>OY741972.1:0-10000000 GCA_963555595.1 Tethea ocularis | reverse complement strand
AATCATAAAAGCGAATCAAAACATAACACACTCGAAAAAAGAACACTTCAAATTGACACTGGCACTTTTAAACTCACAGACAAAAATATTTTAAAATAAAGAACAAAATAATGGGCGTTTCGTTACATTATCGAATTTTTGAACGTGGAACACGTCTGTCAGGTATGTCATGAGCTGACTAATTGTTTCACCACAGATAACGCAGGTTGATAAACAAAACGCGCCAATAGTCCGCTGGTTGAGCTGTGACGTACAAGCCGTAATGTGATTTACTTGGATTTACATTGTGGAACATGTGTTATTGATTTTATTTAACTTTACAATTATCGTTAACGTTTGTGTATTTTTCACAACGCAGACTTGAAATGGTCTATGCATACATTTTATTATTTATAAATGGCCAAATATTAAAATGTCGTGACATCTATTCTTTAAATAAATGATATCATTAAAATGCCATTAACTTTCACTCGTGACAACATATTTTTGCATAATGCCGTCATAATATTCATCATTTTTTTTTTATTTTTTTATTTATGTAATACATCCTACTTATTGAATTTGGATAGCTACTTAATATTATTAAACTGAAGATTATTTATTGTTTTCGTTCGATAATAAATTGATAAATAAGACATTATTATATGCAGAATTAGTATCGATATGAAATAGATAAATGAACTGCAATATAAAATGAATATCAGTGTAGGTATTGAATGAATTATCTGGCATTTTGATTAATTATACAATCATGATCATACCTACATCCACGGATGTTCACAAGGGGGAGGGGCGTCAAGCCCTAAACAAAAATATCACATAAAGAAACATCCTAGCAGTATAATGGCCGTTGCCTCGCGAATAAGATGGGCGTCCTATAATTTACATAACTGAAAAAATATAATTCAGGAGTTTTTAATCAAGTGATTAAAGCCTATCATTTCATATTTCGCGAACGCTTTGGTTAGACTCCAAAAATAAATACAAAACTAAGAATCCATTTGATATTGACAATTGACATTCCATATTGCTCATGTTAAAAAAACCCCCGGGTCATAAAGATACACCGACCTCGTGTACATTTATATAAACCTATCCTGTTTCAGTATTTCAAAGTCTGCAAACTATTCCAAATATAGCGAAATCGAGGCCGGGGACAAACTGAAAATTTATTCCGGAGAAGACTTTAAACAGATTCATATTGAACTTACCTACTATACAAGATTAAATAGAAAGTTCAGGAGTGGGGGCTTGTGACGTCATCTACTCTTATCAAGAGATAATATTAGTTCCCTTTGGAAGCGCTAATGTAACTAGTACCTAAATACCTAATCCCCACTAATCATAGATCACAGGTACTAATATTATAAATGAGAAATCAAAATCAAATTCAGAAAATGTAAGTCGAAGTATTTTTCCACGTCCTAGTTTATTTCTTAAAAAAAGATTAAATTTTCAAAGTTCGAATGTTTAGATGTTATAATAATAGTCACTCAATCACTCATCAATTTATGAACTAATTAGGGTGAAACTAGACACATTGATAAGATTACCCTGACGTAACATTGAATAAATTCGCTTTTGTATTAACGTAGCAAATCCCACGTAATTAAATCAGAGTGTAAACACAATGCATAATGTACAACACTAGTGGTCCCCGTGAACACTAACTAACTGGCTGACAGACAAATGATCCCCTCATTAGAGGACTGCGACCGGTACGCTCCTTAGGGAGTCATTTGGCGAGAGGCCTCTTTGATAGCGAGTTTCGAAACATGTCTTTGATAGTGTTTTTAAAGTGAGAAAATACGACTAATCCTATTCGACAGGCCCTTTGCTAAACTATGCTTTGCACGGTGGTAGGGTACTTTGTAGTACCCGCCTGGCTGGCTACCACTCCCAAGTTGAAATCCTGTCGCCAAGCACCTTCCGGTGTGTTCCGACAGCTGCACTTGAGAGTTAGGAAAAAGAAAAGAAAATACCGAACTCGTGACAGACCGGAATCGGAATCAGATAATCAGTTTCCGAGAACCCATTATTAAAAATTCCCAGAAATTCATTCTCTCAACGGCTGCACTATCCATAATTAGAATTTCATATCCTTATTTAAAACGCCTAAAATTATTTCTTGCGCAAGAAGAATCTATTTCATTTTCCTACAAATCTTATGTATACATCCAGTCACTCTTAAATACTCATTCCCAGATACTATTAATCATAGGAAAACTAGAATCGCAAACACGCCCTCCCGTATACTCCGTATCCATAGACCATGGCAAGCCCTCAGCGAGCCAGATGACCCTATTACATTAGCTCAGATCGAAGCTGACGAAGCTCGTAAAAGTACACAACACACTATACACAACCGATCACGCTACCGTCCTCGACGGCGAGGACCGCCGCGACGTCCCACTCAGTCTCGTCCCGTTCAAGCGGCCCGAGCTGCCTACAGTAATCCGACCGCCCCCAATTAGTCGTAACTCGTACAAAGTCCTCCCCCTCCCCCGGTAACGCCCTGAGTCGAGGTTCGTACCCCATTCGGGGGTGCCCTCAGGCGTTGTTACCTAAATATTACCCGGCTGAGAGCCCTCTGCGCTCGCCGATTTGTCCGGTAAGGTTGTTGCAGCCATCTGAGGCTACCAACTTAGTCCTTTCAAAAAAAAAAAAATAGAATCGCAAGTTTTTAACAATTCATAGGTAATATAAACTAATATATATCTATACTAATAATAAAGCTGAAGAGTTTGTTTGTTTGAACGCGCCCTCTAGATCTAACAGTCGGATTCGTAAAATTCTTTCACTAATAGGAAGCTACATTATCCCCGAAGGTTATACTACTTTTTACCCCGGGAACGTGAGTGAAACCGCGGGGTCTAGTATTATTTATATATACACTAGTAAACTCAAACAATTCACGTTACAAATTAACAGTCTCAGATCAACAAAAAAAAATCCTGCAAGAGTTTCTATGCTGTCACTCTGACCCTACCTCATCCAAACAAAGCTAGTGACATAGTCTCCTGGTATTTTGTATTACAAGTTAGTTAATCACCAACTTGG
The DNA here is from genome assembly GCA_963555595.1 of Tethea ocularis. NCBI lineage: Eukaryota > Metazoa > Arthropoda > Insecta > Lepidoptera > Drepanidae > Tethea > Tethea ocularis. The sequence continues at coordinate 9,996,940 of OY741972.1, read as the reverse complement.
TGCACCGAACATGCTCTGTGGAGCTTCGGGATATAAAACAGCTTTGCTATTATGTAACTTGAAAAGTGGTTCGTAAATGTTTATGCCAATGGTAATCTGTATTATTTCATTGATTTTCGTTAGAAATAACAATAAACCCAAGTTACATTTTTAATTAAATGAGGATAAGAAAGTATAATGGAGTTGTTTACATCAACACTAATATATTGACAAGACAGTTGGTTAAGACACCACCTATCACGCCGCTGGTCATGAGTTCGATTCCCATCCAGGACAAACATTTGTGTGCATGAACATGTCTGTTTGTCCTGAGTCTGGGTGTAATTATCTATATAAGTATGTATTTACAAAAAAAAAGTAGTATATCAGTTATCTGGTTTCCATAGTACAAGCTCTGCTTAGTTTGGGATCAGATAACCGTGTGAAAAAAAAAAAATTGGAGGGGCGCGCCATGTTATCGTAGTTGACCTCTAATAGGCACAAAAAAATCGGAATCCCTACGAAAACTCCAACAATGTAAACCCAAGGTGTGAAAAAAATACCCATGATATTTCATCACAAACTGCGATACAGGCTAAGCCATCGGTGAAAAATGCTTATAACAAAATATCTCAACGAAAATAACCACAGTACAATGGATACCGCTTTTGGACAAAGAAAGATCCAATCATGGTGAGATGGAACAATAAGTACCTACTGCATTGATTCCCACGATACTGAAGGGCGCTCTGAAGTACTACCTACTCTCACAAGTTTCTCTCGAAAAGTTGAGTCATAGCCATACGTTCGATAGGTGAAAATAATTTTGCAAATTTGATACGGCTTTCAACTATGAATGAAACTAATAGATGAGGTAATGCAGTAGGTCATAGTATTTAGAAATTTCATGAGAAATAACATGTATGTAACGATGAGGAAGTTTTAGCTATTTATTGTTGAGAGCTGTACAAATAAATATTCCAAGACCTCTAAATACATCTTGGTGATACATAATTTCTCTCATAACAGTTAGTTCTGATGAAATAACATTTGAAAGTGACCCGTGCATTACTTTCTCGGTTAAATCTTATACAAGTAGTTCCTTGTACGTCATAGATACGCCGTTATCTCGTCACCATAATACAAATGTAATGGCACAATACAGCTAACTGCCTGGACAGTAGAAAGTGTGGAAAGCCACCTTTATGACCGGCACTTGCTGTCACCAACGACATAGGATCTTGCCATGAGATTTTTCGCTTGTCGTCTCATTTACTAGAACTCATTCAAGATAACAATCATTGATTGTAAGAAGAGTTATTAAATCCTTTAAGAGAATTATCATAGGACATCTTAGTGCGAGACCTTGTAACCATTGTTCGAGTAATAAGCTACTATAGAATAAATTACTTATACCTAAAGTAGAAGAATAATATGAAAGAATACCATCGGAGTAATCTCTCGTCAAATGGCGATAATAAACATCACACTGTTTAACAATAACAGGAAGGTGTTTGATAAATATAATAAACAATAATATAAAGATATGAAGCTATCAATCATTAACTGCTAAATGTTTAAAAGTTTGAAGTAGCTTAATCTTGAAATACATTGCAACAAATTAAGCATAAAAGACATTCACCAAAAGATGCCCTAAATCCTCGGTAATGACACCTATCAGAACCTCTTCAAATTCAGCATCCCATGCAAATAGAATATTCAAATTGCGTTCAGCTACGCGCCTACATTTCTCTTTTATGTACACAACTAGTTTGGCGAGTGCACAGAAACCGGTTCGGTTTGTTGGAGCATTGAAATTTGAATAGAATCGTCCTGCGTTACCAATTATTGGCACGCCCTGGCTGTTTTGTTGGGTTCCATTCGGGTGAGGCCGCGTGGGAAGATAGGTACCACCATCGTGAACAATGAATGAATTGAATTGATAAGTACTTGTACATGCAAAAAATGTGCGGAAATTGCTTGTTGGATAGTAATTTTATCTTATAACGTTCTTTAGAGTGCCGCTAATGGAGATTGGGTATTAGCAATGCGATATCTTTCATTGGATCTAGCTTGAGAATTCTTTCTCCCTGAGGAAACACATTTCAGTTTATGAAGGTTACCTTATTTAGGTTATTAGTGATCTTTATAAGAAATCGATGGGTAAGATGAGAATCAAAAAGACTACCGTGGAGCGACGAGGTTTGTGGTCGGCAGTAATACCTATATGTGAATTGATTACAAAGGTACGATAAGCATATCAAAAGCTTTAGTAAATTCAATTCTGTATAACTAAGGCTTCTTTCAAAGCATGTCATTGACGCAATAAGTTAGAAATTATTGTTAATGATTCATCTAGGTGCAGCTGTTTGTTATTAGGTAACTTTATCTTTGTCAAACCGTACCTACCTTCAAATTCATTGTTTGACGTTTTAATATTTTTTATCGTAATGAATATCAGCTTTGACATTTTCATTGCATTATCTTGTTTTTATAGCAACGCAAGCTTTAAATTAATCATTGTTGTTTTTGAATTATAATATAATAGTAATTACAAATTTGTTATATTGTCTTTTTAATTTGAATGAGTCGTTGAAAACACCATCAGGATTATGATACGTTTTAATTTTAAACTGAGCTATGTTAAAAAAAAATTTTAAAAGACCCAGATTCAACGATTCTTTAGTAAATCTTAATATCCTTTTAAATTTAATTACATAAACGACTATTTTTGTTGGACTCCGGAGTCCGGGAACGCTAGTGAAACTGGTGAGACCAGCAAGTATCAAATACTATAAAGTATGTCAGTTTACGCGATCGTGTTTTGCATAGTTGCAAACAGCAACGAAAACACAAACAAAACCTTTGTACCGCACTCTCCTATTGCAAGAAGAATGCTTGCGTCTGCGTTTGTTAGTCAACACGGACTCTGATCTACCATCATTCTTCGATTTCAGCGTTTTGTTACCGCACACAGCAGCGTTATTATCATTCCAGGGATGTGTGAGGGAGATAGCTAGATATCTTTCTATTACGTCACTATTGATGATACGACCCACATGACCTATGAGTATTGATAATAAATCATCTGATATAACCAGTTGCAAGTCGCGACTCAGACAATGCAAGTCTTCGAGAGATGTAACTTCAATATTCCGTTTGATTTTCACTTACACAGACGTGTTAGTATTTAGATATATATTTAAAGTGAAAAATGAAATTTGAAAGATATAACCAAAGAAACGTTGGTTAGTCCTTTTTTCACACAATAACAGGGCAACGGTACGAAGACAAGACTACCTCAGAGGTAGCGAGTAACGTCGGATGCCGCGACGAAATCTTGGGTTTGAATCCTACAATGAGGTCGGCAACACGAATAGGCGACGGCGATGGTAACCACTGACCATCAGGTGGACCACCTGCCTGGTGCAAGAAAGAGGGGTCCCGAACCCAATATAATAAATCATATTCATATTCCACAAGTGCCTACTCAATTTTATGTTTCTTTATGGGTGGCCACTGATATGTATGTATCATACAATTAAACAAGCTGTTATAAGTCATAATATTTGTCTCTCAGACATTTGTTTAACGGTCGGTAGTGTAAACAAAGTGTCATTTATTATAACCACTGTATCGTCTAGTATAAACTAAAATACCACAGACAATACCATCATTATTCACAATGTAGATATTCTTTAGTACAGTTCGACGTTTACTGCCAAGAGATAATGCTTAGTTAATTTCTTCTGCTGCAAGCGCATACATAATTATATTGGCAATATGCCTTGACCAAACAAAGCAATAGTTATTGAGTTTGAATGCAACTAAACGTCTTTTAAGACATGATATTTCAAATGGAAGTTTATTAACAAAAGAGGATATCGAGCTTAGAGGATTTTTCAAATGCGATATCTTCTGGAGAGTAGAGAAAACGATTCACTATTGTCTTTTAATATTGAGAAGTAAACGTCAGTTTCCTTTTGTGTGCTTACCAGGTTCGGCCAATGAGGGGCCAGAAAACAAATGACTTTCTGACTTTGTTCTCAGGATCTTACTCCGGTAGAGTCAATAGTATCTTTGAGTTTGACCATTATGCCATTATAATCAAACACGACGTATACACCTTCTATATATCGAAAAGGAAAACTTGACTGACTGATCTATCAACATCTCAAATCACTGATCTGATAGAGCTAAAATCAGCACTATAGATATTATGACGGAAGCATTCGTTAAGAAAGGATTTTTGAAAATGTCATCTCCTAGGGAGGTAAATTATGGAATCACTGGGCGGAATGCTATTATGTAGGTATACGAATCTTAGATGCTCTACACGTGAGATGCCTTGACGTCTCCATGACATGTTTCTATTCTCTTCCATAATGTTTAATTAGGCGTAGGTACTCCATAGATATATCATCAGAAACACAAATGCTTTGGAGAAGTGAATGTTTGTTGAATTAATTCGAGCACTTTCTAACGTTTCCATCAGTCCACTGTTAGAGCCATTGTTTCGACACACTCGAGAGGAATTTTGTTATATCTAGCTAGTTTCGCTTTTACATTTGTGTCTACAATTATAACGTAATAAATCATTACATTACTGAATATATTATTCTTATTGTAAGACTGTAAAATTCTTGTTGTACAATTGTCTTGACCACATTATCGTCATCATATTAGATTTAGGGACGTCTATTTCTAAACATGGGCTTGCTGGAGCAGGATATCCAATTAGTAATTTTGCTATCCCTTCTGTGTATATTCGTATTAGTATTCGTTATCAATTCTTTCTACGTCATGCGTATAAATATTTTCTAAGTAAATAAAACTATAAACAATAAATCGAACGAGTATAAATGTCATTGTTTTATACATTTCACGCATTCCAGAACTAAACATTATCAAAGCTAATCGACGCAACGCCAGACTGCGCATCGAATAACAGCACATGTCGTGTGACTGTAACCTTATATAATATACTATCCAGTGGGTATGTAGCTGAGCTTCAAGAGTCATGTGTCTTGATATCCAATACACGCAGTGTTGATGGGTAAGTAGAGATTTACAGAGGTTCTCACGACGTGCGTAACTGATATCGAGAGAATGCAAGGTGAAAACAACTGAATAACGCTTGTTTGAATTACGATTAAGAGAACAGGAAGCTCGCTGTAGTCTTGAAGACCACATAATGATTAGATACATCGTCACCTAACAATGTCACTATTCACTCTGGCCTTGAAAACATTAGGGTTATAGTTGTCGTGAAACACAGACACCGGGAGTGAGTTCCACTCCATTGCAGTTCGTATAAGGAAAGAAGAAACAAATCGTTGAGTCCTTATACGCGGGATGTCGACTACGAATGGGTGGAACTTCTCCCGGCGTCTTGTGGTTCTATGGAGAAATGGGGAAGGCGAATGATGTTATATAGTTCTATTTTTTTGTATTCTGGAATAACATAAAGGCAACTTTTTTGATCACAGGATAACATAAGATACCTAGGGCACGCAGGTGAAACCGCAGGGCGTAAGCTAGGTATTTTGCAATATGTCAGTAAATATTAATGATAAATTATAGTATGTTGTAATAACTCGGCAAATTACCTATGTATTGCAGTGTAAATGACCTTTTTGAGTTTGTTAACAACTTCGTATATTGCACAATACTGGAGAGAAAATAATTTCATAAGTGACTCTGAGTCGAGGCCTGTTTGATGAGGTTTCCAAGAAGGCAGACATATCTTATTAGGCGTCGGCCATCTGACAGCGGAGGTCACTGATAGCTAGCTAGTTAATTTTGTTTTTCCACATGAAATTTTCGAAAAAAGTTCCCAGAAACAAAAGCGTTTAAATGCCGTCACACTATAAAGTGAAATCTATTAAAGCTGTATTAAATGGTGGCGACGCCCAACAGGATATAGTGCTCAGACCCTATTTGACTACCATCCGCAAATTTATACATAAAGTACCCATCGATCTGTTTCACTAGCTGTATCAGAAGAACTAGTAGGAGGCAAAGGAGTATAGTATGACACAACTTAGATGAAGCATCGGCAATATTCGTAAAATCGATCGTTCCCGAAAAGAGTGCGCCTACAACATTACTCATGAATTAAAAAATGATCGGCGAAAATGATCTTATTGAACGTTGAAAGACGCGATAATGAATGATTTTTATTAGTTTTGTAAATCGGAAGTGAAGTGTACGAAAACGACTTGCCGATGCTACATCTAAGTTGTGTCATACTGTACCCAGATTTTAGGCAGGGGGGGGGAACTTAGTTTTGCTCTACTCAACACACTACTTGAAAATCTATACTATATCTTATAATTTCATTGTAAAGTAACTTGTAACATGATTATATTTTTTTTTTCATTTTGGCATCACACTTTGTGTATTTTGCCAGTGTCAAGTGGAGTAAGGGTCGGTTGCATAAAGCGCGGTCATAGAAAGGTTATAGTTAGGTTGTTAACTTAACCGCCGAAAGAAATCAAACTGAGCTGCTCGTGTCACTTTAACTAGATTTTTTATCGTAACCATAACCGACCGAGGGAGCTCGATCATCGTCAAAGTTAGCTCTACGGTCGAAGCATGGCAATAGTTATGTTAACTTTAACTAAAATGTACGAGCAACCGACACAAATCATGTATTTTATATTATTCATGTATTTAATCGTCGTCAAGTTAATTTCAAGTCATGTTAAATCATCTTCAAGTCATAGTCATGCTTTTATTCTATTTCAAAGTAAAAATGAAATATTGCCAATTCAGTACCTAACTAAGTCATTAAATTCATTTATTGTAGAGTATACATTGATGTAACCCAGTTTTTTTCTACGTCATTATGTAACGAGAGTTGATGCTATTCCGTTAATCCTCTCACAGCAGATACGGCTACAGCTACATTACGAAGCTATTCTGCTAATGGATTAGCTTAATCTTTTGGCTGGTCTGCTATTGGCACGTTTGCTCCCATTGTTTCCATATTATCCCTGGGGTACCGTACTGTATTATTTCCTCATTACTATGTATCATCTAAATATTCTACTTTTCTTATTGTTTGTCCTATTTAATCTACCATTAAAATGTTTCCTGACTAGTTATTTTACGCCTCTCTGTGTGACAATTTTTTTTTAGATTTGGTTTGTACCTGAAAAGCTTCTAAATGTATGTAGATTTTGTGTGAAAGAGCAACAAACATCCATACATACATAAATCCTCACAAACTTACTCACATTTATAATACTAGCTGTTCCCCGGTTTCACCCTCGTTCCCGGCATAAAAAGTAGTCTATGTCCTTCTCCATATCATAGACTATCTGCGTGCCAAATTTCATCGCGATCAGTTCAACGGTTTAGGCGTGAAAAGGTAACAAACAGACAGTTACTTTTGCATTTATAATATTAAGTAGGATATCTCAAACTGGTGTTCAATATACATAGTTTTGCCAACATGCAATGTTCTGTAGCAGTGCCGTAAATAGTGCCCAGGCACAGGGCGTAGGCTCTGGGGTGCGCAAGAATGGCCAGACCAGGCAGGACTATAATTTTTTCGGTAAGCTCCTAATAAGTTCCCGCTGCGCCCCTAGTGCTCGATTCCAACACGTACGTACCTACATGCCAGTATCATCAGAAACGTGCCCACATCAGCTATAGTTCTTTAAAAAAATATATTTTTCTTACAAAATATTAGATAATTGGTCCACCAACACCAAGGTCCTTGTGCTTTGTTTTATAACCCTGAATGAAATAAAGTAGGTAATACATAGCATCGCTCTAGCTAGGGTACCTATAATATCTTAAAAAAACAAGGGCGCAGTTATAGAAGCTTGCATAGGGCGCAGAAAAGGCTATTTATTCGCCGAACACGCATCTGAAGATATTACAAGATAAAAACACTTATTAGCATACCTGTCTATTTTATTATGAGTGGGTCTTGTTGCAATGGCAAATTATGAAAATTATCATTATTGCGCGCCTTTTACGATATCGTGTTGAAAGTTATCTTGCAAATTAATAGGGTAGTTGACACTGTCAAAAATAAATGACCAAACACTAACCAATGCATAAAACATCTAAAAACACGTGGAAATAACAAATATGTTGTACATTTAATGCTTTTTATGATTTTTAATTACCAGTGGAACCACTAAGAGTAGATGATTTGATGCTGTGAAACTATGACGTCATAGTGTCAATATTTCATACAAAATACTATCGTTTTGACATTTATTAAAAAGTAGCTGATTTGATAAGTCAGTCAACTACCCTATTGACGATTAGTGTTCTCGTTTAAAAAAGCTAATGATGACTTGTATGGGAGGTTTTTGTATGGGTCTATTGATTTAGAGCATGAATTTTTATCACAAGATTCCACTGACAATTTTACACACACATAATAACAAATATTTATATATCTATACTAATAATGATGCTGAAGAGTTTGATTATTTTTTTGTTTATTTGTTTGAACGCGCTAATCTCCGGAGATACTGGTCCGATCCGAAAAATTCTTTCACTAATAGGAAGCATCATTATCTCTGAAGGTTATAGACAATTTTTTTACTCGGGAACGCGGCTGAAACCGCGAGGCGGAAGCTAATACGTATCTTATAATTTTGAAGATAAGTAGACACATTGTAAATTCGCCTGAAAGCGCAGTTTATTGTATTTGATTAATTTTGAATCAAAAAAGATTTTATAAAACCTACAGAATGCAGAAAATGAACCATAATAATATGTAATTCCAAAAAGGTTAATCTGAATCTACATTAGGTAAACTGAATCATAGATGACACAGATGAACCTTATTGCAAAGATATAAAGCTAATTTTCATATCTCTCTGGCAACTGTCACCCGCACCAAGGTTCATCGTAAATAGTGTAGAATATAGCCTAGTACACCCGAGCAATCTCGTCCGATATAACCCCCGACTAAAATATTGAAACAGTTACTTAACCCCGGTGACTAATAACAAAACTATCTAAAGCCAAGCTCGACCGATAAGAAGCTTTGTTTACCGTGTGAACGCGCCCTAATCCACCTCCTGCGAGGAATGTTAAGAATACTTAAGAACTCTGCCCTCTAATAACAGTTTACCAACCAACTGACGTACGTTATTTATGAGTCTTGCTTATATTGAAAGTTTCTTGTAGCGTTTGCTCATTATTCTTGCGCTTGAGTTTTTTATGTCCTTCAAGTTCGGAATTTAATTTTAGCCTTTAGACTGTTTGAAATATTTCACAGCGTTTACATGTATAGTCGTTAGCTTAATATATATTATAAATCGGTATGTTTGTTCGATGAATTTCAAATATTGTAAAATAAGACTTTTTAAACTAGATTTTTTTATATCCCACGAAATCAAAGGCCACACAAAAATACCACAGGGCGGAATCCAGTTATGATTTTATATTTAATTCCGTGAAATAATCTTCCTTGTAAGTACTGGCGTAAAATACAATAATTCGAGATTCGAATTACTACCTGGTTAATGCGAATATTCGGAATTCCCACGCAATAATTCGCTGCGTGCATAATCGTCGATCCCAGAATATCAACAAAGGAGTTCCATTGACAAAAAAGCTTCACAAAGTGTCCGCATACCTTAGTAATCTGTGGATTCCCAAAAAAATGCAGGTAAACGTTCGTAGCCGGTGACGTAAGGTAAGGATCCCCGGAATTGAGGTAGGCTTTTTCAATGTTATGTTGTTTCTTGTAAGTAAATAAATCTTATGTACCTACTTATTTTGTTTTTATCATAAAAGCTTTCAGGATATTTCAAAACAGCATGAAGACTAATTTTTTTCACGATCTATCTTTATCTTTTAGACCAGTTAATGTTTAAATAAATGTGGATATTTGAGGCCTTCAAAAAAGAACTACGGTTATTGTAGATGGTGTTTTACGTACGAATTGTATTATTAAAAATTTTATTCGAATTGAATATTCGACAATATAGGATACACGAATAATAAAACCTAATGCTGCATAAAATGAAAACTTTCTTAAAAATTAAGCATAAGGGTGATTCTTCATCTTCATGTAAATTTACACATATCTACTATTTTATTATTATACCATAATACCGAGTTTATTCAGGTATTGAAAACTTGGTAAGCACTTAAACAGGTTCGGACTAAAATGGGACTTATAAACAACACAACATTAAAGTCTCGCCACGTTAAGCTTAGGCAGAGTCATCACAAGAATACCATAAATTCTTATTTAATCTTTTTTAATCATCTGGCCTTCGTGACTTATGCTTCAGCGGCGAAAGCAGATAATTTTACATTATCTGATAGGTTTATGTAATTTTATTTGAAAGTTAAAGGTGACAAAACCGTACAAATTGCTCGTTACAACATCAGGCTTTCGGATTAGGAGATTTTTAGAATGATTTTCGAAGAATTTCAATACCATGAATAGGAAGAAATTTACACAGTAAACAAATTATCTCGAAATAGTTGCAGTTTGCCTCTGCTTGTTTCTTTCTTTCTCCGTTTGCTTATTCTAAACCACGCAACGGATTTTGATACAGTTTTCACTAGTAGAAAGAGAAATAAACGAGAAAGGTTTGCGTAATTCAAAATGCTTGCGAAGCCGGACGGGGCGGGTCGCTAGTCATATTATAAAAGGTTACAAATTACTTCAATCTGCCAGCAGCAATTTTTCAATTTCCACTGGTGTAAGTACATTGAAACAATAATATCCGCAGTATTATATTCATACATAAAATGCCATTCATAACAACCGTTTCCACAAAGGAAATTTGTATCAAAACCGGCATTGTCTCAGGCCCTCAGAACGTCGCGATGACAGTTTCTTCAGACTCGCCCAACTCTCGTCGACACATCTACACAACCGCCGTGTGAAAATGAAACTTACGCGCATAAACTAAGAGGTTATTATCGCATGTCCGGGACCGGCGGTTATGGCGTTATTGGATGAATGTGGAAGACAATAGACGTATTGAGTATTCCGGTGTTGTTCAAGATTCCCGCGACATCGTGTTAATATTCGAATACAGTTTCGAATTATGGATACTGGATTCGGATCTGAGTTTTATTAAGTTTAGTTTTCGAAGTAACTGATTCGTATTTGATTCTCTAATACTTGGTTCTAATGTAATGTAACTATCGTTTGAGGATTAACGTTAAAGTTTTGACGAATTTAATGGGTAACATTTCAGCATGGGGATATTTGAATCTAGGTATATAAATTAAAATCAATTGCCGAAATGTATGTAAGCTTTCTTTTTTTGTTGTTTTCGTAATTGTCAGGACAAGGTTTGTGTGAATGAAAATTTATGGAATTTCCACTAGGAAAGTCGAAAAGATGATTTTTGTATAAAAATCCAAATTTAAATCACCCGGGTGATGCCGGGCACGATCAGCTAGTAAGATATTAAATCACGACAAAACGAATTGCCGTAAATAAGAAATCCCTCAGCATAAATTTAGGACTCACAGGTAATAATTGTTTATTGTAAATTATGTACCTATGTGGTGTATAAAAGAAATAATTATGTATTAGGTATGTACCTACTTATATTGTAGGTATATCAGTTAGGTATCTAGAATCCGTAGTTGAAATTCTGCTTGGTTTACAAAAACATAAAATATTGTTTGTCAAATTACTTCATAATGTTGTTTTTCTTTTTTTGCATCAATCATATACTACAAACTACACAAAAAAGCCGTAGGTAACCTACCTATTATGGCAAATAACATGTGATCAAATTGTTTGAATGAAAGTTTCTAAGCGTTAGCATATTATTTTAAAGTTTGTTTGTGAAAAAAACCTAAAGTTTAATTTTGAACCACGTGTTAAAATCCAACTCGAAGCACTTGATAATATTTTTATGTCAGTTAAGTAAACTGCGCTTTACAAACTTTCCTTATCTCCACTTTAAACCGATTAACGGTGTCTACTTAAATATTTTAGATTTATGATTATGCATAAAGGTATTTCTTTGAAAAGTACCTTAGGTAGGCTTTATGATAAGATAGGTACTTTTGAAATTCATGATTTGGTTTGGAGCAAGAGTTCAATAGAAATCTCAAAAATGGAACAAACAACGACTTGATAAAACATAATTAACTGTATTAAAATTTACTTAAAATCATCATCATCATATCAGCCGAAAGACGTCCACTGCTGGACAAAGGCCTCCCCAAGGATCTCCACGATGGCCGGTCCTGCGCTACCCGCTTCCCTACCAAGATCGTCGTCGGTCCACCTTGTGGTCGCCACTCCAGCACGGCCCCAGCGGCCGTTGATTCTACGAGCGACTTAAAATAGTTACCTACTAAAAATTCACCCCGCTGTTTTACTTTATATAAATACATATGTAATTGAAATTCCAGGCTTCTTGTCAGGACTTTACACATTTCGAAATGGTTACTCTAAATTGAATAGCACAAAAATAAGTAAAATTAAAAGCTATTTTTAAGATAGTAAGGCCTATTTCACATGCATTTAAAACAACAATAGAATTAGACAATTAACTAAAAGGAGGAAATCTAGTTACAACATATTTATCTTGTATCGGAGAGCAATTACTTTCACCTAAATAATATGTATGTACATACGTCGAAAGTACACATACTTACTAATTATCATATTTATACTAGAAACTGACCATAGCACGCTCGAGTTACAACTTTCCTATTATTAAACCAGCCAAGTGCGAGTCGGACTCGCGCACGTAGGGTTCGGTACTATATATATACTAATATTATAAAGAGTAAAGATTTGATGGTTTGTTTGTTTACATTGAATAGGCGAATGATCCGAATTGAAAAATTCATTCACTAAGAGGAAACTACATTATCCCCGAAGATTATAGGATACTTTTTATCCCGGGAACGCGAATGAAACCGCGTGGAACAGCTATCTATAAAAAAAAACACGTTTGTAGTATGGGAGCCCCTTAAATATTTATTTTATTTTGTTTCTTAGTATTTGTCGTTATAGCGGCAACAGAAATACAAATCTCTGAAAATTTCAACTGTCTCTCACAGTTCATGAGATACAACCTGGTGACAGACGGATAGACAGACAGCGGATTCTTAGTAATAGGGTCCCGTTGTAGGGTCCGTAGATGTAGACAGCGTAACTTGAGATTTCTATTAACAAGAACTATATAAATAGACCTAATTCAATAATAAGAAGCTACATTATACCCGAAGGTTACGGGCTACTCTTTATCCTGGGAACGTGGGTGAAGCCGCGGGCAGCAAGTCTATGTATAAAACCATATAAAGTATTTGTGTGCGGAACCCTAAAAAATACAATCAAACACATGACCGGCATATTTAATTCGAGATCGACTTGTCTTGTAATATGACTTATCGTGTGAATACTGATATAGTTTTTAATTTTGTAAGAAGTAGGAAAAACTACGCTTTGGATGATTGGAAGAGTCAGGTGTTAGGTTGATACCTATATTATCTAGAATAGGACTCAAGCTACGTAAAAAAAAAACAAGTTTGCTGTAACGCAATGTTGAGTCCTATTCTATGTAAATGGCAAGGATGAAATTCCCGTCTATATTATACTAGCTGTTCCCCGCAGTTTCACTCGTGTTCCCGGGATAAAAAGTAGCCTATAACCTTCGGGGATAATGTAGCTTCATTTTAGTGTAAGAATTTTTCGAATCGGACCAGTCACTCCGGAGATTAGCGGATTTAAACAAACTATAGTCTCAAGTATGTTGCCGGCCTTTTAATAGGAGTTTAAAAATAAACCAGCTATAGATTTGAAACTTATTAAACAACCTTGGCTATTGACCATATCAATATGTCAGTAAATCATCATCATGTCAGCTGAAAGACGTCCACTGCTGGACAAAAGCCTTGGGGGAGCCCAAGGATCTCTCTAGCCGGTCTTGCGCTACCCGCATCCAGCGGTTTCCCGCGACCCTCACAAGATCATCGGTCCACCTTGTGGGGGCCAACCCACGCCGCGTCTTCTCGAGAACCCTTCTGGTCCAGCGGCCGTCGGTTCTACGAGCGATGTGCCCCATGATGGGTGTCAGTAAATAATTAACAATAATTCTAGCAGAAGAATAATTACCTAATGCCAATGAGTTTTAGCAGTAGGTATTGGTGAATGAGAACTGACGCAGCTGATTTGCTATCAAGTTCACGTCACTAAAGAAAGCAAATAAACAATATCTCTTACTTTGCTTTTACCGTACCAACATGCACATGTTGGCCAAACATTACCAAGGTAGGCAACTCATAAAATTTTATGTAAAACAGGTTTCCATTTCCTAACAATGGATCGTACTTAGAAGAATGGATTGTTTCTTTTTTACTTTTTAGGGAAAACCAAAAGTTATCCTGCACGGCTGAGTCATGCCGCTTTAGAATCTACTGTGCTCAAGTAAATACATAAGGAACTTATTGATTTACCAATCTAACTAGGTACTTGGTGTCTGGATCATAAAATTTTACCTATTAACAATTATGTACTCGTCAGTTGTACCAAGTTGGTACTACCAACAACTAAATATAACATCAGCTATTAGGCGGAGAATACACGAGCATTCCTCACTGATTATAAAGAATTATAACCAGTTGTACAGCCTAGAGGCATCGTTTGTAACCCTTGGGAAAGTTTAAAAAAATGGTATGTAGACACAAGCCTTTATAACATCAAGGTCGGTTAAGGAATACCGTGGAATCTTCTTGAATTCATTCTTAATGTGCTGCTCACGACGTGGTATTATTATAAGTATTCGAAGCCTCTAAGACACGACTGGGTTGATGATGATGACATTGAACAATTAGGAACAACTAATATACATACCTATCTAATTCCCAAAAACTAAAACCAAGATACAGAAAGATCAACTTTTGAGATTACTATTAAAGAAATTTGGCGATATATAGACAATTATGACACGTTCCGTGATAGATCTGTTAATAATTCGCGTATAATAAGCGTAGAATACATAAATGCAATGTAACTGCATAAAACAGAAACAATTATAACGATACCTCGACTTTCTTACCGAGAAACACAATCAGAAAATTGCAATGACGCGCCAGAAGCAATAGTCAAGTGACGTCTTAAAACAATCATCGTTCAGAGAACAACCATTGAAAATAGAACATGACAATCGTCACAAATTACATTTTAATGGAATCACATTTTAAACGTGTGCTAACTGAACTGCTATACGCGCAATAACTAACGTAGTTACACCTGTGCAAACTGGGTCTCGTCACGATACTATTAGTTCTCATAAAATTGCGCGAGTTCTGTTTACTTTAATAAATTAAGAAGACTATGCGAGTAAAAAACAAGTTTTAATCTATCAATATTGATTAGAACTATGGAAAGTAGTTAATAAATTACACAGACAGAAAAAAGAAACATAAGCGAGCGATGTAGTTACATGAAACGTAGAAAAGGTATCTGTGAGATTCCAATAATAGATAGTCAACTTGATTACCTTTTAAAAAGTTGCTTATAATGCATCCTCCTGTTCAACAGTCAATCACTTCACATAGCACTAGCACTCAGTATCAATTACACCACAAATATTCGAATTATCTCACAAACAACACGTTAAGCGGGCAGGTAAGTTTGAAAAATTCTAAATATCAAGCGGGATGGACGCCACCCGAGGTGATTCGTGCGAGAGAGACGGTCGAACGGGTCTCGCATGCGCGGGCGCATTACAGGTGGGGGGAGCCACAGGTAACACAACCCCGTGCTCTCGAATAGACGACAATGCACTTGTTGATTTAATTTTTTAATGCATTGACGGCAAGTGTCAGTGGCAAGTGTCGAGCACGGACTGACTGATCTACCTGCCTTGCTAGTGGATGGCTTGCCGGCATTCTGTGGCCGTTACAGCAATATCATCACGTATTGAACGTAAGGCTAAGGTCATGTCGATGGGATATATTGACTATAGTTACCGTGACATACGGTCGCCTCGTACACCATAAGGTTATAAAATTCGTTAACTAATGAAACTATTGACTGTCTGGTGCTTTTGGACTCGAATATCGAATTTGTTTATAAGACATATCTATCAAGCTTTATAGCTTTTGAGATATCTATGAATTAATATTTAGAATTTTTCGAAACGTAAAACTTGTATGTACCCAAGAGTTCGGAACTACCGTTTTACGAGTCGGAAAGAAGGAATATAAATTTGTTATTTCCTAGAAATTCCTTATCATGCATACAAATGAAGTAAGAACCTACGTTTTTTGGAAGACAATCAAAAACAAAGGATGCGTGGAATTTATGACAGTCTAAAACAAAACGTCAGATTGGATGAAGGCAGAATGATTAAAATTGACTAGAGAAATTAGATAATAAAAGAAAAAAACGGTGATATTATTGTAAAATTATTCGATATTTTTATCAATTGTTATGTAGGTCAAGGAGAAGAGGCACATTTTCCTCTTTTTTAAGTACTTGATAAATAAAACAAGAAATTGATAAATAAAAGTATCATTATGTAGGTAGGTATATCATTAGATAAAAAAATTAAAGCAATCTAAAGTTGGCTTCAAATATTTCTCAAGAAATTAGTGTCTTTTAATTGACACTAATTTCCATCTACACATAGAATTTTTATTTCGGGGTTCTAAAACGGGACATAAAGACTAAAGCCCCAAATATACCTGCCTTAGGATTATTCCTTGCAACAAAGACTAAAAACGTCACAAAAAAATATCTAAACATCTTTACTTGTCAAATTTTACCATGACTGTTTAACATACCAAGTTACATTCAACCCAGTGCAAGGACGGATCCTGTCTCCCCAATCTTCAGGGGAATAAAAATAAAATATTTGTTATTAAGTTACCCCTTGAACTCATCTTGCTTGACAGACACAGACAGACACAGTATCATGTCAAATCATCTGCATAATTGCCGAGATAATGTCCCCATATCGATAAATGCTGATATCCGTTAGCAACCCACCAACTGTCATTCAACGAACAGGAAAATTAACCAGTTTTTACCTCCGCTACTATACAGTTAACAACATAGATGTGCAATGTTCGCTGCGTACGCGCAAATTGACGCTCTCGATTGTATCTGAGCTAATACTAGCTTGTAATCTATGTATTTACAGTAGAAGAATTAATTATGGACTGGTCTAGTTGATTTGAGCGAAGCCGAGATGATGATGGAAGTTTTTCCATTTGATCGCAAAACAATATTATAAAAATGTGAGGAAATTGAAAAATAAATACGTCATATACGAAGAAAGATCATTATCCTGGGATATACTAGGACATTTTTTCGCTTCTACTATGGAAACCAGATAAATGATATGCTACATATATTACTTTTTGTAAATACATACTTAAATAGATAATTACACCCCGGCTCGGGACAAACAGACATGTTCATGCACACAAAGGCAGGAACCTAACCCACGACCTGTGGCGGTTCGGTGGTACATTTTTCTTATCAAAATGGTTACAATTAAATAGGTATGTTTACTTTTTCATAAACATTTAATAGTCCTTATACATTCCGTATTGTTTATAAATTGTTCACAGTATAATGAACATAGTTTTTAGGACGTAATTTACTGTGAACGTCAATTGGAATTCCCATGATTTAAAACGACCGTCATCCGTGTTTTAATTTAATTGTCTTTTAAAAAACTAAAAACATTGAAAGTAGATAAAAAAGCAAGGTCTGACAGATTAATGAGAAAACAAACGCGAAAAACAGCTAACTGGGCTAACTGGCTACATCCAGACAAAAATCGTAGCCATATAACATTTCAGCAGACGAGGAAGGTCGCCATAGCTGATCGAGAAGGGGTAACCAGTCGTTAAGGCGTCAGTAATGCTCATGCTTGGTGTGGCAAGCGTTTATAAGCTATGATAACCGCTTACCACGAGATGGACTGTGTACTTATTTGCCGACGTTAATAAACTTGCAACTTCGGCTTCGGACAGTATGGGACCGCTTTATATGCGTGGCATGATTTTTTCCGACATCTTCAACAATTATCGTCATATTTCGACCAATTTACACTAAAATTTAACAAATTATACTTACCTACTGGTTTTTTTTTTTATATTTTAATTTTGGCATCACACTTCGTATATTTTGCCAGTGTCAAGTTGAGCAATGTAGGTATTTTTATATTCTTCATGTGTTCAGGCAATTAGGGTTGATTCTTGCCTGTTGATATTTTATAGAAGGAAAACGACGTGTTTCTTGAATTTGTGTTTATTGGCAACTGACAGCTCTCTTAACTTACTTTTAATAAATATTATACGTGGACTGTATCAATAATAGGTAGCTAGACCTCTTTATAAGTATATAGATTAAACATTCCGCCCACCAAGAACATAGTTCTTTACTCATACGACAAGAATATATCTCAAATTAAACTTAAAATTATCAAATCTCAATGTTATTTTAACAACAAACAAAACAACAACTAAAACATTCTCTACTAATGCAATAAAGTAATAATTACTGAGTATGGTGAAATCAAAACAAATGAATACTAAAGAAAAAATATACTTATAGTTTAAGTAAGTATTTTTCTAACCTAATTATAATAAGCAATTCACCCGCCCACCGTGATACATGTAAATAAACCTTATGCCTACATATAACAATAACAAAAGAATCTTCCTCTTATCTCAAAAGTAACAAATAAAGTTTACTTTGTTATTACACAAAGCTTACTAACTGGACGCTTATATATTCCTGACTTACATTTAACTGTCACAACTCGAGTAACATTATCTGGTCCAGTATGTTTTTGAATTATTTTACCTAATATCCACTTAGCAGGTGGGATATTATCTTCTTTTAAAATAACAATATCACCAATTTCAGTTTCAGTACATTTTGTGTTCCATTTATATCTCTGATTAAGATTAACTAAGTACTCTTTATACCATCTCTTCCAAAAATCACTTACAATTTTTTGTGTTAAGCGCCATCTATCTAAACCAATCACCTTACAATTAGTATAATCATCATCAGCTATGATTAACAGAGGTTCTCCTACTAAAAGGTGACCTGGTGTCAAGGGGAGAGGGTCGTTCGGATCGTCATTTAGTAATGAGAGAGGCCGTGAATTTAAGCAAGCTTCTACTTGCGCCAAGATCGTCGCTATCTCCTCATAAGTAAATGTATGATCACCGACTACTTTACGCAAATGTGATTTAGTACTACGCACTCCTGATAGCTTAATAAATATCATTAAAGTTTCACTAATTTCTTTTGATGTAGTATATTTATGTAAAATTGATCTTTTCTCTTTAGGTATTCTTAGCTTTAAGAATCTTCTACAGTATGATAGAACTCGTAATAGTCTCGATAATGATGAAAATCTTAACAAAATAAAATCTTCGTCAGCGTTTGACAAAACAGTCATAACCTGGACTCTTTCCTCCTCCTGTGTATCTTCCACAATTGAATTTTGTATTTGTATCTTAGTCTCTGCCAACCAGTCTGGTCCATTCCACCATAAAGAGTGAACTGACAAGTTACTAGGTTGCAAACCTCGCGAAGCGCAGTCCGCAGGGTTTGATTCAGAAGGTACATGACTCCATTGTTCAAAATCTAAAATATTTAGTATTGTAGACACTCTATTACTTACAAAAGTAGTCCAGCGAGCTGCACCTCCCTTTAGCCATGCAAGAACTATGGTGGAGTCTGTCCAACCATATAAATTCTCCTTAGGTATTTCCATTACTTGCGATACTTCGAATATAAGCTTCGCTGCCAAAGCAGCACCGCACAGCTCCAATCTGGGGATTGTAATTTCTTTTTCTATTGGTGCAACCTTAGTTTTTGCAGTAACCAAATGCACATGAACACATCCCGTCTCATCAATGACTCGTATATACACTGCCGCTGCATATGCTAACTTTGAAGCGTCTGAAAAAACATGTAATTCTGCTTTAGAGTCGTTTGTAATATCTAACCATCTCGGTATAGTTAGCTGTTTTAAATTAACTAACTCATCTCTGTAAATCAGCCACTGTTTCAACAATTCTTCTGATAAGTAATCGTCCCACTCTAGACCCGACTTCCATAGTTTCTGGATTAACATTTTAGCAATAACAATCACAGGAGCTATCCAACCTAAAGGATCATATAATCTTGCTACATCAGATAGTACTTGTCTCTTAGTAACTTGCTTATTAGGTTCAGATAATTTAAGCGTATATTCAAAATTATCCGTTTCTCTGTTCCAACTTACTCCGAGAATCTTTATAGATTTATTTAATTTCATAGTATTTGACTCATTGACTTTCCCTATTTTTTCCATTATTTGTTTACAGTTACTATTCCATTTTTGTAGTTCGAATCCTCCTGATTTCATTAATTTGTTCATTTCATTGTATATGTTTAATGCTTCAGTTATATTTTCTCCTCCAGAAATCACATCGCCGACGTACATATCTTCTTTTGTTATTCTCGCAGCTAATGAATATTTATTTTCTTCTAAATCAGCAAGCCTTTGCAAAGATTTGACTGCCAAATATGGCGCACTTGCAGTGCCAAAAGTAAGTCGTAATAACTTATAATCTTGTATGGGTTCTGATCCATCTGAATTAAACCTCCAAACAATACGTTGAAAATCTGTGTCTTGGTCAGCCACACGAACCATTCTATACATTTTGACAATGTCTGCAACAAGACATACTCTATGTTTTCTCCATCTCATTAATATATGTCTTAAGTCTTGTTGTAACTTTGGTCCAACAAGTAGGTCATCATTTAGAGAAACATTATTGTCACCCTTACTAGACGCATCGAATACTACTCTCACTTTTGTTGTCTCTCTATCTTCTTTCACCACAGCATGATGAGGAAGATAAACAGCCTTTTGATTCTTAAGTTCATTCTCTTCAACTCTTCTCATGTGATTTAAACTCAAATATTCATACATAACTTTGTTATACTCTTCTCTCAATTTAGGATCTCTCAATAGTTTTCTCTCTAGAATGTTGAATCTCTTTATAGCAATATCCTTTGAGTTTCCATACTGACTCTTAGGATCATCTGTTGTAAAGGGTAATCTCACTACAAATCTCCCTTCTTCATCTCTCGTTGTGGTAGAATCAAAAATATCTTCACATAACTTCTCACCTTTAGTCATCTCATTTTGTACTATGTTCGGCTCATTCTCGATTTCCCAAAATTTCTTCAGTAGATCATCTTCCTTAATTTGTACATGCATACTTGTTAGATTAGCTTTTGTAATATCCTCTTTTTCTCTTACCATTTTTCCAGACAATATCCATCCAAAGACAGTATTTTGTGCTATTAAACTCCCTTCAGATTGTTTGAGTATTCCATCCAACATTATTTCGCCGTACACATCTGCACCAAGTAGGATATCGATCTTGCCCGGTGCTGCATATGTAGGATCAGCTAAAGGTAAATTCCCAATCTCTGTCCATTCAGGTACAATAAGTTTAGTTGCTGGAAGTAAAGAGGTTAAAGAATGTAACACATAAGCATGAACATGGATTGAATTTTCAGGATTATGACGTGATTCTACTTTAATTGAAACCGTGTGTTTGATTCTCATACGACCATCTCCTAACCCCGACACCCAACCACTTACCGGTTTACGGGTAAGTTCTAGTAACTGTGTAGTAGCCTCAGTAATAAACGAGGCTTGAGAGCCTTGATCTAATAAAGCCCTTATAATTAATTTACAACCAGACATATTAAATACCTTAACTCTAGCCGTCGCTAACAGCACACTGCTAGGTTGCAGCTCTCCTCTAGAAAACATAGTAGTTAAGTGGGTACGCTAGATGACGGTACTGCTGCCGTCTCGCTCACTGGTCTCGTTTCTTCGGTGGTCTCATTATTCTCTCGCTCAAAATGTAACATACTGTGATGTCTTCTTCCGCATTTTCTGCAACTCATTGGTCTTCGACATTTAATTACTGCATGCGTAGGTGACAGACAGTTAAAACACAATCTATTATGTTGTACAAAATCTTGTCTATCTTTTGGCGTCAGTAGCTCAAACTGTTTACATTGGTAAATGTAATGGTTTTCATGGCACATCACACATTCGACTTCACTTGTTTTCGGCTTATGCTCACTTGATGTATTATGAAATGATTTAGCTTTAATAACAGGCTTACCTGACTGTAACGGGCGTATTACATTTGTGTCGATCATTTCTAGCGTTCTAAATCTAGTTTCTAAATAACCTCTTAGTTGGTCCCAGGAAGGTATATCATTGATGATCGTACTAAGATGTTGTTCCCACAATTTTATAGATTCGGAATCCAGTTTTGATACGACTAGAAATACAATAATAGTATCCCAGCTGCTCGTACTAATGCCCATATTCTGTAATGACTTCAGACAGGTAGATGTAGTGTCTAATAATTGCTTAATTGCATTCGCTGACTCTGTATGTATTTTCTTTGATGCAAATAAATTTCTCATTACAGCATTACAGTTATATCTTTTATTGTCATAACGTTGAATTAATAGATTCCATGCTTCTTGATAATTAGCTTCAGTAATCGAAAAATTGCGTAATAAATTTTGTGCTTCTCCAGTTAAATTTCCTTTTAAATAATGCAATTTTTGAACTGACGTAATTTTCTTATTGTTGTGTATTATCGATGAAAACATATCAAAGAATGTTTGCCACTCTTCATATTTACCACTGAATATAGGTAGATTCATTCGAGGTAGTTTAACATCAAAATTATTGTTCTCTGTAACAACCGGTAACGAAATTGAACTAGATTGTTGTGTACTCGATGGCAAAAATGATTGCAATGTTTCTCGTAAACTTGT
The DNA here is from genome assembly GCA_963555595.1 of Tethea ocularis. Classification (NCBI taxonomy): domain Eukaryota; kingdom Metazoa; phylum Arthropoda; class Insecta; order Lepidoptera; family Drepanidae; genus Tethea; species Tethea ocularis. The sequence continues at coordinate 9,974,148 of OY741972.1, read as the reverse complement.
TTTGTATTGTACGTAAAGCTCTTCAAAATTCTCATAATTATTCTCTGTGAAATAAGCTTCTTTTTTCTCTTTTGATGCAGAAACAATCTTTTTATGTCCATCTTTGAACTCCTTAAACTGTTCTTCTAGTACCTCTAATCTTGTTTCTAAATATGGTTGTTTTATTCTTTCATTCGGTGTTTTTCTATAATTCCTTTCTGATTTCTTTAAATTCTCAAACAATTCATTTTGTAATAATTGTAATTTCTCGATGGTTGCCATGGTTACTCGAAAATAACGAAAATTTTCAATGAATTCCAATAAACAGAATTAAGTTCGGTTCACTCGTAGAATTATATATTTAGATTAAAAACACTATAGTTTTAATACTCGTAGCTCAGTTTGTAATGTTTTTATAACTAATTAATAATAACCGATCATATACTCGCTCATAGTCGTCGCTCGAAAATCCGGCTCGAAGGACCATATGTTCAGGCAATTAGGGTTGATTCTTGCCTGTTGATATTTTATAGAAGGAAAACGACGTGTTTCTTGAATTTGTGTTTATTGGCAACTGACAGCTCTCTTAACTTACTTTTAATAAATATTATACGTGGACTGTATCAATAATAGGTAGCTAGACCTCTTTATAAGTATATAGATTAAACATCATGTATTAAATTCTCGTCAATCGTCAAGTTTCAAAGTTCAAGTCATGTTAAATCTTCTTCGAGTCATAGTCAGTCAGTTTAGTTAGGTTTTAGTACGACAACTTGAAAAGCCACTATACACGTAATCATTTCATTTCACTTCACTGGTGCACTTGCATTGATCTTTATTGGACAAAATACCACCGATAATATTCAATAAAACTCAAAATACACGATTTTATGAAAATAAAACGAAACGCGACGTCACTTCGCAAGTTCCCGCCAAAAAGTCCTACCTACTGGTTATAGATCCATTAAAGTCAGAGAGTAGCTCCATATAATTCAGGGGTGTACTAAGAAAGGATTTTTCAGAATTCTATTCAAAGGTAAAATAAGGAAACTCGAAAAGGGTCAGGCGGAAAGCTAAAGGAGATAGAATCCTTGCTGATCAAATGACTGTACAATGAAACCTTGGTACTGATATGGCTTCCTACTTCACTTTCTAAGGTCAATGCGACGGGTGATTGCCTCTAAGCCACTTAAGGTCACCACGGCTGTGACTAATGATCATAAATATTAAATTTATAGTTTTATTATGTAACATAGTGATCAGATATGGTTGTTAGAAGCTTAGCTTGAAGTTTTTCGAGAAATTTATTTTGCTGTGTTGACCTGTTACAAGCATAGGATGATATGAAGCAGGAACTGTCGGAAACACATCTGTTAAAACTGGGCGAAATTAAAATGACGGACATTGGGATTACTGTCACTGGAGGCGCAACTCACCACCACCGTTATCGCCGTCAATGTATCGAATAACAGTACTCTTAATAGTATTGCCGCGAATATTGACCTCGCTACTTGCTGCGTGTGCGTGTGATCACGCAGCATAGTTAATTGAATCTGTCTGGTTGTAAGGATTACTTATGTCCTTATAGGTCGAGTATTACATGAAATAGCAGATGTTAGGTATAATAATCTTCATATATCACACACAACGATTCTGTTATAATATTATATAATACAAACCGGATAAGATTAAGAAATTCCTTCTATAATATCATGTAAATTAAGTCATTTATAGTCATCATTGATTAAATTTTAATGCATAATAGATTAAATGACATTCCTTAATTGGTCATTACTTTTTTATATCAGAAGGCTGATCAGCAGGCAGGCGGTTCATCTGATGGTATGTGGGTACTGTCACTTATGATTATCAATATAAGGGCTAATGTGTTGTCGACCTTTACAGTGCTTAGAACTCTTAGAAGGCTGGCTCTCACTCCTGTGCAACTAGTAGAATATACCGGTAGATTTTCAACTTGACGAGGGTAGGTGGTTAGTTACAAGAGAAATACAACTCTTCCATCATGTTAGGGTTTCTATTGAAAATTTCAATGCAATATTGACATGTTGCAAAATTAAAAAAATATATGGACTATGTCTATGGTCTTACTTCCGTCCACATTAAAGAATATGTGTGTTGGTTAAGATTGAAGAAAACTGTGTGTTGTCTAATTTAATTAACAGTTTTCTAACAACGAAAGCCCAAATTAACTAGTTTTCTTGTTATTTTGTGGCAGCTTCATTCACGTATTTGGTAAAATTTACTTAATGCACTGAATTTATTTATCTAAACTAGTATTAACATAAAGCTATGAAGAATCATGTATTTAGGTTTAGGAATAACATTACTGAGTTCCCAATTTTCATCTTCATCTTTCTATCTATAATAACAATAAAAGCGAACATGTTCAACTTACCGATTCTCTCCTGGTACCAATTTATTGTTCTCAACAATAGCTGTCGCCCGAATCCTATGGTCCGGCTGTTCACCCAACAGTTTTTCACTCCTACCGTTATTCAAATGCTCTCTGGCAACACTGTATGCGTCACATTTACTATCCTTATCACTTGTCACTTCACTTTCACTTTCCACTTTAACACTCTTCTCACTTGAATCCTTCTCGTGCTTTTCGGGCTCTTCTTTAACTTCTGTTTCCTTTTTCTCTTGTATACCGTTTGCTATGACGGGAGCTGGTTTGGCCTGTAGGGATTTGGGCTGGGATTTCGGTGATGAAATAGTTGGCTTGCTTTCTATAGCTCCGTTTTCGTTTATGGATGTGACATATACGCTGGAGTTGGCTATGTAGCCATTCAGTTCTTGTCGGTTTTCAGGTTGTGTTCGTTTCCTTCGATTTAACTGGAATAAGAAGTGTTTTAAGTTATTAGGGTGTCGTCATCCGACTTTGTTAGTTTTTTTTTTTGTTAATAAATAAAACTGAAATCATCGTCTGTCTATTGTATTCCCGATCAATTGCAGGTACAATAAGGTAGTAAGGTAGACAGTAACTTTTAAATTATTTAGAGATGTGAAAGAGTATGTTATAACTTCATCATGCACTGAAAGGCTTAATTATAAATTTGAACAGGTCTATTGTAATCATTGTAACTTTCCGACGTTCATAAGTGCCTTATCAGGGCCACTAAATAAAATTTGAGAATATTATAGAGAGATTTTTTTTAAGATTTTTTCAAATAAAGATTTGAGTTTTTGTATGTGATACTAATATTATAAATGGGAAAGTTTGTAAAAGAATACTCTTAAAACCAACCCAAGGTGTAAAAAAATCACTTGAGGCTTGAAACGTCTAATACGAAGTAACCACTGGATGGTACCACTTGCGAAACAAAATTCCCATAGAATCACAAAACATGCGTAACACATGGGTCACGGTTTTTTTATTTTAAAAAATGTTAATTGGATTACAACAATACATCAGTTCGGCGGTGTCGTAACCCCAATTAGTTAGCCACTTGAGTGCGACTGTGAGTGTGATAAAAAATGTTTTAAACTGCGAGAGGTTTCATATGGTACGACCCTTGCTGTGATAATTGTGAGTCGAAACGATTTTGGCGAAATTATTTTTTGAGTTATGATGCGTTCATTTCGAATTTGGAAGTAATTTATCGCGATTGAGTCTGGAATGCCTCCGAACCGAGGAGAGTATGGAGAGGAATATAGTCTCGAAAACAGGGGAGAGGCTATCCAATATCAACCCAGTAGGGAATCAACAATAAAACTTCTTGATAATAATTGATGTAGAAACAAGCCCTAATAGATAGGGCCTATAGTTAATTACACAATATATATCGCCTTTGTATGTGAAGTGATACTCCGTCGAGACGGAATGTACCGGGAGTCGGGACGAGACTACAGGGGGTGGAATCAAGAGCACTCGACCAACGAATGAAAGTAACGAATCGTCCGTACTGAACTCGTCCGGCAAACAATCTGGTGTGTGGTGCAATTTATGGGAGATCATTTATTTTAGTTATGCATCGCTAACCTGACAAAGTCGTGTAGAGTGTAATCTACATTCGAATTGAAAAAAAAAACACATTACATATTATTTTTAAAAAGTATATGGAATATGTCTTGTTTATATTTTGATTAGTTAACTAAAAGAATTACGTTAGCCTATCTAGTTCTCTCATAAAGATCAGTATTAGTTATTATGATCATGAGGAAATATATTAAATTTCAACCAATTTATACTCCTTATAGACATGTGGTAAGTTTGAAGTTTACAGTTTTCTCAGCTAAGATTATTTAATGAAAAAGAAAGAAAAAACACATTACACACGATTAATAGCCGTGAGGGGCCAAAATTTCATCTCTCTCGGCATATGCTACTGTGATATTTCGATAATTTTGACTGCCTTCAGCATAAAGCGCTACACCCACGAATGACAGATCAAAAAGGCATAAAACAAATAAACAAAAAGAAACACAAATCTGACTACAATAGCCAGCGAATAAAGAAAAGTATCGACATAGCAATAAATAAATACATGACCACTTTTCTCTTTTAAAAAATATCAGCATGTATGTAGAAGTGGGAAAGATCATACCGTTAATTCGTGCATAGCACAGGTAATATTTTACTCCCATAACTTGCACCAGACTAGCCTGAAGTAAGTTAAATCGCATGGAGTGGCTGCATTGACGCCCCAACAACGAGCGCTTTGCAGCGGGAAGCGCTAATTGCGAATCTACTCTGATTTATTTGAAAACTATTACCAACTTCAAGTTAGAAATTCGTACGAACGCTTTATTTTTGGTCAGTGGCGGGAACAATAGCGATGATGATGAATTTCGCGTGACGTCACGTCTTAGTACACTTTTTACAGAGATGTGACGTCACAACCCCCCACTCCTAAACTTTGATGCGCCTTGTTTGTATTTTTTTATTGATTTGATAAAATAAAAAATACCTACGTATCCAATATTTTTTGACAACCTAACTGATGGACTAAACAGAATGGACTAATTTGACAGCTTTAATATCTCCTATCCTTTTTCAATAACATTTGTAAGAAAGAGAGGTAACGTGACGTCGGCGCCAATGTCGAAGTATTCGTTAAAAATTCAAACTGCGGTGCGAGTTCTTGTTATCTATAGATGTAGCTACTCTCACCTCTACAGACAGCTTGGACATGTCAACCGGGGTGATCCGCTTGAGCGCTGACAGCCGCTGCAGCCGCTGTCGAGCCTGCTCCTCCACTGCGATGAGGAACGCATCCTGAATTATGTTATGTCCGATGTCTGATACTGTGGACAAGAGCATTGGCTTAGTTTTATATATCAAAGACAGCATACGGCATGGTGGTAAGCGGTTACCATAAGTTATGGACGCTTGGAATATCCACATGCTCTCCAATGAGCTCTGGCGACATTAGTCACTCCAGGAACAAAACATTAAATTATTTTTTGCGGTAAATATTTTCATAGATTGATAAATAATATAATGGTATTCTATATTCAGCGTGGGCAGGCCCCCGCAAGGTGGATGATCTTGTGAGGGTCGCAGGAAACCGCTGGATGAGGCCTTTGTCCAGCAGACGTCTTTCGGCTGATGTGATAATGATGATTCTGTTAGATGGTAGTGATAACATGATCGGCCGTGGTCACTTTCGTAGGATCATGGAAGTAGGGCTAGACTCAAATTCGAATATCATTTATTCAGTTATGACCCTGATAAGAAGCTTAAGACCTAAACAATTTACTCTACCATACCGGTTCGGAAAACATCTCATAAAAAACTCTAGTAAAAAATTAAGAAAGCGGATTTTTTATTTTCTTTAAGATGAACAGTTTCCCAATTTAAAAGTTCACACCCTAGCTTTTGGAACAGGGAAAAATCTGTCAATTTGTTTAAGGAACTAAATGCATGGATTCTCCATAAGTATTGTTTATATAGTAGAATTGAAATCAGACAAGTAAGAAAGGATTGAAATGATACTTCAGCACTCAGTCGTATAATAGTTCGTTAGAGTCGAAGGAACTCTAAAGGTTCTAGAACTGCACGTGTATTCACATAGCGAAGATACTGAGAATGTATCGAATCCATAACATAATGAATTAATATTCAATCAACGCGCTAACATTCCAGCCATGACCGCCATGACGCATGGACTTGTGCAACCTACCCTGCTATTGTAAACGCCTCCACTTATTAGCTAAGACATTGAAGAGTCATGAATGAAGAAAGCCTATAGATATATACAGCTTTTCCTGCGGTTTCACCCGAGGGATAAAAAGTAGCGTATGTGCCAAGTTTCATCCTAATGCGTTCAAGAGGTCAATTCCACTAATCAATTTTGATTAGATTACAAATGGATCGCAGCTGAATGACGACTTTTGCACGTCTTCGTATTCCACTAATAAATCTGACAACGATGAACGAACGATGTTTCAGTTACCAAGGGCAACAACGATTACAATCTAATCATAATAATTCAATCGTGGTTCGGTTTCGTTTATTTAGTGGAATACCGTTTTTAGTAAAATTAGAATTGGAATTTACCGGAATTGGCCCCCAGTAGTTTTTACGTGAAAGAGTAACAACCATCCCTACATATGTACATCCTCACAAAATTACGCATTTATAATAAGTGGTATTACACCTCATGAATCCCAAAACAATTCTCATTTTCCATTACACCCGAAATAATTCCTGCGGATATAACTCGTTCATCATCCGGGTACCCAAGCTATGGTTCCCAGGAGCATCATACCTATTGCTATGCGACACATCACAAGGAAATATTCCTATAAAATGGACGGTAAGGAAGAAAAATGGTGAAAAGGGCTCCGTGGTGGTTTACCTTTTTATTTAAATTTGTTTTATTAATATCACCTGGGGGTTCTATTCATAACACTTGGCCTTTGGCGTACTGATTAAAATTAATGCTAGTTTAAATAAACTGTATAAAAACCACTGAGGTAACCACTACGTATAGAGAAGCTATCTTAAGCAAAAGTCATGCTCCATTTTGGTAATATTCGCTGCAGCGAACAAACAAAAATTAGTCGTCTAGCCAGACAGTTTAAACACGTAGCGCTAGAACGTTCTTAAGGTGTAGTTATGCGACCAAAAAGTCCAAAGCGCCGTGATTTTAAATATTGTAGAATTCCCGGGATAAAAAGTAGCTTATAACCTTCGGGGATAATGTGGCTTATTAGTGAAAGAATTTTCGAATCGGACCAGTAACTCTGGAGACTAGCACGTTCAAACAAGCTGTTGGTTAAGACACCACCTATCAAGCCGCTGGTCATGGGTTCGATTCCCATCCAGGACAAACATTTGTGTGCATGAACATGTCTGTTTGTCCTGTGTCTGGGTGTAATTATCTATATAAGTATGTATTTACAAAAAAAAAAAAAGTAGTATATGTAGTATACCAGTTATCTGGTTTCCATAGTACAAGCTCTGCTTAGTTTGGGATCAGATAACCGTGTGAAAAAAAAAAAAAAAGCTATAATATTAGTATTAGCTTATCTGGTATATAGTTACGGACTACATTATTGATAGGTTGGGGAAAATTTTAAATTGAATGCGTATTGCAAGACGTAAATCCTCTGGCACGCCCGACCTTCATCAGAGCTCAGTCAGCTCGCAGGATAGAGGCTACACGTGAGCAAATATTTACTGCTTCATTAGCAATGCTTATCATTTATTTATCAGTTTTCCTTGAGTTACCTACCAACACAAGTTCTGAGAGAAAATTTCCGGATGTTTGGTAAACTTGGCTTTAAGTAACACAAATGTTTGGTGCATGGAACATTGGCTCAAGTTGTAATGAACTCAAGTTATTTGGGTTAATGTGGTTGAAGTTATTTTTAACGAGCTCGACTTTGTTCGTGATTTTGAAGCTCATCTAGCAAATTGCTTTGTATGGCAAATGCAACTTAATTTTATTGTATTGTAGCAACAGTGCTTGAAAATCAGTCGATATACGCTTTTTTAACCTCCTTAAAAAAAAGGAGATACAATACAATTTAAAAAACATACAACTGAATTGACAGTTGTATGTTTTTTTTAATGTTTATTCACGCGTTACTTTGAATCGATTTTAATAAACATTTTTGCGTTGGGTTCTGTATAGCTGGTCCTATATTAATTTTATTGACATTGAAGAAGATTTTACTATTTTTTTAAAATTGATTATAGAATACCTTTAATCCCGGAAAAACATTTCGGGAACCCTCGGGAACGCGAGTGAAACCGCAGGACGCATTGAATGCCATTTCTCTAAAAAGGTTTATTTACTTACCTATGTTTATTTATACTAATTTATAGAGTTTCAGAAATTATACTTTCAAATACTTTACTACTTGAAAGACCTACAAAAATCCTTTCCACGCCTAATTACTCATCAATTAAAAGTCGACCGTATTACCCACACTTAAACCACACATTACAATTCAACCTCTAATTATGATACCTACATCATATCTTGACATCAGGTACAGATCATGTGACTTTACAGGAAAACCTTACTTATATTTAAAGTGCAAAGTTCACATTGGATTGTAGGCAGTTGAGATGTTGATCACTTAGTGCTCTGCTAACTACAGAACCTGTTTTCATACACTTACACATTCCAGTTCAAATAAACACCGAGGAAACGGTACTTATAACATTTATCTATGGTCTTTTCAAGTATTTTTCTTTTTTTGACTTCTGACCACGACTGGATGATACAATGCCTTAAATACTGGATCTATTTAGATGTACTTATGTCTGAATGTTAACCAGAGATTTAGTTGGTATCATCAGGAGATTTTATACCCGTCTTATTTTGTACCAAAACTGATCTATCTTAGATTTATCCATGTATGTGATTAGGCTTAATTTCGCCTTCCATTTCAAATACCTATATATATAATAATCCTATATTATATAGGGTAACACAACGGCAAACGTCTTTAGTCTTTGCAAATGTCTATATATATATATATACCTTTATGTCAACCGTTTGACATATAAAAAGATGTATGCATACTTCCAATCAAAAGCGTTGTGTTAGGTATCAATACAAATAATAATATTTCTAATCGATCATTAATGTTCAGACGTATCCAATCATTAAGTAGGTACTTCTCTCATTTACAAGCTGCATTTTATGCAAATTTAATTATAAATACAAGACTAGGCTGTATGGCTCTGAGCCATACAGCCTATTGACTTATTTTTTCATTATACAGACCACAGTTCATCCTATCTGTCTGTGGTAATAAGGTAGTATCAACGAGAATTTAATAAAATAGCGAAGTCATCTAGATTCTACCACAGTAGAAATATATTCTACCGAGATCGTCAGAATGAGGAAACTCGACCCAGAATGCAGAGCAGGCGGACATAGGATACGCTACCAGAAATGGCAATGGGCCAGCCTCATCTAACTGATATATGAACCAGTTCTCAAATAGAAAGCTCAGAGGGGAAACGCCCATCCGTAATAGCAAGTTAATTACATGTAGGTTGAGTTTAAAATAATTGCGAGCAATTTAAACATAAAATTGATTGTATCTGCATGTTTCAATCATGGATGACCACGCTAATTCCATTCACTCCTATCCAGAATCGTAGACAATAATTGATGACCCTTTAAGTACAGTGTGTTGCATGATGTGACCGCCGGTTGTAAGCACACTAAGCCTAGAAGGGAACTGGCTCTCAAGTGCAGCTGTCGGAACACATCGAAAGGTGCTTGGCGACAGATATTCAACTTGAAGGTGATAGCCAGCCAGGCGGGTACTACCGTACTACAAAGTATCCAAAGTGCTATGGTTTCCCCACGATGTTTTCCTTCACCGAAAGCTCAAGCTCCTTCCAAGCTCAGGGACCTTCGTCTCGGCATTCGACGTCACTGCCACTGAGCTATCATCACCTGAATTTACCATCAGACCGTTTGCCTGCTTGTCAGCCTATACAATATAACAAGAGCATAGAAAGATTAATAAAGTCGAAAAAGTTACCAGCAAGGTTTTACTTTTTAGTTCCTTAATCTTATGGCCATGGATCTAGTTAATCCCAACTAAGATCAAATACACCGCTGTAATGTCAGATTAAGTTTCGTATTAAACGTCATATCTATTCATTGTCAAGTGTTGAAATATTTGGACAGCGCTTGGTGAATCCTCGGAGGGACGGAGGCAGAATAGTAATCATATCCTGCCAACTGCCGGCCTGCGTTTGGAAAGTAAATTGTGCGGTTGCCAAGCCGATGTGTGAACAGTTTCCTTAGGTTATTTGGAATACCTTGTTAAAGATTTGTAGTACATCGTCTGAAATGTGAAGTTTAAGATACTAACTTATACACACTCATGTATTTTACTACGTATAGAGAAGACACCACTATGTTCCGTTCAAGAACAGCCATCGGGCCGCACTTCACTTAGTTGCTTAAGGTGGAGGCGTCGGTTGGAGCGCGAAATTCAAATTTTATCACGTTTTTTGCAAATTGCAGCTCAGTTATAGGTCGTAAGTTATCAACATGTTATTTGCGAGAAGAATGGTAGTATATTTACTGATTAATAACAAAATAAATCATCAACATATTCCTCCAAGGTATATTAGTAACATTTTCATGAAATAGTCGTATATGTCAGTAATATACCTTGGAGGAATATGTAGATGATTTCTATCTCTTTCAAAAAACGTGATAAAATTTGAATTTCGCGCTCCAACCGAAGGTTCATCCTTAAACACGAAACGCGTAAGCGACTTTTTGGTCGCGTAAAAACTACACCTTAAAAGCTGCAGACAGTTTAACACGTAGCGCATACATTAGCGTGTACCAGAGTAGACTAATTATTGTAGCAAATATTAACAAAAATGAGCATGACCTTTGCTTAGGATAGATTATCTATACTCAGTAATATACCTCAGTGCTTATACTGGAGTACAAAATGCTTCCCTGAGTGTTTTTTTTTTGTTTTACTATGTATAGGCCTGTGTTTGACCACAATCTCACCGTGGTCAGTGATGATGTGGCCGATGATGGTAAGCACACAAAGCCTAGAAAGGAACTGGCTCTCGAGTGCAGCTGTCGGAACACACCGAAAGGTGCTTGTCGACAGATTTTCAACTTGAGGGTGGTAGCCAGCTAGGCGGGTACTACAAAGTACCCTACCACCGTGCTATAGTTTCCTCACGATGTTTTTCCTTCACCGAAAGCTCAAGCTCATTGTAGGATACGAATCCGGGACCTTCGTCTCGGCATCCGACGTCACTACCACTGAGCTATCATCGCCTTAAGAAACAAGAAGAAACAAGATTTAAAACGTATTTTAAGGTTATTATGTAAGTGTTCATTACTGTCTTCTCTTAGGATAGATCTAATAAATACAAGATACTGAAATGAAACGAAAATTAATTTGACGATCAAACTTACCGATTTAAATATAAATTTAACGGTCATTAGTAAACCATTAATCAATCAGGAGTTCACATCTATCTGATAATTTATGGTTCATACGGTATCAATGTATGAAATATTGGTCCGAGTGTGAAATGATAAAAGTATCAGTATTTTTCATCGACGATGATTGGGGAAAATATGATTAAGTGTTCGTTTAACATAATTTGGTTCATTTGGTGTGTTTCGTAGGTATTGTTGATAAAGATTTAGATTCAGGATAAACATGATGTAAGAAGGAAGTTAAGGTTGCATAAGGTAGCCCGCGAAATTCCAATTTTATTGCGTTTTTTGCTGTTTTCAGCCCAGCAGTAAGTTTGTCAACATGTGATTCGCGACAAGGGTAGTATATTTACTGATTAATAACAAAAGAAATCATCAACATATTTCTCCGAGTAAAGTTTTTGGTAAAAAGTCACGTCATGAAATATTCGTATATCCCTCAAATATCCTTAAAAAATCACCTACGTCTGATAAGGCAAACAGTTTAAAGTTGTGAGTTGTAGAAATGCACTTTTAGAGTCTCCTGACCAAGTTGGTTCCCGACTCTCAACACAAATCATAAAGCCAATGAGCTAGTAAATAGCATGAAACATTATGCAGCTTCTCGACATACGAAAATTACGAGTATTTAATAGTAATGGCAAGATTCCTAAAAAAATTGAATTGCAGAGATTTTTTATTCTGTTCCAATGTTGAGATTCCATAACCAGTACTTAACTTGCTGTAAAACTAATAATTAAAATACCGTAGGTACTAGTTTTTGTATTTTGTATGTTTTGTATTTTTTACATTCCAACATTTTTCTAAATATTTTTTTTTCTAAAAATCCAAGCACGAATCTTTTAAATCATAACATAGCTCGTAAAGTAGTTTTATAAGAAGTTCCCCGACTACTTTGCGATAAACTGAGGCGGAATTATCGTAACATCGAGAGAAAGCACGTACGATGCTATCGTATGTTTCACATGGTATGTGCAACCGTAGCAATATTGCCTAGCACGAGCACGAATCTTGATTCCATTCCACGAGATGTGTGATGCAAGAGTTGGAATTCAAACTAGTGGGGCACCATTTGTTAGAAAAAAAGAAAAAAGGTTTATTCATGACTTTTTTTTTGTTTTACTATGTATAGGCCTGTGTTTGACCACAATCTCACCGTGGTCAGTGATGATGGTAAGCACACAAGGCCTATAAAGGAACTGACTCTCAAGTGCAGCTGTCTGAACACACCGAAAGGTGCTTGGCGACAGATTTTCAACTTGAGCCAGCCAGGCGGGTACTACAAAGTACCCTACCGTGCTATGGTTTTCTCACGATGTTTTCCTTCACCGAAAGCTCAAACTCATTGTAGGATTCGAACCCGGGACCTTCGTCTCGGCATCCGACGTCACTACCACTGAGCTAAAGACAATAGGTACGATTATGACATAATAATATAAAAACAAAACAATAATGTAATGTTGCAAGATGGCCGGAATAGGTCCCGACTCAGCATTGTGCTAAGATTAATTTGGTTAATTAACCCTCGCGCTGATTTTCAGCAGGGGCCTAAAACACCATGACATGACATAACATAGAAGGCTGGCTGAAGACAGGTGGAGATCTATAGAAGCTGATAGTTGAAGTATTTAGGAGAGGTTTTTAGGTCCGTGCTTGAGAGAAGTTTTTTTTATATCAGAAGTCGAGCAGGCATGCGATGCTGCAGTTAACTCTACCTGACATCGTCATAATTAAAAAAAAAACACTTTTCTTGGAGCAAAAAGTTTTTTTTTTTTTACACATGCGCTGTCAAATCGGACCTATTGGATAGCATACACATGAGCATGCCAAAAATGTATGTAATTTTTATTGTGATGATTTTATAAACAGCCCATTCAAACAAATATTCCAATGATATTTTAGGACGCAATTTCATGTAGGTCACAAAACAGGCTTTCAATATAGCAATTTGATAACCCGTCGTATTTAATTAAGTTGCATCATCAGTAGATAATGTTATAATAAACCACGTTAGACGAGTGACCGACCAGTTTCAGTGTCGAGACACTTTCCAAATTAGTTCTTTGATTGCACTGATATGTTAATGTTGTTCCTTTCGATCCATCATCGTCCACTGCTGGACATAGGCCTCTGCTAGAGAGCGCCACTCCTTCCGATTTTTCGCCACTCGCATCCACTTTCAATCCAATAAATCTTCGAGAACATAATTTTTTCATAAACAATCATGAAATTTTTCAAGATTTGCCTTATTTTTGCTTACGAAATTTTGATTTTGATTTATCATCGCTAGTTTATGGCATGCTCCAGTAAAAATCTCAGTCTCCTATTGGTTCAAATTACAGTTAGGTTGCTTTCGCGTCGCTTGCGCACTATGGATGTCTAAATCACTACATCTGACGTAACGGTGAGATGTTTTAATGACGCTAAACTACATGCAATTGTCATTATTCGCAGCAATTTTACACGTAACTGTACAATTTTAGTCGCCTTGTTTTACATAACAATTGGACGGTAACATCTCTATACGTGAAAGAATTTCGACGCGCTAGACGAAACTATGTTCATATGCATATTGTTAACTGTGTTTGATGGTTTAAAAGAATCTTGAATGGCTTTCTTTACTCATACCGTATGGAGTCTTACTGGTCTCAATGGTTAGTAGTTATAGTTGCATGGATAAGTCTACCACCGCCAGCAGAAGGACGGTTTCAGATTATGTTGAATTATCTATGATACATATAGAATTCTGTGGTTATAGAATAGAATAGGGGAAAATCTAAGCTTTTTCATGTAGGATTGCACGATTTGGGATACAGCAGGTACAGTTACCTACTCTATAGGAAACCCTATAAACCTCGGCAGAAAGGACGATTGTGATGTCTTTTACCCCAATTTATAAAAGTAGTGAAATCAGCTGATTTATCATTTCATATGAGTTAGCGATTTTTTATATGTAGTTTGTATAGTTTAATAAATAAAATTAAATAAAAAAAGCGTTAGAATATTGGAGGATGTAATTATTAAAATAATTGCGTTGAAAAAGAAATTAAAATTAGCGCGTAAAATGTAACACATAGGTAATTCTTCCAGTTGAAGATGCTAGACCATTTAAAAAAAGTGTACATAATTTACACGTGTAGGTATCACGTAAGACAAACCTTGGATCTAATAAAAATAACTAATTGTTAGTAGGTATAAGAACAAAAGATAGGATCAATTCAATGGTACCTCTTGTATTAGTTAAAATGTAAAATAATAATGTGTTATGACCATGTTATGACGTGTTCACGAGCTGGAATCTTCAACCAAGGTTGTCCAGTTTTTGCAGTCTTTTTTTTTTATAATAATATGTTGCGGTTGCTGTGGCTGTACGTAACGTGACTTTAGCCTACACATGCGATTAGCGCCGAATCCTTCTTGGGAGAAAAAAATAATACCTATGACGAATTAAGTTTATAGATTCAAATTTGAATAAAAAAAAAGTAAATCATTGGTAATTATCGGAAGATAATTAACTCTTGTTTGATCGATCCATAATATTCCTACGCGAATTTGATATATTTTAATATAATTTTACCATGCAATTTAACTTTAAGTATCTAACAGCACGATTCATAATTTTCCAAGAAAATCGAACACGTAACTCGTATATAGAGAAGGTACAAAAAATGAAAAACCGGTAACACACCAAATTAAAAAAAGCGTTATTGTCTCCACTAGTCCCACAGATCATACAATCAGAGTCCAGAGCAAGTCCAGACAGTGGAAAAGGGCAAATGCCTTGTCTCAATCGGGCCAAGTTCACTAACCTCTGAGCTGCCAGAAAGAACGTACTGACCGATCACTTTCTACACACAAAACTACACTTTTATACTGGCTACAACATGAAATCGAATGCTGAAAGTGTCCTTTGTTGTACAAACATCACTTTCGTAGTACAAAACACTGGTAAATGTTGTTAAATAATATTTGAAGTAGATGAAAACAGTCCAACAAGTACGAAGGTTCGCGGCGACTCGCAAACCAGTTTTCCCTCTCTCTCACTCTAAGTTAGGTTTTACACTGACGGTGTTGCCGTGTGTCAATTTTAATTTGCTTGTAATTTTACACTTTTTTTAGTGTGACTTTTTGTTTTTTAAACCAATCCAAGGCATGGAGTCGACATGCCCCCAATGCACGGTCCATTATGAACTATATGCCTCTGGTGGTACACTGGCCATGTAGGTACTTAAATGACTTTGATAGAATTTAAGGCAATGATAGCTCAGTGGTAGTGACGTCGAATGCCGAGACGAAGGTCACGGGTTCGAATGCTACAATGAGCTTGAGCTTTCGGTGAAGGAAAACATCGTGAGGAAACCATAGCACGATGTCTTTGTATAGTAGGTACCTGCCTGGTTGGCTACCATCCTCAAGTTGAAAATCTGTCGCCAGGCACCTTTCGGTGTGTTCCGACAGCTGCACTTGAGAGCCAGTTCCCTTCTAGGTTTTGTGTGCTTACCATCACTGTATGGACCATACCTTGGTTTCCTAATTATGTAATACCTTCGTGACCTATATTATGGCGTTCGATCTATTATTTAAAATTAGAACACTAATACGATCTAGGTCTTCATTGACATAACCACTATCGAACCAATCAGTTTGATTTGAATAAAATGTTTCAAGTCATAAAAGTGCAATCTATGAAGCCATTCGTGATTTTTTCCACTCGTTATTGAATTTCTCGCAATCTTCCTACACGACTGAAAAGTTTCAGCATTTGCAATCCAAATTGAAAAATAGACATTTCGAGGTATTACAGCAATTCTGCAGAAAATATAAAGAACTGGAGAATTTATCATAACGCTTTACCACATTCCAATTTGAAACACAAATCAAACAGAAACAGTATTTACCTACATGTTTGGTTTTTTTTAATTAGTAAAATACATTACCTAAATCTGAGTAAAGGAAAGTAAACATGGCAACATTAATAAAATATAACCTCAAAGGCTGTATGTCCGAGCGAAAATGTTGCGGGCGCGCTCAAAACCGCGAACGTGCATCAATGCACTTGCCACTCAATACCACAGAGTACCATCAAGAGTATTGCTCAACGACTATACAACCTTATCGCAATAACCGACATTGGTTACTTTATGAGTGCACAGAGCAACGTACTGAAATTTATTTGCTGTTGGTTTATAAAAATTGTGTTCCAATTTAAACTTTAACAAACAGTAATACGTGCTAAATGAGGTGTTTCTAGGAGTTCTAAGCTGATGGGACGTGGAAGCCAAGCCATTGCGCCTTCAGTAATAGTATTACGGCAAAGCAGTACAATCGTGTTAACGTGGTACGGAATTCATGAGGACTATAGTTTCACTTTCTAATAAGGATTGGGAACTAACTGAGACATTTGAGCCTTTCTTTTACCTGCCAATAGAATCGACATTTATCGACTTTTTTCATAGTTTTAGCGGGAAATGTAGTTGGCTATACAGAAAATATTACGTCTCGTCATTTCAGCTTTCAAGGACATCGGGAAGTGCCCTACTTTTACTAGTTCTGTATACCTGAAACATGACGAAAGCCCATACATACATACATTTTTATCCCCTAATAAGTGGTTGAGGGTTTTTTTTTTAAACTTTCAGGTTTCCAGATCTCTAGGATGAAATTAGGGCTCGTAAAGTTAGGGCGTGTAGAGTTAGGAGCTTGGCTCTACATGATATCTGATAAGTTTTTGACAGTGCGAGCTATATGGTCTCAGCTTGGCAACATTTTAT
The DNA here is from genome assembly GCA_963555595.1 of Tethea ocularis. NCBI lineage: Eukaryota > Metazoa > Arthropoda > Insecta > Lepidoptera > Drepanidae > Tethea > Tethea ocularis. Next base: position 9,956,972 of record OY741972.1, on the reverse strand, counting down.
ATGAAAATGTTTTTGGTAGGATATTTTTATATAGGCAACCTGTAGGCCTTTGTTTGACCACAATCTCACCGTGGTCAGTGACGATGTAGCAAATGGTGGTATGCACACAAAGCCTAGAAGGGAACTGTAGTTCATTGTAGGATTGGAACCCATGACCTTCGACATCACTACCACTGGCGGCACTAAGCTATCATTGCCTTACTTGTAACGTATATAGGAAATGGTGTCATTGAGGAAACGAGACATCCGCCATAGCTCTCCATTTCGGACAGGGTTGAAACTTTGATTTCGCTCTACTCCACTCCACTTCACTAACTTATGAACGAGGACGCTGGACGCCATGTAGGTAGGTACTAAGTTTTCCTTATACTACTCTGTATGTAGTTCTTCAAGGTTATGTTTATTGATAGTTAAAAACAGCATCCACCTCGGTTTCACTCGTATTCCAGAAAGCTTTTTTCACTTTCACGGCTTTAAAAGTTTTTGTTTTTTTCTTTGCAATTTTTTTCGACGTTACCAAGCGGTACTACTTATGATATTTTCCATGGAACATGAAATACACTTTCGCCGACTTTAAAACAGTCAGATTAGATAGAATTCCTACATAGGAATTTAATGGTTCTATTTTTTGTTCAGCTCATCGGGGAGGAGGGATTGGTAATGTGTGAACCTCGTAGAATTACAATGGTACCATATTATCTATATTAACATTATTAATAAATTTTATTTTTTTATTTTTTATTTATTAACGCACCATCAAGCGGGCCGTATGCAAAAATTGCTTGTAAAATTCTCCTACCTAAGGTACCTAACCTTATGCCGTATCTTTCAGGACCACGTAGGGCCTATATTAAAATACTTACATAACTTTGTTTCGCTTCGTCTCTTCACACGCAGTTTGATGACGCACGAGGAGATACACTGTAACAAATATAATAACTAAAATTAAAAATTCAAGAAACCCCTGAAACTTACTAGAAAATTTGTGATAATTTCCAAACGGCTGAGCGGATTTTTTTGAAACATTGCTAAGAATACTCTTGATTAAGACACCTTTAAAAAGTATATGTCGTAATCGATCCATCCGATCAGGAGCTATGAGGTCACATACAGACACACAGATAAACACAAAAAACTTAAAATACCCCTCTTTTTTCGTCGGGGGTTAAAAATACGAAACTCAATTATTTAGTGTAGGCCCTAATTAGACACTTGCGAATGTTACATGCAAAGAAATTAAATTGCTGGAAAATAAAAATTGATCTAACTAAAAAACTGTTTTTTTTTTATTTTATTCTTGAGTTTACGCTCACGTTTTTTGGAAAAGCAAATCCTACTTACAAGTTCTAGCTCTATGGCAATATACAGAACTAGCAACCAGTGGCGAGGGGTGAAATTATGGCGAGGGTAAGCCGCTCAAAAACACCGATAATTATATAATTACAGTGTATTTTAAGCATGATAAAAGTGGCTTTGAAATGATGAAAATATGTGACTGGGATTTCTAAAAGGTTAGCCGATGGGAAACGGCTTGTATGGACCCCTCGCCACTGCTAGCAACCCTCCGCGGTCTCACCCACGATTCGATATTTATAAGCTATCTTGACTAGTTTTTCAAATAATCTATTAGTGGGCTTTTCACTGTTTATTATTTGAATGAAATTATCCGCAACATGACAACCCTATTGTTACTTACCTCGTGAATATGCCCCAGCACTTCAGTCCTGGACATATCCTCGAGCTTGGTCTCGTTCACGTCCATGATCTCGTCTGCCAGCTCCAAGTTGTCCCAGTTACCAGCTGACGGTGACCCTGGACAAATATGTTATAGCCAGGGGCGGATAGATTGTGCGAGGCCCCGGGCGGACAGATTGTGCGAGGCTCTGGGCGAATAGATTGTGCTAGGCCCTTGTTTTAGTGGAATGTTAATTTAATGATGATGCTTGACGAAAAATGCTAATTTCGTAACAAAAAATAATATAAACTAAGATTAATCATGATAAACTAAGGTGCATTTATGTCTTAAAATAATCATCCTGTTTAATTAGACGGTCAAAAAAGGGTTGTTCAACCCTGAAAAATAATGGCTATTTTAATCATCATCATCTCAAATAGTGCAATCGAAGTTTACCAATATAACTTAGCAAACTTTAACTTATTGGCAACTATGAATAATGACGTTCCGTCGTAAAGTAAACTTTAACCATAGACTAATGCTAGCCAACTAATAGCCGTACCGTAGGTATGTATATAAACTATAGACTTTTAACTATTTATTTTCTTCCCATCCATCATAACCTATAACTGTTCAATAAATACCTTCTGAATTAATTTGAGTAATTGTAGAAGCATTAATTACATGGAAAATTATTTGACTAAGGTATTTTGTTCTTTGTACTTTGTACTTTGAGAAATAGGGCCTTTAAAAGGCCTTATGATCCGGTGGTCCCTGGAAGCACCCTAAGTGCGCCGCGAAGCAATCTATTAATAAAATAATATAAAATTGCCAATACCAAGGAATTTCACCCACCACCTATCACGGCGCGGCTCATGGGTTCTGTTCCCACCATGAAAAACATATCTCTATGTCATAAGTCAGACCATTTTATAAGTTTTTATTCATATATTTCCTCCAAACAGTTGCTGGTCTATGGTAGAACAGAAATTTTGTCAAATGGTCCCTCATCACTAAAAGGTTATGAACCATTGATCTAATTGAAACTATTGTTGATTTTAATTGAACGATTCACACATTTACACTATGGTGTGGAATCAAGGAACTACTTTTTACCTACAGGATAAATAAATCACTCACCGTACAATTTCACCTTGTTATCTTTAGTTTGCACTACAATTATAACATATCCCTCTAAATCAACTGATTTACATTTTACAGTAGTCATTTTATCAACAGCATTTATTTGCGTAGTGGGCGCGTTGAAGGAATTCATTTTGTTTTTTTTTACTTACTTATTTTTTTTTTATTTAGTCACAATATAAGAAATGGCTACGAAAACGAACCCATTTTCCCCTCTATACACGAGTTACTCATATTTTTTTTAATTTTCGGCCAGCGTTTACGCCAACACCACTTCAGACAAAAATCACGCTTAAAAATATTATTCATTTTTTTATTTTTACACATTATCGAGTCAACCGGGGGATAACAAATCGGCCATCATTAGATTTTTCACACAATATTAAATCAACACTATTTACACATAAGTATTATTATCACAATATCAATCAATTTGAAATCTATTGCGGTGTTTAATTGTTTTTAAGCGTATTTTAGAGGTAATGATGGATTTTGGCCGATGTCACTATTACATGTCACATTATGGTGTTTGGGGTTGGCACGGTCGTTTAATCACTTATTTTGCTGTTTATTACATATTCTTGTGATTATTTGGACGCGAGCGCGTAAACGGGGACTTTTATGTGCATTTTTGGTTCATTAGTCTAATGTTTAAGGCGTATAAGCGTGTTTTTGAGGTTGAAAAGCGGCCCCACGTCCGCGGGCTGGGTGGTCGCCGCGAATACGACCATCCCATTTTCGCGCGATCAATAATGCTCCCTTCCCAGCATCCCTTCAGACTCCCACAGACTATCGCTTTATTTTTCTTTGGCTCGCAAATAATTATATTTCAAGGATTTTGTTTTATTTCACGCTAAACGCATAAGATATGTACCTATTTCGATTGATCAAAAACTAAAATAAATAATTGGTCACAAATAAAATCAAAAAACGATTCGGAAGGTCCCACCGAGATTTGAACTCGGATCGCTGGATTCAAAGTCCAGAGTGCTAACCATTACACCATGGGACCTCTTGGAAAAGTGGTCGAAATACTCATTAGGATTATTTTATCAAATACGTCATTCTAGTTTTTAGTACCAAAAGAACATTCTCCATAAATACTAAATACTTATTGAAATAGTTTTTTTTTAGATTTGAACTATTTCATAGAAATAACACAACCACTCAAATATTATCATGTATTATAATAATAAGCTAGATGGCGCTACGTGCGTCGGTCGTCGTACTAAATCAGCTGAGTAGTCTTCTTTCTGTACTCCTAGTGCCATCTATGTGAACAAAGTGAAAATGCGACTTTGAATTTTAAACAATAAAGTACGAAATTGATACTTACATTGATTATGTAGTGTATAATTAGAAAAAAACAGGTTCACGAAAGTTCATAAAAAATATAAATTATAATAAAAAGTAGTTAGGTACATACTTTTATTACAATATGATGGTACATGTGGTCTTTACTGAGTGCCGAGTGGCAATAAATAAAAATAGATTTTCCAACTTGCAACACCACATGTCAGTTTGTCACTGACTTCGCTACGGTATGGTTGTCATTTCGACCGTCTATCAATTATCGTGATAGATGAATGGAAAATAATTAACTTTATCGCAGCGAAGACGTTCCTCGAATCACCTCAAACAATATCGCCGCGCGTGCTCTCGTTAAAAAGTGGTTATTCCTCGGTGTACACTCGCATACAACACCGCCATGATCGATGTAAGAAACAAAGATGGCGGAATAATACGGTAATCATAACCAAACGCGTTGTTTTGTCGTGTGTAGCGTTATGTGCGGTGGTGGGTGGCGGCTGCAGCAGTGTCGGGGCGCGTGAGAGAGGAGGAGAGGCGCGATGGTGGCGCGGCCGGGGTGATGCCGCCGCGGCCTGCGGCCGGCCGCGCGGCCATGGCGGCCGACGACGAGCGCCCGCCGTACGCTCTCTTCACCGCCGTTTACGACTACACGGCGCAGGGGGAGGACGAATTGTCCCTACGCCGCGGGGAGATCGTCGAGGTGCTGTCTAAAGACGCCAACATATCGGGCGACGAGGGCTGGTGGACGGGCAAGATCGGCGACCGCGTCGGCATATTTCCCGCGGTATACGTGACCGAGGAGGACCCGCTCGCCGTGGAGCCCCCGTGCGTGTCCTTCTCCGAGCTGAAGCTGGAGGAGGTGATAGGCGTCGGCGGCTTCGGAAAAGTGTACCGCGGCTATTGGAACGATGAGGTGGTGGCGGTGAAGGCGGCGCGCCAGGACGCAAACGAGGACATCGATGTGATCAAAGAGAGCGTGCTGCAGGAGGCGCGCCTGTTCTGGGTGCTGCAGCACGAGAATATAGTGTCGTTGAAGGGCGTGTGCTTAGAGGAGCCCAACCTATGTTTAGTGATGGAGTATGCGCGCGGCGGGCCGCTCAACCGGGTGCTGTCTGGGCGCAAGATCCGGCCCAGCATTCTGGTGGACTGGGCGATCCAGGTGGCGCAAGGCATGGCCTACCTGCACGTTGGTGCGCCCATGTCGCTCATACATAGGGATCTCAAAAGTTCTAATGGTAAGTTCTATGCATAATACCTTGTTTTTGCAAAATTAAACACTTACATTAAATAGAACGCCACAGCCACTCTGCCAAGAGAAGAAACATGCAGGAAACCTATTCATGGCCGAAAGTCATTGCGAGTAAAATAGGATAATTAAAATAAATATATGGGGGCCATTTTTGAGATGGATGTTTTAAAAACTTAATCATTTTATTTTTCATACATTTTGATCAGCATAATTAACTTAGAACAGGGCGCTGAATTAGTCCTCAGGAAATAGTTTTATTAATTTAGGCCTTATTAGTATGTTTATTCAGCTTATAATAGCTTGTTTCAAAATTAAACCTAAACATTACATGAAAACAATATCAATATGAGTAACTATGCTTACAGTAAATTAATTAACATTAAAACAGTAATACTGTGACCCCGAACCTGCAATAATAAGTTTAAATGCCTAAATAATCTGTGCCTCAAGGTCACATCCTACTTCCATTATTGTTATCATAGTGGCAACATTCCAATGTCAGATAACACTACAGATTATGTTTTACAACATATTTGTCTGACCCGATGAGAAATGTACTTCAGTTCAACGCTTATCTACATAAACACTAAAACACACTCAACAAAGGTACTGTATTTTGTGACAGACATATTAGAACCTTGCTATATTTTATCAGGGTACATAATAGATGGCTACTAGCTCTTCTGGCTACTACTAGAAATATCTATAGTTATCTGACATCTTGGAACTTGTAGGACTAAAGTGTAATGTGCTGGAGGGAGAAAGGTATTCCCCAAGCTTATGTCTGTCTGTTTCCATCTAATAGTTGGAACATACAGGTTGACTATGATGATGCTCAATATAAAACTGCAGAAGGCACGAAACAGATCAACCTAGATATTAAATTGGGCACTAGCTATTCCTCACGGTTTTACTCATATTCCCAGGGTAAAAAGTACCCTATAACCTAGATAATGTAGCTTCCTATTAGTGAAAGAATTTTTCAAATCGAGCCAGTACCTCTAGAGTCTAGAGATTAGGGTGTTGCAAACAAATCAAATCAAATCAAAAATCATTTATTCAGTTTAGGCCCTAATAAGGCACTTATGAATGTCAAAAGTTACAGTTTTACAATAGACTCTACTACCGGTTCAGAATACACTTAAACTGAGAAGACTCCGGAAAGAAACTCAGCAAGGCTTCTTTTTTTGGTGGATCTTTTTTTTTTATTTATGTTATTACAGTTTTAAATATACATAAACTTCATACAATTATCACTTGGCCAGGGGGCTGCAAGTGCAGAGAGAAGCTACTACAACCATGTATTCTTGTCTTCTATGTAATGAGCCACCTTATAATAGGCCTTGTCGATCAACTTATGTTTAAAAAACAATTGTTATAAGTATAGATTCTACATAAATGTGTTATTTTGCTAGAGAATACCCAGTGACAGAAAAATAATTAATGTATCACCACCAAACAAAACAAAGGTTTTATTGTGACCAATTGCTAAACAATTATGATATCCTGTTAATATTCAATATACCTATAAGGCAAATGTATGCCTTATTTAGGTAGGTATATGAAAGAAATTGATTTTTTCATAGTTACTTAGGTAGGCTTAGTTTGCCTTATTTGCTGACCTTCCTACTCAATGAGTTTTTTTTTTGCATAAAGAGATAGGGCTAGAATAAAATAGTAGAATGTATAAAAAAAATTGGTGAATAAATTACTTATTCACACAAAATGGGGATAAAAGTTGTGGCAATTTTTCTAGATTATAAAATCAAGTGGTTTATTGATTTGTAATTAATTATGGTTTTTTTCTTTTAAACTTTTAATTACAAAATACTTAATTCCGAATTGCTCATTTATTTATTAAACTAAGGAAATTGATGTTTATTGGAATTCATATATTTAGGTAGCTAGTAAAAATTACTATAGACAAGAGAGTAATATTCGGTTTAGAGAATCTTTATTGTCTTAAGAAATTACAAATAAATTGCATAATGTTTTATTAAAATCAATCATTCATTCTAAACACCTAGGCCTAGGATATATACTATTTATTAGAACAGACAGAAATGAGATACAGACACACACACAACCATTGTAAAAAAATTACTTTATTTTTGGAAATTAAGTACCTATAATCTACTTCATTTTACTTACCATTATCAAAAATGGTTTAAAAAAAATCTGATTAATGCAAGCACATGGCAGGCAGTATTTAGGCCAAGATTACATCCTATTTCCAAAACTCAAATGACCCTTATGCAACTAAACATTGTTACACCCACTATGTCTTGTTGTATTGCATCGCCCACATGTAACACATACTTGTAAGTGTTAATTCTGTTGATAAATTAAACAGATTATTATTATTTTTTTGTGAAAGGATAAAAGTTGGTAGCCTCTGGTGGATTCATCAACCTTACCGGACAAAAAAATTTAACAGACTTTATCATTTCATGTCATTTCACTAGGAATATAACACTGCAAATAGCAGTTTTTTATTTATATACTCGTATTCCCTGGTTAAAAAGTAGCCTATAACCTTCGGGGATAATTTAGCTTCCTATTAGTGAAAGACTTTCAAAATTGACCGGTAACTCCATAAGCGCGTTCAAACAAACTAACTCTTTAGCTTTATTATTAGTATAGATAGATTGTTAAATAAAGCAGGTTAAAAAGTTAACGAAAATAGCAAGCGATTTATCGCCGTGTCGCACCAATATTGAAATGTATGTGTACAACTGTACATTTCTATTTAGTCGCCTAAAGTGGGTCATGTCTTCGTCTGTTCTAGGGTGTGTGACCCCCATTTTGTTTACTTGAGCGAATGTTACGCTGGTACGCAGTTTTCGTATTGTGCAACACAGGACTTTGTATAGTACCTACATTACAAGTATTGAAAGTAGGCCTAATAATACTAGTATCTAACCTACTGTAAATTGTGATGATTGAAGTGCAATAAAATAACAAATGAAACTTCAGCCTTATTTATAGCGACACCTGGGAAATCTACGATAGCACGAGTGTCGTGTAGCAAAATATTATTGCTATTTCATCTCAAGCATTAAGAGGAGCGTAATGAGTGAGCGAGTACGGGCGAGAAACTCACCGTTATTTTACCACCTTAGGTTCTTTTTAGGGTTTCGTACCCAAAGGGTAAAACGGGACCCTATAACTGAGACTCCGTTGTCTGTCCGTCTGTCACCCACCAGGCTGTATCTCATGAACCGTAATAGTTAGACAGTTGAAATTTTCACAGATGATGTATTTCTGTTGCCGCTATTAGTGATGAAAACTTAGATTCTTCTTATCCGATCATGTAGGTACTTTTATTTATTTTAATGAATACTTGTGATTTCCAAAAAGCGTAATAGTGGCAATTAATTAAATTAACTTGTTCAGAGGGACTACTCCGAAAAACGATACACTATAGTCGGATCATCGTTGTCAAATTATTAACCAATAGAATTGCAGCAAACTGACGACACGTACATTTTGTGCAATTCTATTGGTTAATAATTTGACAACGATAAACGAATTATCGTGTATCGTTTTTTGTAGTAGGGCCTCAGATGCTTGTATTCTAAACGTCTGAGCCAATAGACAGTTTAAAATCTATCCTAGAATTAGGATTAGGAAATAGATTTTGCTCCTTATGATCAACTGCAGTCAAATTGGTTTACAAAGAAACAGCGGAATAAACGCGAAACAAAGCGGTGCGGTTTCATAGTGGAGCTTCCGACACCCCAATCCTTTTGACTCCAACCCCCGCGCGCTCATCGGTCCCCGAGGTTCCTAAATGGGGCGCTAACCCTTTCGCGCTAACCAATCAGCTGAAAGCTTCCTGCCATCTTGATGTATTTCCTCGATAATTTGACCGGTTTAAATGTTAACGCAGATTTCCTCCAATTTGCCAATTTTGCCGTTAAATGGACTGAGTTGCTAATTGCGGACTGCTGCAGTTATTTTTAAAAACTATTTTGAAAGTTGAAATAAGTAAATTGAAGTAATTAATTTTTGTTTCACGTAAAATTATCTCAGCCAGATAACGAGTAAAAAATACAAAAACGTTTTTTTATTCAAAATCTTAATATCGTAATCCGATACGCGTGCTCTGAAAAGGGTATTTTTGTTAATTTAACATTAATTTGCGATGGCCTTTTTTGGATCGATCAAGAATCGTGACGTTTTGGCCACTTTTCGACACGTGACCTTTAAGGTTTGGATTGCAGTGCAGTGAAGAGATGAGCGAATAAATAAAATATTACATAACAAACAAAACTGACAAGTTGCGAATTGAAGTTGGCTTGAAGAAGCATAAAAAATAAAAAAAGTTTCAACAAAATTTTGATAATTTTATTAAAGTTCCCGAGGGAATCGTTATAAAGTGCCACGCTTACAGCAAATACAAACATACCTACTTAATTGTAGCATTTATGTAGCAACTTTTTATGTTGACATCGCTTAATCTCTTTTCGTCAATTTGTTAACGCGAGTGCATTCGGTAATTGCCACCGATTTTGTGTTAAAATTATAAATGATCATTAACCTTTTTTTACTTCTTTTTTAAACTCGAAGAATGTCTGTAAAGGGTGTATTGATTCTTTTTATACTCTGTAATTTAGGAGTTGGATTTTATGGTCATCGAATGCTGTGATTACCTACGTAATTTTCTTTTAAAGATTGTTTGTTTTTTCACGCTATAAAATCATTGAACCTTGGAATAATCCCATTGATAGTACGCAAACAGGAAAACTTTACGAACTGTAATTAGGTAGGTAGTTCAGTTCTAACTAAATATAAATTAATTTCCATTTATGAGGAAAACAAATCTGGTAAATCACGCGATTGTGTTTTATGTGGACTATTTGGACGCAGGCTTGTCTCACGCACGAGGATGTTACCGCCATGCGCCCGATCATCTGCCGAGCGTTTATTTATTATTGTTATTGCCATCTCAATCACTCGCGAGTCGCGAGGGATGTGTATGCGCTTAGGTGAGACAGCATTGGTTTTTTAATTCTACTCATTTATTCAGTTTAGGCCCTGATAAGGTACAATTATTACAATAGACTCTATTACCGGGTCCACATACACTTAATCTGAGAAGACTTTTTTAAATAACATAACATATTTAATTATTTGATGGATAGTGAACATTAAACTTTTTAATATGAGAAATTTATTACTCGTATGGCCTTGGCAAGTTAAAATTTGCTAGAAAATTTATTTATCCTTGATAAAATCGAGGTGGGTCAATTTTAGCTAGTTTTTAAAGCCTAGTAATTTTGACACTTCATATTTATCTGGAATTAAAAAACAAACTATTAGTTACTAGCTGTTTCACTCGCGTTCCCGGGATAAAAAGTAGCCTATAACCTTCGGGGATAATGTAGCTTCCTATCAGTGAAAGAATTTTTCAAATCCGACAGATTAGCGCGTTCAAACAAACAGACTCTTCAGCTTTATTATTAGTATAGAATATAGATTGGATGGTGTTTACAAACCATTGAGTTTACTTAATTGATATCCAAAATGAGAACTTAATTTTGTATAGAGCTGGCGGGCGGTAATGTCCTCTTAAGCCGTAGGTTCATTAACCTGTAAAGATCGCATCTCGGCTAAATAACCTTATATGTCTGCGAATTCCGTTCGACGGATATAAACTGGACGGATGGACGAACAACTTTCGTTTTTCCCGTGTGAATATCGTTTGTTACGTTTCTACTTTTTATGTCTGCCTATCTTGTCTTTTATTGCACCCTTTTTCATTCTATTTCCATATTTAGTACATATGTCAGTTTTCCGACATTTGCATTGAGAATTCAACATATAGGTACTTAAGGGTAGGGTACAAATTAAATTATTGCCTAATATTCAGCCAGGAAGCTCGCAGAATATTCGGTATTCAGCATATGATCAAATATTCTATTCGTTGTTAGTCTACAAATTAATTTAAATAAATAAAAGGAAGACGTGACCGACTGATTTATGAACGCACAGCTCAAGCCGGACGGATCGGGCTGAAATTTGGAATACTGATACTGACGTAAGCATCCGCTAAAAAATATTTTTTGAATATTCAACACCATAAGGGCGGGTCGTACGCTTATTTGCCACTAGAGTTAAAAAAAAACAAAACCATAGCAAAACAAATACAGAATGACTTCTCCCCGTTTGCTCTTTACGGTTGGATATACCACAAATATTATGAAATCATCATTGCGCAATTATCATCATAAATCATCATTATAATTACCCTACAAACACGTTAATGAAGGGATCAAGCCCTCCGATTAAAGATTTCATAAATAGATACGAGTATAATTATAAATTCCGACATCGCAGATGTTTTCTAGGTAAGTTATTATTTAGTTAATATTTTAATGTCAGTCTAAAAATACCGACTGTCACGACCAGTGGCACATTTTCGTCTCGTCAGTTTGATGCTACATAGTTAGGGTATCTTACCAGACGCATGTGTTAAGTGAAAGCTTAGTTTTATTACTAATGTTAGGTACTTTCACAAATATTGTTTTTTAGATCAAATACATAGAAAAAAAATATTATACGCGTCGAAGGCTAAAAGGAAAGCTAGAAGTTCCCTTCTATATTACTAAAACAATACTATCTTGGATATTCAGTCAATAATTTATCAAACATTTCTCGGTATTCGATGGGGTTCGATCCCATTAAATATTCAGCTGTTTCGTCTAGGTTTATTGACGTCATGATTTTTTTTACCCCACGGTAGACTGCAATGCGGTAATTTTGTGAGCTGTTACCAATGAATGCTATAGGTAAGGTTAAACTGTGGTAATTTTTATTTACTAAGAACCTGACATTGGTTTGCATTGTCATTGAAATTATTTCATTGGTATTCACATAGCATTTATTATTTCAAACTAAGCAGAGCTTGTACTATCTAACTAGATAACTGTGTTCAGTTACACTACATAAACAACTTTTTTTTTTAAATACATGGCACTATATAGATAAATTACACCCAGACTCAGGACAATGTTCATCCCCACAAATGCTTGTAATCCTAAACCACCCCAAAAATCTCGATGGTAATCGGACCCACATCTCTGCGACATGATAGGTGGTGTCATACATAACCAACGAGCTAACTAAAATCAGTGTTATTTATCCTAATCGCCATATCTGACACTTTCAAAAACAATATTCCACGGTTATAATTTAAACACCAGATTAAATAACCTTCCGAGAGTCAACAATATGGAGCCTTGCCCGTTATTGCCATTCAGAATCGATTAAAGCGTTAAATATTAAACAGTGCTGGCATACGACACGTCGTTGTGTACGTATGCGCACGCGACGCTGTTGACACATGTCACTGTCAGCCGTGTTTTTGTAACATGCGACCGGTATCCCAAAATGGGGGGAAACCGACACATGATGTGAACGAACTGTAATATTTTTATTAGGGTATACATTGTGATGAGGATACGGCTTTTGTGTCACGAGTTTCTATATGTGCCAGGCGGAACTATATATTATTTTTGTTACTTTTTATCCGACTTAAAAGATCTGTAATAATCTGTGGGTACCATGATATTTTGGAATGGAACACGAACTACACTTTCGTTAAGGGGGAACCCTTTTGTTATTAATCAGTAAATATACTACCATTCTTCTCGCAAATAACATGTTGATAACTTACGACCTATAACTGAGCTGCAATTTGCAAAAAACGTGATAAAATTTGAATTTCGCGCTCCAACCGAAGGTATACCCTTAACTTTAAACAAGAAAGATTAGAGTTCCTACATCCAAGTAATTTTATGTTTTTAGTGTCTTTGAAGGCGGTTTTATTTTTTTTATGTACCTATCTGTATTTTAATTGTAAAAAATGTGGCATTAAAATCGTGTGTTGGTGACTACCTAAACTATAATTTTAATCTAGTCGTCTCTTTCTTATAAACATTATTGAAAGAGGATAGAAGACATTTTAAGGTGTAAAATTAGGGCTATTGTCATTTACGTGGTAATAGTCGTGTCGTGGCCAATGAAAATTGCAAAGACCTAAGCGATTTTTGCATAACAGGATTACATTTTTTTTACCCCTATTTTTTTAGTTGCAAATCAATCTTTAAATAACTAAAGCCAGCAACTTAGCTAACGTGTCTGACATCTACTTTTGACTTGAAGATACTGAATCTTCCGCTGAAAGTCCCATCGAAATTGGATAAGTAGTTTTGAACATAAGCCCTTTTCTACAGGTGTCAGATACTGTACTGTACTGTATGCTATATTTTTTTCTATTCTTTATGTTAATTTAACGTTCGTTGTCAAAAAATCATCAAGAACAAGGATCTTGTGATCCGCAGAGGTCAACTAACCTTAGAATTAGGTCATCGGTACTTGTACTATTAAGTATTCTGTGTCATCGGATAGAAGCGATTAATAGATCAATGCAATGACATTGAGGGTTCGATTTTATTAATTATCATCACAAGGTACGTTATATTGTTCAACGATCTAAGACAAGGCGCCATGACGTAGAATTACCGAGAAAAAACAACACAGTACTGAGAATGGTCGTGTTTTCCCACGGCCCTTGAGTACTGAAGTGTGTATTTATGTTTTTTAATAGACATTGGAGACCTGATCACCTGATCCTACCTACGTTGAAGGACAATAGTTGATTTTATATTCTAATGTTTAAGCCAATGAGTTTAATGTGGCTTTGTTATGTCAGAAGGTTGACATGTATGTGGTAGTTTTCGCCTATCGACATTTGCAATATCAGAGGTATTGCCTCGTGATACTAGATAATTTGGAATTCCTGATACAATATTCTCAAAGGAGCACAAGGGTTCTTAGAGATTTTGAGGGTCAGCAATCTTAACTGGGACAGTCACGTAATCAGCTTAAAAAATTTGGTATGGAGGTAGCTGACACCCTGGATAACACAGGTTACTTTTTATTCCTCAGGAACGCGGTTGAAACCGCGGGGCGTATAGCTAGTTTGTCTATTCCAATTAAAAAAATAATAATGTTAAACGCTGAATTAATTTAAAAGCATATTTCAGTCGGTTTAGCCCAAAGTTAACGTTAATAGATATACATAAACAGCAACAATTTAAACGTGTACATAAAACGTATCGTGAAACAGATAAATAAAAGGATATTAAGTAACGTAAGTAGTTTTAAATGGACCTTTTTCACTTTTTATGAGGTGTTGGCTAACGTACTCGACCGAGGCTTTGGTGTTGCAAGTTATGAGTAAAAGACTCGAAGACCACAGATTAATAAATAGTGCAAAGAAATATAGAACTGACAAAACTTTGTCAATACAATGATCCCACTATGAGAATATGATTTATTTAAAAAAGAAAGATCCACAAAAAAAAATGTAGCCTTGCTGAGTTTCTTGCCGGAGTCTTCTCAGTTCAAGTGTATGTAGAACCGGTGGTAGAGTCTATTGTAATGTTTTAACTATCGACGTTCATAAGTGCCTTACCAGGGCCTAAATTGAATAAATGAGTTTTTGATTTTGATTTTGATTGTGTACCTATTCGTGTTGTTTATACAATACCACAGTTTAACTATTCCCTACCAGTTTGGTATCGAATGTACTTGTTTTAAGCGTGTTTTATGAGACTGTCAAAAAAAACACCTTAGCACGGAGTGTACCTATGATATACTTATAGTACCTAAATAATGATGAAAATAAATCAACGTATATTAAGTAGGTACTTTTAAATTACACGCTTATTTTATTTTCCATTTTGTGCCAATCCTGGCACGCCTGCGGGCGCTCCCACAAGTAAGCGGCATCGCCCGACATAACTTAATTTCCAACTGCCAGGGAATAGTTAAACTGTGACAAAACTGTTGTTCTACAATCTGGTTCCTGAAGTGACCCAATCGTAACGACGCCTCGTGTTTTGATGCACGTGCAGAGACTTGAGTGTTGTAGTTGAATGAAATCCGAGCCGAAATGGTTATTGTGCGAGACTTGAATATTGCTGATGGTTCCAGTGTAATAAGTGGGTGAATCAGAGATGTTGATTGTGGAATAACAACTTTCTTTAAGGGCGGTAGCTAGTCAGACGGGTACTACAAAGTACCCTACCATCGTGCTATAGTTTTTCTTCACCGAAAGCTCAAGCTCATTGTAGGATTCGAACCTGGAACCTTCGTCTCGGCATTCGACGTCACTACCACTGATTAATTTTGATCTCCACAACATTCAGGTATAAGGCAGGAGATAGTTAAAGGGTTTAAAGCACCTTTTGTCCGACCTACTACACTCTTGCGTTCCATACTTGACACTACCATTGAATTTGAAGATCTAGTCGCAAAATGATTTTTCTAAACCCAGGAACGTGGCGCATCTATTGCTCTATGGCCAATAAACTATTTCTATGCCAAAAAATACGTTGATTCATTCGTTTGAAGGGTGTCTTAATCGAGAGTGTTCTTAGGCTATGTTTCAAGAAAAATCGTCAAGTTCATCAAGTTTAAATAATAAACTTGTGTTTATGGGACACAAATATTAAACAAGCCAAACTAAATACGTACTAAGTAACTAAGTAATAAAATTTCAGTAAAAAATTTTTTTTTGCGAACCCTGAATTCAGTAATGTGACAGTTGCCACTATAAGGCTGGGCTTTTGAGCACACACCTACCTGTTGAAACAAGCCAATGGCCTCAATATTAAATTACATCGCAATTAAACGATTGCTCTACGAGCTAACAGTAAAACAATATGCTCCTGATTAAGCTCCTATTCAAACCATGTAATTGTTATCTACACTATAACTAATGTTGCGCCCGCGCAGTTCCTAGTGAATAGCAAACATTAAACATCGACAGTTATTCTACGGCTTATCAACACTTCCTCGTGCTGAGCATACAGATGGCATTATGCAAAATGACCGATTGTGGGTAAAACCCGGACAGCATATTGTTTAGATAGGGCCGGTATCACGGTATCTGTATATTTAGTAATTCAAAGTATCTGGTAATACCGGTTACCATTTAACGAGTAAGTATCGGTCTTTTGAAGTGACAACTAATTCATATTGTCAACAACTAAACAAAAAGTTGTCCATTATCATAAGCTATCTGCGTGCCAAATTTCATCGCAATCGGTTCAGCGGTTTAGGCGGGAAAAGTTAACTTACACGCATACAGACAGAGGTATTTAAAATACTAGCGACCTGCCCCTTCTACCGTTTCTGTACTATAATATGCATGTATTATACATATAAACCTTCCTCTTGAATCACTCTATCTATTAAATAAGCCGCATCAAAATCCGTTTCGTAGATTTATACTATGTAGTGATTAGTAACCATTTATAATTATCACCGATTTCTCCATTTAATAAATTCTTATAAGAAACCGCTAAATCGTCCACCGTATTTTAATGGCAGCCCTAGCGTACCAATAGTCAATGAATGCTTAATAGAACCTTGACTATGGCTCGGCTCGAGACAATAGGAAACATCATAGAGGCGGTAAGCGGTGATCACAAAACAGTGGTACTGGCTACTTCAGCAATAAGTACCAGGATTTCCTATTTCAAAAACTTGAAAAGTCACAGAAACTCAGGAGCAAATATTTTTTAGATTTAGATGAATGTTATTTGCCGTAATTTCGCCCACATGTGTGTTACTGACTCTGCCAAATCGATTGCTTTTCATCAATTATCCACTTAATTGCTTAACCGTTAACGTTTCATTTGGATCGCAATAGATTCTGCCACTTTCCAATATAAAAATAAGTTAAAATTGAAACGGAAATTTTACGGTATATTTCTTATATTTTATTTTATTACACGGTATATAAGAGCTTGATCCGAAAATCAAATAGAGTGTTTGTTTGAACGCGAGTGAAGCCGCGGGGAACAGCTAGTTACTAATAGTATCTTATCATTTACGTCGTTGGAGAGCTAGCGATTATAGCTCAGTGGTAGTGACGTCGAATGCCGAGATGAAGGTCTGGGTTAGAATCCTACAATGAGCTTGAGCTTTCGGTGAAGGAAGACATCGTGAGGAAACATAGCACAGTGCCATAGCATGCTTTGTAGTACCCGTCTGGCTGGCTACCACCCTCAAGCTGAAAATCTTTCGCCAAGCACCTTCTGTTGTGTTCCGACAGCTGCATTGAGAGCCAGTTCCCCTCTAGGCTTTGTGTGCTTACCACCATCGGCCACATCATCACTGCCCAAGATCATTATGCCTACCTTAACAGTATGCCAAATATTGTTTATGCAAAATTAATATTATGCCATTAAAATGTATGCCTGGCTCATTATGCCAAAGAAAATTAGTATTAAAAAAGTTATGCGAAACAAAGAGATACCGCTTAATTTATATATTTGACCAATGTTTCGGTCTCTATATTATAGATATCTACCTGATAATAAATATAGGAATGATCTAAGAATAACAAGTACCCATTAAATAAACCAGATCGACTTCACACAGAACAAGTTTTATTGTCAAAATATAGTAATATGAACTCTATATCTTGCAGGGAAATAGTTATTGCTGTAAAATCGTGCAATTATCGGCTTGTTAATAATACATACCTAATCAGTATAATGTTATGGAATAATATTATTATCTAGCAACGCAATGACGCAGGATAATCAAATATAACCAACCAAACAAATTCTTAATATCTAAATCTAAGTTTCGTCTTATAATTTTTTTGGTATACCTAATATTTTGCTTGTAAATCTTTAACTTTATATTTTATGTAAAATTTTACGTAAGAACGACTTAGACCCCCTTTCTCCCCGAGATAAGGTCATATAGAGATTTTTAAACCGCCCCTGGGATCTTTACGTAAATGATGAATGGCCCCTTAGATTGGGGAATGAGCTTCACACCATGGTTTACCCAAGGGTGTACTCAGCATGGGCAAAGAATACTAAATATTACTACGTATAGAAGGTGCACTCACAAATCAAAAAAATGTCCGTACCGTAATATCTTCGAAACAAAAATAGCACAGAAAATTAAAAGGCAGTTAGAAGCTAGAATTTTTTTTTTTCTGAAAGGACTAAAGTTGGTAGCCTCTGATGGCTGCTCCAACCTTACCGGTCAATCGGCGAGCGCAGAGGGCTCTCAGCCGGGTAACATTTAGGTAACCACGGGGGAAGGGGAGGACATAGTACGAGTTACGACTAATTGGAGGCGGTCGGATTACTGATGGCAGCTCGGGCCACTTGAACGGGACGAGACTGAGTGGGACGTCGCGGCAGTCCTCACCGTCGAGGACTGTAGCGTAATCGGTTTTGTGTAGTGTGTTGTGTACTTTTACGGGCTTCGTCAGCTTCGATCTGAGCTAATGTTATGGGGTCATCCGGCTCGCTGAGGGCTTGGCCTAAGGATACGGAGTATACGGGAGGGCGTGTAGGTTGCGGCTTTCACTATAAGAGTAAATATTTAAGTACTTAGACGTTTCACAAGTGAAAATGAAGGGGAGTCCATGAAATGTTATGTCTTCTTACCGGAGTTAAAAATGGCCAAAATCCTCCTTATGTAAATAATCAATGGCCCCTAAACGATCACGGTAGGAAATTCCTTTGAAAGCTGCACAATAAGAGACCACTTTGGGTCTGATGCTACAGTGAAGGCGCCATCATCGTTCGCCTTG
This sequence comes from Tethea ocularis, assembly GCA_963555595.1. Taxonomy (NCBI): domain Eukaryota; kingdom Metazoa; phylum Arthropoda; class Insecta; order Lepidoptera; family Drepanidae; genus Tethea; species Tethea ocularis. The sequence continues at coordinate 9,937,955 of OY741972.1, read as the reverse complement.
AATATTTGAAGTACCCTTGAAGTCAGCCTTGTAGAAACGCCGCCGCTGGTCAAAGTCAAGCAGTAGGTAGTGTTGGCCCGATATTATGTTGTGTTTATTTATTATAATGTTTACATAGTTATAATAGAAAGCGCTTTTTACATATTCTATCGCAGACGCATAATTTAATCATAATTTTTCGTGAAAATTTGGCAACATTCTTAAGTATTATCTTTATATTTGGTTGTTTTAGCAAGAACAGGATAATAATATCTGTTGCGGACAATGAGATTAAACAATAGAATAGGTACACTTAGGTAAATGTACTTTAGAATATATAGATCATTGCTTACTGTTAAAAAATATAAAAAGTACTTGTACATTCAAGTTGACATATACGTGTAGGTATGTATATATATAGAAATGTAAAACAGAGATCACTCTTGGCCAAAATCCCTATACAATGTAACGATATGAGCAGGATGGGCGCTTGTGTAAAAAAGGGATAGTAAAGTAATCATGAGAGAAAGCCCTATAAGCTAGAGTAGCACAGGTGGAAACTGTGGATACAAGTAGGAGACAGTTGTTAGGAAAATGTATGCCAGAGGGCGCCAAAATACAGATATGGTAGTAGGACGACGCTTTAAGAAGCGAGACTCAAAACCGAAACGACTGTGATTGGTCTAGACGTCATATTTAGCTCGTCCTCCTACCATACCGTTTGCGAGACTTAAATTATACACATAAGAAATTGCATTTTTTTGTGAAATTATCTAATTTACCTATTTTACCTAATTACCTCATGTGTAAGAATATCACTGTTGTGACTTGTATACCTACTTAAGTGGTCAAATTGTTTCATGAAGAAAGAAATACAGTCCATTGTTTTTGAAGAACGTGAGTTTTATTGAAGCAGTTGCTGTGTACCCTACAGTTTGTGGTACTTCGAAGGCCGGATATCAAGGATTGGACCATTCATAGTTCGGGATCAAGAGCCGTGTGTTTACATTGTTGGTATACACGGGCCGTCAAACTGGAGCAGAAATATTTATTGGGTGCGACGACTCATACGCTAGGGAGCCGTCAATTTGGTGCAACAATATTTATTTGGTGCGACGTCTCATCATACGCCAGCGGTGCAGCGGTTCTGACAAGGTATCAGCCATATACCACGTCAGACGAACACACTACTCTCATCAAGGAAGAACCGAACGGTGCAGTGGGTCTACGAGTCAGCGAGTGAAGAACACCGAACGGTGCGACGAGCGAGTCAGCACGTCGAGGGAAGAACACCGAACGGTGCAACGAGGAGTTGGTCAACGGCGTGTACACTGAACAGTGCAACGAGGTCAACGCCATTTTGAAGATTTGAAGAATCCTAACGCGGTTTGCCCGCGGCCTCTGTACCTCCGGCCACCTAACGGTGATAAACGGTCGGGGTCAGTGGTTAACGCCGTAAGGCGGTGTGGTGTTGTGCAGCACCACCAGTCCAGTGTAGCGCGACGGGCGCGGACTGAAGTTGCATACTACGCCAGTAAGGTTGTAGCTCGGTGCGGGGGCCAGACTGTAGGCACTGCCAATGGGGTCGGACATTCCAGCCGACTTCCGAGCGCCCCGTCACCTTGTACTTCCCTCTGCTGGGTAGGACCCCCTGTTCCTTTCCTTACTTTCCATCCCTGAAGGAGCACATCCCGGTTTGCCCCGGGCTCTCCTGACGGATTGATAGGGACAATTAGGGAGGTAGGGATAATAGGGTAAACTGTATCATATTCGGGTAAACTAGGATAATAGGGTAAACTAGGTCGTATTAGGGTAAGCTAGGTTTAATTAGGGTAAATAAGTGTTAATCTAGTTCCTTAATTTTATTTTTAACTTTTTTTTTGTTTTAGTGAATAGGTTTATTTGTTTTGTATTATCAATATGACTACGCCGAGAAGTCCTATTCGCACGCGTCGAACAATCGATAAAATGCCGCGTGTTTATGAAGATTCTCCCGCGTCTCCGTCTACATCTAACGCACCGATCCGCGAATCCGCGACCGTATCTACCGCGATTGTAACAACCACAACCGCATCTAGCGCGACTGTAACTACCGCGACCGCACCTACAATAACTGTAGCTAACGCGAATGATCCACTCGCACGCGAAATAATACCGCCGCGTCCGATCACGAACGTCACTGGAACACGAGCCGCGTCAGTACGATCTCAACAGTCAACCGCGAGCGCGATAGCACGTATAAGGCAGGCAGAGCTAGAAGCAGAGGAACGGTTAGCAGATATTCGCAGAGAGGAATTGCAACTACAAGCTATGCTTATAAAGAAGCGACTTGCAGTCGATGTTGCTACAATACGGGAGGAGACAGATAGGGATAGCGCGTGCGCAGATGAAGTTATTGCCACTGAACATAAAGTACAAGATTGGCTTAGACGTAGTGCAATACGGGGGGAGCCTGAGGAACACACAGGCCTAGGTGTAGAACATAGGAGCCGCTCGCCACTCAGAAAGAGGGCCACGGAGCCGCAGACTCCTATAGTAGCAGATCATATTGGTAATGAAACTCCACGAAGACCTAGATCACCGACACCGCCGCGATCGAAGGAACGTGCGATCGACAGACTGGCAGAAGCTTTAGAACGAATGGCCAGAGGTAGGAAGCCACCTAGACAGACGCAAGATCTGCCTATTTTTAGCGGTGCTACAGGGGAGTGGCTACCATTCAAGGCGGCCATGAAAGAATCTACTAGCCTTCACGGATTTTCAACAGCGGAGAACTTAGCTAGGTTAAGGACATGTTTGCGAGGCGAAGCACGTAAGGCAGTATCCGCCCTTCTCCATACAGCGACCGAACCGTCCACGATCATGTCAACATTAGAGCAATGCTATGGACGTCCTGAAATGATTATTGATCACGCGCTCGAAGATTTAAAGAAGTTGCCACGTCCAGGTACCTCAGCCGACGAATTGAACGGTTTCGCGATTAAACTACAGAACATAGTAGCGGTCATTAACTGTGTAGACGAGAAAGGATATCTGCAGAATCCATTATTAACACGGCAAGTGGTGGACAAACTAAGTCCACATGTTAGGTCAAGATGGTGTGACTATGCCGAAGAACATAGCACTAGATCGGAACCTGAAATCCTAACTTTATCACGGTTTCTTATGCGAGAAGCAGAACGCGCTATCAAGCACACCTACGCAGCAAAGACTATAACGGGACCAATGCGTACGGAAAATAAACGCGAACATCCACGGAAAACAACAGATCGTAACCACAAAGCTCCAGTATATGCCACAACAGAAACACCAGCAAAGAGGAAAGAGTGTCACTGCTGTGGGGCTGAACATGACACAGTTAAGTGTGCCAAGCTGGAAGCTATGTCAGTACCAGATAGGTGGACCTGGGCGAAGGAAACGCGTATTTGTTTTCGTTGTATGAATAGCAAGCATAGGAGATTTTTGTGCAAAGCAAAGAAATGCGGGGTAAATGAATGTCGTCTGGCACACCACGCAATGCTACACGACACAAAAGGTAAAGAGTCTAGTGAACCAGTTCAAACCGAGCAGCCAGCGATCACTGCATCAGCACACGCATTATTAGAGGACAAGCAGGTGCTATTGAAAGTGTGTCCTGTGGTAATAAAAACAAAGAATGGGCAAGAAATAAATACGTACGCACTGTTTGACGAGGGATCAACTATCTCGTTGGTAGATGAGGAAATAGCCAGAATAATCGGGGCCGAGGGCCCTACGAGGGCATTACACATTCACGGGGCTACATCAAGCCAGCGGGAACCAAACAGTCAACGCATAAGTATACAACTACGAGGAAAAGGTCAGACTGACTTCCACGATATTCAAGCGCGCACGGTTAAGAACTTAACATTGGGAAGTCAAACGATCAAATCAGACTTGTTAAAGTTATCACACCTTAGCATACTACAACCAGAAGATGTATGTTACGAGTACGGTCGACCCCGCATCCTAATTGGAGCAGATAACTGGCATTTAATAATAACAAGAAAATTGTTAATGGGGAAAAAGAATCAGCCAGCAGCGTCATTGACGCAACTAGGATGGGTAATGCACGGGTCTGTACCAAAGAACTTAATAACAAACAAGGATGAATTAGTACTACACGTCCGGACATCCCAGGAAGTACAACGCAGTTCGTTAGTGAACGATAAAGAAAACGAGCTGAGCGACCTGGTCAAGGCTCATTTTGAGATAGATGCTTTGGGAATATCAATGAAAAGAAAACCTATAGCAAAAGATGAGCGGGCGAAAGAAATATTCAAAAGTACTGCAAAACTAGTCAACGGGCACTATGAAGTAGGACTGCCCTGGAAAGACGATAACGTCACGTTACCACCGAGCTATGATATGGCACTAAGCCGACTCCGTGGTATCGAGAGAAAGATGGATAAGTCACCACAGTTTAAGGAGGCGTACACGGCACAAGTTAACGGCTTACTACAAAAGGGGTACGCGGAATTATGCCAACAAGATCACACGGGAAACGAACGTCTGTGGTTTCTACCCCACTTCGCCGTAACAAATCCGAACAAGCCGGGTAAAGTCAGAATGGTGTTTGACGCAGCTGCACGCACTAACGGAATGTGCTTGAACGATGCACTGCTCGACGGGCCGGACCTTCTGCAATCACTTTGTGGTGTATTATTCAGATTTAGGAAAAAGCCGGTAGCTCTGACAGCGGATATACGTGAGATGTTCCTACAAGTGAAAATAAAGACTGAAGATCGCGTAGCCCAGCACTTTTTATGGCGAGGGGACAACCGAACGGAGCCACCCCAAAAGTATGCTATGACATCAATGATATTTGGAGCGCGAAGTTCTCCATTCTTGGCACACAGCGTAAGGAACAGGAACGCTGATGACCACAAGAAGTCTTACCCAATTGCACATCATGCCATCACACAAAACCATTATATGGACGATTGGCTAGATAGCTTCGAAGACGAGGAAGCTGCCGCAAAGACAATGGCAGAGGTCCAAGCAGTACATAAAGAAGCTGGTTTTGAATTGGCCGGATGGAGTTCAAACAGATCGGGCCTATTAGAAGCAATCCCAAAACAGAACCGAGCAAAGGCACCTAAGGAGCTCGGTGCAAATGCGAACGAATATGGGAAAACATTAGGCATCTTGTGGGTGCAGGAAACAGATGAGCTAGCATTCAACACTGCCATGCCCCGAGTCCCTGATGAGGTTAAGCAAAAATGGAGGACGCCAACCAAAAGAGAGGCTCTGGGAACAGTAATGTCCATATTCGATCCTTTAGGGATTTTAAGCCCATACACCATCACGGCGAAAATAATGCTTCAAGAACTATGGAAAAAGGGGATAGGATGGGACGACTTCCTGCCACATGAAGAAGCCGCGATATTCAATGAATGGTATGACGACCTCGAATACATAAAGAACCTCCGGTTACCGAGGTGTTATTGCAATAAAGATAGTACTGAAACGCAATTGCACGTATTCTGCGATGCCAGCGAACAGGCCTACGCGGCAGTTGCGTATTGGCGTAATAAAACGAAAAATGGAAAGATCAGCATTGCAATGGTAGCCGGAAAGGCTAAGGTCGCACCTATGAAAGCACAAAGCATACCGCGAATGGAGCTGCAAGCAAGTCTAATAGGTGCCAGACTAGCCAAAGAAATTATCAAGCAACATTATACCGAAGCTACGGTTATCTTATGGAGCGATTCAAAAACGGTACTACATTGGATAAAGAACGATTCGGCCAAGTACACACCATACGTGTCGCATAGGTTAAGCGAGATAGCCGAACTAACCAACGTAGATCAATGGCGCTGGGTACCAACAGCACATAATGTGGCGGACGACGCTACACGATCGGGTAATACGCGACTAAACAGCGAGGACCGATGGTTCACGGGTCCGCAATTTCTTAGGGAACCGGAGCATAAATGGCCAAAAGAAATTGACGTAGATCTAAATCGGGATGAGACCACAGAGACGCTGATAGTGGCTCATACGCGAACAGAGGCCGACCTCGTAGATATTACCAGATTCTCGTCGTACAAACGCCTGATAAGAACCGTCACTATGGTATTAGCCTTTATTGATAAATGTAGGCGTCGCGCCAACGGTTTGAACGCAAAACATATCAAGGAAGCCGAATACGTTCTGATTAAACAGGCACAAAGGGATAGCTTTCCAAACGAAATACTTCGGCTTAAACGTGGGGCTAATGTAGACAGCACTAGCCGACTATATAAACTGGACCCTAAATGGGATGAAAAGGGCATCATTCGACTGAATGGGCGAATAAACGCAGCGACAGTGCCCGATACCATGAAGGAGCCACCTATATTAGATGGATCGCATGTCATGACGCGCCTAATAATAGAGCAGGAGCATGCAGAACGCCACCATGTAGGAAAGGAACACCTGGTTAACATCTTAAGACAGAGCTATTGGATCCTGAAGTTGCGACCAACCGTAAAAACCGTCCTGGGGCAGTGTATTCGGTGCAAGATAAGAAAAGCAAATCCCAAAATACCAGTTAAAGGAAATTTACCGCAAATCCGCCTGGGAGCTTTTACGAGACCGTTTACTCATTGCGGGATAGATTGCTTTGGCCCTATGTGGGTGACGATAGGTCGACGTCGAGAGAAACGCTGGGGCATGTTATTTACTTGTTTGGTCACTAGAGCCGTACACATAGAATTAATTGCGAGCTTGAGCACTGACTCTGCTATAATGGCCTTAAGAAGAATGGCAGCCCGACGAGGATGGCCGCAAAAAAATTCTATCGGATAATGGTACGAACTTCCACGGTGCCGATGTAGAACTAGGAAAAGCATTTGCGGATTGGCTCCCGACCATGAAGGATTATACCATAACCAAACACGTAGATTGGAGATTTATTGACCCCGGAGCTCCTAATCAGGGTGGTGCCTGGGAAAGAATGATTAAAAGCGTAAAAACCGCTTTATACACTGTACTAAACGAGAGGGCTCCTAGGGAGGAAGTGTTGGCCACCTTAATGACCGAGGTTGAACATACCGTAAATGCGCGCCCACTTACGCACGTCCCGGTTGAGCCAGAGGACGCTGAGGCCTTAACGCCTAATCACTTTTTATTGGGAACAGCTTCGGGACTCCCTTACGTAGGACAGTGCGAAGTGGCGGATAGGCAGACATGGCGAGCCGCGCAGGCTTTGGCTAACATGTTTTGGAATCGGTGGGTCAAAGAGTATTTACCAACACTGATACCTAGGGGTGACGTTCGTAGGGCACACGAAAATGTTAAAATAGGTGATGTTGTTTTAGTGGCGGATGGATCACTACCGCGAAATGTATGGCCACGGGGCCTAGTCGAGAACGTGTTTATAGGGCCCGACAATGTGGTGCGAAGCGTGGATGTGCGGACGCGCGGGGGGATCTTCCGTCGACCTGTTAGGCGTCTCATTGTCCTACCGATTAGAGATAAAGGCTGCGATAATCTGCGCCGGGGGGAGGATGTTGCGGACAATGAGATTAAACAATAGAATAGGTACACTTAGGTAAATGTACTTTAGAATATATAGATCATTGCTTACTGTTAAAAAATATAAAAAGTACTTGTACATTCAAGTTGACATATACGTGTAGGTATGTATATATATAGAAATGTAAAACAGAGATCACTCTTGGCCAAAATCCCTATACAATGTAACGATATGAGCAGGATGGGCGCTTGTGTAAAAAAGGGATAGTAAAGTAATCATGAGAGAAAGCCCTATAAGCTAGAGTAGCACAGGTGGAAACTGTGGATACAAGTAGGAGACAGTTGTTAGGAAAATGTATGCCAGAGGGCGCCAAAATACAGATATGGTAGTAGGACGACGCTTTAAGAAGCGAGACTCAAAACCGAAACGACTGTGATTGGTCTAGACGTCATATTTAGCTCGTCCTCCTACCATACCGTTTGCGAGACTTAAATTATACACATAAGAAATTGCATTTTTTTGTGAAATTATCTAATTTACCTATTTTACCTAATTACCTCATGTGTAAGAATATCACTGTTGTGACTTGTATACCTACTTAAGTGGTCAAATTGTTTCATGAAGAAAGAAATACAGTCCATTGTTTTTGAAGAACGTGAGTTTTATTGAAGCAGTTGCTGTGTACCCTACAATATCTATTTTTAATATCATAAAGGTCAAGCGTTTGAATGCACTAAATCTCAAGTGAGTACTTGCTGGATTTGAAAATGTATTTTTGCGCTTTAAGAGATGGAAGTAATCGACAGTATGAACGTTTCCTTTTGATTAACTAACCAACCATGAATACTGGGTCCGTCGTATTCTAGATTTGATTCTCTCTGATAAATCGATACCTAAAATAAGTATTTGCTTTTCAGTTGGTAATCACTATGTCACCGTGACTTTTAGTTTAGTGACACCGTTTTTGGTCAATGCCCTCACCTTCCGAAACTGTATGCATAGGTTTTATAACCAAATGCTGTTATCTTATGTTTACGTGAATTGTAATTGCATATACATATGTATATTACATCATTCAACCGTGCGGCAAAATTTTAAGCTACAGAGAAATGCTATAAAGTAGAGAAGGCTTCTATGGCTACGGTAAAAAACCGGACAAGTGCGAGTGACTCGCGCACCGAGGGTTCCGTACTTTCCTATGTTACTTTAAATACCATAGACTTAATATAGGTTTAGGAACCCTAATGTGATTTTGCTACAAAATTATCAATTTTCGCTTTTATCCCTTTACTTGTTCTATGAGAAGAACTTCTTGACATATTTTATGATTCTAGGTCAATGGGAGGCACTTACCTATTGGTTTTGATTTATGTAACTGTGGGTTTTAAAATATGCGACATTGGTGTCGATTCTGTTGTTTACGAACTTAACTAATATTAGAAAAGTTTCTTTCAAGTTAACCTTATTGAAAAAGACAGAACATTTTTAATGCTGTCAGTTTAATCCATGCCGTCGTAATGTACGGGTAAATAGTCGTGACCAATAAAGATCGCGCTTAAATTCACGTTGAAATATGTGATCGGATTAAACTGACAGGATTAAAATATCTTGCATCCCTTTCTTATATTTACTATTAGAAAGAGATATATAGTGAGATTAAATTTATTTAGTTCGTAAACAACAGAATCGGCACCATTATTAGCCTTATTTTTTTATTGTATTGACTTTGGACCTTTATTTTTTCAGCTTCAAGAGATCAAAGTATTTAATATTAATGTCATCTTGATACCTCCACGCGTACCTTAGAAAAAGTCACAAGTTCTATAAGTGTTACTTTTGAGGTATGGACCCCTAAAAACTGTTAAATGCCTCTCTTTCTATCGCATAACTCGGTATCTGATTCGGATGCGGTACGAGTAGGGTTGCCATCTCTAAAATCTGTTAACCAGGACAAAATGTTTGAAAACCCCGGATTTTTTAGCTTTATACCCGGACATGTCATTTTTTTTTAAAGATACTCGGTAAAATAAAATATAAATCACATCTTATTTATTTTAGCGACCGGTAAACTTTAACATCCGGACTACAAATGAAACCCCCCTGGACGCACCCCGGACGCCCTCTAAACCAGGACAAATCTGGGGAAACCGAGACAGATGGCAACCTAGGTACGAGTAACGATAGGGTTATCATCGTTCCGTTCAGCTTTAGGTCTCAGCAAGCATTATCGGGTATTACATAATATTCAGAGCTTTAGTAATAAGGACCATCACATACTCGAAATGTTTATTTTTACCAATACATTATCCTTATACAACTTTAATGTGATTTTTATTATGCAGGATCTTACAAAACCGGCTATAAAACGAGAGAGATGTAGGTATCTTGTACCGTAACTGTTTATAAATTTGAATTTATCATCTTCATAAAAAGATATCATTAATTTGATGGACCGCACCGCGAACTGTACGTCTGTATAACGGACTCTACATGTGTGACAATTTAGGAGTAAGATACTGGAAAAAAACCCAAAATAAAGTCCTCAGATTCTTACGATAGTGGTCAGACCGAGGACTAAAGCCGCGTACCGCGCGACGCCTGGCAGACTCCATGGTAATCTAAGATTTATGCAAGACATTATATGATGCATAATCGTCCTGCGGTTTGTGGCGTTAACTCCTCTGTCTGATCTCTGATACGTGTGACTCTGATTGTAAGCATTAAACTTCTACAGAAGATCATGAGCGATTTTAAACTGCACCTTCGTTGATGCCCAAGCCACAGGACCCAAGTCTAGTAACGTATTTTGGTCCACCTTATTGTATGCAGTTACCGTATCCTATGAACGCTGGCAACACCAGGGGTTGAAGTTAAAAGCGTTACCGACATTTCCCCGATGAGCTGGCTACCTTACTCACGCCCAACCATTGTAGCATGGCAAGCGTAGACTAGAGAACACTCAAATCTTCGGCCAATGAAATCGCATAAATATGACGTGATGAAATAAATCTGTGGTTATTATTGGTCGAAGACTCGAGTCTTCTCTAGTCTAGTCAGCTCTTCAGGAACACAACATTAAGTATTCGGTAAGGAATAGTTACTCTTTCAGTTAATGCTATATTTTGAAAGGAAGCCTCTGATGGCTATTCCCCTTACGTGGATGATGCCTCTCAAATGGGGCCTGAAACTCTGCTGAGGACATTACCGGGAGTTTAAAAAACGCTAAGCTCTACCTGTCTCATCGTAATTCCTAAAAGCCGTGAACAAATAGCCGGCAACCGGCTGCGCCCAGAGTGCGCTATAGCGTAACCTTGGCGACTCGTGCCTACCTCGGGCCGGTACAGTCGCGCTCGGGGCAGGTATCACCTCTTGTGCCGTGCCGTGCAATAATGTCACTGGGACGAGACTGTCGAATTATAAACAATTGCACTTGTCAATTAGTTTTGAATATTAAATTCTTGGTGCAGTCTGTGCTGCAGTTTTGGAGTCTTCAATGGTTTTAAGTTTATCTGCAGAACTTTTGTCACTTTGGATAAATTGCGTTGATCTTGATTAAGCTAGGGATGTTATTGAGAAATAATAGCTGATTTAAAGTCATTTATGACTTATGACATGAATTAGGCTGAGATCTATAGAGCGTGCTTAGACTTTGCTCAGACTTTACTTAGGGTATAAACCTACGTAATAAAGTAAATGTTTGTGTTTTAATTTGTAGCCAAGTTTTTGGTAAGTCGTCGATTAGGTGCACTTAAACTTTGCTTAGCACACACTCAGAGAGATTCGAAGATTGCGTTTTAAATACCGACTTTGTACGGTAAAGTCTGAGCAAAGTCTAAGTACGCTCTATAGATCTCAGCCTTAAATCTAATTTTTTTTTTATTCAATCCACAATTAAGCCGTCAAAACGCAACCTGAATGGTTGCGTTTTGACGGCTTAATTGTGGATTACAACTTCATTGTTATTTATGTCCTTAATCTACCCTGACAATGGTAGTATTGTAAATATACCGAGAAAATTGAAGGTTAGGAAAACAGCACCATTTCCCCCTCGTATGCAGCAACAAGGAAATAATTTTCATAATCCATAATATTGTCTCAACTTAACAAAAAGTGCACTTCAACTAATTAATAATTATCAACCATGGGAAGTCGCTAATGACGGATATCTTGGAGTTCGATTTTCTTTTATTTATAACATTTCAATAATGTTGTGTTAAATTTTCTTCACATTAGAGATTATAGGAATCATCTGTAGTTGGGACAAAATGCCAACGCTGAAAGAAGCTCGATACTTTGTTATTTGAGAAGCCATGTCGGATTTCAAGCGATTGCTCAGCTATTTCGCTCTAGTCTTCAAATTAATGCCATATACCTTAATTAATAAATTGCAGTTTATAGTTTAATAGCTATTAAATAAATACATAGAAATTGTTATTGTTGATTGACCAATGGTATGTTATTTGTTTCAGGTAAGCTCCATAATTCTTCTGCTGGAGGTTATACATGTAAGATCTGTTCAGGAATGTTTTTTTGGAGTCTTCTCAGTTTAAATACGAACCGATGGTAAAGTAATTTGTAACGTATATTATAAGTGTCACAATAAACAAGTTTTCAGTATGTTTAATGAATCTGTATTCAATTAAATTAAATACCTAAAATAGTTATTTACAGAAAATATACATTTTGCTGGAATTTCCGGTGCAGGATAATGGACGCACGCAACAACATTTTTCAAATATCCAGACGTTATCTTTCTAAATTGACATCAACAGTTGTGTTCATTGATACTCAAAGGTACTTGTGCAACACCAAAACCTTGCCCCACTAATTAGTAGACAATCCTCAATTTCACGAACCTCAGGAGTCGGGACCGTTCGGAATGCACGTTATTTCATCATGCATATTAACGCCACAAAAGAGTATACACTCTAAAATTTCTACATAAAGTTGTTATTCAATTGACAGAGTATGTTGTTTACGTCTCAAGTAACGAAACCTGACGAAACATTTCGAGTGCCCCTTATGGTATGTGGGAGCCGCGACACTTGGCCGTCTCGTCTTGTAAGAACGCATAGTTTTGCTCAGCGGTAGGTAAATTAGCCGGTTCTGCCTTTTAAAGTATTTATTTGTTTTTATATTATACTTTTATTAATATAGTGACAGTTAAGCTTGCGCTTGAATGGAGATTCCCTATTGGCTCATGCGTAATTTGATTGTGAACAAGTATTTCTACTCCAAATGGACTTTTAAAAAACACTATAATGACTGCTTTCTAAATAGCGATATGCGCAGGGCCGGATCTACCATATGGCTTTTTGGGCTGCAGCCCGGGGCCCCGTGGATTCAATTTCCCTCAGCTAAGTCAAGTCAAAGTAAAAAATAGACGATCATGCGAAAGAATCCATAAATGTATTAAATTAAACAGATCGTATGGTTTGTAGCCCTGCGAATCCTAAGATTAATGAAACCCATTCAATTCAAGTCTACTTTCAGGTGTTGGTACTTCGAACTGAGTTCGTACTTGCCCAGTGCCCACTAAATTCACGGTCCGGCCCTGGATATGCGTATTCAACAGGGACCTATACCCTTTTAATTTTAAGTGCGAATAAATTAAAAGTAAGATTTATTGCAAGATACCTCAAATTGAGATAAGAAAAACTGTATAAGGTGTAATCGGTGCTGCGCCCGCGCAACTATAAGGTGATTGTTGTAGATTGATGATTAATCGGGCGATATTTACCGAGCTCTTAATTATGCGTGCTTGATGAGATATTGAGAAATGCAATTATAGGTTCCTGTGGCTCTCAAGCCTCTATATAAATGCTACTTTGATCATGTTCTATAATTTGTGGCGGCTATTATTTGTACCTATACTGTGGCAGTGGGCGGGGCACATTGCTCGTATATCCGACCCGGGGAGGCTTTTGTCCAGCTGTGGACGTCTTTCGTGGCGCCACCTTGTGGGGGGCTTGCCCACGCTGCATCTTCCGATTCGCGGTCGCCACTCGAGAACCTTTCTGTCCCAGCGGCCGTCGGTTTTACTGATAGTTATGGGGCTTCTCTTTGCCCTGGCGACCCAAACGTGGGTTAAAAATATAATCGGCTCAACATAGATAGATCCGTAGAGCCTTGTGCAAAGTACATTGCCCTCGTTCTTGTTATGTTTCGTAGAACTAAGTTGGCATCTCGGATTATGAATGTAAACATTTTTTGCACACTATTTTTAGTTTGAATGTTATGAAGCAAGAATGTTTTGTTTGTGCGGAATTATAATGGCTTAAAGAGACAGAAGGTAGTTTTTAGGGTTCGGTACCCAAACGGTGCCAAGGAACCATATTATTAAGGTGAACTACGCAGGTTAACCTGACAGGTTTTTGAAATATGAACCATAGGTACTATGTCACTTGCAGTTTTAAGTTCAACCTAATTACAACCATAGCACCTAGTAATAAAGTCACAAATCTTAAAAATATTATCTAATTCTTACGATCATTCGAACTTAACAAAATAAGAGCTCACATCTGTAGTGAGCTGTTATTTACCGAGACGGATTTTTTGCGCCGACCCGAAATCTATGATATTGTTGATCGTAAATGTTATTCCAGGGTATGATCTATTTATGGGCTAAGTTTCATCCAAATCTGTTCAGTAGATTTTACGTGAATGAGTAACAAACATACATCCATACTCACAAACTTTCGCATTAAAAATATTAGTACGATTTTAATTTTACTTATAGGTATTTTCGAGTACCTAAGCACTAAAAAGCGGTAGCCTAGGTTCGACGACATATCCGGATCTAAAGAATACTGTAGGTATATTATGATGAATCATTTAAGTAGGTACAATCATCTTTGCTTGATTTGTTGCTCATAATTCTACAAAATTATATAATAAAAATATATATTTTGCTGAAATTATTTTGGTATTGTAAATAATGTTAGGTAGAACACTAACTAAATACCTACCATGGTCCAAAGTTCATTAAAGTGATCATTGGCTTATATTTTCACGCAATGCATATCAACGGATCTCTATCTGTCTGTTTATTAGTGTACTTATAAATTGAGAAATACTGCATAGATTTTGATGTGGGTTTCATTGCTATTTAGGGGGTTTCTTGAGTAATGTTTTAGGGTACGTATCATTGCGCTGCGACAAAAGGGAGCTGCACAGTTACCATTTATGTAAATGTATCAAAATAACAGGATGGAAAAATATTTTTGAGTGCAAAACAACACAAAAATAATTCCATACTTATTTAAAAAAATATATCAACAAATCAGTTTTACCATTCAAATACGCTTCAACATATGTCTTGAGTAAGTACCTCTTAGATTACTCGAGTACGAAAATATCTCGCCCCGTCACTACCCGAGTAAAGAATTTTTGATTTATGCTAAACTTCTAATTGCCATAAATTCGTAACTCCTGAAACTTTATATGATTATTTATAATAGCTGTTCCCTGCGATTTCACTCGCGTTTCCGAGATAATAATTAGCCTATAGCCTACGGGGATAATGTAGCTTCCTATTAGTGAAATAATTTTTCAAATCAGTAACTCCGGAGATTAGCGCGTTCAAACAAACAAACTCTTCAGCTTTATTATTAGTATAGATAGATAGATAGATATAGATTTAATATTCGGGATATATTTTCATATCTTAACACCTGTATTCGAATATGTTTACGTTTTTTAGACATGTTTGGAGTAGTTTACGGTTTTAGAGGCGCCCGCGCCGATGACGGCCTTATATACCGACTGCGTCGTAAAAACGCTATCGCTTTGCGTACGCGACGCGATATTTTATCGTTCATTAATGGATATTGTCAACGGTATGTCTAATTTCTTTAGGAGGGCGTAAGTGTTTCTTAGAAAAATTACTTGATGGATATATTATCTCTTCAACCTTGCTTTATATTGTTTGTCTTTAGATGAAACTTGGTTCATAAATAGATATGGATAGGATATAGGCTACTTTTTATCCCGGGAAAACATTGATCACTCGCGAGTGAAACCGTGAGGCAGAAGCTAGCCATTTCTAATTCTGAGAATCGTAATGCAAGGAGGCACATAACCAAGAAATAAGCTTGAAGAAAATTCAATGTTTTATTTAAAATATTAAACACGCCTTTTCCAAGCAAACGGTTGAGTCGCGAATTTAACAGTTAATTTAATTGTATAAATGTCCAATCTTTATAATATTATGTGACATCAGACGAGGCTATCTGTCACCATTGGCGCCATGTTACCACTTTATCAATTCTATTCTATTCAATAACGACCCACGTTAGCCGAATTAACATTTACCCGCGGGTTTTCTCACGATCATTTGTCTAGCTATATGTAAAGGAGAAATTTGTCATCTACTGTGTACCAATAGGATATATGCAAGATTCCTTTATTCCAATCTTAATTAAATTAATGAGGTCAAAACTACCAGGAATTAAAATAATCAAACTTATAATTAAGGGAGATAACTTTCTGATTTGTATGGAGTAATCAAATTGTGACGTCAAAGTGATTTGTATTAGATTAGGCCAACTGTTTCAACGTATTCAATGATGTCACATGACTTGTAATCGCTGTATATCAGTATTTTTTACAAACAGATCGAAAATAATATTAAGTTATTTCTGCTGCATTATAATTGATGCATATTCCCCATTCACCTAATTATTATAAGAAAAAACTTAAAATAAATTGCTATCATCAGTCTGAATAGCGAGTTTAGCGAATCGTACTTAAATAAAACATTCTGAATGATCAATCAACAAAGAATTTTGCTCAGATATTTCCAGTGACGTAGGCAGACGAGAGCGTATCGCGAAAATCAAATCCCACGCATCAATTCAAAGCGTGTTTCCTAATCATCGTACATATAAAAGCTTCACTATAATCATAAAAAACGACACCTTACAAATATCGCCACAGCAAAACCGTTTTATACGTCTTCATACCGTTTTGTACGATACTACATAGTCTAGTCGGCGCGTGGGTGGGCGGACATTTACAGGCGCCGGCGCAACCGCAACAGTTAGCTTGTTTTGATAAATAAATGGTTAATACGTTATGAATTTATAATGTCACATGACAACAGCTGACTGTTACATTACCCTAAAATTTATAGTGACTCCTATCAGCTACATAGTTCACACGCCGATGGATAGATGGCGCCACAATAACCTACATCGCGGTTGTGAAATTTATTCGCACTTTGACTATATCAAATCCCAACATACAGTTGGAAGGCGGTCCCCAGCCACGATGATGCACCCTGGCGGAAGATATTCCCTTTTTAAAGGATGAATCATTCAATTTGTTCCAGCATATTGGTAACCCCGACGTGATGGATGGAATATCTTCTAATCCCTCCATTCACTGAACATGATCTATGTTCAGTGAATGGAGGGATTAAAAGATCTTTCTGAGCAGTATAAAGCTCATCACTCCGTATCAGCATCAAATCTCTGCTGTCAACACAGCAAGCCAAGTTCATCTCAATTGCAACCAACGCGTTTTTATGGTTAGTATTAGCGGTCATAAAAAACATAGACTGATAGTCTTGGGCGGGTGAGGCGTGATATATGTCCTATTTTTCCAGAATAATGGGATGTATAATATACGGAAGGCGATAATAACTTCAATTGTAACTTTCGACATTCATAAGTGCCTTACTGAGCCTAAATTGAATGACATTTGAGTTTGAGAGCGGAGAGAGCTTCTCTCTGCACTTGCATCCCCCTGCCCTAGTGTAATTGTATGAAACTTATGTATATTTAAGACAAAACTACCTGAATTAAAAAAGATTCCTTGATGAGTTTTCTCTAATCGTTGGCAGAGCAATTGTAACTCAGGTAATTTTAACTTTCGACGTTCATAAGTGCCTTATCAGGGCTTATAATAATGTGTTTTGAGTTTAAGTATGATACTGTTACCTATGTTACCACCCAAGCTCTGCTATGAGCAGGGCAGGGTAGGGCTGTTTGCGCAAGGTATGGACAGTGACATTTCTACGTCACACATGCCTGTTTACATACGGAATTAAATCTGCCCTGCCCTTCCGTGCAATGAACTTCGATCAAACATTACCTAGATTTTACGTAGACGCCATCGGAGAACCTCACATGTGCCGTGACGTTTGATAAAATGGTTCTATATCACAGAAATGAAATTTAGCTAAACTACAGTAAACATAAAATATAAATATTTTCTAGCTTTAGACTGATCTAATGGTTTGTATCAAATGAATTCAAAGTTTTTAAAAGTTATCTAGAGTGCAAGCAATAAATCCTATAATGCAATAATAAAACCAAATAATTCTAAGCGCAAAAACTTCCCTTCATTAATAAAGAAAACACGAGAGAAACAGAGTCTGTAAAACTTTTTTGAAAAGGAAGGCACTTGCTTCCCCACACGCGAGTGAATTGGCGACGGAATATTCCGCGTCGCATACATTTTTAACAATACCGGAGCCCCCTTGTCTCCTAGTGCTCGTTAATTATACGTGGCACTGGAGGAAAAAATGAAACTTTTTCATTATTCCTTTTTATCCCCTAACTACCTGCGTTCGTGTAATGAAGATATGTTGTCCATAGTCTATTAGGACTGATGTTTGTTCGTGTCTGTACCTACTCTTTTGTTGATACGTTGATAGATAAGTGGCTCGAATGCCGTAACGAAAGTCTTGTTTGAATCCTCCAAGCGTGAGCTTTCGCTAAAGGTGGTTAAGAAATAAGTTACTTTATAGTAGGCTGGCTAAAAATCTCGTCGAGCACCTGGGAAGATTAAAACTCAACCATAGGGCAGAAGTCTTAATCAAAGGGATATGTAAGGCTTTTAATACCAACTGGGACCTTGTAGTATTACGATTTTTTTAAATTTCTTTGGTTTCTTGATTAAATAAACCCACTAGCTGTCCCCCGCGGTTTCACACACGTTCCCGGGATAAAGTGTCCTATACCAGTTGGGGATAATGTAGCTTCCTATCAGTGAAATATTTTTTCGAATCCGGCTGAGAGTTCCAGAGATTAGCGCATTCAAACAAACTCTTCCGCTTCATTATTATTACTTACATATTAGGTATTCTATCCTGGGATAGACTTCTCAATCATGCTTTATTTCCTGACCTAACAAGTGAAAAATATCACAAACAAACGGATTAAGTAAACAAAATAAGGTATTGTGTCTTTGTGTCTGCTAAAGGAAAGTAACATTGTTTAGTCTACTCGACTTGCATCTTGTAAACGTTCACTCGATGTCGGCAGTTTTACTTAATTCCTTTGTTTGTGGTCTCTATTACGTAAATTAATAGGGGTAATTATCATAGACAGATGCCCTATTAACATTGTTTACTGGAATTCCCTGGCCACTAATATTTGTGGGTATATACGCGTCTTATCTAGTCCTGATACTTGAATCATGATTAAGTAAAGCATGATTTTTGATTGGAAAAAAGACAACTGGTCCTTTAATCTTAATTCTTAATTATGATCATTTAGCTTGCTTAAATCTTTAAAAAAATACTGAGAATTCCAGATCGTTTCCTGTTTTATTTCTTTTAGAAAAACAAACTGTCTGGAATGTTGTATAAACTATTTGGAAGCTTGCAATCGTTTTTTCCCAGCTAGGTAGTGCACAAGGAATTCTCCCTCTTAGCCTCAGACAAAGTATTCTCTCAGGCATAGTTGCTCTGTCTAGTTCTATTAAGAATTTAACAGGAATCTAGATGTCTCTTAGCGAGAAATGCATTCATATAAACCTTGCTGTACTTACCAACATTATAAACCTTCCAAAGTTTACTTGACCTTGAATATTTCTTAGCAAATACAATATTATTATCACCTTAATTCTAACAATTATGAATTACGAATTTTGTATGTCAAAAGGCTGATAAAAGCAGACAGGCGGTCCACCTGATGGTAAGTGCCTACCATCGCCAATAGACATAAGCTATACCAGAGGGATTGCCAATGAGTTGCCGATCTATTTATTACAATCCTTCGAAGGCATGTAAGCATACCTACTCAATTCTTTGGAAAATTCTAACAGATACAAATCCCCATTGGCCACTACCCTGAAAATATTCAAATAAGCCTAGTTCATATTTATTCAGGAACAAACTGAAAAATAAACGTATCAGACCAACAAGAATGTATGTACTTGGCAAAATAAGACAAACGTAAACTTCTGGCGCAGTAGAGACTGCAATAAAAGCAACTAGGTAATACTAAAAGATTGGGGCAGGTACATAATAAGCATTAGGCACGCGTGCTCATATGCGTTGTTTGGATCGATCAGTAATGGTGGAGTCTTACTATGCTATAGTTATGGTAGAACCTTGCGACACCTATTTTACAGTAGGTATTATCGTAGTAAGTTCAAATCTTTGTCTGATTGTACTTTCCAGAATCCTCTGGGCGGAAACCCTTATAATAATGATACAAAAAATGGTGTTACTAAAACATATTTAACGACCCAAAGTTTGAATATATGCGGGAATATTGCCAAATACCCGCCTTCCAGACGGCACTCATTGTTGATAACTTCCCCTGAATGAATTTTTAGGAAACCTTGGAAAACCTTCACGGATTTCGCAACATTTTCGTGTAATACTTGCGAAAATAACAGAAAGGGGTAGCGGGAATATGAGAGGCTTACTTGGGAAATCACTTTCTTTTGACGACGTTTTTATGGCCTCTTGTTTTTAGCATTGCGAACTTCTGTGTAAAACTTTATTGGTAACGTCGGTACATTTAGAGGAAATGCTTGGCAAGTAAAATTTTTACAATCGTAATATTTTTTTTACATTTAAGGAAACCGTAGCTAATCGATTTAAAAAATAATAATAAGTGAAAGACAATAATCTAAATTCTTAATTGACACTAGCACCATGTGACAGACTGTAACGTTTATGAAGGATTACTAAGTATTGATTTGTTATTATAACTATAGCCATCTGCTCTTGCCTATAATATTTCCATTCAAATTCACCACAAATAACTGTAACAGAACCACACTTTCCGTATAATCTGCCCTTTTGACGCATAAAATTTCCTCTGCGTTCATAAAAAAGATAACAATGTGCCCGCAAACTTGCACGCTCCCCATTCTATTCCCCTTACAAGTGTCCATTTACACCCGATCCCAATAACATTATACTATCGTGGAAACATTTTCTCGTAAGAAGTGTACTGGAGCACACTTTATTCTGTTGGCTTGCTTACTTATTGTTTGGATATATATTCTTAAGCTTTGAACTAGAATTTGGATATTATTCTCCTTACCCGGCTTGAAGGACCAAGTGATCCGGCTCGAAGGACCAGTTGCGCTAACGCTGTTTACCTTAAATCTCTATTGCATGCACATTTCTTTAGAATATAAGCCGTAGATGTTATGCTTTATTGGATTTATGTGCAAGAAAACACGATATTGTATGGCTTTGCAGATAATAATAAATTTATTAAATTAAGTGCACTATTTATTTACTTCTTCTTCTAACTGTCGCAGATAGCTGGTAACACATTGCAAAATTTTAGTACGTTTTAGATTCTGAGTTAGCTTACACTATTAACATAAGACCTTCAGTAAAAAAAGTTGTAGAATAATAAATAGAATATACTAAAAATAAATTGTATAATAATAAATTAAGAAAACGTTACATGGGTTTTACCAATTTTCATTATTCGTATACACGCGTAATTTGCATACAATTTATCCAACACGACTATTCCTAGATATATTTTCATGTTTCTAAACGAGTAATTTTAAAACAATAGCTTTACGAAATTAAATAACAATAGACATTTTATTGTGGTTTAAAGGTTGTTAGATCTGTGGTAAAACCGGTGGAATGGCAATAAATTATTTTGGCCACAAGTTTGATACCCATCTTATTTAACGACAGAAAACCTGACCTAGATGAGCTTGAACAAACAAACCTTAATTCAATTAGAACTATCCCTAGACCCTAAACTTTCATCGCAACTTGTAAGATTACTTATTCATCAACTTGCTCAAATTGCGTTTACGTCCAGCGGGCAGCGATTCATTTTATATACAGAAAGATGCCGGTTACCACGTGCCTCTAAATCGATAATATTCTTTTATTAGGGTATAAAAAATATATAGCCCAATTCAGACATGTGAGTTATATCGATTCTCTATGCTAATGATGCTCGTGGCTTAGATGCTGGCCGTTTCTCTGTGATATAATTGATTCGTTTGTTTTTTAACCTTCATCCGGGTTAAGTTGATTGATTTATCCCTCTATTTCGGTGTTTGTCTATATGGAATTATGTTTAGCTATACACAAGATTTAAATAATCAGCTCTGAACCAAATGATTGTTTGTGCAAATGTTGTCTGCTCAATAAGGAGTGTAGTATTCTAGTAGTTGGAATTAAACCTTCCATGTGTTAATTTCATCTACAGTTTATCTTTCTGGTGTTCATTTATTTTAATGATACAGCAAATCACTCACTGGCTCGAAGGACCAAATACAGTGGCTCGAAGGACCGCTTTGCAACAACTTTATTCTGAGTAAATCCTTCTATGATCGACTAGAGTAATATTTAACTATGACACTTTTTCTGCCGCCAAAGCTAGAGGAACCGGATCTATATCCTGTTCCTTTATTTCCCGGGCACTCATCCTTCTGAATTATTCATGATGCGCGTGCTAGTCGCGCGCGCACGCCTTCAGCGTGGATTGTGACAATTTGTGGGAAATTGATTCGTGGGATTTTGGGTTGACATCACACGTGCAGGGTTACTTTATATGAATACATATCCTGGGACATTTACCACATATGTCATCATCATCATAATGTCAGCCGAAAGACGTCCACTGCTGGACAAAGGCCACGTACTTAAGTACGATTAAAAACACGGTCAAGCTTTTAACAAGCGAAAACACTATAGCAGAATAGAACAATTAATTATTATTACTCATTCCTGCTAAATTTGGTTAATAGGGCAGGTTATGTTCCAGCATTCATGAACTATAAATAACTTATTAACTGAAATCAATTTCTCTTCTACAAAAACAATCAAAGACACTTAACAAATTGTCAATCTCATCGACGCCATATAATTCGTGGCGCGTATCACAATCGGCTGTCATGTCAGTCGGACGGGTGACAGTGACACGCGACGTGTCTTTGCGCTTAATGATCGACGTATGAATCGATGACGGCACATTGCCGACCCGTTTTGGATAGGCCGAGGTGTTGGATGTTCCGTTGAGCCGAATTGATGACTTCAAAGACCTTAATGATGTCATAAAGAAAGGAGCTGAAGATTAATTCATTTTAGGTGCAGAAGATATTACTAGATCTACTCTACTGTAGATGTTCGGAAAGACTCCTTCGGTTGGAGCGCGAAATTCAAATTTTATTACGTTTTTTGCTAATTGCTGCTCATTTATAGGTCGTAAGTTGTCAACATGTTATTTGCGACCAGGATGGTAGTATATTTACTGATTAATAACAAAAGAAATCATCAACATATGTCACGGAGTTAAATTTGTTGTAAAAAGTAACGTTTTCATGAAATAGTCGTATATGTCAGTAATATACCTTGGAGATATGTTGATGATTTCTTCTTCACGTAATTAAATTTGAATTTCGCGGTTCAACCGAAGGCTCCATCTATTAACCACCTATTACTAAATATTATTACTCCTTGTCACGATTGATACAAAAACCATAATCCCAGAACATAAAATGTGCCTTCTCATCTTTCGCTTCCTTTGATTTTACATAGTGATTAGTAGGTCAACTATCTGATTTAGTTTGGATTTCAAGATGATTACGATTTCTGAGTGAAAGCAGGCAATTACAATGTGAAGTACCATTGTATGCATTAATATTCACTGAACGTAGAAGGCGGTGGAGTTACAAAAAGGCGTGTATTGTAATAATTCATATTTTATTGATCATATCGACGCAAGATGTAACTTCGGTGCATGACATTTTGAGAGTTAGTTGATGATAAAGTAATTTTATATACGACTAGCTGTTCCGCGCGGTTTCACTCGCGTTTCCGACATAAAAAGTAGCCTATAACCTTCGGGGATAATGTAGCTTCCCATTAGTGAAAGAATTTTTCAAATCGGTTCAGTAGTTTTGGAGCCTATTCAATGCAAACAAACATACAAACAAACAATCAAATCTTTCCTCTTTATAAGTCCCCGCGGTTCCACTCGCGTTACCGGGATAAAAACTAGAAAATATCATCAAACAAATTACGTATAGGACTTCACCTGACATGACACGTGCATAGTTCGGTTCTTTTCGGTATTTCTCGGGGTGCATCAGACGGCCTCTGTCATCCATTGACATACCGCGTCGCATTGCTTTCCCGTGCTATACATGCTTCCCGCTTAGCGTTCTTTTTATTATTGCTCGACTCCTAAGGATCGTAGCGTGATGTTATAATAGCCTATAACCTTCCTTAATAATAGGGCTTTCAATTTTAAAAGATTTTTCCAAATCCGACTGGTAGGTCCAGAGATTAGCGCGTTCAAACAAACAAACTCTTCAGCTTATTTATTAGTAAGATATAGATAGAGATTCATAACGATTACTTTAAAATTAACTCGTTGCAAAGTTCTGAGGAGACATACATACAAATAAAAGTATCAAGCGTTTTATCAGGAATTCCGCTTTAAGAAATCCAATATAGACCGTATTCAAGTAACCTACATACAAAGTTAATGTGGCCACATGGGCCGAGGGTTGACTTTACAGTTTTCAATGAACTGCCGTCATTATGTTGCTGGACAGACTGTAAAACTGTTTATGTAGGCTGGTCACGTAATCTTACAATATGAGATGGGAAATCGTTACGGGGTTTCAGAAGGTCGTACCGTCTTTTCAATTTGGTTACGTTATCTAAGACTTGGCATAATTCATTTTTTGTATCAATGATAGATTTTATTGAAGACTGTTCTCTGCGGCTTCACTCGCGTTCCCGGGTTCCCTTTCCAATCAGTGAAAGAATTTTTCGAATCGAACCAGTAACTCCGGAGATTAGCGCGTTCAAACTCTTCAGCTTTATTATTAGTATAGATAGTAAATTAAAATATATCCTGGGACATCCTAAATATATCCTGGGACATTCTTCACACACGGTTATCTGATACCAAACTAAGCAGAGCTTGTACTATGGAAACCAGATAACTGATATACTACATAAACTACTTTTTTTGTAAATACATACATAAATAGATAATTACACCCAGACACAGGACAAACAGACATGTTCATGCACACAAATGTTTGTCCTGGATGGGAATCGAACCCATGACCAGCGGCTTGATAGGTGGTGTCTTAACCAACTGCGCCAACTAGCTTGTAAGTAAAGTTGTCTTTGGTTAGACAAATGCATAAAGTAAAATAGAATTTGACCTGACCTTAAAATATATTGACATTATAGTGAACTTTACTGCTTTCGAAAATAGAAGGGGGTATTTTCGACATTATGTCGCTAAAACTAGCGGAGCCCGGGGGTGACCTGGATAACAAAATCGATTCCTAACTTAATTAACATTGATCGTGTGGTTATCTGAATTTAGCCGAGCGGGCGACGGAATCCATTGTCTAAAAGGGTAAGCAAGCAAGCGCCTGAATACTTGATTAAGGCGATGATAGCTCAGTGGTAGTGACGTCGGATGCCGAGACGATGGTCCCGGGTTCGAATCCTACAATGAACTTGAGCTTTCGGTGAAGGAAAACATCGTGAGGAAACCATAGCACGGTGGTAGGGTACTTTGTAATACCCGCCTGGCTGGCTACCACCCTCAAGTAAAAAAATCTGTCGCCAAGCACCTTCCGGTGTGTTCCGACAGCTGCACTTGAGAGCCAGTTCCTTTCTAGGCTTTGTGTGCTTACCATCATCGGCCACATCATCACTGACCACGGTGAGATTGTGGTCAAACACAAGCCTATACATAGTAAAAAAAAAAAAAAAATTGATTAACATATTCATATCTCCATGCTTTTGGGAGCAGTTCAGAGTTTAGGCGATCCGTTGGTATCCGCTATCAATCATCTATCTATATATATACTAATAATAAAGCTGAAGAGTTTGTTTGTTTCAACGCGCTAACCTCCGGGGTTACTGGTCCGATTTGAAAAATTCTGTCACTAAAAGGAAGCTACATTATTCCCAAAGGTTCTGGACTATTTCTTATCCCGGGAACGCGAGTGAGCGAAACTGTCATGTCATCTACAATATGAAATTGAATTTGTTTTTATAAAAGAATTGAAACAGAAAACAACAAAAAAGACTTTTCGGATAATGGCGCCCGCCCCCTCTTTACTTTCTACGGCGCACAACCGCTACTTTATACTCTGTATTGCCTATACACAGGATCCTCAGGATAATTTACGTCCCCAGAGAGCTCATTGTAGGATTGGAAGCCATGACCATCGCCACAGCATCCGTCACTACCACTCAGCTATTACCATTTAACCTTCGACTTAAAATGATTATGTCATTATTTAGATTTACGAATTGATCATTAGCCTCTGATTACAGTTCGGGTTTTGGCTCAATGACCTCATTGATCATCCTTGTATTAACTGAAAGTCTAGATCTGCCCACGCGCATGCGACCTGCAAATTACATTTGAATTAGTGTCAGGTTCTTTATAATCTGTTTCTCATGGCGAATTCGAAACTGACATGTCGAAATTTAGTTTGTTTTATGTTTAAGTACTTAATATTTTTTTTAATTCGTCTAGTAATGAATATTTTATTGGGGTAGGTGCCGAAATCAGCAGAATTAATGGCGATGATAGGTCTTGTGGTAGTAACTTCGAACGACTTAGGTTTGTGCTCACCACTTTCGGGTATATCATCATTATTTACCATCGTGGTGAGATGAATGTCTTGCTGAGTTTCTTACCGGAGTCTTCTCAGCTCCGAACCGGTGTGGTAGAGTCTATTGTAAAAATTGTAACTATTGACATTCATAAGTGCCTTATTAGGGCCTAAACTGAATAAATTAGTTTTGAGTTTGAAAGCATTAATTAAACATGAGCCTACCCATAATATAAAAAAAATACACATCTGTTCCTATTTCACTTTTAGTCACATAGCACAATGTCAATTCTGATCTTTATCTTTCTCTATAGATTTCATATCTACGTCCCGCTCTCAAGTAAATTTATTATTAATCGAATCGTTCCGAAGCTATATTACAACTTTATTGATTCTTCGATTGCATAAGTTATCGAATCGTTTTCAGGACAGATTTACAGATAAATCGATAAATTAATATTATGTCTCGTTCATTTGACAAATCGTTATTTATCGATTTGTATGGGTTTGAATATTCTTATATTACGTTACATCTTATTTTAGATATTATACAATTTTATATATAGTTTTTTTTTTATATTCTATCGAA
Organism: Tethea ocularis; assembly: GCA_963555595.1. Lineage (NCBI taxonomy): Eukaryota > Metazoa > Arthropoda > Insecta > Lepidoptera > Drepanidae > Tethea > Tethea ocularis. Next base: position 9,911,079 of record OY741972.1, on the reverse strand, counting down.
ATGAGTAACAATTCGTCGGAAACTTTTTTTTAAGGACTTCAAAAAGGTGGATGTTCTCAATACGTCGGCCTTTTTTTAAATATAATATGTATGTTCCCCGATTACTCGTAGACGCCTGGATCGATTTGGAAAATTATTTTTTTGTTTGAAAGGGTATACTTTACAGGTACAGGTCAGGATCTGATGATGGAATCCTAGAGAAATCGAGGGAACTCTTAAAGCTATTCAGATATTTGCGTCTGGTAGTCATAATTTACGTTGCTGAGCTGATGATGGAAGGTACAACTCCTTAACGGTTAGGAGTTAGGGGATGATTCTTTAAATATAATAGATCCGATTAGACTCTTATTTGTATTATTTGATGTGATGATGGAAGGTACGACGTTAATGTGCTTATACATAGGTCAGTGATAAAACATAAGAAAGTGTTCCATGGAAATATCATGAATTCGCAGATTTTGTTTCGCTGACTTCAAAACAGTCAGATTAGAGTTCCTACATAGTTATTTTATAATCTTTTTGTGATTTAAAAAATCTCCACAAGAGTTATAACGTTTTTCTTTTTATTTTGTTTCCAGTTCTTCTCAGCGAGACTATTCTATCTGACGACACCCTGGAGGAGAAGACGCTCAAGATCACCGACTTCGGCCTGGCGAGGGAAGTATACAAGACCACGAGAATGTCAGCCGCAGGCACTTACGCTTGGATGCCGCCCGAAGTAAGCAATCCATCATATCAGGCCTCTCCTGGAATTCCCAAGAGGAACCACTCTGCGAATGACTCCGTCCCTTACTAAACCGAGACGGGGACAAGCGAGACAGGAGAGGCCACTTTAATTTTAAAGAGCGGCCATATTCTCGATTTTTTCTTACTCATGAAAAATTCAAATTAAAAAAAAAACCTCGTCATAGTATTATCTAGTTTAAACATAATTATTTAATCTCTTGCAATAAAGAATGCACACAAAACTTAATCTAGAATAAATAATTTCTCGTATATCGTCGCCTTAACGAATAGTCTTCAACTGGTAGCATCCAGCTAGCGGCTCCCAGGGTCCAGTCAACCCATGCCTTAAAAAAATCTGCTCGTTCAACTTTTTTTAGGGTCGGGGCAATATGCTAAATGCTTGCAAGCACCGCTTCTATCCATCATATCGGCATTCATTCATTTATTACTCACTAGCTGTTCTCCGCGGTTTCACTCACGTTCCAGGGATAGTGTAGCTTTCTATTAGTGAAAGAAGTTTTCAAATCGAACCAGTAACTCCGGAGATTTGTGCATCAAACAAACTCTTCAGCTTTATTATTAGTATAGATATTTATATCATCTTTCACACAACCCACCCATTTATTTCCGAATATTCATTTACTTTCAAATTCATAACACTTTGTCATTATTTTACATGGTTTTATGACTGAATAATATTGGGTAGAAGGTCCTAATCATAATAGGTGCGTGGTCGTCAACGTCCTACTATTTCGGTCTTTATAAGGTTAGGATATGATTTAAAATCGTTTGAGAAATGGGCGTGAGCGTCCGTGAAATTACGGTACACGGGAACCTTTATATTTCTGAAAGCATTATCATGTAACTCATCTATCTACTTATATCTATACTCCATATCTATCTAATACCTTTAAACGAACAATTCTTGTGTAATCTCGGAATAATTTGAATCTCGGAAACGGCTCCAACGATGCAGAGGGTTTCGGGGGAGAAAAAACGATCTAGCTAGGTTTCATTTTTAGAAAAGGCCGTTTTATAAAAAGAACCGGTCAACTAGGTACTACTATTAATAAAGCAGAAGAGTTTGTTTGTTTGAATGCGCTAATCTCTGGAACCAGTCGTAATAGGAAGCTATATTATCCCCGACCCCGAGTGCTACAGGCTATTTTTCCCGGGAACGCGGGTGAAACCGCGGCGAATAGCTAGTAATGTCGTATGTCCTAACATTTAGCAAGCAGATGATTAATGTACTTACACTAATTTGCAATGCACAGATAATTAATTCTCTAATGTTAATGTACAGTATTAGTTCAAGGCCGCCTGTCGGCCACAGCCGCGGCGCAGCGTGTGGGCATAGATTTCGATCTGATAGGATATGATTAGCTGAACCTAGTTTCATCGCCTCTATACAGGGCTCGTAGGTGTATCTAGCAAACTTAATTATACAGTTCTTTAAATCAGCTTGAGTACTTGTATTGATAAAAGGAGAAATATACTGATTGACAGACACACAACTCAAACGGTAATGTCTATTGGTGGTCTAAAACGGCCGCTCGAGCAATAGTGCTACGTGCAATAAAGTTCTCGAATTTACAGCAGATTATATTCAATATGTCAAATTCGAAAATGCGAACGAAATTATAGTATTAAATTAAGTTACATTTTCACCAAAAAAATATTAGAACAGCATAGGCTCTGTTGTAAATCCTGCTTAATATTATAAATACGAAACTTAGTGAGTTTGTATGTTTGTTACTTCTTCACGATGGACCAATTTTGATGAAATTTGGTATGGAGGTATGTAGTTAACACCCTCCTTAATACCTGGGCTACTTTTAATCCCTCGGGAACGCGTGTGAAACCGCAGGGCGGAAGCTAGTTCGAGATAAATGAATTGCATCCAGCAATATTGCTCAAGAGGTTTTTTTATTTCACTAATAGGAATCTACATTATCCCCGAGTGTTTTAAACTACTTTTCATCAAGAATGCTGGTGAAAGCGCAGGAATCAGCTAGTGAGCTATATTCGTAAAACACATGGATCAATACTACTCTATTTGAATGCAATTTGTAAAGTAGCTATTTTAGCGAATGAAAAATCCATCTTGTTGAGTACCTCAACAAGATACTACTACCTACCTATCTTCGATCCTGTAGTAACGGGTTCCATTTACTGATATTATTTTACAAAGTTATCAACTTGTTAAGGTGAAACGTTCGGTTGGAGCGCGAAATTCAAATTTTATCACTTTTTTTGCAAATTGCAGCTCAGTTATAGGTCGTAAGGGTCATGTTATCAACATTTTATTTGCGACAAGAATGGTAGTATATTTACTGATTAATAACAAAAGAAATCATCAACATATTCCTCCAAGGTATATTAGTAACATTTTCATGAAATAGTCGTATATGTCAGTGTAATGATAATTTATTATCTAAATCTTATATATAAAAAAAATATCCCTATTTCCCATGGTCACGAGATCACGTATGAACGTCTGGACCGATTTCGATCATTCTTTTTTGTTGTATTTGTTATTGTCAAGAGAAGGTTCTTATGAACAACTGGACGGATCGGGCTGTAATTTAGAACACAGATAGCTATTACATATGACGTAGGCCTCCGCTAAGAAAAGATTTTTGAAAATTCAATCAGTAATGGGATAAAATATCCAATCTTGGGTGAAACCGTGTGGGGCGGAAACTAGCTAGTACATGGTTTCTTTAGTATTATTCTGTGGTACAAGCTCTGCTTAGTTTGGGATCAGATACTTAACCGTGTGTGAAGAATGTCCCAGGATATTTATTTAATTATTTACCTACTTTTTAACACTAGCCTCTACGCCTTCAACTTCATCTTATGTATTGTATTTATTTACTAAGCACCTAAAACGTTTAAGTTAAGAATCAGAATACAATATACATTTATTTATATTGAACTAGAAGTAACCACAGATATGAAATAGTATGTAGTGACTAAAATTAGTAACTCGTGCTTAACATTGACTACTATATACTACCTATATCAGAATCCAGCGTAATAACAACATAAAACACTAAATTATTCACAAGCACTGAGGTATATTACTACGTATAGAGAAGACGCCACACTTAACCACTATGTTCCGTTCAACTGCAGCCATCCGGCCGCACTTCACATAGTTGCTTAAATATGAAACGCGACTTTTTGGTTGCGAAAAAACTAAAGCGTTCTAGCGCTACGTGTTTAAACTGTCTGGTTAGAGGCACTTAGAGGACTAATTATTGGTTCAGCGCTGCAGCGAATATTAACAAAATGGAGCATGACTTCTCTATACGTAGTAATATACCTCAGTGTTCACAACCGTTATCTGTGGTTATAGTCTACTCGAGATCCGAATCGAAATCAAAGTATCGATTCGAGTCATTCGAAATGTCCATTATAGATGTAACATAATTATGTAATTCGTAAGTAGGTTTACGTAGTGTGGGCTCAGATTATATGAGTGTAGGATTGACATATTATTAATTATCTACAAACTTTTCCCTGCAACTTTGTCCTCATGGACTGTTTGTCTTTGACAGCTCCGCCCGCGCGACAAGAGCCACCCAAATCTGAACTCCTTTAATATGCTTGAAATTTGAGCTCACCTTATGATGGGTGTTATTGTTTATGGCTTGAAAATAAATAAAAAAGTTGAGAGGGGGGAGAGGAACTTTTATAAATAGTTTACTATGGAATCTTGTCACAATTTTACAGTATAAATTTAGCTGTTCTTAGGCCCAATTGCACCAACGTCGTTTATCACTAACCCACGGGTTAAAAATGACAATTTGACAGATTCTCTCAAATATTGTTACATAGCCATATTTAACCGGAGCTAGTGCTATACGACGTTGGTGCAATTGGGCCTTAGTGGTTAATTAAAAGCACTAAGCCAGTTGGCGCAGTTGGTTAAGACACCATCTATCACGCCGCTGGTCATGGGTTCGATTCCCATTCAGGACAAACATTTGTGTGCATGTCTGTTTGTCCTGTATCTGGGTGTAATTATCTATATAACGTATGTATTTACAAAAAAAAAGTATTATATCAGTTATCTGGTTTCCATAGTACAAGCTCTGCTTAGTTTGGTATCAGATAACCGTGTGTGAAGAATGTCCCAGGATATTTAATTGGTTGGTGTTTGTTAATTTATTTTTCATACTGTCAAATAGCCTTCTTGTTTATGTTCCAGGTGATAAAACACTCAACGTTCTCGCATGCTTCGGACGTGTGGTCGTACGGCGTGCTGCTGTGGGAGTTGTTGACTGGCGAGACGCCGTACAAGGGCATCGACGCTCTGGCCGTCGCGTACGGAGTTGCCGTCAACAAGCTCACGCTACCCATACCCAGCACCTGTCCCGAGTCCTGGCGGGTACTCATGGAAGGTACGCTATCATCAGGGCGGCCGTATGCTTGTTTGATGCCTTAGTAGTATAAATAATTGGTCAAGTGCGATTGTGTCGTCCCAGTCAGTCTCGTCCCGTCCAAACGGCCCGAACTGCCACTAGTCATCCGACCGCCCCCAATTAGTCGTAACTCAAACGAAGCCCTCCCCCTTCCCCGGTAACGTCCTGAGCCGAGGTTCGTATCCCATTCGGGGGTGCCCTTAGGCGTGGTTACCTAAATGTTCCCCAAAAAAAAGCGATTATGTCATCGCACATTATTTTATCTTTTTTTTAAACGATAAAAGCTCAGTGGTAGTGACGTCGAATGCCGAGACGAGAGTCGCGGTTTCGAATCCTACAGTGAACTTGAGCTTGCGGTGAAGGATAACATCGTGAGGAAACCATAGCACAGTGGTAGGGTACTTTGTAGTATCCGCCTGGCTGACTACCACCTTCAAGTTAAAAATCTGTCGCCAAGCACCTTCCGGTGTGTTCCGACAGCTGCACTTAAGAACCAGTTCCCTTCTTGGCTTTGTGTACTTAACACCGTCGGCCACATCGGCACTGACCACGGTGTTCTCTTCTCTTATTATTTGTTTTTGGCAACAGTAAAACGTATTTTGAAAATTTCAACTACCTACCTACCCGGTAGCCTATTACGGTTTATTGAGATACAGCCTACGGACAGTGGAGGCTTTATAATAGGGATCTGTTGGATGGCTGACATCAAGTGGTCAGTAAACTCATAAAAAAAAGTTCTATCAAAATTCGTGTATTTGATAAAAATTTTGTACGAGTGTATTTGTCACGTAGATAATTCCTCAATGAGATAAGTATATTATTATGACACTTAATTGATGACTCAGCCTGTAGGCGCGATGAGCTATGAATAATTACCGGAGCTATTTATTAGTTTACATTTGTTAGGATTTATTTACTGATAGCCGCTTGTACCATCAACAAAGTTGAAGCATGATCAGTTTTGAACCCTTTTCGCTTGCAGCCAGTAATCATAGTTTGCCCTGTCCATTGTTGACAATAAAACGGCCTCTTGTAAAATCTTTTGTCTAGACAATTTACTGAAAATGACTATCTACTATTTTATGACAAGCGCATTGTCTGGTTATATTGTGTGAGAGTTGTGAGACACAGGTAGTGGCTGTTCACTGCACACAAAATACACCTTTAAGGTGATCATGCTTCAACTTTGTCGATAGTACATATTATTATGGATAACAAGACAGTCTAGAAAACTCTAACAATGACACACCCAAAACGGTTGAAGGTGTTTAGACCTTTTCGTTGAATTACTATACCTTCAATAGCTTTTATATTTATATTCGGCTACACAAAGGCGCTTACGTCTATTTAGAAACGAAAGTATTAAAAAATTAATCGTCAGAATATTAAAAAAAGAAAAAAATATAAGTACCATTATTGAACCTAGTTTCATATGAAATTATAATATACGCATTCTAAATTTAAATGTTGTTAACTTATAACAAAGCTTAAGTTTTTTTGTTTATTTGAACGCGCTAATCTCTGGATCTACCTGTTGGATTCGAAAAATTCTTTCGCTGATAGGAAGCTACATTATCCCCAAAGGTTATAAGCTACACTTTATCTCCGGTACGTAGGTGAAACCGCGGGGGACAAGATGTGGCGTAGCTATGTAACTTAAACCAATGTAAACTAAACTCAGACCAAAACTAAGAGCTAACGTAATCTGAATATATTTAAGTTGTTACTAACATAAACTATGGATCTATTGATCTGAAATAAATGTAATTTAATTAAAGGTCGATAATTCTTTATTCGATTAGGATACTATTATATATAACTTTTTCGAACGTTCCAGGAGGCCAAGGAGCCCTTGTGCTTGGGGGCCCAGGTGCTCAGCCCCACCTAGCCCTCCTACGGTAGCTACGCCACTGGGGACAGCTAGTTATATTTATTATAATTACCTATGTCGTTTAAACCACCTTATTTTGTCCCACCAGCCTGCTGGCGCTCGAATCCTCGCGAGCGACCCTCATTCCCCGAGATCCTGGACCAGTTAGAACGGATCAGACAGTCCGAGTTTACCCGAGCGCCCCACGAGTCCTTCCACACCATGCAAGACGGCTGGAGGGTAGAGATCGAAGAGGTGTTGCGGGACCTGAGGAGGAAAGAGAAGGTAAGTCATGGGGGAGGGAGATGGCAGTAAAGTTTGCAGGGTACGAAACAATATTGCTGTTTAATTGAATGTTTGAGTCACTTATGTCAATAAATGACAAGCCAGTTGGCGCAGTTGGTTATGACACTACCTGTAGCGCCGCTGGAGTATGTATTTACAAAAAAAAAAGTAGTATATGTAGTATGTATATTAGTTATCTGGTTTCCATAGTACAAGCTCTGCTTAGTTTGGGATCAGTTAACCATATGTGAAGAATGTCCCAGGATATTTATTTATTTAATAAATGTTTAAATATTACTTTAAATCATCCCATGCTTGTAAATTAAGCATAATTATACTTAAAATAAACACATGTATATACAATCAATAATTTGATTAACTTCTGTCTGTTCATTTGAAAATTGTAGTCTGTAGTTGTTTCACTGCTTGTTATAGATGTAAATACAGGTTGATTTTGAAAGGGTATAGTAGGCCGAAAGGACATTGATACAAGCATACCTTATACAGGTTGTGAAAAAAATATGTAAAGAGAAACAACACTAAAATATTACACATCTTTTTTTAAATATCAACAAATTAATTTAGCGTTTAAATACACTGCAATATAAGTCTGTGTGTCTATTCTCTTATTATATTTAAGAGCTTCTCTCTGTTGTTTGCTGCACCACCTTATACGATACGACGTCCAATTTTGCCATCACTTGGGTTATATAGTTCAATGTAGGTTTTCCTAGATTAAAGATTTCCAAAGGTTTTTACCAGAGATTTAGGCTAAACTTCAAATTCTCGTAACTTCGAAATGGTAATGCTGAGGCACTTGATTTTTTGTATAAGATTATTATATCCACAGTTTTCGGCCTACTATACTTACCAGTGGCGAGGGGTGAAATTATGGCGAGGATAAGCCGTTCTAAAAACACCTGTAATTTTATAATTACAGTGTATTTTAAGCATGATGAATGTGGCTTTGAAATGATGAAAATGTGGGACTGAGATTCCTAAAAGGTAAGCCGATGGGAATCGGCTTGTATGGACCCTTCGCCACTGGTACTTACCCATTTTGAATCACCTGTATTATTATATTTCATACATACTCTCCTAAAAAAATGACCTTGGGTATTAATCTTCTACTAGGCATTAATAATGTATTGTTCGATAATTAAGGTAACAATAAATTTCATTATTAATACATATATACTAATAAAACTATATTTCTCACATGTAATGCTATCGTATAGGAATGCAAAACTATTGAAGAGGTTAGTGTTGTTTCATCATCTTTGACGACTTTTGTATTTTGTCGCATTATTTCATAGAATTTTTGTTTTCTAAATTCATACTGTCATATAATTAGTTTGCTTTGTTTTTAAATTTTAGATGTTTCATTAGCACTCTTTTGATGTTGTTTTGATTGGCTGTTCATCATTCTAAATTATTGTAGTTATCTTCAGTGGTGGATTTGCCCTAAGTCCCGGCCGACAGATATATTAGGGGCGGCCAATCATAACAAAAATAAAATGTTTGGAAAATCCAAAAGTACACGCCGCAATGACCCATGTAAATATTAAAATAAAATTCGCTTTTTTACTACCTAAATGATGGGAGCTGAGAAAGGGGCGGCTGGTACTACATGGCCAAGGGCGGCTAAGACTGCAAATCCGCCACTAGTCATCTAACTAGACTAATCTAGTGAAATAAATATAAATACATATTTTCTTTAATTTGCACAATAAAAATAAATAACCTGACATTTTATGGCAATCAAACTGTATTTAGGTAGAAATAGCGCAATAATTTGCTGGACGTCTACCAGGTGGGGCGGTAAAGGACCCAGAGAAAATAGGGGTTGTTCTTCGCTTTAGAGGGGCGATGATTTGTAATCTTCTTTTAATATTTTATAATTTTTCAACATTTTGGGGGGCGCTATAAATAATTGATTTTCAAAGTGAAGACCCTCTGCAGTAATGGGTACCATTGTTAATGTATTAACGACATATTCCAGGAGCTGCGGTGTCGTGAGGAGGAACTCACGCGGGCCCAGCTTCAGCAGCGACTGCTGGAACAGAACCTGGCGCAGAAGGAGCGTGAGCTGGAGATGCGTGAGATAGACCTGGTGGCGAGGGAACTGCATATACTCATATTTGCCAGCAATATGTCGCATAATCACCCGCCACAGCCTAACAAACGTAAAGGTATCTCTATATATCAAATTCAAAGTCCTGACTGACTGATCATCAACGCATAGCTCAAACCACTGGATGGAGTGGACTGAAATTTGGCGTACAGCTAGCTATTATTAGGCATCCCCTGAGAAAGGATTTTAGAAAACTCAACCCCTAAGGGGGGGGTAAAATAGGGAATCGCGGTGAAACCACAGGGCTACAAGCTAATTCTATGCACGTACAGGGAAAACCTTGTAACCATTTTAGACCGTATTGCGCACGGAGGATTTGAGCTTTAACATAGTTAAGTTAAAATATATGAACCAATAACAGCTTTTTACCAAATGTATATGAAAATAGATACTGAAAAGGATTTATTTTCAATTTTTTTGTCAGTGTGTATGTCTGTTTATTCCGGCTAATCTCCGATACGAAACGGATGGACTAATTACTGACAGATAGCTTATGTTATACGGAATAACATAAGCTATTTATATTTTAAAAATAGAATACCCCAATTCTATTAAAAAAAAAAAGAAAACCGCAAACACCGCGGGGGATAGTAAAAAAAAAACTGTCGCCAAATACCTACCGGTGTAGTAGTACTAGATGATTATTAATTTTGCAGGCAAGTTCAGCAAGATAAAGCTGTTGAAGAAGGACACGATCTCCCCCCCTCAGGATTTCCGGCACACGCTGACGGTGCGGCCCTCGGAGACCAACGACGAGTCCAGCGTCAAGCAACTAGTCGCGTTAGCCAAGGATACCCCGCCGGGCTCGCCCGCCATCATCAGAGCTATTGCACGTATGTTATCTGTACACTTCTGTACCCAAAGGGTGCCATTGGTACCCTATTACTAAGCCTCCGCCGTCCGTTCGTCTGTCAGCTGTACCTCAATGATCGTAATTGGTAGACAGTTGAATTTTTTTACAGAATAATGTATTACTGTTGCCGCTATAACAACAAATAACAGAATAGAATAATTTACGATGGGACGGAACCCTTCGTGTGCGAGTCCGACTCGCACTAGGCCCTTATTTATACCCAATGTAACAAAGGATAAGGGCCACCTGATGATAAGTGGTTGCTGGCTTTTTTACTGTACATTTTTGTAGCGATTCCCGTTTACGTAGTTCACACACGGGTGGATAGATGGCGTCACAATAATCTACATGCGACCTACATCGCGCTGATAGAATTTACTCGTAAATTTACATTATACACAGTTGAACTTCGGTTCCTAGACTGTGGAAGTCTTCCCTTTTAAATGGAGGAGTCATCCACGTTCTCTCTTTCATGTATTGGTGTTCGAGCGTCGTATATGTGTATTGCAGTGCCGGCGGACGGCGTGAAGGGCAAGACGTGGGGCCCCTCGACGGTGCACCAGCGGTCGCGCACGCACCTGCACCTGCCGCACGGACACGGGCCCGCGCCCCGCCCCCGCCCGCCGCGCTTCAGCCTCTCCGCGCCCGACCTGCCGCCCGCCACCCGCCCCACAGGTACTCACCCCCACCCCCACCCCCACCCCCCCGACACCCAGCCCCGCGCCTCCAAGTCGCAGGTGCGCGCCCCCAAGCCCGACGTGGCGCTGGCGCTGGCGAGGAAGCGCAGCGGCAGCTCCGACGACCTCCTCTACGAAAACACCGAGCCGCGCCGGAACCGCTTCCTGTGCCCCATGTTCACCTCCACCGCTGATCTCCCGCGCCAGTACGACACGGTGTTCGACGTGGCCCGGGTCGACAGGGTGGACCGCGGCCGCAGGAAGGGCAGCCACGGGGAGGTTAAGCGCTCCTTCCTGAAGAGTATCAGGTCGAACAGCCTCGCCGGCCTGCTCGCGGTGGCGGGGAACTTGTCCTCCGAAACGACCGAGCTGTTGCGCGATGAGTAGTTTGGGGTAGGGTTTTGGTTTTTCCGTTTGGTGAGTCACAATTTTTTGATAAAGCTGAAGTATACAGTTTTGTTTTGTCGTTAATCCGTCGTTTTTAGAGACCAAGTAGAGAAATTACGCAACGCGTTTCCTAGATGGCGCCACTAGCAGATGTCGGTAATGGAAAATCAAATCAAAAATCTAGCAATGGTTAAGCAATACCATTGCTTAGTTGTTAATATTATTGCTGATAAAATACTCCCTTTGCTGAATGAAACCTCCAGTGATAAAATATTGGTAGTTTTGTTTTTGTTTCAAAGAAAGTAATTTTCTCAGTTTGATGCTATATCCTAATTTTACAGATGATCTCTTAATTTTGTTAAATTGTGACTGACCAACTGCCTAAAGATTTTCACAGTTCAAAATTACCCAATAAATTGTCCCCAGTTATTATGATCTGTGGACGATGTACAAAAGTGTTGCCATATCGATACATATCACTTTCTACTAACATTACATTCCTTCTGACGTGCATTTGAATTTTGAACATGTGTTACGAAAAAAAAAGCAGAATTTTATCCCAAACTGCAAAACAATACGAATTTTCGACTAAATGTTAAGATTAATTATATCTATCAGTATATTTTGTATAAAATGTGTTCACACGTAATAAAATATTGCGGAACCCTTCGACCCGAAGCGAATCGGCCTTCCCTTATTATCTGTAAATACGCTGATTATGAATTAAAAAGTTCCATGGATTTGATAGTTTTAAGATGTTAGTTTATAATGAATTTAAAAAGACTTATTTTTAGTTAAGCGTAATTATGTACCAGTGTCTATCTATTCATTTTACTCGGATAAATCGAATCACTTGTACCTTTTATCATGATTAAAATGATACTATAGTGATCTAGTAAATGTTTCTCTTGGATAAAAAGAGCTTTATAAAAATACAGTTTGTTTTCCATAAACGAATGATAGTGCATGTAGTATGGATTTAATAACATCCTTTAAAGATAACATGTTATCTACGAGTATTGGACTATATTTTAACAAAATAAACCCAGCAATTTAATTTAATTATTTTTTATTTAATTTCATAAAAATTTGTGTTTTGAAGTAACTGACAGTGTCAATTAAGCACCATGAAATCTAAATGACATAAATATATGGATATATTTCCGTCAACATTCGTAGATAACATTCAAACGGAAATAAAAGCATTTACATCAATTTCTAGTAAGAATACGATGGACAATTTAGTAAGTTAATTATAATTAGTAAAAAAAATATTAGAAATTATAATAAAAAGACTCCTTATGATGTAAATCTGCATTCGACTGACGAAAAAATGTTTTTTTAGGTTCTTGCCAAATTGTATTAAAATTCAATGAACAAGTCACAGTGTTAAATGTGAGACGCGCAAGAAAAAAATATAAAAATTACAAAAAATAAATTGCCGTTTCCATTAATGTGATTTGTTCATTGTATATCTGACGGTATAAAGAGAATGTGTGTAAATTATTTTATGGTTCATAGTTAAATTATTGTCTAACGTCAGCCATTTTTGTTTTCTTATCTTGCTGCGATAAAAGGAACGTCCCAGGATAACATGCTATACCCTTGTGAGTATGAACATTATTATTTTTAAATAAAGAACGCGTTCTTGTAATCGTGCGTGACTGAGCAATCGTGTAGCAATTGGCAATCAATTTTATATACAGTGGTGTCGATTCTGTTGTTTACGAACTTAACTAATATTAAACAAGTCACCTCTCTTTCATGTTAACCTTATTGAAAAAAGACAGAACATTTTTAATGCTGTCAGTTTAATCCATGCCGTCGTAATGTACGGGTAAATAGTCGTGACCTATAAAGATCGCGCTTAAATTCACGTTGAAATATGTGATCGGATTAAACTGACAGGACTAAAATATCTTGCATCCCTTTCTTATATTTACTATTAGAAAGAGATATAGTGAGATTAAATTTATTTAGTTCGTAAACAACAGAATCGACACCAGAATCTGCTTATTTTTTAAATAACTTTTATTTTTCTATTAGCATCACACGGATTGTGAATTTTGCCAGTGTCAAGTTGAGCAATGTATTCTTAATGTATTTTACGATTTTATTTAAATAAAACGTATTGCACCACTTCGCAAGTTCCCGTCAAAAAGTTCTTGAATTGTTCATGGATAATTATCTATTTAAGTAGGTATAATATCTACAAAAAGTATATCATTTATCTAGATTTCATCTCAGTTTAGTTTGGGATTTGGTTTGTGTGCTCAAAATGTCCTGAGTAATATTTTTTTTACGTAAATAAATCGGATCTCAAAAATGCATTTATTATTTTCAAAAATGTACCAATAATAGGTATGTATGTCTAAACTTCATTAGCAAATGATAGATTTAATCATACTTCGTCCTTACGATTGCTGACTCACGCTCGATTTTAACAGTGTTGCCATCTCCGGAAGGTAATAATTCCATGTCACAAAAAACCTTTTATTATGCATTTGTTTTTATATAGCGTGGCAGAGAACATTTTTAGTTAGGATAGGTATTATCGTTTTGTAGATTGTAAATGGTTGATTTGTATAAAAAAAAATGTAATGTCGTGTGATACTCAGGAAAATTGTGCGTGTTAGGGCGCGTCTCCACTAGCCTCACGGTTAGCGGCAGACTGTTTGCTTCCAGTTTGGCTGCCTATAATTTTAAAATGGAGTGTCCATACCGCGCGTGGTGTACGCAGTTTGCGGCGTTTCGCTTGCCGACTCATTCGGTTGATTCACAGCGCGATACATTGAGTCAGCGACCGATACGCCGCTGACACCGCTCTGAGTCAGTCGGTGGATAGTCTGCCGCTAACTGCGAGCCTAGTGGGGACGCGCCCTTATTGTTATGAAGTAGATACGGTAGTGTTATATTGTAACGTAATTATTATTTTTTAGTATCCATTTTTTTTGACATTTGACGATTTTTTTTCTCGTTTTTTGTAAATTGTAAGCATTTGTTTGCTTTCAGCCAGGTTTTTTTGTCTAGTTGATGATAAACGCTATGCATGCTTAGCAGTTCATAGTATATGCTATATACCGTACGTTTTAAGTGATATTATATATGTATTTGTTGTACTTACTTATTCGTTAGTTTGTATCTACGCTTTGTTTTTTTATTTCTTCACCATGTCATTATGGCACGCTTTCAAATGTTTACAATGACAGATCTATCTAATAACAAACTCTTGTTTGGAAGTCTACGCGATGCTAGTGTTACCACACCTTTAATATTAATTATTAGACTTGGTAGAAAAAGAATACACAGACTTCTATTTGGTAAGTTATTGATATAATTCCTGGAATTATTTCAATATGAATTGATGGTTTTTTTTAAATGGTGGTTCTTTATAAAGAGATGCAGTGAGATTAAATTTGTTTAGTTTGGAATCAATTTAATCGGCGTTATTGTTTATTTACGCATCTGAGAGTCGCGTAGGCTTCCAAAACAAGTGTAAAGTAGTTAAAACAGTTTTGTATAGTACAAAAACACGACAAACCCGCTCTTACTTGGCAATAACAATGTTCCTGCAGGGTGGTGGGTGGATTAGTATTACGATATTTACATAACTAGAGGCTCACATGTGAAAGATGTTGTTTAAAAAAAAGAGCGCACGTCCTTCTCAAAAAAATATCGGTACGCTCTCAATTCGATTTGTTAAAAAAAAGTATAGAAAAAAAAAACCTCTCTGGTGATCTGGTTCTCTCATAGATTATTATAGATCCTTTTTTTTATATATATCAAATAAACCTTTTCCATAAAATCGATACTGGTGTATTTTTTTAACATGGGAATACTAATCAATTAGATACTAACAATTACCCCCTTAACTTTTTAATGAGAATATAAAACGAGCCATAGAGTGACATACCTGATGAGCGTAGATTAAAAAAAATATAATGGTGAAGGTGGAATTAAAAAGAAAATCGCTTGAGCTTATTTTCACTCTGGCTATTAATTCGGGAAAGGTTAAATTAAAAAGTTAAATTATCGTTAACATTTTTAACAAAATATATTGGACAGTTTCTAAAAGTTTTAAAGTGTCCATCGAGATATTATTTGCACCATGTAAGTATAGATTTTATTAATCACTTATTTGTTTTTGCTTTTTTTAAGTTGAGAATGAACTGTTTGGCATGTGTAGACTTGAGAAATGCATGTATATGTTTGTTCATAAAACAATACATGAGTATACAATGATTATATACTATGTAATTATAAATATACAAAATAAGATGTGATGTAATCTCAGAACTGCTTATAACTTATATCCCATTTATTAAGTGTATATAATACATGAATTCATCATTTTTTTGGGCTGATAGTTTCCATGACAACCAATGTTCGGAAAAATGGAATACAGTAAAATGATTATAGCACTCATACTAAGATTAAAAATGTGAGAGTAACTCTGTTTATCAGTTACCATTTCACGCCTAAACCACTGAACCGATTGCGGTGAATTTTGGCACACAGATAGCCTATGCCACAGATATATGAAAAAAGACATAGGTTACTTTTTATCAGGGGAATGCGGGTGAAACCAAGGGTATATATAGCTAGAAATAAATTAATCACTAAATAGGTATACAAAGTTACTGCAACTAATTACTATTTGAAGAGTTTTTACAGTTGGTAAGAATAGAATAGTATAATTTTATTTGCATATAAAAGCATATAAATATGCAGATGATACATTGTGTATCACGGTTTAACTTGCAAACATGTTATTTGATAATTTGGTATTTTCATGTCTTCAACGACTCGACTCAAAATCAAAAACTCATTTATTCAGTTTAGGCCCTAATAAGGCACTTATGAATATCAACAGTTACAATTTTTAGACTCTACTACCGGTTCGGAATACACTTCGGACTAGCCTCAGACGCAATATAAGTTACAGCTCTATTGTCTCTACCAAGCATCTTATTTAAGTTTTTTTTTAATTCTCAGTCATGGAAGCTATGAGTCCCCTATACATTTGGCGCACGCACATATACACACTAATTGGCCTATGTTTTCTATTCACATAGGTTGTTTTCTTCCTTACACAGACTTCAGTCCTGATGAGTGGGGACCCGAGTTCCCTTTGAGCTCGTCCTCCAGGTACAGCGTACCCATGCCCACTTTATACAGTACTGAAGGTAAGTTATCAGTTCTACATGATTTATATGAAGTTTTATATTTGTTTTTTGATCACTAAATTCCCAAATGTTAGCTTAGTTAGCTGTCAAGATACGTTATTCTTCAATAAAAATAAGTAATAAGGAATATGCATTTTTTATCGTATTTCTTTACAAACTTAGTCAGGGCACAGAATACTTAATAGTACAAGTACAGAAGATTCACTCCCCAAAATCAATCAAAGAAATAAGAACTCTTGCTACGTTAAAATAAAGTGCACTTCAGATCGCACAGCGCTTAATAACCTACTGTTATATTCACCTACAAGTCGCGTCTCTTTCTATCGCGTATCGCTTACCTTTTCTGACGACGTTAGGGTTGTCTTCAAAAAAAATATAATTTAATGCGGATATTTAACTACCTATTAGCTATATACTTCGAATAAACCTAGTAGTATACTATTTATGTACCTATTCTGTGGTAGTAGTAGGTAGAACAGAAAACTATTTTTTTTATCCACACGGCGTACGTTAGTGTGTGTCGCGTGCTGATATACGAAATTAATAGTTACCGAAAATTCAGTAGGTAATAAAAATACATTGTTCATACTGATTTTGTTTAATTAGAAAACGATAGTTAGGATCGCGATCGCGAAGTAGTCGTGACGAACAAAACTCGCGCGGCGTGCGTCACTGCTCGATCGTGAGTCCCTTCTGGACTAGCCGCCGCTTGTACTTGCGTTTTCGATACCTACACGCGGAGTGAGACAGGCCTGGTCAGGGTGTAATTATCTATATAAGTATGTAGTTACAAAAAAAAGTATATCAGTTATTCTGGTTTCCATAGTACAAGCTCTGCTTAGTTTAAGATCAGATAACCGTGTGTGAAAAAGCGTCCCAGAATATTTATTTATTATTATTATCTCATTTATTAAATATATATCTTGTAAATTACATTATTATTATTACTGATAGTGACGTCGAATGTCACGACGCAGGTCTTGGGTTCGAATCTTACGATGAGCTTGAGCTTTGGTTGAAGGATAACATTGCGAGGAAATCAACCTATATTTTTAACTGACTTAAAGAAAACGAGGAGATTCAACGTATGTCTATTTTTTATAAGAGAACAATTTTGTTGTTTTTAGGTTACAAATACAAAAAGCCTAGTATAATAGAACTGGTTTTGTACAATATGGCGGCGCTGTTAGGTGGTGTCGCCGCCGGATATGACGTCAGAGTGTCTAACGTCAGTCCGCTGCATCCAACCCTGCAGCCTCATAGGTGAGTACTGACGTATACTTAGAAGTTAAATTAATTTTGAAATAAGCGATCGGACTTATTTGACAGGACCACGATTTATTTTATCTCTTTCTTATGTTTTTTTGTTAAAAAGAGATAGATTAAATTTCTTTAGTTTTTCAACCCGGTAACGCAGGTGGAATCGCGGGGGACAGTTAGTTTATAATATAAGTATGATGAGTGGGTAAAATAGTAGTTTATGATACTGTTGCATAATAGGGGTTATTAAATAAGAGTGTGAGTTTAAGTACCGAGCCGTAGGCGAGGTTCTTAATAGTATCACACGAGTTTTTAATACCTAATTATGTGCAGTATCATACAGTACTTTATCTAAACTCATATAAATAATGTAATTTATAGGAAAAAAATCGATAATATTTTGTTTGTCATAGGTTTTCATGACTCACGGGTATCGATTATTCGTCATTTCCATTGCCGCCTCCACTATTTCAGATCCAAGTTTATTTCACCTTAGTATCACTGCTATTTTTCTATAATTTTTGGCCAAAATAAAATACGAAATCCAAAAACATCAATAAAATAAACAAACATTAATCATCATGGCGCCCAAATCCGTGTGGGGAAAAACTCTTTAAGTTGAGATCTCTACCGCATACGCGACCACAGACAAAGTAAATTTGCATCTAAAATTATAATTGTTTAGTCCTGATGTCTGGCCACTTATGATGTTTTTTTCTTTATTATTTTGTTTGACAAGTTGACTGACAGTAATTGAAGTATTAAAACCCAAAAAACATTATAAGTGGCCAGACATGTCCAAATACTTTAATGAAAAAAAGTTATTTTATAGCATTATCGTGGGAAGAAAACTGTACTATAATATAATTTTTTAATTTCATTATAGACGGGTGTGCCTAAAGTGGGTCATTAAAGTACTGTTTTTGGTTTCATAATTAGAACTTTACGATATGAGAGTAGATAAAAATAATTAATTCTGTTTAGTCCGTCAGTTAGGTTATCAAAAAATTTTGGATACGTATATTTTATTTTATCAAATCAATAAAAAAATACAATGTTAAGTCGCATCAAAGTTCAGGAGTGGGGTTTTGTGACGTCATCTCTCTGTAAAAAGTGTACTAAGAAGTGACGTCACGCGAACTCTACGACGATACGCACTGTATCTTCGTTATTTTCTTGTTTTCGGAACTAAAAAAAAACATGTGTCCAATATTTTTTGGTGATCTAACTGACGGACTAATTAGATTTTTTTTTTTGTCATCATCCCTATTATCTATCATAGCATGGGTTGTGTATCTATGTTTAACTAATACTAAGTTGATTTGTGCTAATTTCAGAACGGAGGTAGAGCAGGAGCCGCTGAGTTCATCAGTGTATGAAGGATTCGGGTTCGGGTTCCACAACACGTATCACGGCCCCACCAGGCACCTCCGGGCGCCGCTCAACGCCATCACCGGATCACCTGTTAGTACTGCTGTTCATTGAATGAATCTCTTAAACTTAATTATTCAGTTTAGGTCCTGATTGGCAGGGCAGTTGGCGCCGCCGGTCGTGGGTTCGATTCCCATCCAGGACAAACATTGTGTGCATGAATAATGTATGTTTGTCTTGAGTCTTGGTGTCATTATATATTTATTTACAAAAAAAAATAGTATATCAGATAACTGGTTTCCATAGTACTCTGCTTAGTTTGGGATAAGGTAACCGTGTGTGAAGAATGTCCCAAGATATTTACTTGCTTACTAGCTTCCGCCCGCGGTTTCACCCGCGTTCCCGAGGGATCTTATATTTTACCGGGATATAAAGTAGCCTATATGTTACTCCAGGGAATGATCTAGTTATGTGCCAAGTTTTATCCAAATCCGTTGTGTAGTTTTTACGTGAAAGAGTAACAAACATCCATCCATCCATTCTCACAAACTAGTATGATTATGAATTAGTAGGATTATAAAAGGCATTTATGTACTTGGAAGTTACAATATTTATGCATTTTTTTTTTCATTAATAAGGCTTATTCGAGTTTTTCTTTCCGAAAAACTTCTCCCATTCACTGAAAGAATTCAATTCTCTGGAGTATTTTAGTACCACTGTTCCGTGGCTCGTCGTTCACGCTCAAAATAGAATCAAAATCGAGTGAGTTACCGCCGCGAGCCGGCAGTGGCAAGCACACAGACAGTACACCCCCTCTGTTCTTTGAAACATTTAGATATATTGGTTTTTGTTCGCAAAATATGTACATAAACATATATTTCCTAACATGTCAATTCAGCTTCTTTTTAATAAATGTCAAAACGATCGTTTATATGGAATTTTGTATGAAATACTAAATAGTTTCACAGCATCAAATGATCTACTCTTAGTGGTTCTACTGGCAATTAAAAATCATAAAAAGCATTCAATGTACAACATATTTGATGTTTCAATGTGTATTTAGATGTTTTATGCATTTGTTACTGTTTGGTCAATTATTTTTGACACTGTCAACTAGCCTATTCCTATAGCAATATGATAGCTTTAAATATGATATACCTTACCAATTCCAGATATCGAGTCTCCAAGCTGAAGAGCAGAAGCCGATCCGCTTCACAGACTCGCCCACGCACTACGCACACCCATCTTCATCGTCGGGCTACGGCCACTCCGCTCAACCTCTATCAGGCACCTCAGGCCTCGGCACCAACTATACCTCCACGCAACCCACTCCCTCGCCCAGAAGAACCTCATCCTCCACATCAGACCATCTAGCTGACCTATACCATAACTACAGGGAGAACTTTCAACCTTCACCGTCACAAGATAGAGACTATTATTATAGAGCCGAACCGTATTTTGATAGGACAGCCGATTATGTAGTGAAACATCCTCCGTACTATGGGTACGATGAGTGCTCGTTTGAATACCGCGAGCCGACGCCCGATTACAGAACGTCAACTCAGTATTTGACGCATAGAAGAACCCCATCGAATTCCTCAGCGTCTAACTCGCATCCTGAAGAGTTTTCTCCATCGAGAACTTACAGAACTGAAAAGTTCAATAAGGAAAGGCGAGAAGACTACCGCCCGAAGACAGAATACCCGAGAAAATCCAACGATTATTCACTACCGAGAGATTTTTATCGGCAAGATTCCCAGGAGAGAGTAGACGTCGAAAGACCAGCGAATTTGGGCTTGGAAATGGGTCAAACCAAACTGAGATCCAGTTTGAAGAAGTATAACAAGAAATCTAGTGCTTCTGGTGGCAGTTCTGGGGGGGGTACGCCGACTAACCCGACCCCACCCGAGAGTGTAACGAGTGAAACTGACAGCTCGTACGTGTCAGCCAGGGATGCCTCAAGCGGGTCCCAGTCCCGGGTGAGGTTTAGCCCGGAGACGATGGAGACTCACAACCCTGAACGGCGGCCGTCACGTCAGACGTAGCGAAGGCTGAAGAAGTTCGACGACTACCTTGTCTGATTATATGAGCGGACTGTATATAGCGCTTGCGGGTAGTGCGTGGAACGCTTGGCTTTTATTCTGTTGACTGTACGGTTTGATGTCAGTGTATGTTTTGGTAACATTCCCAGTTAGGTTGTTTGTTGATGTCGTGCATTTAATTGTAATGTATTAATAAAATTGCGTTTGGAGTTGCGTGTTACGATCTTACATGATTATCTAATCTAGAAAATTATAGGTCGAAACTGATATTTTGGAGTTCGAAAAAATATTAGTTTTCACCTAAAAAATTTTGTAAAGTATGCTGCAATAAGTTACAATTGTGTAAAAAGACGCGATATGTGTTCATTATTTAATATTATGCGTAGTCCCGTTGTACATTTTGTATGATATTCGTGTGAGATATTAAACTAATCGATATATTAATGTTTCTATAGCAATATTTTGCTATAAAAGACAATACAGTGCCTATAATGTGTGACCAGTCACGCTACTCTTGTCTAAAAGTAAAAAAAAAACGTAATGTAATGTTTTTTAAATGACTTAAGTTCCGTTTACACTATACAAGGTATTTGGTCAGGCAGCTCTTATTCCGGAAAAAACTTAGCTTTAACTCTGAATTCATGAGCAAAGAAAATCATTTTAAGGTCATATTCTGCCGTAAATGTCTTGTGTGGTGTGAAATATACTTTCGAATTAAGTTATCATATAATTTATTGAAAAAAAAAAACGGGAGAGTAACATATAGGCACATAACAAAGATAAAACTTGTACAAAATGTAAATAAATAAAACATAGTAGAAGCTTATTTTGAAACAATCGATCCGGCATTTATATTTGTTTATTTGCGATTCATTTCTGTTAAATTATAAATAGTACAAATGTATTTTTAAGATGTTTACTTTTTAAAACGAAACTATATCTGCGTGTATATTTTGACACTAACTAATATTATGTATAAATCAGATGAAGTATGCATTTGAACAAAACGTGTTTGATATTTTTTACTTGGAAATATCAGTGAAGATAGATGTAGGTAGGATGTAGTGTGCAGTTTTTGTACCCCACGGTGAAGAAATATGGTTAAATTAGTTAAAATTACTTACTAGTCGGAGTATTGCAACTAAAACATAAATATTGCATATCCAGATGAAAAATTATATAGCTTGTTTACTTAAAAACACTGGATTACCTTACGCTTGTGTATATCTATCGTTTCTCAATACAAAACGAGGGCCTATATTATTCGGGAACGCTTGAAATTTATCATTATAATATAATAAAATTAGCTTAAATTAAAATTAAGATGTATATCGGAAATTCGAATATTAATTAGCTTTGATATTATTGTAGCCCGAATCCAGTGCCTAAAGTTTGCAAGGACGGTTCAATGAGATTATGCCATGGGAACGTGAGTAAATATATACAGGAGGTTCAAATATACGTTTATTAAAAGGTGTGGAAAACGGAAGTAGGATTTTCATACTTTCAGTTCAATAATGTTTTCGTTACTGTAAAAGCTACTTTGAATCCACCCTCTAGAAGCAAATGTTGCACAACCTGTATATAATTTATTTTCTTGACGGCCAGTAAAATATGCTTTGAACTAATCCCAAAAGTTTTGTACTGTACTCTATTTATGATTTTATTTATTTTCGTGCAATATGTGAAATTATTTTGCGTCCATTTTTATCCTATTTTATTTTTTATGTTATATTTGAGATAAATCGTCGTGAATTGTACCAGTATTTCTATACAGTATTGTATATTTGGAAAGTTTGTATGGTTGTTGACAATGTATTTTTTTTTTAATTTAAGTTCGTATTTTCAATCGTCCAGTGTTTTACATTATCTATTTTATTTTATTTTCCAACTTGTTTAGTACAAACCAAAATACAACCAAATTATATTAGGAATCTCGATTATTAAGTGTTTCATCTATTGAAAACAAACAAATTATATAATAAAAGTCACAAATTATGAGTGAAAATATCACACACAATGTAGAAATTGAGATTCACGACGCAATTACTTAAAAAAAATATCTAGTCCTGATTTTTTTATTTAATTTAAATCTGGCTAGTATTCGAGTATTATCGAATGTTTGACGAACGACTGGCGAAGTAACTACGATTGTAAATTCTTAAATTATGTAATACAATTTGGGCATTCCATTGTTTTAATACATTCCATAATTTTTTCGAAGGTGATTTTGTGCTCAGTAAAGCGATATGTAGTCGAATGTAAAGGTTTTGTGTGCCAATAAATAACATGAGGTGGGAGGATGCCTTACGTCTGTACGTTGAAATCGACAAATAAAAAATCTAGAATAAGCTTTTCATTATGTCTTTTTATTCATTCCATATTGGTGCCTTTCTGTTCTGTTGTTTACAAACTAATTTAAAAAAACTCTCACAAACACTAATGAAAAAGGATAGAAGGTTTTTATTATCGTCATTTAATTAAAGTTAAAACGAGCTATCGGACTAATATGACACAACTAAATTTCTTATATCTCTTGTTTTTTGGTAGAAAGAGACATACAGAGATTAAATTCGTTTAGTTTGTAAAGTACAGAATCTGGGCAATTACCCTCTACGTTTATAGCACACGAGTTCCTTTAAAAGCCGGGATGGCTCAGAGGTTGTAAGGCGATGATAGCTCAGTGGTCTGAATACAGAGACGAAAGTCGCGGTTTCGAAACCTATGAGCTTGAGCTTTCTGTGAAGGAAAATATCGTGAGGAAACCATAGCTTGGTGGTAGGGTACTAGAAGTAGTAGGTACCCGCCTGCCTGGTTACCACAAAGCACATTCGTAGCTAGATATCTCGATGACGAATGGCAACAGATCGACATGCTTGGAGTTAATGTGTGTGTAAAACTTTTATTTGCGAGAAAGGCCGGCTTACAAAGAGAATATAATCCGGCTTACTTGTTTCATTCGCTGTTTCAACTAAACTCCAGATTTTTTTAAAAATCTATGGTCTATTCAGTAAGAAATAATAAGTAGGTAGTAAGTTTCCGCAGCGGCAACACTGGTTGCGACGAACTTTCCCATGAGTCATTGTTAATGAAGCAAGTCTCGTGAGACTTGACCTAACTGCGACTCGATTCTTCTGTATATTAAATATGTCAAGAAATAACGATTACCGTAGAAACCTGAAAATGCACCAGACAACTGTATCAACAGCAATTAATTGTACATTACACTCTTTATCGCACCGTTATCAGACTTAAAGAAAACAACAATTAAAAAAAACATTTTATTCAATACTGCATAAACTTAAATACTCAGTGCCATGTAAAAATATAATTAAAAACAGTAAACTGTGCTCTTAGAAACTATCTATTTACAAAATATAAAATAAGTGGTGGACCAGAGAGGCTACGACAAATTCATTCACTGCATCTTTGCTAATAAAACTACTATAGTATAGGTATGGTCGGCCAAGAAAGTGGTGTACCACCCTAAGGTTGAATGTCGCTTGCAGATCAATCTGACAACTTACAACATTTTGTTTACACCACACCACTTTCTTGGCCGACCATACTTAGGTGTACAGTCACGAGCATCACGAGCATTAGCATGGACAGATCAGCAATAATATCTGATTTCATGATTCATTCATTAACTTCATTCAATCGAGATCACATAATTATGCTGCTACTTATACATGCCTTCCATAAATGATCATATATTGTTCCTGTCGTCTTGAGAGCAGAAGTTAATGAATGAATCATGAAATCAGATATCATTGCTGATCTGTACATGCTAATATATTTATGCTCGTGACTGTACCATCTCTCAAGATTTTGAGCTGAGCTCAATACATTAAGTTTTTGCAACGTTATTTGACATCGCGTTGTTTGTAACGTTATTTTATATTACAATAACGTTTTAGATAGGTATTTCGAGGTCTTGTTTCTTTAACAGTAGCTATATCTAGAATATAGGACGTTGTTTTGATTTACCTTCAGTTTTAAATTAAAACTGCAATTATTTAAACAAAAAATCATAACTGCATTTTCACGCCATACTTCACCAGTCACATGCAATTCTTAAAATCTATTATAGAAAGTCCGAACTATGTTCTATTTTCACCATAAATACACAGGATACAATATTCTCCATGAAAAATGCTGTAAAAAAGATTGTATATCAAATTCACCCTGTGTTCATAAAGTACGTTTTTTTTTAAAATTTAGGTTCAGAACCGATGCGCTTACATCTATGTACTGGGAATCACCAGAAATATCACAATCAAATGTCTCTACGGTCGTATAATCTCTATTTTTTTACTTATTTCTATATTTTGAGTCTAAATGACTAGTGGAATAGTTTAATAAATGCAACGTTTCCTACAAATTTTGAAAACATCTATTTTAACATTATGCTTCCAAAAGAAAATCGAATTACTTTATTCCTCAATTTTATTCTCACATGTGTACATATACATATCAAAATTAATGGAAGATTTAATCCATAGTCTGGATTCAGAATGATCAAGTTGTAAGGCATAAGTGTCTACTCTAGGAAAATAGACAATACCTATTCAAATAGCATAAGAAATAAAAACATCTAAAGCATTCCTCGTCCATTGCATTCTATTATATGACGAAGCTCTTACCAGTTAACCTAATAGTGTACCTATATAAATATATAATATAAAATAATATAATATTTATATAGAAGCAATACTTACATACTTACTACCTATATAAAAATCAAAGTAAAGGATAAAGATGTCCTCAAGTTACATCACGGTCTTCGATTTTCATTCTCTTATATTCAAAGATCTATGTCCACAATAGAAGTTCACAAATAAACTGGTTCTTAGAAGTGGTATACTTATCCCAGTTTTCTTCAAATTATTCCAATATTAATAAAGCAAAAAAAAATTTAAAATTACTTCTAGACGCATCAACCAATTGTAATGAAACTTGGCACGCAGGTAGACTGTGGGATGGAGAGACTTTAATCCAAGCATACATTGAAGTCTGGTTAAGTCCTATAAAATTAAAACTGCCAAATAACATGGCAGTCAATACATGAATACTTATTGGAAACTGCACACGAAGCACCCAGAAATTTCTGATATTGTTCGCCGCAGTCTGACATTGCAAACACCTAAATTAGTTTATCATTCTCAAGATCTATCTCATCAGTAGTAATGTATTGTCGACCTTAATGCAAGTTAATTTGAATCAACTATTCATCGAATTCATATGCATCATAGTTTCGAGGGGCACCTAATACAAACAGTCAATTAAACTGAATGTCGTATTTAAAATGAGTTCTCAAACATCGCAAATCTTGTCGATCGCGGCCTCGGCTGACGTTATGCGTGCCTCGTGTAGATCTTAATCATTAGGAAGTAATAATATTTTATAATAGTTCACGCCAATGTGCAAAATCTGCAGAAGTTACGACGCAGTCAAAATCCTAACGTTACACTAACGACACGTAATGCCTGGAAGACTTGACCGAATTCTCGGGTATCACTGGCCTGGATTTTTTTTTAAATGACGACGAATATTTATCATCATCTTAGGCAACAAATATATCATCCATGTAAGTTATGATAGATGGTCTGACTTCATGGTTCCCGCAATGCTTGCAACAGGGCCAAATGGAGACGCATTGCGAGACCTACCATAACCACGACCACTCTGTCAAGAGTGTCCTACTAGGAAGAAGAGAAGTATATTACTGTTCCTAGTAAGTATATTTACTAGGAACAGTTGCAAATCTGGAAGGGACTTAAAGGATTTCAATCCATAAACAGATTCTTATTAGTATCAGTAACCAGTCTGTCCATTACATCTCTCATCGACAAATCTGTCATCGTAAACAAAGCGCACGTTTTAAGATGGCTGTGAGCCAATTAAATTATACTCTTATTAATGAATTTGGCCAATGGCCGGAAGACAAAATACTGCATGTGTCCATCAACATCTCTTTGAACGGGTCAGCGAATATTTCCTCCTTTCACTTCACCTTTTCATGTGAATTTTGGAAAAATCACAAGACAAGTCTCTCAATATTCGTTTATAATCTTAAGAATTATCTCTAAATAGACTGAGATCACAGCAACGTTTATTTTTCTCGAACGTATCGATTTTTATAGACCAAGATAGTCCAGATAGTCCCAAGACATCGATATAAATTGCGCAAATTGGTGTGAAAATGAACAACGTCCCTATAAAATTAAAGCATCCTACGTCTAATGACGAATCTTAAGTTACGAAAACATTCACTCCCATCCTAATGTTACCTACGCCTAGATACGCATTCCTTTTCTTTTGTAGCCGTGGACACAAAAGACCGTACACCTAAACAAATATTAAAATTACATTTCGATATACCTATCGCGCCGCGTGTTCTTGCTTACATTTTCAGCTTTTGAATATCAATGAGAAAATGTTATTTATATCCATCGTTTTAAACACGGTCTATAACTCGTTTTTATTGTTTTTCGCATCTTAAAATCATGATTCCTCATCTCGCGAGGTTCACATCACAAGTCACACACACGTAACGATAATAATTTTGTTCGTATAATACTTTCGTAGCTCGCGACGCAACCTTGACCTTATAGGACTATTCTGATCCGTCGTCTCCTTTTTTTAAGAGATATCTTAAACCGCTTAAGTATGTAATTATTGAATCATTGATAAAATTGGATGAGAGAGGACATTTGACAATAACAAGTATAGATTTTATATCAAACATTTTATCCAAAGGTAGTATTCGATCGGTACGGAAATCTAATTTTAGTTCCATATTGCACCCAACATAATCTAGACTGAAATCGTACATGCGTTTGGCCCAAACATTCAGTTTAGGTACAAACAAGCCCTCATCTAAATTAAACCTGGTAATACCTACTGTAAATCAGATTGTTCTAACAACTATTTTTGTCCTGCGCGTGATTCATTTGATGTTGCTTTTTATACTTTTTCTATCGTCGTTAAATTCGGATTGAAGGAAGCCGGCATCCCATATAACAAGTTAATGGAGGAAACTCGACAAATTGGATCGATTCTTGGCTACAAGCTTACACTTATTAGTTCATTTATAAAGAGGATTTGGAAACTAGTAATTGGATTATTATAATGCGCATGCGTTATTTAAAACGATTTTTTGTGAAAGAAGATTCACTTTAAAAAATGTTTACTGACCGACCGTTCTAAATTTAGGAATTTCTTTAATTGGTAACGCAAATATTTGGTAAAAAAATCTCAAAAATAATAGGTTTAACGAAAAATCTTTTTAACTCCACAGAATGTGTGGGCTGGAAATCGTGAAGAAATTCGGCTTCACCAAGAGAAATGGAATGGCACCCAATCACATTTAGGGAAAACCGAGCAATACCATGGCGTGTTGGAATGTTATGGAGGCTACAAACTTTAGTTGTGATTTTATTACATATACGTGTTAGAAATATAAATAATTAGCTAACATAAATGTACTTTATATAATTGGTTTCGTTTTAGAATGAATTATGATTATTTCCAAGTACTTAATAGCGTATTTTTTATTTGGGCTCGTCATTTAAAGCTATGACCAAGGTTTGACCTCGTGTTACTATTGGAGATTCCTTAGGCTGAGATCTATAGAGCGTACTTCGACTTTTCTCAGACTTTACCGTACAAAGTCGGTATTTAAAATGCAACTTTCGAATCTCTCTGAATGTGTGCTAAGCAAAGCCTAAGTGCACCTAATCGACGACTTACCAAAAACTTGGCTACAAATTAAAACACAAATATTTACTACATTATGTAAGTTTATACCCTAAGTAAAGTCTGAGCAGTCTATAGATCGCAGCCTTAGTCTCAGGTCTTCTAAAATAGAAGACTCAAGTGAAGTATTAAGAAAGTTCTCAAATTTTGGATATTACTTTTTTCATATTACTGTATTCTATAAAATATTGAGGTCCTATTCCGATAGACAACATTTATTAGTATTTATTACGGGTTCAATGCGAGACGACGGTCAAAAGGACCTTTTCGAGCATCATAATACTAAATGAGAAAATATGAAGGACTGGCATATATGTCCATACCGAAATATTTTACATCTATCAAAGCCGGTTCAAAGATTAGTTGTCCGACGGTAGCAAAAAAGAAACCTGTCCGAGTGCAGACGACTCATTATAATACCACTTGTGTGGCGCACATGAAGCCTAGAAATACGATAAATGTTGAACGCTTTACAGGCAAATAGAGATTTGGAGATTTAACCACAAGAAACGATTCAATTTAAGGAGTTCGTGACTTATGTGAAGTCATCAACTCATTTGAATTAGATTAAGTTTTTCTCGGCATTTTTTTGTTGCAAGAGATTTGTAAAAAATATATGTTAAACTAGAGAATATGTGACGTGGAATAGTTTTTTTAAAAATTGGAATTTTTCATAAGTAACGTCAGAAAAAAATCTTGAAAACCGTCTTATTTATGAAATTGCGCCTCTCCTGTCTCGCTTGTCTCCATCATTTTAGTAAGGGACGGAGTTATTCGTGAAGAGCCTCCTCTTAAAGAGTTAAAAAGTAATGGAAAAACAGGCGCCGGGACGTAGGTACTAAATTATGTTACTTTTTGGTACGACCGCGACGTGAGACCGATCGATCTTGCTTGGATGTTACATACGAAAATAGGGATTAAGAATTCTAACTATGGTTACATTTCAGTTTACTGCCGCGAACTAGATACCAACTTACATATCAGATCCAAAATAAAGTAGGTATTCAATAAGCGTGTCAACAAAGCAATAAATACATATCAATTAATTAATCTATCAGTATCAAATTCGAAACTGCATAAATCGTGCATCGTGTAGCGTTGATTAAAAGAAAGAACGCATAATAGAAAAATCGATTACAATTTTCATCGCAATATTGGTGTGACCAAGGTCTCAGCACTCAATTTTGATAAAGCTGGACCTAATTACTGTCTGAAATATTGTTTAATAAAATTTATTATAAAATTAGACATAATTCTGGCGCCAAATTTCAACTAGAAGCTAGACTAGCAACAGACTGGATCGCAGAGGTCAACGTATTAAAGTACATACATAAATATTTATAGACATTGCCCTTGAGAAGGACAGCCCCGTCTGGGTAAGCATTTTGTCCGGGGAATGTCAGTCGGATTCGTCACACCACACACATCTTGTATGGTATCTTTGATATTGTTATTAGTAGTGACATTTCTTTGTTATTGATAGGTCTCTATTATAGGTATGTAGGTATTTTATGCGTTTGCAATATAGGTATTTAGTGAAACTGTATGAATAATATCTTTGCTTTAATAAAAACTCATTCCTTTAAGAAGCAGAGAAAGAAATAGGAAAAAAAATATTTCGGCTAACTATAAAAGTAACTAAGAGCCATCAAAGATTTATTCCTGTCTCTTTCTAGCAAAACAGAATTTAGCATGGAGTTTATATGGCCGTCACAGTATATGACGTCACATACTATGTCCCATCTCTGTCTAATTAGTAGTTTAAAATGCTTATAGGTATCTTCCGTTTTTCTTGGTTGAATTTATTTTTTATTTCACTTACGTTATTTTCATATTTTTTGCATATTCCATATTGTAGTTATACTGTAGAAAAATAAATCCTTATAAGTATGTATGTTACATAGAATAAAAAAAAAACCTAACTAACTACTTTGAGGTAGGATTTACTATTAGGATTTAGCAGGCTTTCATTTATCAGTGCAATGGACCGAGTTATCAACGCAATGCATACATACATATACATACAAACTCATATAAATATATTAGTGTACTATATGCCTACACGTCTATAAAAAAAAATACTTGTTACGTTTTATCGGTACACGAAATGGCTTGTAACATATAAAGTTATAACTTTGCATTACTACACCCCACACACATCTGATAACAGAAAATGTACGACAATTTCGTATTATATGAAATAAACTAGGTAGATACAACATAATACAGGACTAGATTTGTTTTAGACAATAGGTATTAACCGACAATAAAATTATGCGTTAAGTTTTAAAGAATAATAACATAATTACTCACCACCACAGATGTCGCGACGTAATACTCACTTTCTACTTTCACTTAAAAACCGTTGTTTGATATAATTGCTCAGGTTCGTGGCACGGAGGGATACGCACCTAGTGCTTCACACACATTTGTGGCAGTCTCATGTTCTAACGTTACCATAACGCTTAAATGACCACAATACGGTTGGTATTCCATTATCTTATCGGCTTCCTATGGTATGATAATTGCTATCCTCGTCACCCACCCTACAGCTGGGGCACGCGTAAATTAGTTACACCTACGCTTAGTTAATGGACTGACTCGAAGCCCTAATGTATAAGAGATTAAAGCTCATTGCATGGCGACAGACAACAGATTCTTAGTGCGAGATTTTTGAAATTAGTAGGCCTGACTTGCCAAAATAATAAATGAATATGTAAACTACTGGGGCGGTATAAAATAATAACGAGAGACATAAACCTGGGATAGCGTAAACAAATAAAAACGTATTTTTGCTCTTTGACTACACATCATGCAATAATGAAGCGGTATAACACAGCTGACCTGCCGCCACGATACACACAAATATAATTATAATTATGTACATGTTAAAAAAAAACTACTGCCACAAATAAAATATATTATGGATTATTATGTATAATTATGTAAGTAAATAAGGACACGACAGGGCGGGGGATTAAGTTGTATATAGAAAAAAAAAATAGAGAAAATATACAATAAATTCTATTTAAACATGAATTTATTAAAGATTAAAAACATACAATGGTTTGTTTTACACAAAATAAAATACCTGGAGGGTTAAGGCAGGCGCCGAGGCACGCTCCGGGCGAGGGCTGGCGACGCCGAGCGTGCCCGGGCCTCCGCCGCGGTCAGATATACATAGTGCGACAGGTCCATACATAGTACAATAATATAATACCATATCATACGATAAAAGTGGGTACACATATACGATACTGTCAAGCCAACTAACTAAACTCACAGATAGTCATGTCGCGCTCTCGCGAATATAAAACTATTTAAATCTTACAAAAATACTTATGCGACTAATCTGAAATGCACATAGAGGATCTCGCTTCTCGACTACAAAAATATTTTGAGATTGGAATGAAAAATTCTTTCTTAAGCTTTCGGCCCGGGGAACGATCACATTGGAGACGGCGTTCATAACGTCCGTTCACAAATTAAATATTTCTCTTCTGAGTCTTAAAGCTAACCGATAGAACCTGTCCATTGAGCGTATATCCGTTGAGCGCTTGGATAGCCATAGCGGCCTCATCGTACTCCCTCATGTTGACAAATGCAAAGCCTTTATTTTTCTTAGTTTCCGGATCCTTTATAACTTTAATAGAATCAATGGCACCGTAGGGGCCGAAGAGTTGCCATAGGGCCAGTTCCTCGGTGTCCTCACCGATGTTGTATACGTACACTGTGGTCTGGTGGGGCGCGGGCGGCGCGCCGAGCAGCGGCACGGGGCTGGCCGGCGCGCCCAGCAGCGGCAGCGGCGAGTGGTTGGTGGCCGCCATCGGGTTGAAGCGCTGCTGCCCCTTGTTGATGAACGGCAGCGCCTTGCCGGGCGACGGCAGCAGCGGGGGCGGCGACGCCTGCGGAAACCCTGGCGCGAAGGCGGCGGGCCTGGCACCGAACGCGGCGCTGAGGTTGGTCCCGTTGAAGGCGGCGGGTGCGGTACCGTTGAACACGGCCGCGGCGCCGTTGTACGCCAGGGGCGCGGCGCCCACCCCGACCCGCGGGGTGGGCCGCGGGGCATTCTTGTTTGCGTTCGGCTTGTTGGCGAACTTCACCACGATGGCCCCCGCACCCGGGATCGGCGTCTGCCCGTTCATGAGTTTGATAGCCTCCTCCGCCTGCGGCCGATTGTCGAAGCACACGAAACCGATGCCTTGCGACACGCGACTGTTCGTTATACTACCGAATTGACTGAATAAACTATTTAGACGCTCTAACGTCATGTCTGGAGGTAGATTGCTTATGTATAGGTTGGACTCGGTGTCGGGCTTGTGGCTGACCTTGTTCTCGGGGTTGAGGAGCGCAAATGACACTTTGAGAGTTTTGCCCTGCATGAGGAGGCCGTTGAACGCGGCGCGCGCCTTCTCCGCGTCCTCGTGTTTCTCGTACTCTACGAAGCCGTAACCTCTGTTGGCGATGAGCTTGCAGCTCTCGATCTTGCCCATTGCGGAGAACAAGGCATACATCATGTCCCGCGTCATCAACTCCGGTATGTAATTGACCATGAGTTTAGTCGGTGACACATTGGTAGTAGTATTAGCGTCGCCGCCGCCATTCTCCATTTCGTTATTTATCATTGTTCTTTTATTGTAAAACTACACTACGGAAAACAAAATGCTAATAAAACTCACACTATTGGCAGTTGATTAATTCATTTGTGAAATGTAAAACGAACAAAGAACACAAAAAGTTCAAGTCACACGAAAACGCCAGCGACGCCGGTCCACAAGTTCATCATCACACGAACAAGTTTGTTTTTGGAATGTTACCAGGATTATTTGCCCTTTTGTTTGGCAGGCGTGAATGCTAATATTTACTGATAGGTAAATTTACATTTCACATTAGAAAACTCAACGTAATTCCAGCACTTTATGAAATGTTACAATTATTCCGCACGTGTTTCAATATTTGGTTACTGTCAAATTAATAATTTTTGAAAATAAATGTTTGCGTGGCACATCTTTACATTGTCTATGGTCTATGATAAATAAATGGCCGCCGCACGCACCAGTGAGTGCTGCCAACTCTTTTTGGCGAAAAGCGCTAGAACGCGCTAAATGGCATGACAATGACAAGGACCACAAAATGAAGAAGAAGAAGAACACAACAATGACCCCGATTCCTTAGGACGAATTAACCGTATTATAATACCATATTTTGGTACAATTGATTATTTATAACAAAATAGATAGTATTTTTTAAACTTACTTATAAAAAAAATCAAAGACATTCTTACGACAAAAGTAAAAATTTGGTTTGGATGCATGATAATTATAATAAAATTCTACGCCAGTTGACTTGACCTATTTCATTTGCTAAGACTAACAAATGGCAATTATAATTCAAAATAATATGTTTAACATTAGTGGCGATAAAATCTATCTATCTCAACAGTGATGTAAATGTATTTTACGCCCGAAGTTTTACGCCAGACCTTATTTTATTGGATCGTAGTTGGACGATTATAATTATTATATATACCTACCAGTCTTTGCCTAGCTTTTGTTACTAATTCATAACATTAATAAGTTAGGGATGCGTTTAGTTTTACGCTATGGTACTATGATTTCAAAAACGCTCTAAAACTAGCTTTAGGCCAAAAAAGCGCTAGATCTGGCGCTGGACGCGACAAGTTGGCAGCACCAGCACGCACGTAATAGATTTTTCTACCTATAAAATAATAATACTAGAAAGTAAAAATTTAATTAATTTATTATGCAAATAAAATTACTAAAGGTGACAAGTACTTTTTTTTTTTTACTTTTAAACATCATAAAACATATTTGATTAACCTAGGTAATAAGCAAATTAACAACAATTATTTTTATAACAAAAATAATCTACTAAAGACGACAAATAAATTATAATATTTACTTAGCTTTTTTTATTTCTTCTTAACACCAGAGCTCCGCTCGGAACGACCGTTGAACACAGAATGACCCAGCTACCTGAGCGGCAGTGCTTTTATAGTGACGAGTAAACAACTGACGTCATTCACCACGTGTTCTGACAAAATGGAAACTAATACTCTTTGAATAGTGATTTTTGCCAATGTATTTGTAAAAAGCCTTACTAATCACTTCTACTGAATAATTTATACATATTATCTGTTATTTACCAAGTTATTTACCATTTGTTTTCACATTGATTAGAAACCTAGTAGATTTTAACAGAAATCGTTCCATCTTAACGAAAACACACCTGATTTGGTCACCGACACATACTTATCCAGTAATTAAAAGTATATATTTTTTAAATAATCTATCACGGCCAAACTGACCAGTACTTCGCTCTCGAAGTACACAACCCTTATACACTTAATCTTGGCATGTAAATCCTCCCACCTGCTGCATCATGGTTGTACGACCAGCAGTTTACTATTTGCCCCTAATCTTGACATGTAACCCTCCCACCTGCTGCAACATGGTTACCAGATTACATCAGATTAGCGACTGATCAGCAGTTTATTATTAGTGATTTCTGAACTTGACATACAGCACCTATCACCTGCTGCACCGTGAGTTTCAGTGAAGTATCAGAACAGAGACCGACCAGCAGTAACTAATGACTTGTGACCTTGACATATTAACCCTGCCACCCGCTGCCAGTGACATTCAAGCTAACATCAGATCAAAAGCCGACCAGCGGAAGACCCTACACAAATATGTGTTTGTAACCAAAAAAGAAATTCAAACTTGTTATAAATATCTTATTTACTGTTATATAATATATGTAAGTTTCTTCCACAATTAATTAAATTTCAATACAATTGAAAGATCTTGACTTAGACTTATGTAAATACATTTACCTTTTTATACATTTTTAAATTTAAATTTAAGTATATTATAATTATTTAAATTACCTATTTAACAATTAATTATATTTAATCATCTAAATTCAATTTTAATCAATTCAATTTGAGTATATTTGAAAGACCTTGACTCAAACTTACTGAAATACATTTACCTATTTATATATATATTCTTTTGTATATTTATTTAAATTAGCCATTTAATCATCTAAATTTAAATTTATGTTTTTAATAATCTATCACGGTATACATCATGACATCATGGTAGTTCTTCAAAAGAAGCGTTTTGTTCAATCCATTCACCAGGCCAAATTCGTAATTTCTCTTTAGCTACTGTAATATTGCGTAAGTTATTATATCCTCTTAAAGAAAATCTATCATTTTGTAATTGTTCTATTATCTCATACGGACCTTTAAATTTAGAGTTAAGTTTATCATGACGTCTGTGATCTTGACTTACGTAAACAATGTCTCCTATGTTGTAAGTTTTATTGGTTCGTCTGGTTGTATCAAAACGCTTCTTAAACTGATTAGCAATATCTATCAGACGTTGCCGAGCTAATTCTCGATCAGCCTGTACATTTATAATTGGTTG
This sequence comes from Tethea ocularis, assembly GCA_963555595.1. Taxonomy (NCBI): domain Eukaryota; kingdom Metazoa; phylum Arthropoda; class Insecta; order Lepidoptera; family Drepanidae; genus Tethea; species Tethea ocularis. The sequence continues at coordinate 9,874,643 of OY741972.1, read as the reverse complement.
TATAGAATCGTCAGCAACCTCATCTAACCGAGCTTGTACTGATGGTATATTTCCCTCTCTACCTATTAATAATCGAGTTGGAGAAAATCCAGTGGTTTTTTGAATAGTTGTGTTAAGGGATAATTGTACTTTCCATAAAACGTTTGGCCATTCTGATGTATTATTTGTAGTCGTTGTAAGCATATTTGTAACTGTAGCCACGTATCTTTCGACTTGGCCGTTACTACGAGGGGTACCAGTAGATATCATATGATGCTGAATTTGCATATCCCTGAACAACGACTGTACTTGATTAGAAGTGAAATTGGTTCCTCTATCTGTTATTATTATGGTAGGAGTTACAAATAATGTAATTGTCTCAGATATAACGGACAACATTTCACAACCATTAAGACTCTTAAGGGGTTTCAATATACAAAATTTGGTAAAACCGTCTACAACTATTAGTATGTACTTGTATCCTTCTACAGATTGTTTAAAGGGTCCCGTACAATCAAGATGAAGTGTATGAAAAGGGATAGATTTTTCTATAGGATGTAGTAGTCCCTGCTTAGGTCCAGTATGGCCCTTTTTTGATGTACATATAAGACAGTGGGAAATATATTTTTTTGTAAATGCCGCAATACTAGGGAACCAAAAATATTCTCGAATTTTGTTGATAGTTTTATCGTATCCCACATGGCAATTGTCATCATGGAACAGACGCAGCATACTTAATCGGTAACCTTTTGGGACAAATAGTTTTGGCGTAGCATTTGAATTACCTTTATAATGCAGTAAATTGTTAATAATTGTGTATTGATTTGCATCGATCTCACCTATTTGAACTTGGTTTATTAATCTTTGAGTTTCATCATCGTTTTCTTGGGCAATTTTTAACCATGATGGTGGAATATTGGGATCATTTTCTTCGATTAAATTAATAACTGGAGTTTTGATTTTTATAGGGTTGCGACTAAGATAGTCTACATGTTGTACAAACACACCCTTTTTGTAAACTATATCAAATTGAAAATCTTGCATAAAGGTCCACCACCTTGCCACACGGGGTGTGAGGTCCTTTTTTGTCATAGTAGATTTAATAGAATTACAGTCTGTTACTATTGTGAATTTGATGCCCAATAAATACACTCTAAAATGTTTAAGAGCATTATAAATTGCCAAAGTTTCTAAATCATATGAGCAATATCTTGATTCAGTTGGGGTAGTTCGTTTACTATAGTATGCTACGACTCTACCCTGATTGTCAATTTTTTGTAAAAGAATTGCACCGTAACCTAAAGAACTGGCATCTGTGTGCAATTCGGTCGTCAAATTTGGGTCAAATACAGTCAGTAATGGTTTTGATGTCAAATGTTTTATAATATAGTTTTTAGCTTCATCTTGTTCTGGTCCCCATTGCCATTTTTGATCTTTCTTTGTAAGTTTAGTAATACATGCTGTTCGTGTCGCGAATTCAGGTATAAATCGGCGAAAATAACTGGCTAACCCCATGAATTGACGTACTTCCTTCACAGAAACAGGAGTTGGGGCATCAGTAAGAGCAATTACTTTACTTTTACTAGGTCTAATTCCCTCTTGCGAAATATTTCGTCCTAAATATTCTAATTCTTTTACAAAAAATCTACATTTCTTTAGATTAATTGTAAATCCCGCAGTACTAAGAGCATTTAAAGTTTGTTCTAAGTATTGTAAACCTTCATTTATATGTTTGAATGGAATCAATAAGTCATCTATGTATACTAGTAGAAATTTAAGATGTTGGACAGCTTTACTTATAGCTTTTTGAAAGACTGAAGGTCCATTACATATTCCAAAAGGCATTTTTACAAATTCAAAGTGATTATCTGGAGTCACAAACGCTGTGTATTTAACAGAATCTCGTGACATAGGAATCTGATGAAAACCGTTTTTCATATCTATGGAGATAAAATATTTAGAGTTTCCTAATTTGTCCAGTTGATCCTCTATGAGAGGTAGAGGGTATCTTTCTTTATCTATTATTTTGTTTAGTGCTCTAAAATCGACACACATACGGTCAGTCCCATCCTTCTTTTTAACTAGTAAGATAGGACTAGCGTACGGCGAGTCACTTTCACGAATTATATTTTTTTTTAACAAGTCATCACAAATTTCTATTACCCTTTCCCTCTCAACTGGTGCTAACCTATAAGGTCTGTAGTGTATGATTTTCTCGCTTTTTAAACGTAAATGCATTTCACCTGTCTTAACAGTTCCTATGTCATTTTGAGATGGCAAAACTGATGGAAATCTTTCAAAAATTTTAATAATTGTAGCTTGAATGTCCAAGTCTAGATGGCTTATTGATTCCTTTAATTGATCTAATTCTTTACAAGGGACTTTATCAATTATATTAATCACATTACTCGGCACAGGTGATATTTTACGTGTCACCCTACAGCCAGAAGAATCTATTATAACAGCAATATCAGGATGTTGTACTATGTTACGACCAATCAAACAATCATAATGGATGTCTTTCTCTCTGACTACGTTAAATTCAATTTCAAGGCACATTTCATCAAACCTAACAGGAACGGTTATTCTAGCAAATATGTGCAATCTACCACTACCTATACCATGGAGAGTTTCTGAATGAGGATCAAAATTACAACCTAATCGCCTAGCTAATGAATCCTTTATGATACTACAACTAGCACCGGTATCAACAAGAGCATCAACCTTTATATCATTGATTACGATTTTAGTTAACTTAAGCCCTTTGATTTCCGCGAGACAAGAAAATTTATGTCGTCAGTCATTGTCGGAGTATCTACTGCAGTATTGGGGGTACTGCGTTGTTTAAAAAAACATGTAGCATCAGTATGACCTAATTTCTTACAATAAGAACATTGAACTGGTCGTGGAGTGTCAGTCGCGGTTTTGTCTCGGTTCGGATTTTTGAAACACTGTGCTCGAGTATGGCCTAGTTTGTTGCAAAGGAAACAACGTCTATCTACTGGGTTTTCAATCCTCGGGCGTTTGTTTCGAGCTGTACTGTTTATGTCATCTTTTTTGTCGGGGCGGTCAGTTCTACTTTCGAGATCAATAGGGCGCTTTGTAGGGGCTTTAGCGTATGTTGTAAATAGTGAAATCAACTCTGCAGTTGTCTTAACACGACTATTATGAGAGGCCATTCTAACAGTCATATCATGTATACCTCCACAAACAAGCTCGACTAGCTGTTCCTCGGTAAAAACTATTTTTGTGTTCCTTAAAAGCCTCAGTTTCTCCCTAGCGTATTCACAATAAGATTCCGCTACCTCAGATGTCAGTAATACTGCTTTTGTCAATTTTTCGGTTAGGTTTCGTTTTTCAGGGTACAAATCTTTTAAGGTAGTTTTAAAAACTTCCCATGTTCTACCCTCATCTGGGTCCCATGTTTCATACCACAATAAAGCAGAGCCTTTTAAAGCTTTACCTGCTTTCGCCACAGTCGTGATGCCACTCCATCCTAAGTCCTCAGCGATAGAGTTGATGGCAGCACACCAGCTCTCAGCACCTTTCTCGTTTCTCTCTGGATCAAAAGGCGGTAACACCACGTCGTCGCCTCGACGCCGGTCAGCTACTGCATCGCGAATAGCCTTCAGCAAACTCTCCAACAAAACTGGATCCATCGGAAACCACGTCCACACGTCCTGTAATATATATATATTTATTGTAAGTTTTGTTTCGTATCCCACTTCTGATAATAGATTTTTCTACCTATAAAATAATAATACTAGAAAGTAAAAATTTAATTAATTTATTATGCAAATAAAATTACTAAAGGTGACAAGTACTTTTTTTTTTTTACTTTTAAACATCATAAAACATATTTGATTAACCTAGGTAATAAGCAAATTAACAACAATTATTTTTATAACAAAAATAATCTACTAAAGACGACAAATAAATTATAATATTTACTTAGCTTTTTTTATTTCTTCTTAACACCAGAGCTCCACTCGGAACGACCGTTGAACACAGAATGACCCAGCTACCTGAGCGGCAGTGCTTTTATAGTGACGAGTAAACAACTGACGTCATTCACCACGTGTTCTGACAAAATGGAAACTAATACTCTTTGAATAGTGATTTTTGCCAATGTATTTGTAAAAAGCCTTACTAATCACTTCTACTGAATAATTTATACATATTATCTGTTATTTACCAAGTTATTTACCATTTGTTTTCACATTGATTAGAAACCTAGTAGATTTTAACAGAAATCGTTCCATCTTAACGAAAACACACCTGATTTGGTCACCGACACATACTTATCCAGTAATTAAAAGTATATATTTTTTAAATAATCTATCACACGCAACGCAAAAATTAAAAGTGCTGCCAACTCAATATAGAGAATTCGGGCGAATTAAATTACATTACACATCGGAGCACATATTATAATCTAAAATCCAATTTTTTTTACGTAACAATATAATTTATTATTAATTAAAAAATGTATTGTTAAAATTGGTCTATAGATGTTACGTGCCGTACGCAAAGAAACTACAGCAAATAAACTCAGTTTACCAAGTTTAATACGAAATCTCATTCTTAATATTCAAAATTACTATCCACGTCAAATATAATATGCTGTGGAATAATAATTGACAAACTGATTATAATGTATTGTAGTGACTCATTTGATGATTAGAAAGTGAAGTTGTTTTTAAACCCCTGAGTACACCCCTCTCCCCCAAACGTACTGAAAGAGGCTGATATTCCACTTTAGCCACTTCAATGGGTACGAAATGAATTTCTTCTTTTCTTGACATGGCAACATTGCAGTCAAGTCAACTGTCATGTCAATGTCAGTCACAAAAAAAATCAAATAAGAGTTTTTGTACCAATTTATAAATTAATTCGACTTGGAGTTGAATGAGTTGATTTTCTCTAATTAGAAAACACCACGATGTTCCTAACGAATGTATTATTTAAAAAAGCTAAGAGCAAGTAAGTCTAGACACTCGTTTCGTAATTTTATAATAAGTTAAAACTTAATTTAGTTAATACACATTTTCTGCTTTATAGACTTATTATGGTGCTAATGGAAAGTGTGGTATCTGGTCATAAGGTGTCAAGGATACGGGAACGATTGGCTGATAAGTTGGAATATGTTTGGTACGATCCATACAGTAAGTATATTTATAACCTCTATCGTAAACTCTGATAGAAGTAGATTTAATTGAAAGTCAATCAGCTTAATTCTAGACTACCACCTCAGAAGGACACATGGTATAAACCTTTAGTCAGTAAATCATTTGAAAACTAAACTATGTGAAAGTTGGCTATGAAATGAACTTTCAGTAAAAATCAGCTACCAAACTAGTTGTTAAGGTCCCCTACAAGGTGGACTGGGGTAGTGCAAGACCGGCCATCGTGAAGATCCTTGGGGGAGGCCTTTGTCCGGCAGTGCACGTCTTTCGGCTGACATGATGATGAAACTAGTTGTCTACTATCAAATAAATATATAACCACATCCTGTGGCTGAATATACTGTGTAACCTTCAGAAATGTTTCTTTTTTACTATATATAAGCCTATGTTTGACCACAAAATCACTGTGGTCAGTGATGATGTGGCCGATGGTGGTAAGCACACAAAGCCTAGAAGGCAAATGGCTCTCAATACCTTAGAATTTCAACTAGAGGGTGGTAGCCTGGCAGGCAGGTACTACAAAGTACTCTACCACTGTGCTATAGTTTCCTCATGATGTTTTCCTTTACTGAAAGTTCAAGCTCATTGTAGGATTTGAACCTGCAACCTTTTGTCTCTGCATTTGACTTCACTACCACTGAGCTATCATGGCCTTATCCATTAATTTTGGCTTTTGCCACATATCTTCCATATTCCGCTGTTGTATGCAATAAGCAGCTCTAATCTGATTTCTTTATTTCAGTTCAGCAAGAAAGCCTTTATCGGGAAAGGAAAAAGATCAAAAGCATAAAGTCTCGCTAGTTTAATATTATACTTTAATAACATGTAGAATAGGTCTGAAATAATACAAATAATTTATCATTAAAATGTTTTAATTTAGTTATTGTACTTTAAACAATAAACAAATCTTTGGATACATTGTGTTTCATTATAGTTATCAGGAAAATCATGAAATTTGTTGTATTTACGTACAGTTTGAAACATGCTACCAAATTTCATTTTATATAAAGAGAAATGTGTCTAAAATATATTCAATATTAATGAATTTAGAATATATGCTTTACATTTCGCCTTATGCTATACTCTCTATTAAACTGTATGCAATTTGTAATTGTCTGAGATACATGAAGTGCCATTTAACATTTTTATATTTTTCATTCAAAAAGTGCATTATTCAAATTACTAACAGTGCTAGTGAAAAATTATAAAGTAACAGAAATTTCCATATTCATATTAATTCGCTACTATGTAGGAATCCTAGAATTTGAAGAGTAAGCTAATTTAATTTTTTCAATTGTTGTTTACATAGGCCAAATTCTTTGTAACAATTTTTTTCTCATTACACTTAAATCACAATCGGAAAAACTATATTTCAATTCAATAGTAAACAGAATTTTACATCAATTATATTGTAGACAGCATATTATACAATGTTAGACAGAGATTTTGTTCCTACTCCACTTTGATTTGTTTAAGAATGTGTGAATTTGGTAGTAGGTAAGTAGTAGTACATTAAAATAAGGAACCTTTCATTATAATTGAGAAAAGGTAATATTACATTATTTTAATTGAATATTTCATAAAATTATGGATACATAATTACAATAATATTTTTTAAAATGCAATGTGCATTTCCTATCGTAAAAGTCCAACCAACATTCCAATTTCAATAAATGTAAATATTTCTTTGAAATACATTAATAAACATTATGGAACACTTATGATTTACTCTCACTAATATTTTTATTAGCCTAACACTTTAGTTATTCTTATGCTAAAAGATTATATAATTATTACTAATTTCTGTAGTAAAGGCATTATAGACTAAAGTACTCTAATACTGTGGCCACTGGCCACACGTGGCCTGCGACATTTAAATAAATAAAAAATATATTATTTTAATGAAATTGACTAGAATGTAACAATTAAAGTACTTAGGCACCTAAAATAATTGTATGATATATAATGTCACTAAGGGCGCGCAATGAGGACGCGCCCTAAGAACCCTTTAAGGTGACAGCTCGAAGACAGCCCCTATAATATATTACGTAATAATATAATGTTATTAAAATTGAGATAAATCCAATAAATTTTTAATACAATCAAATCACTATCTAATAAAATTAATATATTTTTATAATATTAATAACACCAAAAGAGTTGCTACAGTTGATTTAAAATCATATAACCTTAGTCTATGCATATTTATTAGGTTACATTCACAATATAAGATAAACTCTTTGGTTTATTTATATTCTGTAGTCATCATATAACAAGAGCTAGAAATAATGGGATGCTTGGTCCACTAACAACAAGATGTGTATGATATAAGTATAAAATTGAAATGGAATGATATAATTCTTATTAATTTTAATTTAAACACTGGTATTGAAGTATTGAATACAGCTTAATTTCGTCAAGTATACTGTGTATGTGAAATTTAGATTATAATGATATTTTTATAAGTAATAATCCTAGATAATAAAAAAAATATATATGTATAAAAAATAAGTAAAGAAATTAAATGTTGTTAACATACTTATCTGTAAATGATAGGCATACTAAGAGTTAATAAAATAAATATATTTGATCCCTTAACAACAATTAAAATTAGCAACATTTTGCTCGAATTTAGATCTTCACTGATATAGGTAGGTACATAAGTCAAAGTACGCCGTGGTCATGGGAAGAGATTCAGAGATTAGAATATTCAATTATAGAAAGTAAGAAATTATTAATTAGATTCTTAAATTAATAACTCTCGCAGAGTTTGAATAATATTTGAATATTTAACATAGATTTTTAATTGGATAAATCTTAAATATACCTAATAAATACATTCACCAGTAGATACTTACAGTTCAATTTGTCAACTAGGTAGGTACAAATACTTTACCCGTAGTGAAATCAAATGTAACCATTATTACATATATAAATATTATATTAAAATTCCGAAGGCCGAAAAATCACATAAAAATAAATTTTCCTCGATAATTTTGTCGTTCCAATGTTTCGATACGATACCGAATTCGATATTTGTTATTTAAACTCAGCTGCCTTGTAATTCGGCATGTCCAATATTTTAAACTGAATTTTAAATTATTCTTCGGGATTCAATTTCCCCAAATAAGTAGTAAATAGGTAGGTACCTACATTTTAATTTGATCAGGCTTCTCTATGCTATGTGATTAATCCATACAAATGGGAGAGGTTATTTTTTGCACCATGTTTTGATGCCCTGGTGACATTTTTAGAATATAATAATTATGTCATATTATTGAAAACTTATCTATTATTAATTAATTTAAACACCTATGTGATTACTTACCTATCTTGTTTGGAAGAATTTCCACTAGATCAAGTCAATGAAACACCTTAAGTGTTTTGGTAACATTTCTTTGATATTAAACGTTTTCTTACAACTAGAATAATTTCTAAGACTTATTACTGAGTTGATATATATTTTCGACATATTTACGAAAGCAATTAGTACTGGACTTTTAGGTTAACATTTTTCTAAAATAGGCTTAGTTTTTTTTTAATAACATAAAACAGTCTTATATTACTGTCCTCTTTAGTCGCAAACGACGGTCAACATGGTGTTATCTCACTTCGCACTCTAACGAACTAATGTGATAAATGCTTCATAACCCGTGTTATGTACTTTCTACATGTCTAGGTAGTATATAAATTCTATAATATGCCGGGAATATAGATCAACAATACATATTGAGTGTATAAGTGACATCGTCAACGAAAACTTAAACTATGGATTCTACAAGTTATATTGTGATAAAAAAAACCGGACAAATGCGAGTCTGACTCGCGCACCGAGGGTTCCGTACAAATTTAACTTTGTAATTGAGTGTAACAAAAAAATAATGCTTTTCGAAATGTTTCCTTTATCTGTGCTGTAAGTACAGACTACAGACAGTAGACCTGAGTATTTGATATGAATTTCAGCTTGATACATCCAAGCGTTCCTGATAAAAAGGGTCTTGACAGACAGACGGACAACAAAGTGATCCTATAAGGGTTCAGTTTTTTTCCTTCTTGAGGTACGGAACCCTAAAAACAATTTTACAGGAAGGACCAGTTTACGACTTAACTTTTTGAAAAGACTGGTAATAATTTTAACACTGTTGATGGGTCCAAAATTTCGTACAAAACCCATGGTTTCAGTTTTCGTTCCGATATCAAGTTACATTCAGTACATTTATATTGTTATAGGTAACTATTAGCTAACATTAACTTAGGAGATCACTTGGCCACTCGCACTTCAAGTCATTTGCTCAAACAACGGAGCTATGTCGGGATACTTTCATGCAAAGAACTCCGTTTTACTCGCCATGTCGAACTCTGACTCCTCCATCTTGTACATTTCGATCAACTGAAAATAATAACGATATAATATTTCATCTCTCTCCATCCATCCAAAGATTGCCTGGTAGTGATATGCCGCCCATTGTAACACTTTTGTTTTTCTATATAAGTATACATTTTTTTAATTTTTTCTGAGACAATAAAGTATTAAAGCTGATTTCATAGCACAACAATATCGCGCTCCATACATTGTTATGGACGCGTTCACATTGTACTGTGCTAAGTGTGCTATATATTATTGGCTTACTATACGCTTTATAGCACAATAGTACCTATAGTATCTATCTATATAATATTAATAATCGATATCTATTCTATACTAATAATACCTAATGCTGAAGGGTTTGTTTGTTTGAACGCGCGTTGGTGGCAGAGGCAGTGCCGGTTTTAGCTCTACCAGCACCCTCGGCGAGATGTGATAACGCCCCTCCCCCCCCCCCACCCTTCTCCCGCCAACAAAAGGGATTTTAAGCCATTATAGCCATTTTATCTTTAGACTTGAGAATTTATTTATTTATTTAGACTCGAGATAGCAGGACTCGCTCATGAGCGACCGGAAATAAAGGCCTGGCGCCCCTTTACATCTGGCGCCCTGGGCGATCGCCCTACCGCGCCCTACCCTAACGCCGGTACTGCAGAGGGGTCTCAATCGGGCAACATTTATCCACGAAAAAGCCACACATATAGATAAATAAATAAGCTTACATTGTCAACGTCCTTGGATAGCTCTTCCATCTGTTTGTCATGAGTTACCTTCAGCTTTTCCTTCTCACGGTTCTGTTTGATCGTTTGAGTCTGAAAAACATTACAAGACAGATTATTTGTATGTTTGTTCAAATTCACATTAAATTCCCCGGTAATGCGAAGAATCGTACAACGCCATCTATCGTCGATTAGAAAATGGTATTTATATAGTGCCATCTATTGGTAAGTAGTAACAATATTTATTAAAAAATTACATTATATTTTCAAATTAGAATTGTTATAAAGACAATGAAAAAACAACAAGGAAAGGATCATAAAGACTACCTATATAAGTATATTTTTTTAAATATGGGTACCAATAAGATATTGCAGTATTTATCTAAATAAAACTTCATTATTTAAGATTCAGTGTAATCATTTTTTTATATCTTGCAAGTTATGTGAATATTAAGAAAAATATAAATGAGCAAAAATTACCTTGCGTTCGTCCATGAACTTCTTGGTGTTGTTCTGTTTCTTCTCGCGCAGACGCCGGTCTTTCTCCTGCTTGGTCTTGAGAGTCTTGTCGTTGGCCACCTCCTTGCTGGTCTCCAGACTGATCTTGGTTTGGCGAGCGTTCATCTCTTTCAGTTCCCTGACAATTCAATGTGTAATGTTATGGTTCTGTTTTAGGTACACATTTTGTGTATAAATCTGTCGCCACGCCAAGCACCTTCCAGTGTGTTCCGACAACTGCACTCAGTTCCCTTTCAGATTTGTGTGCTTACTATCATCGCGGCATCGGTCAAATTATCATCAAACACAGTGAGATAGTTAGTCAAGCTTAGCCTATACATAGCACATAATATTTTATTTTCTTTTAACATAATATTTGATGTGTGATGTATTATGGAGGTGTATTTAAAAAAAAACAATTCTTCATTAGTAAAATCAGAAAAAAAATCGTGAATATGCCTCTTTTTAGGGTTCCGTACCTCAAAAGGAAAAACGGAATCCTTATTGGATCACTCGTGTGTCTGTCTGTTCCGTCCATCTGTCACAGGCAATTTGCTCCAAATGTACTAAACTGAAAGAGGAGGATCGAGGATTGACGATGTTAATTGTTTTTTTGTGTCGTGTTGTGTCGTGTAGGGTACCTCTCGTGTTTCCCCTCGAGCTGCTTCATCTGCGCAAGTTGTGCCTGTTCCATCATCTTGTTGAGCAGGTCGCGCTGCTCGTGCAGGCGGGTGCGCGCGCTGCTCCACTCCTCGAGGCGGTGGCGGCCCACCAGCTCGCTCCAGCTTGTCGACTGCTCGCTCACCAACTTGCGGAACGCCGGGTCTGTGCTCAGCTGCTCTTTGCTGTAGAGATTACAGATTAACTACGATAACATGGCGCGCCCCTCCAAAGCTCAAAACGTTTGAAATGTATTTGAGAAAGTATTTACAGACAATGCACTTGTGCGTACTAATACGGCCGTCGAACAAAAATAAATCCAAGTACATATTTTGTTGGTAGATTTGCGGCGTCATTAATTGATCATTATTATTAGTATACAGGATTACTTTTCAATGAGTAGTTAAATCAGAGATCATTATGAACATCTTTTAGTATGGAACATGGGACCAACGTTTAAAGTTTTCATACATTCTGACCAAACAAGATGGATGTTTTATGATAAGTTTGATATTTTTCCGAGATTTCCGATTCAGAAGGTAAAAAAAGGAACCCTTATAAGATCACTCTCTTGTCCGTTTGTCTGTCCATGTGTCTACACCTATTTTCTCAGGAACGGGTGGACATAGCAAGTTGAAAATAGCAGATACTGAGGTCTATAGTCCCTATTAGGTGCATAAAAATCAAGGTACTTTGTAAATTTCCCAGAACCCTCGGTGCGCGAGTCAGACTCGCATTTGTCCGGTTTTTTTGATGGAGGTTATCAATTCGGCTGTATGTTTTTTTTCTTATGTTTGTTCACGCTTAACGTATTTAAATTTTTTTTCTTTATTTATTTTCCAAAATAATGACAATATATCTGCCAAACTGCCTCGCAGTTTATCGGCAAGCGGCTCTCGTGTTACATTTAAATTCCTCGTGTACGTTTATGAATCGATTTAAATAATTATTTATGCGTTGGGTTCATAACTCCAAAGTGGTCCCCTTGAATCAATCAGCGTGGTCCCATTTTAATTTTATTGTCTTTGAAAGAGATTTTACTATTTTTGTTAAAAGTTGATTTGATAGACTAGTTTGGACTGGGTAAATAAACTAAAGGATAACGAGTGAAACTGCGCTTACTTTTTCCCCTTAATCATCTTCTCCAAGGCGCTGCACTGTTGTTTCTGCAGAGTCATCTTCTCTTTGGAGTGCCTCTTCCTCATAGCTTCCAGCTCCTTCTGCTGCTTCCTGCCGGTCTTCACAAAGCCTTTCTCCTGGCGCAGGGACTCTACTGTAATCGGCTCGAAGACTAGAGGAGGTTCTGGAAAGAAAACGACAATCAAATAATCTTTTGAAGCATATTATTATGGCCAAAAGCCCGATATAACACCAAAAAATGTATACTAGCTTTCATTAAAAAAAACCGCTTTGAAATCAGTAAGCTACGATACATGGCGTAGCACAGACAAGCGTAGAAAACAGACGTCAAACTTATTTTTTTTATTTTATTCATTTCACCAGGGGTGATTGCCTATTTAAGTAGGTATAACACAATGCGTGTTATACCTACTTAAATAGGCAATTACCCCTTTCATTGGGTGTTAAAAATAAGCAACCTTAGGCTAACAGATGAAGTACATGAGCTGTTAGTTAAGAAAGATGATCAAACTTTACACAGGCAATTATACAATGTAAAAGTGTTACTAATACGATCAACAAAGGTCTCAAATTGACATAACCTGTTGGGCGTCCCCACCATTTAATACAGCTTTCATAGATTTTCCTTTATAGTGGACAACCGTGTGACGGCATTTAAACAGTTATGTTTCTCGGAACTTATTTTGAAAATTTCATGTGGAAAAACAAAGTTAACTAGCTAGCTAGCTATCAGTGACCTCCGCTGTCAGATGGCCGACGCCCAACAGGATAAGTAAATAACTTTACTTCTAGTATAAACCTTGATGTTATCCCGCCGTTTCAACATGATCACAACACTCAAACACAAAAACTTTACCTAAAGAAAGTCTATCGGAAACTGAACACTCCTCCATCAGTAATATTATGTTTATATAAAATATTAATAACGTTTTTATATCGCGGATTAAATTGTACGCGTCTGTGGTTTAATGCAGGATTTATACTATGCGCGCGCGCACAAGTTATGTATCTACAGTTAGACATGTAGGCGAAAGATTCAGGAATGATAGGTGTGCGATGCGAGTCAGAAGCGTAGGCGATTTGTTTATGAAACGCCTACAAACATGCTAGCGAATTTTTTGTTGATTCCATTCGAATACATAGTTCATAAGGTTGCTTTTGCTGAGAATATGCGGCAATTTAGTCATTACTAATATCAAGATTTATTACATACTTATGGTTAAAAAATAGTCTTATTCCATATCGACATGGAATTAGAAACCAAAATAATAATAATCGTTTGTTTGTTACCTTTTCACGCGTAAACGTCTGAACCGATCGCGATGAAATTTGGCACGCAGATAGAGTATGATATGGAGAAGGACATAGGATACTTTTTATCCCGGGATTGCGGGATGTTGTCTATAATAAACTGCTTCATGCAAAGAGCACTAAGAAAAAATTATAAAGTCCACAAACGCAAATCGCAGAGACCGCTACTCTTTCGTCATCTGTATAATCTTATGATTTCACGATTAAGAACATTATTTCATCTAATATTGGTTGACTTTTTTGGCATTTCTTCAAAACTATCAAAACGACTTAAAATACTAAAGATTCTAGGTAGGTATTTCAATTCATTGTGAAGGTAATACATCTAAGTGTCAATGACTTCCAATGCTGTGGCAAAGGTCATGGGTTCGAACTTACTTCGTCCTTTAGTATTTGGTTATCTACCACCCTCAAGTTGAAAATCTGTCGCCAAGCACCTATCGGCGTGTTTTGACAGTTGCTCTTCAAAACCAGTTTCTTTGTCGCTTACCATGAAGTGATTGTCGTCAATCACAATAAAAAAGAATTTAAAAAAATTCCACATTGTCCGCTAAAAGGTAACCTATCAAATCCACATATTATTATGAAGGATGGCTCCGAAAATACTTCTCCTGTCATGTTTAGTGCGCCCGCGCAACTCAGTCCGTTTTGTAAATACTCGGCGGAAATTATGAATCCGTCTATTTGCACCCAAGTGTACTGGTAACCTAAACACTGGTTTAAAATTAACACCGAGTGTTTGGGAACCAGGGCTATGCGATGTGTGCGAGATTATTGCATTATACTTTTAGATCAGTTTTGAAGGTTTTTTTATAGGAAGTTGTGAGTTTTCTTTGGATTTTGTATTGTTTATTTTTATTTTAACTGGCTATCAAATAGTTGATAAAAATCCATTATGAATAATAAACTAACCTAGTTTAGCGGGTAATTAATAAATAACAGTAATAATCTATAATTTATGGCGATGATAGCTCAGTGGTAGTGACGTCGGATGCCGCGGCGAAGGTCGTGGGTTCGAATCCTACAATGAGCATTCGGTGAAGGAAAACATCGTGAGGAAACCATAGTACGGTGGTAGGGTACTTTGTAGTACCCGTTTGGCTGGCTACCACCCTCAAGATGAAAATCTGTCGCCAAGCACCTACCGGTGTTCGGCAATAGGGTAGTTGACTGACATATCAAATCAGCAACTTTTTAATAAATGTCAAAACGATTGTTTATAAGGAATTTTGTATGAAATATTACACTATGACGTCATAGTTTCATAGCATCAAATCATATACTCTTAGTGGTTCCACTGGTAATTAAAAATCATAAAAAGCATTAAATGTACAACATATTTGTTATTTCCACGTGTTTTTAGATGTTTTATGCATTGGTTAGTTGTTCATTTATTTTTGACAGTGTCAACTACCCTCTTGCACTTGAGAGCCAGTTGCCTTCTTGGCATTGTAACAGGTCGGCAATACCTCTGGTATTGCAAATGGCTATCGGCGACGATAACCACTTACCATCAGGCGGACCGCCTGCCTGCTTGTCAATCTTCTGACATAAAAAAAATGCAATAAGGTGGTTTTACCTTCTTTCTTCTCCTCGATCTGGACTTTCTTCTCGGGGCCACTCTCCTCGATGCCCATTTGCTTCATGTTATCAGTTCTCTCCTTAGCGGCGCCCATGAACGCGCGAGGGTCCGACAGCGCTGCCATGAAATCTGCAACAATGGAACAATATGTAATAGGTACCTATGCATCATATTTTGTTATCATTAATAAAAAGCTCATTTTTATAATTCTATAAATAAGACCAAGGTAAATAAGCCATCAAAGATGTATTCTCTTTCTGGCAAAACAGAATTTAGCATGGGGTTTATTATGGCCGTAGTGTACTATGACGTTACAGTCCTTGTCGGATCTCTCTGTGTTTAAAATGCTTATATGTTCTGTATTTCTCGGCCGATTTAAATTTAAATTTTTGTCATCTTTTTCATAGATAGACGTACCCTGTTAGCTGATATGTTTTTTAAGCAAAGTCGGAAATCTTGCGCGGGGTCGTTTTCGCCATACAATTGGAGGTGAAATCAAGCGCAACCCACATAAAAAAAGGTTTTTTTATGTATCTAAGTACCTATATCTAAATATGTTTTGAGTTCCGTCAAAAGCTGCCGAAAGGTCTTGAAAATGTCATACTATATTTTTTTTCATAAAAAAGTATCGATATAGGAGATATGATGGTTTAAAAAAACCCCTTTTTAATAGACTTCTAGCTACTATACCACTAGCTGTTCCCCGCGGTTTTACTCGTGTTCTCTGGGTAAAAAGTACCCTATATGTTTTTTCAAGAAATTTCTTTGCCCAAGGTTACTACAACCCTTAAATTCCAAGGATCGTACCTTCAAATCCGTCAGGCACGTAGATCTTCAGCTCGATGTTGCAGAACAGCATGGGCAGCGACATGGGGAAGTTGGCCTCAGTCCTGAGTGAGATGTGGCGGTAGCCAGCCTGGAGGCCGTCCAGCGGCAGGATCCGCTGCCCCAGGAGTTTGCCGTTCTCGTCATATACTCCTAGCCTGAGTACTGCCAGGTCTGGGAGGACCACCTATGGGGAATGTATGTCATCAGCTTTTGGCCGATATTTTGAAATGGCATCTTTTTGAAAGTTTTTTAAGGAGGATGGGGTAGATAGATACCTATTGAAAGGATTTTTGTGATTAGCGCCTATGAGATGTATGTCAATTGATTACGTACTACGTATTAATTATCCTTTTGAAAGTATTTAAATCCATAGGTACATTGGTTCCTTATCAATAAATATCGGTCATTTGTACAGCGTTCTTTATAATATTTGGAATGCAAAATGAATACAATAATAAATCTTCCTGCTTGTCAACCTTCTGATATAAAAAAAAAAGTCGCTAATCACAAAATTAGGACTCATAGGCGCTTGAAGTTGTCATAATAAATTAAAACATATGAAATCTCTCTCTTTCTCTGCAGATCATCAACCTTAATTTATTATACAAAACTTTTTCAATGGGACCAACTCTGAAATTGTAAAAAATAACCAAAAAGCGAATCTTAGGCTGAGATAGAGCGTACTTAGACTTTACCGTACAGATCTGTATTTAAAATGCAATTTTCGAATCTCTCTGAGTGTGTGCTAAGCAAAGCCTAAGTGCACCTAATCGACGACTTACCAAAAACTTGGCTACAAATTAAAACACACAAATATTTACTTTATTACGTAGGTGTAAAGTCTGAGCAAAGTCTAAGCACGCTCTATATATCTCAGCCTAAATCTCATCCGTGGGCGCCTAATTGTTGAGTATGGACGAATCATTCAAGATATAGTTCCAAGCCTTAGTGTAAGTTTGTTTCATCAAAGAAATTACAGTAAACTCGTAAAACTAACTGCTTCAGGCAATGATGGCATTCTTTTTTTTTTTTTTTTTAAAGGACTAAGTTGGTAGCCTCAGATGGCTGCAACAACCTTACCGGACAAATCGGCGAGTGCAGAGGGCTCTCAGCCGGGTAATATTTAGGTAACAACGCCTGAGGGCACCCCCGAATGGGGTACGAACCTCGGCTCAGGGCGTTACCGGGGGAGGGGATGGCATTCTTTGTTGCAAGAGATTTGTTAAAAATATATGTGACGAAACGAGAATAGTTTTTGATGAAAATACATTCTTAGATCTAATAGAGAGGGAATAGTTTTCTTACTTTACGGAGAAATACACAGATAGACTCCTCTTAACTCACCTTCCGGAACAAGAAAGGCTCTTCATTATAGACCGGGTTGAGTCCGTTAGCGGGCACCATGCGCGTCCGGAACTCCTTCCGGATCGTGTCGGAGGGGAGGCCGTACATGTCCACCTCCACGTATGTGCCGATCTTCTTGTCCGATAAGAACTGACCTGCTATTACCTGACGGGAACGGTTTTTTAGGAATTTTAATAATATCCTGGAACAGCACATATGGTTATCTGATCCTAGACTACGTAGAGCTTGTACTATGGACAGCTGATTGATTATAGCACTTACTTAAACTACTTTCTTTCATACCTACTCTCTTGTATATAGATAACTAGCTTTCCGCCCCACGGTTTCATCCGCGATCCCCTAGAGTAAGCGCCATGAACATCACGCCGATTTCGACTTTTTGGTCGCGACAAAATTACACCACAAAAGCGTTCAAGCGCTACGTGTGGTTAGACAAATTATTGTTCCAGCGCTGCAGCGAATATTAACAAAATGGAGCATGACTTTTGCTAAGGATAGCTTCTGTACACGTAGTAATATACCTCAGTGATTCAAATCAAATCAAACCAAAACTCATTTATTCAGTTTAGGCCCTAATAAGGCACTTATGAATGTCAAAAGTTACAGTTTTTCAATAGACTCTATTAGAGGTTGAATTTTCAAAAATCCTTTGTTAGTGGTAAAATAAAGAGGGCCTACTCCGAAAAACGATACACGATAGTTCGATCATCGTTGTCAAATTATTAACCAATAGAATTGCAGCAATTTTGTGCAATTCTATTGGTAAGAATCGGCGACGAGTGAAACCGCGGGGCCGAAAGCTAGTGTATTAAGGAAGGAAAGAAGTATATTTCATAGACACTTTAAATGATATATTTTAAATACCTGCACAGAGCACTGGGCAGCAATGACGCCATCTACCGGCGCGTCCGCGAAGGGGTCGAAGCTGCGATCAGCTCGCCGCATGAAGTCCGGCTTCAGCAAGTACCCACAGTTCCCGTTGTACTCGAACTTGCCCTGGTTCAGCTGCATCGGCAGGTCCGATGTTTGGAAGTTCAGGGACACCATTTGGCAACCCGCATTCCAGAATACCTAGGCATTAAGTCAATATTAATGTCAAATGTCAGGCTGTATGGCTCTGTACCTTTGCCTGGCTTTTGGCGAATCGAATAAACAAATCAATTCATTTCATTTGACAAGCCAGTTGGCGCAGTTGGTTAAGACATTACCTGTAGCGCCGCTGGTCGTGGGTTCGATTCCCATCCAGGACAAACATTTGTGTGCATGAACATGTCTGTTTGTCCTGAGTCTGGGTGTAATTATCTATATAAGTATGTATTTACAAAAAAAAAAGTAGTATATGTAGTATATTAGTTATCTGGTTTCCATAGTACAAGCTCTGCTTAGTTTGTGATCAGTTAACCATATGTGAAGAATGTCCCAGGATATTTATTTATTTATTCAGTTCAGGCCCAGCGCAGCAGGGCTATCACGCTATGGTATCCGCCATACAAGTCGGTGGAACGCTACAATATCTCAAGTGATTATAGTCTCTATTTCAATGAAGTCGTTTGTCAAGCGTATAAGCGTTCCTTGGGTTTGTTCCTTCGATACCTATCTGTACTTTAGTACTATATTCATTAATCTGTGAGGGCTATTTTAAAACACTCGAATTCGATATGGGAAATTCGAAAATTTATAACTAATCGGATAGCTCGTCGGGAATGGAATCGACATCGGAATTATGAAACTTGGCACATAGATTATACCCTGGAATACCATATAGGCTAGTTTTTATCCTCGAAAACATAAGAATCCTCGAGCGAAAGTTAGTAAAAAATAGCTGCAAGCTGAAGCTCTATGAACTTCTTAATTACCTGAGGCATGTAGTTGGAGGAATCAGCTCTGGTTCCCTTAGGATATATCCTGGACATCTGTCTCTTGTTGTAGTTGACGAAGTCTATGGCCTGCTGCTTCAGGTAGTTCATGCCGGTGGTCTCCGCGAATGAGGACATGTTGTGGTAAACATTCTTTTCTGAAATAAGTATTTTTTTTAGAGTTCCGTACCCAAAGGGTAAAAGGGGACCCTATTAAGACTTCGCTGTCTGTCTGAACGTCTGCCTGTGAAGGAAAACATCGTGAGGAAACCATAGCACGGTAGTAGGGTACTTTGAAGTACCCGCCTGGCTGGCTACCAACCTCAAGTTTAAGATTTGTCGGCAGCACCTTCCGGTGTGTTCCGACAGCTGCACTTGAGAGCCAGTTCCTTTCCAGGCTTTGTGTGCTTACCACCATAGGCTACATCATCACATAGTAATAAAAACCTTTTTTTGCTCCTTATTAATCTAAATTTGGAAACCCAAAAAATTTGGCCAAACTTTGAGAGGAACTTTATATCGGCTATTAGGAAACTAGATAAGTCTAGAAGACTGAGCCAATAAGAGCATCCTATGACAAATGCTATGGAAGAAAATAAAGCTGTATTACTTACTCTCAGCTTCCTCGAAGCCTTGGAACTTGATGGGCTGCGCGTAGTTGACCATGGAGGAGAGCCAGGGGTGCACGTTGGTGGTGGACCCCGTGTACGCTACTGGGGGAGGCGCATCATCTCCTGCGACTGCTGCCTCTGCTACTATTTCTTCAGGCTGTAACATGGTATCATCAAATTATATAAATTTGAAAATTTGTGAGTGTGTATGTTTGTTATTTCTTCACGCTCAAACGGCTGGACCAATTTTGATGAAATTTGGCATGGTGGTAAGTAGCTGACACCCTGGATAAATAAATAGGCTACTTTTTATCCCTCGGGAACGCGGGTGAAACCGCGGGGTGGACGCACATAAAAACCGCATCCTCACAAATTTTCGCATTTATAATAATGTATGGAACTATGGATGTTTGTTAATCTTTCACGTAAAAACTACAGAACGGATTTGGATGAAACTTGGCACATACATAGATCATACCCTGGAATAACATATAGGCTACTTTTTATCCTGGGAAACATAAGATCCCGCGAAAACGCTAGTAATATATAAAACAAGAATTTTACAAGAACTACCTTCTTATCCAAGATGGCGACAGCTGAGGCGTCTTCCTTCTCCTCGTCTTCAATGACGAACTGTCCCTGACGGAACAGCTCTAGCTCCTGCTTCTCCACTTCAGGCTTGAGGCGCTTGTTCTTGATCATAATCTTGCGTTTGAGGGACGACGGTGGGGGGAGGGGCTGGCCTGGTTCCAGCTGGGAATATAAAATGAACCTTATTTCAACTTGTATTAGGGTGCGGGTTAACTGTAGGTAGTCAGGTAAGGATTTAGTGAAAATAGTTACGAAAGAAATATTATTTATTTATGCACACACATAGACAAGAGAAAAGACAAACCATATACAAAGGGACAAAAGGACTGCTTGTTTTTAATATAAATGTCATCCAGCATCCCTATGACTGGAGAGTTTCAAAGAAATGTAGACACAGTGTCTAACAAAGGAAAGAGTTACTTACATACATGAAACAATATACTGGCTTAAAACTAGTTAAAAACCCATTTATTTAATTAATTTCACCCAGACTCAGGACGAACAGACATGTTTATACATACAAATGTTTCTTCTGGATAGGAATCGAACCCACAACCAACGGCGCGATAGGTGGTGTCTTAACCAACTGCGCCAAATATCGTAGCTGAAATGTCAACACAGTTATGTTTTTTTAACACTTACCGGGTGTTCCGCCAAAGGTTCCTTCAGCAGCAGATCCCCGAGGATCTCATCGCAGTACTTGGCCAACTTGTACTGCTGAGCCTTACAACAGTGGTTCTCAAACGAGAGGATCACTGGGTAGTCTGACGTCACGAAGGCAGTGTCCCTCAAAGCGTAGATGACGTCTTTGAATAAAATGTCGGTGCACATCGCCATTCCGTGGGTGATGATTGGCTCTTCATCTTCGCCTTTGCCATCCCAGCAGTCCAGTTCTACACATCTGGAATGTTTTTTTTTATGTTACTAAGATACGCCCACTTACTTAAATAGATAATAGGGGATATGCATGAATGTTTTTATCGCATTTCTTAAAAAAATATGAAAATACCGTAAAAAAGATGTCAAAAAGTGAAATTAAAATTAAATTCGGCCAGGAAACACGGAAGATGTAAGCATTTTAATCTACTAATTGGACAGCTATTAGACAGAGAGATCGGACATAAGATGTGACGTCATAATACTATGACGGCCATATAAACTCCATGCTAAATTCTGTTTTGCTAGAAAGAGATAGAAATAAATCTGATGGCGTATATCTTGGTTATTTATATAGTTATTCGATTTTTTTTTCTTACTGCTTCTTATATGAATGAGATTTTATTAATAATCATGCATATGTATTCCCTATTACGCCCAGACTCGGGACGAACAGACATGTTTATGCACACAAATGTTAGTCCTGGATGGGAATCGAACCCACGACCTACGGCGCAATAGGTGTCTTAAACCAACTGCGCCAACTGGCCTGTCATAATAGGTATGATAGGTATTTGGCTTTGGAGTGAATATTTTTTTTCTTTTTACTATGTACTTATAGGCCAGTGTGAAACCACGGTGAGATTGTGGTCAATCTCACCGTGGTCAGTGATGATGTGGTCGATGATGGTAAACACACAAAGCCTAGAATGGAACTGGCTCTCACGTGCAGCTGTCGGAACACATCGAAAGGTGCTTGGCGACAGATTTTCAACATGAGGGTGGTAGCCAGCCAGGCGGGTACTACAAAGTACCCTACCACCGTGCTATGGTTTCCTCACGATGTTTTCCTTCACCGAAAGCTCAAGCTCATTGTAGGATTGGAACCTGCGACCTTCGTCTCGGCATTCGACGTAACTACCACTGAGCTATCATCGCCTTAAAAAAAATCATAAATAAAGTCACCTGCATCCAGCCAGCAGAACTTGTCGGTACATCTCCACAGAACTCTTGCCCCCGAACTGCCTCCCCGACAAGTACGTGTTATGCGAGGAGTTGATGTAGTAGTGGGCCAGGGGCTGGTCCATATCCATGTAGAAGTCTAGCCGGTCGAGGAACACTGGGGCGTTTTCATCCGACATGAGATAGCGGATCAGACCGTCTTTTGTTAGGCATTCTGGGAAAAGAAAGGTGATTTTAGGGACTGATATACGACCAGCCAGTTAGACCTGTTATGTCGCAGGGCATGGGTCGATTCCTGTCTATGACAAACAAGTAATCAACCTAACTAATTGACTCAGGCGTGACCTTGCGGAAATCCATTATAAGATTAGATGGAAGACAAATATTTAGTAACTAATTCCGCTGGATATATCCTTCTCTGTCAAGTCCAAAACAAGGGAATTCAACAGGAAATCGACACGTGTTTCGCTATCAGACTTCACAGAGAAGACTTGACAGAGAAGGATATATCCAGCGGAATTAGTTACTAAATATTTGTCTTCCATCTAATCTTATAAGTAATCAACCAACAATTCTGGGTCTTTTATCTATATACTAGCTTCCGCGGTTTCCCCTGCGTTCCCGAGGTATCTTATATTTTCTTGGGATAAAAAGTAGCCTATATTGTTATTCCAGGATATCTATCTATGTGCCAAGTTTCATCCAAATCCGTCCAAATAGTTTTTACGTCATTCATACATACAAACTTTCACGTTTATATTTGTAGGATGTATGTATTTACAAAAAATGTAGTAGACAACAATATACTATAATATTTTTTTGTTGCTTAGTTTGGAATTAGATAGCCATGTGTGAACAACGTCCCAGTATCTGGCTCGAAG
This sequence comes from Tethea ocularis, assembly GCA_963555595.1. Classification (NCBI taxonomy): domain Eukaryota; kingdom Metazoa; phylum Arthropoda; class Insecta; order Lepidoptera; family Drepanidae; genus Tethea; species Tethea ocularis. The sequence continues at coordinate 9,851,231 of OY741972.1, read as the reverse complement.
GACCATACATTCTGTTGACAGTGGTTTTGACTTCGAATGCTATGACGATGTTCTTGAGATTGAATTTTACAATGATCTTAAACTTTCGGTGAATTAAATCAATAAGTAAATTATAGCACGGTTGTGGTACTTTGTAGTACCCACCCACCTGGCTGGGTATCAGTCCAGCCTTTGAGAGCCAGTTGCTTTCTAGGCTTTGAAAACAGTCTGCAACTCATTGGCAATCTCTCTAAACTTGCATAAGTACATAGAAAAGCTATCTGAAAAAAATACTGCGCAAAAACAAACAATACCCCAGGATTTTATTTTTATAGTTTCAGCCATCATTGAGAACTGATGCTGTAAGCCTTCAAACGTCAACGAGCTTTTACCTGATCTAAAAAGTCCATAAAGAGAATAAACACACGTACTAGCATTCCTAGCCTCTTCATTCTGTTCGTAAGTGGTGATGATCTCTGCTGCCCTCTTCTCATCATACAGTGGGTATAGGATCTCGTTCAGTCTGGGGTCCCGTTGCTTCTCATTCATGAAGTTCACGAACTGATCCAGGTTTATGCGGTCTGACTTGCCTTGGGTACTGGAACAAGGATAGGGACGTTTCTTGATATATCAAATCAGCTAATTTTTATGAAATGTCAAAACGATGGCTTTGTATGAAATACCAGACTATGACGACATAATTTCACTTCCCTTTTAGACGTAGTGTGACTTTTCATACAAAAACCTGTATTTTCAATCTTATTCGGTCAAAATGTATCCATGAAAAGTTTATATATAAAAAAAAAGAAACTACTTACATAGATCTAAACAGCTCCTCAATATCATTCCTCGGACAGATCTTGTGATACAGCGCGTAGAACTTATCAAACGTGAACGCCTCTTTGTCCATCGCATCATTCTTCCCTGAAGGTAGACCCAGCTCTGACAGGCACTGGTAGACCAGCTTCTCAGTCTTCCCTGATGCGAAAGTCCTGGCTACTACCTTCACGGGAACTTTGCCTCGAGGGTCGGTGAGGAAGCACAGACGCATCCAACTGGAAAGGTGATGTGATTAGCTGGTGGCCTTTAGGGGATTATAACGAGCTGGGGGTTAAATTTCGCCATATAAGCTTCAGATCTGAATTAAAACGGAAGACGCAGCGTGGGGCCTACATGGTGGACCGATGATCTTGTGAGGGTCGTGGGCAACCGCTGGATGCGGGTAGCTAAACCAGCCATCGTAGAGATCCTTGGGGCCTTTGTCCAGCAGTGGACGTCTTTCGGCTGATATGATGATGATGAACGTAAAACTTTCTATTTACGAGTTGCATAAAATATGACGCCTTCAATTCAGATATGAAGCTGCAACGGTGACGAGATTCGATCTTCTGGGGGGCTAAAACGGCCGCTCGAGCAATATTGCTATGCAATTAATATCTCGAATTTACAGCAGAGCCAAATGTTTTTTTTAAATATTTTTTGATGAAAATACAAATAATTTTAATCAATTAATATACAATTTAGCCAAATTACACCATAATCTGCAGTAAATTCGAGATATGAATTGCATAGCAATATTGCTCGAGCGGCCGTTTTAGCCCCCCTGGTTGTATTAAAACGATTGCCGTGTCATGCAGGTAGCCATTATCGATATTTTATATGTCTATGTGAAGTTAAACTCAAATCATTAATTCAGACAAATGAATGCCACAAACAAATGATTCTACCATCGGCTCGAAATAAACACTCCGGCAAGGAACTCAGCAAGGCTATAATAACCTCTTAAATTTTAGGAATGTCAAAGAATATTAGATCTTATTGCGTCTAATTGCGGCTAATTGATTCAAGTTCAAATGGTTAAAAAGAAATACAGAAAAACGTCACATGGTATTTCTTAGTTTATTACAAGCATTTTTTAACTATAAATAGATGCGATAGGTACTTTTAGATGTTTCTAAACGAATACATAATATGCCTACTTACTATAATTTTACAGTTCATTATGCACAAGTATACAAGTGTCCAAAAATAGAAGGATATTTTTGAAGCGGCCTACTTCAATATACCAAACCTTTTAGAACAAGGGGTGATCCAAATATGACTCGATATTTTCCAACAACCCAACCCCCGAGAATTATTTACATACGTGACAGCTTACACTGCGATACCATTGCCCAGTGGCATACCAGCAAAAAATGGTACATAAAAATAAGTACAAATATGGGACTTTCCTTTTTTTAAATTTCGTACTACGGGAGAATACGTTTAATCAAAAAAAAACTTTCATGGAAAAGTCCATTATAAAACGTGTTATCTCGTCTCATAAATGTTCTAGAATACATTAAAAAGCACAAGCATTAGCACAAAAGCGTATTAATTACAACACCAGATTATTAGGAAACATAAGGTGGAGGCGTCGGTTCGAGCGCGAAATTCAAATTTTATCATGTTTTTTGCTAATTGCAGCTCAGTTATAAGTCGTAAATTATCAACATGTTATTTGCGAGAAGAATGATAGTATATTTACTGATTATTAACAAAATAAATCATCAACATATTCCTCCAAGGTATATTAGTAACATTTTCATGAAATAATCGTATATGACTTATAACTGAGCTGAAATTAGCAAAAAACGTGATAAAATTTGAATTTTGCGGTCCAACCGAAGGTTTAGACTTAAGTAGGTACAATGTGTCTATCTTCGTAACTTAATAACTTCAGTTGCACTTAAGTGTTGTCACAGCTGAAAATCGCGGGACAAGCTAGCTATATTATGACTCTATTAATCGTAATTTCACTCTCTTTATTAGCGTGACATAGTATAATAACGTTCAGTATTCAACTCTAATAGGATCTGTCATATATTCGCATTATGTATCGGTGTTACATATAAAAAAAAGTCATTAAAAAGTGTATTTTTAACTTAACCAAAACAATTTTTTAATGTAGGTATCATGTCTTCTGATTCGAAAGGGGAAAGCAGAGATAGTAAATATCTTTCTAAAAATATTTATTAAAAGAAATAAAACATTTATTAAAATAACTAAAATTAAGATTAAGTCACCTTTCAAAGAAAGAAAACGAAATCAAAAACGGGCCATCCGTTCAGGAGCTATGAGGCCACAGACAGACAGACAAACATATATCACCCCATCATGTTTGCGTCGGGGGTTAAAAAAGCCTTTTACAAAAAGTAAACTAATTATATTCAGCATCACTCGGGACGATGTAGGATTTTAACGATACCACATATATTCAAATCTGTTTAGGCATTTAAAAGTAATGGAACTAAAAACATTACACTCCTCCTTTGGTCATTAGTGCAAAAAGCGACAAGCCAACAAAAAGCACTAGTGCACGATGGCTTCATTTACCAACTATGACAAAATTATTCGCTACGACAAACTAACTATTCCCGAGTTAACTTAATTAACTAACAGATATACTAACCAAAGGTATTCCAAGTTTCAAACGCGATAAACTTATCATTGTAACGTCGACGTAGCGTAAATTCCAATAACAATACCAACTTGATTTACTGCATACTATACTGTGTCACATACATTATATGAAGTACAGGTTAGATTTAATTTGCTAAATGGATCGCAAAGTAACAATATAACCTAATATCACGAAAGGCACTCAGGGAGCTATTGGGTACATGTCATGGTGACATTTTAAGACAAAGCTACGTCTCTAAATTTCATTTTAGCGTATAAAAAAGACAATAAAATTCATAAGCAAAAAAGGTATGCGTGAACAAACATTAAAGAAAAACACAACCGAATTGAGGACCTCCTCCTTTTTTCTTTGAAAGAGGGTAAAAATAATCTATACTAATAATATAGCGGAAGAAATAGTTTGTTTGAACGCGCTAATCTCCGGATTTACTGGTCCGATTCGAAAACTGCGTTCACTAATAGGAAGCTAAATTATCCCCGAAGTAATATAAATAAAGAAGACTTAAATAAATAAAAACTAAACTAAATAACTAAAAATAACCTGCTTCAAAATTTGGCAACGCATTGAATGATCAGATTTAGCCTCTGGGCAACTAAACTAAATCAAAATGAAGCCATTCTTAAGCTCATCCCATTTTCAGAGTCAAATATTTATAAAAGCTTTATGTTATCTGTAATTAAATCGAAAGTAAAGACAAAAATGCAATTACTTAGGAAAGGATATTGTTACGGGCTAATTAAGCCTTTGTCCGTCTACAGTGCTACGACGTAGCACATCTCGTAGCTCGTAGCAAATTTACCAAACTAAGATTCGGTATATACTGATTATTTCTCTTTGCATACTTTTTGACACCAAAATATTATAAAACATGACCATAATTTTCGCATTTATTATATTAGTAGGATTTTAACTATGTCAATTGCACCATCTCACTTGCCAGCGACATGTAGAGTTGCAGGAGCGGCTGCAGCTGGTGCGGAAAATTCTAAATCCAAAAAATACGCTTCTATTGGCCCAAATTATTTATTTTTGCCTTTTGCGGTCGAGACCATGGGTCCTTGGGGGTCCGAGGCTCGCCGATTTTCTCGAACATTATCTTCAAAATTAATTGAGGTCACAGGGGACCGGCGGGCGGGGAGCTTTTTCCGCCAACGCGTTAGCTTGGCCATACAAAGAGGGAACGCTGCCAGCCTTCTGGGAACCTTGCCTTTGATTGGCAGCAGCGGCCGCCTCGAGGAAATTTTTTATATATAGTTTGTAAATAATTGTAAATATAGTATTATTATATATATTAAATATACATTTTGAGTATATCTATAAAAAAAAAACTATGTCAATAACCTGTAAATGTCTGTCTGTCTATCTACTGTACTTTGTACTATGTTAAAAATTGTATGTTGTCTGTTTTTTTTCTATTTGTTTATATCAGACCCGGCTCTTCTAGGAAACGGATTAACTGTTTCTGACGGGACTTTTATTGAAAGGTAGAGTAATCAAAGCTATTTTTTATTCCGGGAACGAGAGTCGCATCTTTTCCATATCGTATTTAATTTCAAATATGTAACATAAAATTATCATCATAAAGTATAAAGTATATATTGAAATTACTCAGACCTAATTACTCCGGAGTTCCGGAACCATTTGGCCCCTATCCAACCCGTCAGATACTACTTCTGTCTGAAACTTCTGAACAAGTCTTCAAAACTGTAAACTAGGACACTCTGTAGGTACTAATAAAATTAATTTCTCTCCTGTTCAGATGCAAGACAGCATGTGATGTCTCTGTGGTAATAAGTTTTAGCACACTGACGCGCGTTTTTTGAGCGACAACCTTTGACTGAAGTTTTGGTTCTTATAACCCTAATATTATAAATGCAAAGTGAGTTTGTTTGTTTCCTATTTACGCCTAAACCACTGAACTGATGGCGATGAAATACTGACCCAGATATCATATGGTATGGAGAAGGTCGTCACACAAGAAACAGCGGGGCGAAAGCTAGTAAATAATAATTATTAAAAGACTTAGCTCAGATATGCTAAAATGATAATTATTTGTGATCTATCCTAGAGCTAAATAATTAAGTCCATATTTCATGTAAATTAAACAACAACAATAAACTAATAATATATTCGATTAGGCATTATTCGATTTCAAATCACACAAACAGGGCTTTGTATGTATCACACCACCTATGATTAGACTGATTTTGCGATGTAGATTGCAGTGTTTATTACGATTATGAGTGTTTATAAACACATCTCTACAAATATTCATATTAATAATATTTGCAGGAAGTAGGATTTTATATGAACAAATGATCCAAATTTTGTACTAAACCGGCTAACGTAAACTATCTTCATAGAACAATTATTTAAATCGCGTTCCCGCTACAAAAAAATCGCTGCGACATTGTCCTCACATTACCGACAGTGTGTCTGACGTAAGCAATTCCGTTCGGTTATTAGATATGATATTTGAAACTTCGCTTTCATGTACAAGACGTTCACAGAGCTATCATATGATCGTGTGGTGTCTCCACATGCCATTGTTAACTTTCCTTGCATTGCAATAAGGACTGTATTCTCAATGTATTGAAGATACAGAATTCTGTTAACTCGAATGGATACTGTTGGCAAATAATACTTTCTTTTCAAATAATAAAAACCTTATGTATAACTTTACATACAGTGTGTCCGGTCATGAACTAGCGATATTTTAGGTACTTATGTTAATTATGGGACCAACCTTGAAATCATGAAAGAAACTCGACAGGCCAGTTGGCGCAGTTGGTTAAAACGCCACCTATCGCGCTTTTGGTCGTGGGTTCGATTCCCATCCAGGACAAACATTTGTATGCATGAACATGTCTGTTTGTCCTGAGTCTGGGTGTAATTATCTATATAAGTATGTATTTACAAAAAAAAAGTAGTATATCAGTTGTCTGTTTCCATAGTACAAGCTCTGCTTAGCTTGGGATCAGATAACCGTGTGTGAAGAAATGTCCCGAGATATTATTTATTTATTTAAATTTAAAACATTTCATACATTTTGCCCGAACAAGATGTATAGATGTTTTGTATGAAAAGTTTTTTTTTCGATTTTTCAGGATTGGTCCCAAGAAAAGTCCCATAAAATGTGTTCAATATAATAGGGGTGATGACTAAAAAAAAATTAGTCCGTCAGTTAGATTACCAAAAAATATTGGACACATGTTTTTTCTTTAGTTCTGAAAACAAAAAATAACGAAGATACAGTGCGTATAAATATCGCGTGACGTCACGTTTTAGTACACTTTTTACAGAGAAGTGACGTCACAAACCCCCACTCCTGAACTTTGATGCGACCTATCTTTGTAAGTTTTTATTGATTTGATAAAATAAAAAATACGTATCCAATATTTTTTGATAACCTAACTGACGGACTAAATAGAATTAATTATTTTTTACCCACTCATCATCCCTTCTCTTAATCAGTATCTAACTTTTGGATAAATTAACATATTGTTATTATTTAGATTATGTAGATGTGGGAATCTAAAATGGCGTCTCGGACAATACTTATCAGTCACTTTCTAGTTAGAAGTTGTAATTCGACCTAACCTAAGTACAGTATGACACAACTTAGATGTAGCATCGGCAAATCGTTTTCGTACACTTCAGTTCACTTCCGATTTACACAACTAATAAAAATCATTCATTAACGCGCCATTATAAATAAATATCCTCCTCGGACATTCTTCACACACGGTTATCAGATCACAAACTAAGCAGAGCTTGTACTATGGAAACCAGATAACTGATATACTACTTTTTTTTGTAAATACAAACAGACATGTTCATGCACACAAATGTTTGTCCTGGATGGGAATCGAACCCATGACCAGCAGCGTGATAGGTGGTGTCTTAACCAACTGCACCAACTGGCTTGTCGTTCAACAAGATCATTTTCACTTAAAGTACTAATAAATGGGTATGGTAATGGGTAATGTAGTAGGCGCTATCTTTTCGGGAATGATCGATTTTACGAATTTTGGCGATGCTTCATCTAAGTTATGTCATACTGTACCATGGTTCTAATAATCGACTTGATAAATGTCATGTCTACTTATCAGTTGTACTATGTCGACGAACCTTAACATGCCAGCCTAATTAGATCGAATTGTCTTAATTGAATCTCATATATACCTATATATTTATCGACTATGTAATATTTTGGTAAGCAAGCTGGTGAGATACAAAACGAAATCTTTTATTCTATTGTTTATTTAATACTAGCTGTTCCCCGCGGCTTTACTCGCGGTTCCGGGATAAAAAGTAGCCTATAACCTTCGGGGATAATGTAGCTTTCTATTAGTGAGAATTTTTCAAATCGGACAGTGTCTCCGGAGATTAGCGCGTTCAAACAAACAAACTCTTTAGCTTTGTTATTAGTATAGATAAGAGCGGTATGGTTTCATTTGTAGCTGAGTGTAGATCCGGCTTTTTCATGAAAGCAACGGACATATTTTAAAAACCTGAGTTTTTCTAGACATGTTTTAAAACATCTCATGCAATAAGAGGCAATTAGTTTTGCTTGTAAACAATAGGCATCATTATCTCTTCTGGGCCAGCCAATAACGACGGTTATTTTAAAATGAAGAAAAAGAGGATAATCGAACCGCTATCAATCATTCTGCTACAATAATATAATTCTAAAGATCTCTAATACTTATTATTAAGGAGATCAAAAGCAAATCTGGGTTTCAGTGGATTTCTTTTCAACGTAAACGTCATTTACCCAGCGGCAGGCTATTGTTTTAGATACAATTGATCGCAACGATGACGTCACCCGACAAAGGTTTTACCTTTTGTGTTTTCACTTTTTTCTAAAATAAGTTGAAAACATTTTTTGTTGTTAAAATATGTGGTAGTGGTAAAATGACCTAGTTACGCCTTTGAAATAATTCGAATCTTATTATATTCGATTATAATACGTGTCCTTATTTTGGTGGGATGTTGTTATTTTGGTAGGGTTTTGTTATTTTGGTAGGGTTTTGTTATTTTGGTAGGGTTTTGTTATTTTAGTAGGGTGTTGTTATTTTGGTTGAGTGAAATTAAATATAATTATTGTGTATTGATATTGAAATTGGTGCAGTACATTGAAATAATACTAAATATGGCATTACCCATATATCATACTAGCTGATCCCCGCGGTTTCACTCGCGTTCCCGGGATAAAAAGTAGCCTCAAAAATAACCTTCGGGGATAATATAGCTTCCTACTAGTGAAAGAAGGTCCGATTTGAAACAAATCGGACCAGTAACTCCAGAGATTAACGCGTTCAAACAAACTCTTCACCTTTATTATTAGTATAGATTAGATAGATAGATATAGATAACAATATTATTACAATTAGATAGCAAATTTACAGTGATTATTATTTTAAATTAATAGAGTTAGGGATATATAAGCTAATTTGCAACCCGGGAACGTGGGCGTAACCTCGGCTGAGAGTTATTTATAAGTTAAATGCAAATCCAAAGTTCAAGAACGTTCAAAGAAGTATTTTATAGATGTAGAAAATATAGGGTGGTTTTCATCCCGAGAACGTGGGTGAAACCGCGGGGGTAGCTAGTATAAGGCGATGATAGCTCAGTGGTAGTGACGTCCAATGCCGAGACGAAGGTTGTAGCACCCGCCTGCCTGGCTGGTTGAAAATCTGTTGCCAACCACCTTCCTGTGTGTTCCGACAGCTGCACTTGAGAGCCAGTTCCCAGCTCGGCTTTGTGTGCTTACCACCATCGGAACACCGTACTGACCACGTTGAGATCGTGGTCAAACACAGGCCTATTATTATAAATAAATAAAACAAAAATTCCCTAATCCCTTGGTGAACAACACAACAAAAAAAAAATTAGGTAAATGGTGTAGGTAGGTCCCAGTTTCTTTTATTCTTAGGGCACGACAACGTCTGCGGGGCCAGTTAGTATGTATACCTAAATAAGAAAGGACATTATCCCTTAAACTTTGTATTGGAAACTTGGAACACTCCAGGTCAATTCCCAAGTGATTTCAAATATGCTACCAAATCCTTTATAATATTTCTGCCAGTGTCGAGTCACGTTGTTTTTTCCTAGAAAAGTAAGCCTTTTAATTTTTTCTTACATCCTTTTTTATTTATGTGTTGAAATACTGTAATTTTTGTTTTTCCTTTAGGCTAGTTGTGTCGTATGGCGCGCAAAAAATAATAGTAGTTTATGATACTGTTGCATAATAGGGGTTATTAAATACGAGTGTGAGTTTAAGTACCGAGCCGTAGGCGAGGTTCTTAATAGTATCACACGAGTTTTTAATACCTAATTATGTGCAGTATCATACAGTACTTTATCTAAACTCATATAAGTAATGTAATTTAAAGGTAAAAAATCGATAATAATTTGTCATAGGTTTTCATGACTTACGGGTATCGATTATTCGTCATTTCCACTGCCGCCTCCACAATTTCAGATCCAAGTTTATTTCACCTTAGTATCACTGCTATTTTTCTATCATTTTTGGTCAAAATAAAATATGTATGCAAAAAAATCAATAAAATAAACAAACATTAATCATCATGGCGCCCAAATCCGTGTGGGGAAAAACTCCTAAGTTGAGATCTCTACCGCATACGTGACCACAGACAAAGTAAATTTGCATCTAAAATTATAATTGTTTAGTCCTGATGTCTGGCCATTTATAATGTTTTTTTCTTTATTATTTCATTTGACAAGTTGACTGACAGTAATTGAAGTATTAAAACCCAAAAAACATTATAAGTGGCCAGACATGTCTAAATACTTGTACTTTAATGAAAAAAAGTTATTTTATAGCATTATCTTGGGAAGAAAACTGTACTATAATATAATTTTTTAATTTCATTATAGACGGGTGTGCATAAAGAGGGTCATTAAAGTACTGTTTTTGATTTCATAATTAGAACTTGACGATATGAGAGTAGATAAAATATTTTTCTTTCTTTCTTTGATTGGATCGGACAAGTAATCGAAGTCACTTAACACACAAGGCAACGTTAAGTAACACGAAACTTTGATCGCAATTTATTGATTGATTTCCAATTAATTAACGAATACCCTCAAATAGCAATTGCGCAGTGGAATTCTTTGTGATTTATTTTGTTTAACTTTCCCTTCTTTGTAATGTAAGGTTAATTAAAAATTAAATTACGGGTACAAAGAGGAAAAATTATGGGTTCTTGTTACTTGTTGAAGCTTAAAAGTAGGTAAATAATTATTTAATAAAGCGCGGTCATAGTAAGGTTATAGTTAACTTTAACCGCCGATAGAAAGCAAACTGGGTTGCTCGTGTCACTTTAACTAAAATTTTAACAATAACCATAACCGAGCGAGGGAGATCGGTAATCGTCAAAGTTAACCCTACGGACAAGACATGGTAATGGTTATAGGATATAAAGTTAACCTGACTATAACTTTAACTAAAAGTACGAGCAACCGACCCAGAAGGCTATAGTATTGAGAAATATATTGCTTGAAGTAAGTCTTATAATTTTGTTATTACTAACATGGTTATTTGAGTATTATTGGCAGAATTGCATTTTTGTTGCGTTGCATTGTATTATCGTTTTCACAAAAAAAAAAAAATTTAGCATTTAGCATTTCAGAAAATATTTAGCAATAGGTACAATTCCTGAATTAAAATACTTACAATTAATAGGCTAGTTGACTGACTTATCAAATCAGCTACTTTTTAATAAATGTCAAAACGATAGTTTATATGTAATTTTGTATGAAATATTACACTATGACGTCATCGTTTCACAGCATCAAATGATCTACTCTTTGTGGTTCTACTGGTAATTAAAAATCATAAAATGCATTATATGTACAACATATTTGATGTTTCCACGTGTTTTTAGATGTTTTATGCATTGGTTAGTGTTTGGTCATTTATTTTTGACACTGTCAACTACCCTATTATGAATTCGCTTTTGTTTACCAAAATTACTACTATTTTGACTACATTACTACCTAAAACGAGTAAACAATGACGTAATTAATTGTTATTTACAAATCTCTACAAGGTTTGTCAGAATACGGGTACAAAATCTAAGCAAACTCAATTTACAAAACACGAATACAATACAAACTCAAACGTAGCAAATAAAATGGGACTTTACATACTGTTTCATAAGGTTTGTTCTAACACAGACGTTGTTGATTTTGTTATTGTGAGTGATCTCCCGAAGCGACTCCTTCCATACCTTCAGCAAAAAGCAAATTAAACAAATAAACATGCATTTGTTTGTACGTGCAAAATTACTTGTGAACTTTTCATTATTATTTTGCTTATTGGGCATGGTTATTATCACCCCATTAAAAAAGAAGCAACCTGTATAACAATAAACCAAAGTTCACAAGTCATCGAAAGCGCTACAAATATTTGCCATATCAATGACAAATGTTTGATCAAATATTACCTATAACCAATAACACCGAGAAAATGATCATGCTTTGCCCAGCAATGCTGGTTGACTTACTGCTTCTTTAGACAGGTCATTGGGCAAACGTTGTTGGCTTTCACATTATGGGTGATCCTCCTGAGCTCTTGCAACCATACCTAATGGAATTGGAATATACCAGATGATAAGTTGATAAGGAAGAACGTAGGGTCAAAGCTCGGAAATAAGACAAGACAATGTCTTTTTTGTTGTACAATGCACATTAATTATACATTTTTTAATCGTAATTAAGTTAATAAGTTGAACAAAATCCAGAAATAAATAATATTACCAATGATTGCAAACTAGGGATGTTACAGAAAGAAGGCGATGATATCGGAACCGGAACCGAAATCAGAATCAGGGGCAGAGTGAAGAGAAATATTTTTAGAGAAAGCAGGTTTAATAAAATAATACATACATTGGTTAACAGCCTTTTAATTTCAGCTCAAAAACAATAAGAAAAAAAATTAGTTTTCTAAAATCGTAATCATTACCTAAAATATAGAGATAAAATAATACATGCCACCGCCGATGTGCGTCAACCTCCGATAACCTCCGATTTAAAAGTATCGGAACCGAAATCGAAATCGGAGGTTTAAAAACAATCGGACGTTCAGACTTTTCGGAATCGGAATCGAAACTACGTAACATCCTTATTGCAAACTCACTATTTTTATAACATCATAAACTGACGAGACGTACAGTGCCACCAACTTATCTGTGTACTGGAGGGTGGCGCTGATGGACGAGATAACTGACAGTCAAATGTACTGATTGTATTGTATTTTTGTAGTTCCATTTTCTGCCATTTCACAGATAAGTTGGTCGTATTGTAAAGTGCAATTTTATTGGTTAACAATTTTACAACGATGATCGAACTATCGTGTATCGTTTATCGTAATAGGCCCTCACTATACACTGTTGCTTTCACCTTAATTAGACTTTTACCTTTATAACTATTATAGTTTGTACAATACAATGTGATTAATCAACTGTCTAGTTCCAGTTAGTTTTTTATAATCTATTCTAGATCCAAAGCTGCTAGATCCAGTATAATCCACTACCCTGAACTGAGTCATTAACTGGGAATGACATTACAATATCGTATCTACTGATATCCTGTTGGGCGTCCGTGTCGCCACCATTTAATACAGTTTTAATAGATTTTCCTTTTATAGTGGACAACCGTGTGACGGCATTCAGCCGCTTTTGTTTCTGGGAACTTATTTTGTAAATTTCATGTGGAAAACAAAATTAACTAGCTAGCTATCAGTGACCTCCGCTGTCAGATGGCCGACGCCCAACAGGATAGAGAGAAAACATGACACGTCACAAGTCCCCACTCCTGCTTTGATGCGACTATCTTTGTAATTTTTTTGATAAAATAAAAAATACTTATTCAATATTTTTTGATAAACTATCTGACGGACTAAACAGAATTCATTATTTTTTACCCAGTCATCATCCCTATTTTAGTGATAAAAAGATAATGTAGTGATTTTTAATAACGGTACGTATTGTGACGATACGGTGAAAAAACATAATTAAAACCACTGAGATATTACTATACGTATAGAGAAGCTATCTTATGTAAAGGTAATGCTCCATTTCTAACCAGAAAGTATAAACACGCAACACTAGATTGATTTTAAGGTGTAGTTTTTTCGCGGCCAAAAAGTCGTAAGCGCCGTGATTATCATGGTGCTTACGCGTTTCGTGTTTAAGAAACTAAGTGAAGTGCGGCCGGATGGCTGCACTTGAACGGAACATAGTCGTTATTGGTACCGATTCTGTTGTTTACGAACTTAACTAATATTAGACAAGTCACCTGTCTTTCATTTTAACCTTATTGAAAAAAGATTGAACATTTTTAGTGCTATCAGTTTAATCCATACCGTCGTAATGTACGGGTAAATAGTCGTGACCAATAAAGATCGCGCTTAAATTCACGTTGAAATGTGTGATCGGATTAAACTGACAGGACTAAAATATCTTGCATACCTTTCTTATATTTACTATTAGAAAGAGATATAGTGAGATTAAATTTATTTAGTTCGTAAACAACAGAATCGGCACCATTGTGTGGTGTCTTCTCTATACGTAGAAATATAACTCAGTGATTAAAACCTACAAAATAAACTCTATAAATCACATTTCACTTACAAACTACCCTCATAAAATGTACAATACTACTTTTAATCCTTCAACTGCCACATTATACATTCTAACCAAAGGGCGAAATGCCGAATGAGGCCGAAACACTGACCTTAGCTGTGGCCGCGTCTGGGCACACCACATGCTGGTAGTTTATGTTGATGTAGTCAGTCCCGCTGCATATGGTTAGGGACTTGTCCTCCAGGGTCTCTCCATGTTTGTTCAGCAAATTTAAGCTTAGTTTTGAATCCTGTGGGATGAAAAGTTTTGTAGACATACGACGGTTTTGACGGGCAGGTTGGCGCAGACACCACCTATTGCGCCGCAGGTCGTGAGTTCGATTCCCATGCAGGACAAACATTAATGTGTGTCCTGAGTCTGGGTGTAATCCTACCTACTAATATTATAAACGTGAAAGTTTGTATGTTTGTTGCTCTTTCACGCAAAAAATACTGAACGGATTTGGATGAAACTTGGCACATAGATAGATACCTTGAATAACATATAGGATACTTTTTATCCCGGGAATGCGGGTGAAACCGCGGGGGACAGCTAGGTATCAGTTTATCTCCATGGTTTTTCTGGTTTCCATAGCACAAGCTCCGCATATAGTTTGGGATCAGATAACGGTATAAATAAAAATGACCATTGCCTAACAGCAAAAAAAAAATTCGCAATTCGAATAGACAAGACTCTTAGCTAGACCGACGTTTTTTATTGTCATGTTTATTCAACAGAATAACAATTCTTTTGATCTCTGGTCAAATATTTGTATAACTTTTTGCTATAGGTATACTTATGAGATTGTAAATCCTGTATAAAATATTATCAAAAGCTAAAGTGTACATGTTACGTCAAACGCTAGCCGCGGTGACGTCACGCTATTTTCAACATGGCCCCAAAATAAATATTTAACCTGAAATGTGTTTGCAAGCGGGAATGTGTGCGGAATATGATAACAATATTTTGGATTTTTATCTAGAACTAGCTGTTTGAAGTGTTCCGTGTGAAGTTTTAGACATCCACTAAGAAAGGGTTTTTTCGAAAATCCACCCCTAGGGGAGTGTAATACACACAAGTGAAATCACGAGGTCGAATGCTATGGATATGCTTATATTACAGCTTATATGTCATTATTAAGAGTAGCTATAGAAAACGCGTAATTTCGATCCATTCTATAGAGATCCAAGCGTATAGACTCCAAAAAGTGCATGGTTCGTTTTTAGGTCTGTGTACACGCTTTTATAATATGATACCTCTTTCACTTTTAAATTTGCCTTCACATACATTTAAGGAACATATTAAGACCGTTTTAGTAAAAAAGGCTTATTATAATATTAACGAATATTTAAATGACAAAAAGGCTTGGGTGTAGCGCTCGCTTTTGCAGGATATATTTTATGTACCTAAATTATGAAGTTTATTTTGAAAAGAGTAATTGCTGAGTTTATTGCCGGCTCTTCTCAGCAAAAGCTACCTTCCGAACCGTGCATTAGAGTCTGACTATTAATAAGTGCCTGTGAAGGTCTATTTGAATAAATAATATTTCATTTCATTTCATTTATAATGAAATAAATATGCTGCGACATTTTTTTCACCCACGGTTATCTGATCCTAAGCTTAAAGTAGAGCTTGTGCTATGGAAACCATATAAACTGATATACTACAGAAACTACTATTTTTTGTAAATACATACTTATAGATAATTACACTCAGACTGAGAACAAACCGACATGTTCATGCACACAAATGTTTGTCCTGGATGGGATCGAACACACGACCTGCGGGGCGATAGGTGGTGTTTTAACCAGTCAGGCTTCGCTGTCCGTAATTGGCCCAACAATTTTGTTGGCATATGGCTTTTGTTTATAACAAGTAGTTTCCGTTACGCTTTTATTATTTTTAAATGTTATTTAAATTTCAACCTTGACAGGAAAATATAAGAATTATAATAATAACGTTTTTAAAGTCAATAAGGACAAGATTAGCCAGCAAAAGAGTTGGTTTTCACGACTTTCCTAGATTTTCATTTTTTTTTATTTGTCAGCGCCGCCTAACTGGTTAACCAACTGCGCCAACTGGCATGTCAATTAAAATTTTAATTTTTTCTCTGCCTTTTCATTAAAGTTTAATTTTAAGGTAGGTACCTATAATCCTTTGTTCTCTGTGGGCGTATAAGTACTTGCCACAGATCCCCACAAAACCGACATGAGCAATTGCTAAGCACACATGGTGCATGAACTGATATAAAAATGATTTTACGATGGCATAAATCAGACCGACATTACCTTTGGCACGCCTCCAGATCTTACGTCACTGACTTGGCATAATTCAATGACGTCACCATCCTGAAACAAAATGACGAACACTTGTTACATATTGATAGAATCCTAAACACGTCTGGAAAGTTCAGTGTGTTTTCAACTGGTACGGTTAGATAAACAAGTCCAAAAGATGTCATAGTTTATTTAAAACACATACATTTAAAAAAACACGACTGCCTTTAAAAAAAAGTAAACTAATTATAGACAGTGTCACTCGGGATGATGTAAGGATTCTAACGATACCACATACATCCAAATCTGTTCAAGCATTAAGTGGCATAAAGAAATTCACATACATATATGAACCCTGAAAATATTACACTCCCTCTTTGGGCAGTCGTGTACTTATTTGCTTGGAATTTCATTAATAATAAGAAAATAAATAAAATACTTTTTATTCATGCATGACAGGTACACGCAGACACAAAACAAAAATATTAAAAAATTGCGATGTGCGTACTGGATAGAAAACACAGATTATTTGTTAGAGATCTATTCAGTTAACTGTACTTTATTTGGTATTTTTGGCTTGCGTTTAACCTCGCAGGCCCGAGTTCTTTAGGGTTCCGTACCCGAAAAGTCCAAACCGAGCCGTGGTGTCACACTTGTGTGCGTCTGTCAAAATTATTACCTAAAAAGACAATGTAATGTCTACAATCATAAAGACTGTGGGACGAGCTGAGTAGACTATCATATTATGTCTCTCTTTTGCAGTCATCTGGCAGTACTGCTATCTAGCAAGCTCGTCTCCTAGCTGTAGCCGTTTGTTAGTTTCCGTAAATAAAGCCTAAAAATTAAGTAGGTTAGGCATACTTTATAAAGCTTTCCAAACATGCGAGAACAAAATCTATTTCTGTGCACCTATGTAATTAAAATCCCGCTGACCTTTCGTTCTTACCTGTAAAAGGTAGTTCTCATAATACACATAAAGGAAATCGAACTGGATATAAGCTCTGCACCTTAAGGATGTTATACGGGCTTACTGGAAATTACCAGCTTTGTAGCAATTGAGGCACGTGCCGTTTTATAACGGAATTGCTATCGGAAAATTGAATCCACGTGTTTCTACTTGGTTTCTACTTTCTACAGTGTATTAGTGCGGGTTATGCTGCCTCCACAATTAAATATTTGTTCTTGTGTATTTGTCAAGTTTCAGAAAATAAATAGGTATAGTATGACACAACTTAGATGAAGCATCGGCAAACTTCGTAAACTCGATCGTTCTCGAAAAGAGTGCGCCTACAACATTATTCATGTGTTAAAAAATGATCGGCGAAAATGATATTGTTGAACGTTGAATGGCGCGATACTGAATTATTTTTATTTGTTGTGTAAATCGGAAGTGAAGTGTACGAAAACGATTCGCCGATGCTACATCTAAGTTGTGTAATACTGTACCTTGTGTGGACGGTATAAGGTCTACACATTGTGATTATTTGCCGAAATTTGCCAAGTATGGTGGATTGCAGGAGCATTACAATCGCGTATATTGAGGGGATATGACTGCATTGTCCGAGGTATAAATGCATTATGCTAAATAATAGCTTTCTCTATTTTCACCTTAGGGGTTGTATTTTCAAAAATCTTCTTTCCTCTCTAGGCTTTGCGTGTTCACCTTCGGGCACATCATCACTGATCATAGCGAAAGATTGTGGTCAAACACTGGGCCTATTATAATAAAAACAAATTATTCTACATAATTTACTTTTCACAAAAAAGGGAACCGCCATCAAAACCACTAAAAGTATAAAATAACTATGTAGGAACTCTAATCTGACACTGTTTTGAAATCAGCGAAATAAAATTGCGGGACCATTTTTAAGTCAGTTCTTTTTTGTAAAAAAAACTTTTAACAAAAAATAGAACCTATAAAATTTGAAGAGTTCCTTCGATTTCTCCAGGATTCCATCATCAGATCCTGACTAGATGACAATATGACCACCTCAGGATTCTGTTTCGAATGAAAATATTTTTTTTAATCGGTCGATTATTGGCAGAAATATCGGTGAACATCTACATTAAAAAAAATACATACCTACTAGTCGAACATAGAACCTCCTTTTTTTAAGTTCGTTAAAAACAAATCTTCACTTTAATTTAAAAATTTATTCATCTCATATTTACTGCAAATCTCATCATAAACCCAAAAGCATGTTCCAGAAAATTTAATCTCAAAGTATCGTTAAAACTAACAACGACTCCACTCCACTCTTGTCCCGGCATCTCTTCAAAATGACACTTAACAGTTACAGTATAAGGTACAACTTACAGCAGCTCGTTAGAGGCAAGGTCGAGAGCTCGGAGAGCCGAACATTCCGACTTTTATAATGACCAGGGGGTCTAAAAAGGAAGGATTACGCAATATTGCTAAAAGGAATTCATTTCCTGAATTCACAGCAGATCTCATGCAATTCCTCTATTTTTTGGTAAAATAGTCGCCCTTTATGCGCAATTCAATTCATAAACAGATTCTGTTTTGAATTAATGTTACTAGACTACAAAAATTAAAACCGTAACTTTACCGGTTATTGTTTCTATTTACTTTTTGTTAAATTAAGACTGAATAACTATGTTTTTTGTATTATAATTAAAAACCGATCGAACTGTTGCTTCATAGCATTTATTTGATTGGATTTGGGTACCCAAAACTGACATTTTAATTGATTATAAAAATATTTTCTTCTTCGACTGGTATCAATCAATGACAATATATTTTATCTTGTCTGTGGTCGGTCGGTCAAAGTTTATATTGGATGTTTTGATAGAGTACAAAATAAATATTTAAAATTATAGTTTAACATTGAAATAATAGTCTTTCAATAATTTAAGGAAAATATGGAAATTATTATACCTATAGTACTGTAATTATTTACGTAAAAATGTAAAAGGAAGACAATATCAGTATTGGACGAATAACACGGAAGAATCTTTTAGAAAGTCAAGATTTTTTAAATGAAAAGGCGAGGAATCTCGCAAACCTAACCTAAAGTAAGTTTATCTCCTATAGTATTTCATACTTTTGATAAGTCGTTACGAGGATATTCCAAAAAACATTCAAGTTATTATTTCTTAAATCGTCAGTCAAGCTTGATACTACGTAGGTACTTACCAGTTATTCAAAAATGGTTTTACCATTAGTAATTCGATATTATGATCTCAATACCCCCATTAGAATAGAAACATTTTATTTGTTAAACATTTATATAATAATTCCATTAATATTATACTATTATTGCACAAAGCAAAGACCTTTTTATAAACTTCCTCTTGTTATTATGTTAAAGATGATATTACTGATAATGTGCATATTCCATCAATTAATTTAACTAACTATAATTTTACTAACTTTCAGGTTAACCGAAGAAGATGATTAATGGTCCATAGAATTATCAAGAAAGTAAAATGTTATGATTAACATGACAGTTACATATTGATGCAGTCATGCTGTAATTAGTGTCACAGTTTAATATACATATCATTATTATATGCAGTTTCTGGGAGCTGTATTCGCATACTGGCTGATTCTTGCCTTAGTATTAATAATTACACTAAACTACAGAAAGATGAAACAATGATACTGTAATAAATGTTTATGCTGTTTATTTACATTATTTTATTTATCCTAACTAAATAAGTGACCAATGATAATTCTTATATCATGAGGATGTCTCTCTGGTCTCATCTATCCTTGACTCTCACATATGGATACCTTTAGACTATCATAACATCATGCAGTTCCGCTAATTTAATCAAAGACATCACAGATATGCTCATAATAATGTATTTTTTTGCACAAACTATCAACCTGGGTATGGTTTTAATATTATGAAGGTACTATAATTTAGATTAAAACTTAGAATAAAGATAGATGACATATAGGCTACTTTTTATCCTGGGAAAGCAAGTGAAACTGCGGGACAGGTAGTAGGAATTATTGCTCAGACCATCCTATTTACACTGTAGGTAATATTGCCAATTATTGCCAAGGGGAACAGACGTTCCCCTTGGCAATAATTAGTTTATACTGAAAAGATATGCATCCAATGTATTTATAGGTACCTACCTACTAATGTTATAAGTAAGGCGTTGATATGTTAGAACACACTCTCAGTCTGATTTAAAAATCTATTATTGCCTTAGATATACTGTTTATTGAAGAGGGCTACCTATAGGCTCAGGCTATAATAAATCACCCTATTGCTATTGAACCCTAAAACACCCTATGGGAAGGTTACCTATAGCTCATTATAATATTAAGACAACTTGTAAAAATTACGATGGTAAGAATGAGGTTCACAAAACTGGTGGTAATAAACTTATTTGTAAGCCAAAACCTTTAAACTGTCCATAAAATGGGTTATAGACGTTAAAAATACATATTTAATTCCTAAATATTCATTGATTTTTAACAAAATCTCTAAGTTGAATTGTAAAAAGATAGTTCTCAGTATCTTCTTATGATTCTACTATTTGACGTAAAAGCAATTCGGATTTAGTGAACCATTTTACGAAACTCTATAGAAAACTGTCAAAGAAATGAATTGCAGATACAGAATCGTATTAGGATCATATTCTGAATTGCATAAAAAGCGGCCATTTTACGATTTTGAATTCAATTCATAATAGGATCTCATTATGATTCAACAAGTGCTTCCTTTTTAGAGCCCCAGGGATATGCAGAGGAGACATGATGTAGTCATTAACTTGGAGTGTATATGAATATGAGTTATATTCGTATGTAACTTGGTAGGTTTTTGCTTGAGAAAGTTGACGATAGGTGTTATTCTGGTGCTTTAATAATTCGGAAGGTTCTACTCTAAGTTTGGAGGAATATTTATGGTCTAACTTTAGTCATACGAGCAAATTCTCATTGGATGTACAGATTCGCAAAAGTTTTCCGACTCGGGCTAATTTTAATAATGCTGAAGCTCTTAATTTCAAATATTAGTGAAAAAGGATTTAACCGCCGCCAAATTAGTCTACAAATATGGTATTTACGGAGAAATAGTGTCCAAAACAAAATTAACAACTAAAACAAGCAATTCTACATGTCTACTTATATCCTTTTCTAATGTATTTTTTTAGAAAGAGATAGATATAGTGAAATAAATTTGTTTAATTATTAAATAATACAGTTATCAACAACTGTGCTCAAATGAAATCACTCATTTATTCAAATTACTACCTTCCGCCCCGCGGTTTCAGTCGCGATCCCAAGTTATTCCGGGATAAAAAGTAGCCTAAATGTTTTCAAGGGTATTATATATTATTATCTATGTGCCAAGTTTCATCCAAGTCCATTAAGTAGTTTTTACGTGATAGAGTAACAAACATTCATACATACATCCTCGCAAACATTTACATAAGAAACTCAATACATTTTTGAACACGGGCATAAATTCTACAGAACACATACTACAGCTACTTTGACAATAGTAAACCGACTCCCAGCCAACTTTAAATTCAATAATGCCTGACAAAACTGCATGCGAAGTAGAACAACAATTTTCCATGATATCTGCAACTTGAATGCGTTTGACGGCTGTGATAGGATCTCGGCCTACAATAGGACACGTCTGGATGTAGGTCGCATGTCATTTAAACGTGGCCAGACTGGACAGTGGGCCCGAGACAGCTTACTGCCTGTGGAGGACAATGTGTGGGTGGCTTGGTACAGTATGACACAACTTAGATGTAGCATCGGCAAATCGTATATCTACACTTCACTTCCGATTGACACAACTAATAAAAATCATTGATTATCGCGCCATTCAACGTTCAACAAGATCATTTTCGCCTAAAGTACTAATAAACATGGGTAATGTTGTAGGCGCACTCTTTTCGGGAATTATTGATTTTACGAATTTTGCCGATGCTTCATCTAAGTTGTGTCATACTGTAATGTGCTTTTGTTTGGTATCTAGGTATTGATAGGGATTTCATTATGGTGGATGCTTCATAAAACTCGCGAAATTCAAATGTTATTACGATTTTTGCTAATAATAACAAAATATGAAAATAACGAAGATTTAAAAAAGTGGAATTAAAATTAGCCAATAAAAGCGGAAGATATAAGCATTTTAAACTACTAATAAGACAGCGATCAGACAGAGAGATCGGACATAGTATGTGACGTCATACGTATACTAACTTCTGTTTTGTTAGAAAGAGATAGGAATAAATCTTTGATGGCTTATATCTAGGTTATTTTTGTAGTTATTTTTTTCCTACTATTTCTTATATGAATAAACTTTTATTTAAGCCTATTGCAGCTCAGTAATAGGTCGTATGTTTGTGCGTAGAGTGAAACCGCGGGGCGGAAGCTAGTGAAAAATAAGTATAATCAAAACATTAGCATACAAAAGGTAGGTATAACATCTCCTGACGCGGATACAATAGAAAATATTATAAGCATCAGATCCCTTACGACAATAGGACTTCCGGCGGGCGCCACCTGAAGAGTTTCCTAACAAACCTCCCTCTACGCTTCCGGTGATGCGAAGGGACCGCTTGTATTCATATTATACCTTTCGATATTATACACAATACTGTCAGAGTATTCTATACTGTAAAGGTCGTTGGTTATACCTTCACAGTCTACATTGTGCAAAATTTTTAGTTTCTAAAGAAAGAAAAAAAAGAAAGTAAAAGTTTTTATTTTTTGCGCGCCACACAACGCATATGGCATAAAAGATACAATCTAAATAATAAAACAAGAAAAATACAATAATAAAAACAATACTAGGCTGTATGACTCTGAGGCATTGCCTTATTTTTTCATTGATATAGACCACAGTTCATCCTTGCAATAATTTTTCAAATCGGACCAGTAACTCCGTAGATTAAGGCCCCCCGCGCACTAGGCAGCCTGGCTGCGCAGCCAGGCCGCAGCAGCCAGAATATTTGCGCAGCCAGTTATAGCAGCTTTTCGGTATATTCTATATCAAAAGTAATTTTTTGTTCGAAAGTTTGGAACCCAAAATACGTCGGGCTGCAACAACTAGTGCGCAAAGACCGACGGCAGCCACATACATTCGCCTACACACGCTCTGGCTGCGCGCAGCCAGCTGGCTGCCGTGCAGATAGGCGCGTTGTTATGGCTGCCGCAGCCGGGAATTCTTGGCTGACTAGTGCGCGGGCTCCCATACAACGTCATATGTTTTACTGGCTGCCGCAGCCTGGCTACGCAGCCAGGCTGCCGAGTGCGCGGGGGGCCTAACGCGTTCAAACAAACTCTTCAGCTTTATTATTAGTATAGATTACGCGTACCCTAACATCCACTAACGCTGTGAACCATTTACATCATGACCATGACTTACAAATAATGCCTTCATCACCTACTACAGAAACAAGAGCTGTAAATCCATCGCAATGTATCAATAAATCAACTTTGATAGTGTTGGATGATGGTCGATAGTCAGTTTATCGATAGTGTGTATTTTGTTCGATATTGGGTTTTTGGTATAATGTTGAACATACAAATATAGCGGATAGGTGGGGTCGTCTGCTAAAAGCTTAGCCCAAATAATTAGACCTGGCCCCACAGTTATTTTTAAACTTAAATGAAATTAGTCACTTATAAAAATTTCAACACCGATAACATTATGTAAAATTGATAAAACTGTTTTTTTTTTGTAACTATTTTATTTTTATTGTTTGTTTTTAAAGCGGCAACAGTGATACATATTCTGTAAAAAATTAAACTGTCTACCTATTAAAGTTCATGAGATACAGGAAGGACGGAGGGTTCCGTTGGCACTCTTTGGATACGGAACCCTTATAAAAAGGGCACACATGACTCTGTCGCCCATCACAACTACTTTGTAGTGTCATAATGTGTTGCGATTTGCGAGAAGAATGGTAGTATATTTACTGATTAATAACAAAAGAAATCATCAACATATTCCTCCAAGGTATATTACTGACATATACGACTATTTCATGAAAATGTTACTAATATACCTAGGTATACTACCATTCTTCTCACAAATAACATGTTGATAACTTACGACCTAAAACTGAGCTGCAACTTTCAAAAAACGTGATAAAATTTGTTTTCGCGCTCTAACCGAACGTTTCCCCTTAAAGCTTCTGAAACTCTCCTTGAAGCTTCAAACTGTCAGGCAACTATAAAGTTGGTCTTGGTAATTTCAGTAATCAATCATATTGCTCATTAATTAAAAACAATTAATACTAATGGTTTATTGATAAAAGTATAACATAATGCGTCACAAAATAACTTTCCTTATTATTACCAAATAATTGACGCATTATTTACGGTGTCAGTGATATCATTCGTCACGAAAACAGAAACCATGGATTATTTACTCGGTACCTATTGCTAAATTAGGTAATAAGTAGTGTAATATGTGTAATACGAATTTCATTAAATATACGCACGAAAAGTAGGGAATTGTATTTTTTATGATTTCTCATTTCTAATTACATTTTAACAAATAATTTGTATGTTTCTGTCATCTTTTAACACTCTATTTTTATATTCCACAAGGTTTAAGAGAAAAAAAAATAGAAAACACATTTTGGCGCCAAAAGCTCGCCCTTTAGATTTTTGATAATTAATATTTATTTATTTATTTATTTTCTTATCTACAAACTGTACATAACATAATATGTGTGACACTCGCGCAATAAAGACAAATGTAAACTTAAAATCGGTGGAGCCGTTTGGGCTACAGGAGGTCACAATGGAACGGACATACATACATGCGCGCGAAAAAAGGGTAAAAAGGTAAATATTTCATCTGAGTGATCACCGTTTTTCTTTCATTTTATCGAATCATCGACTATGAGACAACCCTATTGAGGCCGTTCGATACATCATCTATCTTCCTCTGTCATATAACGAATGAAAGAGACACACAAATCCGATTGTTTTGACAGGTCATCGGCACCACAGAATGTGTTGCACTTTAGAAACGAATAAAGAGAATGATAGCCCAAATAAAATTAGATTTTACAACCCATTTGAGTTCTTTATAACGTTTTAAGTTTTTTTCGAGCACCTTAACATCTCGCGCTGGCAGTTTAAACTTTTATGCCTTAAGGGTAAACGTTCGGTTGGAGCGCGAAATTCAAATTTTTTCACGTTTTCATGAAAATGTTACAAATATACTTTGGAAGAATATATTGATGATTTCTTTTGTTATTAATCAGTAAATATACTTCCATTCTTCTCGCAAATAATATCTTGATAACATACGACCTATAACTGAGCTGTAATTTGCAAAAAACGTGATAAAATTTGAATTTCGCGCTCCAACCGAACGTTCCCCCTTAATTTAGATGCTTTGCTTACGTATTACTTAATTACTTGTTTTTAGAGTTCCGTACCCAAAGGGTAAAACGGAACCCTATTACTAAGACTCCGCTGTCTGTCTCTGTCTTTCCGTCTGTCACCAGACTGTATCTGATTTGTTAGATAATTGAAATTTTCACAGATGATGTATTTCTGTTGCCACTTTAACAACAAAAACAGAATAAAATAAATATTTAAGGGGCTCCCATGAAACAAACGTGATTTTTTGCTGTTTTTATAGATAATGGTACGGAACCCTTCGTACGCAATTCCGACTCGCACTTGGCCGGTTTTTTATAGTAAACATACTAGTTGGCCCGGCAGACTTTGTCCTGAGAATTAAAAAAACTGGGACCTCAGTTTTACTTTTTTTTCTGAGTTTTTATAATATATTTTCATAGTTAATCGGGGCGGAGACAAATCCAAATTCTTCGGGCTATGTAACACACGGCCAACTGACTCCAAATCCAAACTAAGCCATGCGCTCATTGCACTACATAAATATAGGTACACACAAGTACCAAGTCATGAGAAACAAAACAAAAGCAGTTTTTGCATATATCCCTCAGCTGTGCCCTAAAAACAAATGGGTCGCTAAAAATGAGCACTTCTTTTGGATGAGTTGCCTTTCAAGTATTCATGGCGTCATCAACGCGCCATCTCGCTGTTATACAGTCTGTACTTCTGTAGTACTCTACAGTACTACAGATATGACTACTCATAACCACCTGTTCGCCTTTTATATTTATGTACTTTGTCAAATCTACCGTCTTTTTAATCGACTTCAAAAAACTTCTTTTGTTTAAAAAAAAATAAGGACAACTTTTTTTTTATCATCATCAGACCAGGTTACAGACACCATAATGTTATTGTATTGTCATTGGATTTACATATGTGTACCAAATTTCAGATCAATTGTACACCGGGAAGTGAATCGAATTTGACTAACATGATTCGACCTACATACTAAGATGGCAAGTTAAATAAAAATGTGATTAGAGTATGTAGTAATATCACAGAATAACTATTCCCCTACAGTTCGGCATCGAATGTACTTGCGCAGAGCAACTGTGGGGCTAGTCTTGCGAGGAAGCGGGCGGCGCGGACCGCTACCAGCAAACTCGCTTAGTTTGATGGCTCTAACGTTGAGGGACGACGCGAGCGTGTTTTACGAGACTTCGTAAATAAAAAAACTTTCCACGGAGTATACCTATAATATACATACAGTAAATAATAATATCTATACTAATAATAATGCTGAAGAATTTGTTTGTTTGAACGCGCTAATCTCTGGTGTTACTGGGGAACAGCTAGTTATGTAATATAAATGAACGTATAATAGGTATATAGGTACTTTTAAATTACACATTATTTTATTTTCCATTTTTTGACAATCCTGACAAGTCTGCGTGCGTCACCGTAAGTACTTACATGGGCGGCGGCATCGCCCGACATCAAACGCGATTCCACACTGTAGGGAGAATATAGTTACACTGTGGTAATATACACCTATTTTAGCATATGAAGAACGGTTAGAATGAGTTTCATAACATAATTTATGTATGAATCCGAGTCGTGCCTTTTGGGAAATACAGTCTGTGATGGTTTTCACATACCCCCTCCACCGCCCCCCCGCTGGTGCCCCTGGAAAACACAGTTATCTCCCAGTGATTACTATTTGCATGTCATGTTAGTTTTGAATTTGCAATGTTTACATACGAGTTATATTATATCTGATTCGTATGAAAGTGTTTTTATAATCCTAAAATCTATTATTAGCTGTTGTTTTTGATTTATTTATTTTATGTAGCTGCGTTATTTCTAGAAACGAGTGGGCTATAGCTCTTAGCCTATATAAATAATAATAGGTACTTACATATATATTAAGAAATTTAAAAAAATCGGCTGAGTGCGACTCACACACACGAAGTGCTTACTATCGTCTAGATTAGAACTCTCTTCCTATGTGGGGGGTCAATATCGACCTGTTAACTATCTTGTTTCATATAATTTGACATATTTGTATGGAGTTTAAGTCAAAGCCATTTATTCAATTTAGGCCCCAAAAAGGCACTTATGAAGATCAAATTAATCAAATTTACTGAAGTTACCACCGGTTCGGAACAGAGCCGGCATAAAACTCAGTAAGGCTAATTTTTTTTAAATATACCTATATATTATTATTTTTGTTTCCAATTTTAGGCGAAACGGATATGTTTCTGCAAATCTGTCAGTTAATATATAGGTATGTTTCGCCGAAAAGTGGCGATATTAACTCGCATGCTTAGTTATTTTTACACGACTGCCCAAAGAAGGAGTGTAATATTGTCAACGTTTATATAACGTGAGTTTCTTTATTCCACCATAACTTGCCTATGACACGATGAAGTCTAGGTAATTAATAGCTTGCTTACCCTTCCATCACTCTTCCAATAAATGAAAAAGCCATACTCGTCGACCTTGAAAGTGCAGTTCTGCTCAAATTCAGTGTTGTCCTTCTCTTCGGTCCATCTGTCGAACACAGCGCCCTGGAACAAAATTATATAGGTACTTATAGCATAAATAGACTAATTCCTTATAGTTACTAATTTAACTTCAGTCTCTGAAGAGTGAACTAAACTAATAATTTGCTAGATTCGGATGCATGGTTTGAAAGATTGCTTTTGCTCAAAAGTGCCGGCAATAATTCTGCATTTACACTATAGTACTTTTAGTTCTATTGTTTTTCAGTTGATAGTTGATACAAACTGCTAAATAAAGAATAGACTAGGTACTGCCATAAGGTATACTGATGCCTCCTCAGTGCCGGATTAAGCAAGCCCGTGGGCCAATATCATGATGCCCTTAAGGCGATGCTAAAATGCGTTTTCCTCTGTACTTTTTGTTCCAAGAGAATTGGAAAAAATATATGTGAAACTAGAGAATATGAGACGGGGAAAAGTTTTAAAAAAAATTGGAATTATTCATTAGTAACGTCAGAAAAACTTGTAAATATGCCCCTTCTTAAAACTAAAAATGCATTCTTCTCTTATTTGGGCCATCCAAATAACTTGAAAAATAACAACATGCATTCTGAAATCTATTAGAAAGAGAATAGTTTTATTACTTTAAAAAAAAGGCTTAGTTTATTTTTAAATAACATAAAACCATATTTTTTACTAAAATTACGTCTCTCCTGTCTCCGTCAGTTAAGTAAGGGACGGAGACATTCGCAGAGAGCCACCTCTTAATTTGTTACGGGTTTTCAAGTACAAAGTGATAAAAAAAAAATCAAGACTCAATACGTTTATTAGGTTACAATTTTCAAAAAATTATATTCAGGAGGTATTAGCGTCGTTATTAAAATACGAACTATAAACCTTTTACATATCCCAATGGCTATCAGTAAATGGCCTTTGATCGCACGCATACAAGCAGCCATGTTTATTCAGAATACTAATTACCTTATAACGTCTTATTGATTCATTATTATTTCTATTCATTTGTTAACACGCGATCTGTGTAAAACATATTTAATAATTATTATAATTACTTAGGTAATGCAGAATGTCTCACGATAATAATAATAAATAAATAATAAAAATTCTTTATTGCAATTTTTACAATTACAAAAATATAACTGAATAACAAAGTTTGGTTCTTATTAATATTACACGGACAATTTATTTTGTATAATTGAAAGTCATAGGTATTTGTTGAAACTCTTGACACCCAAGCTAAGATTAAACTTGTGTTATGGGCGTCAAGGTTCTCTCTTAAGGGTAAACGTTCGGTTGGAGCGCGAAATTCAATTTTTTCACGTTTTTTGCAAATTACAGCTCAGTTATAGGTCGTTTGTTATCAAGATGTTATTTGCGAGAAGAATGGAAGTATATTTACTGATTAATAACAAAAGAAATCATCAACATATTCCTCCAAGGTATATGACTGACATATACGACTATTTCATGAAAATGTTACTAATATACCTAATGGAATCCACTGCTTGACAAAAGCCTCTTCCAAGGATCTCCACGATGGCCGGTATTGCACTACCCGCTGTTTGGCTGGACCAATTTTGATGTACTTTGTTATGGAGGTAGCTGACACCCTGGATTAACATAGGCTACTTTTTATCCCTAGGAAACGCGGGTGAAACCGCAGGGCGGAAGCTACGAGATATTTCATTCAATTAATCAAATACGAAAATGTATTTATTCAATCAATTTATACATACTAATCAAGTAAAATATATATACATATACTATATATATATATCAAATACTGAATGCCAGTTTAGTCAATTAAAGGTCTTTATGTGGTGGTCAAAAATAATTAAGGGATATTACATCTTTGTGCTCGCTGCTTTGGGAAAATGATCTGTTTTAGAAGGAAGAGTTTTTCAAAATTGATCCTCTGAAATAATTGGGGCGAAATAGAGAAATACAAGAGTAAGAGTAGTTTTATATTATTAATAATAAATGAATATAAAAGCAAATGCTTAGTTTCCAAGATCAAGCCACTAATATTCTATCCTTATTCTCAGTTAAAATGTATTCTTATCCAGTCTGGCGTCGCTGTCCGTATTTGGCTCAACAATAGGGGTGATGAAAAAAAATTTGTCCGTCAGTTAGATTACCAAAAAATATTGGACACATGTTTTTTCTTTAGTTCTGAAAACAAAAAATAACGAAGATACAGTGCGTATAAATATCGCGTGACGTCACGTTTGAGTACACTTTTTACAGAGAAGTGACGTCACAAACCCCCACTCCTGAACTTTGATGCGACCTATCTTTTTAGGTTTTTATTGATTTGATAAAATAAAAAATACGTATCCAATATTTTTTGATAACCTAACTGACGGACTAAATAGAATTAATTATTTTTTACCCACTCATCATCCCTATTTTGTTGGCATATGGCTTTTGTTTATAACAAGTAGTTTCCGTTACGCTTTTATTATTTTTAAATGTTATTTAAATTTCAACCTTGACAGGAAAATATAAGAATTATAATAATAACGTTTTTAAAGTCAATAAGGACAAGATTCGCCTGCAAAAGAGTTGCTTTTCACGACTTTCCTAGATTATCATTTTCATTTTATTTGACAGCGCAGACTGGTTATTATAAAAAAAACCAGTTCACCTATTATTCAATTATTCCAACACTATAATTGTTTACAAATCGTAAACAATACGCTTGGGCGAGCATCGGTTATTCGTCAGATGGCGTAAGATAAAGATTATCAAGTCGTTCCGAACGATTGCTTCAGAATGGGAGCACGCGGCAGGTGGATGCTGTGAGGTGAGGTTCTAGTGAGAGCGGGTTGATGAGTGGAGCGTATAAATCTGACCTGTTTCTTGTGAAAAAATCCCTATTTGAAATGAAACTTCGTTGGGCGCGATTATATTTATGTTTTGGAACGTACTAAAATTGGTAGCCTAAGGCTGCTTTTCCATCAGAGATGTGCTATGCAGCTACGAGTACGATGCGAGGATGTGAAAGCTAAGCTACGAAACTATGTGACCGTTTCCACTGATGCTAAGCTATGTGAACTGATGAATATGATTGGTGGTAATCAATGGCTTCATCAACCATAGGCGCGATTTGAGTTAAATCTAAAGGTCAATTTGAGTGTAACATGTATATGACTTAGTTGCTAGGTAACAGTGTAACGTAGGTGCTGGGTGACAGTGTAATGTAACGTAATTGCTGGGTGACTGTGTAACGCAGTTGTAACGTAACAGCGTAACGTAGTTGCTGAATAAAAGTGAAAAGTAACACTAGAAAATTGGTGATAATTTTCAAACGGCTGAGCGGATTTTCTTGAAACATAGCTAAGAACACTCTCGATTAAGTCACCTTTTAAACAAAAAAAAACTAAATGAAAATCGGTCCATCTGTTCAGGAGCTATCAGGCAGACACACACACACTGACAGACAGACACGTCAAACTTATAACACCCCGTCGTTTTTCCGTCGGGGA
This sequence comes from Tethea ocularis, assembly GCA_963555595.1. Lineage (NCBI taxonomy): Eukaryota > Metazoa > Arthropoda > Insecta > Lepidoptera > Drepanidae > Tethea > Tethea ocularis. The sequence goes on along the minus strand of OY741972.1, from coordinate 9,819,529 downwards.
TTAAATATTTAATGTCTTATCTGCTATGTAAACTTTTTTATTATTCTCGCTATCATAGGGACCGCGCCCTCGCTGTGGGCGGGAGCGACTTGCCCTCGGTAAACATCGGCGATCAGCTTTGATTTACAACGTGTTCGTGAATACCTTTGCTGATATAGATACCTATGCTATCTCAAGAGTCGGGATAAATCTTATACCTGCGTTTCATTCACGGAAAGCGGTCAAGCGAAAACTACCTTCGAGGGTTCCGGATTTAGGATAGCTAATTGTCGTTACGTGTTACTCTATCTTCTAATATGTTTATGGTAATGATAAAAAAAATACAAATTAATACCATTAATAACAAATTTCAAATAATCAACATAAAAAAAAGAGTATAACCTGCTTCAAAGACAATAAAATTAATATGGAATAATTATTTTATTTAATTATTAAAATCGGTTCAAGCAAAAAAGTTATGCGTGAACAAACATTAAAAAAAAAGAACATACACCCGAATTGAGAACGTCTTCCTTTTTTTGAAGGAGGTTAAAAAGGAGAAAATTCAGAAGGTTTCTTTCAAAAACTTAACCTTACCTGCAGGAGAGGTTCCGGTACGGGGATCTGCCAATTGAATTCGAACTTTTTCGTCATGGTGTAAGGTCTGTACTAGCACCGCACCCTGACTTAGAAGCTCTTCAGCAAGCAGCCATCCTTGACGACAGCCTGTGGACAAAGGATATGATTGTTTATTTGAAATTTCGGTTTGATATTTCATCACCAAAATTGGTTCCAATATTTTGGTATAGTTTTAGACAATCCGTGGGTTATTTTTGTCGGTTACAGAGTAATTAAATTCTTATACATGGTACCTAATAGAGAGTGCAATGGAGACATTTCCATAAGTTTTCATCTCGTAGGTACTTTTTTTTATCATGAACATTATATGGTCAGTGTTTGACCACAATCTCACCGTAATCAGTGATGATGTGGCCGATGGTGGTAAGCATACAAAACCTAGAAGTGCAGCTGTAAGCTGAACTAAACTAAATGAAAAAGTCTGTGTCGTCATCGTTTACAGAATACTGGTGGCACTGCCGCGCCACCATTGGAAAGCAATTACGCCAATGGCAATTAGGATATAATATTTCTCTTCTTGTATTATACTTACCATGAAGTGCTTGGATATCATAAACAAAAGCGACGGGGGACAACCCTGCGATCTTTTCCTTGAGGTCACGCCCTGACCTCCAGGTCAGGGACCCGAGATAAGGCAGTTCACTAACGATCCAAGAGAAACGACTGGATCGTCGTACCCTAATTGGCTGATATGTAGGCTATGGAATCACGAGATAGGTTTATTTTTTGTCACAGAATGAGACAAAAAGTAAGTAATACAGAAAGTCACAAAATGAAATAGTCCTAGACTGGTAATTCAGTGTTTTTTTTATTGTATCGCACAAAAGAAGATTGTGTGATAGATTGTGGTAATACAAGCCTCTAATATTATAAAGAAAAAAAAAGTTATTTTGTATTTTAGTTTGTACTAGATAAACTCTAAAACTTCTGAACCGATTTTAAAAATTCTTTCACCTATAGAAAGCTACATTATCAGCAAGTAACATAGGCTATATTATATAGAAAGAAGGTGTCGAAGGATTTGGGAACATTCGATTATATTTAGATTTTTTTCCTACTTGTCCCTCTAACTTGAATTTTATGAAAACATATATCATGGCCGAGGGCCCCTCCCCAATTAAAAATCTCGGGTCCGCCCTTGCTTGTCAAGCACACTTAGGCGGACAGTTTGCGGTATCTAGGGCACTCTAAGTCTGTGGGTCGAGGGGTCACGCAGATCAAAGCGGCGGCGATGCGTAAAAAACTAAATTGCGCATCCTGTTACATGATAGCAGATATCAGCAAATGTGTCGTAGAAGACCAAGTAGGTCGTATTGTACGGCCGGGTCGTCAAGGTTGGAGTTAGTGATCCCCTTAAAACTAACAATCTGTGGTCAAAATATAACGCCCTAACATCCCTCAATAACATTTCAACTCTTAGTAACCGAGCCACATATTCAAACAATCTTGCAACATTAAGTATCAAGTACTAAAGGCCGCTGCTGTTAACTAAGTTACGAGTACTTAAGGGTGGAACATGGGTGAAATCGCGAAAATACGCTGTGTTTTGACAGTTTTTTTTTACGAATCCTTTCGTCTATTAGTCCTACGAAAAATATATGTTATAGTTTACTTCTTCATGTTTCAATTGTATTGATTAAAATTGTAATAAACATCCCTGAATTTGGAAAAAGAAATATTCTGTCACATGCGATTTTAACCGAAATGGGAAATTTTTGACAAAACGCATTATCCTTTGTAAATTAATCTTACACCAAAAAAAGGATATTATTAAATTACAGGTTAAAATTATTTTTAAATCAGTCATTTAAAATAAATAAAAATCAAGCATAAACCCAAGACTCTCCTCTAGATCCCACCCGCGGACGCCTAAGCTTTGAATACTTATTGGTATGGACAAATCGTCAAGGTTATTGGCGTTAGGGATCCTCTTAAGTAGCAAGTACTGGCCGCCGCTGTTAACTAAGTTACGAGTACTTAAGTGCCAAGTGGCTACAATGGAAACTTCGACTAAGTTCGACCATCTTCGAACATCGCAATGCAGCGGGTAGCGGTAACGCCGTAATGGATTTGGTTTCATTCGAGTTTCAGGGGTTTGTTCTGTAGTTTGAGAAAAATACTGGGTACAAGTTTTAATGGATTTTAGAGTAATGTTATAGAATAAGAAATAGTTTTACAGTACAGAAGGGTTAGTCTATAATAAGACTGTGGCTACGAACGCCTCTCTTTCTTTTACATAGGATAGGTAGGCAGATACGGCTCCGGCACAAGGCGCATCCATAACTATATTTAACCTCCTTGAAAAAAAGGAGGAGGTTCTCAATTCGGCGGTATGTTTTTTTTAATGTTTGTTCACGCATAACTTTTTTGCGTATGAACCGATTTGAATAATTCTTTTTGCGTTGAGTTCTGTGTACCAAGAATGAGGCAAGTGTGAGTCATTACAATGCTTATTTTTTCTTCAATGTACAAGCACAAGATCAGGGTGATCAGGTGATGATGTAGCCAAAGGTAGTATGCTCACATAACCTAGAAGGATCTGGTTTTTAGGTGCAACTGTCAGAACAGAAATCACCAATAGGTGCATGGTGACAATTATTCAATTTGAGAGTGGTCGCCAGCCACTCAAAGTCATTACTTATATAGTTTAGGGTGGTTTGAGCCCTAGGACAGCGTTAATGAAGTTCTAGCTACTGAACCAATTCGTAAGGAAAGTATTTTAAGTCCAGAAGTAGGCCAAAGTCACGTGAAATACTTTAGAACACAAATGCAAATAGCCTCACCCAGAAAACAAGTATTGCTTAATTACTAGCTGTGGTTTCACCCGCGTTCCCGAGTTATTTCATGTTTTCCCGGGATAAAAAGTAGCCTACATGTTATTCCAGGGTATGATTTATCTATGTGCCAAGTTTCATCTAAATCCGTTCATTAGTTTTTACGTGAAAGAGCAACAAAGATACATACATATTCACAAACTTTCACATTTATAATATTAGTCGGATATCTCTTTAAATCATATAGCACAATTAGATAGTTCAAATGAGAATTCAAAAGATCGTATGAAACGTACCACTCGCACGAACATAAAAGATTATCCATTGAAATTATAACAAAGTGCTGGCAATAACTACCTATTCAAATGAAGCCTCTCAGAGGCAGTCACGCGGCTGGCAATACGCGTTCTACGCTCACGGAGAGTGACACGTGCTGGGAAAAATGAATTCTCAGTTTCCATGGCGATTTTACCATTTATTTTATGTAATAACTCTATTATTTGGAGGTTTTAAGGGTGGAATCGGTCAAATGGTGAAAATACGCTGTGATTAGACAGTTTTTTTGACAAATCCTTTCGTCTATTAGTCCTAGGATAAATATATAGTTCATCATGTTTAAATAGGGTAGTTGACTGACATATCAAATCAGCAACTTTTTAATAAAATCTACTCTTAGTGGTTCCACTGGTAATTAAAAAGCATAAGATTAAATGTACAACATATTTGATGTTTTTAGATGTTTTATCCATTAGTTAGTGTTTGGTCATTTATTTTTGATAGTGTGAACTACCCTATTGTATTGATTAAAATTGAAGTAAATATTTTGAATTTGGAAAAAAAATATCCTATTATTTATTACGTTTAGACACCACTCACAAGAGTATACCTACTAATTAAAAAAAATAGCTTTTTAAATAAATATTTTGCCTCCATTAACATAAAGCATCTCAATTAGTTTTAGTTCATTTACTTGTCTCTTTAATTTTGAACATTTTTCGTACCGCAGTCGGGATTTTTAATTTTTTTAATCAGAATAATTGTTCGACGCCATGGTGTATCACAAAAACAAAACGATAACAGCGCCTCTAACGGTGGATAATATAACTATGTGTAATTCTGAAGTGTTCATATAGTCAAACACTGATTATTCATTGAAACAGCTTCAAGCCACTTTGTGTTCCAAAAATCGGGTGAGGGAAAATTAGGGCAGATAGGTACCTGATTCCTTTTGGGATTAAGAGGTCATTGAACACATCTCGAAGGGTCTTTGATCATCAATCGGATAGGATATTAATCTTTCCTTTGTGCCTATTTCTTTATCTTTCTTCTTTATGTTATTAATATTCCTTAATAGCATCTATTGGAGCGCAACAGAGACCAACAAAATTTGAAAATACCGTAAAAAAAATCAAAAAGTGAAATTAAAATCGGCCAAGAAACACGGAAGATATAAGCATTTTAAACTACTAATTAGACAGCGATTAGACATAGAGATCGGACATAAGATGTGACGTCATAATACTATGACGGCCATATAAACTCCATGCTAAATTCTGTTTTGCTAGAAAGAGATAGGAATAAATCTTTGATGGCTATATCTTGGTTATTTGTATAGTTATCCGATTAACTTAAAACTTCAAATGATATTGCTTTCATGTGATGTGAAGGATGGCAAATAATACATACATATATAGAACAGAACATGAAACCCTGTTAGGGCACAGCAAAGAATAAAAATAAGAACAAAAAATAAAATAAAATATTAGAATTGATTAAAATACTTAGGATTAATGTTATTATAATGTGCATTTAAATTTATATCAAATAATGAAAAGTTTCCTACATTACAACAATAATAATAATTAATTAAACTAATTCCACGTATTTTCCATTACATTTATCTTTAATTACAGTATATTTATTGTAAAACAAATGTAAAGATATGATTATTTAAAATGTCAAGATTAACAAGTAGTCAGCTTATAGTGCAACAGGCCAAGTTCCTGATTCCTAACCACATTTCAAATTCTAATCTATCTTTCATCAAAATACTTCTGCAGTGTATAATAGCATTTTTGTTTTAAATATTTGGATAATAGTGTTTTAAATACATTTAGTTTTTGTGTTTCTTTTATAGATTGAGGAATTTTATTGTATATTTTCCTACTGCTTCTTATATTCAATAAAGCAAAAAAAAAATGCATATTCCCTTTTATTTTTAAATAGAAAATATAAATGCAGTGCTTCCATGTAATAAAATATAATAAATCTCATTAGGGTCCTGGCCTTCGGACCTCGTAAGTCGGCCTCAAGCCGTGGCCTATAATCGCATTACGAGGCCCGGCGGGCTTCCTCTAATATCATTGTTGAAATGAGGTTTCATGGCTGTTTAATACTTGGAGACGATGGTTTTGTTGTATAATTTCAATTTCAAATGAGAGAAAGATTAAATAGGAGCAGAAGCGACACGCTTATTAAGTAAACGGGAGACGTGACAACTGATCCTGTTAAATGTTATATTTATTTATTTAGCCCGTTAACCTGGTTGAGATTAATATTAATGGTTGTATTGTTTGATGTTTTTGTCTATAAGATGTCTCTCAACTCAGTATGCCTTTTGGCAAAGGCCTCCTCCAGTAGTTTCCATTGCTGTTATTTGTATTCATTTGCAAATACAAGGTATGCTATTTGAGTAAACTAGCTGTGTGATGCCTACGCCTAGCCCACCACAGTAAATATGTCATGTCAATAGGGTGAAGATGATGATTTCAATGTCAAATCGGTAAGGATGGCCAAAATGAGAGGCCAACTGTTGTCAGTATTAAAACTAGCTTAAAATAACGTTGCGCGTGTAAGCGACTGCAATGTTCTATGTCAGCATAAAGTATTCCCCGCGGTTTTACTCGCGTTCCCGGGATAAAAAATAAACTTCGAGGATAATGTAGCTTCCTATTAGTGAAAGATTTTTTCAAATCGGATCAGTCACTTCGGATATTAGCGCGTTCAAACAAACACACTCTTCAGCTTTATTAACTAGCTGTTCCCCGCGGTTTCACTCACGTTCCCGGGATAAAAAGTACCTTCGAGGATAACGTAGCTTTCTATTAGTGAAATAATTTTTCAAATCGGACCAGTAACTCCGGTGATTTGCGCGTTCAAACAAAAAAACTCTTCAACTTTATTATAAGTATAGATTTCTGTCAGCAAAGTCAAAGATTATTATGGAACATATTCGCAGAGGTGAATTAGGTAGAAATCTAATTAGTTGCAAAAGCCTTTCACTCTGTCAGCTATAAGCTTAAATCAGGATAAAAGATACTTAATCTTGAAATGGAGAAAGTATTCGAGACCATAGATAAGGAATAATTGGCCATCTAAAGAGCAATAAAAATAATATATATATATGTACCTAACTAATCAGTAAAGTTAATTGGCAATTTAGCATGTTACAAGCTTGGCATTTGTAATACTTCATTTTGTCTAGTATTTATTGTCCCATATATTTATAACCTATATACAGGATGTAATCGTTAAGTGTGTCCAGGCGATTATTCCGCAACTATTACAGATATAAAAAAAAATCAACTGATATAAACAGAGACTAAAATTTGATATCTGTAATAGTTACGGAACAATCGCCTGAACACTTAACGATTACAGCCTGTATACATATAATAAAACAGTACAATCCGGTGCGTCTGTCCATTGAAGAAAATAGTTTAAACTAAAATAAAAATTGCTGCTAATCTACAAATGACTGAGCGGATTTTCTTGTAACATACCTAAGAACACTTTCGATTAAGACACCTAACAAACAAAAAAAACATAGTCGAAGTCGATTCATACATTCAGGAGCCATGAAGCCCCAGACAGACAGACACAGATCGGGGGTTAAAACACTGAGGTATATTACTAGGTATAGAGAAGACGCCACATATAACCACTATGTTCCGTTCAAGTGCAGCCGTCGGGCCGCACTTCACTTAGTTGCACGCGTAAGCGCCATCAAAATCATGGTTCTTTCGACATTATGGTCGCAAAAAAAACTACACCTTAAAAGCGTCCTAGCGCTACGTGTTTAAACTGTCTGGTTAGATGACTAATTATAGTTTCAGAGCTGCAGCGAATATTAACAAAATGGAGCATGACCTTTGCTTAGGATAGCTTCTCTATACGTATTATACCTCAGTGGTTAAAAATGCACTTAGCCATAAAAATCAAGTATACTATACCCAGTCAATTATGTTAATTATTAGTATACTAATAGATAGTACCTAATTGGTGCCTTGCATTGTTACATTGCCATAGAATAATAAACAATAGATGTAACATACACACGATGATTGACACCACATTACCTACATCTTAACAAACTGCAATGATGTCATCAAATCATCAATATCCTACTTCCTACTAATGGGTACAGTGGTAGTGACGTCGGATGCCGAGACGAAGGTCCCGGGTTCGAATCCTACAATGAGCTTGAGCTTTCGGTGAAGGAAAACATCGTGAGGAAACCATAGCACGGTGGTAGGGTACTTTGTAGTACCCGCCTGGCTGGCTACCACCCTCATGCTGCCTCAAATGTTTTTTTTTTTAAAGGACTAAGTTGGTAGCCTCATATGGCTACAACAACCTTACCGGACAAATCGGCGAGCGCAGAGGGCTCTCAGCCGGGTAATATTTAGTAACAACGCCTGAGGGCACCCCCGAATGGGGTACGAACCTCGGCTCAGGGCGTTACCAGGTGAGGGGGAGGACTTTGTACGAGTTAAGACTAATTGGGGTCGGTCGGATTACTAATGACAGCTCGGGCCGCTTGAACGGGACGAGACTGAGTGGGACATCGCGGCGGTCCTCGCCGTCGAGGACGGTAGCGTGATCGGTTGTGTGTAGTGTGTTGTATAGTCTCAAATGTAGCCTATCCCCTCTAGCCTTGCAAGATGTAGTAGAAATCTTGCTGATTAAAGTTCCTTCTGTTTGTTATCTTGATGGTTACCTTTCAAACTATCTAAGAATTATTCGCTCCGTTAACTCTGGGTTAAATGTAGGTCGGTAATTTGTATTGAGGTGTCACTCAGCGTTTGAAGCGTTTACTCCTCGTCATGAACTGGCAGTCCTTGAAGATATCAGGGGGGCAATTCCACTAATTCATTTTGATTCGATTACAATTGGATCGCAGCTGAATGACGACTTTTGCACGTTTTCGTATTCCACTAATAATCTGACAACGATCGAGATCCAATCTTGGTTGAGTTAAAGTTGACCTTTACAATTACAATCTAATCGTAATCATATCGTTTATTTAGTGGAATACCGTTTTTTAGTAAAATTAGAATTGGATTGGAAACAAACTTTAACTGAATCGAAATTACAAAGGATGTTTGTGTTTTGGATATTGGTATGGCAATGACTATGCTATGCTGAAAGGCTGTTACAATGATATAGAGGGCACCACTACTTATCTAATACATGATTTCTATACACCCGGGTTCCCGAAGGATCTTATATTTCCAAGGAATAAAAAAGTTGCCTACTTATATGTTAATCCAGGGTGTCAGCTACCTCCATACCAAATTTCATACAAATTGGTCCAGCCGTTTGAGCGTGAAGAAGTAGGTAATAAACAAACACACTCACAAATTTAAGATAAATAGTTTTGACCTTATATCGGCCTAAAATTTGGAAAATAGTTTATTACCAGATTACATGAAAACCTATAATCAGTCTGTCGTATATAAACTAACATAGGAAATTACGGAACCCTTGGTGCGCGAGTCTGTGATGTCTTTTCTCTTAATAATTTCAGTTGGGAATAATTATCCTAAGCTAATATAATAGTTACAAAATAAGACAATAACCAATAACGCATTCCGTGACAAGGTCGCGAAACTAGCCAGGCGTGAATAATAGTGTTACGAACAAGTTCCAATATCAGACATTGTGATAAACGTCTAGAAAAAATGTTCATTAATAATGATAAGGCGCCTCATGTTTTGACGAAGGTCGTGGGCTCGATTTCTACAATGAGCTTTTGATGAAGGTTTGTGAAGAAACTAGCCTGGCTGGCTACCACCCTCAAGTTGGAGACTAAGCACCTACCAGTGGTAGTTGTAATAGTGAGTTACCTTCAAGACTTTGTAAAGGTCTGGTAATGTTTGGATACTACAAAGACAAACAAACGTTTTTCGTTAGTTTTGTCACTTTTGAAATATGGAAAATAATTTATTAGGTGTCCCCCGCAGTTTTACTCGTGTTCGCGGGATAAAAAGTAGCGTATAATTTTATGGGTTTTTATTATTTTTTTGTGCTCCTAATAACATAAGCTATCTGCTATTGGAAATTGGTCGAGCCGTTCAGGAGATTCCAAATAAAAAAGACAGAAAAAAATAAATATTTTTTGGTATAAGTAACCAGATACTTTACCGTTATTTTGACATTACAAACAGACACTTCTATTTTATTTATTTATATACATTTTACAGACATACTTATCTAAAATAAAATGTCAAAATAATTGAAGCAGGAAATAGGTTTATTACAACGGTAAATAGCGAAACGTCTGTCACTGTTTTCATAAAGCTATAATTTTACAGTTATAATTTTAAACATGTCCGACCACCATCCTTTAGCAAATTACCTTATAATCGAGGTCAGGCCAGGGATAGAATAACAAAGCAGGAAGATCACCCGGAACAGCCTTTTGTATTCATAATGACAAAAGAGGGTTATTCTAAATTGATCGTTTAAATATTTTTTGTTAGGTGACATTTTATAAATGTTTTAGGGTTTTCAAGTCGTTTGCGTGGATTTTATAATTAAAATGGTAGCTTTAGAATCTATAATAATTTAAAAAGTATGGGATTGTTTTAATTAATTATTGGTTTTCTTTTTTTTAAAGTACATAAAATACGGCTTTATGTCTCTCTCCACACCATAGGATAGGCTACCTCCGTGTGTTAAATTTCATCGCAATCGATTCAGAGGAGGTCAAGAAAAGTCAGAAACATAATAATAACTAGCTTTCTGCCTGCGGTTTCATCCGCAATCCCCTATTTTACCCCCTTAGGGGTAGAATTTGTCAAAAGTCCTAGTCATAATAGTATACCAAATTTCAGCTCGATTCGATCCAGTGGTTTGAGCTGTGGCAGTCAGTCAGCCAGACAAGTTTTCCTTTTATATATTTAGTTAGGTAACTAAGTATAATATACATAACATCCGCGACATCAAAGAAACTATATCGTAAATTAAATATGAAAAAAAAAAAACAAATATAGGTACATTTTATCGATCATTAAAATTAAACAGTAAAATACGGACACTTGTTAAAATTACCAATTTCACAATGTGCCAGTTACATGTAATTATAACGTAACGTATGAATCACTGCTACATACCTAGTTGGCGTATTTACACGAGACTCATAGCCCAAACACCAAGTTGCGGTCTGAGGTAAGGTTTTAGGACGCCGCAAGATTTTTGGAATCTATACTAATATTTAAAAAAGATTAGGTTTTTTGTTTGTAACGAATGAAATCAAAAACTACTCGAACGATTTTAAAAATTATTTCCAGCAGAATGCAGTTGCTATATCACTTAAATTACATAGGTTATATTAAAGTAGTAGAGAGAGAGTAGAGAGTAAAGGTCTAAAAATTGTAACTGTTGACATTCATAAGTGCCTTATTAGGGCCTAAACTGAATAAATGAGTTTTTGATTTTGATTTTAAAAAATTAGGTGTCCCTACGAATACTCCAATTATCACTAATAATATAGGCTTTATTTTATTATTACAAAAAATAGGCAGGGGGCAGCTGCCCCCCTGCTCCTCCATGGAATTACCACCACAAAGCACCTATAGTCGAAAAAAAAAATTACAATAATTACTATGCATTTTTTGAGAATAATATAATATACGATTTGTCCCCCCTGGGCCAACAGCTTACACCCTTGACCCAAGGCGTAAAAAAATAACCATAAAATTCCTTACATCACGCGGATCGCGGAATAGGACAGTACCTAGAGGATTCTCCTGGCCGGATATTGATGATGACAAGGCAGTTCACAAATATAAAAAAGATTATTCACACGTTTGTGAATATGCTATGAATGAATTGGCAGAGTAATGTTGGACTCATTGACGGGAAATTTTTCACGGAGACAGATTCGTTCTCCAAAATTAGAATTCCATGGTCCGGTTACCATACATAGACATTTCATTCTAATACTCGATTTGAAAACAAAAAAAATTTACTGACAATGTTGACAATGCTGATAACTTGGTATTTTTTAAACCCCGACGAAAAAGAGGTTTTGATCAGCCGTTTTTGTACTAAATCCATTATTTACAGGTATCAGAATAAAGCCCCTACTTTAATTAGAAAAGGTGTTTTTTTTTGTGATAACTACTTACGGATCCCTAAATTCGTCTCCGTAACTCCGTTACATAAAAAAACATTGAAGAGATAACCAAATATTTTATAGCATTTTTTTGCATATAAAACAGGATCAAAGAAAATCACTGATCAAAGGCTTTGCGAACGCGAGCGACTTGATTTACGTTTCTGATTTTTTTCTTAATATTGTGGTACATATGATGTTTATTTGAAATAAATTTACAATTCGATTCTTGTATTAATATTTTACAATTTTAGGTACTTTTTATTTTTTTTTAGAATAACTTAGTTAACGCAAAAGGGATGTTATTATTTTATACAGAAGGTATAGAATTCATTGTTATATATTGTAATGACGACATGCAAATGTCGCGGTTAATAACAAATAAACATTGATTTGCGAGTCACAAGGCTTTCAATCGGATTACATTATTCTTGATTTGTATCTAATGAAAACATAAATACACACCCTAAAGAGAAATAGTTCCAGCTCAAACTGAACGGATCGGGCTGAAAGGCATTCAGATAGCAATTATGACGTACGAATCCGCTAAGAAAGGATTTTTGAAAAACCATCCACTGACAGGGTAAAATAGGGGATAGCTTTCCAAGACTCTCAATGTCCTAAGTATTAAAAAAAATAGAATATACACATGCATGGAAAATTATAGTTTTACACGATGTAAGTGTTTACCAATTCCTGTGCTGCAAACTCCAACTTGTCAAAAAGAAGTATATTTGTGCCAGAAATCCAGGACACGGGAAATAAAAGAAGGAGAATTAAAAAAATACTTTTTGCTTTCTTTAGAATTATTCGTAGTTATTTTAATATTAGTCACATGCAATCAAGTACCTAGCTAGTTAGTAAGGTACCTAATAAATGAATGCCTTGAATTGTATTGTCTGTCGATACTCTAGTAACCACAGAATTCGCTCCAAAAGCCTATGAATAATGCAGGAGATTTTCATGGAAACAAAAAAAGAGCATAGTATCTCCTGGAATTTGTAGCTGAACAAGTCTGCCGAAGTTCCGTCAGCCTGTTTCAGGCATGATTTATTGAACACACCGCTGCGCTGAACCAAGTTCATAATGATAATGAGATATAAATCATTTAGCAACCTTGATTTCGCGGAATTTCTATCCAAGGGAGTTGTTAACTAGTCTACAACATTGTTTATTATTTAACGTGCTATTTTTAATTAATTATAATCAAATTTATAGTTTGTATATGAAGCGCATTTCTTGGCTGTACTGTGAGAAATTACCTATTTACATGTACTGTTGAGTCGAGTTTGGTGCAGCACTAGCTCGACTCGCTCCGCCGCGTGTCCCGGCACTAACGGACCATAAGCAATATTCATAGAAGAGGACTGATGTGAAGTTTTTGATGTGATTTTTAAAAATTATTAAAACAGTTAAGGAAGATTAGTTTTTAATTGTTATCGTAATAGTACTTACACATATTGATAGATGATCGTATGGTTTTTAGGGTTCCGTACTCAAAGACTACAATCCCTATTACTAAGACTCCGCTGTCTGTCTGTCCGTCTGTCACCAGGCTGTATCTTATGAACCGTGATAGTCAGACAAATATTTAAGGGGGCTCCCATACAACAAACGTGATTTTAAACGCCGTTTTCATAGATAATGGTACGGAACCCTTCGTGGGCTCCGACTCGCACTTGGCCGTTTTTTTATAACTAGTTTAGTAGGTACCAACATAGGTACCCACTTGCCAGGTAAGTTTAAACTTCGCTACAAAATCATTTTTCACAAAGGCCATGAAGAGGTCATTTACCCTAATTTATCTGTGGCCAATGTGGGTCAGGCGGACACAGGGCCACTCTTGAGAATCCATTAGGGAATGTGCTAAGGAGGAACATTTGTAAGCCTTTTGTTTTTTTTTTTACTATGTACAACACAAGCGTGTTTGACCACAATCTCACCGTGGTCAGTGATGATTTGGCCGATGATGGTAAGCACACAAAGCCTAGAAAGAAACTGGCTCTCAAGTGCAGCTGTCGGAACACACCGAAAGGTGTTTGGCGACAGATTTTCAACTTGAGGGTGGTAGCCAGCCCGGCGTGCTATGGTTTCCTCACGATGTTTTCCTTCACCGAAAACTCAAGCTCATTGTAGGATTCGAACCCGGGACCTTCGTCTCGGCATCCGACGTCACTACCACTGAGCTATCATGAGTAGATTGCATATTTTATGCATATTAATTGCTAGCTGTCCCCAGGATAAAAGTAGCCTATAATTATTATGACGTAGGCATAAAAAGAAAGGATTAATGTAATTTCAATAGCTAAGGGGGTAAAATAAAGGATCACGGGTGAAACCGCGGGGCGGAACTAGTATCTATCTATCTATACTAATAATAAAGCTGAAGAGTTTGTTTGAACGTGCTAATCTCCGGAGTTACTGGTCCGATTCGAAAAATTCTCTCAGTAATAGAAAGCTACACGATCCCCAAAGGTTATATGCTACTTTTTAGGCAACTTAGATGAAGCATCGGGAAAATTCGTAAAATCGATCGTTCCCGAAAAGAGTGCGCCTACAACATTACTCATGTGTTAAAAAATGATCGGCGAAAATAATCTTGTTGAACGTTGAATGGCGCGATAATGAATTATTTTTATTAGTCGTGCTACATCTAAGTTGTGTCATACTGTACGAGTATGTAATGACGTCACTACATATCACTGATACATTTATTTCTGAGATATAACTAGACAGATATCATAGCATATTCCAAGCTATGTAAGCACGTGACGTCACGTCTATCGGTCCAGCTCTGTACTTCAAGCAGTCCATAAGAAGCTACAGTAAGCAGTTAGGTTACCATTTGTACTACAATAAACATGCATTGAATAATTTAAAGTAAGGTCAATGTTTGACTTGAACTAATGTTTACTTTGCCTTACAACTGTAGGTATTTACTTAGGTATATTATTTGTTTAGTGCACGTGAACGGGCGGCGGGCGTGGGAGCTCGATTCATTTGTTTTATAATGTTGACTTACATGAACATAGTAATATACTATTTAATTTTCACGTTACGTTATACAACTCTTGTAGGTATAATGTAGAAGGGCGGTCTTGCAATCGGCGTCATAGTAGTCTTTAGAAATACATCTCTTAACTGTGTACATAGAAAACTATTTACAATTAATTAACCCTCCACGAAGAAAGTGGTGTTATAAGTATTTATTGTGTATCTGTAGTCTTAATCTTAAGACTAGACTAACATCGGTACAGGCGTAAGGAAATAATCACCAATTTTCTAGCGAGTTTCTGGGATTCTTAAATTTTTTAATTTTAGTATTACCATACTTAGGCAATCTTCATTTAGTTCAATTAGATCTGCTTGATGACGAGTCATTAATGACAAATCGGTTTTTTTCAACTAATGTCAACAGCATCAAATAATCTACCATCTGACCTGTCGTACTAATGATGATGAAGAGAATGATTATCCTCCGAACTCCGTCATGCGAATCATTTTATCTACAATCGAGGGTGCTATAAATGTGCGAGTGTTCTCAACACAATATTACGGTACATTAAATTGTTTTCTTGGGTCAGTAATCATCTAGTTTATTCACAATCACCCTTGGAGATTGATACGGGTCAGAGAGTATGTGATAAAAGGTGAGCGTAGATAAAAGGGTTCACTTCCAGTAGTAAGTATACGCTACAACGTTTGTTATGTGTGTGATTCAGTTCGAATAATTTGCTTTTAAACTTATAGTTTGTTTATTTATTTATTATGTAAGAAACACCAAGAGAATAATACATATTAAACACTTATTATATATATGTAGTTCGGTTTTATATAGTAGAAAAAGTTGCGGTGACAAGTAGCCCCCTTGCGAACTCCAAAATAGTTTACTTGGATTTCGATACAATAAAGACGTAACCGATAAGAATATCATGGGACATAATTATACTCAGATTCTGGTCAGGAAAAACTGACATGTTCATGCCCCCAAATAATTCAACACACGACCTGCGGTGTGATAGGTGGTGTGGTGTCTTATACAACCACTCCAATTGGCCTATCAAGCCTATGTTTCACCACAATCTCACCGTGATCAGTAATGATGTGGCCGATGTAAGCACACGTAGCCTAGAAGAGAGCTGGTTCGCCTGGCGTTTGATTTTCAACTTGAGGGTAGCCAACAAGGAGGGAACAAAAATACCACAGTGTAATGATTCTCCCTACAGTGTGGCATCGCGTTTGTCGAACCATGCCGCCGCCCGTGTAAGTACCTACTTACGCTGTTGCATGTAGACGTGTCACAAAATGGAAAATATAATAAAAGCGTAATTTAAAAGCACCTACCCAAAAAAACGTTCATATTACATAATATTATCATTATTTATTACTATAGCTACCTATATTATAGGGTACACTCCGTGCACAGTTGTTTTTTTTAAACGCTCGCGTCTGCTCTCAACCACCCTCAACGTTAGAGTCAGCAAACTAAGCAAGCTAGTTTGCTGGCAGCGGTCCGCGCCGCTCGCTTCCACGCAAGATCCCCGCGCCGTTCTTCTGCGCAAGTAACTAAATTCGTTACCGAACTGTAGAGGAATAAGTTAATCTGTGATAATACCAAGCCTGATCAATTTTAAATGCTTAAATGTAAATGGCAAATCAAATGAATTCGGGATTTCAATCAGGGTAATTAATTAAGTAGCAATTAACGCAAATAGGATTTCAATAGATTGAATCGTATTCCTTTTTAAATAAAGTCATTTAATTTGCGAGAAACGTTTTTAAATTGTTATTCTCTAGTTGAATTAAAAATTGAGATTGTTTTTGTATGATTTAGTTTTTATCGAGACTATGAAAAAGCTCCATGTAAATCATAACTAATATAAACAAGCAATCGTAATTAAATTTGATACACAGATAGCTCATGGCATGGAGAAAAACATGTTAGAAGGTTGACAAGCAGGCAGGCGGTCCACCTGATGGTAATTGGTTGCGTCGCCTATCGCCATTTGCTCTCAAATGCATTGCCGGAACACACCGCAAGGTGCTTGGCGACAGATGTTCAACTTGAGGGTGGTAGCCAGCCAGACGGGTACTACAAAGTACCCTACCACCGTTACCTAGTTTTATAAGCGTGCAAGGCGAATAGCACTGTAAATATTGTAATGAGTCAAGAACAAAACTCAGCTGTACAAAATAAATCAAGCATTATAGCAGTTTGAATTTTTCAGGAATGTAGATAATTTTGTACAACCGAAAATTACGTTCGATGCGAAATAAATTGTGATGATATGTAATCACTGTGTTTAGTATCCGGCTCGAGCGGAATTATTTCCTCCCACGATTTATCTGAAATATTTAATGTTTTGTATCAAATTAGAGTTTTACATCACATTTTGGTTCCTAAATATTTGTGTGTTGTAGGTAATCGGCAGAAGACGCAGCGTGGTCAGGCTCCCCACAATGTGGACCGAAGATCTTGCGAGGGTTGCGGACCGCTGGAACCGATTTTTCGGAACTATGACACGGAACAAATATGTGTCCAATATTTTTTGGTAATCTAAGTGAGCGACAAATTAGTTTTTCACTCATCATCCCTATTTGACCACGACAGCTTTCATTCTGAACAGAGTATAATAGATAAAAAAATTACGATGTCTGAGCGAAGCTAGTTTTATGTACTTAAACTTTAGGTCCTAAAGCTTAGAATAAGTGACTAAACCGTTTCACATCGTTTAAATTATTAAAATATAGTAACATTTTCATGAAATAGTCGTATATGTCAGTAATATACTTTGGAGGAATATGTTGATGATTTATTTTGTTATTAATCAGTAAATATACTACCATTCTTCTCGCAAATAACATGTTGATAACTTACGACCTATAACTGAGCTGCAATTAGCAAAAAACATGATAAAATTTGAATTTCGCGCTCCAACCGAAGGTATACCCTTAACGACGGCAACGAAGTTACTATTTCTACTTATGTAGGTATAACCAAGTATAACTAAGGCTAGTGAATTGTAGCAAACACCTACCTATTATTTCATTTATGTACTGTATAACAATGACGTCAGAAGCCCTGCCCCACCTATATACTATGTAGTGTTTCACCGAAAATTCGCCAAGCGAATAAGTTCACTGTTTACATTTTCTTCTGTATGATTCTCAGTTGGTTTTGTTTGTTTATAGTTGCGTAAATAATGTTTGTTTTTAGGGTTCCGTACCAAAAGGGTAAAACGGGACTCTATTACTAAGACTCCGCTGTCTGTCCGTCTGTCACCAGGCTGTATCTCATGATCCGTGATAGTTAAACAGTTTCACAGATGATGTATTTCTGTTGCGGCTATAACAACAAATAAATACTAAAAAATAGAATAAATTAAATATTTAAGGGAGCTCCCATACAACAAACGTGATTTTTAGATAATCCCTGATTATATTGGTGAAAACCCTACCTACCTATAACAATCCAGTACCTAGTTTCTGAGATAAGTCCGCACATACACAAACTCAGCGCGGCCAAACTTGACTGATCTATCAATGCACAGCCGAATTAGGCTGAAAAGATAGCTTATGACGTAGGCATCCGGTAAGAAAGGATTTTGGAAAATTCAACCCCTAAAAAAAATATGGGATCGCGGGTGAAACCGCGAGGCGGACAGCTAGTTTATCCTATGTTTAGTAATCTGAGTAGTTTATAATATGTAAGCACTGGCGTAGCTACCGGAGGGCTAGGCTAGGGGCAGTGCCCCGGGGCCCGCATGCTCGGGGGGCCCCCACATCCTCTTAATGTTTTTTTTTATTGATTAGCTAACCTCTTATTGAACTAGCGAACATTTTCGCACCTTCGGAATCTGAATAAAATAAGTTGAAACAATACATTAATCCAGACAACTCATTAAAAAAAATACAAAGAAATTCCCGACAAGTTTTAAATTCTATTTACATCCCAGGTTTTTTTTTATTTTGCCCCAGGGCTCTTTGTCACCTAGCTACGCCACTGTTTGTAGGTAGTTATTGATATACGAACAGTATTATATCTACACATAGATCTCGATGAAATAGTTACAAACAAGTAAGTGGGGCAAAGTGTTGGTAGACATAACTGCAAATGACACTTGCTTCCGACTAATGGTCCGGAAACATGGATCAGAAACCACTTTCGAAGAAATGTCAATCATAATTTGAAGAGCCTTTTGCTTCCATATACGTCATTCGTCCATTTCATTTTAGTCGCTGGTATATCCAAATAAAGGTGCTTTCCCACTCATCAGGGAATCGATACACGATTGTACAATTATCGTTTTGAAAAGTTGCACCGCATCCGCGTGACGTAAGTAATTTTATAGGTATTTTTAACACCTTGGGTAACCCACATCATTTGATTTATTTTTTAATAAAATATAGCTATACGCTATACCTACTTACTCGTGGTGATAATGTAGCATTTTAAAGGTGAAAGACTTTTTAAAATCGGTCCTGTAGTTTTTAAGTTACAAACAAAAAACCAAATCGGTGGTAAATTCTGTAAAGACCTTCATAGTGCCCACCTGGGGCCTAAATTGAATAAATGGCTTTGACTTTGAATCTTTTCTCTTTGTAATACCTATTAGTATAGACTAACTTCTACTGCGGTTTTACTCCTATTCTCATGGGATCTATGTGTCAAGTTTCATCAAAATCCATTCAGTCGTCTGAGTCACTTGAGCCACAAACATACCTAAATATTCACATGTATTATAATATCACTTAAAATAATATACAATATTATAAATTAAAGTCGCCGCTCTGAGTTTTTGTTTGTTCGAGCTAATCTTAGAAACTACCAGAGATGTGCCGAGTCAGACTGACTCGAATACCTAGCAGGTACTCACGTACTCGAGTATATAAAATACTGTATTCGGATCCACAATATACATAATTATAAAGTTAAAAATTTCAATTGATAATTGTTATAGTTGATAGTTGTTAGCTTTAATATGCCATGCCATACATAATTACCAAAGGATGATTATTTACTGATTATACAATAATATGCTGTGATTATTTACATTGTACAAGCGTTCGTACACGATTTGTAATGAAATATTAGAATTTATGGTCAAAAGCAAACTACAAAGTTCGATTCAAAAAGTACTCGTGTCCACTGAAGTATTCGAATACTCGTGCCAGTACTCGAATACCTGTCCGAGTCTTCAGACTCGAATCCTTTTTTTAACGAATACCAAAATATTCGAATACCAAAAATAGCCGACTCGGCACATCACTAGAAACTACTATACGGATTTTCATACGGTTTTCACCAATAGAAACAGGAATCATTTTAGCTTATATATGATATAGCTAATTAGTGCTAATGTGCGAAGCCGGGGCAGGTCGCTAGTTTGTGAATAAACTATGCCAGATTTTTGTGAGCCGTTTCACAAACAACCAGGGGTTGAAGGGCGATAAATTATTCCATAGCTTTTCGATGTTAATTTTCTTGCTATACCTACGTATTAATTATGTTACCTATTTTTTATTCAAATAATATGATAAGACTTTTCAATAATATAAAAAATTGTACGTAACAATTTAACACTAAAATCATAAACTACTTCAAAATAAACCGTAATTATTTGCTTTATTTGTTTTAATATCGTGACATTATGGGATGCGGTTTCTCAAACTTTAGTTTCAGCCCCCTTTTAAAAACGGCAATACGAGTAAAATTGATAGTGACTACCGTAATAACCCAAAAATGTATTAGGATATACAGTCCCAGTATAGAAATCCTATGTTAGTCAATCTTTTTTTGTATCATGACAAATTGTTTTGTTTTCTCATTTGCTTTGGCATCGTAGCGTAAATGCGTAATCGTTATGGAGATCCCAAACTTTAAAACTGTGAATGAATTTTTGACACCGGTCCAATTTTGTCGGCGATTACAAATATCAACAAATAAACATTATATTGCGTAGATAACAGGTTACACTGAATGCGATAAGCAGCACTTTACACAGCGCTGCATAGATTATAGATAATAGGATTAGAATTCATAGTCCGAGTCCGAGTAAGGTAAATAGTGGTATTTGAGAATAAATCTTCATATTGATTCTAGTTAAATAAAGGAAAATCTGATAAATATTTTAAGGTTAAAAATTGTTATACCGCGCCATTACGGTGTCCTGTAAATCTTAATTCGTTGGAAAAAGTGTAACTTTTAATAGTCAAATAGATTTTTACATTTTCTATATTTAAAACAAGTTACATTTAAGTAGATCAAGGTAGGTTAGGTAACAATAACACTGTTATCTAGATATTATCACTTACATTTGTATCAACGAAGTGGACTGTGGGCTGTTTAATGTCTGTCTTTAGTTTATTTTGATAATATTTTAGCTATGTTTAAGGAAACAGTTGGGAGATAAACGTGTATTATTATACGTACACACGGCCACAGATCAAGCTACACACTGCGGCACCTTATGCGGTTGTAATAGGCGCTATTTTGCAACAAAAATGTGTAGCTTGATCTGTGACCGTGTGTACGTTACTGGTCACAATATGGCACATGTGCTATCGGTTATATTGGTTCGGTTTAACAGATTTTAGCACCAACTATTATCCGGTTTAACATAATATAATCTACAGTTAATAAACAAAACAGGTATTACCTAATCGAATATAGACAACCTGAATACTACTTATAATAAATATAATAATTATAATAAATATATTTACTGTATAGATGATAACGTATATCAATTATACCTTCTTAGATTTAGATTTTTGGAAAATCCTCAAAATTTCATGGTTCTATGAATTAGGCCCTTTTTTACGATGCCTCACAGTTGCCTTTAGGTACCTATCTATTTTATGAAGATATGGGAGTTTTTTATGGTAATTAATTAACCGATGATAACTTTACTACCTAGTTTTGACATCTTTAAGGGTCCTTCTAGGGACTAAATTAAATTACAAAGCTATTTAGATCCCAAAAGGTTGTTAATTGCCATTGAACTATTTTTAAAAACTGATATTAGATAGGTACCTACTAGTTTAGATTCTTCTAATTTTCTAGATATTATAGATGGCGCTACTCAGACAATGTAAAAAATTGCTTAGTGGTGCTTATAAGTCAAAAGTTTGACAGACATTGTAATTTCCACAAATAATAAACTGTTATTGTAAAACCGGTATTATTATTGTCGATTCATAATATTCTTATGAGGATATATAAATAAACGAGGATCACACGCCAAAACCTATACTGTAGGCATATAGAGATGCTTACTAAGTATCAAGTTAATTATAGCAATGTAATGAAATCAAATTGTACTTTTGCAATGCTCAATTCTGGATAAAGAGGGATCAGTACATTTTTTAGAGATTTAACCTTTTCCAAGTAAGGTACATTAGATATGTGAGCAGTCAGTAGGTACATACCTAAAATATTTACAATGTTGAATTCATGTCTCGTGAATTTAAAGTGAGAATTTATTTGTTATGCAGAATTCAAAATTTCTTTGAATTGACAAAGGGACCTGAAATTGTCAAGAAAGAGTTTGTACATATGTTTGAACATGTTTTAGAAAATCAATCGTGTACCTAGTGTAATTTTTAGTGTCTGTCTTCAGAGGAATGCGAATGTACATTCACCGACATAAACGCATAGCAGACTAAATAATGGTATGTTTAGACAAAGAAATCATTCAGTTTCAACAGTATTTTGAGTGTAACATCATTGCCGTGCCCACCGGAGCCCACTCGCACAGATTCCATTCCTATTGAGCAATAAAAACTAACGATCCACACACACCTATATATCAACAAACTGACAGACAAAACAAACCCTGTATGGATCAAACCTATTAACAGCGCATTGAATTGTCGAAACGTGATGGTCTAAAAGATTATTGCCATTAATAACTAACCTTATATAAACGTAGATACGCCAGCCACGGCACGGAAACACAACCAGTCCACGTTAAAATAGGTAATAACTTATATTTTTAGTCATGTATTTGTAATAATTTGTGTATGATGTGTCGCGCCCGCGTTTTTTTCGCGTGTCGCGAAGGGAGACGCTACTCCGAAGGCGTGTTGTCGCGGACTGAACTGAAATGAAAAGGTGGAAATCCAACCAATGTGCGAGGGCCGGGCCACTGGCTGAGACGCGCGTGCGCGCCCGACCAAGGTCATGCGCGAGCACGAGAACACCACCATCATTATTTAAAAACTCACAAACATTTCATATACGCGCGACCATTGCGCGATTTGTATCATATTGATTGATACACTACTGCAACAAACACGCAATGCATTGATGACTTACAATCAACTTTGTTCACAAATGAAAATGTATTAGGGTGAGAGTAAAATTATTCTTTTCAATTTTGAATATTCAGATGTTTATTTGCAATAATTTTACCTCTAATTTATTATATTTTGATGTTTTATTTCCTATCGAAAATAGGAAGGTACATTGATACAATAGAAACATTATTTAACAATGGTAGGTATTTCCCCAATAGGAATGGCCGACAGTTTAGTAGGTATTTTTGAATGAGGAAAAAGAGTTCAACTATCGTACAATCTATTTAAAAGTAATTTTAACCATATATTGATTAATTTATACTAATAATAATGAGGTTAAAATATTGTTTTATAAAAACATTCTTCACTTCAAATAAATAATCAAAATATAAATTTCTCTCACTGCTGATGTCTTTGTTTATAAATAAAACTAAATAGATAAAAATAAACAAACTTTAATAAACAAAACTATGTAGTACCCAAGTACTTTGAAGATTACAACATATTAATTTCTGAGATCTAAGAACAATTAACAACATATTTAAAAATAGTCTTTGCCAACCTAGTACATAGAGTTCTAATTAAGTTAACTAAGATACGGAGATCCATATTACTAATACTTATTTATACTTAGGTACCTACTGATTATCTTTAAAAGATTGATATAAAATATATTTTTTCTAAACTACCACCACCAAATAATATTTAAAAAGGAAAATAATTTAAATAATCTTTGTCTATTAATAACAAAAAGTTACAAACTAAATAATCAAAAAAAAAACAACATATAAAGTTTGAGAAACACAGATCATAAATGTCCCCCTCAAAAAACTTGATTTTAATATTAACTAATAAATATATAGGTCTTAAGTAGCAATATAATTATTTATCTAGTACCCAGACAGTACACAGAAAAAACTTAATTTTTCAGCCTAGGTTTTTTTTAATCTTTTTGAGATTTACCCTTAATCAAATAATTTCTTAGTAAATAAGTTCTGGTAATGTACTGGCATTAACCTATTATAAAATATATGTATGTACATTTATTTAAATAAATTACTTTTTGTTGTAAATAAACAAAAAAATACTGTACCTACTCTTTTGATTGAATATTATATTAGTACATATTTTGTAAACTCTCAAAATATGTAGAGTATTTTGAACTTTGACTAAACTATAATAACATTCAAAACAACATAAATCTTTGCCGTGAACTACGAGGTACTTTATGATACATCTATGAGAATCTATGCATAATACAGTTTCTAAAAACTATCACTAGATGGCACTGTTCTTAATCAGTCTTACCTCCACCTATCAGTCTTTATAATTATTTTGTGATGTAAATAAAGTCACTCTTTATTACTTTTTAAACCAACAAAAATAGTTTTGATCTATTTAAATATAACATTTCAAGTAGTTCCTGCTACTTTTTTCCCCTTAACAGGTTCTTAGCTGGTGGAATATCAAGTTTATGCCTATCAACACAATGGCGTTTTAGCTCTGAATATTTCCTAAATTTCGCACCACAGATCAGACAATCCACGATCATCTTCCTAACGTTATGAACCGACCATTCGTGATCCCATTTATCTTTCAAAGCCCTAAAGTAACTGTGACAGAACTTACATCTGAACTTCGACATAATTTCCTTTTTATGCGTACATTTTATATGCTTATTTAGCATAGATTCAAAATGAAAAATCTTATCGCAATAGTGGCACTGTATTGGGGAGTTATTGTTATGGTATTCTATGTGCTGTGTCAACGTCTTTTTAGAGTTGAATTTCCTACGGCACATATCGCATTGGAAGAATGTGGTGCCGTGAATTTTCTTGTGTTTTGAAAAATTACTGGAGTCGCTGAATGATTTGTCGCAGAATGTGCATTTGTAGAGGGTTAGTTTGGCATGTTCGCGCAAATGAGCTTTGTACCGGTCGATTTTGTAGAAGATTTCATTGTGACATACCTCGCACTCGAAGGCTAGGGTTCCGTCGTGATTCACTGGTGTCTTTGATAGCGTGCTCTTTATTATATGTTCGATTAAGTGACGTTTTAGATCGCTGATGCGTTCGAAATTTTTGAAGCACACGTCACACGCCTGTAAAAATAGAAAAAGTATAAATTATAAGTGTTTTAACATTTTGAATCTTATTGCAAGGTTAATAAATAAGGTATTTGAGATAACATATTTTTAATTGACATCTCTTTTTTAATACTTTGACGGACTAGCTGTCAAATATGGCTTAAAGCCATTTAAAGTTCAATGAATTGATTTCATAATAATATAGGCGATTTAGACAATGATAGCTCAGTGGTGGTAACGTCGAATGTCATGACGAAGGTTGCGGGTTCGAATCCTACAATGATCTTGAGCTTTCCGTGAATTGAATACAACATTGTAGTGGGGATACTTTACTTTGTATTACACCCTCAAATTGAAAATCCGTGGCCAAGCACCTGCAGCTGTGTTCCGACAACTGCACTTGAGAGCCAGTTCCCTTGTAGGCTTTGTGTGCTTACCACCTTCGGCCACATCATCACTGACCACGGTGAGAATGTAGTCAAACACAAGACTATAAAAAGTTAAAAGAAAATAATAAAATGTTAACTGATAATGATCAACATATTAGCTTTCAGTGAAGGAAAACATCGTGAGGCAACCATAGCACGGTGGTAGGGTACATTATAGTACCCGCCTGGCTGGCTACCACCATCAAGTTGATAATCTGTCGCCAACTACTGCACTTGAGAGCCAGTTGCCTTCTTGACATTGTAATAGGTCTGGTATTGCAAATGGCGGTATCCACTTACCATCAGGTGGACCGCTTGCCTGATTGTCAACCTTCTGACATACATAAAAATAATTGCTTACCTTATTTTGTCTTCTATGTCTCTTAGTAACTTTCTTAGCGTGGAGCAGAAAAATCTTATTGGACATGACTTTAGCTATCACAGAATCTGCATCGCTGATCTGATCATATCGAGGCTGTATCACATCGTTAAGTTCTGTACCATTATCAGACTCCAATCCGTGCCCTTCAGGAGACGGAGTAATGATATCAGTCTCGCTACCATTACAATCAATAGAGTTAGTATCGCTTTCCATATGAACTTCTTGATGTCTTGACAATTCAGAGAACTTCTTGGCGACAAAAGAACATAAGTCACAAGAAAAATAATAATGCATCTTCTGCATGTGACTCCTTAACTCTTCTGTGGTCGCATATGCCCTAATGCAGAGGTGGCAAACATGTTTGCGAGTATGAATCTTACGGTGGGCGCGTAAGGTGAACTTTGATGCGAACACTTTGTGGCACTTATTGCATTCTAAGTCTGGATCGCCATGGCCCATGCAGTGTATTTCAAACTTTTCCTGGTTTTTTAAAGTTTTTCCACATTCCGTGCATAGGAATTTAACTTCGGTTTTGGAGTTTTGGTCAAATACAACTGATCTATGGTTGGAGACCATATGTTGCTTGAATGAAGTTATTTGATCAAATATTTGTTTGCATTTGTCACATTGGTATTTTTTCTGGTGCGGATTTGTCGGTGGGTTTGAGTCTTCTGAAATTAAAAGAAAAAAAAATTAAACAAAATTATAGAAAATATATATTAGTTATCTACTTTTATAATTATATACCAACACTAAAATTAATGATTATGTAAGAAGGCAATTGAGTAATTCTAAAAAATAATATTTGATTAATTTATATAATTCATATACAAATTATCAATTTACAATTTGGTAATTAGTAGTATTCTTGGTACTCTGCCACCAGGGGAGGAGTTAGGGGAAGTTTTTTATTTATAATTAATTTATTTTTAGTTACATTTATAAGTAGTTAGTTTGTTTAGTAGTTAGGTTAGTAGTAAATTATTATTTAAAAATGTAAATAGTTAAACAAATAAATTACTCTTTTTTTTTTATTTACAACAAAATATACGTGTATATTTCTTATATTTGTGGCGACACATATTGTACCTAAATTGGCTGACGCTACTATGTTCGCACGTCACGGCACTTGTTTCCGGAGGGACTCGCTAGTCGTTTCCCTTC
Organism: Tethea ocularis; assembly: GCA_963555595.1. Taxonomy (NCBI): domain Eukaryota; kingdom Metazoa; phylum Arthropoda; class Insecta; order Lepidoptera; family Drepanidae; genus Tethea; species Tethea ocularis. The sequence goes on along the minus strand of OY741972.1, from coordinate 9,792,375 downwards.
GGGCATAGCGTAGAGCAAGGCGTAGAGTAGTGTAGTCTTAATGGACACAAAATTATATTGTTGAAATGAATATACAAGTAATCTCAAATAGTTGTTTAATTCCTTCTCATAACTAAAAGACTACAAATTTATAGCTAAATATTTTTATGCAGAGATTTGAATAAAACTTGGCATATTTTTTTTTTAATACCTTGGTAATGCAGTTAAAACTGAGGGGCAGACAGAAACCAGTAACTACTAAATACATTAATTTTAAGTCTTTGTTACATATTCAATTCAGTTTTTATGTAAATACATAAATATAAATTATTATATACTAGCGACACGCCCCTGCTTCGCACGGCGTTTCTGTACTATATTAATTAAACATGTATTATACATATAAACCTTCCTCTTCAATCAATCTATCTATTGCTGAAAACTGCATTAAAATCCTTTGAGTATTTTAAAAAATCTAAGCGTACAGACAGCAGAAGCTACTTCATTTTATACTATGTAAAGATATTTTGACTTACCACCAATAGTAATTTCATTTTCAACCTCACCGTTACCCGAGCACTCCAACATGGGATCATTCACTACAATATTCTGAATTGTTTGCCCGGTCTGTGAACTATGACCTAAAAACAGTATAGTCCTACGTTGCTTCGACATGGACTGAATATCCGAAGACATGAGCTGTTTCAACGCACCATTATCACTCTGCAGCCCAATATACTTCCTTTCCTCTCTAGCCTTATTTTCCTTCTCATTCATTATTTCCTCGGGCAGCTGAGACAGAAATACTCCACATTCAAACTCATCTTCTTCATATGAATTATAATTCATCTCCGTATTCTGAGCCTCTTGTGTCTTAGTGTATTTTTTGTGTTCTACGTCTTCAGGTACTGAATATTGTACATTTTCATTGTACACATTCTGCATTATGTACGTATTGTGTTGTTCAACTGTTATGTGCCCCGGTGCCGTTTGATGGTATACGGAGTAATGTTCTGAGGGATTCATCATATCATAGTTATTGTACACATAGGGACTCCTCGCTGGGTCTATCCACACCTGAGACTGATTATAAGATGGATAGCTTATCTGGTTGCCCTCTGAAATGATCACTGGTAAATCATTTTCATATAAGTTTTCATTCTGTTCTTCGTTTATGTCTATATTGTAGTTGTCTATGAGTTTTATATTACAAAATCCCGAATAAATACATAGCTCGTTACCATCAGTGTCTACAGAAGTTACGTTCACGTCAATAAATACGTTTTCAGACGTGTTACAGTTAGTTTCAAGGGCTGTACACTTTCTTGGTATGAGTAGGAATGGATACAGCTCTTCGCTGTCGCTTGCAGAACGGGCGGTACTCTGATCCATTTCAATATTTTGAAACTGCAATTTTGAAGGAAAGTCATGTTGATTATTATGATATCACGGGAAATGTAGGTAAGATTACAATTTTATTGGATTTATCCCAAGATAATTTGACTTACCACGTGCTGCGTCGATGACGGTAAACGAAAGAAATATGTGGTATATGTATGATTGAAATCATAGTCGCTATGTTTCTAAACTACCCTCAATTTTTTTTATTTCAATTCAATTCCACCCACATAAAATATATAAATTCGTAACGTAAATACACTCATCTGTTTTAGGGATTAAATTGCATTTTATTTGTAGCAAACTTTTTTGTATTTCAACTTCGAAATATATGAAAATATTTTTTTCTGCTAATGAAAACTTTTTGAAGTTTGAATTTTCAACAACAAACTTGTAAAAAGAATTGATTCATATGAGCTAATACAACTTTAAATCTTAATACAATGTAATAAAGGTTTATTTCAAATGCTGGTATTGCTCTAATATTGAGGGTTATTTGACGCTTGTCAATTCGTTCAGAAACAGGAATGTCAAAAGTATATTTTTTTACTTCAATATTTTGTTCTTTATAATTTGTCACCTACAGAGGATTTTACAAAATTATGATTGAATTGTAGGGTTCTGTACCTACTGTGTAGCCTTAGATGAAGAATTGGTTACTATCGTAAGCAGCGAAATAACATAAAACACTTAATTCGCTGATCCGATCATAGCCAAAATGAACAGAGTTCGTTGGTCGTAGCGTGTAGCTAGCAGGCAACAAAAATGAATGGAAATATTTTACAAGTAAGGCCATCTAGTGTCAAGTAGCTGTACTATATGCCACCATGTCAACTCTTATTAGATAGATGGCGTTACACGTATTTATTTGAAGTAATATTTTTGTTTATTGTTATTCGGACAAAGCAACAAACACATTTTCACATTTATGCGAGCAATACAGTAAACCTTAAATAATATTTTACTTGTCAATTCCGAATGTATGTCTTGTAGTACCTACAATAATTAATTATTCTGATTTTAGCATAGAATAATATTGTTTTTGAAGAAAAATAATATTTGCCTATTTATTTTTGGCAACAAATGGTTATTTATTACATAATAAAATTAACATAACATGACATCAATAATAAATACATTTGATCTCTTGATCTTTGCTTACATAAACATAATAATATAAATTATACAAAAGACAAACAGTGACGTATTTGACAGGATATCTCACTCCTACCTAAGAATAACAAAAAAAAACTACGAGTATAATTAAACTAGCTCCCCGCGGCTTCACCCGCGTTCCCGAGGTATCTTATGTTTTCCTGGGATAAAAAGTAGCCTATATGTTATTCCAGGGTATAATCTATCTATGTGCCAAGTTTCATCCAAATCCGTTCAGTAGTTTTTACGTGAAAGATACATAGGTACATACTCACAAACTTTCGCATTTGTAATATTAGTAAGATATAATGGATTTATTTTCAAAACGATGCTCAAATTATCTTGTATGGTTTTCGGAGACGACAACTGGAAGGTTATAAGTTTTTCAGAACATAATTGATATAGTCTTTAAATGCAGACAGCAGCACGAACACGTCAGGAGCCCCGGTGGCGCAAGGATGTCCCCATGACACTATTCCGACCTGCTTATGCAGCTTTATGTCCACCAAGGCGCTGCCGGAGTCACCCTGGAATAAAAAAAGTCATTCCCATTTATTAGGTAACATTAGAATTGGCAACTAATTAATGTTTAGTTATTTAGGCCTGTGTTTGACCACAACCTCACCATTTTTTTAAACTACGTAAGTATGTAATAGTAAAGGTGAAACACAGGCTGTTTGACCACAATATCACGGTGGTCAGTGAGGATGTGCCCAAAGGTGGTAAGCACTCAAAGCCTGGGGAACTGGCTCTCAAGTGCAGCTGTGGGAACACACCGAAAGGTGCTTGGCGACAGATTTTCAACTTAAGAGTGGTAAACTCAGACGGGTTTCCTTTACCAAGCTCAAGCTCATTGTAGGATTCGAACCCAAGAAACTTCGAATTTGAACCTTCGTCTCGGCATTCGACGTCACTACAACTGAGCTTATTGCTGGCTAAAGAGCCAGGAAGTGCAACTTTCCGAATTGGTATTAGAGTCAAACTATTCTAAACATGTGAAAGTATTTGAAATTAATTTAGATATTCGATTTTGAACTTTGTTATCTAAAAGTAGTTAATAAACTTACGTGACACATCCCACGGCCTGCTCCCTTTACATTCCTGGCGCAAATCTCTATGGTATGATTAAGTGCCGGTCCTCTACTCGAACCGTTGGTAGCTATATACATTTCGGTGTCGCACTCTGATGGAGTCATGGCAATGACCTCCAGGTACTGCAAATCGTCCGGAACAAGACCGCCAAACTGGAAGATGAGGAAATATTAGGAGAAAAGTTTCTTCGTCTTTCCTTCTTTTGTACTGTGTATAGGTCTGTGCTTGACCATAATCTCACCGTCAGTGATGATGTACCCGAAGGTGGTAAGCACACAAAACAGAAGGGATCGGTAAAGAAATTGCAATGACATTATTATATTCAAATAATTAGCCACATAAATTCCTTTGCTGAGTTTTTTGAGTCAGTAGTTTCAGAGTATTTGGGACCGGTTGTAGGCAATTGTAACTTTGGTAAATGTCCGGGCCAAAGAGGGGAAACCATAGCACGATAGTAGAGTACTTTGTTGTATGTACCTAACTGGCTGGCTACTCAACTCAAACTCAAAAAATATTTATCCAGTTTATACCCTGATAAGGCGCTTATGAACTTCGACAGTTACAAATGACTCTACCACCGGTTCGTAATATACTAAGGTTGATGTTCACCGACAAGAAAACGGTCCGATAAATTATAAACGGACATTTACGATGACTTTTTCCTGCAAGAATAACGCCCGATTATAATTTATCGGGCTGTTATCTAATCACTTATACCAGGGATGGCAAACCAATGGCACGTCACTGATCTCAAAATTAATTATGCACTACTAAAAAAAATATGAGCGAACGCGAGAGATCCCTACGCCTCTTTATTTACGTACTAGAAAATGATCCTATTTTTTGTAGTAAATAAAGAGTTTTGAGTTGATAGTATTTATTATTATTATTTTCCCAATAATCACAAAGTCTAAATTATTTGATGGCACGTCTAAGACCTCATTAAACATTTTTTTAGAAAAATGGCACGTTGGTACGTAAAGGTTCGCCATCCCTGACTTTGTCTGAAGACAGACCGTCAAGAAAGGAATTTCTATGGAACGCTACCACCCTCAAGTTGAAAATCTGTCACTAAGCACCAATCTTAGGTTGAGATCTATAGAACGTGCTTAGCAACTTTACTTAGGGTATAAACCTACGTAATAAAGTAAATATTTGTGTGTTTTATTTTGTAGCCAAGTTTTTGGTAAGTCGTCGATTAGGTGCACTTATGCTTTACTTAGCACACACTCAGAGTGATTCGAAGATTGCATTTTAAATACCGACTTTGTACGGTAAAGTATGTGCACAGTCTAAGTACGCTCTATAGATCTCAGCCTTAGTTACCTTCTAGGCATTGTGTGCTTACCATCTTCGGCCATATCATCACTGACGTATAAAAAAAACAGAAAATTGTTACCTGTGTAGTTCCCCAACCAGCCACAGAGCACAACACGCCGCCACTAGTTCTATCGAACTGAAGCGAGATGGCGCTCACCAGTTGATTAAACTGGAGAGGAGATTCTACCTTGAGGAGTCCAATGTCATTTTTGATGGTCCATGCATCATAATCCTGGTGGAAATGATGCTTCGTAATTTTAGAGACGTAACCTCCTTTATTCCATTGAGTTGTGCCGGCTGTGATGTAGCATGAACTGAGGAAAGGAATATTATTAGATTATTAGTATTCGTTTGTAGAGGCGGTAACTGTCAGGGTTTCGTGATTAAGATTAACCTTAGTACAATGTGGGGACCTATTCCGAGTATCATATTAGATTATTATATATAGCTCAATATTAGATTATTGTTTTGTTGGCTTTACTCTATTTTACTGTACCTACCTACTATGTCTTAAATGTATTGTCATTGGTATGTTTTGTGTACTTAACGTTTCTCTATCTTTTTTTGTTTATTTTAATTTATTGTATCAATTTCAAGCACCTATGAGACGAAACTTGTTAGATATTAGCGAATCTGGGATATGATATCTATTCATTTTTAGGGTTCCGAAAAAAAAAAAAAAACGGAACCCTTATAGGATCACTCGTGCGTCAGTCTGTCTGTCCGAAAATATTGGACTGGATTAAGTTGATATAGTACACATATGTAAGTCGATGATCAAAACATGGACGTGTTATGTAAATAAATGAATTTCAAACATGGGGGCTAATTTTGGGGGGTAAATTTGAAAATTAAAAAAAAAAGTTTTGCAGACAGTATTGTGTAACATATCAAATGAAAGGGCTTTTTATCAGGATGTCAAATATATTTTTTTTAGAATTTTAATATAAATAGTTTTGAAGTTATTTAAGAAAATAGGCGAAAAATTGGCGAAAATTGACCATTCCCCTCCCCCTTATTTCCGAAACTACTGGGCCAAACATTTTGAAAAAAAATCAGATAGTTCTTTACCTAAAGATTACAGGAAAACCTATGAGAAGTCTATCTAATACCTTTAAACCTGCAATTCATGGATATATATATATAATCTGAATCTCGGAAACGGCTCCAACGATTTTCATGAAATTTGGTATGCAGGGGGTTTCGAGGGCGATAAATCGATGTAGCTAGGTTTCATTTTTAGAAAAGACTTTTTATAGTTACCATCAACAAATTTGGGTCAGGTTTAAAAATATTTATGGAACTTAGTTAAACATGTATGGAACCCTCTCCACGCGAGTTTATCTCGCATTTGTCCGATTTATTATATTAGGTATATATTTATACTGATTTATTGATGGGGAACTAAACTAATGTATGGATTTATATACTTTCAAAAGCATAACTTATCTAATCCCATACAATCATTTGATATACGTCTCAGGCGCAAAATTCACAACTATGTATTTACAATTACATACTAAAAAAAAAAATACGTTAGAAACTCAAAATGCCATCCACCAAGTTTGAGAATTTAAACCATTTAGAGGCTGAATCCACTTACTCTATGATTTCTCCGGTCCAATTTATCAGGGGTGCGATACAATGAGCTGCAGTCAAGATCCACTCGTTTGTAATGATTGAACCTCCACACATTAATGACTTGAACACGCCTCCTATCACCAGAGCAGCAGTGTGGGAACTTGGATCTGCGTCCACGCCACCCACGATCAGGGGGAAGAACGCTTCGTAGTTATCTGAAGGATTTTCTAGTGGGATTCCTGGGGATATAACAATGTTTGAAGGTATATAGAGCTTCACAACATGGTAATGAGTTTCATTAAATTCGGCTCCTATTTTTTTATTATGTTATACTCGCTTCCACCCCGCGTTCCCAAGGATCTTATGTTTCCCGGGATAAAAGAAGCAGCCAATATGTTTGGTTGTATTGGGCAGCTGCCCTCCCATGCCCCCCCCCCCTCGGTACGTCCATGGGTAGGTACTTACCATTAGCTAAACATCCAAGCACTCCTAATAAAACGACAAATTTAAGTACACCCATCTTTTTCAACTTTGTTTCCTAACAGAAGAAATGTGTTACTAATGTTTATTTTCAAAAATATTTTGATATTTATACGATTTTTTTTACTATTTAACTGATAACAAAGTACGTTTGACCTGTAATCCGTGTTATTGTTGTTTATTTTTGATAATAATCAAAATTGTATTTGACTGCTATTTTATATAAAGTTGAATTTGTACCTACATGTTGACAAAAGAGAAAACAAAGCATTGAAGGGTGAAGCAGCAAAGAATATATGGCAAACTTTTCATACCAAAACATCAATTATTTTCGGTCACCTGTAAACCTGTATAATTGCACTTGAGAGCCAGTTTGCCTTCTCGGCATTGTAACAGGTCAGCAACACATTGGCAATATCTCTGGTATTGCAAATGGCGATAGGCGACCGCTTACCATCAGGTGGGCCGTATGCTTGCTTGCTACCTTAGTAGTATAAAAAAAAAATAGGGTCGGTAAGGGAGCATCTAGACTTTGTGTACTTACCCCAATCGGCCACATCATCACTGGCCACGGTGAGATTGTGGTCAAGCACAGGCCTATACATGGTGAAAAAAATATTAATACTAAAATGGGATCACATTGGAGCTATATTCAGTATAATGATATTTGCGCAATGCAAAAATAATTATTAAAATCCCTACTTCCCTACTAATGTTATTAATGCGAAAGTAACTCTGTCTGTCTGTCTGTTACGCTTTCCCGCTTAAACCTCTTAACCGATCGCGATGAAATTTGGCACTCAGATAGTATATGTTATGGAGAAGAACATAGGCTACTTTTTATCCAGGGAAATCATGAACCTCGGGAACGCGGGTGAAACCGCCGGGGACAGCTAGTAGATTCATAAACAAAAAAGTTATGAGTGCACAATCATAAAAAAAAACAATTGTGTTGAAAACTCTCCTCCTTTTTTTTAAGTCGGTTAAAAAATATAACTTATCAATATATTTTCATGCTAAACCTATTTATTGGCGTGAGAATGTCCTTGGCTAATAAAATAACAATGACCAAAATATTTTTTATCTTCTATATCTAACCTACTAATAATAAATCAGAAGAGTTTATTTGAACGCGCTTATCTCTGGAATTATCGGTCGGATTAAAAAAAATCTTTCACTGATAGGAAGCTACTTTATCCCCGAGTTTTCTAGGGTACCTACTTTATATCCCGGGAAAGCGGGTGAAACCGCGGGAGACAGCGCTAGTAGATATTCAGTAAAAATATGTGGCCATAAGCATAAGAAGCATACGGCGCGTTTTAAGGCGATGATAGCTCAGTGGTAGTGACGTCGGATGCCGCGACGAAAGTCGTGGGTTCGAAACCTACAATGAGCTTGAGCTTTCGGTAAAGGAAAAAATCGTGAGTAAACCATAGCACGGTGGTCGCCAACCTACCGGTGTGTTCCGGCAATTGCACTTGATAGTCAGTTGCCTTTGTGGCATTGTAACAGGTCGGCAACACATTGGCATTGCCTCTGGTATTGCAAATAGCGATAGATGACGGTAACCACCACGTACGTAGGTGGACCGGTGGTCTGCTTTTCAACTTCCTGACATAAAATAAAAATATGTTTGCTGAGGATGCAAAATGAACGTAGATTGTTGAATAAGTAAAAGAAAGATAAGAGAAAGATCCACAAAAGAAAGAAACCATGCTGAGTTTCTTGCCGGAGTCCTCTCGGTTTAAGTGTATGTGGAACCGGTGGTAGAGTCTATTGTAAGTCTCGACTTTAATAAGTGCCATATCTGGGTCTAAACTGAATAAATGAGTTTTGAGTTTGTGTAAAGGGAGAGTAGGTAGGTGCAGGCTTTACTGTTTTACAATATATTATTGCCGTAGAATCTACCTACATAGATACATATTTAAAAACATTTTCATCAGATAAATACATATTTATCTGATGAAAATGTTGTTACTATAACAAGCTTACACTTGACAATAAAAACTTTGATAAGGAGAATAAAAAGAATAAAAAGGAAAACTCCTTTTTATTCTTTAGGCATCCCAAAAGGAAATAATATATAAAAAAATAGGCGAAAATTTACCATTCCCCAACCCTTATCTCCGAAACGAACTCCTAATTTTTTTTATAGTTTTAATTGAAAGTAAGATAGGATAGGATATATCTTTACGGAACTCTCGGCACGCGAGTCAGACTCGCACTTGTCCGGTTTTATTCGTTAAATGAAAAACAAATTCACGAGTTAACATTATTTATACAATTAAATTACATTTTATTATCACAATTCCTTGCATTCAAATAAAATTACAATTTAACAATTCGAACAAATATATTTGAAAATATAAAAAAAATTGAACAGTAAAAACTAAATGTTTACAGGATTAAATGCAAAAAAAAACTACAACGATTAATCATTAAACATTATTTTAATGCAGATATTAAGAAGTCCTTAACACCAGCGATTCGAGTGAACATGTCTGGAGCCCCAAGAGCGCAAGGGAAGCCCCACGACACGATGCCGATCTGCTCGTGAGTATCAGCAGACACTAGAGCACTGCCAGAATCACCCTGAGAATATACCAAAAAATAAAAGTAAAAATATGAGTTTAAAAAATAACTAAAATTAAAAAAATTAAGAAAATACCGATAGATTCACTAGAAAATAGATCTTAACTTCCAAACGGCTGAACGGATTTTCTTGAAAAATAGCTAAGAACACTCTCGAATAAAATACCTTTCAAACAAAAAAAACTAAATTAATATCGGTCCATCCGTTCAGGAGCTATGCGGCCACAGATACACACTACAAACTTATAACACCCCTCGTATTTCGTCCAGAGTATAACAGACATTGAGGCTCTAATCGGGGCATTTGGGGATGTAAGATTTCGTAGGATTAAAGCAATTTAGACGAAGTCGAACAAACAAATTGCCTAATGACAAATTAATTATACATACATTGCATGTCCCAATACCCAAGCTATGCAATGTGCAGATCTCCACATCTCCCTGGACAGGTGGCGCCCCTCCTCTCAAGGCGCCTTGCAAGGCTACCTCAAACGCACAGACGTCCAGCGGTATTGTGTACGTGCGTAATATCTGTAGCGTCGTTGGGTAACTGCCTCCCACCTGGAATCAAAGTTTTAATATTATTGTTTTAGGAACCACTGAGCTATCATAGATAGCTATCATAGTTCAGTGGTCCGTTACCCGGCTGAGAGCCCTCTGCGCTCGCCGATTTGTCCGGTAAGGTTGCTGCAGCCATCAGAGGCTACCAACATTAGTCACACTCAGAGAGATTCGAAGATTGCATTTTAAATACCGACTTTGTACGGTAAAGTCTGAGCAAAGTCTAAGTACGCTCTATAAATTTGAGCCTTAGAAAAAATATAGCTTTTAGGCCATAAAACCATCCTCACCTGTAGAAGTCCCCACCCAGCCACATAGCCTTCCACTCCACTGTCCACCCAATCGTAGCTCAGTGCAATAAGACCAACAGCTTTGCTCAACACCAGTTCTTCAGTCGTGTATAGCACTCCCACGTCATACTTAATTATTGTGGAGTTCCACTGAGGATGAATATGAGCTTCTTTAAATCTCACGTCAATGCCGTTATCCCATTCTGTTTTACCGACAATCCCATGGTAAGTTCTGAAAGGAGGTTTTACAAGTTATTCGAAAAATATGTTTCTTATATGAATAAGCTTAAAAATCGTGCATATTCCCTATTTGCCATGCAAGCAAAATATTGACTTTTAGGTGACCAACCTTTTCTTAACCCAACTTTACATAAAAAGGCGACATTAATTTAGGCGATGATAGCTCTGTGGTAGTGACGTCGGATGCCACGACAAAGATCGTGGGTTCGAATCCTACAATGAGCTTGAGCTTTCGGTGAAGGAAAACATCGTGAGGAAACCATAGCACAGTGGTAGGGCACTTTGTATTCGTAGTACCCCACTTTGTAGTCGTAGTACCCGCTTGGCTCAAGTTGAAAATTAGTCGGCCAGCACCTACCGGTATGATCCGGCAGCTGGCTCTCAAGTGCAATCACTTGAGAGCCAGCTGCCTTCTTAGCATTGTAATGTCGGCAACACATTATCAATTCCTCTGGTATGTATATACAAATGGCGATAGGCGACGGTAACCACTTACCATCAGGTCGATAAAAAAAAGAAAAATACTAACGGTGATATAACCCCAGTCCACGATACGAAAGGGTCTATACAGTGAGCAGCAGTAACGATACATGATCTGGTGACGATGGAACCACCACACACCAGGGTCTTGATGTGTTCACCAATCACAATTGCTGCTGTATACTTGGATACCTCATTTGTGGCGTCTACGCCTCCCACTACCAATGGTATGAAGCCTTCCAGTTCAGTTGGCCTTTCTAGTGGTACTCCTGGAATTTTAATACCATTGTTAAGGCTGGAAGTGGGGTCAAATCACAAAAATACGATAAATAATTAAATATCCTGGGATATTCACACATGGTTATCTGATCCCAAACTAAGCAGACCTGTACTATGGAAACCAGATAACTGATATACTACATATGTCTCAGGGATATGATAGAAATAGAGATTGTTAAAATAATAACACGATTTTATCTTCTCCCTAAACATAAGTCTAGCCCCCTCCCCCGGTAACGCCATGAGCCGAGGTTCGTACACCATTCGGAGGTGCCCTCAGGCGTTGTTACCTAAATATTACCCGGCTGAGAGCCCTCTGCGCTCGCCGAGTAATATTGTCCGGTAAGGTTGTTGCAGCCATCAGAGAATACCAACTTTAGTCCTCTCAAAAAAAAAAAACAAAAAAAAAGTCCAGTCATTTGATCAAATCATAAAACGGTTCAGTGAAATGACGAAAATAACTTATCAGGTCTTGGATGGTTGTGTTATGGTTTGATCAAGTCACTAGATATGCCTAGGGAAAATATAAATGTTTGTTATTTTAACATCCTTCGTGATTTGATGAAATCGCTTAGGGATTTGATCAAATCTCTGATTTTATCATATCCCTGCGACATATGTATTAATAATAACACACACACCTGTGACATATCTATCTAGGTAGGTATATACTAATAATCAGATAACCGTGTGTGTAAAATGTCCCAGGATAGATAGTTTACGCCAAACTTATAACTGTCACAACATCGTAATGGTAGTTAGTGCTCAAGCACCTGACATTTTTTTTACTAATAACCGACCGAATTCGGGCTAACATACCCTCCCCTAAATTATCCTGTATACCTACATATTGTAAATATGATTTAAGCATATGACATAGGTTTCAATTTTGACAAACTTCCTGTTGATCTACCATCAAAATATAAAGCTATCTAGACTAAAAAAATCGTTTAACTCACCCTTGGAATAATGACCGAGAGATCCCAAAACAACGTATATAATAATAAACTTCATCATTTATTTTAAATAAATTAAGTAAATAATAAATTTCTAAAGAAAGCTTTTTTATGAATGTTAGTAATAAGGTAACATCCATTTATATATTGTCTCTACTAGATAACAAAAACAGGACAAGTGCGAGTCTGACTCGCGCGTTGAGTATTGTAATTACAAAAAAAAGATAAGTGATACCTATAACTACAAATTTTATAATTTTCGGATTTATTCCATTACTTCTGTTGAGATAACTTGCTTTTTGCCTAATTCCTGATCAAAATGTGACATAAATGGCCGTATTTTTTATTACTTTGCCTTAAAAGTTTGAGAGAGAGTATTGATATTAATTGCAACTTGATAACTCTACGCGTTCCTGAAAAAAAAGGTCTTGGCACATGGATAGACAGACAGACAAAAAATCAAGTGATCTTCCGTCTTTTTGAGGTAGGTCGGAACCCTAAAAATGCAGCCGACTGATAATAATCAATTTATATCAAAATAGTAACAAACATGATAAAAATAAAAAGGTCAAGGGCATTTCTTTAAACTTTTAATCATAAAATAACACACAACAGTTCATGATTCTTCTTCTCAGTCGGGCACTCTTGTCAGAGTTGTCATAATTTATACAGATAATAAATACGCTTCTATTGGCCCAAATTATATATTTTTGCCTTTTGCGGTCGAGACCATGGGTCCTTGGGGGTCCGAGGCTCGCCGATTTTCTCGAACATTATCTTCAAAATTAATTGAGGTCACAGGGGACCGGCGGGCGGGGAGCTTTTTCCGCCAACGCGTTAGCTTGGCCATACAAAGAGGGAACGCTGCCAGCCTTCTGGGAACCTTGCCGTTGATTGGCAGCAGCGGCCGCCTCGAGGATTTTTTTTATATATAGTTTGTATATTTGTTGTAAATAATTGTAAATATTGTTTATTTATACAGATAGAGTAAGTACATGGAGAGTCCAAAACGCTTTCGCCATATATCTCCACTTGGCGCTCATACAGACTTATTATTTATTTTACTTATTAATAGCATTATTGATGAATTCGATGAATGCACTGATTCGTGCGTAAACATCAGGAGCTCCGACAGCGCAAGGGATAGCCCAGGATACGATGCCAAGCAGCTGGTTCGTCTCCCAAGAAACGAGAGGACCACCGGAATCACCCTGGAAACAATATATAATAGGTTGAATTTCCTATATAATCTTATAGTGAAGCTTGTATATATGACTGCAAGAAGCTAATGACTCGAACCTACATCGTGCTTCGAATTAAAGTAAAGCATAAAGATCTTCGGTATCAATATCTCAATTTTGGTGACCACCACACTGGACAAACAAGACTTCTGAAGGAGTATTTCGTATTCCTCTTATAGTTAAGGATTCTGCTAGAATATTATTGGTCTATCAAAGGTCTAACCATGACTTAAAAAAAATGCCTTTAACCAAAAGTTATTAAAAGGCAGCAGGATCAAAGCAGAATCGTCAGTATCTTGATAGTAATGATTCTGCTGGAATATTATTGGTTTATCACAGGTCTAACCATGGCTTCAAAGCTTATTTGATTATAATTTAACGTATGACACAGAATTTAGATGATAATGAAATGATACCTAAATATATTACACATTCAATTTCTACAATTCAAAGATCTTGCTTTAAAAAGTGAATCAACATTGTAAATTGTGTACTTACATAGCAGTTGCCATGATTAACAGAATGCAACGAGCAAATCTCCACATCAGGATCGACATCAGGTATAATCCTTCCCATTGTTGCAGCTGCGTCCTTCATCCGGACGACGCAATCTACTGAACTTATTGTGGTCACGTTCAGAAGTTGAAGATTGTAGGGTATTAAGGTTATCATGCCCGACTGAAAATTGTGATCATTTGAATTAAGTAGTTTGTCGTCGAATTGGTTTTTTTCATCCCCTTGGAGATGGAGTTCATACTGGGATATGATCTAGAAATAGAATGATAGATGTTAGGTACATTAATTACTGACTTTACTACTATATGGATTGTGTTGGAAAACAGTTTCATCATAACAAGTGATGAGATGGATAAAGCTCACAAAACTTAAAAGATTACATGACACATCTAAAAGTCTACCGTAAACATACTACACGTACTACGTACACATACATGACAGCCGGCAAGCCGACATTTTAGTTTTTTATGGGTTTTTTTAGGAATGTTTATTGATTTACACTTTTATAGGAAAGAAATAAGATAATAATAATAACGTTTCATCCAATAGAAGCGAGAATCATCTGCGAAAAAACTTTACTTCACGCGATTTTACATCTTCCATTATCTTTTGTTTTTCCAACCTCGCTTGAGGGGTGTTTTATAACCTACCAGTAAGTTAAAATCTCGTATATCTAGACTGTATCTACTTATTTCAAGTTTCATAATTTATTTTAAAGCTGACCTGACTGTATCCCCATCCAGTAACATAGCCTCTCTGAAGTCCATCCACATGATCGACACCCAAAGGAATGACATTTATATCATTATTTAACGTCAGCCTGTTCTTTATAGTTAACACTCCGATGTCGTTTTTGACGGTTGGGTAGTCCCAATCTGGATGAACAACGAAGTCTTTGAAGTCAACTGAGAGTCCACCTGAGTTCCAGTTGTTTGTACCGACTACTCCATGGTAGGTTCTGTAAATAAATACGCTTCATTATCTTCTCCGTTTTTAGGATGATCCCAGATGTTATCTTTAAAATTTGAATTGGGTGCCTTCTGAACTTTTACTATGAAACCTGTATATCTTTGCGTCAATGCAATATTTAGGGTATCAAATTCCAGATAAACTAATTTAAGATTATTAAGATTGACTGCATCAAATGCTTAATTAACATTAATTTACTTCAACAATTACAATCATAAATAGATCTGTTAATACATGCTTTAACTTCCTCACGATGTTTTAAAAGCTCAAGTGATATGGAGGGAATCAATGTAATAATGCTTACTCTATTATTTTTCCATAAGGATCAACGTATATGTCAATGCAATGCGCTGCTGTTAATACATGGCTCGGAGTCACAAGCGAAGCTCCACAGATTACCATTGCAAAGTCATGGCCTACGACTATGCCGACCATATGGGGAGCATCGTTTTTAGCGGCATCAATACCCCCTACAATATGGGGCGCGAAGAAGTCTTCGAGTTTACCAATAGGGCTTTCCAGAGGTATTCCTGAAAAATAAAAGCCATATTAAGTAACAGAACGAGATTTTGTGCAACACTCGAAATATTTCTGTATGCGTGCGAGCTTTAAACTGAGGGTGATAGCCAGCCAGTGTTATGCATTTTAATTACGATATTTTTCATTAAAATTAAATGTCTCATTCGAACACTTGATCTTCGTTATGGTATTCGACATCATTTCCTCTCCACTTGGTAACACACTGAGGAATAATAATTAAGCTTTTATCTTCATTAGATGAACCAGAAAGAAAAATCACTCTCTGACAATAGATTACTTGTTCTTATTTCATGAGCGTATCTGACATGACGTCTCCATATAAAGAAGCCACTGAAGAAGTAGCTTTTTTATCTATGCTTAAAACATACCTTCAGATTCATGACTAAACACAGCTAACAGAATAGCAATCAGTTTTAACAGCATATCGGAATTTTATAGTAATGAAATGAAAATATAAAAACTAAAATATTTATTCAAATATACTTATTTATACTAATGGGAAGCAATATAATAATAAAACTTTATCATTAGTATCTTGTCTGCTGATAACCGGAAGGTAATTAATCTTTCTGACATCTCCTGTGTTGTTAAATATACTATCAAAATAATCTGGGTCATCAACTTTATTTTGTCTCTTATTGATTTCACTATCTTTAATGTAAACAATACAACATTTTTGATTATTAACAATACTTAATTGGATTATGAGGTTAATGACAGCCTTCACCTTGGAGTTCATTCACCGCAGTCTGTACACTTATGATAAACATAGAAAAAGACCATTATTACTCTTTTCTCTCTCCACTGCTGTTTCCTTAACCCAATTCAAGTTATGGTCTCCTAACTTTGACAATGTTAACTCACCATAATCCCAGTTTATTAACACGTTTCTAGCCACCTTTTTGTTACCTCCTAAGTTTATCTTCCGTCATTTCACTTCAAATCTTGCCGAACTCATCTAGATCCTTAGATTTTGAAAAATAATCCATTGGAAGATATCTTTCAGCATGCCAAATAATAACATCTAATGAAAATAAAAGTGATCGGAAATAAACATAAATCAGCAATTGAATAAATGGGTTCATTGCACCTTGAAAGGTCGTTTTGATTTGATTCCTGATGCTTATATAAAATGCTTGATTTCGCAAATAAATGTATCAATATTAAAAGTAAAAGCAATTATAATGTTTGTGTCTTTATTATTATTGGGCCTACTAGGATCATTAGCAGATGGTATGTGATTATCTTTTATATGAGATTTTTTAAAATTTGCTAAAGCTTAATATGTGTTAGTTAATTAGTTTACTTGTGGATTTGCCTGCATATCAGCTGCAACATTTGAAGTTCAATTACATGTAAGAATTTAAGTAGGAATATGGAACTTGCCACACGCTTACTTTTTTAAGCTATTAGAAAAATATCCAGACTAGAGATAACATCTTGATTTTGACAAGCCAGTGGGCGCAGTTGGATAAGACACCACCTATCACGCCGCTGGTCATGGGTTCGATTCCCATCCAGGACAAACATTTGTGTGAATAAACATATCTGTTTATCCTGTGTCTGGGTGTAATTATCTATATAAGTATGTATTTACAAAAAAAGTAGTATATATAGTATATCAGTTATCTGGTTTCCATAGTACACGCTCTGCTTAGTTTGGGATCAGATAACCTTGTGTGAGGATAAATAAAAAATGAAAAAAAAATCTATAAATCCCAAAACTCTTCATCTACAAATAATCATTTATTCCACAGGATTTCCACATGAGAAACCATCAGAAAACCTTGAGAATTACTTCGAATCTCGTATTGTAGGGGGCACTGATGCTCCTGATGGCTTTGCTAATTACATGGCGGCGCTGATCGTCGGGGATCGATTACCGACAATATGGTGTGGTGCATCTATTATCTCTACAATAAATTTGCTGACTGCAGCTCATTGTATTGAATCTGTTATTTTAAATACAGAGCAATTATTACCGTAAGTATCAGGAGATTGTCAAATGTACATTATTGATTGTTAGGAGCCGTAAACTGAAGCGTTCGTTCATTTAACTATATACTAATAATAAAGCTGAAGAGTTTGTTTCTTTGAACGCAGTAATTTCCGGAATTACTGGTCCGATTTGAATTCTTTCACTAACAAGGAAGGTTATAGGCTAATTTTTATTCCGGAAACGCAAGTGAAGCCGCGGGGAATAGTTAGTTTTTCATTAAAAAAAAGAATCTTGCTTCATACTTAGAAGGGAACAATTCTCTAAGAGCTGCACTAAAAAAAATATTAGATTGTAAACAACAGAATCTGCAGCTAATCAAGATGCTATTTTTTTCGTAGGTCTTTTCACGCAGCAGTGGGTTCAAATAAGTGGAACTCAGGAGGAACCCTAATCAGCTTCAAAACCTACCATATTCATCCGGATTGGAATCCCATCTTCGTCAAAAATGATATTGGTGTTTTAGTTACGAGCAATCCGCTGGAATTTACCCCGAAAGTGGGACTAATAGCCATTAGTTTTGACTGGGTCGATGGTGGTGAAGACACTTTCGTCACAGGTTGGGGACGTACTGGACCCAAGGTTGAAGATAATGTTGTTGTAAGTACACTTTTGGAATACTTATACAATCTATGGAGGAACAAGGTGGATGATTCCTCCCTTGAAAAGGGAAGATCTTCCGCCAGGTTGCGTCATCGTGCCTGAGAACCGCGGTCGAACTGTACATGTTGGGAACTAGGTATATAATATGTCAATGCGCGAATAAACTTCACAAGCGCATTGTAGGTTGTATGTAGATTATTGTGGCGCCATCTATCCATCGGTGTGTGAACTATGTAGCTGATAGGAGTCACTACAAAATACAAGCACTTCTTAGTTTGTGCTCAAATATCCGTGTGTGAAGAATGTCCCAGGATATTTATTTATTCATTAAATCCTAGATATCTATTGCACTGCTTTAATTTTTTTTTTCTCTCCTAGCATTTGGCTCCAATCCCCGACGACTTACAGCTACTTTATAAGCAGACTGTAGATTCTGATGAATGCATTTCTAACATGGAAGCTCAGGAGGGATTCTCGTATCCAATAGAGCCTGCAATCGAGATCTGCACCTTTCATTCAAAAGGTCATGGGATGTGTAATGTAAGTAAATAGTTTAATTGTTTTCATCATCAGCAATTTATCAAATTTTGTATTTATAGACTTCTGTTTGACTACAACCACACAAAACCTAGGAGAAGACTGACATATATGCAGCTGCATCGGTAGGTGCTTCATCTTGAGACAAGTGACCAACATAGCGAGTAGTTCAAAGCACATAATCGCGGTGTTTTCCTTCAACGAAAGCCTGAATCAGATCTGATACTAAAAGTTTATTTGTATGGTCTTCCAAACATGCTCATACTCGTGCAAGATTGGCGGTTCAGTAAATTACTGGCGTGTTGTATTTCTTCATCATTATCTTCTTCATCACATCTTCTTCACCAACTAGGGTCAGTCACTCAGCCGTAGTTAGTAATAATAGTCCAACTAGGGTCATTAAATTCATGCACTAATTTCTTGTTCATTTGTATCTTCCAGGGAGACTCCGGAAGCCCTCTGGTATCAGAAACTAAGAATATGCAGATTGGTATGGTCTCGTGGGGTTACCCATGTGCTGTTGGAGCCCCCGACATCTTTGTTCGGTTAAGTGCCTATAACGACTTCTTGAACAAATACTTAAAATTGAATATTTAATTCCAAAAATTATTAGCTGATTAATTTAGTTATTTAAAAAATAAAAACATTAAAAAAAAACTGTATTTTACTTTTATTGTCAACTTCATGCCATGTGCTAAGTGAACGACTGTGCTCCTCTGCCTGTCGTAAAAGGCGACTAAATGGGACTTTGAGGTCGTGGACGCATGGGGCGGGGGTCCAAGAAATCACAAGGAGGACGATGGGCCGTCGTGGATACGATTCATCGTGTGAAAGCACAGCGAGGGTGCTGGGGGGAAGTATCTTACTTCCCCCGGGACGAGCTAGCGCCGCACGTGGAGGGGGAGTAAGTATAAGTTCTGCACGAGAGCCCGCCCCCCTCTACAGCGCAGATGGCTACCACCGTGAGGTTTTCACCAGTACGAGTCCGGCATGTCCCCTGGGGCGGTTGGGTATTTTGAGGATTTCCCCACGAAAAAAAAAGCTACCTATCGTATGGAGAAAGACAGAGGCTATGTTTTAGTTAACCCGGAAAACGGGAAAACCTCGTTCATTCATAAAAAAAGTCTTATTTTGTTTGATAACATGAATCACTTTAGATCTTGAACCAATTAGGTATTTAGATAGCAACTTACTTGTACCTATAGGTATTTACCTATCTAAGACACTTGATTCGAGTTATTTTAGAAAATAAAGTCCGTAATTTTTAATAGTTATTTATTTGATAATATTATGTATTTCATAAGTGATGACAGAATTTCATTAAGAACATACAGTAAAAATATTTCAATTTTATTGTCTGTCACACAATGTTCTCGTCCAGCCAAGACTGGAAGCCGCTGATCCTGGTGAACACATCTGGGCCGCCGTGTGTGCAAGCGTAGCCCCACGACACGATGCCGATTTGTTTGCCAGTATCCTCTTGGACCAGAGCACTACCAGAGTCTCCCTTGAAATAAAAAAAAAACAAAATTATCCTTTGATACCTATCGAAAAAAAAATATATTCGTCAGTTAGGTTATCAACAAATATTGCATACGTATTTTTTTTCCGAAAACAAAAAATAACAAATATACAATGCATTAAAAGTTCGCGTGACGTCACCGGTCTGCAAAAAGTGTACTAAAGGTAGTAGACCGATGACGTCACAAGCCCCCATTCCTGAACTTTGATGGGACTTACTTATATAAAATAAAATATACGTATCCAATATTTTTTGATAATCTAACTGACGGACTAATTAGATTTTTTTGTCATTATTCCTCATTGCTGAAGTGGGTACAAATAAGTTGTTACAGTGATAGATTTAACAGCAATAATATATAGTAGACCATAGAACCGATCGCGATAAAAATTTGGCACGCAGGTCTATGATGAGGAGAAGGACATAGGGTACTTTTTCTCCCGGAACGCGGTTGAAAATGCGGGGGACAACAACTGTAATAGGCCATATAGGCCGCTGCCTAGGCACGGCAGAGTCCTAGGAGCGGTAGATTTCAGAGGACGCCCACTCGATTTGTTAAAGGGGCGGCTGGTACTACACGGGCCTATGGTGGCTAAGATAGCTAGTTTCACTAGATTAGCTGGACACCTGTCCAGACTCATAAACATTGAACCATAAATATATTGATCAGCGAAAGTCTACCACAGTTAATATCACTTACACCACAGATTCCATATCCATCAGAATGCAAGGTGCAGATCTCAACTTCAGGGTCCAAAGGTGGAGTACTAATGTTGTAATTAGCAGCAATTTGCTCTATCAAAGAGCCGCACTCCTGACTATCGATAGTCGATAATGCAAGCTCTCGTAGTACGTAAGATATTGGGCCTCCTTTCTGGAAGTTTCAAAGTTTAGAATCATTGCGAGTTCAAGGCATTTTGATAAGTAAAGTTTAATTGCTGGCGCAGAGTGGCGGAGGGGATGGCAGAGCATTTTATTTTGTTATCCAATCGAAATAATATATTGCAACCAGCGATGCTCTAGCTAGAGAAAACTGTACTTTATTACGATTCGACAACTATTAAATTCAGATGATAAATCCTCTTCCATGCCGTCCGACCCTGTGCGTCGGCCATAAAGCTCAAGTAGGTACGGTTACCTGAAAATATTAGTCAACAAGTCATCATCAAGATAATTTTAGCCAATTGACTTCGATTTATTTTGATGACGAATTGTTGACTCAAACACCATATTAATAATCGTCAGCCTATATCAGCTAAGTGTTTTGAATGATATCAACTCATTAAAACAATGGTATTCAAAACACTTCATTCCACTCCACTCACATGTGTTATCAGTGTATGGAAATGTAGACTTTTTATTTTTTCGTTTTGGCATCACACTTTAGTGTATTTTGCCAGTGTCAAGTTGAGGAATGTAGTTATTTTTATATTCTTTATGAATTAAATTCTCGTCAATTTTCAAATTTCAAGTCATGTTAAATCTTCTTCAAGTTATAGTCAGTCAGATTAAGTTAGGTTTTAGTACAATGGTAGCCGTTCTACTAAAACTTTTCATGGACTTCTTGAGACAACTTGAAAAGCCACTATACACGTAATCATTTCATTTCACTTCACTGGTGCACTTGTATTGATTTTTATTGGACAAAATACCACTATATTCAATAAAAATCAAAAACTATTTTATGAAAATAAAATGAAAACGCACCGTCACTTCGCAAGTTCAAAATATATAGACTTTAAAAAGTATCTTACTTTAGAGTGCCATATCAAAAAATTATAAGCGCGGCATTCTTAGGCCCAATAGGGAATATGCATGTTTTTTTATTGCTTTTCTTAACAAAATATGAAAATACCGTAAATTCGGCCAAGAAACATGGAAGATATAAGCATTTTAAACTACTAATTAAACAGCAGTTTGACAAAGAGATTGGACATAGTATGTGATGTCAAATACTACATACCTATATAACTCCATGCTAATTTCTGTTTTGATAGAAAGAGATAGGAATTAATCTTTTGTCATTTTTATAGCTATCCGAAATATTTTATTTTCCTACTGATTCTTAAAGGAATGAGCTTTTGTTAAAGCAAAAAATAAATATCATGCATGTATGTAGGATGCATGAAATGGAAATAGTGAAAGATGAAAGGTGTGAAAGGGAGAGAGAAAGGTGTAAGGTGATTGGTTAGATTTAAGGAAATAAAAGATGGAGCTAAGACGACGAGAAATAGAAATAAGATTTATTAGCTACAATACAGTGCTTAAAAAATTTCCTGAGTTTCACTTTTCCATCCTCTACATGCATATTATTGCACCAACGTCTTTTATAGCACTAACCCATGGTTTGGGCCTTAGCAAAAAATAAGTTTTAATAAAAACATAAAACTATTATTTTTTTGTACGAAAACTGTAGTCCTCTTTTCTCTAAGTTTTATTCTAGGCTCACTGACAACTATTGCATGCCCCAACGGTATCGGTTCGATAATTAACTTTTACTAATATGAAAATTGTATTATACCTACTTACATAAATAATACCCCAGCCAGCAACCTCAACAGCCACATCTCCGGGAATATTGTCATAGCTCAGTGGCACAGGGTTGATCACCGATGACAGAATTACCTGGGAAGTGGTGATGAGAAGACCCAAGTCATTCTTTACGAGCTTCGGGTTATGGTTAGGATGGGTAATGTTGTGAGAGATCTCTATGGAATTACCACCAAATATCCAATAGTTTGAGCCAACCCTGGCGCGAACGGATCTGTGGAACAAGTATTTTTAACGATTGAAATACAATACCTATACCGGTACATCGAGTGAATACCATTTTATATTGGACACCATTTTGTTATGTTGACCCTAGTGATACTTTGTTACGTATTTTGTTTTAGTAACACTTTTTAGTATGATCCAATTAATACTTTTTTATTTTGATCCCTGTGACACTATTTAATTTGATCATTGTAATTATTTTTTATTTTGATCCTAATAATCCTAGGGAACTAGGCCGAAGTGACAAAAAATAACATTTGAAGAGGATTCCCTTTTCCTAGTGTTCATAGAAACTACGGTAACCGTTTACTATCAGGCGGGTCGTCTGCTTGTTTGCCGATTCGTTATTTCATATACATTCACCTCGCTAAAATACCATTTTCAGAATCGTAAACCGCCACAATACAATGTGCTGCTGTGAGCACAGTCCTCGTACTGATGAGGGATGCTCCGCAGAAGATGATTGGGATGAAGTAACCGGCGGTCAGCGCTACCATGTGAGGGTGGCCACCATTAGCAGCTGCAGACCCACCGATAATACGCTGGTCTGCATGGTCTAAGAGTTGTGGCTTGTGGAGGTCAGGGTTTGGGAGGGCTGCAAGAAAATTTAGATTGGAAAGTGGATATCTTTTCTCTTGAGCAAAATGAACATGGGATTCGGTTTGCTTGTGTTTAAAATAATACAAATAATTAGGTTTGCACAAAGTTTGATAACACAATTATTTTAAATCAGTTATACATCTACAAATATGTATGCAATGCAGATAATTATTTGGTATAGTCAATAAGTAAATTATATGTAAACCGAAAAGTATCCGTAAATTAATTTGTACAAAAAAAATATTTTTAATGGGTTATATTGATAGGTATGTTAAAAAAGACATCTTACCAAAACACCCAAGAACAAGGGTTGAGAAAATAACTATATTGACGACCATTGTCTCTCTAACACGAGTTGTTATTGATGTATTATTATGGTATTTATAGAAATTATATTGGTAGATAATAAGATAACAGTGAAGTAGACAGGTAATAATAATTATCTTGGATGCTATACCATGGTAAAGTACCTTTTTCTAATCTATGCAATGTACCTTTAATTATTCAGATATTAAATAAGCATTATATTATTACGACAGTTGACGCTAGACACTACCTATCGCGTCACAGGTCGTGTGCATAAACATATATTTTTTTCCTGAGTCTGGGAATGTTCAGAACGCCTGTGCCCGTTACTGTTTTCATGTTCCACCCCGGACACATGTAACACCATATTTAAACCGGTCCAAAGTTCTAAAAATGAAATTTCGAAGAAGGTATCATTTAGCTACTTTACTTTTTGGTGTTTTAAAAAGTCAAAATCCCCTTTAATTGTACGAAAAGCTTAGTTGGTTACGTGATCAAAACAATTATAGCACTAGACCCTCTAAATGTAACATGATCTGTATCCCATACCATCGTACAGCAGCTTTCAGGGGTAGTTTCCGATACGCCGCTACCAAGTGTTGGAACAATCTGCCTCCACCATTGCGAGATTGTCTAACAATTAGTAGTTTCAAAATAAAATTCAAAAAAATTATTTTTGATCAACAACTCGCAATGTAATAGCGGTGCATCGGAAATTTCATTTGCATCTCGTCTACTTATTTATTTTTATAATGTTTTTCTAAGGTGTGAAAAAAGAAAAAAATAATAAAAAAAATAATAATAATTGTATTACTTATTATATTGCGTGTTATATCCTTTGTCCTTGTTTGATAATTAATATCCGTTTTAAGTTTCTGTTTTGTTACCTGTTCTGTCTATACCGTCTGTCTGTACTAAATGTATTAACTGTAATATGTCGACCGTGGGTAGGTCCTATCGCTGAAAACCAGCGTTGCGGCGCTAGTCGTCGTAACATCATGCTGAGCGATACCTAGTTACGACACATCCAAATGTAAATGTTTGATTGTTTTACTTCCACCGAATTTGTATTTATTATGGTGTGTTTTAATAAATTTGTTTTTCTTTCTTTTCTAATTATCTATATATATAAGTATGTATTTACAAAACATAAGTAGTATATCAGGTAAAAGTATATCGGTTTCCATAGTACAAGCTTTTAGTTTGGGATCAGATAGCCGTATGTGAAGAATGTCCCAGGATATTTATTTATTATAAACTTATGTAAAGTTCAAATTGTAAACGTATTAACTATACGTAGCAGTGGCGAAGGGTCCATACTAGACGATTTCCATCGGCTTACCTTTTAGAAATCCCAGTCCCACAGATTCATCATTTCAAAGCCACTTTTATATAAAATACACTGTAATTAAGTATAAAATTATCGGTGTTTTTTGATGGGCTTACCCTTGCCATAATTTTACCCCTCGCCACTGATACGTAGTATTTGTTTTTTTATGACTAAACCTATGTACGCCTATTTTTCTTACGACAATCTGCGCTGGTCATCATAGGTTGGAATCCTATAATGAGGAATAACAACAAAAAAATCTAATTAGTCCGTCAGTTAGATTATCAAAATATATTGGATACGTATTTTTTATTTTATCAAATCAATAAGAAATTACAAAGATAAGTCCCATCAAAGTGCAGGATTGGGGCTTGTGACGTCATTGTACAACTACTTTTTAGTACACTTTTTGCAGACCGGAAAATTTTAACGCACTGTATCTTCGTTATTTTTTGTTTTCGGATCAAAATAAAAAATACGTATCCAATATTTTTTGATAATCTAACTGACGGACTAATTAGATTTTTTTGTTGTTATTCCTCATTACCTTGATAGGTTTTTGTAGCATTGGCTATGTCTCAAGCATGATATCAGTCGTCAAGCACGTCCCAGTACGTATTGACCGCTGCATTTGAGTCATTATATAGCAACCATTTTTACCCAATTTATTACGTCAAACTAGCTTCCACCTCGTGGTTTCACCCAAATTACCGAAAGACCTTATATTATCTCGGAAGAAAAAGTATTCTATATGTTATTCCAAGGCACGATCTATCCATGTGCCAAGTTTCATTCAAATCTATTCAGTAGTTTTATAAAATTATGATAATGGCAATAGTTTAATGTTAAGTAGAGCGTATGATTATCTTTATTACCTTAGCTTAGTTTAAATTATGGTCTATTTTGTTTATTTGAAATAAATTTAATTATTTCCATATTTTTATTTGATTTTCCAGGGAGATTCAGGAAGCTACCAAAAAAGTACGAATAAGCTGACTGGTATTTGTCTTTCCAGAAAATCATACTAACTAGCTTATATTATGATGGGGAAAGCATAACGTGGTATTAAGAGTCCCTAACGTTTTTATTTCTGAGAAAATCTTGCTCGGGCGATTTTTATTTTTCGTACTATCGACAGTCGAAATTACGTTTTTACCTAATTGCATGATCTTGTTTGAAAATATGTTGTTTAGTTGTTTTAGAAATATTTGTTGAAACAGTAGTTTCTTTCATCTGTCATACGTATGTGATTAGAGAATTAATTTAGTCGGCCTTATCACTAATATTGATCACTAACTAATTCATAACAATGAAAAATCAATATTAATCATCAAAAAATATAATTAGTACAATCAATTCAAGATGGTTTTGCTGATCCACTGTACATGGTCAAAATTTTCAGATATTTTCTGTATAATGACAAATACAGTTTCAAAATATATATATCTGAAAATTTCAACATGTATAGTTTACATATAAAACTTAAAATCAACTTTGTTAACATCACACAATGTTCTCCTTCAGCCAAGACTGGAAGCCGCTGATCCTGGTGAACATATCTGGAACGCCGCTTGCGCAGGGAAAGCCCCAAGACACGATGCCAATTTGCTCACCACTATTTACTTGGACTAGAGCACTACCAGAGTCACCCTTGAAATGAAAATAAAATTCAAATTAATTTGATTCACATAATAATATGTACGTACACCTCATAACGCAAGTAAATAGTAATACCTATTTTCTTTTTTTTTTTTTTTTTACTATGTATAGGCCTGTGTTTGACCACAATCTCACCGTGGTCAGTGATGATGTGGCCGATGATGGTAAGCACACAAAGCCTAGAAAGGAACTGGCTCTCAAGTGCAGCTGTCGGAACACACTGAAAGGTGCTTGGCGACAGATTTTCAACTTGAGGGTGGTAGCCAGCCAGGTGGGTACTACAAAGTACCCTACCACCGTGCTATGGTTTCCTCACGATGTTTTCCTTCACCGAAAGCTCAATCTCATTGTAGGATTCGAACCCGAGACCTTCGTCTCGGCATCCGACGTCACTACCACTGAGCTAAATGGTATGGTAAAATCTCTATGGTAATACTGAAGAAATTACGATCAGTAACGTATACCCCATTTGAGTACTCCCATGAAAAATCTTCAATTAAACTTGATATTATTACCCACATAGGGGTCAGCCCCTCCCACACCAAAACCCTGAATCCGCTACTCCTCATAGTGCATATTTATTTTTTAGAAAAGTCGTAAGTATATTATTATCAGTTGCAAGTCTACCAAAGCTAGTTATACTTTGACTGAGTAAAGTTGATATTTTGTATCAAAAGTTTTAAATCAGGTTTCATAGTAAAAGTTGTTCAAATTGATAAGTATAGGTAGGTACCCCCAAGTTTAAAACACTGAACGGTAAATTAAAAAAATCACTCTATATCACATACATTACAAACTCCATATCCAACAGAATGTAAAGCGCAAATCTCAACTGCAGAGTCCACAGGCGGAGCAGAAACACTGTAATTAGCGCCAGCTTGCTCTACCAGATTGCTACACTCCTGACCATCGACAGTCGATAATGCAACCTCTAGTAGTGTATAAGATATTGGTCCTCCATTCTAGAAATATAAAAATTTAAAATCATTGTGGCGTCAAAGCTTTTTTAAATAGATGTGGCCATAGGTACCAAGCACGTAAAACTTAGAGAGAACTGGCTCTCAAGTAAAGCTACTGGAATAGCCCGTAGCTTGGAGACGGTTTATCAACTTTAAGAAATTATCCACTGTTAGAAAGTCAAGAAAGTTTTGTACCATTTACAAATAATATATATAACTAAGTACCCATGTATTATGATTTATTGATTCAAACTATAGGTACAATTTATAACGTTCGTATTGATCAGGTAAAGAACCTTCTATTTCTTTCAAAACACTTCATTTGACCTACTTAAAATGTAATTGTTATTTATTGATAATTAACCACTTACATATGTATGGCCTATGGAAATGTTGAGTATACACTTATGTTACTTTTAGAGTGCCACTTCTGTGGCAAATCATGTTATTTCATCAGCACTATCTAATGATGATGTTTAGGGGATTCATACAATTTTTTATCTGAATTTTGACAAGTTCGGTTCCACGTAATCGTTTTAACCGAACATATCAAAATAAGTTTCTCATATTACATTTTAATACAGGACATGAGATGAGCTTTGTTTAATTCAGGGTTAATCAAAATAGATAAAAGGATAGCGTGACTCATTGACTGACTGATCTATCAACGCACAGCTCAAACCCCTGGACGGATCAGGCTGAAATTTGGCATTCAGATAGCTATTATGACGTAGGCATACGCTAAGAAAGGATTTTTGAAAACTCAATCCCTAAGGGGGTAAAATAGGGGATCGCGAGGGAAACCTTGGGGTGGAAATCTAGTTTAAGTATATTTTGTTTTGACTATGTGAAAATGGTACTACTTACATAAATACGTCCCCAGCCAGCAACCTTAACATCCACATCTCCGGGAACTTGTTCGTAACTCAGCGGCACTGGTTTGATCAGCGATGAGAGAGCTACTTCAGAAGTAGTGATGAGAAGACCCAGGTCATTTTTTATGAGGTCAGAGTCGTAGTTAGGATTGGTAATGTTGCTTGAGAACTGTATGGAAGTGCCACCAAATATCCAAAGATTTGAGCCAACCCTGGCGCGGAGGCTTCTGTGAAAGGATTAAAAACCAAAATATTCAAACAATGAGGAATACCAACAAAAAAATCTAATTAGTCCGTCAGTTAGATTATCAAAAAATATTGGATATTATTTATTTTATCAAATCAATAAGAAATTACAAAGATAAGTCCCATCAAAGTGCAGGATTGGGGCTTGTGACGTCATTGTACAACTACTTTTTAGTACACTTTTTACAGACCGGAAAATTTTAACGCACTGTATCTTCGTTATTTTTTGTTTTCGGATCAAAATAAAAAATACGTATCCAATATTTTTAGATAGTCTAACTGACGGACTAATTAGATTTTTTTGTTGGTATTCCTCATTATCGGTATGGTAATAGGTTGGTTACCAGTTTTTTTAATTTTGATTGTAGTAACACTTTTATTTTGATCCTAGTGACCTTGTTATTTTGATCCAGTGTCATTTTTTATTTTTACCATAGTGACTTTAGTTTAGACCTGAAGTGCCATTTGAAAAAATGCCCTATACATAAATATATTTTTATTAAGTCAATATTTACCTCACTAAAGTCCCGTCCTCATTATCAAAAACCGCTTCAACGCAATGAGCTGTAGTGAGCACAGTCCTCGTACTGATGAGGGAGGCTCCGCAGAAGAAGCTCGGGAGGAAGTAGCCGGTGGTCAGCGCCACCATGTGAGGGTGGCTACCTTTAGGTGCTCGGTCGCCTCCGACGATGCGAGTTGATGTGTCTACGTGCTCGAAGAATTGCGCCTTGCGGACATCAGGTTTTGGGATGGCTGAGAAATATAAATCTTTTTAATGCAAGTTCTTCTTCTTTTGTAATGCAATTAAGCATTCAAATATCAAACATTAAAACGTGTTAAAAACTGAGGAGTTGGCAAACAAAAGCGGACATGTCCCATTACTTGTTTTTTTTACACTACAGCAAAAGAAACGGAATTTGATAGTTATAGATTAGCTGAAAATTGCACGAAATCATACTCTTTGAACGCTGTTTTCTATCGTAAACCGAATCACTTTTGAAACAAAATATTTTAAGAGTAATTAATATTATCAATGCAAAAGTAAGTTTTGTTTGTTTGTCACTTCTGGATGGCTTAACGGCACAGCTAATTGTGATGAAATTTGGTATAGAGATAGCTTATGATATGGAGAAAAATATAGGCTTTTTATCCTAACCTAGAATAAATAAATGGACAACTTACCTAAAATCCCAAGAACAAGAGTTGAGAAAATAACTATTTTAACGACCATTGTCACACTAACACGAATTGCTATTGATTTATTGTTAAATTTAGTATAAATTACATCGATTAATAATACGATAACAGTGAAGTAGTTAGAATTGGAACACCTTAAGTGTTTTTAACAAACTAGGCTCTGTCATGTCATGGTCAAATAAATCTTATGTTAAGAGAAATTATTGGAAATACATTTTATTTTAGCCTAAAGCTGCATTAAGGTTTTATGGTGATCTACTTATTTACTTATATGCCTACTAGTAAAAAGAAAAATGTTTATATTCCTTTATATCATATACTATAGCAGGGGCTCCCAAACTGAGGGTCGCGAAGGGGCCCAGGGGCGTCACGAAACGGTATACTAACCTCACGTTCTAAAGCTACACGCGGGTATCTTCTTTTACAAGGGATCCGCAAAAAATTACAACATGTAAAGGGAGTCACATTACAAAAAAGATTGGGAGCCCTTGTGTTAAAGCGTTACATTACAAAAAATAAATTGTAATCAAAACCAAACGTACAAGTTTAAAAAAAATCACAAACAAATCAACAAAATCATTTTGTTTGCAATTACATAGATCACTCAGATTAGATCTTGAACTAATTAATGGATAACAAAGACAAGTGCAAGATAAGACTTACTGCACGTGCTGGTTTAGCTTACGCAAATACATGTATCAGTAGTCTCAGTGATAATTGGACGCAAAGTGGGTGATGGAAGTCCCATAAATGAGTTTCTTTTATGATTTGCGCTACTGTACTCGTAGCCGAAGATGTTTTCATATGCTGCATTCTTCGAAGCAAGACATTTAAAAAAAATATATTATGTTAAACTAGAGAATATGTGACGTGGAATAGCATAATTTTTTTTTTCATTAGTAACTACAAGTCTTCAACATTAAAAACTCAAACAGTAGGTAACTTAACAAGTAACATTTTAAAACTAAGAATGATTTTTTCTCTTATTTGGTCTATCCAAATAACTTGAAAATATTTACATTCTTAGATCTAATAAAAAGGGAATAGTTTTCTTACCTTTTTTTAAAAAGCCTTAGATTTTTTTAAATTACACAAAACCATATGTTTTACTAAAAATGCGCGTCACCTGTCTCGCTTGTCCTCGTCAGTGTATTAAACATGAGCAAATAACGTTGTCAACGGCTAGTTCCTTTCCTCTTCTATCCCATTTACCTCCACAAGTGTAAAGAGGACATTAAAAAACCAGATCTGCTTTAAACATTTATTATTATCATTTAAACCATGCTTCTTAGTAACCAGTCCCTATATGCGCTGACTCTGACGAAGATATCCGGGGCTCCGCGACCGCAGGGTAGACCCCACGACACGATGCCGATCTGCTGACCGTTATCGGTGCGAACTAGCGCGCTGCCAGAATCACCCTGGACAAATGATGGTATAAATAAGTACCTAATATCTTGGTAGGCGTAGTTACACAGCATCAAATGATCTACTCTTAGTGGTTCTACTGGTAATTAAAAATCATAAAAAGCATTAAATGTACAACATATAAATAAATAAATAAATATCCTGGGACATTCTTCACACACGGTTATCTGATCCCAAACTAAGCAGAGCTTGTACTATAGAAACCAGATAACTGATATACTACATTTTTTTTTGTAAATACATACTTATATAGATAATTACACCCAGACACAGGACAAACAGACATGTTCATGCACACAAATTTTTGTCCTGGATGGGAATTGAACCCATGACCAGCGGCGTGATAGGTGGTGTGTTAACCAACTGCGCCAACTGGCTTGTCAGTCTGGCGTGTTCGATGTTTCCACGTATTTTTAGATGTTTTATGCATTGGTTAGTGTTTGGTCATTTGTTTTTGACACTGACACCTAGCCTATAGTTCTACTATGTATTGTGAGAGTGAACAAATGAATTTATGACTATTATATATATTGGTTAGACTGACATTGCAGGTAGCAAAGTTGGGAGCGAAGTATGTGCAGATCTCGATGTGGGGCTCGACGGGCGGCGCGCGCACGTTCTGCTGCGCGGCCACGGTGGCCATCATCTGCACGCAGCGCTGCTCCTCCAGCGTCCACAGCGTCAACTCCCGCAGGTTGGCGGACAGGGCGCCGTTGGCCTGGAACGGTCACTATTGTCTACATTTGTATAGGTGTGTTTGACCACAATCTCACCGTGGTCAGTGATAATGTGGCCGATGGTGATAAGCACACAAAGCATAGAAAGAACTGGCTCTCAAGTGCAGCTGTCGGAACACACCGAAAGGTGCTTGGTGACAAATTTTGAACATGAGGGTGGTAGCCAGCCAGGCGGGTACTACAAAGTATCACCACTGTTATGGTTTCCTCACCATGTTTTCCTTCACCTAATTTTTTTTATTTGGTAATAATTTTAATTTTTCTTTCTTACTTATAAAATCTTATCCATAAATTTATGCCCAGCCTAGCGAAGCAAACGAGAAACGGTTAGTATAAAATAAATAGAATCACTTACCGCAGTCCTACCCCAACCAGCGACTCTCGAGACAAGATTACCAGGCGCAAACGTGTAACTAAGAGTAATTGGTGTGACAAGAGCGGTGAACGCCACGTTAGAGGAGGTGATGAGAACACCAATGTCGTTCTTGATGGTCGCCGACACGTAGTTAGGGTGGGTGACGTTACGGGAGAGACCGTACGAGATGCCACCACTGTTCCAGCGATTTGTGCCGACGGTAACGCGGAGGGAGCTAAAAAACATTTAATTTATATTTTTTTCCTTTGGTATCGGATTACCAGTCCCCGCTTGGAATACTGTCGGCTGGGTCCATTTGTTTAGTTTGTAGTATTATGCAGCCATATTATAGGCAATTATTTGTTTATAAGATCTTTTATTAATTGATTAGGTATTATTGCATTATAAATGCGAAAGTTTGTGAGTATGGATGTGTCTTTCACGCAAAAACTACCTACTTAACGGATTTGGTGAACCGCCTGCCTGCTTGTCAACCTTCTGATATAAAAAAAAATTGGTAACACTCGTTTCTCACCTTGAAAGAGAACCCCAGCTGAAGACAGCAGCTATACAATGAGCAGCAGTTAGCACACTGCGGTTGGTAATCAAGGAACCACCGCAAAGGAAGCTCCTGATCAAGGTTCCAGTAGACATGGCCACCATGTGAGGATGACTGCCCGCAAACGCTTCAGTACCGCCGACGATGCGCGCTGAGGGGTCGACCTTATCGAAGAATTGTGACATGTCATCTTCGGGCTTCGGGAGTGCTATAATTTTAAAGAAATAAATGGTTGAAATGGTCTCGTACTGTGCGGTTCCAAAGGAGCTTCCTACCACGGACGCTCAAGTTGTGGAATGATCTGCCCGCCGTGGTGCACCCAAGAGACTACAGCTTGGGGTTCTTCAAGAAGGGTGTGAAGTGATTTTTGCACGGTCGGAGTGCGCGCGAGTGATACCCCTGGTGTTGCATTGTTGTTGCAAGTTGTTCATAGGCTACGGTAACCACTTACCATCAGGTGGGCCGTATGCTTGTTTGCTGCCTTAGTAGTATAAAAAAGAAATATATCCTGGGACATTCTTCACACACGGTTATCTGATTCCAAACTAAGCAGATCTTGTACTATGGAAACCAGATAACTGATATACTACATATACTATTTTTTTTTGTAAATACATACTTATATAGATAATTACACCCAGTCACAGGACAGACAGACATGTTAATTCAAACAAATGTTTGTCCTGGATGGGAATCGAACCCATGACCAGCCTCGGGATAAATGGCGTCTAACTAACTTCGCCAGCTGGCTTGTTAATTATAATAATACTTATGTGATTATCCGGTTTAATTGTATTGCGTATTGGGTTTTTTTAATTATGATTATTAAAGATTTATCAATGATAATATTTATGTAATTACTCGTATATCGTGCTTGTAAGCAGTGGCGTAGGTATGTAACAAAGGGCCCCGGGACAAAAATGAAATTATTGGGTCCGATTTAGTCTAAACTCAGAAAAACCTGCTTTGCCATAACCGGATAACTACCGCAAAAAAATTACTTAATGTATGTAGCTCCAAAACCAAGACCTATCTTAATCTGAATATATTTAAGTTAAAAATCGAAAATTAAATATATAGGTAATATCTTTTTCGAACGTCGTTCACGGAGTCCAAGGGGCCCCTTGAGCTTGGGGGCCCAGCATAGGGCACTGCCCCGCCTAGCCTTATGGTAACTACGCCACTGCTTGTAAGAAACATTTATGACTGGTTGTTATAGATAGTGTATCTAAGGGAAATGTTTATTCTACTAATATTAAAGTGCGATAGTTTGTAAGTATGTTTGTTACTTCTTCACGCTCAAAAGGCTGAACAAATTTTGATGAAATTTGGTATGGAGGTAGCTGAGACCCTAGATTTAACACATAGACACATAGGCTACTTTTTAATGCGATGACACCGCAGGGCGGAAAGATAGTTAATGATAAAAGAAAGAAGCCTTGCTAAGACTCAATATTTTTTTTCATACGATCTTATAGGCATACGATTCGATCTGTGCGAAAATCGCAACCTGTTGAATCGATTTAAAAAAATCTGTAGATCGCTATGTCGAATGTGCCGTGGCGAAGTTTGCGGGTTCGAAATAGTTCGAATCCTACTATTAGCTTGACCTTTCGGTGAAAAAAAAAATCGTAAGGAATCAATAGTATGATGGTAGAGTACTTTGTAGTACCTGAACGGCTAGCTACCACCCTCAAGAGTATAACTACGAAGCACAACTAATTATACTTTACTAGCTGTTCCCCGCGGCTTCACTCGTGTTCCCGTTCTACGGGGATAATGTAGCTTCCTATTAGTGAAAGATTTTTTCGAATCGGACCAGTAACTCCGGAGATTAGCGCGTTCAAACAAACAAACTCTTGAGCTTTATTATTAGTATAGATAGATAGATACAGATATAGAGAGAGTGATATAACTCACCTAGGCACCCAACAAGGAGTGTTAGTAGCAGTATTCCCGATTTGATGGCCATTTTGTCTCTCCCCTAACTATTTAATCATTAATTGTTTTCGATCACACTTATATAGTTAGAAGCAATTATCTTAAATACTATCGTGTTTTTGATAAGTTTTTATTAATGATTATTGATTGTAATGTCAAGTTGATATAATTAACTTTGCATAAATTATACTTGTTGAATCATTTAGGTTTGCTTGCCTAAGAAAGAGGTGTATTACGAACAGGTGGTAGAGTAAATTGTTACTTTCGACGTACATAAGTACCTACCTTATTAGGGCCTAAACTGAATGAGTATTGAGTTTTAATGAATAAAGCGAATCGACGATTAGTTCCCTTCCGTTGCCGTTGGCATTAGTGCCGATTAGATTGTTTCTCACTCTATAGATAAGGATATAAGAAATTTAGTCCTGCCAATTTATTCCTATCCCTTGTTTCAACATGAATTTTGCCACAGATCTGGATCTTTATTCTTATAACCATTATTGTAAGCTAATCCTTCCTTAAGATAAGAAGAAGAAGGATTTTATAGTTAAACATTCATAACTTTCCCAATAATAGCGACACTCATAGTTTAAACACTAGAAACAGGGATAAACTTGCTATACCTTTAACTCGTTTGAGCAAAGTTGGGATTCTATTAAGGGGCAATGTATACGCTTCTTTAACAAAGTACCCAAAGAAATTCAAGAATTGTCCGTGTTAAAATTTAAAAAGCTAATTAAAGATAAGTTGTACAAAAAAGGGTACTATAAAGTTTCTGATTTTATAGAGGACAAGAACGCATTTCTATGAGTTGTTCGCTTCACATGCTATTTATTATTATTATAAATTTTGTTATTATTATTATCATATTGTTATTTTTTATATTTTATTTTTTATAGTTTTTTTATATACATATTTTTTTATATTTACATATTTGACGATTAAAAATACTTGAATGAGTTCATTTAATAAAGACACTTTTGAATTTGAATTTAAGGAAATTAGTCTATGTCATTCCCAAACGGTTTCAAATAAAAAACAGATGGGGAATATGCATGTTTTTTTTATCGCATTACATAACAAAATATGAAAATATCTACCGTAAAAAGATGGCAAAAAGTGAAATTAAAATGTGTCAAGAAATACTGAAGATTTCATTCTAAACTACTAATTAGACAGAGAGATCCGATATGCCCGTAACGTCATAGGGCACTACCATATAAACTCCTAAAATTCTGTTTTGCTAGAAAAAGATAGATATAAAACTTTGATGGCCTATATCTTGGGTTATTTATGAGTTATTGGAAAAAAATCGTTGTTTCTTATATGAATGAGTTTTTATTAAAGCAATAAAAAACATGTATTGCTGGTCCATATGCGACCGTAAACAATTTGAGATTAGTTGGCCGGTTTCCTGTTTACTAACTCAATTCAATATGCCTCTACTCTCCAAAATAGTGAGGAGAGGGATAGGGTACTTGTCTGATGTATTTTATACAAGGTGATTTTGAAAACATTACGAAGCTATGTATAGCGAAAATCTCTGGGAAAAGAAAACTAGCGAATACCTACTAGTACTACCGAGTAAAGACTCTGACTCGGAGCTAATACTAGTATTCGAGTAATCTGATATGTACTCAGTTAGATATTTTTTTAATCTTTATGGAAAAAAAATTAAGTGTATTTTTTTAATGACTTGTACTTCATTACCCTTTTGGCTGTCTATACACTTCCAAAATCGTCCTGTATATAGGATAGGATTTTCAAATACTTAATTTTTTCTAAGAATAAATGATATCCAATGTACTGTTTACCAATGAGTTCGAATTTAATACTGAACAAACAGACACACGCATATTTATATCATTAGGTTTCAAATACAGTGGTAGTTGCCTAATATTTATGATAGATTAAAAACTAATTAGTAGATAATTCACGAGCGTGCGACAAAAGATTACTGTGTATATAAAAATCCCAGACATGTGAGGCCATTACATAATTTTGTTGCAATTAGTTTTTCATTGAAACTGTTTAAATATTGTGGTTTTCTGAATACCTTTCTACGTTTTGAAAACTGCATATCGACGATGAAGTGACAAGAACTTCTATGTGCAAAAACAAAATTTTACAGGAAACTAAAAAAACTTTACATTGCTATTAAACGGATGCTCCTAATAAACGGAGCTATTGCCAGAAAATTTTACGCACAGTTGCTTAATAGTTATTGTCGGTAATCTATAATTCGTTAAAAAAATAGAAAATAAATTTAGCTGTTCTTGCCAGCTCACGCAAAAGATTTTTTAAAGTCTATCTACGTAAAAACTTGAAATCGCCAAAATGTCAGTTAGGAGTTCTTGTCACTTCATTGTCGATATGCAAACTGTGGTTCATTGCAATTGGTACCATTTTCGACTTCGTAAAAAAATATATTGATAGGGGTTACAGTATGACACAACTTAGATGTAGCATCGGCAAATCGTATATCTACACTTCACTTCCGATTGACACAACTAATAAAAATCATTCATTAAAGCGCCATTCAACGTTCAACATCATTTTCGCCTAAAGTACTAATAAACATGGGTAATGTTGTAGGCGCACTCTTTTCGGGAATGATCGATTTTACGAATTTTGCCGATGCTTCAAGTTGTGTCATACTGTATTTTATTTTGAAATTGATTGAAACTTTTTTTTACTATGTGTAGGCCTGTGTTTGACCATAATCACATCGTGGTCAGTGATGATGTGGCCGAAGGTGGTAAGCACACAAAGCCTAGAAGGTCTCAACACAACTGATTGCAACAATTTTATCAATCTATGATAGATAGCTATATTAAAATAGAATTCTTTTTATTTACTAGAAATAAGCATATTCGATTGTTAAATACTGCGTCTGTATTGTTAAAAAAATTTAAGCCAACAGTCTGCTTATTATTTATTTAACATTCATCATGAATAGGAATTTGAATGATTTAATTAGTTATTTATATTACACTGGAAAGTACAAAATTTTTGTATGAATACCCGATTATTATTATTTTAGAATACATACATAGAATACATTTTAGAATTTCTATAATTATTATTTAATTTGTGTAATATTATTTTTGTTCAATATTCACATTATTATACTGCTGAAAACATTACTATTTTTCTGATACGACAATATATATTACCTCATTTGGCTTCGCCGGAGTCGGGTAAAAACGTGACAAGAATTTTATAAATACCTATTAGGTACTCTACTTTTATTTTAACTATTAAAATAGTATCACCCAAGCAATATTTAATTTTACCACTTAAGTTAAATAGTGACGTCCATGTATCGATAAACCGATATCGACACTTCACTTCTCGCACCAATCGTGCAAACAGTCCCCTCTGCAACGCGACCGCGTCACATACCCACTCGTCATTGACCTGAATCATCTGAGCAACGACAGTATCTTACTCATACCATCGATACTGACGTTATCGACACTCGACAGCACTGACAACTCATCGTCAGTATCGACATTTCTCAATACATGTTTTTGTACATCATGGTACACTATAAAGGAGCTTAGAATTTTTTTAATATCGTCGTCGCAAGTGCTTATTTTTCTGCTGCTCGGTAGACCTAAATATTTTCTTAAATATGGTGTTATTTTTAAATCCCAGCTGTCGAAAATGTTTGACACTTTCTGTTTGATGGCTAGAGTGAATTCGCTGGATATGAACGTTTCGTTCTGAGCTTCTTGCCCGTCGACTTTCATTTCGGCCATGGTTTGTTTATTGCAGTTATCTATTTGTGACAGGAGTAACTTTATTTGCCATATGTGGTACGTTGAAGGGTCGTTTTTCATTGTTTTTATTATCTGTAAGATAAGACAGTTACTAAATAAAATTAGACAATAGGGTAGTTGACACTGTCAAAAATAAATGACCAAACACTAACCAATGCATAAAACATCTAAAAACACGTGGAAATATCAAATATGTTGTACATTTAATTCTTTTTATGTATTTTAATTACCAGTGGAACCACTAAGAGTAGATGATTTGATGCTGTGAAACTATGACGTCATAATGTAATATTTCATACAAAATTCCTTATAAACTATCGTTTTGACATTTATTAAAAAGTAGCTGATTTGATGTGTCAGTCAACTACCCTATAGTATACATCGACAGTTTTATCAATTTTTTGAGAAAATTCCGACATGACTATATGAAAATGACATTTCAGATGTATACAAAAATCTTTGCTTTAAATTATTATCGAATAAAAGGAAAGCGTGACTGATTGATCTATCAACGTACAGCTCAAACTACTGAACGGATTTGGATGAAACTTGGCACATTGATAGATCATACCTTGGAATAACATATAGGCTACTTTTTATCCCGGGAAAACATAAGATACCTCGGGAACGCGGGTGAAACCGCGGGGCGGAGGCTAGTAACAGATATTTTATAAATTGGTTATTTTCGCCACTGTCCACTAGCCTATTGAAATGAAATGAAATATTATTTATTCAAATAGACCTTCACAAGCACTAATGAATAGTCAGACTCTAATTCACGGTTCGGAAGGTAGCTTTTGCTGTGAAGAGCCTATTGTCTATAATGGAGGAAAAAATTTCACTCACCTTCAAAAATGTCGTCCATATAGGCAGAACGCATAATATATCCTTAACAACGCATTCATATGTCACCATACTTAATGCTTGCACGTGCTCTTGTTCCTCTTTGCTATATCTTCTACACTGACAGTGTTTCGTCATAAACGGCTCATTTTTAACACCTTTCCTTTTCTTACAAACTACCAGACAATCAGCACAAATCTTGGTACCAACATTTGCATCTTTAGACAGGTAATGTTTGACAAAGTTGCGTATTTTGTCGTCGTTGGTGAACAGTTCAATGTTCTCCGGTGTAACTGACCAAATGTTGGCTTTGTCGAGGGTCAAAGATTGGGCCAATATTGTGAGGAAGCCTTGAGGGTCGTCCAGGTACGAGAGACACCCGGCGCGCTGCTTTATGTCTATGCACCATGTGTATTCTAGGAATGTTCTGAAATAATAAAATAAATCGTTGATCAAGTGCGTTATTATGGTTATAATTAGATTATACTAGAATTAGACTACAACCACCTAAATAGAGGACCGACTACATTCGTTAAGAAGAAATAAGACTCAATAATAATATACTGTTTCAATCGAAAATAGAACTGCAGTCACAGGCCCAAAATTAAAATGTTATTAATGACACTGACTAACGTCCTGACATACGCATATTATGTTGTCATTAATTCAACGTTTTCACAACCTAGACAAACCGAGGGGAACATAAATAAAAACATACAGCCTTAATCTCTTTTAAAAGAAATAAATAACATACTTGAGCTGATCCCAGTTTCTGTCCCTCTGGAAGGTGATGGGCCAGTACCGCGGGTCGTTGATCTTCACTTCACGGAGTGTGTTCAGCTCCGGGATTATACAGGGGGCTTTCATCTCTTTCATGGCTCCTTCTATGTCTATTACCTAAGAAAAAAATATTTTTTTTAAACTATGTATGTACCATTAACACATTATGACAAGACAGTTGATTAAGACACCACCTATCACGCCACTGGTCATGAGTTTGATTCCCACCCAGGACAAACATTTGTGTGCACGAACATGTCTGTTTGTCCTGAGTCTGTGTGTATAAGTATCTATTTACAAAAAAAAGTAATTGAAGTAGTATATCAGTTATCTGGTTCCCATAGTACAAGCTCTGCTTAGTTAGCCGTTAGTCACTACACAAAATACACCCGAAGGTAATTAAGCTTCAACTTTGATAATACGTATGTAGTAATTAGTTACAAAAAAAAATCGTTTAAACTGAATAAATGAGTTTTGGGTTTGACAATAGGCATAAATATTATATTCATGTTTTAACGAATTTCTAATCAAAATATGAAAATACCGTAAAAATATGTCAAATGCCAAGAAACACGGATGATATAAGCATTTTAAACTACTAATTAGACTGAGAGATCTAAATTCTGTTTTGCTAGAAAGAGATGGGAACAAATCTTTGATGGCTTATATCTTGGTTATTTTATAGTTATCAGAAATATTTTTTTTAAATACTGTTTCTTATACGAATAACTTTAATTAAAGCAAAAAAAAAAAAACATACATATATTGAATACAAGCTGACCCGGCAGACGTTGTCCTGCCCTGAGAACAAAAATAAAACTGGGACCTACCTACCTTACCTACCTACCCTACCTAACTACCTACCCCTACCTAACTACCTACCCCTAACCTAAGTACCTACCCCTACCTACCCTACCTACCCCTACCTATCTACCTACCCCTATCTAACTACCTACCCCTACCTACCTTACCTACCTACCCTACCTACCTACCCTACCTACCCCTACCTACCTTACCTACCCTACCTGCCCCTACCTACTTATCCTATGTCCTTCTCCTGGCTTTAAACTACCTCCCTGCCAATTTTCAGCTAAATCGGTTCAGCCGTTCTTGAGTTATAAGTGGAGTAACTAACACGACTTTCTTTTATATATATAGATTACGTTTCGTATTACACTTAAAATTGTGAACAAGTTCCCTCTTAGTTCAATAGAAAAAAGTTTAAATAAGTACCTGTATGTGTGCATAGCAGAGTTTTCCCGTGGTGAGATCCCGGGGTAGAATCAATCTCGGTTCCACTGCCAAAACGTACAAATGCCGAAATGCTTGCAAATGGTACCTAAAAAAAAAAAAAACACACTAGCTATCCCCGCGTTCCCGGAATAAAAAGTAGCCTATGTCCTTCTCCGTAACATAGACTATCTGC
The DNA here is from genome assembly GCA_963555595.1 of Tethea ocularis. Classification (NCBI taxonomy): domain Eukaryota; kingdom Metazoa; phylum Arthropoda; class Insecta; order Lepidoptera; family Drepanidae; genus Tethea; species Tethea ocularis. The sequence continues at coordinate 9,750,247 of OY741972.1, read as the reverse complement.
GTGCCACATTTCATAGCGATCGGTTCAGTGGTTCAGACGTGAAAAGGTAACAGACAGAGTTAATAGCGCCGATTCTGTTGTTTACGAACTTAACTAATATTAGACAAGTCACCTCTCTTTCATGTTAACCTTATTGAAAAAAGATAGAACATTTTTAATGCTGTCAGTTTATTCCATACCGTCGTAATGTACGGTTAAATAGTCGTGACCAATAAAGATCGCGCTTAAATTCACGTTAAAATGTGTGATCGGACTAAACTGACAGCATAAAAATATCTAGCATCCCTTTCTTATATTTACTATTAGAAAGAGATATAGTGAGATTAAATTTATTTAATTCGTAAACAACAGAATCGGCACCACTCATTCGGTCTCATTACAAGCTTTTATTTATTTTGCCGTTTTAGTATGTAGGTCGAATCTTGCAAGTCAACGGTGTCAGTACTAACCTATTATCTTCACTATGCGTGGGGAACTTGGGGAAGAATGCGGCCACTAAAGCAGCGATTGACGTGGGGGACGTGCTCAACGTGGCCCGCCCTCCCCCGAGGAACAGTAGCCCTATTGTGCAGTGGACAGCCATCTGAAACGGGTACAATGTTCTCAATTCGGTATGTAAAGTAAATCTTTTACTTTACCTATGTCAATAGGGCACTGATATGTCGCCGCGCCCGCACATTATCTAGTGTAGAGTAGAGTGGAGTAGAGTAGAGTAGAGTAGAGTGGAGTAGAGTAGAGTAGAGTGGAGTAGAGTGGAGTGGAGTAGAGTAGAGTGGAGCTAGAGTAGAGTAGAGTAGAGTGGAGTGGAGTAGAGTAGAGTAGAGTAGAGTAGAGTGGAGTAGAGTAGAGTAGAGTAGAGTAGAGTAGAGTAGAGTAGAGTGGAGTAGAGTGGAGTGGAGTAGAGTAGAGTAGAGTGGAGTAGAGTGGAGTGGAGTAGTGTAGAGTAGAGTAGAGTAGAGTGGAGTAGAGTAGAGTAGAGTAGAGTAGAGTGGAGTAGAGTGGAGTGGAGTAGAGTAGAGTGGAGTAGAGTAGAGTGGAGTGGAGTAGAGTGGAGTAGAGTGGAGTACCTGTCCGCCGTGCGTGAGGGGCGGAGCGCGGGGCGGCGCGGGCGCGGGGGCGGCGGGCACGCGCGCTCGCAGCCGCCGGCACACGCGCAGCACCGATATGTCGCCGCGCCCGCACATTATCTACCCACAACACAACATTCACTATATATAACATACCATCAATATTAACTAAATGCCCTGAAGTTGGGGCTTGGAATAATAGCTATAGTATGACACAACTTAGATGAAGCATCGGTAAGCTTCGTAAAATCGATCTTTCCCGAAAAGATTGCGCCTACAACATTACTCATGAGTTAAAAAATGATCGGCGAAAATGATTTTGTTGAACGTTGAATGGCGCGATAATGAATAATTTTTATTAGTTGTGTAAATCGGAAGTGAAGCTTCCGAAAACAATTTGCCGATGCTACATCTAAGTTGTGTCATACTGTACTGTGTTATCCTGCCTGTAATATGTGATTATTTAAAAACTAGCTGTCCCCCGCGGTTTCACCCGCGTTTCCGGGATAAAAAGTAGCTATCTAGGTATGTGCCAAGTTTCATCCAAATCCGTTCAGTAGTTTTTGCGTGAAAGAGAAACAAACATACATACATACAAAATTTCACGTTTATAATATTAGTAGGATAAAAAATACACTCGTCGGTTAGCTAAACTTCAAAAGAGTTGAGTAGAGGAGATCAATTACGCTAATATGGCGCGCCGTCTTGCTGCGAGCGTGAGTAGTGTACAGTTTTTTTTTTATACGACTAAAGTTGGTAACCTCTGATGGCTGCACCAACCGTTCTCAGCCGGGTAACATTTAGGTAACCGCGCCTGAGGGCACCCCCGAGTGGGGTGCGAACCTCGGCTCAGAGCGTTCCCGGGGGAGGGGGAGGACTTAGTACGAGTTACGATTAATTGGGGGCGGTCGGATTACTAATGGCAGCTCGGGCCGCTTGAACGGGACGAGTGTAAGTGGAACGTCAAGGACGGTAGCGTAATCGGTTGTGTGTAGTGTGTTGTGTACTTTTACAAGCTTCGTCAGCTTCGATCTGAGCTAATTTAATAGGGTCATCCGGCTCGCTGAGGGCTTGCCTTGGTCTAAGGATACGGAGTATACGGGAGGCGGGAGGCAGGAGCCGGGAGGCAGGAGCCGGGAGGCGGGAGGCAGGAGGCGGGAGGCGGGAGGGTGCAGTGTACTGACCATGCCGGCGGCGAGCAGACAGACGCAGAGGCAGGCCTCGAGGGTGGAGCGGCCGGCGAGCGCGAGGCGGGAGGCGGGAGGCGGGAGGCGGGAGGCGGGAGGCGGGAGGCGGGAGGGTGCAGTGTACTGACCATGCCGGCGGCGAGCAGACAGACGCAGAGGCAGGCCTCGAGGGTGGAGCGGCCGGCGAGCGCGAGGCGGGAGGCGGGAGGCGGGAGGCGGGAGGGTGCAGTGTACTGACCATGCCGGCGGCGAGCAGACAGACGCAGAGGCAGGCCTCGAGGGTGGAGCGGCCGGCGAGCGCGAGGCGGGAGGCGGGAGGCGGGAGGCGGGAGGCGGGAGGGTGCAGTGTACTGACCATGCCGGCGGCGAGCAGACAGACGCAGAGGCAGGCCTCGAGGGTGGAGCGGCCGGCGAGCGCGAGGCGGGAGGCGGGAGGCGGGAGGCGGGAGGCGGGAGGGTACTGACCATGCCGGCGGCGAGCAGACAGACGCAGAGGCAGGCCTCGAGGGTGGAGCGGCCGGCGAGCGCGAGGCGGGAGGCGGGAGGCGGGAGGCGGGAGGGTGCAGGGTACTGACCATGCCGGCGGCGAGCAGACAGACGCAGAGGCAGGCCTCGAGGGTGGAGCGGCCGGCGAGCGCGAGGCGGGAGGCGGGAGGCGGGAGGCGGGAGGCGGGAGGCGGGAGGGTGCAGTGTACTGACCATGCCGGCGGCGAGCAGACAGACGCAGAGGCAGGCCTCGAGGGTGGAGCGGCCGGCGAGCGCGAGGCGGGAGGCGGGAGGCGGGAGGCGGGAGGGTGCAGGGTACTGACCATGCCGGCGGCGAGCAGACAGACGCAGAGGCAGGCCTCGAGGGTGGAGCGGCCGGCGAGCGCGAGGCGGGAGGCGGGAGGCGGGAGGCGGGAGGGTGCAGGGTACTGACCATGCCGGCGGCGAGCAGACAGACGCAGAGGCAGGCCTCGAGGGTGGAGCGGCCGGCGAGCGCGAGGCGGGAGGCGGGAGGCGGGAGGCGGGAGGCGGGAGGGTGCAGTGTACTGACCATGCCGGCGGCGAGCAGACAGACGCAGAGGCAGGCCTCGAGGGTGGAGCGGCCGGCGAGCGCGAGGCGGGAGGCGGGAGGCGGGAGGGTGCAGGGTACTGACCATGCCGGCGGCGAGCAGACAGACGCAGAGGCAGGCCTCGAGGGTGGAGCGGCCGGCGAGCGCGAGGCGGGAGGCGGGAGGCGGGAGGGTGCAGGGTACTGACCATGCCGGCGGCGAGCAGACAGACGCAGAGGCAGGCCTCGAGGGTGGAGCGGCCGGCGAGCGCGAGGCGGGAGGCGGGAGGCGGGAGGGTGCAGGGTACTGACCATGCCGGCGGCGAGCAGACAGACGCAGAGGCAGGCCTCGAGGGTGGAGCGGCCGGCGAGCGCGAGGCGGGAGGCGGGAGGCGGGAGGCGGGAGGCGGGAGGCGGGAGGGTGCAGGGTACTGACCATGCCGGCGGCGAGCAGACAGACGCAGAGGCAGGCCTCGAGGGTGGAGCGGCCGGCGAGCGCGAGGCGGGAGGCGGGAGGCGGGAGGCGGGAGGGTACTGACCATGCCGGCGGCGAGCAGACAGACGCAGAGGCAGGCCTCGAGGGTGGAGCGGCCGGCGAGCGCGAGGCGGGAGGCGGGAGGCGGGAGGCGGGAGGCGGGAGGGTACTGACCATGCCGGCGGCGAGCAGACAGACGCAGAGGCAGGCCTCGAGGGTGGAGCGGCCGGCGAGCGCGAGGCGGGAGGCGGGAGGCGGGAGGCGGGAGGCGGGAGGGTACTGACCATGCCGGCGGCGAGCAGACAGACGCAGAGGCAGGCCTCGAGGGTGGAGCGGCCGGCGAGCGCGAGGCGGGAGGCGGGAGGCGGGAGGCGGGAGGCGGGAGGCGGGAGGGTACTGACCATGCCGGCGGCGAGCAGACAGACGCAGAGGCAGGCCTCGAGGGTGGAGCGGCCGGCGAGCGCGAGGCGGGAGGCGGGAGGCGGGAGGCGGGAGGCGGGAGGGTACTGACCATGCCGGCGGCGAGCAGACAGACGCAGAGGCAGGCCTCGAGGGTGGAGCGGCCGGCGAGCGCGAGGCGGGAGGCGGGAGGCGGGAGGCGGGAGGCGGGAGGCGGGAGGGTACTGACCATGCCGGCGGCGAGCAGACAGACGCAGAGGCAGGCCTCGAGGGTGGAGCGGCCGGCGAGCGCGAGGCGGGAGGCGGGAGGCGGGAGGCGGGAGGCGGGAGGGTACTGACCATGCCGGCGGCGAGCAGACAGACGCAGAGGCAGGCCTCGAGGGTGGAGCGGCCGGCGAGCGCGAGGCGGGAGGCGGGAGGCGGGAGGCGGGAGGCGGGAGGGTACTGACCATGCCGGCGGCGAGCAGACAGACGCAGAGGCAGGCCTCGAGGGTGGAGCGGCCGGCGAGCTCGGCGCGCGTCTTCCCGGCGAGCGCGAGGAACACCCGCGCGTGGTGCAGCACGGCGTCGCGAGCCTCCTCGCAGCCCGACCCCGCGAACCGCAGCCCCATCGCGAAACACGCGCCCGCTATTATGTTGCAGTACGCCTGACTGACAAAACAGTACAATACTGAATCTAAACGAGGCACTTGTTAAAAAAATCACTAGAAATGAGGATTTTTGTGAAACATAGCTAATAGTTTGATTGTTTGATCTATCAATGCACAGCTCAAACAACTAGACGAATCGGGCTGAAATTTGGCATACAGATACATTCTTGAGACGTGCAATTAAATAATAAAGCAAGTAGTAATATTAGTTTATGATACTGTTGCATAATAGGGGTTATTAAATACGAGTGTGAGTTTAAGTACCGAGCCGTAGGCGAGGTTCTTAATAGTATCACACGAGTTTTTAATACCTAATTATGTGCAGTATCTTACAGTATTTTATCTAAGCTCATATAAATAATGTATTTTAAAAAATAGAACAATCGATTCTAACAACTTTAAAAAAAAATGCTATTTTTGTAGAAATTTTTGGTCAAAATGATATATGTATGGCAAAAACAATAAAATAAACAGACACAATAATCATATACCTAATCAAATCCGTGTTGCCAACTCCCAAAAATTCTTACCTCTAAAGTTCAAGTCAAAAATTTGTCACATTGTCAACGTCAAATTGAATTGATTATACTATTGATAGGTCCAAAGTGTACTTTAATAGAAAAAAAGTTATTTTATAGCATTATCTTGGGAACACAACTGTACTATAATGAATCATTATACACGGGTGTGCCTAAAGTGAGTCATTAAAGTACTGGTTTTGATTTCATAATAAGAACATTACGATATAAGAGTAGATAAATAAATCCACTATAAAAATAAAATTACGTCTGAATAATAAAACAGGCCATTTCGATATGTGCCAGTAAGGATAACGCACGGTTATCATTTAATTACTCATTATTACTGATTTTCTGAGATACATCTTTTTTGGCCGGGATCTGATTTTTCGAGCATTCTCCTTTTATTGTTTTATAGAAGACTACTTTTTGACGTCATTTAGAGGTCAAATGAAAGTCAAGTGGCTTCATGTATTATTAATGCGAAAATAAATACAATCTTACAATTTTAAGACCTCAAAATATGCCTTGGAAACTTAAAATCTCGAAATTATTTCGAAATTTTTACTTTACATACCGAATTAGTCAGGTAACAATTTAAAATTGTGATAAACTTATGGAATATCTAACAGTACAGTAACTATTATAATTTTCATAGACACCACCGCATCTAGAAGAATTCAGACCTATTAAAATATAAGAAGTTTCGGTTTTTAGTTTATATCTAAGATTTATTTGAACCTTTTGAATATTTTACAAAACTTTTTATTTTAATTTTCTAATTTACCCCACAAAAGAGGCCCCCATGTTTGAAAATCATTTATTTACGTTACATGGTCCGGGTTTGGGTCACCAACTTACATTATGTGTACGTGTACCAAATTTCAACTCAATCCAGTCCAGTATTTTGGGACAGACAGACGCGCGAGTAATCCTATAACCAGTCTGGCGTGGCTGTCAAATAAAATGAAAATCTAGGAAAGTCGTGAAAAGCAACTCTTTTGCAGGCGAATCTTGTCCTTATTGACTTTAAAAACGTTATTTCTTATATTTTCCTGTCAAAGTTGAAATTTAAATAACATTTAAAAATAATAAAAGCGTAACGGAAACTACTTGTTATAAACAAAAGCCATATGCCAACAAAATTGTTGGGCCAAATACGGACAGCGACGCCTGACTCGATAAGCAAAAAAGTTATGCGTGAACAAACATAAAAAAACCTACTTCATAGCTTCGTAGTCTATATTTTCCTCAGTAGGTTTGACGAAACAGTATGGCTTTATTGTCGCTGGTACTTGGTCTTCTATCCATTCTTCACTTGCCTCTATACTGTCCCATAGCACCAACCCTGTGATATGGTATTAAAAAAATACTAGTTTTTTTTTTCAAATAAGTGAGGTATTGTTTAAAAAAAAAGATCTTAAAAAGATTGCCATAGAAATAAATATAGTACAGAAGAGAAATTATTAAAAAGAATCCTTTCTTTTCTTTTAAAAATCGAAAGACAAACTTTTCTTACAAAGGGCAAAACATATGAAGTTTGAATTTTTTTTGGATGGTGTGTACCCTGGGTGTTACAAGCGTCCATAGGCTTCTGTAACCGCTTACCATCAGGCGGGCTATATGGTTGTCTCCCAAAATTGTTCTATAAAAAAGCTAGTTAAAATTTATTCAAAATAATGAGGTGGTAAATAAATAAAATAAAAAAGCCTTTTATTCTAGCATTTGAAGTTACACGATATTTTTTTTATTAATGCTTTATTAGTTGGTTAATTTTTATTTTTTATTATTGTTAGATTCTATGCTAGAACCCCGAATTGTGTGAAGGCCTCCCCTAAAAAAAAACCCCATTTACCTATTATGGTAGCCCCTTATTACGTACCTCTAGCAATAATTCTGAGCATCAAGAGATCAGGCCTGACAAAGTCGAGCTGGTAAGCGGTCTGCGGCGGGTCCAGCCAGGCGGCGAGGGCGGCGTTGTTGGACCGCATGTAGGTGAGCCCCAGCGCCACCGTCGCGCCCGGTGACGTCACGTCCAGGTTCACCGTCGCACCCTCCCGGATCGCGAACGAACCCTGCTTGTACTTCTCCTTTTGGGATGCTGTATGAAATAATAGAATCGTATCCTATTATTATAAATCTCTTTACAGGTAGATTTTTTTAAGTGGGCGTTGTAGACCAAATCCTAAAGTATTAGGAATAACGAAAAATGCTGAAATAAGTCTCGGGGCCGATTTTGATAAAAACTAAAACTGTATACTTGAATATTCAAAAAATATTTTTTCCTTGCCGCAAATCGAACTCATTGATTTTGAAAAAAAAAAATAGAATACAGCCTGTATTTATTGGTCCATCTCATAGTGTCTCTTATAATGATCAATTTCTGGTAAGTAATGACATTCTCCACACACAGCGTAATATAATATCAATAAAATGGTGTATTCAATTTTTTTACAACTTGCCAAAAGGTATGAGGGAAAAAACTCCATAACTGGCTTGTTAATAGGTTTTTTCATATTGTCAGGAAATCTATACTAATAATAAAGCTGAAGAGTTTCTTTGTTTGAACGCGCTAAATAAATAAATAAATACATTATCCCTGAAGATTATAGGCTACTTTTTAATCCGGGAACGTGAATGGAACCGCGGGGAACAGCTAGTATTTCATAAGATAAGAATAAAAATTCGCGATCTTAAAAATCCTGTAAAATAACTATAATAAAGACACTGACCATTGAGTGGATGCTTATCCCCTCCGAGCATGTAAGTCCTCAGCGTGTGGGGCAGATGGGCAGGTAGGCCCCCCGCCCCCGCCCCTGTCCCCGTCCCCGCCCCCGCCCCCGCCCCCGCGCACACCATGCCGAGGGCGAGGCCGGCCGCCAGCGCGTACCCCTCACGCTCCACGCAGTTCTCCATCTCCGGACCGGGAGGCTTACCTAACGACATTCACTCTATTAGCTTAGAGATTAAATACGACATGGCTCGCCCCTGTATGTATGGTTGAGAATGTTGGCCAGTAAAAGGAATGGACGAAAGACGATTGCACGCAGCAGACATGAGAATTTTAAGATGGGTGTGTGAGTAACAAAAATTGACAAAATTAGGAATTAGTACATAAGAGGCAGTTTGAAAGTGGCACCAGTGAAAGATAAGTTGAGAAGGAACCGCTTATCCTGGCTCGGACATGTTACGAGGAGGGATAAAACCCATGTGACCAAAAGAGTTATGAATATGAAAGTTGATGGATTTACGGGAAGGGGAAGACCGAAAAAGTGATGGATGGATTGTGTGAAAGATGATATTAGTAAGAAAAGAGTGAATGCCGCTATGACGGATAGAAGGGCTTGCCGTATGGCCGTCACACAAAAATAAATCCAAGGATTTGTTGGTCGACTAGCGGCGTCATTATTATCAGTATGTCGCTGCACTGACGTACTCTATGATAATGACACGTGCGTTGTGTTGCGCGGTCGGCTAGTTATGATTAGTTAAGGTGAATCGGCCGAAAGGCCCGCGAAATTCAAATTTTATTAGGTTTTTTTCAAATTGCAGCTCATTAATATTTGTCAAAATGTGATTTGCGCCTCATTAGTATGCTAATTGATTGCTGTATGTATACATTATGCTTTTTAAACTATTTAAATCCTTACATTGGTTCCTTTTCGATAAATAACGCTTTGGAACCAATGTATAGAGTATAGATCTATAGCCAAATCTCAGTGTCGCGAATCACATTTTGACAAATAAATGACCTACTACTGAGCTGAAATTTGAAAAAAACCTAATAAAATTTGAATTTCGCGGGCTTTTTGGAACATCCCCCTTAACCAACCAATCTGGCAATAAGTTTACTGAAAACGCGACCGGTGTGTTCTGGCAATTGCACTTGAGAGCCAGTTGCCTTCTCGGCATTGTAACAGGTCGGCAACACATTGGCAATACCTCTGGGATAGGCGACGGTAACCATTTACCATCAGGTGGACCACCTGCTTGCTTTTCAACCTTCTGATATAAAAAAAACGCTACAATGGAGGATTTTTTGAGAAAGAGGAGTGCAGTACTCTTACCGATTTCATTGAGCAGCACATGGCAGTAATGAGCGTGAGCAGTTCCCTGGTACACCAGCCCCACTCCCAGAAGTGCCGCCACCAGGATGCTCTGCTGTATGTCCAGTTCTACTGACGTGGGAGGCAGGAGCGGTTCCAGGTGGATGCTCATCATCTTTGTCGCTTGGACGTCCATTGTTCCTGTGGTGTTATTGGTGGGAGGTTGGAGAAGATTTATACAAAACTTTGCGACGTTTGAACCTACAGGGTGATAATGACATCGAACAAAAACTTATAAAAAAAAACAGCGAAAGATCAACTGATACTGATTCGGCATTGATCGTATATCGTTCAAAATATTTGATACTAGATTCCGCCCCGCGGTTTCACCCGCGTTCCCGAGGGATCTTATGTTTTCCCGAGATAAAAAGTATTCTATGTGTTAATCCAGGTTATAAACTATGTGTGTTCTAAATTTCATCCAAATCCGTTCAGTAGTTTTTGCGTGAAAGAGTAACAAAGATCCTTCCATACTCACAAACTTTCGCATTTTTAATAGTAGGAATCATAAAATTCATAAAAATACAAGCAGTCCAGAATCAGTACTGAATCCATGGTATCAGTTTTCGTTACAGTATCGCTTACCTATCTCTTTGTCTTCTTAAAGAACCCTGCGTTGGGTTCTTCATACTGAAAAGCTTCTATGGGACCCACTTTCACAGTTTCAAACTATTCGTCCAAAAAAATAAAAATGCTAGGACAGTTTTTTTAATTTTCCAACGTACCTCTATAAGTGGCGGCGAGCCCCAGCAGTAGTCCGATACTTATCATCTCGTGGCACTTGACCAAGTACTCGTACATGTTCATGAAGGGCATGTCCCTGAGGTGGCCGTTCAGACCCAGGGCCATCAGGAAACCGGCGTGTTCTGTTGACATTTCTGCTGTACCCTAAAATTGGTAAAATTATTATTTTTTTATATTTAGAGTTAGTTCTCGAAGTTTTAATCGATTTTTATTTAATACACGGATTTAGGGTAGGTTAGATAACGCATATAAATAGTATGAAACCGAGCGATCTATGTCGTCTACGTAAAATGAAATATTCTCATTGATTCGCTTTGGAACTCAACTAGGTACTATACTACTTAAGTGACTATGAGACGGTCAAATAAGTTTTTTAATGACCGAGTTTTTTTTTAATCAATGACTATGTTTCCAGGTTAGGCAAATAAATTTTTGGAAAATTCAAGTATTCAGATTTATTTTTTATCAAAATTGGCCTACATTCAGCATCTTTCGCTACTCCCTATACTTTAGGATTCGATCTACTTAATTTGAAACATTCACCTGTATATTTAGATGAAATATTGTCACAGACGTCAGGACGTCTATTTATCGTTATCTAGCCTCTATTTTTTTTTTTACTGAAAAAAGGTTGACAAGCAGGCAGCCGGTCCGCCTCATAAGTGGTTACCCTCGCCTATCACCCTGTTACAGTGCCTAGATGGCAAATGGGTCTCAAGTGCAATAGGCTAGATGACAGTGTCAATAATAAATGACCAAACACTAACCAATGCATAAAACATGTGAAAACACGCGGAAACATCAAATATGTTGTACATTTAATGCTTTCTATGATTTTTAATTACCAGTAGAACCACTAAGAGTAGATCATTTGATGCTGTGAAACGATGACGTCATAGCTTAGTATTTCATACAATATTCCATGTAAACGATCGTTTTGACATTTATTAAAAAGTTGCTGATTTGATATGCCAGGAATCTACCCTATTGTCGGAACTTTGTATAAGACATAGTATTGATCTAAGATGAAGTGGATAGTATAGAAAATAAGGAATTGTAGAAATAAGGATACACTTCTGCATATGCAAAATATGCAGAACGTGCCCTAGTCATAAGAAACGGTATTAACATATAACTAGAAATAAGGAAAACTTATGTATAACATTAAGATAAATAATAGAATGTAAAACCTAGATATTAAGAAAACATCGGATGTATGAGAGAATACCAACTCTAGGTTTGTTATAGATGACCCAGCTGGAGTGTATGGTGGAGGCGGTGATGGGCACGAGGGCGAGGCCGGCGGCGACGCCGTTGTGGAAGGCGGGCCACAGCAGGCCCTGCGCGTCGGCGGCGGGGAGGGCGACGGCGGCGGCGCGCGGGGGGGGAGCCCGCCCCGACACGCACACGCGCGGCACTCGCAGCGGCTCCGTCGCCGTGCACGCCACCGTGCGGAGGGTCACCATGCCTCTGTACACTCACATATATACGTATATGGGTAACTAAACTAGATTTCTCCCACGGTTCCCAGGATAATAACTAACTTTATAAATAAAAGTGCGAGTGCCTAACTCGCGCATCGAGGGTTAGGTACTTAATTTGCTATGTTACTCTAAATGTTTCATAAATAACTTCAAAACGATTTATCTTTGAATTATAAAAAAAATAGAACCCTCACAACGAGCCCTTTCATTTGATGCGTCACACAATATAGTTTGCAAAACTTTTTATTTTTATTTTCCACCCAAAAGTGGTCCCCATATTTGAAACCCAAACGAGAGTTTGATTTTTTTTTAGTTCCAGAATCCTAAAAAGAGTAAAACCACCTTCAAAGACAATTAAATTAATACCACCTTAAAGCTTACCGAACCGAAATCAAAAATAAATATTAAAGTCGGTTTATAATCACACCGCAGAATTGTTCCTTTTTTAAAATTACCACTCGGCTATTACCGCATCTAAACCTACTAAAATCCACTGACCTCGCAACAGGCAATGCCATAGTCCTGGTGCTGATGGCGAACAGGTGCTTCTCCTGCTCCTCAATGAAGTCGTGGTCGGACACTTCGGGTCTTTGCGTCAAGTTGATCGTCACCGGGATCGATGATTGGAGCAAATGGCATACTTCTGTCATCCTGTAACCAAACATTTATTAAGTCACTAGCTGTCCCCCGCGGTTTCACCCGCGTTCTCGGGATAAAAAGTAGCCTATATGTTATTCCAGGGTAAGATCTATCTATGTGCCAAGTTTCATCCAAATCCATTCAGTAGTTTTTGCGTGAAAGAGCAACAAACATACATACAAACTTTCACGTTTATAATATTAGCAGGATTTATCAATATCAATCTAAACAGAATCAGAAATGATGAGATCCGCAGGTGAACTTAAATAACCGACATAGCCCGAAGAATTGCCAAACTGAAGTGGCAGAGGGCGCGGCACATCGCTCGTAGAACCGACGGCCGCTGGAGCAGAAAGGTTCTCGAGTGGCGACCATGAACCGGAAGACCCCCTACAAGGTGGACCGACGATCTTGTGAGGGTCGCGGGAAACCGCTGGATGAGGGTAGCGCTAGATCGGCAATTTTGGAGATCCTTGGGGGAGGCCTTTGCCCAGCAGTGGACGTCTTTCGGCTGACATGATGATGATGATGAAAATATCAATAGAATTTTATTTACAATAGCTTTCCCCCGCGGTTTCACCCACGTTCCAAGAATACAAAGTAGACTATAGCCAAGACTACTCCCGAGATAATGTTTCCTATTAGTGAAAGGTAGACCCAGCGATTACTTACCTACGATCTCTTGGGTATAGCAAGCTCAATAACTTTGTGTTGAGATGCTCCATTCCAGTGGTTGTGTCACTATCTTCATTCTTACTCTGCGCCGGTTCCTCCGGTCCTGGGCTACTGTTCATCGAGTATGCTGTCTCTTTCTCCAACACTTCTAATGCTAGGGCTGTGGGAGAGAGAAAAGTTGTCAGTGGCGGGTTAGAAGTCTTAGCTGCTCTCCGCTGCTCTAGCCGGTTTCAATGTCATTTTTTACCGACTTAAAAAAGGAGGAGGAACTCAATTCGGTTGTATTTTTTTTTGCACGCATAACTTTATTTGTTGGGTCCTGTATAGCTCCAAGGTGGTCCCATTTTGATTTAATTGGTATTGGACCTTGGACTTCGAAGATACACCAAGGCCAGAAAAGGCCAGGCCCCGGCCTACCGGGCCTAAGGGTAAATCCGCTACTGCTAGTTCTACCAAAGACAAAACATAATTTCACTAGCTTTTACCTGTTGCCAAATATTTAACAAATTGAAACCTTTTCGGTTTCATCCGTTCCGGAGGGATAAAAAGTAGCCTGTGTTAATCCAGGGTGTCAGCTACCTCCATACAAAATTTCATCAAAATTGGTCCAGCAGTTTGAACGTGAAGAAGTAACAAACATACACACTCACACTTTCACATTTATAATATTAGTATTATGGCGCCATATCTAAAGTTAATTTACAACTCACACTCCATATATTCCTGGGAAGATTTGATAGTCTCAGCTATCTCGGCCTGTAGAGCCAAGTCCTCTCTCATGATGAGGTTATAGGCCTCGATAGGCCAGTCCGACGGAGGCTCGGCCTTGCAGCGGCTGAATACCGTGAGGAGAAGCAGGCCTATCGCCGGGGGCAGGTTATCCACGTCGCGAGGAGTCATACCTGACGATAAGGTATGCCTTGCTACTTATAGATACTTGAATATTTAATGGTAAGATTAGACAGAAGACGTTTGCGGAGCTCAGTGTGTGTGTGTTTGTTCGCGTTCGTGGAGTAGTCGACAGTGGGTCTACTAAGTCCTGATGATGCTACGTGAAGAAGCGAAACACATGTCGATATCCTGTTAGTTTCCTTGTGTGGGACTTGACAGAGAAGAAGATCCAGCGGAATTAGTACTTAATATTTATCTTCTGTCTAATCTTATAATGGATTTCCACAAGGACACGCCTGAGTCAATTAGTTATTTGATGGTAAGTAAGCAGCAAGATGATACAAGATATTAAGTTGGTTTGTTGTGTTGGAGTGTGGTGTTGGAGGATAATGGAGAGGATTAGCTGGACCAAGAGAGTGACCAACGAGGAAGTGTTAAGACGGCTCAAAGAGAAAAGAATCTTACTAGAGACGATAGAAAATAGGAGAGGAAAGATGTTAGGCCACCTTATACGACACGACGAACTAATAAAAAACATCTTAGAAGGAAAGATAGAAGGAAAGCGAGGAGGAGGAAGACCTAGATTGAACTATATAGACCAAGTGAAGGCAAAATTGGACGTCATGTCGTATAAGGAAGTGCAGGAAGCAGCAAACAACAGGGAGGAATGGAAGATTAAGCTATACCGACAAAAGCCAAGCTCTTAAATATAGAAGATCAAGATGGTTTCATATGTCTTGTCCTTCATATTCAGTATTACTCCACGTCAATTTATAATGCTGATGAATGATTTGTTGATTAAAAAGGAAATTAAGTTGTTTCATCCCCGGTAGTGAAAAAATCTGCTAATCTGCTGTCCATTTTTAGCCAATTCAAAGGGTACGAAAATTTAAATATTCTAGCAATCTTTTACAAATGTTTAGACATTTATTGTTTAATTGACATGGCAACACTGCCTTACAACTAAAAAAACCTTGTTATGGGGCGCTGTCATATGGTAAAATTAAACGCCTTACACATTGGTTGAAAATCTAGGAAAATCGTGAAAAGGAACTCCCTTTTGTAGGCGAATCTCGTCCTTATTGACTATAAAAACGTTATTATTATAATTCTTATTATTTCCTGTTAAGGTTGAAATTTTAGAATAACATTTAAAAATAATAAGAGAGTAACGGAAACTATGTAAACAATTCCATATGAAAAAAAATTGATCTACATAATCCGGTCGGCGATGCCCTGGTGGATAAGGAGATTTTGTACATACCTCTCTCACACACAGTAATGACAGCTTGACAATGAGGCGAGGAGTGTTGCGCGGGGTCTCTCCTACCCCTGGGAGTACTGCTAGCGGCCATTGTGTCGCGACAAGTGATTGTTTGTACGCCAGCACAACAACCGCATCCAATTATTGTTAATACCTATCGGCAGAATAGTTTCGGAGATAAGGGAGGGAATGGTAAATTTTCGTCTATTTTCCCCTTTTTTTCATCTTTGATTGACCCCCAAAAGTGCCCCCCATAAAAGATGTTTATTCACGTTAAACGCCAGTGTTTGGGTCTCCGACATACATATGAGTACCAAATTTCAACTCAAACGGTCCAGTAATTTCGGAGAAAATTGGCTGTGACAGACGGACTACGGACAGACACACGAGTGATCCAATAAGAATAGGTTTTTCCTTTTAAGGTACAGAATCCTAAAAATTATTCTTCTCTATTCCCTAAAGAAATTCCACAAAAGTAAGCAAAATTAAAAACTTGACTCACCTCAATAAGATCCCTGGATGTATTATTAACATCAGCCAAATAAGGGTAGTAACCGACATCCATGTCCTTCAACACTGAATTCAGATAACTGAACACATTTGGCGGATCTTTACTGAAGTACGAAGGTTCTGACAACCTCTTCAAAACCTCCTCAGACATCTGAGAATCGCCTTCCAACTCCAAATTGAATTCCGTCGGGAAATCCAACCAATAGTGATTGATATAATTTTCTAGTTTCAAATCCTTAGAAATCTGATACAAAAACGCCGATAACGGCTTCAAATCACTGCACAAAAGCGTGTTCAGTTTAATTTCCTCGTAAACTAAATGCAGAGAATATAGAATTTGAACTGTATATGGGAATAATAAAGAGTTTGAATTGAATTGGCTCGGTTTTTCCAATTCGATGTTGTTTGCTTGTTTTGTATGCCGCCTGCCTTCTGCCGTCGGCATTGGTAAATGTAGCATGGATGATAGTGACGACCCTATTGCTTTATGAAGCTTAGAGTTCAGCAAGTATTCCCAATCGTCGTGTGTCCCATCACTAGAAGTCCTTTGTTTTTTAGTGGCGACCTCTGTGTGGTCGATTTGGTCGTCGTTTTGTTTTGTTTGGGAGAGTTTTTCTAGGTCATATCCTATGAGGGATAGGAGTAGGTTGGAGAACATAGACCATTCTTGGTCTGGAGTTAAGTCTTGGGTACCTGGTGCGTTGCGGACGCCGTACCATTTTATTATAACCTGTGAATATCATAAATAAATAATCAGCCGAAAGCTCTTTTGAGAACTTTCATCAAAAATATCATGTATCCTGGCACGGCCAGTTGGCGCAGTTGGTTAAGGCACCACCTACTGCGCAGGTCGTGGGTTCGATTCCCATCCAGGACAAACATTTGTGTGCATGAACATATCTGTATGCCTGAGTCTGGGTGTGTGTATATATCTATTTAAGCATGTAATTACAAAAAAAAGTGGTATATGTAGTTATCTGGTGTCCAAAGTATAAGCTCTGCTTAGTTTGGGATCAGATAACCGTGTGTGAATAAATATCCCAATATATTTGTCCCAGGATATCCTTTATCCATAATGTTTGTAAGAAAGAGATATACAATACCTGCATAGTGATATCTTTGGGAAGGATGGCTCTGAGAGCTGTGTAGCATCGCGTCACTAACGCCGACCCAGCCAGCTCCGGGAGGGAGATCCTGTACATCGCACCTGATGAAAACTGCAGCGTCAACCTGGAACCAGCTGCGTCACATACTCCGCAAAGACCTTGTCAAAACAAAATCAAAACTCATTTATTCAGTTTAGGCCCTGATAAGGCACATGAACGTCGATAGTTACAATCATTACAATAGACTCTACCTAATAATGAATAATAAATTCAAAGACATGACGTTTCTTTGGTCAGCAACGGGCAATTCAGGGGTAGATAATAAACATGATAGTGGTGCTAAAAAAAAATCTCTTTCATGAAAAACATTTTTTCTTGTAAAAAGTTAAGTTAGTCGTAATAGTCAACGAAAGCCTTGCTGTTTCTTGCCGGAGTCTTTTCAGTTTAAGTGTATGTGGAACCGGTGGTACGGTCGTTTGTGACTTTCGATGTTCATAAGTGCCTTATCAGGAACACGACTGAATAAATTAATTGAGAGTTTAGTTAAGAACACTCTTGATTATGACAACTTTTAAGCAAAAATAACTTAAGAATCCTCTGTTTCGTCGGGAGTTAAAAACTGACAATAAAACAAATTTACTTCAAAATTACAGTAACTTACCTAAGCTTTCTTTATTCTCAATCCTAGAGGCAGATGTATGAGGGACAGGAGACAGCAAGTGAAGGGCGGAGTCATCAAAAGTGGATGTCTCACATCGAGTGGGTAACAGGCTACTTCGACGTGGGAACGGGGATTGAAAAGTCGACCGTTTTGTGTATGGAGAGTCTATAAGACGGGCTAGCACTCCGCCTACGTGTACCTGAAAGTTTACGCTAGGATGACAACAAAAATTTACTTGTTTCTATATTTGATGTGATATTTAAGTAATATATAAAATTAAGGCTGAGATCTACAGAGAGTGCTTAGACTTTGCTCAGACTTTACCGTACAAAGTCGGTATTTAAAATGCAATCTTCGAATCCATCTGAGTGTGTGCTAAGCAAAGCCTAAGTGTACCTAATCGACGACTTACCAAAAACTTGGCTACAAATTGAAACACAGAAACATTTACTTTATTGCGTAGGTTTATACCATAAGTAAAGTTTGAGCAAAGTCTAAGCACGCTCTATAGATCTCAGTCTAAGACTAGCTGGAGAGAATAATTGGCTAGGCAAACTTAAGCAAATTTATGTGAACAAATAATCATGAGAGGACGTGTAACAGACGCGGCAATGCAACACATGGATGCAACGTTTTGTATCGATATCATAATTCCAAGTTTTATATAAAAAAATAATAATAATCCATATTTTCATTATTATTCCCCATAATATTCCATATTTTAAAAATAAGACAATATTTGACATATCTATACTAATCATAAAGCTGAAGAGTTTGTGTTTGTTTGAACGCGCTAATCTTTGGTGTTACCTACTGGTCCGATTCGAAAAATTCTTTCACTAATAGGAAGCTACATTATCCCCGAAGGTTATAAGCTACTTTCTATCCCGGAAAAGCGAGTGAAAACGGGTCATCAGTCATCCATAATACTTGACAAAATTCAATAAATACCAACCTTCCCAACAAAATGATTCCCAGACTGCAAGATAATATTTCCGAACTCATCTATCAGGGCGATCATCTTCAAGTGCTCTAAAACGACAGCATCCTTCGCCAGTACCGTCGACACAGATCCAACAATCAAATTACTCTTCGAAGAATTCCCATGAGAATGTGACTTCTGCAACCTCATGATCTGCAGTCTACTTAAACCATTCACTTTAACCATAAAACACAAATAATCATGCCCAACCAAATCTGTGTGCAAAAACGTTTTACAATCATTTGGACTCTCAATAATATCCCTCCGTATCACTTGGCTATCTGTCCAAATGTGGTCCAAACATATATCGGGGTATAGAGGCAATGTTGGCGGATTTTGGGCCAAGGTATTCGCCATCATCGAAGTCGAAGAAGCTTGGCCTATCGACGCGTGAGGAGACAAGCCTTGCTGGTGAAACATATTGGCCATGGGACTGTTTTGCCTCGATCTTGACATTGTTGGAGTATTCAGACCTCGTCTAGATTGGTACGGACTGCCTAAACCACCAGTTAAATTCTTATTACTATGCATCGGGCTGCCAATGTAGTCACAAGATTGGCTTAAGACCGTAGTCGAGTTTACATTCGGACACATAGACAAACATTCGTCTCTAGTTGCTTTACGAATTCTCCATAGAGAATGAGTGGCCAGTTTCCAATCATAGAGTAAAATTATACTAGGATTTGTGTTCACGAATATAATTTGTACATCTCCATCGTTATAATACTGCAGTCCTTGCGCTGGTGATTTAATTAATATTGGTGTAACTTCGTCTAAAGGATTCGTCAGAGAAAAACATGTTGGTAACGGTAGGTCTAGGTCGTAAACCGACATAGACTCAGCACGTAACTTAGCACTCATATTGAATGGAAAATGTGTTTTAGATTTCGAAAAAGTACTATTGTTGGATTCATTGAGTTTTAAGAACGAAGTGGGGAGAAGTGAGTGATTCACTAGGGGTGTTGCATCCTTTTCTAACAGAACACCATATTTCATGGGCCATACCTTCTTTACTTGAAATGGTATACTTGTTATGTACTCTCTGCCATCAACGGCAAATACTCTCATGCATTTGCTATCTACGAGCAAGATGGACGGCATTATTTTTGTCTGTATATGTTCTGTGGTATCTTCAATCTTTATGTTTTTTTTGACGTCACCTATTTGTGAGTTAAGTGCGTCGATGAGCATTGTATTGTTTATGCTCACGTGGAAGTTGCAGAAGGCGGCGTGTTTGATGGGATTCTCTATGGTGTAGCATGCAATGGTCTCTCTTTGTTCTGCCCCTGATAGTTTTGTAGCTGGTGTGGAGATTAACCCTGTAATAAGTACAAATACTAATGTACAAATACTAATTGTTTCAAGAATTTTAGTCGTCAAATAAGTCTGATAGCTTGTTTTAATGAATATATTTTCTTGAATAATTGATATCGTTATTTTTTTTTTTAATTTTGGCATCACACTTCGTGTATTTTGCCAGTGTCAAGTTGAGCAATGTACGTATTTTTATATTCTTCATGTTTTAAATTCTCGTCAATCGTCAAGTTTCAAAGTTCAAGTCATGTTAAATCTTCTTCGAGTCATAGTCAGTCGGTTTAGTTAGGTTTTAGTACAATGGTAGCCGTTCTACTAAAACTTTTCATGGACTTCTTGAGACAACTTGAAAAGCCACTATACACGTAATCATTTCATTTCACTTCACTGGTGCCCTTGTTTTGATCTTTATTGGACAAAATACCACCGATAATATTCAATAAAACTCAAAATACACGATTTTATGAAAATAAAACGAAAACGCAACGTCACTTCGCAAGTTCCCGCCAAAAAGTCGATATCGTTATTGGATATATAGATAAATATTCTTTATTTGTCGACTGTAGGTTACATAAAGATGTTACAAAAATAAACTTTGGTCTAGACAATTTCCGCTTATGTGTAGCAAATAGTCCCAATGGCTTAAGACTTATTTGAGAGCTTTCAATATCCTTCTTCAATTATGATAGTAGGAAAAATGGCATAATTAAAATTAATTTGTTTGTAAACTACAGATTCTGCACCATTATCTTTACATAGTACAAAATGAAGTCGCTTCCGATGTCTGTTCACTTAGATCTTATACAACAACAGATTTGAATGCAGTTTTCAGCAATAGTACACCTTAGGTGGTAATTATGTACTATACTATATTACATACATTGTGGACCCTGTCTGGCAAAGCAACATCGCTAGAAAGGTTTATATCTATAATACATGCATATTGTAATACAGAAAAGCCGAAAAATTAGATTTGTACTCCCGTGCAAAGCTGGGGCAGGTCGCTAGTCTATAATATTTGTAATTTACTATTTCCTCACCTTTAGACCAAACAGCAGTACAACCTTTGACATACAACTCTTCTTCATACGAACAGTCAGTTTTTGGGTCCATCGGCTTTTTCTTAGGACTTTTATTTGAGGCCGAATTCAAATTGAACTTCTTCGACATATTGCTAGAGCTGTTAGCACTACCACCTTGGGATGTTCCCGCTGAGTTTCCACTCTCAGTGTCCATTTTCTTTGCACCGCTGATCAGTTCAGATTTTATAGAGATGTTGAAGTCATTTTTGAGACGGCTCGGAGGACGGAATGATTCCGAGTAATCATTTTTGGAATCTTTGGCTTGGGGTTCATCGTCAACATCTGAGGAGTTAGAAAGACGATGATGTAAGGTCACAGGGTCTAATCGAATAATGAGTATTTGATCTTTAAGTAAGATTGTTAAGGGAATGAAAGCCTTGTGATGAAATGAAATAACATGGTGTTACACTCCTACACCTTGACACTCCAGTTGGCAATGTTCATTAAGACTAGGGTTGCCATCTGTCCGGGTTTCTCTGGATTTGTCCTACTTTAAAGGGTGTCCGGGGTTTCATTTGTAGTCCGGGTTTTAAAGTTTACCGGTCGCAAAAATAAATACTAAAGTAGATTTATAACAATTTATTTTCTTGAGTAACTTTAACAAATAAATGACATGTCCGGGTATGAAGCTCCAAAATCCGGGGTTTTCACACTTGTTATCCTGGTCAGCGGATTTTAGAGATGGCAACCCTAGTTAAGACACCACCTATCACACTTTAAATATTTCTTACCATCATTATTCCTATAGTAAACCTCTTTAAGAGTCCACCACTCCTGCTCCTCGATTTCCTTAGCCTCCAGCAAGCTCTCATCCTTTATAGCAAAGTTAGTGAGCTTATACAGGAGTGAGTTCTCCGAAGCTGAAGTGTTGAGCCCTTTGCCGTAGATCTGACCTGGGTGTTTTGCTAGCACGGTCCTGCCGTGGGGCACAAACTCCTGTAAATGTATTTCAAGCAATTTTCAGTTTCAAATACATATTTAAAACCAGGTTTTTAATAAGATAAACTGTATTACATACAAGTGGTAAGGTCTATGTATTTCAAAACATAATAAGGTACATGTTGACACATGACTCTTAAAGAAAACTAAAAAAAATTTTGTTGTGATGGTGCTACATATTTCTTATTATTTATAGGGATTATATTTCGTTTTTATTTGAATATTATAAGAAAAATTATAGTTAAATTTACATCAACAGAAGTGGTAAAATAAGTTTTTTATACCGTTTTTTATGCCTAGTTCTGTATTTGTAAGAGGGTGCTTTCTGATCGCAAATAAATATATTTTAAAACTTTTTTAAAAATAGAATGTTAAAACATACCAAAGGCTCAGACGCGGCAATCATTGTTTCTTCATCCAGATTTGAAACAAATTATGTTGCAACTCGCGCACAGGATCGTAAATTGTTCTTACCAAATACGTATTTGGGAAAAGCACTTTAATTATTCTTATTTACTGTGCCAAAATAAATTATTCAACGGATTTTTGCGGTTAATTCTAAGAAAAATCGCCGAATACTGAAAATGTCAAACAAATTTGACAGTATGAATGACATTGACAATTATATTAGTGTTGCTAAGTGAATTTTATTTTTAAATTTTGTGCAGGGTAGCCACTTTTTATCCGATGCATGTGATATAATCAAACTCAAAAGCCCATTTAATCTGTTTAGGCTCTGTTACCGCACTTAGGAATGACGATAGTTACAATTTATACAATAGACTCTACCACCAGTTCGAAATAGACTTCAACTGAGATGACTCCGCCAATCAATGGATAACCTTGCCGTTGATTGGCAGCAGCAGCTGCCTCTAGGAATTTTTTGAAGTAGATTGTATTTTTGTTGTGAATAAATACATAATTCATATAATACAATCTAAAATAATTAACCAAATATGTAGGTATACTAAAGAATGGGGATAATGATCACCAAATAAATGTTGTGACTACCAACCTTTATTACCTAAAATATTATCAATCAGCAAAAAGTTACCAATTAATTGGAAGCGTTGGATCTTTTGGAGCGGTAGTCCATAAAAGTTTGGAAGCCTATGTTCTGCTCCTTGAGCCGTAAAAACTTACCGAAAGAAATCTGATACTTACTTATTTGGCAATAAATAATAATAATTAGCAGCTGCAAATTCAAGTGTCATACAAGTTCTGCTAAGGCAGGAAATGGAGCAGTTTTTCTAGATTCAGCAAGATTTATTATTTATATACTAGCTTGTCGCCCCTATATATGTTTTACCACCTTAGGAGTTGTTCGAAAATCCTTTTTTAGCGGATACCTTCGTCATAATTCCATGTCCGGTAAAGTTGTTGCAGCCATCAGAGGTTGTTGCACCAACTTTAGTCCTTTCAAAAAAAAAAAATTCGTCATAATTGCTATATGATGCATGCCAATTTTTTGCCCGATCCGTTCAGTGGTGTGAGCTGTGCGTTGATAGATCTGTCAGTCAGGTAGGTAAGTAGGTTCAATAAAACAACAAACTGTTAATATGAATAAACTTTATTTACTACAATAAAAGGATATAGACTGAACCGCGCTCGCAAGTAACAAAACATTCAACAATTATACTTTGGAACCAAACAGGTAAACACTTTGGGTGCCGACTTACTATTATGCCCTAACTTATGAATAGAAAAGACCAGTGTTTCTCAAACCACATTAAAAATGTCCCCCCAGACCGATACAATATTATGTCGCAGTCAATTTGAACTACAAAATATGTACTGTATTTTTGTTCAAAATCAATATTTTACTATTTAAAATAATGCAGAACAAAGTGATCGCGACGGCTTAAAATTAACGATAATTCCTTTTTACAATACCTACTTTGACTAACCGTCCATTGCTAGAAAAACGAATAATATGTTAGCAATGGACAACGCTTCTTAAAATAATTAATACAGATCTTCCAGCACCATATTTATTTTTATAAACGGATCTTTTAGGTTCTTATTTCATCACTTCACTTTCCCAATTTTACCTCAACTTATCTAGACACAGGGTAGTGTGCCAGACAAGTTCGGTATTTTTTCAATTAAGGCTAACATGGTAATTTCAGTATTACTGTTGAGTACATTGTAATGATAATTAGGTAAGTTTGAAACAACACAATCAGTATTATTGTTTCATCGACCGTAATGTTAGCCCTACATTGAAATTTAATTAATTCAATTTTCTAATTTACACAGATCTCGTTCGCATACTGGCCCCTTCTCAATTTGCCTTAATTCTAGTTTCGAATATAAAATAAGGCTATATTTTCGACAAGGCAAAATATAGATTTATTATATTTTTCGTTAGACAATCTGTAATTCATGTCGTGGTTTCTGTAAAGCCCCATAAAGCTCATCAATAAAATCTCGTTTAGGAACCGTCAAAGCTCACCGCTCAGCAAGAAAACGTAACAATGAATTAAACTTTACAAAATAAAAATCAACAATATATGAATTTAAAAGCTACATGACGATAAAAAATATGTATTAAAACAAAAAAAAATGCAACAATCGTAATAAAAATAGCATTTAAACTCTAAAATTTTTGACATTTTGGAATGCCACAATAATGACCTGTTGTTAAATATGTATTATATATAATATATTATATATCACTTATATATAATTACATATACAATATCTACAGCCTAGCTTCTATAGTCTAAATATATTTGGTCTTTGGATGAGCATGTCACAATATGGCTTATGTCATCTTTTTGTTACTTTAAAAAATATAAGTGCACTTTTCGAATTTAGTACTTGAATGTTTTATAAACCTTACTCTAGACTAGACCAGCAACGAAAGTACCTAACCAGCGACCATTAACATAGGATATAAAAAAAATCACAGAAACCCTTTACAATAATCCATCACAAAAATAAACAAGAACAAAATTTGAGAAACACTGTTCTGAAATAAAAAATAATAAACAACTATCTACGTGATAATTTATTGTGTAACTTAAAAATTGTTAAAAACACTAATAAAAACGAAAGTAAACATGTTACTTATATTTTTTTTACACTTTTCGTGAAATTCATGAATATTTTTCGATAAACTTCAGGTACCTAATAGGGACAATAATAACTTTTAAATTATCTAATCGACAAACATTTAATCACATGATGTATGTAAATTTTTTTTTACGTTTTTTTCGTGTAATTTAAAATAATGATAGACGACTTAAATAGCATTAAAAGTATTTTTTGACACTCCCCCTACTTACAATCCTTCTATCTGTACTAAGTATAAAGAAAAACAGAGTACTTACACTCATAAAATGACTGAGAATCTTCAAACCTCTCCCATTTCTAAGTAGCGGAAAGCAAATCATTGTATTTTTGTTTTTAATAATTTATAGGGAATGTGATATTGATTATGCAAAAGGGTGAATTTTATTCGAAATAAGTTAAAATTTATCTTTCAATGTACAGTTTTAGTACTTAAGCCAAAGAAAAAATATAGAATAAATAAAAATCAGCATAAGAAATATCGCTGTTATAGATCCTTGATAAAAAGCCTATTGTTTTAAAGTATTTTTAAGACTTGTTTTTTTTTATTTATTTGTTTTTGTGATTAATTCGTACATATATAAAAAGAGTAACTCTCGTCACTCGTACATAAAAATATAATAATCGCACGATAAGCACTGTTACCAAAGAAAAAATAAACTAAACAAAAATCACCTTAAAAATGCAACGCAGTCTATGCACGTGGTGTTTCAGTTTTGTTTTTAAATATCTAAATTATTAAGGCGATGCAGTTAAACCTAACATTACACATAATGAGGTTTACAAATATACTTAACATGACTTATGTTTGGCATTTGAAGTTACTTTTAAGTTGTGATGAATGGCCCGACGAATCACGATACAATTTCACACATTTATTTGGGGATTTAAATAGTTAAATTATTTGTATTTCTCCTTAAATAAGTAAAATACATTATGCCTTGTTATTCGTGTGATTTAATATTATATCTATCTATCTATCACCCTTATTTCTTCACTATAACTAACGAAGCTGTTTGTAGTTGCCTACACGACAAGACTCAAATAAGTATACATATATATTTCTCTATATCGATATAAATAACTCTATATTCTACGTTTATAAAAACTACAATTAAACGTGTACAATAATATTAATCTTTATGCGTACAATGTAAAAGTAGATTTATATATAAATATTATCTGATTACAAAGTAAATAATATTTGGAATATCATCTTTTAAGGCTAATTGTGTCGGTATTTTATACCTGGGAAGCGTGTCCGTCGCTCGCTTTGGCGGTCATGTGTTCCATTATCGATGAGTCTTCTAGCTTTGATGTGTTCGATGCCACTTCGGCTAAAGTCGCTAGTGCCATCAAGTCCACGTGACTATGCTGAGGTTGTTTACATATCTCCATATTATGGACGACAGTGCACGGTGCTTCAGTAGCGATCTTAATGTCCGGGCTAATTTTATGCGCCCGGTTCACATCCAAGCTCGATACTAAGCTATTAATCTCGAGTCTCGTTATACTTATTTTCCTCGGTTTTCGCTTCTGACTGCCTATGACAGTCTCCCGCCAACTCTCGGCCATGGCCCGCCTGTCATCGTAGTATGGCCTAGGAACTGAGTTGACTATGTGCGAGGATTCTAACGCTTTCGGCTTTAGATTGATAGTTTTCTTCTTGCGTTTATTATCACGTTTCTTCTGTTGGAATTTCTCTAGACTAAGGGAGGGTAGGGCTCTAATTTTAGCGTCTAAATCGAAGTCGGCAGCCTTAAACGTTTTGTTTGCATTATTGTCCGGTTCGGGCGCGTCATTTATGTCGAGTTTGTGTTCGCTTTCGGCCGATGTCTCGATTAGGGCGTTCCTTTGTTTCGAATCGTCGGTGAGCGCGGATTCCTCGCTGCGCGAGCTGCCTAGGTCCCAACTACAAGTCGCGCTGTAGTCGTCTGGCATTTTATCCGAGTAGTCTCTCTTCTGCCTCTTATTCACTATCAGTCCTCCCACGGCCATGAACTCCTGGTACCGCTTACCCTTGCACGACCTTCCAGATCTCATATTCTTCTCATCGTCCGACCAGTTCCTCGGGCAACCGTACTCATCGCTTGAATATCTCTTTTCGACTATTTGGTCTATCACATCCTGGTTGGTGAATTGATCGTTAGGCGCGCCGTACGTGCGAAATATCCTTTCCTTCTCTTCGTCTAAGTCTTCAAACACCCTAGTGGTCTCAGAAAGAGCGTTTTGTAGTTCGCGTATACTATCTTCCCTGGAGAGGCCTTTCGTTTCTAATAAGTTATGAGATCTGTATTCTGTTGGGGTTGAGATCGCGTTAAATTTAAAGCAGTGGGGTGAGTAGTAGGGGTTCGGAGTTTGCGTTTCAGTCTTAGTGGCCAGGAGGCTGCTGAGGCCTCCCATTTGGGCTTCGTCGGCTAACTTTCCAGGTGTGAACATGGACAGAGGTTTAGGCTCTGGTTCGTATTCATCATGAGGTTTTTTGTTGAAGTCTATTTTAGTGGAGTTGTTGTTGGTTTTTTCTAGCTCAACTTGTTGATGTTCCTCGTTGGATTCAGATTGTTTCTCGTTGGTCTCCCGAGGCCGGGAGGAGAGCGTGCGGAGTGGGGGGGCAGGTAACTTGTACCACTTGAAGTCAGGGTTAGCGCTGAAGAAGGCGTCTTTGTACTGGAAGGGACAATTATTTATTAGGATCATGAATGATTTTTTGAGAAACCAGAGATTTTTATAGTCCCAAACTTACGATAAAAGATTTGCATTGATGCAGAGAGTTTAGTGGCACTTTTTTGGAAAGAATATATCTAAACGTTATTTAATAAAAATGTCGGTAAGCATACCTGTTTAGCAAGACCTGTATAGCAAGCTTTCTCTTCTTTGTCCAAGTTTGCCCACCACTCTCCGAGAATTTTTGTTATAGATCTGTAAAAAAACATAATGTTTAATTATAGGCATCTGGAGTCTTCTTTAATTTATAATTGTGTAAAAGATGGCCGCTACCACCAAATACCCTTTTCAACGAAACAATAAAGATCCTCAGGTTTAAGAGATATCAAAAATTATATATGTGGCTAAAGGTGGTATATTATGCAGTGCACACAATATCCAGAAAATCATTCAAGTGGAATTGGCTCTCAAAAGTAGTTGCCAAAACACTCTAGTAGGTGCTTGGCCACAGACTTTAGATTGTTCCATGATATATTACTTAGACACAGGTCTCACCCTTAGGCTCATGATAGTGATACATCTAGGAGACCGGGTGCAGCAATCAGTTTAAAATCGTTTTCTATCATTGATAGATATAATATGTCACAAGTATTTGTATTTGTCAGCAATGTTTGCAAATATAAAAGCACCGGTTTCAAATTGAAACCTGATTGCAACAAAATTAAATAACAGTCGCGCAGATACAAATTGTTTCTTTTATGGACCAAATAATTCAATTCATTCTGGGTAATTTGATACATATTTCTTACATTAATGTTGTCACAAACCACTATATTCCCATATAAGTACAAATATTACGTAATATATCGACAGCCTAATGGATAGGGTGAGGTCTAAAAATAGGTCATACATTGTGACCTATAAGTAGGTACATTATTCTATAGGTATTAACATTAGTATGTGTTAGTAAGTCTAGAATAATTTAGTTTTTACATAGTGGAACATAGTGGTTATGTGTAGCGTCGTCTCTATACGTAGCAATATACCTCAGTGGGACATAGGCTACTTTTCATCCAGGGAACGCTGGTACAAAATGTATTTTTTTCAAGCTGCGTCAACATACCTGTTCTCAAGGTTAGGGTACTTGTCGCGCACGACGCTCCGGTGACGTTTGCAGAAGATGAGGAAGGCGTTCATGGGCCGCCGCGCATGGTGCGCCGGCTCGTTATCACCCTCCTGCTCATGCATTGTTCACTATCTGAGAATTAAGAAAAAAAACATGACATAATCGCATTGAATGACTTACTATGTGAGCTTTGCATCATTATGTCGGACATTTGCTGAAAAATATGGGGGATATCCTAAAAATTCTACACATATACATAATGTTTCTAATATGACATAAGTCGGGGGCATAGAGATAAATTATGAGTGTGAAGTGTTTCAGTTATTAAGGAAGCAAAATAAAAAAAACATACAAGTACCTATATCAATTTGAAATATTAATTTACTTTTCAGAAAAGCCTAAAACAATTGATGAAAAGTAAAAAACTATTTAATAGATACCTCCCATTAGATGCAAATGTTACAACAAATAATAATGATTTTATAAAGAAAGAATACACATAAAACCAGTTTTAAATTATATTAGGGCTCCGTCAAATATTTCGTTTTACAAAACGGTGCCGACGCCAAAAAAGTTTGAGAGCCGCTGGAATGCCGTCCTTTATAGTGGAGCTAGGAAATAGACGCGATGTAAATTATGTAATTATATAGGTTAAATTACTGTAACTATGTACATATATCGATGGGGTTCTTAAAAAGAAAGATGCAATAGTTTAGCAAATACATATAGTATTTATTTGGGATTATACCACAGTATATTATACTTCATTATAACCTACCTAGTTCTGTGGAAAAAGAGCGGATGAATTAACACATCTATGAAATGCTCACTAGATGGCGTTGTATTTATTAATGGCTGGAATAAAAGTTGTTTTATTTGCGTTCGCGTTATCGTCAAGTGTTGATAACAATAACGAATGTATTGTAACATTTTTGCCGTTGTTTATATTTTATAACTGTTATTTTAATGTAGTAAAGGGTCTGTGTACATTACGTCACAGAACATGACAACTATATTTTGTAGCGTCGAAGACATCTGCCTACTGAATGGTTAGTTGCTAACAAGAATCAACTAAACTTGTGTATAGTATGACACAATTTAGATGAAGCATCGGCAAAATTATTAAAATCGATCGTTCCCGAAAAGAGTGCGCCTACAACATTACTCATGTGTTAAAAAATGATCGGCGAAAATGATCTTGTTGAACGTTGAATGGCGCAATAATTAATGATTTTTTATTAGTTGTGTAAATCGGAAGTGAAGTGTACGAAAACGATTTGCCGATGCTAAATCTAAGTTGTGTCATACTGTACCTATTTGCATTTCAATTATTTGTATAATTATGAACATAATTATAAAAGTATTTTACCTCCTAGAGGTAACAGGGGTCCCAACTTGTATAGTGGCATGGGATTTTTAGGGCCTTTATAAACTTATTTTTAGGGATTTTTTCCTCTAGTAGCAGTAGTCCGGTTGACCGAACTAGTGCAACTTTTCAGTAGCACTGCAGTAGTTCGGTTGAAATCTAGTTTGTATTGCAGCGAGATGGTCGATACATAATTTAACATTTTAAAAATAATTTTAAACCATCGAGGAAATGTAAAAATTTAGGTATGTTTATTGTTCAAAATGTCACTTTATGCCCTCCAGCTATCAAGGTTCTAATGACATATATCCATCTCTATTAAACGTCGTATGACAGAAAGAGTCGGGACAAGGTTTTAAAACCAAATCAGTAATAATAATAGAATATATCCAGTGGCCTCTCGAACTAGATTTATCCGGAAAAATTTCCCCATGGTGGTTGCATTTAGATATACCCTTATCACCGTTATCTGTAACATGATAAGTCTCGCTTTCTTTGCCAAGTGCAGGCAATATTTCCTCACGTGATAAGAGGTGATAAGAGGGGTCGATGATCGATTCGCATTGTAGCAAAGGATTTGTTTTCAAATGTGTCATAGTTTTCTACATTCCATACATTTTTATTCCTTACTCCTTGCTTTCTCAGGGGATCAATTCTCGCGTCTTCGACATCAATGTCCCATTCGACATATGCCCAAAAACATGGCAGATAATAATAATAATAATAATAATAATTTATTAATGACAATGACAATGATACAATTTCGTGTTCCACAGAAAGATAAGTTTACCGTTTCAACGTCAAGAATAGGTAGGTATATCAACCTATAGTAATACATATTAACCTACTTATAATATTTTTATACTAGAAAAATATAAGTTCATATATTATAATAAGTGAATAACATACAAAAGAAACGTGAGAAGTGGAACGGATAACATTGACAGTTATAGGTAATTGGCAGATGCACAAAATACATGCTTTACAGATAGAACAATAACATCTAGAATTAAAAATGAGTAAGTTATAAATAAATAATTTATGTTTCTTCATTATTTCTCATACTCAATAACCGGTAAACGTGATATCAATTTGTTATTTATTTTAAATAAAAGCCAATTCTTCTGAAATTCCGCAAGAAACAAACACATTGAATTGGTACCCAGTTTCAGACCTTAATCCTGCCCGCGGGCGCCTAAACTTTGAGTACCTACATAACTTATGCTACTTGTGCTACAATTTGTATCGTAGGGATGTGTACAAATGTGTACTAGCATCTAAACTAGGCCGAGCCTGTATCTTAGATGCTAGTTTCTTCCTAGGACATTACAAATAACGATTGTTTTTTTTTTTTTTTTTTTTTTTTTTTTTTTTTTTGTTTTTTATGACAAAACAAAAAAATAAATATATAAGCGAGGGTAGATAGCTGCATATTTGTTGCGATTCCAAGCGAAAGATTCTAACAATACCGTCGCACCAACTTGCAAAAGGTTAGACCACTGTGTGTTCGAACTAGTTGTTTTTAGTTCGTGTACATGTTATTTTATTTTTAGTTTTTTAGTTAGTTAGTATTTATGCTTTTAATGAAATGAATGAAATATGATTCTTATAATTATTTTTGATTAGTATGTTAGTAATTATTTATTTATAATGAATTTATGTTTATTTAATTTAGAAATTTTGTTGAAGTATATACATTAAATTTCTGAGCTTTTATATTTATTTAAGATTAAGCTTGTGATTCTTATTGATCTAAGTTAGTGTAATGAGCAAATTCTCAATATCTTCATACTTTTGTGTTTTGAGCCATGATATTAATGTTTTTTTACATTGGAAGTTATTAAGCGGGTAAATTTTTAGTATTTTGTTTATTTTATTATACAGCATTGGACCTAGATATGACTGAAATTTTTTTATTAATGTAGTTTTACATTGGATGGTTGGACATACTTTATCTTTTCGTCGAATACTCTTAAATTTATGGTCAAATTTAGTTTTTTTATGTTGGGACATAATGGTTTCTTTAATAAATAACTGTCTTATTGATAGGACATCACATTCTGAGAATAATTGGAAAGTAGGATACCTGAAATGTTTAAATGTCATTACTTTTAGCAATGCTCGCTGAGCTCTTTCTAATTTAAGTAGATGCGTCTTACTTGCTCCACCCCACGAAGTAATGCAATACGATAATATAGACTGGGCCAGGGCAAGGTACACGGTTTTAATTAAATCAAATTCTGCTATGTGTCGTAGTATTTTAAAAATATAAATAAGTCTTCTTGTTCGCTCTGTCAATTGGTTGATTTGAGGATGCCAAGACAGCTTTTCGTCCAGCAAAACGCCCAAGTATTTTATAGTGTTAGTTCTGTCAAGAAATTTACAGTTGCATGTGTTCTGTGTAGTATTATGGCATGTGTGTAACTGAATTTTAAAGTTCTGTTGGATTGGAAAAGAGCGTTTCGAATTGGTAAAAAGTATAAATTTAGTTTTTGAGATATTAAGTGATAATAAATTCTCATTCAGGCATTCTGCAGTTTTTTGTAGTCCTAGTTCAGCTACTGTTTTAACCTCATCCCAGGATTCTCCATAAAAAATTAGAGCTGTATAATGGAATAAAAAAATCTAAACACGTACACATTCCGCTATGTTTTTCAATTGGATTTCGAAGACGACACTAACGTCGAAAGCGCGAGAATCAGCCAATATGGTGTCAAAACAAAAATATACCTACAACAATTTTTTGTTGTTTCCCAATTTTGTTATACCTGGAAAAGGGTCTAGTGCAGTGTGCAGTGCAGTTCGCAGTGCACAAAATTCCCTTCCAAGCTTTGTAAGTTTACCATCTTCCAGTAGCGGATCCAAAAGCAGGGAGCTTAGTTAGGGGGTTCAAGCTTATCCAAAATCATTTGAGTCCCTAAAGTGACAAATCTAAATATGCAACTTGATATAATTACTCTCGGCAGGGTTAATCCCCTCCCAAACCAAAATCCTAAATCCGCTTCTGTCGCCTTCAGCCTCATAAATACAAAAAAAAGAATTACTGTTTTTCGAAAGAACTCACCTAAATCGGGTTAATACATGAATGATTCAACGTTCGCTCGCGTTGAATACGATAATGTCTCGGAGAATTTATGTTAATTAGCCTTAAATGTACCATTCGCAGAGTGTGTGACACAGATGGACAAAATCGCTCGTAAAATTAACGCTCAATGTATTTCATCAAATATTGGTTATAAAATCAAATGACAAAATGTTTATCATCACCGATGATTGGTCTAATAAAGGGCCCGTATTATCGCGTCTTCAACTTATATAATAAAACATCTAAAACACATGGAAACATCAAATAGGACACTACCCTATTGGGGACCTGGGTCCAAGTTTGACTTCTCTAAATTAGGTAGTGTGATAGGTAATTTATATAGAAAAGCCTCTTACGGCAATTAATAATCAACAAAATAATGAGGTGTTTCGAAGACAAATACTATAGATATGAATCTTAGGGTTTTTCTGCTACACATATTTCACGAATCCATCTCCCGAATAATTTTCCATCAGAACTCCAAAATTATTAAAACTCATACTCATCCCAATATTAAGGTCACGTTCTATTTGTCATGAAATTCCCTAGTTACGACCTTGACCCAAAGCCGAAGTGTGCCGAGGTTGTCCGAGGGGCAACGGCCCGTGAAAGTGAAAACTCGCGCGCAGCGGGACCGCTTGTATGCGTCGTTCGACAGAGCTTTCGTTCGACTCACTTCGCTGTCAGAAGAATTTAGGTTATGTCAGTTACGTTAGAATTGTTAGCATTCTATAAATAAATGGATAGTATAATTTGCTATTGTAAGACGAATAACTCTATGAGGAAACGAAAGCAACGGAAAATGTTGCTTCAGTTGTATTTGTGAATGTACTTTTCCTATAGAAAATATGACAATATAAGAGAGAGAAAACCGTTAAAGTTAGTTAAATTCTGAATTTACACGTTTTGTGTTAAGGTGATGTGACACGTTGAGTCAACTGAAGCCTCCACCTTAAAGGTGTACAGCAATGTCAAACAGGACCACAGAAGCCACAGAATTTTGACATCTGTCACAGATTTCAATGTCAAGATTTGACATTACCACTAGGGTTGTCAGAATAAAGTCAGGAAATTAAAATCAAAAAAATATTGCAAATGTCACGCAATAATTTATTTATCGTCAATCAATAACCGGTAATTTTACCTTCAGTCCGTAAATAGTACCTCAATGCCGAATTCGATTTATTACTCCTTGTTGATGTAAATAATTGCATCCTGCCCAGATTGTCCTATCCAGAAACGTTGGCCGAGGTGACCTACAAGGGACTTTCAATGGTTAAGAGGCTTCTAGGGCAAGAAGGCCCCCCCTGGGTAATGTGTGCGCTCGAGCTCTGATTCAGAGCTCGAGCGCACACATTACCCAGGGGGGGCCTTCTTGCCCTAGAAGCCTCTTAACTAGGGCATGCTATCCGGATATTCGGATATCCGAATTATCCGGATATCCGGCGATTTTAATATTCGGATATTATTAGATTTACTATCCGGATAAAACGAATAAAACGAATAGTTACTTTATTAATATAGCATACTAATTTTTAATTGGATTACATCAAAATCACTCAAATATTACAACATTTTACATCGTCATCATGTCAGCTGAAAGACGTCCACAGCTGGACAAAAGCCTCCCCTAAGGATCTCCACGATGGCCGGAGCGCTACCCGCATCCAGCGGTTTCCCGCGACCCTCACAAGTTCATCAGTCCATCTTGTGAGGGGCCTGCCCACGCTGAGTCTTCCGGTTCGTGGTCGCCACTCGAGAACCCTTCTGCCCCAGCGGCCGTCGGTTCTACGAGCGATGTGCCCCGCCCACTGCCACTTAAGTTTGGCAATTCTTCGGGCTATGTCGGTTACTTTGGTTTGCCTGCGGATGTCATAATTTCTGATTCGATCTCGCAGGGAAACTCCGAGCATAGCCCTCTCCATTGCTCTTTGGGTGACCTTGAGCCTTCTGATGAGACCCATCGTAAGCGACCACGTCTCTACTCCGTAAGTTATCACTGGTCACATTGGTCGAAGACTTTCGACTTGAAACACTGCCGTATTTGAGACGAGAAGATATTACGTAGCTTCTCGAACGCCGAGTTGGATTCGACGATTGACCTCTTTCTCGAAGTGGGACCTACATAGTTGGATGGTCTGTCCTAGGTAAATATAGTCCTCTACAACTTCGAGTGCAGAATTCCCAACCTTTACTTGAGTGGGTGCAACATGGACGTTCGACATGATTTTGGTCTTATCCATGTTCATTTTAAGACCCACTTATTGAGAGACTCTGCTGAGGTCATCCAGCATTGTACTGAGGTCTTCCAAGGTCTCAGCCATGACTACTATATCATCGGCAAATCGAAGGTGAGTGATGTACTCGCCATTGACATTGATGCCAAATCCGTTCCAGTCCAGAAGCTTGAAGACGTCTTCCAGTGCAGCGGTGAACAGTTTCGGATATATCACGTCTCCCTGTCTCACGCCTCGCTGCAATTGGATAGGTTTCGAGTTCTGGTCCTGGAGACGGAACAAAATGGTGGCGTTCTCATACAAACACTTTAACACTTCAATATACCGGTAGTCGATTTGGCACCTTTGAAGAGACCTCAGCACGGCCCAGGTTTCAATCGAATCAAAGGCTTTCTCTTAGTCGACAAACGCTAACCATAATGGCTGGTTATACTACTCGGTCTTCTGTATAACTTGTCACCGCGTGTGAATGTGGTCTATGGTGCTAAAGCCTTTTCGGAAACTGGCTTGTTCGAGAGGCTGGAAGTCGTCAAACCTGTAATGACTCTCGAGACTCAACTCAACTTGTAAACATGGCTCAGCAGTGTGATGGGTCTGTAATTCTTAAATAGGGAATTATCTCCCTTTTTGAAGAAGAGCACCACCACACCTCTGTGCCATGCTTGCTCCGTCCGGCCTTTGAGTATGACGGAATTAAATAGTTTCTGAAGGGCTCTAAGGATCGGTGTACCTTCAGAAGTTCAACTGTAATCCCATCATCACCTGGCGCCTTGTTGTTCTTGAATTGTTTGAGAGCCATTCTAATCTCGTACAGGCTGACGTCCGGGATATCTTCAGTATAGTGTCGAGTTAGCGACATGTTTGATGTGATGATTCTGCCACTCTCAGTCTTCAGCTTCGTCAGTTCGTTGGCTCTGCCCAACAGACAGATCTCTTGCGAACACTTTAGAGCCTTTATTCTGCTCAATGGCCTCTTTAATACTAACTGTATTAAATTGGCATGTGTCGCGAGTTAAAGACTTTGAGATCTGTCTGTTGAGCATTTCGTTGGGCGTCGTGCGGGGTGACTATTGAGGGTGGATGCCGTCTCTTAATTATAAATGGTTGATGAGGCACTTAGCGTGCGTGTTTAAAAATGTTAATTAAAGAAATATTTTTAAGTTGACTGATTGATTTACCTATTTCTAAGGGGGTATCCGAATTATCCATATTATCCGGATTTATTCGGATAGTTTACTGCAAGTATCCGAAATATCCGGATAGTAAAATGAGGCGGATAATTGCATGCCCTAGCTCTGATATAATATTAGTTTGTTGTGGAATCGGACGGATCAGCAATCCTCTCTCTGGGTCAATTATAGGCTTTTAACCCAGGGAACAGAAACAGAGCTGGTGATCATATACTTACATTTTTATAACAGTTTAGGTAGGTAGGTACTTACTGCGTCCACATGACGGCCTATAGCATGCCGGCGCTCAATTATCCACTTATTGATTCTATTCTACGAGTAAGTGAAAACCCAGTTTAAATATCGAATATTTAACAAGCGATACATTACAACCGCTAGCGTGTTACCGATGTTGTGTAACTTTACGTTAATGACATTATTGGAGTCATTATTGGACGTGTACACATGGCCACAGATCAAGCTACACACTGCGGCACCTTATGCGGTTGTAATAGGCACTATTTTGCAACAAAAATGTGTAGCTTGATCTGTGACCGTGTGTACAAAGAATTTAAGGCCCGGTCATGTCGTAAATTTACCGCCATACATATTGGAGGTGAAATCAAGCTACTCGTAAAAACGTAAAAAAAAACTTATTTACATAAAAAAAAAAAAACTATTCATTAAAATGAATCCGTCAATCTATTTGGTTTGGACTTTTTAACAGACTTCGTGAGGTGACAGTACTTTAAGAGTCGGAAATCAACGATAAATCAATCGACCATTGTTTTCCTAAGGTAAAGGGTACAGTATAATGTACTAAGGCATGCAGAACCGGTCACTATTTCGAGAACCGGTATTTCTCTTAGAACCGGAAAACCAATTTGTCAGTTTTCCGGTAAAATATTTCATATGGTATTTCATACGTGGTAAAAAATTATGCCAAATATAACGTTCCAATAGCTTCTAAAAAATAATAAAAATACAATAAAATAAAATAAATCTATAAGGAACCGAAGAACCGAAAGAACCGGTTTTAATGTCATTTAGAACCGGGTTTTTTAAATTCCTCAGAACCGGTTTTTCCCGGTTTCTTTGGAGCTGGGTGAAACCAGTTCCATGCCCTAGTAGGTACTAAACTAATAATTACATATCCTTCCGCGAACGTATCATGGCCCACCGCCATAGCCCGCAACGGCCGCAACGTAACATAACAGTACACATAATAGTACCTATTGCGTGTATCACTGCGTAGGTGATTGTAAGAAGTGCATAAGAATAATTATTTCTGCATTGTTTGCCAGAAGACATAATTATGTAAACTATGTGACTTTTATGTAAATTAAAACCATTCAAAACGCCAAAACATGAGAAATTCAATTGTTCCAACAAAAAACTCTAAGAATCCCAAACAGGTGAAAAACAAGCTATCCTACACCGTAACGACATACAAAGAGAGCATTACATACTTTTGAAAATATATTTTATTATTATTGATGGATGACACACTGAAGGTTATTACATAGATTTAGAGTATGCTAGATACAGCTAGCCGTTCGTGCAAGCCAGCCCGCTGCAAGACGTGTTATGTAAACTCCAGTCTCCAGTGAAAAACCT
Source organism: Tethea ocularis (assembly GCA_963555595.1). Lineage (NCBI taxonomy): Eukaryota > Metazoa > Arthropoda > Insecta > Lepidoptera > Drepanidae > Tethea > Tethea ocularis. Next base: position 9,712,182 of record OY741972.1, on the reverse strand, counting down.
TTGTACGTTTAGGAATGTCAGAGAAAAATTGTCTTCTTCTCTTATTTCTTGATAGTAAGTTTACTAAGTATTATTTTGTAACTAGCTTTCCCCCCCGCGGTTATTTTCAAAAATCCTTTCTCAGCGGATGCCTACGTCATAATAGCTCGATCAGTCACGATTTTCTTTTAAATATTTTTATTAGAACACAAACCTTATTGTCACGCGATAAGGTTTATTTTTCTTTACGAAACGTCAAATGGTATTTCTTAGATATCATAGACTTTAATGGTAATATGAACTGTAAAAACTCTTCAAGGGTAGGAGACAATAGGGATGTTTCATTTCATCGCAGAAGAGGAAAAAATGGCACGTACTTTGTCTATTGAATGAGCGTGCGGTATCTAATCTAGCCTACTCTAAATCTATGGTTATTTAGCATAATTTCCTCATACAACTGCTTATTTGAAATAAGGTCACACTTGTCAAAACGCATGACGGTCCACCAAGGTCAAGGTTGATAGCATCTTAGCGAATTTCGCATTTAAGGTCTTACAGCTTCATTTTGTAAATAAGGTATGGTATAGGTACATTGCAATGAGTAAACTAGTCAGCTTTGATACTAGAAGTGTGATGAGAGAACATTGTGTTATCACTACATAGTATGAAACAAAGTCGCTTCCCGTCTGTCTGTCCCTATGTATGCTTAAATCTTTAAAACCATAAAACGGATTTTGATGCGGTTTTTTTAATAGATAGAGTGATTCAAGAGGAAGGTTTATATGTATAATACATGCATATACCTATAGTACAGAAAAGCTGAGAAAAGCAGGGCGAAGCCGGGGCGGGTGGCTAGTTTACAAATAAAAGTTATTTTTTAGGGTTCCGTATCCAAAGGGTAAAACGGGACCCTATTACTAAGACTCCGCTGTCTGTCTGTCACCAGCCTGTATCTCATGTTGTATGGGTCGATGGGAGCCCCCATACAACGTGATTTTTTTGCCGTTTTTATAGACAATGGTACGGAACCCTTCGTGCGCGAGTCCGGTCTAACTATCACGGTTCATGAGATACAGCCTGGTGACAGACAGATAGCGGAATCTTAGTAGTAGGGTCCCTTTTTACCCTTTGGGCACCTACGGAACCCAAAAAACGACATGCGATATCTATGAAGCTTGTTATGTTTCGGATATTTAGTTTAAAAAAATATGTAGCATGAAACAATGAGCGTTTCGATATGCGGTAATCAGCATGCTCGGCGCGAGGGTGCGAGCTATAGTTTCCGGCGCCTGCGCAACGTTGATAAGGCGAAGAAGGAAAGTAAACACGCTAATTTAATTGGCAATTATTATTACAATAGCGCCATTTTTTATATTCAAATTCTAACCATTTATTTCAATATACTAGTAGCAAATGGGCATACGATCTGATAGTAAGCGGTTACCGTAGCGATAGTATTATAGGAAGGAACAGCCACAGTATAAATTTATTCTGTGGGAACAGCAGTGAACAAAATAGGTAGGTAGGTAGTAGGTATCTAAATTCATTATTAATTAACTGAGTAACATTACATACGCTTTAAATACTACCTAAGTGTTATGTAGGCACTATTACCAAAAAAATATTTACGAAGAATAGGGTAGTTGACTGACATATCAAATCAGCTACTTTTTAATAAATGTCAAAACGATAGTTTATATGGAATTTTGTATGAAACATTACACTATGACGTCATAGTTTAACAGCATCAAATCATCTACTCTTAGTGGTTCCACTGCTAATTAAAAATCAGAAAAAGCATTAAATGTACAACATATTTGTTGTTTCCACGTGTTTTTAGATGTTTTATGCATTGGTTAGTGTTTGGTCATTTATTTTTGACACTGTCAACTGTCACTGTCTATCTTCTTCTAGAAGGGTTTCATGAAGAACCTATTATCTAAACTCCAAAAACAAAAATTCTAATTTCGAACGGTCACGTACAATAATACAAGGTAGCGCGAGTAAACAATGTAAGATCGATGTTCATGAATAAATGAGCTAACAATTTGTTTGGCAACATACATTTATAATGACAAACAATTTTGAACTTAAACACTCAGCGTTAAGGTACAGTTATTTGAATAATTCCTTTATCGTGGACAGTCTCGGCTCGGCAATAGATTAGTGGGTGGTAGCTGCTATAATTATCGACTAATAGGAATGTTACGAGATAGTTTTAGTATCCGAAAGGTGCGGATATGTTCCCACTATATAGTATACTAGCAGTTCCTAGCGGTTTCACTCGCGTTCCCGGGATAAAAAGTAGCTTATAACCTTCGGGGATAATGTAGCTTTCTATTAGTGAAAGAATTTTTCAAATCGGACCAGTAACTCCGGAGACTAGCGCGTTTAATTAAACTAACTCTTCAGCTTTATTATAAGTATAGAATATAGATTTGTACATACGAAAGACGTAATCTGCGTCCAAAAGGTGTCAGTAAAATTGTACCAAATGCCGGCACTTAGCTGATTTTGCGTAGGTACTTATTTAGCATAATCGTCCGATGTAGACGGTAGATTTGCTAAATATGTCATGTCAAGATTTTGCTGAATGCATCTTTGCCACAGATATCAGAAACCTCTTGTTCTGATATCTGTGATCTTTGCCGTATGTATAATTATAGCTGATGAGTCATTTTGGACACAAATAAACGCAAATACGCAATGCAATGAGAAAATACCAATTTTGGTACATATTTATTTTGTGGCAACGCAATCTAATTAACCTTTGAGAACTAATTTAAAAATAACTGCTTCGTATGATACACGACATTTGCATTGAAAGCTGACCGATTCTAGTAATGCAATCCATATTAGTGTTGTTCAAGATTCGATCTTATTGCGGGGACATAAGGTTGAAATTTCTACAATTATCATATTTCAATCAGACGTTACAAATATCCGAATTGGAAGCAATGCATATATCCGCAAATTCCAAGAAGATATAAACAGACATCACTAATAAACCTACGTTATATATATTGCTATTACCGAGTTATATTTATAAAATGACATGAGTTATATATGGAAAATGACGTTGACAAAATAATATATGCGAGAAAAACACCTTTTCAATTTCGTTGGGTTATGTATAAGGGTGGGTACATACTTAGGGGAAATCTATAGTTGCAGAACTGAAATTGAATTGCTTCCTAATATGTCTGTTTGTCCTGTGTCTGGGTGTAAATATCTATATAAGTATGTATTTACAAAACAAAAGTAGTATATGTAGTATTTCATCTGGTTGTCCATAGTACAAGCTCTGCTTAGTTTGGGATCAGATAACCGTGTGTGAAGAATGTCCCAGGATATTTATTTATTATATGGTGGGCATGGGCCTTAAAACATTTGTGTCAATCTAAATGACTGAAATAATTAATTAATCATTAGATAACATGCATACCTCTAATTACAATTAAATTACAAATCCGAAAGTGAGTTTGTAAGTTACCTCTTGAGTACTCTTCCCGCCTCAACGGCACGTAACCAATAGGGTACTTGACTGACATATCAAATCAGCTACTTTTTAATAAATGTCAAAATGATAGTTTATATTGAATTTTGTATGAAATACTACACTATGACGTCATAGTTTCACAGCATCAAATAATCTACTCTTAGTCTGCATTCCGAATGATGATGATATCGATAATTATCGATGTGAGCGCGCTAAAACGCGTACCGAATCACTTTTAGCGCGATAACGAAGTCTCGCGAAACGTCATCGGTGACGACATTACATGCGCCATATTGCAATTACGACGACCATGGTCCAAACGTTATCGCCGTGAGCGTGGCTGTCAAAAGTGACACTTGTGTTGTGTTTTTGTTTTGACAAAGGTTTTTATGTGAGAATAACAAATAAAAATACACTGTATTCAAGTTAGGAAGTCTAATAATTGAAGTTAGGGAGTACCAACGCGTTGATCATCAATTTTTTAATCCGTTTTTCGAATGTTTTAGTTCTAAATACTGTCAGCGCGTTCACAAGCGTTCCGAATCATTGACAGTTCACGGCTCTTATAGATGTTTTATTCGTATCGGAACGCAAATTATCGATGTGAGCGCTAAGATCGATTATGGCATGTTTCGGAATGTAATTGAATGAATGAATTGTGCGATATAGTTTTATTTGCTGATGACACTTCTCTAATCTTTAAAGTGGATAGAAAAGACACAGAACTTACGCAACTCAATAACACGTTATCCACTATATCGAAATGGTTTGCGGCCAATAATCTCATGCTTAATTCCTCTAAAACTAAGTGTATAAGGTTTACTCTCCCCAATGTTGCTAGGAATGACAGTCATGTCCTAGTCGATGATGTTAGACTCGAACTAGTTGATAGGACAGTTTTTCTCGGCATAACATTAGATAGTAAAATACAATGGGGTCCTCATATAGAAAGCTTAGCTAGTAAATTGAGTTCCGCCGCTTTTGCAGTTAGAAAAATTAGGCATATAACAGATGTGGCTACAGCTAGGTTGGTTTACTTTGCATATTTCCATAGTATAATGTCCTACAGTCTTCTGCTATGGGGCTCGGCTGCGGATTTGGAATCTATCTTTATCTTGCAGAAAAGGGCCATTCGTGCAATCTATTGCTTGGGTCCTCGCGAATCCTTACGAACTCGGTTTAAGGAATTTGACATTTTAACCTTACCGTCGCTATACGTTTTTGAAAATATTATGTTTGTCCGTAAAAATTTAAATCTATTTGACACAAACAGTAGCCGCCATAACCTAAATACAAGAAATAAAGATAAAATTGTTACACCTAGATTCAGGCTAGCGAAAGTCAATAAGTCTTTTCTCGGGAACTGCATTCGCTTTTATAATAAAATCCCATATGAAGTAACTAAGATGTCTTATAATAGATTCAAAGAGTATGTTAAACATAAGTTGATTGACAAGGCCTACTATAAGGTGGCTCATTACATAGAAGACAAGAATATATGGTTGTAGTAGCTTCCCTCTGCACTTGCAGCCCCCTGGCCAAGTGATAATTGTATGAAGTTTATGTATATTTAAAACAACAACTGTAATTACATAAATTCAAAAAAAAAAGATCCACAAAAAAAGAAGCCTTGCTGAGTTTCTTGCCGGAGTCTTCTCAGTTCAAGTGTATTCCGAACCGGTAATAGAGTCTAAAAATTGTAACTGTTGACATTCATAAGTGCCTTATTAGGGCCTAAACTGAATAAATGAGATTTTGATTTGATTTTGATTTGATTTGTACCCTTAGTGGTTCTACTGGTAATTAAAAAACATTAAAATGTACGACATATTTTACTTTTCCATGTGTTTTTAGACGTTTTATGCATGCATTGGTTAGTGTTTGGTTAATTATTTTTGACACTGTCAACTAGCCTATTGTGTTGGAATTTGGTACGCAGATAGTCTGAGGCATGGAGAGTATTGGAGAGGGACATTTTTACCCTGGGAACGCAGATGATACCGAGGGGGACAACTAGTTTAAAATATTTTGATAAAATTAAGATAACTATTAACTATGTAGAATTTATAATGATTATTGCTAAAATAAATTGTAATCTGGACCATTTATCTGCTATATTAGTCTAATAGCTAGGGCTAAACTTCGAAATAATCGCATCACCGCTTCTGCATAACGAATTACCGATTACTATAGCAACTAGGAATCTTACGTGCGATCGCACGATTTGGCATATGTATTCCATTGCAATTTCACGCAATCCGAGATCAAAGCATTTGTATATCAAACACATTTCTGTCAGTTTGACGTAGCCACTTTCGACTATATCCAAGCGAGCTGATCGTAGGGTTGCCATATGTCCGGGTTTCCCCGGATATGTCCTAGTTTAGAGGGCGTCCGGGGAGCGTCCGGGCGGGGTTTCATTTGTAGTCCGGGTTTTAAAGTTTACCGGTCGCAAAAATAAACAGAAGTAGATTTTTTTTTTACTGATAAAATAAATGATATGTCCGGGTATAAAGCTCCAAAATCCCAAGAAGTCTGCTTTAGGACAAAACCTCCAATAGAAGTTAGTACTCCAATAGCTCAAGGTAAAAAATAATATTCACGTTAATTTGTTGAAGCAAATTAGCATCGAGTGTACGAAGAAAACTTAATAAATCAATAATAATGAAGAGGGAAAGAGAGATCTAAGAGTTGTTAATACTACATTGTCTTGTCTGTATACGGAGCGTGACGTTTAATGTCGTAAATTGTAAATAAACAGCTAAATACATTTCGTTTTGGATCGACTCCATAAAAGTGACCTGACGAATTCCACTTTCAATTGTGCCAAATGTACAAATACTTTGTTAGGTAATTTGCTCGCAATTAAAGTTCTAGCAACCTACGCTTCGATGTTTGATAAATCAGTTACTAATTTTCTTATCAAGTCAACAAATATAAAGCCACTAAAAGGATTCATTTTTAGCACAGATAAGTAATATTTTTTCTTACAAAGCCATGTTCGGAGATTCGCTGAAAAGACGTGAATGATTTGATTAGCAACGATTAGATAGAGAATGGCAACAAATGCCGACAGTACAGAAGTTATGTGGTCAGATGTAAATGCAGTTTATGCCTGTCTTTTGCAGTAGGTAGGTACTGACGATCCAAATCCTGACGTAATCTCCAAGTAAAATGGGATTCAAGGAGGGGTCGTCTGGAAATAGGTTGCGGAAATTCGAGAAAGCGGAAGACAGGATATTGAGGCATACTGCCAAAATAATTCTGTTATGTTCCGCAAACTAGTAAAAATGACAAGACGCACACAGTCGAGTTGTGACGTAGAAAGGTGATTCAGTAAGTACAAGCGCAATGTACTGAAATAGATAACGCCTCATCAGTTTATCATGCATTCAAATTATAGCCTCACCATGACATTACCACATAAACACATGTTGCAACTACTTTCTTAATGCGACTATATCCGATAAATTATGATTCTAGATTTTTTTTTTCTATTAGTAACGTTAGAAAAAATCGTGAATATGCCCCTTTTTAAAACTAAGAATGCATTTTTCTCTTATTTGGGCCGTCCAAATAACTTGAAAATATTAACATACATTCTGAAATTCATTAGAAAGGGAATAGTTTTCTTACTTTAAAAAAAAGACTTAGTTTTTCGTTAAAGTACATAAAACCGTCTTTTTTACTAAAATTGTGCCTCAACTGTCTCGCTTGTCTCATTCAGTTTAGAAAGGGACGCAGACATTCTTGGAAAGCCTCCTCTTAAATAAGGTATTTAGAAGGACCACAGGGGAAAGGCAATAGATATGAAGGGGACAAATAAGTCAAGACAATGACCTAAGACCAGTAATTAATGGAATTAACTGCTTTTGTCCTTATCTCTCATAGTGAGACAGAAAGTAGCAGCGATAAGCTTTATTTTTATCGTACTTAATTGTTTAGTGATATATATTTTTTAAGCTATATAGAGTTTTTGTAAAATAAGGTGATGGCATAGATCAGCAGTTGGAGTATCATAGTATTGATCGCAACAAGCTAAGTGGTCGCAATGTCAAGGAGGCGGACTTGAAAGATTGCATCAAGTCATGTCAAGATACTATAAGCAAAGGTTTCCTCTAGGCTTCGTTGTTACTCTTTTCGTTAAAAGAATATAGGAAAATAAACATTTTGTGCAATAGAAGTAATTTACTACTAACAATGTATTTGTTAGAAAATAAATTACGATACAAGAAGGTAATATTTTTGACAGACTTAGATTAGTAAATATTTTTGATGTTGGTACTTAATTGAATTTGTGACGTTCAATTTTAAGAAATTCTTGGAATTTTTCGAGTGCAAATTCTTGGTAGATTCACGATATAGAGCTCTACTTAGTCATCGAGTAAATATATCGAGAAGAACATCGAAAGCTGTCAGAAAAAGTTAAATAAAAATACCAGACATATGAACCAGTAGCGTATACCGTTGTCGACGATAAATCAATTAAATGCTCATTATAACCTACTTTACAACATTGATAAAAGGCGTTTCGTCTCTTTCCACAGCTGGTTTCACTAAAACATGTCGTATTAAATGCACATAAAGGTTTAAAAGAGAGAAAAGGTTCTCTTCGTGAAATAGTTCTAACATTTGGTAGGATTATTAAATTTCAGTATAATGCTCGAGTCTGTCAAATTAGTATTTCTTTTTTTTTAAACAAGGCTTGGTCGCAACGCTCTAATGCCTAATGAGACGTCAACTAATCACTTAGATATACAAAACATATTTATAGGAGGTTAATCCCCCCTGCACTCGTTACAAAACGATCGAAAGCGTAAACAAATTAATTAAAACTCCAGTATTGTAATTTGTAACTTCTGTAACTAATATATCCGGCTATTTATACAAAGGTGGTGACATTAGCGAGCATTCTCATAAATAATGCCTGGATGAGAGATTGGACAAGCCGAAGTATTTAGGTCAAATAACTTTCTGAAGTTTGTGAAAAATTACTGATGGAAAAGGAATTTCGAGGGATTGGAAATTAATTAGGCGAACTAATAAAAAATCATCATAGAAGGAAAGCGAGGAAAAGGAAGACCTAGATTGAACTATATAGACCAAGTGAAGGCCAAATTGGACATCGTGTCGTGACGTGCAGCAAACAACAGAGGAATGGAAGAAGCTACACCGACACGAGTTAAGCTCTTAAATATAGAAGAAAAGGAAATTAAACCGTGTATAATTTAGAGCTTCAAGTTTTTGTGAGAAGTCTAGACTACTGAGAGCTTGACAATTACTCTTTTCAAGACAAGCTTAGAACTATATTCCTTACGTTACGTAAAACTTATATTTGGAGTAATCAGGTAGATAGCAAACTCTAACAGACCATTCTTCTTGTGGGGACCAAGTATAATTTACAGAATAAGAGCTCTAGAGAGAACGAGACCAGGACGTAATCATGAAAGTGCTCAATGTTGCCTTATCAGTGAACATCCCTTAAAAATTATGATGTCTATGAGCGTCACTATATGGATTGTGTACAGGTAATGTGATAGGTCAAATAGATGCCGTGATCGACATATAATTTATTCATGGTCCAAACCTAATAACGTACAAAATGATGGTCGGAATTGTAAATCTAGTCTATTCGGACAATAACGTCCTACTATATTAGGTGTCAGCTCATCCCCAGTGAGTTGAGGGTTGAAGAATAATTTGATTTGTAAGGAAGTTCTGTGAACATTGGGAGTTACGCAGATTTTTTTTGCGTCTTGTAGGAAATTACGGAATAAATTTTATCCTATAGATCTGACGAAAAAGTTTTGCTTACAAAAACGAAGATTGAGCACGCTTGCCTAGAAAAAGCCTCAAAAATGTTTTAGGAGCCAAAAAACACAGGTCAGAAGAAAGTTTCATCCACTCATATCTTGTTATCTCACTATCTGAAAGAAAATATCGTCACGTTCGTTCGCATTTTAAGATAATATATAATAGACGATGCATTCTACTGGAAACTTTGAAAATCTACATATTCATAATGAATAATTAATTAATGTCAACATGCTTAGTCCATGATGCGAGAAGGATGCGAGTTGATGTACAAAAATAATCGTGTAGGCTTAATTCGAGTAGGAAAAAATAATTGGGTAATACAGAACCTGTAACACTAACAACCAGACCAGAAACCTAATAAATGTATTTCTAATTATTTTCCATTTAGGTTGGTATTACTTTTACAAACAAGTTATGAAAAGTAATTAACTTAAATAAGCTTATGGATGTAAGAGTATCAACCATAAAAATGACATAACCTTTCAAGGTCATTTACGTCAAAACTTGCGATCGTAGGTGTTAAGGTATCAGGTGACGCCCTTAAGGACCCCGAGTGCCCCCACAATAATCGATGCGAATTCGGCTAAAGAAGGTGTATCAATGTTAAAATGGCAATTACGGATGATTTCGCATTGTCATCGGTTTATGTGGTGAAACCCTTATCAAAATTAGGTCGTGTGTAGACAGACTGTGGCACAGAGTCCACGTGATCGACAATAAACAAAAAAAAGTAATTGTCGATGGTACCTACTTATTAGATCATAATTATAAAAAAATGAAGTCATAATCACTATGGCCGCCTTGAATAAGCACCTATAAATAAATAAACGTTTACATCTATTGTTTGCTTTGCACATGTGTTTAATAAACTGATATTTGTGAATATAATATTCAGACACAATAATGATGTCGCGTTATACGAGAATTTCCATCCTTAGTCGATCGAAATTCACAATTGTGTGGGGAATAACCCATTTATGTAGGATGACGAGTACAGTAGGTAGGTTGAGAGATAGGTAATAGTTGTAGGTAGGTAGGTACCTACTTAGTGCTCCGCCGCAATTCCACCCACCACGACACAAGTAGGTAGTACCTACCTCCTAATTAATATAATAAATTATCGTGATGTTGCGAATCTATTGATGCACTCGAAAATATACGGATAACATTACAAGTTCGTACCTAATTAAATTTTATGTATCTGTGTCGAACGATCGCATGCTTGCGCTGCGGCACTCGAAAGTTGGCGTAGGAACGGCATTTAAAAAAAAATATAGCGAACACATCAACGCGACAGGACCGCCATTTTCATACACACATTTTATTAGCACATCCAACACATCCATACGTTTTGCTATGGAACAATACTTTCTATAAGTCGAGAGCGTTCCATTTTTAGTCAAGTGCGCGGCTCGGTTGCCATGCGAATTGTGAAGGTTTCCGCGACCTCTGGGGCCACATCATGAATGGAACGGAAAGTGCTTCTGCTGCCACGACCGACGCAGACCATCGGCCTGGCAACTACGTGATTATTTGCTGCATAATTTTCAAGGGCATCGAAAATCAACTTGTACATAACATGGCAAACACGTATGGAGAACTACGTGCACCCAAGCGTTTCACAACGAATGATGAATGAAACCCTCACCGATGAACAATGGAAATGTACATGTTAGAAGCTTATTATCTATAAAATTAACACAGAAATAAAAGAAAATACTTACAAACTCGTCAGACGCGATACGTGTATATTATACATGACGTCATTTGACGCAACACAAACCCGAAATATTGAGCAAAATGTATAGTAACCGCTCCGAAAACAACACCAACATCAAATATGCACAATACTTTATTAAATACAATGTAAACGTTATGTCATTACGAGCGATTTAGGACATTTTACAATATTTATTTGTTGTCACCGACTCCGAGTTTTGACAAGATGGTCGCGCACCGACTGTTTTGCTTTGGTTGTCAGCTGATACGAAAGACTGGTTTACTTCAAGCGCAAATGTATCTCTATCTTTCTCTCTTTTGCACACTTTCATAGTAAGAGCGCGCGAGCGAGAAAACCACTATGACTGTCCTATTTGAAAATGACTTGAAACATAACAAACGTCATTTTCTTGTTGCGTTATTATTGCAAAGAAAAAGTCACAAATAAAACTGTTTATTCGTAATTATGAATTGAAAAGATATTGATGAAGGGTGGTAAGATGTTTCTATTTCACAATAGCACGTAACCGTGCACCAATTAGTTATATTTGGGCGTGACACAATTGTTGTTTTTCCTGTGTGTAGCGCCATCTCTGGGCAAGTAGAAAACTTATTATGAAGTGAAGTCGGCAAGGTCATGGCAACAAACAATAACAAAATTATCATTTCTTGTTGCTCCAACAATTCGTATAGCATAATTTATAGCTTAATTACTAATTTGAAGATAATATCATTTTGATGAATATAAATATGATTGTAAACATAAAAGGTGATGGGCGATAACAGTATTTAGTTAGTAGCAATTGTGGCAATACGGGCTTTAATGATTTGTGTAGTGATGGATAGATGGCAGTAGTAGTTGCTGTAAATGCAGCAAGTATTTTAAAAAGTTTACTATGGGGAATTACAGGATCGCTTTACTTCAAATAAAGCAAAAGATTATCATCATAAAGGTTAGGGTAATTTTAATCAACGCTAGAAGTTGATCTAGTGATGATTCATCCCTGAGCGTCGCCACGTTCATCGCGCTCTAGACGTCGGCCCATTTTGGCTGAAACCGAAGCCGTTTCGCTACATTTTAGTTCTGTTTCTTCTTAATCCGTTCAACCGTCTCAGACATCAAAACATTCACATTTATGTACAATAATAATATTAACATGAAATATATACCTACGCTGAAAGTGTAAGTAATACAGCCATTATTATAAGCTGTAATTCTGATAACATCTGCCTACAGATGGCGAAATTCCCTCTGATATACACTAATTAATACCGCAAACCAATCAAACACAGGGATGATCGAATAAACTTGGTGATGGAAACTTCGTTAATAAGTTTACTACCCGAATATTGGACACAAACACATCGGTACGGAACCACGGACGTGTTTTAGATACCTAAGTTACTGTCATAAGTAGCTAAAGGCTAAGATGTGTACCTACGAGTATTATTTGCGTTATTTTAATTGATGGAATAAATACAAGCAATTTGAACGCAGTTTATAATTTACTAGCTATCCCCCAATGTGCCCCCCCCCCCCTTCTCCCGCCAACAAAAGGGATTTTAAGCCATTATAGCCATTTTATCTTTAGACTTGAGAATTTATTTATTTATTTAGACTCGAGATAGCCGGACTCGCTCATGAGCGACCGGAAATAAAGGTGGTCCTGGCGCCCCTTTACATCTGGCGCCCTGGGCGATCGCCCTACCGCGCCCTACCCTAACACCGGTACTGCTATCCCCTGCCGTTTCACCCATGTTCCCGGAGTAAAAAGTAGCCTCCTGGTGAAAGAATTTTTCAAATCAAACTAGTGACTCCGGTGATTAACGCGTTCAAACAAACAAACTCTTCAGTTTTATCTATATATATACTTACTACGAAACGTAGTACAATACATACCTAATTAAAATATCGTTAGGTACAGTCAGCGTCAGATCTGAGCACGCAAAATGAAACGTTTGAAAACATGTTCCCAAAATTGTGGGATTCGGGAAAAAAATAAGTTTTTTCTAGGTTGTGTATAGATATTATTGATAATCAGTTGCTCAGATATTTATAACAATATATTATGGACAGATTTTAATACTAACCTTTACTGTAATATCATGTGAATACCCCAGATTATGGAGCTAAAATAATAATAATACTTTATTGATAAAAATGCAATATAACTAAACCAGCGGGGCACCCACTAGCATGCCCACCAAAACACGATATGATATAGCGATTTATCGACGCCAACTGTCAAAATATAATAAATATCACCGGATAGGTATATATTTTTTTAAAGTGTATCAGTAAAATTTGTATTAATTGCTATTAAATCAACTTTTTACTTATTTTATTGACCGGTGGCTAAACTACAAACTTAAACCCCTGTCCGGTATCTACCGGGACTCCCACTAAACTAGGACAAATCCGGGAAAACTCAGACGGATGGCAACCCTACACTTAGGGTATAAAACACACGCTACTCGACTTGTTGCTCTCTACGCTAACTCGTATTTAGTAGCTAGCTCTTGTCGCTTTTGTTGCGACAGGTGTTATAAAGGGACAAAGTAATAAAAAACAATTGACAATAAAATGCTCCATTTAATTCAACATCAATCTTACATTTTCTAACATTTACACAACATTATTTACAATTTACTACATAACGTACCTGCAATTAAATATTTTTTTTTTTTACACTTACTATCTTTGGCATTATAATTTACATTCATGTGGTAACATTACATTAAAAAAAAAACATTTTAAACAATGACTAGTGTGCACCAGGGCACGCAAATATCTACAGGGGTGGAAGGATACTGTCATGTCATCTTTTTGAAACTGGAATCACATTAAAATTGTTCGATCAAGATTTTTACTAGACTTGGAATAAAAAAAAAATGCTTAAATGTTTCAAATAATTAAATACGAAACTGAAGGTATTCTACAACATACATTACCATTGCGTATTTTTTAATTTTACTGTTTGTTTGCTATTTTGAAATGAGGAATACCAACAAAAAAATCTAATTAGTCCGTCAGTTAGATTATCAAAAAATATTGGATACGTATTTTTTATTTTGATCCGAAAACAAAAAATAACGAAGATACAGTGCGTTAAAATTTTCCGGTCTGCAAAAAGTGTACTAAAAAGTAGTTGTACAATGACGTCACAAGCCCCAATCCTGCACTTTGATGGGACTTATCTTTGTAATTTCTTATGGATTTGATAAAATAAAAAATACGTATCCAATATTTTTTGATAATCTAACTGACGGACTAATTAGATTTTTTTGTTGGTATTCCTCATTGTGAAAGATTTCGTGATATTTCTTTACAACCGATGAACTAAACTGCCGAGACGTAAATTTTGTGCAATTCAATTGGTTAGCCCTCAGTACTTAAATTAAACATAATTGAGTTTTAAAATTATATATAAACAGTTTTCTACACACTTATCGTAGATTCACATTCGTCGCTTAGCAAACAAAACCGCGCAGTCAATTCTGATCAGGAGAGGGGAATAAACTCTTCAGGTTAGTAAAGTGGGCTAAACGACTTGAGCGCTTGTCACATTTTGATTACTGGTCTCTTATTGGTTGGAACTTTTAAGATGTTACCTATTATGCAATTTGACGCGTCATGAGATGTTTTATCCAATGGCATTTAAAAGTAACCGTATTCACGACTTAATCAAGGTTTTTGCTAAGCGATGATGTAGGTACCAAGTTCTTATTGCTTACATAGAATTTCTAACAGGAGTTATTCACAACCATAAGGAAGGAGGCTAAGTAACGATAGTTCATTAATACAGTACTTCTGTTTCTCACATTTTTTTTATAGAATAGAAAAGTTCCTATAGATATCAATTGAGCAATGTACTTTATTAATCCAGAGTTATAAAATAAAATTCACAAAAAATATCTTTTTAAGTTTCAATTTTATTTCTTAGTAATTATAGTAAGTAGTTTTTTTTATAATTTATTTTATGTATTTCAGATACCTATTTACATTTTAGTAGATTCGTTTTGCTTCCGATATCGGACACAGGTTTAGGGTTGCGGAACATACACCGGACACCAGTTTATAGTTCGAAATACGAAATATTTAATGTCGATGCAAATGTCATAGACTCACTCTTTTTTATTTACAGTCCGGTGTTTTTGCACTAGTTTCTCTTTTTTTTTGTGTGTGAAATTGACACTGCCAGTTGCTGTGTCCGTTGTAAAAAGTGTACGTTAGAGCAATAAGTTGCTTTCGTTTGTACAGCGCCTTTAATTAAAGTCTTCGTATTTATAGTATTTACAAAGAGTCTTGAAAGAAAACTTGTAGAAAATATAAAAAAAAACCATAATATTTATTAAAAAATAAATTACAAAATTCAAGCACAAAATAAGCACCTTGAACTTTGAAATTGAACGTTTCGACGATTTAATAAATAAACACAGCCTGTATCACAACAAAAAATATAAAAAATAATAATCTTCTATTTACCATTCACTCGTTCTTTACCAGTCTTTAAGGTTAAATTTACTCGTAAACGATATAATAATCTGTGGGCTATGTGCCACAGTGGAGTATTTTCCTAAACGCCTTCCGGAACTCAGGGTTGAAGATGGTGTAAATTACTGGGTTCAGGAACGAGTTGATGTACCCCAGCCACGTGGTGAGGATGAAGACTGTCACCCCTGGAGAGTAGGACAGCCCGAATTTGGAGCAGATCGCGTCCAGGACTGAGCAGGTGAAGAATGGAGCCCAGCAAAAGAGGAACACTCCTGGAATAAAAGAGATGGTTACTGTTTTGAATCACAGTCAGCATGGTTCTGATACCGCATCTTTTTGAAGCGGGTCCTAAAACGTCCAAGGTAAGTATGGGAGCGTTCATTTACGTGAGACGTTTAGGGGGAGGGGGCTGCTGAATCTCACCCAATTTCACGTTGGGTAGGATCTCGACAAATATCAGGTAATTGTTTTAATAAATCCATTTCGAACTGAATCAAGTAAGATGAACGTAGACACGCAATTAAATCTAAATCTACAAAAAAAAGCTAAGTACCTAATTATAAATAAAAAAATGTGCCAAATCTCTGCCCCGCAGAAGTGTGCCAAGAAGACTGGCAGCATTTCCACTTCCACGCTGGAAGGCAATGACAGACCAAGAGCTAAGCTAAGTTAGTTCAGTTTAGCTCGCATAGCATACGCAGTTTTTCTATGAGCAAAATATGTGCCAGTCCTCTTGTCACGAGAGGCCTCAGATATAACTTAATCTTAAAGAAAGGTACCCTACGTTTAAATTACTTTGAAATTAATGCTAAAACAACAAGGAACAAAAAGTAATGCCATCTTTTTCTTGGTTATTACTTTTTGTTGTAAAACAAAAATGAGAACTAAAAAGTTAGTTAAACGATGTTAAAATAAGCTTTTCGTATTTCAAAGTAAAGTAATGTTGTGTCTCATCAAACCTCTGAAAACTTATTAGATATTCACTAATGGAAGCTACATTATCACCGAAGGTACAGGCTAATTTTTATCCCGAGAACGCGAGTGAAACCGTGGGGAACAAGTCATATATAAAAACCTGATAACCGAAATGTCTTACCTAAAACAATTGCCAAGGTCTGCGTTGCCTTCTTCTCTTTCTTGGCGAACGACTTAGCCCGCAGCTTGCCTGCTCTATTCGCCCTGAAGATGGTGAACCTGGCTGCTGAGGCCGCACTCCTGAACCTTCTTCGAGGCGTCGATATTAGCGAGCTGTTGCTGAGGCGACTCAGCTTCTTTCTGCGTATCAGAAATAGGCTATTTGTTAATGTGAAAAATAAATGAACTATAAAACTATAAAATCAGACAGCAGCGGTACGAAAAATGTTCAGAATTGTTTTATTTTTAAGAATCGATTCGTCGAAATCGATTGAGCCGTTTAGTACTTAGTAGTTACGAAAGAAAATAGTGACGGACATACATAGGTACAGATTAAACACATGAACCTCCTTTTTTGGCTGATGATGGTATGCACACAAAGCCTGTTGCAACACACCGATATGTACCTGCTAGGTCTCAAGTTGTTACTCGATGAGGTAAATTGCCCCAATAAAAGGGACCTCTTAACTGCCCATTCCACAAAACCCTCCAGGTTGCGCCCACGCAACCCTGTTTATTAAGAGTATTTTTTTACTATACACCACCAGAAAGTAGTCCCATGTTGTTACCTTATGAGGTAGGGTTTACTACAGTGCGCTCTCGTACTAGTAAGTGCTTTAAATTGATTTCAAATACCAGTCTTACTATATTTTAAAAGAAAAGCGTGACTGATTGACTGACTGATCTATCTAGCTCAAACCACTGGACGGATCGGGCTGAAATTTGGCATACAGATAGTTAATATGACGTAAATCCGTCCACTAAGAAAGGATTTTGAATATTCAACCCCTAAGGGTGTCAAATAGGGGATCACGCTCTGTTGAGGGTATCTTTTCTTGTCGCATTATAGTTGTGTGTCTCTTTGTCCAAGTCAACGCAATCATTTTGATTATAGTGTACTTACTTCATGTTGGACTAGAAACATGTCAAGAAGCATGGTGAACGTACGTCAGACCCACCCTTGCGTGGTCTTTCTGGCCTCTTTAATAACCCTTCAAACTACAGACATGCTTCTTTAGAAACTTTCCGTAGTGGAAGTTTTTGATGAGCGTTATTTATAGCGAACTTCAAACGTGGCGGAACCGGTGGTATCGTCATTTGTAACTTTTGACGTTCATAAGTGCCTTATTAAGGCCTTAATTGATTAAATGACTTTGCGTTTAATAATAATAATATAATATCCTGGGACATTCTTCACACACGGTTATCTGATCCCAAACTAAGCAAAGC
The DNA here is from genome assembly GCA_963555595.1 of Tethea ocularis. Lineage (NCBI taxonomy): Eukaryota > Metazoa > Arthropoda > Insecta > Lepidoptera > Drepanidae > Tethea > Tethea ocularis. Next base: position 9,694,309 of record OY741972.1, on the reverse strand, counting down.
TTGTACTATGGAAACCAGATAACTGATATACTACATATTATACTACTTTTTTTTGTTAATACATAATTATCTATATTACGGCGTGATAGGTGGTGTCTTAACCAACTGCGCCAACTGGCTTGTGAAAATATTTTACAGTTGAAAGCAAATCAAATCTAAAGTCTCCCTTATCCGAAAGTGATGGTAATATGTAATTACTAGTTTCCGCCCCGCGGTTTCTTGTGATCTTATGTTTTCTCGGAATAAAAAGTATCCTATGTGTTAATGCAGGTTATAAACTATCTGTGTTCCAAATTTCATGCAAATCCGTTCAGTAGTTTTTGCGTGAAAGAGTAACAAACATACATCTATATACTCACAAACTTTCGCATGTATAATACGAGTATTAGTAGGTTTTTTTACTATGAATATAGGCTTATGTTTAAACTCCACAGGTTTTATAATGACGTATTGGGATCTGCTGGGTAGAGATAACGAGATAACCCGACTAAAATTAATGGCTAGGTATTCTGAAAGCGGTCCATCAAAACCCTAACCAACTTCCGACAATATCATAATACATGCCTTTGTTTGTGCGCATGGATCATATTTTAAACTGTGAGATCAAAGCTTTAGGATAGAATAGGATTTTAGTATTATGTTACTGGATCATTAAATTGAATATTGATCTAATAGCTTCCGCCCCGCGGTTTCACCCGCGCTCCCGAGGTATCCTATGTTTTCCCGGGATAAAAAGTAGCCTATATGTTATTCCAGGTTATAATCTATCTATGTGCCAAGTTTCATCCAAATCCGTTTAGTACTTTTTACGTGAAAGAGTAACAAACATTCATCCATACATCTATACTAACAAACTTTATCAGTAAGATTACCCTTAACCAGAGATAGTTTACATTTACACCATGGACGTATAAAAAAAGACGGACGCCATTTTACGAACCAGCAAACTGAAGCACCATAGTAAGCCGGCCGTCTTGTACATACAATGCGACACGCACACACTCTCACCATAGTAAGCCAGTCGGCCGCCATTACGTCGCGAGCAACTCTGGGACTCACACATGGATGCGTCGCCGCCATTGCTATGCTTCACTTTATGTTTAGGCCATACTCTGTTCGTCTTTTTTTATACGTCCATGATTTACACCAAAAAATATTGGAACTGGATAAGCTCTTCAGAGAAATTGCTCGAGCGGGCTTTTTAGGCCCCTTGGTATCAAATTCAATTCCAGTCGCTAGTAGAACCGATGGCCGTTGGGGCAGAAAGGTTTTCGAGAGGCGACTACGAACCGGAAGACGCAGCGTGGGCAGGCCCCCCACAAGGTGGACCGACGATCTTGTGAGGGTTGCGGAAAACCGCCATCGTGGAGATCCTTGGGGGAAGCCTTTGTCCAGGGCAGTGGGCGTCTTTCGGCTGATATGATGATGGTATCAATTTAATAAAATAATTTTGAGTATGAGGTTGAGTTTTCTCATTGAATTTTTTTTAATCCAAAAGGCTTTTAACCTTTAAAAATAAATGATAACGCCCAAAGGTAGAAACACAAGCCTATTTCCTTTTTAGGTCTAACGTGTTTGTTTGTCATGAAAACTAGTTACCCACGCAATTAACTGACAACATGAAGGTAGCGTCAGCATGAAAATGATAATTTCATAACCACAATTTACATTTAAATTATGTTTCGAATAACATTAACATGTTAATGAACTTTACCTACCTACTGCCTTTGTTGGCTTATCAGTGTTCATATTACCTAAACGTTTTATCCTTTTATCCTACCGTCTAGTGACTGTAAAATACCCACATAGGTACTATCGACAAAGTTGAAGCATGATCACCTTAAAGGTGTATTCTGTGTGCAGTGACCAGCCGCTACCTGTGTCTCACACAATATAGCCAGACAATGCGCTTGTCATAAAATAATAGATTGTCATTGTCAGTAAATAGTCTAGACAAAAGATTTTACAAGAGACCGTTTTATTGTCAACAATGGACACGACGAACTATGATTACTGGCTGCAAGCGAAAAGGTCAAAACTGATCATGCTTCAACTTTGTTGATGGTACATACTTCCATACAGTAGAAAGTAATTTAATAATTATTATTAGTATGGCGCTCCACTGACGTTCCACTCTATGACAATGACACGTCCGTTGTGTGGCGCGGTCGGCTAGTTATGAATAGATGACCAACAAATCTGGTAATAAGTGAGATACTGAAGACGGCCTGCTATTGGACGAATACTTACAACTACATACAAACTCTTGCGTAAGCATCTAACTACCTACACACATTGAAACATTAATTTTGATGTTAGCGTAGTATATCTCTACCCGCTTACTTGGCCACTCGTCATCACGCGTGTGTTCCAAGTTCCATCATCTTTACAATGAGCCAGTTCTTTCTTAGGTATGAGAATAGTTTAGAAAAATACTCACTTTAATTCAGGTTTCTTCGGCAGTTCACATTTATCATTAGGAACCTTTTTATCATCCTTCGGTGATGCAGGTGGCGAGTGCTCCTTCGTTTCTCCGTCTAGGTTTGAAGGCGCGTACCCTGAATCGTTGTTGGTGTTGGGGTCCATCATCGGTATTGGTGATGCAAGGTTGGCCATGATCCTGTGGAAATATCATCATCATAAGTGGTTAAAAATGAGGGGGTAAGGCTTATAGTTCATCATTCAGACCCAAAAAGGATTCCGTGTGAGTAATGAGATTAACCTTTTTTTTCTGAAATTTGTCAAATAAATTTCTCTAAAGGATTAATATAATCCACATTAAAATAGATTCAGAGCATTGAACCTTTAGACAATGTTTAGAAACTAAACTAATAAACTTAGTTAGTCTCACTATTTTTGTAACAAAACGTTTTTTGTAATAATATAAGAAACTAGATGTCCCCCGCGTTTCCATCCGCGTTCCAGAGGTAGCCTTATATATAACCTTTCGAGATAAGTAGCTTCTTAATAGTGTAAGAATTATTCGAATCCGACTGCGGTAGATCCAGAGATTAATTGTAGATTTTACCTCTCCTAAACCAAATCCTGGATATGCATCTGACATGAACCAATACAATAGGGATGATGACTGGGTAAAAAATAATTAATTCTGTTTAGTCCGTCAGTTAGGTTATCAAAAAATATTGGATACGTATTTTTTATTTTATCAAATTAATAAAAAAATACAAAGATAAGTCGCATCAAAGTTCAGGAGTGGGAGCTTGTGACGTCACGACTTTGTAAAAAGTGTACTAAAACGTGACGTCACGCGAAATTTTAATGCACTGTATCTTCGTTAAATTTGTTTTAGGAAATAAAGAAAAAACATGTGTCCAATATTTTTTGGTAATCTAACTGTCGGACTAATTAGATTTTTTTTGTCATCACCCCTATTGCACAAAATTTACGTCTTGTCATTTTGCTGCAATTCTATTGGTTAATAATTCGACAACGATGATTGAACTGTTATGTAGATATGTTATTCGGAGTAAGCCCTCTGAATCTACAGCAGTCAGATTAAAGCGGACGATTTTAATACTCAAAAACTCAAACTCAAAAATCATTCATTCAGTTTAGGCCGTGTTAAGGCACTTATGAATGTCGATAGTTACAATTTTTACAATAGACTCTACCACCGGTTCGGAATACACTTAAACTGAGAAGACTCCAGCAAGAAACTAAGCATGGCATACAATAACTTTTATGATCAATGTCTTTCGCAATAAAATACTGTAAGCTAAGTATATACTTAATATGTATATACGTAAAGATATATTATATCCACGCATATGAGATAACGTCTATATCAGTTAACCTTAGGCCCTTTGTTAAACTTTTCTCCGAAATGTCGTGCCAAGAGTTTTCGCCCAATAATTTGCGTTGGCAACTTTGAAAACCGCTCAAGCTATTTCAAAGCAATTTATCCATCTTCAAGGTATGTACATAAGTGAACAGTCTTTATGAAGTCGATTTCAGTTTTCAGCTCTCAAACTTTGCCTTTATTGGCAATTTGTTATTTGTTTGAAACAAACACAATTATTTTAAATGTAGTCGCGTGGAAGATTTGAACTTTAGTGTTGCCAGCTTTGTTTATTGTAATGTTTTTATTAAAAAAATACCCAATTCAATAAATCGTGTGCTTGACCAAATTAATAATACCTATCAACAACTACCATTAAAAATGAAGGCTTCCATGGGGCTTCCACTAAATACGAAATAACGATGTAACAATATTATAATTACTACTCAGACATCCGCATTTGTTTTAAACGTTTCCATAAACTTTGATTTATTTAGATTTTCGTTTCCTTCTCGATTCCAAGAAATCGGTGAAAATACCTACAAAAATAACACGTCTTGAAATCCATAAAAATCTGAAAACAAGTAACTGTAGTTCAAAAACAACCAATGCGTTCGAAATATATTAAAAACACAAATAATATTCCCTGTAAAAGTATGCAATTTTTTATCCACTTTTTACTTTAATTGTATCCCGAAGGCATTCTAACTTTCAAATTAGAAAATATAGATTTAGATTAAAGGTAGATAGATAAGAGATTTCGAGGATAAGTTTTGCCAAAATTGTAGACAATAATATTAAACACATTTAGTAATTTTAAAATGGATAATAATGCCTTTATTGACATAGCAAATTTCTTAAAAACCGTATTTCAGCAAACAGCGCCACTCTACGCAGCGTTGTAGATTCTGAACTTGTCTTATAATGCTAACAAAACGGTTTACATAGTTTAATTTGCTTATCTCATTTGACATCAAAACTATACCACAGACTATACCATAGTCAAATAACAATAGACAGTCACAGAAACTAAAACTTAAACACTTAGGGATTTCCATTTTCAAAAATACGAAATAAAATGATTTGTTAATTTTATTAAAAGTGGCCAGGACCTACCAAAAGTTTTGAAATAAAAAGTACGTAAATTTTATTAAAACCTTACCTACTACGCTACTACTAATAGAAAAAGTAAGGATGTCAAACTGTTGAACGGATTTTGTCGAAACTTTTGAAAAAACAAAAATATTGTTGGAGTATTTTTGGGTATCTGCAATTTTTATGAAGATTTATTTACTTATTATAATGAGAATGCACTTACAGTCCAGTCTCCTCAACTACTGCTGCCAGCATGAATCTCGCTGATCTTGTATTCACCAGCTCCTCAGCATAGGCACCCATCTCTGATCTGACATAAAATAATCCAATTTATGTTTTTTTTAATTTATTATTTTTTTAAGGAAGGGGTAAAACTTACACAGCAAAGGGAGCAAGCAGGTCAGTGGCGGATACAAGGTCTGACTCCCACAAGGCCTACCTTTGCGGTTTGCATTGAATTTTGAGGCTATATGACGAGCTCATGCGATTAAGTGCACCGCCAAGTTACAATCATTTTACAACTTTGTGAATTAATAACGTGGCCGAGCCCCCCTCATGGTCAAACTGCCTATCCATCATAATAAAAAAACTCAAGTAAACTCACTCACCTCTCATCATCCTCGTCCTCATTGCTTCCCGATGCAGTATTAGTTGGTCTATCATCCTGCAGACCGTTGTCGAAACGCTGTGTCTGCGCAACGTTCTCTATGATAACCGCAGCAGTGCCGCTGGATACTGCCGAACCGATGGCAGATGTCTTCTTTGCGATCCTCTGTTTCTTTGCTCTTTGACGTATCGCCTGATAAATGGAAAATAGTCTTCAAGGTTGGAGTCTCCCGGTATTGCAAATGTATATAGGGAGTTAGGGACACACTACACTGCGTAATAACCAGCCTGCTACATACATCAGGAATTCCGTTTAGGAATATCGATTCGAGATTTCAAGCGCAGTAAAAAAAAGTCTACGGACCTATCACATGCATACAGTAGTCTTCCGTTCGAAATTTTCTCTGATTCGAAATTCCTCATGGTAGCCTGTTGTACCAAACGGAAATAAATGTATGAGTGTGATGTTTTTACGGAATCCCGATTTGATATTCCGATGTAGATATATATGTGGCTGGCCTTAGGTTTAGCGAGGCTTGGTTCGTGTCAGTGTCCTACCACTTTATTACAGTACCTTTATCGAGTAGCACAAGAGTTTCTTTTGTATATGTTTTATGTGATTAAAACAGAACCGTGAATAAACATTTTATTTAAAAGTCCCAGGAATAGACCCTGTAAAGGTTCATAGGTAGCGAAGACCAGTTTACATCAGACCTGCTTAACGACTTAGTAGAAACTTAACATGGTATATTTAGCTGTGGGGAAAGGATCACAAAAGAAAATGTAGGTACTAACCCGCCTATAAAGATTCCTCAGCCTACCTTATAGTCTATTCATCATAGGTTTTAGTTTAGGAACCTTGCGTCATAAAACAGGCACAAGTACAAGGCCCAATGAGGTTATAAAAACAAAGTAAAGGCAGCCTGAATTCAAAGTTCAACAACCCTTTAAAATTAACGAACCCTTTACTTGAAGTCCACACATCTCTATGCAAAGTCATCAGTCCTCCCAATTTTGATCCTCAAGTATTCCAACGGTATTGCCAATACAGGCATCATGAGCCACGTGACCTGCGTACACATCAGGAACCCAAACCATAATGAAAGTACGATTATTTACAAGCTGTCCTGCACATGTAAATGTGACGTCATTTCTCATTGCCCCCTTACGGAAAAGGTCTAATAGGGAAAGGCCTGTCACTGCTGTCACGGATACCGTATCTATAGAGCTCTATGGGTTATCTATTACTGTCAATACATGGAGCTGTTTGGCTTTTGTTTAGGGTTCTATAACTTAACCCTTATGATGTTTTTTTAACACCCTTTTATTAGCTCCACATTTTTTTTGTATGTTGGCGCCAGGAGATTAGTTTTGACGAACCCAACACATTGCACGTGTCGAGGGATGGATAGTGGAACTCTCCAGTGGCTAAAGCGTGCTTATGAAGTTATTTTAAAACTACATTAATATACCACGAAGTCGGGAAACATGCATAATATAGTCTGACTGATAAAGAAACCATAAAGGATATCATGTGGGTACGAAAATGATTTCATGAAAATTTGGTGGCTAAGAGCGGTAAATAATCAAAGCTTACGTGAGATTCAGCTTATTTTCGGGAAGAAATATAAAATTTGTATGCTTAGGGTTTTATCTAATAGTTAACAAGAATTCGTATTTTTATCTTATGGTTAACACATGGATATATTGGTTAACAAAAACTAAATGAGTGATTGCAAGTACGCACCTGTTGTCACTACCAATTTAGCTACAATAATTTCGTTTCATAATAACGTGTACAAAGTAGATAAAACCTAAGTAGTAAAAATGGCTCATAAAAACCTAACTAGATAGAATCATGAAAACCCATGTCTTTTGTGTCATTCCTTCATTCGGAATAACGTTTCTAGTCACTGAACTATAAAATAGGGCCTGATTTCGGAATGAAAGGAATACTAACTTCTCTAGGACCCTCGTCTTGATTGACAATCACTTTTACAAGTAAGGTTTGACGAGAGAAATAAGGCTGGTGTCAGTGAGAAACACTAAAAGTTAGGTGCTTGATTATATCCCTAGATTAGACTATGTAGCATCGTGTTTTAAAGATACTTCTAATTTGAAAGAAAGAAAGAAAATATTTTTTATTCATGACACATACATACACGCAACATTACAATTTTAATACGTAAAACACAAACAAAAATATAGATTAAAATCAAGAAACAAGTTTAATTAAAATGTGTAATGTTACGTGACGTAATGACTTCAATTACTGATTTTCAGTCGGAGCCCATAGTCACGACATGAATTAAATATGACGAAATTTAATGACGTCTCGATTTATTTTGAGTAATCATTTAATGAGTATGTTGTCAAATGTCTAATAAATTAAGTTTTCTTGGTCATTAATAAAATCTTGTACAAATCGAATAAATTATAAAAATGTTTTAATTTTTTTATGGAATGTTATATCTAATGAAATTGAAATTAGGAGATTTCGTTGGAAAAAATCATTGTAAACGCTCAATTATAATTTATCGGACCGTTTTCGGTGAACTTTAGGTCCAAGTGTTTTACATAGTTTTTGGAAAGTATATCAAATTAGTCAAAGATGAAAATGTAGCCTTGCTGAGTTTCTTGCCGGCTCTTCTCAGTTAAGGCCTTTAACTGTTATTAATTTTGAAAATTTTGTACCTTCATAAGTGCCCGCCCTCCTGGGGCCTAAATTGAATAAATGGCTTTGACTTTGACTTTAACTTTGAAATAATGATGTAAAAACATCTTACCTTAAAAATATTATAGTACAAAAACATCATGATGATACAGGGGATGTAGAAGGACCCCAATGACGAGTAGATGACGTAATCGGTGTTGTTGAAGAGGCACTGGTCGGGGCTCCTGTCAGGCGTGTTGTTGAGCCCCAAGACTATGGGGGAGCCTATTGTCCCGGACACGAGCCAGGCCACCCCAATCATAGTCCATACCCGAGCGTTGCTTTTGTGCTTTGCGTATTTTATTGGTTGTGTTACTGCGATGTATCTGTGGAGTAGAAGAACTGATTAGTTATATTAGTTGCACATCTAAATATATAAAAGGAAAGCGTGACTGACTGACTGACTGATCTATCAACTCACAGCTTAAACCAAAAGACGGATCGAGCTGAAATTTGGAATAGAAATAGCTAGTATAACGTAGGCATTCGCTAAAAAATATTTTTAGAAAATTCAATTCCTACAAGGAGAATAAGAGATCGTGGATGAAACTGCGTGTAGATGTCCTTCGTAATCTGCGGCAAACTCAGCTTTAGTTATTGTCCAGAAGCTTCAGGTTTTCACGCATGGTCTCCTTTCTACCTTGAATCAATAAATTGGGGTCGATAAATTTGTCTTTACAAGCATAAAAAAATAATAACGTCACCAAAATTAATTGGATGCCAATTAATATTCCAAGCTTCCTGTTTTAATGAACGCTGGCGTTTTCACTTAAAAGTTTCTTCGTACGTAAATATAATTGAGTTAATTACATGAAATTTTGATCAATTTTTCTCACTCTTCCTACTTTTCTATACTTGTCTTTGTATCCCTTGGTTTCTCACGATTCCTTATTACTACCCTTTATAGTCTGAATTTCTTAGTATCTGATGCCTTTTTTTTGTCAGAAGGCAATTGACAATCAGGCATGCGGACTTGTTGGTAAGTGGTTACCATCGCCTATAGATTATATAATAAATCATTTATTCAGGCAACATAAAACCCATTAGTGTTAGTAAAATCTTATACTATGTTAGTTTGACATTATATTATTATTTAAAACTTAAAAGTTATGTTTGATTTTGTCCGCTGTATGAGTTTCCACATCAGAGGACAATCCGCTTTATTAGTGATCATACTTAGAATGCTGTTGCTACTTCCACGTACTCTCCCTATCAGTGTCTTCTTACGCCAAATTCCTAAACACAGGCTTTTACCCTAGATAAATGAGTGTAAGCAAGCTTAAGGTCCCTCAAAGGAATGTTGTTGACATCCAGACAAATAATAATCATTCATCTCACATTTTTATTAAATTTCTCTTTTTAAGCCCAGTGATACATAAGACCTTTTCAGATACGATTGTGCAGTTCGTTTGAGCTGAAGCACAGATATTTTGAATGATTAATTACTGAAGTTGCATTAGAAAATATATTTTAATATCTGCGCCAGACATAAACGTTGGGGTAGATTGAATAAAGGAGACATAGTAGTTGTGTCAAAAGGTTTGACCTATTTCAACCTTTCCTGCATTACTCAATGTATCGTAAATGTTTCCAGTCTATCGAATCTTTAATGCTATACAAAATTTGGTAGTAAACTTGAATAAAGAGTAGAAGTACCTATGTGTAAACATTAAAATCATTATTAAAATGATATAATGTTACTTTCTATTCTTTCTGTGTATTCTTTTAATTAGTTTCTATCATGTTGTGATATCCTATTATTGGCTTTGGATTTGTAGTTATATTTACATTGAGCATGTATAGTTTTATGTAGCTGTTGGATATCATGAGGGTCTAGACCTTTTTAGAAACTCCAATAGCAAATTTGCTGTTTGAATGCAGACTGCAATAAAATTGCAAAGGCAGTAATGACTCCAAACGTACAACAGAACTGGGGTCTTGTCCTAAAAACGAATCACAAGAGCCGGATCATCGCTTTGAAATGTAATCAATAGAATTGCTTAAATAGGTCTCGTCAGATTTGTAATTCTATTGGTGAAATCAATTACAAAAACGGAGTAGATCTTCTCATTTTCAGATGCAGTTGCCGGAACACATGTACTTAACGATTTTCAACTTAGTGATTACCTAGTCAGCTAAGCGGGTACTACAAATTACTCCGTGGATATGGATTCCTTACAATATTTCTTTCAACAAGATGCATGACCAAGACGATGCATGAGTGATCCATCGTTTTAAAAGTGTATATGTAGGTCTTTAGAAAACATAATTATATCATCAAGATAGGGAATTTGAATAAACTGAGGTGAAAGCAAGTATCGTGTGTGAAGTATAATATTGTATGAAGCAGTAAATGAGCCGTTATTGAATCTGTGTGCTATCGTTCAAGGTTCAGTGGAGCGGTGTACTTGTGTCCTTTTTATACCTTCACTCGTTTGTAACGTTACATGTTTTTCTTTGTAGTGGATTTGCTTAGGAGACATTGTTGATAGCCAATAAACCGGTAGTTAAGCTTGAGCTTTCGGTGAAGGAAAACATTGTGAGGAAACCATAGCACGGTGGTAGGGTACTTTGTCGTAGGTACCCGCCTGGCCGGCTACCACCCTCAAGTTGAAAATCTGTCGCCAAGCACCTTTCGGTGTGCTCCGACAGCTGCACTTGAGAGCCAGTTCCTTTCTAGGCTTTGTGTGCTTACCACCATCGGCCACATCATCACTGACCACGGTGTCCTATACATAGTAAAAAAAAAAAAAAAGTTGCAGTTAGCGGTTTCACCCGCATCCCGGTGTCAAAATTAGCCTATGCTTACATTGCTTGCGTAGTAATTATTGCTTGATCTGGGTCTATGCCCCTTTAGCTGTCTTTGTGCTTTTCAATACGACCGATTAAAAAATATTGTCGTGAATAGGTAACAAAAATATCTGATGAAAAAAGCAAATACATGCCAGATTTTTCAAATTTTCCGCGCTATCTATACTAATAACAACTAATAATAAGCTGATCAACCACTTTGGGAATCCCTGCATATAGGCTAAGGTAAATTCTTACCATCAGGTGGGCCGTACGCTTGTTCGGCGACTTTGAAGTATAAACATGAGTCCGACAAACTTAAAATTTTGCGTTCGAAAATGGAAACTCAATTTTTATAATGTAAAACGTTGATGATCAAACTAGTGGAATAAATCAGTCCCACGTCCGGAAGGGATGAGCGTGATAGTCACACTGACGGCTCCATTTATCGGGGACGGAAATCTGGCTCCGTGTGAACTGCCAGTCCCCTGACGATGAGGGTTCCAGAGTCGATTTATACTATGTTTCTATGTATGTCGGTCTACATCAGTAGAATGGAAAAACTTATGTAAATCCCAAGATCATTACCATTACCTATTGCGCCGCAGGTCGTGGGTTCGATTCCCATCCAGAACAAACATTTGTGTGCATGAACATGTCTGTTGGTCTTGAGTCTGGGTGTAATTATCAATATAAGTATGAATTTACAAAAAAAAATAGTATATGTAGTATATCAGTTATCTGGTTTCCATAGTACAAGCTCTGCTTAGTTTGGGATCAGATACCGCGTGTGAAGAATGTCCCAGGATATTTATTAATTATTTTATTTATTTATCATCATCACTGACCACGGTGGTCAAACATAGGCCTGTACATAGTAAAAAATAATCGACTTTTAACAAAGAGAGTAAAACCTTCTTCAAATACAATAGAATCAAGATGGGACCATCTTCATCTATACTGAACACAACGCAAAATAATTATTGAAATCAGTTCATAAACAACAAAAGTTATAAAAAAACATGAAAAGCTCCACCTTTTTTTAAAATCCTAAAATCACTGGTGCTATGGTTTCCTCGCGATATTTTTCATCGAAAGCTGAAGCTCATTGCAGGATCTACGATCTTCGTCTTGGCATTCGTCCTATGTGCCAATTTTCATCGGATATATTCGTCTGATTCAGCAGTGACCGTGAATGCCCGACCAGTAATGTGAATTGAACTTCACATACCCGGGCCATCCCATGTATGTCTGCATCCGGTGATAAACTGGATATATGTGCTTTTGGATTTACTTGACATTTACGAGGTTTTCTCAAAAATTTGTGGTGACACATTTAGAAATTATTTTCAAGAAATATCAATTCAGTGGCAATGTCATTTCAAAGGTTATTTGACTCAAATCCTACAAGAGATTGAGCTTTATGTCGGAGTACGTACAGCCTACAGCCAATTGTCTATTGATAATACTGAAGAAAAAGAAGTGTTCTGTCAGAGTCAAGAAAACAAGAGAAAAATATGTGAAAATATGGTTGAATTGTAAAATGATTATTTATTCTAAAATATAACAGTAATATCTATATAAACCACTTTATTAGACTTCCTACTCCAACATAAGGTTATGGGCTATTAAAATAATAACGAGTAGGTAAGTTTTTGAAAATATTAAAAGAAAATATGAATTACACTAACGTACATTTTCTGCCGATATTGAAAGGCGAAAATTATTCAAATTGGAAATTTCGTGTAAAGTCGTTACTAGAAGACAAACAAGTTTTAAAAATACTAGAATACGGTGACATTGAAATTAATAAAGATGAAAAATTGAAAGCCGATAATTCTAAAGCTAAAGCTATAATAATTCAATGTGTATCCGATAAGCATTTGTCTATAATACAAGAATGCACGAACGCAAAAGATATGTTTGTAAAGTTAGACGGCGTATTTCAAAGAAAAAGTGTTTTTACGAAAATAACATTAAAAAAGAAATTATTATGTCTAAAATTACAACGGAATGATACATTAGACGAACATTTTCAAAAATTTGATAAAATTGTATTTGAAATTGAAAATATAGATAAAAAACTAGATGATTCTGATAAAATTTGTCATTTATTATTAACTTTAAATGAAGAATACGAACACGTTATCACCGCTATTGAGACAATTAATACAGATATAACATTAGAATTTGTTAAATCAAGATTACTTGACGAAGAAATAAAAATAAAAAATAAAAATGGTAATGAGACAAATCCACAACAAATATTTAAAGCATCAGGTTCTGGCATAAACTACAATTATAATTATACAAGAAATAGATATCCCATTAGAACAAGATATAGAGGATGTAATCGAAGAGGTTATACTTATAGAAGAGGAAATAAAGAAAATGCAAATATTTTTTTAGCACTGACAGCATCTACTACAAATGAAAATTCATTTATTTTAGACAGTGGTGCAACTAATCATATGGTGACTAACAAAATTGAAAAATATATGACTAAAATTCAAATATTAGATGAACCAATGACTATTGTTATTGCAGACGGTAAAGGATTAACAGCAAATAAAAAAGGAATAATTACTGGATATTGTAATAATAAAAAGATTGAATTTGAAGCACTTATTGTCGAAAATTTAACTCACAATCTTTTATCAGTTGACAAAATAACAAAAAATGGCTACACCGTACTATTTAAAAATAATGGAGTAAGTATTAGACGAGAAAGAACAACGTTTTATGGTACGAAAAATAAAAATTTGTACACAATAGAAGTTAATTTAATATTGCATAAAGAAGAGTATGCAAATGTTACAAAAGATAAAGAAAATGATTTATGGCATAGACGGCTAGGTCATTTAAATAGAAAAGGACTAAGAATATTAGGTTTACCAACTACAGAAAAGAGATGTGAAAGTTGTATAGAAGGTAAAAGTACACGAAGACCATTTATATCTAATAAAAGAGAAAGCAAAGAGATAGGAGATTTACTACACTCAGATTTGTGTGGACCTATCCAACCAATGTCAATAAAAGGCGAATATTATTTTCAAGTATTGATTGATGATTATTCACATTTTGTGATGATATATCTATTGAAAAATAAAAATGAAGCAGAACATAATATTATGACACATATACAGCTTATTAAAACTCAATTTGGATTAAAAACTAAGAGAATACGATTAGATAATGGTGGAGAATTTACATCTAAAAGATTTAAAGAATCATGTCAACAGAAAGGCATAATATTAGAATATACAACACCGTACACGCCACAACAAAATGGTAAATCTGAGAGAATGAACAGAACTTTACTAGATAAAGTAAGAGTGAAGTTTGCTGAAACAAAATTACCCAAAGAATTATGGAGTGAAGTAATTTGCGCATCAGCTTATGAGCTAAACCGTAGTCCTACTAAAGCATTAAACGGTCAAACACCAGCTTCTATATGGTATGGTTATAATGACATATCAAAACTACGAGTTTATGGTTGCAAAGCTTGGACTGTAACAATACCAAAGCCAAGTAAACTACAACCAAGAGCTAAACCAATGATAATGGTAGGCTATACTGGTTCAGGATATAAATTATGGGACCACGAAAATAATAAAATAATAATTTCAACCGATGTATTATTTGATGAAACAAAAACTATTTACCAACCTGAAAAACAGGAGGAGGTGGTAAAACAACATTATGAAAATACAATAATACTCAATGATGAAGATGAAAATAAAACATCAACGCATAAACAAAAAAGACAAGAAAGTAGAAGAAATTCAAATGTACAAGACGATTTGGATGATCTAAATGAATCTAATTACATGACAGATGATGATGATGATGCTAATATACAAGATGAAAATGAAAATGATAATAAAATAACTACAAGATCAGGTAGAACTATAAATCAACCAAAATACATGAATGACTATCAACTTTATACTGCATATTGTATGATTACAACTGAAAATAAAGATCCAACTTCGTACAAAGAAGCAGCGAAAGATGAAGAATGGTTAGTAGCAATAAATAAAGAAATTAATTCATTAAAAAAGTTAAATACATAAGTACCTAGAGGAAAGAAAGCGATAGACACAAGATGCTAAGAGAAAACTGCAAAATATTGCAATAATAATTATAAAAGCTATAACTAGAAGAAGTATATTTTATTTAACTAGGAGGAGTGTATTATTATTTGATTTCATTTAACGATTTATATGTTACAAAGATATTCACATAAAAATCGAGGAGGAGTGTCGGAGTACGTACAGCCTACAGCCAATTGTCTATTGATAATACTGAAGAAAAAGAAGTGTTCTGTCAGAGTCAAGAAAACAAGAGAAAAATATGTGAAAATATGGTTGAATTGTAAAATGATTATTTATTCTAAAATATAACAGTAATATCTATATAAACCACTTTATTAGACTTCCTACTCCAACACTTTAGATGAAGGGAAACACTAGAAGCTGCATTTAAGAGCCATTTCCTTGTAAGCTTTGTGTGCTTACCGCTTTCAGCTATAGTAGGAGTAAGATTGTGGTTAAATAGAAGGCTCTCCATAATAACAAAAAGTTTTATCATTATTTCAGGGGCGTTTTGAAATAATAGAAAAAACTCAAGTCTATGTATAGGTTCCATGAAGTAGATTTTTTGTATCTTTGTAACAGTATTGTCTTTTCACTTTACTTTTCCGTATGTATATAAATAGCCTATGAACATCAACATAAAGACACATTTTCTAGAAAAAAACAAAAGCCCAGTAAATTTCAAGTCGTTGCTAATTAATATTCATCAAGATCTTAATCGCATATGGCTGGGTGACCCGATAGCGCCATGACCTGAGGAAGGTGGAGAAACTTGGCTGTCTGCCAAGGTTGGACTTTTTGTTCGGGTGACGGCCAAAAAGTTGTGATATCTGGAAATAATACCAACGTCTACAGGTTGGCTGGCCCGTAGCTAAAGATTGAGAGCCAGGCTTTCACAGGTACATGAATAGTCTAATGCACGGTTCTGAAGGTTGCTTTAGCTGAGAAGAGCCGGCAATAAACTCAGCAATTACTCTTTTCATAACAAGTTTAGATTTAAATTCAAGTCATTGACAACAATTGTGTCATTACACTTTGAACTTGAATTTAATAATGTATACTACTAATAAAGCTAAAAAGTTTGTTTGTTTGAAGGCGTTAATCTTTGGAACTAACCATCAGATTTAAAAAAATATTTTATTAATAGAAAACTGTATTACCCCTGAGTGCTATAGGCTTTTTATCCTCGGAACGTGGGTGAAACCGCGAGGGACAGGTA
This sequence comes from Tethea ocularis, assembly GCA_963555595.1. Classification (NCBI taxonomy): domain Eukaryota; kingdom Metazoa; phylum Arthropoda; class Insecta; order Lepidoptera; family Drepanidae; genus Tethea; species Tethea ocularis. The sequence continues at coordinate 9,677,990 of OY741972.1, read as the reverse complement.
GTATTTAACAGCAGACTAAAGCAATAAGTAAATAGGTAGGTCCCTCACAACCAGCACCAAGGTCACAAAGACCCACGTGAGAGTCATTAATGAGTTATCATCGCCGATGTACTTGCAATAAAGTTGAAGCATGATCGATGAATCATGATGATGAGTTTTGAAACGTTTTCCTTTGCAAGTGTTTTTCTCACACAAAATCCATTCGCTCCAATAAAAGCCATTTTATTTATTTGTAAAACCGTTTGTGTTAAATTGTTCTAAAATTGTCAAAAGCAAGACTTAAAGCTGTGTGTAATGTGTTTATAAATGATCTGGTATAGATTACCTGTCCACAGATATGGCGACTAGGTTGAATATACTGGATGTGGAACAGGTGACGTCCATCGCGATGTAGCAGTCGCACACCACCGCTGGTAGACCCCACACTCCATTGAACTGTAATTATATAATGAATCTAAATATATTAAAGAAAATCGTGACTGACTGACTGGTTTATCAACGGACAGTTCAAAACACTGTACATATTAGGATGAAGGCATACAGTTAGCCTTCGATCATTTAGGTACCTGTCATTATAGTTAAAGCAATTAGCTACAGTGTTGCAAACCCCGTGTTGCCAAAAAGAAATATATTTGTGCCAGAAATCCAGGAGACAATTTATAAGGCGATAGCTCAGTGGTAGTAACGTCGGATGCTTGCGGATGAGCTTGAGCTTTCGATGAAAGAAAACATCGTGAGGAAACCATAGCACGGTGGCAGGGTACTGTGTAGTACCCGCCTGGCTGGCTACCACCCTCAAGTTGAAAATCTGTCGCCAAGCACCTTTCGGTGTGTTCCGACAGCTGCACTTGAGAGCGAGTTACTTTCTAGGCTTTGTGTGCTTACCATCATCGGCCATATCATCACTGACCACGGTGACATTGTGGTCAAACACAGGCCTATACATAGTAAAAAAAAAGATGGAAAAAAAGGAGAATTTAAAAAATACTTTTAGCTTTCATGAGAATTATTATTAGTGTGTTTCAAGCTTACATAGGTTACTATCAGGCGGCTTTAGTGTATAAAAAATAAACACCTTTGGCTTCGTCATCATTCACCATGGCGAGATTATTTTTAAACAAAAATAAAATGAATAAAAAAAAGAATTCTATATTGAAATAAAAAACAAAGAGCATTAGAAAGTATTTAATGAGGCCCATATTTTATTAAGTTAGGGTTTGTGAAATACCTTCAAATAATCTGGGAACAAAAGTTAATTGGATTCTAGAAAGAATATTTGAAAATACTTTCTTTCTTTTAAGAAACGAAAATAGTTCTTTATTTTGAATTAAAAAAGTGTCTCTCTAGATTTAATCTCTCTTATTTATTAGTTTCTTAGTTAATTAGGCATTGAATGTTAAATAGCTTATTAGTGTAGAACATTAGAATACTAAGGTCGATGTTCACCGACTAGAAAACGGCCCGATAAATTATAATCGGGCGTTTACCATGAATTTTCGAAGGAAAAAGTAAGTATTGGCGCTGACTTACACCTCCCGCAAATGTTTCGTCGCTTACAGCTGTCGCCTGCAACGTAGCATAATAAAGATTGCGCTTAAATTCACGCTGAAATAAGTGATCCGACTGACAGGACTAAAATATCTTGTATCCCTTTCTCATATTTCTTAGGTATTAGAACGAGATATAGTGAGATTAATTTTGTTTAGTTTATAATCAACAGAATCGGGGCCAATATCGAGATTGCCAACTTTACAGCCGACTGAAATAGTTCCAGAATTTCCAAGTTCCAACAAATTTGCCTTCTAAGTTTAATGAACTCTGGCATTAATTAGATGGAATATTTTGGGGTAAAATCGTCGTAATTAAGTAGGTCTAGACCGCAGAATGTAGGTAAGTATTTTAATTGGAAATGTGGTTATTGGATTGATTCTGAGCACCTATAGTATGATGTTCAAAGGAATTTCATCAAACTTAATAATGAGCGAAATTATAGTCGATGATAATACATCTGCTTCCAAGAGAATCGTTAGTCGTGAAGGAATTGGACTTAGTTTTTAATTTCTATAGGACTTACCTACTCGAGGCGTTGGAATATCTAGAAATTGTTTATAACATTCCTTGCTAGATGTATAAGCATTTAGTAAGTAGACCGACGATCTTGTGAGGGTCGCGGGAAACCGCTGGATGCGGGTAGCGCAAGACCGGCCATCGTGGAGATCCTTGGGGGAGGCCTTTGTCCAGCAGTGGACGTCTTTCGGCTTATATGATGATGAAGTAGATCCTATTATAACTTAAAAAATAGACACTTCAGTTTAATTTAATTGTATAAATGTACCTCTATATGTTTTTTTATTTTTTTATACAACAAAGTCGGCAAACAAGCATACGGCCCGCCTGATGGTAAGCGGTTACCGTAGCCTATGAACGCTAGCGACACCCGGGACAGAGACCATATACTAATCCGCGCCCCGGGTATCACTCGCGCATTGGCGACCCTTCCCTCCATCCCGATGAGCTCTGGCGACCTTACTCACGCGCAGGAACATAACCAGCTTATTTGGCTGCGGTATATAGGTATATTCTGTAAAGTGGAGGTACTTCCCCAGTCGAGCTGCTCAAATCGCTACAAAAATCTAGATGGAAGGTAGTACCTAATTCTTCATGTTCATAACATAACAAGTATTGCCCATCAACACCCAAACACGACATATCCACACATCCATTCCACCACATGGTTTTCAGTGAAGCCTCCGACGTAAATAAGCAGGCGCGGAGAATAATAGTCAGTCATCGGAAAACGCTTTGCATTCGATTTGGCGGGATGTGGGGCACATTTCAATTTACAATCTCACGTTGTGTGCGCGGATCGTAAAGTGCCCCACGGTGATGAGGTGCCGCGATTAATGATACTGATATGTGTGAAAAACGTTTGTTTATCCAACGACTTTGGTAGGGTAATTAGGGACGAATTACGGACTGGAACGTGGTTCGCGTAATTTAAATCGCGTAAATACGCTGTGTTTAGGCAGTTTTTTTGACGATTTTAATTGTCTATTTGTCCTACGAAATATAAATGTTATAGTTTAGTTCATCTCAGAATTTTGAAAAAAAATATCCTCTCACATGTATTTTAATCTAAATGGGAAATTATTGACAAAACGGCTGATATAAGATAATACTGATAAAAAAAGGAGATAGATTTTTTAACAATTTGTATTATTTCAAATCATGATTAGGTTGTTGTTTGTTTGTTTGAACGCGCTAATCTCTGGAGTTACTGGTCCGATTTGAAAAATTCTTTCACTAATAGGAAGCTACATTATCTCCGAAGGTTAAAGGCTACGTTTTATCCCGGGAACGTGAATTAAACCGCGGGGAACAGCTATGATGGTTTAATAGACTTCGTAAGGTGACAGTACCTTCAATAAAAACAGAAAGAAATTTTTTCCACTGAAAAACCATGCCACCGTTTGGTGCGCGACAATTTTTGTATGCAGGGCATTTAGTTAGGTACTACATTGTTTTAAACCGACTTTAAAAAAGGAGGATATTCTCTATTCCACAGAATGTTTTTTTGTATTTTTCTTACCTTCTTACTTGATTACTCCGCCAATTGACTCCTACAGATATATAAATTTTAAGGGCAGCTGACGCATACCGCTTTCCCTGTTCAAGAGGGGTTGATCTACCGATTGATAAATTATATGGTTGAGAATGAAAAATCACTTTGTTATGCTTGACCCGAAGCCCGGGACCCTCCTGGGCCCGCTATTGTACTTAAGAATAAACTGATGTGTTTTATCTTTGGAACCTTGCTTGGGGAAGATTGAAGGGCTTATATCTCTTCGTTTATCACGTGAGAATGTGATAAAAAAACAGATAAGTGCGAGTCTGACTCGCGCACCGAGGGTTCTGTAATAACTTATGTTATTTTAAATACCATCTTCCTATTCTCCATAATCTATAAGGAAATAACATTTTTCCCTAAAAACGTAAGTTAGTTTAAAGAATTAAAATCAAAATTATTTTTATCCATTTTGGGGAACAATTTGGCGCATTGTCCTTTATGAAGATAAATACCTCAAAAATAAAATACACCAAAGATGTTTTCATGAGACCATTCACAACTTCTGATAAATTATAAAGCATATCTAAAGCCTAAGACAGCATATATCATCATCGCGCCGCAGGTCGTGGGTTCTTTTCCCGTCCAGGACAAACATTTGTGTGCACATGAACATGTCTGAACGTGTCAAAAATGTAGTAGGTTTATAAGTAGTAGATATCAATGAAAAAATTACCCAGGATATTTATTTATTTAAGTAGCTAGGTAATCAAAAAGGATTTTTTGGTTCCATTTTTTTTAATATTCCCACGAAAGTTTTAAATTACCATCACAATCTTAATATTATTAAATTTTCATCACCACAGACTCAATTTCTAATAATTATTACAGTTCACTGATATGAGAAACAGTTTTAAACATTTAGTATTGTGGGCACATTATTTTTTACTAAATTTAATTAAGTAATAAAAGATTTCATCAAGCACTTAATTAACTTTAAGTTAAGAAGAGCTTTAAAGTTCAACTTTGAATCCCTTTATCTGACATCTTCAGGGCTTTGAACTTGCGAATTTCTTACGACTGTTTCCCGTTAGTTAGTTAGTACAAACCATTACGTGATTAGTTTAACAAATGTAACTGTAAATAACCTTTGTATCTTAATTGATTTATGATTAATTTTTAAGCAATCTAGATTTTTTGTAGCTTATGTCGTTATTCTAGAAACTTGAAAGAGCTTTATTACTAGCTTTTCACCGCGGGGTTTTAATCTACGATCCCCTAAGAATTAGATTTTCGTAAAGCCGTTTCTTAGTAGATGCCTGACAAACACACACTCCAAATTTAAAGTTTGTACTTAGCTCCAGCGGTTTAGGTGCTGCGTTATGAATCAGTCAGACATTTACAACAAGTATTATGTATAGACTGGCTTCTGTCCCACCGTTTGTCCACATTTCCGGAATAGAACTGTTGGACGAACTTTTCACGAACTTTTTGAGACATCTTGAAACGTCAATATCACATAATAATTTATTTGTTTTTCGATCTGCTTTGTAGCATTTTCAATAGGTATGTGGCAACAGTATGCTATATTGTAAAAATAGGTTTCTGAATTCCTAAAAATATTAATTTGTGTGTATCACAATTTTCATGACATTTCAGTTGAAGTAGAAAGATGACATTGAATCTATCTATCTAATACCTTTAAACGAGCAATTCTTGTATATATAATCTGAATCTCGGAAACGACTCAAATGATTTTCATGAAATTTAGTATGCAGAGGGTGTCGGGGGAGATAAATCGATAAAGCTAGGTTTAATTTTTAGAAAACGTAGTTTAAAAAAAAAACGAGTCAACCAGGTACTAAATCATTAAACGACTAATGAGATGTTACATAAGACCTATTTTGCGAAGTAAAGCAAATGTTACTGTCATTAGTATGAGCCTAAACAACATGGCGCCATTTTCCTACAATATAAACAATAATTACACAATTTAGAACATAAAGGACGGAAAGACAAACACATTGTGTCCACTTAGGTGCGTCTGAAAGTTTTAAATTGAACGTAAAATTTACCACCAGATGTCATGCTGGCAACCCTTTGTAGGGTGACTATACGCCATTTGATTTTCTTGGATCTTTTTCTTGGAAAATAAATAAGTTCAAAATTAAATCGATAAATATTCAATTTTACTCGCCCACATAAAAGTTATTCTTTAGAAACCTTAAGTTGACTCCATCATTCTTTCAGGAAGGTAATGCCTATAAACCCCAACCCATGGGGATACAAAACATATTTTATTCATCTCAGGGTCCATTTAACTTTTCACAATGTCATTCACTGTCACCCTGAGATGTCACCCACATTGCTGAGGCAGGTTGAGAAGAAATATTGTCAGTAAAACTTGCGGCTTTTTTTAACGTATGACGACAGTTGACAGTTTGATAATCCAATTTTTGTATTCTACTAAAATAATACATGAAGAATAAAAAATAATGACTTATTACACTTGACACTGGCAAAATACACAAAGTTTGATGCCAAAAAGAAAAAAAAATGTTGCTTACCTACTTATCGCATAGCATTTACCGCACTATAAATCGTGCAATACCATATTGTTATGTTTTTCAATACTAACTTTATTTTTTTATTATAATTTCAAATAACGGTTTTATCTTCCTATTACCTACTACCACAAAATTATAACAATTTATGTACACTACCATTATAAAAAGTAGCATAAAAATTTAAAGACTTTTCCGTTACCTACTTTTAATATTTGGTAACCCTACCCAGTAAGTACACATCAGTGATGAATGAGGAAAGTTTGGGAAATGTGTCGTGCGTTTGATTATCATAGTTAAATTAGGGTTCATTAGTCATTTAAAATTGTTCACCCATCTGTTGCGTAAGTAATAAGTATGTACCTAGATATTATAGCGATTCGCCCAGGATTTGTACAGATTTGTTATAACTTTTCTTTATTAGATCAACGACGCGCGACGATATCCGAGAAACGATGATTCTAGATTAAGTTTTTCTTGGAATTCTTTGTTGCAAGATATTTATAAAAAATCTATGTTAAACTAGAGAATATGTGACGAAGAATAGTTTTTCAAAAATTGGTATTGATAATCTGTTTTGAAAATAATCAACAAAAACTTATTTTACACACTAGTTTTCCTCCTCCGCAGTTTCACCCAATATTCTCTATTTTACCTTTAGGGGTTGAATAATCAAAAATCCTACGTTATAATACGTATCTGTATGCCAAATTTCAGCCCGATCCGTCCAGTGGTTTGAGCTTTGCGTTTACTTTGCTTTGATAGAGTCGGTCAGTTACCTTTTCCTTTTATGTAAGTCTATAGATTACCTGAGCCTCAAACATAATCAAAGCTTTTAGTCTACATAATATAGGTCATGAAATCAAGCCTGTCGTTTGTTTCGCAAAAGCAAAATCTTCACGATCCTATTATGTTAGTATTAATAAACGTTATTAGATATTAACCGTTAGGACAGTGTTATAAGCTCGTTATTAAATCGTTATATTTAATCACTAACTGTTATAAGTGTGAAAGATAAACGCTTAGAATACAACGTAGGTAATTAAATATTTGTTGCGATATATGCTAACGTTATATTTAAATGACTATGAAAGACTTTTATGGATAAATGAAAAAAAAAATGTTATTTATTCTGTGAATAGTTTTAGTTTTTTTTTTTTTTTTTTTTTACCTAACCGATACTATTTAATTAAACAGAACCTAAATCTAATTATTTACAAGAAATATTCTAAATAAATAAAAAATAATAATAATACTTACTAAATACTACATAATTTTTTTTTTATAAATAAAAAATTTCGTTGAAGTTGCTGCCCACTGGTAGAGTGCCCAGAAGGCTGGCCACATTGCCTCGTTGGATAGCAAGGCTTATCCGTTGTCCGAGGTAGCAGCCAGCCTTTTGGTCACCTGTGCGGTCGATGAGACGCGTCGACAGCTCCTTAAAAAGGGTCCGAGCATCTGGCCCCCACGGTCCCATAGTCTCTACCCCAAACGGTAGAAATATGTAATTCTCACTGAGATCTACATATTTCCGCCGCTTCTGGTTTTCCGCAGCTACAGCAGCCGCACCCGCCACACATGAAGTAGATTGTAGGTGGGACTATGCCAGGGTATCCGCACAAGTTGCGTCCCACACTAACGCTTTTCCTCTACTCCAGGGCATCAACGTCATACCATCGGGCCTCTTACCATCATCACGTGCAACACCGTTCGGCTCTAAAATTGCCGGCACGTTGACGGAGGTAAGGGCCCGACGAATGACGTCATTGATAGCTGCGTGGCGCGATAGGCGGCCAGCGCTGCGGCGACATGAAAGACCGTGGTGTCCGAGTTTGTCGACGTCATCCCCACAGGGGCAGCGATGTGGCTCGGATGTTTTTGTGCCAAGACGCAGACTAACGGCTACAGAGAAAGAAGTATTATCCAGCAGGGTACCAATATTAGCTGAAGGAAGGGCTTGAAGCCAATATCCTGATTCATGCTCGGAAACAGTGAGGAGACGAGCTCGCTCTGCAATACTAATACTATAGTTTGAAGAAGATGTGACTGTACTCGTTTGCAGAGCGGCTCATCCCATTGTTTTTGAGATTTGGGATTTTGAGGGATGCTCTCACTCGGACAGAGCGCGAACCAAGCATCTCTAGCCTCAGCACTATATTGAATATAGTTTTAGTTGTGATATTTTATATTGCTATTTATTGACTATTATATTAATTAAATAGTGTAATATTATAAATACAAAACCTAAATCTAATAATTTACAAGTAATATTAAAAAAAAATTACTAACTAAACACAAAATTATAAATAAAAAAATGGTTAAAGTTGCTGCCCACTTGTAGAGTGCCCAGAAGGCTAGCCACATTTTAAGTGGGCATGTAATTACAAAATAATATTTTGTTTTTATTTTTATTTTATTAACTATTATTACCACAGAGTAATAATATACTACCGACGTACAATTATTATTATAAAATATTAAGTTATATTCACTGGGGAGAGGGTTTTTTTTTAAATCTACAATTCTAAACAGAGAATTTCGCACAGACAATAATATAGGTAAGTACATTATAATATTATAATGACAGTCATGTATTTTTGTTTAGCGATACGTATGGTCTGCAATGTGAAGATACCAGGAGACAATGAGCATTGAAGAGGGATTAAGCATCATAATGCCAAATTAATGTAAATCTGTCACCATTCATAATTATTATGATTATTTAAATGTAAATTAAACCTAATTTCAAGATTATTAGGTTATATTATGTATTAATTTATATATTTGATAAGTATTAAATGTACATATTACTTGATCAACTATGAATATATACACAAATTAATAAAACATAAAAAGAAAAAAATATTCACACACTTTTCTCCATATTTACTTACTTACATATAATATTTCAATCTTCTATCTTTGTCTCTTTTTAGGATATGGATGAATAAAAAGTATCAAAATCTGACTTTAAATTTCTAGGAGTATAAATAGGTTTTTAATAAGGTCTCAGCTATAACCTTCATAGTTTAAATTAATGTTATAATGCGATACTAAACTCAACTTACCAAATAATAAACTCCGAACGGCATGACCACAACCGCCACCAGCAAGTCGGCAACCGCCAAACTAACTATGAAATAGTTCGTTGCAGTCTGCAAACTCCGCTCCCTTGCGACACTCATTATAACCAACACGTTACCAAATAACGTTAATAATGGAAACACTAATAGCGATAACGCCCAGAAATTATATTGCACATCACTACACGTACCATTTCCAAAAGTACAATTTTGAATTGTTCCATTATAAAGTTCACTGAACGTATCATTGAGTTCTAGAATCATTTTTAAATTGAAATCCGTGTCGTTGATTGGTTGTTCGTTCATGATGTATGATTGGTTGTCTGGTGGCCTTAAAGGGAATGCTGTGGTTTTCGTTGCGTTTTGGCACTGGTTTGAGCACAAATTTTTGGGAATGTCCATCAGAGCGCGTTGGGTGTTTTCCGATTCGCGATTCATTATTCAAATTTATGCTCTCCGCCCTCAGCGCAAGGGTTTTAGCTGATTGGATAGATCCGGATACGCATCTGATCTCCGCTGATATGCTCACGTATTTTGTTCATTTTGCTTGTCCATTGACCTGTAACAAAAATGCTTTTTATTAAATCGCTTTGATATAAAACGTATGAAAAGAATTACGGGAGCGAAATTAAATCTAAAGGTTTTCATCGGTACGTCCGTGTTTGAATAGTTTTACGTGATTGAATCTTTAATTAAACCTTTTGAAGGTAAACCTTTTAAAACTATAAAATGGACAAAACTATTTTTACCTAAAGCTTTGGTAAAAAGCGTGGTTTTCCCAAGGGTATGAAGATATAGGTATATCCCCTGGTGTTGCAAGTGTCTGTAAGCTACGGTAACCGCTTACCATCAGGTCAGCCGTGTGCTACCTATAGTAGTATAAAAAGGCAATAAACAACTTTTAACAAAAAGAGTAAAACCTCCTACAAACACAATGAACCCAACGCAAAAAACAATTGTTAAAATCGGTTCATAAACAAAAAAGATATCCTCCTCCTTTTTTCGAAGTCAGTTAAAATGAAAAAGAGATACTCTCATGTCAAAAAGACCTTCAAACCGTGTCGATGTTTCAATAGTAGGTACATCCCTATTTCTATGCTGTTAAAGTAACACTTACATAATCTGTGAGCTTCGAATCCATTACCCGTGTTATCCCTTTTCATTACCAGCCCTTTAAAGCAATCCCTAGACGCCTAATCGTCTTTACATGATCTAAAATAACTTATTCAGTTAAAGCAGAGCCCATGGGAGCATTTATATTGAATTAGCATTGAATTCTGGAACTAGTTCTAGTTATACATGTCCCTTCGTCCGAAATGAATATCAGATTCAGATGAATTCATCATGAAACCCTTTAGGTACCAATATTATAAACGCGAATGTGTGTTTGTTGATTGTTAGGGTTCCGTACTCAACGGAAGCCTATTACTAAGCCTCTGTTGTTCGTCCGTCCGTTCGTGTCAGCGGGCTGAATGTCATGTAATAGGAACAAATAATAAAAACAAATTAAAAATTAAAGGTGTTCCCCATACAAAAAACGTGATCAACGTTATTTGCTCAGCCTTAACAATCGCTGTATCTTATAAACAGTAATAGGTAGACAGTTAAAATTTTCCCAGAATGTATGTTTCTATTGCCGCTATGACAACAACCAATCAAAATAAAATAATATACAATGGAACCTGGAATAATGGAATATGGAATGAACCCTTTTTTCCTTCTTTCAAGTAGTAACAGATCGACGCGATTTGGCAGAGATAAGTTATGGGTTGGGAAGAAATATAAGACTACTTTTTACTTACTGAGAACGGGACTCAAATCTCAGGCCTCGCTGTATGACACACAGAAATAAATATAATTGAGATATTTGTGAAGCGAATGAAATGAATATACCTATAGGAAGATTAATTTCATTCGCTTATAAAATGAAAATAAATTTAAGTATACCATAAACAGCAGGGCGATTGTGTCTTGTAATGGGATTCCGATAGCGATGGCTCTCGTAATCGTCTTTTATTTTTGGTATTGTCTATCTTTTTTGATTCCGATGGCTAATGTCAAATGATTAATTGATATGAGAAGTAATTACAATGGCAGATTCCAAAGAGAATATAATCAAGATACATAATCTCCCTGCGGAACCTAATTCTAACTAAGAGTTCAAAAAGTGAGTTTGTTTTGGCACGGATAGATAAAATATTAGAAACTTTTATTCGTGGAGAATGTAAGATACCTCAAGAACGAAGAAAACTTTGAGCCGAAAGCAATTGCCAAAATTAGTAAGATTTCAGATAGTCCCAGGCTTCCCGTTACACACTTCTGTTGCTCAGAAATCGCTCCCACAGATTGCAGAAAACCGAGAGGAAACATCTTCAAAATATCATAACTACCTAAAAAATAATTTAAAACCACCAAATTTTTTCTACGTATTTTCCATCTGTCAGAAAATATTCCAGTACAATAATATCAGCACAAACATCCTACATAATGGAGTCTAATCCAATTACTAGGGCACATTATGGTAGGTTCTACTGTTCCCGACGGGCCATCAATCTGATACCTTGTCCTATTAAGTTTCCAGATGAAAAATTGTTTGGAATATTGCGGGTTTGCTTAAATAAGAATGAAATTGGAGATGAAAGTTTTTGGTGATAAAGCTCCATTCAGATTGCAGTGGAATTGATGCGAAGCGAATTTTCGAAGTGAAATTGCGCTTGTGAAGTTGAATTTTATTGCCTTTGAAATTGGAATTCAGGGTTGTACATAATAGTCATATGATAACTTAGTTTCTTAGAGGCCAGCGTTCTCCCAGTGTACTGTTCAGCTGCAATGCTATGCGGAGTGCAAAAGTACACAATCCTAGTAATATTATAAAATGCTTTATTGTAAGTTTGTGAGGATGTATGGATGTTTGTTACTCTTTCACGTAAAAACTACTGAACGGATGTGGATGAAAATTGGTATATATATAGATAATAAATACCCTGGAATTTCATATAGGCTACTTTTCATAGAAAATTAGATCTTTCGGGAACGAACCGCGAGGCGGAAGCTAGTACTCGTAATACGAATAAATAAATAAAAAGTAGTTTATTCAACTATTTAAATAGTTTTTGTATAATTGTATAGGTACTGTTGGTGTGTTACATAATAAAATAAAGTCTAAAATTACGAAAAAAAAAGAATGTCAATGAAAAAAAAAGAGATTTTGATTTAAAGCCTTTAAAGCCCGGCAGGAATTTAAAAACAACCTTGAATGCATTGTACAAAACATACGAATTCGATATGGAACTAAAAACAGTTAGCGTGACTTTTGGAGAATATCAGTGAATAATTGGCGACTAAAAGATAGAATGGACAAAGAAAATTATTCCACAACATAGATAAAGTTCAAAAAAATTACCTGGCTTCCGTTCCACCGTAATGTGAATAGAGCCTTATTATCCTCAGACATTAAATAATGTCACATAGCCTTACTATACCAAACTAAGGATAGCTGAAGCTTATAATATGGATATTTATATTTCAAACGAAAACTGTAATTACATAAATTCAAAAGAAAGAAGCGTTGTCGAGTTTCTTGCCGGAGTCTTCTCAGTGTCAATCATTCCGACGTTTATAAGTGCCTTATTAGAGCCTAAACTGAATAATTGAGTTTTGTATACTATTTTATTAAAACTGATAGGTAAGTATACCTATATTAATTAGGTATAACATTATTTACAAAGGCGTTTCAGGATGGACACGACCTTCAACAATGAAAAAAACAACTACGAAGAAGAATAATATTTTTGATACATACAAAGAAAGTCAAAATAACGTACGACAATTTATTTTAATGTAGGTAGCCAAAGCTTGGAAGGAACTAGCTCTCAAGTGCAGGTGATGAAATAAACGGGTGCTTTAAATACATTGAATATCCATGTATATCCATAGTCCTACTTCCTACTATATAATATTAAATGCGATAGTTTGTGAGTATGTATGTTTGTTACTCTATCACGGAAAAACTCGTATACTCTTCAGGCGATGATAGCTCAGTGGTAGTGACGTCGGATGCCGCGACGAAGGTCGTGTGTTCGAATCCTACAATGAGCTTGAGCTTTCGGTGAAGGAAAACATCGTGAGGAAACCATAGCACGGTGGTAGGGTACTTTGTAGTACCCGTCTGGCTGGCTACCACCCTCAAGTTAAAAATCTGTCGCCAAGCTTCTACCGGTGTGTTCCGGCAATTGCACTTGAGAGCCAGTAATTGCCTTCTCGGCATTGTAACAGGTCGGCAACACATTGGCAATACCTCTGGTATTGCAAATGGCGATAGGCGACGGTAACCACTTACCATCAGGTGGACCGCCTGCCTGCTTGTCAAATTTCTGACATAAAAAAAAATACAGATTTTGATGAAACTTGGCACATAGATAGATCATACACTGAAATAACAAATAGGCTAGTTTTTATCTCGGAAAAACATTAGATACCTCGGGAACGCGGGTGAAACCGCGGGGCGGAAGCTAGTCTATACTAATAATAATATTATAAAGAGGAAAGATTTGATTGCTTGTTTGTTTTTTTTGCATTGAATAGGCTCTGAAACTACTGAACTGATTTGAAAAATTCTTTCACTAATAGAAAGCTACATTATCCCCGAAGGTTATAAGCTACTTTTTATCCCGGGAACGCGAGTGAAACCGGGCGGAACAGCTAGTATATTATAAATGCGAAAGTAACTCTGCTTGTTTGTTTGTTACCTTTTCACCACTGAACCGATCGCAATGACACTCTGATAGTCTATGATACGGAGAAGGACACAAGCTACTTTTTATTCCGGGAACGCAAAAACCGCAGGGGGACAACTAGTATTAAATAAATGATTCTATTTCTTTTTTTAACAACTACACGTATTCACTAGAATAAAGTTAAGCTCATTTTCCAAGCGACCATCTCAAAAGATTATTAACTCTGTTTAAACATAAAGGTAATTACACATACGTGTATAAACCTCCAACGGTAAACAATGAATAAATAATTAGTTTTGCCCGCCTCGAGCGTCGCGCGCACTGACCAAAGGCACCTTAGGGATTACCTCGGACAGGTTTAGTTACAAAAGATGTCCGTTTCGTTACTCGTTTTACACGCAACGTTTCATGCTATAGACACAAAATTGTCTTTGGTGAAATTGAATAAGTAACTAATATTGACGTTGAATCTTTCTTTTATTTGAATTAGTTATATTTTTAAGGTTTCTCTATATCAAATAGGAAAAAGTATCACGTATGTCTGTCGAGAACCCTGAAGTTGAAAATCTACCGTCAAGCAAGCCAGTTCCTTTCTAGGCTTTGTGTACCACCATCGGCCACATCATCACTGACCACGGTGGATTGTTATATTTTACCATTCGTAAATAAATCAAAGCTATATATATATATATATACAATTTTTTTTTTTTAAAGGACTAAGTTGGTAGCCTCAGATGGCTGCAACAACCTTACCGGACAAATCGGCGAGCGCAGAGGGCTCTCAGCCGGGTAATATTTAGGTAACAACGCCTGAGGGCACCCCCGAATGGGGTACGAACTATATATAACTATACTAAGTGGGGGTACTTAGTCGTATTTAGTACTTTGTCAAAACGTACAAATATAGAGAAATATACAGTTTTTTTTGCATAATTATGATTTCTTATTTGTAGTTCTGTTATTGTTCGGAGTTGCACAAGCGAACAGCTCATCATTGTCAATATTGCACTTTTTACACGCATGCATTTTGTATGCCTAATTTTAGTCAGTACTTACGCGGTTCGTCACCATTCGAACAATACCATAATAAATAACGCGTATTCCTAACCATTTTTATGTAACCATTTATTACCATTTTTATAACCATTTTAACCAGTGTCTTTATTATTTAGTAATTAGTGACTTTTTACCATTCTGTCTACGAATGGTAGACACAGATTGTACATTTAGACTCTAATAAACCATTCAAACCATAATAACTCTCAAAATATTACCCTAACTTGCCCTAACTAAGAAGGAGTCTCAGGCACCGAGAGACTAACTTCTACAGTTATATTATAATTTTTTAATCGATATCAAAACGCGGCATTAGGGCTGATGTTCGGGACTTATACAACACAAAAATCTTTATTGTTTACACAGCACAACAAATACACTAATAAGAACAAGGAAAACAAAAAGGCGTAAACGATTTAGGCGGCCTTATCGCTACAGCGATTTCTGCCATTCCATGCTGATAAGTTTCTTCGATAGACATTTAAATATTTAATGTTGTAGAAATACAGCAAATTGAAGTAACTCTAGTTTCTAATTGTTGCGGAGTCGCGTCTCTGTAATTAGTTTTTCTTGCTAATTGTTTTAGAACCGGAACGTAATCTGTTTACCCTTTACGTTCAGATACAAAGCGAGGAATTATTCATCAATTCAATTCTAATTATTGTAGATTCATTGCCAAACTGAAGTGGCAGTGGGCGGGGTAAATCGCTCGTAGAACTAACCGCCGCTGGGGCAAAAAGGTTCTCGAGTGGCGACCACGAACCGGAAGACGCAGCGTGGGCAGGTGGACAAGGTCGGACGATCTTGTGAGGGTCGCGGGAAACCGCTGGATGCAGGTAGCCATTAAGAAATCGCGAAAAAAAAAGAATTATTTCATATATTTAGATCAAGCAAGGTCATAATTTATTAAGCCTCCGCTCTCATACAAAAAAAAAAGATTTTTTCATCGACTTTAAAAATCGCTGTACCTAATTCATGAACCGTAATAGGTTTTTTTTTAAAGGACTAATGTTGGTAGCTTCTGACGGCTGCAACAATCTTACCGGACAAATCGGCGACCGCAGAGGGCTCTCAGCCGGGTAATATTTAGGTAACAACGCCTATAATTAAAATAAAATAATGTACGGAATCCTTCGTGTGTTAGGTAGTATCCTACTTGCACTTAGCAATTTTTTTTTCGGTAGTGCCTTGTTTGTATTCATGAGTGTTATCATTAACTGAAAATGTTAGTCATGAAAGAAATCCCTATAGGTACAACAGTTCGAATCTAAATGAGTCAAGAATTCTAATATTAGAATGGCTACACGAGAGGTAATAACAAACAAACGTAATATCAAACGTTGCTAGTGTAAAAACACAAATAAATTCAAAACAAGCTCATGTTTAATTGAATCATACACACAGGACTGTTTAAGGAGGTATCCATTAATTACTTTAGGCGATTTTGGCGTTATTCCACCCATTTACGAGAGGCTGTGAGATTTAGTTCGACCCTCCCTTGCCCCCTTATCGCAATTTGTCATTTTTCAAAGTGTATAGGTGTGTTAATTGTGTTAAAAATGGATTGATTGAGAAATAACATAATTTGCTTAAAAAAACTACGTTTGCTGGGACCACCTCTTTACCCACGTGAGATTGACTGAGATTGGGTGAAATTCAGCTTGCCCTCCTCCTCCCTCCCTCGCTAAATGCCTCACGTTATTAATGGACGTCCCCTAACGAAAAATGTCATTACACATACTGATCTAATGAGCATGCGTCAAATGGCACACCAGTAATTGTTTTGGTATTCAACTTGAGGTAGCAAGCCAGGTGAGTACTACAAAGTACTCTACCATGCTATGGTTTCTCCACGATATTTTCTTTCACTGAAAGCTCAAGTTCATTGTAAGATTCGAAATCGCGACCTTCGTTTCGGCAATGGACGTCATTTCCTACCACAGAGCTACATCAAATCTTTATTTTAATGTTTTTAACATCAAACAAAGTCTATGTGGACAAAGTCGCGGGCAAAACCTACCATGTCACAGGGGGAAAAATTATGACTGTGTACTCTAGTCATAACATGACATATAAACGTATGTATTGCTTAGTTGCTACTAAGAAGTGATCAAGACAAGTGTATTTAAAATGAAATACGACATAACTTTACAAATATGTAGTGTTATTTGGCTCTGTGGACGGCAATTTTCATCAAAATCTGTTCAGCCGTTTCGGAGCTGAGTGGTTCACTTTCGCACATCTATACCAATATTATAAAGAGAAAAGATTTGATTGTTTGTTTGCATTGAATAGGCTCCGAAATAACTGAACCGATTTGAAAAATTCTTTCACTAATAGGAAGCTACATTATCCCCGAAAGTTATAGGCTACTTTTTATCCCGGGAACGTGGGTGAAACCGCGGGGGACAGCTATTTATTATATGTCTAAAAATAAAATATACCTAAGAAACAAGATTAACAGCCTTCGAAAATAAATTTAGCTTTCCCTATCATAAAGTAAATAACATTTTTTCAAGAAACTGGCAACATTTGGGTCATCAATCGAACGATAAGTCGATAAAAGTGGTCGTTCTATCGAATTTTACTTATTTACCTTATATTGGAACTGGGTAGCAATCAATTTTATACCCTCGACCTTTAAGCATTAAAGCTGTCATTCATTTCGGAGCACTCAAAGTTGTGTAGGGTTACAGAAAATTAAATGATACAGGTATCGTATGATTTTATTTTTTCAGAGTATTTTTTTTATCAATTTCACCCACTATTATATACAATGAGCTCCCCACCGTGGTTTTCCCAAGAAACTACAGCATGGGGAACAAGAGGGTGTGAAGAGATTCTTGCAGAGTCGGCACCGCGCGAGTGATACCCCTGGTTTTGCAAGCGTCCATAGGCTACGATAACCACTTACCATCAGGTGGCCCGTAAGCTTGTTAGCTGCCTTAGTTGTAAAAAAAAAAATCTCACATCACTTCCAACAATATTGTATACCACTGTATCGTCACTGTCAAGGTAATGATGACGTCACACTTGTCACTCTGGTGTCACTGATAGTTGAATTGAAAAGGGCGGGTTTGTTACAAACATACCACCATAAAGTAAACAAGGAGTGGTCGAGTAGAAGCACTCGTCTTGAATAGAATTGAATTAGGCGTCGTAGGACCCGGTCTCCTAATGGATGCTAGGAATAGGAATATGTACTGTTGGGTACAAGAGTGGTAACAGATTTTTTTTATGAAATAATGTACATTTTTATTTTGTCATATTTATTTTCAAATCTCACGTTCGGAGATAATTTTGTTCATTAAATAATTTATTTTTTGTTATTTAACTAGCTTTTCGCCCCGCGGTTTTACCCGCGATGCCCTATTTTTCCCTTAGGGGTTGAATTTTCAAAAAAAAGCAAAGATTTTTATAGACCATTGGACGGATTGAGCTGAAATTAGGCATATAGTCATTATATCATAATAGCTTTCATTTTAAAGTAATGTTATGTTACCTACCATTTTTTTAGGTCGGAGGACTGACAACCCTACATAGTTAACCTGATGAGTGGCCACTTATAAAACAATTGCGATCCGGTAGGAGTAGTTCTGTGCCCTGGGTGTTGCAAGCGAGCGTCCATAGGCTATGGTTACCGCTTACCATCATTACGGGCCGCTTTGTTTAAAGTGAGTGTTAAGAAGACGGACTAACCTTAGAAACGGTTAAAATTATATCGATGGGATTTTAACTAGTGAAAATACCAAATCATTGCGTGAAAGAGATATCGAATAAAGTTTCTGAGAAAAAGCAAGTGTCAGGAACGCTATTCTCGACCGCACTTAAATTATTTTTGAGTTTAGATTTAATATAAAATTCAAAAATAGAATATACCTAAGTATTAGACCTTCATTTAACTCGTAGGTATATAACATCAATGCATAAAACAAAGTTCATCAAAACATCGAGCAAAATAAAATATCATATATCAAAAGCCGTCTAACCATATTACGAGCAGCACTACACATAAATTCTCTTCTTTCAAAGCTCGCTCGTGCATTTTAAATTCAATTAGTCCCAGCCACTTGTCTTCTTGAATGTACTTAACAATTGCTTCGCTAGTGTGCGTGTGATGAATGATTGAGTGTGGTGTGGCGTTGAATGCTGTTTAACGGTTCATTGGTCAAGTCTATGGATATGATATATTAGTTCTTATAGATTGAGACCATTAGTCAGCGATCTGTGAAAGAAAATAATTGAATTACTGAAACGTAAATGACTCAAGGTCTGATTGTAGCGTTTCAATAGTATTTGACTGATATTAAATAATTATGAATATATAATATTATCGTCGAATCCAACTTGGCTGGGCAGTGTTCGGGAAGCTACGTATATTCTCGTCCCAAATACCGCAGTGTCTCAAGTCGAAAGTCTTCGACCAATGTGTGTTGCTAGTGATGACTTACGGAGCAGAGACGTGGTCGTTTACGATGGGACTCATAAGAAGGCTCAAGGTCACCCAAAGAGCAATGGAGAGCAATTTCCCTGCGAATCAGAAATGATGAGATCCGCAGGCGAACCAAAGTAATCGACACAGCCCGCAGAATTGCAATACTGAAGTGGTAGTGGGCGGGGTACGTCGCTCATAGAACCGACGGCCGCTAGGGCAGAAAGGTTCTCGAGTGACCACGATCCGGAAGACGCAGCGTGAGCAGGCCCCCCACAAGGGACCGACGATCTTGTGAGGGTCGCGGAAAACCGCTGGATTTCGGTAGCGCAAGACGGCCATCGTGGAGATCCTTGGGGGAGGCCTTTGTCCAGCAGTGGACGTCTTTGGGCTGACAATGTTATACAATAACTGAATTCGAAATGAAATGTTCATCTTTTTCATTTTTGATACCTGCCTACATGTAAGGTATAAAGATTTCAATTTAAATAATAAAAAAAAATAGTCACCTAGGCTTTTAGCGAAATTAAACTTACCTTATTACGTGAAAAGGTCTTGTTACAAGGTTTTAATATAGCCTAGCTCTTTCTTTTATATATCGTAAGACAGTGATGGATATATTTAAAGTCTGGGTTTGCCAAGACTTAGGTACTATAAACCTTCTTACGTAATATATACTTTAATACAAAGCAAGTTTAATTTGGGGTATGTTTACTTTTTATTAAAGTTAGTATTGGACCACTGGTAGTAGGTACCGCCACTTTCATCGAATATTTCGAATATCTACTCCTGAGGGGGTAAAAAAAGATTATCGAGGCTGAAACCTTGAGAAGAAACCTCATAACTGATTGCGATGAGATTGTGGTCGCAAGGACGAAAAATGAAAAAAATACGACAAAGACAGAAATTACGGCGATGCCGAGATGAAGGTCATGGGTTCGAAATCTGTCGCCAAGCACTTTCCAGTGTGTTTCGACTGCATGTGAGTGTCAGTTCCCTTCTAGGTTTTGTGGCTTATTAAAAAAAATGAGAGCAAAATTAATTAAATTGAGGGGTCCATAGATCCTTATAAAATAGCGACTCTCCGTCTGTTAGCTTAGCGCCGTCTTATTAAGTCACTTATTGCCAATAATTCCCACTAGAATGTTAATTAAACAGTTAATGAAACGCTAGATACTGGTTTTAATATTCATTTAGTGGACGTATCAATGGAATTGTGGACATAGGGAAAGATAATGTTGTATATAGTGTATCGTGTTGTAGAATCTCATTCAGATAATGTTAAAAAAAATAAGCTGGAAAGTAATTTTAGTTTTTACTCTTTTGTCTTTATATTTACCAAAATATAAACAAAGTAACAGTGATTGTAAAATATTTGAAATCATATCTTTATACTATTACTAACATATACGACTATTTCATGAAAATGTTACTAATATACCTTGGAGGAATGTGTTGATAATTTATTTTGTTATTAATCAGTAAATATACTAGCATTCTTGTCGCAAATAACATGTTGATAACTTACGACCTACTGAGTTGCAATTAGCAAAAAACGTGATAAAATTTGAATTTAACGCTCCAACCGAAGGTTTACCCTTAAGCGACGCTGACATTTTGAAATAAATTTTTGTGGGTGGAAATACCAAAGGCAAAAGATCGCGCGTTCGTTCACCAACGAGATGGACTGATCAAGTAAAATACTTTCGTCCTCCAAATTCTACACGGTGCACGGTGGTAGGGACGCGCTGGACAGAAACCAGTGGAGGCAGATCATCCGCTTCAGATGCAACCCTGATGCTGTCCACGATGCTTATACATGAGGAATCGACCATAGAAAGATAAAAGTTACATATTTTTCAATCAGATATTTTCATAATAATAAATGAAATATTTTGATAAAAATTTTATGTGATTTATTTTTTATTCAATAAAATAACAACAATTAAATGCAAAAATACAAAATGATTAACTACAAAAATAATCTCGTAGTCGTTTCGTAGCGTGCTACAGAATTCGTAGCAATAAGTTGGCTGCTTTTCTAAGTCGCTAAAAATATTACTCGTATTTTTTATATTTTATGATTCTCCCCTTGAACGTAGTAATAAGGTGGATTGATATTAGTAATTGAATTTAATTAGTGATGTAACACATTTGTATTGATCTTAAATTCATCGATATGATGGCCGAATGAAGCATAATAATTCGAAAATTCAGTCTATTTTGATTATGGTAATTTTTATATCTATACCTCTTTTTTTTCCTTCCGACAAAGGTCTCCTCCAAGAATCTCCACGTTGGCCGGTCTTGCGCAAGACCGGTCAACGTGGTGATCTGGCAGTTCGTGGTCGTCACTCGAGAACCTATCTGCACCGGCGGCCGTCGGTTCTACGAGCGATGGACCCCGCTCACTACCTCTAAGGTTTGGCAATCTTTCGGGCTATGACGGTTACTTTGATCATCTTATCATTTCTGATTCGATCTCGTAGGTAAACTCCAAGCGTAGCTCTCTGCATTGCTCTTTGGGTGACCTTGAGCCTTCTTATGAGGCCTATCGTAAGCGACTACGTCTATGCTCCATAAGTCATCATTGGCAACACACACTGGTCGAAATCTTTCAACTTAAGACGCTGCGGCATTTGGGACGAGAAGATATTATGTAGCTACCTATTTATCAGATTCAATACATTACCCTTGTATAATGTCCACGCGTTTATAGTGTGCGTTCTAGGTATAATTAATAAAATTTATATTTTATCCTTTTCCATCCAAAGGTTGTCTGGAAAAGATCGCTTTTTAGCAATAAGACCGCCAATTGTAGCTAATGTTAGTTTCTAGGTTTTATTGTTAGAATTAATTTCCTTTTTTTGTATACAATAAAGAGTTAGGTTACCTACAAACCCAAAAAAAACAACGAACCGTCTCGCGCGCAGGTTTGACGATTTCCAGCCTCCCGAACAAGCTGGTTTCCGGAAAGGCTTTAGCACCATAGACCACATACATACGCTGCGGCAAGTTATACAGAAGACCGAGGAGTATAACCAGCCATTATGCTTAACGTTTGTGGACTATGAGAAAGCCTTTGATTCGATAGAAACCTGGGCCGTGCTGAGATCTCTTCAAAGGTGCCAAATTGACTACGGGTATATCGAGGTGTTAAAGGGTTTGTACGAGAACGCCACCATGTCGGTCCGTCTCCAGGACCGGAACTCGAAACCTATCCAATTGCAGCGAGGCGTGAGACAGGGAGACGTGATATCTCCAAAACTGTTCACCGCTGCATTGGAAGACGTCTTCAAGCTTCTGGACTGGAACGGATTTGGCATCAATGTCAATGGCGAGTACATCACTCACCTTCGATTTGCCGATAATATAGTAGTCATGGCTGAGACCTTGGAAGACCTCAGTACAATGCTCGATGACCTCAGCAGAGTCTCTCAACAAGTGGGTCTTAAAATAAACATGGATAAGACGAAAATCATGTCGAACGTCTATGTTGCACCCACTCGAGTAAAGGTTGTAGACTCTGCACTCGAAGTTGTAGACGACTATATTTACCTAGAACAGACCATCCAACTAGGTAGATCCAACTTCGAGAAAGAGGTCAATCGTCGAATCCAACTCGGCTGGGCAGCGTTCGGGAAGCTACGTAATATCTTCTCGTCTCAAATACCGCAGTGTCTCAAGTCGAAAGTCTTCGACCAGTGTGTGTTGCCAGTGATGACTTACGGAGCAGAGACGTGGTCGCTTACGATGGGCCTTATAAGAAGGCTCAAGGTCACCCAAAGAGCAATGGAGAGGGCTATGCTAGGAGTTTCCCTGCGAGATCGTCGGATCAGAAATGATGAGATCCGCAGGCGAACCAAAGTTACCGACATAGCCCGAAGAATTTCCAAACTTAAGTGGCAATGGGCGGGGCACATCGCTCGTAGAACCGACGGCCGCTGGGGCAGAAAGGTTCTCGAGTGGCGACCATGAACCGGAAGACGCAGCGTAGGCAGGCCCCCCACAAGGTGGACCGACGATCTTGTTAGGGTCGCGGGAAACCGCTGGATGCGGGTAGCGCAAGACCGGCCATCGTGGAGATCCTTGGGGGAGGCCTTTGTCCAGCAGTGGACGTCTTTCGGCTAATATGATGATCACGGTTCATGAGATGCAGCCTGGTGACAAACAGACAGCGAAGTCTTAATTTTAGTATGTTTTCAGAGCTTCTACTACTTCCTGACTGACTAATCACAACTGTAGACACTCAACTGTACAACGATAGTTAGGGTATTCCAGTTAACTGAAGTTTAATTAATCCAATCCCACTTGATAAATAATTCAAAACGTTTACCCTCCTACTTGTGCCAAATTCAAGATAATATTATTCATAGAATATTAACATCCTGCACTATTAATGTGAGCCGACTGTTAGTCTGTATGCGGGATATGTTTAACTACTGAAATCTGTGTGCACTTTCATTTTATTGTGTATAATATGCTTGGACTTTAAAGGAATTTTGTATACCGGTGGTATGTTTAATAGTTGGTATTCTATTAATATCCTACTAGCTGTTCCACGCGGTTTCACTCGCGTTCCGGGGATAAAAAGTAGCCTATAACCTTCGGGAATAATGTAGCTTCCTATTAGTGAAAGAATTTTTCAAATCGGTTCAGTAGTTTCGGAGCCTATTCAATGCAAACAAACAATCAAAGCTTTCCTCTTTATAATATTAGTAAAGATATCGTTCTTATATTAAAGACTAATTAGGGACTAAGGACTATATTTTCAAAAATATTTTCTTAGCGAAAGATCTGTATGCTCAAATTTCAGCCCGATCCAGCGAGTGACTATGAGTTGTGCGTTGGTTAGTCAGTCACGCTTTCTATCCGCAGGCGAACCAAAGCAACTGACATAGCCCGAAGAATTGCTAAACTAAGTGGCCAGGGCACATCGCTCGGAGAACCGACGGCCGCTGGGGCAGAAGGGTTCTCGAGTGTCGACCATGAACCGGAAGACACAGCGTGAGCAGGCCCTCTACAAGGTGGACCGATGATATTGTGAGCGTCGCGAGAAACCGCTGGATGCATGTAGCGCAAGACCGGCCATCGTGGAGATCCTTGGGGGAGGCTTTTGTCCAGCTATGGACGTCTTTCGACTGACATGATGGTGCTATGTTTTGTATATTTGTTGTAAATAATTGCAATTATAATTTATATTTACACATAAGACTAGTTTTTGGACCGCGGTTTCACCTGCGTTCCCGAGGGATCTGATGGTTTATTGTATTATTTTTTCCAGCCTGATACCTCGCCGATGATCTGCAGCAGCGGAAGGCTCTACACTGCGTCTTTCGATTCGGTTACCTAGTTGTTATAAATAATATTTCTAAATAAAATAAAAAGAAAATGAATTCAATGAGGTGGAATAGTATTTCACTGCTGCAATCCCAGCGTCCTATCCATTACCTACTTTTATTCGTATTGGAAAAACCGTTCAAGAAGAAATATTGAAGCGTCCCTTTTTAACTGATAGTTCCGAGTGGAAATGTGAAAATTTTATTGGATATCACGAAAATATTCTACATTTCCATGCTACTTGTAATATTGTGTTTAACTACTTACTATCTTGTTATGGTCAATGATGATGAACCCAAAGATGGTAAGCGCACAATCCCTAAAATGAACTGGCTTCATGTGGTAGGTACCATCGACAATCTAGAAGCATGATCAGTTTTAAAACCTTTTCGCTTGCAACCCGTTATAGTTCGCCCTGTCCATAGTTGACTAAAAACCGTCTTTTGAAAAACTATTTGCTTTTATGACAAGCGCATTATCTGCATCGCTGTATCGCAAGGATTATTCTATTATTAGCTTCCACCTCGCGGTTTCACCCGCGTTCCTGAGTTATCTTATGTTTTTCAAGTGTAAAAAGTAGCTTATATGTTATTCTAGGGTATGATTTATCTAAATGCCAAGTTTCATCCAAATCCGTTCAAAGTTTTCACGTGAAAGAGTTATATACGTTCATCCATACATCCATACTCACAAACTTTCGCAATTTATAATATTAGTAGAAAGTAGAATGGATTATCTTTGGGCTAAGTAGCCGCCAGGTCTATAAGAGTAGGATTCCATTTTTAAACCTCTGCGAAAGAAATTTAAATACGGTAAAGATTCTTTGTATTAAAATGCAATACAAACTTTTTATCATGCGAGCGCTTTAGCAAGGTAACTCCAGCTGTAATAAATATCTCAATGTCTGAGTTAAGTTTAAACAACTGTGAAATATGAGTTGCGAAACGAATTACTCGTATCTAGACAGGATTCCAGACTGTACGTATGTACCTACTAGTATGCCAGAACTTTATAGATATGTAAGCTTTGCGAGAAATGAAGTCCTACCCGTAAATTGTGTACTGCAGTCACTGAGGTATATTAAATCAAATCTAATCAATTTATTTGCATGAATACAGATACATTTGTGATGTAAGTGTAATAATATATAGTTTAATCCATATTCTGCCGATTAAGGCATGCAAAAATAAACAATAAAAATAGCATTAAAAAAATAATAAAAGGTTAAATAGTAGGTAGGTACAATGTCAACTTTAAAATTCAAGATTGAGATAAAATGCAATGTCTAATTGATTGAGTTTAAAATGTAATTTTGCAAAATAGTCATTTAATTTATAAAACATATTTTCCAATAAGAACTTCTTAAGTTCTCTTTTGAACACACTTGTCTCTTCAATTTTCCTAATGTTGGCTGGTAAATTATTATATATTCTAGGAGCCATTACAAAGACACTTTGATTTAGCATGTTAGTACGATTCATTGGTGTCTTGATTTTATTAATATTACGCTTGTTATTTAAATTTTTAAACAGTTCAGGATTATTTCTTACAAAAAGAGACGTTTCGTAGATATAAATTGATGGGAGAGTAAGTAAACACAGTCTCTTAAAGTGTGGCTGACAATTACTACGTATAGAGATGCTATCATAAGCAAAAATCTTGCTACATACTGCAGCACTGGAACAATAATAAGTCGTTAAACCAGACAGTTTCAACACGTAGCGCTAGAACGTTTTTAAGGAGTAGTATTTTCGCGACCAAAAAGTCGAAAGCGCCGTGATTTTGATGGCGCTTACGCGTTTCGTGTTTAAGCAACTAAGTGAAGTGCGGCCGGATGGCTGCACTTGAACAGAATATTGTGGTTATGTGTGGCGTCTTCTCTATACGTAGTACCTAATATACCTCGGTGAGTGCAGTAGTTCTAACATGAACCATTTTGACGCATCGATTTCCTACATACTTATAGGTATGTTTTGCGTTACCCGCATCCAGCGGATTCCCGCGACCCTCAAAAGATCGTCGGTCTACCTTGTGGGGGGCCACCGTTACACCATACGGCCATCGTGGAGATCCTTGGGGGCCGTTGTCTAGCAGTGGACGTCTTTCGGCTGATGATGATGTTGATATAGATATGTAATTTGACTTGAAGATTTAATTCTCTATAATTATTAATTACATGTGATTATATTTCTATGTATACAAAATGCATAATATTAAGGGGCGGATTTAGTCATTGCGAGTCCTCGGTCGGATAGATTGTGATCCAATAATAATTATAAAATAGATTTAATATATTGAGAACGCGGGTGAAATAGAGAACAGCCAGTAATAATACAAAAATAAAGTGAACTAAGTTCGCTACATATTTCTTATGTATTTCCTTCAGCAGGCAACACAGATAATATAACCCTTCACAACGCACAAAAGGTTCATTCTAACGTAATATCAAGCTCAGCTTTTTATCCTCAAACATTCTGTGGGTAAACAAACATCCCCTTTCATACAACCCTTATATCCATTATCAGTGGCAGCCACCATAATATTATTCCTTGCAACTCCATTAGCAGGTCATTTCCCAGTTTATTTTGTGGCGCTGTTTTTCTCGGAGGTACAAGTGTGGTCATAACTCACTTGTGATAGTGCGTGGATAATCCCGATTACTTACTCTTCGGTGGATGGTGTTATTGTAGAGTTTGCAATTGCTACTGGTTGCTTGTATTTTTATTTTATTAAAAAAAAAAAGATTTTCGGATTGTTCGTTTTATTGATAAAATTTTTCTTTATCCACTGCTGGACAAAGGCCTCTACTATGATCTCTACTATGGCCGGTCTTCCGCTACCCGCATCCATGAGATGGTAGTAAGTTTTGTTAATCTTATGTCGAATGATAGTTCCGGCTCTTTCTGTAATATGATGTAAGTGTGACGGGTACCTGTAGAAAACCTTGTGAACAACAAAATAAAAGAACTCGCTATCATGCTGGTTTATAACAAAAGAAGATGATAAAATAAAATAAAAGAAAAACACATTAAACATGTTAACAATTTTGTAATAGAATCCAAATTAAATGACTAATAAATCCAAACTAATAGTGACACCATTAAAGAAGTAGCTATTGAATGATGTAAAATCATTGATTTCAATCCTGGCTTTTACTAGACTTACTTTATACTTTAGTCTCACGCAATAGTGGTTTAAAGTTTCCATAGTTTCTGACATAACACTGCAAAATACACGTGCAACCAGTTGCTAGTTGCGTAATAATCGTACGTCTCGGGTACCTCAATCTAAGCAGGAGGGTGAAGAAAAATCTCGTATTAAACAAGAGGTAACAGTTATATTGTACGCCAGGTCAGTAGGTCGCCCAGATGTTTGTGCAGTAAACCGGTTATTTAAAAGACGTATTTTTTTATTACAACTGATTTACAAGGAATCATTTTCTTTCCAAGAAAATATCTCAAATATTAATCATATTAGGTTATTATAGCATATTCTATCATAGACTGTTATAGGACTTAAAGTTAGAGCCCTCGGTGCGCGAGTCAGACTTAGGCTGAGATCTATAGAGCGTACATAGACTTTGCTTAGACTATACCGTACAAAGTCGGTATTTAAAATGCAATTTTTTGATCTCTCTGAGTGTGTGCTAAGCAAAGCCTAAGTGCACTTAATCGACGACTTCCCAAATACTTGGCTACAAATTAAAACACACAAACGTTTATACCCTAAGTAAAGTCTGAGCAAAGTCTAAGCACGCTCTATAGATTTCAGCTTAAGACTCAAATGTCTCCTGGGCCGCCTTTATTATATACACTGACACTAGTTTTCTGCCACGCGATTTCACCCGAGATCCCCTATTTTACCCCCTTAGGGATTGAATTTTCAAAAATCCATTTCAAAAATGTCATAATAGCCATCTGTATGCCAAAGTTCAGCTCGATCCATCCAGTGGTTAGAGCTGTAGGGTAAATTTTGTCACATTTGCAGATTCATAATATATGTTTCGTATAGCATTTCATCGACCTGTCAACTATCTTTTGTATCATCTAATTTGACAGATTTGTATGAAGTTTCGTAATATAGCTCAATTTGTGATGAAATGATATCTGAAACATAATACTATGAAACTGCAAATGTAACAAAACATGTAACAGTTATTGGTGCGTTTATAGATCAGTCAGTCAGTCACGCTTTCCTTTTATACCTTTAGGTAAATCTGTTAACATTTTGCCAGTCAATAATTTTATTTATTACAAATTATTATACAAACCCTACCAATTTTTTTTAATTTTTACAATCTTTAATTGAAGGATACAACGCCTTAAATTAAAAGGCGCCAGAATATATGGATAAAGGAGACATTTCACATAAAAACAAAACAGTTCAGCTTCAGTTGAATACCAATAAAAATGGATAGGCCTTCAGGAAACGTTTATCAAAGATGATTTCATTATATTTCCAATAACGAGAGAATGTAACAAATACTCGTGTTTATTCTATCGGATTATTTTTCGGATACCAACCTTGATATTGGGAGAAAACAAAAATAATAGCTTACATTAATAGCCAGTAAAATGAAAGGTCTCGTGAGATGGGTGATTAATCTATAGTTTTCAATAAACACACTTTCACATTGATTATTAATTAGGATTAAAAATAGATATAAATAGTTGGATCCAGACTTTTAACATGAGTTTCGACTAGTCAATTAATAAAAGTCTTATTTATGACAAAACTAGCTTCCGCCCCGCGGTTTCACCCGCGTTCCTGAAGTGTCTTATGTTTTTCCGGGATAAAAAGTAGCCTATATGTTATTCTAGGGTATGATCTATCTATGAGCCAAGTTCCATCCAAATCTGTTCAGTAGTTTTTACGTGAAAGAGTAACAAACATACATCCATACTCAGAAACTTTCGCATTTATAATACGAGTATTAGTAGGATTTCAATATAGAGTAAATTGTAAACAGTAATCATGAACAACAAACAACTAATCAACCCTGAAGCCGATTGCAAATCTTGTTACCATGATGTATTGTGCGCCAACTTGACAGCGCAAAACGTGACCTTAGTACAGTCGGGATACGAAAACCTTCGTCAGTTTTTAATCAAGTCGTAGACTCTTAGGCTGAGATCTATAGAGCGTGCTTAGACTTTACTTTGGGTGTAAACCTACGTAATAAAGTAAATATTTGTGTGTTTTAATTTGTAGCCAAGTTTTTGGTAAGTCGTCGATTAGGTGTACTTAGGCTTTGTTAAGCACAAACTCGAGAGATTCGAAGATTGCATTTTAAATACCGACTTTCTACGGTAAAGTCTGAGCAAAGTCTAAGTACGCTTAGATCTCAGCCTTACTGTCGTACCCAGAGTCATCATTTATAATTTAATGACTTATTAAATCTATCCATCTTTGTATATGGGATAGCTATAGAATAGGACAGTTCTATAAATAATCAATCATTAAACTCAATTGATGACTGAGCGAGGCCGTAATTACCTTTTGTAACTAAAGCACTAAGCAGACAACTGCATATAAAATTATACTTGATGTATCCCTTGTCATCTAGAATAGATCAAAGTTGTAACTATGTATGAAATCAAATGAAATGAATCACCCCCCAATCTGTATATATGGCTAGACTATCCCATGGACTTATTTACGGGAGGAAATTACGTCACAGGTCTTCAATGTTATGATATGCTGTGCAATACATCTATGAAACCGCCAAGCCGTACTCTTTAAACTAAGGTGTAGGGGTTAGTAAAGTCAGGGCTTATCGGCTTGGCTTTTCCTGTGATCTGATAACTTTTTTACAGCGAAAGCGTTAGGAGCTTGTTTGGCAGCCAATTTTACATGAAATGTTTTTGGTAGGATTATTTATTCAAATAGACCTTCACAATATCATTACATTGTATTTTTTCTTTTATTTTTCCCAAATACCTAAAATATACACCTTTGACCTATAATCTAGTTTCATACCAACATAAGACCTATTTAATGGCCTAATCACTACGAAGTTCGAATCAAATATGTTATTATTTCTCTTGTGTCATATATATTTTATTAGGTGACCTGTCAGTCACCTTGCTTATTGCAAACGTCAATGCGACATTTGTTTGTTTGTAATTAAATGTTGGCATGACTGATAATAGCTCTGGTGCAAGCAAATGCCGACTTTAAGATGACAAACCTTTTCTTACACCGACTGTACATTTCAAGCGATTTAGTTATGAAGCATGTAGTGACTTTCCGCTAATACTTATTGAGTTTTAAAGGTTTGCTGGCTGATTATACAAAATACAAAGTACTTACATAAACTTATGAAGAAAATTATCTCAAGTTATCTTCAGATTTCATGATGACCAATCGTTTATTTCAGAGATTTTGATCATTGTGACATAAAAAACATGTGTAATTACGCATTTGAGTCAGTTCGATTCTCGTCAGACAGTTATCTACTTTTAAAAATAAAGGAGAAAAATTTTAGAAAGAATATTTCATTCAACAATTTTTTTTCTCCTATTTTCTACATATTATTTTTTATATTCTACATAATGTAGAAAAACATAACTAAAGTGCGCCCACTGGGACAATGTTGAAAAATCACGAGAAATATTGCAAACAAAGACAACTTACAATACATTTTTATTCATAGACAGTAGATGCCGTGCCGTGTCCTATTTCCTCACACGAGTGTTGCTTTCAATGTACTATACTAGAATACAGAGCAACGCCAGTGGCTTTTACATATTTCCCACGGGGACTCACATTGTAAATACGGCTTTAGTATAATACATGGGGTTTTTCTTGACGACTTACGAACGCATAATGGTTATTTTAGCTTTGACGAGCCAGCCGTAGCTCGTTGCATGAACATGTCTCTCAGTCTGGGTGTAATTATTTTTAGATATATTTAAAAAAAAAAGTATCTGGTTTCTATAGTACAAGCTCTGCTTAGTTTGGGATTAGATAAACGTGTATGAAGCGTCCAAAATTGTAATTGAAATAGTCCGTAAGCTGTTATGAATAGTTATATACCTACTAATTTGGAAGGCTGCACTCCAATAAACTCAATAATTATTATTTTCAAAACAAGCTTATGTATTAATTGGTCCCGATTCTGTTGTTTACAAACTAAACAAATTTAATCTCACTATATCTCTTTCTAATAAAAAATATAAGAAAGGGATGAAAGATAATATAGTTCTATCAGATTAATCCGAACACTTGTTACTACGTGTCTAGTATTGGTCACGACCATTTACCCGTTTATTACGACGAACGGCACAGACAGACAGCACATCTTTTCTTAATAAGGTTTATGTGAAAGAGAGGTGAGTGACTTATAGTTATGTTCGTAAAAAACAGAATTAAAAACCAATTACAAAACACTTCCAGACTGCTGAAAACCTTGTCGATGACCGGCAGCGGCCGGCCATATTGATTATATATTTTTTAATTCTTTTCTATTATTCTGACATGCGTAAGTGGCATCATAATGAACGACTTAACAATTTTTATCTGTTACATTTATTACGTATGATCTATCAATCGCTAAATAAACCTCAGATTAGCTATTAGATTTTTATCAAAAACAGTTCTCACAAGTAAGATATTTTCAAGTCAAAAATTTTGGATATAAATATATGTGGTGTACAAAATTTTATACCTACGATAAAAGTATAATATTTTTTAAAGATACCGAGTGTTACAAAGCTATTCTTTTAGATCAACAACAACAAGCCAAAAGGGGACTTGTAGGGTTGTCACGCAATGTTTTCATTTAGGTAAGATATTAATAATTTATTACGAAGAAAATATTGCAATGTTTCAGGCATTCATAAAATAGACCTAAATTATTAGGTAGTTTAAATTTGTGTGTGTGTGTGTAGTAAGTATAACTTACCTAATTAGTTGTATTTGGAGGGTTTTAATAATAATTTAATAAACTCAAGAGCCACTGATCTGATTCACCAAGAGGAAGCTGTAGGCTTAATTTTTATTCCAGAAACGCGAGTGACGGCCAGTTTAGTTAGCACTTTACATAACATAGTAGTTAAGTACTTAATATATATAATATAAAATTGGTGAAGAAATTATTCCAAGTTTGGACGTTCTACTCGTAGTATACTATTTGAACATACAATTTAGTTTGTGAATTTTGAGTGGTAAAGGAGAAGGCCCGTGTGGTAAACGGTTACGACACCCCAAAATTACAACCAGAGGCACCAAACACGCGTTGTCGACACTGCAACAATCTCAAAAAATAAAAAAGAGATGCTTTGATACTTTGCATCTTTTTTCGTTTCAACAATTTGTATGCTATATACTGTTATCTACTAATAAATGATTGGCGACAACCCTAGCTCACAGTAAGAATGGAGTCACCATGACATCGGCTATCTCACTTAACCTACATCCAAACTGGATGATACAATAAATGAACTAAGTTCAGATTCTAACACTGTCGCTAAAACTGGGTTAAACAACTATGATTGACGCTCCAATAGGATTATGCGAGAAGTTTAAATTATTGTCTATTCTACTATGCTAATAGTATAGTCTAGTCTGAAAATGGCACGATAAAAATAATTATTTTTAGGGTTCCATACTCAAAGGGTAAAGGGACCCTATTACTAAGACTCCGGTGTCTGTCTGTCCGTCTGTCACTGTCGCTGTATCTCATGATCCGTGATAGTTAGACAATTGAAATATTCATCGATGATGTTTTTCTGTTGCCGCTATAATAACAAATGATAATAAATAATAATATTTGAGGGGAAGTATAGAAAAAGAATAAAATAAATATTTAAGGAGCTCCCATACAACAAACGTGACTTTTTCCTCGATATTACAACAGGTAGACGTTTCAAATATTCACAGAATATTTAGTTATATATTCACTTTAAAAATAAATAATTAAATTAAAATAAAACAAATATTTAAGAAACAACACAATTTTTTTTCCCGTTTTTATATATAATAGTACGGAACTCTTCGGTTTTTTTTCTATGTATAGGAATGTGCTTGACCACAATTACACCGTGATTAGTGATGATGTGGCCGATGGTGGTAAGCACACAAACGCCTAGAAGGGAACTGGTTCTCAAGTGCAGCTCTCGGAACACACCTAAGCTAAGTAGATTTCAAATTGATAACATTTGTTGCTGCGAAAAACAAGTATAAATAGTATTACAATTTTCATATCACTTAAGATCCTTTAACATTAAAAGCTGAAACCGTTTCTTAGTTCTAAAAGCTCCTAGGGGTTAACGCCTCAGATAGCCCCGAAACACTAGACAAATAATAGTTTCTACATAACACAAACACGAGTCAAAGGGGCAAGGAATGTGCGAATTCATTTTGAGGGTCAAACCTACCCTTGGAAAGGATTTCATAAAGCCGGGTCTCCACCGCGAAAGGGTAAGTAAGAAATGGCTAAGCGGAACGGACTCCATATTTAACCTCCTTCAAAAAAAGGTGAAGGTTCTCAATTCGGTTGTAACATTTTTTTGTTTGTTTATGAATTACTTTTTTGTTTATGAACCGATTTTACTAATTCTTTTTGCGATTCATTCTCTTTTTTTAAAAGTGATAAATGAAATTTTTAGCCCGTTGCACAAACATTAGTATTAAGCTTTTATTTGTAAATGCTGTTAATGTATTATGGTGTATAATAAAGTGTTACCTATCTGAGTTTATATCATTTCATATCTATGTAGTTTACTAGGGAGTAAGTCCTCTCTCGGTGTAAACCCGGCTTTATGCCTGTGAGAAAGCTTTAGCACTCGGGAGCAAATAGCTAGAATATGCATGTTTCTCAACCTGTGGAATGGGGTGTATGTAGATATGTCTGTGCTGACTTAAGTATTAAGTAATAAGTTCGTATATCACACTGATATACGTAAGTAATACGTAAATAATGTACAAGAAGAGTTTGTTATTTGCTGTAAAAATACGCTTTTATATAAATGATGAAGTTTATTTTGAAAAGAGCAATTGCTGAGTTCATTGCCGGCTCTTCTCAGCAAAAGCAACCTTCTGAACTGTGCATTAGAGTCTGAAAATTCTTTGAATAAAAATATTTCATTTCATTTCGGTGATTCTCAATTAATGATTGTCCTTCAATCCGATTTTTTTACTGTGTAAAGGCTTGTGTTTGTCCACAATCTCACCGTGGTCAGTGATGATGTGGCCAATGGTGGTAAGCATAAATAAAGCCTAGACGAACTGGCTCTCAAGTGCAGCTGTCGGAACACACCGAAAGATGCTTGGCGACAGATTTTCCCTAGATCCGGGGCTGGCAGGAGGACAGCCATATGCAATTGACATAAGTACTAAAGCCCCAGGCCCTATTAAGACGGTTACAAATAATAAATTAAAATTACCAATTCAAAGTAGTTACGTACAACAAAAAATAGCACTCTATTTCTAGGTCAACACTTAATTAAACATGTCCATAAACGCTTAAACGTTGCTGTCTTCACAATGCATTAAATTAAATTACAATAGAAATGAAAGTCTAGATTTCTAAATATTAATAATTCAATTAAGGTTGACAGAGCAGGTGCTCGGGCGTTAATGCCGTCCGTGCTAGCTCTTATACTGCTGGAAAATGAGAATTAATATTTTGATGGTATGCTTTTATGTTTAACAACCTTTATGTAGTTAAAAAAGTGTTAAAGTCTCGCTAAGTGTTGTGGATGGAAGGTAGGGTTACCTGGTTCAAGTCTCCACTAGTTATGGTGATGATAGCTCAGTGGTAGTGACGTCGGATGCCGCGACGAAGGTCGTGGGTTCGAATCCTACACTGGGCTTGAGCTTTCGGTGAAGGAAAACATCGTGAGGAAACCATAGCACGGTGGTAGGGTACTTTGTAGTACCCGCCTGGCTGGCTACCACCCTCAAGTTGAAAATTTGTCGCCAAGCACCTACCGGTGTGTTCCGGCAATTGCACTTGAGAGCCAATTTGCCTTCTCGGCATTGTAACAGGTCAGCAACACATTGGGCGATAGGCAACGGTAACCATTTACCATCAGGAGGGCCGTATGCTTGCTTGCTACCTTAGTCGTATAAAAAAAAAAAAACTAATCTACACTAAAGTATTACAAAAAGATTGTAGGAACTCTAATCTGACGGTTTTGAAGTCAGTGAAAAATTCTGCGGTACCATGATATTTTACATGGAACACGAGCTACACTTTCGCTGATCAAAACTGTCAGATTAGAGTTCCTACATAGTTGTTAAATTTATACTTTTTAGTGTTTTTGAAGGTGGTTCTCTTTTTGTCAAAAGTTATTAATTATGATAAAGTAATATTAATTGTTAATGTTCGTGAAACGGAAACCAAATTCATATCTATTTTAACAATAAGCGAAATATTATTAAAATAAGCCGCAAAAAGTTATAAAGTCCTTTTATCTCAACTATATGAAGAAGAACACACGGCCACAGATCAAGCTACACATTTTTGTTGCAAAATAGCTCCTATTACAACCGCATAAGGTGCCGCGTGTGTAGCTTGATCTGTGGCCGTGTTTACCTTTTAATTACTAAACATTTTTTATAAATAAAATTATACGATCATTATTCAGCTAGTCCCTATGTCACTCAAACGGGACAAATAAACACACATCCCCACTTAACCTGTCCACATTATGTGAACATTATTCACAGGCTTTCCGAGTTTTTTGCCTCAAATGTCTGACAAACTGTCAGTCACAAAACAAAGGGTTACATACTG
The DNA here is from genome assembly GCA_963555595.1 of Tethea ocularis. Lineage (NCBI taxonomy): Eukaryota > Metazoa > Arthropoda > Insecta > Lepidoptera > Drepanidae > Tethea > Tethea ocularis. Next base: position 9,641,471 of record OY741972.1, on the reverse strand, counting down.
CAAAGGATACAGACATTAAGGAAAAAAATTAAAGCTATAAAAAGAAAATAGATTTTTGTAATAAGTTGTCAGATTATCAAGTCTTTAGAAAGTAGTTATTTCTCTTTGACTTTTTGATTTAGCAGTTGCCGAGATTAGCCAATCACCGAAATCACTATATCTTTTGCTGAAAAATGCATTAAAATCAATTGAGTAGTTTAAAAGATCTAAGTGAACAGACAGACGACGAGAGCGACTTCATTTTATAGTATTTAAGATATGAGATCATCTTGGAGCTATACTAATGAGAACCCAACGCAAAAATAATTGAGAACCTCCTCCTTTTTTTAAGAAGGTTAAAAACTCAAACTGCGGACCATCCTTTATTTTAAAAACACAGACAGACATAATTACATATATAAACGATTTAGAGAATAATTATTGTTTTACTGTAAAGTGTGTTATTAATCAAGTCACCCCTAGCAAAGTGATTTAATGTTCCACTCAGAGGTGCTCGGTTCGAGGTTCCACAGTTTTATGGCCAAGTTAAGGCCAATAACTGTTAAATGGCTGCTTTATGGCGTTTTAAACTGTGTGTAAATACGAGTCGCATTCCTTATAAAAGCTTAAAGCTGTTGTTTTTATTTTATGTTATCACCATTTTGTTTTTTATACTAGAAGAAATAAAGAAATATTTAATTAAAACAGCACAAAACAAAAGATAAACGACGACATAATGATGCCGATTCTGTTGTTTACGAACTAAATAATTTTTATCTCACTATAATATCTCTTTCTAATAGTATATATAAGAAAGGGATGCAAGATATTTTAGTCCTGTTAGTTTAGTCCGATCACACATTTCAACGTGAATTTAAGCGCGATCTTTATTGGTCACGACTATTTACCCGTACATTATGACGGTATAGATTAAACTGACAGCATTAAAAATGTTCTATCTTTTTTCAATAAGGTTAAAATGAAAGAGAGGTGACTTGTCTAATATTAGTTAAATTCGTAAACAACAGAATCGGCACCAATAAATACTTATGTGAATCCAGAACTTATTTAAAATATTCAAGAAACCACCGAATCACTTTAGAAAAGACGTTATGATCATCAAACGACGGAGCAGATTTTCTTGAAACGTAGTTACGAACACTCTCAATGAGTGCCATGCCACAGACAGACATACAGATACACACTATAAACTTATAACACCTCCATTTTTCGTCGGGGGTTAAAAAGAATAATTCTAAAGATGAAATGAAATTACTTCGCGCCATTCACGGGGAATGTGCTGTCACAAATGAAACCAGCTCAGCATATTATGCTGCTGTAAGCAACATCGCTGATTTTCAGCTAATCTATCTATCTATACTAATAATAAAGCTGAAGAGTTTGTTTGTTTGAACGCGCTAATCTCTGGAGTTACTGGTCCGATTCGAAACAATCTTTCATTAATAGGTAGCTATATTATTCCCAAAGGTTGGCTATTTTTTATCTCGGGAACGCGAGTGAAACCTTGGGGAACAGCTAGTATAAAATACGGTTGAAAGCAAGTCTATTAAAAACGAGGATTAAATATACTAGTCATTTTCTTTCGTCTTATGATAGAAAGAGCTGGAGAATCTTAAAACCATGTTACCTAATATGGAGGTATAAGTCTTGGTGTCCATTCCATTGTTAGGCAAATTGCAACAGTTTTTAAAATAGTCGTTCATCTAAATATTTTTGATAAAGTACTTAAAAGTTTTTTTTTTAATAAACATTAGTTTTTTTCTCATCTTAAAATTATCATAAAATAGTTTGATAAAATTAAAACACTTTCTTATCTATTCAATCCAGAAACTTTATAGCAGCTTAAAAACATTAAACGTTGTTTATTTCATTTTTAACTTGTGTAATTATTTGAAACTTGCGAAGAAATTGTTATGAGTTTCATATTTAATTATTCCTACATACTTTTTAAATATTTTGTGTAAAAATAAATTATTTATTCGTGTCAATAACCTTTATATTTGAAAAACAAAAACATGTTTATTTTTTATTAAAAACTAACATACAGCTTTGAATAAGACTAAATTACTCGACGCTTTTCGATATTTTAAATCAGATTCTTGGAATAAACAGCTTAGGATTTCCAATTGAATTTTTGCCTTGACCTTTGACCCTGACTCCGAGATTATTCTGAAGGTCACACCAGTTCAGAGTACTTTAAAGCGTTTACCGTTTCATTAAAGATCATTTTAAATACAACAGATATTTTCAATTTAAATGCCGTGCATAAACCTAAAGGTATTAGTTTTTTAACACTTGGACATGTTTCGTTTCTTACGCTTACACGACAAGGTCACAGGTTCAATTCCCATCAAAATAATACAAGCACATTTACATGGAAATAAGAAAAATCATAAATTCTAATCGACTAACTTTTTTATACAATATTTTTTATCTACAAATAACACCAACAGTATTTTTCTGATGATAAAATAATATTGTCTAACGTCTAGAGAAATCTGTTTTATTCATGGAAACCCAACTAGCTTTCCACTCCTGTTTCAACAGGAAACAGGGGTACCCAATACCGTTTCATAGTAAACCTCTTCGTTTTTGAAATCGGTTAAAAATTTAACTTAATTAAATAAATAAATATCCTGGGACATTCTTCACACACGGTTATCTGATCCCAAACTAAGCAGAGCTTGTTCTATGGAAACCAGATAACTGATATACTACATATACTACTTTTCTTTTTTTGTAAATACATACTTAAATAGATAATTACACCCAGACACAGGACAAACAGACGTTCATGCACACAAATGTTTGTCCTGGATGGGAATCGAACCCACGACCAGCAGCGCGATAGGTGGCGTCTTAACCAACTGCGCCAACTGGACTGTCAACTAAATAAATAATTGTAAATATTGTATATTATAGACTAAAATAATCTGTTAAATATACGAATTTCATTGTACTAAATAATAATGTCTAATATTGAAATTAAATCACATGTAAATATATTAATTCAAACATAGCATTATTATTTTATCTTTGCATCAACTAAGGCCTAAACTGTACCTACATTATGAAGGGTATCTACTCAGACACTGCGATACAAGATTATTTTTCTTAGTGTAGGTTCTGCATGTAATTTATGTTAGAGTAACTAACTGGATTTAATTTTGTATACCTATCCATTATTTTTGTTTCTCTTTTATTATGTACTAGCGACCCGCCCCGGCTTCGCACGCCTTTTCTGTACTATAATATGCATGTATTATACATATAAACCTTCCTCTTGAATCACTCTTTATATCGCTGAAAACTGCATTAAAATCCGTTGAGTAGTTTAAAAGATCTAAGCGAACAGACAGCGTAAGCGACTTCATTTTATACTATGTAAAGAAGAACTTGTGCTTTTCAAATTAAACATATTATTTATTATTATAGTTACTACAAAATAATAACGATTCATAAATTATGCTAAATAACTTAGCAAGTGTGCATTCCTGCCATACTAATTTGACCTTACACATAAATTTAGCTATATTTCATTAATATCAACCCTGTGAAACTAAATATTTATGGGGGAATATATGGGAAGTATTCTGAACTTAGTTTATATTAGTTCTTTGGTACTTGGAGTTACCTACAAACTATTATTGTGCTATGATTTTCCTGAATTCGAACTTTCGACTTTCGTAATGCGTTTGACAGCACTACCAATGACTGAGATTAAAAGAGTCATGAATATCCCTATGGGCTTTATATCCTCTGTGCTATGGGCGTCGGCAATCTGACAGCGTAGGTCACTGATAGCTAGCTAGCTAGTTAGCTGACTTTGTTTTTCCACATGAAATTTTCAAAATAAGTTCGCAGAAACAAAAGCGTTTAAATACCGTCACACGGTTGGCCACTATAAAGGGAAACATGCTTGTCGACGCCCTGTTGGATATGAAAGTTAATGGATATCAAGAATGAGGAAGACCAAAGAGATGGATGGATCATGTGATATATGATACGAGTAAGAAAAGAGTGGATCCCGATATGACGGATAGAAGGGCTGAATGGAAGAACAGTACATATGGCGCCGACTAGGAACAGGGCAGGGAGATGATTTTGATGATGGATGATCAATGACTGAAGTTCAAACAAAAGCCAATCCCACTAGTTATAATACTAGTAATAATGCGAAAGTCTGTGAGTATGGATGGATGTTTGTTACTCTTTCACGCAAAAACTACTGAACGGAGTTGGATGAAATTTGGAACACATATACTTTATAACACATAGGATACTTTTTATCCCGGGAAAATATAAGATCTTCGGAAACGTGGGTGAAACTAGTCTATAATAAAAATCCTATCATCCCAATGTATCCTTTTGGTCTGACTGTCGATATACAAAAATTTTGGTATGTACTTTTTATTGAATCCTCAATCAATTTCAAAGTGACTGCTGCCTTTGTTCTGCGTCCCAACTTCAAAGTAACATACAGATAAATCATCAAGAGCTGTGTTAACTTTTAAAACAAACAGACATTCAATTGTCCCACAAAAAGAGATAAATTTAACAAAGCACAACACATTTGACAAGCAGATAAAGCTTTCACCGACACTCAAGCTAACTTCTCTCTTTGTATTTTGTATTATCATAGAATATTAATATCACTACCAGTTGGGTATCGACTGTAGGTACTTGTGTAGAGCAACGGCAGGGCTCTTGTGGGGAAACGGGTGTCGTGGACCGCTGCCTTCAAACACGCTTAGTTTGCAGGCTCAAACGTTGAGAGTCGACGACGTGAGAGTGTTTTATTTTATTAGACTTCGATAAAAAAAACATCTTTATCTTTCTTATGATATATCTACAGTAAATAATGATAATAATATTATGTAATATAAATGAACGTATGTAGTATTAAATTATACGTTTATTTTATTTTCCATTTTGTGACAATCCTGGCACATCTGCGTGCAACAGCATAAGTACATCAAACGCGTTTCTACACTGGTAGGAAGCATATAGTTACACTGTGTTAAAATGAATGTATGAAAACGAGACGGGTGGATTACTCATTTGTTGCGGTCCAGCAATTCCAATCTTGGGGCTAGTTACTCGTTGGTAGGTGATTACTTATGCCGTTTACTTAAATTCGCGCTTTCGAACACCGCGTCTTATGTAAGACCCGCGTAATATCGATATCAACGCTTGTTATTATTTTATATGTACTTATCAGACATTCGAGGACGGTCAACTTCACGTGAACGGCTAGTAAATTAGGTCGCTTGTATGAAGTCCCAAGGGTGGCAGTATATTTGAAAGTTAGGCTGACATTCTGAAAAAGGCTAATTTATTTTCAGCCACAGAAGTTTGTAAATTTATGCAAATTGTTATTGCAAAAAATGTTTGCGTTTATTTTGGGTTTTGCTAGTTTTAAAAATATCTCAGCTATATTTATAAAGCTTTCAGTCTGACACATATCCAATTACTCCCTTGATATTTGAAAGTAATAAATCTAAAAATGGTTATACTCATGTTGTGTAAAAACAAAAAGAAATAATACACGTAAAACTTTCTCGTATATTCTATTTTTATTAACTTAGTTTATATTTCCTACGTTTATTAATAATATATTTTATTATATACATACCTAAGCATGAAATATTTCAAACGACCTTTATTAATATGTAGGTAGGGCTTTCTCAATTTAGGATAACAAAATATTTTTTAAATCAAATATTTAAATCACATAATAATTATGCTTTATATTTTTTTTATGAATGAATAAAGGAAAATGAAAATGTAGCTTTTTTATCACAGATGACAGGTGGCAGGCGGTCTACCTGATGGTAATTGGTTACCGTCACCTATCGCCTATTTGCAATCATCATTATCAGCCGAAAGACGTAGGTACACTGCTGGACATTGGCCTCCCCCAAGGATCTACGATTGCTGGTCTTGCGTTACCCGCATCCAGCGGTTGCCCGCGACCCTCACAAGATCTTCGGTCCACCTTGTGGGGGGCCTGCCGCGTCTTCCGTTTGGAATACCAGGAGAATTGCCAATGTGTTGCCAACCTGTCATGTTACAATGCCAAGAAGGCAACTGGCTCTCAAGTGCAGTTGTCGGAACACACCGATAGGTGCTTGGCGACAGATTTTTAACTTGTGGTGGTAGTCAGCCAGACGGTTACTACAAAGTACCCTACCACCGTGCTATGGTTTCTCACGATGTTCTCCTTCACCGAAAGCTCAAGCTCTTTGTGGGCTTCGAACCCACGACCATCGTCACGGCATTCGACGGAATCCCTTGGTTAGGTATCTTCATTAGCTCTTTACTTTGTTATTTGTCTGTGGTATTCTCTAAGGTGTAAGTAATTAGCCAGTCTCCCTAAAGAACAATAAATTATAATGCTTTACCTCTCTCTCTTATTGTACCTAATAAAAAAAACAGAAGACAAATATTAAGTAACTAATTCCGCTGAATCTCCTTCTCTGTCAAGTCCCATAAAATATCAAGTTACAAACATGCTTCTTTTTTTGAAGTTGCATAAATAGAATTTCTTTGAATACGATAAACGATAAAATTGTCGTGCTAGCATGTGCAACATGCACGTACAATAAAGAGCGTATCAAACTCTGAAACTCCATTGATCAGACAGTCGTAGTTTCCCGGGGGACTATTATTACATTTGCAGCTTCACTCGTGCTTCAGTTTTACCACAAATTGAGTACTCATACATTTATAAAAATATTTTTTTTATTATAATAAAAATTCCTACTTATGTAACCTACGATAAAAGTTAGGGATTGTTTTTATTTTTTAGATTGTATATATTTTTGTAATCACCTTTTAAAACTTTTCAGTTGGATACCCTCGATCGGAATGAGATTTTTTTAAAACAGATTTTGGTGCAAAAAATATGCCATGTTGATTTTTGATAACTTTAATATTAGTAACATTAGCGCGATACAGACAAAACTAACGGCAAATCATGCAACAAGATTAGATTGTTTATGGAAATTGAGCTTACACACGTTTGAGTTGGGGCACAAAATTAAACGGTGATGGAACTACACTGAGGTTAGTTATACTCCATCTGTACTATGCTTTTTTTGTGATTACAAACTTGTATTAGGTGCTATCTGGATAATGTTTTGGTCAAATATTTAGCACATCATGTTTTATCTCTATTTACACTGTTTTTGTCCCAAATAAATCTCTCTGAATTTTAAAACAAAGATAAACTGATATACCTACCATTGATTTTCTGGTGAAATAAACGATCATGAAGACATTACCTGGACGTGTCATCATTTTGTCACATAGGTAGACCGTACACCAGGACGGTAACAATAAATTAAAAAAATATATATCCAGACTTTCTTACGGGCATAAAGTCCTGCATGATCAGAAGTTTTTTACTATTGACTAAGTTGACATGGAAACCTCAGAGTGCGGTCGTCCTGTATCTACTTTCATATAACGTGGCGGTGAATCTAATTTGCCTACGCTGAGATACGAATGTATTTGCTAAGGAGATTTCTTCACTTAAATGAGACAGTGTTTTGCTGTTATGTAGCTTTTGAGCGTAAGTTTAATATGGTACGAAGAGAAATAACGTCAGGAGTATTGACATCACATGCCGTGGTGAAGGTTGTGGGTTCGAATCCCGTCAGAATTGGTCCAGCCGTTTCAGTGATTAGCCGGAACAAACAGACATTAATTTAATATTTTTTTTGGTTTAGGCGTTTAGGTAAAGATTCAGAAATATGTGACTATGTAATTAAAAGTCATTTACAGAAAAAAAAACACACCATTTGTGAAAAAAACTACCTTTTTGCAATTATAAAAATAATAACGTAAATAATTATATTCTCTTGCTATAAATACCACTGGTATGAGATGGCTATATTTTATTCAGTCAGGGCTGAATTCGGATAATTCGTCGTAAGATCCTTGAAGCGTCTCATTATAAAATAATTACTCGCCTTACCGTGAAATGTAATTGTGATCATACGAGCATTTATTTTGCTCAGAGAGTCAAAAGAGAGTAAAGTATCCGAGTAAAATGGAAGATAGACATTGTCTTATTACGCTTGTAAAGGCCCTGTCATACAGAGCCAGATTAAGCAAGCGCGGGGCCCGTAGTAAATATCGTGGGGCGTTTAAGTTGCTACGGGTTTTCAAGTGTAAAGTGGTAAATAACCTATCGGGCGTCGGCCATCTGACAGCGGAGGTCACTGATAGCTAGCTAGCTAGCTAAATAAATTTAAAAATAAGTTCCCAAAGAAAAGCGTAAGAAACAAAAGCGTTTAAATGATATCACACGGTTGTCCACTATAAAGGGATAGTAGTTTATGATACTGTTGCATAATAGGTGTTATTAAATACGAGTGTGAGTTTAAGTACCGAGCCGTAGGCGAGGTTCTTAATAGTATCACACGAGTTTTTAATACCTAATTATGTGCAGTATCATACAGTACTTTATCTAAACTCATCTAATAATGTAATTTAAAGGTAAAAAATCGATAATATTTTGTCATAGGTTTTCATGACTTACGGGTATCGATTATTCGTCATTTCCATTGCCGCCTCCACAATTTCAGATCCAAGTTTATTTCACCTTAGTATCACTGCTATTTTTCTATCATTTTTGGCCAAAATAAAATATGTATGCAAAAAATCAATAAAATAAACAAACATTAATCATCATGGCGCCCAAATCCGTGTGGGGAAAAACTCCTAAGTTGAGATCTCTACCGCATACGCGACCACAGACAAAGTAAATTTGCATCTAAAATTATAATTGTTTAGTCCTTATGTCTGGCCACTTATAATGTTTTTTTCTTTATTATTTCGTTTGACAAGTTGACTGACAGTAATTGAGGTATTAAAACCCAAAAAACATTATAAGTGGCCAGACATGTCCAAATACTTGTACTTTAATGAAAAAAAGTTATTTTATAGCATTATCTTGGGAAGAAAACTGTACTATAATATAATTTTTTAATTTCATTATAGACGGGTGTGCCTAAAGTGGTTCATTAACGTACTGTTTTTGATTTCATAATTAGAACTTTACGATATGAGAGTAGATAAAATCTATTAAACCTATGACATGCTTGTCGACGACCTGTTGGATAAAGCAAGTCTCAAGACGTTTATTAGGTTACAATTTTCAAAAAAAACTTTATAAATGAGTTTTGAGTTTGAAACTACGAAGTGCTTTACCGTTATGCTAGTTTCCTGACGACGTTTACTTTCACAAGTTCAATCTCATTGTAAGATTCGAATCACATTTATCATAGCAATAAAAACAGAGTTGGTCCCAAAAGTTGTCCAAATAACAAACCTAATCTCATTTCAGAATAACCTAACTAAAGAAACGCAATTACGTAAGTGTAGCTAATAAGTGATCAACTAACATACAAAAGAACTCAAAGTGAAGAACAGTAAATAAAATCTTTACTGCCAGGGAAGTAAAAGTACCCAGAGAAGTTTGCACTCCAATTATTGTATAATACTCGGGCCGCAAAGAGTGCGGGTCGGTAAAAACCCTCAATGACTAAAAACCATATTTTTTAGGGTTCCGTACCCAAAGGGTAAAACGGGACCCTATTACTAAGACTCCGCTGTCTGTCTGTCCGTCTGTCACCAGGCTGTATCTCATGAACCGTGATAGTTAGACAGTTGAAATTTTCACTAATGATGTATTTCTAATGCCGCTATAACAACAAATACTAAAAAGCAGGAAAATAACTGCGAGTCCGACTCGCACTTGGCCGTTTTTTTATTTCTGTTTTTTAATACAATCACCAAAAGAAATAAAAAGGTTATAGACCTACCAGTGGCGAGAGGTGAAATTATTATTATTATTTTTTTACGATGTATAGGCCTGTATTTGACCACAATCAACCGTGGTCAGTGATGATGTGGCCGATGATGGTAAGCACACAAAGCCTAGAAAGGAACTGGCTCTCAAGTGCAGCTGTCGGAACACACCGAAAGGTGCTTGGCGACAGATTTTCAACTTGAGGGTGGTAGCCAGCCAGGCGGGTACTATAAAGTACTCTACCACCGTGCTATGGTTTCCTCACGATATTTTCCTTCACCGAAAGCTCAAGCTCATTGTAGGATTCGAACCCGGGACCTTCGTCTCGGTATCCGACGTCACTACCACTGAGCTATCATCGCCTTTTAATTATAGCGAGGGTAAGTCGTTCAAAAACACCGATAATTTTATACGTAATTACAGTGTATTTTATATAAAAGTGGCTTTGAAATAATGAATCTGTGGGACTGGGATTTCTAAAAGGTAAGCCGATGGGAATCGGCTTGTATGGACCCTTCGCCACTGATACCTACCTGCCTATAAAGTTATCGCGTTTTTTTTAAACCGACCCGCTTTCTTTGCGGTCTAGTTTAGCTGGTACCGGTACTAAAATGTTCCAAAAGCTAAACATATCCTTGAATATTTCTTTGTGTGAAACAAAGGCATTTAAAAAATCTAGATTATTTTAAGTTATATGACGATGCGCGTAGGTAGTATTTACTTTTGACGAAAGAGCATTTTGATGTGAATATTTCTTTTCTATTTCAAAATTCGGGGATGTTTTCTATACTAATATACCTAATATTATAAAGAGGAAATATTTGATTGTTTGTTTGTTTCCATTGAATAGGCTGCGAAACTACTGAACCGATTTCAAAAGTTCTTTCACTAATAGAAAGCTACATGATTCCCGAAGGTTATAGGATACTTTTTATCTCGGGAACGCGAGTGAAACCACGCGGAATAGCTATTCTTCAATAAAATATATCATTATTAAAAAAATATATAATAGTGAACGATAAATTACATGTTTTTTGTAGGACAGATAGACATAAAATCTGTTTAAGCCCATCATGTTTTTGCGATTTGACCCCAGTTCTACCCTTAAGGGAGAAAGAGCAATTCATTCCAATTCCATCTAATAGTAAAATAAAATCCATGTCTATAAGGTTTCAATATATTTACGAGTGTATCACCCTTGATGATGAAGCAAGAATGTTAAAATAAAACATTCATAAAGCAAAAATGTTTTTTAGCTGCATTTACACGTGTAACAGTTCGTTGCTGATATGTGAGGTCAGCAGAAAAGTTTTTGTTTGTGAAATATTTTTCATTACAAAGTTTTACGCTTTTGTTTATTGCTCGTAATTTTGCATTTTTTTATATAATTAATAATGTTTGTTTTATAAGGTGAATACTTAAAATTGTGTTTATTTTTTATAAATTTTGGCAATTATTAAAATTTGTTTTTTTTTTTTAACTATAATTCAAAGAAATATTAGTAAAAAATGTATTGCCCTTAGAATATTATTAGACGCAACAATAAGGTGTCATTTGCTAAATTAGAACTTTTTTAACTTTTTATTTAAACATAAAAGATTAATTATTTATCATTTAGTAAAACTACTACATACTTATACTAAATTATAAATAATCAACTGCCACAGAAAGGTCACCGCTCAGCAATAATTAATTTTGTATTATGTATATTTCATTCAAAAATAGAATGTTATAAATAAAACGACAGAAGCTGTTTGCTTTAACAATTAACAATACCGTCCACTCAAACAAGGCCTGCAATGGTCTGGCAGCAAAATTATTATTTCAAACACGAAAAGACCATTAATACTTAACACTCTTGAGAGTAAAATACCTAACCTAATATGATTTGTTTTGATTCTCTTTAGAGCACAATAAAGAATTTATTATTATTTATTAAAATATCTACCGTTGTCTGTGGACATGAAAAACATACGTTTTTCATGGCCGCTTTGATATCTATTCCTGAGCCAAAAAAAGACAAAATAGCGCGCTATATTTTGGATAGTAACTGGATCTCAAGTGCACAGCGGCAAATATATATACTGTTATTTTTTCTGCCATCGGTGCCGAGAAAAACTGATATTCCATTCGCAAACAAACTTGTGTATCCAGTTTCAACAAAGGCGAGCTGACAGTCATGTTTCTATCTATGGAAACGGCTCTATACTTTGCTATATTGAAGTCTTCTAGAATAGCGAGCACTTTCAGTATATATTGATGCTATTTATTTATCTGTGCTACATCTATAGGAGTCTGTGGTACTGTTCAACTAGGTTTCCGTACGCTGTAATTTACTTACAATTTTTTTTGGGGCATATAGTTTCTAATCAACCTATAGGTATAATGGGGCATGGAACTATTTGATGATTGTTCGAAAAATCCAGGTCATAGGTTAAAATATTATAAATGCTTTTAAACGAATCGAAAAAACCTCCTATTAAACCTAGTTTTACTAGGAATAGCGCGTAAATAAAAATACCTGTGTTTATTTACGTATTTTTCAATATACCATTACCCAATAGTAAATACCATTCCATATACAGGTTGATTAAAAGCTATATGCCCCAAAATATTTTTTATAACAAACAGAATAACACGACCTGGATTTTTACGATTTTTCCCAATGAAATCACGAAATGACAATGTCCGCCTCCTTTATCCGTTTAATCAGGTCACGTGCGGAATTGACCCGTGACGCAAACGTATATTCGATGACAAAAATATTTGTTATTTACATTAATTTTTAACCTTATATACAATACAATTCGTAGAACAAAATACTGTTGTTATAACTTTATTTATAAAATTTCTTCAGCAAGGATTTTTATGTGTTTTTAAAGAGCATCAAGTTCATACACACGTAATATAAATTTTTCTTGCATTTTCGTACAAAGATTATATTGTGATCTATTAAACAGAATATTTTGAACGATATAACCAGTTTTTGTAACATTGTCTAATGATTTCGTTTAAATTTTCAGCTCATTAGTGTATGTATTCCAAACCACTAAACGCATGAAAAATCAGCAGCGTGTTCATAATAATATGGTGTTCACCAACACGCTTTTTCTATATGTTAATTACTAGCTGTCCCCCGCGGTTCCACCCGCGTTTCCAAATAAAAAGTAGCCTATGCAACCTGATCTAGATAAGGCAACATAATAATTGTCCATGGGAAAAACAGTTTTCACTTAAATATATTCCAACATGCTTAAAAGTTTGTCCTTGTGCTTTATTTATATTGACTTCAGACGATAGGTAGGTAATTTCACAGGAAATTGTACCTATTCGTTTAAATCTATATGGTAAATCTGTGGGTTTCATCTGTGGTATTTATCAGTACTGTTTGCCCAACTGCTGGCTCAGTCAAAACCAATCGCTACTATGACGGAAATTTTACTTGAAGTCTGGTACCATTACATAAATTTGGTGGTCTAATATCTATTTAACATGCATTGTCCTGAATGACTGTCTGACGGATCAACGCATAGCCTAAACCGCTGATCGTAGAGACCTGAAATTTAGAGGGTGTGTTCTTCGTATGAAGTAGGCATCCTATAAGAAAGGATCTTCCGAAATCCTTAGGGGTTGAAAAATTAAACAAAGTTTGTATGGAACAACGTGATTCCTTGGTCCAATCTACTTCGAATTTTGCATAAACATTCTTTAAGATAATTGATGGAAGACGTGTTTTGTATTTTATTGAAACTCATCGCCTATCGGGGTTAAAAAAGGGTAGAAAGTTATTTTGGTGGTGATTTGCATCGAAGTTGATATAAATACTGCTTTTGAACTCACATAAAAGCTTGGTGCAATGCAATGCATATGACGAACAATTGGGATGAATTTGCTGTTATGTCTCATGACCGTCTTGGCAACAATCATGGGACAAAAGAAAAGTATAAATTAGATGTTACAACACTCTACATTTCTGCGAGTTACCCATTAATATACCCATTTGTATTTGAAGTATATCGAAATGGAAACCAGTATGCCAATTTGGTACAGAAGACCAACCCATCAAAAGGTTACGTTTTTCCCAAGAACTTTCTTATGGTCACTTTGATGCCTACGCTGATGCCGATGGTGATAATAACACTGATCAGCGTCCAATAGCCAATCTAAATATATAAAACTTTTAACAAAAATTAGAACCGATATCATGGTACCGCAGATTTATTTCGCTTACTTTAAAACTATCATATTAGAGTTACTAAATAGTTATTTTCTGCTTTTTAGTGCCTTTGAAGGCGGTTCTATTTTTTGAAGTCTTTTATTTTTCAATTTTGAATTTCTTATGTGTAATCAATGACTCTCAAGGTCACTGACCTAGGATAAGCATATTAGTGTTGTAGTTTTCATCATCGTTCCTATAACATTTAAAGAATTATCCCCTAACCATTAAGGATTTGTACCGTCCATCATCAGCTCAGCAACATAAGATGATGACTACCAGACGCAAATATCTGAATAGCTTTAGAAAGTATGATGAAAAACATTGTAAGTGCCTATAAAATTTAAAGAGTTCCCTCGATTTGTCCAGGATCCTATTATCAGATCCTGACTTGGTGTTTATGGGACTACTTGTGAAGTATACCCTTTCAAGCGAAAAATATTTTTCCAAATCGGTCCAGGCGTTCGAGTATTCGGGGAACATACAAAAAAAATGATTCCGACGAATTGATAACCTCCGCTTGAAGTTGGTTAATTGACTGACTGACTGACTGACTTATCGCGCGTGATATCGCGTGTGATATCGTGGGTGGAAAGCTATTTAGCATTCTATATTAAAGCTGAGAAGTTTATGAAAAACATTGTAAGTGCCTATAAAATTTGAAGAGTTCCCTCGATTTGTCTAGGATCCTGACTTGGTGACCATGGGACTACTTGTGAAGTATATCCTTTCAAACAAAAAATAATTTTCCTAATCGGTCCAGGCGTTCGAGTATTCGGGGAACATACAAAAAAAAAGATTTCAACGAATTGATAACCTCCGCTTGAAGTTGGTTAATTGACTGACTGATCACGGGGGGCATCGCGGGTGGAAAGCTATTTAGCATTAAATAATAAAGCTGAAAAGTTTTTTTGTTTGTTTGAACGCGCGAATCTCCGGAGTTACTGGTCCGATTCGAAAAGTACACTGTCAGCGGGTAGTTTAGCCATTATTTTGTCGTTGATGGCGTCAACGCTTATATTTCTGGCAGCTAATTAAATTAAATTGCCCTCTCACACATCCATTAATGTTTTTTTTGGTCGATATTGGCAATATCCGGATATACTCTACAGATCAGGTCTTCAATGTTGGTCACGATTTTACCAAGGTCTTTGTCAATAGCTATTTTTTTATCTGATTCAGGTACTTTCCCATCCCCGATTAAATGGAGCTTTATTGGGAAATCTGTGCTTCCTCTACCCAAGTGACTCCTCATTTTGGTATACAGTTTCAATAATTCAACAGACTTTCATGATGAGGAAGATTTTAAGCAAGATTTAATAATAGTTTCCCTAACAGGCAACGTTTATCTGAAATCACCAGAAAACATCAAAGTTATTCCACCCCCATGGGTGGTAAATAATGGCTAAACTACCAGCCGACAGCGTAGTTTTCGAATCGGACCAGTAGCTCCGGAGATTCGCGCGTTCAAACAAACAAACATTAGCCATCTATTTGTGCATTTTATAATTCTGAGAGTTCTATCTAAAACCTCTAGATGAGCTCTATGAGTCTTGTGCACTCATCCCATATTATTAGGTTTGCATCTTGTAAAACCTTGCCCAATGGTCCATTTTTACGTATAGAGCGTACGCTGTCTTTTTCAAGAAATACCGTAAGGGTCTGTTTAGAAGTGAAATGAGCCGTCCTTCTACCTGTAGCAGCAATAAATATCTGATGATGCAACAGCAATGGCTAATTTCGTTGACTTCAAAACTATCAGATTAGAGTTCTTACATAGTTAGTTATTTTATACTTATTAGTGCCTTTGTGGTTTTTTTTTGTTAAAAGTATTTTATTTTTCATTTTGTAGTTTCTTATGTGTAATCAATGACTCTCAAGGTCACTGACCTAGGATAAGCATATTAGCGTTGTACTTTCCATCATCGTTCCTATAATATTTAAAGATTTATCCCCTAACTCCTACCCGTTAAGGAGTTGTACCTTCCATCATCAGCTCAGCAACATGTGACGACTACCAGACGCAAATATCTGAATAGTTTTAGAAAATATATGAAAAACATTGTTAGTGCCTATAAAATTTTAAGAGTTCCCTCGATTTCTTCAAGATCCCATCATCAGACCCTGACTTGGTGACCATGTGACCACCTGTATGTATAGTTTCCAAATCGGGTCAGGCATCTTCGAGTAATCGAGGAACATACATAAAAAAAGATTCCGACGAATTGATAACCTCGTCTTGATGACAGTTAAAAATAACAAAAAACTGTTACCTAGGCGACCGCTGTCATCCATTGACAACCGCGTCGCATCGCTCACCCATGCTATACATGCTTCCGCTTAACGTTCTTTTTATCATTGCTCAGCTCCTGAGGGTCGTAGCGTGATGTTCTATAGCCTATAACCTTCCTTAATAAATGGGCTTTCAATTGCAAAAAGGTTTTTTCATATCCCACTGGCAGATCCAGAGATTAGCGCGTTCAAACAAACAAACAAACAAACAAACAAACAAACAAACTCTTCAGCTTTATTATTAGTATAGATAGATAGATATTGAATATACCTACAGACATAAATTTTGCATCCTTTTTTTTTACTCTGTATAGGCTTGTGTTTGACCACAATCTCACCGTGGTCAGTGATAATGTGGCCGATGATGGTAAGCACACAAAGCCTAGAAGGGAACTGGCTCTCGAGTGCAGCTGTCGGAACACACCGAAAGGTGATTGGCGACAGATTTTCAACTTGAGGGTGGTAGCCAGCCAGGCGGGTACTATAAAGTACTACCACCGTGCTATGGTTTCCTCACGATGTTTTCCTTCACCGAAAGCTCAAGCTCATTGTAGGATTCGAACCCGGGACCTTCGTCTCGGCATCCGACGTCACTACCACTGAGCTATCATCGCCTTAAAAATATCCTTTTTTCAAATGTAAAATATATATCGGAGAAAGAAACTAGTAAAAACTAAAAATATCATCAAAATCACAATAAACTAAAAGTAGTAACCATACTATTGTTAAATGAGTACATTTTCTTTAACAAAAAGAACATTCCCAAGTAATTTATCAGCCGTCACAATATGAAAAGCCACTTGAATACTTAAAGCCTTTTCATACACCGTGACGTGGGGTACGGGGTAATAAGAATCCCCTCACTTATACAGGATGATTTTGGTAGGGTATAATGTACACTGAAAGGGTATTGAAGTATACCTTCACAAAATAGTAGTAGAAAAAAATTACAATTCTCGTGTTTGTTTCCAAACTCCTCTGAAACGGCTTGACTGATTTTTTTGGTGTATATTCTGTAGGTTTGAGAATAGGTCGTAAACTATTTTTTATTCCGAAAACGCGAGTAAAATCGCGTGGAACAGCTAGTATTTCTATAAAAACTTAAAAAAATAGTAACTAAATTAGTTTTTCATTAAAATTTTAATGTTATTACCCATTACATATTATAAAGTTATTCAAGGTTGTGATCTCCTTGCGTTGGTTATGCGTTTGAAGAGTCATGAAGTAACAAACAAACAAATGTTTGCATTTATATATAATATTAGGATTATGTACACAATTCACTGTATTCGCGCAAATTCACAATATTAAGCAAAAATCACCCTGTAAATAGGGTAGACACTTAAAGATGTCATCTTTTCAAATCTTAATTTGAGTTCGTCTCAATAAGTTTATAGGTTTGACCTTTATAAGCGCTCTCAGTGAATTAAGTGTTTAGACTTTGAAAAGTCCATGGGACCAACACTCTGGAGTTAAGCGCGGTGGTAGAGTACTTTGTAGTACCCGGCAGGCTGGCTACCACCCTCAAAATCAGTCGCCAAGCACCTACTGGTGTGTGCATTTGATAGCTAGTTCCCTTCTAGGTTTTGAGTGGTTAACACTTGCAGCCACATCTGTACTGAACACGGTGAGATTGTGGTCAAACAAAAAATTATCACAAAAACATTTTTATCCGACTTCAAACAAAAAGAGGAGGTTCTCAATTCAGTTGTATTTTTTTATGTTTATAAGCATAACTTTTTAATTTATTAACCGATTTTAATAATTCAATCTTTTTTCGTTGGGTTCAGTATAGCTGCAAGGATTCTACAAGGTTAGCATTTTAATTTTATTGTCTTTGAAGGAGGTTTTTACTCTTTTTGTTAAATGTTGATTATTTTATTTATAATCAAATAACATTTTTACACAATTTCAGAGTTTTATTATATTACAAAAGTTCAGCATGACGAACCAAACTTATGTTACGAAAAGAAACATCTGGATGTGTCCATCCTGTATAAATATCATAAATGATCTACCCTCTACGGTGTTGGATCATTTATCTTCGTCCCCCATGGCTTTCAAAGTCGACGAGTCACTACTGTTTCATTCGAACTCGGTTTTGATGAGAATTAATTGTGATTTATTTGTGTTTGACATTGCTTCCTTCCATTTATTTTTCTATCTTATTTAGGAAAGATTTTTATTTAGGAAAAGGCAAAATATAATTATATACTGTCTACCACACTCTCAAGTTAAAAATCTGTCACCAAGCACCTTCCAGTGTTATTCGACAGTTGTACTTGAGAGCCAGGCTTCTAAGCTTTGTGCTTATCACCATCGGCCACATCATCACTGATCACGGTGAGATTATGGTCAAAGGTCTATACTATACGCAGTAAAAAAAATAGGTGAGGTCGTCCTGTTGATAAAATGATATTCATCACAATGAAAAGTGTTCCAAATTTCGACGTGATAAAAGCGTACGAAGTATCTATTAATTTAGGTGACAAAAAGCTCTTTGCAAATATTAAAACGGGATGGTAAAACCCTTTATTCCACGGTGTAAAGTTCTACATAAAAATATATTATTATGCGTTTATATATAATTTTAGTTGCTGAATGTGAGCTTTGAATTTATTAGTTTTAGTTATGTTTCCTAACTGTTTTATTGTAGACTAGTTTCCGCCTGCGGATTCACCCGCGTTCCTGAGAGATCTTGTTTTCCTGGAATAAAAAGTAACCTAAATTTTATTCCAGTCTCTATTTATGCGCCAAGTTTCTTATAAATCCATTCATTTATTCAAATGAAACATGATGCATGATAAAAAAAAAACAAAAACTTTTATTATTAAATTTTGACAATATAGTTTATGTAGGTAGGTATGTATATCTATGAGGATAGATTAGACATCACAATACCGTTTTTTATTTGCATTATGTCGACAACGCTTGCCATGACAAAGCTTAATAATAGTATGTACGGTCAGCTACATACGTACGCGCGTACGCTGAACAATTCCAAATCTAAATCGACATTGTTATGCTACTAGCAACAATATTAATAATCGACTTCTCGATTAAACTTTTTTCTAATCAATGAGTCCATTAATATAACGCCCTGAGCCGAGGTTCGTACCCCATTCGGGGGTGCTCTCAGCGTGGTTACCTAAATGTTACCCGGCTGAGAGCCCTCATGGCTCGCCGATCGTCCGGTTAGGTTGATGCAGCCATCAGAGAATACAAACTTTAGTCCTTTCAAAAAAAATGAGTTGGAAATATTTTAGTATTTTTTTTTCTGTATAAGGTATACTTCTATATCCTTTGGGCTTATTATACCCTTCCAAAATCACTGTAGGACAAACAGGTTAATTATATAAATTCTGATTTGCTCAGAAATATTATGTTGCTGGCTGTACGACGATCTATTTATACTTATTTCTTTTAGTCTCGTGAAACAAATAAGTTTAAATGCTCCATAAATCCATTTTCAAAACAAGTAATTCACTCTAGAAAGTTCTCGAAACATCTCTGTCGGGATTATATCTGTGATAGTGATATTGTTTTTTACCTTTTTTTACCAAGATAATTCTCTTTTCGTGACGTCATCTCGCCGAGAATTAAATCTCTTTTGTTTATTTAAGGTCAGCCTCTTTTTTTACTTCAAAGGATCATCGGCTTGAAAGATTTCCAGTGAATTAGGATTCCAATGTCTGCCTATGAAGGAACGCACATACATAGAAATCTTTATTCATACCGCTTGATTCACTTTTAAATGATTCTTTTAATTGTCAATTCAATTTGAAATTAAAAAAAATAAAAACATTTTGATGGATTCATTTTTTAATTAGTCCTTACAAACTGCGCAAGGTTGATTTCACCTCCAATGTAGGCATGGATTTAGGAATAGACTGGATCGAGTCGCCCCGTGTCAAATATAACGCACAATATATCGTATGTATGTGTGTCCTGAGTGCGACCATATGAAACAAAATACTATGCGAATTTTTTAAATCGGCAACATTGGTCCGTGGGGCTTATAAAGAAAACTGGCATCATCGTAGCGTCGTTCTAATGTTCCAAGTCAGTCTGTCCATGAGTTTTACGATATGACAGCCCCATGAACAACTATTATTTATTCCCTATTGTTTTTCCATTAAAATTTGGAACCTTATGAAGAAAGTTTCTCAATTTGCCTGTAAATAAAGTACCTAATTTTTTTTGTATGACGTTATCGCTACTCAAGTTTAGACTCGAAACTTTTAGTTGAGTCCTAAATGTTTCTCCATTTAAGTTTGTACGAGTTCCAAAACTAAATTAAGTGGTACTTTAAATTCTCATTTAATATTATCTAGATTACCTACTGAATATTTGAAAAGTAAAACTGAATTAGAAGATCTTTAAAATAGTTCATAGCGGAATAATATTTGAAAGCTGTACCCCCACCGCCCCGCGGTTTCATCCTTTTCAAAAATCATTTCTTAGCAGATTTCTATGTCATAATAGCTATTTGTATGCCAAATTTCAGCCCAATCCGTCCAGTGGTTTGAGATGCTCGTTGATATATCAGTCAGTCAGTCAAACTTTCTTTTTATATATTTAGACTATAAACATGTAATACCAATATGGAAGTTTTTTATTCGACATTATAATAGAAAACAAGATAACACTATGAATTATAACGTAACTTAACTATAGACACTAAAACTAAAATTTAAACTAATTTTGAAATTAACTCTACTTAAACTAAATCATATTTACAAATTTAAAAATATAGTAAATCATAAATATAATAAAAATAATGATAAAAATAAATTATAAATAGAAAAGTTGTCCCAGATCGCTGTCCTGTGTACAAACAAGTCGGATTGAAGGACCATCACAAGTAAAATTAAAGTGGTAAGGAATTATTTTTCGACGAGTGAAACCGCGGGGCAGGAAGCTAATCCAAACTATATATATCATTACTTTATGTTTCGTTTTATAGATTCATGATAATATACCTAATCTCGTTCCCAAATACTACACGATTTCATTTCAAAACTTTTACGAAATAAAATAAAAAGGAAATGGATGTTAAAACTAATGACATCGTTACTGATGTCGAGGCAACCCTTCGGGGGATAATTCCTATCTGCCTAGAGAATAACTACCTCTTGAATATTGAGAGTATTTTTTTCTCTATATAGGTTGATTTCTGGATTTCGTACCTCAAATGGAAAAAAATGCAGGTCAGACTCGCACACGATTGGGTTCAATACCATCGAACATTGTTTATTTTCATTATTTGTTATTGTATTGTATTACGGTTGAGATACAACCTGCTGACAGACGGACGGACCGCGGAAGCCTAGGAATAGGGTTCCATTGACACCTTTGGGTACAGAACCCTAAATGGGAACCCTTATAGGATCACTCCGTCTGTCTGTCGGTGTGTCAAGAGCATTTTTCTCAGATATGCACAGTCCAGTTGTTTTAATCTTTATTTACTTTTTTTGTTATTAAGTTGGTACTAAGGGACAAACTCAATATATTTTCTAAAATACCGAGAAAATACCTACATTTATGTTTTGTCAATGCTCGGACCCAAGGCCCGAGACAATAGGATACTGACTTTAAGTACACTTTAATGTTTACTACGACATTCAACTATCTTTACGATGTAGTCCTGTCTGCGGATAATGTATGTACATCTGGTTCTAAGGGCAAACTTAGGACTGGAGACAATTGACACGTATTTTTTTTACTTGCTTTTATAAAGTAGCTTCTTATTAGTAAAATAATTTTTCAAATCGGACCTGTAACTCCGGAGATAAGCGCGTTCAAACAAACAAACTATTCAGCTTTATAATTAGTAGTAGTCTTTTTAATCAAATCTAAAATCACCATCATTTTATTTTCATGATCGACTTTTTAAAATATTATCTATTTAATCTAAATTAGACTTTGTTATTTGCTACCCAAACTTGTTTTTACAACGGATATTATTCTCAAGGGTTCATCGTTGCCCTTTACGGTTATTTAATCAACATTCAAAAGTTTTCAGCTGTCACATATTTCATTGTTTGAAAAGTCGTAAAGTTAAGTAAAGTCCATTATTTAGGGATTAGATAAAGTAAAGCTAATTCTGTAAAATAATGTGTTTTGATTTATCACTCCAGCTATTTTTGTATAATGTTTCAGACATAAATAAATTTCGATTGAAGCTATATAATTATGGAACTATATCAATCACACGTGTACAATCTATCAACTCTAGAGTCATCGAGTGTCAAGAGTCCGGCGGCTTCAGGATTCTTAAAAAGATCTTTTATTTTATAATAAGGAGGTTCTGTTACTTTTTTTTTACTATGTTATTTAAATTTCAACCTTGACAGGAGAGAATAAGAATAATAATATTTTTTTATAGTCAAAAAGTAGTTCCTTTCCACAATTTTCCGCGATTTTCATTCTTATTTTTTTTCTAATGTATCTGATATCGACGCTTGACTGTTAGGTATACACATAAACACAGACACACAGGGGTTATGTTTTAAACGTAATGAGGTATTCTTGAACCTCGAAAGAAGGTCGACAAACGACAAAAAACGTCTGCAAACTTATTGCAATGTCATATGGTTCAATTTCAAATCTCTCATGGTACACCCGCTACAACGTAAATAATTTTGTGCTATATAAGCTACTTTGTATTCTAGGAACACGGGTGAAACCGTGGTAAATAGCTAGTATACAATAAAATAGGTGTAGTTGTTATTACCTGTCTTATATTAAGTAACTTTATTTGAAACATTATGAGAGACGTAAACTTTATTTCCGACGAAATTGTTGGCCAATTGCCTCTTCGTGTATTAATAGGCGTTATATAAGCCTCTTTTGGGAATTTCGTGAAAATTGTAATTAGGGTTGCCACTCATGATAATTATTAGTGTGCTAATGATATGATAAAGGATGAGTTATATTATTAAACCTCCTTCAAAAAAAGGAGGAGGTTCTCAATTCGGTTGTATGTCTTTTGAGACGAATTCCCGGTTATTTTAATTTCTTCGTAAATCCATTCCAACTTTCCCCTATCGAATCTCTTCGATCTGTCATCCGACTGCTATTTTTGATAGCTCGTCGGGACTGTAACAGAATCGAAATCAGAAAGTTTTCGTTTCCGATTCCGAGTGTTTTCAAATAGCCCTGCAGGTATCTTTCCTATAAAATAACACTTCAGGAGTTATTACAAAAACGATTCAAGTAAAGACACATTCATAAAACTACTTTTCCAGTAACTTCTATGCTGTGTTCCACGCCCAGCTGCGCTCGAACAGTCCCAAAGATTTATGTTTCAAATATTAAAATTCCACTCTGGAATGCAAGTGGTGCTCACGAGGGAGATAGTTTTGTCGTGCACAGAATTTATTTATTTATTAAGCCAACAGTATTTGAGACTGGAAAAAAGTGACATGCACAGTATCAATACTAGAAATAAGCATAAACTTGTAAATTCTGCTTTGGACGTTCTGTGTACACGCTTTTATTTAAAAGATCTCTCTTGCATTTTTTCATCAAGAATTTTAAAGTTGATCACAGAGAAAAAATATGCAAGGAGATTATGTAAGCCGAAAGAGCATTTATGTAAACCTTATACAGGCCATTAAAAAACATTTTCATGTGGAAAACAACCCTTAAATATTTCCAGACAAATTCAATTCACTAAATTAGTTCAGCATTAAAATACGCATCAACTGTCTCTAATTAAGTACCTCCCTATTAGACTACTGCAGAACTAAAATTACTATCTCTTTGATAATGATAATCCTCAGTATTTGGTGTCAGCCGTCTAGTTTTAATTACCTTTCTATGATCACTTTGAGATGAATTAAAGCTGACAGGAAGCTGACTTCTGAAAAGAAATAAAAGTATATTAGGTAATCTTCTTTATAGTCTGATCTAAACGATAGAAGACTGCGAATGGGTACGACCATCGAGTAACTAACCCCGAGAGGAAATTTGGTCCATCCGATTCCACAGCAAATTAGTGATTTAACTGTAATTATATAAATTCAAAAGAAAGATCCACTAAAAAAGAAGCCGTCCTGAGTTTCTTGCTGGAGTCTTCTCAGTTTAAGTTATGTGGAACCGGTGGTAGAGTCTATTGTAAAAATTGTGACTATTGACATTAATATGTGCCTAAACTGAATAAATGAGTTTGAGTTTGATTTAGCCCAAATAAATATGAGATCTCGAGCGCACTTAAACAGTCTCGATCAGAAGCTGACCTGTGCTCACGTGTCTGTAAGTGGCAAATGTCTATCCTACCCTAAAGCTGCCTGTCCACTGGAGCGGAGCGGCATGGAGCTAGGAATTTTTTCCAATTTCATCGTTCATAATTCATATCACGTCATTTTTGTACAATATGGATAATGACAAGGTAAACAATAATTAATTCTATTCAGTCCGTCAGTTAGGTTATGAAAAAATATTGAATACGTATTTTTTATTTTATCAAATCAATAAAAATATTCCGACATAAATATTATTACAATTATTTTTTACATGTATTCATTCTGAAAAGAACAGAGCAACACTTGTAGTAACACTTCAATACGACAAGAAATGAAAATAGTAAGTACATTTTTAGGGTTCCGTACGTAAAGGATGTGACGGAACCATATTACTAAGCCTCCGCTGTCCCTCCGACCGTCCGTTCGTCTGTCAGCGGGCTGTATATCTAATAGTAGGCAGTTGAAATTTTTACTGAATGTGTATTACTGTTACTTACCGCTATAACAAAAAATAATAAAAATAAATAAAGTTAAGGTGTTACAGTATGACACGACTTAGATGTAGCATCGGCAAATCTGTTTTCGTACACTTCACTTCCGATTTACACAACTAATAAAAATCATTCATTATCGCGCCATTCAACGTTCAACAAGATCATTTTCGCCGATCATTTTTTAATTCTTGAGTAATGTTGTAGGCGCACTCTTCGGGAACGATCGATTTTACGAATTTTGCCGATGCTTCATCTAAGTTGTGTCATACTATACGGAAATATTCTTGTGCGAGTCCAAATAGCACTTGGGCGATTTATTAGGGTTCCGTACCCAAAGAGTAAAGCGGGACCCTATTACTAAGACTCCACTGTCTTTCTGTCTGGTCTTTCTGTCTGCCTGTCCGGCTGTCACCAGGCTGTATCTCATGGACCGTGATAGTTAGACAGTTGAAATTTTCACAGATGATGTGTTTCTGTTACCGTTATAGCATCAAATACTAAAAACCAGAATAAAATAAATATTTAATGGGGCTGCCATACAACTAACGTGTTTTTTGACGTTTTTATAGATAGTAGTACAAAACCCTTCATGTGCGAGTCCAACACGCGAGCGAATTTTTTATTTAAAAGATTCTCAGAAAATAATGTAATACAAAAATGTTGAGCACTAAACTTTTGGGTAAAACATGCTCTTGAATACAGAACATCATATTTTATGTAGGTAATATGTAAGGCAAGGGGTTTTACGGGTAGGTATAATTCTTTAGTACCACTTTGACCGTTTGTGTTTTCGTTTAATTTTATCTCGAATGCAACGCCTTTACCTTCTAAGGTAACTTTATAATATTAGTTTAAAAAAAGTATAAATTATTCCTACACTTGTTTTCGCCCCTAAGTTTTACCCCGTTGCTTGGATACAAAATAACCTGTCTCCGATCTATAATCTATTTCTATGCAAAATCATAGATTAAGTTAAGAATCATAGTAGAGAAAAACATACATGAAATAAACACTGAAACTTGCCCTGAAAATATAACCACCGAAAATCTCAATACTAGATACTTACAGTATTTAGGTAAATAAGCACATTTGCGTAATATATAAATTTGTTACATGAGAACCATATTAGTATAAATAAATATAATATATACCTATTTTATTTTATCCAATGATCAAAGCAAAATTCTCCCCGAGCTGAAAAAAAACCTCGACCAAATAAATAACATAATGAGGCTGTTAGGCGTCAACTAATTACTTAAACACGACGGTGACCACATTGTTGGTGTCCATTTGCACTCTAATTAAATTAACTATCTAGATAGCAGCGGTGCTCAAACGTTTTTCCGTGGTGTAGGTACTCGTATATTTTGCGATCAATCAAACTTTAATGTCGAATTACTTTTTAACGTTTGATGTATAAAATGAAAGTCTTGACTCACTGAATGACTCATCATAGTCCAGCTCAATTATTTGGTTCTAAAAATCAATAATTTTTGTAGAGTCATTTAAAGCTTAAAACATTCAAAACTACCCTAGAGTTTGACCCTTGAGGATCTAATATGGTATACCTAGATTAGGAATAAAACTGTCATTAAGGGAGTAAAATACTCATGAAATAATAGTTTGTTAAATCCAATTTTGGCATAAACCAAGCTGTCAAATTATAAATATCTTAATTTCATATTCTTTGTATTTCAGGTAAAAAGAAAAAAAAAACATAACATAGTTTGAGAGCCACTGTCGTTGTTAGCCAGAGTGAGTGAGTTACCAACGCTCGTAGCTATTTATTTTGCTTCTCCTAGACAAATTATCTTCGTTGGTGCATCTACAAATGCATAAAACACTACGTCCATGAAACTACGTCTTGTACTGTTGTTTACAGGAGGTACAGTGGTTGAAGCGACCAAGGGCACCTTGATGTAATTGGAGTGCTAAACACGGTATAACACTGACTGAATAGGGTATTTGACTGACTTATCAAATCAGCTACTTTTTAATAAATGTCAAAACGATAGTTTATATGGAATCTTGTATGAAATATTACACTATGTTGTCATAGTTTCACAGCATCAAATGATCTACTCTTAGTGGTTCTATTGGTGTTTTTAGATGTTTTATGCATTGGTTAGTGTTTGGTCATTTATTTTTGACACTGTCGACTACCCTATTATAGAGAGATAGGGTTGACATATTCGAGTGCGGACGCAATTTGAGGAATTGACATGTATACCAAATTAAATAGTTCTTATTTCAAAATTTGGAATGAGGCAGTTTGGAACACGATTGAGGTAAATGAAAACAACTTTTTAAATATTTTAGGAGTGATTTTGAATGAGATGCCAATCTGTCTTCAAGTACCGGTGTGTTCCGGAAATTGCACTCGAGAGCCTGAAAACTTTTAATAATTCTTGTTGCGTTGGATTCGGTATGGCTCCAAAGTGGCCCATAATATTTTTTTATCTAATATGAAGGAGGTTTTACTCTTTTTTTAAAAGTTTATTATATTAGCCTGGGTTAGTTAGATATTCTTTTTCAAAATTTTCAGTTTTAAGCTTCAAAACATAATTTTTATTTCAAAAGTAAAATAATGTAGGGACTAAAAAATAAAATGCTTGAAAATAATTGCAATAATCTCTATTGACCTAAAACATGATCTCAACAACACTATATACGGCTGGTATACTCTATATGACTCCATTGTCCGCACACGATGACAGTTGAATGTACTCACCCTATATTTACGGCGTCCATATGACAGAAGTGTGTCATGGAAAACATATATTAAGGCTAAGCTGTTGCTAGACGCCTCAGAATAAAAAAAAAGACGGAGTGACTACCAAAATGAAGCCACCATTTAATCTATGTGTGAATAAATTCGTTAAGGTTTTGTGTGAAAACAGTTTACTGTATTTAAAGGATACACAATTATAAATGATTATTACCTATGAATCCAAAAAATCATTTTTTAAAACAACCACAGCATAAATAAGAATCGAATGTGCAAATTCTTCTGCTACATTTAAGAGCTTAGCTCTTGTCAGTGTATCTTTATCCATTCTACTGTGTTGTTTATTCTAATATAGTATAATTCAGATAATTTTATATGGTAAAATAAAGGACAGAGTTGAGAGAAAAAAAAAAAACATCTTACCAAATCCATTGACTCTGATAAATAATATATGTATGTGTATGGGTAAGCGTAAGTAGTATACTTGTTGTTCAGGCGCTCCGTCTATTTTTTTTTTTGGCCTGAGCTAGATGCCTAGGATATACATATCAATGAAAGTACTGGCGCGTGGCGAGTTGCTAGCTTGTTTTTTACATGTCGTAATTTATTGATACAAATGCTTTTGTTGTGCTGTTTTTGACTATACTTGTTTTTATTAAGATTTATCTATCTTGATCTACGAAGCTGAAATCTAGATAAGTAGTTTAAGAGTAGAAGTCAGCTAAGAAAGTATTTTTCGAAAATCTAAATATATCAAAATCAACTCATTCATTCAGTTTAGGCCCTAATAAGGCACATAAGAATGAAAGTTACAGTTTTACAATAGACTCTACTACCGGTTCGGAATCCACTTGAACTGAGAAGACTCCGGCAAGAAACTCAGCAAGGCTTCTATTTTTTGGTGGATCTTTTCTTTTTTAATTTATATAATTACAGTTTTATATATATGTCACCGGAAATGTATGAAACATACGAATTGTACACAATTCCTGTGTATTTCTCCTAGGAAATTTTATTTCAATAATGATACTGGGAAATATATAAATTCTATTGAAAAAAATAGGTTGGGGTTATTTTTTTTATTTTGCATAAATTTGAAAGTATTCGCACAAAAATAAATTTCACTTACAACCCCCCAAATACCGCTATCCTTACAAATATCCCGAATGTAATACTCCGATAGATATTTAGGAAATGTATGGATTTCCTAGGAAACAATGACGGATTAGATACTTTTCCGTTAACATATACATAAACTTCATACAATTATCACTTGGCCAGGGGGCTGCAAGTGCAGAGAGAAGCTACTACAACCATGTATTCTTGTCTTCTATGTAATGAGCCACCTTATAATAGGCCTCATATAGGCCTTGGCGATCATCATTTATATAAAAGGAAAGCGTGACTGAGTGCCTGACTGATCTATCAACGCACAGCTCAAACAACTGGATGGATCGGGCTGAAATTTTACATTTATAATATAAGTAGGACTGGACAGTTGTAACAAAATTGTGAACCCTATATAATTGTTGAAAGTCACGTCCAGATGTTTCCTTAACAAAATATATCACCGGACATTATTTAAAACTCGAGACCGCCCGGGCTTTGTTAACTTAAATTATACAGGCTCTCAAGTTTTTTATTAACTGGCACTTGAAATAACATTTGTGGATAATCCCCTTCGCCGTAAGAAAAGCGGATTATGAGGGTTGGAAAGAAATGCACTTTCAAAGTTGGAGACGTTCTTGAATTCAAATAATTTGAATGCAAAGTAAACTGAGTTTTGTGGTTTTGATGCTTGCAAGGGTAATTTTGTTATAAAAATAATAATGTTAAAAGCAAATGTTATAAATGCGAAATTTTGTGAGTATGGATGTATGGATGAATGTTTGTTACTCTTTCACGTAAAAACTACTAAAGGGATTTGGATGAAACTTGGCACACAGATAAATCATACCCTGGAATAAAATATAGGCCACTTTTTTATCCCGGGAAAACATAAGATACGTTGGGAATGTAGGTGAAACCGCGGGGTGGAAGCTAGTTGTTTATATTTTTATGTGTTAATTCAATATTTTTATTTGTGTGTATTATTATTTCAGTCAGCACTGAACGGTTTTGGAGCTTCAAATTCCTGATAAATTAAAGGATCATTTTTCTCCCAGGAAAACCAATACGGGTAAAACCACGGGTGAAAACTTGTATTATGTATGAATATAAAACTAGTATATTTAGTCAATCATGTCGTTCTGTAGACTGCTACGAATGCCTACGATGTAGCACGTCTACGGATTCTAATCTAAAGCTGCCTGTCCACTGCAACGGAGCGGTGGGGAACTGGGAACAATTAACCAAGCTTTGCATAACCATAACGTGATGTAAATTAAGAACAAGTTTTGAGTTTTTTGACACTAATCAAGTGAAATAAGTAAAAATAAATATATGAAAGTTTGATGTTCGTTTTTGAATGGATGTGTCTTTAATACGCATAAATAGTTGAATGGACTTCGATGAAACTTGGCCCTAGATAGGTCACATCCAGGAATAAAATGTAGGATACTTTAAATCCCGCAGAACAAGATTGATTTGACGAGGTGACTACTTATTTTAATACTATTAGGTAAGTCTTTTTGTTTCATACGTCATTCAACTTGCAAAAATAAATAGGGTACCTAACTCAAATGTTACCTTGATTACCCAAAGTATTGCTTTATGCCTTTGTGCCCCAGCACCTAGTTAGTCACTTCGTCTGAATAGTCTTTTGATCACAAAGGTTGACGTATTTACCATCATTTTGTACAAAAGCGAATTCTTGTATTTACATTTCAATTTGTACAAAGTTTGCTTTGCTTTTCAAAAGCTTTTTATATATACAAATACATTTACTTGCTAAAATATATTTTTTTAAGGCAATAGGCATAATTATTATATATTTTTGCTACATCGATTCTGTTGATTACAAACTATAATCTCACTATACCTATCTCTTTCTAATAAGAAATATACGAAAGGGATTCACGATATTTTAGTTCTGTCAATTAGTCCGATCACTTATTTCAACGTGAATTTAACCGCGATCTTTATTGGTCACGACTATTTACCCGTATATTACGATGGCTTGGACTAAACTGACAGCATTCAAAATGTTCTATCTTTTTTCAATAAGGTTGACATGAAAGAGAGGTGACTTGACTAATTATTTGAGTTCTTAAACAACAGAATCGGCACCGGTAACTAGCTTTCCGCCCCACGGGATTCCATATTTTACACCCAAAGAATTTGAATTTTCACACCAATTGAATTTTCAAAAATCTATTATTTTGAAAATTCAATTCAAATTCTTAGTAGATAGGGTAGTGTCTTGACATATTCAAATCATCAACAGTGGTTCAATAAGCCCGGCAGGTACTATAAAGTTCTCCCCTACGCTATGGTTTCCTCACAATGTATTCCTCCACTCCGAACTTTTTTTTTAATTTTATGAATAAATAGAACAAGTATCACACTTATAGGTAATCTAATTTACAGTATTACACTAATATTAAATATTTACAACATTTAAGTTTCGAATCCGCCATAATCACAAAATAATAATTCAATTTCCATTTAGATGTATAATTTAATTTCAAAATACACACTGCTATTTTGTATCTATGAATTATTTGAGCTCGCTTTTAATGAATATGTAATTAATTAAATATAAATAAAATATGTCTCAATTTTAGTGAATCCTATTTAATTATGTAATAACATATTCATCATAAAGTAGAACATGTAGAGTTGCGTGGTTGCAGGTGCGGCTGCGGTTGGTGCGGAAAAATCCAAATTTAAAAAATACGCTTTTATTGGTCCAAATTATTTATTTTTGCCTTTTGCGGTCGAGACCATGGGTCCTTGAGGGTCCGAGACTCGCTGGTTTTTTCGTACATTATCTTCAAAACCTATTGACCTATTGCCTCGGGGAACCGGCAGGCAGGGAACTTTTTCCGACAACGTGTTAGCTTGGCCATCCAAAGAGCTGCCAGCCTTCATGGAACCTTGCCGTTGATCGGCAGCAGCGGTCGCCTCGAGGATTTTTTTATATGTAGTTTCTATATTTGTTGTAAATAATTGTTAATCATAGATACACTAATAAAATCTAATAAGAGCATTAGAAAAAAAAAGAATTTACTAATGAAAAATTAAATTTACATAAAACGAATCCTTTTCAAGTTGTTATTATATTCTCTAGTTTAACATATTTTTTTTACAAATCTCTTGCAAGAAAAAACCGAATCTACCAGAATATCCGATACATCATTAAGCTATTATGAAACATAGGTATTCCCCGCGGTTTCACTCGCGTTCCCGGGTTAAAAAGTAGCCTATAACCTCCGGGGATAATGTAGCTTCCTATTAGTGAAAAAAAAATTCTAATCGCACCAGTATCTCCGGAGATTAGCGCGTTCAAACAAACAATCTCTTCAGCTTTATTGTTAGTATAGATAGATATCAGTGGCGAAGGGTCCATACAAGCCGATTCTCATCGGCTTACCTTTTAGAAATCCCAGTCCCACAGATTCATCATTTCACAGCCACTTTTATGTAAAATACGCTGTAATTATGTATAAAATTATCGGTGTTTTTTGAACGACTTACCCTCGCTATAATTTTACCTCTCGCCACTAGATAGATAGATATAGATAAAAGAAAAAACAATGTTACAATAATGAAAATTTAAATCGTTACATCAGTTCGTCTCCTACTTTTATTCTTTTGATCGAAGTCTTATTGTAAAAGCTTATTTTACACGAAGAACTAGTAATTTGCCGTCGCCTTTCTCAAATGGAAAGCTTTTCAGTGTTTCAGTTAGTTAATAACGCTCTATCAAATTTTATGAATGGAATTCTCTGGGAATCGATGTCGCTGGGGAAAAAATCTGTTTATTTTTTGCGCATGTTCTGGTAAAAAACTTTTTTATAGAAAACCTCTTTTATACTTATTCATTGAAAAGTAATAGCTTTAATTTTGCTTGTTGCGTGTTTGTTCATGACTGAAAGTACTAGTTGTACTCTATCGTATTTTGTGTCTCTAACAATATAAGGTATTTGAAAAATTTAAATATACCGCCTAAGCTCCTCACAATGAACTTTACTTTGACACGCAGAGAACCTGTGATATGAAGAAGAACATAACCTTATAAAAAAATGCAGCTTAGGCGTAAAAAGCTTAGGCGTAACGGACATACAGACTTATTTAGATAAGTACTTTCGTATAAATATTAGTGAGTAGAGATAGTAACTATGGATTGTATTGTGGTGTAGTAGTCATTAAGTATTATATAAGCATGTAACTTAGGTTAAGCTAGACAGTAATAAAGCAGATCCCGGAATAATAAGTCGTTTCTTTTCGCCCATCATCACATGGCGACCCTGCCAGTCGCGGGCGCCGCGCTCGCGTCATCACCGCGACGAATCGTACAATGTTTAACTAAGTTTAAAATAATGGACAATTTACATGGTTTCTGTGAAAAATACGAGATAAATTTAATTTAAAAAGAAAAATACACCTTCGCACTACGGCATTGAATCAAGCCAATTATGAAGAAATAAATAATACTACAATGCTGTACAAACATGAAGACTAACATCAAGAAAAATTAAATTAGTATCGAGGATTAACGTAAGGAATGTACCATCAGGAAGGAGATAATTGCCAGAAAATATTATTAGCCATCCCATGAAAGTAACAATTTTCATTGAGATAAACAAATTGTTTATTTTTTTTCTTTTTCTTATTTTAACTCATAGTTATTGTTTGTAAGTATATAACCTTATAAAAAAATGCACGTCACCATATTTTTTTTTATTTTATTTGATGGGGCGTGTGATGTAGTAGTCATTAAGTATTATATAAGCATGTAACTTAGGTTAAGCTAGACAGTAATAAAGCAGATCCCGGAATAATAAGTCGTTTCCTTTCACCCATCATCACAGTATAACTTATCATTAAAATATTCTATAATTTTTACCAGGTGTACTACAGTATTTATCTCAATACTTTTGTTTTTTCTTACTATTGTGTGTGAACAGAAACTCAGTGATGATGTGGCCGATGATGGTAAGCACACAAAGCCTAAAAGGGACCTGACTCTCAAGTGTAAGCTAAGTTGGTCATAAATTAATAGGTATATAGAAATATTAATCATGATAAACTCTTAAAGAATCAGGGATTCAAAAGTGAAATTTGTGGCTTATTCTAAGATTGTTTTTTTACTTGTTTTATTGAGCGAGGCCCTTGCAAGAGCAAGGCACCGGGCGGTTGCCCTGCTCGCCACCCCCAAATGCCGCCCCTGGTAGGAAGCTCTCTTAAAAGTAATCCCCTGACCTGTCACATTTAATTGAACTATCGTTTTTGATTTCAAAAGCTATAATGTCAAGCGCAGTTGTTAAATTGGGCAATAAACGAAAAATATTATCGGTTTTATTGAATTTTTAATTGCAGTCTACAAGTGCTTCTGATGCTTTCAATTGCATATATTAATCACAAGATATCGAGAAAAAAATGTTTATTACAATATGTTACAAATCATCTTTTCCTATTAGTATCTATCCTATAGACGCTTCTACAAGCACTCGGGGTAAATAAAATCCTATATATTTTTTTTTCACATAAAAGTATAAAGTTAAAATTCAAGTAAGCGTCCAATCAATTGTGAAATTCATAGAAAAGTGACTTTGTCTATGAATTGAGATTTGTGCTCTCAAAAATATTGAATATTAGTCAAATTAATGAAAAATCACTTGAAATTGTAACGCTGATGGGTAAAATAATGTATTGAATCCATGGTATCAGTTTCCTTAAGATGTCACTTACACTCAGTATAGGATAGGTACCAAAGATCTCTCGCGAAAGCGGGTAAAAGCTCGGAGGAAGCTACCAAATAATTATTATCTCTTTCTCTCTTTCACCTTTAAAGTAAAGTCTTGAACTAAATCCCTTTATAGTGAATAAGAAAAAGATAAAAAAGAGCAACAGTTGAATAAATAATCGCAAGTACAGCAGACGGAATTCAGTATAATCCTGTATTATTATTCCCGTAAATTGAGTTAAATTTATTCAAATCCGTTACCTTTTTTAAGGACAAGTGCGATGTCTGGGAATGGTTTAGTACCTACCTAAATTATAATTGTTTTTACTCGACTGTCTTTGTCCAAAAAGGACGTGTGTATGTCCGTCTCTACTTTCCCTCGTAACTTCTAATCGGTGGATGAAACCGCGGGCACAGCTAGTAATAGTATAGATCAACCGCTGTTTATCAAAAATATTTACAATCTACCTACTCATTATAGTAAGGTACAGTTGTATCCACTGACATTGACATACGTGTAATAGTTATACCTAATTGATAAAAAACTCTAATCAAATGTACCGCGTTTTGTGGTACATTGCTTAATCGTTATTAATTTGTTCACTTGCACGGCTAAACAAAGCGGCATTGTACGTGAAATCGAGCACAGAAACGCAACAAATCGCCCCCTTCTGGACAGGGACTTACTAAAAGTTTTTTGTCAGGTAGCTTTGATTTTTTTTAAATAACGAACCACAAAATGAAAATGGTTTTACTATCAATAGATCTAAGCCGATTATTATCAGGTCTATCAAGTCGACAAATTCTTAGCTTACCAAAATAATCCACCGCCCGCAAGTGATACACGGAAAGACGTCAAGAAAACTCGACTCTGAACCTTAAATATGAAAGCATACCGAACATTTTCATTAACCAACCAAGCAAGCAAAATTAATTTACTTAATGATTGTTAATTATAACTGGGGGATAATTAATTCTATTTGTAACATTGGGCTTCGTGTTCCGAAATTAGACTCGTGTCTAATCAAAACTTAATGGATGCGGAACTAGCTTTAAGCACAATGGTTCTGATTATCTAGGTACAAAGACCTTATTAAATCTTTAATGAGGTGTAAATTGGAAACGTTTAAAGCACTATTTATAACTAAATCTGTAGAGGATTTTCTGTTGCCAAAGGATAACACGTTTAACAGGTAGAACAAAATTTAATTTAATAATAGACAAGATGTTAAACGAAGAGTTACCAAAAATGTAACAAACTGAAAAACAACGTACGTAAAAACCTTATAATAATTATATACAACCAGTTTTTATACATACGGCCTGTGTCGTCAACAAAATCTAAAAATCCTTAGCCAATGACTCTATCTATTGCTGAAAATCCGATGAGTAGTATAAAAATTCTAAGCGAACGGACAGTGGAAACGACTTCATTTTATACTATGTAAATAAGATACAGTACATAATCAACCAACTAACTACCCCTCCAAATATTCTACTACCTTTTTGGGGCACGAAAGAAAAAATAGCTTGTCATTAAATTAAGGCAAAACATATCGTTCAGCCCGGGGCATGTTGGATATGATACAACTTAGATGTAGCATCGGCCAATCGTTTTCGTACACTTCACTTCCGATTTACACAACTAATAAAAATCGGTCATTATCGCGCCATTCAACGTTCAACAAGATCATTTTCGCCGATCATTTTTTAACACATGAGTAATGTTGTAGACGCACTCTTTTCGGGAACGATCGATTTTACGAATTTAGCCGATGCTTCATCTAAGTTGTGTCATTCTATACAAACAAAACAGTAGGTACCTTGGTAATTGCCCGCTTCCCCGTAGGACCGGAAGGGTTGAGAGGTACGAGAACCCCCCCCCCCCCCCCGCCCTCTACAGCGCAGATGGCAATCACCGTGGGGTTTTAGCCGGTACAAGTCCGGCATGACCTGACCGCTCCCCCCGGAGCTCCCGAGGAAAAAAGAAAGCTCGCGGAATACGGTACAAGTTTAAAACTTTATATAAGGCATTAAACTTATGAACGAATTCTTGAATAAATATGATATTTTATGTAAATGTTTGGTAAATAATTTTGTTTTGAGGTAATGATAGCATTGGTTCGGGATCCATTTATACATGAGGAGCTGGCGAACAAAAGTTTGTCCACCCCGAACGTTTTTAGGGTTCCGTACCCAAAGGGTAAAACGGGACCCTATTACTAAGACTCCGGTGGCTGTCTGTCCGTCTGTAATCAGGCTGTATCTCATGAACCGTGGTAGTTAGAATATTAACTATTAGCTTCCGCCCCGCGGTTTCACCCGCGTTCCCAAGGTATCTTATATTGTCCCAGGATTAAAAGTAGCCTATAATGTTATTCCAGGGTATGATCTATCTATGTGCCGCATCTAAATCCGTTTAGTAGTTTTTACGTGAAAGAGTAACAAACATTCATCCATACTCACAAACTTTCACATTTATAATATTAAGTAGGACTTTCCTTCTCCTGATTTCCAAACATACTACCAGGCTACCTGGATTCGAGTTGTTTGCTCAGGCAGCACTTAGGTAACCTAGTTTTTTAATCACTTTATTGATTGTTTAATGGTAGGTTATTTATAATCCACCTTGACTTGGTTGCCGGGTTTTGCATTAGTATTTTCATGGTCTTTGAATAAAGCAGTCTTCACGGCCAGGTCATGTACTATCAACAAAGTTGAAGCATGATCACGTTATGATGCTCTCCGCAAATGACTCCGTCCCTTACTAAACTGAAGGAGACAAGCGAGATAGGCGAGGGGCACTTTAAGTAAAAAAGAAAAACTAAATCTACGACTAATATTTTGCACAGCAAAAAACGAAGGATCTCTATTTTCACGCAATAAAAAGTACTATATACCTACATATGGAACCCTACCCAATATTTACATGTTCAATAAATTATTCATGTTCATAATATACCTACTTATAAATGTAAATAAAAAACCCCACCCTGAAATTACATAATTATAGGCTATTTATCTCGGGAACGCGGGTGAAACCGCGGGGACAAAAATATGTTAAATGAAACCCTTTCTAAAACCAGTATTTTCTAACTTGAATCATAAATTAACCTTCAAATGTTGTTCAAAGTTCCTGACGTAATTTATGGTCTTCGGGTATAATTTTACCCAGTACTATATTTCCGGAAGTAATGAGTAATATTTGATTCATTACTATTATTGGGTTTTGTACCTATTTTAATAAACTATTTTTTTATTTTATTAGGATTTCCAACAACAAGTACCTAGACTAAGGATAACATTAGAATAAATAATTTCAATGAAAATAAAAGCTACTGAAATGTATTATTAGAATTAATTACAATCTTTTAATACGTATGGTCAAATTTGATGGTCAAGTTCCATGAACGTAAAAAAAGTTGTAGGTCGAAAATGATAAAATAAAATTAATTTGCTGTGTTTTACGGTTTATTGCCGGCTCTTCTCAGCAAAGGCAAGCCTTCCGAACCGGGCATTAGAGTCTGACAATTCATAAGTGCCTATGAAGGTCTATTTGAATAAAAATATTTATATAAAGGTCATAAAATATCAAATCTCAAAAGAAATTAGCCATAGAGAAAACTAAATTGACCCGAAGACCGTATGAGGGTTAAGTGGTTAGGATAATTCAACAACAAATGCGCAAAAGGCAGAGATTCGTATCTAGGCAAATTGCATTATTCTTTGAGAACCTTTGGCCTTTTACGAGTACTTTGAATAGTTTATACAAGGGGTAATTCAGAATTTAGGTTCGTTGGGTTTTCAAGGATATGCAAATTAGGTTTTTTACCTTGGTTTCTTACAACGTTGGTGGAATAAATGTTATCATAGCATTAGGTTCCGTCTCGCGGTTTCAGCCGTATTTTCATAGGATGTTCTCCCGATATAAAAAGTATCTTTTATCTTGTCTATCTATGTGCTAAGTTTCGACTAAATATGTAAAGCTATTACGGCGTAATTGAAAAAAAAATATAAATCCCTTTTTTAACATCCAACAAAAAAAGGAGGAAGTTCTCAATTCGGCATATTTTTTTAATTTCGCCACATTTGCTGCTTTATAAATCTTTTCATATCTGAATGGAATTTGACTTTTTTTGTTGCAATTTAGTGATAGTTTGTACTGTGTGTGGGCCTGGGTATGACGAATGTCACCATGGTCAGTGAAGATGTGGCCGATGATGGTGAGCACACAAAGCCTAGAAGCACTAAACTTATACTACTAAGGCAGCAAACAAGCATACGGCCCACCTGATGGTAAGTGGTTAACCGTAGCGTATGGACGCTTGCAACACCAGGGGTGTCGCGCGTTGCCGAACCTGCAAACATCTCTTCACACCCTTCTTGAAGAATCCTATTCTGTAGTCTCTTAGGAAAATCTTCATTTCAAATATTAAACATATGTATAAGTTTATGAAGCTGCAAATGTGGTGAAAATAACCACCCACCCAGACTTTGGTACGAGGTGAAATCCGCTCTAACTTTTTTATATCTAAGCCAGTAAAGGGCAAAGCCTAAAGTGGGATTGACGATAATAATTGAAGGTTTTTTTTGGAATATCTGTCTCTGAAATTAGAATACTTTTATATTGTCATGCGATAGTAGATCTATAGTGACATCGAATGGTTGTGACGAGGGTTTCGGGTTCGAATTCTATAATAAAATTATACTTTTGGTGAAGGAAAACATCGCGATGAAACCTTAATACGGTGGTAGGGTATTACGTAGTATCTACTCGCCTGATGCTACTTGAGAGCCAGTGCCAGAAAAAAAATGTGAACTCCATCTCGATTTTATATGAAACTAGCGACCCGCCCCGGCCTCGCAAGGTTTTTCTCGGCTTTTATGTACATGTATTATACATATAAACATTCCTCTTGAATCACTCTATCTATTAAAAAAACCGCATCGAAATCCGTTGCGTAGTTTTAAAGATCTAAGCATACATAGGGACAGACAGACGCGAAGCGACTTTGTTTTATACTATGTAGTGATTATGCTAGTATGGGAGAGGTCATGCTCTTAAAGTGGAGTTACGTCGCTTGTTTTTTTTTTTACTATGTATAGGCTTGTGTTTGACCACAATCAAAGTCAGTGATGATGTGGCCGATGGTGGTAAGCACACAAAGCCTAGAAGGCAACTGGCTCTCAAGTGGAGCTGACGGAACACATCGAAAAGTGCTTGGCGACGGTTTTATAGCTTGAGGGTGGTAAAGACAGCCAGGTGGGTACTACAAAGTACTACCAACGTGATATGGTTCCCCCACGATGACTTTCTTCA
This sequence comes from Tethea ocularis, assembly GCA_963555595.1. Lineage (NCBI taxonomy): Eukaryota > Metazoa > Arthropoda > Insecta > Lepidoptera > Drepanidae > Tethea > Tethea ocularis. The sequence goes on along the minus strand of OY741972.1, from coordinate 9,601,502 downwards.
ACGAAAGCTCAAGTTAATTGTAGGATTCGATCATGATTGTGATTATAAAATGCATTAGAGGTAATTGAGTTTTTCAGAATGTCTGTCTCTGAATTTAAGCTATTCTATACTACCTAAGTACTTACCTACATCCAATTGCGATCAAATAATAATAATAGATTCACGATCTCTAATAGAATTCTTGGAATTGAATTAAAAACTTATCTCAGCCTTTAGAGTAAGAGGGGATGGAAAATGGAATTGATTATTCAAATTAATTTAAATATTGATTTGAATTGAAATATTCATCAGCGTTTTATACTGTGCGATTACAAATCTCATTATACTTTATATAAAGATAAAATATTTACATTTTCATTTTTTTTAAAAGAAAACGAAAAGAGTGACCCATAAGGAAGTGTTATGATGAGTCAATGAGAACAGAATCTTATTAGACACAATAGGAAATAGGAGAGGAAAGATGTTAGGCCACCTTATACGTCACGACGAACTAATAAAAACATTATAGATGGAAAGCGAGGATGCGGAAGACCTAGATTGAACTATATAGACCAAGTGAAGGAAAAATTTGACGTCATGTCGTATAAGGAGGTGCAGGAAGCAAACAACAGGGAGGAGTGGAAGATGTTACACTGACAAGAGTCAAGCTCTTCAGATGAGAATGTTGTATTATCGTAGGCAATAATTTTATTTGAAAAAAAAAATTGGTATGACTTCGAAAACTCCAATAAATTATTCCAAAGCACATCACGTGGATCATGAGTGAAACCGTGGGGCGGAAGTATCTCTCTTACTGATACTAGACTAGTCGCTTCCTTGTTAGCTGTGGAATAAGTACCTAAGTCTATGTGTTTAATTCACAGTGTTTGAATTTTATAAAATCAATTAGACTGAAGCTTCCCTGCTTCAGAAACTTAAAGTGAAAACACTTTTGGAAGTAAACAACTCCAACTTAATGGATACCTGTTTGATAATTGGATTATTCAATTTGCAATAGATTATTTGTTTCGAGAAATCATTAAACAACTTGATCCTAACTAATATTAAATGCGAAAGTAGGTGTTTGCTACCTCTTGACGCCCAAACCAAACTTGATGAAATTTGGCTCGTAGGTAGATCGTAACCTAGAATACCATATCTATATGATATTTTATAATCCAGCATCCACAGGCCGGAATCTAGGTAAAGTCACTCTGTCTCTTATGGTAAGCCTTTACACGCCTAATCTGCTGTACCTACCGATCGCGCTTGCATGAAATTTAGCACACAAATAGCCTATAAAAGAAAAACAGGCTAATTACTTATTCAGAAAGCGGGTGAAACCGCAAGGCTATGTGCAGCTAGAATTGAAATAATATTAAGGTGGAGGCGGCGGTTGGAGCGTGAAATTCAAATTTTATCACGTTTTTTGCTAATTGCACCTCAGTTATAGGTCGTAAGGAGGAATATGTTGATGATTTCTTTTGTTATTAATCAGTAAATATACTACTATTCTTCTCACAAATAACATGTTGATAACTTACGACCTATAACTGAGGTGCAATTAGCAAAAAACGTGATAAAATTTGAATTTCACGCACAATTTCGCGCTCCAACCGAAGGTTTACCTTTAAGATGATAAAAGTTCAATGGTCAATTTAATCAATCGAAGGCAACACCCTGAAGAAACCGTTGCATTGTTACTGTGCAGTACTCTCAATTTTCATGCACTTTCCAGTATTTTCCGATAGCTGTGCTCGAGAGCAAGATCATTTTTCGGCTCTGTGGGCTCACCACCAAAGAGCTCACCACCTTCGGCCTCATCATCACTCACAATGGTGAGTAGTCGAATATAGGCAAGTTACTTATTTTTGTATCCTGGGACATTCATCACACAATAATTATCTCAAACTAGTTCAGGTTTTTACGAAGGAATCCAGAAAACTGATATACTTACCTGACTCAAAACAAATAGGCGTGTTCATCATTACAAATATTTTTCCTGGAAGGGAATCGAATCCACGACCTATGGTATAGTTAAGTATAGTTTTTAGTTTGTATATGACAACAATCTCACCGTGTTGGTGCACAAAAACTTGATTCCTTCTTCAACTTATGAAGGTAGGTGATGAAATAAAAGCCAATTTACTAGTTTATTTTTATTTATCGATATTATACAGTTATCTTAATCATCAAATACTGACTGTTGCGCCTCTTTTGCAGACACAAGCATATTATCTGAGTCACCAGAACAATCAATTTCAGAATGTCTGATAATATTAGTGAAAAACATTTTCTTAAATATATTGATGAATTGTGTTGCGGTTGGGTTTTGATATTCTCCTGTTTGTTGCCTTATGTTAGTGAAAAAATTATTTAAAGGGTCCAAGTTCAGTCTTGAAGTAAATAGTAAATTAAAACCTTTGCTTCTCATCTCCATTGCAAGACCCAAAACTGAATGAATGGTTAATTGAAAACCATCAATAACTTCTGTCAGTTTCGTTACATCTCTTTTTCTCTTTTTTGTTACAATACGCATATTTTTCATGATTTGTGAAACTGTTTTTAGTGTTTTAACTTGTTTGTAAGAGAACGCCTTTTTTGCCGAAGAGGCGTTCATAATATCAAAAGTGTCATTGAAAAGTTTGACAATTTTAAGTGTACCCAAGCTTTCTTTAGGAAGATGGCCTTGTTCAATACAGCAGCTTATAGCAGCAGCAACAGATGAGCTGAATATTTGAGCTGCATATTTTGTCTTAGTTTTATCCATACTATTTGGGTTGATATGGGATTCGGTCAATTTATTGGCCATGCGGTAAGTTTTATCTTTGTCCACATTGTACACAGTCTTGATATCATCCCACGTTGCAGTTAGTTCCGTACCATCAGTATCATCAAATATTATATTAAAATTAATTAAAGTATTTCTTAAAGCTTTTATCAAATGCGGTATATCATACATGTAGTATATATCTCGATCACTATTATTAAAATATGGGTTTTCAATGGAAATATTCAATTCACTTGCCAGAGTTGTAAATGTTTTACCTAAATTAGATGTAATTGCAACAACATTAAAACCAATTTCAATAATTTTTGTAATGATCTCATCTAACCAAGAGCGTAATTCTGCTGGATGACATAAAAATGAATATGCCAACGGCTGTTTCCAGTTTGAAAACAACCCTCTTGCCATTACAACAAAAGCTGATGTTGCTTGATCTGTAGCTATTGATTCAGCTGTTGTCACTTTACCTTTATTGACTTGACTATTTTTTCTAACTGTAATCTCATCTATACACAAGACACAATATTTCTCAGATTCAGAGAGCTTTCGAACTTTTATCTCTAGACATTTCACCATGTTACCACTGAGTTTAGAACCCATTACTATATCCATTCTCTTCAATGTTCTTTCATTTGGCAAACATAATGTTTTAGATACAATGCTGTAAGCTTCTGGGCTAGCAAAATATATATCTAGGGCAAACATTTTGAATTCTTCATCATATCTATTCCCTTTATTACTTTGTCTTAGTCGTTTTTGCATATTAACGATTTTTTGTAATTCGGGAGTTAATAAGCTAAAATCGTTTTCGTCAGCTATTTTTCGTTTCCTTGATTTTGGCCCCCGTTTCATTGGGACGGTGTTTACCTGCGACGTACTGGGTAAATTAGGAGACGTAGTATCGTCGTCTGATAAAACAATTGTTTTTGTATCTTGTTCCGCAACTAGCTCTCGTTTATTACATGAACAAGGTGGAAAATCTGTTTGTGTTTCAATAGAGTGTATCGGATTGTATACATTATGTGGCTTGATATCCAGAGATTCAGTTTCAACGTCTATTTGTGACGTAACAGGCAACCTAGAAGACCTAGAATGATCGTTTACGCAAAGTTCTTCTTCTTCATCTTGCTCTTCTTTACAAAATATTAGAGTTAGTTGGTCATCGGCATCTCCTGTTTTCATTTTTGTAGATTTCGATTGTAGCAAACTGGATAGAATTAGTGGTTTGATATCTAAAGCATTAATTTGAAGATTTGTTTGCGAGGTACTTGGCATGTCAAGAAGAATCTTATCATCATCCACGGAGTAGTGTGCATTTGGTTCTTCATTCGGTTCTATTTTACAAATTACTGGAGACGATTGATTATCAGCTTCGGTATTTGGAGAATTTTCAGATTGGGTTGTAATATCAGACCATAACAGTCTAGGTTTGATATCCAACGGATCAGTTTGTGTAGAAATATCTTGTTTGGTTTGAGAAGAAATGTCATTTGTAAGTTTCTCATCTGTTTGTGTGTATTTTGTATTATTGTTACATGTATCAGGCTGTGGCAGCATTAGAGTGGGAAAAGCGTTGCATTTCAGTTTCTTTAGATACATATCTGACTGTACGAAATGTAGATCACATATGCGGTAGCAAGAGAGCACTCTTTTAGAGTTCAGTGTTGTCATTTTGGAGCATAAATCTGGACGTCCCATCACACGAAGCCAATCGTTACACCTGAAAGAGGAACAATGGCAATGACAAATTTTACTGAACACAATTCTATGGTTAATTCATGTGTCAGAACCGGGGATGTACTTAGGCAAATTGGGATGAATCATGAAATATATTCAGAGCAAATATTTTTTACTTTTCTTATGTGGCTATTTACATTTCAGCAATTTATTTATTATAGACTAACTGTTCCCCACGGTTTCACTGGCGTTCCCGGGATAAAAAGTAGTCTATAACTTTTGAGGAAAGTGTAGCTTCCTATAGGTGTTTTTTTTTTAAAAGAGCTATCCCAGGAACGTGGTACGCGGATGAAACCACGGGGGACAGTCGATAAATTAAAACAACGGTCTGAGTTGGGTTTGAGGCTCATGATAACAAGTTTTAGATATATTATAACATGGAAAGCATGGATTTAGGAATAGACTGGATCGAGTCGCCCCTAGTAAAAAATTACGCAAAATATTACGTTTGTGTCCTGAGTGCGACCATATGAAACAAAATACTGAGCGAATGTCAAAAATCGGCAACATTTTGGTGTGTAATATAAGCATATACATTTCAAGAAAACTGGCATCATTGGGTAGCGTCGTTCGAATATTCCAAGTCATGTCCATGAGTTTTTTCTTAGTCCATGATGGAAAGTTAACTTTTCTATAGCCTACCTTAAACGTCATAAAAGACTTCACTTATGAAGAGCGTACTCACTAACTTGAAGAATCAGATTTGATTTTTATTTTTTCCTAAAATCTGAAACATATTGTCAAATTCTAAAATAAACTAATGTCACTTTTGACAGCTACGTTCACGGAGACATTACGAGTAATGGAGAGTAATGTACGTCGCAATAACTAATGTAATGACGTCATCGATGACAATTCACGGGACATCGTGGTTGCACTCGGGATAATGAGTGCGATAACGATAATCAATTCTATGGTTAATTCATGTGTCAGAACCGGGGATGTACTTAGGCAAATTGGGATGAATCATGAAATATATTCAGAGCAAATATTTTTTACTTTTCTTATGTGGCTATTTACATTTCAGCAATTTATTTATTATAGACTAACTGTTCCCCACGGTTTCACTGGCGTTCCCGGGATAAAAAGTAGTCTATAACTTTTGAGGAAAGTGTAGCTTCCTATAGGTGTTTTTTTTTTAAAAGAGCTATCCCAGGAACGTGGTACGCGGATGAAACCACGGGGGACAGTCGATAAATTAAAACAACGGTCTGAGTTGGGTTTGAGGCTCATGATAACAAGTTTTAGATATATTATAACATGGAAAGCATGGATTTAGGAATAGACTGGATCGAGTCGCCCCTAGTAAAAAATTACGCAAAATATTACGTTTGTGTCCTGAGTGCGACCATATGAAACAAAATACTGAGCGAATGTCAAAAATCGGCAACATTTTGGTGTGTAATATAAGCATATACATTTCAAGAAAACTGGCATCATTGGGTAGCGTCGTTCGAATATTCCAAGTCATGTCCATGAGTTTTTTCTTAGTCCATGATGGAAAGTTAACTTTTCTATAGCCTACCTTAAACGTCATAAAAGACTTCACTTATGAAGAGCGTACTCACTAACTTGAAGAATCAGATTTGATTTTTATTTTTTCCTAAAATCTGAAACATATTGTCAAATTCTAAAATAAACTAATGTCACTTTTGACAGCTACGTTCACGGAGACATTACGAGTAATGGAGAGTAATGTACGTCGCAATAACTAATGTAATGACGTCATCGATGACAATTCACGGGACATCGTGGTTGCACTCGGGATAATGAGTGCGATAACGATCGGGACGCGTATCAACACGTTTTAGCGTAATTACGAATGCACCCTATCGCTTGTTCACCATGTAAGAAGTTCTTCATAAAATATAGAACCATAGGAAATCGGATAAAGGTTCATTGTTCAATAAATAATTGTATACAAATGAAGATCAATATTTTTTTTCTTTTTCCAATTTAATGATAATATTCAGGTAATTGGTCAACATTTTATAGCCAACAACAACATTTTTTTTTTGGAAAGGATTAAAGTTAAACGTAGCCTGAAGGCTGCAGCAACCTTACCGGACAAATCGGCGAGCGCAGAGGGCTCTCAGCTGGTTAACCACGCCTGAGGGCACCCCCGAATGGGGTACGAACCTCGGCTCAGGGCGTTCCCGGAAGAGGTGGAGGACTTTGTACGAGTTACGACTGATTGGGAGAAACAACAACTATCATTATAGCCATTATGCCAATTTTCAGTAAAACAATTCCGTCAAAATATTTTTAAATTAATTAGAAAACCCGCTAACTACTAACTAGCTTCTACCATGCGGATTTACCCGTATTGCCGTGGGATTAAATAGAATCCTTGAATATTACATTACCTATCTTATTTCATAAAATATGGACTTACGACGAACGCGAACGCGAATCAGCAAACAGTAAGGTTATTTAAGTTTATAAAATAGTAAAGTACTTTTAATCAAAATTTATTTATTGCAGCCAGCAGCTGTGATAACGTAATAATCACACAGAATTCCATCACACCGTTCGTTCGTCACTGCGCGGCTCATTCGCGTCTGTTGTGTACCGAGTGTGCCGCGGCACTAGACTACAGAGTATCGCGCATCACTATAGAGCGACTGTCATTCGCGACATTTCTTCTTGTAAAAAAAAATCCATTTCAATTAGCTGTTATTATTTTAAAATAAATTACAAGCTATTTTCTTTCTCTATACGATTTTATTTCTACCATCCTGATCCCCACCATACGAGTGTATACCGAGGTCGAAGTGCGTAGGTAGGTACCTATGTCTCGCGTTCCGATCTGTATGAAGATAGAATACTATAGGCTTAGCTTACTAGCATCGATTAGAAAATAAACACGTAATTGGATCATGTAGGTACGCTCGTTATCACTTGCTCGTCACTCTTTGCCAATAGGTGTGAGTTTGCATTCAAACGTAGTCAAAGAATGAAAGAGAACACACGTTCGATTTTAATCGGAGTAAAAGAGCACACCTCTGCGTGACAATAACCAGTCTAGTGAGAGTCAGTGTTGCCAAATTAACGCATTTATATTTTTTTTGCCAACGGATCTGCTTATTGTTAGTATTATCAATTTATTTAAGTATTATTTATTATTATTAAAGAAAAGTTTAATGATTCGGATAACATTTTTGTCTACTAATTATTATTCTAAATTAGTAATTTCATCGTTGATTTAAAATCAGTAAGCATTATGAGATTGAATGTCATAAAACAGTTTTTTTTAACAAAAAAAAGAACATTAATAAAATTAACCGCTTTTATGCTCAACTGCGCAATTTTTAATTCGTCATCTGGCCACACTATATGACACACCGCACTATTTAGTTTTCCATGTTATAATGTATCTAAGTAACCGGTGACTAAAAATTTTAAAGACAATAATAGGTAATTTACGACATAACTAACATTAAATAATACATACTTTATCAGTTGGTATCAACTAATGTTTAAGCCGGCACATCATATTAAAGTAGGCTAAATAAAACACTGAATAAACAGATTTACCTATTATCCGACCTAGGCAACCTGAAAAATTTGTGTTTCTTCATTTTACTGGTGGATACACACCCGTGCACTGCACAATAGTTCACCATTTTGAAACAAAAACACAGTTAATTTTGTTAAAACGGACGCGTGCAATCTGAGTGAACGCGTCCGCGTAGCTGAGAGCACCAATCGGCCTCCAAGCGAGGTAAAGGGGGGCGCGGTAGAATAATTGATCTGATCTGAGGGGCGGGACGGGAGGTGCCTGCCCCGTGTATGTGAAAGGCTATCTGTAGCTGTGTGGCGTATCGTGGCGTATTTTTATCTTGTTGCTTTGGACAACGGACGACTGAAACAACAGTGGCGTTGACATCGTGTTTTTAAGCAGTTAGAAGTTTAAGTAAATAAGATAGGTAGCTCTCTAGTTTTCTTTTGTAAGTTTAATTTAATAAAAAAAAGTTTCACACACAAAAAATGTTTTTTATTTTCCACGATTAAGTGCAATTAATTGTAAGTACCTACTAAAATAAAGTGGAACAAATCAGTGGATTTTGAGAAATAAAAAAAATATCAATAATGGCAAAATGTTTTTAAACTATTTTAATAGCTCGGTATAAACCTATAAAACTAGGTTTAATGATAGGATAAATTAATAAATTTAAATTCCTAAATTGAAACAAATAATTCATAAAAAGTCAAGTTTTCATTTATAAAAGCTACTTGATCAATTTAAACATAGCTCCATCTATCGAACACTTACTGAACCTTAACTTTAATATAATATTTTATTACCCGATTGCCCAGGAAGGGTTATGTTATTGTTTTTTCTTTTTATTAAACCTTCCATGGGTCAGGAAAATAACCCGAAAATCGAACCCGTCGTTCAAACTGGTTTATAGTCAGACTATCCATTTATTTCAAAAAAGTAATATTTATATCCAACCAGATCCAGGGCAAACATTTTTGTGCGCATGAAAAATGAACGTGTCTGTTTGTATAAGTCTGTAAAAACTTACAATAAAAAAACCTAGTATATCAGTTATCTGGTTTCCACAGTACAAGCTCTGCTTAGTTTAGGATCCAGGTAATCGTGTGTGAAGAATTTCCCAGGATATTTATTTTATTGATTTTGAATTTGAAGTGAAATTGGATAAATTTTAATTTACTAAAATTGGGTCAGCGGTAACTCAAAATTGTGGTATTGTCGTTCTAAAATACGTGTCCGTTTTAATTGAATTTTGTCACTAAAAGGTCTGTCGCACTGTGTTACGAAGGTACTTAGGTACTTCCATACGCTTTTAGTGCACTATTCTAGATTATTTACTAGCGACCCGTCCCGGCTTCACACGGGAACCGCTTCATACGCGCGGCATGATTTTTTCCGACACCTTCAGTCAGTCAGTCACGCTTTTCTTTTATATACTTAGATATAAGTATTTAAGAAGAAGAAAAAAAATAAGGTTAATAGCAATTAACTCCTTCGAATCTACAATAAGCTTGAGCTTTCGGTGAAGGAAAACATCGTGAGGAAACCATAGCACGGTATACTTGTCGGGTGGTAGGGCAAGTTTTCCAAATTTTCACCTCTTAAAAACATTCCTGCGATTTCAAAAAAATTGAAAAAAAATATTATCTATTTATGTGTAAATAGTCAGTAAAAAAAAATATAAGTGTAAGAAGAAAGAATATTCTTATTTCCTTAATAAATGTTACAATAAAGCAAAACAACGAGTTCTTGACATGACACGCGGGAAAATATGGCCCGAAGCAACAAGAATAAGATAAATATTCTGGGAAAATTTTCTACGCACTCCATCTGATCCTAAACTAAGCGGAACTTGTGCTATGGAAACCAGATGAATGACTATATAGAATACTTACTAGAATTATATGCTAAAGTGTGTTTGTTGCCTTTTCGGTTTTATTTATGGTTTAAAGTTTTTGAGGTTTAAGAAGAAATTTTCATTAAACTTTTTTGAGGTTTAAGAAGAAATTTTCATTAAACTTTTTTTTATTCTAAGTATTTCTTGTAAATATTTTAGTAAGTATTTAAATAGTTTAGTTTCTATTGAACCTATGCTCGGTAATTTAATTTTAAAATTTGTAAACTAAATTTGCTATATTTTTTTCTATTTATACGCCTGTGCTTGACTACAATCTCACCATGATCAGAGATTATGTGACCGAAAAAGGTAAGCACACAATGCCTACAAAGGAGCTTTCAATTGCAGCTTTTCGAACACACCGGTGTTTGAAGCCAGATTTTCAACCAATTTGCAAAGGTATTTTCCTGGTATAGCTACCTATTTTGATCGAGGATTATTTTGATATTTTGACCTTTTGCACCCATCATAAAAAAATATTCAACATGATAAATCTAAAATATGCCAATTCGCATGCATTCAGTATAAAAAAAAAACTATAGCAGCTTTTAGTAGAGATCTGCATGTCCAAGAATTGCATAGGCAGATAGCCATTAATTCACAGAGAGGCTAATGGACTCTGGCCTAGATTCCATCGTAGAAGGGAAGCTTGTTACTTAGTTTAGAATATGTCGTTGCTTTAGGAACTTAATATACGTTGATTGTACAATTTACGAGAATACTCATCAATACTTCATCTTCATCGTTTTGGTCATATCTTGGCACACTTTCGTCATGCTAGCTACAAAGGTCTGTTTTTTAATAGACCTATGCAGACTAGCCTTCTCAGTGATCCTGGACGACCGTACTGGCCAAAACCTTTCGCATTACGCATTATTTAAAAATCAAATACGTCAAGTCTGTCACTACGAAAATATCTCGATTGTTGCAAGCGTTGCGTGAAAAAACCTAAATTCAATAAAAACTAATCTTTCTACCGGCCGGAGAAGAATCCCGATTACACGTTCCAGGATCCAGCATTTTCGGTAAGTCTGCATTATATTGTTGTTAGACTGACGAATTTGTTGCCAAGAATCTAAACCTGAACCCAATTGTCGCAGCCTTTTGGCTTGCGTACATTGATATTTACGTTGTTGTTCAGGAATTTGCCACTCATCATGTCTGTATTACAAGTTTTTATTTAGTTTTACCAGTCCCGATGTTGGTCATCAAATCTTGCAGGTTAAATTTGATCCACTTCCCGGTTATCGGATGAAAATGCACCATTATTATGACATGGAGCTGATCTGATGCTGGAGCTCGAAGACGGCCATAGGAACTCTGCAATAAAACGACACAACCCCATCGAGATTGGGCTCATTGGAACCGTCTTAACGAGTAGTTGAAGACTGCAAAAAGTACAGTCGGCAATAAAAGCTTGTACCAAAAATGAAATTTTTGACAGAATCTTGTTTCCGACTCATAACATGTTTATGAGTTTGGAGTCTGAATGTAATTTGGTATACCTACACCAACTTAAGACATACCTATTTATTCAGGTCCTATAATATTATACATAATTATGAATCACTTTATACCAGTTCCTAATATCCTACTTCCTACATCACTACATAGTATAAAACAAAGTCGCTTCCCCTCTGTCTGTCCCTATGTATGCTTAGATGTTTAAAACTACGCAACGGATTTTGATGCGGTTTTTTTTATTGTATGTATAATACATGCATATTATAGTACAGAAAAGCCGAGAAAAACCGTGCGAAGCCGGGGCGGGTCGCTAGTAATATTATAAATGCGAAAGTTTGTTACTTCTTCACGCTCAAACGGCTGGACCAATTTGGTATGGAGGTAGCTGGCACATAGGCTACTTTTTATCCCTCGGGAAAGCGAGTGAAACCGCGGACCGCAAGCTTGTAGGTGCATAAACTGAGAAGATATCCGAAAATTTGAGCAAGGCAATTTTTATGTGAATCTAAATGAAATATTACTTGGTTCACGCACGCCCCTATTTTTCCCCTATAGGGTATATTTTAAATTATGGCTTTATTCCTTAACTATTTATTATAAAAATATCCTGTGCAAAATTTCAGATTTGTAAGTCCAAGAGTTGTTGCTATATAGCAGTGGACGTCTTTCGGCTGACATGATGACTTTGAAGTCCAAATAACGGTTTGGGCATAATCATTTTATGAATTCAATTCTTATTCTATAGAAACCTTTATAAAATTAAATAAATATAAGATTAAACAGAAGACAAATATTTAGTAACTAATTCCGCTGGATCTCCTTCTCTGTCAAGGCCCACACATGGAAACATTACAGAAAATCGACGCGTGTTTCGCTTCTTTACGAAGCATCATCAGGGCCCACTGTGTCAAATATATATCATGAAGACTATAACTTACTTAATACGTAAGTAAGAAGGTAAATACATTTTGTATAATACTTACACAAATTTAAATTATATAATACTAACTGTTCCGCGCGGTTTCAATCGCGCTCCCGGGATAAAAAGTAGCCTATAACCTTCAGGAATAATGTAGCTTCCTATTAGCGAAAGAACTTTTCAAATCGGTTCAGTAGTTTCGGAGCCTATTCAATGCAAACAAACAATCAAATCTTTCCTCTTTATATTATTATTATGGTATAGATTTAAGTAATGGTACCTACTTAGTTACAAAGTTTTGAAAAGCTCAAAGTTTAGTGCAAGCGATAATTAAAGCACATCAAATTAGTCAGGTTGCAATAAACAAAACTTGTGTAGGTAATAAAAGGTTACCGAATGCAGTAACTTTGCTGGATCATTAAAAGTTTACAATGTTGCTATTTCAAAAACACCTGAGATTTTCTAATAGTTTATTGTGATTAAAAAGTTTTTATAAGTAACTAACTACCCGCCCCGGCTTCGCACGGCTTCTCGGCTTTTTGGTACTATAATATGTATACAGGGTTACAGGTTAAGTCGACCTAGATCCGTTAAGAGCGTGTAGTACCCATCTTTTCTGACATATTTCACTATAGAACACCCTACCCTAAACCTAAACGTTTTCAAGAAAATCGACATTTATTTATTTATAAATGCGAAAGTTTGTGAGTATGGATAGATGGATGTTTGTTACTCTTTCACGCAAAAGCTACTAAACGGATTTGGATGAAATTTGGAACACAGATAGTTTATAATCTAGATTAACACATAGGATACTTTTTATCCCGAGAAAACATAAGATCGCTCGAGAAGGGGCGGTATCTAGTAAAGATATAAAAAGCAAAAAATGCATACCTACGGACAAGGAATTTGGTAGTGGATTTTACCTCACTTCTAAAATAAATCAACTACGATGCAAAATTCTTAGTTGCATGACTCTCTGATCCTCCTTTAATTACATTATGCTTTACTCCTTTATACTTAGTAAGGCATATCATCAAAGTTTCTACGCTATGTGTAGCGAATTCCTTCAGCACAGAAGTTAAACTGAAAGTTTGTCTGTACGCCACAAAAACGGCCGCTTTCCTTCAAAAATATTACATACTTGAAAGCTAAGACCTTGAATGTTGTAGATAAGCCGTTATGTAAAGTCGGCAAAAAATTTATGACGTACATTTTCGGGGTAGTAATCATCTGAAGTAGGTTAGTCAGTTATAAGAAGATATTGGGCGTGCGTAACAATATTTGAGGACGATTCATGATATTTTTTATTTTTTATCTTCAGCAGGTACTTAATCTTAATCTCCGGAGTTACTGGTCCGATTCGAACAATTATTTCATTAATAGGAAGCTACATTATCCCCGAAGTTTATAGGCTACTTTTTTCATCCCGGGAACGTGGGTGAAACCAAGGGAGACACTATTACAAATATAGGGTGAAAATATTACTCAGTCATTAGGTACACATTTCTCAAAGTGATAGAAGGTAATACTGCTAAAAAGTACGCTAATTGAATAAAGTCTAAAAAAAAAAAATATTTAATTTAACTATCATCAAACCCTATTAAGGTACCCTTCTACTGAAATATACAACTATTTCATGAAAATATTACTAATATACCTTGGAGGAATATGTTGATGATTTCTTTTGTTGTTAATAAATATACCTACTACCATTCTTGTCGCAAATAACATGTTGATAACTTACGACCTATAACTGAGCTGCAATTTGCAAAAAACGTGATAAAATTTGAAGTTCGCGCTCCAACCGAAGCCTCCACCTACTACCATTTCAATACACAATTTTCGTCATATTTTTTGACAGCACAAGACTTATCTACAACAGATTGATATCCAGGACATAAATCTAGTTGTACAACATACGTATGTGTGAAACAACAACGATCCATCAAAAGTTAATTAATTTCCCGCGTGTTTGCTTGTTGGATGTAATGCTCGGTTTCATGTTACTCAAAGAGTATGACTGCTCTTTGATGGAGATCACGAACATTTTGTATCTTTATTTCTTTTTTATTAGGCCCCCACGCACCGATGCAAAAACGACCTAAAATTACCAATTGTTCAATCGCTAAATAAATAAATTATGGATAACCTAAATAATAAATATTTTTGGATTTTTTGGAAAATCCAAGGGATATATTTTATTTGTCTTACTTTTCATGACTCCAGGTCACTTGAAAAATTATAATTAAGACAATTTAGAATCTACCTTTGGATTTTCGACGAAATAATAAGTCTTACTAAAAGTTGTGACAAATATTTAAAATTACTTTTACAAAAAAGATTTTACAGCTTTTAAGCTTATACAAGTGAGTTTCCCGATTTTAGTTTAGCTTAGCATTATGCAGGAAGCTTTGATACGGTCTCAAAGTGTTATTTACAGCGTTTCAGCCATCTGCGTGCATTCTACAAAGGCTTTCTGTGCTTTTGACGCGGCGCGGAGGACAATACTGTCCTTTATTCTGCGAGGAAATGAAATAGTTTTCTTCAAATCTGCTTAAAGTTTTGATAGTTTCCGAAGAAATTCGTCATTCGATTTAATTTTGCTGAATCATAAATATACCTATCCATGTATTTGTTATATAAAACTATACTGGGAGTATGTGACGTCATAATGAAAACTAAAACCATCGATTCTGTTCTAATAGTAAAAAAAAATACGTCACTCCTTTAAGAAAATTTTCCATTATATTCGCACTTTTAAAAACTGCAAAAACTTTTTTTTTTATATCTGAAGGTTTAGAAACAGGCAGGCGGTCCACCTGATGGAAAGTGGTTACCGTCGCCTATCACCATTTACAATGTGTTGCCGACCTGTTACAATGCCGAGAAGGCACCTGGCTCTCAAGTGCAATTGCCGTAAAACACCGGAATTATTCCAGAAAATAAAATGGGAGCCAAATTCAATACAGTCATACAATACATTCATATCACTTTTTTACTCGGTAGCCCAACAGATTTCAAATGTCAGTCAAATACCCTACGAAAAAATAAAGCATTAATACCGGAATAAATGTAGGAGATGTCGAGTAGGTAGGTAACTCCGATTTCTCATAAATATTCTGTTTCGTTGAACATTATCAAATGATATAATTTATTCATTGAACCACAAAGAGGCTCTTAGTCACCTCTAAGTAAACTTGTGGCTCCTAAAAGTGCTTCTAACTCATTATATTTAAATACATTACTTAAAGGGTTCATTCGAGAAAGGGCAGTACGGACAGTTAAACTGTCAAGAATAAAGAGAGTAGGTATTTCTACTGAAGAATAAAACTGAATGACTGCGAGTGCAAGTCGAAATGGAAAATCTTATTTTATGGACCGTGACTATCTCTGTAGTTATATAGCTATTTCATTGTGAACACCATTTCTTTAGGAGCGAAGAATACGTATTATTCTACTTCGAGTATCAATGAAAAGTGAAATGGCAGTTTTCCGCTCTTATGTTGGGCTATGCAGCGATAATAATATGTGAAATGTGTCGACGCTATTTTACGTTTTTTTTTTACTAAAAAAGTAGAAGTTAAGACAGCTCAATAGTGGAGTAACGAACCTAGTCGGTGGAGGGGGTGGCTACCTACCAATAATTATAAATGCGAAAGTTTGCGAGGATATATGTTATGTTATGATATGTTTGTTACTCTTTCACGTAAATACTACTGAACGGATTTGGATGAAACTTGGCACATAGATAGATTATACTCTGGAAGAACATAATATAGGCTACTTTTTATACTGAGAAAATACAAGATGATTAAACCATTTAAAAAAAAATCAAATATTTATTTTCATTTCACATTTACGATGTCGTACCTTCTATTTGGATTTTTCGGACTGATTAAAATGAGCGTGAAACTTTTTGTTCCTCATTCTGTGATTAAAACTGGACATCAACTAGCAACATCTTTATTTACTGAGTTACAGTGATTCCCCGTGTTTTATTTTGTGCTCGGTTAGTTCCGGTCTTTTGAATAGGGTAGTTGACAGTGTCAAAAATAAATGACCAAACACTAACCAATGCATAAAACATCTAAAAACACATGGAAACATCAAATATGTTGTACATTTAATGTATTTTATGTTTTTTAATTACCAGTAGAACCACAAAGAGTAGATCATTTGATGCTGTGAAACTATGAGGTCATAGTGTAATATTTCATATAAAATTCCATATAAACTATCGTTTTGACATTTATTAAAAGGTAGCTGATTTAATAAGTCAGTCAACTACCCTATTACTGTGAAACTGAGTGGAGTCTCACCCGAGACAAAAAAATGTTTTGTTTTATAAATAAAACCAATTTATCATATATTTATTGATTTAAGTTAATACGCAAATAACAAAAGAAAAACATTTTGTATTCACCTGTTATAAGAAAGTAACATAAAATACAGAATAACAAAATAAAAATAAATAAGGCTGAACAGATATTTTCCATTGCCATTTAGGTAGACGGGTGACTTACCTGAATGTAATGGAGCCTTCGAATTTCAAAGCTTACATCTTTGGCGTCAATCGAATTTACACTCCGCATAATACGACTTACCTACATTCAAAGACTTCAAAGTATTAGCAATGACACATTTTATCTAAATAGGTCTGTATGCCTACTTACATATAAAATAGAAGCACTGATATATCTACTAACAGCTCAAACCACTGAAATTTGGTATGCTGATGGTTATTTCGACGTAGGCAGATTAAGAAAGGATTTTTTGAAAATTCCACCCCTAAGGGGATGGCGGGTAAAACCGCAGCTAGAATATAATACTACCTGTATTATATTAATACCATTAATACCTATCTTCTTTTAATAGCCCAAATAGTATGAGTAAACGTTTCTTAGATCGAGAACGATTCAAGATCTATTAATCGCTCTTTCTATGACCCGACCTTTAAGCGTACGGTTTCCCCGAAAAGATTATTTGGGCTTTTCTGAGAAATATTCCAATACCTATTACTCTTTTTGTTTTTATTAGATATTGTTCTTTGCT
Organism: Tethea ocularis; assembly: GCA_963555595.1. Taxonomy (NCBI): domain Eukaryota; kingdom Metazoa; phylum Arthropoda; class Insecta; order Lepidoptera; family Drepanidae; genus Tethea; species Tethea ocularis. The sequence continues at coordinate 9,584,161 of OY741972.1, read as the reverse complement.
TATTTCTTCATAAGCCTTTTGTGGGCGTAATAAATAATTGAATTACTTATTGATGACTTGTGAAATTACTTTTTGTAGGTAGCCAGTTTTTCGCTCTGCGGTTTCACTCGCGATCTCCTAATTTTAGGGGTTGTATTTTCAAAAAATCTTTTTTAGCTGTTGTCTATATCATATAGCTTAATTTCCGATCCATCCAGTGATTTGATTTGTACGTTGTCTACGTCATATATCGTCGTATTTCCGTCCATCGGTTTTGAGAGCGTTCGCGCTCGCACAGAGCGTTGAGAGATCAGTCAGTTAGTCACGTTTTCCTTTTATATATTTAGATTTTCTGTTAAAAAATAAACTTATTTCCTTTTACATTTTATATTTCAATCATACGCCCACTTTACTTGTCTAGGCTTTTCTGTTAATCCTACTCTAAAAGGAGGTAATCCTACTTTTTATTGATTGAATTTCAAGCATCCACCATTGCCGAAGGATATATTACTTTCTATCTCCCGCAGTTTGCCCCTCTTCATCCTCAGCTCCTCACCGACCCTCATAGTCATAGCATAGTCTATCTGGGTACCAAATTTCATAGCGATAAGTTCTGAGGTAGTCTCAAAAAGTTAATAAGCATACATACATACATAGCTACATTTTTATTAGTGTGATCTATACCTGTGTACTATCTCAGAAATGTCTAATTATAATATCGACGATCAATACCAAACTTTGATCAAATCTTTCCGTAAAAGACTCTGAGTACCTACGCATTTTACCTGATAATCTGGAATATAAAATAAAACGCACATACAATTTGCACTTGTAATGATAATATAACAGACCCTCCCCAACTTTTTCCTTATTATACCCCACAAGGTGGACCGACGATCTTGTGAGGGTCGCGGGAAACCGCTGGATGCGGGTAGCGGAAGACCGGCCATCGTGGAGTCCTTTGGGGGAGGCCTTGGTCCAGTAGCGGACGTCTTTCAGCTGATATTCCCTAAAATCTATTTCATAAGTTAGTATTTATAGCATGCTAAAAAAATTGTAAAAGGGATAATAATTTTTCTTCTTTTCTTTATTATAACACAGATTGACCGATCATTTACAACATTGCCCGATGTATTTACGCAAGGGTTAGCCATTGTTGGTTTTGAAGTCACATCAAAGGGCTTTATTTGGCAAACAGTTACAAACGCATGTAATTCCGTTTCGGTCCATAATGGCTAGAGAACAAGCATATAGTTCAAATTCACAAATGAATGGGCAAGGCATTCCTCCCGGAACAATAGCAGGCATGAAAGAATAATTAATTATACTGAATATGTCTGCGCTTTATACCATTTACTATCAACAATGAATTGTAAATGTCAAAACATTATTGTTCTATTATATCTTCGATTAGAGGTTCTGTTACTGAAACATACCTATTCAGTCAATGTCTTAAATACAGGGGTTCCCAATCTTTTTCAACCCGAGGCGCAGTTACAAATTTAGTATTTTGTCACGGTGCCCTATCCTAGCTATTTGAAAAATACAGTCGAAAGAAATAGGTACCTACAGTATAATAGTAGTTAGGTTAGATAGGATCAAAAATTTAAACATCTACAATATGAAATTGAGTTTTTTTTATAATAAAAGAATTGAAACAGATAACAACAAGAAAGACTATTCGGATAATGATAGAGGATCGACTCAGGGCGCCCCTCTTTACACTTTGGGAATCGCTGCCCGTAACACTTCAAGGTCACTGAGCTCACAAAGGTCACTTACTACGTAGAGAAGACGTCACACATAACCACTATGTTCCGTTCAAGTGCAGCCATCCGGCCGCACTTTACTTAGTTGCTTAAACCCGAAACGCGTAAGCGCCATCAAAATCACGGCGCTTTAGACTTTTAGGTTGAAAAAATGATACCTTCAAAATCAAAATCAAAACTCATTTATTCAGTTTAGGCCCTAATAAGGCACTTATGAATGTCAAAAGTTACAGTTTTACAATAGACTCTACTACCGGTTCGGAATACACTTGAACTGAGAAGACTCCGGCAATAAACTCACCTCAAAAACGTTCTAGCGCTACGTATTTAAACTGTCTTAGACGACTTGGTTGGACGACTAATTATTGTTTCAGTGCTGCAGCGAATTTTAACAAAATGGAGTATGACCTTTGCTTAGGACAGCTTCTCTATACGTAGTAATATACTTCAGTGTTCAAGGTAAAGTAGTTCCCTGTAAAGTAAGGTCCTACATTTTACCTCTAAAGCGCAATGTTGCAGTTTTATGCTCCATAACAAAAGTTTTAGAAACAACGTCGTAGCAGGACTTTTAAAACGTTGTCAGTGCTCTAAAGAAATAGGATACAATGGAGAAAATAAAAGCAAGACTGCTTGTCGTAATAAAAGGAAGCTTTGCTTGCTATGTTATTTAAAAACCGTGCGAGTCTTTGTGTGCAAAACTTCTTTTTAAATTTTCTAATTTAGCCCCCAAAAGTGTAATGTAATTTATATTTAGCTTAAATTAAAATAAAAGGAGATCTATAGTACGTACTCACAAATCGTAGGACATCGAAACTACCACAAAATAAAAGCTGAAGAGTTTGTTTGTTTGAAGGCGCTAATCTCCAGTTACAGGTTTGATTTGAAAAATCTTTTCACTAATAGGAAGCTAATAGGAACATTATCCCCGAAGGTTATAGGCTACTTTTAATCCCGGGAACGCGAGTGAAACCGCGAGGTACTGCTAGTAATACCACAGGGTAAGATAATATACTACGCACAAGTAGTACTATATGAACAAGGCATTTTGGTAACGTGTTCTCATGACGACAGCTTGAAACTAAAACTATTATTTATTCTAAGAGCTCTCACTCATACAGCTGAGGTACGCTCGACCGGCGTACTACACCGCACCGAGGGGGAAATAGTAGCCAAGTAGCTAGCCGTGGTGGAGTTTGATTTGTTGCAATTATAATGTTACGAGTCCTTCCTTACAAGTTTTAGGTTACAACCTTATCGCATTCGAGGGAGAGCCCGGAGTAAAGTGCGGTTGAGGGGCGCGGATGCGTTTAATCTAGCCGTCTTGCCAATAGCGAGCGACTCAATGTGAATTTTAGCAGCAAGGAATTTAGCTCAAAATACCGTACTCCGCTCAGGAGAGTGACGTATCTGTTAGTAACTATCAATCTGTGCTAAAAGTTTAATCTAAGTTTTAGTTAGAATAGTGAGATGGCTAAAATGTGCAGAGTAGATAAATAAAAGTGGACAAAGAGAATCACTGAGTGGATTTCAAGAGACGGTAAAAGAAAGCAAGGAAGAGAAAGAGATGGAGAGATGTCCTTCCAATTGGATGAGAACAGCTCAATTAGCGCGAGACTGGTTAAAGGTCCTTTTTTTTAAATCAAAAAGTAAATGAACAAGCATACGGCGCCTGGTGGAAGATCTCGCGCGTTACTTAGGTAATTCCCCAGCCGATTTGCTCTAAAGGCTACGCTCCACTTCTTTTAGATCTAAATCAATTAGTTAACCAATAAATCAAATAAAATAACTACAAATCACATTCATGCTTCCAAAGTCTTAATGAACTTAATAACCTTAATTACCAAACAAAGATACGTTCTCTATCTTAGCTGAAGGCAATTTATTAGTAGCATTAATTGAATCTTATCACAGGCGGCGATAAATGTGCCTCATACTGTAATACAGATTAAGGGCTGGTCCATACTATGCTGAATATTTTTATACAAAAAATTCAGTCAACAAGCATACCTGGTGGTTAATGGACCAGACTGTCATTCTGAATCGAACGATGATATTGTAAATTAGGAGCCAGAGAATAGAAGTAGACTAACCAATCGATCGATGCGGCTAGCGCAAGACCGGCCATCGTGGAGATCCTTGGGGGAGGCCTTTGTCCAGCAGTGGAGGTCTTTCGGCTGATATGATGATGATGACCCAATCGATTTGTCATCCAAATGGAAAGTGTATAACTTTGATAGTCAAGAAGGAAACCATAGTACAGTTTCTATTATGAACCGGTGGTAGTCATTTGCCTTATCAGGACTGAGATTGAATAAATGAGTTTTGAGTTTGAGTTTGACAGTAAGATACTGCTCCACCCATCTAGCTATCAACAATTATTTTTGCATATTGCAGCTCAGTTATAGGTCGTAAGTTATCAACATGTTATTTGCGAGAAGAATAGTAGTATATTTACTGATTAATAACAAAAGGAATCATCAACATATTCCTCTAAGGTATATTAGTAACATTTTCATGAAATAGTCGTATATGTCAGTAATATACCTTAGAGGAATATATTTATGATTTCTTTTGTTATTAATCAGCAAATAACATGTTGATAACTTACGACCTATAACTGAGCTGCAATTAGCAAAAAACTTGATAAAATTTGAATTTCGCGCTACAAACGAAGGTATAACCTTAACCGTTTTTTATAAAAGCTTAAAAAAAATTAATACATCAGTTTGGTACAGAAGTTGGAAGTAATACGACGTAACGTATTATCCGTTTGGTTGGCTACCATGCTCAAGTTGGAAATCTGTCACCACCGGTGTGTTTTATTCTTACAGCTGAATTTGAGAGCCAATTCTAAGCTTTGTGTGCATACCATAAAAAAAGCTTTTTAGTTAAAAACGTTTGCACAATAACTGAAGGCACTACCTAAGCACTAGATTATTCTGTTCGTTATAATACGTTTAACCCACAGGGAGCAGTGTTGGTATGAATATTTAATTTCCAAAATAAACACATGATTGTACCTAATAAACCTCAGCCTTAGGTAGAACAAGCTCGCTCTGTCTCCGCCCGCTCGCTCAATTTCAGTCGAAATAATACGTTAGTAAGGCTCTAACAAGCAATTCTAAACTATCCAACACTGAGAATAACCCGTACGTAGAAATAACTTGAACTTTGGTGTTCTCGTTGCAAAATAACTTTGTAACTTGCGTTGCAGTTTGTTGTTGGATTTATACAGGGTGTTTTTGGAAGGGTAGGCCGAAAGGACATTGATAGTGGAAAATAACACTGAAATATTTCTATAAAAATAAAAAATATACCATTAAAAGTCGGAGTTACAAGTAAGTCTTTGTAATACCTATATATAAAAGCTAAATAACGTGTACATAAAGCAAAAGCTAAGATATTACGGAAGATGTATATAATGGCAAACATGCATTTGCAACAACTGACGTGAAATATCTAGGTCTTTAGTGCTTACATAATCTAAATCTAACAGGTGCAGGAAACTGCAAACAACGGGGAAGAATAGGAAGATCGAAGCCCTATGATAGCTCAGTGGTAGGGACGTCGAATGCCGAGACGAAACGGGTTCGAATCCTACAATAATAATAATAAGTTATTTATTTCCAAAACACAGGCTTTCATCTTCGTAGTGATCTCTGACTCCCAAACTAGGGGTTGCCTGTATCTCAGGAGCCAGTCTCTTTCCCCTTTACATGTTTTAAAGTTAAATAAATTCATAAATACAAAATGTTTAAACAAGAAAATCTAATGGTAAAAAAATATAAAATGAGTTTGAGCTATCGGTGAAGTTACCATATTTGGCCACATCATCACTCACACGTTGCCAAACCTGCAAAAAATATCTAAAATTCTTCACTGCCAATCTTTAGTAACTACTAGCTGACCTGGCAGACGTTGTCCTGCCCTGAGAATAAATAAAAAACTGGAACCGAACTACCTATACCTACCTATCTCTACCTACCCCTATCTACCCTACCTAACCCTACAACCCCTACCTACCTACAACTACCTACTAATTTTGCGGAGAGATTTTAGGGGCTGGGGGATGATTTCCAAAAAAAATACGGCAGGTATTTTTCGTTGGTAACAAAGAGTCTGTGTACAGTATATAATATTTCACCCCCTCTTTTGAGGGGTTGGGGGCAGATTTCCAAAAAAAAATGATGTACGATTTATTTGTTAGTCACAAATAGTCCGCATACCAATTTCTAGCTTTCTACCTTGAAAATTGCGGAATGCTCCATACAAACTTCCACCCCCCATTTTAGGGAAGTGGGGGGTTAGAAAGTGACAAAAAGTAGCCTATGTCACTCTCCATCCCTTCAACTATCTCTACATAAAAAATCACGTCAATTCGTCGCTACGCTTTGCCGTGAAAGACGGACAAACCGACACACATCCCACTTTCACATTTATAATATTAAGTATGGATGAACGGGGATTTTAAATAAAGACAAAAAGGTAACTGCTACGAGCACACAGGTAACAGGACAGATTTGCAACTTAAAGGTTGAAGCCACCCAGTTGACCTAAACAATATTATTTATAACATGAACGCTGGAAAATTTATGAAAAATAAACTTTAAATTATGATCATTACAACAATTTTGCTCCCAGCAATAAACGACCTTATCCTACTCATACTGTATGTGATAATGTAATGTTGTGTGTTTTTAGAATAAATGTTATTTCTTTCTTTCTTTTCTTTCTTTTCTTTCTTTTCTTTCTTTTCTTTCTTTTCTTTCTTTTCTTTCTTTTCTTTCTTTTCTTTCTTTTCTTTCTTTTCTTTCTTTTCTTTCTTTTCTTTCTTTTCTTTCTTTTCTTTCTTTTCTTTCTTTTCTTTCTCTTCTTTCTCTTCTTTCTCTTCTTTCTTTTCTTTCTTTTCTTTCTTTTCTTTCTTTTCTTTCTTTTCTTTCTTTTCTTTCTTTTCTTTCTTTTCTTTCTTTTCTTTCTTTTCTTTCTTTTCTTTCTTTCTAATATTATAAATGCGAAAGTTTGTGACTATGGGTGTATGTTTGTTACTCTTTCACATAAAAACTAATGAATGGATTTAATGTTACTTGGCACATTGATAAATCATACCCTGGAATAACATATAGGATACATTTTATCCCGGGAAAACATAAGATCATACGGGACCGCGAGAATAAAGCTAGTTCATAATATTTGTACGCAAGCTTTTTCAACGACTTCTCTTGCAACAAAGTCAAGAACACATATCAATACTAACAATAACTAAACTATCCCAGTATGAACTAACTTTAACTTACATAGGTTTTACTACAGTTTATACACTTCTAAAACTTACTTTATCTGTACTAAACAAAGCATTATTTATGTCCGACTCTAGTTCACAAACACATTTGAGAGACATAAAATAAGTAATCCAGTTTACCGCTCTCACATACTGCCAAACTGTTTGTAACGTTAGAAGGAACGATTATATTTTATCTCACTCACTCCTTCCTAATAGTAAAAAGAAGGAACGAGGAAGTTATAGAAGTTATGATTGTGTTTATTTTATCGTCTGTAAGAATTATGGCGAGATTATTCTGCGATAGTTCCTAGTACAGAATATGTTTAGCTAGATTTTATTTTGTTATTCTATCTTTGAAAAAAAATTGATTTGGAAAATAACAGGATGATAAATACCTTTTATATCATTTTTATACTACTAAGGTAGCAAGCAAGCATACGGCCCACCTGATGGTAAGTGGTTACCGTTGCCTATCGCCATTGGCAATACCAGAGATATTGCCAATGTGTTGCTGACCTGTTACGATGCCGAGAAGGTAAATTGGCTCTCAAGTGCAATTGCCGGAACACACCGGTAGGTGCTTGGCGACAAATTTTCAACTTGAGGGTGGTAGCCAGCCAGGCGGGTCTACAAAGTATCCTACCACCGTGCTATGGTTTCCTCACGATGTTTTCCTTCACCGAAAGCTCAAGCTCATTGTAGGATTCGAACCCAAGACCTTTGTCGCGGCATACGACGTCACTACCACTGAGCTATCACCGCCTTAAAACCCTGAGGTACCTTAGGAAACATCCCTGAGGTATTAAAATATTCCGTATACATTGATTACGATATTATATTATTATTATTTCTGGAATACCGAAATTGCGAATAAAAATAGCTACACAATTTAAATTAAAAACCGGCAAAAAAAACACGTTTGCTGTATGGGAGCCCCCTTAAATATTTATTTTATTCTGTTTAGTATTTGTCGTTATAGCGGCAACAGAAATACATCATCTGTGAAAATTACAACTGTCTAAATATCACGGTTCATGAGATACAGCCTGGTGACAGACGGACAAACAGCGGAGTCTTAGTATTAGGTTCCCATTTTACCCTTTGGGAACCCTAAAAACAGAATATCTAATAATATTTCCATAGTTGAAAAGATACATTCACGATTATCAAATAAATACATCCAATTCAATACGCCTTAACTAAGTTCTACAGATAAACTAAGTTCTACAGATAAAACAGCACAAACACGTGTACGGTACATACTTGCCTTATCACTAAACTTGTTCGGCAAGTGAAGTAGGCAAGTACTTGTTACTTGAACTATTCCGGTACGTGCTTCTATATCTGTGCAAAGTTGCAAACCTTTACGGTAGATTTAGGATTAGATTAAATACAGGATTGACAGACGGTTGAACATATAAAAGTAGTGGATAGATAGGGTCTTCTGCTAAGAGATCAGCCCAAAAAATTTGAACCCCATAGTATTTTTTAATATATTTAAAATGCCATTTATATGTGACCACCTTGAGTTATAGAGAACCCAACAAAAAAATAATTAATAAAATCTGTTCATAAGCACAAAAGTTAGGCGTATTTTTTTTTTGAAAGGACTAAGTTGGTAGCCTCAGATGGCTGCAACAACCTTACCGGACAAATCGGCGAGCGCAGAGGGCACTCAGTCGGGTAATATTTAGGTAACAACGCCTGAGGGCACCCCCGAATGGGGTACGAACCTCGGCTCAGGGCGTTACCGGGGGAGGGAGAGGACTTTGTACGAGTTACGACAAGTAAGGCATGAACATACATTTAAAAAAAAACCGACTGAATCGAGAACTTTTTCTTTTATATTTGAAGTCTGTTAAAAAAAATGTATCCACTTATGAAATGGGTGTGTACCTACATGTACTGTAAGTTGATTTAAACAAAGGTTTTTATCATGTTAAAATTTCCATTTATAAATTAAAACCTCATTTCAACATCTAACAAATTTTCTTCTATACCTACTAAATATTTATCCAAGAAGTGGAATATAGTCAAGGATCCTGAGGCATGATATTTTCCATTATGAATTAGTTTCCGTACTAAGAAAACTGCCAGACGAATCTTTTCATGTCTTCCATCCATTAATACAATTCTGCTAACAACCATTCAATCTTATTGTCTTGAGATAAAGTTTATTATCGATAAACTTAGTTTATTTGCTACCAATTCGTATTAATGGCACCCATTGGAGTTCTAAACAAGTCTAGATTATTTTTAGGAGCGTAAAATTATAGTCATTGTCTATTATGAGGCAAATAATTCATTTCGGAATTAGCTTCGAGGTTTATAACCTCCGATAATGGATGACGATAGGGCACTTATTATTTACATAATAAATGGAAGATTATCTTTTGTGATAAAAAGTCGTTCTTCAAGATCATAAAGCTTTATTACCTTTATTGAGATTATTTATGATTTTGTATTCAAATTCTATAGAATATTCAACAATTTGTCATTTTCGGTCAGTACAGTGTTCTAAAATATATATAGAAATATATATTTGTTCATCCTTTGTTACGAATATCCATTATTTATTGATAAGAAACCAATGAATGAATTAAAATAGTTCCAAAAGCATAAATAATACATAGAATAATCAATTGACGTCTCGGCTCTCGGGTGCTTATCAAAATACTTCTTTCAGGCAGTAGTCACAATGATGTGTAACATCTAACATCTCGCCTTTGTAATCTTTGTAATTACACAGCTTATGCGTTCTTCTCTATCCCTTTCTATTTCTCGTCACACACGCACCTACTGTTGGCTGACAGGAAATTTGTTGGTACCATCTGACGGCGAACTCACGCACGCACATCAAATAGCCCGCCCTTTTCCAGCTTCTCAAAATAACTCCCACAGATTGCTAGAAAGCGAGAGGTAAGATGTTACACATCAAGAACACTTATCTATTATATATAACTCTTTAACTTCAGCTTTACCAGCAGCTGTAATGGAGTACAAGCGTTCACTGTTAAATTCTCACTTAAATACCTTGTAATTACAAAGTGACAGGCTTCAAACTTCTCCATCGAAGCCTCATCTAACCTTACAAGTAATATCAGATACATCAAGCAACACCCGAAGTTTTGACATCTCTGTACATGATGTGTCTGGCACTAATTAATGAATATGTCCCAAGAAGTTTGCCTGACGAGGACGAGACCTTAGCGTTTACATTTCAATCTTTGAGTGCTTTCGACTGTTCATGCTCATCAAACTTTGCAGTTTGTTATTTTTTAGATCTTACGCCAGCTGAGTTATCATTTCACATATAATAATCTTTTTATATATATACAAGAAAGTCGTGTTAGTTACACCATTTGTAACTCAAGAACGGCTAAACTGATTTGGCTGAAAATTGGTCGGGAGGTAGCTTAGAACCAGGAGAAGACCAGGAGAGAACCAGGTAGGTAGGGGTAGGTAGGTTTTTTTGTTCTCAGGGCAGGACAACAGCTGCCGGGTCAGCTAGTATTTAATAATATAATGTGGTAAAGTTTGTTTGGATGTAGCAGGAAATCGTGGAGCTGAGTCCGATTATGAAAATTCTTTTAGTCACCTACTCAAACTCAAAACTCATTTATTCTATTTAGGCCCTGTTAAGGCACTTATGAATGTCGATAGTTATAATTTTTACAATAGACTCTACCACTGGTGGAATACACTTAAACTTAGAAGACTCTAATAGGAAGCTACATTATTCCCGATATACTTAAGCTATTTTTTATCTCAACTACGGGGAATAGCTAGTTTCAATATAAATAAATAAAAAGTTATATAATATAAGATACCATAATTGAAACCATCGATTTTATCTTTTATAAATTTCGGTGCCCATCTCTTTCATGGAATTTATTATAGTTATTAGTTTCATCAAAGTCTTTACGCCTTTGACAGCAACTCTATACTTTGGCGTTGTCTACTCTGATAGACTCGTCGTCAAGTACATTTGATTGGATATTCTATTCATATAATTTCATGACCAAGACATTTCACCAATTCTGATGTTTACAAACTAAACTGATCTCATCGTATATCTTTTTCTAATAAAAAATATAAGAAATAGATCAATAAATTTAGACCTGTAAAATAAGTCTGATTGCTTGTTTCAACGTGAACCACCTTTATTGGTCACGACTAAATGACGATATCAAACGACCCCGTAAATGACGATAGAATAGACTAATTTAACAACAATCTTTTTTCAATAATATTTACAAGAAAAATAGAGGTGAAGTGACTCAGTATAGTTTAGATTCTAAACAAAAGAATCTGAACCGTTGTCCTATAATTTTGAAATCAGAATAACAACTAAAATAAATGTAACAAGAATTTTCAAATAACCTTATTATTGAAACGGAATATTATTCAAAATTAAACGTTTCTTAAAATATATATTTGAACGAGGAAAGATGTTGATGTTAAATTATTTAAATTCGCCAAGGCCCTCTGATTACCCTGATTAGGTTTATTAAATTATGGTTTATTTATGAAATAAAATTTGTACCGTAAAGATACAGCTAAGGGCTACTTAGAATGAATCTGGACCAGGTATATAAGACACAACAACTTCCAATCCAATTCATTGTATTTTAATATTTTCGTTTGCTTCAAATAGCATTTAAATTTATTGTCGGTCTCATAATTTAAAAACCGTGTCATTATTTTAAATATTTGTTATTTTTAAATAGCCATAATCTGATGGTTTTTTTTAGAACTCTTTCTATTAATCATGTAAGTAAATTATAAGCTGTCAATCTTAAAAAATGATATGAGAACGCCTAAGAATTTTTCATATCTACCAAACAAAAAAGTAAATAGGCACTCCACCAACAGAGATTCAAGTTTTGATAAATGGCTGAAGTAAACGCATCGTCAGAATAAGTTATAACTTCGAAGAATTTGTTGCAAAAGGTTTTTTTTACTCCACGACCCGGAACCGACCCTAATAAGTACAGGGAAGGAAGTCCCCAAATGAGAATGAAGCCTTATGAAAGAATTTCTGCTCGTTTGTGGTTGGCCCGCTTAGCAAATAGTTACACAAAGTCCTTAATATTATGTAGTTAGTGGAATTTTTATATTTCCTATCCTGCAGAGATTTATATGGAATTTTACTTTGTCATATTGCTTATAATATATAATATAACTATATAATTTGGCGATATTCAGACAGAAGATGGAAGTGATTTGCCTGAAAATCATGAGGGCATTGCCTAAATCTTTTATCTGTATGATTTAAATCAAAATATTTTAAGGTGCAAGTAGTCGCATGAAATGCAGATAAAATTTAAAGGAGATGCCAGCGTTTGGCTACTATTGAAAAGTATTGCTATTCGATTCTAATACAGCTAACAACAGCAAAATATCGTTATCAACTTCTAAAGATATGGTTTCTATTGAAAAGAGAAGTCGCGTCAATGTAATGGTCAAGCAAGCGAGCGAATCACAGTCGCGTCAGTATTTCGAATGGATAGTAAAGACGAAGAAAAAGTAGCTCAAATACACAAGCTGTTCTACGCTGAGCTCATCAAACTATTTCTAATAGAATCAGGAGAAGCTAAGAATTCAAAATTAACTGAAATAGAGTTGAATCAAAACATTATTATAGCTGCAAACGATTACTACAAACAAATACTGACGTGTATGAGGTAGTTTATAACTTTGGCTAGATAAACGGAAAATATTATATTTCCTCAGACGCTTAAAGTATTCAGGTAGTTTAATAGATTAAACATAAATCAAGAAAGAAACTTTGCTGACCTCAACAATTAAACTCCAAAATTAAACGCAAAACCATTTGTGTGATGAGAAGTTTTTGTGCTTATGATGCAGGCATTCCACGACAACGCCCGAAAACTACCGAAAATTACCGAAAACTTTCAAGAACCTGATGAATTTGATTGTGCTTTTACTTTTCAAGTAAATGTAATTGAAAAGGTGTAGGTACGCTCGATTTCTGTTATTGCACAATGAATCTTGGGTAATCGGTGGTTAAGTTTAAAATAAATCTTGGGGAATGAGCTTTATATTTTATACCGACAACACTGTGTGGTAAAGTAAAATATGAGTATGTTTTGAGTTTAATGCTTTAGAAATAATGAAAAATGTCGTCCTTTCCTTATTATATTACAAAATGCAATCTCATCTTCTCCGTTCGTGTACTCGAGAACCACTTAATTAATTTACGTGATTATTTTTTTAATTTGTTGGTACGTTTTCTTACTAGGATTTAGTAAATATTACAGGGTCAAATGTTTATATACAAAATTTATATTTTGGGTATCATAGGGAAGAAAAAAACGAAAATGGAAAATCAAGTCGGAAAAGTCTTATCCACCACCGTCTTACTACCCTACCACATTAGTAACCAACAAGGGAAGCCGGGGCAGGTCAAACTGAAATGCATATTCTTAAAAAATATAATTATGTAAAAACGCAGTGTTGCCACATTTACCTAATGGTTTGCTTCCATACAACGCGATGACCACAACAGTCGACAAATATTTCTTACCGACGAAAAAGTGGGGTATGATAAGTTTGCAAAGTGTGGTGTCTGTGCCATCATATCTCCTGAACAGATAAAAAGTAGACTAAATTACTCTCTGAACAATGCTCTATCTGCCAATGAAAATCCTTTAAAATTGATTCAGTTGTTTCAGAAATGAACCCGGACAAAAAAAAATATTTTTAATTAGAATAATTTATTTTTTCTCTGCTCTTAGATTACAGGCTCTGACAAGTTCCAAATGCAAAATACATCATTATCCCAAAAAAACATTAGGTTTGTTCTTCAAATCTAATTTTGAATTCATGATTTATTTATCGTCCATTTAATTGACTATTGTTTGTCAGAATCAGAGCCTTCTTTTTATAACTGGTTTATATTTTCTTGAGTAGGTACTGTCTCATTACAAGAGTCACGTCATGCCATATTTTTTTATTGTTTCACTTCCTGTTTCTTGAGTGGCACTTTTATTTACTTATTTCTTGTTCAAATGGCCTATTAACCCTGGAAGATGCAATCACAGACTTTTCATGGTAATTAAGCTCAACGATCATCAGAATAAAGTCGAATTTGAATTAGAGAGGTACCTAAAGCATAGTGGTTTTTGCAAAAAAAAAAAGGTTGACCGAGCAAGTACCTACCTACACCTTATGTTTTTTCATGTAGTTTCCAAATAATCAATACTATTAATAAAGCTGAAGAGTTTGTTTGTTTGCTAATCTCCGGAGTTACTGGTCCAATTTGAATTTTTTTTTCACTAATAGGAAGCTACATTATACTACTACTATACTATAGTATATAATAATACTACTTATAATATTTAATTTTAGTTATCAAATAAAAAAAAATCCTATTGCGTTGTATATTTATGAACTCAATATTATAAATAGAATATTGAGTTCAGATCGCTGCCCGTGGGTAACGTGCCCAGAAGGCTGGCAGCATTACCGCGCTGGATCGCAAGGCTAATCCTTTGACCTAGGTAAGAACTAGCCCTCTGGTCACCGGACAACTTTATGAGGCGCGTCGAGAGTTCTTTAAAAAATTGCCGCGCTTCGGGTCCCCAAGGCCCCAGAGTTTCCACACCAAACGGAACAAATATATAGCCGTCACCAAGGGCCGCATATTTGCGCCTTTTGATGCTCTCTGCTGTCGATGCCGCTGCGCCAGATGCTTATAGTATACTTACTATAGTATAGGCTACTTTTTATCCCGAGAACGCGAGTAAATCCGCGGGGAATAGTTAGTACGTTAATAATAGTAGAATAACTTGTTAAAACAGAAAATGAATGTCCCAAAGAAAACGAAAAGTAGGTAGATATTTTATTGCAATGAAAGTAATGTTACAGCAAATTTTGAAATTGAAATTTCGTTCATAATGGAAAACGGAACAGATGATGGTATGCAGAATCAATTTTCCCATAGTATATCGATGTTGAAATTATAGTCTTGGAGTCTGTAGAGATTTTATATTACCTACTTATCTATCAGAGGTTCTAATTACGGATATAAATAAAAGGTTCCAATATTCATAAACTAATATAATTTAGAGTTCACAGAAATATAGTCACCGATGATTCACACTATGTTATATTTAACTTTAACAGTTTAGACTTAGTTTTTAAATCTTGATAATAAGGTTCAATTTACAAAAGCTACTGTGACCACTGTCCCTGATATGACTTACTCATATTACAAAATGTGAAAGTGTTTGTTGGTATGTTAATAATTGCATCAAATTTAATAAACATATTGTCTAGTATGCAAAGCTGCAACTCTAAATGCATTGCCCACATAATTGCTCAACAAACATTCACAGGCATGTATGATGTAATCCTCCAAATCCAGCAATTTGCACTGTCCTCGTGTGACGGACTTCGTACACAGGATTACCTTCCCTATCAGCCTTGCATTACAGGCCCCAATTCTGTTGATTACAAACTAAACAAATTTAATCTCACTATATCTCTTTCTTATAAGAAATATAAAAAAGGGATGCAAGATATTTAGTTCTGTCAGATTAATCCGATTACTTATTTCAACGTGAATTTAAGCGCGATCTTTATTGGTCACGCCTATTTACCCGTATATTACGACGGCATGGACTAAACAATAAAAACAAAATGTTCTATCTTTTTTCAATAAGGATAACATGAAAGAGAGGTGACAGGCGGTGTTGCCACTAATTCACATAACAAATCGTCTACTGCTACTAGATATTGTGTGAAAACTTGGCA
The DNA here is from genome assembly GCA_963555595.1 of Tethea ocularis. Lineage (NCBI taxonomy): Eukaryota > Metazoa > Arthropoda > Insecta > Lepidoptera > Drepanidae > Tethea > Tethea ocularis. Next base: position 9,568,351 of record OY741972.1, on the reverse strand, counting down.
CATAAATGGATCATACTGTAGATTAACTTATTGACTATTTATCCAGGGAACATGGGTGAAACCGAGGATGACAGCTAGTTTATTATAAACTAGCTGTTCCGCGCGGTTTCACTCGCGTTCCCGGGATAAATAGTCAATAAGCCTATATATAAGATAAATAGCCTTTGGGGATAATGCAGCTTCCTATTAGCTAAGAATTTTTCAAATCGGTTCAGTAGTTTCGGAGCCTATTCAATGCAAACAAACATACAAATAAACAAACAATCAAATCTTTCCTCTTTTTAATAATATTATTATATTATATATTAGTATAGATTAGGTTTTTGGGATGAAAAGCACCTTTATTTAAATTTTAAACACAATCACACTAATTTCTTTTTCTAATAGAATCTTTCACTGTACTTGATTTCAAGCTATTATGCCCTCATCCACCAAGTACGGGAGTAAAATAGGGATATTTTATAAAAAAATGTTAGAACCTTAATGAAATTCATATATATGCAAGCAAGCTCCTGGCCTATCCTACGTTATTTGCGAACCCGAACAATGGAAACAGTGATCGGGATCGTCACTGTACAATCGAACCGTACCTACCGGTAGCGTTAAGACCGTACCGGTACACCGGAATGTACATACCACATAGGTACGAGTACATTCCGGTAAAATTGCTTCCGATCATAATCCGCGGTATATCGGGTATTCCTTTTGAATGGATTACTGCCTAGTATTGTTTGGTTCACACTGTTACCTACTGTTGTTATTTTTTAGAAAGAACTGAAAGAATTGGTGAGCAAAAATAAATTGTTTTTCTTTTCTTTATGGATTTCAGAGCATAATATTTTTATTATATCGTAGTGGTATGAATAGAGAAAGTAATTACTTATTTAGGGTTCCGTACCTCAAAAGGAAAAACCTCTGCCTGTTCGTTGGTCCGTTCGTGGGTCAAGTCAAAACCCACTTTTTCAGAAACGCATGCTTTACAAGTTCTTACGAGTATCTATATCTATAGGGTTTTTTTTTCATAAATTACCATAAAAAAATTACGATTGAAGTTGGAAATCTGTCCTTCAATCCTAATTATCTATACGGGACCTTCAGTGCACGATTCAAACTCGCACTTTTCCGTTTACATTGGTAAATATTTTAAGATTATATTCTACCGTTACTTCATCTTGAAGTAATTTAGATTTAAGTGATAAGCACACAGATTCCAATTTCAAGATCCATTATGGTAATGGATTCTGTAGTTTTGACGACGGATTTTCGACTTGTTAGTGGAGAAAACTGTCTTATCATAACAATTTGAATTGGTTGACACTCCGTTTTGTATATTAGTACCTAAGTTATAGTATAACTAGCGTCCGCCCCGCGGTTTCACCCGCGTTCCCGAGGGATAAAACGCCTATGTGTTGTTCCAAAGTGCCAGCTAAAAGCAGCTCTTCGCTCTAAATCTATCTCAGGCACGCGAGTGAAACCACGGGAAACAGCTAGTATATAATAAATAAATTTGAACAAAAGAACTGAGTTTTATTTTTTTGCCATTTCCATCAACAAATCCTGAGAACTTGGTGACAATGGGACCACCTCAAGAGTATAGTCTTTCGAATAAAAAAATATTTTTTTAAATTGTTTTAAATATGGCGGAGTAACCGCGTAACAACGGCGAACTAAAATAACCAACAGCCCGCAAAATTGCCAAACTCAAGTTGCAGTGGGCGGGGCACATCACTCGTAGAACCGACGGTCGCTGTTCTCGAGTGGCGACCACGAACCGGAAGACGCAGCGTGGGCAGGCCCCGCACAAGGTGGACCGACGATCTTGTGAGGGTCGCAGGAAACCGCTGGATCCAGGTAGCGCAAGACCGGCCATCGTGGAGATCCTTGGAGGAGGCCTTTGTCCAGCAGTGGACGTCTTCCGGCTTATATAATGATGATGAACCGAGTAACAAACATACAAAAAAACATACGTTCGAATTAAGAACCTCCCTTTTTTTAAGTCGGTTCATAAACATACTCCTAAATATATTAGGTACTTAACATAAAAAAAGAGGTTATTATTCACAATCTAAGAGGTATAAGAGTGCTACTTACTACAAAATGAGCCTTTGCTTTCAACACTTTCTTTATCATAAAGTAAGAATACCATTACTAAGATGTTTTTTTATGGTTTTTTGTAGGAGATTACTGTTATTAATTACCTAGCGTAGCCTGCCTTTTCGTAGCGACGACGCAGACTGAACTAAGTACGTCATTATTCTAGATTTTATGTACCTATATATTACCTAGATATAAGTTTATGTGTGCCAAGTAGCATAAAAGTAAATTGTGATCATTTTTTTTTAATTATTTAAATTTTTCATATTTAAACTATATCAACCCAATACAGTACCAAAATATTACAATACCCAGTAAAACCTCTTCTATTTTTTGAAGTCCCGTTAATTATTCAGCTGCTTTAAGAACGCAAGTAGACATTACTATCACTTATAGTGAAACAACCCTATATTTATAGTTAAAAATTAATAATTTAAAAAACCGCCTCTCCCAAAGCCTGTGCCTAAGGCTTCTGTCCCACAATCGACGAGGAAACGAAACGTATGTACGATATTACATGTAGGATCTTACATCATCATCATCATATCAGCTGAAAGGCGTCTAGTTCTGGACATAGGCCTCTGATTCGTCCTCGCAGGGAAACTTCGAGCATAGCCCTCTCCAGTGAAAACAATCTATTTTACTGAAACAGGTCCTACATACAGTACTACGGGTCCAGATCCGGTTTACCGACGGCAGCTGGACAGAAAGGTTCTGGAGCAGCGACCACGAACTGGAAGACGCAGCGTGGGCAGGCAGCATGCCCCACATAAAGTGGACTAACGATCTTAAGAGGATCGCGGGAATCCGCTGGATGCGGCTAGCGCAAGACCGGCTATCGTGGAGGCCCTTGGCCTATATACAGGATGAAGGCTGTTCACACTGCCAATAAACTCGCTTGAAGAGCAGATCACTAGCTGCTTGTTCGTTTCTTTACAAGCTCGCTTCTCGCTAAAACCGTCAGCAGTGGGACAGGTATCTAAAGCAGACCGAGGCGTGTCGATATTTTGTGTTATATTAATTATCTTACATTAAAAATAATCACTTGAACATTTAAAATGTTTTTCAACTTTTTCAAAGCAAAATTCAGAAAATGAACTTTCAAGTTAGTAATTTTGTAAGTTATTTTAAGGGCAGTGAAGAGCCTACGTTACTCATTATAACTTTGTTTTATGTTGAATTTTTTGCGGATATTTTTTTGCGTTTTCATTTGATACTTAAATTTTAAGTACCTATTGAAAATTTTGTGATTAGTACCTAAGGACGTATGTCAACTAATAATTTTTTGTATTCATTATGTTTTTGAACTATGTGGCGACCACGAACAGGAAGACGCAGCGTGGGCAGGCCCCCTACGAGGTGGACCAACGATCTTGTGAGGGTCGCGGGAAACCGTTGGATGCGGGTAGCGCAAGACCGGCCATCGTGGAGATCCTTGAGGGAAGCCTTTGTCTAGCAGTGGACGTCTTTCGGCTGATATGATGAACTATTTAAATCATTACATTGGTTCTACACTCTAAACAGACTAGATTAAATTACTTATACACATTCACTATAAATAATAAACGGCGTTTAAATCACCGACTGCAGGCAGGGATCCCAAAAAGCTGGCAACGTTACCTCGTTGAATTGCGAGTGCGACACTGATGCGCTGCCTGAGGTAAGTGCCAGCTCTTTGGTCACCTGTAGTATCAATTAGGCGTCTGGACAGCTCCCTAACCAAAATTAATTATTATAATAACCATAATTAAATGACTGAGGTGTATTGTAGGTGTCGTTTTTTTGCAACCAAAAAGCCGTAAGCGGCTTGATTTTCATGGCGCTTATGCGTTTCGTGTTTAAGCAAAGAACTGAAGTGCGGCCGGATGGCTGCACTTGAACGGAACATAGTTATTATGTGTGGCGTCTTCTCTATACCTACGCAGTAATATATCTCAGTGAATTAAATACGCTATTTTTATACAAATAAATCGGCAAACAATCTTAAAAATGGTCTTGACACAGACAGAAGGGCAAGGAAGTAATCCTATAAGGTATCTTTTCCCTTTTCAGAAAAAAATGTGCTAAGCCGGAATTAGTACAAGTTATCTTCCAAATCGGAAATTTTCTTTGTTCTCTGATGGTGTTGACTCGATTCAAGGCTGTTCTGACGTTCCATCCAATCGCCAAACAAGGCTATAACAGTTGATTGGTGAAATCGATCCGGCTATCTTACTAATAAAAGTAGTGTAAAAAAACGGGAAAAGTTTTTAATTGGATCCTAAAAATAGCCTGTCATCTCGCCTAACTGTATTTTTCTCATTTTTATTATATTATCATGTTATATTAAAAGTACCAGCTTCCGCACCGTGGTTTTATAGGTGGGATAAAAAGTAACCTATGTGTTAATCCGGGATGTCAGCTACCTCCACGCCAGATTTCATCAAAACTGTTCAGCCGTTTCGCGATGCAAGATTGAGTCAAAAAATAATCCACATCATTGTGAGTAGCAAAGGAATATAAATCAACTATTCATTGAAATACGTATAGGTATTTAAATTCAAAACCTTATAATATTATGTGTCGAAATAAAAAAGTCATTTCAATTTATGTATTACATTTAGGTACATAAAGGAACGCAGTTGTTGATTAGAGGCCTTTTAAGCCTCTCTCTTTTATTCTCTGACCATCAAAGGTGATCAGAAATATTCGTTATAGAAGTTTTGCTTTCATTTCAATGATAAAAGCTTGCTTGAAAATTAAAATCTTTAAAATGGACCCAATGTCATGACTTTACCCAGCGTAAAGTCAGTAGATGTTTTTTTACTATCATATTATAGGCCAGTATCTGACCACAATCTCACCGTGGTCAGTGACGATGTTGCTGAAGGTGGTAAGGCATCTGGCTCTCAAGTGCAGCTGTCAGAACACACCGGAAAGGTGCTTGGCGACAGATTTTCAGACGGGCACTACAAAGTACTCTACCACCGTGCTAAATCGTGATATTGTTTGAATTTTGTGTGGAATCGCGTGTAAAACCGCATGCAAAAGCCAGTTAAGACTAAACTAGCCCGCTTACAAGCCCTTTGAACCTATAAACCCTTTATCCTTCTATTTGATCCTACATTTTGTTACGCGATGAACAAAAGAAGAAAATACTATAAGGAAACAATACTTTTCACGGACAATGTTTTTTCAGCCGTTTATTTTAATCGTATAAAATACTAGCTGTTCCGCGCGGTTTCACTCGCGTTCCCGGGATAAAAAGTAGCCTATAACCTTCATGAATAATGTTGCTTCCTATTAGTGAAAGAATTTTTCAAATCGGTTCAGTAGTTTCGGAGCCTATTCAATGCAAACAAACAAACAATCAAATTGTTCCTCTTTATTATATTAGTTTAACCGGTTACATTAATTGATGTTTTCATGCAGCTACGTTTGTACTACCTACTAGTAGGCACATGAGTAGATAGGTACAAGTTTCTGAGTGTGAGCTTTGTCACTAGGCTTTTGTCAGAGATTTACGCTAATTTTATTGTCATAAGTTCATCATTGAGGCTCCTAAAATTTTGTAAGATCATTGATACTGGTGTATGTACACTATCCCTTGTATTCAGTTTTATTAAAATCAAAGTCGAAGTCAAAGCCATTATTCTAAACGATTTATCCAAAATCATGGGGGATAACTAGTAGGTAGGTACTTAAATAAAAACAGTAGTAGATATACCTAGTTACGTACTGACTTTAGCAAGCGTTCCGCCATAAATATGGCTAGACTGTAACAGACAAGATTTCTAGCTAGTTGCAAATTTTATGGCCCATTTCAGAAGCCTTTCACTTACGTGACTCTCATGTAGACCTGCTTTTCTAGGCCTAAATGTTTTGATCATAACTGTAATATTTTTCATTTTATTAACGTTTATCAAAATTATATAGGTATTATTTTATATCAGAAGGTTGATAAGTAAATGGTTACCGTTGCCTATTGCCATTTGCAATACCAGAGGAATTGCCATGCCAAGAAGGCAACTGGCTCTCAAGAGCAATTGCCGTAACACACCGGTAGGTGCTTGGCGACAGATTTTCAACTAGAGGGTGGTAGACAGGTGTTACAAAGTGCCAAATTTTGTGTCAATCGATCCATACAATATAAAGTGTTTGTTACAGGAAATTGAACCCTCCATTTCACCCTCTTAGGAGGAGAATTTCGAACAACCCTTTCTTAGTGGTTAATTACACTTCACAAAGAACACACACTCCAAATTTCATGTCTCTAAGATCCTCAGTTTAGGCTATTTTATATATCAGTCAGTCATTGAGTCAGTCAGGGCTTTGAATTTATTATTAATTAAGAAGGAATCGGTTTGCAATAAAATCAGTTTATGAAAATTTACATAAGTAGGTACTTTAAAGAAATTGCTTCAGCGATAAGGTCACCTCAAGTATTAATATAGCCTTTTATTCAGATCAATTATTTACATACACTAGATATATTCTAGTCTAGTCGTAGTAGTACTTATTTGCTTTTTGCTTGTTTTTTTCTGTAAATAAGTTTGACAGTCGGCAAAGCCATTCTGTTCCACATAACTCCTGCCACTAGTCTGATGTCGTCATTCCACCTTTTCTGGGGTCTGCCTCTTTTCCTTTTTCCTTCTCTAGGTTACCATCGTGTCACAGTTTTACTCCATTTGTCTTGATTCTTATCATGTGTCCTGCCCATCGTTCTTTAAGCCGTCTGATTTTGCATGTTATGACCCTAGTCTTGTTTTGGAAGACGCGCCTAAAATACCCTAAAACTATTCATGATATAGAAATGAGAGTACGTAGGTTTCTCTATGAACATTTCTATAAAATACTTACTCACTTGCTTTACTGTTCGTTAAAAGTGTTTCGTTCAGCTATCTGTTCTATATAAGTCTTTTTATCTTTCGTTTTAATGTCAAGGTATATATTTTAATGTGTTGCTCAGCATTTTTTTGTCGTCTTAAGAGTTGCACAACTCTCGCTTGATTGAAGTACTCCATAAGGCTACCGATTGCTTTGTCATCATATCGAGTGAACAGGGTAAACATGACCCGGGATGATTGATGTTCTATGGCTAATAGGCTATTGTTTCGCTAATGAAAAATGACTTACTGTCTATATATAAATTGCGTACAGGATGGGCACATATGGCTTAGCACGGCCGCGCGTGTTCGACCCAATTATGTGTCATGGGTAGTAATATTATTAAACTTCAGTTCTTACCATATAAATAAAATAACCATAAGTTTAACTTAACTTTGTTTATTCTGGTCAATTGACAGTTTAACTTAACACCTTTAAATGTAGGCAAAGCCAATACTGTAGGTAGGGAACATAGATAAATCAAACGCAGAATTTTGGTACATAGTGCCCGTCATCTATACTAATATTATAAAGAGGAAATATTTGATTGTTTGTTTGTTTGTTGGGGAAATATAACACCTAGTCGAAGCATCTCGTGATCAGAATGCTGGCGTATACTTGATTCAAAGAATCAGCATTGCCAAGGGCGTACCCAGCTTTTGACCAAGGGCGGGGCAAATACCCAGCTTTTGGCCTAGGGGAGGCAATTTTTTCGAAAATTAATACTTAGTAATATTACCGAGTTGCGTAGGGTATTACTGTGGGATGGGAATTCCAGGTGGCCAGTATTCTGAGAACGATGTCTTCTGGCTTTTCAATTTAGGTGAGTTTTTTTTTTCTTTTTGTTCATAAATTATAATTTATTCTTGGAATGTGAACATAGCCGTTTATCGCTAAAAACCATTGATAAATAAATGATAAGAGTATTCTGACGACACATTTCAATAAATGAGCAGATAAAATCATTTTATCAGTAGGTAATATCTATGTATTAGGAATTAATTAAACTTATAGGTATATACTGGAACCAATAGCGGTGCGATGAAAGCCTTATTATGTATGCAGCTTACGGCCGTAAATCGACTTGAAAAGTCAATTTTGAACTTTTTATATTAATGTAATATGAATCCATAATTTTAATTAAATACCTAGCATAATACCCACATTCTACCTTGCTGGTTTACCTGTGTTCTAGGAGTAAAATTAAGTCTATGTTTGTTTACTCTATGGCCCATTAAACTTTACTTGTATCTATACCAAATCACGTCGAAATACGTTGCTTCATTAAAAACTTTATATTTGTTTATGTTTTTTTTACTTTATCACAAATAAAATTATTAATCTACTAATAAAAATAACATTTTAACCCTAATAAATACACAAACATACCTACATCCATTTTATATATTCTTATAATATCTACCTATATATACAGGTTGATTTATTAACTCGTAATTTTAAAAGCCTATTGATCACAAAAAAAAATATTTTTAACCAAAACCAAGTTAAATAAGTATCAGTACCTCAAATAAAACCGTCTACCTGCCTTAAAGGCATTCAGAGCCATTACCTACAGCGGATACATATTGGAAAATAGCAATATAAGAATTCTGTATTACAATAGAAGGTTCGGAATGTTATTTGTCTGTCCGATAGTAATGTTTGCCCCTTTTCATGTCGGTCGCAGCAAAATAATACTGATAAAATTCATATAAAGAAGCCAAGATAAGTGCTTACAAATGAATCGGAAACGTAAAATAGGATTTTTGTGCTTCGTTGTTAAGTGTCAATTTTGTTTGTGGTTTTACGAAGGTTCAAACACAACACAAATCAATTGGAAAAGTTATGGAAAATGTAAGATTTTTTTAATTAAAACGTTATTAGGTATAGATAAAACGTTTTTTGTTGTCCCAGAAGCTGTTAAATGTTGTATTATTATAACACAAATTTCACCAAATTATAAGCTTTATACGACTAAAACCATTTTCCTTTGTGACACTAGGACACCTTATGCATATCGTCCTGCATTTTAAAAGTAAAATTAATAATCTTATGTTCTTGATATTTGTTAGTTTTTACTTAATTTAATATACCTACCTAATATAGCAAATTTTATTTTATTAAGCAATTTATTTCATGGATGTTTTAATTTTTTTTGAATATATTTTCAATCTTGTTCGGTTAAAATGTATGAAAAGTTTGAATATTTTTACTTGAGTTAAGGGCTGGTAGAAGTAGTAGTAAAAGTTGATCATATTCATGAGTAGGTACAATAATCCCAGAAAATTTGGATGGTGATTAAATCTCACCCTGTATTGGATGCTTTTTTTAAATTTTCTGTCACAATGCGTGCAGAATGATTATTTTCGTACAAATTAATTAAACGTAACATATGTACACCTGTAAATAAATAAAACACGAAAAAAATATACATTTTATAAAACTTTAAAAACACTGTTTCAACTTTTCATTAAACACATTTAAAAATTCACCAAAATAATAAATAGTATCTTAATATAATACATACCTCATCGTTTCATTCTGCGTTCACAAACACAGACACTAACTTGCACAAAAAACTTGCACTGTTTAAGTTTCGCGAGCGATCGTTCGGCGCCGGCGGGCGGGATAGGGCGGGGCGCCCTACCGCGTCAAAGTCACAGGACTAACTGGAGGCTGTCGGCGAAACCGTAAAGCGCACAGGCGCACAAACAAGTACGACTGAAATTAATTTAAAATTTCGGTTTTTTAACATGTTGACATTAATTTAGAATATTTAATACAGTTCTATAATATTTTGAAAACAAAATTAATATATAGATAAATCTATTGTCATAAATCTGAGTCGTCATTATAAAATTGATGTATTAAATTAAAACGCACGAAATATACCTTAAAAATTTAACCATGCAACTTACTTAAATTAGAGACAATTTGTAACATTTGTAAAGTCCAGAAATAGGTACCTACTTAATCAGGGCCTAAATAAATTTCATTACATAGATAAAATATTAATTATAGCTAAATTTTATAATAAGTTCGAATGTGTAATTTCCGGAGTTACTGGTCCGATTCTAAAAATTCTTTAATGAATAGGAAGTTACATTATCCCTATGTTCTAAAGTTCTAAAAAATACAAATTCTTTTAACCAGAAGAAATTAGAAAAGTTTCAAACATAAATACTTTAAAAAAAGATTACAGTCTATTCTCTACTTTTTAACTTATGTAAATTTTACAAACTGTAATGCATGTAAATAACTTAGTACAGTATGACACAACTTAGATGTAGCATCGGTAAATCGTTTTCGTACACTTCACTTCCGGTTTACACAACTAATAAAAATCATTCATTAACAAGATCAGTTTCGCCGATCATTTTGTAACACATGAGTAATGTTGTAGGCGCACTCTTTTCGGGAACGATTGATTTTACGAATTTTGCCGATGCTTCATCTAAGTTGTGTCATACTATAGCGAATTAATCGAGCGAAAATTATAGTCCCACAGACAAACCAAAAATACTGGTATTGTGTGTGGGGTAAAATTATTGTATCGTAAATAAATAAATAACATCCGAACATACAAACTTCACCTTTATAATATTAGTGTAGATTTGCGTACATAAAAACAGTGAGACTTTATAAAAAAAGACGTGTGGCACTCGGAGACTGCCGCGGTAAAGCTATTGCATAGCTGTTTTTATCAACTTATGCAATTATAATTATTTATTTTTTTATTTATGCAGTATTTTTTTCCTTTGTTTTTTTTTCTTTGATATTAATTCAAGTTACACTTTTTGAGCGTGGTCCGATACAACCAATGCCGAGTTGCTGAACTAAAGAGACAAGCGTGATATTTCAAAAAGTCATTAAAAGTTCTGCTATTCATCGATAGATAAAATTCAAAACTAAAAAGTATCACCGCTGTGCCGGTCGGAGTGGGGGGGGGTGTTAGGTTATTTTCGTTACGGAATTTCTGGATTCGGTCTCCACGCTCAAGGCCCGCGATAGAAGCTATGCAATAGCTTAATAAAATTACTTTATGTTTAAGTATGAAAAAAGTCGACTGAATATCTCTATAACTCAGTTCAATCGGATTGAATAAATATAACCCATATCAAAGTCACATTTCGAATAATAAATACTTACTCGGTGAATTGGCAATATTCTCTCTTTAGAAGTCACATTATATAGAATACTAGCGACTCGCCCCAGCTTCGCACGGGTGTACAAATCATTGAATTTCTCGGTTTTTATGTACTATAGTAGGTACTATTAAACATATAAACCTTCCTCTTGAATCACTCTATCTATTAAAAAAATCCGCATCAAAATCCGTTGCGTAGTTTTAAAGATCTAAGCATACATAGGGACAGACAGACGGGAAGCGACTTTGTTTTATACTATGTAGTGATGTAATGACTAGCGACCCGCCCCAGCATCGCACGGGTGTACAAATCTTTGAATTTCTCAGCTTTTATGTACCTACTATAGTATGTGTGTATTATATATATAAACCTTCTTCTTGAATCACTCTATCTATTAAAAAAACAGCATCAAAATCCGTTGCGTAGTTTTAAAGATCTAAGCATACATAGGGACAGACAGACTGGAAGCGACTTTGTTTTATACTATGTAGTGATGTAGTGACTAGCGACACGCCCCAGCATCGCACGGGTGTACAAATCTTTGAATTTCTCGGCTTTTATGTACCTACTATAATATGTGTGTATTATACATATAAACCTTCCTCTTGAATCATTCTATCTATTAAAAAAACAGCATCAAAATCCGTTGCGTAGTTTTATAGATCTAAGCATACATAGGGACAGACAGACGGGAAGCGACTTTGTTTTATACTATGTAGTGATAGTGATAATATAGATATATTGAATTCTTTGCTACATTAACTTTTCTTGACAAGTATACCCTTGTAATTCTATTTTTATTATATCCAGGCTATTATTTTATTATTTTTAGTCTTAAGTCGAAGTCCACTGATAAGAAAACGGTCCGATAAATTATTCGGGCGTTTACCATAAGTTTTTCCTACAAAAAGTCATGATAAACGCCCGATTATAATTTTCTGTCAGTTTTCTTGTCGGCGAACTTGGACCTTAGTAATTAACTATGATGGGACAGTTGGCGTCGTCCGTTAAGACACCATCTATCACCCCGCGGATCATGGGTTCGATTCCCATCTAAGACAAACATTTTTGTGCATGACCATGTCAGTTTGTCCTGAGTGTGTGTAGCATATCAGTTATTTCGTTTCATAGTACAAGTTCTGCTTAGTTAGAGATCAGATAACTATGGTGTGAATTTCTCAGGATATATCCCGGAATATCTTGTCTTATAAGAGCGACCAGAAAACCTTCAGATGCATTACCCGCCTGGCTGGCTGCCACTCACATATTTTTGAAAGTTGAAATAGTTGAAACAGTTGAAATATCTGTCGCCAAGCACCTTCCGGTGTGTTCCGACAGCTGCACTTGAGAGCCAGTTCCCTTGTAGGTTTTGTGTGCATACCGCCACCGATCACATCATCTCTGAACATGTTGAAATTGTGATCAAACACAGGCCTAATATCTAGTAAACATTGCCTCCTCGGTATCGTAACAGGTCGGCAACACATTGGCAATAACTCTGGTATTCCAAATGGCGATAGGCGACGGTAACCACTTACAGTCAGGTGGACCGCCCACAAAAAAAATAAGTGGAAAAAAGAAAAAAAAACTCCTACAAAAGAAAACTACGTAGGTACCTACTCCTACTACCTATCAATCATGGAATGCTAACTCAATTCGTGTGATCAGGCGAACCACAAAGCGTTTTGCTTGTCTATGGGCTTCAAATTCCAAACAAGTGGCGTTTGTCTTCAGGAATCGCTTGCTACTGTCGTGGGTTAAATCATAAGATTTAATTTTGAAATGATTGCAGATGTAACACATTTTTTTTTTACTATGTATTGGCCTGTGTTTGACCACAATCTCACCATGGTCAGTGACTGTGATGGTAGGCACAGAAAGCTTAGAAGGAAACTGATTCTCAAGTGCTGCCATCGGAATATACTGGCAGGTGCTTGGCGACAGATTTTCAACTTGAGGGTGGTAAAAAATGCTTGCAAGCCGTGCTAGCTCATTGTAGGATTAAAATCCAACCTTCGCCATTCAACATTCATACCTAACGAAAATACTTAAGGTTTATTTAATAGTAACATTTATTCTTTAATTTTGACAATAGTCGATAGTAGCTACGTAGCTCGTTCAATACAAGCCGCTATACTCTTATAACTTCGAGTCATTTTCCTAAATCGAGTTCCAAGTGCTTCTCGTTAAAACTTATGTCTCGCTTTCTCGCACGATTTACCTTCCAAAGCAGTTAAATAACTTTTTCTAGATTTTGGTAACAGACTAAAATGATCTAACTACTATCTATACTAATAATAAAGCTGAAGAGTTTGTTTGTTTGTTTGTTTGTTTGAACGCGCTAATCTCTGGATCTGCCAGTGGGATATGGAAAAACCTTTTTGCAATTGAAAGCCCATTTATTAAGGAAGGTTATAGGCTATTAAACATCACGCTACGACCCTCAGGAGCTGAGCAATGATAAAAAGAACGTTAAGCGGGAGCATGTATAGCATGGGTGAGCGATGCGACGCGGTTGTCAATGGATGACAGCGGTCGCCTAGGTAACAGTTTTTTGTTATTTTTAACTGTCATCAAGACGAGGTTATCAATTCGTCGGAATCTTTTTTTATGTATGTTCCTCGATTACTCGAAGATGCCTGACCCGATTTGGAAACTATACATACAGGTGGTCACATGGTCACCAAGTCAGGGTCTGATGATGGGATATTGAAGAAATCGAGGGAACTCTTCAAATTTTATAGGCACTAATAATGTTTTTCATATATTTTCTAAAACTATTCAGATATTTGCGTCTGGTAGTCGTCACATGTTGCTGAGCTGATGATGGAAGGTACAACTCCTTAACGGATAGGAGTTAGGGGATAAATCTTTAAATATTATAGGAACGATGATGGAAAGTACAACGCTAATATGCTTATCCTAGGTCAGTGACCTTGAGAGTCATTGATTACACATAAGAAACTAAAAAATTAAAATTTAAAATACTTTTAACAAAAAAAAACCACAAAGGCACTAATAAGTATAAAATAACTATGTAAGAAGTCAAATCTGATAGTTTTGAAGTCAACGAAATTAGCCATTGCTGTTGCATCATCAGATATTTATTGCTGCTACACTATTGACAGGTAGAAGGCCGGCTCATTTCACTTCTAAACAGACCCTTACGGTATTTCTTGAAAAAGACAGCGTACGCTCTATACGTAAAAATGGACCATTGGGCAAGGTTTTACAAGATGCAAACCTAATAATATGGGATGAGTGCACATGACTCATAGAGCTCATCTAGAGGCTTTAGTAGAACTCTCAGAATTATAAAATGCACAAATAGCCATGGGTGGAATAACTTTGATGTTTTCTGGTGATTTCAGATAAACGTTGCCTGTTAGGGAAACTAGAGCAGATATTATTAAATCTTGCTTAAAATATTCCTCATTATGAAAGTCTGTTGAATTATTGAAACTGTATACCAAAATGAGGAGTCACTTGGGTAGAGGAAGCACAGATTTCCCAATAAAGCTCCATTTAATCGGGGATGGGAAAGTACCTGAATCAGATAAAAAAATAGCTATTGACAAAGACCTTGGTAAAATCGTGACCAACATTGAAGACCTGATCTGTAGAGTATATCCGGATATAGCCAATATCGACCAAAAAAAAACATTAATGGATGTGTGAGAGGGCAATTGAATTTAATTAGCTGCCAGAAATATAAGCGTTGACGCCATCAACGACAAAATAATGGCTAAACTACCAGCCGACAGCGTAGTTTTCGAATCGGACCAGTAACTCCGGAGATTCGCGCGTTCAAACAAACAAACAAAGTTTTCAGCTTTATTATTTAATGCTAAATAGCTTTCCACCCGCGATGCCCCCCGCGATCAGTCAGTCAATTAACCAACTTCAAGCGGAGGTTATCAATTCGTTGAAATCTTTTTTTTGTATGTTCCCCGAATACTCGAACGCCTGGACCGATTAGGAAAATTATTTTTTTTTTGAAAGGATATACTTCACAAGTAGTCCCATGGTCACCAAGTCAGGATCTGATGATAGGATCCTAGACAAATCGAGGGAACTCTACAAATTTTATAGGCACTTACAATATTTTTCATAAACTTTTCAGCTCTAATATAGAATGCTAAATAGCTTTCCACCCGCGATATCACCCGCGATCAGTCAGTCAGTCAGTCAGTCAATTAACCAACTTCAAGCGGAGGTTATCAATTCGTCGGAATCATTTTTTTTGTATGTTTCCCGAATACTCGAACGCCTGGACCGATTTGGAAAAATATTTTTTGTTTGAAAGGGTATACTTCTCAAGTAGTCCCATGGTCACCAAGTCAGGATCTGATGATAGGATCCTGGACAAATCGAGGGAACTCTTTAAATTTTATAGGCACTTACAATGTTTTTCATCATACTTTCTAAAGCTATTCAGATATTTGCGTCTGGTAGTCATCATCTTATGTTGCTGAGCTGATGATGGACGGTACAACTCCTTAATGGTTAGGAGTTAGGGGATAATTCTTTAAATGTTATAGGAACGACGATGGAAACTACAACGCTAATATGCTTATCCTAGGTCAGTGACCTTGAGAGTCATTGATTACACATAAGAAATTCAAAATTGAAAAATATAAAACTTTTAACAAAAAATAGAACCGCCTTCAAAGGCACTAAAAAGCAGAAAATAACTATTTAGGAACTCTAATATGATAGTTTTGAAGTAAGCGAAATAAATCTGCGGTACCATGATATCGGTTCAAATTTTTGTTAAAAGTTTTATATATTTAGATTGGCTATTGGACGCTGATCAGTGTTATTATCACCATCGGCATCAGCGTAGGCATCAAAGTGACCATAAGAAAGATCTTGGGAAAAACGTAACCTTTTGATGGGTTGGTCTTCTGTACCAAATTTGGCATACTGGTTTCCATTTCGATTTACTTCAAATACAAATGGGTATATTTGACCGGCTGCAACTAACTCGCAGAAATGTAGAGTGTTGTAACATCTAATTTATACTTTTCTTTTGTCCCATGATTGTTGCCAAGACGGTCATGAGACATAACAGCAAATTCATCCCAATTGTTCGTCATATGCATTTCATTTTACCAAGCTTTTATGTGAGTTCAAAAGCAGTATTGATATCAACTTCGATGCAAATCACCACCAAAATAACTTTCTACCCTTTTTTAACCCCGATAGGCGATGAGTTTCAATAAAATACAAAACACGTCTTCCATCAATTATCTTAAAGAATGTTTATGCAAAATTTGAAGTAGATTGGACCAAGGAATCACGTTGTTCCATACAAACATTGTCCCAGTTTTTCAACCCCTAAGGATTTCGGAAGATCCTTTCTTATAGGATGCCTACTTCATACGAAGAACACACCCTCTAAGTTTCAGGTCTCTACGATCAGCGGTTTAGGCTATGCGTTGATCCGTCAGACAGTCATTCAGGACAATGCATGTTAAATAGATTTTAGACCACCAAATTTATGTTAAGTAATAGTACCAGACTTCAAGTAAAATTTCTAGATTTCTGTCATAGTAGCGATTGGTTTTGACTGAGCCAGCAGTTGGGCAAACAGTACTGATACCTCGCATTCCGATGATACCCACAGATTTACCATATAGATTTAAACGAATAGGTACAATGTCCTGTGAAATTACCTACTTATCGTCTGAAGTCAATATAAATAAAGCACAAGGACAAACTTTTAAGCATGTTGGAATATATTTAAGAGAAAACTGTTTTTCCCATGGACAATTATTATGTTGCCTTATCTAGATCAGGTTGCATAGGCTACTTTTTATTTGGAAACGCGGGTGGAACCGCGGGGGACAGCTAGTACTATATATTTTTGAAGAAAACACAATAATGCTTAAATTATATTAGAACGCATCGTCTTTTTTATCTTTTTTGTTCTATACAGAAAAAACTATAAAAAAATATGCATTAATTTTCGATCTGATAGTGCAAATATCTCTTCGCTCCTAATATGCTGTAGTTTCTTGGGAAAAACAAGGGGGGTCAATCCACAACCTGAGCGTCGTCTGTGGTAGGAAGTGGTAGGAACCACACAGTGTATCATCACATTATTATACTTTTACTTCACAAATTAGGTATACACGAGATTTGAGGTATCATTGCTAGCATTCTAATGTTCAAAACTTTTCAAACAATTTGATCGAGAGTGGACATTTTGACGTAAGTATAAAATATCCTGGGACATTCTTCACATATAGTTAACTGAGCAGAGCTTGTACTATGGAAACCAGATAACTAATATACTACATATACTACTTTTTCTTTGTAAATACATACTTATATAGATAACTAGCTGTCCCCCGCGGTTCCACCCGCGTTTCCAAATAAAAAGTAGCCTATGCAACCTGATCTAGATAAGGCAACATAATAATTGTCCATGGAAAAAACAGTTTTCACTTAAATATATTCCAACATGCGTAAAAGTTTGTCCTTGTGCTTTATTTATATTGACTTCAGACGATAGGTAGGTAATTTCACAGGAAATTGTACCTATTCGTTTAAATCTATATGGTAAATCTGTGGGTATGATCGGAATGCGAGGTATCAGTACTGTTTGCCCAACAGCTGGCTCAGTCAAAACCAATCGCTACTATGACAAAAATCTAGAAATTTTACTTGAAGTCTGGTTTTACCATTACATAAATTAGGTGGTCTAATATCTATTTAATGCATTGTCCAGAATGACTGTCTGACGGATCAACGCATAGCCTAAACCGCTGATCCTAGAGACCTGAAATTTAGAGGGTGTGTTCTTCGTATGAAGTAGGCATCCTATAAGAAAAGATCTTCCGAAATCCTTAGGGGTTGAAAAACTGGGACAAAGTTTGTATGGAACAACGTGATTCCTTGGTCCAATCTACTTCAAATTTTGCATAAACATTCTTTAAGATAATTAATGGAAGACGTGTTTTGTATTTTATTGAAACTCATCGCCTATCGGGTTAAAAAAGGGTAGAAAGTTATTATGGGGGTGATTTGCATCGAAGTTGATATCAATACTGCTTTTGAACTCACATAAAAGCTTGGTGCAATGCAATGCATATGACGAACAATTAGGATGAATTTGCTGTTATGTCTCATGACCGTCTTGGCAACAATCATGGGACAAAAGAAAAGTATAAATTAGATGTTACAACACTCTACATTTCTGCGAGTTAGTTGCAGCCGGTCAAATATACCCATTTGTATTTCAAGTATATCGAAATGGAAACCAGTATGCCAAATTTGTTACAGAAGACCAACCCATCAAAAGGTTACGTTTTTCCCAAGATCTTTCTTATGGTCACTTTGATGCCTACGCTGATGCCGATGGTGATAATAACACTGATCAGCGTCCAATAGCCAATCTAAATATATAAAACTTTTAACAAAAATTTGAACCGATATCATGGTACCGCAGATTTATTTCGCTTACTTCAAAACTATCATATTAGAGTTCCTAAATAGTTATTTTATGCTTTTTAGTGCCTTTGAAGGCGGTTCTATTTTTTGTTAAAAGTTTTTTATTTTTCAATTTTGAATTTCTTATGTGTAATCAATGACTCTCAAGGTCACTGATCTAGGATAAGCATATTAGCATCGTAGTTTCTATCATCGTTCCTATAACATTTAAATAATTATCCCCTAACTCCTAACCATTAAGGAGTTGTACCGTCCATCATCAGCTCAGCAACATAAGATGATGACTACCAGACGCAAATATCTGAATAGCTTTAGAAAGTATGATGAAAAACATTGTAAGTGCCTATAAAATTTAAAGAGTTCCCTCGATTTGTCCAGGATCCTATCATCAGATCCTGACTTGGTGACCATGGGACTACTTGTGAAGTATATCCTTTCAAACAAAAAATAATTTTCCTAATCGGTCCAGGCGTTCGAGTATTCGGGGAACATAGAAAAAAAAAGATTTCAACGAATGGATAACCTCCGCTTGAAGTTGGTTAATTGACTGACTGATCGCGGGTGGCATCGCGGGTGGAAAGCTATTTAGCATTAAATAATAAAGCTGAAAAGTTTGTTTGTTTGTTTGAACGCGCGAATCTCCGGAGTTACTGGTCCGATTCGAAAACTACGCTGTCGGCTGGTAGTTTAGCCATTATTTTGTCGTTGATGGCGTCAACACTTATATTTCTGGCAGCTAATTAAATTAAATTGCCCTCTCACACATCCATTAATGTTTTTTTTGGTCGATATTGGCTATATCCGGATATACTCTACAGATCAGGTCTTCAATGTTGGTCACGATTTTACCAAGGTCTTTGTCAATAGCTATTTTTTTATCTGATTCAGGTACTTTCCCATCCCCGATTAAATGGAGCTTTATTGGGAAATCTGTGCTTCCTCTACCCAAGTGACTCCTCATTTTGGTATACAGTTTCAAAAATTCAACAGACTTTCATAATGAGGAAGATTTTAAGCAAGATTTAATAATATTTGCTCTAGTTTCCCTAACAGGCAACGTTTATCTGAAATCACCAGAAAACATCAAAGTTATTCCACCCCCATGGGTGGTAAATAATGGCTAAACTACCAGCCGACAGCGTAGTTTTCGAATCGGACCAGTAACTCCGGAGATTCGCGCGTTCAAACAAACAAACATTAGCCATCTATTTGTGCTTTTTATAATTCTGAGAGTTCTATCTAAAGCCTCTAGATGAGCTCTATGAGTCTTGTGCACTCATCCCATATTATTAGGTTTGCATCTTGTAAAACCTTGCCCAATGGTCCATTTTTACGTATAGAGCATACGCTGTCTTTTTCAAGAAATACCGTAAGGGTCTGTTTAGAAGTGAAATGAGCCGTCCTTCTACCTGTCAATAGTGTAGCAGCAATAAATATCTGATGATGCAACAGCAATGGCTAATTTCGTTGACTTCAAAACTATCAGATTAGAGTTCTTACATAGTTATTTTATACTTATTAGTGCCTTTGTGGTTTTTTTTTGTTAAAGTATTTTATTTTTCAATTTTTAGTTTCTTATGTGTAATCAATGACTCTCAAGGTCACTGACCTAGGATAAGCATATTAGCGTTGTACTTTCCATCATCGTTCCTATAATATTTAAAGATTTATCCCCTAACTCCTACCCGTTAAGGAGTTGTACCTTCCATCATCAGCTCAGCAACATGTGACGACTACCAGACGCAAATATCTGAATAGTTTTAGAAAATATATGAAAAACATTGTTAGTGCCTATAAAATTTGAAGAGTTCCCTCGATTTCTTCAAGATCCCATCATCAGACCCTGACTTGGTGACCATGTGACCACCTGTATGTATAGTTTCCAAATCGGGTCAGGCATCTTCGAGTAATCGAGGAACATACATAAAAAAAGATTCCGACGAATTGATAACCTCGTCTTGATGACAGTTAAAAATAACAAAAAACTGTTACCTAGGCGACCGCTGTCATCCATTGACAACCGCGTCGCATCGCTCACCCATGCTATACATGCTCCCGCTTAACGTTCTTTTTATCATTGCTCAGCTCCTGAGGGTCGTAGCGTGATGTTCTATAGCCTATAACCTTCCTTAATAAATGGGCTTTCAATTGCAAAAAGGTTTTTCCATATCCCACTGGCAGATCCAGAGATTAGCGCGTTCAAACAAACAAACAAACAAAAACAAACTCTTCAGCTTTATTATTAGCTGGAGCTAAGGGGACCCCCTATGGACCAGAGCCAATTTGTGGGGTTCCTAAAAGCCTCGCAAAACTAACTATGAGGAACCTGTATGTAAACTCATCGATTGATTTCTGGAATAAAGTTTCTGGAATGAACCACTCTAAGGCACTTATAAATGCCTTTAGTAAAAGGTCTACCTTAGAGGCACTATCCCTAAGTAAAACAAACTTACGCATACTTGTGAGGGCCCTAACGGGACACTGTGGATTGAACAAGCACCTGGTCACCATTGGCGTCCGTGACACAAAGGCGTGTAGATTCTGCTGTCAGGCGGATGAAACACCACTTCACCTTTTGTGTGAGTGCCACCCACTTATGCCTAAACGTTATACTCTCCTGGGGAAGCATCAGTTGCACCCAGATGAAGTAAAATTTATCACCGCTAAGAATATAATACAGTTTATTATAGCTGTAGGTCTTGGCGGTGAAATTTAATTTATGTGGCGATCACAATAGATCTAATCAGGTCGCAGTGATACAAGCTCTGTAAAGACTTGAAACAGCCACAAAACCCAAATAATAATAATAATACCTAGGCGACCGCTGTCATCCATTGACAACCGCGTCGCATCGCTCACCCATGCTATACATGCTCCCGCTTAACGTTCTTTTTATCATTGCTCAGCTCCTGAGGGTCGTAGCGTGATGTTTAATAGCCTATAACCTTCCTTAATAAATGGGCTTTCAATTGCAAAAAGGTTTTTCCATATCCCACTGGCAGATCCAGAGATTAGCGCGTTCAAACAAACAAACAAACAAACAAACTCTTCAGCTTTATTATTAGTATAGATATAGATAGATAGATAGATAGATAGATAGATAGATAGATAGATAGATAGATAGATAGATAGATAGATAGATAGATAGATAGATAGATAGATAGATAGATAGATAGATAGATAGATAGATAGATAGATAGATAGATAGATAGATAGATAGATAGATAGATAGATAGATAGATAGATAGATAGATAGATAGATAGATAGATAGATAGATAGATAGATAGATAGATAGATAGATAGATAGATAGATAGATAGATAGATAGATAGATAGATAGATAGATAGATAGATAGATAGATAGATAGATAGATAGATAGATAGATAGATAGATAGATAGATAGATAGATAGATAGATAGATAGATAGATAGATAGATAGATAGATAGATAGATAGATAGATAGATATAGATTACGCCTAGGACAAACAGACATGTACATTGTACAAGCACACAAATGTATGTCCTGGATGGGAATCGAACCCACGACCAGCGGCGCTACAGGTAGTGTCTTAACCAACTGCGCCAACTGGCTTGTCAAAATCAAGTCAGTATAAAATCTATCAAATCTAAGCAACACGATCTTAATTGCTTAAATAATTATTAATGTCAAACTACTGGTTCAATTTACTCTCTTTATCATTATAATCACAAATCTCATCTCAGAAGCTCTCATTTATCTTGTGAATTTTAATGTAACCTGACCTATTTAAAGCGTACATAGCCAGCTAACAAACAATATTAAAACAAGGTGATTATAAATGCTACTCTATGTATTTTTAAATGGGAGTTATTATTGTAACAGTAGTGGAATGACGTGTTATGTTTATCCATGTTTGGTAAACAGTTGGATAGGGGACAGCTTTAAATAATGCATTATTAGGTTTACCATGATTTTAAGATACTACGGATAAAAAATATATATTATTTTATGTAGAAAATTGGAAAACGATGGAAAGAGGCCTGACGGTATGACATTGATTCCTTGGAGTCGTGGGAGGCCGCTGGTATGGGACGCCACATGTGCTTACACCCTTGCACCCTCCCACGTCCAACATTCATCACGGGTGGCGGGCGCTGCCGCAAACGCTGCGGAAAACCTCAAGCGGAGGAAATATACTTCTCTTGGAGATAGTTATATATTTCTTCCGTTTGGGGTCGAAACTATGGGTAGTTGGAGTCAAGATGCTCGCAGTTTGGTTAGGGAGCTGTCCAGACGCCTTATTGACACTACAGGTGACCAAAGAGCTGGCACTTACCTCGGGCAGCGCATCAGCCTTGCAATCCAACGAGGTAACGTTGCCAGCTTTTTGGGGACCCTGCCTGCAGGCGGCGATTTAAATGCGGTATATTATTTATAGTTACTCTGTATATAGGTTTGATTTTGTAGTTTAATTTTAATTTAATATTTCATTATAGATAGATTATAAAAAAAAAAAAATGAAGAAAATGATTATTGTATTCTAAATGGAATCGATAAGTAATATGTTAAGAACAATAAATTAAAAACTAAGTTACCTTATATTAAGTTTTTTTGTTCAATAAATTTATTATTATTATTATATACCTAAGTACCTACCTAGATATTTTATTTCATTTTCTTCAATGTAATTTTCACAATGGAGCTCTCATCGGGCTAATGTTTACCACAATCGGGTCGTTATGTCCTCACTGACCACACAATCTTTATTAAAATTCTATTTTAACTTCGGAAATCTTCGTGGTCGCAATTCCAGAACTTTCTTTGGACTGCAGAGCCATCTGAAGCTACTGGAAGTAAGAACTACAGGGTCAGTTTAATAAGTGACAAATATTTTCTTTCTTTCTTTCGGCACAGCAAAATAATTAAAATAATATAAAAAAAACCATAATAAAATAATAAACATGTCGCGGGTTCGAATCCTATAATGAGCATGAGCTTTCGGTGAAGGAAAGCATCGTGATGAAACCACAGCACGGTGGTAGGGTACTTTGTAAGCTGGCTACCACTCTCAATTTGCGTTTGTCTTCAGGAATCGCTTGGCACTTGAGAGCCTGTTCCTTTCTAGGCTTTGTGTGTTTACCACAACATCACTGACCACGGTGAGATAGTGGTCAAACACATAAACCTTCATTGTAAAAAAATATATAAGTAGAGTTTTATTTATTGTAAATAATTATTACAAACGTAATAACCATTTGTGGTTTGATGCCAAAAAGGATTCCAACTCACTATAAAAATATACTGTGGTAAATACCATCAGCACTGTTTTCTATAAAACATGGCCATTCCATCACCGTGTCGTGTGACCATACATGTTCAAAATGTTTGGATAGGTTGCGGTTTACGCGTATTTGTGGAGCAAGCATTGTGGTACTGAAACAATTAGGTAATGTTTTGTTTATGAGGCTCTCAGCGAATGACTCCGTCCTTTACTAAACTGACAGGAACAAACGAGACAGGAGCGGCGCAATATTAGCAAAAAAAACGGTTTTATGTTGTTTAAAAAAAAACCAACCCTTTTTTTAAAGTAAGAAAACTATTCCCTTTCTATTGGATTTCAAAATGTATTAGTTTTAAAATGGGTCATATCATATACGATTTTTTTCTGACGTTACTAATGAAATATAACAATTAAAAAAAAATATTCTTCGCCACATATTCTCTAGTTTAACACATATTTTTACAAATCTCTTGCAACATTGAATGCCGAGAAAAACTGAATCTAGAGACATAATTTCTCTGATATTGTCGCCTTAACGAGACTACTTTGATGAAATTACTTTTTTTTAGAAAGCAATGGTGAGATTCGATTGGATCAACGTCTTCAGGGCACTTTTCCGTTAACCTAAGCTAGCATAATAATAAGGAAAAACAAGGTTTTTACAACACAAGTCAAGGAATAAACCAGAAAATTTATAAATGATAATTAAATTACAAAAAAAAACCTCGGTACGCGAGTCAGACTCGCAATAATCTTCATCTGTTCATCCCAGATTTTAGCACAGAATTACAAAAACTAAGAACATTATTACAACCTAGTGTGTTACGCTACACACTGCGGCACCTTATGCGGTTGTAATAGGAGTTATTTTGCAACAAAAATGTGTAGCTTGATCTGTGGCCGTGTGTACAATGTGAAGCTATTGCATATCATATTCATAACAACATTTTTAATTCAAACATAATAAAGCGTCATTTTTATGAGGTTACACATATTTAATTTCTTCATTATATTAAAAAATACATAACCCTTGAATTCGTATTCAGGACTTGTACGCAGCCGTGTCGTTTTTTTTGTAAGTTTATTACTCTGGAATATGGTTGAATTCTTATTTCTTCTTAAATTTAAAAAATGATAAAACATTATATTACTATTTTATAATACTATATCAATGCACTTTTACGTACACATCCATATTATTTTATTACAAATTTATTAACTATTTATTATAATTTTAAAATTTTATACTATAATCTTCTTTCTAATATCATATTATTTCACTTTATGTAATTACTTTTGTTGGAAAATTACGCTACTGAAAAATAAAAACAGTAGAATTATTCTGAGCTCTGCTGCATAATTTTTGACATTTATTGTAAAGTTTTTTTATTGATTTATTACTTTTTTGTGTAGTTAATTAGGTAGGTACTTGATCAAAATTTTACGTCAATTTGATATTTTTTTTACTACAATATTTTATAGTAAAGCCAAAAGGAGGAAACAGAAAAATCTCTGCTAGAAAATGATTTAAGAACGTTCTCACGTCTTTACTTATCCTTTTATGACTCCACTAAACAATTTATAAAGGGACCTTGACCTCCCGCGCCCTTGCCACTTGGACGACTCCTCGGCTTTTTTCCCTTTTCTGTGTCTACCTACCATTTGGAGAAAATTACTAGTTGAATGTCTGAGTAGAGGGAAAGTGCGGTATGAAACAGATATATGTACGTACATATTATATATCAACGTACCTAATATTAGTACCTATCAGTGGCGAGGGGTGAAATTATGGCGAGGGTAAGCCGTTCAAAAAACACCTGTAATTTTATAATTACAGTGTATTTTAAGCATGATAAAAGTGGCTTTGAAATAATTAAAATGTGGGACTGGGATTCCTAAAAGGTAAGCCGATGTAAATCGGCTTGTATGGACCCTTCGCCACTGGTACAGATTTTTTTTCTCTATAATATTAGAAAATCTTAGAATCATCATTTCCATCATCGTCGCCTTAACACAGAAATGAATCTCTTTAAGCATCACTGTGAGATTGAGCGTGTGGAATAATAAGTTTCTTTTTACAAATAATTTCGGCGAGGCAATTTTTTTAATAATACAAGTAGCTTAAACGATTTTAGTTTGAATCAAAATCGGATTCAAGACTTTTCTTGCAGTTTTTGCCTATTCTTTAGGATCTGGCCAACTAGGCCCACTTGAAAAATTAACTTGTTTATAGGGCATTTTTTTAACCTATTATATATTTTATTATATAATATAAATGTTATTATTTATATTTGTTATAAATAATTGTAATTAAGTTACATACTTAATAATAATTTTAGTCTCAAAAAGCACATGCATACAACAATCATATGAACCCTCACACTAGGCTAGATCTGTTATATTTACTGTATGATTTCATAATTTTTCTATCTACACAAAAATACAGATTTTTTTTCTTATAAGCCAAGCAAACATCGAGAACAAAAAGTTAAGTTTAGTTAATCTGCTAGTGCATCCTTCATTCGACGCTCAAAATTTACGTCGATACGGGTGGAAGGTATCGTAAGGGCTTGACGTAATCGCAGAGGCGGTGAGGTTTCCAATCTATTCGTAGAAAAGCCTCTATCTATCGTAAAATAAGATAAATCGGATTTAAGTGCAGTGTTGCGTGTTTGGATACCAACATATTTTTTTATGTTACTTATGGTCGATGTTCGATGATATAGTTAATGGTGCCGATTCTGTTGTTTACGAACTTAACTAATATTAGACAAGTCACCTCTCTTTCATGTTAACCTTATTGAAAAAAGATAGAACATTTTTAATGCTCTCAGTTTAATTGATACCGTCGTAATGTACGGGTAAATAGTCGTGACCAATAAAGATCGCACTTAAATTTACGTTGAAATGTGTGATCGGACTAAACTGACAGGACTAAAATATCTTGCATCCCTTTTTTTATATTTACTATTAGAAAGAGATATAGTGAGATTAAATT
This sequence comes from Tethea ocularis, assembly GCA_963555595.1. NCBI lineage: Eukaryota > Metazoa > Arthropoda > Insecta > Lepidoptera > Drepanidae > Tethea > Tethea ocularis. The sequence continues at coordinate 9,541,525 of OY741972.1, read as the reverse complement.
TATTTAGTTCGTAAACAACAGAATCGGCACCAATATTCTATCAAATATAACATTTAAGAATTTTGATAATTCGTAAAATATAAGAATAATTTCTAGAATTTGGTATCATTCATGTATTTTGTATATTCCAACACCCACTATATAAAATCAAAGCTAGAGAAAAATACGCGCTGAAAGCTTTATATGGCATATTTTTATGAAAAACATGTTGAAAATACACTCGAGGACAAAATGCTTGGAAAAGTCTGAATAATAAATACCTACACGACAATAACAACAGTAATAATATAATGTCGTATATACAATTATTATATTCTCGAAACAGAGTTTTAACAAAATATATATTTTTTTTTTAGATATTTAAATTATCCAACTAATATTGTAAATGCGAAAGATTGTGAGTATGGGTGGATATTTGTTACTCTTTCACGCAAAAACTACTGAACGGATTTAGATAAAATTTGGAACATAGATAGTTTATAACCTAGATTAACACATAGGTTACTTTTTATCTCAGGAAACATAAGATCCCTCGGAAACGCGGGAGAAACCGCGAGACGGAAGCTAGTAAGCAATAATTTCATGTTTAACCGACTTCAAAAGTTCAAATGTAGCATCTCCGGAGTTTATGGTTCAATTTAAAAAAATCTTTCACCAATAGAAAGCTACATTATCCCCGGGTGATATAAATAAATAATAATATATAAATAAACATCCTGGGACATTCTCCACACACGGTTATCTGATCCCAAACTAAGCAGAGCTTGTACTATGGAAACCAGATAACTGATATACTACTTTTTTTTGTAAATATATACTTATATAGATAAATACACCCAGACACAGGACAAACAGACATGTTCATGCACACAAATGTTTGTCCTGGATGGGAATCGAAGCCATGACCAGCGGCGTGATAGGTGGTGTCTTAACCAACTGCGCCAACTGCCTGTTGGCGCAGTTGTATTTATTCCAGGAACGGGGGAAACAGCTAATCCTACATAATGAGCTCTTACTTGTACCAAAGCGGGTATACCGTCCAGAAGGTCACTTTTTATCAGCGACTGTACCTACTCTATGGCTCGTTTTACCTTCGTTAATTAAATCCACACCAGTGAAGTCTTTCCAAGATACCCTAATAGATGGAAATGTCAACAGTTCACATTTGACATTTAGCAGTAATGGCTGCATTTATACAGCCATTCGATTATAGAGAAGGAATTGAATTAAGGAATTAATTCTGCTCTGTATTTAATGTTATTATGGTTTTGCACGTCTGACTTTTATATGACTGCCTAAAGAAGGAGTAATGTTTTCAGGGGTTGGTGTGGGTTTGAGATGCGTTTTTACTAAATTAATATTGGGTTTGTATCCTGTTAGGCGTCGCCGTCCGGATTTGGCCAAACAATTTTGTTTTCATATGGCATTTGTTTACAACAAGTAGTTTCCGTTACGCTGTTATTATTTTTAAATTTTATTTAAATTTCAACCTTGACAGGAAAATATAAGAATTATAATTATATGTAACGTTTTTAAAGTCAATAAGGACAAGATTCGCCTGCAAAAGAGTTGCTTTTCACGATTTTCCTAGACTGACTGGAATGCTGAAAAATTGTACCGTAGAACCACCACTAAAATTGTGAAAAAAAAATTAGTAATACATCTTTAAAGTACTTACAGTACCTATGACACAACTTAGATGAAGCATCGGTAACATTCCCGAAAAGAGTGCGCTTATACAACATTACCCATGCTTATTAGTTCTTTAGGCGAAAATGATCTTGATGAACGTTGAATGGCACGATAATGAATGAATTTTATTAGTTGTGTAAATCGGAAGTGAAGTGTAGATATACGATTTGCCGATGCTACATCTAAGTTTTGTCATAATACCTAGGTATAAGAGTAAGAAAAAAGAAATAGTTTATTTGTAGTGGTGTACATTTTTCAAATTTTACAATAAATGGTCTGTATTTTATATGGGCCTAGGTATGTCAAAAACATACAATATAACTAAAATAAGATATAACAAAGCCCAATTTGTTCACTCAAAGATGATTAAAAACCTGAATAACATTACGCTTTCAATCGCTACAAATGCTTGAATTAATCATTTCAATTCATCAAGCGTTTCGAATTTATTCAGTAGAGTACTATACAAATAGAGGGAGCCACTTGTGTAGATCACAATGATGTACATTAAATATGCAAATAGATCTGTTGGTGCTGGTTTCAGTCACATAATCTACATTTCATTAGTAGCATCCTTTGAGTATTTAATACCCGACGAAAAAAGTGGGGGGTTATAAGTTTGAAGTGTATATAGGGAATATTTAAGGCGATGATAGCTCAGTGGTAGTGACGTCGGATGCCGAGACGAAGGTCCCGGGTTCGAATCCTACAATGAGCTTGAGCTTTCAGTGAAGGAAAACATCGTGAGGAAACCATAGCACGGTGGTAGAGTACTTTGTAGTGCCCGCCTGGCTGGCTTCCACCCTCAAGTTGAAAATCTGTCGCCAAGCACCTTTCGGTGTGTTCCGACAGCTGCATTTGAGAGCCAGTTCCTTTCTAGGCTTTGTGTGCTTACCATCATCGGCCACATCATCACTGACCACGGTGAGATTGTGGCCAAACACAGGCCAATACATAGTAAAAAAAAAATGCATGATATTTTTTTTTGCTTTAACCTACTGTCAAAAAAATCTGTTTTAATAAAAGCTCATTCATATAAAAAAAATAACCAAGATACGAGTATAAGCCATCAAAGAAAATGCTTATATCTTCCGTGTTTCTTGGCCGTTGGTGCTTGGCGTGTTTGGAGTTTTTTTTTACGTTTTTACAAGTTGCGCTAGCTTGATTTCACCTCCATTATGTAGGGTACTTCGTTATCCAGGGTAATTTTACGTTATGACGGGGCCTTAAAAAAATAATTTATGTTCTCTATTTTTATTGTTTGTTGTTGGTCCCATAATAAAGTTTGGTCAAATTGATGTGAACTTTCATCCCTGAAAGTAGGTACCTAAGTGCCTCGTTCAATATGTCACCATGTATAAGTAATTACTGTGTTGAAATAAGAACCCATTCAAAGAAACATTAACTCTAATGGAAGAGTCGTAACTGAAAATAGTACTCATATACGACTTTTAGCTACAATAGATTTTCATTGAATTAAGCTTGCATTGTCTCACATCGTAGGTATGCAGAAAAGCTCAAAGTCTCGAGTGTAATCACTATAATGGCTTTGATGTCGTAAAACATCACGTTATTTAAAAAAAAACTCCATTTGTAAAATGTGTAGCAACAGATTTTAGAGATGTAACAATTTTTTAGATTCTGTTTTCGGGACTATTAAGCTCATTTCAGACGACACTATACTATAATAGCATATAATAAATAGCTCATAGCACGACAATATTGCGCTCCATACTTTGTTATGGACACGTTCACTGTGTTGTACTATATATTATTGGCTTACTATACGCTATAAATTGGTGCGATACGCAGAGTTCATGCTATGCTATATCGCACATCGGGTACACGTCATAAGCAACAAATATATAAACTGTCGACTGAGCTTGCTATATACTATAAACACTGCGATAAATATCGCGTATGTGAAGGCCATGCTATATAGTATAGCATGAGGTCCTTCCTTGCTATACTTTATAGCCCAATAGTATAGCGTCGTCTGAAATCAGCTTTATAATTAAAATGTTCTATGGATGACATTATTACCGTGACGTAACAAAACATAAAGGTAGAAACACACTAAAAGTGCCTAACAGGCGACATGTTGCCAAGACACTACTGGTTTATATATTTCTATGCAGACGACTTGTCGTTAGCAACGGAAGGTATTTCAGGAGTCGTGTCGATGTGAAGCACACCTTCTGTTGAGTCGCCAATACCATTGTCGCCTCTGATCGTTTGGCGCCCTGCTCAGCGGTAGTAGAGGTAGCTCTGTAGGTAACGGTTGAACCAAGTTTGATGCATAGGTATGTTGAGAGATTTGTCTATATTGCGCCTTTCAACCACCTAGTAACCTAGGTGGTAGGAAAAAAATTGTGGATTTTTGGCACCAATATTCTTTTTCCAAACATCAAAATGAAGAGTTTTAAAAGGTGATTACAAGAATAAAATAAAAAAACATGTATTTTAATGTAATTAGGAATGAGAAATGATAAAAAAGAAATCTTCAACTTTTTACGTACCGCAGTCGGGTTTTTTTTAGTTTTTTAATTACACGACTTTTGGCCACATCGTCATTGACCACTGTGAGATTGTGGTCAAATACAGGCCTTGTAGGTACATAGTAAAAAAAAGTACTCTATATCCTGGAGATAGCAAATTGTGTGTGGCAAGCGATTTTTTTCTTTTTAATACTATATTTAAAGTACCTACTTTCCCTCCAGAAGCTATTAAAAAAATCCACATTGTATATACATACATAGTAAAAAACTACCTTTATTAGAAACATCGCTTTACAAGGACAGTATACTTAGAGCCCAGGTGACTCAGCGTCCTTTAATTAGGTAAATATTTTAACTAAACTGTGGTCGCAAGTCAACTCAACCCCGAGCTGTTTGCTCATGAGAACAAACAATAAAGTGGACAACTTGCTTTGTTGAAGAAAATTTTAAGCTGATCACCCTTTTAATTATTAGCCAACGCTTGGGTCTAATAAAATTGTAAGGGTCCGTGAAATTATTACGGTTATTTGCTTAAAACTGGAATTTCGGTGGTATTATTAAGTTAGTATTTTATTAATTCAATTTAAAAATATAGTAAATAACGGTAATAAAGAAATGGCTGTGTGGGATCAAAAAGGTACCTAATTACCATTACCTCAGCATTGGTTTTTGGATCGCAATGGTACGATAGAAGAATAAGCGAAGGTTTTTATAAATTTAAATAATCTCGCGGGTATAAAACATGCATTAATAATAGCATACATACAAGTTTAAATTCTCCAGATGTGGAGTTTGACTCCATTTTGGATTCACAAAAGCCGATCCATAGACAACAATTTCATAATGGGTTTAACAATTTAATAATTATAACAATTTTTAGAACCATTTTAATAAAAATAGCAAACAATGACTTCTTACTGGCTAAATTTATCTCATAGATAGATCATACTCAGGAATAAAATATATGATAATTTTTATACCGGATAAACATAAAATCACTCAGTACGCGAATAAAACCGCAGGCAGAAAGTTAGTGCAACTTATAAGTATGACTCAGCTTTATGACTCAATTCAAACAAATCTCAGTATTCAAATAAAATCCCTTTCACACAATTTGACACGGCTTCAAAGTAGAAAGATCGCGAGGTCGTGACTGCATCATTTCATAATACCCACCTGAATTCATTGACCTTTCAACACGGCACAATAGTGGAGTAATCCCGAACCCTCTTTGCCACAAAGGAATTTAGCACTCAGAAGTACGAGCTGAAAGCTTTTCAAAGGAGATATGGTTGATCTAATTGCGATTCTTCAATTCTGCGGACGGGGAATGCATTTAAAAAAGTGGTTTTATTAATCTTCGATTTATCTTTTATGGCAATTTTGTTCAACTTTTCCTTGACTATAATATATAACTATTCTATACTAATCTCCTCATAAAGCTGAAAAAATTGTATGTTTGTTTGTTTGAACGCGTTAATCTCTGGATCTATACGTCGGATACAAAAAAATATTTCAATAATAGGAACCTACATTATCCCCGATGGTTTAATAAAAAATGGTTTAATAAAATATTTTTAACATATTCTAATATAAAATGTAAATTTGAAATGATTGCTTGTCTCTAGCAAATAAATTACTCTTATTCTTATAAAACATCATTCTGTATACCAAGCTCCTGTATAAGGCGATGATAGCTCAGTGGTAGTGACGTCGGATGTCGAGACGAAGGTCCCGGGTTCGAATCCTACAATGAGCTTGAGCTTTCGGTGAAGGAAAACATCGTGAGGAAACCATAGCACGGTGGTAGGGTACTTTGTAGTACCCGCCTGGCTGGCTACCCTCAAGGTGAAAATCTGTCGCCAAGCACCTTTCGGTGTGTTCCGACAGCTGCACTTGAGAGCCAGTTCCTTTCTAGGCTTAGTGTGCTTACCACCATCGGCCACATCATCACTGACCACGGTGAGATTGTGGTCAAGCACAGGCCTATAAATAGTAAAAAAAAAGTACCCGCCTGGCCGGCTACCACCCTCAAGTTGAAAATCTGTCGCCAAGCACCTTTCGGTGTGTTCCGACAGCTGCACATGAGAGCCAGTTCCTTTCTAGGCTCTGTGTGCTTACCACCACCGGCCACATCATCACTGACCACGGTGAGATTGTGGTCACAGGCCTATAAATAGTAAAAAAAACCACTATTAGTTTCAACAAGAGATCAATAACAAAAATAGTTTCATTATTTATCATGTGTCCTTTTTCTACTAGTATTTTTTGTCGTACTTGTTAAGTAATATGTAAGTAATCTTTCTTTACATCCATCTTCGTTTTTTGCTTTAATCTCATTATGACATCACCGAGACATTGTCTATGTTATTATTTTTGCTCTTGTTGTAGTGTACTAAGGTTCTCGAGTGGCGACCACGAACCGGAAGACGCAGCGTGGGCAGGCCCCCCACAAGGTGGACCGACGATCTTGTTAGGGTCGCGGGAAACCGCTGGATGCGGGTGGCGCAAGACCGGCCATCGTGGAGATCCTTGGGGGAGGCCTTTGTCCAGCAGTGGACGTCTTTCGGCTGATATGATGATGATGATGAAGGTAACCAATAAAAAGTTTATCCATATTTCATTGATTTTTATTACCATCTTTTTCATGGAAATTCAAGGAAGCTCAAGCTCATTGTAGGATTCGAAACCGCGTCCTTGGTCTCGGCCTTATAGAATCATATTTAGTGTAATTTTCCATTTAAAATTGGAAAGTTTTTATTATGTGTATTAATATCACCAGCGACACCTATCAAGCAACACAGATACACACAGCGATGGATAGATGGCGCCACAAAAATCTACATCGCGCTGGCAAAGCTTATTCGGCTTTTATCATACATAAAATTCCTACATCTACAGTTTGGTCCAGACACGATGACCCAGGCTGGTGGAAGATCTTCAACCTTGATCCTCCATATTGATGACCTCGACGTGGTTGGTGGGTTTGGTAAGAAAAACTGCGCCGCAGGACGTGGGTTCGATTCCCATCCAGGACAAACATTTGTGTGCATGTACATTTCTATTTGTCTTGTGTCTGGGTGTAATTATCTATTTAAGGGTATACCTTCGGTTGGAGCGGGAAATTCAAATTTTATCAAGATTTTTGATAATTGCAGCTCAGTTATAGGTCGTAAGTTATCAACATGTTATTTGCGAGAAGAATGGTAGTATATTTACTGATTAATAACAAAAAAAATCATCAACATATTCCTCCAAGGTATATTACTGACATATACGACTATTTCATGAAAATGTTACTAATAACATGTTGATAACTTACGCCCTATAACTGAGCTGCAATTTGCAAAAAACGTGATAAAATTTGAATTTCGTGCTCCAACCGAACGTTCCCCCTTAAGTATGTATTAACAAAAAAAAGTAGTATCTATATCAGTCAGGTTTTAGTTTGGGGTCAGATAACCGTGTGTGTAAATTTCCCAGGATATGTATTTTAATTATTTATTTAGATTAAAAAAACAAGTAGAATAAATCAAATTTTCGTTACTCTGGTGGTAAATATACACCAAATCTTAGCTCAGAGTCACGTGTGCTCATAAACCATATACGACGTTTAATATAATGCTCTCAAACTAATGGATCACGTTCGGAACTTAATGATTTGGCTTCTGGTTATCTTGGGAAATTATGTTATTGGCACTAGGTATTGTAGTAAATCTGTCACGTCTAAATAAGATTAAGTACCTACAGTAGGTACCTCTATCACGAACCTTTTTGACATATCGAATCGTAAATGTATTTGAAATACATTTAATTTGTAGATTTTAATTCCTTATTATTGATTTTATATGTCTGTATGTAACAGTGTGCTTTGCTTATAAAACAAAAAAGTAGGTAATAGAGCTGTTGTATATTTCATTTAAATATTGCTTACGTACCTACGTCTTCTAGGCTTTAGGCACTGACCACGGTTCGTTTATGGTCAAACAAAGGCCTATACTTAGTAAATAAATAAAAAAATGCGCTGGATATAAAAAACTACCAGACCTATTAAAACAGTATAATAATGTTTCCACTAATAATAAAATAGGTATCGTAGGAACGCGGGCATAACTTAGAATTGAGTAAAAAAAAAAATTAACCATGAATAATAAAACTTTAAAAAGTTATTATGCAATTTATACTTATTACAGTCTTCCATGCTATGAAGTTAGCTATTTCTTCATGTATGAACCATAGATTTAGTAGCCATAAACAACAATGTAGATAGTGGACAAAAAAGATTGTTATTTGCTTGTTCGTTATTTGCTTTGTTCGTTGACTAAATGGTATAATGACATGTATGTACGAGATCATAGACATTAATTTTGTTTGACATTAAAGTGTATTCCGAACCGGTAGTAGAGTCTATTGTAAAACTGTAACTGTTGACGTTCATAAGTGCCTCATTAGGGCCTAAACTGAATAAATGAGTTTTTGATTTTGTTTTTGAGATAGATTTTAATTTTGATATTTAGTAAGTGACATGATTCCCTATTCTTTCTTTTTAATAATCAATAAATAACGTTTTTCATAATATAATATTATTATGTATTTGCATGCTGTTTTAAACCTATTTGTGTTGAACTTTGATTATGTATACTGTACTTGTAAACCACATTTAGAGCAAATAAACTATTCTATTCTATTCTAAAAGCAAAATACAAGAAAGAAAGTTTTCTTTCTTAAATATGAGTTACATCCGGGCATTGCACAAGTAACCATCAATTAATCACGTCTAATATCTAATCAATACACTATATTTAAGCTTTATTTGACATCGCAAGTTATTGTTACTATTTCCAGAAGTACAGAAGAAAAGATAATTATAAAATATATCTGAAAAAAAAAAAATACTTTCAAAAAAGAATTTTAGATTCTGAGATTTTACAACCACCGCATGTAGGTACGTGAATGGTTTCGCATCTACCTTACACAAACATTAGCGTTTATTTTGCTTTTTCTCTTTTGCATGGTCAATCTATAGTATACTAAATCTATGTGCAAAGCAAATAAAAGAATTTTACCCTTCACCGTAGCGTACTTTAAAATACGAAAATCACTGAAAATTCGAAGTATTCACTTCCATTTTGAAATGTAGGTATGCTATAAAATTCCGCTTTTTATTTTCAACTAGCACAGCCTCCGACTCGTTCTGGATTTTATAGGAATTCCCAAAGGATTTTGGTACCTAACGGATCTCATGAAAATCCTTGATAAGTTAGGCATATACCGCGGCTATGCTTTGATTTTATTGCCATATTCATTATTCTTATCATCAAAGTTAGTGAGAGTCATAAACCGTTTTTATAATATGAAATCGGTTCATATAACAACATGTATCACGGCTTCAACTACTTTACTAAGACTTTTATATAAAGGTGTTAAGGAAATCAAGCCTAGAAGGGAACTGGCTCTCAAGTGCAGCTTTCGGAACACAACGGAAGGTGCTTGGCTTGAAACTTAGGGGTGGTAACCAGCAAGGCGGGTACTAATAAGACAGTCATAAACCGTTTTCAATCAATATTGAATATTGCAATGCCCTTACAGGGCTCATGTTTTTGGCACTAGATATAATACACCTTGTAACACCTTAAAATGTAACCACATGATGCAAATAATAAGTCTAAATCTAAATCATATAACAACAAATATAATGATGTGAGCTTAGTTTATTAAAAAAATTGCTTACGTTAACGATTCTAAACATTTAATCGTGAGCCTGTGGCACATATCCGTTTTCATAATGTTGCAGACAAAATACTATGGTTAAGTTTAATAAATTAAGTCTGTCGAAACATTTCACTTTAAGTTAATACCTACTCAGACATGCAAACTTTATTATTTGTACAGAGTAACCCTGTACGAGGATCCAATGAAAATTTTCCAACAATTTCAGTGTGAAACTATTTTTCAGGCTTTCAGACATTGTTGCACGCTACGACAGTGATAGGTTATTATGGAAAATGAAATATACTTTTCGTACATACTTAGGTACATACTCTAGGTATATAAGTTCTGTAAGGCCTGTAATAATATTGGATTAGATTTGCTGTAGATGAGAAAAAGGCGGCGCAAATCTTAAGCTTATTGTTAGGAACATAGATCCACCTACTTACTGGTATTTTATTTTTTCGGAACAAATTATTTTAAAGGATGTGTAGAACAGGATGGCAGTGGAGTGCAATTAGCTAGCAATTTTGCCCAATGAAAACAGTTATTAGGCACGCACTACCAACGTGATGTTGTGAGCTGGAGCTTTCCGTGAAGGAAAACATCGTGAGGAAACCATAGCGCGGTAGAGTACTTTGTAGTACCCGTCTGGTTGGCTACCACCATCAGGCAGAAAATCTTTCACCCAGCATATCCGGCGTGTTCTGACAGCTGGACTTGAGAACCAGTTCCCTTCTAGGCTTTGTGTTGAAACCATAATGAGATTATAGTCAAAAACAGGTTTATATTGTAAAAAAAACATTAAAAACATTCCTGATTTCTCCCCTGATACCCCCACAGGGGGGTGTCTGTATTTCAGGCATTACCATCTCGTAAATAAGTGACGTGTTAGCCTGACATGTTGTTTATTTACTAAGCTCTGTCGGGTGGTTGTCGCGTCGGGTATTATCGAATATTCGGCGGAAGCGGATCAATTTGATGCCAGAAACCAGCTGTAAAATCGGTAAGGGTGGAAATTGCCACCTTTTGTGTTCAAATTGATGAACCAATAAAGAACTAGGTATATTATAAGCTTATCTTTCAAACTTAAAAATAAAATTGAAGTGTATGTATGTAAAACTAAAACAGCTTCTACAAAGTGCATGAAAGTATAATTTTTTTTTATCAGTCTGTTTGTTTGTTCCATCAAATTTTCTGCTGATTATTTATTAATTTAAAGTATGTAAATCTGTTGGAGTTTGAAGCTAAAATGCAGAGTAACAAAAACTTAAGGAAGGCGATTAAAATTAATGGTCAAAGAGCCGGGAAGTCGTTTGCAGTAAGTAATTATGAACCAAAAGTTTGGATTACCAGACGTTTCTGAGGTAAATGTAATTGACACAAACATTACGGTTTCAAAGAGAAACAAGAAGAGAAAGAAGTAGACATATGTCTACAATTTATAAATCTTTAAGTTAATCTTAAAAATACCGTAATAATTAGGTATTATTTCAATGTTAGTAATGAATGTAAACGAGTCCACAATGTAAACTCAAACACGCGAGTATTTCTTTTTACTATGAAGTAAAATAAAATTGCAAACAAGGCTTTAAACATCTTGATTTGTTCACAGGAAAGCAATTCAAAATATAATATTCACTTAACTTCATAAGTAAAAAGCATTCAGTAGAAAATATTCCATATTCAAAGCGGTGGTTGCCTGGATTCCCATTTCACGCTTCATGCATTTTACTGCACATACAAATTATGGTAATATTACATTTTGTTGGTATTTAAACCGCTGAAAAAAATAATTAGTATAACTTATTTATTTATTTATTAATTTATTTACACACACACACAAGTAAAGGGAAAAGAAAAAACAGATACAAAGGCACAAAGGGACTGCTTATTTCTAATAGAAATTTCTTCCAGCAGCCCTGCTACTGGAAAGTTTGACAGATACGTAGACACAGTGTGTAATAGATGAAAGAAATACATACATGAAACAGATAGAATGACTTAAAACTAAATAAACTAAACTAAACAAAAGAAATAAAACTTATCACTGACATTCTATATAACTAAGGGCCAGGTGCTCGTACATTTTAGTTCAAGTTATAGTCAAAGTTAACTTAACTATTACCAATGTTTTGACCGTAGAGTCACTTTGACGATGATTTTAGTTAAAGTGACACGAGCAACCCAGTTTGCTTTCTTTCGGCGGTAAAAGTTAAACTATATATAACCTAACTATAACCTTACTATGACCGCGCTCTATGCAACCGACCCTAAGGCACGGGGTGGAAGCTAGTTTAAAAAATCTTAAATTGCATTTTTTTTTCGATACAATTCAGTATCACAAGAAAACTGTAATCAAATGATTTTACATGTCATTATATCTAGCTACCTAAATCCTATGGTTATTTTTTTCTATCTATAATGTAATTGCATTTATTTTAACCATAGATAAATGAAAAACATATTTGTATTTGAAATAGACTAAGACATTATGAAATCTTACCAAATAAATGAACATTCAGCCACTCGTACATGTCAGACCTTCATACTTACCTTCGTAGCACTTTATAAGTTAGGTATCTACTTCATTTTGGAAGCTTTACGTCGCACACGTGTTCTGGCATAATTTATAGGAACACGTATTCAATATGAGAGAGAAAATACAATTTTCGACGTGTTTGCATGTTATATTGGTCGCTAAAGTAATCTGATTAGAGTGCAGTGTCTTTATATTAAAAAGTTATAGCGTGGAAGCACAAGAGGTCACTACTAGACGTCATATTGTTTTATCAAAGTTCTAGACGAGTTGTATGAATAGTTTACCTAAGACTTTACCTTACAATATTTACGTTGACGCTTGATGTAGGTGACAATAGCCAGAGAGATTCATTGAATTTTTTTATTGCATTGTATACTAGCTTCCGCCCCGCAATTTCACCCGCGTTCCCGAGGTATCTTAAACTTTTTCGGGATAAAAACTAGCCTATATGTTATACCAGGGTATGATCTATCTATGTGCCAAGTTTCATCCAAATCCGTTTAGTAGTTTTTACATGAAAGTGTAACAAACATTCATCCATACTCACAAACTTTCGCATTTATTATTAATAGGATAGGATTTATATTGTTATTTCTTATTTCTGTATTATGTAGGTACATGATAAAGGTAAGTAGGTAGTATGACACAACTTAGATGTAGCATCGGCGAATCGTTTTCGTACACTTCACTTCCGATTTACACAACAAATAAAAATAATTCAGTATCACGCCATTCAACGTTTAACAAGATCATTTTCGCCGATAATTTTTTAACACATGAGTAATGTTGTAGGCGCACTCTTTTCGAGAACGATCGATTTTACGAAGTTTGCCGATGCTTCATCTAAGTTGTGTCATACTATACTAGGTACTGGAAGCCCTTTACAATAATTCTATCAATTTTCCCACGCCTATAACAAATATTCATTTCACCTTTCTAAAAAAAAAATTTACTTAATTTTGACATCAGTATTTTCGACTCGTTCTTTGTATATTTTTCTCATTAATTTTCACAAACGTCTGGTAAAAATGAGTAAATAAATATTGAGGGAAAATCTACATCTACGGAGCTCTCAAATGCAGTGCATGTGTGAACAATTTATGTGACATGTAGGCACATAGTATAGTTAAGGAAGTTTCAGTAAGACAAGAATAAAAGTTATTTTCTAGTATTATTTGGTTGTAACACAGTAATTTACTATTAAAAGAACTATCTAAATACATAGCTGCAATGGTACAATAAATAAATAAATAAATGGGCAAGAGAGGTAGAGCATAGCGATTTTTCGCTTGAAGAGCAGCTCGACTGGGGAAGTACCTTACAGAATACATACTTTACTTCATTTTATCTCGATTCCTTCAGAAATTTTGTCATGAAATGGTAACAAACAGACAAATAGAGCTACTTTCGATATATTAATGAATACTGTGAGCTTTTATCTTAGATTTGACAATAACTAACCTACGATTATTTTTTAAAATTTACAGAATGTTTTCGTGAAAAATCTGACACATATTTTTGCAAACGTAAATGTTAATAATTTAACCTGATAATTGTTTTCTGTATTATTATTACGATTTACGATACAAACAAAGTGGGCACGGTGCATAAAAAATACGTTATCTAACTATTTGGAACGTCAAAATTAGTTAGCTTACTGTTCTTCTTTAAACTTTGCCTATTGAGAAGTCGTTTACTATTTTCACGTACCTATTCTCGAATACGTGACGTAAATGTGTAAATACATTTACAAAACACGCGTAGTGTCGTAAATTTGACATTAGGTAGGCAGGTACGAAGAGCTTGTCTCTGACAAAACAAGTATATATATTAGAGTTACCACGAATGTACGCTGGAGGGAATGTAACTGTTGATTTAAATTGTAGATGCTAGTTTTTGCTAAGGAAATACTCCGCGGTTCCTTATTTAAACCCTTCCTCAGTCGATATACACTGGCCTTCAGAGCTTAGTACTTACCACATTCTGCCACCATTCTCCCATTAGGGCTAAAACAGGTTCTGATGGAAGAATGGAAGAATATTCCCCACCATCATCTCCGAAAGCTCGTTTTCAGTATGCCAAACCGGCTTGAAGCTATAATCACAGCCTGAGGAGGCAATACTAGTTATTAAAACGTAAATAAAACTATACTTGAAGAGTTTCTATGCCATTATATACCTACATATAGTGATGATTACATACTCCTTGCAAAATGAACATAAAGAAAAGCAGCAAGTAACTTTTTTTTTTTATTCTTTATAAGCCTGTGTTTGACCACAATCTCACTGTGGTAAATGATGTGGTAAGCGCACAAAGCCTAGAAGGGAACTGGCTCTCAAGTGCAGCTGTTGGAACACACTGGAAGGTGCTTGGGACAGATTTTCATCTTGAGAGTGGTAGCCAGCCAGGCGGGTACTAGGTACAAAGTACCCTACCGTCATGCTATGTTTTCTTTCACCAAAAGCTCAACCTCATTGTAGAATTCGTACCCGCAACCTTCGATGTCACTCACTACCACTGACCTATCATCACCTCATTTGGTAAGTACCTGTACAACCGTGGCTTGTAGTACCTAGTGATTATAAGAGCTTTAAACTACCCAACTAAATAGAGACTACAGCATGGGGTTCTACAAGAAGGGTGTGAAGAGATTTTTGGAGGTTCGGCAACGCGCGAGTGACATATCAAATCAGCTACTTTTTAATGAATGTCAAAACGATAGTTTATAAGGAATTTTGTATGAAATACTTGCTACAGAATGACATCATAGTTTCACAGCATCAAATGATCTACTCTTAGTAGTTCTATTGGTAATTAAAATCATACAAAGCATTAAATGTACAACATATTTGATGTTTCCACGTGTTTTTTAGATGTTTTATGCATTGGTAAGTGTTTGATCATTTATTTTTGTCACTGTCAACTATCCTATTATTGTTTTCTTGTACTTTTTTGTGTTCGTCAAATAAATATATTTTCTTTCTTTCTTTTCTTTATATCCCTGGTGTTGGAAGCGTCCATACTCCACGGTAACCACTTACCATCAGGTGGGCTGTATGCTTGTTTGCTGCATTAGTAGTATAAAAAAAATTGTCATGCTTAAATATTTCCTGTGTTTTCTGGTGTCATTAACAGCAAAGTAAACAATTTACAAACAGGTATCCAAAAAACAACCGTAATACCTTCTACCCAAAACACCTTACACCAAAAACATGGAAGAGTCTACGGCAAATATGGTGACAATAAACAACTAAAATACACCGGGAGCGTATTTGTATGTAAAGTATAATAATTTAGCGCAAAGTAGGGTCATAGAGCAGACGGGGAATACGAAATTATAGAGCGGGAGCGAGACACGGAAGAAAAATGCTTTTTGATAACGCAGACAATAACAGAGTGGTTCTTAATGATTTTATATTTTATGGTGTTTGTTTTAGGTTTTGTTTTTCTTTAAACTTTAAAGTTTTTAGAATAATTTATTTTATCTCCAGGTTTTGGTTGTTAGAATTCTCTGAAGTATAGTGTTAATTGTTTACCATGCCCAAGAAATTAGTTACCTCAATATTACTAGTACAAACGATCCCCTATTTAAATAAATATCCTGGGACATTTCTTCACACACGGTGATCTGATCCCAAACCAAGCAGAGCTTGTACTATGGAAACCAGATAACTGATATACTACATGTACTTCTTTTTATTTTGTAAATACATACATATATAGATAATTACACCCAGACTCAGGACGAACAGACATGTTCATGCACACAAATGTTTGTCCTGGATGGGAATCGAACCCACGACCTGCGGCGCAATAGGTGGTGTCTTAACCAACTGCGCCAACTGGCCCGTCTACTTCTACTATTTACTTCCTTAGGTATTGATTTTCGTCGGTAACTTAGTAACTTAGTAACTTTACACTTTAATTAATAGCATTCCTTACTTCATGTTACATCATAATAATAACAAGTAACAATACATTAAGGACCCTTATGGGCACCGCTAAGCAATGTGTAGGAGAGAACGGACTTTGTTATAATTTAACCGATAAATTAAAAGTTTACTACCTAATTACACTACAAAAAAATAATTAATGTACATATTAATTATTTAAAATATATGTATTATTACATAAATTATATACTTTATAATATATAAATGCTTCAGCGAGGTGATTATTTATTAGAAGCACTAATTTTTATTTGATCACATGTATTCATTTATATAATTCAGCATTCAGCCTAAAAACTATATCTATACCTAAAATCACTTCAATACGTTGTTTCATTTAATGCAGAATAGTCCAACAAAGACTGATTAACATTTAGATAAATATTATGTAAAGATACAGAAGACTATAAAGAGGTAAAGTTTCTTTGGATGTGGGAGATAATCTCTGGAAATACAGATTTGATTCTGAAAATTCCTTCACTAATAGAACGCGACATTATTGAAATGAAATGATTTTTTTTTCCAATAGACTTTCTCGGGCACTTCCACGTTTACAGGTTAAAGCTCGGTTCAGATGAAGCCGCGAACGTAGTCCTAAATAAGACTGTTATTGCCACTGAGGTATATAACTACGTATAGAGAAGACGCCACACATAACCAATATGTTACGTTCCCATCCGGCTTCATCACTTAGTTGCTTCATACCAAACGCGTAAGCGCCATGAAAATCACACCTTAAAAGCGTTCTAACGAAGGTCGTGGGTTCGAATCCTACAATGAGCTTGAGCTTTCGGTGAAGGAAAACATCGTGAGGAAACCATAGCACGGTGGTAGGGTACTTTGTAGTACCCGCCTGGCTGGCTACCACCCTCAAGTTGAAAATTTGTCGCCAAGCACCTACCGGTGTGTTCCGGCAATTCCACTTGAGAGCCAGTTTGCCTTCTTGGCATTGTAATAGGTCAGCAACACATTGGCAATATCTCTGGTATTGCAAATGGCGATAGGCGACGGTAACCACTTACCATCAGGTGGGCCGTATGCTTGCTTGCTACCTTAGTAGTATTAAAAAAAAAAAAAAAAAAGTGTCTAAACTGTCTGGTTAGACGACTAATTATTGTTTCAGCGCTGCAGCGAATATACAAAATGGAGCATGACCTTTGCTTAACATAGCTTCTCTATACGTACCTATACCTCAGTGTGCTGGAATTCAGCGTTTCCTCATATTATTCCGTAATATACTGCCTAATATTCGTTTTGCTCATTTTATTTTGCATAGTAACGGGTGAGGTAAAGGTGTCCTTGATTCGTTCTCATATAATAAAGTCGACTCCCTTCTTTCGCCGTGTAATATAATATCATACATAATACATCATTTTCACAGGTGATAATCTCGAATAACCCTGCGGCATATTTTAACACTGCTTAACAAAATTATCGTTAAATCTTGAAAAGGTAGGAATTTGAGTTTCTGGGTAATTACTGGTTAATGGGGTTTCACATTTTATATGAAGTAAATTCAATAAAACTAAAAAATCTAGATAAAACATCTATGAGGTTATAAATTAATCGAACATCAGCACCAGTTCGTATATAGAATGTTTTTATAGCTCTGATTTCAATTGAACTAAGATGTTTTATAATTAACTAGCTGCCCCCCGCGGTTTTACCGCGTTCCCGGGATAAAAAGTAGCCTAAATGTTATTCAAGGGTATGATCTATCTATGTGCCAAGTTCATCCAAATCTGTTATGTAGTTTTTGCGTGAAAGAGCAACAAACATACATACAAACTTTCACTTTTATAATATTAGAAGTATTCCTAGAGAGAACTAAAATAAAGAGTCTAGTATGTACTAGGTGTAAGATGGCTTTACGTTGAAGAAAAAATACATTGTTGTATAGTATGACATAACTTAGATGAAGCATCGGCAAACTTCGTAAAATCGATCGTTCTCAAAACGAGTGCGCCTACAACATTACTCACGTGTTAAAAAATGATCGGCGAAAATGATCTTGTTGTAACACGCGCGTGATGTAGCATCGGCAAATCGTTTTCGTAAACTTCACTTCCGATTTAAACAACTTATAAAAAACATTAATTATCGCGCCATTCAACGTTCAACAAGATCATTTTCGTCGATCATTTTTTAATTCATGAGTAATGTTGTAGGAACTCTTTTCGGGAACGATCGATTTTACAAATTTTGCTGATGCTTCATCTAAGTTGTTTCATACTATACCACTGTACTATCTAATCAAATATTTCTGGAGTTTTCTTAGTTTAAGTGTATTCCGAAGTCAATTCTAACTTTCGACCTTCATAAGTATCTTATCAGGGGCTAAACTGAATAAATGATTATTGAGTTTTATATAACTTGTAAATATATAAAAAGAAAACGTGTCCGACTGGTCTATCAACGTACAGCTCAAACCACTGGACTGATCGAGCTGAAATTTGGCATACAGATAGTTGTTTTGACAAACGTATCAGCTAAGAAATGATTTTTAAATATTCCACCCCTAAGATAGTTATGCTAAAATAGTAGTTGAAACTGTGGGGTGAAAAGTTAGCATTGAAAATAAATTGTTTGTAAAAATAAGAGGCGTGTAAAATTTACACCCCGTGGAGCTAAGTTTGCCGCTGTCAGGCACAGACTGACTGGCTATCAAAAAGGGCTACATCGAGGTCCCAGTCAGAGGTATACAACCTACCCGATTCTTGGCATTAAAAATTGAGTAAGTAAAAATCATCAATCATTTAGAATATTTATTTACCTAATCTTCTATCTGCTGGTAAAAATATCGCTACAATCACACCACCTGTAAAAAAGTAAATAAGTAATAGGGATGATGATTAGTCCGTCAGTTAGGTTATCAAAAAATATTGGATACGTATTTTTTATTTTATCAAATCAATAAAAACTTACAAAGATAGGTTGCATCAAAGTTCAGGAGTGGGGGTTTGTGACGTCACTTCTCTGTAAAAAGTGTACTAAAACGCGACGTCACGCGATATTTATACGCACTGTATCTTCGTTATTTTTTGTTTTCAGAACTAAAGAAAAAACATGTGTCCAATATTTTTTGGTAATCTAATTAACGGACTATTTTTTTTTTTTAGTCATCACCCCTATTGTTATGAATGTTTCAACTATAGTTTATCAGCAGTCAGGCTACCAAGAAGATGATGTTCTACCAAGCTATCCCAGCAAATTTTCATCAATATCGACTCGTTAGTTTACTTTCTTTAATTAATATCCTTTATTATACCAGATATTAAAAAAAAAAAAACTAAAAATATGTTTTTAGTTTCTGAGCACAGTGTTTTTCGGAAAGAGTGTAAAAATAGTTGCAAGTTTGGCAACGCGAGTGATACCAGTATTCCAAGCGTCTATTGCCTACGAAAACCGCTTACCATCACGCAGCTTTTGAAACATTGTTGGCGAAAGAAAAGCTTACTTAGTATAAAGACGGACCATCCAATGAATGTGAGGTCGCAGTAGTTGACAATTGTTGCTCCAACCAGGTTAACACCTCCAAGGCAGGTCATCCTCGTCAACAACATGCCCAGGCTAGTTCCGAAGCCCCTGAAGATTGAAATTAAGGTGATTACTAAGGCCAATAACCTTGATTTGTTCATACAACCGAGCACCTACTCAAAGCTTAGGCGCCCGCAGGTGGGATCTAGGGGAGCCTGGATTTATGCTTGATTGATAAATTAATATTTATTGTTAAAAATCTTTCCCTTTTGTTGGTGTAGGGTTTACTTACATCGAATAGGCTCCCAATAAGATTTAAGAGCATTTAGTTCTTTTTTCGAAATTCAGGGATATTTACTCAAATTTTAATCGATAAAATTGAACTATATGAACTAAACTATAAGATAATATTTTTCGTAGAACAAATAGACGAAAATATTCTACAATAAGCCGTTTAAAACATTTTTTTACGATTTGACCCACGTTCCAGCTTTAATGAAGATAAGATTTCGTCTTTGGACGAGCTTCCTTATTAAACGTAATGAAAAGGACACTAAGTATATTTTTTGGCAGATTAAAGGCGGCTTGCTAACATTCATATTCTTAGGTCTTTGCGTTCACCGACAAGAAAATGTTCCGATAAATTAACTTTTTCCTACGACAATTTATGATTAACCCGGATTATATTTATCAGACCGTTTTCTAGTCGGCTAAAATCGATCAAAGAATACCTATATTATCCATTTAATTCTTGTCAGTTATGTATATACATATGAAAGGGTAAATGGTTGTCAGTTACATAAAACTTCAAGATAAAACCTTTGATATCACAGATTAATTACCGTATAGGGAATAGTGAAATGCTGAAAGGAGTCTCAAGGCTGATTTTGATAAAACTGTATTTTCAAAAAAATATGCCTCGCTGGGAATCGAACTCGTTGATTTGGAAAGAAAACAGCGATATTATTGCTTCACTCATAGTTTCGCTTATAAAGACAATTGGAAATCTGGGAAGTACTAACAACGTAATGAAATAAAAAAACTTACCTATAAGAAGTAGGGTACACATCAACGTAATAGGACAAAGCGTGTCCTATACAGGTACCAGTCATCAGAAGAAACATATACAGGATCATATCTATAATCGGGTTCCTTATCACCTCCAGTAATAAACCACTGACGCCGGATATCACGAACGTGATCATCATCACGATTTTGCGGTATGAAGCCAGAAATGATGTACCCAGGTTGGTCAGTGTGATGATTACGCTGAATACCAATCCAAAATATATGGTGTCGGTCGATAAGGTGTCATTGCATATATCCTGAAAATAAAATGGTTTTTGCATATAATCATTATTTCCAGTTCTTAGTGGTGCACCGTTTATTTTTATGTTTTCAGATTCAGCAACAGATTTTTAATATATTCTGTGAAAATTTTAATTGTCTACCTGATACGGTTCATGATACAGCGATTACAAAAAACGTTGATATAAAACAGATTTTTTGTATGGAGACCACCTTTAATTTTTATCTTTACTTCATTTTTATTTTTTGTTGTCATAGAAGCAAGAAAAACAAACACATTCTGTAAAAACATCAGTTGTCTACCTATTACGGTTCATGAGATACAGCGATTGAAAAAAACATGAAAAAATCGCGTTTTCTGTATGGGGAGGACTAAAGGACTAATTCAAAAATTCAAAATTCAAAATTTCTTTATTATATTACAAGTATGTAATTACATGGGTTGGGACTCCCCTTTTAAGTTTAGACAACCTGTGTTAGGGGAGGCCCGCTCTTCCTGGTTTTCGTACATTATACTTGTATCTATTTGGTGGTTGGTAGGGGTGTGTGTGAGTGGTTGTGGGGGCGTGTGTGGGTGTGTATGGGTGTGTGTGGGTGTGTGTGGGTGTGGGTGCGGGTGGGTGTGTGTGTGTGTGTGTGTGTGTGTGTGTGTGTGTGTGTGTGTGTGTGTGTGTATGTGAGAGTGCATAAAGATTTCTGTAAGAAAATGTGGGGAGAGCTGGGGGATCTATGTGCAAAGCTTGTTGAATGTACGAGAATGTTGTATTGCGTCGAGATCGGAGAGTTACTTTAATATGTTTTCAGTTTCTTCATATGTCAGAGTTTTCAGCCATGTAGTCATACTTTTTTTACATTCACGGTAAGTCATAGTGTAGATTTTTAGTGTTCTGTTTATTTTATTATATAGCTCAATCGCTTGTGAGGTAAATTGTTTTGAGGCAAATACAGTTTTAATAGATGTTTTATTTACTACTGAGCGTGGATTTCTTTTCATAATTATTTTGGGGTCTACCGTGGTGGTTTTATGAATTTTTAGGATGCATTGTAAGATGTATAGTTGTCTAACTGTCAGAACATTTGCCTCATTATATAGATTAGTTGTACTGTATCTTTTTTTCTTACGCAACATAACCTTTAGGATATTTCTTTGTGCACGTTCAATGCTGATAAATTTAGTTTTAAATGTACCACCCCAGATTGTCACACAATATAATAGAATTGACTGAACTAGTGTTAAATATATATATGTGAGTAGGTTTCTATTACTTATATTTCGTAGGTATTTAAAAAGCCATATTAGTTTTCTTGCTCGGGTTGCAACTGCTTCAAGTTGGGGGTACCAGGAAAGGTTTTTGTCAATGATGACGCCTAAATATTTTGTGTTGGTAACTCTATCTAGTGTATGACAGTTACACTTGTCAGTGGTTTTATTTATGCATGTATGAGCAGTCAGTGTCAGGTTATTCGCAGGCTGCATAGAGTCTTTAATAGAGAATGCTATGTATTTCGTTTTGTTCGTATTGAGGGTTAACATATTAAGATTTAGCCACTTAACTACTTCACTCAAACCTGAATCAGCTGTTTTAAACACCTTTGGCCAATTTTTTTCCTCAAAGAGTAATGCTGTGTCGTCTGCATATGAGAATATGCGGCCGTTAGTCAGTTTTAAGTTGGTAAGGTCATTTATATAAACAAGAAACAGGGTAGGTCCGAGGACACTACCCTGTGGAACACCGTATTGTGTGGTTACGATGTCAGTACTAATAGTATTCTTGTCGAGTTTTACACGCTGAGTGCGGTCATTTAGGTAATCAGAGAGTAGCGTCAAGAAAGTGCCTCTCACACCCACACTTTCCAGTTTACGTAGAAGAATGGGGACAGAGACGGTATCAAAAGCTTTTTTTAGGTCCAAGAATATACATAAGGATTTCTTTTTTTCATCGAGATTTTTAGTTATATTTTTTGTAAGGTCTAAAATAGCGTCTTCAGTGCTAATACCTTCACGGAAGCCGTATTGTTTGTTGGATAAAATATTGTAAGAATTGAGGTATTTAGTAAGTCGATTATTTATTATTTTTTCTAATATTTTAGCAATTACTGGCAAAACGGAAATAGGTCTGTAATTGTTTACGTCGTCTCTGTCCCCGTCCTTGTATATTGGGTGTATTATTGACTTCTTAAGCAGTTTTGGAAAAATTCCGTGTCGGAATGATAAGAGGGATAGATGTGTAATAAATGGGACCAGTTCTTTTCGAGCTAATTTTATAAAGTTTGTGGGTATGTTATCCCAACCAGAAGCAGACTCTGGTTTTAGATTAGCAATAATGGAGTCGATTTCAGAAGGTTCAGGCTCAATTATACCTATTGAATTTAATTGGGAAGGAAGTGTTTTAAGGTAGTGATTAATGGATTTAGGGTCATTTTTTATTTCCTCGGCTAATGATTTACCTACACTATTAAAATGTTCATTTACATACTTAGCTGATTCAAATGAGTTATGTTTTAGGGTTATTAGTTCTGTGTTGACGGTTTTTTGTTTATTTAGATTCGTAATATTTTTAATACATTTCCATAAGGACTTATTATTTGATTTGGAAGTTTCCAGTAAATCTCTCTCATATTTGATTTTAAGTTTTTTGATCAAATTGTTACAGTGATTTCTGTATCTACGATATGTTACTTTAAGAATTTCATTTTTTTCATCGGAACGTAGTTTTTTTTGGAGGCTGTTTCTATGCTTAATACATTTTAAAATACCAGGCGTGATCCATGGTTTGATAATCTTTTTACTATTTGGAATTTTGACAGTTTTTGTGTTACAGTTTAGTGATTCTGTAATTAAACTAACTATTTCGGTTGTCAAATTGTTTGGGTTTTGTATATTCAATAAGTCGGTGTTAATATTTGTTTGCAAGGTTTTTAGGGCATCGGGATAGTTGGTAATGGTTTTAGTTCTCGGAGCTTTCTGGGACTTTAGTTTTCTGTAGATAAATATACAGGCCATTTTGTGGTCTGTGATTGTCGTATCCAGGACTGCGACTATAGCAAAAAAAGTTTTTGGGTTCAAATTAGTAATAATGTGGTCTAGACAGCTATTATTTCTGGTATCAAAGTTGTGGCCAGGTAACAAACTATGGCTAGCTAGCATATCTAAATAGGCTTCAGAGTATTTCTCATTACGACCACTAATTATGTTAATATTGATATCTCCGGTTATTATAATATTTTTATTTTGTAGTTTCATAGAGGCCAGGTGCATTTCAAGTGAGTTAATGAAATTTTTGGGGTTTTTTTCAGATGGAGAGCGGTAAATACAGATTATTTTATAGTTTACAGTGGATATGTCTAAACAAGAAGCTCCTTGAAGAGGAGTTTCGGTCACAGAATGTTGAATTGATCTTTTTACAAAGAGTACAACCCCATCGTTTTGATTAGTTTTTTTTGTGGAATTGTATGTTAAATAGTCAGGTTTGTGGGGAAGCGGTTTATTTGGGTTAATTCGACATAATTAAATTTAAATATTTTAATTTTTTGTTGTTATAGAAGTAACATTAATAAATATTCTGTGAAAGTTTCAACTATCTATCTATGACGGTAAATGAGATACATCGATTGTTAAGGTACGGATGGACGGACGGACAGCGGAGTCTTGGTAATAGGGTTTCGTTGACACCCTTTGGGTATGAAACCCTAAAAATCGTCAAATACAAAATAACTTACATTATTTTCTTTAGTTAAAGTGGTAATATTGGAAGCAATATTCTCACAAAACGTGTTATTAGAATTGTTTATATCCGGAGAACCTAAAAATGAATTCACCATCGTTGGGAACCACATAAAAAATACATTGTTTCTGAAACAATAACATTAAGATAAATTAATTAAAATAATCATTATTAAAAAATAAATACACGATTTTAGGTGATAAAGTAAACAAACCTCTTGAACGTATTTTTAATTAGCCTCCGCCCCGCGGTTTCACATGCGTTCTCCAGGGATCTTATTTTTTTCCCGGGATAAAACCCTATATGTTATTTTAGGGTAATAAGTTTAGTAGTTTTATGGAAAAGGCCGCCTGGCTGGCTACCACCCTCAAGTTGAAAATCTGTCGCCAAGCACCTACCAGTGTGTTCCGGCAATTGCACTTGAGAGCCAGTTTGTCTTCTCGGCATTGTAACAGGTCAGCAACACATTGGCAATATCTCTGGTATTGCAAATGGCAATAGGCGACGGTAACCACTTACCATCAGGTGGGCCGTATGCTTGCTTGCTACCTTAGTAGTATAAAAAAAAAAAAAAAAAAAAAAAGGAGATAGATGGATTGTGTGAAAAATGATAATATGAGTAAGAATGGAGTGGATCCCGATATGACGGATAGAAGGGCTGAATGGATATTACGCCGACCAAATAATTGGGAACAGGGCAGGGAGAGAATGATGATTGAATAATGCTAATAATTCTTTGTTCGTTATGCTTTGTTTAAGAATTAAAGTATACTTACGAGCTACAGCAAATGGCAAGCAAATAAAACAGTTGAATGGTCCTCCACAGCAACGGTGGCTTAAATATCGGTACTGTTTGCTTTATAACAGAATCATAAAAAGAGGTCGGAGCCACGGCATCAATATTTTTTCCTTTTACAGATCTGAAAAAAAATATAAAAAAAGATTTTAATACAGTTCGATTTCTGCAGTAGATACTTTAGTAGAAATTAGGTACTGAAATATCACTATAAACAAATAGTTTTCGACCACGGTTTCACCTGGGTCTAGGTTTATCTTTGTCCTAACCAAATCTATTCGGTCGTTCTTGCTTGATTGAGTCAGAAACATATCTGTGTATGTCTCCGTCCCTTACTAAACTGGTGGTGACAAGCGAGACAGGAGAAACGTAATTTTGGTAAAAAATATGGTTTTATGTTATTTAAAAAGATACTAAGCCTTTTTTGAAAAAAGTAAGAAAACTATTCCCTTTCTAATGGATTTCAGAATGTATGTTAATATTTTTCAAGTTATTCGGATGGCCCCAATAAGAGAAGAATGCATTTTTAGTTTTAAGTAAGGGCTTATTTACGATTTTTTCTGACGTTACTAATGAAAAATTGAATTTTTTTTAAAAAACTATTCCCCGTCACATATTCTCTAATTTCACATATATTTTTTCCAAATCCCTTGGAAAAAAGAGTACAGAGAAAAACGTATTTTAGAATCATCATTTCACGTATAGCATCGCCTTAATATGTAGGTATTTAATTATAAATTCGAAACTTTGTGTGTAACATACACACATGTTACTTCTTCACGCTCAAACTGCTAAACCAATTTTGATGAAACTTGATATGGAAAGACTGACATCCTGCATTAACATATAGGCTACTTTTTATCCCTGGGGAACATAAGATCCCTCGGGAACTAGGGCAGAACGCTGTTAGTTATAATTATTTATCGTAACTAGCTAATTAGCGCCGCAGTACATCGCAAGCCTGCCCAATACCTCCTTCTCGCTTAGCGTTCTTTTTTTGTTCGGCTATTCGGCTACTAAGGATTGTTTGTAGCGTAGTTTTCCTTATCGCAGTAGATCAATTCATTATAAAAAAATATATAAAGCTTAAAAAAACATTATTCAAATAAAAACATAGGTACACATAGCCACAGATCAAGCTACACATTTTTGTTGCAAAATAGCTCCTATTACAACCGCATAAGGTGCCGCAGTGTGTAGCTTGATCTGTGGCCGTGTGTACAACCAGGAAACTCAAACTATTAATGATTCATAAACACGATTATGTAAATAAGGTATGTTCTCGTATAATCAAGTTTAATTTATATATTGTCAAATAGTGATATAATAACTAAGCATAAAAGCTAGTATTCTAACATGACGATTTTGAATCCCCGACTTGTAATGTGTGTCTGTGGCATCATACTTAACTCCTGAACAGATTTTTTTTTTGTTTACTATGTATAGGCCTGTGTTTGACCACAATCTCACCGTCGTCAGTGATGATGTGGCCGATGGTGGTAAGCACACAAAGCCTAGAAAGGAACTGGCTCTCAAGTGCAGCTGTCGGAACACACCTAAAGGTGCTTGGCGACAGATTTTCAACTTGAGGGTGGTAGCCAGCCAGGCGGGTACTACAAAGTATCCTACCACCGTGCTATGGTTTCCTTACGATGTTTTCCTTCACCGAAAGCTTAAGCTCATTGTAGGATTCGAACCCGGAACCTTCGTCTCGGCATCCGACGTCACTACCACTGAGCTATCATCGCCTTTAAATAATATATAATGTTTGTTTTTTTATTTCAAAGGTGCTTTAATTAGGTATTCATAGCTATATTTTAAAATATAAGAAAATCTTCTCTGTAATTGCACCACTAGTAACTAAGTAAATCGCATCTCATGAAGTAATTCTTAAGATAAAAGCATAATATCTCACAAAGGTATGACTTTTAAATTTATGTAAAAATATTCACCTCACTGGAAAATTTTCCTTTGTACCACCATTGATGACGTAAGTTCTCTTCAAAATATCTAAAGCCTTATTTATTTCTCCTTTATTAGCCAAAAACTTGGGACTTTCATAGAAGAATATCATCATTAGAGCACCAACTCCGAGAAACATGGACAACACTAGAGAATATAGCCTCCACGGTCTATAACTTATCAGCCAGGGAACAGGTATGTTGAAGTCTAGATATAGGAAGGCATATGCTAGAGCTGTAATGAAAAAAAAACTATTAACATTCTCATCATCATTATCATCATCATGTCAGCCGAAATACGTCCACTGTTGGACAAAGGCCTCTCCCCAATCTCCACGATGGACGGATGTGTCCTTTGATGAAAAGTTTATTTCAGGAAATGAGTAAACAACAAGATCAAACATAAACTACAAAACATTGGAAACTTGACGTCGCAACATTTAATTTTTTTTGAAAATCAACTTTATGATTGAATTAATAGAGGTTAAAAGAAGTTAGTGTGAATGAGAAGGGTGAATAAAATGTAGATGTAACTTAATTTGTAACGAAAACAACTTCTTTAGTTTTTTTATGTCATCAAATATGACAAGCAAGCACGCAGACGATGCAATTGACAGAAAGTAATCAGCGCTGCTTATAAAAAAATTGCAATAGCAGGGAATTTGCTAAGATATCGCTGATGTTGAAGACCTCTAATTAAAGAAGTCAAAAATGATGATGATTTTAGCAATAATTCTTATGATTTCTTACCAAAACACACAAAATCAGCAGCCATACTGAAGCAACTCATGATTATCAAGTATTTATTTCGATTTGCTATCCTTGTGCATTCTCCCAAATAAGTCATGGTTAGCGTTATGGATGCTGATGAACTAAAAAATTCAACAAAAGATTATTTAAAAGGAAAATCTAAATTTGGAGTAGATACGTCTAAGAGAGATTACATAGATGAAACTATAAAATGTATACAACTTAATACTCACAAAGAACTAGCTAAGAATTTCAAAACCAACATCATAACAAAACTAGTGGAGAGACTGCTGAGTGCAGAGAATACAAAACCAAATAATGTTGAAATTAGCAAAGATTTTCGTCTTCCTCGTGTATCAGCATAATATCCCCATGGTAAAGCAAATATAAAACCTGCAATAATAAACAATATTAGCAATTTAGCAGGATAATGTTTTGATACTCATGACAAAAAGAAATTACGAGAATAATCGCTAGTCGTGGTGCCTCGTAGTGAATAGCTCTCTGAGTAATGGGCGGCTAAGATTATAATTATAAGAGACAGGAAACAAACTCCAGAAGAACTTTTCTGTCGTAAAACGATATCATAAAACTTTGATCCAACTTCACCTAACTTTTAGGTAAAATTTATGATGTTATTGGTAAAATAAGGCAAAGGTAAGTTGATAAAATCAAAATACAGATATAATTAATTGTAAAAAGATAACTTACAAACCATGGGATAAATATCCTGGGACATTCTTCACACACGGTTATCTGATCCCAAACTAAGCAGAGCTTGTATACTACATACCTATACTACATTTTTTTTGTAAATACACACTTATATAGATAATTACACCCAGACACAGGACAAACAGGCATGTTCATGCACACAATTGTTTGTAATGGATGGGATCGAACCCATGACTAGCGGCGTGATAGGTGGTGTCTTAACCAACTGCGCCAACTGGCTTGGCTTGGGATATAGTCAGACCTGCAAACGGCACAGAAGCCAGCAGTCCAATTTGGTGCAGGTTCAACTGTAGATCACAGCTAGCAACTGGAATAATGATGCTAAATCCCAGCATATCCAATATAGCTGCTTGATGAGTGATGCAGGTCGCGAGGAGTTGTAAGTAGTTGTAGCGTCCATGACCTGGAAAATATTAGAAATAACACTTGTCAACAGTTGCTGAGGTTGTCAGTGACACTAGTACAATGTGCATTTTCTGTAACATTTTTAGTTTATTTCGAAAAGCGTATTTTTTATGTCAGTAGGTTGACAAGCAGGCAGGCCGTCCAACTGATGGTAAGTGGTTACAATCGCCTATTACAATGCCTGGAAGGCAACTGGCTCTCAAGTGCAATTGCTGAAACACACCGGTAGATGCTTGGTGACAGATTTTCAACTTGAAGGTAGCCAGCCAGACGGGCAGTACAGAGTACCCTACCACCGTGCTACGGTTTCCTCACGTGTTTATGTGGTATTTTCTTCACCGAAAGCTGAAGTTCATTGTAGCATTCGGATGAATTGCTCAGTTTATTATTGGCTCTTCTCAGAACATGCAGAATTTCAAACCGGTATTAGAAGCAGACTATTTAAATGATTTGATAAATAAGGCAATATTTAATATGAATGAACCTAATATTATATTCCTAAGAAATCCTTAGTTTTTTAAGTATATTAATACATGATTTGTTTCCGCTTTGGATTGCCACTCGTTTTGCTTTAAAAGCTTAATTTGGTGACGTTATTATAGCTTTATGTATATATTAAGGGTCGCCAACAAATGGTACACATAACTATGACTAAACATGGTGCTACCGAAATAACATGCCCTGTGCTCACTTAAAAATAGACAATCATTACTAACACCAACAACTTCTACCGCTATTTTAGAAAGAAAGAAAGAAAAACATTTATTAGACATAACAAAATAGCATAATACAATTAAATTAGACATTCACAAAATATTTTACAATTACGACATTGTGCTATATTGAGTCCAAAAGGCCCCAGCTCATCATGTGCTGCAGAAACTACAGCGCTGATTTTCAGCTGAAGCCACGGGTGATGCACTGACGATTATACGGTAATAAATACAATATACATAAAAAAATAAACCTATATCAGCTGTTGTCCATAGCCCATAAATTTTAAATTAAACAAAAAAAAATAGTACCTACAAAATCATTATAACTATTATATGTAATCATTTAGTTTTATACATTGTCTCTCTACCTACTCACCAACTAAATCCAGTGCATCATCCAAATCCACATCATCCAATTCCTTTTTAACATTTAAATCGTTATTTCCATTGTTCACTATATACACACCCGTTTTCTTCATCATCACTTCACTAATGCAACTTATTTTATCTCGTATTCATATTTAGAAACCTGTTTAGCAACATTTTGAATACAATCAGCATTACGCCAATTTGAGTAGGTATAGTTTTTTACAATATGCTACAGTTATCGATGAATTTATAGGTTTATGATCAATCTTTTCAGTTTATTTGCATTTAAGACCCCATTCCCTGAAAAACGCTAAAATATGTGTTACGGTTTCACAAAAATAACGACAAAAAACCTACATTTAATAACATCTCAAAGACATTTTAAAATTTAAGCAGGTATCTACAACTTCACCGAGTCATATTTGTGATTTTTTTTTTCATTTCCAGAAAAAAAAACATAATAAATTATCTCAAAACCTAAACTTTACCTTTGCGGTTTTCCAAATTTACATTATTTCGAATGAATGAATTAAAAATCTTTTTGTATAAAATAAAACTGTGAAGTATGAAACCCCGCTTCACCGTCTCAGTTTCTTTTACAAACGAACACAATAACCAGTAATCTACGTTTAAATATTCATGAAATTTGTCCGCCATTTTTCATAGTAATTAGTATGGCGGAACGTCACCGTATTTATTTGAATTATTTCGAATGTGTGTAACATGTATCAAACATTTTCAGTACCTTTTTAGAATCAAAGGTGAGAGCACGTCAGTTTGAATCTCGACGATGAATTTCGTTTTTGCATAAGTTTGGTCGCGACTGCTCGATAAGACATTATGACTGACAAAATTATTTAAAGTCATAAATATTTTAAACTCAAATGAATGCATACAAACATAAATAGACAAGCAAAAATACTAAAAATATTATTTCGTCTTCAGTGTCGCTCAATTAGTTACTTCCTTTTTTTTCTCAAAAAAATTACAATTATAAATACGAATTTTCTACGGGCTTAGGTTATATGTATACAGGGTAATTTTGAAATTGTATTTTAGCCCGAATTCTAAGGATAGTGTGCATAATTATCAGTGATCCTACAAAATTTCAGGTGCCTGAGCACTACCATTACGATGACACGATTTACAAGTTTAGCGAAAATCTCTAGTAAAAGCCTTTATTCGAAATCAGAATAGTACTAACAGGGCAAAATAGCTATATTAATACTCGCTCGAGTAATCAAATTGATACTCAGTTAGACTCACATTGCAGTATATTATAACGAAGAACTAATTTATTAATATTTTTCGAAATTTGTATAGAAATATTTTAATGTTGTTTTCCACTCTAAATTTCATGATCGGTATAAGGTATACATCATTGCCATTCCGGCCTACTATACCATTTAAAAATCAGCCTGTATAATTCGTCAAATCATGATATAGGTTAGGTTATGAGTTGGCAGGCGCCAAATCATGATATTCTATATAGATTACGACCGCCTGGTCGAAAGACCTTCGAGGAATGTCCCGCAGTCCCGCCATGTGACGGCGAGAGAAGGAACACCACAGAGTTTTAGTCAGTAAGAGTCTGACATAACTCGGCCACTCCCCCCGGAGCGGCCGGGTATCCTTGAATATTTCCCTGGGTCACAAAAAAAAAAAAAGAATTTCATGATTTGGCGAACTATTTGGCCTAATATACCTCACGGTCTAAGAGCTACCGAACCACCCAGCTAAACCGTTTTCCAGAAAGCCAGACATTTTTAAAATGATATTTTATGACATTAAGAAAGTACCGAAAATCATGCAGTGGCAATTATTTTTAATAAAAAAATTAATCATCTTCCACATGGCTACAATTTTAATATGCTGTAATTTAAATAAGTTTATGTATAAAAATCAATTTGCTATTTTGAGGGAGGGAGAAAGTAGTTCTCCTAAACCTATCGAGTGAGATATCAAATTTAAGGATTTTGAAATATGATAATGTAGCTTTCTATAGGTGAAAGAATTTTTAAAATAAGTTATTTAGCTTTTGAGTTTATCCATTACAAACAAAAAAAAAACCATTTTTATTTATAATATTAGATCAGACAATAGGACTCATTTCAAAGATTGGATTAATTAAAGTTTAATAAACAAGAAAAATAGTGTGTTTTAAAAAAAAATATGAAGTGCCTTGTGGGAGTAGGTTAAAAATAGTTTTTTGTTCAACAAATGAGTAAAGTTATTTTTTGCTAGAAGTAGTCAAAAATTGAATCACGGGCATAGCGAGTGATTTAAAGGCACGAGAAAAAAAAATCTCGTTTGAAACACATCTTTTCACCTTTACCAGCGAGAAAACTTTAAGTTCACAATTAGAAACTTGTTCTCTTAACTCTTTTGGAGTTAGACAACTATCTTCATTGCGGTTCAACTCTTTTTTAATATATCACAAAAATAGTTCAAACAATCTAATGCAGAAAAAATTTATATCCGCCATTCCAATTTTAAGTTATTTTCTTTTGATGTTGCGTTTGGAAACCGAACATGATATTTTTACATTAAATATTCTATACGATTTTATAAGTATAAAAAATATTAAATTTTTTATTTTCAATATTATCAATTTTAAATATTGTCTTTAAAAAGATAATAGTAAAATTCATAAACATAAATTTCAACAAATAACACACAATGTTGTCCCTATGTATTGTGTTAAATCGCTAGGCCAAAATGATTTTCTGACCGAACCATTGCCCATTTTATTTTAGACTAGATAGTGCTCCAACAGGTGGTGTTCTTTCGAATCACTTTTCCTCATGCTCGCAGCAAAATCGCTTTTTTTGTTTTTACACTTTAATTTTTTTTGAAATTTTTTGAAAATGTCTTTTACACTTTCAAAAATTTAAGGGATTATGATGCTACCGCGACATGCCTAGAACGGTACATTCTTCATTGGCCGATAATAAATAAAATATCATCATAAATTGATACTAGCTTTGTGGGAAACGGGGTAGTCGGATATTTCAGTTAGCTCTCCTTTTTTTTTTTTTTTTTTTTTTTTTTATGTGGGGAAATCCTCATAGGATACCCTGCGGCCCCGGGGGGAGCGGCAGGGTTATGTCAGACTCCTACTGACTAAAACCCCACAGTGTTCCTACATGTCGCTGCCGGCTGGGTATACGGGGGCGCCGAAGCATTCGTCCGCGTACCCAGCAGCGACGGCCTGGTGCGAGGCCTCCTCTTCGACGACGTCATCGTCGTCGACGGTGGGGACCGGAGCTCTTGTCCTCACCGTCTCGTCTTGGATAGCGTGCGGGAACACGCGCACGTCTACCCGAGCCCCATGGCGGGCAGCAGACTCCCCCGAGTCCGCCACCCTTGGGCTCATGTGGGGGGGAAGGTGGCTCATAAAGGCCGCCCTCCGACGCCCAGTTCTCCTGCGGCGGATAGCCAGGGTGGTAAATGCCTCCCTGTCACGTTCCGCCGCCTCCTTCGCGAGCATAACGTGCTCGCAGAAGGAGTGGAGTGCGTCCCACGACCTCTCGCTGTCGACTACCGCTCGAACAACGTTCGGCAGCGAGAGGTCAGTCCCCACTTGGGCGCAGAGCTCGGTGCGCTCGCTTGCCCAGGCTGGGCACACCTCCAATGTGTGCTGGGCCTCCTCCTCGAGACACCCGCCACAGTGGTGGCATTCGGCGGTCGGCTCCCTCCCGGCGATCCGACACAGATACCTCCCGAAACAACCGTGTCCCGAGAGGATCTGCGTCATCCGGAAGGTGAGGGTGCCGTGCCTCCGCTCGAGCCACTCATCCAACACTGGACGGATGGCCTCGATGGTCTTAGGCCCCGCACTAGGGTGCTCCAGCCTGGACTTCCACTCTTGGATGGCGAGCGCGCGCAGCTGTGCTCTGCGCCCTTCCACCTCACGTTGTGCCGGCCTCTGGCCCTGGGCCAGCGCCTCCTCGCGCCAGAAGTAAACTGACGCAAGGGCTCTCGCCCCAAGGCAAGGACCCGGCCAGCACACACGCCGCTTCGCAGGAGATCGTGCGATATCCCCACAGTTAGCTCTCCTACTTTAACCAAAATTAATTGTGTATGCTTATCTCATTAAATTATTGTTGTTAGAAATATTCCATAGACATAAGCTTAAAAATAGGTATATTATTTATCCTTGAAATAAGCATTCGAAATTATGTCACAATTTGCCTAGAATAAATGTACACTGGGTTTTTGTATTTTTGTATTTATCTGGAAATAAAGAACTTTTAAAACAAACAAAAAATGTGTATGCTAATTAATATAAAATGATTACATGCAAGATCTGATACCAACTGGTTACCTAAATAACATGTAGCACGCGGATAGTGGCAATCCACCCATTTTTCTGTTAAAATGAAGACGCAAATGTGTGAGTAAAATATGTCAATGTGTGTAGTTTATGATAAATTCCCACGCTTAGGGACTAGTAAAATAAAACCTTCACGAAAGTTCCAATTAAGAGGAATTGGAACTTTCGTGAAGGTTTTATTTAATCTTATAATGTAATTATATTCACTACACGTTCACTCACTCTATCACTTTTGTAACAAATATTTATCGTTATTGTTATTTTTACCAGAAAAATTGGAGCTTGTAAATTAAAGGCAAATGGAATGTTTCTTATTACAGACAGAACCCGTGCATCTGCCAGAACGGTTAGTTTTAATAAGAACAATTGATGAAGACAATTTTGATGGGGTATTATTAGCATCAATTGAATGTTTACTCATCATGCCGGAGTCTTCACAGTTCAAGTGTATTCCGAACCGGTGGTAGAGTCTTTTGTAATGATTGTAAGAATCGACGTTAATTAAGTGCCTTATCAGCCTAAACTGAATAAATGAGTTTTGATTTTGATACTTAATAAAGTAGATGTGAAATATGAACTGAAACAATGAAATTCAAGGCAATATATACAAGGGAGTAATTTTAGAGTTCTTTACTCAAAGGAACTATTGTAATAAGTGTGCCGTTTATCCATACTGTCACATATTTTTTTACGGTCTTGTTCATAAAAAAGTTACGAAACTCCGTCTTTATCTGACACGTGACGTATGGTGA
The DNA here is from genome assembly GCA_963555595.1 of Tethea ocularis. Classification (NCBI taxonomy): domain Eukaryota; kingdom Metazoa; phylum Arthropoda; class Insecta; order Lepidoptera; family Drepanidae; genus Tethea; species Tethea ocularis. The sequence goes on along the minus strand of OY741972.1, from coordinate 9,505,804 downwards.
TCGAAAGAGTGAGATGGAGGATACTATAACACTGATTTAGTTAAGGTGAAGCGGCCGAAAAGCCCGCGAAATTCATTTTTTTTTTTCAGTTTTTATTCAAATTGCAGCTCAGTAATAGGTATATTCGTCAAAATATGATTTGCGTTTCATTAATATGCCAATTGATTACTATATGTATACATTATGCTTTTTAAACTATTTAAATCCTTACACTGGTTCCTATTCGAATAACGGAATCAATGTACAGTTCTATAATATTTTGAATGCAAAATGAATACATAGATAAATCTATAGCCATATCTCAGTGTCGCGAATCACATTTTGACAAATAAATGACCTATTAATGAGCAGCAATTTGAAAAAAAAAAAACTAATAAAATTTGAATTTCGCGGACTTTTTGGCCGATCCCCCTTAAACAGCGTTTATGAATAAGAGGGTTAATCTGTACCTAAAAATATTTTTCAAGCTCTATCATATTTTTAGTGCTTTGTTGCTTAGAGCCATTGAAGAATTTTAAAAATGGCCTATTAGCCGATTTTTTTTTATTTATGTCGAGTAGGTATGCAAAACCACACCAGAACTGACTTGACTAATAGCAAATAACACCATATTTTTTAATTCTAAAAACTGTTTACTTTAGCGCCTGCTGTTTAAAATAATATGTAAATTGAAACGTCTGCTTAATTTCAATACAATAAATATTCAATCAGGAAATTCTAAGACAATTAATTAAAAAATAATAATATCCCAACAAGCAAAACAGACGATTAAGAAACCAGTTATTCAAATAAAGATTGAATATTTTTTTATAGTTGCTGTATGGTTACCGGATTGTGGAGTAAAAGCGCTTTTAGCAAAATTTTAGCATTCATTATGTGAAATAACTATGTCGTTTAAACGTTTATTCTACATCCTCATAGCGCGTTTATACAACATGTGAGTATAATATAAAAAACAATTTTAACAAAAAAAAAACACCGACTTCAAAAATAAATATACCAAAACAAATTAATATGCACTAAAAAGTAAAAAAATAATTGCGTATTTTTCTACAACTTAACAAATCAACTAACTTTACTAACTCAACACATACCTACCTATGAATAACAAATAATTATCAAAATATTTTCAGAGTTCTCCTAAGTAAAACGAAAAGAAAAATATTAGACTAATTAAAAAGCAATCAAATTATTACGATAACATTATAATGTAAGTAGATACAATTATTGTTATTTTTGGAGTCGGTGTCAGCCAAGGAAACGCCAACAACCTAGCAATAATAATACGAACTTACTAACTATTAAATTAATAACTAAAAAAATCTCACGTTTAAGGTATGAGGTAACAAACATAAAAAAAAAATACAGTCGAACTGATAACCTCCTCCTTTTTTTGAAGTCGGTTAAAAAGTGATTTAATTTGCTACTTATTAATATTATACAGTTACTTATAACATTATCAAAACTGTTGAATAATAGCTGTCTGTTTACGAAATAGCATCAAATATAAATTACAGTGCAGTTAAACTACTAGTCGAATAATAGTAGTTTATGATACTGTTGCATAATAGGGGTTATTAACTACGAGTGTGAGTTTAAGTACCGAGCCGTAGGCGAGGTTCTTAATAGTATCACACGAGTTTTTAATACCTAATTATGTGCAGTATCATACAGTACTTTATCTAAACTCATATAAATAATGTCATTTAAAAAAAATGATTTTCTACCAAATTTGCAAAAAAAAAAAAAAATGCTATTTTTGTGACATTTTTGGTCAAAATGATATGTGTAGGCAAAAACAATAAAATATAATCATATACTTAATCAAATCCGTGTTGCCAACTCCCAAAAATTCTTACCTCTAAAGTTCAAGTTACAAAATTTGTGACATTGTCATCGTCAAATTGAATTGTTACTGATTGATTATACTATTGATAGGTCCAAAGTGTACTTTAATAGAAAAAAAGTTATTTTATAGCATTATCTTGGGAACAACAACTGTACTATAATGAATCATTATACACGGGTGTGCATAAAGTGGCTCATTAAAGTACTGATTTTGATTTCATAATAAGAACATTACGATATGAGAGTAGATAAAAGCGTTTAAACTGTCACTGAACATGTTTATTTTTAATTCTTTTCAATTAAATGTGCCATAAAAGCTTTCCGGTTAATCACGTTGTCCGTCCGTTGTTTATTCATCCATTTTGAATATTACCCTATGTACATACAATCGCTAGATATATTATGTTCTATAAAATCAATAATATAACTATTAAGTATGTAACAATAAATAGATCTATTTTGTTGCAATTAAATAGAAAAATTGTTACAAATATTTGCGTAATGCGTGCTTTGTCAAGATAAATTGAATTTTTTATTATTTATGACTAGCTTCCGCCCCGCGGTTTCACCCGCTTACCCGAGGTATCTTTTGTTTTCTCGAGATAAAAAGTACCTCGAGATAGAAAGTTATGATGATAAATGATTAAACAATTCACTTAGCCCACGAATGTATGTTAAATCACCCGTTTCATTTCATTGATAAAGTAATTTCGGCACATCCAATTTGCATACAGGAAACATTTCACACTTTCATTTAACACTTATTTTCAACGGATATTTTGATATGTGATAATGTTAATTCAGTTTCATGTAAAACGAACTTGTTATACAACTGGGTAAGGTCGAGTTTATTAAAATGTTAAATTGTAACAAAACGGCATCATTTAAGCACTATTTTGTTGTTCAGTAGCAACAAGATGCCTTTATTAACTCTATCAAAGAAGAGTGTAAGCGTTCTGGGCACACTACCAGCTGGCAGCGATTTAGATGCTGTACTTATTATAAATAGCTTTTCTTTTTTATTTTTAGTCTCGTTTTTTTTATTTATTGTGAATATTTTATTTCTTAGTTTCTATTTATTTATAAGTAACTAGCTGTGCCCTGCGGTTTCACCCACGTTCCTGGGATAAAAAGTAGCCTTTATGTTATTCCAGGCTATGATATATCTATGTGCCAAGTTTCATCCAAATCCGTTGAGTAGTTTTTGCGTGACAAACAAACATACATACAAACTTTCACGCCTGTAATATTAGTAGTATACTACTTGTGCAGGTTACATATTCCACAATTTTGCTCCTTTTTCTACATTTACTCTTTGTTTTTGTTTTTAAAGCAGTTATTAGTCGAAAAATTATCAGTTTTATTACCTATTTGATTTAATAAAAAATGTAACTTATTTGTAGGTACACAAAGAATAAAACTAAAAAATACGGTATCGAACTAAATAGTAAGTTAATTAATGCGTGCTCATTTCACCACTATTTAAAATGTAAACTAAAGTAGCGAAGGTAAATGAGGTCACTTAAGGTGGAGGCGTCGGTTGGAGCGCGAAATTCAAATTTTATCACGTTTTTTGCAAATTGCAGCTCAGTTATAGGTCGTAAGTTATCAACATGTTATTTGCGACAAGAATGGTAGTATATTTACTGATTAATAACAAAAGAAATCATCAACATATTCCTCCAAGGTATATTAGTAAAATTTTCATGAAATAGTCGTATATGTCAGTTATATACCTGGGAGGAATATGTTAATGATTTCTTAAGCAGTTTACTAGATTACATGGTTTGACATCCTTTCCGCCTGACGCCCTGAGCCGAGGTTCGTACCCCATTCGCGCGTGCCCTGAGGCGTGGTTACCGGTTTGAGAGCCGATATGTCGAGTAAGGTTTGAGCGTGAAGAAGTAACAAACATACACACTGACAATTTTTCGCGTTTATAGTTAAGATAAGGAGGATTAGTAAATTACAAATATACGAATGGACAGAATTGAAAAAATATTAATAAAGATAATATTGTCATCAGACTACCTACATAATAATATTGTCACCAGTCTACCTGCATTGTCACATTTTTTTACAATATTACTCTATAATTACATTGCAATTATATAATTAGTACTATTAAGTACCTATTGTCTTGTTATAATGAGGCTATACAAGATGTAACAGAAAAAATATAACGTATAATTGAATTAATTCAAAATCTGAAACTAGTTTAAATAAATATCCTGGGACATTTTTTTTTCACACAAGGTTACCTGATCCCAAACTAAGCAGAGCTTGTACTATGGAAACCAGATAACTACATACTTATATAGATAATTACACCCAGACACAGGACAAACAGACATGTTCATGCACACAAATGTTTGTCCTGGATGGGAATCGAACCCACGACCAGCGGCGCAATAGGTGGTGTCATAACCAACTGCGCTAACTGGCTCGTCATGTTTATTAGTGGAATCGTTTGCACTACTCATTATATAAGTATTTTTAGGGTTCCGTACCTCAAATGGAAAAACGGAACCCTTATGGGATCACTGAGTTGTCCGTCTGTCTGTCATGACCCTTTTTCTCAGGAACGCATGGAGGTACCAAGCTGACATTCATATCAAATACTTAGGTCTACTGTCCCTTAGAGCTGTGAAAAAATCAAACTTCTAAGCCAACTTTTTTACTAAAAGTTTGCCTTCATATAATAATTAAATTTGTTTGCTGTTCTACATTTGATTTTTCGTGTATAATATTGTGGAATTATTGTTTTACTTATTTGCTACACGCTGTATACATGATTCTTAGCTTTTAATTTAACAATAAATAACTGGGTTAGCATTAATTGTTTTTTTTTTTACGAATGTATAACCATGGCCTAGTTAGTTAGTGAGATTATTTTTTAATTAAAATACTTCATGTAATAAGAAACAGTAGATTGGTACCTATTTAATTTGTTTGTTTACGCTCAATTAGTACTTTTCTATTAATCTACATCTATACTAGTAATACAGCTGAAGTGTTTGTTTGAACGCGCTAATCTCCAAAGTTACTGGTCCGTTTTGAAAAATTCTTTCACTAATAGGAAGCTACATTATCCGTGGAGGTTATAGGCTACTTTTTATCCCAGGAACGCGAGTGAAACCGCAGGGAACAGCTAGTTATACAGTTCCGCAGATTCACCCACGTTCCCGGGATATAAAGTAGCCTATGTACTTGGCTATATCATAGGCTATCTGCGTGCCTTCATCGTGACGAGTTCAGCGGCTTAGGCGTTAATAGGTAACAGACATACATAGTTATACTTTCACAATTATAATATTGTATTAGCATGGATTGCAACTATTTATAATTGCACTCCATCCAGGGACGATATCCAAGAAATTATGATTCTAGATTAAGTTTTTCTCTGCATTACTAATAGGACAGAAAGGTTCTCGAGTGGTGACCATGAACCGGAAGACGCTGCATGGAGAGGCCCCCCACAAGGTGGACCGACGATCTTGTGAGGGTAAGGCAAGACCAGCCATCGTGGAGATCCTTGGGGGAGGCTTTTATCCAGCAGTGGACGTCTTTCGGCTGATATGATGATGATGCTCTCTAACCCATCTCATACTTTTTATAGCAATAACGACACTTGACTTCAATTTCACATACAATTGTTCTAGTTCCCTTTTCTGAAAACTAAAACGAAATAACATATAAACGATTCTATTGCTGACAAAACTAAACATTTCTAGGGTAAAGATTTACGTATTTCTGACGCCCCGGGGACAAATTTGTTGAGTTTTGTTTTCTCCCGGTCATTTTTGCTTGGCCTTTCATCACCCTAGGGAGATGAATAATTGTGGAAGGGTTATATAATAGATTTACATGATGTAGGTTTATTGTATCATTTTGTCGGGTCAGTTGGCGTATCAAGCTAGGCCCAAGTGTTTGTCAAATACCCATAGTTCATAATAAACAAATAAATATCCTGGGACATTCTTCACACACGGTTATCTGATCCCAAACTAAGCAGAGCTTGTACTATGGAAACCAGATAACTGACTACATAAACTACTTTTTATTTTTAAATACTTATATGACACCCAGACACAGGACAAAAAGACATGAACATAAAGGCTTGTCTCGGATGGGAATCGATCGGTTTCCCGCGACCCTCACAAGATCGTCGGTCCACCTTGTGGGGGGCCTGCCCACGCTGCGTCTTCCGGTTAGTGGTCGCCATTCGAGAAACTTTCTGCCCCGAAGAAAAAAAAAGAAAGCTAGTTAAATGCTATTATGGAAAGTTTGATCGTTTGCTTGCTTTTTCAAACATCACTGGGGGTAATTTTAAATTAACTCGATGCTGGAATGACGTCATTTTTAGCATAAATGTAAATTATAGGCATCGAGAAACCGACATACCGTCTAGAAAAGAAGTCTTTTTAAAACATACTAAAGAGTACTTGACCAAGACACCTTTCAATTTAAAAATAAACTTTATCAAAATCGGTTCATCCGTTCAGGAGTTATGATGCCACAGACAGACACAGATACACACTGCTAACTCATAACACCCCTCTTTTTGTTCGGGGGTTAAAAAAGTTTAATCAGTTATCTGGTTTCTTTTTATTCAATTTTTCATTCAACTAAGTAAGGAATCCATTTCAACTACAGCGGATAGTTTGCAAAACTAGTGTACTTAATAAGTTTTGACGTAACAACTGAGTATCACTAAACTGACTAACTACAACATCTTATTAGTAGAGACTTAGTTGCATTTATAGTAGCTAAGGCGTTGTACACATGAGTCGATTTTCATGGTGCTTATTCGGTTCGGCCGGATGGCTGCGCATGAACTGAACATAGTGGTTATAAATGGCGTCTTTTCCACGTAATAATATATAGGTACTTACCTTTATTTACTTGCTTTTTTATTACGATGATAGCTCAGTGGTAGTGACGTCGGATGCCGCGACGAAGGTCGTGGGTTCGAATCCTACAATGAGCTTGAGCTTTCAGTGAAGGAAAATATCGTGAGGAAACCTTAGCTTGGTGGTAGGGTATTTTGTAGTACCCATCTGGCTGGCTACCACCCTGAAGTTGAAAATCTGTAGCCAAGGACCTACCGTTGTGTTCCGGCAATTGCCCCTGAGAGCCAGTTAGTTGCCTTCTCGGCACTGTAACAGGTCGGCAATATATTAGCAATACCTCTGGTATTGCAAATGGCGATAGGCGACGGTAACCACTTACCATCAGGTGGACCGCCTTTTGCCTGTCAACCTTCTAACATAAAAAATCCTTAATGTGCATATCTCACATTTTCTGGGCGAATAAAATCACGAGATTTGACAAATGCGAGTATCTTTCAGATAACTTTATTCGGCGATTTAGTAGGTTGTAAGGCACTTTTGACCAGACGGTAAATTGTGAATTTGTAGATTCAATATTTTCCACGTTATCAACTCTTAAAGGATTTTTTATGTGATAAGCCGGGTTTCCATCGCAAGCGGAGAGGACCCATTATGGACTCGCAATAATAAACTGCATACTTGTATTTCCACAAACAACAAATAGTCAAACGGAAAGGACTGAGCGAGTAAAAAGAACTCGCTCAACTTTTTCTCTCGTTTTCCTAGACAAAACAATCAACAGACAAAATTCTTTGTTGGTGGAAATGTAAACCTATTTCATTTAAAAGGAATCCGCTTAGCCATTTCCCATTAAATCACCCTTTCGCGGTGAAAACCCGTAATACAGTTGTATAGCCGTATTCAATAAATTATTTACACATTATTTATGAGTTATAAACACAAAACAGTCAACGAAATAAGTTGCCGGAGGAGGAAACTAAAAGTTGCTATGCCTGTGAGACCCCTAAGCATCATTATTACATTGTATTTTGTAATGTTATTCGGTACAGCTGACTCTCATTTCGTAGTTTTTAGGGGTAATTTACGATGCTGCTGGCAACAAAGTAGGTAGTCTGTCTGTCTAGAAATTGGGGTGTAAATTAAGAACAATAATGTATTTGAACCCTATGACTAAAAAATGTTTTGATAGGTTCAAAGTAGATTTTTTATTTTAATTAATAATTAATTATTTAGCTGTAAGAATAAATCATGAAAATAAAATAATGTAGGTATGCTTTTTCGCTTACTAATATTATAGGTAAATGCAAAAGTTTGTGAGGAGGTATGTATATATGGATGTTTGTTACTCTTTCACGGAAAAACTACTGAAATCAGCATTTTTTTAATACACAATATTTTCGAAATCTGACTGTATTAATACAGTACTGACTACCTTGCCCCCTCCCATTGCCACCCCCCCCCCCTCTCAGCGAAGAGGATGACCCCCTTCCTCCCGCGACCCCTGACGAGGTCAAATCGATCATCAGGAACTTACACCCGCGGAAGGCCCCGGGCTCGGACAAAATCACTAACAAAGTGATCAAACTCTTCCCCGCCCACCTCATAATACTGCTAACATCCATATTTAACGCTGCCCTCTCTTGTAATATTTTTCCACATCAGTGGAAAGAGGCCCATGTAATTGGAATCCATAAGCCCGGCAAACCCAGGTCCGGGCCCTCCAGTTACCGCCCCATAAGTCTATTAAATATCACGGAATAACTACTGAACGGATTTGTATGAAATATACATAAATAAATCATACCGTAAAATAACAAGGCTACTTTTTATCCCGGAAAAACATATGAAACCGCGGGACGGAAGCTAGTAGATTCATGAGCGCTAAAAACATTACCCTTCCGGGTAAAAACAATGCAATAAACGAATATTCGTCGCACTTGATGGCAAAGCTTGCGAGCGCTTTTGAGACTGAAACAGTAATATCAAAAGTTATATATAACATTGTAGGTTTTATTAAAGCACACCTTTAAGAATGTAAGTTTGTGTAACGACCATGGTTGTAAACCGTGTTGTATTGTTAACAAAGTTGAAAATGGAAACGTAGGTTTTGATAGTACGAGCGTTTCGGTCATTAAGGCGTCTAGCTTTCTGTAGTTTACAAATTAATTATAATTATTATGTTAGTTCTGTTAATATTATGAATGATAAAAAAATATTATTTAGATATTTAATATTCATTATTAAAGTTCATGGGCGCACGGTGGGGTAAGGGCACTCGCTAAAAAAAAAGAAATAATTTAGTACCTAATAAAAGTGCTTACCATAAACCAAATACCTAAGTAGAACGCCTGCCTGCGTGTCAGCTTTCCGACATAAAAAGGATAGAACAAGCAGATATTGCAAGTATAAGTATTGTATTGAGTTTTTAATACCTAATTATGTGCAGTATCATACAGTACTTTATCTAAATAATGTAATTTTAAAAAATTACACCAACCTACTTCAAAAAAAAAAAAAAAAAACAATTTTTGTTGTCAAAAATTTGTCACATTGTCATCAAATTGAATTGATACTGATTGATTATACTATTGATAGGTCCAAAGTGTACTTTAATAGAAAAAAAGTTATTTTATAGCATTATCTTGGGAACACAACTGTACTATAATGAATCATTATACATACTAACATAAATCCTGAAGACATTACACTGCTTTTATGCAGACATATAAAAAGAAAAAGTTACCACTCAAGTCGCAGTGTTACCTAACACAATAAACGCTCGTATGTTTCCAAATTTCAGCTTAACAACTTCAACTTCTCTTTCATACAGAGCGGCGCGAGAAGAAAAATGAGAAATCCATTCAATCTTTCGCTGAGATCGGTGATATTCAGTTTATGTTCGTATAATAAATTTGCTTGTAAATATCGCTTTTATGCAAACAGATGACGTAAACAGTTTTCATTTTTGTATGAAACTGAATACTTCAATTGTGAGAGTAATAAATAATTCATTTAATTTATAAGGAAGCTTTCAAATGTTCTGTACTTACCCGATGAAAAATTATTAGAAAATAATCTATAGGTATATAGCAATTTAGTTAGATTTTGGATGTTCAGGCATTGCATTATTTTAAATATGAATAATTACAGTCAAGATTATTTATTCCTCATACTTGACTCCATGTATTTTTCGGGGGAGATTATTAGTAATATTATGTCTGTTCAATAAAAACACTAAATGATCAAAGCTAAGTCACAGAATACAATATTTAGCACATGCACCAAATTAACCGTTTAGGAACAACATTTAAATACATAACAAGAGTTCAAGTGAAATGTCTAACAAATTAAAAGTCACTTTTTTATAGCTATTATTGCACTGAAGTCTACTACGAGTTTGCGTTTCCCAGTCGGAGTAGAGTTATTTTAAATTTATTTTCCCAGTAATTGTTCAAAATATCCAGACCAATAAAATTTGCAAAACTTTCAAAAACCATTTTATATCAAATTTGAGGTTGACAACGATTAAAATTATGGCTGTGTCAAATTATTTTTTTATGGCTCAAATTAAGTTGTGTAAAATAATTTGATCGTAAAAATTTAATAAAACTAACTTAAATGCAAATCCATTTGGGATTGAAAACCTTTAACATTATGGCTAATATCAAAATAGATTTTTAGGGGTCAAATTTAGTTTGTTCTGTAAGTATTTTTGATAAAAAAAAATAGTGCTTTATTTTCTACCCAATTTACAATGTAAAGTAATTTAATCGTAAACATTTAATAAAAATAACATAAGTAAACGCAACCTATACCATAGATAGATTCAGCTTATATCAAAAATTTATTTAATTTGACTAAATCAGCATTTTTTTACCTGTGAATTTAACAGTTGATTGGACGCTAACTGGAACTTGAAAATTAAATGAAAAATCTGACGCAAAATTATTATGCTAAGGGTTCCAGAATCAATTGAATTCAAGGTTTTAGTTTTCATGATGTTTCTTACAACGATGATCAATATTTTATAATCCAATGGTAGCGTAATCTCTACTTCAGCCAGGCGGCACCCGAGGCCCATAAAATTGCAATTTACCGTCGAAATTTTGCATTTTTATGTGTTCCGAATATGGACATAGTGAAATTAAAGCACTCCAAAAATTGCTTGTTTAACAGAACACTTTCCAGCGACAATATTTTGTTAGGTACATCCTACTCATTTAACAATATAAAAGCGGAAGTAAGTTTGTTTAACTTTTTATAATTATGTAGTCGTGGAGCGGCAAAGAGGTAAAAAAACACAATTGTGTGAGGAAATTTGGCTAGTACCTATTAGCTTAGCCTATACAAAATCTTTTTGCCTGTTTTATGTCAGAAGCCTGATAAGCAGGTAGGTGAGACACATGATGGTAAATTGGTAAAATTAGCATGACCGAGATGATTTTAATGCCAAAAAGGTAACTGCTGGAACACAGGTTCTTGGCGACTGATCTTCAATTTGAGGGTCCCAGTAAGTCAGAAACCTTCATCAAGTTAAATTAACCTACGCCCTTTTTCTCGGCATTTGATGGCACTACTACTGAGCTTTTTTGTATAGGCCAAAGATAGTAAGCACACAAAGCCAAAAATTTATATCCTATTATCTCCGTGAATAATTATTTATTTTCTGCATTTTCAATGAGTCTTATACTTTTCAAATCATATTCAACAGTTACAATATTCATATATCATTACAAATATGATTCTCAATCATCATCAATAACAAAATCGTCTTCAAACAAAAATGGGATAATGCAAAACCCTCGAGAAATCCTTTTAAAAAAACGTTGCATAAAGTGCGGTCACATAATTCATTCGTATTGTCAAAGGATTCCGTAGATTTATTCAACTATGAAATGTAAAGCTCGTTCAAGCGTAAACCGTGTGAAGTAACCAGGGTTCAGTAACTAAAAATAGAAAGGATTCTATTAAGTGTTTCTAGATTCTGTTTTTATTGGTTTTAAGTTAATAGAGTTCAGTGTAAAGTGTGATTTCCCTTGGGGTCCCGGCCGTGTAACGATTGCAGCTCGTAATTTATGCACTGATCCTGTCAGCCCTAGGTCTTGCGCAATACAGATACCTACATATAAGTAACTTGTAATATGAATTTACCAGTTGTTTGAAACTCAAGTCAAATTGCAAATCAATTATAGTTTTTATTTTCTTCTTTGTATGATTGTTTATAAATATTTAAAAACGATGACATACTTCAATTCATTTTATTGTCTAGGATCATAAACTACAAACACTAATAAAAATACATACTTTTTATCCCGGGAAAAGATATGATCTCTTGGGAACAAGGGTGACATCGCGGCACAAAAACTGGAAAAAAGAACAAAAATGTGATTATTCATTTTGTACTTCTTTCACTCAGCAACGGGCTATAAACAGAGATAGGGTATAGGTCGGAAACTACTTTTTATCCCGAAAACGCGAGTAAAACTGCAATGCGAATCCTAGTATCAAATATAATTTGTCTTAAAAAACCATTTCGGGTATCCCACTGGTCCCTATTAACGAACGACTAGGCGTAGCCCTAAAGGTATCTATCCTAATAAAATTGTCTTCAAGATAAAAATATATGATATCAGATCACACTTTACGACACCACCCTTGCTCCAGTTTCTAACCCCATAAATTACCTACCCCTTGAAACCCCCTGACGAAGTCTCATGACGACTATTGAAATGATTTCTTACGGTGCCATTTCATAAGGATTTCCACAAAAGACCAATTAGTTTATGTCATTGTCTGTCTATTGAAGCGGAAAGGAATTATCTTTGGAGATAAGAAATGAATAGGGATTCAAATATAAATAAAGATGGATAAGTAACCATATTGATTTATCTTTTGAAGGCGGTCTTGGTAGTCTGAATAATGAGCTTAGGTACATTTGCTGAAGGAGCATACTGAAAACAATAGCTCGGTGAAAGGGTATTATTAGGTATGTGTGGTAGCTTAAAGCTACCTCTTTTATAGTTTATAAACTTGTATAGTAGCCTTAATATGTAAAGGAAGAATTTAATCCTGTTATTTTGAAGGAGATTTAAAAATGTACCTTGAGAGACATTGTCAGACACACAGATATTGATTTTCTGAGACATGGTCTGAAATTGTATCAAATGAAATTATAGCTTCTAATAAGATATACCTACTGTTTGTATACTGTACGCACAAATATAATTTTCGCTCCAAGAATCCTCTATCATTTTACGCCAATACGTTCGATTATATCAGGCTCGAATCAATTATAATATTATGCTTAATTATATCAAAATGGCAATTCACTTTAACCCGAGATTAAACGCAGAGGAATGTCGCTGCATTGTTGCCGCTGAAGATAAGACACTTGAGAGTCTTGAGTCCTTTGAGAGTGAGTATAATATTACGTAAATTACAGCGTAATTTAATACAAATTATCAAAATATACTACAAAGATTAGACTATTATGTACATTTTAATAATACATATTATTTACATTTTATGGAAATCCACCTATCATGCCCGCTTAATTTTTTTTCTTCACCAAGGTACGTTTATATGCATTAAGTAAAAAAACTATTTTGATATTAAAAATAGACACATTATTATTTATTTGTATAAGTAGATTTTATTTATTATATTCTTGGATTTTGGATTTTCTTGTAAGTTATCTCTGGTTTTTCGACCATAAATAACAATATAAAAGATGACGCAGACTGATTGTGAAAGAGCCAATGAACTGAATTAAAATTGATCCCTTTATTTATGAGGTCACGAATATGTAAATGACTTGATCCCAATTTGAGTTTAATACCTTCTTTGTTATTTATCTTGAAAGTGATCTAACTAAAGGTTTTGTTTTGAGAATATATCCCAATAGGCTAATGGACAGTGTCAATAAATGCCACAACTGACAGTGGGCGATGATTCATTCGCGTGAGGGTGAGTGCGCCTTCTTTTTGTCGTGATAATTATTATTCTTTGGTATTACTACGATTCTATGATTTTTTCAAGTAGGCCATGGCCAAATCCTAAGGTATAGAGAATAGCGAAAAATGCCGAAAAGAGCCTCGAGGCCTATTTTGAAAAAACGAAACCTGTATACCTACTTGGATTTTAGATAAATAAATTTGCCTCGCCTGGAATCCTTTTTATATGAACCTAAATATAACTAGGTTTATTTAATGCTAGTTTAGTTACGCTAAAGCCATATTTAACTAAAATATCACAAGCTCAGCTGAGTCATCCCTTATCCAGTGTGGATTTGTGATAATTTCTCATGGGATTCGTACCACGGTCCGCTGACAGGGGTAGCGTAATTTGAATTTTATTTGAGATTCATATACCATAAATTTATGTGCATGTAATGTTACTGTCAGTTTTTCAGCATTTGAAGTATCAAGTTTGTCTGATAGGGTTATGATAAGTTTCTTTGTAGTTAGTACCCGCCTGAATGGTTCCCTTGAAGTTGAAAAACAATAGCTTACACCAGTGTATTTCGAGAGCTGCATTCGAGAGCCAATTCCCTTCTAAGCATTGTGAGCTTACCACATTCAGATAATGTTAAGATAGAGGCCTAAGAATTACTATATAAAGTAGGCGCCCTCATACCCCTTGCGAATGTAACAGCACCTATTGCTGTCGCTTGCAGTGTATAGAATAACAGTACTGTACGAGCTTGCTGTATATTTTTTGTATTTAGCATAGTCAGCGCGACTGCGTGAGCGTCACATTTTATTCTATTTTTTTTACAAATATTAGTGCAGGTTGAGTTTTGCTTCACTCCTAGCTAACCACCGACCGCACTGCACAGTAAGACAATATTGTATTGAGCATACATACGGCCCGTACAATATTTTATACGGCCCGTACAATATTTTTGGTCCTTCGAGCCGGATTGTATTGCCACGAATACCTTTATCCTTGCGTGACAGATTCAGAAATGATGAAATTCTCCAACGTACTAAAGTGACTCCAAATTCTCCAACGTACATAGCAACTGTAATAAGCAAGCTGAAGTGGTGGCAGGCCACACCTGTCGACGTATAGATGGTCGCTGGAGCAGAAAGATGCTAGAATCTCCATTCCAGCATCGGAAAGGGAAACGATATGGAGTTGAATGACCTCCGACTCGCTGGACAGATGACCTGAGAAAAATAGCAGGGAATTCATGGATGAGGAAGACGGAGGACCGAAAAGAGTAGCGCGCCTTGGGAGAGGGTTATTTCCAAAAGTCTTTTATAGCATTTGTTTCTTGTTTAGGTTAATCTCTTTATAGAAATGCCAATAAAAATATTGAGAATATCCCGCTGGGTATCAGCGGGATATTCAATGTGGGACATCATGACTAAAGCCCCATTATTCATGGTTAGCATGCAAAACGTAAAAACTTGTCACGAATTTTCACTAATAGTTCATTAGACCTTGCATGATCAATTGGCATTAACAATAGTTTTTGACGTTTAAGTGGGTAGGTAAGCATATTATTATGACGTCATTGGGTAGGTAGGTGGTTTATTCGTGTCAGGGTTTCCGATTCCGAATTATAAATTATCTGTTCTCATTCTAGATTTCTCAGAGGGAACCGTTTGATACGGGTAGCGCAAGTACGGTCATCGTAGAGATCCTTGGGTTCTTTGTCCAGCAGTGGACGTATTTGGCTGATATGATGATGATGATATAATAATATGACAGCTTACCGTATTGCAATCCCCGTGATGTAAGGAATTATAGGCGTTTTTTCTATTGCTTGGGTTAATGGACCATCTTTAATTTTAAACTTTATTTAGTTTTCATTATTATGTTGTTATAGCGGCAACAGTACCACACATTCCGCATACAGGCTCGTCCACTAGTAGCCGGCTAGTACACGAGGATGCTCTCCGCGAATGACTCCGTCCCTTACATAAAATATGTTTTTATAAAAACTAAGCTTTTTGTTAAAGTAAGAAAACTATTCCCTTTTTATTACATCTCAGAATGTATGTTATTATTTTCAAGTTATTTGGATGGACCAATTAAGAGAAAAAAACATCGTCATATATAAGGCGATGATAGCTCAGTGGTAGTGACGTCGGATGCCGAGACGAAGGTCCCGGGTTCGAATCCTACAATGAACTTGAGCTTTCGGTGAAGGAAAACATCGTGAGGAAACCATAGCACGGTGGTAGGGTACTTTGTAATACCCGCCTGGCTAGCTACCACCCTCAAGTTAAAAAATCTGTCGCCAAGCACCTTCCGATGTGTTCCGACAGCTGCACTTGAGAGCCAGTTCCTTTCTAGGCTTTGTGTGCTTACCATCATCGGCCACATCATCACTGACCACGGTGAGATTGTGGTCAAACACAGGCCTATACATAGTAAAAAAAAAAAAAAAATCTCTAGTTTAACAAAGAATGCAGAGAAAAACTAGAATCATAATTTCTTCGTCTTAATTTGTTAAGTTTAACATTACAACAAACAATTCTCAATTGACTTATATGAATGGCATTCCAAAATAGTCTGACTAACAATCATTAGGCTATATCAAAACAAACCCTAGTTATTTAATTATAAAACACAATTTTCGCGTGATTTACGCGAGTTAGAATCAAGTTGTCCTTGGTCTCTCCAAGGTGACAAGGCATACTTAATGACCGTCATATTTTGGTCACTATTTTAGGAAAGTGCACGCGATGGCTTGTGATTTACAGGCTCAACATAAGCGTAGTTTGGGACTAGTGGAGCGCGTAAATTAATATAATTGAATTCCGCTCCTATTATCTGAAATCCCATTATACTTGACGATCAATGAATGCCTTAATTGATTCGTAAGATATTTGCATGTCTCATATTATATCTATACTAGCTTTGTGCCCTGCGGTTTCACCCACGAATTAGGGGTTGAATTTTCGTTTTATAGCGTATGCCTACGTCTTAGGTAATAGCTATCTGTATGCCAAATTTCAGCCCAGCGGTCCACCCCGTAAATTTATCATTTACTAACTTCCGCCCCACGGTTTTACCCGCGTTCCCGAGGGATAATAAGTAGCCTATGTGTTAATCCACGGTCAGCCACCTCAATACTAACTTTCATTCAAATTGGTCCAGCCGTTTGAGCGTGAAGAAGTAACAAAAATACAAAGTACAAACACACACATTCACAAACTTTCGCATTTATAATACTACCTTTCGCCCCACGGGGGCACAACCTAAAAAGTAGCCTATGTGTCAGCTACCTTCATACCAAATTTCATTACAATTGGTCCAGCCGTTTGAGCGTGAAGAAGTAACAAAAATACAAATACAAACTTTCGCATTTATGATATTAGTAGGATTAGTAAGGATTTTATCCACACATCTACTAAACTGTCCGACAGTAAAACAAAAATCTAACATTTTGAAAATAAATTAAGTAAGTACCTACATCCTAAGTCTATAAGATAAGGGTTGAAATATTTACCCTGGTAAAAGCAAATAGCTTTTGTGAGCAAGTTTACCCAACACACGCAATAATGCTATTAAGCTTTTGAACCAACTACCAGTATCTAGCCAGTTACATTGTTTTTTAATTATCTACTAAAGAAATAAGTAACAGGTCAATGAATTCAGTTCTAGGGCTTGTGTTTCCTTCTTAGGTTTCCGTACGGTTTCGGAAAAAACGGAACACTGTATGTCCGTCTATCAAAGACCCCGAAACTACTGGACCGATTGTTTTGAACACATTTGTAAGTCAGTGACCCAAACACGGATGAATTTTAAACATGGGGACCACTTTAGGGAGGTAAATAAAAAAAAATACAAACTATATCTATGTTACACGATATCAAATGAATTTATAGGATTCGAACCCGCGACCTTCGTCTCAGTATTCTTTTCACGCATCAAATGCTGAACCGATTTCGGTGAACGGCACGCAGATAGCCTATACTAAGGGAAAGGATATAGGCTACTTTATGTCCTGCTAAAACGGGTGAAACCGCGGGTGCCAGCTAGTATTATATAGTTATGGAATTATCGTAATCCTTTGATGTCTTGAACAGACTGGGTTTGATATTCAATTGAATTCGTAAGGCAATAATACCTACGAATAGGCAACTGTGTTAACTTTCTCAGCGGGACACTGAAGGCGACGACATCCGAGAAATGATGATTCTAGATTCAGTTGTTCTCGGCATTCTTTGCAAGAGATTTGTAAAAAATATATGCCTTAGTAGGTAGTATAAAAAAACATACATTCACAAACAAACAAATTATAACAAAAAAAAGTAAATCGAAAAGGATTACTCATTGATTCAAGGATTACTCATAAAATTACTATTTTTACAAAAAAAAAAATATAACAAATACAAGAACCTTACAAACAAAAGGCGATGATAGCTCAGTGGTGACGTCGGATGCCGAGACGAAGGTCCCGTGTTCGAATCTTACAATGAGCTTGAGCTTTCGGTGAAGGAAAACATCGTGAGGAAACCATAGCACGGTGGTAGGGTACTTTGTAGTACCCGCCTGGCTGGCTACCACCCTTAAGTTGAAAATCTGTCGCAAGCACCTTTTGGTGTGTTCCGATAGCTGCACTTGAGAGCCAGTTCCTTTCTATGCTTTGTGTGCTTACCATCATCGGCCACATCATCACTGACCACGGTGAGATTGTGGTCAAACACAGGCCTATATATAGTAAAAAAAAAAAAAACATCATCAAATATAAGTACCAGTACACTTCTTTTAGTATACCTATTCTAATAGTGTTTAGGTATATTTATGGTGAATTTGCGAGAACAGCATGTATGTAATAGCCGCTCTCGGAGAAGCCCTAGGTTTAACATTTCACATCGATTAGTAATAGGGGTGATGACTAAAAAAAAAAAATTTGTCCGTCAGTTAGATTACCAAAAAATATTGGACACATGTTTTTTCTTTAGTTCTGAAAACAAATAATAACGAAGATACAGTGCGTATAAATATCGCGTGACGTCACAGGTTTTAGTACACTTTTTACACAGAAGTGACGTCACAAACCCCCACTCGTGAACTTTGATGCGACCTATCTTTGTAAGTTTTTATTGATTTGATAAAATAAAAAATACGTATCTAATATTTTTTGATAACCTAACTGACGGACTAAATAGAATTAATTATTTTTTACCCAGTCATCATCCCTATTATAATGAACAATAAAATTTAAAACCACTTGTGTGTCCGGGTGAAGTAAGACCCTAACGTTGTAACATTCAAAGCAAATTACTTGAACCACACATGCGTGACGTTTATAATAGTTAGCAGCTCTGTGGCCGTGTTTGTGTCGCAGGATAGCGGCGAAAAGCGGTTTATAGCTGAGAATCCGGAAACATGGAATGTTAGATTTGGTTAATAATAGTTACTAGCTCCCGCCCCGCGGCTTTACCCGCGTTTCCCATATACTCATAAACATTCGCATTTAAATTAGTAGGATTCTAAAAGAGGTCACTAAATGTCTTATGTCTATGTCCTTGGATGAATAGATTTCCAGAAAATTTATTATAAAAATTAATTTACATTACTTATCTTCACAATTACAATCTATTAATTTATTATGTAAGACGATTTAGGGAGAGGAGAGTCGACCATGTCTTATTTTTCTTACATGGGGAGGGAAAGTTCTTACTAAAATCACAAAAATGCACAGAGTTAGAGTTTGAGGCGGTGATAGCTCAGTGGTAGTGACGTCGGATGCCGCGACGAAGGTCGTGGGTTCGAATCCTACAATGAGCTTGAGCTTTCGGTGAAGGAAAACATCGTGAGGAAACCATAGCACGGTGGTAGGGTACTTTGTAGTACCCGTTTGGCTGGATACCACCCTCAAGTTGAAAATCTGTCGCTAAGCACCTACCGGTGTGTTCCGGCAATTGCACTTGAGAGCCAGTAATTGCCTTCTCGGCATTGTAACAGGTCGGCAACACATTGGCAATACCTCTGGTATTGCAAATGGCGATAGGCGACGGTAACCACTTACCATCAGGTGGACCGCCTGCATGCTTGTCAACTTACTGACATAAAAAAAAAAAAAAGTTAAAACTAAGTTGGTATACTTACTCTGAAAAAGCGCGAGCATTCACGCGAGTGCGAGCTCGGATGCGTAGGCAGGTCATTATAGGTAAACATTTAAAACAACCTTACCTTTAGATTTTTACGGAGTTGGCTGATTATTATATTTTCTGTGGGGGGAAGGTGTGTCAAAAACTGTCAAAAATCGTCTTACAAAATAAATGAATGGCACCTTAGGTTCTGGAATGGGACGTACGCATTATTCTCAAACGTAGATCCGGTTTTATCTACGTTTGAGAATAATGCGGAAGACTCCCGGAAACTTAGTCAATTTACGTTTTTTGACATTATCCTGTGACATGTACCTACCTGTACGTAGATACTAAGACCTGATGTCCTCAAGATACCTATGGAATGCATTCTGAACTACATGCGGCAATGGGATATCTGAGTACACTGTAATGTGATTAAAGTCGGTTAATAGGCTTGTTGATTAAGGCACAGTAGATTAGGTTTAGGTGATATTTGATTGGAAATTATGAGCTATATTCGTTTCATCAGAATAAATTGGGCGGGTCATTTAATTTAATAATTAATTTATTATCTATATAATTATATAAAAATTAATCCATATTTCCCTTGGTCATGGCATCACGCGTGAACGGCTGGACCGATTTCGATGATACTTTTTTTATTGTGTTTGTTATTGTCAGGAGAAGGTTCCTAGGATAGCATAAGTTCTAAGTAGATAGGTGGAGGTAGGTAGGGGTAGATAGGTGAAGGTAGGTGTAGGTAGCTAGGTCCCAGTTTTTTTTATTATCAGAGCAGGATAATGTCTGTCGGGCCAGCTAGTTATTATAATTAAATAGGAAGATTCGGATTAGTTGGTAACCTACTGTTAGTACCGAAAGTTGCCTCCTACATTGAAAATATCTCTTTATAGTTATTAATAGCAATTAATAGTATGGTTTTGTGAGTCAAAATGCAACCTTTTTGATCAGCGGTACTCATTTGAAACAACCCTGCATTCTAAACTTTCAGTGGCATCTAGTGAGCTGACATGGAAACTTTACTTACAGTTGGTTTCAGAATCTGAAAAAGGTGAAATTTTGTAGAGGTTCGTACCGTATTCAACGTACACTGCGAACCTCTACAAAATTTCACAACTCACAGCGCATGAGTTAATAAAAGTGCTTAAAGCTTCTGATAGATGGGGTAAAATTTAATATGTTTTTAAATTATTAAAATTCTTTCTTACTTTCCCCGGGGTTTCATGTTTTACTCCATAACATTAGCTATCTGCCAAATTTCATCGCAATCCTGTCTACGTTACAATCGGTATAACAAACTCTAAACATATTTAATAAAAAAAAGAACTCATTTTAGAATTTATAATATTAAAATATAAAAAAAAAAATAAGAAAATAATACTTTATTTTAAATTGCATTAGTATTTAGTATTATAAGTTTATTTTCAGCCGACAAAAACAGATCGGATATGACCATTAACTTTTAATGACGGAAATTTTAACTGAATCGAATATTATGTTAGGGGTGTCTGTATCGCCTTTGAGAATCTTAAATATAGTTACATTCGTTTACATAAATAACATAGTATGTGTCAGTAGGAATAAACAGCGGTCATACACAAATCATTAATTAAAGAACTCACATAAAATAATAAACCAGAAACTTTCTTCCATGAAAAAATAAATCTTAAAAAGAACATTTTAGGGGGAACGTTCGGTTGGAGCGCGAAATTCAAATTTTATCTCGTTTTTTGCAAATTGCAGCTCAGTTATAGGTCGTAAGTTATCAACATGTTATTTGCGAGAAGAACGGTAGTATATTTACTGATTAATAACAAAAGAAATCATCAACATATTCCTCCAAGGTATATTAGTAACATTTTCATGAAATAGTCGTATATGTCAGTCAAATAACATTTTGATAACTTACGACCTATAACTGAGCTGCAATTTGCAAAAAACTTGATAACATTTGAATTTCGCGCTCCAACCGAAGGTATACCCTTAAGAAAAAGAAACTAAAAACGTCGTTGAAATGTTGAAACAGTATTACACTAAAGCACTCGAAACTACCGAACACTGTCGTTTTTCTTACTTCAAGTATCTTTGTTTCTTTTTTTTTAGGGTATTTCATTCAAAGCTCGGGTCAAAGATAACGAACTTAAGTAGTTTAATGTTTTGCTGTTACTTTTTTTGAGGCTAGTTTTATTGTTAAATTTATATATATATATATTTATTTTACTATTAATAGGCCTGTGTTTGACCACAATCTCACAGTGGTCAGTGATGATGTGGCCAATGGTGGTAAGCACACAAAACCTAGAAGGGAACTGGCTCTCAAGTGCAGCTGTCGGAACACACCGGTAGGTGCTTGGCGACAGAATTTCAATTTGAGGGTGGTAGTCAGCCAGGCGGGTACTACAAAGTATCCTACCATCTATTAGATTACCCAAGTACCTACTAAAAAAGCTATTTCGTCTCATCACTACGTTTTAGAGTGCGAGTAAAGACGTTTACCAGAGATTTACGATAAACTTCAAATTGTCGTAGGTACCTTCGTATGCTTTTGATGATAATGGAGTACTAAATCTGAACTATTCGGCTTAATATACTCATTGTACTGTATTTTTAACTCTTTAAAGGCTTAAGGCGAATGCTTCGGGTCCACCGCGGAATTCAAATTTTATTACGTTTTTTGCTAATAAAAAAATTCATGCATATTCCATGCATATTATATGCATGAATTTTTTATCGCATTTAATAAAACAAAATATGAAAAATCCGTAAAAACTATGTCAAATAGTGAAATTTAAATAGGCCAAGAAACACGGAAGATAATTAAAAGCATTTTAAACTACTAATTAGACAGCGATCAGACTGAGAGGTCGGACATAGTACGTGACGTCATATACAATGACGGCCATATAAACTCCGTGCTAAATTCTGTTTTGCTAGAAAGAGATAGGAATAAATCTTTGATGGCTTAATAACCAAGAGTTAGTTTTATAGTTATCTGAATTTTTTTTCTTACTGCTTCTTAAATTAATGAGCTTTTACGAAAGCAAAAAAAAAAAATATCATGTATATTCCCTCTTACAGCATTTACAGCTCAATTATATCTTATTATATAGTAATAAGATCTTATTATTTTAATAATGGACTCTAGTAATGGGACATAAAGTTCAACTCAATTTTACACCAATATAACTTTAAATTAGTTTAGAGGTTAGACCTTTCCAAATATGTTTTGAAGTAAACTAAAATTTCAGTGGCATGACTAAACAGCTAACGTTGTAAACGAGTGTGGATTTTTACCATTCTTAGCTAGCTTTACCCAGCTTTTACCCCTTATTTACCCCAAATTGGGCGCGACTAAAGGCTCGTTACCCGCTTTGTTACCCCTTATATAAATGCAAAATGATTCGCTGTAGAATAAGAACATGGAGAAATTGTGAAATATAATTTTTGTTTAGGTACTGTTCTTATAAAATTTTCATGAAATGAATATATTTTTACAAAACGTTTTAACGTAAAGTGATAATGATACATGATTGACCATATTGAGGATATTATTTATTATTATTTACGTCTTATAAAATAAATAATTTAGTTAGATTTAGCAAGTAAATAACTCATTGTCACATAAATTAAATATTAAATACATTTTATAAAATTGATACTTACCAAGAAAACGCTATCGAAAATAGATATTTTTATACATAAAATCATATTTATTTATTTGTGGACTATATGTATTTTAGAAGTATAGTACGTACGTAACTTAATTGGGTACCATAGTATTTAATCTAAATTATGGTAATTAGCAAAAAAATATGCCGAAATATTTTTATATTTTTTGATGTAAGTTCACACTTTATGTAGCGCCAACATCAACGTTTAATTTATGTTACACTGTTTTTATGAGGATAAATTTCGTTAAGACATCAGTTACTTAATTAGACAAAGTTTATGTACATGCTCATTAAATAGGCTAAACCTGGATTACAACTCTTTCAACTTCTTAACAGAAGCATGTAGTGGATAAGGAGCTTTAAATTAATGAGTTATATCCTAAGAGCTTTTTCCTATGTGATTTATTTTACCACTAGCTCCCGCCCTGCGGTTTCACCCACGTTCTTGAGGGATTTTATATTTTTCTGGGATAAAAAGTAGCCTATATGTAATTCCATGGTATGATCTATTTATATGCTAAGTTTCATGCAAATCCGTTCAGTAGTTTTTACATGAAAGAGTAACAAACATTTATGCATACATCCTCACAAACTTTCACATTTATAAAATATTATTAGCAACCCGCCCCGACTTCGCACGGATTTTCTGTACTATAATATGTATGTATCATACATTATAAACCTTCCTCTTGCTGAAAACTGCATAAAATCCATTGAGTAGTTGAAAAAGATCTAAGCGAACAGACAGCGGAAGCAACTTCATTGGCATTATTCCTGCCCCGGGAAAAGAGATTTACATAAAATACTAGCTTCTGGTGGTCGATGGTGGTAAGCTCACAAAGCCTAGAAGGGAACTGGCTCTCAAGTGCAGCTGTCGGAATACACCGGAAGGTGCTTGGCGGTAGATTTTCAACTTGAGGGTGGTAGCCAGCCAGACGGTTACTACAAAGTACCCTACCACCGTGCTATGGTTTCCTCACGATTTTTTCCTTCATCGAAAGCTCAAGCTCATTGTAAGATTCGAACCCCCGACTTTCGTCGCGGCATTCGACGTCACTACCACTGAGCTATCATTGCCTTAAAACTGGCTCTCAAGTGTAGCTATCAGAACACAAGGTTATAATTCAACATTTCAGGAGTTCATATTATAAGAGCGTTAAGTAATACATTTACCAAAAATGTATATAAAAAAACGTTATATCAAAAGTTTACATAACTACTGTTAGTTTGTACCCAGAATATTGTATGTAAATCCCTTTTAATGGCCAAATATTTGTCACAAAGCACTAATTGGCTGAACTTTGCAACTCAAAGCTATGGACAGTATTTATGAAAGCTTTTATTTATGTTCTCATTTTTGTTTGTATTTAAGTGATGAAACTATATTCAGTTTTTAGTTAGAATGAGGAATACCAACAAAAAAATCTAATTTGTCCGTCAGTTAGATTATCAAAAAATATTGGATACGTATTTTTTATTTTATCAAATCCATAAGAAATTACAATGATAAGTCCCATCAAAGTGCAGGATTGGGGTTTGTGACGTCATTGTACAACTACTTTTTGGTACACTTTTTGCAGACCGAAAAATTTTAACGCACTGTATCTTCGTTATTTTTTGTTTTCTGATCAAAATAAAAAATACGTATCCACTATTTTTTGATAATCTAACTGACGGACTAATTAGATTTTTTTGTTGGTATTCCTCAATACAAATTGTATCAATACTTTCGTTTACACTTAGATAGGTAGTTACATACATAAGTATATAGATTTCTGGATTTATTTTAAAACTCATTTTTTCTTATATATACATTAACAAACTATTATGTTTGTTATTTTTTCACGTAAAAACTACTGAACAGATTTAAATTAAACTTGGCACATTAAAAAAAATACAACCGAATTGAGAACCTCCTTTTTGGAAGTCGGTAAAAAAATAATTTATTACCATAAGATTCTATGCCATAAGTAACACCGGTAACATAGGGAAACGTGGGTGACACCGCAGGGCGGATAGAATATAATAGAACAAAATTATTTTATATGACAACAAGAATAAGTTTGAAACTGACAAATCAAATCGAATTGCGCCACTAGTCTTGGGTTCGATTCCCATCCAGGACAATCATTTGTGCATGAACATTTCTGTTTGTCCTTAGTCTGGGTGTAATTATCTATAAGAAGTATGTATTGACAAAAAAAAGTACCTATTTTATGTAGTAAATCAGTTATCTGGTTTCCATAGTACAATCTTTGCTTAGTTTGAGACTAGATAACCGTGTGTGAAGAATGTCCCAAGATATTTATTTATTTATTAAACCGCATAAAGTAGGTATTCACAAAAGTAAGGTTTCCAAATTCAACCCCTTAGGGAGTAAAATAGAGAATCACGGGTGAAATCTCTCGGCGGAAAGCCAGTTGTAAATTAAAACAAGGTCAAGGCATCAGGGCCAATTCCTTTGGTTTATTTGATTCCTCACTCGAAAATAAACTTAAGTGAATTGAAGAAAAGAATTCATAGTCCTCGCACGTAGCATCTGACGTTAAGCGGGATTTACATTGTATGAATGAAAGCCTGTAATCCTCTCCCTCTTACAATGGCACAATGTAATGTGAGTAAGAGAGAAGGTTGAACGTAAAGCTTATATCAAGTTAGTGCATTTATGTGGGAGACGTGACCTAGAATGTTCTGGTCTAAAATAAAGTATGTTTATGGTGACTTATTGCATGGGAGATTTTTTCGTGATTTGATACAGCATTTTTGAATTTATAAACTGCCTTTAAATTCACCCTGTCATGATTATGTTTTGTACAAGTAAGATTTTATTTAACATCACATGTTAAGTATTCAATTTTAATCTACTTACCAGTCTTCAATTGATCTGAAATTTGGAACACATGACAATACAATAATATGGTGTTATGGACAGTACCGGCGTTAGGGTAGGGCGCGGTAGGGCGATCGCCCAGGGCGCCAGATGTAAAAGGGGCGCCAGGCCCACCTTTATCTCCGGTCGCTCATGAGCGAGTCCTGCTATCTCGAGTCTAAATAAATAAATAAATTCTCAAGTCTAAAGATAAAATGGCTATAATGGCTTAAAATCACTTTTGTTGGCGGGAGAAGAGGGGGGGGGGGGGTTATCACATCTCGCCCAGGGTGCTGGTAGAGCTAAAACCGGCACTGGTTATGCAGGTAGTCTTATGAAGGAGTTGAAAAAAAAATTCGATGATTACTCAGTGGTAGTGACGTCTAATCCAGAGACCGAGGTCGCGTAGTAGGTGCATAGCGACAGATTATCAAAGCGAGTGTAGCTAGCCAAGCCTAAAAAAGTGCCTAGTAATAAACATTTATACCAACTGCATTTTTAATAAAAAAACAAATCGAAGACAATAAACAGCGCAAAGTTGTTCGATAAGTACAATATAAGATAAGGTAAGATATAAAGCGTGGAGTAGATAAGAGCCTATAATATGTACAGTCAGAGACCCATTTTACATAACCCTAATTGAGTTTTTCGCATAATACTGTATTTAGTTACATGGTAGTGCGACAATCAAGTAGGTATGTTAGACATTAATAAGCTTTTGTGTAAATCTTACTAATACATATTATGTGTGAAAACTTGTGCGGATGTATGGATGTTTGTTACTCTCATGTGAAAACTACGGAACGGATTTGGATGAAACTTGGTACATAGATAGATCATGTCCTGGAATAACTTAGGTATAAGCTACTTTTTATCCCGGGAAAATATTAGGTCCGTCGGGAACGCGAGTGAAACCGCGGGGCGGAAGCCAATAAGGTTAAGAAAATATGGCTATAGGGTGGTAAACACACAAAACCTATTAGGTGCTGCCTAATAGGTTTTTAGCTAATTTATCTTAGTCAAGGGAAATCGCTGGATGCGGCTACCGCAAGACCGGCCATTGTGGAGATCCTTGGGGGAGGCCTTTGTCCAGCAGTGGACGTCTTTCAGCTAATATGATGATGATGATTTTAGTCAAAACTTGTTTGGTTATTGAAAAATATCACTGAACAAACAAACATGCTCGTAATATTTCAGAAAGAAAGAATTAAGTACCTATATCAAAATAATAAACCTCATAATAAACAAAATAACATAATTATTACTAAAATAATTAACTCATTACAAAAACCATTACCACTTTTATTCCTTTCTCAGTATTTTCTTAGCAACTAACTAATATTAAATGCTAATAGTAATCTGAGAACTTGGCTTCTTTTTCACAACTTGGTTTCAGGCGGGACCCAAGATTCTAGCGAGACGCTTTGGGATTACTCGATCCACCTTATATTTTACACTGTAGGTACTTTTTCTAATGCAAATAATATGATCTTATTTAAATAATAATACACTTATGTTATTAAACGAGTTAATATCTTAAAAAAGGGTTTGCAATGTAATATTTTTTATAATTTGTCTACACTAATATTACAATGTTTGTAAATTCGGATGTATAGATTAACTACGATAACATGGCGCGTTTCTCCAAAGTTCAAAACCTTTGAAAATATTTACAGTCTTACAACGCATGTGTGCGTGACCTCAAAATAAATCCAAGGATTTGTTGCTGGAATAGCGGCGTCATTAATCGCTCCTTATTATTATGGCGCTGCACCGACATACCTACTCTATGAAAATGACACGTCATTTGTGTTACACGGTCGGCTAGTTCTGATTAATTGACCAAGAAATCTGGTAATAAGTGAGATACTGATACTGAAGACTAATTCTTAAAACTCTTTCGTTATTTTACTACTCACATTGAAACACTGGAGTTACTGGTCTGATTCTAAAAAGTGCTATAGGCTACTTTTTGCTTCAAGAACGTGGGTACCTACCACAGTAACAAGTAGTGTTAAAAAATAGTTAGGTGTCTACTATAAGGATTTCAAAATACCATAAAATAGAAAAACTGTCGCCTCCATGTTGCTGATGTTTTTAAACACGCTGGGGTCAGTACATGTCATAAAAAAAGTCCTGAACGGAAATTAAACCAACAACCTTACCTACCATGTTAGTTTATGGTATCCAAGCCAACTGTCGAGATTACTGTTCTTTATCGATTTGTGGAACCCCACTCTGTATTGTGCTGAGCCTAAAAGGAAAAATAAATTAGGAATCCTTGGAAATACATTAAAAAGCTTTACTCGTCGTTTATTAGATGAAAAAAAAATACATTTGAAACCTACTTACTACCTGATCATAATTCTTTGAGCCAGGAACCAACCAATTCTGATATTTGGCGACTAGTCCTGATAAATTCTAGAAGTAAATAGATCTTGTGCTTGGTCTACTAGTCTGAGATTATAAATTTAAAGTTTTTATGGTTGTTTATTACCTCCACAAAAATGTTGCATTACATAATTAATTAATTATAAGTAGTTATAGTGATCCCATCATAATGGCCACCATCATATTATAAATATTCTGTGTATACATAACTAAATTAGATTATGTGTTGCACCTGTACACGGCGTCACACTCGTGACGCCCACCGGTGACAAATAATAATTATAATACCTACCTACGCACATTAGATTAAGGCGATGCTATACGTGAAATGATGATTCTAAAATGCGTTTTTCTCTGTACTCTTTGTTCCAAGAGATTTGGAAACAATATATGTGAAACTAGAGAATATGTGATGGGGAATAGTATTTTTTTTTTATTGGAATTTTTAGTAACGTCAGAAAAAAATCGTAAATATGCCCCTTCTTAAAACTAAGAATGCATTCTTCTCTTATTTGGGCCATCCAAATAACTTGAAAAATATTAACATGCATTTTGAAATGCATTAGAAAGGGAAAACTCTTACTTTTTTCAAAATTACGTTTCTCCTATCTCGCTTGTCACCGCCAGTTTAGTAAGGGACGGAGACATACACAGATAGCCTCCTCATAAAACAACACCTTTTTTCAGGAAATCATTAATTCACTAGAAACTCAAACAAAATGGCGGACAGAAGCAATTGCACACATTTGTACTAACCAACCAACGTACAGACACAGCTACATATAATAATATTATTAATAAAATGAACGCCAAAAGATTTAATTTTTCTCTTTACCATCTCGTCGAAATGGAATTAAATGGAGACTGGTAACAGTTGGTGTGGATTATCACGGCATGTGCTTTTGAAGAGTGAGGAGATACTACTGCAAATGAAAATTATTGTTCAGTTCATGTTATAATCTTGAATTTGGGAAAAATCACAGTTTGAATTATTATTAATGTTGTGAGGATATATAAAATGTTTGAATCAGCATAACTGAGAAGTCTTTTTTTTAAAGTAAATTACAAGGTAATCATAGTAAATGTTAAAGATATCCTTTTTACTGTAATAATATATTGTTAATTTAAATGTGAATGTTTTGTTTTTTGCTATAAAAACAAATATATTTAATATGAAAATTAAAATCTAAGTTTTATTATTTGTATGTCAAATGAATAAAAACGCATATCGCCATTTTTCTCATGAGTGACGTCAATATCGTAAAAACACGATAATTAACTTTTGGTTTTATTAATACAAAATTTACGAAACGTCATTCAGTTAAAATTCCGATGTCTTTATCTAACACGTGACGTATGGTGATCGAAAGAGTGAGACGGACGACACTATAGGTAACACTGATTTAATAAAATAGCGTTTATGAATAAGGGGGTTAGATTATGCACATTTGACCTTTCTATGTTCCTGCTTTTATGACGTCACGATTATCTGCAAATGTCTTTTTAGCACGAACATTTTTCGTTTAAGTTTTAAAATTTTTTTCTTTGCCTACCGGGATATTATTTTGAGGAAATATAAAACCCAGTTGACAATCATATCTATAAGGACACTTAAAAATATAGGTATTTAGAAAACATTTAGAATTGCCTATTATGTTTTCTTTTACGGTCAGAGGAGGTAAACGACGGATTATATAAAAAAAAAGTATTATTATAATTTTTAGACCTCTTTCTTTAGCTTTGATGACATTCTTAATACAATTTTAGGGGCTAATTGAATTTTAACATCAAAGTACGCTTTTTTTGTAAATGCCACTTAGGCCCAGTTAATATTGTAAGGATTTTCCACTGTTACTGTTTTTCTATTGCTTTTCTTTTTACTGGCTATCGTGCTTTCAGATTTCTGCCAATGTCGTAGTTACCATTCGTATAAATCAGGTCAGATTTTATTAAAACAGTGGCCGTTTTACGAAAACTTTTCTCTTTTCACGTCCGCGTGAAATTTAGGGTTTATAATAATAAAATCTCAGCTCCAAATTTTATAAAACAATTTCTGTATCTTATTGACAGCACATCCCCCGTGAATTGCGCGAATTAATTTAATTTCATCTTTAGAATTATTCTTTTATAGGTATTTACTATTTAATTTTTCCTTTTTGTTTCTGGAGTCATATTTATATTTATATTTCGTGCTTTTATTTTTTCTGTTTTTTTTTTTTAACTTTTTGTTGTGCTGTTAAATTAAAACTTTATTTCTTTCATTCTATATTGATTTTTAATATTATTAAACAACGCCACCTGTTGATTTTTTATTTATACCTATTTTTAAACGACTTCAAGGAGGTTCTCAATTCGTCGGAATCATTTTTTTTGTTTTTTTTTTTTTTATTTTTTTAGATTAGTCTAAGACGGCTGGACCGATTTGGAAAATTATTTTTTTGTTTGAAAGTGTATATTTTAATTTACAGTTGGTGCCCATGGTCATCAGGTCAGGCTCTGATGATGGAATCCTGAAGAAATAGAGGGTTTTTTTTTGGTTATTTTATGCTTTTTAGTGTTTTGAAGTCGGTTCTATTTTTTGTTAAAATGTTTTATAATTTCTAACAGTATCAATTTTTTTTTCTTTTTTTTAAGAAAGAAAACGAAATAAAGTTGTTTTCTGTTTTCCAATCCTACTAATATTATAAATGCGGAAGTTTGTTGTTCTTCACGCTCAAACTGCTGGACCAATTTTGATGAAATTTGGTATGGAGGTAGCTGACACCCTGGATTAACACATAGGCTACTTTTTATCCCTCTGAAATACGGTTGAAACCGCGGGGCAGAAGGCTAGTAAGTTAATAAATTCCCATCCATTCTACCATAAAGATATAAAACTTTAAGCTAAAATAACAACGTAATACGTATAACGAGATAATATTTCCTACAGTTATTCTCTCTGTCGGCAGCGGCAGCTGTGAGGCTCGGACGCCATTTTGCCCATCCACTTGAGAGTAATTTATTCTTTCCGCGGATTGAAGCCGCATCAACTCTTTAGTCTTGTACGAAAGAGTTGCGATTGTGCGATGCGCTTATATTGGTGTAGTGCAACTGTGCGGCTTTAATCTGTTTTAAACTCAGATTGTTTAATTTCGTATCAGCATCTGGACTCCCTTTAGACTGTCAAATTAGTCATATTGCTTATTTCAACGTGAATTGAATCGCCACCTTTATTGGTCATGACTATTTAGGAATAATTTGACAGTTTTAAAAATATATTATCTTTTTTAAATAAAGTTTAAAAGAAAGAGAGGTGTCGTGACTAATATTAGTTAATTTGTAAAAAAACAGAATTGTCATTTACATCCTACTAGATGTATGTTATGTTTGGGTGTTTGTTACTCTCTCACGTAAGAGACTACAGAACCGATTTGGATGAAACTTTGCACATAATTAGATCATACCTTGGAATAATATATACTATATATTAAATAAATAAAAGTAGCATGTCATACAGACTAATTTTTATGCCAGTAAAACATAAGATCCCTCGGGAACGCATATGAAATAATGGGGCAGAAACCTAATACATTATAAATTCATAGAGAAAACAAAATTACCACCACATTCGAGACCGTACTTCTACGTAAAAGGATATAGATGTTCCCTTTTCTTTCATTATCAATTACACCCTCGAATATGTCCTTGGGGACGACTTAACAAGTTAGCCCGTCCGAAGGGCCCAACTAAATTACTGGGAAGTGAGCCCTTGAGCGTGTTACATGCAAAGGGCGTGATATGCGTTGGGCTCTATTTTATTATAATTTAATTATCGCTCGGGCTCTCTGGGTATTGCGTCTTCTATTTAGCTCCTTTATTAAGAGATATCTTAAGGTTTTATTGAGTTATTTGAATATGAATAGCTGCTGAATTCGGAGTTATAAAGGTTTTGCCGCAGGTTCGGCGCGGAAAGTTCCGCTAAACACGCTCCTAGTGTTTATAACCTCCGTCGCAAAAACGACGTGGAGTTATAAGTTTGACGTGTCTGTCTGAGTGTGTCTATGGCATCGTAGCTCGTGAACGGATTTCAATTTAGTTTTTTTTTGTTTGAAAGGTGTCATAATCGAGAGTATTCTTTGCATGTTTCAATAAAATCGGGTCAGCCGTTTGGAAATTATCACCAATTTTCTAGTCAGTTTCGGGGGTTTCTTGAAATTTTTAATATTAGTTATTTAAGTTACCTATGACATATCAGCTGAGTGACGTACGTGCTTTAATATTACGCCGCGACTCAGCCGTGGAACTTTCCGCACCGAACCTTTCGCAGGCGTGGTGCTATACTAAAGGATTCAATTTAGAAAATGCTCTTCGAATTATAGGAATTCTTGACCATGTAGTTTGAGCTGTGCGTTTATCAATCAATTGGAATAAAAAAAAAATTATCAAAATCGAACTACTCTGCAAAAAATTTTTGCGTGGTCATACCTAAAAAAAAATATACGCGTCGACTTGAGAACCTCCTCCTTCCTTCCTCCTTCGGCGGTTAAAAATCGGATCAGAACCTCCTGAGATTTAAATAAAATATAAATAAATAAATAATAATAAATATCTCAGGACATTTCTTCACACACGGTTATCTGATCCCAAACTAAGAAGAGCTTGTACTATGGAAACCAGATAACTAATATACTACATGTACTCCTTTTTTTTTGTAAATACATACTTATGTAGATAATTACACCCAGACTCAGGACAAACAGACATGTTCATGCACACAAATGTTTGTCCTGGATGAGAATCGAACCCACGCACGACCAGCGGCGCGATAGGTGGCGTCTTAACCAACTGCGCCAACTGGCCTGACAAATTTAGTACCTCCCACATTCAAATAAATGTTACCACTTTATTATTATTAGAATATATAAATAAAACATTACTACTTTTGAAAGACCAGTTGGCGCAGTTAGTTTAGCCACCACCTATAGCGTAGCAGGTCGTGAGTTAGATTCCTATCGAGGACAAACACTATAATTTGTGTGCATGAACACTGTTTTTCCTGTGTCTGGGTTTAATTATCTAATTAAAGTATGTATTTACAAAAAAGTAGTTTATGTAATATATCAGTCTAGTTTCCATAGTACATGCAAGCTCTGCTTAATTTGGGATCAGCTAACCATGTGTGAAGAATGTCCCAGGATATTTACTTTTTATCCCGAGAACACGGGTGAAACCGCGGAGAACAGCTAGTGTATACTAAAATATGAAAACGATAGATGTTCCTTAAATATTTCACATAATATTGCTTTTGCTTGGGTATCGTAGACAAATTCCGAGCTACCTTCCGAGGGATCACCTACACCGCAAATATGTAAAATTTCCCTTTCCTAACGTTAGTGCTGTTGTAGACGACTCCGTTATAACCTAGAATCTATAGTCTACATGATAAAATAATAATAATAATAATAAAATGATTTTATTCTCAGCACTTAGTGAAACATTTTACTTAAGGGTACAATATTAATTTTCATAACTAGATTAAGTGTGAGACTGATGCCTGAGGTAGGTTTTTTCAAACCTGAAATTAAGGTCATCAGGTCCCACCCCGCATTAATGAGCATAATTTAAAAGCATAATTACTTAAAATAAAAATTTTGAAACAAAGAGAAAATAAAAAAGCAAAAAATTAAATAAACAAAAATTTACTACAGCTAAAAGACAAAAGTTGGTGAGTATAATAATAAGAGTGTAGGGGTCTGAGTGTGGGTGTGGGTGTGGGAATGTATGTGTGGGGGTGTGTGTATGTGTGTAGTGTGTGGAATGTAAGATGTTTATGAGTGAAGGTATGTATAAATATGTTACGAAAGCAAACTTTGACTAGCTATTAATTTTAGATATGAGTGATATGACCACTGTAATTGAAGTGATAGTTGAAGTAGATACATAAATTTACTCATAGTCAAGGAATGTGTCGATATATATAATTTGACAGCTGTAAATATTATCTATCCTTTTTCAATAAGTAACGTTTGTAAGAAAGAGATGACATGACATCAGTTTAATTTTTAAACAATAAAATCAGCACCATAATCTTAACAATTTAAAATAACAGTATCTGGTTGACCGTACTTATTTTTAAAACGACAGTTTTCCAAAAATGAATCCTAGCTAGATCGATTTATCTCCCCCGAAACCATCTGCATACCAAATTTCATGAAAATCATTGAAGACGTTTCCGAAATTCAGATTATATATATACTATACAGGTTGGAAATTTGAGATGGGTCAAATAATAGGTAACCTACCTAGAATTGGTTTCAAAAATAAGCCTAACAACCCTATTAAGTATAATTTTATAGTATTTCATCTACAACAGCACTAACAATAGTTTCTGAAAATAGCATTAAACGCAATACCTGTCTTCGGTGCCCAAAATAGGTTGGTAGTTGCCTGAATAATGAACAGATTATTTCAAATATTGTTTTGAAATTGTCTATTATGTAACTATTACATTATGTACGTTGCGAAACCAATTGTTAACATCTAAGGTTCCCATAATCTCTAGATAATGACCTATCAGGCTGTGGTGAAGGGTCCATACAAGCCGATTCCCATCGACTTACCTTTTAGAAATCCCTGTCCCACATTTTTATAATTTCAAAGCCACTTTTATCATGCTTAAAATACACTAATTATAACATTATCGATGTTTTTTGATCGGCTTACCCTCGCTATAATTTCACCCCTCATCACTGCTATCAGGGTAGCAGTGTAACAGGAAAATAATTAGGTACCTAGATTTGTGATGGAGGCATAGCCTAGCATCTCGACTAGGAAAATACCTCTTTACATAATACCACCAAATAACTTAATTTTGTATTTCTATGCCTCAGTAAGGTCGCCAGGGATCACAGGGGAGGTGACAAGGTTATCATAGCGACATTAGACACACTTCCAGTATTTCAAGGATTATAACACAATTCTTTGTCGAATTTTGTTTGGTGCTTGAACTATCGGTGAAGGAAAACATCGTGAGGAAACCATAGCATGGTGGTAGGTTACTTTGTAGTACCCGTCTGGCTTGAGGGTAGCTTGAAATTGAAAATCTGTCGCCAAGCACCTTCCGGTGTGTTCCAACAACTGCACTTGAGAGCCAGTTCCCTTCTAGGCTTTGAGTGCTTACCACCATTCGGGATTATTTTATGATGATGTCAACATCATAAAAAAAAAACAAAGTAAAAGAATGTTTAATATACTAATAAGAATAACTTTTACTCGAGTCGAATATTTAAATGAGGACTGCATAAATTGTACAATATAATAATGCTATCTTTTTCGCCCTAAATTCTTCGCTATATTTGTCACGAGCTAATTATATGCTAAATAAATTGGATCCAGTTGTCAATTAAGGTTATAAACTTACCGTATCTTAATTTTCGCTTTAATTTATGTCAAAGAAGTAGGTAAGTTTCTGTGTGTTCTGATTGTATTTAAACCTAATTTGCCTCAGTAACTTTTATTTATTTCTTCAAACTAACAACAATATATTTTATTTGCCTCATCATTTAAATAATATACGTCACAAGTACAATAAAGTACAGTAATTTTTGTTAATTATAATTTATTGATGCTCTTTTTTACCCCCTTTGGAGTGGATTGAAAAAACATTCTTAGTGGATGCCTGCACTGCACAAGAAAGTGATCATTCAGGGACTACAAAATCCATACTGATATTTACCTATATAAATGCGAAATTTCACGCCTAAACCGCTACAGCAACTTCACTACTTCACACT
This sequence comes from Tethea ocularis, assembly GCA_963555595.1. Lineage (NCBI taxonomy): Eukaryota > Metazoa > Arthropoda > Insecta > Lepidoptera > Drepanidae > Tethea > Tethea ocularis. The sequence goes on along the minus strand of OY741972.1, from coordinate 9,469,324 downwards.
TCACAACATATGTAGTATATCAGTTATCTGGTTGTCCATAGTACAAGCTCTGCTTAGTTTGGGATCAGATAACCGTGTGTGTAGAAATGTCCCAGGATATTTATTTATTATTATTATATATTATTACTTAGTTGCACGAAACGCGTAAGCGCCATGAAAATCACGGCGCTTATAATGGTCGCGAAAAAACTACGTCTTAAAAGCGTTCTAGCGCTACGTGTTTAAACTGTCTGGTTAGACGACTAATTATTGTTTCAGCGCTGCAGCGAATATTAACAAATTGGAGCATGACCTTTGCTTAGGATAGCTTCTCTATACGTTGTAATAATATACCTCAGTGGGTAACATTGTTGGTAATCTTAATTAACACCATTATTGAAAATCATCCAATAAGGGCTCACTACGCCCACAAAATGTTCTTCGTGGTAGCGCATTATTGGATGAAATTATTAATAGTGTAATTACGTTTACCAAAAAAATATCTTTTCGTAATAGCCCGACTGATCGCGATGAAATTTGGCACGCAGATAACCAATGATATGTCAGACATAGCCTACTCTTTATTCCGGAATCGAGGGTGAAACTGTGGACATTATATATAATATACAGGATAACCACAATATTTGTTCCATTTGGTTTAACAAGAAACTGTTATTTACCTAATAATCTTTAATAAACTTTATGCGAGTTTATATTCAACGTTACCAACACAAAAGTAACTTGCAGTGTTAATGTTAAACTTAAAGGTGAAGCTATTCATCCCTTAGTCGCTTTACGACTCCCTCAGGAAGACAAGAGGGTTGATTGACCCCATTCTAAGTCACTCACACCCTTAACTTTGGACGTGCAGATTTCCGTACGATGTTCCCCTTCATAAAATCCGTACGTAAGTTTAAAATTTGACCCAAACTCACGCACGCACAAAAGTAAGAAGCTAAAGGCCTCTTAAGTTTCGTGTTTAAGAAATTCCTGTAAAAACAACGAGCCTTTTTATATCTCACGTAGATATTTCTAACAGTTTTACCTAAAAATAAAACTTCAGATTCTCTTTTTGTGTTAAAACATACAAATGTGACTCTTGAAACAATGCAACAAAACTGCTATTTCACTGCAAATAGGTTTAAGACGATCTGAAATAGAAATAGGCTTTGTCTTTAACAATTTAAAGCACTATTTGGTTTGCGTTGCAGTTTTTTGGTACATAACAATAACGGCAATGTTACAGTGTTAACTGAGAACCAGGATTCGGTTATAACGTTAGTTAACTTTAAGATTAGAACTGTTATGAGTACGGTACCTGTTAATTTTTAGTTAGTTCTAGGATATTGCGGTTTTAACTGTAATAGTTTCATTAAAATAATTAAAGTACCGCTCCGTGACTTAATTCCTACAAATTTGCTTCGTTAAGCTTATTTAGATTGGTGTGCATACCGATTATTAATATTAATGATATTAGTTCAGTCGCCAACTGTGTTAAGCTTAATTTGATGTAGTTTTTTTTTAAATATAATATTGTTGATAGAGTACGTAGTATATTATTTATTCTTTGTTGATAGGTATAATATGACAGGTTAATTTACCTATTAATATTTGGGGTGAAAGTATTCATCACATCTATCCTATTTATTTAATTTTAAATGCAAAAGTTTGTGAGAAAGTATGTTTGTTACTTCCTTACGCTCAAACGGCTTAACCAATTGTCATGAAAATTGGTGTGGATATAGCTGACACCCTGGATTAATACATAGGCTGTATTATCAGTGGCGAACGCGGGTCAAAACCGCGGGGCGGAAAGCTAGTTATATATATCCCCTATTTTACAACCTTAGAGTATGAATTTCCACAAATCTTCCGATCTGTCTACTGGTTTGGGCTATGTGTTGATAGATCAGTCAGTCAATCAGTTACTCTTTCCTTTTTAAGTATTTAGATTTGAGCTATGTGTTGATATATCATTCAGTCACGTTTTCCTTTTATAAGTAGCTCAAACTCAAACTCAAAACTCATTTATTCAGTTTAGGCCCTGTTAAGGCACGAATGTCGATAGTTAAAATTTTTACAATAAACTCTACCGGTTCGGGATACACTTCAAGGCAAGGCTTCTTTTTCGTGGATGTTAAAAGAACACTATCATATAAGAAATATACAAATTATGTAACAAACAACCAGATATTCCAAAACGTCGGTATTTCAAAGCAATTTAAGTGAAGTTGTCATCAAGCATATTGCAAATAGAAGTGGCATTTAGAACCGAGCATCCTTCAGAGTGCTCGCTTTTCATAGGTATACCGGGGTACCTCTCACGAATATTAATAGAAGAGGCAATGGCACAGTATTTATTTTATCCAAACAAACAAACAAAATTGAAATGTTTGTTTGTAATGTTAAAATAATAAAAATATTTTTTTGTATTTGTTCCATCTCCAAAACTGCTGCAGTGATTTTGACGAGACTTTTACTGGCATATAGCTTATATGGACTAATTAAGGTACATTTATTTAAAAAAAAAACAGGTTATTTAATATAAAAAAATGTTACAGCTGGTTTACTAAAATGTTAGAGAGGTAATAAGTAGATAAGTAGTTTAGTAAAGGATAATATTTTATGGAAACCATAGCACGATATGGTGGGGTTATGTTATATGGACTAACTTAAGGTACATTTATTTAAAAAAAAATAGGTTTTTTAATATAAAAAAATGTTACAGCTGGTTTACTAAATTGTTTTCTGGTATGTTAGAGAGATAATAAGTAGTTTAGTAAAGGATAATATTTTTAGGAAACCATAGCACGGTATGGTACTTCACATCGCAGTACCGACTATTCATCATATTGACTCCTTTCTAACTTATAATATACCTATCATCTTTCACACAATCACTATTTTGGCCTTCCTACTCACAAACTATGATTTTTAAGTAGCATCGTATTTAGTACTTACATCCCCGCCTTTTTTTTTGTGTAGATTCGTGTTTTTTCAAGAATGTCGCCTACCTAGTTACCTACATAAAAAGCTGTCTGTCATGTCCTTTTTATTTTGTCTTTGTAGACATTTTTTTTTTATTTTGTTTGAAGCATCCACTGTACCAAAAAAGCTGCGTTTTTTATTGTGGCAACATTTCAGCTTTTTATGTTAAGATGAAACAAAAACAAGTGTCTTTTTACTATTTATAAAATATACTGCAGTGCTCTTTCTAAACAAATTCCTACCATAAGCCCCCAGGTGACCCCTTTCGTCATCTCAGGGGTCCAAACCGTCTCTGAATATTCATCCCAGAGCTTAATAAATTCCGTATATATTATGTACACCGTACCGCCTGGACTAATATTAATAACCTGCAAGCCATTAACGCTTTTAGGGAAAAGGAAGAATGTCGCAAATTGCCTGAAATACTTCGGCAAGTATTCGTAATCTGTGCGGTTGACCGTATGTAGATATATTTTGAAAATGAAAACACGAATTTATAGGAATTTATTAGCATTCCTGTGTAGGATTTTGCATTACATTTGCGGAAAGGTAGAGTGTATTAAAATCTGAGTACTGTGTTAAGCTAGGACTTACAAAGGCAATAGGTTAGCCTTTTAGTTTTAATATTTTCTAGGTATTTTACTGACGCTATTACGTCATTTAGCTTGGAAGCGTTTACGGCTGGAAATGTCGTCCTACTTAGCATTATCCGAGCTATATAGCTCAAGAGCCATTCGTCTTTGTCAGTTTTTGGCTCTTCCAGATAATGTGCCTCTTAAGTTTGTTCTACAAGCTATTCGTATTTTTTGTTCATTCAGTATAAAATTTTATTTCTATAATAAAACTCTTATAGTGCTAAAATTTTATTTACGCGTTTCCTCATCATTTCGTAAAGAAATAAAAACTGAACCAAGCAACGGTAGCATGGAACTCAATTAGGTGTTTTAATTAAGGTGAATTTTATTTATGTTCATAAAAACGCCAGTGAAGCTCAGAGCTATGAAACAAAATGTGAACTTAATGAAAAGAAAATATAAGGTGTAATGAACACTTAAGAAGCGCCGGACAAGCATGATAAGCTTGGATGTAGAGCGCTAGAAATAAAAGTCTGCAGACAGACAGTAGTAGCCAGTAGGTATATAGCTTGGTACCTACGTGTGTAATTAATATTTTATAAAAATGTATAGGTATCAGTGGCGAAGAGTCCATACAAGCCGATTCCCATCGGCTTACCTTTTAGGAGTCCCAGTCCCACATTTTCATCACTTCAAAGCCACTTTTATGCTGGTAATTATAAAATTACAGGAGTTTTTTGAACGGCTTACCTTCGCCATATTTAAAAAAATGTAGCCTTGCTGCGTTTCTTGCCGGCTGTTCTCAGTTAAGGGGGAACGTTCGGTTGGAGCGCGAAATTCAAATTTTATCACGTTTTTTGCAAATTGCAGCTCTGTTATAGGTTGTGAGTTATCAACATATTATTTGCGACAAGAATGGTAGTATATTTACTGATTAATAACAAAAGAAATCATCAACATATTCCTCCAAGGTATATGAGTAACATTTTCATGAAATAGTCGTATATGTCAGTATACCTTGGAGGAATATGTTGATGATTTATTTTGTTATTAATCAGTAAATATACTACCATTCTTCTCGCAAATAACATGTTGATAACTTACGACCTATAACTGAGCTGCAATAGGCAAAAAACTTGATAAAATTTGAATTTCGCGCTCCAACCGAAGGTTTACCCTTAAAAGCCAAGTTCCGAACCGGTGATAACTTCAATAAATTTGACCTTCATATGTGAATAACCAAGATATAAGCTCTTTCTAACAAAACAGAATTTAGCATGAAGTTTATAATGGTCGTAGTGTTAGGTATAAAACGTCACATACCATGTAAAATCTAATCGCTGCCTAATTAACAGTTTCGAATTTAAGCATTCGCAGCATCTTTCGTATTCTTTGACCGATTTTAATTTCACAATTTTATTAAGAAATTGGCAATCCCCATAAATTTCTCATGTCTATAGGCCATAGTAGCCTTTTAACATTAGGTAGACCACCTGTTTTTCATTCAACATAAAAAACAAATTTGTAAATCTCTAATAAACTTTCTAAATGCGAATAAGAATATAAAACTAACGTAAATAACACATAAGTCTAAATAAAATTGGCTCAAATAATTCAAAAAACCGGTCAATTTCTTATTCTAGGATTATATAACTCCAAAGGAGTGTATTTAGTTCAGAGATACCCGGTTTTATGTACCGCGTATCTTAGAAAAACTGGGCAGTAAAGTTTTATGGCCCATCCTCGCCTTACCGACCAAGCCTGTTGGGATGCCCGGATGAATTTATTTTGTTTATGAAATAAGTTAAGAGCTGACAACACTAGAAATAGAAGTGGATAAAAAATAACATCTCACTAAATAGTGAACAAAATTGCCAAAATATTAATTTTGTAAACTCAAAATAATAATTAATTGCGAGTATTGCGACACTCTATATAGTTACCCTTTTGTATTTAGTTACCAATTAAGAGTAAAAAACCTATAAACTTTAAATTTATTTTATGTACATAGCCCTGAAGATATTATTTTAATCTCACTTTAAATTAAAGATTCTTTTACCCTATTTAATATAGTAAATGCGAAAGTTTGTAAGGCTGAAACAGGCTTGGCAAACAACGAAATAAATTTCTTTGGTACAGACAAAACAGCGTGCCAGGAACTTAAAATATATTAACATATTTTATTCAATCGTACCGTACCGCAGTTCCAGTTTGATATTAATCAAAATGTACGACCGGCTCAAAAGCTTGCCTCTGCTTGAGATTGAGTTTAATACAATGCAAGATTACCTTTTAAACATTCATCGCAGACTCCGCTGAGACGAGAGGTCTTTCGATATTCAGCCCACGAAACGTGCAATTCTCGTTCCCTTGCTAAAATTATAATTGTGACTCTTGGGGTTGTAGCGACTCCTGTCAGCTACATAGTTCAGACACCGATGGATAGATGGCGCTGCAATATATCAACACTATCTACATATAACCTACATCGCGCTAGTGGAGTTAGTTCGCACATTAATTATATACAGGATTCCAACATCAACAGTTGGACTGCGGTCCCCTGGCACGATGGCGAAAGATCTTACCTTTTCAATGGAGCAATCATCCACCTTGTGCCTCCATAGGGTTATTCAAGAGCAGCTCGTTTGCGGTCCCAATCCCGATGACGAACAGATTGGGTCTGTCAAAGGCTCCAATTTCAGATTTTCATTTGGAAAGAGGTAGTCGATTAGTACTGCATCTATAGATCAGCGTAATCAGAAAAGCTCATTTAGGTATTTAAGAAGTAGTATGAAATATTTCGGATAACTATAAAAAAAAAAACAAAGTTATTAAGCCATCAAAGATTTATTCCCATCTCTTTCTAGCAGAACAGGATTTAAAATGGAGTTTATAATACTTATATGACGTCACATACTATCTCCGATCTCTTTGTCTAATCGCTGTCTAATTAGTAGTTCAAAATGTTTATATTTTCCATGTTTCTGCGCCGATTTTGCGATAAAAAATCATGCATATTCCTAATGTTAGGTCTGATTATTTCTTCTGAAAGTCTATTTTCCTTTTCCGTGTTTAGGTGGCTTCAGTAAAACAAATTTTACTAAAGCATGGTGTGTGTTGTGCTGTTGGATGGAATAATTAGCAGTCGCATTCATTGTTAGCATGCTACCACGTAAGAGTTCACATGCTCATGATATTATTACGAAATCGCAATAATTGCCATCACTATTGTTAATCGTTCTTGCGTGACGTAACCTATATAGTTTATAGAATCATCTATCTAGAATTCTATCAATTTTCGCGTCAGGTGGTCTTTCGATTTAACTGGACTGTTTTACTACCACTTATGGTTAAATCATGGTTTACAGTGTTTTCCTATGTTATGATTTTAGAAAATAATAATTATAGGTACATCATCATCATCATATCAGCCGAAAGATGTCCACTGCTGGACAAAGGCCTCCCCCAAGGATCTCCACGATGGCCGGTCTTGCGCTAGCCGCATCCAGCGGTTTCCCGCGACCCTAACAAGATCGTCGGTCCACCTTGTGGGGGGCCTGCCCACGCTGCGTCTTCCGGTTCGTGGTCGCCACTCGAGTCGTTTCGTCGGTTCTACGAGCGACGTGCCCCGCCCACTGCCACTTAAGTTTGGCAATTCTTCTGGCTATGTCGGTAACTTTGGTTCGCCTGCGGATCTCATCATTTCTGATCCGATCTCGCAGGGAAACTCCGAGCATAGCCCTCTCCATTGCTCTTTGGGTGACCTTGAGCCTTCTTATAAGGCCCATCGTAAGCGACCACGTCTCTGCTCCGTAAGTCATCACTGGCAACACACACTAGTCACACACAATTATAGGTACACTATATTAGGTAAGTACTATGTTTAGGAAGCTATCATAAGCAAAGGTCATGCTCCATTTATTAATATTCGCTGCAGCACTGAAACAATAATTAGTCGTCTTACCAGACAGTTTCAACACGTAGCACTATAACGCTTTTAAGGTATAGATTTTCAGCGACCAACAGTGTATAGGTACCATAATGGGAAAATAAAATTGAATCCTACAATAATTAGCAATTGCACTACATCTCTATAATAATTAAATATTGATATTGTTATTGCAAGTTATTCTCAGCATAAACAATGTAGGTCGAATTTCCAACTCAACCGATAATTTTCAACTTTATAGTTACTGACAACAACAAAACAAAGAATAAACAAACAAAGACCTTAATTAATTCGAAACACTATTCATGACAGAGTCACTGAATAAATTAGTTCAGAGGAAAAATTTTAAATGTCCCAACTTTAATAAGCAATTAGGGTTGAAAAATGACAGTTACAAAGCGAAACTGATCTGGGATGCAGATTACACTCTGCATTTTTTAAGCGGGCCTCTGTTGCCATGTAAATGGATTTGCTTTTGTATACGACGGTTTAATGCTTTTAAACCTGTGTGCAGTTCTGTTATGGTCGTAGCAGACATATCAACTGGGAAAAGGATCGTTACCGTATCGCTTTTCGCCGCGCGCCGTCAACCTAAATTAAGCACAAAACAAAAGCGGATCATCTACGCAGCTACACGACCGCCTGTTGACGCCTAGCCGTAAGCTTGGCGACGCCTAGTTGTAAACCGTTCGTGAGCTTGTCTCGAGGCGAGGCAATAAGTGTGCGTTGCAGTAAGGAGTTTCATACAAAGAATACTAAACGGTTCGAGTTGATACGGGGACGATCCCTTTTCGAGTTAATATTATTATATTATAGGTATTATGTGCTACAACCTTTAACATAATCTGTTGTCATGCGGCGAGCTTAAGGGCTGAATGTTTGTTTTATAAGTTTTCTCTATGCATGTATTGGAATATAAACTCTTTGAAGTATTTTTAAGGAGCAGCTTTGAAAAGAGTTTTTAATAATAATCTCTAGTCTTGGCTTCGGGTCTGGTGGCTTTTGAGGATAACTCGATTGGAAGTGATGACTAATACTAACTTTCTTGTGCTGACTAACTCCGCCCCGGGGTTTTACCCACATTCCCGAGGATCTTATATTTTCCCAGGTATGTTATTCCAGGGTATGATCTATCTATTTGCCTTCATCTAAATTCGTTCAGTAGTTTTTTACGTGAAAGAGTAACAAACCCATACATTGTAAATCCTCACAAACTTCCGGATTTATAATATTAGTAGGTTGTGTATTTTTTTTTTAATTTTGGCATCACACTTCTTGTATTTTGCCAGTGTCAAGTTGAGCAATGTAGGTATTTTTATATTCTTCATGTATAAAATTCTCGTCAATCGTCAAGTTTCAAAGTTCAAGTCATGTTAAATCTTCTTCGTGTCATAGACAGTCAGTTTAGTTAGGTTTTAGTACAATGGTAGCAGTTCTACTAAAACTTTTCATGGACTTCTTGAGACAACTCTTTAAAAGCCGCTATACACGTAATCATTTCATTTCACTTCACTGGTGCACTTATATTGATCTTTATTGGACAAAATACCACCGATTGTATTCAATAAAACTCAAAATACACGATTTTATGAATATAAAACGAAAACGCAACGTCACTTCGCAAGTTCCCGCCAAAAAGTCTATGCTTGTGTATGTAAGTGAACTTGCTATACTGCACAATAGTTGGCTAAATTGGCCAAATAATAAATAAAAATAAAATAAAAAAAATAAAAAATCCTTTTATTTCCTAATTGTTTACAAGTTTTATACTTTTTTTTTTTACTTAATTCTAGAGCTAGTAGGTACAGTATCTGTTTATGATTATTTAAGTAGGTATAAATATTTTAATTTTTACTTCTTTTTTTTTATGTCAGAAAGTTGACAAGCAGGCAGGCGGTCCACCTGATGGTAAGTGGTTACCGTCGCCTATCGCCATTTGCAATACCAGAGGTATTGCTAATGTGTTGCCGACCAGTTACAATGCCGAGAAGGCAATTACTGGCTCTCAAGTGCAATTGCCATTGAAAAGATACTCTCTTAATTTTTCTTCTTGTGCTTGTTCATTAATTTATATTATTTTTCTTAATTCTAATTGTTAGTAGGTATGGCAACATAAGAAGTAACTTAGATTCTATGTTAATATTACAAATTTAGGATTATTGTAAATTGGCCAAATAAGGATACATAAAGTGTGAAAGGGAATTATCTTCCAAGTTTAGCTACTAGAACTTACCGGTACCTAGTTGTTTGATAACACATCTTTGGTTTGACAGTACTATATAGTAATGTAAGCACAGTAAGTAGCGCCCTAAGTTCGAGCTCAGTAACGATTAGTTTTACCTCAAAGCATGTTTTGGCAACTTGCTAACCACCTACAACTTGCTTCAGTAAGTGCTTCAGGCGACTATAGACGAGAAATTATGATTCTAGATTCAGTTTTTCTCTGTATTGTTTGTTCCAAGGGATTTGTGAAAAATATATTTTACTAAAGAATAGATTTTTTTGTAAATATTTTTTCATTAATAACATATGTTTTTTATAAATCAACTTGTAACAAAAAATGGTGTCTTTTCAGTTCAAGTTTATTCTTACGAATAAATAATAAGTCGTGTATTCCGAAACGGTGATAGAGCCTATTTAAAAAAAAATAACTATTGACATTCAAAAGTGCCTTATTAGGGCCTAAACTTAATAAATGAGTTTCTTAAATTTGTAAATATGATTTAGTTTAAGTAGGGTTAATTAGGTTACTAATATATAATATAAAAACGAAAGTATGTGAGTTCTGTAAATAAATGAGTTTTGAGTTTGATTCATGAAACCACAATTTAGTCCTAGACTTCTAAAATTCCTACCACGATCAAAAATGATTGGCACCATCATAATTCTAAGCCGTAAAAGAGCAGAGTACTGAAATAAAAGAAACCGTAAAAGATCTTGTTACAAAAATAGCAGAATTGTGCTAACAAGCCCCTTAGTTTAGTACCCACGTTCTGTTACAAGTGTATGAATGGGAAGCTGGAGGCAATTAAGATATTATTGAAGGAACCTTTTGTGGGAGTAAGCTTAGGGACGTCTTATATACTGCTGTAAAATTTAAATTTGGGCAAGATTTTTTTGCTCTGTCGTTTTTAACCACCGACGCAAAAACGACGGGGTGTTATAAGTTTGACGTGTCTATCTGTGGCCTCATATCATTATGATTCCTCATAAGATTTCGATTTAGTTTTTTTTAAAGGTGGCTTAAGGTGCAGGCTTCGGTTGGGGCGTTAAATTCAAATTTTATCACGTTTTTTGCTAATTGCAGCTCAGTTATAGGTCGTAAGTTATCAACATGTTATTTGCGACAAGAATAGTACTGACATATACGACTATTTCATACAAATGTTACTAATATACTTTGGAGGAATGTGTTGATGATTTCTTTTGTTATTAATCAGTAAATATACTACTATTCTTGTCGCAAACAACATGTTGATAACTTACGACCAATAACTGAGCTGCAATTAGCAAAATACGTGATAAAATTTGAAATTAACGCTCCAACCGAAGGTTTACCCTTAATCGAAAGTTTTCTTAACTATGTTTCAAGAAAATTCGCTCAGCCGTTTGGAAGTTATGACCAATTTTCTAGTGAGTTTCGGGGGTTTCTTTAATTTTTTAGTTTCAGTTATTACATTTTCGTTGATATCAAGATCAAAACCGGCACTACCACTGAGTACAATCTATACAATCGGAATAATTCGATTAGAAAGAAGTATTTTTTGTGTTCATTGCCGATTATTTTCAGCAAATGCAATATTCTATACCGGTTAGGGTCATAAGTGTCTGAAAAGGTCTATTTGAATAAAATAATTTTGATTTTGAAAGCAAAATAACGTTTGCTGCCCGAATGGCTCGACCGTTTTGCCCAAATTGCCAAGTGGGGCTATTATCGGTCCCAACACTACTAAATAGATTCCCGGAAGATTGGCTCGGCGATTTGTTGTAATAGCTATTGGGACGGTCTAACTGTTAAGGGAGTTATCGAACGAGTGCCATTGATTTATTACTAATGAACGGACATTGTTATTAAAATACTTATTGTTACAGTTGTTTTATTTGAAATATTTTTTTTTAACCAATAAATATTTGTATTGACAACCAATTTTTTTATGTTCATTCTATAGGGTCGGTTGCTCATACATTTTAGTAAAAGTTATAGTCAAAGTTAACTTAATTATTACCATGCTTCGACCGTAGAGTCACTTTGACGATGACCGATCTCCCTCCCTCGGTCGGTTATGGTTACGGTTAAAATTGTGACACGAGCATCCCAGTTTACTTTCGGCAATTAAAGTTAACTATAACCGTAACCTTACTATGACCGCGTTTTATGCAACCGACCCTTAGCCGAGCGCAAGAGACCTTTAGAGTCGATGTTAAAAACATATTTTACTTGGAGATAACTGAATTCCCAGTTTCAAATTTCAAAAATTTCAAAATTTCTTTATTATATTACAAGTATGTAATTACATGGGTTGGGACTCCCCTTTTAAGTTTAGACAACCTGTGTTAGGGGAGGCCCGCTCTTCCTGGTTTTCGTACATTATACTTGTATCTATTTGGTGGTTGGTAGGGGTGTGTGTGAGTGGTTGTGGGGGCGTGTGTGGGTGTGTATGGGTGTTCGTGGGTGTGTGTGGGTGTGGGTGCGGGTGGGTGTGTGTGTGTGTGTGTGTGTGTGTATGTGAGAGTGCATAAAGATTTCTGTAAGAAAATGTGGGGAGAGCTGGGGGATCTATGTGCAAAGCTTGTTGAATGTACGAGAATGTTGTATTGCGTCGAGATCGGAGAGTTACTTTAATATGTTTTCAGTTTCTTCATATGTCAGAGTTTTCAGCCATGTAGTCATACTTTTTTTACATTCACGGTAAGTCATAGTGTAGATTTTTAGTGTTCTGTTTATTTTATTATATAGCTCAATCGCTTGTGAGGTAAATTGTTTTGAGGCAAATACAGTTTTAATAGATGTTTTATTTACTACTGAGCGTGGATTTCTTTTCATAATTATTTTGGGGTCTACCGTGGTGGTTTTATGAATTTTTAGGATGCATTGTAAGATGTATAGTTGTCTAACTGTCAGAACATTTGCCTCATTATATAGATTAGTTGTACTGTATCTTTTTTTCTTACGCAACATAACCTTTAGGATATTTCTTTGTGCACGTTCAATGCTGATAAATTTAGTTTTAAATGTACCACCCCAGATGGTCACACAATATAATAGAATTGACTGAACTAGTGTTAAATATATATATGTGAGTAGGTCTCTATTACTTATATTTCGTAGGTATTTAAAAAGCCATATTAGTTTTCTTGCTCGGGTTGCAACTGCTTCAAGTTGGGGGTACCAGGAAAGGTTTTTGTCAATGATGACGCCTAAATATTTTGTGTTGGTAACTCTATCTAGTGTATGACAGTTACACTTGTCAGTGGTTTTATTTATGCATGTATGAGCAGTCAGTGTCAGGTTATTCGCAGGCTGCATAGAGTCTTTAATAGAGAATGCTATGTATTTCGTTTTGTTCGTATTGAGGGTTAACATATTAAGATTTAGCCACTTAACTACTTCACTCAAACCTGAATCAGCTGTTTTAAACACCTTTGGCCAATTTTTTTCCTCAAAGAGTAATGCTGTGTCGTCTGCATATGAGAATATGCGGCCGTTAGTCAGTTTTAAGTTGGTAAGGTCATTTATATAAACAAGAAACAGGGTAGGTCCGAGGACACTACCCTGTGGAACACCGTATTGTGTGGTTACGATGTCAGTACTAATAGTATTCTTGTCGAGTTTTACACGCTGAGTGCGGTCATTTAGGTAATCAGAGAGTAGCGTCAAGAAAGTGCCTCTCACACCCACACTTTCCAGTTTACGTAGAAGAATGGGGACAGAGACGGTATCAAAAGCTTTTTTTAGGTCCAAGAATATACATAAGGATTTCTTTTTTTCATCGAGATTTTTAGTTATATTTTTTGTAAGGTCTAAAATAGCGTCTTCAGTGCTAATACCTTCACGGAAGCCGTATTGTTTGTTGGATAAAATATTGTAAGAATTGAGGTATTTGGTAAGTCGATTATTTATTATTTTTTCTAATATTTTAGCAATTACTGGCAAAACGGAAATAGGTCTGTAGTTGTTTACGTCGTCTCTGTCCCCGTCCTTGTATATTGGGTGTATTATTGACTTCTTAAGCAGATTTGGAAAAATTCCGTGTCGGAATGATAAGAGGGATAGATGTGTAATAAATGGGACCAGTTCTTTTCGAGCTAATTTTATAAAGTTTGTGGGTATGTTATCCCAACCAGAAGCAGACTCTGGTTTTAGATTAGCAATAATGGAGTCGATTTCAGAAGGTTCAGGCTCAATTATACCTATTGAATTTAATTGGGAAGGAAGTGTTTTAAGGTAGTGATTAATGGATTTAGGGTCATTTTTTATTTCCTCGGCTAATGATTTACCTACACTATTAAAATGTTCATTTACATACTTAGCTGATTCAAATGAGTTATGTTTTAGGGTTATTAGTTCTGTGTTGACGGTTTTTTGTTTATTTAGATTCGTAATATTTTTAATACATTTCCATAAGGACTTATTATTTGATTTGGAAGTTTCCAGTAAATCTCTCTCATATTTGATTTTAAGTTTTTTGATCAAATTGTTACAGTGATTTCTGTATCTACGATATGTTACTTTAAGAATTTCATTTTTCGTTTGGTACCGTATATCCGAATATTTTGGCAATATGTTTAATAGTTCTGTAATTATTAGTAAGTTGAACAATGCTTACGTTGTGTTCTCGCTGACGGAGGGGCTTGCACTCATTCGTAGCAGTTTTGTGGTTCGTAGTCGTACGTATCGTAGTGTGTAGCAGCGAGATGGGTTCACGTTGCGATTAGGTTGTCGTGTACACGCGAGAGCGGGTGGGCAATTATCAAGGGACTATCTCTTTCCTCCGCGGGGGTGAGGGGAGCCCCTATCCTGCGCTTGCCGCGATGCGAGTGCACTATCGCTTCGATACTTGTTTGGTAATTACACAATTGATTTTAGGACTTCACTGTTTACTATTACGGTTGAATTTGACTATTGCAAATTAATATTTTATTTGCGCAATGCGACACACGTCTGTTCTCTGTAATAGCTCGGACGAAAGAGGAGTTAAAATGTTCTAAGAGAATATTCACTTTAATGCTGTAACAGACTGAATAAAATCATTGTACCTATAATTAAACAGCCTGCATATAATTATGGTTGCAACAAACGATCGTGATCGAATTATTTATTGACCACCATTATGAATATAGCCTCTTACAATAAACTTAAAACATAGCCTCTCCTCAGAAGTCAGCCGCCGCCAGGCAGCTTAACACAGCTTTAATAGGTTTCCCTTTATGGTGGACAACCGTGTGACGGCATTTAAACGTTTTTGTTTCTGGGAACTTATTTTGAAAATTTCATGTGGAAAAACAAAAAAATAACTAATTAGCTAGCTAGCTATCAGTGACCTTCGCTGTCAGATGGCCAACGCCCAATAGGCTAATAATAAAGCTGAAGAGTTTGTTCGAACGCGCTAATCTCTGGAGTTACTGGTCCGATTCGAAAAATTATTTCACTAATAATAAGCTACATCCCCAAAGGTTATAGTCTACTTTTTATCCCGGGAACGCGAGTGAAGCCGCGGGGAACAGCTAGTAACTAATATTAGTAATTTCTCTTTCTTATTAACATTTCATAGTGACCCGCCCTGGCTTGATGGCGTGGCATAATTATTTCAGACATCTTCAACAATTATCGTCATATATCAACCAATTTACACAAAACCTTAATAAATTATACCTACATCTAAACCTTCCTCATGAATCATTCTGTCTATTGGTGAAAACCGCATGAAAATCTGTTTCGTGGTTTTTCTCGCAAACAGACAGACGCGGTCAACAAAGGTCCCCTTTGTTTTATAATGTGGTGAAGGCGATTAAATTCACATTTAAAAAAAAAAACAGTAATTTGACCGTAGTTAAATTTCTATTATTCCTTTTCTTAAATTTTAAGAAAGAGATACCTTTAGTTTTTATGTTTATTAAAAAAACACACACACAGATACCATCTGAATCCTGTTAGTCGTTAGTGATATATACCCAATTAAAAATACTCCCCATTTGAAATAATATTTTGATATAATTATCCGGTGCATTTTCACTGAGATACGGCAAAATAAAAGGTTCTTTTATTCGATAGAATTCTCTCCTGGCTTCAAATCAACCATTTTCTACCGGGCTCCCCTCTCTCTCAGAATTCTTTGTTGAATAAAGAAAAGCGCATTGTCGCCGTCAAAGATCATGAAAATTATTATAAGTTTAAGTTTTGCCTAGCATCTGTTTGTCTCTCTGAGGACAGGTACCTTAGTTATTGCGGCGTAATGAGTTTTTTGTGTTGCTTACAGAAATATAATTATTAAATAGATTATTTCATGAGTTGGAAATGTATTGAAATAGATGATTATTATTCTCTTTGATTTTATTTATCAATGTGGGCGATTAAATCCTAGTGACGGTGATGTTGAATAATAAGATGGAGGTTCGAGTTAACAAATGAGTTACAGTGAATGAAAGCTTCCTGAAGAAATCTCAAGATAAAAACCTGTCACCAAGCAACTATTAGCATGTAAAAGCTGCCATACTTGTAAGTTTCCTTTTGATTCGGGTTTGGGCTTACCATTTTCAACCAAATCACCCAAACACAACCCTATCCATAATTAAAAAAAATAATATGTATTTTATTATGTACAAGTCCTTAAAAATAATAAAATAAATCAGTTTTAAGATTTACAAAATATATTTTAAGAAAACATTTTATTCTTTACAAACTCTTTCTTGAAACGATTTAACTCAGAGTTTATATTATGGCACCTTTTATACCTACTGTTCCGTTAAAACTGGCTCTTCTGTTCATTCATCCCATTGCTCGAATTTTTCTTCCATCACCCGCTCGGTTGCTGGCTCATTGTTATTTCAAGCGAGTACTCTTGGAACAAAACAAGCAATGAAGGCTAAATTAAGCGTTTCCGACGAGATATTCTGAAGAAAAGTATCGAGAAATTACTCACTTCTTTGAGCGAGATGAACGCTGCATTGTGGTGTTTGATTTTTGAAATTGAATCTCTGTATATTTTGTTAGAGGGTTTTAATTGGGGAACCAGTAATTATTGAGTAGGTATATAACCAGTCTTTCTCATAATGTAACAAAAGTGCGTTGATAAAAAATGCGTTTCTGATACCAGAGGGTCTACTCCGTAAAAAAATACACGATAGTTCGATTATCCAATAGAATTGCACAAAATTTACGTCTCGTCAGTTTTCTGCAATGCTATTGGTTAATAATTTGACAACGATGCCTATCGCGTTAATCGTGTCAGATTTTAAGGAGACCCTCTGTTTCTAATGGGCTAATCTATGAAACTGCAAATAAACTGAACTGAACTAAACTATACCTATTGTCTGAATGTTCACGTATGTATAGCAAACCTTTATTTTATTTTATTATTTTTGGTTTGTTTGAAATATTACAGTTTTTCTCTAGTTTGCGTTTTGTTTTTACATTTCAAACGTATATTATTTACGTACTTAATGCCAGAGATAATAAATACATCGTTCCAACAAATTATCTTATTTTTTTTATAATTCTACTTTACTTGTCTTTAGTATCTTCAAAACATTTAGACGAATATTAAACGCTATAACAAAAATTAAACGGACCTGAAATTCCACTTGAAGACATTTTCTAATAAAATTCCCGTAAAACTATATTTTGTGTGAATCCCCTGAGATATTGTCCCGGCCTTTTCTGCCGGGACAATATGCCGGGAATTGACTTCGGGATTCGAGACAACTCGACCATTATCCGGATTTTAATGTGGTCTGAGTATATTCGCTCCGCGGAAAGCGTTTTACAGATTTTTATTTTACTTATCACTTGAGCATTCGGCAGTCCACCCGGACGGTCAAAAAATTTCACGTCGAATGTCAGCTGTCGACATACCGACAACCGGCAATCCAACACTTTTGTTTTTTTGAAATGTTATTTTTTACACTTTGATTGGATTGAAATAAAATAATAATAATAACGTTTCATTCAATAAAAGCGAAAAGCTGTAAAAAAGAGTTTTCTTCTCGCGATTTTCATCTTCCATTTTCTTTTGTTTTTCCATTGCCACTCGCCATTGTATAAAACTAGAGTTTGTAAATAACGAAATTAAAATAGCTATTCAAAATAAGTACCTACATAATTTATTTTCATGCACATTTTGTATCTTGAAAAACTGAAAATATATTCAAATTCAAATTCAAAAGTGTCTTTATTAAATGAACTCATTGCAAGTATTTTTATAAGTCAAATAAATAAAGTCTAGTCGGTGTTTATAGTCAATTTATTATTATAATTATACCTATTAATTAATTTGTTTTAAGTATTTGTTCATTCTTTGTCAAATAAGTGATTTAATTGAAACGAATCTTTTAATGAAATAATTTTTAATCAAAACTATCTGTACTGGGTAAATTTTTAATCACCGTCCAAATTTTCACGGATTTTTGTATTCATCATTATGAACAACTTTTACTATGAAACCAACCCTAAAATAAAAAAAAAAAAACTTTTCATACATGTTGACCGAACAAAATTAATGTTTTTAGGACATATTCTTTGGGGATAAATAGCTTTTTAAAAGACTTTTAGAGTGATGTCACCTCATGAGGTAACAAGACATTAGTTAAAGAAGTTCCCCCCCCTCCCACCACTTGCACCATGGCTTTATAGAAAAGTCCACTCCTCATAGAAGTGCTTTGTGTCGGTTACAATGGTATAGTTGTTGGGTATATTAGCTTCTGACTGCGGCTTTCCTTGCGTTGAGCTTACACTATTCTTACATGAAGAAAATAATCCTACTTTCTTTTGAAGTTATAATAGAACTGGGTATCAAGTTATAAAAGGAAGATTTCTGGTTGATATTTAATCTGTATCGGTTTATTGCCGATAGATTTTTAAATTTAGATATTTTTAAAATCATCATCATATCAGTTATAGACGTCCACTGCTGGATAAACTCCTAGACAAAAGCTCAGAACCATACAGCCCTGTCATATTTTTTATTATTTTAAACGGAAAATTAAAAAGTCGTCATTGGCCCTAAAAATTTGTCTATCTCTGATTTCGGTAAAACTTTCATGATATTTTCCTTCAATGAAAACCCAAGCTCATTAATGGATTAGAGACCCTGATACCGCACTGGGTTATCATCGCTTAAATCGTGTCAGATGTTTAGCTTCAAAGATCGTATCTATTTATGTTAGCAAAGTGTAAATAGCCCAAAATCTTCGAGGTCAAGAATATCTGATAAAAAGTCAATCTAGCCAAGAAATTAGGCTCATCAATCTTGTTAGGAGTATATTGAGTTAGGTAATTATTATACGTACATCCATTGCGATACTTGATGGTGGAAATAGTTTTTAGGTAGCAACTTACTTTTGCGTCGTAGTTTTGGCAGTCAGGGTCAGTACCGACCGAGTTCCATTGTGAACTTTGACAAATGTGTCGTCTGATATTTTGACCTTGTCACCATTCTTTTATCTTCGCACATATTATCCTAGAACTTATGATATTATGCGGTGAGCAATGTGGCTATTTCTTGGTTATTTTAAAGGCGATGATAGCTCAGTGGTAGTGACGTCGGATGCCGCAACGAAGGTCGTGGGTTCGAATCCTACAATGAGCTTGAGCTTTCGGTGAAGGAAAACATCGTGAAGAAATCATAGCACGGTGGTAGGGTACTTTGTAGTACCCGCCTGGCTGGCTACCACCCTCATGTTGAAAATTTGAAGCCAAGCACCTACCAGTGTGTTCCGGCAACTGCACTTGAGAGCCAGTTTGCCTTGTCGACATCGTAACAGGTCAGCAACACATTGGCAATATCTCTGGTATTGCAAATGGTGATAGGCGACGGTAACCACTTACCATCAGGTGGGCTGTATGCTTGCTTGCTACTTTAGTAGTATAAAAAAAAAAAAAGTTATAGATGTAGATTTTATTTTTTTGATGTAGATTTTATTTTGTATATTTGCTGTAATTATCTTGAGAGCCAGTTGCTTTCTTGGTATTGTAACAGGTCGGCAACACATTGGCAATTAGGTACCTCTATTATTGCAAATGGCAATAGCCGACCTATACCTTCAAATTATCGTACCGAATTGAATCCTAGTATTTATTGTGTAGTATGGATGAAAATACTATAATTTGGTACCTAACTTAGAGCTGATCTGATTTTGGAGATGTATAGTGGAACTTTTCAGTGGCTACTAGTACCTAAGCCCTTAGAGTTTGGTACACATTTATTTTTGGCTATGATGAACATGAAAAAACAGACACACTTTCGGATAAAAAACAACAATAAAATTGCACTTGTTCTAAAACAGCAATCAAGACTCAATTTTCAGCTGGAATATTAACTACTGAAAGTTACCTAAAGTAAATAACCTTCAATTTCAAATTATTTGAGAGAAGCTACAGAATTTATTAACGTCTCCGTTCACTACACAGCGTTTAGTTCAAATTATCAAAGGTATTCAGATACAAATAGAGGTCAAGTTTGCAAAGTAAATATTGTAGAAAGTAGTTGGAGCTTTAATTAAGAGTTTATGTCTTGATCTGTCTTTATAAGTTGATTAACTAGTGGCAGTTGAATTAGGTATTTTTCACGTTTCATTTAATATCTGTTTCAACTTTTGCGAATAATTCCGTCCCTTATTAAACTCACGGGGACAATCGACACAGGCGAGTGTCCCTCTTAGTTAAAAAGACGTATAAATTTAATAAAAAATAAACTAGTTATTTATTTAAAAAGTAAAATAACTATTCGCTGTCTAGATCTCAGAATTTTATAGATATTTAATCTATGATATTATTCAAATTCAAAAGTTCTGTCGTCCAGCTCTGACAAATTATAAAGTACCAAGTGATTTCCTCTAAATTACGGTTAAGTTGGGTTTTATAATTTCAATAGTATGACACAACTTAGATGAAGCATCGGCAAAATTCGTAAAATCAATCGTTCCCGAAAATAGTGCGCCTACAACATTACTCATGAGTTAAATTATCATTTTAGGCGAAAATGATCTTGTTGAACGTTAAATGGCGCGATAGTGCATGATTTTTTTTAGTTGTGTAAATCGGAAGTAAAGTGTACGAAAACGATTTGCCGATGCTAATCTAATCTAAGTTGTGTCATACTATAAGATGTTAAATGAAACAATTTTTTTATGTAAAAACAGAATATTTTAAATCATCATTGCATAGAAAGTTAAAACACTACTTTACGTAGATAACATAGCGTACATAATGTCAAATTCTAGTATACAGTCAGTAATAAAAAACCTCATCCGTTCCTAACAATTACATTGTTTTGGACATAACAATTACAGTTTTTAAAACTTTGTGAGTTTATTTTTATTATTACTAACTGTTATACTTAATTAAACATTTAAAAAAAAATATTAAAGTCACTAACATTTTATTATTGCAATATTTACAGGTCACAAGTATTTCTTAGCATTTTATAAATTAACTTTATATTAAATTTAATAATGATCGCATACGTTATTAAAAAATAAATAAAATAATAATACTTTTTTTGTTTACAATTGAGATATTTTTCAACTAATTCGCTATCCTTTTGTGCTAAAACATCCTATTAAGCCCGACATTTTTAACATTTTAAAGATTATCTCTATATTTATTATTATTAAGACAAATAGGTAAATACTATTAATAATATATTTGGAATAATAATAATACTATTCATACATTTTGGTTTCCTTTACAATGTAAACATTTTGGATTCTAATCAGGAACCCTGTTATTTTTATTATAATTTATAACAATTATTTACAATTCAATTATTATACAAATAAGTATGTTGATTATACAGACATTTATTTTATTGTTTCGTTATTGAATATTAGTAGCTTATAATTATCTAGGAGTATGGAATATTTATATAATAATATACTATAATATTGAGCACAAGTAGACGATTCCTAATAAAATTATAATTATATTTAATACTTTTATTATATTTCTGAGCGAATGCAGTTAACACAGAATAGTTTTAATAATTGGTAATAATATCACATAAATTGAGCAATAAATGAAAAATGGATCAAAATAAATTAGGATTGTTTAAAATAGAGTGAAATACATCTAAAAGTAAAATGTATTTTCTGTATCTTATTTACAAATTGATAAATTTCCGATGCATTTTTATGTCATATTTTGGATAATTATTATAATTTTGACTTTGCTTATTTTATAATAGGATTTAAATTAGTAGAATTTAATAATTAAATGGCATTATTTTTAAATTGACTAGAATAAATGAAATCAATATAACATAATGTATTTGTCGTTTTTATTAATTCGAAAAATCTCGAAAAAGTTTAAATTTTGTTTTATTAATATTTTCAACGAATATAGGTACTTAGGCAGTATGACATAACTTAGATGTAGCATCGGCAAGTCGTTTTTGTACACTTCACTTCCGATTTACAAAACTAATAAAAATCATTCATTATCGCGCCTTTCAACGTTCTATAAGATCATTTTCGCCGATAATTTTTTAATTCATGAGTAATGTTGTAGGCGCACTCTTTTCGGGAACGATCGATTTTACGAATATTGCCGATGCTTCATCTAAGTTGTGTCATACTATACGTGTAATTGGAAGATCTTTGATTACACATTTTATTCGTTCCATGTGCTTATAATATATCTACTTATGTATTATATAGCTAATAAGTTTATGTACAATTATATGTTATTGTTGATATGATCAAAATTATTATTTTTGGCGAATAATAAACATTACTACCTCATCAAATCTCGCAGTGCATTTGTAGTTTTATAATATACACTCAATACATTAAATAATTAATCTAATAACTATATCCTAATTAAAAATGTGATTAAAAAATCCCGGTGGTAAAAATATGTGGACGGAAAAACGTAACATAAAAAAAGTATAGAAATATTTATATAAAATCATAGTTCGAGTACTTATTACGTAATAACTATTATTTAAGGTATATTTTCTACAATTATTTTGGTGTCATGAATACAAACATTTGTAAGACATTTTTATTTCTACTAATTATTACTAAAAACTTAAGTTTTACAATACTTTAAACAGTTAAAATAATAAAAATAAAATTAATCACAACCTCAAAACAACAAATTATAATATCACTAAATATAGTTTTTGGCATAATAGTTTTCTAAATACTGATTAAGTAATAATTTACACTTGTCTTACAGGCTAAAGCGAAGCAGTACAGTTAAAATATTTTTTTTTACATTATATTTAAAATTCCTTCTAGTGAGATTCTTATTATTAATTATTTTTTATTAATTACATTTTTGATATGATACTCTACAGCTAACACACAACGATTATTGAGTTATCACCTTAATATAAATTTTGTAAAATGTCTTTTTTCATTTCTGTACAATTTGGTCGTCTTGTAGGTCTCAGGATTAAAGAAGTAAGTAAAATATAAGTATTTCGTTGTAGCTTCTTAAAGTTTGCTATCAAGGTAGAGCTAAAAAATAAAAATAAAACTAAATAAAACCGCATGAGATTTGAAAATTATTGATGAATCGAGTAAATATATTTTTCGATAAAACGGTGAGTTTATAAATAAAATATTTGCCATCAAAATATTTAAAAACGAAATAATAAACACTTCACTTGTAAAGACAAAACATGTGTCAAATTTTCAAAAAGAGGAATAATAACTTTCTTCTTCAAACAGAAATACCGAAGTATTGAGACCTACTGAGTAAAGACGACCAAATAGTCCACGGGCTAGGTACCACAATGAAGTATTTTCCTGAACGCCTTTCTAAACTCAGGGTTGAAGATAGTGTAAATGACGGGGTTCAGGAACGAGTTGATGTACCCCAGCCATGTGGTAAGGATGAAGGTAGTGACTCCTGGGGTGAAGTTCAGCTCAAATTTGTCGCAGATGGCACCGAGGACGGAACAGGTGAAGAACGGTGCCCAGCAGAAGAGGAAAACACCTGTGGAATAAAAGTTTGAGTTGCTTTTGATGCCTATTTTAAATGGGTCATTGTCAAATTTTGAGCTGGTAAATTTGTCCCCAGAAGAAAATATTTTAATGTTTGTTTGGCAAAATTATAATAATTTTAATAAAAATAAGTCAGATAATTGAAATGATGTACTGACGATGTAAAATTTAGAGAACAACATAATATGAATCAGATTTGTATAATAATCTGTAAGTATTGAATACGTTCATTCATAAAATTAATACAAGAGCTTATATAATTTATAGTAAAAACTCTTCAATAGTCTTCAATCAATAATACCTACTCTTCAATAAGTTAAATACTCTTGTGTTTAAAATGAGGTTTATTTTTAGTAACCGACATTCCTTACAAATCAAAATTTCCTTTCAATCTAGACATGTTTATTGTAGTTTGCAAAACATATTTCTCGCAACACTAAACTTTGAAACAAACATCTGTCTTCGAACTTACCTAGAACTATAGCCAAAGTTTTAGTTGCCTTCCGCTCTTTTTTTGCTGATGATTTCTCGCGTTTCTTCTTGCTTGCCTTATTTGCTTTGTAGATAGTAAACCTTGCTGTTGCTGCACTGGCTTTACGTTCTTTCTTGGATGATCCTTCTCGAAGATCATACTGACTTGCTTCCAGATCGTCGTCTAAATGAAGTGCTAGTGATACATTTCTGCAATAGATAGTAATGAAATTCATATTCCATGAATGTAACTCTATCTTTAAGCCTAATACAAGAAAAATGTTGTGAAATGAAAAAAAAATGTTATCAATTTACCTAGATTCCGTCGATAACTTCCCAGTCTTCCCATTTTTCTTCCATTTAGACCCGTCACATCCCATGTTCTTCAACACCGTGGCGTCTTTCAGGCCTGGAGACCCTGGAGGTGATACGTGCTCTCTGATAGTATCTTCTAAATTCGAAGGCGCATATCCAGAGTCATTATTACCATTAGGATCCGGAACTGGTTGCTTGACGTACTTTTTTGGGGTGCTGTTAAAAAAATGGTTTCATAAAGTAAATCTATTAGTTTATCTATATGCTCACCAAAATTTTATAAAAGGTTATAAGATAATGAAAAGAGCGTACTAATTAAAAATTTAATTTCAAATATATTGATGGTAATGTTATATTAATGGAAATAAAAGTGGTGCTTTTAAGAACTGTCATAAACGTAGATCAACGAAAAACGGTAGTAAAACAATCTAAATCTATGTAAAAAAAACGCCAAGAGAAATCGTTATAAGTCTAGACAATGCTGTTACAATGACCTAATTTAATAAAATATCTCCTTAGACAAGGATGTCACATTCGCGCAATAAAATGACCAAGCCATAAAAAACTAAAATAAAAATCAATTACCTAGCAGTATTTCTAGCAGTATATTAAAGAAAATGGTTCATTAATTATTTCATTTCACTTTTCAGCTATTTTAAAATAAACTTGTTTCAAAGTGATAAATGATCTTTTAGAACGACCTATAAATTAAAACGTGTCTATAATGCTGACATCATTTGTAGTTATATCTTAATCTATAGAAATAGCTCAATTATACTTAATTGAAAATGTTCTGTATTTCATTTGAATAACTTAAACTGTGTGTTCTATTTTATTTTCTATTCTGAATTCTGAATAAAATTATAAGGCGTGGAGTTACGTAAACTGTTATAATGATATCTGACAGTGTATCCTGTATCATAATTATTATCATCATAAATTTTGTCGCGAATAGTCACGTAAGAATTTTAATATCGTTAAGAAAATGCGTCCAAGATAATTTATAAAGCATCAAGCTCGCTTAGTGAACTATAAACCAAATACTCACGTTCTAAAGACCGCTCTAGTAGAGGATATTTAAGGTTATTGTGCTTTAGAATGCAAATTCTTGGATGCAGTTTACATGGAGTTTTAAATTTCCACACTTGATAATGATATTGAGGATTCTATAGAGAATAATAAAATACCGAAATTTTTGAGTACAGTTAACACCTAATTACTGAACAGATTCTCATGCGGCATTTACCAATAGACAGAGTGGTTCATGAGGAAGGTATAAGACAAGTGTATGATTTGTTAAGATTTTGTATAAATTGGTTGAAATATTACAATAAATTGTTGAAGATATCGGAAAAATCATGCTGCACGTATGAAGCGGTCCCTCGCCTTGCAAATCCGGACCAGGGCACTAGTTGATTAATATAAAGAAATGCGTGTGTCGTGACATACTTTAACAATGCATTAAATAAAATATGACAACAAAGAAATTTATGCTTTATTTCGCCAAATATACAGTTATGTTTCCATAGCTGCAATTATAAGCCAGTTTTCCTCTTTAAATTATGTTACCTTTCCAGTAACATGATGAGATATTGGACAAACATTAACCTAAACAATTTAAATAATACCCTCAATGGTAAAGCAAATAAAAAAGAATTACTTTGCAGTCTCCTCAGTGACCGTTGCAAGCATGAACTCAGTAGACTTGTCGTTAGGTATGATGTGACAGTCATCAGCATCTGCTTCTAAGTCTGCCGATCTCTTGTCGAAACTAAAAAAATAAAATGCAAAGTATAAAGTTATGAAAACTAAAAAATGTCTGCCTCTGCTAAGTAAAACTAAAAGTGGAACTTGGATGAACGAATGCTACCTATAAATATTCCATTTGGGTTTTTATTAAAAATAGGAAGCTAGTAGTTTGGTATTCGCCTACCAGGAACTTCATGATCTCTTGATTACTTTTGAGTTATGAGCAGATTTCCGTTGCTGTGACCGGTTACAATTACAATTTCCTAAGATCTTGCTACGAGTTACGAGTAATTAAACCTCTAATGTCTCCTATAGAACTGTCTAGTGTGGTCATATTTATGAAAAGTAATCTGGTTTTGACCAATGATAAAATAAGAGGTAGCTAGATAGGTTACTAGCGCGCCATGAAGCGTACAAAAGACGACAATTTGTTGTCTCAGGCCTCAGTCGCTCTTGAATAAGAAGACTGTACCCACGTGCTTGTTAGTTCCCGCTACCTAAGTTTTAATTACGACTTCATTTTCAAAATTATTTTGGTGGTTTTGCGAGTATTTAAGTATCTTCCTATATAATAACATACAGTTTGAAGCCTAGTTTCGATCTTTAAAGTTCCTTGAAAGCATAATGTATTGATTTGTGGTTTTACCTATCTTCATGATCATCTTCATTGCTGCCGGACCCAGTATTAGTAGGTCTGTCATCATGCAGCGCAGTCTCTGCTAGTCGTCTTGTTTGCGCCACATTTTCTATCACAACTGCGGCAGTCGCACCGGCTGTAGGATCTCCAGATACTGGAGGTTTCTTGGCTGCTCTCTGTTTCTTTGCACGATTTCTTAAAGCCTGTACATGAACATTTTTAACATGTTTATTTTTTATAAATATACCAACCTAAAGTCAACTTTAAGACAAGGATAGTTCAGTTTATAAATCTCAAATGTAGTGGCAAACGTGGATTTAGATCCTGTTTGAGCAATAGAAGAAGAAAAGAAATCGTTACGATGGTAGGGTCCTACTTCGTTGTTCACATCATTAGAAAATCATTTTACACGTACTTTTTTCCTGGATTTAATCTTACTCAATCTCTTGATATTATTAAATGAAACTTTTACTAACAATATGCATGAAAAGTTACTGTTTTAAATTATACCTTAAAAATATTATAATACAGGAACATCATCATGATACAGGGGATGTAGAAAGACCCCAATGAAGAGTAAATGACGTAGTTCTGGCTGTTGAACAAACACTCGTCAAAATTCCTGTCCGGGGTATCGTTGAGCCCCAGGACTATTGGGGCTCCAATCGCTGCTGATATTAACCATACCAGGACTATGGTGAACCAGACCCGTCGGTTATTCTTGTGCTTTGCGTATTTGATTGGTTGGGTTACTGCGATGTACCTGGTGAGATAAATGAGTTTTAGAATTTATGGAAACCTGATGAATATTAAATTTTGATTGAAAATATACCTGACACTATTAAAAACCATTTAAAAACTAAGAATGTCAGAAGGTTCGGCTACTAATTTGATTATGACATTGTAAAACTGACGCTCGTGAATCCATAAATCATTTTATATTTGTTAAAAATGGTGCAGAAAAAATATTCCTTTTGAGAGCTTCCGTTGCGTGCGTTGCGTAAACGGTTAAAGTTACGCAAAAATCATGTTTTTCTTTAAAAGTTCTAAAAAAAGTCCATGACAGCATATCTTTCAAGGTTGACTCACTATACTTTTTTATGGTACTTAATCAAATTTGTTCTAAAATAATGCGTTTTTAGTGATGGGCGCTGTCTGGGCTACAGAGAAAATAAATTATTAATAATTATTCCCAAAGATTACTTAGGCTACTTTTTTATCCCGGGAACGTGTCTGAAACCCGGGGGACAGCTAGTATAAGAATAAAACTGAAATTATTCGTCGTTCCGAGGTCTCAAGCAAGAAGCTGCAGTTTGTTATAATAAGTCCCACTCCGTGCTTCACGTTGAGCCAGTGCCGGGTTCCATGACACAATGCAGGTCATACTAATTAAGATTTACTGTGCTGCTGCAAAGATGTTAATTTAAAGATTAATTTTCTTTATACTGTTTGTCTTAATATACGATACGTACGATTCGCTTATGGGTCTATATATCCTTATTAAACGTCTAATTAGGTAATTTTAAAACTGGAAGATGTGGCGCTATGGTGGATTTTTTTAGTTTTTAGGGTGAAACGGGACCCTATTAGTAACGGACGACTCCGCTGTCTGTCCGTCTGTCACCAGGCTGTATCTCATGAACCGTGATAGTTAGACAGTTGAAATTTTCACAGATGATGTATTTCTGTTGCCGCTATAACAAAAAATACTTAAAAACAGAATAACATAAATATTTAAAGAAACATACAACAAACGTTTATTTTTCCGTTTTTATAGATAATGGTACGGAACCCTTCGTGTGCGAATCCGACTCTCACTTGGCTGTTTTTTTTGTTATTATTTGATTTCACTCGTAAAGTTTTTGCTCTCTTTCAATTCATAAATAATAAATTTCTCTGCAAAAAAACAGGTCGGTAACAAACATAATTGGTGGTTTTTAATACAATTTTTTTGCTGCCCAGTGTATATTAGAAACAATTCTTACCTATCAACTGAGATGGCGACGAGATTGAATATGCTGGACGTTGATGACGTCACGTCCATGGCTATGTACACATCACACACGAACGCTGGAAGACCCCACGATCCATTCACCTGCAGAAAAGAAAATACCTTATGAATATTGTTATAAAATTTGAATTTGGTTGATAATGCTTTTTTTCCCGCGATACATAGAGCATAGATGAAAGATTAAAATACATCTTTACCTATAAAAAAAAACACAATTTGATTAAACAAAGATAATTATTTATGATACGTTAAGTAAGCCGAGTTACTGAGGGCCTACTCCGAAAAACTCACAATTTACATCTCGTCGGTTTGCTGCAATTCTATTGGTTAATAATTTGACAACGATGATCGGACTATCGTGTATCGATTTTCGGAGTAGGCCCTCTCGTCTGATACTAAAAATTGTTTAGGATCAAACCGCAGGAAAAAGTTAATTAGGTATATTTCCATTGTTTAAGTTTTTATAATTGACGTATAAGTAAGTAGCACAAGTTGTAAGTAAACACTGGTTCTTGAAACACAGTTAAACACTAGTTTGAGGACCAAAGACCCATTGTTCTATTAATTTAAGTCAACGATAATAAATTGTTAAGTATTATTCTCTCAGATGCTCTTTAAACATATTACAAAGCACTCGAACTAGACCAAAATTCCACAATTTACCGTTTCGTTTCGAATTTACCAATTCACTCAAGATGGAAATCAGAAAATCACAGGAAATTGAAACGTCTTTGAACAAAAAATAAGGACAATATGATTCGTATTTGTGTTTAGTGTATTATATGAAAAGTTAATTTCGAAATGATTTAGAAAAATATCTAAATGGGGGCCGCTGTTGCCGATCAACGGCAAGGTTCCCAGAAGGCAGGCAGCGTTTCCTCTTTGGATAGCCAAGCTAACGCGTTGGCAGAAAAAGCTCCCCGCCCGCCGGTCCCCGGAAATTATTAAGATTATATTTTCTATATTTGTTGTAAATAAGTTAGCAATTATTAGATTTTACTACCAATTGATTTAAATCAGTTTATCGTGTAAGTTTTGTGTGCTTACCATCATCGGCCACATCATCACTGACCACGGTGAGATTGTAGTCAAAACACAGAAAAAAATCTACTCTGAACATCTTATTCAGATATTTTTATCCTCCACTTCACAGGAATATGACCTCAGGATATACGGTTCAATATTTGTTCTGAACATATTTGTATATTCATGATATTGGCAATAACAGGCTTTTGCATCTCTCCCTCGGAGGCTTTTGAGGAGAGTCGTTACGTAAGGTTCTATTTTAGGATAGTTTCTCATGATTTTATTAGGTATTCATATCCGTGTATAGTATCTAATCATACTTGAGAAAGATTGTATGAGTATTTGGATTTGAAATTTGGCATAGGTTTGTTATTCAACATGAAAAAAATGTTATTATTAAGGCCGGTCTTTCTGTGCTAAACACAAGAATCGCGCTCGGCATGATGAAGGGGCTTGTGTCCGGAGAAGCATTATATACCAAACAAAATTTGAAACAAACCGACATTTTGTTTATAGTGTGACCGCGAGTGCTATAATATGTGTAAGTATATATATATTTTTTTGTGAATTGTCGTAAAGGTATCAATTGACTGGTTATTTAGACATTTGAAGTATTACTCAACCTCTTCTTGTGACAAGTTGCGAATTTTAATTATGTATATCGACTAGTAGAAACTCACGCCTAGGTATGTCCATAACACAAGTTTAATCTTAGCTTGGGTGTCAAGAGTTTCAACAAATACTTATCAAATCAATAAGAAATTACAAGATAAGTCCCATCAAAGTGCAGGATTGGGGCTTGTGACGTCATTGTACAACTACTTTTTAGTACACTTTTTGCAGACCGGAAAATTTTAACGCACTGTATCTTGGTTATTTTTTGTTTTCGGATCAAAATAAAAAATACGTATCCAATATTTTTTGATAATCTAACTGACGGACTAATTAGATTTTTTTGTTTTTATTCCTTATTATACAAAATAAATTGTCCAGAACCAAACTTTGTTATTCAGTTATATTTTTGTAATTGTAAAAACTGCAATAAAGATTTTTTATTATTATTTATTATTATTATACTTAATGCCTTTTCCATCTACAATGCCTAGTTAAAATCACCCTGTATAATATAGTACCTACTCCAATAACATATCGGCAGTTGAAGCGATCTGAATAGAAATTTCAATTTCATTGGCCATACATGAATGCGCGTCTCTGACGTATAATTCTCTTTGTACAAGATTCGTATTGACATGCCTTCCAGACGCCTGTATTTGAAGGTACTTTTATATGGTAGAATGTTGAATATCTGCATGATAATGTAATTCAATGGTATACTTATTCAATACAAGGATCCAATTGAGGGACAGAATTTGGATGCGTAAGTTTTGTTAGGTTATGAGGAAAAAAAAAAAGATCCACCAAAAAAAGAAGCCTTGCTGAGTTTCTTGCCGGAGTCTTCTCAGTTCAAGTGTATTCCGAACCGGTAGTAGAGTCTATTGTAAAACTGTAACTTTTGACATTCATAAGTGCCTTATTAGGGCCTAAACTGAATAAATGAGTTTTGATTTTGATTTTGATGGGTATATAATTATATATAGTAGGATTTGCCCTAACATACCCATCCAAAATCAGTCCCTCTATTTAATTCCTGTATTGGATAACCGTGTCCGGTTGATAGCCCTCTGCGCTAGCCGATTTGTCAGGTTGATGCAGCCATCAGAAGCTACCAACTTAAGATGAAACCTTCAGTTGGAGCGCGAAATTCAGTAAATATACTACCATTCTTGTCGCAATGTTGATAACTTACGACCTATAACTAAGCTGCAATTAGCAAAAAACGTGATAAAATTTGAATTTCGCGAAGGTTTCACCTTAAGGGTGGAACATGGGTTAAATCGCGAAAATACGCTGTGTTTAGACAGTTTTTTTGACGAATCCTTTCGTCTATTAGTCCTACGAAGAATATATGTTTATGTTTCAATTGTATTGATTAAAATTGAAGTAAATATCTTTGAATTTGGTAAAAAAATATTAGCCGAGCACACAATTTGTATACTTCGGCGATAACAAAACAAAGTAGGTATTTTGTTGATTTTTGAGACTGCATTAGTAGCTATGGAAACAATCCAACGTCCTATATTCTTTGGAAACAATGGAATACAATTTGTGACGGTGTATCGATATTGTGTAGACAGACGAACATGTGTATTCCACGCCTGGTTTTATTTATATAAATAAGGCTGATTACAGACGTAGAAATATAAAAATATTTTTTTTAAATATTAAATATTATAAACTAACCCCGCGTGCTCAGGATAAAAAGTAGCCTATATGTTATTCCTACGGATGATCTATTCCTGATAGCAACAACATTTACGTTGAAAACAATTGCACTATTTTATTTAGGACCTTAGATGCAGGATATGTGATATGTTTTTGTAAAAAGTTATATTGAAATGAAATGAAATGAAATATTATTTATTCAAATAGACCTTCACAGGCACTTATGAATAGTCAGACTCTAATGCACGGTTCGGACGGTAGCTTTTGCTGAGAAGAGCCGGCAATAAACTCAGCAATTACTCTTTTCAAAATAAACTTCATAATTTAGGTATTATAAAGAGCACTCTGATAGCAACAACATTGACCTTGAAAACAAGCAATTGCACTATTTTTTAGGACCTTAGGTATATTACCTACTTGCAGGATATGATATGTTTTTGTAAAAAGTTATATTATAAAGCAGTAAAGATTTTTTACCTTTTTTATTTCAGAAGATTGAAAAGCAGGCAGGCGGTCTACCTGATGGTAAGTGGTTACCGTCACCTATCGCCATTTGCATTACCAGAGGGACCTATTGCCAAAGTATTGCCGACGTGTTACAACGTCGAGAAGGCAACCGGCTCTCAAGTGCAATTGCTGGAACATTTTCAACTTGAGGGTGGTAGCCAGCCAGTACTAACGAAGTACCCTACCACCGTAGGTACAATGAGGAATACCAACAAAAAAATCTAATTAGTCCGTCAGTTACATTATCAAAAAATATTGGATACGTATTTTTTATTTTGATCCGAAAACAAAAAATAACGAAGATACAGTGCGTTAAAATTTTCCGGTCTGCAAAAAGTGTATTAAAAAGTAGTTGTACAATGACGTCACAAGCCCCAATCCTGCACTTTGATGGGACTTATCTTTGTAATTTCTTATTGATCTAATAAAATAAAAAATACGTATCCAATATTTTTTGATAATCTAACTGACGGACTAATTCGATTTTTTTGTTGGTATTCCTCATTACCTGCAGTCACAACAGTTACTATCAAAACCTTTTCCTAGAACTACTTACTGGTACCTACTATTCAATTATATAATCACAATTAAGAAATAACTACTGAAAAGCACTGTAGCATTAACGTATTGTGCATTTTTATAAAAAAGTCCATATAGTCCAAAAACAGCCTAAATCGCTCCGATATTGGCGACATTCCAACCAGAGTGCACGATGCAAAATTCACAATAAAACCAAATGATACGTATATGAATCTGTTTGTTTTGCTTGTAAATTATATCTACACTAATAATATAAAGAGGTTTTTCAAATGTTTAAATCAAAACACGAGTAAAATCTAAAAACTATTACAAGTATACAAAATATATTTTTTTTGTTGCCAGAGTGAGAAACGTAATTTCTTGTAGATTTTTTGGCGCTGAATTTGGCCATAGAATTTGTCTAGGAGCTCAGGATTTTGAGATATACCTATCTCAATGTGCTAAAAATTAGATTTTTGGTAATATTTGAAGTTATTCTTTGACTGAAAATTTTAACGGTGAATTCGGAACCATCCTTTAGTACTACCAAATACCATTTTCGTTTGTTTCGGTACTTTTTTTTTTGTTCAAGTTATAGGTTTCAATTTTTTTTCATAATGTAGTTCGCTAGTTATTAAAATACAAAATATAATATTGGTAATGTCGAAGTACCGTAGCGAAAAAAATATATCTTAGGGTATGTACTGCACTAGAAGCTATACTTGCACTAACATCTGAAGATTTTTTCTCTTCACCGACCTTTCCTTCATAACATAACCTTCAGTCTTTTTTTTACAACTGTTAATAAAAAATCCAAGTCCCCCAGTTAGACCATTCTCTAAGGACGTGATGTCATATGTGACAACATCCGGAATCTGGCTCAACTTCCGGGAGCCATTACGTGCGTCCATTGTCCGCCATCTTTTGTGTCTTTCTCCGGTTTTATTAGTTTGTTCCTCTGAAGGTGAATCAGCTTGGGTGTCGGTTTATATGAAGACGATACGACTACGATATTTCTTTATTTCGCCAAGTGTGATTTGAGACTGATAAAAAGGTGGTAATGTCGGTGTAAAAATCGTGTTAACTATTACGTATTACCAATTTAATTAACTAATTACTCTAGGAAAGATTTGATTGTTTGTGAAGGTTATATGCTACTTTTTATCCCGGGAACGCGAGTGAAACCGCGGGGAACAGCTAGTTGATACATAAAAATGTTCAAGTTCAAGCTATGTGCATAGGTATACTTTGTGAAAATCAAACTGTATGGAGTAACGTGACGGACAGATCTTACTTCACCGTCAATTGAACTGTCAATGCATGTCTTGACAAGGTCGGACGACAAAAAAATCGTATCATGTAAATAATTATGTAATAATATATAACATTACTGATGTTTGCCACTTTCCTCCCATTGGTCATTTGCTAAAAACGAAACGTTACAGTGGGAAATTGTGTTTTCGTGAGGAAGGGCCTATAAATAGGATTATTGCGAGAGGATTCCTCTGAGCTTATATATTCATAGCTTGATATATAGCCAGCAGGTATGGAGACGAAGGTATACTTTTGGCACGAACTTTACCATTATCCTGAAGGGTTAATTTCGATATATTTGTGGCAGTTTTCTTATTTCCTAATTCAATCTATCTCTGAAACTTGATTGCTTGATGGTATTTGCGAAAGTTTGATGTGTATGTGTGTTTTTGAACACTTACCTTAGTTGAACGGATTTGACTGAGACTTGAACATAGATCAGAATATAAAATTCTGTATTTATTATTTTATTCCTTTTTATCCCAGGAGCGCGAGTGAAACCGCGGGGCGGAAAACAGAATTCAAAATAAACAAGCAATAAAGGAAACTAAACAAAACAATACATAAAAGCGCAGTAACAGTACTAATAAATAAAAGATACATCTCCTATAAACCACACTGAGCTATCCAATAATCGAGAATCAGCGAAACCATTCCGTGAATCACTTTACGAGCGCCCACTTGGTCGAGAGTCGAGTTTCACTTGGCCGACAGTCGAGTTTCACTTGGCCGAGACTGAAGCTTCACTTGGCTAGGAGACGAGTATTGCGCGGGCGACGACTATTCTCAGCTAAATCACCCAGCGTCGGTTTCATATCGATGGAATCAGGTCGGACGTATTTTTTAGTACTTTCTTTACGATGGCGAACTTTTGGTGTTTTTTACGCTTGTCTTGGTTTTTGATGGAGTAATGAAGCAGTCAATTTTAGTAAGTGGTGAATTGATTGGAAGGTGTTTTCAAGGTTTTTCTTTTAGTGACGATATTTAAGCTCCACAAATCTTTATAGCTGTCAAACTAGGGTTGTAACTAAGGCAGTATATTTTTTTATGAAAACTTTTGAATTAAATAATAATAATGTTTTTATCTAAACTTTATCTAATTTTCTTTTTTTACTGCTTAAAATAAAAAATACTTATCCAATATTTTTTGATAACCTAAATGATGACTAAACAGAATTAATTATTTTTTACCCAGTCATCATCCCTATTATTTGAATCGACAATTTCTACCAAGCCCAATCAGAAAAACACTCAGGAAAACACCTTCAACTACAATAATAAAAGCCTAAATCCCGACCCTACTACATCACTTAAAAATCCTCGTATTCAATAGCAATTACATTCGAAAAGATAAGGGTATTTGGACTTGACCATAATCTCTTACGACTAGAACAAGCAATTTTGAACTTTCTCACACTATAATAAGAATCTTATAGTGAAAGCTTTTGTATGCAATTTTCAACGTCTAAAAGTATATTTAGAGCAAGTGGAGGATCTTTTTCATATGACTTCTTTTTACTATTTGATATAGAACTGTCCCTTATCGTGCGTGTTTAGAATACATACTGTTCTTTCAGATCACATTAGAAGAAATGATATTCAAACGATAAAGCAATTTAGGTATATTCAAACTAAATGCTATACTAAAATGTAGAAAAAGTTTTTTTTAAGGTTTTAGAAAACACACGTGCATTATCCTTTTTAGGATTCATCATCATCATAGCCGAAAGACGTCCACTGCTGGACAACAGCCTCCCCCAAGGATCTCCACGATGGCCAGTCTTGCGCTACCCGCATCCAGCAGTTTCTTGCGACCCTCACAAGATCGTCGGTCTACCTTGTGGGGGGCCTGCCCACGCTGCGTCTTCCAGTTAATTGTCTTTTAGGATTTGGTACCACTAAATAAAGATACATTATTTATTCAAAAATCTGTAAAGAATATTGTGCACTTGAACTTAAAATGAGCTTGAACTTTTGGTGAAGAAAAACATTGTGAGGAAAGGAAAAGCAGTAGAGAAGCACGAGTACCAAAGTCCGAAAAGGTGTGATCCAGCTGTTGCACTTGAGAGCTGGTTTCTTTTAAGTTTCAATGCTTACTAGCTTTGGTTACATCATCGTTATAAAATAAGGGGTTGTTGTAAAAATAAGGGCTAAGGAAAAATAATAAGGCCAACACCTACTGAATCACTAAATTTATTTATTTTTCAACGGTATGCTTTTAGCACAAAAATAAGATTTATACATTAAGATGGATGGGCTGCATTTTAACGATTTTTTTAAATAAATTAAAACCCTTAAATTGTTAAAATTTCAAACTGCGGACCATCTTCAAATTGCCTAAATTAATCATTAAGAAAAGTTTAAGAACACGAATTCTTGGAAAACAGCGATATTTTTTATTGCTCCATTCATAATGATTGACTTCTTATTCTGCGGCTAACCGTCTCCTTGGCGTCCCATAGATCTTTATTTGAACTCCTGTAAATATATTTATTTGTTACAAATTAGTATAGTATAGCTATGCAGGGTATTTAATATTATGATTATTCTAAGATAACTCACAAAATATTTGAATCATTAATAATATATTACCATTAAAGCGCTATCCACACATTTCCGGGTTAGGGCTATCCGTGTTCCGAGTTGTTCGTGATACTATAATGTATCCGGACGGGGAGCTGTGTTAACAAGTTCGTATTAATTGTATGTAACCGATTTTTTCCCCGTCCCTGACGGGACACAGCAGGGCCGGGTACCCGAAAATATGTGGATAACGTTATACAGGTGAAATGTACCGTAGCATTTGATTTCACGGTGGTAGGAGGTACTGAATATAAATTTAAGAAATAGGATTCAAAAACAATTGAAGCAATTCCAATTCAGCCTGGATGATATTCAAAGTGGTTTAGTGTGTAGAAAATGCATCATTCCACAATTTTAAGGGACAGATGTGACTCGTATATCTGGGCTTTAGATTGTGTGAATAAGTGGGTTGTATGGTGTCGAAAAATCGTAATTAGGTAATCATAGCAAAACTAAAATGTTTTGCCGCACTTGACAGCCAATTACTTTCTATCCTTTGTATGCGTACCACTTTCGACTACATCATCACTCTGCCTTTCGACGAAGGAAAATAGAATTAGGAAATCTGAATTACCAAGAATACATAAGATATTGGCAAAATTGAGTGAATTCTTCAAGATAGCATATTTTCTAAAACTATTTAATGTAGGTTTAAATATAAGGTAAATTTCAAATATTTCATTAGCGATGCGCGATGGTGAGAGGTTAATCAAATATCTCTATGACTCGTGTGATTGTTTTCATTAGCAGTCGATGCTGAAGCACAGACGTTGATGCATTGTGATTCGACTCGTGACGACCGCGCCGCATCGGGCCAGCCACCATTGGGTTTTACTCGGCTAGATTCGTAGCACGGACTAGTTGCAAACGCATGGGCAATGGGCATCTCGCAATCGCCCATCGCCATTTTGCTCGATGTTCTAAAATATGCCATCTCAAAACGAATTATAAAAGTACTTTTTATACCATACCTTATATCATGAACATGACTTCAACAAAAATTTGCAGTAAAATGATACTAAAAACTAAGATTCATAGCCTCATCCTGCATCAATCCCTCTTTAATCATAGTCTGTAGCTCAGAAGACTGCGAACTCCTCAAGCTTGATACTCCCCAGGTCTTACTTCTCCTCAGTGGCGGTCTCCCACGGATCCTACCCTCGAACCTTTGACGTTTATGATTTATTGGGCTTAAGTCTGTATCTGACATATCCTCGATTTTACGCTTGGAAGCTGATGATGAAGTAGAATTGAGTGAATCCAGAGACCTGTGTGGTGTTGTTGCTGGAATTTGAAATTGATTATGTTAAAAATTATATGGTTTTTCTTTTGCAATTAGATATTCTCTTAAAGAAGATAATTTTGTCAAGTATAATTTGGTAGATTGCTATATGAGCAGAATCGGAATAAATCATGATGAAGTCCATAAATTATTTTATTTTTCAGTATGTAGGTATGTCGTAATAATATTTCGGCAAAGCTCTCAATGAAAGTGATGAAATTGTACCAAACATTTCAAAATATTTTTCTAAGACCTGAAATTTGAACACCTCAGCGCGTACAAAGACTAAGTGATTACATTACTTTCAAATGAAAAACACCATATTGCTATGAAAGTTCACTGGTTTTAACAAGGAGCCTGAAGTAGACCGCAATAAATTTGCAAAGATTTAATATCTTAAGAGTAAAAGAAAATTGAACAAAAAGTAGAACGCCCGCACGCCCGACAGAGTAAAATGATTGTAGCGGACTTTTTCATGAATAGAAAAATGCAATATTGCTGGCCACTTGACACGGCACAGAACTCCCCTTTTTGCGGCAAAATTTACAATTTCAATTCTATTTTCCCTTTTGTCTGGAATTGTTCCAGATTACATGAATTTTAATGTTCGCTTAGGGCTTTTTTCAAATTAGAAGTCACTCAACCTGTTATGGAAAGAGCTCTGTTGTGTAACTTTTTAAGTGATTAAAATAAGTTTATTTTAACAAAGATAGGTACTGAAATAAGCTTTTAAACTGAGCAACAAATTACAGGATGTCTTCGAGTTTGATTAACGTTGACACAGCTAATAGAAATAGAAAAAAAATGAGTATCAAATTTAAATTGCATACCATAATTATTACATACGTTCATGATATTTTTCCGGGTATGAACTTCTAAACCCATTTCCAACACAAATATCAATTTTTCAGTTAAAACAAGGAGAGGTTGTATAAAAACAAAGGAAACATGAATGAATATTATAAATGGGCATGATCTAAAAGTTTTCCTTACGACGGGTCTAAGGAATGGAGCAGAATTCCAGAACTAAGATGATAATAAGAAAGCTTAGAAATAATGTTTGCTCAATGATATTGGATATTGAACACTATTAAAAGTAAGTCCTCAACTTTATTCTAGCAGGCTAGCATCGTTTATTCTTTGGATGGCCACGTTAAAGCGGAAAAAGCATAAAGACTTAAGTATCGGTAGTTGCACTACAGAGCCAGTAAAGTTTGCAAGAACATAATTATTTTTCCTTGGTGCGTCAATACTCTTGTGAAATCATAAAAATATTAAAAACCGTTTATTATGTACTTCTT
This sequence comes from Tethea ocularis, assembly GCA_963555595.1. Classification (NCBI taxonomy): domain Eukaryota; kingdom Metazoa; phylum Arthropoda; class Insecta; order Lepidoptera; family Drepanidae; genus Tethea; species Tethea ocularis. Next base: position 9,429,668 of record OY741972.1, on the reverse strand, counting down.
ATTAAAACTCCAAACATAAAACTTTCGTAACATGCAGCAAGATTTTGACGGAGCTTGAAAAATACAATATAACTTTAAAGTTGAAAGAATTTTTCATTTTGCCTAGTCGGACAAACGGACACAAATCAATTTTACGAAAAAAAAATGCTTTTATAGCTTTTGTTGGATGCCAAACGATTTGTCTTATTCCTGTTCATATTAACAAAAAGAAAACTTTTAAAGTACTTACTAAAGTTGGTTCCTTCTCCCCAAAATACATTTTTCACAGCCTTAGCAACGCTCGACCAAATATTCTCTTTATTTGGGCCCTCATCTCTAACAACAATGCTTGATTTCTCATCAATTCCAACTCCATCTTCCACAATCTTTTTAACACTTACTACTCTTTTAGTAATCGTAAATTTAAACTGTATCTCAGTTTCTTCTTCGCTTTGTCTCAAAACAGAACTTATACAACTTTGCAACGAACCGGCAATGTTTGCTGATAAGCTCGTTATTGCATTATTGATACCAGCTTCTGGAGAGTTGATGCAAGTTTTGTATAGTTCACTCAATTCTTTTGAATTGTTATTTGACTCGATTAAAGGGCTCTCTTCTTTAAAATTTATAGCTCTGGCTTGCATACTACCATGATCACCTACAGGTGGTGTGGTCTCTTGTGGTTGTTCTCTTTTAACATTGGGAGTTCTAGCCATAATAATACCTTGGTTTTCAAAACGATTAATAAGAGCTTGAAAGCGTGGATTTAAGCAAAACCTGGGTTTTTGAGGACCCGGAGTGAGCATACGTTTTGGTTTCCGAAATACTGAAATTTAACGAAAAAACGCTTAAAATTAATCTTATTATTTATTTTCCGTTGTTTAATTGTTGTTTGTTTAATGTTAGTACCCTTTGTTTGATGTTCACCTTCACCGGAAGCTCAAGCTCATTGTAGGATTCGAAGCCGTGACGTTTGTCTCGGTATCTGACGTCACTACCACTAAGCTATCTTGGCCTTAAAAAAGTTATTCTGTGCATACACGAGTTTTGATTTTGATCTGGCCTCAAAAATGTTCTTATAGCTGTTAGTGCCTATTAAATAATTGAATAAACACACACCTCTTTTAACTTTTGGTTGCTGTTCAAAAATTGTATCATCAGCAAATTTAACCCTTTTGATTTTGACAGAAGTATCACCATTATTCTCAGAGTCTTGGAAGGTGACATGTTTCTCTGAGCTATCTTGACTACCGATTTTTAGACGACTTGTGGCTATGATGCTTTTCAGCTTCGGTAAAATGTTATCAGAATCTACTTTAGATGGCTGAAAATATTGTAATATACATTATTTTAGTTTGCTGATATAATAATATGGGCACAGTCATCATGTTCAAAAACAATGTTAAAGTATTTTTATTTCATCCAATATTTTTGTAAAATGTCATTCCAAGAGACTAAAAATAGTTGAAATTACTCTTTTGTGTAATATTTAGACAAATCACAAGGGTTCCGTTATTAGCCGTGTGTCTATGAAACTCTAAAAAATAAGCAAAATAATTAAATACTTATCTGCCTAACCTATTAGAACTACTAACATAAAAAAAAATGCTTTTACTAGCTTTCCACTAACCTCATTAGAAGTAGTACCCTGAACAGGACTATCAGCGTTCTCAATCTCAGAAAGTGGGGAGTCAGTACCTTGACCTTGGAATAACGACCAGCCTCCGTTAGCAGGGTGCGTTGGTGTGCTGGTTGTCACAGATTGTGCTAACTTTATGATATGAGGTATATGAGACGTTGGTGTTGTCATCTCTTTCTGTTTTTCTGAAACTGAATTATATTATCTCAGAAGGCAGTAGCAACAGTATATAATCAAAAATCATATCAAATATAATTTAAAGTAAATACCTTGATAATTTTCAGTTCTTAACGGCGTAGTTTTTGTAATAGGTGAACCATCAAAATTATCTTCTTCACCAACCGTTTCCTCATATTCTTCAACTGTCTTTTGTCTCATCATACTAAGAAGTTTCTTAACATGAGGAGTAGCTGCTCTATGTTTTTTTAATTTAGGAGTTTTAGGAGCCAATTTTGGATGAGGAGTTCTCATTACATCAACTTTAATCTCTTCTTCACTGTCACTAGATTCATAATCGACCAAATGTTTTCTTACTATTGGAGTTATTACAGCAGTTTTACTAAATTTATTAACGGATATTATACCTTCATAGTTTTCACCATCATGTTTATTGATTTGTTTCTTATCAGCTACTTTCTCGTATAAAGAATCGAATTTCTCTTCTACTTTCATTTGTTGACTAGTTTCTTTATCAATCAACTCAGAAATGCTAGTGCAGGTATTAATGTTTGACAGTTCTTCCATTGTTCTAAAGATTTGATTGCACTTCTTGCACTGTAGAGGTAAATGTTCTTCTGTTAGGTGTTCGATGAAGTCTTGATTCAGTTCTTTAGGTTTACAAAGAAACTTATGGCCACGACAAATTGGGCAGTCGTATTTTAGATCATGAGTTGTTCTTTCGTGTCTCCAACGACAGTCTGCGCAACAAAATATTTGCTGACAGACAATGCAATAGACCTGAAATCATAGCGTGATCATTGTTATATATAAATTTTTAAATGAAGTCGTCCACTTATCAACAGCAAGTACCTTATATTTACCTATAATATCATCTCATTATACGAGAATCTCATTTATTCCGTCGAACACTTGACAATGTTCTCACTTTATACCTACTTATCCTGAACTAATTGACTCGTCGACCTATTTAAATTCAGTAATTGGTGTGTGACATGCGGCCTATGCTTTCATAAGCTGCGTCCTTGTCATGATAAAAGGTACAGCTTTTTATGGTAAATTGTTGTCGTCTTTTTGTGAGCGTCTTTCTTTTAATTTGATTGTTTATTTACGCCACAAGTTAGTTTCACGAAATTTCTTCGTTTTTTTTTTTACTATTGTAATTATTTACCTACTACTAGATCTACGATGAATTTAAATATTGACTTTGTATCACCTTTGAAGAGATTTTACAAGTTGTTAAAAGATTGATTTTATAATTTGATAATAGCATAATCTGGCCGTTTTATAATTTCAAAGACAAAATTTGCCACTGGCGTGACTAAATCCTATTGAAAATTAAAAAAGATCTCTCGAATTCATGGAGCAACAGTTAGTTAAAATATAAATATGTAGGTAATATTGTAGTATTTTCTGCGAATAATTTCGCCTCATACTAAACTGACGAGGACAAGCAAACAGGCGAGGAGCTTAGTAAAACAACACGTTTATATTTTATTTTAAAAAGTCGAATCCTTTTTAGAATCAGGTAACTATTCGTTTTCTATTAGATCTAATGTATGCTAATAATTTGGATGAACCAAATAAGAATATTTGTATTTAATTTTAAAAAGCATATTCACAATTTTTGCCTGACATTAACGATAAGTTCAATTTACAAAAAAAAAACTATTCCTCGTAGTTTAACATATTTTTTACAAAACTCTTGCAACAAATAATGCAGAGAAAACCTTAATTTGGAATCATCATATTTTCTCATAATTATTTAGTTTTAAGGGTTAAACCTTCGGTTGGAGCGCGAAATTATAATTTTATGACGTTTTTTGCAAATTGCAGCTCAGTTATAGGTCGTAAGTTATCAACATGTTATTTGCGACAAGAATGGTAGTATATTTACTGATTAATAACAAAATAAATCATCAACATATTCCTCCAAGGTATATTATTGACAGATACGACTATTTCATGAAAATGTTACTAATATACCTTGGAGGAATATGTTGATGATTTATTTTGTTATTAATCAGTATATATACTACCATTCTTATCGCAAATAACATGTTGATAACTTACGACCTATAACTGAGCTGCAATTTGCAAAAAAACGTGATAAAATTTGAATTTTGCGCTCCAACCGAACATTCCCCCTTAACCTATAACTGAACTCAAATGAACATCGTTAACGAGGTGAAGTCAAGTCAGTACTCCTACTCACTAGCTCTCAGTAAGTTTAGTAGAAATGTTACTAGCCTGGTGGCATTGCCGACATGTCTGGGACTTAGCAAAAAGCGAAAACGTGTTCGAGAGCAACGGCATTATGGTCTCAGTGTTTCGCAGTGTACAGTGGCGGACAAGGAAATGCATTTGGGAATAAGTCAACGTATTTAGGTGGAATTCGGTTCTGTCGCATTGTAGTCAGGTTTTACCAAGTCATTACCGAGATGAAACTAAGTCCTAAAGTCGTCAAATATTAAAGATCCGAATATACTCACACAAAAATATTTTAATTTAAAATATTTTGACTTTTAAATATTACAGATTTACATGGGATATTATAAAATAAGATTTTATTTGGATAAAGCGATGCTTGAAAATACGTCAGTACCCAATAACAATGAATCTGATAAAGATAATATTGTATTGCATCTTTGTATATTGAGGGATCTCAAGTAGATATCTCACATTTCGTTTTTGTCGAAATAATATAGTTTTATATTCTAAAATATGAACTAATGAATGAATGAATTTTAACGCATAGGCGTTAAAATTTGTCCAAATTAGTTCAACCATTAGCGTGATTGAGTAGGAAGAATTCAAGTTCATTATAAGTACTACTATTGTTTGCTCCGCATTTTACCCTAATTCTTGGGATAAAAAGCACCATGCGTTTGAGACGTTAAAAAAATAAACAACTCACTTTCTTAATAATAATAGTAACATATTATGATGATGAAACATAAATTCACTATAAAAAACTAATATTTTTCAAGATCTCTAACGTTATTTATGGATTTTGCACTACATTTCGTATATTTTTTTAATAACTCAACCATCCAGTTACTATTGCACGTAGTGTATTAGCTAGAAGCGAGTGGTTTACACGTTTGTAAGCCGCAAACGCTTTGACACCTTGTCACGCTATGTCTGACTTTAGGCTTTAGATATGAACAGAATTATCATGTAGAAATACTTTTTATTTACTTATATTATAAATTAGCAAGTTCGTGTGAAAGTATGTATGGATGTTTGTTACTCTTTCACGTTAAAACTAATGAACGGATTTGGATGAAACTTGGCACGTAGATAGATCACACCTTGGAATAAATTTTTGGGTTCTTTTTATCCCGGGAAATCTTAATATCCCTCGGGAACGCTCGTGAAACTGTTTGGTGGAAGCTCACTAAGCGGTTGTATTTATAAGACAGGTTTTATGAGTCGATCGAAAATTATATAAATACCAAAACCAGATAATATGAAGATGTTAATATGGCAATATTTTTTTTTTTAATCTACATATAATAGTTACTGCAACCAAGGATTAAAATGTCACTCGGGATGATAAATACAAATAATATAAATCCCATTATTAATCTAGGTTCAAGTTTAAAGAAACTATGAATTATAATATTAGATATAGGTACATGAATACTGAAAATATCACTCTTTTTTAGTCAAATCGCTAGTTAAACATTTTTTTGTTACTTTATCTGGATGTGTTTTACTTATGTGTACCTATACATATTGAGGCAATATTTGACTACGAGTATGTCACTAACAAAAAAAAAACTTAGTTTTAACCAGGTAGGTTGTTATTTTCCAGTTCAAAACCAAATATGCCAAAAATCACATCAACCCTTTGCTTGATCTTGACAGACAAACGAACAAACACATTTTCACATTTATAAATAAGTAAAGATAACTTGGTACTTACATCAACAGAAGCTTTCATTTTTAATCCATTTCCTTTTCACTTTAACCTGAGAATCACTTGAAATTTTATAAACAAAAATTTGTTAACATTTAAACTATGAAGAAATGTACTTTTTGGCAATTGTCTCGAGAAAATATCGAGAAGCTACAACGTCTATCAACACAATGAGTATTCGAATAGTGATTGTTTTTGATACATACCTTCAATAAAAAATATGATTACGAACAACCGATAATGTTAATACCCTACAAAGCGTATCTATGCTACAACGTAAATAGTATAGTTCAATATAGGTATATTTGACGTCACTAACACAGCCTTCAGGTATCATAGCCTTCTTAGACAAACTATTAAGTTTTTGACCATGAGTCCATTGGAGTACGGGTCTCACTGATTTGTTTTTCGCACTAAGATGATGTAACCTCACGAAGTCTATTAAAAAGGGGTTTTTTAAACCATCGTATCTCCTATATAGATAATACAGATACTTATTTTCAAAAAAAAATGTATGACATTCTCAAGACCTTTGTGCAGCTTTTGACGGAATTCAAAACATATTTGGATATACATAGATAGATAAAAAAATACATAAACATACCGTGAATCAAATCACTTTGAAAGCCAGTGTTTCTCTTAATTTGAAATTAAAACAATATCACAAGATTTCAAATTCAAACCAAATAGATTGACGTATTCATTTTTAATTAAAAGTAAATTTCTTTTTTTGTAATTTTTTTTTTATAATGTGTATGGCGATAATTTTACGACATGACAGGGCCTTATCTGTCATTATCCAAAGTGGAAACACCAGCCTGCTGGGAATATTGCCGATGATCTGCATCAGGCAGTGACCACCTCAAAGGTTTTTTATATGTACATTGTATTTTTTTGCATAGTTTTGCTGTAATTTTTTTAAGGGGATCACTATGGTCATTAACCTTGATAATTTGTCCATACAACCAAGATCTCAAAGGCGCCCGTGGGTAGGATTGAGAGGAGAGCGAGGGATTTATGCTTCACGCTTAAGAATTTTATTTATTACCTACACAAATAGACGAAAGGATTCGTCAAAAATTTTTGGGATTGGACCCAAGTTCCAGCCTTAAGATCTGTAATGGGAAGCTAATCTGCAGATGTTGAGCCATAGCAATAAAATCAATGGTTACCTGAAAGTGTTGGGTCTTGCAATAAACACTTGCGTGATCCAAAATTACATGAAACACTTGCACAGTATTAAACTTGTTGCTTGCAATAGTCGTAATTTCCGGTGCTACTGTACTACCGAATTTTCAGCCAGTGTTGCGGAAGTGACGTGGCTTTAGCCGGACACGGTCGGACCGTTTTGGTGAAGGTAAATGTGATGTTTATAACAACGGAAAAATTATTTCCTGCTACGGTTATAATATTACTTGAATCTATATAGTTTTTGGGTTCTCGAGTGGCGATCAGGAACCGGTAGTTGCAGTGTGGACAAGCCCCACAAGGTGGACTGACGGTCGGTCCCATAATAACTAAAGATAATTTATGTCAAGATTTCGTTACGGAAAGTAACAGAGAGTACGTACTTCAAGCTTTGTGAAAAAAGAAAATTGTATAGTTTTGACTCACTGATATTATTTTCTCTTTAAAAAAAATGGGTTTAAGTTTCAAAAACACAAATACTATTTCTAAAGGGCAGTGCCTTGAACTATAGAATCCATGTTGTTAATTGTGAAAAACACAATATATAACAAAACTGTGTATAGTTGAAAAACGCACAATTTTTGTTGAAAGTAAATCTTGTTTACGGATGACGTACTTTGACAAGCTATATTTTAATTTCTATTTGTAACTTATCCTCAATATTTTGAATTTTTACGATAGGTACACATATTCAGTTTTAATATTAGTTAGTCAACTTTCATCTATCCTCATGTTTCAAAATTTGGTTTTTGTCCGCCTACGGCAACACTGCGCGACGTTCTTGCGAGGGTCGCGGGAAACCTCTACCAGCTGTGGAAGTCTTTCAGCTGACATTATGATGATGATGATACAGTTTTTTGAACTATGTATAGGCTTAAAAGCTCACCACCTGTTTTATGTAATTTCTTCTATTTTATTTTACTAGCTTTCGCCACGCGGTTGCACCCACCTTCCCGGGATTTAAAGTAGCCTATTTCCTCTTTTATATCATAGGCTATCTGCATGGTAAATTTCATTGCGATCGGTTCAGTGGTTAACCTGTGAAAAGCTGACAAACAAAGAGACAGTATTCATTCTGTTAGTATGTTAATTCATTAAGTATGTAAGGGTCAATTACCTTGATAATAAAGAGTTTATGGGGGTTCAAAGATTTCATCAGGATAAGGTTAAAGACTAGCTCACTTGCACTTTGATTATACGAGTGCGATAGTACATTTGATATAGGTGTGTGAAAATCTAAAGATTCGAACGTAAGTTGCTACAAAGAATAAAGGTATCACGAAAATTCAACTCTGCTTCCATTGGAACGATTCCAAGTGTCGTATATCTTCCAAAACGCTCTGAAACTTGTATTATTGTAAACTCTGGAAATTCTAGGAATGTCGTTAAAAAGTTTTACACAAACTCCTGGAGATTTAAAAAGCCACAGTTGAAAAGAGGGTATCTCTTTTTGTCTCTTTTACTACTGGATTGATGTAATGGTATTATGTGGATTTCATAACTTACTAGCGACCCGGTGTACAAATATTTGAATTTCTCGGCTTTTCTGTAGTAAAGTATGTATATATAAACCTTCCTCTTGAGTTACTCTATCTATTAAAAAAAACCGCATCATAATCCGTTGCGTAGTTTTAAAAATCTAAGCATACATAAGGACAGACAGACGGGAAAGTGACTTATTACGTGAGACAAGTTAAAAGGAAGTCTAGTAAAATCATAGGTTCATATATATCCGTCACTTTACGCATCCTTTTGTGTTCCACGTAAATAATGTTTATAATAAATATTATTTTATTTGGTCTTTATGTCTTAAATTGTAATAGAAAATTATAATAGAAAAAATCTGAAACTAACAAAAGTTTACATCATGAACAAAAAATCGCTAAAAGACAATTTTTTGATACGCTAAAAAATATAATGAAACGGGAAAATATACGTAAAAACGATACGGGATTTTTTTTAGAATAAATAGATTTTCTTTAACACAAACTACAAAAATAACTTAGAAAAGTTACCATAATGGGTCACTGAATAAATAATACTGAGAAGCAGCTTGAAACTTCCATCACACAATGTACAATCTCACATTCATATCCAGCTCCCGAGTCCCGCAGATAATCCCGCGGGACTGGGAATGTGGATAGAGATGGAAAACGATGTATGCGCTGAATATTTACCTAATACCGCTGTTTCCGCTTACCTGTAACATGAGAGAAAAAAACATCATTTTAAAATCCGTATTCATTTCTTTGGATGGGTTATTGATTTTTTGTATTTAGCAGCGTTTTGTTTTGTTTGCTTTAAAATGTAGGTAGGTATTTCATTATTTCTATTACTTGGTTAGAGATAACAAGAATTACATTCTGTAGATACTTCTAATGTAAGTAGGTACATATCGCTAGAAACATACTGACATATACGACTATTTCATGAAAATGTTACTAATATACCTTGGAGGAATATGTTGATGATTTATTTTGTTATTAATCAGTGAATATACTACCATTCTTCTCGCAAATAACATGTTGATAACTTACGACCTATAACTGAGCTGCAATTAGCAAAGACGTGATAAAATTTGAATTTCGCGCGACAACCAAAGCCTCCACCTTAAATTAATCATTGAGTCGAGGTGACAGTTGGACTGCTGTTTCTCACAGTTTCCAAAAAAATATATATTTGTCGTTAAGGCAGTTTTCCGGCGGATGCACTTGAGATTAGTAGTAATTTGCTATGCTCCTTATTTTATTAACATACTAAGCTAGAAGGGAACTGGCTCTCAATTGCAGCTGTTCGAACACACCAGTAGATGCTTGGCGACAGATTTTCAACATGAAGGTTCCAACTATGCGGGTACGACAAAGTAATCATAATAATAAAAAAAAATATTGACTAAAAAGTGAATACAGCATAATTAGTGTTTAACAGCTATTTCAGACTAGTTAAATAATAGTAGTTTATGATACTGTTGCATAATAGGGGTTATTAACTACGAGTGTGAGTTTAAGTACCGAGCCGCAGGCGAGGTTCTTAATAGTATCACACGAGTTTTTAATACCTAATTATGTGCAGTATCATACAGTACTTTATCTAAACACATATAAATAATGTCATTTAAAAAAAATTAATTTCTACCAACTTCGTAAAAAAAACTATTTTTGTGACATTTTTGGTCAAAATGATATATGTAAGCAAAAAAAATAAAATAAACAGACACAATAATCATATACCTAATCAAATCCGTGTTGCCAACTCCCAAAAATTCTTACCTCTAAATTTCAAGTTTTAATAGAAAAAAAGTTATTTTATAGCATTATCTTGGGAACACAACTGTACTATAATGAATCATTATACACGGGTGTGCCTAAAGTGGGTCATTAAAGTACTGATTTTGATTTCATAATAAGAACATTACGATATGAGAGTAGATAAAATAACAAAAGCTTAGAATCTGCTGCCGAGCTAGGCCAAAGCCTGTATTACAGCATACAGCGCCAAATCCCCAGGACATGTCATTAAAGTATCTTACCACCGTGCTTTGCTTTCCTTGCAATATTAAAATTCACCAAAAGCTCAAGTTTATTGTACGATAGGATTCTCGTCACTTTGGTCATGGCATTCGACGTCAAAACTTCTTTGGTACCATAAGGTTAAAGTACAACGTTCAACTTTGCAGTGGACGAAACACTTAAGTAGCCTCTCAAAACTTAGTCCTCGCTTCGCTTACCACTGTTACTATTTATTTAAGCTTTTAAACAAACTTCGTATTAAGTGCTTTATTTAAACAGGCTATATTTGTAAATGTGGAATAGGTTCAGTTGTTTCAGTTTCAGCCACTTGTTGCCATGGCAACCTGTTGGTAGATTCAAGACTCATTTAATATTTTACAGGTAGAGTGATTCTGCTAAAATGTGTAGCGAATAGTCTAAAAGCGTTATGATTTGATGTTAATGAATATTTATCAATGAATAGGGTTTGCCGCGTAGGTTTACCCGCGTTTCCGGGATAAAGTAGGCTTTTTTACTCTCCGGCCCTATTTCTATATTCGTCGATACGTTGCTGCGTGAAAGAAAACCAAAGTTAACACACTTTTGCATTTATAATATTATTATCTTAAAATAATACTTAAAGTATGATTATTCACTATCTCCTGCCAATCAATATTGGTACCTACCCAAGTAGTAAATAGGTATGAATTGATAAACTAAGTAAAATTGTAATGGAATCTTATTACACTATTATTTAGTTGCCTTCTTGGCTTATAACAGGTCGGCAGCAAATACCTCTGGTATTGCAATAATTGGCGATAGGTAACGGTACAAGGTTTTGAAGCGATGATAGCTCAGTGGTAGTGACGTCGGATGCCGCGACGAAGGTCGTGGGTTCGAATCCTACAATGAGCTTGAGCTTTCGGTGAAGGAAAACATTGTGAGGAAACCATAGCACGGTGGTAGGGTACTTTGTAGTACCCGCCTGCCTGGCTACCACCCTCAAGTTGAAAATATTGTCGCCAAGCACCTACCGGTGTGTTCCGGCAATTGCACTTGAGAGCCAATTTGCCTTCTCGGCATTGTAATAGGTCAAGCAACACATTGGCAATATCTCTGGTATTGCCAATGGCGATAGGCGACGGTAACCACTTACCATCAGGTGGGCCGTATGCTTGCTTGCTACCTTAGTAGTATAAAATGTAGCCAGTGCTGTTGGTAAGCTGGATTGGGAAGGGACTGCAAAGCCGGTCGACAGGGATGAGCCGTTAGGCAAAGTGCGAGGGTGACACCGGCGCCGATCCAACGGAGGACCCGCCGTCTCCATGACATGCACAGCGGTAGGCCACCGGGGTGGTTTTAGTGGGTAAAAATCCCACATAACCTGGTTACACCCATCTTTGTAATCAGGTATCTTTTGAAGATTTCCACCACGTCAAAAAAAAGTAACGGACTCCACTTACCATCAGGTGGACCGCATGGCTGCTTGTCAACCTTCAGACATAAAAAAAAATAAAATAAAAAACGTAATATTATTCCTAAGAATTCTTCAGACACTTATTTTGCTGTGTATTCACCAAACGAAATAAAACTCATTTTAGTCTTTTGACCTATTTAAATAAGGGAGTTTGTGGTTTTTGACGACGAGCTCTTTGCAAAGAGACATCGTTAATTATTAAGTCAATTATATAACGCTAATTCTATTAAGCTGATGATATGGTGTCATAAGAGGTAGCGGACTCTGAAATACATACAATCAAACTGTTTTTGCATTAATATCGTCTTCTTCTTTTTGCAAATTCCCTATTTACCTACTTGTGGTTGGTTTTGTTAATTTCCGTTCTGTCTTAATTGTTTACTCTTTAATTCCATTCATTGACTATGGAGACTCGGGTATTAAGATGCACTCTCGCACTGCAGCTTAAGTCCAGTTGTATTGACTGCCATTGACATACGTGTACCTAATAGTTATCTCCTTTACATATTCGTAGTATAAAATGAAGTCGCTTGCGCTGTCTGTTCGCTTAGATCTTTTAAACTAGTCAACGGATTTTAATGTAGTTTTCAGCAATAGATACCAGCCAGACCAGCAATTTAAGCTATTTGTTAAGCATCAGTCGGCAATCAGTCAGGTACTTTAAATTTTACATATACCAAAAGATTGTTCAGTTGATTTAATTAATTAAAAGTTTGATTATTAACAACACAGTTATTTTTTATCATCCATTTTTTATTAAAAAAATTACATGCCGTTTTAGACTTTTTAATTAAATCTGTGAAAAAAAAACAATGAGGTTAGGTCACTAATCCCAATAAAGCGGAGCTGAATCATTAATTAAAATTTATGATTCAACTTGCTTTTTTCTCGTCTCTATGAATTCACCCTAAACCGACCTAAATTAGGCTCCTACGTTATTTTTGTCAAATGTTTGCAAGCCTTTGTATATCATGTCTAATTTAACATGCTAATTAGTCTGTCTGCTCATTAATTATTACCCTGCACACCGAAAGATTATGTGACCGCAACTCTGTTTACATTAACAGTACCTACCTACTTTTGTTAGTTACACTCTCATAAGACTTTAATACTGGAAAAAGTTGTATCGACTGACATTGACGACGTGTACCTAATAGTTATCTCCTTTACATAGTATAATTTTTTTTAACAAAAAATAGAACCGACTTAAAAACACTAAAAGCATAAAATAACCATGTAGGAACTCTAATCATGTGACGAAAATATTAGAACCAAGACGGGACTAAGGGACCCACAAGCCGTGGAAACAGTTTCAAGGATGCTTTCGCCACTGTTGATACCAGCAACACCCACATCACTGAAGCAAATTTATCAGCACCCCAAGGCTACGCTCCGTTACTTTAAGGAGTAAGGATGGCTTGGGTAAAGCTGGCAGGGGGGAATGCACAATACATCCGAAGTGGGACGTCAGTGGTGCAGGCCTTATCGCCCCCACAGAATAAGAATCTAAGAATGTCAGGGTTTCAAATTCTACACTAATATTGAGCTTTCAGTGAAGGAAAACATAATGAGAAAACCATAGCACGTTGGTAGGGTACTTGGCTACCACCCTCAAGTTGAAAATCTGTCACTTAACACCTATCGGTGTGTTCCGGCAATTGCACTTAGGAGCCAATTGACAACCTTGGCATTGTTACATGTCCCTGGAAATTGCAGATTTGTTGCTATAACCACTTACCATCAATGCTAGAATTTTTTGAATAGGATTAGTAGGTATTTCCGAAAACTCAGCAAACACTAAATTCGCGGTAGTTCCATAAAATATTAATAAAGTTAAAAGCTAACAATTAACAAAATTACTGTTTTCAATTATCGTTTATATTTTGCAAGAAAAGGAAACGAACTGAAAGTGACCACAAATTATTATTCTTATACAACCCCTAAAACGAGGCAAATCCTTGCCAGAGGCTATAATTAATGGCATTTTTAACCGGGTAGATACCCCAGAAAATGGAAATTTCTTACAGATTGCTCCTGAATTAACCCCCGCGGCGATTCGGGTCTTTTAGACCTGCCACTGTAAATTTTATCACATAAATACCTACACCAATTACTGAAATATTTAAAAAAAATAATAATAATTGAAAACGAATCAGTTACCTACCGAAATAGGAAATACAGCTTTGATAGCTCAGTGGTGGTGACGTCGAATGCCGTAGCGAGGTTCTCGGTATCGAGTCCTACAATGAGCTTTGAGCTTTCGGTGAAGGAAAACATGGTGAGCAAACATAGTACAGTCGTAGGGTACAGCTCCAACTCTCAAGTTGAAAGTCTGTTGCTAAGTACCTTTCGGTGTGTTCACAAAATGCATATCGAATATTATTATCAAGTTCTGCAGTTAAAGTTATCAGTAAAGTTAACAAAAATTAGTCATAAAAAATAATGAAAATAAATAGCTCAATGTACAGTATATATTTGTATTCGAAAATTACTAACAAACTACAGAAAAACTACACTTTAATTAAAGTTCAAAGTTCCAGAAATACTTACTCACTAACGAGGATACTGTAATGTGATGTAATAACATCTGACAGTAAATTAACGCGTCCACTGGTGCCATAGAAATCATAATAAATATAGTTAGAACTGTTATTTAAAATTAGGGAATGAATTTAATAGATATTATTATTGTGTGTGTGGCTGTCTACTGTTTTCTGATTAAAATCTGTATTCAAGCACCTGATGAGTATTCTGACAGTTGCATTTGAGAGCCAGTTGGCTTTTAGGCTTTGAAAAATTTTGCTATATAATTAGTTTAGTTAATTTCTAATAACGATCGCTGCTTACCCACAGGTAGACTGTCTGCAATCTCGACAGCCTTCTGATTAAAAAAAAATATTTTGCTGTTACACAAACACGCATAAGTAGATAACGTGTCTTTACAGTTCGTAACCAACTACAATATAACTATTTCCTAACACAATACAATATTTACAACAAATATACAAGCGACATATAAATAATCCTCGAGGCCGCCGCTGCTGCCGATCAACGGCAATCCCAGAAAGCAATAACACAATATCATTTACACAAAACGATAACATTTTTTAAATGTTAGACTTTTAAGTTCAAAATTCAATCCATATTAATTTCATCGCAGCCACAACATACTTCTACTTACTCAAGTTCATTTAAATTTCTATGGCAGCTACCAAATGAATATAATTATACAATGATTCGATGAATGAAATGTTATATTACCTGTTGCTGTAAAGTGAATTAATTTAAAGCAAATAATTGCTTGCGCTTTTGCCTAATAAATTGTGTTTGTATAATTCGTTAGTTTAATGACAGATTATGACTAATGGATTTGACTTCATCAATACCTAAGTTTTATAGTTAATTGATTTTGTAGCTACTAAAACAGTGTGTGTAATCTATATTCTATACTAATAATAAAGCTGAAGAGATTGTTTGTTTGTACGCGCTAAAAAAAATCACTAATAAAAAGCTACATTATTCCCTAAGGTCCCTAAAGCCGTAAAGTAGCCTTTTTATCCCGTGAACACGAGTGAAGCCACGGGGAACAGCTAGTGTATTATAATGTGTTAGGATACATTATTTGGCCTCGTTTTAATGTAAATAATTTCCTATAAAAAGCTGTCTATACACGCTGCTTCTAATTTCCTTAGTATTATTGCTAAATGTATTTTCCTTCACAAATATTTTAATAGATTAGATTAGACAGAGTAATTTTTGTGTGCAATTTTAAACTTTATGTTGTAATAAATAAAGTTGATTAAATTTTGTATCAGCTCCGAGAAGTTATAGCAGATTCTAGTATTTTTAGATTACCTACATAAATATAATAATCAGTCACATATTGGTACCTATACAATTAAAAACAATGATTAGCTAAGCTAGAACCAACTTAGAACGGACGGCCGCTGGGGCAGACAGGTTTTTAAGTTATGACGCATTGACCACGAACCAGAAGACGAAGCGTAGGCAGGCCCCCCACTAGGACCAAAGATTTTGTGAGGGTCGCAGGAAACCGCTGGATGCGGGTAGCTCAAGACCGGCCATCGAGGAGATCCTTGGTCCAGCAGTGGACGTCTTTCGGATGACATGATAATACTCAGCTACTATAAAATTGACATTTACGTAACAATATATAACTTTTTGTTTTTGCAAAACTAATTTATGTCACACCCTAAACTTTTTATACACTAGTATATAACACTCGGTTAGTAGTCCTCCGACTTATTACAAACAGTTTTTATGCTATCCTTCACAATGTACCCAGTCCAGTCGCACGGCATAGTAGCACCTCCAATGGGCAGCTTTACCGTAATTAATTCGATTACGCGTCTCATCCACCATGCGTTATGGGGCTGACAGGGGTGCGTGATAAGGGTTCTTTTAAATGCTTTATTTGTCAACCCTATTGTGAACACGCTCTGCATACTTTAGTGTAGTAATTATACGGGCTATTTTTGGATATCAAGCTTTTATTACTTCATGATGTGTTTTACGTACTGAAATTATTCTTTAGCATTCATGTGACCCGTTAATTAATGGATATAAATTGCGCTTCATGAAATTCTATCTCATTTAGAACCTACTTACTTGTTTGTTTTTGGTTTATGTGGTTGTTGGTCAATCAGTAGCTAATACGTATACGTGTTTATGTTAAACTAACAGGGGGCCAATTCCACTAAATTACTACGGTCATCCAATTTCGATTCAGTTAAAGTTCGTTTCAAATCCAATTCTAATTTTACTAAAAAACGGTATTCCACTAAATAAAAGTAACCGAACCACGATTGGATTACGATTCGATTGTAATCGTTGTTGCCCTTGGTAACCGAAACAATTATCCAATCAAATGTGTCAAAATGTTTAGTGGAATACCACTTGATGGAACGTCAACTTTAACTCAACCATGATTGTATCTCGATCATTGTCAGATTATTAGTGGAATGATGGAAAACATGCTAAAGTCGTCATTCAGCTGCGAGCAAATTGTAATGTAATCAAAATTAATTAGTGGAATTGGCCTACTGTTCGTGCCCAGCCATCTTTATTGAGATATCGATATATCATCCAAATTTCAGACTTTTCCAAAAATGTTTATTCTATATAGACCAAATTGGAGATTTCAATCATGTCTAGACGACATCTTATTTCTTTCAAAATAATTTGAAGCATTTCAGTAGTTTCAACATTCAGCTTTGAATTTTCATGAGAATCAGCAATAATCAGTATCATATAGGTATACCTATCTACCACTTCACTAATATCACTAACACTAGATAAAATTAAATGTCTTATGCTTAGAAGTTTGGATATTTGTAACTCAACCACGCATCAACGACAAAATGATCAATCTTGTACATTCGTGGGTTACCTATACCTTGGGATAGTGGATGAAACCGCGGGGCGGAAACTATGTATTATGAAAATAAAATAAACCTGTGATACGAGTTCACGTCACTTTTTAGAATTATTCACAACACAATTCTCCATTAGAAAATGGTTTTTTTTTTCTTTTCTACATTTTGTTGGTTAATTTTTTTTTGTACGAAATAATTCTTTCTCCCTCGGTACTTAATATAACAAATAAACAAAAATTTACCCCAAAATCGTACTTCATTTGTCGTAGAAACAAATTAATGGGGGACGCTCGTAAATTCTCTCGTATTTTCTAAGTCAGAGCATTTTATTTTCAAAATGGCGGCCCGTATAAAAAGTGCCACCTTCCTTATTGCTTATTTATTTAAATTAGCTTAATTAGTACTTTGGAATATTTATTATTGTCAAGCGAAGAAATTTACTGTCTAAGAGTATTGCTGCATTTCTTTGGACTTCGTTTTTTCCAAGCTCTTAATCTTTTTTCATGTAGATACCTATATATCATCCACTGCTGGGCACAGACCTTTCTTTTACGACAATTGCCACATCTTCTGTTAAGAAAACATAGCGCCTGCAACACCCTGATGAGCAATATTTCACGCGTGCCTGTAAGTAGGTTTGCTAATTCCGGAGTCTTCTCAGTTTCTGTGTATGTGGAACCAGTGGTGGATTCAATTGTTGTTAGTTTTCGAAGTCAGAGCCTAAACTGAACAAATGATTTTTGAGTTTGAATTCGAATTTGTCTTTATTGTTTTTCATTCTACCGTTTCGCTTTTGTAGATGAATTGTCATTGATTTAAAAAAAAAAATAAAGTCCTGTTTTTGCCCACAATCACCATGGTAACTGATAATGTCGTCATAAGTGGTAAGCACAAAAATCCTTAAAGGATCTAGCTTTTAGGTAAGTGCAACTGCCAGAACACTCCGGTAGGTGCTTATCACCAGATTTTCAACTAATGTGGCAACGTGCATGTAAATTACCCTGTAGTACTGTGCTATGGTTTCCTCATGCGGTGAAGGAAAATATCTTGAGGAAAACATAGCAGTAGTACCCACCTAACTAGCTACCACACTCAAGTTAACACTAAGTAAACAGTCGCCAAGCACCTACCGGTGTGTTCTGACAACTGCACTTGAGAGCTCCCTTCTAGGCTTACAACATTCTGCTATATCATCACTGACCACGACATTGTAAAAAAGCCCAAACGCATTAAAGGATTCGAACCCACAAACCGCCACGTCATTTGAAGTCACTCAGCTAACATTAAAAGCTCCTTCTACAAAAATAATCTAATTTACCTAAAGAAGGATAAATGTTAACCTCCAAAATAAAATATGTCACGTGCAGTAATTTCAGTGGGCGTTAAGAGATAAAGATTCCTTCAGAAAATGAAAAGGTATTTGAACAAAAGCCCGCACTGAATGCCGCGAGTCCCGCGCCGCGTCGTGAGCCCGGGTCAATTCAAGATCAGCTTAGGGTTGACACAATAAAAATGCCACGCCATCTTTATGTTGGACTAGTTCCCCCTTAGGGGTTGAAATTTCAAAAATCCTTTCTTACCGAATGACAACCTACGTCATAATAGTCATCTATCTGTCATATTTCAGACAGTCAGTCACGTTTTCCTTTTTAATAAACTTCAAAAAAAGGAGGAGGTTATAAATTCGTGGGTATTTTTATATGAGTTTTCACGCATCATAAATAATTCCTGACTAAATTTGTTTACCTTGTAAACGCTCCATATCTAGCCAGTGGTAAGCAATTCAAAATTAAAATAATGACAAAGTGGCAGCCCTACGAGTCGTGCAATCAACCCACTCGTCCATTCAGAAAGACATTTCTTGCGATTTAGTCACAATCGAGCCGTTCAGCTTCAGTATTAAGTGCACAGAAAGGAGCTTTATTTTCATATCTTAGTAAACTTTTTCACACGTTTCTAATTCCTATGGATCGATTCGTAAACAACTATCAAAATATTATTTTGAGATTTCTTTACCTTTATTATTAATCAAGTGTAATTATTATATCTATATAGGCTTCTTAATAATTATAGGTACAGTGAGAGAAAGAAGAGGAGAAAGAGAAATCTGTCTTGTGAACAGTCACTTTTTGAGAGTTCGCTCTGTCCGCCTATCATTGTTGTATGTTGTGTTGTTTTTGCTTGTTAATTAATCAAATAATATGCCGTATAGTATATTATTTTCTCTGTGCCGAAAGTAATAAGTGGTGTCAGAGAGACAGTCTTAAAATTTAAAGAACTGATGCTCCTGCTGATGTTATTCAACTGCAAAAAGATGCCTGCCATCACTGAGGCATATTACTATGTATAGAGAAGCTATCCTAAACAAAGGTTATGCTCCATTTTGTTAATATTCGCTGCAGTGCTGAAACAATAATTAGTCATCTAACCAGACAGTTCAAACACGTAGCGCTAAAACGCTTATAAGGTGTAGTTTTTTCTACAAATTCTTTAGTAAAATATATTTTCTTAATGTTAGCAACCAATGAAAACTTTTGTTTCCTTATTTCAAGTTTAAATTCATTGTCATTCATTATCCCTACTCTCATTTTGTTAATGCCTCTGGAGGTAAACCACCCCACCGGAGAAATGTAATAACGTAGATTGACATAACATTCGTACACGGAATTGTAAAAAGCGTAAGAAATTCACAATTTGTTTAAGCTGACAGAGATTCTTTACATTGGAATGATTTGATTGCTTTGAGTCTATTTCTGCTCATACTTATTACCCGACTGCGGCGTAGCCAAAAGGAGTGTTATGTGTACCCGTGCAGTGCTAAAATGTGTTTAAAAAATGCTACTTTAACTATCGAGTGGGCTATCAAATTGAAAATTACAAAAATATGTACAACTTATGAATATCCCGATCTTTTTTTGGTTATTTATTAATAACTGCCTTGTTTTGATCTAGTTTTTTAGTTCTTGAAGTAATAGTGTTATTTTTGATTAGCGATAGGAAAAATTATTGTAGTAAACTGTTTGCACTAACAATTTACTAGAAATTCATTTTACTTAGCGGTAGGTGGTTGTCATTTGTAAACCTAGACTCTTTTCCCTTATCAAGAACTTTTTGTACTGTTTGATAAATATTTAGGTTACTAAAACTGTTTATATTTACTCGCAAATTGGACATGTGCGTTTGTCAGTCGGTCGACAGACGCGCACTGTAGAAACTAACTTGAATTCATTCCAACATTGTATAGGTATATTATTTGCCAGAACATATTGTATTCTGATCAAAGAAAGGTTGTCTTTCAATTCTTATTTCTTATGAATTCCGGTTCCAAAATAAACATGGGGTTAATTTATTTAAGTAAGGTTAAATGACAATTGTAACAAAAGTTCTTGTAATGGGTAAATGCCGTTGTGCTCTTCCCATTTTACTTCTTATTAGTTCTCAAGAGGGGTCTTTATCAACTTGGAATGTATACCTTAGACGTTTCCTTTGGGTAATGTTTTCTTTTAATATTAAACCTAAAGGAAATGTTTTCTTTCGGTTTATACGATTAGTTTGATGTCTTTTGGCGCTATTGCCAATGTCATTAAAGCTTTTCCGAGTGCTTTTTGCCAAATCCGTACAAACAGCTACAAAATACATTTCAAGTGACAAGTTACTGCGTATTTCCACATTTAACAGCATGGATTTTTAGGAGACTTGATTTTTATAAGATTGAGGAAAATTGTAAGTGAATTTAAATACTGACTAATGTGCTGAGTAACGCATATAGTGATAAAAGAAAATAATAAATATAAATTTTGATGATTATTGTAGCTTTTAAATATTCCTTCAAGTGAACTGGTTTTTTTTTTCGATTTATTTAATATTTTCCATTTTATTTGAGTTTGAAAATCGTGAAAAGCAACTTATTTAATCTCGTCCTTATTGACTATAAAAACGTTATTATTATATTTCTTATTTTTTCCTGTCAAGGTTGAAATTTATATAACATTTAAAAATCATAAAAGAGTGACGGACACTATTTGTAGTAAACAAAAGCTATATGAAAAGAAAATTGATGTACATAATCCGATCGGCCCTAGTGGTTATAGATATCTCAATCTATAAATCTATTTTGACAGCAAATATACCTACGTACATGTGCCAAAAAGTAACAACATAATAACATATCCGAGAAGAATGGTCTCTCGTCATAATCTCGTTAAAACAACAACTGTAATTACATAAATTCAAAAAAAAAAGATCCACAAAAAAAGACGCCTTGCTGAGTTTCTTGCCGGAGTCTTCTCAGTTCAAGTGTATTCCGAACCGGTAGTAGAGTCTAAAAATTGTAACTGTTGACATTCATAAGTGCCTTATTAGGGCCTAAACTGAATAAATGAGTTTTTGATTTTTGATAATGGGCCTATTAAAACAAAAAAACATGGTCGAGATAAGAACCTAAATTGAATACAGAATACTTCCATCACACGGAAACAAAAGTATTGTACAAAACAACCCGTATAATACCATAGTTTCCGATATATAATTCACAAACACACTGCTAATTTCACACGTTGACTCCGAGAACAATGTTCATATTAAATTCACTTTGTTTCCGAGTCTGTTGTCGACGCGGCTGTTGTCCCTGCCATGTTTATTCATCGTACCATGTTTGTGTATACATTTTATGAACACCATTTTTTGAGTAAATTGCTAACGAATAAACTGCTATATAAATGTAGGTTTCTGTCGGTATAGGAGTTTTATACAGATAGCGTTATGCAACTTTAAGAAATATCTTTAAAACTATCGGAATGTTAAAGAAAAATCTATAGTGTATTTTTCAATTTCAAAATTTGTTAAAAATCACGTTTGTTGTATGGGTAAGGAACCCTTCGTGCGCGAGTCTGACTCGCACTTGATCGGTTTTATAATCTTGAGGAGCCTTTAGTATCTGTTTTATAACTATCCAAACAAAAAATTTGATGAATTAATATTTTTGGCATCTTTTTTTATTATTTGTAATACCTGGAAACCAGGTGTAACTGAAAGCTAGGCAGTTAAATAATATACGGGTAGCTAAATATGAGTAGGTAGTGAATCATGACGTTCTACAAATCACGAAAGGAACATATTAAACGACGAATAAATCTCAGCCTAAATGGAACGTTGTACCTAGGTATACATAGAAAATATGAAAGCTTTCTGTGTGAAGAGACAGTTCCGGCTGAGAACGAGCTTTCGGAATACTAAGCAGCTGCTGAAATCTTCACTCTTCATAAATTGCACAGTGTTGCAAAAGAAGCTTTGTGAAGAAAATATTATGATTTGGGTATTTTATTTTACTTTCTAGAAATAAAAAAATACTGTTTTTTCCCCTAAACTATAATTTTCAGTTAAATATTTTCGTAAACTTGAATTAATTTTTTTATATTACGCTCAGAAACTAGATTCTCGGCTTTAGGTAGTTATTAATAGACATAATTAGCTTAATAAATCTACGCTCCGGAAAAAATAAATCTGAAAAATATTTTCCGGAAATAAATTAATTGAAACATTTATACTAAGAATAAAGCTGAAGCAAAAATTCATTCAGTAACATTATAATCATCACGCAGTACATAGTAAATAATAAAATTTGTATTATATAATTATTCAACACTAGTGCTTGAACAATGCCAAATTATTTTATCGACATTTTCCGATATATTTTATTGTTTCCGACATACAACCAAAGGTAACATAATAAATTAATTGAAAGCAACTCACTAACAACCCATACTTCTCCTGCCTGATTAAAGTAAGATAAAGCGGCGTATAGTGCGACGTAATGGCCGGCACGTATAGGTAATACCAATTATACCTATGTCAATTATCAGGTTCGAATTAAAGAGCTGGGATATATTACAGTTTCCCTATTGCGTCCCTAGAACCGAACAGTACCTATAATAATAAGTCATTTTTATTTTATAAATGTAGGAGAAGGGGGGGGGAGGCAAGTCGGGGTCCTTACGTTCGTAGCGTAATATTATGCACATCTTTATGTGTTTTGAATATTTATTTATTTATAATTACTCTTACATAATCAATATTTGAAAATAAGGAACATAAGAAAATTTAAAAAAATGCCCCACACCCCATTTTGCCCCCTAAGTAGGGTAAGACGGGTTACCCTATAGGGCATGATGGGATATAAGGGAGACATATTCTATTTTTGGTTGCAAAACTCGCAAACAAATACTGCCTCGTCGTCCTCGTCATTTATCCCAGCACAGCTATATAGTGTGCCCAATTATCACAGAGAGACCATGCGACCCATCCTTAATTGCAATCCCTATTTTCCATGGCAGTAAAAGCAAGGGATATTTATTATCTTTTTCGTTCTCATATTCTGGTAGAAATTTAGTTTTATTGTTGGTTTTGTTATTATTTTTCCTAGCCAATTCGGTTTAGGTTTCGACTTAGGCCGTAAACCGTTATTTACAATTTTATTAGTATGAAAAAATATGGTATCAGCTTTACACCAGCTAGATAAAGACACAGACAGATAGAACTATTAAAATAAATCAAACACACAATATATTTAATTCATGCTGTCTCAATATCATAAATCTGCTTAATTTAACCGAAGCACTACGACTCGTTGTCAAATTCAAATTTGATTGCCCCCATTGCCTCAAGCGTGAATTTATGGCGTGTACACACCGCTGCGTCGGCGTTAAAACGTCGAATATCGATGTTTACGGCGGCAGCACACCACTAAACGGTGATACTCGATATAATTTACCACCGATTTGATGAAAGCGATTTAAAGGTTTTATTATTCTATGCTTATTTATGGACTTCCCTATTTTATGCGATGATGGAGACTTTTAATTTATCTCAGAAATCGAATAATTAGTTATTTAGTTGAATTCCCTATTTTACTTCCTTAGGGGTTGAATTCTCTCTCAAAGATACTCTAGCGCAGCGGTTAGATCAGTTACCTACGCTTTCATTTTATATATTAACATTAAAATTATAACTATAATAGCACTAACATACTTTTCTATATAGACATCTCTAGACGATATCTCAAATAATTTCCCACTTTTCTGCACTCAATATCACCTAGCATTTTCCGTTTTAAAACTAACCTTTTAGCATAAAGCCCGTTCCACATGATAGCGCTGAGGACGGGATCATTTACGCCCCGTCACGCGGAATGAGAAATGTCCCGCAGTTGGAATATGGAAGTGTATACACAGCTTTTTTGTGGTTGATGGGCGTTCATTGGACTGAGTGACAATGTATTTTCGTGAAACGATGAAAATAAAATAAAAACGAATTTTATTTTATAAAAATAAAAAGCAATTTCAGTTCGTCTTTGTGTGCTTACCTTTAATAGGGTGAAAGGGTTTAAGAATGATAGGTACCTACTTGTAGGAGTAAAAATACCTACTTATCAAAATTACCATCTTTCACAACTCTTTGTTTAATTTTTTTGAATCGTAATCTATTGCAATTTATTTTCATTTTGGAGTATTCCAATTCTACTGCGAGTGTATTATGTTTGTTACTTCTTCACGTTCAAACAGCTGAACCAATTTTGATGAAAATTGGTATGGAGGTAACTAACACCTTGGATTACCTACCATACGCGAGAGAAACCGCGGGGCGGAAAGCTAGTAATATAATAATACCAAACCAAAAAGGGCGTTCAAAATCCAAGGTTCATATTTACACTTATATCAATAAGCAGAAGCATATTAATTCACTTGAAAACATGAAGATAGAAGCCAAAATAAATCCGAAAAACTAAATCAAAATCCGAAACTAACGTTATCAAATCAGGACCGATCTCAAGATGTCGACATAACATAATAATTGTAGGACAGTTATCAGATTTACGAAGGGAAGGGAAGTCTGGTAGCTCGGAGGCGAGGGTTACGATACATCTTTATTGAATCAGAGCGTTACATTCGGAAATTTCGGTGTTACATGTCCTTAGATTAGAATCTTCTTTTTATTTACTTTGTATACAGGCTTCTGTTTGATCACAATCTTACAATGTTAAGTGATGAAGTGGACGAAGGTCGAAAGCAAACAAAGTTAAATGGAAGTGGTTTTTGATCGCAACATACTGCTTGGCCGGGTCGGGTCGGTCTGGCAAACGGTACTACAAAGTAGGTACCATAAACTACAAAACTATGGTTATTTTTTCCATCACCAAAAGTTCACCATCGTTTTGAACTCATAATCTTCATTATGATTGCTTTGTAGTAGTTATTATTATATTTTTTTGTGAAAATGGTTAAAAAATGCCAAAAATCTTACTCAAATAAGGATTTTTTATATAACAGAGCAATATTTTTTATTTTCAACCCCATGGTAAAAACTTGATAATTATTTCCACCACAGCAATTAAAATTTCAGTATTTCTGTGAAATATTTATATTTATATAGGTATTAAAGTTCAAAATTATTAAAAGAACATATTGCGATAAGGCTGATTAAAATAGTAAATGGGGTCTTAACTAAAGATACCGTAAAATGTAAACTTACCAGGAAAACGCATAAATTCGATGCTTACCTGAAATTAAAAGATATAACTATTAGCTGTTGTCTCTTGTAGAACACATATGCACGTGAAAATACGGCGGAACCGTTTATAGAGATTGCATTTTAGATTTTGTTAATCACATTAACAAAATCTTAACAAGATTTAGAAACAATAGCGTAAAAGAATGTATGTAAAGTTTTCTACCCCACGGATTTTTATTTTATTAATTTGCTGACACCCTTGCACCCTCCCACGTCCAACATTCATCGCGGGTGGCGGGCGCTGCCGCAAACGCTGCGGAAAACCTCAAGCGGAGCGAAATATACTTCTCTTGGAGATAGTTATATATTTCTTCCGTTTGGGGTCGAAACTATGGGTAGTTGGGGTCAAGATGCTCGCAGTTTGGTTAGGGAGCTGTCCAGACGCCTTATTGACACTACAGGTGACCAAAGAGCTGGCACTTACCTCGGGCAGCGCATCAGCCTTGCAATCCAACGAGGTAACGTTGCCAGCTTTTTGGGAACCCTGCTTGCAGGCGGCGATTTAAATGCGGTATATTATTTATAGTTACTCTGTATGTAGGTTTGATTTTGTAGTTTAATTTTAATTTAATATTTCATTTAATAATAAAAATAATAATAGTATTGTTGTTATTAACAAAAGTAAATTCACAACCTATAATAATACTTCATAACATGCGTTATTTATAAATAAATATAGTATGTACATAATAAAATGTAGGTATTTAAAAAAAAAATTGAAAATATATATAATACCTATATTTTGCCGTTGATTGGCAGCAGCGGCCGCCTCGAGGATTTTTTTTATATGTAGTTTGTAGGTATATTTGTTGAAAATTATATTTTGTTTTGATATAATATATCTAAACCAACATAATTATAAGGAGATCGTATTTCCTGCGATCCCTTGTAACATTGGACCCTTCCATATTGAATACTTACAATCGTGATTTAAATAGGTAACAAGTTTTGTACGCTTCTAAATATCAGGTTCAATGTATGATATTAATGTGTCATAATAACCCTTAACTTTTGTACACAAATGGATATTTATATGATCATTTAAAGCTGGAATTACTAATTAACTACAATCTAAATCTGACCCATGATATATCACGCTCATACGATAACGCCGCGTCGGTGTTCTAAAGGCGTTAATCCTACATTTATTTATGAGTAGAAATAAATCGCCTAAGCGTAATCTTCATTTATTGTAATAAAACCAAAGCAAATAGTGCTAGTAAAATACCAAGGTGACTGTTGATTGGATTGCTGCAATTTATTTATACGGCGAGAGGGTTGTAAAAAAAAATTACGTACTGAGGAACTATGACCTATTTACAGGATGACAATTAAAATTATGGATAAGTATTCTAGGGATATTTATCGCCCTAACTTTGTTTCGTATAACTTTTTTAATATTAATTTACTTTGGCATAATGAGTTAGGTATATCTTTTAATAATTATATCACCTCTTCTTATGAAGTGGATTACTACAATATTTTTGTAAATTGATAGATCATCTTCAAAGGTGAGATGGTATAGTTTTAAAGGTTTTACATCATTATTTTACTTCTAAACTAATATAATAAAACACTCTTAAAACCTAGCTCCGTATTTACGTAAAGGATATGACTATAAACGTAAAATACGAGTAATTAAACGAATAGCACGGATCATGAAAATGATGAGGTAATAAAGTCTTATTAAGATCTTTATACGCTTTGCATCTCGCGATTCGTTTTATGGTGTATTAAAATAAAATTTTGACATCTCACTTGAGTGGGTATAAAATAATACTGTTAGAGGTATTAGCTGAAACTGAAATTTTAAAGGCTAGAAAATGCTGGTGGTAGGTTATATTAGAAATTCAAAAGCGTGTTGATTTTTGATAAATCATCCACGCCAGAATGTCAGATTTTATGTGAGACTAGCTGTCCCCCGCGGTTTCACCCGCGATCCCGAGATAAAAAGTACTCTATATCCTTCTCCATATCATAGACCATCTGCATGCCAAATTTCAATGCGATCGGTTCAGTGGTTTAGGCGTGAAAAGGCAACGAACAAACATGATGAGAATGGTTTAGGTGTATAATTTGTTAAGGTTTTGTGTAAATTAGTCCGCGGGGAATAGCTAGTTTATTATATTAGTAAGGATTCCGAGAAAACATTAAGTACCTCAGAAACGTATAACTAAGATACAGAACAGAGGGACTAAACGGCCGCTTGAGCAATATTGCTGTGCAATTCATAATATCTTGAATTTACAGCAGAGCCAAATGTTTTTTTAAATATATTTTTGTGAAAATGCAATTCATTTTAATCAATTAATTTGAAATTTAGAAAAATTACACCATAATCTGCTGTAAATTCGAGATATGAATTGCATAGCAATATTGCTCGAGCGGTCCTTTTAACTCCCCAGAACTGAGTATGGAATTTAATGATTTCTCCTTCAAGCTAAACCTAAAGGTATTAAGTTTTACATCACAAACTGAACAGATTTACGAGAACTATAACGAACATACGTGTAACTTTACAGTCATTAACAGTAAAGTAACAAATACCGAATCTTAACCTCAACTCACCAAACTTCATGAAGATTACATGCCAAATTAATTACTTCAGTATTAATATGAATTCAGTACTAATTATATTCCGAACTTAATGATTATTTTCATCGTTAACAGTAGTTAGGTACTAGGTCAAAGTGTCTGATTTTGTTGAATACAAGACCGAATTTGCATGAAAATGTTGGCTTCATTTGCTATATTTTGTAAAACGTAGTTATTCTAGGATAGTTTCTTATAAGTTTATTTATATTGATATAAAAATTCAATGATGATTTTCACATCGATACTTTTTGTATTACGAACTGCTTTCATAAAAATGTGGTGTTACACACAAAAACTATTGAAATGGATTTTGATGAAATTTGGAACATAAACAGACCATACCCTGGAATACAATATAGGCTACTTTTTATCCCGAGAACGCGGCTGAAACCTCGACAGCTAGTGGGTAGATAAATCATAGTTCTTAGACTACACGATTTTTTGTAAAGATTCAGTTGATTAACTCATCAAAAAATACCATATTCAAAGCATAAAAAATGAAAATTTAATGCAATTTAAATTATCTTTCCAGACAGTCAGTTTTAACTCGCATAATATATTTGCAGGTACAGCTTTTACCTGATATGATATGTTACCCTAAAAACCTTATGAATATAAAGAAAAAATTCAAACGTGCAAACATAAAACGCGCCATAAAAATGCGGTTAAGCATAAGTGTGAGGCGAAAAAGCCGTGAAATTGCCAAGAAATCGGTATTTCATTTTTAAGAGTTCTGTCATAAAAAGTAACCTTATTAACGTTTCGATTTAAGAGTGGTTACAGCGTGTTTCAGTATTACTTATTCATTAGCTTGCTAATACTTTTTGACAAAATTATTTAATTTAATCATATAATAAAAAACGTCATAGTAGGAAAGTGAGGAAAGACTAGATTGAACTATATAAACCAAATGAAGAAAAAATTGGACGTCGTGTCGTATAAGGAGGTGCAGGAAGCAGCAAATAACAGAGAGGAATGGAAGAAGCTACAACAAGAGCCAAGCTCTTCAATATAGAAGTTCATGATGTATCAGGAGATGTATCAGGATCACATGAAAATCGAAAAAGAGATGGATGTGAGAAAGATGATATGAGTAAAAAAGGAGTGAATGCCGATATGACGGGTAGAAGGGCTGAATGGAAGAGTACATGGCTGAGAAATGATGATGATGAGTTACACGATAATTAAATTGAAGGTATATATTTAGTGTGAATAAAATGAAAACTACATGGAATTACGAGTGACTAATTCGATTCTGAAAGAAAGAGAAATAAAGAAAAGAAGAATGGATTTTTATCTCTGTACCATAAGCTATGTCTACTTCATCCCGAAAAAGTGTATGCAACAGGAATACCTAGATAAAAAAAATTGCTAGTTATTTATTTAAAAATATGCTATTTTATTGATAGGTATAAATATTTACCCAGAATATAACATTTTCAGGGAAAAAGCCACGTATTCCGAATAACCAAATAATTAACTTATCACCCCTAAGTTTCAGACTTAAAAGAAAGTTCTAAAGCCAGCTTTAATAATGCATATAGCAACAACAAGAAATTTTACCATACCCGTGCAATAAACAAAAACATGTGCAAAGTTCCTTCGTAAACACGCTTACTCGTTGCAAACGCAAATTCTATAAATACCTATCGACGCAGCAAGGGATAAATATCACAACTCTGCCCCAACTAAAGTTAAGAAAGAATTTATGATTAACTTTATTCGTGTTTGGTATTTTGTCTTTGTTGTTTCTAATAAAGATATATTGTATCTTGCTCTAAAATTCAAAACAAAGTCGGTCCATTGAGAATTTATTCACTAACTACCGCCAGGCGATTTAAGTCGCGTTCCTGGGGTAAAATATGGCCTATAATACTCTCCGGAATGTAATTTAACTCTATGCCAAAAATCACGTGCAGCAAAAATAGGTAAGTATTAGAGACAGACTGATAAATTGTACTAATGACAGAACATTTAAATGATTCTCAAACTTTAACTACAAGTTTATTATTGATATTCTGTTCCCGTTTCCGGTTCTAGCAAATAAAACCGAAATCCCAGATACACATAAGAAGTGAAGTTGGTAAGTAAACAAATAAATACCGCATAGAAAATGCGAGGAAACATAATATAATGGTGAAGAAAGACCCTTTTGAAGATGTTTATTTGTACGCAAACATGAAAGGGAATGAGCTTTGTATCCAACCGGAAAATTGCACAAAGGCATTTAAAGTACCTACTTGTATATTAATGTACAAATAATAGTTTTTTGGGACAAAATAATAATCCTGAGTTGTTCTTCATACAAAACTGACTAGCCAAAAGAATAGTTTTAATCTAATCAGTTGATTTAAATTACTTTCTTTTGTAAATATAGTAACTACATACAAAAGTAAAACAGTCAGACTTATGATAAGCAGACATGGTCGTATGCCCACAAAATGTGTCTTGAGTGGGTGTTATATACCTGCCTACCAATAACGCCAACTGGCCCATCAAATTTAAATGAGTTTAGAAATAAATATTAAAAGACGTAAATACGTTTAAATTGTCATCCCCTTTATTATTTCAATCATCATCAAGCAACACGCAACATTAAAAAAATATTTGATCACCTAATAAAATGAAAAAGCTTCTTTGTTGATAAAGACTTTCGTAGCTTCTATTATATCATATCGTAATAACATATATTTTTAATGAGAATCACTTTTTGTGTTTTGGATTAAAAATAACTTTTCTATAAGGCAAAAATATATATTTCATTTATGCTATAAAATTGCCAACTTACATACATAGTAGCAAAATAATTTCATAGGGGGGCGCAAAAATAAATGCGTTTGAGAACCAGTGACTTGTTTTGCTTACCCGTGACAGTTGACAGGCTGTTGTTGCACCCGGAAGTTAGAATCCATTATAATTTATGACGGCTGCTGAATTATCTTGTTTGGAACTTTATCTCAAAGGGATTTGGTAAACAAAAATTATTTTGTTTAACGTCAGAAAGTTAGATGGAAAGTATTTAATTTACCCATAGCCTCACTGATTTGTTTATTTGAGGGTGTAAAGGTCTTCTGATCTGGTCATTTTGAGTTAGAAAGTAAGAAGAAAGAAAGTTTGTTTTAACGCATACTCTAGCTAAAAAAATTACAATACTGAAAATTTTGAATAAATAAGAGAAATATAAAATTAAAAATAAACTTATGTACAAGGCTGTATGACTCTGCGCCTTTGACTGTTTTTTAAACGGTTTTATTTAGCTTAACTTCGTATATTTTGTTTGATTCAAATCTTGCGACACCTTTTTTCAATGTAAGTAAAGACTATTATTGCACTATTTAATAATCTGTGACTAACAACAATCTGTCTGTGTGTACAATAATGAAATCTGGTGTAATTATAAAAAAATAAAATATAAATCAGAACAATTTTTTTGTACGTCGTATGTGCGCAAATAAAATAGC
The DNA here is from genome assembly GCA_963555595.1 of Tethea ocularis. Taxonomy (NCBI): domain Eukaryota; kingdom Metazoa; phylum Arthropoda; class Insecta; order Lepidoptera; family Drepanidae; genus Tethea; species Tethea ocularis. Next base: position 9,397,778 of record OY741972.1, on the reverse strand, counting down.
TAATTGCTCATCTTGGTGCTATGACAGGGTGAACCTAATATCTACAGCCTGATTTTCAGCAATAACCCATGAGTGACGCTATGAGTTCCCATCCCTATATCAGGTAAATAGGTCTATCTGCTACATAACTATAAAATACAGTGTGAGGAGAACTATATTTCATAAAATAAAATAATTATATTATTTTATTTTATGAAATAATCCCATGGAGTGTCGGTAAGTCTTGGTGTGGGATGCCACATGTGTTCATACACTTGCGCCATCTCACTTGCCAGCGACATGTAGAGTTGCAGGAGCGGCTGCGGCTGGTGCGGAAAATTCCAAATCCAAAAAATACGCTTCTATTGGCCCAAATTATTTATTTTTCCTTTTGCGGTCGAGACCATGGGCTCGCTGATTTTCTCGAATATTATCTTCAAAATTAATTGAGGTCACAGGGGACCGGCGGGCGGGGAGCTTTTTCCGCCAACGCGTTAGCTTGGCCATACAAAGAGGGAACGCTGCCAGCCTTCTGGGAACCTTGCCGTTGATTGGCAGCAGCGGCCGCCTCGAGGATTTTTTTTATATATAGTTTGTATATTTGTTGTAAATAATTGTAAATATTGTATATTATAGTATAGATATTATATAATATGATAAATAATTTAAAAAATATATGCAATTAAGAAGTATCAAAATACTTTAAGATAGTGAGCTGACTGAAATGTTTTTATCATCCTGATCATCATTAATAACTTTAACAATGAGACTTTTGAATAGAAAAAAAAGGAAAATACCCTTAATAACCACATTACCCGGGATATCCATAATAAACATTTATGACACAATCCTAAGCCTGCATTCAAATAATAATCATACAACCGAGAATAAGAAAATGCTCATGCAAATGAAATAATCCAACAAAGAAGCAACAATAAAATGCTTGGCAGTGAGCCAGGCCTGTTTGCTCAGCTCAAGATCGGCACACTCAAGGCTCGTGCGAGCCAGATAAGTCACGACACGTGCCATAGGTCCACAATGTCGAGGCTCTTTGTGATTTATGCGTTGGTATAAATCCCTCTTAGCGGTTTTCGTGGCCTCAAGTGTATTTTTATATCATATGTGCGACTGCGCTTATAAAGTGCGTTTTATGTATTCATTTTATTTTTTAATATTCACGAATTTTATCGGTGCGGTTTTTATTTTTATTATAATGTGTTCAGTATGAAATTTTATTTTTGATTTTCGGAACTGTTGTGATAATCAAGTTCCTACCTAAAATAGGTACCTAAGCCCTTAATTACGTAATTATACAGTATGATAACAAAACAACTGACAGACAACTGACTAGCGCACCGAGGGTTACGTAAAGATAATTTCCTTTTTCTATAATCTGTAGAATAAGAATGTTTTTCTGTATTTTTTTTTTAATTTTAGGCCCAGTACTTTTGGAGATAAGCAATTTTCACCTATTTTCTTAAATAACTTCAAAACTAATTATCTTAAAATTTTGTATAAAATAATTCTTATTATTTACCCCTTATTAGGATAAAATTTATTTACGTGATATCAATGTTTGGATCACCAACTTACATGTGTATCAAATTCAACTCAATTGGTCCAGTAGTTTCGAAACAAACTGGCTGTAACAGACAGACAAACAGTCACACGAGTGATTGGGGTTCTGTTTTTTCCTTTTGAGGTATGGAACCCTAAAAAATATCTAATTTAGAATGTTGAATAAAAAATAACAAAGATTACTTCTTGCTATCAAAGAAATGAGTATTTTTATGTCCAATTATATCTTTTTGGTAGAAATCGTTAGTTTTATTGTTTGTAATCTCTGGATGCTTCAACGGCTCAACCAATTATTTTAAATTTTCGGGCGAATGTGGCCAACGGTATTGAGAGTCATATTGGCTACTTTTGATCACAGGAACGCGAGTGAAACCGCAGCGTGAAATCTAGTAAAATACCTATTTATAGATTTTTATTTCCTTTTATGATAAATGTTTGATAAGCCTACCTAAACGAAAAATATCATAAAAACATATTGTATTTAACAGCCATAAAAAAATACTCTTACACAGCTACATAAATATGAAGACAAAAGAAAATAAAAAAATCTTCAAGCACCATGAATTTTTATTCCTTTCCCAATTTTCACCATATTCTTTGACAATACAAAATAATATACGTCAGCAATATTGAATGAAATTCTCTGTAATTCAAAACATGTCTTGCAAAATAAATGACGCAGTAAAAATATGTTCAGTACGTGAACTCAGTTGACACACGTAAAATTATGTGCTTAATCAGTTACTTAAGAAGCCAACTTGCATAATTTAGCCATTGCTATTAAACTTTATTACTTTAACTGGTAATTTAATTTGCATAACTGTAGGTACGTCTTAAATCTTGCGCACGTCGTCCTGCAACATTGATTAGTCTTTTAGAGACTCTCAGATTTGGGCGAAGCTTTGAATTGCTCTTTAGGTTTGGATAATCTGTCCACGGGTAGTTACTTAGATCTTAGATCTCGTGGTGCAATTAAAAAGTCATTTGCTACGACCTAGTTTAAGTGCTTCTCACTCCTTAAGGCGACGCTATACGTGAAATGATGATTCTAAAACGCGTTTTTCTCTGTATTCTTCGTTCCAAGGAATTTGGAAGAAATATATGTTAAACTAGAGAATATGCGACGGGGAATAGTTTTCTAAAAACAATGGGATTTTTCATTAGAAACGTGAAAAAAAAATCGTAAATATGCCCCTTTTTAAAACTAAGAATGCATTCTTCTCTTATTTGGGCCATCCAAATAACTTGAAACAAATTAACATACATTCTAAAATTCATTAGAAGGGAACAGTTTTCTTACTTTTAAAAAAAACAGGATTAGTTTCTTTTTAAATAACATAAAACCATCTTTTTTTCTAAAATTACGTCTCTCCTGTCTCGCTTGTCTCCGTCAGTTTAGTAAGGGATGGAGACATAAGCTACCTCTTAAGTAAGATATAATTATAATATAATTTAAGTATTTGGTTGCACAAAGTAATACACGAGTGAAAATAAAAAAATCTAACATACCTAAATATTTTTTCTGAATAAAAATTGGATTAATATTTACCAATAATTATATCAGCTTATGAAGTATGCTAAGGTGACCCGAACCATTAAGCATTAAGTTGCTCCTAGTTTGTTTTACTGTAAATTACATATATTTACTACACTGTGTCAATATAAACGATAAGAAAAAGCTGTGTAAGTTAATTTTCGATTGGTATTTCGAATTTCAAGCAAACATTGGCAGTTGACATACAAATTGCGCCCTTATGTCCTCCGTTTGCTAATAAATACTGTCTCCAATTGAAATTCGTCATTTTAAGTCTCTGCTTACAAGGATTCTTATTGCGATTTCATTTAGGTACTAAATGTGAAAACATAAGATACTTTATTGCAAGAATGCTGGTATGTGAAATTTTGATTTATTTATTTAAAGAGAATTATAAATTTTTTTTTGGGTTCTGTACCTCAAATGGGAAAAACGAAACCTGTATAATAGGCTCGTTCGTGTATCTGTCTGTTCGTCTGTCACAGACAAATTTGCTACGCAACTACAGGACTGATTGAGTTAAAATTTGGTACACATACATATACCAATGTACCAATCAGTGACACAATCATGGACGTAAATAAAATAATTTTATAAATAATTTTCGAATATCATAAATATCCCCCCGCAAGGTGGACCGACGATCTTGTGAGGGTCGCGGGAAACCTCTGGATGCGGGTAGCGCAAGACCGGCCATCGTGGAGATCCTTAGGGGAGGCCTTTGCAAAGCTTGGACGTCTTTCAGCTGGCATGATGATGATGATCATAAATAAATAGATAGAAACATTATATTCATCTAATTGCTTTACAATTAAATTGATTGTTTATAATTTTACTAGTTTCCGCCTCGCGGTTCCACCCGCATTCCCGAGGGATCCTATGTTTTACCGGGATAAAAAGTATCTTATGTGTTAATATAGATTATAAACTATCTGCGTTCCAAATTTCATCCAAAACCGTTCAGTAGTTTTTGCGTGAAAGAGTAACAAACATCCATACATACTCACAAACTTTCGCATTTATAATACTAGTAGGATATTTGGAAAAGGTTGCAGCATACTTGCTTGAATTATATTCCCGTATGTTTCTAGCACCCAGTCTCTCCCTCAGGGTGTGGGTAATGGATCCAAGATCGATCTACCGTAATATCCATTTAAGACTGTAGATACAGCGGTATGCTACTAAGTACATAGCACTACGCAAACGAGACAAATTCTGATTGGTCAGCCATTTTGGATTTACTAACTTACGTTATAATGATGTAGAAAAATGTGCGGTGGAATTCTTAAATTTTATGTCATTTGTGTGTTTCGTCACCGTTTTTATCAGGAACGCGTGGGGATACCAAATTTAAATTAAATCAATAACTGGCTTCCGCCCCGCATTTCTGAAGTATCTTATGTTTTCCCGGGATAAATAGTAGCCTATATGTTATTCCAGGGTATGATCTATCTACGTGCCAAGTTTCATCCAAATCCGTTCAGTAGTTTTTACGTGAAAGAGTAACAAACATTCATCCATACTCCTAAACTTTCAGATTTATTATATTAGCAGGATAGTAGGATAATACCAGAGGAATGACAGTTGCACTTTGACAGGCTAGTCGACGAGGTTATCACATCACAGGTCATGGGTTCGATTCTCATCCAGGACAAACATGTCTGTTAGTCCTGAGAGAAGGTGCTATTATCAATATAAATATATAGGATTAACAAAATAGTATAAGCAGCATATTAGCTATCTGGTTACCATTATACAAGTTCTGCTTACTATGGGATCAGATAACCGTGCGTGAAGAATTTTCGTATTATTTACCGACCTTGCAATAATCTCTTTACACTCTTCAAACACTCCATGTATCATCCCCTCAATGTCCATCAGGCACTGAGTACATCAAAGCTGCATTAAAGTTTCCTAAACAACCTATTAAACCCCGTTTAATTGCAATTGCGACTGTTATAACCCAACAAAACAGATTGAGGTCGTAAACTGGAATTAGTAATGATCTTGATTTGAATTGTTAAATTGTTCTTACTGATTGATATTGGATTATTCATTTGTTTGTAATTGAGAACAATGCAGTGTAGTTCAATCTGAGTTCAATACATACTCAGTTATACAAGATAATTATTTGACAGGACTCAAGTTGAAAATCTGTCGCCAAGCACCTTTCGGTATATTCCGACAGCTGCACTTGAGAGCCAGTTCCCTTCTAGGCTTTGTGTGCTTACCATCATCGGCCACATCATCATTGACCACAGTTAGATTGTGGTCAAACACATGCCTATACATAGAAAAAAAAGTAGGTTAAGACACCACATATCGCGTGTTGTTTTTTTCTACATCTTACCTATAGCATTATGATGTCCGCGCAAGCAAACATTTCCAATAGGTTATGGATAACATTTACTTATAGTTTACAACTTTAGGTATAAGGTATATGAATAATTAGGTATCTTATCTATATATATTTATTTATTAATATGATTTACAGCTTAATTTTACTTTATAAGTTTGTTTTTATTAGTCATACACATTTATGACCAGGGTCTTTGTGGGTTGGGATTTTGACCACGGAGATTTTCCCTCGCAAATTTAAATTATAAATCAAAATAAACTCAATGAACTGACTGAATACAGTAAATAATTCCTTAGTCAATAGTTTCAACCTAAACAAACTTATTATTTGCATATCGATAACTAAAAGTAGCAATATCAACTATCCTAATACAAACGCGTAAAGTTGAAATTCGTATAAGTGCTCACTTTCAGAATGCCTCCTTTAAGAGAAATGTATGGAAATTGCAAAACAATTTGTTCTATTTATCTTCAAACCGTCGACATTCAAATTTGGAGCAATCTAGCAAATTGGAAACATTCGGATTGATTCGTATTGATGACTCGTAATTGGATACACTTGTTGTTGAAAGCGTGATTGACCGAGGTTGACGTTGACAAATGCTGCTGGATAAGCATTAATAATTCGATGACTGAAATTAGGACATATCATTAGTTTAGGTTTTCATCGATACTAAATATACTATATTTTTACCTATATACCTACATATAATAATAATCAATTGATATACTTATTAGGCGCCAATCATATTTTGACAAACCTACCGTCATTACTGAGCTGCAGTTAGCAAAAAACTTTTAAATTAAAAATTCGCGGGCTTTTTGGACTATTTACCTTAGGTTACAATAAGTAGATTTATAAATTTACTGTAAACTAGAATAATTCGTCCAATATTTTAAATAATACTAATATTGTATACCATGTAAATAACAGAAAAAGTTATTATGTATGAAATGCGACGACATTACTGGGAGTGGACGCGGCCACCTGCTGACGGTTCTAGTTCCAAAATCAAACACAACTGAAATCCGATTAAATGCGCTCATTGGTTGTAAATTAAATTTCGAACAAGTGGTTTTCATAAAATTGATGAGTAGGTAATTTAAAAAGATAATAAATAAAAGACAGAGGACTTTTTGGCGGGAACTTGCGAAGTGACGTTGCGTTTTCATTTCATTTTCATAAAATAGTGTATTTTTTTAAATATTATCGGTAGTATTTTGTCCAATAAAGATCAATACAAGTGCACCAGTGAAGTGAAATGAAATGATTACGTGTATAGTGACTTTTCAATTTGTCTCAAGAAGTCCATGAAAAGTTTTAGTAGAACGGCTACCATTGTACTAAAACCTAACTAAACTGACTGTCTATGACTCGAAGAAGATTTAACATGACTTGAACTTTGAAACTTGACGATTGACATTGCTCAACTTGACACTGGCAAAATACACGAAGTGTGATGCCAAAATAAAAAAAAAATTAGGACAGAAACTACGATAATAGCTACCTGCTGGGGGACCTTGCCCCTATGATCAGCAGCAGCGGTTGCCTCGACATAGTGTAGATTGCTTCAAATCACTAATAATATAAATAATTATCTCTTTTCTCCCCATACAGATATTGTAAAGTAAGAAACGGGAACGATGTAGTTTTGATCACTGTACCAAAATTGCAAAAAATCACTGTTTGTCATAATGTTGACTTTAACATTATTAGAATTAGGCCGACGATATAACAGTTTGGTCCTTAGTATAATGTTTGTGACACGATGGCCGGTCTTGCGCTACCCGCATCCAGCGGTTTCCAGCGACCCTCACAAGATAGTCGGGCCACCTTATAAGGGGCCTTTGTCCAGCTGTGGACGTCTTTCGGCTGATGATGATGATGTTTGTGACAACCATTCGCACGAAAAGTGACACATAGATAATACCGGGTATTTTTTATACCGGGAAAATATACGTTTATCAGGAACGCGGATAAAACCGCGAGGAAACCATGTGTATTCTATAAATAAACAGCTACGGTATATTTTCGCATGGACAAGTGATATTTGTTCAGGCCGCGCCGTAGTTAAGCCGTGTTTTCATTGGCCCACCGAGCGAACATTGCTCTTAGTCAGTGTTTCCCAAACTTGTGATAGCGCAGAAGGAGCTAAAAAGGGGGCTTTAAAGAAACGTGGTCGTTATATTGCAGGATACTTAGAAACTGAAATGAAACCGGGTGGGTGCAGGCAGGCGGTCCACCTGATGGTAAGTGGTTATCGTCGCCTATCGCCATTTACAATAACAGAAGTATTGCCAATGTGTTGCCGACCTGTTACAATGCCACGAAGCCAACTGGCTCTCAAGTGCAATTGTCGTACTTGGCACTTGGCGACAAATTTTCAACTTGAGGGTGTGCCAAGCGTAGCCAGGCCATGAGTAGCCAGGCGGGTACTGCATAACTAATAACTATCTTGTGAGGGTCGCGGGAAACCGCTGGCTGGATGCGGGTAGCGCAAGACCGGCCATCGTGGAGATCCCTGGGGGAAGCCTTTGTCCAGCAGTGGACGTTTTTCGGCTGATATGATGACTAATAACTAGCTTTCCGCCCCGCAGTTTAACCTGCGATCCCCTATTTTACCCCTTAGGGGTTGAATTTTCAAAAACCCCTTCTTAGCGCATCCCTACATCATAATAGTCTAATAATCGAATTCATTGCCTCACTTATTTACATTTATCGACAGCCAGCAACCCTACTCAAATTTATCAGTGTATATCTAGTGAACTGTAAGTTGTTCTTCGATAAAAAAAAACTTTTTCAAACTTTTCTCGTTAATCGAACAATAACAGAGACCCATTTACAGAAAAAAGGGCTTTTTACAGTTTCATGGAATCGAAGCCTTCGGCACACATCCATATATTTTATAGGTATGTACATAGAGGGGCGTTAGATAAAACAATTCAATGCTCACACAAACTCTGGATGCGTTGTGGTATGTAGCTGCCGCGAACGATGTATGATTATATTTATAAAAGTTTTTAATCAAAAAAAGTTTCAGACTTGTAATTTCACATCATAAAATTAGTAATCTCGGTATTCTGCTTTAATGACAAAGTGCAAAGAGTGTAAAAGGTATTTTGACAAAACCAGAGTCCACCATCTTGAAACTAGACTAAACTGTTAATAAAACTAGTTTTTTTTATTATAATCTCACGGTAGGTGATGATGAGGCCGACATTGGTAAGTACCAATGCCTAGAAAGTAAGCGACTCTCAAGTACGTATAAAGGGCAATATTAAAACGACGAAAAAGAAGGCAGCGTAAGCTACATACCTCAAAACACCCAGCGTATACAAACGTTCTTTCTGGTTTAATTTTATTTTGTTTACTTTTTCTCTTCCCGGAGGAGTGTGGGATATAAAAACAATATCCTAGAGCACCCCGTCCCCTTTTCTCAAGCAATTTTCCTGATTAAATGACTTTGGAAAGTTTATTTGGTGAAAATAAAGAGATATCGTCGCTGCGCGTGCGAATCCGCGTAAGAGCAATTTGTAAATACCGCGTAACATCAAAAAAATAATCTAATATCGTGCTAGCCGTGCATAAACGGCTGTTTAGAATCGGCTGGTGTCCCATACAACATTTTGCGCATTTTTCTCTTACGCGGATTCCACTTCTTATGACGATATGAAAAAAACATGACCGTATTATTATTATAATTAAATTAAGTTTTTTGCTAATTGCAGCTCAGTTATAGGTCGTAAGTTATCAACATGTTATTTGCGAGAAGAATGGTAGTATATTTACTGATTAATAACAAAAGAAATCATCAACATATTCCTCCAAGGTAAATTACTGACATATACAACTATTTCATGAAAATGTTACTAAACTTGGAGGAATATGTTGATGATTTCTTTCCGAACGTTCCCCCATAAGTGAGTAAACTGACTGCAAGCTATATATACGTTGATGTTTGTTTAAAAAGGTCGCTCCAGCAATATTGTTGGATGCAGTTCATTTCTCAAATTAGGTAGGTACAGCAGACTAAAAGTACTTGAAATTTTATTAGCATTTTCGATTTTTACAAATTACATTATAATCTAATGTAAAATGGAGCGACTTTGTTAGACTCTGGTCTCTCCTTGCCTGATTATGCTGGTTTCTTTTTGGCTTGGTTATATTAATAAAATTTATTCAATAAAATGTTTACAGCAATTATTACATAAATGTTCAAAATACAGTACAAAAATTGTGTAAATGCTCGATAAAAACGAATTTATGGCTAAAAAGAAAAAAATGGAAATTACATTTATATGCATGGAAATAAAATATTAATTCATCATATTGGCTAGCGGTCTGCCTGAGCTAGGTTGGTTGAACCTGTGTTTCAGGCTAGCGCTTTCTCATCGGTTGTTTAGGGGTATAAGTGATAGGTTTTGATGAAACTTTCCACATAGATAAATCATGGCTTAGAATAATGTGAATCCATCGGGAAACTAGTATGAATATTTTTTTTATGACTTCAATGGAATGCTAAACTGGTAGAGGAAATGTGATATTCCGTATGGAGTAACGACTATCGATAATGATTCGAATCATCTATAAATTGATATAAAATATCGGCGCAACCAGCGATATCAAGCCAGATATTGCACAATACACGACGCGGCCAAGCAATTTATTGCTCTCAAGATAAAGATAAGTGAAAGTTAAGATGTATGGCGCAATCTCAATTACTTTCCGACCGAAAACGATTAATGTTATAATAAATTTCGTATATGTTTACAACCGGCTCGTTGGTCTAGGGGTATGATTTTCGCTTAGGGTGCGAGAGGTCCCGGGTTCAAATCCCGGACGAGCCCAATTAGTTTTTGAGTTATGAAATGATTATTTTAATTATATTGGGTTTCATGAAACCCTCAGTTAATTAACAGGATCGTTGAAAATCCATGAACCGGTAATATTTTAATGATGTGGATTATTAAATGCTAAATACTAGAGTCATTAGGTAAATCCGAGTATTTGTTGGAATGGACGAATCTCGTTAGGTGTAAGTAAACGTAATTAGAAATGCAAAGTATTTCAACCATTTGAATTTTTTTTTAGGATTTTCCTTAGATAATAAACCTGTCTGGATAGAGAATTGTTAGCTGATAAGCTTGTTCCGCCCGCTCAGTGACACTGTCATTGTGCTATAAACACGTATTCTGTCAAATTCCACGTACAAATAGTGGAGCGGAAAGGACTGAGCGAGCAAAAACAGTTCTTTTCTCTAATTCAAAGGAGACCGTTCCGCTTCGGCATTTCCCACTCATTACGTTAGATACCATTTTCAGTGGAAACCCAGCTTTATTGTCGTATAAAACAGGGTCACTTTTCAGTTCTTTAATTCCTTTCTACTCAGCAGCAATTTCAATATTTGCTAGTCTCATATAAATACCTAAACTCACTTAGTGAGGAGTTAAAAGATGAAGATATAGCACACTTGCCCAGAAAGTTTAGTCCTTTCAGGGTGTCTGAACCTTTTTCCTCATGAGAAACTTAACACGATTATAGAGCGTCAATACAAAACAATATATTAAACAACAATAGTTTCCATTGTGTCGTAAACAAGGAATCCTTCATCCCCTGGGACGGTCAGGGAGACTTGAGGGAGAATTGGGACAGGCACGTACGCAGGTTGTTTTGCCATCAAAACGGGAGCAGTAAGATTGACCTAGTTAGAGAGATCCGATGCGTACTATTGGTATAAAGTTTTGGGTACACAGAGGGTATTTTTGATTGATATATTGTAATAATTTGATGGTTTTGAAGGTTATCTTATAATGTGTCTTGATGATCTTATTTTTTTTTGTAATAGGTAATTCATAAGTACCTAATAATTTGTTTTGTTATGAAGGGCAGAATAATTAGGAATTATCAATAATATTATTTCTAATCATGAATTTTTAAACTTAAACTTATGAAAATAAATATTATCTTAAGGTTTAAAATTTTATGAAATTCTTGTCTAAGTATAGAAAAAAAATAGCCTACTAAATGCAAAAGCTTGACGGTAAAATTATGTTTCTTACTCAAAGACGAATGATTGAATTGCGAAATCGAAACATACCTACATACCTACCTAACATTCGAAACAGAGATCATATTTATTTTTTTATCAAACCTGAAAGACATTGTTTAGATCTCCCGGGAACGTGGAAAAAACCTAGCTATTTTTGGTAAAAAGAAACCAGTTAATTTCAGATTTTTTTAAATGTATAGGGTATTTCAATCAATACCAATAATATGTTTATTATCTGTTGATTCGATGTTTATGATATAAATTCTATTAAACTATTTCATAACATAAAAAAATTTTCATACACGATGTGTGCCACCATCTTAATTCAGTAGACAAACTTGTATGAGTAGCTGTCTCTCATTTGGCTGATTCCTATTGAGATTTGAGCGGAATTTTATTTATTGCTATAGCCAATAAAACTGTCAGTGGAATCCGTTACTGTTTGTTAGTTTTATTTTACGACGTGTTTGTCTGTCGATTCTTTTACAGACGACAAGTTGGAGATAAAAAAAATTAAAGACATAACCATGGTAAGTAATGATGCAGTTGTAGCATATAAAACTTAGGACGAGCTGAATCTTAAGTGCAGCTGTTGATTCATGCCGGTAGGTGTTTGTCTACAGAAGTGGTAGCCAGCAGATAGGTAGATATAGTTACTATAAAGAACTCAGATTTTACAAAGAATTTTAACTTTTGCCAGATGTTTTTAAAACTCGAACAACTGTAAATCAGCATGAAGGTTTTAGGTTCCGGAGTAATTTTTTTGTATTTTATTTTGGATCATTTACTGATACTGTATGCAGGTATCATCATGTTAGACGAAAGACCTCCACTGCTGGACAAAGGCCTTTCATAAGCCTTTGTTTGTCGTTCTGTCTTTTCTGTTGTAATTGAACTTACTTACCACTAACTGTAACCACCAGCCACTAAAAACTATTTTTCACTTAACCATCCAAATACATGTCAAGTTTAAGTAAGAGCAACAAACGATAATGGCCTAAGCTATGGTGAACCCAAACTCCTTCAGTGATCATTATACCAATGTGTACAATAGAACACAGGCCTCATTAAGTGTGCCGAGTCTTGCCCACTTCTACTCACCTTAATAGTCGATCGTTACACTAGATTGTAATCATAGTGATGTTCATGTTGTTATCGATATATTTTTTATACAACAAAGTCGGTAAACAAGCATAGCTCAACACATCGGCAACCCTCCACGTATTGCAAACGTCTATAGGCGGTGGCGACCACATATCACCAGATGGGCCGTCTGCCTACGGACGCTACGCTGGTGACACTTGGTGCACAGACCATTTACTAATCCCCGCCCCGGCATGCCCTGGGTACCACTCGTTCGCGCGTTGCCGACCGTTTCCCCGTCCCCGATGAGCGCTGGCGATCGCACTCACGCGCAGGAACACAATATACAGTTATTTGGCTGCGTAATCTGTAAGGTGGAGCTACTAATCCAGTCAAGCTGCTCTTCGATGCTATGCCTCTCTCATAATATATACTTATAAATTATCATTATCATATCGCTGTATTAAAAGGCCTTGGCTAGAAAAATAAGAAAATATCAGATCTATTTGCAAAAATCTGTCATATCTTGTCATGTAAAACGTTCATAGAGGCATCAACCACAAACATGTCATTCGTGACGCCGGATATTACGCTTAGCTTGCAGATCAGTGACGTGCCGATGACGTAGTGTAAACGTGACAGATGCGTAGAGATTTATAAACTTTTTTTTTACAATATATAGGCATAGGTTTACTATGTTTGACCAAAATCCTACTTTGATTAGTGATATTTTGAGGATCTGCTACCAGAAATTTAAGACAAAAACATTATTTTTGTTCAAAACAATCATTGTCTTCTGTAAAAATACGATTTATTTTTACCAATATTATTTATAAACATTAGCATAAAATAAAACAAGCACTTAAATACCTAGGCTTTGCCTTTCAGGCCCTACAAAAGTTGAGTCTGCTCTGGTTATTTGTCATTTTTACGTGAGACACAACATAAATTCACGTCATCTTGTATAATAATTTAAAATCTGACCTGAAAAATATAATTCTAGACTCTAATTTAAATAACTGATCTGTTAGAATTCTGCACAAAGCCTAAACGGGAACTGGCTCTCAAATGCAGCTCAATTGGAACATACCGGAAGGTACTTGGTGACAGATTTGCAACTTGAGGGTGGTAGCCAGCCAAGCGGGTAATTGCATATATTCCTTATACACTTCGCTTTCGATGCTTTATCTTTGCTAATACATTGCTAACACAATATAACCACTATGTGACTAACTGACATTTGAAGAATATTGTTCAGTAATTTACTGATAAATTTAAATGATTTTTCATTTTATCGACATCCAATTTATGGATAGCAAACACGTCACTACGCGAGCACACAAGAGTCTGTCCAGCGGTACTAGAAGCGTTAATCACAGGTGAGCTTCGTGTTAGGTAACTTTCTTGTTAATTTGTACAATACTTAAACTGATGTGTTTGTTTGTACCCGAAATGTATCCCTTTAAAAGAACGATGGATTCATTTACGTAACTGTTATTATACCTAGTTCTTTCTTTGTTCTAGAATATATGTTAAATCATAACTTTAAAAAAAAAAAAATTGTTATGCCTGAGCAATCACATTGGTTTTGTAATTTTTTTCATGTGAGGAGTAACATTCTCCTGTCAAAGGGTGATCCGACCTATGAAATGATTTCAAAGGGCGGCCGCTTCGATAGTGCACTTTTGACGCTTTTAATAAAACACTAATCGCAAAAACGGATAATCCTATATCTTCCCTAAGCCAAGCATGTCTAAGAAAATACCAAACCTTTCTAAGTAACTAAGTAATCAGTTCATGATTACTTAATTTTTCATGGAAAAGTTATCAAAATCAATTAATCGAGATATACTTATTATTAACTGTTGTCAGAACCAACTAAATCAAGTAGTATGAAGAACATAATAATTCTACTGACATTACAATATAATATTATCAAAAACATAACCACAAAAGATACCAACTCACGGTGCCATGTATACACTGTAACACAGTATTTCCTTCGAGACACGAAGGGTCTAACGCGTATATTTGATTGATGGCTGTATGAGGAGCAAATGGAAGGATCTGAGTGAATGTGGTACCGTACCCTCCTGGGACTATATTATATTATGCAGTAATATAAATAATATGAAGAATTCTGCAAAGCTGGACACGTTTGACCCAGACTAATGTTTCTCTGCCATAAGGGAATTCAAAATTTTCTGAGATGTTACTCGATTTGACAGTTGATTCTGTGAAGTTTTGTGTCGATTCTTGCTTCTGCCTGGATTAATGAGTACAGTTCGAAAAGAGAGTTTTTTTTTTAACCGACAAAAATAAGGACTTTCTCAAGTCACCGCGTGCGTTAATTTTTTTATGTAAAACAAGCTGTCCCCCACGGTTTCACCCGGGTTAAAGTAGCCTATTTTGCGCGAAAGAGTAACAAACATCCTCACATCTAAACAAACTTTCACATATTTTATGATGAGATTATTACTACTACATATTTTTTATATTAAGATTTTTCATGATTAATCTGTTACGTTCCCTACTCAAAATTTGCTAATTACAGTATGTAGTTTCCGTTTCTTTTTTATTTTTTCCCAAATCGTGTGAGCTCATATAATTTGATATTTTGTAAAGAATCACGTTTTCAAAAAATGTAAAAGTACATTTTCATTCACGTAAAGTAGTTTTTTAAGTAGAATTTCAGAGATCGCCCAATTTCTTTGTCCCCATTGTAGTTTAACATCTTTGACATTGATTTAGAGTAAGCTAGATACCACAATGAGCCTGGTAGTTAGGCGTTAGTAATTTCGTTTCTTACTTTTTAGACGCAAGTTGTAAGTCGTAGGGACCGTTGAAAACTTAAAAATGCCAAATAGTGCCATTATCGGCTGTTAAAACTCTTCAACTTGAACTGAGAATGTTTCCATTCCATGTCAGCCGATAGACGTCCACTGCTGGACAAAGGCCTCCACAAGGATCTCCACGATGGCCGGTCTTGCGCTACCCAAAAGTTGAGAACCCTAAAATGAAATAATATTTGTGTGTTGCAAAGGACTATAGAATACGTAACTGATTATAGTAGCCGTATGCTTTTTTGTTGTTCGTATCTAGCTTACGTTAAATCTGTGATCTTGTACAAGTTTATAAGTCTGCGTGTCGCCAAACTTAGTAAGCAGAGATTCAATTTAGCTCCACAACCCACAACACATGCTGTCAGCATCACGATGATCGCAATAATGACACCGCTTATGGTGAAACTTTAGGGAGTTCACGCCATGTTATAGTTTGGGGCTTTATGGGTTACATGGTTATATTTATGTTGATATAGGATTACTTGAGGTGTTATAGTTGTTGTTTTGTTTTAAGTGTATCCGATTATAGGAATTGGTTTTTATGGTGATTAGGTATGAAATTATTTTTTGTTTTGTTGCCTTTTTGAAATCAAGTACTTCTAACACTTAATATTTGTTGTTGGTTTTACTCGCATTTCCAAATTTATTTCCGCTAAGACTGCTGTAAGAGATTGTGTTTTGCAGTTTTACTCGTAATGTTATACCTATAGTTTATGAAAATCAAAAATAAATTCTCAATTGCGAGATTGAGACCAAAGTGGTACCAAAAACATACCATTTTTCAGATTTATAATAGGTATTCAAATAGATAATCTCATGTCAATCTCTCTAATAATTATAGATAACTTAAAAAAAATTGATTCCAGGTATTATTTCATAAAAATAAAGTGTTATTACTTATTAGACATTTTAGAATCCAACTGCATATAATTAAATCCCGGGAACATCCTATGG
Organism: Tethea ocularis; assembly: GCA_963555595.1. NCBI lineage: Eukaryota > Metazoa > Arthropoda > Insecta > Lepidoptera > Drepanidae > Tethea > Tethea ocularis. Next base: position 9,381,399 of record OY741972.1, on the reverse strand, counting down.
GATATTAAAATTGAATGGCAAAAATGTACAACGTATCACAACGTAACGATACGTGAGAAATATTCCTGAATTTTAATCCAAACATTAGAATAGTCAAAAGTTTAAATTTACGAGCTACCTCCCCGCTAACGGAAACTTGTAAAATATTTTAGTACAGAGTAATGTTCAAATAGAGGTAATACAAATTTTGATTTTCATTTGCCAAATATAAATTTACTGTAAATGGCATTAATGTTTTTAATTACCGAAATACTCAAAAAAATGTAATAAGGCTACTGCAGAATGTCTGTTTACATGCAGCCATGGTAATTTGGGGAAATACAATATGTTTTTTTACAATCGTGTCTAAGTGGCCTACAACTTTCTTATACCTACTCATAATACTTATAAAATTATCTAAACCGTAATGTAAAACAGAAATCGTTCAGAAAACTATACCTGAATGTTCATCTTACTAAAACATTTGACGTTTCAATTGAAACAATAGTGTAGATGACTGACTTATCAAATCAGCTACTCTTTAATAAATGTCAAAACGATCAGTTACATGAAATATTGTATGAAATACTAAGCTAGACGTCATCGTTTCACAGCATCAAATGATCTACTCTTAGTGGTTCTACTGGTAATTAAAAATCATAGAAAGCATTAAATGTACAACATATTTGATGTTTCCGCGTGTTTTCAGATGTTTTATGCATTGGTTAGTGCTTGGTCATTTATTTTTGACACTGTCATCTCGCCTATTCCAGCAGTAAATTTTAAGCCCTGTCAAGTTAATCAAACACAACACAATTTCACATTACTCTGTATTTATAACTACCTGAGTACGCTCGCTTCGCTCCGTTCGTATCGATAGCAAATTAAACAAGTTGAGATCGACGCAGTGAGAGGAAATAAAAAAATTAATTGCTTTCGCACTTCAGTTTTGAAGTGGGCACTTTCATTCAGTCATTGCATTTAATCCTATTTTACTGTAGTACTGAAAAGTTGAAAATGAAATATTCGTCTTTGCTTTTTATGAGTGATTTATTTTTTGTACCTATTGTGTTGAGTTAGTATAGTAGACGAGTAAAAGCATTATTGTTATTGCTAACGGACATCTATACTACTCGTATACTAATAATAAAGCTAAAAAGTTTGTTTGTTTGCACGTGCTAATCTCTGGGTTTGACCAGTAGGATTCGAAAAAATATTTCTCTTATAGGAAGCTACTTTATCCTCGAAAGTTAGAGGCTACTTTTTGTCTCGGGAACGCGAGTGAAACCGCGGAGGACAACTAGTAAAATTATAAAAAGACAAAAAAACTGACTGACATATCAAAGCACAACGACTTGAACTTTTGCACACAATATTCTTAAATTATAACAACATTTTTTTATAATATAAATATAGGAATTTAAAAAATATTATATTTTTATAATTAACAGTACACCTTTCAAAAATACTTTAAAATTCTCCATTAGTTTTATTTTCTAGTCACTATCTAATTCAGGACTGCTCTCCGAGCCCTCGTGTGTCAGCGTTTCTCATAATTGAGTTTTATGGCGTTTTTTTAAACGAAAACCGCTGGTGACACTGCAAAATTTTAAATTTATTTATTCGCCCGTGAAAGTAATTTCGAACGTAATTTTTTTTTAATTTATGATTTTCAAAGTAAAACACGTTCAGGGGGCCAATTCCACTAATACATTTTGATTAGATCACAATTGGATCGCAGCTGAATGACGACTTTTGTACGATTTTGTATTCCACTAATAAATCTGACAACGATGAACGAACGATGTTTCGGTTGCCAAGGGCAACAACGATTACAATCTAATCATAATAATCCAATCGTGGTTCGGTTTCGTTTATTTAGTGGAATACCGTTTTTCGTAAAATTTGAATTGGATTGGAATCGAACTTTAACTGAATCGAAATTGGATGTGAGCCGTTGTATTTTAGCAGAATTGGCCCCCTCCTTACCTACTATTACGTATATTATTAACTCTGTGCTATTACTTACTTATGTTACTATTTTATTGTGGACATGATGAGGCCGAAGGTCATGGGTGCCGGCAGGGAGGTGCAAGGGGGCACTTGCACCCCCCTGGCATGCAACTTGCACCCCCCTGGCATGCAACTTGCACCCCCATGGCATGCAGGAAAGAAAATACATAGATGTTTATTAATTTTGTATGAATAGAAACTGAAGGCGTCTTAACTCTATACAACCCCCTGAAAGAAATCCTGGCGGTGCCCATGCCGGTTGACTCGGTTGTGCAAGGCTTAGGTACTTAATAAAAAGAAAATAAGCTTTTTTTAAAAAAAATAAAGCATTACCGAAAGCAAAATACCAAATATAGCAATAACGTTATCGAAACAGAGTTACACAAATAGGTAACTAGAATGTTTCTGAAGTTGAATAGGGTTGTCACAAATAAATAAGGGAGTGGGCACACGGTCGTGACAGTACAGTACCAGTGAGTCTAGACAAGAGCTACTTTCTGTCAGCGTAATTGTTTACAGAGAGTTTATTTTGTATGAAAAATGGAATGAGCTAAGAATCAGTCACGATACAAAATATCAAGACCTAAAAAGAAAACAAAACTTAAAAAAGAACTAACCAAAATTGCCATTGTGAGTCAAGGCTGTGATGGTCACCTTGTACGAAGACCAGATAATCATGTCGCGAAGAAATGTCTTTCCATGGCTTCGTATAATAGGAGGGGAAGGCGTAGACCACAAGCCACATGGCTTTCAAATATCCAGCAGGACCTGAATGAGGAAGACGCCTATCTGAGACAAAAACGACATGACAGTGCGAGGATGAAGAAGAAGAACATACTAAAATTGCTAGTCCAAACTATATAAGGGACTCGCCAGTGACATACGTCTGTGGAAAGATCCAGAGCTAAAGGCTGGTGTGGCAAGTATTTACTAGATGTTCCTCGCGGTTTTACTCGCGTTCTCGGGATAAAAAGTAGCCTATGTCCTTCTCCATATCATTGACTATCTGCGTGCCAAATTTCACCACCGTCGGTTCAGCGGTTTAGGCGTGAATAGGTAACAAACAAACAAACAGTTTCTTTCGCGTTTATAATATAAGTATGCCTTACTATCCTTACTTGTTTACTACCTTAATAGTATAAACAATACGGACATGAGGTCTGAGGTTAAGAATATTCTAGATAATTTATGTTTTTTTTAATAAAGACTGTTTATTTATAAACCTCTTGATGGTACTTTTTCAAGGTCTTAAGAGTCCGAAATGTCAAGGACATGTTAATAGCGAAATAAATAAAACCTCGCATAAATCTCGACTTCAGTGCGTGGGTGTACACAAAAAAACGGCAATTGCTTGTAGCGAAGTACAGGCGTGTAATCAAGTGCTGGTGGCAGATTTATAGCAAGAAGTTTCCTTTATGGTAACACTGAACTTGGGTGCTTCGTTGTTTTTAGAAATAATTAACAAGATTAATATTCTGGGGGCCGATAATGAAATGATAATAAAACGATACTAATAAAATGATAATTCATTCTTTTATTTTTTTATTTATTCAAAAAAATACCGTCATGCATAAATAATATCACCTTGCAGATAAGTATACAGTTTATATTTGTGGAAAAATATATCTGAAAGCTTATATTTGCCATTATCATGAAAAAGCTTATATTATATTTGTAAAATATCAAAAGTATATACCTACTACGAGTATAATATTGATATTACATCCAAAAAGATATTTTTTGGCTAGACATACATTGAATAAGTTTGAAATTTCTTTGGCAAGGGCAAGTGTCTACCCAAACGGAAATTAGCTGAGTTGCGAAAAATGAACTAATAAATAACCTGTTAAAGTAAAATAACATATTGTCTTTTCACATTTTCAGGCTGTCTCTGGGGACTGCGCTATTATTTCATCGTATTTTATGTAATACACTACCTGTTCCCCGCGGTTCCATTCGCGTCTCTGGGATAAAAAGTAGCCTATAACCTATAATTTAGCTATCTATTAATGAGAGAATTTTTCGAATCGGACCAGTAACTCCAGAGGTTAGCACGTTCAAACAAACAAGCAAACTCTTCATTATTATAGTATAGATAATAGATATAATAATAGAATATTCAATAAAATAAAAATAAACTTGAAACAAAATCTAGTTTTTACATTTAATCTTCTGTTGTCCTTTTTTTTTCTTGTAATGTCGACATCCATTATTAATCAAATAGTTTCAAAATAATAGTCATCGAAAAAAAATAACCAACTGAATAAAAGTTTATTTTATCTTACCATTTTACATTGCCAAAGTGCGAGGTTGTATATCTAAAACAGTTTCTGGAAAAGATCTTATGCCAGCAATCGTATCGTTTTCTACATCTGCTTACAAAGCTGAAATGTCACAAACAAATGCAGGTAGCATTACAAAACGCTTGAAAGCCACATTCAAGTAGTTATTAGTTCGCGCTTGGCTCTCGTTCCTAAATCGGACGGTCTGAATATGCACATTTGTCACAATTTATGAATAAGTTGTAAATAATAGTAGAGTGTCGTAAATAGTAGTAGAGTGTTTAAACTGTCCATTTATTAATTTAAAAAATAATGTAAATATTACTAAGCAGACCTTGTATGTATTACCTATTTCACGTGGTGGGTAGGTACCTACTATGAAATCCAGATAAACTGATATACTATTATAAATACATACTCCTTTCATTTAAATAATATATAGATAATGAGGAATACCAACAAAAAAATCTAATTAGTCCGTCAGTTAGATTATCAAAAAATATTGGATACGTATTTTTTATTTTATCAAATCCATAAGAAATTACAATGATAAGTCCCATCAAAGTGCAGGATTGGGGCTTGTGACGTCATTGTACAACTACTTTTTAGTACACTTTTTGCAGACCGGAAAATTTTAACGCACTGTATCTTCGTTATTTTTTGTTTTCTGATCAAAATAAAAAATACGTATCCACTATTTTTTGATAATCTAACTGACGGACTAATTAGATTTTTTTGTTGGTATTCCTCATTACAGCCAGAATAGGGCCAAACACAAGGTATCTGATCCCAAACTAAGCAGAGCTTGTAAGCTTACACTTAAACTTAAGAATACTGATTTACTTATTTGAAACTTTAAACATTTGCAATGTATTAAACATAGTAGGCTATTTAAATATAAAATATTTATTTCAAATATTTTCTTAATTTTAGCAGACTTTAAAGTTTAACCATACGAGTAGGTATTTATTTTGTTATCATAACGAAAAAAATATATATTTTCTTTTATTTAAAGATTATTCTTATAATCGTTTGTGTTTTAAAAATAAAGAACACCTGAAATATTTTTATAATAAAATATAATATTTTTATTTTATAAAAATAAGCTTTTTATGTAACCAATGTTCGAATTACTAGAATTTGAATTTAATAGAGAAAACTAAACCGTTTAAAGAAAAAACGTATCTAATGGTAGGTAAAGATAAGAGATCTGGTTTATTTAAAAAATATACTTGAATTATAAATAGTAGATTTCTTATACAACGAAATTGACAAACGAGGTTGCCTGCCCCCGTAACATAGTAGCGTAGACTAGAAAAAACACGTATTATCGGCCAATGAAATCACATAAATATGACGTGATGAAGTTAATTCGAGATTATTATTGGTCGAAGAGTCTTTTCCATACGCTTGCCATGATTTGTGATCATAATCTAGGTAGGTATTATGGATAACTTTTTAATTACCGTCTTGGTATCTAGCGGGCCATTATTAGTGAGGCAATGCTGTAAGGTACTTTTCCTGTAAAGCGGCTCTTAGTGCGAAAGAACGCTCTAACGGTTCCACGGTTTCATGCAATTTACTGGGATACAAAACTATCAATAAAAAACAGAACCGCCTTCAAAGGCACTAAAAACATAAAATAAATATGTAGGAACTCTTATCGTCAGATAAGAGTTCCTACATATTTATTTTGAAATCACGAAAAAACTTCAACCTTTTCATACATTTGACACATCAAGATAGATGTTTTTTTGTATGATTTTTTTTCCCATAGTTAAAGTTGTTCATAATTAGCACAAATAATTAAAAAAAAATTCGTTATGGCAAAAAAAAAAAACATCCAGTAAAAAGGTTTACATTAACTAAATAAATATAACCTCAAAATAACGAATATTTTATATCCACATTCTCTCCCCACTAATAGACAAAGCGTAACTATCTCAAAGCGAACTGTTACAAAATTAAAAACATAAATCCAACAGTAACTTCAAAGCGGCCGGCAATAAATAATTAATTAAGAGGCGCCCCTAATGAGGGCGTAAGGGGGGTTACAAGTTTTTCAATCAAAAACATTCTGTTTAACGAATTACGTCCAGCCATTTGGTTAGGAATTGTTTTGCTTTTCAATGTATACGATGAAATTTAATTTGTACTTGATAATTGTTATATTGCGTGTGATTGTAACTTTTGACAGTCTTAAGTGCCTTTTTAGGGCATAAACTGATGAGTTTTGAGTTTGAATGACATACCACGAGAGCCTTTAAAAACTTTGTCTGGAGATCATGACTTCTCTAGGATTACAAAAAAAAAATGTTTCAATGTATAGTATGACACAACTTAGATGAAGCATCGGCGAAATTCGGAAAATCGATCGATCTTGAAAAGAGTGCGCCTACAACATTACTCATGTGTTAAAAAATGATCTTGTTGAACGCTGAATGGCGCGATAATGAATGATTTTTATTAGTTGTGTAAATTGGAATTGAAGTGTACGAAAACGATTTGCCGATGCTACATCTAAGTTGTGTCATACTGTACATGTATGTTTTGCGTGTCGAATTTATTGTTATGTTCTATTTTGTGGTGGAAAATGTGCAGTATTGGGCTCAACATCATTTTCCTGCCCTCCTCCCAATCATTTGGGGTCAGCACAATATGTGTAACTCTTCTTCTATTCAGTATACTATTCTTACTTATATCATCTTTCACACAATCCATCCATCTCTTTTTCGGTCTCTCTCGCTTTCTTGATAAACCTTTATGTTTTGGCGCAGAAAGAAGCCGCAGAGCGCGATCGGGAGAGAACCGACCCCGCTAGAAGACGACGGCAGACGCACGGGGTACAAATATACCGTGCGTCTGCCTCTTAATGGGGCTGCAGTAACCCCATCTGAAAGGGGTAGGGGCCGGAGTAGGGGTTCTGACCATTCAAGTTTCGGGTTCGGGGAAGACAACAGCACAATGTGGCCAGTGCTGTTGGTAAGCTGGATTGGGAAGGAACTGCAAAGCCGGTCGACAGGGATGTTAGGCAAAGTGCGAGGGTGACACCGGCGCCGATCCAACGGAGGACCCGGTGTCTCCATGACATGCACAGAGGTAGGCCACCAGGGTGGTTTTAGTGGGTAAAAATCCCACATAACCTGTTTGTAATCAGGTATCTTTTGAAGATTTCCACCTCGTCAATAAAAAAAAAGGTATTCCAATTCATTGGTTTTCTGTAACCGATATCTTTTTAAAATGTATTGCTTTTATTTATCTTTTTTCACAGCACAATAAAACCTTTATCATTCTACAGACACATTCAAAGAAACGTGACCAATTATTTACTTACTACATCAAAACATACACCATGTCTAAAACAAACAAAATTACAGTTATAACAAAAGAAAATTAGCGGTGTGCTAACGCAACCACTTGTCAACACATCAGCCTTGTTGAAAAAGGTAATATTTCACACTCGCACCATGTAAGATAATTACGCATCCAAAAAATAAACACGAACATGCGATACGATCGTAAAACAATTCTTCAATTAAGTTTACAATAGCGCAAAGCGAATATAATCCATTTATACGGTTTTCTAGTCTTTAAATTGGTATAAAAAAGTTTTGGGCTCGTCCGGGATTTGAACCCGGGACCTCTCGCACCCTAAGCGAAAATCATACCCCTAGACCAACGAGCCGATTAACAATAAATACAAATTATTTATGGACATTTATTTACTTGAAGTTATCTATTTTGCGTAATTCTTTTATAACACCACCAGATAACAAGCAATAAATAAATTAATACGCGACAAGAAGTTTTACTTCATGAAGTTTCTGATTAGAGGCTAAGTTTTTTATTTTTTTAATTTCTTGCCAGAGTCTTCTCAGTTAAAGTGTATTCCGAACCGGTGGCGGAGTCTATTGTAACTTTCGACGTTCAAGAGCCTTAACAGACCTAAACTGAATAAATTTTTGAGTTGAGTTTGAATGACTGATCTATCCACGCATAGCTCAAACTACAGGTCGGGCTGAAATTTGGCACACAGCTATTATGATTTTCAAATGAAGAATTTTTGAAAATTCAACCCCTAGGGGGTAAAATTTCGCGCACAGAAAGCTAGTAAACCAATAATTAGTTTTAACTACTAAAACCACCAAGATCTGATGTTTGACATGAAATTGCTTATTATTTGCAACACTACAGCTAGCTGACTACAATGCAAACAAAACTAGTTAGTAGTATAGTTAAATATTAGTACAACTAATATGAACAGCTGCACTGCTCTCCCTCGGTGACAATCATGCCAGTTAACAACTGTTATAACATTTGTTCAACATGTTTTTACAGTTCATTTGTTTTTCCCAAGGATTTTCAGAAACTATTGTGCTAGAGAATATTGTCTGTTCCAAAATAATAATGTTGCTATATTTTTATGTTTTGTCTCGGAAAACGTTGAGTGGAAAGCGTCGAACCAGGTGGACTGACTGACCTTTGTGGAAATCCATAAAATATTCTGGACCACTAAAAATTTATTGGGCTCGTCCGGGATTTGAACCCGGGACCTCTCGCACCCTAAGCGAAAATCATACCCCTAGACCAACGAGCCACATATATGATTAGCAAATTATCTGATAGTAATTTATTAAAGTGAATGGAAACGTATTTCGGCTATTGCTGCATATCGATTGACCACTATTCAATGCCATAAGTTTTTAAAAAAACTCAACAACACACTTTAGGCCCTGTTAAGGCACTTATGAATATCGATAGTTACAATTTTTACAATAGACTCTACCACTGATTCGGAATACACTGAAACTGAGAAGACTTCGGCAAGAAACTCAGCAAGGCTTCTTTTTTTGTGGGTCTTTCTTTTGAATTTATATAAACTGTTCTTACTAATTATTGTAGGTATTTAGTTATTAAAACATTGTAACAACATCTCAGATTAAACCTCATAAACGAATCACTAGTGAAGTGCCTATAAAATTTTGCGATCAAACGGGATTCGGTTTCGAAGTGAACAGCACGTAGTATGTTCAAATATTTTACTAAAATTACTTACAACGTAGCAATATTGTATGCAACAGTTCAATGCCTTTAATTAAAGTAGGTAGATACCTACCTACACGAGTAAAAATTATTAAATGCTCCTAATTTGATGTCAAGTTTACTAACAGGATTTATTTTTATAAATACCAGATCGATAAAAAAATTTTGGGCTCGTCCGGGATTTGAACCCGGGACCTCTCGCACCCTAAGCGAAAATCATACCCCTAGACCAACGAGCCAGTTGACTGAGTACGCAAATTGTATGAAATAATATGTTGATAGCTTTCACTAAGATTACGTCACTATTCTTTAACATTGCTAAGAACACTCTTGATTAAGACATCTTTCAAACAAAAAAATCTAAATCGGTACATCCGTTGAGGAGCTATTATGATGCCACAGACATACAAAATCACCCTGTATAAATAACTAGCTGTTTCCCGCAATATTACCCTTATTCTTTAAGTGAAAAGTAGTCTATATGACTAGGAAATCCTAGTGAAGTTAATAGACTTAGAGTCTTCTCAGTTATAGTGTATGTGGAACCGGTGGTACAGTTATTTGTAACTGTCAACGTTCATAAGCGCTTTATTAGGATCTAAACTGAATAAATGAGTTTTGAGTTTGAATTTTAAAAATCAGATAAGGACATGTTTTGGAAATATTTTAGTTGTTTTCAAATCTTAAAAATAATATTCCTTTTTTTTTATTTAAGGCGATGATAGCTCAGTGGTAGTGACGTCGGATACCGAGACGAAGGTCCCGGGTTCGAATCCTACAATGAGCTTGAGCTTTCGGTGAAGGAAAACATCGTGAGGAAACCATAGCACGGTGGTAGGGTACTTTGTAGTACCCATCTGGCTGGCTACCACCCTCAAGTTGAAAATCTGTCGCCAACCACCTTTCGGTGTGTTCCGACAGCTGCACTTGAGAGCCAGTTCTTTTTTAGACTTTGTGTGCTTACCATCATCGGCCACATCATCACTGACCACGGTGAGATTGTGGTCAAACACAGGCCTATATATAGGTATAGTAAAAAAAAAAGAAAGAAAATACATACAAAGTGTTTCTTCACTCCCTTAAACCAGTGCTGGTTTATCTGGGAGTTGCAATACCTCAAATAAACATAATTATTATAACATCGAAAGTATTATCTACAACACATACCTGAGCATATTAAAGAATAAATAAATAATGTAAGTAGGTAGTTATAATTAACTACAATAACTAATAAGGTACTAAAATTAGGTAGCTAATAACTACAATACATTGCCTCTCTGCAATCAATTGCACAGACAATACTCGACGTCATACAGGCTGCTTCAAATAAATTAGTATCATCAATTTTTATTGAAGATTTTTTTGAATTTTTTGGAAGACTATTTTATTAATCTCGATACTATGAATTGGGTAGTGCTGTTTATGGTATACGTCAATGTCCTTTATACCTTTTCAAAATCACTCAGTTTTTAATTATTATATGTTATTGTATGGTTACCAATACTATAAGGCAGATAAAATTTATAACTATTGATAACTATGTCACTTATCTTATGTAATTTATTGCTCCCTAACCATTTGATTTTAATCTATAAAATGTATTTACACGGCTTATTTATATCATTATACAATATTAATATAACTAAATGAATTATCTAAATGTTATCTCAATTCAGTAAATCATACGGCAGCCATTATATAAATTGGAATATTATTTTTAGTGCAAATGTCAATTTTCATATTTCAAACATAAAATCAAAAACTCATTTATTCAGTTGAGGCACTGATAAGGCACTTATGAACAAATTAGTTACAATCATTACAATAGACTCTACCACCGGTTCCACATACACTTGAACTGAGAAGACTCCGGCAAGAAACTCAGCAAGCCTTCATTTTTTTTGTGGATCTTTCTTTTCAATTTTGTATTAAAATTTGTATTCCGAAAAAGCAACGTAAAAAAAAAAAATTACCACATGTATAATAATATAGTAACTGATACACGTATAATATTTTGGAACAAAAAAAACCTAAAACAATCATGCTACAGTTTTCTCAATTGTTTTTAAACGCATTCCATAATCAAATTCTTAACAAATACGCAAAATAGAGTTGGGCTCGTCCGGGATTTGAACCCGGGACCTCTCGCACCCTAAGCGAAAATCATACCCCTAGACCAACGAGCCGGTTGTGAGTATAGTAAATAATATATATAACAATATACAAATTCTACATTCAAGTGAAAGGTAACCTAGATACGTATATTGCGCACACGATGCGTATATTATTACGCACACAGTAGCGTATCTAAAACTTGTTATGGTTGAGAAAGTAATTCTGTTTGATGGTGATGCTTACGATTGTTTATAATTCGTAATGTAGCCATAATATCATTGTTTTCATTGTACAGGCAAGTATGAAGCAAACAGAACTCAAATATGTTTGTTGTCAGCAAATTTTTGTATGCTAAGTAATGTCTATTATAAGGTTAGGAAGTTATTTAAAATTTAGCTAGTAATTTTTGCAGACTAATCGGAAATATTATCTATCAAAATGAATATTTAAAATATTCGAAGTCGAATTTTCGTTGCAAAAATTCATGATTATAATTATTCAGACCGTTTTCTTTTCGGTGAACATGGATCTTAGTTATTAATAAGTAATGTATTATAGCACACTATCATATTGATAATGGTAATCATTATAACCATTCAAAATATTGATGACAAAAAATCATACGAATTTTAAATTCAATCTACAGTTCAGCTGGCTCGTTGGTCTAGGGGTATGATTTTCGCTTAGGGTGCGAGAGGTCCCGGGTTCAAATCCCGGACGAGCCCAACACTATTTTTGTATAAATAAAGATTTTCCAAAAAAAATTGTGCTACAAAGTACCCTTCCACCGTGCTATGGTTTCCTGGCGATGTTTTCCTTAAAAAGTTCAAGAATGTAGAATTCGAACCCCCAACTTTCGTTTGCATTTGACGTCACTAACACTGACCTATCATCGCCTTAAACGATTTGTTGTTTTATTCTGGTCTTTTCGTGCACAAAATATTATCAGAAATATAATTTTGTTGTTTATTTGTTTTTAATGAAGCAATTATTTAGTAACCATCACCAAAACAAAATATTATATTCAATAACTTCTATTGACTTCCTATTCAACCCAATTCAAGAATAGATTGTTCAGAGAGCTCTTTATTATAAACATTTCTCGAAGTATTTCAAAAGATATCAAACATTTCCATCAACTCAGTATCTACATAAAACAGAGGTTCCCAAACTTATTGTCTAACGCCCACTTTTAGGATTTATTATTTTTTAGAGCCCCCCGAAATGTTTAACTTTGCCATCTCTTAAACATCACAATGGCAATTAATATAATTTAATTATAGCGTGCTATATTAGTCTTTTTGTTTCTGAGTATCCATAGTTACATGTTAAACGAGACTTTCTAACAAGTGAAAGCAGCTATATCTCAAAATTATAATATAGATAGATTGATTGATTGCTTTATATACTTTAAATATTTAATCACAACAAAATAAACTCAAAACAACTTATATAAAAAGGACTAAACTAAATGAAAAACTCGATGCTAGGAGGATACTAGGAGAATACTAGTACACCATGATACATTAACAATATGTAATAATATTTAGATATTTTTTTATGCAATTCAAAAATGCTATGTCAAAAAAAATGTCTCTGGGCCAAAGAGAAAATTTTATTTGACATAGCATTTTTGTAAAGACCGGGGGATAGATGGTACAGGAGGAGTCCTGTACCATCTACCCCTCCAGCGTCCAAAAAGAAAACTTTGAGAAAGACTGACATAAAATATGGCGCCGTAGAAATATATTCAATTTGAATAAACTGGGGATACTTATTATGTAACGATGGATATCATTTTCATGTTACCGAAAGATGTTATTTCCAGTCAAATGAATGCTGTTACTCAATTTTAAACTTGGTGCATAAAATTTTCACGTCGCTCGTTTACATTATTTAAAATTTTACTGATTGGCTGCTGAATTTATTTTAAACTTACTGACGTTTTCGAACTCTCTCTGTGTCAGTATTTTAAAATTATAATAATGCTGATAAAAGATCTCGCCTTCGTTTCAACTTTATGGTGAAAATAGATTCCAAAAAAATATTTATTTACATAGAAGTTTTTTTTTACTAGTTCCTAAGGAGCTTCCTACCACGGACGCTCAAGTTGTGGAATAAGCTGCCCGCCGTGGTGCACCCAAGATACTACAGCATGGGGTTCTTCAAGAAGGGTGTGAAGAGATTTTTGCAGGGTCGGCAGCGCGCGAGTGATACCCCTGGTGTTGCAAGCGTTCATAGGCTACGGTAACCACTTACCATCAGATGGGCCGTATGCTTGTTTGCTGCCTTAGTAGTATCAAAAAAAAATATAGACCTAAATAATATAGAAACTAGTTCCGCTAGATCTCCGTCTACTACGTAGCTACTGATGATATTTTTTTTTAATCCAGCATACCTCACAATAGACATTGATTGATTACTTTTGATTCCTACAGTGACTCGGGTCATCAAAATACCTCACTCACCTGAGAGCACCTTCAAATGACAGCTCTTTATATAATAAATCGTTTCCCGTTAGCAGTTCGCCTCTCGAATGCGTTGTCAGTAAAGAGGGTGAAGCCTGTTTAAAGATTACATGACAAAAAAAAATGCTTTTTAGGCTGACTTCTCGCTGACTAGGTACCTATATAGTATGTATAGGTATAACATACCTAACCAAAAGCGCGTTGACAAGCATGTCACATCTTTAATAGATTTCCCTATATAGTGGACAACCGTGTGACGGTATTTAAACGCCTTTGTTTTTGCGAACTTATTTTGAAAATTTCATGTGGAAAAACAAAGTTAGCTAGCTAGCTAGCTATCAGTGACCTCCGCTGTCAGATGACCCAAGCCCATAGGGTTAATGTGAATTATATTTGTATATAGTTTCATGTCTAAAATGATAAATAAACTGTATTAAAAAAATATTATAAAAATAGACCACCATAGAGGTTCTACTCTATGATCTTCTTTAAGTCTTAGTTAAAAAGACTGACAATTTTATTTTATTTATTTTATAAGGTAAACAAAACAGGTCACAGTTGAATCTTGGCTTAAGACTAATAAATATAACATAAACATTTAATACTAGACTATAACCCTTAATATGTTTACACAGCATGCATACATTATATTATATTTTAAATTTAATGTGCATTTATTTATAAAGACAAATAAAATATATTGATTTTAATTTAAAGATAGCTATTACGTGACGTCATATAGACCGTCCTGAGTATATAAGTATGTATGTGTTAGTCTGGGTCTTGTAAACCGATTTGCATTGCAAATTGTTTAGCACCACTTGTAAAGGAGCTTGTATGGACAATTATAATTACGAGTTAGAGCATTATATGGGTATGATACGTTCAAGTTTCAAGGCGATGATAGCTCAGTGATAGTGACGTCGGATGCCGCGATGAAAGTCGTGGGTTCAAATCCTACAATGAGCTTGAGCTTCCGGTGAAGGAAAACATCGCGAGGAAACCATAGCACGGTGGTAGGGTACTTTGTAGTACCCGTCTGGCTGGCTACTACTCTCAAGTTGAAATTTTATTGCCAAGCACCTACCGGTGTGTTCCGGCAATTGCATTTGAGAGCCAGTTTTCTCGGTATCGTAACAGGTCAGCAACACATTGGCAATATTTCTGGTATTGCAAATGGTGATAGGCGACGGTAACCACTTACCATCAGGTGGGCCGTATGCTTGCTGTTTAAGGACCTGGAATTGAGCTTTCAGGAAATAAGCACAGTGGTAACTTTGTAGTACGTACCTGGCTGGGTAGTTCCCCTCAAGTTGAAAATCTGTCGCCGAGCACCTTTCGGTGTATTTGAGATATTTTCTTCTACGCTTTGTGTAGGTGCCAGCTTCTTACCACCATGGCCACATTAGTGAACGTGGTGAGTTTTGTGGCCAAACACAATCTATAATCTAAATATATAAAAACAAAACGTGCTAATTGAATGAACCGACTGACTGACTGGCTGACTGATTGACTTACTGACTGACTGATTGAATGATCTATCAACGCATGCTCAAACCACTGAACGGATGGGGTTGAAATTTGGCATACAGCTATTATGACGTCATCCTAAACTAAATCAATCCAGCTAAGAAAAGATTTTTTTAAATTCAACCCCTATCGGGGTAAAATATTATATTAGTAAAAGTGGTAAAAGTTATTCATAGTGTAAAATCACTTTTATAACAGAAATGCTATATTTTTAAGTATACTATTAAGGATTTGTAAACAGCGAAATTCGTTGTTATTTATATGGTTTTTAATTTACAAAAAAGCGGAACATAAACTTCAAGCATAAATTAATGCAAAACTCGATCGGCAGATACCGTATCCCGAAGGATTGAGCGTTAAAACGAACACAACACGAATAAATCAATTTTGTATAGCAAGTAAAAGCAAAAATTCGTACCTACGCGCGTCGATTCAACGAATTCCACGAATTCTAATTTGCGAAATATGTTTCGCAACGCGCGTAATGTTTCAGTATCGGTTAATACGTTTAAAGAACATATCGGTTTATGATAATGTATGATGTTCATAAAAATAAGTGATTTTTTTTATCTCTGAAAGCTTTCAAATTGATTCTGTATGTTTTAATACAGAATCAATGCCAGAAAACGGTTACATATTTATTTTTTATTCAATTTATTTATGATCGACAGCAACGGCCGCCTTGGAGCAGTTTTCAAGATAAATAATATTTTGTATATTTTTTGATAAAATTATCTACGTAGGTACATAAATATATATGTATTTCGTTAATAAAGCACTAGTGATGAGTGAGTCATCATCAACATCATCATGTCAGCCGAAAGGCGTAATTATACACTTAAACCTTCGTCAGTAACCATTCTGTCTATTAGTGAAAACCGCATGAAAATCCTTTCAGTATTTCTTCAGTTTATCGCGAACAGACAGAAGCGGCAGGGGATTTTATTTTATAATTATGTACCTAAAGATACAGATTGGAAAACTTAGACCTTTCGCAACCTTCAACCGTCATACACGTTCTTGAGGGTGGTAGCCAGCCAGATGGGAAGGGGAGAGGTGGTATGAATGGGACATTTTTGTTTTAGGGACTCCAGTTAATGAATGAGATAATGTTTTGAACAGGTTGGAGCTGGATGGGAAACCTTAATTATTTAACTATTGAAATAAAATGCAATCATTACCATTGTTTTTAATTGTATAATTTGGCAGCCTAAAAAAATTGTACCTACCCTACTACAAAGTACCCTACCACCGTGTTATGGTTTCCTCATGACGTTTTCCGTTTACGAAGCTCATATCATATTATATATGTTAACGAAAAAGTATCTAGTCCGTCATTGTATATATTTCCTAGGAAATCCATACATTTCCTTAATATCTATCGGAGTATTACATTCGGGATATTTGTAAGGATAGCGGTATTTGGGGGGTTGTAAGTGAAATTTATATTTGTGCGAAATTTATGCAAAATAAAAAATAACCCCAACCTATTTTTTTCAATAGAATTTATATATTTCCTAGTATCATTATTGAAATAAAATTTCCTAGGAGAAATACACAGGAATTGTAAACAATTCCTATATTTCATACATTTCCGGTGACATATACACTAATCTTCCTTTGTGGCTTCGCAACAGTCAGGTAAAAACCTGGTTAGAAATAAATATTTTTTTTATCATACTTAATTTCATCAGTGAAAGTAGAACTGAAATCAAATAGGTGTTTAAACATCAAGTCTTTATGGCAGCTGTAAAACAAGCAGACTTGCTTACGGATTACTTTTTTATAGTGATGCTCTTTCTAGCATAATACTGTCCGAGTTTCATGTCCAATCAATACATTTGCAGTTTATGGTATGCCTGTCAGTTGAAGCTGTTTTTTTAGTTCCGAACTTTATATGGATTGAAATTGGATCTACTATATCCGTATTTCTTTACCTGGTACAATAATTATTATATAGACATAAGACGCCCATCTCTTCTGGCCGCCCCCAATTAGTCGTAACTCGTACTAATCCCTACCCCTCCTCCAGTAACCCCCTGAGCCGAGGTTCATACCCCATTTGGGGATACCCTCAGGCGTGGTTACCAAAATGTTGCCCGGCTGATCAGAGGCTATTGAACTTGAACGAAAAAAAAAACCATCTCTATAATTATTCTTGTATTTTATACAGCAGTCTTACTGGATCATCAAAAGTTTATCATATTTATAAAAAAAACATCCAAATCCGTTCAACCAATAGGTAAATATTCACATACATGTAAACAAACTTTCGCTTTTATTAATGTTAACAATTTAAAAATACATGTTGCATGATTTTAATGTAAATATAAAAACAGTGTGTGAAAAATTTATTCAAAGAAAATTCTGTGAAAAAAACATAATTATGCACTCATAAAACACGTTCTCATTGCGAGATACTTCAACTTAAAGCCTTAATTTTAACGAGTCTGTTTCATTATTTTCATTGTTTGGGCATAAAATGAAAGAAAATATCATTTGTATACGTTTGAAACACTATCAAGAAGGCTTGAAGATTACTCTCTACAATATTTTTTAATGATGCTGTAGCCAAAAGTGGTATCTGGTGACATTAAGGTTGAGGCGTCGGTTCGAGCGCGAAATTCAAATTTTATCACGTTTTTTGCAAATTGCAGCTCAGTTATAGGTCGTAAGTTATCAACATGTTATTTGCGAGAAGAATTGTAGTATATTTACTGATTAATAATGATGATGATTTATTTTATTATTAATCAGTAAATATACTACAATTCTTCTCGCAAATAACATGTTGATAACTTACGACCTATAACTGAGCTGCAATTTGCAAAAAACGTGATAAATTTTTAATTTCGCGCTCCAACCGAAGCCTCCACCTTAAAAAGCTTATAAATGCACTGAGGTATATTACTACGTATAGAGACGCTATCCTAAAAAAAGGTCATGCTCCATTTTGTTAATATTCGCTGCAGCGCTGAAACAATAATTAGTCGTCTAACTATACAGTGTAAACACGTAGCACTAGAACGCTTTTAAGGTGTAGTTTTTATCGCGACCAAAAAATCGTAAACGCCGTGATTTTCATGACGATGGTCTTACAATTAGCTTAAGCTTTTGGTGAAGGAAAGCATAGTTCAACTATTATTATTGTACCCTTATGTTGATAATTTCTCGCCAAGCACCTACGTGTGTAGTGCAACTGACGGAAAACCAAAGTATTTTGACAGATGTAACTGAAACTCATTTCCTTTCTAGGTTTAAGTGCGATGAGCACATAAACCTTCGGCCACATTATCACTGACAGATCTAGATAGCATGCAAAATATTCCACGTCACTGAAAAAACGGGCAATCAACAAAAGCTGAGGAATTGATGAAATTTAATCTCAAGATTGAAGGCAAGTTTTTCATTTAGCTACTAAAAGTATTGAACTTTCCAATATCTTTAAGCAAAGAAGCACAGAGTAATAAAACACGTACCTTATCGTAATCTAAAGAATAAAGTACCGAGTTAAATCCTATCAGACATAAGTCGCGGAATGAGTCCACCGTAGACACATTTCTCTTGGGGTTATCTATTGATTTAGTATCAATTTGGTTGTGCTTAAGTGATAAACGAATAGACTTTATCTTGAATGTTGCTCTATGTACAAGAAACAACAAAAAATGAGAAAATAGAAGATAATATAGAGCACTCATAAGTAGACTAAGTAAAATTTATTAATTCTATGATTGACAGTTAATAAGCTCGCTTAGAATGTTGTTTACCTTAACGTCAACTGATAAATTCACAGGCAAGGTCACTACAAATTTGTGCATTCAAAAAATATAGCATTTTTTTATAAAATAAATGAAGTCACGTAAATTTCTAACGCTGAGGAGTCTTGATCTACTGAATCATGGAATCAGTTTTCGTTACGATGTCACTGACATCCGTTATACGGTCGTTTTAAAACGTCAAATGTCTATCGAACTGTTCTCGATGGTGTGCTGAGTTTTCTTTGTTCATCTCTCGGATAACACTTTGACATCCTATTGATTCAATTTGCACTTTCAAATCTTGCCAAGTAACTATTCTATCTATAGCAACATTATTTATAGACATTCTTTTTCTAATCACCCTTTTTTTTTTTTTTTTTTTCGTGGGGAAATCCTCATAGGATACCCAGCCGTGGAGCAACCAGGTTATGCCGGACTCGTACCGGCTAAAACCCCACGGTGGTCGCCATCTGCGCTGTAGAGGGGGGCGGGTTCTCGTACAGAACGCATACTCACTCCCCCTGCACGCGCGGCGCTAGATAGCCCGGGTCTCGGGGGAAGTGTGATACTTCCCCCCAGCACCCTCGCTGTGCTATCGCACGATGGATCGTGACCACGACGACCCATCGTCCTCCTTGGGATCGCTTCTGGACGCACAGGGCCCCCGCCCCGATTGCCCACGACCCCAAAGGTCCCCGATTAGTCGCCTTTTACGACAGGCAGGGGAACACCGTAGTTGTTATTCTGAGCCAAATTACGTTTAAATTAAACAACTGAACCGTTTCGAGTATTCCTAAGTAAATCTTTACGAATAACTTAAGGTCACCTTATCAGTACACACATCCCGCCCTTTGTAGGGATCTTTTATCCTTAGGGATCAAAGGTAGATATCAAATTTTCATGAGTTATTTAGTTTCTTTGTGCCTAACCCTTTGTGTAGATTCCTGGAACAATACGTTACGAATTGTATCCCTTTGAATGAACCTTCTTTGAAATAAAATTGGAAAAGAACAATGAGTGGGTTCAGTAGGTAGCCTATTACCTATAGGTAATAAAATGTTGAAATTGGAAGTTCAGCTTCATAGAATTTAATAAATTACGACAGGAATATGACACTGTCGTATGTTCGTGTTGGAGGTGAAATCAGGCTAGCGGAACTATCAACGTAAAAACGTAAAAATACTGTATTTACCTACCTATTCATTAAAAATGAATCCGTCAATCTATGTGGTTTAGAATTTGAAATCTTGTGATATCATTAACCGACTTCAGAAAGGAGGAGGTTCTCAATTCGTCAGTATCTTTTTTTTTATATGTATGTGCCCCTATTACTCGAAGACGCCTGGACCGATTTGGAAAATTCTTTTTTTTGTTTGAAAGGGTAGGTATATACTTTACAGTTGGTGCCCATGGTCAACAGGTCAGGATCTGATGAAGGAATCCTGGAGAAATCGAGGGAACTCTTAAAATTTTATAGGGACTTTGCGTCTGGTACTCATTATTTACGTTGCTGAGCTGATGATGGAAGGTACAACTCCTTAACGGTTAGGAGTTAGGGGATAATTCTTTCAATATTAGGTATAGGACCTTTTAGACCGTTAGTTATATCATTTGATGTGATGATGGAAGGTACAAGGATAACTTATGCTAGGTCAGTGATAAAACATAAAAATCTAAAAATTGAAAAAACTTTTAACAAAAAATAGAACCGACTTCAAAACACTAAAACGCATAAAATAACCATGTAGGAACTCTAATCAATCTGACACTGTTTTGAAGTCAGCGAAAGTGTAGTTCATGTTCCATGGAAAATATCATGGTACCGCTGGGGTAAACAGGGGTATGTTTAAAGTTATTTTTTTTATCTATCTAAGTAAAACGTTGATGACTTTACACCAGCTCGCAATAATTACGACGGCTAAGGGCCGGTTGCTCGTACATTTTACTTAATAATAATAATAAATAAAAATCCTGGGACATTCTTCACACACGGTTATCTAATCCCAAACTAAGCAGAGCTTGTACTATAGAAACCAGATAACTGATATACTACATATACTACTTTTTTTTTGTAAATACGTACATACTTATATAGATAATTACACTCAGACTCAGAACAAACAGACATGTTCATGCACACAAATGTTTGTCCTGGATGGAAATCGAACTCACGACCTGCGACACGACTTAAAGTAAAAAGTTTAGTCAAAGTTTACTTCACTATGCTTTGACCGTAGAGTCACTTTGACGATGACCGTCTCCCTCGGTCGGTTATGGTAACGGTTAAAATTTTAGTTAAAGTAACACGAGCAACCCAGTTTCAATCGGCGGCTAAAGTTAACTATAACCGTAACCTTACTATGACCGCGCTTTATGCAACCGACCCTAAGGATGGGTTGCATCATCCAACGTATCGTTAAATTGTTTGTCAGAGCAACGATTTTGCTAGCAAAAGACAGTTTTCCTTGTCACACCACTAATCATCTCAGTGACTTATTACAATTGTATAAGTAACAGTCAAATTTCAATAACCACTCTATTGGAAGTGATGTAGGAATCCGTTATTGAGTACTTACCGAGTACCTACGTTCACCAATCAGCTCCGAACCGAATACGGGAGTCCATTAACATGCCGTAATGAAATTATACGCCAAGGAGGGAGTGATAAAGTGTTTGAACGGTAAGTACTTGAGTACCTTTCACTGGAATATACGGGGTAGTTTTAAGGCCACAGTTTTACTTGTGTGGACTGAGTTATCGATAGATGAAAGAAAGAAAGAAATAAATGTATCTTGGTCTCACAAAAACATAAGCTGAAACAAAAAAAAACAGCTACTTTTAAACAAAATAACACGCAGTGAACAATAACATGTATAATATGCAGTGTGAGGTCAAAAAAGGCGCCCATCTCAGCATATGCTGCAGCGCTGGTTTTCAGACGGGGCCAAAAGTGAAGCCACGGTCAACCGCGGCACAGGTTGAAAAATAGATGATATAAAACGGATGAGTGTGTTGGGTTTCAAATGTTTCGCTGCCTCACCGCGAAGCATAAAAACGACATTGGTGCAGATTCTGTTGTTTACGAACTTAACTAATATTAGATAAGTCACCTCTCTTTCATTTTAACCTTATTGAAAAGATAGAACATTTTTAATGCTGTCAGTTTAATCCATACCGTCGTAATGTACGGGTAAATAGTCGTGACCAATAAAGATCGCGCTTAAATTCACGTTGAAATGTGTGATCGGATTAAACTGACAGGACTAAAATATCTTGCATCCCTTTCTTATATTTACTATAAGAAAGAGATATAGTGAGATTAAATTTATTTAGTTCGTAAACAACAGAATCGGCACCACTTTCTGATTTATTACGTGTGTTACATGAAACAATTGTGGCGTTATGTCACATTTGATTGTTTTTTTTTTTTTTTCATAAAATATCAAGTAACAAAAATATGTTTTTGTTTTGATATTTAATCCATAATTGTTATCTTATCTATCTATCCTCTTGAAAACGCTTATAACTTTTACTCCTGTGAATTTTCCTTTTGACAAGCCAGTTGGCGCAGTTGGTTAAGACACCACCTATCATGCCGCTGGTCATGGGTTCGATTCCCATCCAGGACAAACATTTGTGTGCATGAACATGTCTGTTTGTCCTGTCTGGGTGTAATTATCTATATAAGTATGTATTTACAAAAAAATCTGGTTTCCATAGTACAAGCTCTGCTTAGTTTGGGATCAGATAACCGTGTGTGAAGAATGTCCCAGAATATTTTTGTCCCAGGATATTTATTTAACTGTGTATTTGTACCTATTCTTCAGTGACTTTGCTTCTTTATTTCTTGACCCATTTCTACGTGTCTACAACGCCTCAGTTATTTACAGCTAAACAATAGTCTGATAGCCCCGTCTCTTTCTGTCAAATGACGCAAGAAAGTGATGAATAACATTTTATAACTAGAGTTTCTTCGATATAGGCCTGCCGCCTCACAAGAGCATGAATTTAGAAAAGCTTATATAAAATTAAAGACGCAGTAAATTTTGCCTCCCTCAAACCTTATTTACGTCTTCTAAAGCACACTATAGAGGTCGCATGCGGCTTTTTCATCCGTTTCTATTCGTCACCTTATTATTATCGTCGTCAGTCTGGCTAGTGGCTAGCCTTCGTCACTCGTAGCGACTAGATGCTACTTTTGTGTATTTCATGGGTATGAAAAAGTTTCCCCACAGTGCCATCAGGCTAACAAATACCACATTATGCTTGCCAATACAATTGACAGCTTGATTTTTATACAGTTCCAAGGGGCAGTAGACTAGTAAATGCGAAAGTATGTGAGTGAGTTTGTTTGTTACTTCTTCACGCTCAAACGGCTGGAACAATTTTGATGGAATTTAGTATGGAGGTAGCCGTCATCCTGGATTAACACATAATCTACTTTTTATCACTCGCGGGGCGGAAGCAATTTGATATTAATTTTAACTTTATACCTCGTGTTCCTGAGAAAAATGGTCTTGACAAATTAATATAATAATTTATGATGGTTCATTTACACCGAACAAAAAAGTTTAGTGATATTGTATACAGTGAGACAATTGAAAGTTTTACGTAATATTTTAATTTAAATACGAGTAGGTATCACGAACAAACCAAACAAAATTAATTTTCGAAACTGAATACTAACTAAGCCGCGATAATATCAATTACCTACCTAATGTACTGCCTAGCAAAACAAATTGGTACCACAATAATCCAATTGCCGTGACATAAAATCTAAATTGGACTCTACCACAATTACCACACGTCGCTAAATCTAATGTCAGCTAATTCGATTTTAATAATGAAATGGCATTTGATTGAAGCTCGGCGTATTTGAATTTAGAATTTAGGGTGTGGGAACTAGATGCTAAATTATGTTGGTGTTGAGAAGTGGACTTATAGGGTTGTCAAATTATTCAGATGAAGTTATTATAAATATTTATATTACTTTTTTAGAACAAATAGCTGGTCAGGCTTACAAATGTTTATCTTGGGTGTGAATCAGTCAAAAAACCTAGTCGCCAACCTGACGAATTATTGAACACTTTAGTAGACTCCACCAATATTATATACCTATAATTAGGGTCTGTGCCTTGGTCTTGCTAGCGTTCATAGACAACGGTAACTGCATACCACCAGTCGAACCATATGCTTGTTTGCCGACATAGTAGTAAAAAAAATAAAAACTCGCTACCTTTTATTGTCTTACAAAATTAAAAGGTAACGAAACCTTCAAAAAGCAAAAAATAAATAAAGGCTTTTACTGTTAACAAGATACGCTCTCCAGGTATATTTAAGAAGTAGAAAAAAAAAATCAATTTCAATTAAGTGTTATTTATTTCACAATAAAATCGTTTCTTCAATGTATCGTGCTAAGAAAAAGAATGAGAAGAATATATTCTTTTTAAAAGAATATTCGATAAAAATAAATGGTGCAATTAAAAAAAATAAGATTCGAATTTTAAAACCAAGTCCAAAGTACAACCCTGCTAATACAGCGTATGTCTATTTATGCATTTGGTTTGCGGTGAAACATGCCTGTCCGGGCGTCAGAGGTCAACCGCGGAATCCGGTTTGTTTATGTCAAATGAAGCATCAACCCTACAGAATAACATCGTTAACGCCAATAATAAATTAAGGCTCCATTCTCGCATATAAATTATCCTTTTTTGTGTTAAAAAAAAGCAAAATAGGGCATTCGAATGCGAGGGCGCTTCGATGGCGAAATTAAATTGTTGGCGTGTAAAATAAAGGTCGTGGAAGTTGCATTTTATTTGTCACTAGTTTTTAGCCTTGCGGTTTCACCTGCGATCTATCTTTTTTTAGGGGTTGCCTACATAATAATAGCTACCTGTGTGCCAAATTTTAGACTAACCTATTCAGTGGTTTGAGCTGTGCGTTGATAGATCAATCTATCAATCAGCCAGTCACGCTCTCCGTTTATTATATTTCCATTTATTTAAGAACCATACGGTGTTTGCTTAGTAGCAAAAAAACTGGTGTTTTTTTTTTTATATCATGTATCAGAAAAAAACCCTTATGTATTTTGTGATTAATGATTAAAACCAATATGTCGCTTTTTTTAGTCATAACTTTCAAATCAGCACAATTTGATATTTTCTACTAAAATGAGTATTAAAATAGGGTAGTTGACTGACATATCAAATCAGCTACTTTTTAATAAACGTCAAAACGATAGTTTATATGGAATTTTGTATGAAATATTACACTATGACGTCATAGTTTCACAGCATCAAATCATCTACTCTTAGTGGTTCCACTGGTAATTAAAAATCATAAAAAGTATTAAACGTACAACATATTTTATATTTCCACGTGTTTTTAGATGTTTTAAGCATTGGTTAGTGTTTGGTCATTTATTTTTGACAGTGTCAACTACCCTATTCTCGAAGGTAATGATAGTTGAAAGAGCTTTAAAATTCACCCACTCTAGTCAATTTGGGTGTATACTTAAGTAGACTCGAAAACTTTATTTCATAATAATTGTAATTTACTCGGGAGTTGCTTGCAGTGGGGTAGAGCCACAGTGAGAGCTTTCTTAGCTTTACAAGTTCTGAAGTCAGTGGTTTCTTTTCATATATTATTAAGATATTTAATTAAAATTATAGTAAATTTCAATCAAAATTTCAATATTTATCTGATTGTTTTTTTGAAAAAAACACTTCATAAAACCATTTTTTTTAAGTTTGTCTTAAGTACCTTTTTTAATTTGATTATTGTAGAAAATAGTATTCGTAGCTCATGGCTAGCATAGGAACCAGACCAAAAGTTATAACGATGCGAAGTTTGAAACATCTGAAAATCGTTAAGTTGTTTAAAAGGCAAATTGGGTGTACGCCCTTTAAAAGACCCATTATGATGCCCGTGATATTACCACAAATTGAACCTTTAAGTAGACTTGATTCTTTGAGGTTTTATTTCCACTTTTAGACGTCGATAAAAATTGTGGCGAAAAGTATTGAAGGCAGATTTTCTTTATGAAAATTGATTCAGTGAAAATGTGTTACATTTTGTCGGTAGGTATTCATTCTCTCAAATTTAATGAAATAAAAGTTGCAAGTTCTATAAAAAAATAAAAAATGCGTAGGTATTTTATTGTAATAAATGTTTATCGCGACATTAACTCCCAAAATCGGACATAAAAAATCACATTTGACATGACCCGAAATATCGAAATAAAGCGTCAAACCACCCACCCACGATCATAAAATAAGTGCCTTAGATTACATTCTATTAGATTGGACTAGACCGCAATAACACTGGGTAAATTCAGATTTACGATACGAAAAAATATCCTCGAAATTCCCTTTCCCACCCAGTGTATCTTTTCGGCAAATATAATTTTATTACAAATATTTTATGGGGGGAGCGAAATTCGTGTGTGTGCCACTAAAAGTTTTATGGCATTGTATCTGGGACATTCTGGGGCACGTGGGCATAAAACAGATCAACCGTTGGAATGGTTGTAAAAGTATGTATTATATACAATATTATTGTTTATGTCTTATTTTCGGTGTGTCGCCAATACCGAGTGGGATTACTGTAGGATATACTGACAAATCGTGTTGTGTTTAACAAGTTTTGTAGGACCGGCCTATAAGAAATTGTTCTATTGGCATAAACTACATTATATTGTTTTTCTTATGAAGATATGAGTAAGTAATATTGTATTTATTAAAGACGATACTTTCCAAAGAATTGTGAATTACTAGCTTCAAACCAATACTAGCCCGTTAGGCTTCCAATTTTAGTTATTAAAAAAAAAGTTCATAAGTGCTATAATATATCAAGGGCTAAAACCATGAACTGAATTAATGTATTTTGAGTTTGAATATTTTAAGAAAATAAGTCTAGTTCTTTAAACTACGTTTTTCTACTCAATTTTTATGCGAATATATTCAAAATATGAATTTATTCGGCCCTATCATACGTTTTCTGGTGCGTTTCCAAGGGAACAGTCTATAAATGGCGAAATATTTCGCACCATTGATCTTTTATCGTTTTACCTTGTGCTATTTTTAGATCAGGACTTTACACAACAAAGCTTTACAAACATATTCTTAATGGAAATTTATTTTTAGGTTGAAAAATATCTTCGAATACTGATTCTGTTTTTCTGGGTTTTCAATTAAAGTAGATTTAACTAAGTTATCTTAATGTAACAGGTTCAAAACTATACTTATTAGAAATTTAATGCTACAATAAATAAACCAAAAGGTTCATAAATTAGGTACTATTTACTAATATTATGTAAAAGTATGTTTGTTTTTGTTTCATCGTGGAGATCCTTGGGGGAGGCTTTTGTCCAGCAGTGGACGTCTATCGGCTGTCATGATGATGATGTTTGCTTGTTTGTCAACGTGATTTTTGTTATGGATGAGCCGGAGAGTATAAATAGGCTACATTTTATCCCAAAATCGCGGGTAAAAACCGCGTAGCAAAAATAGATTAACATTAAAATACTAATTGTATTTTTCATATCATGTTTCATAAAGATAAATAGTTATTGAATAAAAGACTATTTCTTTTGACAGTAAAAATCAGAAATTAATTAAAACGTTCAGCAAAAATGATTAATAGCTCGGAAAATTAATAAAATTGCCAGAACGAAAACAATAAGCGGAAAACTCAGAGAACATTGACACCTAGCTTTAATTATGGGGCATTGAATGCTAAAATAAAATCATAAAATAATCAACTTTAAAAAAAGAGTAAAACCTCCTTCAAAAACAATAAAATGGATCGGACAAGATAATGCACTTAAAAATTTAAAAAACCCTTAAAAAATTCCACCTGTATAGTGCTTTAATTCCTGTAAATATTTGGTTCAATAAAATGAAACAAGTAAGAAAGGATATGAAAATTTGGTTGTCACGCATCAACGACTTAAAGGAATTTGATAACTTGTCATATAAATAGATCATTAACTAAAATAACACATTTTTTTTTTATCCTGGTAAAATTTAATCCTGCGGTAATGCGCGTAAAACCGCCAAGAACCTTTTGGTGTATGTCTTTTTCAACAGCAACATTTGAGAACTAATTCCCTTCTAGGATTTGTGTGCTTACCATCATCGGCCAAATCACCAATGACCACGGTAAGGTTGTGGTCAAACATAAGCCTGTACATTGTAAAAAACAGTGGATTATACAGACAGAAAAAATATTATTCCTTGCTACACGCAGCATAAAATTCTAAATAACACTCAAAGATGGAACCTTTGTCCTTCAAGTTAAATTAAATTGTCTCTACCAGACGACATTTTACCGATTCAGTTACGTCGAGCAAACACTTTCAATTCAAGTTAATCTTCCTTTTGTTTTATAGTTAGTATTTGTAACGTAGAATTCCTAGCCTAGTCTAGAGTCTCCACAACAAACTTCTGGTTTGTGTCTCGTTGGAATCCCAAATTCCAACTTGGTAGTTTGGAATCTTGTTACAATAAAACTATGTTTTAATGCATTTACTTTAAGGTAATTTGTTTGATTAAATTCTCGGCGAGAGAATAAGCCTATAGCCATACAGCGAGATAGCGTTTTGTTTGTTTTGGGCACCCTACCCATAGACAGTGACCTTAATTCTGTGTTTTATTTATTGTTTAGTTATATTCCTTCGATCGATAGTTATATTCACAGTTTTGTATAAATTGTAAAGTTTTAATAGTTAGAAATGTATATAGGTTACGTGAGACGTTACTGTTTTGTTTAAAACCTTTATGATTCAATTATACCTATATTTTTCATGATTTTGGTGAGCTTCTGAAAAATTTTTTTAGTTGTCACAAATTTACCATAAACAGAGTTCTTCATGATAACATTCTTCAAGAGAAGATAAGGTTATATCAGTAAGAAATTTAAATTTCTCGAAATCAGACAAATCTAATACCTACGCATTTTCTTACATATTACTTAATAATAATAGTTATAGATAATATGATTAATATCTAACACTTACCAAATAATAAACTCCAAACGGCATAACCACGACAGCAACCAGCAGATCAGCAACAGCCAAACTAACAATAAAGTAATTTGTAACAGTCTGCAGCGTCCGTTCCCTCACAACACTCATTATCACTAAAACATTCCCGAACAAAGTAAAAAATGGAAATATCAATAAGAGCAAAGCCCACAAATTATATTCTGGCTGTTCATTATGCCTATTAAAACAAGATATATTCAATGTACCGTTGAAACTACAGTTTGTGTATTCGTAGAGATCATTTATAACGTCTAAAGTACCATTGTGATCACCAAATATATCATGAGTAGTATTACCATAGAAATAGTCACTGAAATCTTCAACTAGTTTAGTAAAATCACCGTGAGTACCGTTTGTGTTATTTATATGTTCTTCTTTAGTTGCGTCTCTTTCCTTTACTGTCGTATGGTTTTCCTTAATAACATCATCAGGTGGTCTTTTAGATGGGTATAAGTACGTAGAACTAATGTAAGTATGATTTTGGTATGGCACTTGGCTCATGTCAATTAGTTTGCTAAGGTTTGATCCAATGTTATGTGATTTTTTGACCATACTGATGTTTCATGTCTTTTTGTGTTTTATTTTGTCCTTTTTCTTGTTTTCATTTTCATGTATCTGAAACAATGGAGAAACCAGTTTTAGTTGTGAATAAATTATAATTTACATTAAGAAAAAACGCTGCCAGCCTTCTGGGAACCTTGCCGTTGATCGGCAGCAGCGGCCACCTCGAGAAAATATTTATATGTAGTTTGAATATTTGTTGTACATATTGTTTAAAAATATAGATTTATATTACCTTCAAATTCAAAGCGTAGAATGCAAATATTGTTTTTTTTTTATTAAAAAGCTTTATTTCAAATACGATTCCAAGAGTAAATATTATCTAAATCCAATTTTAGGTTTATCAATCTGATTGTTAATGCCAAATTTCCAAACGTTACCAATCATCAATAAATTGAGATCATCAATCAAATCAATGCCGGATCACAAAGCCAAACTCCTAAAAGAGCATTCCAATCACGAGCCGCCAGTTTATCCTTTTTTCTAATCTTCCTAGTCAATTTAAAATGATTGATTCGAGAAAAACCTTCGTAGTATAGCCTCTCCGAATCCTGCTATCTGAAGATAATAAATCATCCTTTAGCGTGGTGCCTTAATTGCAGCCTGTATTTTAATTGCTCCGTCCTATCGGTTTATCATTAAGATCGCCTTTTTTATGGTTAGCTAGAGACCTTGTTTTGCACAAAAGAAGGTCTAATAAATTTCTAAAGGTTTTCGATACCATAAAAATGTTTTCAGAGGCCACAGACTTTATTGTAATTACCACCTTAAAAGTTTCATTACAACATTGCTCCTGAAGTTCAATATTTCTGCTAATAAAGCCAAAATTCCATAAATTGATCAAGCTTTTATTGATGTTGTATATTTCGTAGTAATTAAGCGAAAGTTAAGTTATTTCGCCATGATCAGGAAACCACTTCGGAATATTTTAACTAAGTTAAACATAATTTTAATAAATTCACAAGCTTGTGGCTCATTTAACTTCTTTCGGGTCCAATGAGATGTCATGAAAAATCAATAGGTTCCCATTGCTCCCTATTATGCAAATTAGCTTTTGAAAAGGACTTTTGACGATGAACAGCATTATGTTAATGTGCCGACCGTTCCCGGATTTGATGGATACCGTGCTGGGGATACGCTTTCCTGGACAATTTATGAGTTTTCGTATCTAAATATTGGATATATTGCCCACTGAAGTACCAATCTCCTGTAGAATGATACCCAAAGGGTTAAAAACATTTTTTGTTGTAACATTATCGAAATAAAAATATGAATTTTAAATTTCAGAGATAAAGTCTAAAGCCTAAATAAGCTAGCGTATTTAGTATTTTAGAAATTTGAAGTATTTAAATTATTATCTTTATGCTCTTACGTATTTTTCGAAGGGGATTTTTATTTTTTTTATTTTATTATCAATATCCTGTGACATTGGCAGCATGGAAAAATATAATACTTCCTCATTTTTATTAAAAACCTTTTATATAACTTCTTTGTTTAGGTTGAAACTTGCAAGTCAATTTTAACTTACTTTCCGGTGTTCAATTGATTAAAATATAAATAAATAAATATCCTGGGACAGTTTTTTCACACACGGTTATCTGATCCCAAACTAAGCAGAGCTATGGAAACCAGGTAACTAATATACTACTTTTTTTTGTAAATATATACTTATATAGATAATTACACCCAGATTCAGGACAAACAGACATGTTTATGCACACAAATGTTTGCCCTGGATGGGAATCGAACCCACGATCGGCGGCGCAATAGGTGGTGTATTAACCAACTGCGCCAACTGGCCCGCTAATTTTAAGAGATAGACTTATATATAGTACTTAATGTAAAACAATAATAATATAATCGATCTGAATAAAAAAAAACCTTAAAACATTTTACTTTAAATTACTTACGTATATTTAAAATTAACAGACGAAAATTCAGATCATTATTTTGATTCGTCAGCGTTGAAATAATACATGTTTTCAATGCAAATTCAATTGCGTCCGCGGAAGCAGGTCCGTTCAGTGAAAATTTAAATAATTAATTCTTGGTGACTTTTTTTAAATAAATTTAGTGATTGGTTGATTTGTTTGGTATTTAAACTTTATATAACCTTCCAAATTAACATAAATTTGAAAAGTTATACAAACTCTAAATTAAGAGGGCTTTAAATCGCATAAGGCCCATGATATGACCCAAAAATACCTATTCCTATCATCGTCTCTCCTGTCTAATGAAATATAGTTTTAACAGGAGAGACGAAATTAAAATATATTACAAGATTTCAAATTCTAATAATTATCGTCAATATATGTGAAATTGACGGATTAATTTTAAATGAATAAATAGTTAATAGATTTTTATAAATGAGTTCTTTTTTGTTTTTACCATACTCTTATTAATTCATGTTTGTTTATTATGAATCTTTTTATTAGCTTAAAGGTTTTTATGGTGCTTCAAAGTTGAAAATATTATCATGTATATTAAAAAAAAAGCTGTAAGTGAATATAGACAAAGGTTTAGAAATAATTAATTTCAGCACATATAATTGTTATTCAACAAATAAGCTCCAATCAAGAATCGATTATCGTTAATCGATTGCCAGCATCAGCTCTATCGTATCACAGTTAGACAACCGTCGAGTGGCGTGATAGATGATCAGAAACCACATCATTAAGCTGTGCATTTGGGAACTGAGTAGGCCAAAGTTAGATAACTCATTTATCTTCAGGAAATTTATAGGAGACATTTTACGCGACTAATTTTAAAAGAGACTGTAGTGAATTTTTATATATTGTTCATGTATTTCTCTAATACATTTTGTCCAAAAAATGCCAAAAATGTTTTTAACAAAAAATCATGAATCGTCATAATTTTTGGAATAGGCGTTTATTTATTTTCAAGAAATATTATAATAATTATTATTACTTACCAATTATTTTTAATTTAATTTATGCTTTCATAGAAATTTTGCTTGATACCATTTTCAAGGTAAAAGTTTAAAAAAAAATTGTGAATTCAGGGTTGGTCACATAGTAAAAGTTGTTCATAATGATGACTAGGTACATAATCCCTGAAAATAATTTTTCCACCCAAATTTTTTTTAAATCACCCAGTATAGCCTATAAAATAGAGAAGAATACCTAAAGGTTTCTTTGTATCCATGGAATGTAGTCGAAACCGCAGGGAACAGCTAGTTATTTATTGAATGTGAGGAAATAACTTATATTATTTCGAATGCTACATTTTTTCTCACTCTTTTATGAAATAGACAATGTCGGAGAGTGATAAATATCGGGATATTATATCTGGTAGGAAATAAAAAATGAGACAACTTGATTGTTGTAACATGTCTCGTGTAAGTGCTTCCACTGAACACGTTAACGGAATGAGAGATACGTTATGTCATGTTATATTATGAATATTTTTTCTCATTTTTATTTGAAGTTACCTTTTTGGATTTTTTTTTTGTGGTATTCACTACAATAATGATTCTTAATGAAACGTTACTAAAATTATATTAAAAGCGTTTTAATTTACAATTTTACTCATCGGACCGTTTTACAATTATTCAAAAATACCTAACTCGAAATAAAAGTAAAAAAAAATCATTGGACTAATGGGGTAATTTGGGTACCTATTTAAGTAGCCAAAGAAATTTCCTTTTGCAGCCAGTTTTACACTCAAATCTTTTAACTACTTAATATTATAAATGTGAAAGTTTGATACTCTCTCATTCAAAAACTTATTAACGGATTTTGATGAAACTTAACAAAAAAAATAATCATACTTTGGAATAACATATAGTCTACTTTTTATGGCGAAAACGCGGATGAAACCGTGAAAAACAGCTTGTTACATATAAATTGCCTTTACTGATAAATTATTACATCAAAGTCAATAATACTCGTATTACCAGATGTTTCGTAGACACCAGTAGCACCGTAGCAACGCTACGAGCCTCTACAAACGTCAACATTACGTCACGTAGGATACCGTCTGGTTAGTGTCGCGTCATTAATATCAGTGTAATTATGTTCCCGGCCGTCTATGGAACGTGCTTCGCTTGTCTTGCTACGTGTTCGGGTAGAGTTGCACGTGTTTCGGGTTGTTGTGGAGTTTCCGCAGAGATTGGGAGAAGTTAAGTTAGTTTCACTGTTGTCATTGTGGAGTTGATCAGTGTGTGAAGGATAATTGGTAATCAGGGTATACGTTTCAGGTTATATTGGTAGAGGTCTGCTCGCG
Organism: Tethea ocularis; assembly: GCA_963555595.1. NCBI lineage: Eukaryota > Metazoa > Arthropoda > Insecta > Lepidoptera > Drepanidae > Tethea > Tethea ocularis. Next base: position 9,347,360 of record OY741972.1, on the reverse strand, counting down.
AAATTATAGACAAACTTCTATCATATTTCTTACTATTATTATGAACTAGCTTTTCGCTCCGCGGTTTCACCCGCGTTTCCACTCAAAGGGAGGAGAAGCCACCGTCTTACCGTGGTCAGTGATGATGTGACGGAAGGATAGTAGCACACAAAGAATAGAAGGAAACTGACTCTCAAGTGCAGCTGTCGGAATACACTTTACTCGCTTTCAACTTTTTTTCTTATATAATACCGGTTATTTATTAATTTCCTCCGTTCAGATATTAAGGTGATTCTCTATTGATACGCATAAAATATAATGTCATAATTTTGTATGGCATAATTACGCATAAATGTTTAGGCATAATTGTGTTTACCATAACTGAAGTTAGCATAACAATAAACAAGCATAATAATTATTAACAACAACCTAAGCAAAACAAACATGTTCGCGACTTACGGATGGCCCAAGGGCCAACCCGCCTCACCTTAAACTACACAGTATCTTTAGTATCTAGATTAAATATATTACCAAAATTGCCTTATAACTTTTTTGCGACTCCATATTAGCCCAAAATAAGATAGAAAAATATTATACCGAAGAAAATTAGTTTAAAAAAGTTATGCGAAACAAAGGGATCCCAATTTGCGTTGCTAACTGTACTACAACGATAATTTTCAAGATTTCAATAACTATGCTATTTATAGGCTTCTGGACTATCCATTAAACATTGATTAATAGATGTAACCTAAATGGCTGGTGAATTAGTTAACCCTTTATCGAACCTTTGACCTCCAGTTTACATATAACGGATAATGTCTTTCATTTATTATTTACTCGTGTGGGTATTAGGCGATGTCTCGTTCATAAATGATATCAGAATTTAATGTGTTTGGGTGATTTCTACAATTTAGTCTAGAAGGGACATTATATTCAAATGAAAGCTTTTCGAAAGTAAATATTTCATTTGTATTGAGCACCTGGTATCCTACTTCCTACTAACATTATAAATTCGTATGTTTGTGAGGATATTTGTTACTCTTTCACGTAAAAAATACTGAACGGATTTGGATGAAATTTGGCACATAGATAGATAGATTAAACTCTGGAATAACATAGGTACTTCCTAGGAAAACATAAGATCCTTCAGGAAAGCGTGTGAGGTGATATTATATTATTAATGAGCGGTTTTAAGGGTTCCGTACCTCAAAAGGAAAAAACAGAACCCTGTCACAGCCAATTTGCTCTGAAACTACTGGAACGATTGAGATGAAATTTGGTACGTACATCATGTAAGTTAGTGACGGACGTATAACGTGAATAAATCAATTTTAAACATTAGGTCCTCTTTTGGGGGTCAATTCGAATAGTAAAAAGTTTTGCTAACTATATCGTGTGACATCTATCCAAATATTATAAAGAGGAAAGATTTGATTGTTTGTTTGTATGTTTGTTTGTTTGCATTGAATAGGCTCCGAAACTACTGAACCGATTTGAAAAATTCTTTCACTAATAGGAAACTACATTATCCCCGAAGGTTATAGGCTGCTTTTTATCCCGGGAACGCGAGTGAAACCGCGAGGAACAGCAAGTATCAAATAAAAGGTCTCGTTGTATGAATCACAAATATATATTTTTTATAATTTTAAGATAAATAATTTCGAAGTTATTTAAGAAAATAGGTAAAAATTAACCATTCCCGCTCTTATCTCCGAAACTACTGGGCCTAACGATTACAGAAAAACGTATAACAAGTCTATGCTAACTAAAGTTTTTTTTTATTTATTTTTTTATTCAATCTGCAATCATTCCTTCGGCTTTAATCAGGTTTGATGATAATATAGGTATTTTGAGAGCGCACATCCAGAGATGTGTCATCTCGTATATCTATCACTTCTTAGTGTTCAGATTGAGGCTAGCGGCACTCTTTTCAATTTTCAATTCAATTTCAATTAAAGTTATAAGAAAAAATTATCTTATCTTATATTAAATAGGAAATTACGGAATCATCGGTGCGCGAGTCAGACTTTCACTTGTCCGGTTTTTACTTTTAGTGGTGTTTTATTTACGCTACTTATAAATACAGCTTTAATTGCTTCATAATACAGCTTTAATTGCTTCATAATACCGCTAGCTTTCTTGGCACGTTTACGTAGGACCCCGATCCGGGGCATCTTTTTTACTTACCTAAACATTTTGGCTTTACCTACAAAAATATTTTCTTTTTTTATGTTCCTATAAGGATTTTGCTTTTATTTTATTAAAACTGTGTGGCATTTAATAATGGTCTATTAAACAATTTTATTTGCGAGATCAATTAAAAATAAAGTTAAGAATTATTAAACACAAAATCATTTGAATTTATGAAATTCGTTATTATATAGGGTCGGTTGCTCGTACTTTTAGTTAAAGTTATAGTCAACGTTAACTTTAACCATTACCTTTCTTTGAACGAAGGGTTAACTCAGACGATGACCGATCTCCCGGTAATGGTTACGGTTAAAATTTTAGTTAAAGTGACACCAGCAACTCAGTTTGCTTTCTTTCGGCGGTTAAAGTTAACTATAACCTTACTATGACCGCGCTTTATGCAACCGACCCTAAGTAGGGTATCATCCTTTTCTTCTGGTTCCATATATCAATATTCAAAAGATTAATCTTATATTATAATATATAGGGAACCATTAATCTATCGTAAGGATTCATTCAATTTATTACTCCATTGTCTATATTTAGGACAAAATAATTAATGAAGGAATATCATAGATCATCATTACTCAAGGAAATATGTTCTGTAATTTATGACGACAAAAGGTCGATAACAGCTTGTAACAATATTCTCGGATAAGTGATCATTCAATATCGGGAATTTCGATCAATCAAAGGACAGGAGGGGATTTGTCGAAGGTTGTGTTGAAATGAAATATATGAGACGATTTGATGATTTTATGGTTACGTTCAATTAAGTCTATATCATTTTGGTTTAGCTTTTATTCTAGATTAGTGAACTGATTTGTTTTTCCAAATGTATTTTATATGATACTAACTGTTCCGCGCGGTTTCACTCGCGTTCTCGGGATAAAAAGTAGCCTATAACCTTCGGGGATAATGTAGCTTCCTATTAGTGAAATAATTTTTCGAATCGATTCAGTAGTTTCAGAGCCTATTCAATGGAAACAAACAATCAAATTTCCTCTTTATAATATTATTAGTATAGATAGTATAGATTATACTATACAAAATAAACTTCATTTACAATTATTTAAAACAAATATACAAATTATATATAATACAAAAAATCCTCGAAGCGGCCGCTGCTGCCGATCAACGGCAAGTATCCCATAAGGCTGGCAGCGTTTCCTTTTTGGATGGCTAAGCTAACGCGTTGGCGGAAAAAGCTTCCCGCTCGCCGGTCCCCTGTGACCTCAATTAGTTATGAAGATAATGTTTGAATAAACTATATCACACTTAGCTTTGATATTTAGTAGCAAGAGAAGACAAAAACTATTTAATTTTGAAAATTAAACACGGTTTGTACAGGAACAGATTGCCAGGTTTCTAATAATATCTACATTTTAATTAAAAAGAAACTGTGGAGTAAGAGTTTATTTTATATTTCGGAAGATCGGTTTGTTGATCCAATTTGGTTGGTTAAATTCTGTGTCTGCTGTGACGAGTGATCTAATTTGAATGTTCCCTTTTTGTGATTTTATAAATTTTATGAAAAAAATGAGTATTCTTTTGGTCCAACTCACGTTCTTTTATCTATAGTTTCGCAGATCATTTTGTACAAAGTGATATAATTGGCAGGATTTTTGAAAAAATATCATGAATATAGGTATATTTCAAGTTGTAACTGTGACGGGCCAGTTGGCGCAGTTGGTTAAGACACCACCTATTGCGCCGCAGGTCGTGGGTTCGATTCCCATCCAGGACTAACATTTGTGTGCATGAACATGTCTAATTGTCCTGAGTCTGGGTGTAATTATCTATATAAGTATGTATTTACAAAAAAAAAAGTAGTATATGTAGTATATCAGTTATCTGGTTTCCATAGTACAAGCTCTGCTTAGTTTGGGATCAGATAACCGTGTGTGAAAAAAATGTCCCAGGATATTAATGTAACTATGCTTTTGTTCTCATTCAGATCACTAACAATTTTTTTTAAAGTGAAATGTGTTGATGTTTTACTTGTATCATTTATCACAGGAGACACAGTTTATTGTCAGAGGTATTGGGCAGTGCTAACACTGTGACGTTTACGAAGATGGAGACAAGCTCTCGAACTGTACAGAGCCACCAACTTATCTGTGAACTGGAGGGTGGCGCTGATGGACACACTGAATTACAAAAAATGAGAGATAACTGACAGTCAAATGTACTGATTGTATTGTAGTTCCATTTTCTGCCACTTCACAGATAAATTGGTGGCTCTGTACGTGTGTTTGTTAGTACAGCCATTGTTTCACCTAATTCTGAAGCCTATCATAATTCTGTACGTATAACTGAAGTGATTATTTAATGGTCAAATTGCTACAATAAATATATCGGGCCCATGAGGAATTTCTTGCGTCGCTTCTTCTCCTCATACGGGACTATTCCGAAGTGATAGTATAACGTTGTTTCATTGTCTGCACTACGCCCACTGAATCGAATCCAGATACCACCGAACCCTAATGTGTTCGTTTGTTATCGCTTGGCAGTCGTTGACTCCGACATATATATTTGTGTAGTAATTTAGTTATTAAACTAACACTATAAAAAGCGATCCCAGAACTTAAAAAAACATCAATTACTCAGCTTAGAAGTTCACTAGATCCGCAAGTGAGCAAAGAACAAACTTTTCCGAGCTATGGTAGCACGTGTTTTTGTGTCCGCAACTTGGTTTAAGTGTCCACAGTCTAGCTGGAGTGTACCGACACTGATTAACTAAGTTTCCAATGTTGCACTGTCCTTGTAACTGCGATAAAGTTTGCTAACTAGACATTGAATTTATTCTATCCCGCGGTTTCACCCGCGATACCCTATTTTACCCCTTACCCTAAACACTACGGGATGCCTACTATAGTAGTAGCACAGTGTAGTGATTATCGCTACAGTGTGGCATCGCGTTTGATGTCAGGCGATGCCGCCGCCCGAGTAACTACTTACGCTGTCTCACGTATGCGTGTCAGGATTGTCACAAAATGGAAAATAAAATAAACGTGTGATTTAGAGTACAGCAAACTAAGCGAGTTTGCTGGCTGCGGTCCGCGCCGCACGCTTTCACGCAAGAGCCCTGCAATTGCTATGCGCAAATACATTCGTCACCAAACTGTAGTGATTTCCTGCAATTAGCCCGTACAACGTACGTACACGTGTCGCGCTCGAGGGGGAGCGAGGAGTGAAGTGCGGTTGAGGGACGCGGGTACATTTGATTGAAGTTAATTTTAGCAGCAAAACAATTCTGCACAATATAGCTTACCTTGCTTAAGATAGTGACGTATCTGTTAGGTAATACCTACCTAACTATTAAATAAGGGTTTTATAACCCTAGGAATTCCGATATTAAATAAATAGTGTATCACAGGTTTTGTATGCAGAATTCTTATATCGAGAAACCAAAGTAAATGTAACTAACTGACAACAAGACAGAGACTGTGTTTGATAATTTTCTGTTTGATTTATGGAGTTACAGTTAGTTTCAAGTTTAAACTAGGTTACATGGGATGATATGGTTAGGTTCAATCAACCATTTACAACATCAGTGGAATCATAATATTATGCACTTTGCTGAAATTATGATAAAATATCACTATTATACTACAGTTAGGTATATAGTTTTCCAGTTGTTTTGGAGAGATTTTAATTTTTAAAATGTATGTAATTTGAATGTGTTTTTTTTAATCTACAATGCCCTTCTTTTGTTTAAAGAAGTCTCGCGGCGCCTTTTTGAGACCTCCCGTGACAGGAAGGCTGGTGTCTATCTAGCACAGCGCATCAGAATTGCCATTCATCGTGGCAATGCCGCCAGCCTTCTTGGCACGTTCACTCATGGCAGTGATCTGGCACAACTTTTTTACTTGTAAATATTTTGTAAATAGTGTTAGGGTTATATTAATTTTTAGTGGTAAATATTTAATGTTGTAAAAAATAAATGTAATATGAATTTGAATTACGATCTACAATTTAAAATTGAAATAAAAATAAACTAAGTAATTACTGAAATGAACTAAACTAATTTAAAAAGTCGCTGTCAGAAAGCATCGTTCCCAGACCAAGGTACCGTTTTGTATAAATTATAAATAGGTTAGTAAAACAATCAAATATGCTACTTCAAGAACATTAAATCTAGAGCTATTATGAGTTAATCTAGGTTACACTATTTACTTCCACTGCAAATTTATTTTGAATGAAGTAACGGATCAGAGTTCAAAATCAATCTTCCTAAAATATCCGCAGCGAAAAAACTACGCAATACTTTACCCGCGTCGCATAGACAGGTGGCGTGGTAGTCACGCATGACGTCACGTCAACGCCACAGTCACATGTCACCCGCAGGAATTAGAGCCTTTCACACCTTACGTGACTGAAATATAGACGTCGTTTGTTTTGAAAAAGTACCTATTTTATTTGAATATTTTATACGTAGCTTTGAATAGAATAATTTATGTTATACGTAGGTGCATTTTTGATGGAATAATATAAAATAGATGTAAGATTTTTTTTGTTATATTTTTACATACTGATACCTATTTTTTTTTATTTTTTTTGTCGCTGTTTTTCCAAAGGAGTGTAGTATGGGGTTTTTTATGAAGTGTGTGAAGAGTTTGTACCTACAGGCTCGGCGACGCTTGAATGATACTTTAATGGTCTCCAAACTAGGCGAAGCTTGTATCTTGGTAACCTAAAACAATTACTTATTTATGTTATCTTAGTAGTATACAAATTATATACTATAAATCTGAATAATTATATAAAAGGAGAGTTTGACTGACTGACTGACTGATATATCAAAGCAGAACTCAAACTACTGGACGAATCAGGCTGAAATTTGGCACAAAGATAGATAATATGATGTAGACTTTGAAAAGAATTTTGGTACTTCAATCCCTAAGAGGATAAAATATGTGATTGTTTTTTTTTTTGGTTAACCCACGGGTGATAACAGCTATAGTAAATGCAAAAGTCTCAGTCTGTTTGTCGCCTTTGTACAACTAAACTTTTGATCCGTACCGTCGCTTACACATAATAGTAATCCCAGGGGAATTGCCAATGTGTTGCTGACCTTTATATACCATTACAATGCCTAGAAGGCTCTCAAGTGCAGCTGTCGTAACCTACCAGCGAGGTAAACAGGTACTACAAAGTACCCTACCACCGTGCTATGGTTTCCTCACGATATTTTCCTTCACTGAGCTCAAGCTCGTTGTATGATCGAACCTGCGATCTTTGTTTTTGACGTCACTACTGAGCTGTTATCACTTTTCAAAAGATAGAAATCTATTTAATGTACGCAACCAGAAAAACACCTAATACAAAATCTAGACACTTATTGCGTACATTAAACAGATCAATCAGACAAATCAGAAAAAAAAACAACTATAAAATCTAGACATTTACATTAGATACTGAAGGTACTGTATAGGCTTATCGCTAAAAAGCGATCTCTTTGAAACAACCTTTTCCTTTAGTAAGTACTATATTTATTTTGTTACAATCTTCAGGAAATAGGTAAGAAATTGACCCCATTTCTAGCCTAAAACTATTCGTATTACACTTCGGTATCATTATGCCAGTAGTACACGTTCCAATTTGTAAGACTCAATTTACAAATCTGCATACATTTTCTCACATCTCTCATGGATCGTATGAAAGCGTCTATTTTGTCTTTAGTTTAGTTTCGTAGTTAGTACTATATCTAACTTTCTTCTAATTTACCAAAACTTCACTTGTTTGCAATATCCGAAGGCAAAATATGTTTATTTATGGCATAAGTTACCCGCCTGCTTGGCATTTTCAAGTTGGAGTCAACAAACACCTATTCGGTTTTAACAGAGAAGTTGCATTCTGAACTTTACGTCTTTTCTATTGACCACATGTTCACTTGGCACTTGGCAAATATAAGCTGTACAAATTATAAAACGAAAGCTTGAACTGAGCTTAGAAAAACTGAAATGACAATTAGAATTACAATATAAATTATCATGAAAGAGTGATTATCCTGTAAAAATTATAACTTTATCACATAAACATTCTCACACTCAAACACACCAACACACATCATCTATGTAGATGTGTGAGTATGGACTCATAAGCCATCTCACAAAATATTAATATGATATGTAAATATTTTTTATGTAAGAAATTCTTCTTAAAACTAATAATGGTCTGTTTGAAAATGTAGCAGTAATCCATCAACGTTTTTTTTACTTCCATTTAATAACATCGTCCCCAGTCGTGATGGATTAGTTCGTATATTAAGATATTCCCAGTGCAGTCTCCATTCTGATGAAAAATGAATAATTATAATAATATTTAGTTTACAATAATACAACCATTTCGATTTACTTAAAATGGCAAAAAATCCCTTCGAGGTTTTTTGTGCTTACCACCATCGGTCACAACATCACTGACCACGGTGAAATAGTGCTCAAACAGGCTTATTACAATGTATAAAAATAATACTTTCAAGCCTTTGTACCTAAAATAGAAAATTTATTGGTCACAAAATTAATTATTTAAAGAAATGGTTCCTTTTTAAAAAAGAAACATAAAGAAAGAACGTTCAAAAGGTTCAAATTCAAAGCATTATTTGGAACTCTTTGTATTTTAAAAGATATTGAATTTCAAACTGAAAAGCTGAAAAGTATCGCATTGAAGAGTCATAAATCCGGGTATTATAGAGTTTTATGGTCGATTCGAATAGTTAGTTATCGGTTAGATGACACAGGTATCCTGGTTTACGGCAAATATGGCGGATTTAATGTGCTGTGATATTTTATCATTTGAAAACAATGTTTTTCATTTTGTATAGTAGATAGTGTGCGTACTATCTATCATTCTTTCTGATTCTAATCAAAAAATCATTATTCAAATAGACCTGAATAGTTGAATATTTTTAGTTTCACTCTCGTTAATATTTGCTCAAAATTCAAATCTTGTGACACTTTTTGCAACTTCTGTGGAGGTATTGCCAATGTGTTGCCGACCTGTTACAATGCCACAAAGGCATCTGGCTCTCAATACTATCCTACTAATATCTTTGTCCAGGAAGGTTGTTGCAGCCATCTGAGGCTACCAACTTTAGTCCTTTAAAAAAAAAAGCGAAATTTTGTGAGTATGTGTGTATAGCTGGATGGATGTTTGTTACTCTTTCACGCAAAAACTACAAAACAGATTTGGATTAAATTTGGAACACAGATAGTTTATAACCTAAATTAACACACAGGATACTTTTTATCCCGGGAAAACAAAAGATCCCTCGGAAACGCTGGTGAAACCGCGGTGCGGAATCTAGTATATTAAATAACAATATTTCATATTTGAACTAAAACCAATCTAAAAACTAGTCTTTCAACACGTACTAAAAACATAATATTAGTTCAATTTGCTGAGTGAAAATGAAGAGCTGTAATGAAAAGTAGGTGCTTGTAAATGTCAAGCAGTCGGCTTTGAGCACTTGACATATGCTATGGCCACCTCTGTCAACGGATTCGTAGCTGGTGTTTGTGAATTCTAAATAGCCGTATACTGGTGATAGCTTAACCTTTTTCATATGCTGGAGGTGTGAGAGAGGCTTTTTGTCTAGAAATGTCACGTCTTGGCTTAAATCTTTTCAAGATTATGTCAAGTTGATTTGTAGGTATAGGCTTGAATACATTTTTTGGCAATTTTAATATTGTATCTGTCAGGTAATTTTTGTTAATGCTTTTTTAAATATTTCTTTCATAAATATTATAATATAATTATTTAGCAAGCTGTGTTCAAATCTAAGCACACAGTAGGCGTATTTATCGCTATTCAACTTGACCAAATGTTTTTTTTTTTTCCATTCAAATGTCACTATTTTCCATACGACGATAGGCGACGGTAACCACTTACCATCAGGTGGATCGCCTGTCTGCTTGTCAACATTCTGACATAAAAAAAAACACTTTAAAAAACACTCTAATTAGAAAGACACAATAATATTTACCTCCTTATTTGTATCATAGAATAAGAAATAGTACTATCGTACGGAACCTCACTTTAAACACAATACCTACAGCTCAACATGACACTGGCAAAATACACAAACCGTGTGATACCAAAAAGATTCGAAAAAAAGGAAAATAGATCTGGCAGAATGTAAACAGTGTCCTTTTTATTCAAAATTCGATTACGTTTCGATAAAACTTTTTGACTCCCAAGTTACATTAAAAACTAGCAAAATCAATAGTTTGTAAACGAGTTTGAAAACGAAAAAGTTTGAAAGCTTCGGACCTTTCCAAAGGATTACGTGTTGAACACAGATTTAAGTAATTATCCGCTACTTTGTGCTAGAATGTAGTCGAATGAACGTTAGGGCTTTTAACTGAGATACAATTTAGAAATAATTATGAAATAATATCGATGAATTTACGAAGTGAAAGTATAAATTTAAGGAGCAGTTTATTATACTAACTTTCCCTACTTTTTACTGATGAATGCCTTATCTGAAGGACTCTGCAAATTTCATGTTTGTAGAAGCAACGGTTTATATCAGTCAGTGACTTTGAATTTTATATACACAGATTATTACTGTTTTTTACGCGCATTACGCGGATCTTATGTTCCCGTAGGGAAAAGTAGCCTGTGTAAATCCAGGGTGTGAGCTACTTCCATACCAAATTCCATCAAAATTAGTCGAGCCGTTTGAGCGCTAAGAAGTAACACAAACTTTCACATTTAAAATATTTGTATTATTTAAAAATTTCGTAATTACCACATAAATACTTAATTATCACACTTAAATTTAAACTAAATATAAAGTAGCATTATTTTTTTAAAACTATAGTAACAATCGTGAATCTTCGGCATTCAGCTGAAAAAAAACCACGCAAACTTATATTTATAGAGAATAAATTTCTAGGGCATATACCAGAGATGAGCTAAGTTGTATTGCGAGGAATTTGTTTTTTATGCAATAGAATCACCTCATATTTACATAGTATAAAATGACGTCGCTTCCGCTGTCTGTCCGCTTAGATCTTTTAAACTACTCAACGGATTTTAATGCATTTGATAGAGTGTTTCAAGAGGAAGGTTTATATGTATAATACATGCATATTATAGTACAGAAAACCCGAGAAAAGCCGTGCGAAGCCGGGGTGGGTCGCTAGTTTTGAAATAAAGTGATTATCATCATCTCGGGTAGATTCTTAGATATAAAGTTTTTCAAACTATACAACAAATACATCAGATAAATACCAAGAAACTAGTACTAGTAGTACCTGATACCAAGTAACTAGTAGTATACATACAGATTTACAACCCGCCATACATTTCTGTTTATCACCAGTGGAACAAGCACTTGGAAACCGTAGCAAATTTTCCGCGTAAATCACCAACAGCAAGATTTATTTGTCAACTTTGTTTGCACCTGTTGGTCGAGGAATATCGTTATTACTAGAGGTTTTCTCCGAAAATATGTCTGTGGCTTTACTGATTGTTATATATTATGCTAATCTTTAAGAATTACCTGATTTACATACATTTTAGGGTTCCTACCCAAAGGGTGAAACATTTTTAGGAGTAATAAACAAGGATTTTCAATATCTACCGTGATTTCGTGGTATACCTTGGGATTTCGTAAAATCCCCGGTAGCTTCATATCCCTGCGACAGTTATGTATGCCAAAATATTTTAGTCCGATCCGTCACGTTTTGCTTTTATCTAAACGGCGAAGTACCGACGGCTACACCTTGGTGCGGCCGGGAGCATTTGGTTAAACTTGGTTAAAGTTATGGTCAAAGTACGGTTACACCTAGTTCGCCTTTTCCCCGTAATATATTACAAAATAAGCACAATGCAATGTATCTATACATATATATAAAAGAAAGTCGTGTTAGTTACACCATTTATAACTCAAGAACGGCTGAACTGATTTGACTGAAAATTGGTGGGGAGGTAGCTTAGAACCAGGAGAAGGACATAGGATAGGTAGGGGTAGGTCGGGGTAGGTTGGGGTAGGTCGGGGTAGGTCGGGGTAGGTCGGGGTAGGTAGGGGTAGGTAGGTAACGTATGTAGGGGCAGGTAGGTGCAGGTAGGGGTAGGTAGGGGTAGGTAGGGGTAGGTAGGGGTAGGTAGGGGTAGGTAGGGGCAGGTAGAGTTAGGTAGAGTAGGGTAGGTAGGGGCAGGTAGAGGTAAGTAGGGGTAGTTAGGGGTAGGTAGGAGTAGGTAGGGGTAGGTAGGGGTAGGTAGGGGTAGGTAGAGGTAGGTAGGGGTAGGTAGGTAGGTCCCAAATTTATTTTTGTTCTCAGGGCAGGACAACGTCTGCCGGGTCAGCTAGTTATGAATAAAAAGAAAAGATTTCATTAATATTATTAAATTAAATATAATTATCTACATCAAAGATTCTATCTTTACGAATAGAATACGATTAAAAATTAAATCCGAATAACAGAGCGAGCTAGCTGTATTGATCCATTCGCTTAATGTCTTCAGAAAACGTCGGCCAGTTCTATTTGTGCTTTGAATTGTTAAATAATTCATGAAATTCTGAATTATGTCTTTCAGGATAAACCTTTAATATTCAACAGTGTGTTCGGGATCGATGGATCTTTATTGTATCCTGATATTATAAATGATAGAATTATAATGATTGCTTAAGTAAAATAAGATTTATGGAGTTTTATAGAGCGAATGTCTAGTCCAAGTATTATTTCGGAAATTAACCTCACGTCTTCGTGTTAAGAATCAAATTATGTATAGTAAATCACACTGTTTTGGTAATTTATGAAAAAGGTGAAACTGACTAATTGTATGCGTCAACATTCACTTATTGTTAAATTAATTAATTATATTTTTATTGAAAATGTATACACTCATGTTCTTAACTCACTAAGCAAGAGCTTATTGTAGAGCTGTTTGTACTAGTCCAAATAAAGGTTTAGGGGAAAAAAATTATAAATAGCCAAACAAATTATATGAAAAATAAAAAATATTCTATGACATTATGTGCTTTAAGTGTGGGCATCTCTGTACGTGAAGTTTCTTACAAATAATACTCAGGCTGAGGTATCATTATGGATCAAAGGGCCTACTCTAAAAAACGTTACACGATAGTTCGATCATCATTGTCAAATTATTAACCAATAGAATTGCAGCAAACTGACGACATGTAAATTTTGTGCAATTCTATTCTATCTTGCAAACTTTGTAGGAAACAAAGTTTTAATTAAGTTTTTGAATTCGGAATTAACAATGAGAACTGTCATAATAAGGTAGTGAGAAGTTTGTGAAACTGAATTATTTTATTAGTATTAAAATGGCTTGGCATAAAGACTAGGAGATTATTATTTTAGCTAAAGACTAGCTAAAGAAATAGTAAGTACAATTCGATCGCTAAAAACTAAAAATTATTTGAATGTGTTTATTTTAATCATGTCAGCCGAAAGACGTCCATAGCTGGAAAAAGGCCTCTCCAAAGGATCTCCACGATGACCGGTCTTGCGCTACCTGTATCCAGCGGTTTCCCGCAACCCTCACCAGATCGTCGGTCCACTTTGTGGGGCTGCCCACTGCTTCTTCCGGTTCGTGGTCATTATCATAAATTTATAGATCAAGTAAAATAGACAATAAGAAGGCTCAAGGTCACACAAAGAGCAATGGAGAGGGCTATGCTCAGAGTTTCCCTGCGAGATCGAATTAAGTGATTTGTAACATTTATTTTGTAGGTAGGTGCCTACTTAATAATTATAATATCACTTTTCAAACTTTAGAATTGACGATGACTTACCTCCATAATCACATAATACCGATCTATCACTATCATGACGTAAATGTAGCGAGTCACAGTCTATTTTACAATGGTTTTACAAATAGCAGCTTTATTTTTTTTTATTTCACATAAATACCTAAATTCAAAAGTAGCTGCATAACAGACAAAGACCATTACAGATTCACAGGTGAATTTTAATGTTAGAAATAAATTCATCCACATCATTTAACGTTTGATAAACTCTACATTCATTGGAGCGTGCTGAGATAATATACAAATATTCAATCCACGAACGTATAAAAGGAAAAATGATTTTTTAAATACGAAATAATGTGTGATAAATTTTGAATATACGATGTAAATTTTGTACATTATTGTAGGTGATTTATGTAAAATCGCAGTGATAACTCAGGATAGTGACGTCATATGTTGTGACGATGGTCATAGATTGAAATCTTTACATAGTATAAAATGAAGTCTACTAAATTGGCGAATCTGTGGCCAAGCACATCGTATACGTCTTACGAGTATATACAAAAAAACTCTCAAATTTGAAAATATACCCTGTAGGTACTGATATTACATTATGTATATCCAAATGCCTCTTTGCTCCTTAAAAAAAAAAAATTACCAAACTCAAAACAAACAAAAAATTCATGCATGCACGCATTTTTTTACTAAGTGCGTCGTATATTTTTGAGAAGGCTTCGCTTCCCGGATTAGTATAGGTTAAAGCCATTGGATAAACGCTTGTAAACACACTTCACTAAAAGGTGAAAATTCTGTCTTGCTTGAAAAGTAAACAGCCATGATCAAGAAATAAGATTCTACCTACTCAGCCCTTAGGTATCTATGACTCATACCACTTACCTACACACACTTAATAAATAGAGAGTATAACACTAGGTACAGTCGGCCAAGAAAGTGGTGTGCCAGTTTGGATTTAGTTTTCTAGTCATCAAAAATTACAAAAAGGTTCAAACTAAGAACAGCTGTCACGTAACAACCCGTAAACAAAGTGTTGTAAGTTGTCAGATTTATCTGCAAGCGAAACTAATCATTATCACCTATGTATCTGCAAGCGACATTCAACCTTACGGTGGTACACCACTTTCTTGGCCGACCGTACCTACCCAAACACCTAATCAATCAATAACATTTGACATTTACAAATCTTTGTTCATAACCGTATTTTCGGTTTTATCATAACAATAAAGGACGATAACCTAATTTCATAAGCCTTACAATATGACAAATTGGAAGCGATACGTTTTCAGGACGCGCTCAGATTTGTAACCGTCATGTTGGTAGTAAATGTTTACGCAAACTGATATGTTGAAGAATACACTTTGAGATACATACATACGTACTCCATTGTAATTACGAATTAATAATTAGACCTATTCCTTCTCTGTGCAGTATGGTTGTGGAATTCAAAAAAACAACTATTGGACGGATTTTCATATGGTTTTCACCAATGAACAGAATTAATCATAAGGAAGGTTTAAGTGTATAATTCACTAACTATTTATTACCTACCCGCGGTTTCACTTTTAACGCTAATAACCTTTGAGGATAATGTAGCTTCCTATTAGTGAAAAAATTGTTCAAATCGGACCAGTAACTCTGGAGATTAGCGCGTTCAAACAAACAAACTCTTCGGCTTTATTATTATGGATATAGATTTAGGTTTTGTGTAAATTGACTGAAATATTACGACGATTATTAAAGGTGTCGGAAAACAATAATACTTTTTAAACTCTCGCGAACACAATTCATGATCCAGGCGCAAGTATCGGAAGACTGATTTTGATGTCAGCCGACAGTCGGTGTTTATGCCGTATGTGAAAGGGATAACGGACAAAATTGGAACAGCACTGAAGAAGTACTCCATTAAGACTGTATACACTCCGTTATCTAAAATAGCACAAAAGGTCCGGACGGCGAAGGATGTAATACCATTCCAAACACCTGGAGTATATAAGATCGACTGCAGTTGTGGTAGTTCATACATCGGACAGACAAAGAGAACTATCGCTGAAAGAGTGAAAGAACATATCGCAGCTGTAAAGAACTGTCAGGTCAATAAATCAGCGATTGCCGATCACTTATTAGAGTCTGGACCAAACCACTGGATTGAGCTGCATGACCCAAAAATCCTTTCCACCGATCGTTATTTCTATCCTAGAATTATTCGAGAAGCGATTGAGATTAAAAAATATTCTAATTTCAACCGGGAAGATGGTTTTAAGTTATCTGCTGCGTGGAATCCAGTGATAAGTAAGTGTTCGCGCCGCCGTGACTTGCGTTCGAGTAGGTGTGTTGATACAATTAGTACGGTATGCCGTGATCGTGACAGTTATATTTTACAAGACCAATTGCGGGTAGTTGGAGACAACTCTCGCCAAGCAAGATGTTGACCCGCTGTTCCAGTCCACTCGTGACCGCGATCAATGCAACTTGATCGAAACGTCGAGGTTAGTCAAAATTATATTTTGATAATATTCTATGCGCGAATAGACCCGTTACATTACTATAAACATGACGAGTCGGAAAACGTCATGCCCTGTAGATAGTATCCAGATTATTCCAGATGCTCTGGTGAAATCTGTGTGCATTTATCGTCGTGACTAAATTTTTTTTTTCAAAGATTAACTGTACAGATTTCAAACATAGTTAAGACACAATCTTTCATTCTTAATAAAGAATAATCTAAACATAGATCAAGTGCTCAATAAATCCTCGATAAAAGAGATATTCTTTCAAGTATTTTATAGCCGGTATCACTATAAACATTGAATTTTAGTAGGAATTTAGACAAAGTACTCACAGAGATAAATGTCAAAGGGCCTATCTATTTCAATAAGCTTCTCATTTCAACTTTATGGACACTTTGACCCTTCTGGGTATCGAATCTTTGACCTTATTTCTGTGACCTACTTGCGTAAATCTCCAAAGTACATCCCTAACATTAAATCATTTAATTTCGAAGTATAATACTGTAAAAAGAATACACAAATTAAAGAGTAGCGTTATAAATGGAGACTTAAACGGTTCTTCTCGGTTCGCTTTTATCGTGGGGTGGCGTAGGGCTGGCACTTAGCTAATTATAATTAACTGTCGGAAAATTAAATTGTTATTTTTATTTATTATTCTCATAAAGAGTCTTTAAAAATATGCTGTAAACAAGAACTCAAGAAACCACTCTAACTATTAAAAAATACCTTTATATTTATTTTTAATATCTATTAAATACCTTTACCAAAATAAATTTAAGTAATAGTTTTCCAATGGAACACAGCCACCATCATAAATTATAGGTACCTATTTGCTACTAATATTTAAATAATGTACCTTTAAAGATATTAAAATATTTTCGAGACTGTAATAAAATTACAAATAAACTTTAGCTTTGGATAAACCATCAAATCGACAAACAACTATAGCATCGCATCTATACTAATCTATTACTATTATTAAAGCTGAAAAGTTTGTTTGTTTGTTTCTAATCTTTGGATCTACCAGTCTTATCCGAAAAAATATTTCACTAATGGGAAACTACATTATGCCCGAATGTTAAATACCTAGGCTACTTTTTATCCCTGGAACGTAAGTGAAACCGCGGGGTGCAGCTAATCTAGCTACATTTACATCAAAAATCTTCACCGTATTATCATGTGACATTGTTAACTCAACTTCATTAAATGAAGTTTACTTTCAAACAAAACTTTGCAGCAGCAACCCTAAATAGTATTGTTTCCGCGCCAGTTCCGCGACATTCCCTACTTACAACACTTTATTTATGGAGCACACGTTACGTGTTCTTGTTACAAGTTGCCTCCGTCTCTATACAAGGAGATTGTACATTTACAAATGATACCTCTTTGTTTCCACACTTCTGTGAAAAGTAACCCTCTGTTAATAATGCGCGCTTTTATGATCTGTGAGTATACTTCCAATTAGGTAATGACACAACTTAGATGTAGCATCGGCAAATCGTTTTCGTACACTTCACTCTCGATTTACACAACTAATAAAAATCATTCATTATCGCGCCATTCAACGTTCAACAAGATCATTTTCGCCGATCATTTTTTAACACATTGAGTAATGTTGTAGGCGCACTCTTTTCGGGAGCGATCGATTTTACGAATTTTGCCGATGCTTCATCTAAGTTTTGTTATACTATACTATCAAGTTTAAACGATTACATTTTATGAATGGTGTCAGAAATGATGAGATTCGCTTTATTACGCACGTGAACCAAAGTCACCGACATAGCCCGAAGAATTGCCGAACTGAAGTGGCAGTGGGCGGCGAGCTACATCACTCCACACCGACGGCCGCTAGGGCAGAAGGGTTCTCGAGTGGCGTACCGGAAGACGCAGCGTGGGCGCGCCCCCTCAAGGTGGACGATCTTGTGATGGTCGCAAGAATCCGCTGGATGTGGGTAGCGCAAGACCGGCCATCACGGAGCTCCTTGGCTGACATGATGATGATGAATGGTATTGTATGTTTTTTTTATTGGATGAGTGTGAGGATTTATTACTGATTATGTGATAAACACAAAAATCTTTAAATATAAATTAACGTCGAAACGAGACGTAGAAAAAATTTATTCTATAGCTTTTTGTTTAATGTATTGTTTGATCCAACAGATTTTCAAGGTAAGATAACTTTAGTAATATGTTTTAATAGAGTTATTTGGAATACCTACCTTTATTTAAGAAAAGGAATTAGGGTTCCAAGCAAAAAAATTGGGTACGCGGATGAAACAACGGAAGACAGCCGGTAGACAGTAGAACATAAAAATGTATCTAATAGTCCACAAATAAACAGTAGTAACATTTTCAACAGTCGAAAACATGTCAGCACAAAGATGATCTTAAATCTATTTCCTTGTTTCTTATCTGTGTGTGACGGGTGTTCATAAGTTGAGAAACATTTTCGACGCAGTGCGTGCGCATAATGCTAATAACAAGGAAAAAGAGGACGTAAAGTGTTCCAATTTTGAATTTGCATTTAAGTAATGATGATGGAATGAGTTTGGACCATAGATGGTTTTAGATAGAGAATCATTTTCGTAAGAAGAATGCTTACGCACACAAAAACAAAGTTTAAGAAAATGGTGAATACATTTTTCAGGGCTATAAGAGCTGAACAAGCAGGAGTCCCGCGAGAAAATTATGTGCTTTCACACGAGTCGGGTATTTTAACATAATAAAAATAAACATTATAATATTTCAAAATTCTGATTTAGTAGGTATAGATAAAAAATAATATTTATAAATATTAATAATAATTTTTTTATTTATAATATTACAAAATTATTATTATAATTTTTTTTTTTTAATTTTTTTTTTTTTAAGTTTGTTAGTCTATTTAATAAAGACCACATACCTACGTGATTTTTTAAACAGCAATTTTCCATAGTAACTCATGATTAAAAACAACTTTTACTTTGGGATCCCTGAAAATTTTGCTGGCCAGTAAAAAACCACACAGTAAGCACCTACCTATATTATTTTGTACATACCTAAAACAGGAAAAAGTTGGTAAGTAAATCTGTAAGAACTTATACCGACTATTTCTATTTTACTGCGGACTTATACAAGTTGTGTCCGATATAACTTGAACTTAATATAAATCTTTGAAAACTTTAGATGGAAATACTTGAAATCCCCAATGTTAGGATTAAAATCCCAGACCTTTAGGGTTCTAAACTTAGGACTGATCCAGATTTTACGATTGCCACAGCAGCGGAACTTTACGCTTGAGAAATTTTCAGGCATGTTTATGAGCCCAAACTGTTCAGCTGTGTTTTTTTATGGGTCAAAATCCTGCGGGAATGTCCTTGTTTTTTTTTTCAACAAAGTCGGTACAATAAAGTAAGTAATCCACACCTCGAGATACTATGATATCATAAATGTACGATTTTTATTGAGTGTGAATTTTTTTACTGCAAATTGCGCATCCTGATCGTCAATTGGTAGATAAATAGATCTAGGTTTATTTCAAGAATTTATTTAGTTTTCTATTTGACTTTATCACAAAAACATTAACTTTTACCTTTAGGTACCTACACACCTGTGCTTAGAATTCAAATTTAGATTAGTACCATTCAGCCTTTATAAATTACTAGCTGTTCCCAAGATAAAAAGTAGCCTGTAACCTTTGGGGATAATGTAGCTTCCTATTAGTGAAACAAAAATTCAAATCGGACCAGTAACTCTAAAATAAATGAATAAACTCTTTTTCTGATTCTAATTTTGATAAAAGTCACTCTTTAGTCTAAGTAGGCATTTGTTAGTTTTTAAGTTATTCGGAATAATAAAATGAACAATACAACCTACCAACCTAATTACAAGCCACTGCAATTTAAATTACCACTTACATAAGATAGGAGCTACGGACAGCCCTCTATGTCGGGGCTGTATGCAGGAGGATGAAACTGTGGAACATGTGTTATTGCATTGTACAGTCACGGAAAAAATCAGAACCAAGACGGGATTGTGGGAGCCACAAACCGTGGAAACAGTTTCAAGGATGCTTTCGCCACCATTGTCAATAGTAACACCCACATCACTGAAGCAAATTTGTCAGCACCCCAAGGCCACACTCCGCTACTTTAAAGAGCTAGGGTGGCTTGGGTAAAGCTGGCAGGGGGGAATGCATAATACACCCCATGCGGGACGTCAGTGCAGGCCTCATCGCCCCCATACAGAATAAGAATAAGAAATGAACAATACAAATTAAATACATTTAAGGGTAAGTATTGATATCCCTCTCACGTCAAATCCAACAACAAATAAATAAAACAATTTCCTCAAATGAAACACTAATCGAACATAAGTCCCGAAGGTATTACCGATTCCTTACAAGGAAATAACTTGGGCAATAAAATATTCAACACTAAACGATCGCCCCGGGGTTGTCTGTGTTTCGCTTACATACGTGTTTGGCGTATCCACATAACTCTTATTACCTGTGTCAGACCTCGATAAATTCACTTTTATGGACGCCCGGACAGCGTAGATATAGATTTTAGTGTAAGTTCTTGATTTAGTGGTCGGGTAGTTTTAATTTGAGATAGCTTCGCGATATTCTTTTGGATTCTAGGAAGGCGTTTGTACATTGCGGGCGGTGGCGAAAGAATGTCAATGACTGGCTAATCTATGAACGTACAGCTCAAACTGCTGGAAGGATTGGGTTGAAATTTGACGTAAGCTCCTAAAAAATAGAGGATCCCAGGTGAAACAGCAGGGTGAAAGCTAGCTTAATTTATATAATTATATTTTAGAATATCATCAATAATAAAGACGTCAAAGATACGACGGATATAATAAAAGCAAATTAAAGTGAATTTAACCTATTATGACAAAAAAATACACAAGTTTAAAAAATAAAAAGTAAGTATCCTGGGACATTCTTCATATACTGTTATATCCCAAACTAAACAGAGACTAGAGAGCGTCTTCAAACAAACAAACTCTTCAGCTTTATTATTATTATAGATATCAAAAAATATTATATAGCATTTCAACAATCAATTTTCTGATCGAATTTAGTTTTACGATAATGTAGTGTAGACACTTGGTGTAGCAATTTGTTCGAAGACTATTTAGTTCGTATTATGTCTGCACTTTACAAACTGTCTAGACTTTTCATTAAGTGCAGGTTATTTGATACCTACATTTTTAATATTTACTTCTCGTCGTAATGTTATACATAGAATAAAATATAGTCTTATAAACTACAAATTAGGATATATATTTTTTTTTTATTGGTACCAGCACTTCCTTATTACGTCACAACACGTCGTTCAATTTCAGTTTGGTTTCACTTGGTCCAATATCTATTTGTCTATCTATAGTAAGATCTAGGACTGCTTCTGTAGTACCTTTACTAGTCCTTTACCTCTGATGCTATTTTTATTTTCAGCAGTATTTTTGAAATATATGATACAAGACTGAGTATTATAATGACGATTAAAAATTCTTATGTGGCCATTTAATAAATAAACTTTTGAATTTTAACATACTGGATTACGATCTCAAAAAGGTGGGTAAACTGGGAAAGGATGTCTAACAGTAGACTCAAAATGGGCTTAAGTCTATGCCTATAGTTTTTTTCTCAATTTTTTTGTCTTGTCAATATCAGCACAGTAAATATTGTAGTAAATTTTATCACTTCTAGCAACTTATTTTTGTCAGTGTAAATCATTATAGCAAATCTTCCACGCGCCTGCCCCACGTGACATGGATCGCGATGAAGCGGAAACGGAAGATAGGGGAACTTAGATTTAAGACGCTTTTGTCTTTATAAATACAACAACTTGGATAAAGTAGGCTGTTCTAGATAAGCTCGACTTGAGTTTATTTTTGTAAATCGATAGGTTTTGTTAAAGTGTTTATTGCCCCATATAACACTACACGGAACAGAAAGCCCAATTAGGGTTTAGAAAAGGATGTGTTTTGGAGCTACATTACACTGAATCAAGATCCTCAGTTCGAGAGCCGGAGGTCGATGCGGGTACGCCATTATTACATTAGCTCTTTCTGTCCAAACATACAAAAATAGGTTCTGCTTTATAAAAAAAAACTGGACAAGTTCTATTCTGACTCGTGCAACTAGGATTTTGTAAAGATAAATCTGATTGAAGGACAATAACCAATGTAAATTAACTAACTACCTAAAAATTATTACTTTTCGGGTTAAATATGCTAAGAGAACTTGCTTCTTGGCACATTTTATTATTCTAGATTTATGAAAATTATCCAGTAAGCTCTAATGTTTTTGACCAAGTATTAAACATGTTATTTTATGTGCTACATAAATATACCGTATTTTTTTATTGCCGGCGTTGAAAAACCTATTTTATAGATTTTAAGAGCTCCAAGGACGCATTCCTGACAAAAATGCTGTCAATACACCGACAGACAGGAGGACACGAAGTGATTCTGTATGTATAAGGGTTCCGAATTTTCTTATTGAGGTACGGAACCGGGATCCCTAAAAACATGGTATAGATTTCATTATCTGCCTGCCTTATTTCTAATCATCTTGGGTCAGCGCAATATGTAGGTTCTCTCTTTCCATTCAGCCTTCTTTCATGCTCATATCATCTGTCACATCTACCCATTCCTTCATTCGTTTTTCATTCATATTCACATCTCTACAAGTATAGACTTGTGTCATCAAATAAAGCTTCTATATTTCATGCACTCCGTCCAACAAGCATCTCTTTACCTACGACTGTAACAAACGTGTCGAGACGTGTCATTTAACACGTCCCGGGAAAATGTGACTAGTGTGAAACAAAGCTCGTTCAAACATGTTCTGGAACACGTGACGTCATGCCGTGTTGTGATACACAAAAAATAATCAAGCGAGATGTAGGAAGTTACTGTGACAAGATTTAATAACGGGATCATTTTTCATAGATGGAATAAAATATGACTGGAATATAGAAAATGCAAGATGATCATACATAAACTTATTAATATCCATGTAACTTTTTCAAGTATTTCTAGAGCTTTTCACTGCAATATAGACCTATTGTGTCAGCTATAATGAACTGATTTGTAATCTTGTGAGAAATATCTCATAAGTCCTTATTCACATAATTCCTAATTTGGCCTCCCCCATTTTCGTGTGCTGGCAAATTAGAAGCATAATATATTTTTGTTAATGTAGTCTTCTTCTCTTTTCATAATAACTCTTAACCATATCAGCATAAGACTTCTTCTTATGCTTCTTTTCTACTCATCAATACATTTTTAATCTTATGATTTCTTGTCATACTAGTTCTAAACAGTCGTCCATATAACATTATCTTCTAAGTCACGTTGTTTTTTACTTTCTCATTTACCTACCTATAATATCTCATATCGAATACTGAGAGATATAATTTCACGCAAGCATAAGGTTTTAATAATACTTAGTAATAAATATCAAATATGTCAAAAACATACATACCTACATAATACAGCAAGTCAATTTCCCACCCATAATATAATATTAAATGAGGAAATAAGTCCCTACTCCCTTATTAATTTATGCTTTCCGGAGACAGTTACACGTTATTCAGAAATTCTTTGGTATTGGTTCCAATATTTTTTCTTCAATACAAACTAATATTCTTGGGAGGTAGTCATATCAATTGCCATGATGGACGTCGCAAGAACTAATCTTACGTTGAAAATTGTAAAAAGGTATGGAAAAGCACGGTAGTAAGATATTTTGAGGACTCACCTGGTTGGCTGCTACTTAGGAAATTATCAAGCTAGCTTTCCCCCTGGCTTTATGCTTATAACCATTTTCATTTTTTTTTAAAGTTGGTACTTTTTGGTATCACTGCGAGCAAAAACATACAAGCAAACCTAATATTAGTATTCTAAAAATGAAATCTAGCTAGATCGATTTATCGCCCCCGAAACCCCCTGCATACTAAATTTCATGAAAATCATTGGAGCCGTTTCCGAGATTCAGATTATACATGAATTGCTCGTTTAAAGGTGATATATACAAGAAGTGATCGTATTATATTACAGATATCTTTGAATTCTAGTCAATTTACTCCTAACTAACAAAATATTCATAAACCTTCAAGAGATCTTAATAAACAAGGGCCACAATAGATATTTTCAATAGATAGCTTATTACGCTTACTCAAAGGCTGTTAGCCTCACGATCACCGATCCAGCAATAATGTGCTAATCGATGTGCCACATTTCCTGCACTAAGTATGCCTGCCAACCGGTACTTTTGGTACATTTTATTTTCACGGAGATACCGGTATTATTGATGTTCCTTAATAGCTTTGAGATAACTCGCCCTGCTCTGAATGTTAGCCAGTGGACTGGCAAATGGGAGGCAATGTAAGTAGTAGCGCTATTTAGGATAACCTATGAGAGAGTGCGAAGCCTAGCCGAAGGTTAGCCGGCGATGTTTCACTAACTGAGGCGAAATGAAGCTTGAACATTGATGTAAGGTTTCGAGTTTGTAAGATATATTTTGGAGAGTGTGCTTTCCTCTATGCCCATTTATAAGACGCCGGGAGAACCTAAACGTTACTGATGTTTTACTTATACGGACACGCTTTGCTTTATCTTCTCTTAATAAAGCAAAATAGAAGAACACACTTCCAGAGACTGTATTTCTTGACTTCTAGATGTATTCAAAGACAGAGGATTAGGAATTTTGATGGGCAAGCATGTGTCACATCGTTGGCTTCTTCATATTCCCCTCTGGGATCAATCGCCGGGTTTTTTTTTGCAGTGGATTGCTGTTGTTAATGAACCTACCTAGCCAAGTACCAAGTTAAGGTGTCATCAAGAATTAGTGTGTGCCAGCAACATTATCTCCTAACGGCTGCATCAATAAAAAAAATATGCAATAATTTGTATGGTGGTGATCATGCTATGCTTGGAGGTGTACCTATACTGATATCCGGGTAAGTTTGTGTGGAAATTTTTGATTATTTTGTCTATCTACACGTCAACTGATCCATCTGAATTATAGAGATAAAAGGAAACTGAACAAAGGACCCAAAGACAACTATTTGAGAAAACATAAAAGCGTGGAAATATCAATAAAACAAAATCAGTCCATTCTATACTTTATGTTCATCAAAATTCGTGTCATTTATTATTGTCGGTTCAATATGATACTTATGCTGTTTCCATAAGAATTCACTGTAAGATTGAATTTCTGTGGAGGAAAATTTAAATTGATATTGTATGACGCGGAATTCACTTGTAGATACAATATGGAAAATATTCTTCAATATGTTTGGAAAAACGATATTTACGATGTAAATTAAAGCAAATAATATGGCATACGTACGTGTTGTTTTGATATGTTTTTTTTACCAAGCATAGACACAATCTCAGTACCTATGGTAAGTGTGAATGTGGCAGATATTGGTAAGCACATCTTCATTTACTGTTTGAAATATTTACTTATATTAAACGTATAGGGCTTGTAGGAGTGAGGGGAAGAGCCGACCCTTACCAATAATGCGAGAGTTATTTTTTGGTATTCCAAGCGTCCGTAGTCTACAGCAACTACAGGTAGGCCATATTATGCCTATGACGATTTTGTTATAAATACTATATAAAAAATATAAATGCAAAAATTTGTTTGTTAGTTTGTTATTATTTCATGCTGCAACAGAGTTATGGATCATATACATGAATAAATATATTTTTATTTAAGGGCTACAGAGAGACGTAGATTTTTTTATTCCTACCTCGCTGTTTCCTACAGTTTCACTCGCTTTCCTAGGATGTCAAGTAGGCTATAATAGAACTTGGGAATAATGTAGCTTCTTATTAGTGAAAGAATTTTCAAAATGAGGCCAGTAGCACCGAAGAATACTTTCTACCTACCTTTATGTACAAATTTTATTCTTTTATAGATAAGATGTTGTATTAACATTTTATGCTAAAATTTAAAAACCCCGAGAGAGACCACCTTTGTGTAAAATCAAGACTTTAAAAGTATATTTTGTTGGCGTTACACAAAAATTATAGAGCAAAATCCCCGTCACGAGGCCTGTCATAGACAACTACACATTTTCATATGTAAAACAGAGCTTAAAACATAAGATCCTGTCCAGAAGGGGCGAATTTGCGGCGATTTTGTGCGCGATTTTAAGTACAATGCCGCTTTGTTTAGCCGTGCAAGTGATCAAATTGTTAACGATTAAGCAATGTCCCACAAAACGCGGCAAACTTGCGTACATCTGAACAGGACCTAAGCCTTGAACTATAAGGTCAGACTCCGTTGGGTTTTCTAATAAAATATTATTCAATAACCGCCAGTGGCCGTACCTCTTATGTTCGAGGCCATTTCTACCGTCATTTCGATCCACTCTCGTCTGAATGATCGTTTTCTCACTTATAGCGTACCTAGTTGTCGACCATTTGGAGTGTAGTGCTTTTTTTAGAGAAAAAAAATTACTTATCAATCATCAACTTTTAATAAAATGGCACCACCTTAAAGCTATACTAAACCCGATGCAAAATAATATATTAAAAATAATTATTAAAACAAAAAAAAACACAGCCGACTTGTTAACATCCTTTTTTTGAAGTCGGTTATAAAAGGATGTCTACTAAAAAAAATTGTTAGAAATAATGTCAATAAAAAATCTGTAATGCTATTATAATCAAGAACATCCAATTATTAACCAATCAAGAGACGCTTTAATCTAGGCCCCCTTATTATAAAAGATGGTATAAAGCAAGTCAAGTAAAAACCAGGTGAAAATGTCTAGTGGCCCTATTTTTCATTTACCTTTAGGTTTTGCCACGCTGTCTTATTGCGTTTAAACAAAAAGTAATCTATGCTACTTTTAGACCTATAGCTTATCTTTTTACTAAAAATTACTACGATCCGTTCCTCCATAGCTGGATAAAAGAAGGCTAACAAACACACTTTCACAATTATAATATTCGTAAGGATTTCAAATAGCTTCTAGCAACTTTTTTTATTAAATAAGGATATTCTACCCACGACTCGAGGATCTTTCAGTTACAAGCTTCTGAAGGGTAATATTAATAAATTTTAATACTGAAATACCCTCGCTACGGATGATGGTTTGTATGAACGATTATAAGCGTATGTAATTTGAAAACTTGACGACTTATGGCTTTTTGCGGAGATATGAAAGTTTTTGATTTGATTTGAATGTAATTTTGATCTATGTATAAGCTTGTAACTTTAATAGTAAATACCTTAAACCATTATTACTGACGTTTATATGAAGTAATTACTTATGTAGCTCATTCGAATCACTTTTTTCGTATTATTATGACTCTTATTTATTTTAATCAGCTTAACATTTACGAAATAGAGGTGGTTACACGTTATGAAACATGTCGGAAACAGTTTAAAGCATTTTTTTAAGAACTAGCTTTTTTTTTCAGTCCAGCTCAATGATTCTACTTAATATTATAAATGCGAAAATTTGTGAGTATGGATGAATGTTTGTACCGACGGGTCTCATTAACTAGTCGATGGTCCACGCTACAAAGCAAAATTAGCGTACGGCAATTATAAGTAGACCCTCGTTCAGTAGTACAAACTAATGTCAATAGATGGAGATGTGCCTTTTTTTAAACGAGCTATCGTTTCAACGATTATACTTAAATAAGGTACGCATTGGTAGCAAAATAAATATTTCTTTCTTCGAAGCATAATTATTATCTACTGTTCGATCAAAGCATTAAAAATACTGGTATAAAAGTAAATTGTAGTTTTAATTCCTCAGAACGACAACTAATTGTGTCGAGTTCAATTCCACCGTTCCGAAAAGTTATTTCTAGAACTTCTATCTCACTTGTCACCTCTCGCTCACTCGCAACTAAATCCTGCAAGTCTTGTTTTGTTCAGAAGTTCAGCTTAACTCATAAAAGCTATTATGTGCAACATTATGGAGGAACCAAATTTCAAATATGACGCCGGGACCCCTACCACGACACGATTAATTACAAAGTAACTTTATTATAGCGAGATTACAATTTTAGATTTTGTTGTGTAGAGGAAAATGTGGTTTATAGTAAATGCATTTTAGACGAGTTTTTACCTGCATGCACTTTCATAGTAACTGTAGTTTTAAGCTATAAGTTAAGCCACGTTTATTAAAAGAGTCAGGTAGCAAAAAAACATTCTACCTGTCTGATGATAAATGGTTACTGTAGCCTATAAACAATTGCAACACCAGTGGTTGATACCACTGGTGTGGAAAGAGAAGAAAAAGAAGATCTGTCCTATTTTTCTTCTATTCTGTCTCTTCTTCTTCTTCTTTTGTCTCTCTTCTTCTTCTTCTCATCTTTTTCTTCTCTTTTCACAAAGATAAAGATGAGAGAAAAGATGATTCTCTTCTCTCTTCTTCAACCTATTTCCACCCAATGTTAAGTGTAGGTCTTTTCTAGTGCGTAGATAGATTTTCGTCGGGGATTTAGTGATCCAATGTTAAGGGACAAAGACATGCTTAAGTGTTCGGTACGTCTCGCTACGATCCAAGTTCCTTATACAACGACAAGTTGTCGACAATTATCGCAAAATGCGACAACTTTTGTGTCAATTTTCAACTTCAACTACACTTTCAAGACAAAATTCTGGAGTTAATATAAACTGCGATACTATAAACAGTGTTTTAAAAGTTTTGATGGTTGTATTTCGAAGTATAATCTTGTTAATGTTAAAGATAAATAGCTATTGTTATATTTGGGACAAAGACCTTTAACGTTGGGTCATTGAACTATTTTTCGGTTTTACCTAATCTAAGAACCAAATTCAAAAATGTTTCTTACTATGTAGGTACCTATAGGACTAGGTTAGTGAGGTTTTTTACTATGTATAGGCCTGTGTTTGACCACAATCTCACGATTGTTGGTGTGGCCAATGATAAGCACACAAAGTCTAGAGGGGAACTGGCTCTCAAGTGCAGCTGTTGGAACACACGGAAGGTGCTTGGCGACAAATTTTCAACTTAAGGGTGGTAGCCAGCCAGACGGGTACTACAAAGAACCCTACTACCGTCTATGGTTTCCTCACGATGTAAAGCTCAAGCTCATTGTAAGATTCAAACCACGTCATGTCATCATTAATTTACTTTTTGATAGTAATATTTTTTTATTCATATCACGAATTATACGTCTGGTAATTAGGATCATCTCTAGCTATTAGGCGTAGTTGTAATGCCGAGTAGAATACAATTTTATGATACGTGGACGACCACCAGGTGCTTTAAAACTGCAGAGGTATTACGTACCTTGTTGCAACCAGTTTCTATTAAAAAAAGGTTGAAACAAGCAATAATGTAGGTATAAATGATTACAATAAAATTGACTGCAAGGGATAATGACTGGGTAAAAAATAATTAGTTCTGTTTAGTCCGTCAGTTAGGTTATCAAAAAATATTGGATACGTATTTTTTATTTTATCAAATCAATAAAAAAAATCGAAGATAAGTCGCATCAAAGTTCAGGAGTGTACTAAGACGTGACGTCACGCGAAATTTTACGCCCTGTATCTTCGTTATTTTTGTTTTCGAAACGAAATAAAAAATATGATATTAGGTCTTTAATAAATATTGTACAGACGAATACAACACTAGAATAATTCAATAACAAACATAAAAAAATATTGTGACTGACATGAATTACGAGTAAATATAACTGAAAACTGAAAACTAGATTATCCATCACTACAATATTATATGTCTGAGTGCGAGTAAAGGCTTTTACCAGAAATTTACCCTTAACTTGTAACTGTCATAACTTCGTGTTTCAGGCTCCTGAAAGGCTGAAAATTTGTAGGATTATTGATAATATTCTGGGACATTCTTCACATACTGATCCCAAACTAAGCAGAGCTTGTACTATAGACCAAAGATAACTGATATACTACATTATACTATATTTTTTTGAAAATATATTCTTTTTTATACATACATACATTCGTATAAATACCCAGACATAGGACAAACAGACATGATCATGCACACAAAATATGTTTGTCCTGGATGGAAATCGAACCCATGACCTGCGACTGCGCTAACTAGCTTGTCAAATAATGATGTACAATGCGCAATAATGGACCTAACATGCACAATAAAAATCATTCTGAATTAAAGTAGATTATTTCAAATAGAAACAGGTTGAAAAAAAGTTAAGTAATACGTTCTGATCTACCCTCATTCAGAATTCAGCGGTGGTACCATCTGACGTAACCGCAATTAGTTTGCAACAATCCCCCAAATCGACGATTTACAGGTTTTATTGGAAACTCGAGTGTGTAAAGAATTTTTCAGTAAAAGACTATTGTACTGTAGGTATCTGAATTCAATCTAACTATTCTAATCGTCAGAAATAAAACGATAAATTCAATCGTTTAAACTAAATTATTATTTTTAGTAGGTATTGGTGCCGATTCTGTTGTTTACGAACTTAACTAATATTAGACAAGTCACCTCTCTTTCATTTTAACCTTATTGAAAAAAGATAGAACATTTTTAATGCTGTCAGTTTAATCCATACCGTCGTAATGTACGGGTAAATAGTCGTGACCAATAAAGATCGCGCTTAAATTCACGTTGAAATGTGTGATCGGATTAAACTGACAGGACTAAAATATCTTGCATCCCTTTCTTATATTTACTATTAGAAAGAGATATAGTGAGATTAAATTTATTTTAGTTCGTAAACAACAGAATCGGCACCATTACCTACTATACCTACACCAAAAAATGGGTAGGTACGTATTCCAACAACATTTTAAGGACTTTTTTCTTACTTGACTTGTTTGACCACAATCTCACAATTATAAGTAAACTAGCGACCCACCCCGGCTTCGCACGGGTTTTCTCAGCTTTGCTGTACTATAATAGGCATGTATCTATCTATACTAATAATAAAGCTGAAGAGTTTGTTTGTTTGTTTGTTTGTTTGTTTGTTTGAACGCGCTAATCTCTGGATCTGCCAGTGGGATATGGAAAAACCTTTTTGCAATTGAAAGCCCATTTATTAAGGAAGGTTATAGGCTATAGAACATCTCGCTACGACCCTCAGGAGCTGAGCAATGATAAAAAGAACGTTAAGCGGGAGCATGTATAGCATGGGTGAGCGATGCAACGCGGTTGTCAATGGATGACAGCGGTCGCCTAGGTAACAGTTTTTTGTTATTTTTATCTGTCATCAAGACGAGGTTATCAATTCGTCGGAATCTTTTTTTATGTATGTTCCTCGATTACTCGAAGATGCCTGACCCGATTTGGAAACTATACATACAGGTGGTCACATGGTCACCAAGTCAGGGTCTGATGATGGGATCTTGAAGAAATCGAGGGAACTCTTCAAATTTTATAGGCTAACTAACTAACAATGTTTTTCATATATTTTCTAAAACTATTCAGATATTTGCGTCTGGTAGTCGTCACATGTTGCTGAGCTGATGATGGAAGGTACAACTCCTTAACGGGTAGGAGTTAGGAGATAAATCTTTAAATATCATAGGAACGATGATGGAAAGTACAACGCTAATATGCTTATCCTAGGTCAGTGACCTTGAGTGTCATCGATTACACATAAGAAACTAAAAAATGAAAAATAAAATACTTTTAACAAAAAAAAACCACAAAGGCACTAATAAGTATAAAATAACTATGTAAGAACTCTAATCTGATAGTTTTGAAGTCAATGAAATTAGCCATTGCTGTTGCATCATCAGATATTTATTGCTGCTACACTATTGACAGGTAGAAGGACGGCTCATTTCACTTCTAAACAGACCCTTACGGTATTTCTTGAAAAAGACAGCGTACGCTCTATACGTAAAAATGGACCATTGGGCAAGGTTTTACAAGATGCAACCCTAATAATATGGGATGAGTGCACATGACTCATAGAGCTCATCTAGAGGCTTTAGATAGAACTCTCAGAATTATAAAATGCACAAATAGCCATGGGTGGAATAACTTTGATGTTTTCTGGTGATTTCAGATAAACGTTGCCTGTTAGGGAAACTAGAGCAGATATTATTAAATCTTGCTTAAAATCTTCCTCATTATGAAAGTCTGTTGAATTATTGAAACTGTATACCAAAATGAGGAGTCACTTGGGTAGAGGAAGCACAGATTTTCCAATAAAGCTCCATTTAATCGGGTATGGGAAAGTACCTGAATCAGATAAAAAAATAGCTATTGACAAAGACCTTGGTAAAATCGTGACCAACATTGAAGACCTGATCTGTAGAGTATATCCGGATATAGCCAATATCGGCCAAAAAAAACATTAATGGATGTGTGAGAGGGCAATTTAATTTAATTAGCTGCCAGAAATATAAGCGTTGACGCCATCAACGACAAAATAATGGCTAAACTACCAGCCGACAGCGTAGTTTTCGAATCGGACCAGTAACTCCGGAGATTCGCGCGTTCAAACAAACAAACAAACTTTTCAGCTTTATTATTTAATGCTAAACAGCTTTCCACCCGCGATGCCACCCGCGATCAGTCAGTCAATTAACCAACTTCAAGCGGAGGTTATCAATTCGTCGGAATCATTTTTTTTGTATGTTCCCCGAATACTCGAACGCCTGGACCGATTTGGAAAAATATTTTTTGTTTGAAAGGGTATACTTCACAAGTAGTCCCATGGTCACCAAGTCAGGATCTGATGATAGGATCCTAGACAAATCGAGGGAACTCTTTAAATTTTATAGGCACTTACAATGTTTTTCATCATACTTTCTAAAGCTATTCAGATATTTGCGTCTGGTAGTCATCATCTTATGTTGCTGAGCTGATGATGGACGGTACACTTCCTTAATGGTGAGGAGTTAGGGGATAATTCTTTAAATGTTATAGGAACGATGATGGAAACTACAACGCTAATATGCTTATCCTAGGTCAGTGACCTTGAGAGTCATTGATTACACATAAGAAATTCAAAATTGAAAAATAAAAAACTTTTAACAAAAAATAGAACCGCCTTCAAAGGCACTAAAAAGCAGAAAATAACTATTTAGGAACTCTAATATGATAGTTTTGAAGTGAGCGAAATAAATCTGCGGTACCATGATATCGGTTCTAATTTTTGTTAAAAGTTTTATATATTTAGATTGGCTATTGGACGCTGATCAGTGTTATTATCACCATCGGCATCAGCGTAGGAAAGACCATAAGAAAGATCTTGGGAAAAACGTAACCTTTTGATGGGTTGGTCTTCTGTACCAAATTTGGCATACTGGTTTCCATTTCGATATACTTCAAATACAAATGGGTATATTTGACCGGCTGCAACTAACTCGCAGAAATGTAGAGTGTTGTAACATCTAATTTATACTTTTCGTTTGTCCCATGATTGTTGCCAAGACGGTCATGAGACATAACAGCAAATTCATCCCAATTGTTCGCCATATGCATTGCATTGCACCAAGCTTTTATGTGAGTTCAAAAGCAGTATTGATATCAACTTCGATGCAAATCACCCCCAAAATAACTTTCTACCCTTTTTTAACCCCGATAGGCGATGAGTTTCAATAAAATACAAAATACGTCTGCCATCAATTATCTTAAAGAATGTTTATGCAAAATTTGAAGTAGATTGGACCAAGGAATCACGTTGTTCCATACAAACTTTGTCCCAGTTTTTCAACCCCTAAGGATTTCGGAAGATCCTTTCTTATAGGATGCCTACTTCATACGAAGAACAAACCCTCTAAATTTCAGGTCTCTACGATCAGCGGTTTAGGCTATGCGTTGATCCGTCAGACAGTCATTCAGGACAATGCATGTTAAATAGATATTAGACCACCAAATGTATGTAATGGTACCAGACTTCAAGTAAAATTTCTAGATTTCTGTCATAGTAGCGATTGGTTGTGACTGAGCCAGCAGTTGGGCAAACAGTACTGATACCTCGCATTCCGATGATACCCACAGATTTACCATATAGATTTAAACGAATAGGTACAATTTCCTGTGAAATTACCTACCTATCGTCTGAAGTCAATATAAATAAAGCACAAGGACAAACTTTTAAGCATGTTGGAATATATTTAAGAGAAAACTGTTTTTCCCATGGACAATTATTATGTTGCCTTATCTAGATCAGGTTGCATATGCTACTTTTTATTTGGAAACGCGGGTGGAACCGCGGGGGACAGCTAGTTATACATATAAACCTTCATCTTGAATCACTCTATCTATTAAAAAAAATCGCATCAAAATCCGTTGCGTAGTTTTAATGATCTAAGCATACATAGGGACAGACAGACAGCGGGCGACTTTGTTTTATACTATATCACAACGCAATTAAAAAAAGTAAATAAGCATTTTCTAAAATTTAATATGCACATATTTGGTTAATTTTAAACTGTCGGCTCTTCTCAGCAAAAGCTACCTTCCGAACCGTGCATTAGAGTCTGACTATTCATAAGTGCCTGTGAAGGTCTATTTGAATAAATAATATTTCATTTCATTTCATTCTGTAATTACAATATTCTCTAAATATTGAAATTCATATAATCCAACGCATTCCACAATCCTGTTCATATTATCATTTTGGAACTATTTAATATGGTAATGAATATTTAATATCCACCGAAGTTAATAGCGGAGTTCATGCATAATAGTTTAAATTTTATTAATCATTTTGTTATACAGCGGATTAAAGCTAGTAATACACCACGGACAATATTTTAATTTATAAAAGTTTTGTTATATAGAGTAAAATATTATTTAGCGACCCGCCCCAGATTCGCACGGGTGTGCAAATCTCTGAATTTCTCATGTATTAAACATATAAACCTTCATCTTTAATCACTCTATCTAATACTGAAAACCGTTGAGTAGTTTAAAAGATCTAAGCGAACAGACCGCGGAAGCGACTTCATTTTATACTATACTAGCTTCCGGCCCGCGGTTTAACCCGCGTTCTCGAGGTATCTCATGTTTTTCCGGGATAATGAGTAACCTATATATTATTCCAGGGTATGATCTATCTATGTGCCAAGTTTCATCCAAATCCGTTCAGTAGTTTTTACGTGAAAGAGTGACAAACATACATACATTATAATGTTAGTAGGATAAAGATTAAAGTCTGGTGTACTCCCAACCTATCTAACTTACCTGAGGGCACACGATACGCGGCGTATACCTATCTACGTCATACAGCGCTACGCTACATATCGTAAACTTGTGAAGTTTCAGCGCTAACGTATTTTCCGGCGCAGCGGTTCAGACAATACAATTTGTTAGATATCATTGCTCGCCGCGTATGTTTCTCATTTTATAATGTGGTTTTTAGTTATTTTGAAAAGTAATTTTGTTTGTATGACGTGATATTATTATCTCTGGTTGGAGTAATTTAAATTTGGAGTTTGGCGTAATGCGATATGCATGAACATGAATATGTCTACATGTCCAGTATCTGAATATGAATGGCTATATTATTTATTAGAAGTATAATCAAGTAAAATATATATACATACAAATTAAAACTATATAATTTAAACTAAACTAACAATAACTATGTACATAAAAAAATAAATAAAAACTTCTTACTACCTACTTATAAGTAAAAAATTTGTCCCAAATCGCTGCCTAGCGGTAGCGTGCCAAGAAGGCTGGCCGCATTGCCACGCTGAATAGCAATGCTAATTTTTTGTGCAAAATACGTGCCAGCCTTCTTGTCATGAGAGGCCTGAATGAGTCGATAGGAGACCTCTTAGAACAGAAGATGAGCCTCCGGTCCCCAAGGCCCTAGAATTTCTACCCCAAATGCCAAAAATATGTTGGTCCTCTGTAGACCAGCATATTTGCGACGCTTGAGGCACTCTTGTTGTGCAGCCGCAGCGCCGGCAGCTACAGACGTAATAAATTAGAAGTATTGAATCAATAATATCTGATTCCATTGGTAAAGCTCTGTTTACTTTGGGATCAGATGGCTGTTTCACTGATCACTCAAAATGTCTCAGCATAATAATGACATTAAACTACTCAACGGATTTAATGCAGTTTTCAGCAATAGATAGAGTGATTCAAGAGGAAGGTTTATATGTATAATACATGCATATTATAGTTCAGAAAAGCAGATAAATTTAAAGATATGTACACCCGTGCGAAGCTGGGGCGGGTCGCTAGTGCAGATATAACATAATCCTATCGTCCTGACAGTCAATCGCTCTATACCAACCGATATAAACAAAACAATTCCCACTAAAGCAATAATAGCTCCATTAACTGTTTTAGTTATATAAAACTTTATTACCTGACCGCACAGTAACACGAAACTACTCGAAGTAAGGTTTTTAACCAGCTTTGCAAAAGAGAAGTTTGCATTCTGCTCGGTTGAATACAAACGGGATCACTGACGCCAGCTTTGATTCAGACCCTAAAGTTTCGACGCCTAACCCTACTCTTGTGTAATTAAACTTTTAGTAATAATTATAATTTTAAAAAGGGAATGTACTATTTTGATAAATAACCTTGTTATATAATAATCTCGGCGTTAATTTAAATTTTAAGACTGCAATTATTATACATGGACAAGAATACATGGTTGTAGTAGCTTCTCTCTGCACTTGCAGCCCCCTGGCCAAGTGATAATTGTATGAAGTTTATGTATATTTAAGACAAAAACTGTAATTACCTACATAAATAAAAAAAAAAGATCCACCAAAAAAAAATATGCCTTGCTGAGTTTCTTGCCGGAGTCTTCTCAGTTCAAGTGTATTCCGAACCGGTAGTAGAGTCTATTGTAAAACTGTAACTGTTGACGTTCATAAGTGCCTTATTAGGGCCTAAACTGAATAAATGAGTTTCTGAATTTTGATTTTGATTATGGTTTAATTTTGTGTAGGTGTCTATAGGAGGATTTGTAGATAATCAATAGGAGTAGATATAATGCTAAGATTTAAAGAAAGATCGAATAGCTGAATATATTTTAGTAATATCCGTTCGAACTTCTAATATCCTGGTACTTTCAGTAGATTTCATACACGTGTTTTGCTTTTTTAAGGTACAATTATATTGAAATGGATTGTATCACTTTTCTACCCATCAGTACGAAAACTATGATCGTTTTTTTGTTTGTTTTGACAGCGGGACATACTTAGGCATTAGTATGTCGACGTGGGCATAATTACTAAAGCCCCACCAGTCTTAGGCTCTATGTAGAACGTTAAGTTATGTAATGATGATAATGGGCAATCTTGTTTTGAAAAGAGTAGGTCATTGTTTCTTTTTATTATATATAGGCTTGTGTTTGACCATAACCTCACAGTGGTCAGTGATGATGTGGCCGATGGTGGTAAGCACACAAAGTCAAACTATTCTTGTGCCTGAGAAGATATTTTTTAATGAATTAATATTGATTTTGACACCTAATATAAACCTCTTAAAGCAAAAATTAAACAATAGTAGATTATTATACAAGGGGCTAAAATGACCCATTACGGTCGAGCTTCAGCGAGGGAGTAAATAACCGAGCTATAATGGATTTTTAGCGACGTATGTTACACTCTACGATTGCGAAAAAAATAAAATGATATATTACATTATTAAAATTTGTCTTTTGTTTTTGTAGGCTCGTTGGTAATAGACAAAAATAAAAAAAATATTTTCATCTAGAGAAAAATATGCTATTTTATACGCGCTCTGGTATCCACTCTATAATCAGGGTTTAGGTACCTATTTGACCTTGATTATCCACCCTTAAATAATGTGTCTTAAGCACCAACATGTATTCTGTTTCCAATACATAAAATACAGGCTGATTGTATAAATCTTCGGCTAACGTATCGCCACAAAATCATCAGTGTATCGCCGTAAACATCAGTGAATTGAATGAAATCTCTAATCGATTACTCACGAACAAAAGTGTGGTGTTACGAAGATTCACGAAGTTCCACGAAGTACCTATAGGCACTTGGAAACAATTTCCGAAGTTCATTGTCGAAATAAGACATGATGTTTAAGTTACATAGTATAAATAATTACAGTATTCTAGCAGAGAACATTATTTTTAGGCTCCTTCAAAAAAAAGGAGGAGGTTCTCAATTTGGCAATTATTTACTGTGTGTTCACGCATAACTTTTGTAATTATAGAGAATTTTTCGAATCAAACCAGTAACTCGTTAAATTAACGCGTTCAAACAAACAAACTCTTCTGCTTTATTATTAGTATATAGATGTTTAGATTCAGCTTAGTATTAGTTGTAGCCCTTGCTTATACATGATGTGGTTAAAAACTTTTAGGTAGATAGACGCAATATTTAAAAAAAAATCTAAAACAATTTTTAATAACAAAATTACCTTGCAAAAGTATATGAGGATGTACCATCAACAAAGTTGAAGCATGATCAGTTTTGAAAACTTTTCGCTTGCAGCCAGTTACCATAGTTCACCTGTCCATTGTTGATAATAATAGACGACTCTTGTAAAATCATTTGTTTAGACTACTTTTATGACAAGCGCATTGTCTGGTTATATTGTGTGAGGCACAGGTAGCCGCTGGTCACTGCACATAAAATAAACCCTTAAGGTGGTCATGCTTCAACTTTGTTGATAGTACCTATGAATGGATTATTGTTACTCTTTCACTTAAAAACTACTGAACGTATTTGGATGAAACTTGATACTTAGATAGATAAGAATAACATATAGGCTACTTTTATCCCGGGAAAAAATAAGGCCCCTCTGGAACGCGGGTGAAACCGTGGGGCAGAAGCTAATACAACATACCTATAGATAAATTTCGAACTTCAATTCCCAACTAATTTACTGAATAAACAGAACTATTGTATCTTTCCATTTTGTTATCTTTTGAGATAGATTCACGGAGAGATGTTTTGTTAAGGCCTCTGAAAAGATTTGTTGTTCCCAAGTTGTAAGCAGTATTTCTACCTACATTGACATAATCGGATATATGTCCAATTGTGTAACAGTCTTAACCTTCCTGACCGAAAATGAAACCGCTTTTCCAAGATCTCGAGTTTGTTCAGTAAGTAACATTTATATATTGTTTTTTTTTTATTTTTTTTCTTATTTTTGGCATCACACTTCGTGTATTTTGCCAGTGTCAAGTTGAGCAATGTAGGTATTTTTATATTCTTCATGTATTAAATTCTCGTCAATCGTCAAGTTTCAAAGTTCAAGTCATGTTAAATCTTCTTCAAGTCATAGTCAGTCAGTTTAGTTAGGTTTTAGTACAATGGTAGCCGTTCTACTAAAAATTTTCATGGACTTCTTGAGACAACTTGAAAAGCCACTATACACGTAATCATTTCATTTCACTTCACTGGTGCACTTGTATTGATCTTTATTGGACAAAATACCACCGATAATATTCAAATAAACTCAAAAAATACACTATTTTATGAAAATAAAATGAAAACGCAACGTCACTTCGCAAGTTCCCGCCAAAAAGTCCATATTGACATTTATTCGACCAGTTATAAATAAGCAATACTATAGTATATTATCTTCTCTGTGGCAATACTTATAAATACCTAGCGACCCGCCCCTGCTTCACACGGCTATTCTTGGCTTTTCTGTACATATAAACCTTCCTCTTGAATCACTCTATCTATTAAAAAAAACCGCATCAAAATCCGTTGCATAGTTTTAAAGATCTAAGCATACATAGGGACAGACAGACTGGAATCGACTTAGTTTTATACTATGTAGTGATTATTCATCTTCGTTTTAGTATGAATCCTGGGACATTCTTCACACACGGTTATCTGATCTCAAACGAAGCAGAGCTTGTGCTATGGAAACCAGACAACTGATAGACTACATTATTATACTTATAATTCTAGGGCGCATTATAGCCCACTTTAACCTACCTACTTACAAACAGCGAATGAAAATATACGTTCACTGCCTACAGTCAAAACATTCAAGCACGACATACTTGATAGAATTTTATCAGAAGATCAAAGGAATATTAAAAAAATAACGAAGTATTTAATCTAAATTCCATGTTCATAATTAAAACCCCTAAGCTCGGACCTTCTAAATTATTTATCATGATCCAAGAGAAATATCACTGGGCCCCATAGAATTAGAACCATTAAAAGGGATGTCGCATAATTTCTGCTCAAGAAAATACCCTTTCACAAGACCCTTGCAGAGTATGAGACCCTTCCAAATACCTCGGAAAATAAAGTTAAATTACGGTTATCAATTTTAAAATCTTAAACCTATCGTTCTACGAATGCTTTTATTATTTTAATTAAGTTTCAGAAGATACGGCGATGATAGCTCAGTGGTAGTGACGTCGGATGTCGCGACGAAGGTCGTTGGTTCGAATCCTACAATGAGCTTGAGCTTTCGGTGAAGGAAAACATCGTGAGGAAACCATAGCACGGTGGTAGGGTACTTTGTAGTACCCGTCTGGCTGGCTACCACCCTCAAGTTGAAAATTTGTCGTCAAGCACCTACCGGTGTGTTCCGGCAATTGCACTTGAGACCTAGTTTGCCTTCTCGGTATTACAATACCGAGTAACAGGTCAGCAACACATTGGCAATATCTCTGGTATTGCAAATGGCGATAGACGACGGTAACCACTTACCATCAGGTGGGCCGTATGCTTGCTTGCTACCTTAGTAGTATAAAAAAATAAAAGATACATTAAAATTCTGCTATTGTTATTTTTAACATGTAGTCAGTACCTACTACAAGTCATGTAATTTGAATTCCCCTCCAGCCTGGTAGAGATCACTTTTAGTGATGAGGCCACCCATTGTAACACTGTTTTTGTATTATCTACTGTGATGTTACAATAAAGCATTATCTAACCTTCTTACCCTGCTAATAATAAGAGAATGATTGTATGTGTAATGTATTATTAATAATAAGAGAATTAATAATAAGATAATGATTGTATGTGTAATGTATTACTGTAACTATAAATTTAAAACTATAAATATAATGACAGTGTCGTCACAGTACATATATGAAAACTTAATTTATGTTCGAAAAAACATTCATAACTTTCCCAAAAATAGCGACACTCATAGTTTTAACACTAGAAATAAAGATAAACTTGCGATACCTGTAACTCGTTTGAGCAAAGTTAGGGATTCTTTTAAGGGGCAATGTATACGCTTCTTTAACAAAGTACCCAAAGAAATTCAAGAATTGTCCGTCTTAAAATTTAAAAAGTTAATTAAAGATAAGTTGTACAAAAAAGGGTACTATA
This sequence comes from Tethea ocularis, assembly GCA_963555595.1. Lineage (NCBI taxonomy): Eukaryota > Metazoa > Arthropoda > Insecta > Lepidoptera > Drepanidae > Tethea > Tethea ocularis. The sequence goes on along the minus strand of OY741972.1, from coordinate 9,305,716 downwards.
AAGTTTCTGATTTTATAGAGGACAAGAACGCATTTCAATGAGTTGTTCGCTTCACATGTTATTTATTGTTATTATAATTTTTGTTATTATTATTGTCATATTGTTAATTTTAATATTTTATTTTATTTTCTATAGTTTATTTTTATATCCATATTTTTACAAATTTGACGATTAAAAATACTTGCAATGAGTTCATTTAATAAAGACACTTTTGAATTTGAATTTGAATTTAACTACCCTCTCACCATAACTTGCTTGTAAAAGCAACTTGGTTTGTGTTATTGAAATTAATATCAATTATATTGGTTTAAAATAATTCCTTAAAAAAACGGTATATAAGATAATGTCCCATGGCATATCTTGAACACTTTCCCTCTTTATGGTATACCATAAAGAGGGAAAGTGTTCAAGATATTGAATGTTGGAAATTTGGTTGAAGGCAGACAATTTCCTGTTTATAAGTTAGTATAACTGTATTATATATTTCTTCAATATTGTAGGGAAAATCAGAAATGTCATAATTTGAATATTAATTTTCACAGTATAAAATTCTATTGTTTATTTTTTAATTTTGATTTGCGATTCAGGAAGACAATTCTAATAATCTAGGATTAAAAGATTTTTTTATTTCACTATTTTTTTTCCATGTGGTATATATTATAGCTGTAGGACGCTTTATTATGTATTGAGATTTCTATAAGTGTCCAAATAACGACAGGCAGTAAAGCTGTTTATGAAACAAATTGCGTAGTTACAAATGGGTGAGATTACGTAGCATATGTCGTGAAGAAAACGATAATTATCATAATATTACTTTTCGAGATACGGTCACAATGTAAGCGGATAAAGGAAGCTCAAAAACGTATACCGATTGATTTTTGTGTGATAATGTGCTGCTTGTATGTTTATTTTCTTCTTACAAGTAATATAGGGTTCATTTTTAAACAATTTGATTAAAAAAATATATACGTAACCAAATGTTGTGACAGTAGGTACAAGAGAGTTATTATAACACAAAATATAAATTATTTTGGTTACATACTACATACTTGCACAGAAGATATCTATCTGTTATGCCTTTTAAGACACCACAAAATATAGGAGTCAGGTAAAACACACAAAAATAAATACTATTTCCTACTTTGTACTAATATAAAAAATGCGAAAGTTTGTGAGTATGGACGAATGTTTATTACTCTTTCTCGTAAAAACTACTGAACGGATTTAGATGAAACTTGGCACATAGATAGATCATACCCTAGAATAACATATAGTCTACTTTTTATCCCGGGAAAACATTAGATACCTCGGGAACGCGGATGAAACCGCGGCGCGGAAGCTAGTTTAAAATAAAATAACGCTAATTGTCTCCACTGTAATCCCACCCCAAAACTTAATTAGACAAAATAATATGTTGAGGTCTGTTTTCTCTCGTGTCATTTACTCTTATTTTAGTAACTCGCCCTCCTCATCACCCCCTCTTGGCCCCAAACACCCCTAACGTTATAATTAACTTGATATATTAATACATGTATATCGTAATTTGCGAGTTTTGTGAATGTACGATAATTAAGTAATTAATGTTGGAGTCAATAAAAATAAACCATATAGTTACTTCGGTACCTACATTACTAAGATATTTGGTTTTATTTCTAGGTTGCCAATGGTGTCGATTCTGTTGTTTACGAACTTAACTAATATTACACAAGTCACCTCTCTTTCAAGTTAACCTTATTGAAAAAAGATAGAACATTTTTAATGCTGTCAGTTTAATCCATGCCGTCGTAATGTACGGGTAAATAGTCGTGACCAATAAAGATCGCGCTTAAATTCACGTTGAAATATGTGATCGGATTAAACTGACAGGACTAAAATATCTTGCATCCCTTTCTTATATTTACTATTAGAAAGAGATATAGTGAGATTAAATTTATTTAGTTCGTAAACAAAGAATCGGCACCATTATCTTTTTTAGGGATCAAAATCGAAAAATCAAAATCAAAAACTCATTTATTCAGTTTAGGCCCTGGTAAGGCGTCTGAACGTCGATAGTTACAATCATTACAATAGACCTCCGGTTCGGAATACACTTCACTACGTTCGGATCCGTACCCAAAGGGTACTAAGACTCCGCTGTCCGTCCGTCTGTCACCAGACTGAATCTCATACACCATGGTACCAAGTTAGACAGTTGAAATTTCAGATGATATTGTATTTCTGATGCCGCTTTTTCTATGTCATAAACTACAGTATATGACACAACTTAGATGTAGCATCGGCAAATCGTTTTCGGACACTTCACTTCCGATTTACATCATCATCATTTTTTAACACATGAGTAATATCGATTTTACGAATTTTGCCGATGCTTCATCTAAGTTGTGTCATACTATACCTGCGTGCCAAATTTCATCGCGATCGCTTCAGCGGTTTATGCGTGACAATGTAATTAAGAGTTATTTTCGCATTAATAATGTTAGTATGGATCTACGAAATATGATCGTAGTTTAGGACCCTTTATTTTATTTAAACTTACTTGAGGTTTGCGGCTGAAATCAGGATTACATCCATTGTCAAAGTAAAACTAAATTAATAATATCAGACATGTAGTTCTCGTGCCCCAAAAACGTTGTAGCTAAGCGCTTACAAACTTACTGTCGAATTTCATTGAACCGTAAATTTCAACTTGCCGAGTTATAAACTTCTATAACGCCTGTTAAGAGGAGGCTATCTGTGTATGTCTCCGTCCCTTACTAAACTGGCGATGACAAGCGAGATAGGAGAAACGTAATTTTGGTAAAAAATATGGTTTTATGTTATTTAAAAAGAAACTAAGCCTTTTTTTTTAAAAGTAAGAAAACTATCCTTTCTAATGGATTTCAGAATGATTGTTAATATTTTTCAAGTTATTTGGATGGCCCAAATAAGAGAAGAACGCATTCTTAGTTTTAAGAAGGGGCATATTTACGATTTTTTTCTGACGTTACTAATGAAAAATTCCAATTTAAAAAAAAACTATTCCCCATCACATATTCTCTAGTTTCACATATATTTTTTCCAAATCTCTTAGAACAAAGAATACAGAGAAAAACGCATTTTAGAATCATCATTTCACGTATAGCATCGCCTTAACAGTTAAAGCTTAGTTATTGTACTGAAGCTCTTATTTTAATTATAAATACAATAAATAGAGCAGAAAAGGGAAATCAGTAATAGTAGTCACACGCATTTGAGTTGAATACCCCGATGTTCATACTGCCAACTTATTTATTCTTTGCTGCCAACCAATGAGGAATACCAACAAAAAAATCTAATTAGTCCGTCAGTTAGATTATCAAAAAATATTGGATACGTATTTTTTATTTTGATCCGAAAACAAAAAATAACGATGATACAGTGCGTTAAAATTTTCCGGTTTGCAAAAAGTGTACTAAAAAGTAGTTGTACAATGACGTCACAAGCCCCAATCCTGCACTTTGATGGGACTTATCTTTGTAATTTCTTATTGATTTAATAAAATAAAAAATACGTATCCAATATTTTTTGATAATCTAACTGCCGGACTAATTCGATTTTTTTGTTAGTATTCCTCATTATGTAGGACTAAATTGTCCGTAGAGTCCGTAAGTATCTCTAAAGAACCACAGCAAGAGCTACAGATTTTGAGGCGTTTTTCAAGCTAGGTATCCTCTTAGGTTCTTAGTAGAGTTAGGTTAGAAGTCAGAGAGTAACATAGGCTATCTTTAACCTTCAAAAAAAAGGAGGAGGTTTTCAATACGGCTGTGTGAGTATTTTTTTTATGTTTGTTCACGCATAAGTTTTTTGCTTATGAACCGATTTTAATAATTATTTTTGTGTTGGGCTCTGTATAGTTCCAATTAAGGTTGTCCCAATTACTCGTGTATCTGTCTGTCTGTCAAAAAATACTGGACCGGATTGAGTTGAAATTTGGTACACATATGTATGAACCAATGGCCACTTTTGGAGGGTTAATAAGAAAATAAAAAAAAATGGTATTTATAGTAACATAGGAAATTACGGAAACCTCGGTGCGCGAGTCAGAGTCGCACTTATCCGGTTTTTTTAAAGTCGATTATTTCTCCCAGAAATACGGTAACAGCTAACATATTAAGTCCTTGTACATCACTAACCATGATTGAATTCCAACATCGTAGGTACAACGGATAATTAAACTCAGTCAAAACAGTTAACGTTAAAATCACATGATATTGTTCCCACATTTATGAAGGTACCAACATTTCAAACATTAAAAGGTAATGTAAGAAAATTTTCGAACAAATTAATTTACGTGACGTCACAGTGAAAGTCGGGAACCGCAAATTGTATCCATTGTTCTGAAATGTAACAATTACATCTGTGCAAACTCGTCTCAAAACTGATTGAGAACTTGCCTCTTCCACATTTAGATAGTGTTGTTAAATGTTATTATAAATATATCGATATCGATATTTTTATGCAACGAAGTTGGGAAATAAGAATACGGCTTCCCTGGTGCTAGATTATAGGCACTGGCAATACCAGAGGAATTACTCAAGCGTAGTCACGCGCTGACCCTCTGTTAAAAACTTTTAGTTTCATTGATCGATTCAACCTACACATAAATCTTTTAAAATATTTTTCATTATCGACTATAATTTATTTACAATATGAAACAAAATAATGGAATTAAAACTAAATAAATTCACTATTTATATTCTACATTATTTTCATAACACCTTAATACTAAAATATAGGCATGGACTCGCTGAAGCCGTTAGTTTGAGTAATTTACTGACACAAATTGGTAAAAAAGTTAGTTTGTAAATAATATTTTGCAATATTTTTTTACACCTTGCCTTTTTTTCGCTCATGGGAGCTCAGCTGGGGATTATCTCTACTATAGAGGAAACAGCAGCAGGCGCGGTTCCAAATGGGTATGAAATAAGTGCAATTGCCTCCCCCCCTAAGTAACGTATTCATACATAAAGTACTCATTTTTTTAAAATCAATTTTGTGGAAGATTTAAGCAGGTGAAATGAGATAACTTTGCGCCTCCCTAAACCAAATTCTTGATTCGCGCCTATGCTGCAGTCAGTTGTGTTCCTGTGCATGAATAAATTTGCCAGAGCTCAACGTGTTCAACTTTGTGGTATCCAAAAATCCTCAGTATTCTTCACTTGCATTAAATCGATGGAGTTTATCTAAAGTACCGATACATCGATGGATTTCTTGTCGATATATGGCAGCACTATATTGAAAGTAACTCAAGTTATGAACGCCTTTGCCTTCAAGTTACACAAGTGATGAATTAAGTTATATTTCAAGTTTAATGTTATAATTAGTTATAGTCAAAGGTTCACAATTATCATTATGTATCCTCCATGATGAAATCTATTTAATAAATACTCGTTTAAGTAATAATATTAAAAAATAAATTGTTTGAAACCATTTATTCAACTAGTTCCTACCGCGCGGATCTTATGCTTTTCCGGGATAAAAAGTAGCCTATATTTTATTCTAGAGTTTATTTTTACATGCCAATAATACTATGTGCCAAGTTTCATCCAAATCCGTTTAGTGACGTCGGATGCCAAGACGAAAGTCCCGGGTTCGAATCCTACAATGAGCTTGAATTTTCGGTGAAGGAAAACATCGTGAAGAAACCATTGCACGGTGGTAGGGTACTTTGTAGTACCTACCCGCCTGGCTGGCTACCACCCTCAAGTTGAAAATCTGTCGCCAAGCACCTTTCGGTGTGTTCCGACAGCAGCTGCACTTGAGAGCCAGTTCCTTTCTAGGCTTTGTGTGCTTACCATCATCGGCCACATCATCACTGACCACGGTGAGATTGTGCTCAAACACAGGCCTATACAGAGTAAAAAAAAAATACAATATTTTATTATAAACATTCACATTTATAATATTATTAAAATGTAGTAGATGATTTACTTAGCGTAAAACTAAATACCTCATTATTTTGAACCTTTTTGAGACACCTTCCACGTAATGAGCATGTGATCCGATACTAAAGTAATTCTACTTTTGTCGTTGACTGTACCACAAAAAATGTATAAAGATCACACTCTTATCATTTAATGGACTTTTGTCTTAACCCGCTCATTAAACAAAGCCCTTTATAACAAGAGATTAAGAAACAAAGAATGTTTACTCTCGACAAAAACATGTAAAAAAAAACAAAAGTGTATCTGTTCATTAGTCGACATTGTTACTCATGTATTTATTATCATGCCTCTATCCGATTGCAATGGATACAAGCATTACATTTCTTATAACAACGTGGATAAATCTCACTTCTTTGTTTGGCAAGCATTCTAATGACAATAGCTGACCTGGCTAGCGCTAAAAGCGCTTTGCTTTGCTGTCATTTTAATAAATAATTTCTTTAATCACGCTTGTTGGTTACTAGTGCAGCGATATTTTTAGAAAAACCGCATTGGTATGAATGCTCTAGTTACTTTACTGTTTGTATTATTTATCTGTAATGGTACTGTGACATGATTAGTGCCGTGATGGCAAAGGTTCGAATCCTGAAGAATAAACAGTCCTCTTTAAAAAAAAATTGCGTAACTCGCCTCTAACTATTTATCATTAGCCTAACATGGTATAAATCGTATATTTTCCCATTTAAGTTGCATTTGTCTTATTAATTGACATTCAAAAGCATGGCATCTGTCAAAATTTCAACCGACAATAAAAAAATTATAACATATAGGTACATTTGAAATAAATTTGAAACTCATTTCACTTTAAATTTATAGTTATACGCAATTCATTATGATTTTCACAAACAACATTACCGCTGCCGTATTCCGGCGCATTGGTGTGCGACAACATCACAAGCAGTTTTAAACGACGCGGTGAATTTCTGTTAAATTAATAAAATGATTTATGTAACTAGTATGCCAAGCCGCACATATATCTAGATGTTAACTAGCTAAGTTGCTAATGCCCTTGTTGATCATTGTCGTTGAAGATTAATTACTTTGTACAACAGTTAATTAATTAGCAATGCTATTTATTACATGTTAAACTACTGATTTAAGTCGTGATTTGAGGTTTTGGTTACTGATCAAGGAAAATATTGTTTGTAAAATGAACTAACTAGGCGATCATAGCTCAGTGGTAGTAACGTCGATGCCGAGACGAAGGTCGCGGTCGAATCCTACAATGAGGTTGAGATTTCGGTGAAGGAAAACATCGTGAGGAAACCTTAGCACGGTGGTAGAGTACTTTGTAGTACCCGCCTGGCTGGTTACCACCCTCAAGTTGAAACCTTTCGGTGTGTTCCGACAGCTGCACTTGAGAGCCAGTTCCATTCTAGGCTTTATGTGTTCACCATCATCGGCCAAATCACCACTGACCATGGTGAGATTGTGGTCAAACACAGGCCTATACCTAATAAAAAAAAAACAGATCTAGGTTCATAACAAAAGGCCAGTGAGTAGTGTTATCATCTTTAAGGCAAGTTGCCCACTGTCAAGGCTAACGATGTAATCTAGATCTTGAAGTACCTAACTAAAGATAAGAATGAAAAATCTTTGCCGACTGAAATAATTATAATTTTGTGCTTTTCTAACTATGTATTTGTTTTATCACAGTCTAACCATGAGCATTGATGATGGGCCGAAAGTGATAAGCACACAAAGCTTAGAAGGAAAGTAACTCTCTAATACAATCATAATCTCGTAATACACAGGTGTTTAGCAACACAAACCATACCTCACAAAGTTGTTATGTCACATAGTGGTAAGCGGTTACCGTAGCCTTTGGACGTTTGTGACATACCCTTGATTACTGACGGCAATTAGGCACTGAACATAAGCAAAGTTGGTAAAAAGACAGTGCCACAACAACTAGGAGAACTGGCTCTCAATTACCTATAGATGAAAAAAAGAAGTGGACATTTAAATTCTCATAGAATTTCCTCTAAAACGTGTCATAAATGTCGTATTAAATGAAATTGTAATCATTTTATCCAAAGTCCATAGAAAGAAAACAATCTCCCAACCTCCATTAATTATACTGTATTTAATATGCAAAATACATAATGTGTACTTAATTCCAGACTTGATCCCTATGGTATTAAAGCTCGAACCCTAACCGTCTTATTACAAAAATCTTCTTAAAACTCGATTCAAACCAGAACTAAAAGGTCCGGGTTTGTTACGGTAATAACGTTTAAAACTCGATCTTATTACAAAACGCTGACCAATCGTGGATCTGCTATTACCGCAGATAGTACTGTGGTAATAATTGATCCACAGCTTATTTAGAGAAAACATTCGTTCAACCTTATGTCATTCGGTCGCACCGTTTCGTTTAACAAGAGTGTTGATATATTCAACACGTTATTTATATTTAGAATTTAATATATAATGATGATAAAAAAGCAAATGTTGATTTCTTAAAAGTTTTAATTAAAACAACTCAATTTACAGCAAATCTTGAATTTATAAACGTTTAATTCACGTTCAATATATTTTACATACTAACAACTTTAGCGCGTAACGAAATGAGGCTGTCACACGTAATATGAAACTGTAAACAAGGTTATGTCAACAAAAAAGTACTCATGGCAGGAGCACAATTTAATATATTAAATTATGAAATTGTTTCCTGAGTATGCATTCAAATCAATATATAGGTACTTTTATGGACTCGTGATATAGTTATGTGCATATTATGTATATAGGGTATAGACAGGCATCTCATGTCAGAAACGATGCCTTACAAAGTGGCTCCTCCTGGTGTTGATAGTTGAACCTTATTTGTAACCTATAGGTATACCTATAGATACCTATATATTTTATATGGTACTATATAAATATACATGTATGTGGCTATAGGTACGTAATAAAGGCAACTTTTTATTTAAAATTGTCCGTTTAGAAATCCACTGTTTAGAAATCTTTTCGATATTATTTCGTAATAAAATTATGCAAAACATATCTCAACAATTACTACGTTGTGTATGGTGCCGTTTCCTAGATTCGGATATAAAATAGAGATACAAGAATGGCTCGTTTAAAGGTATTAGATGTAATTGAGAAAAAAATAAGAAGCTATTGAAATGTTGTAGCTTCTGCTCTAAATTTTTTCAATTACGTACGTTAGATGGCGCAAGGTGAAAACGGTTCCAGCATAATTTTTGACAGTAAAGTTCGATGAATCCGTATTAAGTCCAAAGATAAACTAGGGGGCTCAGAGTTTTATCTTTAGTACCATAAATAGTTCATGATTTAGAGATAAACCACTTTTTGTAATACGGTTTATTTTCGATCATGGTTTATTTCAATTTTAAACCAGGTAACATATTTAGAACTCGTTTTGTAATAAGACGGTAAGGGTTGGAAGATATCTAGTTTAAACAGTGAATATGCATGCAGTTTTAACTGTCGGAGTTTTTTCATTGGTTCTTTGTGTTGGGTTTATTCAGGCAGTTTTTATTCCACTTCTAACGGATGATTTTGTTCCCAAAAATACATAGGAATACCGTTCGTACGAGAGGGGTGATACGGGAATTGATCAAGTGCCCTTAGTTAATGGTGCCGGTTCTGTTGTTTAGGAACTTAACTAAGATTAGTCAAGTCACCTCTTTTTCATATTAACCTTATTGAAAAAAAATAGAACATTTTTAATGCTGTCAGTTTAGTCCATGCCGTCGTAATATACGGGTAAATAGTCGTGACCAATAAAGATCGCGTTTAAATTCACGTCAGATTAAAATATCTTTCATCGCTTTCTTAGATTTATTATTAGAAAAAGATAAAGTGAGATTAAATTTGTTTAGTTCGTAATTAACAGAATCGGAGTCAATATAAATTAATTTGCAGATAGAAGTCTAAAAAAACAATTCTTGTCAATGTGTTTACTGAAAGTTTAGGCGATAATAGCTCTGTGGTGACATCAAATCAATCTAAACAATATTTACGTCCTTTTTATATCCAAATGTTATGGATACAAATTTTAGTATCGTAATAATCATTAACTTATTAGGTATTCAGTATTATTTAGGGGCTGAATATCAACATGGACCATTTCATTATCTTTTTTCCAGCATGATATTATAACTCTCGTGACATTATTGGTCGTGAAGACTTGGCAACATGCCAGTTGAGTTTCCGATGTTGCCATATAACGAAATAACGATTTGATATTATAGAAAAGTCGTGAACCGAATCATTAATATACAGCATTAGCTGAAAGAGGCTAATATTGGCTAATATTAAACTGGTGCTTAACCGTGCAGAAGGGAAAAAAGGACAGAGATGGCTGACCCCAAATATAAATGAGAATAAGGTCTAGAAATAGAAAGAAGAAGAAAATTAGCGCAGTTAACAGATTTAATATCCATATTAACATGTAGTGAACATTTTAGACGACGTTTCTGTTTATGGAAAGCATATTACATCTTTTGCAACATGCTTGTCTAGAAAATACTTGACGTAACTAAATAGATATATTTTTAGGTAGTTATTAGTTCAAAAATTAAAAATATCTACGACTTTATTTTTAATTTATTATCAAAATAATCTTTATAAGCCTTTTTTTCAGATAATTGATAAGCAGGTAGACGGTATAGCTCATGGTAAGTGGTTATCGATGCCTAAATATTTTCAATGTCACAGTGATAGTTATCAAAATAGATAACTACTATAAATTAACTTTCTACAGTAGTATGTTTTCTTCATAAAATATTCCTTCATCAAAAGTTCAAACTCATTGTAGGATTCGACTTTTCTCGTGACCTTTGGCATTCCTACGGCATGTCACGTTACTATAACTGAGCCATTATGTTTTCTTCTAAAGGACAAATCACCCTGTATTTTCAAAGTTCTCAAAGACGCTGAAAAATTCCAAACTATCATAAAGACTAATAAAATTCGTCCATAATAAAACGCAAAGAGATAATATGAAAACTAACAATTTCAAATGGCCATTGTTTATTCAAGAAACATTAATAGAGAAACTAAACTTAAATAATGTCTGGAATTGAAGTTAGCTTTGGATTTTCAGGGATTCTTGTGCTTATTGTCTGTTAATTTTAATTATTACCCAAGTTGTCGGTGTAATGTACATTCACTAAAGCAATAAATTGTCTCAGTTTTTGTCGCTTTTGAACTGAAATGGCTTAGTTATATAGATACTGGGCGTTTTTTAATAATAATCAATCTGTCTGATATTGTTTTTTATTATTGCGTTTTTTGAATTGTCATTACCTTTGATGCTTAAAATACACTGTACATGTTTTTTATTTGTTCAGGCAAACACACTACACAATAATTTTTCAAAATTCAACTCCTAAGATGGTAAAATTCGGCATTGTGCGGCGCGGAAAGCTAGATAATTAAAATCAAAACTCATTTATTCAGATTAGGCCCTAATAAAGCACTTATGAATGGCAACAGTTACAGTTTTACAATAGACCACCAAAATAAGGTATCTATCACCAAAATAAAGTAATCAAAAGTACTCCTACGTGACTGGTGTAAATTATAAACGTGTCACATTAATTAAACTTGAATCATAACTATGTTTACGACGGTGATTACAGTAGATTACAGCGTTTTAACGCTTGTAATAAGTCTAATTAGCTCACTGAACATAAAATACGCTTAGAAGTCACTGAACTTTACTTTGATTTACAGAACATTAATTTTTAACTATTATTTTTTAACTTTATGAGTTTTACGCCTATTAAGTATAAGACTGTGTACTCAAGTAGTAAATATGCTTACTAACTTCAAAATCCTTTTTAACGAATTCGAATAATTATGACTAAAAATTTAATATTTAAAAAAATACCTATATATGTTACTAGCTGTTCCCCGCGGCTTCACTCGCGTTCTCAGGATATAACGTAGCTTTAAACTTTTGGGTATAATGTAGCTTTCTACTCGTGAAAGATTTTTTCGAATCGGACCAGTAACACCAGAGATAAGTTCAAACAAACAAACTCTTCAGCTTTTTTTAACCAACTTCAACAATTCGTTGTTTTTTTTTATTAGTATAGATACTGCACTCTATTTAACGTAAGATGATTTGTGACAATCCATGTTTGTATGCCCACATCCTGTGATATGCTAGTTGATTGATTAATACGAGAGAACACACAAAATATTCCATGAAATCTTGCTCTATTACGATATTTCTTGATATTTAAATAATCATTAACCATTTCATAATACACTTATTACTGAGCTCATGTCATTTGAAATCCACTGTAATACAAAGAAAAAAAAACATTACCATAGATAGATAGGTAAATAATGCTTTATTGTCACACCACATTAAGATTTGTACAGCAATACAAGAATGTTCATATTTAATTAAAGTGTTAAAAGTGATCTCTACCAGGCAACCTTTGGATGGAGGAGGAGAGGAATTTAAATTATCTGAATATGACTGGGGTGTACAATTAAAAAGAAAAAATAAACCATAATAGTACCATGTAAGCAATTACAAATAATATCAATAAACTTCAAGATTAAACAGAAAAATCCATTACGTATCTTCAGAACTGAGACAGCAGATATCACTATTTCCCTCTCGCGCAGTGTCTGGTCTATTTCAAGCGATGCACGAAGTGGAAAATCAAAGGGTCGCGACAACTGGCCCGTGAAAGCGGCCCGCTCGATGAGCACACCTGCCACATACGTTCCTACTCCGAACTTGATGTTAGGAGTCGCTCTATTATAATCAAATTAGAAGGTGTCTCAAAAGGGTTATGAAGTCAAGTAGCCGCGGCCCCAATGGTTGATGGTAAAGGTGTAAGAGTATGAACCTATGGGGTAAATAGCCGTAGAGAACCAATAAATAGATTTTAATAGCTTTGTGATAATGATAAACTACAATATTGATACTACAATATTGTTTACCACGTTGGATGGCAATGCTGAATCTCTGACCACATTATAAGGCATTCAGGTTACGAGATGCTTCATCCAGGCGATAGATGGCCTGGCCACTCGTCCCCCACAGATTCAGAGTACTTTTGAATATGAACACGACCTACAGAGACTCCCTCACAAGCGAGACGGTGAGGGGTAGTCTTAGTAAAAAAGACATTTAGGTACGTATACTTTCATTTAAAAAAAAATGCCTTTTTAAAGTAAGGAACTATTACTTTCTTTTACGTCTAAGAATGTACGTCAATATTTTCGAGTTATCCCATCAAAATAAGAGAAAAATCGTGTTTAGTTTAGTGACATATTGGTGCCGATTCTGTTGTTTACGAACTAAATAAATTTAATCTCACTATATCTCTTTCTAATAGTAGATATTTTAGTCCTGTCAGTTTAATCCGATCACACATTTCAACGTTCAACGTGAATTTAAGCGCGATCTTTATTGGTCACGACTACTTTACCCGTACATTACGACGGTATGGATTAAACTGACAGGAATAAAAATGTTCTATCTTTTTTCAATAAGGTTAAAATGAAAGAGAGGTGACTTGTCTAATAATAGTTAAGTTCGTAAACAACAGAATCGGCACCATTATTATAATTTCTGAAGTTCCTAATGAAAATTTCAAACTTGAAAACAAACTATTCCTCGTCTTATATTCTTTAGTCTAACATAATATATTTTTTATAAATTTCTTGCAACGACTGCAGAGAAAACCTTCATTTAGACTCATCATTTCTCATATATCATCGCCTAAAGCTCGCAACCTTTAAAAAATAAGGTCAACAGTCCGAAGACAAAGACCCAGGCTGTATTGAATTCGGGATACCTTTTGATAGCGAACAATAGAGACAAACAAAGTAGGACTGAAGGACATTTTGTTGGACTTAGGGACTTGAATACTGAACTGTGTACAAGAGATAGGAATTAAGGCGGTAAAGCGCCCGCCCTTGCTGAAAATAGCTGTTAGTTTGATCGTTTAAGTTTTTAGGATATTGTTACATTCACAAATTTTATATGGATTGTTTTGGAGTGAATTTATTTATATATCTACATTAATTTTTAAGATAAATATTTTTTTTATAAAAATCAGTTATACTTTTTAATTTAGGCGGTTATTATTATTTAGAATGAAAAAAATATTTTGGAAATCGTTGGTCAATTTTCAGAGCTATCGATTATCACATTTTTTAAATATTCATAGGCCGGGTTTGAACACAATCTCACTGTGGTCAAAAAATAATGAGGCTGATGGTGGTAAGCAGAAAAAGCCTCGAACGGAACTGGCTCTCAATTGCAGCTGACGAAATACACCGGTAGGTACTTGGCGACAGATTTTTAACGTCCTTCAAAAACAAGGAGCGGGTTCTCAATTCGGCTGTATGTTTTTTTTTTAAATAGAATAGAAAAGTAAATTTATTCAGCTCAAAACAAAAATGGCTTAAAACATATTAATTTTGTTTGTTCATGTATAACTTTTTTGCTTATGAACCGATTTGTGATAATTTCACGTTGGTTTATATATAGCTTTAAAGTAGTCCCATATTAATTTATTGTTTTGAAAGAGGTTTCATACTTTTTTTAAGTTGATTATTAACTCAAGGATTTATTTTTGTATGTTAAATAGTTACTATACGAAAATCTTGTAGAGAGACATTTGCGTAATGCTCTCAAAGACTTAGATTTAATCTAAAGTGTTACATTAATAATTTAGATTGAGAGTGCTAATCATATTCTTAGCTAAATAAGCCTTATGAGTGTATTCAAACTACGAGTAATACGTTAAATATGACAGACATGACCTGTAACTGACTGACAATAGAGACCATATTAGGAAAATATTTATTGTTATTACTATACGAACCCAGTTCTTCTGTTATGGAAACTTACGAGTAAATTATTATGGAATACTTTCCATTAACATTAACAAAAACTTGTACAGTTTCAAATAAAATAAGAGATTCATTGTCATAATATTATAAATCAATATCAACATATCAAAAACAGTAACATTTTTAAATTGATATTTTTATGCGCTGGCCGAAAATCTTTCATCATCATATCAGCCGAAAGACGTCCACTGCTGGACAAAGGCCTCCCTCAAGGATATCCACGATGGCCGGTCTTGCGCTAACCGCATCCAGCGGTTTCCCGCGACCCTAACAAGATCGTCGGTCCACCTTGTGGGGGGCCTGCCCACGCTGCGTTTTCCGGTTCGTGGTCGCCACTCGAGAACCTTTCTGCCCCAGCGGCCGTCGGTTCTACGAGCGATGTGCCCCGCCCACTGCCACTTAAGTTTGGCAATTCTTCGGGCTATGTCGGTAACTTTGGTTCGCCTGCGGATCTCATCATTTCTGATCCGATGTCGCAGGGAAACTGCGACAAAATCTTTATCGTGTATAAAAAAAACGTAATGTAGCAGGGCAGATTGTTTTCCAATGTGTATATTAAGACTTTATACACTCAATGTATAAACTCATATGAGCTGAAAGCCCTAAAATATTAGTAGGGTATAAATAAATCAGAAGATCATAATTCAAGCGCCGTATAGATAACCTAAATTTATATCCTCTTTTAATCCGGGCCAGTCCTTGAGCAAAAACCTATTGGGGACAGCCTTCGGTCAAAAAACTTTAAGCCCATATGCTCAAATACCGCGGAAGACACGATATGAAACTAAGTAAAGCGTAACATTGGATCCTTTTTTTCATGTTTATTTCTCAATTATTATTTGTCCTGAATAAATAAGCGGTTTTGTAGATATTGTTTCATGAAACTGAATCTTTACATATTATAAAATGAAGTCGTTTCCACTGTCTGTTCCTTTAGATCTTTTAAACTACTCAACGGATTTTAATGCAATTTTCAGCACTAGATAGAGTGATTCAAGTGGAAGGTTTATATGTATAATACATGCATATTATAGTACATGCAGATTGAAATGCCGACAAATTCAATGATTTGTATACCCGTGTGAAGCTAGGGCGGGTCACTAGTATAATATATACCTTTGGGGCTTAATATGTATTTTTAAATTACTATTGCAAACATTGTTTTATATTTTTAATAACAATGTTTAAAGTTTAAGTCTTATTTGAATAAATAAATAAAAATAGCAAAAAAACTCAGGCAAAACCATATTTTTTAATAACCATATACTTATGAAGACTAAATCTTCATTGACCTTTGAATCCCTTTTTAAGTGTCAAGCTTGAGTGCTTAAATAGTATACCTGCTTAACCTAAAATAATAACAATATAACGTCCCTATAAAATGGGCTAGCGATCAGTAGATCCAGTTAATACCAATGTATCATAAAAGGGGATTACTTTTAACACTGCCGATGTAAAAAGGGATAAAGGTAATCCGATAGTTAACATCGACCGTATTAACGCACTTAATTAAAAAGATAATCACATTTCGAATAATTTTGTACTTACCCATAGATTTTAACTAGATTAATGAAAAATTTGGTCAATCAACGAACGTTATTTTTTGTTATGATGGTGATGAGGATATCATAAAACTTATAATAACAACTCATAACTAAAATTTAAAACTTAAAAAATAACCTGATACTCTAGAAAAGAGGTTGATGATCTTCAAACGATTGAGCAGATTTTCTTGAATGATAACTAAGAATGCTCTCGATTAAGACACCTTTCAACGAAAAAAGAGAATCAAAATTCAAAGTTCATCCGTTCAGGAGCTACGCATATTTATACTATAAACTTATAACATACCTCTTTTTTATCTGGGGTTAAAAAAGGATTGACGAATTAATAAGCATTTACTAAATTATAGTAAGACTAGCTTCCGCCCCGCGCTTCCACCCGCGTTCCCGAGGGATCTTATGTTTTATCGGGATAAAAAGTACCCTTTGTGTTAAATCAGGTTATAAACTATCTGTGTTCCAAATTTCATCCAAATCCTTCCAGTAGTTTTTGCGTAAAAGAGTAACAAATATACATCCGTACTCACAAACTTTTGCATTTATAATATTAGTAAGATGAAGCGGTACCAACTCAACCTCTTATCAAATTCAATATAAATTTATTAATTTACACCTGAGCAAGTTGGAACAAATGTGTAGTTTTAAATTCCATAACTCCGGGTATTAAAGTTCGTTGAAACTTCTCTCAGCGTGCTAATGTTACTTGACGAGAAACAGCTTTTAGTATTTTAAGTTTCATTCATATTTTATTAGACTGTTCTTCTTTACATTGTTTTTGAATTTGTGATTAACATTTAAACTGGCCTTTATCAACATTTGCTTATGTGTTTAGCTAAAGCCTGTTATTTAAAATGTATGAAAAATCAACCATAGGCAGGAAATAAAAATACGTCAGACTTCATTCGTCGTTTTTTCAATCATGAGAGTTATTTTTCACATTGATTTTTTGGTTTATTTAGGACAGCAACCGTTTTTAATAAAATTAACAGCAATAATCAGCTTTAGCATTCTGACTAGATTATGATGAAATAGCTATCAATAGATTGTGTAGTTATTAGGTATGTTTAGAGCGATGATAGCTCAGTGGTACTGACATCGGATGCCGCGACGAAGGTCATGGGTTCGAATCCTACAATGAGCTTGAGCTTTCGGTGAAGGAAAACATCCTGAGAAAACCATAGCACGGTGGTAGGGTATTTTGTAGTACCCGTCAGTTGAAAATCTGTCGCCAAGCACCTACCGGTGTGTTCCGGCAATTGCACTTGAGAGCCAGTAATTGCCTTCTCGGCATTGTAACAGGTCGGCAACACATTGGCAATACCTCTGGTATATGTGACAGGTGACAGTAACCACTTACCATCAGGGGGACCGCATGCATGCTTGTCAACCTTCTGACATAAAAAATATATGAGTCACAAGTTTGTAAACACACAGACTTGAAATAACTATAATAATAATTTCATCTTATCGCATTTTCCGTTTTTTTTTTTACAATTATATTATAGTAGTGTGATTGACCACAATCTCACAATGGTCAGTGATGATGTGGCTGATGGTGGTATATTAGTAAATAGTTTGGGAGGAAATCGAAGGTTTGTAATTACAAACCTAAACGAAACGGAAACTGAATTCAGTTTCCGAATAAACTTTCATTTGTTTTAATTTACT
Organism: Tethea ocularis; assembly: GCA_963555595.1. Taxonomy (NCBI): domain Eukaryota; kingdom Metazoa; phylum Arthropoda; class Insecta; order Lepidoptera; family Drepanidae; genus Tethea; species Tethea ocularis. The sequence continues at coordinate 9,287,664 of OY741972.1, read as the reverse complement.
ATATGGACTTCACCAGAATCATCACTAATAGCTAATATACGTAGTATAATAATTTACTCTATGCAAATTTTCTACAAAAAGCGTCTGTTCCAGACTTCAATTCAGACCTATTACAAAACAAATCGGATATTATAAAATAATTTTCTTAACAGATTTTCGAAACACTTTGAAGTTAACAATATAAATCATGCCGCGCCCAAAACAAAGATAAGAAGGGATTGGTACAATGAAATTAAATTTTGAACCGAGTTTCGTAATAGGACCACCCCTATCCACCCTTTATACCCTATGCGAGTTGATTCTACCCACAAACAACAACATTGGTATCTGGTGGAAGTAGGAAGTTTAATATTTTCCCAAATTCAATAGGTATATTCATTTGAGTTTGTGATTTCATTTCACACATAGGTACATGGGGAAATTGGAATTTCATTACATGCGCGAGAGATTACAGACTTTTTAGGCTCACTCGTATAAAAATTCTGTTGTTTTTATAACTCAGATTTTTAGGCGATTCGACTTTAGTCTTCGTGTGCTTGCACAATTTTACTATAATATTATGAAAAAAATATGGGGCAGAAAGGTTCTCGAATAGCGATCACGAACCGGAAGACAAGGAGGACTGACGATCTTGTGAGGGTCGTGGGAAACCGCTGGATGCGGGTAGCGCTAGACCGGCCATTGTGGAGATTCTTGGGGGAGGCCTTTGTCCAGCAGTGGGTCTTTGGGCTGTTATATCCTGTGGACCCAGGTTCACAAATAAAACAATTTTAATCTCTGATGACCTTCATAATCCATACTTTAGCGGTCATAGTGCTAATCTTTGCGGACTCGCATATTATTGTAAATTTTACTGTGTCCGGATTTTAGTGAATAAAGCGAACCGGTGGTAGAGTTAATTAGTGCTGTATAAAGACCTACACTAAATATATGAGTTTTGAGTTTGAAATAGTAAATATTGCAAAGAAGCAAACATAATAATACCAATAAAACAGTATATAGTAAAAAGTTATTATCCTAGCGCCTGTGAATGAAAAGTTGAGAGGGAATCATCGTCAACTCGTAATATGTTGATAGTAGAATTGAAATCCATGTGACTTAAAATGCCATGAATTTGAAAGAGGATACAGGAAAGAAGAAAACCTAAGATTAAGAGTAGATTTTGAGAAAGATACAAGACTAATAGAGAAGTGAATGCCGATGTGATGGATAGAAAAGCTGAATGGAAGAAGATTTTATATTGCGTATCTCTAAATGATTGGAAGCAGGGCAGGAATATGATGTAAATAAAGTAAGTAATACCTATAATTCTTCAACAAAAGTTTGCGATACACGTAAAATCTAATAAGCACTTTGTAAATTTAATATTTCATAACCATCGCTTGTATTCGGGGTTAAACTTTGGCAATTAATAAAATTAGTTTCGATGGCACTGGTGTTCAAATCTGCACGACTTTAACCCAAACCAAACCCAACTTTAGTGCAGTAAAATTTAAACTTTCCGATAATTAAAATGGACTTATTGACTTTGCATTTCAGATAGTAGGTATTTTATAACGTAAAAAATAACATTTATTGGTAACCAGTTATAACGTCATATGTTATACGACACTAGAAATTAGTAGTTTTTTTTTTATAATTTAGATTAATAAGCAGAATAAAGCTCTAATTACGTGAAATTTCATCAAGCAGCATAGTTACATGATTGATAAAACCTTCAAATAAGGGAATATAAAAAACCCGTTATATTATTAACATATACAATTATATAATTAAAGCTTAATTTAAATACATTCGATTAGGTAATTATGTAAGAAACTTTTCGCAGCAAATTTGGTTTAAAATACAATAAATTCTTCAAACTTTGTTTAGTTTCTAATTACTTCCAAATTGTACTCAACTTGTAAATGCGATCTATAATGGATTTGGCTTCATTAACGATTAAAAATCCCCTTAGCACAACGTCTACGCCAAATTAGTATACTTATACCAAACGAGATCAATTTCTCAGCTTTACAAAATCTTGCTGAAAGTTTATCCAGTTTAAAATTGCTATGCCGGATATTATCTGACAAAGGACCAAAGTAACAGACAGACATAGCTCACCAAATTGGTAAGCTGAAGTGGCCCGGTTACGTCTGTCGAAGAACAGACGGATGGAGCAGACAAGAATGACCGACAGACCAAAATGGCTGATGATGATCAATGAAGAAAAACATCGAAAGCCATAGCAAAGTAATAGTATTTACTAACTTATCTGGCTACAAATTTTAATCACGTCACGCGTCATATCTGTTACAAACGGTTGCGAGTTGGACTCGCGCACCGAGGTTTCCATAATTTTTTATGTAATTTATAAATACCATAGACTAATTATAGGTTTTCATGTATTCTATAGATAAAGAACCATTTTCAATTTTTTTTCAAAATGTTGGCCCAATAGTTAAATCATCGCTGACCATGATAAGATTGTAATCAGACATAGGCAATATTTAAAAATATTTTCTTATGTGTTTTGTTAGAGATATGGTGAACAGCAGAATTTACACCATTAACTTTACAGCGCAGCGCCATTATCATCACATATTCTCTGCCTTACTCCAAGAGTTATTTTCGTTTCAAATATTATTAATTCCAATCTAGATTATGTTTACCCCCAAATATTTGTTCGTACGATCATTTATATTTTGTATTTTCTCTCTGCCTCCTTTTATTCAAGCTTCCAATTTTGTGCTTACAATGTTCCATAGATGTTTTATTTTTAGATTAGAAATTTATTTGGAATAAACTCAATGCGTTATTTAATTCTGATTTTGCTCAAAAGATGAATGATAACCTTTATAAAGATATCCTTTCTTTACAAATGGCTATCTGATCCCGAACTAAGCAAAACAAGTACAATAGAAACCAGATAACCGTTATACCATATTAGAGTATTATACTTCATTTAAATACATACATGATTGATGATTATCACCCGCACTCAGGACAAGTAGAAAATTCTTGCACCACAGATGTGTATCAGTAGTTCATAAACAAGTAATAAAATTTCTAATGCAATGGAGAGAGCTATGCTCGAAGTGGCTACCACGAAGTGGAAAACGTAGCTTGGGCAGGCCCCCCACTAGGTAGACCTACGATCTAGTGAGGGTTGCGGGAAGCCGCTGGATACGGGTAGCGCAAGACCGGCCATCGTGGAGATCCTTGTGGGAAGCCTTTGTACAGCAGTGGACGTCTTTCGTCTGACATGATGATGATAATGTTTCATGTATGTATTTCTTTTATCTAGTACACACTGTGTCTACATATCTGACAAACTTTCCAGTAGCAGGGCTGCTGGAAGAAATTTCTATTAGAAATAAGCAGTCCCTTTGTATCTTTGTATCTGTTTTGTCTTTTCCCTTTACTTGTGTGTGTGTGTGTGTACATAAATTAATAAATAAACAATGAAAATTTCGATTTAATGATCTGAGTTCCAACTGGTGATAATATAGCCGACTGTTGATAATCTAGTATGAAAACAAACCCTGTAACTTACAGTTTACTCACTTAATTCTCTTTTTGGACACATAAAAATTTAGCTTTACAGATTTTTAAGACATTTTCTAAATAACTCAGCCTCTAATAGAAATATTATGGCCGTCAGAAATACTGTAATGAAAAGCTTATACAAGAGCGTTAGAGTAGCAAGGGTATGGAGCCGGAATAGATACCCTGACCGGAAGATCAAAGGCGTAAGGCTGGGGTTATGCTATAAGCGGTTGTAAAAATATTTTTTGAGTGATTTATTTTTATTTTAACATTCACTCATACGCATTTGATTTATATTATTTCTTATTATTATATATGCTAATTATTCCTCGGTTAAATCAATTAACATTTTCAGAAATTCATTGGGTATTATTAGATGATACACCAATTAGGTATTATCATAGCTCTTCACATCCATCTTCACTTCAATAATACTATGCAAATAGATCCAAAACAAAATCACAGAGGTTCATGTAAGCAAGTAAAATATTAGTACTAGGTATGGAACCTAGTTTGCGTTATTTCTAATACCAATGCCACAGGCTGTTCTAATATCTTAACATAACAATGTGGCTAAGTGAATTTGTGTCGTTGGGTTTGGTTTAAGTTTCAGCGGTTTATTTATTTTCTTTACTTTTACTCGCATCGTGAGGTTTCGCAGAAATTCTACCACAAACGCTCAAGTGGAGAAATGGTAGCTTCCTGCTATGATTTTCCCAAAGGAATTCAGTATCATAAAGAAGATTTTTGCAGAGATCGCAACGAGCAAGCAATATCTTGCTTTGTAGCTCTCCTAAATTTAGCTGGGATAATACAAGAATCAAAATCTTTAAGATAGCTTGATGACGAACCAACAAATAACAGGGCCTGACTTTATTATGAGTTTATATTATAATTATTGGACAAAGTGGCAAAAACATAGCCCGTGTTTTTATGTATGCAGCACAGATTCTCTTCAAACTCATACAAAAGTAAAATAGCTAGTTATGTAAAAACCCGCTTCTCGCTACCCGCTCTCAAACACACTCTACCCTATCATATTACTGACGCGTAGCTGAATAATATCACGTTGAAAGGGAAAGGGCCGTACTCACCACCGTGCAGGCACTTCCTGCTAAATTACTTGACAAATACATTACTAATATGTTCACATTATCTACGATATAACCTCCTTGAAAGGACGTAGTAGGATGTTGAACAGTGAAGCAAGTCAAATAAAAAAGGTTAAGCAAGACGTGTAATTAAAAAATAAAAAGCTGACTGCAGTATGAAATATGTTTTCATACTGCTGGGGATTTTATTTTGCTCTAATATGCTGTGTGACCACATTCTCACCGTGGTCAGTGATGATGTGGCCGATGATGGTGAGCACATAAAGCCTAGAAGGGAACTGGCTCTCAAGTGCAGCTGTCGAAACAGAAGAGATACGAAAGCGAACAGGCGACAGAATTTCAACTTGAGGCATTGTTATTTTTTATCATCCCTCATTTCTAATTTACATTTAAACATATAATTTGTATATATTTTTGTAATCATCTTTTAAAACCCTTCATTTTGATACCCCATTCGATAGGTTTATGGTTAGTTATCACTACGCCTTTGAAGCGATATAATTATTTGATAAGTTTCTTCTATTTGTTTTGTACAAACCAGAAATAACAAAAAAATTACCAGAATACAAAATAAAAAAATGTCGCCATAAAAATGTATTATTATTAATTAGAAATTAAATTATAATTAACTAAAAGTAGTAAGTAAGCTTTACTTCTGTTTAAAAATGTACTGTGTTTCAACTGTGGTTACATTGTAATTCGGTTACACGATTGGATGGGGATGATGAGGGATGAACGATCGTGAGTTAGACGATTTAAAATTTAATTTGATTTGTTAATTAAGGAAATTGTAAAACATTTTATTTGCATCGAATTAATACTTTATTATTTACTTGAAAGGTGCCTTTATCGTAGAGTGCTTAAACATGTTTTACTGTAACTTTGTGTATCGATACCCATCAAAAAGGAAATTCATTATGCTACCATTTTGTTTATGTAAGGTATGAAATGTATTTTTTTCAATATAATATTCATATTTGTTGCTTGGGCACATTTAGAGTTCCGCATCAAATGTATAATATGTTCGTTGTAATAAATAAATAAAATAATGGGGAAATTTCAAAGAAAATATATGACATGTGACAGACGACGGACAAACGGACACGTGAGTGACAGCAATGGGGCTCCATTTAGACCCTTCAGCTACGGATCCATAAAAAAGAAAATTCATAATTTTCATTATACAATATTGTATACTCAACGTACGTAGAGCAGAAAATACCTGCCATAAATGTACGTAAACATTAAAAATAGAAATCCATTCCAGCATTCATATGTAATCGAAAAACGCTTAAGCAAAACCTAGAATAGAAATCTGTTTCCAAATCGATTCCAATCTCTCGATTGACATTCAAGTATCTATACGTAACGATACATCGCCTGAATGCGAGGGAGCTAAATCCAACCGAAAAGTAAACATTTTGTGTTTCCTAAAAGAATAAACTGATTAGATATATCTATTTGCCTTACTTTATTCTAATACATTTTTGTTTACGATGTAGGGAAATGACGGAATCAGGATTATTATACTATACCCAAGGATATAAAAAAGCAAATAGTCTTCTGAGATATAAGTCTTGAGTTCAATCAAAAACTTTTGCAACGACTTTGTTTGATAGTATAACTTCAGTCCCGATTTTACCGAGGTTTTATATTTTCCTAGGCTACAAGTAGGTATCCTATATGATTATTTAAGGATATATCTTGGGTATATTAAACTAGCTGTTCCCCGCGGTTTCACTCACGTTCCCGGGATAAGAAGTAGCTTATAACCTTCGGGGATAATGTAGCTTCTTATTAGTGAAATATGCGCGATAAGCGCGTTCAAAAAAACAAACTCTTCAGCTTTATTATTAGTATATATAGATATATATGTACCTATATTTTAACAACGTATAGGCCTGTATTTGACTCCAAACTCATCGTGGTCAGTGATGATGGTAAACACAAGGCCAAGGGATCTTGCTCTTAAGTGTCGCTATCGAAACACCCCGAAAGGTGCTTGGCGACAGTTTTTCAACTTGATGGTGGTAGCCACCTTCCACCACCACCGTTCCTCCACCGAAAGCTCAAACTCATTGTTGGATTTGAACCTGCCACCTTCGTCTCAGCATTTGACGTCAATACCACTGAGTTATCATTAACTAGCAAACATCAAAAATGAATATGAGATTAGATACCTAGTGACATTATGAAGATTAAGTACGTCACTTTCAACTTATATATACAAGTTCAACTGTTTATCTTTAAAAGAACATTAGGTGTCAATAATTTTGACCAAGCTTATTCTCGGATACCAAAAAATTTTCAATTCAAACATCACATAACAACTGTCATAATAATAATATATTTCTGACACGCTTTTGATAAATGTTTAGTCTGATAAAAAAGTATATATAAATATTCATATACAATTTCCGATTTAACTGATTTTAACTCGTATTTTTATCGTTTGTTTCAAACTTTTCAATATTTTTTTAGAATACCATGTCTGTATTTAAGTACATAGATTAGAAAGGTTTAAGCCCCTGAAAAGACTGCAAGAAACTCAGCAAGGCATTATTTATAGATCTTTCTTTTTTTATGTAAACAATTTTCATACATTTGTCGCTTAGCCAGGAAGATCCATTTGCAGGATAAGTAAGAACCACGTTCTTGACTTCTATTTCTATAAAATTAGCCATATTAGGTATATTAAATCAACGAAGGGCGATGCTGGAAGATAGCCTGCGAAATTCAAATTTTATTTCGCGTTTTGCTAATTGCAGCTCAGTTAAAGGTCGTAAATTTGTCAACATGCGATTTAAGATAAGAATGTCAGTACATTTACTGATTAATAACAAAAGTAATCATCAACATAATATATTTCACAGAGATATTATGTGAGGGAAAAAGTCGCGTTTTCATAAAATAGTCGTAAATCCCTCAAATAACAAATAACTTGGAGAAACATGTTGATGATTTATCTGGTTTCCATACTAGCTCTACTTAGTTTAGGATCAGAGGGCCTACTCCAAAAAACGATGCATGATAGTTCGATCACCGTAGTCAAATTATCAACCAATGGGGTTGCAGCAAACTGACGATACGTATATTTAGTGCATTTCTATTGGTTAATAATTTGACAACTATTATCAAACTATCTTGTATCATTTTTCGAAGTAGGCTATCAGTCGTGTATGAAGGATATAATTATTATACCATCAAATGATTCAACATATAACCACTTTGACTTAAATGCTCTCCCACTCAGTTCACGCAGCCATGGCTTCTACACCATTACAAGATGAAAGGAGTTTACGTCCCTAATCCATAAGTTATACCGGACTTTTAGAAGTGTGCCGCTTTGAATCAACCCCCATTGAAATGCGTACATATTTAAATTGGGAGCTTTATTTAGAGAATTAATCACGCTCCGCGACAGGATAAAGACTTTTACAAAAACATCGGGGATGGTAAATAAATTACAGGTATGTTGGCCACACTTTGAGGTTCTAAAACACGGAGATCACAAAAACGAGTGGACATAAAAATAACCTTAATGGTTCTTCTTATAAGCACAAAAATCGTGGAGTCCTTCAAGGAAGTCTTTTAGGACCCCATTAATTTCTTACTTACATCAATGACCTAATGTAAATCATAGAGGTGCTATGGACTTACGTATTTTTGCCATAATATATGCCTAGAAGGTATAAACTGACTCTTAAGTGCAGCTGTCGGAACACATCGTAGCATGCTTGGCAACAGATTTTCCACGGGAGGGTGGTAGCCGGCCATGCAGGTATAGTATGACACAACATAGATGAAGCATCGGGAAAATTCGTAAAATCTATCGTTCCCGAAAAGAGTGCGCCTACAACATTACTCATGTGTTAAAAAATTATCGGCGAAAATGATCTTGTTGAACGTTGAATGGCGCGATAATGAATGATTTTTATTAGTTGCGTAAATCGGAAGTGAAGTGTACGAAAACGATTTGCCGATGCTACATCTAAGTTGTGTCATAAGTTATTACAAAGTACCATCAGTTAACGTTTTATAATTTTAAACTGACTTATAGTGTCATGTATCGTTCAGCAAATTTAGAGTTCAATGGTACTTTTTAAACTCTCACGAACACAATTCATGTTTAGGCGAGAGTTGTCTCCAACTACCCGCAATTGGTCTTGTAAAATATAACTGTCACGATCACGGCACACCGTACTAATTGTATCAACACACCTACTCGATAATATTCTATGCGCGATAGACCCGTTACATTACTATAAACATGTAGAGTTCAATGGGTAATATAATTTATAAAAATGGGTACTTACTCAAGCGAATTTGATCTATATTTCAGAATGTAATCGCACTGTAAATTCTTTGAAATAAAGTACCTAAGTAGTAGCCTATATATTATTTATTCTTTGGTAGTAGTCAGACATCAAACTTTCAAATTTTGTAGTAAGCTAGTGTCTATAAGGTCATCGTAGGTCATCCTTACAATTTATATGTACAAGAAAAGTATATTTCATATATACCTATTTTTTTTAAATATGAAGTCTTTGTTGGTTTACCTCCTCAATGGTTCACTAGATTTATTAAGGTTTTACCTTGAAACCTACAAAATACTGAATACCTCGGTGTGAAGGAAATTGACAAAATATATTATTAGACCTAAATTGGCCGATGATGATTATTTATTAACATTTTATTTTTATTATGTATTTTTATTGGATAGTTAAAAATAATACAATTAGTAAATTATATCATTAGTATTATAATAATATATTAAGGTCATCTAATTAGGTACGATTTCAAATGTATATTTTATTATCATGTTGGCTTTATTCGGGCGACATTAACACATAAAGCACTACTTTATAAAGACCTCAAATAACAAAAGAAATAGATATTTTTGCTTGTAACAAAATTCAGCGTTACACCAAATCGTTCATTAGAAGTGTGGCTTTCTTGAAACGAGTCTTCTACAATTGCCATATCAAATCGATTTTCCAATATCTTTACTTTTTCATAGGAAAATATTTTGTAATGTTTTCTTTTTCTATATGTTTGAAACTGAAAGCGTAAGCGCATAAAGCCTGGAGATAACACAAAAATAGTAATAAAAATGTTCATAGTGCTATTTAGGTATATATATATGGGTAATTTTATTATTGTAGACAGAGTACAAGTACCCACATGTACTCAGTAAGAGCTCTAATGTGTATTTGTTGCATTACAATAAGTGCTCTAATTACTGTTTGATTAGTAATCAAAGGGATGATAATTCCCTTGCGACTAGGTTCCGTCATTAGTTAGATATACATTAGAACTAGATAACTAGATATATATGGAGTATTATTTACATAGGTACTAGTGCTGATTGTTGTTTACAAATTAAACAAATTAGTTCCAATAAAACTCTTTCTTATAAATATAACTTTATCTAACAACTTTTTTTACTTTTGGCAACATTTATAAGAAGAAGAAAAGAAACTGAAGTGGGTGGAGCACATCGTTCGTAGAACCGACTGCCGCTGGGGCAGAAAGGGTCTCGAGTGGCGACCACGAACCGGAAGACGCAGCGTGGGCAGGCCCCTACAAGGTTGACCGACGACCTTATTGTGTTGCGTTGCGAGTGTTATTGCGAGAATTGGCATTGTTGTACCTACATGTAATCATTTTGATGATATTCTACTTTCGTCAGGAAGATTTCCACGGAAATAACTTCGCTATAAAAATATTTTGTCATTAATAGCTAGAATATTTTGACAGTGCATTCACTAAGAGAGATTTATTTAGTCTAGACTAATAAAAGAACCTGGAATCTGGAAAAACTTTTGGTGACAAGAATACAATGAAAGTAGCACGTTAAATTACTTACCGGTCTAATAATTCTCAAAGCCTTGAAAGCAACTGTAAAAAAGTTTCCATTAAATAGTTATGTGATAATCTAGACTAGACGCAACCGTCAAAAATACCTTATGGATTCAGTATATAATTCTGAAACGCTCCTTTATTCGACTAATGATTATTTCAACGTTTAATTTTTACTGATTTTATTTTGTTTATTTTTTAATTATTTTAAATATTAGAATCAATTAAAAATTAATTTAAATAATTATTAAACGGGATGTTTTATAATAGATTAGTTTTGGGCAAAAGTTTAACATTTCAATACTCAGAAATAACTGAACATTACATAGTTTTCAGAGTTCATAACAGTCCTACATAAATCAAACGATTTTCGACTTTCCCGTATTCAAATGGTAAATACACAGTTCAACTCTTTACAATAAAAACATTTGAGAGCGCAAATAGTACCCTCAGACAAACCCTACACAAATATAACGAACCTTTCTTTTATTTCCAACTAGTATTCCTACCCTTTTGGTAACATTTCGACCAAATACGGCTTTGAAAAGCGAGAATAGATGTAGATAGTTCGGGTCAGTTTATGTAAATTAGTTCATCAGGTTGACTCCATCATTATATATTAGTACATTTCTATCTTGCGGTTGCGCGATCCTCTGTTTTATCCCCATAGGGACTTAATTTTCAAAAATATTTTCTCAGCGGATGCCCGATCCATTCAGTGGTTTGAGCTGTGCGTTGATAGATCAGTCAGTCACGCTTTTGTTTTATATAGTTGTAGAAGAAGAAGAAGGAGAAGAAGAAGATGGAGAAGTAGAAGAAGGATAAGTAAGAGAAGAACCGATTTTGATCACTGGGTTTATAATTATATGAAATCAAAATGGTGGTTTAATGGTGACAAAATGTAAGTTTTATATCAATGATAAAAAAACAATCCCATAACTTCTTTCGTACCACATTCGGGTTTATTAGTTTTTTTAATAACTGCCTCGTATAAACTGGGAACTCGGGTAAGATGCTAGTTTCATTTAAATTCTTCATTTACATTTTAAAATAAAAAAATAAAAAAAACATGAAAAATATGCTGTGAAATAACATTAACATTGCTATGGACCAGTTTTTGGTATTGAGTGAGTCGATATAAAAATGGGATTCAATTTCACTGGTCACATTTAAGTGAATAACGTTGTACACTACCTACTGTGAGTGGCAACACTCAATAGAAATGAATAAACCCCATAAACAACCCTTTCAAACAAAAATATGTGTGGATATTTTGAATTTGTTTGAAAAAGAGACGGTTCCTGTAATTTTGGGTCACAGTAAGTCGTTCTGAAATCAAAGGCACCAAACCGCTACAAGCCGCGGTTTAGCCCACTTTCCGGTTTCGAATGCGAATTGCCTGCTCGTTCCTGGCAGGAAATCATCCTGATGGGACTTCACGCACAAGTTCCAGAGATATTTAAAAAGTTATGTCGACTTTCGGGTCAGTTGTGTTTGTCAAGAGATCGTTTAGGGAAATGATTGATGACTTTTTACGCGAATCACTGCTTTGGAATTTGGATTGCTTAGTTTGTAACTCGCTTTTCATATTTTATCTCACATAACTAATGGATGAGTCTTCTTCAAAAAGTTTTTTTCTTGATTTTGTAATGTAGGTAAGTATGTAAAAAAATATTTTCTTCTATAACTTATCCTTAGAGAACTAACAAACTTTGTTTTTATTTAATGTTAGAAGGTTTACAAGCAGTCGGTCCACCTGATGGTAAGTGGTTAGCGTCGCCTATCGCCATTTCCAATACCAGAGGTAATTGCCAATGTGTTGCCGACCTGTTACAATGCCAAGAAGACAACTGGTTCCGGAAAACTAATATGTACGGGTATATTATGTAACTTGAAAAACAATATAATAAAGTGGTAAAATAAAGCTGATTTCATGATGGATCCGGATCATCTGCAGTGTATTTTTTTTTGGTATAAACTAAAATTTATTTCAGGTAACATATACCTACAGCCGAAGAGTTTGTAGGATTAAATGCGCAGTTCAATCAGAAAAAATAATCCTATATAAAACCACGCTACGATAATCGAACCCATTTACTTATCACGGGTGAAACTGCGAAACACAGCTAGTAAGTCTTTAATGTCTGAAAATCCAGGTACAATGGAAAATGTATTGTATACCTGCGAATTAGCGAGCATAAGCCTCCAAAGGTTAAGTTTTGAAACACCTAACCTCAAGAAGTCTCGATATTAATACTAAGTTGAGAACAAGAAGGTGTTTTAAAGTTCAGATAACACGTACCTATTACGTTATAGTACTTTCTCAGGAAATTACTTGTAGTTAAAGTTATAGAGCGCTTTTTTTGATGTGAGATGTACGCGCCAGTTTGCCGCGTTTTGTGGTACATTATTTAATCGTTAACAAATTGATTACTTACACAGCTAAACAAAGCGGCATTGTACGTGAAATGCGCATAAAATCGCCGCGAGTTCGCCCCTTTTGGACGGGGTTTTAGAGATGGAAATACTCATCAAAACTCACAGTAAATAGAAAATTAAAAAAAAAAAGATAGATGATAGATTTATGTACGCATTTCTTTATTCTATCATAACTTTTAAATTCCTGAACAGATTTGGATGTATGAAGTATCGTTAGAATTCACACTGGCTATAATATTTGTAAATAAAGGCAGTCCTTTTTTTTTTTCATCATCACCAGCAATTCTAAGTCCACTGCTGGACATAGGCCTCTGCCAGTGTGCCACTCCTTCCGATTTTTCACCACCCGCATTAATCCCAGTCCAGCCATCTTTTTAAGATCGTCAATCCATCGTGCTAGAGTTTTGTCCCACATTACGCTTGCCAAGACTCGGTCTCCACTTTAACACTCTGCTCCATCGACCGTCCGTTCTTCGACAGACGTGGCCACTTAGCGTGCTAATTCGGTGAGCTATATCTTATATCGATTACATCATTAATTGGTTCATTGCAACATTAATTCTACTGGAATTAATATTTCTGAATGGTGGTATGGTGATATTTTGCTTTGTATTTTTTTTTATTAATATCGTGACATGCATTACAGACGGTCATCTAATCCCGAACTAAAAGAGAACTATGCAGAAATTATAATATAATAATCAAAAAAAGTAAAGTTGTGCAAAAGTATCTTTATTTAATTAAGCAAGTATTTTAAATTTGGCGACACAAAAATTTAAGGCACATAATTATAACCGTTTTAATACAGAAGGCTTACTATAATATTAACGAATATTTAAATGACACAAGGGCTTGGGTGTAGCGCTCGCTCTTGCAGGACATATTTTATGTAAATTATACAAGGTATATTTTGAAAAGAGTAATTGCTGAGTTTATTGCCGGCTCTTCTCAACAAAAGCAACCTTCCAAACCTCGCATTAGAGTCTGACAATTCATAAGTGCCTGTTAAGTCCTATTTGAATTAAAAGTATTTCATTTCATTTCATACAAGATAGTCATGTCAATGAAATAAACTTTCGTAACTTATAAATCTTCCTTTTCTTTAAATCTCAACCCTAAAGCGTCCAATATTATACGATATATAATTATTTCATGGTGACGGACGAGCAGGTCGATATTACCCGGGAACGGCACATTTTAATTGTCATTTTGCCTACTTTTCCCTTCGCCCGGATTATCGGCCGGGATGATTAAAAACCCAACGTAATTCTTCTGTAGCGCTGTTTCGCTTTAATAATTCATTTAATTGTACCTTTTTAATTAGCTAGTATAATCCTTGCTTGATATTTAACTGAATGGTTTGATAAAAAAGTAAGTATGGTAAGTACTAGTCATTGCTAGTGGAAATTCAAATCTACCGATACTTATTATTTATTCCTTAACTGATGTCTATGCGTTATTACGCAAGTAGACAGTAAATTATATTTACATAATAATGAAAAAATGTATTACTGTTGCCGTTAAAAACAAAAATAAAAATAATGTTTAAAAATGAAACGATTTTTTCTACATTTTTGCTCGAGCTTAACAATGAACCATAATAGGTAGACAGTTGAAATTTTCCCAGAATGTGTATATCTGTTGCAGTTTTAACAACAAATAATGAAATTTAAATGACGGAACCGAGTCTGACTCGCACACGAAGGGTTGACGTAGGCCGAAAATACCCTATAATAATAAATAGATAATACGAGTAACACTGAAATCACTAGTGTTGCTAATTTCAACGAGTTACAATTTTCACGATACTAAAAAATTATATGTACCTAGGTATATTTTTAAAAAGAAATAATGTGTTAAATTATATCTTTTTGTAATAGTATCAAACCCTAGGTCTAAGTTTACACAGTGCAAGCGTCCAATTAGGAATATGCTGACTTTACTAATTTGGTGTAAATAAACTAGACGACGAAGCTACAGTTTTCACGTAAATTACTCGTAGAATGGAATCTAATTAAAATATTATCGATGTAAGTACAATTCGGGATTTAATCAAATAAAAATGTTATTGTTTGTTAATCCTACCTATATTATATATATAAATGCGAAAGTTTGTAATATAGTATGTTTGTTACTTCTTCACGCCCAAACGGGTGGACCAATTTTGATGAAATTTGTTATGGAGGTAGCTGACAGCCTGGTAAAACCGCGGGTTGCATGCCTGGCGGTCTAACTCGTACGTACCTAATTGACAACATTTCATAAAACCTAAGTGGTAGGTAACGGTCTTCTCCTGTGCTCAGTTCAACTAATTTTTTTAATGCATAATTTTGTAGAAAATAATATTTCATTACATCACAAAGTGATGGAATGTGTTCAGCTTTTGCCTGATTTTGCTTAAAATAGTTTTAATTGTTGGTTTTAATTTTTTATTAAGATTATTATTTTTTTCAGTCAATTTCAGTCAAACGAAGCAAACGACTTATTTTTATATAGGTATTTTATTCAGCCGCACAAATGGCGTTTACTATTTAGAATAAAAATAATTAATAATAAGAAAATAAATTTATTTGGACAAAGAAAAATAGGGGTTAAAATTTTATAAACTTTTTATTTTTGTTTTTTTAATGTTAGTTTAGTTTTATAAATTTATTTTATATTATGTACCTACCTACCTAGATACTGTTGGCAAAATAATTTATAGGTTAATTTCAAAATGTTAATAAGTGCATCATATCAGTTAAAAGATTCATACCTTTTAAATAGATAGCATGTGATAACAACTTTCTGCTTTATAAAAAGTAATAATTAAGGTATTAATAATTTTTAAACTAGGCTTTATGAAATATCATAACTTCGATAACAAATCTTATGATATTTTCTATTAAATTGTACGAAGGAATCAACTATGGGTACCTACCAGAAGAATAAATAAGTAATCAAGTGAATATCATTAGGTATTCAAATAACGAGTTAAAAATTATAAATATATATATTTCGGTTAATTTCTAGTTAAATTAAATTCTTAAAAAATAACTTAAAAGTAAAGAAAAAAAAAACGATTTTTATTATTATTTACGTAATGATTTTTATCCTTTTATTAATATTAAAAAGTTAAAAACTTACCTCGAATCCGTCGCCACGTAAAATAAAATGAAACACACAAAAACACAAACTCCACACAAATGTATTGATAAAAACACTGTACACAACTTGATTTATTCCAAATGGAATAGGGATGCTGTTCGCGCGTTTTTACGATGTATCGATGATTATCGGTCGCGAGGTCGCAGCCCGGCAAGACGCGGCTCACAACTGATATTCGAAATGTGCCTAACACGCGATTGTTCCAAGTTTTCACGCATGCGCACAATAAGGGTCGTCAGGTGTTCCAACTATTTAGAGGCCATTGAGAGTCCTAATATCCTCACACCCTTTTTTTGGGATGAAAGTTTTGGAATATTTTTTGTAATTTACCTTCAGTCGGAGTTCTAGGGCGACTTTAATTGTTGGATAACCTTCAAATAACTTTGGTCACTAGCAAAAAGTTTATATTTGTAGACTTTATTTTTTAGGGTTCCATGCCCAAAGGGTGCCATATGCCAAACCTTAGCCAAATATTAGCTTCTGCTATCCGTCCGTCCATCTATTCGTCTGTCAATGGGCTGTATCTCTCTGTATGTTATAGGTAGACAGTTCTTTTTTTTACGGATATTACGTACTATTATTGCCTCAATAACAGAAATAATAAAAATAAAATTTTACATATTTTTCCCCATACAAAAAACGTGATTTTTTTCAAAGTTTTTTACTGCTTGTTTCTTCTGTCAAAAGGTAAACGGATACTGCAGACGGACAGTCCATCTGATAGTAATTTATGGACATTAGAACCTACCAAATAAGGTAAGACTCTTTTTTAAAATTTATACTCTACTGAATTTCTGATCGCAAGTTTTTGAATAATTGGGTGGTAGCTCCATCTAGGCAGCTTACTTGGTTGACGCCTATTTTATGTACCCTTTTAGTACTTATCTTTATTGATAATTAATGAAGTCGTTTAAAAAAAATAGCATTGACATTAATCAATCAAATTCCATAATCAGGAATTTCAAAAGTATTTTTTTTTGTTCAAAATGATCCCCATGTACCCCAATGGCAATTACAGAGAGTACTGTACTATCGACACCTATTCGATCATTTTCCATTAACATCAGTAATCGATTATTTATGATAGTCGATGAACATTACGTACGTATATCGATAGAAAAGTTTATCTATCTAATAAATGAAAGAATTGTTACAAATATTTTTTTACGAGTCTGAACAAAATGTTATTATATTTTTTTTATACGTTCGGCCAAAGAAAATACCTTAATGCCTTTTTTTCTATTTTCCTGTCGCGTGTCTTAGGTAAAGAATGTTATTGTTGAGAAAAAAGGAAAATGCCTGGTTCGTCTATAATATTTTTGGATGTAATACTAAGAATACATTTTATGTTGGATTTTGTCAGCAATTTAGTTTTTCTGTAATCGTTATGAACGATCAAAGTCTTTTTACGAAAATATTTTGTGTTGAATTACTCCGCTTTTGTCTTGAATAACGTAATTTAAATTTCGTCCATGCTTAGACTATATTATTATTGTGATACTCAGCTTTTTTTTAGTAAAATGAGCTTGCGTTGGGCTTCAGTCAAACTTTATTATACTAGCTTACTAGCTCCCCTCCTCCCCTATTTTACCCCTTTAAAGGTTGTATTTTCAAAAATCCTTCGGATGTCCTTTAGCCCGATCCGTACATTCGACCTGTGCGTTGATAGTTCAGTCAGTCTTTTATATTTTTAACCGACTTCAAAAAAGGAGGAGGTTATCAATTAGGTTGTATATTTTTTTATGTTTGTTCACGCATACCTTTTCTGTTTATGAACCGATTTTGATAGTTATTTTTAATTTGTACTAGTTGTACCTCGCGGTTTTTCCCGCATTCCCGGGATGAAAAGTAACTTTATATCACTAGTGGAGACTTACTTTCGTATGAATTTTATAATAATTATGATGATAACAGAAGTAAAATAGTCCAAGAGTAGCTCCCAGAATACACCGGTAAGTACTTGGCGATAAATTTTCAACTTCAGAGTTGTCCAACCAAGCAGTTACGTTACGGCAAAGTAATTTGTACTATGATTTTCTCACTTTGTTTTTTTTTAAAGCGAGTAATGAACTTGAAATGTACGTCTTTTGTTACACACACAATATAGATGTTACAGTATTAACTAATAGAAATGTGTACGTTTGTTTAAAGCCTGAAATAGTGACACCATGTCAAGTGTTTTCAAACACCTTTTCAACTTATTTTATCAAAATATTATTGGCATTCACTGAGGTATATAACTACGTATTAAGAAGTCACCACTTATAACTACTATGTTGCTTAAACACGAAACGTTTAAGGTGAAACGTTCGGTTGGAGCGAGAAATTCAAATTTTATCACGTTTCTTGCAAATTGCAGCTCATTTATAGGTCGTAAGTTATCAACGTGTTATTTGCGAGAAGAATGGTAGTATTTTTATTAATTAATAACAAAAGAAATCATCAGTATATGTCAGTAATATACCTTGGAGGAATATGTTGATGATTTCTTTTGTTATTAATCAATAAAAATAAGCGCCATGAAATTGGTCGCGAAAAAACTACACCTTGAAAGCGTTTTAGCGCTACGTGTTTAAGGCGATGCTATACGTGAAATGATGATTCTAAAATGTGTCTTCTTAAAACTAAGAATGCATTCTTCTCTTATTTGGGCCATCCAAATAACTTGGAAAATATTAACATACATTCTGAAATCTATTAGAAAGGGAATAGTTTTCTTACTTTAAAAAAAAAGGCTTAGATTCTTTTTAAATAACATAAAACCATATTTTTTACCAAAATTACGTTTCTCCTGTCTCGCTTGTCACCGCCAGTTTAGTAAGGGATGGAGATATACACAGATAGCCTCCTCTTAAACTGTCTGGTTAGACGACTAATTGTTTCAATGCTGCAGCGAATATTAGGAAAATGGAGCATGACCTTTGATTAGGATAGCTTCTCTATACGTGTTTATTTAAGTTTATTCTAAAAAGGGTAATTTTATTGCCAACTGCGAAGTAAATAAATAAATTGAATTAATTACGAAGTAAACAAATAAATTGAAATTGAAGGTATCATTTTAATAAAAATATTTTTATTTAGTTTGAATACCTAGGTTATTTCGTTGATTTTGAGTAGGTACTAACTACCAATTACCTGAATTAACCAACTAAAAAAATTCACGGTTAATATTTTTCACCTAGTTTTAATAATGGTCTGAAAAACCAACATTCAGCCTCCATTCAACTCGTTAACTCATCTACCAGCTCATTGAATTTCAATAACACGGGAAATATATGTAATTTGACTTTTTAAAGTTATTTACAATACAGAGCACGTAAATCTGAAACGAACCAAAAAGTTGGTAAACTGATTTGCCAAATTGGTCCTGGCAGCAGTACAAGATGACCGATTGTACATTCTATTGACGTGCGCTGTTTTCAACATAGATTTAGAGTAGACAATATTCCGCATGTTTTTTTTATAAATATCCTAGGACATTCTTCACACACGGTTATCTGATCCCAAACTAAGCAGAGCTTGTACTATGGAAACCAGATAACTGATTTACTACATATAGGTACTACTTTTTTTTGTAAATACGTATGTATTTATATATATTGTTTAAATATAATTACACCCAGACACAGGACAAACAGACATGTTCATGCACACAAATGTTTGTCCTGGATGGGAATCGAACCCATGACCAGCGGCGTGATAGGTGGTGTCTTAACCAACTGCGCCAACTGGCTTGTCAAATTTTATTATTTATAGGCCTGTGTTTGATCACAATCTCAACTAGGTAAGCACACAAAGTCTAGAAGGGAAGGCTCTCAAGGGCAGCTGTCGGAACTCACCGGAAGGTGTTTGGCGACAGTTTTTTTTTTCAGATGTTCATTAAATGAAATCGAGCGTGACATTTTAGTTTTCACCTACCTACGATGAAGTACAATTTTGACATTCGACTCTAGCTTTGAAGAGATGAGATCTCTACCCTATGATTATACAATTGGGCATAAGTATTTAAATTATCAATGACATGACTTGCCACTAATTAAAACTTTTTTTTAAATTAAAACTTTTCGTAAGACATAATAAACGAAAGGAATCGTCAAAAATGAAACTGTCTAAACACAGCGTATTATTGCGATTTGAACCACATTCCAGCCTTAAAAGGTGGTGTATTACATTTTCGTGCCGGGCACGCTTATCTAGAATACTTTATATCAATGGTTTTCAGCTTCTATTGGCTATACAAAATTGGCCCTTAAAATTTAAAATAACATGAATAAATTCATAATTAAAGGTTGATTTTAATTAAAAGGAAATGCTTTAGGTAGGTACCTACTGGTTGGTTGTGAATAATTTACGTTTACAAACTTATTTAATATTATGTAAGGAAAGGATTTTGGGATGGACGCCTAAATACATAAAAATAGATTTACTTACAAGATATTTCTTATTCCGAGGAAATGGCACCGATGCGTCTATAGGCTACGCTAACCGCTTACCCCCGGAGGGCCGTAGGTATGCTTGTTTGCTACCTTATTAGTTTATAAAAAACTCGCCCCGCCCTCGCTTCGCACGGCTTTTCTGTACTATAATATGTATGTATTATACATATAAACCTTCCTCTTGAATCACTCTATCTATTGCTGAAAACTGCATTAAAATCCGTTGAGTAGTTTAAAAGATCTAACAGACAGCAGAGCGACTTCATTTTATACTATGTAAAGATAGTTTAGTTTGCAAACCTCGAGAAACGGTAAAAATGCGAGTATTACATAAATGAGGTCACAAGTAATTTCCTGTGGGGAAAAAAACAAACTTCATATTTTGATTATTCTCGTCACTCAAATGATAGATGGCGTTGGTAAACGAAATTACAAGTTTACAACACTTGTCACGTAAAAAAAGTTTACGCACTTTATTTATAGAAAGAGTGGAAAAGTTTTAATTTGAACTTGAGCAATATTTACGATTGTTAAAAAAATATTTGTGCTTTTTCTTTTTGTTTATTTGTATCGAACCATAAATGCTTCTCAGTGAAATTCATAATTCTTGGATTATTATCAGCAAAGTGTATTTTATATTATTTATTTTAGTCTGTAATATAGGCGTAGGTATTGCAAACAACATTAAAGTTTACGGTTCGGTTCAAATTTATAATTTGATAACCATGATCGAACTATCGTATATCGTTTTTGTAGTAGACTATCTACTTGTATGATTTCTATACAAAAGGGTTTTTAGTATTCCTAACACGGTACACTCGCCACAATGGCTTCAAAGTTTACTCCATACATACTTCATGAATAAAAAGATGCAATACATTGGAAAATCAGCAGTTATTGGACGCCAAATGCTAGCGAAACACGAACCATTTCTACTAATACGATTATTTATACTTTTAAACCTATCTTTTTGTTACGTGTTTACGGTTGTCCTGTCTAGAGAGTTCACGCGCCAACTGTTAAAGCATTGCTGAGCGGCGGAACAGTGGTGTAAACACGAATTCTGTGCTGAATATTCTATGCCGCTATAATACAGCCGGCCGACGCGGGCGTCTCGGTCGCGCGTGTCTGTCGCTTCGGCCGCTAATACGTGAAATGATGATTCTAAAATGCGTTTTTCTCTGTATTCTTTGTTTTAAGAGAGAAAACATAAGATATCACGAGACCGCGTTAAAAACCGCGGGGCTAAAACTAGTTTAAAACTAGTCATTATTAAAAGTACGTCATACATAATTATAGTAACAAGCCAGTTGGCGATGGTTCAATTCCCATCCAGGACAAACATTTGTGTGCATGAACATGTCTGTTTGTCTGAGTCTGGGTGTAATTATCTATACATATAAGTACCAATGTATTTACAAAAAAAAGTAGGTATATCAGTTATCTGGTTTCCATAGTACAAGCTCTGCTTAGTTTGGGATCAGTTAACCATGTGTGAAGAATGACCCAGAATATTAATAGTGGTATTTAATATTACCATAAAACATTTTACCACAAAAACTATGTGCTCACAGTGATGGAAGACAACGTCAGCACATTACCACTTTTATGTACCTCAAAATTGTGGTGCAGGTATAAACAGCGACCTCAGTTGACCTCGGTAACAAAACGCCTCACTTTTCAGCATAATTATTCATGGAACAAATGACGCTGAAAAATACGCTTCCGTAATTTTTTTCGTGTTATGCAACGTGAAATAAGCTCGGTAACTC
Organism: Tethea ocularis; assembly: GCA_963555595.1. Classification (NCBI taxonomy): domain Eukaryota; kingdom Metazoa; phylum Arthropoda; class Insecta; order Lepidoptera; family Drepanidae; genus Tethea; species Tethea ocularis. Next base: position 9,265,365 of record OY741972.1, on the reverse strand, counting down.
TTTGTTTGGAAATTGTACGCAGTCATCAGTTATTTTTAATATTTAGGTCATCAGAAAAATATATCTATTGGGTAAAGTTTTCTTTCATACCTTTTTAGAATACAAACTCAAATCTCATTATTTTATTGAGAGAGAAGAAAAAGAAAAAACACATGTTAGGCTGTGAAAAGAAAAAGAATTTTACCGGACGAAACCACGAAAAATCGGGATAAAATCTTACGTATTAAAAAAAACCGGGATTTCAGAGAGCCCCTTAAAGATTTACTTTCCGCTATTTTATTTAAATAAAATACAACATTAAATATTTACAGCAACTAAAAATTAAATAAATATTCTAACCTCTTCATTTACAAAATATTTACAAGTAAAAAAGTTATGCCAGATCACTGCCCTGAGTGAACGTGCCAAGAAGGCTGCCATTGCCACGTTGAATGGCAATGCTGATCCGCTGTCCTAGATAAACACCAGCCTTCCTGTCACGGGAGGTCTTAATCTGGCGCTGTGAAACCACTTTAAACAAAAGAAGGGCATCTTTAAAGTAGGTACTGCAGGCAATTTTTGATGATTTAATAGATTTAAACAATTTTGTGTAATGACAGACGTACAGTTTAGTTTCTAAACAACAAAATCGACACCAATAACGATACTTATTATAAACGGAAACAGTAAATTTGCTATAGTTTCTAAAAGTAGCCTTGTCAGTAAATCCAATAGGTGATTTGTTTTAACTTAGTTTGTAAACTAATTGTACACTGCATTAAATAAAACACGCTGCTAAAGGATGTGGCAAAATGTTGGTCTTCTACTTACCAAAAAGTTAAATAAAATCTTTAGCATAAAAACCCGTTAATATATAAAAAGTCTTTATGTCTCAAAACTATGAGAAAATTTACACGCTGAATATACAAGGTTCAGGCCTTGCTCATTATTTAAACATTCATCATCATCATGTCAGATCTTCACGAAGGCCGGTCTTGCGCTACCCACATCTAGCGGTTTACCGCGTCCCTCACAGATCGTCGGTCTACCTTGTGGGAGGCCTGCCCACACTGCGTCTTCCGGTTTGTGGTCGCCACTCACGAACCTTTCTGCCCCAGCGGCCGTCGGTTCTACGAGCGATGTGCACCGCCCACTGCCACTTCAGTTTGGCATTTTTTCGGGCTATGTCGGTTACTTTGGTTCGCCTGCGGATCTCATCATTTCTGATTCGATCTCCCAGGTAAATTTGTTTACTTTACTAAGTTTTAACTGCAGAACTTGGTAAATATACATATTTAACTGACCAACACTAATATACAACTGCCGATTTAAATCACTGCTTCATCTTAGCATTAGTAATCTTCCCAAATATAATTAGAGTCGGACTATTTTGTCAGTAATGATAGTTAAGGTAAGGTTCCTTATAACCATTACAAAACCTCTTGCCATGAAGTGTTGATCGTAATTCAAACTACAAGTCACATCACAGAATAATAAATTAGTACTACCATTAAAGAACGCTCACTCGATACAAATGAATGTGCTACGCCTCTCTATCAAATAGCTATAGGCTTCTCAATTGATCATTAGCGCCCGAAAGGTTCAGTCAAAAGTCGTGCAGGTATATTTTAGTACTTAAATTAAAGTGAACTAAGGCTGAGATCTATAGAGCGTACTTTGACTTTGCTCAGACTTTACCGTACAAAGTCGGTATTTGTAAAATGCAATCTTCGAATCTCTCTGAGTGCGTGCTAAGCAAAGCCTAAGTGCACCTAATCGACGACTTACAAAAACTTGGCTACACATTAAAACACACAAATATTTACTTTATTACGTAGGTAAAGTAAGTAAAGTCTGAGCCGCTGAGTAAAGCTGAGTGGAGACCGCGTCTTGGCAAGCGTAGTGTGGGACGCCCTGCAGCACGATAGACTGACGACCTTAAAAAGGTAGCCGGACTGGGCTGGATGCGGGTGGCTGAGAATAGAAAAGTGTGGCGCGCTATGGGAGAGGCCTATGTCCAGCACCACTGCTGGATATAGGCCTCTCATAGTCCACACTCATAATGGCTGATGATGATGATGATGAAAGTCTGAGCAAAGTCTAAGAATGCTCTATAGATCTCAGCCTTAGTCTGGCATGCCTCATCTATCCCAATTTTGGCTCTTTGGCATTCGTTACATAATTACTTAAGTCTCGGCTCCTAATTAGTTCCTACGCCCCGTAGCTCTTGCTAAACTTTTGGTTACTGATTTGAACTTTAACAAGTATTTGGGAAAATGTACGCGGAACTTTTCACAGTAATTTACACTTCCTTTAGACAGTATATTTTGTATGTTAGTTGGTTTAGTAAAGGTGATAAAACTACGCAACTGTAGCTTTTATCGCGTTCGTCATGACCTATGCTAGTACTGTTTTCGCACATGCAGCTCCTGCACGGATCCATAGCTTTCAGGTGATTCAAAACCGTTTCATGCGCAAAGCAACGGGCGCCCCGTGGTACATGCGTAATGAAAATCTACACATTGACTTATATCTCCCACGATAAAACAATTTATAAAACGCACCTCACGCAGATTTTTCAATACCGCCGTTAATCACCGCAACCCTCTTATAGTGAAAGCTGCTACCTACACGCCCTCCCGTATACTCCGTATCCTTATACCAAGGCAAGCCTTCAGCGACCCTATTACAGGCCTAAAATGTTTAACATTGTAACGTACCTTTCAGTTTCATTTTATTTTAGACGGTATTAATGACTTTTAGTATTCTACCTCTGGGTGCGGGTAGTGCAAGACCGGTCATCGTGGAAATCCCTAGGGGAGGTCTTTGTAGAGCAGTGGAGGTCTTTCGGCTGATATGATGATTATAATGAGTATCCTACTCATATGCCACCCGACATGTAGTGGGTTCAATCCCCATTTTGGACACACATTTATGTATAGGTAAACATGTCTGTTTGTCTTTAACAAAAGTATATTTTTTCATTAATATTTGCAAAAAGAAAGTAGCTTAGCTGGATTGCATAATACAAGCTCTATACGCTATGTGCAATACTTATTAACTATTATAATTTCCCTATCACAGGAATACATTAGTTAGACCCTTTGGAAAAGCAGATTAGATGGTTTTGATCAATTTTAAAGGCCAACTATTGCAATTATTTTCATGAACCATAAATCAAAACGAATTCATTCTAATAATTCATATTTTAATACGATTAAAGACAAATAGCGTTATCATTAATTTCAAATTATTCATGGTTAGTAAATAATTTTGTTATAAATTTAAGCAATTCAATTTGAACAATAGTATTTTTGATACAAGCAATTTCACCCCTAATGTAACCAGCCTCCAATCGTGATAGCTTTTAAAGACATTTTCCCGAGCAAATCAGTAAGGGAGACCCCTCAACTACGCTAGGGAGGGGTGCGACGTTCACAAAATATAAATTACTGTTTAAAAGATTAATTAAAACATAATTTCGCGCTCATTATCGTTTCGAAGACAATTTTAATGAAAGGTGAGTGTAATTTTATAAAAGGTTAATTTTATTTTAAGGTAAAAGTAGGCCTTTGTTATAAATTTATCTTTTTTAGGGTTCCGCAACTCAACAGGAAAAACGGAACCCTTATAGGATCAGTCGTAGGTATGTCTGTCTGTCTATCTGTCTGTACGTTTGTCACAGCCAATTTGCTCTGAAACTACTGGGCCGATTTAGTTGAATTTTGGTATACATTATGTAGGTATATAAATACGGATGTGTAACGTAAATAAATTGATTTTAAACATAGGGCCACTTTTAGGGTAGGTAATTTAGAAAAAACTAAATAAAAAGTTTTGCAACATATATAGTTTTGTGACATATCAAATAAAAGTGCTCGTTGTGAGAATTTCAAATATATATTTTTTATAATCTTCAGATAATTCGTTTTGAAGCTATTTAAGAAAATAGGCGAATATGACCATTTCTCCATCATCACCAAAACTATTATTTTGAATAAAATACTAGTTTAATATTTTGAATAAAATTTTGAATAAATTAAAGATTTTTCTATAATTAATTTATAGAAAAATTTATAGTATTTACAGTAACATATTATGAAATTATCTTTACTTTATTTAGGGTCCCCCTCAGTGCGGAAGTTAGACTCGCAGTTGTCCAGATTTTTTTTATAAGTTAGAAAAGTACATTTAACATTTATTTATTACATTATGTTTGAACCGACTCAAGTGTTTGGTAACTATTATATATAAATCCTTATGTCATCCCAGGTGAGAGTAGGTACCTACCTATCTATCGAAACCTACAGATACATTTTTCGTGACATCCAGCATCGTGCATTCCTTTCTAACCACGTAGTAAAAATTTGTGCCTAAAAATATTTCCTCGAGGCCTTACGGATAGGGCAAACGGCCTCGGTCCACCGGTCTTGAATGGCCTTCGTTAGCACTAACATTGCTAAGTGGAGGCCTCGTTAAGGCGAGTTAGCACTTTTGCATGATGGAAGATAATATGAGCACGCTTAGAAGACACGGTATAATTCCTAAAATATTTCCTCCTTAAATTTTCAGTTGAGTATTTCTTGACATTTATGGCTCCTTTGGAGCAATTACTTAGTTTAAAGTGTAGTCTAAGTAAGGTATATTTAAATTTGTAACCTTTTCTCATAAAGTTGGAAGTACTAAAATACTTACGAGTGCATTCCAGGACATATTTGAATCCAAGTGGCCTTTTTGTGAGCCTGATCCTGTTTTTACGAACCTTTCAAAATATGGTAGAGCTAAATATAACGAAAGTTGTAAGCTTTAATTATGTAATTATGTATCCACTAGCTTTCCACCCTAGGGTTTCACCCGTGATCCCCCGTTTTAACCCCTTAGGTGATGATAATAGCTTTCTGTATGTACCAAATTTCAGCCCGATCCGTCCAGTGGTTTGATCTGTGCATTGTACATACACATATATTTAGTCTACTTGGTATAAGTGACATCGTAACGAAAACTGAAACCATGGATTTTTTTATGTTATTTTTGACTTCTGGTGTTAAAAATGTTGCGTAGATTTTTTCAAATTAACGACTTCGTTCGCAGTTTGACAAAATTGTTATAAAAACAACGAACAAGTCGTATTTTTTTAAAGAAAATTATTTTTACATTTTTATGCTGAGGGGTTTCTATAATTCTATCTATAGTATAAGCTCCGCTTAGTTTCGAAAGGCCGTGTGTAAAGAATATCCAAGTATATTAATTTTGTATGCAGTTAGCAAAAGAGTAATTCAAATAAAACTAAAATACTATTAAAATCCTTAAACTCTACCATACTTTAATCAGACATAAAGCTCAAACATCAATTAACGCCGTACGTTATTAAAACTATCATCCCGGGATTAAAATCCCTGAGCCGTTTCAGCGCTGCAGAGGAAATATTAAACGTAATTCAGTGCGCCATAGCTGTCGAATCCCTGCTTTAAAGCGCGGAATCCCGGACTATCCCGGAGGGGAAGCCGACGAAATGCAGGGAGGTGTAAATTGCATCGGCGCCGGCGGTAGTTACCGGTGAATGTCCGACATCCTCAATTTTGTAATATTTTTATACGAGAAATGTTTAATGTTATACTGCCGTTTGAATTTCATATAGTTTTGCGAACGAATTTATGTAATATTATTCTGAAGTAACTATATATTATTCCAAAGTATGATCTTACTATATGCCAAGTTTCAACAAAATCCGTTTAGTAGTTTTTGCGTCAAAGAGTAACTTTTTCTGGCACGTTATAATGAATTAGCTTTGAATTTAATTAAATATTTAAAAATACTAAAAATTAAAATAATATTCTAACCTTATTTACTAAATACAAAATATTTACAAGTAAAAAAGTTGTGCCAGATCACTGCCCTGAGTGAACGTGCCTAGAAGGCTGGCGGCATTGCCACGTTGAATGGCAATGCTGATCCGCTGTCCTAGATAGACACCAGCCTTCCTGTCACGGGATGTCTCAATAAGGTGCCTGGAGACCTCTTAAAAAAATAAAAGGGCATCCAGGCCCCACGGCCCCAGTGTTTGTACACCAAACGTCACAAACATGCATCCATTGCCTATAGATGCATATAGGCGGCGCTTCAGGCATTCTTGCTGGGCGGCAGTAGGACCGGCCATGACTGAAGTGTCTGGAAGGTGAGACGGAGCCAAGGTATCGATGCATGTAGCATCCCACGAGTAACTAACATCTTCCATCGTCACATCCTAACAAACATTCACATTTATAATAGTACTAACTGTCTCCCGCAGTTTCACCAACCATCCTGGGATAAAAAGTAGCCTATAATCATCGGGAATAATGTAGCTTCCTATTACTGAAAGATTTTTTCGAATCGAAACCAGTAACTTCGGAGATTAGCGCGTTCAAACAGCTCTTCAGCTTTATTGTTTTTCAACCCCCAACGCACAAACGACAGGGTGTTATACTGTGGCCTTATAGCTCCTAAACGGATGGACCGACTTCGATTTAGTTTTTTTTTAAAGGTGTCTTAATCAAGAGTGTCCTTAGAAATGTTTCAATAAAATCCGCTCAGTCGTTTGGAAATTATCACCATTTTACTAGTCAGTGTCGGGGGTTTCTTTAAATTTTAAATTTTTGTTATATTATAATAGTAAAAGAGAGTATTTTTGTTAAAATAGTATACCAATAAATATATAGTTTTTTTTCAAAATAGAGTATTTGACATTGACATGGAATATAACCAAACTATTTATAAGCTTCGTAGGCCACAATAAGCTTCAAGATAAACCTCCTAAGAGGCTCGACTAAGCCTCTTTGCGAACGTCTCGGGTCTCGGCGGCGGTGGCTGAAAGTGCATTCCTGTGGCCTCTCATAACCGTGTTGCCCTCGAAGCCTACTCAGTAAGCATAGCTGATTATACAAGTCATATGAATACAGGTATATTTTAGGCCGAATACTGTTATATCATTACCAATAGTCCTACAAATTTGAGCCCGTGCTTTACCTTTACGAAATTATGACAATTAGCAGTTTAGCGTAGGTAATTCTCTAGTAAAAGCCTGTATGTAGTGATGAGGCAAGATACTTATTTTAGTACTTGAAATATGTAATAGATATATACTCAAACTTACATTGAAGCGTAGTATAACTAATGTATTGATATTTATTTAATATAGAATAAAAAAGGTAATGTAAACTGAATTAAAACAAATCTAAGCTAAGCCAAAAATATAATCAATCTATCTACCTCTTTAGAGTTTGTTTCATCTTTTCTATATAATAAAATTAAAAATCCCGAGTTGTATGTTAGCCGCTGCTCCCAGAGACATGATACTTGAAGGGTTTGTTCTTTGTGAAGTAAGTATCTACTAAGAAAGGGTATTTCGCAAATTCACTCATATAGGGGTATAAATAGGGGATCGTGCTAAGTGGAATTTAGTTATCGAAGTATATTTGTTCTTGTAACTGATGAGGTACCAGAAGATTATCGTATGTAATCTAAAACTAGTGATAACAAACTTTAATGCGTCATCGATAACCATTAAACGCTTGTTAGTGAACACTGGCCTAAATCAACAGAGTTGTTGATTGTGCGTGATCGCTCTACGCTTCAGAGCTTAACTTACAAGTGATAAGTTTGAAGACCCAACATTTAACACGATGTGGGAGTAATTAATTTTAATTGAATTTAAGTAATGTAAATTAATTTAGTCAGTCTTTTATAGTGAGCTATTAATAATTGTGCATGTTTATTATCTATATACTAATAATAAAGTTTAATAGTTTGTTTGTTTCACTAATAGGAAGCTACATTATCCCCAAAGGTTAGGTATCAATCAATCAATCAATCAACTCAGCCTATCGCAGTCCACAGCTGGACATAGGCCTCTCCCTGGCTGCGCCACAACACCCTGTCCTCCGCTTTCCACATCCAGTCTGTCCCAGTCGTCTTCTTCAGGTCGTCGGTCCACCTAGCTGGGGGGCTCCCCACTACGCTTGCCGGTACGTGGTCTCCACTCCAGGACTCGTCTGCTCCAACGGCCATCAGGTTAGGTACATATAGGTTACTTTTATTCTGGAATTATTCATACGACACAGTATAAGTATTATTAACCTGTGGTTAGTATTATGCATGTGACTTTAGTCCGCCTTCGCTCATCTGTAGACGCCGAAGGCGTGGTTAAACCGGTTGCATTATAAAAACGAGTTGGCGAGCAATGAGTCGCGTTTTATCTAGTAAGTGTTGAAGCCATCACTGCTAACTTTTATTACTTTCCAAAAATAAAAGATTTTTTAAGGGTTCCATTTTTTCGGAACACTTATAAGATCACTCGTGAGTCTGTCTGTCACAGCCAATTTGATCTGAAACTATTGGACCCATTAGGTTGAAATTTGATACCCATAATTATGTATGTTTGTGACCCGATCACGGACGTGACGTAAAATTCGTTAGGGCTCGTTGTGAGGATCTCAAACATTAATTCTATAATTTTAAGATAAATTTTATAAAGTTTTGAAGTTATTTAAGAAAATTAGCGAAAGTCCGAAACTAATGGGCCTAAAATTTTGAAATAATACAGAAAATTGTTCTATACCTCTAGGAAAACCTATAAGAAATATGTGGTATTTAGAGTAACAGAAAATTATTTTTACGGGACCGTCGTTAGGTGAATCAGACTCGCACTTGTCTGGTTATTTCTATAATCGCTCTTATCGCTAAAACAAATTAGAGGAGAGAAAGTTCTTGCCAGCGTACAGTGTGAACAGTCAGTACTCAATTAGGTACTTATATCTCTTTTACTGACTCGGGACTTATCGGGACTTACATCTATTATCGACGGCCGCTGGGGCAGAAAGGTTCTCGAGTGGCGACCACGAACCGGAAGACGCAGCGTGGGCAGGCCCCCCACAAAGTGGACTGACGATCTTGTTAGGTTCGCGGGAAACCGCTGGTTGCGGGTAGCGCAAGACCGGCCATCGTGGAGATCCTTGGGGAAGGCCTTTGTCCAGCAGACATATTTCGGCTGATATGATGATGATGATGACATCTATTATACGTTTCTTGAGCGAGAAAATAATCGATGGCTAGTCGCTTCCTCGTCGGCAGTGGGACAAGTTCCTTACAGAGATAATTATTAATCTAGTCTGACTGTCTCTGGTAACTATGCTTTTTTCTCAATAAAAAAAAGTAAAATCTGTATACCTAAATATATATCATAGTCCGGGGATAAAATGCTAGATTTTTGGTGTTCTTTTCAATTGTCAAAAGTATCCTATATGCTATTCTAGATGTATGACATGAAATATATTTTAAGTTTCAATCAAATCAGTTACAAACAAACACATACCCAGGATACAAACTTTCACATTATAAACATAAGTAGAATTCATAGACCAACATTAAAATTACCAGACATGAAGTGCATTTTTTATTAAAATTATAACCTAGTTTAAGATGTTACATATAAAAGTCATGCCTGCTTAATTTTAGATTTAAAAAATACGTATAATAATTGTGAGCGGTTCCATTTTTATTTATAAAATGCAGTTATAATTTTTCATATTTTAAAATTACCGGTTGGATCTTTGAATTAAAATTATTGTGAATTTAAGGCCTGAAAATAAGACTAAAATATTTCCATACAAATTACAAAACATTACCAACAAATTAATTTAGCATTTAAATATTATTCCAATATTTTGATCAATAAATTTGAACAAAAAACCAGCTGGAAACGAACTTATTTGTTATGCACGAAATACATGAGAATAAATTCATAAAAAAACTGACTAAGATGACAATAATGAATATTTTCAGTAATTTCATTGTAAAACATTAATAAATATGAACACTTTTTTGTAATTTTGTAAACATACTACATGTAAAAAAAAACATAAATTGATCATAAAAATATATTTTGTCTACCTACTTAAATCACAATTAATTGTAAAAACACATATTTTAAATTAAATTAAAATAAATTTAAAAATTTAGGCCCCTACTAGATATTATTTACGGGCTAAGGAATCCTACGCTCCACGCTATAAATGGTTTGACATGCATGGACATGCAAAGAGGTCGCGTGAATTGTTGCGATTTTAACCACAATATTGCATCGTATGTTTACATCGTTGAAAGCTGCCTTTACTTCAAATAGCGAACACTGTCAGTAATTTAGAATCATTACAACTGCGCGCACGCATTGCTACCATGGACCGGATTAAGTTTGAAATTAACGGTGTAAAACATTCGGGTAAGTTTTTTTTAATTTTTTTTACCGACTTCAAGAGGAGTTTATCAATTCGTCGGAATATTTTTTTTATGTATGTTCCCTGATTAGATCCTTGCAGACGCCTAGACCGATTTAGAAAGTTCTTTTTTGTTTGAAAAGGTATAGGTACTTTACAAGTAGTCCCATGGTCACCAAGTCAGGATCTGATGACGGGATCCTGAAGAAATCGAGGGAACTCTTCAAATTTTATTGTTTTGAAAATAAAATACAATCCATGTTACTCTCTTACAATGTTTTTCATATACTTTCTAAAACTATTCAGATATTTGCACTAGACGCAAATATCTGAAAAAGTCATCATCTTATGTTGATGAGCTGATGATGAAAAGTACAACTTCTTAACGGTTAGGAGTTAGGACATAATTATAGGAACATGATGGAATAACATTCTTATCCTAGGTCAGTGACACATCATGAGAGTCATTGATAAAACATAAGAAACTAAAAATTGAAAATAAAAAACTTTTAATAAAAAATTGGTCCGCTTTTTAGTGCCTTTGAAGGGGGTTATATATTTTACTAAAAGTTTTTTTGTGACCTACATATATTTATCTATTATGTTAATTAGTCTACGTGCGTCATAGTCATGTAGGTACCTACTGAATATTTATTACCGTCTATCTTTTTTGCTATTTTTTATCATCCTTTTCCCTCTTGTGACCCATAATTTGGAAAAAACATTATCATATGAATTAAATAAACTAATTCACTTAGTGTAAAAATAAAAAACCTATCGGTTAATTAGTATCTGATTACAATTAATTTTATGGTTTTTTAAGTAGGTATCTACTTAATGATAGGTATGTTCCGCATATTTTTTTTATTAAAATTAATACGTCATAACTATCTGTATGCCAAATTACAGTATGATATCTACGCACAGTGGTTTGAGCTGTTCCTTAATAAATCAGTCGGTCAGTCACGCTTTTTTAGACTATAAACATGTATACCTACATTATCAGTGGTTTTCGCAGCGCACGCCAAATAATTATTTTTATATGCAAATGTTTGATACCTTAAGTTACATTATTGTACTTTTCGTAGGGTTCTATATTGTTTTGAAAATAAAATACAATCCATGTTACTCTCTTATAATGGAGCTTTGTATAGGTGAAATATTTTTTTAAATTAATTATGTAGTTTTTGAGTTTATCCATTACAACCATTTAAAAAATAAAATCTTTTTTCTTCATAATATTAGTATAGGTATTAAGGGGTACAACTAAAGCATCATCATCACGTCTTGGTGAGTTCACCGTTGAAAAAAAATGCATTATACCTACCTCTCCCTGAGTGCACCACTGCTTTCATTTTCTTGCTGCTCCCCCTCCCCGTGCCCCCGCATCCATAGTTCAGTCACCTTTCCGAGATCCTTCTACACCAACAACCCGTTCTTCGTTAGACGTGATTATGATTTATAATCTACTAGCTTTTGGCCCGCAGTTTTACCCGCGTCTCCGAGGGATAAAAAGTCTGTGTTAATCGTGGATGTCAGCTATCTGCATACAAAATTGGTCCAGCCGTTTGAACGTTAAGAAGTACATAACAAACTCACTCACAAACTTTCGCATATATAATATTAGTATTAGTAGGAAATTTGTCGCCAAGCACCTACCGGTGTGTTCCGGCAATTGCACTTGAGAGCCAGTTTGCCTTCTTGGTATTGTAACAGGTCAGCAACACATTGGCAATATTTCTGGTATTGAAAATGGCGATAGGCGACGGTAACCATTTACCATCAGGTGGGCCGTATGCACCTTAGTACCTAGTATAAAAAAAAGTAGGAAATATTTGTAGGAAAATGTGTCACTAGGAAATTTGTTTCTTGCTGGTTTTTAAAAACAAATAGATTAGAGTAGTAAATGAAAAGCAAAGATAGTCTAGTCAAAAAACTAGGTTAATTTTATGTTGTGAAATTTGACTTGCAAGTTTCGACCTAAACATACTAGTAATAGTTTAAGTAAAATAATAGCTTCTTTAAATAAATATAATAATACGAGTATTACTCAGTGTGGTGGCTTAATGCTACCATCCTCTTTTATAATTTCAAACTTGTATATAGCCATACTAAAGAAATAATTTTATGCTGTTATTTTCAAATGTAGCTTGTCAGTCAGACAAGAGATTGATTTTCCAAGACTTGGTCTGGAACTGGTTTTGCATCTAAATATAGCTTCTCTTAAGATAGTGTTTGTACGAATACTGTACGTTCAAATATAATATTATATATATACTGCTCCAAGATCCTCGTATCATTTAACACTAAAATCAGGTGAAAAGCCAACCTACCATCACGGTCCAAAGGCTGTACTCAGTGATAATTTTGATCACTGACACATTATTCCTACATTTTATTACAGGAAAAATAAATTAAACTAATTCAATTTAAACAAGAAATGCGATAAGACTGGTAATTTGAAAATACCAGACTTATTGCACCATTTAAAATTAAATATTTGCATATCAAAATACTTATCACACTTAAATTATGCAAATTTTATAAAAAGTAAAGAAGTTTGAGTTAATCATTTACACTCAATGGTGCCGATTCTGTTGTTTACGAACTAAAATAAATTTAATCTCACTATATCTCTTTCTAATAGTAAATATATGAAAGGGATGCAAGATATTTTAGTCCTGTCAGTTTAATCCGATCACACATTTCAACGTGAATTTAAGCGCGATCTTTATTGGTCACGACTATTTACCCGTACATTACGACGGTATGGATTAAACTGACAGCAATAAAAATGTTCTATCTTTTTTCAATAAGGTTAAAATGAAAGAGAGGTGACTTGTCTAATATTAGTTAAGTTCGTAAACAACAGAATCGGCACCAATTACTTTTTTTTGTTTTAACCCATCTTATGAAGGTAGATAACAAAACTTTCGATACCCAGAACTATATTTTATCCATAAAATGATTATGAATTTGTTTCAATACAATCCCTGGAACAATTTGCCTTCTCGGCATTGTAACAGGTCAGCAACACATTGGCAATATCTCTGGTATTGCAAATGGCAATAGGCGACGGTAACCATTTACCATCAGGTGGGCCGTATGCTTGCTTGCTACCTTAGTAGTATAAAAAAAAAAAAAAAAAAAAAAACAAGTTTCTGTCAAATAATTTATTTTTGGTTCAAGCTTTTATTGCTGACTGTACTTTTTTTTCACAGTCTTCAACTACTCGTTAAGATGGTTACAATGAGCACAAACACGATGCGGTTGTTTCGTTTTATTTCGGAATTCCTATGGCCACCTTCCAGCTCCATGTCATAATAATTTTGCATTTTCTTCCAATTTACACAATTTCAGCTCAATTGGTAACCGGGAAGTGGATCAAATTTTACTTGTATGATTTAATGACAAACATCGGGACAGGTAAAACTAAAAAAAAGCTTGTAGAAACATGCATAGGTAATTAAATAATCAATAACAATATTTGGTCTGTGCTGTAACTTTCAATTACGTCAATAATTTTTTACGTATTTCTTAGTTATTAATGACGTAAAAATAGGTTCGTCTATAAATAAAAAGTCCTGACTCACTCACTCACTTACAAACTTATCAACGCCGAGGCTAAGCTCTTGGTCCTCGATTCCCCTTGAGTTTTAAACCCCCTCGGGGGGTAAAATAGAGGATTGGAGATGGCAATGGTTTTCAGAAATATAGCCACCTAGATAAGATCGCCGAATCGTCAAGATTATTAAAACCTGTCGCAGTGCCCTGAGCATGAAACACTTGCGTAAACCTACGTATTGTTTTCGTAGCGTCTGCTTGATTCCTAACTAGCGATGAGCTACGTTAAATTGGTCTATAATTTTTTATCCTACATTTTTTATTCTATTGTTAAACAGTAAATACATATTTATTTAAAAATAAGAAACGAATAAATTAAATAACCTGAATATTTCACATTATTTGCAAAAATTAAAAGGTATACTAGATATTTAAATGTTTTTTTTTCGACGCATAAGTTTTTAATATTTTTTAAACCCGCTGTATACGGGTAGCGCAAGACCGGCCATCGTGGAGATCCTTGCCTTCAGCAGTTAACGTCTTTCGGCTGACATGATACATTTGTTTACTTGATATTGTTTCAGTGGGTTGCGAAGTCACCACAGATGTGACTCTAATGGATTACATCCGGAACAGCGTCGAGCTGCGCGGCACCAAGTACATGTGTCGCGAGGCTGGCTGCGGCGCATGTATCGTGGCTGCTGTCAAAACCCCTGGTGGTCCCCTTATATCTGTCAATGCGGTAAATATATTCACATGCTATGATACAATAAAAATATTCTTTATAACACATTTGGTCGTAAAGGGTCTCTTATTGCACCGTTTTTAGGTTTATAATACAGCTTATTATAAAATATTCTTTATTGTACACCATACATAAAAAGAGACACTATTTATGTTAGGTATAGTAATTGTAAAGAGTACTTATAATACAAGAGGCCTTATAGCGCTATCTCTTTCTGGCTTCTCATGATAATTGATTTAGAATGGATGGAAATGGTATCGCACTATACTTTATACCGTGGACGCTCAAGTTGTGGAATTACCCCCTCCTCCTCCTTCAAGAAGGGTAAAAATTGAAATGAAAATATGTTTATTCCAAAAACAAATTTTCATATTGTGGAAATCTTTTTTGTAGGATCAGCAACGTATGAGTGTCTAGTGTTGCAAGCGTCATAATAACATTTGTAGATATAGTATTATGTACCCTCCCAAATTATTACCATGAAGATACATCAATTTTATTTATTCTCTAGTGCATGGTCCAAATCACATCTTGTCAAGATTGGCAGATCACGACTATCGAGGGTTTAGGAGATAAAAGGAAGGGATACCACGTATTGCAGAAAACCCTTGCACAGTACAATGGTACTCAATGTGGTTATTGCACTCCTTCGTGGATTATGGCTATGTATAGGTAATTATTTACAAGCTTATTCAAGCATTCAAGCATTCCTGTTTTGTTTTCAAATCACTTTAAATTGGATTTGTTAATTATAGGTTATCACCAGCATGGAATATTTAAAATGACGTCAATCTTAAAGATTTTACCAGAGGTCTTTTATAGGTCGATGTATTTTTAACGATTGTTATTTAAACTTTATTGAAATCCAATTTTTATTTTAGTCTATTGCAGAATGGCAAACAACCAACGATGTTGGAAATAGAAAAATCTCTCGGAAGCAACATTTGCAGATGTACGGGTTATAGGCCTATATTAGAAGCTTTCAAAACTTTTGCTAAAGACGCGCCAAAACCTAAACTTTTAGACATTGAAGATTTATCTATTTGCAAAAAAACTGGAAAGAGTTGCAGTAAGAGTGACTGTGACGAAGATGATTGGTGTCTTATTTCAAGTGATGATGTAAAACAGTATAATATAATAGAAATACAATTGCAAGATGGACGACGATGGTATAGAGCTCAAGAACTTAATAATATATTTGAGATCTTGAATCGAGACGGATACGACTCTTATATGCTGATTTTCGGAAATACTGCCAAAGGTAGCATACATTTCTTAAAAATATTTTTATCTTAAGTATTTATACATTTAAATGCAGTAACTTGCTGATATTTCAATGCATAGTTCAAACCACAAAGACTAGAACCGTGAAATTATATACAGGTTCCTACAATAAAGTAGAAATTATTTTTTTTAAGGAAGGAAGACAATTTTACAGCATATTCAAAAATAGAAATTTATATTTAAACATAAACCAAAATTATTTCTAGGAGCATATCCAATAGATGCATACCCACGTATGTTAATCGACATCAGCGCAATACAGCAGCTGAAAGTCATTGTATTTGACCAGAACATGGTAATTGGCGCTGGATTAACCCTCACAGAACTTCTAGATATTTTCAAAACAACGGCACAGCAGGAATATTTTGGTTACCTACAACAATTTTATGACCATCTGCAATTAGTTGCACATATTTCTGTGAGAAATGTAAGTTGTTTGTTTATATTTCTTTAGAAATCTCAAAATATTGTTTAAGCTGACGAAATTAATGGTCTTTAATCATATTTCTAACATTTTACTGCTGCACTTGCTGAAACACACCAATAAGCAATTGATTAAATACAGATTTTACCTTTTTAGGGTTCCGAAACTATAAGAAAAAAAAACGGAAGCCTTATAGGATCACTCGTTTGTCTGTCCGTCTGTCTGTCTGTCTGTCCGAAAATATTGGACTGGATTAAGTTGAAACTTGGTACACATATGTAAGTCAGTGACCCAAACATGGATGTGTTACGTAAATAAATGAATTTCAAACATGGGGGCTACTTTTGGGGGGTAAATTAGAAAATTTAATTTAGCAGACTATATTGTGTGACATATCAAATGAAAGGGAATATTGTGAGGATTTCAAATATATTTTTTTATAATTTTAATATAAATAGTTTTGAAGTTATTTAAGAAAATAGGTGAAATTTTTTTTACCTGTATAGGCCTTTGTTTGACCACAATCTCACCGTGGTCAGTGATGATGTGGCCGATGGTAGTAAGCACACAAAGCCTAGAAGGGAACTAGCTCTCAAATGCAGCTGCCGGAACACACCGAAAGGTGCTTGGCGACAGATTTTCAATTTGAGGGTGGTAGCCAGCCAGGCGGGTAGGTACTACAAAGTATCCTACCACCGTGCTATGGTTTCCTCACGATGTTTTTCTTCACCGAAAGCTCAAGCTCATTGTAGGATTGTAACCCGTGACCTTCGTCTCGGCGTTCGGAGTCACTTACCACTGGTATTTAAAGTAACATAGGAAATTTCTCAATTCTTGCTTATCAACTTCATTTGCACTTGTAATTTTACCATCCATTTTGCTTCGATTTGAGTTTAAATTTAGTACACATGTATTTCTGTGACCCTGACATGGATGTGTTAAGTAGGTAAAGCCCGTTTAAGGAGCAAATTAGAACATAAAATAAAGTTTTGCAAACTGTACCGTATCACATATCAATCGAAAAGGGCTTACTGTGAAGGTCTAAAAAAATATTTTTTACGCGACGCTTGATTTGAAAGACTTATTTAAACTGCGTAGACTTATTAAAAAAATAAGACGTAACGATCGTAAACAACGGTGACAAAATAAGTGAAGACAAAATAGATACGAGCGCATTTGCGTATGTGTGCGAGAGAATAATATTGTAAGCTTGCTGAGACTCTCAAGTACGAGTGACATATTCATATATATTAAAAAAAATCGATGACTTGCATGCAACCCTGATCCAATGGCGTCAAAAAATTGTTCTGTCAAATGACATCGCATATTATTGTGAATAGTAATAAAATTACACAGAGAATCGGTTACTTTCTTGTCAACCGTAATCTCAAAATCCTTTTTCTTTAAACACGAATTGTTTTTGCATTTGTTTATGATGCACGACGGCATAATTTCGTAAGTGTTTTTTTGATATTATTATTACGTCTTAAGCTCTTCGTCACTAACAACCGGCTGTCTTTATATTGCCGATTTGTCTTCATACTACGTACTTCACTTTTAATGGCAGATCTATCCGTCTTTAATTTTTCATCGGTCTGAGATAAACTAATAATAATACCGAGCGCAGCGGCGCGGCGCACAAATTAAGGTGCTGTCCCACTGCGGCAAACGCTGTGGACAAGCACGCATCGCATTTTAACTGCGTGGGTTCGTTTGTTTGAAAAATGGGTGTACGTTTCCACTGCAGCACACCTATAAACGAAACTAACGACTATTACAACTGTAACGCAGCATACTTTTGAATCATACGCCTTGTGGAACAGACACGTTTCGTGTTTCACGTAAATATTTTGTACTTATAGAATGGCATTGGCATGAGCTTTGCTAGACAGTTCTTCAGACGATAAATCTATATGATCCCACTTCTTGCAGTAAAACTACGCACGTTTTCGTGTACCGCGTGCATAGCGTTGATAGCGTTGAACTGCGTGGTCGCCACATTCGTGAAAACCACGCGTGTCTCGTATTCGTACATAGCGTGTTGGGTGGCAGTTGACATTGTCACATACAATTTCTTGTAAAGCGAAGTTAGGCACACGTACGTTGCCTCTCAGATGTGCGACAGTGCCTCTATTGCGATGCTCGCTAAGTTTCGAGAGTGGTTTTTTTGAGAATTCAACAATAAATAATGTATTCAGTAATTTCCCTTTACAATCCAGCACTATACCTACATACTTTTTTTAGTCACCATCAACAAATTTGGGTCAAATTAAAAAATATTTATGGAACTTAGTTAAACATGTACGGAACCCTCTCCGTGCGAGTTTAACTCGCACTTGCCCGATTATTTGATAGATAATACTAATCGTAGAAATAAATTATGGATGTTCTCTTTGACTATTAGTTCTTGTACGACAGAATAATCAAATAATTTAGGTCTGCAATGGACAAGTTGAAAAAAATATGGAGGAATCGCAACATATATAGAGCCACAAAAATCCTGCTAGTTCGGGTACTTGTATTCCCCATATTCTTGTACG
Source organism: Tethea ocularis (assembly GCA_963555595.1). Lineage (NCBI taxonomy): Eukaryota > Metazoa > Arthropoda > Insecta > Lepidoptera > Drepanidae > Tethea > Tethea ocularis. Next base: position 9,246,579 of record OY741972.1, on the reverse strand, counting down.
CTGCAGAAACGTGGACCCTGCGGGAAGTAGAGAAGAAGAAGATAAACGCCCTAGAGATGTGGTGCTGGAGGAGAATGCTCGGAATATCGTGGACTGAATTCCGTACCAACGAGTCTATACTTCGAGAACTTGGCATCAAGCAGCGTTTGTCATCTTTGGTACAGTCTCGTATCCTCACCTTTTTTGGTCACGTGTGCCGCCGAGGGGAGGTGGCTATTGAGCGACTTGTGGTCCAGGGAAAGGTTGAGGTTACCAGGCCACGAGGAAGATCGCCTATGAGGTGGACTGACCAGATAAAAGCGGCAGTAAATAACTCATCATCACTAAATGAATGTACGAGGAAGGCGGCCATCAGAGAGGAGTGGCAACGTGGTATGAAGCTTGCCACCAACACCTGAAGTGATGACCACGACCACTCTGTCAAGAGTGACATCGACAAAGAACAAGAAAAAACGCCAAGAACACAGAAATGGTGATATTTATCTCGAGAAAGAAACCAATGGTTTGGCTTAACGAACTGCCTGTCAAAATAGGTGACATCTTTAAGTATTTTGGCCTCATTGTATTGTCAGGATTAAAAGAAGACGCAGTTATAGAATTTTAGATTTTATTATCATGGTATTGTTTTGTTTCAGATAGGTTCAATGGGAGGGAATCTGATGATAAAACATCAGCATAATGAGTTCCCGTCAGATATGTTCCTACTATTTCAAACTGTTGGTGCTCAACTTACTATTGGTATGTTATATACTATCATAATCTCTACGTTATATAACGTAACGTCTATGTTTATCTATCCGTCACTGCACTTATTGCTCAATATTTTTTTGCAACATTGCGGTAACTAAGTCATGGGAAGCAATTGTCATTTTAAAACGACGTCTACATGTACATTCTCGGCAAAGAGCAAGTTTACTAAAAATAAATTACGTTTTGATATATTACGATCTTTATTTTTCAGTAAACGCAAATGGTTTAGTTCAGACAGTGACCATGGAACAATTTCTGAAATTGAACATGCGCAGGCAGGTCATTTTAAATGCATTACTGCCACCATTGAACAAAGAATTCCAAATTGTTACCTATAAGGTATGTAATATATTATTCATACTCTATATGCCAATTGATAAATATCCTCGGACATTCTTCACACACGGTTATCTGATCCCAAACTAAGCAGAGCTTGTACTATGGAAACCATATAACTGATATACTACATATACTACCAATTTTTTTTTTGTAAATACATACTTATATAGTTAATTACACCCAGACACAGGACAAACAGACATGTTCATGCACACAAATGTTTGTCCTGTAACCAACTGCGACAACTGGCTTGTCAATATATTGGTAAATATATTTTAAAGAGTCAGTTATTCCATTATCGGTTATTTTTATGTTCAGGATATTCCTGTTAATACTACCTATATTTTCTTTAATCTGCCTCCTTTTGTGTGTCCATAATATGATATTAATCGCTTTTTAGGTCATTTTCTTTTCTACAAAATTGGTCGTACCTTGAATATTTTTACGTTCTTCTACAGTTTTTATAAATCTGGTGCAAGACATTACTTCTAAATTTGATAATTCAATCAATTCATTTATTTATCTGTCTTAACTGCAATCAAACCAAAAAATCACATGTTCTTTTATCTCCTAGATTATGCCACGTTCACAAAACGCCCATGCTATTGTAAACGCTGGGTTTCTCTACAGATTGTGCAAAAAAGGCAGAACAATCCAACAATGCAGACTGGTATACGGTGGACTGTCTCACTCTTACACTAGAGCATTATCAACTGAGAAGTTCTTGATTGGTAAAATGCCGTTTACGAATGAAATTTTGCAATCAGCTGTTAGGATTTTAGAAAGTGAATTAATTGTGCAAGACAATCCTCCAGAACCGACAGTAGAGTATCGTAAGCAGCTAGCAGTGGCTTTGTTTTATAAGGTGAGAGTGAATACTTCCAATAATTAAAAAAAAAATTTGAACATTTTTTAAACATGTGCATCCCAATCTCATACTTAGCAATACTTGTAATTGCTGCACATAATAAGGTGCGTTGTTTTGATTCCAGAGTCTACTATCAATCTGTCCAGCTGATGTAATAAGTCCTCGATACCGCACTGGTGCTACCAAAATTCACGAGACGCGACCTGTGTCAGACGCTCGTCAGATATTTGACACCAATCCCACGTTATGGCCTTTGAATCAGCCCATACCTAAAATTGAAGCTTTGGTAAGTAAAATAGTTATCCAAGGATCAAAATCATTTCATTAAAGTATACCTTCGCTAATTATACTAGTAGCAGATAGTCTCTTTCTTATACCAAGGTCAAATGGCTAACAAAATTCTGAGATGAGCTAAGAATTCAAATTATTCTAGATGCGTTCATGGCTAAAACTATTAGGCTCCTGAGCGAATCCAAAATCTCTTCAGCTTTATCTTAAGAGTAAGAGTGCAAAATATACAACTCAGTTTATAAAATTGTATAAAACAATTTAGAAGAAGGTATTTATTTCTAGAGTTACCTTAACCCATGTATTAATAAATATCTTAAAAAATATATCTCTTTACTTAGTTGCCCTTACCAATATACGAATATGTTCAGTACAGCTCTACATAAAACCCATTCTAGCTACAGTATGTCTGACTTAAATTCCGTAAATGTTTACAGTTACGAGAAAACAAGGAAGTGCTAAATATGTAACATTATTTAAATAATTTATACTCCATGCTAAATTCTGTTTTACTAGAAAGAGCTTATATCTTGGTTATTTTTATAGTTATTCGAAAAATATTCATGCATAAACTATATATATTATATAATATGCATATAATATATATTATAATGTATATTATTGCATAAACTTATATATTAAAATAAAAATTTATCTATCTTTTAAAGATCCAATGTTCTGGAGAAGCTCAGTTCACAGAAGATCTGCCGGCACTACCCTATGAGGTCTTTGGTGCATTTGTGCTCAGTACGATACCATTGGGAGACATTGTCAACATTGACCCAAGTAAAGCCCTAGTAAGTAGAATTTTGGAAATATACTCTGTATGTGATGTAAAATATGTAATTTAGAAAAAGTTACCTAATCTAGTGATAGTGGCCAGAAAATTAGGAGGGCTTAAGATGGTGACAATTTTAATATACCAATATTATTATTTATTTATTTGATATGTCTTCCATTGAAATCATTTATTATTAAATTTTAGAAAGAACCAGGAGTAATAACATTCTATTCAGCAAAAGACATACCTGGTGAAAATTCCTTCACACCAGGTGGAAATGCATTCTACGTATCCACTGAAGAAATATTATGCAGCAGTTCTATCAAATATTTCAACCAACCTTTAGGTATTATTGTTGCTGAATCCCAACAAATAGCAGATAGAGCGGCAAAAATGGTTGAAGTCAGATATAGAAACCTCAAAAAGCCTGTCCTTGATATCAAAATTGCTAAGAAAGATCCCAATAGAAACACATTGTTTACTTCTCAAGATGCAACGGAACGGGGAAATGATGTAGTTAAAGTTATTAATGGGGATAATAGTATTTATGGCCAATATCATTTTACTATGGAGACACTGGTTTGTGTAACTAAACCAACGGAAGAGGGATTAGAAGTCCATACAGCTGGGCAGTGGATGGATGGTACGCAGTGGATGATATCGAGAGCATTAAATATTGATGAAAATCGGTAAGTTTATGTATTGGTATTTCAAAAAAAAGAAACTAGTACCTCATAATTACAATTACTAATATTCATGGTTATTAGATCGGAGACGTTTAGGCTTTTTATATTACCATTAAAGAACTCGCATGGAATAGCTACTTAGTAATTAAATTTTATGAAAATAAAATAAAACAAATACTGATTTATATAATATATATAATATTCCTTAGGGTGGATGTCCACGTGCGTCGTCTTGGGGGTTCATATGGCATTAAAGTATCCCGAAGCATCCAAACGGCAATAGCTTGCAGTTTGATCGTACAAAAATTGAATAGACCATGCAGGTTCATACAATCGTTGACGACTAATACCAGAGCTGTTGGAAAAAGGCTACCGTGTTCTACTGATTTTGAGGTACCTATCTCGCCTTTTATCCAAAATATTTTATTTAAATTTTGAAGAATTCAGATATTTAAGTCTCTAAAAAATAATATCTCAAAAATGTTAACTCAAAAAGTCATCTATATGATATAATATTTTTTCCTCAAATTTAGCTCGGCGTGAACAGCTCCGGAGTGATTCAATACATGAACTACAACCTATATGAAGATAATGGTTATAAAATAAATGAGACGTTCTCCGTCCTCGGTACAGATATTTATTACAACTGCTACAACAACGCTAGATGGAACTATAAGTGCTACGATGCAGTCACTGATAACGCTAAGAACACATGGTGTCGGTCGCCCGGTATGAAACTTTTATATTATAGAAATTCCAACTTTAAAATGTTGATTTTTGAGTTATGCAGCATTTTTTTAAATACATCACGTTTTAAAGCTTTAAAGTTTCTTATTTTATAGTACAAAATTTACAAAATAGTAGAACATAACTTTGTCACTAATATTTTAAGATATTCTGTTTATAATTTTCATTTTCCTAAAGAAATCAATATTATTACAGGAACATTGGAAAATATTTCAATGGCAGAATATGTCATGGAACAAATCTCTTATGAAATGTCATTAGATCCACTCGATGTTAGACTAGCAAACCTGAATCTCTCCAAATTCAGTGATCTCAGAGAAATGTCAGAAACAATAAAAAAGAACGCTGAATATACCCAAAGAAGAGCAGCAGTACAAAAATTCAATGCAGAAAATCGTTGGAAAAAACGTGGTCTTAGAATTGTATTCCTAAGATGGACCCCAATAGGAGTCCTTACATTGTATGTAAACATGTCTGTATGCCACGGTGATGGATCTGTTATTATTACTCACGGTGGAATAGAAATGGGTCAAGGGGTTAATACAAAAGCCGTTCAAATATGTGCATACTTTTTAAAAATATCTGTAGATAAAATACAGATAAAAGCAAATAATACTATAATTGCACCAAACTGTTTCATATCTGGAGGATCTTTGACATCACAAAATGTAGGCATTGGAGTTCGGAAATGTTGTGAAGAGCTCTTGAAAAGGCTAGAACCTATTAAAAATAGATTAAATAATCCAAAATGGGAAGAACTCATAAAGACAGCTTTTGAATCTGATGTGGACTTGCAAGTACATGGTTATGTAGGAGCAAATGATGTTCAGGAATACAACATTTATGGTTGTACTGTGGCAGAGGTTGAAGTTGATATATTAACTGGAGAATCAGAAATTCTAAGGGTTGATTTGTTAGAGGACGTGGGATTAAGTGTTAGCCCTGAAATTGATATTGGTCAAGTAAGTTTAGCATTTTATGTACTTTATTGTATCAACTTAAACTTATCGCATGTTATTAGATATTTTTATGAAAACTTTTTATTCTCTGCTTTATTATTGGACAGGTTGAAGGTGCTTTTATCATGGGTCTTGGGTATTGGACATGTGAAAACCTGGTTTACGACCCAAATACTGGTGAACTGTTGACAAACCGAACTTGGAACTATCAAGTTCCTCAAGCAAGGGATATAGCACAAGACTTCAGAGTTTACTTTAGGAAGAAGTCTTACAGTACTGAACCAATTCTTGGTGCCAAAGGTATATTATTTTATTTAAATTTAATTTGTTCCACTTCGATTTTTTCTACATTTATTATGAGTAATTTCTTACTAGTTATACGCTGTCGGAATGACATACAGCGTGCTTTTAACATTTCCTTCGTTTGTTTTGCTGTAAGTAGTAAGATATTTTACTTTTATTCATAATCTCATTCCCTTTACATATGAAATATTTTAAAATAAAGAGGTATTGATTTTTACCATATAAAATAAATTTATTTATTTATTTGACGAAACCAACAGCTTATAACAAACATAAATTACAAAACAATACACAATATAGAAAAGCCAATTACAGGTTTCCTAAAATTAACAATAGAATTTTATAAAATAAGAACTATGTGCTAATAATGTATGTACTTTGTGACTGCTGTGTTTTATTTGTAAAATTAGTTAGCAAGAGGGTTTGATACAAAAATATATGATGATTTATAAAGATATAATATATGTAGGTACCTATATAAACTAAAAGTGAGATGATTGTATCGTGAGTACAATTACACATTTATACCAACAAAGAAGAAAGAAGTGTAATTATAACTATGTGTTTAAATTATAACTGCGAATAATTGTGTTTTTAAAAGAAGACTTGGACATAGTAAAGGGATCCAGTTCAGGAAAACTAGTATTAAAAGTTCTAAGAATTCTACTCGTAGGGGAGTTCATCGCATAGTTTGTTCGATGAATGGGAATGTGAAAAAGACTTGTGTTTCTGGTACGCTTCCCCGGTACATTACGTCCAAATTGGGATACCAAATAGAGACAGGCTATATAACCGTTTAATATATCATGAAGTAAAGACATATCTGCAACAGTTCTACGATCTTTTAGTGTCATCAGACGAAAGTGCTTACACCTATCCTGATAATTGTCAAAGAAAGTACAAGCACGATATTGGAGAGATTTGACAAAGCGCCTTTGTATCGATTCAATGCGATCAATATGTGACATATACTGAGGAGACCAGGTACTACTCGCATATTCCAACACACTGCGTACATAAGCACAGTAGACTAATTTGACGCAGTGTAAATCTTTAAAGGATTTACAAACCCGAAAAACAAAGCCTAGACTACGATGAGCCTTGTTAACAATATTTTCAAAGTGTGAATTAAAGGTGAGCTTTCTATCAAGATAAACTCCGAGATCACGCACAGCATCGACCCGTTCAATAGGAATGTCGTTTATATTATATTCAAATAAAATAGGCATAGGGCGTCTAGAAAAGGATATACATTGGCATTTTTTAACATTAACGGAAATTCTGTTGACATTGTAATATTGAGATAGTTTATTTAGATCATTCTGAAGCTTAATACAGTCACGAACATTGCCAATTTTGAGAAATATTTTTTTATAGTCAGCATACAGCAAATAATTAGACTTATCAAAGCAGCCATGAATATCATAAAGATAAGCGCAGTACAATAAAGGGCCTAAATGTGAACCCTGGGGCACACCCGATGATATGGAGACAAAGTCAGACCTATATCCTCCCACAATTACGGCTTGAGAGCGGTTACTAATGTAGAATTCGATCCAGCGTAAAAGATCGCCGTGTATTCCTAAAGTCTCAAGTTTGCGAAGCAGAATGGTGTGATCTACACGATCGAATGCCTTTTCAAAATCAGTATAGATCACATCCACCTGTCCACATTTTTCCATATTTTTTAGAGTAAAATCCAGAAAGTGAAGTAGATTTGTGGATGTAGAACGTCCTCTTAAAAAACCGTGCTGATTATCCGATACACCTTCAGAGATGTTGGGGTAAATATGCTCATAGACAATCTTTTCAAAGATTTTACTGAAGGTGTTAAGGATGGAAATAGGCCTGTAATTTGAGACTTCAATGCGAGAGCCCTTTTTATGTACGGGAACTATATGTGCTCGCTTCCAGACAGATGGGAAAACTCCTTCCCGAAGCGACCTATTAAATATAATGTGAAGTGGTGTAACAAGTGCAGATGCACACTTGTGAATAAATAGCGGAGGAATCTTGTCACAACCTGGACCCTTATCAAGTTTAAGATTTTTAAGTAATTTAAAAATTGTATCTCTAGACACGTAGATGCCATGTACAAACCTAGTAATTCCCTGTAATGGTGGGGGAAAGTTATTATGTTGTGAGTAATCTAGAGAAGGGGGGGCAAATACACCCTTGAAAAAATCATTGAACGCATTGGTAATATCAAAACCCGTATTAAAAGTATCCCCATTATAATATCCTGTTTGAGAATGATTACAGACGCCACGTTTTGATTTAACATATAGCCAAAAACTCTTGGGGTTATTTTTAATTGCTGCTTCAGAGGACGAGATGTATTTTTTGTAGCATTCACCTTGTATTACTTTCTGGCGGTTCCTTAGAAGCCTAAATTCATCACGGTCACAGTCACTCTTAGAACTCTTCCAACGTTTATGTGCCTTAACCTTTTCCTTAATAATATTGATTAATGATTTACTGAACCATATTGGGTATAAGTATTGATTACCACGAGTGTATGATTTAGGGATATATTTATCAACACATTCATAAATATTATCGTAAAAAAAATTGTAGCATCATCAACCGAGCCATGATTTAAATGTGTTTCCCATGACACTTGGTCAAGATAGTTATTTATACTTAGGTAGTCACCTTTATGGAATATAAAATGCTCAGAGGCGGCTGTATGAAGAAGTGGAATCGTAATATCTTTTGTGACCAAGCTTAAAGATGGGTTGGATTCTTCTGGTATAAGAGGATTTTCACAACGTTGCAGATCCAAAAAAAACGTACTTAATATCAAGTCAAGAGTGTTATTACAACTGTTTTTAATGAGTAAGACCGTGAAGCCCAATATCATCAATAAGTCGTGAAGCAGCATTTTGAATTTCAACGCTGGCAGTTTTATGTAACGTAGGGCCATTTGTAGACCACTCAAGGCAGGGTAGATTAAAATCACCGGTTATCAAAAAATTATCATTTGGTGATGAATCGAATGCTGTAGCTGTAGCACTGAGTAACTGTAAAATATCTGTATGCTGGCGCTTACTATTTGCATGTCCTGGTATATAAATAACGGCAAGGTGTAGGTTATGCGATAAGGCGGTAGCGGAGCCCGAAGCCAAGGCGCGCGCAGGTATGGTTACCCACAGAGTTTCAGGTTGGTCACAGGTCATCTGTGTGTTGATATTTGCACATAACTGACGTTTGATGCAAAACATGACCCCAACCCCAATTTTCTTTCCAGTTAAAGATGAGTTTCTGTCTAGTCTAAAAACCTCGTAACGATTTTATATATAAGACATAATGTCGTAATCGTTCAACAGAATACTTTGGCACAAGATATGACACTTAGTGCGGAGACCACGCACATTTTGATAATAGATTTTAAGTTTTATTAATGTATTGAATTTTAAGACAAATAATAATATTAAAGTATATGACATAATTATTGCAAAGATAAAATAAAAAGACAATAGCAATATTAAAAAAGTGCACGAAAATATTCTGTTGTGATTGTGACAGTATATGTTTATAATGTAAGAAACTATTATGGTCAGTCCACCATGATTTCAAATCACAGCAATGGAATCGCATCAATATCTGATAAAAAAATACCGATGGTGTCTTAGTATTGTCTAAGCGTTCGTACTTAACAAACGTAAGATTAGTGCGATCGAGTGTTTGTAACCCGTGCCACCTCCGTCCGTCATCGCTTAAGCAATAATAGTAATGATATAGTAAACGGTCAGTGAAAGTTATAAATGCAAGTTTAGCAAAGAGAAAAGAATCGGTTATAATGTTTTTATTTAACTTACCTAATTACTATAAACCGTTGTCGAAAATTATGTTTCCGTCGTTTCAGGTACTGGCGAACCGCCAATGTGTATGTCTATTGTCATCGCTTTAGCTATAAGAGAAGCCATTGCTGCTGCGAGACAAGACTCTGGAATTCCAACTACGCAGTGGTTTTCATTAGGTAGGTAAATTGTTTAAATGCTGTTCATCAAACTTCTGAAATACAGGCAATAATATATAATAAACAATATTGTCTATATTGTGTCGGCTATAAACTAGCATTATTAGATAATTGGCAATCCGTTGTAAACCCTTTACAAGCCTTATTTTCAAGTGCCACTGCTCATAGTGGTGGTTATTTTGCGACCATAATTATAATAGTTTCCTTGACATATTATTTTTACATCACTGAAAAGTTAAAGAAGAATGGTCACGGGCCATATCAAATTTACCCAGGCCGCATTTTTGCGCTGGCAAATGAAATATATCTCTGATTTTTGTTATTTTGTGTACATCAGTTATCAGTATTTTTTTTTAATTTCAGTGGCTAACTTTGTAATTAAAATAATTTTCATTTCTACTACTCTGAAAGTAGGCCATTTCATAGCGAAGAAGCACGAATAAGAGAATGATAGCTCAGTGGTAGTGACGTCGAATACTGATTTTGCCTCACGAAGGCAATTTTACTAAGTTAGCTACTGAATAAAAATAACTGAGATAATAATATGTTTCGTTTGCGCTGGGCCTGAGTCACAAATGACCATTCTTCTTTAAAGTAGGACTGAAGTCGTTGAGATTTAAGATCTCCAACACGGCCTCTGACGTCACTGCCTACTTATACTAAAACGTCAATGTGAAACAATGCAATATAAGTTAATCCCGAAATTAATAATAAAAAAATTATAAAAATATATCAACTAATATTATATTAAATCGAATTAATAAATAAACTCCAGCAGTAACTATAATTATTTTTGATGATTAAAATTATATATTTTTCAGATGGACCTTCTACAGTAGAAAAAATTTCTTTAGCATCTGCTACCAAGTCGAGAGATTTTAAATTTTATTAATTATATCCATAACTAAAATGATATCGATATATATGTCAGTGATATTTTTGTTATTATTTTTAGTAATTAATTAATTATTATTTATTCTTTATTGGTTTTATCTCAATTACTGTAGTAATTATTTTTTTATTAATTTTAAATTTAATTTAAAATGGCTATCGAGACTTAACATGATATGGGAATAATTAATTGTAATAGAATTTAAGTAATGTCAATTAACTTAGTTAGAGCCTCTTTTACTGACCTATTAATAATGCGGTCCACTTCATGTTTATTGTAAATACGGCGCGGATTCATATTATGTAAATAGGTACAAATTTTTAATTCACATTGTTTCCGATTTTAATGTTTTTTTCTTCATAGATTATTGATAATTCATATTTTGATTGAGAAAATTATGTTTTTATTTTCAACATAAGTGTATATTTTGTAGAAAAATAATAATCAATATTTTCATTTTTATTTTCAATATTTTAAAAATAAGTCCATATTTATACCACGCGTTCGCTTTTGTGCTTACGTCGTGTATTTTGTTTTATTCAGCACCTCCAACACCCGCACCGAGATTACACAATGATGTTTTGTATGTAAAAGTATTTTTTTAAATATTTTATTAAATGCAAACTACGAGATATATCAAATAAAAGGAATCGCTGTGAGGATCTCAAACATTATTTTTATAATTTTAAGATAAATAAAATAAAATTTTGAAGTTTTATAGGAAAAAAAGCAAAAATTTACTATCTCCGAAACTACTAGGCCTAAAATAAAAAAATAACATGGGAAAAATTAATTTTATCGGTGGGTGAGTCAGACTCGTACTTGTCCGGTTTTGTCTTTAATCGCTCTTATCGCTGCGACAAATTAGAGCAGAGAGAGATCTTGCCGGCGTACAGTGTGAACAGTCAGTAATCAATTAGGTACTAACATCTCTTTTACTGACTCAGGACTTGTCGGGACCTACATCTATTATACGTTTCTTGAGCGAGAAAATAATACTAGATATAAAAAATATATTATAATAGAGAGTTTTTTAAGTAATAGGTTACAAGCGACTGAAATAAGCAAAATTACAAAGTCGCGTAATAATCTTGAGAAACAGATACATAGGTCTCAATTCAAAACAAATGATACTGGTGTTCCGCAAGGTAGTATCATTGGGCCATTATTTTTTCTTCTATATGTAAATGATTTGCCACATGTCATTGCTGATAAATGTATTTTGTTCGCTGATACTTTTGAGGATAAAGCAAACATTGCACTAGCGGATGTTGTTAAATGGATGGATGATAACGATCTGAAAATAAACTTAGGTAAAACGCAAGTAATGCAATTCCGTTCTTATAATGCAAATCCAGTTCCGATACAAATTAATTATGATAACAATATAGTAGATGAAGTAGATACAGTACGCTTTCTTGGCATAATCTTAGACAAACATTTAAATTGGAAAAATCACATTAATCATGTCTGTCAAAAAGTAAATCGTTTTGTCTTTGCCCTAAAAAAACTAAGGGAAACGGTTTCCGTGGAAGCTGCGTTAACAGCTTATCATGTCTTTGGGGAAATTCAATAGATCTGGATAGGGCATTTGTAGTACAGAAAAAATGCATTCGCGTCATGTGCAATGCTCGGTTCGATGACAGCTGTAAACCACTATTTAAAAGGCTAAATATTTTACCCTTACCATGTATGTATATTAGAGATGTTTGTGTTTTTGTTCGCACTCACCCTGATTTTTGGAAGAAACGTGTAGAAGTTGTACCGAGGCAGACAAGACAGAAATATGTCAACTTATTGTACCAACCTCCATATCACAAAGATATTTATAAGAATAATATTATGAATATGTTATTATATTCATATATATATATATACTATTACTGTATTTAATAATTTACCTGATGACATAAAACTATTAAAATAGACTTCCTTTACATTTAAGTTGACAAAGTGGTTGCTAGAACACAGCTTTTATAGTGTCAAAGAATTTAATGTTTTAATGCAATGTAATAATTTCAATAAAATGAAATAATGTTTGACCTTGTAAATTAGCTTCATAGTCATAGGAAATACAAATATTTGCACGCCTGCTTTGCAAGCTGAATACTAACTGCTCAATTTAAATCTAAGACCATTTATGTATTATCTAGGTATTCTGCAAAAAGATTTATCTTATCTTTATCTTATCTATTGTTTATAAAAATATATTTTGTCTACTTAAATCACAATTAAATGTAAACACACAAATTTTAAATTAAATTAAATTAAAAAAATTAGGCCCCTACTAGGTATTATTTACGAGTTAAGGAATCCTACGCTCCACGCTATAAATTATGTTATGTTAACATATTTGCCTTTACTTCAAATAGCGAAAACTATCAGTCATTTAGAATCATTACAACTACGCGCACGCATTGCTACTATGGACCGGATTAAGTTTGAAATTAACGGTGTACAACATACAGGTAAGTTTTTTTTAATCGACTTCAAGAGGAGGTTATTATATTCGTCGGAAACTTTTTTTTTTTATATTTGTTCCCCGATTACTCGAAGACGCCTGGACCGTTTTGGAAATCTCTTTTTTTGCTTGAAAGGCTATAATAATAATAATAAAATATATTTTTTGAAAGGGTATAAAAGGGTATGACGTCAAAACAGTCAGATTAGACCTACATAGTTATTTTATGATTTTTAGTGCCTTTAAAGGCGGTTCTATATTTTTTTTGTTTTTATGTAGCCTACATTTATTTTTATATATATAATAAGTAACTACGAGAATACTGAATATATTTTACCGTCTATCTTTTTTTGATATTTTTTTATCATCTTTTTTCCTCTGCTGACCCATAATAAGGACATATGAAATTATCATGTTAATTAAATAAACTAATTCACTTAGTGTAAAAATAAATAACCTATTGTTTATTTAGTATCTACTTAATGGTAGGTAAGTAGGCATATTTATTTTATTAAAACTAATTGTAATGCTTTCTTAGCGGTTGACTAAGTACGTCATAATAGCTATCTGTATGCCAAATTTCAGCATACGTACAGTGATTTGAGCTGTTCCTTGATAAATCAGTCGATCAGTCACGCTTTTTTAGACTATAAACATGTAGTAGGTACATTATTTTATATTTAATAACAGTGGTTTTCGCAGCCCACGCCTTATAATTACTTTTATTTACTCTCATATCGTAATGTTCTTATAATGAAATCAAAAACAGTACTTTAATGACCCACTTTACGCATACCCGTGTATAATGATTCATTATAGTACAGTTGTTGTTCCCAAGATAATGCTATAAAATAACTTTTTTTCTATTAAAGTACACTTTGGACCTATCAATAGTATAATCAATCAGTATCAATTAAATTTGACGATGACAATGTCACAAATTTTGTAACTTGAACTTTAGAGGTAAGAATTTTTGGGAGTTGGCAACACGGATTTGATTAAGTATATGATTATATTTTATTGTTTTTGCCTACACATATCATTTTGACCAAAAATGTCACAAAAATTGCATTTTTTTTTTTTTTTTTTTTGCAAATTTGGTAGGAATTCAATTTTTTTAAATGACATTATTAGATGAGTTTAGATAGAGTACTGTATGATACTGCACATAATTAGGTATTAAAAACTCGTGTGATACTATTAAGAACCTCGCCTACGGCTCGGTACTTAAACTCACACTCGTATTTAATAACCCCTATTATGCAACAGTATTATAAACTACTATTATATGCAAAATTTTTATACCGTAAGTTACTTTTTGTAGAGTTCTATATTGTTTTGAAATACAATCCATGTTACTTTCTTATAATGTAGCTTTGTATAAGTGAAAGAATTTTTAAAATCAATTAAGTAGTTTTTGAGTTTAACCATTACAACCATACAAAAAATAAAATCTTTTTTCTTCATAATATTAGTATAGGTATGAAGGGGTATAGCTATAGGATCATTATCATTATCATCATCACGACTTTGTGAGTTCACCATTGAAATAAAATGCATTGAGAGTTCCTTGACTTTTATACATGTTGCTTATAACTTATTCTATGTAAATATTATTATATTTAGTCGTAAAAAGTTCGTTGTTCATTGTTTTTGAATAAGTAGGTATTTTGGTAAGTAGTACTAAACGATTTCATCTCATCAAAAATTGGTAGTTGATTCCGCGTAAATCCATAAGAAAAATCACTAAAGCCAGTGGTCACAAGTATAAAATTAAATGACAGCAGCTCTTGGTGGTGTAACAACATGCATGGTTTTTAAAAAAGCAGATAAAGGAAATTTTTGTGTCCATAGTGTCGTTGAAACGAAGGTATAAAACAACAAAATTAAATAGCTCTTGGCGCTGTAAAATACCTAGGAGGAAAAAAGTTTTTTGAGTGTATAAACTAAAACATACATTAATATTGTAATCCTTAGATTAATCTTCATAAAAACATATATATTTAGCCGATTTTTGTGTTTACATAACTTATTCTTGAATAAATAAATTATTCAAAATACCCCTATTTTTATTCATTGATCATTGGAATCATCTTACCCTAGGCATAGGGATCATCTTAACTGCCGGGGTGTATTTTTGGGATGATTTGTATGGTTTTATAAAAATGTATATATTATTATGAAAATGTAATTAATTGTTCTGAGAATGACAAAAGTAAGAATCATATGACAATAGTAAATAACATCATTTTTGTATCCCATGGAAATATGTTTAAATTACGTGAATTTTTGCTTAAGGTGATCATCTTGTACACTTTTCCATACCATACGTACTTTTTTTTGTTTTAACCCATCTTATGAAGATAGATATTATCTTTTTGTAATAATTTCACAAATAAATACTTAAATACTACCAACGACTACAAAACTTTCGATCCCGAGAACTATATTTTATCTATAAAATGTTTACCAATTTGTTTCAATAGAGTCAAGTTATCCCAAACAAGTTTATGTCAAATAATTTATTTTTGGTACAAGTTTTATTACTGACTGTAATTTTTTTGCACAGTCTTTAACTACTCGTTAAGACGGTTCCGGATAAGCAAAAACACGACAGGGTTGTGTCGTTTTATTTCGGAGTTCCTTGCGGACGACCTTATCGCGCGACTTTTCAGCTCCAGTACTAGACCCTGGTTATCATATGGGATCAAAGTACTCGTCAATACGAATCAAACGAGCCCAAACTCGATGGGTTGTGTCGTTTTATTGCGGAGTTCCTATATCTTCCAGCTCCAGTATCAGATCAGCTCCATGTCATAATAATTTTGCATTTTCATCTAATTTACACATGCATGCAAAATTTCAGCTTAATCGGTAACCGGAAAGTGGATCAAATTTAACTTGTAAGATTTAATGACAAACATCGGGACAGGTGAAACAGAAAAAAAAACTTGTAAAAACATGCAGGTAACTTTCAATAACGTCAATAATTTTTAACGTATTTATTAGTTATTTATGACGTAAAAATTGGTATATAAATAAAAAGTCCTGACTCACTCACTCACTGACAGACTTATCAACGCCGAGCCTTAGCTCTTGGATCTAAATTCCCTTTGAGTTTTAAACCCCCTCAGGGGGTAAAATAGAGGATGGAGGTGGCAATCATTTTCAGAAATATAGTAGAATTCTAGATAAGATCGACCAATCGTCAAGGTTATTAAAACCTGGTTCAGTGACATCAGCATGAAACACTTGCGTAAACCTACGTTAAATTCGTTCTATTGTTAAAGAATATATACATATTTGATTTAAAATAACAAAGAAATAACTTAAATTACCTGAATATCTCACATTATTAGCAAAAATTAAAAGGTATACTAGATATTTTTCATATTATAAATGTTTATTTTCTACGCATAAGTTTATAATTTTTTTAAACCCGGATACAGGTAGCGCAAGACCGGCCATCGTGGAGATCCTTGCCTTCAGCAGTTAACGTTTTTCGGCTGACATGATGATACATTTGTTTACTTGATATTGTTTCAGTGGGTTGTGAAGTCACCACAGATGTAACTCTAATGGATTACATCCGGAACAGCGTCGAGCTGCGCGGCACCAAGTACATGTGTCGCGAGGCTGGCTGCGGCGCATGTATCGTGGCTGCTGTCAAAACCCCTGGTGGTCCCCTTATATCTGTCAATGCGGTAAATATATATTCTATGATACAATAAAAATATTCTTTATAACACATTAGGTCGTAAAGGGTCTCTTATTGCACCGTTTTTAGGTTCATAATACAGCTTATTACGCACACGTGCTTTTTACTTTACATTACCGCACGCGTGCTTTTTAAATTACAATTCTTTTTTTCAATAAAAAGCAAAGCAAATAATGTTTAAACTCAATATTTTTTGTGAATAAATAAACTATAGTTCACATGATAAATCAATCATCAAAATTATCATAATTTCATCAAATTATAATTTTTTCAAATTTTTCACTACTTATTTTCCTAAACAAATCATGATTTTGTGTTTATTTAAATTTTTTATATAGGTTGTTTGGTGGTTTTGCCAGTGCTTTTATTTATTATACCTGTGCGCGTATCGTATCACCAGCGCACCGTTTTCCATAAATTTATTTACAAGCTTTTTTTATCTTTCCGTGTGAGCTTAGTTGGTGTACAGTATGTTTAGGTCGAATCTTGTAAGTTTTTGACTCTATCCCAATGTGAAATTTGGTACACATTATGTAAGTCTATTGAAAATAATATGGTGTCATTGAGCTGATATGATGATGGAGATTAATAAAATACAGCTTGCCCTTAATTTCCTTTTACATTAAATTTAAACTTATTTCCACGCAAATATGTTATAAAACGTCGTATGACATAAGTGCGCTTTGATAATTACAGCCTCTGCTTTCTTGTAAATCGTGCAATATCGCCTCGGCTGTAAATCTCAACCTACCGCACTTATATCAATCTCGGTTGTGGAATGACCCCTCCCTGTGGTTTTCCCAAGAGATTATTATTCCTAAAGCATGAGGTCCTTCAAGAAGGGTGAAAATTGAAATTAAAATATGTTTATTTCAAAAACATATTTTCATTTTCTGGAAAGAATTTTTGTAGGATCGACAACGCGTGAGTCATAATAATATCTGTAGTTATGTTATGCACCAAAATTATTATCATGAAGATACTTAAATAACTTTGAATATAACTTTGAATTGTATTTATTCTCTAGTGCATGGTCCAAATCACATCTTGTCAAGATTGGCAGATCACGACTATCGAGGGTTTAGGAGATAAAAGGAAGGGATACCACGTATTGCAGAAAACCCTTGCACAATACAATGGTACCCAATGTGGTTATTGCACTCCTTCGTGGATTATGGCTATGTATAGGTAATTATTTACAAGCTTATTCAAGCATTCAAGCATTCCTGTTTTGTTTTCAAATCACTTTAAATTGGATTTGTTAATTATAGGTTATCACCAGCATGGAATATTTAAAATGACGTCAATCTTAAAGATTTTGCCAAAGGTCTTTTATAGGTCGATGTATTTTTAACGATTGTTATTTAAACTCTATTAAAATAAAATTGTTATTTTAGTCTATTGCAGAATGGCAAAAAACCAACGATGTTGGAAATAGAAAAATCTCTCGGAAGCAACATTTGCAGATGTACGGGTTATAGGCCTATATTAGAAGCTTTCAAAACTTTTGCCAAAGACGCGCCAAAACCTAAGCTTTTAGACATTGAAGATTTATCTATTTGCAAGAAAACTGGAAAGAGTTGCAGTAAGAGTGACTGTGACGAAGATGATTGGTGTCTTATTTCAAGTGATGATGTAAAACAGTATAATATAATAGAAATACAATTGCAAGATGGACGACGATGGTATAGAGCTCAAGAACTTAATAATATATTTGAGATCTTGAATCGAGACGGATACGACTCTTATATGCTGATTTTCGGAAATACTGCCAAAGGTAGCATACATTTCTTAAAAATATTTTTATCTTAAGTATTTATACATTTAAATGCAGTAACTTGCTGATATTTCAATGCATAGTTCAAACCACAAAGACTAGAACCGTGAAATTATATACAGGTTCCTACAATAAAGTAGAAATTATTTTTTTTAAGGAAGGAAGACAATTTTACAGCATATTCAAAAATAGAAATTTATATTTAAACATAAACCAAAATTATTTCTAGGAGCATATCCAATAGATGCATACCCACGTATGTTAATCGACATCAGCGCAATACAGCAGCTGAAAGTCATTGTATTTGACCAGAACATGGTAATTGGCGCTGGATTAACCCTCACAGAACTTCTAGATATTTTCAAAACAACGGCACAGCAGGAATATTTTGGTTACCTACAACAATTTTATGACCATCTGCAATTAGTTGCACATATTTCTGTGAGAAATGTAAGTTGTTTGTTTATATTTCTTTAGAAATCTCAAAATATTGTTTAAGCTGACGAAATTAATGGTCTTTAATCATATTTCTAACATTTTACTGCTGCACTTGCTGAAACACACCAATAAGCAATTGATTAAATACAGATTTTACCTTTTTAGGGTTCCGAAACTATAAGAAAAAAAAACGGAAGCCTTATAGGATCACTCGTTTGTCTGTCCGTCTGTCTGTCTGTCTGTCTGTCCGAAAATATTGGACTGGATTAAGTTGAAACTTGGTACACATATGTAAGTCAGTGACCCAAACATGGATGTGTTACGTAAATAAATGAATTTCAAACATGGGGGCTACTTTTGGGGGGTAAATTAGAAAATTTAATTTAGCAGACTATATTGTGTGACATATCAAATGAAAGGGAATATTGTGAGGATTTCAAATATATTTTTTTATAATTTTAATATAAATAGTTTTGAAGTTATTTAAGAAAATAGGTGAATTTTTTTTTACCTGTATAGGCCTTTGTTTGACCACAATCTCACCGTGGTCAGTGATGATGTGGCCGATGGTAGTAAGCACACAAAGCCTAGAAGGGAACTAGCTCTCAAATGCAGCTGCCGGAACACACCGAAAGGTGCTTGGCGACAGATTTTCAATTTGAGGGTGGTAGCCAGCCAGGCGGGTAGGTACTACAAAGTATCCTACCACCGTGCTATGGTTTCCTCACGATGTTTTTCTTCACCGAAAGCTCAAGCTCATTGTAGGATTGTAACCCGTGACCTTCGTCTCGGCGTTCGGAGTCACTTACCACTGGTATTTAAAGTAACATAGGAAATTTCTCAATTCTTGCTTATCAACTTCATTTGCACTTGTAATTTTACCATCCATTTTGCTTCGATTTGAGTTTAAATTTAGTACACATGTATTTCTGTGACCCTGACATGGATGTGTTAAGTAGGTAAAGCCCGTTTAAGGAGCAAATTAGAACATAAAATAAAGTTTTGCAAACTGTACCGTATCACATATCAATCGAAAAGGGCTTACTGTGAAGGTCTAAAAAAATATTTTTTACGCGACGCTTGATTTGAAAGACTTATTTAAACTGCGTAGACTTATTAAAAAAATAAGACGTAACGATCGTAAACAACGGTGACAAAATAAGTGAAGACAAAATAGATACGAGCGCATTTGCGTATGTGTGCGAGAGAATAATATTGTAAGCTTGCTGAGACTCTCAAGTACGAGTGACATATTCATATATATTAAAAAAAATCGATGACTTGCATGCAACCCTGATCCAATGGCGTCAAAAAATTGTTCTGTCAAATGACATCGCATATTATTGTGAATAGTAATAAAATTACACAGAGAATCGGTTACTTTCTTGTCAACCGTAATCTCAAAATCCTTTTTCTTTAAACACGAATTGTTTTTGCATTTGTTTATGATGCACGACGGCATAATTTCGTAAGTGTTTTTTTGATATTATTATTACGTCTTAAGCTCTTCGTCACTAACAACCGGCTGTCTTTATATTGCCGATTTGTCTTCATACTACGTACTTCACTTTTAATGGCAGATCTATCCGTCTTTAATTTTTCATCGGTCTGAGATAAACTAATAATAATACCGAGCGCAGCGGCGCGGCGCACAAATTAAGGTGCTGTCCCACTGCGGCAAACGCTGTGGACAAGCACGCATCGCATTTTAACTGCGTGGGTTCGTTTGTTTGAAAAATGGGTGTACGTTTCCACTGCAGCACACCTATAAACGAAACTAACGACTATTACAACTGTAACGCAGCATACTTTTGAATCATACGCCTTGTGGAACAGACACGTTTCGTGTTTCACGTAAATATTTTGTACTTATAGAATGGCATTGGCATGAGCTTTGCTAGACAGTTCTTCAGACGATAAATCTATATGATCCCACTTCTTGCAGTAAAACTACGCACGTTTTCGTGTACCGCGTGCATAGCGTTGATAGCGTTGAACTGCGTGGTCGCCACATTCGTGAAAACCACGCGTGTCTCGTATTCGTACATAGCGTGTTGGGTGGCAGTTGACATTGTCACATACAATTTCTTGTAAAGCGAAGTTAGGCACACGTACGTTGCCTCTCAGATGTGCGACAGTGCCTCTATTGCGATGCTCGCTAAGTTTCGAGAGTGGTTTTTTTGAGAATTCAACAATAAATAATGTATTCAGTAATTTCCCTTTACAATCCAGCACTATACCTACATACTTTTTTTAGTCACCATCAACAAATTTGGGTCAAATTAAAAAATATTTATGGAACTTAGTTAAACATGTACGGAACCCTCTCCGTGCGAGTTTAACTCGCACTTGCCCGATTATTTGATAGATAATACTAATCGTAGAAATAAATTATGGATGTTCTCTTTGACTATTAGTTCTTGTACGACAGAATAATCAAATAATTTAGGTCTGCAATGGACAAGTTGAAAAAAATATGGAGGAATCGCAACATATATAGAGCCACAAAAATCCTGCTAGTTCGGGTACTTGTATTCCCCATATTCTTGTACGCTGCAGAAACGTGGACCCTGCGGGAAGTAGAGAAGAAGAAGATAAACGCCCTAGAGATGTGGTGCTGGAGGAGAATGCTCGGAATATCGTGGACTGAATTCCGTACCAACGAGTCTATACTTCGAGAACTTGGCATCAAGCAGCGTTTGTCATCTTTGGTACAGTCTCGTATCCTCACCTTTTTTGGTCACGTGTGCCGCCGAGGGGAGGTGGCTATTGAGCGACTTGTGGTCCAGGGAAAGGTTGAGGTTACCAGGCCACGAGGAAGATCGCCTATGAGGTGGACTGACCAGATAAAAGCGGCAGTAAATAACTCATCATCACTAAATGAATGTACGAGGAAGGCGGCCATCAGAGAGGAGTGGCAACGTGGTATGAAGCTTGCCACCAACACCTGAAGTGATGACCACGACCACTCTGTCAAGAGTGACATCGACAAAGAACAAGAAAAAACGCCAAGAACACAGAAATGGTGATATTTATCTCGAGAAAGAAACCAATGGTTTGGCTTAACGAACTGCCTGTCAAAATAGGTGACATCTTTAAGTATTTTGGCCTCATTGTATTGTCAGGATTAAAAGAAGACGCAGTTATAGAATTTTAGATTTTATTATCATGGTATTGTTTTGTTTCAGATAGGTTCAATGGGAGGGAATCTGATGATAAAACATCAGCATAATGAGTTCCCGTCAGATATGTTCCTACTATTTCAAACTGTTGGTGCTCAACTTACTATTGGTATGTTATATACTATCATAATCTCTACGTTATATAACGTAACGTCTATGTTTATCTATCCGTCACTGCACTTATTGCTCAATATTTTTTTGCAACATTGCGGTAACTAAGTCATGGGAAGCAATTGTCATTTTAAAACGACGTCTACATGTACATTCTCGGCAAAGAGCAAGTTTACTAAAAATAAATTACGTTTTGATATATTACGATCTTTATTTTTCAGTAAACGCAAATGGTTTAGTTCAGACAGTGACCATGGAACAATTTCTGAAATTGAACATGCGCAGGCAGGTCATTTTAAATGCATTACTGCCACCATTGAACAAAGAATTCCAAATTGTTACCTATAAGGTATGTAATATATTATTCATACTCTATATGCCAATTGATAAATATCCTCGGACATTCTTCACACACGGTTATCTGATCCCAAACTAAGCAGAGCTTGTACTATGGAAACCATATAACTGATATACTACATATACTACCAATTTTTTTTTTGTAAATACATACTTATATAGTTAATTACACCCAGACACAGGACAAACAGACATGTTCATGCACACAAATGTTTGTCCTGTAACCAACTGCGACAACTGGCTTGTCAATATATTGGTAAATATATTTTAAAGAGTCAGTTATTCCATTATCGGTTATTTTTATGTTCAGGATATTCCTGTTAATACTACCTATATTTTCTTTAATCTGCCTCCTTTTGTGTGTCCATAATATGATATTAATCGCTTTTTAGGTCATTTTCTTTTCTACAAAATTGGTCGTACCTTGAATATTTTTACGTTCTTCTACAGTTTTTATAAATCTGGTGCAAGACATTACTTCTAAATTTGATAATTCAATCAATTCATTTATTTATCTGTCTTAACTGCAATCAAACCAAAAAATCACATGTTCTTTTATCTCCTAGATTATGCCACGTTCACAAAACGCCCATGCTATTGTAAACGCTGGGTTTCTCTACAGATTGTGCAAAAAAGGCAGAACAATCCAACAATGCAGACTGGTATACGGTGGACTGTCTCACTCTTACACTAGAGCATTATCAACTGAGAAGTTCTTGATTGGTAAAATGCCGTTTACGAATGAAATTTTGCAATCAGCTGTTAGGATTTTAGAAAGTGAATTAATTGTGCAAGACAATCCTCCAGAACCGACAGTAGAGTATCGTAAGCAGCTAGCAGTGGCTTTGTTTTATAAGGTGAGAGTGAATACTTCCAATAATTAAAAAAAAAATTTGAACATTTTTTAAACATGTGCATCCCAATCTCATACTTAGCAATACTTGTAATTGCTGCACATAATAAGGTGCGTTGTTTTGATTCCAGAGTCTACTATCAATCTGTCCAGCTGATGTAATAAGTCCTCGATACCGCACTGGTGCTACCAAAATTCACGAGACGCGACCTGTGTCAGACGCTCGTCAGATATTTGACACCAATCCCACGTTATGGCCTTTGAATCAGCCCATACCTAAAATTGAAGCTTTGGTAAGTAAAATAGTTATCCAAGGATCAAAATCATTTCATTAAAGTATACCTTCGCTAATTATACTAGTAGCAGATAGTCTCTTTCTTATACCAAGGTCAAATGGCTAACAAAATTCTGAGATGAGCTAATAATTCAAATTATTCTAGATGCGTTCATGGCTAAAACTATTAGGCTCCTGAGCGAATCCAAAATCTCTTCAGCTTTATCTTAAGAGTAAGAGTGCAAAATATACAACTCAGTTTATAAAATTGTATAAAACAATTTAGAAGAAGGTATTTATTTCTAGAGTTACCTTAACCCATGTATTAATAAATATCTTAAAAAATATATCTCTTTACTTAGTTGCCCTTACCAATATACGAATATGTTCAGTACAGCTCTACATAAAACCCATTCTAGCTACAGTATGTCTGACTTAAATTCCGTAAATGTTTACAGTTACGAGAAAACAAGGAAGTGCTAAATATGTAACATTATTTAAATAATTTATACTCCATGCTAAATTCTGTTTTACTAGAAAGAGCTTATATCTTGGTTATTTTTATAGTTATTCGAAAAATATTCATGCATAAACTATATATCTATACTAATAATAAAGCTGAAGAGTTTGTTTGTTTGTTTGTTTGTTTGTTTGTTTGTTTGAACGCGCTAATCTCTGGATCTGCCAGTGGGATATGGAAAAACCTTTTTGCAATTGAAAGCCCATTTATTAAGGAAGGTTATAGGCTATAGAACATCACGCTACGACCCTCAGGAGCTGAGCAATGATAAAAAGAACGTTAAGCGGGAGCACGTATAGCATGGGTGAGCGATGCGACGCGGTTGTCAATGGATGACAGCGGTCGCCTAGGTAACAGTTTTTTGTTATTTTTAACTGTCATCAAGACGAGGTTATCAATTCGTCGGAATCTTTTTTATGTATGTTCCTCGATTACTCGAAGATGCCTGACCCGATTTGGAAACTATACATACAGGTGGTCACATGGTCACCAAGTCAGGGTCTGATGATGGGATCTTGAAGAAATCGAGGGAACTCTTCAAATTTTATAGGCACTAACAATGTTTTTCATATATTTTCTAAAACTATTCAGATATTTGCGTCTGGTAGTCGTCACATGTTGCTGAACTGATGATGGAAGGTACAACTCCTTAACGGGTAGGAGTTAGGGGATAAATCTCTAAATATTATAGGAACGATGATGGAAAGTACAACGCTAATATGCTTATCCTAGGTCAGTGACCTTGAGAGTCATTGATTACACATAAGAAACTAAAAAATGAAATACTTTTAACAAAAAAAAACCACAAAGGCACTAATAAGTATAAAATAACTATGTAAGAACTCTACTCTGATAGTTTTGAAGTCAACGAAATTAGCCATTGCTGTTGCATCATCAGATATTTATTGCTGCTACACTATTGACAGGTAGAAGGACGGCTCATTTCACTTCTAAACAGACTCTTACGGTATTTCTTGAAAAAGACAGCGTACGCTCTATACGTAAAAATGGACCATTGGGCAAGGTTTTACAAGATGCAAACCTAATAATATGGGATGAGTGCACATGACTCATAGAGCTCATCTAGAGGCTTTCGATAGAACTCTCAGAATTATAAAATGCACAAATAGCCATGGGTGGAATAACTTTGATGTTTTCTGGTGATTTCAGATAAACGTTGCCTGTTAGGGAAACTAGATCAGATATTATTAAATCTTGCTTATCTGTTGAATTATTGAAACTGTATACCAAAATGAGGAGTCACTTGGGTAGAGGAAGCACAGATTTCCCAATAAAGCTCCATTTAATCGGGGATGGGAAAGTACCTGAATCAGATAAAAAAAATAGCTATTGACAAATACGTTGGTGAAATTGTGACCAACACTGAAGACCTGATCTGTAGAGTATATCCGGATATAGCCAATATCGACCAAAAAAAAACATTAATGGATGTGTGAGAGGGCAATTTAATTTAATTAGCTGCCAGAAATATAAGCGTTGACGCCATCAACGACAAAATAATGGCTAAACTACCAGCCGACAGCGTAGTTTTCGAATCGGACCAGTAACTCCGGAGATTCACGCGTTCAAACAAACAAACAAACTTTTCAGCTTTATTATTTAATGCTAAATAGCTTTCCACCCGCGATGCCACCCGCGATCAGTCAGTCAATTAACCAACTTCAAGCGGAGGTTATCAATTCGTTGAAATCTTTTTTTTGTATGTTCCCCGAATACTCGAACGCCTGGACCGATAAGGAAAATTATTTTTTTTTGAAAGGATATACTTCACAAGTGGTCCCATGATCACCAAGTCAGGATCTGATGATAGGATCCTATACAAATCGAGGGAACTCTTCAAATTTTATAGGCACTTACAATGTTTTTCATAAACTTTTCAGCTTTAATATAGAATGCTAAATAGCTTTCCACCCGCGATATCACCCGCGATCAGTCAGTCAGTCAGTCAGTCAATTAACCAACTTCAAGTGGAGGTTATCAATTCGTCGGAATATTTTTTTTTTGTATGTTCCCCGAATACTCGAACGCCTGGACCGATTTGGAAAAATATTTTTTGTTTGAAAGGGTATACTTCACAAGTTCTATGGATCTGATGATAGGATCCTGGACAAATCGAGGGAACTCTTTAAATTTTATAGGCACTTACAATGTTTTTCATCATACTTTCTAAAGCTATTCAGATATTTGCGTCTGGTAGTCATCATCTTATGTTGCTGAGCTGATGATGGAAGGTACAACTCCTTAATGGTTAGGAGTTAGGGGATAATTCTTTAAATGTTATAGGAACGATGATGGAAACTACAACGCTAATATGCTTATCCTAGGTCAGTGACCTTGAGAGTCATTGATTACACATAAGAAATTCGAAATTGAAAAATAAAAAACTTTTAACAAAAAATAGGACCGCCTTCAAAGGCACTAAAAAGCAGAAAATAACTATTTAGGAACTCTAATATGATAGTTTTGAAGTAAGCGAAATAAATCTGCGGTACCATGATATCGGTTCAAATTTTTGTTAAAAGTTTTATATATTTAGATTGGCTATTGGACGCTGATCAGTGTTATTATCACCATCGGCATCAGCGTAGGCATCAAAGTGACCATAAGAAAGATCTTGGGAAAAACGTAACCTTTTGATGGGTTGGTCTTCTGTACCAAATTTGGCATACTGGTTTCCATTTCGATATACTTCAAATACAAATGGGTATATTTGACCGGCTGCAACTAACTCGCAGAAATGTAGAGTGTTGTAACATCTAATTTATACTTTTCTTTTGTCCCATGATTGTTGCCAAGACGGTCATGAGACATAACAGCAAATTCATCCCAATTGTTCGTCATATGCATTGCATTGCACCAAGCTTTTATGTGAGTTCAAAAGCAGTATTGATATCAACTTCGATGCAAATCACCCCCAAAATAACTTTCTACCCTTTTTTAACCCCGATAGGCGATGAGTTTCAATAAAATACAAAACACGTCTTCCATCAATTATCTTAAAGAATGTTTATGCAAAATTTGAAGTAGATTGGACCAAGGAATCACGTTGTTCCATACAAACTTTGTCCCAGTTTTTCAACCCCTAAGGATTTCGGAAGATCCTTTCTTATAGGATGCCTACTTCATACGAAGAACACACCCTCTAAATTTCAGGTCTCTACGATCAGCGGTTTAGGCTATGCGTTGATCCGTCAGACAGTCATTCAGGACTATGCATGTTAAATAGATATTAGACCACCAAATTTATGTAATGGTACCAGACTTCAAGTAAAATTTCTAGATTTCTGTCATAGTAGCGATTGGTTTTGACTGAGCCAGCAGTTGGGCAAACAGTACTGATACCTCGCATTCCGATGATACCCATAGATTTACCATATAGATTTAAACGAATAGGTACAATTTCCTGTGAAATTACCTACCTATCGTCTGAAGTAAATATAAATAAAGCACAAGGACAAACTTTTAAGCATGTTGGAATATATTTAAGAGAAAACTGTTTTTCCCATGGACAATTATTATGTTGCCTTATCTAGATCAGGTTGCATAGGCTACTTTTTATTTGGAAACGCGGGTGGAACCGCGGGGGACAGCTAGTATTATATAATATGCATATAATATATATTATAATGTATATTATTGCATAAACTTATATATTAAAATAAAAATTTATCTATCTTTTAAAGATCCAATGTTCTGGAGAAGCTCAGTTCACAGAAGATCTGCCGGCACTACCCTATGAGGTCTTTGGTGCATTTGTGCTCAGTACGATACCATTGGGAGACATTGTCAACATTGACCCAAGTAAAGCCCTAGTAAGTAGAATTTTGGAAATATACTCTGTATGTGATGTAAAATATGTAATTTAGAAAAAGTTACCTAATCTAGTGATAGTGGCCAGAAAATTAGGAGGGCTTAAGATGGTGACAATTTTAATATACCAATATTATTATTTATTTATTTGATATGTCTTCCATTGAAATCATTTATTATTAAATTTTAGAAAGAACCAGGAGTAATAACATTCTATTCAGCAAAAGACATACCTGGTGAAAATTCCTTCACACCAGGTGGAAATGCATTCTACGTATCCACTGAAGAAATATTATGCAGCAGTTCTATCAAATATTTCAACCAACCTTTAGGTATTATTGTTGCTGAATCCCAACAAATAGCAGATAGAGCGGCAAAAATGGTTGAAGTCAGATATAGAAACCTCAAAAAGCCTGTCCTTGATATCAAAATTGCTAAGAAAGATCCCAATAGAAACACATTGTTTACTTCTCAAGATGCAACGGAACGGGGAAATGATGTAGTTAAAGTTATTAATGGGGATAATAGTATTTATGGCCAATATCATTTTACTATGGAGACACTGGTTTGTGTAACTAAACCAACGGAAGAGGGATTAGAAGTCCATACAGCTGGGCAGTGGATGGATGGTACGCAGTGGATGATATCGAGAGCATTAAATATTGATGAAAATCGGTAAGTTTATGTATTGGTATTTCAAAAAAAAGAAACTAATACCTCATAATTACAATTACTAATATTCATGGTTATTAGAACGGAGACGTTTAGGCTTTTTATATTACCATTAAAGAACTCGCATGGAATAGCTACTTAGTAATTAAATTTTATGAAAATAAAATAAAACAAATACTGATTTATATAATATATATAATATTCCTTAGGGTGGATGTCCACGTGCGTCGTCTTGGGGGTTCATATGGCATTAAAGTATCCCGAAGCATCCAAACGGCAATAGCTTGCAGTTTGATCGTACAAAAATTGAATAGACCATGCAGGTTCATACAATCGTTGACGACTAATACCAGAGCTGTTGGAAAAAGGCTACCGTGTTCTACTGATTTTGAGGTACCTATCTCGCCTTTTATCCAAAATATTTTATTTAAATTTTGAAGAATTCAGATATTTAAGTCTCTAAAAAATAATATCTCAAAAATGTTAACTCAAAAAGTCATCTATATGATATAATATTTTTTCCTCAAATTTAGCTCGGCGTGAACAGCTCCGGAGTGATTCAATACATGAACTACAACCTATATGAAGATAATGGTTATAAAATAAATGAGACGTTCTCCGTCCTCGGTACAGATATTTATTACAACTGCTACAACAACGCTAGATGGAACTATAAGTGCTACGATGCAGTCACTGATAACGCTAAGAACACATGGTGTCGGTCGCCCGGTATGAAACTTTTATATTATAGAAATTCCAACTTTAAAATGTTGATTTTTGAGTTATGCAGCATTTTTTTAAATACATCACGTTTTAAAGCTTTAAAGTTTCTTATTTTATAGTACAAAATTTACAAAATAGTAGAACATAACTTTGTCACTAATATTTTAAGATATTCTGTTTATAATTTTCATTTTCCTAAATAAATCAATATTATTACAGGAACATTGGAAAATATTTCAATGGCAGAATATGTCATGGAACAAATCTCTTATGAAATGTCATTAGATCCACTCGATGTTAGACTAGCAAACCTGAATCTCTCCAAATTCAGTGATCTCAGAGAAATGTCAGAAACAATAAAAAAGAACGCTGAATATACCCAAAGAAGAGCAGCAGTACAAAAATTCAATGCAGAAAACCGTTGGAAAAAACGTGGTCTTAGAATTGTATTCCTAAGATGGACCCCAATAGGAGTCCTTACATTGTATGTAAACATGTCTGTATGCCACGGTGATGGATCTGTTGTTATCACTCATGGTGGTATAGAAATGGGTCAAGGGATTAATACAAAAGCAGTTCAAATATGTGCATATTTTTTAAAAATACCTGTAGATAAAATACAGATAAAAGCAAATAATACTATAATTGCACCAAACTGTTTCGTATCTGGAGGATCTTTGACATCACAAAATGTAGGTATTGGAGTTCGAAAATGTTGTGAAGAGCTCTTGAAAAGGCTGGAACCTATTAGAAATAGATTGAATAAGCCAAAATGGGAAGAACTCATAAAGACAGCTTTTGAATCTGATGTGGACTTGCAAGTACATGGTTATGTAGGAGCAAATGATGTTCAGGAATACAACATTTATGGTTGTACTGTGGCAGAGGTTGAAGTTGATATATT
Source organism: Tethea ocularis (assembly GCA_963555595.1). Taxonomy (NCBI): domain Eukaryota; kingdom Metazoa; phylum Arthropoda; class Insecta; order Lepidoptera; family Drepanidae; genus Tethea; species Tethea ocularis. The sequence continues at coordinate 9,216,163 of OY741972.1, read as the reverse complement.
AACTGGAGAATCAGAAATTCTGAGGGTTGATTTGTTAGAGGACGTGGGATTAAGTGTTAGCCCTGAAATTGATATTGGTCAAGTAAGTTTAGCATTGTATTCACATGATTTTATCAACTTTGACTTATCGAATGTTATTAGATATTTTTATAAAAACTCTTTATTCTCTGCTTTATTATTGATCAGGTTGAAGGTTCTTTTATCATGGGTCTTGGATATTGGACATGTGAAAACCTGGTTTACGACCCAAATACTGGTGAACTGTTGACAAACCGAACTTGGAACTATCAAGTTCCTCAAGCTAGGGATATACCACAAGACTTCAGAGTTTACTTTAGGAAGAAGTCTTACAGTACTGAACCAATTCTTGGTGCCAAAGGTATATTATTTTATTTAAATTTAATTCGTTCCACTTCGATTTTTTCTACATTTATTATGAGTAATTTCTTACTAGTTATACGCTGTCGGAATGACATACAGCGAACGTGCTTTTAACATTTCCTTCGTTTGTTTTGCTGTAAGTAGTAAGATTTTTTACTTTTATTCATAATCTCATTCCCTTTACATATTAAAGATTTTAAAATAAAGGGGTAGGTATTAATTTTTACCATAAAAAATAAATTACTATAAATCGTTGTCGATAATTATGTTTCCGTCTTTTCAGGTACTGGCGAACCGCCAATGTGTATGTCTATTGTCATCGCTTTAGCTATAAGAGAAGCCATTGCTGCTGCGAGACAAGACTCTGGAATTCCAACTACGCAGTGGTTTTCATTAGGTAGGTAAATTGTTTGCACGCTTTTCATCAAAATTCTGAAATACAGCCGTGAGGCTTGTAAACCCTTTACAAGCCTCAAGTGCCACTGCTCATAGTGGTAGTTATTTTGCGACCATAATTATAATGGTTTCCTCAAGATATTTTGACATCACTGAAAAGTTATATTAAATGTAGGACTTAAGTCGCGCAAACTTAAGATCCCAAAACACGGCCTTTGACGTCACTACCTACTTATTAAGTTATCTTGAGCTTGAGCTTTCGGTGAAGGAAAACATCGTGAGGAAACCATAGCACGGTGGTAGGGTACTTTGTAGTACCCGTCTGGCTAGCTACCACCCTCAAGTTGAAAATCTGTCGCCAAGCACCTACCGGTGTGTTCCGGCAATTGCACTTGAGAGCCAGTAATTGCCTTCTCGGCATTGTAACAGGTCGGCAACACATTGGCAATACCTCTGGTATTGCAAATGGCGATAGGCGACGGTAACCACATACCATCAGGTGAACCGCCTGCCTGCTTGTCAACTTTCGGACAAAATATATATATATATATATTTTTCAATTTACAGATGGACCTTCTACGGTGGAAAAAATTGCTTTAGCAGCTGCTACTAAGTTTAGTGATTTTAAATTTTATTAATTATATTCATAACTAAAATGATATCGATATCAGTCAGTAATATCTCTGTTAATATTTTTAGCATTTAATTATTCTTTATTGATCAACTGTGGTCTTTCTTTCTTTATTTGTATGTTTGCGGAACAAATCAGGCAATGGCTCAGAGCCCTAGTCTTGTATTTATGATTGTACCTATTTGTTTTTCTTGTTTTATTATATAAAAAATATGATATGATTGTATCTTTTGTGCTGTATGCGTGTGGCGCGCAAAAAATAAAAACTTTTTCTTTCTTTCTTCTTTCTTTCTTATTGTTTTTTTTTAGTTACCATAGTAATTATCATTTTTATATACAATGGCTATCGAGACTAGCCAAAATCGCATGTTCATATCAGTTATATCAGTTAAATACAAACTATTAACAAAAACACACGAGTGTTAGTTCTATTAGTTCTTAGATAAGTAAGAAGCACAAAAATCGAAATCCCAGCACATCTGTAAAAGTGGTTTCGCTTCTTGGAGTTGAGCATTGGTTATCAAAGGTGTCTGGAGGAGGGGGGATAATCTGACGTTCACCACGCGCACCATACACAACATGATGACGAAGGAACCGCACCACCGTCTACCATTTTGCGTTATGACGGCTCAATACTGTAAGTAAGTATCTAGCAATCCGTGCAGACTCCTATTTTGTAGATGTCCGAAAGTTAGATTTAGAAATAAATATCTCGGGACAAATAATAAATAAATAATCAATTGTGCTTTTTGTATACGTTTATCCAGTTTTTTTTTATACTACTAAGGTAGCAAGCAAGCATTACCTGATGGTAAGTGGTTGCCGTCGCCTATCGCCATTTGCAATACCAGAGGTATTACTAATGTGTTGCTGACCTGTTACAATGCCGAGAAGGCAATCTGGCTCTCAAGTGCAATTGCCGGAACACACCGGTAGGTGCTTGGCGACAAATTTTCAACTTGAGGCTGGTAGCCAGCCAGGCTACAAAGTACCCTACCACCGTGCTATGGTTTCCTCACGATGTTTTCCTTCACCGAAAGCTCAAGCTCATTGTAGGATTCGAACCCGGGACCTTCGTCTCGGCATCCGACGTCACTACCACTGAGCTATCATCGCCTTGAAACGACGTACGTACGAGTACTAGTCAGCTGTCAGCCATAATCAGTCAATAGTACCTACCTAATTTAAATAAAAATGTATTGAATATTATCTTATACTGTATGTGCCTAGCGGTGCAGATACTAATTTTGCAGCCTAAAATACCTAATTACTGGGATCTACTTGTATTGCTTGCGTTTTAAGGAAATTTTAAATAAAACGATGCGTACTGTTTCAATTCTTAAGCGAGTGTAATGGCGAAAATCTGTTACAATAGTCAGGGATTGGAGGAATAGGGTACAATATTATATTGGCCAATAGGAGCGCGGCACGTCTAATTATCACGTCATGGGAGATCTTGATGATTGGCGGAAACAAACCACCAAAGAGAACTTATTGTTTTTGCAAGTATAGGCGTAAGCGCGAACATGCCGCCGGCCTTGAAAGTAGCAGCTTTCAACGTTCTTCAGGTCTCGTAGACTCCTCATGTACGTCTTGAAATAGAGGGCAGATCTTCGCGTAGCTCCGCCGAACTACACCCGAAGCCGTTTGTATGTCCGCTACTCGTGAGATGCCGTCGTTGCCTGGGATAGTTGCAAGCACTCGACCCATGTGCCATTTTAGTGGTGGAAGATTACTGTCCTTGATTAAGACGAGCGCGTTGGGTTCTAGCTCCATTGTCTTTTCCGTCCACTTGTTTCGTACCTGCAACTCAGATATATATTCTTTGGACCAGCGGGTCCAAAAATGTTGCCGTATTTGCTCCACTCGTTGGTATCGATTTAGCCGATGTGCGGGAGTATCGCTGAGGTCATCACTGGTAGGTGCAGTCAGCGGTCGACCAACCAAAAAGTGACCAGGAGTGAGAGGAGTAAAGTCTTTAGGATCTGGAGAAAGAGGAGAAAGTGGTCGGGAATTCAAAACAGCTTCTATTTGTGACAACACTGTGTAAAACTCCTCGAATGTTAGGTGAACATTTCCCACCACACGGCGTAAATGATGTTTACAAGATTTTACTCCTGCCTCCCACAGACCACCAAAATGCGGAGAATAAGGGGGAATGAATTTAAATTTAATTTGTTGACTAGTTGCGTATTCAATAATAGATGTACTACATCTTTGTAAAAAGTTCGAAAAATCATTCATTAGCCCTACAAAGTTACGACCGTTATCTGAGAATATTTCTATTGGTTTACCACGGCGAGAAATAAACCTATTCAAGGCCAATAGATATGCCTCCGTAGTGAGATCACTGACTAGTTCTAAATGAATTGCGCGCGTGACAAAGCACACAAATAAACAAATGTATGCTTTTAAAGTTTTAGCCCCCCTACCTTTACGGTTGAGTATGAGAACCGGCCCACAGTAATCTACTCCGCATCGATTGAAGGGAAAACTGGGCGTTATCCTTTCTTTAGGCAAGTTGCCCATGTGTGGTGTAAGTATCTTACCCGTCATGCGCGTACACCTTACACAAGCGTTCACTACATGCCTAGCTAGGTTCCTACCACCCAACGGCCACCACTTTTCGCGTAAATGGCAAAGTAAGGCCTGAGCTCCAGCGTGGAGAAGCTGCAAGTGTTCGTATCGAAACAATAATAAAGTAAAATAATGTTTACTAGACAATAGGATAGGATGCATTTTATTATAACTAAAATCTTCGGAGTTTCCTAATCGCCCACCTACTCGCATTATTTTATTTTTATCTAAAAATAAATCTAACTTAGTTAGGTTGCCTTTACCTTTAATGCTCGCACCACTACTTAACAATTTATATTCACTAGGATAACTTTTTATTTGTGACCATCTTATTAGCGTTTTTTCAGACTCATCTAACTCATCTACAGTAAGGATGCCCGTGCGTTTGTCTGTTTTATTGCGAATATTATATATGAATCGTAACATAAATGCTACCGCGCGCTTCATACGATTATATTGCGAAAACCTATCGAATGAAAATAGTGACAAGTCAGGTGATTCATGCGTCACAAAGGAAGAAATAGCCGGTCTAAGTTCAGGAAGGTCCTCGCATGTTTCTACGACCTCATAATCATGTATTGTGTAACTAGGGCTTCGTAAAAAGTCGGGCCCCTCCCACCACAAGGTGGAAGATGAAAGTTCCCCTAGGCCAAGACCCCGTGAAGCGAGATCAGCAGGATTTTCCTTCGTTCTCACATGACGCCAATGAACATCTTTAGTAAGTTCGTGAATTTCCGAAGTCCTATTTTGAACAAAAGTTTTTAATTTATTTGGCGCCATGTGCAACCAGCCTAACACGATGGTTGAGTCAGTCCAACACACGATATTATTAAACTTGCAAGTTAATGAACTACGAACCCTATCAAGTAGCTTCGCGCCTAACAAGGCACCACAAAGTTCAAGACGCGGTATACTCATAGGCTTGAGAGGCGCGACCTTAGCCCTAGAAGTAAGCAATCTTACTGATAACGTTCGGTCTTTATTCACTGTGCGTAAATAAATGCAGGCACCGTACGCCGTTTGCGATGCATCACTAAAAACATGCACTTCTATATAGCTAGGTTGGCTACCTATAGCGTGCCGAGGAATGCGAATAGTATTGAGCTGTTCTAATGCGATAACAAACCGGTTCCATGTTCGTGCGACATTACACGGAACTGTGGTATCCCAATCTATTTTTAGAAGCCATAATTGTTGCAATAATACTTTTGCGATAATTATCGTTGGGCTTAGCAAACCGAGAGGGTCAAATATTTGTGAAATATTCGACAAGATAGACCTTTTAGTGACAGGATTGTCGTCATTTTGAAATTGCGTGTTGAAATAAAATTCATCGCTTGAATTATTCCAGCCTAAGCCTAACGTTTTTGAACTAACATTTTCACTGTATTTAATTTCCTTCGACTGGTCTAACAAATCATCATCATTATCATGTTCACGTTGGAAATTATACATCCATTTCTGAAGTGGAAAACATCCTGATTGTAGCGTGTCCCTAAGCTCATCACATAATTTTAATAAGCCAGCTTTATTATTACTACCCGTTAAAACATCATCAACGTAAAAATCATCCCTTACAACCCTTTGGACATCTGGGTTGGATGATTCAATCCCTAACTGCTTCAAGCATCTCACGCTTAGGAACGGCGCAGAAGCAGTTCCGTATGTGACCGTATTTAGTTGATAAATACCTAGCGGTTTCGATGGATCATCGCGCCACAAGATCATTTGCAAATTACGTTGGTCCTTTTCTACTAAGCAATTTCGAAACATTTTAGTAACGTCTGCACATACTACGAATTTATGTTGTCTAAACCGCAAAAGAATAGAAATTAAATCACCCTGTATCGCCGGGCCAACTAATTGCAAATCGTTAAGCGACTTTCCTGAGGAAGACGGAGCGCTGGCATCAAACACTACACGTAATTTAGTCGTGGTGCTATGCTCCCGGTAGACGCCGTGATGCGGCATAAAATAGCACGGACCTTTATAAGAGCTCACCGGGCTCATATGACCTAAGCTTTCGTATTCCTTTATAAAATTTGCGTATAATAATTTATAATCAGGCGAGCGTTGTAATCGTTTTTCTAGCGCGATAAAACGACGCTCAGCTTGATCATACGAATCGCCCAACTGACTAAGTGACTCTTTGAATGGAATACGCACAGAGAATCTTCCTTCACTATCGCGTATTGTTGTGCGAAGGAAATGTTCCTCACAAGCGCGTTCTTCCTCAGTCCGCGTATCCTTAGCCGTTTGAAGCTCCTCGGTCTCCCAAAACAAACGTAATTGCGTATCTATCGAACTACTGAAATTACAATTAATGCGTGTAATATATCGAGTTTGATTATGAATAGGGCCGGAAATAATCCACCCTAGCTTAGTGTTTTGCAAGTAAGGGCCGCTGGGAAGTCGGAATTTACCTTCTTCTAAGAGGTCCCAAAACCTGTCAGCACCAATTAATATATCTACGTCTTTAGAATATAAAAACTGCGGATCTGCCAACCTTATGTTTTCTGGAATACAGAACTGCGCGTTTAAATGACATAAGGCTGGTATGGTAGACGTTATCTGAGCTAATACAAAACAATCTAAATGCGTAGTGTATGTATTATCTACATGCGATTTAATTTCAATGCTACATGTTTCCGAACATTGTATCACCGAATCTCCTACACCTCTAACTTCGTGAGTGGACTGTAATAATGGCGCGTTAATTGATTTACAAAATGATTTTGAAATAAAGCACCGCTGGCTTCCACTGTCAAGCAGCGCGCGCGCCCTGCGATAAGCGCCGTGCGCATCAGCTACCTCAACTACAGCTGTTGACAATAGAACCGTGTGCATATCTATAGATCTAGTGCGTGTTTGCATGTGTGCCTTGTTTACGTGGATCGGTAATGAGTCTGTACTTGCGCTCGCACTGGGCTTCTCAGCTGTGATACTTGAATGAAATGCAACAGAGCTAGTATTATCGTTATGAATTAATGAATTATGTTTTTGGTTACATTTCCTGCACGGCCCATAAACACAAGTATCTGACGCATGCCCCGAACGTAAGCAATTCTCGCAAAGTTTGTGATCGCGTACTAACTTTAACTTTGATTCTAAATCACAATCAATAAATTTTTGACAAGAATAAAGTGGATGCTTCGCGTTGCATTTCAGGCAAGGTTTATAGAAGCGGGACTGACGGTCTTGTGGCTTATTGGTTGAAACATTGCAGTGTGATATGTTACGAGTATGTGATTGTGTTGATTGTTTTTTGTTTTCATGTTGTGAATGATTTTCTTTGCTGTGTGAAAGTTGTAATGTTTCAAGCATGTCTGCCCTATCTTTTAAAAACCCAATCAAATCAGTCATTTTAACTATTTGTTTAGAATCACTCTCGCTCGCAAACAAAGTGCATTTATAAGTTTCCCATTCGCGTTCAGTCGTCTTGTCTAATTTTGACACGATTATGTAATTGATAAGCGTATCCCAGTTATCAGTAGGTTCACCTAGAATTTTTAGTGCGCGTAAATTCTTTAATATAGTGTCTATTAGATTTCTAATGTGAGCAGGTGATTCTTTAGGCAACGCAGTTATAGTAAATAATGCCTTGACATGGTTTTGTACCAATAACCTACTGTTATTGTACCTATTCAGTAACAACTCCCATGCAACGGAATAGTTATCTGAGGAGAATTCTAGTGACTCCAAAACCAACATTGCACTACCTTTTAACGATGACTTCAAGTAATGAAACTTTTGAATACTACTAATCTGTTTAGAGTTGTGAACTAAAGATGAAAAGGTATCCCGAAACTCGAGCCAGTGCTCATACGAACCATCAAAGGTGGGCATGGAAATAGTGGGCAATTTTACAGATCCAGGCTTGTCGCTATAGCAAGGCGTATTAGAACAGTCAGTAACATCATCACCGGATAGCATGGATTCCGCAAGGGCTATTGTGCTATAATAGGCATTCTCGAATGATTCTCTGTTATCTAACTGATCAGCTATTTCGCTATCGTTAACACTTTCTTCGATTTTGTTCTGAATATCATTGAACTCTGTAAATAAACTAGAAGCTCCTTTGATTCGTAATTTTAAATCTATGCGATCTCGGGATGCAAAAACAAGATTTTCGTTATCTTGTAGTGACTTTAAATAGTTAGCGAACTTAGTTAACCTACCCTTAACAATGCCGCGCTTTTTAACCAACTCGCGAACCAAATCGTTAGAACAAATATTAGGCGATCTATCACGTGGCGATTTGGGATTTTCCTGACCTATTTTAGCGTTATCTATATTTAACATAACGGGAGATTTATCGCGAGACATTTTGGTGGTCAGTGAAATCAAGAGTACTCACGGTTTCGACTCACGGCTCGTATGGTAGAAAATGCACGCCACACGCGTTAGCCGCGTCAGCACTCCATCAACAACCACGTTAAACACTGAAATCAGTTTAAACACAGGTATCACAAAGAGAACAGGGAGGTGATTGGGAAAGGAAAGGATGGTTGGCCCCACCAGATTGCGTTTGAAGTACGATGAAATGCCAATCCAATTTCAGTTCCCATGCGCGCTTGGCCTCCAGGTAATCCTTGGTCCAGGTGTCCAGGTATCCAGGTATTGTCCAGTGCGTATTGCGTAGTTCTCCTGCAGGTAAGTTAGGTAGCCTCGTGTTCGAACTCCACAGGATGCCGATTCTTCTATTTGGCGTAGAAGGACCATATGTATGTGCCTAGCGGTGCAGATACTAATTTTGCAGCCTAAAATACCTAATTACTGGGATCTACTTGTATTGCTTGCGTTTTAAGGAAATTTTAAATAAAACGATGCGTACTGTTTCAATTCTTAAGCGAGTGTAATGGCGAAAATCTGTTACAATAGTCAGGGATTGGAGGAATAGGGTACAATATTATATTGGCCAATAGGAGCGCGGCACGTCTAATTATCACGTCATGGGAGATCTTGATGATTGGCGGAAACAAACCACCAAAGAGAACTTATTGTTTTTGCAAGTATAGGCGTAAGCGCGAACATATACTAATAAGAAAATTTATGGGTCTAAAGGTAACTTGAATAAAATTAAATGCAATTTACGACTATTTGCTTGTAGACACGTAAAGATTCATATTTTTAGTGACAGGTGAGCCTCCAACGTGCATGGCAGTCATTGTTCCACTGGCTATCAAAGAGGCTATTGCATCAGCAAGATCAGACTCCGGTATTCCTAGTACAAATTGATTACCTGTTGGTAAGCTTACAATTTACTTTTAAGAGTAGGTACCTACACTCATCTTATATTTATTATTACAATAAAATGTTGATTTCAGATGGACCATTTACAGCCGAAAATCTCTGCTTAGCATGTGCAACAAAAGCAGATGACTTTAAATTGTATTGAAAACAACCAAATAGTTAAAATCTACTTTATTACTTACTGATGAAGATTTGGGAGAAAACTGCCTTCTTATATCCTTATTTCCTTAGATTTTATTATTATTATAATATACCTATGTGTATTTTACAATTTATTTTTGCTTTTTCTGCCAACTCGTTAGCTTTGCCATCCAGAGAGGAAACGCTGCTAGCCTTCTGGGAACCTTGCCGTTGATCGGCGGCAACGGCTGCCTAGTGGATTTTTTTAAAATGTAGATTGTATTTTGTATATTGTAAATAACTGTAAATAGAACTTTATTGTGCTACAGATCTTTTTTTGTAAGTTGAACAATTATACAAAATACACTAGCTACACTATCTATTGTCGTTTCCTATTAAGCCCGAAAGTTTGCATGGGAGAGATCTTTTTAACGATGTTGTCACAATATTTTACTCGTGCTCTATTTTCAAGTATCATGCTTCAAGTAACATGTGTTATTATAATAATTTATGATACTGTTGCATAATAGGGGTTATTAAATACGAGTGTGAGTTTAAGTACCGAGCCGTAGGCGAGGTTCTTAATAGTATCACACGAGTTTTTAATACCTAATTATGTGCAGTATCATACAGTACAAAAATTTGTCACATTGTCATCGTCAAATTGAATTGATACTGATTGATTATACTATTGATAGGTCCAAAGTGTACTTTAATAGAAAAAAAGTTATTTTATAGCATTATCTTGGGAACAAAACAATACTATAATGAATCATTATACACGGGTGTGCGTAAAGTGGGTCATTAAAGTACTGATTTTGATTTCATAATTAGCACATTACGATATGAGAGTAGATAAAAATTATTTAATATAGTATTTTTGGGACCAACCATTACATATCTTAACAATAAACTATCCACAAAATTCAATACAGCAAATTATCTTGATCCAACTCAATGAAACCGGGTAAAAATGAAAAATGAACCGCAATCTCACCGGCTAGTCTGCGAGAAATGTATAGCTCTCGTATATCACACTGTCAAATGGAAATACGATTTTTCTACGACTCATTTGCATGCTTTATGTAGCCATAGATCGAATAGTGCTTATTATAGTTGCTGTAATGGATAAACTTTTTTGCTATTAAAAATCATCATTCAAAATTTGTGAATAAAACGTTAGTTCTATACTTTGTATAATTATCTATTATCTAAAATAAATTAACATAACGAAAGTATAAATTATGAGTTAATTACTGTTTTGACTGTTAGATTTTTGGTATATCGGCATTTTAACATCTGTATTATCCACCTTTCTCTCAACTTCTTGTAACTCCTTCATCTGTCTATCCGCGTCTTCAATTTCCTGTCTTCTTTTTCTTAAACTATTAATATTTCCTTTATTTATATTATCTTTTGGTAGTAAATCTTTTCTAAACTTACCATTTCCTATGTCATTTATATCCTGGAAAAATTGTCTGCTATTATGAAACATCCTTTTGGTATTTCTTCCTTTGTTGGTAGGCTGAGAATCGTTAGTATCTATAAATTTCTTCTTGCAAGCAGGACATAGTTTTTCTTGATATGATCTCTTATTAATTTTATACTCATTTTCACTTTTATCAGAGAGATTATAACTATTCAATGTAGTTGCCAGCCCTTTGTTTTTATCTTTTTTAGGACAATTAATACAAAACAATTTTCTCTTTTTATTCTTTTTTGGTTTTAATTTATCAGATTTACTACGGGAAAAAAACGGGAACCTCATATTCTTAAATGGGCTAAAACAAAAAGAAAATTAAAATAATGAGCAATTTATCAAACGAAGACAATAATATCTTGGCTTTGTTAAACGCTAATAATGTACCTATTATTTTCACAGCCAAAACTGAAACCATGGATTCTGTACTCCAATTTCAAACGCTCAGGGTAAAAAAATACGTTAGTGATAAACGTCGTCATAAAAGCTGTGAACAAAATCTATAATTTTTTGAAAAAACTACGGCAAATTGGTCCAAAATAACGTACAGAATTCATGATTTTAGTTTTCATTACAATGTCACTTACATCCACTATTAATAAATATAAATAGGAGCTCAATTATTAAATATCAGCTTTTCATAATACAAGCTCTGCTTAGAGTGCTTAGTAAAGAATATTCCATTATAATTTTATTAATCCAAATATTTAATAGGAAAACGTAACTGACTAATCTCAACACAGCTGAAACCACTGGATGGATCGCGCTAAAATATTTGAGGAAATTCGCTTTGATTTAATTCTCATAACATCTGTACACATAAATGAATGTATTGTTTGATTAATCATGGAGGATCTTTACAAACATTTGGATTTCTGTAATGGACCTACTAATATTATAAATGCGAATGTTTGTATGTTTGTTACTTCTTCACGATCCAACGGCTAGATTATTTTTTATTAAATTTGGCACCGTGAGACCCTGGATTTACACATAAGTTACGTTTTATCCCTCTGGAACGCGGGCGAAACTGCGGAACGGAAGCCAGTTCCAAATAATTATAATTTAATATTAATATTAACTCGTCATAAAAAGACGCATCCCCTATTTTGCCCTACCTTATTTTTTTAGGGGTTAAATTCTCAAAAAGTAAGAAGGCCTGGGATGAAACTGCAAAATAATTTAAGTATTTTTTTTTACCAATTCTATTTATCATACCATTTCTTTTCGGGGTTGTGAACAGGACTATTTTCAGTTTGCAATCCGCCTTTAGCTGCTATATCTTGTCGAGCTTGCACACTTTTCCCACTATTCATCTCGCCTTGGGACAATGCATTCAAGTTTAAATGTCTTGCATTCATTGTATCCTTGAATAGCGGCGGACTGAGATTTAATTCGTGTGCATTGTCCGCGCCAATTTTTAAGTAATCTTGAGGATCCTCATGTTGTATCATATTATCTTTTTTTAAATTTATGTACGAGCCGTATTCGTTATAGTACTTTGGTGTGCGAGAACTAAAAAGAAAGAAGTTAAGCCACGTTATAATTGTATCGTAATTAGCATTTCGTCTGTTGTTTTATCCGCTCTTTGGATGAAATGTAGGTAGGCTACATTTCATCCGTATTACTCTCCGGTATATAAAGCATCTCTATTACAAGAATCACGTCAGTTAATTGTTGCGTAAATTAAGGACGAACAAACAAACACACTTTCAAATATATATTATTTTTTATTATAGAAGTAAGGATTTTGGAATGGGTTAATATTTCTTTGAAGCTGAAAGCTGAAAGTAAAGAACTTCTAGAAATAATGTTATTGTTAATAAAAAAATGCTATATTGATCAGCAAGTTCAGCGACATAATAGTAAGTACATTATAATATTTTTTTTTAAATAGTCTATAAGATCATTGAGCATACCGTTCCGTATTCTTATATCCAAAAAGCTCATTATCTTCAACAGCTCCATCATCAGGATTCTGTATAAAACTAGCTACGTCAAATTTGGCAACTCGGTTTCTTTCAAACTCTTCATAATCACGATGGAACCTTTTTCTCCTATCAACATCACTCTGGTGCTTAATTTGGTTCCTAAATCTTCTGTTCCTAATTTTTCTGTCGTTAATTTCTTCATAGCAAAATGACCATTGGATACAAATTAATATACATAATAAACTAAAATATCGTAACATCTTTGTGACATGACGGCGTCATTTGTCAGTTTTTGTTTAATTTTTTAAATTTTGTTAATGGCCTTATATTTGTTATAACCTTTTTAGGTGTCAATACACACCGATATGACTCTATATAGGTTTATTCATTTTTAATTATTGTAGTATCAATTATGTTTGCTTTAAATTATACCTGACTTTATTTTTTTTATACAACAAAGTCGGATAACGTACGGCCCAACTGATGGTAATCGGTTACCGTAGCCTATATATGCCTGGGTATGTCAAACTCAAACTCAAAACTCATTTAATCCATTTTAGGCTCTGATAAGGTACTTAGGTACGTCAACAGCTACAAATGACTCTACTGCTAGATTTTTAATTAGTAGTTAGGATTAATATCATCATCATCATCATCATCATGTCAGCTAAAAGACGTCCACTACTGGACAAAGGCCTCCAAGAATAGATGGACATAATTCAAAACCAGGATGCCATGCAATTAGTTTTTAAATTAGGTATTTCATTTTATTTTTTATTTTATAAAGAAAACTTACAGTTAGGTTTAATGAATAAGGATACATAAGAATATTATACAGAAGGCCAGTTAAAAGTTTTCACGGATAGGCATAAAAGAAAAATAAAAGAAGATACATTAAACGACGACAGAGAACACTTATTGCTCGTACATTTTATTTAAAGTTATAGTCAAAGTTAACTTAACTATTACCATGCTTTAACCGTAGAGTCACTTTGATGATGACCGATCTATCTCCCTCGGTCGGTTATGGTTACGGTTAAAATTTTAGTTAAAGTGACACGAGCAACCCAGTTAGCTTTCTTTCGGCCGTAACCTAACTATAACCATACTATGACTGCGCTTTATGCAACCGACCCTTAATAAAATTAAATTAAAGCACAAGGAAGGAAGGAAGGATATTTCTATATTATTATAGGTTACAATAAACTTCTCAAAACCTTTTAAACGGTATATTACCTGCTTCGTTTTAATTTGATCATGTACCCTAACAATGGCATTTCATAGAGTAATAGAGCTCTCTCAGTTGGGCTGTAAGTCCCCTAATTTATGTTAGCCGTTTGTCGTCACTACGATAAATGGAAAAGGGTTCGGATAGGCCGGGTACGTCGACTTTTCAGTTGTTGCGAACGATGCTGTAAGTCAAAAATATTTTCAAAATTTATTATGATGAAGCTGAAATAGTGTTATAGAAATCTATAAGTATGTTGTTATCCCACGCGGTTTACCCATCTTTCTAGATTGAAAAGTAACCTACATATAATACTTGGAAAAAATTGTTGCTTTTTATTCAAATTAAATAATGCTTTGACATTTGCAATACTAGATGTGACTAGACTTTTACAATGCCAATGGCAACTGGTCTTCAAGTGCAATTGCCGAAACACACCGGTAGGTGCTTGGCGACAGATTTTCAATTAACTCATTAATATAATAAACTTACAGGACCAACCTATAAAATTCATACAAAAATAACCCAAAAAATATTGTTCCTGATTTCAAGTTTGGTCCCATTACGTCAAAGTAATTCTTAAATTATTGAGTACTCTAAACAAGGTATCTACCTATTCAGTATTTGAATAAAAAGAAAACCATTTAAAAAAAACATCCAATGAGAGCTAACCACGCGCACAAAATAGTCTTCGTCGTAGCGTGTATTTGGATGAAATCATAAATTTAACCACCAAAGATATGCCATAGATTGCTAGCCCTTATTTGTTACAGCACATTTTCCAACAAGCGTAGACATGTACGAGATCGTTTTAGATTGGCTCGATATGGAGAATTTGAGGTGGCCATGTTAATAGCTCCGTTGAAATGGAACGTGCACATTCCAGTTTGGAAACGAGGCTTTTTGCCAGATGATCCCAATAAATTGGTAACATTTGTATGAGCATTATCTAGTATTACAAATTGCAGAAAAAATGCTCAGATTTTCTTTTTAAATGTTTTTTTCATCATCATCTGCATGCCTTGTTGTAAATTTGGAGACCACGCAATATACTTTTCTTTTTAAATCCATCCTTTCAAAATTGTTTCTGTCTTTTTCTGTTTATTTATATAAATAAAAATTGTTTTTATTTCTACAATCATTTCTGAATTTTCAATACACAATCAATTAAACTTTAAACTTGGTCTCAGTCATAATGAATAACCGACAATTAGTGAGTATGGATGTATGTTTTTTATACTCACGCAAAAACTATCGAACGGATTTGGATGAAATTTGGAACACACATAGGATACTTTTTATCTCGGAAAAACATAAGATCCCTCGGGAACGCATGTGAAACCGCGGAAGCTAGTCATATATAACCTGATAATACGGAAAACAATCGTTCATTAATAACCTTCGAGGGACGATGATCGTAAAACAAAGGCGAAAGATTAGGATAGTTCATTAAGTCCCGTTTATTACTCCACCGCGAGGGACTCCCAAGGTCCTGATAATACAATCTGGTACATTATTATCTCTGCCTACATTATAGTTTCATATACCTACAAAAGCTTATGTCTAAGAACAGTTGCTTGCCTCTAATTGGTCTACTCTCGCTTAATAACTGGAGAGCTATTTATACTTCACGATTTAAAGTTCGTATCTGTTCTCAAATTAGATATAGTAAAAAATCCAAAAACAGTGAAGTAAAACATCGTGAGGAACTATAGCACGGTGGTAGGGTACTTTGTAGTACCCGCCTGGCTGGCTACCACCATCAAGTTGAAAATTTGTCGCCAAGCACCTACTGGTGTGTTCCGGCAATTGCACTTGAGAGCCAATTTGCCTTCTCGGCATCGTAACAGGTCAGCAACACATTGGCAATATCTCTGGTATTGCCAATGGCGATAGGCAACGGTAACCACTTACCATCAGGTGGGCCGTACGCTTGCTTGCTTCCTTAGTAGTATAAAAAAAAACCTTATTTATCGCAAATAGAGCAGAATTAGAAATAGTATCGCCAAAGTTTCGCCAAAACTACTAAGTTTGCTATCACTGTCATATACGTATTTCTAATGAATTTATAGATGCATAAACAACTAATTTAATTTCACTTTAATATTTAAGAGTATCGTTACCTAATCGTATCGTATCGTAATCACATTTAACCGAATTAGAATCTTATTAACAGAGAGAGAGAGTTCGTGTGTCACGCTACCAAATCTTATTATCGGACATTATCACTTATGTACCTTGCTTAATTGCTCGTGAAGGTACTGATGCCTGAACAGATGTCCCTAAGGGTACAAACAAATAACTGTAAGTCCTAAATACAATTAGAAATGTGAACAGTTCTTTTGCAGCAGTGGTTCTTAACTTTTAAGAGGTGGCTTTCCGAAAATGTCTCCGTCTCCGTCCCTTACTAAACTGATGGAGACAAGCGAGATAGGAGAGACGATTTTAGTAAAAAAGATGGTTTTATGTTATTTAAAAAACAACTAAGCCTTTTTTTAAAAAAGTAAGAAAATGATTCCCTTTCTAATGAATTTCAAAATGTATGTTAATATTTTTCCAATTTTCCTGGATGGCCCGAATAAGAGAAAAATGCAATCTTAGTTTTAAAAAGGGGCATATTCACGCATAGATGTGTGTCCATTCATCATTTGTTTAATATTTTAAAAAAGGCTTCGATGATGTCAGATGCTCGGACTACCGATCGAGAAAATTAGTGAGTCAAAGATCACTGGTAGTGAAATAAAATCATCAAATGCCTATAATGCATGAAGTAAAATTGAAATTAACAGTTAAAGACAGATAGAAGTGCGTTAACATAGTCGTTTAATTTAAATAGATTATGTGCCCTTTAATTTCATAGAGTTTTAGATGTGTGAGTGAATAGAGAAGATTATACCATTTTAGACGTAACAATTAATTACTTATCTTTGTTAAAAGGTAGACAATATACGGTTTTGTTTGAGCCCCAGCGTCTGTCATGAGCTCTATCTAGTCTATAAATATACTGAAAACGATACTTGCAATATTTCTAAAATTCGAATACTAATCACTGATTGAAATTTATAATTGTAATTACCTACCTCCTACATCGAAACTTAACAACTGAAAATTAAAATTTTTATCATTAAAAAAAAGATATCGAGACAAAGTTACTATAATCAAGGTTTAAGCTATGATTGTACAACCAACCCATCTGTTGCGTAATTTATGTTCAACTCTTTGATGTTAGGGAACCTTTAGTAAAGTTTATACTGCTTTGATGAAGGCACCCTGGGGTCTTGTCCAGCTTTAAAAGTAAGAAGTGGTCGAGTGGCCGAGCAAATATGAGCCGAGCCTGTAATATAGTCACAAAATTATACACTGGCCTTTGCCCAATCCACACAAACAAAGTATACTTAGATACTCCTTTTCTAAATAGGGTAGGGTAATTTTATTTTAATATTTAATATATTGGTGCCGATGCTGTTGTTTACGAACTAAAATAAATTTAATCTCACTATATCTCTTTCTAATAGCAAATATAAGAAAGGGATTTTCTTTATTGGTCACGACTATTTACCCGTACATTACGACGGTGTGGATTAAACTGACAGCATTAAAAATGTTCTATCTTTTTTCAATAAGGTTAAAATGAAAGAGAGGTGAATTGTCTAATATTAGTTAAGTTCGTAAACGGCACCAATAGTACAATTAAAATTAATGATAGCAAGAGGCTCAAGCAGGAGGTATACTTTTTATTTTGTTAATTCAAAAATTGTAGGGTTCCGTACCTCAAAAAAACGGAACCCTAAAAAGGATCACTCGTGTGTCTATCTGTCACAGCCAATTTGCTTCGAAACTACTGAATCTAATTGGAATATTATGAATCGATCTTTAACGGCCCCCTAAACCCTTCAGAACTGAAAATTATTTCATAACTTTTTACCAATTTTGCTTGAAATAACTTCATAGGTAGCCTAGGAACATGCAATTAGAATTAAACTATCAAACAAGGACGCACATAATAGTGTTACAATAGCATACTTTATTTCTCTTAGCCAATTATAAATCAACAGCAATATGATTACTAAACTTATATTATAAGTATTAATTAAATTTAAATTCCGTAACTTTGGTTCCCATAGACATTCCAATATGTTCCACAGTATATGGTCCATCTGTAATAAATTTAATATTATGAACATATAATGTAGAAGTCAAAGGCAAAGGCAAAAAAATATTAGGCAGGTAGCAGCACAATATTTACCTATGTCAAACCATTCACTGGTATTTATACCGCTGTCATATCTGGCTTCTGATATAGCTTCTCGAATAGCCAAAGGTATTACAACAGACATACAGATCGGTGGCTCACTAGCACCTGCAAAATATAATTTGAAACCATTACGAGTGATCATCAGCCATAAATAAAATTGGCTGCGTGCGAGTCGGACACGCACACGAAAGATACCATCGTACGACAACAGAAATACCTAAACATATTTCAAGTAACTTTTACAGTTCAATAGATACAGCTATTATTATGATCGACCAAATTGATAAGATTATTGCGTGGTATATTTTTAACTTAATTTCCAATAATTTTGTTAGTGGCAAGAGAAAAACACATTCTGTGAAAATTTCGACTAATTAATACAGCCCGCTGACCCAAACGGACGGACGGACGGACAGTGGAACTTTAAAATAATCATTACATTTAGAACCATAAATTGCGTCGGTAGTGTAAGATTTTTCCCTTAAATATATTCTGAAATCTTGTGGCGTATCCCTTGCTTGAGGCGCAAAATAATTCCACAATCTGTCTGTGAGTAATTCCCCAGTATTTTTATCGTAAATTAAATGTTCATTTGTCCAGAAACCTTGTCCCATAATAAAAGCACCTTCAACCTAAAATAAATTAAAACTTTTATTAAAAATAATGCCGTTATTTTTACTTTTGTAAATAAAAAGATTACAACTAGGTACTTACCTGACCGATATCATTTTGAGGGTTTATGCTTTTACCCGCATCTTCGATCAAATCAACTCTAAGTATTTCCGTCTCTCCTGTCAATATATCTACTTCAACTTCTGCTAGGGTTATACCATATACATCATAAGTCTGAGCATCAGTAGTCGATCCTTGAACAATTCCATGAGTTTGTAAGTCGACGTCTGATTTATATGCTTTAGCAACAAGCTCCTCCCAAGTTGAAGTTTCAGTCAATTGGCTTTTTATTGGTTCCAAATTGCTCAATAGTTGTTTGCAACATTTTGTGACTCCTATGACTACATTCTGTGATGTAACACTTCCACCTGCGTAAAAACTATTTGGTGCAATAGTACTATTACTTGATTTGATTTTTATTTTATCCATTGGTATATTTAAGAGATAAGCACAAGTTTGTACTGCTTTTGTATTCAGCCCTTGACCCATTTCTATACCACCATGTGTTAGTACAACAGTTCCATCGCCCTGGAAAACTGAGAGATTAACGTTAAGATAGCCAACAGATGCTGGTGTCCATCTCATCAGAACAAATCTTAGCCCTCGTTTTTTCCATATATTTGATGCATTAAACCTAGTGACTGCTGTTTTTCTTTCAGTGTAATTTGTATTTGATTTATGTGTCTGTAGCATTTCATTTAAATCAGTTACATATTTTGCTGCCATATTTGTTAGTCGCACCTCAAGAGGATCCAAACATAATTCATAAGCGATCCGCTCAATAAGTAATTCTATCAACGTGATAGCTTCAAATGAACCTGAAAAATAAAGATATAATATATAACTATATTCATATTTTTAGTCTTCGACCACTGTGTGTTGCCAGTGATGACACACGGAGTAGAGACGTGGTCGTTTACGATGGCCTCATAAGGGCTCAAGGTCACCCAAAGTGCAATAGCAATAAGAGGGCTATGCTCGGAGTTTCCCTACGAGATCGAATCAGAAACGATGAGATTCGCAGGCGAACCAAAGTTACCGACATAGCCCGAAGAAATGCTAAACTGTGGGCAGTTCCGCAATAGTTCCCCCACAAGGTGGATCGAAGATCTTGTGAGGGTCGTGGAAAACCACTGGAGACCGGTCATCGTGGAGATCCTTGGGGAAGCCTTTGTCTAGCAGTGGGCGTGGGCGTCTTTCGGCTGATATGATGATGATGATATTTTTTAGTCTTCTTTATGCCTTATATGCCACTCACCAGGTGCTCTGCACCACGTATTTTTAGCTGTATCCGTGAGAACAGTATATATTTTATAGCTCCACGTTGACATATCGTAGCAATTGTTCAGAGATCCAATAATACCCAACATAAGTGGCTCATTAATCATGTAACCTTGATCTTGATAAACATCATAGTTTAAGTATTGAATTAGTCCAGAATTATTTACACCAATCTAAAATATAAATTATAAAAGTTTTTATTTACAACTACAAATTAATATAACCCTAACACTATTTACAAAATACAAAATATTTACAAGTAGAAAAGTTGTGCCAGATCACTGCCATGAGTGAACGTGCCAAGAAAGCTGGCGGCATTGCCACGTTGAATGGCAATGCTGATCCGCTGTGCTAGATAGACACCAGCCTTCCTGTCACGGGAGGTCTCAATAAGGCGTCGGGAGACCTCTTTAAACAAAAGAAGGACATCTGGGCCCCACGGCCCCAGTGTTTCAACACCAAACGCCACAAAAATGCATCCATTGCCTATAGATGCATATTTGCGGCGCTTCAGGCATTCTTGCTGGGCGGCAGCAGCACCGGCCATGACTGAAGTGTCTGGAAGGTGAGACGGAGCCAAGGTATCGACGCATGTAGCATCCCAAATCAATGGTCGTCCCAACTTCCAGGGCACTAAAGTCATTCCGTCCGGTCTCTTGCCATCGTCGCGCACCAAGCTTTTAAAAAATAAAAATTTGTGGATTTTTTAAAAATATGATTCTGCTTTATTTGGAAAGAATAACAAGAACAAATGAATTAATACTACATCCAAATAAATCATATAAAAAAAATACATAACTCCGTCCACACCACGCGAGCAGCTCTGACTGAGGCGATTTTGAGCATCGGCAAAAACTGACAACGTATGGCCCGCAGTCGAGCGGTGCTCGGCCGAGGCAATGTGCGCCCAAGGCAGCTCAAGCCACGTCCACACTGGTGAGGTTGCCTCGCGAGCCTTGCTCGGTTGGTCTGGACGCGGCTAATGGTGATTTTTATACCAAAGAATTAAGATGGAGTATTAAGTACCTCAAAATCTACCAGGCAAGGAAGCCTTTTTCCCATAGATTTGGTTACTGTAGTGAATGGTACTATGAATCGGCAGGGTAGATTCAGTTTATATGCAACCAGACTGCAGGCCACAGCAACTTGAGTACTTCGAGTTATCTTGGCGCCGTAACCACCTCCTATCCGACGTACATGGACGTCGATACTGTAAATTCACGTCAAAATAATAAACGGATTAATAGTATATTATATCTAAATATGGTTCATGTGAAAATATAAACGTAGCATAAATAAGTGATCATAGGATAGGTGATTGACTGATATTTCAAACCATTTACGATAGTCAGAGTTTTGTATATGCTAGTTGGGAATTCTTGAGCAGTATCAAAATATAATTTTATGACTATATTGGTAAATCGAAAAAAGTATACAATTTAAATCATTTGATATTTCTGTGTCTTTTTAGACATTTTATAAAAAAATTAAAAAAAATAAAAATAAAATAAATAATTTGTATGAGTATTGAACTTTCCCAATATTTTCTATTTTAATAAAATAGTCGTCACATACCAACTTTGATCCAATTTCAGCACACGAGATATCATTACATGTACTGCATCGATCCATTGAGTAGCCGTATGGACTTCTAATCCTTCTTCAGTGGGCCGAACAACACAAACTTGCGTCTCTAGAGTAACATGAATTTGTCCACCAATACTATACTGTCCTTTAATGACCTTTGTCACATCAGTCCCCTTATCTGTTGCATCAACTGAAGTATAGAGAGATACTCTTTTGGGATCTTCCTTTGCTTCATTGATATTTATAACGGGTGTTTTGACATTACTATATTTGATATTAACCATTTTTGCAGCTCTATTAGCAATAGGTTCCGAAATAGCAACAATAATCCCAATTGGCTGACTATGAAATTTTACTGATCCGCTGCACAGTAATTCTTCGTTAGCTAAAGTAAAAGTAGAGTCATCCATGGTGAAAGAATTTAGCCCAGGAATATCTTTTGCAGTATAAAAAGCTACAACTCCATATAATTTCTGAAAATTTGAAGGAATTCATTATTTTATAATTCTTGTCGAAGCAACAAAATTATAAACCAACGTTAAAACAAGCACCTATAAGTGTGTTCCAATAGCTGCACTTAAGAGCCAGTTCTCTCCTAGACATTGTGCGCTTACCACCATCGGCCACATAGTCACTGACCACGGTGAGATAGTTGTCAAACACAGGTTTATATATTGTATAAAAAAAATCTATATAATTACTAAAGCTGTTGAAGGATCCACGGAAATAATATCTCCTGTAGCAACTGTGCTTAGAACAAACGCAGCAAATACTTCATTTGGATATTTAGGTAGATCTTCAGTATAAGCAGCTTCACCTGAACATTGAATCTGTGAAATGAAAATCTCTTTATTCCTTTAAGATCTAGGATTCCATCTATCTTCATTTGAAATCTTTATCATAATATATTTTATTCATGATTTTAGGTACAACTATATACCATAGTGAGATTTTCGATGGTTTTTCTCATTTACAACTATTGAAAATATCATAGGCTCTAATTATGGCTTTTAACTAAAATATTATTAACTTTAACTGAATTAAAATAAAGCAGGGAGTGGACTTACCAAAGCTTCCACTTTAGTTACAGGCTGATGTATAGGCCATTGCGATTTATCTGTATTGTAAGACTGACTTGCAACAGATACTGGTCGAGTACTGTGAATCTTGGTAGCTCCAGATAAATACTTTGAATCGATCAAATTCGTTGGACTAAGTGATAATAATCCCTAGAATATTTATTTAGGATGTTATGAGTACAGTAGAGAAGATGATCTTCGTATTTGTGTAAATAAAACAAATTTTTATCTTACTTTGTAAAACAAATTGATTGCCAACTGTTTCCTAAATTCTTTTGAAGGTTTCGGTGGTGCTTCAACAACTATTAATTCGCTTTCCAATACCTTCAGGGCAGATTGTAGGATATCATTTGTAAATATTTGCTTTCCAATTAAATATTGTTCTGTATTTGTAGCTCTAACGAATTTTGGTGATAGATTGCCAAATACTATCCTCGCTTCCAAAACAGTATTATTTGTTTTATTTAATTTGTAAAGAAATCCAGCGTTTACAATGGCCGCAGAACTTTGACACCGTTGCATGATCTGAAATGGAATTAACTTGATGACGACACAGTTATATCAGCTTTACTTTTAAATAAAAAATTATAGTATTTTTTTCATTACAAGCATTAACAGCTCGAAAAGCATAAAATACACTACTAATTATAATATATTTAAACAGACTTTGAATGTTTCTAATAAGTATTCGTTGTTTAATGGTGGTAACAATACGCTAAGTATTATTTTTCCAGTCATATCTTCTTGGATAAAGTTTTGCAATGTTACGGTGTTTGTATTGCCAATACAATCAACTGTAAAAAATATAAAACTTTCATACAATTATTTTACAAAAATGTTTGTAAGTAACATTGTGATCATTATAGAAGTGTATGGAGTTATTATAGAAACAAATTTATTTACCTATAGTCAATTGCGCCCCAACAGTTTCAAATAACAGAAATAAATCTGATGGAAAATCATTGTGCTGGTGTTTGAGCATTAAATTACCTCCAACAGTACCCACCTGAAAGTATTTCAATAGTACTTAGATACTTTCATATAGATGACTCATATTTACACATATGGTTTTATTTTGCTACTCACATTTCTAACCGGAATATGGGCTACCAAATCAAGGTGTTTATCAAATTTATTTAAATAATCAAAGTATTCTTCGTTTGAAACAGTTCGAATTATATTTATCACATCAGAAAGTGTGTTTCCTGCACCTAAGATTAAATTTTGATCAAGTTTATAGCCTTTTAATTCTGTAACTTCTTTAATGTCTATTAAAACTTGTGGATAAGTATCAATTGGATATACTCCTGAAAATAAACGATATAATGAATACTAATAATCATGCAGTTAAAAAACATTTAGTTAAAACCATGTCATGGTTTCGTTCACATAATGAAAACATTACCTTTTCCAGTGTTTCCAGCAAGCAAAATATAGCCAAGTTGTTTTGTTTTAGTCATTACTTCAAATAAATCTTGTATATTTTGTACGTTATACCAGTATTTTCCATCAGCTAGTTGTACTTCTATTATATTATTTACATCTTTCTCATATAGAACGCACCAATCACTTTCAGAGCAACTATCTTCAGAACAAGTCCTTCCATTTTTCTTACAGATGTACAAATCTTCAATATCAGTTATTTTTTTTTGTTTTGGAGCATCTTTAGCAAATGTTTTGAAAGCTTGCAGGATCGGTCTGTAACCTGTACATCTACAAATGTTGCTTCCGAAAGCATTTTCAATTTCATACATTGTTGGATTTTTGTTACTTTTCAGAAAGCTGAAAACGGAGCATACATGTGTTTCTTATGTAGCAAACTTACAGTCTAATCCACCCTATTAACACCTACTAATATCATAAAATGTTAAAGTTGAATGGACTTGAAGATTTTATAATTTCATGCTAAAACTACTGAACGGATTTTGATGAAACGTGATACATAGATAGCGAGTTTTCAGACTCAAACTCGAATTAAATCGCAGATATTTACCTGTACATAGACATTATCCATCCAGGAGTGCAGTGCCCACACTGAGTTCCGTTGTTTTCAGCTAGCGTCTCTTGCAATTAGGGCATGCAATTATCCGCCTCATATTACTATCCGGATATTTCGGATACTTCCAGTTCACTATCCGAATAAATCCGGATAATATGGATAATTCGGATACCCTTTAAAAAATGGGTAAATCAATCAGTCAACTTAAAAATATGTCTTTAATTAACATTTTTAACACATGTGGGTCATGTGTACGCAGCGGGTAAGTGTACGCACGCTAAGTATCTCATCAACCATTTATAATTAAGCGACGAATTAAGTGTCGATAGCCATGCTTCAGATCCCAGAGCAAGGCTAACCCGACACTATACTGAAGATATTCAGGATGTCAGCCTGTACGAGATTAGAATGCTCTCAAACAACTCAAGCACAACAAGGCGCCAGGTGATGATGGAATTACAGCTGAACTTCTGAAGGCGGGTGATACACCGATCCTTAGGGCCCTTCAGAAACTATTTAATTCCGTCATACTCAAAGGCCAGACGCCGCAAGCATGGCACAGAGGCGTGGTGGTGCTCTTCTTCAAAAAGGGAGATAATACCCTATTCAAGAATTACAGACCCATCACACTGTTTACAAGTTGTTCTCGAGAGTCATTACAAACCGTCCCGCATGCAGGTTTGACGACTTACAGCCTCTCGAACAAGCCAGTTTCCGAAAAGGCTTTAGCACCATAGACCACATACACACGTTGCGGCAAGTTAAACAGAAGACCGAGTATAACCAACCATTATGCTTAGCGTTTGTTGACTATGAGAAAGCCTTAGATTCTATTGAAACCTGGGCCGTGCTGAGGTCTCTTCAAAGGTGCCAAATCGACTACCGGCATATCGAGGTGTAAAAGTGTTTGTATGAGAATTTCGGTCCGTCTCCAGGACCAGAACTCGAAACCTATGCAAATGCAGCGAGGCGTGAGACAGGGAGACGTGATATATCACGAAACTGTTCACCGCTGCACTGGAAGACGTCTTCAAGCTTCTGGACTGGAACGGATTTGGCATCAATGTCAATGGCGAGTACATCACTCACCTTCGATTTGCCGATGATAGAAGACGAAGACCTCAGTACAATGCTCGATGACCTCAGCAGAGTCTCTCAACAAGTGGGTCTAAAAATGAACATGGATAAGACGAAAATCATATCGAACGTCCATGTTGCACCCACTCATGTAAAGGTTGGGAACTCTGCACTCGAAGTTGTAGAGGACTATATTTACCTAGGACAGACTGACTATCCAACTAGGTAGGTCCAACTACGAGAAAGAGATCAATTGTCGAATCCAACTCGGCTGGGCAGCATTCGGGAAGCTACGTAATATATTCTCGTTTCAAATACCGCAGTGATAATAATACGGAGCAGAGACGTGGTCGCTTACGATGGGTCTCATCAGAAGGCTCAAAGTCACCCAAAGAGCAATGGAGAGGGCTATGCTCGGAGTATCCCTGCGAGATTGAATCAGAAATGATGAGTTCTGCAGGCGAACCAAAGTAACCGACATAGCCCGAAGAATTGCCAAACTTAAGTGGCAGTGGGCGGGACACAACGCTCATAGAACCGACGGCCGCTGGAGCAGAAGGGTCTCGAGTGGCGACCACGAACCGGAAGACTCAGCGTGGGCAGGCCCCCTACAAGATGGACGGATGAGCTTGTGAGGGGCGCGGGAAACCGCTGGATGCGGTTAGCGTAAGACCGGCCATCGTGGAGATCCTTAGGGGAGGCTTTTGTCCAGCAGTGGACGTCTTTCAGCTGACATTAGATGTAAAATATTGTAATATTTGAGTGATTTTTATGTAATCCAATAAAAAAATTGTATTCTATATTAATAAAGTAACTATTCGTTTAATTCGTTTTATCCGGATAGTAAATCGAATAATATCCGAATATTAAAATCGCCGGATATCCGGATAATTCGGATATCCGAATATCCGGATAGCATGCCCTACTTGCAATACATGATATCCATCTTTTTTGTTCCCCACCTTCTCAATGGTTGTGATGTCCCAGTCTTGACATGATAGTATTGGTGTTAAGCACTGAATCCAATAATAAAATTAACTTATAACAAAAATAATAAAACCCATTCAAAGACAATAAAATCAAATGTTCAATTAATCTAAAATTTGATATACATAATGTAAATCCGATGACAATACAAAAATATGGTGTTAATGAATTGACCTGATAATGGAGTTGAATAAAATAAGCTTCATTATATACTTTAGATTTTAACTCATTTTGAAGCCGGTTTTATTTTATCGTAAAAAGTTTTGTAAACTTTGATACACTCGTCGTATAGTGAAAAGATATTGATATTATTTTTACCGAATTGACAGCAACGACTGATTCTCCGGTTCGTTTTACAACAGCGACGATGCAGGCGCCGCAGCCAGCCTCACGACACATGTACTTGGTGCCGCGCAGTTCCAGGCCCTGACGTAAGTAGTCCAGCAGAGTCGCATGCGAGGTCACTTCACCACCCACTTTAGAACATTGAAGTAAAATAAAGCCTTTAAATATCATGAGATCAAAAAACTTTTTGACAAAAAATAGAACCGACTTCAAAACACTAAAAAGCATAAAATAACCATGTAGGAAATCTAATCAAAAAACAAATCTACATGGTTATTTTATGCTTTTTAGAGTTTTGAAGTTGGTTCTATTTTAATTTAAAAAGTTTTTTATTTTTCAATTTTTTATTTCTTATGTTTTATCACTAACCTAGTATAAGCTATCGTTGTACCTTCCATCATTACATCAAATGATATAACTAACGGTCTAAAAGGTCCTATAATATATAAATAATTATCCCCTAACTCCAAACCGTTAAGGAGTTGTACCTTCCATCATCAGCTCAGCAACGTAAATTATGACTACCAGACGCAAATATCTGAATAGCTTTCAAAAGTATATGAAAAACATTGTGTCCCTATAAAATTTGAAGAGTTCCCTTGTTTCTCCAGGATTCCATCATCAGATCCTGACCTGATGACCATGGGCACCAATTGTAAAGTATACCCTTTCAAACAAAATAAGAATTTTTCAAATCAGTCCAGGCGTCTTCGAGTAATCGGGGCACATATATAAAAAAAAAAAAAAAGCTTCCGACGAATTGAGAACCTCCTCCTTGTTGAAGTCGTTTAAAAAGAACTCAAATGATTTTTCAGATCTTTGATTCTCAACCATCAAAAACCTGTACTTTAAGTAGTTTATGATACTGTTGCGATATAGGGGTTATTAAATACGAGTGTGAGTTTAAGTACCGAGCCGTAAGCGAGGTTCTTAATAGTATCACACGAGTTTTTAATACCTAATTATGTGCAGTATCATACAGTACTTTATCTAAACTCATATAAAACCAACTTTTCAAAAAAAAAAATGCTATTTTTGTGACATTTTTGGTCAAAATTATATATGTAGGCAAAATCAATAAAATAAACAGACACAATAATCATATCAAATCAAATCCGTGTTGCCAACTCCCAAAAATTCTTACTTCTAAAGTTCAAGTCCAAAATTTGTCACATTGTCATCGTCAAATTGAATTGATACTGATTGATTATTCTATTGATAGGTCCAAAGTGTACTTTAATAGAAAAAAAGTTATTTTATAGCATTATCTTGGGAACACAACTGTACTATAATGAATCATTATACACGGGTGTGCATAAAGTGGGTCATTAAAGCACTGTTTTTGATTTCATAATAAGAACATTACGATATGAGAGTAGATAAACATACGGAAGCAGAAAATAATTCTGGATTCCTATAAGATTTTATTTCGTAATTTATCGTAGTCGAAATTATGCATGATTTATTTTGTTTTTCTTTTTTTTTTTATTAAAGATAACAGCTCATACTTTAAATAAGTTAACATAATTTTTAGATATTCTTAAACAGCCAATTATATTATCCACTAATTATAAAACTAAACATGAGGAATCATTAAAAATAATAACTAAATTAATTAATTGTTTGCTCTCACTTACAAAGCTTATTTTTTTATTAACTGTTAGGTGTTACAATCATAACTTAAGTTGGTTAATCATATCTTTTAAATTAGGCATTAATAATAATATATAGTAAATAGCTGTATAAATGTTAATCTATCTATACTAATAATAAAGCTGAAGAGTTTGTTTGTTTGTTTGTTTGTTTGTTTGTTTGTTTGAACGCGCTAATCTCTGGATCTGCCAGTGGGATATGGAAAAACCTTTTTGCAATTGAAAGCCCATTTATTAAGGAAGGTTATAGGCTATAGAACATCACGCTACGACCCTCAGGAGCTGAGCAATGATAAAAAGAACGTTAAGCGGGAGCACGTATAGCATGGGTGAGCGATGCGACGCGGTTGTCAATGGATGACAGCGGTCGCCTAGGTAACAGTTTTTTGTTATTTTTAACTGTCATCAAGACGAGGTTATCAATTCGTCGGAATCTTTTTTATGTATGTTCCTCGATTACTCGAAGATGCCTGACCCGATTTGGAAACTATACATACAGGTGGTCACATGGTCACCAAGTCAGGGTCTGATGATGGGATCTTGAAGAAATCGAGGGAACTCTTCAAATTTTATAGGCACTAACAATGTTTTTCATATATTTTCTAAAACTATTCAGATATTTGCGTCTGGTAGTCGTCACATGTTGCTGAACTGATGATGGAAGGTACAACTCCTTAACGGGTAGGAGTTAGGGGATAAATCTCTAAATATTATAGGAACGATGATGGAAAGTACAACGCTAATATGCTTATCCTAGGTCAGTGACCTTGAGAGTCATTGATTACACATAAGAAACTAAAAAATGAAATACTTTTAACAAAAAAAAACCACAAAGGCACTAATAAGTATAAAATAACTATGTAAGAACTCTACTCTGATAGTTTTGAAGTCAACGAAATTAGCCATTGCTGTTGCATCATCAGATATTTATTGCTGCTACACTATTGACAGGTAGAAGGACGGCTCATTTCACTTCTAAACAGACTCTTACGGTATTTCTTGAAAAAGACAGCGTACGCTCTATACGTAAAAATGGACCATTGGGCAAGGTTTTACAAGATGCAAACCTAATAATATGGGATGAGTGCACATGACTCATAGAGCTCATCTAGAGGCTTTCGATAGAACTCTCAGAATTATAAAATGCACAAATAGCCATGGGTGGAATAACTTTGATGTTTTCTGGTGATTTCAGATAAACGTTGCCTGTTAGGGAAACTAGATCAGATATTATTAAATCTTGCTTATCTGTTGAATTATTGAAACTGTATACCAAAATGAGGAGTCACTTGGGTAGAGGAAGCACAGATTTCCCAATAAAGCTCCATTTAATCGGGGATGGGAAAGTACCTGAATCAGATAAAAAAAATAGCTATTGACAAATACGTTGGTGAAATTGTGACCAACACTGAAGACCTGATCTGTAGAGTATATCCGGATATAGCCAATATCGACCAAAAAAAAACATTAATGGATGTGTGAGAGGGCAATTTAATTTAATTAGCTGCCAGAAATATAAGCGTTGACGCCATCAACGACAAAATAATGGCTAAACTACCAGCCGACAGCGTAGTTTTCGAATCGGACCAGTAACTCCGGAGATTCACGCGTTCAAACAAACAAACAAACTTTTCAGCTTTATTATTTAATGCTAAATAGCTTTCCACCCGCGATGCCACCCGCGATCAGTCAGTCAATTAACCAACTTCAAGCGGAGGTTATCAATTCGTTGAAATCTTTTTTTTGTATGTTCCCCGAATACTCGAACGCCTGGACCGATAAGGAAAATTATTTTTTTTTTGAAAGGATATACTTCACAAGTGGTCCCATGATCACCAAGTCAGGATCTGATGATAGGATCCTATACAAATCGAGGGAACTCTTCAAATTTTATAGGCACTTACAATGTTTTTCATAAACTTTTCAGCTTTAATATAGAATGCTAAATAGCTTTCCACCCGCGATATCACCCGCGATCAGTCAGTCAGTCAGTCAGTCAATTAACCAACTTCAAGTGGAGGTTATCAATTCGTCGGAATATTTTTTTTTTGTATGTTCCCCGAATACTCGAACGCCTGGACCAATTTGGAAAAATATTTTTTGTTTGAAAGGGTATACTTCACAAGTTCTATGGATCTGATGATAGGATCCTGGACAAATCGAGGGAACTCTTTAAATTTTATAGGCACTTACAATGTTTTTCATCATACTTTCTAAAGCTATTCAGATATTTGCGTCTGGTAGTCATCATCTTATGTTGCTGAGCTGATGATGGAAGGTACAACTCCTTAATGGTTAGGAGTTAGGGGATAATTCTTTAAATGTTATAGGAACGATGATGGAAACTACAACGCTAATATGCTTATCCTAGGTCAGTGACCTTGAGAGTCATTGATTACACATAAGAAATTCGAAATTGAAAAATAAAAAACTTTTAACAAAAAATAGGACCGCCTTCAAAGGCACTAAAAAGCAGAAAATAACTATTTAGGAACTCTAATATGATAGTTTTGAAGTAAGCGAAATAAATCTGCGGTACCATGATATCGGTTCAAATTTTTGTTAAAAGTTTTATATATTTAGATTGGCTATTGGACGCTGATCAGTGTTATTATCACCATCGGCATCAGCGTAGGCATCAAAGTGACCATAAGAAAGATCTTGGGAAAAACGTAACCTTTTGATGGGTTGGTCTTCTGTACCAAATTTGGCATACTGGTTTCCATTTCGATATACTTCAAATACAAATGGGTATATTTGACCGGCTGCAACTAACTCGCAGAAATGTAGAGTGTTGTAACATCTAATTTATACTTTTCTTTTGTCCCATGATTGTTGCCAAGACGGTCATGAGACATAACAGCAAATTCATCCCAATTGTTCGTCATATGCATTGCATTGCACCAAGCTTTTATGTGAGTTCAAAAGCAGTATTGATATCAACTTCGATGCAAATCACCCCCAAAATAACTTTCTACCCTTTTTTAACCCCGATAGGCGATGAGTTTCAATAAAATACAAAACACGTCTTCCATCAATTATCTTAAAGAATGTTTATGCAAAATTTGAAGTAGATTGGACCAAGGAATCACGTTGTTCCATACAAACTTTGTCCCAGTTTTTCAACCCCTAAGGATTTCGGAAGATCCTTTCTTATAGGATGCCTACTTCATACGAAGAACACACCCTCTAAATTTCAGGTCTCTACGATCAGCGGTTTAGGCTATGCGTTGATCCGTCAGACAGTCATTCAGGACTATGCATGTTAAATAGATATTAGACCACCAAATTTATGTAATGGTACCAGACTTCAAGTAAAATTTCTAGATTTCTGTCATAGTAGCGATTGGTTTTGACTGAGCCAGCAGTTGGGCAAACAGTACTGATACCTCGCATTCCGATGATACCCATAGATTTACCATATAGATTTAAACGAATAGGTACAATTTCCTGTGAAATTACCTACCTATCGTCTGAAGTAAATATAAATAAAGCACAAGGACAAACTTTTAAGCATGTTGGAATATATTTAAGAGAAAACTGTTTTTCCCATGGACAATTATTATGTTGCCTTATCTAGATCAGGTTGCATAGGCTACTTTTTATTTGGAAACGCGGGTGGAACCGCGGGGGACAGCTAGTAAAATATACGTCTTTAAATAATTAATTTCAATTACCCGAATGTTCCACTCCGTTGACTTTAAAATTCACCCGGTCCATGTCTGCTATGTTTTAATATCCAAAATTATCTGTACTGGCCAGTCTTCCCACATCATATTTAAATGTATTGAGAATAAGTTCTTACCGAGCCTTGAACGACGACTGTGTCAATATAAAACACGGTGCGTGCATATTTATTTTATCGATATTTTTTACTTCCATCTCATTTTTTCCATCTTGTTTAAAAATACAGGCAATTTTTTTTTAATTTTTTATAATATACCTACCTACTTTGGTTTCAAAACTAAACTATTTTCGTCGATCTATAATAATCTCTTTCTAACAAAAAAAATTAAAGGATGTAAAAAAAACTAAAATTGCAGTTCCCAAGAGTTTATTCCATTCTTTAAGCAAAAACATAATTTAAACTCTTCATATACCTAGTACAATAAAATTAGAGTTAACGATACACTCAAAATCGACGTACAAAATACTTGCTCATACATTTAGCGTTACAGATCTCATGTTTATTATTCATTTACTTGAGTTACGATGTAAAAAAATACATTTTAAATTATTTCATATTTACTGAGATGTAGATTAAAATATCAATGCATATTATAAATTTTCTTGGAGGCCATATTTAAAGTATAAATGCAAAGTATTTTAATGTATTCTATATTTAAGTGTTTTTTTTCCTGTGTTTGTTAAATTATTTATATTATTAGATGAAAACCCAGCTTCGCTCGGGTGAAATATAAATCTTATACACATGGTACAAAATATAGGTAGATATTTCTGTAGATATCGGTTCTCAAGGAATATTAAAGGCAAGGCATAGATTGGTATAGCATCGTTCATTGTGTTTAATAAATACCATTTTCCAGATTTGTCGAGCCAGCCGTTTTAAGGGGGGCGTTTTTTTATCAATAAATCGTCTTACCAACCTCTGAATGTTTTAAAAAAAACCCATAATTACGAATAATCGGAATTCAATGACAATAAGTACTTCTTATATGTAATCGAGACACCTAATTTAACTTAAACTGTGAGGTACACGTTCCCATAGATGATCCTATATGCTCTATACTATACGGTCCATCTAGAAAAGTAAAAATAAATGTTAATCAGAAATAAATCTAAGAAAAACATCAAATTCAAAAAGATAAACTTACCTATATTAAACCATTTTCCTGTATCAATACCAGCGTCATGCCTTGCTGCACTTATAGCTTCTCGAGTTGCTAGAGGTATCCCAACAGACATGCACAAAGGAGCTTCCCCAACACCTAAAAAGGAAACCATGTTTTAAATGGCAATATCTTTAATTTTCAAAACACGTTCTATTTACATGGCAAGTTTCAGTCCGTTCAATTGTGTATATAATGCCAAGATTGTGTAAGAAACATCCTCGTGCTTTTGAAAGCACTATGATTCATATGAATCAATATAATCTAAGGATTTGTTCTAAACTACTAACTCTTTGGCAGACAACTTACAGCCCAAACCACTAGGAAGGAGAGATTTGATATTTAATGGTGTGGCTTACAGAGGATTTAAAAAGAAGGGATGAATGTTTGTAAGATGGTTGAACGTAATTTTTGGGTCTCCAAAATTTGCTGTTAGAAATTTGGTGATACTTATCTCAGCAATGTAAAAAAATACTCTTAATCTTTTAAAAAGGAATTTTAAGTACATAATTATTAGTTGGTAAAAAATCTACAAAATCTTTTAAATTGGTGGAAAACAAATATTGTTACATTTAGAACCATATATGGCTTTATTGCTGTAAGAGTTTTTTCTGAAGTACACCCTGAAGTCCTGTGGAATATCTTTTGCTTGAGGCACATAGTAACGCCACAAACGGTCCGTGAGCAATTCTCCAGAACTGGTATCATAAACCAACTTTTCGTTTGTCCAGTATCCTTGACCCATAACGAATGCACCTTCCACCTAAAAATAAAGTCAGTCCTTTAAACAAACTCGATTGAACAAAAAAAACATTCAAAATAATCCACTTACTTGGCCAACGTCAATATTGGGACTATAGCTTAGACCTGCGTCTTGACACAAATCTACTCTACATATTTCCATTTCCCCAGTCAATACATCTACTAGAACTTCACTTAATGTTACACCAAACACATTATAAGTCTCGAAATCATTTCTATCGACAAGAGAGTGAGATTGCAGGTCTACATTTGATGTATATGCTTTTGCTACTACCTCTTCCCAAGTAGGATCAGACATTACATCTCTAATAGGTTTCAGTTTACTTAAAATGTCTACACAACATTTTTGAACTCCAATAGAAACATTTTGCGATGTCAGACTTCCACCAGATATAAATGAATTTGGTGTATTAATAGTGTTATTTGCTTTAATTTGTATTTTATTCATGGGTATATTAAGAAGATAAGCACAAGTTTGAATTGCTTTTGTATTTACACCCTGACCCATTTCAATGCCTCCATGCGCTATAACAACAGTACCATCGCCATGATAAATGTTGACATTAACATTTAAATAACCAAATGCTATTGGAGTCCATCGCATTAATACAAATCTTAACCCTCGTTTCTTCCATCTGTTTAATGAATTGTACTTAATTACAGATGCTTTTCTTTGTATGTAATCAGCTTTACGTTTTATAATTTCTACCATTTCATTCAAGGTACAGGAGTACTTGGTATCCAAATTATTAAGTCTCACCATAAGTGGGTCTAAATTCATTTCATAGGAAATTCGTTCCATAATAAATTCTGCAAAAGCTATAGCTTCTAACGTACCTAAAATGTCAATTTGTCAAATATTTATTTTAGTGTTTGCTTAATTATTAATAAAATTATAATATATCATACTACTAACCAGGCGCTCGGCACCAGGTATTTTTAGCAGTATCCGTTAGGATGTTATATAATTGATAGCTCCATCTAGCCAAGTCATAGCAATTATTGAAAGCTTCAACCACAGGAATAAAGAATTGCTCGTTGATCATGTAACCTTGATCTTCAAATAAAGTATAATTAACATATTGAATGAGTCCAGAGTCGTTTACGCCAACCTGGAAACAGATATTTATTTTTCACAACGTACCTTTTTCTCTCAATGATATTATCCGTAGGGCTCTTGTTGTCGCCAACGTGCTTTCTGTACTGGACCCAGTCCGTATTATGCGTGGCAAAGGCAAGAGGCCAGATAGTATGTCTTTGATACCAAGGAGAGTCGGTAAGTCGCTGGTGTGGGATGCGCTATCACACAAATATTATATGTATACTTACTTCAAACTCTAAACTGGCAGGAAGTCTTTTTCCATAAGCTTTAGCTACCGTGCTTAATGGTGGAATAAAACGACATGGACGATTTAGTTTATGTGCAACCAAAGAGCAAGCTATTGCAAATGCGGTATTTCGAGATATTTTGAAACCATAGCCACCTCCTATACGGCGAGTGTAAACATCAATCCTAAAATAAAAAAAATGAAATTAATAAAAAACATAAAGTAATTCTATATAATAACTGTTTTTGAAATTTACATACCGACATTGATCCATTTTCAAAGCACGAGATATCATAAGTTGCACTCCATCTAGCCATTGAGTAGCAGTATGAACTTCTAAACCTTCTTCCGTGGGCTTTACAACACAAACCTGGGTTTCTAAAGTGACATGCATCTGCCCTTCTATTTCAAACTTTCCTTTAATAACCCTAGTTACATTCTTACCTGTATCTGATGCATCAGATGAAGCATATAGAGAAATTCTATTCGAAACCTTTCTTGCTTCATTTATATGAAGTATAGGTGATTTCACGTTACTGTACTTAACTTGGACCAATTTAATAGCTCTGTTTGCTACTACCTCACTTGTCGCAACAATTATTCCAATAGGCTGACTATGATATTTTACTGAACCACTACATAGTACCTCTTCATTAGCTACATAAAATGTCAAGTCATCAGGAGTGTAGGAATTTAATCCAGGTATGTCTTTTGCCGAATAAAAAGCTACAACCCCGGGAAGGTTCTGAAATGTAATAGTAGCAATTTAATCACCAAAAATTTAAATTAAATTAAATACATTATTAAATTTAACATAATGAAAGAAATTACCAAAGCTTTTGAAGGATCGATATTTACTATTACCCCCGTTGCGACAGAGCTAAGCACAAATGCACCAAACACTTCATTTTTAAGCGATAGTAAGTCTTCAGTATAAGGAGCTTCACCTGAACATTGAATCTATACAGTGAAGATAAGTTTGTCAATTATAAAAAAATCATTAGAAGTCTTCTGGGAACCTTGAAGTTGATCGGCAGCAGCGGCCGCCTCGAGTATTTTTTATATGTGGATTGTATTTTGTATATTTATTATAAATAAAAGTTAGACGTTTTAAAATATACATGTTCATTAGTTATGCTATATAAAAGAAGTACTTACTAAACCTTCAACTTTCGGCACTGGCATACTTATAGGCCATATTGATTTGTTGGTCTCATATGCCTGACTGGCAGTAGATACTCCTCGAGCCTCATGAATATTGATTGCTCCAGAAATATACTTTGAATTTACTAAACTTGTTGGACAAAGTGATAACAATGCCTGTGAACAACCAATTCCAAAAAAAGTTACAGCTTCAATTTTGTTTCTAAATTTAAATGCTTTTAAATCCTTACTTTATAAAACAAATTCACAGCCAATTGTTTTCTAAATGCTGCTGAAGGATTTGGAGGTGACTCGACAACCACCAACTCATTCTCTAGAATTCCCAATGCTGATTGTAAGACTTCATTTGTAAATAATAGTTTTTTAATCAAATATTGTTCGGTTTTCGTTGCTCGAATAAAATTAGGAGATAGACCACCATACACTATTCTCGCTTCTAATACTGTGTCTGTTGTTTTGTTTAATTTGAACAAGTAGCCAGCATTCACTACGGCTAGAACACTTTGACACCTTGGCATTATCTGAAATACGATAAATGATATTTTTAATAGGGATAAACAATAACATTTATTGTGATGAACCATTTACCTTGAACGTATGCAATACGTATTGTCTGCTCAACGGTGGTAATAATATGTTAATAACAACTTTTCCTGTCATTTCTAATTTTAAAAACTGTTGCATTGTAACGTTGTAATTTTTACCCTTCAAATCAACTGAAATTAAGAAAATGTTACATAAAAGTATATAGAACATTATTATTTTCTTTTTTTTGCGACATTGATTTAAGTAACAAAGAATCAAACTGGATATTTATCCAGTTTGATTCTTTGTTGCAAATGCGATAAGCAATCATGAAAATGTATGGGTAAGTTCTATGTATGTAGATGAAGAATGTTGAACTAGTGAGTTAATAAATTACATTAATGTAACATGGATGATCTGTAGTAATCTATTAATATTATTGAATACTTTTAGATGGCCTATAGCGCGGATAAAACCGTGGGGAACAGCTATTATACATTTTAAATACCTATTGTCAGCTCTGCGCCAACAGTCTCAAATATCAGGTAGATATCTGATGGAAATTCATTGTGTGCATGCTTTATCATTAGATTTCCAGCAATTGATCCTATCTGAAAAAAATTAACGTTAATTTAATCTATCACCAAAATACAGTAACAAATACATAAATTTCAAATGGCGGACCATTCACCATAACTTACATTTCTGACTGGAATGTGTGCAACCAGATCAAGGTGTTTATAAATCTTGTGTAAATATTCAAAATATTCTTCTTCTGCCACAGTTTTACATATGGCTAGTAACTCAGTTAATGTGTTTCCAGCACCAATTATTAAATTTTGATCCATTGTATAGCCTTTTAACTCTGATACTTTACTTATATCAATGATCATTTCGGGATACTCGTCAATTGGGTATACCACTAAAAATGAAATATGATAAACATTAATAAAATAAATATCTTGGGATATTATTCACATAATATGATTCTATGATTAACCCACCTTGCCCCTACTAAGTTTAGCGCCACATCTGTGGAAGGTACGATAAAGCTTACTCACTTACCTTTAGCAGTGTTTCCTGATACTAGCATATAACTACATTCAGTTGCCTTTGCTAGTATTTTGTAGAGGTCTGTCAAATTGCGTACGCCGTACCACTGTTTCCCATCACTTAGCTGTATTTCAATTACATCATCTGCATCTTTCATAGAGACCACGCACCAATCGCTTTCACTAGTTTTTGCACAATTATTTTCATTATTCTTACATTTGTACATATCTTCTATATCGGCTATGTGGCATGGCTTAGCAGCATCGACAGCAAATTTTTTAAATGCTTCCAAAATTGGTCTGTAACCGGTGCATCTGCATATGTTGCTTCCGAAGGCATTCTCAATTTCTGCCATTGTTGGGTTTTTGTTGCTTTTAAGGAAGCTAAAATTAGAAGTTCACCATCATTATTTTATATCATTGTCTACTGGAAATTGTAGAGCAGCTGTTCGAGGCTCGACAGAGGAGGGAAATAAACAGGTGAAATAATGTAATATCAAGTTTGAAAACTGTTTACTTGAGCTCGTAATAGTTTTGCTTTTGTTAATATCCTCACCTATACATAGACATAACCCAACCAGGGGAGCAGTATCCACATTGAGAACCACTGCAGTCGGCTAGTGTCTTCTGCAGGATATTATATCCGTCAATCTTGTTCCCCACCTTCTCGATAGTCGTGATCTCCCAATCTTGACACGACATTATTGATACCAAACACTGCATTTAAAAAACAATAACAATATTTATGAATTTATAGGGTAAACGGAATTATGGAAGTCTTCATGCGAATGTAACACTGTCTATTTGTTATATACTACCTCTAAACTGCTAAACAGAATTTGATACGCAGACAGCCTATGATATGGATTCAAATTCAAAGGAAAACATTACATATGGAGAAGGATATAGGCTACTTTTTACCGCGGGGATCATTAATTACAGCTCGTATTACTATAATTTGGGTAGCTAGGACATGCTACTTAATATCTATGTATCTGTGTTTCAATCTGTGATAGTAAATTTATTCTATAAATAATTGATTTTTGATTGATTTTGATTGGGATATTCTTCACACACGGTTATCTGATCCCAAACTAAGCAGAGCTTGTACTATGGAAACCAGATAACTGATATACTACATATACTACCTTTTTTTTGTAAATACACACTTAAATAGATAATTACACCCAGACACAGGTCAAACAGACATGTTCATGTACACAAATGTGTGTCCTTGATGGGATTCGAACCCACGACCAGCGGCGCGATAGGTGGCGTCTTAACCAACTGCGCCAACTGGACTGTCACAACCTGTAATATTTTGTTCTAAACACCTTACTGCGTTAACAGAGACAGCAGATTGGCCTGGAGATTTTACGACAGCGACGATACAGGCGCCGCAGCCAGCCTCGCGACACATGTACTTGGTGCCGCGCAGCTCCAGGCCCTGACGTAAGTAGTCCAGCAAAGTCACATCTGAGGTGACGTCACATCCCACTAGGAAAATTGTCGTAATCACATTTTTTTCCAATATACTTAGCTATATTGATGTTTAGTTATTTAAAACTTTATATATGCGTTTTGTTATATTTATCGATCTACTTAACTTTTTAACTGAAGTTAGAGTTTTGACTTATAAAACCAGTCAAAACTACTTTAACCCATTGGGCAAAATCGATAAAACATGAAATGTATACGCAAATTTATAATTTAACAATTACAATAACAGCTCCTAAGATTTACCATCAGCTTGGGGTAAACAGAATTAAGACGTTGATAAAATTAAAAACTTACCTGAATACTCCTTCTCATTAATTTTAAAAGTAACACAATTCATGACTGCCTGCAACTTTGCAGTCCTTATCATTCTAAACTGGAAAAATGCAATGTTCAGTGCAGCGAAACGACTTACAGCCAACCTAGTTACACCTGGTGACTCGAGTGCTAGTCATAACATCCGTGGGATATTCTAGCACATAAATGCTGTGACAGCACTGATAAAGCGGTAGACTGTTTTGTCCGTTGTTCAATGTAAGTTTTAATTTAGTTAGTCTTAGAAATATAATCGTCGCGAATATACGCTTTATTAAAATCAATTTGTATTTTTAAAAGCTCCTCCGGCGCCCTCACGATTTGACTGGCGCAGCCGGTAGGATTTCCGCGCCGCGTCGTTTCTAAAAATCAGTGCGACCGACGAATGTTTTCACACATTTTAAACGGAAATTATACGAACTTTAAAAAATAAGTCAACGTAATTGTGGCCGATCACCGAGGATAGCGACGAATCTGAGACTCAACGGAGGAACATGGGCAGCCTGTGAGTAGACCCAAATCGCTATTCCAGTACTATTCCCAATTCTATTCCACTATTTGTAAGTGTCTAGAATTTAATTACGTTTCTTTTTAAAAATCAAAAGTGCGTTATTTGATTTCTTTTACGATCTTAGTATTTAAAAGTGTTATTGTATTTAAGTTGAATAATAAATTCAAAAATGGAAAATATCTCTAAAATCCCAAAGGAAATAGCTTGCGTCATTCCGAAATTTGACGGAGACGAAAAGTTATTAAGTTTATTTATAAGAAAATGTGAATATGTTATAGATTGTTGTAGAATTCAAGGAAATAGAAACCAGGATTTATATGTCTATCATGTCATAACGTCTAAATTAACAGGTAGGGCTGCGTCGCTTGTTAGCGAACGGCAAGATATAGATACATGGGACGGCTTAAAGTCAACTCTCGAACAACATTTTGGTGATCCTCGCTCTGAGGAAAGCATAGCAATAGAACTAGAGTCGTTAACAATTAAGCAGGGAGAAATGTATATAGATTTCTGCCATAGGATTCAGTCCGTTCGTAGTGCCCTTATGGCAAAGGTTAATAGTTTAGATGACGACAATTTAAAAGTAACTAAAAGAACAATTTATGATAATACATCTATGAATGTATTTCTATTTAATTTACCACAGGATATGATCCGAA
Source organism: Tethea ocularis (assembly GCA_963555595.1). NCBI lineage: Eukaryota > Metazoa > Arthropoda > Insecta > Lepidoptera > Drepanidae > Tethea > Tethea ocularis. The sequence continues at coordinate 9,174,569 of OY741972.1, read as the reverse complement.
TTGTTAGACTAAAACAGTGTACTACTTTAGAGAAAGCTTTAAGTATTGTAATGGAAGAGGTGAATTTCCAACAACAATACAACTATAGGAGTAAGAATAAGCAAATTCCCCCAACTTTGAAATCACCTCAAACTCCAATTTATCAATCACCTGCTATACAACAGAATCCAACGCAAAACTTTAGATTTGGCTTACCCCAAAATTATAGAATGCCTTTGCAACAGAGCTTTGGTGCCCCGGTACCACATAACACAGGTTTTAAAATCCAAGGTTATCCAAATCAGTCTAACTTTAAATTTGGTATCCCGAACCAGAATAACTTCAAATTCGGGATCCCTCAGCAAGGGTTCCGCCCTCAATCAAATGTATTCAATGCCAATCTACGACCAAATTTTAATATTCCAAATCAGAGTATGCAACAGTTTGGCTACCGACCTCAATTAGGATACCGACCAAATTTTAACATTCCAAATCAGGGTATGCAACAGTTTGGCTACCGACCACAGTTTGGGTACCGGCCTCCACAACATTTACAACCATTCCATCAGAATACATCTACCGACGTTTCTATGCGTACAGCACCCCCTGCTAAGCCCCAAGCTCTTCATACTAATGAACTACAACATTTAAATGAGACTGACATAGACAATAATTATATGTGTGATGCGTATGAGTATGCGGTCCCTGACGAAGGCTTATATCAGGATGAATGTGCCAACTACCCATGCGATTATACTGAAACCGATACAGAACAAAAGAATAATGACGATTCTGACCAACATGTTGAAAATTTTCACATAAGTGTTGTGAACAAAAATCTCAAATAATACATTTAAATTGTGACAATAAATTAAAATTACCCTATGTTAAAATACCAGAAATAAATTCAATATTCATGATAGATACCGGGAGTTCGAGATCATTTATTAGTCCTGGAAAGGCCAATGAATATTTTCCAGAATATAAATATCACGAACCTTTCGAGGTCATAAGTACCCACGCGTCCAGCCGACATAACGAAGTTATTGAGATACCCTTATTTCCGGTTTTTAATAGTTCAAATACCCACAAGTTTTATGTTTATGAGGTTGACAAACGATACGATGGACTCATAGGAAGTGACCTTCTGAAACAATTAGGTGCAAAAATTGACATGAAGAACGGGACATTACAGACAAATTCGACGACAATACCTATGATCTATAATCCACCTATTGAAATTCGTCTTGCTGCGCGTTGTGAACAGAGAGTTAGAGTGCCGACTAACTTAAAAAATGGATACGCCATATTAAACTATACTAAATTTCACGATGGGATAAGGATGCCGAGTGCTCTAGTTAACTGTATTGATGGATACGCGATGACGATTATTCAAAATACATTAGACGACGAAATAGATTTAACAATATCAAGTCCTTTCATAGTAACAAAACACGATTGTCAGACATGTGAATTGAATAGTTTAGATGACAAAAACGAAATAGAAATAGATCAAATATTAGCTGAAAATTTAGATAAACTCCGGTTAGACCATATGAATGAGGAAGAACGCAAAAGCATACGAAACCTTTGTCTGGAATATAAAGATATATTTTATTCAGATAAACTTCCTTTATCATTTACTAACGAAGTTAAACATCACATTAGAACCCGTAATGAGGACCCTATCTATGTCAGACCATACCGACAACCCCTAGTGATCAATGAAGAGATTAACAAACAGGTTGACAAAATGGTAAAGGATAATGTTGTACAAGAATCTTTTTCCCCTTGGAATGCACCCGTGCATTTAGTACCTAAAAAAGCAGATGCATCAAATGAAAAGAAATTTAGACTTGTAGTTGACTATAGGCGACTGAACGAAATAACAATTGATGACAAGTACCCCATGCCGAATATCACAGACTTATTTGACCAACTAGGACGTAGTACCTACTTCACTACCCTTGACCTTGCTAGCGGTTATCATCAAATTGAGGTCAAGGAGGATGACAGACAGAAGACAGCATTCAGTACGACCACGGGACATTACGAATTTTCACGTATGCCATTCGGGCTCAAGACCGCACCGGCTACCTTTCAAAGAACTATAGATAACGTGCTACGTGGCCTACAAGGCATTCATTGCCTAGTATATCTCGACGATATTATTATATATTCTAGCAGCCTCCAGCAACACCTGGAAAAATTACGAAAGGTATTTGACCGACTAAGACAGACAAATCTGAAGGTACAAATAGACAAATCCGAGTTCCTACGTAAAGAGGTACTTTACCTTGGACATAACATAACTAGTGACGGACTTAAACCTAATAACGATAAAATAAAAGCTGTATTAGACTTCCCACTTCCACGAACCACGACTGAGATCAAAAGTTTCCTAGGACTCGTAGGTTACTATCGACGCTTTATCAAAGACTTCTCAAAAATTACACAACCCATGACAGCTCGACTGAAAAAGAAAAAACAGGTACCTATAGATGATCAGAAGTACATTGAATCCTTCCAAAAATGCAAGGAACTCCTTATTAATGCCCCCATACTACAGTACCCAGACCCTAACAAACCGTACGTACTGACAACAGACGCCTCCGAATTTGCGCTAGGAGCAGTTCTTTCTCAAGGACCCATTGGGAGTGATAAGCCTGTAGCCTACGCCAGTAGAACACTTAACGACCCAGAGACACGTTATAGTGTTACTGAGAAAGAGCTTCTTGCGATAGTATGGGCAGTAAAACACTTTCGTCCATACTTGTATGGTAAAAGGTTTATTATCTATACTGATCACAAGCCTCTTGCATGGCTTAACACTCTCAAAGAAACCAATAGCAGACTGACTCGCTGGCGTTTGCGACTAGCTGAGTATGATTTCGAGATTATTCATAAGAGCGGGAAACATAACTGTAACGCGGATGCGTTATCACGCATAAAATTAAACGCTATAGGCAATGAGGACAATATGTCAACCCAAGCTAACGTAGATAAAGACGAAGATATGAATAAATTTATACAACAAGTAACTAAAGATATTATAGATCTCGGTAAAGCACGTAAGAACCTTGTTCAACAACCCAGCACTCCAATGACAATATCAGATTCCGACTCGGAAAGAACTATGTCAATTAGTAACCGACCTAGATCCCCATTTTCAATACCAAGTTCTCCTAGCAGAACCATAACAGCATCAGAAAAATCCTCAGGTAGAACCGACACGGCCTCTGATACAGTTCATTCAGCTCAGGACACGGAGTCACAGGGAATCCCAATTTTACAAGAGGCAATAGATACCAAACCTAATCAGATTATTATACATACATGGTTCATTGATAAATTAAGCGTCAAAAATATTTCCAATAGCAAACAAAAGATTTTAGAAGTACATTTACCCTTGAATAGACCCGATCTCGTAAAACAGTTCCTAAAAGAATATATAAAAAATAAATCCAAATACTTCATATACTTCGAGGATAAAGAACACCGTAAACAGTTTACTGAATCTATAATTATGTTATTTAAAAAGGAAGTAGTGACATTTTATGAATGTACCGAACGAGTTATATTAGTAAATGATGAATCCGAGCAAAGAGCAATCATAGAAAAATATCATGTAGGTAAAACTTGCCACCGCGGAATTAAAGAAACACTCTTACATATAAAACGTACATACTTCTGGCACAACATGGCTGAAACCATCTCCGGTATAATTAATGCCTGTGACACCTGTAAAAAAATGAAGTACGATAGAAAACCCCTAAAGCCGAAACTCCAATTAACACAAACACAGTCGAAACCATTAGAAGAAATCTTTATTGATCTGTTTTCCATTGAAGGACGTTATTATCTAACAATAATAGATGCCTTCAGTAAGCTAGGACAAGCCTTCCACATTGAAAATAGATCCACTCCTGAAGTCGTTAGAGCTCTGATCAAATATTTCTCCTTATATGGAATCCCCCGTAAAATAAGTGCAGACCCCGGTTCAGAGTTTAACAATACTCTTTTAAAAGAATTAGTAGCTCTTTATAAAATTGATCTTCATATTGGCACACCAAATAACCCTAATTCCATGGGCCTTATTGAAAGGTTTCACTCCACTATTATCGAGATATACAGAATTGCCAAATATGAACATAAATTCACCGATGCTGCGTCCGTCATGACGTACGCAATAATGGCTTACAATCATAGCATACACTCAACTACCGGCCTAACTCCATTTGAGGTTTTGTTAGGGCATACCGATTCAAGACACGGCTTTGATTTAGAATTCGATAAGCAGTACATGCAACAGTTAGTAAAAGAACATGCGAAAAGAACCAAATATCTATATCAACACTTATCAGAAAAGGCAATAGGAAAGAAAGAGAATATTATTAAAAAGAGAGGAGGTGAAACTAACATTCAAATCGAACCCGGCGATATAGTTTTTAGTAAAATCACAAATAAAAGAAGTAGTAAAGATAAAGCTCGATACGAAAAGGCTCTAGTTACAGACGAAAGTAATCGAAATGTTATTCCCATACAAATTAAAAGTAGAAACACTAAAGCCCCAATAAAGAATATTAAACGCCCTTCACAGAAAAGCCCTGCTCGTCCTGGCAGTAGCTATGGTGATGCAACTCCAGGCACATCAACTGCAGACAATGGATAAAAATCCAGGAATTTTGCCAGTAAAAACTGGTATTGCAGTTATCAGCAACGACAGGTGGATCATGGCTAAGGTATTAAATTTCGAGCCTATAATAGATGACTTACAAACGACTATTATAAAAACTTCCGAATTAAATAAACTTGTTAGTAACTTAGATCAGAATTACACACATAACTTTATGGATATAAAAGCACAGATAGATTATATTCAGAGTTTAACTGTTAATAAATGTAAACAAGTAATTCCTTCCTTTAAAATTAGAATAAAGCGTGGCTTACTGAATCCAATTGGTAGTTTAATAAAAATAATTACTGGGAATCTCGATAATGAAGATGCTTTAAAATATGACAAACTTATCAAGGATATTAAACTTAAACAGGCTCATGATAATAAGAAAGTAACGTTATTCACTGAAACTCTACAAAATTTGGTAAATGCTACTTTAAGAATAAATGTAAATCTCATGCAAATTGGTAATGAATTGAAAAATATTACGGCAAACTTAAGCGACATTATTCGAATTGAATATTTAGATCATATTGAAACCCGTATTATAAATACTTATAATCTATTAATACATAACTTTCAAGCAATTCATATCAAATTGGATGAAATAGAGACCAGTTTAGCTTTAAGTAGATTAGGAATATTACATCAATCTGTACTCGAATCTAATAATTTCCTGAAACTTCTGGAACACATTAATAAATTAGAAAAATTAATCTACCCTCCTAGTGTGGAAAATTTGATTAAGTTGGAACAAACTGTAACTATGAAAGCTTATTATAAAGGAAATCAAATAACATACATTTTAGAAATACCTTTAATTGGAAGAGATACTTACACATATTATAGATTATTTCCATTACCCATTCTGTCCCTTAACCGTACCGTTGTTATCTTACCTAAATATCCATACCTATTGGCGAAAGGGTTGAAGATCAGGCTGCTCCCCCAACCCTGTAAGGAGATCGACGAAACAAGTTTCCTCTGTTTCGAGGAAGATACATCCCATTTTATACAAGATCAATGCATAACTGATTTAATGACGTATGTTAACAATGTGACGTCATGCACTCAGATCCCAATCACCATTGAAGCTGTAAAAGTTCAATTGATTCAACCAAACCGGTGGATACTCTACAGTAAAGAAAAGGTATTACTTACGAAAACATGCATTAATGAAATCTTCCGACAACATATACACGGTACATATATTCTTACCTTAGACGATGTATGTGAAATTAGAATTCAAGATATCACTCTGAAAATGCATACCAGAAAAGCGGAAAATAGTCTATATCCCCGATTACCAATTGTTAACTTACCTCAATTAAACTTACCTGTGAGGACAGAGACGTTGAAAACAACCAACCTGGAAAACGTGGACCTTTCGGACTTGAAGTTCCTGTCATACGCTCTGAAGAATAGTGTTAGTGATGAAAAGTACAATGAAAGTGAAAGTTTAGGAATAACGACAAGGAAAATAAGTATTTGGACAATTGCACTCTATATTATTGTATTTGTATTTTTATGTACCTTATGTTATAAGCTTCGTTTTAAATTGTTAAAAATGTACTCTCGAAGTTCATCGGAAAACGAGAACTTCGATCCTGAGGTGGGAGGAGTTACACCTGGTGACTCGAGTGCTAGTCATAACATCCGTGGGATATTCTAGCACATAAATGCTGTGACAGCACTGATAAAGCGGTAGACTGTTTTGTCCGTTGTTCAATGTAAGTTTTAATTTAGTTAGTCTTAGAAATATAATCGTCGCGAATATACGCTTTATTAAAATCAATTTGTATTTTTAAAAGCTCCTCCGGCGCCCTCACGATTTGACTACCTACCTACATTATATCCAATAATGCGATTGTAAATAATTTGTTTTTATAATGCTATTTACAGAGTGTTATTAAAGTAAAGCTCTTTAAATATTATACAGGACGGTCCATATAAATTTATATAATTATCTGCAGTCAAAATAACAAAATACCTTCGTTTAGTACAGTTTTACAACATTGAGAACTGAGATTAAGCTACGGATTCACCGCTTAATTATGCAAATTTTTGCTTAATAACCACAATGGATTGATCATTTAATTCTTTCAGGTTTTTTAGAAAGACGTCCAGATGGCCGGTCTTGCGCTACCCGTATCCAGCGGTTTCCCGCGACCCTCACAAGAATCATCGGTTAAGTCGTTTTAATCGTTTTAAGGAATTGAAGTATTAATCAATAAGAATAATGTTTATTAAGGAACAAATCACAAACAAAACTTTTCATACATTTTGACCGAGGACGGTTTATAATATTATGTTTTGTATGAAAAGTATAAATTTATTCCTTTCCTTCTTTTCTATCACTTCCATCCTATAAAGCGATTTAAACGACTTAAAAATAACCCAGTATACCTCGGAGTAAGTTTTAACATACTGTACTGTCATTAATATTCCTATGGTTAAATGCAAAACATCTGTATCATTTAATTTTCTTTTATCAAGAAGATAACACGTTTCAGAGTAAACAATCGGAGGTTGTTTACTTTATTGTTTCATATTATTTATTATTAACGGCTAGGTTTGTTATTATTATTGTTATGACCTTTAGAAGACGAATGATATTATAGATGAAATAAATTCACTGTCTTAGGGCAAAGGAGTATGTAAGTGGTAAAGGCATGTCATTCAGCATTATATCGCACTTATTGGTAACTTTTTTAAGAGTTTAATATTTTAATTCATATCAAAATTTATTTCGAAAAATATACATCCATATACACAATTAAATGAAAAATTATATAAAACATAAAGACAAATAATACAATTAGATCACCTGACATTTAAAAATACAAACGAGCAGTCAAATTTATCTGTAATCACTTTCAGCATGTTATTGCCACTAGCTCGCACCCTGCGCATAAGTGATGCAACCCTCTTGCACATGATTGCATTCAGTGAATCAATCAGAAAATAAAAAAGAAATCCTAATTCAATTTAAACTGTGATATACAAGTTCCCATAGATGATCCTATATTCTCTATATTATACGGTCCATCTAGAAAAAGATAAAAGAAATTAGCTCATGAAATAAATAAATATTTAAAAACATCACAACTAAAGATTATAATTTTACCAATATTGAACCATTTGCTAGTATCAAGACCGGCGTCGCGCCTTGCCTCACATATGGCTTCCCGAATAGCTATAGGTATTCCAACAGACATACACACAGAAGGTTCTCCAACACCTGAAAAGGAAACATTCACCTAAACTCGTTCAGCTCGAAATAAAATCCTGTGGACCATACTCATAAAAAATTTAAAATATTCTTACATTTAGAACCATATATGGCTTTATTGCTGTAAGAGTTTTTTCTGAAGTACACCCTGAAGTCCTGTGGAATATCTTTTGCTTGAGGCACATAGTAACGCCACAAACGATCTGTGAGCAATTCTCCAGAACTGGAATCATAAACCAACTTCTCGTTTGTCCAATATCCTTGACCCATAATAAATGCACCTTCCACCTGTAAAAATTTAAAACTTTCAACAAACTTGATAGAAAAATAAACATCATTCAAAATATCCCACTTACTTGGCCAACATCGATTTTGGGACTATAGCTTAGACCTGCATCTTCACACAAATCTACTCTACATATTTCCATTTCCCCAGTCAATACATCAACTAGAACTTCACTTAATGTTACACCAAATACATCATAAGTCTCGAAATCACTAGAATCAACAAGACAGTGAGATTGTAGGTCTACATTTTCTGTGTATGCTTTTGCTATTACTTCTTCCCAAGTAGGATTTCCAGTCATTGCATCTCTGATAGGTTTCAGTTTACTTAAAATGTCAACACAACATTTTTGGACTCCAATAGTTGCATTTTGCGATGTCAGACTTCCACCAGATAAATATGTATTTGGTGCTATAATAGTGTTATTTGCTTTGACTTGTATTTTATTCATGGGTATATTAAGAAGATAAGCACAAGTTTGAACTGCTTTTGTATTTATACCCTGACCCATTTCAATGCCTCCATGGACTATAACAACAGTACCATCGCCATGATAAATATCGACTGTAACATTTTGATAACCAAGTGCTTTTGGAGTCCATCGCATTAATACAAATCTTAACCCTCGTTTCTTCCATCTGTTTAACGCATTATACTTGGTCACAGCTGCTTTTCTAATCATGTAATCAGCTTGATTTTTTAATATATTTACCATCTCATTCAAAGCAGAAGAGTATTTGATATCTAAATTATTTAATCTCACCATGAGGGGGTCTAATTTAATTTCACAAGAAATTTGTTCCATTATAAATTCTGCGAAAGCTATCGCTTCAAGTGTACCTAAAATCACAAGCTTTAAAGTTGTATTGGTTTGTATATTGCTATTTTATTGCATTATACAGGGTGCAAGTAACATCGAAATGAAAACTGACACTATGGTTTCAGGGGGCCAATTCCACTAATAAATTTTGATTAGATTACAATTGGATCGCAGCTGAATGATGACTTTTGCACGTTTTCGTATTTCACTAATAAATCTGACAACGATGAACGAACGATGTTTCGGTTGCCAAGGGCAACAACGATTACAATCTAATCATAATAATCCAATCGTGGCTTGGTTTCGTTTATTTAGTGGAATACCGTTTTTAGTAAAATTAGAATTGGATTGGAAACGAACTTTAACTGAATCAAAATCGGATGTCAACCGTTGTAATTTTACAGTACATGATCCTAGACCCGTTAGAATTTGATGTGACTTCATTCATAAAATAATTTGATTATTCTAAAACTAATAAAGGATAACGTGACAGACTAACTGATCTAATCTTTAGCTCAAACCATTGGATAGATTGATATGAAATTTTGCATACAGATAGCTATTATAACGTAGGCATCAGCTAAGAAAGAAATATTGATTGCGAATTAAACCGCGGTGCAAAAAGCTACTAAGAAATATTTTTGAGAAAATAAAATTTTAAAATTTCTGCTGTGGCAAAAATACCCGTGAACCCTTCAGATGGGTGGATGAGGAATTTTTACTTTGCAATTTTTTTGTGAATACAAATGATTTTAAAATTGTAAATCGACGCTAAATGCAACCACTGAGGGGTCCAAAATCGGTACTTTTGATACGATGTCGCTTACACCCAGATTTAACTTACCAGGCGCTCTACACCATGTATTCTTAGCAGTATCAGTGAGAACATTATATAATTTATAAGTCCATCTAGATAAATTATAGCAATTATTGATTACATCAAGCAAAAGTATGAGAAATTGTTCGTTGATCATGTAACCATGGTCTTCAAATAAATCATAATTAAGGTATTGAATAAGTCCAGAGTCGTTAACGCCAACCTGCATATTATGGATTTTTAAGTATATCTTTAACAAACTTTTTAATTTGTTTTCTTAAATGTATTGTAACTTACTTCAAACTCCAACATTACAGGAAGCCTCTTCCCAAAAGCTTTAGTTACAGTGGTTAATGGTGATATAAAACGACATGGACGGTTCAGTTTATAAGTAACCAAAGAGCAGGCTATTGCCATTGCAGTGTTTACAGATATTTTGAAACCATAACCACCTCCTATACGGCGTGTGTGGACATCAATCCTAAACAACAATGAATTGAGATGATGAAAAAACGTGATTAATCAATTCTATTTTGCTAGTTATTAAAATTTACCTACCGACACTGCTCTATATTCAAAGCACGAGATATCATTAGGTGAACTCCATCGAGCCATTGAGTAGCAGCATGCACCTCTAAACCTTCTTCCGTAGGCTTTGCAACACAGACTTGTGTTTCTAAAGTTATATGCATTTGCCCATGTATTTGGTACTTTCCTGTTATAACTTTAGTCACATTCTTACCCATTTCTGATGCGTCAGCGGAAGTATATAGAGAAATTCTATTTGATTGTTTTCTTGCTTCATTTATATCAAGTACAGGTTTTTTAACATTACTGTAAGTAACTTGGACCAATTTAACAGCTCTATTGGCTATTACCTCACTTAATAATAATAATAATAATAATAATAATATAGCTTTTTTTATTTCCCATAAACCACTTTACAATTCTTATAACCTAGTGTTAGTAAATGACTCTAGTGTTAGTACATATTGCAATTTGATAAATATTAATTTAGTTCTTATTTTATTTACAGGAATCCCTTGATAGGGTATAAGCCTCCTCCAATTCCTTCCATTTTTTCCTATCTTGTGCTGTCTTCATCCAATTTTTTCCTGCAACCGTTACGATATCGTCTATCCATCGTTTTTGTGGCCTTCCCACGTTCCTTTTTCCAAGTGGACCTGTCCATTTAGTGCATATGAGTGTCCATCTCTTGTCTGTATATCTCGCTATATGGCCGGCCCAATTCCATTTTAATTTTAATGTGTGATGTAAAGCATCTGTCAGTTTGGTCTTTTTTCTGATTTCTTGACTTTTTACTTTGTTAATCTTCCTTAAGCTTAAGATGCTTCTTTCCATAGCCCTTTGACAAGTTGTTATTTTGTTTTTCATGCTTTTTGTAAAGGTCCAGGTCTGGCAGCCATAGGTCAAGCAAGGTAGAATGCACGTCTCCATAACAGTCTTTTTCAGATGTAGATCGTAGTTGCCTTTTAGTATTTCCTTGTGAGCCCAGTATTTGTTCCAACTGGATGTGATTCTTCTGTTGATCTCGTCTTCGTTATTTGTTTTACAAAAGGATACTTGTTTTCCTAAATATATATACTGCTCTACATACTCTAGTTCCTCGCAGTCTAGCGTGATTTTTCCTTTTATGCCATTTGTCATTACTTTTGTTTTGCTTAGGTTCATATGTAAACCAGCCTGTTTGCTCTCTATATTAAGTTGATGTATCATTTTTTCTAACTTCAGGTGGGTTTCGGCAAAGACAGCGATATCATCTGCAAATCTTAGATGACTCAGACGTGAGTTATTGATTTGAATGCCCTCGGAGGCCCAATTTAGTTTTTTAAATATGGACTGCAGGACCGCTATAAATAATTTCGGAGATAGTGGGTCCCCCTGCCTGACACCTCTAGCAATTCTGATCTCTTCACCTCGAGTTTCTAGTTTGACTCTGCTCACACTGTTCTGATAAATGTTTTTTAGGGTTCTCGTAATTGTTGGGTTTATATTGCAGTTTTGTAGAGTTTGCCAGATAGATTCATGATAGAGACTGTCAAAGGCTTTGGTGTAGTCGATGAAGCCTATATAGAGGTTCTTGTTGTATTCCGTGTACTTTTCCACAACTTGTTCAAGCGTATGGATGTGGTCCATGGTCGAAAATCCAGAACGAAAGCCCGCTTGCTCTACAGGTTGCATACTGTCTATTTGAGGGCTTATTTTATCTTGTATTATTGAAGTGAAGAGTTTGTACACGTTTGAGAGCAGGCTTATTGGGCGGTAGTTGGCTATTTCGAGTGGGTTCCCTTTTTTATACAGCAGTATAATATCTGACTTATGCCATTGTTCGGGTATTTTTCCTGTATTTAGGATCCTATTAAGTATGTATGTTAGTAGTTTGGTAAGTAATATCCCTCCCGTTATAAGTACCTCATTCTTTAAGCCGTCAGGGCCAGAGCTCTTTTCCCGTTTTAATTTCTTGATGCTCTTTGTGACTTCTTCTTCTTTTATAATAACTGTATCATTCGTCATTATGTCTGACAAGTTTGTTTCGGTGATAGATGTCGAGTTCGGTGGTTTATTGTTGGCGTATAGAGCTTTGTAAAAGTTGGTAGCGCAGGATATTAAGTCTACTCTTGATTTTGTTTCGTTTGGTCCATCTTTTAAGCTTTTGATCCAGTCAGTATAGGTATTCAATTGTTTGAACGCTCTTTTCGCACTTCTATAGTGTGTTAAGCTTGTTTCTATTATTCTTGTCCTATGTTTCTTGTAGTCCTTTCTTATTGATTTGTTAGTTCTTTTAAATAGATCTGATAGTTCTTTTTTCTTTTCTTTCGATTTGTTTTTGGTTTTTATAAGTTCGGTTCGTCTTTGAATCAATAGTTTTGTCAGATCGGTGAAAAAATAGCAGCTGTAATCTTTGTTTTTGTTTCTTGTATCCTGTTTCAGGCTGTTTTTTATGCAGAGTTCGAATTTATCATAAGTTTCTTGTATGTCTTCATTTTCGGTGATAGACAACTCAGAGATGTTAGTTTTCAAGTTCGACAGATATTTTTCTATTTCTTTTTCTTTTTTAAGTGTGTTTGTTGAGTTTTCAAAAAATGTTCTATTCTTTTTGGGGTTTTTCAGAAGTAATGTTGCTCTTACTATACGGTGATCTGACGGGAACTCTACATTATTTAATACTTCTATATTTGTGACATTTCGGGGGAAATTGGACATAATGAAGTCGATTTCGTTTTTTATTTTTTCATTTGGCGATATCCAAGTCCATCTTAGTTGCTTTTTCTTTTTGAAGTACGTATTCATGACGGATAGTTTGTATTCAAGGGCATATTGGATCAACCTTTCTCCTCTTTGGTTTCTTGTTCCGTACCCATGTTTTCCCATGATTAGGTTTTCAGTACTTTTCGGTTGTCCTATCTTAGCGTTGAAATCTCCTATTACCAAGATGTTTTTACAGTTTCCCAACATATTGTGAGCGTCTTGTAGTGTTTGGTAGAACATTTCAATGTCTTCCTCTTTCGAGTCCTTTGTCGGGGCATATGCTTGAATAATAGATAAGTCAGTGTCGTGAAATTTTAACTGGAGTAGCGCAACTCTTTCTGATAGTCCGTGGAAATTAGTAATATTCTTCTTGTGTATTTTTTTAATGAGAAATCCTACACCATGTAAACCAGGTGTTTCACCCATGTAGCAAAATATGTGGTCGTTGTGTTCTTCTATTTTGCATCCCATTCTTCTTACTTCTGCTAGGCCAAGTATATCTATGTTTATGTTTCGGATAGCGTGCATTAATTCTGTGTATTTTTCTGTAGTTGAAAGTGATCTAGCATTATATGTAGCAATTTTCAAGTTGTTAATTTCGTTTTTATATTTTAATCTTGTTGAAATGTTGTTTGGAGGGTTGTGGTCATGTTCTTCCACGGTGACCAGCCGGGTTGGAAGAAGATCGAGAGGGGCCGTTAGTTGTTAATCTGTATTTTCTTTCGTATAGTTAGGGTTCTGCATGTGAGACGAGCTCTCCATAGGTTGTAGAAGGGTAGGTTTTTTTATGATGAAGTTTTTCATGTTGTTTGGTTTAATTATTTTCGTAGGTTGTTTTTCGTTATTGTTGCCGTTTTTATGATAATTATTTGATGTTTCAGGAGATTGTGATAGGTTTCTTTTTTTATTGGTTGGTTGTTGTTGCTCCGTTTGAGTGTCCTTCTTATCAAGGATTACCAGTTTGTCATATCTTATAAAGGCTGTTTTCCCCTGTTCTTTTTCTTTTCCCAGTTCGATTTGAAGCTCTTTTCGCTTGTTCATTACATCTGGCGGAAAGTCTTCTTTTATGTAGTATGAGGTTGTGTTTAACCTTTTTTTATATTTTTGTATTTGTATTTTTAATCCCATGGTGAGACATGTTAATACGATGGGTCTAACCTTCTCTCCTTTTTTCCCTAGCCTTCTTACAGATTCTATGGCAGTATTATCACATTTGATGTTTATTTTATTGTTTATGATATCCAGCACTTTGTTCTCCAAATCTTGGTAGCTTTTTTCGGATTCCTCCACTCCAAAAAATAGTAGGTTTTTCCTTCTCATAAATCTCTCAATATTATCTATTGCCATCTTTTGTGTTTCTAGTTTTTGTTCCATAATTGCGTTTTTATTTTCTAACATTTTGAACTTCTCATTGATGTTGTTGTTAATATTGTTTTTTATGTCTTCTTTCATATTCATCATTTCCACTTTTTGTTCTCTGATATCTTGTTGCATATTTGTAAGCATTGTTTTGATTTCATCCATATTGGTAGGTAGCGCCTTCTGTTGGTAGCGGGCGAGATTAGATGGTTAATCGATAGTGGTATAGTCGGTTGTTGACGTGCTAGTTCTAAAGTAGCTCACTAGATAGCAGTAGCAGTAATGTCGATAAAGCCGTATAGTTACTTTCGCTACTCCTCACTAGATGGCGTTGTAGTTTCGATGTTTGAAAACGGTTTTTTTTTTTTTCGTTATTTTGGCCAACAGTATTTTTAGGTTATGATAGTGATACCATTGTGTCTTTGATTAAACTTATTTTATGTTTTACGATACCAGGGAACTAGTTTTCGTTAGTGTTGTTGTTTTCACCGCATCCAAATCACTGATTAGATGAAAAAAGGCACTGTACACTGGAACTGTTTTTGTTCAGTTTTTAGCACTGTTCCACAAGTTGCACTTTGAACTCCAACTTCAGATGATATTTTGTAGTGTACATTCACTTTTTAACAGCTTTATAATAATTAATTCACAGTTAATTTATTTTAAATATAACAATAACATAGAGACGATGTTGACAGTGGCTCTGCAGCGCCCTCTCTCCTATTACCTCACTTATGGCAACAATAATTCCAATAGGCTGATTGTGAAATTTTACAAACCTACTACATAATACCTCTTGATTGGCTATATAAAATGTTGCGTCATCAGGAGTGTAGGAATTTAGTCCAGGTATGTCTTTGGCCGAATAAAAAGCTATAACTCCGTCAAGATTCTGAAAGTATTAAATTGCAAAGTAATCATCATAAATTTTAACTAGCTCAATGTTAAAATTTGAAATAGTGAAAGAAGTTACCAAAGCTTTTGTAGGATCGATATTTACTATTTCTCCTGTTGCGACAGAGCTAAGCACAAATGCAGCAAACACTTCATTTGTATACGATGGTAAGTCTTCAGTATAAGGAGCTTCACCAGCACATTGAATCTATAGAAAAACAATTATTCATTATTTCTTCTTTAACAGGGCATTATAATCTATCAAAATATGTTATTTATATTATTGTTTTTATTAAAAAAAATACGGATACAATACTTTTATTGTTGTAAAATCGATGTTTTATTATCTGTGTCACGTTACCAAAAACGCCGACTGCAATTTTTTCCCGTGTGTGACGTCAGTATAGCAGAAACATGTTATCACACTAAAGGTCATGTCATACACATTTGAAGTTTTTATATTTCTGCTTTTGTGACGTCACGGTACTCATGAAACCATCAGCTTCCTTTTTAGCGCGTATATTTATCGTTTAGCATCTAAAAGAAGTACTAACTAAACCTTCCACTTTTGGCACTGGCATATTTATAGGCCATATTGATTTGTTGGTCTCGTATGTCTGACTGGCAGTAGATACTCCTCGAGTCTCATGAATATTTATTGCTCCAGAAATATACTTTGAATTTATTAATCTTGCTGGACAAAGTGATAACAATGCCTGTGAACAACCAATTTCGTTATAACTCCCTCAATAATATGTAATTTTGTTTCTAATTTTTAATGCTTAAAGCCAGCAGTGTATTATAAGATTTTTTTGTTCGAAAATTTCTGACATCCTACCCACTGGTACCACCCCGCACACCTATCAAATACATCGTTCCGGCGAATCAGAGTTTAATTCGCTGTTGGCTGCTAGCTTAGTTGGTATACTTATGGGTAATCAAAGATTAGGAAAAAACAAAATGGACTACTAGGGTTATGTGTTCTACTTGGTGAGTAAAATAAAAAACGTCAATACTGGGATCATCCTCTTAATTGCAGTAGTCCGCTACCTTGTCTCACCGTACACAGTGAACGCCTGCTCCCACACGGCGTCCGTTCGACAACTGATGCCAAATTTTTAATAGGTATGAGAGGTCTACTTCAAAATGTATATAGAGCGCGCACTCAGACGATCTGATCAGAAAAAAATCTGACGTCCAATCGGTGGCATCCGAGGCTCATAAAAAGCGGGCATAAGAATTCTGATAGTATGTAGGGTTAAAAACAAAACATTATGAGCAGAGTTTCTTCCGGCGGGCGCCAGAAATTTTTGAACAGAAAAAATGTTATAGTGTGCAGCTGGCGTAGACGTATATTTACTTTATAAAACAAATTCACAGCCAATTGTTTTCTAAATGCTGCTGAAGGCTCTGGAGGTGACTCGACAACCACCAACTCATTCTCTAGAATTCCCAATGCTGATTGTAAGACTTCATTTGTAAATAATGGTTTATTAATCAAATATTGTTCTGTTTTTGTTGCTCGAATAAAGGTAGGTGATAGACCTCCATACACTATTCTCGCTTCTAACACTGTGTCTGTTTCCTTTTTTAATTTGAACAAGTAGCCAGCATTAACTACGGCTAGAACACTTTGATACCTTGGCATTATCTGAAATATGATGAACGTTACTATTTTAATAGGAATAAAAAAGAATATTTAAAAAAACTAGATATATAATATATATAACTATAATAACTACATATAAAAACGATATAATAAAATTACCTTGAACGTATGCAAAATGTATTGACTGCTTAGCGGTGGTAATAATACTTTAAAAATAAATTTTCCTATCATATCTAATTTCAGAAATGTTTGCATTGTCACATTGTATTTTTTACCTTTAGAATCAACTGAAATTAAGAAAATTGAATTCTGAAATTGATGATATTACCAAGAATCACTACTACACTTGAAATATATGGACAAGCCAGTTGGCGCAGTTGGTTAAGACACCACCTATCACGCCGCTGGTCATGGGTTCGATTCCCATCCAGGACAAACATTTTGTGTGCATGAACATGTCCGTTTGTCCTGTGTCTGGGTGTAATAAAATTATCTATATAAATATGTATTTACAAAAACAAAGTAGTATATCAGTTATCTAGTTTCCACAGTACAAGCTCTGCTTAGTTTGGGATCAGATAGCCGTGTGTGAAGAATGTCCCAGAATATTTATTATTATTATTATATCCATCCACGCTTTTTGTATTCAGCAATCTGGATCTACAGAAGAAAAAGTATTAAATACAAAATTATTGACCAAGTGGGTTTGACTAGATGCATGCAACGCATTGAATCTAATAATTATAATGAGTTTTATGATTACTTTATTAACTTTTACATACTTATTAATAGCTCTGCGCCAATAGTTTCAAATATCAGAAAGATATCTGATGGAAATTCATTGTGTGCATGCTTTATCATTAGATTTCCAGCAATTGATCCTATCTGAAAAAAAGAACGTTAATTAATTTAATCTATCACCAAAATACAGTAACAAATACATAAATTTCAAATGGCGGACCATTCACCATAACTTACATTTCTGACTGGAATGTGTGCAACCAAATCAAGATGTTTATAAATCTTGTGTAAATATTCAAAATATTCTTCTTCTGCCACAGTTTTACATATGGCTAGTAACTCAGTTAATGTATTCCCAGCACCAATTATTAAATTTTGATCTATCGTATAGCCTTTTAACTCTGATACTTTACTTATATCAATGATCATTTCGGGATACTCGTCAATTGGGTATACCACTAAAAATGAAATATGCAAAACGTTAATTTTATATCTGGGTATTATTTTGTGACCTGAGTGGTTACTTTCGCCACATCGCTGCTTCATATATAATATTTCGTATCTGAATGGATCTTGACGTTTTAATTTTAGATTTGAAGCACATTATGAAGCTGCAAATTGCGAAATTAACCCACCTTGCCCCTACTAAGTTTAGCGCCACATCTGTGGAAGGTACGATAAAGCTTACTCACTTACCTTTAGCAGTGTTTCCTGATACTAGCATATAACTACATTCAGTTGCCTTTGCTAGTATTTTGTAGAGGTCTGTCAAATTGCGTACGCCGTACCACTGTTTCCCATCACTTAGCTGTATTTCAACTACATCATCTACATCTTTCATAGAAACCACGCACCAATCGTTTTCGCAACTAATTTTCGCACAATTATTTTTATTCTTGCATCTTTGAATATCTTCTATATCGGCTATTTGGCATGGCTTAGCAGCATCGACAGCAAATTTTTTAAATGCTTCCAAAATTGGTCTGTAACCGGTGCATCTGCATATGTTGCTTCCGAAGGCATTCTCAATTTCTGCCATGGTTGGGTTTTTGTTACTTTCAAGGAAACTGAAATAAAAAATTAGTTTTTTTTTATTATTGTGCCAGAAATTCCAACAGTACCTAAAAAACTCTGCATAAAATGAAATTAAACAGGTAAAATATGGTTACATTAAACCCAAAAAAAAATTACTACGTTTTTGAGCTCACTCGTAATAAATTGTAAAAGACCTTAAGCTTACCTATACATAGACATTACCCAACCAGGGGAGCAGTATCCACATTGAGTACCACTGCAGTCTGCCAGGGTCTTCTGCAGGATATTGTATCCGTCAATCTTGTTCCCCACTTTCTCGATAGTCGTGATCTCCCAATCTTGACACGACATTATTGATACCAAACACTGCAATAAAATAAATTTATAGGGTCACGAAAATCTGCTTATAAAAGTCCATTGGACCTCAGTACAACGTCACCTTACATTACCCCGAATGAGTAATGTACAGTTTATGTCGACTCATTCTGGTTTCTTATAACGTGGGTATACTAATATTAACAAGGAATATTATTTATTTATCTCTACACTACATTCTGGTGACTCTGGTGTAGAAATATAATATTTTAAGGGAGAACGTTCGGTTGGAGCGCGATATTCAAATTTTATCACGTTTTTTGCAAATTGCAGCTCAATTATAGGTCGTAAGTTATCAACATGTTATTTGCGACAAGAATGGTAGTATATTTACTGATTAATAACAAAACAAATCATCAACATATTCCTCCAAGGTATATTAGTAACATTTTCATGAAATAGTCGTATATGTCGGTAATATACCTTGGAGGAATATTTTGATGATTTCTTTTGTTATTAATCATTAAATATACTACCATTCTTCTCGCCTTCGATAACTTACGACCTATAACTGAGCTGCAATTAGCAAAAAACGTGATAAAATTTAAATTTCGCGCTCCAACCGAAGGTATACCCTTAAATACAAATAGATGTAGATGACAAAATCACCGAAATAAATAATGATTTAACCAAAGGTGACAAACCATACTCTGGGTTTCTATGCAACAGCTTTAAACAACAACTTTGTTTTTTTTTTACATAGCAAGTACCTGTATTATGATTTATTTGTTGTTCATAATATAGGTACAAGCTATAAATGGAAGGCCATTATAATCACTCCCTGCTGTAGTTACTTACTGAGTTAACAGAGACAGCAGATTGGCCTGGAGATTTTGCAGCAGCGACGATACAGGCGCCGCAGCCAGCCTCGCGACACATGTACTTGGTGCCGCGCAGCTCCAGGCCCTGACGTAAGTAGTCCAGCAGAGTCACATCCGAGTTCACTTCACTACCCACTGGGCAAATGTACCAGGGTTGTAATAGCTAATAGGGTATTTTCATCTATCAAAATCGTTTTTACCATAAGATTTACGAA
Source organism: Tethea ocularis (assembly GCA_963555595.1). Classification (NCBI taxonomy): domain Eukaryota; kingdom Metazoa; phylum Arthropoda; class Insecta; order Lepidoptera; family Drepanidae; genus Tethea; species Tethea ocularis. The sequence continues at coordinate 9,154,438 of OY741972.1, read as the reverse complement.
TTGTATACTTTTTTGTTATAAAATAATTTATTTTTAAATGGAAAATTAAAATTTAAGTTTTATTATCTGTTTGTCACGTGACCAAAACCGCTGACTACAGACTAACAGAAACACGATAACACTCATAAAGGTCATACAAATTTGAAGGTTCTATGTTTCTGCTTTTATGACGTCACAATACTCACAAAATTGGCGACTGCCTTTTAGTGCGACTTTTTAACGTTTACATTTAAATTATTTATTTAAATAAAGTAGCCTAGCTATTTTTTCACCGATTTATATACATTTCTAGAAATCTAGAAATATTGTTTTTTTACCTCATATGGAGAAAAATAATTTCACCTTGGGGTCATAAATGAATAAAAGATCTTAAAAAATAAAAATACCTGAATACTCCACACCGTTAATTTTAAAAGTAACACGATTCATGACTGTAACTTTGCTGCATTTGTTGTTCTAAACTGGAAAAAATGCATTATGCAGCGATACTATATACCTACCTGACTACAGCCGTGCAAATATATCAAGTAGTAAGCATGTAAATCATTATGCCATTTACAGAGTGTTACTAATGTAACGCTCCCTATTTTACCCCCTTAGGGGTTGAATTTTCAGTGTGACCCCTCTAGTGGTTTAAGCATTGATAGATCAGTCAGCCTGTCACCTCTTATATATTTGGATAGATTACGCTAAAAGTGAAAAGCTTAAATAATTATTAAGCATTTTTTGTTTAACATTTCCAAAATATGTATGTATGCCTAATAGCAAAGTTTTACCAAATTATAAAATTTTACTTTACATATTGAAGGGCCAGTTATTGACTGGTTAAGACACCATCTATCACGTCGCAGATCGTGGGTTCGGTTCCCATCCATGACAAATATTTGTGTGCATGACCATGGGTACAAGCTCTGCTTAGTTTGGGATTAGATAACTGAGTGTGAAAACTGTCCTAGGATATTATTTATAGTCAGTATTTGGAACTATTAGTATAGAAATTATGTGACTACTCCATACTGATTAATGAACCAGTTTATAGGTAGGTATCTCATCATTATCATGAGCTGATGACCTGTGAAACTGCTAGGCGGGTAAAGTGGAGGACCAGAAGATATAACAACTATTCTAAACTAGCTTCCACCCCGCGGTTTCACCCGCATTACCGAGGGATCTTGTGTTTTCCCGGGATAAAAAATATCCTGTATTAATCCAGGTTATAAACTTTCTGTGTTTCAAATTTCATCCAAATCCGTTCAATAGTTTTGGCGTGAAATAGTAACAAACATCCATCCATACATCCATACTCACAAACTTTCGCATTTCTAAAATTAGTAGGATTAACATTAAAAAAAAACAAAAACAATCGAAGTTAGTTTTCTCAACACCTATTTTTTTTATCACACTGTACTATAGATAATGTATGGAAACAACTGTATCATTTAATTTTCTTTTATCTAGAAGATAATATATTATATCAGAGTAAACAAACTGAGGTTTTTAACATTATTTTTTTATACAAACTATTAACGACAAGGTCGTAACAATAATACGCGGACGAATGCTTCGGCGCCCCCGTATACCCAGCCGGCAGCGACATGTAGGAACACTGTGGGGTTTTAGTCAGTAGGAGTCTGACATAACCCTGCCGCTCCCCCCGGGGCCGCAGGGTATCCTATGAGGATTTCCCCACATTAAAAAAAAAAAAAAAAAAAAAAGGTCGTAACAATAATAACAACATTATTGTTACGACCTTTAGACGACTGATGATAAAAAAAATCGTCAGGGCGTCTCTGGAGAGGACAGCTGCTGAGGCTGAATGTGAAGTATTTGTTCACTGCCAAATGTATTTGCTTGGGTTGATAACATTTTAAAGTCGGGTTAAAATCAGTTTCCTATTTGGTTACAGGAGTAACAATATTGAAAAGTTTAAGAAACACGTTTTATCTATTACTAATATTACCTATATAAAGAGGAAAGATTTGATTGTTTGTTTGTATGTTTGTTTGTTTGCATTGAATAGGCTCCGAAACTACTGAACCGATTTGAAAAATTCTTTCACTAATAGGAAACTACATTATCCCCGAAGGTTATAGGCTACTTTTTATCCCGGGAACGCGGGAACAGCTAGTGTAAGTATAAAATGTCAAGCTTGAACTGAGCGTGCATCTGTATGTCAATCAATTTCTCCTCCTTTAATTATATTTAAAGAGTAAAAATACCTCCAAAATGTAAAAATCTATGTCCTACTTTTTAACCGCTATAATGGCAACACTAATTATATCGTCAAGTTGGCAGCAGTGTTTTGTTTACTCTCCACTTCTGAGCCCACTTCATTAGCTAACAATGCAAACATACGTCACAATGTGATGGTATACTGTATTATATTAACATTATACTCTGACATAACGTTAATTTAAGGGGTTTCGTGGCCGTTATTAAAGCTAATATTCTTGTTAAGGTGGAGGCTTCGGTTGGAGCGCGAAATTCAAATTTTATCACGTTTTTTGCAAACTGCAGCTGAGCTATAGGTCGTAAGTTATCAACGTGTTATTTGCGAGAAGAATGGTGGTATATTTACTGATTAATAACAAAAGAAATCATCAACATATTCCTCCAATGTATATTACTGACATATACGACTATTTCATGAAAATGTTACTAATATACCTTGAAGGAATATGTTGATGATTTCTTTTGTTATTAATCAGTAAATATATATATTACCATCCTTCTCGCAAATAACATGTTGATAACTTACGACCTATAACTGAGCTGCAATTTACAAAAAGCCTCCCTCTTAAACTAAAAGACTGCAAGATCCATCCACCGGATGTTAAAAGCCGAAAGACGACAGCTGGACAAAAGCCTCCCCCAATGATCTCTACGATGGCCGGTCTTGGGCTACCCGCGACCGTCATATCGTCGGTCCACCTTGTAGGGGGTTTTCCCACGCTGTGTCTTCCGGTTCGTGGTCGCCACTCGAGAACCCTTCTGCCCCAGTGGCCGTCGGTTCTACGAGCGATGTGTCCCGTCCACTGCCACTTAGATAAGTTTGGCATTTCTTCGGGCTATATCAATTACTTTGGTTCGCCAGCGGATCTCATTTCTATTCGATCTCGCAGGTAAACTGCCTCTCCATTGCTCTTTGGGTCTTTGAGCTTTCTTATGAGGCCCATCGTAAGCGACCACGTCTGTGCTCCATAATTCATCACTGGCAACACAATGGTCGAAGACTTTGACTTGAGACACTGCGGTATTTGGGACGAGAAGATATTACGTAGCTTCCCAAAAGCTGGCCAGACGAGTGTCTCCAATTTTTTATACAAACACAAAAAACATTGAAGTAGTTGATAGTAGATTCAGCTGGGATCCACTATCTATAATTTATGCAATACATTAAGAACAATTGTTTCCTTTACAATATTAAAATACTTAAGACAATACTTGTCGCTTATTAAATATGGCCTTGGATAACATCGATCATGGATTGGTATTATTAGCAAAACTTTTATGACATATTTATTACCTATATAACTAAAATTATAATAAATTATGAAACCTCCAGCACACTTGAAATGAGGTGATGATCGAGCGGATTTTCTTGAAACATGGCTAAGAATACTTTCAATTTAGGGTCGGTTGCATAAAGCGCGGTCATCGTAAGGTTATAGATAGGTTACGGTTATAGTTAACCGCCGAAAAAAAGCTAACTGGGTTGCTCGTGTCACTATAACTAAAATTTTTACCGTAACCAAATGAGAGAGATCGGTCATCGTCAAAGTGACTCTACGGTCAAAGCATGGTAATAGTTAAACTTTGACTATAACTTTAACTAAAATGTACGAGCAAACGACTCTAACACATCTTTCAAACGAAAATACAAAATCGGTTCATCCGTTCGGAAGCTATATGGCATAGACAGATACACACTACCTTATAACACTCCTCTTTTTCGTCAATAAATTAAAAACATGTTACGGGGGATGGTCCACATTTTGAATTTTTAACGAATATTTCGTTCGTTTTAATTCATTTATCACGTCAATTTTATTTCAAGCGCCGATGAGTTTTTCAATATTTTATTTTGCCACTAGGTCTGCATTACTTTACCCATACTAAATTACTTTAGTACCTACCTACTAAGAATCTCTGACCTATGTCGCGGGCAGACATAACTATAAGGGTTCCTTATTGACTTTGGAACCCTAAAAATCAATACCTTTATTAGATAAATCGAACAATGTGGAATGGAAAATAATGCTCATATCAAAGAGTATACGGGTGATAGCGCCTTAAAAATATAGCTAGCAAATATGCGCGCGAGATTGCTTGCAAACTTTTCACAGGCGTTTATAGTACATACGAGTTATTAAAATTAAAAATGTACGTACACGTTTGTGTAACTGACGCTAAATTGGTTTTCACGCTATAACCAATTACAAAGAGGTTTTGTTTTCAATTATTTTTGGTTGATACGAGCAGGAATATAAAATTTATTCATGTTTTAGGGTTCCTGCGACCAGATTAAAATTAAGTGCCTTGAAATCATACTTACGGATAAATACGTCTGTTTGTTATTTTGATCTGTGTATACCTAATTATGTGCAGTTTCATATTTATCTAAGCTCTTGAAATAATGAAATTCATAGGTATAAAATCGAAAAAAAATTGCGGTTTATTTGATTTCGTGTTTTCTATTGCCGACTCCAGAATGTCAGTAAAAGATGGAGTTAGAATGCTAGGTTATTACTTATGTATAACTTAAGTATCAGTGCCATTTTGTCAGACATAAACAAACGTCTAGGGTGCATGCCATGCACCCTAGCATCATTTTGATAAGAATTTTACTATTTTAAAAATCCATTATACACGCGTTTGCATATTAAAGTATGTCATTAAATTCAAATTCATAAATTGTATTCGTTATTTGAACTTTACGTCAAGAGTGTAGATACAATTATTTTTCGATTACAAATTTTCCGTATATCGACGTAGGTATTCTAGAATATTTTCTTAACTACAAATTTATGTAAGTTTGTCAAACCGATTTATCTTTACGGAACCCTCGGTGCGTGAGTCGGACTCGCACTTGTTCAGTTTTTTTGTCATGTAACATTGCTTATATTTGCACTAACTATACATTTATATACAGAACCTTCATACTTTATGACGCTCACGCTTAACCAGTTATATTTTTCCCATAAGTTCAGCACACGGAGAGGAAAATGTAGTTCAGTGTAAGCTCAAAGCTCAACAAGCACCGTGTAAACCTCCCCCAAGCTTAAAACTCGTTTAGGATACAACTACTCATGTGGAAAAGTTGTAAAAATTGATTCTGACTTACAATTTAGTTTGTGAAACTGAACATAACTGAGGCCCGAATTCTGTAGGCTACAAACTAAAAAAAAGAATCTACCTATATCCCTTTCTAACAAAGAATTTAACATAGTCCTATCAGAATAGTCCGATTACTTATTTCAACGTGAATTTAAGCGTGATCTATAGGTATTGGTCACGACCATTACGATTATATGGACTAATCTGACAGCACTAAAAATGTTACTATCTTTTTCAATAAGGCTTAATATGAAAGAAATGCTTAGTGAATAATAGGTATTAGTTTATTTTGTAAACAACAGAATCGGCACCATTGTATTAATATTACCGCATGAAGGGAAGTCTACGTATTACTATTTAAGTTATTTTCCCTACTTTAGTTTAAAGAGAGGGATCTGATTTAGGATAATTGGGCTCGATAATACCAATCGATTTTATTGCATTAGGATCGATGATAGTGATGTCGAATTTCATGACGAATCCTGAAGTAAAAAAAAATATTTCGTGAAAAAATCTCTATTGCATTGAATTTTGCGCTTGAGTTAAATATTCTGGGACATTCTTCACACACGGTTATCTGATTCCAAACTAAGCAGAGCTTGTACTATGGAAACCAGATTATATACTACATATACCTACACAATTTTTTTTTGTAAATACATACTTATATAGATAATTACACCCGGACACAGGACAAACACACATGTTATGCACACAAAATGTTTGTCCTGGATGGGAATCGAACCCACGACCAGCGGCGTGATAGGTGGTGTCTTAACCAACTGCGCCAACAGGCTTATCAAATGACGACATAAATCCATCATGTGAGGGCGGCGTTTCAGTACCTCCTTGACCGTAAGTGTACTTTCGTATTATATAGAAAACCATTATAGTTTAACCATAATTTAATAAGATTCTCGGTTAATTACATTATGTCATGTTGCAATATTCATGGAACCCGATAATTTGTAGGGAAATTAATAAAGCGTGTAGCGTATAATATAATTTGGACCTCTACTCATTGCGTTAAGGCGCATATTGCAAAATATTGGTCGTGTCGCGAAATCTGAAGTGTATGGTACTCTAAATATGAGCGCGTGTAATTTTTTGTTAATATTAAAAGCTGAAAAAAAACTTTTAGCAGGACTGTTAATAAATGTAGTGAAAAATAATAAATATATAAATTATTTTTATGGACATAATTAGGTATATTCTGGAGCTCCAAAAGGGATTGATATTTATTTAAGGGATTGAAGCTTATAAGATCACGAGTTACTGACCCCGACTTCACATGGGTACAATTTATGTGTACAAATTGTCTTTAATGGAAATTTTAACTAGGATGGACTATACACATAAACCTTACGAAAAAAACATAAATGGCTTGCAACACTCGTGCGTTGCCGACCCTGCAAAAATCTCTTCACAACCTTCATGAAGAACCCCAGAGTTAATTTCAGCCTATATATCTTTTTATTACTTGTTGATGTCTTTTTCACTATTGTTATTATATCTTATTTCGTTTTTCCACATTGGATACGCCAAATTATTTTTGATGTGAAATTTATTATTTATATAATAATACTAGCTGACCCGGCAGACGTTGTCCTGTCCTGAGAACAAAAATAAATTTGGGACCTACCTACCTACCCCTACCTACCTCTACCTACCCCTACCTACTTCTACCTACCCCTACCTACCTCTACCTGCCCCTACCTACCCTACTCTACCTAACTCTACCTGCCCCTACCTACCCCTACCTGCCCCTACCTGCCCCTACCTACGTTACCTACCTACCTATCCTACCTACCCCTACCTACCCCGACCTACCCCGACCTACCCCGACCTACCCCTACCTATCCTATGTCCTTCTCCTGGTTCTAAGCTACCTCCCCACCAATTTTCAGTCAAATCAGTTCAGTTGTTCTTGAGTTATAAATGGTGTAACTAACACGACTTTCTTTTATATATATAGATTATGAATTATTATATTATACAATTAAGTATTCCAATACTCACAAATTTTAAATTAAGTTACTATAAATTTAAAAAACTTGGCCCCTACGGCATGGTTCCGAAATTTTTCAATTAAATTGTTATAATAAATTGTTTGGAGCAAGTAAATATCTAGCTTGTTTTGAAAAGGCAACTACATTTTTCATGATTATAATATGAACAAACATTTGTTCAAACGCCAACAATCGCAAACGCCTATAAATTGGACCGTGTCAATGCAAGTTCTACGTTCTAAAGAACAAGGGATGTAGGCACTAGCTAAATTAGCTCTTCAGTGGTTTCCTCTTAGATAGAGGGTGAGATGTGAAGTGGTCTGTATGGTTTCCTATTTTTTTACAATAGTGCATGGAATTCTTCAAAAATAGTCAAGTACTCAAAATAAATAGTAAAATATCGGACTGCCGGACAGTAAAAATCCTTGTAGTGCACAAACGCCCTTACGTTTAACTATATTTTTATGATAATTATTTATACTTTTCAAGAACAGCCTTTCTTGACTTCTTTTTTAATGATCTGTATAAGCAGGGCCGGATCTACCATATGGCTTTTTGGGCTTCAGCCCAGGGCCCACCTTGTATAACACTAAGGCATAATATTTTATAATATAAATCAAATATTTTACGGTGTAATTTTTTCTATACTTTGAGTATTTAGGTGGGCCCCTAAGTAGTATTAGCCCAGGGCCCTCTAAACTCACGGTTCGGCCCTGTGTATAAGGTATCAAGAAGGTTCAGTGCACAGTCCACACTACCCAACTCCGCTAAAAGCTAGAACCGCTGTTGCAATGGCTTCTATCCCATTTGAATTGCGTCTCCCACGATGAGCTGGTGAGCGTCGCAAACTATTCCTGTTATAGAATCGATGGCCATTTTACACTTGCTATACTGTGGCGTTTAAGATAATGTTTAGTTCCTAATCTATATTACTTATTATCTTTAGAATCTGAAGGATCTATAATTATCTATACAGGATGATTTTGGTTGTTAAGTGGAATAAAGAGCCATTATAAAATTATGACAATTAGAAACGTGTAGTGATGGAGCAAGATTGCTATTTTAGATTTTTTTTTTTTTTTTTACTATGTATAGGCCCATGTTTGACCACAATCTCACCGTGGTCAGTGATGATGTGGCTGATGATGGTACACTAAAAGATTAAATTTATGTTTCCACTATCGATTGAAAGATTTTTTATGAATGCAATCAAATCGCCGATATAAGCTTAAGCTTTCCGCTAACAACCTCAACCCGTCCCAAATCGCGGAAAACGTCAACAAAGACTATTAACTGGATCCCACATCGAGAAGTTTTGTATGAGATATCAAAAAGTGACTTCCAAGTTTAGAAAGGTGCTATAAAGGTGCTATAAAAGTCGCGGGTACCTCCTCCTCTACACTCCATTTACTACAGTTTTTACCCTCAAAGTTGGAGACTTACCTTTTTGAATAAAACATATTTTTTTCTTCAACGTCGTTTTGCATCGCGTCAATAATTCATTTATGGTAATGTTAGTGCTACATGATTTTAGGGTTCTGTAACCTAAAGGTTGCCAGCGGAACCCTATTGGTAAGCTTCCTCTGTCGGTCTATCCGTCTGTTAGCGGGTTCTATCTCATGATCCCATGTGTAGACAGTTTTAAAATTTTCACAGAATGTGTATTTCTGTTACCGCTATAACAACAAAATTTAATGAAACCAAAATAATTTACGATGGTACGTACTATGTGTGCGATTCCGATTCGCACTTGACCGATTTTTAAGTTGTCTGTACATACGTGATTGATGTTGATTTTATATATATTCAAATGACTATTATTACGTGCATATCAGTTACACTAAATAATGGTTTTTTCGTAAAATATACATACTTGCATTATTTTTAAACTCTATGTTATGTTTTTCTTGTTTTCAAGTCCTAAAATTGTTATTGGGACATGTAAAAGTTGCTCAATATTATATATATAACCTTGAATATTTTGCCACATTTGTTTGATGGAAATGGAAGGAAAGAATAAACGGAATAAAATATCTTCATTACATTTTATGCATAATTTTTATTTAAATATTTACAAATAATCTTACGCAAAAAATCGTTGTATAAAATGGAGTAGGCAAGTTTATAAAAATCAAGCGATCAAATCACTCAATGATTAAAATAGACGGCAGTATAATTATGTATCTTTATCACTCACAAAACAGACTAAATTATTTTCGAAAAAAAAAAATCGAAAGGTCTTATAATGCGCGTAGGGAATCTCAGTCCGTATTGAGTATTAAGAATTTAAATGAACACAATTTTAGCGCGTGTGAAATGCTGTTTAGTGATGTCCGTAGTATCCGTGTCCCCCGTATCCGCCGAGACCGCCGCCGTATCCGCCGAGTCCTCCGTATCCACCGTATCCGCCGAGACCGTGTCCGTATCCACCGTAGCCTCCATAGCCAACCTGGTTAGCATAGCTCACGGCAGGCGCAGAATAATACCCATGTCCACTGCCATATCCTAAAGGCATCAATATTATTAGTTTGGAATCCAAAGATAGATAATATTTCTTATAAATGTGATATTGTGACTAAAAGGGAAATATTACCTCAAGATACCACTGACAATACCTGATTATCTAATAAGATTACTACTAATTCTATATAATAAATAGGCGTGGTATCTTAAGATAGTCGTTTGTTCGATTCTTATCCAGGACACAAATTTTTGTGCATATCTACATAAGTGTATATTTAAAAAAAAGTATGTAGTACATCTGTTACCTGGTTGCTATAGTAGTCTCTGATTAGTTTCGGATCAGATAACCTAATGTGAGGAATGTCCCAGGATATTACTGTTATTTATGTACTATCTTACAATGGTTCTCTTTTTCCAGCTTATTTATCCATCATCAAGGTAATGAGTACTTGTAATAATACTAACAATCTAAATTCAGAGCCCCAGAATACAAACGTAGTATTAATTCATTGTTATTCAATACAATAACTCTCACACTATTCTCATTTACAAATAAGACAATGGAATACATTTTGTAGGTCAAAAAAACGTGACAATGGTCTAAATATTTGATCTATCCTTTGAGTATAAACTCTTTGATAATATTAAACATTTTATTAATTCTGAGATAGATAAAAGTATTAAGCTCTATAACTCACCGAGACCGCTGTGTCCACCATAGCCGCCATATCCGCCAAGGCCGCTGTATCCATATCCACCGTATCCGCCATATCCGCCGAGGCCGTGGGAGGTAGTATACGCAACCTTGCTAACAGCTACGGGAGCGGCAGCTAAAAAAAATATGATTTATATAGTGAAGTAAAAAAGTCGATAGTAAAAAATATCACCCTGAAAGTCTTATGAGTAGCTGAATGGAAGGATTGTTTTTATTGTACTTTTTGTCAAACAAAAATGCGTAACAAATCGTTAATAGAACGTTCAATGTAAAGGTCGTAATGAATTTTGTCGATAAAAAAATAATATCGATTTATTTTTGTCGGGTGACTGAGTTATAATATTCTGTATTGTTACGTACACTTGTAGACGTGATTCATACGATTATTCGTTGTATGCTTTATTTTGGCCTTTGTATTCGAAATAATGCGATCGTTGTTCCATAAATTAGATATTAGGTATAGTTTTTTGATCTTTTAGAGATTATTATGAGCAATTAGTATTTTAGTACAGTTTATTTGACTATACTAATATTATAAAGTGGAAAAGATTGTTTGGGAGTTGGATGCAGGAGATAGTCTCCGGAACGATGGAACCGATTCTGAAAATTCTTTCACTAATAGGAAGCTATATGATACATTAATTTCGGGTGAAACCATAGTGACGGCTGTAGTCTTAAATAAGTTACTATTAATTACCCTAGCTAGATAGATCAGAAAAATAATCCAAGTAAATAAAACTGCGATTTAACAATTTAATGTTACTCAAGACGTAACTCATAAATGTAACAAACAAGTTTATGAGTACATTAAACCTAATTATATCAAAATTTACAGTGAAGTGACGCATATAGACAATTATAATGTTTGTTTGTGTGTCAAGGGCCAGTAAGTTCCCACGTTGTGTCATTTAACTTGTGACAATGTGATGGTGACCAGCCTCTTGGAACGTTACCTTATGCTGGTAATTGACGGTGACACATAACAGAAGTTGTGGAAGAATTTTACTAGCACGTATGAGGTTCCACTCTAGTTAACTTACGTAAATGAACAAACTGAATGGTTGTTTAAAAACAAATGAATCCGATGGGCATATATTTTTGCTGATTGTGAGTTGACTCTAGTTGAATTATTCAAGAAACATTTTATGAAGCTGCAAATATATGACAAAATAAACCCCGATGGTCGTTGTAAAAACACTTTTTTACACAAAAGTGTACAAAACAATATAACATTTCCGACTCTTACTGTTATATGATGTTAAAAAGGAACGGATATGTCACTTAGGGGGGGTGGGAATCGATGCTTACTAATGATATGCAAACTTCAGAAATCTGCATTGAATAAAGAAGAATCACAAGGATTCACGTTTTTTTACAATGAAAAGTTGATACAACACTTTAACTCCATTAGTAATTGCCTGCAATCGGAAACAAATTGTACTAGATCAAGTAGAATAACATAAAAATAAACAACAATCCGCGGAGAAACGTAGCTTGCTCCAGTCTTCACAATAATAGTTTAAATGTCCCTATTGAATACCTCTATAACACTTCCAACCACTTTATACTCTACTACTAGAACAGAAGGTTTAAAACAGGAAACAGCAGGGGTAATATATAGGTAGCATCACGGAGATAATGAGCGTTTTGTAGAGACCACTTTATTTTACTCTCGTATTAATCTCTTAGAACGATTCCCCTCTTGGTGCATTTAACTGCAATTTTACTGCTGGTATAATACTATTTTATTGGGTCGTACGTTTGTTCATTGAAGCTGTAAGTGCAGCATCGAAATTTATAAGACAGTTGGAAGTTTAATCTGTCCAATTGATTCATTTGATTTTATTGGTTGTTACATGGGCTATTGGTTGGCAGGAACATTTCTTTCATATTGTCTGATATTTGGAATTGAAGAAGAAAATTGAGTTATAAACATTTATGCGTTTGGGTTTTTAGCATAGTATCAATACTCACATAAAAAGTTATCTTCACTTATCAAATTTATTTTTAAATATATAATAGGATAGGGTACTTTTAGTAATGTGATATTAAAATAATCTTACCCAAACACATTAGGATGTTCAAATGTGGTATCTAAATAACTTAAAATATTCACGATTCCACTTCTACTATTAGCCTGCCATACTAATGATATTATCAAAGGGCTTAAGTTTAAAAAGAACTGGCTATCATGTTTCATATTTGAATTTATGCCAATATCATAAAAATACTAATACAAAAGCAATAAAAATATCCAACTCTAAAAATATTTCGGAACGGTTCCAATTGGAATCCTTTGGCTCAAAGAAAACAGTTTCAAGAATTGAAAGTATTTTATTGGAGATGGTGAAACTATTAAAATTCAAGAAAATCAACACCGCAGCCTTTGAATATAAAATAGTGAGCTTCGTAGAGTCCCGACACGCCTCCTGAGATCTGAGAGCTTTTGGTCAATTTAAACTTCCACTGGCGACCGGACGAAGTTTCAACAGGCATTTAATACGAATTTAGAGCTCTATTCGATTGGTTTTATGGTATTTTCTCTCGGTTTGGAAATTCAGAGAAGAGTTTTTAAGGGATCTGAATTTGTAATAGTTTTTTAAATAAATCATCAGTAACATCACATCACGTAAAGAAATACTGTCGATATTTACACCTATACTGATTAGTACAAAAGTAATAGAAACGTCATATGTTTCAACATCAATTCAAATCTGGTGATGGAGCTAATTAATATGATAAAAAATGTCGATTGCAAAGAATTATTATTTATGATAACAGTTTAAAATGCTTTATGGAAAGAATTTAATGTTAAATATTCCCGCAGGAGATATCCTATCTAACTATAGTTATAAGGTAAGTAATACAGTTGCAAAAATGTGAGTGTTGCTTCCGGTAGCAACAATAAATAAAGTTATGGTAGCACTTTACAGTGAGGGCAAAATAAAATGATACTAGCGTAGCACACCAGCTGTGAAAACTGAATAACCTCACGGAAAAATTGGTTCAAAGTTGCATTTATTTTATGAACTTCTTTTATTTTACGTTGGCGAAATTTCCTTTTCGAAATTTCATACCTGGTTGTTTACAATGTTTTTTTATAAATAATGTAATCTGTTCAGAGCAGAACAGAACTACCATTTACAATGTCAAATTCCATAAAATAATATTTATTTTGATAAGCTACTTTGTCTCCTTTGTGTATTATGGATTTCGTGTGCTTACTACCTTCGTATGTCATAGTGAGATTATGGTGAATCACAAACCTATCCATAATTTTAAAATAAACAATAGATTTTGCAATGTTTCTTACATTTTGGTGAGTCCTATGTACAATATAATGTTTTTGTATCACTACGGTACCATCATCTCTTATCATGGTAAGTGGTGAAACTAATATAGTTAATAAAACAAATGTTTTCTCATTAAGACCTTCAATTATTATAAGAGACTTACCATATCCACCATATCCTCCATAACCAAGACCGCCGTACCCGAGTCCACCATAGCCTGCACTATCATAGCCATGGCCTCCGTATCCAAGACCACCATATCCGAGACTGGTCAAGCCTCGCTTCTCAGTTTTCTTTTCTGCATCATCAGCGCACACAGCGGCGACAGCCAGAGCTACTACAATCTGTCAACAAAGAAAAATTTGATTATGTTGTGCAATTTATTTTAAATATTAAATGGGATTGGAAATTGTTCACGAGACAATAAAAATTCTGCATATTATACTGGAACAAGTCGCAAAATTCTTTCACTAACAGGATAGCTACACTATCTCCAATTGCTATAGACTACTAATAAAAAAAACAGTTTAAACCATGAAACAAGTAAAAGTACCAAATTTTTGTAAACGGGTAAATGCGTAAACTTTGAGCTGAGGCAAAATACCAATTTCTTTTTATTGGTAAACTTTAGCTTAACATTTTGTCCCATGAAAATCTCGTCCCAAAACTATCAAGTTAAATAGAAAATTCAAATGTCTTACAATTAACAAATACCCAAGACTTTAGTTTGCAGCCAGGTAGCCCCTTGGGACGAAGTCATAATTTCCGGGGTAATCCGAAGGCTTTTGTGATACATGGCATACCTTCCTGTGGCTTCTCCTAAGCTTGTCTAAGCATACCTTTAGTGTTGCAAGTAAATTAAATTGAGATATTTATAGTCTATTTAGTTTGTAATTGCTATAATTCGAATTTTTTTTCGTTACAATTTATAAATCTTTTAATGGAACAATCCGTTTAAGGTATATTGCCCCTTATATTTATTAGTCTATGATAGATAATCTTGACACTTGAACAACAGGACAATTTTTTGAATGGAAAATTGCATTTGAATTGGATCTTATTGTCACTTAGGAAACTCTATATTTTTTTTGTTTTATTAGGTACCTATAATTTTATTGACCAATAAAATCTGTTTTATTTTAATTTGCTCTTATAACCTATTTCTAGACACGAACTACAGAATAATGACAATACTTACCTAACCTATAATGCCATGGTCACAGAACTAACAATTTTAAATTGACCTGTACTTAAAGTTTTTCTTCAAGTTTTTTATTAAATTTCTAAATTCTAATAAATGAATTAATTGATTCAGCAATTAGATGATTTGTAATTTTCGAATAAGCTTGTCACTTAAATGGGTTTAAAATTAATGGTAAAATGAACGATGTTAGATGAAGGAAACTTCGAATTGCAAATGCCGACAGGCAGACACCAGTGATAATTGGTGACAGGTCCTAAATAGAGGGTGGAAACAAGGTAATTACAACACAAGTAATAGGTATACTAGTTTTCACCATGGCTTACTCAGATAGAGGAAGTGAAAAAGGACTCAAGACAATGTATCTATGTGCTTATTTACAACACAAGGCACTGTGTCACAACCTCGGATTTCCTACACTAAAGACAATAGAATTCTGATTGGACAGGATATTGTGATATAACAATATCATGTCATGGAAGGCAGGTAATGTGGAAACTAATTAATTATTAATTTTAAAAAGATTAACGCTTCCTTCTCATTAAAATGTAAATATTTGGAGGCCGTATAAAATTGTTATCTATCGTCTATATACTAATAATAAAGCTGAAGAGTTTGTTTGAACGCGCTAATCTCTGGAGTTACTGGTCCGATTAGAAAAAATATTTGACTAATTAGGAAGCTACATTATCCCTAAAGGTTAATGCCTACTTTTATCCCGGAAACGCGAGTTAAATTGCGGGAACAGCTAGTTTAATATAACATGAGTTGAAATCAACGCAACTGACTGTTTAGTATTGTATTGTAAAAAAAGTTTTAAGACAGTACTCGAAAAGGATCTTTTTAAAGGAGCCTTTGTAATATTCAACTTGCACAAAAAAAACTATTTTTATTCAGAATAAGAATGTTAAAATGTCAGTTAACTGGTTATGAATATGTTGCTCATTAATACTTAGGAAACAATGGAATATCTCACAGAATACAAACACCAGAAACATGTAGTTTTAAAAACGATTACAGGTAATTGAATACACCAGTGGGTGTGGCAAATAGCTATAAAATTCACAATAATAGCTATGATAATGATCATTTTTTCGTTATAAACACATTTTAGCAAGTAATTAACATTATCGTGCTCAAAGTGTGTAAATTTTGACTTATAGAATTGTAACTATATTTTTTTGCCAAATAATACAACTTCCGTGAAAATAAAAGTGGCTTCGTTCATGTTACAATAATAATTATAAGTTTATTTATTTTGATCACGCACAGCAATTGGCTGTATATTTGTAAACAAGGGCGGAGTAGGAAATACTGTTCGAACATCACGACTTATTTTTATATCAATACATAATAACGATTTAGTTCTATAAAATCGATAAAATCAATTTAAAGTACAAAATAAATGAAGGTCAAGATTTTTTTTATTCAGCTCCATCATGAGACCAGCTCAATAACACCATATTATTATATTATCATTCGACTTACATTATTTACCAGATTTCAGATCAATTTAACACAGGAAAGTGCGTCACAAATGATATTATTATACAAAATTTGACCTAAACATACCTACTAACTTATCAAACACGGAAAGTATTATTAAAAAAACGAAGAAGCTTCGAGAAATGGTAGGTTGCCTTGCGCTTCGCTTGGCTCGCTTTGGCGGGGACACGACCGTGCCCCCAGATAGATTATTCGAGTATAAATTTTCTTTTTCACAAAATTTTGAACACTCCAATTTCGAAAATCACTTCAGCGAAAATCCACTGTATAATGTTTGATCACCTATATCATTTTATCGACGTAATATAAAAGTTCTTAGTTAAGTTTATTAGCTAACTTCAATAGCATTGACGGTTAGAAATATTCATGTGAACCGAAAGTAATTTCCGTCAACTATGTATAAGTAAACCTATACTATTGTAGGGTACCTATAATTTGAATGAATCAGGTCAAAATGTGCAATTTCCGACGGCCAGCGGCGGTAATGTCCTGTGATTATTTCGGCCTTTGCTAGTTGTCGGTACAAATTAAAATTAAATGTCATTCAGATTGTATGCAATATTTTAATTATATTAATATTAGTCGTTTATAATATTGTATTGTCGTTTTATGATAAAAGTACAAGAAAAACAAGAGGCTTCCACATTTTGTAATATTGACAGATATCTATACTAATCTATACTAATAATAAAGGTGAAGAGTTTGTTTTGTTTGTTTGAACGCGCTAATCTCCGGAGTTACTGGTCCGATTTGAAAAAATCTTTCACTAATAGGAAGCTACATTGTTCCCGAAGGTTATAAGTTACTTTTTATCCCGGGAATGAGAGTGAACCCGAGAGGGGATTATTAAACAGCTAGTGATATATATAATACTATTATTATAAAGAGAAAAGGTTTGTTTACATGTAATGTATAGGGGGTAATCTTAGGAAATACTTTTCCGATTCTGAAAATTCTTTCACAAATAGGAAGCTACATTAACCTAGAATATACCTACCAGTTTTCAATAGAAAATAACTAGTAAGAAATATTATGATTTTGTTTCCTGATACTTGTCATCTATTCAACAGTATTAAATATTTTATACACATTTTCCAACATACCGCCATTTCCAGAGCAACGTGACAAAGCAAAGTCTAAATCAGGTATGTGATTGAAGTATAGTGAGTAAGATCTATATATATAACAATGAAAATGTAGGTACGTTTATTGCGACAATAAAATTAACACTTTTGAAAGCAAAAGGGTAAATTATTAATTGAAGCACGCTCCATAAAGTTTTGTAGGCAGAGCAGGGAAAGAAATTCGGGTTGCTTCATTGTTTCCCTTATTTGGACATCATGCATGATTTAAGTTGACATTTAAAGTAAAAAATTATGCAACTTGCTTATAATTTAATCAATCTAGAAGTGCTTACATTTCAACGTTAAATTTAAGTAACAAAATATTCCTTTTACTTTTAAAATTTTCTTTGGATTTTACATCTCAGATAGATATTTAAATTTGCATAGCTTACAATATTATTTAGATTGATACTTTTTAGGAAACAAGGGGTAAACTAGACTGGTAGGGGAAGTTGTGACTAGTCGACTGAAAAATCATTTTCCTCTTAATTATTATTTGTTTTAGTCTGAAAGACCATAAATGTTGCAAATAGCTTTTTTGGTGTATTTTTTATTGAGTGAAATGCCAAAAATATATGCAAATTTATTCTGTTTTCAACGTGGGTTTTTAACAAACCTATATTGTATCAATTTGTAATATTTTTTTTTCTATTTCTATAGAAAAATCAAAGTATCCTTACCAAGAATTTCATGGTGGTGTATGTGGTTGGTGCCTTCACAGAGAACACTGAGTGACTGATGATCAACTCAGGCGCAGCAAGCTTTTATACTACATGTACGAACGAACTGAGTACAGTCGAGGCTCCAATTATTGCATTTTTTTCTATTATCAAGGATATCGCGATGAGTGTACTTGTTATAGGGGAACTGTAGGAAACGTGAAGAAATTTTGTGTGTGAACTGATTTTCTGATAAGGTTGTATTTTTTTAAGTTTTTTGCTGTTATAATTTTTTAAGGCTTTTTTGATTTTATTCGTTAGATTGTTTTTATTTACTGTGACTTTGTAGACCGGAGAGTAATCTTTGTCGCGTGTATTATATATGTTTGTATGTACGTTCCATTGTGACCTCCTGCCTAAACGGATGAACTGATTTTGATGTATTATACATATTTGTCTTTATTGCGCAAGTTTCAGTAGGTATATTTTTTTTTTTAGGTTTTTCCATCACATTTCTGAAAACTATCATATAGGTATTTCTTGGATGCTTGTCCCAATTAACACGTACTAATTACCGAAGTTATATAATAATAAATAAACAATCTCTATTTAAAGCTACGAGTACGTCGTGGTATTCGCAATATCTTGTGTTTATCAGTAATTAATCGATGAGCAATATTTTGTAACGAGCTGGCTTGAATCATTTTAACCGACTTCAAAAAGGAGGAGGTTCTTAATTCAGTTATAACATTTTTTCTTATGAATCGATTTTATTAATTCTTTTTTGCGTTGGGTTAATTTAGCTCCAACATGGTCCCATATAAATTTTATTGTATTGAAGGTTTTACTATTTTTTAAACGTTAATGGGCATAGGCTAAAACTGCTTTAGACACACTTTATAAGTTGCAAGCCCGACCCCATATGAAGTGCTGCTAACAAGTACGGTCGGGGCACGGGGCACCTATATCCTTTGGACTTAGCTCTGCAATGACGTGCCATTTCAGAAATCCTTCCCATCGGATATCTCACCATGGACGAAAAGACGATCCATCATGATTAAGCGGTCAAAGGAGTTTCCTACCAAAGCCGCTTATGTTGTAGAATAAGCTCTGGTTTTTATAAGGATATAGATAGGGTTTTTCAAGAAAAGATTACCTATATTTTTATTTTATGATGTTGTGAAGTATCTTTAAGTTGCCAATGCGACAAAGCCTTTAAAAAACGAATTAAAAAAGATGAATAGGCTGTTACTACCTCAAATAACAGACAGAAAAGATAAATGGACAAAACAGGTAGGTATATATTATTAGATTAGGAACAAAACAAGCAAATAATAAATCTCAGAACTTCTGTAGTACCTTCATTACCTACATTACAAATAACAAATCTCAGAACTTCTGAAGCTTCACCTACATTAGCATCTCAATTTTCGTTCCAAAACAGCTCAAAATTACTTCACCAAAATTACCCGCATTCCATTTACGTGAAACCTTTAATTCCCTGTGCTTTTATTGTCTGTATTAATTGCAATATGTTGGTAAGATTCCATTAGCAGATACAGTTCATGTTATTGTCTAGACTTGTAGCTAGGTCTAAGTTTTACGCAATCGTTACGGCATGCGCAGGATTCATCTTTACGGGTTTGTTTATTGGAAGAGGCGGGGGCCCGCGTTTTTTACCTGTATACCTTCTAAACTAATAACATGCTATGATTGTTATTTTGACAGCTCATATCTATAATGTAAACAAAAAAAAAACAAACGTAAAGCTAAACGCTAATGTTTTTTTCAAAATTATACTACGCGAATGTCAAAAATCTGAAAAATTAAGTATGTGAGGCTTATGTTTACAAGAAAACTGGCATCATTGGGTAGCGTCGTTTGAATGTTTGAAGTCTCGTCCATGAGTTTTTTCTTAGTCTATGATCTATATATGTTATGTTAATGGACCGGAGAATGACATAGACTACTTTTCATCACGAGAACGCGGGTAAAACCGCGGGACAAAATCGGGAAAATGCCAGCCAATATTATTAGTCGTTTATTTTACTTGCCAAACTGACTAGTCAATTGCTTCTAGGTATTAATTTATTGATAAATTATCAACACAAAATGCACATATTTTGATTTAAATATTAAGGTAAAATGACTTACGATACTGACATGGACAAAATTGCTCTTGAGGGGTTTTTTCAAGGGAATGTCGCTATAAAAAGGTATTTTTAGGAACACCGGCACGTTACCGACACGTCATCAGTTAAAAACGGCATTTAAAATGAAAAATTTAAAGAAACCCCCGAAACACACTAGAAAAGAGTTGATGATGTTCCGAGTGTATTTTGTATTTTCTTGAAATCGAGAGTGTTCTTAGCTGTTTGTATGACACCTTTCAAACAAAAAATAACTCAATCGAAATTAAATAATAATAAATAATAAATATCTCGGGACATTTCTTCACACACGGTTATCTGATCCCAAACTAAGCAGAGCTTGTACTATGGAAACCAGATAACTGATATACTACATATACTACATTTTTTTTGTAAATACATACTTATATAGATAATTACACCCAGACTCAGAACAAACAGACATGTTCATGCACACAAATGTTTGTCCTGGATGGGAATCGAACCCACGACCAGCGGCGCGATAGGTGGTGTCTTAACCAACTGCGCCAACTGGCCCGTCAAAAATTGGATCATCTGTTCAAGAGCTATACACACTACAAACTTACACACTCCTCTTTTTCGTGCGGGGATAAAGAGAAGCTCCAATGAGCTCCAACGTTACACATAATACGTCACGGCACGTCACCGACATCGTTTGACAGATGACGTGTCAGTGAAGTAACCGATTCTGGGCACGCATCTTGTAAATGCTACGAATCGCATCTTTTTTCCTTTTTCCATAAAAAAAAACATTCTGTGAAAAGGTATTTTTAAAAGTCACTTTCATGAATCATAAGTAACATTTATTTTTATCAGATCAAATTGATGTTTTTATAATTTTATATTTATTGGTTCTCAAACAATATGTAGGTACACTAAATACAGGTAGGTAAAACTAAATCTAAGGCGCGATTTCACCAATGGCTATGAGTTAGAAATTGTAGAGAACTTTACTGTCCCCACTTAGTACCTACCCACGTTTCCAGGATTCAAAGTAGGCTATCTGGTTACCAAATTTCATCGTGATCGGTTAAAAGGTAACAGCCAGGCGGACTTTATTTTCGCATTTATAATAATGGATAGTATGAAAATATTAATAAAGATTGTTTGTGACTCAAACGATCTGAATGGTCATGGAAGAAACTTGACTAGGAATAAGATCATATCTATACTATAAAGCTAGTGTTTGTTTGTGAATGCGCTAATCACGGCAGATACTAGGCCGATTTAAAAGCTACTTTTTATCCCGGGAACGCGAGTGAACCGCGGGGAACAGCTAGTCCTAGAATAAAACGTAGAATATTTTTCAACAATTCCTTGAAATTTGACTTTCATTTCGTTGACGAATTTTACGTCATACTATAACTACTTAAACAGTACAAGGATACAATTCTTAGTAACACGTTAGTCGTAGGTATTTATTTCATAACATTGCTTGTAGCTATACATTTAGGACGTAGTTATAAAAAAAAACAGTATTCCAACAAATAATTGCTCTAGTATAGGTATATGCAACAATGCAATTAATCACCTTTTTTTACTTAAAACTGAAGTAATTTTCATCATAAATAGATTTACAAACATATTGCAAAAAGTCATTTAAGTATTCAGTTTAAATTAATAAATTTAATTAAATAATTAAATTATAAATCATTTATTAAGTTATAAGTTGCAATTAACTCTACCACCACCGGATACATCATCATATCAAATGTCCACTGCTGGACAAAGGCCTAGCCAAGGACCTCCAGTAAAATGTGTATGGAGCTCGTTGAACTCTTTTCATAATAAACTAAAGAGTTCATTTTATACGGGACTCGCTTCCGCCCGCGATTTCACCTTCATTCTCGAGTGATTTAGATTTTTCCGGGATTAAAAGTAGTCTATATTTTATTCCAGGGTATGATCTATTTATGTGCCAAGTTTCATCCAAATCCGTTCAGTAGTTTTTACGTGAAAGAGTAACAAATATCCATACAAATTCACAAAATGTGCACTCTATCTTCAACTAACACTTATAAATGCGAAAGTTTATTACTTCTTCACGCTCAAACGGCTGGACCAATTTTGATTATATTTAGTATGGAGGTAGCCCTGCTACTTTTTATCCCTTGGGAACATACGATTCCTTGGGAACGCGGGTGAAACCGCGGGGCGGAAAGCTAGTTATAATTATAAAGTTTAGATTTTGTAGCTTTGCTAACAGCATTTTCACTGTTAATAACTTGAGTAGCAAATCCTGAAATCTTTTTTTTTATGTTTGGGTACTCAGGTCTCCTATATTGTAGCCACCTGGCTGTATACCTTCAAGTTGAAAATCTGTCGCCAAGCAGTCAGTTCCCCTCTAGACTTTGTGTGCTTACCACCATCAGCCACATCACTAACCACGGTGAGATTATGGTAAAAAACAAACCTATACAGTAAAAAAAAACGAATGGTGTGAGTTCTCAATAGTATTGTAAAGTAATTACATTATGCCATTAGAGTTCAGCGTAATTTAACGCTGACTAGCGAAGAAACTAAAAGCTAATATCCAATGACCACAGCTTAGTCACCTAGGTGTGACTGTTACTTAATATTACGTTAACAGACACCATGACATGTTAGTAATTAAAATGTAGAACGGCTTTATGGCCAAAGACAAATGTTTATGACTGTATGTTTGTTTTTTATGAGCGAAATATTTAGGTATGTAATTTTAGAGGGAATTGTTTATTAGTATGTTATTATGTGTGTTAACGATTCGTTGTTATATAGCTATCGTATTTTTTATAGACTACCTAATAGAGTTAAATCCATTATTACCTCCTAAAATTTAGAGGTACGTCTGAGAGCCGGTCTGATTAAAAAAAACTTCACAATTAGCACTATGCAGATATTTATAAGCAGCGCTGGCAGATCGTACTGTTCTGCTGAAACCTCATGATTCAAGTCGATAAAAAACATAATTGTCTAAAATCTCATAAAATGTACCGAAAAAGGCAGTTGGTGGAATGGTGAATAACTGAAAACGAATAAAAAAACACTTGTTGCCTAAAATTTATCCAGATGCCTCTCTTTCTTACTTTACTTTTTTGTTAGAAATAGTTATAGTGAGATTAAATTAGTTTAGTTTGTAAACAAAAGAGACAGGGACCAGTATTTCTTGATTTATTTACTTGAATTTTTTCACTAATTTTAAAGTGTGTTCTTTGTGAATTTTTTTCAATTGTTTGTTGACAATTCGTTTGAATAAAACATAAGGCGCTATCCACTAAATATGTAACTGTATATTAAAAAATAATTGTCACAAAAAAATCCTTATTTAAAGTTCGTAAGAACAAACAAAAACACTATCGTATTTATAATATTAGTATATTGTACTTACCTAAGGAGGATTCCATTTAAGTATGAGATATCCTTTAGTCGGCACTCTAAGCTATCCTACGTGATTTTATTATTCTCTCGTTAGATATAAAACCTTATAAATAGAACCTAGGTAAGCTACACTATAACAATAAGTTGCTACAAAGTGTCTTTAATTTAAATTTACACAATTTGTTATATGTTATTTGTCACTTTAAGTTGTTATCGCGATTGAAAATTAGATGCGCTAATCCGCAACCATTTGTAATACTCAGACAGATTTACAGTAGAATAACAACGTAATTTGCAGTTTAAATATCGTATAACTTTAGCTTGAATAATAGTTGAGCTTAGTTCGAACTGTAAAGATTTTGGAAATAAGTTCTGTTTAATAATTTCCACGGTATAATTATTTGAAAATGGAAAAATTGTTGATATACCTTTAAAAAAAAACATGTAAATATTTAAAAAGTGAGGGATTCATTTAATTTACCTAATTTACTTATTCCTTATACCTGTTTTTCATAATGAGAGATAGAAAGTTATTTTTGATACCTTTTTTTTAATATCCTGTCTTTGCGTTTCTCACAATATACTAAATATACCTATAGGTACTCTCTACTGTTACTAGTTCCTATAGCTCCTGACTGCGACTACATCCTTATGTATGACTACCAATTGCTAGTTCCATTTTTTTTTTTTTTTTTTTTGAAAGGACTAAAGTTGGTAGCCTCTGATGGCTACTCCAACCTTACCGGACAATCGGCGAGCGCAGACAGCTCTCAGCCGGGTAACATTTAGGTAACCACGCCTGAGGGCACCCCCGAGTGGGGTACGAACCTCGGCTCAGGGCGTTACCGGGGGAAGGGGAGGACTTTGTACGAGTTACGACTAATTGGGGGCGGTCGGATTACTAATGGCAGCTCGGGCCGCTTGAACGGGACGAGACTGACTGGGACGTCGCGGCGGTCCTCGCCGTCGAGGACGGTAGCGTAATCGGTTTTGTGTAGTGTGTTGTGTACTTTTACGGGCTTCGTCAGCTTCGATCTGAGCTAATGTTATGGGGTCATCCGGCTCGCTGAGGGCTTGCCTTGGTCTAAGGATACGGAGTATACGGGAGGGCGTGTACGTTGCGGCTTTCACTATAAGAGGGTTGCGGTGATTAACGGCGGTATTGAAAAATCTGCGTGAGGCGCGTTTTATAAATTGTTTTAACGTGGGGAGACCTAAATCAATGTGGAGGTTTTCATTACGCATGTACCACGGAGCGCCCGTGGCTTTGCGCATGAAACGGTTTTGAATCACCTGAAGGCTATGGATCCGTGCAGGAGCTGCATGTGCGAACACAGTACTAGCATAGGTCATAATGGGGCGGATACACGTGGTATATAGTCTAACCTTGCTTTTGAGGGCAAGTTTAGACTTATGATTCAATAAAAAGTGGAGGCGCCCTAACACAAAGGCGGCGCGCGCGCGGACCGCTTTAATGTGGGCATCAAAGGTCAAACGATCATCGAGAATTACTCCGAGATATTTGGCTTGCCTTTCCCAGGGGATTGGTTCACCGAATAGAGTAACTGCCTTTGGAGGGGTGGGGGTACCTCGATGGTAGGGTCTGTAGAATAGGACCGCCTGGCTTTTGACTGGGTTGATTTCGATCCTCCATTTCCGAAACCAGGCGCCTAGGGCGTTAGCCGCGGTTTGGAGGTTCTTAACAATGACCGAGGGGGACTTACTAGAGCAGTAGACCGCGGTGTCGTCCGCAAAAAGAGCTAACTGCACTTTGTCGGTCTTTGGCATATCACTCGTGTAGAGTGAGAATAGCAAGGGAGACAGTACCGAGCCCTGAGGGACACCGGCACCGATGGGGTGAGGGGAGGAGAGTGCGCCTAGAATGCGATATCGAAAGTGGCGATTTGACAAATAATCTCGTAAGATAAGCACGAGTCTATGTGGAACACCTAAGGTGAATAGCTTAAAGATTAAGCCATTGTGCCACACTTTGTCAAATGCCTTCGCGACATCGAAGAATAAGACGCCTGTCATGTTACGCTCTTGGTACTGGGAAGAGATGTGTTCAACAATACGATGTACTTGTTGAACACAAGAATGTTTGGCTCGGAAGCCAAATTGTTCGTCAGGGATGAGATTATTGGCGTCGGCATATGTTTTGAGGCGGATATAGATCAGTCTCTCATATATCTTGCCCAAGACATTTAATAGACTTATGGGGCGGTAACTGGAGGGCTCGGACCTGGGTTTGCCGGGCTTATGGATTCCAATTACATGGGCCTCTTTCCACTGATGTGGAAAAATATTACAAGAGAGGGCAGCGTTAAATATGGATGTTAGCAGTATTATAAGGTGGGCGGGGAAGAGTTTTATCACTTTGTTAGTGATTTTGTCCGAGCCCGGGGCCTTCCGTGGGTGTAAGTTCCTGATGATCGATTTGACCTCGTCAGGGGTCGCGGGAGGAAGGGGGTCATCCTCTTCGCTGAGAGGGGGGGGTGGCAATGGGAGGGCGGCTCTCCGTTCAACTTCAGAGTTGACTTCGTCCAAATGACTCGGGTCTATCGGGAGGGTACTGGGCGTGCACTGAAACTCTAAGCTTTCAGCGAGGCATTCTGTTTTATCATCGTCATCGAAAGCGGGAGGGAGATTGGGCCTATTTAGTGGGGGCATGGGTGCTACCGTGTCCTTGGTAAGGGCACGAGAAAGCTGCCAAAAGGCTTGATGAGAGGGTCTAATGTCTGTAAGGGTCTGGTCCCAGCGAACCTGACGTAGCTCTTCAATGCGTGACTTGACGTCACGCTGGAGAGCACGCATACGGATGCGGTTGTCCTCTGAGGGGAAACTATCATAGGCGCGAATGGCGGCATTTTTCTGCCTCAACAAGTCACGTACGTCATCGGGTAAGCGCCAACGTTGATCGCTCTCTGCTGTGCTAGTTCCATAGTAAAGAAGCAAAATAGCCTAATGTAATGCCAAAAAAAAAAAAAAGTAAAGATAAAATAAATGTTTCGTATAGTTTATGGGTGTACCATTATACAGTGTCACAAACATAAGGTTTTCCCACAAAAACGGTATATTGCGCATGCGTCCTCGGCAAGGTCGCTCTAATTATGCTCTCAAGTACGACGTTTGTGTACTTTTTTACCTGCCACTTTATAGTGTCGCTTGTGCGTAAAGCAGGCTTTGATTTTATTACATGTTTTTTTTTATATTTTATGTTTACTAGAGCTTAAGCTAGAGTTAATTGTAATCAAAGGTAAATAAATTTTACTTTTTTGTGGCATTTTGGCAGATCAATTTTGATAAGAAAGAATAAGATAATAAGTAGCCATGGTACATTATTTTTATAAGGAACACTTCGTGTGCGAGTCAGATTTAAACTTAGCCGTTTTTCATTTTTCACATTGATAGATACTGCTAACCCAAAAATTGCAGGTGAGTTACAAATAAATACTTATATTATAATATCATAGCAGATATCAGTGCAAGCGATCCATGATCCTATCGAAGCGCTGAGTGCAGCTTCATCAGTAACACAGCTTACATAGATTATTACCCGATAACACGATCAATCAGCCTTACCGCGCCGCTTTGAGCTGAAGCTCCTGCCCGGCAATTTTACCGTTATCGAGGGAATAAAGGGTACAGGTACTTCATGTTGTGTTTCTGCGTGAGTAAGGTCGCCAGAACTCAAAGGGAAGGGTCGGTATTGATGGAGTAAGTAATACCCACGTAGGTTTTTCTGTCCTCTCTTGCAAGGCTTTTCGGATTTGATATCGAAACGAAAACTTTCTGATGTCGATTCCGTTACGACGAGCTGTTAAAAGGCTTTTTTAAATAGCAGTCGGATGACAGATCGAAAAGATTAGATAGCGAAAAATGTGTTTACGAAAAAAATTAAACAGCAATTGTGGGAATTCTTCTCGGAAGTTTCGGATCTGTTTCCGATATCGAATCCGAGTGTTTTAAAATAGCCCTGCTGAAGGCGTGACTTGCCAGGGCTTCGCACCACAGCTTGCTCGCCGAACTATCAGCGCGGTATGATTTTTTCCGACATCTTCAACAATAATGTCATAATTTCAGCTAATTTAAATAAAACTTTTCTCATGAATCACTCTGTCTATTGGTGAAAATCGCATGAAAATCCGATCGGCAGTTTTATAGTTTATCGTGAACAGACAGACAGCACTTTGTTTTATAGTATGTAGTGATGGTGACCTCTTACCACTAGGGGGTCCAAGACGGCCGCTTGAGCAATATTACTACGTGCAATTAATTTTTTGATCTTACAGCAGATATGCAACTTGGTGAATTAAGAAAATGCTAATTAATTGAAATGAGTTACATACATGTTCACCAAAAGATATTAGAACTACATAGGCTAACTTACAAAAATAATTCCAATAATTGCTAGGAGGGCCATATTATGCAATGCCGCGTTTTTACTCGCATTCTCAAGTTAAAGTAGTCTGTTTCTCTCTATTCCATAGGCATATTTTGTTTTACGCGAAACCCTAATTATTTTCTAAAATAAAAGTTGCCTAATACGCTAGTAAAAATTCTGTCAAAATCAGTGCGGCCGTTTTGGAGATTAGCCGGAACAAATAGACAGACAAAATTTTTAAAAAAATGTTTTGTTGGTAGGTAAAAATAAATTAACGAACTACTATCATGTGCATTTAGTGCAGTAGTAAGTTGTTAATTTGACATCACAAACGTACACTTCAATTATGTCTTTGTATAGATATAGTCCAACTTACCCCGTATCTGGCCTTACCCCCATCCTACTATTTGTGTTTGCAAAATCGAATATACGCCTACAATTTTTAATTACCTAATTCATTTAATTTAAATACATACCTTGGATAATATAAAGTAATTAATAATATTTACATAAGTGTTTGTAATTTTCGGCGTAAAATAAACACGTTGTTTATATTTTTATTTAACACAAAATTATAATGAAAATGAAGGTACAAAGAATAACGTTAGATCCGCAATTCCGCATTTAAAAACAAAATTGATTAACAAATTATGTAAATTAAGTATAATGTTAATATAATGTTTTATTTACATCCAGCATAATTACGAATAATTAATCATGTTCCTTTGTCCTTACTTTTTTTTATTACGTGATAATGAATAAATTCTTTTAGGATATAAAAAAAATTGTTGAAAAGAATAATGGTCGTAGCACATAATGTGTATCAACTCGGAATGGGAACGTCAGCGTATCGCCTCGTCAACCAGGCGCCAACCTAACGTAAGCACGTAACAAAAGCAGATCGGCAGCTCCGGGAGTCGACTCGGCTACTCGGGACGATGAGCCATAAGCTCGGCGACGCATGGCCGTAAGTCGTTCTAGAGCTTGTCCCGAGGCGAGGCGATTACGTTGCGTTTCTAATTAGTGTGTGTTGTTGTAGGGAGTTTCATAGGTATAATGAATACTAAACGGCTCGAGTTGATACGGCGGCGATCTCTTTTTGAGTTGATATAAATAATTATAACACTTGAACATATGTTCGAGTGTATTCCGAACTGGTAGTAGAGTCTATTGTAAAACTTTAACTGTTGTTATGTTATGTTGACGTGCATAAGTGCCTAACTCAATAAATGAGTTTTTATGCTACGACCATAAGTAGGCTTTGTAAACTAACGAGTAATAGTCGATCGTCCTATGTCGACCCCGTAGGTAGAAGTTATCTTCCTTTTTGAAGTCGGTTATAAATAGGATAAATTGAATTATTTACGGGAAGCAAAATAAATAAATCCATCCTAGATATATGATGTTAATGAAAAGTTATTATTTGTTTTTGAAAAATGAAAACGTAAATTGAATCATAGTTGTCTGCCACAATATTTGGACGAGAGAGACAGAGTGGGGGGTGGGGGTTTACTTTGAACGTATTAATTAAGTTCACGTTTCAAGTATTGTAACCTTCTAGCTATATACACATCCAAAACCGAATATAGATCCTAGTTTTAAATGTAACTTAACATTATTCACTTTGAACTAAAAAAAATACCTACATAATTAGTTATAACGAGGTTTAATTTCCCATTTTAACCGACAATCGAATTGTTTAATGTTTTGTTACAAGCCTTGGAAATGAATTAGTAAATGGTAAAAGTTTCCCATTGCCTCGTTCACCCATTCTATTTGTGAAGGGTTAAGAAAATCTAAACTAGGTATAATTAAGTATTTATCGAAGTTTTTTTTTATATTTTTAGTCATATGTCCAACCACAATCTTGTGTAACAATCAAATGATGATGTAGCCGAAGAGGATAAGCACACTAAGCCTAGAATGGACCTGGATCTCAAGTGCAACTGTCGGAACACACCAGTAGGTGCTTGGCTACAGAATTTCAACTTGAGGGTCGTAATATCCAGGTATACCATCGAGCTATGGCTTCCATGTTTTCCTTCACCGAAAGCTAAAGATCACTTTCGTATGACGCAAACTCCTTTCATTATTATAAACTAGCTTCCGAGGTACTAGTTTCACTGGCGTTCCGAGGGATCCTATTTTTCCGGGATAAATAGTATCTTATGTGTTAATCCAGGTCATAAACTATCTGTCTTCCAAATTTTATCTAAATACGTTCAGTAGTTAATGTGTGAAACACTAATAAACATACACACATACTCCCAAACTTTCGCATTTATATTTTAGGATAGGATTCAAGGTACTCAGGAAATCATTTTCATTTTCGGAATCTCTAAGACTATAAGTACTCGTATAAGTTCATTGTTTAAATATATCCTTGACCTAAAGAAATCATTCGCATATCCACGCTTGTTTGATTTACCGTTTACCGTATTATCATGGGAAATTCGTTACGGAACGCCATATGAATGGATTCCGTAGATAATCTGTTGCATTCATAAATCGTATCTATCATTATTAACAATTATATCATGCTTTATTAGCTCCTTTATAAACATTGACAGTTTGATTAATAATAAATAGTTACCCTGGTTTTATAAATACTTAAGGGTAAACGTTCGGTTGGAGCGCGAAATTCAATTCGTATATGTCAGTCATATACCTTGGAGGAATATGTTGATGATTTCTTTTGTTATTAATCAGTAAATATACTTTCATTTTTCTCGCAAATAACATCTTGATAACATACGACCTATAACTAAGCTGCAATTTGCAAAAAACGTGAAAAAAATTGAATTTCGCGCTCCAACCGAACGTTTACCCTTAAACATAGTCTCAGGCATCGCATATTTGTAGTAAGTATAGGAATTTTGACTAAAAGAATCTAATTAGTCCGTCAGTTACATTGAGACTGATGTCCGTTGGAGCAGACAAGTCCTGGAGTGGAGACCGCGTACCGACAAGCGTAGTGTGGGGCGCCCCCCAGCTAGATAGACCGACGACCTAAAGAAGACGGCTGAGACAGACTGGATGCGGAAATCGGAGGACAGGGTGTTGTGGCGCAGCCTGGGAGAGGCCTATGTCCAGCAGTGGACTGCGATAGGCTGAGTTCATTGATTGATTACATTACCAAAAAATATTGGACACATATTTTTTCATTAGTTCCGAAAACAAAAAATAACGAAAATTATTATCGCGTTCAAACAAATAAACTCAAATTAATGTTTAATTAGGTGTTTAACTTTCCATCCAAAGGTTGTATGGAAGCTGTCTTAGCAATATGACTGCCCTTTGTGCAGTAATAACGAGTACTATTAAGATATTGGTTTACTATTTTGATTACAATAAAATGTTATCTACCTTATGTATATATATATAGCTATAGATGGTAAATCCATGACCTTTACTGGGGCATTTGACGTCAATAAGTAAGGTATAAATCTTAGTATTCCTTCACTTCATTTAACCCTAAAAATCTGACAAATGCGAGTCGGACTCGCGCACGAAGGTTCCGTACCATTGTTTATAAAAACAAGCAAAAAATCACGTTGTTTTGTTGTACCATTAAATATTTATTTTATACTGTTTTTTAGTATTTGTCGTTATAGCGGCAACAGAAATACATCATCTGTGAAAATATCAACTGTCTATCACGGATCATGAGATACAGCCTGGTGACAGACAGACAGCGGAGTCTTAGTAATAGGGGGCCGTTTTACCCTTTGGGTACGGAACCCTAAAAATAGAATGTACTAACAATATAATTCCTATGGTATGGTGCTATAAGAACAAGTGAGGTGTTTGTAACGTAAGCACGTATTGTGTAAGATATCTCGGGCAGTCACCGTGAACAGGGTTGTCTATTGTCAGTTTACTTATCATTTTACAAATATTATTCTACATACAAGCCACAGCGAGGAACACAGGGGTGGAAGTATAATCTATACTAATAATAAAGCTAAAGAGTTTGTTTGTTTGAACGCGCTAATCTCCGGAGTTGCTGGTCGGATTCAAAAAAATCTTTCACTATAGGAAGCTACATTAACCCCAAAGGTTATATTCCAAAAACGCGAGTGAAGCCTCGGGGAACAGCTAGTAATATATAAAATACTTTTTTTCCAAGAATGCCTTAAATTCCATTAAATTTAATTTTCTGAGGAAATAAATAATAATTCATCTTCAATACATTATTTTTATAATTATTTATTTGTCTATTTTCTATGATACAAAGTGTGCATGATTCCATCCACCGTCAGGTGGACCGCCTGCCTGCTTGTCAACGTTATGACATAAAAAAAATCACAAAAAACCTCTTGTATGAATTTAAAAAATATAAATGAAAATATTTTACGCATTTGCCAACCCTTACACAACGTAGTATCAAATAGTGCCGGTACAGCTACCTCGCCCATTGAATGAATCATCGGTCTTACCTACAGTATTAGAATTGCTTTGTTCTAATTAAATACTGCAGACACTGTAGGTGTTTATTGTGCCCAGCTTAATACCCCGGCTTCGTCTACTGCGTACGTATTTAAGCTCATGGTAATTTATAGTTTGTTAACTAATCTTGAGATTACTTTATTCTATAATATACAATATTTACATATATATAAAAAAAATCCTCGAGGCGGCCGCTGCTGCCAATCAACGGCAAGGTTCCCAGAAGGCTGGCAGCGTTCCCTGTTTGTATGGCCAAGCTAACGCGTTGGCGGAAAAAGCTCCCCGCCCGCCGGTCCCCTGTGACCTCAATTAATTTTGAAGATAATGTTCGAGAAAATCGGCGAGCCTTGGACCCCCAAGGACATGGGTCCGCAAAAGGCAAAAATAAATAATTTGGGCCAATAGAAGCGTATTTTTTGGATTTGGAATTTTCCGCACCAGCCGCAGCAACTCCTGCTCTAATCTTGAGATTATGTTTTGTTTATGATAATGTTATGTTGTTAAGAATTTTCGGCAGGGTTCAATGTACCTTCAACTAAGAGGAAGCAGACTAACCTGTCTACTGAGTAAAGGATACTGATGAACTTCAATCAATTCAGCTCTGATTATGTATTTCATGGTCCTACTACTAATATAATGCGAACATTTGTGAGTTTGTATGTATCTTTGTTGCTCTTTCACGTAAAAACTAATGAACGGATTTGAATGAAACTTGGCACATAGATAGATCCTGTAAGATGTACCCTGAAATAACATATAGGCAACTTTAATTTCAAATCCACTTTTATCATGCTTAAAAAACACTGTAATTATAAAATTATCGGTGTTTTTTGAACGGCTTACCCTCGCCATAATTTCACCTCTCGCCACTAGTGACTAGTTTATGGCACTTCAATAGGTAGGCCATTTTTTTCGATGTACTAATAAAGCATAAAATCATACAATACAGGCCTTCGCTTTGCGATGGTACATTGATCTTACTATGTTCTGGAACTTTTGGAGGTAACGTCTAGACTTTGTACACGGCAACCGTCTCTCAATATTTATCATGTCTGTAGGATTAATTTTATCACATTTGCAACTTCATAAATATGTTTCGGATGGCATTTCATCGACCTGTCAACTATCTTTTGTTTCATCTAATTTGATAGATTTGTATGGAGTTTCTTAATATCCTATTGGGCGTCGGCGTCTGACAGCGGAGGTCACTGATAGCTAGCTAGCTAGTAATTTTGATTTTCCACGAGACATTTTCAAAATAAGTTCCCAGAAACAAAAGCGTTTAAATGCCGTCACACGGTTTTCCACTATAAAGGGAAGTGGCGATGCCCAACATGATAAAGCCTAATTTTAGGCGAAACAGATATGTTGATGACATGCAATCCGAAATATACTATGAAGCTGCAAATGTGACAAAACCCTACTGATTTAGTTAGAGCATCACAATGACTTTGATCATATTCCAGGCTAATTCAAGACACGCCGAAACATATTACCTCTAAAAACTGAGTGGAAGCTGTTTTAATTTATATGACCGCAGTTTTTGAAAGTGGCAATACCCAAGTGCACACTACTTAGACCCTGTTTCCTTCCAAATGCAATGGCCTCGCCCAATGCTAATGAACAAAAACAACACCTTTTAATGCTTTTGTAATGCTGTAGGTCATGTACAAATAATTATTATGTGCCATAAGAGGAGGTTCTCCGCGAATGACTCCGTCCCTTATTAAACTGACGGAGACAAGACAACGAGACAATTTTAGTAAAAAATACGGTAAGCGGAAAGCCTTTTTTAAATAAAAGAAAACTATTCCCTTTCTATTAGATTTCAGAATGTATGTTCATATTTTCAAGTTATTTGGATGGCCCAAATAAGAAAATAAACATTCTTAGTTTTAAAAAGGGGCTTTCTTTCTGACGTTACTAATGAAAAATTAATATTTAAAAAAAACTACCTGTTCCTCGTCACTTATTCTAGTTATTCTCTTGCAACAAAGAATGCCGAGAAAATCTTAATCTAGAATCATAATTTTTCTCATATCGTCGCCTTAAAGTATGATTTCACGGCAATTGGTAAGTTTTCCATACATGGTTTTGTATTACATCTGTATTTACATAGTATTGCTATTTTTTGTAATTTCTTTATGGCTTAATTACCTGTTATTTGGGTTCTAGTGAATTGCGGGGCAGCGACTAAGAACGTGGATTAAATAATCCGGGTAACGTTGTCATAGCGACATTTTTTTATACTTCTAATGAAGTGAATACCTATGGTCCGTCTGATTGATTATAATGAATTAAACTGCCATTTTCATAAATAATGTAAAGAGTACCCGAATATAAGCTAGAAGAATCACAAAGTCCAAGTCAATTTAACACCTGTAAATGTAAAGTAGGTAAACGAAAAAAAAATCTAGGTTTTATGTATAGGCCTGTGTTTGACCACAATCTCACAGTGGTCTGTGATGATGTGGCCGATGATGGTAAGCACACACATCCTAGAAAGGAACTGGCTCTCAAGTGCAGCTGTCGAAAGGTGCTTGGCGACAGATTTTCAACTTGAGGGTGGTAGCCAGCCAGGCGGGTACTACAAAGTAACCTACCACTGTGCTATGGTTTCCTCACGACGTTTTCCTTCACCGAAACCTCAAGCTCATTGTAGGATTCGAACCCGGGACTTTCGTCTCGGCATCCGACGTCACTACCACTGAGCTATCATCGCCTTAAAGTTACGAATAACATAAATCATGGTACCGCAGATTTATTTTTCCTGACTTCAAAACTGTCATCGCAAACACCAATACGCAACACCGTGTGAACTGTCGGCATTAGATTACTTTTATTTTAAAGTTACTAAATTATCTGAATCAGGGTTATAACGTCAATTATGATAACCTTCATAATATTCAATTAAATAACGACATTTTTTACTACCTTGGAGTCGTATGATGTAAAAAAAACTTAACAGTTGCTAGATAATCTAGAGTCTGGATGTCATAATGACTATGACGAAAAAATAAACTTTTTTTTTTTCAAAAATTTTTTTTATTCTTTTTAGAGCCTTTGAAGGCGGTTCTATTATTTGTTGAAAGTTATAACTAGACAGGTTTTGTGATGGGAAATAAACATATTTATCTAATTTTCTTTCTCAATTGTCGAAAGACTATCCTTAGACCAAGGCAAGCCCTCAGCGAGCCGGATGACCCCATAACATTAGCTCAGATCGAAGCTGACGAAGCCCGTAAAGGTACACAACACACTACACAAAACCGATTACGCTACCGTCCTCGACGGCGAGGACCGCCGCGACGTCCCACTCAGTCTCGTCCCGTTCAAGCGGCCCGAGCTGCCATTAGTAATCCGACCGCCCCCAATTAGTCGTAACTCGTACAAAGTCCTCCCCTTCCCCCGGTAACGCCCTGAGCCGAGGTTCGTACCCCACTCGCCCACTCGGGGGTGCCCTCAGGCGTGGTTACCTAAATGTTACCCGGCTGAGAGCTCTCTGCGCTCGCCGATTGTCCGGTAAGGTTGGAGCAGCCATCAGAGGCTGAGAGAGGCAGAGAAAAAAAAAAAAAAAAAAAAAAAGTCGAAAGACGCTTCTGTTCTATATTGATTGTATATTTATCTATCAACCTACCGCTATTGATATACCTACTCACTGCGACTAATACCACCTTAGTACTTTCTTCAATCGCCGATTTTAGTTAATAACAGCATATCTTTTATCCTAAGGCGATGATAGCTCAGTGGTAGTACGCGCCTGGCTGGTTACCACCCTCAAGTTGAAAATCTGTCGCCAAGCACCTTTCGGTGTGTTCCGACAGCTGCAATTGAGAGCCAGTTCCTTTCTAGGCTTTGTGTGCTTGCCATCATTGGCCACATCGTCACTGACCACGGTGAGATTGTGGTCAAACACAGGCCTATATATAGTAAAAAAAAAAAAAAAAAACATTTTCAAGTACATCCAAATATGTTTTAAGTCCCTCCAAAGGCTGCAAAAGTCTTGAGAAAGTCATATATATATTTTTTAATTCAATATTAGTTATAGAAAAAAAAAAAATATAGAAGATATAATGGTTTAAAAAACCCTTTTATACCCAATAGACATCGTGAGATGACTGATAGCACCGAGTCTATGTTATGACAAACAGAGAATTCTCACAGATTCCATTATCGCGGTTCGACGTTTATCTAATTCACAATGGGGTCACGCAGCGCAGTTATATCAAATTAGTTTTGCGATTGAAACTACGTGTTATTTTTAACATTATTATTATTATGTTTACTAATATTATTCTGAGTTTAGATGTATGAGTTCTGATTCTAATAATTATTTTATTGATATACCTAAAGGCTTTAAGGTAGAACGTGATCTCATGAGGATTATATGCTATTTTTTTAATTCGGAATGGCGAATAAACTGTGGAGAATAGTTAATTACTTATTATTAAGCACCGTCCTGAACCACCTGTGGCTTCAGCCGAAAATCTGCGCTGAAGTTACCTTCAGCACATGCTTAGCTGGGACCATATTTTGAACCCACAATATCGCCATTTATTTTTTATGTAGGTATATAGGCGTATGTATTATCTTATATAGTTGAGGCGTCAAAATCTAACAAACTCACTTTCGCATTTATTTTATTTGATTATTTTTTATTTTATATTTTATTAGGGCAACCAACAAGACATACATACACTCTTACAAACCATTATATATATTTCGGAACTTAAATTGTAAACGTTGCCTCAATTATACGCTTCCACAGCATGCAATAATTAGTCACAAAGTATAGGTATAATTTGAAATAGAGAAATAATATCAAAGAAAAAAAAATTGATAGGTATTACAACGATAAGTGATTTCAAATTTTATTCTACTTATCAAAATAATTAAATTTACAATAATATAATATTATACGCTTTTTCCATAGCCTCGCTGTGCCTAGTCAAGGAAATGTATCGGTTGCATAACTCCTTCGTTTGTCAAACAAAAACGCTAAGCAGCCGGCAAAGTGAACTTGACAATCGATAATAACCACGCGGTGCGGTGGTGACTCGCTTGAACGGGCACGATGCTCTGTTTACACTTACAGTCAACTCGATTAACAAATATGCGACATTATTATAGCCAAGATGTTGATTCTATTACAGTTTCCATTTGAATAGTAAAAAGTAGTTATTGTTCTAAATCTAAAATAATAATTTTTGACAGGTTGTCGTAGAACATTTAGGAATTTTTTTTTAACTCAAGTTGGAAAATGCACTCTTTTAATTATTAAAACCCTATCCACCGAACTCAATTAGGTACCTTAAACCGTACTCCAACATCTGGCGATCGTGACAGGACTTATACTAGGCTTCACTTGGAACTTTATAGTTAATGATTATTTCATAATATTACTTAAGCTTAGTAAAATAAATCACATTTTGCTTATTTCATAGTAATTATATAACACGCAGCTATGTTTATCGTATCTACATTAAAACGATTACATATTTTTATCTAAAGGTCGTATTATGGTGGTACAAAAAGTTAACGCATTTACTTTTGTTGTATGACTCATTAAAAACAACAGGTGACACGTGGTATAAACAATGGCCCATATTATTTATAAGAATGTGACGTCAAGCCCCAAAATTCACTTCACTTCACTTCTTGATTGAATGGCATTAGATGCGTTTTTTACACAATTCTGCCAGTGTCAGTTTGAAGATAAACGATGGAGATTGATCGGTAAAAAAAAATCAATTAGATGATCATTATTTTATTTTTTTCATTTATAGGCCTGTGTTTAACCACAATCTCACCGTGGTCAACGATGCGACCG
Source organism: Tethea ocularis (assembly GCA_963555595.1). Taxonomy (NCBI): domain Eukaryota; kingdom Metazoa; phylum Arthropoda; class Insecta; order Lepidoptera; family Drepanidae; genus Tethea; species Tethea ocularis. The sequence continues at coordinate 9,115,940 of OY741972.1, read as the reverse complement.
ATGGAGGTAAGCACAAAGTCTACTAGTAGTAATATTAATTATTAAAAAGTGGCCAAAAACAGCGTCAGTTATTCGACAAAAGCCTCTGCGATAGTTGAGACTTAAGCGAGCGGAGTGTAATCAAAGAGATCATTTCCTTTATCATCACTCGCTGTTCAGTCGAGTCAGTTAAGACCCTCCTGATGGCACTGTTACAAAATGCTTCGAGGGGAGGTCATGATTCTCTGAGAATACAATACCATCGCGATCTAAAATACAACTAACGCCATCTATTGACAATTTACGGATATTAATAATGCGTCATCATGAGTTGGTGATACTCGTATCTAATAATAAGTATGGTTTTATTGAAATGTATTTTGTAAGCAGTACACGTTGAATGTTTGTATGTTCATGTAGTTTTAGTTGTAGAAGTAATTTAGGTATTATTGTATGCTGTAAGTACTTAATTTTGTTTTTTTTTTGTTGTTGTATTTGTGATCTGTATTGGTAATTATTACAATAAATGTATTATAAAATGTAATATATTTTACATAATATAGTATAATTTATTTCAGAATCTATTTTTAATTAATGACTTACAAATATTTTCTACAGTACATTTTTATACTATAGGTAGTACGTAGTATATTATTTATTCTTTGCTATAGGGCTATAGGTAAGATTGCATTCGTTTCTTTAGGTACATACGAAAGCTTATCATTTACGAGAGATTACCTTCATAAACTAGCAGATAATCGAACCTACCAAGAATATTAAAAAAAAATAGTACTATGTTTGAAAAAGTACTTATTTAAAAATAAAAACAAAATATATTTTCAATCAGTTAATAAAAAGAAAATAAATAGCCTAAAGAACAGCTACAAAAGAAAATTCATTATTTTAACCAAAGCGTGGCGAAAACAATCTCCGAATCTAGAGATTGCTGCCTCTAAACTAGAAAATCCACTCAATAAACGTTTAATCGCGTCCAAGATCTTATTTTGATTGGATCTCATACCAGAGGCTTTATTTAAAGACCACGCTTGGACACGCTTGAATGGATTTCATCCCATATATTTTTTTGAAGCCGCTTGTGTCTTTAGAATTGATAGTTTTGTTCCAAAGGGAGTTAAGAAGTATTTTATTGACAGAGCTGGGAACAAAGGATGGGCCAGCTACATCAGACGATATTTTTTAGACAAAGGTTTAGTTTAATATCTTTCTATTATATTACTTATAGTAACCCTCATCAATGAAAGGACTAAGCTAAAATTACAAGTACTTGCACTAGTATCGGGTCGAGATTTTTTTACACAAATATAAGATCTGCCAAAAAAAATATTATCTCAATTCACTGTCTGCGGTTAGATTACCTACCTTCGTAAATGTTTTTAAAAATCTTGTTATAGCAGGTTAATAAAGATCTACAAGATAATTAAAGAATTATAAAAGTTACACTTGAAGTAACGAAAATAATCTTTACGAACATTAGACGAATTAATTACCGAGCTAAAATAAAAACAGCTGACTGTCTCCAAATGACCTGAAGTATAACGACTCGCAAATTATAAATTCGTTGGTAGAATTTAAGTAAAAAATAATTTCAACAACCCCTGCCAAAATGCAGAAAATATTTATGTACGTCGGCAAAATTATGCAAATGCTCACAAATAAAAGTATATTCCTCGTGTCCAGCCTTGTTTTTATAAGTTGAACTAACTAAAAATAGCTAAAAGTTCCCTGCTCTTGTTTTTTGTTTTCAGTCTGAGCTTGAACTTTACAAATCTGCTTGAATTTTTTACACAATGTTTTTGCCATTTTATCTTATTTAAGGAAAACGTTTTTAGCTGCATTCTAATGTGCAGACAATTAACAATTGATCGATTATAATTGACAATTGATTAAAGACAATGGCGATTGATACTTTTGGCTAAAAATCAGTGAAAGGTATTAAGGAAATGGTTGATGACGTATAAGAATTATCTACACTGAAATAAATCATCCAAGTACGAGTCGCACTCGCACACGAAGAATTTACATTATATTATTTTCATTAAAAAAAATTATAGCGGCAACAGAAGTATTATACCTACACAATCTGTGATGAAATTTCAACTGTGTACCAATTACGATTTATGAGATACAGCGATTGTTAATGTCGAGCAAAAAAAACGTGATAAAACGACAAGAAAATTTTTTGTGATATAGGAAATGTAAGTGCAAATCCTATAAAAAATTGTGGCCAACCATAAAAAATTACTATAATATGAAAGGAAAACGTGACTAACTGACTGATCTATCAAAGCAAAGCTCAAACCACTGGACGGATCGGGCTGAAATGTGACTAGATGTTGCATTTCAGCATAGCTATTATGACATAGGCATCAGATATGAAGTTATTTTAATATCTCTTCTATGATAAAGCAATAAACATTGCATCATTGGCGGTTCGCAGCGTTTTGCGAGTACACTACACCATGGTGGATTGGGTTGTCGTTCTTATTAGATCCGTCCAACGTGGGTGATCGGCCACGGGATCGCTTGCCTTCAACTCAACCTGACCCTCAACAACAAGTCTTTCCATCGACTGTTCATTCCTGGAGATGTGATCAACGAAATTGAGGATTCGCTGCACAGGCTTTGAAAGTCTCTCCGTTATATGAAGCTCTGTATTATTCGAAAGAAAAGTCATCCACGGGATTTTAAGGGGCGTCTCTAGCACCACATTTCTAGTGCATCGATTTTCCGGCGAAAGCTTTTGTAGCTCTTAGAAATATGTAGTTATATAGCAAAAACATTTGCGAAATTTCCAAAGCAACCCATTTATTCCACGCCTGTAATTGATACAGAAATATTTAGGTGTTAGCAGGAAGACTAATTAACGTGTCACGTACCTTTGACCATCCACCACATTATATTTTTCCTCATAAACTCTTAAATGGTCTTAACCATTGCTGGTTTTACAGTATAAACGTTAACCAATAATATAAGTATAGAAGCAATGGATGCCGAATTAAAAGATCCTGTCGCTGTAGATATTGAGGGAATAGTCATAGTGGAAGTAGAACAGGATGTCAGCGCAAATTGGTATCGAGAACCGGAAATGGTTTATCATAGGCTTTGTTCTGGGCAGGATAGGTTGGATGAATTGTTTTGATCACTGCTGTTCTACTCAGTTGTATGTTCTTGAATTCTATTGTTTATTTTTCTTGTTAAATTGATACTTTTTTTTTTATCTCTATGAACACAAGTTCTTTATTGAATCTTTCAAAATACTGTATAAGTTGTGTCACTTTTAAATTTTAATAACAAAATTATGATAACATCATAATTTTGGATCACTTAAATAACCAACCGCAAAGTTCTCAAATTGGTAAGTAAGTATTTTGTCAATAGGAAAAGAACTAGAGATAGGATTTTTAAATTAATTTGGCTATGGGGTAGGTATCAGTTCATTTTGGAAAAAGGGTCTCTTGCCCAAATTAGTTTGAGAAGCCCTGTTTTACACTTTTTATGTATTTACCGCCTTAACCGCCTTAGCCTACTTAAAATGTGTATGCTTGTCTGTCAATCTTATAACATAAATAGCTGTATTTCACATCAATAACATTCATTAAGCAACCATATTCACAAGGTGTGATTGATCGTTCATCAATTGAACTCAGTGTGACAAATTACTTCAGGTCCTTGCAAAATCAGGATTTGTGATTGTCAGGTAACTTGTCTACAAGTCAAACAAAGTTCATGCGTGGTTGATTATTGCACATGTACATTGTAATTAAGGTTATTATTCCTTGTTAAGTAATCATTTTAAGTTTTTATTACATGACCTTGAGTTTAGTTAAATTATGTTGGACTACATCATCTTTAATTTTTACAGACGTAGTTTGGTTAATGGAGTTACAATAAGTAGGTTTAAGATTTCCAGAAGTGTTTTGTTTTTACCTTTAATTTACAATAAAAACATGTTGCTATCAAGAAATATAGATACGTACCTACTATAGATTAGAGATGTTAGATGATGATAGATGTGATAGACACATTAGACACAATTATAAAGTTAAAAATTTCAATTGGTAATTGTTATAGTTGATAGTTGTTAGCTTTAATATGCCATGCCATACATAATACCAAAGGATGATTATATTATGATTTAATTACTGATTATACAATAATCTGCTGTGATTATTTACATTGTACAAGCGTTCATACACGATTTGTGATGAAATATTAGAATTTGTCGTCAAAAGCAAACTACAAAGTTCGATTCAAAAAGTACTCGAGTCCACTGAAGTATTCGAATACTCGTGCCAGTACTCGAATACCTGTCCGAGTCTTCAGACTCGAATCCTTTTTTTAACGAATACCAAAATATTCGAATACCAAAAATAGCCGACTCGGCACATCACTCACTACATAGATATGTATGAATTTAAAATTGTAGTTGTAATGTTTTCAGAAATAGTACCTATACCTAACAGTATAATATATGTAAACGCCTACCATGAGTACCTAGTTGGCGACTACGGTGAAACAACGAAAAAGACAACTTGAATGAAATACTGTAGTTCCACAATGGTCCACCAGAGGCGCTGCTCGGATCATCCGTCATACATTAGGTACATACAATACAATAAGTTCACCGTTTTCGTTAGTGACTGTTGATTACGTTGCCTTTATAAACTCATAGTAGGGGTACCTATAAGGTATATAAAAGGTACCTATAGAATATATCGGAAATATTTTGATTTTGTTGGTTATCTCCTGTTAAATTCTGAAGAGCAATGTTTCGAAGAGAAGAAATTTAACTATGAATAGTTAATAAGGTAGTAAAATTATTTAGTTTTCACTGCAGTGATTATACAGGTTACTTATTTGTATTTCATTTGGAGCGCTCAAGGATAAGTACTTCCAGAGATCGTCCCTCTCTCCGTCGTCTATCTCCTACCAAAGCGTAAATTTGTATTCTCATACGTCCAAACTTAATCAAATCAAATCAAAATCAAAAACACATTTATTCAATTCAGGCCCTGGTAAGGCACTTATGAACGTCAATAGTTACAAACATTACAATAGACTCTACCACCGGTTTGGAATACACTTGAACTGAGAAGACTCCGGCAAGAAACTCAGCAAGGCTACATTTTTTTTTTGTGGATCTTTCTTTTTTAAATTTATGTAATTACAGTTAAGTATGTTATTCCTGTTCCAAATATACATAAAGTTCATACAATTGTCACTTGGCCAGGGGGCCGCAAGTGCAGAGAGAAGCTACTACAACCATGTATTCTTGTCTTCAACGTAATGAGCCACCTTATAGTAGGCCTTGTCGATTAATTTCTGTTTGAATTTATTGTACGACATCTTAGTTACTTCATATGGGATTTTAATAATCATTTTCATAACATACTAATGGATCACGTTGCTTAACCTACTAATATTATAAATTTATGCGAAAGTTTGTATGGATGGATGGATGTTTGTTACTCTTTAACGCAAAAACTACTGAACGGATTTAGATGAAATTTGGAACACAGATAGTTTATAGATTAACACATATGATACTTTTTATCCCGGCAAAACATAAGATCCCTCGGGAACGCGGGTGAAACCGCGGGTGGAATCTAGTATATAGATATGACAGATTCTCGACACAAATTCTGTCACATAGCCATATTTAACCAGTGGGTTAGTGTTATAAATAAATAAATATAATCGTGATTGATAATTTCCTCGATGAAGGAAGTAAAACTCTCACGTAATCTCAAGTCTAAGTCGAGGCGGGTAAGCATTTTATTTAATAAACTCGATCCTTTTATCATAACCTCATTGTAAATTCAATATTTGACACGGCAGAATCGAATTGAATACCTCCCCTTTATGCGCCATTGTTGGGTCCACAATATAGATCCCTAAAGCTCTTTCAGGTAACTGACAATCGTTTTTGCATTGAGCATAAATTTTATGGGAGCTCCTTAAGACTCAAGAACTCAATATTATACATGAAGATGATGGAGTGAATGCTAAGTATATAGACCAGGGCAAGTACTTTACGTTACGCCCTACGCAACCGGACTGAAACTAGGTTCAAATAGCCATTCAAAGAGCATGTTAAACATAAGTTGATCGACAAGGCCTACTATAAGGTGGCTCATTACATAGAAGACAAGAATACATGGTTGTAGTAGCTTCTCTCTGCACTTGCAGTTGACGTTAAGTAACATAAGTGCCTTATTAGGGCCTAAACTGAATAAATGAGTTTTTGATTTTGATAGCAAAAATAAATGGATTGGACAGATGTTTTGAAGAATTCAATTGAATTGTTATAATTTTATTAACATTGGGATATTCTACATTGCTAATGCTCTATCTATTGGCCCTATGCGAGTAAAATAGTTGGTCATCATAGGCCCTATGTTCCCTTTAGGCCATGGGTACAATAGAGGTTGGTCTAGCGTAGGGTATGATCGTTGGGATGTTTGCTAGCTGGCCAGGCGGCCATATCTAACAGTAAATACATTGGCCTAACCAAATAACCACAATAAATGCTAATAAACTACGATGAGGGGGTCTAAATAAGCTACTGACCAATATTATTAAATACAAAGAATTTGTTTTTATCTTTTGTTCCACATTTTAATTTACTTATTTCATTACCATTTCCGAATTTTATAATCTACAGCGTGTGAAACCATTCTGACCTGAAATGCTTATTGCCGATTTTGTGGTAAAAATACAATTCTTAAAATAAAAGGAAGCTTAACAAATTAAGGAAATGGAGCCAGAAATGAAAGTTCTTAAACTTAGCACCAAAGCCATTAAGGCTTCTCTACAAAATATACACAAAGTATAAGCAACAAACTAAGTAACAGTCACAGTGGGTAGGTAACTGAATTAACAGTGAAACTGTGAAACTATTTGTAAGTGCGGCGATACCTACCCAACTTGATAGCAACGATGCGACACAACTAAATGTATAGTAATGAGCTAAATCGCTTGAAGTGTGGACCTGGGACAATTATTTTTATTTTTAGGTTCGAATGTAATTAATGTTGAATGCCGACATAAATTAGACTTATCCACATTTTGTTCATAATTTGTAAACCAAATCTTAGTGAAATTTAGGTTAGAAAATTCTTAAAAAATGTAGCGTATGCACTTTATATTTTTTATAAATATTTTCATTTAGCAATACAGATAAACTGAAATACTATACGAGTATTAAAATCGCCATCTCCTCCTATCACTACTGTTGCGGTGAAATAAGTCTATATTTCAACAGCCAAGGGCCCTTTATTAATTTATTAAATTATTTACAATTTAATACCAGTCTTAGTCACGTCAGTTTTTTGTTTGTTCAAATCGTCCCTTGTTTTCTGTCACGTCGTCCTTTCAGTCTAGTCGGCCGGTCAGTCTTCGTCTGCAGAGGTTGGATATCCCTACGACAACTACATTTCTGAGGGCGACTTAGAATTTTTCACAAGTTTTACGCTAAACTTCTATTATAACTTCGTAATGACAGTGGTCAGGCTCCTGATATATTATTGATTATGTAGCCAACAGGACCCTAAATTTAATAATATCCGAACTCCCTAGTTTTCGTGGTAAAATTTAACGTAGGTTTAACCACAGAATACATAATAGTACAGGTAGCAACCAAAAAGTTGTTATATTCGCGGCGTGTTAGTGTTGCGGCTGGAATTCCATTAATTAATTGAATTTCTCGCCCCTAATTTACTTACCTCATTTCCAGCATTTTTTTGTGTAAATAAACGACATGAAAAACAAGCTTTAATAAAGTTAGACTAAAATCAATTCTTTTCATAATTTTTTGAGATTATAAAAAGAATCCATCAAATTCGTGTGAGAAATACGAATTTTTTGAATGAACTATGTCATACATTAATTCCTGGAGACTAACCTAAAACTTGCTTTCCTTTGATCTACTGATAGATAAGGATAGATTAAAAAGTTTATGAAAATGTTAATACTAAATGCTATTTTTATTTTTGTTTAATACAAAGAAAACCAAATTAACGACATAGCCCAAAGAATTGCCAAAATGAAGTGACAGTGGGCGAGGCACAGCGCTCGTAAAACCGATGGCCGCTGGGGGAGAAAGGTTCTCGAGTGGCGACCACGAAACGGAAGACGCAGCGTGGACAGGCCCCTCACAAGGTGGCCCGATGATCTTATGAGGGTTGTGGGAAACCGCTGGATGCGGGTAGCGCAAGACCGGCCATCGTGAAGATCCTTGGTCCAGCAGTGGACGTCTTGCGGCTGACATGATGAAAGAAAACTAGGTATCACAACGTATAGAAAATTATAATACTATCGCTCCTACTACACATAACTGTCGTAAGCTATTCCAAGAATCCCAATATGAACGAAATAGGTGAATATTAATAGACGTGTTGTTTAAATAGTTGGGCAACAAGGAACTAAGTCAAAGCGAAGCGTAGGCGAACATACCTACCTACTTGTGGCATACTCCTCACACCTGCAGTGCTATTCTCTAAGGCTACAGCCTTGCGCGCAGCGCTGTTGCAGCCTCGAAACCTCGGTTTGGTATTCACTAAGTTACGGAAAGCTACACTAGCGCTCAAGGCTGTGACGGGCGTGAGTCGGAACTACTCGACGGCGAGCAAATTGACATTTCTTCATACATTTTGGTATTCCTTTAGAAAAAACAGCGTCGAAGACGCCGACAGCCTCGCCCACAGCCACGCTTTTATCTGTCAAATCTAAAAGCTACATTATTTGAGCTGAATCTTCGCAAGTGTTGTGACAATAACTGTTATCTTACTCTAATTAATAGTGTTTGTTTTGTAAACTACGTAAACTATTTATAAAAAATGGCAGCGCGAATGATTACAAGGCTCTATTTGTTGGAAGAAGCTAAGAAAAGTGACGATTTAATGAAAACAAGACAAGCAAAACAATTAAGAAATTTTCGAACTATATCCCGGGATGTAGATTTTATCCATATTTACAGGCTTTCTGAGGATTTAATTAATATATTGGAGAGGGATATATCTCCTTATATGCCTCCGCGAATTCGTGCCGGTGGTTTAACTACTAGACTGAAGGTTTGTTTACAGCTTGATCTCTTTATTCATTAAGTTTTATGACACCATAAAAAGATTTTATGAAATTCGTAATGTTTCAGTTATTATGCACTCTATCATTTTTGGCTAATGGAAGCTACCAAAAAATCATTGCCAAAAATATAGACACATATGTGTCTCAGTCTTCTGCTTGTAGAGCCATCCACCAGGTTGTTGATGCTCTAAATAATATCAACATAGTCAACAAATATATTAGATTTCCTCAAAATCATAATGAACGGCAGGTTCTTAAGGAAAGGTAAATGTTAAAGTATTAAGTTATCTTAGCTTATTATAGTTAGCTTATATGTTTTAAACTAATATTACTCATAACTAAACATTTATTATTGTTTGAATGCTTGTTCTAGATTTTATGAAAAATTCAAAATTCCTGGAGTGTTAGGTTGTATTGATGGCACCCTGGTATCTATGATACGTCCCAAGCAACATGAGGAGAGATATTATTGTAGAAAAGGCTATCATGCCAGAAATGTTCTTATTGTAAGTGAAAGATAATTTATTAATTATTTTTAAATTTTATTAAGATAATAAATATTATAAAAGAAAAATGTATTCTTATTTCAGATTAATGATGTTGATCTTAACATCTTACATGTGGATGTGACTTTTGGGGGTGCAACACATGATAGTTTTGTCTTTTCTAACTCAAAAATAAAGGTGCATTTAGAAAACCTTAATAACAATGGAGAAATAGTATACTTACTTGGTAATAACATTATCATTATTAACTAATTTATATGCCAGGAATAAACTTACATCCAGATTCTTTATTAATTTCAGGTGACTCAGGATATGCTCAAAGGTCATATCTAATGACTCCTTTCAATAACCCAGAAGAAGGGTCTCGAGAGAGCCATTATAATGATTTACACAGCAGTGCTCGGAACAGTGTGGAAAGGACAATTGGAATTTTAAAAGGGCGGTTCAGATGTCTATTAGTGCACAGAGTAATGCACTATGATCCTAATATGGTGGGAAAAATTGTGATAGCCTGCTGTGTTTTACACAATATGTGTAATCGAGCAGGGCTACCAGCTCCCAAATTAAATCCAAACGAAATAGCTGAAGAAACTAGGTTACTTGGAACTCTGACACAACAGCCGACTCAACATAATGATTTAATGAGTGGGCAAATAAGTAGGCGAGATTTGGCAAATCAATTATGGCGAGCACGTCATATATAATGATTTTAGATTAGTTTCTCATTTTATATATAAATGTTGATTTTAATAAAAAAAATTGTAGATAATAAAATTGCATGTTCTTCAACTTTTGTCTGAAGTATTTTTTTTGTAAAACTTACCATTTGACTAAAAATATATTTGGCCAATACATAAATTTAGAAAACTGTTAGTTGACTGTTTTTATAGTACCTATACACAAATATTTTTAAATAATTTAATTAATAAGTTCTAATTGTAAGATGATAATGATGACATTAACTTTGACACATCTTTTAATTATTTATTGATTTGACCTAAAATATTAAGAAGAAATTTAAAATGTAGAAAATATATTATAATTATTATCACTGTCACTTGACCTTTGTAATCTTTTTTAGAATTTTGTTTGCATGGTATTATAATTTGATATAATATTTTGTTTAAATTTAATGTACTATCTATTTTATGTGTCTGGAAAGGCAGAATTTGGAATGCTCCTTTAAAAAATGGAATTGTAAAAGAATAAATTATAATGGGAAATAAAATATGTGTATTTTCCTCATAATTTTTATAATTCACATTTTCTTAAGTACTCAATTTGTGTAAGTAAAACGACACAAATAACCCCAGTGTGGGATGCAGGGTAGTAATAAGTAACACATTGATAAAATAATATAACATAACAATAAAAACAAATTGATAATCAAATCTTAACTAATATAATAAATGTGAAAGAGTTTGTTTGTTTGTTACTTTTTCACTCCTAAACCACTGAACCGGTTGTGATGAAATTTGGCTGTTATGGAGGTCGTAGTTTGAACCGATCGCGATGAAATTTCTGAATAATAGAACTAATTTCTATTGGCATTCTCCACCAGTGCCCTGGTGGATGCACATAAATCTTGCAAAGCTTGGGTCTGCCTTGACCATGACCGACTTATCTCCATAAAAATATCAAACATCCTTTTCTGGTTTTCAATCAGGAGCCTTTGATTTTCCAATCGCTTCTCTTCAAAAACCTTCTCATTTTCCAAACGTCCTTCTTCAATAGCTATAAAACGTTCGGTGAGACTGGCCAATTGTGATTGTCTTTGTGATGGAGGCGAGCGCTGAAGGAGACGTCGTCGTGTCGTAAGCAAACGACGCCGACGAGGTGCTATATAAATACAAAAATATTATTATTATTCAAATGCCACCCAAAAACAGCATTGGTATAAAGAAGTGTATAGCATTTTGAATCAGACTTGCTGCTGATGAAACAGAGTAATTAAACAACTCAGCCTCGAAATCAAAAGTGCATACCATTAAATACATCACACTAATCAATCTATTGAGTCTAGTCAGTTACATACAAGAGGTAGTTTGGGCACTGCTCCTATGAGGAACTGTAGTTGGTGGTGTTCTAGCCTCAATCTGTAATTCAATATTTTTTTAATTTAATTAATTATAATATATTCTGTGAATTAGTAACTTAAATATTGCTAATCTATTTTGAACCTTACCAATTGTTCAGCATCTGGCTCGTTTTCTATTGGGATATCTCTTAGCCAAGATGGGCCTGGTTGTACATCCTGCAATTAATATAAATATTTTATTTTCTTAAATATATGTTATGTTATTATTTGTTTGTCTACTTACTGGTATTGAAGGTGTGGACTGCTCAGTCTGGAGCATGCCAGCAGTACCAGGTTCCACTGCTAGTGATTGCACATAACCCTTCAAAAATAATTATGAAGAATTAAACAAGTATACATAATATTGGATTTTTTTTTCATGTCTAATAAGTAGATATATTTTTAAATAATGGTATACCTGTAAAATACTTTCTGAGCCATGTGCTTCATTTTCCACCTCTGTAACATTTTGTAGGCTCTGTAAACAAATGCCAAGACTTAATATCTCTTTTAAAACTAAAATATGTGGTTTTGTATCATTATACTATACATACCAAATGTATGACTTCTTCTGCTTCAGATGTACTTTGTGGTACATCAGAAGTTACATTAATGTTTAATGATGCCTCAGGTTCATTAGCAGGTGGCTAAAAATATATCAAAAATAAATTATGATTTAGGAAAATATACATACTTTTAATAAATAGCTTATGTATTTATGTACATTTAACTTTATAAATATTACATAAGTTACTAATTTGTACAAATAAAATAAACTTAAAACAAGCAAAAAACTGAAAAAATCATATGTACATGGAATGGGTTAACTTCTAGTTCCCTATCACCGATAGCAAAGCCTTCTCCACCCATTATTGCCATTATTTTTTCTTCTATTGTAGAGAGAAAAATGTCGTCGGCTGCACCACCACCAGTTGCTTGCCTAGCTATCCGTATGCTACTAACTTTTCTCTTTACAGCTGCTTTTTTATCTTTCCAATACTGTAATAAATTTTTTTCATTTATAACAAAGCAAATTACTGATTGTTTAAAATTTACCTATTGTGAGCATGCAATTGGCATAGGACTAAGTAAAGTGGCATAAACAAAGTGAGGCCTATACTCCAGTGATAACTTAATAAAATCGGGCAAACAAAATAGTTATTATATGCGTGCCGCAACGCTGAATATACCAAAATGAAAGAGATGAAGTCAATAAACCTTTGCCCATTGCTGCCAACTTTTGATGCAGCCACTCCCTTCACTATTTAGCTTGACGGCTATTTCTTGCCAAGCTACTCGTGTCCGAACTCGGGCATTTCCTGTCCGGGCATGCCCTGTCGCAAGAAAATGCCAACGTCTGTCTTCCAAGCAATCTACAAGCATCTCCACTTGGGCTTGGGATGGGACCGCGCTTCTTGACATGCTAAAATACAGTGTAGGTGTTAATAAAACAAATACACCTAATTGATTAAATAAATAAATAATATAACCATACAATAAATTAATATACTTACTATCCCACGAATAACAGTAACATAAAATGCATATAAATGAGATATTATTAAACCATACATAATACTTACGTTTTGATTCCTTTTTCAAGTCACAAACTAACTTTCAAATAGAGGTAATATTTTAAACTTAGTACAATAATTTAACTCAATCCTCCACTAGGTATACTTTAACAAATAAAAGCGTCTAAAAGTTTTAAAACTTACTCCACTTGAACGAAGAACTTAAAAAATGTCAAGTGGTTTTGTTTACATAACAAATCACAAGCATCGGCAAATGAATCGTCATTCAGCCTTAAAATTTGTCAATAAAAATGTAAATACTCTAGAAAAAAATATTTATAAATTGTAATTTCACTAAATTCCCTAAAATACATAAGAATAGACTTATTTTATATTTTTTTAACCCTTATAACTCTTAGTCGAGATAAATCGATTATGTTGTAAAGAAATTTGGTCCACGCACTAACTCGTCTACGAAAAAGATGACGAGTAGGCACAGCCTCGAGTTCGTCGACGAGCTCATACGCGTAGTGAATACCATTTGAAACAGCGATGCGCTCTTGGCCGTTCGTAAGGCTGTCTCGACGACGAGCTCGTCGCTGCGTACAGCCATGAAATCGTCTCTTAGAGAATAGCATAGCTGGGGTGCTATTCTGTAAGGCACACACAAGCTCGACGTCGAATTAAACGCTGTCACTGTACTCTGTCCCTATAGTTTACTAAGCTTTCACGTGAGAAGTCCGTTGTACGTGGCATTGTTGCGCGAGCTCATCGACGTTAGAGAATAGCATAGCTGAGCCTCGTGTTTGTTTTGTCTCAGTTCCATGCGGGCGTTGAAGACTTAGGGAGGTAGTTTGAAGAGCTCTTCAGGTTTGCTTGCATAAATACAATAAGGATAGTACCCCTTCGACTACCTATTTGAGATTTGTTTATAGTGCCTGGGATGGATAGGCCTTAGATCCTTACTATAAAATAAACAGAGTATTCACTAATAGACCGAATGTAGAAGCGATGATTATGAGGAAGACTCAGTCAGGTGTTTTGTTAAAATTTTGTTTAAATTGATAGGTAGGTAGGGCAGGTAGGTCAGATAGGGGAAAGTAGGTAGTGGTAGATAGGAAGGGGTAGGTAGGTAGGTCCTCGTTTTTTTTAATTCTCAGGCCAGTACAACTCATACCGGGCCAGCTAAAAAAAAAACATAATGTAGAAAAAATTCTGAATCTTTTTAAAAAGCCACTCCATAAAGAATGCAATTCTAACGTAACAATACAACGTAAGTTCATAAAATATCGAACAACATTGACAGAGAGGTACTGTAAATCGAAAACGTCTGCGGGGAAATCAAAGTCGACTCATAGCTTATTCTCCGAGTACTCGGCTTCCAATACCATAATAGTATTTTACAGGAAGTTCAGATATTGCTTCTATGTACTTTATCTGTACAAAGGTTTCTGTACAAAGGTTTCTGTACAAATGTTTCTGAAGTCTAAATCTTATAGGTACTACTACCAAACCAAGGTAGCAAACAATCACACGGCTAACATTTACAAGAATAGACCTGTGTTTGACCACAATCTCACCGTGGTCAGTAATAGGGCCTAAAAGTACTCTCAAGTGCAGCTGTCGGAACACACCTGCATGTGCTTGGCGACAGATTTTCAGCCAACCAGGGTGAGCAGCGCCGTGAAAGCGCCGCACGCATAAAGTACCTTACCGCTGTGGTTTCCACACGATGTTTTCCTTTACCTAAAGCTCAACCTCATTGCAGGAGTGCCCAAGATATTTAGGCTGAGATTAGGCTTTACGGTACAAAGTCGATTTTTAAAATGCAATCTTCGAATCTCTCTGAGTGTGTGCTAGCTAAGCAAAGTCTAAGTGGACCTAATCGACGACTTACCAAAAACATGGCTACAAATTTAAACACACAAACATTTACTTTATTACGTAGGTTTATACCCTAAGTAAAGTCTGAGCAAAGTCTAAGCACGCTCTATAGATCTTAGCCTTAGTTTTGGCATTAGACGTTACTACCACTGAGCTCTCATCGCCTTAAACATGATATAGATCCTAGTAATTTTTACTTCTAATAGGACACAAACCAATGCTCTGAAAGCAATTTAATTTCTTCTGTTTTACATTCATTATAACTTAACGAGAAACCTCTAAATGGTACTCAACCGTCTCAAGTTCTACAATTGTTTCGGCAATGGTTAAGGGAAGGCATTTAAAAGTCTAATAGCACCCTATTGAGAGGATGCTCTCCGCGAATGACTGCCTCCCTTACTAAACTGACGGGGACAAGCGAAACAGGCAAGGCGCACCTTTAGTAAAAAAACGTTTAACAAAAAATAGAACCGACTTTAAAACACTAAAAAGCATAAAATAACCATGTACTCTAATCAACCTGACATTGTTTCTATTTTTTGTTAAAAGTTTGTTATTTTAAAATTTTTAGTTTCTTATGTTTTATATATCATTGAACTAGTATAAGCTATCGTTGTACCTTCCATCATCACATCAAATGATATAACTAACGGTCTAAAAGGTCTTATAATATTTAAAAATTATCCCCTAACTCCTAACTGTTAAGGAGTTGTTCCTTCCATCATCAGCTCAGCAACGTAAATGATGACTACCAGACGCAAAAATCTGAATAGCTTTAAAAAATATATGAAAAACGTTTTAAGTCCCTATAAAATTTGAAAAATAAACTACGCCTGTTTTTAAAAAAACTATCCCTTTCTATTAGATCGTATAGAAGAATATACGGACGATTTTTTTCCAATTTTGTTCATTCTCCCAGCCATTTTCGAAAACCTTTAGTACCTACTACAGTTTACACTCAAGCGCAGAGTTAGTTATTTGAGTTCGTGACTTGGTTCAAATAGAGATGGAATTCGACACGAAAAGCCTTTCAAATTAGATTTAATATTCAACTTTACCTCGAACTTGTGAAGACAAGTTTTTCAAAAGGCGTGCGATTTTTCCGTAGAGTATTTAGAAAGATCAATTTCAGTTTGTTTGCCGCCCTTGATTTTGTCTTCAAGATAGTCGGCGAAATTCAAATTTTATTACTTTTTTGCTAATTGCAGCTCAGTTATAAGTCGTAATTTTGTCAACTTATGATTTGCGACAAGAATAGTAGTTTAAATAAATAAATATCTTGGGAGATTTCTTCACACACGGTTATCTGATCCCAAACTAAGCAGAGCTTGTACTATGGAAACCAGATAACTGATATACATGCACACAAATGTTTGTCCTGGATGGGAATCGAAGCCACGACCAGCGGCGCAATAGGTTAGCTTAACCAACTGCGCCAACTGGCCTGTCAAAAGTGTGTCATCTGTCTATATTTACTGACAAAAGAAATCACCAACATATTCCATGGAGTAAAAGGCAGAGGAGTCTGAACCGGGAAACATTTAGGTAACCACGCCTGAGGGCACCCTCAAATGGGCTACCTCTCAATATGCTGTTGATAAGTAGTATTAACGTGGACAATCCTGGCCTGAGAAAGACAGGATTAATGCATTCGAGATGTGGTGCTGGAAACGAATGTTAAGAGTACTTTGGACTGCGAAACTCACCAATGCATCGATCCTGACACAGCTTAAAAAATACTCGTTTGTCTGCCATATGTCAACAACGTAATCTTCTATATTTTGGCCACATAGTGCGCAAGCGACGAAAGTCTGAAAAACTGATTTTGGTTGGGAACACCGACGTCAAAAGATCGCGCGCTGGTTCACCAACAAGATGGAGCGATCAATCGAAAGACTCGTCGCCCTCCAAAGTCTACACGATCGTAAGGGGCGCGTTGGACAGAACTTTCAGGACGCCTGGTAATAATCTCAGACCCAGAAAAAAGAAAGACGGAGAGCAGCGATAAGTGAACTTGTAAAGCTGTTCTTATGTATTAAATCACGAAAACGTCTTTCAAAATCACTTTTCACTTAACGCCTTTTATTTGTTAAACGAACTATGACTTTTCTTTTCTTATTGATTTCACTTTGGTTGTCCACAGCGCTGTATTTCTTTCTCCTTTATCCTGAGGTGCCTAACGTTCTAAATAGTCCCGTATTTTCAAAACTAAAATGTAGGTTTGTTCAAAAAACGTGTTTATTAAGCAATAATAAAATGTCACTGCCATCTTACAGTCCATTTGATTTGCAAATAGTTACGTTCGACATCTGCCAACTATCCAATTTTATCACATAATCTGGGTTAGGATGTCATTCCTGGACCCTAATCACATTTTATTTACGTACCCTTCTCAAGCCAGCTCTTTGTTTATTGCCTCGGAAATCAAATGGAATTTTTCCTTCAAACTAAATTGTACCTAGCAAATATTAAGATCTTTTTTAACTGAGTAATAAATTCTGTTAGAAACGAGGAGCTGAGCGGACAAAAGCGACTTGTCTAGTCTGAACGTTCACCCAGCCCACATCTGTATATTCTTAGAATATTTTGCTTCAAAAGTGGTTTAAACTGATAGAAAACAGCGTTCAATAATTCTTATTTCGTTCAAGTTTCAGCTAATCTGTAAAATTCAAATTCAGTTATTTTTGGCACTTGTGTTAAAAAAAAACAAGTAGGACAAAGTCATCACATAAATTGGTTTATATGCAAGACCGAATGCGCCTGCATTTGCGCTATTTGCAAATCAATAATAAATCATAATTCGATAATAATAAACACAACAAACAACAAGTTATCGCTGCTGATATATTTTTGGTACAATCTCTTGTATATTTGAAGAAATTGGCTGATGCCTACTTGAACGTTGGAAAAACCATAGTACTTCAATTTTAACTGTCAAACTCAATACAATACCTACTAAAAATTCACTTAAAAAAAAGAGTAAAACCTCCTTCAAAGTCAAAATTAATATGGGATCACCTTGGGAGCTATACCGAGCCTAACGCATGAGTCGTTTCATATGCAAAAAGGTTCACCGAAACCGAATTGAGAACTCATCACTGCATCATCAGATCAGCTCAAAGATACCAAATATAGTATTGTGTCATCCAAACTACATATTATACTCACCAAGTTCATTTCGAAACGACGATTACAAACTATGTAATAGACTTCCAAGATTTTATTAACTTATTAGATACAAGTGAAGGTAATCAAAGCGTGTCAAAAAGGCAATAGATTTGATATTTACTTATCTAAGAGTTTGTACACACGGCCACAGATCAAGCTACACACTGCGGCACCTTATGCGATTGTAATAGGCGCTATTTTGCAACAAAAATGTGTAGCTTGATCTGTAGCCGTGTGTACGTCTGTCAGTAACTGGATCACCTAGTCCAAGTGCCATTTCCCGTGCAGCATTGCATCACATTTTAGCATATAAAAGCATGCAAGCTGCCACGCCTAAGGAAATGCCTTCATTGAGTGAGCCACATGCAGTACAGTCTCCAAATAAATTCAAAAGAAATATTTTATTATTTAAAATATACCTTTTTTACCACATGCATATTTGGAGACGTCTGTTTTTTTTTGTAATTAAGAACCCCAAAATAAACATTGATAACGTATTAATTATCTATCCTATATTATATTGGTTCTTATGTAAAGATAAAATACGAGCGATTTTTTTAATATATTTTTCAATTCCACTTCTTCTAAAAAAAAAATCTATGTCTGACTATGATTTATATGAGTATCTATGTATGACTGTTTATAATAAAATATAGCACCACATAATAATAATGTGGACAAGGTGGATTGACGATCTTGTGACTATCGCGGGAAACCGCTGGATGCGGGTAGCGCAAGACCAGCCATCGTGGAGAGATCCTTGGGGGGGGGGACTTTGTCCAGCAGTGGACGCCTTTCGACTGATATAATGATGATGAATGATATGAATCTCAACATGACATGTTGATAATTTGATGCTGTGAAAGTACAACGTCACAATGCAGTATTTAAAAACATTATAAACTATAGTTTTGACATTTAATAAAATGTTACTGACATAAATCAGTCAAATTATAGTTATTTGTAATCTGAATTATTTTGCCAACTGTACGAATTTGAAAGCCAAACATCAAGCATTGCAAGCCTCCTTCTCACCTACTATCATTCACCTATATCTGATAGTGGGTACTATTTCGAAATCATTAACTGTAATGCCATGACATTCAGAAACTGTATCTCTATATCTTTCTATCTTTATAAGACAGACGGACATAAATTGACGCATTACCTGAGATGGTTCAAAGCAAGTGTACAAGACCCAAGTTTTCAGATTGCTCCGGCTCTTTCTAATATATGACGTAAGAATGTGTCGGATATATTTTTAACTAGACTGCTTTAAAATTATTAACTAAATTAACACTAAACTAAATTGGCTACAAATCGGTGAAGAAAAACATCGTTAGCAAACCAAACCACTATGGAAGGAGAGCTTTTTAGTACCCACCTGACTGGCTATCTGAAGTTAAAAATATATGGGCAAGCACACACCAGTGTGTTCCGGCTAATTTACTTGAGGTCCGCAGGTTTCTTGCGTTCTTGCAATTCTAGCGTTGCGTTGGTTTTCTTTGCGTTCTTTAACCTCATCACTAACCATTTTGGGATGGTGTTTAACTGGGCTTGAAACACTTCTATTTTATTATTTACAAACAAATGAAAAATCTCACTAGGTATATTTTTTTCATTAAAAACAAAGCTATAAAAGAAGTACTGTCAAATTAGTCCGATCGCTTGTTTAAACGTGAATTTAATCGCCGCCTTTATTGGTCACGCACGACTATTCCCGTAAATTATGCATGGACTAATTTGACAGCATTAAAAATGTTCTATCTTTTTTCAATAAAGTTTATAAGAAAGAGAGGTGACTTGCCTATAGTATTAGGCTATTAGTTTAGTTTGTAAACAATAGAATCGGCACCATTCTCGAGCGACTACCACCTGCTGAGAAGCAAAATTGGCTGAATATTGAATTATAAAATGGACTGCAATAATGACCGGACTAAATCAAAGGATAGATAGTAAAACTTTATGAGGAAACTCTTATGTCCCATAATACTTTAAGAAAACATGTAATCGACCAATTTCTGCTAAGAATTTATGTGTTTTTGGCTCAGAAGATGCTTATACTCGATTTATTACCGCTCTAATAGCACATAATGGTCCAGATATCCCATGAGAGTAAGTTAGATTTTTTTTTTGTTACTTCTCCTTTAATATTACATCATTTGCTGCTGCGCTTGTTATCAGTGGATTCGCATATTTTTTTTATTTTGGTTTTGATTATTATTTATCTATTTGCCTTAGTTCATCTACCTTTAAATATTCTACTCATTTAGCTATTACGGCTTGATTGACTGATAAAAACCCAGACAGACTTGATCCCACACACTAAGATATGATCTTAAATATTAATAATAAAAAATGCGAAAATGAGTTTGTTTCATACCTTTTCACATCTAAACCCTGAAATCGCGATAAAATTTGGCACGCAGGTAGCCAATAATTATAGATATGTAAAAAAAAGAACATAGTCTACTTTTGATCCCGGGAATGAGCTATTTAGATAATTGACGTTTTAAACCATTAAAAATATAGCAACACGATTTATTTAGCTTGATAGAAATTTTAAGCTTCTTCAACATTGCGTGATTGGTAAAGGGTCTGACATAAATAGTTGATGCAATACATTTCGTTAATAACCTTGTGAACTGCATAACAATTTTGAATACGATTATGGAAAGACTTTTTAGAAAGTGACATAGATGAGTCAAGTTTACTACCATCGTAGTAGGTGATGATTGATCAATAGTGGAAAGATTAAACAGAAGACAAATATAAAGTTACTAATTCCGCTGGATCTCCTTCTCTGTCAAGTCCCACAAGGAAACTTAACAGGAAATCAATCAATAGTGCAACACAAAGCCTAGGAAGAATCTGGCTTTCAAAATGCTGTTCCTAAAACATAACTAGGTACTCATAGATTGATCTGTTTGAAGTTGGTAGCCAATCATGTGGGTAAAAAGTACCTTCCCATCGTGATATGGTTTCCTCACGTTATTCAAGCCATTTAGTACTAGCTCACTTCAAGGACTTTTTAGAAAGTGACAGACGAGTCAAGTTTGTTACGATGGTGAATCATTGAAACTGTGTTTACGTTTGCTGAAATTTTTAATTGGAAGAAAGTTCAATGTGTTTTCGATAATAGGCAAGAGAATTTGTCGCAAATTACTTTTTGATCGAGCATGGTTGTTTAATACGAAAAGATTTTTTTTTTGTAATTTCAGAGTTGGTCCCATAATAAAAGTTCTGCATGATGAACCCAAGATAGGCTTTGTATAAAATCTCTTACCCGTTATAGGTGGATAGGATTATGATTAGGTACAAGATAGGAATATTTAGGAAATATATCCGAACGATAAAACACTAACTTGTAGATGTAGACCTTAAATCAATGCTCATGGGCATAAATTCATCACCATTAACGAAGCATTAATTCCGTGCATTTATACCTAAATTGATACCGAGCGATAAATATTACAGCATAACCTTTTCGAAAGCACCTGTTATCAGCAGTAAAACCGCACTCTTGCGGTCTTCGTCTCGTAAAGATTCAATTTGTTTTAGCGATTTTGAAGCAAATTTTAGTCTGAATATTTTATCTAGACTCAAAACCCCTGTTAAGGCACTTATATAATAGTCAATAGTTACAATTGACGATAAGAATCTTACCACCGTGATATGGTTTGTTTTTTTTTTTAATTTTTCCGATGTGTTCCGGCAATTGCACTTGAGAGCCAGTTGCCTTCTTGGCATTGTAACAGGTCGGCAAAACATTGGCAATACCTCTGGTATTACAAATGGCGATAGGCGACGATAGCCACTTACCATCAGGACCTGCTGTCAGAACATTTAAGAAAATTGACTCAATAAAATTTTGTTTTAGTTCACTACAAGGATTCGTTGTAAAACAATTCGCACCTTCACCTATCTATTCTTAGAGTTGGGAACGGAATGGCAGTTATAATTTTATGAGCGATAAGCCTCCGACCAGGTTTACGAGCTAAGTTGTATCTAGGGCCCATATGTGAGCACAAATTATCTAAAGCTACTCTACTTTTAATTTATATCCTTTTATTAATTTTAGGGGTATATAGTAATGATTAGTTAGCTTCTTTTGAAGTTATGTAATTTTTAGAAGATTTTGTTTTTTCAGTATCACAATGACTTTAACTGGTTTTTAAAAAAATTATACGCGAGACATAGCGCGTTTTGGGAGAGGCTTATCTTCAGCAGGAGATATAGGCTGATATATCAAAATACCGCATGTGTAAACTTGTCATTTTCCTTACCTGAAACACCACAATAGATCACTTTACGCTGTGTCGAGGCCTTTATAGTTTCTACTCCGCGACACACATGTACATACTATTGCTATTTTTTTCTTTATTGTACCCTTGTTTCTGTGTTTTATAATACAAATTAAATTATTTTCTTTCTATCTATCAATGAAGCATTTTAATCTTTCAAAGATACGTCAATTTCAATTCGCTAAAGTAGAAGCGCCATAAGCTAGTATTGCATTTGACGTATGATTTTGGTAAATTTACAATTACACATAACTTGACATCTAATTACAAATGTCAAGCAATATATTCGTAGTTACACTGATACAATCTTAATGTTGATTTGGCAAATTACCTGTCCAAGACCAGAGATATCAAGATCCAAACATAATTAATCGCATTACAATGGGGAATGACAATTGATAGGCATCGTTTGACAATCCTTTATTACTATTACTTGTTGCATTATACATTTGTTTGATTTTGAAATTGAGTGCTGTAAAGTAGCATAATAATAGTTCAAACTTATTTAAACTTAGGGTCGGTCGCATAAAGCGCGGTCATAGTAAGGTTATAGTTAGGTTACGGTTATAGTTAACTTTAACCGCCGAAAGAAAGCAAACTGAGTGGCTTGTGTCACTTTAACTAAAATTTTAACCGTAACCATAACCGTCCGAGGGATATCGGTCATCGTTAAATAAAGTAAGCTCTACGGCCAAAGCATGGTTAACTTTGACTAAAAAGTACGAGCTACCGACCGAAGTGGGTAGAGTGAATACAATATTTAGGTAGGTAGAAATATCATAGTGTACCTCTATGTTTTTGGCTTATTTCCTACAGTTTATAGTTAGTTAGATTATGTTTTTATTTGAGATAAAGTTCATTGTACTGTAGCGACACCTATTAGCTACATAGTTCACACAACGACGGATAGATGGCGCAATAAGGTACTACATCACGCTGATGAAGTTTATTCAGGCATGCATTGTCATATACTCAAGATTCCAACATCTACTGTTGGGTACAATAGTATAATAGTCATCTATGCTGTCCCCCCCCCCCCCCCCAGAAAAGATCTAGCCTAGCAGAAGATCTTCCCTTTTCAATGGGGGAGTTATCTGCCTTACTCCATCATAGTATGATATCACCTCACCACCTACGTCACGGCATATGACGTCACTATATTATTTAACTATCATCGCCTCAAAAGGCTCGATAAAGACAGGGTTTTAAAAGCAATTTTCTCGTATAAAATACGAGTGAAAGTTCGTCTTAATGTTATGTACAACTTTTTTATCCGTAATACCGTGAGAATAACTTGTTTTATTAGTTTTAATTGACATTTTATACTTTTGGGACATGTTTAACTTGGCTCAGTATATTCTAAAAACGTTACATAATTAACGATATTAGTGTATCACCTAACGGTTTATAGTTTAATTAGTTTTTCTTAACGTAATTAAGCTTCTAAGTATTTGAGCACAATCTCAACATGTGTGTAAATTTAATATATCAAGGATATTAGGTATTAACTTAATCTATATACTAATAATAAAACTGAAGAGTTTGTTTGTTTGAACGCGATAATCTGCAGAGTTACTGGAGGCCAATTCTCGCGCGGGTAGAGATGAAAATCTCACCAAAATGTCATCATTCGACATCGAAATCTCTACTGCTCCGGACCATTCGTTGCATCTCGAACGAAAGGGATTTAACATTTGTCTAGCGTGACATCCCGAGAATACGAAAAATTGATTTTATTAGAGATTCGCCATTTTGTTTCAACATTATCTCGAATTAGAGATGATCTCTACCCGCGCGAGAATTGGCCTCCTGGTCCGATTCGAAAAATTCTTTCACTAATAGGAAGCTACATTATCCCCGATAGTTATAGGCTACTTTTTATCCCGGGTACGCGAGTGAAACCGCGGGGAACAATGATACACAAGGAATTATTATATAATAGATCACATTATAGGCTTTAAATTAGCCTAAAATTAGGTATTTAACAACGAGTAAATAATCTAGACTAAAATTGAAGTGAAGAGATTGTCAATATTTAGTTTTGATTAAAGTTCATCATGTGTGCTAAACTTTACCAGCTCGTAGCGTGTTGTTTGTTTATAATATTTGATTTTGAATACTAGTTTGTGCCTGCTGTTTTACTTAAGGATAGGTATGCTTGCAAATATCGCCTGCTTTGATAAACTTTACTCCGCGGAACCTGTGATAGCTAAAATTTACTTCACTTAAGGGGAGGCTATCTGCATATGTGTCCGTCCCTTACTAAACTAACGGGGACAAGCGAGACAGGAGAGACGTAATTTTAGCAAAAAAATATGGTTTTATGTTATTTAATTAGAAACTAAGCCTTTTTTTAAAAGTAAGAAAACTATTCCCTTTCTAATGGATTTCAAAGTGTATGGTAACATTTTTCAAGTTATTTGGATGGCCCAAATAAGAGAAGAATGCATTCTTAGTTTTAAAAAGGGGCATATTTACGATTTTTTTCTGACGTTACTAATGAAAAAATCCCATTTTTTTAAACTATCCCCCGTCACATATTCTTTAGATTAACATATATTTTTTCCAAATCTCTTAGAACAAAGAATACAGAGAAATAACATTTTAGAATCATCATTTCACGTATAGCATCGCCTTAATAGTTGTTATTAACTAGCTGTTCGTACATCCACATTTCCGACTTTCCCGGTGGATTTTCCAAAGATTTGCTTTCATAAAAACCTTGTTGCGACGGCCGAAAATGACGGTAAATGATTCACACCATCATACCGCACGCCACCATAGACTATACTTACTTATATCCTCCTTGACGCCACTCAGCACTCTAACACCGGATTCCATAGTGTATAGACATCCCTCTGACTTTGGCTTAGACCAGAAGATTTCTAAAAAATGTACTATGCAATGGCTTACCGTGTGACGTATCCATATGGTCATATAAGTATGTATTTACAAAAAAAAAAAAGGAATGTATATGTAGTATATCAGTTATCTGGTTTCCATAGTACAATCTCTGCTTAGTTTGGGATCAGATAACCGTGTGTGAAGAAATGTCCCGAGATATTTATTTATAATGCCGCTACGCTCTCATGGACAGGCAGCCTTATAGCTCCATAAATATAATTTCTGTTATTCTCTTACTATAAACATTTATCTATCTACCTTTATAACAAACACAAAGCTCTATTTCAAAGTAATTGTATACTCATTATTTACAAGAAAAAATAAAGTAAAGCCGAAATAAAACATTTTACCGACTAAACATCCCTCCCAAAGTTGGGTAAGAGGATCCTATTGCCGATTTCAAATATAGTATTGGCATTACAACCTACTTACGACAAATATATTTTACTTCGTGTATTTCGGTACGACAAATGTAGGAGATAGTATGTTTGATTTGTAAGGATACGCCTTTTTCGATAATTTATACCCTATATCCATGGACGTATAAAAAAAGACGGACGCCATTTTACGAACCAGCAAACTGAAGCACCATAGTAAGCCGGCCGTCTTGTACATACAATGCGACACGCACACACTCTCACCATAGTAAGCCAGTCGGTCGCCATTACGTCGCGAGCAACTCTAGGACTCACACATGGATGCGTCGCCGCCATTGCTATGCTTCACTTTATGTTTAGGCCATACTCTGTCCGTCTTTTTTTATACGTTCATGCCTATACCTTAGTAATAATAAAGCTGAAGAGTTTTTTTTTTTTGAACGCGCTAATCTCTGGAGTTACTGGTCCGATTCGAAAAATCCTTTCACTAATAGGAAGCTACATTATCCCCGAAGGTTACAGGGTACTTTATATCCCGGGAACGCGAGTGAAACCGCGGGGCACAGCTATAGGTAATATCCGGAGACATTTTTCACACATGGCTATCTATCTGATCCCAAACTCAGTAGAGCTTGTACTGTGGACAACCAGATAACTCAACTAAGTCTTTTATTTACAGACTAGCTTTTAGCCCCGCGGTTTCACCCCCTTAGTGGTTGAATTTTGAAAAAAATCTTAGGTCTACGTCATAATAGCTATCTGTATGCCAACAGTCCTTTCCGTGGTTTGAGCTATGCGTTGATAGATCAGTTGAGATCAGTCATTTACGTTTTCCTTTTATATGTATAATTATATTTAAGGAGATGATAGCTCAGTGGTAGTGACGTCGGATACCGAGACGAAGATCCCGGGTTCGAATCCTACAATGAGCTTG
Organism: Tethea ocularis; assembly: GCA_963555595.1. Classification (NCBI taxonomy): domain Eukaryota; kingdom Metazoa; phylum Arthropoda; class Insecta; order Lepidoptera; family Drepanidae; genus Tethea; species Tethea ocularis. The sequence goes on along the minus strand of OY741972.1, from coordinate 9,089,188 downwards.
AGCTTTCGGTGAAGGAAAACATCGTGAGGAAACCATAGCACGGTGGTAGGGTACTTTGTAGTACCCGCCTGGCTGGCTACCACCCTCAAGTTGAAAATTTGTCGCCAAGCACCTTTCGGTGTGTTCCGACAGCTGCACTTGAGAGCCAGTTCCTATCTAGGCTTTGTGTGCTTACCATCATCGGCCACATCATCACTGACCACGGTGAGATTGTGGTCAAACACAGGCCTATATATAGTAAAAAAAATAAAAAACCCAAATTGTATGAACATGTCTGTTTGTCCTGGATGGGAAATGAACCTACGATCTGCAGCTACTTGACTACTTATTACGAAACTTACCACACGTCATACTTTCTTTTATAATTTAATAAACTATTTTCTAAAAAATAGAATAGAATAAATTTATTTTTCAAAATCTTGTACCTGCTTTTGGTAATGATTTTGAAAAAAAAATACAAAATATTAAAATAGCTTCAATTTCAAAAGTGTCTTTATTAAATTAACTCAATGCAAGTCTTTTTAATCGTCAAAACATGTAAAATTATGACGAGTAAAATTAATATGTATAACATAACGAAACCTCCTATTTTTCAAGTTGCGATGGTCAGTTAATATTTATTTCTATTCCACTGGGTCAAGGCATATTTCACTTTCCCGACATTACTGTTACATATTCATAATTATTTGGTAATTTTATTTCATGTTATGAAAATTATTTCCGTGTGCTATGAGAAAAACATAATCTAGAATCATAATTTCTTAAAAATAATTAATGCAAATCCATAAGATTCTTTCCCCACACCTCACATTCACCAAAGGTGGTATTGAGTTACAGTCGATCTTCGATACATACACAAGCTTGTACCTACCTACAAGCTTTTTGTAACGAGTGCCTCTCACAATTGTAACGATTTAAATTTAAACTGGTTTCAATCGAAAACGTCTATTTTGGCCGAAATATAGTTATTAGTGATGTTATAAGCGGATTGTATTTATCGATACTTTCGTATGACTACTTAGCAAAGAAATTCAAGAAGAATAATAATATAACAGAATAGACATTTCGGTCATTTAAAAATAAAACCGGTTTTAGTAAGAAAAAAGTGTCCCATAGACGTAGTATATTATTTATTCTTTGCCCATAGTGAATGTTGTTTATTTTGATGAATCTTACAGACCTTGTAATTTAATAGTCTCATATAAAAACACGCTTAAATGCTTTATTTAATAATACTTCCGTCCACACACTGCCGATGTATAACGATCCATCAATTGATTGATTTCATAATAAATATTTGAGAGAATGGCAATAAAATTTTGTAGGTATATATTTTATTATTTGAGGTAGGTCTTTGATGTGTTTAGAGGTTATTGTTCATTGTTTTATTAAGCTGAAATACCTGTTTTAATTTATATTTGTTGCCGTCCGGGTTTTTCTGGATTTGTCCTAGTTTAGAGGGTGTCCGGGAAGTGTTCGGGAGAAGTTTCGGGTTTTAAAGTTTTCAAGCCACCGGTTGCTGAAATAAATAAAATGTTGGTTTATGCCAATTAAAACATTTTATTTTACTGAGTAACTTTTAATATATATATAATAAAGCTCAAGTTTTGGGATTTTCTTATGACCTGGTTGGCAGATTTTAGAGATGACAACCCTACACCTAAATGATTTTTACTAGTTAAACTACCTTCCACTCCGAAGTTTTATCCATCTAAAAAAAGATCAAATTTTTTGGGGATAAAAAATACCTATATTTTAAATTATAATATGGTCTTTAATGGCTTTATTGAGTTACACACATACAGACTACGTCATAAATATATACTAGTAGAATAATAAATTTTTAATTTAAGTTTTAAATACAAAAACTAATCAGCATTACACAGGCAATTCAGAAAAAAATCCACATAAAAGTCGGAACTCTACCCAAGTGTATGCCGGTAATTATATTGTAAAAAAACCAATATAATTACATCACTAAAAGTAGATACCTACGCGACACTTTAATCTATCAACTACAGGCTAAAGTAAGACAAATTATCTCTAATCACCACACCGTTACTGTATAAGAAATTATCCAGCACTAAAGTTAAATACAGCAGATGTCTACAGCTGCGTTCAGCGACTTGAGTATTTCGCAAACTGCGCCGGAGGCTGAGAGATATTATGTCAAAAATATAACTAAATTACTAGTGTGTTTTGATATGTTGATAGACCGTGTTCTTTTGATTGACTTAAGGCGACAATATCTGAGAAAACATAGTCTAGAAATGATTATTCTAGACTATGTATTTTCAGCATTTTTATCTTAGTCTTAAGTAGCCTATGTCCTTCTGTGTATAATAGGCTATTTGCGTGCAAAAGTTCATTGCAATCAGTTCAACGATTTAGCCGTGAAAAGGTAAACAGTGTAAAGTTACTTTGTCATTTAAAATATTAGTATGGATTTTTTTTTTTTTTTATTTAATTTTAGAAGGAAATAAATCTGAGTCACAGGTCAATTAAACATGTTTAAGGAACAGGGCACGACAGACAGCGAGTGAATATGTTGGCCGGATAACTCACAACGTATGTAGCAACACCCTACGGACTCATTTGACCCAGTAGTAATAGCGCGGTGAATTGGTTAACTTTATATTTTGAAAATATTCTCTATGATGAAATGAATTTATTTACAACGAAGATGATTATTTATTCGATCCAAAAATACTTGTGTTTTTAAGGTGGTCATGATTTCTTAGTTTTTTTTTGCCAGTAGGTACCTAACTTGTTTCAAAAAGCTATTAATACTGGCTACGAAATTTTACTTTGGTAGATTTAAGAAACTTTCATTTTGTACACATTTTCCAATTTTTTGGTAGATGTTTTTTGTTTTTAGTAATTGATTTTTAAACAGTATTTACGACAAATATACAAACCATATATAAAAAAACTCCTCGAGGTGGCCGCTGCTGCCGATCAACGGCAAGATTCACACTAATTCACAGAAGACTAGCAGCGTTTCCTCTTTTAGGGCCAAACTAACGCGTTGGAGGAAAAAGCTCCCCGCCCGCCGCCGGTTTTAATTTTGAACAATGGCCCATGGTCTCGACCGCAAAAGGCAAAAATAAATAATTTGGGCCACTAGAGGCGTATTTTTTTATTTTCAACTTTCCCTCACCAGCCGCAGCCGCACCTGCAAATCTACATGTCGCCGGCAAGTAAGATGGCGCAAGTGTTTTACATTTCTGAAACTACATGGGATAATATATAACTGAATGTTTATATATTACTACTTAATTAATTAATTTGTATTCGTTTCTATATTGAATAATTAATAATAATTATCCAAATATACCTATTAATAATTAAAGAGAATATTTAAATGAATATTTATTTTGAATTAAATGATTTAAATTATTGCATCATTTAAATTTGCACGAACATTATTACGAAATGTTGTGCGTACCTAATGATAACAGTAAAAGTACATAAAAGCCACAATATAAAAAAAAATACTCTATCATATTTTCCGAAATTACCATTCCTATGGGCGGAATTTAAGTTTGTAGCGGCACTTATTTATCACCGATTAATTCCACACAAAGAATAAAGGTACAAATTGGTCCTTAAAATTTTCTCAATTCCTGAAAATTCTATAAAGAAAAATATCTCTACCGGATTCCGGTAAAGCTAATTGGAATCTCGTAGGGAATTTCAATTTATCAAATATTTTCGTCTATAAATCAGCTAAATTTACGATACAAATTGAATTCCTTTACCTTTTCAAGTAATCTCAAAATACAGTCACTGAAATATTTTAACCAATTTTCAGCTCGAATAATTTTACTGTAGGCCCAGAACCTCTCAATCTCCAAATTTTTTTAACCTGCTTTAGAACCTTGACGTAAGTATTAAGCTCGCACTTCTTACTACTACAAGGTATGTCAAGTAAGGGTTCGATTTCCACCCCAGGATCAGGAAGCATAAATAGATTTATTTGTTCTGAGTCTGGGTATAAATATCTGTACATATATTGACAATATTTATCTGATAACGAATGTGGGAGGACAATATCTATCTGGCTTTTACAGTACAAAGATTTCCTTAGTTTGAATGGAATAGATCCGGTAAGGTTGGAGCAGCCATCAGAGGCTACCTTTAGTCATTTAAAAAATAAAGACGTGTGGCACTTGGAGACTGCCGCGGTAAAGCTATTGCATAGCTGTTTTTATCAACTTATGCAATTATAATTATTTATTTATTTTATTTATGCAGTATTTTTTTTCCTTTGTTTTTTTTTCTTTGATAATTGATTCAAGTTACACTTTTTGAGCGTGGTGATTTAATAAAAGAAAACATTTTTTTTCTTTTATTAAATAAATGAGAAGTTAATATTGTTGAAAGAGGAGGTGCCCTAACGCCGAAACTCTAAAGCTATGCAATAGCTTAAAAAAAATAGATGCCATTAGATGTTATTATATTATATTTATATTTATGCAGCAGTATTTATTTTGACCTGAATACATACGTATTTAATCATAAAATCAAAAATAAATTAAAATATATATTTAGTAATTTATTAAAATTTATAAATATACGTACAGGTGCCAACTCACGGTGTCGTTATTAAATAAACTGACCAATCTACTTATCGTCATATAAGGTACACCCGAGAGTATTACACGCTCATTCATACCTGCGCAGGAGTTGATACGGACGTATCGCGCGGATCTGTGACGTAGAAGAAAGTTGCGATGCGTATCACGGTTAGTTTTTATTGTGAATTTCAGTGTTTGAGCTGTAAAAGATGTGATAGTGTTACAAGTGTTTACGAACTGGATTTTCAGATGCTACTTCAGTTAATTGAACGAAATTTTAGGCTTTACTTGAATAATATTTGATACTAGCTGGTCCCCGCGGCTTCACTCGCATTCCCGGGTTAAAAAGTACTTAGCTTATAAACTTCGGGGATAATGTAGCATCCTAATAATGAGAGAAATTTTCAAATGTGTGTGTTCAAACAAACAAACAATCTCTTCAGCGTTATTATTAGTATATAGATTTTATTTAAGTAGGTCCTCGTACAGAGTTGTTTGTAGGTATCAGTGGCTAAGGGTCCATACAAGCCGATTCCCATCGGCTTACCTTTTAGAAATCCCAGTCCCATATATTCTTCATTCATCAAAGCGACTTTTATGTAAAATACACTGTAATTAAGTATAAAATTATCGGTGTTATTTTAACGGCTTACCCTCGCCATAATTTTACCCCTCGCCACTGGTAGGTATGGAGTCTGCTCTGAAAGTATTTCAGTAATCCAAAATGTGCATTGTGCATAGTTTAGTTTTGGACTTAAATATAACTGAAAACGTGTAAAAATGTTTTTTTTTTAATTGAATACTTTGTCCCATGTTAAAAGTAATGTTAGAACTTTTGTCATAAAACTAACTTCTGCCCCGCGGTTTCACCTACCAAGATAAGTTCACATGTTCTCTATTTTCTGTATGCGAAAAATCACGACACCTTGGTTCATTGATGTATGAAAGATGAACAAATGAACACTTTCGCGGATTCCACTCATTTATTACAAACTAGCCTTTATCTTTGGTTTTACCCGCGTTCTCGGGATAAAAAATAACTTATGTTTGTATCCGACCCATAACCTATCTGATATTATGAGAAGCCAGTTGGTGGTAGTTGGTTTTCTTCCCAAACAGGACAAACATTTATGGGCATGAACATGTTTGTTTGTAAGTTTGTAGTTTGTGAGTCTGTAATTGTCTATATAAGTATGTATTTATAAAAAAGTATTATACTTATGTAGTATAATCACACCCAGTGCACCCGGACTTACATACAGACATTATTAACTAGCGACCCGCCCGGCTTCTCACGATATCGATCGCCTGGTGGTCACCAAAATTTATCCGCGCGGTTTGATTTTTTCCGAGTAAAAGTAGTTCCACTAATAAGCTAGGTTCATCATCATCGAAGGTTATAGTTAAAAATATGACAAGCATTTACTGAAGTGATCGATGATTTGCAGGTGTCTCTACTACTGCTCGCGGCAGTAGTTCACGCAGTCGAAGTGAAGACGTACCCGGAAAGTGATGAAACTTCAGGGAAAATAGAAAAGAGAGTGCTTAGAGAAAGCTACGTGGGGAAACACCAAAGGGAACCCTATTTTACTGGTAAGTTTATTATTATGAGATTACCACAATAAATCTTTTTAAGCTTCGATCTCATAAAAGAAATAATTTTCAGTTATTATTTTAAAATATGTTTAATCTATCGTATGTTTTTTTTAATTCGAGTAGGTGTCAATGCAACTTATTTTAGGTCTTAAATCCATTTTGATATTGATGTATATATAAACCTTCCTCTTGAATTATCCTATCTACTGCTGAAAACTGCATTAAAATCCGTTGAGTAGTTTAAAAGATCTAAGCGAACAGACAGTGAAAGCGACTTCATTTTATACTATGTAAAGAACCTTTTATTTAACTTCACGTGTTAGAATGTTTAGGTCGAGATTTGATCGTCAATTTTCAATTTGGTACACATACAATAATATGGTGTCATTGACCTGTTTCAAAGAAAAAAATACTATCATTAAAAAAATACTTAAAATTGTAACTTCTTTTTTTTATTTCATCCATTAAAAAAGATATTTGGTTCCAGCAATCCGAGCCAAAGTTGCCTCCGGGATCGAATACGCTGACTCCAAAGAAGATTTGTCTGACAGATCACCAAGTCATGTAAGTACCTAATCTACTTATTATAAATTAAAAAATAAAAAGCATAAAAAGAACGCAGTATAAAATTCTGAAGCTTTGTTATTACAGAAAGTTTTACTAGTGTGCGATAATATATTACAAAAAATTACGTATGAAATATTTTTTAGTAATGTTGTTCGTAATTGACTATAGAATAATTGTTAATTTAAGATGTAGCCTTAAGTCTTTTATTTTGATAACATTATTAAAAAACTAGGTTAGGTACCTATAGAAACTTAAAAAAAAATTAAACTTGGCAAAAGTCATGGCATAATTTTATTTTTAAATCAATAATAAATCCACACTATTGTCTAGATGTAAAAGATATTTATTAGATTCTGATCTAGAAAGGTATAAAGATTTTATTTCTTTCTAGATCAGAATCTAATTAATACCTTTAAATAAGCAAAATTAACAAACAAAACTGTAGGAAATTAGGTTAACTTTTAACTATCATTCCAAGCCTCGCTCCCCGACGATTCATCAGCTGGAGTGACGTATAACTTGATTCCTCACTCAGAAGCCAAGGGCATAAGGACTTATGACGAAACTTCCCTTGGAAGAAATTTAATATAAAAGTTATCCAGCGTTTTGAACTCCCATAAATTGTTCGGGAGTATATTTTTTACATCCGCTTCGAGCTTTATATGAATAGTTTGTGTTTTGGAACTTTGGTTTTGTTAATAGCAGTATTTTTGAGCGTTAGGTATTTGTTAATATTGTGTATTTAGTTTCTATGAGTATATTTTAAAATTAATTTAACTAAAGATACTAAAATTTTGTAAAAAGGAACAGATTTTTTTAAATCTTTCGAGCTAATGGCACAAGTTACAATGTCTGTTAAATTATTATTTTTCTTTATCAAATGAAACATCCAAGTGAAAAAGTACAAAGTTTTAACTCAATTAACCCACAGACAAACACACAAACATTTTTTTTTGTTACGCAAATGTGTGGGTTTTAAGTTAGGTAACCTACTATAGGTGGGTATATTCGTTTTATTAGTGTGTCCAAGTTAAAGAATTTCTTAACTTTCAAATTAATTTTCAACACAAACCTAATTTGTGTCATCTAAACATGAATTCGTTGAGTAAGGTTGATAAAATGCGGTAAGAAAAAAGTTTTTAAAGTTACGTAAAAATTGGAGCTCGTAAAAATTAATTTATTTCCGAATTGACCTTCATACGTAAAGCTGTGGTCCCATTGAAAGCGTTTCGAAGTGTTACGAGTGTAATGTATAAAGTCAAGCAATACTTACTCTGATAAAAATCACATCATATTTTTTTTAGTTACATGCATATAAAACCTATTCCTTAAATCCTAATTTTAATATTATGTATTAAGCTTGTTGGATTCTATGAGATTGAAACCTAGAATACGTCACTATATATATAGGGTAGTAGGTTACTTTATAGTACCTACACGCCTGGCTGGCTACCACCTTCAAGTAAAAACTAATTCCGTCCGCCAAGCCATGTTTTCCGAAAGCGACATATTAACCTTCTAGGCTTCGTGTGCCATCTTCAGCCACATCATCACTGACCTTTTTTAATCGAGCAATATTAATTTTTAGTATGAAAAGCTTGAAAGATTATTCGCAAATTAAGACTCAGGCTCCCACACTAAAACAGGATTCGATAAGATGTAATCTCAAAATATCTACTTGTTATAACCCTATCTAAAATTTATCAATTGTATTGTAGCAGTCTGATTCTCATCAACAGTTTAAAATGTTCCCGGAATTATTTATCAAATTAAAAACAAAATCTCTTCGAGCCGCTCTCAAGTGTTCATTCAAGTAAAGTTTTCCGCTTTGCCCACTCCCGCTTTTCGTGAAATGTATTTTTCCGCCAATTACTTATTAACTGCTTTTTTTTTATTAATTTGCCAAGTCGTAATGAAATTGGTTCTTGGGATATTTCCGGCTTTTTTGGCTATAGGCTATTTTATCAATTTCATCTAGTAGTTAATTAGGCAGATGAAAGATACTGAAATAAAATCTTTGGAACTGAAATTTCCTATCAATATTGACTAAAGCTTTTAATAAATCGTAAAGTACAGATTATTTGCTCATTGGCTTGCATAAATAAATCATGTAAATAAAAAAAAACATGCAATCCCCTGAATTCTCTACAAAATAATGATCATCGACAAGTGCGCGCAAGACCACAAACAGCGGACCTCTCACGTGATTGCTTAAGAGGAGACTCTCCGCGAATGTCTCCTTCCCTTACTAAACTGACCGAGACAAGCGAGAAAAGAAACGAGAGACGCAATTTTAGTAAAAAAGATGGTTTTATATTATTTAAAAATAAACTAAGCCTTTTTTTTTAAGTAAGATTTCTAATGGATTTCAAAATGTATGTTAATATTTTTCAAGGTATTTGGATGGCCCAAATAAGAGAAAAATGCATTCTTATTTTTAAAAAGGGGCATATTTACGATTTTTTTCTGACGATACTAATGAAAAATCCCAACAATTCCCGTCACATATTCTCTAGTTTAACATATATTTTTTCCAAATATCTTGGAACAAAGAATACAGAGAAAAACGCATTTTAGAATCATCATTTCACGTATAGCATCGCCTTAATTAACGAAAGAGACAGAAAGTGACAGCGTAGATTCATCAACCAGCTTGTGTAACACTTACGGACGGTGACCTTACGGAACCTCCCGGAAGCCTTTATTATTATGTCATTATATCACAACATTATTACTGCAACAATTTTCGACATCAAGTCATCTTATTGTACCTGTCGTGTGATTGTAACATTTCTTGTTAATTCAATCGAATTTAATTTATCGAATTCTGTTTTGCTCAATCTTTTTATAAATCACAAAATAGTTACATTCATAGTGAGTGGATTGTGTGATAAACATCACTAAACTTTTTAATTATTACATTCGTATATTACATCTAAAATTGATCTCTATTTAATATTTTTGTCATTGATTGTATCATTTCATCACAAACAAACATCTATTATTTTATTGTTGTTTGTGTTCCATTATAGAAACCTAGATAGCCTTAAAAGATTTGAAATCAGTCCGTAAGAAAAATATTGAGTATTAGTAGGATAATGGTGCCGATTCTGTTGTTTGCGAACTAAATAAATTTAATCTCACTATATCTCTGTCTAATAGTAAATATAAGAAAGGGATGCAAGATATTTTAGTCCTGTCAGTTTAATCCGATCACACATTTCAACGTGAATTTCAGCGCGAACTTTATTGGTCACGACTATTTACCCGTACATTACGACGGTATGGATTAAACTGACAGCATTAAAAATGTTCTATCTTTTTTCAATAAGGTTATAATGAAAGAGAGGCGACTTGTCTAATATTAGTTAGGTTCGTAAACAACAGAATCGGCACCAATGTAACGTATTAATAAATAAAAGTGAAGATTTATAACTATGTTATTATTGCTTGATTTGTTCATGTTACTTACATATAAGAAAGTAAATTGAATAATATGTACATTTAAAAGTTCAAAAAATAGTTTAGCTTTTCATAAAACCTAATCTCTTCTAGATATTTACTAGCCTTGCCTCGCGGTTTCACCCTTTGTTATATAATTTATTCCTTTTCATCGATAATTGGTCTAATTCGCAATATAGTATTGGTAGCCCCAGATAATATGCGTTCAAACATACAAACTCTTAAGCTTACCTATAAGTAAAATTGTAAAATCATTTACATAATTAAATAAATAAATATCCTTTGATATTCTTCACACACGGTTATCTAATCCCAAACTAAGCAGAGCTTGTACCAATTAACTGATATACTACATTTAGAATATACCTAAATTCTTATAATTATAGGTAATTACACTCAGACTCAGGACAAACCGACATGTTCATGTACACAAATGTTTGACCTGGATGGGAATCGAACCCTCTTAACCAACTGCGGCAACTGGCCTGTCAGAATTCAAAATTTTAATATAATCCAATACAACCGAAACGGAAAGTTTTCAAGTAACGGATGTACCGCCAGAGGAGATGACGATTAATTAAAGTATTCTTAGTGTCTGCCCTTTGTGCCGGGATTTAGCCCTTAGAAAAGCCCTTGGAGCGGCATGATTGATCATGCCGTTATTGTTTGCCCTTTCCTGTGACAGACTGGATTACCTTTCATTCCAGCTTCTTGTTACCTTCATGATAAGATTGCCGACAGGGAAAATATTTCATATAGCTTTAACATATAGGTATAGGTGTATTTTGTAGAAATCATTTACTTATAACAAGGGTTGCCATCTCTAAAATCCGCTAACTAGGACAACAAGTGTCACAACATTTTGGAGCTTTATACCCGGACATGTCATTTATTTTTTAAAGTTACTCAGTAAGATAAATAATTGTTATAAATCTACTTTTGTATTTATTTTTGCGACCAGTAAAATTTAAAACCCGGACTAAAAACGAAACCCCGCCCGGACGCTCCCCGGACGCCCTCTAAACTAGGACACCCGTCTATCCGGGGAAACCCGTCAGATGGCAACCCTACTTATAGCAAACTAGCTGTTCGTCTTAGATGAAATTATTTTTAAAATAAAACATAGAATCGATTTCTTTCAAACTTTCCAGTCGCAGGGCTGCTGGAAGAAATTTCTATCCGAAATAGGCAGTCCCTTTTTGCCTTTGTTTCTCTTTTCATTTTACTCTTTACTTGTCTGTAATTCTATTTATTTACAAAATCTGGGCCAATATTATCATTCTTATATTATATTAGCTCTCCCCGCGGTTTCTCCCACGTTACTGGGATAAAAAGTAGCCTATAAACTTTTGGGGATAATGTAGCTTCCTAATCCAGAGATTAACGCGTTCAAACAAACAAAAACTTCTGTTTTATTATTAGCATAGATAGATTATTCTAAAACAAACAACTAAATCAAGTTTACTTAGAATCCGAATAAATCCATAACTTGAATTGTGTTTGTATAGGACACATCGCGACATTAAACACTGACAACAATAAGGGAAGTTATCAATAAATGAAAAGCTCGAAAGCTTCGAAGCTTTAGCCTCCATTAAAAAGTCGGGCAGGTCACGGTCTCGAATACAATGGAGTGCAAAACAAAGGCAAATGCAATACATAATGAATTATTTATACATTAAAAACTTGTTGCTCTAGGTAGGTAGGTAGGTGAGGCTAAGTTATGTGCGATAGCGAATAATTATAATACACTTTTGGTTCAAAATACGATTTTGTTTTGGTGTTTACGGATTTTTATGAGTAAATTATGAGCCGTTTACTTTGAGTTGACCGTTGTCGAATGACGTCATAGGTACAAACAAAACATTAACAAGCGCTGTTCTGTTATCCATACGCGGACACAGCGCGGTGAGGAGAAGCGCGAAGTCAGGTAACTTGAAGTGAACGACTAGCAAGGAGATTATTATAATAACCTAGCTTTTACCCACGGTTTCACTCGTATTCCCATGATAAAAAGTAGCCTATATCCTTCGGGAATAATGTAGCTTCCTATTAGTGAAAGAATTTTTCAAATCGGACCAGTAACTCCGGAGATTAGCGCGTACAAACGAACAATACAGCTTTATTATTAGTATCTATGTATTAGAGTTTGTTTGTTTGTTTGTTTGAACGCGCTAATCTCTGGATCTACCAGTGGGATTTGGGAAAACCTTTTTGCTATTGAAAGCCCAATTATTAAGGAAGGTTATAGGCTATATAACATCACAACCGCTGTCAATGGATGACAGCGGTTGCCTAGGTTACAGTTTTTGTTATTTTTATGTCTTCAAGACTATCAATTCTTCGGAATCTTTTTTTATGTATCTTCCCAGATTACTCGAAGATGCCTGAACCGATTTGGAAACTACTATACTTACAGGTGGTCACATGGTCATCAAGTCAGGATCTGATGATGGGATCATGAAGAAATCGAGGGAACTCTTCAAATTTTATAGGCACTAACAATGTTTTTCATATATTTTCTAAAACTATTCAGATATTTGCGTCTGGTAGTCATCACATGTTGCTGAGCTGATGATGGAAGGTACAACTCCTTAACGCTTAGGAGTTAGGGGATAATTCTTAAATATTATAGGAACGATGATGGAAGGTACAACGCTAATATGCTTATCCTTGGTCAGTGACCTTGAGAGTCATTTTACACATTATTAGATTACACATAAAAATTGAAAAATAAAAAACTTTTAACATAAAATAGAATCGCCTTCAAAGGCACTAAAAAGCTGTGTGAACTGTTTCCCATAGATAATTATTATATGTTGCCTTATCTAGATCAGGTTGCATAGACTACTTTTTATCATGGAAACGCAGGTGAAACCGCGGGGGACAGCTAGTAAATAATAAAACAATAAAATTAAATATTAATTCACTGAGCATCTGAGCTGAAGCGAATTAGTTATGTTTTTTACAAACGCAATCAATTTTGAATTTATATCTCGCATTTTAATTTAGTATGTGACGGACGTCGACGATGACTTTCAACTGGATCCCTGCATATGACGTAACTCGAGTTAAGCACGTTCAGTTACGTCAATAATATTCTACTAATTGTTCATGCCCGGCGTCACCTGGATGGTTTTTATTAATATTTTCATACTAAGATTCCATCCTTATGATTATCCTGGTGAATTTTCATAAAATTTTCTCCAAACCTTGTCTTGGCAATTACAAACACAATTTGCTGAAGTGATGCGCTTACATCCCCGGGCTGCAGAGCTCGGGACCGTGCTCTATGGCTTACATTTAATACCATAAAGTTGCAACGTACATTTTTAAGAATTTTATTTTTCGTATATCTTTATTTAAATTTGTCAAATCTTATCAAAAACACGCAGAAAATATTCAACCTTTGCATACATAATGTAAGTCCGCATATTTTTAAACTAACCTTTTAAAAATAAAATGCAAAACATTTTCATAAAATATTCTAAAATATTTTGCACCATAAACAAAACGTAGATCTGAGACACTTCATTGAAATGCAAAAGTGCCGATAAAGGCTATAACGCACTTGAGAGTGAACCGCCCTAGCTCCCAATAACGGCCGAATCGGCCCCTCGGAGTTGTAAACTTGCCGGATATACGGCTAGAAACGGCTTTCTTTCAAACGGCCGGCAATAAACGCCGCGGTTTATCGGCATGCGATGGCTAATGTTATCGGATTAGAGCTAGTCACACGGGAGTTAAAGTATCTGGATTACCTTGTACGGAACGTGTGAGGAATCTTTAAAAGAATTTTGAGGTTCTGTTACGGATACTCAATAAATGAAAAGTAAAAAAATGTTTCAGTAATTGTTGGGAAAAATTAACAAAAAGTTCGTCAGTTTTCAAATTAATTCTTTTACCAATTTGTAGACTCCTAGCACTGTTTACTCATGTGCTACTAGTACCTTTCGTTTGAAAGAGGAAATGTCAATTGCCCTAGTGCAGTGCAAGCAAATGTCGAGTTTTTGGTGACGAACCTTTTCCGAACTTAAAATGTACACCAAAAATAAATCTGTTGCATAATAGGGGTTATTAAATACGAGTGTGAGTTTAAGTACCGAGCCGAAGGCGAGGTTCTTAATAGTATCACACGAGTTTACTTAATAAAAGTTAATACCTAATTGCAGTATCATATAGTACTTTATCTAAACTCATCTATTAATGTAATTTAAAGGTAAAAAATTGATAATATTTTGTCATAGGTTTTCATGACTTACGGGTATCGATTATTCGTCATTTCTAGTGCCGCCTCCACAATTTCAGATCCAAGTTTATTTCACCTTAGTATCACTGCTATTTTTTTATCTTTTTTGGCCAAAATAAAATATGTATGCAAAAAAATCAATAAAATAAACAAACCTTAATCATCATGGCGCCCAAAAATCTTTGTGGGGAAAAACTCCTAAGTTGAGATCTCTACCGCATACGCGAGCACAGACAAAGTAAATTTGCATCTAAAATTACAATTGTTTAGTCCTGATGTCTGGCCGCTTATAATGTTTTTTCTTTATTATTTCGTTTGACAAGTTGACTGACAGTAGGTAATTGAAGGATTAAAACCCAAAAAACATTATAAGTGGCCAGACATGTCCAAATACTTGTACTTTAATGAAAAAAACTTATTTTATAGCATGATCTTGGGAAGAAAACTGTACTATAATATATTTTATCTACTCTCATATCGTAATGTTCTTATTATGAAATAAAAAACAGTACTTTAATGACCCACTTTATGCACACCCGTGTATAATGAAATTAAAAAAATATATTATAGCACAGTTTTCTTCCCAAGATAATGCTATAAAATAACTTTTTTTCAATAAAGTACAAGTATTTGGACATGTCTGGCCACTTATAATGTTTTTTGGGTTTTAATACTTCAATTACTGTCAGTCAACTTGTCAAACGAAATAATAAAGAAAAAAACATTATAAGTGGCCAGACATGACTAAACAATTAAACGTAGTATTATATTCTCTTATTCAATTTTAGATGCAAATTTACTCTGTGGTCGCGTATGCGGTAGTGAGTTTTTCCCAACACGGATTTGGGCGGCATGATGATTAATGTTTGTTTATTTTATTGATTTTTTTGCATACATATTTTATTTTGGCCAAAAATGACAGTAAAATAGCAGTGATACTAAGGTGAAATAAACTTGGATCTGAAATTGTGGAGGCGGCAATGGAAATGACGAATAATCGATGCCCGTGAGTCATGAAAACCCATGACAAAATATTATCGATTTTTTACCTTTAAATTACAATATTAGATGAGTTTAGATAAAGTACTGTATGATACTGCACATAATTAGGTATTAAAAACTCGTGTGATACTATTAAGAACCTCGCCTACGGCTCGGTACTTAAACTCACACTCGTATTTAATAACCCCTATTATGCAACAGTATCATAAACTACTATTTTTAATTTCATTATAGACGGGTGTGCATTAAGTGGGTCATTAAAGTACTGTTTTTGATTTCATAATTAGAACTTTACGATATGAGAGTAGATAAAATATGTTTTATTGCTTTTTAAGCCTAATATGACCAAAAGTATATTATAAATATAAAACTAAATTAAATTAACTAAAGACGTACGAATATGGGATATTGGCACAGTTTCAAGTGGAAGCTTAGTTTTAAGTAGTTAAGTAGGTCCGTTCGGATGGATAACTTTTTCTCGAATACCGTTTTAGTGTAATCACCTTAAGTGATTCTGACTTTTATCTGGTTTTTATTATAACTTTGAATAATAAAATCGTAATATTTGAATTGAAGGTAAGAATAGTCAGCTCATTGTGTAAAAAAAATGGTTTCCTATATAAATATTTTAATAAACATATAGGTATAACTTGAATAAAAAGTACAACAAATGAAAAAAAAAACAATTTAAATACCATTGGGCTAAACACACCACTGAGGTTTAAAAGCCTCAAATTACCCCAAAGATCTGTTCTAAAAATAAACCCAACGCAAATGGTCCTAATGACAGACGCTTTATCACCGGCAAAAAGTTTTTGCTTAAATTTATGTTCTGCACATTTTGTACCATTGGCACGACTGGTCACCGGACCGGCTACATCTGTCAGATCAATCGAGCAACAGATCCGCATCGGGATAATTACCACAACAGGGGCTATTCTTTCGTATCCTAATATAATTTTCATTCGGCTGCTCAGACGATAAATTGCTTTGCTGCTGAAATTAAGTCGACAAATTGATTCGGTCAATTATTAAATACATGTTTGCTTCTATTCACTTAGTACTAATGTAGGAAGGGAATTGCTTAAAACTAATTAGAATGTTCATTAAAATTCTTCGTGCAAGGAATTTAGGCGTTAAGGAAATATTTCTTCACGCTATTTTAGCAAAAGCCCGCTTAGGATATTTAAATGGATAATTACTTCTTTGAATAGTGACATTCTATCTATCTTATACCTTTAAACGAGCAATTCTTGTATATATAATAATAATAAGTTTATTTTCCAAACACATATAGTATAAGGTTGTGAGCTCGGGAGATAAAAGAGACGAACGAACTGTTTGAAGTCAACTTTATTACTACTGTAATATAACATTGATACATAATGGTGAGCACACATTCACACAGTAAATATATGTACTTCATACACTACACGCCCACCGTTAAAAAATAAAAAAATAATATATATATTTTTTTTTTTACATAATAAATCTTATAATACTAACAAGATTACATAAAATTGATTACATTTTATTTTATTGTTTATAAGGTCTAGTTCTATTCTTATGAACTAACATTTCTTTACCTTTATAATCTATTTTTAAATTCGGTTCACAATCTTCGATTACTTTAAAAGGTCCTACATACAGAGGATCGAGTTTGTTTACACATTGCTCGTTTCTAAGTAGTATCATATCACCAATATTGTAGTTAATAGGATTTATATACTTATCGTACTTAACTTTTCTAATATGTTTGCTCTTAATTAAATTTTGCCTTGCGTCATATTGCGATTTTTGAAGTCTATATTTAAGTTGTTTGGGATAATCATAAGGGTTATATAACGGATCTACATCTAAAGTTAAATTGCTCGGAATATTACACTGTTTCCCGAAAACTAGTTCATACGGTGTATATTTTGTTTCTGTATGTACTGTTGTGTTAAATGCAAAACACCAGAATGGTAACCATACACTCCAATTCTGTGGTTCGTTATCAGTATGAATACGAAGATATGATATTAAATTTTTATGACTGTTTTCTAAACTACCTATTGATTGATGATGATATGCTGTAGATGTTATTTGTTTAATTTGAAGGATTTGGCATACTTCTTTCATAACCATCGAAACAAACTCAGTTCCCCGATCAGATATAATGTGTCGAGGAATTCCGTAACGTAATATGAAATTGTTTACAAAAGCTGTTGCTACCGAAATAGTATCCTTATTACGAAGGGGATACGCTTCTACATATTTACTAAGATCACACTGTAGAGTGAGAATATACGAATAACTATCACTATCTTTACTTAAGGGCCCGACTAAATCTAAATATATCCTATCAAAAGTAGAATGTCCCGTATCTGTTATAACCATAGGGGATTTTATATGTTTAAAGTGTTTTTGACGTGAACACTTTTCACAACGACTCACAAATTCGGTTACGTCTTTTTCCAATCCTGGCCAAAAGAAACGTTTTTTAATATTGTTAATCATACGTTTTATGCCAGCATGACCGCTCGTTGGCAACATATGATAGTCGTTTATTATAACGCGTTTTGTATCGTGATCACTTATTTGTATGACACCATTTAAAATACATAATCGCGGTCCGGACCAATTTGGTGTGTCATTTATAATACGAGTTAACTCTTTTATTACTTTATGATTATATTCATTTTTCACGATATATAAACAATCTATTTTTAATTGATTGCAATAGTAACCTAATTTCCTCACAAAGGCATCTCGTGCGCAATATGATCGGAACGAAGGATTTACATATATTATTGAACTTGTAGAACTATACGCGAACAATGATTGTTCTGTTGATCTTCCCTCTATCTTAAACCATTCTTTCTCATCCACAAACCTCAATTCAGTACAATCGTTTGGTTTTTTAAGTGTTCCCACAACTTTTGGATGATCGGTCCAATCGTTTGTGTTAACCTTATCGACCAAAGGGTTGTCACCAACATCTCGATCATTTGTTTCTTTCATACGTTTTCTCTGCGCTCTAGTCAGAACAGACATAACATTCTCGTTCATTTCTTTCAATTCCTCACTCGATATTCTTATGCGTGACAAAGCATCTGCAGCTGCGTTGTCCGCTCCTCTGACATACTCGATTTCGTAATTATATTCTTCTAGTAATAGTCTAAATTTTGTCAAACGACTAGATGGGTTTGACATGTTAAAAAGATATATTAATGGTTTATGATCAGTTTTTATTAAAAATTTTCGCCCATAAAGGTATGGTCTAAAATATTTTACGGACCAAACAATAGCCAATAACTCCTTTTCAATCGTAGGATATCTAATTTCTGCTTTATTGAGGTTGCGACTAGCGAATGCTACCGGTCTATTGTCGTTATTTGATAACACCGAACCTATCGCATAGCCGGATGCGTCGGTTTGTAATATAAATATATTATTATCATCAAAATTTGGGTATTGCAGTATTGGTGGTGAGATTAACTCATTTTTCAATGATAAAAAAGATTTTTGGCATTCTTGCGTCCAGTTAAATTTTACATTTTTACGACCTAGTTTATTGAGAGGTATGGATTTCTTTGCAAAATTAGGAATAAATTTTCTGTAAAAATTTATAAATGCAACAAATCTTTTTGTTTCGTCTGCGCTTTTCGGGACGGGGTAGTTTTGAATGACTTTGACTTTTTCTGGATCTGGTTTTATACCTTCGGTTGAAATGACATGTCCTAAAAATTGCATTTCTTTCCTTAAAAAATCACATTTATTTGGATTTAATTTTAAGTTTACCTTTCGAAGCCTAGTTAAAATATCTATGAGATTTTTATTATGAATATCTAAATTACGTCCAAAGCAAATTAAATTGTCTAAATATATAAATAGTTTATCATATGTGAGTCCAGACATGGCTACTGTCATTAACCTAGAAAATGCACTAGGACTGATTTTCAATCCCATGGGGAGACGAGTCATTTGGTATTGACCAGAAGGAGTTGCGAATGCTGTGTATTTTCTGCACTCTGGGCTCAGATTTGCCTGATAATAAGCTTGAGATAAATCTAATTGTGAAAAATACATTGCACCGGATAAGGAATCTAAAATATCTGTAATATTTGGAAGTGGAAATTTGTCATCAAGAATTCTATCATTTAATTTGCGAAAATCAATTACTAATCGCCATTTTTTAGTATCGTCATTTGATTTTTTAGGCACCAATAAAATAGGGCTTGACCATTCGCTTTTTGCTGGTTCTATTATATTTTCTGAAATCATTTGTTTTATTTGCTTCTCAACTTCTTTACGCTGTGAAAATGGTAACCTATATGGTTTGGCATACACTGGATCTGCATTCGGTTTCAACTGTATGGTCTGGTTGTATAGATTAGTTGTAGTTAATTTGTCGTTAGGTAAGTTAAATACGTCTGAAAATTTGGCACATATATTTTGAACTGATATCCTTTCCTCGTTATTTAAATGACTTAAATTCAGTTGACACAATAATGTACGTACTCTATCTCCATCAATATTATTGTCTCTTTCAAAATTACATATATTATATTCTGACAAACTATGTATTTCTGGCCTAAAATAGTTAAGTTTTACTTCTGATTCGCGAGTATTAAGTATTTGTATGCAAATTTTTCCATTGGTAGGTTTGCATAGACTCCCAGCCATGAAAACCCCCTTGCATAATTCTTCTGGTAGAACTACACATTCATTGCTGAAATTTGTATCTATCTTAAATATTTTTTCACACCTCGGTGGGATACTTAGGAAGCTGTTTTTGCATAAAGAACTAGCAACCATGGATACCGTAACAATCTTTTTAAAGTTATTAATTGATAATGTATTATCTTCAAAGTTTAAAATAGCTTTGTAGTTTCGTAAAAAATCTCTACCAATTATTCCATGTTGTGTACAAGGTAAGTATTCTATTACATAAAATTTGTGTACAAATTCCTGCCCATCTACGTTCAATGTAATATAAACATATCCAAGTGTTTGAATTTGACCACCAATACCATTTATGTGAATGCATTCTGTATGCACTGGAATATTCCAACGTATCACAGTTTCGTATTTCAGTGCCGACAGAGATGCTCCAGAATCTATTAGAAAACCATATTTGGCATCTTGTACTAAGAATTCCACCGAGCTATTATTGTCACAGGCTAATATGAAATTATCAACGAAAAAATTCTAAAGCCTGGTTTTTATTTGTTTCTAAATTTTGCTCGACCTGACCAACCGATTCAGGGTTATTGCGCATATAATGTACGTTTTGAGTACGAGTAAAACTACGACTCTGTCTACCTCGATAAGATGATACTTGTCTATGACCACGATTACCTCGTTGCGACTCTGAACTTCGAGTCTGCGACTGATTGTTAGGAAAATATTTATGGTTGTATCCTCGTGAAAACTGCATACTTGGTTGACCTGTTCGTCTAACAAAATGTCCTCCATTATTGAAGTTACGTGAATATCTATAATTACCTGATCTACCTCGATTTCCGAAGTACATCGACGCTTCAGAGTTTTGATGACTACAGGAAGCTTCTTCATCTTTCGCTGCTCTTAACGTATCTTTCAAGGATAGGTAATTACGTGCTGCTAAAATAGTGCTGAGTTGTCGATTTCGTAAGCCGTTGGTGAAGCTTTTAATTGCGAGTTTCTCATTTAAAGGGCGTAATATTTTATACGCATTTTGGTCACCGTCAGCTTGGGAAATGGTCAAATCAACAAATAATTGTTCTACTTTACTCCCATAATTATCTAAAGATGTACCGTTTTGTCTTAATTGCACTAACTCATTATGTATAGAAGTGCTGGATTTTTTAGTAAGCAGGTGGTTTCGCATATCGCCAACAAGTGATTCGCAAGTATCGTATGATAAGGATAATCTTAATTTAGCATTCTCATTTAGTCTTGTTTTCAATACAAATTTAATTAGCATAATTTTACCTTCACTACTGAGCGTAGAACTATATAGTTCAATGGCATCTATAAGGTTTTTTGTCGTATTTTCATCACCGTTCATAACCGGAAGTAGCGATACCGCAGTCTTAAAATTGAAGGTCTCCATTATAGGGATTTTGCTTTCAACACCTTCGACAGTACTCTCGGAGCTGTAATTTTTTGAACAAAATGTTTCTATTTGTACGTATAAATCTTTTATAGAATCGCAATAGGACTGTATTTCTTTTAAAATTTGACCTTGAATTTTTTTTTGTTCAATTTGTTTAGATAAGTCATTTATACATTCATCAAATTTTATACGTAACTGAGTTGCCTCATTCAGTTTTTCTTGTAAGGTAGTCTCAGTTCTTTTAACATAACTTAACTTTAGTAAGTTATCTCTAATATGTTTAAGTTTGGCATATATATTTTTAAGTTCACTTGCCATTTATTTATGTATAACTTTGAAATAGCTTCATAATAATTAATAATAATTGATTCGAAGACATTGACTCATTATAGGTATATATTAGGTATACTACTCAACTCTTGAATATTATAAAATAAGGTATACAAGTAATATAAAAAAAAATAACTAAGGAATTCCTAAGGAGTTCACTGTAGGTCTACATGCATTTCTTACTTACACTCATCACTGATTTTTAATTAATGCACTTTACAATGTTTCTCACTTTTTTTCAATATTCACCGCTCCCGACTCCTTCTGATGACACTCGTAGCAAACCCGAGGCTCGTCCAGACGGTTTGGTCGACGAAAAGATCGCATAAAGTTTTGCGTCAAATATTCGTTTCTTATCCACCCTTGGTGGCATCGTTTATACATTTTGAATAACATGTATAATCCGGCAACAGCGAGCATGGTGCAAATTACAAACATCACTATGCTTATATTCGATAAGTGATATTCTTGCGAAGAAATGTTCGATCCACCAGATGCATTCTGGTTGATGAATACTTCATCTTTTTCTACATTGGAACGGCACATTTTCACAGGTCACATAATGTTTTTTTTTTATTTTTGTTTTAAATTTCGGAATATATATAAAAGTCACATTTTCTTAATTATTTAGTTCATGAATACCGAAACGAATTTCGCGCGACCGAACTCTGGCAGACCGCCTCGAGTGGCAGGGTCGCCATATAAGGTTGTGAGCTCGGGAGATAAAAGAGACGAACGAACTGTTTGAAGTCAACTTTATTACTACTGTAATATAACATTGATACATAATGGTGAGCACACATTCACACAGTAAATATATGTACTTCATACACTACAATAGGTCATATATATATATATAATAGGAATCTCGGAAACAGCTGAAATTTAATATGCAGGGGGTTTCAGGGGCGATAAATCGATCTAGCTAGGTAAAATTTTTAGAAAACACGATTTACCTACCTAAAAAAATACCGAGCAAAGCACCAGGTACATTTATTTATAAATACATCAAAACCTAGATTCAAATGATGTAGCGCTCAACACAAAATATTCTAGCTTCATCAAGTATGTACTAAAAAGTTGAAGCTATTTAACTTACACTCAAACGAGAATAGTTAGGGGTGAATTTATTAGTTCAAAACACAAACAACTGAACTAGTTACACAGCCAATGGGAGCTCGTCATCTCTTTAAGCGTTTTATTTAATGATAAAAGAAATTGCGTGTATTTAAAGCTTTCCCCAAATATAAGTTCAAACAAAAGGGTTGGATGGAACGCTAATTTCAGGATAAGGCGAGTGATAAATTCACACAAATGCTTTGGGATTATGATAATAAGTGATGTCTCATAAATGTTTAATTATGTTAAATGAGAAAAATTCTGGCTATTTCAAAAAACGGGACATAAAAAAGAAAAAAATTAAATGATGACCGAAAGTGTAGTTCATGTTCAATGGAAAATATCATGGTACCGCAGATTTTTTTTTCGTTGACTTAAAAACTGTCGGATTAGATTTCCTACGTAGTCATTTTATGCTTTTTAGTGGCTTTAAAGGCGGTTCATAAATTTTTCGTATTAAAATTTAGTGTTATATTTATTTACAACAAATATATAAAATACAATCTACAATTTAAAAAAGTGAGATGGCGCAAGTGTATTAGTGTTTATTTAGTGTTGATAACATAAATATTGAATTTTCAAACTGATAAAACTAAACCTATGGTTACGGAAGAGTTATCTCGCCATACAAATATTTAAAAATCGGGACCACAAAAACGGGACATGACATAAAATTCGGGACGTACCGGTCGTTCTAATGCGTATATTCGTCATTAGCGCAGCGCCCCAAAATACCTGGACGATTAATTCTTAAATGTCACGGTTCACGTGACACCTTTCATAACTTACAAATGTGTTTTATACATCTGTAATCCATTGGGTGTGCTTTTTAAAATTTTTGACAATAGCAGTTTTATGAGATGAGTAATTCAAAGCTTAAATTTTGCAATAAAAAGCTAGATTTAACATTATTTATCTTATAAATATATCTACATGTTATCGTTATGAAATTCTAATAATTAAAATTCATCCGCAATGTCCCGTATTTTTATTGATGTCCCGAAAACATTATTTAAATCAAACTGTAGATTTCTGCCATTTTCTCGTTCTCAAAATTCATCTTTAAATAATTACCGCACCAACATACCTAACTAAGATTTCGTCAACTAAAATATATTACAAGAAATTGCATCGAATTATAATTTTAACTTTTGATGCGTTGAGAATTGATTAATCTCCATATCAAAAAACTTTCCTTGTTTCTTGCAAGGACCGGTCTCTTGCGCATACGGAGTTGTGCAGTCGCTATCCGATCAGTTATGTAACGATCTATTCATATTGAGCGTCATGTGATCTAGTTCTCAAGTGCGATTAAAATTTCTTCTTTTAAAAAAAATATATATATTTAATAGATTATACTGGGTCAGTTACTTTTTTTGAAACCCTGTATCTCTGGCCTGCATGGCTACCGCGTGAAATAATCAACTTCAATGAATTGGACTAAAATTTTCTGGAATTCTGTTACATTTATGGACCATGAATTGTCTCGTGCAGGTTCTAAATAGTATACAATACCAGATAATGGGAGCTAATTTCAATTAAGTTCATTACGATTGCATCACAAAGCCATTTCTCTGGGCTTTGAGATGCAATCGGTTGGATTGGTACTGACCAATACAGCTTTACCTATATACTCTTTGTGCTTATATGATTCGATGATTCTTTTTATTTTTTATAATTTTTAATATTCGAAAAAGGAACATTCCATTTTCAAAACTCAAATGCGAAATCAAGTAAAAAAAGTTAAATATTACATAATCAACAATTTGCACATGTGAAAGTATAAACTTTCGCCATTACGCAAAACATCGAATTTAATTGATATAGTTTTGAAAAGGGAGGGTCGAGAAACCTGCCATTAGTTCACTGTGGTTACCGCGTAGCTCATGTGTGGAACAGGTTAATGCATACCTACATATAAGATAGGTAGGTACCAATTGAAGCAGCCGAGGCATGTCTGACAGATTTTTTTTTATTTCGTAGGTATTATTATATTGTAGGTATAGGTATTGTGGTCAAAAACAGGCCGTGTTTGACCACAATCTCACCGTGGTCAATGATAATGTGGCCGATAGTGGTAAGCACACAAAGCCAAGAAGGGAACTGGCTCTCAAGTGCAGCTGTCGGTACACACCGAAAGGTGCATGGCTTCTGTTTTTTAGTATTTGCTGTTTTAGCGGTAACAGAAATACATCATCTGTGAAAATTTCAATTATCTATCACGGTTCATGAGATACAGCCTGGTGACAGATGGACAGACAGACAGACAGACAGCCTTAGTAATACGGTCCCGTTTTACCCTTTGGTTACGGAACCCTAAAATATACTTTCAAAGGTGTTGATTATAAATCAAAATCAGTTTCTTTTATTTGTTGAACGGTTGGTTTACTAAAATAAACAAATGGTTGTAATTAAGCATTTATAGCTCATTTTTTACAGTTTAATATAGAAGGGCTCATTAGCACCGTCATAATACCTTTAGGTGCTTACAATACGCTTGAGAGTTAATTTGGGTCAACATTAGGTACTTACTCGATCAAGCTTTGTTCCCAAACTTTTTGTAATTCATTAATACATTTTATCATCACGAAGGACCTTTAAATTAAGTGTACTCAAATTCACTGCTTTGACTATAATTTTATTATATTATGAAATTAGGGAGCTGATTATAAAAGGTTTCCTTTTAGAGGCTATACAAAAAATATTTCGTGCTTCAATCAATGAGAAAAATGTATTGGTACCTACTCTGTTTTATTTACTTATTTATTAAAATCAGAGTGATTTGTAACTTTTTACGTTCATAAGTGTCTAATCAGGGCCTAAACTGAATAAATGAGTTTTTTAGTTTGAGTTTGAATTGAATGTCGTCAGCATAGTCTGCATAGTTTATTTAAATTGCTCGAACAAACGAAACTTTATTATTATGTAAATTCTAGATTAACAAAGAAATGTCATGTTTTTATATTTCTTTTTTGTTTATAAAAAAAAATAATGGCATTTTTACCTACACTTTAATAAGCGACTGTTGAGGATAGAAAATTCTAAAGTTGTATACTACTTTTTGTTTGAGGATTCCGTATGTGCTACAGCGTCAGATCATTTTAAAAAAAATAATTGTTCCGGAAAAAAAAAATTTAAACATATAGCTATTACAAAAACCATACTAAATGATGATGCAGCCGATCAATGGTAAAAAGCACACAAAGCCTAAGGATCTGGCTCTCAAGTGCAGGCTATAATTCCTTATCTTTATAAATGAACCAAATAAAAAAACAATTACACTGTTAGGATACTATTTCTATACTATATATATATATATATATCTGTGTTTGTGTAATATATATATCTGTGTTTCTGACACGCATAACAATTTTTATCCCTTTTTTTTTTGAAAGAACTAAGTTGGTAGCCTCAGATGGCTGCAACAACCTTACCGGACAAATCGGCGAGCGCAGAGGGCTCTCAGCCGGGTAATATTTAGGTAACAACGCCTGAGGGCACCCCCGAATGGGGTACGAACCTCGGCTCAGGGCGTTACCGGGGGAGGGGGAGGACTTTGTACGAGTTACGACTAATTGGGGGGGCCTACTAAGAATATTTGTGTGATTATGAAATATTAAAGAATATTTTTCTTCCAAGGAAAACTTAGTAAAAGTGCAGGGCTAGTAAAAATATTTATGGAACCCTAAAAAAACCTTATTATGCTTACCACAAATGTCTCGGAGCTTGAAATTTTGTTTAGGCCTTGATGCGTGCGAAACAGAGCGTGAGGTGCCTAATCTCTGTCTGCAGAAATGGGGGGCCAGCCATCTCAACTAGGGTAGGGTGAAGGGGGCTAATAGTCAGGGTTGCCGCATAGCTGAAACTTATATCTGCAAAGATAATAATAAATTGATGTCAGTTTTGGCAGTTCAATTTACACGTTGAAATTCACCACGACTTTTCTTTTATGAAATCTGCTATTAAAGTAAATATAAATTGTCCTAGGGTTTCACTCGCGTTTTTTCCCATTAATATCTATCTAGATAGATATGTATTACACTATCTATGCAAATAAATAAAATTGAAGTGTCTGTTTTTAATATAAAAATAAAACAGCTTGTAACAAAAAAAAATTTTTGTTGGCTGTTTGTGCCGTAAATAAAAATATTAAAACAAAACACATAGCCGAAGGATTCCTAGTGTTGGCAACATGAACCCGGTACCCGGGCGTAGATAAGGCGATTAGTGTCGTAACATCATACCCGGGTCTCGGGATGTGTCAGACTAATCGGTAGGTCCGATCCGGGTGCGATAAAAATAATTGTAATTAAGTTGATTACTTACCTATAGCTTTTATCTGTTTTGGAAAGTCTATTGTTTGTGATGGCGTCCTTATTTAATATTATGCGCATGTGAGTGTTTCTATGTTACATTTTCACATCGCAAATATGCTGAACCGATCGCAATTAAATTTCGCAAGCAGATAGGCTATGATACGGAGAAGGACATAGGCTGCTTTTTATCCAGGAACACAGGTAAAACCGCGGGGAACAGTCGGTGTTCATAAAAACTGAAAATTTGCAGCTGATCAAAAGAGCAATAAAAATAAAATAGAAACAATAAAATAATAATTCGTGTTGAAATACATACCTAATAAATCAAATTCAATAATCCAAAAATTGTATTAATCCTTATTTTTTATGTCACCCAGTCAGCATAATAAATGAAGCTTTAAAATACAGGTTGTATAACGAAATGTAAATGGACAGAGCTTTTTTCTGAGCTTCCGTGTATTGAGTACAGCCTCCTTTTTATTCCCCGACGGGAAATCTTTCTGCCGACGTGGTCGAGGTTCATTGGGGCTCGTATTTATAGTCAATATTTGCTTTTGAAAGTAGGCAATATAAATACATCCGAAGCCCTTATTTACCTTACAGCTTCTAAAGTCATTCAGTCAAAGACACCGTAAAGAAACCATAGCACATTGGCAGGGTACTTTGTAGTAGGTACCCGCCTGGCTGGCCTCGACTGTCGCCAAGCAGCTTCCGGTGTTCCGATAGCTGCTTGAAAGTTGAGAGGCAGTTTCGTTTTAGGCTTTGTGTGCTTACCACCAACGACCACATCATCACTGACCACCGGTGGATTGTGATCAAACACAGGCCAATACATAATAAAAAAAAGTAAACAATTTCTTAAACTTAATTAATTCCTTACAAAGACTATAAATAAGACTCTACTTTGCTGGCTCGTGATTTGTGTCCCAATTGCGTAAAAGTGAGTTTCCACTTAGACGTGAGACAAAAAATACTTTTCGTCTCTCTTCTACTTAGCAGGCTAAGTAAGGCTAGCATATGTATAGTCGAGTGTAAATTATGTATAGGTACATTTGAATCTTAATCCTGAGGCATAAGGTTTGAAGTGCAGTTTTGGTAATGATTTGTCTTGGTATAATTTGTAGCAAGCAAGTGTACCTAATATTATAAGTAATAGAAAATTACACCTATTTTTTCTACGGCAGATATTGTATATAATTCTACAAATAAATTTATGAAATGAAAAAGTAATAAAGGCTAAAGAAATATTTTTCTTACATTAAATAGGTACCTAGTAAGTAAGTAATAAAATATTTTCCATTACCTCCATAATTAAAACGTGAAACTATGCTACGTGTTAGCCAATCACATGTTATTAACAAACTCTAAAAAGTAATTAAAAAATTGAAAAGTACCAAATACTTGCGAGACTCAAAATCTCACCTTATTCTGTTAAGGCACTTTATGAACGTCGAAAGTTACAACTGACTCTGCCTGAATTCTTGCATAAATAACATATACAAAGAAAACCTGACAAAATCCTTTGCATTCAAATAAGAAAAGAGAAACAACAATATACTCAAATACTGCAAAACAAACCCAAACGATCAATTTATTTATACGTACAAAAAAAACAATACAAAACGCACTCTAACTTCAACCATACCACAAGTAACTAAAGTTATTTATTCCCCAGCAGCTGTACGCGTCACACGCCCAAATTGAGAAGATTTCGGACCTGCTGACGGATCATGAACCTTCGTACCATGATGCTATTGCCAACCATCTTTACTCCCCTGTGTCAGCTTACCAAGCACGGGTACGTTACCTTTTCAGCCGACTTAAAAAAAGGAGGAGGTTCTCAATTCGATTGTGTTATGCGATTACTCCGCCATTGTGAACCAATTAAAAAAAAAAAAATTATTCGAATGAGTATACTCTTGAGGTGATTCCATCGTTACCAAGTCTCAGGATCTGATGATGGAAATGAAAAAGAAACAGGAAAAAATTAACAAAAAAACCGCCTTCAAAAACACTAAAAGGTATAAAATAATGACTATGTAGGAACTCTAATCTCACAGTTTTTAAGTCAGAAAAAAATCATTTTGTTAAAAGTTATTTTTTTTACCATTTCCATCAACAGATCTGAGACTTGACAATGGGACCTCAAGACAACAAACATTTTACTTGTATGTTTGCTACACAAAAATATAGTCGAATTGAGAACCTCCTCTATTTTTAAAGTAGGTTTAAAAATGGCTTCTCTTTTATATATTTACATTAATGAAATAAGGAAAAGAAAATCTAGTACATTATTAATTCAGAAAGTAATTTTCTCCTAAACAAATCTGAAGGTTTTCGAGGCCTTATCCGGATAAAAGCGTTTCCTAATAAAATTCTCAGATTTTCATAAACCCTGATAGAACATGATTTGTTTGAATCTTTAAAATTATATCACAAAAAGGGATAGCCAGGGGACTTTTTCCATTAAGATCTTGTAGAGTATACATCTAGGTACCTATATTTGCTGACATATCTACCTTAAATATAAATGAAAAACGTTGACTTGATGATAATAATACTCCTTGAAAATATGTTTTCCTAGAATGTTAGATAATAATTACATAAGAATGATATCTTGTAGCAAGATAGGGTAATGTAAATAATTTTGAAAACCTATTTTGAGATGGCATCTATAGGATACTAGCGACCCGCCCCGGCTTCCTGCGGTTTTTGTGTTACCTATATGCATATAAACCTTTCTCTTGAATCACTCTATCTATTGCTGAAAACAGCATTAAAATGCATTGGATAGTTTATGATTTTTTAACCAACTTCAAAAAAGGAGGAGGTTCTCAACTCGTTGGAATCTTCTTTTATTTCGAACACCTCACCATCTATATTTAAAACGACCTTTTCAGATTATTACCAATATTTCGTAACATTTTTTTCTTCTACAGCTATCACCAACCTATGAAATTTCATCACCAATAGCATCAAAGCTTGCTTACTCGGAACATGAAATATACAGGGAGCAAGAAAGCGAAGGGGAGCATACTGTACGACCACAGAAGAAGAAAAACAAACAGAAGATAAGGAAGGAAAAACCTAAGTCCAAAAGTCGCGAGGAACCGAAAGAAGATGACAAAGATGACGAATACCATCCTAGACCATATTACCCTACTCATGAACATGAGCATCACCATGAACATGACCGTGAACAACACCACGATCACCACCATGGCTTAGAACATCATCATGACTTAGCTCACCATGATTTGCCTCACCACTACGGTATTGATCATCATCACCTTCACAGATATGCCCAACACCAATTAGCTTACGCTCCAGAAGCTGTCCAATACCTTCCACGCCACGACGGAACACTACAATTAATTCCAAGACCAGTTGGACCTTTACCGTATATTCCGAGGCTAGGAGCACTTCCACACATTGGAAGACCAGACCTTGCTCTACCATACATTGGGAATCCTGGTGTTGGGCTACCATTTATAGCAAGGTCTGGGTTACCATTAATTCCACGACCTGCAGGTGTAGTTCCTCTCATTCATGGACCTGGAGGACCTATCCAATATGCTTCAAGGCCAGGTTACCCAATACAGTATATTCAACCAGGTCAACAATTAGTACAACCTCAAGTAGCTGTCACAACTGATGGTCAGCTCATCCCATTAGTTCCACAAACAGCTGTAGCTTTGGAAAATCAAGCTAGACCACAAGAACAACAAAACCAACAGACTCAAGTCGCGAGTGGACAAGCTTTCCAAGCTAAGCAAGGACAACAAGTCGTAGCAACTGCCCAAGTATGTATTGAGATAATTATGTGAAATGATTGGTCCTTCAGAAATAAAGTTGTCTTAATATTTTTTTACATCTTTCAGAGTTTCAATCCTCAGCCACAAATAGCAATTGCGCCTGATGGAACACTAATTCAATTAATACCACAACCAGTAGATGCTCAAGGAAGATTTCTTGAGGGCACTCAACAAACAAATGCACAATCTGAGCAAGCTAGGCTGCAAGGGCAACAAGTATTAGCACCGGGACAGGTTCGTAAGAAAAATCCATCTATGAAACTTAATTCGTGTAAAAATATGGCTTACTGTGTATATTATCAACAGTTGAAGGGAACACTATCATTTTTATGTGTTCTAGACAGGGTATTTAATTACAGAAATTAAATACCTATATAATGTCTCCTTTCCCTCATCTTTCAGACCTTCAGCCCACAGCCACAGGTAGCTATTACACCCGATGGCACATTGGTCCAATTGATACCTCAACCAGGCTTAGACAATCAAGATCTAAACCAACAGGCTCAAGATACAAATGTGCACGCACATGGCACACAAACTTCAGCTTCAGCACAGGTACATTACTTATGTATTTATTTACAACATTAACAGAAATGACAAACAATGAATTTTTATAATGATTATTCGAAATTCCCATTTCGAATAATCATTATAAGTTATACTTGTAAGATGCTCATCTAAACCTACTTTTAAATATGAGAGATTTAAGTGGACAAATAAAATTTAAATTTCAGATTCAATCTCAAGGCCCAGTAAGCTATGCAAGGTTTTCGCAAGGCCAATCTTCACCAGTATTCGCACCACAGCAGCCGACCCAGCAAACCCAATATCAAAACCAACAAAGCCAAATTCAAACTCAACCACAGGGGCAGATTAATGCACAACAGCCATTCCTTATTCAAACTCCGCAAGGCCAATTTCAGGTACAAGAACCCCAGCTTCAATTACAACCTCAACAACCTGTACAATTTATAGGTTCAACAACTCAACCACAATTCCAGACTCAAAAGCCTGAAGTTCAATTTGCAGGTCCAACAAGTCAACCGCAATTTGCAGGTCAACAACAACAAGTCTTAGGACAACCTCAGCCTCAATTTCAAGTGCAAGAACCTCAGAGTCAGTTCCAAGACCAGCAATCACAACCACAATCTGAATTTCAAGCGCAATCATCTCAATTTCAAAATCCTCAAAATCGAATCCAATCCCAGAAACCTAATTCTGACTTTGAAACTCAATTTCTTAGATCTCGATCCGAATATCCATTTCAATTTCAAAGCCAACAGCAACAACCTCAGTTTGAGAGACCAGATGTACAATCTCAGAATCAACAAACTCAGAATCAACAGTTTTTTCGAAGTCAATTACCGCAATCCCAACTTCAGTCACAGCAACAACAGCCCTCACAACAATTTTTTCGTGACCAACAGTCACAATCTCAGTTTCAAGACCAAGGACAACAATCTCAATTTAATAACCAACAGCCTCATAACTTTATTCAATCTCAGCAGCCAAAATCTGAAGTTCAAAACCAAAGTTCAACCATCCAACAACAATTAAACCAATCCCAACAGTCTCAAAACAAATTACAATCACAACTAACTTCATTTCAACCTCAACAACAGCAAGGTCAATTTTCTCTTAAACAAAAAGCAGAATTACAAGATAAGCAACCATTTCAATCCCAACAGCCTCAAGATCAATTTCCTACGCAACAGTTGCAAAGTCAGTTCCAGTCCCAATTTTCCACCCAACAACCTCAAATTCAATTTTCCACTCAAAAACCTCAACTTCAATTTTCCACTCAACAACATCAAGTTCAATTTTCCACTCAACAACCACAATTGCAATACCAAACTCAAACTCTAACTCCAAAACCAAAATTAGATACGGAATATTTACCAGCAACGATTCCTGCGCCTCAGCAAAAAAGCCAGGCTGACCTTGAACGCAGCAGATCATTACTATTATCACAACCACGTCGTCCTTTTCTAACTCGGACGACATTACGCCCGCAGACCAAAGATCTATTCAATAAAAGAAAATCTATACCGACGTTGCCGCCTCTAACGAGATTACCATTATGGAATAAGATAAATCCTACAACAGAGTCAGTAGCTAAAGTTGAGCCTCCATCACAAGAACTCACTCAGCCACAGCAACCAACGCAGCAGCCAACTCAATTACCAACGCAATTGCCAGTGCAATTAACAACTCAACAATCTTTCGTGCAACCTCAGCCGTTTCAGCAGCAGCAACCCAGTCTGGCTCCCCAGTCTTCTTCACAGGTATTCCAACCAGCGAAAGCACAACAAAATCAAGGCCTAGAAACAACACAAACTCAATCGACAACTGCAACCATAGTAGAATCAAAAGAGGAGAAATATGCCCAAAATAGCCCATATTCAGGGACGTTGCTTCAAACTCACGATCAGGCGCTATTTGTTCAGAAACAACCTTACAGTCTTCAACCTATTGCGGCGCCGACGTTCCCGACAGTTCAATACTTCGGACCACAAGCTGAAGCAATTTTTGGTGGATACTCATGAGTTTATGAGCCAATGAAAATTCTACTTTGAGAACATGATGTTTAAAGAATTTTTCTTGGCAAAAATAAAAACGCAAAAATAATTTTATTGTAATTATTTATATGATATTATGAGTAAGCCAATATGTTGTCTAATAGGTACTTCGTCAAATTTGAAGGCTTGGAACTCAGTCAGTGTTTTAATAAACAATTTATTAGTTTCGAAATTTCGAAGTTTCAAAGCAGACACTTTTCATGTTATATACATAGCCTAGTTGTAATTGTTATTGTTATAAATTATCTTATAATAAAAAAAATAGGATATACGTCGCGTAAGTACTGTTTTGTGCTAAAATCTGTGATGCCATATTCTATATTGTTAAATCCTTTTTTAAATAAATAATGTTTTTTTTTTATTCAACATCTTTTTATTGGTTGTAATACCATACCTTCCGTTTATGTTTTTGATCTCGCTTACTTTAATCCCATCCAAAGAAAAACATTACAAAACCTTTATTTAGATATAACATAAACCAAATAGGTTATTAGTAATTTATAACAGGAAACAAACAAACGACAATGTGTGAAAATAATCCTCTTATAGTTCACAAAATATTTCCACAGATAAAGCCTGCCGGTCCTATAATCTGTTGTTCCAAGCACGGAAACTCATCGTTTAATATTCGAAAAAGAAACACTGAAACCTTTGGCCGTAAAAGTTTATCGTATCTACAAACCCAGCTTTAGTAGATACGGGAGCCCAGCGGATTTAGGAACTTGATATTTTGCACCCTTGTACACTGGGTTTTACATTTCCAACCCCCGATCAAAGTAGTAAAATTGTATTTGTCCAAAATACAATTTTTGAGGCATTTCTAGTAGAGTGAACGTCAAAGTCCCCATTCCTTAAATTTTACCAATCGTTTTTATTTCCCCGATATATTGGGGAAAATTAATATATATTTATTTAGCCTGATAAGGCTAGACTAGAGCTCAGAAGTTCAATCACCGAATAAGCAAGATATGAAACGTTTTCTTTATATAGAAATAATTATTTGTAGGCTGGAATTAATATTTTTTTCCAGAAAGGCTTTTATTTTCAGCAAGTAGGTTTTGTTACGTTTTTATTTTCCAGTCAATAAAGATGGAAATCACGATTTTCATTCTTTTTATTTTCCATTTATTCGAATTTAGGCGATATTTATTGGTTAACTTTGATCGGAGATTCCAGTGACATTGTTCAGCGATTTAAACTTTGCAAAAGAGTATTGAGTAGTTAATCGAAGACAATTGTGCTTGAATTTTAAAAGGCTTGGAGGCTTTTTAATTTTATTACAGTGATATTGAAATTCTCAAAATATTTTGTTTTGCAATCTATTTAAAAAATTGTTATGTAAACTTATTATTTTTTTTATTTTGTCGAAAATGGTGCCGGAATATCAATGCCTACTCGCCTTCAATATCTCAATAGCAAAAGTTTTAACATATTATTGCTAACAAAATATATTCAGGCACTAAAAACAATTTGCTAACATAATAGGTTTCACGATCCCTACTTCCCAACAAAGTTTATATTTACGCGTTACTCGATACACTCTTCAAAGTTTTATCGCATATTGATATTAGATAAAATAATATTGGGAAATTCTATACATTATAATCTTTATGGTGAGTTGTATGAAACCGTACTATTATAACTAAGGTATTACACTTTTTTCACTAAGAAAAAATACAACAAACATTTTGGTACTCAAAACACAAGTCGTGTTAGCCAGATGTGGCTATAACACCCTTACGTGGACAACAGTACTTCTGCCTGCAACACGCCTAGTTTGCAGGCTCGAATGTTGAAGGACGACGCAAGCGTGTTTTACGAGACTTACGTAAAAAATTAACTTTTCATAGTAAATAATGATTATAATAATTATGTAATATAAATAAACGTTTATGAGGTAGGTACTATTAAATTAAACGTTTATTTTATTTTCCATTTTGTGACAATCCTGGAACATCGGCGTGCGACAGCGTAAGTAGTAGGTACATTACACGATATTAAACGCGATTCCACACTGTAGGGAAAATATAGTTACACTGTGCTATTAGTATTCGCGGGTAAGGCGCAATTTGATTTTTTAGCGTTATATAGTTTTTCATGTAGAATTTGAAGTATCCTTTTAAAACTATTTTAAACCTTGCAATGGTTCCTTATCAATAAATAAAGGAGATTTTTCAGAAAGGAACCAATGTACAGTTGTACAAGATAAATCTATAGCCATAAATAGCCCTGAGTCGTTTATCACAAAAGTACGACTCATAGGATTACATTTCTGCCTCTAAAAATAGCTTTCACAATAAACAAACATTATTATAGTATGCCTTGTCATTATGACCACATGAGCAACTTTGCCTCTATGAAAATCCCGGGTTGCTATCCCGGAGCGACCGCAATTATTAAGTTATTTCGGATTCCCGGGCAAACATGCATACCTACATGCCGGGATATAATTAGCGACTTACAAATACTCCAAATTCTTAGTGGTCTTCTGTTCCTTTATTAATAATAACTAGGATTTGCCTGCGACTTCGTTTGGTTCTTTGTGTCTCAAAATTAATTGCGGAATAACATAGTGGCATAAGTGGCGTCTTCTCTATACGTAGTAATATATCACAGTGTTTGAATGTTTTATTTTCTTGCGACGCCTTTTGCAACTACTTCTTATCAATCGATTCATTTCAGTATTTGGTACAGTATGTGATAAAAAAATAACTTAAAATCCATTTAAGATGTAAGGATGTGAAGATCTTCTAGGCTTTGTGTGCTTACCACCATCGGCCACATCATCACCGACCACGGTGGTCATTGTGGTCTAACATTATACCTATATAATTTACATTTAATTATTTTTTTACAATAAATGTGGATCCATAGTAAACCGCTTTTCCTAATGAAAACAGTTATTCAAAAGACAAAAGGCTAGTTGAAAGTGGCAATCCCTTTTGGCTCTCGTATTACCTATGGCTAAAACATGCACCGTTTGAACTTACCAGAAGACTTGAACTACATCATCCTCATGATCGGTATAGAAAAGTTTACTTGTTATCAAAGGTAACCTAAGTGATATTATAACGAAAAATTAAATCATGGATTTTGTATACCATTATACCTAAGCCCCAAAGTATTAAGATCGAATTTTAATCTCTTAAAAGAAATTACGATTTTGTTGGCAGTTTTGTATTTAAGCTAGTTATGAAAATTTACTAACAAAATCGTGAATTAAAAAAAACTACGCAATTTTTTTACGCTAAGAGTTCCAACTAACAGAATCCATAGTTTTATTTTCCTACATGCCATCGAATATAAATTAAGCTAATTTAGTCTGTCTCAAAAAAAAACATAAAATTAGGATATAATAAAATTAGTCCTGTCAAATTACTCAAATTTTAGTTTTCAATAAAGAACTTATTTGCTCTCATAATTGATGATGATTATTTTCCTAAATAACAATGGCATGTTTTCTATCTTCTATCAATTTTTAATAATGTCTTGTTGGTCCAATAAATGTTTGAAAGAATTAAAATAGATAGTAATTAAATGAATTTTGTTTCTAAGCAGCAGAGTCAGCCTCAGCATCTGAGAGTGGCATGCAAGCAATCGTTAAAAATGCTTCAATGTTATTTTTCCATGAGTTTGTGGAGTTACCAAAACTTAAAAGTTATCAGAAATTCGCAATATTTAACCAGTTTCAATAAAAAAATTACTGGAACTGATTGCAACACAGTTACGTGATTACCCCCCTGTGTATCTAAACGCAGCATAAGGTCGTGGAATCGAGATATAGTTTTGATGTTAATAATGCGCGACCCCTGTCCCGCGCAACAATAGACCGGGCGGCGTGCACGCAGCTTTATAACAGGTTATGTGTCATGTTCACTTGGACTTAATTAAAGGACAGTCCTTTGTTAATCTGTAAGTACTCCAGGTTAATTAGCTAATAAAGTTATTGTGTAGGGATATGCGGTTTGAGATTTATTATTGTTGACTACAATATTATTATAATTAGATATTATTGTAACTGTAATTACATAAATTTAAAAAAGAAAGATCCACAAAGAAAAATGTAGCCTTGCTGAGTTTCTCAGTTCAAGTGTATTCCGAACCGGTGGTAGAGTCTATTGTAATGTTTGTAACTATTGACGTTCATAAGTACCTTACCAGGGCCTAAATTGAATAAATGAGTTTTTGATTGATTGATATTATTATTTCGGATTAAAGAACAATCTCTAATTAAGGATTTTCAAATGTTAATTTGTAAACGCATTTTTTATGTAATAAAACTACAAATTATCTAGTTCGCGTTCCTGAGAAAAAGGGTCTTGAGACACGGAAAGATATGACAGTGATCCTATGGGGGTTCCGTTATTTCGATTTGAAGTGTGGAACCTTACTGTCAGTTTTTATTTTCAAATGTTTTTTATTATTCTAAAAGAATTGGTAAAGTTCGTCTATTTTAAACTAGCAAAGTTTATGAATAAACTTCTCTTGAAGATTTTTACATTACCGGTCGTGAATTTTCGGAGAAATTTTATGAAGAACGGAGACGAGCTCCTCGTACCTCAAAACTCGTTTTTTTATAATTTCCGGGAAAACTCGGCAAACGGGACACATTTTATTGCCTGTTATTTTATTATTAGATACGTCAAGTTTTCTACTTAAGTTCATAGTTACATAGATTTAATTTCAATGAAAATAAATGCATGATAGAAAATATTAAAAAAATAAGTACTACTTTACTAATATATATAGATTGAAGTGTATTCCGAACAGGCAGTAGAGTCTATTGTAATAATTGTTACTATCGTCGTTCATAAGTACCTTACAAGGCTCTAAATTTAATAAATGAGTTTTGAGTTTGAAGAAATAACTTTTCCGAGCTCATCTGTCTAACTATTTTCAATGTAGGCTGAGCCTATATTCATGACGTCACGCAACATTACAATTTTTAGTTAAACTTGTTTCTTTATTTTAATTTATATTTTTGTTTTCGTTTTGTGTGTTTAAATTGTAATATTGCTATGTATCTGTCATAAATAAAAAAAAAAATCTTTCTTTTCTTTTCTTGCTTTATCTATCAAATGCACATTGTCATAAACAAATATGCACCTTCACCTTTACTATAAATAGGTACAGGAAAAGAATTATGAGGTCAAACAAAACTCACAGACCTTCCGTAAGGATTTGCATAATGTACAAAATTAACATATAAAATGCGACCGTCATGTAATCCCTTGGTTTTGGCGATTCCTCTAATAAAACAGGGATTTATACCCCTTTGCGGATATGTTCCTGATGGGGTTCAGGATTTGTGATCGTATAGATAATGCTCCGGGACTGCGAAACCGTTTGAGTAATGTACATCGATTTCGAATACCATAGAGAATATTTCCTTTTTTTATCTTACCATATACATGATGTAACAAATGTGAAGGCATATATTAAAGGGCAAAAGTATCTCACCTACAGAAACTTTACTATTGGGATCAGTATCGAAAAATATTACATATGATATTACATTTTTGTACATGGGTTCACTTCTCCCGAGCTCAAAGCTTATTGTCACAATCTTGTTAGTAAAATCCTACTTATAGTATAAATGCGAAAGTTTGTGAGTAAGGCCCGTAAGATCAATCGTAGCTTAAACCACGACAGAGAGTTTAATCTCCCGTCTCTGATTATTTCATAAGATCAACGGCAGTTGATCGATGAATGATAGTTTAAACTATCGATTAATTTAAACTATCCATTTTGAGGGTTTAACCTCCCGATAATGGATTAAACTACCATAATTTGACATTTCCCTCAAGATGTATGACCCTGACACTGGCAGAATTGTGTAAAAAAAGTATCTAATGCCATATAATCAAGAAAAGAAGTGAACTGTTACACCAATGTCAATGTCAAATTTCACCATAAAAAAAACTTATTAGAAAGTACTGCCGTATCTATGGGATTAATCGAAGTTTAACCGATCTGTCCATATGTGTCACTTGATCTTAGAACAATAGTTTAAACCATTGGGTTACATTTTATCTTAGATTTCATAAACGATAGTTTAAACGTCGATCGATCTTACGGCCCAAAGTATGTTTGTTACTTCATCAGTCTATTTTTGAGGCGATGATAGCTCAGTGGTAGTGACGTCGAATAGACGAAGTACGCGAGTCGCGAATCCTACAATGAGTTTGAACTTTCGGTGAAGGAAAACATCGTGAGGAAACCATAGCACGGTGGTAGGGTACTATGTAGTACCCAGCTAGCTGGCTACCATCCTCAAGTTCAAAATCTGTCCAAGTACCATCCAGTGTGTTTCGACAGGTGCACTTGAGAGCCGGCCGATACATAATAAAAAATGGATTCCAAATAGTACGCAAACAGTAGTGAATCAATACGACAGAAATTTCATAAATATTTCTATTCAATTGAAAACAAAATACTTGGACCATTCTCTGCGCCTAACTCCTAAGTAAAAAGACTCCCAAAACCGAAATGCATTTCCCACCACCCATTCTTCGTGGATGTGCGGCAATGTACTGTATCAATCATGAATTGTAGCCATTTGGCCTCGCTTCGGTCCTATGTGAATACTAAATAACGTGGAGCAGGAAAATTTTGGGAACAATGGGGAAATATAGCTTCCGGATTCCATGAATTTTGGCCTTAAAGTCTATTTGTTATACTTGTACGTAGTATATTATTTACTCTATGGTTATACAGTATATTAGTAATGCTACAGATAATGTAGAAAATTATATTGTATTTAATTTAAATAACGTTAATAGGGTAGTTGACACTATCAAAAATAAATGACCAAACACTAACTAATGCATAAAACATCTAAAAACACGTGGAAATATCAAATATGTTGTATATTTAATGCTTTTTATGATTTTTAATTACCAGTGGAACCACTAAGAGTAGATGATTTGATGCTGTGAAACTATGACGTCATAATGTAATATTTCATATAAAATTCCTTATAAACTATCGTTTTGACATTTATTAAAAAGTAGCTGATTTGATATATCAGTCAACTACCCTATTCATTAAATTCTTATTTTGAAACCTTGTTTCACTTACTTATAATATTGGTACGAGAGCGTACTGTATAGTAAACCCTACCTCATAAGGTAAACAACGTGGGACTAGTTCTGGTGGTGTACAGCCAAAAAAACTCTTAAAAAATCAGGGTTACCTGCGCAGATATTGACACTCAGCCGGTACAAAGACCGACCTACTACTAGCCTGTCCTATACAACCATTCGAGCACCAGCCTACTACTAGCTATAGCTCATCATCATATCAGCCGAAAGACGTCCACTGCTGGACAAAGGCCTCCCCCAAGGATCTCCACGATGGCCGGTCTTGCGCTACCCGCATCCAGCGGTTTCCCGCGACCCTAACAAGATCGTCGGTCCACCTTGTGGGGGGCCTGCCCACGCTGCGTCTTCCGGTTCGTGGTCGCCACTCGAGAACATTTCTGCCCCAGCGGCCGTCGGTTCTACGAGCGATGTGCCCCGCCCACTGCCACTTAAGTTTGGCAATTCTTTGGGCTATGTCGGTAACTTTGGTTCGCCTGTGGATCTCATCATTTCTGATCCGATATCGCAGGGAAACTCCGAGCATAGCCCTCTCCATTGCTCTTTGGGT
Organism: Tethea ocularis; assembly: GCA_963555595.1. Taxonomy (NCBI): domain Eukaryota; kingdom Metazoa; phylum Arthropoda; class Insecta; order Lepidoptera; family Drepanidae; genus Tethea; species Tethea ocularis. The sequence goes on along the minus strand of OY741972.1, from coordinate 9,047,841 downwards.
GACCTTGAGCCTTCATATAAGACCCATCGTAAGCGACCACGTCTCTACTCCGTAAGTCATCACTTACAACACACACTGCTCGAAGACTTTCGACTTGAGACACTGCGGTATTTGAGACGAGAAGATATTACGTAGCTTCCCGAACGCTGCCCAGCCGAGTTGGATTCGACGATTGACCTCTTTCTTGAAGCTATAGCTACTTGACAATAAAAACATTGCGTTATATAGGATTGACACGCTCTGGGATGGAAGAGGACGGCCAGCCAACCGCAGTCAGCTGACCACAACCGACCGGCTGTTCAGCCTATAACCAATATTGGAAAGTAGGAGAGACTGGTATCATTAGAGAGGAATAAGCTTTGGTTAACTAATATCTTCTTATGATAGTTATATATCTATACTAATAATAATCTATACTAATAATAAAGCTGAAGAGTTTGTTTGTTTGAACGCGCTACTCCGGAATTACTGGTCCGATTCAAAAAATTATTTCTCTAATAGGAAGTTACATTATCCCCAAATGTTATAGTACCTATACTATCTTATCCTAACTTTTTATCCCTGGAATGCGAGTGAAGCCGCGGGGAACATCTAGTAATATTATAAAAATAATAATGTGTTTGTTACTTTGTCCTGCTTTCACGCAGAAATAGAGTAGATAAGTACTAGGTAACAAATCGATGTAATTTTTGCATACAGACAGGTAAAACCGGAGAGTAAAAATAAGCTACTTTTTATCCCAGGAAAGCGGGTAAAACCGTGGAAACTTGTATGATTGTTAGATTCTATTTTATCTATGCCTAGCTGTTCCCCGCGGTTTCACTTGCGTTCTCGGGATAAAAAGTAGCCTATTAACATTGCGGACAATGTAGCTTCCCATTATTGAATGAATTTTTCAAATCGGACTAGTAACTCCGGAAATAAGCGCGTTCAAACAAACTTCAGCTTTATTATGAGTATAGATATAGATTGTTTTTACACATTTTTCGGACTAGTCCCTCAAACTGCAAACATTAGGTATCGTGCCATAAAGAACTCCATTCTAATAACCTTTGACAAACAGCGATGCACGTATAATGCATCCACTTATAATTCCAATGACACCAAAAATACTGAACCCACTTGAACCGAATGGGTTATTTAAATAAAATTGATGTGTTAAATATTAATATTAAACAGAGACACGTGTCGATTACTGAAGGACGGTCATTCAATGGCAATAGTGGCCTTTCGCCGAGACGCTGCTCGCATGCCACTGTGCTTTTGTGGCCATTAGAAATTACTACTTGCACTAACTACTAACTTTATATTATTTTGTCTATTTTTTTTTTAAGTTTTAATAATCTATTAGAATTATACCAAAATATACTAAAAACTACTTAATAAAAAGGACTAATCTAAATGAAAAAGTCGCTGTCGGAAGTCATCGTTCCCAGAATAATTTATCTATTTAAATAAACACAAAACTATGGGACTGACTTATTTTAAAAACTCTTTCATCGGGAGAATGTTATATTATAACATAGACTAGTATAGACAGAAAAAGGTAGTGGTACCTATATGATAATGGGTATGAAAAATGAGCAGCGAGAGCGCATAACCTGTGATGCCTCACCCAGAGCGCACCACTCTAATCTAATTTTTAGCTACCCCCATCCAGACCGTCCAGCCACTATTTTTAATACATCATCATCATATCAGCCGAAAGACGTCCACTGCTGGACAAAAGCCTCCCCCAAGGATCTCCACGATGGCCGGTCTTGCGCTACCCGCATCCAGCGGTTTCCCGCGACCCTCACAAGATCGTCGGTCCACCTTGTGAGGGGCCTGCCCACGCTGCGTCTTCCGGTTCGTGATCGCCACTCGAGAACCCATCTGCCCCAGCGGCCGTCGGTTCTACGAGCTATCTATTTTTAATACGAACTAATTTAAAACCTCATAAAATGAAGCAATAAAGAGAAAGACCAAGGAAAATCTATATACAACAAGTAAAAGTATCTATATGAAAAAATAGAAAATGAATAAATTTATCCTATAATTTTTGATCATTTATTTTTATTCAGTTTTTTTTAAGACCTGATGACTTTAATGTCATGCTGAACATTTAATTATGCTTATAGTTAACGTCATCACTTAGAACAGCCAGCTTAAAATGTTGGTTATTGCTTGGGTCAATCTAGTTCAACTAACATTTTATAGCCGCTATTTTCATGGCCGCAAACTCAGTAAATCACACGCATTGGTCTTGGACCCAACTCTTAAATGCAGTATTTGAACGCTAGCTGACTGTGTGACAGGCTTTAGGAAAAAATTTAAAAAAATTGTTAAGTGACCATGTTAGCGAGGCTATTCTACCGGACAATTTAAGTGATTGTTATATGTATTTCCTTCAGTGATTTATTTTGTTTTAAGGTGAGTTTTGAAAATTTATACCATGGTCAAAAAAGTTTTTTTTTACTACACATACTAAAACGTGAACCATCGTACACCAAATAGTTAATTTTGGAACATGAACAGGTAACAAACAGACAGAGCTACACTCTTATCCCTACTAAGAATATAAATGCAAAAGTAAGTTTATCCGTTAGGTAACTTGTTTTTTCAAAAACGATACATTGCTCCATAAATGAGGCTAAAACGTGGCTAAATTTAAAATCTGAGTTTTACTAGACTTGCTTTAAACCGTCTTTTATAATAATCTGAAACTCACTTTTAGTCGATTTCTTATTTTCACTAAAAATTCTTGCTGATCTATGACAAAGTGAAACAAAATTCTCTGTGTGTCAATTACTCTGTGTCTACATTCAGTGCTCAGATAATAGCATGTTGTAATAAGCTCAGTACGCAATGCACTAGTTGAATAACTGGTAAATATCGTGAAACTAGTTTCGTGTTAGGTACTAGTGAGTGTATCGAACGCATGTTTCGGTGATAAGTGAATGTTTGCAAAGAGTAGTAGTATTCAGAGGTGTAAAACCTTTGAAAAGTCATGTAACATGGCATTTATTGAATTTCTATATACATAAGATATGGCACACCTACTGAACATACAGCTGATAATACGCAAGCTTGTAGTTAGTACTTAAAGTTTTGTAAATCCTAAAAATAGTTAGGCAGGTACCTATAATGTATACTAACGATAAAGCTGAAGAGTTTGTTTGCGCTAATCTCTGCATCTACCAGTCGGATTTGAAAAATCTTTTACTAATAGGAAGCTACATTATCCTTGAAGGTTATAGGCTACATTTTATCTCGGGAAAACGAGTAAAAATGCGAGGAAAAGCTAGTTTTCAACCAATTCCAAGCTGGATGAGCCCATTTTTAAGTTTACCATTTTTTTAAAACTCTAATTTATTTAGAAATAGCTTTGTATACATTCTATATTTTTAATTGCTTTGCTCTTTAGCATTAATGGCTAATGATTATTAACTTTTATAGTATCAGATGGAAGAGCCAACTGATACTACAAAATTTAAAAAAAAAATATTCTCGTACCTATCTCTAATAAGATAATCTTTGCAATACCGTCCTTGTCAATTAATTGGTTCAATGTAGAGCGCAAAACGTATGCTGAACTTGTTATAAATTCACGGATTAGACAAGACAAGACAAGACAAATGGATCAAAGCAAAGATAGCTCAATGGTAATGACGTCGAATGCCGTGAAGAAGGTCGTGGTTTCAAATCCTACAATGATCTTGAGCTTTGAAAGAAAACATGGCGAGGAAACCATAATAAAGTAGGTTATTTTGTAGAACTCGCCTGACTGGCTTCCACCATCAAGTTGCAAATCTATTGTCAACCACTTACCGATGTGTTCCGTCAGTTAAACTCGAGAGCCAGTTGCCTTTTAGGCACTGTAATGGTACGCAACACATTCCATATAGGGTATTCTTAATTTGTTAAAGTCGATGGTGGCTTACCAATCTACGGATATAAAATAATCTTTGAATTGAATATCTCATTATAGTACTGAGAAACCAACTAGTAGTAAACAGAAGAAGTGATAATACAATAATTTAGGGTACTATCTTGTACCGATTTTTCTATGGTAGAGAAAAGGGAAGATTTTCTGCCAGACTGGGTCACCGTGTCTACGGACCGCGGTCTAACTCTAGATGTTAGAATTTTGTATATGTGTTGATCACTGACGTAATAGTAACAATCTATCGGTGTGTACCTTCTATGCTTCTTGCTTGATAATCATACCTATACACATTTTTTTAAATTTATTTCTTGACGACGCACGTCCCGTAAGTACAAAGAAAGAAATTAACTACTCCACTTTTCTGAATCACCTTCTAGGTAGGTAACTATTAATTATCTATGCCTCAATTTATTGCCGATCCTGTCTAAAACTAGTATTAATTTATTTCGGTGAAAGTTTAAAGTTAAAAGCCCGTTCCAAAATGCATTTTTTTATTGATTGCAGTAATTAATTAAATAAATCATCAAATATGTAAACGGTAAAATAAATGGTGATTTTATATTCTTATGTTTCACATAGATAAATTATAGTGGAAGAACTAGTTTCGTCTGGTGCAGAGCTTACTAGTGCGGCTGTGAAACTTTGACATTGAAAGTCTAAGGTCGACTAGGTCAGCTTTATTGTAGCGGTTGCAGATTTTTTATCGATAGAAGATAATTTATTTAGGTATATGTCTAACTAGCTTTCCGCCCCGCGATTTCACCCGCGTTCCCGAGGGATCTTATATTTCTGAGAGATAAAAAGTAGCCTATGTGTTAATCCAGGTTGTCAGCTACCTTCATACCAAATTTCATCGTACCAAATCAAACATACTCACAAACTTTCGCTTTTATAATATCAGTAAGCGATATACAGTTCAATATACTGGATGAGATGGCATATTTTATAAATCTATATTGGATTGATCATGCAAACAACTTTTACCATGGGACTGACTCTGAAATGGGGAAAAATTTTTTTTTTTGCAATGGTCAAATATCATTGATCAAAATTATATGAAAACAGATTTCAAATAAATGCCCTATTAACAATCAGTTGGGGGTCGGCGCAATGTGTACGCACTCTTCATCATTCATTTTCTCCATTCTTACTCTATCATAAAATAATAATTATATGATGAAATACGATTAAAAAAATGATAAGTAAAATATCGTTCCTTACTGTAATTCTTTCAAAATTCAACTCTGTAGGTACAATAGTATTCAAAATACCCATTCCTTTCTATTTGGAACCGAAGACATGATCCCCTTAATGATAAGCTTCATCAAAGATCATTGGAAGCTCCAGCCTGTATTAATCTGGCTGAGTAGTAAGGCCTCAGTCCCAGAGCTCATTCGGCACACTAATGAAGTCTGACTCATTTGGGTCTTTGACATGTGGTCTAACGTCCCGAGATACTACCAAGAGTTTTTAATTTATTCAATTGCTGTCACATTTTTTTTTTACTAATCCGATACACGACAAAATCGAAAATATTGCTCAACGTTCCGAATCATTGTAACCGCGCCTAGGAAAGAAGATGTGACATCATGAATGGCGTTATTACCTGCGCCATATTGGAATTAGATAGCCCTAGCTCGTTACAAATTTGTCAAATTAACATTTGCTCCAATCTCAATTGAGGTTATGTCGTTTTTATTGTATTGTGACATAATCCAATCATCTATCATATAGTGGTCTGAATGACTATCACGCTGACAACGCCATGACGTGAACGCCCTTTCAATTCGGACCAGCGACTATAGTCGACCACACGGTGAGAAGTAAAATCGCAATTCGGACAGCACGGCGTAAGGTAGTATACAGCCCGCCTGATGATAATCAGTTACCGTACCGTATAGACGCCTATAGTATAGACGCCTATAACATTTGCAAGACGTATAAAAGACGTCGTAGACGACTAAAACCTTTAACTTATAGCTGAAAATACGAATGGACAGAGTTTAATAAATGGCCCAGGATATGCAGTTCTGAATTTGTAAATAGGCCGTATAGGGGCGGCAGCATCCTAGGGGCGGCAGATTTCAGAGGCCGCGCTTGTTAAAGGGGCGGCTGGTACTACACGGGACTAGGCGACTAAGACTGCAAATCTGCCACTGAGGATATGTTCCAGGAACAATATATCCTGGGCAGAGATTAATGTGGGCTACTGTTTATCGCGGATAAAACCGTGGGGCGGAAAGTTTGTGTAATTGTAAAACTCGATTCCAACTCACGCCTATGTGAATTCTAAAACATACCAATGGTAGTAGATTGTCGCACGCTCAGAAATGAAATAATCCACCCCTTTGACATTTCAAGTTTCAACGAGGGTTAAGCACTGTCTCTTTTCCTGTATTATTTGTCCACAATATTTGAAATCTGAATATTATATTTTAATGAATATTTGTCCTATCTTTCGTTTGTGTAAGCACCATTGTTAATAATACATTATATTGGTGCCGATTCTGTTGTTTACGAACTAAAATAAACTTAATCTCACTATATCTCTTTCTAATAGTAAATATAAGAAAGGGATGCAAGATATTTTAGTCCTGTCAGTTTAATCCGATCACACATTTCAACGTGAATTTAAGCGCGATTTTTATTGGTCACGACTATTTACCCGTACATTACGACGGTATGGATTAAACTGAAAGCATTAAAAATCTTTTTTCAATATGGTTAAAATGAAAGAGAGGTAACATGTCTAATATTAGTTAAGTTCGTAAACAACAGAATCGGCACCATTACCTATTCTGTTTACAAATTAAACTAATTTATTCTCACTCTAAGTCGTTCTAGGAGAGAGAGGAGAGATGACGCTACTGCCACGGTAAACATCAGCTCTAGTAATACAGGCTGATTTTTTTATCACTGTCGTAATAATTTTTTGTGATTTCAGGGTTGGTCCCTGAATATAAACGCAGTACTCTTATTATTACGCAGTGCTATATTTACGTATTTTTTTTTGTACAATTCTTTAAAATTATACATATTAATTTATGATAAAGTGAATATTATGTCGGTCACCTTAGAAAATCTTATTCACCTAGTAAGTATATTTTGTTGATGATGCAGACACTGAATGAACGTCACTTAGCCTCTTCCGTACTTGAGTGTCGTATTATAGCATCACTCAGCTCAACATGTGAACATAACATTATTTATTATCTTTATCACATCACTCAGCGTGTGAATGACTTGCGTGATGTCGACAGGATTATTATCCTGACAACTGACACCCTTAAGGGTTGCCAGCGACCATTCACATTGCGTTGGTATATCCTGAAATCTGATGCCTATTAATTCCTATATCAGCATATTGTTCTTCTACGATTTTTTTTCTCTGCTTTACAAACAAATTAAATATAGGTAATAGGTGGGTATAATCGTCATAACCTGATTAATTTCGACAATCGGTGCAATTCTTTAACGCGTTCTGTTATCGTCAAAGTGCTTACTGATACCTAGTAATTTTAAAAAGAAGGCTGATTCGGAAAATATACCTACCATTAACCATAATAAAATGTTTTGTTACTATTTACATTTATTTTTATTATTATTTGTAAATATGATTTAGTTTAAGTAGGGTTAATAAGGTTACTAATTTATCACTATAATTATGTTTATTATATTTCTCTGGTTTTTATTTATCCAAAGAACGTTTTTTATAACTGGCAACCCTATTTATTAATAACCGCACCTGATACCGGCTGAATTATTGACTCATCTGCGCAAGTAATGGTGCATTATCAACCCAATATCTAGATAAGTATACGGACTATATTACGTTAGCGATGAGCTATGGATTATGAGTCTGTGACAAACAACATGTACGGAGTAAATAATGATTAGACGGAAGAAATAGGTGGTTTATAAAACTTTAGGAAATATAACATCTTTTTTGTGACCTAAATACAGTATGACACAACTTAGATGTATCGGCAAATCGTTTTCGTACACTTCACTTCCGATTTACACAACTAATAAAAATCATTCATTAACGCGCCATTGACCGTTCAACAAGATCATTTTCGCCGATCATTTTGTAACACATGAGTAATGTTGTAGGCGCACTCTTTTCGGGAACGATAGATTTTACGAATTTTGCCGATGCTTCATCTAAGTTGTGTCATACTATACCTACATCTTCCGTTAAGTTTAGCGGTTCAGATAACAATTTTTGAGAAAAAAGATTTATATTTTTGTTTCTTTGTCGATGAATAAACTCAAAAACTAATAAATTAACACTGAGTAACAGCTTAGCTTTTATAAAATCTTAAAAAAAATAGAGATACGTATCCACATTGATTACATTTTCGATTCTGTAAATTAGACACTCTCTGCGGTTACATTACACCCGCGAAAATTTTCAACACAGACCCCAGACCCACATAATTATTTTCATCACCTTAGAATGTGATAGGGAATAGATAGAATTCATCCTCATGTCAGCCGAAAGACGTTCACTGATGGACAAAGGCCTCTCCCAAGGATCTCCACGATGGCCGATCTTGCGCTACCCATATCCAGCAGTTTTCCGCAACCCTCACAAGATCATCGGTCCATCTTGTGGGGGGGCTGCCCACGCTGCGTCTTCCGGTTTGTGGTCGCCACTAGATAACCTTCCTACGAGCGATGTGCCCCGCCCACTGCCACTTCAGTTCAGTAATTCTTCGGGCTATGTCGGTTACTTTAGTTCGCCTGCGGATTTCATCATTTCTGATTCGATCTCACAGGGAAACTCCGATCATAGCCCATAGAATTCATATCTTTACATAAAACTCTTTTAAGTAATTTATACTGTTTTCTTTACAGATGCTGACAAAACTGATCATTCTCCTAATCCTTCAGCTCCACCAGGGCCACAATTCCCCATTGAGGTTCTATTACAAAAGATCTACAACAGAATTGAAGTCTCCAGGAATAGCGCTATTAGTACCGATCAGTACACATAATGCTCCAAACGTAATACTAACAGGAAGACAGAAGAAAGGACCAAATTATCCGATACAGCATCTTTTGCTGCCGACAAAACTACACGTCATACCTGCAGTTTCTAATATACATCATAGTACAATACATACTGATAGTGCGAATCCTTTACTGTCCCATGTGTCCCATGGTGTAACAAATATAACGCATCCGTTGATTCTGATACCAATTCATAGTCATCTGGTACCAGTTCACGATTTAACGGTGATACCGTTGCAGAGGAATCGGAATGTTGAGAAGATTGCTCATTACAGAGCTATGGAGAAAAAGGATGAGGATGAAGAAGTTAATAGATATAGGACGTACTATGGAGGATATGGTACTGGTTTATTTTTTGGGGGACACGGTGCGGGTCATGGGTTTTATGCTTATGGTTAGATGGTATCAAAAATACGTCGATATTGTTTAGAATTAAGAAATCTATTTCTTTACGTATATTATGTAAAAAGGACTAAACTAAAAGAAAATGTCGCTGTCAGAAGGCATCTTTCCCAAAATACTAGCGGCATTGCCACGTTGGATGGCAATGCTGATTCTCTGACCCAAGTATACGCCAGCATTCTGGTGACGAGATGCTTCGACCAGGCGTTTTGATATTTCTTTATAAAGATGGTATTATGTATGCAAAATTTAGATGCTCTATTATTCTGTTTCATGCTTTAGCCTAGTCTTAGATTAGTCTTTATTTAATAAATAATTTATTTCAGTTTTTAAATTTATTTTATTAACATGTCCCGTAGATTCGTCATAAGGTATTCTCAATTTATTTACATGCTACAAGCAGTTACAGCCTATAGACACTGAAGCACTAAAGATATCGCGCTTTGCCAACCCTTCATAAAGAACATCATTATTGTTCTCCTTATGGAAAATCACACGGTGGGAGTAATTAGTAAGTACGTAGCAATACTTAGAATTCTATTTTTTTTGAGTATGGCGAACGAAAATAGGACTTGCTAAAATCTAAAGTGCGTACAATGAAAGTGTTTTTTGTAGTCTGGTTACAAATTGCTGTAGTAAAATAACCCGCCCATAAATAAATAAGTAAGGCACAGTCAATGAAACTTTTAATTGAAATACTTTGTGAACTGTGCAATAAATAAATAAAGAACAAACAAACCGCATTAAACTGTGGCTTGTTGACAAACACTCGGACAATAACGTTGAGTAATTGGAACAGTTTTCTATCTTATTGTTTTATGTTCACTTTTCATAATTATTTTTCTGGTACCGCAGTTATTACTAGTTGTTCTAATATTACTAGTTGTTCCTCACATTTTTACTAGCATTTCCCGAAAAAAAATATAGAACAGCAACTAATTGACTCAGGCGTGACCTTGCGGAAATCCATTACAAGATTAGATGGATATACAGTGGGTCTACTACGTCCTGATGATGCTTCGTGAAGAAGCGAAACACGTGTCGATTTCCTGTTAAGTTCCCTTGGTAAGTAAACATGGAAGACACCTCAATTATTTTTTAAAATGAGAGCTAGCGTTACGGATTCTTATGGCGCCACCTATCCTTCTGTGTGTGAACTATCTTTATGTAACTGACAGGATAAAGATTAACTCCAGCGTTCAAACAAAGAAACAAACTGTTCACCTTTATTATTAGTATATATAGATAGATACAGTAAACGAGGCCGATGTATATCGGCTTTTTATAATTTGTTGAGTTAATCTGAGTATCATTATCAGTATAATGGCACTCAGATAACCTACTGCATATTATGAAATAACCTTTATTTATTGGTCCGTACCCTATTCATTACTATAAGGCTATAAGCTAGTTTTACATATGTGTTCACACAAAACAATTTAAAATGTTTATACGAGTACTAATGACGTGAAAGTTTGTATTTATGTATGTATGTTTGTTGCTCTTTCACGCAATAACTACTGAACGGATTTGGATGAAACTTGGCACATAGATAGATCATACCCTGGAATAACATATAGGCTACTTTTTATCGGGGGAACGCGGGTTAACCGCGGGGGACAACTAGTATTGTTATAAAAATCTCATGATTTGAGTTACCTATATAATTTTGACAGATAATCTATGCAAATTCTGTCACATAGCCATGCTTCTATAAGACGTTGGTGCAATTAGGCCTTAAAAGTATAATATAAACAACTTTCATAAGTTGTATTCAAAACATTGATAAGCAAATAAACCTTGTAAAATAAGGTCAAAGATAACACTTGTCACTAAAACAACAAAACAAATCACCGGGACTATTTGTCAATGAATGACACATGCATATTTAAAACCCATATATAACATTGTCTGACAGACGAGTTGATACCGTTAACAACGCATTAGTTAAACGATACCCTAAGAGACTTCACTTGGACATAGCCTCTGACTTTGAGCAGTGACTTTAAGTGAATATTCCAACCAGTTTTTTAGTAAAAAGTGTAAAATGTAGAGTTGTGAATCGTGCGTGTAGGAATAGTTGTATTTTTAATGAATAGTTAGATATATTAAATATATTTAATATTACGCTAACAAAAGCTAGTGCAGTTTACATCAAAATAGTTTTTAACATTTTTATATTCAGGACAATCAAATACGGCCCTGAATTTTTTACAAACGCACTTTACTTAAGTAGAAAAAGAAGTCAAAATAGACTCAAAAGCTAGTTTCAAAATTGAGATATAACTACATCTTTACAAGTGTATTCCGAACCGGTGATAATTGTAAAATTGTAACTGTTGACATTCATAAGTGCCTTAATAGGACTAAATGAGTTTTGAACTAATCTGAATAAATGAGTTTTGATTTGATTTGATTTGAACGGCAATCTTCCCATAATAATAACCTTTTTAAAGTAAAAAAAAACCAACTAATTTTTTACACCCAAAGAGAAATTACTAAGAACTTCTAATCGAAATTAATGCTATTTCAAGAAACTGTTAATAAATTGCGTCAAGTCCTAGCCCCACCGATATCTAATTAATTTAGCCAAAGTGATTTATAGGTTCTAGTAGTTTTCTAGACACAGACACGGGTCCCAGCTGTGACTTATTGGCTATTTTGTTTATTTGGAAGTTTTTGGTCATTTCTTAAAACAAAAATTAAGGAGAACCCCACTTTATAAATTTTTAATATGAAAATATTTTCGAGTGGAATATATATTTTTTTAAATACATAAAGACAATAGGTTAGCATTAAAATACACATTTTTGTTGTTGTGCCTGTTTGTGTTTGATCAGAATCTCATCATTATGGTCAGTGATGATGTGGCCTAAGGTGGTAAGTATATAAAGCCTAGAAGAGAACTCACTTAGCCAACTACAACTTACTTCAACGTAAGTCTAATTGAGCGCCAGTTAGATTACTCGAGTACCAAAATAACTAATGAGAGATACTAAACTTCTATAGTCGTGACATAAAGGTAATTGAAATCTAAGGCTACTGAAATTTTGTTATTCTTGTTACAATAAGGCCTAATATTAGGTATATTACTAAAATCACCCTGTACAGATTTCCCCCCAATTTCACCTGTTTTGTAAAAAGTTATAAGTGTGATAAAAAATCCAGGTAGTTATAACGATATCAAAATTCGTTCGGTACCTAAATTAATATAAATACTATCGACAAAGTTGAAGCATTTGTGTGCAGTGACCAGCTGCTACCTGCGTCTCACACAATATAACCAGACAATGCGCTTGTCATAAAACAGTAGATTGTCATTGTCAGTAAATAGTCTAGACAAAAGATTTTACAAGAGACCGTTTTATTGTCAACAATGGACTGGGCGAACTATGATTACTGGCTGCAAGCGAAAAGGTCTCAAAACTGATCATGCTTCTACTTTGTTGATGGTACCTACCTACATAAATAAACTTAAATATATCTTTAACTAATAGTGTTCAAAAGAAACTGGTTGTAAATATTATTATAGTTGTATTGAAATATTCAATATTACCTACAATTAAATACTTTAAAAAAGTGAAATGAATATTTTACAAGGATTTTCTGCATTTTACAGAATGATGTGAGTATGTGCCTACATATATTAAATCGACTGCATAAATCATAATAAATTTAATTTGTCTTCTTTTTGTATTGACTTTGAGAAATTAGAAAATATAAATTTACTATTAATTATTTCTTAATAGTAGAATAAATTATTAATTTCACCACGTCGAATAGAATTTATTTAAATAGTTATTTACGAGATGTTATATTCCCTTCAAAACAAAATGTCAGTTATTGATGATTAATTTAATTATCTATTTCAGAATTAGCGCTGCTTTTATTGTGATATTGATGGCTGCCGTGTGCGTCCAATGTAAAGCACCTGATGGTATGTTCAGTTTTCTAACATCCTATCATAATCGGTAACGTAACGTGGCAAAGGACGTGGCCGTGGTTTCAAATCTAGAAACTTCAGGATTCCAATGAATACCTAATGGTGGTTAAAAGTTTGGTGGTTGGATTACGTTGACTTTTATGTTAGAAACTAGCTTCCGGCCCGCGGTTTCACCCCCGTTCCCGAGGTGTCTTATGTTTTTCCGGGATAAAAAGTAGCATATATGTTGTTCCAGGGTATGATCTATCTATGTGCCAAGTTTAATCGAAATCCGTTCAGTAGTTTTTACGTGAAAGAGTAACAAACATTCATCCATACTCACAAACATTCACATTTTTATAATATTAGTAGAATTGGCTGTCCCCCGCGGTTTCACCCACGTTCCTGCCATAAAAAGAATCCTATATATTTTTCCATTTCATAAGCTATATATGTATCACCGGAAATGTATGAAATATAGGAATTGTATACAATTCCTGTGTATTTCCCCTAGGAAATTATAATTCAATAATGATACTTGGAAATATATAGAAACTATTGAAAAAAATAGGTTGGGGTTATTTTTTTTATTTTGCATAGCATAGCAAGTATTCGCACAAAATTACCTTTCACTTACAACCCCCCAAATACCGCTATCCTTACAAATATACCGAATGTAATACTCCGATAGATATTTAGGAAATGTATGGATTTCCTAGGAAATGTATTCAATGACGGACTAGATACTTTTCCGTTAACACATGTACCAAATTTCATCATGATTGGTTGTTCCATCAATATTATCATTTATAATATTAGTCGGACAGCCAAACTCAATTTGGCATTTATAATTATTTGTTACGATAAGTCACATAACAGTTACCTTTGTGTGATTTCCATTTTCGGCTATGACGGTAAAATTGTAGTAAAAAGGCCAAGATTTGTTGTGTATGTACCACAAATCTAATTTAATCTTCTTTCTAGGTTACATAGTCGATAAAGAAACTGGACATGGCTACAGACTGATGTATCATGCCCAAGCGTGGGACAGAGCAAGAGTTTTGTGTGAAGAAGACGGTGCAAAATTAGCAGTACCCAAATCTGAGGTATGCCTATAATCCAATATTAAAAGATTACCATCCAATAACCAAGGCTGGTAACTCCTTCTTTTCATAAGAGAAAAGAACCTCTTCTTTACTAATTGTTCATATCCGATATCTTTTCTATGAGTCTTCTACTATGGTCTTTCAATTTGCACTGGGTACTGTGACTAAGCAATAAACATTACTTTTAGTCCTTTTAGTTGTTCAGGCAGGCTCATCTAGGTGTTAAAAATTACCTGATGATTACTTATTGGGATTTATAAAGCGAAAACTGAGTTCCTTACCTACTGGTTTTCAACTTCGGTACCCTTACTATCATTGTTTCCTCTTATTGCCTTAACTGAATAAATGGTTATGAAGTTTATCTTCTTCAAGCTCTGACGTTGGTCTTTAGATCTAGCAAGCAAAATCACCAAAAGTTTTTCTTTTTAGGAAGAATTCTCTTTCATTCAAAAACTTGTACGAGGCATGCATTACCCGAGCATCGTGGGGACTAAGTACAAGCTGCTAGTTTGGCTCGGAATCAACAACTACGATGATTATAAATACTGGATGAACGTTGACGGTTTGTATATTCGACAATTAGCCAGTTTAAAGTGCATTACTGAATAGATAACACCTTGCATCGCTTCCATCATCATAAACCTGTTTTTCCCAAATTATTTGGGGTCATCGCTACATGTAATCGTCTTCCACTCAATTCTTCTAGCGTCTTACTCATATCATATCATACCTCCAATAAGTTATTTAGTTGTGGTATTCTGGTGGAGGTGTTCCTGCAATCCTGCTTCCTCTTCTTAGCAGATAATACGGTCTACATACGGCGAGTAGCTTTTCTCCATTATCGAATGCACCTACAATGATTTTTGTTTTTATCCAGGTGAAAACATTGAGGATACTGGCTTCCACACGTGGTCTGGTCACAACGGTGAAGCTATCAGGTACTTTCTCGGTTCATAAATCCTACTTTGGTATTATTATCATCTTATTGTATTTTTGAGGTAATCTTTATAAGGATTCAAGAACTTGGTATTCATTTAATGTTAACCTCTGGGTCCTATAAGGCTCTCATCTGGGTTGGTTGTAATATATCCAGTTCTGAATTTGTCCTATTAAGATTTACATAGTGGACGCTCCTGAGCTGATTTGTTCGAATCTAATGACTCCCAGTAACTTATAATATTCTGAATTGACATTGCTCGTAGATCTGATAAAATACAGAAGAAAGGCTTTCTAATGGGCGATCACACCAGAGCTTCCAAAAGCTGGTAACTGTCTCTGCTCTGTCATACTTTTGACAATAACTAGTACTTAATTCTCTCAGTTCATATGTTCATTTATTACTTCTATGAATCATACATGGTACTTATGATTGTAGTGACGACCCTGCCGAGCCTCATTGCGTGGGCATGGATGCAGTCAACCACGGCCTTCGTGACTTCTGGTGTGATCATAACCAGCCATATATCTGCGAGATATAGGACCCTAGAGAATTCATTGCTTTCAACTGCAAATATATTTATACGATATTAAACATATGAGAAATAAAATTCTTGAGAATTTTTGTTTTCTTCTTCTTTGTATCCTACTAATCCTACTGTTGTATTGTATGTATGTATATTTGTTACTCTTTCACGTAAAATCTACTGAACGGATTTGGATGAAACTTGGCATATAGATCGATCATACCCTGCAATAACATATAGGTTAGGTACTTTTTATACCGGGAAAATATAAGATCCCTCGGGAACTCGGGTGAAACTGCGGGGCGGAGCTAGAATTATAAATGCGAAAGTTTGTGAGGATGTATAGATGTTTGTTACTCTTTCACATAAAATCTACTGAACAGTTTTGGATCAAACTCGGCACATAGATAAGGAATAACATAGAATAGGTACGCCAGCAAACATTGATCCCTTTAGGACACTGTCGAAGGTTACCAATAGCTTGACCACAGCTATATCGTGGTTCAGGTAGTAGAGGTAGCTGAGGTGAGAGGGAGGGAAGTATCTATAGCAGCTGGCTCCGCTCTCCTTTCCCTCCCCCCACTACCCCTGCCCCCGTAGCATGGCAAGCATAGACTAGAGAAGACTAGATCTCATTAATTTCATCATGTCATATATATGTGATTTCATTGCTGAAGCCGTAGAATCGTACTCTATAGTCTACGCGAACCATACTATGGGAATGATACACCCAAGATTATAGCTGTCCACATGTAGTACAGTTACTTTCTTGTATTGATACTTTATAAGTAAGTAGGTACTCACTGCTTTCCTGTGATCAATAAACAAGTATGGATTTTTTTATGTCAGAAAGTTGACAAGCAGGCAGGCGGTCCACCTGATGGTAAATGGTTACCGTCGCCTATCGCCTATGCCGACCTGGGGATCTAAAAAGGAAGCACAAGCAATATTGCTATGCAATTCATATCTCGAATTTACAGCAAAACGAAAAGTTTTTTTAAAAAAAAATTTATGAAAATGCAAATCATTTTAATCAATCAATTTACAATTTAGACAAATTACACAATAATCTGCTATAAATTCGAGATATGAATTGCATAGCAATATTGCTTGAGCGGCCGTTTTAGCCCGCCTGTTACAATGCCGAGAAGGCAATTACTGGCTCTCAAGTGCAATTGCCGGAACACACCGGTAGGTGCTTGGCGACAGATTTGACCTTATTTGACCTAATATGAAATATTATAAAGTTATTATTTTATGCATGATTTAATATTATGATAAGAATACTTCTCACACTGCCTGGATATGAATTATTAAAAGTTTATGTTGATTTGATGCGTAAAAAATACCTTAACTTACTCACTTATCAAGTTGATATAAATCGCTTTCGACTTTTCGCAGATTATGTAAAGATATCAATATAAATGTTAAAAGGCAAAGTTGAAGACGCGACTCAATAAAACTTGGCTGGATTATGACGAAAGTTTTTTAATTCGATCCTAAATGTATGGGGATTGAGGAATAAAAGATCAGTGGCATAATAGTATATTGCTTATTCATTTTTCTATCACGAATTGTCATTTTTTTTTGTTCCATCCATAGGATGATAATGAAAACACTAAAAAACCCGACTGTCGATCAACGAAGTTCAATGAAAGTTCAGGATTGTTTTTTTTCTCATTTCTCATTCCAAATTACAAACAATTTGAATACCTACCTATATTTTTGTAATCACCTTTATAACTTTTAATTTCGATACCCAGCTCTATAGCTTTAGGAAAAATGTTTTTCGAAAACAAATTTTGGCGCAAAAAATCAATCGCCATTTTGATATTATACCAACCACTATCCTTAGAGCCAAAATTTTAAATATACTCCAGAAGTTTTTGTAACAATAATCCCATCAAATAGCTGAATCAATTTATCGCTCACGAATTTTAGTAGAATTTTGTTACAAAAGAAAAGAAAAACAATTGGATTTTCTTTTAATACATTTTAGTGCCATCTATTGTCGAGTAGCAGAAGTAAGTGCTCACAAACTTTATTCCTGGTGTTGATAGATGCCGCACTACGATATATTTACAATATAAATCCACATAAAACCCTGTATTTAATTTTGTATGGTAGCAATACTGATCATGTTTTTAATGTCATTTGTCAAATAAATTTAAGGTTATGTTCTCAAACATCTATTGAAATTGTGTAAAAATATAAATATTGAAGCATATAACCGCTATTAATTTATATCAAGGTATCAGTGAAAAATGTACATAATATTATGAAATAAGTTATAAAAAAAATAATCCATTATTAATTCACAATACCATTGTTTTAGATGAATCTAATACGAAGAGGATTTTCTCTGCTTTCCCTCGGGATTAAGGCTCAATGTTCGCAAATTGCAGGTAAATTATTAGATGACAATCTCATGAACTTGAATTTGAGGTCAAGAGTAGGTTTAGTCACGATAATTTAATGGGTACATAATTGATTGTTCACTTACATAAAATATGTTTTATTTTTAGAGAGACAGGAACCCAAAATATGTTTCTCTGTGTTATGAAATAATAATGATAAATACAGAAAGCAAACAGATTTAAGTTCAACATCTTTATTAGAAGTTTTTATATAACTTCACATATTAGTATGTTTTGATCGAAACTTGCAAGTAAATTCCCATTGTTCTATTGCTCTGAAATTTGGTACACATATGTAAATTCGATGACAATACAATAATATGGTGTCATTGAGCTGGTCTGATTATGGAGCTGAATAAAATAAAAAAGTTTGTCATAATTTTTTTTTTAATTTGATCTTAATGAGTTGTTTGATTAATAGTCAATTTGACACTGTCATATTTAATAATACATTGTGGTGGTTCTTCACTGTCCAATTTAACAAAAATATTGTAAATAATCCATTGTTATCAATAACCATATAACAAATTATTGAATTATAAGCATGCTAAACAAAGGTTGAAGGCGGAATATCTTTTAACAATCTTTTATAGACTTTAGAGACCCGTGGCAACAGACTAGCTTCCACCCCATGGTTTCACTATACATGGGCGTAAGGTAAAAAATTTACACACTGTTAATTACTTTTCTGTTAAACAGTTCTTGTAGCAAGGAGGTTATCAATATGGTTGTATGGTTTTTTAGGGTTCCGTAGCCAAATTAGCAAAAAATCCCTTATGGATTCGCACTGTCTGTTTGTCTGTCTGTCTTTTTTTAATATGTCATAAGAATATAATAAATATTTAAGGGATACAACAGATATGATTTTTTTGCCCTTTTGATAGATAATTGTATGGAACCCTTTGTGCGCGAGTCCGACTCACACTTGGCCAGTTTTTTATGTTTGTTCACACATAACTTTAATTTTATTAATTATTTTTGCCAACCCATTGGTTCAGTATAGCTCCAAGGTCCGAAGTGGAGTTAGGTTTTATTTTAATTTTATTGTCTTTGAAGGAGGTTTTACTCTTTTTGTTAAAACTTAATTATACAAATAAAAGCTTGTCATAAAAGAAACTAACTAATCTTAACAAACCAATTTACTATGATCTAGGCAAGACGACATTACTTATAAAGATTTTTTTGCATCTTTGTAAAGAGTATACTATGTTTATTATCATGTCCATGGTCCATCAAATCCTATTGGACTAAAATCTTTTGAGATAAGACCGCCTGTCTGTATATTATTCACATTATATGTCATCACATAGGATTGGATATAAAGCAAAGAGTTTGTTTGAACGTGCTAATCTCCAGAGTTACTGGTCTGATTCTAAAAAATATTTTACCAATAGTAAACTACATTATCCCTGTGTGCTTTAAATTAGGCCAGGAACGCGAGTGAAACCGTGCGAAACAGCTATAAGTAAATAATGCAAGTGGGATCAAAATAACAAACTGATATGTATAATTATAAAAACAGTAAATAGGAAACCGCAATAACTGTCAAAAATAGCGGCGACACAATTCGTGCAATCACCAACATCTGCATCCAAACATTGGCAGCTGCAATTTTAACAACACACAATAATCGCCTTTATATCTAACACGATAACAATCATATTCGTGTGGAGATAAAAGCATGGTGGTCAACAATAATGTTTGTTGGGGATCGTCAGGTCGCGCGCCTGTCATTTGCGAGAACCCTTCCGCATGGACCGTGGATTATGTCCCAGGGGATTAGGAGAGATAGCAAATAAGGCAAAAACTGCCGATAATGGCAAGGATATAAAGTTACAACATGGTAGTGTAGCTGTAACTATGGTCGCTGTTTGCTTTTAAATTTGCGTAGGTATTTAGGTCGATGTTCACCGACTAGAAAACTGTCTGATAAACTATAATCGGGCGTATACCATGAATTTGTCGTCGTAAACGCCCGATTATAGTAGTCACGTTAATCTACTTGTTTGACCTATATTAAGTAGTTGAATTGTAGTACCTATGGACAGTCGTATCAACCTAATACATTAGAAAATGATGAATAATGAAAAAATAATACAATAACATACCTACTTATTGCGTTGAAGTGATTAGAAACAATTATAATTATGATAGACTAGCTGTTACCCGCATTTCTGAATAAAATGTAGCCTATACGTTAATCCAAAGTATGATCTATGTATGTGCTAAGTTTCGTTAAAATCCGTTCGGTAGTTTTAGCGTGAAAGACATATTCACATTTTAATAAACCTTCACATTTCCAATAGCAAGATCTAACAAAACAGGTACATTTAAAAGTCGTATAAATTCTTTAATTACACTTTTTGCAAACCATACTCCCGATATAGCATTAGAAAGGGTTCGTAGTGACTCAGCACTACCCTAACTGACCATCGCAATAGAATCCAACCGACACACTAATCTTTCCATATCGTCCAGCGTTCACACCTAGCCATTGTGTCCATTGTCACACTCTTGCATGACTGCCACATTCCATTTACCAATATTACAATCTGATGCTCTTTCAATGTCCAGAAATTGTATTTGTAAATTTTGAATGAATTCTTTCTTTGCCAAAATTAGATTCTGGTGCCTGAAAGGTGTAACTTGTTGGGATTTCCGGAAATTCTGCGAAGGAATTTTGATGATTAATTTGGCTCCCAAGGTTTCCACGATGAGTTCTGGCTAAATCCAATCTGATAACCGGTGATCTTGTTCCGACCTACATGCTACATACTTTTCTACATGTTTTTGTGCAAATTACATTGCATTTTCTTCTGTTGGTATTGAACTGACAATTACGTATCTCGAACGTTTTCGAATAATTAGAATAGCGATTCTTAGAATTCTATTTTTTCTATATATATGTAATGTAGTTTGGGAACGCGGTTCCCATTTCGAGCCAACAAGCTTATTCACCACTTCGTTTTCTAAATCAGTAAAAAGCTAGTCAAATAATAAGGCATCTCTAGCATCTCATGTATTATCTAATTTATATAAAGCATTAAATGTATGTTTGTTATAAAACTCTCCGTCGAATTCTTATCCTCATTATTGTACTATATGAATATGTTTCGATACATTTATCCCTTTCACGTTAACAGTTATTTTATATCATGGGCAGAACGTGGGACCGCCCCTACTTAAACTTTCTCATAGAAGCGACTAGAAAGTAATATGTCATCCTTGATCGCTTCTTTAGAGAAATGCTCTGGAAAAGGTTTTTTTGTGTACTTTATTGATGTCGAAGTAGCGGAAGTTGGAGTTTGCAAGTAATATTCAGTGAGACGTATTTATTAGACAACTTTGGGTTAGCTCTAACCATAGTTATCTCGAATATAAACTTGTGAATCAAAACAATTTATTACTTTTTCTGATTCCCGTTAAATAATCATCTTTATTGCAGTCGCTGCAATGATTTGGCATGATAATTCCTTGCAAAGCTTCTAGAAATCACCCGTTTGCAAAAATTATGAATTCATAATCCATCCAGGATTAAAATTCTGTTTTTTTGCAATAACCGAGATACATTGTGTAAAATGGTTGCAATCTACATTGACAATTGCGAAAGAATTGAAAACTAGCACAATTGGGCTCACGGCAGCCATTATCAACAGTCTGATAAAGTTGTGTTATTTTTACACAAATATGATTTACAATATTTCTAAGAATGCACAATGCTGCCGTGTCTATGGGACTCAACTCTTGCCCATTGTAAGTGCGGTGTCCCATATTTTTTTCGTCAGTATTGTAACAAGAGTCAGTGTTAGAATGGAATATTGAATCTGTGTCCGTCATCTGTGGACAATGCCCACTATTAGCGGATTATAATCCGCAAAAAGAGCAGGTACTGCCTGTAATGTCTTGTCCAAAATACTAGCGGTGGCGGTGATAGATCCCTGATCAATGTAGCTACGAAATATCTTGCACCCCAGATTAATGTAAAAATTCAAAACCTTTTCACCTTTTTATAAATGAAAAATATACATTTTTGTGTATTTTCAACTTCATTGTTTGTTGCTAAATATTGTAAATCATGATTGATTCGATTAATGGAAAGTAGAAGCTGGTTTTCCAATATTTTACTAAAATTACTTACGTCAAACATGCTTGTTTGAGTTGCTCATTTCTGAAATTCTATTGTTACTTCTTCTTTCACTTCACTCCTTCATGGAGCCACAACGCTTCTGCCTTTCCATTGGGCCAAATATAATATTTGCTTGCGTTATAGCAGATGCAAGCTTGTCAAGGCTTGTCATAGTCCCACGGGATCCTTGAAGCGGTCACCGATTATCACAAACAATAACATATCTTGGACACGACCGAGTTATGTATTTCCATTTGCCATGTACGTGATAGACGGTCCTAATCTTCAGGGAGTTGGTCATTCTGCCTGTTGCGTTTGTTATTTTAGTCGTAACTCAAATAATTTCAACTTCTGAAATGTGTTTTGACTTCTCGGAAGCGTTTTGATTTAATACGTAGCAATTTTTTGGACGAAACATTTCTATAGTCAATATTTCGATTTTAAACTGTGTAAGCAAATTTCGTCATAGATTGATTTTCTGTGGATTTAGTGAAATCATGGAAAACAGTATTTTAGACCTTTTAAGTACACTTCTAGCATATTAAAAATAGCATAGCATACTAGCTCAGTATATTTAAAATAACTCAGTTCACTGTTCTTAATTTGATCAACCCCAAACTCTTACTTTCATTGAATTCGTTGTCAGTTCAAGTTCAATCAAAGTACAATCCAATAAAAAACCAGTTCATGATATTAAGAAAGAGAGAAATATTAAAAGTAAGTACATATACAAATAAATTTGTATCCAAAACTCTTCAACTAAGACCACACTCGACTCTAAAAAAAACCCTTTGCAACATGTCAATCAGAACGATTCACACCGCTATCTCCCATGAAAACTGCAACGCCTCCATTTGCGAATCTAATCGCGAATCCACGACAATTGTCACAATTGATACAATTGTTGCAGAAACGCCTTTTAAAACCATTCAAATTTACATGGAAACCACAAAATCTCTAACTGTACTTCAGCATTAGTTCAACTTTTGCAGTTACTGTTACTCTTATGTCAATGTAATAAAGATTATATTCCTGTAAAGACAGATTGTTTGGTGGTTCTAGAAGGATTGCAAATCTCCCAGCTTGTTAATCCCTAAGGCGACAATATGGGCCTTAGCACCTGCTGTGGTTTCTATTTTGTATCTAACGGTAGTCTATAGATCTGATGAAGTGAACAAATCTACTGAAGGTTTTGGAAAATCAAAGGCTTATTTTTTTATTACGGCTATTTTCATGTCATATCTTCATTCGGAGTAGTTGCAGACTCTTCTTTGTCTACCACGTTAACGTAATTTTATTATAGCTTGTAACTATCTTCAGTAAAAAAGCTATCGCACTACGTTTAAAAGTAGCACCAATGAATGATAAATTGAGAGGGAACCGTTTATAGTGGTTCGGACATGT
Source organism: Tethea ocularis (assembly GCA_963555595.1). NCBI lineage: Eukaryota > Metazoa > Arthropoda > Insecta > Lepidoptera > Drepanidae > Tethea > Tethea ocularis. The sequence goes on along the minus strand of OY741972.1, from coordinate 9,024,057 downwards.
CATGAGGAGGGATGAAACCCATGTGACTAAAAGAGTTATGAAAATTAAAGTTGATGGATATAAGGGCCAAAAGGCGTACTTAACACATTGCGTCGATCACAATTGATAAGAAACAGGGCACCCATATCCTACAAAGTTTTAAGTTATTTATTTGCCTTTTTTAACTTTACAGCAATACCTCACAAATCAGCTAGTCTCACAGTTCCATCATCAAGTCTCCCGGCTCAATCATCAGGACTCCTAGCGCGTTCGATGGCCTCCCTAGCTCAGATGCACAAGACTGGGCCACACATCAAATCAAGGAAGTCTAGAAATCCACTAAATGGAAATCCTTTTGCTAAGGTGACATTAATTTATAAATAGCTTTGAGATGAAAACAAAAATGAATTATGATAATAATTCTAGATACTTAAAGCATTTAATAAGTTCTGTTGTAAAACAAATAAATCAAATTTAAGTGTCTATTTGTAATGTCAAAATTACAGCTATACTAAATGCATATGAATGTTACGGCTAAAACCCGAAGCATGGCTATAACTAGGTGCAGCCGCATGCGGTTAGTTAAACCTAGGTATTATGGGTCGACGTAAAGTTACACCTAGTTCTATCCGGCTAATTTAAATTTCTTTCATCATTCCGTTCAACACGGATACTTTAGGTCAGAAGTAGTTTTTTTTGTTCGCAAAACAGTTTTGCATAAACCATAATACCTAAGTTTAACCAACCGCCATCGACCTAGGTGTAGCCGGCTAGACCTAGGTGCAATCACACTTCGGCTTATTGCCGTAACATATAGATAAAATATTTCTCTTCTCAGTAAAAGCTACCTTCCGAACTATGCGTTAGAGTCTCACAAACTCATAAGTGCCTGTGCTATATTAAATAAAAATATTACATTTAATTTCAGGGTGTTGTTTTAAAAACAGTGATAAAGAAACCTAAGAAGCCAAACTCTGCGAACAGAAAGTGCGTGCTGGTACGTCTATCAAACGGGAAGGAGATGGTCTCCTACATACCCGGCATCGGCCACAATTTGCAGGAACACAATATAGTACTCGTCAGGGTTGGCAGGTGAGATATGTGCTCCTGGACTGACAAATATTAGGTACTAGCTTCCGCCCCGCGGTTTCACTCGCGTTCCAGAGGGATATTATGTTTTCGCGTTAAAATAAACTTATTGTATAAAAACTAAACTAAATAAATATCTGGTTTTCATAGTTGGTACCAACTCTACAAGCTCTGCTTAGTTTGGGATCTGATAGCCGTGTGAAGAATGTCCCAAGATTATGAATCCTACTAAGATTGTAAATTCAAAAGTTTGTTACTTCTTCACGCTCAAACGGCTGGACTAATTTGATGAAATTCTGTATGGAGGTAGCTGATATCTTGGATTAACACATAGGCTACTTTTAATCCCACGTTTTCATATAACGCGGGGTATTATGTATTATCATAGAATTCCCCAATTAGTCGTAACTCATACAAAGTCCTCCCCCTCCCCCGGTAACGCCCTTAGCCGAGGTTCGTACCCCATTCGGGGGTGCCCTCAGGCGTTGTTATCTAAATATTACCCGGCTAAGAGCCCTCTGAGCTCGCCGATTTGTCCGGTAAGGTTGTTGGAGCCATCTGAGGCTCCCAACTTAGTCCTTTAAAAAAAAAAAACGTAGAATACGTAATAGTATAAAAACAAATATCCTAAGTACAAATATTATAAATGCGAAAGTTTGTGAGTATGTATGAATGTATGTTTGTTACTCTTTCACGCAAAAACTACTGAACGGATTTGGATGAAATTTGGAACACAGATAGTTTATAACCTGGATTAACACATAGGATACTTTTTATCCAGGGAAAACATAAGGTATATCGGGAACGTGAGTGAAACCGCGGGGCGGAAGCTAATTATAACATAATGTATCCCCAAATCCCTTAAATGTCTTTTTAGAGAAATTGTAACAATTTTTCTTTTATTTCCAGATTAAAAGATTGCCCCGGAGTGAAGCTAAAATGCGTACGTGGCAAATATGACCTGTCTCATGTCGTCAAACAGAAAGCTTAGTGTCAATGTGTTGTTATTTATATTTTTAGTGTATTTAGTCGAAATTATATATAATAGAATAAGACTCTAATGCTTACTTTTATTACTGCTAACTTCCCCAAAAATGTGTAGATATTGAAAAAACTAGTGAAGGGATTTTGATGACACTTGGCACATAGATAGATCATACCCAAGAATAACATATATGTCTAGCTAGATAGAGATAAACAACAACTGTAATTACATAACTTTAAAAAAAAAGCCTTGCTGAGTTTCTTGCCGGAGTCTTCTCAGTTCAAGTGTATTCCGAACCGGTAGTAGAGTCTAAAGAATATTGTAACTGTTGACATTCATAAGTGCCTTATTAGGGCCTAAACTGAATAAATGAGTTTTTGATTTGATTTGATTTTGAGTGTTCGCGCGTCTAAACGCCAAAAGAAGTATACTTTTGGCTTATAAGCTTGTTCCGCTCAGCGATGACACTGTCATTGTGCTATAAACACGTATTCTGTCACATTCTGTGCCGAATTTGCTCCAGAATACCGACACCGATTTTACAAAACCGAGAAGGCAACTGGTTCTCTAGGTGTAATTGCCGGAACACACCGGTAGGTGCTTGGCGACAAATTTTCAACTTGAGGGTGGTAGCCAGGCAGACGGTTACTACAACAAGGTATCCTACCACCGTGTCATAGTTTCCCCATTATGAGTCATTTTATCTTTGAAATATAATTAGACAGGAAAGCCATATTTTAGTAATCTACCTCATATTTTTTTATATTTTCTATGTGGGTAAGCTTTAAGAATGAAAACAAAACATTCGTATCTCATTATTCATGTTCATTTTAATTGATACAAATTAAATACCTTATTAACTTACATTGTAAAATAACTTAATCACATTGCACATATCCTAAGCTTAATGGTGACATAACAAACTAATTCTTAATCTCATACAAATTAAAGTTACAATTGCACAATACTTCTAATTACATACATAAATTACTTATAAACTATTAATTTTATTGTCCAGTCTTTATTGTATTCATGTCTTAGCACTGACACAAATATTGACACCGCAAACAAACTTTTCTACTCAATTGAGTCTTCAAATTAGCTACTTCCTTCTTCAAATAGCTAACCTTTAAAGCTAGATGTATCTCTCTAAGTTTTCTCCTGTCTCTGCTCTGTTTTGCTGCATAATTGTTTCTTTCTCTTTGTCTTCTGTAAGCGTCATTTGAGGATTCTATGCTGGCACGAACGGTTCGTCTCATTCTAGGATTATTGCCAAGTAAGGCCCCACCATTTTTCTCTGCCATTGCTCTTAAAGCATCTCTTTCGAATGATTGAAAATCTGGGTCGTCTGATAAATAGTCAGCGTCGACTTTACTGAAACGTCTTTTAGATTGATTGACAGGCGATTCTGGCGGTGAGAGGGTCGAATGCAATGGACTGAATCTTTCGAATGATGAACTCGCAGATACTGGTGACATTTGGTCTGCGTACACTGGTTGATATTGATAACTATAGGTTTGGTCTTGAGGCACATAATGCGGTTGGAACACTGTGTTTTGGTAGCTGGAAAACGCCAATGGTTCTTGTTTTACTCGCTTTGATAAATCCAACGCTGTGTCAGCGTAGGGGGTCCACAGAGACATTTTGAAGGATTGTGTAACTTTGACGGATCACTATAAACAAGTGACGGTCGCTGTCGGGTGTTGCCCAGGAGTCCTTTGAGGGGCGGGGCTTGTAAAGTGGGGTTGAATGCTGCTCCGTGATTGGTGGGATTATGTACGCGCTACCCGACGTGGTGTTAACGGGATTTTTTGTAAATAGAATGCCGTCGAATGCAACGTTCAATGATTTATTGGAAAAGAGTTCGTTTGATGATTATTTCTTGCTATATTTGTGATTTGCTATTGCAGTTTTTTGTTGGTATCAACATGATTAGAAATAAAATGTAGGTGACTAAATAAAATACCCGAACTAAAAAAATACATTCCATAATAATTACCTAAGTACTTAAATATAGCAAAAAAGAACTTATAGATTTATTTATTTTAATTTTAATATTATCTAAAATAAGTAGGTAAGTACCCAAAGTTAATCTAATATTATGAAGGAGATCAATTATTTAGGTACCTACTCACATTTTTTTTTTCATTTTACTAATTAAATTATGCACTTAATCCATTCTAAGTATACCTATTTTAAATCCGAAAGCAACTCTTTATTTGTTACATTTCAGCTGTTTCAAGCCTAAACCGCTGAACCGATCGCGATGAAATTTGGTGCGCAGTTAGCCTATGATATGGAGGACGCCATAGGCTACTTTTTATTCCGGGAACGAGTAATTAACGATACAAAATATTATTCAAATTAGTTTTTCAAGTTAATGACTTTGTTTACCACTTTAATCATTTGTCGCCAATTTTTTTTTTTATTTCACTAATTAAATTATGCACTTAATCGTGACTTAATCCATTCTAACTATATTTTAAATCCGAGATCGCGGGGAACAGCTAGTTTATAAAAGGATAGCATGACTGACTGACTGATCTATCAACGCACAGCTCAAACCACTGGACGGATCGGGCTAAAATTTGGCATACAGATAGCTATTATGACGTAGGCATCCGCTAAGAAAGGATTTGTGTGTGCTTTGCACAATTGCAATACGTTCTATTTTCCTACTAAAAAAAAATCGGTCACCGAATATCGGACGTCAGCGTTTAGTGTAGATTATTAAATTATTACCTGTAGGTTGGTATCAAGTAATATAGTTTAAATTCTAATCGGCAGAGTCCCATATCATCTCAAATTTTTCAAATAATAATACCTACAGTTTAAATTATTATAAAACTATTCTATACGTTATTACGTCTCATCTCATCCCTTACCAAATCATGCGAATGTCCAGAAACTATCATTATAAATCATTGAAGCGTTAATAACGCACCAAATGTTACGTTGACGACTCCATTTTGTCCACTTCGTCACATTGTGTGTGCGAGTGTCCGGCACGACTTCCGGCCGCCATATTGGCGCAACTCTTTACTGCGCTTGCGCACAATGATGATGTCACGGTGGTCCGCTGATTATGTCCCGTCAAAGGACTAATGCTTCAAATCATCATTCGAGTGAGATGGATCGAGTAACTGATACTAATTGTTACTTAAACTTTAGAATAGATTTGGAAGAAGAATGTTTAACCGACAGATAACTCAATTTTAAGATTATCATCGATGCTTTTTGATTGAATCTTTTAAAAGTTTATTGGTTAATCGATTTGTGTTAAAATTGTTTATGGTACCTACTTTTCTTTGGCTAACATAATGGACATAATGTAATTTTCTAATATTATTCTTGGCATCTGCTTGATATATCGATCTTTAGGTAGTTATTCTGCATAAACCTATAATACAATTTTATAACAGCTTTAAATTAATAATTTTTACTCACCCCTATTAGCAAAAAGGCGGCGTTTTAATCCACACAAAAATTACAAACTTTTTTCTCGTAACATCTGCATAATTTTTAAATTTCGAAATCCTTAGGGTCGTGTGATTAAATAACAAAGGCCGTAATTATCCGGGAGCGTTGTTTGAAGTCGTATAAACGGTGGTTTATGGTTGCCATAAACAAAAGTGTTTTGTTTGTGTGGTTGCTAACGGCGCTCGCGCAGGTAGGATTATTATTGATAAATAGGTAGGTTCTTAAATAAGGACAGCACGCGTCTTTATTGCATTTGCATGCAAAATACCTACTGCATAGTTATGTATGCCTATGCTGCCTATGTTAATTATGCAATTTATGGTAATGGGCCGCATTTTGAAATTTTAAAGGATAGTTTTAAATGCTTTTTGGAAGGAATTAGCGTTTAGATTGGTATATCAAATTGATTATTTTATGTATTAAATTATCAATACATAACGGATATTTGTAATAAAGGAATCAATGTGAAATTCTAGTTATTGTAATAAACAATCTTCCAAGGTTTTATAAACTGCTGTAAATAGGTAGGTAGATAAGGAATTTCAATAGATTATAGAATTCAAATAAAAATACCTAATGCGCTATGTTATAGGTAGGTTGCTATACCTACTCACCTTAGTGGTTTAAAAAAACCTTAAGTATTTCAAGTTAGTACCTATTTAAATCATGGAAAAAATATAGGGGCATCGAAACATTACCTTAAATATAATACGCCGACGTCTGCCCCCATGCAGAACTGTAAAAATAAATACTGAATAATCCGACTGCCGACTGATGTAACTTACTATTAATCCCAGGACAAAACGTCCCCGAGTACAGGTAGGGCATGTAAAAAATAATTTAAAAGAGCTGTAAAAGAGTATTAGAAAATAATAACACAGTCGCTATTTGCACTAGTTTCTACTAACTAAATAGACGATACCTGCTATACCTAGGTATGCGTCTATTGTTTATCTACATAAATAATTATTATATCATATCACTAGATTCTGCCGTGATTTAGGGTACCCGAGGATGTTTTTAGGAATAAACGTATTTCAGATTTAAATTATTATTATGCTGGTATGAAAAATGTAGCTTATAGCATTATAATAATGTAGCGTACTGCTTAATTTAATAAATAAGTGAAAAAAAATCACTATACCTATTATTCAAACTCGCAAATAAACTTTTTCTCTATAAAATATTATAGTACCTATAGATATACGATGAATGCTCTCATTTTCATTAAAAAATTCCGTCAGGAAAGTTAGATAAAGAGGTACATAAGAAGATATACATAAATAAATAAACCATAGCGTATAATCCATATAACCCCATATTGTTCTACCACTCTTCGGTATATCAATCATATAAGGGCTACTGTATCAAGTTGAATGCAATAACACTACTGATTGAAAAGGCTTGGTTCCGCGTGATAGTTTTCACATCCCTGTGGTCGACAGATTGATTGAATGCTGTTTAACCACACATGGTTTGTAGAACTTCATAATATCCTGGGATATTTTTTACTTACGAGCATTACATGCGGCCATCCAAATGTTCACCGTCTAAAATTCATGGTAAACACCCAATCAAATTATAATTGGGCGTTTACCATGAATTTTCGTAGGAAAAAGTCATCGTAAACGCCCGATTATAATTTATCGGACCGTTTCCTTACATCGACCTAAATTAAACTCTCTATCTTACACACTAAACAGACTTAATAGATATGTAGGTAATTGATAAGTATACCTACAACTTGTAAATATACCTACCTATGTACTGATATAAATATTTACACCTCGATTCCAATTTATGAACATAGTCAAACGGGTTATTTAAAATCCACGCCACCACCGTCGTTTTAAGTAAAAAAAAATACTGAAAACAAATAGAAAGATGAACCAACGAAGAAATGCAAAATTTAATCCTATTATTTTAATTCAAAAAGGCCGTAAGTACGAAGTAAAAATACCGTGAAGTAAAAACTGTACAATATGCAAATTGTTGCAGGGTTGCGTGCAACATTTGTGAAGGATTATCGACAAAAGGGTTCGATTGTCCGATGTGAGACAAAAGGCTCATTTCTAAGTAACTTGCGAATTTTAAAACGGTACATTTTGTGGACAAAAAATTGGGTATTTTATCTGATTTTCAATCTTTCGGACCGTCTTCGTGACTTGCATTGTGATTTGACACAAATAGGCGGGCTTTATTTTCTTTTTTTTTTAATTAAACTGAAATGTACAAGATTCACTTATTTTGTACTATCCTATTAGTATAACTACTACATCACTATGTATCACTCACAGTTTTGTAGGGTATTGTTTGACCACAATCTCTGCTCTCTCAATGTTAAGCTCAATAACTACAAATAAACTTAATCTCCCAATAAAATGCTACGCAAAAAATAATTAAAGCCCAATTGCAAAGTTTATTGCTTATTAGTTGTTTGTGTCATATATTTCATAAACATCTTCTATCTAAATAAGTATTAGGCATATAAAGACCCATAGTCATTTGTAAATAGAATTTTGTAGCTACCTATCCCTGTTTATTGTGCAACTCCCCTTTTCAACACAGGGACGCCACATACAATAAAATTGTGCAACCAATAGCTAACGTTTTAACGCACAGTGGCACAAACATAATATGGCTTGGGAAAAGTTTTACATAAGTAAATCGATATTTTTTCTTTTTTCTAATAACAGTAAATGTGTGATTAATAATTTTTGTTTTCATACCGGGTATACATATATTTATATACTTAGCGGGTTTGAAATTCATGCTAAAAAAATGACGATAAGTTTTTACTTACCTTAGGATATCTAATTTTTGCTCAAATATTTTCTGTGAATTGTGTGTGCTCTGTACCTAATAAATAATAATATAGAGCCAGTGTATAGAGCCTCCTTTGCTTCTCAAATAGGTACTTCGCCATTTTCTTACACTTATAGCTCGTATTCATCATGTCAGCCGAAAGATATCCACTGCTGGACAAAGGCCTCCCCTAAGGATCTCCACGATCGGCCGGCCGTCTTGCGCTACCCGCATCCAGCGGTATTAGGTGTATCAATATTATATCTAAGTTATTCTTATGGATATCAGGCGTCTTTCGTCGGTAAAATTGTTATATCCGCATTGCACCCCAGTGGACATTGCATGCTTAGGGTTACGTCCAATAATTAAGTCTGCGAGGGTTGCTCCCCTATAAACGCAATGCCTCCCCTTATAATGCCCATCCACCCTCGTATTTCCAGCAGCCATTTCCAATCTATATGTATTTAATATCGATCGACTATATTCCCTTATTTTCTGCAGCATTTGCGAGGAACGAAACCAACTTTCAAAATATTATTAAAAACAGACTAAAGTCTGTCATAAATGACAAGACTTTGTTTCCTGGGATAATTAGGACTAGATAGGTACATTTTTTTATAACCTACCTAAATATCAGCACTTAATTATTGCGTACTTTGAAATAGTATCTATTTCTTTCTTCAGTTTAACTTAACTTTTATTAGACCATACTAATTAACTCTGGATTCGCACTTTTTTGTTTTCATCCATCACGTTTTGAACAATAATATCTTTGTTTACCCCATAAGAGAATAGATAAGTAGTCGACGTTCTTTCCCTTTCTAATAGTTAATAATAATTTTTAGATTATAGCAAAATTTTAAAACTATCATAATTTAGTGTAACAAATTCGCATCTACCAACAAACAGTAGGTATGATTAATAATAATGTTATCGAACGGGACATCAAGAGCCCTGTGAGCTATGTTCACAATGAAAACAACTCTTTGACAGTGATGGGAGGCTGCCAATCCTTAACCATGTTTACTTGCACACCTCGCCGCGTGCCGAATGTTTTTACAGCGAGATTGGGAATCGGAGATTTTGTGAAATTAATACAATGAAGCTCTCGGTCTTCCAGGAACTTTACGTACGCACGCGCGATACACGCGTCTGTCTTTCAACGATTCTGTATGATTAAAAATCAGATACATTTTGCAGCTGTCTCGATTCATTTGATACCAATCCCCTAGGTTTTATGTGCTTACTATATTTGACCACATCATCACTGACCACGGTGAAATTGTGGTCAAATATTATATTATAAAAATATCTACTTAAAAATGTATGCTGAGAAGTTTTGAGTTAAAAAGATATCTTAAATTAAAGTTTCCATACTATAAACTTTATACAAAAAACACAAAAATCTATAGCAATTGCAATAATATAATGAAAACTACCTAAGTAAGTCCAAAATGTAAAAATGATTTACAAAAGCTTTGACAAACAATTGCAATACTCCGTGTTTTGGCCCATAATAAAACCTTTTGAACCACTGTGGGCGCGGCATGCGTAAGCGCACGAGAGCGTACGGCACGCGCGCTTTATCCAATGGGAACATTTCACACATCCCACATTATTTCTACCTACTATTATTATTGAACAATGAACATACCTCATTTTATGTATGTACAAATTGATCTTTTAAAAAGTCCTTTACGCTATTACTTGTCGTCCAAGTAGAAGCATTTCGTATATTTGTAATCAATTGAATACTATAAGTACCTATAGGCATTAAAGACAAAATAGTTACTAATATTAGTACGTAGTATATTATTTATTCTATGCTAATATTATAAAGCGGAAGAATATGTGGGTTTATTTGTATTGAACACACAAATTTCAAGAAATAGTCCGATTTGATACATTTTATAAGCAATGGACACCGAAAGATTATGCTTTAGCTTTAGGTATATCATAACACTATTGAGTGAAACCGTGGGGCACAAGTAAGTAACAAAATAAACGAATATTTGAAAATAAATGCTATTTAGGTAGTAACAAAGAATAAATAATATATAGGGTAGTAATAATAATCAAAATTAAAATAGTTGTTATAATTTTAGGATAGCATTTAGCACAAACAGTATTTTATTAGCCTCAGGTAAAAATATATTTTTCCTGATGCGAAATATTAATCTGATCATAAACTTTAATCCTCTTAATGCCCAGCTACCTAGTTCGGTAGGAGTCTAAAGTCATAAAAATAAGTCTATCTATTATTTGAAGGACTGGGTGTTAGAAAGTGCGGTATGATCATAAAGAAATCATAATCCGAGAAGCTTAGTTAAATATTCTTCGTACAGTTAAAGATAAATAAGGTGATTCAAAATTAAAAAAATATTTTGAGTTAATGGCAATACTTTTATTACTTACAAAATCTATACTTTTATACAATCTGTTTTAAATACTTATTTTTAAACATAATAAATAGATGACATGATACAACTAGAACATCTCTCATGATTTCATTAGCGGTGTCCGTTGAAACATAATTTTGTTATATTTACAAGTTTAAGTACCTAAATCGATTTTCTTTATTTACAATTTATACAAAGATTATCATAAGACAAATTGCACGCAACACTCTAAACATATTCGAGTTTATAAGTTTAGTAAGGTCTATTTTCACCGACTATACCTAAAACGGTCTGATAAATTATAATCGGGCGTTTACGATGACGTTTTCCTACAAATATTCATGGTAAACGCCCAATTATAATTTATCGACCTAAATTATAACTATTTAGCAGTCCCATCGTCTAAACGCACTTTGATTTTAGCACTCGCAAATTTGCCGACACCGGTTGCAAACTCCTGATGCCAATTTCGCTCGCAAATCCGCCATTTTCTTCTTCAAATACGTCACTTGAAACGCCAAACGGACTTCTCTTAACTTCCTTCTATCTCGACTCTGTTTTGCTGCATAGTTGTTCCTCTCCCTCTGTTTTCTGTACGAGTCATCAGCAGCTTGAGTTGTTTGTACGGCTCTTCTCATTCTTGGGTTATTTCCAAGTAAAGTTCCCCCGTTTTTCTCAGCCATAGCTCTCAAAGCGTCTCGTTCAAATGCTTGATATTCAACGTCATCTTCCAAAGATTCAATATCGTAAAACTCTGGAGACTGCGGTGGCGATGGTGTAGCCTTCAAAGGCTGGTATTGAGTCCAACTTCCAACTGATTCTGGTGAAATCTGTCCTGACGGCACTTGCTGAGTTTGAGGATATGGGTAACCGATGTAGTACGGATGCTTGGCTTCCGGATAATGTGGGTACACGTATCCTGGTGTAGGTGAAGCACTTATCGGTGGTAAAGGTGACTCCCGTTCGGTTTTTAGTGACGGAGAAGTTTTGCTCAAGTCCAAAGCATCTTCCTGCGCGTACGGCGTCCATAAAGCCATATTGAAAGATTTATCAGAGATATTACTCGGTTGAAGTATAAAACGTGAATGACCAGTGGCTTGCCCAAGCGTTCAATTCGTAGATTAGGGCGGGGCTTAGTAAATAAGGGTTGCACCCCCGAGCAGTTGCGGAAAGGGTTATTTTTCTACCTGTCTTGGAGTATGTAGTAACGGGACTCAACTCTGCGGCGAGTTACTGTATTTTCATTGATTTACTGTATTAATATTAATTCTTGGGGATAATGTCTTGGTACTACAAAGCTAAGATCACAGTCAATCTAATACTGATCTTAAGAGTTTATGTAATTTCCTTATATTTACTTAAATTATGTTCATTAATGACTTTGTTTTTAAATTATTTTTATTTTGGCGCAAATGACGCTCATTAATAAAAATTAATGCATTTGTTTTTACACCATTTTAGTAAAATCTATATTATTACAATATTATGTAAGTAATTTATTTTTTTGTGAGATTAGATAATGAATTTGCTTATTATATTAATTGCATATAAGTGTACGTACCTACCTGATTTGTTTACAGCTGCAAAGCACAGTGTTTTGTGATTATGAACCATATACACCATAGTCAATAGAGTTATATTAGATTACTTTAAAAAATATTGCCAAGCTATCTAACCCTTCCGCGTTGTATTTTAAACAGACGAATAAGTAGGAATACATTGTTGCTAATAACATAGACTAATATAAAAATAATAATTTTATAATGTGGAGTAGGGAGAATTTTATAATAAGGGAGGTAAAATATTATGATTATTAAATTTAAAAAATAGTTTATATTCTCGCACCCTAAAATACCAAAATATAATAGAACACAAAATACAACATTATTATGCTTATACTTAGAAGCAATGTTATGTTTGTTATTGGGTTCCAGTAGTAAAAAGTCATCTGAAAAAGTGGGTAGGTATTTAATCGTTAAACGGATTAAGAACCAATAAGTAGGCATCTAATCGTCCTATCTTCTTCCGTCACAAAATTAAATTATTTTTATTATTTATTATTATTATTTTGTTAAAGGATTATAATATTACAAATACCAGTTGAATAAAATAAATAAAGGAATTGTTTAATCCTGTCAGTGATATCATCCAAAGTAAAGTGAAACATCTATTTTATTGTCGTCCTACAAAACCTGGATTATAGAGGTTCCAGAAACAATAGCGTAATCTTTTTTATGCACCCGCATAATTCAAGCAAAGGAATTAGCACCTAAGTTTCAAAATATTAGTGAATTTTATGATTTTATGATGTTCACCGCAATTTTACTTAGAAACTCATAAATAAGTGCCATGACTTATGATTACGGAAGTATTTAAAATATGACCAGATACTTATTTTATTTATTGAGAGTCTTAAAAATAACAAAGATAATGAACAAAAAAAAAGTAACTACTATATTACAGCATAATAAACCCTAGCATGTTCCCTTCTAGGTTGGCTATGTTTACTTCCACCATCGGCTACATCATCACTGACCACGCGGTGATAATATTGTGGTCAAACACAGGCCTATAGCAAAAAAAAGCCTACTACCACTAGATACTACCTATATTATCCTTATATTAAATCATAGCTAGTGTTTCATAAACACATACACACCTACTTAACAGCAAAGCATATAGTGTAGGTACTGTAGGTAAATAATGATTCTAAGGAGCTTGAATTGCATTGTCTATCGATACTTTAGTATACACGGCCACAGATCAAGCTACACATTTTTGTTGCAAAATAGCTCCTATTACAACCTCATAAGGTGCCGCAGTGTGTAGCTTGATCTGTGGCCGTGTGTAACATATTTAAAGGAGACATCAATAAAATGCATTGATGTCAAATTTTGGTATGAATTTTACTAAAATACAGTTATCTTCCGGGATCGTCTTTATTATATATCTTTTCTGAGATTATTTTCTAAAGATTGAGTAACAATTAGTATCAGTTACTCGATCCATCTCACTCGAATGATGATTTGAAGCATTAGTCCTTTGACGGGACACAATCTGCGGACCACCGTGACATCATCATTGTGCGCAAGCGCAGTAAAGAGTTGCGCCAATATGGCGGCCGGAAGTCGTGCCGGACACTCGCACACACAATGTGACAAAATGGAGTCGTCAACGTAACATTTGGTGCGTTATTAACGCTTCAATGATTTATAATAACACCTTACTGGTTTTTACCGTAAAATATTACAATGAAAATTATACCTCGGAGTTTCTGCGTCTCTCAAAATTCACGACATTTTCGAAAATTGAATGTATCAATTACTGGCATTTTAATACTAAAAGCGAAAAGGTACTTTGAAGGGCTAAATCAAAAGGTTGATGTTCACCGACGAATAACGGCCCGATAAATAATAATCGGGCGTTTACGATGACTTTTTCCTATGAAAATTCATGGTAAATTTTTTTTCTATACCGTGAACTCCGACCGTAGTCTTTAAAAAAAATACCAATCACTAACTAATAAGGTCTAAGTTCACTAACTAGAAAACCAACCGATAAAATATAATTTTATACAACAAAATTATCCCATTTTCTTTTACCAGGCTACATTTTTTAGGAATAATCTTCAGTTTATTGACTGCAAACGCGCGTTCTTTTTTTCCGGAACTATCATGGCGCCTAGCCCTCTGAGGTAGGTAGGTATCCTATAAATGACCACGTCTTCAAGTAGGTAAGCTATTGAGAACCACCCTATTTTAACGTTGAAAAATAGCCATGTCATACCAATTTCACGGTATAAACAAAACCATTTGTCATCAAAAAGAAAGTGCGACTATTTCGCAAATGACAGAAAATATTTGCATAGTCCAACCCTTTTGTTTTTCGTTACATTATAAATTATACAATTTGCATGTTGTATTGAAAAGAGTTTTATGTTTCTGAGAATGCAAGGTACCGTTATTTATTAGGTACCTACTCTGAAAACGGTGTAGGTAATGTTTTCAGGGTTCATGTATGTAGGCATGTTACTTCTGATGAATAATTAATTTAGATGTGTGGGTTAGTGACAGGCCCAATTAACGGTCCGATAAATTATAATCGGTCGTTTACCATGAATTTATCCGACGAAAATTATTATACATCTCAGTCGATCACAAAATATAATATTATTTAAGTAAATTAACTTTATGTAGAAACAGTCGTACCTATATTAAAATTGAAAAAAAAAAGATAAAATCTTAAATCAAAAAAATTGGTAGTTAATTCTTGTAATAGTTTTGTATCCGTTCCATTTGACATTTATAGAACCTGTGTGAATTTTTTTTTTCTGAATATTTCAGTTATATACTTTATCTACCACTATTTACCACAATCGTAATTCTAATCACTTTTAATACCTATAATTTTGCCCTACTTGTATCAAATAGCGGTCGGATAACGGACTGTAAGGACCTATTGTATGAACTTCACATGTCATTTATTTAGGTATCATTGAAATACGGAACTAAATCACAATCCATCTGTCATACAATCCTTTTATCTACAGCCTATCATACCAAGCAAAAACCACCTTTAAAACAAAGCAGTTTAGATTCAAGATTGTTGTCATAACCGCAAGGTGTAAATTGTACCTAAGCGTCACGCGCCTGCAATTTGATATTATTTAGTTTTTTTTTAATAGCTGTACAGTTTTTCATTCAGCCAGGCAGTTATAAACCTTTTGTGTAATTGACGTCGGAACTTATCGAATGCATTTATTTGATCGATATAGGTACAATCTAATCGCTAAGAATAGGTGATCGATTGATTTTAAACAATTTATTCATAATGTCTTATGTAATAGGTTACTTGTACTTAAGTTAAGTCTGAGAGGCCCCCTAAGCCCCCTTTTCTATTTAGGTAGGTATCTACAGAATATAAGAGAAGATTTCCTGATTGACTGATTCATAATTGCCCAGCAGAAACTACTGAAGCTAAAAACATGAACTTTTGCTCACAGATTCGTTTAGTAACGTAGGCATCCTCCAAAGGCGCACAGTCTGGCGTATCTATGTAATCAAGGACCCCGGGACAAAAATGAAATTGGGGCCCGATTTAAACTAAACTCAGAAAAACCTGCTTTGCTATGAGTATACTTACCGCAAATATTTAAGTAATGTAGCTCCAAAACTGAGACCTAACGTTTAGTAAAAGTCGAAAATCCTATCAACTAGAATAGGTATCTACCTATATCTACTAATAATAAAGCTGAAGAGTTTGTTTGTTTGAACACGCTAATCTCCGGAGTCACTAGTCCGATTTGAAGAAAAATTTCACTAATAGCAAAGAATAAATCTAATAGAAAGCTACACTATCCCCGAAGATTATAGGCTACTATCCAGGGAACGCGAGTGGAACCGCGGGGAACAGCTAGTTATTTATATAACTTTTGGGACGTCGATCATGGAGGCCATGGGGCCCAGGGGCACTCCCCGCATAGCCCTACGGTAGCTACGCCTGAGCGGCGGCGCCTTTTTATCTGTGGAAAACAGAAGTTGCTTCGGGAACGCGGGGCGGAAGCTAGTATTTAATAAAGATTAAAGCGTATCCTATGACGTAGGTGATTTACATTTTCTTAACAAGAGACCCAAGAGACCCATCGATGTATTAAATCTCTCAAAGCATTGCGTCTGTGACTATTCATTAGCTAACTACCAGACATATTAGTCACGTCTAAAGAGGCATCTTGAAAAGAACTATGGAAATTACAATACACGCCTCTTTGGGTGTTTTTTTTTTGCCAATCCATAGATAATCCCGGTGGTTGTACAATTTTTGAGACCACCAAGATTCTGTCGCCGAATGCTATTCATCGATGCTGAAAAAAAAGCGCCACACAAGGACTAGATAGGATAAGCTTTTTTCCTAAAATATCTCATGCCTCGCAGACCATCCTCTCCATTTATTTAGACTACATACATAGGCATTATTAATAAAGCCTGTTTCTTCGGCAGCTTTACTGCAGTACCTACAAAATGAGATTGGGAATGTAGAGTAGGTACCTACATACCGATTTTAACACAATTTAATTGCTAATACACCTGCTACTACCTAGTAATCAGTAATCCTAATCGAATTGAATAGGCTTCATGATGCGCATCACCGCAAACCGGATGATACACATACAAATGTGGTATCATTTTTGGATACCGGATTGATTGTTCAATCAATGTTCATAATATTAAATTATAATATTATTCATTATTTCAATATGAACGAGCCATCTAACGGAAAATAGTAGTACTAAAAATGTTTGCCACTCGACACTAGATAGAAAAAAGGAACCTGTAATAGCTACCTACTTTTTATTGTTTTTTTAAATATTTAACAACTTACCTATTATTTAAATTAGTAAATTTTATTAATTGAACAATAAAACAGACACAGTTTAAAGCGTTATTAAATACAGTCGTTAACCAAATGCCCTTGTTAATAAACATATTTAGTTATTTTGATATAAAAAATAGTCCTAAAATTTATAAACCTATGTTCTTTACCTACTTATTTTATTATTAAAAAATACAAAAAGCAATAATAAATTATCCACACGACATGACAGCCAGGGGCTGCGGCAGGCGGAATTACCGAATAATAAAATATACTATATTATCTGTGGTCGGCCATTTTGGAATTTTGTTAATCCGGTTGGCCGTCGAAATAAATTGTATGTTTTTCCAATCTACCCGTAATATTCCAACAAAAGCAACGTTTGTGAAATGCGGTAAAACCGTCGTTCTTCCATTGCCGCCACCGCCTGGACTGCCAAGTTGCTGAGCGCCGAAAACTGTCGATCTACGATCAGCTGTCACGAAGCATTGACGTGTGAACACAAACAAATCCTTTATTTTCGTGCTATGCTGTTGTCGCGATGAACGGCACGTTTTACGAGCAGCTCGGGAGCGTGGCCGGGGTATTTGAGCAATGGGGTGCCTGCGAGCGAACCGTGGTGGCATGCGCGTTAACAAGGCGGGTGCCCTTGCCTGGCTTGAAGCTGGTGCAGCTGACTGTAGAGGCTGCGCTGAGAAACCACATCGATGACGAGCGCCTCGAGAGGGACGCCAACGACGAGCAATTACTCGCCACTTTACTTGCCGCTGTGAGCGAAGGTGACGAGGAAGAGGGTAAGATAATAAATACCCTTAAAAACCCACTGTAGCCAGTTTTTAAAAGTGCCAAAGATTGTTATATTTAGCTTATTACGTCTATGGTGTAAGTTGGTACAGATTCTCAGCTTGACAAAATCCTATAAGAATTTAAAATACAGTCCAACATAATCTCTTTAACCTTAAGTGTAGTTCTTTTTCTACTATTTTAGAATGTCTAAATTGATTTGGTGAAAGTTCTTACAAGCCGAAACACATTATAAATTTAAATTTTGACTATGAATTTTATAAATGTAGGTAGGGTTTAGAAAGTTTGTAATGTATTACATGTCTAGAACCATTATTTTAAAGAGTTAATATTGATTTTTCCATTGATGCAATTTATTATTTTCATGGATTAATTGTGAATTTATCACTTTAATCATACTACTACTTAAAAACTAGATGTGTAATTTTTATTCTACCTACCCACATTATGTAGAAATTGTTAAAGCCATAGATGCACAGAAGTCTTATGACTGTGATCTGTTTCATAAGACTTCTATACAAACATTTCTGCAAATTGTAACTAATAGGAAGCTACATTATCCCAAAGGTTACAGGTTACTTCTTATCCGGGAACGCGAGTGAAACTGCGGGCAACAGCTAGTACCTTATAATGAATGAATAGAACCTTTACATTAACATTTTATTTGTGTAAAGGCTCCTTTTTGATGACCTATTATAATAACGTCCATCTATTTAATTTGTTCTACATTTTCATCTTCATGCTTACCAACCAGGTGAGCCATATCCCAACTAGTTGCTTAGAAAAAAAAACAAAGAATCATGTAACTGTTGTTTACCACATTCCTTAAAAAATCATATTACCTTATTGGTGTTTACAGCACTTCAATGCTAATACCCTTGTATGTTTTGAGTCCGTCAGCAGGCTACATACATGTAAAATGAGATATTTTATCTAGAATCTTATATAAAAAAAAAGCTTGTTTGTGATTCCAGGGTATGACCTATACATATTAAATGCTAAGTTACATCCAAATATGTTGAGTTGATAAGTTGTTATTAAGCTCTATGGTGTCATACATTCACAAACTTTCACATTTATAATATTTGTAGAATATTTTTTGTTTGAATATCATTCTGTGGTAGACACACCCACATTCTTTGTTTCAACAATTCATTGAGTAAATAAAAGCATATCAGTTTCACCTCATATCAAAATACTATCAGGGGGGCTAAAATGGCCGCTCGAGCAATATTGCTTTGCAATTCATATCTCGAATTTACAGCAGAGCCAAATGTTTTTTTAAATATTTTTTGGTGAAAATGCAAATCATTTTAATCAATTACTATACAATTTAGACAAATTGCATCATAATCTGCTGTAAATACGAGATATGAATTACATAGCAATATTGCTCGACCGACCGTTTTAGCCCCCCTGATATTTATAATAATCTGAGCAGATAATAAAAAAAATATAATGTTTATCTTATAAAATTATTTATTCTGCAAAAACAAACATGCATATTTGATATGATTTAATAGGTATGAATTGTAAGATAATATAAATCATTTACAGCATTTCATAGACGGACTTCCTTCATAACAAGTCTAAAATTATAGTCCAAGGCTACGTAAAGATGAACCACTGAAATCGTGTTTGATTTAAGATACTTCAGTGGTTTTTAAAAATAAACAACATCACTGAAATGTATACTAGAACGTGTTATGTCTGACAGACAAGTAGCAAGCAGTGATTTAAGAGAGTTTAGAAATACTGGCTTGTTACTTCAATCAAAAATAATGTCTTAAACTAGCTTTGTCTCCGTGGTTTTACTTCACTTTAACTGGAAGGTCTAGGTCATTGTAGGTTTAGCCTATGTTTAAAGAATCACTTCATCCATACTAATATTATAAATGCGAAGGTGACTCTGTTTGTCTGTCTGTTTGTTACCTTTTCACAAATAAACAATGAAATTTGGCACCCAGATAGCCTGCGATATGGAGAAGCACATAGGCTACTTTTTACCCCGGCAATGCGTGTGAAACCGCAGGGAACATCTAGTACAGAATAAAAGGGTTTAGTTTACATTAATTTAATAGTTTTCAATCATTTTAGGAATCAGTGCCTAACTACATGCTGAATGCTGATGCTATTTGACACAGGAAAACTAGCTCTCGCCGCGCGGCTATTCCTACTTTCCGCATAGCTTTTTTCCTACTCAATATCATAGTCTATCTGCATGCCAAATTGCATCACGATCAGTTTAAGTGAAAAGGTAACAAACAAACAAACTGACTATCGCTTTTATAATATTGGTATGAATCACACACATATTGAGTTCACGGTAAAATAACTGAATTACATTTTAACAAAATATGTAGGTAGGTACATTGTTTTTCCTATTAGCACGATGTAAAAATGAAGTCATAACAAAGAGATTGTATTATTATTTAAACTTTGAAACCTTAGTCTTAAAAAGTACCTTTATTGTTTAAAATCTTTACACAATGTGTCTCGTTAGGTTTCCTGCCTTTATCCATCACTAGCTTTCCACCCCGCGGTTTCACCCTAAAAATAGGCGTTTTTACCCACTTTAGAGTTGAATTTTGGAAAAATTCAGAGTCTGGCTCGTGTGTTCTGAGGAATAGTTTTCGACTTGATACCAGTTCTGACCTAGGCCATTATCACTGACCAGATAAATAGTAAAAAAAAATATCTGTTATCTGTACTACCCATAATACCTACAAGCTGTGATTCGTTTCGGATTAGTTTTACCGTGTGTGAAAAATTGTCCAGGATATTATTATCACAGCATTATGCGTAACCGGGTGGACCGATTTCGCTAATTTTTTTCAGGTCGGCAACACATTAGCAATACCTGTATTATTGCAAATGGCGATAGGCGATGGTAACCACTTACCATCAGGTGGACCGCCTGCCTGCTTTTCACGGGTGACCTAGTTTAGTTTTATCTTCAACTTCTTTAAAAGTCCATATTGTCAACAGGATGCGATCACCTCCGTCGCTTGGTGACCCTGGTGCCTCACTTACGGAGCGACAACGACCGCTGCATGGAGGTGCTGGTGTCCGGGGTGGCGACGGTGGTGCAGCGATGCGTGGACGCGCCGCGCCGCTCGGCCGCCGCCCCCTCCCCTCCCGCCCCCGACCTGTGCCGCCAGCTCCTCAGCTACATGCTCGTGCATCCGGCACTCTCGCGGCATGATCACAAGTATGTATAACTTCTAAATCTAGGCGATGATAGCTCAGTGGTAGTGATAGTCTGATGCCGAGACGAAGGTTCGAATCCTACAATGAGCTTGAGCTTTCGGTGAAGGAAAACATCGTGAGGAAACCATAGCACGGTTGTAGGGTACTTTATAGTACCCGCCTGGCTGGCTACCACCCTCAAGTTGAAAATCTATCGCCAAGCACCTTTCGGTGTGTTCCGACAGCTGCACTTGAGAGCCAGTTCCTTTCTAGGCTTTGTGTGCTTACCATCATCGGCCACATCATCACTGACCACCGTGAGATTGTGGTCAAACACAGGCCTATACGTAGTAAAAAAAAAAAAAATAAACATTTTTAACTCCCGACGCAAAATGAGGGTGTTCTAAGTTTGACGTGTCTGTCTGTGGCATCATAACTCCTGAGCGGATGGACATTTTTTTTTTGTTTGGAAGGTGTCTTAATCGAGAGTGTTTTTAGCAATATTTGAAGAAAATCCGCTCAGCCGTTTGAAAATTATCACCAATTTTCATTGATTTCAATTGAGAGTCTCGTAATTTTTTTAATTTTAGTTATGTTATTCTTTTCAGTTTAGGCCCTCGATAAGACACTCTTGAAGGACTTTCAATAGACCGGTTTAGAATACACTTAAATTGGCCTGATTTTCTTGTCTACAAACTAAATAAATTTAATCTTACTGAGTCCTGTCAAATTCGTGCTTGATTGCTTATTTCAATGTGAATCGAGGCGCGATCTTTATCAGTCTTTATTTCTATTGATATGTCTGCTACGACCATAAAACCGAACGGGTCAGTAACGTAGACATTCTTATAAGCTCAATTACTGAATGAAAATGACGCAACAATGAATTAATAACTACTACTAAGCATTAACTAGAACATTAGGTAGAATGTTATGACGTCGAGAATTTACCGAGGTTTTTACCTTTAGTCGTCATGGGTTGACAACCATTTATGATGAGTTAACAATCACCTTTTTCCGCAGGACTTTAACGCCGTGGTTGCGTTACCTAGAAAATCACATGGCCGGCAATAGAAACCCAGAATCTGTTTGGCAACAGAGGATAGACCCCTGTCTCATACCTGACGCAAATATATGGAGCTCAAATAACACTTTCAGACGGACCATAGGCAAGAATGTAGAGTTCAGAAGCGTCATAGATTCCATAGACCATTACACCACGGATTTGTTACAAGAGTCATTCTCAAAGAACGGCAGAGATGTCGACATAAGCATAGAGGGGGAGAAACTTAATTTTGATGCGGCTATATCTCAGCCAAAATCACAGAGATCCAATAGTCTAACTCCGCCATCGACGAATTTCTTGCATATGTCGTCGTCAGCGGAGAATTTGAGTGACGAACCATTTGTACAGAAACCTAGAAGCTTTTCGTTGTCAAGTGAACACAGTTTGAGTCAAATTAGGCCAATAAGCATAATGTATGGAACGACGGGGAGTGAAACCAGGTTGGATGATCTCAGGTCGCATAACTTTGCGGAACACCCTGGTATGTCGACGGTAGCACTGTGGTTAAAGAGTTTAAGACTTCATAAGTACGTGTGGTTATTCACAAACATAACGTATGAGCAAATGATGGCGATGGATGACAAATATTTGGAGAAATTAGGTGAGTGGTGAATTTTGTTACTTTTACATATTTTTAGGTTTCCGAAGTCTACAAGGTACCCTTATAGTTTCTCTATGTCCGTCTGCGGCTTAGCTCAGAGACTTAGTATTAAATCCTGTACTTTGGTAGGAGTATACGTTAATAACGCCGACAAAGTGGTGAAATAAAATCTTAAAATACAATTTTCTTTATTGAGCCACTTGCCTTCTAGGCTTTGTGTGTTTATCACGATCGGCCACATGAGGTTGTGTTCAAACACAGGGCCTATAAATCTATATCTATACTAATAATAAAGCTAAAGAGTTTGTTTATTTGAACGCGTTAATCTCCGGAGTTACTGGTCCGATTTGAAAATTCTTTCACTAACAGGAAGCTACATTATCCCCGAAGGTTATCGGCTACTTTTTATCCCTGGAACGCGAGTGAAGCCGCGGGAAACAGCTAGTCCTTTTTTGACGGAGGTTAACAAGCCTGTAATCAGTTTGTTTCAATGTTTCAAAACATACATGTGTTAGTTTATTATCGGCAGGTGTAACAAAAGGCGCTCGCCACAAGCTCCTGCTGTCAATAAAGAAGCTGAACGAGCGTCAAACAACACTAGAGAGCATAGAGGCGGAACTGTCGAGTGGGGCGGCGGGGGCGGGGAGGGCGCTGGAGCGACTCCGGACGGTGCTGCTGAGCCCCATGCCCCCAGCCTCCGACCTACCGGCCGCTATCGTCAGGGCCCTGCATCTTGGTGAGTTCCCTTTTACACTATTTAGGTACTAAATTTAAAAAAAAGCTTCTGTCAAAAACAAAATTTTTGGTACAAGCTTTTATTGCCGTGGTGAAATTAAATAAGAAGAAGCTATATGTAACACATCAAAATTTTAAGTTCAAATTAAATTTTATTTTTAAATAAAAGCTTGTAAAAAAAGTTGCGGCTATATTTTATGTAACTATATGCATTTAAAGAGTTATAATTAATTATCTTCAGCATCAAAAAATGTGAGCACCGCGTGTTTACCGGGTGGTGCCGGAGCTGGCGCTGGTGGTGGTGGTAGCGTGGGGTCGCGGCTGCCGATGTGTCTTGGTGACGAGGATCACGAGCCGCCGGTCGACCCCATGTCGCTGCACTGCTGGCTCGTTGAGAAGGTAAACACTATTTTTAACCTCCGACGAATAAGAGGGGTGAATTTTGTTTGAAAGGTGTCTTAATCGAGTGTTAGCTATGTTTCAAGAAAATCCGTTCAGCCTTATAACAAAAAATATAACCATCCTCAAAAAAGTATAAAATAACGAGGTTGGTACAGTATGACACAACTTAGATGTAGCATCGGCAAATCGTTATCGTATACTTTACTTCCGATTTACACAACTAATAAAAATCATTCATGATCGCACCATTCAACGTTCAACAAGATCATTTTCGCCGATCATTTTTTAACACATGAGTAATGTTGTAGGCGCACTCTTTTCGGGAACGATCGATTTTACGAATTTTGACGATGCTTCATCTAAGTTGTGTCATACTGTACTCTAATCTGAAACTGTTTTGAAAGAAGCGAAAATATCTGCGATCATAAGAAAGTTCCTAGTCGTCCTTTTTTAAAGTTGGTTACAAACGATGATATCTGGAGATACGGGATGGATATTTTTAGATGGCATTTTTTCGAAGCCTATCTTGGCATTATCATGAAAAACAACTGTAAATTCTGAAATTATTTTGAAAGTTCAGTATATCTAATTATAAAAAGAAACTTATTTTAATTAGTGCTCATTACTTTTTTTAATTAGTGCTGTGCTGTCTTTAAATAAATGATGATTATAAAATGATGACAACTCCTGGTTGTATGAGATATTAGAAATAGTGTGCTATTTTTTTTTACCTCAAGGTTGGCTAAGATAACCACAAAAATAAATCTTAGGCCCTAAATAAATACTGTGTAAATGCTAGACCCAAATAAACTAATAATATATTTGTGTTGTTAGGCTCTCCACCATGAAGCGTTCAGCGGTCCCGAGCTGCAGGCAGCGCTGAAGCGGCTGCGGCACCGGCTGCCTCCCGGACAGTTCTTCCACCACGTGTCAGACATGCCGCTCAACAGGAGGTGCCCCAAACCAAGGTTAGTTATGTCTGTATCACTAGCTTACCACCGCGGTATCACTCGTGATCCCCTATTTAGGAGTGGCTTTCGAAAAAGCCTTTCTTATTGGATGAATTGCTCGCTTCACATGCTGTTTTATTATTATCATATAGTTATTTTTTATAGTTTTTTATATACACATTTCTTATTTTACATGTTTTGATGATTAAAAATACTACCTATATATATAGGTATATAAAAAGTTTGAAAAAGACCTCCGCGGACGATGCTTTTCGAGTGACAAGAAATGAAGACAAGCATTTCAAAAAGCAAAAATGGCGAATATTTTTTCACTGGGTTAAAAGCCCTTTGTCACAAATTTAAAAAGTGCCTTGAAGTGGAGGGGTATAACATAGAAAAATATATTTAAATATATTTTTCTATCAGCATTATTAATGGAAAAACTTTTCAGCCGCCCCTTGTAGAGACGACAACACATCAGACTATGCCTTTTTGTTGCAAAATAGCTCCTATTACAACCGCATAAGATGCCACAGTGTTTACCTTGAATTGTCGTCGTAGTTAACACACCTCACACAAACTTTCACCCTCATTAGGATATGTTTCTTTATCATTATTTTGATACAATCCACAGATGGCGTATAGCCCCCCACAGCCACAGTGGGTACAGCAAGCCTCTACATAAACGGGTGTGGCCGGCGGCAAGTAAAGGGCCCCCACACGCTCGGGGCAAGTCGCATTCCTACCCTCCCTTCCCTCCTACCGCCATACTACCCCGACCTCCCCACCCTCCCACTACCGCAAACACACTCCTCACTGACGACTACTCCAGCCTCGACGCACTCTGTTTGCAGATGACCGAACAGGCTATCAATTGAAAGTTATAACTGTATAAAGGTCTCGCTTTGGTGGGTTATATGTAGTACTTATCGCGGTTGGAATATGTCAGTGATATGTCTATATACCGGTAATAGACGGATTTTAGATCCAGTGACCAGGGGGTCCAAAAAGGTGCAGTTAATTTCTCGAATTTACAGCAGAGATGTAGTTTTTTTTTGGTGAAAATTAAACTCATTTTAATTAATTGCATTGGCATTAACGAATTTGAGACATTGGTGTCGATTCTGTTGTTTACGAACTAAATAAATTTAATCTCACTATATCTCTCTCTAATAGTAAATATAAGAAAGGGATGCAAGATATTTTAGTCCTTTCAGTTTAATCCGATCACATATTTCAACGTGAATTTAAGCGCGATCTTTATTGGTCACGACTGTTTACCCGTACATTACGACGGCATGGATTAAACTGACAGCATTAAAAATGTTCTGTCTTTTTTCAATAAGGTTAAAATGAAAGAGAGGTGACTTGTCTAATATTAGTTATGTTCGTAAACAACAAAATCGGCACCATTGCATATTAAAATTTCATGTAGCAATATTTCTCGAGCTGCCGTTTTAGGCCACCAGAGGGCGTATTTCGAATAATACACTAGTTCGACCAGCGTTTTAATAATTTAACATAACTGACGATACGTGTTCAATTCTATTGGTTAACATTTTAACGATATGGTCGGACTAATATGTAATTCCTTTTCCATGTGTTTGCTATAGTAATTTATTCGATACTCGAGTCTACGTTGAATATTTTGTACGAAGATTCATACAGCTATGCAAACTATTTGCTTAGTGAAATGCCGGTATTAAAGGTACAGAAATTATCACTTGTAAATTCAAAACAATCGCGATAGGAGAGTTAGACTAACCCCCTTGAACGCAGTTGTTAGTTCCAGAAAATCGGTCATCGCAACTTTTAACTATGAAATACCTACTTAGAGGTCAAGTTTTTATGGTGCCTAAGACATGTCACATAAGTGTTTATTTATCCACTGATTTTATTTATGAAGCCTAATTAAAATTTTGAAACGAATTCATAATCATTATTATATTATTTGATATGTTTTTATAGTGCAAAATTAAAATGTTATTTATATTTCTTTATTGTGTAAAATAAAATTTTATTTATTAGTTGATTTTACAATGATACTATATCATTGTAAATATACGCACAATAAAAACGTGATCCCGAACGAGGGCCGTGAACATTCAGAGAATGAACCCTAGGATTCGTTCTTAGTTAACCTTTGGACGGCGTAGAATTTTTTTCAACCTAAAAGACACTGTGGGTAAGCCTGCGACAGTTAACCGATATTTTACGGTAAGTCTGTTTATTGAAGGTTACCGATTTCTCGGCAAACAATTAGTCTGCACTCTAATCTCGACCGAGACGGTTGATCGTTGATTAATTTATTGTATTTATTTATCTTCCTGTTTTAGTCGACACGCTACGATTATGTTTGTAGCTTATTCGTATCTTGTTGATATGAGTTCCATGTACCAATGGAATTTTGTTTATAATTATGTTTTATTCGACTGGGTTTGATCGGGTGGAGCCCTGACTTTTTTTTAAATACAATAATATTCGAATACTACGGACATGCCTTATATTGGACGAAAAATACAAATTATTTTTAAATTATCTAAAATCGTAAAATTTCGTCCTACCGTATTGACGAATCATGAAATTGAATTATTATTATAAATATTATATAATTCGTTTGCATTTTTAGTCACAATTTTATTTTTTAAAAGTTCACTATGTTTCATTATATTGTAATGTTTAAGTATTCTTTCTAAATAATAATACTAGTGTATTCGGTGACATCGACTCGATATTTGTATACTTACAAATTAATATTGTAACCTAAATTTCTCTGGTGCTAATTTTGCAAGTTGTTTAATTTGGGTTTAGCGTAGGATGGCTCGCACCGGTCGCTCGTGCGGCCGGCTCGTGCGCGCGGGGCCTAATTATAAGAGCTTCAATACATGTGTAGGTATATTTCCTTATAATTGTCAGTATGGTGTGTATGTGCAGACTTTATGTTGTTTAGTGACCTTTCAATTGATGTATATTTTGCACACCAGTGCATGTTTTCTGAGCTATTGTTATAGTATTTTCTGATCCTCAGTAATACAAGTAACACCACAAGCTAATGTGACGAAAATAGGGCATACTTTAGCATAGCTTGCTGGAAATAATATTAACTAGGGATCGGGCGTAAATAAATAATATTATATTGTTGACTGATGTTTGAATTTATAAAGTTTGCAAGCTGTTTATTGCCTTTTTTTTATTATTATTTAGTTTTAAAATCAATATTTATATTCTGCAATATTTTACCGATAGATAATATTTTGACTGGATCAAAAATTGATTGTACACTTTGCTATATACATGTTTATTTACTATTCAGATGGTATATGTTAGTAACAGTGTATATAATGAATTAGATCGCAATGTATTTAATTATAATGTTATTGTTTTATACAAAACACAGGAGATATGTTGACAATGTATTAAATTTATATTAGTGCAATGAATGCTGAGTTTGTAAGAATATTTTACCATCCAAAGCTTGCACAGTCTACAGGTTGTTAAAATATTTTAGTAAATTGTACAGATGTATTTTATTCTTCATCTCAAATACCTCAAGTTCTGTTCTGTTGATATTCTCTTAATTTCTATGTTTACAAGCTTTACATTATCTGTAGCGGACTGTGATACGGTTTGTTTTTTTGGATCATGGATCATGATATTCATCAGCACTAAGAATAAAAATTGTATAGCATTAACTAGTATTTTATTTTTCAATAAAACTTGACCATAACTTATCTAATCCCATTTTATTTTGTAAAATGAATTAAAGAACAAGCGTATAAAATTATATTTCATAATATAATTAAATTAATTGTACACACTAGACATTCATTAAAATAAGTTTTAAAATTAGTCCAGCATTTATTCAAACATTTACATTTTATAGGATATAGTTAGACCAGTGGATATTAAGAAACTATTGAAGTTTTTCTTTATGTGTACCAATTTTATGTCTTGCAAGATCATTTTTTCTATAAAAACCTCGTGAACATCTGTCGCATGGGAAAGGGATGTGTGTACTGTGAAATTTTGCCGTATGAAAGTCCAACATTGGTCTTGATGGGAAACTTTTCAAACAACCCTCTGAATCACACTTATATTTATCAGTTTTCTTATGTTTAAAGTTTATATGATGGGCCAGAGCCTTTAATTCATAGAAACTACTTGTACACAGCTCACATTTAAGTGGTCTCTCTCCTGTATGCCTCCACATATGGGCTTCAATATTTGAAAAATTTTTAGAACAAGTGTTACAATGACCTGACTTTTCTGAATGTTGTCGGTCAATATGAATCTTCAAATTTCCCTTCGTCGTACATACACGTCCACAATAGTTACAAATAAATTTATTATTTTCTGTATGTTTTTTTATATGTTTCCTCAAATTGTTTTGATACTTGAAAAGGATTTGGCAGAGAGGACAAGAGAAGTTTTTGACACTCGTATGAACAGGTAGATGGTTTTTCAATTCTTCTTTAGTACAGAAACTTTTGGTACATTCCTGACATGTATGTGATTTTTCACCAGTATGACGTAGCTTGTGTCTGAGCATTGCACTTATTTGTGTAAACCTCGCTGGGCATATAGGACATGCGTACGGAGTCTCACCAGTGTGAGTTCGTATATGGATAATTAAATCGCTCTTCGTAAAGAAGCTTTTTCCACAACTCTCGCAAATAAAGTCCCTGTTTCTTTTGTCTTTTAAATGGTTTCTCAATACATGCCTCTTCAGCGTTCCACTGTCTTTGTATGATTTCTCACAGGAGGAACAAGGGTACGGCCTCTCATTAGTGTGTGTGCGCATGTGTATTGCAAGAGTTGACTGATTAACACAACTACGTCTGCAGATTAAGCAAGTGTATTTTATCTCTTCAACCTTGGACTTCTTTGATCTTTTCTTTTTAACCTTACCTTTGGTTTTTGATTCATTTTGTTTAGTTTCTTCAAAGTTCTCAACACTAACATTGGCGTCTGTAAATTCATCTTTGATTTCTGCTGATTCTGGCCGTTCTTCGTACGGTAGCTCATCTTTAAAATCTTGGTCATCATTACTGTAGATCTCACTTTTAAGGTCAAGACGCAGAGGTACTAAGGAACGCAATTTCTTATCTGAAGCTTCGCATCGCAGCACAAACTGATAATACCCGTAAACTTGCTGTTCACAACCACTGCAAACGAGTGCAGGCAACCCGTCGTCTTTCTCTAGGTGTACGTTTTTAAAACAATAAATTATTTTTTTGCCTAGTTCTACGCCATCTAAACTGTTTTCGAAAATATGTACTGTTGCATCATTATCACAGCATAATCGACAAGCCTTTAAAATCTTGTAATCCATTACTAATTCCCCTATTATGAATAAGCTAAGTACTGACAAGGAACGATAATTAATTCAACGGCTACTGTTTAGACATTGATTGTTTCCATCAAATATTTGCTTTTATTGGAATAATATCTCAGCTCGCTGATAGACAGCCGTACAGAAGACGGAATTATTTACATAGACGAAATTCATAAATAAATGTTTTTTTAGGTTAAAAAATATTTTGACACAAGGTAATTAGTTGCCAGCCTATAAAAAATAATATCCCTGCCCGTCTGAATGTAAACTAAATATTACCTAAGAAAGTATAAGGCTTCGGTTGGAGCGCGAATTTAAAATTTTATCACGTTTTTTGCAAATTGCAGCTCAGTATTCAGAAATCATCAACATATTCCTCCAAGGTATATTAGTAACATTTTCATGAAATACTCGTATATGTCAGTAATATACCTTGGAGGAATATGTTGATGATTTATTTTGTTATTAATCAGTAGAATATATACTACCATTCTTCTCGCAAATAACATGTTGATCACTTACAATACGACCTATAACTGAGCTGCAATTTGCAAAAAACTTGATAAAATTTGATTTTCGCGCTCCAACGGACCGAAGGTATACCCATAATCACTAAATAAACTTTTACACCGTAAAACCGGACAACTGCATGCAACACGTTCACGGGATAAAAACTGCCTATATACCTTCGGAGATAATGTAGTTTCCTATAAGTGAAGCAATTTTTCGAATCCGACTGGCGCGTTCAAACAACCTCTTTAACTTTATAATTAGTACCTACTAGTTGTTCCCCGCGGTTTCACTCCCGTACCTGAGCCGAGGTTCGTACCCCATTCGCGGGTGCCCTCAGGAGTGGTTACCTGAATATTGTGCCTGGCTGAGAGCCCTCCTGGGAAAAAAGTTGCCTAAGCCTTCGGTGATAATGTAGTGAAATATTTTTTCGAATCCGATTAGTAGATCCAGGGATTAGTGCGTTCAAACAAACTCTTCAGTTTTATTATAAGCCCCACAAACCCCGCCCGGCGTAATTATTAGGAAAAGGAGACTTATTAGGAAAAGTTTTCGATAGAAAATCTGTAGATATTCTATCGCAAAATATCTCCTGAGAATTACTCACAGTAAACTTTTTAATGCTAAAAATCCTTTATTTAAAACATAATAATCTAGATCTTGTCATTTATCAATTGTGTACAATGTCAATTATTTCCTCAAGTAAGTATTTAGTTCAAAATACGAGGTGTCCGACGAGCGCTTACCTACCTAATTGCAAAAAAAATATTGAACCTAATTGTTGCATTTTTAGGTAATATTTAAAAAAAAAAACTTTTCATACAAAGCGTCTACTTTGCTCCATCAAATTGTATGAAGATGAATTTTCTTTTGCTATTTCAGAGTTGTTCCGATAGAAAAAGTTGTTCATATACCTAGATGAGTTCTACCACCTCATAAAGCATGGCATTAATCTTGCCTGCGTATGCATTGTTAATGTTGAACTGGAGCTGTGACCGAAGCTGTATGTTCATAAGTTCCATGATTGACTGGATTGGTCACTGCTGATGTAAATTCATAATTAGGGCCTCCATCACTGACTTGACCGGTGACTGCTGAAGTAAATCCATAATTAGGGGCTCTGTCACTGACTTGAACGGTGACTGCTGTAGTGTATTCATTATTAGGGGCTCCATGACTGACTGGACCAGAGACTGCTGAAGTGTATCCATTATAAGGGGCTCCATGACTGACTGGACCAGAGACTGCTGGAGTATATCCATTATTAGGGGCTCCTTGACTGACTGGACCGGACACTGCTGAAGTGTATCCATTATTAGGGGCTCCGTGACTGACTGGACCGGACACTGCTGAAGTGTATCCATTATTAGGGGCTCCATGACTGACTGGACCAGAGACTACTGGAGTATATCCATTATTAGGGGCTCCATGACTGACTGGACCAGAGACTGCTGCAGTATATCCATTGTTAGGGGCTCCATGACTAAATGGACCAGAGACTGCTGAAGTATATCCATTGTTAGGGGCTCCATGACTAAATGGACCAGAGACTGCTGAAGTATATTCATTGTTAGGGTTTCCGTAACTGACTTGATCGGTGACTGCTGAAGTATATCCATTGTTAGGGTCTCCGTAACCGACTGGACCAGTGGCTGGATAGGAGACTACCGTCGTAGCTGTATTATTAGGTGTACAGTTACTGACTGTTGCACCTGTGGCTGGATAAATTACTGCATATGTAGGTTTGTTTTCCAATTCTTTGTAGTAGCCATTAACTACTCCCAAGATGTATATTAGCAGCACTGTAAATAGAAAAATAAATTTAAAAACTTTTTACCAACCCTGTAAATTACGAAATAAAGTTCAACTTTTACTATTTTTTTGTAAAAGATGTTCAGACCAACCAAGGCCAACCAAGGGCCGGAGCTATCTTATAACTAGGGTTTTACTGGATTTTTTAAATCCATCTCACATAATAGGATAGTCAGGGTTCCTTGTTTGACGACGGCTAGGACTGTCACGATGTCCTATTCAACCTCGTTCCATTTACTCGGTCCGAGCTGCCATCAGACCGCTCCCAATTACTCGATTAATCGCTAAAGTCCTCCCCTTCCCCCCGGTCCCGCCGTAAGCGGGCGTACAAGGCGTGCACCGCACGCAAGCGGCACGTCCAGGGAGGCGGCAAATCGAGCAACTCATATTCAAAATCATTGTCATGTCTGTCAGCAGGTTGACCGCCCACCCCCGCTTGGTGGCGCCCCAAATTCAATTGGAGAAAACATTAAATAGCCTTTTTTTGACAAAACTCAGCGTAAGTAGTCGTAGGGCGGCATAATCGGTATTGCAGCTAGCGGCGGGCCAGGGTTGAAGAACCTATCAGAGGCAACCTTAAAGCGAAATAGCAGAGATAATGTTAGGTAACTTACTTATAAGTGGTAAATGAATCAGCATTGTTATGAAGATAAAAGTAAAAAGTGAGTAAAGAGATGCAATTATTTGGTACCCAATAAAGATGTTTATGTAGACTATGAACGCCTTTATCCATCCGCGGCTATTCTGCAAAACAACAATTACAAATAGGTATTTATCACTTTGACATTTTTAATGAATATTTACTGATTAGGAAATGAGGGGTAGGTATGGCTATAGGTAGGTACATAATAGACTTATCCATCTATTCATATTGCATTATAACTAATATTAAAAAAAAGATAACCACGACACACTACAAATGGGATGATGATTTGGTTTATTTCATACGGATGTACCTACTGTTTAAAAATTTATTTGATTTTATTTGTTAATATCAAGTGACACCCCAAGAGTTTTCATATATGAATCTCATAAGGTATTTAGTAAAATTGGTCCTAAATTATTCATGATCCTTTATTAGCGATAACAGAGAGATCCGAAGACAGACCAGTTGGCGTAGTTGGTTAGAACCATGGAGGCTAGAACACCACCTACCACAGGTCGTGGGTTCGATTCCCATCCAGGACCAACATTTGTGTGCAAGAACATGTCTGTTTGTCCCCAGTGTAAGAATAATAATATCTAATAATATATCTACCTATACAATATGTATTTTTTTAAAAAGGTGTAGTACTATGTAGTAGGTAGGTATATCTGCAGTTATCTGGTTGTCCATAGTACAAGCTCTGCTTAGTTTGGGATCAGAATAGTCGTATGTGAAGACCGATATTATTAATATAAACAAAAATTCCACGCGGACTTAGTCGCGGGCAACAGCTAGTCTACCATAAACACTTACCATATGCACACCAAGGACGAGACAGCCCGAGAAAATAAAGTGTAAACTACTTATCACCAATATTATGAAGATCAGTATTTTCAACTCTGTATCAATTGCAAGACTATGGGACGTCGTCAACAACAATGCGTAATGTGCTGTATACAGTAATGAAGGCCCGGATATCTGAAAAAAAAATACATTTTAGGTATGGTATGCATATTTCACATCGTTGTAGGTATAATCGTGTTTATCCTAGGTACTATTTGAAATAGCAATATAAAAGTGAAGATTTTTAGAGTTCGTAAGACGTATAGATGTGCCTATAGGATCCCTATAGTGCGTCTTTCTGTCAGTCCGAAAATACGTGACTGGATTGCGTTGAAAATTAGAAAATTACGTAAATTAGGTTTTGCAAATTATAATTGTCATATCAAATGATGTGAGGATCTCAATTATATTTTACAAGTTATTTACGAAAATAGGCGAAAATTTCCTAAATAAAATATATGTATGTGTATTTTTTTTTAAATAATATATCATAATTTCAGATGATAATTCTTTACCTATAGATTACAGGAAAACCTATAAGAAGTCTATTTAATTAAAGTACCATAGGAAATGCCGGAGCCCTCGGTGCGCGAGTCAGACTCGCACTTGACCGGTTTTCGTTTTTAAAAGTTCATCTGATATTTACCATCAAGCCGGCATAACCGATGATGAAGCATCCTGTCTTTAGTTTAAGAATACAGCAGCAATCATTTACTTCTAAATCCATACACATCTTGATTCTGGAACAAGTCATTAAGTCACTTAGTCATAAAACTATGACGCACCATGTTTATAAGTCTTATGAAGCGTCAACATGATTAGGTACCCAAATAAAGGGAATCATAATTAAGAACAACATGAACTATAGTTTTACCAACCCTAAAAACCAAAATTTTCATACATTTTGAGCGATGTTTTGTATGATATGTTTGAATTTTTTTCGAGATTACATATTAAAAACAAAAAAAAAAAATTTATAGGTAAGTACGTAGCACTACGTCCACGACAAAAGAGCAATGCTTGACGCTTTTTGTTTTATGAAGCACAGTCGCGGGCCGCGCATTGCCGACCGCTGTTAAAAATGTTCAAAACCGTCTCATGCGCAAAGCCACCACGGGCGGGCCCTTATAGGTACCTTACCTTATATATCCTCAGACCAAGGCAAACCCTCTGCGAACCGGATGATCCTATTACTTTAGCTCAGATCGAAGTTGACGAAGCTCGTAAAAGTACATAACACAAAACCGATTACGCTATCGTCCTCGACGGCGAGGACTGTGTCGTGACCCTATCTATAAAACGTGGTCGTGACGTCCCGTTCAAGCGGCCCGACTGTCATCAGTAATTCGACCGCCCCTAATTAGTCGTAACTCGTACTAAGTCCACCCCCTCCCCTGGTAATGCTCTATAAGTCGAGGTTCGTATCGTTCTGCGCTCGACGATTTGTTTTTCAGCGATGCGCCGATCTAATTCGATCTTTTCGAAGACCGGAACGTGGGCCGAACATCGATTGGATCATTTATTCTTTGATTGGATCGTAAATCCAATCGATTTTCGGGTCGGATCAAAACCATGCGATCCGAACTGCGGATCGATTCAACTCTATCAAATATAGCATTGCAGGTAATATTATGTAGGTATTATTGTGTGTCGCAGTCGGAACATTGTGGTTTACACACAATGTAGGTAATGTAGGTAGGTAGGCGGTCAATCAAAGTACGAGCTGATTGGCTACAGCGTGTAGAAAAATAACACGAAAAAATGCTTGTTTATTATTTCCAAGAAATAATTAGTGTAGAATGCGAAATTGTTAATTATTTCTAAGAAATAATAAGTGTAGGATCCGGAATTGTGAATAGGTACCTATGATTACAAATACTTTTATAATGCCCTTTATTGTTTGAAATTATTGTCATATCTTTATATTTGAATGTCTTATTTTAATGCATCGAGACGTTATGATCCATTACGATCCACAAGATCGAATCGAGCTTAAAAAGCTCATCCCTATCGTTTTTAAGTTAAGAGTAACAAGCCGATAAAGACATTCCTAAAAGATTCTACCTGCGAGGATGCGATCGAAGCCCTTCGAGATGGCATTAGTTCTGCGTTTCGTTATACAAACAAGCTTATGTTGAACTCAAATAAAAATTTATGAAACCGAATGTGCTTAATTGGAGTAGGTATATCTTATTTTTGATTTGATCTAATTTTACTTTTTAAATAATTTCATGTCATTTTTTTTAAATTGGCCATTCGTGGCGAAGCAAACAAAACGCAACTGTGGCGTCCAACCAAAATTATGAGTGTCTTTGAATGACAACGAACTTTCCAATAATTAAAAAGATACAAATATTTTAATAGGTACAAATTATACGGCAAAAAGAGTCTAATTTAGGTACATAATAATGACAGTAACAATTATATAAATAGCAAAATAATTTGTTGCGTTCCTTGTTTATAATGAACACTTTGAGGTTACAACGAATATGTATTACATACCTGGCTCCCTTCACTCTTATTTATGGCTATATTTGTACGAGTAGCCGTTGTTATAATTATTATTACATTAATTATCTTAATTCACACACTTAAGACACTTAAAATTCTTTTAACTAACGAAAACACATACAATTCTGGTACTACCGACAGATTTCGGGCGGTAATAAAATAAGAAACTCCCAGTAACTTTGACAGTTGGTTGACGTGACAAAAATGTTTTATAGAAACACCTTACACCTTCACCACCCTGACAATGGTGGAACTGTGTAAAAAACGCATCTGATGCCGCAGAAGTGAAGTGAAACACTAAAAGCTGTCATCCCCATACCTTCAATTACCCAGCTATACGTTATTTGTGGCCTACTAATAACAAAGACTTATTACTCATAGTTTGTACCCCTCCCATTCGCAGGTAGCAAGCCAACGGTAACTTCGCTTACAAAACGTTTATTATGATACTTTCGACTTACACCGTACTTAGTACGTAGACGTAGTATATTATTTATTCTTTGGTACGTAGGTAGACTCTAATCTACCATCCGTAAGTAAAACGAATCGTTTCAGGCGATGCTATACGTGAAATGATGATTCTAAAATGCGTTTTTCTCTGTATTCTTTATTCCAATCCAAGAGATTTGGAAAAAATATTTGTTAAACTAGAGGATATGTGACGGGAATGGTTTATTTTTAAATTGGGATTTTTCATTAGTAACGTCAGAAAAAAATCGTAAATATGCCCCTTTTTAAAACTAAGAATGCATTCTTCTCTTATTTGGGCCATCCAAATAACTTGAAAAATATTAACATACATTCTGAAATCCATTCGAAAGGGAAGAGTCTTATTTCTATTTAAATAACATAAAACCATCCTTTGTACTAAAATTACGTCTCCTGCCTCGCTTGTCCCCGTCAGTTTAGTAAGGGACGGAGACAATACGCAGAACCGGGCACTAATCGCCGAATTTAGCGAGCGAAGTGAGACACGTGAACTTTATTACCTACCTAGCGCGGAAAAGCACAAAATTATTACCTACTCCATAGTTTTTTAGATAAGACTATGGGTATTTTGGGTATTTTAGGAATAAAAGGCGATTTTTTGTTTCGTCTGTCCAACTTCGAAGAAGTAACAGATCGATTTCATAGAGATGGGTTATGGGTCGGACTCGGAGTCGTCGGAGAGTAAAAGGCTGCTTTTTATCCCTGGATCATGCGTAAAACCTCATGATCATTGTGTATGATTCAATGTATAATATACCTACCTACCTATTTTGGATTGAACTTCAAGTGGAAGAACTTATCGCCATTAGCATGATGGCTTAGCTGCATGGTGGTCAATTTCTGACACCGAATACATAATAGTACAAGTACCTCTGACCAGCAATATAGTTTTCTGAATTTCGTTTTGAAATATTAATTTTTCCTATTAATCACTCCTTTAATTAGTGACTTTAGTCACCCTAAGTCTACGTCAATACGTCAGCCCCCGTAGCATTGCTAACGTAGACTAGAGGAGACTTCAGTTTTCGACCAATAATAATCGCGGATTAATTTCATCACGTCATATTTAAACGATTTAATTGGCCGAAGATTCGAGTCTTTAGTCTACGCTTGCCACGCTACAGGGGCAGATCATGTACTTATGTTTCGTGTAAAGTGAGTAGCGGAATTAGTTTCCCGGGCTTCTTTCTTTCTGCCAGTAGTAAAAATAACATAGACTCAGATTTATTACCTACTCTGGCAACACTACCATTAGTAGTACTTATACAATACATTTAAACAATGTAGGTATGTACCTACACAATGTTCATAACCCTACGTAGGTATAGGTATATATATTTAAATATATAATGGCTATAAACAAATCGTATTTTTTTTAAACAACAATGGTAAGTGGTGGACTTTGGACGCTAGCGACACCCTAGTAGGCATAGACCATTTAAGAATCCCGACCAACTACCACACAGCTTGTTTATTTTATAATACGACACAAAACAATACATATTGGCATAGATATACGAACTAATTCATTTTGCATTGTTGCTGTTGAACTGGAGCTGTATGTCCATAAACATTGACTCCATGATTGACTGGACCGCTGACTGCTGGAGTGTATCCATTGTTAGGGGCTCCATAGTTGACTGGACCGGACACTGCTGAAATATATTCTTTATTGGGGGCTCCATGACTGATTGGACCGGACACTGCTGAATTGTATTCTTTATCAGGGGCTCCATGACGGACTAGACCAGAGACTGCTGAAGTATATACATTATGGGCTCCGGATTGATTGGACCGGTGACTGCAGCTGTGTAAACATCGCCAGGTGGACCGTAACCAGCTGGACCAGTGGCTGGGTAGGTGACTGCTGCAGTGGCTGTATTATTGGCGTTATTACTGACTGCCGGACTGGTGGCTGGATAAATGACTGCCGGTGTGGGTTTGTTCCCCAATTCTTTATGGTAGCTGTTAACTACTCCCAACATGTATAATAGTAGCACTGTAAACAGAAATATACATTTAAAGACTTTTTATTAAAGAATAGCTTCCGCCGCGGTTTCACCCGCGTTCCCGAGGTACCTTATGTTTTCCCGAGATAAAAAGTAGCCTTTATGTTATTCCAGGGTATGATCTATCTATGGGCCATGTTTTATCCAAATCCGTATAGTAGTTTTTACGTGAAAGAGTAACAAACATCAATCCATACTCACAAATATTCGCAATTATAATATTAGTAGAATTATTATCAGACAGGGCTAATTTTCAATTCAGACAGGGCCTTTTCAGGAATTATTGTACCTAGGTAGGTACTTATCATTATGAACAACTTTTAGTATCGGAATAATCCTGTATCACATAAACATCTACTTAAATATTTTTTTTTTCATAATTTTGTTGTCCTTATCTACTATTATATAATACTAGCTGTTCCCCGCGGTTTCACTCGCGTTCCCAGCATAAAAAGGAGCTTAGAACCTTCGGGGATAATGTAGCTTCCTATTAGTGAAAGAAATTGCCGTTGCCATTCTTGCCGTTGATCGGCAGCAGCGGCCGCCTCGAGGTTTTTTTTATGTAGGTATATAGTTTGTATATTTGTTGTAAATTATTGTAAATATTATTTAGTACCAAAATATAGTTAGGTACTTACTTATTAATGGTACGTTCATCAGCATCCCTATGAAGTTAAATGAAAATATGGAGTAGATAAATGAAATTATTTGGTACCCAATAAAGATGTTCATGTAGACTATGAACGCATTTATCCATCTGCGGCTCTCCTGCAAAACAAAAATTACAAATATTTATAGTGGCAAATCTATAGGCTATAATCTAGGTTACCTAGTTTTTGTACACCCCCCTCCTGAGGCGAGGGACGATATATATATGTACGAGAAATGATGATTTTCTCTGCATTCTCTGATTTCTAAAAACTATATGTAAAACAAGAGAATATAATTATGACGAGATTTAACAACATTTTTTTTTCATTAGTAACATCAGAAAAAAATCGTGAATATGGCCTTTTTTAAAATTAATAATGATTTTTTCACTTATTTGGTCCATCGAAATAATTTGAAAATATTAAAAAATAATATACTACTAAGGCAGCAAACATACCTACACTCTGAAATCTAATAGAAAGAATAATTTTATTACTTAATAAAAGGATTGTTTTTTTTTAAATAACATAAATCCTCTTTTACTAAAAGTAGGTATGCCTATCTTGTCTCGCTTGACCCCGTATAAGGAGCGGAGTCATTCGCGGTGACACTTACCTTATGCACGCCAAGAACGAGACAGCTCGAGAAAATAAAGTGGAAACTACATAATACCAATATTACATAGTACAATATTTTCATCATTATCTCAAGTACTTCATGATCAATGTCAACATTATCTGAAGTATAATCGGGCGTCGCCAAATACAATGCATATGACGCATACAGTATTGAAGACCCGCAAAGCTGGAAAAACACATTTTTATTAAGGCGCTGATATAATGAAAAACATCAAGCAAATATCGTTCGATGATGAGAAATGATGGGGTTTTATTTGCATTTTTTATTACATGAATATACTCGTATATTAAAATAGGACCGTTTACCTAAGTAAAGGCAGAAAAATGGTGAATATGCCCCTTTTAAAGATTGAAAACAAATTATTCTCCAATATTCTTAGATCAAATACATTTTTTTATAAAATACAAACTGCTTTTTTATATGAAGTTCCCCGCTAGCCCGTCAGCTCAGTAGGTACGGAACGGGACAATAGGGTAGGTACATCGTCCTCATAAGGTGATGTCACTTCATGAAGACTATTGAAAATGGGTTTGTCAAAGGAGTTTATCTCCTATGTAGGTACTTACTATTTAAATAAAAAAAAAATATATGGTACATATATTTTTTTTTATCATAATCTCAAGTCATTTTTGCAGCCTTTAAAAAGACTTTAAACATACCGCTTGATTCACTTTTAAAAGCATTTTTTTCTCTTTATTGTCCATTTGGTTTGAAACTAGCTGTTCCCCGCGGTTTCACTCGCGTTCCCTGGATAAAAAGTTTTTTTTTTTTTTTGAAAGGACTAAGTTGGTAGCCTCAGATGGCTGCAACAACCTTACCGGACAGATCGGCGAGCGCAGAGGGCTCTCAGCCGGGTAATATTTAGGTAACAACGCCTGAGGGCACCCCCGAATGGGGTACGAACCTCGGCTCAGGGCGTTACTGGGGGAGGGGGAGGACTTTGTACGAGTTACGACTAATTGGGGGCGGTCGGATTACTGTAGGTAGCTCGGGCCGCTTGAACGGGACGAGACTGAGTGGGACGTCGCGGCGGTCCTCGCCGTCGAGGACGGTAGCGTGATCGGTTGTGTGTAGTGTGTTGTGTACTTTTACGAGCTTCGTCAGCTTCGATCTGAGCTAATGTAATAGCAATGAGCAAACATACAAACTCTTCAGTATTAGTATACCTAGATTTTAAAATATATCACAAGATTTCAAATTCTAAACCACATACATTCCTACTTTGACGGATTCATTTTTAATGAATAGTACCTAAATATATTATTATTATATTAACGAGATGAATTTATAATTAGATTTTTTGTAATAAATTATAGCTACGCGATATTGGTCAGTGGGGCGTCATTTTACGATATAACACCACCTTAAGTGTCGGCATATCTGGCGATTATACCAAATACGCAAACACAAATAGTCGAATAAAGTGTTTTTTTTAAATTAAAGCGCTATTCACACATTTCGGGGTACCCGGCCCTGCCGTTCCGGGTCAGGGCTATCCGTGCTCCGAGTTGTTCGTAAGGTTTTTAATTTTTTCCCCGTCCCTGACGGGACACGGCAAAGCCGGGTACCCGGAAATGTGTGGATAACGCTTAAAGGACTAGAAGGTGACAGTGTAAAGTGGAGTCAGACCGCACTTGTCCGGTTTTCTATTTTAGAAGTGCTATGAAGTGATATTTACCATTAAGCCGGCGTAGCCGATGATGAAGCATCCTGTCTTTAAATCAAGAAAGCAGCAGCAATCATTTACTACTATATCCATACACATCTTCAATCTGGAACAAGATCAAAATCAAAACTCATTTATTCAGTTTAGGCCCTGATAAGGCACTTATGAACGTCGATAGTTACAATCATTACAATAGACAAGTGATTCATCAGTAACTAAGGTTTATGTTGTTTTTAGTTCTAAATAAGCGTTAATTATTAGGTATGTGTATATAATTCACGTAATCAGTGCTGTCGGTGATTGCCACAGCTAATACTGAGTCCTTTTTGGCATCACATGAGAAACTGTTTGTTTTATTTTAATTTTTTACATTTATTATTCTTATTATTCTTGTTCTGTGCGTGTACTTCTAAAAAACTTGTGTTGTCAAATAAAGTGTTGTCTATTGTCTATTATGTACTTACTTATCCTATGTAATTTCTATGGATTTTTTTTACTAAAATAACAAATCTACCACAATATATATAGATAAATAATCCCAGCTCAAGAAACCGTGGCTCAATTTGGATAACCGCACCGACATTATCATGAGGATGGAATCTCCGAGATTAAAAATAACCATTGGTTTTCCCATGAGGAAATTAATCGTCAGGGACCTACAAGTCAAATTCAAGCCTTATATTCAAGCTTGTAAAGCGTGCAGTCTGCCAATTCGTACTGGGCCCGCGTGATGGTATTCTTTGACCATAATCCCCCACCTTA
Source organism: Tethea ocularis (assembly GCA_963555595.1). Lineage (NCBI taxonomy): Eukaryota > Metazoa > Arthropoda > Insecta > Lepidoptera > Drepanidae > Tethea > Tethea ocularis. The sequence continues at coordinate 8,981,331 of OY741972.1, read as the reverse complement.
GGGGAGGATCCTACCTTAGGTAGGGTTTAAACGAACATATTTTTTTACCCTGTAGCTGTACCCCACGGCTTCTAGGATGAAAGGTAGGGTTTTATTTTACGCGGAACCCTAAGTAAAAAAATAAAAGTAGCCTATTTTTTTACTTATTTTAACACAAGCTATCAGCCACTGAAAGTTCTGTCAAAATCAGTCCAGCCGTTTCGGAGATTAGACGGACAAAATTTTAAAAAATGTTTGACCACAACCTCACTGTGGTCAGTAAAGTTGTGGGCTAAGGTGGTAAGCATACAAAGCCTAGAAACATGCTCTCAAGTGCAGCTGTTGTAACACACCCAGTAGGTGCTTGGCGACAGATTATCCACTTGAGGGACCATGCTATAGTGATCATGTAAAATTTGGTTATTATTGAAATGAGCTAACAATTGAGCATTATTTTCTCGAAGATTTTGCTTAGCGCTGGGAGAACTGAGATAGGTCTATAATCGGAAGGATTATTTTTGCTACCAGATTTAAAAAAGGGAACGATTTTACTCTGTTTCATCAAATCAGGGAAAGAACCTTTATCAATACATTGATTAAAAATACCTGCTAAAATAGGTGCAATACTAGTAATAATTGAGCCGATGACATTCACTGATAAACCCCATAAGTCTTCTGTGTTTTTCAAATTTAAAGACTTGAAAGCGCTTAAAATGTCGCTAGCATCAATGAGATTAAACAAAAAAATTGTTATAGGTCGTAAGTTATCAACATGTTATTTGCGACAAGAATGGTAGTATATTTACTGATTAATAACAAAATAAATCATCAATATATTCCTCCGAGGTATATTAGAGACATTTTCATGAAATAGTCGTATAAGTCAGTAATAAACCTTGGAGTAAAGCCTCCATCTTAACAAAAAACGGCAAAACCGCGGGGCGGAAGCTAGTATTGAAATAAAATTTTTAATAACTCACATTTTTTCAAAGATTTCCCTTTGTTTCAAAGAAGGAACGGAACGCGACTACTTATGTTAATGATGCCGCTGCGTATGAGTAATTTGCAATACAATTTATGGAAATACTCATTTTAAATAAATAGAGTACATTGTTTGTTACACATAATACATTTTATATAAAAAAATCTATAGGGTTCAGTGCTTATTATGAAGAAAACGCTAATCAGAATGTAAGTAAAGTGGGTCCTAACACAATAGCGCTTTAATTACCTCACTCCAACTGAAATACATGTCAGCTCGTAAAATTCGAATCCGCGACCTCCATCGTCACTACCACTGAGCTATCATCGTCCTAATGTAATTCTTGTGTGAAATAAAGTTATCTCAAATATACTAGCTGTACCCCACGGCTTCGCTCCCGTCTCCGGGATAAAAAGTAGCATATAACCTACGGGGATACCTAATGTAGCTTCCTATTAGTGAAAGAATAATTCGAATCAGACTAGTAACTCCGGAGATTAGCGCATTCAAAGAAACAAACATACAAATTCTTCAGCTTTATTATTAGTATAGATATAACTATTATTCAACAACATCCTACGGAACCCGTATATAGAAGCGTAAACAATGGTTGCAACTTGTTTAATAAACAGGATAAAATGTTTAGCTGCTGTTATCTATTTACCTACTGCTTTTGGTATATTATATACTTATACATACCGTTTTATCTCGCTACTAAAATTATAACAATAGCTTTGGTTCTCTGAATATGGTTCCATTACATTACATGGCAAAAAAATGCCATATAACTACAAATTATCCATTTTAGGATTTATTCTTTTACTTGTGCTATATGAGACCGTGATTCTAGGTCAATGAGATATATCCTATAGGTTTTGAATTTCTCGCAAAGTATCAAAATATGCGACATGAATTTTTATAGCTCCAAGGAAGGAACAGTAATTATTTGATATTAATTTCAGCTTGATATAATTAGTCTATGCCTTCATGCATTTACAAAAAGGTCTTGAAAAACATATAACAAAGTGATAAAGGTTCCTTTTTCCTCTTGAGGTACGGAACTCTATAATAGGGTATTATCAATCTGTTCCAATTTTTATTATAATCCGTTCAGCCATTACGGATCAGCAGGGCTATTTTAAAACACTCTTATTCGACATCGGAATCGGAAATTTTCCGATGTCGTTTCCGTTCCCTACGAGCTGCCAAAAAGCTATTTCAAATAGCAGTCGGATGACAGATCGAAATGATTCGATAGCGGAAAGATGGAGTGCGTTTACTAAGAAATTAAAATAGCAACAGCGGGCATTCGTCTCGAAAGTTTTCGAATCCGTTTCCGATGTCGAATCAGAGTGTTTTAAAATAGCCCTGCTGAGTAATAAACATAAACAAACTCAGAAGCTGTCGCATTTATACAGTAGTATAGTAAGATTTGGCTTTCCATACAAATAATTAATATAGTAGGTAATCAATTGACTCATAATATTTTATCCTGCATTCATATATTATTTACAGACGTAGTGGTCTGCGACACTTCGTAGCATTATTTGTGTAAATTATTATTTTCTAATAAAACGTATATTCAAAATGTGTATATGTAAAGTGAACACATGTTGCGGTTGCCTAGATCTTAAGACAGGGTGTTGTATCATAGCATTTTTGTTCATGGTAAGTACATAACTATCATTGACCAATTAATTCATTGTTTATATTTATCGGTGGACCGGTTAGCGTGGGTAAATAACCTGACTACCTCCCCATTAGTCGGTTTTTTTTATGTCAGAAAGTTGATAAGTAGGCAGGTGGTCCACCTGATGGTACCTAGAAGTAGTTGTGGTTACCGTCGCCTATCGCCATTTGCAATACAAGAGGTATTACCAATGTGTTACCGACGTAAAAAGTAAAAAGAATCGATCCCAATATCGTTGGAGTCCAGAAATCGTTCAATCGAAACTCGGTTCAGAATTAGAATTCTGACTTTGATAGGATCACAAATAGGTTTGTCGAATTTCAATAGAATTATTTTACCATTACGTGAACACGATCTGCTGAGGTAAATCTGGATAAACTTATGTCGAAAGTTACCACTTATAATCAGAAACGGCTGAACGGATTTTAGTAAAATTTTGGTGCATTATTATTTTAGGTCCTGGAATTATGTATAAGGTTATTTTCATACTGAGAACGCGTACTGGCTTGCTTAATATTATTAGTACCTGTATGAACTTTGTTTCGAATCGTATTTTTTTTGGAATTGAAACATGCATACAAAATTTCATGAAAATCCTTAGAGCCGTTTCCGAGATTCAGATTATATATAATATACATACAAAAAATGCTCGTTTAAAGGTATTAATTAATATATTCGATTATTAGATACATAGATAAGTGCAAAAGTTTTTGTGTATGTGCGGATGCTTATTGCAATCACGCACACTGGAATAAAATATAGGTTACAAAAAGCTACACCTACTTACCGGATTTGTATTTTTTTTCAGATTAATGGCGTTAGTGCAGTTTTCATGATATTTAGTCTAGGCACTGTTAAAGATAAAGATCTTCGTGTGATAATCAGCAAAATGATTAACGGGATAGATATTGACATTGCTGTAACGATAGTTAAAGTACTGTGGATCGCCATTCTTGTTTTGGGTATTTTACACGTTTTTATCACTGGCACACTATTCTATGGCTTGATTAAGGTAAGTTATCAAATTCTGTAATAAAAAAAACATATAGCGTGTGTTCGCGTGCCAACAGATTAATACAAATAACCATGAATAGTAAACAAAACATTTATAGTAATGAAATGATATAAAAATAAATATTTATTTAAGGTAATAAACAATAAATGCAATATAAAATATAATTGTCACTTATCCACCACTTAGGTATGTCTACCACAGCTTGAATTATATAATGAATAATACAGATCTATAGCTTACAGTTTATTCATAACAATTAACAATATTTACAATTATTTACAAGAAATATACAAACTATATATAAAAAAAATCCTCGAGGCGGCCGCTGCTGCCAATCAACGGCAAGGTTCCCAGAAGGCTGGCAGCGTTCCCTCTTTGTATGGCCAAGCTAACGCGTTGAAATAATACTAAGTTAATATTTTTTGGTAAATCTTTGTCTTTGGCCTCCGGACTAGAAAATTATATATACCTACCGGTTGCCAGCGCCTTCTATTAACATAAATAACTAAAAATAAAATAAACCGCCGACCCTCTAGACAAAACAGGTGATGATCTTCAAACGGCTGAGCGGATTTTCATGAAACATAGCTAAGAATACTTTCGATTAAGACAGCTATGAAACGAATAAAATATAATCAAAATCGGTTTATCCGTTCCAGAGCTATGATGCCATAAACGGCACACACTACAAACTTATAAGTCTTATAACATCCCTCTTTTACGTCGGGGGTTAAAAAACAGGGATATGATAAAATTTATAATTTATTACTAACAATTCAAATGAGAAATACATAAATAAAAATAATATTTAAGATATTAATAAGTAAAGCATCAAAAGGCGCAAACATGCGGCCCTTGGTGACGGCTACATATTTGTTCCTTTTGGTGTGGAAACTCTGGGGCCTTGGGGACCCGAAGCGCGGCGATTATTTAAAGAGCTCTCGACGCGCCTCATAACGTTGTCCGGTGACCAGAGGTCTGGTACTTACCTCGGTCAAAGGATTAGCCTTGCGATCCAGCGCGGTAATGCTGCCAGCCTTCTGGGCACTTTACCCACGGGCGATCTGAACTCAATATTCTATTTGTAATATTGAGTTCATAAATATATAACGGAATAGGATATTTTGATTTTGTATATATATGATACTTCTTTAGTTTTCAGTTAATATTTTAGTTTAATTTAATGTTTTCGTGTAAATAATTGTAAATATCTGAAGTTCAAGTACCAAAATTAAATGTACAACATATTTGATGTTTAATAAGTTAAACATTACCTACCTACTAATTAACTTTAAAAAAATGTGAATTCCCAACATTGCTGATACAATGTGTAGGTACACATTGTATCAGCAATGTTGGGAACATACCTACTCATATAATTAATAAAAAAAAACATTTTCAGAACAAACGTGCATGGCTGAGGCCGTTTGTAATATTCCACAATATTATTAATTCCATGCAAGTACTCGGCTTGATCATAGGATTTGTGACATATTTCCATGTCTCTCATTTTTTTTTTATGTTTGGCACTGGTAAGTAAATATTCGAGTAAAATGTTCGTACGTAACCTGACGCTATTCATCCTATTCTATCAGAGTGTTAAAAAAAATATTCCATGATTTAATTTCGATATTGTTTCTATTTGTTATTACTTTTTTGATCACATCTATTTATATGCACAAATTTTATATCAAAAACTACTGAACGGATTTTCTTGTGGTTTCTATCAATAGACAGTGTGATTCATGGGGAAGGTTTAAGTGTCTGATTTGTTAATGTTTTGTGTAAATTGGTTGAAATATAACGATAATTGTTGAAGATGTCGGAAAACCCACACCGTGCGAAGCCGGGACATGTCGCTAGATTTTTATAAAATTTAATATTTACACCCTATACAGGATGTCCCAAAACTCGACGATAATCTGATGCCGGGCGAGAGGCTAAGTTATACCAGTTCTGGGAAAAATAAGAAAAAAAATCCATGTCACTAAATATTTAAAAAATAAATCATTAAAAAAGTGTTACAATAATTTAAAAAAAGCCGCTCGGTTTCAGATTATCGTTGAGTATTGGGACACCCTGTATATGAGTATAAATAAAAGAAAATGTATTGACGTTTATCTTTATTTTCTTTTTTTTTCAGCACTAAATATTTACTTCACAATAATAGTGAATAGTTACTACAAACAGATGGGTATCAGCCTCCCTCCTCCGGTAACCTGCAGTGAAACCAATTACCATGAACTCGATAACCTTTCACATGTGGCGGACCAGGAAACTATACTGTAATATACTTAGAGCATAATTTGAAAGATCTAAAAGTAACTACATACTTATAATGCATATAATAATTAAACTAGCTTTTCCCTCAGTTGCATCCGTGTTTTCTCATAGGTACCTACTTATAGCTTTACTCGCCATCAAACTTGACAGTTTGGCGAATACTTACTTAGATTGAGATTCCAATAATGTAATAAGTAGGTAATTAACATAAAAAAATCGAGAAATTGACATACAGATTGATTGTAGTTGCGTTGCAGACCCCAAACTGAATGCTGTGATCATCGACTTGCTGAAATGTTACTAACCTGAATTTTTAAAATTATCAAAAATATGTTTAGAAATGTTTGTTTTGTATTGTATAGCTATTATAACCTATAATCATTTTGTTGTTCTTACCTGTTTTTGAAGAACCACTTTCAATCAGCAGCGGGGCTGTTTGCAGAAAATACAAAAAACCTAGTTATTATACAGAGTGTAAGTCACATGTAATGTAAATGATATCGGTACGAAAACGCTTTTTTTCGTACTCGACTCTTTAAAGAAATAAGTAGGTGGGTAATTAATTTTCTTCTCATTAATCTTTAATAATTATAAATATGTATTTTACACTTTTCCGTTTTTATTTATTTATCATCACAGTTCTCTCCATCCTCATTAACTGCGCCTGCGTCTCCTTGTGCCATGTTTAGTTTACATTGCGTTTCTGCTTCAGCTGCATTATTAGTAAATCTGAACTGACAGTTCCGTTTGAGCTTTCTCAATTCACTTTTCACCAACATAATCACGTATATTTCCAAAACTGAAAAATATTTTACGGTAAACAAGTATACGGACGGATCGCCTAATGGTAAGTGATTACGCCTATGTACGCTTGTTACACCCGGGGCACAGACCACCCACTACCCGGAGTCTGCCATACCTAGTAAGTAATCCGTGCCCCGGTATCACTTGCGTGTTGCCTAAGCCTACTTTACACCCTTAGGGGCAGAATTTTCAAAATGCCTTTCTTAACGGATGCCTACGTTAGAATCTTGTTCTTGTATGCCAAATTTCAGCCCGATCGGTCCAGTCGTTTGGGCTTTGCGTTGATCGATCAGTCAGTGAGTGAATCAGTCAGCTAGCCAGTCTGGCGTCGGCCATCTGACAGCGGAGGTCACTGATAGCTGGCTAGCTAGTTAACTTTGTTTTTCCACATGAAATTTTCAAAATAAGTTCCCAGAAACAAAAGCGTTTGAATGCCGTCACACGGTTGTCCACTATAAAGGGAAATCTATAAAGCTGTATTAAATGGTGGCGACGTCAGACTGGCTAGTCAGTATCTTCTTTTATACCGAGTGATTTTGAAATGGTAATGTAGAATTGTTTTCTTCGCTATCTACATCACAGACTAGGTAGAGATACTACGTACTTAGGTGTGTCATTATCTTATTGTCATCCATGTAGAATCACAATATATAAAGTAGCCTATATGTTATTCCAGGGTATGATCTATCTATGTGCCAAGTTTCATCCAAATCCGTTTTGTAGATTTTACGAAAGAGTAACAAACATTCATCCATACTATCATCATATACTCTACATATCCTTATTTTTTTACAAATAGTTATTAAATGTATACTTACCAAAGTAAAGAAATCCAATTGCAAAAACAATTGATTTGATATGTAAACTATCAAAGTTATATTTATTGTAAACTATTATATTCCACATAATATTTATGAAGGCAGCAGTTGAAAATAAGAAATACATAGTAATTATGACAATCATGTAATAGTAGTAAACTTTGATAAGTTTGTAGTTTTTCTGAAAATTTCAATTCGATTATACTTATAGCAAGTAGTAGGTACAGTTGAAAAGATCCAAAATAAAACACCTACAATATGGATGACGACTAAAAAAATCTAATAAGTCCGTCAGTGATTACCAAAAAATATTGGAGGAATATTTTTTCTTTAGTTTCGAAAACAACAAATCCTACCAAAAACGTTTCATGTAAAACTAGGCCAAACAAGCTCCTAAAGCTTTCGCTGTAAAAAGTTATCAGATCCCAGGTGAAGCCAAGCCCCTAAGACTTTACTATATTACATACTCTTTAAACCAAGGTGTAGGCTCAATGCTTTTGGTAGGATTTATTGTTTTAATAATTTTTATTTTTTAATAAAAAGCTGTTAAAGGTGACATGTCTTTTTAACAGCTTTTTATTTATTTATTTGTATAAATAAAATGTCAATAAAACTCACAGTATGAGCCGCTGCAATGAACATGATGTTTAGTAGAAAGTCTATCAGTATTTCCAGGAGGAAGAGCGTCATGACAACCCAGCTTATGAAACTGATATTGTTAAGAATAGAAAGTAAGTCCCATAAAATGTTTGCCATGGTTGAAAACAATATAAATTACTATAGCATAAACTAATTTGAGAGCCTTCTGTACTGGAACCAGTCGGTATTATGCGTGGCGATGGCAAGAGGCCGGATGGTATGTCTTTGATCCCATGGAGTGTCGGTAAGTCGTTGGTGTGGGATGCCACATGTGTTGATACACTTGCACCATCTCCCGCCAGTCACAGGGGACCGGCGGGCGGGGACCTTTTTCCGCCAACGCGTTAGCTTGGTCATACAAAGACGGAACGCTGCCAGCCTTCTGGGAACCTTGCCGTTGATTGGCAGCAGCGGCCGCCTCGAGGCAGCGAGAATTTTTTTATATATATTTTGTATATTTGTTGTAAATAATTGTAAATATTGTATACCCATTTGAGAGCATTAAAAATGTTCCAATTTTTTATTCAAAGTTTCTAGTAATCATCATTATCATCATGTCAGCTGAAAGACGTCCACTACTGGACATAAGCCGACCCCAAGGATTTCCACGATGGCCGGTCTTGCGCAATCTTTATCAGATTCGACATCGAAAACGGATTCGAAAACTTCCGGGACGAATTTCCGCAATTGCTATTTTAATTTCTTCGTAAACGCACTCTAACTTTCCGCTATCGAAACTTTTCGATCTGTTATGTCATCCGACTGCTATTTAAAACAGCCTATGGTGGGGATCAGGGTGGTAGAAATAAAAGCGTATAGAGAAAGAAAATAGCTTCTAATTTATGATAGAGCCAGGAAATGATAAATATACATGATATTAAAATTATAACAGCAAATTGAAATGGAAAATATTTTACAAGAAGAAATATCGTGAATTACAGTTGCTCTCAGTATAGCGATGCGCGTTACTCTGTGGTCTAGTGACGTGCCACCACAAGCCGTTTGATAGCTTGTCGGGAACGGAATTGACATTGAAATGTTTTAGTTTCCGATTCCGAAGTCGAATCCGAGTATTTTAAAATAAATATTAAATAATTCAGATAAATTCTTACCATTTTCAAATATCCCCAGAATAGGAGCCCCCTTCGCAATGGTAAACAGAAACAGCATCTTTGAAACTCAGGAATTTCCAAACGCATATTGTTAAGTTTACTAGGTACTAAAATATTCACACTAACAGTTTAAAAGCGTACGCTTGGAATTATTTTAAACACCGAATGCTTTAATATCGTAATGTATCTTGATTTTATTATATTTTCTAAGACCTTCATCATTAGTTAGGTGCTTACTGTTACTGTTTGTCTTAGTTAATCGATTATTAGTATAATATGGTATTACTAATAGTTTCAATGAACTCTTCAAATATGTAATCAACATTTTAGGATAAATATCTTCTTTCTCCCCTTTTCCGTACATCATTGTAGAGAGACTAGACATCCAGAACTTTAGGGTTCCGCAATCAGAGTGAATAAATAAACAGGACATTGTTTCATAGCTTAATTACATTCATATTCTTCTGTAATCTATATAGTTACATGGCAATCCATACTTTGTCCAGTCACATGTATAGGTTATGAGGAAAAACAATATTAATGGATCAATTTTTTATTAAAAATATTTTTTAGAGTGTTTTTGCCGTTTAAATACATCAAACGCCTATACATAATCGCCTACCCAAATTTATTACGGACGCACTTAGCTGTACATAGTTTCCTTTATCTACATCTATACTAATATTATAAAGAGGAAAGATTTGATTGTTTGTTTGCATTGAATAGGCTCCGAAACTACAGAACTGGGGGCTTACCATCAACTCTTATTGCGATCCAAATGCAAACCTAAAATGAGTTGCTTCGCTATTTCATACCATGACATCATTATAGCGATCCAGTAATATCATGATCGTAGTTGGTTCGCAATTGATACGTAAACTCTTTTCGTTCATTCATTTTTCGTACCATGAGGTGAGATGTCAACCTACTTTGGACCGTTCAAGTGTCAATATAAGCGAACCAAAAAAAGTTACTATTTTCTTGTCAGAATTGAATTGCTTTCTAATTTAAATTGTAAAAACTAATAATAATACATAGTTTCAGGTATTTTGATTTATTAAATCATGTGCCATAATGTTAAAAATAAGTTATTTACATTTACCTACAACAAATATACAAACTACATATAAAAAAATCCTCGAGACGGCCGCTGCTGCCGATCAACAGAAGTCTGGCAGCGTTTCCTCTTTGAATAACCAAGCTAACACGTTGGCGGAAAAAGCTCCCCGCCCGCCGGTCCCCCGAAACCTCAATAAGTTTTTAAGTGTTCGAGCAAATCAGCAAGCCTCAAGCCTTAGAATCGGCCGACGTTAGAGAGTACCAAAGGCCACGGTGCCCAAGCTCGCCGAAGTGATCACCAGCGATGAGGATAAATTGATCCTAGAACCAAGACGAAGACGAATACCTACACGGTCGCGCGGCTCGAAGCGAGAAAGTGAAAAACATCTAACATAGTCCCGCCCGATATTTGTGGATAGAATGACTTGCAACCAGTGGACCTGAGTCCTTGCTCGAGTCCCGTTCAGAGACAGCCATATAGGAGACAGCTAGCAAGTGTGCGCGATCAGACTCCGTAGAATAAAGTGAATAAATTTTGCAAAGAGGCTTGTCCTGCGCTCACTGAGAACAACTCAAGATTATAAATATTTGTGCCTGGACAAGCTGCCTGCCTCCCTGCCTGTTATAGAGTAATTTTTTTTGTATACGTGGAAAAGGTAAAATATACTTAGAGACATAGGTAATACAATTTTGCAGCTACGTACATAGTTTGTTACGTGAAAATATTATGTTATTAAACAAACTTCACAAAATTACTAACACCATTGTTTGAATTTAATTTAAATTTCCAATTTCTAAATAAATGCTCTTTCATTTGACCGTTGTTGATTCTTCCAATGATGTCAAGAGCAAACAAATATTACTTTTGATTCACTATCACTACATAGTATAAAATAAAGTCGCTTCCTGTCCGTCTATCCCTATGTATGCTTAGATTTTTTAAACTACGCAACGGATTTTGATGCGGTTTTTTTTAATAGATAGTGATTCAAGAGGACGGTTTATATGTATAATACATGCATAATATAGTACAGAAAAACCGAGAAAAACCGTGCGAGCCGGGGCGGGTCGCTAGTATATAATAAAGAATAACGCGAAATTAGATAAGTTGTCGGTAAGTCGTTGGTGTGGGATGCCACATTTGTTGATACACTTGCGCCATCTCACTTGCCAGCGGCATGTAGAGTTGCAGGAGCGGCTGCGGCTGGTGCGGAAAATTCCAAATCCAAAAAATACGCTTCTATTGGCCCAAATATATTTTTTTTGCCTTTTGCGGTCGAGACCATGGGTCCTTAGGGGTTCGAGGCTCGCCGATTTTCTCGAACATTATCTTCAAAATTAATTGAGGTCACAGGGGACCGGCGGGCGGGGAGCTTTTTCCACCAACGCGTTAGCTTGGCCATACAAAGAGGGAACGCTGCCAGCCATCTGGGAACCTTGCCGTTGATTGGCAGCAGCGGCCGCCTCGAGGAATTTTTTTATATATAGTTTGTATATTTGTTGTAAATATTGTATATTATAGGTAGGTACTTGCCAAATCAAAGTACCTATCATTCTACGATAAGTTACATCTTACTTTCTAGATTAAATTTGAAACTTTCTTTACCGCTTTGCCATTTGTATGTGTGTGTCACTGTTAACTATTTGGATACATTGCTGCAATTTAAGATCTAAAATGTATATACGAGTCTATAGAAATACTTACATAGTTCCAAGTATGATACCGTTAGGTATTTAATATATACATAGGTACTATTGAGAATATTTTTCTCTAAATTATAATCACTCAATAATCCATAATACTTTAAGAAAATTATGACACAAAAGTCAAAACGTGTATACTTTTTATACGACAAGTGCATGTATCCGATCGCAAGTTTTCCGTTCTAAAATATCGTGGTAGTAATATTTTTTAAGATAAGTCAACATTCTTATTTGTTATTTAATGTTATGCACAGTAATTCATTGATTGCTAGAATTATTTAAAAGAATATTATTTGATACTTTGAGACGTTATTTATTTTTATTTTTTCGTAAATAGCATTTAAAAATAACCGTAACTTACCGCAAAATCAGACATTTAGGTTTTTAAACGTATCGCATTGACTCAGAGTAAAAGAGACAGACTTATGTAATTACCGTATAGCATCTTCACTTTCTAGCAAAACCCGGATCACAGACAATTTCGTTCATTCATTCCAGAAAGCAATTCAGTTTTGACAAGAGAATAGTAACTTTTTTTGGTTCGTTTACATTGACACTTGAACGGTCCAAAGTAGGTTGACATCTCACCTCATGGTACGAAAAATGAATGAACGAAAAGAGTTTACGTATCAATTGCGAACCAACTACAATCATGATATTACTGGATCGCTTTAATGATGTCATGGTATGAAATAGCGAAGCAACTCAGTTTAGGTTTGCATTTGGATCGCAATAAGAGTTGATGGTAAGCCCCCAGGATTTGAAAAATTCTTTCACTAATAGGAAGCTACATTATTCCCAAATGTTATAGGCTACTTTTTATGCCGGGAACGCGAGTGAAACCGTGCGGAATAGCTAGTTTAATAAGGAACTATAGTATATTTAAATGATTTTAAATCATAATTATTACATACTATAATATAATCAATTCATGATAATGTTACCATAAAATTATTTTCAACAGGCACTTAAAATGGATTTAAGTAATAATATAGTTAAATCTTAAAAAAAAACAAAGTCAGACGGACTAAATTAGGTGTTTGACACCTTATCATTATTATTGTCATTATCTTTTTCTGTACTGAGTTCTTTCATCTTTTCATGATCAGCTTCTGGGTTAATACTTAGAGTACACTCTGCATCGGCTTCATTATTGACGAATCGGAATATACCATCATTTTTCAGCTTCAGCGCTTCACTTCTTACCAATAGAATGATATAGAATTGTAAAACTGTAATAGAAATTATTATGTTAGTATCTAACAAATATCGAACAGACAATAGACATTTATTTAAAAAACCTGACTGCGGTACAAAAATGGTTCGGAATTGTTTTGTTTTTTAACATTTTGGGTCAAAAAGCAGCTGCATTTGAGAGCCAGTTCCCTTCTAGGCGTTGGTTACCACCATCAGCCACATCATCACTGACTACGGTGAGATTGTTTGACAACTTTAACAATAAATGCATAAGTTTATTACTTCTTCACGCTCAAACGACTGGACCAATTTTTATGAAATTTGGTAACGATAATAATTTTATGAAATAAGCTGACATCCGGGATTAACACACAGGCATTGCACATAGGCTACTTTTTATCCTTCGGGAATATAAGATCCTTCGGGTACGCGGGTGAAACCGCGGGGCGGAAGCTAATGGACGTATAAATAGTAAAAATATAACTAAGATTAAAAATATTAAGAAACTCCCGAAACTAGAATATTTGTGATAATATCTAAACGGCTGATCGGATTTTCTTCAAACATATGTAGGAACACTCTAGATTAAAACACCTTTCAAACAAAAATCGAAATCGGTCCATCCGTCAAGGAGCTATGAGGCCACAGATTACACACTACAAACTAGGGCCCCTCGTTTTTCGTCGGTGTTTAAAAAGGGGCCAGCGCCAACATACAATATAACTATTTTTAATCAACTTACTAAGGTACGCAAATGTAAATATCCAAGTCCATACAAGGGTTCTAATATATGGGTTATGGTTGAAGTCTTTGGAGTACATGGAGTGATCTCGTACATTCAATAGTACTATTATGGTAAAGGCAGCTGATAAAGCCACAGATATTATTGTAAATGTTATTGTGTAGTAATAATATGCTCTGAATATCCTGTGGTTTTTCTGAAATAAAAAAAAAAATCTTATGATTATTAATGAGATGCCAGTTGGCGACGCCACCTATCGCGCCGCCGGTCGTGTTTTCGATTCCCATCCAGGACAAACATTTGTATGCATGAACATGTCTGTTTGCCCTGTATATGGATGTAATTATCTATATAAGTATGTATTGAAAAAATATAAAATATATCAGTTATCTGGTTTCCATAGTACAAGCTCTGCTTACTTTGGGATCAGATACAGCGTGTGAAGAATGTCCCAAGTTATTTATTTATTTACTGACAGAAAATCTCAGAAATGGTTTTCTGATTTTAATGGATCCTAAAGTATTTTCAGTATTTTCTTGGGCATAGTGTAGTTATGGGGATCACTAAGGCCAATAACAATTTTATCTTATTTGCCTTAAGCTTTCTCTCTTATATTTACCTTTTAAAAGCCTGATATTGATCTATACTTACTTATAGGTATATCCTAGTTTCTAGACTTAATATCATAAATGCGAAAGTTTGTGAGTATGGATGTATGTTTGTTACTCTTTCACGCAAAAACTACTGAACGGATTTGGATGAAATTTAGAACACAGATAGTTTATATCCTGGATTAACACATACAATAGTTAAAATTATAAATAGGGAAAGTTTGTAACTTCGCATGTAGTGTAGGGGTACTTTATCTCCGGAGTTACTGGTCCGATTCTAAAAAATCTTTCACTAATAGGAAGCTACATTATCCCTGAGTGCTATAGCCTACTTTTTATTCCGGGAACGCAGTTAGTCGTAGATAAAATAATACTTTGCTACACTTACCGTGTGACCAGCGACTACAAGTGCAATGTTAAAGGCCAAGTCCAACATTAAGGTCATGAATAAAACGGTGTTGACGATGTATGCGTATGGCCCGAAAATCATCAAGTGGATAAAAAACATAAGGGAAAGTCCCATGGGGTACAAGAACATGGTTGCTAAAATCTGAAAACAAATGAAATACGCTTTATTATAGAGGTTATAGAAATTAATGTTAATGTTTGTTATGTATGTTATATGTGTATGAGAGCCAGTTGCCTTCATGGCATTGTAACAGGTCGGCGATAGGCGACGGTAACCACTACCATCAGGTGGACCACCTGCCTGCTTGTCAACCTTCTGACATAAAAAAATGGAATCCAAAGTTGGATCATAGAGCTTGAAGATAGGCTCTGGAACTCCATAGTGGAACTACACGTCTTATCCAATCTTCCTTTTCCAATAATTCAGTTCAAAAGTTTACACTTACCAGTTTAAAATATCCCCAAAAAAGCAATCCACGCCGCAAAGGCAAGCAAAAACAGCATCTCTTCAAAGATGGCAACTCTCCACGCATTTCGCTAAGCTTAATAATACACAAGCACTGTCAACAACGTAACTGTATGAACTGATAGCTCTTACTTATCACTGCAATATGTATTATACATAATATTATATTTTGATTTATAATTTGCATTCAATGTTAGTACCTACTGGGGACTTATCATGTTACCCATTCGTTCTGGGAAATTATTATCATGACAGTCCAATGTTTACGTCGGGAATTTCGATGATAATTAAAGTTATATTTAACATTGTAATTACCTAAACCTTGACCTGCAGTGAATTTATGAAGCAAAAGTACAAATCATCAAAAAGATAAATCATTTAAATAAAGTCAAAACTTCTCATCCAAAACATTAATCATAATCAATCAAAATTTACGAAAAGATTTGTTTTTTTTAAAGCAAGTGAACTATGTAGTGAAAGTACTTTTTGTTGCCTGATATTGACCATAATCTCACCATCAGTGATGATGTAGACGATGGTGGTAAGCACACAAAGCCAGTTCCCTGGCTCTCAAGTGCGGCTGTCGGAACACGTGTCCTCGTACATATAAATAACTTTTACTATAGGACTGACACTAATATGGTGAAAAAAAAATACTTTCTTAATATAAATCTAGCTCGATCAAAATGTATGTAAAAGTTTGTTTTTTGTCGCAATTTCAGATCGTCCCTTACTAATCTGTCGGGGACAAGCGAGACAGACGAGGCGTACTATTAGTAATAAAGACGATTTTACGTTAATTAAAAAAAAAACTAAACCATTTTTTTTTCAAGTAAAATCACTTGGGTTTTATTACGTATTGTAAGTTCAAAAAACTTGTTGTAAGTTCCCTTTTGTGTTGTTGCGGCTTATCTGTTAACGAGTTGACTTCTTGCTGATAAAAGAGCAACCTATTCTATCTGAGCTGCATGCCATTATCGTACCTACGGCTTTGTGCCTATGTACTTACAAGACATATCTTTTCCAAAGCATTTAGACCAGAGGTTCCCAGACTTTTTTCTCATAGACCACTTTAAAATTTTGCTGGTTCCGGTGGACAGCAGCTACATTTATACCATATTCCCAAAACTCGAAAAATAATGTCACGCCAACGTAGAGCTTCGAGCTTCCCGTGGAGCTCCTTGAACCACTTTGAGAACCTCTGATTTAGACCATCCCAGGTTTTGGCGCTGGGTTTTTTTTATTTCAGAAGGTTGACAAGCAGTCAGGACTCCCACCTGATGGTAAGTGGTTACCATCGCCATTTGCAATACCAGAGCAATGTGTTGCCGAACTTGGCGACCTGTTACAATACCGAAAAGGCAACTTGCTCTCAAGTGCAATTTCCGGAACACACCGGTAGGTGCTTGGCGACAAATTTTCAACTGGAGGGTGGTAGCTAGCCAGACGGGTACTACAAAGTACCCTACCACCGTGCTATGATTTCCTCAATTTCCTCAACAAAAGGCAATTTGGAATCAATAACAAAATGTTTGAATAGTCATACCATACCCGGCTAATCGACTACGTTTTGATTTTTAGTAAGTACAAGACCCTATTGTGCGAGCCTAACATGTTTTTGACAAGTTTTTGTTTCGATTGTACAGAACTACCTACTTTTTACCCGACTACGGAGAAACAAAAAGGAGGGTTATGATTTTACTAACGTAGAGTTTGCCCTTGTAAAATAGATACAAAGTTGATAACAAAATGTGACGGGTTCGGTTGTTTTGTGACGTTTACTTTTTAAAGACAAAATACATGAAAACCAATTATCAACGGGATGTGTTGTGGACTGTGGATATTTAATATTTTATTAAATTAACTACATAATAGTTCTGGTTACAAATTTATCATTTGATTTATTTATTTTTTTCATTAAAATTATGTATCAAAATGGAGCTCATCTTGTTTTTCTCATTGTTATCGTTACCACTTACTTAATTACTAGAAATCATTTACAACCAAGATTATTTAGATTTATTTGTAAACAAAACAATTACTAATTACAGACATTAATTACTTATTAAAGAATTCAACTTTATACTAAACTAGCTGTCCCCCGCGGTTCCACCCGCGTTTCCAAATAAAAAGTAGCCTATGCAACCTGATCTAGATAAGGCAACATAATAATTGTCCATGGGAAAAACAGTTTTCTCTTAAATATATTCCAACATGCTTAAAAGTTTGTCCTTGTGCTTTATTTATATTTACTTCAGACGATAGGTAGGTAATTTCACAGGAAATTGTACCTATTCGTTTAAATCTATATGGTAAATCTATGGGTATCATCGGAATGCGAGGTATCAGTACTGTTTGCCCAACTGCTGGCTCAGTCAAAACCAATCGCTACTATGACAGAAATCTAGAAATTTTACTTGAAGTCTGGTACCATTACATAAATTTGGTGGTCTAATATCTATTTAACATGCATAGTCCTGAATGACTGTCTGACGGATCAACGCATAGCCTAAACCGCTGATCGTAGAGACCTGAAATTTAGAGGGTGTGTTCTTCGTATGAAGTAGGCATCCTATAAGAAAGGATCTTCCGAAATCCTTAGGGGTTGAAAAACTGGGACAAAGTTTGTATGGAACAACGTGATTCCTTGGTCCAATCTACTTCAAATTTTGCATAAACATTCTTTAAGATAATTGATGGAAGACGTGTTTTGTATTTTATTGAAACTCATCGCCTATCGGGGTTAAAAAAGGGTAGAAAGTTATTTTGGGGGTGATTTGCATCGAAGTTGATATCAATACTGCTTTTGAACTCACATAAAAGCTTGGTGCAATGCAATGCATATGACGAACAATTGGGATGAATTTGCTGTTATGTCTCATGACCGTCTTGGCAACAATCATGGGACAAAAGAAAAGTATAAATTAGATGTTACAACACTCTACATTTCTGCGAGTTAGTTGCAGCCGGTCAAATATACCCATTTGTATTTGAAGTATATCGAAATGGAAACCAGTATGCCAAATTTGGTACAGAAGACCAACCCATCAAAAGGTTACGTTTTTCCCAAGATCTTTCTTATGGTCACTTTGATGCCTACGCTGATGCCGATGGTGATAATAACACTGATCAGCGTCCAATAGCCAATCTAAATATATAAAACTTTTAACAAAAATTTGAACCGATATCATGGTACCGCAGATTTATTTCGCTTACTTCAAAACTATCATATTAGAGTTCCTAAATAGTTATTTTCTGCTTTTTAGTGCCTTTGAAGGCGGTCCTATTTTTTGTTAAAAGTTTTTTATTTTTCAATTTCGAATTTCTTATGTGTAATCAATGACTCTCAAGGTCACTGACCTAGGATAAGCATATTAGCGTTGTAGTTTCCATCATCGTTCCTATAACATTTAAAGAATTATCCCCTAACTCCTAACCATTAAGGAGTTGTACCTTCCATCATCAGCTCAGCAACATAAGATGATGACTACCAGACGCAAATATCTGAATAGCTTTAGAAAGTATGATGAAAAACATTGTAAGTGCCTATAAAATTTAAAGAGTTCCCTCGATTTGTCCAGGATCCTATCATCAGATCCATAGAACTTGTGAAGTATACCCTTTCAAACAAAAAATATTTTTCCAAATCGGTCCAGGCGTTCGAGTATTCGGGGAACATACAAAAAAAAAATATTCCGACGAATTGATAACCTCCACTTGAAGTTGGTTAATTGACTGACTGACTGACTGACTGATCGCGGGTGATATCGCGGGTGGAAAGCTATTTAGCATTCTATATTAAAGCTGAAAAGTTTATGAAAAACATTGTAAGTGCCTATAAAATTTGAAGAGTTCCCTCGATTTGTATAGGATCCTATCATCAGATCCTGACTTGGTGATCATGGGACCACTTGTGAAGTATATCCTTTCAAAAAAAAAATAATTTTCCTTATCGGTCCAGGCGTTCGAGTATTCGGGGAACATACAAAAAAAAGATTTCAACGAATTGATAACCTCCGCTTGAAGTTGGTTAATTGACTGACTGATCGCGGGTGGCATCGCGGGTGGAAAGCTATTTAGCATTAAATAATAAAGCTGAAAAGTTTGTTTGTTTGTTTGAACGCGTGAATCTCCGGAGTTACTGGTCCGATTCGAAAACTACGCTGTCGGCTGGTAGTTTAGCCATTATTTTGTCGTTGATGGCGTCAACGCTTATATTTCTGGCAGCTAATTAAATTAAATTGCCCTCTCACACATCCATTAATGTTTTTTTTTGGTCGATATTGGCTATATCCGGATATACTCTACAGATCAGGTCTTCAGTGTTGGTCACAATTTCACCAACGTATTTGTCAATAGCTATTTTTTTTATCTGATTCAGGTACTTTCCCATCCCCGATTAAATGGAGCTTTATTGGGAAATCTGTGCTTCCTCTACCCAAGTGACTCCTCATTTTGGTATACAGTTTCAATAATTCAACAGATAAGCAAGATTTAATAATATCTGATCTAGTTTCCCTAACAGGCAACGTTTATCTGAAATCACCAGAAAACATCAAAGTTATTCCACCCATGGCTATTTGTGCATTTTATAATTCTGAGAGTTCTATCGAAAGCCTCTAGATGAGCTCTATGAGTCATGTGCACTCATCCCATATTATTAGGTTTGCATCTTGTAAAACCTTGCCCAATGGTCCATTTTTACGTATAGAGCGTACGCTGTCTTTTTCAAGAAATACCGTAAGAGTCTGTTTAGAAGTGAAATGAGCCGTCCTTCTACCTGTCAATAGTGTAGCAGCAATAAATATCTGATGATGCAACAGCAATGGCTAATTTCGTTGACTTCAAAACTATCAGAGTAGAGTTCTTACATAGTTATTTTATACTTATTAGTGCCTTTGTGGTTTTTTTTTGTTAAAAGTATTTCATTTTTTAGTTTCTTATGTGTAATCAATGACTCTCAAGGTCACTGACCTAGGATAAGCATATTAGCGTTGTAGTTTCCATCATCGTTCCTATAACATTTAAAGAATTATCCCCTAACTCCTAACCATTAAGGAGTTGTACCTTCCATCATCAGCTCAGCAACATAAGATGATGACTACCAGACGCAAATATCTGAATAGCTTTAGAAAGTATGATGAAAAACATTGTAAGTGCCTATAAAATTTAAAGAGTTCCCTCGATTTGTCCAGGATCCTATCATCAGATCCATAGAACTTGTGAAGTATACCCTTTCAAACAAAAAATATTTTTCCAAATCGGTCCAGGCGTTCGAGTATTCGGGGAACATACAAAAAAAAAATATTCCGACGAATTGATAACCTCCACTTGAAGTTGGTTAATTGACTGACTGACTGACTGACTGATCGCGGGTGATATCGCGGGTGGAAAGCTATTTAGCATTCTATATTAAAGCTGAAAAGTTTATGAAAAACATTGTAAGTGCCTATAAAATTTGAAGAGTTCCCTCGATTTGTATAGGATCCTATCATCAGATCCTGACTTGGTGATCATGGGACCACTTGTGAAGTATATCCTTTCAAAAAAAAAATAATTTTCCTTATCGGTCCAGGCGTTCGAGTATTCGGGGAACATACAAAAAAAAGATTTCAACGAATTGATAACCTCCGCTTGAAGTTGGTTAATTGACTGACTGATCGCGGGTGGCATCGCGGGTGGAAAGCTATTTAGCATTAAATAATAAAGCTGAAAAGTTTGTTTGTTTGTTTGAACGCGTGAATCTCCGGAGTTACTGGTCCGATTCGAAAACTACGCTGTCGGCTGGTAGTTTAGCCATTATTTTGTCGTTGATGGCGTCAACGCTTATATTTCTGGCAGCTAATTAAATTAAATTGCCCTCTCACACATCCATTAATGTTTTTTTTTGGTCGATATTGGCTATATCCGGATATACTCTACAGATCAGGTCTTCAGTGTTGGTCACAATTTCACCAACGTATTTGTCAATAGCTATTTTTTTTATCTGATTCAGGTACTTTCCCATCCCCGATTAAATGGAGCTTTATTGGGAAATCTGTGCTTCCTCTACCCAAGTGACTCCTCATTTTGGTATACAGTTTCAATAATTCAACAGATAAGCAAGATTTAATAATATCTGATCTAGTTTCCCTAACAGGCAACGTTTATCTGAAATCACCAGAAAACATCAAAGTTATTCCACCCATGGCTATTTGTGCATTTTATAATTCTGAGAGTTCTATCGAAAGCCTCTAGATGAGCTCTATGAGTCATGTGCACTCATCCCATATTATTAGGTTTGCATCTTGTAAAACCTTGCCCAATGGTCCATTTTTACGTATAGAGCGTACGCTGTCTTTTTCAAGAAATACCGTAAGAGTCTGTTTAGAAGTGAAATGAGCCGTCCTTCTACCTGTCAATAGTGTAGCAGCAATAAATATCTGATGATGCAACAGCAATGGCTAATTTCGTTGACTTCAAAACTATCAGAGTAGAGTTCTTACATAGTTATTTTATACTTATTAGTGCCTTTGTGGTTTTTTTTTGTTAAAAGTATTTCATTTTTTAGTTTCTTATGTGTAATCAATGACTCTCAAGGTCACTGACCTAGGATAAGCATATTAGCGTTGTAGTTTCCATCATCGTTCCTATAACATTTAAAGAATTATCCCCTAACTCCTAACCATTAAGGAGTTGTACCTTCCATCATCAGCTCAGCAACATAAGATGATGACTACCAGACGCAAATATCTGAATAGCTTTAGAAAGTATGATGAAAAACATTGTAAGTGCCTATAAAATTTAAAGAGTTCCCTCGATTTGTCCAGGATCCTATCATCAGATCCATAGAACTTGTGAAGTATACCCTTTCAAACAAAAAATATTTTTCCAAATCGGTCCAGGCGTTCGAGTATTCGGGGAACATACAAAAAAAAAATATTCCGACGAATTGATAACCTCCACTTGAAGTTGGTTAATTGACTGACTGACTGACTGACTGATCGCGGGTGATATCGCGGGTGGAAAGCTATTTAGCATTCTATATTAAAGCTGAAAAGTTTATGAAAAACATTGTAAGTGCCTATAAAATTTGAAGAGTTCCCTCGATTTGTATAGGATCCTATCATCAGATCCTGACTTGGTGATCATGGGACCACTTGTGAAGTATATCCTTTCAAAAAAAAAATAATTTTCCTTATCGGTCCAGGCGTTCGAGTATTCGGGGAACATACAAAAAAAAGATTTCAACGAATTGATAACCTCCGCTTGAAGTTGGTTAATTGACTGACTGATCGCGGGTGGCATCGCGGGTGGAAAGCTATTTAGCATTAAATAATAAAGCTGAAAAGTTTGTTTGTTTGTTTGAACGCGTGAATCTCCGGAGTTACTGGTCCGATTCGAAAACTACGCTGTCGGCTGGTAGTTTAGCCATTATTTTGTCGTTGATGGCGTCAACGCTTATATTTCTGGCAGCTAATTAAATTAAATTGCCCTCTCACACATCCATTAATGTTTTTTTTTGGTCGATATTGGCTATATCCGGATATACTCTACAGATCAGGTCTTCAGTGTTGGTCACAATTTCACCAACGTATTTGTCAATAGCTATTTTTTTTATCTGATTCAGGTACTTTCCCATCCCCGATTAAATGGAGCTTTATTGGGAAATCTGTGCTTCCTCTACCCAAGTGACTCCTCATTTTGGTATACAGTTTCAATAATTCAACAGATAAGCAAGATTTAATAATATCTGATCTAGTTTCCCTAACAGGCAACGTTTATCTGAAATCACCAGAAAACATCAAAGTTATTCCACCCATGGCTATTTGTGCATTTTATAATTCTGAGAGTTCTATCGAAAGCCTCTAGATGAGCTCTATGAGTCATGTGCACTCATCCCATATTATTAGGTTTGCATCTTGTAAAACCTTGCCCAATGGTCCATTTTTACGTATAGAGCGTACGCTGTCTTTTTCAAGAAATACCGTAAGAGTCTGTTTAGAAGTGAAATGAGCCGTCCTTCTACCTGTCAATAGTGTAGCAGCAATAAATATCTGATGATGCAACAGCAATGGCTAATTTCGTTGACTTCAAAACTATCAGAGTAGAGTTCTTACATAGTTATTTTATACTTATTAGTGCCTTTGTGGTTTTTTTTTGTTAAAAGTATTTCATTTTTTAGTTTCTTATGTGTAATCAATGACTCTCAAGGTCACTGACCTAGGATAAGCATATTAGCGTTGTACTTTCCATCATCGTTCCTATAATATTTAGAGATTTATCCCCTAACTCCTACCCGTTAAGGAGTTGTACCTTCCATCATCAGTTCAGCAACATGTGACGACTACCAGACGCAAATATCTGAATAGTTTTAGAAAATATATGAAAAACATTGTTAGTGCCTATAAAATTTGAAGAGTTCCCTCGATTTCTTCAAGATCCCATCATCAGACCCTGACTTGGTGACCATGTGACCACCTGTATGTATAGTTTCCAAATCGGGTCAGGCATCTTCGAGTAATCGAGGAACATACATAAAAAAGATTCCGACGAATTGATAACCTCGTCTTGATGACAGTTAAAAATAACAAAAAACTGTTACCTAGGCGACCGCTGTCATCCATTGACAACCGCGTCGCATCGCTCACCCATGCTATACGTGCTCCCGCTTAACGTTCTTTTTATCATTGCTCAGCTCCTGAGGGTCGTAGCGTGATGTTCTATAGCCTATAACCTTCCTTAATAAATGGGCTTTCAATTGCAAAAAGGTTTTTCCATATCCCACTGGCAGATCCAGAGATTAGCGCGTTCAAACAAACAAACAAACAAACAAACAAACAAACAAACTCTTCAGCTTTATTATTATAGACTAGCTGTCCCCCGCGGTTCCACCCGCGTTTCCAAATAAAAAGTAGCCTATGCAACCTGATCTAGATAAGGCAACATAATAATTGTCCATGGGAAAAACAGTTTTCTCTTAAATATATTCCAACATGCTTAAAAGTTTGTCCTTGTGCTTTATTTATATTTACTTCAGACGATAGGTAGGTAATTTCACAGGAAATTGTACCTATTCGTTTAAATCTATATGGTAAATCTATGGGTATCATCGGAATGCGAGGTATCAGTACTGTTTGCCCAACTGCTGGCTCAGTCAAAACCAATCGCTACTATGACAGAAATCTAGAAATTTTACTTGAAGTCTGGTACCATTACATAAATTTGGTGGTCTAATATCTATTTAACATGCATAGTCCTGAATGACTGTCTGACGGATCAACGCATAGCCTAAACCGCTGATCGTAGAGACCTGAAATTTAGAGGGTGTGTTCTTCGTATGAAGTAGGCATCCTATAAGAAAGGATCTTCCGAAATCCTTAGGGGTTGAAAAACTGGGACAAAGTTTGTATGGAACAACGTGATTCCTTGGTCCAATCTACTTCAAATTTTGCATAAACATTCTTTAAGATAATTGATGGAAGACGTGTTTTGTATTTTATTGAAACTCATCGCCTATCGGGGTTAAAAAAGGGTAGAAAGTTATTTTGGGGGTGATTTGCATCGAAGTTGATATCAATACTGCTTTTGAACTCACATAAAAGCTTGGTGCAATGCAATGCATATGACGAACAATTGGGATGAATTTGCTGTTATGTCTCATGACCGTCTTGGCAACAATCATGGGACAAAAGAAAAGTATAAATTAGATGTTACAACACTCTACATTTCTGCGAGTTAGTTGCAGCCGGTCAAATATACCCATTTGTATTTGAAGTATATCGAAATGGAAACCAGTATGCCAAATTTGGTACAGAAGACCAACCCATCAAAAGGTTACGTTTTTCCCAAGATCTTTCTTATGGTCACTTTGATGCCTACGCTGATGCCGATGGTGATAATAACACTGATCAGCGTCCAATAGCCAATCTAAATATATAAAACTTTTAACAAAAATTTGAACCGATATCATGGTACCGCAGATTTATTTCGCTTACTTCAAAACTATCATATTAGAGTTCCTAAATAGTTATTTTCTGCTTTTTAGTGCCTTTGAAGGCGGTCCTATTTTTTGTTAAAAGTTTTTTATTTTTCAATTTCGAATTTCTTATGTGTAATCAATGACTCTCAAGGTCACTGACCTAGGATAAGCATATTAGCGTTGTAGTTTCCATCATCGTTCCTATAACATTTAAAGAATTATCCCCTAACTCCTAACCATTAAGGAGTTGTACCTTCCATCATCAGCTCAGCAACATAAGATGATGACTACCAGACGCAAATATCTGAATAGCTTTAGAAAGTATGATGAAAAACATTGTAAGTGCCTATAAAATTTAAAGAGTTCCCTCGATTTGTCCAGGATCCTATCATCAGATCCATAGAACTTGTGAAGTATACCCTTTCAAACAAAAAATATTTTTCCAAATCGGTCCAGGCGTTCGAGTATTCGGGGAACATACAAAAAAAAAATATTCCGACGAATTGATAACCTCCACTTGAAGTTGGTTAATTGACTGACTGACTGACTGACTGATCGCGGGTGATATCGCGGGTGGAAAGCTATTTAGCATTCTATATTAAAGCTGAAAAGTTTATGAAAAACATTGTAAGTGCCTATAAAATTTGAAGAGTTCCCTCGATTTGTATAGGATCCTATCATCAGATCCTGACTTGGTGATCATGGGACCACTTGTGAAGTATATCCTTTCAAAAAAAAAATAATTTTCCTTATCGGTCCAGGCGTTCGAGTATTCGGGGAACATACAAAAAAAAGATTTCAACGAATTGATAACCTCCGCTTGAAGTTGGTTAATTGACTGACTGATCGCGGGTGGCATCGCGGGTGGAAAGCTATTTAGCATTAAATAATAAAGCTGAAAAGTTTGTTTGTTTGTTTGAACGCGTGAATCTCCGGAGTTACTGGTCCGATTCGAAAACTACGCTGTCGGCTGGTAGTTTAGCCATTATTTTGTCGTTGATGGCGTCAACGCTTATATTTCTGGCAGCTAATTAAATTAAATTGCCCTCTCACACATCCATTAATGTTTTTTTTTGGTCGATATTGGCTATATCCGGATATACTCTACAGATCAGGTCTTCAGTGTTGGTCACAATTTCACCAACGTATTTGTCAATAGCTATTTTTTTTATCTGATTCAGGTACTTTCCCATCCCCGATTAAATGGAGCTTTATTGGGAAATCTGTGCTTCCTCTACCCAAGTGACTCCTCATTTTGGTATACAGTTTCAATAATTCAACAGATAAGCAAGATTTAATAATATCTGATCTAGTTTCCCTAACAGGCAACGTTTATCTGAAATCACCAGAAAACATCAAAGTTATTCCACCCATGGCTATTTGTGCATTTTATAATTCTGAGAGTTCTATCGAAAGCCTCTAGATGAGCTCTATGAGTCATGTGCACTCATCCCATATTATTAGGTTTGCATCTTGTAAAACCTTGCCCAATGGTCCATTTTTACGTATAGAGCGTACGCTGTCTTTTTCAAGAAATACCGTAAGAGTCTGTTTAGAAGTGAAATGAGCCGTCCTTCTACCTGTCAATAGTGTAGCAGCAATAAATATCTGATGATGCAACAGCAATGGCTAATTTCGTTGACTTCAAAACTATCAGAGTAGAGTTCTTACATAGTTATTTTATACTTATTAGTGCCTTTGTGGTTTTTTTTTGTTAAAAGTATTTCATTTTTTAGTTTCTTATGTGTAATCAATGACTCTCAAGGTCACTGACCTAGGATAAGCATATTAGCGTTGTAGTTTCCATCATCGTTCCTATAACATTTAAAGAATTATCCCCTAACTCCTAACCATTAAGGAGTTGTACCTTCCATCATCAGCTCAGCAACATAAGATGATGACTACCAGACGCAAATATCTGAATAGCTTTAGAAAGTATGATGAAAAACATTGTAAGTGCCTATAAAATTTAAAGAGTTCCCTCGATTTGTCCAGGATCCTATCATCAGATCCATAGAACTTGTGAAGTATACCCTTTCAAACAAAAAATATTTTTCCAAATCGGTCCAGGCGTTCGAGTATTCGGGGAACATACAAAAAAAAAATATTCCGACGAATTGATAACCTCCACTTGAAGTTGGTTAATTGACTGACTGACTGACTGACTGATCGCGGGTGATATCGCGGGTGGAAAGCTATTTAGCATTCTATATTAAAGCTGAAAAGTTTATGAAAAACATTGTAAGTGCCTATAAAATTTGAAGAGTTCCCTCGATTTGTATAGGATCCTATCATCAGATCCTGACTTGGTGATCATGGGACCACTTGTGAAGTATATCCTTTCAAAAAAAAAATAATTTTCCTTATCGGTCCAGGCGTTCGAGTATTCGGGGAACATACAAAAAAAAGATTTCAACGAATTGATAACCTCCGCTTGAAGTTGGTTAATTGACTGACTGATCGCGGGTGGCATCGCGGGTGGAAAGCTATTTAGCATTAAATAATAAAGCTGAAAAGTTTGTTTGTTTGTTTGAACGCGTGAATCTCCGGAGTTACTGGTCCGATTCGAAAACTACGCTGTCGGCTGGTAGTTTAGCCATTATTTTGTCGTTGATGGCGTCAACGCTTATATTTCTGGCAGCTAAATAAATTAAATTGCCCTCTCACACATCCATTAATGTTTTTTTTTGGTCGATATTGGCTATATCCGGATATACTCTACAGATCAGGTCTTCAGTGTTGGTCACAATTTCACCAACGTATTTGTCAATAGCTATTTTTTTTATCTGATTCAGGTACTTTCCCATCCCCGATTAAATGGAGCTTTATTGGGAAATCTGTGCTTCCTCTACCCAAGTGACTCCTCATTTTGGTATACAGTTTCAATAATTCAACAGATAAGCAAGATTTAATAATATCTGATCTAGTTTCCCTAACAGGCAACGTTTATCTGAAATCACCAGAAAACATCAAAGTTATTCCACCCATGGCTATTTGTGCATTTTATAATTCTGAGAGTTCTATCGAAAGCCTCTAGATGAGCTCTATGAGTCATGTGCACTCATCCCATATTATTAGGTTTGCATCTTGTAAAACCTTGCCCAATGGTCCATTTTTACGTATAGAGCGTACGCTGTCTTTTTCAAGAAATACCGTAAGAGTCTGTTTAGAAGTGAAATGAGCCGTCCTTCTACCTGTCAATAGTGTAGCAGCAATAAATATCTGATGATGCAACAGCAATGGCTAATTTCGTTGACTTCAAAACTATCAGAGTAGAGTTCTTACATAGTTATTTTATACTTATTAGTGCCTTTGTGGTTTTTTTTTGTTAAAAGTATTTCATTTTTTAGTTTCTTATGTGTAATCAATGACTCTCAAGGTCACTGACCTAGGATAAGCATATTAGCGTTGTACTTTCCATCATCGTTCCTATAATATTTAGAGATTTATCCCCTAACTCCTACCCGTTAAGGAGTTGTACCTTCCATCATCAGTTCAGCAACATGTGACGACTACCAGACGCAAATATCTGAATAGTTTTAGAAAATATATGAAAAACATTGTTAGTGCCTATAAAATTTGAAGAGTTCCCTCGATTTCTTCAAGATCCCATCATCAGACCCTGACTTGGTGACCATGTGACCACCTGTATGTATAGTTTCCAAATCGGGTCAGGCATCTTCGAGTAATCGAGGAACATACATAAAAAAGATTCCGACGAATTGATAACCTCGTCTTGATGACAGTTAAAAATAACAAAAAACTGTTACCTAGGCGACCGCTGTCATCCATTGACAACCGCGTCGCATCGCTCACCCATGCTATACGTGCTCCCGCTTAACGTTCTTTTTATCATTGCTCAGCTCCTGAGGGTCGTAGCGTGATGTTCTATAGCCTATAACCTTCCTTAATAAATGGGCTTTCAATTGCAAAAAGGTTTTTCCATATCCCACTGGCAGATCCAGAGATTAGCGCGTTCAAACAAACAAACAAACAAACAAACAAACAAACAAACTCTTCAGCTTTATTATTATAGATAGATAGATAGATAGCTACTCTGATAGGTAAGTGTACACAAAAACAATTTTAATGTATTTAAAAAAATAATGGTGCCGATTCTGTTGTTTACGAACTTAACTAATATTTGACAAGTCACCTCTCTTTCTTGTTAACCTTATTGAAAAAAGATAGAACATTTTTAATGCTGTCAGTTTAGTCCATGCCGTCGTAATGTACCTACGGGTAAATAATCGTGACCAATAAAGATCGCGCTTAAATTCACGTTGAATTATGTGATCGGACTAATCTGACAGGACTAAAATCTCTTGCATCCCTTTCTTATATTTACTATTAGAAAGAGATATAGTGAGATTTAAATTTATTTAGTTCGTAAACAACAGAATCGACACCAATGTGTTCATTTGTAAGCACGGCTGGAGAAGGTTTGGTTTTGGTGTATAAATAGTCTGAAGAGAGGTTTTAGAGACAAAAAAATCATTTTTATTTGTTCGAAAACATTTTTAACTGAAATTGCTTTTTTCATAACATACATAAAAGGATAACGTCTGTCGGGCCAACAACTAGAAATCGCTTTTCTGATATATTCATAAATTTATAGCCATTGAACACTGACCCTTAAAATAACTTGTAGGCAATCATAATGGGTTTCTTCCATTGCCCAATACATGAGGGTGGACTAGAATCTCTGTGTTGTTGTTGACGAAGCTCAAAAGCCCTTGACAGTATCGTGTCTTGGACAACTCGCTGCGTACCATCAGTAACAGGTATACTTGAGTCACTAAAACAAGTTTGATAAAGGTATTATTTAAAATTATGTTGATATCAAGTTGAAATTTATTTGAAATCAAGTTGAAATAAAGTTGAAATAAAGTTGAAATCAAGATCAAGTTGAAACCATGATGAAATCAAGTTGAAAACAGATATAATCTAGATTGAAATACTTAAGGGAGAATATTCCTTACCAAAGCCAGAGAAGACCAAGGCGTCATTGATTACATCAAATAACAAGTCAGCTGACTGCTGGAACTTTATCACCAGGGCTGTCACAAGCGCGGCCAACGCAGTCGTGATTCCGTAGTAATAGTACGCGCGTATTAAATGTGGCATTTTCTGAAAGATTTACAAAAGGTATTTAAATAAAGTTGTAGGTACTGATTATATCTATCTTTCAGGACTATTTATCTTCTAGGCTTATATCTATTTAGCGTAAGATATAGGTACCTACCCCACGCAGATTTTATCAGCGCCCTACAAATGAAATATAAGATTTTCCGCCTTAAGTAACAGGGTAGGTATACATAGAATTGATGGGCGGGTTAATACTATTATGAGTACTCGGTGATTAACGCTACATTAATGAACACAAATCATTACCTACTAAATACTTACGAAATGAGCTCCAATTAACAGCACTACGTTGAAAATAATCTCCATGATATACAGCAATAGTGGTATCCATAGCTGTGTACGGAGGTCCACGCCCCTATATAATGACGGCCAGTATGGCCATTCATCTTTATAAGTTATGTATAGCTTTATGGTGAGAGTCATCGCGAGAATTGTGAAAACCTAAAAAAGAAAAATAATTAAAAAATCAGCCGAAAGTCTAAATAAACTGGAGCAGGGCGGCAGATTTCAGGTTAGGGGATACTATTCTATAGATGGAGAGTTACAAATGGCATAGGACTACATAACATGTTTAGTTTATCATTAATTTCTCGCTGTAAATCTTCCTAAGAGTAAATAAATATTATGAAACTTTAAAATGAAAAATCTGGTAATACATGTTTTTTTTTTCATTTTTGCATCACATATTTTGCCAGTTTGTAAGTGGAGTAAGTCATGTATTTTATATTATTCATGTATTTAATCCTCGTCATGTTAAGTTCAAGTCATGTAAAATCATCTTCAAGTCATAGTCAAATCAATCAAATCAAATCAAAACTCATTTATTCAGTTTAGGCCCTAATAAGGCACTTATGAATGTCAAAAGTTACAGTTTTACAATAGTCAGTCAGTTAGTACTGGTAGCTACCCGTTCTACTAAAACTTTTCACAGTCTTTTTGAGACTTGAAACTTGAAGCCACTATACAAGTAATCATTTCATTTCATTTCGCTGGTGCACTTGTATTGATCTTTATTGGACAAAATACCACCGCTAATATTCAATAAAACGATTTTATGAAAATAAAACGAAAACGCAAATACACTTCGCAAGTTTCCACCAAAAAGCCTTTCGGAAATACCATTTCTAAACAAAAATACACCGTATTCCAATTAGAAGACCCGTAGTAACACGAATATTATGTTGTGCATTGACACACCTGCTTTTCAAAGGTTAAAAAAGTTACATACCAAATTAAAATATCCTAAAATTATAATCCCATAGCGCAGTGGAATGAAACCGCAACATCTTTTACAGACTGGTATTTCTATACGCATTTTAAATTTTATTGCACACTTTTACAAGCTAAAATAGATTCGCACTTGTCTTCAGTTTTTTCTTCTACTTAATACACGTCTGACCTCATGAGCCATGAGTATAATAAGCCGCTTCCCATCTCCGACTAGACGCAATTATCTGATTTATCAAGTCATTACATACATTTACCTTTATCATTCGACTAAACGTATAATTTTCTTGAATCATTTTACCTTTGAAAAAGTTATGTGTCAGCTTTTTAATTTTTTTGGCTTTGGGTAAACCGTAGTAATCCTATTAAAATAAATGCGAAAGTTTGTGAGAAAGTATGTTTGTTACTTCTTCACGCTCAGCTGGACCAATTTTGATGAAATTTGGTATGGAGGTGACACCCTGGATTAACACATAAGCTACTTTTTATCCCTCGGGAACGCGGGTGAAACCACGGGGCGGAAGCTAATTTATAAATTAAAAATATAAATTAAAGCAATCGAAGGGAAGCACATATAGCCTAGAACGGAACCGGCTCTTGAGTGCAGCTACAAGCAACAATTAACCTAAGCTAAAGTGCTTGACAGCAGATATTCAACCGGATGATGGCCACTCTTCGAACTGGTGGTAGAGTCAGTTGTAACTTTCGACGTTCATAAGAGCCTTATCAGCCTAAACTGAATAAATTATTTTTGAGTTGGAGGGTTTGAGTAAAGCTACCCAACTCTACAATAACCCCTAGTCTGCAATTTTGTGTGTATTTAAATATTATAATTTTGCAACGGGATAATTTTATTATGGATAGGATTAAGAAAAAATAATTAGTAAAGGGGCTGTGCCACGCGGTTATCTGGTTGATTACAAGGGCAAATAGAGGGCGTTGAGTCGGGGACCGACCGTGTAGACTTTTTTTTTTACTATGTATAGGCCTGCGTTTGACCATCTCATCGTGGTCAGTGATGATGCCCGATGGTGGAAGGGAACTGGCTCTCAAGTGCAGCTGTCGGGAAACACCGGAAGGTACTTGGCGACAGATTTGAGGTTGGTAGCCAACTAGGCGAGTACTACAAAGTACCCTACCACCATGTTATGGTTTCCTCACGATATTTTCCTTCACCGAAAGCTCAAGTTCATTGTAGGATTCGAACCCACGACCTTCGTCTTGGCATTCGACGTCACTACGCTGAGCTATCATTGCCTTAACCTTTAGATTGATAATGATGTTGTTATTGTTTAGTTTGGGACCAGATAGATGTCCGGAATAGGTCCCGACTCAGCATACCTACATACACCATCCTATAGTACATTCTATAAATAAATTACAAATATTTTTTTCTGACTTACTTATTTTATTGGTAATAAAATTTTATCTGATTTTTTATTTTTGTTTACAATGTATTCCTCTCGTTCCAACCATGAGGGTGGAGGCAGATCTCAGCGGTGTGGTTGTCAAAGCTCAGCTGTCCCTCTGGGTAGCGTACCTTGGATAACTCACTGCGAATCAGCAGTAATAGGTATACTTGTAGCACTGAAATATTAATGTTAACGGTAAGTAGATACGACGTGGAAAGTTAGTAAGTAACTAATCGATATGAATATTTTAAATCATCATCATCAATGTCAGACAAGACGTCCACTGCTGGACAATAGCCTCCCCCAAGGATCTCCACGATGGCCGGTCTTGCGCTACCCGCATCCAGCGGTTTCCCGCGACCCGAGTTGTGGCGAGCCTGCCCAAGCTGTGTCTTCTGGTTCGTGGTCGCCACTCGAGAACCCTTCTGCCCCAGCGGCCGTTGGCTCTACGAGTGATGTGTCCCGCCGATTGCCACTTAAGTTTGGCAATTCTTCGACTAGCTTAGCCCTCTCCATTGTTCTTTGGGTGACCTTGAGCCTTCTTATGTGACCCATCGTAAGCGACACGTCTCTGCTCCGTAAGTCATCACTGGCAAAACACACTGGTCGACTTTCGATTTCAAACACTCGTTTTTGAGACGAGAAGATATTACGTAGCTTCCCGAACGCTGCCCAGCCGAGTTGGATTCGACGATTAACCTCTTTCTCGAAGTTGGACCTATATTTTTAAATCATCTTTCTTTAAATAAAATATTTCACACTTACCCAAACCGGCAAAGATCATCATATCGCCCAAACCTAAATAATACCACTCGTATACTTGTGGAGGCTGGAATCTGATCACCAAGGCTATCACTACTGCTGCCAATGCAGTCAAGATCCCGTAGTAATAGTAAACGCGTATTAAACGCGTTAGTTTCTGAAAGTTAGTTATATTAAATGAGAAATTATGATTCGAAATTTAAGTTTTCTCTAAAATAACTATTCCCTTTGGCTTGGCTTACCATGAACTTTTATAATACTTGTCATGTACGGGGCAGGTTGGTAGGTTAATCTGTCAGGTTTTCGATTTGTACCATGAACCATTCTATCTCACCTGTCCATTGACCTGCCTGGCGTTAACGTTCAACGGTCTCAATGGTGAAGGTGAGGGTTTCGAATCCTATACTGAACTTGAGCTTTGATGAAGGAAAATATCGTGTGGAAACCATAGCACCATGGTTATTTTGTAGAACTTGCACGATTGACCCTCAAGTTGTTTTTTTTTTGCCAAACACCTTATCAGTACGTTCCGGCAGCTACATTTGTGACCCAGTTCTCTTGTACGCAGTGTATTTATCTATATATTTTTTATAGATTTTTGTGGAACAAAATTTTGTTTGTAAATAACAGAAGGGTTTATTTAGGCTAAAATACTTTCAAGAACTTTTTTAACAACCAACCTTATGCGCTCCAATTAGCAACACTATGTTAAAGATTATCTCCATCGTATACATCAGAATAGGTATCCACAGTGGTGTGCGAATGATCACACCCCTGTATAAGAACGCGAAATATTCCCTGTCCGTTCCATAATATATGTAATTCCTTGTTAGGAAATTTATCACCAGTGCCGTGATTGCCTAAAAATACGAATTAAAAAAGTAATATGGTTATTAAAAAATGAATTTTATACTGTACATTGTTACGGACCAAATTTGAATATCCCATAATAATGATTCCATATCGCAGTGGGATAAAACCACAACATCTTCCGCAGTACGGTATTTCCAGACGCATTTTCGATTTTAGAACACTTTTTGAACTATAAATTATTTTGACACTGACTGTTATTATAAAACTTGTCTATGTTCTATTTTTTTTTGTTTACAATAAAAAACAATTGACGCACGTTTCTTATGACTCATAAGAACACGTCTGAATTCATTCCGAGATATGAAATAACAAGCATCTCAGCAACTGGAAGCAATTACCTTATTTATGAAGACGTTTGATGCATTTTTTTTTTCAATTGCATATAACCTTCTGTTGCACTTTGCGACGCTTGATAAGGTTACAGAGAATATATAAATAACATGTTGTGATTGGGAAAACCGTATTTATAATACTGTAGTTAGGATGATGATAAGAGTTACAACCGCCAGTGATTGAGGTACCCAGCTATGAAACTATAAATACCAACTGACATAGACAACGCACTCGTATAGACTAAATTGATGTCTGAGGTCAAGAATAGAATCATAAAGTATTGAATAATAGGAACTATAATAGGGATGCTGACTAAAAAAATCGAATTGGAAAAAATAACGAAGATACAGTGCGTTGATTTCGCATGACGTCACGCCTAATACGATTTTTACAGAGAGATGACGTCACAAGCCCCCACTCCTGACCTTTGATGCTACTTATCTTTGTAATTTTTTATAGATTGATAAAATAATAAATACCTACGTATCCAATATTAGCCGGGGCTCGACCGCAAAATGAGCGAGGCCATTAATGAGCCCGCTTAACTCGCAACGATAATTTTCATAGTTGAGGCTCGACCGCGAAAGAGGCTAGCGGAGCGGTCTGAAAGAGCAAAAATAGGCGAAAGCGGCCTCGCTGTGTCATCGCGTTGGTTGCGAGTTTTGAGCGGAGCGAGGTGTCAGCTCCCCTCCCGTAGCCGGCCCGCGCCCCTCGCTCGCCCGTTTGTAGGGACGCGACGCGCAGGCGGTTGTTTGTTTAGTTAGTGTGTTTTGATTTACCGTGCGCAATGGAAGAGTTTATTGAAGTCAGGCAATTCCCGTGTTTGTGGAATACGGAATTGAAGGAGTATC
This sequence comes from Tethea ocularis, assembly GCA_963555595.1. Classification (NCBI taxonomy): domain Eukaryota; kingdom Metazoa; phylum Arthropoda; class Insecta; order Lepidoptera; family Drepanidae; genus Tethea; species Tethea ocularis. The sequence continues at coordinate 8,945,255 of OY741972.1, read as the reverse complement.
GCGATACTAGGAAGAAGGAGGAGTATCGCGATACTAGGAAGAAGGAGGAGGACTACTTATCCAATATCTTGGTGGTTGTCTATTTTTCCTTTTATAGTACCAGGCCGTCAAAATCTTAATTTTTTCATGAGTAGTGTGAAAATCATCTTCAGAGCTCGAGTCTTCATACATTTTGAATTGTAACACAACCGTTCTGTGTCAAATGCGTCGCAACACTAACGCCGCTGGCAGCTCTTTTTAGGTCGAGCTATAACACATTATTGCCATTTTAACTATTTCTCGCTTCCAAAACCTCGCCCAGCTCAACTTTGTCCGTTCATTTCGCGGTCGAGCCCCGGCTTAAACGATCATCATTTATTCCCTACTACATTATTATGTAAAATTTTATATGTTAGTCATTTTCGAAGATTTTTGTTAATAAATATTGTTTTTAAATATATTTTTTTGGAATTCGATAATATGTATACCTGCGTAAATTTGATATACTATATATAAGATATACCTACGCTGATATTTTGTATCAACTTTTTAATATATATTTTTTTCAACATGTGCTAATGGATTGTGCGATAGCGAATAACATCCCATTATGAGAGTTTATATTTCAATCAATGGGATTGGAATATTTATTCACATGCAGCAGTCAGGGTTTTACTTGCATTCTTAAGATAAGTATCTAATGTTTTCGTGAGATACAAAAAACAGTGTTTTATATTAAAAGAAAAATCCACAGGTGAACCAAAGTAACCGATATAGCCCGAAGAATTGCCAAACTTAAGTGGCAGTGGGTGGGGCACATTGCTGGTAAAACCAACGGCCGCTATGGCAGAAGGGCTATCTTAGAGATCCTTGGGGGAAGTTTTTGTCCAGCATTGCGTCTTTGGAGACGCTCGCAAACCGCTTGAGTGATAAAGCCTTTACTGGATTTTATACATTGCACTTTTAAATTTAAAAAAAAACATTTTTTCAACACGTAAGCAATAACTCTAGACTAAATCAACTATGCGGGTGAAGCCACGGGCATAAGTCAGTCTGAAACATAAGTAGGATAGAATAAATTCAAAAAAAACAGTAACCTTATTTTAACTGATTTATTTTTTTATCTTTGATAGATACAATCGATACCTAAACTCGTATCAAAGGAAACACTTAAAACAGTTTTATTTTCAGTATAAATAATTATAATGAGTATTTACAAATAATAAAAATATTCAAAGATTAAAGTGTTATTTAATCACAGAAGTTAAATAAATTACTGACCCATATTGATGTTGGTTAGCTGTAGAGGCTCTACGGTCTACGAGCTCTACGACGTAGCAGTAGCGAAAGCCTACGAGAATCGTGTATAATTTCTATTGCTAATTTGAGTGAGAATTTTAAAGATCATAATAGAATTAGCTACACATAACCTTGGACGTTACTTGAAATAAGTACCTTTTTAAGGTTATATTTATAAATATTTAACATACCACAGACATCATTTAATACAAATAAAATAACATTATTATTTTAATCATAATCCTTGCAAATTAATTTGCATATCTGGTACAAACTTTTCGTTTTTAAACTATTATTAATTAATTTTAGGTCCTGCTCGGAGCTACAGTATTATTGTATACACCATTTGATGCCACTTCTCCATTGGCCCTGGGCTCGCCCGTCACTATCTGGTTAAGTGGGTTGTCGTAAGTGCTGGGGTTTGCTTCTATTTCCAATCTCCTCAAGAGACTCCTTACGAGCGTGATCAAGTAGAGTTGGACGCCTGTAATAGAGATTTAAAAGTATATATTTTTTTACAGGTTGTGATAAGATATGCCCGCGACCACAATGGTCAGTGATACTGAGCACACAAAGCCTAGTTGAAAAATGGCTCTCAAATGCAGTCAGGTCAACACACCTATTAGGTGCTTGGCGACACATTTTCGAATTTAATGTGCTAGCCAGCCAGTCGGTTACCTTCTACAAAACAAACTACCCTACTACCGAACAAAAAGGTATAGTATTTTATATAAAAAAGTAATATATAGTAGGTATTCGTGTCGTTCTGCTTTGATTGGTATCAGATAGCAGTGTAAATAAAATCCCAGAATATATTGATATTATTTTAAAGGGTTCAATTAAAGGATCTTTTAAATAAACGTTGCTCTACTAAAGAATCTACATATATTATTCTCTCCTCATATTTACATCAAACATTACTTCCTGATGGTCTGTTGGCTCGATATCATGTCGTATTTCCTATTTTTCAGGGTTATCAGCTATTTATGGCAGGCATCACATTCGCAATTTCTTATCTATGCATGACTACACTACGACGCCCCTTTACGCCAGTTTATACGCTTATCGCCATTTGGAATACCAGAGGTATTGCCAATGTGTTGCCAACCTGTTACAATGCTAAGAAGGCAACTGGCTCTCAAGTGCAATTGCCAAACACACCGGTAGATACTTGGCGTAAGTTTTTAAACTTGAGAGTGAGCCCTACCACCGTGCTTTGGTTTCCTCACGATGTTTTCCTTCACGAAAAGATCAAGTTTATTGTATGATTCCAACCCACGATCTTCGTCATTCGATTATCATCGAAACTATATACTACATGCCAAATTTCATTTCGATACGATAATTTAGAAGAAGGTTAAAAATTACTTTTAAGATTTGATTACATTGTTTGTATATTTTTTATAGAGATGTTACTGTTATGCGCCATGTTATTGTAGTTATTAGTCCACAAGTGAAACTAATAAAAGCGTGTTGTAAAAATGTATTGTACTTACAAATTCCACAAAATGATACGATAGCCGTTTCGAGAATCATAGCGTCGTTAGGGATGGGTGCAGCCAGCTCTAGAATTTGCAGCAATATGGCTGCCACCACAGTCATTATGGCGAAGTAGTAGAAAGCCTTTATGTATGGTACTAATCTCTGAAAGTATAAAATAACAAATTAATATTTTACATAAGTGTCAGGATGGATTCTCTTACACTCCTTTCCACGTACTTTTGGCAAATTTAAAAAGTAAGCTTAATTATTGTGAAGTGGTATTTTTATCTTGACAAACGTCGCGGAGTCGGTGGTAGGAATCCTACAACGAGCTTGAGCTTTCGGTGATGGAAAACATGATGAGGAAACCTCAACCAATAATTTTTACCCTCTTCAAAGCGGGAAACCGCTGGATGCGGGTAGCGCAAGACCGACCATCGTGGAAACTCTTGGGGGAGGCTTTTGTCCAGCAGTGGACGTCTTTCGGCTTCATATCTTTAATTAACAACAAACAACAATGCAAACAAAAATAGCACTATTGATCCGAGGTCGAACACCCATTATAAACATGATAACACGTACCTTGTGAGCTCCGTATAAGAGAATAACGCTAAATATCACTTCCACGATGTACAGGAACACGCACAGCTCTCCTGGTAAGCCGGACACGGTCCCATGGTACACAAGCTGTACATTTTCTCCTTTCGTGTGTATGAAATAGCTGTAGACTCCCACCATGAATGCGCAGAATAACTGGAAATAATGTTTGGTAATTAGATATTTTATTTTCTTATAACCAGCCTTCCCATCTCTGTAAACGTTTATCACCAGACGAGCCTTGTTATATAAGTAATAATTAATTATAATACATATCTTCAGATACTTTTCCTCGACAGAGGTAAGCGAAGAGAAAATAATTACTAGGCGAGGTAAGCAGAGATAATTTATAATGAAATGATATTGGTGCCGATTCTGTTGTTTACGAACTAAATAAATTTAATCTCACTATATCTCTTTCTAATAGTAAATATAAGAAAGGGATGCAAGATATTTTAGTCCTGTCGGTTTAGTCCGACCACACATTTCAACGTGAATTTAAGCGCGATCTTTTTGGTCACGACTATTTACCCGTACATTACGCCTGCATGGATTAAACTGACAGCTTTAAAAATGTTCTATCTTTTTTCAATAAGGTTAACATGAAAGAGTGGTAACTTGTCTAATATTAGGTAGTTATGTTCGTAAGCAACAGAATCGGCACCATTAACTCACTAACTAACTGCATTATAAAGCATTAAGTTAATAAAACTGCTGATTAGGTCATTGTAATGCTAATGTAAGTTAGGCTTTAAAAAAACAAGATTTAATAAGGATGCACTCAATTAGCTTTTGAATATCATCTTCAGAGGAATCTTTATCAAATAATAATGCAAAAAAAACCTTTTCGAAATCGGAACAATGACAAGACTAGACAAAAACGCCCCATAAATAGGAAACGCTGACAGGACAAAAAAATTAAAACTTCATTCAAAATTGGAACAATAAAAACCGCACTTACGAGATTTAAGTATCCAAAACCGATGACACCTCTCCTTAGAGGCATGCAGAAGCAGCACCTCCCCAGAGTAGGACAATCACAATACATTTTGTTGGTTTAAAAAAAAACAAGGCACAAATACGGACACGGTGCGATTGTGGTCAGTCGCGATTCTGTACTGGTCACTGAATAAAATTGTTTTTAAGTGAGAGCATTTATCTAAATGGGCGGAGGTTGCCCGCCTAGCTGTGGACGTATCGTTCATTCCCAGAACCCGGTATATGACAATAAAACAATAACAAAATTACTATGTATTTACATTCCAATTTATTTATCACGCTTTTATTTTGGAGATAATGATACTAATTATAATAAATGCTTATGTTTGTGAATTTATGTTTATTACCTACTGACTTCCGTTACATTAGATTGGATTAATACATAATGATACTTAATATAAGATTCCCTCATGAAACTCGAGGCGAAAGCTAGTAAATTATAATGATATGTTAGTTGCTTTATTATTTACGTATTAGGTCCGGAGCTGCAAACTCTCCTTCTTTTCCAGTAGATTCCATGATTTTTGGATATGTTTTTTTTTTCAATTCCATGAAAATTTCCTGGATTATTCATTCTTTTGGAGCGAATTCTGTGGTTGCCAATTTATTAACAGCACATTAATAATAAAATATGTAATATAGTATCGACAGAAAATGCAATTCAAGGCATGAATTTATTACCTTACTTAAGAAAGCAAAAAGTATTTTTTTTAATTCTCCTTCTTTTTTTCCCGTCTCTTAGATTTCTGGCACAAATATAAACCTTTAGCCTAGCACACATACATGAACTATGTGCTCTTCAAAATTACATTCCCGGTTTTACCCGAGGCCAACCGGCTACTGCATAACAGAAATAACATCCACCAACTGCATTTAACTTAAATTGAAACTTTATATTTTAGTCAATAAAGTTTAAAGTGATCAATTGTACAAAAACAATTTAAGTAATTATTTATAAACATATTTATTAAGATAGATAACCCTGGGAACTTTACGAATCACTTCCAATTAGTATATTATAATTTAAGTTCGAAACTTATTTCCTTCACACATAACATTGCTCGTTAGCTTTGATACTTGTTTTTGTATATAAATATCCATTGAGTAATGTATTATAAAAATTGTTTTGATGCTTACTTAAATTTAATGTACAAATTTCAACGGATTTTCGACGTCCTTTTGTCGGAATAAATTTTTCCGATGATGCCGGTATCTACTGGGAAAGACCTTCCCATATTAGAATTATTTTCCCAGTTTTGTTTTAATCTTTATTGCGTTGTTGTTGTGTACTTTGTTATGACAGAAAGATGTCTTGTGCCAGAGTGTATAACACTATTATTTATTATTATTAATTATTTATTTACAACAAATATACAATATTGAAAATTGCTGAAAGGAGTCTCGGGGCCGATTTTGATAAAAACGAAAACTGTATAATATAAACAATACTTCCCAGAAATTGATCATTATAAGCGATACTATGAGATGGAGTAATAATACAGGCTGTGTTTTATTTTCAAAATCAATGAGTTCGATTCCCGGCAAGGCAAATAATATTTTTGAAAATCCAAGTATACAGTTTTAGTTTTTATCAAAATCGGGTTCAGGATTTGGTCTACCACGCCCACTTAAAAAATTCAACCTGTATATAATAAAATCCTCGAGGCGGCCGTTGCTGCCGATCAACGGCAAGGTTCCCAGAAGGCTGGCAGCAGTGGCAGCGTTCCCTCTTTGGATGGCCAAGCTAACGCGTTGGCGGAAAAAGCTCCCCGTTCGCCGGTCCCCTATGTGACCTCTATTAATTTTGAAGATAAAGTTCCAGAAAATCGGCGAGGCTCGGACCCACAAGGAACTTTTTTTTCATCGAAAATTATGTAATTAAGCCAGTTCGACAAACCAAAAAAGATATTTCTAAGAAAAAAGTTTCATCCACATTAATAGGTACCATTTTAACACCTCCCGTATTGAATGACATTTCACATCAGATCACAGTCAGATGGTCCCCAGCTTCCGTCAAGTCAGTTTGATGTCATTCATGTACATGACGTGTGTAAGCACACCAGAAATATTTAACCTGTAGAATTGGAATAAGAAGTAATATTATAAAATGTGCAAGATAAAACCACCGACAGTTGGTTCATTCTTGTTAATCTATTCATTAAGATGTGGCTCGTTGACCATTTTTATTTGGACTTTGGTAAGGCGTTTCTTACATTTAGAAACTCTAAATCCTACTTACTAGTATAATATTATTTAATGCGAAAGTTTGTGAGTATGGATGGATGGATGTTTGTTACTCTTTCACGCAAAAACTACTGAACGGATTTGGATGAAATTTGAAACACAGATAGTTTATAACCTAGATACTTTTTATCCTGGGAAAACATAAGATCCCTCGGGAACGCGGGTGAAACCGCGGGGCGGAATGTAGTAAATAAATATCACGGGACATCCTTCAAAACACGGTTACCTATCTGATCCCAAACTAAGCAGAGCTTGTATTAAAACCAGACAACCGATACTACTTTGTAAATGCTTATTTAATTAACTACACCAAGACTCGAGACAAACAGACATGTTCATGTACACAAATGTTTGTTCTGAATGGTAATCGAACCCACGACCTGCAGCATGGAGATTACCTTCGTGAATCCTCACATTTGTGATAAAGAAGCTCGCGGTTTATTGAAGTTTAGCAAAATTTGTATTACTACTAATTCAACAAATTAAGCTATGTTCTCTACCAGTATGTCTATGGTTTGACCTATTGAGCCTATTAAACTGAGAATCACATTTTGTTTAATTAATGTCATCATCATCATCTCCCAGCCCTGTTCCTAATTATTTGGGGTCGACGTTAGATTACATAATTGCGCCGACTCTTCCATTCAGCCCTTCTGTCCGTCATATCGGCATTGACTCCTTTCTTACATATCATCTTTAACACAGTAACATCCATCTATTTTTCGGTCTTCCCCTTCCCGTATATCCATCAACTTTCATATTCATAGATTACCTCTATTTTTTCAATTAATCTATTTCTATCTATACTAATAATAGAGCTGAAGAGTTTGTTTGAACGCGCTAATCTCCGGAGTTACTGGTCCGATTTGAAAAAATTCTATGCTACATTATCCCCGAAGGTTATCGGCTACTTATTATCCCGGGAACGCGAATTCACCGCGAGGGATAGTTAGGTATAGTCTGTTTATCTGTGACAATACAGAATAGCAAAAATTCTCGTGCGAGTTAGTAACTCCGAAACTACTAAATGTGACTCACGCGCATCTCTTATCAAACGAACACCCGCACGTGGCCCCGGAAGAGAGCAACGGGAAGAGTAACTCGTAAATCTAAAATTTTCGTTTATTTTATTAATGATCATGAATCTGTAGTTAGCCTTTAATCATACAAGTATCATAGCTTGGTGATGCAAGTGCAGAGAGAAGCTACTTTTAAAAAAATCCGTTGAGTAGTTTAAAAGATCTAAGCGAACAGTCAGCGGAAGCGACTTCATTTTATACTATGTAAAGATTATTCATAGGTAGTTTTAACGGCCGGCCTGCCTTAAAAAGAAAAACCGCTACATTTTACATTGTTTCAAATAATTTTGAAACAGTGACCTCGTGACAATGTTGTATTGTTGCTGATGATAATCAACGTCGCCACAAGGAATTTAGAGAAATTAAAAATATTAAAATGAAACGGTTCGCTTCGCTCTAATAATAAATTGATAAAATTGCAGCCTAAATGCTGCACTATTTCGGCGCTGAGTAAACATATTCTTCAGTATACCTACCTAGTACCTACTTATTACTTTTGTTCCCAGACCCGCTCGCTTTTCAGCACATTATTCTTGACAACGGCAATTCAAGAAGTATTTACAGATAGAACTGCCCCATTTGGACCTTTTCTTGTATTCGTGAAAAAACCTATAACTGGCAACAACTTCTACTACGTTTTCTATTCATACATCGGGTTGCTGTTAGTGTCAGCAGTTTTGTTTGTCTTCACTATATATTTGGCACTTGGCGTCTATCATGTAAGTGACAACGTAAAGCCAGTTTTCAAGTAGCTAGGACAGTGAATTTCAATTACCTTATGACCCCTTTTTTAAAGGACAAGAAGGTGTAGCCAGAGGTGGCTAAGACACCCTTACGCGGAGAAATCCCCCTTCTGACCCGTGAGAGCTAAATAATAGCTTTTTAACCTCTTTAAAAAAAGGAGGAGGTTCTCAATTCGGCTGTTTTATTTAATGTTTGTTCACGCATAACTTTTTTTCCTTATGAACCGATTATAATCATTATTTTTTCGTTGGGTTTAGTATAGCTCCAAGTTGGTCCCATATTAATTTTATTGTCTTTGAAGGAGGTTTCACTCTTTTTAGGGATCCGAAATTCAAAAGAATATAAACGGAACCCTTATTGGATCACTCGTGTATGACAGACTGGATTGAGTTGAAATTTGGTACACTTAAGGGGGAACGTTCGGTTGGAGCGCGAAATTCAAATTTTTTCAAGATGTTATTTGCGAGAAGAATGGAAGTATATCTCGCAAATAACATCTTGATAACATACGACCTAATAACTCAATTTGCAAAAAACGTGAAAAAAATTGAATTTCGCGCTCCAACCGAACGTTTACCCTTAAGTCGGTCACCCAAAGACAGAAATGCAACGTTATTAAATTAATTTCAAACATGGGGACCACTTTTGGGGGTATTTTGAGTTTCGGAACCCTAAAAAGAGACCAACAGGCTATTTAAGTTTATGGATAAACATAACTCAAGTCATCATAATTCCAGTAAAATAGAAAGTTGTCTGCATTTTTCAGGATCGATCGCAGCCTTTAGCGAATTACCTTACATGTCGTCTCATAGCGTGGCTATTGGAAGTAGCTTTCCTTGTCTTACTCAGTCTCAAGCACAAAGTTTTCATCGGATGGTATTTGGGTATGCTGTTTTTTGTTGGTGAGTATCGATTGTGGTTAGTAACATAGCTAGATTTTAATGTAGGCAGTGCCGGATTAAGCAAGCGCGGGGCCCGTAGCAAATATCGTGGGGCCCTTAATTTGCTGCAGGTTAAGTATAAAGTGGTAAAAATATGGCGAAGATTGGCTTCATTCAGACTGATCCCTAAGTAGGTACAGTATCTGATAGCTATATCTGTCGACACTCTCATTTGAAACTATAATGAGAGGGGTTGTAAAGACTATTTTCGGATAACCTATCTAACTTATCCGTAACCTGGCCTGTGATACAGCTCTCGGGCTCAGGACTCAACATTTCACAAGTCACAAAATAAAATTATGTTCGTTTGTTTCATGCAGTTTCGGAGTTCTACGCGATAGTAGTTGTGTACAGTTACTACCAAAACGTTTTGGACTATGAGCTAAGATGCAAAATTGCACTGGAAAGAAGAGATGCTGAAAGGGAATCTGAAGTGTGATTCAAATAAACAAGTTTTGTTACTAATATTACCTGATCGTTTTAATTTTATTTTATTTATTTCATCAGACATTCAGACATATTTTGGGGTACGGCAGATGAGGTAGTGAAATTCAACCGTACACACGAAATTATATATTGACTCCTTCACTACATAATTAACATTATAATATTTAGTATTAACAAATTAACAGTCAATGAATAATATTGCATCAGGTAATTGCGTTTTTACAATAAAAATGTCAAATCCTGAAAACCGTTGGCTGGTAGAAATGTCCCGAAAAATGTATGAGTTCCCTGTGTTGCCAGCTGTCGTGACATAAATTGTGCGGCATAAGGTGCCACAATCTAATTAAGGATTAGGACTTTTTGGCGGGAACTTGCGAAGCGAAGCGACGTTGCGTTTTCGTTTTATTTTCATAAAATCGTGTATTTTGAGTTTTATTGAATATTATCGGTGGTATTTTGTCCAATAAAGATCAATACAAGTGCACCAGTGAAGTGAAATGAAATGATTACGTGTATAGTGGCTTTTCAAGTTGTCTCAAGAAGTCCATGAAAAGTTTTAGTAGATCGGCTACCATTGTACTAAACTGACTGACTATGACTTGACGAAGATTTAACATGACTTGAACTTTGAAACTTGACGATTGAATGAAGAATACAAAAATACCTACATTGCTCAACTTGACACTGGCAAAATAAACGAAGTGTGATGCCAAAATAAAAAAAAAAAATAAGGATTTAGGTGGGTAAGAATGTACTTTATGTTATATATTAAATAATTAAAATTATATAGATACTATTATTGATATAGATAATAGGTATTGTTATTAATTATTGACGTATATTAACCATTTATAAGGCAAAAGGACTAGGACAGGTACTATTTACATAAATTAAACGGATATTGTAAGCTAATATGTTATGAATCCTCTATGTATTTTAAATTGGTATTTTAAACTGCCTTAAAAAGGGTTACAGGCTAATTCATTAGGTGAATTACTTACTGCGTGTATCTCATGAACCGTAATAGGTAGATAGTTATTCACAGAATAGGTATGTATTACTATTGCCTCTAGCCGCTATAACATCAAATAAAAAAAAAGTTCAAAATTAAAGATCTGTATTGGATGCCTATATCCATATCCACATTTAAGTTACTGGTACCAGTTTGAGCTGTAGGTGCATCTGTCAAATGAGTTTCTTCTTATAAATAGATAAATAGAATATTATTACTAAAATCTGTTATGTTTAATCCTAACAATAAATAAAACGGCAACTACATTACTAATCTAACCGAAAATAAATACTAAAGGTTCATTGGTCATTTCTTATCAATATCCCTTTACCTATCAGATAATGTGATATGAGACCGACTGAGCGTTATCTAACTGTCAATGCACACCCATTCGTGTAACAACATGTATTTATAATGTATAACAATTTTGGTAAAGTTTAACTGTGACCTTAATAATAGAACGTGTGCTTAAAAAAATCTAGTGTTATTTAAGAAAAAAAAAACAATATGGCGTTCAGTATACCAGTTTTGACTAAATGCTGCTGTTTCATTCCTTTGAGAATTGGCAGTCTTATTATTGGATATATTAATATAGTAAGTAACTTTTATGGTTTAATATTATTCCAAATTTAGTATTCATATTTTTAAAATAAATGCCATACTAAATACAAAACGCCTTTTAAAATGATATAGCAATTTGTTTAATGTAAACTTTGCTATTCGTTTTTAGTTTTCTATGTAGCTATGATGCTCTAGAGCAGACGCAGATGCCTTATCACTTTGGGATTTTGGGTATCCCAGGGGTCAACATAAACGAAAACTGCTGTTGGACTAAAGTATTTTTACCTTATTTGTATTAATAATTATTAATTACACTTTATATTTATTGATTTCATCTCTCTATTTATTTTGTTAAATTGTGATGAGAAATTGATGTCAATCTTGAGGCTATGAGTCTGAGGTATCAGTTCATATTAGAAAAGGGGTCTCTTGTCTAAAATAGTTTGGGACTCCCTGACCTAGGGTAAAGTAATCAGATTTTCATGTTTTGCCACTTTAATATAACGCAACTACTTAGGTAACTAAGTACCTACCATTCCATTGATTGTACTTACTCCCAGAATTCAGAAATAAATCGTCGATACCAAACATTCTTTATTATTAAATCAGTTATAGCGTATACAATAAATAAGATAATATTTATCTTTATTCCTCAAAATCTGTAGTGACTCATAACAATTTGCAAAACAAACATTGTTATCTACGAGGAAATACCTAAATCATTGTGTTCTAAAAAGACGGAGTATATTTTTGAAAATTGGCAACACTGTGTTAGCCTGCCTTCCTCTTTGTGCTTCGTTGTGTTCAATTTATTCCAAACTATTTTTTTTATTTCAGATAGCCTCATGCGTAGCACTAGCTATATTTTCCTGGTTCATATGCAAAGTACACGAGTTTGTGGAGATTAATAAACGAAATCCGTATCCGAATCCTGAACATCCCTTAGCTGACGTGGAAAAGGAGTCTATCGACCTGTACATATGCTTCGGTTTCTATTTATTGGCGTTTCTATTTAATTTTATACTCAATTTGACGTTGGTTGTTGGAGTGCATAAGGTAAGAAGCTATAGTTGTGCTATTAATATATTTAGCCCCACCATTGATGTAGATTACCTACTTGCAGTGCCGGATTAACGTAGCGATTGGTACGGGCCCCGCGCAAAAGAGGCCCCGCGTTTTCAAACCAGCTCACCTCCGCCTGAGTATATTTTTTTAAATTGTAACCTAATAAATGTATTGAGTATTGAATTTTTTTACCACTTTTTACGAACGATATAGTTTAATGCGGGCCCTACGCTTGTTAATCTGTCACTGGTACTTACCGCCTGGTTGGCTACCACCGTCAAGTAGAAAATCTGTCACCAACTTGCCGGCGTGTTCTGAAAGCTGTATCTGAGAGCCTGTTTCTTTCTAGGCTTTGTGTGCTTGGCCACATCATCACTGATTTGAAAAAAATTATGGGGTTTTATTAAACTCTTTTTTTTCCAGAACAATCCCAAAATATTGAGGTATTACTGTAACGTGATAGTAGTTCTATTCACGCTTGGATTGGGACTTGTAGTGGTCTCCAGCATCTTTCTCGGCTACCTGGCCACAGTGGGCGTATTGATATGGTGTTGTAAGTTCAAAATTAATATAAACTAGCAGTTCCCCGGGGTTTTACACGCGTTTCCGGTATAAAAAGTAGCCTATTAACTTCCGGACCAGTAACTCTGGAGATTAGCGCGTTCAAACAAACAAACTCTTCAGCTTTATTATTAGTATAGATATATAGGTAGATTAATATCTAAGGAAATATTTCACAGCTTTGTGCTAATGTAATGTGACAATAAATAATCCTACTAATATAATAAACGTGAAAGTTTGTATCTATGTATGTATGTTTGTTGCTCTTTCACGCTAAAACTACTGAACGGATTTGGATGAAACTTGGCACATAGATAGGTCATACCCTGGAATAACATATAGGCTACTTTTTATCCCGGGAACGCGGGTGAAACCGTGGGGGTCAACTAGTTTTAAAATAAATATAACCATAATTATGACAATAATAATAATGTTGTTATGTTTTCAGTTATACTGTCATACATTGCAATCATCGTACGAAGCTCTTATCTAGAAATGGAAGAAAAAAACAAACCACCGATTCAGGAAATGCAGACCCTGAATATCACCCAACAAGCACCTTTGATGGCTTAAAATAAGTTACTCTAGTTTTCAATTACATTAATAATAAGATACGAGTTAATTAATTTAGTACGTAAATTTATATTTTATTTTAACTCATTAAACTATTACTAAGCTTATCTTGTTTAAATTTGTTTTCGTTTGTCTTGTATGTATAGGTAAGTATGTCAGCGAGTCTTATAACTTAATTGGAATCTGTCACATTAGGTATGTTTCTTGAATATGAGAAACTTTAAAATATAATAAACATGTATCGGGGTAGGTAATTAGCAGCTAAATGACAATGCAACAGGTTGTTTCCGCTAACGATTTTTTTTTGCGGTCTGTCTAAGCCTCAAAGCGTTTGACTGCGTCGATCACTGTATTGTGCCTCTAAATCTTGATTAAAATGGTATTCGTGGAACTTAACCGTGGTCTTGTTTTATCTTAAAAAAAAAAATTATCAAAAAAGGTAAAAATTTGTGCTGCAACATCCAAGGGTTCTTAATTTAAAATTAGTGTACCCCAAGGTTCAATACAAGGGCCATTTCTATTTCTAGTATTTATTGATGAGTTCATTTATTTATTGTAAATGGTATCTCAGATACAGTCTTGTTAGCTGAAGATACTTAATTCATTCTCAAGGTAGGTAGACAAGACGATCAAGTTACGATTAAGGCTATAGTCATGGAGGAATTGGCACTTCACCTCTTGTGGTAGACTGATGGAACTAATTTTTAAAACCCACTTGAGGCTTCGATGAGTCAATTAACCTTGAATATAACAGAATTCTAGAAAATTAAAGCTAAATTCAATGAAGTTCATAATAATTTTCCTTACGCGGATGTCCCACTGGTATTTTTAGGCGGTATTAGCTCAGTGGTACTAACATAGATTTTCGTTATGAAATTCGTGTCGTTAGTTTAGTTTGAATCTTACAATGAATTTCAGTTAGATAACCACTTGGGACCTGGGGTGCTATTCTGTAAGGAGATATCACAAGCTCGACGACGAATTCAACGCTGTCTCTGTACTCTGCCTCTATCGTTTACTAAGCGGATTTCTCACGTGATAGCTTAGTAAACGATAGAGACAGAGTACAGTGACAGCGTTGAATTCGTCGTCGAGCCTGTGCTATCGCCTTACAGAATAGCACCCCTGCACGGTGGTGTACCGATCTCTAACGCTTAGCACCTAACGATGTGTTCCGTTTCTACTTGAGATAGTTTTAAGCTTTGTACGCTTACCACCTTAAACCACATTATCACAGCTATAATGGTCAAATACACATCTGTCTAAGCGTAAAAATACTAATATTAAAAATGCGAAAATAACTGTTTGTTTGTGACATTACTAAATCGCTAAACCGATCACGACGAAATTTGCCACGCTGATAGCCTGTTATGAAGAAGGACATATTATTATGGTCCTAGTTATTATGGGAACGGGTGAAACCGCGGGGAACAACTAGTAAATTTATTACAAGCAATTATCTATGTTCTCCGTTAATTACTATAATCTTATAGGTATGTTTTAATCAATTAGAAACAGTTAATGCCTAACCCAATTACTAATCTAACTGGAAAATAATAAAATATTTGGTCATTTGTTATCGACATCCTTTTATCTATTGATATGAGACAGAGTAGAGCGCAATCTAAAACTGTCAACACACCCATTCATGTAATAATATCTATTTATAATGCTCAACAATTTCTGGGTAAAGTTTAATTGTAACCTAACATAACAAGACGTGTGCCTTCTCGTGTATTTAAAAAAAACAAAATGGGTTTGCGTATACCGGCTATGCCTAAATGCTGCTGTTGCATTCCACTAAGAATTGGTTGTCTTATTATTGGTTATGTTAATATGGTGAGTAATTATGTTTTTTTTTATATACCTAATTGCAATTAAAACAAAAACAGTAGGTAATTACATAAATTCAAAAGAAAATTCCACAAAAGAAATAAGCCTTGCTGATTCGAGTTTCTATACCGAATCGGGGTGCGGTGGTAGTCAATTGTAACTTTCGACGTTCCTAAGAGCCTTATTGATTTTTGAGTTTTCATTTGATTAAAAATACTTGCACTGAGTTCATTTATTAAAGACACTCGAATTTGAATATTATTCTTTGTTTCTTTATAGTTAAATTATTATGAATATGAATATTATGCCCCCCACAAGGTGGACCGACGATCTTGTTAGGGTCGCGGGAAACCGCTGGATGCGGGTAGCGCAAGACCGGCCATCGTGGAGATCCTTGGGGGAGGCCTTTGTCCAGCAGTGGACGTCTTTCGGCTGATATGATGATGATGATGATTATGTCGTTATATAGAAACGCCATTTAATATTTCATAGCAATTAGTGTAGTGAAAAATGTTGCTAATAGCTTAGGTTCCAGTTTTCGTGCATACCTACATAAAGTAAATGTGATGAGTTTTCATGTGATGATATTTTCATTATAAGTGCAAATAGTTACTCTTAGGTTCTGCAAATACCATAGGTACCTAATTAGTGCTTACCTAGTTACTAGCCATGTAAAGTACCTACAACTGCGAAACGCGCAGAAGTAGGTATGGGCTACGGTATGGGAATCTTATATATTTTATTATACCTTGGTACATATAATTCTCACAATTAAAAGAGAACATTATTCTCTGTCACCAAAGTTTAGATTTGTCTCTAATCTGCAATAGGTACCCTTATTATTATTATCTATTCCCAACAAATATATTAGTCATAATTATTAAGCAAAACGATATCTAAGTATGAGTCATCAGATTAATGTAAATACTAATGTATTGTATCTATGTTTTCTGTTACGCAAAGCTCAAGTCTGTGGTTCAAGCTCTACCATTGAACTTTCCTCGCCTAAAATAAATAATTATAGTACAGAAACATACAATAGGTAAATAGATATAATTTTTATCTTTATTCGTCTAAATTGATAGTGACTCAGTGACCATGATTGTTATCAATGTGAAAAATAGTTGTTTAAATGAAATCTGTTGAAAATTCTTTGACCTAAGTAATTAATACTTATGTAATTAATTTATTGCATTCGTAAAGAATTTACTCGTAGCACATCGGCCTCGTAGTAATGAGCACAGCGCCTCTACCGGAATATTGATGAAACTAATTTCCTATCGTCGTCAAACAATGACTTATCATTAGAAAAGCAAAACAAAGTACCTTATTATTACCAGATAATTAATAATAAGCAAATACAATAAAGTTTATCTACTAGGTACCTACGTATTTAATAAGTAGTTATTTACTTCTAAATCCTCCTAAGACGCCTGTTGACTTTATTATATAGAAATTATAGACTCTTAATCCGGACAAATGAATCTGCCTATTCCAATTTGAAACTCTTATTTCAGGTAGCGTCATGCATAACCATAGCTGTATCTTCCTGGATCATATACCGACAACATGAACTTGTGGAGACCTTTAAACTTAGACCAACTCCTGGACAAACTCTAGCTGAAATAGAAAAAGAAGCTATGGGCACTTACATATTCTATGGCTACAATATGATGGTGGTCCTATTAAATGGTTTGCTCGGTCTGATCTTGGTTATTGGTGTTCATATGGTAAGAAGCTTTGCTAACAATTTTTACTATAGGACCAACATCAAACTTTTCACGCAAATCTTCATAAAATTACATTATTGATTAGTAAATACTTTCAGAGCCGGATCTACCATATGGCTCTTTGGGCTTGAGCCTAGGGCCCCGTGGATTCAAGGGGTCCAGCTAAGTCTGAGTCAAAGTAAAAAATAGACGATAATTCGAAACAATCTACAATTTTATTAAATTAAACAGATCGTATGATTAATCCTACGATTAAACAAACCCATTTAATTCAAGTCTACGTTCAGGTGTTGGTACTTCGAACTGAGTTGTTACTAGCCCTGGGCCCCCTAAACTCACGGTCCGGCCTTGGATACTTCCTCCCTTCACCCGTTACAGCACTTCAGGCGAATAAAAAATAACCCAGTATATGCCAATTTTCATCGAATTCTATAGAGATTGTCATGACGACTTGACTGAATAACCAACTTACGCATTTATGATAGTCGTAAAATGTATAGGCGTCTGCCCCGGGTCTAGGGGGGATGGGGGTAGAGAGGGCTGCCCTGGGCGGTAGTTTCTCGACTTAAACGTGATTAGACCATGGGACAATACCAGCATAAGAATACTACCTATATTTAGTGTAGGTACTACGCATTACATCCGAGAAGCTCCTGAACAATTTTACCAAGAGTCACTTTTCAACCAATAACGACCTATTGATATTAATTTAAGTATACTGAAAAATTACTGAGAAAAAGTTATGATACCATCGATTAGGATGTAGTTCTTCGCGTCTTTTTTACCTTATAATAACTGATAAATGTTTTTTTGTTTTCAGAACAACTCTAAAGTATTGAAGTTCTTCTGTTATACGACTTTAGTCCTATTCACGATTGGATTAGGGCTTGTAGTGTTAGCCGGCATGTATATGGGACTCCTGATCGCAGCGGGCATGTTGAAATGGTGTAGTAAGTTGAAAGCTTATTGTACCTACTAAGTATATACTTATCTCAATCAAAATCAAAAATCATATTTATTCAGTTTAGGCCCTAATAAGGCACTTATGAATGTCAAAAGTTACAGTTTTACAATAGACTCTACTACCGGTTCGGAATACACTTGAACTGAGAAGACTCCGGCAAGAAACTCAGCAAGGCTTCTTTTTATCTAAATAAATTATGTTATAAAAAATTGCCACATGAAGTAAATGCTTTCGTTCGAGCTTTCTAGACAAACTGAGAGGTGGATATCAATAATGGTTAATGCCGTCATGGCTGAAGTAATGAGTAACAGAATTTATTTATTCCATAAGTAGTTTTATAGAACAATGTTAAACAGACTGTATTAAAAAAAAAACTAGTAGAGGTATTAGAGAAAAAAAATTCCTACCCTATTTAATAATTTGAAAATATAGCTCATTCTTATGATTTTTTTATGTTTCCAGTTACTTTGTTAGTCATTGCAATAATCGTACGGAGCAGGCGCCTAGAAATGGAAGAAGAAAACAATTCGATGCAGGAAATGAAGAATCTGAATATCGTTCAAGCAGCACCATTGATGGCATAAAATAGTTACTCTAGTTTTCGATCATATAGTCAATTAAATTAAATTATTAGGATTACATTAAAATATTTCTAGAGTATGTCTTATTTAATTTAACTTACCTGTTAAAACATTGCTAAACTGCCTCGTGTGACCAGCGGGGCTATGAATAATGGTAATGACAACTTGAAAAATAACAAATCACGATATACGTACCTAATCATTTTAATTCTCTTAAATTGATTTTCATCGGACAAAAAACCTCTCCACATTATTGGCGAATTAGCCTGGACTTGGCAACACTGAATAATTATCTATGTATGTATATGTGTAACTATGATTTGCAGGATCTTTGGCACAAAGACAATGTAGGGATGGACAATTTTATGATTAATTAATTCGGTACCTATTTTTGTATTTAAATCTATTAAAAAAATATATATTTATGTCAAAAATAATCGTATTTTATGACAAAAATAAGCAATCTGTACTGCATGCAATACTGTCGGTTATAGGTAGTTTATGTAAAAGCTGAAAAGTAAGTGAAAAATATATTATATTATAATTTGATGAAATTATGATAATTTTGATGATAGATTTATAATAACGAAACGATTACTATTTTACATCCCTTAGTCTCAGACACTTCAGTCAGACAGGTGAGAGTAGTTTATTTTATCTGTGGCTTCATAACTTATTTGACTTGATATTTATTTAATCTGTGCTTGTGAATTTGATGAAAGCGGCGGATGTTGTAATTTTTCTAAAACTAAACTAAAACTAAGCTAAAACACTAACAAGTCTACAAAAATAATGAAATTGTAGTTATCAAGATATTACAGAAACCAATATGTCTAATAAGTATGGTCAAACTACTGTTTTAGCTGTTCAAAATCAGGTTTGTAGAGCATCGTGTACGCGCCAAGTTTACATTAATTTCATTGTTCGATACAAGAAATTTGAAAACGTGCTTTATTTCCTATAGTCTCAATTACTCTAACCCAATTTTCAGCTAATACAATGGTTGAACGAGGCTGGGATGGCCGAGGGGGCGAAGAAAGCTGGAATTCTTCGGAAGATTTTGGAAGTTCTCCTTCATCAGGGATCCAAAATGATACCAACATATTTAGATAACATTCTGAGCTTCAGTAGCGATAAAACTACAGATGTTAGGAAGCAAGTTATTGCTTTTATAGAAGACTTGAGGTTGGTACAATAATCTGCACCTAGCACACATTTATCATCATAATAGCCGAAAGACCTATACTGCTGGATAAAGGCTTCCCCCAAGGATCTCCATAATGGCCAGTCTTTTGCTACCCATATTCCCATGGCCCTAACAAGATCATTGGTCCACCTTGTGGAGTCATTTATAGCAGAAAGTTATATATATTATGAATTTAGGTATAATTCATGTTGCATGAATACTATATGTAGTCAAGGACACATTAAATCTGTTGGCTGGTGGATGGGACGGCCAGAGAGTTATGTAAATTAGTCATAAATCATTGTAATAAAGTTTATCTGTATAATCTATGATTGAGTATATCGTTCAAAATAAAAAATCAAAAACTCATTTATTCAGTTTAGGCCCTAATAAGGCACTTATGAATGTCAACAGTTAAAATTTTTAGACTCTACTACCGTTGTTACAACTTTAAGATATCTTATGTGTCCTGTTAGTAGCCGGTACCTAGGAGATCCTGAAATTGGAAAATAAATTATGGTCTTCGAAATTTCGTATACTCATAAGAGGTTTTGCTTTCAATAGGGCTTCAAAATGTATACTCGACTGATGTAAAAAAGTGATTTTGTCAAAAGTGATGCATAAGATGTTTTAAAATCACAACCACAATATGTACTATCGACAAAGTTGAAGCATGATCACCTTAAGGGTGTATTTTGTGTGCAGTGACCAGCCGCTACCTGTGTCTCACACAATATAACCAGACAATGCGCTTGTCATAAAATAGTAGATTGTCATTGAAATGAAATGAAATGAAATATTATTTATTCAAATAGACCTTCACAGGCACTTATGAATAGTCAGACTAATGCACGGTTCGGAAGGTAGCTTTTGCTGAGAAGAGCCGGCAATAAACTCAGCAATTACTCTTTTCAAAATAAACTTCATAATTTAGGTACATTGTCAGTAAATAGTCTAGACAAAAAGATTTTACAAGAGACCGTTTTATTGTCAACAATGGACAAGGCAAACTATGATTACTGGCTGCAAGCGAAAAGGTCTCAAAACTGATCATGCTTCAACTTTGACGATGGTACATTCAGGTGAACCTTATTGCAATGTTGTATTGTTCATCTTCATATCTATCTGGCAACTGTCACCCGCACCAAGCTAAGATGTAAATAGTGTAAACAAAACATGACACCTTATTTTTCAGTAAAAATCATCCAGAAAACCTTCCAAAGGTAATTGGCACATTACGTCTCCTCATCATAGACACTGTTATAGCAGTACAAAAGCGAGCTATACAAGCATCTAGTATTGTCTATAGAAATACACTGCTATGGATTTGCAAGAGTGATGTCAAAGTGTCCGAGATGGAGTATGTTTGGACGCATGTGAGCGAATTGAAGGTATGCTAATATTTATATAAGTACAGTCAGCATCAAAAGTAAATTGTAACTTTACATAATAGACATTCTCTTAACAATACAAATAGGGATGATGACAAAAAAAATCTAATTAGGGTCAGTTGCATAAAGCACAGTCATAGTAAGGATTATAGTTAGGTTACGGTTACAGTTAACTTTAACCACCGAAAGCAAACTGGGTTGCTCGTGTCACTAACTATAATTTTAACTGTAACCATAACCGAGCTAGTGTGATCGGTCATCGTCAAAGTTAACCCTATGGTCAAAGCATGGTAATGGATATAGTAAGGTTAAAGGTAATGTTCTCTAAAATGCTCGTACATTTTAGTTAAAGTTACAGTCAAAGTTAACGTAACTATTGCCATGCTTTGACCGTAGAGTCACTGTGGGAATAACCAATCTCGGTTGGTTATGGTTAAAATGAAACAAGCAACCTAGTTTGCTTTCTTTTGGCCGTTAAAGTTAACTATAACCGTTACCTTACTTTGACTGCGCTTTATGCAACCGACCCTTACACCATCAGTTAGATAACCAAAAATACCTATTTACATATTTTTTCTTTAGTTCCTAAAACAAAAAATAACAAAGATACAGTGCCGTCACGCGAGATTTTAACAATTTCGCGAGAGATGTTATAATTTTAACTATATAAATTAAACGAATTTACTAACCATTTATTCTCCACCAGCTCTTAGTCCTCAACATGATAGATAGTGACAATGAAGGTATAAGAACACACTCTATCAAATTCCTTGAGGAAGTGGTCCTACTCCAGAGCCCTAGTGAAGGCTCTGAAGAAGACTTCAGTCTGGACAGCTTGCCTTCACACCTGCCTTTCTTAAACAGGCGAGCCTTGGAGGAAGAGTCTGAGTGAGTTGGACTTTTTATTTTAATTGTCAAAAACCATTTTTTACCCCTGATGAAGAAGAGAGGTGTCATAAGTTTGTAGTGTGTCTGTCTGTGGCTGATGCAAGCTCCTGAACGGATGAACCGATTTTGATTCTATTTTTTTCGTTTCGAAATATTTAAACCTTAACGTTTTATTTTCCTCAGCAGTGTGTTATGAGATATTTATAAAGATGATATTACACTAAAATAATAAATATAACTATACATTTTACGTATTTCTCTTTGCAGGCACATATTTACATTGCTCGTCAAATTCCACAACTCTCAACACATTTCTAGCGTAAACTTGATGGCATGTATGACCACACTGTGCTTACTGGCTAAAGTAAGGCCCAAATACATATCCAGGGTTATACAAGCATTAGGAGATCTTCACACAACATTGCCACCCACACTTTCTCAGTCGCAAGTTAATTCCGTTCGGAAACATTTGAAAATGTTGATCATCAACTTAATAAAACATCCATCAGGGAATGAGATGCTGCCGCAGTTAACTCAACTGCTCGCGGATATAGGTATGACGACACAGGAGATCAACAAAGTCGTACCAAAAGAGAAGAGAAACAAACGCGTTGGTGAAATAAAGATAAACGATCAACCAGCTAAGAGATTCAGAGTCGACTCCCCACAGAGTAACAGCCAGGGAAGCGACAGTAACAGTAATAGTCGCAGTGATTTCAATACCTTTGATGATGATAGCAGCCAGCAAAGTGTAACCAAACCTACTGTCACTGAAGACTCCCTTTTCGATGGTCTAAATAATGTAGACAATGTTGTCGCTCTTGTAACTTCTACACTCGTTGATTGCCTTCCAAGCGAAATGCCGAGCAGTTTCGTAAATGCTTATAAACCAATACCAAACTCTGGTAGCAAAGTACAGAAAAGGAGCTTAGCTAAGATGATTCTTGCGATAATCAAAGATGAGCCAATGGTATTGCCAGTGGTGCAGCCAGCTGTGCAGCCAGTAGTGCAATCGACAGTACAGGCACCACCACCGGTGACTGTACCTGAACCACCATCCGTTCAGCCCTCAGAACCCCAGCCAAGGTTGTCAGACATTGCAGCTAAAATACCTCTACTAAGAGACGATGAAGAGAAATTAACGCTTAAAAATGCCGTAGCAAAACTGCAGGAGTCGTCAAAAGATAGACAGATAGAAAATGCCGTATCAAAGTTAATGGAGGAAACTCGGCAAGAGCATTTAAAAGAGGAGGAGAGAAAAACTAAGGAAAAAGAAAAACTAGTACCACCTCAGACACCGACCGTTCCTAAACTAAAACAGAAAGTGAAGCTACTGAAACTACAAGAAATAACGCGACCCATACCGAAGGAAATTAAGGAGAGGTTAATGATCCAAGCGGTGGATAGAATACTGCGCGCTGAAACGGAAAGTATTATAGGCGGAGCAGCTACAATCCGGTCGAAATTCATAACGATTTTCGCATCAAGCTATACGCCAGAATTGCGCGACTTGATCCTCAGTTACATATTAGAAGATCCGTCAAACCGGATAGATTTGGCGTTGTCATGGTTGTATGAAGAATACGCTTTTATGCAGGGCTTTAACCGTCATCCGGTGACTTTACAGCCAAAATTGCACGAGAAACACGATCAGAATTACAATCAGCTTCTATGCGCGTTAATTACGCAGATTTGTGAGAGTGGTGACCCTGTTATGGATAATTGCAAAGATGTCTTGTTGAGGAAGGTTTACACTGAGTGTCCGGTTGTTACTGAAGAAGCAGTGGATTATTTGAAGCATCTAGTGGCTGAGGAGAAGGTGGCTTTGCTCGCTATGGAGTTGCTCGAAGAGTTGTGTATAATGCGGCCGCCGCGCGCTCATAAATATGTCACTGCATTGATTTGTCAAGTGTGTAAGTATTTTGTAATGCAATTTGAAGCATTTGGTGTTAAATTTATGTATGTTGTTTGAATTATAATATCTTCTTTTACTTGAGTCAATAAATATTTACTGCATCATTTTCATTGACAGTGGTTGTCAGGTCATTTCAGTGTATTTGAAAATATATTTGCAGGAAAATATGCCTTATGTAGATTGAGTCTAGACGAATATTTCATTTTTTAACAAACGTGCAAGTCGTAGTAGCTTCTTTAGTGTTCTTGGCAAATAGTATTAAATCTTTGTATATAATCACGATTTAATAAATGTATTTTTTCACAGTAAACGAAAACGAAGAAATCAGAGACATAGCTTTGAAATCGGCTATTAAAATTTACAAACGTGGTACGGAATCAGTGAAGAAAGTCATAGAGAAACATGCGCTTCTGTACTTAGGGTTCATATCCCTGTCCACGCCGCCTCCGGAGTTGTTGGGTTCAAGACACGGAGTCAGGATGCCGTGGACCGATGAGCTGTATAAGATGTGCTTAAATCTAGTCATGACTCTGTATCCGGAGAACGAGGGTGAGCTTTTAATATGCTGTCCATTATGAAAATTTATATTTTTACATTTGAGAATGATAAAGAAAAAATAACCTTATTCCTGTACTATAAGGTTCATTTGTATCATCATTACAATTGATTTAACAGATAAACATTGTCGTAAAGCAACAAAGTTTATTTTTGTTAGGCATTAACGTCAATATATAATCTTAATTAAGCCTGTAGAAATCAAACAAGATTGTTAGGAAAAATTAAGTATAAAAGAGAATATTAGTACAAAAAGTGATAATAGTACAAATAAACTAATTAAACCATCATTATTTTGTACATAAAGTATCTAGAAAGTATTTTTTTTTGTAATACTATTGTTTTTATTTTATCCAGAATAAAATGAAGTAGGTACTCTTTTCTAGCTCTCGCCTCGTTTTATCCGCGGTCCCGAGGATTTCGTGTTTTGGGGATAAAAGTATCCTAAATGTTATTCCCATACATATCCATATAGACTGCTTTTTATCCCGGGAAAACATAAGATCCTCGGGAACGCGTGTGAAACCGCGGGGAGGACGCTAGTTTATAATAATTAACCAACTTCAAAAAGGAGGAGGTTATTATTTCGAAATCTTATTTAAAGGGTATACATCACAGGTCACCAAGTCAGGATCTGATGATAAGATCCTGGAGAAATCGAGGGAACTCTTCAAATTTTAACTCTAATTTGACTTCAAAACAATCAGATTAGAATTCCTACTTAGTTATTTTATGCTTTTTTCAGTTTTTTGACATTTCAATTTGACAGAAATAATCGTAGAAGTAGCCCGCGTGTACGGGTGCGCGGGCTCGGAGGCCAAGCGCGTCGTCCTGAGGCTGGTGGAGGCCCCAGTGAGGGCGGTAGTGGCGGCACATAAGGACACGGACTCCTTGCGACCGGCCTTCAGTCTCTTACTGGACGAGTGCCCGAGAGGGGCCGAGACGTTACTCACTAGACTTGTACATATATTTACTGAGAGATGTAAGTGTATTTATTTTATTGGGTTGAAATTCCAAAAAATATTTCTTAGTCAATGTCTACTATCTGTATGTAAAATTTCAGCCCAATCCGTCCAGTGATTTGAGCTGTGCATTGATAGATCAGTCAGTTTGTCATGATTTCCTTATAACCAGGTGGCTTATGCAAATTGCCTTATTAAGTATAATTACAAAAACTGAAATTGGTGCCGATTCTGTTGTTTACGAACTAAACAAATTTAATCTCACTATATCTAATAAGAAATATAAGAAAGGGAAGCAAGATATTTTAGTCCTGTCAGATTAGACCGATCACTTATTTCAACGTAAATTTAAGCGCGACCTTTATTGGTCACGTTTATTTACCCGTACATTACGACGGCATGGACTAAACTTACAGGATTAAAAATGTTCTATCTTTTTTCATTAAGGTTAACATGAAAGAGAGGCGACTAATATTAGTTAAGTTCGTAAACAACAGAATCGGCACCATTGTATGAATATATATTTTTCCATAATAAAGATTTATTTGGAACACTCTATATCCTAAAAGTCTCGATGGATTTTAGCTTGAGAGGTGTCGTTAGATTCGTCTTATTTGTGAGAATAGTAGTTTATGATACTGTTGCATAATAGGGGTTATTAAATACGAGTGTGAGTTTAAGTACCGAGCCGTAGGCGAGGTTCTTAATAGTATCACACGAGATTTTAATACCTAATTATGTGCAGTATCATACAGTACTTTATCTAAACTCATATAAATTATGTAATTTAAAAAAATAGAAAAATCTATAGTATTTTTCTACCGATTTAAAAAAAAATGTGACATTTTTGGTCAAAATGATATATGTAGGCAAAAACAATCAAATAAACAGACACAATAATCATATACCTAATCAAATCCGTGTTGCCAACTCCCAAAAATTCTTACCTCTAAAGTTCAAGTCAAAAATTTGTCAGATTGTCATCGTCAAATTGAATTGATACTGATTGATTATACTATTGATAGGTCCAAAGTGTACTTAAATAGAAAAAAAGTAATTTTATAGCATTATCTTGGGAACACAACTGTACTATAATGAATCATTATTATACACGGGTGTGCCTAAAGTGGGTCATTAAAGTACTGATTTTGATTTCATAATAAGAACATTACGATATGAGAGTAGATAAAATTAAAAAACTAACTATTTTTCATACTGCAGTCGGGTTTTTCTTTAATTAAAGAACTTTACACACAAATTTCAATGTTATCTATCAGAAGAGACTTCTGCCTTCTTGAAGTATCAATGACTGGATGATATTTTTTTAAATACGTATGTACTGCTTTCAGCACCGCCATCTGAAGAGTTGGTGTCGCGAGTGAGGGAATTATACGCGACGCGTGTCTCTGACGTCAGGTTCCTGATACCCGTGCTTACTGGACTCTCCAAGAAAGAGGTATGAGTACCTACCATACAAAAATAACATTAACATGATTTATTAAATGTTTACAAATATATCTGTTTAAAATCGCCAGTGAAATAAATCCCTATAAATTTTGTACCATGTTATTTTATGACAAAACTTATAAAAACAATTATTGTATGTGATAACAATATTTTTTTAAACGATCATTATTTTTTTTCCTCATTATTATTAATATTAGATTTTGTAATTGTACTGCATATTTGTCTAGGAAAAATATAGTTTAGTTTTTAAATAACTTTGCAATAAGGTACAGAATTGATTGTAATAATAATGCTTTCACAGATTATGGCTGCATTACCAAAGTTTATAAAACTTAATCCAATGGTGGTGAAAGAAGTGTTCAACAAGTTGCTCGGTCTTCAAAACCCTCACGAAGAAAGTTCACCAGGTAAAATATTATTAACATATCCTATCTTTGTTTATTGTATAACAATAAAAAGAGATGGAGCTAAGGTCCACTATTTGGCCATAACCCATCTTTTATTTATTATATTATTAATGCATATTTTGTTTTACTTACAGTCATGATATGTAAGTACGTAATTGTTTTGTTTTATAGTACAGTTTATAATAATTACATTTGTCTATATTTTTTAACATCGAAGCAGCATTTTACAAAAAGTATTTCTTCTTTCCATAGCCCATATTCTATGGAATACGGATATCAAAAAAATATAATGCAACAGCTTCATTTACCCAATCAAAATCATCCTGTATTTTTTGATGGGGACGGAATTCAGACGGAACAGAAAACTGCTCGAGAATTTTTCTTGTTTAAGTAGTAATCTTATTATTTTATTTACTTAATTTACCTAACCTCGATAAATGGAGTAATTATATTGGTGCTTAAAAACACGTAGCTTAGCATATCTCTGGTGGATGCGCAGCCTAAATCTGAATAAAACTAATTAATTTTATTTATAATTGTAGTTAGTCCAGCGGAGCTGTTAATCGCGTTACATCTCATCGACCCGAGCAAAGCCGAGCTCAAGTACATCATCAAAGCAACTGCGCTGTGCTTCGCAGAGAAACAGACCTATACGCAGGATGTAAGTGGATTTTAATTTTATATAAATGATTATTATATACAATAGTAGCTTACCTTCCCGGTTTCACTCGCGATCCCCATGACAATAGGCATGATGACTTAAAATATCTAATCAGTTAGATTACCAAAAATATTGGACCCATATTTTATCTTTAGTTCCCAAAACAAAAAATAACGAAAATTTTAACGCACTGTGCTTTAAAATTTTCAAAAACACTAAAAAGTATGAAATAATAACTATGTAGGAACTCTCTGTCAGTCTTCCTGTTTTTGAAGTCAGTTAAAAATCATTTATTCAGTCTAGGCTCTGATAAGGCACTTAAACTCGAAAGGCACTGAACGTCGAAAGTTACAACTGACTCTACCACCGGTTCCGAATGAACTTGAACTGAGACGGCAAGAAACTCTGCAAGGCTCTGACCGTCTCTCTCAGACTCCGTCGAAACACACAACTCCGGCAAAGAAACTCTCTCAGGCATTGTTTTAGTGCATGCCGTGATCCCCTTTAATTAAGGTGGTACTCAGTTTATTGTATCCTTGTAGTGTATTGCTTTTTATTAGTAAGTGTAGTGTACCATTCTTGTTGGTGATTCTATTAAATAAATAAATAAATAAAATAATTTTCTTTAATTCACTTGCATGTATATTATGTCATGTGTATTAATTCGAATGTTGTATTTATCTTTAAACTTGATTAACTAAATATTTCTACACCAAATGTGATGGTAGAATACGTCGACCCATATATTAATTTAAGAACATAATGTACCGTACTCTAAGAAATAGAGATATTCAATTCTTCTATTATATTGTATTGCAGGTAATATCAGCAGTACTCCAACGGCTGACGGAGGAGGCGGAGATCCCGGTGCTGATGATGAGGAGCGTGCTGCAGGCGCTCACGCTCTACCCCAACCTCGGCCCGCTCGTCTTGAATATACTGCAGCTACTTGCTGAGAAAGAGGTACCTATCGTTTCTTTGACAATATAATCCATATATGTTACACATATTTGTGTTCGTATCTTATTTATTAACCGACTTCATAAAAGGAGGAGGTTATTAATTCGGTTGTGTTATTTTTATATTTGTTCGCCGATTTTAATAATTCTTTTTGTGTTGGGTTCAGGTTAGCTCTAAGGTGGTCCCAATTTAATTTTATTGTCTTTGATGGAGGTGTTACTTTTTTGTTAAAAGTAAAGCAAGTTATATATCTAGAATATCTTCACAAACATTCCTCGTTTATCGTTCTTTTTATTAGTGAAAACCTTATCAAAATCCGTTGTTGTGTTTTAAAAGAAGTAAGTCGAGAAACAGACGGAGGTGACTTATTTCTATACTATTTAGAGGACACCAATTGTAATAAATAAAGATAGAAATATTAACAATGATTTATTATTCGATATTAGTATTTTTAATTTAGAAATAACCAATTGTTATTTTTTATTAAATTTATATTCAAATCATTATCTTGTCTATGTCATGTGTCTATGTGATGTATATCTAGTCATGATAGTGTTCCTCGTAACTTTAGTATTTCATCAATATGACAAAGCTTCGATTGTTTTTTTTTTAATGTCAAAGCTACTAGTTACAGGTGTGTAATGTATGTGCAGGTGTGGAGCAACAAGGTGGCGTGGGAGGGGTGGGTCAAGTGCGCGCTGCGGCTGGTGCCCCACTCGTGCGCGCTCGTGTGCGCGCTGCCCGCCGCCGCCGTGCGCCACGCGCTCGCCGCCGCGCCCGACCTCGCCGCCGCCCTGCGCGCGCACCTCGCCGCCTCCCCGCCCGCCGCCGTCCCGCCGCACCTGGCGCTGTTGCTGCAGCCCGCACAGGTACTGTACACTCGCGCCCGCCGCCGCCGTGCGCCACGCGCTCGCCGCCGCGCCCGACCTCGCCGCCGCCCTGCGCGCGCACCTCGCCGCCTCCCCGCCCGCCGCCGTCCCGCCGCACCTGGCGCTGTTGCTGCAGCCCGCACAGGTACTGTACACTCGCGCCCGCCGCCGCCGTGCGCCACGCGCTCGCCGCCGCGCCCGACCTCGCCGCCGCCCTGCGCGCGCACCTCGCCGCCTCCCCGCCCGCCGCCGTCCCGCCGCACCTGGCGCTGTTGCTGCAGCCCGCACAGGTACTGTACACTCGCGCCCGCCGCCGCCGTGCGCCACGCGCTCGCCGCCGCGCCCGACCTCGCCGCCGCCCTGCGCGCGCACCTCGCCGCCTCCCCGCCCGCCGCCGTCCCGCCGCACCTGGCGCTGTTGCTGCAGCCCGCACAGGTACTGTACACTCGCGCCCGCCGCCGCCGTGCGCCACGCGCTCGCCGCCGCGCCCGACCTCGCCGCCGCCCTGCGCGCGCACCTCGCCGCCTCCCCGCCCGCCGCCGTCCCGCCGCACCTGGCGCTGTTGCTGCAGCCCGCACAGGTACTGTACACTCGCGCCCGCCGCCGCCGTGCGCCACGCGCTCGCCGCCGCGCCCGACCTCGCCGCCGCCCTGCGCGCGCACCTCGCCGCCTCCCCGCCCGCCGCCGTCCCGCCGCACCTGGCGCTGTTGCTGCAGCCCGCACAGGTACCCACTACACTACACTACACATATCGTGTCCCCTCCCCCCCCCCCCTCATACATCTCTACGACCTGCCGTCACGCCTGCTACAAAACACACAGGTAGATACTAACCCTAACATCTCACACATCTCTCCGTCCTGCTACAAGCCGCAGATATATACTACACTTACTGTCCCCCCCCCCCCCCCACACATCTCTCCTGCAGCTACACCTGCTACTAGCCGCACAAGTACGCATACATATACACTGTACACAATTTTGTTTGAGCTTTTCAACGATAAATTTATAGTTATAAAAACTACTTAAAATCACACTGGCTTAGCTCTATATTCAATCTTAGTGACTCGTGACCTAACAAATATTTATTTTCATTCATATGTCTTTCAGCCTGAACCCCAATACCAGCCAGAACCGCAGTACCAACCAGAAACCCAGTACACACCAGAACCTCAGTATCAACAAGAACCCCAGTATCCACCTGATGCTCAGTACCAGCCGGTTCCCACTCCAGTACCACCGCCAATGAACCCCATGGAACCACTACCGCCCGGGATGGAATGATCCAAGGAGACTAGTGGATCAAGACTTCAGTGGATCAGTGTGCTGGCATATTGAAAGATTCGCTCATGTTATACTGTTATAGAAATCTTAGGAAGTATTTTAATAAATATATACGATTTTTTGATACACTAGTGCAGGTTCTGTTAATAAATTGCACCAAAATATCTCATCTCTTCTTGCAACCATTATATTTTTTTTTAAGGTGGAGGCGTCGTTGGAGCGCGAAATTCAAATTTTATCACGTTTTTTGCAAATTGCAACAAGAATGGTAATATATTTACTGATTAATAACAAAATAAATCATCAACATATTCCTCCAAGTTATATTAGTAACATTTTCATGAAATAGTCGCATATGTCAGTAATATACCTTGGAGGAATATGTTGATGATTTATTTTGTTATTAATCAGTAAATATACAATACCATTCTTCTCGCAAATAACATGTTGATGACTTACGGCCTATAACTCAGCTGCAATTTGCAAAAAACGTGATAAAATTTGAATTTCGCGCTCCAACTTTCACCTTAAGCTTAATTTGACAGCAGTCTAAGATTTTGTTACTTTATGGAAAAATAGTTGTGACCAAATTTTGTTGGGTATTCACACGATTTAGACTCAATTGAATGGACCATATTTATTGTTTCCTTTTTGTTTTGTTACAATGAGATATCATGAGATTAAAAAGATCAAAAGATTAAAAAAAATTGAGTCAGATTTTACCAATCGTATTGTACAAACAAAATACATAGCGATTTTAAATAAGAACTGCATCGACTTATTATGTCATTGTTTGTAAATAAATTATTATTATTAAAACAATAATTATGAATTATGGAGACAGGTTGAATTTAGAATAAAACAAAATTCCTATGAATGTCTGTTTTATTTTGATAATTATCTTAATTCTAGAAAATTTTGTCTTTTAAATAAAAAACTACTATTAAATTATTAACTTAAATATATTTGAGGTATGATTCATATAAAAATATTTTAATTTAATTTGTAAAATTCCGTTTTGGGAGATATTGCTTTTATTATATTCTCTACGCTGTACGGGATATCTGAAAAAATAAAAACTACTTTTAAGTTTTGTAATAGGTATATAAAAAAATATATACCCCTTCTAGGCTTCGTAAATATTGGCTATTCATAAGAATTTTTTTGTCTTAACTTTATAGCATCAAACTTTCCTTACGAGAATGGATTGTCGACAAATTTAAAATATTGTTTTTTTTATTGGTCAAATTAGCCCATGCCATAGTCATTACGGAGAAAGATCTCGCTTAAATTCTCGTTGAAATAAGCAATCGGATGACAGGACTAAAATTTATTTTGTCCCTTTCTAATGTTTTCTGTTAGAAAGAGATATAGTGAGATTAAATTAGTTTAATTTTAAACAGAATCGGGGCCACTATCTGCAGTTGTTCTTAATTTCAATAAGTTTGATTATTTAAACATACCAACGTCTACCCATTCGGTGTCTTTGTATTCGAACTCCTTCCTTCCTTCCAAGATGGCGTCGTGAAGTGCATGCGTCACCACTACTGCTAGAGTTAATGCTGGCTCGCCGGTTGCTGCAAAATTATATCTTTAAATAATATCCTGGGACTATCACACACGGGTATCGGATCCCTAACTAAGCAGAGTTTGTGCTACGGAAACAAGTTTTTTTTTAAAATACATATATCCTTATCCTACATTCTTATGCATATTTGTTTTAATATCTCATAACTAGCTTTCCGCCTACTATTCCCTGTTTTCCCCCTTGATGGTGGGATTCCCAAAAATACTGAAACGTTTTTTAGAGTTTATATTTTTGTGAATCCAGAATCCTTTTTTAATGTGCTTGCCTACAATAAACACCCACGTTCTCGGGTTAAAAATTAGCCTATAACCTTCAGGGATAATGTAGCTTCCTATTAGTGATAGAATTTTTCGTATCCGGCTGGTAGATAAAGAGATTGACGCGTTCAAACAAACTTCAGCTTTATTATTAGTATAGATTAAACATAATATTATGTACTCCGAACAAAGAGACATGTTCATGCATACAAATAGAATACCCACAACCTGTGGCCTGAAAATAAACAGTAAAGAGCAGATATAAGAACTAAACTCACCCTTAGACCTAAGGACGCCAGTAGGATTGGGCGAGTTCCTTCTAAAGTAGACTCTAAAGTCGACGGGGATGTCCTTAGCGCCGGGCGGCTTGTACGTCCACGTGCGGTCGGTGAGCAGCCTGCCTGTTGCGTTCTCGTAGATCAGTTGTTCTGATGTCCAAAGACCCAGGCCCATGATGAACGCGCCTTCAATCTGGTGATGGAAATATTGTCAGGTCATGACAGTTAGAAGTTTGAGCATAAACGTCTGGTAAAAACCTCTACTCATAAACTGAAACTAGTGATGGTGCGAGATAGCTATTTTAGTACTCAAATAATCGAGTGGCACTCATTTACACTTATGATGAAGTGTATTTTAATACAAAACTAATTTGTTGATATATTTTTTTGTTGACGGTAAGCGGTTTCTTTGCTATGTCGAAATTTTCGGGGATCATTGTACTCATCATTATGAACAACTCTTATTTGGACCAACCATGAAATCACGAAACAAATTTCAAACATTTTAACCTATCAAGATAGATATTTAGTATGAAAAGATAGATTTTTTTAAAAGTACTAACGTTACGGAGGACTAGGCAGCCTCTGATGGCTTCATCAACCTTACTGGACACCTATTTTACTATTTAAGTTAACTGCGATGTTTTCTGTTAGAACGCTACATAATGCTTTACTTATTTTAAATATATTCGATGTTAAAAATGGTATAAGCCGACCTGTCCAACATCAATATCGGGGCTGATGCTGACTCCGGTATCCTCGAGCAAGTCGACTCGCCTCACCACGTGGTTTCCAGTCAACACGTCTAGTTCCACTTCCGCTGCGCACACGCCGTATACGTCATATCCCGTTAAAGAGTCCAGCGGTGACGTCATGTAGGAAGCTTGCAGGTTTATGCCTGTAGGAGAACATTTTAATAGTAGATGGCGCAATGGCAACATTAAAAATTATTATGTGGCATGGCAACTCTGTCAGATATTTATATTTCAAGGGGCCGTAGACCTAAGTATAAGTTCATTGTAATTTGCACGGTGGTTGGGTATTTTGTAGTACCCGCCTGGCTGGCTACCACCCTCAAGATGAAAGCTTGAGCCAGTTCCCTTCTAGGTTTTGTGTGCTTACCACCATCGGCCACTGACCACGGTGAGATGTGATCAAGCACAGGCCCATTCCTGAAATAGTCTTATCAGACATACATACAACAAAGATATATAAGGGAGATATAGACATATAAGGGAGAAAAAAATGTTATTCACCTTTCTCGTAGGCAGTTTTAACAACCTCTTCCCACGTAGGCTCATTTAATTCCCTCCGTGCGTCCTCTAATCTCTCCAATAATATATCGCACGCTTTAACCGTCGCATACGCAACGCTATCACTCGTAATACTCCCATTACTCGCCATAGCGTTAGGAGACACGAAACTATCGCTACCTTTTACACTTATTTTAGCTAAAGGCACCTTCAACTTATAAGCGCACACTTGAGCTACCTTCGTATTGATACCTTGTCCCATCTCTATACCGCCATGGGACATAATGACCGTCCCATCTGAATGGTACACTGAAATTGTCACTGGAAAGTTCCATGAGTACTCTATCGGAAAAGACATGATGGATAACTTCAAGCCACGTTTTTTCCAAGCGTTTTCAGAGTTGAATTTTTCGATTTCGACTTTACGGTCGTCGTATTTGGAGTCGTTTTTGAGTGTGGCTATCATGTCGGTTAGGGTGGCGTGTTGTGGTAGAAGATGGAGTGTTCGGATTTCGATTGGGTCTTTTTTGGTGGCGTACGATATCCTCTCCATTATATGTTCTATGATTGCTGTGCCTTCGGTAGTCGCTGAAATTAATTTAAAAAATAAAAACCATGCAAGTCCACACTTTGTAAATTCGTTTTTACATTTTTTTGTGAGTTGAGTTGTTGTCTACAGATCACCTCTTTGGGTTACCTACTGAACTCCTGACTTTTCCACCGGAAAATTTTTAGGGTGTCCCAATTTCATGATTTTTGGTCCCCCCCCCCCATACTTTGCAGTAGACATTATATTAATGTATATAGAATTGATACTTTAAAAGATTTTTGGTAGTGATCTGATCAAATACTTTAGATTTAAACATGATATCACGAAGATTATGACTCCCTCCTTTTGCTTCACGATGTACGGCTCCCACTCCCTAAAGGTGGCCATCCAACAAAGATGCGTTGCGAAGTAAATAAAGTGATTCTATCCTACAAACATTATAAATGCGAGTTTTTGATTATGGATGAATGTTTGTTACTCTTTCACGTAAAAACTACTTAAAGGATTTGGATGAAATTTGGCACATAGATAGATCATACCCTGGAGGCTACTTTTTATCCCGAGAAAACATAAGATATCTCGGGAACGCGGGTGAAACCGTGGGGCGGAAGCTAGTTGGTGCATAAAAACATATTCCGCGCTATGCAGCTTTGGTCATGTCTGGTGGAGCCTTAACATGTGACGTAATTTATGGAAAAAGCTAACAAGATGTCTCTTAACAACAGACTTTCAGCGAAGGTCCATTAGACTGATGAAGATGATGAAAACAAATAGGACTTACCAGGCGCTCTACACCAAGTGTTGCTAGCCTTATCAGTGAGCACACTGTACCCTTTAATGTTCCATCGTTTGGTGTCGTACAGGTTGGTGATGACGGACCCTATGTCCCCGCCGGAGGAGTCGTTGTATGAATACCCACAGTCAGAGTAGTACGTCAGGTCCACGTATTGAATTAGGCCGTCGTTGTTTACTCCTATCTGCGGATAAATTTGTATTTATGGTATAAAATTATGTATGGGATTAAATGGAATGGGTCATAATTATTCAGAAAAAATATAAAACTGAGTAGTTAGTTTATCATAATATTATAGTTTAATTATTGGGGACTCATTTCTCTTAGAATTGTATTTATTTAGGTATTTTATGTAAGTATTTGATGACAGCTCAGTGGTAGTGACGTCGGATGCCGCGACGAAGGTCGTGGGTTCCAATCCTACAATGAGCTTGAGCTTTCGGTGAAGGAAAACATCGTGAGGAAACCATAGCACGGTGCATGGAGATGGGTACTATAAAGTACTTAGGGTACCCGTCTGGCTGGCTACCACCCTCAAATAGAAAATTGTCCCCAAGCATCTACCGGTGTGTTCCGGCAATTACACTTGAGAGGCAGTTGCCTTCTCGGCATTGTAACAGGTCGGCAACACCTTGGCACATACCAGAGGTATTGTCAATAGGAGACGGTAACCATTTACCATCAGGTGGACCGTCTGCCTGCATGGCAACCTTCTGACATAAAAAAGTGAGTTTTATTTTTTAAATAACAGATTGGGCCATTATTAACCTCGTAATCAACATGGCAGGCTTGTCTCTTGCCCACAGCCATCATGTTATGTGTGAGCGGCATCACGAGCGTGGCAGTACTGTTGAGAGTATGCGCGACCAGGGAACACGCGCAAGCTACTAGAGCCGACCGAGATGCCTTGCCGCCGTACCCGCCGCCTATACGAGGTACTACCACCTCTACACTGTTGGGTAATAATAATATCTAAATAGTAAAGCATAAAATGTAACTTGAATGTAGGAACTTCAATCTGCAATGACAGTTTGGAAAGATTAAGGGACGTCGAATGCTGAGACGAAGGTCGCGGGTTCGAATCCTACTATGAGATTAAGCTTTCGGTGAAACCATAGCATGGTGGTAGGGTACTTTGTAGTACCCGCCTGGCTGGCTACCACCCTCAAGTTGGAAATCTGTCGCCAAGCACCTTCCGGTATGTTCCGACATCTGGACTTGAGAGCCAGTTGCCTTCTAAGCTTTGTGTGCTTACCACCATCGGCCACATCATCACTGATCACGGTGAGAAAAAAGGTTCTCACTCACCGGTTCTCCTGTATCCCCAGCACATTAGCAACAGCAACATTAACAAGATCCATCCACTGTGTGGCCGACCGTACAGTGAGTCCGTTCTCGTTGACGGAAACTGAACAAGACTGCGTTTCCATAGTGTAGTGGTACTGACAGTTGACGTCGTACCTGCCTTTGATTGTTTGCGTCGTGTCTGTGCCTTTGTCTGTCGACTTGATCGTTACTTCTTCTCGGATCTATAACATCAATATAAATAAACTAGCTTTCCGCCCTACGGTGTCATCCGCGATCCCCTGTTTTATCCCCTTTGTTAGTAAAAATAGTTTTATTGCTTTTGGCCAATGCCCGTGACTATAGCAAGGTTACCTGCAAATTTTGTAAGTTGACAGATCACAAGATCTTTTCATGTAAAACATTTCAAGCATTGAGTGCCCAAGAAAGGATTGATTTTGCAAAGAAGGAAAATTTGTGCAAAATATGTCTAAACATGCATGATAAAAAGTGTTATTTCCATTTTAAATGTTCAATTTGTAAAAGTAAGGAACATAATTCTTTATTACACTTAGAAAACAATGTGTGTAATCTTGCTAAAACTGGCCATCATTCTATAATAAAAAATATGGTGTTACTGCCCACCATCAAGGTAAAATTTAGAGATAATGATGGTTCCATGCAAATCATTATAAAACATATACAGTATTTACATTTCTGTGAAGATATTGTATGTATAAAGAAAAAAAATACTGTGAAATCTAATTTGAAAAAATTGTATCCTTTCATAGATAACGTAGGATTGTTACGAGTAGGCGGAAGATTGGAGAATGCTAATATACCATTTTGTAAAAAACATCAACCATTACCAAAAAAATGTAACATTGCAACTTTAATTATACGACATGAACATTATTCTTTATTGCATGCCGGTTTGAAAATGACATTGTCCAGTCTAAGCCAAAAGTACTACATAATAAGCGCTACGACAATTGTAAAAAACATAATTAATAAATGTATTACTTGTTTCAAATTCAGAGCACAAGGTGCAGGACAGTTAATGGCATCATTACCTCAAGATAGAGTTGTTAAAGATCGACCATTTAATAAAGTTGGAATAGATTACTGTGGTCCATTTAGTATTAAGCAATCTAGTATAAGACGTTCTATTTTAACTAAAGGATATGTTTGCATTTTTGTATGTTTTGTCACAAAATGTGTACACTTAGAATTAGTGTCAGATCTGACTAGCGATGCATTCTTAGCCGCATTTAAAAGATTTCATTCAAGAAGAGGCTTGCCTCATACTGTGTATTGTGACAATGCATCAACGTTCAGAGGTGCAAACAATCAATTAAAACAATTACATACATTATGTAATTCTCAGTCTCACACAAGCACTGTCATTAATTATTGCAACGAAAAAGGAGTGGATTTCAAATTCATACCTTCCTATTCTCCTACTTGGGGAGGGTTATGGGAAGCAGCCGTAAAATCAGCTAAATACCACTTTAAAAGAATCATTGGTACTTTGCTTCTGACTTTTGAGCAGTTTAATACAGTAATAATACAAGTGGAAGCTATATTGAATTCGAGACCTATCACTCCATTCACTAGCGATGTTACAGATTTTTCTTTTTTAACTCCTGCTCATTTTTTAATATCGCAACCAATGACAGCTTGTCCTGAACCTGAGATAACTAATAGTAATATCAATTGTTTACGATTCTGGAAAAAATGTACAAGGATACAACAAGATTTTTGGCGAGCGTGGCATAAAAGCTATCTTTCGCAGTTACTTAGTCGCCCTAAGTGGCATAGAGTTAAACCTAATATTCAAATAGGTGTATTAGTATTGTTAATTGATGAAAATGTATCTCCGTTACAATGGCCTCTTGCCAGAGTAACTCAAGTATTTTGTAGTAATGATGGTAATGTAAGATCAGTAGAACTTAGAACTAAAAATGGTCATCTTCATAAAAGGGCTATTAATAAAATTGCTGTTTTGCCTATTTATGATTCAGATTAAGTTACAATTTGCTTTATAAAATAGTAAAGGTTATATTGTGGGGGAGAATTTATGTTAGTAAAAATAGTTTTATTGTTTGTAAATTTATAATAAATACGACACTGGCAACCCAGCCTCGCTCTCTTCATCTCTATGTAAACAAAAAGACATACATCAAATAAAATAAAATTTAATTAAATAAAAATATTTGTTATTTATTATTTTTTGTCAAATTTTCAAACAAGCTACTGTCATAAAAAATAATTTTTGGTACAAGCTTATATTGCCGACTGTACTTATTTGCAGTCTTCACCTACTCGATAAGACGGTTCCAATGAGCTCAAACTCGATGGGGTTATGTGGTTTTTTTTTTTTTTTATACTACTAAGGTAGCAAGCAAGCATACGGCCCACCTGATGGTAAGTGGTTACCGTCGCCTATCGCCATTGGCAATACCAGAGATATTGCCAATGTGTTGCTGACCTGTTACAATGCCGAGAAGGAAAATTGGCTCTCAAGTGCAATTGCCGGAACACACCGGTAGGTGCTTGGCGACAAATTTTCAACTTGAGGGTGGTAGCCAGCCAGGCGGGTACTTCAAAGTACCCTACCACCGTGCTATTAGTATTTCGGAGTTTCTATCATCAGATCAGCACCACGTCATCATAATATTGCATTGTCACGCGATTTGCATATTCGTGCAAAATTTCAGCTCAATCGGAAACCGGAAAGTGGGTTAAATTTAACCAACTGCGCCAACTGACTTGTCAAAACACATACCTATACATAGCAAAAAAAAACTTTTTTCTTCTGCATATTATTTTTTACATAATCTTCAAAACTCACCCTTTTCTCCTTATCCGGGGCAACTAAAGCCTCTCTCACGTTCAGAACGGGTTTGACATCTAGTTTTTTATACTTGACTTTGACCAATGCTGCAGCTTTGATTGCTAGTTTATGGTTATTGGCCGCAACTAACGCTATAGGTTGGCCATAATATGATATAGCTGTAGCTAATAGTACTTCCTCGTTTTCTTGCCAAGGTACGTTCGAGGGGGTAAACGTGTTTTTCCCCGGGATATCTTTGGATGTTAGAAATGATTTTACGCCGGGAAGTTTCTGTGGAATTAAGTAATTCTTCACACATGGTTACCTGATCCCAAACTAAGCAGAGCTTGTATGTATGAACTATGGAAACCAGATAACTGTAAGCTAATTTGTGTTGTAAATACATACATAAATACTCATTTTATTGAATAATTAAAATATTACAGTGTGTGATGTCATAGAAAGAAAGAAAGAAAATACATTAATTCATCAGAAATGGACGCACACAAAAGAATCACAATCACAGGAAAACAGCAGCATTACATTATTGTTCATTTGTAACATACTTTTTTATTATTAAAATGCTTTTTTTTTTCTATTTAAGTACATCAAAATAAAATTATTGATATAATTAAAATTATTAAAATAAAACAATCAATTAAAAATATCAACAGGTAAAGAACTCCTAAACAATACATATAGTTCGGCAAGCCATACTTTTTTTTTAAAGTAAATAGGCCGAGGTTAACTAATAATATCCTGGGACATTCTTCACACACGGTTATCTGATCCCAAACTAAGCAGAGCTTGTACTATGGAAACCAGATAACTGATATACTACATATACAACTTTTTTTTTGTAAATACATACTTAAATAGATAATCATAACTCATACATACTTATACATATATATAGTCCATATTCATGTACACGAGTATTTGTCCCAGGAATCGAACCTACGACCTGCGGCGTGATAGGTGGTATCTTAACCAACCACGCCAACTGACGTCACAGACAGTAAAATAAATATGTTGAATATTACCAGAGCGTCAGTAGCATCGAAGCTGTCGACCTCCCCCCTACATATAGTGGATAGTACGAAGGACACAAACACCTCGCGCGGAGTACTGTACACGTCGCACGCGTATCTAGCTTCTCCTGAACACTGTCAAAGGAACATAATAGGATATCTAATATCTAATTTTAAGGTGGAGGCGTCGGTTGGAGCGCGAAATTCCAATTTTATCACGTTTTTTGCAAATTGCAGCTCAGTTATAGGTCGTAAGTTATCGACATTTTATTTGCGACAAAAAAATTTGTATATTTACTGATTAATAACAAAATAAATTATCAACATATTCCTCCAAGGTATATTAGTAACATTTTCATGACGTATATGTCAGTAATATACCTTGGAGGAATGAATTTCGCGCTCCAACCGAAGGTTATCCTTAATAATAAAGCTGAAGAGTTTGTTTGTTAGAACGCGCTAATCTCCGGAGTTACTGGTCCGATTTTAAAAATTCTTTCACTAATAGGAAGCTACATTATCCCCAAATATTATACGCTACTTTTTATCCCGAGAACGCGAGTGAAACCGTGGGGAACAGCTAGTATATTATAATGCTGTAAAATTAGTCTATGCCATCGCCATTTTCTGGTAAATAGTCGAGACATATAATGGTGGCCATTAAATCTGTCTGAGAATTATCGAAAAAAAATGGCCAAGTGCGAGTCAGACTCGCGCACGAAGGGTTCCATACCATTATCTATAGAAACGGCAAAACTTTATTTTATTCTGTTTTTTAGTATTTGTTATTATAGCGGCAACAGAAATACATCTGTGAACATTTCAGCTGTCTATCACGATTCCGAACCGGTAGTAGAGTCTAAAAATTGTAACTGTTGACATTCAGAAGTTCCTTATTAGGGCCTAAGCTGAATAAATGAGTTTTTGATTTTGATTGATTCATGAGATAAAGCCTGGTGACAGACAGACAGTCAGCGGAATCTTAGTGATAGGGTCCCGTTTTACCCTTTAGGTACGGAACCCTAAAAAAGGAGGAGGTTCATAATTCGTTTTCCAATTTTAATCGTTCTTTTTGCGTTGGGTTCTGTATAGCTCAGTCACATTTTAGTCTTTGAAGGAGTTTTTACTCTTTTGTTAAATAAAAGTTGATTATGTTCATATAAATTGTTTCTTACCTGAGACAAAGCTTCCAACTTAGGCACGGGTTGGTTGAGAGGCCACAGCGACTTGTCGGTGTCGAATGTCTGAGTACCGTGCGACAAATCGCGACTTAGAACAGTGCCGCCGGATTTGAAACGTGGATTCACTGTTGGTGCTAGTGATAATATTGCCTGAAATAAAATAATCATCATATCAGCCGAAAGACGTCCACTGCTGGACAAAGGCCTGCCTCAAAGATCTAAAAAAAAAAAAAAAAATATTCTGGGACATTCTTCACACACGGTTATCTGATCCCAAACTAAGCAGAGCTTGTACTATGGAGACCAGATAACTGATATACTACATATACTATTTTTTTTTGTAAATAATATACTTATATAGATAATTACACAGACACAGGACAAACGGACATGTTCATGCACACAAATTTTGTCCTGGGTGGGAATCGAACCCATGACCAGCGGCGTGATAGGTGGTGCCTTAACCAACTACGCCAACTGGCTAGTCAAGAAGTATAGATAGGTATACTACCAGGTTAGCTACATCCACTGTATAGGTTCAAAAACGGGTGTATGGATGTTTGTTTCTCTTTCACGTTAAAACTACTGAACGTCTTTGTATGAAACTTAGCACACAGATAGATCACACCCTGAAATAACATATAGGCAACTTTTTATGTCAGGAAAACACAAGATCCCTCGGGAATTCGGTTGAAACCGCGGGGCGGAAGCTAGTAATAATAAAAGGCAAACCGTTTGAAAAACTCTGTAACCCATCAATATTTGCATAGATTTTTAACAAATAAACCTTATGACCACGTAATAAGGTTTATTTTTCCTTGACATTGCTAAACGCAAACGATATTAATTATTAGATTTGATAGACTTTAAGCAACTTGTTTGAAATACAAGCAGCCTTCTTTGTTCAATAATAAACCGTACTATCTTAACCATAAGACACACATTCGACAGACCTTATAAAACAATCCCAACGCAATAATCTTCCTACAATACGGCGAAGCCTCTGGCGGTATATCCACGGGCACCAATTCATTCTGTAACGTAATCAGTCCTTTCTGCAAAGTTTCATCACTGAACAACGGTTGACCGATGATAATGTTCGCCGTCTCTTTCGCACATATGAACTCAGGGCTTATAGAACCATAGACAATGTTAGCGGCTACTACTTTCATTGAAGCGTCCAGTTTGAATAGGAAGCCAGTGTTCTGTATGGCGTGTGAGTTCTGGGCACGAGGCATAATCTGTGGACATTTTATAGTAGTTTATGATACTGTTGCATAATAGGGGTTATTAAGGGTATACCTTCGGTTGGAGCGCGAAATTCAAATTTTATCAAGTTTTTTGCAAATTGCAGCTCAGTTATAGGTCGTAAGTTATCAACATGTTATTTGCGAGAAGAACGGTAGTATATTTACTGATTAATAACAAAAGAAATCATCAACATATTCCTCCAAGGTATATTAGTAACATTTTCATGAAATAGTCGTATATGCCAGTCATGCCTAAAGTGGGTCATTAAAGTACTGATTTTGATTTCATAATAAGAACATTACGATATGAGAGTGGATAAAATTGTTAAAACGCATTTTGTATGAAATGTGACGTTATAATTTTACAGCATCAAATCATTTTACTCTTAGGGTCGGTTGCATAAAGCGCGGCCATAGTAAGGTTATTGTTAGGTTACGTTTATAGTTAACTTTAACCGCCGAAAGAAAGCAAAATGGGTTGCTCGTGTCACTTTAACTAAAATTTTAACCATAACCATAACCGACCGAGGGAGATCGGTCATCGTCAAAGTTAACCCTACGGTCAAAGCATGGTAATGGTTATAGTAAGGTTAAAGTTAACCTTGACTATAACTTTAACTAAAAGTACGAGCAACCGACCCTTGGTGGTTCAGGAGGTAATAAAAAATCATAAAAAGCGATAAATGCACATTATATCTAATTTTTTCGCATGTTTCTAAATGAAAAATAACCCTTTTGATTAAAATAAAATACCATGGTCATTCTTGCTAATCAATATAAATTTATGAAATTTGACAGATACTAAATAATTTTGAGTGCAAATAATTACCTTATAAGTCCTTATGTTACAATTCAAGGACAACGGCGGTAGTTTCACGTTCAATATCAGCTTATTCCTCAGATCGATTTTAAGTAAATCCTCAATTTCCATCTCGTCCCTTTTTAAATTGCTATTCACTGTAAACAATAGAATATTTTACTTTTACTATTTACATTTTAACATTGAATAACGCATACGTAGCGCATGTGCACACTGTATTAAGTCATATTTTTTATTTTAAGAATGACTAACGCATGCGTAACGCACGTGGCGTTCACCGCCCACACACTTTATATTGAAAGGAAATGAGTTACCTGCCACACGA
Organism: Tethea ocularis; assembly: GCA_963555595.1. Taxonomy (NCBI): domain Eukaryota; kingdom Metazoa; phylum Arthropoda; class Insecta; order Lepidoptera; family Drepanidae; genus Tethea; species Tethea ocularis. The sequence continues at coordinate 8,900,574 of OY741972.1, read as the reverse complement.
CATCTTATGTACAAAAACAATTCTAAATAAATACTAATATTATAAAGACGTTAAGTTTGTTTGGATGTAGGAGGTAATCTTCAGAATTACTGATTCGATTCTAAAAATTCTTTATATAATCACAAACTACATTATTCCCGAGAGCTACTCTTTCCAGGAACTCGAATGAAACCGTAACGAAAAGCTATTTTATTAATATATACTAAGAATTACAGATAAAAAATACTCACAAATAGTGATAGTCGCACCAACCGTTCTGAATAATAAAAACACATCGGAAGGGAAGTCGTGATGTCTGTTCTTCATCGCTAAGTTACCGCCTATTGTTCCAATCTGTCAAATCAATAAAAAATTAAAGGAACCCCCGACACTGACTAGTAAATTGGTGATAATTTCCAAACGGCTGAGCGGATTTTCTTGAAACATAGCTAAGAACACTCTCGATTAAGACACCTTTAAAAAAAAATTAGGTGCTATGAGGCCACAGATAAACAGACACACACACCCCGACAGACAGACAATTACATTTTGTAAACTATCGCGAACATAATTCAAGTTTCTGGTTTCTTTCGGCTCTTTTCACACACAATTTTCTTCCTACTCCAAGTATTAAAATCCTCGGACACTCACATTTCTAACAGGCACATGGGCGACCAAATCCAAATGCTCGTATAGTTGGTCCAAATATTTGAAGTTGTCAGTTTTAGCTGACCACTTCTTGAACACCTGCATGACGTCAGTAAGCGTCATGCCACCGCCAATAATTAAATTCTCGTCTGCATTCGATTCTTTTAGAGTTTCTATTGACGATATATCGATTAGGACTCGAGGATCTGATGTAATAGGGTATACACCTGGAAAATAAGTTTATTAGAATAGAATAGAATCTTTATTGTTTACACCACAAAAATAGGACAAGAAAGAAAGAAAAAAAAGACAAACAAAATATAGTGACAACAACATGGCGGCCTTATCGCAAAAGCGGTCTCTTCCAGGCAACCTTTGGGTGATAGGTTTATTGTAGTTAGTCGTTACTGAACTTTCCTTAGTAACTAGCTTTCCACCCCGCGGTTTCGCCCGCGACCTTCTATTTTACCCCATCAGGAGTTGCATTTATAAAAATCCTAGGTATAATGCCTAGGTCAAAACAACTATCTGTATCTGTTTGAGCTGTGCTTTCACAGATCAACCAGTCAGTTAATCAGTAAGTCACCTTCTATATATTTAGATATTTCCTAGGACATTCTTCACAAACGGTTACATACATACATACATTTCAGCCGAAAAACGTCCACTGCTGGACAAAGGCCTCCTCCAGGGATCTCCTGGATCATTTGGGGGGATATGCCATAATCGGCACGCTTGGCAGGCGGGTTGGCGATCGCAGTATGGTGTTATAGTTCTCAGAGATACGCTGCTGCCCGTACTCTGGTATACCTTCCCTCGGACGACTTCTACGCCCCCCACGGGATGAGATGTGGTGGTGATATTCGTCGCCGTCACCACACAGCAGGTTACACACGGTTATCTGATCCCAAACCAAGCAGAGCTTGTACTATGGATACCAGAGATAACTGATTTTCATGTTTTTTGTGAATAACATACATAATTATATGTTATATATTTACACGCAGGACAAACAGACATGTTCATGCATGCACATAAATTGTTCTGGATGGGAATCGAACCCACACATAGGTGGTGTCATATCCAACCACGCCAAATGACCCGTCATTATCATGTTGAAGACTGTACTTTCATTGAAAAACCACGGCAGTTCTTTTTGGAATTTTAAAATTGGTAATTACCTTGTCCAGTATTGCCAGCTACTAGTCTATAACTGTCCGTGCCTTCGCGTGTCAGTACCTTAAATATTAAATCTAATAAATTTCTTTACATTACATAGTATATAATAAAGTCGCTTCCGCTGTCTGTTCGCTTAGATCTTTTAAACTACGCAACGGTTTTTAATGCAGTTTTCAGCAATAGATAGAGTGATTCAAGAGGTAGGTTTTATGTATAATACATGCATATTATTATACAGAAAAGCCGAGAAAAGCCATGCTAAGCCGGTGTGCTGCGACCCTCACAAGATCGTCGGTCCACCTTGTGGGGGGCCTGCCCACGCGTCTTCCGGTTCGTGGTCGCCACTCGAGGACCTAAAAAACTTTAAAAAATATATTAGTAATAAGTAAAGAATCAAACCTTAAACACGTCCTGAACACTATATGCTTTGTACCACCTCCCGCCAGTCACTGGGACGTCTATCAATGAATTGCAGTTATTTTCTATCACACACCAATCGTTCCCTATGTCGCATTTCTTCTCGCATTTGTTCTTGCATTTAATTTTATGAAGATCTTCTACATCCTGGAATTAATAGGTAGGTACGATTGTATTACAAATTAGCCTTTATTAGATCAAGACAATTTTGTCTTTTTATTAGATTGTATTTATTAACTTTCGGGGATAATGTAGCTTCCTATTAGTGAAAGAATTTTTCGAATCGGTCCAGTAACACCAGAGATTAGCGGGTTCAAACAAACAAACTCTTCAGCTTTATTATTACTATAGATGTAGATATGTGGATTTAGTTTAAACTCTTATTTTCAGAATCCTTTTCTTGGCGGATGCTTACGTCATACTATTATGGCGTAAGCATCCGCTTATCTGTATGCCAAATTTCTGATTGGTCTAGTAGCCTGAACTGTGCGTTGATAGATCAGTCAGTCAATCAGATGAGGCCGAAGTTGGTAAGCACACAAAGCCTAAAAGCAGTACCGGCGTTAGGGTAGGGCGCGGTAGGGCGATCGCCCAGGGCGCCAGATGTAAAGGGGCACCAAGCCCACCTTTATTTCCGGTCGCTTATGATCGAGTCCTCTCTATAGCTATCTCGAGTCTAAATAAATAAATAAATTCTCAAGTTAAAAGATAAAATGGCTATAATGGCTTAAAATCCCTTTTCTTGGCGGGAGAAGGGGGGGGGGGGGGTTATCACATCTGAAGAACTGACTTACTAATGCAGTTTTGATACACACCGGTACGTGAATGGCGACAGATTTTTAACTTGAACTAGCTTCTGCCCTGCAGTTTCACCCGCATTGCCGAGGTACCTATCTTGTTTTCCCGGGATAAAAAGTAGCCTTTATGTTATTCCAGAGTATGATCAATCTACGTGCCAAGTTTCATCAAATCCGTTCAGTAGTTTTTACGTGAAAGAGTACCATACGTACTCACAAACTTTCGCATTTATAATATTAGTAGAATGTGGTAGCAAGCCAGGTGGGTACTAGGTACTAAGTACCACGGAGTAAAATTACGAACCTGTATTTTATTCTTCAAGGAGTCCTCGACGTCGACTGTGAAGCTTTTAAACGCGTCCAGTATGGGCCTGTAGCCGGTACATCGGCACATATTACCGCCGAAGGAATTCTCCACTTGTTTCATTGTTAACTTTTTGCTTGAACTTTTGTATATGCTAAAAGACAATAATTATTTACGTCAGACGAAAGGTAGAGCATAGCAACAAGCCATGAGTAGAATAATACGCAAAGAGTAGAATAATACGGGGGGGGGGGGGGACACCACGAGTGGGAAAGTATCTCCAACTTACATAATACCGCAGCAAAATAACCGATATGATATTCTGCGGGTGAGTAAAGGTCTTGTTTAGATCAAGGAGTAATAAATAGCTCAATTTTAGGCGAAACAGATATATTTCGTCGTAAAGTGGCGATATTAACCCCCCTGGTCTATGGCAAATAAAAATATTTACTTATTCATGGATGGAAAATCTACAGCTGCAGAAAAGAGAAAGCCACCTCACGGTTAGATAACATGTTAGTTTTAATAACTCGGAAGGAACATCTAGGTATTAAATAGTAATAATTAGGCTTTTAACACGAAATATCAACTTATACATACCTATACATGTTCATAATCCATCCAGGGGTGCAATATCCACACTGCGTGCCGTTGAAAGCAGCTAGCCGACTCTGTATAGCGTGGTAACCATCCTTGCGGTTTCCAACGCCCTCTACAGTCGTTATGTCCCATTCGTGACATGATAGTATATGGACTAGGCACTGAAATAACAGTTTAAAATTAATTACATTAAAGTTGAAATTAGATGACACTGAATTAACATTACATCAAACATCACACTCACTGAGGTATATAACTACGTATAGAGAAGCTATCCTAAGCAAGAGTTATGCTCCATTTTGTTAACGTTCGCTGCAGCGTTGAAGAAAAATTGGCTTTACACACAAACTGACAGTCGGACAACGAAGAGTGTATATAATCCCAATTGTAACGCAATTAAGGGTATACCTTCGGTTGGAGCGCGAAATTCAAATTTTATCACGTTTTTTGCAAATCGCAGCTCAGTTATAGGTCGTAAATTATCAACATGTTATTTGCGAGAAGAATGGTAGTATATTTACTGATTAATAACAAAATAAATCATCAACATATTCCTCCAAGGTATATTAGTAACATTTTCATGAAATAGTCGTATATGTCAGTTTTCGCGCTCCAAACGAAGCCTCCACCTTAAATCCTGTAAAACAAAAAAAATACGACGAGGCAACACGTCTGCGGAGCTCAGTGTATCTGTGCTTGTGCGCGTTCATACGAGTTCTGTGTTTGTGTGTTTGTTCGCGTTCGTCGAGTAGTCGACAGTGGGTCTACTACGTCCTGATGATACTTCGTGAAGAAGCGAAACACGTGTCGATTTCGTGTTAAGTTTCCTTGTGTGGGACTTGACAGAGAAAGAGATCCAGCGTAATGAGTTACTAAATATTTGTCTCCTATCTAAAAAAATAAAACTTACAGAGTTAACAGCGAACACGTGTTTCTCCTTGGTAACGGGATGCGTCTGCGACACTGAGACCACGCACGCGCCACATCCGCCCTCGTGGCACATGCCCTTCGTGCCGTGCAGATGTAAGTAGCTGCGGATGTAGTGGTTCAGGGACGTCGTCGGACTTACCTCTGAACCAGCTGTAACCAGATATTTAAAAAAGAATAACAAATTAAAGCTATCAAATTAGTATTATGCAATCGTCATTTACGAGAAAATAGTCGAGCAATCGTCATTTACGAGAAAATTGTCGTGACCAATAAAGGTGGCGATTAAATTCACTTTGAAACGAGCAACTGGATTAATTTGACAGACATAAAAAAAGTAATATCAAATTTCAATTAATTTGTAAGTATGTTTTTTTTATGATTTGTTCATGTCTTTTTTGCTTTTAATAATTATATTTGCGTTCCGTATCTGCTCCGGGTGGTTCTATATCAATTTTATTGTCTTTGAAATAGATTTTACTCATAAGCACAAACAGCCTTTCAAGTGCAGCTGTCGGAATACACACAGGCGCTTAGCGACAGATTTCCAACTTGAGGGTAATCAACCAGGCTGAACCGAACCAAAAACTGATACTCGTTGCAGTATTCGAACCCTCATCCTTCGTTTAATAAATAAGTTAGTTTACTGACAGTTAAAGCCAGTCTTCAGGACTGGTGGTAACTTCATTACCTTTGATATTCATAAGCCCTCAACTACTACCCCTGAATAAATGTCTTTTGGCTGTTGACTTTGATTTCATGATGTCCATAAGTGTATTGTAGTACTGGCAACACTCTGCCTATTCACCATTGAGATAAATAGACTGAACAGCAGCTTGTATTTCTTAAATATTAATTAATAACATACTTGTTGTACCACTTAAATATATCACCTGAAGACCTCGAACTAAGAAGAACAATACAATAAGATTTTTCCCAACCGGACTGAACCTCTTCAAATTGTATGACGAATTAGCAAGTAAAATTAGAAAAATTGTTACTTTAACGCGAGAGTCAAGGATGTCGACCATTCTTGTCGAACTATTAACAATAACGTCTCAAACCAACTAGTCTAAAATTAGCTTATTTGTTTCATTTATTTAAGTTATTGTATATGTACTTACTAGCCTGTCGCCCCTCGGTTTCACCCGCATTCCCGACGGATCTTATATATTCCCGGGATAAATAGTAGCTTATATTTCAAAAAGATCTATTTCAATTTATGACTTTTATCTTAAATATAATATTTCAATTTAGTTTTAAATGTAAATCATTAAACATTCCAGGGTATGACCTATCTGTGCCAAGTTTCATCCAAGTCCGTTCAGTAGTTTTTACGTGAAAGAGTAACAAACATACATCCATACTCACAATCTTTATAATATTAGTAGGATGTACACACGGCCACTGCTACACATTTATGTTCCAAAATAGCGCCTATTACAACCGCATAAGATGTCGCAGTGTGTAGCTTGATCTGTGGCCGTGTGTACAATATATTTTAGTAAGAGTCCTGTCAGATTAGTCCAATTGTTTATTTCAACGAGAATATAATGACAATCTTTATTGGTCACCACTATATTTCCTGTATGTACTTAAATGACAGCTTTAAATATTTTCTACCCTTTTTCAATAACGTTTGTAAAAAGAGATATGAAATGATTAAAATTAGTTCAGTTTGTGAACAACAAAATGGCAACAATGTTGTGTTTCTGCGCGTGAGAGCGCGTAAATAAATGTATTATTATTAATAGCATTGTTTTCTTGTGAATACATTTTTTCATAGGTAAGTAGGTATTTCTACCGCGTCTAATTTGCCTCGTTAAACTTTATTATACAGTAAAAAAACTGTAGTAGGTATGTGTGTGTACAAAAATCTGTCCTAAATAAATCTAAACTCACGTGAATTGTCGCAAAATTACCACTTTTATTTGGACAAATAATACAGTGTTGGATATAGTTTTAAACAAATGCATAGTTAAGTAGGTATACCTTCCTTCCTACTATCAGCGAGCCGGATGACCCCATAACATTAGCTCAGATCGAAGCTGACGAAGCCCGTAAAAGTACACAACACACTACACAAAACCGATTACGCTACCGTCCTCGACGGCGAGGACCGCCGCGACGTCCCACTCAGTCTCGTCCCGTTCAAGCGGCCCGAGCTGCCATTAGTAATCCGACCGCCCCTAATTTGTCGTAACTCGTACAAAGTCCTCCCCTTCCCCCGGTAACGCCCTGAGCCGAGGTTCGTACCCCACTCGGGGGTGCCCTCAGGCGTGGTTACCTAAATGTTACCCGGCTGAGAGCTCTCTGCGCTCGCCGATTGTCCGGTAAGGTTGGAGCAGCCATCCGAGGCTACCAACTTTAGTCCTTTCAAAAAAAAAAAAAAAAATCCTTCCTACTAATACATACCTACATACAATGTTTATTAGCTCCCATGCGGTTTCGCCCGCATTCCTGGAATAAAAAGTAACCTATGCCCTTCTCGACATTATGAGGCTATCGGCATGCCAAATTTTATCGCAATCGGTTTGGTGAAAGAAAATGTAACATACAGACAGTATTACATGGTATTACTAACGCATCTATCGATTATAGGTACCTAGTATCGATTTACGTCATCATACTTACTATTAACACAGAATAGAAATAGTTAATCTGTGCTAATAATGCAAATAAAATTTTATTGCACATTTGACTTCTTAATTCTGAAATTAAAATTATACGCGGAACCCTCCGTGCGCAAGCCCGAATCACTCTTGGTCAGATTTTTATAAATAGTAACAATGCGTCTTTTTTTTTAATTACGTCTTTGTTCGCACTTTATAAGTAACTTAAAAACTGCGTACAAAGTCTTAAATTTTTAAAGACCGACGTATCTTAGTTCCTAATCCATGGTATGTACTTTTGAACCAACGCTGATAAATCCGCGGGGCAGAAGGTTTTAAAATAAATTAGAATATTTACTTACAGAGCGAGTACTTCTCCCCATTAATGGTGAAATATATTTTATCCATCGTATATTCTCAGATCGCCATCTGGGATTAACTGGATCTATTAAAAAAAAAACTATTTAAATAAACAACATTTTTTATAATAATTAAGTATATTACTAAAATCGACAAGTACACAAGTAGTGCGCACGCACTCAACTGGTTTACTACCGAGTTAAACTATTTTTTGTACCGGGCGGACTATGATTCTCGAATGTACTTTATGTAATTTTATTTATTACTAGCTGTCCCATAGAATATGAGCTGTCTCCCCGGCTTCACTCGCGTTCCCGGTATAAAAAGTATCCTATAACCTTCGGGAATAATGTATCTTCATATTAATGAAAGAATTTTTCGAAACCGACTGGTAGATCCAAAGATCTAGATCTAGATAGCGCGTTCAAACCAACAAACAAACTCTTCAGCTATCCTATGAACTTTACACACATTTAATTTAATATCCAAAAATATGTGTTTTTAAAGCATCACAAAGTCAACATTATTTCATGGCTATGACCTCATTAAACATCTCTTTAGAAAAATAGCATGTTGATACGTAAAGGTTCCCATCCCCTGGTCTAGTAGATAAATGCCAAGTGTAAATATGTAGCCAATTTTTTTTTCAACAATAATGCCATATTGCTGATATTAAATACTTAATCAATATTAAATTATAAAATTTATTTCTAACAACAATAATAAATTTAAATCATAGGTACACACAGCCACAGATCAAGCTACACACTGCGGCACCTTATGCGGTTGTAATAGGAGCTATTTTGCAACAAAAATGTGTGTTTTTAAAGCATAATATAATATTAATATGATGATTATTTACACTTGCAATGCAATTACTCACATCACATAGAATTGAATATCTAATCTAATCTATACACTAATAATAAAATTGATTGTTTGTTTGAATACTCTAATCTCCAGAGGTATTCTTTCACTAATAGGAAGCTACATTACCCCAAAAGGTTATAGGATACTTTTTATCCCGGGAACGCGATATAACGCGAGGATTAAGTAATTTATTTATAAAATAGACAAATAACTACCTTTTAGCTCACTTAACACTGGTTCCAATAAGGCCCACAATTACTCTAACACAGGCAAATAAGATAATGATTGATCAAGTCTAGAGTAAGAAGTTACCACATAAGTGCGCTCGCGCCGGTATACTAATAGCATGAGCAAACAAAACAAACCAAGTCTCATTATCCTATTACCAGCTACCGTAGTATATGAGATATATGTATATATATAGCTATAACACATACATTCATCAAAATAACTATCTCAGATTATGAAAACAAAGAAGTATTGTGTCACTGTAGATTGGTAGAGGAGTCATGTAGTAATTTTTTTTTTAAATTAAAAGATGATAGAAACTAAATAGACAAGTATGCTTTCAGACTTTCATATATAAGTTTACAGGAAATAGAAGCAAGTTTAGAGCCATTATCTTACTCAAAACTCATTTATTAAGTTTAGGCCCATTTATTAGGTTTATGACACTTGTGGATGTCTAAAGTTTAATTAAACTGCTAAATGTTACCCGGCTGAGAGCTCTCTGCGCTCGCCAGATTGTCCGGTAAGGTTGGTGCAGCCATAAGAGGCTACCAACTTTAGTACTTTAAAAAAAAACAAGTTACAACGAGTTACAACTAACTCTACTACTGGTTCGCAATACACTTAAACTGATAAGACTAGCTTACATGTTAGAGGTAGAGGCTTCAGGTCTTTTTAACAGCTGTCTGCTATGGTACTCCACATACTAGAACAGGTCCCCACACCTGTCGCAATTGGGACTCTTAACTTCTCACTTTTAATCATGGAACTAACTATTTATCACGAACACTTAAGTTACAATTATATTCTTTTTTTAATGAATACCAAAATATTCGAATACCAAAAATAGCCAACTCGGCACATCACTAGTTACACTAAAGTTGAAAGTCTGTCGCCAAGCACCTGCCGGTGTCTTCCGGCAATAGCACTTGAGAGCCAGTTGCCTTCTTGGCATTGTAACAGGTTGGCAACACCTTGGCAATTACCTCTGGTATTGCAAATGGCGAAGGCGACGGTAACCACTTACCATCAGGTGGATCACCTGCCTGCTTGTCAACCTTCTAACATAAAAAAACAGTGGTAGTAAATAATATACGAGAGTGAATGCCATAATGTTGTATAGCAGTGCAACGTGAGTTTACACTCCTAGTGAGTGGGATAAGACCGAAAAATTGCCCATTTTATCTTAATACAAAAGTACCTACCTACTCTGATTTTATATTGCAGAGATAAGCAGTCAACAAAGAATTTGGAGTATTATTGGTTAAGATAATCTTGGGTCACAATTACGATAAACTAGTTTCCTCGATATTACGACAGATTTATGATACAAATCTTGCAATCTTGTTTTTGTTCGTAGTGGGAAAATATAGATTGAAAGAAATCAACACATACCTTGAATTTCTTATGATATCGAATTATCGCTTCAAACACCATTCATCATTATTGTTCACAAACAATAATAATCTTTACTTTTGTTTAATAACTATTTGATAATAATATTGTACCTATAATAGTTTTTACCGTAAAACGAGTTCAAATATAAACTTTTGAGATCATTGAACTTTCGCGCTGAAAACAAAAACAAAATAAAATTGAATCTAATTGACATTTGTACGATAATGTTGCCATATTATAGGCCTCATTGTTGCTTTTTTTAAAAAAGGCAAAGGTACAGAGCCATACAGCCTTGTCTTATTTGATACTACTGACTTAAACGACTATTTCATGAAAATGTTACTAATATACCTTGGAGGAATATGTTGATGATATCTTTTGTTATTAATCAGTAAATATACTATCATTCTTCTCGCAAATAATATGTTGATAACTTACGACCTATAACTGAGCTGCAATTAGCAAAAAACGTGATAAATTTGGAATTTCGCGCTCCAACCGAAGCCTCCACCTTAAATAGAATTTTGTGTGAAATATTATATTAGTGGTTCTAATGGTAATAAAAATCATAAAATGCATTAAATGTACAACATATTTGATATTTCCACGTGTTTTTAGATGTTTTATGCATTGGTTAGTGTTTGGTCATTTATTTTTGACACTGTCAACTACCCTATTACCTACGTGTATAGTGGCTTTTCAATCTGTCTCAAAAAGTCTGTGAAAAGTTTTAGTAGAACGGCTACCTTTGTACTAAAACCTAACTTTTTGACTTTAAGATGATTTTACATGACTTGAACATGATTAAATACATGAACAATATAAAATACATGATTTATTCTACTTGACACTGGCAAAATACACAAAGTGTGATGCCAAAATGAAAAAAATACGGATGACTTTGGCGGTAACTTCGTAAGTGATGTTGCGACTTCGTTGTTTGTTACAGTTTTATTCAGCTTCACTTCGTGAAGGCACAGGTGAAGGTAGGAATTTCTTGCAAACGCCATTATGTAAGTTAATACAATAAAAAATATATAGGTACCTATTTTGTTTGTTGTTCCTCTACTACTAATATTTGATTGGAACTCTCTTCATTTGTTCGGTTTTTAGGGTTCCGTACCCAAAGGATAAAACGGAACCTGTCGTGTGCGAGACCGACTTGCACTTGGCCTGTTTTTAGGGATCCGTAGTTCACGACTGGAACCCTTATAGTTTCGCCATGTCTGTCCGTCCGTCCTTGGCTTACCTTCCAAACGGTTAGTGCTAGAAAGATGAAACTTTGTATGGATAAAAATCACGAAAAACTTTTTTTTGGGTACCTCCCCTACATGTAATGTGGCGATGTTTTTTTTTTCCTCGCGGTTATCCCATTGTGTGGGGTCTCATTAGATATGTTTTTTAAAAACATTGAGAAGGTTGCTGAGACAAATTTTTGATTGAGGTATCCGTTTGCGAGATATTCAACTTTGAAGTTGAAGTGCATTTTTTTTTAAATAGCCCCCCCCCCCTCTATAAGCTAAACGGCTGGCTCGAAAAATCTGAAAAAAATCATGATGGTAGTTCATGTGATGACCTTCAAAGGAAAAATATAATGACTTAGATAACTTTGTTAGTTCAGGAGTTATAGAGGCCTAACTAGAGGAAAACTTCGTACAATAATAACGAAATAATAAGTAAACATGTAAAATATTAAAAATAAAATCATAACAAAATAACAATTATCTATTGGACATGATATTGCCATTATGGGTGACTACGGAACCCTATTCTCTGCGTGGCCTGACACGCACTTCGCGGGTTTTTTTATCCGTTTGTTCCGCAACTTGGCCTCTTGAACTATGAAGTACCTAATCGGCGCGTGGGCGTTACCCTGATAAGAATTTTAAGTATGTAATAATAATATTCTCTTAATGATTCGGTGTTAGGAATTTTTTAGTTAGACGATATTTTATCCGAATCCGATTGACCCGAAAGTGACCGAAAATGTAGCCTTTGCCACCCTTTGCTAAGGATAGCCTTTGCTAAGGATTTTAACCTCAAGGTACAATTTTGTCTCGATTGTGGGAGTGACAATTTAAATAATATGTCCATCAGATTAAAAAGGAGAGGGAAAATACTAATATTATAAATGCGAAAGTTTCTAAGTGTGTATGTTTGTTACTTCTTCACGCTCAAACGGCTGGACCAATTTTGATGAAAGGTATGGATGTAGCTGACACCCTGGATTATTATATAGACTACTTTTTATTCCTTGGGGAACATAAGATCCCTCGGGAACGCGGATGAAAACACGGCGCAGAAGCTAGAAGCTATTATAAATACGAAAGTTTATGAAGATGTAAGAATGGATTTTTGTTGTCTTTTTTTCGAATGAACTCACGTAAAATCTACTGAACGGATTTGGATGACACATGGCACATAGATAGATCATAACCTGGAATAACAAGCTAAATAATAAGCTATTTTTTATATCGGGAATAACATAAGATCCTCGGGAACGCGGGTGAAACTGCGGGGACGATAAATGTACCTAAGGTAAGAAATTACATAATGTTCTATACGTATTCCGCGAGAGGCGCTGTGCCAATTCCTAAAAAGAAAATGTACATTTTTTAAAAGAAATACCTAATTCAAAATACGGTCTAAATTTAAAAAAAAACTGACGGTCATCGACGGTAGGTAAAGAAATATATTAAGTACTTAGTACACAAATACCAACCAACACCTATGATTCTGATTAGTTCTGTCATCAACATTTTATCGCTCGCCAAGGATTGTTCCCGCTAATCGTACCTACATAAACATGCTGAAGTCATCGAAAGTGAAGAATGAGAGGGGATTATTAATACGCGTCGATCGTCAGTTCACTTTACATATACAGGATAGAGTTTCATGGCGTTAGGTACGTTTCAAGTGTGAACTTAAAAAAATAAATATTTAAAAAAATGTGTTGGGCACAACGATGCTGTTTTTTTGTGCCTCTGGATTTGGGCTGCATCATTTTGGGAGTTCTTAGTTTTGTAAGTATGCCTATCATTTAAATTGCATTTTATTAATAGTTACTGGTAAAGTTAAGGAAAACACCATAATATTTTATTATGACTGACTGAAAATAACTTTGGTACAAATTTAAACGAGACTTCAACGACAGTAAAAGCAATATCTAAGTAAGTATATAAGTATTTATTATTAGTATATATATCTCTATCTATCTATCAATATCTATTTATTATACTAATAATAAACCTGAAGATTTTGTTTGTTTATTTGAACGCGCTGATCTCTGGAGTTGCTGGTCCATCTAAAGTTCTAAACAAACTAACTTTACCTCCGCCCGCCGTAGGAAATAAGTACTAGACCACACCTCTTTGTTTTTTATTGACGAGGTGGAAATCTTCAAAAGATACCTGATTACAATGAGGCCTATAACCAGGTTATGTGGGATTTTTACCCACTAAAACCACCCCGGTGGCGTGGCATGTCATGGAGACACCGGGTCCTCCGTTGGATCGGCGCCGGTGTCACCCTCGCACTTTGCCTAATGGCTCATCCCTGTCGACCGGCTTTGCAGTTCCATCCCAGTCCAGCTTACCAACAGCACTGGCCACATTGTGCTGTTGTCTTCCCTGAACCCGAAACTTGAATGGTCAGAGCCCCTACTTCGGCCACCCTCGAGTCCGTGGATCCCCTTTCAGGTAGAGTTACTGCAGCCCCATTAAGAGGCAGACGCATTATATTTGTTATATTTGTACCTACTTGTTTGGGTTATATTTGTATTGCGTCTGAAAAAAAAACCTTGTATATTTTCTATTATTTAATTGTACCTTTACCACAGATTATTAAATAGTACTAAAGTACCTTTACTCGCAGGAAAGTTATTTATGCTGTCATAGCAAATCATAACTACGTACTACGTAGGTACATGTGTAGCACTTAGGTATGTCACCTTACATAATATATTATGTAGGTATTCAAATAACAAACTTTGATAATGCGGGGAAGCCCCGGGTTATTGCCACACTAGCTCTGCTTGACTGTTATGACAAATAATATGTAGGTCCTAAATATTAATGGAAAGGAGGCGCACTCACATCCCCCTCGAATGCATCGTCGTCCACCGCTATCGTTTGCAATGTAATACTCCAGGGTCCACAGGTAATATATACCTCAAGTTGAATATCTGTCGCCAAGTACTTACAGATATGTTTCAACAGCTCCACTTGAGAGCCAATTCCTTTCTATGTTTTGTGTGCTACTTACCTCGGCCACATAACTGACCATGGTGATATTGTTCTGAACACAGTAATAAAATAAACCTTCGATCAAAGAAAATATGAAATATTTTGCGTCATTTCAGACTTGGTCTCATAGAAAAACATTTATTTTTAAACAATATTTACAACAAATATACAAACTACATAATAAAAAAAATCCTCGAGGCGGCCGCTGCTGCCGATCAACGGCAAGGTTCCCAGAAGGCTCATAAAAATAGTTGAGTACCTAATATTGATGACTACTTCCAAAGACTAAAACATACTGTACTGAAGATGCACAATATGTAAACATGTAAATAAATAAATGATAAATATCCTGGGACATTCTTCACACACGGTTATCTGATCCCAAACTAAGCAGAGCTTGTACTATAGAAACCAATTAACTGATATACTACATATACCTACGACTTGTTTTTGTACATACATACTTATACATATAGATAATTACACCCAGACACAGGACAAACAGACATGTTCATGCACACAAATGTTTGTCTTGGATAGAAATGGAACCCATGACCAGCGGCGTGATAGGTGGTGTGGTGTCTTAACCAACTGCGCCAACTGGCATGTCAAACCTAACCTATACATATACCTACTTAACTCTTATAGGTAGTTTGTTCGTATTAACTAACTGTTAAAAGTACTTCGTCCAACTACTTCAAGCAAGCATGAAAGTTAGAACGTACCTACTATCGACAAAGTTGAAGCATGATCATCTTAAGGGTGTATTTTGTGTGCAGTGAACAGCCGCTACCTGTGTCTCACACAACACAATATAACCAGACAATGCGCTTGTCATAAAATAGTAGATTGTCATTGTCAGTAAATTGTCTAGACAAAAGATTTTACAAGAGGCCGTTTTATTGTCAATAATGGACAGGGCGAACTATGATTACTGGCTGCAAGCGAAAAGGTCTCAAAATTGATCATGCTCCAACTTTGTTGATGGTACTTAACGTCTACCCAACGGTTGAACAAAACAAAACACAAGATCGAATAACGCTGATTTTACACTAGCTCTAGCATGAACCATTTGGACATATCGAAATATAATTGTAAGTGATATTTGAATCTAAAATACTTACATTAAAAGCTTAGATTTTATTCTCTACTTGCTGTTGCCCGCGGTTTCACTCGCGTTCCCGTTACCTTGGGGGATAATGTAGCTTCCTATTAGTAAAAGTTTTTTTCAAATTGGGCCGGTAACTCTGTTTAGCGTGTTCAAACAAACAAACTCTTTAGGTTTATTATTAGTATAGATATATAGATTATTATATAGCCAAAACTAACTAAAGTTTTTATGTTGTAAGTCAAAATAATACCTACAAAATGTTCTAGAACAACGGAACCAAAAACACACTGAAATAAATACTAAACTAGAATTTGGCTCTCGATGGCATTGGCATCTAAGTTTCATTATTAGGTGTAAATAATTTTTAATCATTCATTATAGCTAAAAAATGCCATGTTGTAAAATTTTACATAGGTACCTAAAGGTGTTTTTAACCGACTTCAAAAAAGGAGGAGGTTCTCAATTCGACTGTATATTTTTTTGTATGTTTGTTACGCGTTTACTACTCCATACGTGAACCGATTTTAAGTATAGTCAATGGTATCCTAAAATCATAGAATAACTTTTGTATTTTGTGCAAATCTTTAGCTATAAAGTATCATCAATACAAAAAGGTACCATTATAATCACTGAACTCAAAATTATTACAGCAAAAATATATTTAGAATACCTATCTACATACCTACTTACAGTTTCAAAATTATAAGTAGGTAGCTACAATTAACCTACTCACATGATAATATGTTTTTTTATGTTACCAAACTTACTGCCCATCAGTGGCGAGGGGTGAAATTATGGCGAGGGTAAGCCGTTCAAAAAACACCGATAAATGTATACTTAATTACAGTGTATTTTATATAAATGTGGCTTTGTAATGATGAATCTGTGGGACTAGGATTTCTAAAAGGTAAGCCTTGTATGGACCCTTCACCACTGCTGCCCATATTTATCTAAAACATTTATCCAACCAGCTTCCGCCCCGCGGTTTCACCCACGTTCTCGAGGGATAAAAAGTAGCCTATGTGGTAATCCAGGGTCTCAGCTACCTCCATAGCATTTAGGCCAGCTCTTTGAGAGTGAAGAAGTAACAAACTCACTCACGACAAAAATTCGCATATTATATTATTATTATTACCTTTGTTGTCAAAAAAAATGCAGGACAAAATTGGCAACTTATAGCATTAGACAGAGAACATTGGAAATCTTTAGAAAAGCCCTTTACCTGAGAGAGATTTCTGTTAAGCAGTAAAAATAAAGAAAAAAAAGATTAATTTAAAACTGTAATTTAACACTTAAATTTAAAACTAATCCTGATAATAATTATGATAATGTAACAAAATGAACTAAATATAAAGAAAGCAAAACTACCTACCTAACTATAAATAGAAAATGTGTGCCAAATCGCTGCCCCGCGGAAGTGTGCCAAGAAGACTGGCAGCATTGCCACCCTGGATGGCAATGGCAATTCTTTGAGCAAAGTATGTGCCAGCCTTCTTGTCACGAGAGGCCTCAACAAGATGAACGGAGATTCCCTATACTTAGATTTAGAACTGTAATTAACAGAAAATAAACGGCTTTTTTATTTTATTATTATCTTTGTACGTCTCTACGTCACCTATTCTGCGGTCCGATAACAAAATATCACTCATATTGCGCCCACAAGCATAAACAACTTCAGCGGTTTTACCAACGTTGATGAATCAATGAGAACGTGTTCGTATAGATTTATATTTTTATCCTCATTATTAATTAAACTTATTGAAAATGAGGATAAAACCAGTAAAATAAACGGGCTATCAGATCATTGTGTCTCAAGTCTAGATGACTTGGTTCGTCACAATAATATTTAATGTGGTGTTCAAATAAACCTGTCGCCTCAGCCGAGGTATAGGTCCTATAGCCAGAGGTAACCAAAGTTACGAGTTATGTAACCAAAGGCCTTAGTGCAAAAAAACTGGGGCCCTAGGTGTAGGTAGGGTTTTAGTTAATCTGGTAACATTTGAGCATTGATCTAGCGACTTTAATTTTTGCAACGTGGCAACACTGCCGTCAATGACCACGACAGACGCCGCCCAACGATATATTATACAACTTATGTATGTGATGCGTGACATGCAGGTGGTGTCATACCACCAACCACGCTAACTGGCTTGTCACCACTCCTCACTGACATTCAAACGTTACTATTTTTAAAATCTGTAACGTAGACCAGATGACCCTTCTTTTAAATAGCCTCTTAATCTTTTCCAGGTTATATCAACCTTCATGACGATAACGTCAATAGTGCTGCTGGCCATTGAACGTAGTCATCAGAATCAGGTGCTCGAGGTTGGAGGGAGCGCTCTTCCGACACATTTCTTGCATCAGGTCATACCTCTGAGCAAAGTATCATTGGACGTCATTGTTGGCATAACGCTGTTTGTTGGACTGCTATGGATGCTGTTCTCTGTTCTACTCGTTCTTGGGATCCGAAAGGTAAAAACACTTTTTTTGAGCAGATAAAGGTGTGCCAGTGGCTACTATACCCGTACACGGATAAAGAAGTCAATCGTGTCAAGGGAAACCAGTCTCCGCCAAGCTGTAGGGCTATTTTAAAACACTTGGATTCGATATCGTAAACGGATTCGAAAAAATCCGAGAGGAATTACTATTTTAATTTCATCGTAAAAGTACTCCAACTTTCCGCTATCGAAACTTTTCGATCTGTCTTCCGACTGCTATTTAAAACAGCCTATTGGATGTCGAATCCAAGTGTTTTAAAATAGCCCCGCTAGTGTAATTTGGCGGTCATTCAGATGTACTCGACAAGGGTAACACAATCAATAAGTAATGAAATGACCCCATGGTTGGAATCCCTTATTAACAACGATGTTGAAATCTTACAAAAACCGATTCAACGACATTTTTGTATACTACTAAGGTTACAGACAAACATACGGCCCGCCTGATGGTAAGGGGTTACCGTAGCCTATAGAGTAGACGCTTGCAAACTAAGTACACCCCCGAGATATCCCCCTATCTCGAGCATTCTTGAGTATTCCCGATCCTGCGAAAATCTCTCTTTTTGAAGAACTTCATGCTGTACTCCATAGAGTCACTTCTCAGTTCAAGTATATTCCCAACCGGTAGTAGAGTCTAAAAGATATTGTAACTGTTGACATTCATAAGTGCCTTCTTAGGGCCTAAACTGAATAAATGAGTTTTGATTTGATTTGAGAAAACCAAGGTGGGGAGGTCATTTCACAACTTGACCGTCTGTGGAAGGAAGGTCCTTTGAAACCCTGATGATCTTGAATCATACATTCTACTAATATTACCTATATAAATGCTAAAGTTTGTGAGTATGGATGAATGTTTGTTACTCTTTCACGTAAAAACTACTGAACGGATTTGGATGAAACTTGGCACGTAGATAGATCATACCCTGGAATAACATATAGGCTACTTTATATCCTGGGAATACATAAGATACCTACCTTACCTATAATTTGAATAATCATTGCACTTACTCAAGTAAAATATTTTTTCAAAACTTATTGTTTTGGAGTAAGTTTTAAAAACATAAATCCATGGGATATCAGATTACTGAGAATGGTACAGACATGGGGCAGCATACTAACATGGTCAACGATTTTATTTACAGAATAGACCGAATCTCGTGGTTTCTTCGTTTGCATTTGGCTTGGTTCTGACAATATTGAGTCAACTTGGCGCACTGTTACTACTCTTACAGACATATTGGATCGCTGCAATTATTTTGTGTACCTTATCACGTAAGTACATCAATATCTTTATTATATACTAGCTGTTCACTCGCGTTCCCGGGATAAAAAGTAGCCTATAACCTCCGGGTATCCCCGGCTACTTTTTTATCTCTACTTTATTTTTTACGTGTAGCTTCGTATTATTAGTGAAAGATTTTTTCGAATCGGACCAGTAACACCAGAGATTAGCGCGTTCAAACAAACAAACAAACTCTTCAGCTTTATTATTAGTATAGATAGAAGATTAGCTCTTCTTCGTGGCTTCACCCGCTTTCCCAAGACAAAAAATTGCTGTCTTTCATATCATAGGCTATTGCGTTTCTTTCATCGCGATATTTTTACTATGTATTGGCCTGTGTTTGACCACAATATCACTGTGGTCAGTGATGATGTGGCCGATGGTGGTAAGCACACAGAGCCTAGAAGGGAACAGGTACTCAAGTGCAGCTGTCGGAACACCGGAAGGTGTTTGGCGACAGATTTCAACTTGAGGTTGATAGCCAATCAAGTGGGTACTACAAAGTACCCTAACACCATGCTATGTTTCAATTCAATTTATTTATTTGCATATATCAGGTAATAGTACAGTAGGTCACATACCTATATATAATTACATTGTAAACACTGTATATAGCCTCATTAGGCGTGCAAATAAATGTGCTTTCCTCACGAACCGACCGAACGCGACCACTAAGGCTGCTTTTCCACTGATATGTGCTATGCAGCTATGATGCGATGTGAAACCTAACTATGATACTAAGTGACTTTCCACTGATGCCAAGCTATGTAGCGGAGCGCGTAAGATGGGCTCGTAGGTAGTCTGGTCTGTACATAGCTACCCACACTACTCGAAACCATCCATAGCTCCATCCATATTAGTTAAACAACGGACTGCGCACCAATATAATTATTATTTTTTTTCTCGGTTTCAGTGATCAACATACATTTCCTGGTTGTTATCCACACTGTTTACGAACAGATGGTGAGAGGGAAACAATTTGGTTTCAGCCAACATGTACAGTTGGACGAAGATTTGGAGAATTCTCAGTAGCAAAGAATTTGACCATGAGAAAAAATTACCCCATGACAATATGAAGTATTTAGTCTAGTACCTATTAATATTTAATGACAGTCGTCTAGTCAGAGGCGTATTTGCGCCCCAGGCCAGTTAACTTTGCCGCCCCATTAAGTGACGATAAAATAAGTGTAAGAAAAAAAAACCTGCTATAAGTACCTATGTGGTAATTTCAATAAAAGGCGCCCAGAGACGGCCACTAGGGGTGGTTTCGCCGCCCCTCACAGCCTGCTGCCGCGGGCCAAGGCTACCTTGGCCCTATGGTAAATACGTACTTACCTATGGTAAGTATGGTTTATAACAAATACATTTATACTAGATATCATAGTACAGTACATTTAGTACAGGACTAAATGACCTTTATTTATTTTTTTCGTGGGGAAATCCTCATTGGATACCCAGCCGTCCCGGGGGGAACAACCAGATTATGCCGGACTCGTACCGGCTAAAACCCCACTGTGGTCGCCATCTGCGCTGTAGAGGGGGGCGGGTTCTCGTACAGAACGCATACTCACTCCCCCTCCACGCGCGGCGCTAGATAGCCCGTCCCGGGGGAAGTGTGATACTTCCCCCTCGCTGTTCTATCGCACGATGGATCCTGACCACGACGACCCATCGTCCTCCTTGGGATCGCTTTTGGACGCACAGGGCCCCCGCCCCGATTGCCCACGACCCAAAAGGTCCCCGATTAGTCACCTTTTACGACAGGCAGGGGAACACCGTAGCTGTTATTCTGAGCCCCAGTAGTCCTAGTGTAAGCCCGTACTACAATGTTACCATACTATAGAATTATTATGAAATAATTAACAACTAGTAATCCATTAATGTACCTACTATACCATATTAAGATAATTCTATCTCATGGAGTGGAGTCCGTTTGTCTATGCATGTGTGTGTACGCGTGGCGTGTACACACGCTAATTGCTTAGTGTGTGTAAAACTCGGGAGCGCGCGCAATGGAATAACAAATAGTGTCACCGTGCAGGTTTACTAGCAAAGGAAAATGCTTCTCATTCGATCGCATAGCTCCTAATAAATTAAATAAATTTAATAGTTATCTATTGGAAATAAGGTATATATTTCACTGCTCGGTGATCGGACTCGGAGCATCGCGGCGTAAATTTCTCTATTGTATCGCTGCTGGTTGAAATATTATATAACTTATTTCGATTCGTTAACTATTAAATTCAATTGATAAAAATAGATATTTTTAGAGAAGTTTATTAAGAGACAATACTTAAATTAAGTAAATATTTAAATAGCAGTGGAGTGATAAATAAAACAAGGTATACTTAATTTTGATAGGAGGTATAACAATATATTTTAAAATACATTAATTGACTATAATTATTTGGTATATAATTTCTTATTGATAATAATATTTTATCTGAACATCCATGACTTATGTACAATTTTAAATAATATATCAAATAGGTAGTATACATTTACCTATAATTAATACATAGCTTTAGTCACCAAACAGAGAATGATATATTATACGTACCTAAGTTCAACACTTATTGCAATGTCATATGGTTCATTTTCATTTGACTCTGGCTACTGTCACAGGATTTATGCTATATTTTATATACCTTAGGAAACTATTACATATATGATGATATCATTTATTACATGAATTTAGTGCCATTTATTATACTCAACACAATATTAGGAATAACATTATCTTTTTTTGTACTTACATAATTCATAGGTACTTTTATAATTCATAGGTAGGTACTTTTGCCATAGTTCGATTTATAATTATCAAAGACTTAAATGGAAATAGGAAACAGTAAGCCAACGACCAACCATAATGAGAACAACCTCTTATTGCCCTTGGCTAAGATAATAAATCTGTCTAGATAGAGAGTTCGCGCGTCTAAACTCAAAATAAAATAAAAGCTGATAAGCTTGATCCGCCCGCTCAGTAGTGATAATGTCATTGTGCTATAAACACTATTCTGTCAAATTCTCTGCTGAATATGCATCAGAATATATTTTTACCCTACTCTTATATATAACTAAGGGAAAAGAAATGTAATTATCGGTAGATGATAACCGCATCCGACAAACACGACAAAATAGTATCATCATAAGTTGATAGGGTATGGTATGATGCTTAAAAAGCGTGAAACTTTTTTTTCCAATTAAGCTACCTTTTAGGAGGACGCGCGATGAAGCAACGGGCGGAAACTAGTATTTAAGTTAATATGCCTACTTACTTATAACAGTATTTTATATATTTTTAATTTGTTATGAAAAATAAAGATAACAATGTTTTTATTCGGTACCAAAATTGTTTTATACTTTCGAATTGACATTTAAAATTAATCCTATCCGACTTCGCATCCTATCTACCATTTAAACATCTTCTCGGCTATTCAATTGTTGATAGTAGCTGTGACTGAGAAGGATTACGTATATGTTGAGGCCTGAAACAAAATCAGAGAACTAAATATTAAACAGAATAAAAAAATATAGGTACTCGATGAAAATCACGGCGCTTTCGACCTTTTGGTCGCGAAAATACTACACCTTAAAATCATTTTAGCACTACGTGTCTGTTTAGAGGATTAATAATTGGTTCAGCGCTGTAACTTTACTTAGGATATACGTAGTATACCTCAGTGGGTATAATATGACTTAGATACTCTATATACGAAGAAGTAGTAATCAATATTACTATGAGGCATCAAAATGGTCAAAATACTTATCTACTTGGATCCTATCCTTGATAAAATATCGACACAATTCGGGTTCGAATCCTACAATGATATTCATTTTTACTCATATCATCTTTCACACAATCCAACCATCTCTTTGTCGGTCTTCCAGAACTTCAAATAACCGATTTTTTTTATTCGAAAGTATAGAAGACATCTTTTATTCTTCTTGAGGTTTGGTTAAGAAATAAAAACTGGTAAAAGAGAGTATTAGTTTTGATCTACTTACCTGCGAGATCAAATCAGAAATGACGAGATCCGCAGGCGAACCAAAGTAACCGACATAGCCCGAAGAATTGCCAAACTTAAGTGGCAGTGGGCGGGGCACATCGCTCGTAGAACCAACCTCGGAGGCCGCTGAGCCAGAAAGTTCTCGAGTGGCGATCACGAACCGGAAGATGCAGCGTGGAGATCCTTGGGTGAGGCCTTTGTCTAGCAGTGGACGTCTTTCGTCTGATATAATGATGATGATGACTTACCAATATAAAATAGTTCAGTGCAGATTGTTCCCGCCGTGAATTTCGGTGAATTGAGAAAGAATATGAACATGGAGAGTAAGAAGAACACGATCCACATGATGAAGTAAGACTTGATGATGCCGGCTCTCTCCTGAAAATATTGATCAATAGGGTAAAACTTATATTACGTGGAGATACTGCATTACCACGTAAGTAAGGCGAGATGATAGTTCAGTGGTAGTGACGTCAAATGCCGATACGAAGTTCGCGGGTTAAAATCCTACAATGAGCTTGAGCTTTCGGTGATGGAAAATGTCGTGAGGAAACCATAGTACGGTGGTATTTACCCGCCTAGGCGCCTGGAGCGAAAATTGTGGGTTCGAATCCTGCAATGACCACATTTTATGAGGAAGTATTTAAAACAATACCTATATTTATTTTTTACAATGCTTAACCATATTCCTCCAAGGTATATTAATGGTTTATTTCATGAAAACGTGACTTTTTACCACAAATTTAACTCCGTGAAATATGTTGATGATTTCATTTATTATTAATCAGGAAATATACTACCATTCTTGTCGCACAACACATGTCGACAAATTTACGACCTATAACCGAGCTGCAATTAGTAAGAAACGTAATAATATTTGAATATCGCGGGAAAAATCAGCACCACAAACAAAGGCAATACTTACAGCAACTACACCATAGACAAATACAACGTCAAAGATAAACTTAGCAAGGAACATGAGCACCAGAATGATGCACATGACGTATAGTCCAGTCACTTCAGCTCTTGCTACCTCCAGGTCTAAGTTTTCGACGTCTGGTGCAGTAGTTGGCATCTCTTCCTCTATGGTCCCCACTGTTGCAGCATTCACTATCATTATTATTGTCATCGTGAATGATAGAACCTGAAAGATGAATACACTTGATTGGTCTTTTATATTTTCAACACCCGACGCAAAAACGACGGGGTGTTAAAAGTTTGACGTGTCTCTCTGTAGCCTTATAGCTCCTGAATAGATGGACCGATTTCTATTTAGTTTTTTTGTTTCAAAGGTGTCTTAATCGAATTCTTAGCTATGTTTCAAGAAAATCCACTCCACCGTTTGGAAGTTATGACCAATTTTCTAGTGAGTTTCGGGTGTTTCTTTATTTTTTTAATTTTAGTTATACAAGCTGTTCCCTGCCATCCCGGAGACAATGTAGCTCCCTAATTAGTAAGATTAGATAGGTAATTCATCTGAACTCACACGTTACCTACCTCTTTATAATATTAGTCAAACAAAGTCGGCAAACAAGCTTATGGCCCACCTGATGGTAAGCGGTTACCATAGCCTATGGACGATTGAAACTTATCACGATACAGATCCAAGGTATCACACAGTTGCTGTAATAATATAGGCCATTTTGTTCTAAGATAGATGGCACACGGTAACGAGAGCAAGATGGATCAAGTCAGTACCCCATGTAGCGATAGTCTTCCGCCATTAGTGCTGAAGACATGGTTTCGTGTAAAGCCATGACCCTTATTATGAACAATTTAAAAGCTAGTAAATTACATACCGAATTCAAGCATCCTAGAATAGTATTTCCAGTCTTCAAATCAAAGATGAAACAGCAGGTGTTTAACTTTGGCAGCCCCATTTTGGTCTAGAAATTAAACATGAAGTGAACTAATGCGAGTTTAGCTCACAAGCATTTTAACACTATTTACAAGGGTTCATATAAGGATTATTATTCTTCATTGGTTTGAAAGCTCATTTTCGTTAGTTGGTCCTATAGTTTGTACAGCATGACGAATTCATGAAAAAATTTACATTGAAATATCCTCCTTGTTGACACCTACCGCAGACTTTTTGCCTACCTTCCGCACCGTAATTTCACCCAGATTAACGAGGGCAACTAATGTTTAATTTGAATAAAGGTCCTCTATCTTATTCCAGAGCTTGATGACGTCAGCCGAAAGACGTCCATTGCTGGACAAAGGCCTCCCCCAAGGATCTCCATGATGACCGGTCTTGTGCTACCCGCATCCAGCGGTATCCCGCGACACTCACAAGATCGGCGGGCCACCTTGCGGGGAGCCTGCCCACGCTGCGTCTTTCGGTTCGTGATCGCCACTCGAGAACCTTTCAGCAGCCGTCGGATTCCAGAGCTTAAAGCAACTATATTACTATCAAAAAATAATGAAAACTCGTTACTTTTAAATAGCTTTTAAGTGTAAAATACCGTTTGAGAAATGTACACATAGCTCAAACCGCACAGCCTAGAAACTTAAAATTATGTACACAGATTCCATATACCTACATTATAACTTAGACATTACTTAAGGACCCTTCCTTATTTCCTGTTTCAAAATTCAGCCCTTAAGGGGGAAAATAGGGAGTCGCACTATACAATTATTTAAAAATTACTTTACATTATATATTTGACCTAATGTATATAGTTATAAGCACTTACAGGTAGTTATAGTATGTAACACCGTGGAATATAGAGGCTGACTGCTGGAAAACAGGAACAGGACGGGATCTAGTATGGGAACGGCAAAGAATAAATATTTTTGTGTAGACACGACAATCTAATCTTCTCTTTAGAACTGGGTTTTGTTCTATGTGATATAAATTGTATTCAATATCAAGGTTTTCAAATTATTTATAAAATATTTATTTATTTATGTACACACACACACACACACAAGTAAAGAGAAAAGACAAAACAGATACAAAGGCACAAAGGGACTGCTTATTTCTAATAGATTTTTTTTCCTGCAGCCCAGCTACTGGAAATATAGGTATATTCTACATTTCAAAACTCGATCAACGGCAAGGTTCCCATCCCAGGCTGGCTGTAGGCCGGCTGGCAGCGTTCCTTCTTTAGATGGCCATGATAACCAAACAATATCTCCGCCCGCACCGGACCCCCTCGATAAGTTTGGTTGATAATGTGCGAGCAAATCGGCGAGTCTCGGACCCCCAAGGGCCCATGGTCTCGCAAAAGACAATTACTTAGTTGGAGCCAATGGAAGCGTATTTTTTGAAATTAGAATATAAGCTAATGTATGTTTGTATGGATGGATATAGATAAATAACGTCATGTTAAAAATCACCCACTCGTGTGTTCCGACAGCTGCACTTGAAAGCCAGTTTCCTTCTAGGCTTAGTGTGCTTACCACCTTCGGCTAAATCATTACTGAGAGCAAGATCACAAAAAAGTTACAGAACATCTACCTCGTGTTCTTTTTTGTTTTCAGATTTTTCTATAAGGCTTTCAGAGTTGGTTTTGTAAATAAGTTGTGAGATTGTGATCAATAACTTACACATAGTAAAAAAGAAAATCCCTTAGGACAAGACAGGTCTTGTATGACACCTTACATCAAGTAGTTTAAGGCAATATTGTATCCAGTCTTTCAATTTATTATAATAATAATATTTATTTATTTCTCTCACAAGACTGTAAATATAAACAATTGTAGGATACTTAAGTACTAAAATCACAAACTTGCTTTGTGAGAGCTGGTGCATGATATAGGTTTATAAAAACCTGTATTACAGCTATGCTATTCTCTAATGTTTCATTCGTCGACGAGCTCGCGCAACGCTGCCGCGTACAACGGACTTCTCACGTGACAGCTTAGTAAACGATAGAGACAGAGTACAGTGACAGCGTTGAATTCGTCGTCGAGCCTGTGATATCGCCTTACAGAATAGCACCCCAGGTCACCAGGGCCCACTCCACGGATATATTAAATTAGACCTTAGGTACATATTATGTGTAAGATGTTAATAATCTTTGACTTGAGAACTAAAGAAAAACCAAATAAAAGTAGAAGAAAATAATAAAGCAAAAAGTAAAACAATAACAAATTTTAATGACAGCAGTCATATGTTGAGTAGTGTAGGGGTGTGTAGTGTGTGTGTCAGTAGGTGCGAACGTTAGCTAGAGGCTAGTGAGAACAACAAGTACAAAATAATAAAAATATATGTATATATTATAATAAATAGATATTTAAAAAAACCATATGAAAACAAATAATTATATGTGTTGGTGGGCTTAGCATTATTTCAGTGTCCTCATAGTTAAGTGATTTTAGGTAATTAGAAATTACCTGCTTACAGTTGGCCTTACGTAATGGATAAATATTACACAAATTATTCAATTTATTATATAAATAAACGCCTGAGAAACAATAAAAATGAAGGGAAAGACTCGTGTGGAACACTTGGGATTGGCATACAGTACCTTTGCGTCGTTTATCTTTCATTCGTTTCGGGTGATAGATTAATTCAGAATGTTTTTTGAAAACAGTATTTATTGATAGTCATTAGTTTTTATTTTGTCTCATAAAGGAAGGTATAATTTGAAACCTATTACTATTCTATAGTGTCCTATCTGTGAAATTGTAAGTCCATAATCTTTGAAGTTGTCTGGCGACACAGTGTCTGCATATACTGATCAATATGAAATTTTATCTCCAGTTTTTGACCGAGCGAGCGCGAGCCGTCACCGAATCAGCTTGGGAAAAAATGCTTTCGTATGTCTGTCCGGCTGTTCTCCTCTACAAATCTACTTACCCCGCTAAATGTGAAAAAATACAGGGGGATTCACAACAAGTTTCGACTTCAGTTCGAAACTTTTACCATGCCTTTATCAAAGTCGTGTTGCATCCTATTTTTAACAGACTTCAAAAAAGGAGGAGGTTGATAATTCATCGGATTTATTTTATTTTAAATCTCGAGTGGGAGAATTTTTAGCTAGTTCAAGACGAGGCTTGGTTGTTTGTCAGAGTCTGAGGGAGGAGTCCCCAGAGATTGAAAAAAATGCTATGCACAACACTGTCTAGCACTTAAGTAGCTACTGTTGCGCTGTACCTAGGTAGGTACTTATGCTTGTCGTAGCAACATCATGTTGAGCAATATGAGCGATAAGTACTTAGTTACGACACATTTTCTTTTTTAAACAATTTGTAACATTTAAGGCGTGTTTTAATAATTTTCTCTCTTTCACATACATACAGGACAGTGTTTTAGATGAGATAGGTAGATATATTCTAGTTTGCTAGAAAATTACTTTTGTGCTCGAACTAGCTCAACTATATTGCTTTGAAAATAAACAGTAATTGCTAGGAATCTCTTGTGTAGATACTGGCAGAGTTTGCATTGTTTCATACGGAATATCAACTCACAGTAGCAAATTAAAGGATAGATTGAATATTGAAATTGGGCGTTAGGTAGGTACTTAGTGTACCTACAGGTTGATGTTTTTCTTGGAGCAATATTTACACAGAGTTTCGCTTTTGATGTTTTTCTACCAAGAAGTCCAATGGGCCTATTCCCAAAAACGTTTTCAAAATCTAATCAGCGACAACAGTAGTTTTGCATCAATTATTCGAATGATTGATGCAAAACTACTCTACTATAACACTACATTACATAAATATTATTATGCAGCTGCATTATCAAGGTTAGCAAGTCTAGACTTAATTTTCCTGTGACATTCTTCATACATGTTTCACACACGACCGTCTAATTAGAGCTAAGAAGATTCGAGCTAGGTAGGAGCAGAGACGTGGTCACTTACGATGAGCCTCAGAAGGCTCAAGGTCACCCAAAGAGCAATGGAGTGGGCTATGCTCTGAGTTTCTCTGCGAGATCGAATCAGAAGTGATGGGATCCGCAGGCGAAAGTAGTAGTACCGACATAGCCCGAAGAATTTCCAAACTTAAGTGGCAGTGGCTGGGGCAGAAAGGTTCTGGAGTAGCAACCATGAATCGAAAGACGCAGCGTGGGCATGCCCCCCACAAGGTGGTCCGACGATCTTGTGAGTGTCGCGGGAAGCCGCTGGATGCGGGTAGCGCAAGACCGACCATCCTGGAGATCCTTGGGGGAGGCTTTTGTCCAGCAGTGGACGTCTTTCGGCTGATATGAAAGAAAGAAAGAAAGAAAAATAGTTTATACAGGACTGCACACAACATTACATTAATTAAGACAATATGTTCGAACAAGAAAAACGTATACAACAAAACAAGACAATAATATGATGATGATGATATTGATGTTCAGATCCTCATTTGATGGATTGTAGGTGAATTAAAAAAACCCTTTCATCATATTTTTTAGGGTTCCGTATCCAAAGAATGCCAACGGAGCCCGGAGCTTACCTAGACGTTTTAGGTATTCTTTACATTGGCTAGGTACTGTACAGAAGACTGGATTATTCAGATTGCCGGTTACACATAAACAAAATGCCCATATCAATATAAATATGTATAAGCTTAGAATAAATAATATACTAAGTACAATGTATAAGTATAGAATAGACTAGGTATGTAATTAAGTAGACAGGATTTTCCTGTTGTTTTGTTTCAGTCTTATCAATGAAAGGTGAAGTCACTTCATGAAGTTTATTAAAAAGGGCTTTTATAACGTATAGTCCTTTCAGCTGCCTCTGACGAAACTCAAAATATATTAAAAGCAGTGCTGCTCTTCTTTGAAATTAAAATAGGTAACCTATATCACAAGATTTGAAAATCCATATTTTTTTTTTACTTGCGTTTGGTTGATTTCGTCACTAATGTGTTGGGCGTTTAATTTTACGGTATGACAGCGCTGTAACATCACTAACTCAATAAACTTATTTTATTCTTCCGATCAGTCGTCTACGTACCTACTGTCGCGTTGAAAGATAATTAAAAAAAAGATTTTAGTTTTTTATTTATAGGTCTCTTCTCATTCCCATGCTATTTTGGTACACGTTCTAGCTATAAACACTGACCACGCCCATGTTGACCTTTACAAAGTCGTTTAGTTGAGTTGACAACAAGTAGATATAGTGTGACACAACTTAGATGAAGCATCGGCAAAATTCGTAAAATCGATCGTTCCCGAAAACAGTGCGCCTACAACATTACTCATGAGTTCAGAAATAATCGGCAAAAATGATCTTGTTGAACGTTGAATGGCGCGATAATTAATGATTTTTATTAGATGTGTAAATCGGAAGTGAAGTTTACGAAAACGATTTGCCGATGCTACATCTAAGTTGTGTCATACTGTACCTATTTTTGTAGGAAGGAAGGAAGGAATTTTGAAGAATGTTAGCAGTGTTAGCACAAGCGTGCAAAATAATGACCTACTTTATAAATTAACTACCTAACTATTTAAATGGACATATAAAGGAAATATTATTGTGATTATACTTAGGTACTTTGGTACCTACCTATTAAAGGCACCAATGAAGATTAATTTATTTGTTTATATCAGATATACATACATATTATGTTAGTAATCACTTATAAGCTATGTTAGTGGTACAGATTATTCTAAAATATTATTTTAAATTGATAAGGGCGACCCTGGAGCCCATGTGCACGGAGTTCCAGTGCCGCACAATCAAAGAATCATGTCTATCCAACAAGTTGTTCAGGAGGCTGCTAGTACTGTCCCGCACGCGACGCATCAGAGAGGCCACTCTTTTTCTTAATATTGAATAATATTGGCCTCAGCAAACATCCCCGATGCACTGCAATAACGAGGCAACCCCAGCAACATCCTGAACCCATTATTATATTGGATGCGGAGGGCATTGAAATTTATTCTGTCATGATTTAACCTAACTTGTTGTTGAAATACCTATCTATTCCTTTAAAATGTTTTTATTATTATAATGTATTAAATTGTTATATTTTAACTAATAATAATTTATCTTCCCATGTAATAATAATAATTAGTCTATCCAATTGTCAACTAGTAAAACTTTTGTATTGTCTATACTAATACTAATATTATAAAGAGGAAAGATTTGTTTGTTTGTTTGTTTGTTTGTAATGAATAGGCTCCGAAACTACTGGACCGATTTCAAAAATTCTTTCACCTTTGGAAAGCTACATTATCCCCGAGTAACATAGGCTATATTATATTTAAAAAAAAATTAGGGATCCTTACTAAAACTCCAATAATGTAACATAAGGTGTAAAAAAATAACCTGGAAAATTCCTTACGTCGCGTGCGCTGCGAAAACTATTGATGATAGAACAAAATCATTTACTACGACTTTGCAGAACTCATCATTATCTACAAAAAGTGTCGCGACAGCATATGTCTAAATATTATAGTTATGTCACAGTAAGCAGTTTTTTATTCTAAAATATTAATTTATATATGCCGCCTCTTGAAAAGGCTCTTCATTTGTACCTTGGTATTAATCCTCATCAAAATAAATTACTTTATATTCAAGACGGCTTTAATACCTTTTTATAACTTTTTGAATTATTCAATTCGGACATTTCATTCGGAAGATATCACGAGTTTAAAAATGCAAGTATTAGAAAAAAGTCGCGTGGTTGTCGCTCACCGCGCTCAGCTAGCCAGCATGCGATGTAGGCTCCATGTAAGCGTCACTGGGGTACGGGGGGGAAGTCAATGTAATAGATAATAAAGTCGTGTTAGTTACACTATTTATAACTCAAGAACGGCTGAACTGTTTTGGCTGAAAATTTGTGGGAAGGTAGCTTAGAGGTAGGTAGGTAGGGGTAGGTAGGGTAGGTAGGTAAGGTAGGTAAGGTAGGTAGGGGCAGGTAGAGGTAGGTAGGAGTAGGTAGGGGTAGGTAGAGGTGGGTAGGAGTAGGTAGGGGTAGGTAGAGGTAGGTAGGGATAGGTAGGTAGGTCCCAGTTTTATTTTGTTCTTAGGGCAGGACAACGTCTGCCGGGTCAGCTAGTATTGTATAAATGTGCATGTGGTGTTAGCCTTTAAGTAATTGTTACACTCTTAAATGTTAAATTAATTACCAACATCAGTAAATGTTATGTGTAAACAATTGTCGGCTGACCTAATAAATAAATAAATAAATTTATGTATTGAATGCGTGCTGATATCTATAGATATCGATATAGGTATATATCCCTAATTTGCTTATCACAAAATTATGACGAGTTGTAAAATCCAAAACTGCAAACCGTTCGGGAAAACGTCACGTTTTCATAAATAGTCGTACCTACCTATATCCCTCATATATAACTTGGAGAAATATGTTGATGATTTATTTTGTAATTCTACTAATATTATACCTACCTATATGCGAAAGTTTGTGAGTACCTATGGATGTATCGATGGATGGATGTTTGTTACTCTTTCACGCAGAAACTACCGAACGGATTTGGATGAAATTTGGAGCACAGATAGTTTATAACCTAGATTAACACATAGGATACTTTTTATCCCGTGAAAACATAAGATCCCTCGGGAACGCGGGTGAAACCGCGGGGCGGAATCTATTACATCAGATTACTAAACAACAGGCCTAATACATACATTATTGTCGCGAATCACATTGACAAACATACTATTACGATCTATTACTGAGCTGCAAATAATAAAGTAATTTGGATTTCGCGAGTTACCTGGAGCACTCACCGGTAAGATGGCTGAGGTATTCTGGGTAAAGGTATTTCCTCAGTCGAGCTGCTCAATGAGCGAAAGAATGCTAATCTCCATTTCTCTAAAAAAACAATTCATTTTAGAACACTTTTTTTCCTCCCGGATTCTGGTTCTCTTCTTGCGTAGCAAAAGATTTATTTAATTTTATAGGCTTGTGTTTTGACCACAATCTCACAGTGGTCAGTGATGATGTGGCCGATCAGCATTTATCCAATAATTTATAGTATAATTTATGGCAACACTTACACAGTAACAACGTAGTAAATAAAGTGTGGTGACCTCGTATCGCTAGGGTGGATCAGTATTGATTTTCTTCGAGACATGAATGACATCATTTTTGGCGCCAGACTTTTTACAAAACAAGCATGGAGGAGCGTAACGTAGGATGGGAGGCATTTGAACTACGAGTATACAAAGATTTTCATTTAATTCTTCCTTTTTTTTATATAAATTGAAACAAATTAAGGCATCTAAAACAATTTTATTTTAATTTGAAAAAAGATTTTTTATTAATAACGTCAGAAAATTCGTGAATTTACACTAATGTCCCTTAAAAAATAAATATTATACTATTTTTATTCCTATTTTACTGAACCTAATAATTTGAAATACATTCTAACATCCTATACAAAGCGTTACTATTAAACGACTTACTTTTCCAGAAAAACCATAGAAAAGCATACTTGTTTTTCTTTTAAATTATTTTTTACTACGAGTATGACCAGTTTACATCATTCGCATAAATCATTACTGTAAAATAAACCAGGCAATATTGAACTTTATGTACTTACTTCAAATTAAAATTAATTTATTTGTTGAAAATAAGTTGTAAATAAATGATCTTACAAAAATAAATAGCATCATTATGTTCTACCATGCAATGGCGTACAAATATTAAATGGCCCAAAATTTACTTACACTCCATTGCAGCAAAAAATTACAGTAGGTACTCAATGAAATTGTCCCTGTATTTTTTTAAGGCAGTACGGTACGGGTCCTTATCATATAAAATACGCAAATTGTCTGACATTATTACCACGACCAAATTAACTTTTGTTTACGGTGAGTAATTACAATTGCAAAACATTACGACATATACGTTTTTACATCTCCCTTATAGTCTCATCTGTTGGTCTGTTCGTTCGTCCGTCTTTATTTTACAGCCATTTTACTAGTAAACTGTAAGGCTGTTTTGTAAGGCGCACTTATAGAAAGTTATTATAACGAAGATAAAGAAAATATAATATTATAAACGTGAAAGTTTGTATGTTTGTTGATTTTTCACGCAAAAAGTACTGAACGGATTTGGTTGTAACTTGGCATATAGGTAGATCATACCCTGGAATAACATATAGGCTACTTTTTATCCCGAGAAAACATAAGATCAGTTTTCAGTTTGCCCCATTCTTTATACAAAAACTAGCGACCCGCCCCAGCTTCGCACGGGTGTACAAATCTTTGAATTTCTCGGCTTTTCTGTACTATAGTATGTATGTATTATACATATAAACCTTCCTCTTGAATCACTCTATAAAAAAAAACCGCATCAAAATCCGTTGCGTGGTTTTAAAGATCTAAGCATACATAGGGACAGACAGACGGGAAGCTCCTTTGTTTTATACTATGTAGTGATATAAATAAAATATTTTAAAACTATATTTGAATGTTCCGTGCCTATTTCAAAACAACAAAACAAACATGGACATTTTACATGTACTTTTCCTATTTATTGTTCTTCCCACAGATTTAGAAACAGGGTTTTACCTTTCAAAAAGCCTTCCGAATGGGATTTTGGAACGCAAATGAATTCTAACATTTAACAAGTACATCGTATTGTTGAACACAAGAAGTTTGGCTCGGAAGCCATCTCTCGGCTAATATGATGATAATATAAATAGTACCAAGAGCGCGCGGTCTACTGCTCTAGTAAGTCCCCCTCAGTCATTGTTAAGAACCTCCAAACCGCGGCTAACGCCCTAGGCGCCTGGTTTCGGAAATGGAGGATCGAAATCAACCCTGTCAAAAGCCATACTGTCTTATTCTACAAACCCTACCATCGAGGTACCCCCACCCCTCCATAGGCAGTTACTCTATTCGGTGAACCAATCCCCTGGGAAAGGCAAGCCAAATATCTCGGAGTAATTCTAGATGATCGTTTGACCTTTGATGCCCACATTAAAGCGACCCGCGCGCGCGCCGCCTTTGTGTTAGGGCGCCTCCACTTTTTATTGAATCATAAGTTTAAACTTGCCCTCAAAAGCAAGGTTAGACTATATACCACGTGTATCCGCCCCATTATAACCTATGCTAGTACTGTGTTCGCACATGCAGCTCCTGCACGGATCCATAGCCTTCAGGTGATTCAAAACCGTTGCATGCGCAAAGCCACGGGCGCTTCGTGGTACATGCGTGGTACATCAATGTGGAGATGATTTATAAAACGCGCTTCACGCAGATTATTCAATACCGCCATTAATCACCGCAACCCTCTTATAATGAAAGCCGCAACCTACACGCTGTCCCATATACTCCGTATCCTTAGACCAAGGCAAGCCCTCAGCGAGCCGGATGACCCCATAACATTAGCTCAGATCGAAGCTGACGAAGCCTGTAAAAGTACACAACACATTACACAAAACCGATCACGATACCGTCCTCGGCGGCGAGGACCGCCGCGACGTCCCACTCAGTCTCGTCCCGTTCAAGCGGCCCGAGCTGCCATTAGTAATCCGACCGCCCCCAATTTGTCGTAACTCGTACTAAGTCCTCCCCTTCCCCCGGTAACGCCCTGAGCCGAGGTTCGTACCCCACTCAGGGGTGCCCTCAGGCGTGGTTATCTAAATGTTACCCGGCTGAGAGCCCGCTGCCGATTGTTCCGGTAAGGTTGGAGCAGCCATCAGAGTCTTTAGTCCTTTCAAAAAAAAAAAATAGCCGAGAGACGTCTACTTCTGGACAAAAGCCTGAGATTTCAACAACAATTTATTTAGCGCAAAGATAAGAAGCTCTTGGTATTGTGTGTCACTAGTTCTGATATATAACTTATACTCGTAAATGGATTTAGTATCTCTAAGTACTTACTTATAACAAATGATTATTATCTTACTTTTTTCTTTTTATTCACTAAACTGGATACAAGAATTTGAAAAAAGAACACGGTAAAATACACCTTGCTAAATGTAGTAGTAAGTACATACTTACATTAAACTTAAACGAGTATAGATATATGTTTAATATACGTAGTAATGAATGACTTACTAACTCAAACAAAAATAATTTTGCTTGAATCCCACTTCCTGGCTATACTAACTCACAAATGAAATTATGTTAAGTCACATTTTTTGCAAATTGCAGCTCAGTTATAGGTCGTAAGTTATCAACATGTTATTTGCGAGAAGAATGGTAGTATATTTACTGATTAATAACAAAAGAAATCATCAACATATTCTTCCAAGGTATATTAGTAACATTTTCATGAAATAGTCGTATATGTCAGTAATATACCTTGGAGGAATATGTTGATGATTTCTTTTGTTATTAAATTTCAGTTTGTTCCAGTAGCTGCACTCGATTGCATATTAATTTCTGGGTTAAGCCATATAATCACCAAAGTGCAGCCGATGTGTTAATGGGCTAAACTTAGAAACGGCTAATCTTATATCGATGACATTTTCACTAAACTATGCCTAAGAGAATGCCAAACCTTTCCTTGAAAGACCCATCGACATCAATTAGTTAGCTTCCAAAATAAATTCATTATCAATAGGTCTCGTCTCTTTCTAGCTGCACTTTTTTGAATGTATGGTCAAATGCAAGCTTAATAAAGCCTAGAATAAATTCTACGCGCTTTAGAAACGCTTTTTTTCAGATAAAGTCGTTATCCTTGTACTTACACTGTTAATTAACTGGTTTCTTTTAATTTAATAGCCGGTTGGAAGGGTCAGTCAAGTATTTCATAATGAACATTATTTACGTAAGTACCTACTTAGTTAATACTGAAATAAATAACTTATCAATAAATCGATGACCAATCTTTATCAGAAACACTTGGGTATATGATTCACATAATGCTAGTTTTAAAGCTATTAACAGTTGCTGATAACTCAGCTATAGTCATTTTAATAGATAATAGGATTCCCTAGTTCAGTTACCTACCTATTTCGTCTAACTATACCATAAATAGATTATTTTAGATTTTTTTAAGGCTCACAATAACTTTTAAAAAATAAAAAAAGGTTCCGTCCTTTTTAAAGTCCGTTAAAAATAATCTAGCTGTCTCTGATAGGGACTCAGGTCACTGGTTGCAAGCCATTCCATCCACAAATATCGGGACTATGTTAGATCGAATGACTTTAAGCCTGTGCATTTGTCTTCGTCTTGGTTCCAGGATCAATCATCCTCATCGCTGCCGCTGTGGTGATTTCGTCGGCGAGCTTGGCCACCATGGGTTGTCGTGCTCTCTAAGTGCCGGCCGAATCTCTCGTCACTCGGCTCTCAATGACATAATCCGCAGGGCTCTTGTTGTCGCCAATGTGCCTTCTGTACTGGAACCAGTCGGTATTATGCGTGGCGATGGCAAGAGACCGGATGGTATGTCTTTGATCCCATGGAGTGTCGGTAAGTCATTGGTGTGGGATGCCACATGTGTTGATACACTTGCGCCATCTCACTTGCCAGCGACATGTAGAGTTGCAGGAGCGGCTGCAGCTGGTGCGGAAAATTCTAAATCCAAAAAATACGCTTCTATTGGCCCAAATTATTAATTTTTGCCTTTTGCAGTCGAGACCATGGGTCCTTGGGGGTCCGAGGCTCGCCGATTTTCTCGAACATTATCTTCAAAATTAATTGAGGTCACAGGGGACCGGCGGGCGGGGAGCTTTTTCCGCCAACGCGTTAGCTTGGCCATACAAAGAGGGAACGCTGCCAGCCTTCTGGGAACCTTGCCGTTGATTGGCAGCAGCGGCTGCCTCGAGGAAATTTTTTATATATAGTTTGTATATTTGTTGTAAATAATTGTAAATATTGTATAGTTGCAAGTGGATTCATAGTTTTTGGTGTTGCAATATATGAGAAAGTGATATGAAGATGTCACATTATAATACCTAGTTGGCTACATACATACAGCAACGATGAGGAAGTCCTCATCGACGAGGTTTATTATAGGTAGTGTTGCCATCTCTAAAAACCGCTATATAACGCAGGACAACAAGTGTGAAAACCCCGGATTTTGGAGCTTTATACCCGGACATATTATTTATTTGTTAAAGTTACTCAGTAAAATAAATAATTGTTATAAATCTACTTTTGTATTTATTTTTTCGACCGGTAAACTTTAAAACCCGGACTACAAATGAAACCCCGCCCGGATACTCTCCAGACGCCCTCTAAACTAGGACAAATCCGGGGAAACCCGGACTGATGGCAACCCTAATTATAGGGGATACAGGGGCTGTAGACTGTAAATCCGGGATCAGGGGTTTTTTACAGCGGCTACCTTTACATGTTGTAATTATGCGGCTCCCCTGTCAAACCCGCGTGTAGCTTTTAGATCATTTTCTACAAATATATGAAATCTTAATTTATGTTAATAAATAAATATTATTTAGTGTGGGACCGCGCCTCCGCGCCTTTGTTGTCTCGGGACATCGCGCGCGACGCAGTTAGGGAATTCCCGTTGTAGACTAGATGCATCATGCAACTGCGTCATTGACAGAACAGGGATGAGTCATACATACACAGTTGTATTCTCTTCTCATATTTCTTTTGTTTTTACTTTTTCCAAAAACTTTCCAAATCTGTCCATGCGTCCTACCTATTGTCTTAATTAATGTAATGTTGTGTGCAGTCCTGGATAAACTGTATTTCTTTCATTCTTTAAAAAAAACCTTTTTTGAATTCGGTTAATAAGCTGCATAGTGCAATATGAACCTAAAAGATGTGCGATAAAAGCCACTTTACAAGCAAAGTGTGTTGAAATAGTAAATCGTTAACCAAGGGATTAAATTTAAGATTAAGGGATTTTTTTTTTGCCGCTCGAACGAGTAAGATCTATAAAAATACCTATAAATAAAAAATACGCACTCAAATTACTTTCCCACATTTGTTTTTCTTCGTGAAACTATAATTATGGCTGTGACGCCTCGGGACGTCGGTGTCGCGACGCATAAGGGAACTCCTGGTGTAGATTGTAGATGCAACTGCGTCATGGACACAGCCGAGAGAAGTCATACCCGAGTGCATCATCTGTGTTTTCCCGCAAGCAATGCATTTCGATTCGACTTGAGGCATTTCTTCCTTAGTGTAACCTAATTAATTTTAATAATAAACGCCTATGTGTATGTTAAGGTGCACACACATCAACTCGGAAAGGGATCGTCACCGTATCGCCGTATCCGAGTTGATATTATTATGTTTGCATTTGAATTTGAAATTAGAACAGTTTTTGTAATCATGAAAAGAATCGATTTGTGGTTTGATTACAATCTCACCGTGGTCATTGATGATGTGGTCGGAGGTGGTAAGCATACAAAACCTAGAAGGGAACTGGCTCTCAAGTGCAGCTGTCGGAACACACAAGTAGGTAAGTAGATGCTTGGCGACAGCTTTTCCTTTACCTTTTGTAGGGTTGCGTACCTCAAAAGTAAAAATCGGAACCACCTTTTTAACCAAAATTGACAATCATGAAATTTGGCATGAAGCATAAACTTACAGCACACATACGGGAATAAATCTGAAAATTGGTATTTTGCAAAAAAATTTTTTTTTTGCAAAATATCAAATTTACATTTGCAGTTGCATGATTGACCGTAACGTATGGAAGAATATTCCCTCAATGACTAAGTTAAATTTGTACGGAACGCTTGGTGCTCGAGTCAGACTCTCATTTGTCTGGTTTGTTTTATTTTGGGCTAACAGGCTCAAATTAGGACTTAAATAAATAATAACCTTGGTAGGTAGGTACCTAGAGCTACCTGGTCACCGGTAGATACTTCACTGTCCACTGCAATACTGAGTAATAGCCATTATTATCATATCCATCGAATGCATATTGCAGACTATGTCCTTGTAACATATGGTGTCTTCTTCCGTCCTACTCTGTCATTCTCTTTCCTTGTTGCACATTAATAGGGGGGAATAACATACAAACTACAATGTATGAAACATATGTAGGTAGTAAGTGTATTATAGATGTTTGTTTATCCAGGGTCAGGCATCACATAAAACCGCTAAATGGATTTCGAATTCAATTAATTTGATGGCGACGATACTCGGTTAAGTGGTAAAGACAAAAGAGTCAAATCGGACGAATTGAGAAGACTTATTCCAAGTAGAAGAGAGTAAGCTCGAGGTATACAAAATAGGTATAGTATGACACAACTTAGATGAAGCATCGGCAATATTCGTAAAATCGATCGTTCCCGAAAAGAGTGCGCCTACAACATTACTCATGAATTAAAAAATGATCGGCGAAAATGATCTTATTGAACGTTGAAAGGCGCGATAATGAATGATTTTTATTAGTTTTGTAAATCGGAATTGAAGTGTATGAAAACGACTTGCCGATGCTACATCTAAGTTGTATCATACTGAACTAGCTTTCGCTTTTCCGTATATAAAAAGTACTCTGTGCTTTCGCTGAAAGAAAATATCGTGAGAAATCTATAGCTTGGTGGTTACCTGTCTGGCTTCCACCCTCAAGTTTAAAATCTGTCTGTGAGATGGTTAAACACAGGTTCGTCAGTGGTCAGTATAAATAAAATAAAACCGTTTTTAGTCTCTTCTAAACATCAAAATAAAAACAAAAGAGATCTAAATTCTTAATTGAAACCGCTAAGATTGTAACACATTTTGGGCATAATTTCGTTTATATTAGTGAATGAACTTTCAGGAGGGAATCAGTTTCTTAGATTATCTCCTACATCCAAACTCGCAAAAAAACTTTACAACCTACCTCTTCATAATATTTGTTTCGATACTGTATATTTTCTTTGGTTCCGTACATTATTTTTTCTTCCACAAATTATTCTATAAATCACAAGTTTAAATGATTATAATCACCTATAAGATGTAAATAAGAAATATAAATCGTAATAAATCAAAAAATATTTTTTGTTTTTTTTTACTATTTATGGGCCTGTGTGTGTTTGACCAGAATCTCACCGCGGTCAGGGATAATGTGGCCGAAGAAGGTGGTATGAACACAAAACGTAAAAGGGAACTGGCTCCCAAGTGCAGCTGTCGGAAAACACCGGAACTTTGCCTAAGAATGATGATTTTAATATTTTTTTTTAGTTTGATGTTACTATTAGGTAGATGTTAATTACTTTTTCATTTTATTATATTATAATAATAATAAATATTTATTTAAACAAACAGTTATCTTTTTGTTACTGCTCTGACACTATTCGGACTAAGAATTTAAATATGTAGGCACATGTAGGTATTTCAAATTGGAATGGTGGTTTGGGTTAAATTAAATAATGTGCATTCCATATTGTATAATCCATGAAAAAAAAATGTGGAGCTTTCAGCGCCCGACTTTAAGCCTAAGCCCATTTCGTCTTCTTTAAAAATCTAAATCAGATTACAAAAAAACTGTAACCAAACAGTGATCGGTGAAATCCGGTAACTACTCTTTAGACCCAGTTCTTCTCAGGGTTTTGAGTACTTGTGTAGGTAATCACCTTCGGAAGAAGTATATTATTATCTCTGTGCTCAGCCCAACACTCGCACAAGTTTGATTTACTTTTATTCGTAGACTTAGATGGTAAATTTAATTAGGTTTAGGTACGTCACATTATGGACATTTATAAAATTTGTTTTCCCTGTAAAACTAGAAAAGGATATCCATTAGGATTTTTAACGTTTGTGGAACCCTAGAATCGAATATTTATTTCAAACTACGCTACGAGTAGTCGTGGGTTTCGTAGTGTACAAACCAAACCAACTGCCAGTCACTGTGTAGAAGCCGTGAAAGATTCACGTACGAATCTCGAAATTATTTTTAGACAATTTTTGTGTTAGCAGCCCACACACACTTCTGTGAGTAATTTATTAATCCTATTTTATTATTTTCGTTTATAGATTATTAAGAATTATTTTTCTACGCGTTACTTTATTGGACAACTTTTTTTATTGTAGCAAAGCACGGTAGATTTGTTTAAATTGTTTGCGATGGAGTATTTTTTTTTTGTTATTTAATGTAATATTTAGGTAGTTATTTCACTTACACGCGCTTAAATAAGCATTTAATTAGATTTATCTTACATTAATTATGTGTACTTTAATGTTTCGGGGCGAGTTTTTTTTATTTCTACCCTATATT
Source organism: Tethea ocularis (assembly GCA_963555595.1). Taxonomy (NCBI): domain Eukaryota; kingdom Metazoa; phylum Arthropoda; class Insecta; order Lepidoptera; family Drepanidae; genus Tethea; species Tethea ocularis. Next base: position 8,858,117 of record OY741972.1, on the reverse strand, counting down.
TTAAATGAGACAAGACGTGTTATTTTTAAATATTAATTAACTCATATTATTTTTATTATAATTATATTATTTATAAAATAATTTTATTCTCAGATCATGTATGAGAAAAAATCGCGATAAGAATTTAATAATAGGGTCTTCTTCGTATTTTAATATGAATACCACGTGGCGTTTCTTTAAATAGGTAAGTAATTGTTTACTCTATCTGTGTAAACGCAAGAATCATGGTTAAATAATCGTGATAGGTTTATTTTTTTTAGAAATTACCAGCATGATTTACCATTATGTAGGTAAGTATTATTATCTTTGCTGGAAATAGAAACATTTTAAATTGGTAAGTAGGCACTTAGGTAGGTACTTAGATTTATGGTAGATTTTGATATGTAATGTAGGTAGGTAGGTTTTTTAAATTATTTAAACTCTACGGACCGTTGCTAGTCGAATCAGTAATTTCCATTCATCCGTCTACATTATTGTTAATTGATAATTTAAATATTAGCTACCTACCTAAATACCTACCTACACTTTTTTTATTGCTTTCACTGACAAGGTAAATGTGTAAATAGTGTACGGCATAACTAGGCAGTAGGCACTAGGCATACCTAGTAATATGACGTCTCCTTTATCTTTACATACCTAGTACCTATAAAATGAAGTCTCTTCCGCTGTCTGTTCGCTTAGATCTTTTATTTAAACTATTCAAAGGATTTTAATGCAGTTTTCAGCAATAGATAGTGATTCAAGTGGAAGGTTTAAATGTATAATAAATGCATATTAAAATTATAGTACAGAAAAGCCGAGAAAAGCCATTTGTCTGTTTGTATACCTTTTCGCGCCTAAACTGCTAAACCAATCGCGATGAAATTGGTACATAGATATCCTACGTAGGTAACTGAAGCTGCTAAGCCTAGTGTTTAATATCTAGGCTCTGAAATAATCTTCATACCTAGGTAGGTATATTAACGCTTCTCAAATTATGGAAAACGTTTATCATGACTTCGTTAACTTACGGACCACAGACTATACAACCAACGTTTCTACGAATGCCAGCGAGCAGCGTAGCGTGCAGAATTCCCACCATGCCCTGCCTGAGTCATTCATCAAAACAAAATGGCGGCCGGTGGCGTCTGAATGAACACAAAACAAATAAAAATAATGAAATTCAAATAACTTGATAAATTATTAATTATTCATCGGTAAATCATTATAATAATAAATTAGGATTCTATATTTGAGCGTAGGTTGGTATGGTTCCTATACCTACCTAACCAAGGTAGATAGGTATAGGAACCTTACTCGTAAATTTAATGCGGTTTTCGATAGACAGATGCGACTTATTTGGATTCCACCTACTATACATTCAATACATGAATCAAATTATGCTATAATTTCATTTTGTAAGTAGTGAAAAACATGTAGGTACTTACTAATAAACTATACGCTGCGTTATATTTTTCTTTTGTCTGGCATTTTCAAAGTATTTTTGGCCAAGATAGAAGCAAAAACTTTGGGTATGATAAATTAATGCCGATAATAAAACCAGTTTTTGGAGTTGTGACCTTCAAATGTACACCTACGAAAACAACGAACACTGACAGAATCGTGACATGCGAATGAATCTCTTATGGCCAAAATTAAGGAGCGTAGAGAATCGAACCATTTATGTAGAGTATTATAATATAGGACTGAGTCGCATCAGAATCTGGCGGGTAAGAAAATTATGTAACACTAGCTTCCCCCCGCGGTTTCACCCGCGTTACCGATGATCTTATGTTTTCGCGGGATAAAAAGTATCCTAAGTGTTAATCTAGGTTATAAACTATCTTTGTTCCAAATTTCATCCAAATCCATTTAGTAGTTTTTGCGTGAAAGAGTAACAAACATACATCCATACTCACAAATTTTCGTATTCATAATATTAGAAGGTAGGATAGGATCCATCAGCATTCTTCGTGGTCATAACAGTGTGAAAAAAATAATTGTTTCATATCAATTTTATTGGTACATCCTGCGTGTAAATAAAATTTGAGAATTAAAATTAAATGACGTGTGAAAATATACAGCAATATCACGCAATATTCCATGCCTTAGTTCTGGATTTAAATATATGTTTCCATGAATCGTCCGCTAGAGGCGCTGTTCCTTTTCCATAAACAACCTAATGTGCCACTCCTGAAATAGAATAAGTATATCCGTGTCATAGAATTTGGGTCATTGGCTTAATTTAGGCCAATGGTTTTAATTAAGGGTATCCATAAAGCTATAAAATTGTTTCTACTGTTGACCCATTCACGCTCCTCAAACAACAAAAGAGTCGCATAATTGAACAACTAAAAAGTTAACATAGAACCATAAAACTGCCACACCCGAATTGTTGCGTACACGTTATATTTTTAGCCAACCTATTTTTTGGCGGAACCACTCGGCACTCCTACAACACTTGATCGAATATTTTCTAGTTGAGAATAGAATAGTCTTACTTCCACTATAGCAAAATTATATTAGAAAAACCTAATTTCTAAATTTAGAGCTTATTAGTTAATGGATCGCTACGTCACTAAACCATAGATTGTATGTAGGACTTTTTGGCAGGTTTTCATTTCATTTTCATAAAATCGTGTAGGTATTTTTAGAGTTTTTAAATACTAATTTTAAACGTCAATAAAACAGTTCTGTTGTTGTCTACCACAATTTACATATAGGTAGGTACTTGCTTACCTATAATATTTATTTTATTCGTTTACTCAGTTTGTAAGGCGTATTCAAAAATATTAATTAGGTTTTATAAAATCTATAGTTACCGACATTACACCTAGAGAACAAAACAATGTGGTAGACAGGTAGGTACCTATTTATTTAGTAAATTGCGACTAGCACTTACCATTTGTTTTTGCTACTTGCATACATTACGGGAAGCATCTATTGACACATACCTACATACAGCCTACCAGTGGCGAGGGGTGAAATTATGGCGAGGGTAAGCCGTTCAAAAAAACACCTGCTATGCTATTCTCTAACTTTCCATTCGTCGACGAGCTCGCGCAACGCTGCCGCGTACAACGGACTTCTCACGTGATAGCTTAATAAACGATAGAGACAGAGTACAGTGACAGCGTTGAATTCGTCGTCGAGCCTGTGATATCGCCTTACAGAATAGCACCCCTGTAATTTTATAATCACAGTGTATTTTAAGCATAATAAAAGTGTCCTTGAAATGTTGAAAATATAGGACTGGGATTCCTAAAAGGTAAGCCGATGGGAATTGACTTGTAGGGACCCTTCGCCACTGCAGCCTACATAATCATAAATATATTATGTTTCAAAAAATGAACCTCTAAAACATTGCAGTTAAAATAATAAAAAATCTTAATTGTTTTCCCTTAAATTAATTGCAATAATTCTACTACACTCTGCTAAGGTAAATGGTATAACCACCTTTTCCAATGCCATTTTAAGTTACCTATGTGGCTTAGTTTGTTAGGTAGGTAGGTAGGTACGACGACTAAGGTCGTAAAGAAGCGAAACAACTCCAGCTACCATTCAAGTTAATCAAGTTTGTATTATTATGTTTGTATCTATAAGACGTTTTCAAATTACTTTTCTGCAATCTTTTATAGAAAAAAGATCAATTTAGCCACTGTTATACCTCTCCCAGAATTCCCAGATGTTATAACAATAGGGATGATGACTGGGTAAAAAATAATTAATTCTGTTTATGCCGTCAGTTAGGTTATCAAAAAATATTGGATAGGTCAATAAAAAATTACAAAGATAAGTCGTATCAACGTTCAGGAGTGGGGGCTTGTGATGTCATCTCTCTGTAAATAGTGTACTAAGACGTGACGTCACGCACTGTATCTTTGTTATTTCTTGTCTTCGGAACTAAAGAAAAAACATGTGTCCAATATTTTTTGGTAAGTGACTACTATCGTCCCTATTGTAAATAGTATTTTTATTTCACTCGAATTTCGAAGCCTACTTGAATTGCGTCGATTGTAGCAAGGTATTATATGTGCCTAGATGTTATCTATTCCTAGTAAGTTGACATTAGCTCACTTCTTGAAACACTTTAGAAATTGTGAGTGTTTATAAACGGCGCCTACGCATTGTATCGTATTCACTGGGCTCAGCGGAGATAAAATAGTAATGAACATTCGAGTTTGGATCCTATTGTTAAGAGTTTTAAGTATAATATTTATTTAACGGCCAGGCCTTTGGGCCAGTCCATGGATGGGGTAATTGATATGTTTGATTCTTGTGTTTCATAAATATACCAGAATAGGAGAAATGAGAGCTGAACTCAATGAAGTTTTAATTAGGCATTAGGCACGGATGATGACTGGGTAAAAATAATTAATTCTGTTTAATCTGTCGATTAGGTTATCAAAAATATTGGATAACTACTTACGTATTTTTAATTTTATCAAATCAACAGAAAATTACAAAGGTCGCATCAAAGTTTAGGAGTGGGGGCTTGTGACGTCATCTCTCTGTAAAAAGTGTACTAAGACGTGACGTCACGCAGAATTTTAACGCACTGTAAGATGTAAACATGAGTGCAATAAATAAATAATTTTAAATAAATCAATCGTTAAAAATAAAACAAAATTAGTAAGCAGTCCAAAACACGTTTATTAAAGTCTATTGTGTTTGGTACACTAATGGACTGGTTTACGGATATGGAGTTTGTAAAGGTTACTTATTTATTTATATATGGTTACTGGTAGGTAACTAACGTGTAACCTTTTAAAGGTGACTTAGGTAGTACATCAAAACTTACAACTTTGTTCTGATGACTTTTGCCAAAACGCAATACATTTCAAGAAAAAAAAAATAGTTGTATTGGGGATTTCTATCAATCGTTATCTTCTAGAGGGAGGGGAGTTTATATGAATAATAGAACTGCAGATTTTATTTTTACACATGCCATGAAATGACTTTTACTTTAGAAATTAGATATTCAAATTATCATTTAATTTCAGAGATGTATCATTTTGCCATAAACTTCCGAGTAACATTTTAAAAAAAAAAATGATTCAATGTTACCCAATCTCCCCTATGAGATAAAAATCTTAGAATTAGAAAAAGTCGTAAAACGAAAGTTGTCTGTCTTGATCACGAAGTAGAGTGTTGATGAACTAAAGTCATAAGAAGTTTTGCGTTACCTAACAGTGACTCTGTATATAGGTATAAGCATGTTCAAGGCATTGCTGGTGTCCATAGTTATAAAAAATGATGCAACAGACTTCGCTTCTGTTTCCGTAACTGCGGAAATTCTGCATGATTTTTGAAAAAAACATTAGAAAAGAATAAAATAAATTTAGTCCTGTCAAATTAGTCTTATTGCTTTGGTCACGACTATTTTCCTGTAAATGGCAATGGCATTGACTAATTTTACAACTTAAAAAAAGTATATTTCTTTCCAATTACGTTTGTAAGACGTGATACTATTCAATCAAAACTCATTTATTCAGTTTAGGCCCTAATAAGGCACTTATGAATGTCAAAAGTTACAGTTTTACAATAGACTCTACTACCGGTTCGGAATACACTTGAACTTAGAAGACTCCGGCAAGAAACTCAGCAAGGCTTCTTCTATTAATAGTTCTATCCTTAGCTCGTGGTTATTATCTTCGACAAATTAGTCTCCCCTCAAAATTCCTGATGTGTACCAAGCAATTTGATGCTGTGAGTAATCCTGCAGTCAATAAGATGGGTCACCGGGTCATTACCATAGTACGTTTGACTGTAGCTATGTGTCATGTATTACATGGATGTATAATAAAGGAATTGGGTTGTTGGTCCGATTACGTTGGTCTTTTTCCGAAGTTAGCTGAAGCCGTAGAGCCATTTTAAAACACTCTGATTCGACATCGGAAACGGATTCGAAAACTTCCATTTTAATTTCTTCGTAAACGCACTCCATATTTCCGCTATCGAATCTTTTCGATATGTCATCCGACTGTTATTTAATATGCTTGCTTTTTGATAACTATCAAAAACGAAATCGACATCAGTTTCGTTTCCGATTCCAATGTCGAATCTGAGTGTTTAAAAATAGTCCTGCAGCTGTCTCGACATTCCGCTTTAGTATGATAGTTTATATTTGAACAATGAACATAATTAAATAGACTACCTAACCTACTTACTCTCAGAATAGTCTTCTAACATTAGTTAATTAATTATTTCCTTATCACCTACTATGATGACTAACGAGTAAGTTATTCAACTCCTATAAATGACTTAGGCTGAGATCTATAGAGCGTAGGTACTTAGACTGCTCAGACTTTACCGTACAGTCTGTATTTAAAATGCAATCTTCGAATCTCTCTGAGGGTGTGCTAAGCAAAGCCTAAGTGCACCTAATCGACGACTTACCAAAAAGTTGGCTACAAATTAAAACACACAGATATTTACTTTATTACGTAGGTTTATACCCTAAGTAAAGTCTGAGCAAAGTCTAAGCACGCTCTATAGATCCATCTCTATAGATCTTAGCCTTAGAAAGGTACGACACAATTCTGATAATCACATTCGCTACTTTTTAATCGACTTCAAAAAGGAGGAGGTTATTAATTCGGTTTAATGTTTTTTTAAATGTTTGTTTACGCATAACTTTTTTGTTTATGAACCGATTTTAATAATTATTTTTGCGTTGCGTTCTGTATGGCTTCAAGAATATAAATTAAATTGTATTGGAATTGGACCTTGCACTTGGAAGATACGTCAAGGAACTCTTTCAAATTGTACCTACATGTTTATGACACTTCGTATGGTATCTCTATCTTGTATTGTATTGTCCATGAGGCAGGTCTTTACTCTTTTTGTTAAAAGTTCATTATATATTGCTAATTTAAGAATAATAAAATATATATTCAGTAATGATCGAATAACAGTTGTTATGGGAGATAAACCTTAGGAACTACTTGACCGTACTATCAAACACTCTTATCTTTTTAGCGAATGTTTTTTTAAATGAAATCACTCTGTAGTTATTAAGGCTGGAACTGGTAGAGTAAAAAACGATGGATTTAGAAAAAAACTTGACGAATCCTTTCGTCTATTCGTCCTACAAAAAATATGTTAAAGTTTAGTTCATCATGTTTGAATTTTATGGATTAAAATTGAAGTAAACGTAGGTACCCGAATTTTGGAAAAATAAAATTTCTTATCATTATGTAATTTTTACTTGAATCGGACACATTAAATAAATATATTATATTATATATACATTCTTCACACACGGTTATCTGATCCCAAACTAAGCAGAGCTTATACTATGGAAACCGGATAACTGATATACTACATATACTAATCTGACAGGACTAGACTATCTTTCATCATTTTCTTATTTTTTGTTAGAAAGAGATAACAGTGAGATTAAATTTGTTTAGTTTGTAATCAACAGAATCGGGGCCAATGTTGACAAAACGGCTAATTATAGATTATGTAAGTAAGATTTACAAAACAAGCAAACCGTTTTTTAATAATAAAGTACAAAATCGCGAAGCATAAATCCCTCGCTCCCCTCGAAATTCCATCCGCGGGCGCCTGAGCTTTGAGTACTTGGTTGTATGGACGAATCATCAAGGTTATTTTGGGCTTAGTGATACCCTTAATTACTCAGTGCCGTTTATACTTGTAAAGCATGTATGTCTGGAGTGCCATCCAATTGACCCACTTTGGAGTTAACGCCCACATTAAATTCCATTACAATTTGAATTTTATTACTGTTATAATATGCTTTCTTTTATAGTAATTTAAATAATGTAATCTGAACATTAAACATGTAGGTACCTATTTTTTTCCAAAAATGTATTTACAGTAAACGTAGATAAGGCCCCAATTCTATTGTTTACAAAGTAAACGTAATTTAATCTCACTGTATCTTTTTCTAACAAAAAACATAAGAAAGAGATGTAAGAATTGTTGTCCTTTAAAAACTTCTATAGCTTGCATTGAGGTAGATAAGGACCGGGAAATTCCAAGCAATCAAAATGATGTTTATACTTAAATTGACAGTATCCTGAATGCCTAGTGTGGCGGTCTAGTACTCGAAACTGGCAACACCAGACACTGGCTGACACATAGTACCTATTGTGCTTGAAAAATAACTCGTTATCTGTAAAGTATACAATGTGATGTTATCATAGGTCATTCAGTTCACCAACAGTAGGTCATGTGTGAAATGTAATGTCACTTACAGATTAGGTATTTGGACGATGCAGTTACCACGCTAGAAACGCCTCCTAAATAAGCTATTGCTGTTCCCCGCGGTTTCATTCGCGTTCCCGGGATAAAAAGTAGCCTATAACCTTTGGGGATAATGTAGCTTCCTATTAGTGAAAGAATTTTTCAAATCGGAACAGTAACTCCGGAGATTAGCGCGTTCAAACAAACAACTCTTTATATTATTAGTATAGATATAATATATATTTATATTTTTAACCTAGATACTACTTTAGTTTGTCAAGCGAAAGTAATTCATTAATAACAGAAAAATATTTACAACAAATACCTATACAAACTACATTTAATTTTTTTTATTACATTTAAAATATTTTTTAACCTTATTTTAATTGAATTATTAATTAACTTATTTAGCAAATGTGCGCAACGAGTATTTCCAAGGATATTTATAAAATTAAATGTATTTTCATTAAATTTTATGTATATTCCGTATTCTGTAGTAACACATAACACGACCAGAAAAAATCGGTTGACAGATTTTTATGAATTCCCTTTTCATTATAAAAAAAATGAGAAATCTATATAATAATAGGGTATCAAATCAAAAAAGGGTTTTAAAAGCTGATTACAAAAATAAAAATATGTCTTTTTTCAAAAATATTTATAATAAAGAGAGGTGACGTAACGCTAATATCAACTTAGTTTTGTAAACAACAGAAAAGCAGTTCTTTGTCATCATTGGAAAACAAAAATTATTTCATAAAATTACCACCTTGTGTGGGTGCAATAGAGTTTCAAATACATTGCATTTTATAAACATTTCCATGAAGGTGCTCGCAGATGAACTAAGCTATTTTTAACTCGTCTCAAGGAGGAAAGGGGAGTAAAACTTGTTATTCAAGTGTTTATGACGCAGTACTTTGTTTTGATACATTGCAGGGATAATATCAAATTATTATAATATACATTGCTTTCCTTACTTTCCCTTGAAGAGCTTTTATACTATATTAGCTGTTCCCCGCGGTTTCACTCGCGTTATCGGGATAAAAAGTAGCCTATAGCGTTTGGAGATAATGTAGCTTCCTATTAGTGAAAACATTTATCAAATCGGACCAGGAACTCCGGAGATTAGCGCGTTCAAACAAACAAACTCTTCAGCTTTATTATTAGTATATAGATATAAATATAGATAGATTATAGATTAGTATAGATAGATGTATATTCCTTCCTCTCCATTGAAGAGCATTTACACTATGTAATGGTACATTAAGGTTTCTTTTTCATGTTTTTCACTGCCTGCCAAGTGAACTCAATTCAAGTTGCAAACTTTACCTGTATATGTATAATTTTAGTTTTTTTATATTACTTAGTCTAAATTTAGATTTATGAATATTTATAAATATTCACTTTCTTCGATTTCACATCAAATCTATATGTATCATGTACTTTTTAATGGATGATAATTATGTCATATCGTGCTTTTATATTGATTATTGATTACCCTGTTATATCTAGCTCTCATGTAGGTAGTCATAGTACAATTTTCAATACCTACTAATAAAAATATCATAAAACATTATTTAATGAATAAGGAAATATCAAGTTTGTCTGGGATTTTGTTTTACTCAAATTATTACGTCAATTAACAGAAGATTTTTCCTGTTGTTGTTTTTCCTTTATTTATTCTTGTTGTTTGATTCTAGTATAAGTTAGCGATCACACAAATTATTCTGTTCTGTCTTGGGTGGGATTCGAACCCACGACTTTAGGCGCCAACTGGTTCGTCATGATGAAATAAGGGTAACGCGTGAGTGATACTGATACTCCGCTCAGAACTGTAATTAATACGTTTAGCTGTTGTTCTAAAATGCCTCGGGTATGCAAAGTGTCCATGAGCTACGTTAACCGCTTACCATTAGGCGGACCGTAAACCGAGTATGTCTACGAAGTACTACGAAGTATTAAAAAAGACATGAATAAATTATACTATTATGAGCGTCATACATAATTTATTAGGTAAAAATCGTAGGTACCCGATAGTCGTATGTATAATAAAACTAGATGTGTCATTGTTGTATTTTAAGGTATTTAATTATTTTATTAGGCGATACGACTCATTAAAAAATAATGATTTAAGTCATTAAAACTACGTACGTAATAAAGTTTGAATAAAATACTAATGAGCTGGGCTACTGTGTAACTCGTGTAAGTAAGACAATGAATAAATAATCTGGGGTTCATTCATGTTTAGAAACTACGCGGGGCAGGACGTCTAACTTGAATCTTACAGAAGTAAACTAAAATGACCATGTTTACAAGTGTATGTAATGTAAATTAAATATTTGTCTTCGATAACTAGTATAAAGGGTTTTGAATTAAAAATGTTTTGTACAAAGGCCAATGGCTCCGTGGCTTTGTCTCGCATCCTCCTCCTTAACCCTTTGTCGTCTGTGATAGTGGTGGATACGTTGAGGTCGAAAAGCATGTCAGCCACATCACGAATTTCGCTATGTGGTCTGTCTGTGATTGCCACAACGCGTCGTGAGCGTTTTCATTAGAGCCATAACACTAATTTTGCCATGTGGATGTTTTACTGTGACCACAACGCGTTGTGAGCTATTTTTTCATTATACACTATACGTAGTAATCAGCTTAATCATCAATTAGCCAACCAAAATCACCCAATAACATAATTGTAGAAAATGGGAGCTAAATTCAAATTGTTTGATGCGGTAACCCTGCGGGGCCTTTTTGTATAATATCTGATCGGTGCTCGGACATAAAAATAGTTCGGCTCGGGTTGAGTTGAATCGCTTCAAAAGTTATGTCATTATTGTAGATAAAATCATTAAAACTACAAACACGTACCACATTTGAACAAAGTAGTCTATTGTTGCCTACAATAAAACAGTAAAAAACGTAGGCCAGTGGCGTGTCGATTGTTTCTAGCCCCTTATTTCGCGTTGGCTTCACCATGGAGTCACATAATAATAATTTTAAGGTCACTGGTAACTGACGCAATAGGGCGAATTAAAGGCGACTTTGGTTCATCAAGAACGACATCTTTTGTTTTACGACTTTTTGTTGTTGAATATTTTTTTCCCATGCAAAAAAAAAACTAATTTGCTGTTCTAATCTTCATAACATCACATATTTTTTCGTTATTTCAGAGTTAGTTTAAAGATAGCCACCGAACTGGTGCCATAGTAAAAGTTGTTCAGCATGACCTGTCCGTCCAATAATGATTTTAAACAGATACCATCTCCAAAATATCGACCTGTATCCATACTAATATCATAAATGCGAAAGTAACTCTGTTTGTTTGTTATCTTTTCACACTTAAACCAGTGAACCGATCGCAATGAAATTTGGCACGCAGATAGTCTATAATATGGAGAAGGACATAGGCTACTTTTTATCCCGGGAACGGGGGTGAAACCGTGGGGGACAGCTAGTGTTTAATATATCCTCAGCACTTTTCTCTATATCTTTTCTCACATTTACCCAACAATAATCCATATTATGATCATCATACCTATACCTATTCGGAATCATGAATGAAAACGAAAGTCTCAAACTATGGATCCTCATTTTGTACGTAATGTTTATGTGGGAGTGATCAGAGGCGCCGGTACGCCGGGCTCAATACATATACGAATTTATTGTTGTCTGGCTGCTTGCATGGATCCAAGGTTACATGACATCATGGACCGGGTTATGCCAAGGTTGAAATGCCGGCATGTTTTATTTAATTCATGTCTCTCAACATTTTATTTGCGACCGAAAAAAAGGAGCCCGATTTTATGTTATGTGTTCTACTACTATTATGATCTACTACTATTATCTACTACTATGATTATGAATATAATATTTATTGATAAAAAAAATACTTTTCTATATTAAACATTTAATGTTATATATAAAAATACATTAGAATAATAATATTAAATTTGTTTAATGGGTGCCAGACAACGATATTAAAAAAAGATTTATCACGTACTTATAAAATTCAAATATAAAATTCCCATAACCCATAGAAAAGTTAAGAATAGGTACGTGTGTCGCGGTCTTATACTAATTCTATTTTGATTATTTACTAATTCAATGTTTTTAACGCAAATTCTGATATTTCCTATAGATGTTTAAGAAAAAGCCTAACACATGCTTTGATTGTTTGTCCGTAGTTTGTCCGTATCTAACCTTCATGATCGCTAGTGCATTCATCCGAATAAATATTATTTTTAGCATTTCAGATTATAATGTACGTTGCTAAACTATAGGTATTGGAGTTATTACTCAGTCATATTTTTTTTTAAATAAAAACAAATGTTTTTTATGTCTAAAGATTGACAAGTAGACAAACCGCCTGGTGGTAAGTGGTTACCATCGCCTATCGCCATTAGCAATCCCAGAGGTATTGCCAATGTATTACTAAGCTACTTTTAGTAAATCGACAGTAAATATTTTTAACAATTCATCAAAACAAAACATTAATTTAAACTACTACTTTATAAGGTCGATGTTCACCAACTAAAAACGGTCCGATAAATTATAATCGGGCGTATGCGTTTAACATGACTTTTCGTAGTAAAAAGAAATCGTAAACGCTAGATTATAATTTATCGGATCGTATTTTTCTCAGTGAAAATCGACCTAAGTCAATTTATTATATGAGATAAGCGATTACGTAATAAAACGACTGTGTAGTTTTCTAATTAAACCCAATCAAATATTAGATTAAACTAAATTGCGTCAATTAATTATTTTTGGTGAACATACCTACAGTGCTAAAGTGACAATTCTCACATACAACAGTCTCACATGATGAATCATCTTAGGACTACATAATCCGAGTAATAAGCCAATGACTTCAAAATAACCGGACAATTGCGAGTCCGGACTCGTACCGAGAGTTACGTGTAAGTAAAAGTATCAAAATAATGCCTGTTTTTTGATTGCCTTGACTCACAAGCTTCAAGGGTCCTCTTATTAAAGTTTATTTTAACTTACCTCTACGCTTTCGTAATAAAAATGCTCTTGGAACACCGACAGATAGACAAGGAAGTATTTTTTATAAGGTTTCCGTTTGAGGTACGGAATTCTAAAAAGGGTTATTATACTCCATCAATACTGTTTCTTAAGTAAACTTATAATTTTCTTATTGCTTTCCGCACCAATTTCCAAATGACGTCATGAATATAATTGATTTTTCAGATTCTTTCAAAATTATAAATATCTGACAGAAAAGAAAATGCAAGTATTTTGTCTGACTACATAATATAATAAAACTATACAAGGGCTTTTCAAAGTATGCTCCATATTTTTAGTCGTGTGGCTAGTAGGTAAATTACTAGATGGTGACCACTGGCCGTTTACCGTGGACGATCTGCTCGTTTATCAATCTTTGCATATGAAAAAAAAAAAAAAAAATATAAATCTGCCTTCACTATAATATCTTGAATCGCTAATCAAATCAAAAATGATTTCCATTCATAAACCGACCAATTTATAAGAATATGCTATGTGCCAAAAAACATAATTTAAAAAAGTTTTCAATTTCTGGAAAATTTTGGCTGTTTGTTTGTATTGTACGAGTAAGTTTGTCTGCTGGCAGACGCGTTTTTCATGAATCTGGTTTGGAACCCTGTCGTTGACCGGGTGTCCCTAATGACTTTGTATTTTTGACTTTGACTTTGACCTATACAGGCACTGAGGTAGGTATATCGAACTCGATGTATACAGGTGATATTATGAAAGGGCATTGAAGTATATTTTATAGGATGACTCGCGCTAGACCGTGTCGGGTACGAGCTCAGCGTCTGCTGCAGCACGGTTAACTGATATTACATATATTTGGTATGGACACACTCCGGTAAATAATTGCAGTGACGCCCGAGACCCTTTATTTGACCGTGCTACGGCCGACGCTTGACTCGGACCCGACACGGTCTAGCGTGAGTCATCCTTATACACGTTATAAAAAAAACTACAATTCTTCACAGAAAAACTTCAAATTGCCATAACTTTGTTACGGTAACGCTCAGACTCCTATGTAGGATTATTGATAACTAGCTGTTCCGCGCGGTTTCACTCGCGTTCCCGTTATAAAAAGTAAGATCCTATAACCTTCGGGAATAATGTAGCTTCCTATTAGTGAAAGAATTTTTCAAATCGGTTCAGTAGTTTCGGAGCCTATTCAATGCAAACAAACAATCAAATATTTCCTCGTATATAATAATAGATATTAGTATAGATGACGAACACTGTCTGCAGTATTCAGCCTAATATATACCCAACCAAAATCACTCTATCTAGGTAATACAAAGTCAATAGAGACACCCGGTCAACGACACGGTCCCAAACAAGATTCAAGAACGATGCGTTGTCATACAAATAAACAAGATTTGATTTGCCAGAGGAACTATAAAATAAACAATAGCATTGTAAATAAAAATGTAAATTAATTGTTATTAGAATATTGTTTGAGATATAATGGTGCCGATTCTGTTGTTTACGAACTAAATAAATTTAATATCACTATATCTCTTTCTATTAGTAAATATAAGAAAGGGATGCAAGATATTTTAGTCCTGTCAGTTTAATCCGATCACACATTTCAACGTGAATTTAAGCGCGATCTTTATTGGCCACGACTATTTACCCGTACATTACGACGGTGTGGATTAAACTGACAGCATTAAAAATGTTCTATCTTTTTTCAATAAGGTTAAAATGAAAGAGAGGCGACTTGTCTAATATTAGTTAAGTTCGTAAACAACAGAATCGGCACCAATGTTTGTTATTAATAATGGTATGGACTAATCTCAGAAATATATAAGTATTTGATTTCGATAGGTAGAGGTCATAATTTAGTGAACTTAACAAGTGTTGCGTATATAACAACAAATATTTTTCATTCTTTCTTTCTTTCTTTTTAACATTCCATCGATATTAAACATCGGCGTTAATCTCCAAAACGTCTAATGATACCTATCATTAGCCGTTTTGGAGATTAACGCCTGTTACTGCCCTATAAGTAATATTGGAGGTGAAATCAAGCTAGCGCAACTCGTAAAAACGTGAAAAATCTCTTCTATTTACTATTAATTCAAAATTAAACCGTCAACCTATGTGGTTTAGAATTGGAAATCTTGTGATATATTTTTAATTTCCAATTAAATGACAATGAAGAGAAACACTAATTTTAAAAGTGAATTAAGCGGTATTTTAAACTTTCTTTTTATGCACCTATAAGTAGGTATTTAACTATGTTTTGAGTTCCGTCAAAGGCTGCAGAAAGGTCTTATTTTTTATTAAATAAATATCTATACAGTATATAAATAATTATGTATTTTAACAGACTTAACCTTTTATTAGACTTAATGAGGTGACATCACCTTAACAGTTAAGAATGTTACGATACGATATCGTCAGAAACTCTCAGTGGCTGTATTTTATTATCTTGAATAAATGATATATTGTATTTTGTTACAGATTCAAAATGACTTTTGTGTTCGATAAATGTTGCGGTTGTATCGACCTGCGGACTGGGTGCCTCATCATTGGTTACCTGAATTTGGTAAGATTATCATACATTTTCCTAAATAATACTTGTAAACATAAACAAATAATTTTACTCTGTTTTATATAGATGTTTGCTGAATATGAAAATCATTGTTTAGCAGACCACATACTAAGTTCTAGTCTTTACTGCACAGTTACTACTTATGTACTAATACATTAAATTAAATCATGTATAGTAAGTCAACAAATCTTCAGTAACATTTTTTAATTTTGATAAAGTACTCACATAAAATAAACTCATTTTTGTCTTGAATTATACTAAACATTCTTATAATATAAATTTACGATTAATTACAACAAATATACAAAACATTTAAAGAAACCCCCGACACTTGAAAATAAGTTATGATCTTCAAACGACTGAGTGGATTTTATTGAAACATAGCTAAGGACTCTCAATTAAGTAAGACCTTCATCCATTCAGGAGCTATGTTGCTAAACAGACACTATAAAAACACGCCCACTTTTTGTTCGTTCGATATTATAACATCTTAATTTTGTATTGTACACATTTCCCAACTACCCTGCCGGTATATCCGGGCCGCGCCGCCCCTATGTGCGAAGTGTGCAGAGCATACTGGCGCCAAGGCAGTAGGGGCACCGGATGAAATACCAGCGCCAATTAGGTATTGAAATAATTTTGAAGATTGTAGATCCAACCGCTTGGCCCTAAAACCTGTGTGACAGACAACCGACAGACACTTGAGTGACAGAAATAGGGCTCCGTTTAGACCCTTCGGGTACGGAACCCCAAAAAGGCGCTTCGTAGGTTCCGCACACAGGCGCTGGCGGGGTTCGGCGCGGCCCTAGATATATATCGGAGTTTTTAACATAACTATGGTACTTTTTTATACGTACAGATTGGCGACATATTCCTAATCGTCTTTGACATCATTGCCGTTGGAGCATTGGGAGTAGTGACCTCACAACCGGACTCCGAGACCAAAATGACCCCAGAGGAGAAAAATGCAGCCTATATTCTATTCGTGATGACAATCATCGTGCTGCTCTTCCTGATTCTCTTCTTGGCTTTCACGATTGTGCTTCTCGTTGGTATACATAAGGTACATTATTCTTTTTTGTTTACATTAAATAAGCCTGTGTTTGACCATAATCTCACCGATGATGTGAAAGGTGGCGCAGCGACTGATTTTCAAATTTAAAGTGGTAGCCGCAGCCTGGCGGGTTACTGCAAAATACCCTACCACCGAGCTATGGTCTCTTCAGGATGTTTTTCTTCAACGAAAGCTCAAGCTGCTTGTAGGATACGAACGTGACCTTCGTCTAGGCATTCGATGTCACTACCACTGCGCTATGCTTATGTTTTTCAGGCGTATTTTTGTATGATGCTCTTTACATAAGCCTAGTTTCTAATAGGTAAATAATTACAACAAATATAAGGTGTACCTAGATACTATGACACCATTGTTTGGATGTGGGAGGTAATCTTTGAAGCCAATCTGAAAATTATTTCATTAATAGGAAGCTACATTTTCCCCGAGTGTTATAAGCTTTCATTCCAATAACACGAGTAAATCCAGGGGAAATTCCTAGTTTATAATTTGTGAGATGATATGAGATCCATTATGACAGTACATAAATATCAATATGTGCCACAAATAAATATAATTTATTTCTTTCTTTCTTTCTTTCTATATGTTATACAATATTTACAATTATTTACAACAAATATACAAACTACATATAAAAAAAAATACTCGAGGCGGCCGCTGCTGCCAATCAACGGCAAGGTTCCCAGAAGGCTGGCAGCGTTCCCTCTTTGTATGGCCAAGCTGACGCTTTGGCGGAAAAAGCTCCCCGCCCGCCGGTCCCCTGTGACCTCAATTAATTTTTAAGATAATGTTCGAGAAAATCGGCGAGACTCAGACCCCCAAGGACCCATGCTCTGGACCGCAAAAGGCAAAAATAAATAATTCAGTTATGTAAATTCACATTACAGGAAAAGCGAGGACATGTAAAGGCATACCTGATTTACGCTTCGATTTTCACCGTAATTTACATCATATCATTCCTGGCCGGCTTTGCATCGCCACCTATCAAAGTTGGAAAGGTGTTCTCGGACATTTTCAGCGTTCGTAAGTATTACTTTTACTATTTATTTGCAACAAATATACAAAATACATTACAAAAAAAAGTCGAGGCGGACGCTGCTGTCAATCAACGGCAAGGTTCTGGCTGGCAGCTTCCTCCAGTTTCCTTTAATTATTAAACCCTGGGATATTTTACTTTAAAACATTTTTTTAATATACTATATGCATTAGTATATTATATCGGCATATTATGGTCTTTGAGGACGTGAAGAGACTAAAGGAAGCTACGCAGGCAGACAGTTTTATAAAAAAATATAAAAAGTACGACTGGACCCGTAGATATTTAGAGTATAATATGGACACAGATTATTATGAGTCCTGAATGTAAAGCATTTGTTATTTTACAAGTAGGTAGTAAGTGTATGTAGTACATTGGTAGTACATTTGTAATATGTATTGTATAATACAAGCTTAGTTTTGTTTATGGTCAGATCACCGTTTTTGAAGAATATCCTAGTTTTTATAATAAATATCTTTACGGACATTGCCAATTAAATTGTTATTTTTGAGTTTCAAAACTATTTCTCATTTTATTCACAGTACTGACTATCTACTTCCTGCTCTGCATTAGAAGCTATTACATCAAGATGGGTGACTCTTCAATGAGACCCGCCATCTACAACACCGCCTAAGGATATTATAATGTATATTATAATATTACTTATTACAGTTTTCTTACAGTACTACACCGTGCAGTGAGATATACCTAATTGGATAAGTTTAGTCATTTATCAAAGTTTTAATCGACAAAAAAACCTCACAACCTGTCAAAGTGACATGTTGAAACTATAACTTTTAAGTATGCCCCGATTATTAAAAAAAAAACGTTATTCAATGTGCGTTAGAGTTTACGCCGGCCCTCTATAAGAATTGGCATAATGCCATTCGCAGAATAGATACTAATGAAATTATTTTCTTCCATACAATATTTTAGTAAACGCAAATTAATTTTGTTGTTACTTTGACAAAACAGTGAGTTGATTGTTTTTGCTAATTTTCAAAAAGTACATTTTATATAGTACACTAGTAGTAAGTGCTAGACTGTAATTATAATATTGTTAAAAATATTTTTTTGTAAACAGATTATATAACAATCACTACATAAATGCCCCACCGATAAATCGGGTCATACGTGTATACATTTTAAAGTATATTATATTTGATATCACTGTATTTTATAAACAATATATTGTATTAATGTAATGTATTCATTCAATTTGATTTTAAGTGTATTGTTCTACTTCTATATCTAGAAGTGATAATACACGGAATTATCTATGTTTAAATAAGTGTTTTGGAATATTTTGTCCGCTCCTCATACTTTGGACATCATAAATGTAAAATGTTATAGTAGTACAAAAAAGGAGTTCACGAGTACCCAAAATTCATAGCATTATATAATAAAATACACGGACTCTTAATCGAGTTACAGAATATTTATTATACATTAATATCAACACTTTTTGATCTTTTATGAAATTATGACTTAAGTCAAGTGTATAATCGATTCACTGTTTAAAAGAATGAACATTCTCCTTTTTACAAAATAAAATTGTTGTCTCCATAATAAATAATTTAAAGAGTAATTTGATGGGTGCCATTAAAAAAAACTAATTGCTTGTAAAACATGACAGTTTTTTGCTTGAGTCTACATTAGTTTATAGTTTTTAAGTTTAATTAAGTATTACAGTTCTTCAGTTCTTGCATAAATACAAATAAGAGTTTTCTATTTTTATAAGCATGAAATATTTTCTATTAATACCAGCAAGATAATGCAACAGTAAGTTTTGTAAAGTCTTTATGATGATGATGATTATTTTTAATTTTCTGATATATAAATAGAGTTCTCATTTATATACAACTCAGTGATATAATGGTTACTTTTTCAAAATAAAGGCTAGATATTAAAAAATAATCTGTTTTTTTTTATTTTCTTACCTGCCTTTAAATTGGGTTTTTATTATTGGGTCATATCTCGAGGATTCTTTTTTAAGCGTGTTTTTTCCAACTGTTGGACGCATAATGTCTCAAGGTGGCCTGTCAATGTATTGGGATGAATAAGTACCTAACTGTTTTATTTCTTATATATCTTGGCATCATTTTGGCATAGAATAATTTGACAGCTTTAAATAATTATTTATTTATCAGGCATTATGTTTTTCACGACAAAATATGCAAATTATGTCTGGTTGCTATTCATCTTTGCTACGCGCTGCGTATATGGGAAACATTACGCAAAGCTGTGCGCAGATGACGTCACTAGCACATACAGTAAACAAACCGCCATGACGTGCCATAATGCATGTTATTTCAACACTATTATGTGAAGACTATTTGGCATCATACGGCCATTCAAAGTGGATGACCTGAAAAAACTTCTTCGGGAACGTGGCGCGAGATTCAAAAAACTCTTTATTGTTTATGCTAGTGCTGCACTCTGGTGCCAAAACATTGCAGTAAATACTCCCTGAAACTTCAATTTATTGTCACTTCGTCATTTAACTTAGCGTCTATGTAAATATCTGAATAACGAGATTTCTTGAATTTTATTTGGCACCGAGTATTAGTTGAAGATACATAATCATCACAGAGAAATTCCAATACGATGCTGAAAGGACTAACAAAAATTAAATATGGAATAATATAACAATGGTGCCGATTCTGTTGTATACGAACTAAAATAAATTTAATCTCACTATATCTCTTTCTAATAGTAAATATAAGAAAGGGATGCAAGATATTTTAGTCCTGTCAGTTTAATCCGATCACACATTTCAACGTGAATTTAATCGCGATCTTTATTGGTCACGACTATTTACCCGTACATTACGACGGCATGGATTAAACTGACAGCATTAGAAATCTTTTTTCAATAAGGTTAAAATGAAAGAGAGGTGAATTGTCTAATATTAGTTAAGTTCGTAAACAACAGAATCGGCACCAATATCGTACAATAATATCTCTGTGCTGCTTTCTTATTGCGTAAATATCTCTTATCCCTTTTCAATGTTCGTTAGAAAGAGAGGTAACGTGACTAATATTAATTAAAGTACATAGTTTGCAAAGGTTTGCTCAGAATCGATGGGTACTTTTGAAATCTGAGTCTGTCGTCACACTAAGTGTGTAATTAGACAAGTCTTGTCGAATTTTGTCACAGAATTCAGAATATCAGATTTTTTTATTGTTGTTTGTTTTGTTGTGTGTGTGATGACAAATTCGGTACAAATTCTAGTCGCAAACGAACGTAGCCCTGCCAGGAAAGCCGTCCATAGTAAGTACCATGGCTCTCTGGTTCAAAAGTCCTAAAGTGGTAAAGTAAGTCGGACGATAACACGATAGCTTTTAAGAAAACTTTAATATTATTTACTTATTAATAGCTTTGAGTTCTGGAAAATCCGATAGTGGCTGCTATCAATCACAAACAGTCTACATACCTAGTTATAAAGGTACCTACTGTACTTATGTCCGTGATCCAGATGCTTTGTTATTGACAGACGAGCAGTACATAATTATTATCGTATACTGAGTTTAATTTAAGTATTAAAATGTGCGCAGAAATTACATTTAAAACATGCTGTTTTTGTATTCCTCTGCGAAGGGGCCTGCTTTTCTGGGGCTATTTTAATTTTTTTTATAAGTATAGTGAGATTATAAAAAGTAGTAAGGGACATGATTCTCTTAAATTTTTTCATCATCGTAATTCAGAACCAAAAAGACGGAACTAGATAAATCAAAAGTTTTGTCCAGTCACATTAAAGAAAGTCACATTTTTCGTTATATTGCTTGAAAGAATGTCACATTGCTCAATGGTCATAATTATGTCGGATGGTGAAGAAAAGCTCTTGAATTAGAGATCAAATTGAAACCAAAAAGTAACTAAGATATAACAAGAGTAGGTACCAGTGGTGAGGGGTGAAATTATGGCGAGGGTAAGCCGTTCAAAAAACACCGATAAATGTATACTTGATTACAGTGTATTTTATATAAAAGTGGCTTTAAAGTGATGAGTCTGTGGGACTGGGATTTCTAAAAGGTAAGCCGATGGAAATCGGCTTGTATGGACCCTTCGCCACTGGTAGGTACCCACAACAAAAGGTTTTGTTCAGCCACATTAAAGAAAGGCACATTGCTCGATGAGCAGATAGTTACATTGCTTTAGTGGAAAGTTCATCAAGAAAACATCTTGAATTAGACATCAAATTAATGTGACTTTTCACTCTTCGAGTAATGTGACTTTCCACTCATGGAACTGTGACATTTCACACTTTAAGCGATGAACGCACTTTTCGAGTTATATTTCTGTACCCTATTCTTTCATTATTATTGTATTTATTTCTTTTTTCAGGTATTCAGTGTTTTATTGGTGTTTCCAATTTTCGCGGAGTTATTGATGTTTGTTGACTTAGTGTCTCGCGATAGCGTCAAGCTTTCTTATCCTTTAATTTCAATAATATTTGTGGATATACTATCATTACTGATATTAATTGCAGACATTGTCTTAATATTTTATTCTATAATATACAATATTTACAATTATTTACAAGAAATATACAAACTAAATATAAAAAATTTCCTCGAGGCGGCCGCTGCTGCCAATCAACGGCAAGGTTCCCAGAAGGCTGGCAGCGTTCCCTCTTTGTATGGCCAAGCTAACGCGTTGGCGGAAAAAGCTCCCCGCCCGCCGGTCCCCTGTGACCTCAATTAATTTTGAAGATAATGTTCGAAAAACATTGTCTTGAATATTATACTGGTAGTAGCGGCTCATAAAGTAAGTACCAAAGTGAAAATTATACAATTAAATAAAATTCGAGTAAGTACCTATCTGTTTGTCAAAAAACAATTTTTAAAATTGTTGTCCATCTGCATCAGCTAATCTTTAAAACGGCTGGACCGATTTTTACGGGATTTTCACTGGCAGATAGTGTATGATAGAAAGTAACTTTGTTTTTTTTTTTTTTAAATAGCGTATCGCATAAAAAAGGTTTTATCTCGGCAACGAGAGTGAAACCGCGGGGGTATTTTTTAAATTGTGATTCGCTGGGCACTTATAAGTGACACTTCCTGGCAGCTGGAGTCTCATCACGGATTTGAATTTTCCAGTAACACCCTTCGAAAGTATCCTTGGTGCCCTGGAACCATTTTTCGATGACCTAACATTGTCATAGTAATCAGAGGGCCTCTCTCCGAAAGTTGTCACGACTTAATTTTTGAGCAATTGGCTGGTTAAGGTGAATCCTTCTGTTGGATGTGTGGTATATACGACTATTTCATGAAAACGTGACTTTTTACCACAAATTTAACTCCGTGCCATATGTTGATGATTTCTTTTGTTATTAATCAGTAAATATACTACCATACTTGTCGCAAAACACATGTTGACAAACTTACGACCTACAGCTGAGCTGCAATTTGCAAAAAACCTAATAAAAATTGAATTACGCACGCTACTTTGAAGGATCCCTTAATAATTTGATAATGATGATTGAACTATTGTGTAACATACTTACATAAAACGTATATTTAAATTGTTTACTTTGGAAATTTCAGAAAAGCGTCAAGCTGCTTAGAATATATTTTTATTACATGGCTGTTGTTACGGCGCTTTATACTTTATTTTGGATTATACTGGTGGTACGCTTCTTGTTTGAAGTGGTGTATGGAGATTACTTTCTACCTATACAATATGTGATTAATGTCGTATTAATATGCGTAACCATATTACTTCTGATCGGTAAGTTAGTTTTTTTTTTATATTACGTGGTAAGACATTTGGACCATTTGGTGCAACATTGACGAAATTGCACTTTTACATTACCTACATAATACAATGTCACCATATTTCCTTACACAGTAGAAAATGAAGTCGCTTCCGCTGTTTGTACGCTTAGATCTTTTAAACTACGCAACGGATTTTCATGCAGTTTTCAGCAATAGATAGAGTGATTCAAGAGGAAGATTCATATGTACTGAAAAGCAGCGTGAAGCCGGGGCGGGTCGCTATTAAATAATTGGCCGCCTGCAGGCAGGGTACCAAAAAGCTGGCGACATTACCTCGTTGAATTGCGAGGCTTCTACCTACGCTAATTAATATTATATATATTAACTTACTTAAAATAAAATATATATACATACAAATGAAAACTATATAATCTAAACTAAACTAACATTAACTATGTACATAAAAAAATAAAAATAAAAACTTCTTACTACCTACCTACTTATAAGTAAAAAAAATTGTATTAATTATTATTAATTTATAATATTATATCTCTTTTCAGCTTTGCAAATATATGTGATCTTATCGTTGAAAAGCGAAATAATGAAACTAAAGGCGAACTGTGAGGCTTTCAGTAAAGAGTTGGAACAACCAATAAAAAAAGATGTCGACAAGGAGGGTTGATACAAAAATGATGTCAGTCTTGTTTTATTAATTCAATCCAAGAATCAAACGAATTTAATAATAAATAATTACACTTCAATGGATGTTCATGTTATATGTAGTCGTTTTCATTGAGGAATCCATCCTTAAGTAGTAGCTTTTAAGGCAGATCAGGAAATACCCATTCAGTACTGTAAACAAAATAGGTAATTGTGAATCACAGGCATTTATAAATACCTAACTAGCTGTGAAATATTTTTTTAATCCCGACCTGTAACTCCGGAGATTAATGCGTTCAAACAAACAAACTCTTCAGCTAAATATTTGATCCGACTAATTTCCGCAAGGGCTGAACCGATTTGGACGGGGTATTCACTGGCAAATAAAATAGTTTATATAAAAGGAAACCCATGAAATTATAGGCTGCTATATATTCCTGGAACGTGGGCGAAACCGCGGCAGCTGATTTTTTAATTTAAAAAGAAGCACCAAAACGTTGGTGGAGTGAATTATAATTTATAACCTTCCATATCGGGGTTTAAACATAATAAATGAGTTTTGAAGTAATAATACTTACTAAAGCTTGCAATGTCTAAGATGATTCTCCAAACAGGCATGTGTATCAGTATAGTTAATGCTACGAACTCTAGAATGAAGAGTGTCCCGAGGATAGCGGCAAAGATCAGGTAAGCTTTCACGTGACCATGCTTTTCCTGTAAAGAGAAACAAAAATATACGACTATTTCTTGAAAACGTGACTTATTCCATCAAATATAACCTGGACCAACATGTTAATGATTTCTTTTGCGAATCACATGTTGACAAACATACCAATAACTGAGCTGCAATAAAAAAAAACGTAATAAAATTTAAATTTCGCGGGCTACCTTGGAGCATCTCCCTTAATTCATATTCAGGATATTTTTCTTAGGTTACTTACCTCGTCATTATAATCTTTAGTATTTTTTACAAATCTCATGCAACAAAAAATGCAAATAAAACTTTCATAATTTTTAGATCAAACAAGCAGCAAACCGACGAGATGTAAATTGTGAGCAATTCTATTGGTTAATAATTTGACAACGATGATCGGACTATAGTGTATCGATTTTCGGAGTAGGCCCTCTGGTGTTAAGCGGTTCGTAGCTTAAGATAGACGCTTGCACCTATAGGTAATCTACATTACACTAAAATATTATAAAAATAAATAATTTGTATTTTTGTGTGTAATGAATAAACTCCTTTTTTAAAGGCCGATTTTAAAAATGATTTTACCTGTAGTACGATTACGATTATATATTTAAAAAGTGCGGCTATATTTAAAAAAAATGGGATCCCTACAAAAACTCCAATAATAGTAGTATATGTAGTAGGTATATCAGTCTCGTTTCCATAGTACAAGCTCTGCTTAGTTTGGGATCAGATAACCATGTGTGAAGAATGTCCCAGGATATTTATTTATTTATTGCTAGTAGTCTAATACGCGTCACGTACCTTATGCAATCCAACGAGAAGAACAATGATGAAGATCAGGAAGATGGCTAGGAGAACCATCATCACGCACGAGGCCACGAAAACAATATAATCTGCTTGTTCTTGTGTTGAAGTATACATGGAACCAGACGATTCTTCTATAGATATTACGATGGTTAGGACGTTCAAAGCTATGACAATGAGGATGATAATCTGCAAATCATAACGTACTTATTAGGATTCAAATACGAATCAGCCAAACCTGCCTTCTAGAAGGAGTGTTAAGTGAAATCAATAAACAAACACAAATATTCAAATTTTAAAGCGCCTGATCGACCAAAAAAAAAGGCCGCACGAGCAATATTGCTATTCTTATTTCTAATTTAGAAGAGAGAATTCCAAGAAAAATTGTACATACAATAAGTTGCTGTAAATTCTAGAAATGAATTGCATTACCAATATTGCTCGAGCAGCCGTTTTAGCCCCCCAAAGAGTTGGCGAATACCTTGGCAATACCGTGGCAATGTCCAGTGTTCTGGCAGCGATCTAAATCAGTTATAGCTTTTTTTTATTCTGTTTCTTGTAAATATTTTAGTATTTAGTTAGTTAAGTTTCTATTTATTTGTCGGAAATGAAATGTGCATGTAGTTCTTACCTTCATATATTATAATTTTGAATGAATAAAATCTTACTATACGATCGGTTTACACACCGATGGACAGATGGCGCAACTAGGCTCTACATCGCACTTTCAAAGATGATTCCTCTATTGAAAAGAAATCTTCATTATACGCATAAACCGCTAAACCAATCGCGATGTTTGACATGCAGTCCATGCAGATAGTTTATTATATGGAGAATGACGTAGTACCTACTGTATAATTGACATTGAACTTACCAGATTCAGGTAGCCAATGATGAAGCTCCCGGTCCTCAGGTCTATACAACAGCAGCATTTGTTGAATACAAAAGCCATTTTGAATCTGTAGCAAATTAATAATATATATTAATATACCTTGCTCAAACATATAGCTTGTCAAATTGAGGATCATCATCCCTGCCCTTTTCCCAATAATTTGTGGTACTCTTCTTCAATTCAGCCCTTAGATCCGTCATAATTGACATTCACTCCTTTCTTATTAATATCATCTGTCACACAATCCATCCATCTCTTTTCCGGTCTTCCCATTTCCATTTCCATGTGTCACCGTATACTGTGACCGTTAGTTTATAATCTATCTCGAAAGATTGTAATATTAGTTTAATTTGTAAACAACAGAATGAGCACCAATGTATAACTATCTAAAGGCAGGAAGTAACCTCTTTCGGACATTGACTACTTTTTGACAAAAACACGTGGAATGTACAAAGTAAACTCTGACTAACTAACATTATTTCCCTCTATATTTTTTTGTATTAATTTTAATGTAATAAAATAAGAACAATTAATAATTATATATATATTAATAAGTAAATTTATTATACTAGTTACATTTTCACTAATGACACCACAATTGTAATGATTTCAATATTTAAAACTAATTTAAAGCAAACCCGTCGTGGTTTGGAAGATAGTTTGTGGTCCTGGTAATTGTATTGTTGAAATCAGTACCCACTTTAAAAATATAATGATAGTCTTTGTTACTTAACTACCGATAAAGACATTAGCGATCAGCTGTAAACGTTATCTAAGCTAAGCTTAAAGCAAAGGTTGACAAGCAGGCAGGTGGTCCACCTAATGGTAAGTGGTTACCGTCGCCCATCGCCATTTGCAATACCAAAGTTATTGCCAATGTGTTGCCGACCAGCTATGCTATTCTCTAACGTTTCATTCGTCGACGAGCTCGCGCAACGATGCCGCGTACATCGGACTTCTCACGCGATAGCGTAGTAAAAGATAGAGACAGAGTACAGTGGCAGCGTTGAATTCGTCGTTGAGCTTGTGATATTTCCTTACAGAATAGCACCCCAGTACCTGTTAGTCCTGTTACAATCCCGCGAAGGCAATTACTGGCTCTCAAGTGCAATTGCCGGAACACACCGGTAGGTGCTTGGCGACAGATTTACAACTTGAGGGTGGTACTACAAAGCACCCTACCACCGTGCTATAGTTTCCTCACGATGTTTTCCTTCACCGAAAGCTCAACTTCAAAGTAACTACTGTTAACATGGCGTCGCCAGGATTACTTTCAGGGGTGTGCATAAAGTTATGACGCCAGTATTCAAACAAAATTAATCTATGTATTTTCATTCCTGCATGGCTCCACCCTGCCGGCGCGCATGACTGGTAACTAAAGCATACCTCTTAAAGGTGACTTAAGTACCTACGTCAAGAGTAACAACTTTTGTTCTATGACTTTTGCGAATATAGATAGATACTAAGAAAAAAAAAGTTTTAGTTGGGTTTTCTTTCAATTTTTAAAAAGCGTTCTGTGTCAGCGTCGTGGCACGTGCCTATTAGCTTACCTACCCTATTGGGCGTCGGCCATCTGACAGCGGAGGTCACTGATAGCTAGCTCTAGCTAGTTAACTTTGTTTTGTCACATGAAATTTTCAAAATAAGTTCCCAGAAACAAAAGCGTTTAAATTCCGTCACACGGTTGGCCACTATAAAGGGATATACCTATATATTAAAGCTGTTTTAAATGGTGGCGACGCCCAACAGGCTACTATCTATGACTACCTAGAGAGAGAGTCAGAAGATTATTATTGTAGGAAGGTTATTATTATTGATTAAGATAGGAATGCATTTTTTTTTTGTGGGAAAAGATATGTTGTATTAGAAAAAGTCGTACAACAAGAGATGTTAGTCATGAGGAACCAAAATTGTGCGTTAGTTACCTGTGACCCTGTGTTAAAACTACATTACCTAGCGTTATAGGTACTCACGTTATTTCACGGTAAAAAATGCTGCTAGCAAAATATTTTAATATTAACTTACATACCATATTCAAAATGTAGAAATTTGATTATTACAAAACGTTACAATCGGAAAAATGGTATCTTAAAATTACAGAATAAATAATACTTACATAAATAAGTTGCTTAGTCCCAACACTATAACTTAATTAATACTAAACTAATAAGCGTCTTCCACCACGTCTGCCTGTACAATAACTAACAGGTAATTAATTACTAGATACTCATCGAAATTCATTAGAGAGAAAGCAATATGTTAAAGTGACAATGTTTTGCGCTTGCTGCCACGATACGCAGTCATTTTTACGCAGCCTTCTTATATTTGTAACAGTTGTAACACATTGTGACAATGGTGTCAATGTTAATAAGCGACGGTAGTCACTTACCATCAGGACCGCTAGCCTGCTTGTCAACTTTCTGACATAAAAAAGTATATCATAGCCATTTTCCATTAGAAGAAAATCACGCTAAAATACCAGTTCTTACTTACATATATCGAAAATATATAAACACTAGCTTACAGCCCGCAGTTTCACCCGCGTTCCCCTATAATAATATTACCCCCTAAGGGGTTGAATTTTCAAAAATCTTTTCTTAGTGGATCCCTACATTATAATAGCATTATGTATGCCAAATTTTAGCCCGATCCGTCCAGTGGTTTGAGCTGTGCGTTGATAGATCAGTCAGTCACGCTTTCCTTTTATATGTTACCTTTGTCACCCATTCACATAAACAGTAGCTCGAGCCGCTGAGTAGGTTGTCATAAGCCTCTCTTTTACAGACATCTGGCAGTACTGGTGAGCGATCTCGTCTCCTGGCTTTAGCTAAATGCATCAACCAATAAGGACCACAATATTGGATAACTCCGGGGCCTTGGGGGGCTCATCTTTTGTTCAAAAAGGTCTCTTATCGTCTGATTCAGGCCTCATATGACTTGTCATACATGTTCATTGCCCAAAGAATGAGCATTGCTATTCAGCATGACAATTTTGCCAGTCTCCTTGGCACGGTTCCATTTGGCAGCGATTTGGGTCATTTATCTGTTTATATTTAGGTTTTTATAGCCCTTAGATTTGATAAAAAAAATCGTATCCAATATTTTTTGATAACCAAACTGACGGACTAAACAGTATTAATTATTTTTTACCTAGTTATCATCCCTATTCGTGAAACGATGCTATACGATAGATAACGCCAATCCTTAACATTTATTCCTACGTCATAGTGAGTTGAATAATCCATCATCAGTTAGAACAAAGGCTAGTTTAGTATAGCACTGAATTAGTTAAATATTGATATGTCTATAGACTCCAACATATAGGTAGGTAGGCATGTGTCATCCATGAAGTATTTAAACTTTATTAAAATAGTCCGACTCAAATAATTCTAACAAATTTCCTTATCGGGTCTTCTAAAATGTTTTATACAATTTATAAAGCCAGCGTAGATAGGTATTTCCTTGTTTTTAGGGACATGTTAGGTAAGTACCAATATTTTATCTGGTCGTTAAATATATTTTGCTATTTCTCTATAATTCTGTTTCTAACAGTGGTACAGTGAGGTCGGTTACATTACGTTTCATCAGAATTTGAAACAATGTGAGTACCTACTTAGTTTAAATCCTCCTCTCTCCTACACTGCAATTTATTTCATTTTATTTTTAAATGGCGTTTGATTCTCTAGCATATTAGAAGGAACATGAAGGTACATTATCCACTCGTCCTGGGCATATATTAGGCCTAGGTTGCTACTAGATTATATGTTTTTGTACAAATTAATTAACGGATTTTTGAAAGGACTAAGTTGGTAGCCTCAGATGGCTGCAACAACCTTACCGGACAAAGAATTAACGGATTACTCGACTGTTCATATCTCTTTCACCGAATTAATTTCAGCGCTCCTTTAAGACTCCCTCGTTTAAGTAGATGCACTCCTTTCCATATTATCAAAAATAGTGATTTTTTCAGACAGCACTCTTTTACAGCCCACTCTTGTGCCACTCATGCTCGCTTATGATACGATTTCTGTAATCACGGTTTTACAACTCCAATTTAATTTTATTTATATGGTTTATTTTATCATTTAATATTTTATTTATTCAATTATATTAACTTTTATTCTATGTAATTAATTTTTGATTTTAAATTCAATTATTCTATTAAATAATGTAATTTTCATTTTTATTGTATAAACGTACAAGTCCGAGGCTCGCGGCCGTAGTCAACATATGGGAATGTATGGAGCCACTTCCGTGCCTCGCGACTGACGCGCGCGGCCGACGCCTAACATTTTACCAGGATTGTCGGCCACTCACGTCTAACGCGCGCGTCAGCCGAACCGCGAGCCTCGGACTTGTACCTTAACTTTCCTTTTCGCACGCCGTGGCAGCCTGTAATTAAGGGAGCATTAAGCTTTATTGTAATGTATAATCTTATGTCAATGATTTCCTTGTTGGTTGTCCTAAATAAAAAAATATATATATTATCCATTTCTATATCCTCTAATATTTTGAACTAGCTGTCCCACTGACCTGTCGTAGTGTATGTAGTTTCGGAGCAAATTGGTTGTGACAGATGGATAGACAGACAGACGGAACCCGACGTAAAAATATTGATAGCACAGAGCTCATAATATTATCAAGTTGCTCATCAGCTAAGTATACCTATAATTTCCGTTTCCTGCAATCTCTGGTAGTACATTGGGATAGTGCTGCTGGTAAAATCCCAGGATATTATTATCATTATTGAGAGAGATCTTTTTTTTTTTAATACTTTTCCAGATCCAAAATGCCAGATCGTCTTGTGATGGTAGATAGTTGCTGCCACTGCATTAGTCTCAGGGTGGGATCTTTCATCATCGCTTGCATGAACATGGTAACTATGATTGAAGTTTGTTAAAGTATGGTCAAGTTGAGCACATACTATGGGCGTTCCGACAGCTGTACTTGAGAGCCAGTTCTCTTTTGATTGTTGTCAAACACAGGCCTATACATAGGTACTTACCAAGTAAAAAAAACCGGACAAGTGCGAGTTTGGCTCGCGCACCGAGACCATGATTTCCTATATTCTGATGATCCTATAAGGGATCCGTTTTTTTTTATTTCCGGAACCCTAAAAAGACCTTTCCGAGAGGCTTATCTTAGGATTTGTTCTAAATATTTATCTTTTTCGAAGTCACTATGTGTAGGTACCTACTCTATGTAACCGCCATTTTTTTATCATGGAGAAATCCTCGTAGGACACTCAGTTGGGTAGTTATAGGCTTTTGTCTTGGGAGGATTCTCGTGTAGACACGTTCTACTCGCGGTGCTTTGATTTGCAACCTTGGGGCCGCTTCAGTACGCTTAGGACCCCCGCCCCGATTGCTAATGACCAAAAAGGACCACTTTTAGTTCCCTTTTATGATAGGCAAGGTACGCACCTACAGGGCAGGAGGGTAGTGATGAACCACGACTACGCCTCGATGGCGTCGTCTCCGGGCAAGATCGGCTCTCTTCCGATCCCGTTTAGCAGCATCTTTTTGGACCATTACGATCTCACAAAAGGAGGCTAAGGCCTACTATAAAAACTGCATCAAAAATTATATTGTGGATCTCGGCTATAAAAACAATACGAATAGACAGACTGAGTTAAGTTGCGACTAGCGTTTAGAAATTCATCTTTGTTCACAGATAAGCAGTGCACTGATGCTCGGATTCCTTACGAGGGTGTTATTAGAACTACAAGAATTAATATCATTTATATCAGTGGGCAGGAAAGAATATTCAGAAACAAATGCAGCAATTATCTGCATATATATAGGGATTGTATTGTGGATCCAGTACTTTGGTTTCTGTGGTATACTTCTCTACGGCTTGTTTACGGTAAGAAAACCCGTATTATAAAATAAAAAAACACAGCTTCTTCTTATGGTCTATCTTTGTGTCAAGTTTCATCCAAATCCGTTTAGTCGTTGATGCGTGATTGTGTTACAAACATGTAAATATCCTTTCACATCCTACACAAATTTTAAAAAGAGAAAATAATTGTATTTTGGTTTGTAACAAAAACCACTGGACGAATTTTAAAAATTGTTTCACTAGTAGAATGCTAGGTTATCACTGGGTAACATAGGCAATTTTTATTTTCAAAAAATAATCTATATACCTACTACCTACGCATTCGATTTCGCGATCAGAATACGCACTGTGTTGGAGTGAACTCCTTACTTTTATAGGGACGACGCGTAAGTAAGGACTGTCCAGTATTTGGACACATTTTATTCATAAACGTTCTTGTCTATCGGTAGAATTTAAGTCAATGTTATTTGGCTGCGGTATTCCTCCTAGTCGAGCTGCTCTTTGCTACCTTATAAACGCTCTAATTATGATGAAACAAATTGTATTCTTGATTTTCAGAAAAATCGTGGGTGTCTATTAGGATTCCGAATGTTCACAGGATTTTTGATAATTCTGTGTTTTGTTGCTATTATAGCATGCTTAATTGCCGAAAAGACCCTGTATCTTGCAGCATTTATGCCAGCCCTTGGTAAGTTATCTACTCAACAAATTATTTTTCTTTGACTATAGACACGCTGTACCTACTTCATACAATCGAACTAATTCTACTCGCTGAGACGTGACGCAAACCCAGTGAGCGGTACCTACTTAGGAAATGTGTGAAATAAAGTGTTGTCTTGTGTGTTGTGTGTCTATTGTCTAAAATAAAGATATTAGTTTCAATATACACATTTTCTGTGAAATGTATGTATAGGAATTGTATTCAATTTCTAGATGATACTCATGAAATGGCCGTGAATCGAACAAGTGCGTTTCGTTCCGTAGTCACCCATAATGGCACGTGGACTTAGAAGATCGTGTCCAATAGATAAATTGTTATGATTTTATTTTTAATACTTGACATGTCTACTTATTATTTCGTTGTTATTGTACGAAGTTTTCCTCTATAATTTTTTTTCCTATAGGCATGAGCTTTTATTAAACGAAAAAAAAATATCATGCATATTTCCTATTAGGTATCTATTTTAGGAATTGTACATATTTCCTAGGAATATTTTTTGTTGAAAGGTTTTATATTTCATAGTAATGTCTTTACTTAGCGACATGAAATCTAACATAGATTTTTTTTATATTTAACAACTATATTACATAAACAGTATAAATCAATTTTAATTATAGATAACTACTAAACTAACATTAACTATGTACATAAAAAAAAAAAAAAACTTCTTACTACCTACTTATAAGTAAAAAATTTGTCCCAAATCGCTGCCTAGCGGTAGCGTGCCAAGAAGGCTGGCCGCATTGCCACGCTCAATAGCAATGCTAATTCTTTGTGCAAAATACGTGCCAGCCTTCTTGTCATGAGAGGCCTGAATGAGTCGATAGGAGACCTCTTTGAACAGAAGATGAGACTCCGGTCCCCAAGGCCCTAGAGTTTCTACCCCAAATGCCAAAAATATGTTGGTCCTCTGTAGACCAGCATATTTGCGACGCTTGAGGCACTCTTGTTGTGCAGCCGCAGCGCCGGCAGCTACAGACGTGTCTGTAAGATGGGAAGGAATTGATTTAAAAATATTTAATATTGTTTTTTTCTTGCAGTGCAACTAAGCATCTCCTATCTGATAGTCCACAGTTACTACAAACATTTAGGAGGGTACTCCGCAGCTGATAGCGACTGGGCCGGCTGTTGTCAAGACTTTCTTGTATCTGTCTTTTGGTCATTATGCTTCCGATCATGCAGATAAATAATAAATAAATATCCTGAGACATTCTTCACACACGGTTATTTATCTGATCCCAAACTAAGCAGAGCTTGTACTTTGGAAACCAATTAACTGATATATACTTATACTACATATAGGTATAGTATGACACAACTTAGATGAAGCATTGGCAATATTCGTAAAATCGATCGTTGCCGAAAAGAGTGCGCCAACAAAATTACTCATGAATTAAAAAATGATCGGCGAAAATGATCTTATTGAACGTTGAAAGGCGCGATAATGAATGATTTTTATGAATGAATATATTTTATTACGAAAACGACATGCCGATGCTACATCTAAGTTGTGTCATACTATACTACTTTTTTTTTGTAAATACATACTTAATTACACCCAGACACAGGACAAACAGACTTGTTCATGCACACAAATGTTTGTCCTGGATAGGAATCGAACCCATGACCTACGGCGTGATAGGTGGTCAACTGCGTCAACTGGCTTGTCAATCTAAACGTATTATTACATTTTATTTTTAACTGCTTCTGGCCTGCCTTCACCAGCCAGTTTGAGTGGAGCACGAGATCTAAACAGGCCTTCAAAACTTAGTATGTACCTACACTTCTCTTCATAACTATAGAAGTCAGAGTTTTGACATAAAAAACGTTTTATAATTTATCACCTTTTTTTGATAATCACCTTTCTTTGAAATTATCATTTATTATACACAGTTTTATTCGCTTCCGCCCCGCGGTTTTATCCGCGTTCCCGAGGTATCTTATGTTTTCCCGGGATATTAAGTAGCCTATATGTTATTCCAGGTGATGAAATGTAGCCTATATCTATGTGCCAAGTTTCACCCAAATCCAGTCAAATCAAATCAAAAATCAAAAACTCATTTATTCAATTTAGGCCCTGGTAAGGCACTTATGAACGTCAATAGTTACAAACATTACAATAGACTCTACCACCGGTTCTACATACACTTGAACTGAGAAGACTCCGGCAAGAAACTCAGCAAGGCTACATTTTTTTTTTGTGGATCTTTCTTTTTTAAATTTATGTAATTACAGTTCCTGTTCCAAATATACATAAAGTTCATACAATTGTCACTTGGCCAGGGGGGCGCAAGTGCAGAGAGAAGCTACTACAACCATGTATTCTTGTCTTCAACGTAATGAGCCACCTTATAATAATAATAATAATAATTTATTTATTTAATCAGATATCAAAGATCCATTGGTTAGTAAAGACTTAGTTTCTAATGTTAGTAGTATAAATTTTACATTTAAACGAAAGGACAAATTATGCACACACCAATCGATTAGAGCCCATGTGCGTGCGCACAAAGTGTCTCATAATCGGCGATCCACTGTGATCCGCTACTGTCTTCAGAATACTGTTCCGGCTACCTCGCACTCTCCTTAACAAGGATGCTGTTTTTTTCCGGATTATCGCCCCGAAGTCGTCCGTATGGGCCAGCGCGAACATCTCTGAAGCACTACAGAATCGAGGTAGCCGCAAGAGCAGCCTGAAGGCATTATTGTATTCGACGCGTAGGACACTGAGTGACTTTTTCGTATACTCGACCCATAGACCGCCCGTATAGAAGCTTTGACAGTACGCCTTGAAAAGGGTGATTTTGACCTGGTCGCTACAACGAGCAAATCTACGAGCCAGCATATTACTTCTGACAGCCAGTGCCCTACGCTCCCTATCAATGTCGTCATTGTCTCTAAGTTCATCGGTAAGGATATGCCCGAGGTATTTGTAGTACTTATAGTAGGCCTTGTCAATTAATTTCTGTTTAACATACTGTTTGAATTTATTGTACGACATCTTAGTTACTTCATATGGGATTTTATTATAAAAACGAATGCAGTTCCCGAGAAAAGACTTATTGACTTTTGCTAGCCTGAATCTAGGTGTAACAATTTTATCTTTGTTTCTTGTGTTTAGGTTATGGCGACTACTGTTAGTGTCAAATAAATTTAAATTTTTACGGACAAACATAATATTTTCAAAGATGTATAGCGACGGTAAGGTTAATATCTCAAATTCCATAAAACGTTTCCGTAGGGATTCGCGAGGACCCAAGCAATAAATTGCACGAACGGCCCTTTTCTGCAAGATAAAGATAGATTCCAAATCCGCAGCTGAGCCCCATAACAGAAGACTGTAGGACATTAGACTATGGAAATACGCAAAGTAAACCAACCTAGCTGTAGCCACATCTGTTATTTGTCTAATTTTTCTGACTGCGAAAGCGGCGGAACTCAATTTGCTAGCTAAGTTTTTTATATGAGGGCCCCATTGAATTTTACTGTCTAGTGTTATGCCGAGAAAAACTGTCGTATCAACCAGTTCGAGACTAACATCATCGACTAGGACACGACTGTCACTCTTAGCAACATTGGGGAGCGAAAATCTTATACATTTAGTTTTAGAGGAGTTAAGCATCAGATTATTGGCCGCAAACCATTTTGATATAGTTGATAAGTCCCAAACTGTTCCTATTATAAAAGATAAAAAAAATATTCAATACAACATCACATTTACAATTTATAACCCAGTAAAAACAATGAAAATGTAGTTATTTTAATACCTGTCTTAATTAAGTGTTTACATCTATCTTTGTTTTTTTTTTTTTTTTTTATGTGCTAAATGTAAATTACTTTGATGGGCCTATTAAATAAAATACTAAGTCCCAACGGTCCCAATTCAGCATTATGCTAAGATTAACCCTCGCGGTTATCACTAACTGTTAGGTATTACCAATTATAATTCTTACATTCTATTTTGTGCATTAAAATAGAGTGTTTCGAATATGTCCATATATGGTAACGTTGAGGAAAACAATGAGCACAGTGGTTAGCACCATATTATGTAGATACCTAATAATATTGTGCTAGAATCCCATGTGGCGTGGTGTGGCAGATAGCGAGTGATATATAAGGCGATTCTATACGTGAAATGATGATTCTAAAATGCGTTTTTCTCTGTATTCTTTGTACCAAGAGATTTGGAAAAAATGTATGTTAAACTAGAGAATAAATGAAAGGGAATATTTTTTTTTTAAATTGGAATTTTTTTCATTAAGTAGTAAAGTCAGAAAAAATCGTAAATATGCCCCTTTTTAAAACTAAGAATGAAGAACTTGAAAAATATTAACATACATTCTGAAATCCATTAGAAAGCGAATAGTTTCCTTATATCTTTTAAAATAGGCTTAGTTTCCTTTTAAATAACATAAAACCATCTTTTTTACTAAAATTACGTTTCTCATGTCTCGCTTAGTCCGTCAGTTTAGTTAGGGACGGAAACATATGCAGATAGCCTCCTCTTAAGTAGGTATGCCTTATGAACCGAGCTTCTAATATTATAATGAGGTAACGTTTATAAGTTTTGGATTTAGGAGGTATACTCCAGAGTTACAAGTTCGATTATAAAATTTCATTCACTAATAGGAAGCGACATTTTCCCTAAGTGCTATAGGCTAGGTACTTTTTATCCCAGGAATGCGGATGAAACCACCGGAAACAACTAGTATTTGATAGAAAGATGAGTAGAAACAGGAATGAGAGGCCTGGAGTGAGTCAGTCTATGCTGATATCTATTCTATACTAATAAATAAAGCTGGAGAGTTTGTTTGAACGCGCTAATATCCGGAGTTATTAGTCCGATTTGAAAAATTATTTCGCTAGTAGGAAGCTACATACTACTTTAATTGTACTGTAATCGTCAGTGGTCACCAGAGGTGCCAGCTGAAAATCAGCGCTGTTGTTCACAGCAGCATAATTATGCTGAGCTGGCTCCTTTTTGACAGCACATCCCCCGTGAATGGCGCGAAGTAATTTCATTTCATGTTTAGAATAAAATTATTCTTTTATATTTATTATTTCATTTTTCTTATAAGTTTCTGGAGTCACATTTATATTTTGTGCTTTTA
This sequence comes from Tethea ocularis, assembly GCA_963555595.1. NCBI lineage: Eukaryota > Metazoa > Arthropoda > Insecta > Lepidoptera > Drepanidae > Tethea > Tethea ocularis. The sequence goes on along the minus strand of OY741972.1, from coordinate 8,819,791 downwards.
AATTTTAATTTCTTTATTATCTTTGGTACTGTGCTGTTAAATTAAATATTTCTTTCTTTCTTTACATTATCCCCGAAGGCTACTTTTTATCCCGGGAACGATATACCTATACTTTAAAATCTATATAGCGGTTGAGAAGGCTTATCCTCTAGCTAGGGTTATTTGTTAAACACTAACCCCAATTCCAAGGATCCCATGAAATTCAAAGCTATTTTCGAACTTATTCAAGTAAGGTACCTCTCGAAGTAATGAAAATTACCAATCAGATCCACATCATCCTCTCCCGTGATAGGTAACAGTTCAGCGACACACTTCACCAGTTCACTCCCAGATCTCAGGACTTTCTGCACCATCTCGACTCTAATTTCAAAATTTTAGGAAAACGTAACTGACTGACTGTTCTATCTACGCACAGCTTTAACCAATGGGCGGATCGGGCTGAAATTTGGCATACAGCTATGTATGATGACGTATATAGGCGTCGCTCAGGATTTTTGAAAAATCAATACCTAAGGGGGTAAAATAGAGGAATCCGTGGGATGCAAAGCTAGTGATACGTACTCAAGATTAGTAACTTATCTCTTCTATTGTTCTGAAATAATTCAACGTCCCATTTTGTTTTTAAGAACTCAATATCATCATGTTTATAAATATGTAGTTATTTATTCATCAATTAATGCACTTACATTACATTATCATGGATAATGATTCATAGCTATACAAATTTTGCAAATGGAAAATAAATTAAATTGAAATTTTAGGTATAAACAAATATTATTCCCCGCGCCGGTTTCACTCGCTGACACGTTATAAGTAGTTAGCCTTTTTTGGATGATAAAAACCTAATTTGAGCCCTAATTTAAAGGCCTGCGTGTGATGGGGCTGCTTTAATTTTATTATAAGTAGGTAGTAGGTACCAGGGGCTCTACCACATAACTTTGATGGTAATCGTAATGAACATAATTATTGAAAATCATCCAATGAGGGCTCGACCACGGCCACAAAATGGTCATAATCGTTTCATCATTCCGATTACCACTAAAAGATATGAAATAGGCCGGTAGGTTCCTTTTTACGAATTACAAATTTAAGTGAAATTTACCTTTTTGTCATAGTCTAATAGTGCAATAGGTATACCAATTGGTAGGTAGCCCTCCGTTACACGTGCCATTTGAGGGAGAGCGTGGGTGGATGGCGATGCGCGGGTGCATTTATTAACTGACTCGCTGGTAGCGAATGAAGCTATATGAACTTTAGTTACACCATAATTGAGCTCAAAATAGCTTGCTTCGCTCAAGAGAGTGAAGTGTTAGGGTTTAACTGAACGATGGTATTGGTTGTGTCAAAGAATGACTAATTATTAGGTATTGACTGCGATATGATAACCGTATAAATACTCGTATAATCCTAAACAGAACTTATATTCTTACAAAGGGGCTTGTATTGTTTGGTCTCCCAAATAGAACAGTCTCCTCTTAAGTTTAATTCAAACTACATATTTAAATATAAAATAAGTTTCAAAATGCCTGAAGAATCCTTGTTTAAAAGATTTTATTTCAATATAAGGCATAATGATATGCTTTTCTTGAGTTCTTTCAAAATGGTGAGTAGATACGCAGTTTTAGTAAAAGTTTTTTTTTAATACTGTTGCTTAATTGGTGTATTTTTCTGTGTCTGTACAATAAAGAATTTTTGTTTTGTATTGTGCTGTAATATAAATAGTATATTTTCACATAAATAAATTTTATATGAATTTTTGGAGGGATCTTGCGAAGTGACGCTACTATTAGTGGGTGACCGAGATTCGCTATACTTTTTTTTTTGTATATATGGTTTTTGAGATACACAAGAAATGCTCGTATAAAGTTATTTGATACAATCTTCTATTTTGAGTTTTATTAAATTGAATACCTATTGTTATGGTAGGTACACCAGTGAACTGAAATGAAATGATTACTTACCGTGTATGTTTCGTGACCAAAAAGTCAGTGAAAATGCAAAATACACAAACCGTGTGCGACTTCCCGGACTCGGGATCCTAAAAAAGTTATTAAAATGTTTGTTGAAATCGTTTATTTTTAGTTTTATTCTATTTTATCGGTGGTGTTTAGTCCAATTAAAATAATTACGTGTGACTTTTCAAGTTGTCTCAAAAAGTCCGTGAAAGGTTTTGTAGAACGGCCACCATCATACTAAAATCTTAAATGTTTACCCGGTTGAGAGCCATCTGCGCTAGCCGATTTTTCCGGTAAGGTTGATGAAGCCACTCGGCTAACAACTTTTGTCTTAGTCTTAGTCTTATTTTCATAATTTCCAAAGCACTGTCAGCTTTCTGGGAACCTTGCCATTGATCGGCAGCAGAGGCCGCCTCGAGGTTTTTTTATATTTACATACAAAATAACATAGTCCAGAGTTTCCTAATCAAAGAAGTTTAAAACTCATCCTTATCACCATAATAATTATTCTTTTATATGGAGCTCCTAAAAACTTTTCTTTTTCTTTCAGGTAATAAGTACGTTGTTGCTGTACCCAAATTCAGTAATAATATTGATATTTGTTAGGTCAGTCCAGTACGATCAGTCTGGATTCATTATGACGACTATAATGTACACCTATTTATCCCTTGTACTAATGGCGGACCTTGTCTTGAACATAACGTTTATAGTGGCGACTCATCGGGTAAGTAAACATAATAAAAAAAGTCTTTTTTATCCTGACGGAATTAGTGAGAAAAACGCGATGAGCTTCTGAGGATCTAATTCGGAAAAAAGATACAAGATAGTCGGATTATCATTTCAAAAGTAAACCAATAGAATTATTGAAAAACCGATATGACGTGATATTTGTGCAATTGTATTGATTAAGAACAAAAGCGATTATTAACATACTATCGTGTGATTTTTAGGAGTAGGCTGGACCCCAAGGGCCCAACATCCAAACATCGGGCTACCACGAAACAAAATGACAATGTACGTCATTCAATTGGGCTTACATCTTTTGCAATTCTTTTATATATATGGAACACGCGAATATCAATGACTCAAACCAGCCAACCAATTATAGTCCTTTAAAAAATACTCCAAATAGAAGCCCATTACCATTTTGTTACGCGGTAGCTCCGGGGCTCAAAAGTAACTTCAAACTTATTTCAGGAGTGCACAAAACTGCTCAAAATATCTTATTTGGGAACGACAGTGGTAGCTGTACTGTTTATCATGTTTTTGATAATGCTGCTAACATATGTTGTATGCAACATTCACCGGAACTACACGTACGGCAGTTACTATACTATCTTGATAGAAATACTAGCGATCTGCGTGGCTGGACTCACTCATGTTGGTAAGTAGAATAAAAAAATATACGAAAATAAAAACTGTTGTAATCAAAGATACTTTTTACCTTTACAAGCAGTAATCAAAGCTCACCCATTCGGCCATTTATATTGTTTTTTGTAAAACCATTTTAGACAAACACTTCTTAAATCTTAGTCAAGGCTAAATGGCTGAACGATTTATGTAAAATATCAATTTCATCATCACCGGATCACATTGTTATTTTATTCCTCATTGGTGATAAATTATCGTGATTTTTATTGTTAACTAGCTGTCTCCCGCGGTTTCACTCGAGTTCCTGAGATAAAAAGTAACTTATAACCTTCGGGGATAATGTATCTTCCTATTAGTGAAATATTTTTTTTATTCGGACCAGTAACTTCTTCTTCAGCTTTATTATTAGTACCTATAGCGCGCGGTTTCATACACATTCTCGAGGATCTTAATTTTTTCCAGGATATAAATTTTATGCGTCTAGTACATAATTTAACTATCTGCTAAGTTTCTTTTTTAAGGAAAGTTTTTTTTATTAATAAGTTTATTAAGTATTTTTTCATTAATACTAGTATTTACTTAAAAATTATAAAAATAAATGAAAATTTATATGTGACAAATTTACCTAATCTAAATCCGTATAGTCGTATAAGCTGGATTGAGTCCATAAAATCCTATCACCTAAACATATTAGGTGATCTGTAAGGTGATGTTGTTAGTACAGTCGTTCACTTTGAGTTGGCCGTCGTCAAATGACGTAATTGGGTACAAACGAAACAATAACAAACGTTACTATCCATACTACGCGGGTCTGACGAAGGGAGGTCAACGGCCAACTAATTTTAACATTTGTCACTTTTTCAGTATTGCAAGTCTATGTGATCCTTGTACTAAGGAGTGGAATGAAGAAGCTCGAGAAGTACTGTGAGGCCACGTTTACTAAGGTCACGGAAGAAGCTTGTAGAATTCACACGAAACAAGAAATTAGTACGATTGACGAAGAAGGAAACGATCATATTGAAAACGGAGTGGTGTGCCTGAACTAAAGAAGAAGAAAAAAATTCAGCTTTATTATTCGTATATACCTACAGTTTGATTTTGGTAATTGAATGAACTAGAGTATGATCCTAAGATAGGGTTTGAATTTAATAGGTATAACAATGCAACTACATAGTAACAGGGTTGTGAGTTTTTGTTAGTAATCATTTGATAGCATGTCAATTTATCACCGATGGTTGTGTCAAATAAAAAATAAAACAAATGGATTTTCTTTATTTTTAATTGATTAATACCTAGTAGGTAGTTTAGGGGTTATTATGTCAGTTTCATATCTTATACCTTTGAACGAGCAATTCTTGTACACACATAAAAAGGATTTCTTCATTTAAGATATTTTAACTTCCACGAAGTTAGTTTGCATTGAACCAAGATAATGGCGATTTCATATATAGGGAAACTAATATTTTCTTGTAGAAAGAAAAAAAAACTTTTGGATTAATATTCATAATTCAAGAAATCAAATGTCAATTGTTTTGTGACAAGACAATTGCCATTTGATCCAAGACAATGTATCTTCCACCAAAGAGATTTAGTTTTCTAGTTCTAATGAAATTGAAGTTCTTAATCCAAAAGTACTTATAACTTGTTCATTCAAGAAAATGTAGAATCAATGTAAGAGATGATATTCTTAGTTCAATATGATAAAAATGTATAACAAAACAGTACGATCTTGTTTTGAAATTGGTTTTACTTGGATTTTGAAAGTGATACATATCTTAAGATTTTTTTATCTTCACATGATATAAAACATTCTCAGTTTAATTTATTATTATATTATAATAACAAACAAAAGCCTTGCATAGAGAAATAATAGATTCTTTCAAGATTTCAACATTTTTGTGTAAGTTTCTGAAATCTTCTGCAGAAATAAAATATTCTCATTGTAAAATTATTTGTCCTACCAACAAAAAGGGTTTTCTCATTATGAGATAAATTTGACTTGTGGTAAAACGTAACGATTTTTTACTAAACCGTAACTATCTTGGATGTAGTAATGTTACTTTCTTCTGAGAATTAAAGGGTTTTTATTAAATCGTAATTATCTTGGATGTAGTAAAGTTACTTTGTTCTGAAAAATAAAGATCTCCTTTCAATAATTTGTTCCTCATTGTGAGATTTTTGGCATGCTTGTATAGGTAGATATATATTTGCTTAGTCTAAATTTAAGATTATATTAGTGTAAAAACCATAATGTAGGTATTCGTGAAAATAAAAAATAAATCTTTTTTTGTCTTTCGTACACATTTAAAAAATGTTATAAATTTTCACGAATACATAATGGTTTTTACACTCATATAATCTTAAATTTAGACTAAGCAAATATATTTCTACCTATACAAGCATGCCAAAAATCTCACAATGAGAAACAAATTATTGAATGGAGACCTTAATCAAAACAAGCTAACTTTACTACTTACATCCTAGATAATTACTATATAATAAAAACCCTTTTAGTCCCCGTACAAAGTACCCTTACTACATCTAAGAAAGATACAATTTACTTTCTTTTTATTTCACACAATTTTTTCGATCAAAATGAAAAACAGGTTTGAATATAATGCAATCTATATTAATAGCTGGCTGTACACACGTATAACATCATATTATTCAAGAAATAAAGACATATCTCACATAATGTTAATAATTTACACATAATTTAAAAAAAAATAGGAGAAAATGATTTTAAATTCTCATATAACACTTACAACAGTCAATAATATTGATTAATAACAAAATTAAAAATTAAAATAATAGCCTAATAACTATTTAAAACTAAAACGATAATTTAGATACTTTTAACATTATTCTTTAAAAGTTGGCATGCTTATGTCGACTTACCTACAGTAAATATGTCTAACATTATAAAACTGCCAGTACAGTATAATTAATAATAGGTCATTGAATTATCAACACATTAGGTTGAAATATCTTTGTGCAAATTCCCTTGTAAAATTATATTGAACATTTAACTTGTTTGCTTGCAGAAGCCTTCAGCTTTTGTTTTTCTATTTTTGTATGTAGGACCAGGATTCTAAAAATAAGACAAATGTATTAAGAACGTTGATCGATCAGATCGTAGCGATATTATAGAAATGACACCTAGATTAATGTATGACAGACAAAATAAAACATAAGAGGTGGATGAATGCATATATATTGTAATGAAATGATCATATTCTAAAATAAATAAAATACTTTAGGGATGTACTAGGTACGAGTACCTACTGTATGTATCTAAATGTATAATTTCCAAACCGGTCCAGGCGTCTTTGAGTAATCGGGGATCGAACATGAAAACAAAACAATATGAATGATTCCAACGAATCGAGAACCTCGTAATTTTTTGAAGTCGGTTAAAAATAAACTTATTGACTTACTTTCACTGTCCAATTTTTCTAAGCCTTGCACAATGCTGAGCAGATTTTCGTTTACACGTTTTCTTAATAAACTTCTTCGAAGGACACCTTGACCATTGCAGTAAAAGCATTTATGCAATTTATATTGGCCCTAAACTGCCTCTGCGCGCACAAATGGAGTTGCTTGCTATCACTATGTACTATAGGCTTCTGCTTGCAGAACTTCTTGCATCTTGCTTTCAAGATGTGCACCAACGGCCGGCCGGTCACGGAAAGAATGGACATGGTGGCCGCTCGCTGGTTGCGCGGTATTGTCTTGACAAAAACATATTTTGTCTGCCGTAAACCGTAATTCCTTTAATCTAGAAAATGTATCTTACTATAAGATATTTCGTTCAATGATATGAAGCAATAGGAATTGTTAAGTTAAGACAACATTATTTATTCCAATTAACATACCATAAAACTACAATGAAAGAAGACTATCTTAATTTAAGATATTTTTACTTTGGAACTCAATAAAATAATATTTTCTTGCTTAAATAACATAATTCTTCATTTGAAGATAAAATTTTAATAGATTAAATTGTTTAAAAATGTTGAAATAAGATTTGTTTTTGCTTTTAAACTAAAACTTTGTATATTTGCTTTGAAACAAGTTTTCTTTAAATGTCAAGTAAAATATTTTATTGTACAAAGAATAATATTTTCTTGGAGAAAATATATATGACTTGAACAGAAACACATTCTCTTGATATTAAGAAATATTTCAAGACATTTTTAATTCTTAATTGGAGAAATCCTTTTTATCTGTGTATATATGTATATATAATTGGAATCTCGGAAACGGCTCCAAAGATTTTATTGGGAGTTAAATCGATCTAGCTAGGTTTTATTTTTAGAAAATGTCATTTAAAAAAAGCAACGAGCAAAGCTCGGTCAACGAGGTATAGTATGACACAACTTAGATGAAGCATCGGCAAAATTCGTAAAATCGATCGTTCCCGAAAAGAGTGCGCCTACAACATTACGCATGTGTTAAAAAATGATCTTGTTGAACGTTGAATGGCGCGATTATGAATGATTATTATTAGTTGTGTAAATTGGAAGTGAAGTGTACGATAACGATTTGCCGATGCTACATCTAAGTTCTGTCATACTTAAGGTACTACTTCTTTAACTAAACTCATAAAAATAACATAAAGTAAACAAACACAATTATTATGGCCCCCAAATCCAACACCGCGCATGATCTAGGGCGCGCTTGCAATACAGGGTTACTGGTTATACGTCACGCACGATCCCGTTATGGGGATAAAGGACAGAGAGGATTTAATAGGGGAGAACTTCTTCTACATCCCTATAACGGGATCGTGACGTATAACCAGTAACCCTGTAAAATCTGCATCTAAAATTGAATTTCATTGCTCATTTTTAAGTCCGAAGTGTACTTACTCTGATTAAAAAAAAATTGCATAAATAAAATTTATAAAAGTGGTATTCTGCTAATTCGATTGAACATGAACTTTTACCAAAATGGTATTCCACTAAACATTTGACACATTTGATTCACACATAATCGTAATCCAATCGTGGTTCGGTTTCGTTTGTTCTTGGAATACCACTTTTTAGTAAAATTTGATTTGGATTGGAAAACTGAATCGAAATTGGATGTCAACCATTGTAATTTAGCGGAAATCTGACATCCCTGACAATCAATGAAACAACGCGGAATTTATGTAATCAATGGTCAACGCCTTTATCATTTACTTACGTCATCAACCCCCGTCAAGTAAATCCAATTTTGAATTTACTTCAACGAATACCGGGCAGGGTCTTGGGAGATTTGCCAATATTATTTTGTTCTTGGCAAATTACCCGTGAAGTCATCAGACTGATAGAATATTTATCAGTAAACGTTTTTATCAGTATGTTCGTCCAATGAGAGGAAATACCGGAGCTACTGACTCACAAATCATATTAAAAACAAAATGGATTGTTTGAGATAATACTTTGGATAATACCTACGTCGTATTGTAGGTTTTTCAATAACGGAGGCCAGTTATTTTTTTGATTATATATATCTTCGGAACACTAAAATTTTGTTGAGTCTTCGTTATCATAGTTTTCATACAAACTTTCAAAAGAATGTTCGAAAGTTTGTGAGGATGTATAGATGTTTGTTACTCTTTCACGTAAACACTACTGTACGGATGAAACTTGGCTCATTAGAAGGCTAGACTATTATAATAAAATAAAATAATTACCAAACCGCAATGCATATTCTTATACCATGAACTTTAAACAATAATATTTATAGATCTAAATACGAAGTAAATATACAGACAGACACAGATAAGGAGCATTTTTTTATATCATACCTACTAAGTAAGTTTCAGTTTGTTCTGATTCTGATTTTTTTTTGTGTTTGACCACAATCTCACCGTGGTCAGTGATGATGTGGCCGATGGTGGTAAGCACACAAAGCCTAGAAGGGAACTGGCTCTCAAGTGCAGCTGTCGGAACATACCGAAAGGTGCTTGGCCACAGATTTTCAACTTGAGGGTGGTAGCCAGCCAGCTGGTACTACAAAGTACCCTACCACCGTGCAAACCACCGTGTTCTATAGTTTAAGCTTTGATTCAAATTCAAAACTTATTTATTAAGATAAGTGTCCTAGGATATCTATTATTATATAATGGCTGATTAAATATAACTATTTGAATACTATTAAGGTAGATGGTCCGCAGGTGGATGTTTAACGAATATTTCTTGAATTTTAATTTAATTACAAAAATACGACTCATAAACGCTCGAAATTGACTTGTAATTTTGTAATTAGTAACTGAGGTCAACAAGTCCAAAATCACCCTTAGAAAAAGTAGTGTAAATACATAACCCTAAAAATAACTTTTTAGCGGGAACTTGCCTAGTTACGTTGCGTTTTCGTTTCATTTTCATAAAATTGTGTATTTTGATTTTTATTGATGTGGTTTTTTGTCCAGTAAAGTGAAATGAAATGATTAATTGTATAGTGGCTTTTCAAGTTGTCGAACTTAACTTGATGATGATTAAATACATGCATATGTTAACGGAAAAGTATCTAATCCGTCATTGTATACATTTCCTAGGAAATTCATACATTTCCTAAATATCTATCGGAGTACTACATTCGGTATATTTGTAAGGATAGCGGTATTTGGGGAGTTGTAAGTGAAAGGTACTTTTGTGCGAATACTTGCTATTCTATGCACAATAAAAAAAATAACCCCAACCTATTTTTTTCAGTAGTTTCTATATATTTCCAAGTATCATTATTGTTATTATTTCCTAGGGGAAATACACAGGAATTGTATACAATTCCTATATTTCATACATTTCCGGTAACACATACATACAATGACGCAAATTGTGATGCCAAAAAGAAAAAAAACCCTAAAAAGTAGTGTAAAAGTCAGTGGAATTTTTAGAATGCTACGAAATAAATTGCCCAATTTGCGTAGCACAACTTCGTAGCAAAACATTGCAAATGCTTTGCACTACCTACTTATACAGTTATACACTATTGATGTGATAATAAGATGACATAAATGTTTGATCTACAATAATATTAAAAAATGAGAAGATTTATTTGTATGAGTAATATCATAAAATCTTGACAAAATTATCTACTATTTTTTTTTTTTTACCCGTTACGACTCCAGCATGGCCTGAATACTCCCCCTGGGCGGTTGGATATCCTATGAGAATTTCCCCACGATACAAAAAAACTATTTATGTTTTAATTAAAACGTCAGTAAAAAAATACGAGTAGATAGAGAGTACGCCAAAGTTAGTTGATAACCCTCGGATGAGTCGGGGTCATGTGTAAATAATATATCATAGGATGTAGGTTTAATTTATGAGACCAATTTATTATATCTGTTGTGTTCGCGGTGTGCAAACGTATTTCCCAGTTTGTCTTTTATTTAATAAATTATAAAAATGCGTGTAGAAGTGCCAGTGTTTAAAAGATGCTGCTGCTGCTTGCCTCTGAGAAGGGGACTCCTTTTTTGGGCATATTTCATATTCGTAAGTCTCGTACATATTATTTTACTCAAGTCTAAATGTATTTTATTCGAATAGTTAATCGTAGGCACTTGTGAATTAATAACTCTAATACCGGTCGGTAAGGTTGCATTTGTTGTGAAGACCGGCAATAAATTCAACAATGAAGTGGCGTGGAGCTTTTTCCGCCAACGTATGTAATATTTATCAAAATTATAGATATGCAGCTTGTTAGTAAATAAACATTAATATCATTTTATGTTTGTGTATTTCAGATATGTTCTGTCATCCTATTGGTCAATAATGTTTATACTATACAACATTTTATTGATTCAGGATTAATTAAATTGGATTTATTTGCTACAATAGTTGTATTTATGTCTGTGGAATGCCTTATACTTATAGCGGACCTTGCGTTTACTGTGATGTTCCTAGTGGCGGCCCACACTGTAAGTAAAACTTTTTTTATGCGCAAAAATTTTTAACCTACTAAAAAAAGAAGGACTTCTTGTCGTACTCCTTTTGGCACATGCATATTTAACAGGCCTATTAAATTGTGATAGAGTGTGAAATAGTTGTCTTACTTTTTTAAAAAAGGCTAGTTTTTTTTTAATAACATAAAACCGTTTATTTACAAAAATGCGTCTCTGTCTCGCGGAGATCCTCCTCTTAAATGTACCATTTTTATTTCAGAAAAACGACAAACTTTTTAAAGTATACTATTATTACTTGATTATTATGACAGCAGTGGTATTTTTGATAAGGATTGCTGGATTAATCTGGATCTACAGCGTTATTGATAGAATGCAAACCTTGCATGGCATAATAAGCTCAACCGCTACCTGCTTTGTATCTTGTGGTACGTTTTTTTAATTATTAAATATTAAGGCGACGATATCCGAGAAATAATGATTCTAGATTAAGTTTTTCTCGGCATTCTTAATTGCAAGAGATTTGTAAAAAATATATGTTAAACTAGAGAATATGTGACGGGGAATAGCTTTTTAAAAAATTGGGATTTTCATTAGTAACGTCAGAAAAAAAAAATCGCGACTATGGCCCTTTTTAAAAATAAGAATGCATTTTTCTCTTATTTGGGTTATCCTATTTTGATTACAAGTTATTTACTTGTAAAATATTAACATACATTCTGAAATCCATTACAAAGAAAATAGTTTTCTTACTTTTTTTAAAAAAGGCTTAGGTTTTTTAAAAAATCCGTATTTTTTTACTAAAATTGCGTCTCTCCTGTCTCACTTCTCTCCGTCAGTATATATTATTAGATCAGATATTTTCAATTAGCCATGATTACACTCTATAATATTTAAATATATTTATTATATATATGCATACTTATTTTCAGGTTTGCAAGTGTATATGATCTTGTTGGTTAGAAGCGAGATGTTAAAGCTCCAGAATAACAGTGAATTCAGGTTTACTAATCAAGCGGCTGAAGCGGAGTGTATAATGGTGCCTGAAGTTGACAAAATGGAAAATGAACTCAATTGTCATAATAATAGGAATTAAAATTAATCGAATGATCTTAAATATTACTGTAATAGTGTATTAACATATAACTGTTTAAGGTAAAACTCCAAATATGTTATAAAGTCGTTTTTTTTAGGAAAAATCAAGATTTTACTGTCCTCTGTATCTTAATTTTTATCTATAAGTATGTAGTATCTAAATAAACAATAAAACTAATAGGTTTAACTTTAGTTAGTGATTATTATTATTATAATATTTATTTGAATAAATATTAGTAATGTTATTAAACCGAAATTGAAAAGAAAAGAGAATTTCATGTCATCGTTTTATTTACGAAGTAAAAAAATATACAGATGCTTATTCAAAGTTTTCTCAGCTTAGAAATTACTAACTGAAGTCTAGTTACAATAAAAACGAGTCTATTTTAATTTCGTCTAAATATTTTATACTAACTATTCGGTTAGAATTGTTAGCTTATTTTGCATATTCATTGTATAATTTCATGTCAGTACATAATAACTAAAAGTAATATTTTACGAACAAATATTACCTAAGAAAAAATAAACAAGTAAACTTGTTACGATTACCTATAATCGATTATTCAAATCTGCCGTAAGCCACCTCGCTGTTTCTACCCAGTTTAATAATATTTTCTTGGTCACTGCGTATGTTCTCCGTTTTATTTACTTCGCTCTTCATAAATAGTATCATGTAGACGTGGACCACTGAAATAAAAAAATAAAGTAGGGATAAAAAGTTGAGTCCATCCTAAGGCTGAATGTCACTCGAGATGTGCTGAGCTGCTTGGGAGGAAATAATCACTTCATTTACCTAGCTTTGCTCTGCGTAGCTCTGGTAGATATGGGCTTAGGGTCGGTCGCTCGTACATTTTAGTTGAAATTATAGTCAAAGTTAAGTAAACTATTACCATGCTTTTTGACCGTAGAGTTACTTTAACGATGACCGATCTCTCTCGGTCGGTTATGGTTACGGTTAAAATTTTCGTTAAAGTGACACGAGCAACGCAGTTTGCTTTCTTTCGGCGGTTAAATATAGTTATCTTATGTACGAGTAACCGACCCTTAGTGGAGCGAGGTTTTTGTACATACAAATTACAAAATAAGCGAAAAATTCGTGCGAGGGATGTTTAGGTCCCTTGCACGCATTCTCGCTTGTTTTTTGGAGAATCTTGCGAGGAATTTGCGATGAAAATGTGCGCCTACCAGTCAGTTAGTAAATGGTGTTTGGTAGGTGTAAATTCGCCATTTTGTTTTGATTTACAATTTAAATTTTAAAATGACACTCGCGCAATGAAGACCAATCTGACGGTTCAGTTACGTAGTTACGAGGGAACTTAGGGACGGATACTTAGATACAAGTCAAACACATAACCTTCATTTTTGCCGGGTAAAAAAGGTTGCAAATACTTACAAGTATAAATTCCGATGAGACTAATATAGATGAAGAAGTTTTGAGTGTAGGACAGATCATCGCCGAACAGATCTTTGTAAATGTTGTCGTCCGTGGAATAGATGATGAAAACATTAACCATTGTAACGCCCACAGCGAGCACAAGTGATGCAATGCTGTAGAAATATGTCAGTCTGTAGAGAGGGTTGAATCTCTGAAAAAAAAATACATTGAAAATTTAACAATAAGATTAGAGGGTCGAATTATTGTTTATCTTTTGATAATAGATGATTTGGCACAATTTTTTTTTTAAGTAGATTTTGATTAAATTCATTTGTTTTTGTTATTCTATAGGATAAGTTTTAAATTGCCGTAAATCATACATAATCTTATTATAAGAATAATATGAAATATCTTATATCTATATAACTAACACTAACTGTAGCCCACAGTTTCATCTACATTCCCTAACATAATAAAGATTTACAACGTAAATTCAATGATGTGGCTTCCAAGCACTGAAAGATTTTTCATAATCAGTAGTTCTCGAGATAACTTTACCTCTTTAAAATAATAGTACCTATGTACAAATATAATTTCAGAATATTCGTGTGTTTTAATTTATTACGTCAATTAAAGCTCCTATGAGTCGTTATTTTGATTAGCGACTCAGAGTTATGAAATCCCTAAAAAATTGGCTGCTCATTAAAAAGTAGGTAACACGGACAGTAATCCTACTAAGCCTTTGGTGAAGGAAAACATCGTGAAGGGAACCTGGTACGGCACACAACAGGTTTGTAGTACCCGCCTGACTGGCTACCACCATTTGAACAGCTGTTCCATAGCACCTACGTGTAGGTAACTGCATTTAAAAGCCGGTTCCTTCAAGGCTTTTTATGCTTATCATTTTAACCACATTGTCACTAACCTGCTCTGCAGGTTAGTGACAATGTGTAACTGATTCCGATAGCGATACCAAAAATAAAAGACGATTACGAGAGCCATCGCTATCGGAATCCCAATACGAGACAGTTACACAATCGTCTTGCTGGGGTTGTGGTCAAACAGGGTTACACGTAATAAAAAAGAACTTACCTTCCATACACTAACGATCAGAATAATCATGAATGCGATATCCAAGATCAAGGCGAGTGTTACAAAAATAAATGTAGCCACACTAGATTGTATTGGCTGATCCTTCAACAGTATATAAGCCAGCCCAATGTATCCGAAGACAACTGTACCCAGGAGATCAGCTAACTGAAAAGAATTATATTTTTAGGTTAGGTCAACTGTACTTTTATTGATGTACCTAGATCAAAGGCTATAAAGGCAGCTAATGGTAAATTTTAAGGCGATGATAGCTCAGTGGTAGTGACGTCAACTGCAATGAAGGTCGCGGGTTCAAATCCTGCGATAAGCTTGAGCTTTTGGTGAAGGAAAACATCGCGAGGAAACCATAGCAAAGTGCTATGGTTTAATTAATATTTGATGTTGTGGCTACAGAAGTACATCATCTGTGAAAATTTTAACTGGCTGACTATCACGGTTCATGAGATACAGCCTAGTGACAGACGGACAGATAGACAGACAGACAGACTCGTTTGAGCAAAGTTAGGGATTCTTTTAAGGGGAAAATACGCTTCTTTAACAAAGTACCCAAAGAAATTCAAGAATTGTCCGTGTTAAAATTTAAAAAGCTTATTAAAGATAAGTTGTACAAAAAAGGGTACTATAAAGTTTCTGATTTTATAGAGGACAAGAATGCATTTCTATGAGTTGCTCGCTTCACATGCTGTTTACTATTATTATAAATTTTGTTATTATTAATATCATATTGTTATTTTTTATATTTTATTTTTTATAGATTTTTTATATACATATTTTATATATTTACATATTTGACGATTAAAAATACTTGAATGAGTTCATTTAATAAAGACACTTTTGAATTTGAATTTGACAGCGGAGTCTTATTAATAGGGTCCCGTTTTACCCTTTAGGTACGGAAACCTAAAAAGCTATTGAAATCATGGACCACCTTTCGCCACATAAATAACCATGTGGTCAAACAGTCGTGTATAGTTCAAGTTCCTTGTATCTTCTTATCAAATAAATATTATACTGATTACAATTTAATATACATTAATTATATAGCTTGTACCGTAGTAGGTAATGATTATATTATGTCAATTCTAAGAAACTATTATCGTTTCTTAATTAGTAATTAACTCAACTATGTTGTTTTTGTTCTGTTTATGTATGAATGTTTAATTCAATATTATTCGATAACATTTTTTCTTGGATACTAGACGAAATGGATAGGGTAGTTTGCTGACATATCAAATTTGCTGACATATCAAATCAGCTACTTTTTAATAAATGTCAAATCAACGATGTCAAAGTCAACGATCGTTTAAATGGAATGTTGGATGAAATACTACACTACGACTCTTAGGGTCGGTTACATAAAGCGCGGTCATAGTAAGGTAATAGTTAGGTTACGGTTATAGTTAACTTTAACCGCCGAAAGGAAGCAAACTGGGTTGCTCATGCTCGTGTAAACTTTAACTAAAATTTTAACCATACCCATAAACGACCAAGAGAGATCGGTCATCGTCAAAGTTAACCCTACGGTCAAAGCATAGTAACGGTTATAGTAAGGTTAAAGTTAACCTTGACTATAACTTTAACTAAAAGTATGAGCAACCGACCCTTAGTGGTTATTTCTAGTGGTAATTAAAAATCATAAAAAAACATGAAATATATAACATAGTTGATGTTTCCACGTGTTTTTAGATGTTTTATGCATTGGTTAGTGTTTGGTCATTTATCACACTGTCAACTACCCTATTGTCTTTGTTAGCAGAATAGATAATTATAAGTAATTGTATGTGATTCACTAATTTGTCAGCCATTTTGTAAAGGGCAGAATAATCCACGATAAGGATGTGGAATTCGTTTTAATCTAAAAAGCCCCTAATTTAATAGCAGTTATTCTTTTGTTTTTTTTTTCAAATCGTTTTAAATGTCAACGAAACAAATGAGAAAATTTAATCTATTCTCAGAAGTCTAAGCTAGAATAAAAAAAAAATATTTACATGTCTTTCATACCCGTTTTTCTGAGAAAATGAACCTAAATACTGGTAATTTAAAATTATTTTACTGACTGATTATAAATCGTTATCTAGGCTTAGTCTAAGTTTTACAAGTGGGATGTGTTATTTAAAAAAAAAATGTTTTACCTAGTTTTATTTTTATTTTATGTCTAATGGCTGAGAAGAGGACAGATGGTCTACCATTTACTATGGCTATCCGAGGGTCAAGGCGAAAGACACGTTGCCAATATTTACATAGCCTATACTCGTAGTAGGCCTACGTAGGCACCACCAGTTAACAAAAACAATGATTTTCTCTTTTTAATATTATTAGTGTAAAAAATTTATAAATTGCATTGCATTTTCTGGAATTCATGTTTTTTTAACAGTTATAGAAAGCGCGTCCTATTCACGAGCTAAGGGAGACGAGGAATCTTTTGTGCTCAGACAACTATTGTAAGAAGGAAAAAAATAACTTAATTACAATAGTAAGTCCAAAACTATGTAGCTTTATCTATAGTTCTGCCCACAGATATCAGAACAAGAGGTATATTTGTGGTTCTGCCGAAGCATACGGGTCAAACGGGTGTTTCGTGCGTGCGATTCGATTTCGTAACTGACTTCACGCGTTGCTTATAAATAAAGCACTAAGTATGTATTGCACATATTTTTCTAGCATGAGAAGAGAGACGAATAATACTGGTTGTTTTTATAGAGAGAGTAACAAATGTTTTATCAGAATATTCATGATTTATAATTGATAATTGATAGAAATTAGGAAACGTTCAAATTCAACATGGCGTAAAGTCTTGCATCTGACCCACCCCACACCTGTCCGGTTAGGGGTGGGTCGAACGTAGATTTCTTTGTTATGAAATATGCATTTTTGACAGTGAAAAACCTTATTTAGTTCATCTATAAATAACTTACGTATAAAATATATACCAATATAAAAACATAGAAAGGCATAATCTACACTAATAATAAAGCTGAAGAGTTTGTTTGTTTGAACGCGCTAATCTCCGAAGTTATTGGTCCGATTCCAAAAAATCTTTTATTCTTAGGAAGCTACATTATCCCCGAGGGTTATAGGCTTTTTATCCCGGGAACGCGAGTGAAGCCGCGGGGAACAGCTAGTAGGAAATATAGCTGTCTAAATAATTATTCATCTACCCGACCCAAAGATGTTAAATATTAAAACAATTATAGCGAAAATCAGGTCAAAAGAATTTAAAATAGATTGGCACTTACAATTTTTAGAATAGCAAATATCACTAAACATAACCTTTTAGGTAGAAGACAACATAACTTCACACACACGCTAGCTAAGAATTCATAGCACACTTTTCCCATTTTTAATATCTGTAGAATTTTACTATTATCTTATTTAAATGAGGTCTGACTGTCAAGGCACTCAAGCTATGAATGACCATAATACCATTTGATGAAAAAAGAAACGCATCAGCTCAGTCAACTAACGACGAATAGACGACGCATCTATGCCTCTCGCTTGCGCACGATCCCTTTCACCAATAAGGAGAAGGACAGAAAAAATGCAGTTTGTTAAAAAAATTGGGGCTCTTCTATTGTGCCTAACTTCAGTGTGATTTTGTAACCATGTGATGGGTTTGATTAGACATCTGAACAGCTGGTATTCGATTTACGTAGGTAAATACCTATAGGAGTAACACGATAGATCTGGGCTTAGAAAGTACGAAACCATGAAAAAAAAGCGTTCAGAGTGGACAAGTACGATTTTATTCGCCAGCTCCCCAAATGGAATACACTACTTATAAGAAATGGTTATTATTATAATTATGATGACTGAACGAAAAAAAAAGAGTGCAATGTTGTCCAGGTTTGTGTATGTGCATTTGTCAGTTTTCCATATTAAGCTTTTCGCCCTTCTATTTTACCCGCAATCCCCTTTTTACCCCCTTAGGTGATTTAATTTTCAAAAATCCTTTCTGAACTTTCCTATGTCATAAATCTGTATGCCAAATTTCAGCCCGATCCTTCCGGTTTAAACTGTGCGTTGATGAGTCAGTCAGTAACGCTTTCCTTTTATATAGGTACAAATTTAGATAAGTTTTAAAAGTTATTTATCATACCGGGTGACATAGGGTACTCGATCTCAATGGGTAATTTTTAACTGACATGAAAAAAGGAGAAGGAGGTTTTCAATTTGGTTGTATGATTAATTTCGATTTATTTTTACCAGTTGAACCATCTTCATCACCAACTATCATTGCGTAGATTATTTGATACTGTGAAAGTTACGTTTCAAACTTCATAAATTAGTAGCTGATTTGATATGAGTCAAATACTCGTACCCTACTTTCACTACTCGTACCATATTGTTTGTTTAGTTTATAATATACTAGCTATTCCACTCGGTTTCTCGCGAGTTCCCAGGATAAGAAGTAGCCTATGACCTTCTCCATATCATAGACTATCTGCATGCCAAATTTAATCGTGATCGGTTCATCGGGTTAGACGTGAAAAAGTAAAAAACAAACCAACATACATACAAACATACAAAAACAGAGTTTCTTTCGCATTTAATATTAGTACGGAAGTAAGGATTATGACGTAATTAACATATACATAGTTATTCTGAAAAGACTGCTATGACTTCGTAGCCCTACTACGAAGTGTTTCGTAGCGTATACCTGTAGCACCTGCTGCGTAGAATGGCTACGTTTTGGTCTAAAGTCTGAAAGCTATAAACTCCATGATGATCAATCAGTTTTTTTTCTATCAGTTCAAGATGTCAGTTTAGCTACATGAAGTTACTTGAATAGAAAATACAGAAGTTCTATTACAGCTTGATTTAATTATATGCATAAATGAGTTTTGATTTTGATGTCCCATAGCTCTAAGTTTACTGCTATAAGTAGAAATAATATAAACAGTCCTAGAATAAGTGTTCCGAAAATACATAGTTTCGAAGATAACATGAGTTATATATAAAATTAGACTAGATGTGTGTACCAAAGTAAAAAGATAAAATTGTATTTCAGGTGGCCCCCTGAAATACAATTTGAAGAATGTTTATGGAAAAAATGAAATTTTTTGTTTACAAAAATTTCAAGTGCTTTACAATTTATCTGACGTATTCTCCTCAGGTTTTTTATATCCATCATTATTTTTGCGTCACAGTTACGGTGATATGAAATGTTAAAGGTCGCTGATATTCTATTTTTTTATGAATAAAACTCATTGATAGACGAACTAGAAATCATTCGCATGTTGTATTCCAACCTAAGTGCTTGTGATCTAAAAAAAAAAAAACGAAAATGTCTACGAAGAATCCTTCTGAAAATAGAAGTGGTTGCAGAGTACCCAATCGACTTGGACTCGTAATATTTGCTACCGTTAAAATTGTAAGTACATGTCCAATACGTAAAATTATCACCAGCTGCGATATGTAGGTATTTATAAAAATATCTCTTTTAAAAATGAAAATTGTGTATATTATGTCTATTTAATCTCTAAAAAGGTGAGAATTTTAGAAAACTATCTTCTGCCCTACGATTTTATATTTTCCCGGGATATCTTATTGGGCGTCGGCCATCTGACAGCGGAGGTCTCTGATAGCTAGCTAGTTAACTTTCCACATGAAATTTTCAAAATAAGTTCCCAGAAACAAAAGCGTTTAAATGCCGTCACACGTTTGCCATACTATAAAGGGAAATCTATTAAAGCTGTATTAAATGGTGGCGACGCCAAACAGGATAAGTTATTCCTAAGTGTGATCTGTACATTTTTAAAGATTCATTTAAATCCGTTAAGCTGTTACGGTGCTGAGTGGAAAATAAAACTTTTGACAAGATATAAAACCACCTTCAGTAATCAGACTGTCTTCGAGTAATCGAGGAACATAATATATAAAAAAAACCGAATTGTTTACCTCCTCCTTTTTTTTTTATACGGGTCTCTAATTTATTTGAAACATAACAACTATTAGGTATAACATAAATTAAATATTAAATTAAAATTAAACTACAACTATCTATCCTATATACCTCCTCCTTGTTAAACAAAACATTCATACACACAAACTTTTTCACTTATAATAAAGTAGAAATCGTATGTATTACCTAATATGTATTTATTCTTTAATGTATTTTTCAGACAGCAGATGTCCTGGGAACTGCCTTGATTGGCTATCTATCATTATTGGCTTTAAGATCATCACAGAGCTTGACTTTCAACAATACCTACCCTTTATTAATATGCTTTTGCGCAGTCATTGATATCTCCTTCATGCTGATCCTGGTCGTGGGCACTTGTGTTGTAAGTAAAAACCTGCCTTATTACCTACATGTGACGGTTTAAAACAAGTCTAGTCTAGTAAAACAAGAGTAAAACCTAGCGTTCCTTACGCCCACAACGAGCCCTTTCATTTGATATGACACACAATATATAGGTAGGTTGCTAAACTTTTTTTATGTCCTAATTTATTAACGTAACACGTCCATGTTTGGGTCACTTACAACCAAATTTCAACTCAATCCAATCCAGTATTTTCGGACAGACAGACAGACGCACGAGTGATCCTATAAGGGTTCCGTTTTTATCTTTTGAGTTCCGGAACCCTAAAAACTAAAGAAACTAGTTCTTTAGCTATTGATTGCAGGAAAACCTAGTCGGAGTAGCTCAGCGACAAATTTTCAACATGATAATGTACCCTATATGGTTTCCTCGTGAGTTTTCCTTCACCGACAACCGCCGCGACGTCCCTACAACGCTGAGCTATCATCGGCTTATACTAAAACCTAATTTGTTTTTTTTTTCAGAACAACTTAAGCATCTACCGTCTTTCATTTTACTACAGCATTGTAATGATGGTACTTACAATATCTGCGTTATTTTCCCACGTTTACATTTTTATTTTAAACTACGGCAAAAGTCAGCACGAAGTATTAATACAAGGCGCTTTCTTATTAATATACTTCTGTAAGTAAATATTTTAATGTAGTTATGTAGTAAGAATGTTCTTAGTGTCTTGGTGGTTCCATGTTCAGTCAATTACCTACCTGCTACGATTATGAGGTTACGAAATATGCTCGTACTCTTTTGAGTTTAGATTAACGTGCTGTCACCTCACGTAGTCTATTAAAAAGTGTTTTTTTAAACCATCATATCTCCTATATCTACAAGCTGTTTTCAAGAGTCATCACGAATCGTCTTGGGCGAAGACTCGGCGAGTTCCAGCCGCCGGAACAGGCCGGGTTTCGATCGGGATATGGGACCATAGACCACATCCACACAGTGCGGCAGATTATACAGAAGACCGAAGAGTATAATCGGCCCCTGTGCTTAGAAACCATGAGAAATGATGATTCAAAAAGAAAAATATACCTACGTTAACTAGAGAATATAATAAGACTAAGGTCCAAGTTCATCGACAAGAAAACGTTCCGATAAATTGTAATCGGGCGCTTACAAAAAAAAAGAAAAATAATTTTTAATTAAAATATAAACGTCTTTTTTACTAAGAGTTCTCCTCGCATGTCTCGCCCCCTTCACATGTCTCGCTTCTTCGTAAGTCAGAAATAACCGTCAGATTTGAGCTTTGACCAGGAATATGGGAAAATCCGCCAGTGTGGCGCCTACAGCAACTGCTCCTCTACCCCAAGGCCACTGCTGATAAGTACCATCAACAATGTTGAAGCATGATCAGTTTTGAAAACTTTTCGTTTGCAGCCAGTTAGTTATACATAGTTCTTTCCATTGTGGACAACAAAAACCGTCTCTTGTAAAATCATTTGTTTAGATTATTTTTATGATACGCGCATTGTCTGGTGGTGTGTGAGACACAGGTAGCCGTATACACCCACCCATTCAGGCGTCGCTGTCAAATAAAATGGAAAATACGTAAGATAGAAAATCGTGAACGGTAATTCTCCAATTCGGTGTTCTTTGCCTAATTACCGTAACCTTTTTTATTTTTCACTGATTTGACTTAAACATATTAAAATATGAAACACATCAAAGATACGAATTCAATAATTAATGAGGCATTTAACAATTAATGGTGGTTTTCTAGTTATTGAGACTTAAAAATTTTATGAATATGGTAATTAGAAAAGATTAATATTTAATGCAACGGTAATTAGAAAATATCATCAAGTCTATGTAAAATATGATATAATGTAATGATAATATCACACATTATTAATTTGTACACATATAATTAAAGCAATAGAATTAACGATGTCCCTCATAACCATAACCATTAGTAAAAAAGACACTTTATCTTTTTTTTTTTTTTATACTACTAAGGCAGCAAACAAGCATGCGGCCCACCTGATGGTAAGTGGTTACCGTAGCCTATGAACGCTTGCAACACCAGGGGTATCACTCGCGCGTTGCCGACCCTGCAAAAATCTCTTCACACCCTTCTTGAAGAACCCCATGCTGTAGTCTCTTGGGAAAACCACGGCGGGCAGCTCATTCCACAACTTGAGCGTCCGTGGTAGGAAGCTCCTTAGGAACCGCACAGTACGAGACCATTTAGGTTCCAGTGTGTGAGGATGAACCCCCCGCCGATGGCGAGAGGTGCGATGGTAAAAGGTAGCCGTGGGCATCAAACAATTCTTCAGAACACTGTCCATTGTACAAGCGGTAGAACACACATAAGGAGGCAAAGTCTCTCCTCAGACTAAGGGGTTCCAGGCCGCTTGTGAGCACGGGATCGTCGACAATTCTAATGGCACGCCGCTGAACCGAGTCAAAAGGTCCAAGCTGGTATGCAGGTGCCCGCGCCCAAAGATGGCAGCAGTACTCCATATGGGGCCGGACTTGCGACTTATAGAGTAGCAGTCTTTATCCCGAAGTGAAATACTGCCTAGCTCTATTGAGCACACCGAGCTTTTTAGACGCCAGCTTGGCTTTGTCTTCCAAGTGACTACGGAACTGAACGTCACTAGAAATGTCGATGCCAAGGATCCCGATACTCTCAGTGATGTTGAGAGACGTGTTCTGGAACTGTGGAGCTACAGAAAATGGGGTTTTCTTAGCGGTGAACGCGCAGGCTTGTGTCTTGGAGGGGTTGAATTGGACTAGGTTTAGTCGACCCCAATCGGAGACCATAGTTAGTGTAATCTCGATTTCAGACACAAGTCTTTCACGACTTTCCTCTACTACGGAACGAGGGATATTTGCACGGCCTGTATAATGAGCGTCCCCAGTACTGTCGTCCGCATAGCAATGTACACCATCAATGGACAGCATATCATTAATATGCAGCAGAAACAGCGTTGGAGACAGCACAGAGTCTTGCGGGACGCCGGCATTTATGTCCATGCTATCGGAGCAACTACCGTCAACGACGGCTCTAATGCATCTGCTGGACAGAAAGCTAGCAACCCATTTGCATAACGCCTCGTGAAGCCCGTATGCTGGTAACTTCGATAGAAGACCCCGGTGCCAGACCCGATCGAACGCCTTCGCCACATCTAAGCTCACCGCCAGTGCCTCACCTTGAGACTCGATGGCGAGCGACCAACGATGCGTAAGATACACTAGAAGGTCTCCAGTTGAACGACTGTGGCGGCTCTTTGCTATAATTTATTAAAAATTAGACACATTTAATGGAAATCAGGTAAAACAAACTAAATAAATCAGTACAGTAAATAAATGCTACAGATAGTACACAATTTTTCATACAACGGTAATAATAAACAGATGGTAATTAGTATACGATAATTAGAAAACTATAGATTTTCCTAAAAATTTCTAAAACCAACTCAGTTTACAAATATTAGCTTATTACAACGTACGGAGGCCAAAATACTGTCTCCATTTACATGATCAACTTTGGTCTAACTTAAAAAATCAAGTATTAAAGCAAGTACAACGGTAATTAGAAAAGTTTTTAACCAAGGCTACGGTAATTATATACTCTCGTGCTTCATTGGCGGTACCCTAACGTTAGAGACGTGCAACTACTAATGGGCCGCGGCACACACTGAGGAGACGCGACGCGTACGGTAGTGATGTGCCAAATACTGTTATTTAGGGATGTGCACCCGAGAACAGAAAATGTCACGGCAATTATAACTTTCGATTGGACATGCGGTTACTTTATGATAATTATTTATAGACTGGTTATATTGAGTCGATATTTTGTTATGCGATACACGTTGCTTAATATAGTTTAAAACGATGAATGAATCAAAGTAAATCTGTACGTAATAAAAATTACAAGCAAGTTTTAACATTAAGTTGGTGTGCGGACACGCCACGGTAATTAGAGAACAGACGTTCTTTGAACATAGTAAATTAATTTAGTCTTAAACTACTTAAAATAGAAGCCAATGTTTTTGTTTACAGCTAGATACGGATGCTAACTAACATATAAAAAAAAATGCGTGATTGAATATGATAATATTATGGACTATGCAAGCCCGGACACGTAAAACTTGCTAATCGGAGAATGGCCGTGAAAAGCAACTCCCTTTTGCGAATCTCGTTCTTATTTGACTATAAAAACGTTATTGTTATAATTCTTATTTTTTCCTGTCAAGGTTGAAATTTTAATAACATTTGAAAATAATAACAGAGTAACAGAACCTACTTGTTGTAATGAAGCCATATGAAAAGAAATTTATGTCCGTAATCCGGTCGGCGATGCCCTAGCGGTTAAGGTAGTCATGCTTCAACTTTGTTGATAGTACATAATACAGTCAGTTCAGTCATGCTTCTTTTTTTGTCCCACACGCAACACAATCTGTCGAAAACACAACACACCACAACATCGCTGCGATTTGAACGCGTTGAACGTAATTATATTGAGAGTGAATTTGTTTTTGTGGAGTAAATAATCAGTGACAATGTCTACCGAGCAGCCAATTGCAAAGAAATGCTGTGGCATAATACCTAATTGTACTTGCTTAGTGATTTTTGCAAGTTTAAAATTGGTGAGTATCGTTAACAAATAATTGAATAAGTATTCTGCGTTATAATTTATACACGCTCTTACGCTTTATTATTTATACCTATGCAGCAAAGTTGTCAAAGAGCACACGGGGCGGCTCGCCTAATGGTAAGCCAAACCGACAGACCAAAAGATAGGTAGGTAGATAGAGTTGGTTCACTAGAATGCCTGTAATGCCATAAAATCTACTTTTCATAATACTCAGCTTTCTGTGCTCTAAGACCTTGTAGTATATTATTCATAGATTTACTTTTCCTTTGATATTCCTTCACGTCAAAAGGTGTTTGTTTCTTAGATTGGAGAGATTCAAGGAGCGATAGACTGTAGGTTGACATAGACAGAATTATCGGTAATGACCTTCTGCCGTTGGCGCTCCCACACTTTCTGCGTAAATGCAGGTCAATAGATTAATAATACATTTAATTAATTCTTAATATAAGTATTACGCATAAAAATACTTATGCCGTCATTATCCGCCGAATTATATAATAAAATATAACGTTAAGTACTTATAGTGATAATATAGCATTCTACTGATGAAATAATTTTTGAAATCGGTCTAGTAGGTAAAAATGTCCTAAGGTGTGAAAATAAATAATTGACATGGTTGTAATTTTTTTTTCAGACAGCTGATTTTATTGGAGCTGCGCTATCCGGATACGTATTTCTGATATTACTAGCATTTTATGGGGATACTGAAATATCTTCCCTAATATTTTTAATTGGATTGATTTTGGATATCATTTTTATGATTATTTTAATCATTGGAGCTTGCAAGGTAATTAAATATGAAGAAGTCAAAATCTATTTTATTAGTTTTTTTTTTGGCCTCACACTTAGTGTATTTTGTGTCAAGTTGAGCAATGTAGTTAATTTTATATTCTTCGTGTATTAAATTCTCGTCAATTGTCAAGTTTCAAAGTTCTAGTAAAGTTCAAGGCATATTAAATTATCTTCAAGTTATATTCAAACCCTAAAACATAACAAGAACTGAAAAACTGATTGAATACGTGACTGAATATGACTTGAAAATGATTAACATGACTTTAACTTTCATCATGTCAGCCGAAAAACGTCCACTGCTGGACAAAGGCCTCCCCCAAGGATCTCCACAATGGCCGGTCTTGCGCTACCCGCATCCAGCTGTTTCCCGTGACCCTCACAAGATCATCGGTCCACCTTGTAGGGGGTCTGCCCATGCTGCGTCTTCCGGTTCGTGGTCGCCACTCGAGAACTATTCTGCCCCAGCGGCCGTCGGTTCTTCGAGCGATGTGCCCCGCCCACTGCCACTTAAGTTTGGCAATTCTTCGGGCTATGTCGATTACTTTGGTTCGCCTGCGGATCTCATCATTTCTGATTCGATCTCGCAGGGAAACTCCGAGCATAGCCCTCTCCATTGCTCTTTGGGTGACCTTGAGCCTTCTTATGAGGCCAACTTTACTTGACATGAAATAAAAGTACATGAAGAATATAAAACACAATTTTCAACTTGACACTGGCAAAATACACAACGTGTGATGCCAAAACAGAACAATTTTACTCTAGGTAAGCAAGCACATACTTAGCCTAAAAGTTATCTGGTTCTGGACTGACTGAAGAAAATAGAACCGCCTTCAAAAACACTAAAATGTAGCGAAGTACTCCAATCTGACACTTTTATAAAGGAAGATATAATTTTTAATTCTCTCGTATTTTAATTTTCAGAAAACCAATTTTCACTTAAAATTATCTTATTACTACAGCATAATATCTTTAATAGTAGCTGTAACAAGTACAGTTGTTTGCTTATTGTTGGCATATACACAAGAGGATCATTTTATTGGCACAGAATTCTACAGCTTTGATGTGTCAGAATGGGGAAACACGCTTATCCACATTGCTGTGATGTGCGCTTATACTTGTAAGTACCTATTTAGAATGCATCCGTTCAGAGAATGCGTTTCAGTGAGGCAATCATGTAATTTTCTTTGCAATCAGTTTAGATCTATTTTTCTTTCTTTCTTTCTTAATATGTAAACATAAAAACGTAAAAGGCTCTCTGGCTACTGTCACCAGCACCAATCTGCAACGTCAATAGTGTAGTACAAATAATTAATTACTAGTTTTTTTTTTTCAGTGATACATATTTGTATGATAATGGTTATGAAGAGAGAAATTTCGAACACTGCCAGCAATAGAAACATTTATCATACTTTAAAAATTCACAAAGAATCCACACACGCAGTATAAAGACAAAAATCTACATGACTTTGTCACACGGGATCAGCGTGAAACTGTGCCTTTATTCAATCCTTGTGACGTCAGACATGGCGCTGCCATCGGGTATACCTACAAATACAAATCGACAACGATTTAACCTAAAAATCGCCATTGATTCAAATATAGAACATTTTTAACTTTTAACCGACTTCAAAATAGGACCTTAGGAGGAAGAAAGGAGGTTAACAATTCGTCGGAATCTATTATTTTTTAATGTATGTTTCTCGATTACTCGAAGACGCCTGGACCAATTTGGAAAATTATTTTTTGTTTGAAAGACTTCTCAGGTAAGTCAGGATCTAATGATGGAATCCTTGAGACATCGGGGGAACTCTTCAAATTTTATAGGCACTGTAAGTGCTAGTGTGTACCTAATGTTTTTCATATTATTTTCTAAAGCTATTCAGATATTTAGGTCTGGTCGTCATCATCTCATGTTGCTGAGCGGATGATGGAAGGATAATTCTTTAAATATTATAACGGTCCTATACCTAATTATCTCCTAACTGAAAACTGTGTAACGGTATAAGTTTAGACCGTTAGTTGTACCCACAGTATCTTCGATGTGATGATGGAAGATACAACGCTAATATGCAACTAGGTTATTGATAAAACGTAAGAAACTAAACCGCCATTTACCGCCTTCAAAGGCACTAAAATAACTATGTAGGAACTCTAATCTGACTGTTTACGGTCAGCAAAAGTATCGTTCAAGTTCCATGGAAAATATCATGGGACCGCAGATTTTTTTCGGTGACTTCAAAACTGTTTTGGCGGTTGTATTTTTTGTTGAAAGTTTTTTTTAAGGAAGTATCCATCAAAAGAGACTGATATCATAGGTATTATACGCCTCTTATATGCCTCTGCCGATTATAGATTTAAATTATTTAAAATAGAATTATGTGATTGACTGAAATTATATGCCTAGAAAAAATTGATGTTTTATTTTCATAAAGGTAGTTAGGCTAAAATGTTAACCAGATGAATAGATGCCATTCTGCGAACTAGCTTATCACACGGACATCACTTTTTGTAGAAAAAAACGTGATGGAACCTGTAAGTATAGGTAGTGTATGGATTATATCGTTATGAGGGAAGAGTCCTTACTCCCAAGTGAGTTACTCATTAACAAATCAATTATAATCATAAAAAGCTTGCCCATCTAAAAAAGAAATGCTGACAGGCTCACAGTGCCAGCCTTCTGGGAACCTTATAAATATCGGCCGCGTCGAGGAAGTTATTAGGTACCTATGAAAGTAGTTTGTATATTTGCTGTAATAATTGTAAATATTGTTAATAAAATTATTTATTTGGTACCATAAAAATTTATTTATTCAACTGATGAGTTTTACCTGTGTGAAACCGCGGGAAAAACTAGTACCTAAGTTATATTACGGATATGGTAACGCCATCTCTTGTCGTAATAAAAACACAAGCAGGACGTTGAAGCGACTTGCAGCTGCCCCCCTCCCCCCCCCCCACCCCTGCCATGGAATACCCATCCCATGGTAACACCGACTGAATTTTTACAATATTACTATGTATTAACTTTCGAAAAAATCTGATTTGCCCCGCCCTACGCCAAAAGCTGGGTAATTGCCCCCCCCCCCCCCTGGTCAAAAGCTGGGTACGCCCTTGCTAGCAAGATAGTTATGAACCGCTTTCATAAGTAGGTATTTCACCTGACGGTAAGTGGTTACCGTCGCTTATCGGCAATATGTTTCCGTCCTGTTACCAATGCCTAAAAGGCAACTGGCTCTCAAGTGCAATTGCCGGAAGACACCGCCATATAGGAAGGTATACAAGGTGATTTAGATTGAGTTGGCCGAATACTGTGAATAGGGTACAATATAGTTGTACCATCAACAAAGTTGAAGCATGATCAGTTTTGAGACCTTTTCGCTTGCAGCCGTAATCATAGTTCGCCCTGTCCATTGTTGACTATAAAACGGCCTCTTGTAAAATCTTTTGTCTAGACAATTTACTGACAATGACAATCTACTATTTTATGACAAGCGCATTGTCTGGTTATATTGTGTGAGACACAGGTAGCGGCTGGTGATCATGCTTCAACTTTGTCGATAGTACATCGTTAATAATACCCTACAAAAATTTCAGAGTTTCAGCATTACCATTACTTAGATATGACAATTATAAGTTTGGGCCGAGATATCTATTTCAGAACTCGAGTAATCTAATAGGTACTCAATTAGATATATTTTAAAGCGTATTTTAATGTGTACCGACGTTTTTCAGAACCCGTGTTGTTTATATAAGCCGATAAACTTAAAATTAATTCTGGTAATCTGGCGTAAAGGTCCCATCCCATATCATTAACAAAATGGATAATATTTATATTCCTTACGTCATCGTGACGCTTAAGTTGATATTGGTAGTCATACTGTATAAACCCAGGTCACTTATCATTTACGTGTTGTTCAGAACGCATCGCGCCGAACGTTCGACTGAGTGTATTTGTGAAAAATTAAAAATAAAACAGTGAAAATGACGAACGAGAAACCAATTATTAATAAATGCTGTGGCATAATACCTAATGGTATTTTTCTGGTGATTTTTGCACTATTAAAAATTGTAAGTATTCATCAGGAAAATATTTGTGAAAACTGTCGTGGTTAAGTTTGCAAATAGTTACTTGGAGTGGGGTTTTAGAATATGTTTGGAAAGTTTATGAAGAAGTTATCAATCTGTAGAAGTACCTAATACTCGTATTAAGCTATTTTTTTGTATTATTATCTAAAATTAAAATTTCCTGACTAAAACTTGTGCAGTGTAGACAGCGATAAAAGTTTAACATTATAGAGCTCCAGATAATAAAGTTCACCAGATTTCCTTAGACAAAAGGCATTAGGTATCGAACGTACTATACTATTGCGTTTGAGTTTGCTAGAATGTGGTAAGGTAGATCTAGATTTTATTTTTAATGTAGTACTTCCGCTTCCACAGATAAGCCCCAGAGGCTTCCGTGGCAGCTATATAAACATGAAATTGTAAAATTGTATTTTGTCTTAAATAAATAAATAAAAAAAAAAAACTTATTGCAAAAGCTTTTTAACTCCCGCGGTTTAATCCGCGTTCCCGGGGGATCTTATGTCTTCCCGGAATAAAAAGTAGCTTGTATGTTATTCCAGGGTATGATCTATTTATGTACCAAGTTTCATTCAAATCTGTTTAGTAGTTTTTACGTGAAAGAGTAACAAATATCCACACATCCTCAAAAACTTTCGCATTTATAGTATTTGTAGGATAAATACCTTTTAATTTAGTATCAAACAATATATTCGTTATTAGTTCCAAGAGTATTCCGCGGTAGGCGCTGTGCCAATTTCTATACAGAAAATAATAATTATGTCGTAAATGCAATCGTAACGCGTTTGCTTTGCGTAACTTCAATTCTATACGTACAATCTGAACAGGATCAGTGATATTTGACGTTATTTGCGTTCATGACAAATAGAAGCAAACACAAATATAATTATAAATTAGTTTGAAGTGGGATCATAACAGAGTCAGGAAGGAAAACATTTACTGATGCTTAGGCACAAATTAGTCATTACTGTGACCGATATTTCTGAGAACTGTTACTTAGTTATGTTTTACTGTTGTTATTGGAATAAAGCACTATCCACACATTTACGGGTACCCGGCTCTGGGACGGGGAAAAAATCGGTTACGTACAATTAATACGAACTTGTTCACACAGCTCCGTGTCAGGGGCCTCCGGATACATCATAGTATAACGAACAACTCGGAACACGGATAGCCCTGACCCGGAACGGCATCTTTTTGAATATTTTTGAGGTCATCCGAATTTAACGGTATCCAAACCGGCGAAGTGTGTGTTGCTCTCGCGCACGGGATCTGTACAAAATACGTTCAGCCAATATATATAGATATCTGAGCTAAGTATAACTTTGTGTTGAACCTTGTTTAGTTTAAAAAGTTTGTTTGTTTGCAAAGTTTAGGACTGCTCTTACCACTGAGGTAGAGACGAAGCCACACATAGCCACTATGCAGTGCCGGTTTTAGCTCTACCAGCACCCTGGGCGAGATGTGGTAACCCCTCCTTCTCCCGCCAACAGAAGGGATTTTAAGCCATTATAGCCATTTTATCGTTAGACTTGAGAATTTATTTATTTATTTAGACTCGAGATAGCAGGACTCGCTCATGAGCGACCGGAAAAAAGGTGGGCCTGGCGCCCTGGGTGATCGCCCTACCGCGCCCTACCCTAACGCCGGTACTGCCACTATGTATTCTTCTTCTCGCAAATAACATGTTGATAACTTACGACCTATAACTTAGCTGCAATTAGCAAAAAACGTGATAAAATTTGAATTTCGCGCTCCAACCGAAGGTTTACCCTTAAAAGCGTTCTAGGGCTACGTGTTTAAACTTTCTGTGGAGCTGAAACAAAATGGAGCATGACTTCTGCTTATGATAGCTTCTCTATACGTAGTAATATACCTCAGTGGCTCTTACTTACTTATTTTAACGATAGAGTTCGTTTCTGTTTCAATAGAGGTCAAAAACCTCAAAAATACTGGTTTATGCGATGGTTCTACATACAGAGTTCAATAAGGAAAAAATACATGTTTTATTGTAAACATTTTACAGAGAAGGCATACATGTGGGAAGTGATTAGGTATTCTAATACAATAGCTACTTCCCCGTGGCTTTACCCATGTTTCAGAGAATCTTTTCTCGGGATTTACCAATTAAATTGTATTATCACACTAATTGATATAAAGCTTTCGATAATAATTTCTTACATAACCGCGACGAACAACAGGATTATTATAATTTTGTAGTGTATGTCAGATCGGATCAGAAATGATGAGATCCGCAGGCGAACCAAAGTTACCGACATAGCCCGAAGAATTGCTAAACTTAAGTGGCAGTGGGCGGGACACATCGCTCGTAGAACCGACGGCCGCTGGGGCAGAAAGGTTCTCGAGTGGCGACCACGAACCGGAAGACGTAGCGTGGGCAGGCCCCCCACAAGGTGGACCGACGATCTTGTTAGGGTCGCGGGAAACCGCTGGATGCGGGTAGCGCAAGACCGGCCATCGTGGAGATCCTTGGGGGAGGCCTTTGTCCAGCAGTGGACGTCTTTCGGGTGATATGATGATGATGATGATGAGTGTATGTCTGTGGCATCATGGCTCCTGAATGGCTGAACCGATGGTGCTCTTAAATATGTTCCAAGAAAATCCACTTAACTGTTTTCTGTCTGTGTGTGTGTGTGTATCTGTCTGTAGCCTCATAGCTCCTGAACGGATGGACCAATTGCGATTTAGTTTTTTTGTTTGAAAGGTGTCTTAAAATCGAGAGAGCTATGATTCAAGAAAATCCGCTCAGCCGTTTGGAAATTATCACCAATATACTAGTCAGTGTCGGGGGTTCCTTTCAATTTTTAATTTGGTTTAGGTATTAGAGGATTTTGTGTCGGAGGTGTCTTTTAAGGGGGATGTCCCAAAGAGCCCGCGAAATTAATTTTTTTTTGCAGCTCAGTAATAGGTCATTTATTCGTCAAAATATGATTTGCGACACTGAGATATGGCTATCTATGTATTCATTTTGCATCCGAAATATTACAGAACTGTACATTGGTTCCTAAGCGTTATATATCGAAATGGAATCAATGTATGGATTTAAATAGTTTAAAAAGCATAATGTATACATACAGTAATCAATTAGCATATTAATGAGGCGCAAATCACATTTTGACAAATAAATGACCTATTACTGAGCTGCAATTTGACAAAAAAATTATAAAATTAGATTTTCGCGGGCTTTTCGGCCGATTCACCTTAAACCTTTAATTTAAGTATATTGGTGCCGATTCTGTAGTTTACGAACTAAATAAATTTAATCTCACTATATCTCTTTCGAATAGTAAATATAATTTATTTATTTATTTATCACCAACTCCTTAGACTACCATTACAGGTGGGTACCTAATGCGGTAGAAGGGCCTTAAAGTTATCTTAAAAATTCAATTTTACAATATTAATAAACTATACATCACACATAATATAATACAACAATAAACAACAATAAAGGTAATAAAAACATAATATAAATTAACTAATCTTAATTATAACATTTATCTTGACTTCGGTCTCCGAGATTTATTTTAACTATGTAGTAGTAGCCCTGCTACGCCTAAACCTGTCGCACAAGCATTCAGAGTAAGTAAAGAAAAAGATATACTCGTCCCTTTCTCATACTCACTCCGTATCGTCGCCCGGTTCATGCTTCATTATTGTCCGTGCGCGCGCACCGACTGCACAAGTAATAAATCACCAGTGATAAATTTAAGAAAATAATTTAATATAAAATAAAAATGCCGAAACGTACTCGGGAAGAAAAGAAGGAACATTGGACAAGAAAATTAAAAAAATACGAAGACAAGCTGCTAGGACAACGTCGTCGTGTAAGCCAGCGGATAATTTACTCCAGTGATGAAAATGATGAACAAATTGAAGGTGTGCTATTATTTTAAAGTAATGTTACTTTACATAATTATTTCTCGTTGAATTCTTCGAGAAAATATTTTAATTCCTGTTGTATTCTTCGGGATGATTTACGATCGCTAACTATTTAGCTCGATCCATTATTTAAACCAAGTAATTTGGTTCATTTGCTGCCTTAAAAGTGTGAAAATTTGTCTACCCACAAAAAAAAAAAAAAAAAACCTGTTTTGCTTTATTGAGCATATAATTTATTTCCAGAACATCGGGAAACTGGACAGATTCCTTTGGTTAGCCCAGATGATGTTATATATGATAATTTCGCTATGCCGACCAGCGGTGATGAGCGACTGCCCGGCAATGAGGTTTTGGCTCCTATCGACGAAACCCCACTCACCGAAGGCCTAATCGTCGAAGTCCCGATTGTCGAAGCCACTTTAGTCGAAGACCCCATCGTCGCCGATGTTTTCGATGTGGAAATGTTGCAAGCGCTAGGTGATAACGAGCCAGAGGTGGTCGAATTCTCTGATGATTTGCATATTGATATTGCGAATAGGTTTCAACAAATTTTAGCTAATGGTTTAAAAAAGGAGGTTAAAGACGAGCTCATCAAAAAATATTTATTTCCAAATAACGTCCCTCTTTTGAAAGCACCCACACTTAACCCCGAAATCGAGACTATGTTAGTTGAAACTTGCCGTTCCCGTGACAAGCGCTTGCTGGGCAAGCAAGATCAGCTAGGTAGGGCGTTATCTGCCCTAGGGAAAGCAATGACATGTCTCTTAAAGAAAAACCCGGATATTTCTGATGTTATTCGTACTCTGAACGATTCGGGAAAACTGTTTGCCGACTCCCATTACATAGAAACCGATACTCGTAGATCTGTTATCATTCCATTGGTAGAAAAATCCTTAATTGACCCCTTTAAGAAACGTAAAAGGGATAATTTCTTATTTGGAGAAAGTTTAGGTGAGGTAGTTAAAAACTCGCGAGGGATTAAAAAGACAAGTAAATTAATTCAAGCTGTGGCATCTACTTCTACCTCCGGTTTAAACTACAAAGGCCCACCGACTCGACCACGCCAACCGTGGACCGGTCAAAACTACCCACAATATCGAACCGGTGCCGGTGGGCCGCGAGCGTCCTACCCGAATCACTGGCGAGCAGCGCCCGGCCCCCCGCCGAGACCGCAGCAGCCAGCCACTCGCCGCTACCCACCGCCGGCACCGCCGCCGCCATCCCGGCGTCAACCGGCGCAGAGGCATCGTGCTACCGACCGCCCGCAGAAGTAGACATACAACCTCAGGTACACGCCGGTCGTTTAAAATATTTTACGCGAGCTTGGCGGTCCCTCACAAACGATGAATTTATTCTAAATAGTGTGTCGGGATACTCGATACCGTTTATTACGGTACCGAATCAGCGCCCGGAGGAGTATCCTAAGCGATATTTTTCCAAAGATGATACCTTAGCGATAAAACGGGAAATACAGCATTTATTAGATATTAAAGCTATAAGGAAATGCGACCCAGTAAGTGGACAGTTTTTATCAGACGTGTTTCTTATACCAAAAAATGACGGGAGTATGAGATTTATTTTGAACCTAAAGAAATTAAATAAGTACGTTTATGTTAACCATTTTAAAATGGAAGATATTAGGACGGCGACCAAACTTATTACGAAAGGCTGCTTTATGGCTAATATAGATTTACAAGAAGCGTACTTTTTAGTTCCAATTCACGCTAGTTCGAGGAAATACCTTCGTTTTTATTTTGATGGACTTTACGAATTTATTGTTCTTCCATTTGGTTTATGTTCAGCTCCCTACATATTTACAAAAATTTTACAACCAGTAATAACCCAACTAAGGTCATGTGGTTTAAAATCAGTACGTTACTTAGATGATATTTATTTATTAGGTGATTCTAAAAAAGACTGTCTGGTGAACGTAAACAGTACAATAGATTGTTTGACAAAATTAGGTTTTATCATCAATTATAAAAAGAGCAGTTTAATACCAAAAACTTCATGTACTTTCTTAGGTTTTGTTCTAAATTCTGAATCAATGACCTTACAATTACCTAAGAGGAAAAGGGAAAGTATATTATTAAGTTTAGAAAATTTATTACTGACAAAAAACATGCGTATACGAGAATTTGCACGAATTGTCGGTTCTCTTACTGCGGCATGTCCCGCAGTAGCCTATGGGTGGCTATATACGAAGTCATTTGAAAGAACCAAATATATTGCACTCCAGAATAGTAATGATAATTACGATTCATTCATGGCCATTAACGATAATTTATATAATGATGTGTTATGGTGGAAAAATCAAATTCTCGTTACTGTAAATCAGATTAGACAATATAAATATGCATTAGAGATATTTACCGATGCATCCACCACAGGATGGGGGGCTGCTTGTAATACTGAAAAAACTGGGGGTACATGGACTGATATCGAGATGACTAGTCATATAAATTACCTTGAGCTATTAGCTGTTTATTTCGGGCTTAAGTCTTTCGCTAAAGATAAAAGAAATTGCGATATCCTCTTACGAGTAGATAATACTACCGCCATTTCTTACGTGAATAGAATGGGTGGAGTACAATTTCCCCATTTAAATAATATTGCAAATATGATTTGGAAATGGTGCGAGGAAAGAAGAATATTCATTTTTGCGTCTTACATTAAATCTTCTTTAAATATTGAGGCTGATAGTGAATCTAGAAAAATTAATATTGATGCTGAATGGGAATTGGCAACTTATGCGTTCACAAAAATTGTTCATATTTTTGGCACGCCTGATATTGACCTTTTTGCATCTCGGGTCAATGCCAAATGCACCAGGTATATATCCTGGAAAAGAGATCCTTATGCTGATAATATTGACGCCTTTACCGTAGATTGGTCTTCTTTCTTTTTCTACGCGTTCCCTCCTTTTGTCATAATTTTAAAAATATTAAATAAAATTATTAGCGATGGAGCTACGGGAATTATGATAGTACCAAACTGGCCATCACAGCCTTGGTATCCTCTCTTTAAGTCTCTATCCGTTGGTGAAATTTTAATATTTCCCCCTAACAAATATCTTGTTACGTCTACTTTCAGTTCAATACACCCGCTGCATCGACACCTTTCCCTGGCAGCGAGTGTGTTATCCGGGAAGGCTTTATCAGACAAGGTGTACCAGAATCGGCAATAAAGGTTATGATTTCGTCATTGGCAAAGAATACTATTTCCCAATATAATTCAAGTTTAAAAAAATGGTGGCAGTATTGCAACCTTAATGATTGTAATTTTTATAATGTTAATGTTAGTTCATTATTAGATTTTTTAATAGAATGCTTTAAGTCAGAATCATCCTATGGGACATTAAACAATCATAGATCGGCTATATCTTTGATTTCCTCTAACAAGAATATAAGTCACGACGATAGAATCAAACGTTTTTTTAAGGGAATCTTTAAACTGAGACCTGTATTTCCCCGCTATAATATTACGTGGAACCCTAATATTGTATTAGATTATTTGGCCAACCTACCAAATGATTCTATTAGTTTACAATTACTGAGTAGGAAATTAGTCATGTTATTAGCTTTAGCGACTGGGCAAAGAACACAAACGCTTTCGTTAATCAAAATCTCCAACATAAAATATTACAGTGACCGCATAGTTATAGTTATATTGGATTTAATAAAGACATCGGGTATTGGTCGTGCACAACCAACTTTAAATCTACCTTATTTTACACAAAAACCGTGTGTTTGCCCAGCCGCAACGATAAAAATATATTTATCAAAAACGTCTTCCCTTAGACCTGAGAATGAAGATTATCTTTTTATAACTTGTAAAAAACCTTATAGATCTACTTCATCCCAGACCATTGGGCGATGGATGAAGTTGACCTTGCAAGAGAGTGGCATCGACACTTCGATATTTGGTGCTCATAGCACAAGACACGCTTCTACCTCATCGGCATCCCATGCTGGGATAAGCGTCGATGTCATTCGGAGAACTGCCGGCTGGTCAGACCAATCAGCAGTGTTCGCTAATTTCTACAATAGACCAATTGTTGATTCGACATCTAATTTATTAAATGTTACATAAGAGTTTGATTGTTATGCTGATTGTAAAAAAGTTAATTGTAGTGTGTTAATTAAAAAGATCTTGGAAACACTCTTACATTTTTATTTTTTGGTTCTTCCACATTGATATCTATATCTAAACATCTACATAGTTAAAATAAATCTCGGAGACCGAAGTCAAGATAATTAGATGATCAAACGAACTTACCTGAAGTGAAGTTCGATCTTAATTATCTTGACTTCGTCGAAGAGATTAAGGTCCCTCCCATCCCCTTACAAATTGTGACCCGGAATATCAATGTGGTATTTTTCCTTAACTCTAAAATAATGAAGCATGAACCGGGCGACGATACGGAGTGAGTATGAGAAAGGGACGAGTATATCTTTTTCTTTACTTACTCTGAATGCTTGTGCGACAGGTTTAGGCGTAGCAGGGCTACTACTACATAGTTAAAATAAATCTCTTCGACGAAGTCAAGATAATTAAGATCGAACTTCACTTCAGGTAAGTTCGTTTGATCATCTAAAAAAAGTATAGTAGACATTTTGCGAATTCACCAAAATGACATGTAAATACATCCATGTTGTTATGAATTTCGTTAATAGAACGAATTGCGCGGGTCAGTGGTGCTTTGGCGAGAAGGTCGGTTCTGGCAATCGGTACAGCCAGCAGCCGCGGGCGCCGCCGCTTCCACACGTAGCGGTCCGGCACACATAAACTTAGGCGCTGCAGTACTCCAGGGTTATGATCAAGGCCACGCAGCAACCTAACTAAATACATGACAAGTGTAAATTCACGTCTTACTCTCAATTGAGGGATGCAAGATATTTTAGTCCTGTCAGTTTAATCCGATCACATATTTCAACGTGAATTTAAGCGCGATCTTTATTGGTCACGACTAGGTACTTACCCGTACATTACGACGGCATGGATTAAACTGACAGCATTAAAAATGTTCTGTCTTTTTAATAAGGTTAACATGAAAGAGAGGTGACTTGTCTAATATTAGTTAAGTTCGTAAACAACAGAATCGACACCATTATCCTACTAATCCTATAAATACGAAAGTTTGAGAGGATGTATCGATGTAGTGTAGCTTGTACTACAGAAACCAGTTATCTGATATACTACAAGTACCTACGTACTACTTTATTTTGTAAAAATACATACATAATAGTTAATCACACCCAGACTCAGGTGAAACAGACATGTCCATATACCCAAATGTTTGCCCTGGATGGGAATCGAACCCACTGCGGGATATAGGTGGTCAGTAGCTGTCATAACTATATGTTTATTTGTTTCAGATTGTAGATTTAATTGCGGTTGGAATATTTGGAGGGTACACCGTAATTATTTTATTTTTTGATAACATTACTGTAACAAAAATCAGTGTTTTACTTCTAATTGATCTCGGGTTGATATTGGATATCGCCTTTATGGTCATCAAGATTGTCGGAGCTTGTACGGTAATTAAATCTTATTTATAACTTAGTTTTAAGTCCATTTTGGTGTATCGAAACGTAAATGTATGTAAACTAAGCTGAAGTAGGTACATATATTTCACTTTAAGATTTTATCCTCAATTAGCGACCAGCCCCGGCTTCGCACGGCTTTTCTTGGATTTTCAGTACTATAATATGCATGTATTATACATTTAAACCTTCCACTTGAATCACTCTATCTATTGAAAAAAACCGCATCAAAATCCGTTGCGAAGTTTTAAAGATCTAAGCATACATAGGGACAGAGAGACGGGAAGCGACTTTGTTTTATACTATGTAGTGAGGATTAGCGACCCGCCCCGGCATCGCACGGCTTTTCTTGGCTTTTCTGGAAGCTCCTTTGGAACAGCACAGTGCAAGACCATTTAGACCATTTTTTTTCTGTTACAGAAATGCAATCATCTCTTCAAACTATCGTTTGTCTACAGTATACTATCATTACTGATCGCTGTAGCAGCGTCAGTTACATTTGTGGTGCTGATATTTATAACAGGCTCCAAGGACTTCACTCAGGATCTTTTCAGTCACGATGTAACGGACACGGAATATTTGGCTATCTACACTGCTATCATCATTGTATATACTTGTGAGTTTCAATTCTTCACGCATTGTGGCACTTTCCAATGTTCGTCTGGAGCTTAGGGTTCGGCAAATGCTTGGGGTACTTTCAGTTTCGGCGGAAATGGAAATGTTTTGGTGGAAGTCGAAGGGCGAAAGTGGAAGCGAAAATATTTCCATAATTTCAAGGAAGTATCAAGAAATTTGTTCAGCGGTTTTATGTTATATATACCTATATGAATGAAAATAAGAAAACTATTCCGTTTCTAATGGATCTCAGAAGTAAAAAAAACTTAAAAAACAAATCAAATAAAGATCAAAAAGAAAAAACATTTTTAGTTCTAAAAAGGGGCATATTCACGATTTTTTACTGACGTTACGTAGTAATAAAAATTCTAATATAAAAAAAAATTTCGTCACATAGTCTGTAGTTTAACATATTGCCTTGTTTTACAAAGAATGCCAAGAAAAATAGAATCTAGAATCATCATTTCTCGAAAATCGTCGCCTTAAAATACGCTGCAATGTGAATATAATTGAGTAACCAAAATCATCCTGTATAAAAAAAAAACAATATAAGGAATAAGTTGTACCTATATAATAGCATTGTTTGCAGAAAGCGTTTCGAAAAGTCGACAGATGGTACAATAAAGTCAAGTCAATAAATATTGGCTTATAAACATAACGAGGAAAATAGGATACAAAAATAAACATAACTACGCTGATGAGCTATGAACATAGCTTGTCGTAATGGAATAAAAATACCCGGAATATACTTAGTTGTTTATTCCTATATATCACTAAACCACGCCCTATTTACTTCATACAAACGGACTAATTTAATCACCTACGCTTTGTCTGGTAAGGTTGATGAAGCCATCAAAGGCTACCAATTTTAGTCCTTTCCAAAAATAAAGCGACCCATCTAGTAAAAACTACCAATTTGTCTATACTATACGTAGGTAATTCTGGTACTTCTATACTAATCTAAGTATATCTATACCATTATATTTTAAAAAAAATAGACCAGTATTTGACCACAATTTCACCGTGGTCAGTGATGATGTAGCCGATGGTGGTAAGCACCAGAGTTATAGGTCCGATTAAAAAAAAAACACAAATAGGATCTACATTATCCCCGAGTGCATATGCTATTTTTATGCCAAGAAAGCGGGTGAAACTGCGAGAAATAGCTAGTCATGAATAAAAAGGGG
The DNA here is from genome assembly GCA_963555595.1 of Tethea ocularis. Lineage (NCBI taxonomy): Eukaryota > Metazoa > Arthropoda > Insecta > Lepidoptera > Drepanidae > Tethea > Tethea ocularis. Next base: position 8,777,942 of record OY741972.1, on the reverse strand, counting down.
TGAATAAAAATTATAATGAATATAACGGACTGTAGTATGTACCCACTGATCGAATAACAAAAACAGTTCTTATCAGTATACTTAGGTAGGTACTATGTCAGTTATCTAGCTACTACATTAGGGTAGTTGACTGACACATCAAATCAGCTACTTTTTAATAAATGTCAAAACGATAGTTTATATGGAATTTTGTATGAAATATTACACTATGACGTCATAGTTCCACAGAATCAAATCATCTACTCTTAGTGGTCCACTGGTAATTAAAAATCATATAAAGCATTAAATGTACAACATATTTGATATTTTCACGTGTTTTTAGATGTTTTATGCATTGGTTAGTGTTTGGTCATTTATTTTTGATAGTGTCAACTACCCTTTTGCAGCTTCATAATTATATGTTAATATCTGAAATAATTAATAGTTATGTTAAATACAGTTTAAAATAATTAAAGAACTAAGCGAAGTAAGACGTATTAATATTTAGGGAGTCGATACGCAGCATAAAATGGAAGAATTCTATTCAGATATGAAACATAATTATGTAGGTATATAAAATTGGAAATGTGTCAAAATTAACCACAATCTCATCAGTCTGGCCAAAAAGCCAGAAGACGCAGCGTGGGCAGACCCCCACAAGGTGGACCAACGATCTTGTTAGGGTCGCGGGAAACCGCTGGATGCTAGGGTAGCTCAAGACCGGCCATCGTGGAGATCCTTGGGGGAGGCCTTTGTCCAGCAATGGACTTCTTTCAGCTGATATGATATTTTTTTTTTGCTATGTATAGGCTTGTGTTTACCACAATCTCATCTTGGTCAGTGATGATGTGGCCAATGGTGGTAAGTACACAAAGCCTAGAAGGGAACTGGCTCTCAAGTGCAGCTGTCGGAACACACCGGAAGGTGCTTGGCGACAGATTTTCAACTTGAGGGTGGTAGCCAGCCAGGCGGGTACTACAAAGTATCCTACGATCGTGCTGTGGTTTCCACACGATGTTTTCCTTCACCGAAAGCTCAAGCACATTGTAGGATTTGAAACCGTGACCTTCGTCTCGGCATTCGACGTCACTCACCACTGCGCTATCATTGCTCCAAAAATCTCTTCTTAATGATGATGATGGATTACAATCGCTTATTTTTATTATTCATTTTCAGTGATACACATTCCTGTAATTTTGCTGATAAAGAGTGAGGTTACAAAGAAAGCTGGCAAGGGACATGGTGACAGCGTTGATGTAAACGGCAGAATAAGACGTACTAGCCAGTTATCTTACGGCCGCTTTGTCTGAAAAGCTAGCCGTACATAAAAATCAGTATTCAAATGTATATGATTTAATATGATATTTTCTATAATACTTTTAAAATATTCCTGGACAGAATACTCAAGTAATAAAATAAAATAAATAAATGATTATGTGGTTTTATTTTGTACTTTGGTAGGTTTGATTTAATTTATAAAATTGAGAGAATCTTTGTAATATTCTTTGTTAAAGCTAGTCTTAAGATTATTTGAAAGAACGAGGGGTTGTTTGAAACTCATCTCAATCTAGAATCATAATTTCTCGAAGCTATTGTACGTAGTATATTATTTTAGGTACTCAGTGCTTTTACATACAACATTGAACAACAATTTTGTTAATTTTGATAACTGAAGTGATTAGTTAAAGATAACAAATGAGACACTCGGAATGCCCTAATCTATATACTAATAATAAAGCTGAAGAGTTTGTTTGTTTAAACGCGCTTATATCTGAAGTTACTAGTCCGAGTCGAAAAATTATTTCACTAATAAGAAGCATTTTCGTTACATTATTCCCGAAGGTATAAGCTACTTTTCATCCTGGGAACGCGAGTGGAACCACGGAGTACAGCTAATTCCTAATAAAAATAAATTGTAAAAGCATAACAAAAAACCATAGATAAAATGAAATGCCTATAGGCTGTAGACAGTCAACTTGCGGCGCAGTGAGATGAAGGTCAACTCACAGATACACAGTCACTGAATACAATAGATGTATATCTTTATAAACATAGCAAGAAATACCAGCCTCCTATTTTTAGTCACATCATAACGTGCGAGTACGCCGAAGTGAACGCTTTGTATTTTGTGGAGCAAATAAATAATTAAAAATGACTTACGAGGAACCAATTATTGAGAAATGCTGTGGTATAATACCTAATCGAGCATGCCTAGTGATCTTTGGAATTATTAAACTCGTAAGTACCTATAAAACTTTTACATTATGAGAATTTGTTGTTTGGATCCAACATGATGCAAATCTTCGCAGTGGGATTTCCAAGAAATTTTGAATACTTATTATTTTCGAATGAGATCACAGTATTTATTTTAAACTTTAATGTTGCGATTACAAATATGGTTTGTACGTAGTTAGGTAGTATATGTACTTCTATAGATTACTAATATTATAAAGAAATTAGGTTTGCATATAGAAGGTAATATACGGAGTTACTGGTCCAGTTCTAAAAATTCTTTCTCTAATAGGAAGCTGCATTATCCCCGAGTGTTATAGGCTACTTTTTGTCCCAAGAAGGTGGGCGAAACCGCGGGAAACAGCTAGTATATTAAAACGTTCAACGGCACGCATCGTGCTAGGAATTTGTTGTCGCCAAAATATATGCGTCATACATATTCAGTGCAGTTAAATGTTATACTTCTATGTTTATATTTTCAAGTATTCATTTGTGCATTTGTTTGTAATCATAAATGCTTATTTGTACAATATGGTTCGGAAATCAGCCTCTAACTGAAATGAACCGGCACGAAACTCGGCTGAGTAACATTTTTCTATAGGTGTTTTGTTTTGGTTAATATGTATTAAAATACAACATAAAAAGAATGAGGATTAAGACTGTAAATTAAAACTAGGGAATTTTTAAAAGTTGGACCCGTATAGATTTTTGACAGAAATCAAGATTGATTTAAGACATCAGCTTGTACTTATGTGAGACTAGTAGGTATTCGAACACGCTGTTTATTGTTATTCCTGGGTATGATTTATCTGTTTCATCCGTTCAGCCGTTTATGAGTAATTGAGTTACAAACACCCTAACATCTAAACATTCACATATAAAAAAATGGATAACATTTAAATTATTTGAGCAATCCTTTCTTCTTTAAATAGTTTAAAACAAAGTCGCATCCGTTGTCTGTTCTCTTAGATCTTTTAAACTACGCATCGGATTTTAATGCAGTTTTCAGCAATAGATAAAGTGATTCAAAATGAAGGAACTGAAAAGCTGAGAAAAGCCGGGCCAAGCCGGGGCGGAACTATAGTTTAAATTAAAGTTTCTCCTTTTTCATCGGAATCTCTTGACAGAGTGGTATGGCGGGTCTTGAGCGACTGCTTTTGCATCCCCACTTGGCTCTATTGCAAGCATTGCGGGAACATTCGGTCATGGAGGATATGTAGGAAAAAAAACTCCTGCAGGTCCGACATAATTTCGATCATTTGAAAACACAGTACTTTAGAAAAAAGTCGTAGAAGAAAGTTTGATAGGCTCACGAAGTTTCAAGTATGTACTTAGGTGCATCATGTCAGCCAAAAGACGTCCACTGCTGGACAAGGATCTCCACGATGGCCGGTCTTGCGCTACCCGCATCCAGCGGTTTCCCGCGACCCTCACAAGATCGTCGGTCCACCTTGTGGGGGGCCTGCCCACGCTGCGTCTTCCGGTTCGTGGTCGCCACTCGAGAACCCTTCTGCCCCAGCGGCCGTCGGTTCTACGAGCGATGTGCCCCGCCTACTGCCACTTCAGTTTGGCAATTCTTCGGGCTATGTCGGTTATTTTGGGTCGCCTGCGGATAGGGTGCATATTGGTTTTATACCCTGCATAACAATCTGAGGACAAAGCATAAGATATACCTACTTATGGCATTAATCATTTAATTGGTTTAATTTATTTGACGTAATTACCACGAACAGTTATTGTATGACTACTACTATGTGGTTAAGCTTATATACGCATTAATTTAATCATAGGGAAGTATATTTAAATAATTACCTACGCACATAATAAACAAAGGATAGCTAGTGTTTTGATGAAAAGAAGCCTTGCTGAGTTTCTTGCCGGAGTCTTCTCAGTTCAAGTGTATTCCGAACCGGTGGTAGAGTCTATTGTAAAACTGTAACTTTTGACATTCATAAGTGCCTTATTAGGGCCTAAACTGAATAAATGATTTTTGATTTGATGTCACTTACACCTATTATTAAATTTGGACGTTTTTGACGCATAAACGGTAGCGGACGAATGAAAAAAAGTGGATACATTTATTCCAGGGACGATGTATAGCCAAATCACATAATAGCTGATATGACGTAGGTAGGTAGGTTATGAAAGGATTTTTGAAATTCAGTCCTTGAAGGGTTAAAAGGGGATCCGGTGAAACCGTGAGTATGACCGTAAATATGTAGGCTCTGTCTCTGTATATCCTCTTATAACTCAAGAACGGCTCGACCGATCTTGATGAAAATTGGTTTGTAGTAAGAACATGTGACTGCGCATGTGATAGGCTATGATGTTGGTACACATTTTGGTATTAATAGAAAATCTGTCTGTATGTAGGTACTACTATTTATACTTAGAGTTTGAGATAATGTAGAGTCCTTAGTAATGCGAGGGGTTCAAGCCGCCCAAGACAAAGACAGAGATGCATACTCTACTTTTCATACCTACTACGAGACATTAAAAACTTCTGGAGTCACAACACCGTCTTTTGGTTCACTACAATCGCGCCTTATTTTGTGTTCAGTTCTACCTATGAGTGCCAGTACGATTTTTAAGAAACTCTCTTTACCATGCCTGAAGGCCTACTCCGAAAAACGATACACGATAGTTCGATCATCGTTATTAAATTATTAACCAATAGAATTACACAAAATTTACGTGTCGTCAGTTTGCTGCAATTCTATTGGTTGATAATTTGACAACGATGATCGGACTATCGCGAATCGTTTTTCGGAGTAGGCCCTCTGTATCTGGAGTTTTCATACGAATTATTTAGTTGACATTCCATATTCAAATCACATTATGCACCATCGGGTCTTAATGAAATTCAGTACAATTAGGGATGATGATTAGTCAGTCTAATTCTGATTAGTCAGTCAGTTAGGTTAACAAAAATTATTGGATACGTATTTTTTATTCTATCAAATCCAATAAAAAATAACAAATATAAGTCTCATCAAAGTTCAAGAGTGCAGCTTGTGACGTCATCTCTCTGTATTTTTTTGTTTTCAGAATTAAAGAAAAAATGTGTCCAATATTTTTTGGTAATCTAACTGACGGACTATTATTGTCCTGCTACTCCTCAGGCTCTAGGTCTGCAAGACATAATTTGACGGTGGTAATTTTTTTTATTTTTCAGATCATAGACATCACAGCAACTGTAGTCCTTGGATATATATCATTGTTGATAATAGCTTATACGTCAGATTCTACTATAATTTGGTTCCTAGCAGTTGTCTTCGGTATTGTATTGGACATTCCCTTCATGATTATACTTATCGTTGGAGCTTGTAAGGTAAATAAATACAATCCTTATTAGCACTAGTTCCTGACGGATATTACGTTTTGTTTTATATCCTGTACCTATGTTAATCCAGAGTATGATCTATCTATGTGCCAAGTTTCATTCAAATCGGCTCAGTCGTCTATACGTGATTGAATCACAATCACAAACATCTAAAAATTCACTTTTGGTTTTAGATTTTAGTCAAATAATTGTGCCTATTCCATTCTTAACAAACTAAAGTAATTTATTTATTGTCTAACTAACTGCTGTCAAATTAGTTCCCCATAAATGATAATGTCATAGTCTAGACTAATTTAACAACTTTTTTCAGTACGTACTTGTACGTAATACTAATATTATAAATGCTATAGATTGTGAGTGTATACGTATGTTTGTTACTCTTTAATGTAAAACGTTTGAACAACTTTTCCTAGATCAATAAAAATTTAAAAATTCTCTGTATTTCTTTTCAGAAGAGCAATCATCTCTACAAGATATCATTTCAGTACAGCATTATATCATTAGTGATTGCCCTAACTTACATATTAGTATTTAGTATACTAATATTTGCAATTGACTTCTTTGATATTGGCAAAAATATTTACAGTAGTGATATGTCTGATATGGAGAATTTTCTGATCCACGTGACTGTCGTTTCTACTTATGCTCGTAAGTATTCTGGATAATAGGCGATGATATCTCAGTGGTAGTGACGTCGGATGCCGAAACGAAAGCCGTGGGTTCGAACCCTAAACTGAGCTTGAGCTTTCGGTGAAGGAAAACATCACAACATAGCTCGGTGGTAGGGTACTTGGTAGTACCTGTCTGGCTGGCTACCACCCTCATGTTGAAAATCTGTCACCAAGGACCTTCTGGTGTTGTCCGACAGCTGCATTTGATAGCCAGATCCCTTTTAGGCTTTGTGTGCTTACCACCATCGGCCACATCACCACTGACCACGATCAAATTGTGGTAAAATACAGGCAAATTATAGTAAAGGCCTTTCCGATCCGGTGAAATAACGCAGAAAAATATTGTCTATTCTTAAAATGATATAAAAACCATCGCTATAATTTTGACAGTTGTAGGTTAACCTATCACGATGATGGTAGTATAGTCACAGGTTCGATTCCCATCCGGGACAAACATTTGTGTGTATGAAAATGTCTGTCAACTGGTTTCCATAGTACAAGCTTTGCTCAGTCTGGAGAGTGAAGAACGAATCAACAAACCTACCTAACTTTTGATAGAATCTTTTTAACTTATACCTACCTGTTTTTTTTTCAGTGGTACACATTTATATGATACTGCTTATGAAGAGTGAGATTACCAAGACTACAAACAACGGACACGTTTACAATGATCAAGAAAACATGGTCGATACGAAATTAAATAAAACCAACCAGTTATCTTACAACCGTTTTCTATGAAAACTAATACTAAAATAAATGTATCATAAATATAATCAAATTAAGCTAAGTTACAGATCGCGTCATGTAAAAGACGCTGGCTTGTAACTAACAGTTACCTGCGCATTAGATTTATCGGTCTATTTGGTGGTATAAGGTACGGTAAACCTACCAAGAAGTCACGAGCGAAAGGCTAGTTCTTTAATAAAATAATAGGCCTAGTTCGTTCGTGCGCGAGTGTAGACCTGCGCAAACACACCTCCTCCACTTTCTTCCAGCGTTCTTTTTACATGACGCGACTCACGCGACCTATATTATTAATAAAAGTCTGTTGCTGATTACACTCTTAATTAAGTACTTATATATGTACCTACTAGATTTTTTAAGGCATGTTTTAAAAAGCTTTACAGAATTGTGTTTATTTTACTGGAGACTATAAAATGCCATAACCATGAAATCCTCATCCAATTGCGTTCATAAAAAATATTAAACCATAACCAATTTAATATTATCGAGTAATTTAAGAGTCACAATATTTTACTATATCTTTTTTGAAAAAACGGAAACAACACAAAAATATTGTTTTTGAAACTATTAGGTGCCACTTTATTTTGGTATCAATTTAATTAATTCGGTGTTTTTTTATATAACTTGTTTGTCTAGTCCATAACATTATTTTATATTTATACTGTAGCCTTTATTAATAATATAAAATAAAGTAAGAATATAATATTATAGTTTTATTTCTTGCAACAATCATCATCATCATCATCATATCAGCCGAAAGACGTCCACTGCTGGATAAAGGCCTCCCCCAAGGATCTCCACGATGGCCGGTCTTGCGCTACCCGCATCCAGCGGTTTCCCGCGACCCTAACAAGATCGTTGGTCCACCTTGTGGGGGGCCTGCCCACGCTACGTCTTCCGGTTCGTGGTCGCCAGGCAATTCTTCGGGCTATGTCGGTAACTTAGGTTCGCCTGCGGATCTTAGCTGATCCGATCTCGCAGGGAAACTCCGAGCATAGCCCTCTCCAACAATGCTGTGAAAATTTCAACTGTCTAACTATCACGGTTCATGAGATACAGCCTGGTAACAGAGGGACAGAGAGACAGCGGAGTCTTAGTAATAGGGTCCCGTTTTACCCTTAGGGTACGTTAAGGTACTATCGACAAAGTTGAAGCATGATCACCTTAAGGGTGTATTTTGCGTGCAGTGACCAGCCGCTACCTGTGTCTCACACAATATAACCAGACAATGCGCTTGTCATAAAATAGTAGATTGTCATTGTCAGTAAATAGTCTAAACAAAAGATTTTACAAGAGACCGTTTTATTGTCAGGGCAAACTATGATTACTGGCTGCAAGCGAAAAGGTCTCAAAACTGATCATGCTTCAACTTTGTTGATGGTACGTAAGGAACCCTAAAAAAATTTGATCCTAAGGCAAGGTCAATCACTGCGATACAGAAAGTTAATAGGTACCTAGCAAAGTACAATGAAGGTTTTTTTTTATTATATTCATTATTATAAAGAAAATTGTATTACTTAAGGGTACTGATTAATAACAAAAGAAATCATCAACACATTCCTCCATGGTATATTAGTAATATTTTCATGAAATTGTCGTATATGTCAGTAATATACCTTGGAGGAATATGTTGATGATTAATTTTGTTATTAATCAGTAAATATACTACCATTCTTGTCGCAAATAACATGTTGATAACTTACGACCTATAACTGAGCTGCAATTAGCAAAAAACGTGATAAAATTTGAATTTAACGCCCCAACCGAAGCCTCCACCTTAAGTAGTTACCATACAACTATTTGAAAGCATAGGTATGTACGAATAAATTATTCAATAGGTAGCTACCCAACATTTTATGATTATGATATTTAATCTCTCTAGTTTGTTCTATTAATTCCAAATATAAATGGGTGTATAAGGAAAAATAGGGTAGATATAATACAAAAAAATTGACAACTATTAAATACATACCACAGACTACAATTAGGTATAATGGTATAGGGATATACACACGCACCGCCGCCGTCTCGTGGAATAGTCGCACAAGTCGAGTGAATTTAAATCAAAAATAGAACTAAGAAAATAAAACCGAAAATGACAGATACGAAGCCCATCATAAATTCATTATGTGGTATCCCGAATCGTGTAGTTCTCATATCATTTGCAATCTTAAAATCGGTAAGTAATACTTTAATAAAAATAATTTAATTGTTGACAGATTTGTTTAAATAAAATATTTCAATGTGATTATTAATTTATAGTATTACATAATCGCCTCTTGATTTTTACTAAGGACTAGGCCCCAAAAATTATGGCGAGGATTTACATGAAAACATTATTTTTAGGACAAACATTTGTGTGCATGAACGAACATGACTGTTTGTCCTGTGTCTGTAACTATCTATATAAGTATGTATTTACAAAAAAAAGTAATATAAGTAGTATATCAGTTATCTGGTTTCCATTGTACAAGCTCTGCTTAGTTTGGGATCAGTTAACCATGTGTGAAGAATGTCCCAGGATATTATTATTATTTAAATTTATAGATATTCCGTTAATATAGCTCATTAGTATTATATTTATTTGTATTTTTTATATAAAGTACATAACATTACATATTAAAATAATTCGATGAGTGCATAGTAGGATTCACACTCATATCGCGCAGCTATATATATACAATTAAAATTGAGTACCTAACATATTACCACGTATAATAAAATAAAAAAGGAAACTCTGTAACCTACCGTAACTTGAGGTATTCCACTATGCGCACCCATTTTTAGAGCACCGATGCTAAGAGCACCAAAGATATTCCTTTTAGAGCACCCGTCAATATTTTAGCTTAGTGCTCTATGAGGAAACAAAAATGTTATTCGACTTTATTCCACTTGGAGCACCTATGGTTTAACCAAAGAGTAATTTAATAGACCTATATACAGGAGGCACTAACCCAGGGGTTAAACATGGCTATGTGACAGAATTTGTATAACATCATCATCATCATATCAGCCGGAAGACGTCTACAGCTGGACAAAGGCCTCCCTAAGGATCTCCACGATGGCCGGTCTTGCGCTACCCGCATACTACGATCATGAGATTCCCACTCGATAACCTTTCTGCCCCAGTGGCCATCAGTCTATGTATGTTTATGTGTGTAATATTTCAAAATGGTTATGAACAATCTAATAATTTTTAAAGAATTAGAGATAGTGGTATTTTTTTTTCTACACAGAAATCTATATTTACATAGTGAGAAAAATCAAAAAAATACTGGCTGATTAACTAGCTTGGGGTAAAAACAGTACCTATTATGTAACGACTAAAACGCCTTTGTTCAGCAGTGCACGTCTTTCGGCTGACATATGATACATAGAGGTCCAATTTCTCCGATTCCGATGTCGCCACTGACCCATTCTTATCCCGTCCCTAAATCAATCCCCAAATACCTTATGAAAACCCCACCACGTCATTTAATATATATAATATATATAGGTATATTACATATATCCAAACTACTCATAATTATAATGGATATCGTAGGTATTCAGATATAAGAGGAATATTATTAATCATTGTTACTGTGTAGTGTACTGTAGGTTTATTTTTGCTTATCTCCACAGTTGTTTTTAGTCCCCGGGCCCCCGACGAAAAAAAGGAGGGTTAAGAGTTTGTACTGTGTATCTGTGTGTCGGTCTGTGGCATCATAGTTTCTGAATGGATGGATCGATTTTGATTACGTTTTTTTTTCAACATTAAACGAGTAATTGACTTAACTCAAAACCTCAGACAAAGCAACTTATAGTTGGTATTACAAGTAAAAGATATTTGCATTGCAATGGCTTTTGACCTATTCTGAACAATTCATAACACTACACTCACACTCATATTCGCCGACGAGCGTACGTGTGTATCTACTATTCGCAAATAGGTAATGAAGTGCCCGGTATTGGTGTCCTGGGGGTCTAAAAAGGAAGGATTACGCAATATTGCTAAAAGGAATTCATTTCCTGAATTCACAGCAGATCTCATGCAATTCCTCTATTTTTTGGTAAAATAGTCGCCCTTTATGCGCAATTCAATTCATAAACAGATTCTGTTTTGAATTAATGTTACTAGACCACAAAAATTAAAACCGTAACTTTACCGGTTATTGTTTCTATTTACTTTTTGTTAAATTAAGACTGAATAACTATGTTTTTTTGTATTATAATTAAAAACCGATCGAACTGTTGCTTCATAGCATTTATTTGATTGGATTTGGGTACCCAAAACTGACATTTTAATTGATTATAAAAATATTTTCTTCTTCGACTGGTATGAATCAATGACAATATATTTTATCTTGTCTGTGGTCGGTCGGTCAAAGTTTATATTGGATGTTTTGATAGAGTACAAAATAAATATTTAAAAATTATAGTTTAACATTAAAATCATCTTTCAATAATTTAAGGAAAATATGGAAATTATTATACCTATAGTACTGTAATTATTTACGTAAAAATGTAAAAGGAAGACAATATCAGTATTGGACGAATAACACGGAAGAATCTTTTAGAACGTCAGGATTTTTTAAATGAAAAGGCGAGGAATCTCGCAAACCTAACCTAAAGTAAGTTTATCTCCTATAGTATTTCATACTTTTGATAAGTCGTTACGAGGATATTCCAAAAAACATTCAAGTTATTATTTGTTAAATCGTCAGTCAAGCTTGATACTAGGTAGGTACTTACCAGTTATTCAAAAATGGTTTTACCATTAGTAATTCGATATTATGATCTCAATACTGAGGTCCCCATTAGAATAGAAACATTTTATTTGTTAAACATTTATATAATAATTCCATTAATATTATACTATTATTGCACAAAGCAAAGACCTTTTTATAAACTTCCTCCTTGTTATTATGTTAAAGATGATATTACTGATAATGTGCATATTCCATCAATTAATTTAACTAACTATAATTTTACTAACTTTCAGGTTACCCGAAGAAGATGATTAATGGTCCATAGAATTATCAAGAAAGTAAAATGTTATGATTAACATGACAGTTACATATTGATGCAGTCATGCTGTAATTAGTGTCACAGTTTAATATACATATCATTATTATATGCAGTTTCTGGGAGCTGTATTCGCATACTGGCTGATTCTTGCCTTAGTATTAATAATTACACTAAACTACAGAAAGATGAAACAATGATACTGTAATAAATGTTTATGCTGTTTATTTACATTCTTTTATTTATCCTAACTAAATAAGTGACCAATGATAATTCTTATATCATGATGTCTCTCTGGTCTCATCTATCCTTGACTCTCACATATGGATACCTTTAGCCTATCATGACATCATGCAGTTCCGCTAATTTAATCAAAGACATCACAGATATGCTCATAATAATGTATTTTTTTGCACAAACTATCAACCTGGGTATGGTTTTAATATTATGAAGGTACTATAATTTAGATTAAAACTTAGAATAAAGATAGATGACATATAGGCTACTTTTTATCCTGGGAAAGCAAGTGAAACTGCGGGACAGGTAGTAGGAATTATTGCTCAGACCATCCTATTTACGCTGTAGGTAGTCTGTTCCCCTTGGCAATAATTAGTTTATACTGAAAAGATATGCATCCAATGTATTTATAGGTACCTACCTACTAATGTTATAAGTAAGGCATTGATATGTTAGAACACACTGATTCAGTCTGATTTAAAAATCTATTATTGCCTTAGATAGACTGTTTATTGAAGAGGGTTACCTATAGGCTCAGGCTATAATAAATCACCCTATTGCTATTGAACCCTAAAACACCCTATGGGAAGGTAGGTACCTATAGCTCATTATAATATTAAGACAACTTGTAAAAATTACGATGGTAAGAATGAGGTTCACAAAACTGGTGGTAACTTATTTGTAAGCCAAAACCTTTAAACTGTCCATAAAATGGGTTATAGACGTTAAAAATACATATTTAATTCCTAAATATTCATTGATTTTTAACAAAATCTCTAAGTTGAATTGTAAAAAGATAGTTCTCAGTATCTTCTTATGATTCTACTATTTGACGTAAAAGCAATTCGGATTTAGTGAACCATTTTACGAAACTCTATAGAAAACTGTCAAAGAAATGAATTGCAGATACAGAATCGTATTAGGATCATATTCTGAATTGCATAAAAAGCGGCCATTTTACGATTTTGAATTCAATTCATAATAGGATCTCATTATGATTCAACAAGTGCTTCCTTTTTAGAGCCCCTGGGGGCCAATTCCGCAAAATTACAACGGTTGTCGTCCAATTTCGATTCGGATTTTCGATTCAGTTATAGTTCGTTTTCTATCCAATTTTAATTTTACTAAAAAACGGTATTCCACTAAATAAACGAAACCAAACCACGATTGGATTACGATTAGATTGTAATCGTTATTGCCGTAGGTAACCGAAACAATTCTAATCCAATCAAATGTGTCAAATGTTTAGTGGAATACCACTTGATCGAACGTCAACTTTAACTCAACCATGATTGGATCTCGCGATCGTTGTCAGATTATTAGTGGAATATGAAAACGTGCAAAATTCGTCATTCAGCGCTGCGATCCAATTGTAATGTAATCAAAATTAATTAGTGGAATTGGCCCCGTTTACGTAGGTAAGCATCATAGGGCATAAGCTTGCACGCGCGCACAGAGCGTCGAAACTTTTAGACTCGGCATGACACAATAGTATTTCTTGAAAAAAAAGTAGAGCAATCGATTCCACTATCGATTCTGAACAAACTAGTTTCAGGGTTTGATTCAATAAAACACACGTGATATTTCTTTCTTTTTCAGATGCTAGATTGCTTTGTTATGTATAAGTTTGGACAAGTAACGTTGAAAGCAATCAGTGGGTACTATGTCCTCAACAATGTCGCATTTATGGGTTCCCTTATATTGAGTGCTCTATTTATTTGGGATGTACCCTTCATGTTGGCACTTATAGATGGAGCCTATGAGGTAATTCAATCTTTATAAATTTTCCCACTAACATCTGCAAATTCTGCAATGCTATTCTGTTAGGCAATGTCACAAGCTCGTAGTGGTAAGCACACAACGCCTAGAAGGGAACTGGGTCTCAAATGCAGCTGTTGGAACACACCGGAATGTGCTTTCGCGACAAATTTTCAACTTGAGAGTGGTAGCCAGCCAGACGAGTAGGTACCTAGGTATTACAATTTTCCCCCTATCCCATTCTCATCATGTTAGGAAGAGTTTAGAATCGGGACCACTATTCACAACAGGAAAACAGTAGAATAAACTCGTATGTAGTAGCAAGATAGTAGTACTGTTATAGAGTATTATTCGCCTATTTATCGGACTTATGCCTACTGTTAAAAATATGACATCATGGTGTTTTTTTTGGTATGATATTTATTCTAATACTAGATTCCGCCCCGCGGTTTCACCCGCGTTCCCGAAGGATCTTGTGTTTTCCCAGGATAAAAAGTATCCTATGTGTTAATCTAGGTTATAAACTATCTGTGTTCCAAATTTCATCCAAATCCGTTCAGTAGTTTTTGCGTGAAAGATTAACAAACATCCATCCATCCATACATACATCCATACTTAAAAACTTTTGCATTTATAATAAATGAGTAATTTCAGTAATTTCTTGTAGATAATGAATATATCCTACTAATATTATAATCATGAATGTTTGTTACTCTTTCATGCAAAAACTACTGAACGGATTTGGATGAATCTTGGCACATAGATAGATCATACCCTGGAATAACAGATATTTTTATCCCGGGAACGTGGGTGATACCGCGGGGGACAGCTATTCAAAAATATTTATTTCAATTTATTTGTGTTTTTTGTTTTCAGAAAAGCAGAGATCTCATTAAGTTTACCTATTCATATAGTATAACATCATTGCTAGCTGCAATTGGAGGTGCACTTGCCTGTTTATATTACCTTTATGCTGAAAATTTTAATATCCTAGCTTTTTTCGGAAAATACAAGTCAACATCGGAATTGTGGTTAATACATATAGGAGTCATCGGTTCTTATTCTTGTAAGTAACTTAATTAGTTTTTTTTTATTATTACAAGCTTTTATTCAGTTTAACGTGTTCTGATGTTTGTCATGGAATCATGCAAGTTGTGGCAACTTGAGGGCGCTGCTGTACTTTTTTACGTTTTTTGTTTAGCGGCAAACCTAACGCGTCGCTATTACAAATCAGACTTTACTGTAAATTAATTTAATTGAAAATTGCACATACTTTGCTCAAAGCATTGCCATTGCCATCCTGACAGCGTGACAATGCTGCCAATCTTCTTGGCACACTTCCGCGGGACAGCGATTTGGCACAAATTTTCTATTTATAGTTAGGTAGTTTTTTTTTTATTTATGTAGATTTATATTTAATTTATTTGATCTTATTATTATTACCCATGTTATTTAAATATATTTGATGTTATTCCTTTTTGTTTCAGTGATTCACATTTTGATAATATTGATAATGAAGAGTGAGATGATCATTATAACTAATAATAGGGAACAAATCTTTCGCAGTGTCTTAGAAAATATAGCTGCAGATCAATATAATTGAGCTGGTGTCAAGTTGTGTCACAAATCACGTTTGTTGTATGTGAGCCCCCTTAAATATTTATTTTATTCTGTTTTTTATAGCAAATTTCAACTATCTAACTATCACGGTTCATATAAGACACAGCCTGGTGTCGGACGGACAGACAGTTGGACAGCGGAGTCTTAGTAATAGGGTCCCGTTTTACTCTTTGGGTCCCAGTGGGAAAAAAATAGCAAGATGTACGAAACAATTAATAAATTTTGATAAATATGCAAAACGGTTTTTTTTACACCCCTTACTACTAACACTCCTGAGTTCATCGATTTGTGTTACTAGTAGCAAAAAAATTGCTCCTTTTTCTAAATAATATAACATGTAACAAAAAGAGGTTTCAGTTCGTAGGAGGTTTCTAAAGGAAGGTAGTATGTATGAAAAGTGACCATATCAAGTGATCAAAGTTTAAAGTATAGATAGCAGGTAATACAACTCGCTATTCACACGCTGTCATAATCGTAAAATTATCGCCACCTTACATATTGAAAAAAACCTCATTTAAACAAAATTTACTTACTATTCATTAAAAATGAATACGTAAGTAGTACCTATGTGGTTTAGAATTTGAAATCTTATTATTTTTCGTTTCAAATTAAATATAATAAGAAAATTCAGAGAAACACTGGCTTGTTTAAAGTTTTTATCTACTCTCATATCGTAATGTTCTTATTATGAAATCAAAAACAGTACTTTAATGACCCACTTTATGCACACCCGTGTATAATGAAATTAAAAAATTATATTATAGCACAGTCTTCTTCCCAATATAATGCTATAAAATAACTTTTTTTCATTAAAGTACAAGGGTTGGGTTTTAATACTTCAATTACTGTCAGTCAACTTGTCAAACGAAATAATAAAGAAAAAAACATTATAAGTGGCCAGACATGACTAAACAATTAAACGTAGTATTATATTCTCTTTGTAAACAATTAGGAATCAATCAGTATCAGTTCAATTTTAGATGAAAATTTACGCGACCAGCGTATGCGGTAGGGAGTTTTTCCCAACACGGATTTGGGCGCCATGATGATTAATGTTTGTTTATTTTATTGATTTTTTTGCATACATATTTTATTTTGGCCAAAAATTACAGTAAAATAGCAGTGATACTAAGGTGAAATAAACTTAAATCTGAAATTGTGGAGGCGGCAATGGAAATGACGAATAATCGATACCCGTGAGTCATGAAAACCTATGACAAAATATTATCGAATTTTTACCTTTAAATTACATTATTAGATGAGTTTAGATAAAGTACTGTATGATACTGCACATAATTAGGTATTAAAAACTCGTGTGATACTATTAAGAACCTCGCCTACGGCTCGGTACTTAAACTCACACTCGTGTTTAATAACCCCTATTATGCAACAGTATCATAAACTACTATTTATATCTATCTAATCTAAGTATTTATATCCAAATATGTTTTGATATACTGTTCCGTCAAAAGCTGCAGAAAGGTCTTGAGAATGTTATACATTATATTTTTACATAAAAAAAGAGTATCTTCATCAAAAAAAAGTATTCTTTAAAGGAGGTTCAAAAAACCCCTTTTAATAGACTTCGTGAGGTGACAGCGCCTTCACACGAGCTAGGCCGCGGACAAAGGTTAGTGGCATACAACCATGTGCTGTCGTAAGGCACGCCCTGATTATTGGCCATGACATTGTGCCATATATAATCATCGTCATATTTTATAAATATGGTATATACAGTCATCAAACTTTGTGTGCAGAGTGCAAAATATTAATCAATCGGATTTTGTCGCTCATAAATTACCCCCAAATATTAAATTTAGGAATTATTATATTAAATACACGCTAAAAAGATACATAAACCTTATATTCATATTTATGTCGTTAGATTTTTATTACATTTGACGTCATGAAACTTATGATCCCCCCCTTGTCACACGATTTCACACTTCGTTGACATTCTCCCGCGCCCCCTAAACGTGTGACGTAATTTATGGATGACCCCTAAAATGAATGGAGCAAGTTAAAAATTAATACTTCTTACAAGCGAAATGGTTACTCTAATGTCATGCTTGGAATTTGTTAATTTAGTTAGCATTATGGTCCGGTACTGTCAAGAAGAAAAGGACGTCCGGTATTAGCATTCACATGATTGAATAAATCTATTTCCGTCTCTTTCTAACGGTTCGACAACGGAGTGCTGAAAGCGCCATCTAGTTTTAAAAAGGTAAGTATATTTATTTATATAAATAAAGTTACAATTAAAAGTGGGTCAAATTATAGAATTGTAGTTAATGAATAAAAAAAATGGAATTGAATTGAAACAGATGATAAAATAACCTAAACATGCAAGCTTGAAAACGAGACGTTCAAGGCCAAGGCCAGTATACAAATGTATAAATAAACAGCTAACTGTTATACTATAGGTAGGTATTAATTCACAACGTGTACGCTTCTGAGAGTCGGTTGACGTGAGTTAGTTAGCAAGTATAGTGAAAATCAGTATTAGTATTAAATCTTTAGTGAAAATGACTAGAGAAGACCCAATATTAAGAAAATGCTGTTGGATTATTCCTATACGACCAAGTCTTGTAATATTTGCAGTTTTAAAAATTGTAAGTACAATTGCATTAGTAAATATAGTTTTAATTATGTAAAATTATACGAAAATGAATGGAGAAACAGTGGAAGAATCCAATATAATAAAGATTATAGCTTTCAGCAAAGATATTTAACATCTGCACAACCATTTTGTTTACTTGCCAAAATAAATGCATCTCTGGTTAGTGTATTTGTTTAGTCTGTTGAAAAGGATAAACTGGTTTTGATTGCTCAGTGTTTTGTTTTCATTTTCTAAAAGATATTATAATGATTTAATAAATTGATATCATTCGAAGTATTCGTGACTGAGTAAATTGCCTAAATATCTGTCTCAGTCGATTTCAAAGTAAAAAGGCGAAACTTTAGACGCGATATAAAAGCTTACGTACCATTTAAATTTAAGCAAGGACGGTTCAGTTCATGGTAAACGAGATATAGGCAAGGATTTATAGAGTTAACAATAAAAATATCGATGACAGAATCGCATAGGGATGGTGTAACGTAGTGACTCATTGATTCTGCCTACATTGAATGCAAATACAAAATGTGATATTTAATGATTTCTATCAAGGTGTCAACAAAATTTTAAAAATCTTCAGCAATTTTGCTGGAATTTTAAAATTACATGAATTTATGAGGCGTTAATTTATTATAGTACCTAATACGACGGCTGAAGGTGGTCTTTCTATGTTATCGGATAGGTAGGAATGTAACATGAGCCAAGCTGTTAGCAGCAGTTTTATGCTTTACTTTATACATACATATAAACAGAATTAAGTCCTGGATAGTCTTAGTTCTAGTAGTAATCTTAATCAACTTTTGTCAAGGATTTAAATTCTCGGTCTTTAAACAGTGATGTCACTTTAGGAAATTGTTAACTACTGTCTAAGCGTAGCGTACCTATACATAGAACTTCAAAAATTTGTAAGACTTTTTAAATGTTTTTCTGTAGATTTATCACGCTTACCATTAGGTTTGCGTATTTGCAACCTTAGTAGTACAGAATTAGGTCCATTCAGATTTGTCATTATAATTTTTATATAAAACCGAAATAATCTTGAAAAGTCTTAGACTAAATTCATTAAAATTGATTTTTTCATCATTCCAGTTAGCAAATATTTTGGGAGCTGTATTTTTTGGATACTTATGGTTGATGTTCGCAATTAACAGTGACGGTTTTATTTGTTCACTGATCATCACCCTTGCACTAATTTTGGATATCTCCCTGATGATTCTACTTATAATCGGCGCTTGTAAGGTAATTTGTTTTTATATATCACACATTAAGTAAGTCTCCTTAGCGTAAAAATGGGCTACGCAAAGCTAGAGCTGTAAACACATAATCATCTCCCTGCCCTGTTCCCAATCATTTGTGGTCGGCGTAATTTCTACTCTTCTTCCAGCCCTTCTATCTGCCACATCAGCATTAACTCCTTCCTTACTCATATCATCTTACACACAATCCATCCATCTGTTTTCGGTCTTCCTCTTCCCTTATATCTATCAACTTTCATATTGATAACTCTTTTAGTCACATCGACAATGCCATGGATTCTCAAGATATTTCCCATCGTCTAAAATTCTATGGCTTTCCAAGGATTGTGCCTGAGAATCTCGTTAACTGTCAATCTGTCAGTAACTATTGAAAAACACACATAACAACAATAATGATTATAATAAATGTTTTGCACCCAGGTCCTACAATTTCATGTCATGTCATCATTAAAACCAGATCGAATTACCGTCATTGAAAAAAACAAAAGTAGAATAAGAATAATGCAAAACAAACATGTAATGAAACTAACAATCAGAAATATTTTAAATGGTAGCAAACTCAGCTATAATACTATAGTGTGCACTGTATTTATATACAAGTATAAATTACAAAGTAAGAAACGCTTTAGCAAGTGTATTTTCCAACACTCATTATGGAACTGCAGGTTGCCGGTAGGAACGATTTTACAGTCTGTAAAATTAAAAAAGAAAAGTCAGTCAAGTACCGTCCATTCTAAAAGGCACTGTAGAAATTTTATAACAAACTACTGAAGCATTTTTCAGAAGATATAATGTTGTAATGCATGAACGAACAAAGATAAATACTTTCTCCTTTTGAGTAGTTTTTATGTTGTTACGTATTTCATAATCTAAGGTGAACGTTTCATGGTCACTCGCTGTTCATCTCCAAGTTTGGAATGTTAAGAAGACATATGATATATCTTATGTACTATGTATGTACTCGTACGTTGTACATGTTCAGAATTGGTCATAGCTTACCCAATAGTGAGAAAGAATGTTCACTTTGTATGTTGTTTCTATTGCCGAATCAGACAAGTCGAGTAAAGTTTCTCCAAAAACTGTACCAGCATTGTTTATTAATACGTCCACTTTCCCAACCTGTAATTATTTTTTTAATAAATAAACTATACAGTTTTACTGTCTATACACAGGCAAATTAATAAAATATAGATTTTTACTTCTCGCTTGACCCTATCAGCTACAGTGTAGACCGCACTACGGTCGCTAAGGTCTACGACGTAGCTAATTATCTCGTAGCCCTCGTCAGTAACAGCGGAGCATGTTTTTTGCAAACCTGGAACAATTTACAAAAAATATACTAACTAGGATGAGTTTATTTTACAATGCCAGACTATTATTTACATTCTATTCATGATAGAACATAGACTGGCACTCTATTCTAGAATTATTATTTAATTCTGCTCATTAAAATATGACGAATAATTCAATTTTATAAATATGTTATAGGTGATTAAGAATAATTACTGCAGATTCTTAATCTCATTTCCTGCTTTTAACTAGGAAATTGGATCAAGAGATGATCTTTACTTGTGTTTTTGTCAGTACAGCAAAAAATAAATGTCTCTAGTGCTTTTGAGGTATGAACGTACGGGTTGAGGTTCATCTAGATATATAAAAAGGAAACGCGACTGAGTGATTTTTACTGATGTATTAACACATAAGCACAAACCACTGGTCGGATTGGTCTGAAATACAAAATAATAATATGATTTTATGACGTAGGCATTCGCTAAGAAAAGATTTAAAAATATATTATATAGTAAGAACTCATCCCCTATGGGGGTAAAATAGGGGATTGCGGAAAAACAACGGGGCGGAAAGCTAATAAAACAGAGGTATACCGGGTATACCTAAGCGACATCATCGACAAAACCAAGGTTTCTGTACATTTGATTGGTTGGAGAGTTAAAATTTTGGGTATTCTTTTTTACTATGTATATAGGTATATAGGCCTGTGTTTGACCACAATCTCACCGTGGTCAGTGATGATGTGGCCGATGGTGCTAAGCGCACAAAGCCTAGAAAGGAATGGTATTTTTATAAGTTTACGACTTTGGATCTAAACTAACGTACAGAATCCATTGTTTAATTTTCGTTAAGGTATCACACCCGGTATTCATATTAATCTCTCAGATGCTTACTTAATTCAATAGGATCTTATTATAATTGAAGCATTTCGTCAAACTGATCCTGAAGAACCGCTTCGTTATTCGTAATAACATCTAGCAGGTTACATACAGGTAGATGTAGAACGTTTGAGCTAATTTTAATTATTCTTCATTTTCTGTTTCAGAAAAACTGCTATCTCTTAAAAATATCATATTACTACAGCATTGCATCTTTACTGGCAGCAGGAGTTATATTAATTGTATTACTTACACTCGTATACACGAAAAGTCATTTTCTCATTGAAAAAGATTTCTACAGCGCTGATATATCTCTTATATTAAATCTCTTAATCCACGTCGCCATTATATTTGCTTATATCTGTAAGTATTTTAACTACCTTATCTGTGATCTTTGTTTCTAATTAAAAACTAGCTGTTCCCTGAGGTTGTACCCGTGTTTCTGGTATAAAAAGCAGCCTATATGTTCAAGGGTTCCTACATGATCTATCGATGTGCCATGTTTCATTCCAAAAAATCCGTTCATTCGTTTTTTTATCAAACAGTAGCAAACATTTTTAAGAGAAGATTTTGGAAAATTCAATCCCTCAATAGTTAGATAGATAACTATTATACGTATGTCCATGTCAGTTGATACATCTGGATGTAACTATTATATTTTATGAATTCCAGTGCTACACATCTACATGATTCTACTTATGAGTGGCGAGATAACCAAAATTAGCAACGTAGGCAACTATGACGTGTGCAACGATCATGAAAGTACAAGATTGAACACTGACAGAGACAGCGAATATCCTTATGGCCGATATCAATAAATTGAAGTACAAATAACTTAATAATATAGTAACCAATGCTTACCATAACAATATGTTAAGGAGAATCCTCTAAAGTAAACTGCGATTTGCTTTTTTTGAAATTAGGAGGAGGTAGGATTCGCGATAGGAATGGTAGTATAGTTACTGATTAATAACAAAAGAAATCATCAATACATAATATTTCTCCGAGTTGTATTTGAGTTTAGTACGATTATTTTATGTAAACATGACTTTTTCCTTTTATAACCTAGATAAAAGATTTAGTACAGCAGCGCCTCTAGCGGGTTAAATGTGAAACAAATGACAAGCAGTTTTCTAATGATCGCTTTGTGCATTTAGTAGGTACCTCCTGCATTATCCTAAATTATATATGTAATTTTGTGTATGTTTTTTATGATCTGACCGTCTGTGAGGTTGCTAAAACCTATTAGGTATAGGGAAAGTTGTGAACAACAATTTTACGAACGGTAGTTGTATAAATAGTTACAAAATTGATCACAGAAATTAAATAAATGTTAAACGTACTTTATGAAGTGAGCAATAAGGTGTTTATTTGGTTATGTGAATCTTTGATTCACGCACTATGAGAACCTTTTGAAGGAATGATAAAGATTTTCTAGTATAAATCATTTTAGCTATAAAAAATAAAAATGCTTATCTTATCTAGATCTGAATTTAGTATCTTAGAAAGTAGGTATTTATACTTTATATTAATGAAAAGAAAACGTGTATCTGAATGTGTTGCTTATGAACTATATGACATCTGTATAATTATGTATGGTATTATTGTTTGGTCATATAACTAATAAGACTTGACTTTTAAAAAAATTGTAATAAAAAATTATCATAAACCGAATAAAATGTTGTTTTGTTACTATTTAATTCAGTTTGTTAGGTTGCTACTAAGTACATAAAACAAGGCAAGTTATGAGACATGCGAATGACCCTATTAGGTACATGAGATAGTTTAAAGGGTTTAAAGTAAGCGAAGTAAAACCTAGGTTTAAAATATCCGTTACTTTTTACCTGAGACTTGCTTTAAAACATCTAATTGAATAAGAAATAGGGAATATGCATGATTTTTTTTATCGCATTTCTTTACACAATATGAAAATACCGTAAAATAAATGTCAAAAAGTGAAATTAAAATCGGCTAAGAAACACAGAAGATAATAAGCATTTTAAACTATTAATTAGACAGCGATTAGACAGAGAGATTGGACATAATGTGACGTCATAATACTATGACCGCCATATGAACTCCATGCTAAATTCTGCTAGAAAGAGATAGGAATAAATCTATGATGGCTTACATCTTGATTACTGCTCTTAAATGAGCTTTTAGAAAATAATATCATGCATTCGAATACCGAGAAATCTAAAGAAGAAGAACCTGAAGATCCGTTTTTAATGTTTCATATGGAATGTCTACAACTACATTATCAATTAAGCTTCCGCATATAAGATAACTGTGGTTTCTTTGCACCATGTTGTGAAACAACTGAAAATTCTTTCAAGGCATAAATCCACTGCTCCTAACAAAGATCAGAATAAAGCAGGATCCACACAACAGCAGCAATGAAAATCAAATTATATTGTCATGTATTATGACGACAGAACTTGTAGTAAAGACAGGAAGTATCCCATTTAAAGGACGTCTTAGAAGGATGTAATTCTTTTAAAGAGAGCAAAGCGCTGTTGCTCTGAGATATTATATTATGAGCAGCGGTTGTGTTAAATGTGCTATCATGGAGATGATAAAAAAGTGTAAATCAATGTGTCCGAAATTGCCTGTCGTAAAAAAGTGTTGTTTCTGTGTTCCAATTCGTAAAGGTGTCACTATTTTTGGATATGTTAATTTAGTGAGTATACTTTCTTCTAGAACTTAAGTTGGTGATGATTAATTATAGAATTTTTCCAATTTTATTACTTCTTCAACTTTATTTTCTTCTTTATTAGTAATTTGGTTTAGTGAAATGAGTAAGTTTGGATTCAGCCTCACTTTGGGAGGATTAATGATGGAAGATTATAAACGCCTCAGAATCTTATTTGATGTAATTTGGACCAGTTCAAATGTTTGGAGACACTGATTATCCATTAAATAAGACTGTTTAAAAGTCTCTCCATAGTATATCTATAGGTACTAATAATAAAGCTGAAGAGTTTGTTTGTTTGAACGCGCTAATTTCCGGAGTTACTGGTCCGATTTGAAAAAATCTTTCACTAATAGGAAGCTACATTAGCCCCAAAGGTTATAGGCTACTTTTTATCCCGGGAACGCGAGTGAAACCGCGGGGAACAGCTAGTTAACAATAAGACTACTCCAAAAATTTGCTATGATTGTTAGTAAAATGTTTAATAATTTTAGGTACTTTCCCTCCTGTCATTTCCTCTACTAATATTCCTCCTAGTGGAACAAGTAACTACTGGGAAAGCTATCGATTACCCAGGACATATGGACCCTATGGTGCATCTGCCGTTGACAATAGCCTTCGTCGCTATTGACGTCATCATGACCATAGTATTGCTGATTGGGGCTCATAAGGTAAGCAGCGTTTTGGATACAGCAGCGGATTCAGGAGTTTGGTTTGGAAGGGCCTTGGTCCCAATATCAAGTTTAATTTAAGATTTATCATGACTCAGATACTATTGGGAGGCTTGAGCCCTTTAGACCCTGGGTCTGGATCCGCTACTTAGAATACATATAAATATTCAAGCAATGCAATTTTATTAGATATGGAATGCTATATTAAAGGTCGTAGCTATAAACCCTACAGTGAACTTGAGTTTTCGGTAAAGGAAATATCCTGACGAAACCATAGCACGATGGTAAGATACTTTGTAGTACTCGCCTGGCTGGCTAACTTGAGGGAAGTTCAAAATCTATTGCTAAGCCCCTGTCGGTACGTTGCGGCAGATTCACATGACAGCCAGTTGCCTTCTAAGTTTTATGGTCGGCAAATTATTAGACTAATATGATTAATACCAATCAATTGTATCATCTGCTTGGTTGCCAGTTTTCTGCAATAAAAAAGTAATAACGAGTTTTGAGTATAGGATGGGCCACCAAATGGAGGACTATATAAGGTGCCCTTACATTACTAAAGTCATTAGTGTCACTGATAAATAAGTGCAATGCACTTTAAATTTGTAAGCTGTTAAAAATACTTTTCTATGTACAAAGCAATAATCTAGCAGCAAATATTTTCAAGGAGAAAACAAAACAGTCACGTGCCCATATGTTAACTTTATAATTCTCATGGTACCATTCGAATAATTTGTGACAGCGACGTTCAGAGGATGTCAATGATAAATCTATGAAACAATATTAACGTTCAATAATGCGCTGACGATACTGAACTGACATAATCATACGGATCGGCCTTAGGCCCCTCGCCCACCGCGACTTTTTGTCGCGATGCAGGCGCGCGATTACGAAACGCGCGACTGCATCACTACTAACGCGCGTTAGTCGCATTTGCAGCGCGATACAGTAGTGATGCTAACGCGCTACAGTATCCCGACTGCATCGATACAAACGCGCGACTGTCGCGCGACCGTTTCGGATGACATCGGGGAGAGAGTGGAGGGAGGGTAGCACGTGTGGAGAACCGAACATCATTGCGACAGAAGCGCGACAGTATCGCGTTGGTATCGCGACTGCATCATGTTTAGGTGGGCGAGGGTACACAGCTAGCGACTGCATCGCGACTGCATCGATGCAAATACGCGACAGTATCGCGTTTGCATCGCGACAAAAAGTCGCGGTGGGCGAGGGGCCTTAATACCGTAGTCATGGAATCCTATAGTAAGCTCGAGCTTTCGAAAATAATATCACCATGAGAATGATAGGGTAGATACCTAATTGTCTGGCAAAATTTGTAGCTAAGCGCTTACCAGGGAACTGAGTTCCGACAGCTGAAAGTCAATTCCGGTTTTATTCATTGTCAACCTTGTTATCACAACACATATCATTTTAGCTTGATCGGTCTTTATCAGTCATGCCATTATTTAATTTCAAACGAAATAGAATATAAATAAATAATATCCTGGGAAGAATGCTTTACACATGGTTATCTGATCCCAAACTAAGCAGAGCTTGTACTATGGACAACCAGATAACTGATACACTACATATACTACTTTTTTTTTGTAAATACATACTTATATAGATAATTACACCCAGACACAGGACAAACGGACATGTTCATGCACACAAATGTTTGTCCTGGATGGGAATCGAACCCATGACCAGCGGCGTGATAGGTGGTGTCTTAACCAACTGCGCTAACTGGCTAATAATAATATCACAATGACTTTTACAATAAATATTAATAATATTTTTTTCTACGATTATAATAAGTACCCAGTTGACCGAGCTTTGCTGGTTTTTTTTCTGAAACGACCTTTTCTAAAAATGAAACCCAGCTAGATCGATTTATCTCGCCCGAAACCCTATACTAAAAATCATGAAAATCGTTGGAGCCGTTTCCGAGATCCAGATTATATTATATATTTATATACAAGAATTACTCGTTTAAAGGTATTAGACAGATATAGGCTAGTTATTATTGATCAAAAGAAATCAAGAGAAAATATATGACACGGCACAAATTAAATACAGCATATTTGATTCGCAATTCGTAATGACTAGGACATTAAAAAGGTTTGATTTTGGTATGAAAGTAGATTAAGTATACTAATGCTATATTGGCTCTTGTAATCGTATCAAATAAGTATAATTTTATATGTACTTAGTAGTAGTTTTATTTATTTAAACTATGGTAGTAGTATCAAAAGGCACTAAAAGCACTAAGGCTATATATATATATATATCTCTATCTATCTATATATATATATCTATAGAGCGTACTTTGACTTTGCTCAGACTTTACAGTACAAAGTCGGTATTTAAAATGCAATCTTCGAATCTCTCTGAGTGCGTGCTAAGCAAAGCCTAAGTGCACCTAATCGAAGAATTACCAAAAACTTAGCTACAAATTAAAACACACAAATATTTACTTTATTGCGTAGGTTTAGACCCTAAGTAAAGTCTGAGCAAAGTCTAAGCACGCTCTATAGATCTCAGCCTAAGAGTCTACGAGTTGACAAAGGAATGGATTTGAAAACTGACGAATATTTTCGTAGGTACCCCGACTGTACCGTCTATGATTCATATTATAATGATGTCCTTATGTTTGTTATAGAAACAGAAGAAACTACTCAAGGTATACTTGTACTTCGGCGTAGTATTCCAGCTACTGACACTGTGTATGGATTTGTTCTACTTTGATTATCGGGAGTACTTTGAAAACAGCGTGTATTTTTTCTTTTTAGGTGAGTATTATTCGCCCCAGAACTATTTATACAGCACTAGCTGTTCCCCACGGTTTCACTCGCGTTTCCGGTATAAAAAGTAGCCTAGTAAAATAACCTTCGGGGATAATGTAGCTTCCTATTAGTGAAAGATTTTTTCAAATCGGACCAGTAACTCCTGAAATTAGCGCGTTGAAACAAACAAACTCTTCAACTTTATTATATATTTATTCATAGATATACAGTGTGTCCGAAAAAAAAATATTAAAAAAATTGTTTATCAGTCTGTTAGCGTACTAGACAAATAACCATGCGAATGAACCCGCGGGCATATCCTTGTTTAATGTATTTCTTTAAATTTTGAAGCAGGTTATTTTTAGAATTAATAGTTATTTAATTTAGTTTTTAATTATTTAGTTTATTTATTATTTTCTTTGTTTAGTTTTTTATTTATTTAAGCCCTTAATTATCGTACATTTAAAAATGTATTTACGTAAAATACATAAAAATCTCATAATTACCTACCTCATGCATTTGTCACCGTAAATAACTGCACAGGTGGGCATGCGCAACTATCGACTGCATTGAATATTTTTTTTTTCTTTTCAGGTCTAAACGTTTACCTATTGTTTCTTGTTTATAATACGGTACACGTCATTGAAGAGAGTTCTGAAGTCCAATACATAGCTTATCAGGAAAGGAATCTTAGTATCTGACTATACTTACGTAACCACCGAATCATTTCAGGCATAGCACTTAACATGTGTATGAAACTATTAAACCTGTCTATTTTAGTTTTAAAAATGTGATATTAAAGGTATGTATATCGCTTTCTAAATCTATTATTTTATCCCAGATCTGTATGTATAAAAGTTTCTAATTATTATCATACTAGCTTCCGCCCCGCGGTTTCACCCGCGTTCCCGATGTTAATAGGAGCCTAAGTGATAATCCAGCTACCTCTTTACCAAATTTCATCAAAATTGAACCAGACGTTTGAGCATGGAGAAGTAACAAACATACTTTCTCACAAACTTTCACATTTATAATATTTGTTGGATTTATCAAATTCATTCACTCAATGTAAAAAAAAAATATCAGTAGATTATATAACATGTTAACATTATATAAGTTAACATACGATACTAGAATGTAAAGAATTTTACCAATAACATCAGTGTAAAAGACAAAGTTATTGTAAAAAAAAAATTACAAACATGACTTGATATGTTATAATTCCAGGCAAGTATTAAAATAACAAAATGATGTGAACTAACCAATGCAATGGCCTAGGTATAACACAAAACAACTGTCTTCCCCAGTGACCAGCTAAAATCATTGTTTTTACGCGACGGTGCACTTGCATCTGTTATGAGGAATTATATAGAGATGATGGCGAGTCAGTTGCATAATATAATTAAAATTATAAAATTAAAGAAACACCCGAAACTCACTAGAAAATTGGTCATAACTTCCAAACGGTTGAGCGGATTTCCTTGAAAAATAGCTAAGAACACTCTCAATTAACTCTTGATATAAAGGTCAATCCATTCAGGAGCTATGAGGCTACAGACAGAGAGACACACAGACAGACATACACGTCAAACTTATAACACCCCGTCGTTTTTGCATCGGGGGTTAATTAAAGGATAATATGTAGCGACATCTATTAGCTAGGAACATACCTAGTTCACACTCCGATGGACAGATGGCGCAGCAAAGTTCTGCATCACACTGAGGAAATGCAAACAAAAGCACACATCCATAGATAGAACGCGGCCCCCAGGCACGATGACCAACCTGGCGGAAGATCTTCCCTTTTCAATAAATCCACCTTGCTCCTTCATAAACCTAGTGGGCTCAGCTCAACCTTATTGTAAGATTCGAACCTGCGACCTTCGTCTTGGCATTTGACGTCACTACTTGAGTGAGTGAATTCACGAATTGCGCCTTCCTATGAGGCCCATCGTAAGCGTAAAATAATATAGAACTCCATATAAAGAGCCCAATTCAATGACTCCTATATTACAATTAATTTACGCTAAGAAAGAATTTTTGAAATTCCCCTAAAATAGGGGATCGACACACGTGAGCGGAAAGCTATTTTAAAATAATTAACAGCTCTATACAGATCAAAGTGCAGAAGAAAAACTAGCGCCTACTAACTCAACTCCACAGAGTACTTTATGTAACTAGAAACTCAACTCAGTGTTATTGCAGTCGCGACTCGGAACAGTCGCGCGTTCGAAACCGTGAAAATGTCGGCCACACTCGAAACTAGTTTAAAGTAAGTGACGTGCCAGCGAAAGTTTTTTTTTTACTATTATGACGGAGCATTCTTTTATGTTTGTTTTTTTAAAGATAGCTCGTGTTTTGATTCCTTTTTGGTGATTTTTTGTATTTTTGTGTGCTGCATTTCATGAGAGGTTAAAGTATTGTGTGAATGAATATGGTTGTGTGTCACTATAGACGAATAACAAAAAAGTTATACTATAATGTTTTATATTAAGGCGAGGAGTTCTGTTAATATTTTTTCACAAACATGTACTTATAATCATAATAATAAATACATAGGTATTAATACTCTGTCAAAATATCGCGTGTCTTACAAATTGAGGACAACCGTCAAGGAAAGCGATAACCACTTTTACTCTCACAATCTACGTAAAGATGATTGCATCTTTGGAGATAACTTTTATTAAAAAAAAAATTTTTTTGGTATAAAGTGGGCTAAAGTGTAGGCCCTAATCTGTGGAGTAGGTAAGAGAAGGTTCGGTAGGTATTAGGTACTCCTATTTACACTAATTCGAATAATAGAGGTGAAGATTTTTTTTTTTCGTTTTCCGGCTCTTATTCTATATATTATTATTTTTAGTTCATTATCTATTTTCTCATCTGTTTTTTTTTAAATTTCAGCTTTCCAATTTAGAAAATAAACCACTAAACAAATTCAAAACATTTTTAAATTTTGAAGTAGGTATCAAAAATTTTAAACCTACAACAGATATAGGTAATAATATCAGGGATATATAGGTAATATGTACTTCATCTATTTTGATTTTTTTATCTAAGTATGCTAATATCATAAAAAAGGTAAAGTTTTGTTTGTTAGTTTAGTTAGTTTTATGTAGAAGCTAATCTCCGCAACTACTTATCTGATTCTGAAAATCCTTGAGTGCTAAAGCCTACTTTTCATACCGGGTAAACCCACGAGGAACTACTAGTCATTTATAAAAACAAAAAGAATCGTCACAATTAATGACGTTTTGTTTATTTAGGTGATAATAATGTAGTTACAATCATAAATAAACACATGTTTAAATAATTAAATCACCCTAAATAACTAAAGTAGTCTTTATTTTGATCGCTATAAAAACTACTTTTCTTGTTCATCATTAAAGTGTATTAATTAATTGTATGCACAGTTTATCACTTTGACTTTATCTAGAGAAGAATTGTAATGGGTATTGCCGACAACAGAGCAGAAATATCTTATTATCGCAGGAACGAATCCCACTTCTGCTGCTCAAGTTTCATATGGGTAGCTTAAAGCACTAGGGGTCTCGGGGATAATGTAGCTTCCTATTAGTGAAGGAATTTTTATAATCAGACCAGTAACTGGAGATTACCCCCAACATGAACTTACAAACTTTACGACTTTATAATACAGGGGCGGCCTTTGTGGGTGGGGAGTAGGACAACCGTCTGGGGCCTTGCTCTTGTACCTAGATGCCTCACGTAATCGAGCAACAACCCGAGTAGAAAGACATTAGAAAGATTTTATTCTTACAATTATAAAAACCGCAAACATAATTTCTGAATCCCTGATCTCCCTTAGTTTATTGATTTTGTTATCTTTGTCTATATTATTTTTTATTACTAACTTAGCACAATCTACCCGCTCAGAGCGTCGCATTGTCTAAGGCCCTGATAGTAGGTATAGATAGGTATAAACTTGAATCCATTTATACAATAAAAGATTTTTACAATACTTACCCGTACCTATATATTCCACTATCACAGATATTATGAACAAAGAAAGCAATACAGTGTGGACAATGCTCTTTCAAAGTGGATTGCATGCAAATTTGTGAAAACATAGTTCGAAACACACAAAGCAAAAGCAATCTAATATGACTTCTTCATCAATTATTATGCAAACGTAGTGCTATAAAACTACGATAAGGGGTTCTTTAAAAAAAGCGTTAAAAAGGGTCTTTTTGATGTTTAGGTGCCCTACGTCACCCGACATAAGGGTTCTGACAACAGCATTCGAAAGTTGTGATAAAGTCAAAAAACGGTAAAACGTAAGTACATACATATACTTTTCAATGAGTAGATTATTGTACTCATTATTTAGTATCAAAATTTTACTATAGGATTTCTGAAAACTTGAAAAAACTTGTTTAGTCTAAATGAAAAGTATTACATTTTTTTTTCGGGCAGTAGTGCAAAAAGACAGACGGATCTTGGCTACAAATGATCATACATAAGACAGAGGTACTATATAATATTAATTATTATACTAATAATTGGTTGTTTGTTAATTGGGCATACTACCTGCTGCCACAGTGTAACTATATTCTCCCTACAGTGTGCCATCGTGTTTGATGTTAAGTGCCGCCCGTGTAAGTACTTACGGTGTCGCACGTGGTGCCAGGATTGTCACAAAATGGAAAATAAAATAAACGTGGAATTTTAAAAGTAAATACCTAAAATACGTTAATTTCACCCCGCTGGGAGCCCTCTGCGCTCGCCGGATTGTCCGGTAAGGTTGGTGCAGCCATCAGAGGCTAACAACATTAGTCATTTAAAAAAAAAACGTTACATTACGTACAACGTCAGAGCCATCAAACTAAGCGAGTTTGCAGGCATCGGTCCGCGCCTCCCGCTTCCCCGCAAGAGCCCCACCGATGCTCTGCGCAAGTACATTCGATACCCAACTGGTAGTCTATGCCCAGTAAAGCCACCTGACTATCAATGTGATTAATTTAATACAAGTTGTACCTACTTGTAGAAAAAAGAAAGAAGTGAAATCGGACGTGTCCGGCGTTGTCTCTACGGATGTTAATGACATCCGATTGTCTTTAGGTGTAGCAGGATCTAGGCCGTGCCGCAAACTATATTAGCACTAGAAGTATATTATTACTCTGTGGCCCTAGATAGTTTGTGCCATAAAATGCTATGAGACTCATCTCTACATAGTATAAAAGGAAATAGCCCTCCGCGTCTGTGTGTCTGTTTATCTGCTAACTCCATCTAACCCACGCAACGGATTTTGAATTCTCACCATTATATGTATATATTTTTTTCGGGAGGTATACATGTAGGTATAGTCCATCCTAATTAAAATTTCGTAAAGGTAATATTATGAAAATAGAGACAATATTTTGGTATCAAGTCGCAAAAAAAATTACTTTCAGCGAACCCGGGTCGTTAGTTTTGTTATACCTACTATAAGCTCGGTTTGCACGTATACGGCCCATCTCGTGATAAGCGGTTACCGTTGTTTTGACGCTTGCAATACCCAAGACATCACTCACTCATCATCTCCCCGATGAGCTCTGGCAACCATGCTCATGCGCAGCTACTGCTTCAAGTCTATCTATCTGACTGTTTGATCCTGGCTAATCTTTGAAATAAAATATCAGATTAAAAAATACAAATTAGGGTTCCGCTTAGGGGATAGCTTGTAAAACATAAACAGTAACCTCTCAATGAAAGAGGCCATGCCTCATTATAAAGCAGTAAATTTAAAAAAACAATGGTTTTCCGCAAATCCTAATTGTTTAAAATCTACGTATAGATCGCAATGTAACAAATAAAACAATCAACGTGAATGCGTCATTTTTAGGAACCCTTAATTGGCTATGAAAATCTTATATAAAACTTATGAGGATCAAATCTTCAAGTGATTCTTAGCAAATTAATTCCTGGAATTTGGTATATATTGAATAACCCTGTAAATACTTTTTTTTTTCTTTTAATTTGTTTGTTAACATATAATAATTATATTATTCTAAAAAATAAATTAATCCAAAACTGAAATCTAATTACGTACATAATAATAAATAGTTATAATAGTCATCATCATCATCATGTTGGCCGAAAGACGTCCACTGCTGGATAAAGGCCTCCCCGAAGGATCTCCACGACTCCACGATGGCCGGTCTTGCGCTACCCGCATCCAGCGGTTTCCCGCGACCTTCACAATATCACAAAGTTATTATGAAATATCTAAAAATATAACAGATTGCTACGGAATCGCCTACACTACGCGGTGCCAACACGCACTTAGCCAGTCTTATTGTTAACTGCACAGGTTTGTGTCCGTATGACCTTTTTAATTGGGTCGCGTATTATCTCGGAATAAAAAGATGATCATAGAGTAGGATGTGATCATGAATTTAATGTACGGGTTCAGTATTTACTTATTTTATGTATACCTTATGTTTAAAAAAAAACCTTCAATGTGTCTTAAATGGATCAAACACTCGTATTGTTTATGATTGTATTTCTATTGATGCGCATGCGGTTTTACGGATCTTCAAAACCCAAACCATTCCATTTCGATCAAATCTAGCTCTTGCGCAGTAGCACAGTTTTACTAGTATACTAGCGACCCGCCCCGGCTTTGCCCGAGTTTTCTAAACTTTTCTGTAAACCTTCCACTTGAATCACTCTATCTATTGCTGAAAACTGCAACTGCAACTTTTTGTTCTGGTAATTGATCCCTTGTAATTTATGCTTCATATCTCACTGTATGATTATTAATAAACTGCATTTCCTCATAAATAAGAGTGGCAAAGTACTGTTTATCTAATCAGTCAATACCGGCCGACTGAACTTACTTTTATATGAGAAATATCATGCTTATCTATACTTATAATAAAGCTGAAGAGTTTGTTTGTACGCGCTAATCTCCGGAGTTATTGGTCCGATTCGAAAAATTCTTTCACTAATAGGAAGCTACATTATCCCCGAAGGTTATAGGCTACTTATTATCGCGGAAACGCGAATGAAGCTGCGGGGAACAGCTAGTAATTTATAATTTAATGTACCCTGTACACATTTATTATCATACATACTACGTACAATTTGACCTATAGCCAGTAACACATTAGAATCTGTTAAGCCATGATGTAAGCCAAACAAATCGAAAGACAAGTGATGCATATCTTCTTGTAAATATATGTAGGTAGCAATGGCGAAGGGTCCATACAAGCCGATTCCCATCGGCTTACCTTTTAGAAATAATAAATCCCAGTCCCACAGATTCATCATTTCAAAGCCAATTTTATATAAAATACACTGTAATTAAGTATAAAATAAAATTATCGGTGTTTTTTGAACGGCTTACCCTCGCCATAATTTCACCCCTCGCCACTGGTAGGTAGATACAGTAGTATAGGTAAAATGAATATAATGTTGCAACTATAAATTACATGCAAACTTCCTTACGATAACCTCAAGACCTGGAGGTCGCTGGTACGAGGATCACAATCGAGTAAACTCACACCTGACATTTGAAAAGGTACCTATAATGATACCTATATTCACGAAGCTTATTGCGCGACCTGTGAGTAGCTATATATAGAGAGTACCTTTAAATTATGTGTGTTAGGTATTTACTTGTAAACATAGTATAAAGCCCCGGCTTTGCACGGCTTTTCTCGGCTTTTCTGTACTACATATACATACATGTATTATACATATAAACCTTCCTCTTGAATCACTCTATCCGTTGAGTAGTATAAAAGATTTAAGCGAACAGACAGCGGAAGCGACTTCATTTTATACTATGTAAATACGTAATTTATTGTTTTTTATCTGACTTCAAAAAAGACATGTGTTTTTACTCAATATAGCATGATTTTTTTTGTATGTTTGTTACGCGATTACTCCGCAAATTTGTCGACCGAATTAAAAAAAAAAATTCAACGGAGTACACTCCTGAGGTGGTCCATTTATCACCAAGTCAGGATCCGATGATCCCCGAAAAAAATATTGTCAAGCATAATTATTGTGGATTGAAAAAACTATCCCATCCAACAATTTCTAAGATTATTTCCCACGCAAATGAAAGGAATCTGTTTGCTTTTATTAGTCTTTGTCATTATGCAGAATGATACGTATTACCTACCTACTTATGTGCAAATAATACATTTTCCTTACAACAAGGAAAATTTGTATAAAACCGTAACAGCTGGTACAGCTTCGTACGCGATGTTAATTCGTAAAAAAACACTGACTAAACCACTGAGGTGTGATAGGTTACTAGTTAGGCTACTACTCCCGCAGGGGTTTAATCGGTACTCCCACCTGGCGTTCCCATGTTTAAGGATTAAAAAGTAGTCTCTGATCCATTACTTATCTATGACCCGTCCAGAGGGGCGAATTCGCGGTGATTTTGTGCGCATTTCACGTACAATGCCGCTTTGTTTAGCCGTGCAACTGATCAAATTGTTAACGATTAAGCAATGTACCACAAAAAGCGGCTAACTCGCGCGTACATCTGAACAGGGCCTCAGAGCCTATGGATTCATTGCTGCGTTTAGGACAAATGAACAAACCAATCCTATCCTAGCCAATCCATTATGTCCTGTGTAATAATTTAAGTAAAATTTCGCTTCCTTTAGCCCAAACTAGGTATTTGTTTTTCCTTTTGCGGTCGAGTCCATGGCTCCTTACGGGTCGCCTGTCGATTTGCTCGCACATTTATTGAAGCTTCGGGGTACCGGCGCGCGGGGAGTTTTAACGCGTTATTTGGCCATCAGAGGACACGCTGCTAGCCTTCTAGGAACCTTGCCGTTGATCGGCAGCAGGAGCCGCCTCGAGGATTGTTTTTATATGTAGATTATATTTTGTATTATTTGTTGTAAATTGTATTCAATAGTATGAATAAAGTAATCTTAATTTATCGCGATCACGTTCCGATCGACTGCTTCATTATGAATGGATGTCTGGAATTGGTTATAATGAAGCTATTCAATGCAGGGAAATAGGTAGGTACCCAATTAGTTCGTCATCCAGATTATTTAATTCTGGGAAACTATAGGTATGCGTCGTAGCTAGGGTTGCCATCCGTCCGGTTTTCCCCGGATTTGTCCTAGTTTAGAGAGGGCGTCCGGGGAGCGTCCGGGCGGGGTTTCATTTGTCAGTCCGGGTTTTAAAGTTTACCGGTCATAAAAAAACTGAGTAACTTTAAGAAATAAATGACATGTCCGGGAATAAAGCTCTAAGATCCGGGTTTTTCACACTTTTTGTACTGGTTAGCGAATTTTAGAGATCGCAACCCTAGCCATAAATAGCTAGTCTACATTAACACTAATATTATTATCAGGGGGCCAATTCTGCTAAATTACAACGGTTGACATCCAATTTGATTCAGTTAAAGTTCGTTTCCAATCCAATTCTAATTTTACTAAAAACGGTATTCAACTAAATAAACGAAACCGAACCACGATTGGATTATTATGATTAGATTGTAATCGTTGTTGCCCTTGGCAACCGAAACATCGTTCGTTCATCGTTGTCAGATTTATTAGTGGAATACGAAAACGTGCAAAAGTCGTAATTCAGCTGCAATCCAATTGTAATCTAATCAAAATTGATTAGTGGAATTGCTCCCCAGATATACAGAGAAAAGTTTGCTATCATTGTATTTTTGAAAATTTGTTTGTAATGAATACTGAAACTCTGAAACTACTGTACGATAAATAGGCATATATATTTTTATTTATAAGTAGGGATCTCTACGAAAACTTTAATGTGATAAACCAGGTTGTGGAAAAGATTACTGCAAAATCGGTAATGGAGAAGTAAATTTTCAACTAGTAAATAGTAGGTACCTATTTAATTATGAAATAATGTTTCGGAATATATATTTAAGTTATTTATGAAGAACGTGCTTATTGTTAGAAATTAATAATTGATTTATTATTGTTTCTATATCTATTATTGTTTTTTAATCACAAAATGCACGTGAGTGCACGTGAAGTGCACGCGATATAAATTAAACATTATACCTACTTACAGATTACCGTTTTTTACAAGTTTTACATAGTATAAAATTAAGTCGCTTCCGCTGTCTGTTCGCTTATGGTTCGGTTTTAAACTACTCAACGGTTTTTAATGCAATTTCAGCAATAGATAGAGTTATTCAAGAGGAAGGTTTATATGTTAATTACATGCATATGATAGTACAGAAAAGCCTAAAAAAGCCGTGCGAAGCCTATCGGTGTGTTCCGGCAATTGCACTTGAGAGCCAGTTTGCCTTCTCGGCATTGTAACAGGTCAGCAACACATTGGCAATATCTCTGGTATTGCAAATGACGATAGGCGACGGTAACCACTTACCATCAGGTGGGCCGTATGCTTGCTTGCTACCTTAGTAGTATTAAAAAAAACAAGAAGCCGGGGCAGGTCCATAGTTTCTAAATAAATAGAACCTGTTTACAAGCAGTCGTTAGACGGAAGACCAAAAAAGTGTCAAGTTTTAGTATTAAATAGAAGGAGCAAATGGACCTATAAAATGACCGTATTAACCGTATTTGAGAAACTCCGGTAAAAGCCAAGGTCAAGGTCAAGTCGCTGAATGATCTGAATTATGCCCACCGGTTATTCATTATTGCTCTGAAGGTCACTCTTGATGATTAGGTGACAAATTACAATAGGTACAGTTAGGGTTGCCATCAGTCCGGATTTCCCTGGATTTGTCCTAGTTTAGAGGACGTCCGGGGAGCGCACGCGCGTGGTTTGATTTGTAGTCCGGTTTTTAAAGTTTACCAGTCGCAAATATAAATACTTACAAAAGTAGTTATAATAAAGATGCTAAAGTAGATTTATAAGAATTACATATTTATGTTACTCAGTAACTTTAAGAAATAAATGATATGTCCGGGTATAAATCTCTAAAATCCGGGGTTTTCACACTTGTTGTCCTGGTTACCGGATTTTAGACATGGTAACCCTAGGTACAGTACCACTTGTCCTGAATGACTAGATATTGTCAGTAAAATGCCTATTGATACCTGGGTTTAATTTTTCGTGTTTTCGTAGGGATATCTAATTTAAAAAATAAATATAGACTAGTTACCTACTCAGTGATAATATAGCATTTAAAAAAATATAAATATTTTCTGTATTTATGTAGATTCAACATGAAACTTGGGACATTTATTTGAAAGCACTTAAAGTCTACGTAGATATTATAGTGGTAGTGACGAGATATCACAGGACTCAAATTCTACAATGAGGAAAGAGTGAGGAAACCACAGCACGGTGGTAGGATACTTTGTCGTACCCGCCTGGCTGGCTACCACTCTCAAGTTGAAAATCTGTCGCCAAGCACTTTCCGGTGTGTTCCGACAGGTTCCGACCGGTTTACTGATAATTCTTTTAAAAATAAATTATTATTATTATCTATTCGTTGGTAGTTAAATTGCAGGCATTAAATTGTAGGTAGGTACACTCAAATAGTTGTATACCTACCTACTTAATACGTAGTGTAGGTACAATCCTCTATAAAATTTGATGACAAAACATCGTATCAAATGATCCGAAACTAAAAACCGTTCCATCATAATATTACGCTACCGATTTAAAACAATGTGCATTCTTAAAAACAATTCGTTCTGAATTTAAATTTAAAAGTGATGTTTATTAGCTCATCCACTTTCTCATGACCCTAATTTCATGCCCTGCTCATTAACTGGGCCAATATTCGTCCTAGTGTTTCACAGTTGTCGATATCGATTCGATGTTTTGTTTTCCATTCGAGATGCTTTTGATAAGGTGTGCTTTTGAGGAGGTATGTTTTTTATTTTATTTTTTTAAGTTTTATGATTATTTTTCTTTAATATCCTGATACTAATAAACACGAGTGCTGAAAAATAGTTTTTTTTTTAATTACGTACTCGCACATGACAAGTAAAGAGAAAAGACAAAGTAGATACATAGGTACAAAGGGACAGATTATTTCGAATAAAAATGTCTTCCAGCAGCCCTGCGACTGGAAAGTTTAAAAGAAATGTATCTAGACGCAGTGTGAATATACATACATGTTTTTACTTTCTATATAATCCTTACTAATAAGTAGGTACCTATTATAAATGTGAAAGTGTGTTTGAGGTTTGTTGATTTGTCCTTCTTTCACCCAGCAACAATGCGACGTGCTTTTTGACATAGATATTGGATCATAAAAATATATCGATAGAAACAAGCGTAGGAAGCCGCGGGGCGAAAACAATAAGTAAAATATTTTTCATGTAATAATTACTCA
This sequence comes from Tethea ocularis, assembly GCA_963555595.1. Lineage (NCBI taxonomy): Eukaryota > Metazoa > Arthropoda > Insecta > Lepidoptera > Drepanidae > Tethea > Tethea ocularis. The sequence goes on along the minus strand of OY741972.1, from coordinate 8,737,893 downwards.
CCACTTTTGTGCTAACCCATAGTTCTGTCAGATGTATGTAGATAATATATCTGTTAAACAGATGTGGTATATTTTCGTTGGAATTTAAAACATCGATATCGATTGTTTTATACTCTACACTATAACTCTACTGTTAACAATAGCTGCTGTTGTAATTACGCGCAAGCAAGAGCAACATCTTGCGACATTATTTTATCTACCTAAAGTATGATCTTCAAAAAAAACTTAGGATGATGTATCTACTCAAAAAAAATTACCGCGATCTTAACGAACTAATGTGCTATTGACCTATGTCAACCTACCTAAAATTACATAATAATGCCTGGGCAGGAATCGAACCTAAGATCGGTGTCTGAGAAACTAACCTCCACAGTAACCGGTTCATCGACAATCATCCATCTACCTATCTATATTGTATTTAAAACTGAATGCTTAATTTTTAATTGTTAAGCTGCTTACGACCTTAACGCAAAGGCAAAGGTCATTTTTTACCCACGATCAAGGTTACTAGATATAATGGTTTAAAAATAAGTTTATCATAAAACTCTTCGCCCCTTAGGAATTAGTTTAATTTTCAAAAATCCTTTATCGTTTTTTCATAAACTTCATACATATAAGAAGCTTTAATATTGAATTACAAGTTTCTTCCTTTAAAAGTGACGGACTTCCCATATAAAATCTCGACCCCTAATAAATTAAGAAAATAAATAATTGAAAAACGTTGATATGCTTTATTTCTTCCCCTGTGAGATCGAATCAGATATGATGAGATCCGCAGGCAAAGTAGCCAACATAGCCCGAAGAATTACCAAACTGAAGAGGCAATGGGCGTGGCACATCGCTCGTAGAACCGAGACGCCGCGGGCAGAAAGGTTCTCGAGTGGCGACCAAGAACCGGAAGACGTGGCGTGGACAGGCCCCCCACAAGGTGGACCGACGATCTTGTGGAGATCGCGGTACCGTTGGATGCGGGTAGCACAAGACTGGCCATCGTGGGCATTCTTGGGGGAGGTCTTTTGTCCAGCAGGGGACGTCTTTTGGCTGATACCTGGGCTGATAGTTGGCTGATTTATACAGTTACAACATTTTCGTAAACAATCTTCACGAGTATATCTAAATATATTTTCCTCGCAAAAGTTATGACCGCTCAAATTTTAGTAGGTATATTTTTGTTAGTAACATTTTATTTTTATTTATCTGTTTAGCGGAAAACTGAGTCATGAAATGCTACAATACACTGTCATCCTAATAACTCGTAAGTAGGTAATACTGATGAGGAAAACCAAGAGTTCAGATTTACAGACCTATATAGATAGGTACCTACATTTAAATGCGGTGAATAATTATACGCATAATAACCACTTTGATGAGATCGAGGTCAAACCAATAGGTATATTGTAGATAAAAAATGAAACTAAAAAATTAATAAACGCCTACCCTAGCTTCGACTCTATAATCAGACCCTAATAACCATTTATAGCTACAGAATATACTAGTATACTAGCAATACTGACTGACTGATCAACACACAGCTCAAACCACTGGACGGATCGGACTGAAATTTAGCATACAGATAGCTCTTATGACGTAGACATCCGCTAAGAAAGGATTTTTGAAAATTCAACCCCTAAGGGTACATAATAGAGGATCGTGTGTGAAACCACAGAGCGGAAAACTAGCAATATTAAAAATGCAAAAAAGGACCTCAGCTCCATGACGACTAAACGGATTTGAATGAAACATGGAAGATAAATTTTGCCTTTGCTTAACTTGTATTAGGATACTTTTTATCTCTGGAAAACATAAGATTCTTCGGTTTCAAATAGACTTAGTAATAAATAACTTTTATATACTTACTACTTACCTACATAGTAACTTATATACCTACAAAAAAGTTAATAAAGAAATGTGTTAATTTAGCAAATATTTTTTTACTGACATAATCGAATATATCATACATCGATTACCGAATCGAATTGAGAAATCCCCGTACTAATATTATAACAAATTATTGTTTTTATCCATAACAAAAACGTGGAACGATTTAACATAGCCTTGAATTTTAACCATATCTGTAGAGATGAAGCATTTATGCAACCTCTACCTTTATGTGAAGTATATAAAGGTCAGTTTGACATGAGTATCGTATAGCTATCTGCATAAATTTGATTAACTTTGTAAATGATAAACGCAAGATTAATTATTGAGATAAAAATTCTAATGTAATCAGTAACTGCCAGTTTTTATGGTAACCATCGATTGAGAATTCTATAGATCTGTCAAATAATTCCACACACGTTAAACTAGAGAATAGGTATGTGACGAGAAACAGTTACTTTTTTAAATCAGTATTTTTCATTAGTAACGTCAGAAAAAAATCGTGAATATGCCTCTTTGTAAATAGAATGATTTTTTCTCTTATTTTAGCCATCCAAATAACTTTAAAATATTAACATACATTCCGAGATTCAATAGAAAGGAAATAGTATTCAAATTTTCTTTTAAAAAGAGTTTGTTTTTAAAAAAAATCATAAAACTAATAGTTCGCCTCTCCCGTCTCGCTTGTTAAACTGATGTTTAGTTTAGGTACAAGAAATCAACCGAAAAATCATATTTTGTAAGGAAAATTGACTCAAAGATTTATTGATCCATCTCAAATTTCCATCCTGGATCTAAGGCTGAGATCTATAGAGCGTGCTTAGACTTTGCTCAGACTTTACTTAGAGTATATACCTACGTAATAAAGTAAATATATGTGTGTTTTAATTTGTAGCCAAGTTTTTGGTAAGTCATCGATTAGGTGCACCTAGGCTTTGCTTAGCACACACTCAGAGAGATTCGAAGATTGCATTTTAAATACCGACTTTGTATGGTAAAGTCTGAGCAAAGTCTAAGTACGCTCTATAGATCTCAGCCTAAGACACGTACTGCAACATAATACCTACCTTATTCTCAGTTCCCAAAACTCATTTTAATTTTATTCATTACTTTAGTGAGAATTGAAGAACAATGCATTGACAAATTACGATAAATTTATCTTGAACCATTGTTCGTATTAAATACAGTAAAAAAAATGAAGGCTATTTTATGTTATAAAAATACAATACAGAGATGTATCACAGTGTAACTATATTCTCCATATATTTAAGCTGTGGTAGTAGTATTAAGGTGCCTACCCATTATGTTAATAACAAATATCCACAGAGAACAAAAGTACCTATATAGGTATATTATTTAATCCGTGCAAATAACTGTATTTTATTTGTGTTCGACATGACATAAAATAAAAAATAATAAGGAAGATCTAGACATTTAAGGTAAATTAATACTATCTTACCACTAAAGGCGTTAAGGCGAGAGGCCTTGTTTTGGCCTAACTTATAATCTGCGCTTATGAATCTGATCGTTAAAACAAGGCTGAATGTTTGTTGTGCATTCAAAAATTAAACCAAATAAATGATAATTTGCAGTAACCGCCGGATGTTATTTTTGTACTTATGTTTCTTTTATCCATTTAATACTGTTTGTGTTTATTATTATGATTATAATAGTGTTTACGAGAGATGTGAACTGTCAGTAGATTTATTAATGTATGTGTCACCGTATTGCGAACAACGCTAGTTTACAATCCATCCCGCGAGATTGTAAGCCGTCGATACATTGTGAACTGTACCATACTGCTTACTATTCAACGTATCAATTTTCGATAGTTCATAATATATCCATATCAAAACGTTAAATTGTGAACTATCTGATCTATCAACGCACAGCTCAAACCAATCGACGACTGACGGATCGAGCTGAAATTTTGCATACAGACAAATAGATAGCTTTTATGACGTAGACATCCGCTAAGAAAGGATTTTGTAAAATCCCTCAATCCCTATAGGGAATCGCGGGTGAAACCGCAGGGCGGAAAACTAGTAGGTATGTAAATAAAACAACAAATGTCACAAATATCACGAAACCCTAATAACTAATGCAATTTTCAAAACCAGTTTCAAATAATTATGATTCATTATATAATAATTCATAATATAAACCTTACTCTTGAATCACTCTATTTATTGCTGAAAACTGCATTAAAATCCGTAAGATCTAAATGAACAGACAGACAGCGGAAACGACTTCATCCTACTAATATTATAAATGCGAAAGTTTGTGAATATGGAAGTTTGTTACTCTTTCACGGAAAAACTACTGAACGGATTTGGATGAAACTTGGCACATAGATATATCATACCCTGAAATAATATAGAGGCTACTTTTTATCCCGGAAAAACATAAGATACCACGGGAAAGCTATTTTTATACTATGTAAAGATAGCATAAACCTACATCGAAGTAATAAAATGCTTATTATTCACATTTAACCAAACAATAATAAACAATGCAGTGTGAATAGCTTGTTGTTCTCAGAAATTACGATAATCTATTAGGTATATCCATATCCATGTAATGAACCGGTTTGATGTCTCTCGGGTCATATTACGAAGGTTCTAGAGACCCTGGACCACACACGATGGAAAAAATATGGATATTATTATAAGGTCATCCGCATATTCAGATATCAGTCGCCATTACAATCTTTAAAAACTATAATGATATGTTAGACTCGTTCTGTAATAACCGCGATTGTCAACAAATAAATTGCCGAATTGAAGTCTGTTTTTAGTTTTAGGGTTCCATACCTCAAAACTAAAAGAAAAACAGAACCCTTATAGGATCACTTCTAAGTCAACGCAATGAAATAATACAACCTTTATGTAGTGACAATTATTTGAAGTCTATGTATATTTGAAATAAAAACTGTAGTTAGGTATATAAATTCGGTAAAGAATGAAGCCTTGCTGAGTTTCTTGCCGGCCTTCTCACTTTAAGTGTATTCCGAAACGGTGGTAGAGTCTATTGTAATAATTGTAACTAACAACATTCATAAGTGCCTTATCAGGGCCTAAACTGAATAAATGAGTTTCAAGTTTGAGTTTTTTTAACTTATCTACTCTTCTCTTCTTCTATGTTAGTGTAAAAAAATCCAGTCAGTCTGTCTGTTCCGGTAAGCTTGGTTATCTTCCAAACCGGTGGTAGAGTTCGACGTCCATAAGTACGTTATCAGGGCTTAAACTGAATAAATGAGTTTGAATTTGAAAATGATTCTGTCAAAGTGTAGTTCTTGAACATAACAGCATCGAGTTAATAACATACTACAGTAAAACCATTGTATTGTGAACTCTGATGCTATCGTTACATAACCTACACTTATACGAAGTTACTGTGAGATACCACCATAGACACAATTATGTGGTTTTGGTACAAGTCACCAGAAACAATCAAGTAAAGTCATCCTCTCTACATCAGCATTACATCTAAAGTTAGTGAAGAAATTCAAGTTTGTAACCGTAACTTAATTTCTTCCCCAAAAGTTCTTATGGTCATTATTGGATTCGAAATCATGATCGCCTCTAATCTAACTTCCATTTTGCTTTTTACAGTAGGACAGCCTATATAATGTATTTCTATCAAATTTAAATAGCGAGCTTATTATGGAAAAGGCTTTTCTATTTTTGATGTGTCTTTCACGAAAAAGTTCAGGATTTTCTTAGGCATGGAAAATCAGATTATCAGATACATTTGTGAGACAGTCCCTTTCTTGATGGACCTCTCGCTCGATAAATCATATCAACACTATCATCACTATCACAACTATCGTCACTATCAAACTATCATCACTATCACAATTATCATCACTATAATTATTATCATCACTATCACAACTATCGTCACTCTCACAACTATTATCACTATCACAACTATCATCACTATTACATCATCGTCACTATCATGCAATTTGTACGGTAATATGATGGTCTATAAAGAGAATAACTATATTTACCAAGTCATTTCATACATAACTCATCATCAATTCACTTTAGGACAATGATTTTAATGTCCGCATATCTCCTCTACCTTGTCTGGACAATGATTGATGTGCAGTTATGTACGCTTGCGACTATTAAGCGTCGCGTGTGACGCAGGTGACTCTATGTGATAATATAGACATAGGATAATTTGACACATAGGATCGCTATCTCATGCTATTATTGTTGTGTGACTAGGTAATATGTCTTGAGACTGACACTAATTATCAATTATAGAATTTACTGTAGGTATACAAGGTGATTTGTAAAACACTAGCTTTAGGGCTAGTGAGACGGACGACCCTCTTATTAAAAAAGATGTTTATAAAAATAAACTAATCTTTTTTTTAAAGTAAGAAAGCTATAGGGTAGTTGACTGACACATCAAATCAGCTACTTTTTAATAAATGTCAAAACGATAGTTTATATGGAATTTTGTATGAAATATTACACTATGACGTCATAGTTTCACAGCATCAAATCATCTACTCTTAGTGGTTCCACTAGTAATTAAAAATCATAAAAAGCTTTAAATGTACAAAATATTTGATATTTCCACGTGTTTTTAGATGTTTTATGCATTAGTTAGTGTTTGGTCATTTATTTTTGATAGTGTCAACTACCCTATTAGAACTCAGAATGTAAATATAGGTATTTTAATATTTTCTAGTTATTTGTATGGACCAATTAAGTGAATAAATGGCTTTTATCTTTAAAAAAGAGCATATTTGCGATTTCTCACGTTACTAATGAAAAATTCTAATGTTTAAGCAAAAATATTCCATATTTTACTGTATTACATATTTTCTCCAGTTACAACTTTCTTTAATGGGTTCAATTTTGTTTAAACAAAGTTTATGGCGCCCTCTAGAGCACTTAAATAAGTAAATGACTCACCAGTCGTTTGATAAACATTTAACTAAACAGATGAATTATTCACGCTTGTGCATTTCCGGTCGCCTATCGTGTGCGTTGATAAGTTGTTATCAAAACGCATTTCCTCTGTGCGTAGGTATTTATATGTCAAAGTATATAAACAATGACAAAAGCTCGGGTACAATTGAAAGCTTTTGGGCGATGTCAATAGAAAGTAGGTAGTTGTTAACTCATTTATCAAGTCTGAAGTTGAATTTATTTATTGTTAATTTTAAATAAATTTAGTATTTTCCAGATCGCTGGTAGAGTCATTTATAACAACCATAACCGCCTTATCAGATGGAATTATCAGGCAATTTTATACCTCAATCCTGATTATCTACGCGAGTTTTGAGTTTGTATTTTGGTTTAGCAAATTGTGACGTTTCAATTTTATCAAAAATTTTGCTTTTTAAAAAATCTGTACGTAGCTACTATTTCGTAATCTAGCTAATACGAAAATATTGATGAAGGGAAATCAACAGTAGTACGGAATATAAATAGCCAAAAAGTACCTACAGCCGGTAAAAGATTTCCACGGTTATAACATATGAAAAAAAAAAAAAACAGCATTTAATCATCAAGGTTAATGCAGACACACAATGACCAAGATAACGATGGATGGATTATGTAAAAGGTGATATGAATAAAAAGAGAATGCGTGCCAATTTAAAATATAAATATTAAAGAGAATAGAGAGGATGAATGGAATACCACAGTAACTTGACTAATCTTTATGTTTCTCATTTTCAGAGACAAAATCCGGAACTCAGTTGAAATTCCAATTTTAACAAGATGCTGTTTCTGCTTTCCATTAAGAAAAGGACTAATGGCCTTCGCATATATAAATTTGGTAAGTCTAATCAAGTAATTAATTATCTTATTCTCTGAGGATTAAGTTTATTTTCTGTTAACAGTCAAATGTAATATCAGTCACGCTTTTTTTATATATTTAGAATATTGATGATAAATAAATAGTGTAATAAACAAGGCAAGAGTACCTAACTAAATCTAATTTGCTGCATACTCCCCACTCAAATCTTAAAATACAGAGGGTTTATACAAACTTTTTGACGAATTCTTTCGTTTATTTGTCCTAAAAAAAAATATATATAGAACTAAAATTGTAGTACCTAAACATCCCCAAATTTTGTAAAAAAAATACATGTAGTTTTATCCTAAATCTGTAAAACGACTCATCAGATATATGTGAATTACAGCAAACAATAAACTTTTTAGCAATTTGTACTTGGTTGCATGGACGAATTATCAAGGTTATTGGCTTTAGTGATCCCCTTAATACTACTTACTTGTATGATGGGAGGTTTCCACAACCATCAATTCTTTTGTTCAGAAAACTTGTACTTAACTATGTATGGACTAACATAACAACATACTTTATATGAGGTAACTATACTTTACTAATGCACTGAGGTATATTAACGTATAGAGAAGCTATCCTAAGCAAAGGTCATGCACCATTTTGGTATTATTCGCTACAGCGCCGAAACAATAATTAGTCGTCTAACCAGACAGTTTAAACACGTAGCGCTAAAATACTTTTAAGGTGTAGTTTTTACCAGTATACTAATGAAAGATAAGATTTATGGAAACCGGCAGCGAGCAGGTCCCACACCATGTTGTAACTTTGACAGACTCGTGTTAACTATGATGCAACATAAACGGTTCTATTAAGTAATTCTCATACAATATACCTAGTACCTATCACGGTACTAATATACTGACTTTTCTTACAAACTTTATTGAAAGAATAGGATATATATAATTTTTTCAAATTTCTCTATGACAATGCTATTTGCGGGTAGCAAGACCTGCCATCATGAAAATCCTTGGAGGCTTTTGTCCAGCAGTGGAAGTCTTTCAGTGTCTGTTTCCCGCGATCCTCACAAAATCATCGGTCCACCTAGTGGAAGTGTTTTTCACTATAGTGATAGTCTATAATATGTGCCCACACACCGCGCTACGCAAAGTGGTGCTACGGTTTTTGTTTGCCTCACGATGTTTTCATTCACCAATAGGGTAGTTGACACTGTCAAAAATAAATGAACAAACACTAACCAATGCATAAAACTTTTTTTTTTTTTTTTTACTATGTATAGGCCTGTGTTTGACCACAATCTCACCGTGGTCAGTGATGATGTGGCCGATGATGGTAAGCACACAAAGCCTAGAAAGGAACTGGCTCTCAAGTGCAGCTGTCGGAACACACCGAAAGGTGCTTGGCGACAGATTTTCAACTTGAGGGTGGTAGCCAGCCAGGCGGGTACTACAAAGTACCCTACCACCGTGTAATGGTTTCCTCACGATGTTTTTCTTCACCGAAAGCTCAAGCTCATTGTAGGATTCGAACCCGGGACCTTCGTCTCGGCATCCGACGTCACTACCACTGAGCTATCATCGCCTTAAAAACATCTAAAAACACGTGGAGATATCAAATATGTTGTTCATTTAATGCTTTTTATGATTTTTAATTACCAGTGGAACCACTAAGAGTAGATGATTTGATGCCGTGAAACTATGGCGTCATAATGTAATATTTCATACAAAATTCCTTATAAACTATCGTTTTGACATTTATTAAAAAGTAGCTGATTTGATGTGTCAGTCAACTACCCTATTGCTTAAACTAATTATAGGAATCGAACTTTTGACTTAGTTATCACCGCCTAATAATAATTTCCATATAACTTTCAGATGCTGACCCTAGTTGTTACATGTTTCCTGTCGCTGTACATTTCATTGATACGAAACTCCTCACAAACGGAGCAGTCAGAGCTGGCTTCAGAGTTCGCGCGTCTGATCATTGACACCACAGCACTGATCATCGAAGTTGCCATGACCATCATGTTTATAGTGGCACTGCACAAGGTAAGCACATTATATAGTTATTTAGAAAAACAAAATACACTGACAATCAATTTAGTCAACCCTTGAAGTGGATGTAAGTATGATGACATTAATTCGAGAGTAAAAACTAGGACTATTATGGAGCTCCATAACCGAAACTATCGGATATCCGAAATAAAAACGTATTCGAAATCGTGACCGAATTTCATATAAAGTTCGAATAATTTCGGATAGGGGCAGTCTGAATAAACGAATGTTTACAAAGTTCAGATAGTTTTTAGCATTTCAATTACATAGATATAATATATAAGATAAATAATTTATCATCACTATACAGTGATGATACTAAGAGTTAACAAGTTGTAAAATAATAAGTAAAACTAAAAGATTAAAACTTATATTCGATTAATATTTATTGTAAAGAAATATTCAGACAGAGAAGGAATTTCTTCCTTCAATAAGCGAAGCAGTAAGTACATAGTTTCTACCCGGAACTATATTTAATTCGCGTTCAGATGAACTTGGCGACAACATCCCTACTAAAGACTAATTTATTAATCTTACTTTGTTGGTAATTCTGGGCAATATTAATAATATTTAAAACCTATAGATACTTATCTTAATTATTTTCAATTTCAGAAACACGTATTACTAATGAAGGTATATTTATACTTCGAGATCGTGTACTCAATCATCGGCTTCGTCTACAGCCTCGCTTTCCTCACCAAAGAGACCGCCAGCGAGCTGTTTCTAGTGCTGTTCCAATTAAGTAAGTACTTCATCTTTATATGAATAATAGATAATAGGGTTGGACTTTGTTTCACTATTAATACCGGCTGCTATCTGTATTTGAACTTACTGACTGATAAAATTATATACCGGACAGAGCAACTGGCAATCTCTAGAAAGACAAATGTGATCGTTTGACGGCAAAGTACAATTCTAAAGATGATTAGACATTATAATTTATTCAGAAAGTTAGTGACAGTTGCCAGAGAGATATGGAAATCAGTCTTATTTCTTTGCAATAAAGTTCATCTGGCTCCTGTATCTCTCTGGCTACTGTCTCCCGCATGAAGCCACAGCGTAAATAGTGTAAGGAAATACAAACAGAATACGGCAGTCAAAAAACTCAATGTTGTGTTAGAGATACTGTTGAAAGCGTCCGACGTAACCTAGCGTCTTACGTACAGTATGCTTGTTTGCCGACTTTGTACTTTAAATAAATGATACATTTTTTTTTACCATGGCCTGAAAGTCATGGAAAATTAATAGTAAATACTTACTTATTAAATTAAGTGTTCTGACACTAGACGATTTTTTTTTTTTACACAAAACTAATAATTTACTCTAATTTTATATGGTATTTTCGAGAGTGTCGTTAATTTATTCCTAGCGTAGAATGTAAAATTAGTAAGAATTATCTTGGGACATATTTTATTTTAACATGCGGCTGATTCCAAAATAAATGGAGCTTACTTACATTCTGGAAACTTCTTTATAAAAGGCTTTACAGCTTTTTTTATACCTAACCTATTCTAACCCTCTTAAATCTAAATCTTGGAAATCCTGAGGGGATACTCCGCCGCCCTGCGAAGAGCGGCTAGGTTATGCCAGACTCGTACCTACCAACTAAAACCCCACAATGGTCGCCATCTGCGCTGAAAAGGGCAGTAGGTTCTCTAAGTGCAGAACGCGTAAATGCTGAATAACTTATACTATAGGACTAACTCCAGTGTCAAAAAAATATCCCGGGAACACTGATATTGCAGGGAACAGCTTATATTCCATAATTAAACATTACAGTTTTTAATATGTAAATTTTATTCTTTTTTCAGTGCTGCAAATATACTTAGCAATCCTGATATGGAGTTCCATAGTGAAGATGGAGCGAGACGGCTCGGTCAAGTACACGCGCGACAGGGATCCAGCATGAGTGCCATAATCTAGTGTACAGTCAGCAGCACAAATATCTGAACATACACATTACAATTCACCTGTACAAAAGTATCTTTGATGTTTACTTATAATAAACACACTGGTTGGTAGGTTGAAATAATTCACCCGCAGTGCTTTAACACTAAAAAGACTGGAGTCGAATTCCGTGATGTAAAATGGTCATTTAAGAAGTTATGCCTTGTTTAAAAATGGTAAACTTTGATTTTTAATATATTGTATTTTAGTACCTTGCATTAAAGTATTCAAATTTAGACAGGTGAGAAGGAAATTCCTGATACTATTAAATTATTCCCAATTATTGAGAGCAAAGTAAAGCAACAAACGCGATATCAGATGTCCTCCAGAGGGCGCCATATTCAATTTAATGTGACATCACATGAGGGAATACGTGAACATGCATAATAACATACCGGTCAAAAACATAACTCTCCTTTTTGCTTCGCCGTAGCCCAGTAAACGGTACTCTGTGATCACAGTCACAATCACACGAAGCAAGCGGTGAAGCCATTGGTGAATATTCGCTATAATACTGGTTCTATGCGGGCGACGTAGTAAGCGACGATAATTTATTTACTCAAGTGTGTGAGTGCGCCATCTTCACATAGTAATAGTTAGTATTCTTTGGTTTTATTATTCAGGCGTTTTGAGAATTTTTATCAAAATCAAAAACTCATTTATTCAGTTTAGGCCCTAATAAGGCACTTATGTACTTCAACAGTTACAGTTTTACAATAGACTCTACTACCGGTTCGGAATAACACTTGAACTGAGAAGTCTGTTCAGATACTTATGTTGCCGAGTGTACCATAATATTTTTATAGTATTATTCTTAGTATATAGTATGAAAGTTCTAAATCCAAATAAATATCATGGATTTTGTTAATGGACGTATGAGATATAGAAGATAGAGTAGAACTTTAATGTAGATTAAGGTAATATGCTGATAAAATTTGTAACTGGAGTTAAATACTGAAATTCAGTATAAAGACGCCATTATTGATGGCTAGTTGAGGGCCAATTTATCAATACTAGTGTCCTACGGTCAAAATTATTCGTGGATATAATGCTATCACACGTTGGTAAAAATGGGACGATATAGGTATTAAAAAATGGTATTGTAAGACTAAAAATAAAGTTTATTATTATTATTTCAATGATAATAAACTTTTTTTGATGAATTATGAATTTTATTAGACTTTAGGCGATATCCGAGAAATTATGATTCTACATATGTTTTTCTCCACATTCTTTGTTGCAAGAGATTTGTAAAAAATATATGTTAAACTAGAGAATATGTGACGGGGAATAGTTTGTTTGTTCATCAGTAACGTCAAAAAAATCGTGAATATGCCCCTTTTTAAAACTAAGAATGAAATTCAATTTCACACAAAGTAAAGTAATATTACCAAATAAGATATGGGTTGAAATGATAAAGATATTATTTTTGAGACACATACTTCTTTTTTATATTTTAGGAAGCCATTATAAATCCAAATAATGTGTATGTAATAAGGTGCTGTCAACTCATGAAGTCTGTTAAAAAAAATATTTTTATATTTTTACGAGTTGCGCTAACTTGATTTCACTTAAAATATGTATGCCGGTAATTTTGCGATAATGACATCACCTTAATTGCTTATTCAGTTTTATTTTACTGCGTAGGCTTGGCGAATTACTTTATTACTTAGTGCCTTAACTTACGGTGCATGTATTTAAAAAAAAGTGATAATGCGTTTTAAGACTAAAGTTACCAGGTAAATAAAGTTTTTGTATTTTTGATATTTTACGATTTACATATCTCGAATTGTATTTTGATTATAAAAACAAGACAAGTATTTTTATAAGAATTTAAGCATAGTTATACAGGGTTAGTTTTTATATAAATACATTTTCTAGATACACATGAATACAAATATTTTATACGATGGGATCAACTCTGAAACATGAATAAAAAACATGGCTGTTCTACACATTTTGATAGAGGTTGTTTTAAACTAGTAAAATAATTAATATTTTTATTTGCATTTAAAGAATATTAGCAAAACCATTAAAACCAACTCTGTATATATATCTATTATTTAAGATAAAGTTGTAAATAATATTATACAATCATGTTTTATACTTTACTTATTGTAAATTTTATGAAATGTTATACCAAATAAATTTGTATTAGACTTTATAAATCTTTTTAATTTTAATGCGGCTATTTAATATATCGTGGGATATCTTGCTTTGCACCTAACACTAATACTAGGATTTAATCTAACAATGCATATTGGTAAGTTAAATCAAAATATGGAAACTAAAAGTTCAACTCATCCTGTATATCGAAACAAAAAAAATATTATAAAAATTTTATTCAATGATATACAATAAATTAAAAAAAAATGTTTAATATTATGACATTATTATGTCATAATATTTTTAAATTTAATAGAAAATATCACAATAGTCTTTACAAGAAAAGAAGGGTATAAAGTTACGCAGAGCTGTACCACATTTCTTTAGAAAAGAGACTCTTTAGTCTTTCTCCTTCATGCTTTTCTTCTTCAAGTTGCTTGTGATAACTCGCCACTAGCATCAGCATGTAGAAACGGACCACTGGAAATGAAAAACGGTGATTTTTGATAATTCTGCCAAAGTGAGTCCGCAGAAGGGAGTTAATCAAAGAATTTTAGTATACGGCTGATTGGATAAATCTAAATTTATATGTATTGTTTAATTGTATGGCCGAAAATGGTTAGCACACGAAGCCTAAAAGGGAACTGGCTCTCAAGTACTTACAGCACTCGGAACACAACAGAACCGAGGTATTTTCAACTTGAACCAGGGAAAATGTGGGTGCTGTAAAATACGCTGTGATATGGTTTTTAATGACGTTTTCCTTTACTGAAAGCTCAAGCTCTAGATTTCCTACCAGGCTATAACTCAACCTGTAGTGTTATGTTGATCCAGTAAATTCTAAAGATTAAGTAGCGACACCTAGTAGAGGTACAGAGGTACCTAGTAAAGATAATTCATACACCAATTAATAGATGGCGCCACAAGTTTCTACAACGCGCTATCAAAGCTCTCTAAGCACAGCTGTATAAAAGTTTACACAGTTGAACTCCTAAAAACTTAGTCAGGCGGAATATCAACAAGTTCAAAACCTTTTCAATATTCATCGATCTAGCTCCTTCGAATATTAATGTAAAATAAAATCTTTATACAGGATATTTCACTTGAGGCTGGTAATCATCGGCAAAATTCCCAGAAGGCAGAAAACAATTCCTCTTTGGTTGGGCAAACTAAGCGTTAGCGGAAAAAGCATCCCATGCAGTGTGTTTCCCGATGGCGATGAAACTTGCCGATAAAATACGAGCAAATACAGAGATATTTTTGATTCACATCATGATTGACTACTTCCATCTCCTAAAATACTGAAGGTGAATTCAAAATAGCCCTGTATATTACATTTCGACAATATTCTAGATAACAAGAATATCAGTAAGCTACTCACATAACCCTAAGAAGTCCACGACATAGACTAGTAGCGAGCTGTCAGCGAAGTGGTTGATCATATTCATGGTGGTCCAGAAGATGAACATAAGCAGGTATAATGTCACTTGTACTGATGTCCACACCAACCATGGCCTCATTAGTTTGGACTTCTCCTGTAAAAAGTATTTTGACACAATTATCCTGGGATATTCTTTATACTCGACTATTATTATTATAAATAAAGCTGAAAGTATACTAACTCACCCTTAAAGTGCCAATCAACATGAAGGCAGTCAATATAAATGTAATGGAATGCGTGATGGTGACTCCAATGATGATGCCGTACGTGGCCATTCCTGCAACATCTTCACTAGATAGCCTAGAACTGAAGTCGCTGAGTACTGCCATGCATTGTGCTAGAGCTAAGACTGTGTATAGCTGGAAACACAAGAACATATTGATTTAATAACTCTGGAATTAGGTATATTAATTTAAATGTAGTTTAGGGACATGCGTCCAGGTGCGGATCCACGGGGGGGGGAGCAGATTAGCAGGTGAAATGAGCTAAGACACCTCCCTAAAACCAAACACTGGATCCGCGCCTGCGTGCGCCCCATATGTAAGAGAAATCCTTCATTATGTATATTTTTCTAATAACTTTAAACGAGCAATTCTCAATTCTTGTATTATATGTAGGCATATATATTTTGTGTATCTCAGAAACGGCTGTAACGATTTGGATGATATTTTGTATTAAGATAAGGTTTTTCTTTTTATATTTATTTAAATAGGTAATATTGAAAATAAAATTGGCGGCAATATTTCTTTTGGTTGAAAATTGTTTCCAAATTTCTTTTGAGTAAAGTGTCTAAGAGTTTCTTACTAACAAAGGACATATTAATGCCATGTTTCTAGCAGAAATAATTGAAAAATCCTTACTTTCTAAAATTATTAACTGATGGATGACTCTCAATGACTCGAATGTAAAGCTCATTTCAGACGACGCTATACTATAATAGCATATAGTATATAGCTCATAGCACGACAATATCGCGCTCCATACATTGTTATGGACACGTTCTCACTGTACTGTACTATATATTATTGGCTTACTATACGCTTGCTATACTTTATAGCTCAATAGTATAGCGTACGTAGTATATTATTTATTCTATGGTATAGCGTCGTCTGAAATCAGCTTAGGCCACGAAGTCTTAAATTTTTACAGCTAATTCATGTTTACAAAGTTAACATCTTAGCATGTATCTTAGTTTGACTTTCTATTATCTCATTTTTATCAGTTTCAGATAGTCGAACTGCTTTATTATATTTGTTTAGATAATCCTATGACATAATTTCAAGCAGTTTCATGAATACATTTATGTGAAGTCGTTATATCTATTCCGCTTAGTAATTTCCTGAATAGGCTATAGCCTATTCATGCTATATATAGACTGCTATATATAGCTGTCCCTCGTGGTTGACCCACGTTCCCTGGATAAAAGTAGCCTATAACCTTCGCGGATAATACATAGCTTCCTATTATTGAAATAATTTTTCAAATCTATCTGGTAGATCTAGAAATTAGAGCGTTCAAACAAACAAACTCTTCAGCTTTATAATATGTATAGACAAATATCTACTTACAATAATAAGAAGAGCAGATAGAATGCAACCGAATTTTAAAGAGAGACACGCAAAACTCTTCTGCCTTGGAATATTTTCCATTGAAAATGGGAATTCTGGAAAATAAACAAAAAAAATATTTTTTTTATATTCTATAATTATTATAATCTATAAATATTATACATATATGTATTATAATAACGCAACTAGATAGTATTACTAAGTAAATATATATTAATTCTGATGGTAAACTTAATTTAATTATGCGACCAATAAATATCAAAATAAATTCGACCTTCGGTTGTAAAGCTTAAGGGTCATACAGGCAAATCTATTTCTTCTTTATCTTTATGTAGACTGAGACTGGACATAATATTTATATTTCTTATCTAATCAGTTTCTTTGCTTCCTTTAAAATGTATCTTGTGCAACTATGCAATGTAACATTAAATAATTCCGTTAAGGCTACAAAAATATTATGATTACTGTATTTAGTAATGTTTCAATTTTGTCTATTTATACGAGTTACATTGAAACAGTTACTCCATTTTCGTTGTTGGTCATCATAATCTCTTTTGTTTTAAGTTATATTTTCAGTTAGGTCTTTGTTTTTGGCTAATATTTTTTGACTTTAACACAAATACAAAATAAATATTTTTTTCAAACGTAATTATTGAAGACAACCCATCATATTTAAGTTTTCAATGCCACTATTAAATTATAATTGTAAATTATTAAAGCGCCTGCAGCACATTTATATGCAATATTATATCATTAAGAAAATTAAAATTATCTAGCAATCAGACGATTGTACAATTATTACCAAATTAAACAGATAATCATCAAAGAACTTTAAATAAATGCCAAGTAGTATAATAAAACTATTTATTCATACATTAAAACAAAAGACTATGCCCAAAAATCTTTGTATTAAACAAAAATACAAATTAATGTGATAACTCACTTGAATACATCTTGTCACGACTTACACAATAACACTAATTAAAACTAAAACTAAATAACTTTTCGACTCAAATTCCAATCCGTCCGGTTCGGCTAAAGGACGTTAACTGATACAAGCTATCACGTAAACTGATAAATGCTGTTATCACGTGGGTATCAAAATTAAAAATAAGACCATTACTTCGCTCGATAAATTATAGCAGATTATAGCGGATTAGAGCGTATACAAGCATGCGTGTTCGGTTGTATCCGTAATTTTCTCCGGTTGTTTTATTTGGTTTGTATGAAATATTTTTATTACAACAAGTATCTATTTAAAAATCATTAAATTTACAACATAGTTGATGTACCTGTCTTTTATATTTTTTTATACACTGTTTAGTAATATTTTCTACGCTCACAAATATCCTATTAGGTATATTGTATATTATATATAAAATAGTTATTTACAGTAAAAATTTGGTATGTTCAATTTTAAAAACAATAATACAAGAAAATATTTGTATTTATTTCTAAAATGAACTTTTAGAAAAATAGTAATTAAAAAATCATGTCTTACAACAAATGGGCATTGAACTTTGCGGATATTCTATTTAATTCCGATATGAGTCAAAAACATTTATTTGTACGTTGGATTTAGGCCATGTTATCTCAGTTGTGAGGCCTAATGACCTTAGGTGACACGTGTGTTTGTTTAGTTTTTATCGACCTATTTGTATCCCAGACACGTCAGTTGAGGCCAATGACATAAATCATCTTCCCTTCATTGATTTTTATCAAGACTTAAACTATTGGGATTACGGTGAATGGAGAACATTTAAAAAAAGTAAAATACAATAATTATAATAATTTCATTTTGATATTTATTTATTTACATAAATTACAAAGTAATTAAAGCTCATAACACTACTAAAACCACTAAAACTAATATTATTGTATTACATATAAGTAACTTCTCAAATAAAAATAAAAAGTATCAAGATTATTAAAACCTAAAAAATACATGTTTATTAAATCTATTCTAATTAAATCTACAAAAATAAATTAATTAACTCAATTGTAAAGTAAAATTACAAAAAAAAATAGGGTAAAATATTAATTTTGTGGCAAAAGGATATTGACCAATAATGCAAACAAAAAAGGCTACGCTAAAATACTATTTATACTCGCTGACGGATATTAAACATTCAACGGAAATAACTTTGTAATAACGGAAAAGCAAAATAAATTTACAAAGCTACAACCTATATTGAGGTTTCCGAGGACCCAAAATTATTGCCGTGTTTACCTACCTGCGAAGCAGACTTTACAAAATTCTATCTTACACTTACATACAAGATACATTCATATTTCTAGATCATTACTAGAAATTATATGCCATGGACTACTTCTCATTGGTTTCCGTTGATTTACCGAGGTTAATAAATATAAGCGTACGCCATTTATGATAACGACGAGTCATTATCATTAATAATGACCGGAGTATCCATGGCTCCCTATTATTGATTTACTATATCCTCCATAACCTCCTCCATATGAACCGTGTACTGAGGATCCTAACACCGATGAAGCTATGGGACCACTAATTCCGATACCACCACCTCCTAGTCCGCCATATCCTCCAATTCCGCCAATACCCCCAACACCCCCAATTCCGCCAATACCCCCAATCCCACCAGCCGCAACTGGTACACCCACTGGTACTCTAACCGGTACAGCTGCTGGGACGCTTACAGCATAC
Source organism: Tethea ocularis (assembly GCA_963555595.1). Lineage (NCBI taxonomy): Eukaryota > Metazoa > Arthropoda > Insecta > Lepidoptera > Drepanidae > Tethea > Tethea ocularis. The sequence goes on along the minus strand of OY741972.1, from coordinate 8,718,420 downwards.
GGCTGCGGTATTGGTATTCCGACACTCTGTGTGACTGTCACAGGTACAGGTTGGGCAACTGGATACGGAAACGGGCGGTCGACAGGCACAGCGTATGGACGGTGGACGACGTGAGCTACAGGGTGTGGTACTGCAACTGGTACCGGTCTCGGCGAATCTACCGGTACGCCAACGTGTACCGGGTATGGTACCGCTCGAGGTACGGATACCGGTACCGCTTGGGGAACTGGAATTGCTACTCGATTTTGGAATTCCGAGTAGGTGTGTTGAACTGGAAAACTGTTTCCAGCCAAACCACCGCCGCTTCCTACGATCCCACTTCCTCCAGCTATTCCACCAGCTCCAATGATCCCACTTCCGGCACCGATTCCGCCACTTGATATGTACCCATTTCCACCGATCCCACCGCCTGATACGATCCCACTTCCTCCACCATATCCTATGCTTGCGCCCAAACTCCGTTTTTCTTGCTCAGAGCATTGCACGAGATATGTGTAGAGGAACAGTAAGATCTGAAACAATAAAAATATTATCTGAAACTTGAGTCAGCTTTATTTATGAAGTATAAGCGAAATAATGAATAATAATTTTTTTATTATGAAAAAATCTCTGTTTACTAAAGATGCACCAGAATATTATTTACTAGTATATTTAATTTTTATTTAATTTAGGATAATTCTATGTACATTTTTAAATGCTTTTTCATCTATTACACCAAATATATCGTCATTTTTATGTAATTAATACCATAACTCACATAATGTAGCCAAATCATTTTAAATTTTAACGATAAAATTCTAAAGTAGTCGTCTAAGTGGTGTAAAGATAGAAAGTGATCTAATGTAGGAAAGTAAAGGTATTTATAACATGTGTGTAGTACACGGTGCGATTATACGACGATATACCGCGGACGGAACAAGAGTTTATCTACACCCTGTATAAGAAGAAAGCTACCGTGGATTATATAGAGACGAAAGTACACAGTAAAATACGATTATTAATAGTCTGGAATTATTACTAACTAGCTGTTCCTCGCGGTTTCATTCGCGTTCCCGAGATAAAAAGTAGCCTAGAACCTTTGGTGATAATGTTGCTTCCTATTAGTGAAAGAATATTTCAAATCGACCCAGTAACTTCAGAGATCAGCGCGTTCAAACAAACTCTTCATCTTTATTATTAGTATAGTACTAGCTTTTCATATTTTGATGTCCTTAGTTAATTATAGGTATATTATGTTTTAAATTGATGACCGTCTACCTAGAGTATACCTACAAATGTACTCTTTGGCTAGAGTCTGCCACAAAATCAGGAGGAATTTTTCGCACGTTACCTCTTGATTTTTTACCATAAGATACAAGATAGATCTCTTTGTCAAATTATTATTGTTTAATAATTTGGCTCTGGCTACGGACCATTGAAATGTGGAATAATCATCCAAGAAAGAAGAAAGACAAGAAGCTTTGGGCTGCATCAAAAAAGTGTAGAGGTGCATTCCTAATTTCTTTTTTTTTTTTTTTCAAATTATTGTTCTCAATGGTATCATCATCTCTATAAGCATCTATACTCCACTTATGTGTCACGCTCACATCAGAGTAAACGCGCCCAGTAAGGTATAGGTAAACTAGACTAGATCTGGTCTAGACCTAGACGTAATCGAATATCCGACCGTTATTGTGTAACCAACATACATTATTTATTGTTTATTTACTCAGTGAGTCATGTATTATTTATTTATTCGCTTTAAAGTATAATGTATTTTATTTTTATTTATTGACTAGCTGTCCCCCGCGGTTCCACCCGCGTTTCCAAATAAAAAGTAGCCTATGCAACCTGATCTAGATAAGGCAACATAATAATTGTCCATGGGAAAAATAGTTTTCTCTTAAATATATTCCAACAGGCTTAAAAGTTTGTCCTTGTGCTTTATTTATATTGACTTCAGACGATAGGTAGGTAATTTCACAGGAAATTGTACCTATTCGTTTAAATCTATATGGTAAATCTGTGGGTATCATCGGAATGCGAGGTATCAGTACTGTTTGCCCAACTGCTGGCTCAGTCAAAACCAATCGCTACTATGACAGAAATCTAGAAATTTTACTTGAAGTCTGGTACCATTACATAAATTTGGTGGTCTAATATCTATTTAACATGCATTGTCCTGAATGACTGTCTGACGGATCAACGCATAGCCTAAACCGCTGATCGTAGAGACCTGAAATTTAGAGGGTGTGTTCTTCGTATGAAGTGGGCGTCCTATAAGAAAAGATCTTCCGAAATCCTTAGGGGTTGAAAAATGGGACAAAGTTTGTATGGAACAACGTGATTCCTTGGTCCAATCTACTTCAAATTTTGCATAAACATTCTTTAAGATAATTGATGGAAGACGTGTTTTGTATTTTATTGAAACTCATCGCCTATCGGGGTTAAAAAAGGGTAGAAAGTTATTTTGGGGGTGATTCGATGCACGAAGTTGATATCAATACTGCTTTTGAACTCACATAAAAGCTTGGTGCAATGCAATGCATATGACGAACAATTGGTATGAATTTGCTGTTATGTCTCATGACCGTCTTGGCAACAATCATGGGTCAAAAGAAGTATAAATTAGATGTTACAACACTCTACATTTCTGCGAGTTAGTTGCAGCCGGTCAAATATACCCATTTGTATTTGAAGTATATCGAAATGGAAACCAGTATGCCAAATTTGGTACAGAAGACCAACCCATCAAAAGGTTACGTTTTTCCCAAGATCTTTCTTATGGTCACTTTGATGCCTACGCTGATGCCGATGGTGATAATAACACTGATCAGCGTCCAATAGCCAATCTAAATATATAAAACTTTTAACAAAAATTTTAACCGATATCATGGTACCGCAGATTTATTTCGCTTACTTCAAAACTATCATATTAGAGTTCCTAAATAGTTATTTTCTGCTTTTTAGTGCCTTTGAAGGCGGTTCTATTTTTTGTTAAAAGTTTTTTATATTTCAATTTTGAATTTCTTATGTGTAATCAATGACTCTCAAGGTCACTGACCTAGGATAAGCATATTAGCGTTGTAGTTTCCATCATCGTTCCTATAACATTTAAAGAATTATCCCCTAACTCCTAACCATTAAGGAGTTGTACCTTCCATCATCAGCTCAGCAACATAAGATGATGACTACCAGACGCAAATATCTGAATAGCTTTAGAAAGTACGATGAAAAACATTGTAAGTGCCTATAAAATTTAAAGAGTTCCCTCGATTTGTCTAGGATCCTATCATCAGATCCTGACTTGGTGATCATGGGACCACTTGTGAAGTATATCCTTTCAAACAAAAAATAATTTTCCTAATCGGTCCAGGCGTTCGAGTATTCGGGGAACATACAAAAAAAAAGATTTCAACGAATTGATAACCTCCGCTTGAAGTTGGTTAATTGACTGACTGACTGACTGACTGATCGCGGGTGATATCGCGTGTGGAAAGCTATTTAGCATTCTATATTAAAGCTGAAAAGTTTATGAAAAACATTGTAAGTGCTTATAAAATTTGAAGAGTTCCCTCGATTTGTCTATGATCCTATCATCAGATCCTGACTTGGTGATCATGGGACCACTTGTGAAATATATCCTTTCATACAAAAAATAATTTTCCTAATCGGTCCAGGCGTTCGAGTATTCGGGGAACATACAAAAAAAAAGATTTCAACGAATTGATAACCTCCGCCTGAAGTTGGTTAATTGACTGACTGATCGCGGGTGGCATCGCGGGTGGAAAGCTATTTAGCATTAAATAATAAAGCTGAAAAGTTTGTTTGTTTGTTTGAACGCGCGAATCTCCGGAGTTACTGGTCCGATTCGAAAACTACGCTGTCGGCTGGTAGTTTAGCCATTATTTTGTCGTTGATGGCGTCAACGCTTATATTTCTGGCAGCTAATTAAATTAAATTGCCCTCTCACACATCCATTAATGTTTTTTTTGGTCGATATTGGCTATATCCGGATATACTCTACAGATCAGGTCTTCAATGTTGGTCACGATTTTACCAAGGTCTTTGTCAATAGCTATTTTTTTATCTGATTCAGGTACTTTCCCATCCCCGATTAAATGGAGCTTTATTGGGAAATCTGTGCTTCCTCTACCCAAGTGACTCCTCATTTTGGTATACAGTTTCAATAATTCAACAGACTTTCATAATGAGGAAGATTTTAAGCAAGATTTAATAATATCTGCTCTAGTTTCCCTAACAGGCAACGTTTATCTGAAATCACCAGAAAACATCAATGTTATTCCACCCATGGCTATTTGTGCATTTTATAATTCTGAGAGTTCTATCTAAAGCCTCTAGATGAGCTCTATGAGTCATGTGCACTCATCCCATATTATTAGGTTTGCATCTTGTAAAACCTTGCCCAATGGTAAATTTTTACGTATAGAGCGTACGCTGTCTTTTTCAAGAAATACCGTAAGGGTCTGTTTAGAAGTGAAATGAGCCGTCCTTCTACCTGTCAATAGTGTAGCAGCAATAAATATCTGATGATGCAACAACAATGGCTAATTTCGTTGACTTCAAACTATCAGATTAGAGTTCTTACATAGTTATTTTATACTTATAAGTGCCTTTGTGGTTTTTTTTTTTAAAAGTATTTTATTTTTAATTTTTTAGTTTCTTATGTGTAATCAATGACTCTCAAGGTCACTGACCTAGGATAAGCATATTAGCGTTGTACTTTCCATCATCGTTCCTATAATATTTAAAGATTTATCCCCTAACTCCTACCCGTTAAGGAGTTGTACCTTCCATCATCAGCTCAGCAACATGTGACGACTACCAGACGCAAATATCTGAATAGTTTTAGAAAATATATGAAAAACATTGTTAGTGCCTATACAATTTGAAGAGTTCCCTCGATTTCTTCAAGATCCCATCATCAGACCCTGACTTGGTGACCATGTGACCACCTGTATGTATAGTTTCCAAATCAGGTCAGGCATCTTCGAGTAATCGAGGAACATACATATAAAAAGTTTCCGACGAATTGATAACCTCGTCTTGATGACAGTTAAAAATAACAAAAAACTGTTACCTAGGCGACCGCTGTCATCCATTGACAACCGCGTCGCATCGCTCACCCATGCTATACATGCTCCCGCTTAACGTTCTTTTTATCATTGCTCAGCTCCTGAGGGTCGTAGCGTGATGTTCTATAGCCTATAACCTTCCTTAATAAATGGGCTTTCAATTGCAAAAAGGTTTTTCCATATCCCACTGGCAGATCCAGAGATTAGCGCGTTCAAACAAACAAACAAACAAACAAACAAACAAACTCTTCAGCTTTATTATTAGTATAGATTGCGAAACAAACAGCAACAATAGTAAAAGAAAGAATGAAAGAAAAAGAAAGAAAAAACATTTATTCATGACAACACACAACATTACAAAATTGAAAAATAAAAAATAAAATAAAAAGAGAACAAAAAAAAAACTAACAATAATGTAATGTTGCGCGATGTCAAGAATAGGTCCTGACTCAGCATAATACTCAGATCGATAACTATAGATATAGATATATAGATATATATATATTGTGGGAGACTGGTGCCTAAACTAGGCAGAAATACCTGTATTTCAGGTCACCAGCTAAATATCAACCCTCGCGCTGGTTTTCAGTCAGGGCCTATATCTATGACATCACACATACATATATTTAGTATAGTACATATATTTAGTTTAACATAGTTAATTCATAAGCCAGTGAAGTTTTTACATTTAGTATATTCCATCTTGAATTTTTTAGGGATTATTGTAATACATACCTAATTATGAACAGTATAAGCAGTATATTATTTATTCTATGGTATAAGGTAGGTAGCCAAAATAAAATATATAATAAAATTCAGCTATGAAAGTGACAATAATATAAGTATGTTTTTTTTATATACAGAGCCTAAATCTTACATCATATTTTTAACTAAACATACAAAATTAGACTACATACAATGCCTGTAACCATAAATACAGCGAGGCAATGCCGCCAGTATTCTTGGTACTCTGCCACCAGGGGAGGAGTTAGGGGAAGTTTTTTATTTATAATTAATTTATTTTTAGTTACATTTATAAGTAGTTAGTTTGTTTAGTAGTTAGTAACGTATTAAATTATTATTTAAAAATGTAAATAGTTAAATAAATAAATTACACTAAATGTAAAAAAAAAACTAAACATACCAAATAAGAATAAAGTATAAGTGCCTACATATACAAAGTACTTACCTATACATTAAGTAAAAAGCTAAAGGATATAAAGAATATATGTATTTCGTAGTGAAAATACCTATAACTCAACTAACAGTATTATGGGTAGGTATGAGTATTCAGGTTAGGTTACGGTGATGTTTGTGTAATATTTCATCCTGATTTAATAATTGCCTATTTAGTACTCCGCTTGCAGGATATTGGTCACTGAGCAGCCATAGAAATTGATTTACTTGTAAAAAAAAAAACGCGTAATCCTTATTTTTAAAGATAGATAAGGCTATGATTACGTTAGAGTAGCGGAGAGAGTAAGAATAACAGAAAATTACTGTACATGCAGCCTTCTTCCAGATGTTATTAATTTAATTATTTTAAGTTGTATGCCTTATTGGCACGGATATAGCGGTTCTCACCATATATAACACCAACAATATAACACCAATGGAACCTAGCCTTATACTTTCGTCTGTATATCGCAGCCATTTTACTATAAATTTACTTTCTATGTCGTCATATATAACAACAAAATAATTAACAAAAATACTAATAACTATATCTTCAGAAAATGACAAAAAATCTGCACCGCATCGTTGAATATAAGATCTTAAATCATTGTCAGGTTTTTGGTTTAGGTACCTTATATAAAGGGATGAATGAGCTACATGAGTTAGGTACGTATCCTCACCCATTAACTACTGCTGAAAATTATATTTGGCTTTGCTGTGAATCTTATGAAATAAATAAGTAAAATGTTATTCTGGAAAACCATTTGATCAAGGATTCAAATTCTAAGGAAAATTCAACCGAAATATGTCAAAATAATGGCATAATTAAAAATATAGGTATAGCAGATAATAGTTTAAATAAAATAAATAACCTTGCAATCGTATACGTATGATCCAACACTTGTACACACGGCCACAGTTCAAGCTACACATTTGCAAAATAGCGCCTATTACAACCGCATAAGGTGCCGCAGTGTGTAGCTTGATCCGTGGCAGTGTGTACGTAAGTAATATGTCAATTTATATAACTACACACAGAACAACAATAATTTATTTGACTGTACTTTAGTGGAAGCACGAGCTTTTCTCATAAATTTTCTTTCACGAGCGAAAAAATCTTTATGTATCAAAAATAAATTCTTTCATTCAATCTAATTTTCAAACAATACCCAAGGCAAAAGCGTAAGCGATAAAGTTAATTAAACCTCACCATAAAGCATTACATAATACAGAGTGAATATATGTGAGCCATATAAGAAAGGGAATGCAGTTCTGTCACTGCACTTATACGGACAAACTATTTCCCTCTTCATTTTTTTACTGTAACCGACGCTTATTACACAAAATAAATAAACTCAGAAGGGATTGCTCTTTATATTGAACTAGCCGTCCCCTACGGTTTCACTCATGTTCTCGGGATAAAAAGTAGCCTATATGTTCTCAGTGAATACAATAAATAATAGTTCCAATGTTTTGGCATAGGTATTGGCGTGCAAATTTATGGAAGATGTTAAAATATCTCTGAGAGGTGTTTTTCTAAAGAAAGCACATAAGTGATTTGATCAAATCCGTTACCATAGCCCGTGTTCGACAGCTATGCTGCATTCGACAGCCAGTTAGTTCTCTTCTAGTCTTTATGTGCTTCCAACCTTTGGCTACATCATCACTGAATGGTAAGATTTTGGTCAAACACAGGCATATCCATAATATAAAATAATTGTGCAGAATCCAAAAGCATTTTTACCATGTGTGTGTGAACTAATACCAAAGCGTTTGTGTGGTGTCCTTCTGTGCCTACTTGATTTGTGTTTTTAAACATACGTTGATCTAACGAATGTTTCCCTGTTCATTAACATCATGAAGATGTTTTTTTTGTGATGGGTGGAGTTGCAACAGAAAGACAAGCTTAGGGTAATGGAATAAAGACTACTTTTTCTAATTGTGACAGTATCTGCATTTTATATTGATTGGGAATTGTGATGTTTGGTTAACTAAATAATATAAATGCTTGTATAAATAAATAGTAAAATAGGTGATAAAAAATAACATGAAAATCATCAAGGATATTAATAATTCTATAGATGCAAAAATATTATTGGTATATATAATAAAAAAAATTAAGAACTTTTTTTTTTTATTGAATCTGTAGGAATTTACTCAAGTACTAAAATCGATATCTCTACGTATCACTCTACGTCTCTTTTGTTCGAGTGTGTGAGTGGGACTTTTCTTCTTTCTTGAAGTACAATTAATGAATATTTATATTTTGGGTAGGTACCGGTAGAATGGGGGAATCAAATGACGGGGCGTAAGTACCATTATACGCCAGTTATGGAGCAAAAAAGTTATAATATTATATAAATTCTAATATCTTACCAAAAATATTGATGCGAAAGATTAAATGTGTTTATTAGCACATAGACAAAACCATAAAAAAAACACAGGATACTTTTTATTCAGAGAAAACATTACATCCTTCTGAAATGCGGATATAACCGCAGCCAGTGCAAAGCTAATCATTTAACAAATTAAGTTATTACCTTAAACTTACTATTACTGACATATCTTCGTAGTTAATTACAGAAGTACTCGCCGGAATAACAAAGCGCATTCAAACTTACGCATCGAACTCTAAACTAAACTAAAATAGTGGACTGCCTGAGAATAGATACAGCAGTTTTATGCTAGTTAGTACTAAAAAGCTGCTGTAATGTGGATACGCCATTTTTAATTTCCATCAATCACTTTATGTAGATACTCTATTGGCTATACTTCTAACCTCAAGTGTCAGCCCTCTTCCATAAGGAACCAGGTGGATGATTCCTCCATTGAAAAGGGAAGATCACCGCCAGGCTGGGTCATCGTGTCTGGGGACCGCGGTCCAACTGTTGATGTTGGAATCCTATTTATATATAATATATACATATTCGCATATGCGAATGCGCGAACAAAGTCCACTAGCGCGATGTAGATTGTATGTAGATAGTGTAGTTATATTGCAGCGCCATCTATCCATCGGTTTCTGAACTATGTAGCTGACGGGTACGTAATAACTATTTAGTAATCTGTGACAGGGGTCACTTCATCAAACATTATTTAAGATTAAGTATAGATATATTATCATAGCAATATATATAATAGTATTATCTTTTTTCGTGGATATTTTTTATTATTTAATAATAGCACAGAATAAATAATAGCACCATCGTAGTAATAGGTAGGTTACTTTTTACATACTATACTATTTTTTCTATTCTATCAATATAGATTCTGACAAGAATTAGGTAACATTTAAGAGCATGTCCACACAAAGACAAACATCACAATTGCTTAAATTAAAGTTTAAACTCCAGTAGTTATTCCGATCAGTTTTCATCACTCATTCACACCGCATTCTAATCAGTGACGTAATATTAGCGCTGTTGAACCAGAAACGTGTGATCCCAACACCAGACGGGTTATTGTTACCAAATCTTAGAGCATCACGTACTTTTAACGCAACGTAAACCTAGGCATTATGACATCATTCACTGATTAGTTTATCGTCAAAGTTATAAGTAAATTAAGATTTTTTTATCGAATTTCGTTTCGCTATGATTTTATGTAGGCTTTACTTTTGTAAGAGAATTAACGTCGAGTCGTTGAAAACATAAAATTGCTAAATTGCAACCATCAACTGTAAAAACTCTTCATGGCAGAGAGGTTTCATTTCATCGTATGTAAGAACTAATGACACAGTATTATTTAATGAACTGAGTAGGTACTACCACAGTTTAACTATTCTCTAGTTAAACTGTGGTACTACTAAAGCTGTGATACCGGTAACTGTTTGAGGGACTGTCATAATTTAAACCATGGAAAATCCTTTTGTTGTTATACTATATACCTATAATGTTTTGACAAGCGCTTCATCTGCTTTATGTTATCATAGCTTCAGATAGCCTTCGCAAAATGTTACCTTATAGTATTCTTACTTGAAGCTTGTTGGAACTCCCCAAATGGAAACTACATATGGACGTAGTTAAACAAAAAGGACTCAAACCACACCTTGGTCAAAATAGAGTTAATTCCATCAGACTTCTGAAGGTCGAATCTATCATGTAGTGAAAACCCTAAAAATGTACACGGGAACTGTTTTTTTTTTCGCTACCCCGACCCAACCCATAGCACACAAGATGCATTCGCCGCAATGTACTTCAAACGCCTATAACTCAAAAGATACTTTATGTGGTTTGAGTCCTTTCTGCTTAACTACGTCCATATGTCCTTACAAGTTAAGATATTTCATAATTCATTAAGACGACGCAAAATTCAAATGCGCTCGCGCTGACTAATGTGTTGGGAAATTATATACAATTATTTGCAATGTTATTATGATCAACGTCACATTTACATTGTATATAAATTAAGCCTACAATACACTAATAGTATCTAATCTCCGGGCTAGCTACCACCTTCAGGCAGTTCTACTTGGAAGCCATTTGAGAACCTTTGGAAATTTTCCTAGTAGAGACGACTCTAGATGGGCCAAGAAAGTGTTATATTTTTTTTAAACGACTAAAGTTAGTAGTTGATGGCTGCAGCAACCTTACCGGACAGAAGTGCTAGAGTGGAGACCTATAACGGGACGGACAGATGTAGGGAACCAGACCACAACAGGTTGATAATCAGATGGACTGATGATCTGATCAATGTAGTTGGAAGGGACTGGATGAGAAGGCCCAAGATCTTGTAAAATAGAGTGCATTAGAATAGACCTACACTCAACATTGGGTGGGAATAGGTTGAAGAAGAAGAAACTGAATAGCTTTTATTTAAATAGTGTGTCCTAAGCTTGTAAAACTGAGGCATCAGCAGCACGCAGTGTTGACACTTGGACCCGTTAATCTGTGCGCGTGCGTCGAATGCCTGAGCGTCAGTCTCACACGTTACTTTATTTAGGTACCTATCGACACTATTTCTTTTTTATGCCGCTATAAAATACTAAAAATAATTTATGAGTCTATGTCAGTGCTCATTATACGTAATAATTATTATTTACGTGTGAGATTTTATTTGAAATTTTCATACAAACCTTGTTCTGATAATTACAAACACGACAAAAAATAATTAGGCAAATAGGTGCAGCCGTACTGATGATGGTGATGCGCTTACGTACATTTCGGCAATTGATTTATTTATATTAAATTATTTTAAAAATATTGCCACTATCAATATTAAAGAAATGATGAAGCCTATAGAATATTTAAAAATAATTTTAGCAATATGTCCAATGGCAAAATAAATCGATCACGATAAGAAATATTTATTCAGGGTAACTAAGATTTAAATATTACATAATTAATTTAGATTTTTTTAAAGATAAATTATTGATCATATCAGCTCAAACACGTCCACTACTGGACAAAGGCTTCTCTCAAAGTTCTCCACGATGGCCGGTCTTGCGCTACCCGCATCCAGCGGTTTCCCGCGACCCTCACAAGATCGTCGGTCCACATTATGGGGGGCCTGCCCACGCTACGTCTTTCGGTTGGTAGTCGCCACTCGAGAACCTTTCTGTCCCATTAAGAAAGATAAATAATATATCTTTATTTCAAGATGAAGATCTAGAATAGCCCTGACCAACCCTAGACAGGAGTTCCATATTGGTCACAGTCGATTGAATTCAATCAACAGTAAGATTATGTCATTGAGGCGGTGAAAATGTAATAAAAAGTGTATGCGGCGGCTTATGGGAAACATCAACATAACAACTAGTACCTGTTTTGTAGTCACGTCACATGTAATAGACCAGACCAGGTTGATCATGGACAGAATTTTTATTACTTTTGAGATAAAAGTCTAGCTTTAAAAATAAAAATAATTTATCTATACTATCTATACTAGTTAATAAAATAAATCACTATGAAGGAATTTTCAGAAATAGTCGATTGTATTCAAGGAAGTCAAATAATATTACAACTCTATAAAATTATAATAAGTGTCATGGATATATTAATCTACAATCTTCCAGTTTGCAACTGTTATTAGAAAATTGGATATTAACTTGCAAATTGCTGTATCCAGTCAAATCTACGGAGTGCTCGACTATATTAAAGGTGGTCGCACATGACAACATTCTTCAAAAAGCATTAAATTTACAACATATTTGACGTTTCCATGTATGTGTTTGATCATTTATTTTTGACACTGTCAACTAGACTATTCATGTATCTCATATACATGGCCAGCGAAATGATCACTGTTTTTTTAGTCTGTGTTACCGCTGAAAGTAGTGGGCGCAAGCTCTAAATGTTTCGAAATTTAAATTATGGTTCGGACTTCGAACACATTTGTTATCTGGTTGACGTTTCCCTTTAATTTCTCAACATTGTTGGTATAATTACCTGATATAATTAATTTAAATATTTGTAACAGACAAATTCTAAGAGGTAGCGAAAACCCGTTTCAACAAAGAATAACCTAAATTTTTTTGGGTCCACTTGATGGTATGTAGCTATCACTTATAGATACTATCAATAGAGATAAGTTCCTAAGAACCCTATTAATATTATAAATGCGAAAGTTTGTGAGTATATATGTATCTTTGTTGCTCTTTCACGTAAAAACTACTGAACGGATTTGGATGAAACTTGGCATATAGATAGATCATACCCTGGAATAACATATAGGTTACTTTATATCCCGGGAACGCGGGTAAAACCGCGGGGGACAGCTAGTGTAAAATACTTTTTAAAAACAAAATTATCTCTCGGCTTAACGTGAAGTTTTCGGATGCCGTTTTCTTGGGTCGACGCAAACGCTAATATTATCTTCAATTATTAGGATTTAAAAATAATATTATAATTAACAACATCATAATAGTCCTTGAAGTCAGAAGTACAGAGACCATGGAAAGTAGAGCATCGATACATTCTTCGCGTGTCAACAGACACAGTTTCATTGCCACCCCACTGTCAACTCTAAAGCGAATAAGGTAGAATTTACTGTCTATTGATAAATATACAGTGGTTAGGTCATTATAATTATATCATTGTTTAATCTAGATCAAAGGAACTGTGGGAACGGGTGTCCCTTTCTAATGGTAGTCTATATATCAGATTTGTCTCTATAGAAGTAGAAGTCAATATATGAGACTAGCAGTTGGCATAGTTCGTCAAGATACCACCTATGGCGCCGCTGGTCCGCGGGTTTGAATCCGATCTAGAAAAAAACATGTGTTCATAAACATGTCTGTTCGTCTTGAGTCTGCATGAAATTTTTATAGAAATAATTTAATTACAAAAGAAAGGATAAATATTTAGATTTTTTTTAAATTAATCCGACTGATGGGAAATAAAACAATTAACACACACAGTTGGACATAAATTTTTATATGAAGAATTAATTTCATAAAGCATTTGTTCAAAAACAATCAATGCTTGGAGCGAATTTATTTTACTCCTTACGACCACAATATAGCTACTAGCTACCGTTACATCTTTAGATGTCCCCAAAGACACACAACAAAACCATAAACGAAACAGGAAACTCCCGTCACCAAGTATCAAGGTTACACTCAGTGATGCAACGATTGTAACAATACGTAACAATAATGTACTTGTACTGTGGTCAGGTGTGGCCGTATCGTTGCTTTATAGCCTCTTTTAGAGCTGTTATAGAACTGTCTACAATCTGTGAGACCGGCCAGTGATGCCCTCTTATGTAGGCCATACGAATGATTGAAGTGCGATAACTTTTTATACTATTAAGTTGGCATGTTTTTAATACTGTCACATAGGTACCCCAGTAAGGTTGATCACAGAAACTCGATTGACTTTATCGATTCGTGCCAATGATTATTTTGCATTTGCGTCACTTTGATTACTGACTAAGGCATGTGAGTTAAAAAAATATATATATATCTAGGAGTTTTTAACAACAAATACATGTACGATATACGATATTCCATACGATACGACATACTATACCATATACGATACAAAGGTATTCAAGTATGCTTCCTTTGATTAAAATTTAACTTAATGTTAATTCGATTCCTGTTCGAAATCTGATGTCAAAATTGCATTATGCGTCATTAATAAAGACCAGTAGTAAATAGACCTACATGAGGAAGCAGGTCGAATCCCAGACCCAGCCACAGGCAAGTCGTCACCTCTGAGAAATGAACTTTGAATGCGTTTGAATTTACAACTAGTCTTCCGGTAAAGGAAATCATGTGGAGAGTCTATAGTCACACGTAGTGAAAAGCTTTTAGTTCCATAATTATCAAGAAAGGCCACAACTGCTTTGAGGTAATGCAATAACATAAAAGGCTACTCTTTAACCTGGGAACGTGAGTGAAACCGCAGGGGACAGGTAATAATAAATAAACAAAACTTTGCACATCAATTTGTCGAACGTTCATAACAAAGGGCCATTTTAAATCTCGAGCACGTTATCGGTTGCATAAAGTTGTATATAGATCGCCATAATGTCTCCACATTTCAACAAAACCATCAATTGTGCAATCGAGAACAAGAACAACATTAAATAATCAGCTACAGGCAGAGTTTTTTATTGAAAATTGTAAAAGAAAGTATTATCGAGATCCTTGGAGTCGATATTGAAATTAAAGGGATAAAGCTAAACTGATTTCATAAAAGTTAATAATTGTAAAAAGGTCAAAAGTTCAGCGTCATATTGTAGCTGTCCCCCATGCGGTTTCACCCATATTCCTGGGACAAAAAGTAGCCTATAACCTTCAGGGATATTATAGCTTTCTATTAGTGAAAGAATTTTTCGAATCCGACTAGTAGATCCAGAGGTAAGCGCAGTTCAAACAAACAAACTCTTCAGATGGAGATACAACCATACTCTCCATGGATTTTTTGTTACAGCCTTTATAATTTTCTATTCTCGCAGAATATAATTGAAAATAGAGTTACCATAAATAGGACTGTTAGATATTACGTAAAAGAGACCTACCTATATAGCCTTAGTTCGCTTCAGCACCCACATTGCAACTATAAACCACCTAGAATCGAACTAACTACGAATTTATGTACAAAATTATGCAAGAATGGCTTAAGGGGGAACGTTCGGTTGGAGCGCGAAATTCAAATTTTATCAAGTTTTTTGCTAATTGCAGCTCAGTCATAGGTCGTAAGTTATCAACATGTTATTTGCGAGAAGAATAATAGTATATACTATTTCATGAAAATGTTATTATAACATTTTCATGAAATAGTCGTATATATCAGTAATATACCTTGGAGGAATATGTTGATGATTTCTTTTGTTATTAATCAGTAAATATACACTAGCATTCTTCTCGCAAATAACATGTTGATAACTTACGACCTATGACTGAGCTGCAATTAGCAAAAAACTTGATAAAATTTGAATTTCGCGCTCCAACCGAAGGTATACCCTTAATACCTTACTGACATCCTGAAGCCTTTCTAGAATGAACACTATTAGAATTAATCTCGCATATTTGATATAGAATTTGTGTGCAATATTGCATTTATATTTATGAGTACCTAAATTCCGCCCCGCGTTCCCGAGGGATCTTATCTTTATATTTATAGGTAAGCGGTTATCGTAGCCTGAGTTTGACCACAATCTCAAGGCGATGATAGCTCAGTGGTAGTGACGTCGAATGACGTTCGAATCCTACAATGATCTTGACCTTTCGCTAGCTACCCTCAAGTTGAAAATCTGTCGCCAAGCACCTTTTGGTGTGTTCCGATAGCTGCACTTGAGAGCCAGTTCCTTTCTAGGCTTTGTGTGCTTACCACCATCGGCCACATCATCACTGACCACGGTGAGATTGGTGTCAAACACAAGCTTATTTATAGTAAAAAAAAAAGCACACAAACAAAGCCTAGACGGGATGGGACGACTCCTAAGTGCAGCAGTCGGACGGCAGGCGAGATCTACAAAGTACTCTACCACCGTGCTATGGTTTCCTCACGATGTTTTCCTTCAACGAAAGCTTAACCTCAATGGATTCGAACTCACGACTCCCCCTCCCCCCTTTGGGAGCCAAAGGAGCATCCTTTGGAACTGAACTATGCGAGACACCGAGACAATAATAAATCGGTTAAATTTTGAGGTTGGTAACCCTAACAATGCGTTAAGTGAATGTAGAATCGACGTTTTCTCATAGATATGGTGAAAAAGATTGACCATTGTATGGATTCCAGGTACATGTTTACAATGCTCTGTTGTTTGATAAAACCTTTTCAAAGAGCTCATTGTCAGCTGGTTGGGGCCATAGTTCACCACTCAATTCTATTTATTCTTACGAAAAAAATCGAAAATTTACTTAAAAGTTACTATCAGTATTCTGGCTAGGGATATCAATAATTGGCCTACCTAAAATAATTACCATAATAAAAGAGTTTTTTGACTTTTAAAGTTATATGCCATGTATTTCACATTTTACCATGTATAATAAACATTTACATATTATAAATAATAATAATAAATATCCTCGGACATTTCTTCACACATGGTTATCTGATCCCAAACTAAGCAGAGCTTGTACTATGGAAACCAGATAACTGATATGCTACATATATATACTACTTTTTTTTTGTAAATACAAACTTATATAGATAATTACACCCAGACTCAGGACAAACAGACATGTTCATGTACACAAATGTTTGTCCTGGATGGGAATCGAACCCATGACCAGCGGCGTGCGTCTGCGGTGGTGTCTTAACCAACTGCGCCAACTGGCCTGTCGTTATTATATCAACACTAGCTGTTCTCTACGGCTTCACTCGCGTTACCGGGATCAAAAGTAGCCCTTAACCTTCAGGGATACTGTAGCTTCCTATAATGAAAGAATTTTTCGAATCCGACCAGTAACTCCGAAGATTAGCGCGTTCAAACAAACAAACTCTTCAGCATTATTATTAGTTTAGATAGATAACATCTAAATGTTAGGATATTTTAGAATTCATTTTAGTACCTACACTTTATTACTATCGTCATGTGTTTCATATACTTTGAAAACGTAGGATTAACTGCGAATGATAATAATTTAAACATCGAATAACACGAGGTACAGGAAAAGGAGTGGAGGAGAGAATTGGATTGCATCGCTACCGTCCGGCGTCTCTGTAGTGGTCAGGGAAGCTGTCTGCAGTACATGTTTGAATTTAGGTGTTTTGGTAAATAACTAATGACATTTTTCACATTTTACATTAAAATTTTAAGAAATACGTAACCACCTGTTTTGGTAACCATAATTTCTTGTTCTATTTTTTTTTTTTTGTTTTCTAATGTGAAGTGGGAATAATTTATCTTATCTATACTAATGATAAAGCTGAAGTGTTTGTTTGTCTGTTTAAACGCGCTAATCTCCAGATTTACTGATCTGATCCGATCTTTTTTCGATTTCACTAATAGGAAGCCACATCAACCCTAAAGATTATAGGGTACTTTTTATCCTGAGAACGCAATGCACACAACATCTTCCGAAGTAAAAAATATAAATTGCCATATTTTTTACTCAATGTAGAAATTATTTTCCACTTCATGTTTTAATCTTTTGTTTGACCTTTCATCATGTTCATTAATTCCGTTCTTCAAAACATAACTTACTTAGTTACTTCTCGACGAAGTACCTACTACGACTTCTATTAAGATACTTTTCATTACCTACCTATTAGATAACAGCACGCAGATTAAACCTAAACGGGTCATTAAAACCGAAATATGCCCAAATCACGCAATTTACTGTAACACAAGTATTATACTAAAGTGTTGCAAATGCCGACGATTGAAGTCCTTAGTGCAAATAGTGGGGTTGTGTTCGCTTAGACTTATATAAGTCCTTGCGACGATGCTCTGTCATAAGTCCAGTGGTGCCCACCACTAGTGTCCGTTTAGTCGCACCTCTAATTTCAGTGAAGTGTGTTCATTACCAGAAATATGAAGGTTTTTGTAAGTGTTTACTTTTTTATTAATTTTCAGGGTAAAGTTACAATTTAGGTTTTGTCCTTTGATCTAGAGAGTTTTTTTCGGGATTCGAGTATTTCATGACAGATTACAATCTTTTAATATGCAAAATTTCACTTGGAAAGGCCAACGATTAAGGATGTGTTAATCCAGGGTATCATCTACCTCCATACCAAATTTCATCAAAATTGGTCCAGCCGTTTGAACGTGAAGTACTTAGTAATAAAAACATACACTCACAAACATTCTCATTTATAATACCTATTAGTAGGATTTATTTAATTTTATAATTTCTCAGGGACCTCCAAAAAATGTCTTCCCCTTAATAGAGACAATAACAAAAATTATTGATGGCCACATTCTAGATGGAGTGAATTTAGAAGTTTAAGTTAAAAATACTTACTAGCCTAATATTTATATTATGAGATGTAATAATATACTTAAAATAATATTTAATCTATACTTAAATAAATAATAAAGCTAAATAATGTATATGTAAAATTTGAATAATTTTAAAATTGCACAAAACTATTTCATCACCATATCAACCGAAAGACGTCCACTGCTTAAAAAGCTTAATTATAGGTACCTATATCTTATCTGCGCATGAACTTTATGTAATTTAAAATTATTTTAAGAAAAAAGAGATTAATTTTTAAATAATCTTAATTAGTAACAAATAAACCTTATTAAAACAATTTACACATACAATAAGTTTTTATTAGTTCAAGGTTTAGTCCCAAATCGGTAAATAAACAATGAGGAAACTATTACCCTACTTTTATTATAGGTCTACTGTTTAATTCATCGCGGATGTCCAATAGTTAAATACAGTTTAATTTATTCATGCAATGGATATGTTACATGATATCCTTAGAATGTAAACGTTATTTAACTAGAAACAATTGATACCTACAACAAACATGGTAAATATTTGATTTAGTTTAAATGAACATTATGAAATTGAACAAATTAATTACATATTATCATTTAATGATTATTTAATATTCGGCATCTTTTAGAATATTTAACATTGACAATATTCATTGAATCTATCCAGCTATAGTTTAAATTATATTTACAGTACTATGACAATATTCAATGAAATAGCTACAATGAATTAGTTTTTAGTTAACTATAATTTTCATAATGATCAGATGATGAATCATTAGAATTTTCATAAATAAAAATACATGTTTCCGAAATAAGAATTGCCGAAAGAGAACTCCATACTATCGTTCAAATTATACCAAACACAAGCTTTGATCACGAAGCAGACACAAATCATACCCTAAACATAACATTTTCCGCTTCGAATGCGTACCACGCGTGAAATTTCGTTTTCTACCTATCCCTGCACGCATAATAAGCAGAGTGATGAAGTCATACCACGTAATAAGTAAAAGTACTGATAACATTGGATGCATTGTTCCGTTAAAATATGCAGTAAAGAAAAGTGGTCCTAAAATTTTGGTTATGTATGACAAAATGTTTGTTTAATTTCACTTTAGTTTTCTTTATGACTGAATATATGATGAATCATATGGTTTTCAGTTAGTTAACATCATTAAAATTTAATTAATGATGATAAAATAATAACTTAATTTGCACATATCGAGTACACAAGAAAAAAGTTGAACAAATAACACCTAAATACTAGAAACAGTCACGCATCAAAACTTCTCTCAGTTAAGTACCTACTGGACTTTTTGGTGGGAACTTGCGAAGTGACGTTGCGTTTTCGTTTTATTTTCATAAAATCGTGCATTTTGAGTTTTATTGAATATTATCGGTGGTATTTTGTCCAATAAAGATCAATACAAGTGCACCAGTCAAGTGAAATGAAATGATTACGTGTATAGTGGCTTTTCAAGTTGTCTCAAGAAGTCCGTGAAAAGTTTTAGTAGAACGGCTACCATTGTACTAAAACCTAACCTAACTTAAACTGACTATGACTTGAAGATTTAACATGCCTAGAACTTTACTACTACTCGTAACTATGAAACTTGACGATTGACGAGAATTTAATACAACTTGACATTGGCAAAATATACGAAGTGTGATGCCAAAATTAAAAAAAAAAGTACCTACTAAATATAGTACATCGAAAATGAATAGTCACGTATGAGCGAGCTATGTATTATTTGACATATTACTAAGAAATTGCATACATAGCGATGATAGCTCAGTGGTAGTGACGTCCGATGCCGCGATGAAGGTCGTGGGTTCGAATCCTACAATGAGCTTGAGCTTTCGGTGAAGGAAAACATCGTGAGGAAATCATAGCACGGTGGTAGGGTACTTTGTAGTACCCGCCTGGCTGGCTACCACCCTTAAGTTGAAAATTTGTCGCCAAGTACCTACCGGTGTGTTCCGGCAATTGCACTTGAGAGCCAATTTGCCTTCTCGGCATTGTAACAGGTCAAGCAACACATTGGCAATATCTCTGGTATTGCCAATGGCGATAGGCGACGGTAACCACTTACCATCAGGTGTGCCGTATGCTTGCTTGCTACCTTAGTAATATAAATTGCACTTTTTAATAATGAAGCAAACAATATTATGTGGTTCTTTAGTTCTTGCATTTTTTTTATGAATATATTTTATAGGCATACGCGATTTAAGGAGGCGATTTGTTCGCATGGCTATTTAGACATCATAATCAGAAAATAGTTTCAAAACAACCCTTTTCACTTTCGATACTCTACAGATTGTGCAAAGAGGGTATTTTATTGAGTTTAGCATCTATTGTATCTACAATAATGCGGATTTCTTGCTGAACAATGGGATATGGCGAAATATAATTGATTAACAATAGAGGCCCTTTAATTCGGCCCACACGACCTCTGGAAGCCAGTTTCGTGTGTTTACCATAGACATAAAAAGCTATAAAAGATAATAATAAATAAGTGCTTTCCTTTGCAATGAAATTTTATGAAAATATTATGTTTTGTGGCTCTCGAAAAGTCTGAGCTTTTGTTCAGCTTGTGTTGAGTCCCTATAACCTTTACAGGGTATCTTAAATAATAACTGAATGTCCTATATACTTAGAATGATTCAGTTATAACTTTTTGTATAAATTATTAAGTAACAAGTAGGTAGGTTAGGTACAACAAAATTAGATAATTTTTTACACAAAAAAGTAGAAGATTATTGTTATAAGATTTGTTTAATTTTAGATTAATTAGTACTCTTAGTACCTAATAAAATACGTACGTTAAAAAAGGATTAATTGAGTTTCTGTTCACAACTGTTGATGTTGCAATAATTTATTTTACTAAACAATGCTACCTACAACCAGGCAACCTTTAACAGGATCACGACTGCATTTACATGAGAAACATTATGGTATTGATATCGTAGCAAGCTAATATGGGACCTCTACGATTGCCTACGATTTTTTTATTTCGTAGCTAATATTTACGTTAATACTACGAATGTCTACAATTTTTATAACCTTTCAGATTTTTGTTTAAAACTCATTATTCTATGTCTACTTTTGATATGTAAACCTGAACCTAATTGAACGTGATATATTCTTATTGTCATACCTCTTTTTACCATAAGAAGAAAGCGTCTATGACATAAATTTTTACTCGCGATTTTACCATCCTAAGACTCGATTACTATAGACAATTTTTATTCAAACCAACCAATTTCTTCACTTTCAGATCTCCATCCTGTTAATGACAGCATCAGTTCTCGCCGAACCGAGTAAAGTCATCCAGAAACGCAGCGGTCTCATTGGCCACTACGGCAGTTCGCCACTGATCGCGCACGGCTATGGAGCGGGTATAGGTCACGGGTATAGCGCGGGTTTAGGCCACGGCTTCGGCGGCGGCTACGGGTTAGGCCCTGGCCTAGCTTTGAGCTCCGGCTTGAGTGCAGGCACAGTTGTAGGCGCTGATGTACATACGACGGTTACAAAACATATTGGCGTGCCAGTGCCTGCTCCGTACCCTGTAGCTGTTGACAGGCCTGTCCCTTACCCAGTTAAGGTGAGCTTGTATTTTTGTTTTAATGACTGACTGATTCAATCAAACCACTCGGGGTGAAATTTAGTATACCGATAGCTGTTATAACATTGGCCTTCGATAAGAAAGGATTTTTGAGTGAAAACGAGGAGCGGAAAAATGATATACCTATTCGGAAATAGTAAAAGGATTTTCACCTATAGTTTTTTCACTTGTATTATTACTATCATTAGAGGTTTTATTTGTAACGAGAAAAACTAGAACCTTGCAATTACCTGTTCGACTACATTGACTGCCTTATGTCCTAGTGTTACGTAAGATTACGTCTTATAACTGTAACATAAAGAAAGCTCTAAGCAACATTCCTGGTTCTAATTATCTTCTGTTGAATCAGTAGGTGAAAGAAAGATCTACATTTATATTTCTTAGTATTTAGCTGTAGAGTGATCTATATCTCACATACTCTAAGGCTGAGATCTATAGAGCGTGCTTAGACTCTGCTCAGACTTTACTGTATAAACCTACGTAATAAAGTAAATATATGTGTGTTTTAATTTGTAGCCAATTTTTTGGTGCCTAAGTCATCGATTAGGTGCACTTAGGCTTTGCTTAGCACACACTCAGAGAGATCCGACTTTGTACAGTAAAGTCTGAGCGAAATCTAAGTACGCTCTATAGATCTCAGCCTAAGGGTATCTATAGCATAAACCATTTACCTACAGATGATTTTTAGAATGTCTGTCTCTATGTCCTTAATGTATGTATGTCCGGTTTAAATACAAAATATCTACCTGACAGATTTCTATGAAAGTTGGTGTACAGATAGATTGAGATCCTAATCATCATTTAGGGTACTTATACTGAGCAAAAAAGAAGGGTTCTGTTTTTTCTATAGTTTTCATATAAATATTTCTCGTTATCTTCTCTTGTGTGTTCTTACTAAAAATGAAATTGTAATTACAGGTAGCCGTGCCCGTACCAGTAGACCGCCCTTACGCCGTGCCAGTGCCCAGACCTTACCCCGTGACCGTCGAGAAAGCCGTCCCTGTGCCAGTCGACCGGCCAGTGCCAGTAGCTGTGCCACACGCGGTCCCAGTGCCAGTTATTAAACAAGTAAGTTTTAGATTTATCCCCAATATTTAGCTTAATACCTAGAATTCATCAAAATCAAAATCAAAAACTAATTTATTCAGTTTAGGCCCTAATAAGGCACTTATGCATGTCAACAGTTACAATATTTTTTAGACTCTACTACCGGTTCGGATTACACTTGATTTGAGAAGACACCGGCAAGAAACTCAGCAAGGCTTCTTGTCATCCAACACCACTTCATTACTGGACACGAATACCCTAACAAAGGGGGGATAAATATCTGGTTCTAAGGATTAAGTTCACAACGCGAGTCATATTTAGAGTTTTAAGTGGCAAATATTTTATATAATTAAAAAGAGGAATTAAAATTAAGGGATAAGGGGATCGCAGGCAAAACCGTGGAAAATTGGCTTGGAAGATGTGAAATCTAACTCCAGGCTTTGCAGGTTTCCCGTTCACGTTTCCATTAAAACACACACGTAAATTTTGAACATAGAGTTAAATCCCTCATTTGAACATGAACCCTCATCATATGCGTTCTTTCTACTGAGCCACATAATAAACTTTTATGTAATCAAACTTGTATTTCCAGGTCGGCTATCCGGTGCCCCAACCTTACCCTGTGGCCGTAGCCAAGCCTGTGGCTGTCCCAGTGCCTGCCCCTGTGGCCGTCCCCTATTACAAATCCTACGTCAGCGCCAGCCCTTACTCCGGCGGTCACTTCGATTCCCCTTACGTCCATGACGGTCACGCCCATGGCCTGCATTCGAAGATCTGGTAAACGAGGAATAAGTCGCTCGTTTGTTAAGTTGCTTAAAATCTTGGAGTTGATAAAGCTGTAAATATCGATAGAATAGAATTGTTACGACTAATGCTAGACACGAATTACAGTGGCCATAATTTAAGGTCAGTGATGGATATGTTCGGTATTTACGGTGGCAGATAATAGATGGCGCTAAAAGAGGTTACGAATGCGTCATAGTTTTACTGCGCTTTTAAATACAGAGGGAATGAAACGAATGTTACAAACGAGTGATGAAACGACTGAAATGTTTACAATAGAGGCATTTTCGCAATGGGATTATTATAAAGTCAATCAATGGATTATTATGTGATGTAGTTTAGGTTAGTTATAATGTGTGAGAGAAAATATCTTCTATGTTTTTGTAATAAGCATCGATATTCGTAATCGAATCATAAACTGATTATACGAATTGTATATAACATAATTATAGATTCGTTTATGAATAAAGATGAAAGCATGATATTGAGGGGATTTGGGATGAAGTGCAATCGCAAATGTACTACGGGATGCCATTTTGATTTCGAGGTCATGAAGTAGGGTGACTATTATGTTTTATAACAGGATTTTTTATACTTGATCAATCAGTATACAATTGCCATATATCTTTGACTGTTCATAGATATTTTATATAATTATCTTTATATACCTACATATATTTTTTCAGTTGAAATATCTCAAGTACGTATTTTATTTATCTGTATAAATATTTTCTGTGTAATCGATTATGGCTCTGTATAAATATTTTCTGTGTAATAGTTTACTCATCAATAAGATTGTTTTAGATAAAAAACGCTGTTTGGATAATATTCACTTGATCTCTGTGTGAGGTAAATGCTACGATGTATACGTTATGTACCTGGTTTAAAGCACTTTTGTATATAGCTTTCCAATTATTAGCTTTAATGATCAATGAATAAGAGTTTATATCGACCGCAGTCGACTAAAAACTATTTAATTTGTACGACTTTTTCTAATAAAATGTATGATGAAATATTTTTAATTGTTTTATTCCTAAAACAACGATTTGGTACCCAAATATGGATTTGTAGCAACGTACACATAAATATAGATAAAAGGTTAAAAAATATCTCTAAAGGAATTTGCCATCACTTTTATTTGGTTGTATTTTGAACTTATGTAAGTATTAAAAAACATTCTAAAATACGAACCGTGAACTATTATGATAAATGATTTTCCTCACCGATCATTGTTTGGAGTTTTATAATATCTAGATACCACATGGGACCTTGGACGAATCCATGGATGGTGATTCTATTAATATTCTCATGTCCTATAAATATACCAGAATTAAATAGCAGAAAATGGAAGCCCAGTTTATGGAAGTTCATAATTATTTTATTACGCGGTAGCTCCGTGGATTTAGAAAATAAAAAGGTACATATTTATTTTTTCGAATAATTTGTTTGGAATAATAAAATAAGTAGCTAAGTAACTATTAAATATCTTCCACGCACAACTTGATAGCCAGTTCCCATCTAGACTATGTGTGCTTACAACCTTTGGCCATGTAATCACTCAGCTGATTATGGTAAACACAAAGTCCCTTCACTATAAAATTTACATACTTAAAAAGATCCAAATATTAAGGGTATACCTTCGGTTGGAGCGCTTAATTCAAATTTTATCACGTTTTTTGCTAATTGCAGCTCAGTTATAGGTCGTAAGTTATCAATATGTTATTTGCGAGAAGAATGGTAGTATATTTACTGATTAATAACAAAAGAAATCATCAACATATTCCTCCAAGGTATATTAGTAACATTTTCATGAAATAGTCTTATATGTCAGTAAAATACCTTGAACGTAAATAAATCATCAACATATTCCTCAATATATTGATGATTTATTTTGTTATTAATCACTAAATATACTACCATTCTTCTCGCAAATAAGATGTTGATAACTTACTACCTATAACTGAGCTGCAATTTGCAAAAAACGTGATAAAATTTGAATTTCGCTCTCCAACCGACGCCTCCACCTTAAAGTACCTACCTATATTCAAGGCGAAAAAAATATATAGAACATTCTCTGATTTCTTTAAAATCAAGGTCATATTAAGCCTACGTGCATTTAGTACGACTTAACTTGCATAACATTTAATAGATTATCCGAACCAATTGCAATGAATAATGATGTCATAGAACCAAGCAAGTAAGTTGACAACTTGTCCCGCTACTTGCCAGTATAGACACGTCCGTTTTCCCCTATAGAAAGTGGTCACACTACATAAGGCATGGGAGTTATATAATAGTTAAAGACTATGGTAAAGTTAAATAGGTGAATTATCATGTCATATGTAGTAATATTGATGAAATAATGTATAATCTTGAACAATGTATACTAATAATAACGCTGAAGAGTTTGTTTGAACGCGCTAATCTTCGGAGTTACTGGTCCGATTTGATAAAATATTTCACTAATAGGAAGCTATATTATCCCCGAAGGTTATATAGGCTAATTTTTATCCCGGGATAGCGAGTGAAACCGCAGGGAATAGCTAGTTAGAAATAAAAAGATAATGGTAATAAGAAAGCATAATAAAGCTTTCGTATTTCTTAGCCGATTTTAATTTAAATTCATTTTTTGACACCTTTTTTACGGTATTTTCATTTTATATTAAGATGCGATAAAAAAAATCTAAGTATTACAATATCCTGACTAACTGACTGATTCCTCACCACACAGCTCATAACTACTTCTGCGATTAATGGCTATCAAACACAAATCCATACTCCACACCATAAATGCCAAATTGGCTCAAACACATTAAGCAAAGGACGATAGTTACACAATCGATTGTAACGTGACCTGGGCATCGAACACGGAACCAAACCTTGCTATACTTACCGCGCTAGGACTTGCGCAATAGAGGAAATTGCATTCTAGCCTCTACGCAAATAACAGCTGTTTGTTTCGGCTACCCTAATTTTACCTGCCACTGTTTATTAGAATTCAGTATAAGGTAATGATGACTTGACTGAATTTATATGAAACTAGTTTCCGCCTTATGCGGTTTTACCCGCGTACCCAAGAGATCGTATTTTTTTCCCAGGATATTCTGCAGGCGAACCAAAGTAGCCGACATAGGCCAAAGAACTGTCAAACTGAATGGCAGTAGGGCGGGGCACATCGCTTGTAGAACCGACGGCCGCTGGGGCTCGAGTTGCGACCACGAACCGGAAGACGCAGTGTGGATAAGCCCCACAAGGTGGACCGACGATCTTGCGAGGGTTGCGGGAAACCGCTGGATGTGAGTAGCGCAAGACTGGTCATCGTGGAGATCCTTGGGGGAGGATATGATGACGATGATGATCTCTATTCCAAGTTTCATCCAAATTATTTCAGCAGTTACGGACTTGAATGGTAACAAACACACACAAAATTTACAAAGTAATAGTAAGTAGTAGGAATTAGGATAATTCAAAAAGGCTGTATCTAGTGGCTCAGTTCGAATGTTCGAATCAATGGCCGTTATGTTTTTATGTCAGAATATCATAATAGGGTAGATGACTGACTTATCAAATCAGCTACTCTTTAATAAATGTCAAAACGATCGGTTACATGGAATATTGTATGAAATACTAAGCTATGACGTCATCGTTTCACAGCATCAAATGATCTACTCTTAGTGGTTCTACTGGTAATTAAAAATCACAAAAAGCATTAAATGTACAACATATTTGATGTTTCCGCGTGTTTTCAGATGTTTTATGCATTGGTTAGTGTTTGATCATTTATTTTTGACACTGTCGTCTAGCCTATTATAGTATTACCCGACTGCAGCAAAGGTAAAAACCTTATTTTTTTATTTCAAAAGAAAGTATAATTATTTATCATATAAAGTGTAAAGTATCTCTCAAAGCTACTAGTACTTATATACTCATTAGGTATATACTTATTTTTTATATGAAATAATAATTCCAATCCATAAAAATCTTTTCCTTTTGAAGCTAAAATTATTTGGCTAATTCTTTTCTTGTTGTTTATAATTGTCAGGACAACACTGGAAAAGGTTTGTATCAAAGATTTTTTTTAAATCCACCCGGGCACAAACAGCTAGTTATATATATCTATTTAATTATTTATCTTTTATCAAACGTGAATACTCGGAACTAATTAGTAAGCTATAAACTAACATGTTCTAAACCTAGTCTGGACTAAGTTTAGAACTCCATCAAGCATATTAATGCTACGAACACACTACAGGTGGCGTTACTGAGGCTAAAAATGATCACCGTTCTACATTCAACGTTTAGAAGTTATATATGTAGTATGTTTAATCACCAATAGATGCTGAAAAAGGCCCTTTACAAGAATTGATGAAAAGCTCTTCACTGATTAAATTCTTGGATGAATGCAGAAACTAAGGGGTTTATTTCACCACATTAGCAGCTTCATATGTTTCATATCTGAAATGTGGTAAATCTGTCATTGAATTAAAGTACCTATTAATATTTTCGATACGAATCGCAGATTTTTTTTTGTTAAATTCTATTCAGATACCTCATCATCATCATCATCATCATGTCAGCAGAAAAACGTCCACTGCTGGACAAAAGCCTCCCCCAAGGATCTACACGATGGCCGGTCTTGCGCTACCCCTATGCAGCAGTTTCCCGCGACCCTCACAAGATCGTCGGTCCACCTTGTGGGGGGCCTGCCAACGCTGCGTCTTCCGGTCCGTGGTCGCCACTCGAGAACCCTTCTGCCCCAGCGGCGATACGAGCGATATCTACATAATTATTAATATATTTATATACCTAAGTGTGGCGAAATTAAACACCCTAGATCATACGACATAATTTTATATTACTAAGTTTAGTGCATGAAACGTTTTTATGGATCATAGTAAAAAAAATATTATCATTTCAGAATTTGTTTGTGTGAGTGAACATAAACTATTTTTTATTTGTTTCAAAACACATAAAAACCTGAAAACCTGTAATTATTACTTAGGTACTTCAATATTTGTTAACACAAACAAACATACAATGTTGACATTTAGAACATGAATTGATGGTTTGATACCACTCTATACTGATGTGCGTGTCGTGTGTTGTACTTATGTCTAGATAGATCATAGGTAATGTCTAGGCTAACGTTTTATTAATGACGTAGATTTATTATTCCTAGACATGCTTTTAGATGGAAACACTAATAGTGGATGATTGATCACCGATTATTATAGCTGTCGATATTGTGAATGATTAGAATTATACATTACTAGTTTTTCCCCACGGCTTCACTCGCGTTCCCGGGATAAAGCTTATAACCTTCGGGGATAATGTACCTTCCTATTAGTTAAAGAATTGTTCGAATCGGACCAGTAACTCCGGAGATTAGCGCGTTCAAACAAACAAACTCTTCAGCTTTATTAGTAGTATATAGATATAGATTGGTATCTATCTATACTAATAATAAAGCTGAAGAGTTTGTTTGTTTGTTTGTTTGTTTGTTTGTTTGTTTGTTTGTTTGAACGCGCTAATCTCTGCATCTGCCAGTGGGATATGGAAAAACCTTTTTGCAATTGAAAGCCCATTTATTAAGGAAGGTTATAGGCTATAGAACATCACGCTACGACCCTCAGGAGCTGAGCAATGATAAAAAGA
The DNA here is from genome assembly GCA_963555595.1 of Tethea ocularis. Taxonomy (NCBI): domain Eukaryota; kingdom Metazoa; phylum Arthropoda; class Insecta; order Lepidoptera; family Drepanidae; genus Tethea; species Tethea ocularis. The sequence continues at coordinate 8,688,707 of OY741972.1, read as the reverse complement.
ACGTTAAGCGGGAGCATGTATAGCATGGGTGAGCGATGCGACGCGGTTGTCAATGGATGACAGCGGTCGCCTAGGTAACAGTTTTTGTTATTTTTAACTGTCATCAAGACGAGGTTATCAATTCGTCGGAATCTTTTTTTATGTATGTTCCTCGATTACTCGAATAATGCCTGACCCGATTTGGAAACTATACATACAGGTGTTCACATGGTCACCAAGTCAGGGTCTGATGATGGGATCTTGAAGAAATCGAGGGAACTCTTCAAATTTTATAGGCACTAACAATGTTTTTCATATATTTGCTAAAACTATTCAGATATTTGCGTCTGGTAGTCGTCACATGTTGCTGAGCTGATGATGGAAGGTACAACTCCTTAACGGGTAGGAGTTAGGGGATAAATCTTTAAATATTATAGGAACGATGATGATAGGTCAGTGATCTTGAGAGTCATTGATTACACATAAGAAACTAAAAAATTAAAAATTAAATACTTTTAACAAAAAAAAACCACAAAGGCACTAATAATTATAAAATAACTATGTAAGAACTCTAATCTGATAGTTTTGAAGTCAACGAAATTAGCCATTGCTGTTGCATCATCAGATATTTATTGCTGCTACACTATTGACAGGTAGAAGGACGGCTCATTTCACTTCTAAACAGACCCTTACGGTATTTCTTGAAAAAGACAGCGTACGCTCTATACCTAAAAATGGACCATAGGGGAAGGTTTTACAAGATGCAAACCTAATAATATGGGATGAGTGCACATGACTCATAGAGCTCATCTAGAGGCTTTAGATATAACTCTCAGAATTATAAAATGCACAAATAGCCATGGGTGGAATAACTTTGATGTTTTCTGGTGATTTCAGATAACGTTGCCTGTTAGGGAAACTAGAGCAGATATTATTAAATCTTGCTTAAAATCTTCCTCATTATGAAAGTCTGTAATATCGACCAAAAAAAACATTAATGGATGTGTGAGAGGGCAATTTAATTTAATTAGCTGCCAGAAATATAAGCGTGGACGCCATCAACGACAAAATAATGGCTAAACTACCAGCCGACAGCGTAGTTTTCGAATCGGACCAGTAACTCCGGAGATTCACGCGTTAAAACAAACAAACAAACTTTTCAGCTTTATTATTTAATGCTAAATAGCTTTCCACCCGCGATGCCACCCGCGATCAGTCAGTCAATTAACCAACTTCAAGCGGAGGTTATCAATTCGTTGTAATCTTTTTTTTGTATGTTCCCCGAATACTCGAACGCCTGGACCGATTAGGAAAATTATTTTTTGTTTGAAAGGATATACTTCACAAGTAGTCCCATGATCACCAAGTCAGGATCTGATGATAGGATCCTAGACAAATCGAGGGAACTCTTCAAATTTTATAGGCACTTACAATGTTTTTCATAAACTTTTCAGCTTTAATATAGAATGCTAAATAGCTTTCCACCCGCGATCAGTCAGTCAGTCAGTCAGTCAATTAACCAACTTCAAGCGGAGGTTATGAATTCGTCGGAATCATTTTTTTTTTATGTTCCCCGAATACTCGAACGCCTGGACCGATTTGGAAAAATATTTTTTGTTTGAAAGGGTATACTTCACAAGTAGTCCCATGGTCACCAAGTCAGGATCTGATGATAGGATCCTGGACAAATCGAGGGAACTCTTTAAATTTTATAGGCACTTACAATGTTTTTCATCATACTTTCTAAAGCTATTCAGATATTTGCGTCTGGTAGTCATCATCTTATGTTGCTGAGCTGATGATGGAAGGTACAACTCCTTAATGGTTAGGAGTTAGGGGATAATTCTTTAAATGTTATAGGAACGATGATGGAAACTACAACGCTAATATGCTTATCCTAGGTCAGTGACCTTGAGAGTCATTGATTACACATAAGAAATTCAAAATTGAAAAATAAAAAACTTTTAACAAAAAATAAAACCGCCTTCAAAGGCACTAAAAAGCAGAAAATAACTATTTAGGAACTCAAATATGATAGTTTTGAATTAAGCGAAATAAATCTGCGGTACCATGATATCGGTTCTAATTTTTGTTAAAAGTTTTATATATTTAGATTGGCTATTGGACGCTGATCAGTGTTATTATCACCATCGGCATCAGCGTAGGCATCAAAGTGACCATAAGAAAGATCTTGGGAAAAACGTAACCTTTTGATGGGTTGGTCTTCTGTACCAAATTTGGCATACTGGTTTCCATTTCGATATACTTCAAATACAAATGGGTACCTATATTTGACCGGCTGCAACTAACGTAGAAATGTAGAGTGTTGTAACATCAAATTTATACTTTTCTTTTGTCCCATGATTGTTGCCAAGACGGTCATGAGACATAACAGCAAATTCATCCCAATTGTTCGTCATATGCATTACATTGCACCAAGCTTTTATGTGAGTTCAAAAGCAGTATTGATATCAACTTCGATGCAAATCACCCCCATAATAACTTTCTACCCTTTTTTAACCCCGATAGGCGATGAGTTTCAATAAAATACAAAACACGTCTTCCATCAATTATCTTAAAGAATGTTTATGCAAAATTTGAAGTAGATTGGACCAAGGAATCACGTTGTTCCATACAAACTTTATCCCAGTTTTTCAACCCCTAATTTCGGATTTCGGAAGATCCTTTCTTATAGGATGCCTACTTCATACGAAGAACACACCCTCTAAATTTCAGGTCTCTACGATCAGCGGTTTAGGCTATGCGTTGATCCGTCAGACAGTCATTCAGGACAATGCATGTTAAATAGATATTAGACCACCTAATTTATGTAATGGTAAAACCAGACTTCAAGTAAAATTTCTAGATTTCTGTCATAGTAGCGATTGGTTTTGACTGAGCCAGCTGTTGGACAAACAGTACTGATACCTCGCATTCCGATGATACCCACAGATTTACCATATAGATTTAAACGAATAGATACAATTTCCTGTGAAATTACCTACCTATCGTCTGAAGTCAATATAAATAAAGCACAAGGACAAACTTTTAAGCATGTTGGAATATATTTAAGAGAAAACTGTTTTTCCCCATGGACAATTATTATGTTGCCTTATCTAGATCAGGTTGCATAGGCTACTTTTTATTTGGAAACGCGGGTGGAACCGCGGGGGACAGCTAGTATACTATATAGCAAAGCTAGTAATAATATTATACAGGATTATTGAGTATCATGTCGAAATAAATTATTTTCTTTTTTTTTCTAATTACTATATGACACAAAAAACCTCTTCCATCAACTAGAAAAGAGATGATGATCTTCAAGTGGCTGAGCGGATTTTTTTGAAACATAGCTTTGAAACCTTTCAAACAAAAAGAAATCATAATCGGGTCGTCCGTTCAGGACCTATTAAGCCACAGACAGACACACACATACACACTACAAACTAATAAACTCTCTTTGTCAGGTGTTAAAAATACTATTTACTTATATCTCTATGGATATTTTATTCCAGAATAATTTACAATGCCTAAACATTTAATGAAAGAATACAAACTATGGACTCGTTTAATTTATCATCACAATAATATCAGGTCAACGCCATCTAAAATCCATTAATTGCCCTAATACCAAGAAATCGAGTTAGAATCGTTATGAAACTCAGTCGCGTCGCGTGACACACACCTCTCTATCGATCAAAGGAATCGATATCATGAATCTTTAATGTTGTATCGACCCATTGTGACCCATTTATTGGCTTATGAATTATTAGTAAACACCACTGCGGTTTACTTTAAAGAATAGTTTGTAAATATTGAGGGGTTTCTGTCATCATATGTATACAGTTAGGTATACATCATATCAAGTTTTTTTCGATTTGTGACATTTGTAATACCCTGACCTAACTTGCTCCCATAAAGCCTCTTGATCCTTGTCGGATATAGGATTGAATAAGCTAATAAAAAATATTTCGCCGATTTCTCCCCGACTCTACATTTTTCAAAATCTGTAAATGCTATCAGCAATAACTCACAAAATAAGAGATGGTCTCCTAAGACCACATTCGCGTGGCTTTAACTCATAAGGTATAACCCTAACTCATAACCCTGTATATCAGGAAATGATAGTCTAGTGTGATATTCAGTGATATTATATTTTTTTAATCCAAGAAGACGTAGACGTACAAAACAAGCAATCGGACTAATTAGAATGAAATATTATGTACTTAGATTAAATTAGATTAATTAATATATTTTTTTGTATGGTGATTATAGCTGAGTGATAGTGACGTCAAATGCCGAGACGAAGGTCGTGGGTTCGGTTCCTACAATGAGCTTAAGCTTTCGGTGAAGGAAAACATCGTGAGGACACCAAAGCGCGTCGGTAGGCCCGTCTGGCTGGCTACCACCCTCTAGTTGAAAATCTGTCGCCAAGCACCTTCCAGTATATTCCGACAGCTGCGCTTGAGAGCCAGTTCCCGTCTAGGCTTTAGGCTTACCACCATCGGTCATATCATCACTGACCACGGTGAGATCGCGGACAAATCTGTCAACTTACAACATCGTGCTCTGCAAGGCTTAAACCAAATCATTCTTGCAGTAACATTATGTACGTACAATATAGTTTACATACTTTTTTCTGTCGATGCTCTTAAGAGGCATGGAGGTATTTAAGATTTAATGAGGACAATTAATTATGCGAACGAAACATTCTAAACTTATTGGGCGGAGTAGAAATATAGGAAAAAAAATAACGTTACAGTATGCCTACTTTGGTAATAAATTAGAATTTTAAATCACCTTCGCATAGTGATGTACTTAGTTAGAATAAAATTTTTACTTGAGTGTAAAACATATAAATCGTTCAATTTAGTTGTGAAATATGAAAATTAAATCATATTTAGGTATTACTAACTTGTTTTAAAAATTCCAGTGTTACTCTCCGACTCATTATCCTTATCGCTTTACCAAAAAACAAAAACTTCAAAGAAAGCATGAAAGAAGGATAAACCGACACACTTTCACATTTATTAGTTTTGTAAGAATTACCAATTGTAAAGCTAAAAATATAGTTAAAATTAAGTATAATGTTTGGATGCAGGGATATGCAGTACCTGATATACTGACGATCCTGACGATCCCCTCACTTGGCAAAGGTAACGTGGAGAATTATTAGGTATGCCGTATGAGCCATTTACATATGACTATCGATATTGTTTAAAAGCAATACATTTTTTTAAAATAAACAGTAACTTGAAATTTTTTCTATAATGTAGTTTTTAGTATTTGTAGTTTTTCCTGTTTAGATTAAGACCGTATAGCAGATTTCCATTGAGGTTGGTGCTTCAAAAATGGTACGGTGCGCTGTCAATCAGTTATTCCGTTATATAAATTAACTTCATTCATAATTTTATCCATCCGATATCTTTTATGCCTTTAAATAACTTATCCATAGATGTAACGATATGGATAAGTTATTCGATGTCCTGTGAAATGTACTCGAGTAACACATTCTAGTAACATCCCTATCATCTCCTACAAGCAGTTAATTGAAACAACACCTTATTCGGGAGTATCCTACACGTAATTTCCAGTATACAACAAAATATAAACGTATTTTTTCTCAAATTTTTTTTACGAGCTTACATTTCTCGACATGGATACCAAGAACTATAAAATTCTTAGTTTTTACTTAGTCTTTAATTACCAATATCGTTGTAAAGTTCCTGGAAAAATTAATATCAGTTTGAAATCAGATAGTTCGATCAAAATAACGTAAGATACAAACCATCTATGAGACACGATATAGGCAACAGGACGTGGGTGACGGGCAAGACTCTTGCGCAGCTTTATAGAAAAGTCAGACGAATTGCACTGGATAGCCATAGCAACTGATCACATAGAGTGATGTAGAGCGGTCTTTCGGCTTAACTTTTTTTGTTATTATTCTGGAATTATCATTTGATAAACTTATAATCTTGCTACCATTTTACCATAAACAATCAACCATCAACCAGAGCATTAAAAACTCAAAAAAAAATCAAAGTATGTTAATATGTATTTGGTATTATTGTAAATGTTGGATATAGATTTGCACCGTACGTACCCGCTTGACTTAGAGTTTCGGGACACCGGTACCTACCTATATACATTATGAAACATATTTATTTCGACATAAGTAGGTACATACAAATACAGACAATATAAACAAATAACGCAAAAAAAACAAATAATTAAAACACTCCGAAATAATGTGCGAAATCGAAAAGATTTACAACTTTAAAAAATATGTATAAAATTTTACTCAAGAACTCGTCATCATCATATCATCCAAAACACGTCCACTGCTGGACAAAGGCCTCCCCCATGATGACCGCTCTTACGATACTCAAGAACTATTTTACAATATTTATAAAACCTTCTCTACAGTTTTTCTGTTCCAAACAGCAGCCGCTTGAATTTGGAGTATCCGCATACATTGACTTCTGTATCTATGTAGCCAGTAGCCACGGAGCAGGTGTGATCCGTTTCGGTTATATAAGGAGTTGGACTCTTGGCTACGGACGCATGCTCCACATTCGAGGACTTTATTTATTGGCTTCACTGATCATTAAGTTAATGCGTTTGTCCAGGGTAGAGTGATGTATGCTTTGTTTAGGTCATCGATTACCTTTTAAGCGAATTTATTGAAAACAGGGTTAAGTTGTATTTTTTTACAACTGAAGCAAGTATTAAAAATAATGTAGGTACATACCTACCTATTTTGCAATATCGAAACAATAAAATTATACTCCTTTATTTACCCTAACCTTTCAGTCTATCCTAGACAGTATTCAATGGGTAACGATCGACTCCCTCATTGTAAAGTCTGAGATCAGAAAATAGGAGCCATTACAGAGCGACTTGAATCGGGACTAAGCATCTCGAACTACCTGGAAACAATATGTGATAGATTTTTAAGATTGTTAAGATTTTTTACCTGAACACCGTTCATCTAAAATATCTATCTATATGCAAAAAATATATAATTATAAGTACTAGTAGCACTATCTGTACTTTTCAGTCAACAATTTTAAGCGACATTCTAAGTCACACTCGTTCTTCAATCGAACGATATAAAATCAATTACATAAGGAGTGAGAAGCCATTATATGAACATTAATATTACATTAAATTATGTGAAAAACCAACTTCATAATTAAAGAAACTTACACACACTTTTGCTAGAAACGGCGATGCGATTCTAAAAATGCTGTCGGAATTTTTTATGTGAATTTTATCGGCTGACATAGAATTTTATAAATCTGTTGAGATTAATATTTATGTGAATTCAACGGGTTATGAATCATCGCAATTTCATTGCGTAAAAGGTAATACAAAATAGAGAAATAAAAATCTTCCAAATACCCGTGTTAAATCAGCATGGCGATTGTCTATCTCCGATTCCGATTACGAGGACCCTCGTAATCATCTTAAAATGTTGTATCCAAATACCAAAATGGGTCTGATACTTTTTGAAAACTTTAATTACATGCTGAAAAATAAAATTAACGTTCTAACTATTATTGTAACTTAGTTCCTAAAAGCGTTATGGAAATTAAATGCTTTTTTAATTTTTATTATATTTAAGTCCAACATTAGTTCAGAATATTCGTTGTTTTCACGGAACAATACTTCATAAGACTAAAATCTAGAGTTTTTCAAGTAAACAGTTACTCGTACTTTCAATATTAATTAAGAATAAGTGGTAAACAGCCTCTTTATAAAGCCAGCATTGGAAGAATCTGCGCACATCGCGAAGATGCGCTGTAGAGCGTACCAGACTGCACATCTTTGCGCATCTTTTTAGAATCAGCTTAAATTAACTAGCTACAAAAAAAAATACAAAAAGCTCTATAGATAAACTAGATATCTGTCTCAAAATCCAAAATCTTGATTTTTATAAATTAAAAACTCATATTTAACAAAGATTACAATTCAAAAAACTTAACCATCTTATCGCAATGATATCCGAAACTAGTCTCCATAAAGAAAAAGATGTGATTCATTGCAAAACCTAATTTAATACCGACCTAAAGATTTCAGAATGAACTGTCACCACTTGTCCCGTATATCAGGCACATACCTAAAACCAGGTGAACTAAGGATGTCTAAACGTAGCTACATTTGAAAATTGCATTAAGTATATAAGGAGGCCACCAGCAGTTAATCGACCAGACTCATTCTTACTTCGATAGACACGGTTACAGCCATGCGTGCCCTAGTGAGTAGATCATTTAATATTTTTATTTGAAAACTACGGAAAGTAAGTCAAATGTTTTATGTCAAAATTTCAAAGCAATCGATATTCACCATCGGTTATAATTTTCATCGGGAAAACATTTGTCATTTTTTTTTTACCGATCATCTACATCGTTTATCCTCTGACACCCTGACATTGGCAGAATAGGGAATATTCTTAACAAAATATGAAAATACCGTAAAAAGATGTCAAAAAGTGAAATTAAAATTAAAGTCGGCCTAGAAACACGGAAGATATAAAAATTTAAACTACTAATTAGACAGCGATTGGACAGAGAGATAAGACATAAGATGTGACGTCATAATTCTATGACGGCCATATAAACTCCATGCTTAATTCTGTTTTACTAGAAAGAGATAGGAATAAATCTACGATGGCTTATATCTTGGTTATTTTTATAGTTTTTTTCTTACTGCTTCTTTTATAAAAAAAAATATCATGCATTTTCCCTATTGTGTAAAATAAACACATCTGGGGCTATATTTAAAAGAAGTGAAGTGAGGAACATTAGGAATATTAAGATTTGGAACTAACTAAAATTTTATTATTTTATATACAGAAATGAAACGTTATTTTTGTTTTTGGGCTAATTTTAACATTAAACCGATAAAACCCGACGGTCCATTTTGTAGAGCAACATTTTACAACATGACAATAATGTTTTCATGTTGGAAAAATGTGTCAAAATGTTGCTCTACATAATGTAACATGATGCACCTAGCAGTGCTCTACTTCAACCATTATTTAATTCCACTATAGGTACTACTAAACTAATTACGTTGGTATTTATTAAAGCTTCAGGCATAAGGATAAGGACAATATATCAACTCTAAATTATGAATTAGATATCAAAATCAATTTTATTCAGGTTCATGAAATATTTTATCATGTATTAACTGTTTCCTTACATTTCAGGTTATTTTCGTCATCCTCTCAGTAGCTGCGGCCAAACCCAAGCCTGGTGGTCTCGTCTCGGGATGGGATCCTCATGGTGTAAGTATTGCTTGGACAATCAATTAATTTAAATTGATTAATCAATGTAAAATCCACAAAATAAATAAGCCTTGCTGAGTTTCTTGCGGTAGTCTTCTCAGTTTATGTGTATTGTGTGTAGTGTGAATTTCGATGTTCATAGGTGCAATAATAAGGCCCTAAACTGAATAAATGAGTTTTGAGTTTGAATGTAAAATTTATATTTTCAGTCGTAGCTTCAATATCCCTAAACATATTGATATGATTTATAATGTCTAAACTATTCAATAACCGTATCGTTGAATAACCGTATCTGTTAACTGAAGCCACGGGCTCCCCTAATTAATCTGAGACTATATTTATTGCTTATTGCTTATTGCTCCAGATATCATCAGCAGTAAGCGTAGTCCAGCAACCAACAGTGGCGGTACAGCAATACGCAGTAGCACAACCGCACTACGCAGTAGCTCAGCCGCAGTACGCAGTAGCTCAGCCACAGTACGTCCACGCTGCCCCAGTGGCAGTGGCTAAGCCTGCTGCTACGAGCTATGCTTCTTTCCAACAGGTAAATAAATTAGCTGCTAAAGAATTTTAAGATGCAATAACGCCTCTTTTGTTTTCGTGTTTGACTTTGTCTTATAGAAAAATTCCGGATAATGGCCAGTCTGTCTCGCGCCCCGAGCGTCTGAACAAATAAGTTGGATTGAAAGACAATTACAAACTATAAATTTTCAGATTTATTCCTTTATTTGTGCTGTGTGACCTTGCTTCATGCCAAATTTCATGATTCTAAGTCAACCGGAACTACCCCATAGGATTAGATGCGATACTTGCGAGTTATCAAAATATGTAACATTATGCGCCCGTATTTTTTTATCGTCGTCGCGTCGATTTTGATATTCATTTTAACTTGATACTTTCAAGCGTTACTGAGAAAATAGAATAATGTCGTGAAATCATTGATTTTTATGTACAATAAATACCTAGATAATACATAGATATTATTTTGATCAGGCATAAAAATCAGATTCCAAATAATCTCCCATTAAATTTAACAATTTGTCTCATTGTTTCAGATCGTCCACCCAGTACAACAAGTGGTCCACGCAGCACCCGTCGTCCAAGCTGTCCACGCAGCACCAGTCGTCCAGGCCGTAGCTCAGCCAGTGGTACACGCCGCCCCTGTCGTCCAAACTGTAGCCCAGCCAGTGGTCCATGCTGCCCCTGTAGTCCAGACAATAGCCCAGCCGGTGGTCCAAAAATACGTGTCAGTTGGATCATCGTACGGCTCATTAGGCTCGTACGGCTCACTTGGCTCGTACGGCCACGGCTGGTAAACGGCTAAAATTGGTAATTGGTAATTCGATTTGTAAATAATGTTTTCACAGTTTTATTTAAGCGTCGAGATCGTGTCCGAGGTGTTGATGTGGTACAAAATAAATTGTTATTTTATTTATCAGTACTGAAATTGTTTTTTTCTTTTCTACACTAATATTTTAAAGAGGTAAAGTTTGCTTCGTAAGTTCGGATGTAGGAGGTTATCGCCGGAGTTACTGGTCTGATTCTAATAAAACTTTCACTAATAGGAAGCTACATTATCCCCGAGTGCTATAGGCATTTTTATAATCCAGAAAAACTGGTGAAACTGAGGGAAATAAAAAATATTCTTATTTTTAACTGTAAAGCCTCTCAATCAAATATGACACAAGCTTAAAGTTTTGAATAATTTGTACCCCTTAAGGCTGACCTTGCCTCGGCCACCAGGACCTTGAACATGTTAAACTTTAACCAATGATTACCTACTTAAGAGTACTCGAGCATTGAAACATTCATATGAAAATATCGATCTAAACAGTGATGTTAACTATACCAATAACTTTTTTTTTATAAAATATTAACTGGGTACTGGGTTTGCTCCTCACAAAAATACAATACTATGAAACGAATATAGACCTAATACCTATAAATGTTATATTTGATAAAAAGATGTAAACCCTAAAACCGGTTTTAAATAACCGTTACATAAATCATTTGACAAAAAGACTCAGGACTATATCAAAACCTCCGTTTGACGAGCTGCTTGCTTTAAGACGGAAACTATTCACTAGGTAGGTATAGGCCTAAGAACAGGTCATCGACATCACAACTTTGCTATATAACATGTAAAGTTAACCTTGATTTCCGGAAACGTTAAAAATAAACAATAAAGATAAACTTTGCGTACGCAAACACAGCTGAATGTCATGCAATGAATGAAAATGTAACATAAATCGCAGATTTGACGGTTTGTTGAATCGATACGGCAGCGCGGTGGAACATCACTAGCGATCGCGTGCTGTGCCGAGCATCAACACTACCCACTATCATGTGGATCGACTCTACTTTGTGGTCACCATAGTTTTGTGATAATTTAGGACAATCATAAATGTATCGGGTCATTGAGAGGTGTTTATGGTGAAGGAAAAAAGCACGGCATGCTCCAAAAGTAATTCAAGGGCATTTAAAGCTACTATACATTTAAAGTTTTCTAATCTCCTTCTTGGCCCAATACTTATAATCGTATATTTTGACAGAACTTTTGAAAGTACGTTTTTTTTTTCAAGTTTTCAGTATTGGTCCCATCCCATAGTAAAAGTTGTTCTTACTGTGAATACTTCAACCTTTTAAATCCCTGTTTAAAATATAACAAAGAATAGTGTCTACCTTTTACTTAGTACATAAAAACTACATGACATCAAAGCAAGAAAATCCTGTAAAATAAAAAAATCATGCTCACCCTACAAAAAGCACAGACACATTTTCAGTAAGCCACACAAGCTTTTAGTAACTCAAACGCTATCAGCAAGCACAGTGTGTACCAAGGCTTATAGAAAAAAAGTTCACGACCTACAAACTATTAGAACTTATTTTTTCGGCTATTAATTCTCTAAGGCTAGTACATAATATACGAAAAAAAAATGGTTTTAGAATATTGTGTGTTTTTAAAATAAGTGACTTAACTAAGAAATTATTATTTAATTAGTGTGAAATTATTTAATGTAATAAATAATTTCTTGATCCTTTTAAAGTCATTACGGAAATCTTTTAGGATGAATAAAATTACGTCATTAGCAAAAAGTGTTTGTTCACCAATAATAATAATAATTACAGTATTATCTCTTAGTTTATCTTAGATAATTACATTTAACATGAATGCGTGGTCAGGAGAAGGTGGTGATATTATGGGGCCGAGTGTAACTCGTAAGTGTTATAATTTTATAATTACTAGATTTCCGCATCGCAGTTTCTAGGCTGCTCTACGCACTTCATATAATCGGACTGATTTAATTACCTATTCTGTGATCACATGCATATGCAGGGAGCGTTGATCGATATTCCCAGCAATAATTATTATTTAAGTTGCGAACGATAGTGGAATATCAAAATTAAGGGTTTAAAAAGGTGATTAAAAAAGTTTATTGTGATGAGAAATGATAAGAAAACGACCCCGAACTTTTTTTGTCCCGCAGTCGGTTTTTTTAAAACTTCAAACTTTATTGCTTTCATGTGTGAAATGGATGTCAAATTTTACAGAACTGAACATATAAAACCCTGTTAGGGCATAGCAAAAGATATAAATATAAAAATTCCATAATATACGATAATGTCTATTTAAATTTATATAAAATAATGACTTCTTACATTACAATAATAATAATTAATTACATTAATTCTACCTACATGATTTCCATTCCACAAAATAGGACTACCTTGTTAAGGCAAGGTACCTAGTAATAACTAGGTACCTTGTTTACACAGTATCTAATAATATTCTTTGACCTAAGTAGGACACGTAATCAGTTGAAAGTACTTTCGACCGTATAATAATATTTTGAATTTGTTGAAGTAAATTGACATTAGGCTAACATGTTGCAAGCTTGAACCGAGCCTTATGAGACCTTTCCTTACTTACCGGCTTTAAATCTTTATGGTACCTATGATGTTATCGAATTCCGGAGCTATTTCTACGTAACGTACCTTGAGGTCAAGTTACCGTTAAATATTTGTAACGAAACAATTTTAGAAAAGTATTTAAAGCTTAAATGTTATGATTATTTATTAAAATGTAACAAACAGCGTATTTTGCTAGGAGCCGCCAGCGCAAAAGAGACCACTCCTCCACTGAAGAATGGCAGTGATTTAAGGGAATCAGGGTATTTGATAGCAGTCGGGTCCAGAACGGCAAGGTAATTTTCTTACTTACGAAAATTCATAAAGGAATTATTTATTATAAAATTTATGAGTTTGTTATTTAATTAGTGTGGTACGGTACTATTTTATTTTTATAACTAATATTTCTTTATTTTTTGTTGGTTTTTATAATGCTAATTTTATTTTACGCCTATTTTGTACGCCTTTCATGGCATAACATAGCACACAATTTATTTATTTATGATCTTATTGTATGTTTCACAAATTAATATTTCAGAATTCATTTACTTTTCTGGAAAAACAATTCAAGTCAAAGAAGTATATGCATGGTTACAAAATTTCACTTGTGAAAAGTTAAGCTTATGATTTTGTTGCAGGTTTCGCCGAAAACACAAGAGTAAAATGTTGATAATAATTCTATTAGTATTACTGATATTGTTACTATGTTTAGCTGTAGTTATGACAGTTTTATGTGAGTATAAACATTTAAATATTATCTACATTTATTCTTCTGAAAGCTATAGTTCCACCTATTTAAAAAAAAAAATTGATACTAAAACAGTGAATCTTAAAATTAACTTTTACAAGTTTTTTAGCTATGAGTTTGTTTACATAAAGTTGTTTTAAATTATGTGCATAGACGCAGAGTGTAGAACCCTGAGGTAGAACCCATCTAAGAATTTTACAAATTCAAGCCTTACCTATTGATTATCTAATTAAAATAGGTCCTTCAAAGATATCATTTCCAATCAAAATTGCGCAACATTTCATGGAATGTAAAAAAATGCGCATTTTCAGATGTACGACAAAAACGCAATAAACCCATAAGAATATGTGAGAGCAAGGAATGTCTGCGCTCTGCAGCTAACCTAGCTTTGTCACTGGACAAGACGGCCAAACCTTGCGACGACTTTTATCAGGTAAGATTATACTAGGACATAATTATCACGACAACATAGTATAAAACAAAGTCTCTTCCCGCTGTCTGTCTGTCCCTATGTATGCTTAGATCTTTAAAACTACGCAACGGATTTTGATGCGGTAATATCAAGAGGAAGGCTTATATGTATAATACATGCATATTATAGTACAGAAAAGACGAGAAAAGCCGTGCGAAGCTGGGGCGGGTCGCTAGTACTTAATTAATAAAACCATAGACTGAAATGTAATCCTCGTTGAAAATGCTCTTCCTGTTAGCATTAAATATATAAAAGTAGGTGAATCAAATTCTTTTTTTGTTGCCATTACTGGAACAGTTTATCATGGTAATTTGTTTTTGATAACGAAAAGAAAAACTTTATGTTTTGTCTCTAATGTGAATAATGTAAGTAAAAGAAATAACTTTGTTGCCTCGAATAAAGTATGAAATTTAGTACAAATTTTACTCATTGTGGAGTGCCTTTACCTACATTTGAATATGTTTGCATAATTTACGTTAGAAATTAAGGTTGCTAAAACAATAAACTTCCTCTATTTTCGTTTTATCTGACCGGAATAAAAAAATAGAACAAAAAATGCTGAACTAGAATTGCTCATTTCGCGTACTAGGCTAAACGGTAAAGTAAAACGTAACTAGGTGATAGCTCAGTGATAATGACGTCGAAAACCGTGGGCTTCGAAGGCAAAACATTATAAGGGAAACAGGACGATGGGAACCTACGTTTTTAGCACCTGGAGCTACCGGTGTGTTCCCCAGCTGTACTTGAACGCCAGACTTTGTGCAATAAGGGAGCGTCAATTAATTACACGAGGCGCCACATTGTAGCCCAGATTAACGTATTTAAACTAAAAATATTAGTACATTTTGAAAAAACCCATACATGAGATTAAGGGCTGGGGATGGTCGAGCCAAATCTTACGACATACATCTCGCCAAGGGCCGGCTCACGTAATTAATGTGGTAAGGGGGCATCCCCTTACCACTTTCAACAATCTTGGTGTCATGTATGAACATTACGTGAATGACAAAAGACATTAATAATGATACTATATTTCTTTCTCCAAAATGGTACAGTACGCTTGCGGGAACTGGGCCGAAGATCATCCTAGACCAGACGCATTCCGCTCTTACGATTGGTTCAGAGAAAAACAGACCAGAGTATACACTGTTGTGAGAGACTTCCTGAACAGAAACAGTAGCTACCAGTCACGCCCAGTACAACAAGCCAAGGATATGTATGCAGCTTGTATGGATACCGGTACGTAATTAACACGAGCTCTAAAATGCTTAATTGCCAGTGGCGTAGCTTGACTTCGATGGGCCCAATATTTTGAGACTGGGCCAAATGAAGGGTAAATTTTTTTCACAAATTAATTAACTACACAATCATAATAGATTAATCTAAGACTAACTTTTGGCGCCCGCTTAACCCGGGAATAAAGAGATTCCTGTTTTGACCTTCGTATTCTTTTAAATAACATAAAATGGTTAGCCCACCTGCTAGCTCTTTCTCTTACTCAGAATTTTTGCTTACACGCGTTCTGGGCCTCTTTATCCCGCGGACCCCGTATCATTAATACGGCTGATACGACGGTAGCTACGTCCCTATTTAATAGCGCAAAACCAATCCCCAGTATTCCCCAGTTTTGTGCAAGACCCCTCCATCTAAATATTTCCTGGCAGAAGTTATGACAGTAAATGTAGTTAGTTTATTTTTACCAATCTCAACTGTCTACCTACTACAGTCTCTATTTATCCGTCTTCTAAGTCATAAGCATTGAATAGACTTAACATTTAGCAAATAGCAGATACATGGTATCAAAACATGTGTGAATGAAACAACTGGGAAGAATTAAAAGAACATTCATAAAACAAATCTCTTTTCAGGTACCCTAGACAAAAAAAGCCTCAGGCCTGTGCTAAATATACTAAAGACTGTAGGTCTACCGGCCTTCCCTTCATACATAAATGCAACAGATGTAGATTATGAGAACTATACCTTCGATTGGTTGGAAGCTGTGATCAAAGTGAAGACTCAGATTGGCATGGATGTTCTAATAGGCTTCGATATATACAATGATCCGAAGAATTCATCAGTTTATAGATTGGTGATGGGGTCTCCGGAAACTACTAATCCATTTCCAAGGTATATATTAAATTACCTTATTTTCTTGAGTTGTTTTTTTGCAATAAATTCAAAGAAAGGTAACAAATAAATCAGTTCAAGTGTATTTCGCTGGTAGTTAGTCCGACGATCATAAGTTCCATATCAGGGCCTCTAAATTTTGTTTTGAGTTTGAAGAAAAATACCTTTTTCATATTCTTTTCCAAGTTTATTCCGCACTGATGGTAGAGTCATAATTGTAGCGTTTATAAGTGCCTGAGTAAATAAATGTTAAATTTGTGTTTGAGTAAATATTAGTTTGATCTATGCACAGTTTTAAAGATCAATTTTATTTTTTTATTTTCCCTTTAAAAAAGAACATTTAACACAATGGAAGTCAATTATTGCCCATTTACGTATACCATTTTCATCATCATTAAAATGATGACATCATAAATAAGGTCAGTGTCCGGTAGTTTCCAACGGAAAACCTTTAATATCAAAATCAATACCTATGTTTATTGATTTGTCATGTGATCTAATTATGTCCACTTCAAACAGTTAGGGCCTCTTGTGTCGATAAATTATTCAGTCCCATAATGCCCATATTATGACATTAGTAAATATAGCCGACTAACCTCAATCTAGAAAAATTATAAGCTACTTTAGCCCATAGATATGTTCCTTACACAGTAATGTATATAAACTGTTATAATACAGTGTGTATTTTAATGCATTTCAGCTTGCATACTGATAGAAAACGTCAACCCAGCAAAAAAGATACAAGAAATATCAGAATTAATTCTGCAGACAAACCTAATGATAAATTAGCTGATATACATCACAAAGAATCCAATAAAAAAGCAGATAGCGAAGACGACGAAAAAGTAGCTCAAATACACAAGCTGTTCTACGCTGAGCTCATCAAACTATTTGTAATAGAATCAGGGGAAGCTAAGAATTCAAAATTATCTGAAATAGAGCTGGATCAAAACATTATTATAGCAGCAAACGATTACTACATTACAAATACCGACGTGTATGAGGTAATTTATAACTTGGCTAGTTATCTGATGCCCTATATTTATCGATCAATAGCCATTCGTTGTTATAGACTAAGCTTTATCTATCATTATAGGAAGTGCTAGGCCATTAGTTATTAAGGTTATATATATCGTTTTTTATAACGCATCATGTATTTCAGGTATTGAATAGTAGTTTTATAGCCTTTTCACATGAATGTGCTTTCGATTACGTGACTGATAAATAACATTTTTACTAACATACCATGTAAAATATGTTAATATAGTTGATAGTTTAATTGGATGGGATTTAAAAAATTGGGGCCTAAACTCATCGCGTCTTTTTTTGTATAGCAGCGACGCAATTGAAAAAAAGCCGATCCTATCCTATTCTTTACCGAAACGGGAACTAATTATTTTTAGAAATCATTAAATATTCAAAACCTGTCATACAAAAAATCTATCGATTTATTAATAATTTTCAGCTAGAATCAGATAACTCAACCGAAACTGATGATGACCTTTATTTAAAAATACCAGAATATACAGTAGAAGAAATACAATCGCATACAGATATGATCGTTGAAAACAACAATGGTACTGTAATGCCAATATGGAAGAGGTATCTTGAGGGTCTATTTAATATAAGTAATGTTACATTGGATTATGAGAACGACAAGATTCTTGTATCAGACCTGGATTTGAAATACATGGCTTTGATGGCCGCTTTTGTTTCGAAAGCTCCACCTGTTATTATGGAGCTTTTTATTTGGATTAAGGTTGGTAATTCGAAATTGTAGTCATGTATTCTGTATAAATATTACATAAAAACAATATTCTGGACAAGGCCTTATATTCCCATAATTGGTGACCAGATAAATAATAAACTTCCTATTAAATTTATATAGATTGCTGAGACTTTTGAGTCTGTTTGTTTTGATATTTAGCTAAGTATATCATAAAATATTACATGAAAACATTCACAAATACATTCATAGGTTGTAGAAGTAATGGCAATCCACACGACGACAGAGATGCGTGTGTTGTTCCAAAGATCATACGAACAAGTTCACTCGCACGAACAAACAGTACCGCCGCGAAGCTTGCAATGCGCCAACGCAGTTAACGACATGCTTGGCATGGCTGTGTCATATGCTATAGCTGATCCTCACTTCTTAAATGTCACCAAGCCTAAGGTAAGAATTATTTATGTATTGTAGAAGAAAACTAACGAGATTCATACAGTTTTCAGGTAATAGAAGCTGCATATAGAGAAACATACACAATTACTATTCAATCATCTTTTTGTAGGTTTTTAACATTTAGATAGTTCCTCAATCAGATATAGAATAATGCTACGTATTAATATTATAACCATGCCATCTTTCTACATCATTTGAACAGATCCAAACAATGCTACATGAAATGAAAAATGCACTAGCTCATCTAGTTGGTCAGACTAAATGGATGGACGATGACACTAAACTGGCAACTTATCAAAAAATCATAGAGATGAGGACACTCATCGGTTTCCCGGACTGGCTCTTCGAAGATGGGAAACTAGAAGAATATTATGGAGACATTAAAGTTGATTCAGCTACCCATTTAGATAACATGATAAATATAATCCAAGAAAAGATAAAGAAAGCTCTCAACCGATTTCGAAAGGTCAACAATTTCTCTTGGGCTACGGATCCTACTGAAGTCAATGCGTATCATACGTTTCAGGAAAATACTATAAGTAAGTGTGAAATGCTATAGCAAGATTAGTTATATAAAACATTGTCATATTGTGCCACCTTCCTTAAACATAAAAAATAAAATAAATCATATATTTATGGTTTTTTTTTTGGTTGGTTTCTTTCTAATTTTATTCAATGTCTTATTTGGACGCAGCTGTACCTTTAGTGATGTTACAATACCCATTCTTTGATTTGGGATTGGAGTAAGTATGTTAAGTTTCATAACATTGTAACTTCTTCTAGACATAGGACTTAACTGTTCCCTCAAACTTCACTCTATATTCTATTATGCATTATCAATAAGCTGTTTACTGGTTCCAGTTTCATGTGCCTTAGATTTACCATTTTAATTATTTCATATGGATTTATTTTGGACTTAATTTAGGCATATTTAAAAATTACACTCCTTCCATTTGATAATAACTTCCTTTTCTATTCAGCTCTTTGAACTATGGCTCGTTGGGGACAGTTCTTGGACATGAAATCACACATGGATTTGACAATTTTGGTACGTATCCCACCATTGATTTATTACTACGTATAATTGTATACTTTGATAGTATTTATCTTATAAACGAAATCGAAACCTTTATGAAATTCTGACACCAACTGAAAAAAATATTTAGGTCGTCAATTCGATAAGAACGGCAACATGCTTCCATGGTGGACCAATGAGACGATTGACTCCTTCGTCAATATGACGCAGTGCTTCGTCGATCAATACTCCTCGTATTATGTTCCTGAGTTAGATGAACATGTGAGTATACTTTCTTTATTGTCTTAAAATTATTAAAATTAGTTTTCTGTTTAAAATCTATATTTATACCATCAGAGGTCTTGGGGAGATCTTAGTATAATTCAGTCATATCAGTTAAATATACGTTAGCTATTTACCATTTTTGATTGAACAATATTTTATTGAGCTATGCTTAATCATCTATTAGAATTCATTAATCAATTAGAAACTTAGGGAAATTTATTTTTTAATAAAACGAAGTTGGCATACGGAAAAGCAGAAAAAAATTAAAGCATATGGAATTTTTAAAGTTCAATTCTAATTATTTGAACAGGTCGATGGTAAAAAAACTCTGGGCGAGAACATAGCAGATAACGGAGGCGTAAGAGAAGCTCTGGCTGCATTGAAAGAACACCTTCGCAAAAATGGACCTGAACCAAAACTACCCGGCTTTGAGCACATGACTTCCGATCAACTATTCTTCTTGTCTTATGGAAATGTAAGTTGAAAATAATTACCTCCTCTTATTTTCGGTTAGTTAAAATGCTTTGTAATCGATATAAAACTGGCAGGTAAGTTTGATTGACTGTAACAGTAACAGGTTGTTTCAGCCAGTTTATAATTCTGTCTGATAAAATGTTTGCCAGTATTGTGGCAGAACAAGCAGATCTTGTAGGCCATCAGGCAATAACAATACTTTTTGAAATGTCAAATGTTGAATTAGATGAAATGTTGAAGTCATATCGTGTAATTAGTTTAATAATGGATTTTATCAATTTATGTAAAAAGTATAAATTGATTGGACTAATAACTTTTATTCAGCATCATAATGACACTAATAACCATTCCACGTATTTATGTATTCTTAATTCATATAATGTATCTAATTATACCTTCCTTGTAATATAATACTGGCTTTTTTGCTTCAAATCCTAAGGAATGGTTTGAAAAATCTTCTAATAAACATAGTTATGAATGAGATTAATCTTATAGATGATATTATTGATTTTATTTATCAGCTTTGGTGTGGAGTTTACACAAAGGATTCCCTGGAGGCAGACTTGGAAGACGAGCATGCACCCCAACTATTTAGAGCTAAAGGTGCTCTGCAGAATAATGAAGACTTCGCCAAAGCCTGGCACTGTCCTCCTGGCTCGCCTATGAATCCTAAGAAAAGATGTATCATCTTCTAGTTATATTTTAAATGAGACGGAGTAAGATGTAGTGTCTTAAAATTCTGTCAAAATAAATTTCATTTACCGTTTTTTTCTGATTGTGCCTCTATAGAAAATAAGCAACCAATATGAAAAAGATATTACGATACTCAAAATTGATATAGGTGCCTTTCTTACCTTTGTCTATATAGATTTGGATGATGAGTGTAAGTTTTTACGTGTCTTACGCAATTTCTTTGCCTAAGATATCCATGTATGAATGAAAAACATACCTAATAAGTACTATAATGAGCAAAATTGGTTTCATTATAATTTTACTGATCACTCCGTACGCTAGTCAAACTAACACTTAGATGGCTTTTTAGATATATAGGTATATTTTTACTACTATGAGGGGCTCTTAAATACCGAAAAATAAAGTTTCAACAAATAATTTTATATATGAGAATAAAGCTGCTTATTAAATTTACTATTTAAAAGAAAATATACAAATTTGAAAAAAGGTAATTTAATATGATTGAGATTTGTCGAAAATTTAAGAGGTTGATTTATGTATTAAATTGTAAAAATCAGTATTAAAGAATGTGACTGAAAATTAAAAAGAAGATGTGCTTAATTAACTATATTATTTAATTATCCAGTTTGTTAAATAATGTGTGGTTTTATCAAAATAAGATTACAATTTAATAATATTACAATTTGAACATCAGATTTCTAATATACTTTAATATTAAAATGTTTATAATCTTGTATTTTATTTTCCAATACTTACACAGTAATTAAATATATAACAACTACCTATCTACATTATATGCTTTGCTGGTCCTTCGAGCCTGATCTTAACAATAATCGTGTCATAGGACCAATAAATATCTGATTACATTTGATCTCATCATTGAAAATGTATTAACATATAGAATAACATACAAAAAAAACGTAAAAACATATTAATGGCCGTAAGAAATAGAACCATGACCTGTAGATAATATGGCACCGTGACCTGAAGACAATATGGCACCATGTCCTGATGACAATACAGAACCGTATCCACCCCCATAACCAGATATTCCATTGGAAATTCCAGAATAACCCCCCGATAATGCAAGCGAGCTACCTGATAACGACGAATAGCCTGCAGACACTGGGATTGATGACACAGCAGACACTAAAGGTGCAGCCTGAACAGTTTGTACCGCAGCAACAGGAACATGCCTCTCTACATATACAGGCTGTGGTACTGGGACTGGTCTGTCAACGTGGACAGGTACGGGGACATTAACCTGCCGGTTGATGTACACAGGCTGAGGTACCGCCACTGGACGGTCAACATACACCGGTCGGTCTACCGGCACGTGCTTCTCAACTGTGACAGGGTATGGCACTGGTACAGACACGGGCACTTTGACAGGATATGGCACTTTCTTCTCATAGTATACCGGCACAGGCCTTGATACTTCAACAGGTACTTTTTGTATCACTTGTACCGGTACAGGTCTGTCTACGGGTACCGGTACAGGTACCTGGACTGGTACTTGGACATTACGAGTAATCGTTCTTGTTATGTATCTTGGGACCTCTTGACGGAGAATCACTGGGTTGGGTTCTATGGCGACTGATGTTTGTACTGCTGGCGCGGCTGCTACTGCTACTGGTGCGGCTGCTACTGCTACTGGTGCAGCTGCTACTGCCGAGCCTACTGCTACTGAGGGCCCAGTGGACAGTGCCACTGATGGTCCTGAAGCTATTCCACCGCCAAATCCAATCGATGACCCAGCTCCAAAGCCTATAGCTTGACCGCCATATCCTCCACCGATTGCCACTCCCGGTCCCGATAATCCATATGAAGATCCTATATAAGACCCATGACCGCCTAAACCGATGGAGCCTATGTGTCTCTTCACACCTTTTTCTGACGCTGGAGCATCATTGATTCCATTACCTTCAAGAAGTTTTGATAATTTTGGTTTTGATTCGATTTCTATAGGTGTTGATAAACTGCTCGCTACAAGGAGCACCTGGAATGACAAAAATCTAATTAAGCAAGATCTGAAAATACATTAACTTGAGATGAGATCTTTTCGAAACCTATATTTGATATACAGAACAACATTAACTATGGAAACAATTCGAAAATCACAAAAAAATATTGTTCTCAAATATTTTGACTGTAATTTTTTTTTTAAGTAAATCTAATGATGTATGAGTACCTACAACACTAAACATTTCATACCATAAGACGGTATTACTGTAGTAATCTATTAACCTTTAGACATCAAGGTCCTATGTCCAAGACCCAAGTATTAAACCGAAGCCCATATATTATCAAGCTTGCGGTAACGGACCTACCTTACCCTTGACCTAGGATTAGTGTAGTCTACAAGACATTGATGTATTCTACTGCATTACCACACTGTTGGTGTTGGAAAAATTAATATAATATCAACCTAATTTATTATTTATAGTTACTCTGTATATAGGATAGATAGTTGTAGTTTAATTTTAATTTAATATTTCATTTATGTTATAATAGTTTTTATGTTTCAAATAAAATCTCATCAGTGTTAACCTAATTTCATTATCTAGACATTCATGTCGATAAGTGGTTTAAATATTTCTTTAGTTTCTAGTTTATTTTTTCATATTAAATAATTGTTTTCTTATTAACTTGAATAGGTTTTCGGGTTTTTTTTTTAACCAAATCATTGTTTTATGGCTATGGTTTTTTTTTCATCATCATCAGCCTATATTAGTCCACTGCTGGACATAGGCCTCTCCAATTGCACGCCACTGAGCACGATCCTGGGCTACTCTCGTCCAGCTCTTTCCAGCCGCCTTGCGAAGATTATCGCTCCACCTAGTCTGAGGGCGTCCTACACTACGTTTGCCAATTCGCGGTCTCCACTCAAGAACTCGTTTACCCCAACGGTTGTCGGTTCTTCGGCTGATATGGCCGGCCCACTGCTACTTCAGTTTGCTAATCCGCTGAGCTATGTCGATGACTTTGGTCCTCTGTCGGATCACCTCATTTCTGATTCGATCCTTCAAAGAGACTTCGAGCATAGCCCTTTCCATAGCTTAGCTGACTATATTGAATTTTTTCATAAATACATACATTACATAAATAATTACACCTAGACTCAAGACAAACAGATCATGCACACAAAATGTCTCCCTGTATATACATATAATAATTTAGATGTAAACAGTTCATAGGTCTACAGTTCCGTTCCGGCGCTAGCCCGCTTACCTTGTTCTCGTTACTAGACAGAAACATACATGTGAAATAAACTGGACCAATATTGATACATAACTGTCACTGCTAGCATTACACTTTATCCATGTTTAATAACTTACACCAGGGGTTCCCAATCTTTTTCAGCCCGCGGCGCAGTTACAAATTAAGTGTTTTGTCACGGTTAGGGTCCCTAGCTAGGTATTTGAAAAAGATACAGTCGAAAGAAAAATATAAACTCCAATTAAATTAATAACTAGTTCCATTAAACAAAACAATAACAATTCTACAACTAAAGCAATTATTTTAAACAAATGTCAAAACATTAATAACATGGACGTATAATTACTGAGAATTTAAAAGAATATGAAGAATTTTCGTTAAACATTATTATGGCTATCGATTACTAATATAATTAAAGGCAATTATGTTTTAATTAAAACCTAGAAATAATTCTAACTTAAGGTAACGCCATATTTTATGTGACATGTCGAAACGTGGCTGTAGTCTACAAGCTCTGCTATAGATCATTGAAACCTTATCCATCTACACCAGCGGTCGGCAACTATTTGGCAGACAAGGACCACATAGTGGCAAAGTGAGGTAAGGTGGGCCACACTTAAGTGCATATTTTTTATAATTGGTATCTATCTATATGAACTATATATACCTATATATTGACCAGATGGTCGGATCTTATAGTGTCTACCACACACTCCACCATGACCGAGTGTTCCCGCAATGCTTGCAACAGGGCCGAATGGAGACGGATTGCAAAAGCCGCCACTCAAGACCTATCATATATATAACCACGACCACTCTGGCAAGAGTGTCCGACTAGGAAGAAGAAGATCTATCTATATAGGGTTACTTTTCAATGAGTACCTAGGTCCTCAATTGTTTTAGATACGTATGTACAATTTTCTAAGTGAAGCGTAAACGAATGCAATAAACGTAACGTAAAGTATAGTATTGATGAAGAAGAAGCAATAATTTACTCTTTCAGTTTCTACGTAATTTCGCACAATCTTAGCTATAATTGCTTAAAACGTAATAATTAGGTTAGTATGTAACATTTCAACTATGTAGAGTCGATATTTGATTTACTTTTATTTGCATCAGTGATTTTATTTTTTAAATTTTATGTTTTGCATTTGTAATAGTTCATAATTTTAAAAAATATAGTTTTACGTGACATAGGGCTGTTGTACAAACTTTGCCGGCAAGAGATGTTGCTCATCGCCAATAGTTGGTAGGCGGTGGTAGACTCTATTGTAAAATTGTAACTGTTGACATTCATAAGTGCCTTATTAGGTCCTAAACTGAATAAATTAGTTTTGATCTTGATTGAGTGCGCTACAGTTTCGTCACGATATTGAGTTTTTAACAAGACTTACAAGCAAATACATTTTGTACTACACAGTATTTAATATTTTTTCTAAACAGGTTATCAGAGAGCTGTCAAATTATTAGGTTAACTAACTACCGATTAAAGAACCCGCCCAGAAAATGTTGCACGATAACTACGATTTCAAAAAGGGGACATATTGCTATAACCATTTCGCAATTCCAGTTTACATTCCCACAGCTTTAGACCTAATAGGCTTAATGTTATTCGACCTAAGAAACGTAGCAAAAACTCTTGCAGCTGTCTGTGTTTTTGTCATGGCATTGATCTATTACATGCTACGTAGAAGTGGTTCACGATTTATCTTGAACGAGCTTCGCGGAAGTTCCCGAGACATAAAAAGTAACCTATGTGTTAATCCAGGGTTGTTCCAGTCGTTTGTGCGTGAAGAAGTAACAAACATACATTCTCACAAACATTCGCATTTATTTGTAGGATAGTGATATAGTTGACGGTGACGGGCTGCAGGTCGTAAGTTCGATTCGACCACCCAGGACGATTTATGACTTTTTTCGCAGTTTCTAAGATTGACCACATGAAGAAGAATGGCATCGAGAAAAGAACTGACAATTCGTGTTAACAATAGTTAACGCTAAAACATTCACTAGTACGTCAATGTAAGTTGACACAAGCCACGGGAGTTTACTTTGCCCTCGTTTAAATTAAGCTCTATGAAGGCAATCCTACCAACACGAATTAACTAACACAATTATTTAAAAACGCCACTCACATTGTCGTTAAGCGAAGTTGTGCATAAATCGTTATTTGACAGTTACAATAGGGATGATAACTGAGTAAAAAACAATTAATTCAGTTTAGTCCGTTAGTTAGGATATCAAAAAATATGGCATACCTACGTATTTTTTATTTTTAAAGTTCCGGAGTGGGGGGCTTGTGACGTCATGTCTCTGTAAAAAGTGTACTAAGACGTGACGTCACGCGAAATTTTAACGCACTGTTTCTTCGTTAGTTATTGTTATCGCAAATAAAGAAAAATAAATTAATTTTTTTGGTAATCTAATTGATGGACTAATTAGATTTGTATGAGGAGCTTTTCGTGTATTTAAGACGCTCCTAAATTTTGAGTAGACAGTTATACATCTAATAGCGGAAGTTGGTGGGGTTGGTTAACATGCCATCCAGGACAAAAAATTGTGTGCATGAACATGTCTGTTTGTCCTAAGTCTCAAATAAATGTATATCGGTTTTCTGATTTCCATAGTACCAGCTCTGCTTAGTTTGGGATCAGATAGCCGTGTGTATAATATCCCAGCATATTGTTCAATAATCTAGTTTAGAAAAGAATTTCTAAGTTTCCTAATCGAAATAAATGGCGAGAAATAAAAAAAAAAGCATCCTCACCATCAAAACGCAGATCGGCGTCATAATAACAATTTTTTTTAAATTTGAGATCACAGCAAAATCACATTACAAGAAATGTATCTAAACAAAAATACAGTATCGACCGCACTGATCAATATATAAGGTTAGTATGTGGGCTATTCCGTTCGTAACTGCTTTTATAGACATGATCATGTTACATTGGTCCTATGAATTAATGCACTTACCGAATCGAAACTATGATACGAGCTATATTTATCAGAATTAGTCGTGCATGGGTTTTAAAATTGCATAAATGTGTCGTAATTTTATTATCATTTTATCTTCTGGGTGTATCATTTCAAGTATTATAGCTTATGGGGATCACTAAGTCCAAATCTTGACGATTTATCCATAAGCAAGTACTCAAAGCTCAGGCGCCCGCGGGTGGGATCTAGAGGGGCCTTCGATTTTTATTTTTATTTATTATTTTAAAATGATTAATATAATCATAATTTTCATAACATCGCTTCCTGGTCCTGCAACTTGTTGAGCCTGAAAAAAATTCTCCTTCTTGGAGAACCCAATGCTACATCTCATGGGAATACCACAACGGGGAGCTCATTCCATAACTTGAGCGCCAGTGGTGTGAGTTTAAACAAAATGCGAATGTACATAGGATATGATTTATATAGGATCTCTGAACGAAGGCCAGGTAGCTTCGCTATATCGGTGAGTTGTCAGTAACTCTTATTCTAAACTAATTTATCCAGTTTAGGCTCTCTTAAAGCACTTATGAACGTCAACCCCCGTAGCATGACAAGCGTAGACTGATCTTGCGTAGATCTTGCCAATGAAATCACATAAATATGACGTGATGAAATTAACCCGCAATTGTTATTGGTCGAAGACTGGATTCTTCTCTAGTCTACGCTTGCCATGCTACAGTTACAATTTTGACTCTGGTATAATGCAGTTCGGAATACATTTAAATTGAAAAAACTGGCAAGAAATTCGAAATTTTTGGTCATTTCATGACAAGTATTTTGTGGAGCATTATCATCATGTCAGCCGAAAGACGGTCACTGCTGGATAAAAGCCTCCCTCCCACAAGGATCTCCACGATGGCCGGTCTTATGCTACCCGCATCCAGCGGTTTCCCGCGACTCTCACAAATTCATTGGTCAACCTTGAGGGGAGTCTGCCCACGCTGCGTCTTCCGATTCGTGGTCGCCACTCGAGAACCCTTCTGCCCCAGCAGCCGTCGGTTCTACGAGCGATGTGCCCCGCCCACTGCCACTTAAGTTTCCCAATTCCTCGAGCTATGTCGGTTACTTTTTGGTTGGCCTGCGGATCTCATCATTTCTGATTGATCTCACAGGAAAACTCTGAGACATTGACCTTGGGTTGACCTTGAGCCTTCTTATCAAGCTAATGTACCTATGTTTTTTTGTGTTTGATATGACGATAGGTACGTTTGTAAATTCACAAACATTATGTGTTCAACATTCCATTGAATCTCTTTTGGAAAACTATTAATAAATTAAGTGTTTACAAACACTCAACGACTAGTTAAGAAATAGATCTAGAATCATGGCCAATTCTTGTAAACAAGTAGGTTTTAATAGACAGTTTCTAGAATTTTATTTTTAAAGCTCGGAATAACATACAGTGCGACGAGGATCTTTTGGCACTCGGGCAAAATCGGACCTAACGACGCTATCTTGTGAAGAGTCACTTTTTGAGAGTTTGCTCTGTCCGCTTATCATTGTTGTATGTTATGTTGGGTTTGCTTGTTATTTAATCAAATAATGTTGCTGGAGCAGAAAGATTATTTGGCGTATTAACGAACTGGAAGACGCATCGTGAGCCTCCCATAAAGTGGACCGAAGATCTTATGAGGGTCACGGGAAACCGCTGGATGCGGGTAGCGCAAGGCCGAACATCGTGGAGATCCTTGGGGGAGGCTTTAGTCCAGCAGTGGACCTCTTTCATATGACATGATGAGGCGATTGTTATAGATACGTAAGTATCCGTGTAAGTAGTGCA
The DNA here is from genome assembly GCA_963555595.1 of Tethea ocularis. NCBI lineage: Eukaryota > Metazoa > Arthropoda > Insecta > Lepidoptera > Drepanidae > Tethea > Tethea ocularis. The sequence goes on along the minus strand of OY741972.1, from coordinate 8,659,535 downwards.
GATTGTCACGGTGAATCAAATATCGACTCAAAAATCTTTCACAACTCTCGGACTATTAAAGTAATTAACATACGAACACATTTAACATAAAGTTTATTAGTAAATACAGCATAGTTGACTCAATATTGCCGTTTATGGGAAAAGCGTTTTAAATGAGGAAATGCCACAGAAAACTCATGTTAGCAAGCGATAAATTTAAAAATGTTAATTTTTACTTCTATTCTACTAGGGAATGTTTCAAATATAAATACGATAGACCAAAAGGTACAACGCATTATTATATACCTAATCATTAAATAAATGATGTAAGAAATTGTATAGTCTTTGAAGAGACCCTATTTTTAACCCCCGACGCAAAAACGACGGGTAGTTATAAATATGACGTGTCTGTCTGTGGCCTCATAGCTCCTGAACGAATGGACCGGTTGTGATGTATTTTTTTTTTGTTTGAAAGGTTCTTAGCTATGTTTCAAGAAAATCCGCTCAGCCGTTTGGAAATTATCACCAACATTCAGTGAGTTTCGGGGGCTTCCTTAAATTTTTAATTTTAGTCATTTTTATAAAATAATACTTAAGTTACTCAATAATAATATAGCATTGTACTGGTGAAATAATGTTTAAAAGTACTGATTCTTTCCTTTTCCTCGATGAGCTCTGCATGGTGCCTCATGTGCATTGGCTGCGGTATCAGGTCCTCCATCTTACAGGATACCTACTTCCATAGTCGGGCTGCTCTTTGACCGAAAAACGCGTGCTATCTTAGTAACCTGGTTCAGTATCTGAATTATATATAACTATCATTAGAAAATCAATCAATTTATCTTTACGAAGACATGTGTCCCACGCGTTTGAGTTTGAGGAGTTGAGGCAGGCTCAAACTGTCGCGAAATTAGACTACAATTCGCTCAATCGTTTGGGTCAGCCCTCACTATAGACGTAAGGCCGTGCGCTACGTTACGCGGACGCCCGCGCGGGTCCATACAAAAGTGCTCCGTCGCGGGGAACCGCGCGGGCGCCCGTCGCGGCCCCCGCTTTACGCAGGGCCTAAGCGTTTCGAGTACCTCAATACGTGTCAGTTGTAATTCTCAAAATAAAGATGTACGTATTGAGTATACCAAGGTAATAGTTATCAAGTACTCAATTATTATCGCATGGGCACATAACGTATTGCTAGGGCACGAAAGAAAACTTAAAGTTGGGTCTATTGATCAAAGCCTGATCACCATGTGGGTAGGTACGTGATCGCAACTGAGCTATCATGCACACTAACGTGAGAAGTATGCCAAGTTTAATTTTAGTTATTACAAAAATATGCACACATAACCTTGACATCAAATAAACTGTAACAGTCATCACATCGCAAGTTGATTTGATAGTGTAGGTATCTTCGACTTCGGAGGTCATTACTCCCAAACTATTTGCATTCAACCTCCAGACATGTGACGTTTTTACTTTAAAAACAAAGTTATGTGTGCAAATGTTATGGATCTAATGTGAAACGGCAATAGGTAATGATAACTCTAAAAACAGGTGCGTCATCGTTGTTTTTTTTAAAAAAGATGGTAGAAAATTACTTCATACAATTGTACCCTCAAATTAATTTATAAAATGCGTAACTAATTTTAAAATAAAACCCAAAAAAAATATTTATCTTGAAAACAATTTTATCATGATTATGTTACGAGGTATTCCAAAACTTTCATGAATATATTCATTCATATAGGTAAACGTTTCAGTTGGAATTTGAGATAGGTTATGTATGGGACAGTAAGATAGTCCATAGACTACTTTTTTATCCCGTTAACAAAAACAAAAGCATTAGGTACCTATATTTTTAAGATGGATTTTATTATAGGAAAAACATTTTTATTATGTATTATAAGCAAAACTTGTGTTTGAATTTATAGAGCAAACTGTATTATCTACAAGTATGAAACAGCCGCACCTATCTCTTTTGCACCCTAAACAAATGTACAAATGTAGGTACTATAGTATATACCAGAGCGTTTCTCAAACTGTGAGTTGTGAAGTAATAGAGGTGGATAATGATATTTCATTATAAAGGACGATACGAAGCTTGGGACAACTCTCAAGATGCGGTTGGCGTATTTTGTGATCATTCCAAGGCATTTGATAGCGTAGATCATCACACCGTAGTTTTAAAACTTCAACACTATGGCGTTCGCGGAGTGGCACTAGATCTTGTAACATCTTATCTGTGCAGTCGCCAACAAAAAGTAGGTATTAGCGGTACTACGTCTTCAGGGTCTTTAGTTAAAACAGGCGTACCGCAAGGATCAATTTTAGGCTCATTTTTGTTTTTGGCATACATCAATGATCTGCCCTATATGGTAAATGAATTGTGCGATATAGTTTTATTTGCTGATGACACTTCGCAAATTTTTAAAGTGGATAGAAAAAACACAGAACTTACACAACTCAATAACACGTTATCCACTATATCGAAATGGTTTACGGCCAATAATCTCATGCTTTTAATTCCTCTAAAACTAAGTGTATAAGGTTTTTTCTCCCCAATGTTGCTAGGAATGACAGTCATGTCCTAGTCGATGATGTTAGACTCGAACTAGTTGATAAGACAGTTTTTCTCGGCATAACATTAGATAGTAAAATACAATGGGGTCCTCATATAGAAAGCTTATCTATTAAATTGAGTTCCGCCGCGTTTGTAGTTAGAAAAATTAGACATATAACAGATGTGGCTACAGCTAGGTTGGTTTACTTTGCGTATTTCCATAGTATAATGTCCTACAGTCTTCTGCTTTAGGGATCAGCTGCGGATTTGGAATCTATGTTGCAGAAAAGGGCCATTCGTGCTATCTATTGCTTGGGTCCTCGCGAATCCTTACGAAATCTGTTTAAGGAATTTGACATATTAAGACATTCATAAGTGCCTTATTAGGGTCTAAACTGAATAAATGAGATTTTGATTTTGAAAGAAAACTCAAATAATAATATTGTTGTGTACTATCATTATACCTACTTTAAGACAAGTATATAGCCAGCTTACTTACTATAACTGTACTAATAATATAAATAAATATGTACAAAGTATATTTTAATTAAATAATTGATTTACAATTATTTCAACAAATATAAAAAATAAAAAACAACCTCGAGGCAAAGTAACGTATTCAAAAAGCCGACTACAATATAGATATGCACAGAATTTGCCTGACTATAGTTATTGAATATGTCAAATTGTCTTTAAAGAATAGCTAGACACTCATAAAAAATCATAATAAAAAACATTGCATAAGTATTAACGCGGATCAAAGCGATGGCAACAAAGGATTCACAGGGTGCCCGATTATTATTGAAAATTGCATAGCATCAGTAAAGTAAGTTTGACAAACACTGGTATAAACGAATTCACGTCAATGCTATAAATATAGTAATTCCATTCAGTATGCTCGTCGCTTTGTTAGAATACGTCCACGCGAAAAATTTGGGAATTCTCTATTTTGATTGATATTAGGACAATAAAAAGTGATCGATTCATCGTGACGTGTTATAAAAGTTTTATTGTGCTCATAATTTGTACCCAAAGGTATTTAATGATATAATAATTAATAAATACAGTGGGCTAGCGTTTAGGTCATGTAAACTTGTCTAGGTCATGGCTCCTAAATTCGGCCTTGGATGTATTCGGACAAATTTTACCGATCTTCCTTTGAATTAAAGTCCGTGCTGACGTGAAATTTAAAGAAGACAAGTGCTCGATTAATAGCTTGATCTACTTGTATCGGTGTAAAGAGAAACCACTCGCATTCTTGAAAATCCTGAACCTACTGGCAGTTTAGTGTGCATTCGAAGAGATATAAGCTCGCTAAAGAACTTTTAAGCCTAGTACCATCATCACAATTCTATCATCGCACCGCATTCTGGTGATGTGGAGTTCATCCTCACATCAGCCGCCTCAATCGTCCACAGAATGATTCAATCGGACGTTCCTACAGTGGACCATTCGGATGTAAAATGAGATCTCCATTACGCCTTTCCTGTGACGATATGAGTTTCTTCAATAAAGAGCTGTTCTTAGTATTGCAAAAAATCATAGACGGCGATCACCACTTTCCATTAGGTGTATAAAGGAACTTCAGACGATTATACATCATCTCATTGGATTGGATTATAGGATTTTTTGTTTTTTTTCAGATGGATGAAAACATACATTATAATTATTATGTTATTGAATTTACGAAGATATTACCATACGAAAACGTTGATAAATACGTCTATATTCCGGATTCTTGGGTAATATTACGTGATATAAGTACACAGTCAGTGGCCCTTAAATATCCTATAGAAAATAAAACAATAACCCAGGAGCGTGTTGATGCAGGGGAAAGTTATTCAGTTAATTGGTCAGTTTTTGAAGCTTCCGTTATATACGCTACAAGTAAGTAATTATTATGAATTTTATATTATACTAGCTGACCCGGCAGGCGTTGTCCTGCCCTGAGAACAAAAATAAAACTGGGATCTACCTACCTACCTCTACCTAACTACCTACCCCTAACCTAACTACCTACCCCTACCTACCTTACCTACCTACCCTACCTACCCCTACCTATCTACCTACCCCTACCTATCTACCTACCCCTACCTATCTACCTACCCCTACCTATCTACCTACCCCTACCTAACTACCTACCCCTAACCTAACTACCTACCCCTGCCTACCTTACCTACCTACCCTACCTACCTACCCTACCTACCTCTACCTAGCCCTACCTACCTTACCTACCTACCCTACCTACCCCTACCTACCTTACCTACCGTACCTGCCCCTACCTACTTATCCTATGTCCTTCTCCTGGTTCTAAGCTACCTCCCCAGCCAAATCAGTTCAGCCATTCTTGAGTTATAAATAGTGTAACTAACACGACTTTCTTTTATATATATAGAATTAATATATTAGCTTTTATTCGTTATTTCCAGTCAAGTTTTGTTGAAAAGGTCTAATATAACTATCTAAATATATAAAATGAAAGTGTAACTGACTGACAAATTTATCAACGCACAACTCAAACCTTGGGCTGAAATTTGGCATACCTGCAGATAGCTATTTTGACATAGCGAAAGGATTTTTAAAAATTCAGTCCCCAACGGAGTAAAATAGGATCGTGGAACTAGTCTTAAATACAGGTGGCCGAAAAAGTGACGTCAGATGCTTTTATTTAGGGGTACTCGATATGTATAGAATATGACACAACCAAGACCATGGTATCGATAATAATACGTTTGAAATCCACAGATTCTCAAAGAGATGCAAAAAATCAGATCAAAACCCTCAATAAACAATTTATTCAAGAAGGCAGTTCTGAAAAAATAACGAAAGGTATTTTTATGCTTTTTGCAACTCAAACAATCGTACCTAGACCGTATTATATCTAATCGTATTAATATCATCTACGCTACCAATTAAATTTATTTTTAAATTGAAGTCGTCTCTTTATCTATAAAATTAAACACAAAATTTATTTCAGAAAAGAAATCAGAGAACAATACACGTAAACACCAGGCATCAAGTTCAGAAATAAATAAATTCATAACTTCTGTCTCTCCACTTAATTGCGTAGAATTCACTGACACAAGTGCTATAGCATCAAAACAAACGTCTATAGCTAACCCTGATAAAGAAACTCGTAAGAAACAAGATATATCCGAAACTTGTCAAGACAATATCAGGAAAAAGGCCCGCAGATTAACCCAATCTTCGAGATTATGTAATCTTGAAGAATGTTCTTTGGTTGAAAATACTCATACACGACAAAATTCAAATGAAAAATCAAACATTAATTGCATAGAAAAGAGAGCTAGCTCTAGAGACAGCAGACATAATGTATCAAATGTCAATCACGATTCAATGGATTCAACAAACATGAATCCTAAAATAATTAGACCACCAATTTTTGGTCCTAAATTCTCTGAGCAATTAAAGGAGCTGGATTTTTATTTTGAAAAAATCCAATTAACTTTTTACCGTATGAGCCTTGCATATAAGAAAAAATCTTTGTTGGTTAAGGAAATGATAAAACAAGTAGAGAAATTTAATAATGACAATATATTGATCCTGGAACAACTTCAAGAAACGCGGTAGCTACAGTGGTATTAGAAAGAATAGATGAAGTAAGAAACGTTGTGAAAGGTAAAACAGTCAAAACGCGAATACAAAACCGCAACGAAACAGTCAGAGAAGAAAAAGATGATTTTGTTTATAATGAAGATGAAAAAGACGATGATGATAATGCTAATAGTGATGATGGTGATAGTGAAGATGAAGTTATTCCAAATAAAAAACGTAGACCGCCTCTTAAGTTTACTTTGCCGCCGGAATACGATAAAAATGACTCAAAATGGACTTTAAGGTATCGTGAAAAAAGGGATGGACTAGAAGAACTTATGCCATTTTCAGGAATATACGTCAATAGCATTAAGTTAAAAAATTGTAAAAGAATATCGAAAGACGCAATAACACTAGCTCGAATGTTATTAATGGAAATATTTACTGAAAATGCATTAAAAACATGTTCTTTATTTGGTAAGAAATCCTACGCATGGAAAATAGATGGACATGGGATAAGGCCTGGATTAAATGATGAAGCAAGAAAGGTTTTGTTAAACTTTGTTGAAATCTATGCTTCTGAAAAAATGTGGGAGCCAACCGAAATGGAAATTATTTTCAGGACTCTTCGTAACAAATTACGAGATATGAGAATGAAATAATCAAATACACTTAACATACAAATAGAGTATAAGTAACGCACATCACATGCGGCGTACCACAGGGTAGTATACTGGGACCTACACTCTTTCTGGCGTACTTAAATCAGCTATGTAATTTAAATATTCAAGCGGGGGAAATAAACACATACGCTCATGACACTGCTCTATTATTTGCTGGGGATCATTGGGATACTGCTTTTTATTTAGTCACAATAGACAAAGATTAAATAGTAAATTATTTCATATTTTATTCTTTAAAAACTAGAATAAATAAACTTACAACTAAAGTTACAAACACACCAAATATGACAAAATATTAAACAGTCCTCATATATGCAAATAAATATTTGAAGTACACTCTCATGCACACAGATTTTAATAGAGATCTAAATATTTTTTTGTTGTAATCAGTCAATGAAAATAATGTATTGCATGTTCGCGCTTAGAAATAATTCCAACTGACCATCACATAATGTTTAAATTTACTTATTCTCTGAAAAGCTAATAGCTTTTAGATTTTGGTTCATTTCAACCATTCCAAGCACGAACAAACAACGTAATCCTTAAAATAGCAATAAATTACTATGCATCTAAAGTTACTTGACCAAATATCTATCACTCTGTCTCATTTTCAACATTATTAGGCTCCTTTGTAGTTGTAACATCTTCCGTATTTGTACTCGCCGTTGTTACTTCGGCACTTCCTACTTCTGCCACTTCTGCAACTTCTGCTACTTCTGGCACTTCTGATACTTCTGGAAGAGCAGTAACGTTTTCGGGTGCAGGTGTAGTCATGCTTTCGGGAATGTTCTCACAGTTTTTACCGCTGATGCCTTTAGGGCATTGACATCTGAAGAAACCGTCTCCAGATTCCAAGGATTGACATTTACCACCGTTCTTGCATGTGTCTGGGTTCTTATCGCAGTAGTTGAGTTCTAGAACAACAATTTGGTTTTATAGAAAGAAGTGCTTTGAAAATCTAGTTACAAAGTCTAAAAGCACATCATAATTTGGTATTTGATAATGACACAATATGACTATCATCATCAATAGTTCATCATAACTGAAGTTCGAGCTTCTCAAAGTGACCATAGTCCACCCAAAATGGATTCTTGTTCCATCCCTTAACACAGAGGGTGACAGAGGCAAGTTTTATAAACCCATGCCGTATAAGCCAGAAGTTTTTATTAATACCTCTACGATCAAATAACCTTCTACTAAAACAGTAACCTATAATCCATTACATTTCCTCACTTCTTGAAAAATCAAGAAATTAAAAAAATCCTGTGAAAATTGTTACAGATGGCCTATCTGTAACAATTTTCACAGTGGGGGACCGCAATAGTGGTAAGCCTGGTTAACTGTTTTTCTACATGACGGTAAAAACCCGCCAGGAACTACAAAGTGCTCTTCGATCGATCTTGCAATATTTTCTTTACCGGAAACTCATTGCGATAAACTATTCGACTTCAGCTCAAGAGTTGACATCTACATAAAATATGCTTGATGCTACAAAATACCTTCATCACATAGCATGCCTCCCCAGCCTTGCTTGCAGATGCACTCCCAGGGTCTGTTGCAGGAGCCGTGGACGCAGCCAGGGTAGCGATGGCACTGAGCACACGAGGCCCCGGTCCAGCCGACCTTGCATCTGCACTCTCCAGGCCGCCGACAGTAGCCGCGCTCACCGTGGCATCCTGGCGCGCAGATTGCTGGAAAATGAGGAGTCGTTAATAGACGTAAAAGGAAGATCTACAAAAAAAAGAAGCCTCGCTGATTTTCTTGCCGAAGTCATCCGTTTAAGTGTATTCCGAACCGTTGGTAGAGTCTACGTATTTCCCACTCTCCGAGCGCAACTCACGCGCACAACACACTTTTTCTGCAGTATTCTAATGTCTCTTTGAACGGAAAAACGCTATGTAAACATAGGCTATTTCACAAATATTTTTATTCCTTATTCAATTTATCAAGTATCAAGTAGCTGATCCCCGCCGGATTCATTAGCGACAGAATTTTTCGAATCCGACTGGTAAGTACTGACATTTAAACAAACAAACAACTCTTCAGCTTTATTATTAGGTACCATAGATTCGCAAGGAACAGCAGCAGTAGTATTATCGTACTCACGTGTTTGACACAACAGTCCAGTGTACCCAGGCAGGCACTTGCATTCCAAAGGTTTATCACAATACCCGTGCTGGCACCCTGGCAGGGGCTGGCACGCCCTGCAGGTCTGGCCTGCCCAGCCGAGTCGGCACCGACATTCTCCAGGGCTCTCGCAGAAACCACGGGTTGTGTGGCAGTCAGAACGGCAGATCGCTGACAGAAGAGCGTTAAAGGTGAAAAAGAGCCCTATGAATAGCGACTATTGAACCTCATTCATCGTCGTATGTTGCATGTATGTCGGTAGTTCTAGCATAGTGTAAATAATATACTACGTACAGTTAGAACGTTCTAGTTAGAAGATATTATTTATAAATTTTAGCTACTTTCCGATTCCATGTGAATTCCATAATCAAAATCTTGGGTGTATCAGTTCTCTGGTATGCTAAAAATAACGTTGTATTATTCATTGAGGAAGGGACTTATAAATCGGCTAAGCTAAACTCCATAAACGGTGAAAATTCGTAATCGATAAATAATTCAAATTCAATCTCTGATCTAGGCACCTTATTTCGAGTAGATGGTATTTCTAGAGCCATAACCAGTGGACACCATTCACACATAAGTTTAAATAAATAAGGCTAACTAAACTAGACATTTGCCCTCCCAAGATTGCTCAAAAAACTTGCTGCTAACAACTTTTTGTTACTCTACATTTTACGATCATTTCGGCCTGTGCACATTGGTGGACTGGACGGCAGAGGATTTAAATTTATAAATAGGGTAGTTGACTGACATATCAAATCAGCTACTTTTTAATAAATGTCAAAACGATAGTTTATATGGAATTTTGTATGAAATACTAACCTAATGACGTCATAGTTTCACAGCATCAAATGATCTACTCTTATTGGTTCTACTGGTAATTAAAAATCATAAAAAGCATTAAATGTACAACATATTTGATGTTTCCACCATGTTTTTAGATGTTTTATGCATTGGTTAGTGTTTGGTCATTTATTTTTGGCAGTGTCAACTACCCTTGAATTTAATGGTTATCCAATCGAAATAAGGTATGTGCGCAGCCATAAATATTAAGTACTTTGCTTCAATATTTTTTTTATACCTATGAGGTAAATTAGATTACCTACCTACTGATTTATGAATTTTATACGCACTTTTAAAGTTTTAGTCATGCAATAATGTAATGAATATTCAAAAATCGTATGCCAATAATTACCAACATGAATACGGCTTGTAGCTACGCATATGCAAGCATGTCGTTATTTAGCATGCTTCATTAGTATGGATGAATACCACACCTTTTTGGGCAGGCACCGCCCTACCTGCCCATACCGAATTTATTGGTTTTGTACAGTCTAGCAGAGTAATTTTTGCGTGGAGAATCTATTTATTTACGAGTATATTGAGCTAACATTTAAAACTTATAGGCTTTTCGTTAGTAGCAAGATCTTGAAAAGGGATATTTTATGATCATTTTCATCATCATCAGCCATTTTGGGTCCACTGCTGGCATAGACATAGGCCTCTCCCAGAGCGCGCGACTACTTTCGATTTCTACCCACCCGCATCCAGCCGAGTCCGAGAATTTGAAATCTTGTGATATATTTTTGATTTCAAATTAAATAGAAAATTAAGAGAAACTGGCTTTCAAATTGAATCAAGCGTTATGTTTAATGATCTTTTATATATCTAAGTATATCCAAATATGTTTCGAGTTCAATCAAAAGCTGCAGAAAGGTCTTTAGAATGTCATCCATATAATTTTTCGTTGAAAATAAGTATCTATGAGATATGATGGTTTAAAAACCCCCTTTTTAAAAGACTTCATGAAGACAGCATGTTTATAGCGATTCCCCGCCCCGGCTTCGCCCGGCTTTTCTCTACTATATTATGCATGTCTATCTATTAAAAAAAACTGCATCAAAATCCGTTGCGTAGTATTAAAGAACTAAGCATACATAGGGACAGACAGACGGGAAGCGACTTTGTTTTATAATATGTAGTGATAGTTTACTCACGTTCAGAACAGAAGATGCCATCCCATCCATCTTTGCAGATGCACTCAAACGACACATTGCAATACCCATGCTGACACCCAGGTAGAGGTATACACTTGTTACATCTTTCACCGTAGAACCCTAGCTTACATCGACACTCCCCTGGCCGTTTGCAGTATCCTGTAGAAAATATATTATAATTAATCATAATCTTTTAATTTCTACAGCAAAATAAAATTAAAAGCCAATGAGAACGGTACAGGAAAACAATAATTGATCCTGAATGTCGCACGCAGAGTAGATATATAAGCTTATGGCTGCTCACGTCAGTCTATTTTGTAGGACCGATAATCGGGCCGATAATTATTTATTTTTATTTCTGACCGACTTTTCGTGTGCATTGCATTATTGTAATCTACATTCACAGTCCACACTTACAGCCCCACAGTCTTTGATAGATAGATTATAGTGTGTCTAACCATGAGAGACAATTTAGTTTCTTAGAGCATGTTCCTATATATTTTTTTATCTTCAGTCAAACCAATATTAAAATCATCTTGTATAATTCCAACGTCAGTATGTTTTATATCTCAAAATAAGGACATAGATAAAAATCCAACGAATTAAAATAAAATATTTCCTTATGGACTTTTGAAAACAAGCTGCAGTATAAGCTTTCTACAGATTTCGCACACAAACTTTCTATGTGAAAGTTCCGCTCAAGACTCGAAAACAACTTAGTAATGTCTCCTTTGTGCGATGTGGCTAAACACTAAGCTAACTAATTACCTACTTGTTTATTTGTAAAGTCAGAAAGCTAAACTAGCGAAGATCATTAACATTAATCTTTCATCGATATCTAGAAATCCTTTGAAACCCGTAGAAAAGGTTAATTTTACCATCAAATTCAGAAACCTACTTCTTATAAATGAACGAGCGAATCAGAAAAGCAAATAAATTGGAGTATTGTGGAGGTAGAGAAAATCAAGCCGAGCCAATTAGGTACCTAACTACATGAACAAAGTTTAAGCTTTCATTCAAGTCTAGATTACGTATCTATTTTTGATGAGCATAGGTTGTGTGGCACTTCCTGGCAGGGCCACTATCACGGATTTGAATTCCAAGCCTGGCGCTATTTTGTCCCTAATGTGCCTAGCGAAGATCTGTTTGCTTCCAGAATCTGTCCCTGATTTGTCAAATTATGTCACCAAGTATCACATTTTGTCGTTCCTTGGTTCTAAAGTTACAAGGATTCTTTGGTGGCTGGGCCATGCAGGAAGTCCTCAACGACTGACATATTTTGATGAAACTTTTCACATAGCTAATATATCAACACTTGTTATCCCAGCAAAACATAAAATCCCTCGGGACCGTGGACGGAGACATACTCGCGAAATACGTTATTCCTTACCTTGCAAAGGATCACAGCCCTTCTTGCAAATAGGCACGTCGCACAAGTCTCCCTGCCAGCCCGGCAGACACTTGGGCTCTCCCTTGTCATCACAGATGTAGTGGCTCTGTTCACTCTGCACTGCTGGCAGCTCGCACGCCTGACGAGTACTAGACTTTGTAGGCAAAGTCAAAAGATCCCACACGGTGTTTGTGAAGTGAAAACCATGGTGCTACAGCCGTGGAGAATGTGCGGGTTAGTAACAAGTGCTAATCGTGTTTAATTAAATGATTGTGGTAAGAGGGTGGCCAATTTTTGATAGTTAATTGCTAGTCTACCCTAACTAAAGAGATCCAGTATTCTGATAACGTATGTCCTATATGCCTTATTTCCTGTAGTGGCCATTGCGACAGTTTACTAAGTGTTTTAGCAACCAAATTGTACCATGTTGAGGGTTAGTGGGACTTGTCAGTCGAAGATTGGTTTCCGAACTGTTGAAAACTTTGAAAATAGTTCTTTCCTTCATAAAGCCTTAATTTAATGGCTTTATTTTTAAATCTAATAAACAGCTGTTGTTTGGTAGGTACATAGAGTTGCGAGAAGGTACACGGTTAAAAGCACGTGGCCATTACTATATGAATAAAAGATTCACTTTTCATACACCATATGAGTAATGTCATGTTCCACACCCGTTGTAATAAAAATGCGAATGAATAATTCATTAAAAACATGACGAAATCACTCAGTCCTCGAAGAAGGATCGTTTATAACATCCGAGAGATTCAGTGAGTCAGGAACTTTCTAATATACACGAGAAAGCAGATAGAAAGTATGCCGCGGGGAAGGCCGGGTAATATTGGTGCATTGCCTGCTCTTTAAAATAAAAGATATAATATTTGTACCTATTATGAAGGGGGATAATACCTTGCTCTAGAAAATCGTGGTTATTTTAATCTATTTTAATGTTTCTTCCATATGATAAATTATATATTGTTACGCCATGTCTCTTGTCTTTAGTAAAATGGCAATTTAAATTAAATTATGTTTGTTTTTATTATGATGATTTGTTCTGTATGTAATTTATCTGTTTATTTTTATGTTTGCGGTTTGTTTGTTTTCTATTTAAATTTGATTATGAGTCTTGGTTACTTGCAATAATTGTATTTTATTTTATTATTTATTTAGTGTCCACTAAAGTTAATATTAAAAGTGAATGCAGTTAATAGATGATTTTAAAAACATAGACCAGAACCAAATGATTTAAAATTGGAATGAATAGTCAACTAGTTATTACACCAACCACCAACATTCATAATACAAAGGGCCCGACTATTCCATGACTATTCGAAACACCACAATACATATAAGAAACTAATAGAGCTATGTTAACATAATTCAGACTGGCTAGATTCATAGTTCGTGCATATTACTAATAAAAACACCCTAATATCCTGTTGGGCATCGCCACAATTTAATACAGCTTTAATAGATTTCCCTTTATAGTGGACGTGTGACGGCATTTAAACGCTTTTGTTTCTGGGAACTTATTGTGAAAATTTCATGTAGAAAAAGCTAGCTAGCTAGCTAGCTATCAGTGACCTCCGCTGTGAGATGGCCGACGCCCAATAGGATATCTTAAAGCTAAAATTAAATATTTTTACCCTAGTATAATAAACGAAAATTTGCTAAAAAATATTATAGACAAAAAAAACAAAACAAACCTGCTTCTTCCATTTCGGCAAATACTTTGCCGGCAAAACAATAGGCGTAACACAACATATAACAAATACTACTAGATAATTCATTTTACTCCATTTACTGTTCACATGCAAGTGGTGACTTTTCAAGGCTGAAGTCAATAAATGCAATGTACGCGTGTAACTGTGTATGTTTTATACGACAAGTGTGGAGATGATGCGCACACGCACGCCAGCGGTGTACTGTTATGTCGTGTTATTGAACTTGACTGTAGTGGAGCAACTTTCGCCGCGGTCGCTTTTTATGAGGCCACTGCAACGGCGTTCTGTTTTGTTACCGGATTTTTTATCCTCCGAAGCAAAAGAGCGGGGTGTTATAAGTTTAACGTGTCTGTCTGTGTATCTGTCTGTGGTATCGTAGCTCCAAAACGGATGAACCGATATTCGTTTAGTTTTTTTTGTGTCATAGATAATTGTATCCCGTGTGTTTTAGCCTGTGTCTTAGCCATGTGTTATTAAATATTGATAGTAAATATTGAAAGCTGTCAAATTGGTATTGTCATTTACGGGAGATTAATCGTGCGACCAATCTTGGGGGCGAATTGGCGACTAATTTCACGATAACATTAACTAATTTGTATTGATTAACTTGCGTTTGATTGATAGAATTGACTAATTTGACAGGACTAAATTCCGTTTATCATTTTTCTTTTTGGTTTAGAGTTTGTTAAATTAATAACAGAATCAGCACTACTGTCGATGAGTATTAGTTTTATAAAAACGTACCTTAGGTTAAGTAGCAGGTATAAGTTTGTAGACATTCTTGTATGTAAATAGGGTAACCTTTTTTAAAATACGTGCTTTCCGTATGGAAAATCCACCATCGATCAATAAAACCAATATACAAATCGTAAATGCAGTGGCCCGACTAGCAACCGAGCAATTTCTACAGCATCACGTTAAGGAAATTATCATCGGTGCATTTCAGTGGCATAAAATAAAATCGACCTATTTGCCTCAATAAGTGGCACGGCTGAACGGTAGACTTTGACAACAAAAGATATTTACTTATAAGAAAGTTTCAATCTGCGTGACATACATGTAGAGTTCAATTTCGAATGGGAGTAAAAAAATAATATAGTAAGTAAGTTGCAAGACTAGGTGTTCCAGTTCTTTAGATATATGTAGCTCTGCCAAGACGGACCTGGCAGGGGTTCTTCCCATATAGTTTTAACAAACTTAGAATTTAAATCCGTAATGTTATCCCCACGAAGTAAAGAAAGAAAGAAAGAAAAAAATATTTATTGACCCAACGTACAAAAAGGAAAGAAACTTAAATAAAAAATAATACAATGGACAAAAGGTCCCTACTCAGCATACGTACAAAATAAATGTTTATAGTAAGTTGTCATTCTTATAGGCCCTTTTGGCAAGGTTTTTCTTCTCGTCGCACTATGATTCTCTCTTAGGTAAAAAAAAGGATATAAACTGCCATAGCAGGCCTATTAGATTGGATTTGACAACATCTTCTCTCAACCTTGTTCTTAAATCTTTAAAAATGCTGCTTCCAAACAATTTTTATTCAAATATTAGTATTTCTACTATTAGCTTTCTGCCTTGCGGTTTCACCGGTATTCCCCTATTTTACCCCCTTAGGGATTGAATTTTCGAAAATCCTTTTTTAGCGGATGCCTTCGTCATAAATCTAACTGTATGCCAAATTTGAACCCCGTGCGTCCAGTGGTTTGAGCTGTTGATAAATCAGTCAGTCACGCCTTCCTTTTATATCTAGATTACATTCTAAAATATTTTCAATAAAAGGCTCACAATTATTTAAAAAAATAACTAAAATAAATCCAATCAAAGAATTAAGAGAACTCACGTAATAGCGATTCTTAGAAAGAAATCGATACAAACACCATGACTCACATAAGGAAAATCAATAAAAGATCACAAATCGTTCACGTTACTCATTAATTTATATTATTTTCTTTTCTATATACATTATAGTATAAAGCTATGTACACACACACATTAGGTCCATGTTACATTATAAATTACACGTTACAGAAGCTCTGAACAATATAAAATTCATTTAAAATCGCTTGCAACAATATTACTATCTGGAGTGTACTTAATTACATTTCATTACATAAATTACAAAACGGAATCAACAATGAAACAGTATTTATTTTTCAAAAAATACTAACGTCGCATAAATTTCAAACATCAAAGTTGAGACATTTTTTTTGCAAAAAATCAGCCATCAATAGCCGTCAACGTTTCGCATATTTGGCTATCGATAGCCGTCGACGTTTTGCAGATTCGGTCACCGTTTGTACAAGATTATTTATTAATCACCTGCAGATCTTTACAGAGTGGAAGTACACATCAATATGAAGAACTTTAACTAGATCAACTCTGAAACTTTCATACATTTTAATAGAGCAATGTTAATGTTTATCCCATAAAATACTGCAGCTGAATTTAAAATAGCCCTGTATATTCAACTACCGATAGCCCACGACGTTTTGTATATTCGGCCACCAATAGCCGCGGACGTTTTGCATATTTGTCACTGACAAGTGTGCGTCGTTTTGGTAGAACTACGGGCGGGCCGAACCAAATAGAAGTATCGTCAAAAAAAATAGTATACAAAGAACTTATAATAAATTCCTATGGAATATAGAGGTGCATCCCCTTATCAGTCTCGGCGCCGCAGCAGTAAATCCACAAAAATAAAGATACGAAATAAAATCCAACTATATCTCCGGCCACTTAGACCTAAAAAAATGTTAATTCACAAATGATACAAACAGTAAATATACAAAATTAATCATTTTCTTTACATAATTTATGGTTACATGTTTTAATATAATCACCCATAACACTTTGTACGATCATTTTAAAACTTTACACAGCAATATAGACAGTAATACCGTGGCAAAAGGACTATAATAAATTGGTATAAATAATTTACTTGAATATTAAATGAGGTGTATTTAATCGTAAGACGTCTCGTTAGTATGACCATAAATTAATGACGGACTGAATTTTAATTTGTATAAGATATACCGTTTCCATCCCGCGGTTTTCCTTGCATCCCCTTCGAACCGGGAGTTTTATTCCGAGATATGATTTATCTATATAATAACAACTTCATTATTTTTGTATTAATTGAATTACGGTCCTTCAAATTAAAAAGAAGCTATATGCTATGGTCATACTACAAGCCTGCTATCTAAAGTCTATTTATGATAAGAAATACACATTTCAAATAAAGTTCGCTTGCTTTACTTTTTCATAAACGTCAAAAAGTTTTTCTTAAAATATACAGACTACAATACACCACAAAGCATAGATAATGGCCTCGATTCTGTTGTTTACAAACAAAACAAATTTAATGCCATTATATATGTCTCTTTCTAAAAAAAAACATAAGAAAAGAATAAAATATATTTTAGTCCTCTCAAATTATTTCAACGTGAATTTAAGCGTCACGACTATTTTCCTCCTAGATGACAATCTGACGGATAATATGGCCTATCCTTTTTCTATAACGTTAGTAAGAAAGAGAGGTGACGGTCATATTAGTTTCGTTTGCAAACAGAATCGGCACCATTCGAGACATAACAATAACTCGTTCACAATTAAATGCATTTCAGACGTATGTATGTTGGTTCCAATTTTCGTTACTATATGGATTACGACGTTCAAACACTAAATATAAAGCAAATAGAACACTTACACAAAAAATGAGCAGTTTTAATAAATAACATTTTGATAATAGTAAAAATTATACATAAAATATATAAATTGTGCCGCTATTTTGTATCTAAAAGTAACTCATAGTATTTAACAATAAATTTTGTATTTTTAAATTTTCCGTCTTCATGAACACACTAGCAAGCAACATTTCATCGGAGATACTGTAATTTTGCTATAAGGTCAAACTTTGGATTAATAAAATTGAAATTTAGTCTTTATAGCATGAACTACTGCAGCATTGCAGTACCGCAAGGTTTTATTTTAAATACAGAGATCTTGGATACATACAGTATTTTCTTCCGCGAAACAATGAAAAAGAAAATACCCCAATTCAGACACAACACAAGATTATATTAAAGACGTAGAAAAAAATAATGCATAAACAAATAAAAATCTCATTTTTGTCATGTCAATATATCCGGAATATTAATCAGATCTACTTATGCTAAAAACAACAAAATTACTCATCAATATTATCGCAATAAACCATTAATTTTACTTATAGATTGAAACGAATATAGCAAACAAGCACTCTGCAGCAAAAACTAATGTATTTAAACGTAAAACTTATACCACTTTTGTTTGTATTTAATTTAAAAATGTCTTAGTTAAAATTGAAAAATATCGTTACAACAGGATCGAGGGGGTCATAACAATGTGACAAGGACGGGAGAGCCCAAAACCCCCTCCCCCCATCCTCTTTCCAAGAATCATGATATTCGTGTGACGTAATTAATGCAACTAAATATGTTAACAGAAATTTATACATAGGCCGTTTTGAACGACAGCTTTTGGCCCGTACTAATTATAATTAATAAACGAGATTTCAAACTGCAGTCAAAGATCAATTAATGTGTTAGTTTAAAATAAAACCTACCTAGTGCATCTACGGTTTAAATTCCAGTTCCATTATCAACTCAAGAATTTTGTTTCACATTTTGTTTATGAGCAAAACTGTAATGAAAACTGTAATGTAAATAAAACTATCCTCTTATGTTAACATTCTGTTAAAAATATGATTCTTCAGCTATTTAATTTACTATGGGGTTTAATTCGGTATTTATTATTATTCGAAACGCATCAGAATTGGAATGTAATTAAAGATGGAATATTAAAATTATAATGGTAGTTTTGTTTGAATAAACTTTAAATTGTAGAAAAAATACCAATTAAGACAATCAGTCCCCAGATCCTACTAGAATACATTTATTTTATTAATCATCAGGAATCTAGAAATTTGATTACTACACAATAGAAAATCCCTGATGACTATAAATTATCATAGAAAAATGAACCTAAAAGCTTTACGATAACATTAATTTGTCACATCAAACCATAAACTATTCATAAACCAAATTGATGATTTTTCTATGACATTAATGAACGTCATTAGATTCTTCGTATTTGGAATAATTTGTATTTCGTAAAACCATCCTAAGATTTTGTCCTTTTTCACCAATTTTGCTTTAACCAACAGGGCGTCGACAAGCATGTCACAGCTTTAATAGATTCCCCTTTATAGTGGACAACCGTGCGAACTTATTTTGATATGCGGAAAAACAAAGTTAGCTAGCTAGCTATCAGTGTCCTCCGCTGACAGATGGCCGACGCCCATAGGGATAACTGCATTTCTTAGGGCCTATTTTTCAATGGCCAGATAAACAGTATATAGCTGTTAATTTTAAATTAGAACAGTTTTAGACTTATCAAAGGAATAGCTCGACCACATCATCACTGACCACGGTGAGATTGTGGTCAAACACAGGCCTAAACATTGTAAAAAAAAAAAAAAACACTGAGAAACCGGAGTTTGTATTTTTCGTTTATAATATTTTTGTGTGTACTTTACTAATATGAGCTGAAATTTCAACAGTTTGTACCGTGAAAGTTTGTTAATGCAAAGAAAGGACGATATTGGTGCCGATTCTGTTGTTTACGAACTAAAATAAATTTAATCTCACTATATCTCTTTCTAATAGTAAATATAAGAAAGGGATGCAAGATATTTTAGTTCCGTCAGTTTAATCCGATCACACATTTCAACGTGAATTTAAGCGCGATCTTTATTGGTCACGACTATTTACCCATACATTACGACGGTATGGATTAAACTGACAGCATTAAAAATGTTCTATCTTTTTTCAATAATGTTATAATGAAAGAGAGGTGACTTGTCTAATATTAGTTAAGTTCGTAAACAACAGAATCGGCACCATTATGTTTCCTTGAACAATTTCAAATTATACTCGATGACTCAACCATAAATGAGCAATTTATTGCACAAAATATTCGTAAACTTCTATAAAGATTAACGAATTGATCTACTCAGAAAAACCGGCAAAATCGGTAAAATTATGACTGATATTGTTTTCAAAGTCCTTTATTTTTTTAAGAGCTTTATGTCGGAGGTATATAAAAATATTACGGAAAGTAACATAACATTCGCTTTCAAACATTAGCTATAAAACATTATTTAAATAACTACACCATACTGTCGGCAGTAGCCGACATTGGCTAAAACAAAAATCACTTCAAATAATTAACTATCACTGGTGTTGCATTATATATTAGTGTCGCAATAGGGTAGTTGACTGACACATCAAATCAGCTACTTTTTAATAAATGTCAAAACGATAATTTATAAGGAATTTTGTATGAAATATTACATTATGACGTCAGTTTTACAGCATCAAATCATCTACTCTTAGTGGTTCCACTGGTAATTAAACATCATAAAAAGCATTAAATGTACAACATGTTTGATATTTCCACGTGTTTTTAGATGTTTTATGCATTGGTTAGTGTTTGGTCATTTATTTTTGATAGTGTCAACTACCCTATTAAGATAGGGGATTACGTTACTTTATTGCAATCAGATTTTCGGGTACATTTATTTATTTATCTTTTTGCAATCAAGCTGTCGGAATGTAGACAAGACACTGGTACAGACACTGTCATTAAAAATTACATATTATGAACGTCATTTTTTTAAATATATTGACAGTTTAGGTACCCTATGTCACCCGGGATGACATAAAGGATGAACCCTGAAAACATTACACCCTTTTTTCCAGTAAGTCATGTAGAAGTAAAACAAATAAATAGAAAGCAATAAAGTTACGTAATAGATTCCCATTTGCGTGTTACACAATAAGGCTGTTGGTGGCGGGCGATGGTCGCGCGACCGTCGCGGTGACTGTCGCCTATAAGTCTCTCTGTCGGGTGTCCACGTATAACGGTACTTGCTTGTACTCTGGGAACGGGTAGAGGACCAGGTGGTCCGCAGTTTTGTACCAAGGGACGAGGCCATTCTGAAATAAATGTACAAATTGGGGCATGTAATAATTTAATTGCGTATAAATTATTAAATATGACAAGCCAGTTGGCGCAGTTGGTTAAGACACCACCAATCACGCCGCTGGTCATGGGTTCGATTCCCATCCAGGACAAACATTTGTGTGCATGAACATGGCTGTTTGTCCTGTGAACTCCAGTGTTTGGGTGTAATTATCTATATAAGTATGTATTTACAAAAAAAAAGTTGTATAATTATGTAGTATATCAGATAACTGGTTTCCATACTTTTTTAAATGCTGATGGTTAGTATAGTATAGACGCTTGCAACACTCGGTTGTGCCTCGTTATTTTTGTTTTCGGAACTAAAGTAAAAATATGTGTCCAATATTTTTTGGTAATCTAAGTGACGGACTAATTAGTAGTTGTATTATTTTAGTCATCAACCCTATTGCACTAAATTCACGTCATGACAGTTTTGCTGCAATTCTATCGGATAAATTCGTATACTATCATCATGTATTTTTTTTTGAGTAAGTCTGGTATTTCTTACATTTAAATAAATTAAAATTTAAGAACAAGCTTTTTTTTTCAGACCATTACACCATATCATTGTATTGTCATGTGACGTATATATGTGTACCAAGTTCAGATCAATGGAACACCTAAACATACTAACATGTGAATATTATAAAAGCTTTTATCTACTCTCATATCGTAATGTTCTTATTATGAAATCAAAATCAGTACTTTAATGAGCCACTTTAGGCACACCCGTGTATAATGATTCACTATAGTACAGTTGTTATTCCCAAGATAATGCTATAAAATAACTTTTTTTCTATTAAAGTACACTTTGGACCTATCAATAGTATAATCAATCAGTATCAATTCAATTTGACGATGACAATGTCACAAATTTTTTAACTTGAACTTTAGAGGTAAGAATTTTTGGGAGTTGGCAACACGGATTTGATTAAGTATATGATTATTGTATCTGTATATTTTATTGTTTTTGCCTACACATATCATTTAGACCAATAATGTTTTTTTTTTTTTTTGCAAATTTGGTAGAAATTCAATTTTTTTAAATGACATTATTTATATGAGTTTAGATAAAGTACTGTATGATACTGCACATAATTAGGTATTAAAAACTCGTGTGATACTATTAAGAACCTCGCCTACGGCTCGGTACTTAAACTCACACTCGTAGTTAATAACCCCTATTATGCAACAGTATCATAAACTACTATTAATGAACGCAATAAATAGTGTTAGTACTCACGATGTTAGTTCTCTTGTTTGTGCCCCGACCGTATCCGTTCCAGTGGTTACCCGCGATGCCTATTTGATCGCCAACCTGTGGAACAAATCATCGATTTACGTCAAGTTTTTGTATTACAATATGAAATATGTATGTATAGATAGCAGTGGCGAATGTAAGCCGTTCAATAAACACCTATAATGAGGAATAACAACAAAAAAATCTAATTAGTCCGTCAGTTAGATTATCAAAAAATATTGGATACGTATTTTTTATTTTATCAAATCAATAAGAAATTACAAAGATAAGTCCCATCAAAGTGCAGGATTGGGGCTTGTGACGTCATTGTACAACATCTTTTTAGTACACTTTTTGCAGACCGGAAAATTTTAACGCACTGATCTTCGTTATTTTTTGTTTTCGGATCAAAATAAAAAATACGTATCCAATATTTTTTGATAATCTAACTGACGGACTAATTAGATTTTTTTGTTGTTATTCCTCATTGTATACTTAATTACAGTGTATTTTATATAAATGTGGCTTTGAAATGATGAATCTGTGGGACTGGCATTTCTAAAAGGTAAGCCGATGGGAATCGGCTTGTATGGACCCTTCGCCACTGGTACAGAGTACTAGCTGTTCCCCGCAGTTTCACTTGCGTTCTCGGGATAAAAAGTAGCTCATACCCTCGGGGATAATGTAGCTTCCTATTAGTGAAAGATTTTTTTAAAATCCGACTGATAAATCGAGAGATAAGCGCGTTCAAACAAACTCGTCAGCTTTATTATTAGTATTGAAATAGAGACATAAGGCAATGATAGCTCAGTGGTGACGAATGCCGAGATGAAGGTTGCGGGTTCGAATCCTACAATGAACTTGAGCTTTCGATGAAAGAAACCATATCACGATAGTACCCTCAAGTTGAAAATCGTCACCAAGCACCTTTAGGTGTGATCTGACAGCTGCAATTGAGAGCCAGTATCCTTCTAGGTTTTGTGTGCTTACCACCATCGGCCACATCACTGGCCACTGTAAGATTGTGGTCAACACAGGCCTATAAATAGTAATAACTAACTTTAAAAAAAAACTCCTTCAAATACAATAAGATTAATATGGAGGTATACTGAACCGAAAAAAAAACAAATTGAGAACCTCCTCCTTTTTTTGATCATTAAATTAATACCTGTATAGACATATCCTGGCTAGGGCCGGCCACGTTAGACATGATGGCGACTCGGTCGTGCGCGTTCTGTCCCCCGAAGTAGTAGATGTCGTCCAGAGAGAAGAACGAGTCGGATGCGTCCACTCGATTCGTTTGCATCATCTCGTACGCTACCCGACCCACCTGTCAATCACATTTGATTTTTTAAATTTAGCTGGCAAGGGGCTCATGCCACATTCAGTTTAGGTCTAACGGGACTGGACATCCATTTTCTGCAATAGGAATGATGATTTTGAATCCTGTCAGATTATTCAATGCCATCGCAATTTATGGGTAAATGGTTGTGACAAATATAGATCGCGTTTAAATTCACGTTGAAATAAATAATCGGACTAATCTGACAGAACTAAAATATCTTTCATCCCTTTCTTATATTTTTTGTTAGAAAGAGATATAGTGAGATTAAATTTGTTTAGTTTGTATATATGTTTGTTGCTCTTTCACGTAAAAACTACTGAACGGATTCGGATGAAACTTGGCACATACCCTGGAATAACATATAGGCTACTTCTTATCCCGGGAACGCGGGTGAAACCGCGGGGAACAGCTAGTATCTAGTATCGTATAATAGTTGTCCGTTACCTGGCTACTGAAGGTGCAGACTAGATAGTCGCACATGGCTAGCAAGTGCAGGTCGACTAGCAGCCC
The DNA here is from genome assembly GCA_963555595.1 of Tethea ocularis. Lineage (NCBI taxonomy): Eukaryota > Metazoa > Arthropoda > Insecta > Lepidoptera > Drepanidae > Tethea > Tethea ocularis. The sequence goes on along the minus strand of OY741972.1, from coordinate 8,635,369 downwards.
GGTGAGGGACAGCGGCGTGTAGCGGCGGTGCGTGGCCGCCGTGCGAGCTATCGACGGGTCGCCCAGGAACCTGTACTCCGGGTACTTCTTGCGGGCGTCTTCTAGCACCTACACACAATATCAATACTAGTATTATAAATGCGAAAGTAATTCTGTTTGTTACCATTTCACGACTAAACCTCTGAACCGATCACGATGAAATTTGTCACGCGGGTAGCCTATATTATGGAGAAGGACATATACTACTTTTTATCCCGAGAAATTACATGAGATATACAAGACTTGATTTGTTTAATGCAACCAGGCGCTTAGTGCGTATCATTGGTGGTTATCGTAGCACGACTAATGTTGTTCGTTACGATAACATCATTAGATGAATTCATTAATTATGTTCATTACGATTACTATTAAAAGATAGCCTGGCTGTTTTTTGCAACCCTTTCTTTTTAAATTTTCTAATTTACCCCTCAAAAGTGGCCCTCATGATTAAAATTCATATATTTACATTCCGTGTTTGGGTCACTGACTTACTTCTGTGTAATAAATTTCAACTCAATTCGGTCCAATATTTTGGGACAGACAGGCAGACAGATTTTTTAAATTCGGTTAAAAATGGTGATCCTCCCTAACCGTCAACTGTGAGTAGGGATTCAGCATTTGACCATTAGCTGTGTGTCTAACCAAGGTGTACTTACATTAGAGTCATCAGTGGCGAGGTAAACCCGCCGGACGTCGACCGGCCGCGTCAGCTCCAGCTGGTCGTAGTAATCCTTCACGTGGCTCATGTATTCGTGTATGTGGTGGAACGCCGCCTCTGTTCCCACTTTATCTGTGCGCCGTATGTGTACTCTGTGCCAAATATTAATCAAAGCTGTTAAGGTGAAACGTTCGGTTGGAGCGCGAAATTCAAATTTTATCACGTTTTTTGCAAATTGCAGCTCAGTTATAGGTCGTAAGTTATCAACATGTTACTTGCGAGAAGAATGGGAGTATATTTACTGATTAATAACAAAAGAAATCACCAACATATTCCTCCAAGGTATATTACTGACATATACGACTATTTCATGAAAATGTTACTAAAAAACCTGATAAAATTTGAATTTCGCGCTCCAACCGAAGGTTTCACTTTAATACCTTTTCCAATGAGGAAATAAAATCATGATTGGTTACAATGAAATACTAAACTGTACGAGTGAAAATGAAACACCGCGTAAAACCGTTGTTATCGGAGACTTAATTAAATATAAACCCAATCCGATAGCGCAAGTTGCGATAACTTTTATAGTTAAAACTTTATATAGATTGGCTTTATTTATTCCTTTCTTTTTATTTTAGAAATTTTGAGTTTAGAGTTATTATGGTCGATTGATTACACCGAATATTGGGTGCGGTGTAAATTTAAGTGACATAGTTATGAAAACTGATACCATGGATTACCACACATAAATGGATTACCACGTTGGAAATTTGCGTATAACGTTTTTAATCATATTTTCTAAATTCCAATAAGCGGCCGATTAAATGTATAATTCCCGGGGAAGGTCACCATAGTAGGAATCACACACGTTTATTTGATCCTAAACAAACCAGAGCTTGTACTATGGAAACTAGGTTACTGATTTACTACATATACCTACAACTTTTTTTGTAAATACATGCTTATATATGTAAAGAAATTACTGTAGTATTTCTTACTGCATTGTCGGTAAAGCTGTATAATGAACTGTCATATTTTCCCTATAGATAAATAGGTTAGGTAGGTCTGCGTCGGTAAAGTAGGTTTGTCTTGGGAATATAAAAATGGCGACTAGATACTAATGTTTATGTCAAAGAGATGCTATGTAAGAAAATTAGAATAAAATTATTTTATTAAGAGTTGAAATTGTGAAGGAAATGACATGTGGAATAATAAACTTTAAATGTCGTTTCTTTGTTTACAGGGAAGTTTCGCTAATTGTAATTAAATAAGAGTGTACTTACTTTAGTTACTAAAATACATTAAAATAAAATAAAATCTTTGTTTACAGAGCAACACAAGTTTATTCATTTGCTAACCTTCACGATTTGAGATAAATAATCTTATATATAGATAATTCCACCCATTCTCAGTACAAACAGACATGTTCATGCACACAAATGTTTGTCCTGGATGGTAATCGAACCCACGACCAGCGGCACTACAGGTGGTGTCTAAACCAACTGCGCCAACTGGCATGTCAGTTATGATTAGTTGACCAACAAATCTGGTTAATAGGATGAATGCCATGTTATCGTAGTTTATCTCTGCATACTTACCCAACTATAGGAGTCTTGAAGTTCATCTTGGCAATAGTTTCGTTGATAGCCTTCTGCATGTTAGCTCGAGGCTTCAATATGTACTTGAGCATCTGGCCAATCCACCAAGAAGATGGGTCGCCATTGAAACGGACTATCCTGGACATTACAATTATTTTATACAGTAAAATCAACCTTATTACATACAATTAGGGTTCAATGCGCTTGCATGTATAGGCGAATATATGAACATCGAAATTATTGTACAAATAATATAAAATATCCTGGGACATTCTTCACATATTGTTATCTGATCGAAACAAAGCAGACCTTTTTTTACACTACTCATTAGATAAATACACCCAGACTCAGGACAAACAGACATTTTTCATTCATAGCCACTGAGCTGGCATCGAAGGCTTAAGCACACAAAGCCACAGAGGAAACTGGCTATCAAGTGCAGCGTCCGAACACGTCGGTAGGTGCTTGGCGACAGATTTACTATGTATATTCCACATAGTATAAAAATGTCGCAAAGAGACTAAGATAAGTATTAAAGTGGCATTAATTTAAGTAGTAGGGGTTTGTCTTACCTGTGCGCTAAATCCTTGGGTACGGCGAGAGGTAAGAATTTAGGCTTCTGTGTTATAGAGTCGATGAACGGCAGTGATATCACTTTGGCGTCGTACGATACTGGAATATAACACAATAGGGTATTATGCATTATTTTTTTATCGCATTTCTTAACAAAATATGAAAATACCGTAAAAAATGATGACAAAAAGTGAAATTAAAATCGGCCAGGAAATTCGGAGAATATAAGCATTTTAAACTAATAATTAGACAGCGATTAGACACGGTATGTGACGTCATATAACACTACGGCCATATAAGCTCCATGCAAAATTTTGTTTTGCTAGAAAGAGATATAGATAAATCTTTTCAAGTGTATTCCGAACCGGTAGTAGAGTCTATTGTAAAACTGTAACTGTTGACGTTCCTAAGTGCCTTATTAGGGCCTAAACTCAATAAGTGAGTTTTTGATTTGATTTGATGGCTTTATATCTTGGTTATTTTTATTTATTCGAAAAATATTATTTTCTACTATTTCTTATATGAATGAAGTATTATTTAAGCAGAAAAAATGCATATCATATTAATGATTATCTTCTTATCTTCCGCATATATAATTTATTCTCATTCTCCTCATTAGGAACAGGACATGGCAATCAATATTTATTACTTACTAGTTTACTGCCTTACAGCTTTACTATTCAAAAAAGGAATTAAAAAATATTTAACGATATTTTCCTAGACCAAAGACTTAATTACAAATTAACTTGCTGTAACAAACAAAATGAAAGTTACTCAAAACATAACCTTATTAAATTAAATTTAGAGCTCAAATTACCTGGCCACTGCAAAACTTTATCTTCGTACGCAGTCGTACAGCTATCCGAAATTGGATGGAAGACATAGTCCCAACCCTTGTTGTTGTATCTCCAACCTTTTGAGTTCAGTATTAAGGTCCTTTCTGTGGCGTATGCGAATATAAGGCAGTATACTATGTGGTGGAGTTGGCAACCGAATCCGCAACCCTGAGAAATAAAATATTTTTTGAAATTCACGCATAAAAGACGATTAATTAACTGAGGATGGGGCATGCTTGTCCAGAATGAGTCTATTTACTAGTTCTGAAAGTTTCCAATCTGATGAGAATCAGTAAACAGAGCCCTCTGCTGTCCACTTCATGAATGAAGATACTAAACTTCGCTTATCTTTACATAGTATAAAATGAAGCCGCTTCGATAGCTTCTTTAGATCTTTTAAACTACTCAACGGATTTTTATGCAGTTTTCAAAAATAGAGTGATTTAAGTGGAAGGTTTATATGTAGGTATAATACATGCTCATTATAGTAGAGAAAAGCCGTGCGAAACCGGGGCGGGTCGCTAGTTACCTAGTTTATAAAATAAGGAAAGTAATAATGTGATTTGCACATGAGGTGTATGTATGGGAGTAGATTCATATTTATTTGTATATTCATTTTACATTTTACGCTATGGAACTATATATTTCCTTAATTACAAATATCCATTATGTTTTGATAAGGAACCAATATATGGTGGTAAACCACAATTAATGCATACAATAATCCATGACCATAATGGTCAAGCGCAAATCACAAAATTACATCCAATAGGCGAATTAAACTAAATTTAATAAAAATTAAAACCTTATCACGGTAATTCAATAAAACTCCTACTTATTATGAAGAACTGCAACAAAATAACTAATACTTATTTTATATGTATGTATTTCCTTAAAACTGTTATGACATCATTCAAAGCTAACATACACGTACACACAATGAAGTGGCTTCATTAAAATTCATACTTCAACTGTATCTGTTACTTTTACAATTTAGTATGTCATAACTAATATTATAAACCGCTGAACCGGCTTTTTTTATAAAGAAAGAAACATAGTAGTGGGGATCACCTTTAACTTTCGTCTACCTATTACAGTTCATGAGATTCAGCCTACTAACAGATGGACGGAGGGACAGTGGCACCTAATGGATACGAAACCCTAAAAATTAACAAATTGACTCAGGCGTGACCTTGCGGAAATCCATTATAAGTTTAGATGGAAGACAAATATTTAGTAACTAATTCCGCTGGATATACCCTTCTCTGTCAAGTGCAAAACAAGGGAACTCAACAGGAAATCGACACGTGTTTCGCTTCTTCACGAAGCATCATCAGGACGTAGTAGACCCACTGTCGACTACTCGACGAACGCGAACAAACACACGAACACAGAAACCGTATGAACGCGCACAAGCACACACACACAATAAGACAAACAAAACAAAAAAACAGAATCGGCACCAAGGATTGTCATATTGTTGAGTATTGCCACCCTATAAAATAAAGCAGGTGAATTACCTACAAATAATGTCATAAAAAAATGTCAAGCTATGTAAATGTAATCCATCAAAGAGCATACTTTAAATTTTTGATAAGCGTTCAGATTCAGTACCATTAGGTCACGAGTTCAATTCCCTGTCATACACGATTGTCGACTTCTTAGATAAGAGGTCATTCTTTAATGTTACTACATTATGTAAATTATAAAAAATATTGGTAAGATTTAGTTCTACAATTTTATCCTATCAAAATACCCTAACAAGATTTACAGCTGAAAGATACGTCATTTATCCGCAAAATTGTACTTCCTACTACAATATCATAAACGCGAATATTTTTCATTTTTGCGAATGTTAAAAGTCAACTCCGTAACGGTATAACAATTTACAAGAAATGTAAATTTATAAAAATAATCGTATGAAAATATAACCTTTTGATAATAAACTGACATCCTATAAAACTTGAGGATAAAAAGTTATTGAAAATAGGAATGTATTCGACATCTAATCTATTTCCTGTCGGATTTGCGTTATTTTATACTTTATTATTCGTGTGTTATACATACTCCTAAAACATAGAGCCTTCAAAGGCGCTAAAAAACACAAAATAACTATGAACTCTAATCTGATGAACTCAGCTAAGTTATTTTAAAATAAAATCCTTGGTTGACAACCCTGATATAACTTACAACAATAGTACTAAACTAAAAGTAAACAGTTTAACTGTCACCATCGTGTGTGACGAAATACATGTCGTTGACCCTTGCTATGACCGGAGGGAGACACCGTGACGGCTGTATGGTAGATTTGTTTAACAAACTAATAATAAACCTGACACGAAACTATTTCGGCAGAGGGTAAAATTAGGAAGACATGTGTCGCTTTATGTCAAAGATATTTTACCCAGACTATAGACGTTCCATCGGCCAGTAAAGGGCACCGACCACCACAATGTAAAAATGTATACCTATCTACTATATAAAAATAAGTCGGGTTTTCCTTCCTGACGCTATAACTCCAGAACGCACGAACCGATTTCCACGGTTTTGCATTCGTTGGAAAGGTCTCGGGCTCCGTGAGGTTTATAGCAAAGAAAATTCGGGAAAATTTTCAACAGAAAAGCGGGAAAATCTTTTTGGAAAATCTTTTTTCTTTGGTAGGTAAGGTAGGTAGGGGTAGGTAGGGTAAGGTAGGTAGGGGTAGGTAGGGTAAGGTAGGTAGAATAGGTAGGGGTAGATAGGAGTAATTAGGGGTAGGCAGTTAGGTAGGGGTAGGTCGGGGTAGGTAGGAGTAGGTAGAGGTAGGTAGGGGTAGGTAGGGGCAGGTAGGGGTAGGTAAGGTAGGTAGGGGTAGGTATTAGTAGGTAGGGGAAATTTAGGGGTAGGTAGAGTTAGGTAGGAGTAGGTAGGGGTAGGGATAGGTAGGTAGGTCCCTGTTTTATTTTTATTCTCAGGGCAGGACAACGTCTGCCAGGTCAGCTAGTTTTATAATAAAGTTCGCCAAGCACCTTTCAGTGTTCCGACAACTGCATTTGAGAGTACCCTTCTAGGCTATGTGCTTACCACCATCGGCCACATCGTCACTAACGCTGAGATTGTGATCAAACCTAGGCCTATATGTAGCAAAAATAACAACATTAATTTACTATACAACTGTTTAATTTATTTCATCATATTCTCTTAATCGGCACCATTACAGTTTTATTTTTTGTTGTTATATCCAGTCCGGCCTACCTGCACTCGGATAGGCGAGAGGCGAAAGACGACCAATGGTCAGAAAAATAGGCTATTTACACTGGCACTTGCCTTAACTCCGCTTAAAATCTACAAGCTAAACTAAACATACCTTATTCAAATTACAAATGAGTTTCCTAGCTTCCCTACAGTCCTCAGGGTTCTGTAGATGATGCAGCCGCCTCTGTATGAGGTCGCTGACGTTTGCCGCTTCTTGCTGTCTCCATTCATGGTACCCGTCTAACTCTGGTAGCTTCTGTTGGTCTGATAGCAGCGATCTAGAATTGGGGTATTACTATAATACTGAATTGAAACTTGGAATTGAAAGTAGTCCTGTCATGTCATAGAAAAAGTCATCTTATTGCTTTACAATTAGGTTCATTAATTAAACCAATAGTTTGTTAGATCCTACTAATAAATGCGAAAGTTTGTAAGTATGGATGGATGTATGGATGGATGGATGTTTGTTACTCTTTCACGCAAAAACTACTGAACGGATTTGGATGAAATTTGGAACACCGAGAGTTTATAACCTAGATTAACACATAGGATACTTTTTATCCCGGGAAAACATAAGATCCCCCGGGAACGCGGGTGAAACCGCGGGGCAGCATCTAGTAAATAATAATACCTACTTGATTTCAATCTTAATATAAAGTTATTAGGTTAATTTTTCAATGACATTCTGAAACATCATCACTAGATGATACACTAGTATAGCACTCATAAATAACATATTTACATTACCTATTAGGAACGACTCAGTACTTTCGTAGATTACTCATACATCCAAACAAAAGATTATATTTTTGTTAATTCATTCAATATTACAAAATATTAATAACATAAGTAAAAGCATATTAAATCCACGTAATACCCAAATGTGTGAACACAAAGTTATTTACCTCGCTTGAGCAATGCGTGAAATTAATTATTATTATCATGAACACATTCATACATTGGAAAACATACCTTTTTCTATCGCCCACTTGGTCCAAAATCGTTTGTATTTTCTCGGCCCTGTTGTTATTGTTCATAACTTTGCCGAGTTCATGGTTTATGTAATACCACAGTTCTTTTGTGTTGGAGTATATTCTTCTCCTGAGATTCTCGTACTCCTCTGTCGGACCCTGACCTACGTCAAGGAAGAAGGCCCCTGTGTCTATGTCTTTAAGGTTTAAATTGTTCCTGAAACAAAATAACAATTTTAGTGGAATAATAGCCGTTTGAGATACGATTTTTAGAGCGCAAAGCGTTCTTCATAAAATCATAGGATTTTAGTAATTTGCTTTGGGTCTGAGGTATCAGTTCATTTTGGAAATGGGGTCTCTTGCCCAAAATAGTTTGGGAATCCCTGGTCTATATGCTACGGTGACAAATAAAAACACGAAACAGTGCGCGCTCCATACTTATCTATTCTTTTCTCAGTATGTTTAATTGAAACCTAATTAAGTATTTAATTGGCATTTTATATAGAAGCCTATATCGGTGTAAATTATCTTTAGGTTTATTACAAATGTTAATGAAATCGTTTTATTACTTGCAAGGGGGAATTATATGCTACAAACTAGCTACCAAAAAATATAAATTTACCCATATCTTTTTATCGTGTTGACTCAGGACCTTGATTTTTATACACCTAATAGTGACTATAGACCTCAGTATTTGGTATAAATTTCAACTTGCTAGGTCCACCCGTTCCTGAGAAAAATGATGGTGACACACGGACAGGCGTACAAGAGAGTGATCTTATAAGGGTTCCTTTTTTTACCTTTTGGGGTACGGAACCCTAAAAAGCACCAAATAGTTTAAAAAAACTGAGTAGATATTTCCTTAAGAAACAATACTTTAATGTCAATACTATAACAATCAGATATAACAACAGCTTCAATAAGTGTAAACATAACACTCCAGCGCCGAGTGCCAAGTGTTATCAAAAACACTTCGAAACAAAGTGGCAGTAAAATGAATTAGTTACAATGAATAAAACATAATATTGATTAATACAATACATAATACGAGAAAAAGCGATTTCCTCTTAATGCTGGAATTTAAAATAACTTCAGCCGGCAAAAAATCTAGACATCCTTCTGACGGCTATCCCATCATCCTCAATTTGAAAATATGTCATCAAACACATGCCAGTTTTTTTTTTTTACTTACACAGTCTTGTGTTTGACCACAATCTCACGGTGGTCAGTGATGATGTGTTCCGACTATTACACTTGAGAGTATTTTTTTAATCGACTTCAAAAAGGAGGAAAGGCGGTGCCATGATATTTTCCATAGAACATGAACTACACTTTCACTGACTACAAAACAGTCAGATTAGAGTTCCTACATAATTATTTTTTGTTAAAAGTTTTTTATTCATTTGATCACATTCTCACCATGGCGAGTGATGGTGTGGCCAACGGTTTTCCTCTGGTCTCGGACTCGTCACATTATCCAAGCAAATACTTACCACTGCAGATTCAAAAATCTTAATTTTCTACAAAGACATAGGATTTCAGTGTAATAATAAGTACCTGGATATCTGAGCTATCTTGGTTTTTTTTTGGTAAATCATGTTATCTAAAAATGAAACCTAGCTATAGATCGATTTATCGCCCCCGAAACCTCCTGCATACAAAATTTCATGAAAATCGTTGGAGCCGTTTCAGAGATTCAGTTTATATATAAATATATACAAGAATTGCTCGTTAAAAGGTATTAGATTAGATTAGATAGATTAGATTACTTTATCAATTCTACTGATAAATACAACACATGTGTAATACTATAGCAGGTAACTGTTATAATCATTAATATTAAATGTTTGAACACCTGTTACAATATCACAGGTATATTTATGTCAATTGATATTTATTTTATTGACAGTATTATAACTTTATTGAATCATGCATTAGCCTATGTAAGCCTATCATCATGTCAGTTGAAAGACGTCCACTGCTGGACAAAAGCCTCCCCCAACGATGGCCGGTTGCGCTACCCGCATCCAGCGGTTTCCCGCAACCCTCACAAGATCATCGGTCCACCTTATGGGGGGCCTGCCCACGCTGCGTCTTCCGGTTCGTGGTCGCCACTCGAGAACCCTTCTACCCCAGCGGCCGTCGGTTCTACGAGCGATGTGCCCCGCCCACTGCCACTTAAGTTTGGCAATTCTTCGGGCTATGTCGGTTACTTTGGTTCGCCTGCGGATCTCATCGTTTCTGATTCGATATCACAGGGAAACTCCGAGCCTCTCCATTGCTTTTTGGGTGATCTCGACCTTGTAGGTAAAAAAATGACTCTGTACTGTGAAAACCAGATACTACTTGCATTTCTGAGGTATACTTCCTTCAGTCGAGCCCTAAAAAACCCTACGCTACATGACTTCGATTCATTAACGGAAAAATTTCATCTATGTGATGTTTTCATCTGCACGGGCGGATTTCTTGAAATTGCTAAGAATTCCAAACAAGAATATGACGTGAATAACAAACTGCTTACCCAGTCGACCTTCTAATCTGAGCGATGAGATTACTGTGCTGCTGTCTTAATGTGTCCAGCTGTGTCGACACCCTCCTGAATCGCTCCTGGAATTCCAGGGCCTCATCTGAATTGCATCTAAAAAGATAGATACAATTAATTACGGTACAGGAAGACCATGGGACCAAATGCTCCCAAATAGGTTTATAGCTCAGTGGTAGCGACGTCGATTGCCGAGACGAAGGTCCCAGGTACGAATCCTACAATGAGCTTGAGCTTTCCAGAACCTGTTAGGGTTTTCTAAAAGATAGGTAAAATATAGGATAGTTTATGCAAATGTTTTTTTAGGGAGAATCGAATCCTAAGTAACTGAAAACCGCAAATATGATGATTCTAGATTTTCTCTGCATTCATTATTGCTTAATTATTATATGTAAACCTAGAGAATATTTTACGAGGAATATTTTTTTTTAATTTCAATTTTTCATAATAATAATGATAATGATTTGTATTCTGTTACTGTGTCTTGAAATAAAAAAAAAAATAAGTAACGTCAGAACAAAATCGTGAATATGCCCCTTTTTTAAACTAAGAACGTCTTTTTTTTCTTATTTCTTCAATCCAAATAACTTAAAAATATTAACATACATTCTGAGATCTAATAGAAAGGGAATAGTTTTCTTACTTTTTTTAAAAAGGCTTCGTTTTTTTTAAATGACATAAAACCGTATTTTTTAATAAAAGTGGGCCTCGCCTGTCTCGCTTCTCCCCGTCTGTTTAATAAGAGACGGAGACATTCGCTTTCAAAGTGATTTTGAACTTACCTGAGTGGCGATATAACGAGGTAAGTGACAACAATCCATACGACCAGCAATATTACCGCTGCACGCTTCCATTTCGTCATGTACATCATAAAGTAATCATTTAACGTCATGTAACCATTGGAGTAATGTTTCATTGTGTACAGCGCATCATTGCGTGACGATTATTATTGTTCACCCGTCATTATCTGCAACAAATTCATATTTTAGGTACACAAAATATATAGATAATGACGAATTCGGTTATCGCTTATTACATACAACTGTTAGTAAGTAAACTAAAAACCAATGTATTTTTTTTTAGATATATCTAATTCCGGGAACTACAAAATTGTTTGTAATTTCATGTTCAATTACTAGGTATTTGTGTCGCAAACATAACAAAATTGGCTCAAAGCTATTAAAAAAATGACTGTCATGCAAGCTGGGCAAGCCACCTGGGGGGCTAAAACGGCCTCTCGAGCAATATTGCTATGCAATTCATATATCGAATTTACAGCAGAGCCAAATGTTTCTTTAAAAATATTTTTTGGTGAAAATGCAAACTCTTTTACTAATAGGAAGTTACATTATTTCCGAAGCTTATAGACATTTTATCCCGGGAACGCGAGTGGAACCGCGGGAACAGGCTACTTTAATTAATATAATAAAATAAAGTCCGTTTATTTACAACATTTATACTAACTCGAGAACGGCTGGACCGATTTTGATGATCAATGATTTGTTAGATTCATAGGGGTGGCGAGAGTAAGCCGTTCAAAAAACCCCGATAATTACAGTATTTTAAGCATGATAATAGTGGCTTTGAAGTGATAAAAATGTGGGACTGGGATTTCTAAAATGTAATGTAATGAGATGTAAGGACCCTTCGCCACTGGTAGGTACATACGTGTAGGTAGGGGTAGGGGTAGGTGCACTATATAGATGCGTAGGTAATCTTGCACAGTAGCCTTATCTTACACATATTAGCATAGACAGATAGGTGAGAACAATGGGCTGAATCTTTGAATAAACCAGCATACTAGGTACCATCACCATTTCAAAGTATGTCACGCAATGTTGTACTATTTTCTGCTGTATGTCATGGTGATAAGAGCTATGGATTACGTAAACATAATGTAGATGATTAGGTAAACATTATAGTCATCAATCATGGAGGTAGCGGATATGGACCGTGTGATATGACAGATTCTACATGTAGGTGGTATGTCGTACTTAGAGCATATATGTACCTAGTTACAGTCAGCAACTTAAATGAAGTTATGTACCTATTACAAAACACATGTCTTCATGCGTAGGTATCTATCGTAATACCTTTAAACGAGCAATCTGAATCTCGGAAACGGCTCCAAGGATTTTCATGAAATTGAGGTTTCCTTTTCAGAAAATGTCATTTAAAAAAACGAGCAAAGCTCGGTCAACCAGGTGCTTTATACATGATGTACCTAAATACTAATCCATATCCAATTCTACTAATATTAGAAACTAGCAACCCACCCTGGAAAATACGTAAATAAAGAGTCTCTTTTCATTTGAATACACAACCTGTTAAATCTGATTGCCAAGGTCAGATTTAACGTTGCGATAATTATGTGCACAAGTGTTACAGCATACCTACCTACCATATAAACATTTTTTACAAATATTTAACCAGTCTCACGACACAATACATTTTCTTAGCGACAGTACCATTCTACATGGCCTCTCATTTTGGAAATAAGCAATAAGAAATAACCATCATAGTGCCGAGCTCGGTTGCCATGCCTTTGATGAGACGATCGATCGGTGATGTCGGTGAAGTCGGTAACAAACGCATCACATAGCCACGGGAGGGGGGCGACTCCACACCGGACAACACAGACGCAAAGACCCGGCACAAATATAGGACTAGGTATTTATGTTGGGGTTCGAACCTTATGGGTATTTATATGTCTTCTAAGTTCAATATTGACGCTCACTGTGTAAAAAGCATAGAAGAGATACAGCCTTCATTAAAAAATATCCCAAAGTTCAGAATAAAATAGTTTCTTATTACAATAGTTTTTAAAATTCTAAAACTAAACCTATTTATGTAAATATACAGTTTAGCCTACAAACAAATTATTTAATTGAAACAGGTATAACCTATATAATATAACAAAATTTATTATAAAAATTATATTAGCTTAGCACCTGCATACACATGCCTGCGTTATGCTAATGATTTATGATTACCTTGTAATCTCATCTACTCAATATGTTGACAACGACCAACACATTTCAATAGCCTTTTTAGACGAAAATGTATTTTAATTTGTTAATCTCAAGGTAAATTTTTAAATTACTTGTGAATTTTAGAAGGCCAACAGGTGTTTAGATTTTAATGTTAAAATCTTACAGTCGAACATAGAACCATCTTTTTTATGTTGGTTAATTATTACAAATAGAATGCAAAACATATTAATTAACTATTGAATTAGAATATAATATTGAATTAGATAATCTTTAAATGTTAATTAATAATCATTTAATATTGTGATGCATTTGTATGTTTTTTATTATAAGTTAATAATAGCCCCGCTTCCACTTCAAATTACAAACCAAATTCCAATTTATTACAAACTAAACAAATTTAATCTCACTATATCTCTTTCTAACAATAAATATAAGAAATAGATGAAAGATATTTTAGTCCTGTGAAGTCCTGTCTGATTATTACAAATCGGACCAGTTACTCCGAAGATAAGCATGTTCAAACAAACTCTTCAGCTTTATTATTAGTATAGATAAAAAGCTAAGTATTTTATTTACTTTCATAGAGCACTAATTACATGGATTCTAACTATTGTAAACTATGTTCTAACTATATTCCATATATTATATGGAATAAACAGAAGTTTCATTATGATAAGTAAGTAGGTACTTTCTCTAAACCTTATTGCCTGGTGGTTTCTTTTGCCAAAACTGAAATGGTGAAAAATTAGTTTTACTAGCAAAATCTTAAAATCTTTATTCTTTTGACAAAGATTATGAAGTACAGTTATTTTTATACTACATTGTAAGTATAATTGATATTTATTTAAGTAATTTGCATTCAGCTAAAAAAGTTATTCTGATAAGCACATACAGGATTATGATAATAATAAAATCCTGGGATAATATGTAGCTAATAGTTTCAAAGGTAATTTTTCAATTAATTTTATTTTATGATAAAATCTAAATAATACCTACTACACCTATTTATAATCGACTAGCTTCCGCCCCGTGGTTTCATGTTTTCCAGTGATAAAAAGTAACCTATATTTTATTCCAGGTTATGATTTATCTATTTGCCAAGTTTCATCCAAATCCGTTCAGTAGCTTTTACGTGAAAGAGTAACAAACTTTCGCATTTTTGTAGGACCAGCTTCCGTTCCGCGGTTTCACCCGTGTTCCTGAGGGATCTTATGTTTTCCGGGATAAAAAGTATCCTATGTGTTAATCCAGGTTATAAACTATCTGTGTTCCAAATTTCATCCAAATCCATTTAGTCCTTTTTGCGTGAAAGAGTAACAAACATCCATCCATCCATACTCACAAACTTTCGCATTTTATTAGTAGGACGTAAATAAAGTCTTACTAAGCTTCGCAAGGGGATCCTTGCATAGTTATAACGGTCTCAATGGATTCACGGATATTGGTAATTTAGAACAAATCTATCCAATCCAACGTAACGACATGCTCAAAGGTACAATGAATCAAATGTGTACCTACAACAGATCACACGAGATAAATGAGCCAAGAAACCATCACAGATCTCTCAGAAAATACCAGAAAATTAAAATGAAAAACTTACCAATTCATACCAATAACATGTGTAAATAAACCCAGAGATTCCACCTAGCTTCCACTTAAAAAAAACTTTGCACCATGCACAATTGAATTTTTTGTATCTATTTTAAATACTATATTTATATTAACTTACTATTTTATCTATCTTTATAATTTTGACTGACGACCTACGATCAAGCACCCACTAAATTGTTTGATGAGAAAAGTAATACAAAATACCGTAGGAAAAACGTATTATTCTCTTTGACCGTAGGTAACTGCACAAACATGGCACAAACTAAGTAGAGATGGTCAGACAGATGGTAGCTGTTTTAGAGCTCTCAGTGCCTCTCACTCAGATCTGTGTCATCTCAATCTGTCTATCTATTCTAATGTAAATAATTTTGCAACGACTCGCCAAGTCGCCAGTAATCGCCTGTGTCTGTGCTAGCTAGGGCTAGAGATGTGCTGAGTCAGACTGACTCGACTACTCGAGTACTGACTCGAATACCTAGCAGGTACATACTCACGTACTCGAGTATATAAACTACTGTTTTCGGATCCACTATACTCGAATACCTGTCCGAGTCTCCAAACTCGAGTTCTAATTCGATTCTTTTTTTAACGATTACCAAAATATTCGTATACCAAAAATAGGTGACTCGGACATCACTACAGGGTCTATACTATCTATGGCGACTATGACTAGGGAGGTAAGGGAAACGAATAGGGATGTGATCGATAAGATTATTCAAATATTTTGAAAAGAATTTCGAACATGTTCTTTAATAATCAATATATTTGATACTACGAATTTGGGACGAGGTAGCTTTACCCTTTAAAAGAAATCATAAACGTAATTTCACCAAAAAACACGTTTTCATGAAATAGTCGTAAATTCCACAAAATTTACCTTGGAGAAATATGTAAATGATTTATTTTGTTATTAATCAGTAAATATACTACTATTCTTCTCGCAAATATAATGTTGACAAACTTAAGACCTATATCTGAGCTGCAATTAGCAAAGAACGTAAAAAAAATTGAAATTCGCAGCTAATCCGACGCATTCGCTTGAGTGAACAAGTATCTTACATTTGTGTGTTGCAGAAGATAGGTTTGTAATTCTAACGATTTTTCTGTATTGAAATCTGTATCAGGAAAGTTAATACGAATAGCCATGTGTAGTGGCAACATAATAAATTACTCTTTGCAGACTTGACAATGGCAAAATACACAAAGTAATACAAGAATAGTCGTAGACTTCTAGTCAATGATTCGACTATTTTTTTTTGGCATGTGAGTCGAATCGAATCGAATCTAACTAGTCCAATGGCCATACAATCTATATTGGTCTCATCTCATTCAGTTGATTGATGCAGTTTCTCTGACAAATATTATAGTTATCTGTGATGCAGTTGATAAAAAAATATCTTAAATTCCAAATTGTGTTTATATCCTCTTTGCCTAAATCAATCTGTCCCTGTCGTTCGTTACGTTACGTTACAGAATACGTAGTATCTCTACTCTAAGTAGTCTGTGGTTACATAGAGATTTTATTGTTTTTACAATACTTGGGTATTTTAGAAATTGTAGAAATCAAAAATTTTCAAAATGCCCAAAAAAGCAGTGAAGAATGCTTTCTATTACTACATGATTGATTACAAAGAACAACAGCGGAAGAAAGGTATAAACTACGGAAATATGGCTGAAGTAGCCTCAGCGGCGGGATTGACATGGAAGGTAACATATTTTGCGAAAATTACTATGCTGTAACGAATTTGCGATATGCAATACATACTATATATGGGTTTACAACATTAGTTATTTCTTAAAATTTGGATACTACAGTATTTATCTCAAAAACGTAATGTGTAGAAGAAGTAAAAAGTTTTCATTTTTTTGTTTGTGTTCGTAAAAGTAAGGTATATTTACGAATGCTTAAATTCAGCATCGTAAGTGAAGGCTAGGAAAATTAGTACCAACTCACTTATAAATTGAATCACTATCTTTAGGATGAGCCAGCACCTGTGCGGGCAAAATTCGAGGCAATAGCAAAGAAAGAAAAAGAAAAATATAATATTCCGGAACAAAAGTTCACATCAAACGGTATTCCATTCTCTGTAATAGAACAACAGCAAAGGGAGCTCAAGGAGGCTATGGAGGCTGAGCGTTTGGACATACAGGATATGATCAAACTGAAGTTTGTGAGCAATAGTAAGTATAACTTGTAGCACCTACGGAAGGTTCATAATCCCTAATTCAAAAGCCTATTTTTTTCAACAAGATGATTTTATATGGGTATCTAATGTGTCTATGTATTTAAATTAAAAATCACAAATAATGTCTGTTTGTCATCACAGGACTGTTGGGATTATTTACATTCACGGGATTATTGGGACTGCAAAACCCCAACAGACCCCTAACGGAACAAATTCAAGTTGTATCTGTTAATAACCACTGTATTTGAGATGTGCTTTCCATCCAGGAGTCAATGGGTTAATAGAGTGACTTAAAAAAAAATAGTTTCTGTTATTTTGTTAAACAAAAGTAACTTGTCAACAGGTTTATTAGAGCTAGACATTTATTTGATGGACGTTAACTTCTTCTGTCAGGCGGGCAATGAATACCTAATTGGAGAGAGCACTCTGATACGTTTCAACCTAGTTGATGGTATCAAGGATACGTATCATGAAATGATTAATCCTGGTAAGTTTCATTTCATAATTATAAGTTATTTGAAGATTCCCATGGATTTGCTCATCTTATGGCTGCTGGAAATTAAGTTTGCATACTATTGGCCGACGGCCGCTGGGGCAGAAAGGTTCTCGAGTGGCGACCACGAACCGGAAGACGCAGCGTGGGCAGACAGCGTGCCCCCACAAGGTGGACCGACGATCTTGTGAGGGTCGCGGGAAACCCCTGGATGCGGGTAGCACAAGACTGGCCATGGTAGAGATCCTTGGGGGAGACCTTTGTCCAGCAGTCTTTCAGCTGACATGATGATGATGATTATATGCATAGTATAGAAGGTTCAAAGCCTTGAAGCGAACGGGCTTTCAATTGAAGCTTTCAGAAAACACCGATAGGTACATGGCAAAATTTTCAACTTCAGAGTAGCCAGTTAGGGAGTACTACTATGTTCGCTACTGTCATGCTTTGATTTGATTGTTTCCCAAGGTTTTCTTTCACCGAAAGCTTAGTGCGTTGTAGCACCTTTGCTACACCATTTGATGTTTACTACCACTGAGATATCATCTCCTTAATAGGGTAGTTGACTGACATATCAAATCAGCTACTTTTTAATAAATGTCAAAACGATAGTTTATAAGGAATTTTGTATGAAATATTAAATTATGACGTCATAGTTTCACAGCATCAAATCATATACTCTTAGTGGTTCCACTGGTAATTAAAAATCATAAAAAGCATTAAATGTCCAACATGTTTTTAGATGTTTTATGCATTGATTAGTGTTTGGTCATTTATTTTTGACAGTTTCAACTACCCTATTGTGAACAGAATTAAACAATCCTATTCAACCTTACTAAGGAATAATTTGCAATGGCTAAACTGTTTCTCTTAGGTCAAATACCAACTGGATATGCTTATGACGTGAAACTAGGCTGCAAAGAGTATGGTCTAGTCATGCCGGATGAGACTAGCAACCGCAGTAACTACATGCAATTACTGGCGAACACTATTGACTATCTAAAACAACATGATAGAAAAGCGAAGACCCTGCCACCAATATTCACAATGCCAGACAAAGTGGTGCCTGTACAGCATTTCATACTCCACATGTGTCGTAGGGCTGGTATGTATTTACATTCTACTAGTTGTTCCCCGCAGTTTTACTCGCGTTCCCAGGAAATAAAAATAGCCTATAGTCTTCGGGGATAATGTAGCATCCCATTAGTGAAAGAATTTTTCGAATTGGACCAGTAACTCCAGAGATTAGCGCGTTCAAATAAACAAACACTCTTCAGCTTTATTATTTGTATAGATATAGATAGATTATTTTTTAAACAATCTCCCGAAAAAAGCAGTTGTAGTTTATAAACCGGAAAACATCCCTCGGGAACGCGGATAAAATGTGCCCTCATCGGCCAAAAGTCACTGGTATGTCTACATATATTATAATTCAACCTTTATTTGTTATAGGTGAAGACGAATCTCTGTTCCGTGTCTATAAACTGGATACGTTGTTCTTTACACTGATTAACACCATAAAGACTGGCAAATATGAAGGCTTTCCTAAGGAATCACTGGCTATCGCTCAACTCAAAAAGGACTTGTTCAAATATACCCCTGGGCTTGGCTGTCAGGTAATAACTTTGTATTTTTGCAAAAATGTGTAGCTTGATCTGTGGAGTGAAGTTAGTGGAGGTCAACAAGTCGTCACATAGGGGATTTTAGGAATATTGCTATAGTATTGCCGACCTCGAAATGCAATTTTTACCCCATTACGTAGCGATGATGCAAAAATTCTCAAACACTTGAGTTACTCAAGCTATCGCAAAATGTTTATCATTCAAAATGTCCCCCCCCCCCCCCAATTACTCATAACTCATACTAAGGTAACTGGTAACGCCCTGAGCCGAGGTTCGTACCCCATTTGTCCGGTAAGGTAGATGCAGCCATCAGAGACCTTTAAAAAAAAGATCCCATACGAAGTATTGTAACGAAAGGTCTCTTTAGCCAAACAATTCCTCAAACTGAAAACCTTTAGTTCTACAAATTATGAAAATAAATAATCGCGACAGTCAAACTGTCATCTGACAATGATAACAAAACAGATTACGGCTCGTATGACAAGAATTTTTATAACGGCATAAATAATAAAAAGACTAACATAATACTAACATTTGAAGTTGAAGGGTACAGGGGGAAAACATGCGATGTCACATTTTTATGTTTTTTTAACTGGCAATGCCATTTTATAGTTCAAATGTGATAGAACAAAACGTTAAAACACACTTTGTAGTAACATGAATAGTCTCAGCGTAATCTTCGTTCAAAAATATTGATACAGTCAATGTTCACGTCGTATTTGCAATTTTCTTCGTTCATTGTCTTTGTGACATTACATGTTTTCCCCCTGCCATGTGCCCTTCAGTTTAATAAAAGCTTGTAATAATAGAATGTTTATTTCCCAGCACCACGAGGAGACGGATAAGTCAATGGAGTGCACGACGTCTCGCGCCAAGCGCTGGGCTTTCACCATCCTCGACAGCTGCTGCCCGCTCGTGGGCATACAACTTGAGCCCGGGAAACATCTGCCCATGGACTATGACATTGATGTGAGTACACCATGCATTATTATGTTTTGATTTATTATTATTCTGTGTGGGGGCGATGAGGCCTGAGAGCCTACTCCGAAAATCGATACACGATAGTCCGATCATCTTTGTCAAATTATTAACCAATAGAATTGCTCACAATTTACGTCTCGTCGGTTTGCTGCAATTCTATTGGTTAATAATTTGACAACGATGATCGAACTATCGTATATCGTTTTTCGGAGTAGGCCCTCTGCACTGACGTCCCGTTTGGGGAGTATTGTGCATTCCCCCCTGCCAGCTCTACCCAAGCCATCCTATCTCCTTAAAGTAATGGAGTGTGGCTTTGGGTTGCTGACAAATTTGATTCAGTGGTGTGGGTGTGGCTATTAGTTTTGATACATATATAAAAAAATTAACTATCATCATTTTAATACGAAAGGGTCCAAAACAAAACACAGAATCTATGGTTTCAGTTTTCGTTACGATTCACAAAATTGATATACAGAATCTTATTTACGATTCACCCGAGAATGGCCAATTTTGCCAAAAAGTTGAGTATGAATAAACATATTTAGGTTTATATACAAACCTTAAAAACCCGACTGGGGTACGAAAAAGTACCCCAGTGGGGTCCAAATTACATTTAAACATATAAGCTGTACAAAAATATGTCATCATCCCTATTATGAATTTCTAGGGTATCCTCACATATAAGGAGCAGAAGAGGGAGAGAGCCGGCCCCTCAATCGCCGGTTATGAGGTATTTACACATTTAATATTTATTTATACACATAAACTCACAGTGGACTCATTTAAAAATAGACTCGTCAACTATGAGAACTAAAGTGCAGGGTGAATTTTTTAAGTGGGCGTGGTAGACCAAATCCTAAAGTATTAGGAATAGCGAAAAATGCTGAAAGGAGTCTCGGGGCCGATTTTGATAAAAAATAAAACTGTATACTTGGATTTTCAAAAATATTATTAGCCTTGCCGGGAATCGAACTCATTGATTTTGAAAAAAAAACACAGCGTGTATTATTGTTCCTTAACATAGTATCGCTTATAATGATCAATTTCTGCCAAGTAATGTTATATGGCAAAATAAAGGAAAGGTAATTTTTTTAAGAAAATACTGTTTACTTTTAAAGAAATAGGTACATACTCGTACGAGTACTTATAACATTTTTCTAAATGACACCAATTATTTAAAATACATAAACTTATGATGAAGAACGCACTAAATCTTTGAGGTGTCGAGTCTACTTGTGTATTGAAAAAAATCGAGCATTTGATTGAACGTAACATAAATAAAATAGTGTTTTCCAAAAATATTTTTCCATTAATTTTCCATGTAACATTACTTCCCAGAAATTGATCATTATAAGCGATACTATGATATGGAGCAATAATACAGGCTGTGTTTTTATTTTTTAAAATCAATGAGTTCGTTTCCCGGCAAGGCAATAATATTTTTGAAAATCCAAGTATACAGTTTTAGTTTTTATCAAAACCGGCCCCGAGACTCCTTTCAGTATTTTTCGCTATTCCTTATACTTTAGGAATTGGTCTACCACGCCCACTTAAAAAATTCACCCTGTATACTTCAACAGCAACAAATATAGAATTCACTATTGGTTTTGGTGATGTACTAATCTATGCCGTAGAGTAGAAAATCGTATTTGATATTAATTATTTTCAAAACATGATACTTCCACGCGTTCCTGAGAAAAAATCCCTTGACACCGACAGACAGATAGACAACGAAGTGATTTTATGAGCTTTTTTTTTTCTTTTTGAAGTTAAAAGTTCTTTTTTTTTTTGTCTGGCGCAACAGGTGGCTACGTCGTCGTGCAACAATTCGACCATAAACGATTCATTCATAGATACAACTGCTAGCTCATTAGACGGTAAGTACTTATTATTATACAGGTGGATATTTTAAAGTGGCAACTTTTCCTAACATGTTTACTTTTATTATGGCGAGAGGGGAAGTTGGTGAATGTTCAGAAAGATGCTAGCGTCCTTAGACCGTTTGCATTTATTACAATTTTGTATGGCAGAAATTTGTTCCATTAGTATTCCGCGAGAGGCGCTGTAAACTCAACTCAAACTCAAAACTCATTTATTCAGTTTAGGTCCTAATAAGGCACTTATGAATGTCAACAGTTACAGTTTTTACAATAGACTCTACTACCGGTTCGGAATACACTTAAACTGAGAAGACTCTGGCAAGAAACTCAGCAAGGCTTCTTTTTTTTCTTCCTCAATTCTTTACACTCGGGGTACAGATTCGGTTACGAAGCTCTCGATATCCTCCATAACATCCCTAGTAAATATTTACATGGCGTAAAGGTAGAGTATAATTTAATTTAGTTATTATTCTGGTATACTAATGTAATTTATTATCTCAGCATCGCGCAAGGAGAAGAGGACCAATGCACCAGTTAGAATGCCGAAAGGAGATTGTGAGTAATCTATACTAATAATATTATAAAGAGGAATGATTTGATTGTTTGTTTGTTTGCATTGAATAGGCTACGAAACTACTGAACCGATTTGAAAAATTCTTTCACTAATAGGAAGCCACATTATTCGCGAAGGTTATAGGCTACTTTTTATCCCGGGAACGCGAGTGAAACCGCGCGGAACAGCAAATGTTTTTATAATTGTTTTTGGATGAGAAATTATGTGTCGCGTTTATGGGGCGCGTGTCGCGAAGTTCGCGACACGCGCGGTCAGCAGCAGACGTGTTTATTGTTGTTTTACCCAATTTATTGGAGTGATAATATAATAATTATGCGAAATTGGCTCATGATGAGTAGTGACTATAAGTGCAACAAGTACTAAAGTGGTGTAAACAGATTTGGTGAAATTAATTTGCGAGCGCAACATCGTGCAGCCTCAGTAAGCTGAGGTACGCTCCTCCTCACCTTGAGTAAAAGAGACAGGCTACGAAATATTAATATTTCGTCTCTGTCGCGCCCCTGCGAACCGCGAAGTGTGTGTTAGTTACCTATGTACCTATATCCTAGATTGGAATTTTGTTTGTTGGTAGAACCGAATAATGCCTAATAATTGCGGCGCCTGTGGTTCCATTATAATGGATTGCTTTATGGAATGCAAGAATGGAAAATGCAAGAAAAAGTATGATTTAGCGTGTCTTGAAATAAACAAAGATGCGTTTAAGATATACACTCAGGCATATAAAAAAAATTGGGAATGCCCGGAATGTATCTGTGCGAAGCCTAAAAGGGGGAACGGAGACACTCCGGTCCGCATCGATACCCGGGCTGACTTCAAGCTCACCACACCTGTGAGTAACGTAAATATGCAGCGCGGAAGCCAGGCTCAGTTTTCACCCACGATTAGGGATTCTGATTATGTGCTACTTGAAGAATTGAGAGAATTTAGATCTGACATGATAGCTCGCATGGACAGCCAGGCAACCGCGATAACACTTCTGCTGAATCAATTTACTCAAACAAAAACAGAGTTAGACAACATAGTTAAGATCATGAAGGTACTAGAGGAAAAAGTAGATGCTAAGCTGACCCAGGATAGCCAAACGGGTGAATTAGATACTGTGATACCCAACAATTCTCCTTCTACGTATACTTTTGCCGAAATTGTAAGTCAACAGACCACTTCCACTACGAACGTTTCCAAGAATTCGCCTAATACCCACAATAAAGCGCAAAAGGTAAATAAAAGTGGGGCCACTAAGTCTGCGGAAGTATTACCGTTAAAGACTACGTGTATTACTAGCTCACTGGCATCTAATGAACCAATTAATGAAGAAGTGGAGAAGAAAGATTCAGGCTGGACGACTATTCGAAATAAAAAAGTTAGTCGGAAACATAGAGATGTGAGAGTAGGAAAAAATACCGAGTTGATGGCAATACAAGCGACGGAACGGAAAAAACATCTGCATGTATGGAGATTGCATCCAGAAACCACTCTTGAAGCTGTAACCGATCATGTGAAAAAGGTGTGTGGCCCTGGTGCTCTAGTTAAAGTAGATAAGATCAAACATAAAACAGAGCGAGATTATTCATCGTTTATTATTGGAGTGCCTGAATACTGTTTTGATAAATTGAACCAAGCAGAATTCTGGCCCATGAACGCAGAATTTAATGAGTGGATTTGGTTTCGGAACTCGACCAATAAAACGCCTAACGAATAGAATTGATATATTTTATCAAAACGTACGAGGTCTCCGTACAAAGTTGGATGAGTTCAGAAATAGTATTGAAGTATTAAATTTTGACTTATATGCAATAACGGAAACTGGTTGCAATGATTCCATTGAAGATCCTGAAATCGTTCCTCCGAGATATCAAATACTCCGCTGTGATCGAGCGGATGGTCGAAAGCAGGGAGGTGCATGCTTAGTGGCCACACATCGGTTCGATCTACGGCGAGTACATGACGCAGATGTCTCGATAGACACCTGCGTTTTTGAAATGGTTAGTGCAACGGTTTACTTAAATAATAGATTTTTGTTTTTGTGCTCGGTGATTTATATTCCGCCTGGTAGTTCAGAGAATGACTACATGACTTTGTTTAGGCTATTGGAAAACCTTTGCATTAGATATAAGGAAATTGTTGTGATAGGTGACTTTAATTTACATTCGTGTCCTTTAAATGTGTGTAACTACTATGAATATTTGTTGACATTTTGCGAATTTACTCAGAATAATAATGTACCAAATTGCTTAAATCGGCAGCTAGATTTAGTATTAAGTTCAGGTTTTGGCGGAGAGGTGTGGGTAGCAGCGGCGGACGAGCCGCTTGTGCCCGTCGACGCGCATCACCCGCCGCTCGCAGTGAGCATACCTGTGTCTGCCGCGACCGCGACCGCAACTGCAATCCCCGTCCGCGTCGCCACTGCCCCCGCCAACCCCGACGTCGGCGACTCGCGCGCGCCCGAGACATGTCCAAGTAATATCAGACCACAATGGAACTTTTATAAGGCAGATTATCAATCGCTTTATTCTAGGTTAGCTTCTTTCGACTGGAGCAGTATGTATGAGATGAGCAATTTGGAATCAATTGTGGATTTATTTTACAGTATTTTAAATAATATTTTGAATGAATGTGTTCCCAGGAAAAAAAAACCTAACGTAAAATCGCGGTACATTTATCCGGAATGGTATACGAGCGAAATAATAAAGGGCTTAAAAACTAAAGCTATACTTCATAGGAGGTATAAAACGTCTTGTAATGCTAGTGATTATTACGAATTTTCTCAATATAGGGCGCATATTAAAAGATCTATAGAAACTGCTTACAAACAACATCAAAATAAAATACAGTATCAGTTTGCCAAAGATCCGAAGGCATTCTGGCAATACATACGATCGAAAAAAAATACAGTAAGCTGTCAAACTATTATAAAAGATGGTAAGCATTTATCAGAAGACGAATGTGCTAAACAATTCGCGATGTTTTTTGAATCTGTGTACAGCAGTCGACAGCCGCGTTTAGACGCACAAGCGGCGGCGGCGGCGGGAGCTGGGAGTGGTGCCAGGGTACAAGTTGACTCGCTGAGTCTTAAGGACGTCAGACGTGCACTTGAACGTCTGAAACCGAAGCGTTCAACAGGCCCGGATGGGATACCAGCATTTCTTTTTAGGGACTGCAGTAGGGTACTAGCTGAACCTCTTCTTTATATTTTTAATACTAGTCTTCATTTGGCAACATTCCCGACCCAATGGAAGACCACACGAGTCATTCCAGTACCGAAAGGTAAGGCGGGATCAGACATCGGTGGATATAGACCGGTGGCCGTGTTGTCGACGCCAGCGAAGGTGTTTGAGTCCGCTATCCAGCGCTGCATGCAGGAGCAGGTAAGCGTACAGTTATCGGATGCGCAGCACGGGTTCCGACCGGCGCGCAGCACTGCCACCAATCTACTCAACTTTATGGCGCAAGTGGTACCGGCGGTAGATGCTGGTGTACAGGTTGACACGGCTTATTTTGATTTTAAAAAAGCGTTCGACACAGTCGACAATGACATCTTATTAAAAAAGCTCGCAGAAGTCGGCTGTACACCGCATCTATTGCAGTTTTTCGCCAGTTACATGCAAAATAGGCGGCAGTACGTGGACTATAAGGGATATGAATCTGACCCATATTACACCTGGTCCGGGGTAAGTCAGGGTAGCAATTTGGGGCCCCTCGAATTCATAATAATGGTAAACGATTTACCAGAGGTCGTCAGACATGGCTCATGTTTACTATTTGCAGATGACCTTAAATTGCTACTCGAGGTCAAAAGTGAGTCGGACTGTGAACGCTTGCAGGAAGACATAAATAGAATAGTGGAGTGGAGTTATAAAAACAAACTGTACTTTAACGGATCAAAGTGCTCGGTGATGAGTTTTACGCGCGCACGTGCCCCTTTACGCCATGAGTACGTGGTAGATGCAGCGCCTATGCAGCGAGTCACACAAGTGCGGGATTTGGGGGTTGTTGTAACCCCTGATTTGTCTTTTCGCGCTCATATAGCTCAAGTCTGTAAAAGAGCGTTCAGAAATTTGGGATTCGTACTGAGGCAGACGAAGCACTTCAACAATATTGCGACAGTCAGGGTCCTGTATGACGCACTAGTCAGGAGTCATCTGGAACATAGTGCTGTCATATGGGCTCCGCATGAGGCTAAGTACTCGCTAATGTTGGAGCGTGTACAGAATAAGTTTACGCGACACTTGTACAAAAAACTATATGGGGTATATCCGTTTTACCCGTTGATGTACCCTACCCTATTTGTACTGGGGATGGTCGGGTACAATCAATTGAGAGTAAGACGTGAATTTACACTTGTCATGTATTTAGTTAGGTTGCTGCGTGGCCTTGATCATAACCCTGGAGTACTGCAGCGCCTAAGTTTATGTGTGCCGGACCGCTACGTGTGGAAGCGGCGGCGCCCGCCGCTGCTGGCTGTACCGATTGCCAGGACCAACCTTCTCGCCAAAGCACCACTGACCCGTGCAATTCGTTCTATTAACGAAATTCATAACAACATGGATGTATTTACATGTCATTTTGGTGAATTCGCAAAATGTCTACTATACTTTTTATGTTATAATTAAGATTAGTTAATTTATATTATGTTTTTATTACCTTTATTGTTGTTTATTGTTGTATTATATTATGTGTGATGTATAGTTTATTAATATTGTAAAATTGTATTTTTAAGATAACTTTAAGGCCCTTCTACCGCATTAGGTACCCACCTGTAATGGATGTAAGGAGTTGGTGATAAATAAATAAATAAATAAATAAATAAATGTCTCCGATTACTTGAATGTTGTACAGACTAAGATAAATATTATATTGATAGTTAAGGTTTCGCCCCACGGTTTTACCCGTGTTTCCGAGATAAAAAGTAGTCTATTTAACTCTCCGACACATAAACTATCTCCATGCCAAAAATCACATAAATCCGATGCTCAATGCTGCGTGCGTGCGTTTATAATATGAGTAAACATAAAATTAACATACATTTCTTAACTTATAATCAGCATTGACATTTCAATATCGGTGTGCTCAGATCAGTGTTAGACGAATCCAACAAATCAGAGATCGTCAAAATCGTTCCATTCGTTCTCGAGTTATAAATGGTGTAAATAACTTTATTTTGTTTTAAATATACTGGATGATTTTTTGGGATTATTCTTAAGTACTCATCATTATGAACAACCTAACCTATGGTACCATACCTGAAATAATTTCAACTTTTTCATAAAACACCAATTTTAATCGGTCAAAATGTATGAAAAGTGTGTTTTCTTGTTTACAGATTCTCAGGTCATTCGTATGGCGCCCAACATTGATAATGGAGCTAATTTGAATTTCCCAAATTCTGCAGGACGAGGTAACTTATTTTTTAATAGTCTTATTAAATTCATTGATATCCTAGAAATTCGGACGTAACTATAGAAAGAGTTGCTCAAATATTTTTTTATAATTCCAGGACGCGGTAGTACAGGCCGAAACTTAGCCGGAAGCTTCGGCAAAATGAAGATCGACAAGTAAACGAAATAATCTCTATACAATAAGACATAACTTCTAACGCCTTGGCGCCTGCAAGATTTTTGCGAGTAACAAATCACCATGTTTCTTATAAAATACTGTATTATCTTCCATTAACTGTACTTGAATGTCAAATAATTGCCATATTTCTTCGTTTAATTTTAAGACTCTTTAAACATTTATTTGATTGTCGGTTAAAAAGTACTTTACTTTACGGAGGGTTACTTATCTAGTAATAATTAATGAAATGAATATCAGTTTATCTGTTAGCTCTGATTACTAAAAGTAACCTTATGTACCGGTATTTAAGTCTGCAATCATTTTCTCCTCCGATATAGCTCAGGTTGTATGAAGTGATAGTCATTTGATGGGTGTAACTAGAGCGAAAATGCACATAATTCCATCGGCATAAGTTATATAATCGAATACTCATTCACAGGTCGATAAGTGAGTTAGATATCACAGATATTTGACTACAAAATTACAAATCAGGCGCTTGAAATTCGCACGAAATATTAGTTAAAATTAACATTGCGGACTATCCACATTAGAGCCTATGCACATAGCGTATTTATGACGCGCGATCATGGCGCTGTACATGACCAAAAAGCAGATTGACGCATTGATATAGATACAAAAGCGCGCGAGAAACGCGTTCAAAGCTCGTCTGTATCGCTTCAAATGCGCGCGAACTTCGCATTACATTGTCGGACTCCATTTTACTGCTGCTGTTGAGGAATCTGGTGAAAATGCAAAGATTTCTGTATTACAATACATACGCGCAACTGCAGCGCGTTTGTATCGATAACAAATGCGCGTTTACAATTTCGTCTAAAGTTTCATCTGAACGTCGTCGGCGCGTTAAAAATATGCCGTGTGGATAGGCCCTTAAAGCGCTGTAGGTGATTTACAAATATCCATGTGTAGTATACATATTTATAACATGTCGAACCTCATTGTTAAGTTAATTTTTACTTCTCGACAGGGACTAGATAATAAGTATAAAAGTTAGTGTCTATTTATACATATTTAATTAAATTCAAGTCATTATTGTTAGTGTACAATAGGCCACAATTATCAGCTTTAGGATCTGGGTCCTTTTTCAATGGCCAGTTAAGCAGTATAGAATTATCTGAGGTTTATTTCGCGATTGAAAATTCTGTCATTGCTTAACCAATTTTGACATACTTAGCCGTTTTGACCAGCCTTTCTTTATTCATAGTCTTGTATAGTATAGTTAAACCCATGTGAAATAATATACACTTGGCATCTAAAAAGAATCTCTAAGAAACTATCGATGCGTTTATTTTATGTAGGAGCTAAAATACGGCTTATCATAAAATATCGTTAGGGCGAATAATTTTGACCATGAGAACAAGTCAAGAGGTGATTACTCATGATTATGAACAACCATTTCTATGGGACAGACTCTGAAAACATTTCAAACTGTTGCATCCAAAGTTCATGGTTCCGATCACAACGTATGACATACTTGCGTATGTCATTCAGTTTTTTACTGCTCCTGTAAAATTTTATTTTATGTAATTATACCGTTTTGTTCGCCAGCTCCGCAATTTTATTTCGGTGCTATTTGTAGTTGCCGTTGAAAGTGATATTTTTGTTATAAGCTCTTCTGCTTCTGCTTTGATATTAAAACTACCTTTGGAGATCAGTGAATATTATAATAATTAATATTATATTAATGTTTCATTTTCATTATATTTATAAGTGTACGTAAAAAGAGACTATAATGATTACATAGTGATTAATCTTAATGTTTATCTTATAAGAAACTTTGTATCTCTACCCTACCGTCCGCCTTCTTCGGTACAAAATTATATAGGTATCTTTTAAATATTATCATCACGATTCCTATAAACAAACTACCTTCGGCCACAGATAATAAACTTACAGTACTGCGTCTGCGCAGGCATTCAAGCGGTCATAATATATTAAAAAAATATTAATGTTGACCGCATAATGTTTTTTAATATTTTGAATGCTTGAATTTTGTTCAATTTTATATAATCTACCTGTATGATATTTCACGCCTAAACTCTCCATTATAATAATTTATTTTTCGAGTTTAAGAATGCCAAGGAAATATGAACTTCATTGCTTTACATTACGGCTTATCTGTTATAAATGAATGCTTAATTAATATAATATGATATGGCATGATGATACAATATAATTTTATTGTATAGTAATAAGGTTTATTTCTCTTTGAAATTCTTAAACGATAAAAATAAATTCTCATAATGGATACAAAGATTTAATCTTTCTCTCTACTTAGGTTCGATCAAAATAATTACTGTAAAATTTTCGAATTGTTTTAAGAAAAAATAACTAGTCTGTTCAGAAAGAGACTCGTCCTGGAAATGGAGGGCGCTGCTGTAATTATTTACCTTTTTTTGTTATCGGCAATACAATAGCGCGTCTGTTGCGTTTTGATCCTATTACAACTGTAATTATTTGATTAGTTTATTATTTAAAATGCCGACAGAAAGAAACCAGCTCCTAATTATGTTTGTAATATAAAATTGGTACGTTAGTTCACAATTTGGACATGACGGCTCTCTTTCTGAACAGACTATATCATTATATTTTTGATATATAGATTTATTTGATATTTCTAAGTAAGTAACTACTTAGTCTTTGTTACAATTTCAATAGAAACTGCAGAAATTGTGCGGTTTTTGTTACAAATGTGATGTTTTAGGTATAAATGGGGACGCAAACATAGTTTGTTTAAGATAAAGGTTGTAATGAGCTTTAAAAGTGACCTATCTTTACTTCTTTATGCTCGGAAGTAATATTAGATACATAGACAACATATCTATACTTAAGTTTTTCTATAAACGTAGAATAAAAAGTGGACTTTCATTACATACTTATAAAATCTCCAAAAATAAGACATAATTGTTCAAGTTTAAGTTCATTTAATATGGCTATATATAATGACTGTGCCAAAAACTGTTATAATTTAAATGTATAAAGGTGATATCCAATAAAAAGTCGTAGATTTATTTGTTGTTTTTATGAAATCCTTGGATTGACCACACACGGAGGTTCTATCGACTAACATAACCAATCGAGGCGTGCACTGTTGACCTAGTCATGCTTCAGTTTTAACCAATTCGATGTAGGTACTCGTATGGCACTTTCTGGGAAGCTATCATGGATTTAAATTTATTTTCTGAATATAAGAATTTTTCGGTTCTGAGGGCCTACTCCGAAAAACGATACACGATAGTTCGATCATCGTTGTCAAATTGTTAACCAATAGAATTGCAGCAAACTGACGAGACGTAATGTTTGTGCAATTCTATTGGTTAATGGAAAGAAGGTCGAGAATGCCACTCGTGTTATGAGTGTGAATGACCCAGTAGGTCTTATACTATTATTTATTTGTCGGTATTGTATTACTGTACTCAAATAATTACACCAATTGTAAAATTTAATAAATAATACACAATGACTATGTACAATAACTACTCCTTAGGACTTTCTTCGACAGTTTCTAGTTTCGTTTCGGTAATATTCTCGACTTGTTGAGTAGTTGGCTCGCTCGTGCTAGCTTCCTCTGGTTCCGCGGGTTTCTCTACGTCTACTACGTATTTTGTGGGTGGCTCCTTACTTTCAGACAATAGGGTGCTCATTACAATGGTCGGTATTTCGCCATTTTTCTTCCCGGTCTTTATTTCGACTATTGCGCTTCGTACTAATAGCAGGACGTACAATTGGAATGCTGAAAAATAAATGTATGTGAGAAATCAACATGCTTTTTTCTGCTGTCAGTAGACGGTCTACGTGATGGTAAGTATCCAGCTCCACATCACACTAATAGCATCCACACACTACATTTATATCATCCCTGGCAACGCAGTAGGCGTATGAACAATTGGGCACAATTCTGACTTGTAGTAAGTAAACAGATGTCCATCAGACCGTTTTATAGAACCAACTAGCTTTCCGCCCCGCGGTTTCACCCGCGTACCTATTTTACCCCCTTGGGGTTGAATTCTCAAAAATCTTTTCATAGCGGATGCCTAGGCTACGTCATATATAGCTAGTTGTACCTATGCCAAATTTCAGCCCGATCCGTCCAGTGGCTTGAGCTGTGCGTTTACCTTTTATATACTTACTAGCTGTTCCCCGCGGCTTCACTCGCGTCCCCGGGATAAAAAGTAGTTTATAACACTCGGGGATAATGTAGCTTCCTATTAGTGAAAGAATTTTTGGAATCGGATCATTAACTCCGGAGATTGACGTGTTCAAACTCTTCAGCTTTATTATTATTATAGATTTATAAGATTTATATTACTTGCCTGTGCTCAAAATGATGGCAATCTGCACAAGTACGTCTATAGCGGCAATCACGATGGAATACACCAGGAGGGACATTATGATCGCCGCTATACAGTAATACATGTACACGCGCAGCAACACCAAATCATTCTGAAAATGAATCTTATTAAATATACGCTTGATTACCATCAAGCGTATATTTAATAACCGGTTACCGTAACCTATGGATGTTAGTAAACCATCCAATTCCCAGAGTTAGAATAGATAATCCTTAGAATCGCGTCCGGGTATCACTCGTTAGTAAGACCCTTCTCCCCTCCACGATGAGCTCTGGCAAGCTTACTCACGCGCAGGAACACAACATAGAGATATTTCAGTGCGTTAACTTAAAAAAATGTTGGAAAGACTTCCACAT
Organism: Tethea ocularis; assembly: GCA_963555595.1. NCBI lineage: Eukaryota > Metazoa > Arthropoda > Insecta > Lepidoptera > Drepanidae > Tethea > Tethea ocularis. The sequence goes on along the minus strand of OY741972.1, from coordinate 8,602,299 downwards.
TAAATAATGTAATTTAATTAGATATTTAGTGTATCAGTTATTTAGTTTCCATAGCATAGCACAAGCTCTGCTTAGTTTGAGATCTCATGCCCATGTGAAGAATTTAATTATTATCATATCAGCCGAAAGACGACTGTTGGACAAAGGCCTTCCTCAAGAATCTCTACGATGGCCGGTCTTGCGCTACCCGCATCCAGCGGTTTCCCGCGACCCTCACAAGATCGTAAGTCCACATTGTGGTGAAGAATTTGCCTATAAATATAACATAAAATAAAAGGCTCCAAAGGACTTACCCTATACATGGCACACAGCAGTAGAACGTTGAATGCCATCTCGGTAGAGTATGTAAGGATTGGTATGGGCTTAGTGGCATTGTCCTCCAATATCATTTCTTGCACCTTCACTATGGTTGGGGGGAAGCTCTCATTGGCTGTACCCATTATAGAGATCAGCTAAGGAATTAATTAAATATTACTGTCTAAATAAACGAGTAATGGATTTTATAGTTTTATACTAAACTAAAGTAGCTTCTCGCCCCGCGATCCTCTATTTTTCCCCCTTAGGGATTGATTAAAAAAAAATATTTTCTTTGCCTACAGCATAATACGTCCAGTGGTTTCAGGTATGCGTGCGTAGATGAATCAGTCAGTAAGTCAACTAAGTATTTAGACTATTGGATCGATTATTGATAGAACTAGACCGAGATAATTTATAAAGTGTCGCAGGTTCGAATCCCAGTGACGGAGCCGTGATTAAATATATCTTTTTCATAGTTTAAAACTAGATGATACGATCAGCAATGGAGGGATAACGTCTTAATCTGCACTTTGAGATCTTTTTATCGCATAGCTGATTTTGGACTATAGCCCTAAAGTCTTTCGAATATAACGATCGGTTTTGCAAAAACAATCAAATCAGGCACTGAGGACCTACTCCGAAAAACGATACATAGTTCGATTATCGTTGTTAAATTATCAACCAATCGAATTGCAGCAAACTGACGAGAAATTTTGCGCAATGCTACTCTGATAATGAATGAGGTAGGTACTTACATCGACAACGACATTAAAGTATCCTACAAAAATCAAGCCAATTCTTACGGGCGCCACACAGTAGCAACACGAATCCAATTTAAAATTAACAATCGTTGATTTCACATATTCAAATGGATTATCCATAATAAAGACTTTTTTGTCTGATTATCGTAAAAGGCGACACTGCTATGGACACCTCGCGAGTATTATACCGAAATGTGTCGGTAACATATGATTATTTGTTGTAATTAGGATGTAGTTTAATTAAAAGGTCACACAAAACTATTAGGCGCTAGTAATTATTTCATTGTCCGGTACGTAGCAACGTGTAGGTAACGGTCAGTTATAAAACAGCCAGCATATCCTACTTACTACTTGTTTGTGAGTATGGATGAATGTTTGTTACTCTTTCACGTAAAAACTACTAAACGAAATCGAAACTTGTACTTTAAATGATTGTGATTTAATTACCCAAAAAAATAGGGTTCATTTTGATTTTATGAATATGTAAAGTGAAAAAGCTAATGAGCAAATTGTTGTTATTATTTGGATTTCATTGACAAAGTTACAAAAAAAATATCGACATTTTTTAATATAATTTTATTTGAAACTTTAAAAGTCTAAAATATAATAAAGTAATTTACGGTTTATTGTTATAACCACCATTATATTATTTTAACATTATCATAAAAAAAATATCAGTTACAAATTGTCAGACATACAAAATCATCTCTTCAAAAAAGTTTTAAAACCATCATACAATTTTCTTTCGACAATATTTTTAAGGTACTTATTCTCCAGTCCGCTGACAACAAAGTCTACAAAATTAAATAAGATATGTACAACCACAAACAAAAGTTGTTAATCGAATCGTAAAAATTATGAAAATCACATTAATTGTGTAAAAATGTACCTACAGTCTATCAATTCTAAGAAATGTCTTCTAACGTTTAGGAATGTCCAAGAAAAATTTACCTTATAGTGTCATGATAAGGTTTATCTGTTAAATCTATGGTTAATTGCAAAAAATAACACATAAACCTTATTACGACGCAGTAAGGTTATTTTTCTTTAACATTCATAAATATCAAAAGGTATTTCTTTGATTTCATACACTTTAGGTATAACTAAAAGGCAATGGTTAGTTTCATTACAAAAAGCTTTGTCTTGTCATGCGAGCTTATTCAAGGCACTCAAATTAATACTATTTAACTTAGTATTCTTAAAGGCTATGCGATACGGTATGAGCTTATAGTGTCATCCAATTCTGACCGCTGTCGGCTACTGCTGACAAAACGTCTGTAGAAGAGTTTGCAAAATGGCGAAAATTAAATATATTTTTGGACAAAAGATCACCATAATTACACTAAAATAACTTTGAAGTTCCTAAATAACCAGAATTACATTTATTATACCTTCATTATGACATTTTATTCTGCTTTTTAGTTTAGGTACGGATTTTCCTCGGCGTTCCTTTTCAGTTGAATAAAATTTTAGAACAGTTTCCCATAATTGACTAGGAAAATATAAAATTGAAAATAAATTGTAGTTTTTATAATATATTTATGGGTTTCTAACAGTTAATTGTAGTTTATATCACTAAAAGGCGTTATGTTATGGATAGGAATATTGGAATTATATATAAACTTCGACAATTATTATATATCTAATAGTTAATTTCGATGATTTTATAAATTCTACAACATTTTATTTATTGTTTAAGTTTTGTTTGCAACTGTACCACTTAATACATAATATAAAAGGTACATGTGACAATTGTAAAATAAATATTATATTCAAATAATATTCTACTATTGGTATTGTTTATGACACATATAAAGCTAGTATATACAAATAATACCTAAAATAATGAAATGTTACCTGTAACGCGACCCGAATAAAAATCAATTTATAATAAAATAAAACATTTATTTAAAAATATAACCATTACCGCTTTGTGATATTTATTATAGCTTTATTTCATAGTCAATAAAGATCATTTAGCAACAAACATTGACACTTAGATTGTAATAACATAATGTATTATGCAAATGTAACCACAAAACCATACTATATAGGATTGTATATTTTATTAATTTTTGATAGTAACGTAAAATGTAAATAAATATAATTGTTTGTGCTACTATACTAAATTAACATAATTAGGTATATATTATCATCAATTAAACACTTTATTTCGAGACAAAAAAACAAACAAAATAGCTTATGACATGATACTGAAAACCTAAACAATAAGGACTGAAAAAACTAATGACGTCACCAAAATAATTTTAAAATATAATAGCACAAAACAATTACAAATAATACAAAATCACTTCATCAACGCATTAACAACGGCATTTGCATTCAACGCTTTCAAATCCGTATAAGTCTGGCCCGTACCGACAAAAACAATCGGCTGCCCTGTTATATACGTCATAGAGATAGCCGCGCCGACTTTATCGTCGATCGTATCGAACTTAGTTAGTACGATACCGTCGACCATGTGAGGGTTGGCCGAGGAGCTGTGGTCGGCCAACGCTTGGTTGAACTTGACGAGTTGGTCGACCGCTTCGTTGCCGACTAAGGCTTCGCCGACGAATAGCACCATATCTGGTTCGTTGACCTTGATGAGTTTAGCGAGGGCCCTCATGAGGGGTTCGTTGTCTTGCATCCTGCCGGCCGTGTCGATCAGTACCACGTCGATTTTGGACTCGTTTGCGTGGCGGATCGCCTCCATCGCTATGCCGGCCGCGTCTTTGCCTGTACACAAGTTACGTCGTTACGTCATTTAGGAACTTTAATTAGATTTATTTTGGCCATTTTTAAACACTTCTATCTACATGTAATTCTTGGACTTCCCTCCTACTTCTTACTTTTTTTTTCGATAACAATATGAAAACGAAAAAATACATCTCATTATTTTTTAAACTATTCTCCACATGGTTTTTTTCGTAGTTCAAAACTGCCTTTTAATTTCATGAGATTTAATTTTTGTTTCCTGAGACATTGATGTATATATATATATTTTGTCTCAATAAAAAAACATTCCAACTTAAAAAATATTACGTATCAATGACATTCACTCCCCTCTCCCTGATAAGGTCATGTAGAGATTTGTTTAAGTCCCCCCTTTTGGGCCCTTCAAGATTGTCAAGTATAGTGCACTGCCCTTAATAGCAAGGTTATTTGATGGCCACTATAAAGAAATCACAGTTAGGGGTAGTAACCATATCCCTTCTCGTATAGATGCACCATCTTCCTGCCGCCATGGCTGGAGTCAGGATGCAGCGCGTTGAGATGGCGGGAGTGCGTCCGCAGCTGCTCGACGGCGCCCGCGCGGAACGTGTCGCACGCCGCTATCAGCACCGACAACTCGTTCTCTATCAACCAGAAACATATCTTCGCCAGGTTTGTCGACTTGCCTACTCCGTTTACCTGAAAAAAAAAACATTTAATTCGGCAACATATAAAATTATAGAAATTAGGGTCCACAGTTTAGATTTTTCGACCGTTTTAATTTCAAGCGCCTATAGTCTACTAAGTCGTATTTTTGTGATCAGCGAATCGTGTTCCTTTTTTTTTTACTATGTATAGTCCTTTGTTTGACCACTATCTCACCGTGGTCAGTGATTATGTGGCCGATGGTGGTAAGCACACAAAGCCTAGAAGGGAACTGGCTCTCAAGTGCAGCTGTCGGAACACAACGTAAGGTACTTGGCGGCAGATTTGCAACTTGAGGGTGGTAGCCAACCAGGCGGGTACTACAAAGTACCCTACCACCGAGCTATGGTTTCCTCACGACTTTCTGACAAACGTCCGTTAATTATGGACAAGGAACCAATGCAAGGATTTAAACAGTTTCAAAAGCATAATTATACAACATAGTATATCAATAATCTATTAACATACTCAATGAATCACGCGATCTGTTGATGGAAATGACAAACGGCAAAAATTAAAAAAACACGAAAAATATAGGTGTAGTTAGGTTGTTAGTTCCCAGTTATTTTTAATTCTCAGTGCACGAAAACGTCTTCCGGGCCAGCTAGTAATATATAAAGTATGCATGTCTTACCCCACAGAAGGCCATGACATAAGGCCGGCCCTCCTGCTTAGCGTGTAGGCAGTCTCGCAGTATGTCCACGCGACGTTTAGGGGACAGGATCTGCACCAGCGACTCCGTCAGAGTCGCCTTTATCGTCTTGGCCACGCTGTCGAATGTACCTAATATCTGTACACAAAGACAAAATCAAAGCTATAGTTTTTACCCTTATATCTACGTTTAAGCTAGGAATGCGTATTTCTGATGGCGCTATAACATCAAATAATACATTTAAAATTATCGCGAACACAATTCATATTGATAAATATATATAGGTACATACAAAAAATATATCATCATCATGTCAGCCGAAAGACGTCCACTGCTGGACAATAGCCTCCCCTAAGGATCTCCACGATGGCCGGTCTTGCGCTACCCGCATCCAACGGTTTACCGCGACCCTCACAAGACCCACACTAAATATATATACAATAAAATAACACTGGTCATAGAAACGTCGAGGTTAGTCAAAAATTATATTTTGTTAATATTTTGTGCGCCAAATGATGCGACATATTACTAGAAACATAAACAAATAATATCAAAAAGATATACGATGTTACTTTGTTCCGCTTCGCACTTGGACAATTTTTTATGATATAACTAACCTTCCCATCAAGTTTGGTAGCGACTGAATCGCACAACTTGTTGGCGATATCAGCGGCGACGTTCTTGCCGATCAGATGGTCGCGCATCTTGTCCAGCACCGGGCGCATCGACTCCTCCGATAGGGCTTTAGACCCCACCAGACCTGCATATCAACATTAAAAAAAAATTACAATCTAACAATTGGTCCTTTGAGCCGGATATTTAATATATATCCAAGCGTGTGTTTGATCACAATCACATCACCAAAGGTGGTGAGCACAAGCCTTGAAGGGAACTGGCTCTTAAGTGCAAATATATATTATAATTTAATAACTAATAATAATCTCCATGAACACTAACCAAAATTAAGAAAGTAAGACTCGCATAAAAACAAAATCTATAATATAAAGAAGAAACTTGACTGGCTGACTGACTCACTCACACTGGACGGATCGGGCTGAAATTTAGCATACAGATTATGATGTTGGCATCCGCTAATCAAGGGATTTTTGACAATTCAACCCCTAAGGGGGTAAAATAGGGGATCGCGGGGGAAACCGCGGGCCATATTATTAAAGAGAATTTATTGAACATACCCTTAAATATACTGAACATGCCGGTGGATTTCTTGGGGCTGGGCTGGTTGTTCACCTGCTCATCATCATCCTCGCTGCTGCTCTCTTCAGACTCCACTTCCAGGTCACGAATAGCGCCCGTCATTTGACCCACCAACTGCAATTTTAACAAATACTTTCTACCAAAATGTATGAACCAACGCTGATTGAAGCCTAACAAAGGTGACTCATTCTTTGCCACTTTGAACCAGACTACGGCTGATTTTGGTTTGTATCCAATTCGCATACGTTTAAAGCCAGGTTTCCACCGCGAGCGTAGATGACCCATTAAAAACTCCGTTTAACTGCATGCTTGTATTTCCATCGATAAAAGTCGAACCGAAAGGACTGAGCGAGCAGAAAGAGTTGAAATGAACTCGCTCAGCTTTCTCTCATTTTCCTATTTTAGTGGAAATCACCAGACAAAACTATTTGGTGGCGAAAATGTAAACCTATTACTAGTTCTGCTAAGCCATTTTCCACACATTACCCTTTCGAGGTAGAAGTCCTGCCATTGCGTCCTGCGTTCAGTGCGAGTTCGACAGTGAATTGTATCTCTTACGGATAGGCGTCAGTCTTACAGTTTTTTTTTTTTACATATACATTAGGTGCGAGTGGGAGAGAGAGGGTGTGTATACCTGTGTGTCAGGGTTGATGTTGTTATCGGCATCCTCCGGCTTGTCGGTGCTGAAGTCCAGCGAAGGCAGGTCGCGGGATCCGCCGCCGAGCTCCCACACACGGGGCTTCTTTACGCGCTCCATCGGTGGAGGGCTTTTTGGGGACTTCCTGACAGATTATAACAAAAATACTAATTAAGCTAGGTGGGACAGTAATGATGCATTGATAAACTAGTAACAAATGCATAATGCCTACACTCAGTAGTGGGATAAAAATTACTACATACAGATCATATCTTTATTCCAGCTAATTATAAAAATATAAAAAAATATTTGTATTTCAATCATGATCCATTATAATGCAAGGGTTATAGAAACCAGAGAGAATCGAAACCAGACAAAGCTAAGTGTTTATGAATATTTTAAAAAATAAGTTGCACATCATAAAAAATATTGAATTGCAAGCCACAAGTTTACAAAATGTGTCACATTGTTGTATTTTTATTTTAAAACAACAAACTTAAGTATTAAAAAAACTTACTTGACCTCCTTCTTGTTTTTGGAGGCGATCTTTTGTGCCAGCTTGGCTCTGTTAGCTGCGATGACGTCATCCTCAGGCTCGGGGGACTCCTCCACCTTGCCGTTAGTCAGACACTTGCTTTCTACTATTTTCACTGTAAAATTAATTTTAGACATAATTTTATTAGGAAACATAGTAAGTTTGTGTGTGAAGTCATCAAAAAAAAAGTTAATTCAGTACCTAATTTGATATGGAAGTAGTTTATTAAAGAGTACAGAAAAATAAAATATTCTTGATCCATGATTTGTTACCTAATGTAAAATGTGGCACAATGCAACACAAACCCTTTGGATTGCTACATAATTTGATTTTACATAAACTTTGTTTCTATAGGTTCCCCATAATACCTCACTTAACTAGTTTTTTTTTCTATTATAAAGTTATGAATATTATAAAAAAACATTACTAATCCTTGCTACCACATGTTTTGAATGCAAAAGTTTGTCGATTTCTATGTTTGTTAGATACAATTAACATATTTTTTATGAACCAAGGAGTATAACAGCTCAAAGGGTACGTCCTGTAGGTCTTCCATTTACTTCTCACAATATCATGAATTTAGAAAATAATATGCAGACTTACTGTGAAATGTACATACCAGTTTTTTTACTCTTCTCATCTCCTTTGCGTTCAATCATAGACGCAACTGTCTTTTTGGACTTCTGTGAGTCCTCAAATGTTCTCATTGCTTTTGGAATCTTAGCTTGTGACTTGGCTGTAAAAGTTAATTCAATAAATTACATATTAGACCTTGATTAATAAGTATAACAAAGTAGTTTAATGGTGTACCTACATAGTAGTGAGTGACACATAAAGAAATCAATAGTAGTCAAAGTTCTTGAGAATCAACGTAAGAACTCATAATAAGAAATAAGTTATTTCATAAAAAGATAGATAGTACTTGTTATAGTCTTGAAGCAATTGTGTGTAGGTACGTAATACTTATATCAATATCATAATAATGTGACAATATATGTTGGGCAATGAAATAATAATGCAATATTTTTAACTTACAATTCAGTAGGTATTACAAAGCTTAGTCAATTACACTAATAGGAATAATAAGAAATTACCCCAACTTTCACATTCACGTAGGACTCTATCGAATGTCATCTTGAAATTATAATCCGTAATATTCCTGCTTCCTTGCAACTCGTTCTTGTACTTGTCTCTGAACTCCAAGTGAACATCATTGAGGAACTTGTCGATGTATGATAACTGCAGGATACGTTGGTACGCAACCACAAACACCAGTTCAAACTCATTATCGAGCTTATATTGTAGTGATAAAGAGTTGTGATTAAATGAATTATTACCGGAACGCTCCTGGAATTTTATACAAGCTAGTTATTACTTTTTTAATGTCCTTAAGAGCTTACTTCTATATTAAGTTACCCATGAATTTACTTAAGATTTTCTGTAACATAAGGAAAACTACTAAAAACCAATTCGAAACCTGTCCTGATACGACGTGTACATAATAATCCTTGAAAATATGGCACGAAAGCAGTCATCTCAAAATATATATACTTATATAAATATTAAGTTAATATATTTAAACGTGCAGGAACAGATAAGCTCAAGTTCCACGTTACGTGTGACTAATTACATTAATATAAAAACATTCTGGGGCTTCCCAGGATAATGAATTTACCTGCAAAATCACACTGCGAATTAAAGCATTCACAGATGGTGAAAATATTTCACTGGTGCTTTGAAAACACCATAAAACTATACCTCCTTTACTGAAGATGCTGAATAAGTCTAACATTTTGAATTATTGAAATAATTAGTTTAGTAAATTAACTTCGTCACAGATGTTTCGTACTACGTATGTAGGAATGTGTGTGTATGACAGAAAAATGACACCTCACTCGACTTTTGACAGTTCTCAGCAATTCCAAAATCTCAAGTTCTAAAAATTATTTTAGATTTCCTTAGATTTAAACTGACTCGATAACTTTATTTTTACTCTCTAGTTATAAATAATAATTAAATTATTTAAATAAATATATAATGAACTATAACTAGTTATGATAAAATAAACATTTTTTTTTTTAAACATTATTTATTTTTAAAATAAAGTTTTTGAATGTCCACTAACTAACTGTGCTGTTGTCTATGAATGAGAAAATGTTTCTGCATTGGTTACCAAAGTTTTGGGTATCAAAGATTTCCGTCAAAGTCCAAAGAGAATGTCACTACGTTTTAATTTCCGCTTTCCGCCGATGATCAATGAAAAGAAATGTTTTCGTTTTTAAATCTCCACGGTGATAAAGCACTTTTAGAAATACGTGAATAAAAAATGCAATATACAAAATTCTGGAATTAAATTATGAAAATACAAAATTAAATTGAAAATAAACTGGTGGAATAGAAACCAACAAAGTGGAAACCCAATAAAACTCTATAATTCTATATATTGTCTGTGTATTCATTAAATAGAAATTTGTCAAATCATCGTATTGTATTGTACTCGTTTTGTAAAGATTTTGCTGATAAAAGTGCTAATTATCTGTTTTATTTGTAGTGTGATAACTAAAACCACAAAATGAACATCACATCAGCCGCGGGGATAATATCCCTGCTGGACGAACCCATGTCCGAAGTGAAAGAGTTCGCCCTGAAAAGGTTGGACAACATCGTCGACGAGTTTTGGCCGGAGATATCTGAATCAATTGAAAAGATCGAGATCCTGCATGAAGATAAAGTGTTCTCGCAGCACCAACTGGCCGCTTTAGTGGCGAGTAAGGTCTACTACCACTTGGGTGCTTTTGAAGATTCGTTGACGTATGCGCTGGGCGCTGGTGACCTGTTTGATGTGAATGCACGAAACGAGTATGTTGATACAACGATTGCAAAGGCGATTGACTTCTACACACAGAAGAGGAAAGCGCTGTTTGTGGACAGCGCTGCCGAGGTGATTGATCCTCGGCTAGAAGCTATCGTAAATCGTATGTTCCAGAGATGTCTTGACGATGGACAGTACAGACAAGCGCTAGGTTTGGCGCTTGAAACTCGCCGTATGGACATCTTCGAGGAGTCTATTATGAAATCTGATGATATTGCAGGTAAAATGACAATGCAATTTGTAAACAAAGAACTTTGATAGTCATTCTTATAGGTTATACTCATGTCATCCTCTATGAGACATGAGATCTCAATTTCTCTTCTTTACTTGTATTTATTTCAGTGTGTATTTATTCATATCCTACTTATACTTTATATGAGATGTTTGTAAATCAATTATGTGTCACTGACTAAATATTTTGGATGTCTCTTAGCACATAGATAGACCATTTCAACACATAGGAAACATTTATCCTTGGAAAAGAAAGATCTCTCTGTATCCCAGGATTAACTGCCGGACAGAGACTAGTTGTGTTTTAAGTAGACATGAAATCATTATACTATTACTTAAATTTAAATTGATTTCTATTGGTTACATAAGAATAACAAAAGTTTGAAGGTACAGAAACAAACATTTATATAATCTATACTAACATTATAAAGCTGAAGAGTTTGTTTGGTTGAACATACTAACTTCTGGAGTTACTGATTTATTTGAAAAATTATTTCACTCATTTCATTATCCCCAAGGTTATAGGCTACTTATAATCCCGGGAATGTGAATAGATAGAATAAAACAATAATTAACTTAGGACTGATTTTTCAATGGCCGTAAGCGGTCTTTGGAAATTAGAACAGTTTTTGTATAGACTTATCAGAGGAATAGCTCATCTCAGGTTTATCTAGTTAATAAAAAAATTGGACCTTAGTTCTATGTTTACATTGATTTTTGCAACCTGTCTTACCACTTTGTGAAGGATGTAATAGTGTGGGTGAGAGATGCAGTACTTGGCTTAGCTTTGTTTGCTTACCACCTTCTATCACATCATCACTTTCCATGCATAACAGGTTTTGCAACCATAATAAATAATAAAAAAACTATTTTTGTAATGATATTTAGATATTTTTATTTTTTGTTGCAGGAATGCTTCAGTATGCCTTTACAGTAGCTATGAGTCTTCTCCAGAACAAGGGTTTCCGCAGCACAGTCCTCCGATCTCTGGTAGGTCTTTACAGGGGCCTCAATATCCCAGACTATGTCAATATGTGCCAGTGCCTCATATTCCTCGAAGACCCTCTGTCAGTAGCTGAAATCCTTGACAAACTAACAAGTGGGCCACAAGAATCTGTATTAATGGCTTACCAAATTGGCTTTGACTTATATGACTCAGCCACACAACAGTTTCTTGGTAGGGTATTACAGGCTTTAAGGAGTACTGCTCCAATCCCAAGTGCATTGGGTGGAAAGCCACAGCCTCAAGGAGGACCTTTCCCAGAACCATCAATGGAAGTAGACCAGGCACCTGCAGAAGAATCTAAAAAGCCAGAACGAGATATAGAAAGTCTTAATGATGAAGAAAAAGAACATCAAAAAAGAGTTGAAAAACTAATATCAATTTTAGGGGGTGATGTTTCTATTGGTCTCCAATTACAATTCCTCATTAGGTCCAATCATGCTGATATGCTTATATTAAAGAACACTAAAGATGCAATAAGAGTATCAATTTGTCATACAGCCACTGTCATAGCCAATGCTTTCATGCATGCAGGTACAACTAGTGATCAATTCTTAAGAGACAACTTAGAATGGCTTGCAAGAGCCACAAATTGGGCAAAATTAACAGTGACAGCTTCCCTTGGAGTCATTCACAGGGGTCACGAAGGCGAATCTTTAGCTCTTATGCAGTCGTATCTACCTAAAGAGGCTGGTCCGTCATCCGGATATTCAGAGGGCGGAGGATTATACGCCCTAGGCCTCATCCATGCTAATCACGGTGCAAATATCATTGACTATCTTTTAACTCAATTAAAAGATGCACAGAATGAAATGGTGCGACATGGAGGATGCCTTGGCCTTGGTCTTGCTGCTATGGGTACACACAGGCAAGATGTCTATGAACAACTCAAATTTAATCTGTACCAAGATGACGCCGTCACCGGTGAAGCTGCAGGAATAGCCATGGGTATGGTCATGTTAGGATCTAGACATGCAGCAGCCATTGAAGATATGGTAGCTTATGCTCAGGAAACACAACACGAGAAGATCTTACGAGGCTTAGCTGTTGGAATAGCCTTTACCATGTATGGAAGGCTCGAAGAGGCTGATGCCCTTGTCCAACAACTGCTCAGAGACAAAGACCCGTTATTGCGACGCGCTGGGTGCTACACTATTGCTACTGCTTATTGTGGCACTGGTAACAATGACTCCATCCGAACTCTACTCCATGTAGCTGTTTCCGACGTAAATGATGACGTACGTCGCGCAGCCGTGACGGCTCTCGGCTTCTTACTGTTCAGGACACCCGAGCAGTGTCCTTCAGTAGTGTCTCTTTTAGCTGAATCTTACAACCCTCACGTGCGCTACGGCGCTGCTATGGCTTTAGGTATCGCTTGCGCCGGAACAGGAAATCGCGAGGCTATTGGCCTCCTTGAGCCCATGGTTAAATTCGATCCCGTCAATTTCGTAAGACAAGGTGCTTTGATTGCCTCTGCTATGATTCTCATTCAACAGACTGAGGTTCTCTGCCCTAAAGTTACCTATTTCCGCCAACTGTATGCGCAAGTGATCTCAAACAAACATGAAGATGTTATGGCCAAATTTGGCGCTATTATGGCTCAAGGTATCATCGACGCTGGCGGTCGTAACGTTACAGTATCCCTTCAAAATAGAACTGGTCACATGAACATGCTCGCAGTTGTAGGTATGTTGGTATTCACCCAGTACTGGTACTGGTTCCCTCTTGCCCACTGTTTGTCTCTGGCATTTACACCAACTTGTCTGATCGCGCTTAATTCCGACCTAAAGATGCCATTGTTGGATATTAAATCTAACTCTAAACCATCGCTTTATGCCTACCCGGCGCCATTGGAAGAAAAGAAACGCGAGGAGAGGGAGAGAGTTACTACTGCAGTTCTGAGTATTGCCGCAGCTAAGGCGCGCAGAAGGGCGCACGGCGAGGGTTCCGCCAGCAGCGTTACCTCATCATCCACTTCGAAAATGGATGTAGATGAAGAAGAAAAGAAGCCTTCAAAGTCTCCCAATCCTAACATAACTGTACACGGCAAATCTGATAAAGATGCAGGAACTTCCAAAGAGGGAAAGAAAGAAGAAAAGGAGGGTGAGGAAAAAGAAACTAAGGAAAAGAAGGAGCCTGAACCGACTTTTGAGATTATGTGTAATCCCATTAGAGTGATGAGGCAACAATTGAAGAATATTTCCATTGTTGAAGGTTCAGGATTTGTGCCTCTGAAAGATGTAACAATTGGAGGCATTGTTATGCTTAACCATTCAGGGGAGGGGGAACAAGCATTGGTTGAGCCAGTTGCTGCGTTTGGGCCCAAGGCTGAAGAGGAAAAAGAACCTGAACCTCCAGAACCTTTTGAATATTTAGACGATTGATTTACTCTCTTGAAATAATTTAAAATATTCACATTTATAGAAATAGGACCATTTTGAATCAGTGTGAAAATGTATTGAACAAGCAATGATAACTAGAATAAAATGTTGAAGTACACTCATTACTAACTGGAAATTATTATTGTGTTTCTTTGTGAAAATAAATAATAAAATTGTAATATTAAAATAGTATCTACCGTGGCTTATTAATTCAATCATCAACAAACTCAAACTAAAAACTAATTTCTCACTCTGTTTAGGATATAATGCACCATAAGGCACTTATGTCATGGTGATTCCTTCGGTTGGTTTTACCGCGTAATTCAAATTTTATTACGTTTTTTGCTAATTGCAGTTGTAGGTAACTAGAAATCATCAACATATTCCTATATGGTATATTATATTAGTGACCAGAGAAATTAAAGAATATTAGCATAGAATAAATAACATAACATGTAAGGGAGACAGGTAGCTATACTTTAATTTCTTTGTTGGGAGATGAGATGCTCCAAAAAGCAAAACAAACTCGCTCGAGGCTTTTTTAAATATGTAGATTGTACATACTTTGTTTTAAATAATATTGTTGATTTTTAAAAAAATATGAGAAATAAAAGTTTTTGAATATTTTTGTCATTGATTCTTGGCTAATAGGTAATGTTATTATGCATTGAACCAGCGACTTTAATTTCTGCGAGGTGGCAACACTGCATTGATTTCAGGGATGGCGGTTATCTCAAAAAAAGATCGATATTAAAATCGACTTGAATTGAAACCTGATGAATCGATTCACATAAAAATAGAGGTCATAAAGATCGGTTTTGTATCTTATTCAAACTGATTTTAAACAAAGCAAAAAGTCACGTTTTCATGAAATAGTCGTATTAGTATACACCTTGAAGCAATATGTTGTATTCATACAATATTTAAGAAGCCAGTTGGCGCAGTTGGATACGACACCACCTATCACGCCGCTGGTCATGGGTTCGATTCCCATGCAGGACAAACATTTGTGTGCATAAACATGTCTGTTTGTCCTGTGTCTGGGTGTAATTATCTATTATAAGTATGTATTTACAAAAAAAAAGTAGTATATCAGTTATCTGGTTTCCATTATACAAGCTTTGCTTAGTTTGGGATCAAATAACCGTGCGTGAGGAATGTCCCAGGATATTTATTTATTTGTCCCAGGATATATTCATAACGCAAATCACACGTCAAACATACGACCTATTAGTGTGCTACAATTAATAGCAAAAAAAAATTTTTGCGGTCCAACCGAACCATTCATTGTGAAGCTTAGACATTAAAAAGGAAATTACAATTTGAATAATTTAACATTTAGATCGAAACAGAAAATTGCAATGTCAATTTTCTAGTGCCTAAGATCAATTCAATTAATCGATTAAAAAATTTTTTTTTTTGCACAATCTTTGATTAATCGATCTCAGATCAAGGATCTCATCGTCCGTCTGATCGAATCCCTACCCTAATTGGTTTGACAGATCAAATTGTTGTGTTGATATTTTCCTATTTAATTCAGTGGAGGTTATGAATTTCAATTAAAAATAACGTGGTTTAACGTCATATCTCAGTTTTCTTGAAATCCTAAACAAACGAAATGGATTGGGACTTGAAATACGGTGAGCTTTCCAAGGATACAGATTTTGTAAATAACTGCGAAAATCTCAAGGAGAACTTGTTAGAGGTGCAAAAAGTTTTGGATCAGTTATTGCCTTTGAAAGACCAGTATGATAAATTGCCACTTCCCGCGCAAATTGAGCTCGATTTGTTCATGGCCTTCACTCTAAATTCGTTACATTGGATCCATTTACGTATAAAAGGCATTGATCCGACCCAACATCCGATCAAAGACGAGCTTCAGAGAATAAAAATGACTATGCTGAGATGGCAGGAAGTTAAAGACCATGATAAGAGACCGACAGTGGATAAAGAAGCAGCAAAAAGATTTATCAGAAGTGGTCTCTATGACCCTTACAAAGCTACAGCTAAAGCCCAAAATAAAATCATTAGGTTTGATGACAATGATGATTAAATTTCCAATAAATTTAGCCATATTAATTAAGACTGAGATTGGCATTGTAGGTTTAAAATAGACCTGTTTTTTATCACTTGTAAAAAGTAATAAACATTAATTTAATTATAACTATCCAAACCTATTTATTACTGAATGGTATCAAATCTCAATACAGAATAAAATAATGCAACAAGTAGGTACTATTTATTTTTTATGTATATCTCATACTTTCAAAGCAATGAAAATTGAGAATCTATTGATAGTATGGCGAGATTTATAGCTGGTTGGTTAATATAAGTTATTGAGATTTTAAATACTGTAATTGAGGACTTTTAATAATGTTCAAGATTTACTTCAACAAAATTATAATTCTGTGAAAATAAGTTTTTCTTTGTATTCTTCAAAATTCCTGTTTAATCTTTTTTTTAAAGTTAATTCATTAATCATAAGTATTAAGATTATAATGATTAGGTTAAAATATTTTCAATTATAGCTTTGAATTATAGATGTTGGAAGATAATAAGGCGAGTGAATTAGGCATATCTTGGATTGAGACTTGAAATAGGGATGGCAATCTGAGATTGATAAATCAAAGAATCAATTTTTTGAATCAATATTAAACACTGAATCAATTCAGTGAATCAATCTGAGATTTTTCATTTTTGTGAATTGATTCATCAGGTGTCAATCAAAAAATGTATTGAATCTAAAAAGCAATCTTTTTCGGAGATAATCGCCATCCCTTACTTAAAATGAGTTAAAATGGAACAATCAAATTAATCTGCTGAAGTTTAATATTAGTTTTCCTATGATATTTGTGAGCCTTAATTCCCACTGTAATATTGGCCTTATTCTCTTTGTTTATTTGTATTGTATTTGGTAGTATCTATAAGTCCACCATGATGTCTACATTAAATAGCCTCTGCTTGTACACACTTCCATCATACCATCATTAACAACTAAAAAATTTACCATAAAAGATATCTAATCTTAGAATCTAGTTTATAAAAATAAAACCATTATTTTATTATCAAAAGGTTTTTATTCATACAACAGTTACATTACATCAATTCCATATTTTTATTAAAATAATGTAGGAATGTAAAACAGTAAATTTTTCAATGTAATTGTAAATAATAAATTATGTTTTACCTATTTTTATTGTTGTAATTGTAAACTCCCATTGAATCAATAACATAATTACTTGTTTATTTAAATAAAATATATTAAATATGTCTTTAACTAATTGATTTTTCACCAAGCTAAATAATAATTATATTAAATTTATATTTCAATACATATTTTATTCACAATAAATATTTGTGGCAAGTTTAACTATTAAAATACCTGAAAAATGGCACTATTTATTCATGCAGACATTTAATTAAATGCATAATCATCAAAATGGAATGAATGTATTAATAAAGTCAACTATATAAAATTCATAACCATAAAATTGTTCAAATATAATTAGACATGACTAAGGTTTATTTTTCCACTTGTAGAACTAAGCCAGCTGCGGATATATTATCCCCGGCACCTGCCGTCAACTGAGCTTCAGTACATATCAGGACAGGAGCTACACATATGTCTACGTTCGCCCCATCAACAACCTCATCCCAGCAAGCTACCGGTTTTGTTGGTTCAAAGAAAACTCTACTAGTATTATCATTATCTGTGGTTGTTGAGAAACTATCATCTAACAGTAGCTTTGACTTATCTAATGCAATATTTTGACTGTTACACACATATCTATGAGCTGTCAGTGATGCTTTTGCAGCTGCTGCTTCAGTTCTTTTCCATGCTGAATCTTTAACAGTGAGTATAGCTTGATATGCTAATGTATGGACATGAATACGAGTCAATTTCCTTTTGCTTTCATATTTTTCATTTTGTCTCCTTATAAGCCCAAACGTTTTACGCATTTGATCTAAGGCTGTAGCAATCCGAGGATTTGAATCGGCTATAACACTGACTTCACCATATTCAAGTACACTGTATAGATTAGTAAGTTCTTGTTCATTCATGCCCACAGAGTCTACATATGGTAAAACTTTTGTTGTAAGGTGTTTGAGTAACTCTAAGTCAACGTAACTAGCCATCTCAAAATGAGCAAGTGTATTAGGTGGCTGAGATAAAATTTGTTCTTTAACTAAATCCAGTCTTTCTGCTCTTAAATCTGAAATCGAAATAAATAAAATTAGCCATCAATCTTTCCACACTATACAAGTATATGCTTTATATGAGTTCATATATTCTATTTCTAGGAAAATGGTTACATGAATAGATTTTGTCAGACTATGACATAATTATGTCCACTTATCACTTATGGGTTTGAGTCCTATCCAGGACAAACATGTCTGTTTGTTCTGAGTCTGACTGTAAATATTACATATATGTATGAATTTACAAAAAAGTATATTAAGTAGAATGTTCCGGGTTATTATATCATTATTAAATAATCATTATATTTACGCACCTTTTTTATCATCTACTTTAAAAGGATAGTTATCCATCATCTGCAATCCACTTATGACTAGTAAATTAGGTTTAAAATCTGGCATGTATTCACCAAACTTTTCTAAGGAACTTAATAGTGGGTTATTCTCATCATTGTGAACAATATATCTATTTGCTCTCGGAGCTTTGTACGGTCCAAATGTTTCGTCAGATTTGTATTCCAATATCATATGAACATCATCCTTTACTTGTTCATTACCGTTATCACCAACTATCTTAATTTGTTCTGGAATGTACGATTTGAGTTTATTGCTCATTTTTGCAGCTAGTAGCACTTTCCATCCTTCCATGAAGAAACGTTTTGCCATTAAAGGTGCATTGCCTCCGATGGTCCATCTTGTGTCTGACAGTTTTAATGCTTGCTCAAGCAAATCGTCATACAGTTCAGAGTCGGAGACAAATCGCCTGTAATATAAAAATTAAAATTAAGTTGCATTAAAATAATGTTGTTCTCAGAAATCTGACCAAGGGTAGCTGGCTTTCAAGTACTCTCCAGTTCAAATCAAATATATTGTGTGCAAGAGACAAAACACACTTTCACAACTTAATAATCACTAGAATACAAACCAGCAGGTCAAGGCTGTGACCTTTATTGTACATTAGAATCAATATATTAGAATACATTAAATCATGAATGACTTACTCGGCAGCGGCACCGTGCTTGAAGAAATACGTGAAGCTTTTAAGGAGCTCCTCTTTGCTGGATATCTCGTTGAAATGCTCCGGGCTCCCTTTCAGATCTCTGAAGTCTAACAAGGACGTCGCATTCACAAATAAGTCATGACACGCTCCATACCCAAGAGCAACTCGAGGCTGCTGTAATCCAACCCCTACTTTATTTTCGCTCTCCAAAAATAACAGATGCTCCTTCACAGGAGACAACCGCACGTCCCCAATGTCATTTTTACGATAATAAACAGCATAAAACACAATACAAAAAGACAAAATCGAACCTAACTTAACGGGGGCACCGGCCATTATTACTATATATTACGTGGACGTTATGTGGAATGCATAAATTTCTATCTTTTCACGAAGTCTACGTCACCTCATTTTTATTTACATAGGCTTAGTTGTTTTATGGTTTCTGTGATAAATGAATTCGACTTGGACTAGAACAACGAGCGCGGTCGCGAAGTCGCGATGCGTCGTGTCATGACGTGACAAAACAGCTGACTGACAGACAAATGTCAAAGAAATTGACAGTCAACTATACGTTCCATTTCACTCTAATAATATTAACGTAAAATAAGAAACACTGTGCCAAGGTGACAAGTGAAGTGTATTAAAATATGAATGTTTTGTTTCTGGAATACTATAATAAAATAATGTATTAATACATACAAATATATAAATACATTGTAGTTAGAACGTTTATAATTTTTAGTGAAATAGTTATAAACTTTTCATGGTTTATAAACAGCCACCGGAAGCAACGATTGCGAGGGTAGGTACTTATACTAATAATCGGACACAAGTACCTGTAGCAGTATCTACTGTGCTAGGTATAAAAAAACCGATATGTTTGAGTTGATTTGATATTAATTTCAATTTGATACCACTACACTTTCCATTCCTGAGAAAAAAGGTGTTGACAGCCAGACAGACGAACAACGAAGTTATCCTACAAGGGTTCCTTTTTTACATTTCGAGATACGATACCTAACGGTGATACCTTGGTACCTACTTGGCACTTGACCTTGAAATCAGTAAGAAGTGGAGACATTCTGCTGACACAACTGGTCTACATCTAAAGATAAGAGCCTATCTCTCATCAACAAAGTATGGAATGGGAATGAAGTCCCAAGTAAAAAAAAATAAGTAAGTAAGTAGGTAGGTACCTACATCATTAAGCAGTTCTTGATGCGAGGAGTCCGATACTTGGCAAATGTTTTCGAAAGCCAAAATTCACTCCATATAAGGAACGACCGGTCGTCGAGTCGTGTTCCTAAAATGGAAGGACGCAACATGTCGGACTTTAGGCGTAAATTGTATATGTCAGGGTGTATCGTAATTAATTTTAATAAAGTTCAGGTTCTGCAATTTATTATTATCTCTTTTTCTTGCCATCTTGGCCCGGGGTAAAGATTTTGGAACTTGACATGCGGGCGCCTGCGCCTCTCCTTGTCTGTTTTTGACTCATGTCACAACGGCAATCACGTGTCGCTACTTCTTGGCGCCTCGACGATAACCGATCATGATGAAGTTTGTCATGCAGCAGCCTATGACAAAAAGGCACTAAATAAATTAAACATAAGCAAATTTTGTCCCGGGAAAGTGGATGAAACCGCGAGACACTAGAAGGACGCGACGAACTAGTATTAAGGATTTTACACAACTATTTAGAATCGACGGTGCCAAATCATTCGTTAAATCAAATATATTTTCTTCTTTGTGAACCCAGCTCATTGATAAAGCTCTAAACTAATCTAATTCTAATGTAACAAAAAAATACAATGTCCACTTACATTAACAATAGTCACTTAATGCTGCCATATCAAGAGATTAAAGATTTAAAAAAAAAAAAACCTGGCTGTATGAGCATAAAAGCATCCGAATATGGTAGTCACGTAAGTATTGTTGCCGCCAAAATAGCGCGGAGATGAAATCTGTGGTGCAACGATCTGGCGCCGGTGGTGCTAAAGAACCACAAATACTTTGGACCTTAAAATAAGATAAAATTAACAAAACTGGCTCAGCAATGTTTCTAATTGTAACAAGTTATATTGGGTTCCAGCGAGGCTTTAATTATTTTCACTACATAATTATAAAATAAAGTTCCCAGCCGAGTCTGTGTGTCTGTTCGCGAACTCAAAAACGACTAAGCGAATTTTCATGCGGTTTTCATCAATAGACAGAGTGATTAATTTGAGACGGTTTTGGTTTTGGTCCTACACCGTGCGAAGCCGAGGCTGGTCGCTAGTTATGTATGAAACGGATTTAGCTATAACTTTTTTGCTTATGAATCGATTTTAATGATTCTTTTTGCGTTGGGTCTGTATAGCTCCACATAATAAAAGTAATTTTATTGTCTTTGAAGGAGGTTTTACTATATTTTTTTAATGTTGATTATTGTAGCAAGTTCACAATTTTCGCACTCGTAGAAGGCTTGCCTGTATCAGGTCGTATGATTCATACACTGAGGTCAGGATTACCAGTTCGAAATGAATGAGCGTTCGTCGTATATCAAGCGATTACGTGCCATCCACTTTATTGTAGGTATTATTAATTTGTTAATTTACACGTAAAAATATAAATAGATGACAATAATGACTCGTCGGCTTTGGACTCACCAATGGCATTAGCTCATTCATTCCGCGAAAATATTGCTTTATTTTGCTAACCTGTCCATCATTTGTTTTTATTTGAATTTAGAAGTGTTTATGTTATGCATTAAAAAACTTATTTATCATAAAAATGTATGGTAAAGCCCACAGCCTCATGATCAAACTGCTGAGCCATAATTCATGTCCAAGGGTAGATGGCTGCGTTTTAAAAAAATTTAATAGTATAATAACAAGATATGGAACAAAAATAGAACTGGGTGCTTATACAGTGTGTCCTAGATCATGAACTAGCGATATCTTAAGTATTTTTTTTTATGCCAGAAGGTTGACAGGCAGGCGGTCCACCTGATGGTAAGTAGTTACCGGCGCCTATCGCCATTTGCAATTCCAGAGGTGTTGCCAATCTGTTGCTGACCTGTTACAATACCCAGAAGGCAACTGGCTCTCAAGTGCAATAGGTACCTTAAGGTTTAAATTCTTTATATGGTAGTCTTTACTATGGGATCAACCCTGAAATCACGAGAGAACCTTTAAACTTTTTATAAATTTTGACCGAACAAGATGTTTTGTATGAAAAGTTTGAATCTTTTTTAGAGTTTCAGGGTTGGTTCCAAGAACATTCCCATAAAATGTGTTCAAATAAGTGCCTAAAATATCGCTAGTTCATGACCGGATACACTGTATAGGCAGTAGATACCTAACTGATTAATTGCACAGATAAATTAATTTTTTAAGTAAGACGTGTAACAAATCAAGAAATTTCGTATCTAATTAAATTACATCAGCGAGTCAGACTTGGCAATAAAAAATAAAATATAGAAAAAAAATCTCTATTATCTCTGAAATAATGATCCAATTTACCTCGACCGTAGACCGTGAAAAGCTGTGAAGTGTGCAAGAGTAGTTTATGACGCTATGTACTTACCTACTTTAACTAGACTTTGTACTTAGTGGCATAATTTATGTTTTATATTTATTTAGATGTACCTAAACTAATTTTAGATAGTTTTAGTAGTTGGTCACAAAGCCAAAAATCTTATTAGGGTCGCGAAACCAAAAGGAATCCTTAGGGTGCCACTCCGTCCATCTGTCACAGCGGTGTAGGTATTTCAGCAACGAGGGTTACTTTACTTTACTTTTTACCTTTTGGTTTGGAGACCCTAAATTAAATCATAAAAAATCGCAGTACCTCATTCATTCATCATCGGTATCAGCACAAAATAGAAGTACCTATCTAAGTAGGTACTAGTGCTGTATCAAGTAAATCAAACAATTTCAGAAACATTTTTTACCATCGACTAGAACCATAAATAAAGAGAAGTTCCAAGTATTTCTTCTAATTGGCCCGATCAATTGAAAGTTTCAACTTTCATCAATACGGCTATAATTATTTAATTGGGAGCAACTGGAGACGCTGGGGACGAATGAACAGCCAATCACATGATGGGAATGGGGTCAGAAGGATTAGAAATGTATCTATCCATTTATTTCGCCCAACGAAATACATAATTACCTATATATTCTATATGATTTTCGAGATAAAAAGTATCATGTGTTTATTCAAATCTCATCCAAACTCGGACATAATTGAAAGAAAAGAAAAAGAAATAAATTTTATTAAAATTATTATTTAATTGGTTATTGTGATTGAGTATTTTTTTTTAATGGGTTAAAGTTGTTACCCTCTGATGGCTGCATAAACGTTACCGGACAAATCGGCGAGCGCAGAGGGCACTCAGCCGGGCAACAACATTTAGGTAACCACGCCTGAGGGCACCCTCGAATAGGGTTAGAACCTCGGCTCAGGGCGTTACCGGGGGAGGGGGAGGGCTTAGTACGAGTTACGACTAATTGGGGGCGGATTACTAATGGCAGCTCGTTGTGATCGAGTAATATACATCTAAACATTCAAAGTTTCAATGAGGTGAGGTAGGTCTAAACAGTCAGTTCTAAAATATACCTACACAGAAAGAGAAGTTTGAAAAACAGGGATAGAACAGGATGAAAATATTTTCTAATCTTCTCATAAGACATTCAAATAATATGAATATAAAATTTACAGAATTCTTATTGTCAAGTGATGTCACTAACCACAAATATTAAAATTATCACTAATCACTATCATTATCATCACTATCACCACAGAGTTAATGATATACTACATATCTAACATTAATATTAATTATAATCATTCGATTTTAATTAGGTAGTGAATTAAAACGTGAATGAAGGGAAGTTTGGACGTCATCACGCTCTCAAGGCCTAATGACTTGGCCCAAAGACAGATCATATCTTGAAATAACACAGGAAAGGAACACAAGATATTCGTATCGCGGGTGAAACCGCGGGGCGGAATCTAAATCTAATATATAAAATTCTCGTGTCACAGTGTTTGTCGCCAAACTCCTCCGAAACGGATTTTTATAATTTTTTTGTAGAGTATATTCGGTAGGTCTGAGAATTGGTCGTAAACAATTTTTTATCAACATTATAGGTACCTAGATCGACAGGGCAATTGTCTACGCATCTCGACATCGTCACCGGTTTCAATGAAAACTATCATCGGCTTAAAATGAAGCTTTTCGTATTGTCTCACTTCATTACAATTAGTCAATTAGTTTTGGTCGTTTGACATTAGCCATCGGAATCAAAAAAGATAGACACTACCAAAATTTTAAGACGATTACGAGGGACCTCGTAATCGGAATTCCGATTACGAGATGCGTAGACAATTGCCCTGCAGTGCTTATCAATATAAATTTTAAAATTGTAAAGTGTATTTTAATTTCTAAGTAAATTTAATCCACATGTGTATCTCTATCAATATTAAATTAATTATGAATTTCAATCTATCAGTTTAACTAATGTCAACGCAGGAAATGATAAAATCAATGCTTGCATAGCTGCCATATGAATGCTTCAAAAAACCTTTGAATCAAATACATCATTAAAACTTTATGATAAATTGCTAACAAAGTACGAACAGTTTCTGCTAGCACGGTTTTTATAAGAATTTTTTAAATTACACCTAGGTTAGAACTCATTCCTTTACTACTCCTACGTTCGACTAGTTGATAAACGATTTTGATCTTTATTCCTTGCACTTTTTGGAATATATGTTATTTTTCGAACTGTAAATAAGACTTGTCAAGTTCGAGTAATGTCCAATTAGTGCAAACACTACGCTTATCCTCAATGAAGAGAGATTCAGTTACAATATGTTTGATTTTTTTAAACAAATAAATACCTAATTTGAAAGGGTTTATGGCAGTCAAGTCGCGAATGAAGCCGTGTAAACAGTAAGCATACAAAAAAAATCAACATAAAATATTATTAACAGATACCTAATTGATATCATTCAATTATCAAATGGAAAGTTATTCTGCTATTAATCAAACTACAGGAAAATTAAAATAACTATTTTTAACAAAAAATCATAATTGAAATCAATAATTTAAAAAACCAAAAAGTAATAAAGACTAAAAAGACCGATACAAGATTTATCAGAATCGGCACCTATGTCAAATATAGGGATTGAATTTAACAAAAAATACTTCATCATTCTTAGCTTTGATGGTGACGTCGACTCTAGTGAGGAAGATCGTGAGTTCGAACCCTACAATGAGTTTGAACTTTCGGTGAAGGAAACACGACTATAGTCTCTACACGACCTTCCCTAGCTTGACTACCGCCTTGTTGACTTGGTTTATAATACGTAATAGTAACATAACTATGCCTACCTGCCTATATTCTGATGGATTTCTAATAATGTTGTCAGCTTAAAATATTATTCTTATTGATTTGTTGATTAAAAACAATACGCATAAATAAATTAACGCCATGTCACCTTCACAAATTACCTAATCTTATGTAATTGGATCCATTCATTTGAATATCAACCTAACATTAACTTTAACTTTTATTTTCTGTAACATAGATTTGAAAATTAAATGACATATTTCTTGAGTTGTTAGTCGTAATGAAAACAGTAGATTAACTGTGGGCCTAGTGTAAGAAACAATGTTACGTTTGTCCGTGTATTTATTGTTTATGAGTTTTATGTGATAAGAAATAAAGAACATAATAGGTGTGGAGATAAGTTGGTGGGCTATGTATTTAAGTTGTAGATCGGTTTCATCCTTTATATGGGAAATCAGCATCATTCGCATGCACGCGGCAGGTATCACGTCGGGATTCAATAGTAAGACACATGAATGAGTAATTATTTACTCTATGACCTACTTGTGATGTTTATTTTCACTAGTGTGGGAATATAAATATTTTGCTGTTGAGTAAAGGATAAAGGAATTATTTACACTTGTATGAAAATACATAGTATAGTTTATGTAGTATATCAGTTATCTGGTTTCCATATAGCACATTTTTTTTAAAGGACTATTGTTGGTAGTCTCTGATGGCTGCAACAACCTTACCGGACAAATTGGCGAGCGCGTAATATTTAGGTAACAACGCCTGAGGGCACCCCCGAATGGGGTACGAACCTCGACTTAGGGCGTTACCGGGGGTATAGCACAAATTCTGCTTATTTTGGCATCAGATAATCGTGTTAGCGCAAGACCGGTCATCGTGGAGATCCATGGGGGAGGCCTTTGTCTGACATGTTGATGAGAAACAATCTTTGTTTCTACTTGTAGAATTAATACCTACTCTACTTACTTAATTGCTATTCATATTATCAATTTAAATCTAAATGTTTCCACGACTATGTATTCCTAGATGTGGCGAGCATAGTAATTATCTTAATGAATAAATGAATAAACCAGACTTAATTAAGGAAACAAGGATCCATTGCCTGCCTATTACGGCGATGATAGCTCAGTGATAGTTGGTGATAGTGATGTCGAATGCCGTAACTAAGGTCGGAGTTCGAAATCTACAATGAGCTTGAGGATTGCAGCGTAGGAAACCAGATGACGATCTTGTTTGATATGCGGGTGTCCCATTTTCCAGAAATTCAGTTTAAAAATAAAACTCTTACAGGCCGGTATCTCACCACGGTCTGTAATGATATGACCCAAGATGGTAAGTACATAACGCCTAGAATGAAAGTGGCTCTCAAGTGCAGCTGTCAAAACACATTGTTGCTTGGCGACAGACTTCCAAATGGTATTGCTACAAAGTACCCAACCACCATGCTATGGCTACCTAACGATCTTTTCCTCCACTGAATGCAATGAATTGTATTACCATTTTGATATGCAGTAGTCAAGTAGGTATGATAGGTTCTATTCCAGAATATTTAGTATCTGAATACAGTGCCGGATTAACCACGCCCCGATCTACAGGCCCCGCACAAAAGAGGCCCCGCGTCCAAACTAGTCCACCTGAGCAAATTTTTTTGAAAATTGTAACCTAATAATCGTATTGAGTCTTGCATCTTTTTTACCACTTTATACTTGAAAACCCGTAGCAAGTTATACCCCCACTATAGAATATGCTACGGGCCCCGCGCTTGCATAGTGAGATTTTAGAGCCACCATTATCCACTGAAAGCAAATATAAATTTTAATATTAATCTCGTCAATTAAAATCATTTTTTATCGTTATCAATAAACAACGAAATCCTAGCAAATGATCGTACGCAGTGAAGGCAAGTATGGGCAAAACCATTTAAGGAACGAACGAGCTACTGTATGAGCGTGATCACATCCAAGATTGAGTCACTAAGTTTATTTGAACGTTCAATTTTACTTGTTTATTTATGGTGCGTTTAGATCAGGGTTTCTCAAGGGGTGTGTTAGTTAAAATAGGTAATTTAAAGACAATACAATAAAAGTTACTTACGGCCGCCTGTCAGCGGGCTGTATCTCTTAGTAAGTTGTTACAGAATATGAATTACTGTTGCCCCGTTATAACAACAAATAATAAAATAAAATAATGTACGGAACCCTTTTGCACTTGGCCGATTTTTTTGGACAGTCGTGTAAAAAATAGTTCGTTAGCATTGCAATGGGTTTATCAGGTCTAGGCCCGTTGCCCAATCGAATGTTTTACACGCTCGCTATTCCTAATATGACAATGTCAGGTGGACAGACCCTATACGTTGACAAACTAAACTTTACCATTCACCCAACTAAAATTCAATCAACTATCACCGTTATAGTAAAGCAATAAGAGCTAAAGACTTAGTTGCTAAAGTGGTAAAGATAATAGTGTTTCATCAACATCACGTCGTGTGCAAAAGCTCACGATCAATGGTTCATATTGTATTTCTTTATAAATGCTCACAAAAATGAGCGCATGACCATAAACTACATCTACTGGTGTAATGGCCCATACAATATACGACACGTATAGCTTGTTATAGTGAATTAGAAATGTTACAATGAATTTTGTGGGCGTGAGAAAATTGTTTGATAAATGGTCGTACGTAAGGTATATAATATTATGCTCTATATTCTAATAAGGATCGCGAAACTATGCCTCTATGTTTGTCTTTGTATGGGTCTACCTTTTCTGATAGTCACTTTGAAGCCATCTGTTTCTTCAAAGTTTTTCTCATTGTCAGTTTTTTTTGGTTAGAAGGGAGAATGATACTATTCCGGTTCGAAAGTTATATATAGCCTACAACTTTTTTTTTATACTACTAAGGTAGCAAGCAAGCATACGGCCCACCTGATGGTAAGTGGTTACCGCCTATCGCCATTTGCAATACCAGAGATATTGCCAATGTGTTGCTGACAATGCCGAGAAGGCAAACTGGCTTTCAAGTGCAATTAATTGCCGGAACTCACCGGTAGGTGGCTTGGCGACAAATTTTCAACTTGAGGGTGGTAGTCAGCCAGGCGGGTACAAAGTACCCTACCACCGTGCTATGGTTTCCTTCACCGAAAGCTCAAGCTCATTGTAGGATTCGAACCCACGACCTTCGTCGCGGCATGCGACGTCACTACCACTGAGCTAGAAACTAATAAGAAACTCAGCAAGGTATATCTTTTTTTAAATCTCAGAATCGAAATGAAGAAGGAAATCATCGTAAGGAAACCCTAACACGGTGGTAGGATACTTTCTAGTACCCGGCTGGCTAGTTACCACCCTCAAGTTGAAGTTCTGTCGCCAAGCACCTTCCGGTGTGTTCCCTTCTAGGCTTTGTGTGCTTACCACCATCGGCCACATTGTCACTGACCACGTGAAATTGTGGTCAAACACAGTCGTATAACATAGAAAAAAGAAACACGTAACGCCCTGAGTCGAAGTCCGTACCCCACAGGGCGTGATTACCTAAAAATTTTACCCGGTTGAGAGCTCTCTGCGCTCGCCAATTTGTCCGCGTGAGGATGTACTTAGCCTCTGGATAACACCTTCATGTCCTTTAAAAAAAAAAAGATTATATACCTACTTAAAAATAAAGTAAACAGTTATTACCACTTATGCCAATTTATTATAATTATTGCAGCCATTACGGCAACTTTTTATTAATTTGCTATAATTTTATTGAGATTACGTGTAATGAGGTTAAAATTATTAGATATATCCTTCGATTAGATACAACCATAGGCCTTCTGCACAGGCCCTGCCTACATTAGTTCTATTTTTAACCGACTTAAAAAAAAGGAGGGGGTTATTTTTTAAAGTTTGTTCACTCATAACTTTTTTGTTTATGAACCGATTTTAATAATTATTTTTGAGTTTGGTTCAGTATTTTAGCTCCAAGGTGGTCCCATTTCAATTTTAGGTACTCTTTTTGTTAAAAGTCGATTATTCATTCAACTATCTGCAGTACTACCTATAACCTCCACATCGGTCCGTCATTAGAATATTCTGTAAACTTTGAGCAATATTACCAAGTTAAGGTACCATAACATAACATAGCGTGAGTTTACGTGAGTTAATACCGTAATAAAATGTAATATGAGGTTTATTACCTACACTACACGAGAACTGTTGACGGTAGCGGCGCCACGGGCGAGCGCCATGCACCATTATCTAGGTGAGGGTTGTGCATTTTTCTCACACTCCACAACTAGATGCAATGGACTTGCTGAGGCAGTTTATAATTAAAACAAATCGGTAAAAGAAAACACATTAAAAAGGTATTGCTGTTTGTGCCCTTCGGAAGCATGGTATGAGTAATAATGCATGAGTGTTGAGAAAAGTCAAACAAAAGGCGACAAAACAGAAGAAAATTACTATTATACTGATTGCTTACTAAGGTGGATTTATACCTACTAATCTTCATGGAGAAGGATATAGGTAATTTATTTTTATTCTGAAAATGTTCTCGATGAAAGAACGTCTTTGTGCTTTCGAACAATCTTGTAGAATTTTCTATTTCGATTCCTGTTTGTATCTCACTGCGTCATGCAATACGTATGTAGGTGAGGGTTAGAACATTTTTTTCTCACTAGGTACCTAAATGCGATGCTCCTAGCTCCTAGCCCGCCCGCTAGGCCTAGGTGCCGCGACACACCGCCCGCTGAGGCACTTGCTGGTTTCTGATGCTTAAGGCGTCTTCACATAGATATTTCTTACACTTCTAGATTAACAAAAATAATAATATGATCTTTCAAAGGGGCTTTCTTCAATGATACATTTTTTTCAGTAACTTCTTCTAAGCTTCTAACCTTGACTTAAAATATACTGGAAATGTCTCATTCTATAAATATCTACTTTTTGTATTGGATTTTGGACTAATGACTAGTTTTAACAGGACAGTGACGATGGCATTTATAGATTTTTTCTAGCACTCCTCAATTGGTAGGTATCGCTTCGACTATCCCATGGCTGAAACCTAAATTCTGGATTGTAATTAATAACCTAGTATTCATAGGTGGAATCGATAAATTAAACCTGAAGATTAAATTTAACAATACAATAGAACCACAGATAGAACTGAGGAATTTAAGGGAGACAGAGTTCATGGACATCGTTTTACAAAATATAAACAAACAACAAATTATTTCAAAGTACCAACATGTTGAGGCATCTAACATTATATGTAGGTAATTGATCGCGCGTCACTCAGGATTCCATCAAATAAAAACTTCAACTGAACTTCGCCATCGTCGCGTGGCTTCTAGCAACTGCTTTATGATACACAACAAATGTTTATTACATAAGTAATGGCACCAGACGTCGCATATTTTATATGTAATTGTATATAGTTAGCGGGAACTAAGTACGTGATGATATTGGCTGTAAGGTTTCAGATGAATATAGGTACCTAACTCACTAACTGATCGTCAAAACAATGATAGAATTGAATCATAAGTCTAAACTTGCCCTCAAAAGCAAGGTTAGACTATATACCACGTATATCCGCCCCATTATGACCTATGCTAGTACTGTGTTCGCACATGCAGCTCCTGCACGGATCCATAGCCTTCAGGTGATTCAAAACCGTTTCATGCGCAAAGCCACGGGTGCCCCGTGGTACATGCGTAATGAAAATCTCCACATTGATTTAGGTCTCCCCACGTTAAAACAATTTATAAACAGATTTTTCAATAATGCCGTTAATCACCGCAACCCTCTTATAGTGAAAGCCGCAACCTACACGCCCTCCCGTGTACTCCGTATCCTTAGACCAAGACAAGCCCTCAGCGAGCCGGATGACCCCATAACATTAGCTCAGATCGAACGAAGCCCGTAAAAGTACACAACACACTACACAAAACCGATTACGCTACCGTCCTCGACGGCGAGGACCGCCGCGACGTCCAACTCAGTCTCATCCCGTTCAAGAGGCCCGAGCTGCCATTAGATATCCGACCGCCCCCAATTAGTCGTAACTCGTACTAAGTCCTCCCCTGCCCCCGGTAACGCCCTGAGCCGAGGTTCGTACCCCACTCGGGGGTGCCCTCAGGCGTGGTTACCTAAATGTTACACGGCTAAGAGCCCTCTGCGCTCGCCGATTGTCCGGTAAGGTTGGAGCAGCCCTCAGAGGCTACCAGCTTTAGTCCTTTAAAAAAAAAGATAGAATAGATAATGTTATATACTTTCAGTGTCTGCCAATTGACAAATCATTTACAAGATAGGTAGGTACGGTCGGCCAAGAAAGTGGTGTACCAGTTTTGATTTAGTTTCCTAGTAATCGAAAATTACAACAAGTTTCAAACTAAGAACGTCACGTAACAAACAGTAAACAAAATGTTGTAAGTTGTCAGATTGATCTGCAAGCGAAACTAATCATTATCACCTATGAATCTGCAAGCGACATTCAACCTTAGGGTGGTACACCACTTTCTTGGCCGACCGTACGTAAGAGATACAACTAACTATTACATTGCAGTTCTAACAATGTAAAAGTATTTCGTGAAACTGATGAGGAGTTTCTTATCGTTTGATTATGTGTCTATACAAAAAAAACCGGACAAGTGCGAGTCTGACTCGCGCATCGAGGGTTCCGTAATTTCCTATGTTACCATAGATTTCTTATAGGTTTTCCTGTAATCAATAGGGAAATAACTATAATTTTTGGCCCAGTAGTTTCGGAGATAAGGGGAATGGTTAATTTTCCGACTGACCGACTTACATATTTGTGCCAAATTTCAACTCAATCCAGTTCAGTTTTTTGGGACAGACAGACACAAGTGATCCTATAAGGGTTAATACCATCGCATCGTCCTCCTCTTACTGTTGATTTCCTAATAATAAACAGCAGTTACAGTGCCCTCTTATGTACGGAACCGTAAAAATAAAAACGCCTACCAATTAGCTTCGTCACACACTCGGCTGTTTACCAATAATTTATGAACTGTCATACATTTTTATGATTCAAAGTCAGCCATTACCTAGTTGTAAGCTTATGTTTTCTTGACATTATCCCGATATGGCGACAAATATTATCCCCTAGCAATTAACAAGTCAATATAATTTCATATTATAATATTGTACCAGTTAAAAACGGTGGTCGTGTCTCACTTTTATGGAAGCATTGTCGATATCATTATAGCTTTGAGTATAATTTATTATTATGTATGTATTTAGCCCGCGGCTTCAGACGCTTCGATTTCAAGAGGAAAAATATCAAGACGCATGAATTTAAATTTCCGAGTAAGACTTGGAAACGGCAAATTTAGAAATTCTTACCAAAGCTGCAGTCCGTGACGATATACTGTCGTCAAATAATAATAAAGAAGCTATATTTAGTCAAAACATGTTACCCTTTCCACATGCAACGCCCATGCGCAATAAATAACGAAACACATCGTCATCAACAAAAAAGACCACCCGAAATTCATCCGCATTTGAATCATACGGATTAAAATATATCCAAAAACGGAGGGCATTGTATTCGTAAAAGCAAAAATAAAACTGTACTGAACCTTTTTTTGGTGTAAAAGCGTGGTGCTGCCCACATGCGCCCGCGCAATTTTGCAGGCTCCACAAAAATGTCGTTCCGCTGCACGCGTGATGTCACACGACCTTGCTGCCGGCACACGCGATTATTTGGTAGAACGTCCTACACAAATTGTGAGCTAAAAACTTTAAAGTTCATAACTTGTTGGAGCTTTCTCTGTGACCACGCAAAGTGGTATCGAGAAGCTGAATCAATACATCTTTGTTGACCAGTAACTTGTCGTCCTCCAGAATAAGTAGGTACCTATCTCCAAGCTTAATAAACACTGACAGACAATTTAATATGTTGTTTTAATTTTATTTTATTTTTTTTGAAAGGACTATGTTGGTAGCCTCAGATGGCTGCAACAACCTTACCGGACAAATCGGCGAGCGCAGAGGGCTCTCAGCCGGGTAATATTTAGGTAACAACGCCTGAGGGCTCCCCCGAATGGGGTACGAACCTCGGCTCAGGGCGTTACCGGGGGAGGGGGAGGACTTTGTACCAGTTACGACTAATTGGGGTATACGACTAATTGGGGTATTTTATTGTGTTAATTATAATTACATGTTTCGTTTTTGGCCCTAAAATTATCAGTTTATGATTTAGGGCCTCTAAGTCAGTGTCTGAGGTATTGACTGCATAAGATGCAAGCGATGGAAAACGAAATGTTATTAATGGAGTAGTTTGGGAAAGAGATATCTCAATGGCTGGTTGATATACATCTGATTGATACAAAAGTCTCAATACAACGTAGCGTAACAAAAGAATATACTAAAAACTCAAGGACTATGCACCTAACAAAAAGTATTAAGTTTTGAGAAGGAAAATTACATGAGTAGGTAAGGTAAATTATATTGTTTCGTTTGGTCAATTATTTTAGTATTTCAAAGTTATTTGTGTCAAGCGATTTCTAAGGTTGATTTATAAATATTTTTCCTTTTAGTGACTCACATGGTTTAATTACTTAGAAGTTAGTTGGGTTAGGTACGTAACTTACCTACCTACTGTATAGTTTTATTATTTTTAATTCTATTTTAGTAAGTATTTATTAAGGATTTAATATTATAGGAATCAGTTTCTGTTGTACGTACGTTTATGAGAGAATCCATACTAATATTATAAAAGTGTGTGTGTGTATCTGTTTGTCCTTCTTTCACGGCAAAACGGAGCGACGAATTGACGTGATTTTTTTACGTAGAGATAGTTGAAGGGATGGAGAGTGACATAGGCTACTTTTTAAAAAAAAAAGTTACGTGGAAAATAGTTAGGTAAATAGGTAGTTGTAGGTAGATAGGGGTAAGTAGGGGTAGGTAGAGGTAGGTATAGGTAGTTTGGTCGCAGTTTTTTATTTGTTCTCAGGGCAGGGCAACGTCTGCCGGGTCAGCTAGTAGCAAATAAAAATATGTAACTACAGAGTATTCAAGCATAGCCTGTAACTATCATCATGTCAGCCGAAAGACGTACACTGCTGGACAAAAGCTTACCAAGGATCTCCACGATAGCTGGTCTTGCGCTACCCGCATCCAGCAGTGTCCCGCGACCCTCACAAAATCGCCGGTCCACCCATGCTGCGTCTTCCGGTTCCTGGTCGCCACTCAAACCCTTCTACCCCAGCGGCCGTCGGTTCTACGAGCGATGTGCCCCGCCCACTGCCACTTCAGTTTGGCAATTTTTCTTTTTATTTTCTATAAGCCGAAAAAGTTAAAAAAAGAAGGTAAGTAATTGTTAAGTTTATATTGCTGGCCCTCATCCGAACCGGTATTACAGTTAGACCATAGAGTACGGTCTATTTGCATCAAATACCTTATACCTACATAATTTTATTTGAATCTCAAGATGAAATCTTTGGACAAGTAGGAAATCAGTAATTTTATTATTTATGTAATGTTATCTAATTCGTAAATGACCATTTGTGTGAAGTAGTGGTTGGTAGTGTGGGTGGTAGTTTTATGGTTTCCGTCTCCTGCTTTATTTTAATGTAAATATCAAGGTCTTCATTAGTAATTGATCCCTACTGTTTTGTAATCTGAGCATTGATCTATATAATTATATTAATTTATATGTCCGTTGTTTTATATGCAATGTCAAATATAAATCAAACTGTTTAGTGTCGCGGGCTATCTAGATTCTAGATCTAAAGATTTTATATTATAAGTACTTTTCATATCAGCGACACCGGTTACTTTTTTATGTTTTCATTTTCAACATTGTACAATTAAGATTGGAATTGATTGAAACTGATTGCAAAAAAATTAAATGACTGCAAATTATTATTTACGTGAAATAAAGCTAAGGATGAATGTTCATTCAGCCTATAGAGGCAGGTTGTATGCATATTGTTGATTTTTAAAGGCATTTTAAATTGGACATCGAGATAAAAGATCACTTTATCATTTGTTTAGATTCGGCGAATGTTACTTTAGCCTTGCCGAATAGGTAATCTGTCTCTGTAGTAATTCAACGACAGCTCCGTTCAAGTGTAAATAATACATACATTATATTATAGCAAACCCACCCGAGATCTCTATAAAGGTAAGCAACCATATACCTCATTTGGCAAAAGCAATAGTTTAATCAATGCGCCATCAAATTCATATAAGTTTGACGGACAGTTTCATACTTACCTAACTGTCAACGTTACCAAAATCAAAAATATAAAATGAGCATTATTCGCAACCGTGGTCCATGTGTCATGTCATATAATCAAATAATTCAGTGAACTGTCATGGCGGCCGTATTTGGCGGGAAAGCAATCCGCTTATGCCGAAATGGGCATGTGCGGGATACCACTATTTGGTTCTTTATTGCATGGCACGCATTGCATAACATTTGCATTTTTATCCAGGATTAAAGGGCATACAAATAAAAAACATTATTTTATTATCAGCTTTTGTAGAGACTAAATACTAACGTTATAAAGACTTCTTTTTTTTTATTGTTTTATGAAAACAAGGCCAATGACATGGTTTATTTGATTGCTTATCAGCAACAAACAAGGCACTTCATATTCCATAGCTTGTTGGAGGTCCACCAAAATGTCCGGTTTTTATAAAACTTTCTAGCCTTTTCGCATAAAATATTCTTCTGTAATAAAAAATATTAATTTACTATTATTACTATTAATTATACCGGGTGTAAGGGACAACCTTCCGAAAACTGATTCTTTGGATTCAATTCATGATTCTGGAGCCCCCAGATTTTGAATTTTTCGTCGATCTTTTCATGAATTATAAGATATTTTTTCAGAAATTTAGGATTGATTTTACTTACTATAAAATCATTACACAAGTCTAACTAAATGATTAAAAAATAAATAAACAGTAACTACTAATTTCAACGCGTTCCTGATAAAAAGAGTCTTGACACACGGACAGATAGACGACAGACGACAACCAACAATCTTACAAGGGTTCAATTTTTCTTTTTGAGGGTTCAATTTTTCATTAATAACAACCAACATTTTGGGTTCTATTTTAGAAATAACATTTGGGTACATTTTGAAAATTAATCACTTCCAACAAACGTCATAGACCGTCTCCGTACTTCAAACTTGTCCTAGAACAATGAGAGAGATCTATGCGCGTGGGCAATAAAGGCGGTTCCAACCTATTTGCCGCGACAAGGGGGGCTAAAACGGCCGCTCGAGCAATATTGCTATGCAATTAATATCTCGAATTTACAGCAGAGCCAAATGTTTTTTTTTAATATTTTTTGATGAAAATGCAAATAATTTTAATCATTGAATATACAATTTAGCCAAGTTACACCATAATCTGCTGTAAATTCGAGATATGAATTGCATAGCAATATTGCTCGAGCCACCGTTTTAGCCCACAAGGTTCTTATTTCTACGATAGTTCTTTCAACAGTGGACTTGTGGTAATAAATCGGTCGGGCCCACGCTTCCGGAGATTATTTGAATAATCAGTGATCATTCCGCATCATTAAATGCGATGGATACTTGAGAACTACTTAGATCTTAGACCTCTTCATGTTTATATGTAACCAGTGACTCGCTCCGGCTTCGCACAGCTCAAGTGCAATTTATATACAAATATCTTCCTCGTTTATCGCTCTTTCTATTAGTGAAAACCGTATTAAAATCTGTTGCGTGGTTTGAAAGAGAAGAAGAAACAAACAGGCAGACAGCGACTTTATTTTATATCTAGAGATATTTGCATTCAATGTTTTTTTTAATTTTTCAAATAAAGACAAAAACAGACATGCGATTACCTACTTTATCAATTAAATCTCCAAAATATGCAAAGGAGCCCTTTATGTTACATGGCTTTCTAAAAAGGTTTATGACAATTTTATGCACTTCAATTACTGATACATTTGAATTTGGAATTGTCATCTAGCTTTCGGTCAAATTATAGACTATTGTTAGGTAGAGCATGCATGACGTAGTGGGCAGTCGCAGCCAAGGATATAAAATTATAGTTTGAGCTTTTGGTGTGGACAATTACAATGATAACTATGAAATATTTTAATTCAGGGGAAATTATAGTTTTAGGCAGTAAAAACTTTGGGGTTAATTAGTTTAGGCATGGTAATATTACCTATCTATAGTTTAGGCCTCTACACATTAAGTACCTACCTACTTATTATGTAATAAGTAGGTATATCGGCTATTATTTTTAAGTATTATCATATTATGGTTTGGCTAAATCCTGTATGGGAATAACTGCCTCACGTCACGATAGCACTATCCTATTCTATTCATGATAAGATTAAGTAATTAACTTCCCAAACCTTGGGTAACATTCTGTGGACAGATTTAGGTCGATGATGATGAATGGATGTCAAGTGAAACCTGTCAGATAAACAGTAACTTTGTTCACTATCTACCTACATATGCCATTAGATATATCTCGTAAGTAAGTACCTATATATTTTAGCTAACTTATCTGCCATAGGTATCAATGGATAAGATTTTACTTCCATTCTGTTTCGCTTCTTATATTTGCAATGTAAATAAAACTCTACACATAGCAACGATAACAATTAAAATTTATTTAAGTATGTATAAAAATAATAAATAAATCTCAAAAATCTCATATCTCGTAAATAATTAAAATATTGTTAAAAATTAATTAATAATATGGCAAAACGAGTATTAATTAAATACACCTAATTAAATAAGATAACTGTCCGGCAGTAAAGTCACACAAACACAACACTATCACGCGAATGTCCTGTCGATATATTCGCAATCGAACTCCGCGAAAAACGAGTCAAAAGGCGAAAGCGAATCTTCGGCAAATTCTGAAGGAGTCTCGTGCTCCAACTCCGTGGAGAATTCGGAAAGATCCGAACATAGAGGTGATGGCCAACGATCCGGGCGGGAGATCGAATCCGATTCGGAATTAGAATCACTCAATGCAGCCGACAAAGCCGATATGTACCGCATGGCGAGACGGAGAGTGGTGATTTTGGTGAGTTTCTCACAAGGCACGGGGGTGCCGGTGATGGCCGAAGCTGGCACCGCTCGGCGGAGGGTCTCAAAGGCGCGGTTTATCTCTCTCATCCTGCTCCTCTCGCGAGCGTTGGCAGTTTTCCTCCGGTACTTGCTGAGGGGTTGCGTCGTGCGGCGCGCGCGTGGCTCGCGAGCGCGCGCGGCTCGCGGACGCAGCTGATACTTGTCGTGATCAGGCATGGAGTGAGCTCTGCTCTCGCACGCAGCCGCCCCACGCAGAGACGCCCGCGCCCGAATACCGCTTGAAAAATACGCTCACTCCGCCCACTTGCCTCGCTCCGTTCATGTACACTGGTGCAATTAATTCCATTGAATTATTACGTTTACGAGGAAATCCACACGTACGTCCAGCTCTTTAAAGCTTAAAATAAATTACGGAAACGTAAACAATAAAATGAAGTTCGCATCGTATAGGGTTAGATAGGGAAACGAATTGTAAAATATTATTAATAACATTGTTACTCATGATTATTCGATGAAATTAAGTAGGTATCGTCAACACTTTACCACCTGATTATACACGGTCACAATGAATGAACAAGCAGTAGGTAGGTATGTCATTGGGTAGTAGGTAATCGTTTTAATATAATTTGCATATTCGATTCGATTCGGCATTTCCGTTCCTAAGTCAGTTGTCGATGGCTAATTGTTTACTAACCTTGTAAGGAAAATACTTGGTTACTCTAAAAGTGCGTAGGCCTGAAGTAAAATAACATCATTTGTGAGTGGGCGCTTATTGATGTCGCAAAATGTAATGGTTATGTAATGTTAATGTATGCTACTCAGTACTCACATAATACTGGTTGTTAGCGAAAACCCTATAAGTAAAGAGCTTTTAAAAATAACTGATGCTGGCTGTTTACCTAAGGTAATAACTCGTACCTACCTATTATTTTTGTAGATATTGTGTGTGTTAAAAAAAAGTAAGATAATAAAAAAAAACTTTTGGCGGGACCGAGCAAAAGTTTTTAACGTCTGATTCTGTATGTCTTTCTAGAGCCTTTTGTATAATTGAAATATATAGGTTTGTGCAAAATTTAATATTTTATACGTTATTTAGCAATGGAGTTACAATGTCAGCTATTGCTATACTTAGATAAAAGGCGTTACTTGATGGATATGAAAAACTGTTGCGAAATATTCTTAGAACAATTGACCGAGAAAATTGCATGCAAATTTCCACCGTTTAGATTCTCAATGGAAATTGACGTCATGGATTTATTAGATCTATTTCCCGACCTCGGTGACTTTTTATTAAAAGAACCTTTAAAGTTACAGCGACTGTGCAATGAAATCTTATTCGCCTGTTTAAAAGAAACAAATGAATTTAATAAAAGTATAGAATTTGCTCAAGTAGCTGTGAAATTAAGATTGAAAAGTTTGCCTAAACTATTGATTCGTGCTAATCAACGCAAGTATACGGGTTTGGTAGCCTTTGAAGGATTACTGCTGTCGTTTTCTATGCCTGTAAGTTATGTATATCATACGGTATGGTCATGTCCAGAAGAATGTCTAGGCAACGAAGTAATCATGCATTATATTCCGAAAACTCCCCCTAAATGTTATGCATGCAGAAGCATTTTATTTGAAAACAGTGGTTTGAGAAGTTGCGGAGAACAAGTGACTGCAATTTTCCAATTAAATAATCATTTGTTAGCCAAATCTTTCATCATAGTTGATGATATGATTAAAAAACTCATACTCGGACATAAATATACACTGCACGCTGTAGTGCTGAAGAAAACTATATTGGTATGGAGTTTGGAAGAGATTGTTCCGTTGTCAGCACCTCTCACGCATCCTGTGCCTTCAGATTTAAAAGAGCTGTATCAAGATTGCAACGGTATTTCATGGAAATTCATTTACTGTCTCGCTTCAAGTATAGGAGTTAATGTGTGCCCTTTGAACTGCTTTATGCATCTTAAAATCAGTCTATTATTAAGCCTGGCTAGTATAAAAGCGAATGCACTTACTGGTTCAAGTATCGTTCATGTTCTAGCAGCGGGATTAGACACAAGATATGTTGCAGAACTTATGACTGAAGCCGCCAAACTGGCAGATAGGTCTAGCTTGTTAGGAACCTCTAACAATCTAGTGGCTACTACATTAATAGGAAATACCGGTGGAGTATGTGTTATGCCTTTGCCGCTGCATATTTACAACCATAAACATATGTCATCAATTTTATCTACCATAGAGGCTGGAGAGGTTACGATCGAAACTATGAAGGTAAAACTGCGAACAGCAATTTGGGCACAAGGAATGGATTTCAAGAAAATAGTACTCTATAACGTAGCTAGTATTTTCGGAACTGTTTGTCGCGGAGATTACGGAGAATATAATGATGAACTTGCTGATTTCGCTCTCCAAAATGCCATAGAACCAATTGAAAAGAACACAGAAGTAATAGAAGCTTTGGAAGACATTGCGGTTTATATCGAACTGCTCGCTGGGATGGAAGTTGTTCTGGATAAAGCAACTGAAACATTACTGAGGAATTATTTTATAGCGGCTCGTAAAGAGAGCCCAAGAGGGGTTTCCGTTGGTAGTATGGGCGCTTTAGTAGCGACCTGTCTGACTTCTGCTAGGCTCTGTCGTCGTAATGTGGCGAATATAGATGATGCAGTATTTGCTATTTGGTTACACGTCAGTGGGGGTCCAGAACCGAGATTTGCACCAGAAGAATATCTTCAAACACCAGCTTGTGTTAAAAGTCTGCAAAAAGTTATTGATAGCTTCAAAGACTGGCTAGGAAAGTTCACTGACAGTTATGTTCTTTGAGATTAAAATTAAACCTCTTAATTTTTTTGTAAAATGATTTTTATTAAACATTTGGTTAAAATAAAAACAATTTATTATGCTTTTTGACTAGAACACAAAAACACCAATTGTTAATTACCATGCAGTTAACAATGTTATAAAGATTTCATCTAATTTCCTGTTTTTATAACTTTGGCACCCATTTTTAGCTTACATTAGTAACTGAATGAGATGCAAATAAATTTTACATTTACATGATAACATCTTAAACTAGATATAAGGCACATTAAATTGCTTTAATCTTCAAAAGTGATGAATTAAAAACATCATCCCTAATCCATTTCATTCAAGAAACTAAAATCAAACATTAAACTCTTTTGTAGCAACTCTTTCTGAGAATTCAATTTTTCAGATAGATTTGTGTGACTCTGCCTCATTTTTAAACTGTCCTCTAAGAGAGATTTAAGTTTATCATTTTCCTCTACTCTATTGGGCACTTTAATACAATGATTTGACACAACTTCACCTATCTTAAAATCTTGTTTTTGGAAAGAAACCACACTGTATGGAAGATCTGCTAAGTCTCCTGCATCTCTTACCAGGAGACTTATGGTGGTCCATGTGCAGTTAGTTAGTTCAACCATTACATTGGACAAATCATTGATTATCTTTTCTGTGTTCTCAGATGCATTAGTAACTATATCAGCTATTTTAGAAAATTCAATGCTCAAGTCCATTAGCTTCAATGTAAATGGTTGGTGTCTAATCTCTAGTAAAATCTTGCTCCTTAGCTTGAGACAGTCATAACATATTTTCATTATATCATGACACTGCTTCTCTCTACTTCTGCTCTCACCAAATGATTCACTCTTCTTATAAGCTATAAATGCTTTCAAAGCATTAGTGTAAATTGCTTGATAATTGTGTTTTGCAACAAAGTTATTTAGGTCAACAGATATGACTTCATTACAACGTCTTGTAGCAGACTGAAGTCTCACAGTAAGCTGAGACCAAGCACTCTGTAATTTTGCTGCTTTTTCAGTGAGATCATCTGAATCTTTGAATATTTTATCAAAACCACCTAACAAATTAGTTCCAGTAGCTCTTTCCCTCAAATCAGTTATGTGTTTCTTCCCCACTTCTGTCATTTGTTTTACAGTTTCTTCTTTAGAGAGTAAATTGCCAATACTTTTATCTACTGTATTGTGTTTGAGTAGCAACTTGTTGCCTTCATATTTTAATGATTCAGCTCTGACAAATAACCCATTTATAAGTGACTCATAAATTTCCATTTGAGACATAACAAAGAATAAACCTGATTTGTACAGATTTTGGCTGGTTTTGAAATTGTATAATGCTTTAGGATGTTCTAGACACCTTTGGACTGACTTTGGTACTATAGGTTCAATATTGTCTTGGATAATGTATGTTTTATTGTAAAGATATAGCATAGAGTTGCAATTTTCGTTCCAGTATTTCACTACACAGTCATCTTCTGCTAGGACAATGTAGTTGGTTGGAGATATCAAAATTTGTTCATTTATAGGTATTTTAGTGCTTTTTTGAATACAGCCTTTCAAAGCTGCCACAGTTGTTGTTTCATCTATTTCATAAGCTAATTGTGATAATGTTGCAATGGAAAATATTTTAACAATTTTTTTGGCCAAAATCTTTTCTAGAAGGCTGAATATAACAACAGTACTTGCTGATTCTT
Source organism: Tethea ocularis (assembly GCA_963555595.1). Classification (NCBI taxonomy): domain Eukaryota; kingdom Metazoa; phylum Arthropoda; class Insecta; order Lepidoptera; family Drepanidae; genus Tethea; species Tethea ocularis. Next base: position 8,559,195 of record OY741972.1, on the reverse strand, counting down.
TTTCCTCAGTTGGTATATTGAATGTAACACGGGATGGAGCATTTCTCCCTCTCAATTTTGGATCCCACTCCAAAGCAACTCTTAACCATTCCTCAATTGATGATTTGAGAGGCTGGGAAATATGATTTTCAGGGAATAATTCATTGGAATATTCAATGTCACCATGAAATGTCTCATAGACACAAATGTTTTCATGCGCTTTCTTTTTCACATGTGGCATCCACTGTACAGGTGCCATGAATGGTAGGAAGGGTCTCTTACCACAGATTATCTCAAAAGCAAGCAGTCCCAATGACCAGTAATCAACAGAATTGCTGTAGCTCTTACTGTAAAGAATTTCTGGTGCCAGATACTGCAGTGTTCCAACAAAACTAGCACAAATTGAGTTTGAGTCGATCTCCTTAGCATAACCAAGGTCTATTAGTTTATAAGTGATCTTTTTTTGTCCTTGAGGGGTAATATCACCCTGCCCTTGATTGTCTAAAACATGCATAACAATATTCTCTGGTTTGAGATCTCTGTGCGTGATTTTATTTTGATGAAGGAACTGCATAGCACTCCTAGTATCACTAAGTATTTGTCGAACTTGTGTTTCTTTCAGGCCACTGCAAGATTCTGGTTTATTTAGTAACTGACGTAGGTCACCACCACCGCAATATTCCATACAAAGGATCGGCAGCCCGGAAGGATTTGCGCGCTGAAGGCCATTTATAAATTCTGATGGCAATTCTTTGGTTCCCACAATGTTGGGGTGGTAGCAATTCTGCAACATTTCTACTTCCTTGGTCCATCGTTCTTTGTGCTTCTCGGTAAGTTCATCGCCCCATTTACAGGTTTTGATAGCGAGTTTCTCATCTGTTCTTTTATGCTTCCAAAGTACAACTACACCGAAACTACCAGATCCTAGGACCCGATCTTTGATCCAATCTCCAATAAAAACTATATCGTCCATTTTGAACTGGTTATTTTAAAAGAAATTTAATAAAAGTAGGTTAAAACATTTCATAAATGTAAAGATGTGATAAAAATAACTTAGACACTAAACTGACGGACTGACATATTCTTCAGTCAGTCAGTCAAGTCAAGTGTGAGAATCCCCGGAATAATTAATGTACTGTACGTTGTGATTCTCTCATTGCTTCTTTGTTTTGGTAAAAGTAATATTTTATGAACGTACATATTCGTTCGCTGGGCTGTATACATATATCTGTTGCCGACTAAGACGCAAAGTACATACATCATAATTTGAATCATCATTATACATAAATACTTTGTATCAATACGACATTTTTCTTAGATTTCTCTAAAAATCCGGCAATATTAAAATTAGAATACGGCACCCCTAAATTTGTCAGGCAACACTGCTTGTCACAGTTGTCACGAATCAATCACTTTTTTAATGTCGTTGAAAGAAAAAAAATCACAACAATGTCGTGTTGTGTGTGAATAATCCGTAATTTAATTTACCGTTTCTGTGTAAAATGAACTGCATTGTTAGACAATTACACAAAATTAATAATTAAATGTGAAATAACTAAAAATGAATGTTATAGACATAACTAAGTCCTGCCGAACATGTATGAAGACCAATGTGAGTCTGCTGGACTTGTTCGAAACAGTTAAAATTGAGGGGGATAATTGTCTTCAATTAGTAAATATGCTCATGGAATGTACCACAGTGCAGGTAATACATTAATTAATTATAGGTACATGATTTGGGGACACATATTATCCCATTTGTGAGCCAACAGACTAAATTTAAGTTATATATTTGTAATTTTTCAGGTATCAAAAGATGATGGTCTACCACAGAAGCTTTGCAATGAATGTGTCAATTTACTACAGATTATGTACACATTCCGTAACCAAACAGCAAAAGCACAGAAGGAATTTGAAAGATTGCTGCAGTTGCAAAATGAAGTTAAAAAAGAGTTTGATGTAGAATTAAAAACTGAAAACGATACTGATTACTTTGAATCCTATGAAGGCTTTAGTTTAAATGATGAATTTTTGAAAGCAGAGTCAGAAGAAAAAGTTTATGAATGTAGTAAATGTCAAAAACGGTACAGCCAAGAGAAAAGGTTTTTAAGCCATTTGGCTTCACACAATGTGCCTTCTTTGAAATGCTCTTTTTGTAATAAATCTTTTCACAGACAATCATCTCTAGACAAACACTTGACAAAACATGATAATAAATGTGAGGTATGCAATGAAAATTTTGAGACGAAAAAACTTTTGAACCAACATTCTGCCGTTCATAAAGGAGATGATGTAAAGACTGAGTACAATGAATTGATAAAATACCAATGCCTGCAATGTGAAATGTCTTTCCCAAAGCACAGATCGCTTGCTATGCATATGAAAAAGCATAAGAATAAGGAGAACCATAAATCCTTTATATGTGATATTTGTGGTAAAGAGTTCTCTATGAAGAGTTTGTTGAAAAGGCATATGAAGCTACACAGCGAGCATGCATATGTTTGTATGAAATGTAACAAGCGTTATTCTAGACAGGACCAGTTGATGGAACATATGAACAAACATAATGGACACAAACCTAATGTTTGTCCTTATTGTAATAAAGGTAAGGAAAATATTTATTTTATTAATCTTCAGATTCTTATTAGAAGTTCCTACTAATAGTATAAATGTGAAAGTTTGTATGTATGTTTGTTGCTCTTTCACGCAAAAACTACTGAATGGATTTAGATGAAACTTGGCACATAGATAGATCATACCCTGGAATAACATATAGGCTACTTTTTATCCCGGGAACACAGGTGAAACTGCGGGGGACAGCTAGTAAGAAATATATTCAAGAAACTGCTAAAGGTTGAAATAAATTATGTTACTTATAAAAGTAGTAGCATAATGGTGCAGATTCTGTTGTTTACGAACTTAACTAATATTAGACAAATCACCACTCTTTCATTTTAGCCTTATTGAAAAAAGATAGAACATTTTTAATGCTGTCAGTTTAATCCATACCGTCGTAATGTACGGGTAAATAGTCGTGACCAATAAAGATCGCGCTTAAATTCATGTTGAAATGTGTGATCGGATTAAACTGACAGGACTAAAATATCTTGCATCCCTTTCTTATATTTACTATTAGAAAGAGATATAGTGAGATTAAATTTATTTTAGTTCGTAAACAACAGAATCCGGACCAATGTCTGAATAATTTACAAAGTATTCTGAAAATTAATTTCATTAAACTTATTTAAGTATCTAAGCAATTTGTTACATAGAGAATTAACTTTTTCCACATTCCTATAGGATTCTCACAACTAGGCAGCTTGAAGGACCACATCCGTGTCCACACAGGGGAGACTCCATACCTGTGCTCAGAGTGTGGCAAAGGCTTTAGTAACAGCTCCAACCTACGGCAACACATGATGCGTCACTCTGGTGTTAAGCCTTACGCTTGCAACTTGTGCCCTAAAACATTCTGTACTAAAGGTTTGCAACTTTTGTTTCCTAGTTCCTTGTAGATTTATTGAGCGATGACAGAACATCAAATCGCGAAACCACTGGATGTGGGCAGCGCAAGACTGGTAATTATGGAGATCCTTAGGGGAGGCCTTTGTCCAATAGTGGACATCTTTCAGCTGATATGATGATGATGAAAACATCAAGTAAAGCTAGGTGACCTATAGAATTCAGGTTTGGATCCAGGATTTGGTTTAGAAAGGGGCAATCTTAGGTCATTTCACCTGTTTAAATTTACAGAAAATTGAAAAATAAAATTATATGAATATGTGTCTCACGGGGGATGGCGGCAAATGCACCCATTACCCCCGCCCTGGATCCCCGTCTGATAAAATTTATCTGAAACAAATTGAATAAAGTAATTAGCTAGGCAGCATTTAACCTATAGAAATAGTCTGGAACAAATTAGGCACCATTTATAATTTCTGTACCTAATATGTAATTTATAATCATTTTTGTCATAGATGCATGACATTATATTTTTTAAATTCATGATACCTACATAATAAAATAATCAACATCCATGATCATCATGTAGCACTTTTAGAAGATCTTTTAGAAAATCAGTCTGAAAATTTTGCAAAGTAACATTTTCATGAAATAGTCGTATATGTCAGTAATATACCTTGGAGGAATATGTTGATGATTTCTTTAGTTATTAATCAGTAAATATACTACCATTCTTCTCGCAAATAACATGTTGATGACGACCTATAACTGGGCTGCAATTTGCAAAAAACGTGATAAAATTTGAATTTCGCGCTCCAACCGACGCCTCCCCCTTAAATATAATTAATTCAGCGTTAGCATAGTTGACAGCCTATTCTTCATGTTTAATTAATTTTAAGTTAAAATGTGAAATGCTGCTAAAAACATTTTGTATTTTTGTAATTTTATTTCTAATCACCATGGCAACCCAACCCAGGTCAGATGACATCACACGCGGCCACGCACACTGGCGCGCACCCTTACAAGTGCGAGCAGTGCGGCGCCGCCTTCACCAAGCCCAACTCCCTTAAGAAGCACAAGTTCATACACCTCGGGGTCAGGCCCTTCGCCTGCGACACTTGTACCATGCGGTAAGTACTTGTAGCTTTAACCAATGAACGGCCACGTTGAGAAAATAACTTAACGAGTTCCTGTCAGTATAGAGTCTGTCCCTCTCAGTTCTCTGCTCTCTATCCCGCTCGCAGCTTAATACACTCGTATTTTGGCTGTGTAATTCATGTCCTCTTCAAATATGAGGATATTATTATGAATTATAAAATAAAAGAATTGTACTTGTTAGATAAACAAGTAATATACATTTTTTTTAAATATTTCTTTATATTCTGTAATGGTTATGTTAATTTATTATTCGTATAAAGTGTAAGCAACGACGTCGCGCACATTTTTATAGATTTTTTTCAGTAATCATTAAAACAATGGTATACTATGCATTAAAAATATGCCAGACATTTTTTTTAAATCATTTTATTATTGAGGTTGTATGTGTAAAGGAGGATATTTGTGCCTATTGATGCGAAAAACTTTTAATTATTAATAGAGTGGACTGTAAGGATCTTTTAATTATATGATTATAGCAACCGGCTAGTCGGGTAGGAATCGCACTAACCTGCACTTTTCTTCTTGGTTATTCCTTGATGATAGGTTATTTTGATTAAATGGTTCACGCGGCCGCGGATAGTAAAGTTGTTGAATATAATATGGTTCTTCACGCTACTTCTTATGTGTTCAGACATCAACCGACAAAATCTTAGAAGCCAAGCAAAAAAACTGTCTCTCCGCCATCTTGTCGCGTTCCAACGCTCCGGTCCATCTTCTTCATGCGAGTGCGACGGCGATGTCGCCGATTAGTGCGTGCGAGAAAGAGTAGGAAGACCGCCGGTTGCGAAATGACAGATTAAACGGGGAATGGAATATTAGATGTCAAAGACAATGTTTAGCGGGAATATTTAAAATTATTTATTGAATGGCGTCAACATTTCCCCCGGCCTTGAAGGGTCACCTTAAAGGAAATTACTAAAGCGGATATAAATATATATAATATATAGATATACATAAATGAATAAATAGGTGTGTTATATTGTGAAAGCTATTGTGTGGGTAAAGGACACAAACGGACCACTGGTCTGACGATTGTGCCCCTTGCCGTCTTTACCGTAGCGACACGAATTACATTATCTTTAGATGGGTGAACCTTAACAATCACTCCCAATGGCCATGAAAGTGTAGGCGTATTATCATTAATAATTATAACTACGGTGCCAACTGTTATAGGTACCGAAGATTGAGTCCATTTCTGTCTCACCTGCAATTGATGCAAATATTCAGTTCTCCAGCGACGCCAGAAAGACTGCACTAACTTATCTAAAAGTGAGTGACGTTGGAGCAAATTAATCTGCGTAGATTCTACATCAGTCGCAGGCAGGGATTTTAGGGGTATTGTATTCAAAAAGTGCGCAGGAGTCAGAGCAGTAGGTTCGGCGGGATCCGAGCTAAGCACGGTGAGAGGGCGCGAGTTAAGTAAACACTCTATTTGGGAAAGGATAGTAATAAGTTCCTCATATGCAAGAATTTGCTGTCCGATAACCTTGAAAAGATGGTTTTTAACGCATTTTACCATACTTTCCCAACATCCACCGAAATGTGGGGCAGCGGGCGCTATAAACTTGAACTCAATACGACTTTCTACAAGTTCTTCCTCTAAACGCGGTCGATATTCTTTGGTAATAAAATTGTATAAATCATGTAAATACGAACGCGCACCGACAAAATTTGTTCCATGGTCGGAATAGAGACACTTCACAGGACCACGGCGGGAGAGGAAGCGCTTTAAAGCGGCGAGGAAACTGACCGTGGTGAGATCCGTGGCTACTTCAATGTGAAGTGCACGCGTAGTAAGGCATGTAAATATGCATAAATAAGCCTTGCGGGATTTAACCCCGCGGGCGCGAATAGGCGTGTACAATATAGGACCTGCGTAGTCACAGCCAGTATGAGAAAAAGCCTTTTCAGCTTGCGTTACTCTTTGTGTTGGCAAATCGGCCATCATCGGAAACTGTGGGCGAGGTTTTGATTTAAAACAAATGTTACATTTATTTATTCTTGACCGAATAATTCGTCTAGCAGACAATATCCAAAATCGTTGTCTTAACAGTGAAATAAGTAATTCAGGGCCAGCATGTAAGTACTTTTTATGGTAATAATCTATTAAAGATTCTACAAGCGGATCATGTCGAGGTAGAATAACCGGGAATTTCGAATCCGAACATTCAACTGAATTGGAAAGTCTGCCACCGACATGGATAATACCGTCTTTCAAAAAAGCTTTAAGCTTCATTAGCGCGGGAGAACAGTCATTACCAGTTTCCAAATTTTTAAAGTCTAACGCAAAGTGTCTGTTTTGTATATCGCGAATTATTATACGTTCAGCTACATTAATGTCGGACACGGTGACCGCTACCGATTGAGAGCGAGCTAATTTCTTTGTAAATCTACAAACGTAAACAATAATTCGTGCGAGCTTATTCCACGAAGTGACGCGTTTGTTAAGATCTTGAACTATCGAGGTTTCTGATCTTGACACTATAATAGGATGTGCGGATGTCTTTTCTTCGGGTAAATGATCCAGCATAATTTCGTCTATTTTATTCACAGGCCACTGTGAAGGATCCTGTGCGAGCCAGGGTGGACCATGCGACCACAGTGGATGATCTATTATTTTTGCAGGCATTAGACCTCTAGAGAGACAATCTGCTGGATTATCTACTCCTGCGACATGATGGAAATGAGCGGCCGGTAAATTATCAATGGTTTTAACGACACGGTTGGCAACGAAAGTCTGCCAGCGGTGCGGTGAGGAGTTCAACCAACAGAGCGTGACCTTAGAGTCCGTAAAAGCGTATACTTCATGAATAGGATAGCGTGTGTTATAAGTGTCATGAACACATTTGATGAGCTTTGCCAATAATTCAGCACCACAGAGCTCGAGGCGAGCTATAGACAGAGGTTTCACGGGTGATACCTTCGACTTAGCACATATAACTTGAGTTTTAATTTGATGTGAATGAGTAATGTGAGCATATACTACTGCTCCGTATGCTCGTTCACTGGCATCGCAAAACCCAACCAGGCGGAAAACACAATTCTCAATGACACCCAAATGTCGCGGTATTTTTAAGTCGTTAAGAAGCGGTAGCTCCTTACAAAACCTTTTCCAAGTTTCGATAATGTGGTGCGGTGGACAGTCGTCCCAATCAAGCTTCAAAATCCACATTTCTTTAATTAAAAGTTTTGCGAAGAGAACTACCGGCGCTACAAAGCCCATTATGTCCCATATTCTAGCCACAGTGGCTAAAATGACACGTTTAGAACATGTATCTTCAGGTGCGGTGATTTTAAACTCAAAGCAGTCATTTAGTTTAGACCAGCTCAAGCCCAAAACCTTTTGATGAGCTGTTTTGTCAAATTCAATAGGCTCAGATACCTTATGCGATGCGGGAAGAGCGGATAATACAGAGTCGGAATTACTCGTCCACTTAACTAAATCAAACTGAGCGCGCTTAAAAAGTTGAATTAGCTGTTTAGCAGCTAATATAGCCTGATTCTCCAACATGACGCTGAATACTATGTCATCCATGTAGATATAACGAGAGGCTATATCTTTCGCTAAAGGGAACAAATCTCCTTCGTCTGCAACGAGTTGTTGAATAACGCGGAGAGCGTGATACGGGCTGGATCGGAGTCCAAAGCAAACCCTATTAAATTCGTATACGGCAAGTTCATCTTGCGGATTGAAGCGGTATAGCAATCGTTGAAAGCGGCGGTCACGAATATTCATTACTATTTGAAGGAACATCTGTTTACAATCTGCGGATAGTGCGGTAGCGAAAAGACGAAAATTTAAAATAATTGTAAACAGATCACCCTGTAGGTTCGGACCACTATGGAGTAAATCGTTCAGCGCGAGACCTGAACTTGATTTATGACTAGCGTCAAGAACCATACGGAGTTTCGTAGTGGATTTATATTCACGGATTACACCGTGGTGCGGTATGACATACACGGGATAAGGATCGTCACTACTCGGATCTAAAACTGGCGCGGGCGACAGATAACCTTTTTCCAAATATTCATGTATAACTGCATCGTACGCGACTTTAAACTCAGGAGCACTATTCATCTTCTTTTCCAAGCCAAGAAACCGCTTTCGGGCCGACTCATAACTATCACCGAGCGCACATACATCGTCCCGAAAAGGTAATGAAACGATATATCTACCAGTATCTTTGTCGCGTTCGGTCGTTTCACGGAAAAAATGTTCGCACTCTATTTCATCCGGAGACTGAGTGGGAGGAGTAATTAAAGGTGAGTCGTCGATTTGACAGAATCGTTTAACTAACATGTCAAGTGTATCATGTTCAGCGGGTGCGGATGCGGGTGCGGGAGCAGCTATCGAGCTACAATAAGCTACGGTTGTGCCTTTGCGTGCGGGAAGAAGAGTGGGCACCGTGCCCATAATCACATAACCGAGCGTGGTTTGTATAGCGGGCGGAACAAAACAACTACCATGTACTACACCGGGTAATAAAAGTTCTGAAAACAAGGACGCGCCGATCAATACATCGATCTGAGCAGGCTCATAAAATCTTTCGTCAGCCAAAGGCAAATCTTGAAGGAATGGCAATGCGGAAACGTCTATATGCGTAGATGGCAAGTTATCTGTTATTTTTTCAACAACCAGTGACGAAATATTATATTTTGAATTATCATTAAAACGTGAACAAAATTGTAAATCAACAATCCCCTTTGTATATTTTTCAGAGCCACCGATACCCTTTACCTTAATATTATTATTATTATTTACTGATAAACTCAAACGTTTACAACATTCTAATGATATGAAATTACTCTGAGATGCACTATCTAGTAAACAACGCACACTATGTTCTGTACCATATATGTCACGTACTAATACAGTAGCTGTAGCGAGCAAAACTGTAGTCATAAGGTTACATTGCGCGGTGAGTACGCTAGTATCTTGTGACGCGCTAGCATGCGGCGGTTGCGGCGCAGTATTGTACGTAGTACACAACGATAGGCTAGAACTCGGAGCAGCGCGAGCGGTTGTAGCGGTAGGAGTCGCGGTGGCGGCAGGTAGCGACTGCAGCGAGGCGGGAACGGCCGCGGCGGCGGGGGCGGCCGCGGCGGCGGGAATGGCGGCGGATGGCGATTGCATCGAAGCGGGAACAGCATCGGCGGCGGTGATAGATTTTAAGTTATCAAAGTGTAGCAAACTATGATGTTTACCGTGGCAAGACTTGCATTTAGAAGTAGAATTGCACGTCCCCGCCCTATGTTTACCACTCAAACAATTCACACATGCGTTCCGTTCTTTCACACATTTATAACGATCGCTTGGTGACATTTTACCAAATGCGGGACATTTGTATAAATGATCATGCACAATATCTTTACACAAACATTTGTACGTCTCGGAAACAGAAATATAAGATTGCGGTTGTGGAGCTTTAGCGGTGAGCCTAGGTTTCGGATTACCACTGGAACTCGAACTCGAATCACTATGACGCAGCAATATATTAGTTTGTTCTTTAACATATTCAATCAAATTTTTAAATTCAGGAATCTTATCTTTACGTGAATGCATTTCGAATGAACGAACCGTTTCAGAATCTAACTTTTTTAAAGCGGTGTGTAAAATAATAAAATCAGTTAAATCTGGCAGTTTCAAATTTTTCAAAGCATTAACAGCTGATACAAATTTATCCTGAAACATTTCCAAATTATGAGCGGATGCGTTAGAAAAACCTTTGAAGTCAAAAATTTGATTAATATAACTCGATGCTAGCATACGCTTATCCTCATACTTTCCTATAAGCGAGTTTAGTATGAGTTCGTAGTTTTCGGCGCACGGAGTAACACCGGCGAAGACGGATTGCGCTTTGGGCGTCAATTTACCTAATAAATAGTATAGTTTATCGGAGTCAGACAAACATGGGTTATCATGCACATTCGATTTAAAACTCTCATAAAACAACGGCCACGATCGTATATCACCATTAAATGACACGAGTTCTATGGGCGGGAGTGAAGGTGACTTTGGTTTTAGTTTTGGTTTTTCATTAATTATTTCACTCGTAAGGCGATTCAGTATGCGTTTAATATGGCAATACAATTCCTCAAACGAAACCCACGACTGATATTCTACCTTTGCTCCAGGATTAACCTGCATGTTATATAAATTATATTCATTCAAAGTTTTTTCAAAATCACTACGTAATGCATCAATTGAAATTGCGCCAGAAAGGAACTCCTCTCTGTCTTCAGTTTTATTTACTCGTTGGGAGCAATCGTATATTGTTTGAATGCGGCTAAACAAAGAATCCCGCCTAGCTATAGCAATATCTAACAATAATTTTATTTTAGGATCTATACTTTCAGGCTTTGGATCATTCTTTTTCGACGTGCTACTTGTTGACATTGTTATAAGTATATTATAATTCAAAGGTTATTTTTAATAAGTTACGCGTAAGCGAGCTATGTATGTATATAAACGGGTGGGCGAATACCTATCTATCAGCGACAAGCCGGCCTGCGTGGTTCGACTTGTCGACCTATGTAGGTATAAAAATGCGGTGCGGTTTATGTAGGTATGCAAAGAAAAGCAATAATTACTCACCCATTTATTCGATTATTTAGATATACCTAAGTGCGGGGGAGTATAAAATGTGTGCTTAGGTATATTGTGATGTTGAATATAAGAGTGCGTGAAAGAAATATGCAAAATTTAATAAAATATTGATATAAAACCGCTTAGTGAAATTACGATGAGAGTAGGTACGTAGGCATATTCACGTACGAAACAATGCATTAAGTTGCGGATGGGTACAGAAAATAACCCAATCCGGGCGAAGTGACCAAAATATTGATGCGAAAAACTTTTAATTATTAATAGAGTGGACTGTAAGGATCTTTTAATTATATGATTATAGCAACCGGCTAGTCGGGTAGGAATCGCACTAACCTGCACTTTTCTTCTTGGTTATTCCTTGATGATAGGTTATTTTGATTAAATGGTTCACGCGGCCGCGGATAGTAAAGTTGTTGAATATAATATGGTTCTTCACGCTACTTCTTATGTGTTCAGACATCAACCGACAAAATCTTAGAAGCCAAGCAAAAAAACTGTCTCTCCGCCATCTTGTCGCGTTCCAACGCTCCGGTCCATCTTCTTCATGCGAGTGCGACGGCGATGTCGCCGATTAGTGCGTGCGAGAAAGAGTAGGAAGACCGCCGGTTGCGAAATGACAGATTAAACGGGGAATGGATTTAGCGGGAATATTTAAAATTATTTATTGAATGGCGTCAACAGTGCCGATAAATTTACTATTTTTGGTTTCTAAACCGCAAAATCGATAGGGACTTTGAATCTAATACGTATATAACTGACTAGCTGTTGCCCGCGGCTTCACTCGCGTTCCGGGGATAAAAAGTAGCCTATAACCTTCGGGAATAACGTAGCTTTCTATTAGTGAAATCATTTTTCGAATCGGACCAGTAACTCCGGAGATTAGCGCGTTCAAACAAACTTTTCAGCTTTATTATTAGTATATATATATATAAGTGATGTACCTGGCAGGTTCACGTGTAAAGACCACCTGAAGCGGCACCAGCGCATCCACACCGGCGAGAAGCCCTACCGCTGCCGGCTGTGCGCGCGCGCCTTCACGCAGAGCAACGACATGCTCAAGCATCTACGCACGCACCTCGGACAGAACCTCTACCAGTATGTACCCTACGCTACACTCAACTATGCTGCAATATGCTACACTCAACTATAATACGCTACGGTAACAGCTTACCATCAGGCGGGCCGTATGCTTGTTTGCCGACATTGTTATATAAAAAAAAAATACTATACTACATTACACAATTACACTACTCTACGCTATGGTAAACTACGCCTCACAACTACGCTACATTATACTATACTACGATATGCTACACTGTACTATGCTACAATACACTACACTACAATAATATGCTACAATATACTAGACATATTTTTTCATAAAATGAATTTCCACTTCACAGATTTTAGTATATTTTTGTAGTGACTACTCCTTAAACTTCGCTACATTATACTATACTACGATATGCTACACTGTACTATGCTACAATACACTACACTACAATATACTAGACATATTTTTTCTTAAAATGAATTACCACTTTACAGTTTTTAGTATATTTCTTCGTTTGTTTCTTAGTGACGACTCCTTAACTTTGGACCAATATTTATTAAACACACTATGTATATGTATACTACAAATATTTTATCTGTTTATTAACTGTTATGGAAGACGCGGCGTGGGCAGGCCCCCCACAAGATGGACCGATCTTGTGAGGGTCGCGGGAAAGCGCTGGATGCGGGTAGCGCAAGACCGGCTATCTATCGGGGAGATCCTTGGGGGAGGCTTTTGTCCAGCAGTAGATGTCTTTCGGCTGACATGATTATTAACTGTTATATAAAAATTACAGGTGCTCAATATGCGGCAGCAGTTTCAGACTGCTAAGTGAACTGAAACAACACTATCCAGTACACTTTGTAAATGGGAACGAAGGTGACTCAGCTGTGAAGACATTTGAACCAACCAACCCACCCGAGGATGTGAAACTAGACGAGCCTAAGCAAGAGAAAGACAACACGGAAGGGAGAATAACTATTACAATTAATAAATGTGACCAAAACGGCTTGGCTGGTGATATTACTATTAATATAGATCAGGGAGCAAGCTAGTAAAATAAATTAATAAGTAGATACAGTATGGAAAGTTTAGAATTTAGCACGGTGGTAGGGTACTTTGTAGTACCCGCCTGGCTGGCTACCACCCTCAAGTTGAAAATCTGTCGCCAAGCACCTTTCGGTGAACCGACAACTGCACTTGAGAGCCAGTTCCTTTCTAGGCTTTGTGTGCTTACCACCATTGGCCACATCATCACTGACCACGGTGAGATTGTGGTCAAACACAGGCCTATACATAGTAAAAAAAAAAAAAAAAATGTATAAATCCTACTTCTCTACGCCTTATACGGCTGAACCATTTTTGACGAAATTTGGTATGGAGGTAGCTGATACCCTGGATTAACACATCGGCTACTTTTTATCCGGGTAACGCGAGTGAAACCTCGGGGCAGGAGCTAGTATGATATAACATTCTTCTCGTTCGGCTACCTGATCCCAAACTAAGCAGATCTTGGATAGAAGGCTATAACAATCAATTCTCGGTAATTGACAATGTTATAGAATAGACTATACTTCGTCCGACCAATTATTTTAAAATAAACCTTATTGCTCTCTCTCAAGAGATAAACCTTATCGTAAAGCTATAAAGTTCATTTTCTAATGTCATACTTAAACGTCAAAAGGTTGGATGAATTTGACAACTTTAAATATTTTCTGTCCCTTTCCCATATTTTTTATAAGAAAGAGATGTGATTAAAATAAGCACAGACACTGCACAGTGCAATTTGCAACAGATTCGGTTTATAACTTTACGATTTGCCGATGACATTCATCGTTTGACCTCAGACATATGTTCAAATTATAAAACATAGATGGCGCTATGCCGTGAATATCAATGCAGCCTACATCGCACGTCTACAGAAAAATCACAGAGTAATTGTGGATCATAGAATTTGTAAGGATAAAACTCTAATAAACGTACGAAACTTACAGTCTCTGGGCAACATTGCCCTGTATATAATATGTTATTATATGACATCAGTGACTTATCTTAATTTGACATATTGCACATGCGTAATGAGCACTTCAAACGCCTTCATAATATAACTGAGCAACGTGCAAACTGTATGAAATGTATTATTAATTTATGTAGGCAAATATGTGTGAAAAGCCGTTATTTATTGAAATAAAGTGATTTATAATATATCTCCTTGCACTCGGAAATTTTATAATATTTTACTTTAGATATAAAATTTCAATGAAATCATGCAACAGTTGGAACAGTTTTGATTTTTATTTTTCATTTTTATAAATTTCAGTCCTTTAAGAATTTTTTTTTTGTGTAATATAGGCATTAATGTAAAAATTTAAATCTCAGTCAAATGAACTTTATGATTTTCTATTTGAATTTGCGTACAATACTTAGCTGAGGACACGGGCGTTATTCTTAAATCGCATAAAACTCACATTTAGCCTATGTTAAAGCCTTAAATCTTAGCTTCAGATTGTGGTTGCTGTCTTTAACAAAACCTAGAAGGTAACCTTGGACTAGATACCTTAGTAGAAGACTTTATCATTAGCATTCATATAGATATTATGACGTATGCATCCGTTAAGAAAGGATTTCTGAAAATTCAACCCCATAAAGGGGTAAAATAGGGAAACGCGTGTGCAACCGGGGCGAAAACTATTACGTATAAATTACGAAGATAAGTTATTTTTAAATAAAGTGCACTTAATGCTGTTTCCATCAGTTTTAATAACTCTGCGAATAATTGATGTCATCCGTTTTAAATAAGCCCGGTATATTTCCTCATTTTTGTGTCTTACATACGCGTAATAAGACTCATAATTGAAATAAATACAAAGTCAATGAAAATGTCTAGGCAAATGTATGAATAATTTATTACTTATTGATTCTATCAATATAATTTTTATCAATCACCAATATCTAAGTATCTCAGACCAAGAAAAAGGAAAGATGGAGCTCCGCGGACAACTAAAGTCAAGCTTTGCCGTGATCTTCCAAATAATACAAGCTCACTGTAAAGATAACCTATTAATGAAGGTACTATTTAAATGAAATATAATTGTTTTATTGTGAACATCAAATTTATAATATTGTACAGAATGACGGCACTTAAATAAATCAAAGGCAAACTGTTAAACGAGATTCCACAAAACTGTGCTCTCTTTTAGTACGTGAAAAAAAAACATGTGCGGTGTAAATGTTTAAAAATAACATTAAAATGATGAAAAAGTCTCACGGATACACTTTTCACTTGAACGTACTTATTAATAATACCTTTTATTTACTAATTAAACTTAGGTTTTATTTTTTTATAACATAAAACCTCCAAAGTATTCGGATATAGACAACATGGTGGCTTGCTTTAGTTGTTCGCGGCGCCCTGTCTTTCTTTTACTTAGTCTGAATAAAATATTTATGGAAGCAGTCGATCGTATCTTATCTTCATCGATTTTTTTTATGTAGTTTCTATTACATATATTCAATTTGTATATTTTCTATGTTTTAAAGTAGAGGCTATGGTATGTTATGTATATTTTAGATGCTTAATTTAAAAAAAAAAACCAATCCAAGTATTTGTTCTTAGGTTCGTACCTTATAGTATTTTAGAATATAAAGAATCTCATAGCATTTACTAGTTTAGGTTTACGTTTTAGAAACACTGTAAAATTAAATATAGTTGCAATTGATTCGAGCGACTTTAGTTGCCCGTATAAGTTTATGCAACTTTAGGGACCTTTGCGCCTACGGAACCCTAAAATATATTTCTTTGTGTTAATAAAAAACTTTGTTACTATGTAATATACGTTATTATGGCTTATTATACATTATTATGATCAGAGTTTTATTAATTTATGTCAATTTATTATATAATTATTATGTCTAGTGTTGTGCCTACTTTTTTGAGTTTTTCAGCAAACTGTCACTATTATAATGATTACTACCTACCTACTATTTAATTCTAAGGTAGGTACTTTAGTAAATGTTACGTAGGTAGTTGAATAAACAAACAGCCTTATTTGGATTAAAAAGACCAAATTATTGTATAACACATTATACTCATGTAATGATAAAGAAATATAACTAGTTATTTTTAAACAAACTTTTGTTTTTTTTTTATAATTTTTTTCCCAAAGTCTAGGTACCTTAGTTTCCTCGAGTTTTGTCGATATTCTTATTATTATCTGGTTCAAAATCAAAACTCATTTATTCAGTTTAGGCCCTAATGAGGCACTTATGAATGTCAACAATTACAGTTTTACAATAGACTACTATCGGTTCGGAATACACTTGAACTTAGAAGACTCCGGCAAGAAATTCAGCAAGGCTTCTTTAAGTACCTACTTCAAAAATCCGGTACATTCCTATCTATACCTACAGATTTTGATTTTGTTAGTAGTTTGGCTTAGGTAGTCAGTGCCGGTTTTACCTCTACCAGCGCCCAGGGCGAGATGTGATAACCCCCCCCCCCCTCCCCCTTCTCCCGCCAACAAAAGGGATTTTAAGCCATTATAGCTATTTTATCTTTAGACTTGAGAATTTATTTATTTATTTAGACTCGAGATAGCGGGACTCGCTCATGAGCGACCGAAAATATAGGTGGGCCTGGCGCCCCTTTACATCTGGCGCCCTGGGCGATCGCCCTACCGCGCCATACCCTAACGCCGGTACTGTAGGTAGTGTAGGTAATATGATGAGATCGCGGTCAAATATACAAAAAAAAGTATCAGAAGGTCGCTCGAGCAATATTGCTACATTTTCTCGAATTTACAGCAGATTATATTGTTATGAAATTTATTGAGCAGTTTATTACCTTGCACAGACAAAAAAAACTTGTGCACGCTTCAGAGATTCCGTTGAGATGAAAGCAGGCGATTCTTGACGTGACGTGACCCGATAAGGGTTGCGACGAATTAGGCGGGCGCCAGACCAAAGTCAATATGACCTTAATCTCAACTACCATCTCTGTTTTTCCTTTTAGTGTGATACTAAAACCATGAACCTTATTAACCACTCTATTAACGCAAAAAAATACTGTAAAAAAAAAAAAAAATATTTTCTCATTCCAAATTATAAACTGTCTATATTTTTGTAATTATTCCCCCCCTTTAAAAGCTTCCTTTTTGATACCCACTCGATGGGTTTGGAAGTATTTTATCGTTGAAAGTAGGTACTATACATTTAGGCGCCAAAAAACGCCATTTTATTTTTTTATAATTTTAATATACCTACCCAAAGAGATACAGGTAGCCACTGACGCTCGTGCAATAAAGACGAATCTAACGACATAATATAATTCATCAAAATTGGTTCAGTCGTTTAGTAGTTACTAGGGAACATAGGGATGGACATACATCCTACATAAATACATACAGGTCAAACAACCCTCCCTTTTTGGCTTAGCAGCTGCAGCAGTCAGATAAAATAAAAACATCAGAAATTCAGATGACATCAGAGGAGATTGTTAGTCTACCATAATACTACAACAAAGATATACCTATCCGAAGACAAAAGTTATAATACTTGATGTCTGAAATGCAATTACGATACTCTGAGAGAAATGGGTCAAATTGTTTGATAAAAGCATTATGAAGCTGGACGTACTGCTTTGAAATTTAACTATAGAACAATACCTAGTGTACTACCTTAGGTAGGTATAAAAAAACATTTTATATAGTTTTTTATCGAGTTTAAAAATACATTAAAAGTACTTTTAAATCTATTCTATTAGAAAAAAAAGACTATTTTTATTTGAATTAAAACTAATTTTACATCAATCAATAAGTTTATGCATCGTTCTTCTTACCTTCAAAATATCTAAAGATCCAAGGTCATCGATACCCTGTTAAAGGTACCCTATAGGTACTACTACAGATAGATTTGTCTTTTTTCCTTCGTCCAGTCTGCGCATTAATCTACGGTTAGATAGGGCGGGGGTAGTCGCTGGGGCGGGCGTCGTTATCAGTGCGCGGCGAGCAATCGTGGGTGGCGCACACGGTGAGTAAAACCCTTACTACATTATTTACTATGACTGGATTTTATCATCTTGTTTTCTATTCCTTCTGAAATATTTTATAATCCGTGTGCATTTTGAATCGGTTGTAGGCAGTGAATAGTTTATTTGTTCCTAGGTACTATTTCATACAATGTGTTTGGGAGTGCATTGAGATGCTCTTTTGAATTCAATGTTTTGTTTTACTGATGAATAATTTAATAGTTAACATAGAGTAGGTATGTATGTAGTTGAGAAGATACTTTACAGAGATATATTTTCATTTAAAATATACCTACCAATATTGTGGAGAAACTTTAATTAGTTTAAAGTTGTACATAAATTCTTTAAGATTGGTTCCTTACGCGGAAATGGTGAACAAATATTTTTTTTTTATTTTAAGAATAAAATAAATGCAATTTGATTAGATTAATTTATTCATTTAATTCCTAACTGCACTCTATCGTTTCGTTTTTTTTTTCAAAGCTTTTATTCAAGGAAAATCGAAGCAGCGATTTCAATTTATCTCAAAGTAAAAAAGTCGGTATCTATCATGAATATTTATAGTGAATATAAAAATAAATAGATACATGAGTACTTATTTAAACAAACTTGTTTACGAAATGAGTTGGTCATAATAATATCTAGATCACCATAAAAGAGACAGTCCACATAAGACAAGCAAAACTAGGTACTAGTCGGATCGATATTGAATAATGTAGAGAGTAAATTACAGAAATTAGTTTTCCTATGTTCACCCCTCAGGCCGCATCTTGAATGTAAAACTTTGTGACAGCAATAATTGGGTACATTTTCCTTTGAATCATCTTAGCGGGGAAATTGCGTATAAAGCTAGCTACTGCCATAATTTTATACGTTTGTTTGTCGCGAATGGTAATTTGTACGTAAATAAACGTTTATTTTCTCTACATAGTGTACAAAAGGAATAAGTCACCCTCCGCGTCTGTCTGTTTATCCGCTAACTACTTCTAAAACACGCAACGGATTATGAAACGGTTTTCACCATCATGAACATTTCTTTTTCCGGAAGGTTTATGAATAGTACCTACATCGTAATTACTATGTAAATAAAGAAAATATTTCAGAACAAAGTCGTAAAAGAAAAATACTTTAATTGCCAATTTTTTTAATGTAAATTGCAACCGTGTGATGCCAGGGCGGGTCGCCCGCAGTAAGGTAATATAATAAGATATTTTCTTTTTTTTTATGCATCTATGGTATTCTCTAACGTTTCATTCTTCGACGAGCTCGCGCAACGATGCCGCATACAACTGACATCTCACGTGATTACGTAGTAAACAATAGAGACAGAGAATAGAGTACAGTGACAGCGTTGAATTCGTCATCGAGCTTGTGATACCGCCTTACAGACAGTGCCGGTTTTAGCTCTACCAGCACCCTGGGCGAGATGTGATAACCCAAAAGGGATTTTAAGCCATTATAGGCATTTTATCTTTAGACGAGAATTTATTTATTTATTTAGACTTGAGATAGCAGGAGTCGCTCACTCTGAGCGACTGGAAATAAAGGTGGGCCTGGCGCCCCTTTACATCTGGCGCCCTGGGCGATCGCCCTACCGCGCTCTACCCTAACGCCGGTACTGCTTACAGAATAGCACCCCAGAAAACATACAATTGTGGTAGGGTAAGTTGGGTAGGGACTTTGTCATACTCGTCTGTCTGGCTACCACCCTCAATTTGAAGATATGTCGCTAATCTCCTATCGGTGTGTTCCAGCAGTTTCCAGTTACCTTCTAGACATTTTGGTGACGATGGCAGCCAGTTATCACCCACCAGGTAGTCCCCCTACCTGCAAAGGTTCAGTTCAGGTTTTTTACGGTATACCTACATGAAAATTTTTTATAAGAGCTATAGTCTTCCGTTTCGTGGTCGCCACTCGAGAACGTCTCTGCTCGAGCGGCCGTCAGTTCTACGAGCGATGTGCCCCGCCCACTGCCACTTCAGTTTGGCAATTCTTCGGGCTATGTCGTTTACTTTAGTTCGCCTGCCTGCGGTTCTCATAATTTCTGATTCGACCTCACAGTGAAACTCCGAGCATAGTCCTCTCCATTGCTCTTTGGGTGACCTTGAGCCTTCTTATGAGGCCCACCGTAAGCGACCACGTCTCTGTTCCATAAGTCATCACTGGCAACACACACTGGTCGAAGACTTTCGACTTGAGACACTCAAGGCCCCCCACAAGTTAGACCGACGATCATGAAGGTCGTGGGAAGGCGTTGGATGCGGATAGCGCAAGGACGGCCATCGTGGAGATCCTTGGGGAGGGCTTTGTGTTAACCCAAGGTTTCCGCTAGTTAGTATAGTTTCCGCATCATAAACAGTCTTAATTTATGAGTTTTGTAAAACACATAAATTCGGCTCTGAAAAATTTGAGGCTAGTAATGGTTTGTAATATCATGTAATATCGTCTCATAAGCTCCTGTGGGTCGGGAGGAATCCGCCCTCCTCCCTCTGGCTTCACAAAGCCTCTTCAATAAGGACGTGGAGGTACGAAGGAATATTTCGTGCTAATTCGTAGCTCGCTTCCACAGAGCTAGGTTTTTTTAAATACGGTATCTATTTTGTTGAATTTTGCGAAATAAATATTGTAGCATAATATATCTTATTTTTCCCTAAAAGTGTATCTTGACACTATTATAAGGAGGTGCAATTCATGTGTTTTCTTTTTGTATATTGCGTACACTTAATTTGTGTTGAAAAAATCATAATCCTAACTTCCTTTCTAGATAAGATATTAGGTATTATTGAGTTGAGTGATTTGGTATGAAATGAGTGGTGCGTGTCTTCTCGTGACGTTTTGTGTTATTAACGACTGTAGTTGTAAGTATGCCTTCTCCATAAATGTGGTGTAGTGTAGTTCAATGTTCTGTCCCTGTAGGGTGTAGCCAACGAACCCTGCGAATTCTGATTAATTGCAAAACTTATCAAGGTTATTGTTCTTAACATCTCATGTTCGTAAGTATCTACACAGAAACATACAACAGCTATATATACATACTTTTTTTTAGTAAGTATGTATGTTATTTTCGTCACCATAGTACCTACTTGAGAACCATTTTCATCGTAGTTTTTTTTTATTTATTTGTTTATTTTTTAATTGCGTTCCACAATCTGTACACTTAGGTGGTAATTATGTAATACATACTCAATAGGCAATCTTTCTTCGAAGTTCAAAGTTTGCAAGGTCATCTGACGACTTCTTGGATTAAAGTTTTTGGTCTGCTTGAGTCTGAAGTCTATATCTACCTCAGTTGGATGAAGAATTTTTACTTCCATAAAGGCATATTGCCTTATAATCTAATGTCTAGTTTTACCTCTGGGGCATGCGCCGCAGTTGACAATAAAACTAAAATACCGATAAATAATTTGTAATGAATCTATGCTAGTTTTGAAATTAGTAGGTAATTCCCCCTTTCAGCTAATGCAACTTTCCGAATCGGCATTTTTAACAAGTGTCTGCGAAGGTACAGTACAGTTAGCTACACAAACCACTCCAATATTATATCCCTGTTGAATATCTATCAATACACCCAGCCTAATAAAATGTCAGGCTACGACTCTTGCAGCGTATAACCTATCGGTACCTACTATACCCAGCCGAGTTATAGCTTTTATTATCTAAATCAAACTCGGCAGGGTTCGATCGACCTTGACCCGGGTGCGGCCCGATCACCCGGGACTAGGGAGCTTTATTAAACTCCCCGCTGTACCCCGCTTATCCCCTTTCAGCTGAATATCGCGTATTGAAATTCCTTAGACATATTGTTTTTAAAATGGACAATGGCTTTTTATGGAATGGGCCTGGTAGTGTAGCTGGTATCTAATGGAATTCAAGGATTATCTGCCTGTTCTGTTAATCAAATTGTGCTTAGGTATTCTATTTATGATAGCGATTTTTGTGATCGTTTATGGTTACAAAGTAGCCTATATCAGTCGGGAATAATGTAGTTTCCTATTTTAAGAATTGGAGTAACCTCGGAGTTTACCTCTTACGTGTGAACCGCTTTATAATCTTAGTCTAGATACAAACCTATATATAGCTCTTTATTGACGCACCACAAACATTTGAAATATTATACAATAAAAAAACTTAAACAAAACATTTGGAGAAAATAATATTAATAAAAACTGGTTGAGTATTTCAAAACTTGCTACGTTTATAAACATTAGTTACTCGTACAAATTTCTAAGGAAGCTTGACAGAGAATTCCGTTTTTAATTTGCATAAGTTAATAAGATACCCAAAGGGCCAATTTCGACCTCGTCATAAAATGCCACACAATTTATTGGGCGTTCTTGCCCCTTAAGCGAGACATACCTAAATTGCTGGCCGCTAAGTTGATATAGTTAATTAGGTATGTAGAATGATAATAGTGTGAATATTTCATTCTAAAATGGAAGAGAACTCTGAGGTATTTTATACCTAACCTTGTATAAAAAAGATCCGAGATTACCTACTCATCATCATCATATCGGCCGGAAGACGTCCACTGCTGGACAAAGGCCTCCCCCAAGGATCTCCACGATGGCCGGTCTTGCGCTACCCGCATCCGGTGGTTTCCCGCGACCCCCACAAGATCGTCGGTCCACTTTGTGGGGGGCCTGCCCACGCTGCGTCTTCCGGTTCGTGGTCGCCTTCGTGAACCTTCCTGCCCCAGCGAAACTACCTACCTATGATTACCTACTAGTGTATATTAATTTACTCTATGCCACTAGATCCAGTAACGAATTTATTGTACCTACCAAATATCTGTCAACAATTTTATTGTAACTTCTCCAGAAATGACGCGCTACGTGACTATAACTCCTGACATGAGCGATGCCGTGCTCCGGCACCTCAGAAACAGCTTCTTCGCAGACGAGCCACTCAATAAGGCGGTGTCGTTATGCCAGCGCGGGGAGGCCCATGCTGCGCTGGAGAGGCTTTGTGCTGCTACCATGGCCGATGGGCTGTCCATTGCTGCTATCGAGGGTGATGCGGTAGGGTCGCTTCTTCATAGTTCATATACATAATTAAAGCGTATCAGTCTACGTCCCTATTGGCTTACAAAAGCTGGAGTGTGTTGGATGTTGGTCGGTGGACTTGAAAATCAGCAGAACTAAAACTCAAATCTATCTATGTATCTATCGAAATTCTTTGTCATGGTTCGAACATGTTATGTGAAGGGATTAAAGTATGTGGCAAAAAGAATAAGTGAATATGAAAGGAGATGGTTATCCATCTGTTGAAAAGGAAAGACCGAAGAAGAGATGGAAGGATTGTGTGAAGTGAATAAACATACATATGAGTATTGCTCAGATTCTAAATAATCGGGATAAGAGCATGTAAATAAAAATGGCCATTAATCATGACAATGTTGTAAAAGAGCGAGAGAGAAGAACTCTGTAACTTATAAAGAATGTTGGAGAGTTACAAATGTTATATTTACAGGTGTTAGGGGTGGGTCTCAACGGTATCTTATGACCCGGTGACATCGAGCAGTCCATCGAGAAGATACAACAGTCTTCTGACGAGAAATACAACAAGATATTCACCATCCTGTACAACGTGAGCCGAGATTTGGACTTGTTCAATAAATTCAAGGTAGGATTTCCAAAAAAATATTAGAAAGAAAGAGAGATAATTATTTGTGAGAACCTACCTAACTATGATCAGGGCTGCCGTATTATGAAATGGTAAAGTCTATTATTGAATTTGGCTTCCATTATTTGGACAAGTGAATGGATGGCATACCTTTACGGTTATATTGATATTCGCAGGTCCCATAGATATGACAGAATTCCAGAAAGTTGGAACTAAATTGAACGTTCGTTACGATTTTCTTACGCAGCTGATTCTTATTTACCGAATCAACACAATGGCTTTTAGGTGAATGTAAACGTAAGCAAATCTGTACATTCATGCGAAATAAAGATTTCTTTAGGCTAATGAGATTTATGCTTAATATTTCAGGTCGACAGTATCCTCGAATGCAGGATCATATCCGTGTCGGAGGAGGCTCGAGGCCGCGGCCTCGCCAAGGAGCTGATGCGTAGGAGCATAGAGATCGCTAGAGAACATGGATTTAAGGTAATCCGTTTTAAATTCGTTAGTCCATTAAGATTGTCTCCTGTCGCCAGCTTTGATCTTTCATTGAATCCCCTGTGGATTTTCACAACGAATATCAAGCAGTTCCTCGTATTTTGTCTTATCGTGTCCTTAAATAAGCTATATCTCCATAATTCCTTTGATGAAACTGATTGAGTGTGCGTTAACGCACAGCAGGAACCGTAGTTCATACCGTCTAGAAACATGTAAATTTGCAGTGTAGGTAATTTAGGCATCCACTAGCTAAGGCGATGATAATTCAGTGGTAGTTACGTCGAATGTCAAGACGAAGCTCGCGGGATCAAAGCCTAAAATGACTGAGCTTTCAGTGAAGGAAAACATCGCGAGGAAAGCATACAGTGGTACTTTGTAGTACCTGTCTGGTTGGCTAGCACCCTCAAGATGAAAATATGTCACCAAGCAACTAACGGTGTGTAAGTGCTTGGTGCCGACAGTTGCACTTGAGAGCCAGTTCTCTTCTAGGCTTTGTGTGCTCAAACACAGGCCTGTATATATATAGAAAAAAAAGGCAGTGATTTTTCCATCCCAAGGGAATGAAATAATCCTCTATTTTACTAACGAGGGGTGAAACAGTGTAGTTGAAACCTACTAGTTCAACAAAACAAATCAATTCCAGCTCTTCAAAGTGGATGCAACAGGTGCTTACTCCCAACGCATCTGCGCCAGTCTCGGCCTGAACACGCTGCGCAAGGTGCGCTATGCAGAATACTGTGACCAGTCTGGGAAACCCGTGTTCGACGTGCCACAACCACATGACGCCCTCTCTGTCATGGTGCTCCAGTTGCCATGAACATATCTGCAGCTATAATACGACCGAATAACTCAGGCTGAGATCTATAGTCACCTAATCAACGACTTACCAAAAACTTGGCTACAAATTAAAACATACAAATATTTACTTTATGACGTAGGTTTATAAGTAAAGTCTGAGCAAAGTCAAAGTACGCTCTATAGATCTCAGCCTCAGTCCCTCGCCTGCGACTTTACAGGGGAGTGACTACAAAGCAGTTGTGCGAGGAGCTGATGGTTCATTACGAGTACATCGCACTGCAACATAAACCCGCACTTGCTGATTTCTAACGTCGCAGTCGTGGACTGAGTTATCCGGTCGCACTACAATTCATTACTTGATGCTTAAACGTCTCAATTAAGCTATTATTATGAAATAGAAGCAGTGCCGGATTAACCATGTAGCAAGAGTAGCAATAGCTACATGCCCCGTTCAAAAGAGGCCCCGCGCAAAAGAGGCCCCGCGTATCCAAAGCAAAAGTGAATATTTGAAAACTCATAGCAAATTAGCCCCAGGATAGAATTTGCTCCGGGCCCCGTGCTTGCTTAATCCGACACTGAATAGAAGATGCTATTACAAATTTTGCTAATCATTATCGATGTTAGTTAGAGTTGCTCGGTTGCAGTTCCGATTCGGATGACAAACCGATTGGGACTCACATTCTAAATGAGTCAGTCTGCGTGTATCACAGCATTAATTAATGAAATCGTTGTTACGCATCGAAATGGCAACCTACCAAAGATTGCAAATATCTTTTACAATCGAATCGAATAGTTGATGAAAATAAACAATTAACTTTATGCACCCCCCTGAAACAAATCCTGGCGGCGCCCATGACATAGGTTACTTTTCTTCCCGGGATCGCGGGAAAAACCGCGGGGAGACCTAGTACAGAATTCGATGTAGATTGTTTGAGTATATTTTGTTGGTGGGTTGTTAGACTTTTGAAGCACTTTTTAGGTACGGTATGAAAATACAGGTTGATGTTTTATGAATGGAACATAATGATGAAAAATGTGTACCTACCTAATGTTCATTGGAAATGTAATATTTCATATATACGTATTTAGAGCTATATTTATTTGAGATTATATGTTATTATATAAATATATATATATATATGATACAACGCTCAAAATATTATTTTGCACAAATCATTTAAGTACTCAAATATAAAATGTATATGTAACTTGAACTCATATTATGTATATTATGTGAAAATACTTAGATTGTTAAAAATTAAAAATGTAGTTTTAGAAAACGTATGTTCAGAATATAACAATAATATATTTGTATATCTTTATTTTTATTGTGCATTTCAGAGATTAATTAATATATTTTTATAGTAAAATCATCAAAATCTCGTGTGCTATGGCGCAGGAGCATATTTTTTATTTTTATATTAATTAATATGAGACGCTATTTAAATAAATATCGGTTCTTTTTTTACACTTTTATAATAATTTGATTTGCACAAGTAAAATGATAATTATTATTACCTTAGTAACCTTAGAAAAAAAAAATGTACTTTAATAAAATCTTTACGTTATTTAGTTGTATATCTACTCTGAAGTGATATGATTTTATACATGTATGTTTTATATTTAAAAATTAAAATTAAATAAATGTTATAATAATATGTCTGCTATAATAATCTATCAGTATTACTATACCTCGATATTATTTATAAATAAATGAATATTATGGTTTTGTAGAATATTTAAAACCTAGTTGTGTATGAAACATACTCACAAAAACACATATTAATAATAGATATATCCTTTATGTAACTATTATACACTCGTATTTATATCTTTATAAATGTTAGTTGAATTGTAGAAAAGTGAAATTGTTAAAGTTGTAATTTTAGTAATGAATATACTTAAATATATATGTACTTATAAAATGTTGTTTCATTTGATTTTTTTTGAACAGCCTGTAGTTGCGTCGTAATAAATATGCGTATGTTGAAATCATGTTGATATTGTCAATGATCATACATTTAGGTGGTTATTAAAGGTGGACCTACATTGATGGTTTTTTTTAAAACCTATATTAGATATTCGTTTTAACACATTAGTTTATAATGTGTTCAACATTCTTCACTTGTACGATGGCAACAACTCTGAATTTGAGAATGAAAATTCAATCTTTCATATAACCAGTCTGGCATCGCTGTCCGTATTTGGCCCAACAATTTTGTTGGCATATTGTTTAAAACAAGTAGTTTCCGTTACGCTTTTATTATTTTTAAATGTTATTTAAATTTCAACCTTGACAGGAAAATATAATAATAACGTTTTTAAAGTCAATAAGGACAAGATTCGCCTGCAAAAGAGTTGCTTTTCACGACTTTCCTAGATTTTCATTTTATTTGACAGCGCCGGCAGACTGGATAAAAGATCAACCCAGGTACCTACACAAAATAGTATGAAACAAAAATATTATTGTTTTTTATTTTAATTCTTTAGGTCCCTTATTAAAAGTTGTTCAGTAGGATGTATCAAGGCAAGCTAATCTCTACATAGTAAAAGGAAGTTGCTCTCCGCGTCTATCTGTCTCTCCTTCAAGCCGTCATGTAGGTAATTTTTTTTCCGAACCGTTTACTTAAATGTATAGAACATCCTACATAAACACATACTCTACATAACATGTCTGTTTGTCCTGTGTCTGGGTGTAATTATCTATACAAGTATGTATTTACAAAAAAAAAGTAGTATATTTAGTATATCAGTGATCTGGTTTCCATAGTACAAGCTCTGCTTAGTTTGGGATCAGATAACCGTGTGTGACGAATGTCCCAGGATATTTATTTTTATCCTAATTAAAATTTCGTATATGTAAATAAAGACAATATTTCGAAACCAAGTCGCCAAATAAATCACTTAGCCGTAAGGACAGAATAAAGAGTCTATTTTTCTACTGTGCCATAAGCTTTTAAAATCTAAAGTGCACCCGTGCGAAGCCGTGGCGGGTCGCTAGTTTCGTTTAATGTAAGTACTTAAATAAAGACAATATTTCGGTACCAAGTCGCTGTACCTACTCTCTGGCTAATGACTTATATTTTTAGCGCTAACGTAGGTAACGTAACGTAACTTACAACATATTTAATGGTAGGCATCGTTACGAACCAACACCCGTTTCTATCGTATGAGCAGTGTATCGATAGATGGCATTGTCGACTGCTGAAAAATCTCTTGGGTGAAAGTTGTGGGCCACTCACTGAGTATATTATTTGACATTAATGTTATATCTCGTATTAGGGTCGGTTGCATAAAGCGCGGTCATAGTAATGTAGTTAGGTTACGGTTATAGTTAACTTTAACCGCCGAAAAAAAGAAAACTGGGTAGCTCGTAAATTTTCGTGTCACTTTAACCGAAACCATAACCGACCGAAGGAGATCGGTCATCGTCAAAGTGACTCTACGG
The DNA here is from genome assembly GCA_963555595.1 of Tethea ocularis. Lineage (NCBI taxonomy): Eukaryota > Metazoa > Arthropoda > Insecta > Lepidoptera > Drepanidae > Tethea > Tethea ocularis. The sequence continues at coordinate 8,530,544 of OY741972.1, read as the reverse complement.
TCAAAGCATGGTAATAGTTAAGTTAACTTTGACTATAACTTTAACTAAAATGTACGAGCAACCGACCTATAGCAGGTAGTTATGTAGGTACCTAATAGCAGTAGTTCTACATTTCTAGTTTATAAAAAAATGTTAATGACGCCGATTCTGACAAACTAAACTAAATATTAGGCACATCATCTCTCTCATAAATTTTATTGCAAAAGATTCGAAAGAACATTTTTAATGCTGTCAAATTAGTTTATGCCATCGTAATTTACGGGTAAATAGTCGTGACCAATAAAGGTGGCGATTCAATTCTCTTTGAAACAAGCAATCGGACTAATTTGACAGAATTAAAATTTACCTATCTTACCCCTTCCTTATGTTTTTCGTTAGAAAGAGACATAGTGAGATTAAATTAGTTTCTATGTAAATAGCTTAATTTAGGCCAATACCAACTTATTGATTACTTCCAAAGATTTTTTTTCATCATGGATTATGTGATTACTAGTTCATTAATTATGCTAAGTGTAATATCTATCTAAAAACATTTCCTGTGCAAAAATCCTAGTAATATTATAAACGTGAAAGTTTGTATGTATGTATGTATGTTAGTTTCTCTTTCACGCAAAAACTACTGAACGGATTTGGATGAAACTTGGCACATAGATAGATCATACCATGGAATAACATATAGGCTACTTTTTATCCCGGGAACGCGGGTGAAACCGCGGGGGACAGCTAGTATGTCAATATATCAATCTCTAGGTATCTAATGGGCCACCATAGGGCCACCATTTTTAATAAACTTTATTTTTAGTATACTTTTTTTATCAATTCTGCCATCCTTTATATTGTAAAACTTTATAATTAACATATATAACAAGCATGCTATGTGAACCTTTAATTGATTTTTCATTAACAATAAGTACGTGTTTTGTTTATTTAATAAGGATTATAAGAATGTACCAATCGTTGGTTATGTAATAAAATAAAATAATGATGTTTGCAATATATAAAATAATATATTTATAAATTTTTTCTACATGTGATGTACAAAAAAGCTGACAACTGCAAGCTGTGGTAAGCCATAATCGTGACCTATGGCATATAAGCAAACGTGACATGTAAAGTTTTTGCCGAGGTATGCTACCCCTTTAAGATATGTAGAAAAATAACTATTAAAGAAATAGTACGTCCGTATTAAAAAAAATATTTCTTCCACAATCACGATGGGTTTTCACACATAGTACAGTATAGTATGTGAGATTAACAGGTTCGTTTGCAAGTCTAGACTTCGGTAACCGCATACCTTAAGCGGGCCTATGCTTGCTACCTTGATAGTAAAAATCCTACAAAATGTTTTTTGTTATGTATAAGGCCTGTATTTAATCATATCGTATTCGAAGGTGGTAATCATACAAAGCCTAAAAGGGAACTGGCTCTCAAGTGCAGCTCAAGCGTCAAGTGTTACTTACCTATACTGGCATTATTAGATTCCAATAAAATTTCAAAAATAAATCAACAGCTTCTGAAACGTCGTTAGATATTTTTCTTCATGACTTTTTTTTAATTCAAAACTTTATTCAGAATATTTTGTTTTGAATATATAACACGTTACTATTATCTAAATATATACAATTATTTAAAACAAAAAAAAAACTAAATTAAAATTTCCTATTCCATTAAATATACTTATATTATTTTTCTTCATAGATATAAAATGTCTACATCCAGCGACCACAGTCACGGTAATAGCTTAGTATATGGATAGAATACGTGTAGGTACCTACATACCATATCGCGTGGGCGCCTCAAATCGCGACACACGTGCTTAGGTACCTTTATCACCTTCATCACTACGCTCCATCGCTGTTTCGTTGAATAATAATCTTTGCAAATAAACTATATAACAAAATGTGACATTGGCAAGGTGTCTATCTCATCTATTTTTAGTAGATAAGAAGGTTTTCTTTCCTTCTTATATTAGGTAAAGAATATTCTAGGTTTCGCATTCTAGGTATTACGACATTTTTTTTATATCAATAATTATCAACATGTTATAGGGTGTTTATAATATTTTTTTAATTCAAACAGATTGAAGAATAACATCATGAAAAAACTATAGCACGGGGTAGAGTACTTTGTAGTACCCGCCTAGCTGGCTACCACCCTCAAGTTGAAAATATATCTTGAGAGCCAGCCAGAGTTCCCTTCTAGGCTTTGTGTGCTTACCACCATCGCCCACATCGTCACTGACCACTGTGAGATTGTGGTTAAATCTAGGCGGGTACTACAAAGTACCCTATCGTGCTATGCTCCCCGGATAGCTTCAAATTTTGTACATTTGTTATAATAAATAAATATTTATAGATAAATAACTCTAAATTGAAATCCTTTTGCCTTCTATTTTAGTGATCAATTAAGCGGAATTCATCCACACTTAATTAATATTTTATTAACTACTAAGTATTTATCTACTTAGGGTTGATTTTTCAATGGCCAGATGAGTATTATCTAGCCGTTAAAATGAAATTAGAAATAGGGTTTTTTCGAATGTTTGACGTTTCGAATGGAATCTATAGTAGGTATAGTATAGTATCTATACATAAATAAAAATATTATTGATTACTAAGCAATACTCGAGTACGGCTGGACCAATTCGGCAATTTTTTTTAGGGTTTTTATGAGGAGAAAAAATGGAAAAGTAGCTCGAAAAGTAACATGTTAATAAACATAGCAGTGGCCAAGTGCGTAAGGTAACCAACATTCACCAACAAAACGACTAACATCTTCGAACCTTACAAAATTATTTGCCAAAACTTTTGTCAACAGTACGCAAGGCGCAGATAGCCATAGCCGATAGAGTAATGAAATAAAAGGGGCGCCGTACAGTCGCACGAATAAATGTAGCGGGCTGGGAGGATGCCAACCATTGATTGAAACCACAGATTAAATAACTAACCAGAAGGACTGCAAAGTTTGGCCAAAACTGCTAAGTTAGGCCGGTAAAATATGCGAACTAAAAATGCCTCTTTACGTTCCTCGTTTAGATTTTGTTTTGAGCTGGATATTTTTTTTACGGGAGTTTATAGTCATTGTTACCTAAAGAATGGTGTGAATAGATTTTTCACGATCGAATACTCCTGCTTTTGCAAGCGTTTACAAGCAGCTACGGTGACCGCTTTCCATCAAGAGGAACGTATACTTATTTGATACCTTAGAAGTTTAAAGAATATGTATGGGACTACATCTCACTGTGGTTTCTATTCTGTTCATTACTCTGTGACTAAAACGCACCGACGACCGACTGTTCGCCGCCCGTCTCGTTCGCTCACAATGAACTCCTGGCTCGTAAGAGTCCGTCTTGAAGTCATTATAATTGATGACTGTATATAAATATTTAAAACTAGCTGTAGCTAACCCGGCGTCACCCGCTTGTTTTTAATGAGATTTTTGCTATCTAAATGTCCGACACTCCTGTTGGGATTAAAAAAAAATCTTTCATACAACCTTGTGCAGATAATTATAAATACAAAAAGCATTACCCAAATAGGTGCAGCCGTTCTGCAGTGTTGCGCTTACCTATATTTTTTATTTATATTATTAATGTGGTAAGTATATAATGATTGACTGAATCAAAAATCCATCATTTTTGTACCACTTCTATTAACACTTCAAATTCACACTTTATAACAAGTTTTTGCCTTGTCCTTTACGTTATTATAACATTATTTTTAATTATGGAAATAACATTTTTAAAAGACAGTCGCGAAAAATATTTGGTGATTATATAGATAACAACTAACCAATTATAACAACTTAAAAAATAACCCTGTATATAACAATACAAAGGAAAAAAATATTCTCTTCTATCAACGAAAAGAGATAATGATCTTCAAACGCCTGAGCGGATTTTCTTGAAACAGCTTAGAAACACTCACACACTCTACAGATTAAGAAACCTTTCCATATAAAATATTTATCGTCTATTTTACGAGATCTGGGAATTAATTTAAGTACTTAAATAAAATAGAATTCTGAAAATAACAGGTTTATATCCAAAAGTTTGTGTAATTCTAGAAGTTCTAGTCTAAAAATAGCCAATATCTGTATAAAATGTTACTAAATAGGTCATTTATCCAATGAGCCTCATAAAGTGTGCGCTTGGATAATATTAGAAAATTGGTTAAGTGTGCATCGGAAAATCGTAATATTGATCTATTTGTTTACGTAGTATAATCTTTCAAAAGCTATTTTTTGAGTTGAAGTACATACAGCATTAAAAGTAGCTGATTACTTTAATACCAGGTCAAGTGAAAATCTCCTTTTAATGCTGACTGTACTAATTAACAATATTTTGTATACCTATATATTGATAATAATATAATATCTGACAAATATTATAAATGTGAAAGTTTGTGAGTGTGTATGTAAGCAGCTGGACCAATTTTGATGAAATTTGGTATGGAAGCTGACACCCTGAATTAACACATAGGCTATTTTTTATCCCTCGGGAAAATAAGATCCTTCGGGAACGCGGATCCGCGGGGCGGAAGGCTAGTGCGATGCGAAAGTTTATGAGGATGTATATATATATATTACTCTTTCAAGTTAAAACTACGAAACGTATTTGGTTGAAACTTGGCACATAGATAGATCAACCCTGGAATATAATATATAATATATAGGCTACTATCTACTACTATATCGAACAAAGTAAATGTTATTAATTAATTAATTCCTATTCATTTAAATTATCAAAATTATAATTAACCTGTTAAAAATAATTGCATTGACATATTTGATAACTAAAAGAAATATTCCCACTAGAAAAAAAACATTCACGAAAAAAAAATATGCAGATACGATACATAGATACGGATCCCTAACAAAGATCTATCTACGTCACGTTTTATAACTCGCAATGTCAACAGTGCTACGAACCGGCGCGGCTACGCGCCTACGCGTCTACGACTGCAGTCTACGACGTGCTACGGTTCTTCGGTCTACGAATGTAAGGGGTGAAAGAAATCTGAATGCGCATTTGCTATGCAAAGCAAATAATAATGAAAAGCAAATGGATGAGGGTATTAGGGGTACGACACTAGTTTAAAAAAAAACATAAGCAACCTTCCAAACCGTGCATTACAGTCGTGACAATTCTTATGTGTTCCTGTGAAGGTCTATTTGAACAAAAAATATTTAGTTTAATTTACTGTATGTTCGTATTTTATTTATAATCAATGTAAATACAACTAAATGAAGGTCAAATAATGTATTTTTATAACATATGTAGGTGGAAAAAATATAGAATGGTTGCCTTTCTGGTGGTTCGATTCCTGGCTGAGACCAACGACATTTCAAAATAAATATTCAAGATTCTTTCCCTGCACTATTCTCCTTCTTTTCACCCTCATTAATACAAAATTTAATGGTAGGTTTCAATAAAATAATTTTGCTGTAGAAATAACAATCCAGTAATTAAATAAGCCTCTTTATTAATCTAGATCTAATATTTATTTTTAAGTAAGTCTTTAGTAAAAAATGCTATTTAAAAATCTACCTATAAACCTTATCTTTTTATCCGTAAGAAAGTATATCTACAATTATTCCGCGGAATAATTAAAAAGTTAAGCGACTATTATAATCCGTACCACAGACTAATCAATCAGATAAACTCCCTCAAAAGTCAATGAAAAAATACAAAAAGGAAATATTGGCATCGTTCCCCTTTTCGAGGCTGAATCACCGCCTACCATTGGTATATAAGTAGAGGGGTTTCCCAGGACACGTCAGTTGGTTAGTAGCTACAGTGGGGGGAGGTTGCTTACCGCCGCAATGGAAAACTTTTTACGTGACGCGACGAACCAAAACTTTCCCACTTGAGTTTCGAGGTGAGGCTTTAATGTAAGGCTTTTAAGTGCTCTGTGCGGCCATTATAAGTTAATAGTTCAGATTTTTTTATTGAAGTTTTTTGTGTGTTGGTTTTTTTTAACGACATACGATTGTAATTGCAGTTCGTTAATTATTCACCGGTAAATTAGACCAATTGGGTATGTCTACATTCTTGATTTCCATTGACGATAACATTAAATTATAGATTAGGAAAAATCTAATATAATAACTCAACTAACAATCTTTTTAATTATAAGTCAAGCCAGTTTGCTATACTAAACATATCTGCATCCATCCATATCCATAGTACCTACATAATTGCAATAAAAATACTTATAAATCGATATTAAGCTTTTTATAAGCTATGAATAAAAGAGTGTCATATTTAGTAAACACCATGCGTACGTAAGTTTTTAAGGGAAGTAAACTTATAAAAAACATTTTGATTAGCTAATGTGAACATATTTAATTATGATACTTTTTTCTTGTATCATCATCATCATCATGTCAGCCGAAAAACGTCCACTGCTGGACAAAAGCCTAAATTATATACTTAAAATTAAATATCAATTTATGTAATCGTATAATAGAATGCAAATAGTATTTCTTTAACTGTTTGTTTCAATTAAAATCTTTGATTTGTACCATTTGTTTAAAATAAGAATAATGACCTTCATAAAACGTCAGTTTAAATTAAGACTAGTAAAACCCAGGTTTTAAAATATATTCGTCACTTTCTTACGTCTAATAAAAAAAAGCAGGGGCTAACCAATTTTTTTTAACTATGTAATTTGAATAAAACATTCTTAAAATAAACATAATATTAACTTCGGTGTTATGACTGAATCTCAAATAGTACCCGTATTATACAAATCAGTGTGATGTGTAATCCGGTTTACCCACACGGTAATTAGATACGCCAGACAGAACAAGCGGAATTTCCCGCTATCGGCTCCATTAAATTTTCACAAACTTAACGTCGCCTTTCCTCAATTATTAGCTTTATTTTTGACTTAATGAAGAGAGAGCGAATAATTGTCTCACGTATTCTAAAATGTGCAATTATTATTATAATAACAATTATAATTTATTTGCAGTAATGTGTACAGATGGATGTTAAATAGAATAATTAAGAGTGGTCACATTAGCCAGAATAAAGGCATGCAAAAATTTAAAATTTTTAACAGAAATTCAAATTATCAAATAATATGTCTTGACAGGCCAGTTGGCGCAGTTGGTTAAGACGCCACCTATCACGCCGCTGGTCGTGGGTTCGATCCCCATCCAGGACAAACATTTGTGTCCATGAACATGTCTGTTTGTCCTGAGTCTGGTTTAATTATCTATATAAGTATGTATTTACAAAAAAAAGTAGTATATGTAGTATATCAGTTATCTGGTTTCAATAGTACAAGCTCTGCTTAGTTTGGGATCAGTTAACCGTGTGTGAAGAATGTCCCAGGATATTTATTTATTTGTATATGTCATTATTAATTATGTCAGTGTGTTAATATTTAGCGTGCCAGTATAAAAACTTGTGACTAGTATTTTTCTTGCAACGTGTAAAGTATTCAGTAATGGAATCAAATATAAATAAATTTTAGGTGGTCTTAAATATAAAAAAGCTTAGGTTTTTAATATAACAATCGTTGTGTTATATGAAAAAGCTGTTCGGTTAGCGATAATATAAAATATTTATAAATGCGAAAATGAGCTTATTTGTTACCACTAGACGCCTCAATGGCACAACAGATCGTAATGAACTTTGACAAGCAGGAATAACACCCACACGGATCAATAGCTTTCACGTAGCTTTTTTTTCATTAATTTATTTACTGATAATTTTCATATTGAATTTTAAAAATATACCAGACGCATATTATAACGTAGGAAAGGATTTTTGAAAATTGAACCCCCTAGGGGGTAAAAAAGGGGATCGCGAGTGAAACCAAGGGGCGAAAAGTAAGATATCTCTGCATTCTACTTCAAGAGTAACGTTTATTATCAATATGTAAATGTTTACCGGAATTATTGTATATTAAACAGCTCCAAATAGTACTTTGTCAGGTTTTCAAGTCCCATTATTAAAGAATTACTTAATTTTTTTATTTTTAGAATAAGATGTTGTATAAAAATAGTAATTTTTATTAAAATAATATTTAGTGTAAATATAAAATATTAAATTGTCCTCAAAACCCGAAAGAGATACAACCTCTACCTGTGCAGTTTCTTAGCATATCGCGGTCGTAGCACGTTCGTAGTACTTTCGTAGCAAGGTTATTTGGCGCCAAGGGCAAAAATCTGGATAAACCATTGAGTCCAATTTTATTTGCATCCGCTTTTCAAACCCTGTAAAATTATTTCCGTTTAAAACTATGAGAAGTAATAGGTTTGAACGTTTGAAGGACTAATTAACAATTAATACTTATTTGACAACAAAGGTACTTTGAATTAAATTATGTATCATAAAATCACATAATACATAAATATTTATGTAAGTATATCATTACATACATGGAAAGCACTAGGTATATTGCGTCGATCTAAATGCCGTCACTGATCGATGGTTGTCTAAAATTAGCTAGAGTTATGTTCTATGTAATACTAGGAAATTGTAGGCTAAATTATTCACTAAACTCTTGTTAGCGAAATAGTTTCTAGACACTAAACGTTTGTACACTTCATCACCTTCAGACAAGTTCACGCGACGTTCTTTTCTTCAAAAATCTGACACAGTATATTTTACTAAATCAGTAACTAGAGAAATTAATTTATTTATTAAGGTCAAGGTTACAATACAATAAATATAATACAGGTTACAATACAATAAAGATTATTAACAATACTATTGCTATTTGTAATTTATTTATTTACTGCTCTGAAATGGTATATTTTCGAAATTTTTTTTGGGTTCATATTGCTAATCATTTTTTTTTACTAACTCTGAAATTTATGGAAAAAATATATAAAATAAGTATTTTTTCACAATTTCATATTTAGACCCATTATAAAAAAGACAAAATTCGTAATTTACATAATACTTTACAAAAAACATTAGAATTTAAAAATCCATCTCTGTAACAAGTTAATTTTCAGCATAAGTGCACAACAGTCGAAAAAAGCATTCGTTGAAATAAAAACAATGATACAAACTATGTAGCTAATATACTACAAATATTTTTTGTTGATATTTAATTTTATCCGTAAAAACATACTTAAGTATATAGATACTTACACCCACACTCTGAACAAACATACGTTCATGCACACAAATGTCTGTATCGTCTCGGAATCGAATTCATTGCCTATATCTTGACCTACCGCCTTCTCAATGTTACGTATGAAGTAAGGTGACTTACTGTAACGTACTAATTAACTGTGGCCTTGCTTTTTCTATTTAGATTCTTGGTATACAAGGCATACCATTTTTAACGAGGTCAGGTCAAACGATCAGCATTGCTTTTAGTGCCTAAACTTACGTCAAGCTGACTATTATTGGCTTACTTTTAGCTGTATACTAAATTTACGGGCTTTGATTGTTTTTATTGTACTTTATTGTGTTTTTATTATTTCGGTGGCACGCGTTGAGGAAGGGAATGGACAAACATACAAATGATATGTATACATACACATTCAAATTAGGTATATGTAGAATTGTAGATCCTATAATGCGAGCAACCTATGCCTAACCGTGTCGTTTGTGAATGGAAAAAATTACCAGAGACTGTCATCTGCAATAACTGCAAATAGACTCGAAAATTATATGAGAACTAAAGTGCAGTGATATACACTTCATCAGCTTTTATAGCTGCTTGTGTGTAATAAAAAAATATTATGTAGGTTACAATAATTGCGTCCACGTGTCCACGCAATAGAGAAAACTATTCCAAGCGTAAAATTATCTCATCTCAATGTTATTTCCTGTATTATATCATATTAGGTCAGAATCTCTTATAATACTTACGTAAACGAGATCCCTTATATTATATACCAATAAATATGTTCTACCAATATACAATAACTGCTACGGAATAAGAACTGTCAATTACATGGTGCCCAAGCTATTAAACAAACTACCGGAAATTATGATAGGAATTATAACAATAATGACAATCTTGTAAAAACGCAAACTAAAATGTTATTTGTTTTTCTTTCTTTTGTGAATTTGCCTGCGAACGAACCACCTCCCTACATACAGATAAACCCCTTGAGGATTACGCTATGGTCATCCTTTTTTTAATTTGACAAATTAAAATGTACAATATCACATCTATATACCTATGGTTTCAGCTCGGATAATAGTAAGATCCACCTTGCAATATAAATTCAATCTTGCAGTGTTGCTCGATTAATAAATAGATGTTTTTATTTCCATATTGATGAATATCTACTTTTATTCCTGCAAGTATTTTCCCTTTTTTCAAAATTTACAGAGATTTAATAAAGTTATTGAAATGTTAGCATAATGTAATAAACCAAAACAGTTTTGACTCTTTCTGTTATACAACGTAAGAAAGCGTATAAAACTGGGTTCGACAAGACTTGCTTTAAATTTAGTGTATTTTTAATAAAAATAAAGATAATTTATTTATTATTATAGGAAACCAACACCGTTATCCATTTATTTTACAAGATAAACTTAATGTAACTTATTGCCAATTAAAGGTAACCTTATTTTAAATATGGTCTATGCTCATTATATTAGGAGGAGGGAGGTGTGTTTGTGTGTGTGTTGTGTGGGGGTGTGGGGGGGTGTGTGTGTTTATGGTAATTTTGAAACTTAAGCAATTAAATAAATTAAACGAATTAAATTAAAGAATTTGAATAAATTAAATCAATTAAATTAACTAAACCAACATAATCAATCAAATCAATTAAATTAAATTATTTGTTGTCGTCGTCATTAGCCGGAGAAATTATATTTATAATTTATGGTATTTAAATGTATTGAGCTGTTCTACATAAGTTAATCTATTATCAAAACTGTCACTCTGTTTAATTACCAAGTAACTTTCAGTTATTAGTTTCTTTAAGATATTCTTAAACTAGCGACCCGCCCCTGCTTTACACGGCTCTATCGGCTTTTCTGTAATATGCATGTATTATACATATACACCTTCCTCTTGAATCACTCTATCTATTGCTGACAACTGCATTATGATCCGTTGACTTCATTTTATACTATGTAGAGAAGTGATCATTGTTATGACTAACAATAATTATAACGTAACTTTTCGCAAGTTACGTTATCTTTAACAATCTTATGAACCGTAAGAAACTTAAAACAATCAATAAGTTATTTCTAACGGTGTTGCATAACACTGCATAGGTTATGTGACACAGCTCGCGGTCGATGCAACTGCAGTCAATAATTCAGCCATGCCATGGCGTCCGATGGCTAATTCTACACATACCTACACTCTTACTACATACTTTGTTATTACTTTACATCGCTAGATTTGACCTTTTCTATAATTCGTTTACGATTAGTTGTCTACTGTCGTATTTATAGATTTAAAATAAATAGACATATAGATTGAATAGCTTCCGCCACGCGTTTTTTTTTATCTGTGTTTGACTACAATCTCACTGTGGTTAGTCTTGATGTGGCTGACGATGGTAAGCACACAAAGCTTAGGAGGGAACTGGCTCTCAAGTGCAGCTGTCGGAACACACCTGAAGGTGCGTGACGATAGATTTTTAACTTGAGGGTGGTAGCCAACCAAAGTAAACAATGTTTTCCTTCAATGAAAACTCAAGTTCATTGTAGGATCGAACCCGCTACCTTCGTCTCGGCATTCGACGTCACTACCACTGAGCTATCATCACCTTGCATATGGATTGAATAGCTTCTGTCCCGCGGTTTTGTCCGCGTTCTTGAGAAAAAAAGTCACATAGGCTATGTGACTCTCCGGCCCATTACAAATAAATTAAATAGTGTCATTTTCTTTCGCAGATACGACGCAATATGAGCTGAACTTCAGTCGTCGAGCTACATGGGCGCTAGCAGCGCAACGATGGAGAACCAGTAGTCTTAAAATATTTTTATTTCATTCTCTCTCTGTATTTTTAAATTAGCGGTGCAAGCAGAGGCGATATATTTTTCAAAATTTTATATCAATTTCCTGAATCTCTCGATTTGAAAAGGAAAGCGAATGTACACGTGGCAGCGCAAACCCGAATCGGCGCGACCGCTCGAGCACGTAACAAACCGGGCGGCCGTGACGACCGAGCGCGCGCAGCCTACAGCCATGGGCGCCCACCGCGTGTACTCCGCAACCCTCTCCCTCATCCCACTCCTTCGCCCCCGCTACACCGAACGATGGGTCATTTCACTAACTTTAGGGATTTTAGGGTTGCAAATAGTATGGTAAACTACGAGAACGTCAGAGCTCGATGCGCCACTTTCCCGGAAGTTCGGAAAGCGTTTCGAGCTTTCGTTCCTTGAATCTACTCTAATGAGAAGCATCTATTCTTATGCGACAGGTGAGACAATAAACGGACAACGGCTGATCGAGTTCCGGCTCGGGCAGGAAGCCGACACGGAGCAGGGCGAGGAGTTATCGGTGGAATCGGCGGAGCTGATGGTCCGCGCGGAGACGTCGCCCCACGCGCGCCGACTGCGCTACACGCTGTGGGCGTTCACGGTCGGGGACAACTCGACCGTGGGCGAGCTGGCGGGCACGGCGCGACGTGACCCGGCGCGCGGCTGGCAGCGCATCGACGTGACGGGCGCGGCGCGGCGCTGGGCGAGCGCGAGCGCGGGGGCGGGGGCGGGTTCACACGCGCCGCTGCGGCTGCTGCTCGATTGCAGCGGGTGCGGCGGGCGCGTGCGGCTGCGGCTGGGCGGCGGGCAGGCGGCGCGCCCGCTGCTGCGGCTGCGGCTGGCCCCGCCGCTGGCGCGCCGCCGCCGCGCGCTCGACTGTGACGACACGGAACAGGGCCGCTGCTGCCGGCAGAGCTACTACGTGAGCTTCCGCGCGCTCGGCTGGGACGACTGGATCATCGCGCCGGAGGGCTACTACGCGAACTACTGCCGCGGCACGTGCGCGCCCTTCCTCAACTACCACTCGCAGGTGGTGGAGGCGGCGCGGCTGGAGCGGGCAGCGTGCTGCGCGCCCGTGCGCTTCTCGGCGCTGTCGCTCATATACTTCGGTGCCGACTCGAACATCATCAAACGCGACCTGCCCGAGATGGTGGTCGAGGAATGCGACTGCCCGTAGCGGCGCCCCTGTACATAGCCTGCCGCTCCGCCCGCGTCGCCCCGCTCTCAAGCCGCCATCGCCGCGGTACGCTTCTGCCGCTCTCGAATCTGATTTAATCCGAATCGATTATAAATAATACTCTCGACTTGTGTAATATTTTGTTCCTCGCGTTCGAAAGACTATATCCTAAATAAAATCGAATAAATAAATCTCTGTCTACGTAGGGCTCGTCGCCTCATTGCACCGCACGTTGCGCGTCGTCGTTGTTATTGTACCTAAGCGTGGCGACGGCATGTCCCGCGACATATGCGTGTTCTCCTCGGTCGGTCCTAGCCAGTAGAATGTTAGTGTAACGTAATGCTACCACTACCAGACAGACACACAGTGCGCCTGCGCAGGCGGGACATGCGGCCGACATCGGCGCGCTCGACGAGGGCGCGGCTTGCGGTGAGTGGGCGCAAGGCCATGTGCAGACGGCCTAAATAATTTAATACTATGCCGTTTTCTTTCACCCCGTTTGGTGATCGCTTGTAATTATTGTAAACTGTATTATAATAATTATTATAATTATAATAAATCAACTTTTTCATAATTATTACGATATCTTTCATTTGTGTTGTGAGTTCCCCTACCTACCCATGACATGAAGTAATAGATAAATATCCTGGGGCATTCTCCACAAACGTTTATCTGATCCCAAACATAAGCAGGGCTTGTACTATCAAAACCAGATAATTGTAAATAATACCACCTTTTTTTTGTAAATACATAATACAGATACCTAATTACAACGAGATTCAGGATAAACAGACATATTTTTCATGCACACAAATGCTTGTCGAATGTGGAATCGAACCCATGACCTGCAGTGTCTTAACCAACCACGCCAACTGGCCTGTGAAAACCGAGAACTTTACAGGTAAATTGTTAAAATAACAAAGCACACGATCGATGGCACATTCCGGAAAACGGTAAAGCCAGTTACAACATCCAATGCGGAAGTGAAAACTTGGAGAGCTTGTCACCCACGCCCTCATATATCTCATAAATAATAATGGTAAATAGAAAAATTAAAAGATTCCTGAAAATCTTCTGCAATCTAATACTATATAGGTAATGTCAGAAGGATTCTGTATTTTATAAGAGGAATATTATGTTTTACCGGGTTAAAAAGTAGCCTATATGTTATTCCAGGGTATGATCTATCTATGTGCCAAGATTCATCGAAATCCGTTCAATAGTTTTTACGTGAAAGAGTAACAAACATCTATATATATACATCTGCTAAAAATAACAAAAGAGAAATTAAGTAGCTGTGGGTCCTTCATATTATTTGCAGACTAGGCCTAGGCTGAAACTATACATACTCTGTGCTGAAACCATGGAGGAACCCACGTAAAAATAGCATTATAGAGATTCCTGGCTGGTTACCAGTCTCAACTGGCATCGACCAGAAGTTGCACTTGGAAACCAATTCTCTTCTAGGCTTACATTAGGCTATCTATTTATATATTAGCGTTCCTACATACAGTTATTTTATGCTTTTTGTGCCTTTGAAGGCGGTTCTATTTGTTGTTACAAGTTTTTTTATAAAAAATGCCTTGTCTTGCAGGAAGTAATCTCAAAAATATTACGACCGTTGGTAGAGTAAATTGTTTAAAGGACCCAACTAAACTGAATAAATTATTTCTTTACATTTCCGTACTGTTCTGCTCGACAACAGGCGCGTAAATACTGAACAAACACTTCAGTTAACAAGTTACGATGCTTTTGTAAATGAATAAATGAATGAAACTGTTACGTGGGTGGATTGATAGACAAAAGGGCCTCAATTTTCATTGTGGACCCTTATTTTTATAGAGCTCCTAGATGCCTTGCTAAATGGTCCTTGACCTTAAAGGAGATTCTATTGTCTGGTATGTATCTCGAATTGGCATAGTAATTGCTAGTACCAACTCTATTTACCCGTTATTCGTGTTTTCGGGTCAACAGGTCATACCTAATTGGCGCAAAATAGGGACTTAGTTTACTTGTTGGAAATGAACCGCAAAGTTTTCTCAATCTATACTAATCTATCTATATCTATCCTAATAAAAACTCATTTATTCAGTTTAGGCCCTCATAAAAGGCACTTATGAACGTCGATAGTTACAATAATTACAAAAGACTCTACCACCGGTTCGGAATACACATGAACTGATAAGACTCTATATCTATTATCTATTTCTAATAATAAAGCTGAAGAGTTTGTTTGTTTGAACGCGCTAATCTCCGGAGTTACTGGTCCGATTTGAAAAATTCTAACACTTATAGGAAGCTACATTATTCCCGAAGGTTATAGGCTACTTTTTTTCCCGGGAACGCAAGTGAAACCGCGGGGAACAGCTAGTATACATATATTTTTAGACAGCGTGAGTGACTGAAACGACTGGACGGATCGGGCTAAAATTTGGCATACTGATAGCTATTATGATTAATAAATGAATTTCGAGGTTGAGTTCAAAAAACTAATTATAAGTAAAAAGTAAAACGTATTGTCTTATATTCGTAAGAAATAGGAGTCAGGAGCCAGGCGCCGTGCAGTCGGAGTTACGTCTGGTTGAAGTAAGGGAGTCCGAGAGCGATGTTCCAGAGTGCGTGCGGTGCGATCGATGACCGTCCTAGACACACCGGCGCCGCCGCTGGCGCTGGCCCACATGATAAGTACATGTCTAAAATTAGATTACCTACTACGAATGTATTTAAAAAACCTGTAACTTGGTTTTATTCAGCTTTTTTTTTTTAAAGGACTAAAGTTGATAGCCTCTGATGGCTGCAACAACCTTACCGGACAAAACATATTCAGCTTTATTTAATAACTGGTAATAAATGACACCGAAAAGTGAAACCTTGGATTCAGAGAGCCATATTTGAAGACAAAATTTGACTTTGGGCTTTTAAAAACTACTTTATTTGTCGTAGTTTTTTTATGTTAGTTATAAAAACTACAAACGAACTCGTAATTTTTTTGAAAAAAACCTCTCAACATACTATTACAATACCTACCTACCTATTTTTTCAGCATCACAAAAACAACGAAGCTCTGATTTAATTACCTATATTTTTGCTATGTATACTCTTGTATGTGACTCAAACTCAAAACTCATAGTTAGATAGACTTGTTTAGTATCAGTATTAATAAAAAAAAAACAATCCATCTAGTTACATACCATTGCGCACACATCTCGGCGCGGCGCCCGCCAGCCTGTCTGTAGGGACTGTAAACATTGAAGTTTCGGAGATAAATGCATCTATGTCAGCAGTAGACGTCTGTCTTCCATTGTACGCCATGGGGTAGTTACTTGTATATTTGTAGATGATTTAGTAGGAACTCCTATTGATATTGGAGAATGGAGACAAAAGTAGAAGACGTAATTAGAAAAATAAAAATACTAAAATGGCGATGGACAGCCTAGGTTACATGAAAAGAGAGAAAAAAGGGAGGCAGTCTATGAGATGGCATGATGATTTAAAATGATTTGGGGGACTACACGGCCGAGAAAAGCCAGGGAAAGAGAGTCGTGGAAGCGGCCTATGTGTCACATGGACATGCTGAAAACGAATAAACTAGATTATAGATTTAACTACTAATCAATAAAATGTAAAACTGTTTAAGAAATCAGTAATAAAGGCTTAATAATAATATAGTAATACTTGCACAGACACAACCTAGTAGCCAGAATCATTCACCAGCAAATTGCTCTTCAATACGGCCTTGTGGATTCTGAAGTACCGTACTATAAGTACGCGCCTGCGCCAGTTCTCGAAAATAGTCGTGCCACGCTCTATTGGGATCGATCTGTTATCACGGACAGGACTATTGTAGCCAATAAGCCTGATATCGTGCTGGCAGATCGATCGAAGCGCCGGGCAGTGTTCGTCGATGTCACCATCCCCCATGATGAGAACCTCGTGAAGGCCGAGAAGGACAATCTAAGCAAGTACCTTGACTTGGCTCACGAGGTGACAGCCATGTGGGATGTTGATTCGACGATCATTGTCCCGATAGTTGTTTCAGCGAACGGTCTCATAGCGAAGAGTCTCGACCAACATTTTGAGAGGCTCTCGCTAGGTGGCTGGATCAAGGGTCAGATACAGAAGGCGGTAATTCTGGACACGGCGCGCATCGTCAGGAGGTTCCTCTCTTTGCGGCCCTAACCACCGGTAGCTTAGGTCTTACCCCGCTGCCGGCGGGATACTAGAATTAGGTTTTTTTTAAAACATTATGACTTCATTTTATAAAAATATTGTAAAAAAAATAATCATATGTTTATTTATAGGGTTAGTTTTTTTATAATATTTTTGATTGTCGATACTAATATTGTAAAAAAAAACTAATTTTAAGGAATAATATTAATAAAGAAGATAATAATAAAAACTATTGATTGGAACTGCCTGTCTCTATCTATGCGTACACTAAGTATATTCAAAATCAAAATCAAAAATCATTTATTCAGTTTAGGCCCTAATAAGGCACTTATGAATGTCAAAAGTTACAGTTTTACAATAGACTCTACTACCGGTTCGGAATACACTTGAACTGAGAAGACTCCGGCAAGAAACTCAGCAAGGCTTCTTTTGAACTCCAACGTCCTGATTTTCTGATTGGTTTCATGAGCTGTAGCTTAATTCACTCGATTACCTTACCTCATAATTATCTGGTTACTACAACTAGGTACATTCTTATAATTCGGACAAGCACACATACTTATAACACTTACACTACACAAACTCAACACCTTCCTTTCATGCGACGCGCGCGACCTTATTTAATTACTTTTTTTATCAAAGTTTCGTTTATTGTACTTGATATCTTGGAAGTACGGGTTATTTCACCTTCCTCACCTACTACTCTCGGTATAAAATTTAATAAGCTATGTTTATAATGTGATTCATTTTTTTGGCTTTCCTGTGAATCGTATAAAATAAATATTACATCATTGCTACTAGCTCCTAGTCTGAGTCAAAACCACGGAAAAAACTTTGCTTCAAAATAAACAAGCGGGGAGCACCAACCCAGACAAAGGCTATGGATGACCAATGTGGATGACTCCTCCATTGAAAAGGGAAGATCTTCCGCCAAGCAGGTTCATCGTATCTGGGAGTGATTGGATGTCAATGTTTCATGAATGAGTTTGGAAGTATCCATCACATCGAGGTTGGTGACCTGTCCGATTTGGATGACTCCTTCATTAGAAAAGGGAGATCTTCCAGAGATACGCCAAACTGGGAACCGCAGTCGAAACGAAAGTTAATACCTACTTATTGTTAGTAAAATGTTTTATTTTACTGAAAGCTAAAAATTTTATTTCAGTAAGTTGACAAGCAGGTCATTACACGCCTAGGTTATTAGCTGAATGGAGGCTGGAACCCTGTAGGTAAAAATAGATCGCCTGATTTTATCTAGGTATATTATAAGTGAAGTTTAATTCAACTTTATAATACAAACTTTAATTTATACGTACAAACTTATCTATTTACTAATGTTTCAGTACTTTAGGACTGTTCACTAACTTATTACCTAATGTACTAATACTAGAACTTTGAACGCTATTTAGGATATTGTAGGATTAAATTTACAATGATTTAAGATATCGTATTTATTTCAAAGTAGGTACCTTTGACTTTACAAAAAGATTTAGATTACTAGGCAACACGGAATAATATTCGTTTGCATGTTACTGGTATATTTTAGGTACTATTTGGAACTATGATAAGATAACAAGAATTTTCATGATTTTTATTTATTGTAACGGTTTAGGAGGACTTAAATATATAAAAACTAAACTGAATAACTACTAATTCCAAAAATAACCTGCTACCAAATTTGGCATGGCATGACACTAGCGGCGTTGCCTCGCTGAAGGAGACTTAGCCTCTGGGCAAAAAAGAGGCTCTCAGATCCCCAGAGGCCAAGATCAAACGCTTGCCTAACGAAATTTAGAATACTAACCCACTTACACGAGATGTTTTAAAGCAAATCTTGTAAAGCTCAGGTTTTATGATAGACTAGCTTTTCCCCGTGTTCACTCACGTTCCCGAAACTATAGCCTATAAACTTTGGGGATAATGTCTAAGCCTAATGTCTAGCTATCTATTAGTGAAATAATTTTTCATATCGGACCAGTATCACCAGAGATTAGCGCGTTCAAACAAATAAACAAACAAACAATCTCTTCAGCTTTATTATTAGTATAGATAGATATAGATAAGTGACGGATATTTAAAAGCACAACATATTTATTGAATATATTACTGTAATAGCCGAGTATGATTCATTATCTACCGGTATCCGAAAACTTCAGCGACCACAATTTAATTAATCGAGTACCTTGTAAGTAGGTAGTATTGTGGTCGTCTAAGCATGAGCCGGCATTTGGAATGTCGTATTCTCACCGCGACCACCGTAATGCAATAATACATGTTCGTCTGTCCCGTACTAGGTACGTATCTACAGTGTAATGGCATAATGTCACAGTTCTGCTATTTTATTTAGTAATATAATTTACTTTTTTGAAATCATGGAAATAACCCAACATCTATAGGTAAGTACTAATATTAAAAATGCGAAATTAGCACTGTCTCTCTTTCTGTTATCTTTTCACGCCTAAACCGCTTATCCGAATCGGGATGAAATTTCGCAAGCAGATAGCCTATGAAATGGAAAAGGACATAGGGTACTTTATACCCGGGGAACGCGGGTGAAACTGCGGGGAACAGCTAGTACCTACCTACTTTATAATTAGAGGACTCAATGATCCCATTAAAATTGGTTCCGTTGGCACCCTTTAAAACTATGCAAATAGCAAAAAAGTAAACAATAGTTCGTGTTCTCACATGTATGTACACACGATGCGCATTGTATGTAGATGTGACCTTAAAAGAACGTCATGGTACAGGTTTACCATGTTTTAGAAAGTGTGTAGCCGTTTCACTCACTCGCACTAGCTTGTGATACTGTGTATTTCTTACATCTCCCTCTAAGACACTACTCCATTCATTCTCAGTATTCATCCGAAGATCTGTGGTCGTACGAAAGTTTTTTCGCGGTAAATATATCTAACAGCAAAACAAAAATATATGTGAAAGTTATGCATAATTATTATGTTTTTTAAATATGGACGAAAAGCCTGATGTAAGTGTTTTATATCTTTGTTAAGATTTATTCTTAAAACTGTAATACAATTTATTTAAAACATTGCATACTAGGCACTAAGTGTTATAAGTTTTCTAGTAAGTCGGTATGTAAAGTTTCAAATAAATCTGATCTTAGGTTTTGGATAAAATTAGAACTTTAACAAAGACTTGTTTGTTAGATTGCCTAAGTTATTGTTAGCATTGCCTTCTTCATTGTAACCACGTATTTCTTAAAATAAATCAAAGTTTAAACTGGTTGTAGGTACCTAGTTACTTTAAGAAACTATCAGATAACATAATCATTATTTCTGTATTGTGCCATGGAGATGGTTTATTAGACTTAAGGCTGATTTTCAGATAGAGATTTATCAGAGGAATATATACAAAATTGGACAGCATTTATAAATAGTTATTATTTTTATTCCAAAGGTAAATACAGAAAAAGAAGACCAAAATGGAAACTTTCCATGCAAAAACGTAGAAGAAAACATAAAAAATAAATCAGTTCTTAATTGCGATAAAATTAGGGATGATAAAAATATCAACATATTTCTCCTTATATGCATAATTGGGGTGTCCCTGGGTATAATATTAGAAATCATAAACGTAAGACATAATAGGCTGAAGACTTACAAAGATGACAGCATACAGAGGCGAAAGTATTGGGTATATTCAGCCTACAACGATGTAGAAAACAAAAATGGCCTGCTAAAACACGTGCATCTGGTCCTCGAGAGAGCTGGCTACGAAAAGAGCACCAATGAAACTCCTTGGAACCTTCTCTGGTCCCACGACTACCCTTTTCGGGTGCTCTTTCCAAATTTACACAGATTAAAGCCACACCAAAGGGTAAATCACTTTCCCGGCACGGGTTTCATAACAAACAAAGTGGACTTAGCGACTTCTGACTCTAAGTATATACCGAAAGCGTTCAAATTGCCTCAGAATAAGGTGGAGTTCTTAAAATATGCTAAGGAGAATAAAAACGCATTGTTTTTGGAGAAGCACAATCAGCACAGAGGTGTGTATCTAAGGAACGTGAGTGAAATAGATTTGTCGAGTGGGGAAAGTTTCGTGCAGGAGTACGTGCAAAAGCCGTTCTTAGTTGACGGACATAAGTTTGATATTGGTGTGTACGTTGCATTGACTTCAGTTAACCCCTTGAGAGTGTATTGGTATAAAGGCGACGTGTTATTCAGGTAATTATTTAATTTGGTTTTAAATTAATACAAAAAGGTCTTTTAAAAAAAACCTTTTACCTCGATAGAAAAAATTTAACCCTTATATAAGACCACTCAGTTGTCCGTCCGTCTGTGAAGACTGTCTCAGGAACGCGTGGAGGTATCAAGCTGAAATATCAAATACTCAGGATGCAATTCCTTGTAGCAGCGAATAAAAGTCTTATTTTTATATTACTAAGGTAGCAAGCAAGCATATTGCCATTGGCAATACCAGAGATGTATTGTTGACCTGTTACAATGCCTAGAAGGCAAATTGGCTCTCAAGTGCAATTGCCGGAACACACCGGTAGGTGCTTGGCGACAAATTTTCAACTTGAGGGTGGTAGCCAGCCAGGCGGGCACTACAAAGTACCCTACCACCGTGCTATGGTTTCCTCACGATGACGTGCAAGTCATTGCAAGCAAAAGAGGTCCTTGTGTGGGACTCAACAGAGAAGGAGATCCAGCGAAACTAGTTACTTATTATTTATCTTTTGTAATGGATTTCCGCAAGGTTTCGTCTGGTTAAAAAATTATAATGTCAAAATCATGGTTTGCTCATTTCAGATATTGTCCAGCGAAATATTATCCATTCAATGCAAAGATTTTGGACAAGTATGTGATTGGGGATGATTATTTACCCACGTGGGAAGTACCGTCGTTAGCTCATCCCTACACTGCGTTAGGGTTCAGTATGAAGGACGCTTTTGATGTTTACGTTAAGTCTAAGGTAAGAAACAATTGCTGTATAAGCCCTACTATCTAGTAGATGCAAATGAGTTTAGTGCCGGCTCTTCTCAGCAAAAGCAACCTTCCGAACCGTGCATTAGAGTCTGACATTCCATAAGCAACTGTGAAGGTCTATTTGAATAAAACTATTTTATTTTATTACAATTTAGATACGCATAGATACCTACCTACCTACATGTGAGGGCCTTAACTCTGGATTGAACAAACATCAGTAGGGTTAATTTTGTCACTTTTGCAGCTTCATAATATATTTCGGATAGCATTTCATCAACATATCTGTTTCGACTAAAATTAGTTATAAAATATTACGAAACTCCAAAAACAAATCTGTTAAATAATTAGATACAAATACTCATCTAGGGAAACATCAGCCCTGCTTTTTTTCCGTTGATTGACATTCGAAAGTGACTCATACATAACCAGGGTTTTACTAGACTTCAGATATGGGTAACCGCGGAGCGAAGCATAATACTGTTTATCTGCCAATAGTGTAAAGAAAAATTGTTCCTAAAATGTACTCTATAACATGAACACATACCATAATTTACAACCATTCGATTGGCTGTGCATGAAAATCCGAGCTTACTGCTCCGATATGATCGTATCGACTCCCGTGTGCCCTAGATTAGAATTATAAAATATTAAACACAGGAAGCACTGTAGAACAACCTACCTCTTCTGGTAAATACTTAACTCTCATGTTCAATAATTCATTCCAGGGGAAGGATCCCTCGATGATTTGGGAGGAGGTACAAAACGCAATCGCTGATGTGTTTCTTAAAAAGGAGCATCATGTTATTGAAGCTGTAAGTGCTTTTAATTATCTATAGGTTATCTATTAATATAAAGGATTGCTCAGACCGATGGCCATCGTAATTTACTGCCCCGCGGTTTCACCCGCGTTCCCGAGGGATCTTAGGTTTTCTCGGGATAAAAAGTATCACGGAATAGGTAAATAAGGTAAACTTTAACTGTTCTGTGAAAAGTATCCTATGTGTTAATCCAGGTTATAAACTATCTGTGTTCCAAATCCGTTCAGTAGTTTTTGCGAGAAAGAGTAACAAACATACATCCATAATCACAAACTTTCGCATTTATAATATTAGGAGAAGTAGAAGTAGAAGTATATGACTAGAATTGAACAGCTAAAATGCCGTTTTTTAAAGATTCAAAAACATAATTTAAAAAAAAACAGCTTTTGTAATAAAATCAATAATAATCAATTTCAGCTAAAGAACTACCCATCTCAAGACAACTTTTTCGAAATGATGCGATTTGATCTCGTCGTGGATGAGGATCTAAGGGTGTACCTATTAGAAGCGAACATGTCTCCGAACTTGAGCTCGGCGCATTATCCACCAAATCAGTTACTGTACGAACAAGTGCTTTATAACTTGTTCTCACTTACTGGCATCTCTAATCAAGGGTATAATGATTTACCTATCAGGTAAGAACTGTATCAGGTAAGGTAAGGTATACGATAGCGTAAGCCTTCCATATTTTTTTATTTAAGAGGATCCCATACTAAACTGACGCAGACAAGCGAGACAGGAGAGACGTACTTTTAGGAAAAATATGGCTTCATGTTATTTAAAAAAATTTCATTGTAGGATTCGAACCCGCGATCTGCGCCACTGCATTCAACGGCACTTCCGACTAAGCATGCTAATAAAGCCCAAAATCGTATGTCAAAAAGTTTGCACAAGTTATTGGTGAAATCTGCCGTTTAGTTATTAGTTTGACGTGAACTCGAAGATTCCAGATGCTTCATTGTGACGAAAGTAAATTGGGACAAACAGATACAATGTTTGCCAAAGTTACATATAACTTTTCGCTTATATAATTAAGCTAAATTTGGATTTTTATTATACTTATAGCCTACTTAAAATCTTCAAAGGATAATAAATGTCAGAAATGTTGAGAAAGGTTTAGACGTTTCTGGGAAAATCCTCCGCATAGTTTGCTATATACCTAGTAAGTACTTATTAATACACGAACCGGAAGACGCAGCGTGGGCAGGCCGCCCACAAGGTGGACCGACGATCTTGTGAGGGTCGCGGGAAACCGCTGGATGCAGGTAGCACAAGACCGGCCATCGGCATCGTGGAGATTCTTGGGGGAGGCCTTTGTCCAGCTGTGGGCGTCTTTCGGCTGACATGTCTTATTAATACTGCTTATTCCTCCTAGTTAAACCTCAAACGCTTTAACGATGCAAGAACACAGCAAATTAACAAACCAGCACATAAATATAATATTATGTACACGTACAAAACTAAATGGGTGGGTATCAAACCTACTACGTCCATACGCAAATAAAAAGAAATCTTACATTTTCATTTACAATAAGGTCTATCTTATACCATCCAGGAAATATTAGTATCACTTAAATTGTGATCGTATATCATGGACTCATTCGAATAGGTACCCACGCGGTCGAACCCAATATATTGCTTACATACAATACAATACACTCGTCACAGGCTGCCATTCACGTATTTTATGACTGCTGTGGTCAGCAAGTGAGCGCATGTTTCCTGCAACAATTCAGGATACACGGATATATTCCAACTGAGCTACATCTATATTCGAACATAGAATAATATAATAAAGTTTGTTTCATTAAAAAAATAATAATAATATTATTACAATTTGTTACATGTTTGTTTTATCAAGTAGGTAATTTGTATAGGCCTCTTCGGGCTAGAACTAGTGTGCTAGCTGTGTGGCTAGGCATCTTCAAGCCACAAGTAGTTTATCCGCCTACACCTATCTGACGCATGGCCAGCCTCTTGCTCTAGAATACTCTAGCAGTGGTTCCGGTGGTGCGCGGACCACTGGTGGTTCCTGGGAGCACCCGAAGTGGTCCCCGAAGCCATCATAAAAATATTAAACGACTCTTTATTCTTTTACATTTAGGTACCTACCTACTGTATATTTCCTTCAAACAGTTTGGTGATCCATCCATCAGGAAGAGGTTAAGAACCACTGCTCTAGATAGTATAGTCTATTTCACTATTCTAATAGATCATGAAAACATATACTTTATTCTATAAATATACAATATTTACAATTATTTACAACAAATATACAAACTATACATAAAAAATTTCCTCGAGGCGGCCGCTGCTGCCAATCAACGGCAAGGTTCCCAGAAGGCTGGCAGCGTTCCCTCTTTGTATGGCCAAGCTAATGCGTTGGCGGAAAAAGCTCCCCGCCCGCCGGTCCCCTGTGACCTCAATTAATTTTGAAGATAATGTTCGAGAAAATCGGCGATCCTCGGACCCCCAAGGACCCATGGTCTCGACCACAAAAGGCAAAAATAAATAATTTGGGCCAATAGAACAAGTTAGTTAACATTTCATTTATTAATTTAAATTTTATTACCCATGTGCCCATGTTATTAAATTTATTTTGTTTTATATCCCATGTAATCATTTGTATGGAATTACACAAGTTTGTATTGTGAGTAAGACAAGATAAATTCGTGATTTTTTTGCCCACTCCAAATTTAAATACTTGGAGGCCCTGGCAGAAAGCGTGCTAACCACTTTTGGTTGCAAAAAGATAATTACACGAGGTACCTATGCATTATTTATTTCTCTAGAATTTTCATCTTTTGTAGTAGGTGTAATCAACTAAACAATACCTACATGAGCACAAAGAATATCGGTGTCAATTATAATCGAATCAACTTGTTCATGGTTCATCAAACAAAAATTATGTACTTGTAGGTAGGTACCTATATTAAAAAAAGCTGGAATCGAGTGTGGGATTTGATTATTGTGTAGGTCGAACTTTATATTAGGTCGTTAGCTCAAAGGGTATACGCAACTCTACTGTAATCTGTGACATCTATTTAATCTATGATGACACATTTCGCTACTCTGTGTCTCTCTCTGCGCTTTTCCCCCTAAAAATGTATGTCATTAATTTGCAAATAAAACAATTACATAATAATTATTTCGTCGTGGTTTAATGTTAATTCCGTTTACAATAAATCCCAACATTTAAGACCTATTTGGGGCATACCGTGGGTAGAAAAGGTCCTACAACGAGCATGATATATAATTTTACGTACCTAACTAAATAACACTCAATTATTATAATAATTTTTATTATAATTTGGCGTTAAATATTTCTTTTTAGCTAATTAATAAAAAATAGTACTTGTCATAGAATAAATGAGCCCCTACTTAGTCATATTACACGACTGGCCAAAGAAGGAGTAGGTACCTAGGTATAATGTTTTCAGAGTTCATGTATGCATGTACACACGGCCACAGATCAAGCTATACATTTTTGTTGCAAAATAGCGCCTATTACAACCGCATAAGGTGCCGCAGTGTGTAGCTTGATCTGTGGCCGTGTGTACCTATGTGAGATTCGCATGGCGCGGCGTGCGTTAAAACTAATATTCAAGCCCTGCAATTCACTGCGAGGAACGTGCTTACTGAAAATTTTAAGAACAATGGCGTCTAGACTTTTTAATTATTTCCAAATACGTAAAGGCGCGACACGTATATGTACGTACCTACTTACTGTACTAGTCCCATTTCGAATGACGAACCTTATGAATCGAATGGCAAGTAGGTAACTATTTTCCTATTCCATTCTAACTGAAAAAACTCAAACCCCAAAGTAATATATAGCCTATATACTTAGGCCCTATATTACACTATTTAATATTGATTTATTAGGCACTGTGGACCTACTCCAAAAACGATAGGTACACATTAGTTCGATCATCGGTTTCAAAATTTAACCAATAAAAAAACACATCGGTTATTTAAATCATCATTATTCAAGCGTTAAAAGGTTCAGTTCCTGGGTTGGGCAGACGCTTATCTGATATAAATGAACATACCGTTACAATATGGAGTAGGTATGTACTTATCTAGGTACCTACATGGCATGTTACCGAAAACAGTATCATTATCACGCTTACCATAAGTATGTCATTGGGATGGGACTTTAGATAGGCATATCTTTGGTGAAATTATAGTTGTACCATAAAATGGAGGTGACTACAGAATGGAGTACTACGTATTTTAGGTACTTCCCTACTATCTGGGCTCTTTGGGGATAATGGGGTACCTATATTTTTTATCTGCTTATAAATGTTCTGCAATAATTTTTTTGAAGGGATGATGGCTCAGTACCTACTAGGTAGGTAGGTACTCAGTAGACAGACACATCTAATGTAGTAAAAGTTCCCTGGTTCGAATCCTACAATGAGCTTTCGGTTAATGAAAACATCTTGAAGAAACCATATAGTACATACTGTTGTAGGTACGTAGGGTACCTACATAGAACATAATAGGTACCCTCGCCTAGGTACCGCGAACAAGCGATATGCACTTGACTTGACATCCATTTGCCTTCTAGTAGCACATTGGTGATTCGTCTGATAGTCAATGTCAGGTGACAGTACCTAATAATTTACCATCCGCTATACTTGATTGTCAGTCTTCCATCCAACATTTTTTCAGAGATCAAGTTGCAGCTCAGACCATGGTCTCTTCACAAAAGAACATAGCCGTATGGGGCGAGGAATGCAGCACAGTTTGTAAGGATGACTGCAGTTTAATTCCTCTTTGTGGACTTTGTAAGCCGTGTCTCGACGGCAAGTTAAGAAACAGTATATTGCGGGCACATAGGGAATTCTTACATAAGGGAGATTTCAGAAGATTACTGCCACCTCCCATGGTAAGGAAAAAATCAATTGTAGATATTGAAATATCAGTAAGTATTTACGTAGGTAAGCGTTGAGCAATATCTGAGAAAAGCTCGGGTAAACCTTCAGACAAACAGTGGGTACTAACTGGTAGGTGTCTGTTGCAAGTTAATGATGTACCTAGTTGGTACTTAAACCGATTTTAACTCTATTTCTTCTAAGTACTATTTCCTCTCAACTTTAGTTCATTAATATACATTAAAAACGTCTGTCCGAGAAATCTGAGGCAATTGTCCGTTTTTCAGAGTAGGTACGAAATTATGGAATTCTAGTTTTATGATGCCGACTTAATGAACATGTATAGAGGATAAATAGTTCTCATAGAGAAGAGAATAGTGGGATAAACATAGTAACAACTGGCAAGCTGATAGATACCTATATCGTAGGACTAGGAAGAGCCAAACCACAAAGTAATATACATACCTACTCTGTGGCCAAACTGTGCATTCAGGCGGTCACTGACCCCACTCCTAATCATCTCTACCTAATTTGTTCTAATAAGACTTATTTATTCAACTGACAGACAGGCAGACGGGCGGTGAAAACCTAGTGTCACAAATAGTACATACCTACGTAGATATATGTATGTAGGTATATAATGTTCTATACGAATGACTAATATTTAAATAATTCAACAACCTTGTATCTGTTTGATACCCATCTATACCTACAATGATTCCTATCAAAACATAAATGTAAAAACCGGCCAAGTGCGAGTCGGACCTCGCACATTTAGGGTTCCGTATCAAATGTAGAATATAAGGTGGTTAGAGGTAATAGGAAAAAATATGGAATTTCAAAGATAAAATCTGATTTATCAGTATAATGGTATTTGTTCGTAAATTACCTACATTAAATTAATAATATTATACATCATTACCAAGTTTCAAGTTGGCAAGTTAAAAAAATCTTGGGGACATAATTTTGTGACAGACAGACGGACAAGTGAGTGATAGCAATAGGGCTCCGTTTGAACCCTTAAGGTACGGAACCCTAATAACTAGCTAATTAGGTTGGTTATTACCTACATCAAGCATGTTTGTTTAAGATAATTTTTGATAGTAATTTAATTAGAAATCCGATGGTCGGTCCCTGTCATGACTGTAGCCAATGATAGTCACAGCATATTTTTTTTTTTAAAGTAATTTAGATTTAAAATTAAACCTGGGTTCTACAAGACTCGCTTTATTCTAGTTAAAATAGTAGCTAATTGCTTTTTCCATTTTCAGAAACCAAAAATGAAACTCAAAGAAGATAATTTAAAGAACATGACTCAATTGAACAGACTGCAATACTTGTGGTATCAAGGAAAATGCAACATTGATATTACTTGGTGTACATAAAAATACCCTTAAAATTAAAATTATTTATTAATAAAATATATTTTTGTTACCTACATAATTCTACATTTTACTTAAAACTACACCAGTGATTTCACTAAAATTATTGGACCATAGATTGCAGTAACCCTAAAATGTAACTACCTAAATCTTCATCTTGATTTGTCCATGACACATAAATATTTTTGGTGCTATCATCTTCTCCCTCAACTTTAATAAGAACAGATTCAACAGATATATTTCCATCAGATATTGTGATGGTCCAGCCTTCAAGCTTCTCAGCCAGCAAAGTTTTTAATTTCTCAGCTGTTTTCACTGCAGGTCCTGGGTCCTCAAATCGTACTGTACTCGTGAAACGAATCACATGCCTGTTTATTCCAATTTCATCACACATTTCATCAATATCAAGAAGAGATAGTCGGTTATCTCGCACACAAAGTATACCATTAACAATTCTCCGTCTTTTTGGGTCTGGGGGTTGGGCATTGTACCTCACAGCTTCAGCTTTAAGCAGTCTTAATGATACATCAATAGGAATCTTAGTTGGTGTGTTTATGGTACAAGTTTCTCCATTTGCTGGCATGTAGCAATTAATTTTAAATTCTTGCTCAATTTTATCCTTCAAGAACTCCATTTTCTGAGCCTCACCATGCACCAATAAAACAT
Source organism: Tethea ocularis (assembly GCA_963555595.1). Classification (NCBI taxonomy): domain Eukaryota; kingdom Metazoa; phylum Arthropoda; class Insecta; order Lepidoptera; family Drepanidae; genus Tethea; species Tethea ocularis. The sequence goes on along the minus strand of OY741972.1, from coordinate 8,500,573 downwards.
TTTTTGGCTCACAATATTGTATCAATTGCATTATACCTTTGGCATCTGCATGAGCTGAGAATGACATGTATTCAACAGCCATTTTTACTTCTACCACTTGTCTGTTTTCAAATTCAACCTTTTTGGCACCATTTAGAATTTTGTGACCGACAGTACCTTGTACACAGAAACCTGGCATTATCACCATATTCTGTTCATATGGAGCCCATTTCTTGAATATATTCAGTGATAACCCAGCATGCAACATTCCTGGAGTTGCAAAAACCACCATTGCTCCAGGATTATCTATGTATGATTTGTCAAATGGTTTGATATGTTTGAAATCAAACATATTTCTCTGCACAAAAGTTTTCCTAATCTTCTGGTTGGTCCATGTTATGAACATTTTGTAGTAATTATTAGCCTTCTCTGTTAAACCCAGAGCAAAGTACACAGGGAACTTTAAATTCATTCTCTCCCAATAAGTTTCTAATAGAATACAAAGTTCTTGAGCTCTTCCTAAAGCAAATACAGGTATGAGAACTTTACCTCCCTTTTCAACACACTCATGAACTTTTTTCAGGAAGTCTCTCTCACGGCAACGTTTTGAATCTCTTATAGTAGTAGCATAAGTTGATTCTGTAATAAGTAAGTCTGGTCTACATTTATCAATCCATGCGGCTCCAAGGTGTCTGTCTGGTGTCATATTATAATCACCTGTGTACACAACTGATTGGGAGCCTACCCTGATCCAAAACATGGCTGCCCCTAGCACATGACCAGCATAATATGCCTTGATTTCTAGTTCATTGTCAACCATGACTGATTGATGTAATGTTACTGCTGTAACTTTCTTTATACAGTCTTTGATCATTTGTGATGTGAAGAAGTTGGATTCACCTTTTCTCTCAACGGCAACTTTACGCATGTCTTCGAGTAATATTGGTGCGATTGCTTTAGTTGGATGGGTCATGTAGATAGGGCCAGTGTATCCAACCATTTCAGACATATAGGGCAGAGCACCGCAGTGGTCGAGGTGGAAATGCGATATGATGACACAGTCTATCTGACTTGTGATAGGGCCCTCAGGGACGATGTAGGAGAAGTCAGGGAAACGTCTCTCATCATTGTATCCCATGTGCATTCCACAGTCAAGCATTATGTTTTTACCTCCCATAGACAGAAGAATACAGCTCCGGCCGACATCCTGGCCAGCTCCAAGCGGAGTTATCTTGATTTCAGGCATTTCGTCACTCTCAAGATTAGTGCGCGCAGTGGAAGATAGTTACCTACTCTTTACAAACAAACGAAAGTATATAAATAATCACATGGAAGTTTATATCAAAGTTATCCTGATTCAAAATCTCTTCTCGACAAAGATACAATTTTTGATTTTATGCAGGCAATTATATCCAAAGGTTAAAATTAAATATTTTCAACAAACCGAGAAGTAGGTACGAACCGATTTCAGAAATTCTGAACTTCAGACAAAAGTATTGCCAGCCAAAGTTGCCAGCCTTGAGCTAAACCACAGAGTACTTTGTTAAATATTTGAAAAGTTTTTTTTTATACGGTTTGTGTATTTTGCCAGTGTCTAGTTGAGCAATATATTTTATATTCTTCTTGTCAACAAATCACATACAAATCATTCAATCTTTCAATAGTCACGTAGAGATGAACTACGATAACATGGTGTTCTCAAAACGTTTGAAAACTTGTGAAAGTATTTTCAGTCTCACAATGCAAGTGCAAGGATTTCTTGATTGACTAGCGGTCAACTTTACTTGACAAGAAATAAAAATACATGAAGTTTGATACGATGCTCAACTTGACACTGGCAAAATACACTAAGTGTGATATCATCATGTCAAAAAGAATAATTACCTACTGTGCTGTTAGTCTAGTCTGCTGTTCTCTGTTTTTAAGAAAATTGCATTTTCCTCTTGTATTTTCCGTGAAGAAACATTAATGTAAATAGTTATTATTATATATATCTTCTCATATAGCAATACTTTAATTATTCCTTGGATGGAAAGACACTTTGGATCAACATTCCATTTCAGAAATTGAATGCAATGTTCAGAAACAGCTATTTCGTGTTTTATGTGTATGTGTAATGTTTTGATAAGGTTAACAAAGCAAAGCAAAGCATCAACCAACGCGCGCCGGCTTCATAGTGCGGACGTGTTTTACGCCCATTTACCTTAAAAATTATTACTTTAAAATTTTATTAAAATAGTACAATGTCCGGCGAAGGTTCCAGTAATAACAAGAAAATTGCTCTTATTACCGGCATAACGGGACAGGTCAGTGTTATTCAAATTGGTTTTGTAAATAAATTTTATAGATGTGACACGTCAGTGAAGAAGAATTATATTTGCCATAAAATTCCTATAGATGCAATGTGTACAAGTGTACACATAAATTTGCAGCGCTTTAGGACTTAATTTCTGGTAGAATATTTGCTCAATAACATTATTTGATTAGGCTATGCATTTTTTGAGAATATTGGTGGAAAGTTTAGGGAGCTTTTTTATAGATTAGACTAGATTCCACAACTTTTAACTAGATTGCAGGCAAGTTACCGACATAGCCCGAAGAATTGCCAAACTTAAGTGGCAGTGGGCGGGGCACATCGCTGGTAGAACCGACGGCCGCTGGGGCAGAAAGGTTCTCGAGTGGCGACCATGAACCGGAAGACGTAGCGTGGGCAGGCCTCTCACAAGGTGGACCGACGAACTTGTTAGGGTCGCGGGAAACCGCTGGATGCGGGTAGCGCAAGACCGGCCATCGTGGAGATCCTTGGGGGAGGCCTTTGTCCAGCAGTGGACGTCTTTTGGCTGATATGATGATGATGATGAACTAGATTCTGCCCTGTGGTTTCACCCGCTTTCCCGAGGGATCTTATGGGGATAAAAAGTTTTTGTGTGAAACAGTAATAAACATCCATCCATACTCACAAATTTTCGCATTTTGAATATTAGTAGGATTAGTATAACTATACTGCTGGGCCCTACAGGACACAGGATGCATGTGAACTGTTACCTATACTACACACAGTTTTTTAAACAATTTTTAATGTCAATAATATGCTAAAGCCTAAGATTTTATTACCCGGGGATTAATGCTTTCTGATATTGGTCAAATTACACCTAAGTAGTTTATAGTCTGCTCAATCTATCTGATTCATCTCTTTCAGGATGGTTCTTACCTTGCAGAATTCCTCATTGAAAAGGGATATGAAGTCCATGGTATATTAAGGCGATCATCATCTTTTAACACCGGTAGAATACAGCACTTATACAGCCAACCAGCTTGCCATACTGGGGGACGTATGCACCTGCATTATGGAGATCTGACTGACACCACCTGCCTCATTAGTATTATTGTTAAGGTATTATTTAACAGTATATTTTAAGTCTTTATCATTTAAAAGATCATAATATTAAATGTTCTTCACATGTGGTTATCCCAAACTAAGTAGAGCTTGTACTATGGAAACCAAACAACTGGTATACTACATATACAACTTTTTTTTGTAAATACATGTATGTTATGACTATATATTACTGTCTTACATGCTACACAACTGTTTCTGTTCATCTGTAACTTTTCATTAGGTACCTAAAACTATTCAGTAAATAGGTTGTTTTTGGTTGTGGCTGATTTATAACTTGTGTGAAGTTTTGGTACTTGCTTAATGGATATAGAATAAGTAAAAATTTGAAGTATTTTTTTAAGAACAGGTTTTTTTTTCAAACAGATTAAACCAAATCAAATATGTTTCAAATCATTTGAACACTGGGAAGGGAGTCAAAATTTACTTACAAGTTTCAACCTAAACATTATTAAGTTATATAAAAGCTTGTAAAAAGAGCTATGGAATAGAATAAATGAGGCATTAAACTAATAAGAATAATAAGCAGTATGAAATAAAAGCCTGATATTTACACAGTTGTAATATAGATGAAGGCAAACATATGACTTATCAGTTGAAGTACATATTAATTCATACAGATTATGTGGAGTGACTTACACCATTGGTTGGTTATATATTTCCAATTAATATTGTGAATAATATTATTACTTAGGAGCTTCAAGTATGAAGCAAGAATTTTGGTATTTTTTAGCCGCAAGTATATAAACTGTTAAACTAACGTATAACTACATTATTCTTTAGCAGTTTTATTGATATTCTTTTTCTCTTCATTAAAATAATATTGAGTCATAAAAAAAAAAATTACCTATCTAAAATGTTAGAGGTAACATTGTTTCCAAGGATAATCACTATAAATTACATTAAGTATACCATATCAAATGATAATTACATACATAAATAAGTGTAAAAAATATTTCATGCACCTAAGGCAATTCAGAAACTCTGAAAGTTTTATTCGGTGTCCCCCAATCTCTACCATGCTGAAAAGGCCGTGGAGAATTACCTTACCACTGGTAACGTTTCTGAACACAACACAGGGCATTTATGTCACATGCTGTGCTTAAAAAATGTAGGTATTATATTGCTTTATCGCAAATTGAAATAAACAAATGAAATTATTACGAAATATCGTAGGCGTGTAGATTATAAATAGTAATATGTATGTACATGAAATTATGCCAATGACCACCTTATCTCGCGTTATTGAAGATAGAACTTAAATTATTTTGTAGCTTGCAAATTTTAGTTAATCTTTTAATGGGCTATTCAGGATTTAAAGTAGGTTAAGTGTTTGGGTCGAGCCATTAAGGTGGAGGCTTCGGTTGGAGCGCGAAATCCAAATTTTATCACGTTTTTTGCAAATTGCAGCTCAGTTATAGGTCGTAAGTAATCAACATGTTATTTGCGACAAGAATGGTAGTATACATTGGCACATAGATAGATCATACCCTGGAATAACATATAGGCTACTGTTTATTCCAGTAACGCGGGTGAAACCGCGGGGGACAGCTAGTTTTGTGATACTTCTATTATTTAAATTAAACTTACTAAATTCCAGACACGACCAAAAGAAATCTACAACTTAGGTGCGCAATCTCACGTGAAGGTATCGTTTGAACTGAGCGAATATACGGCGCAAGTTGATGCACTTGGAACCCTCAGGTTACTGGAGGCCGTTCGTGCTGCAGGCTTGGAGAAAGAGACGAGGATATACCAGGCGTCTACATCAGAACTGTATGGCAAGGTGGCTGAAGTACCACAGACTGAGAAGACTCCGTTTTATCCTAGATCGCCGTATGGTACGTATTATTCTGGCCTACCCGAATAGTAAAGTCGTTGTTCAAAAACTGATTAGGGGTAAAATAATGCGGAGATATTTTTTTTTGCCAGCCTGTGTCTTTTGATGACCAATGAGTTTTGAATGGAATTTAGATCAGCATAGCGTATAGGCTTTTATCAACATGGACTTACAGGAAACGGGCAATTTCATGAAGTCTGCGTCTATGTTGTAATGTTAATTTCTCATGTTTGTAAATTGAAGAATTTCCCATTATTGATATGTTATGTAATCTTACCAATTGTTTGATTGCTCAAGTCTCGTGTGTAATTTCCGGTCTCTTGTTTGTATTTCAAAGGAGATGTAGATTCTGTCATTGACGTTTTATTTTGTCTTTGCATTTGAAAATTTATGGTAAGTATACTATAATGTCTGAAGATACTATACTTACGAAGCCAAGAAGCAATAAATATCGCGTGAAAATTATAGCATGAGTGCATGATGGTGAAGTAGGACCTAACCTGTAGTCTGCCTGCCGAATAGCTTAAAACCATTTACTGGTGTGTTCTGCCCGCTGCACTAGTAATCCAACTCTCTTCTAGATTGTAAGGTGATATAAGTGTCTTTTCAGGGCATAAAATAAATGAGTTTCGAGTTTGAATATCATTAATTGAATGTTTGCGATGAGTCAGGACGCGAATATTAATGAGTCGTTAAGAAAATCTCCATACGTTGTCTTCATTATGAAAAAGTGTTATTAGTAGAGTATTGGCTTCAGCCCCGGTTTTAACCATGTTCTTGAGGCATCCTATGTTTTGCCTGGTGACAGATTTTAAACTTGAGGGTGGTAGCCAGCCAGGCAGGTACTATAAAGTACCCTACCGTGTTATGGTTTCTTTTCTGTAGGATAACCCATGACCTTCGTCACGGCAATCGATGTCGCTATCATCGCCTTAATTATTTAATTATTGGAAATTTCATATGATGTTCCAAGTTTAGTTTATATTCGTTGCGTATCAAACTTACACACACACATAAACAAACTTTCGCATTATAATAATGTGTAAGAAGTATTACAAACTTTTATAGAAAACACTACTATAAAATATTGTTTCTTCTACAGCTTGCGCAAAACTCTACGGTTACTGGATAGTGGTAAATTACAGGGAAGCATATGGTATGTTCGCGTGCAACGGTCTCCTGTTTAACCACGAAAGCCCCAGACGAGGGGAAAACTTCGTCACGAGGAAGATTACTAGAGGAGTCGCTAAAATCACTTTGGGATTGATGAATTGTTTAGAGCTGGGTAATCTGGACAGCAAGAGAGATTGGGGACACGCTAAGGATTACATCAAGGTAATTTATAACCGAGGTAGAGGAACCATTTTCTAACAAAAAAGTAAGACGGTATGGTGTCCCACCCAATGGATAGATGATCTGGCTCTAGGCCGGTCTAGGCGTCAGATATGGCGGCTAATGTCTATTCTAGGAATTGTTGAATCCTTTGCCGTTATCTGACGGTATATTAATTTGATAAATAAATCAAATTAGATAATCTATTTGATTATCATATGGTAAGATATTATCATATGATAATGTATTGTATTTGATTTTGATTGATATCACCAATTCTATCAATAATTCTATCAATGAGCGGATATTAATGTAGACTACATTTTCCCGCTCATACAGAATAGAAATATAATAATGGGTTACCGTCATATAATGGGTTAAAAATGTATTGACCATTTCACTCCTAAAGCACAGTTTTCACTCTATAACTACTCTATACTATGCCGATCATTTTATTATTTTATTTGCTATGTATAGGCCTGCGTTTGACGACAATCTCACCGTGGGTACTGATTATGTGGCCGATGGTGATAAGCACACAAAGCCTAGAAGGAAACTGGCTCTCAAGTGCAGCTGTCGGAACACACTGGAACGTGCTTGGCGACAGATTTTCAACTTGAGGGTGGTAGCTAGCCAGGCGGGTACTACAAAGTACCATACCACCATGCTATGGTTTCCTCACGATGTTTTCCTTCACCGAAAGCTCAAGCTCATTGTAGGATTGGAATCCGCGACCTTCGTCTCGGCATTCGACGTCACTACCACTGAGCTATCATCGTTTTTTTTTTCAGGCGATGTGGCTAATGCTTCAACAAGACGAGCCTGAGGACTTCGTTGTGGCGACAGGGGAGGCGCACAGTGTTCGTGAGTTCGTGGAGCGAGCCTTCGCTTGCGTTCACAGGCAGATTGTGTGGAAGGGTACCGGGGTCGATGAGACTGGCCATGATGCTGACTCCGACCAAGTCTTGGTCAGAGTCAATCCTAAGTACTTCAGGCCCACTGAAGTGGTGAGTTGAAACTTATTTAAGCTCTGGTGATATAAGTTGTATGTGTAACTTTACAGTACGTTTCCACTACACTCAAGAATAAACTCCGACGCTTAAGAATAAGTACCGACGATGTTAACAGATCAAGTCTTATAATAAAGTTGGATGAGTCCATAATATTTTGACTTTAAGAAAAATAAATTTTATTGCGTTATCGTAAAGGTATCAATTGAATAGTTGATATTTGACATGTTACCCAATATCGTCTTGTGACTAGATGCGATTTTTATGTCATAAGACTCTGTTCACATAACAGTGGAAACTCACGTTTAGATTTACATATTATAAATCTTCAATGAATAAAGAATGATTCACGCTAGACCGTGTCGGGTCCGAGCCGAGCGTCGGCCGTAGCACGGTCAACTAACATTACATAGGTATATTATACTCATGAGTGTCTTTGATGTCTATTTGTATGAATATTTAATTTTATTGACTGTTAATAAGCGATAAGATTAATTGAAAGATAAATAAGCAATTTACAGAATAATAGGCTAGATGACACTGTCAAAAATAAATGACCAAACACTAACCAATGCATAAAACATCTGAAAACACGCGGAAACAACAAATATGTTGTACATTTAATGCTTTCTATGATTTTTAATTACCAGTAGAACCACTAAGAGTAGATCATTTGATGCTGTGAAACTATGACGTCATAGCTTAGTATTTCATACAATATTCCATGTAACCGATCGTTTTGACATTTATTAAAGAGTAGCTGATTTGATAAGTCAGTCATCTACCCTATTACATCTATTTTGCTATCACTAAGGAAATTTGTCAGATTGACTTTGAATGAACTGAATGAAAAATTATTAGGAACATGCAAAAAAGTTGACTATTTTTGACTTTGCAGGACTTGCTTCTTGGCGACCCGACAAAAGCGAAACAAAAACTCGGTTGGGTACCACAAGTGACCTTCGACCAGCTGGTCAAAGATATGATGGAAGCCGACCTCGAGCTGATGAAGAGAAATCCTGAGGCGTAGGTAATTCAATTTCAAGTGAGGTACAACAATCGCCTAATGCAAACAGTGAAAGTGTTAAAAAAATCAAAGCTCTTTTGAGTGGCCATATATGACTAAATAGAAAACATAGAGTGTTGGATAAGCCTTTATTGAATATACATATAGATGATCTGAGATGTTAAAGTACCTACTCTCGGGTGTATTTAACAACAGCAACAATCTTTCTATCTTTTGACTATGGTTTTATAAAAGTCTGTAACATATTTGACAGTCTCCCTAGAATTGCTATGCTGCTATAAGACCGACTGCCGGCTACTGACAAAAACGAATGCAAGCGACTTACATATATTATTCCCTACGCCAAACTATCCTACATGCATTGTTAGCGAGATGCACTGTTATCTTAATCAACAAAATGAGTAGAATAGTAGCATCCATCTCGTTCTTACATAGAGGATCACTCACTTGTTAGAAAGAGACTTCTAATTTTAAGGACGAAAAACTTTAAACATTCACCCCCATAGTCGTAAAGAGAATAATGTATGAAATCTGATATTTGGTGACAAATTAGCAACAGACTTAGAAATCAAATACGTGATGGTGGCCTTGCCAATAAATGCTACACAAAAAAGTGAGTCATTGATATGTTTATTAAAATCCTTATTCCAGAGCACGTGGCGATGGCGTTTCAAAGGTATATCTAGGCTGTAAATAGATAGATAGTTTTCTACTACTTTAACTGATTTATACAGGTTGATGTGTTAAAAAAGCCTTTCACAGATTACTGATTCCTTCCGGATAGCGTATCAGACTGATATCTGGTATAGTTAGAAATAAATAGAATGAGATAGTCTGTAAAAATATCTGTCTGATAAGCGATCAGGATGTGAGACCAGCCCTAAATCAAGTAACTACTTTTGATATATGGGTAGGAATTCCATTCCAGTTAAAATAAGCCTCCTTATTTTATGTTTTAATGATTTTTAAGGTCGAATGGTGAATATCATGTTGATATGCTAGCACTTGAGAGCCAGTTGGCATCTAGTCCTTAGGTTGACTTGAGTAAGGTAAAACGGAAATAAAAAGTATGGCCCTCGAGCAATATTGTTCCAACATTCTCAAATTTACAACAGGGCGTCTAAAAGTACACTATGAATATTGCTGAATGCATTTCATTTTCTGAATTCACAGCAAACCCTATACAATTTATCATATCTGATCTGCTGATGAATTGAATTGTGTTGAATTAGTGACCTTTTAACAAAAATCTATTGGAGTTTCATGTGCTGTGAATTCGAATGAATTGCATTCAGCAATATTTCGTGAGTGTAATTTTTAGATACCTAAATCCTATGCAATTCATCAAATTCGGACCTGCCCTGATTCTTTTGATGGTAATCTTAATGAACATCATTAATAATTTCGTCGTAATGTTAATTACTATTACCACAGATACGCGATAGAGTCCCTGTTATTGAGTTGAATAAACTTTAATATTTTTTACCAAAATAAGATTGGAATTACATAGGATGTGCTGTGAATTTGGGAAATTCAATTGGAATTTTCAGTAATTATTGGTCCACGTGGCCTTTTCAAAGTCCGTGTTCAGTATAAAAAGTATTTTAAGCATTTAAATCTAAGTTTAAAATATAATAATGATTTTCTGTGTGATATTATGTAGGTACATGTAATTATATATTATGCAAGAATGAATACGCACAAAGTTTGTAAGATGCTTTCAAAGTTATGTAAATTTTATTTATTTTACAATTTGTCTGTATACTTACATTTATTTATTTTATATCTATAATAATAAAGCTGAAGAGTTTTTTTGTACGCGCTAATGTCTGGATCAACCAGTCGGATTCGAAAAATTCTTTCACGAGGCTACATTATCCCCGAAGGTTATATATAGGCTACTTACTTCATATCCCGGGAACGCGAATGAAATCGAGGGACAGCTAGTGTACTATAAATGGTGTTTGTCCAGCTGTGGACTGTCTTTCGGCTGACATGATGATGATGATTCAAATTTCAGGTGAATCCGAACATAGTTATTTATTTTAAAATTAATAAGTTAGTATTTTAAGTTACGTAATACACTATTAAAAGAAGAAGTAGTTACCTACTTTTTCAAATAATTTTAAGATTTTTTTTTACTATGTATAGGTCTGTGTTTGACCACAATCTCACCGTGTCTCAATATTGTGAATTAAAATGCCTGTGGTGCCACCTGGGTCCATGTGTACCATACCGATTTTAGAAGTCTTAGTTGGTTCCTTTATCGGAATCTGTAAACTGTAATTCAACATATTTGGTGCAATATTTCTATATGTTATGTATAGCTTGTAATCATGTGTAAGTGATAAATCTATTGTTATAAATTTATTATGAAATATATTTTAATTGAAATACAACAAGCATGCGTATTATTGTCTCTTTCTACTAGTAGTACTAGCGAGCTTACTGAAGGTATAATCTTATAAAACTGAAATGAGGCAGGCCTGCTCCGGCTAGTTAAAAGTACAGATTTGTCGATCTCTTATAAAAAACAATAGGGGTGTTTACCTAAAGCTTTCAATAGGCTAGTTGACAGTGTCAAAGAGAAATGACCAAACACTTACAAATACAGAAAACACGTGAAAACATCAAATATTTTCTAAATGTAATGCTTTTTATGATTGTTAATTACCAGAAGAACCAGAGGGGCTAAAACGGCCCCTCGAGCAATGTTGCTACTGCAATTCATTTCTGGAATTTACTGCAGAAACCAGCCTATTCTATAATTTAGGAATGTCAAAGAAAAATAAACCGTGGTGCGACGTAATAAGTTTATTTAATGGTTAATTGGAAAATAATACAGAGTAAACATGAAGATTCTTTTTGTTCGCCATTCCTAAACTTAAGGTATTTCTTAGATTTGTCGCATGCTGCCATTGAATCATGCTGCACTATAGTTGGGGCATTTGGGTTTGTAATTTGGGTCAGTAAAAAACAAAGATAAAAATATGTTCATTATTATTGTACAAACGATCAAACATAATAACATTTCTAAACTGATGCGCGACCGACGCGTAACATATAAAATCTAACCTAGCACAATCGACTGTTTATAAATGCGTAAAATGATTATTAAAATTAATCAAAATAAAAAGCGTAACAGGTTACTGGCTTCATTCATCACATTATAATGTTCTTGTCATTATGACAAGTACATTCAGCGTCAAAAGTAGATGATCACTTATTACCGTGTCTACAATAGAATATAAATGGGTACTAAAATGACAAATAACTTTTGATGCCGACTGCACATTCAATGTGCAACGATGCGGAAATAAATCGATAAATGACCGAATAATAAAATATACCAATAAAATTAAGACTCCAATACATAGTTTAGTCAAACGAAGTTATCCGATGAATTTCAATTATTGCAGATTTCAAAATAAGACTAAAAATATAAGAAAAAGAAATTAAGCAACTAATTAAAAAATATTGCTAATTACAACAGGTACAATATAAATTAAAATTATTTTCGTTTGTAGTATCCGTGAGAGTGTGCTTTTCTTATACACAAACGCATTTATTCAATAAAATCGTTACATATATCAATGATGTTCATTACACAACAAGAGGTTCAATTACAATCTAGAACGAGGCTTTCTACCTCTGGAAGTTCTTTTCGATGTTCAAATAAAAATCAAAACAAAAATTACACAGATTGTAAATGTTAACAGTTACAGCTACATATAATAATATTAAGAATCATTCAAATAATCATGGCACGATTTGTACAAAAAAACTGCAATATTATTTCTATTGTATTTTCTTTTATTGTAATTCCTAACTAATCTGTCATATCTGTCTGTCTCCGAATGTTTTCAAAAGTGAAATTGTGTTTATTGGATTGTCCCTTTTTACGCAACAACGGATCGTTTGTTAGGCAAAACCGCGGGGCGGAAAAAAATATTTTAATAAATGTGTTTTTAACAAGGTAATGAATATGCTATGTATCCTTGCCGAATTAATAAATAAGAACTCTATATAGGAAGACATAGAACCTTAAAACATTTTTTGTACAAATCAATGATCTCACCAGATTCTTCCTTAAAACATTGTCCATTTAATTCATATTTAGAAATTTCACAAACAAAGTAACTTTCAACTGGTAGATAATTATCACATCTGTTATAGTTTGTTTATTATAGCATGAGTCTTATGACAGTAGCCAGAGTGAATCCATCTGTTAAATATGTAGATTTAGATGAACCTTATTGCAATGTTATAATAGTTCAATTTCATATGACTCTGGCTACTGTCACATGACTATAAAATATGTGTGATAATTATCTAGAAGATGAAATATATTCGGTGTTCTCAAACAGACCCACTTAGCTTTGGTGATACCAGCTCAATGATTTATAAATTCACTGCATAAAATTTTACACATGTGGAATGCAGACCTTATGTTCATGAGATGTAGGTCAACCTACAATTTCATTTCAAATGGTGTTATGTCGTGCGGATTTGCCTCTCAAGATCGTGCCCACTTCACACTTTCAGCACAAAATAATATAATTATGGTACATATTATAAAAAAATCATTTATAATGTATCTATTTTCGACCTTAAAATTTTACAAGATTTCCTTTATCGAATGTAGTTTAAAATTTCCTTAAACTGTTTCAGTAAAATAAAACAGAATGTACCTACATATAAAGAAAGTATCATAAATCTTCATTTCTTCAAGACAATTCCTGTCAATACTCGAAAGCATATTACCAACCTTATAAACTCATAAGTGCAAGATTTAACAAAGTTACATTTCTCACTAGAAGACCATCAAATTAAACACGCATTTTGAGTGAAATCCGCACGACAATATAAAAAAGCTTACATTTTAAAACTTGTTGCCATATATATCCAATTTCTGCTTTAGAACACCGCCTAAAATAAATTCTGTGGAGACGATGGTAGCGCCTCTTCGCCTCAATAAGGGCCACAATCCTTTGTCCGCTGTTGAAGACACACATACCCAACGTGGTCCTTCGTCTTTCCACGTGCCGCCTGAGCATTCCACGATTACTGAAAATCATAATTCTAATCATTATTGAAAATCATCAAATGAGGGCTTACCACGCCCACAAAACGGTATCCGTAGTAGCGCTCTATAGGAGGAAATGATTAACGGTGTTCATTACTACTACCACCAAAAGATACGCAATAGCCCAGAAATTTACAGGATTCCTACAAATATGAGATGAAACAATCTACATTTTCTATTACTATTAGCAAAGCTTGAATATTCCTACCAGTTCGGTATTTGCGCAGAGCAACGGTGGGGCACAATCCTGGCACATCTGCGTGCGACAGCGTAAGTACTTACCAGGGGGCGGCGGCATCGCCCGACATCAAACGCGTTTCTACACTGGTAGGGAGAATATAGTTACACTGTGCTATTAGTATTTCCTAATAAAAACTTACGTTTCATCTCTGAAGCGTTAGGCATGACGCTAGGCGTTGACGAAACGTTATATCCGTTGAGAAAGTTCCGTTTCCCAATCAGTGTGCGCTCGAGGGAGAAATTGAACCGCTTCTCTGCTACTTCGTCCCTTATTAGGTAGAGCCAAGGATCTGAAATTAAAGGACATTTAGAAAACATTTTTTTTAAATAATTGACTTTGACCACCATCTCACCGTCATTATTGACGATGTGGCCGAAGAAGGCAAGTATGATGTCAAGTGCTAGAAACACACTGGTAAGTATTTCGAGATTAATGTTTAATTTGATAGTGGTAACCAGCGAAACGGCTCCTATGGTTTCCTAAACTGTGTAAATAATGGGAAAAGCTGTCTCTTTAACTAGACGTAGACATTTTCCCTAAGTAGAGTTACAAACCATAAACATTATAGAGAAGTAAAATAAGGCAGAGCTATGAATATAAACGAAAGAAAAACAAGCCTGGACAAACAAGACAGGAGATTTAATCTTCAAAGCTTTGTCCACATTCCTTATATATTCTCACCGCGACATTCGGCTAAATAACTTGTCTATTCCGGCTCCATCTCATGTGCGTATGACGCTTTGCCCCCTGTCTAACCGCATAGCTAGAAATTCAGTGAGTTCACGGTGTACATGAGCCTTAACCTCCATAGTAAGGGTGCTGGGAATATATCTATTAAGTTATGTGAAAGAATACGTACCAACAATCATATTAGTATCCGCACAGGCTTGTACCCAGTTAGGTCCGACGATAGGCTTGCCGAGACCCACCGCGCATAGAAGCTTGAACGTACGCTTTATTTGTATTGTCAACACTACTGTACATGCTTTAACATCTGTCACTATTACTGCTCCTGGAATTTATAATGTTACACTTGTGACCCCGACGAAACATGTCTAATTATGAAAACCTCAAAATAAGTGTTTTACTATAGGTAAAGTCCTACCTACACAATGCGCAAGTATAGAACTTGACTATATGCCATGAACATAGAAAATATAAGATATGAAAAACATCTCCATAGTAAACCATAAAGCGAAACAATTTTTTAGCAATGTTAAAAGTTTATCTGTTGCTGATGGAGATAAGAAAGCAAGAGTTGTGGACTCACCTAATTTCTCCAACTTTATTCTGACTTCATCTGATGGGAAAGCCGTAAACAACACATGTTGTGTTCTTGCTGTCCTAGCCGGGGTTGCTCTCAACGTCGTATTACTAGTCGCTACAGATCTCGTCCTTTTAGGACTTGGTACTGCGCTATCATCAGCTGCCGACCTTTTTAGACCTTTAGGTGAGTCAGTTCCAGACCCTGACGAAATATTATAATCAGTACTGTGCTCATGTGCTGTCGTACTACTGTTTTTCAAAATAGATTTTATTTTAATATTTATAGGCTCAACTTTCTTCTCCTTAACTACCCTATGTCTTTTACTTCGTCTAACTTCTGTATCTTCTTCGGGCGAAGAATCTCGCTTCTTTTCCTTTCTCTTGTACGTGCGTTTAGGCTTACTTTCGGTTTTTTCCTTTTTACTAACTTCTTTTTCTGGCGATTTAGATTTTTTTTCGTTCTTTTCTTTATCTTGATTTTTATTTTTAATTCTTGAACTTCGTATACTTCTTCGACTCGAAATGTTTTCATCTTTTTCTATGCTCTCGTTTGTTTTATGAATGGATTCCTCCTGTATCTTTTCATTTTTAGTAGCTTTATTATCAGAATTTAATTTTATTGTGTCATCTTTATGCTGTTTAGATTCTTTTTTAGTAATTTTAACAACAGAATCCATTTTTATTGTTTCATCTTTGAGAAGCGCCATTTTTTGGTTTTTATCATTTCTAGTTTCTTTCATAGCTTTGTCTTTAATTTTTTTCCCTTTATCCGTTTCATTCTTCAAATAAACTTCTTTTTTAGATTCCGATTTAATTTCATTTACTTTTAGGTCATTTTTATTTTCATCAGATATTTTTTCTTTAACACTTTTCGATTTATCATGTTTTCTAAGTCGTGATAAATTTTCATTTATAATTTCATCGTCGACATTGTCTTCCTGTTCCGTCAATAATTTGGGCTTGATAAAGTTAGACTTTATTTTGCTATCATCAATGTTTTGGAATTTCACAGTAGGTTTCCTGACTCTAGTAATAACCCTAGAAGGTAATGAAGCAACATCAAACTTTTTCGTCAAGTCCATTTTCACGTCAGGTTTCGATTTTTTCTTCTTTTTAAATAAAATAGGAGTATGCTGGTCTTCTGAATTATTTTCAAGCTCTGATTCACTGGAGGATTCCGTGACAAGACTGTGCGTCTTCAACGTCACACTTGTTTTGATTTCCTGACTATCTGGTAATTCAATATCCATCAACTTGAATGGTCGAACTTTTTTCGGGGTCACATCAATATCCGAACAATCACTTGGTAATTTTCTCATTTTGGTCACTCCAATAACTTCTCTAATTTGTTGACTTGTGAGATTTGACACAAATTTTTGAACTTTATCTTCACAATCACTACTACCCGAAGATTTGTCAGCTGTCACAAACTTTTTAGGTGATAACTCATTTTCTAGGTGTGGAAATTTATCACCAACTGTATAGCCCTCTACTGAAGATGGCAATATTTCATCATCAGGGTTATTTTTGATCATTGACCTTTTGCCCCTGAGTGTTTCACGCTGTTTTGGGACAATTTCAGGAGACATTGCTCTTTGGGAATCTAGTTCTTCATACAGATCTTGAGTATTTGCATAATAATTATCGTCAGCTTCATTCTCCGAAATTTTGGTTTCTATGGCTTTTGGGGTAACTTTAAGAATATCTTTTCTTTTAATTTTAATGGGTGACTGATATGGAATCTTGAAAGGACTAATGATTTCTTCAGAAAATTGTTCATTATCTTTTATTACAGCAGGATTATTTGGTATAAATTCGTCTTGAGTGCACAAATCTACGATATCATCGCTTATTGAATCTTTCTTTACGACAACATCTTTTTTAATTTTCTCCACTCCAATAATTTGAGTAGGCATATCTTCCAAATCGACCTCGGCAGGAGCATTTGATTCTACTACACCAATAACTTGTGTTGCCATGTCTTCTAAATCAACCTCTACGTTGGCCTTAGTAGAGTCATTTAGATTTTTAGCAGAATTAATTTCAATAAAATCATCTTCACAGTCAGTGACGTCATCGTCGTCACCAACCTTTCTTTCAGGTATCTTTTGTGTTAATGCCATATCAAGATCTTCACAATCAGTAGAGCAGTCAGATTTAAGACGCATTACCCTTTTTTTTGGCTTTATTTCTAAACTTTTATTTTTTGTTTCTTCTAATGGAAAATCATTGTCAGCTATAATTTTCGGTGATATTTCTTGAGGTAACAATGCTTGCGATCCAAAATCTTCCTCCAAAAATTCATTATCAACCTCATCAAATAACAATTCTTCCTCTTCAGATATATTACTCTTATCTTTACATGTTGAGCCATCTTTATTACTGGGATTAAGTAATATTTTGTTTCCCACAGGCTGTGTATCAGCATTAAATATACTGTTTTCATTTTCTTTATTTGCCAAATACAGATCAAAGTGCATTTCTTTTTGATTATGTATCTTACATACTTCAGGCAAATGCTCTGTTGGTGGTACAGGTAATTGTGTTTCTAAGTTATGGATCGAAGGAGACTCTTGAGGTACAGGTATTTGGGTATCAGCTGTGTAAATAGAATCAGTACTTTCATCATGTTTATTTGGATGTGATGGTTGTGTTTCCATATCAAATATATGTTTATTTGGATGTGATGGTTGTGTTTCCATTTCAAATATGTCTTTATTTGTAGTCGCCACTGTTTTATCAGACTTAGAATACAAGACAGAATCATTGAGATTAGAACTTGAATCATTTAAATCCAATGAAGTTGATTTCTTTGAAGAATTCCAGAATACATTGTCAATTTTGTTTGTACCTATAGGTTGTATCGAAATTGTTTTGCTAGCTGGTTTTATGAAGTTATGGTTGTTTGAACTTTTAAAATGTTTATCGACTTTGGGTTGTGATGCTATGATGAAGGAATCATCCTGGAAATGATGATTTTGTGTTTAGCATTTAAAGTAAAGTTTATTTTAGTGGTAGATAAAATGTATGTAACTTACCCTATCGCTAACTTCTGGTGATTCTGGAACTGTAGTGATAGGTGCATTATTCAATCTAGACATATGTTTGGAAAACACTGGAGTTTCAGGTACGTCTATAGCCTGTGTCATCGGCAGATCATCATTTTCCTCAAGCAACCTGAAGATGCCAAAGATCTCACCAAATTGTACTGTGTCGCCATTTTTAAGTGGTTGCGGTATGTATGCTTGTAATGTTTTCTTTAAAAAAAAGAAAAATATAACAGAAATACAGAACCCAAAAATAATATTGTTTTCGAACCGTAAGAAACAAACACAGCGCCACACAAAGGAATAGTACCTGAATTGATTCCTAGATCTACATAAATATTTATAGGCGACGGTAACCACTTACTATGAGGTGGACCGCCAGCCTGCTTCTCAAAACTCTGACATAAAAAAAATATATATAAGTATTATATATTTCTTTATTATGCAACAGGGCTTATTGTTTTTATCATTTAGTAGTTTATTAAGTTTTAGAAGAAATTATAGATTCATGAAGCAAATAGATCTCCACTTCACTAGTAGCTCTGACACCACCAAGGACTATCAGTCAATTCAGAATAAATGACAGAATTTACAAAATTTTGTCAATATCACCATCTTGCTAATGGGCACGACAATTTCATTCATAGTTTAATTTATCATAGTAACATAGAATTAATTTTAATTAGTTTATTTTTCTTTTAAGTTTAATGTCTGAACCGGTGGTAGTCTATTGTAAAACTTGGAACTATCGACATTCATATCAGGGCCTAAACTGAATGATAAGTTTTTAATTTAATTGTTTTGATTGATGATACTTACATTCAGTAATTTAGTTTTATTTGCTGAATCCAAATCCATGAGCATAAAGTCTGTTTTGTTTAGTATATTTATGACTGCATGCTGCCTTGAAACTGACTGAAAACATACAAAACATATTTCATTTGAAGAGCTTCAGAACATTATCTGCGATCCCAATGCCAAAGTTTAATGGGAAATATATCCATTAAAAAGAATCAACTACTTATATGGCTTCATAGCTAATTAAATCTGAACATGTATAAAAACTAGCTGTCCCATGGGTTTCACCTACATTCCTGCGATAGAAAGTAGCCTATAGCACTCAGGGATAATGTAGCTAGCATAGTTCCAGAGATTAGTGTGTTTAAAAAACAAACTCTTGAGCTTTATTGTTAGTTGATAAGTAATTTAAGTTGAATAAATAGGCATCAATAGGCTTCAAGTCAATTTGGCATCTTACTATTATTATAAATGTTAAAGTTTGTTACAAATTTGTAATGCTTTCACACAAAACTTACTGAACAGATTATGGTGACACTTGCACAGATTAGGGTTATACTTACATTTAAGTTCAAAACTATGTTGCATGTCTGTGGGTCACGGCCAATCTTGTTTGGCCCGTGTACTACTGGATATGTTTTGCCACATATTCCTAAGAATCCAACCTGAAACATATACAACGTGTTACGGAAAGGTCATATTCATCCGAAAGGGGTGATGATTACATCAGGTATAGATTCTCTATGCAAAGTTTCCACGCAAAATAAATTACTCAAAGAATTCATACCAAACTTTTGGTTTCGTAAGATTATCGAAATCAAACCATAACAAACGTGTCACCGCACTACGAGGGTCATTAACTTTTCACGTCATTTCCTAATATTGAAGTTAAATCTCTTTCGCGATCTGTGCGCCTGGTACACGCTGTAGTGCGACGCCGCGCCGCCCTGTGTCGGCGCGGCGGCACCCTTTGTCGGCGCGGCGGCAGCCTGTGTCGGCGCGGCGGCAGCCTTTGTCGGCGACACACGAGTATTATTAAACAACTGACGAAGCTCCGAAGCTGTGGGGAAGACCCGAAAAATAAAACTTCTACTTTTCTACTATCCTAGTAGGGTAGCTGGCCCAATTATTGTACATTTTGAATTTATTTTCGATTTTTTGTTAAAATTAATTTACTAATCAAGTCAGCCTATCGCAGTCCACTGCTGGACATAGGCCTCTCTCAAGTTGCGCCACAAACAACACAAGGTTTCCCGCCTTTTGCATCCAGTAATCGTAGCGCCGCGCAGTATCGCTTTTCCCCCCGGCTACCTAATAATAATTTCAAGAAAACTGTGATAAATTTAATACATTGAAGCACACCGATTAAAGAAGAGTTAGGCCAGGGCATCAGTTAATTAATAAAACCTATGAGCTGTGTTGACAAACGAATCCGATAAGATAATTTGATGTGGACTGTGGTGGTGGTACCTACATAAGTACATAGTCTTAATTTGTAAGTATTGATTAATCAAAATAGCGACAGATAAGTTGAGTATTGATTCGATTTATTTATTTATTGAAGGCTACCAGCTAAGACTATCACTACGACTATGACTATGTACCTGCAACTGGCTCATTTACCCTTAATATCATTGTGTGTGTAAACCCCGATGAAATTAGGGTTCAGTTATTATTGTTCGCAAATGCTGTCCGAACAACTCTCGTTACTCATGAGGTCCTGGTACTTTTAACAATTTATTTCCATAGTTTAATACATTTTTGCGGCTTATTTTTTATTGTGTTTTATTAAACAAATAAAGACTCCGTACTACCTACTAAAAGCCAAAACCCATGTCTCAGTCAAATGGGCCCGCCGACAAAATGTAAACTTCTGATACGTTTTAAATGTTTTCAGTTGTAATTTAGTGTTGTTATCATCATAATTATCCACTCTTTACTGTCCCACAGCTGGGCACGGACCTCTTCTCAGAATGAGAAGGTTAAGGTTAGGTTAGTCATCACGCTGGCCTTCTGCGAGTTGTTTAGCCGTGTGCGTGTTAGAATGGCAAAAACTACCAACATAATTTAATTTTAAAATCCTATCTATTTAAATAAAAGCGGAACCCACTGCACACTAGCATTTTATTTCTACCAGGAGACACATAAGTTGCATAGAGTAAAGTTATTTAGGGTTCATTTTGAATAAATTATGTTACAAAATCTTTTTTCTGTAACATTTCTAATTGCATAATCTTTTAGTTAGTTACTTACTATGGTAATAAAAAAAATCAACATTAAAAGGATCGTTCATATCGTTATCCTTTATCCCGTTTTGTTGTTATTGTGAGGTAAAAAAAATGTGGCAGAAAGTTACTATGTGCATAATTATTAGGCACCTACATTTACACGTTCACCGAAAGTCGTGAACTAGGTACCTACTCCGTAATTCTTGTTACTTTTCTTTAAGTATTATTATTATTACCTACAGCCTAAGTTTTAAAATAATTTTCCAAGCTGCAAACAAGCATTTGCATTTGAACTTGTTTACAAACAATCCTAGTTTTTAATTATTTAATTTAAACTAAACACAGAACCCTTTAGCATTATTTATGTACCAGGACACACATAAGTTGCGGAGGAAAGTTATTTAGGGTTCATTTGAAAATAAATTATGTTACGAAATCCTTTTTCTGTTCTAGGTTCCATTAGGTTATTTCGCAGTATTTACCTAAGCAATTAATTTCTGGTAGAGTACCTATGTATGTCAACCAACATAAAAAAGAAATGTTGGATACTCAAATTCTGTGTCTGTGGTTTAATTTCAATGATTACGTAGATTCACACATTACATACTCCGTTATGTTTGTTATTAGATTGTTTTACGTAGATAGGTAACTAAGTATTATTTACTAGTCCCTACTAATCCCTTCATTAACTACCTACCTAAATTCAATATCATTTTCAAGCTAACAAATGATTTACTGATGATTGCTTGATGATTTGTTAATTTTTAAAGGATTTGTATTTTAGCTTGTTCACAAACATAATCAGTTTTTGTCAGAAAAAGTGAGTAACAAAATAAAATATCCGGAACCCATTATACAAAAATACCAGGGGTAAGAGCATAAGAGGTTTGTTTTCACAGGTGAATGTATCGTGAGTTACCTACTTACACCGATCAGCTGACTTGGTTGCTAGTGATGTGTAAATTTCAAGTTGAAATGTTTGGGTTTTTGGTTTCATTCCTCATATCTTCCTAACCTGTAGATATAGGATTTAAAAACCTTTGCAATATAGTTTATTATGATCCAAAGAAGCCGTGCACTTGATATGTATATACCCTTTCCGTAACAGCTTGTATACACTACAAATAATATATATATTAGATTAGATCTTTTCATACTAAGGGTCAATTGCATAAAGCGCGGTCATAGTAAGGTTATAGTTAGGATACAGTTATAGTTAAGACAAGAGTAGCAATGGACAGAGTTCAATGGCGTCAGTTGGAGGAGGCCTTTGCCAAAAGGCACACAGAAACCAGAGACCTATTATAATTCAACAAAAAAAAAAAAAACTAACCTGAAGAATTATTCTCTATTAAGCAATGGTTCTGTATAATAAAAGGCTATTTTATTTTTATTTTATTTTATTATAGTTAAGTTTAACAGCCGAAAGAAAGCAAATTGCTAGTGTCACTTTAACTAAAATTGTAACCATAACCGACCGAGGGAGATTGGTCGTCGTCAAAGTGACTCTACGGTCAAAGCATGGTAATAGTTAAGTTAACTTTGATTATAACTTCAACTAAAATGTACAAGCAACCAACCCTAAGATAATTTTTTGTATTTATCTGCATCTCCAGTACACTAATATTACATGTAAAACGTAATTATGTGGCCAAAGTTAAGGTAAGAAGGGTACTGGCTCTCATGTCCAGCTTCTTTTATATATTAAACTTATATTTCACATCTGACTGTATATAGGTATTTCATAGGTGGACAAACAGTGGAATTCCGAGTGTACCTACTAGATACAAAAATGTATTTGATTATCTTCATCCTAAGTGAAGGGTTACTTGATAATTATCTTCTCGTTATAAAACAATATAGACACAGGACATTCCAACTTTACAAAATTCGATAAAAAACTTAATAGGAAAAATATGGAAAGAATGTGCGTAGTAACGGATAGATTATCTGGTATTATTTCAAACTAAATCAATGTTATTCATAAAATGAATAGGTAACCAACATTTAGGCAATCATGTTTGTAAACAGATGGACCAACCTGCTCGGGGCATACTCGCTCCGTATTATGCGTTTCATGTAATTCTTGAGTACACTCGAGCCTTTGAGTACACTCCATTATCGTTAAATTATATCACATCAGTTTTTACACCTCGGTGACCGGTAACGATAACAAATGCATAAAAGTTAGAGAAATTTCCGCGTAATTTTAAACCATTCCGCACTCCGCAGTAATCCACAGTTTCATTTCATTCTCTTTAGTCTATATCACGCTATGGTATCCCCATACAAATTGGTGGAACACTAAAATATCTCAAGTGATTTTAGTCTCTATCACAATGATATAGAGTTAAAATCGTAATGCAAAAATCTTAGCTTGACGTTGTATCAAATAGTAGATCGAGTTCCACAGATTAGGTCCGAATAATAATGTGTCAAATACAGACTAAAAATCTTGACTTTGAGTCCTTGAAAATTTCCAAAACATTAGACTAAAGTTATTTTAAATATTTCCAATATGAAATTTGGACGATGTTTTGCGTTTAATTTATGTTGTTATGACAAAAGTGCTGAGAATTTCGATATAGAAAAAAAAATCAACCGAATTTGGTGTAGAGATGGAAATGGATGCACACTAGCGACCCTAGCGGTCCTACGAAGTAAGCAAATAAGCGTTCCTTGGATTTGTTCCTTCGATACCTATACTATTATGTACTATATTCATTAATCTGTGGTCTATATGGTTTCATTCGCTATGGCCACAAACTTAGTAGAGATGCTATGGCCACAAACCACACAAACTATCAAGACCAAGAGAACTAACGTTGCAATGGCTTCGTTCGCAAAAGCAAGAAAGAGCGACAGTGTGATTCTGTAAATTAGCACACTATGGAACTAAAAAGGAACGACAAACGTTACTTGGAACGTCGATCATTCATCGTGACGTTATTTATCCACCACCTCTAGAACAAAGACGCTACTCTTCCTGATTCACTCGCACTCATGCATGCCGAAGACATCAGGGTCACCCGAAGTTAGTCGCGGTTCGTTCCTATTTCGATTGTTGTTGCAGTGTAGTGAGTGACTGAGAAAGAGATATGTATGGAATTAAATAGGAACGACATAGTACGTTACTTGGAACGTCGTTCGTTCGCGACAAGGTACGGTGGCTGGCAATGGCAGCTGGGTGATGGGTCCACACCACAGAGTACATTTTACAGTGATGTCTCTCTCTCTCTAGACTTCAGCTTCAATAAATATCTCTCTCTACTTAGTTTGTGGTTAAAATAAATCAAAAACGTCTTTGATTAAATCAACCACCTCTAAAAAAGATATCAACTCAAACTGAAACATTTGTAAAATCAATCACCTTTACAAATGGTCTGTGTGTAAAACATGGTAAATTAAACATTGTGGTTCAGTGATTGTCGTTAGAAAAAAACCAAAGAAAACGGCATTTTACCTTGATTTTTACCGAACGAGATTCCAAAGTGACATTTCAACACATACTATGATTTTATTATTGTAAATAAATAACTATCAAAATAAATATTTCACATCTGGTTTCACAAGTTTATATCTTTAAGTTTTCTGTGAGCCATTTCAACTTGCTCTACAGTACTTTTTGATTTTCATCTTCCTCATGGATATTCAAAAGGACAAATTATCAGATACGGGTGACGGGGAGGACATACCTAGTGATTTCTTTGACGATTTTAACAAGGACGAGTTTATGGAAGGTCTCAGTGTGATCGATAGTTGGGACGACGACGAAGGTGTGAAGCGGCGCGGTTCGCGGATCAACGCCGAGGCTATCGACAGCGTGAAGGACCTGCGAGAACTCATCGACGGTAAAGAAGACGATAGGTCTAGGAAAAGGGAGAGAGGGGAGAACGAATATGTGGACGACGATGACAAGCATAAGTGGCGTAGGAAAGAGTCACCGCGGCATGAGCGATCGACCAGCAACAGTCGTCTCGATAACTTTATTAAACCTGGCAGTCGTCGGGACCCCAGCAAGACTAATGAAGCCATCAAACGTGATAAAGAAGAAAAAGTGAAGGAGTACTTAGCAAAACATTTGGAGTCAAGTGATGATCTACGTCCACCTGGAACTGAACTTGACGGCTTTTTTGAAGAGAAAATGGAAAAGAAAAAAGCTACAGCTACTGATGATGAGGCTCTAGCTAAGCAGTCAAAAGAAATCCACTGGGAATTGCGGCAGAAGACACATAGCAGTCCTCAGTGGGACCTGGCTCGCAGTCCACGTCGCAGTCCTCGTCGGAGTCCACGTCGTAGCCCGCGTCGTAGCCCGCGACGCAGTCCACGTCGCAGTCCGCAGCGCAATCAGCAGCGCATGCCTCGTCGCAGCCCGCGCCGCAGTCCTCAGCGCAAACACAGCCCTCAGAGGAGGACATTCAGGAGGGAGTCTAGTCCAAATTGGCGCAGTTCACGTCGGTACAGTCCTCGCCGCAGCCCACGACGCACGTCACGACGCTCCAAATCACCATTGCCGTTCAGACTTCACTACGAGCCACGAGAGCCCCGTAGAACACGTTCAAGATCCCCACGAGATATAACCCACATGGATAATTTCTTATACCCCAAGAGTTCAGAGCCACAACCAAACTTTTTGGGTCAACCAAACCCATCTTACCAATTAACCCAACAGTATTCTAATCTCGTACCAGGACCACCTGGTGAATATCCTGTAAATGTTCCAGGTTATTCATATCCACAAGATCCTAATTATTCTGGATTTGGAGTTCCATACAGCTACCAGCCTCAGCCGATTCTACCAGGAGTACCTGCACCGCAGCCTGTCCCAGCACCAACACCTAGCCTAAGTTCAATACCGGTACCTGTTCCACAATTAACACCAACATTACCTCAATCTATCACTCCAGCTCTTCAAGTGCCAACTGAGAAGAGAACTCCATATGATGCATTGGCTCAAGTAATTATAGAAATTTTATGTAAACCATTTTTTTTTTTTTTTTTACAGTCATAGTAACATGTGCTCTTTATCTTTCAGTTGGTTGCTGAAGGGAAAATTTCCCAGGAAGATTATTTGAAGCTTGCACCCAATAAATCCAAAAAAGGTAACAAACAAGCTGCTAATGTTCATATTCATAAACACATTTTAAATGTTCTTATTCTTACAATATGTTAAGTTACGTTTATATTCCATTATAATGGGTGAATATTTCCAATATTTAATATGGACAACATGGAATGGCACTTTTCAGTAAGAGATCTCCGAATTGACAGGTTTTGTGTTTGTGTGAATCTCCAATGAATCACTGATTTTTATATTATATATTACAGGTGGGCCCTATCAAATGGATAATAAAGCAAGGGTTCTAGGTAGGTATTTCACTAATCCTTTTTTACTGAACTTTACTCATTTTTACATAAAAGCGGAGCCTTACATTTGTGATAAAATGTGTATATAGTATTATTATTATTGAAGTATAACTGTTTGTAAATACGTTTAGTTTTATATCCACTTTTAAATTCGTATAAATATTAATTTCCATACTTTATTTTTGAATAATGTTATTTTGTGACAAAATTTATATAGAACTTAACTTTTTGAGTGCATTTTATTTTTATTTTATTTGCGAACAGTGTTATATTAATATTGTATAATGATATAGATTATATTATCTATGATTTAATACAAATTAATTTAAATGAGTAAATGTAAGTACGTACATAACGTTTGGATGGACACTAGTGATTTATAAAAGATAGTGCTATTTTGTGTTCACAGTGCTGAGTCGTTGCAGTGCGGCTATGTCAAAGTTGGCGAAATTGATTCTACCAAATCGTTTGTTAATCAACAACAGTATGATTGGTCCTGAGCCCAAGTGTATAGCCCCCAAATATTGTTCACCACTCAAGAGGCAAGCGATGGTGGAGTTCCACTTCACAAGATCAGGTGGCACAAACACCACACAGCAAAACAAACAGCTCGTCGACAGCATCATCGCTACTATAGGTCAGGATAAGGTGATATCAAGACCTAAGAAGAAGGTGCAGAGGGAAATGAAGGATGCGGCAGTTCAAACTATGAAGCCCTACTGCGACGTCTGTGAAATTCGCGAAGCAACGCTAACCAGTGATTGCAGTACATCAATAGATCCAGAACACTTTTGTGCGACAGTTCATACTCAGGTCGTGGAGCAGGATTTAATTAGTTCTAAGTCTATTTTCAATCCAAGTGGTAGTGTAGGTGATGGTGGTCCGATATCGATCGCGCATCTCACTCCTGCGCAGTTGGTGTCTCAGCTAGCCGCTCGAGCGAAGACCTTGAAGCAATCCGATCCTATGCCCCAATCTGGTCAATATGGGAGGCGCCCGCAGAACAACTATGATTACGAATACGATGGAAGAGGCGGCGGTGGCGGTCAAAATTACCAAAATAATTATAATAATTATCGTTATTAGAGATGTTGTGTTTATTGATGCAAAATAATGAAATTCCTTTTAATTCATTTTAAAAGAAATTTTGTGAGTAGTATTTTTTAGAGCTTCTATTATTAGTTTATGTATATTATTCGTGTTATTTTCTTATCATTATTTAATGGGGCTCAAGTATAATATACAATATTTTTAAACCATTGACAGAGCCTGCCTAAACAGTCTCAGCAAAAAACGAAATGGAAGAAACCAATGGAATACATTTAAGTTTACAAATAAAAAGTGGAGTTCCAACTAGCAAGTTCACTTGGGCAAGTAGAACTGCAAAAGGCTTTGCAGCAAGTTAGTTGACCAAATATTTTACTAAATGTACGCACCTTCCAGTGCAACGGTTATAAAAACTACTTGCAATAAGAATTTGCTAACGTTTATTTCCTTTCGTTTTGACATATGAGAGTCATTTAGTGTACATAATAGCAAGCTTGCGCTTCAAATTATGTATGAGCCAATAATGTCAGCACTTTCTGATGGGATGTTGAATAAATTTAGGGTATTATATTAAGTACTTATTATTGTTTTATTTGCTACTTTAACCTGTAAGAAAACATGTATGCCTACTAAACTGAAGACTGCTTCATCGTGTGAACTCCACGCTTGCCTGACAACGCTAGAAGTCTGCACGGCACTTCGTCTTCCGAATCCAAAAAGTTGATGCAGATTTAGAAGACGGAAATCTTTCCTTCAGGAGCTTCGTGGGAGTTCTTGTGATAGTATAATACTTTGTGGTACAGTGCACTCAGTACCGGATTAGCCTAGCCATATAGCAAGGTTTGGCAAATGATATGTGCGCATCTCGGTAAATTTCGCTGCTCGGCCAACATAATCGTTAAAAATATATAATTAGAGTTATAAAATGGATAACTCTTGATTAATCTTAATTTGCTGCTGGCTTTGCGCTGGCTCAGTCCGGCACTTAGTGCACCAATAATTGCCTATGTTGGCGTGTATTGTGTCTCGTGGTTTTGAAATAAAATATTGTCATAAGTTGATTCATACTTTTTGAGTTACTTCCGGATAGTGCCACCTGAGTTGAGTTGAATATGAGTTGGTCATAAATATGTACAATCTTTCCCTAGTTGAGATAACCAGACGGACTCGTGTTTCTGGTTACATAGGAAATATAAAAAAAGTTTTCCACTATAAGGGCGCGTCCTCATTAGGCTCACAGTTAGCGGCAGACTGTTTGCCTTCCTACAATTTTTAAATGGAGTGCCCATACCGCGCGTAGTCCTATGCAGTTTGGAGCGTTTCGCTTGCCGACTCATTCAGTGAGCGGCTGATTCACAGCGAACGATGCGCGCAATACATTGAGATAGTTTGCCGCTAACTGTGAGCCTAATGAGGACGTGCCCTTAAGGTACAACTTAAGGCTGACGTAGAAGTCAATTGCTTATTATGTATAGTCGAAGATATGATCGGCCACAGTTTAGCCCCGTGCTTATCATTGGTCTGATTCCACTGATCTGCCCCCTAATTGTTAACTCCACTTATCGCAATCTATTTGATTGAACAGTTTAACCCTTATAATCTGGCTCCGTTCGCTCTTAAATGGCTCCTGATTCTCGCGCTTTCGACATGAATGTTGCATTCGCCATAAAATGACAAACAAGGTAGGTTGGTACCTATTTGTCAAACAGTTTTTCACCAACCAAATTCCGAACACATTGACATTTTAGGTCACAACTCATCAGAGCCACCCGGCACCCGACCCGCACCGCCTCACCTTGTGCGATTAGTATTATTTTTATAGACTTCTATGGATATGCGCTCACTACGTAAACTCTATATCGTCGCCGGATCTATTGTAAGCTGCCCACGCGACGACGGCGATTGGAGCACTCGGTGACAACTCGCAGCTGCGCATTGCCACCTGTCGGCAAAGAGGACACGCCGAACGACGAGGCGGTGTGTCGAAAGTCAAGATCAAATGGCAATCTTAGACATGGATCCAACACAACCCAAGCCGAAATGCATGTGAGAATTAATGCTTGATTATAAGGCATAATATCCACTATTCTTTCACTTGACTGCGATATATCTGGGCCTGAATTTGGCCACTGCATCTTTCTGAAGTTACACAAAAATAATTTACGCAACCTTGTTCCGTGTTCTTTTTTAATCTTGTTAGGTATTGATTTTCCTACATCTCAGTCAATGGAGTGACTGAATCTAACATGGAATGGCAAGTTCTATGCTTCTATTTGAGGCACCTACATTTAGGGTTCCGTATTTAAACTCTGCAACGGGACCCTAAGTCTATGCTGTCTGTCAGAGCTCCGTTTATTAATTAGGTAGCCCTGTGATGGGTTGCGTATTGAAATATTTATTGCTATTATTAAATGGAAAATAATAATGGAATGTTCAGAAGTATATACCATTATTTTTTACCTATTCAGTTATGGGTTCAATGTATATTGTAATAACGACAACATGTATATCATAGTTTAAATCTATTTCCTGTAACATATGTTTACATAAAGTTGTATATAACATATAATATTTTGTATGTAGGTACCTACTTGCTGGCAATTCCTAGTCATTTTACATATTGGCATTCGCATTTGTTAGCAAGTTACTGTCATTCCATATAAAACGAATTATTATTTCTTACCGAGCGAGGTAATATAATTAATAAATTGTTATTTTATCAATATTTATAATAATAAGTTAAATTCAAAAATAACGAGTGCAAGTCGTCAGCATTGGATTATCCGTCCAGAAAATCATCAAGCCATTTCTCAAGGTCCTCAGGAGACTCGATAACTGGATCTATCTTCGGTTCTGCTACTGGACTGCTTACAACTGTAATTGAAATATAATTGTTATTTGTTTTGAATAAAGATATGATATCAACTTCAAACGAGATTTAATTTATATACAAACTAGCTGTTCCCTGCTGTTTCACTCGCGTTCCCGAGGTATCTTATGTATTTTCGGGATAAAAACTAGCCTACCTATATGTTATTCCAGGGTGTGATCTATCTATGTGCCAAGTTTCATCCAAATCCGTTCAGTAGTTTTTACGTGAAAGAGCAACAAACATACATACTCGCAATCTTTCGCATTTATAATATTAGTAGAATACTAGATTTTGTCTCGCGTTCCCGGTGGATCTTGTTTTCCCGGAATACAATTTTTCCTATAAGTTATTCCTGGTTAAAATCTACCTGGATGCCAAATTTCATCGTGATTGGATGTGCCGTTGAGGGACAAGAGTTTACAAACAAACTCACGTTCGCATTATTACATTTAGGTACATCTATTATTTCACAATCTCACCATAGTAATGATGATGTGGCCGAAAATACTAAGCATACAGCTTAGAAGGCCTTGTAAGTTGGACCGCCTGCCTGCTTGTAAATTTCTGACATAAAAAAAGCATAAAATCCACTCGGACATTTTGGCGCAATGCAGCAAAAAAAATCTCACTTTTTATTATAAGTATGTACGAACTAATAAAAAACATAGAAGGAAAGCGAGGAAGACCTAGATTAAACTATATAGACCAAGTGAAGGCAAAATTTGACGTCGCATGTTGTATAAGGAGGTGCAGGAAGCTGCAAACAGCAAAGGCGATGATAGCTCAGGGGTCGAATGCCGAGGCGAAGGTCGCAGGTTCGAATCCTACAATGAGCTTGAGCTTTCGGTGAAGGAAAACATCGTGAGGAAACCATAGCACGGTGGTAGGGTACTTTATTGTACCCGCCTGGCTGACAACCACACTCAAGTTGAAAATCTGTCGCCAAGCACCTTTCAGTGTGTGCCGACAGCTGCACTTGAGGGCCAGTTCCTTTCTAGGCTTTGTGTGCTTACCATCATCGGCCACATCATCACTGACTACGGTGAGATTGTGGTCAAACACACATCCATAATATAGTAAATAGTTGTATGTATTTACAAAAACTAATATTTAATTACCTTTTGGGGCTGCTTTGCTTACAGCAACAGGCTCCATCTTCTTAACTTCCTTGATTGGTTTGATTTCCTTTTCTAATATAATATCGTCCAAATCATGTAACTTATTATCAATAGATTTATTACTTTCTATCCTTAAGTTATCCGTATTTATAATTTCTTTGTTTATATTCACAGGACTAGGAGCCACATCAGTCTTAGGAAAACTTTTAAATTCTAATTTGGTTTCTTGAGGTTCAGTTACAGATCTTTTTTCTTCAATCACAGTAGCCTTTTCATCAACTTTATCGACATCAGTATTTTCGAAGTCGATATCCTCATTTTGACCTTGGTCATCATCTATGGGAACATAATCATCATTATCTGACGCATTCTCTTGCCTAACTTCAGGTTTGCCCAAGTTTTCTTTCAGGCTATTCAATATTTTCTCCTGTGCTTCTAACTCTGGTGTAGTATATGATTTATCATTGTAATATTTCTGTTTGAACCTTGTTGATCTATTATTCATTGTTTGTAAATCTGTTTCAGTAAATATTGATTGATCTATACAATTTCTTTCATAGAATGGGATTGTGGAGAGTGCTGAAGATAGGTTGTCCATGTCGATTTCGAAGTATTTGTCATACTGTGAGGGTCCGGTGGTGATGTCCCATGACTTCTCGTGTTTGAATTGAAAGTGCCCACCGACTGATAATGGTGCTTGTATGAGTTTCTGAAAAGGATGAAGTAGAGAATAACCTCGATGTTCTAACATAGGTAGTATCTATACGTACGTGATTTGAAATAAAGGCTTTATTATTATGGTTATTTGCACGTTATCAACACCCAAATACGAGTTTCAAAAAATCTTGTCCTAAGCTTCGAAAGGGCTGAACTGATTTTCATTGAATTTGTTATCTTTGGATCTTGTTGGAATAGTACGTAGGTTACTATTTATCACTGTAAAACAATATAACGTGGGTGAAGCCGTGGCGCGGAAGCTGTTGTTATAGGGTCACCTAAAAACCCTTATAACTTTTGAACCAGGGGGCAACAAAATCTGATATTCGAGGACAAAATAGCGACAGACTCTGAATTCAAATCCGCGATTGTGGCCCTGCCAGGAAGTGCCATACGATTCCACGCTGTAGGGAGAATATAGTTACACTGTGATAATACCTACTATATTCTGGATGGGCCCTATCAGAAAATCCATTAAGTAAACAATGCTAGAACCATTACCATGGACAAAGCACTGTCAGCCTTTACAAAGGCTATTATTACCTTACTATGAAAAGACTGATTGGTGTTTGGCAAAGGAATAAAAAGGACAGGCCAGTTTGCGCCGCAGGTCGTGGGTTCGATTCCCATCTAGGACAAATATTTGTGTGCATGAACAAGTCTATTTGTCCTGAGTCTGGGTGTAATTATCTATACATGTATTTACAAAAAAGTAAACCATAGTACACACGGCCACAAATCAAGCTACACATTTTTGTTGCAAAATAGCGCCTATTACAACCGCATAAGGTGCCACAGTGTGTACAAGCTTTTTGTTGCATAGTAGGTATAAGTTATGTGATAAGATATATATTTATTAAAAAATATCTTTGGTAATTCTTCTCACATGGCCATCTGATCCCAAACTAAGCAGAACTATAGGAACCAGATAATTAATTCTAATCATCAAATTGGTATTAATTTACTATGCATTTACACTTTATAGAACACTAGCGACCCGCCCCGGCTTGCCCGGCTTTTCTCAGATTTTCTGTACTATAATATGCATGTATTATACATATAAACCTTCCTCTTGAATCACTCTATCTATTAAAAAAACCCCATCAAAATCCGTTGTGCAGTTTTAAAGTTATAAGCATACAGACAGCGAAGCGACTTTGTTTTATACTATGTAGTGATATTTATACCTTCATTACTTACTTCATAATCAGCTCCCATGTTTTCCTGCTCCTCCATATCATCATAACTTTCAATGGGCATTTCATATTTAGACCAATTACTTTGGATTTCTTTCTTTTTATACTTTGCATTTTCTTCTTCAGTTATTTTAAGGATCTCATCTGTTTCACGCTTCAAGCTTTGATAGAATTCTGGTCCAGGCGATTCATAGACAGGAGGCTTTTGAGGTACTATTACTGTGGAATTTAAAAACAATAATATATCAATTTTGACCTTGAAGGCACAGGACCTTTATACAATAGGGAATATGCATGTTTGTTTTTATCGCATTTCTAAACAAAATATGAAAATACCGTAAGAGATTTCAAAAAGTGAAATCAAAATTAAAATTGGCCTAGAAACATGGAAGATATAAGCATATTTAACTACTAATTAGACAGAGAAATTGGATAGTATGTGACGTCATATACTATTACGGCCATAGAAACTCAATGCTAAATTCTGTTTTGCTAGAAAGAGAGGAATAAATCTTTGATGGCTTAAATTGAATGTGGTGAAAACTATGTTAAGGTAGCTAAAGTTGTATTTGAAAAGGCCTGTATATTCATAATAATATGTTTCAGATGGCATTTCATTGACCTGTCAACTATCTTTTATTTCATTATAATTTGACAAATTTGTATGGAGTTTCGTAATATAGCCCAATTTTAGGCAAAACAGATAATGTTGATGAAATGCTTTACGAAACATACTATCAAGCTGCAAATGTGACAAAATTAAACCTACAGTTCTGACGACAGCACATATGTGTCAAAGAGACGCCTACATATGCCAGAAGAGACTTAGATTGTGACAACTTTAGTATAGTTTATATTTTTTTTAAATACATATTGGAAATACACACAAAAACAAAGGACAAAATTTTAGATAGCTTTTTCAGATGATAAGGTATTGTAGGTACCTTTTGGAGCACCCTTATGCTCTTCAGTTTTCTTATCATTTTTTTTCTCTGCATGTGCTTCCTTGTGCTGGTGTCCAGCACGCCGTGGCTTTCTTTGTTCTTTTGGATCACTCTTCCCTTTTTGCCTGGAATCCATTATCAAGGGGTTATTTGTGAAATCTGTTCAAATAGACTTTTTAGTGTTATGTTATTCATTCGTGTATAATCAGGTTATAGAAAAATATAACATCAACTAACTGATTTTTCTTTGAATCTTCGGGCATTTTGTAAAATATTATAAAATTAATATCAATTGGTAATAGTTGAGAATTCAAACATATTGCGATTCGCGAACGAAACAGCTGGCTGACTGAACTGACATTTGCTGACAGTGAGTGACAGACAGGCAATGTTGCCAGGTCAATAAAAGAAGAAATAGCTGTAAAAAGTTACTGTAATAATTATTAATAAAATGCACAATGTTACACTGTGCACAATCAAAACTTCGTACCCTTTGATTGAAGTGGCTAAAAGTGGCCAACAGATGATTAGATTAGCAGCTTCTATCAGTTTCGGGGTAGGAGGGGTGCACTCGGGGGTCAAAAACCAACTATATTACCAATATTACTATGTAATCAGCAAATCAGTCATAACGAAATATTAAGCAGTCTTTCAATGCCTTATTATTTGAAGTGGATGGTAATGGTGAATATGAAGGATAAGCATTCATATTATCGTACGATACGATTCGATTTTTTAGGAGTAACATACGTTAAAACAGTTCTTAATTTATTTAAAAAAAAGGTACGATAATGCAGCCGCAGATACGAACAAATCCCAATAAGAACGTATTTCGTACTTTTAAAATCCTTCAGTAAATTAATTATTGCCCAAGTCGCTAAAAGCACACTGAACTAAAAGCGCGGCAAATAAAAAAAATATGCTCGTTGATGTAGGAATCAAAGGTAGGTAATAAGGTAATTTTGGTAAATTGTGTAGGTAATATAAAATGTTTCATTATAATTTATAATTCGGAGTGTCTTCACCGTATATTTAGATTTTAGAAGAACTTACCTAATTAGTAAGTAAAGAGCGTAAGGTAGACTAGACAACCCCTCTTTACATCTAGTATCTACGGATTTTAATGCAGTTTTCAGCAATAGATAGAGTGATTCAAGAGGAAGGTTTATATGTTTAATACATGCATATTATAATACAGAAAGATTGACAAAAGCCGTGCAAAGCCGGGGCGGGTCGCTAATTGAACATAAACCAAATCACACTCTATCAAGAGAACTAACTTTACATAAACTTGATCTAAACGTTGTGTTTTCATACTTATCTCATGAATAAGACGTGGGAACAAACGAACGAGTACCTTCTTAACAATCCCATATTAAAATCATTCAACATGAACGCGATAAGCATACATATCACTCTAACTGCACTTCATTTAAACTGTATTACAAAGGTGGTAGGTTGAATATTGCAAAAATTAAATGTAAATGAGGAGGTTTCGATGGATGTAGTGTTTAGTGTGGGCGGATTGTAGGCGATGGGTACATTCAGCAACACAAGTACTACTCCTTTTGTCCTTATCTTGTGAGAATTTAATGCACAAATTGGTGCAACATTGTGGGAGAGTTCTTGCGGCTGAGTGTACGCTTTGAATACGCCAGACGGTTTGCTTCTCATCTTCTGTAGACAACAATGGGTTTAATATTTATGATAAAAACCAAAGAAAAGAAAATGAAGTCCTTTTGACTACGGTATGTAGTATGACTATTCATGTTTTTGTAATAAAAATGATAATAGACCCAAGTCCATGATTATGACGAAGCACTTAAAACATAGGTACCTACTTACTTACACATAAATCATGATACAAACCAAAAATTTAGGTTTTAGTTAGGATTAAATACATATTTTACGTTGAGAAGTTCTAAGTCACATATCTGCATTCCAGCTCCATCATCAAATCAGCCCGATAAACCTGAAGCTTCAAATATTTTCCTTGAGGAGTTCCACTACGTTCCATCATCTGTTTTCTTATTTCATTTTAATCATCTTCTACTGGAAGTTACTCCTTTAAACCTAATGCTGTTCATCACCAGTAAGAAATCCCCGTCAGGCGTCAATCGTGTAAGTACAAGATCTCCTATATAGGCAGAGTGTTTATATTCTCTTTGATAGGCAGGTTGTGATCACGCTGTTATTCATTGGTTCCTACTATATCTTCGTTCACTCGTACCTACTTGTAATAAATAGAAAAATAATCCACCCTGAAAGCCAGATTAGAGAACTTCAATCTATCAAATTATTTGAGTTTAGTTTAGAGTTTCATTCTGTACTTCGTATAGGTAAATATCAAACAAATAAGTACGTATGTCAATTTCTATCCATCCAAAGGATGTCTGGAAGAAATCGCTTCTTAGCGATAAGACCGACCGCACATTGTACATTCATAATATTAAGCTTTTATTTTTATTTTTAAATGTTGATTTATGTACAATAAAGTGTTATCTATCTATCGATCTATCTATCAAGGTACATAAAAAATCACCAACGCCTTTATGGAATAAATACAAGAATTAGAAGAAAATACGATCACAGCTTCCTAAAATGTTTCAATTTTTGAATGTAAACAGGGCAGGGAGGGATTAGGGAGCAAATAAGATGTGCCGGGTGCGGGCGGGATAGGGTGACGCACCGCGCATGCGCGAGACAAGGGGCGGCTGCGCGCAGTCGCCACGCGCCCGTCCTCAAAACAACATGGCGTGCACCCACCGCGTCCCTCAAGGACACATTTGATATACCCGCGGCAAAAAAATAACGCCAGCTGTTGCCCCCGTTGCCTACCAAATCGATAACAAAAAATTGTGATAATTAGTGTTTAACAGTGCAGTGCAGCAGTGTGTGTTTACTAATTTGGAATACCGGCGTTCAGGGGCCCCGATTGTTTCAATCAGGTAATGTAGAAAAACAATAATAAAGTGCATGATTGACTCTTTTAATAAATGACCATTCTTGGTGTGATTTTAGTCGATGACTTACCTTCTTAAATTCATGGTAGGTACCTTTTTAAAATAATGCGTAAGTAGATATTCTTTAGATTGTAATGCTATAAAATATGTAAACCAAAAATTGCTTCTTTTTCTTCTCGAAATTCTCCAATTAGAATTCTTCTAAATTAATTTATGGAATACCAATTTTTTTCAGATCTCTCTATAGACCTCTCTAAGATAAAACATAAAATTTTGTAAATCACTGAACAGTAGTATCTCGGTAATTTATTTCATCATAAAACATTGTAAAAACTAGCAAAATCGCAAGCTCATCAGATTTGCAGTTAATGAAGCGATATTTCCTTCCTCATCAAATATGTATTTTGTGTGGCTTTATATAAACATTAATTCAACCTACTTTAATAGTAGACAGCTAAATCGCAAATGCTGACCAAAGTACCTACATGATCTAATACCCTCCGTTACCAATTTTATCCTATTACCACGAAAGTTCAGGCATTCTTATTACAAATTGGATTTAGTAAAATAAGGCAAAAGGAAACAAGATGGAAAATCAATCTCATAGGTATCTCAAACCTACCCAGTACAGTAACAAGTTAATGATTCAAGATGACTATTCATCTGTATGCATGGAATGCCGTGATGACATAGGTGTTGCGCAAAAATTTACATTAATTGCATGCAGGAAGTATTTGACCACGATCTTTTCGACATGAATGATTGATATTGTGTAAATTTATTAACTACGCGTAATATCGTAGACCTATATAGCTGAATACATTTTAAAGTCCTGTCTGGCAGCGCCCCTTGTCATGTCTGTCATGAAAATATGCTCTCGATGCCTAACAGGTCTAGAAATGTCTCACCTCGATGGAATATCAATGAAAAACTATTTCGGTGGCTACTTCAAAATTCGGGGGTTGGGTGAGAAAGAATTCGAAATCAGGACATGTCTTCGACTTTTTTGAAATCATCCTGATTTGACAATCGAAAACATTATCGTATTATGGTACTAACATAACTACGAGTATGAATGACAACTAAAAATTCAATCAAGATTATAATGTTTGGTATAAAAACTAATTAATAAGACAACTATAAAGGGAGTAATGAAGAAAACAGAGATGTTATGATTAAACTGGAAACTTAAACGAACAGTTGGTATCACTTAAATTCTTGTCAAAATATTTAGATAAACTAGAAATAAAACATCCCATAAATGCACGATCAGTTCAAGTTTCATATTCGATATAATCGTTATAATACTAAAAGTACTGCTTGCGTGTGGTCTCAACTATTGTTTAACTTGTTATTATACACTGTTTCATTCTGACTTGCCATGGTGTTAATTGTTTAATCCAACTTGATTGTTTTCTTATAATACATTAAATTTCTAATTTAGGATATGCCAATTTAAGAACATAATTTGATTCAATAATGTAATAAAAGTTAATTGCTGTTAAGATATTTTAAATAAGTATAAATTCCTACGAAAAAAAATATGGTGCGACAAGTTTCACACCTAACCTATCGTTGTACTTGTTCTACTTATTCGAGTTGATGACAATTGACTTTGGCAATGAACTTTGTGATCTTAATTTGCAACTCCACGGCTCTCCGACATCACTTGATGAGAGGTAGACATCTTTATATCTTAATCTATTTATTGACTTGCTATCGACTCGATAAGGAAGCTGTACGTAAGGTTTTCACTGCTTAGGACATTTATAACCTTGGAAGAATGCCAACCCACACGAGAACTACTTGCATAAGAGTGTCCGGAGCTTTAAACCATTTAGAATTAGATTTTACACATGAGATCCTGATTCATCAATCATTTTTGCAGCAAAATACGTAGGGGTAAAGTGAGTTTATTGTACCACTCCATTATTCTGCATCAATATTATCGTTAAAGGCATAGCTCCCTTATCTTAATTAACGAAACCATGTGACGTTATCGACGTTTGCCCCTGAACTTCGATCCGGTTGAGTTCTCCCATAAAAATTGTGCTATAACACGGCACGAGCCGGGCCGGTTCGCGAGGTCTTTGAACCTCCAAATTCCCCTCAGATGTTTAAGGTTTGGCTATATTTAGAACTGCACAATCTCACCAAAACGGGAGGTTGGTAACTGTTCGTCGAATTCTATGAAATAATAATGACGTCACTACGATTTTTAACATTTTTCGGAGCGCTCGCAAAGTTTACTTCATTGTCGACGTTTGGTGAATTCCAAATTCTGGTGGAACTTTTTACCCAGGACTATATACCGAGATTTGTAAAAAGTGTACATATAAATTTAGCATTTAATAGTCAGCCGACTTATCCATCACGACCATATAGTTGGCGGAGCAAGTTTTTTTACTCTAAGCTCTTTCTTGCTTCATTGTATTAAGTGACCCGTTCGTGATTCGATTCAGATCTTTTTACAATTCAACTGGATTTGTAATTTCTTTCGCGTGCACTGAGATCGTGTTTGGAATATAATTATAGTGAGTAATTCGATGTATCCATTAATTACTGTAACAGACAGGTTTAGTGTCATAAAAGTTAACTTTGTAAATATGAAGTTATTTGAACAATTTCAATACCGCAGACATGATTTGGAACTCGTCAGTGACAATGAACTTAAATCATGATGTCTTCAAATGTACTCCTACTACTTAGTCCCTGTCATATGATCTCAAGACAATAACTATATTGTTTATCACATTTGCCGTTTTTCGTTACTTTATTATCACTAATTTGGTTGCCATTTAAGGTCTTTTTAGGTCCAAATTCTCATAATTAATAGTGTCTTGTTTCCTCAAGATTTTGGAAACCCTACAGGAATCTAGATGACGTATTGTCTTCCCTACAAGGCACAGTAATAGGAGTTGTGGACGTGAGTGCTCGCAGCAGTGTCTTATTTCAACATCGACAGTCGTATCGGTTTACCTATCTTTCCTTGTCTTCCCCACCTTTCTGAAAGGGACAGAGTGCATCAATGCAAATTGTTTTTGTGAAGTTTGGAATCGGAAGCGTTGTCAATATTACGTAAGTTGTAATCTATTCACGTACATTTAATATCCGCTGCCGTTTCCGCTGCTGTCAAATTGTCGTTATTTTTTTTGGAAAGTACCTATGACCTTTCTTTAAAATTTTTGCTAACGCGATCCTTTTGGCCTTTTCTCTTAGGTATATGGGAAATCAACACATTAA
Organism: Tethea ocularis; assembly: GCA_963555595.1. Classification (NCBI taxonomy): domain Eukaryota; kingdom Metazoa; phylum Arthropoda; class Insecta; order Lepidoptera; family Drepanidae; genus Tethea; species Tethea ocularis. Next base: position 8,459,855 of record OY741972.1, on the reverse strand, counting down.
TTAGTAAGTCTGTTGATTTAATTTAATGCCAACAATACTGGCCAATCCAGTATCATAAATTAGATTGCAGATTCAGAATATGAAATGGGTAAGGTTGCAATTTATGAAGTTCATAAAAGGAACAGCAAAACACTGCTCACTTGCAGAAAAACATAAAATTCAGAAAAAGAAATGCCCTCGTCAAATTGTCGTTATTTTTTTTGGAAAGTACCTATGACTTTTCTTTAAAATTTTTGCTAACGCGATCCTTTTGGCCTTTTCTCTTAGGTATATGGGAAATCAACACATTAATTAGTAAGTCTGTTGATTTAATTTAATGCCAACAATACTGGCCAATCCAGTATCATAAATTAGATTGCAGATTCAGAATATGAAATGGGTAAGGTTGCAATTTATGAAGTTCATAAAAGGAACAGCAAAACACTGCTCACTTGCAGAAAAACATAAAATTCAGAAAAAGAAATCCCTCTCGAAAACCGGTTCTTCTCAGTTAAAGGCTGCATGTCTGAGCCGGTGGCAAATTGTGACCTTCATTAGTACCATATTAGGGCCCGAACTTAAGACTTGTTTTTGTGGACTTGATTTTATTTTCGTACGTTACCATCCATGTCTTACAAACCAAAACTGTGAGACTTGTAGTCTGTAGGTACCAACTCTATAAACTTATTGAAAATATTGGTATATCAATTGTATGTAGATTGTAACATGTGTAAGAATCTTTATTCTTCGTTATGATTCATCTGTGCAAGCTATGTTTAACAAACACAGTTCTTGCTAACGGCTCCAATATTAACTTTACTAGCGGTCTAGTTATTGTAGTCTTACAATAACCACTACCGGAACAAAAGGCGTAGCTTACCTTTGTGTAGGTTCCTGCTAGCTTGTTTTATCTGCAGCTGTTAACGATCGATATGGTGCTGCAGTAACACATTAATTCTGCCGGCTGCGATGCCTGCGACCTACAAACTTATGTTATCGCACGTAATCAAAAAGAGTAGAAATTACAGGGAAGGTTTTGAAATCTGTTTTTTTTAGTTCCTTCCAATAGGAGAAGTAAATCTTACAAAGTAAGCTGAGTTTACAATATGGAGGCCAGATAACTGAGATAATGCTAATAAATAATTTTATGAACTTTACACCCACCCACTGGGTGTAAATTTCGACGCAGATTTTTGTTCTACTTGAAAATCAATCTTACAATTGACAAGACATCTAATTTCCATAATTTGAAGTTAGAGATAAGTGATCAACAAAATAAGTGAAATCAGTTACTGAATGAAGAGTTATTTGAGATTTCCAAGATTTGTATCGGGGTTTTAGGATTCATTGATGATATGGGGTTCAAACTTAGCCTCAAGAGCATTTGTGTGGTTTTATCTTGTGATCTGATTACACAGGTCCTAATGCTCTTCTAATAATTCAATCTAAAAATAAGTCTTAATGAAGTATAAATCGTTAAAAAGAGATTAAAAAAGATAATGCAATGACTAAAGTCTTACTCATTATCTGTCTGTACAGTATTATACTTATGAGCAACAGTTTCACAGTTCTATTCTACTTGTTACTTAAACATTACACGCAATCCTCGAGGAATGTCATAGAACTCAGATGATATCACTTCGGACTCGCATTTTACTCGTGTGTTTATTCTTAAATCTAAATAAAGTCTACGATTCCCTGTATAACGTGAGTACAAACTAATTATGTTACGTACGTGCTATATCTAAAAGAACTTTGCAGGAAGCTCTCCCATATGGCTATCAGAACACGTGCTTGAAAACCTTCATTTGAATTTCACACCTAACTCGCATCATTTAACATTCGTATTACATTGTAGTAATATCCAATGTTGAGACGTTACTACTTTGTGTTCACTTATGATAGTGTCATAGGAAATTTGCCTCTGTTTCTTCTAACATAAAGTCGTGGACTTCGATTTGTCTTATGACGTTATGGTTTTGAATGGTTTGCTTTGTAGGGAGCTATTTTAAAAGAAGTCGTTATAAATATCTTTGTTCGATATATTTTTGTATTTTTTTCATGATATTGTTATTTTTATCAATATTCTTAAGAATAATTTTAAAATATTTAGTTTTTATTTTTAACAAATTCTGATAATTTTATTATTTATTTATTTTTCCTCAAAAAAAATGTAATACTGTGGTTGGTTAATGGTTATGGAAGAATTTAATACAAAATTCCCTCTTAATTTGCAATGCTAATGCGGGGCGATACAATTTCATAAAGCCAAAGCATTAATTTTACAGTCCAAATTAAGGTTTAGGATCATTTACAAGGCGCCTAATTTTAGGGAAGGTTCCTATCAGGGCCGGATCTACCATATGGCTTTTTGGGCTTCAGCCCAGGGCTCCGTGGATTCAGGGGGCCCCCAGCTAAGTCAAAAATAGACGATAATGCGAATGAAGCTATAAATTTATTTAATTAAACAGATCGTATGGTTCGCAGCCCTGCGAATCCTACGATTAATCAAACCCATTTAATTCAAGTCTACTTTCAGGTGTTGGTACTTCGAACTGAGTTGGTACTAGCCCAGGGCCCCCTAAACTCACGGTTCGGCCCTGGTTCCTATTTATTCGTAAAGTAAATAGGTACCTGTTAAGTACCTACTTATTTATGTATTTCGATCAAAAGGATGTTGAGAATTCCTTGAAGAACTTTTAATCTATGTGGCTTAGGATTTATTATTTATTATTAAATAAAAATACAATATGTCAATATGAAGGTTTCCATAATTCTTCTGGAATAAAATAATACTATGTAATTCATCGATTATTATATTATTAGAATATATTTTAAAAGTCTTCAGTTATAAAATAAACATATGTATTTTAACTAATAGTCTAATTTGGTTTATCTTATTCAGAATAAGAGAAACCGCAAACTCAATCGACCTCTCGGCGACACAAGCGACAAGACGCCTGAATACACCCCTACGGCCAGCTGCGCGCGCGCACGATCCACGCGCCCGCGCTGATCCGAGTCTTGTTTTTGTAGCGGCAGGAAACATTCACGCATTGTCGGACGTCCGACAAACTCTCACTCTTGTGAGTTGTTATGATGGATTACCGAATAAACATTGGATGATGTTCGCATCCGTAACCTTATAATCACTGTATTATCGTGCGAAAGAAAGCAAAGTAATTTTATAGTTAATAAAAAAGAGTAGTCCTAGTGCGTACGCGTTAATTTGAGAAAAAAAATCTGGTCATTGTTTTTTCTTCCGGTAATGCGGTAATCGATATAAAAAGGATATACTATGTCTGTGGTAGACTGACTATCTTGAAGAGACCTTTGCCCTTATTTGCCTTATTGGTCTGAAAAATTTGAATCAGATCGCCAAATGTCCAACAGGTGGGAAAATAAACAATTTGTAATATATATCTCCTTCACGGTAGTACAGATATTTTAATATAGTTCACTAACGACCCGCCCAGCTTCGCTCGGGTGTACAAATCTTTGAATTTCTCGGCTTTTCTGTGATATATATCTTGAATCACTATGTATTGCTCAAATCTGCATTAAAATCCGTTGAGTAGTTTAAAAGATCTAAGCGAACAGACAGCGGAAGCGACTTCATTTTACCATAATGTAAAGAAAGAAGAAGTATTAAAATATAATTAGTTATTTATTTTGTTTGGAGGATTAAGTGTTTATTTATTTATTTAATACCAAAGTAAAGTTGTATATTTATGACTATCACAAAACATGTTTTCAATATTGATTGATGAATAAATAACCTAGATAACTTTATATATCTTTTTGTCATAGACATCAGAGAAAAGAGCACTTGCTTGCTTGAGTGAGCACCGGGGACAGATTCATTTAAAGTACTAAACCTAGTGCTTTCTCCATAGAAAGAAGATTCAATTTTTTTTGATCCATTTATTTCGTCGTATCTATATTTTTTTGTTGATTTTCCATGTAATAAGATTTATAGTCTCTTACTTTAATCATAAATAATAATACCTTTTAGACAAACAAAGTAATTTAATTTTAGTTTTATATTAACTTGGTTAACAAAATAATTTTAATAATTTGACTATTTCTTTGTCATCAAAGAAAATACTGCCTTATTTCTGAGAGGTTGCGATCAACAAATTTTACTACAGCAAAAATATTTAGGGACTGTGCAGAGCCATTTCCTATACTCCGAGCCGATTTAAAAGTTATCCCGGGTGACATATCTGTATTGTCAAAAAAATAACACAATATGTAATTTAAAAGAATCATTCTTAAGTCTTAAGACAGGCTCCAGCTTACCCAGGATAGTCGTACCACAGCCCTTATAGCTACACACAGCTTGGAGAAAGTTCATCAACATAATACTGCTTCCGATCTTATTCATCCACAACAGCCATAGACAACAATAGATAATAACGAACTGACAGCTATATTAATGGGGTATCATAACTAATTAAGTGCACCTGTACTAAACATTGTGCAATACACGAATAAATAATTACTGTGAGTGTGCGAGTGTGGATGAAACGAGGAAAGTGAATTCCGGGGACCTTTCTGACCTTTCACGTGCCAAGAGTGCGGTACATAACATCATCCGGAACCTTATTTGTATAACTTGGTGTATCTTGTTCGTTGCGCAAAGGTTTTATGTATACTTCACGCGGATCTTTAATAAAGCTGAAGAGTTTGTTCGAACGCGCTTATCTCTGGATCTACCAGTCAGATTCGAGAAATTCTTTCTCTAATAGGAAGCTAAATTAGGCTATAGGCTACTTTTTATCCCAGGGACATGAGTGAAACCACGGGAGCAAGCTAGTATCTACTAGATACATATGTATGTGTGATTCTGTACGGTAAATGTCATAAGATCTACGATGCGTCTGTTGTCACAAATGTTTGTCCTGGATGGGAAAAAAAACTAATATGAGTCTTGGTAACTAGCAATAAATGTATTTTATTTATTTATATCAATAATGGACAACAAGTCCATCGATATCGATAATCACGGTCGCCAGTTACATCCGCGTCGTCTGTGACCCCTATTCCATGAGCACGTAGATACCTTGCGGCCTTCGGAGTTCGGACTTTTGCATTTTGTGCATTCAAGTTGCGATCGCGTAGTGATGTGACAGTACCTATCAATAGAGCTATTAATATCGATATATCAGTCAATAAGCAGCGAAAATCTTTTTTACTTGACCAAAACTTAAGAAACTTTGGGCGTCGGCCATCTGACAGCGGAGGACACTGATAGCTAGCTAATTAACTTTGTTTTTCCACATGAAATTTTCAAAATAAGTTCCCAGAAACAAAAGGGTTTAAATGCCGTCACATGGTTGTCCACTATAAAGGGAAATCTATTAAAGCTGTAATAAATGGTGGCGACGCCCAACAGAACAACATTCCTTTATTTATTCATGTACCTAAGTATTATTAAAAATCATCTAAGTACTTAGCTTAGGTATAATTAATTATTAGTGCCCTACAAAAACCTTTCAAAGCAATGCCTTTAGGCAATTTTCTGTTCGATAATAAAGTTCATTGTATTCTTATCAGAACTAATGACTTATATCTTTACAATATCGATCGATGTTTATCAACTACATCACTATATTGTTCTATTACATTGAGCTGCAGCCATTATATGAGGATACGAGAATTGTTATTCTATAGGCACAAACCGGTGGTCTCCTTTCTCCAAAGATTCATCGGTGATTCCTTATTTTTTGGAAAGGTAATTTGGTGAAATTACTGAGCATTTTATGTACCTACCTATTGATATCGCTGCATGCTACATATGGTGAAAGCAGAACCACTACGTACTGAGTTTAGATTAGTTAGGTAGTTGACAGCTGATGCCGCTCGACCCCGCTCGGGTTGTCATTAGTATGAAAACACAAGTCTTCTCTCCTCTCTGCTTAGGTGGAGACTGGGCCTATGTGACGTCGTAACGAAAACTATACATGATTTTGGAGCCACGCTTAGGGCTCCAGTTTAGCAATAAAAAAAAATTTAAAATTCCTGTAAGAGTCCATCACGAGCAAGATCACCAGAATAGGAGAACGAGAGGGGACAGCTATTCTACTATTATTATAGAAGATATAAATGCGAAAGTTTGTGAGTATGTATTTTTGTTACTTCTTCATGCTCAAACGGCTGGACCAATTTTGATGAAATATGGAATGGAGGTAGCTGATATTTTGGATTAGCACATAGGCTACTTTTTATCCTTCGGGATATTGAGATCCCTTCTAAAGCGAGTAAAAGCGTGGGGCGGACGGAAGCTAGTAAATTCTTCTCAATTGCAGTTGCCAACTTAACTACAACAAGACAGATAAACACAACCTTATTTATTTTAGTTTGTATTAAAAGTATCATTAGCTAGGTAAGCTAAAAGTTGCCAATATACATATCAACTAGCACGGAGCTATTGAAATAGAAGTATTAATTTATTTAATTGAGGAAGCAGAATTATCCTAAACCCACTGCTGTTAAATGAATTGTTTATGTGGAACTAATAGAAAACAGTGAAATTATAAATTATAGTGCGTGCACTTATCGTCGACACTCCGGGTGCTCTGAGCATGGAAGCCAGGGGTGTAATACAAAGTTATAGCTTTTCATTTACTTAAGGTGCCAGTAACCCTGCTTATACGACTAATAAGATCCTATAAAATATCCCTTGAGGAGGGTGCAATTTCATAGCATTTAGGTAGGTACTTATTGTAACAAAATATCGGATATTCAATATACCTGGTACCTTGATGTTCTTTTCAAATTGGGGGAGAAACTTGATAGTAGAGTAGTAACGGCACAGTAGAGATTAATTGTTAATAATACTCTAAGAAATATACATCTTTGAAGATGAGTTTGTTTCTTTGTTTGTTTGAACGCGCTAATTTCGGAGTTACTGTTCCGATTCGAAAAATTGTTTCACTAATAGGAAGCACTATCCCCAAAGGTAGGTGAAACCGCGGGGAACAGCTAGTAAATTATGAAACAAATGATTTATCAATACGAAAAACGTGCGCTGGATGCTAGGCGCTTTGTCAAACAACTTGTAGAAACTTTATAAAGTTTTACATACTCAGGTGAAGGATAATTGACCGTGAACTCTGAATTACCATAATTATTAGATTGATACTGGAATGCAAAAGTATTGCATCATCGGTGACCGTTCAATTCCCATGTTGGATTTGTATGACATTTGTCTGTGCTATTTTATTTTGTCTCTAAAAATAATTGTTCTAAGAACTAAAATACAATGAGTAGATTGATATTTTATTTTAAAATGCCTATGATCTTTGAAAATCTACTAGGAAATAATTCACTAATTTCCGGCAGACCGCTTTACCCATTGACTTATATTTTATCGATAGACAAGAACGTTTATGAAAACAATGTGTCCAAATACTGCACAGTTTTCTCGTGATCAAAACGTTGTAAGGGCCGCAAATTTCACGGCGCTTATGCGTTTCGTTCAGCAACAGTATGTCGTCCTATAGAAATAAGGTGTAGGGATTGCAGTAAACAGTGCACTGTGCGTGTTGGGATCGCGAAATCTAGTGCGTAGAACACAATATAATATCGATGGCTTTACCAGTATTCCTATTTTATTCAAAAGTATACAAGTGTAGTATACCCAGAGTATACCTGTGTGATTAACAAACATACACACAGGCTTTCTCATTATCATCCATCATTATAGGTATATACATTTAGTCGGAGAGCGGTGGCGTATCGGTGGCATTAGAGGTTTAGCAATCTGAACCACAACGGTTGGTCGAAATGCAATTTCCTACTAAGAATACCAGGAAATAGTAGGAAATTGCCTTTTCTTTTTGAAGTTGGCACCCGACTGAACAGACATGTACGCATATCGATGGAAAGTAATGATTTCATAGCTGCAAATAAAGTAAGTAGGTACCTATATCGAATTTTTCGTCTCAAGGAACAACACGCCATACAATTCAATTCAATAATGCTCTTTGTACATTTTTTGGGAATGTTTTCATCATTTGCTCGACATAGTTATTGTATGTAACGCAACGCAACAATAAGTGCAAATTGGAGTCCGTCTCAGTTGAAACAATGGCCGATCGAGAGCATTGTTCGGTTGTTATTGATTCGTATGGCAAGGTCATTGCGACACCCACACGGCTTTTAGGGTTGTAGTGATACAAGTGAAAAGTGACAGCGAGTGTGCGTAAGAGCATTTGATGACAATGATTTGGAGGTGTAAGGAATTATATTAAAACTACCTGTCACTGTGGTTTGACTCGCGTTTCCGAGATAAAAAAATCAAATCAGACCAGTAACTCCGGAGATTAGCGCGTTCAAACAAACTCTTCAGCTTTAATATTAGCATAAATATAGATACTACAACAATAAATTACAATGTTTCTAATAATAGCTGGAGTAATAAATCCTATTATTATTATAAATGCTAAAGTTTGTCAGTGTGTATGTTTGTTACTTCTTCACGCTCAAACGGCTGGACCAATTTTATGAAGTTTGGTATGAGGTAGCCTGGAGAGACCGTGGGTTAAGGTGGAGGCTTCGGTTGGGGCGTTAAATTAAATTTTATCACGTTTTTTGCTAATTGCAGCTCAGTTATGTTGTTAATGTTACTAATATATATACCTTGATGGAATGTGTTGATGATTTCTTTTGGTATTAATCAGTAAATATACTACCATTCTTGTCGCAAATAACATGTTGATAACTTACGACCTATAACTGAGCTGCAATTAGCAAAAAACGTGATAAAATTTGAATTTAACGCTCCAACCGAAGGTTTACCCTTAACACATACTTGTTATCTCTCGAGAACATAAGATCCCTCGGGAACGCAGTTGAAACTGCGAGGAAAGCTAATCGATTATAAAGACGTAAGAAGGGTTCAAGCTGGCATCATAAACGCTTGATAATAACGATTTTTCGGCAATCACATCGATCATTTATAAACCTCTTATAACTTGTAGGATCCAATGTTTCTCGCTTTTATCAGAAGGGATTTTATATGAATTGCCATTTGTTTTTACAATCTAAACGAGAATGCCCAAAATACATGGGATTAGAGTTGATTTTCCGCCGAAATCAAAAGAATTAGTAAGTACTTAATGTTCCCTCAATGCTAACAATTTTCAATTTAAACCTGAATCTCATTTAATGTTACAATAATTTGTTTTCGTTGAGTTTGGTTTACGATAAGACTTAATATGCTTCGGACAATAAAACTGGCGGTAAATAAAGCTATAAATATTTGGTATTTGATGTACGATCGTAATCCTGAACATAATTGGAAAATAAATCACTGGAACCTATTCATTTGTTTAGGTGCAGTTATTTTATTGTTTACGTTGGAATGTTATGGAATTTTATTGATTTTGATACTATTCTTTGTACAGCTAGTTAATTTTGTACTAAATTTATGTAAAGATATTTTTAGTACACACGGCCACAGATCAAGCTACACACTGCCGCACCTTATGCGGTTGTAATAGGCGCTATTTTGCAACAAAAATGTGTAGTTTGATCTGTGGCCGTGTGTACAATGCAACTTGATAGTAGGAAATTTCATGTAAAATAAGAAAATAAGAGACCGAAAATAAAACAAGGAACAAATAATCCAATAGATGCGTCGAGAAAATTAATGGAAATCTCGTAAATTTTCGTTCCATTTCATGATCCTCTATTATCTTGGACCAAAATATCGAATGTCTCCATTTCATATCATTTGTCGACGTGTACCGCCCAGCGCCTATTTCTGGTGTCAAGTACCAAGACGTGTCGAAATTCATGTTGTTGACGTTTGAGAAGTGTGTAATTTGCAATTTTACTGTTGACTCATTCGACAATGCAAACGTATTAACAAACCTTATTTCTATGAGGAATAAAGTTGACGTTAGATAATTGCTTCCGATGTTAGCAACCTTTAGATTTAGCATCATTCCGAAAAAGGAATTCTGTGTTCTATTTACAAATATGAATGACATCTTTTGTTGTATTTTGGCCAATGACATTTTAAGCTCTATTATAGACAGAATTAAAGTTATTTAATAAAAAGCTGGAATGTACTAGACACATCGCGTGTCAAGTCTTACCTAAGGTAAGTTTTCCACCTAGGGTGGAGTTTTTGATACAGTACCTACACATACATACAACTAAGATTAATGACTGTCTGTCTACGTTCCCAGTCCCCTTCTCTAGTGTTTTAGGTACCTACCTATAGGTTTTACATTTCGTTCACCTACATGTGTTCGTTTATATGATTGTTGAAGTCTTAATATATACTACATAGCTCGTTACCGTTTAGATTCAGTTAGTATTTGGAGGTAAACATATGAAAGATATTACATTTTCATTTATATGTAACTAATTGTTAGAATAATATGTTTAAGCATTCATAATGCATCTTTAGAATCTTCTAAATTAGCACCATTAGATACAATTCCAAAGAAATACCTACTGATTACATGTCATTTATCTCAGAAAGTTCACGTTTGCTCATATAATAGTAGTTTATGATACTGTTGCATAATAGGGGTTATTAAACACGAGTGTGAGTTTAAGTACCGAGCCGTAGGCGAGGTTCTTAATAGTATCACACGAGTTTTTAATACCTAATTATGTGCAGTATCATACAGTACTTTATCTAAACTCATCCAATAATGTAATTTAAAGGTAAAAAATCGATAATATTTTGTCATAGGTTTTCATGACTTACGGGTATCGATTATTCGTCATTTCCATTGCCGCCTCCACAATTTCAGATCCAAGTTTATTTCACCTTAGTATCACTGCTATTTTACTATCATTTTTGGCCAAAATAAAATATGTATGCAAAAAATCAATAAAATAAACAAACATTAATCATCATGGCGCCCAAATCCGTGTTGGGAAAAACTCCCTACCATACGCGACCACAGAGTAAATTTGCATCTAAAATTGAATTGATACTGATTGATTCCTAATTGTTTACAAAGAGAATATAATACTACGTTTAATTGTTTAGTCATGTCTGGCCACTTATAATGATTTTTTCTTTATTATTTCGTTTGACAAGTTGACTGACAGTAATTGAAGTATTAAAACCCAAAAAACATTATAAGTGGCCAGACATGTCCAAATACTTGTACTTTAATGAAAAAAAGTTATTTTATAGTATTATCTTGGGAAGAAAACTGTGCTATAATATAATTTTTTAATTTCATTATACACGGGTGTGCCTAAAGTGGGTCATTAAAGTACTGATTTTGATTTCATAATAAGAACATTACGATATGAGAGTAGATAAACGTATATTGACGCGTCTATACGTACCTGAAATGGTACTGAAATTTATTTTAATTTTAAAATGGTTTGTTTCTAAACAAATCATGGTAGGTACCTAATATTATGGCATATAGTATATATAGTATGCAGTTTTTTTACTATGTATAGGCCTGTTTTAGATGACAATCTCGCCGTGGTCAGGAATGATGTGGATGAAGGTGGTAAGCACACAAAGCCTAGAAGGGAACTGGCTCTCAAGTACCTACAGCTGCCGGACGGAACACACCGAGAGACTTTGCTTGGCGACAGATTTCAACTTGACGGTGGTAGCCAGCCTACAAAGATGCGTGTTGGTAAAACACAAGCCTATCGTTATTTTATCGCTTCCATTTTAAACCGACCAATTTCAATGTTTGAAATTTCTACAATTTATGGTTAGAATTAGATTAATTGTAATGTAAACTGAATGTTTCAGCAGCAATATATTTTCCGATACAAATTTAAATATAGTTGCATCAACTGAATATTTTCCTGTTTGTTACCATTTAATGTTATCAACTACTTTGAAGGTCACTGTTAGGTATTGTTTTGATTCCAAAAAAAGCTTTTATGATTAGATCTGATAACAACTTTTTTTTCATCTCTTCATGATCTTCGACTACTTATGTCCTTTATTTTTTTTGGAAAGGACAAAATTGGTAGCTTGATAGCTTCATCAACCTTACCGGACAAATCGGCGAGCGCGAAGAGCTCTCAACCGGGCAACATTTAGGTAACCACGCCTGAGGGCACTCCTGAATAGGGTACGAACCTCGGCTCAGACAAACCCCGGCTCAGAGAATAAACCTCGGCTCAGATTGTTGTAGTGAACTAATTTTTCTCCTTTTCTAATCAGTTCTGTTATGCTGCATGTGCGTCGTATCATGGTTGAATCTCACTCCATTTCTGACTTATCATAGTAATTCAACGTGTCGCCATATTAGCTTAACTGTTGTGAGTTATCGAGGCGTGACATCTCAGCGAAGGGACAGAGTCGTTTCTGGTTTATATCATTTCCATAAGATCATGTTGATTATGTCCTAGTAGGTACTTCTATTGACGACATTTCTGAATGTTTACTACGAATTATGGACTAAAGTTCCAAAAGGTAAGGTACTAATGTTTCTAGTTACGAATTTGGTGTTACACCTACGTTTAGTCTATAAGTACATTTTTGATTCGCAACTGACTCCATTATTGAAGAACTTGATGATGGATGATCTCTCAATAAGCTTTGAACTCTATTTAATTACATCCAATGACTAGTCTTGCAGCAACAATATATGATAACAAAATATAATAACTAAAATAAAAAAAAACATAGAAACCCCCGAAACTCCCTACAAAATAGGGTAGTTGACTGACACATCAAATCAGCTACTTTTTAATAAATGTCAAAACGATAGTTTATAAGGAATTTTGTATGAAATATTACACTATGACGTCATAGTTTCGCAGCATCAAATCATCTACTCTTAGTGGTTCCACTGGTAATTAAAAATCATAAAAAGCATTAAATGTACAACATATTTGATATTTCCACGTGTTTTTACATGTTTTACATGTTTTGTAAAATAAATGACCAAACACTAACCAATGCATTGGTTAGTGTTTGGTCATTTATTTTTGACAGTGTCAACTACCCTATTGGTGATATTTCAACAGCTGAGCGGATTTTCTTGAAACATAGCTATAAGAACACTCAATTAAGTCACTTTTTACATAAAAAAATCAAAATCAACATCGGTCCATCCGTTCAGGATCTATGAGGCCACAGACACACACACACTCACACACAGACAGACAGACACGTCAAACTTATATCACCCCGTCATTTTTGCGTCGGGGGTTAAAAACTAAAACGATCTAGAGAAGAATTTAACCAATTTCTACATTAAGCTATCGCGCTAAATAGTTATGTGAAGTGCACAAAAAACATTATCAAGTGTGAGGCAAGATTTACCTTAGTGGGTGTGTATCAGGATTCCATTCAAAGCGGAGGTATTGACAAGGCTAGCTGGTCCTCGGCGAGAGCAAAAAATAAATAGTTACATACTTTATCTAATCAGTTCATCTACAGTGGAAAACGATCATGTGTTTGTAACATTGTATTTACATAAAATTTGTATTGCCCCGGGCAATCGTGTTTTTATAGTCGATAATGAATATAATTTTAAAAATCGAATATAGACATTAGGGTGCCGTAGGTTATTTAATTGTTTAGATATTTATAATTTGGTTAGGTAATATTAATTCGAATTTTGAGTTTATGGCGACACCATATGCATTTTCAAATGTGCTGCGTGATAAGCACGGATACGGTTTAAGAAATTTCGATGGGACTTTCACATTACGTGTGGTTCAATATTTTCATAGCCTTAGTTGGAAGACTGGATGACATCGGATAAACCGTTGTTATTTACAGGTTCAGAAACGCTTCTCTAGGCTACCGTACCATAGTACATACCGTATATATTATTGAATTATATATAATTTTAGTTTTTTCCTCATTTATGGGCTACTGACAAGTGTTATAGGTTTATTTTTTATTTTTTTAAGTATATTGTATTTATTACCGCACAATCGTCCGTGCATCACCCGTGGCTTCAGCTGAAAATCAGCGCTGTACTTTCTGCAGCACATGCTGAGCTGGGGCCTTTGGGCTCAATATAGCACAATGTCGTAATTGTAAAATATTTATATTTTGTGAATGTCTAATTTAATTGTATTGTGCTATTTTGTTATGTCTAATAAATGTTTTTCTATATATATAGTTTATGTACAAGAAACGTCAAAGTTGACGAACATCGATGTTTTGGCAACATCGATTATCCCTAATATAAAATTACGCATCGCAATTATACACAATCTTCCGACTCCTAATCGTTCTTACTAATGCAATACAACAGCTTAATCACATCTATTAAACGTACAAAGATTTAAATAATTTATTGAGCTACAGTTACTCATATGGCTACAATGTCTAGAGTCGGTTCTGCAATCGTTAGGTACATGCATCTTCATTGCATTCGATGAATTCATTTGAATTATAAATCCAAAATCTCTAATTAGAATGCTTTGTCTAAGTGAGAACACTTCCGTAACTGGTTTAATAAAAAAATATCTTTGTGGATATAACCTACATGCAGTAAATACCTCACTAAGGGCCGCCGGTTGCTCGTACATTTTAGTTAAAGTTATAGTCAAAGTTAATTTAACTATTACCATGCTGTGACCGTAGAGTCACTTTGACGATGACTTATCTCCCTCGGTCAGTTATGGTTACGGTTAAAATTTTAGTTAAAGTGACACGAGCAACCCAGTTTGCTTTCTTTCGGAGGTTATAGTTAACTATAACCGTAACCTAACTATGACCGCGCTTTATGCAACCGAACCTAGAATGTCGGATAATAAATTCAAAGATTATGTAAAACAAAGGTTAATTGACAAAGACTTACGATGACATACGGTGGCTTCTGTTGTATTTTTATATGGATTGAATTTTTCATCATATTTTTTTATTAAATCATTTAATGTTAACTCTTTCCTGTTTAGGTTAAAGCTATTATAAATATGTAATCCTTCATCCCCTATCAAATTTAAAAATATTGCTACCTGTTTTGGGTCTTTTTCTTTATCGAAGGAGTTTGCGTCGAAATATATTTCAAACTTTTGTTTCCATGTTTTCCACGCTTCATGGATATTGGAATCTATATGGAGAGGCTTCAAATTCGACTTTATTGTACTCATCTTTGCACTTTTTCGACTAATCCTTATATTTTAAGTAACACCGCTGCCACCATGTTGTGTTTTTATATGTATTTCCTTTTAAATTAAAGATGGTATCAATACAAGACTTTTATTAAGTTATTTAATTAATTAGACCGACATGACAGTGTGCCTCGTCCGCACCAAAGAGACAGTGTTGCCACAAACATTTTATAATTTACAACAGCTTCTACGTGGAAGACAAGAATATATCTATAGTTCTAGTGGCTAATATAAAAATTTATCTTATTGGGAAAGTCAGAGAGGACTATTACAGATGACCACGTTGGATGCAAATGCTCGTTGTTGGAGTAAACATGATGCTGTGGGTATATTTTTTATCGACTGCTTTGTTATTGATGCCTATGATTAAATTACCAAGATATTATATCCTAAACACAAATTTAAACCTAGGAGTGCCCTAAAAATTTGCACCTGCTCCAAAATTATCTGCTGCTAAAATATCATATCAGTTATAATCTCATTTTGACAACTCGACCAATGCTTACCTGCTTGTTATTTCATCAATAAATATTCAAGAATTAAAACTATACGTCCAATTAGTCAAAGTTGCTTATTATTGTTGGGCCAAACCCTAAGTCTGGTGACAAGTGACAATTAATCGTAATAAAATTTTCAAATTGAACATTTTATCTACCCTTTTATCGTTTGGAAACGGCGGTGCAGCCATTTTGCAATCCGGCGCCCACCGAGGAGACAACTGGCATTCTTGATGCAGATTATGTAGCCTGTTTGAATTGGTTAGTAATAAAATTATGGCCTATTTATGCAAGCAATACATTAATGTTTCCAAACACCTTTGGGTGTTTTCCGACAGCTGCACTTGAGAGCCAGTTTTAGGCTTTGTGTGGTAAGCACTATTAGTAGTATCATCGGCCACATCATCACTGACCACGATGAGATTGTGGTCAAACACAGGCCTATATATAGAAAAAAAAAAGTTGGATATCTGATGAAAAGTTCCAACTATAAGATGTACTTCACTTTAGACTCTAAGATCCAAAACTACTATTCAGAAATCTGTCTCTATTTTATATTATGTCTCACTGAGACATATGACATATCGCACTGAAAATGGCCACTAATGGAATTATCAATTTCAGTATACTAGTAACTCACAAAATCGAAAGGAAATGCGGGCACTGTCGTGAAATCCTTAATTTTCTATTAAAAAATGTTTAATTATCAGTCAACTTTCTACTTTAATAATTACTTTCTGCCTTCCAAGGTGTTAACCTATTGTGGTAATTGACAATTCTATTCTATACTCCGGACGTCAGTTAAAGGGAAATGTGTATCGAGTCGGTGAACTGGTATGTTCATCGGAATAATGTGCATAACCATGTTTTCCTTGTGAACTGTTGGAAAGTTTTCTAGCACCTTTTCTTAATCTGTATTAATAGAATGACATTAATCGATTTTTGATAAAATATCGAGTTACATAATAAGTGTGTTAACTTTTATAATTGGTTTAATCGATTTCTTAACGATTCTCATCAGTTACATCAAACTCGATGTCAAGTGGAGCTTGTATGCTTTAAATATTAATTTATAATAGTTTTGAGGCTAATGAGTTCGTTTGAATGTAACTAGTCACTTCCTATATCAAAATATAATATTGCTGATCTAGAATATTTGGCTTCCTTATAGACTTAAAATAAAATAAACTCAAAATTATTTTCTACTTTAGCTAGCTGGAGATGTAAGGCAATGATAGCTCAGTGGTAGTGACATCGGATTCCGAGACGAAGGTCCCGGGTTCGAATCCTAAAATGAGCTTGAGCTTTCAGTGAAGGAAAACATCGTGAGGAAACCATAGCACGGTGGTAGGGTACTTTGTAGTACCCGCCTGGCTGGCTACCGCCCTCAAGTTGAAATTCTGTCG
Organism: Tethea ocularis; assembly: GCA_963555595.1. Taxonomy (NCBI): domain Eukaryota; kingdom Metazoa; phylum Arthropoda; class Insecta; order Lepidoptera; family Drepanidae; genus Tethea; species Tethea ocularis. The sequence goes on along the minus strand of OY741972.1, from coordinate 8,442,883 downwards.
CCAAGCACCTTTCGGTGTGTTCCGACAGCTGCACTTGAGAGCCAGTTCCCTTCTAGGCTTTGTGTGCTTACCATCATCGGCCACATCATCACTGACCACGGTGAGATTGTGGTCAAACACAGGCCTATACATAGTAAAAAAATAAAAAATGTATAAATAAGGTTTCTCTTGTGTCTTCAAATTATTCGCTGAATCTCTTTGGACTTTCTAAGACAAGACAAGTGTTCCGGCACTTCAGCCCTTTAAAATAAACTTTCCACACTTGGGATCACATCGGTTTCCAGTTTGCGATCTAGGGGAACACGAGTGAGCACTTAGCGACGAGGTGTCGCATGCTCGAGAAAATTTACAAATTAATATTTTACGTGGTTCCAAAGGTGATGTTACCGTATATAAATGATAAATATTGCTTATGTTTTTGATAACTTCTATTGGAAACAGATTTTTCTTATGAATAATTATACCACGTATTTCGCAGATTTCCCTTTGTTTAGTATTACTACTGTAAATTACTGTATTAGTAAAACTGACATATAATATATATCTATCTTTATCTAGCTATATTTTTAGTTAATTAATAAGTTCACGTCATATGACGGAATATATTATAGCGATAAAAAACGCACGATAAAACATATTTCGGTACGTTGTTGATTGATTTCCCAATGGAGCGGGTGTGAAGTGACAGCGAAATTAGATTCCCAATTTTGTCCAATCTACTGGTAGGTAAGTGCTTAAAGGCTGATTAAAACGTTGGTTTTACTAAATTAAAATAACGTTAGATGTAGTTATCTCAATTGAAGTTATAAAACCAATAAAATCAACTACTGATAAAGGAAAAATATTTAATTATACTATAAGCTATTTCACTAAAAAGCTGGATAAATGATCACATAAGGGACTTGTATGGACCACCTCACAATATTGTCAAAGAAACAATGCCTTAAAAAGTACAATTTAAAATTTATCAACATCATCTCCCTGCCCTTGCCCAGTTCCCAATCATTTGGGGTCGGCGTGATATTTGTACTACGAGTATTCTTCCATTCAGCACTTCGTGCATCCAGCTTTTCACACATGGTGTCGGGGCGGAGCGGGCCGCATCGCACGCAACCGAAATCCCTGGCGGAATATGCGGCCCGCTGTAATGTGCTATAATGTGCGATAGTTCATATAAAATACATACGTGATACGAGCAATTTCAGCGTATTTTTGCGCTGCGGCCCGATATTATGTGCGCGAACCTTTAGAGCGATAAAAAGCCATGCACATCTCTTCAAAATATTGCACCGTAGTTTACAATTTAAAAAAAACTTTGCATTTTAATATCGTCAGTTAAATATGAGGTGTAATATAAATACCATTACACCTACTATGTCACGATCCATATGGTATGTCACTGGAGAAAGTGTGGCGTGCAGTGGTAGCCATCTTCGTGTGTAATTATGGTCAATCGGCTGCGTACGCGCAATTAAAACATTAATAACTGATTTCCGAGTGGGTTAATGGGGTGAACATGATGACGTTTTGTATGCTTAAAGATAACCCACGAAATTATTTCTTACGCTTTTTGCTAATTGTAGCTGTAGTAAGTTTTTCAACATGTGACGCGACAAGAATGGTAATATGATAATAACAAAAGAAATCATCAACATATTTCACCGAGTTTTTGTATATATAAAACCTTGGAAACCTACCTATAAACCTTGGAGAAATATGTTGGGAATCGCATTTTGACCAATTTACGACCTATTACTATTTATTCTGTTCATATAGGTATTAAGGGTTACCAAAAATATACTTATGTTAGACTTACTCAGAAGTTGCTTGCTAGGTTTATTGCCTATAATCTCCTTTTGTTTTTTTTTTTTAAGGACTAAAGTTGGTAGCCTCTGATGGCTGCTCCAACCTTACCGGACAATCAGCGAGCGCAGAGGGCTCTCAGCCGGACTAGCTAGTCTTTGCTTATAAATATCTGTTTTTTTGGTTATTTACCAAAGTACTTTGCTTAGTTTTCAGGAGCTAAGGCCTAATATTTTGTTTTATATTAATTATAGTTATTTTTTTCTAACAAACTTTGCCAAAGTAAATTAAAGAAGGTTCGGTTTGTACCGTTGTCGTTATCGTCATTGTCATCGTCAACTTGGCCAAAGTAAATTAAAATATATGGTCACACTACAACCGAATGACATAATTACTTTACAACTGCTTTTTATTTGACGACCGCGACCGGTAATACTTGACAGATGACGATTAAACGTGTAAATTAAAATGTTATCGATACATTTTACTTTCAATTTTGATCGCTACATTAGCACAAATTATTTACAATTCAATTTAGTAATTTTATTTTACATCTTTATTAAAATGTTATGGGCTCTTGAACTTATACATACATACTATATATATTATGTCAGTGGCGAGGGGTGAAATTATGGCGAGGGTAAGCCGTTCAAAAAACACCTGTAATTTTATAATTACAGTGTATCTTAAGCATGATAAAAGTGGCTTTGAAATGATGAAAATGTGGGACTGGGAATCCTAAAAGGTAAGCCGATGGGAATCGGCTTGTATGGACCCTTTGCCACTGATACATTTGATGGGAGTTAGTTAAATTACAAATTAAAACGAGTATAGAGTTATTGGGATATAATGGGGTATATAAATCCAAAATATATATACAGTATACGGAATATCAATAAAAAATAACGAAGTACGTTTTTTTTAAATACGTTGTTTTTTATGCATTGAATATAAACTAACATTAATCAATCATTTAAAAACATAGATTACAATCATGGAACTAAATCGAACTTGAGTTTGTTGATATGGGAAGTAGAATTTAACATTTTATTCGTCAATTTGTTGTTAATTATTCAGTATAGGTAGTTAATTAAACTTATTCCCCTTCATTATGTACACACGGCCACAGATCAAGCTACACATTTTTGTTGCAAAATAGCGCCTATTAAATGTAATAAGGAAAATATGTGGTAAATGCTGTTGATAATATTATTAATAATGGTGGCCATTTCCTTAAAGTGGTTATTGTTAGTGATACCATCATATAGAAAATAAATACGCAACAAATATGTATAAATAAACAGCATTATTGCGCGAGTATCACTGGCGCAAAACTAACATAATGGCGGATTTGGCGCCAAAATGGGCAAAATGTATTTGTTAAAAAAAACTATACGACTTGATAGTAGTTGCCTATAGAAAACTTAAATCTAGAGATGAAGCTGTAACATTAAGTAATGGATTTTCCTAAAGAGGAAAAATATCGTATTCACAAATCTTAAGATTTATATGTACCGAAATGGATTTTCTAAATGCTTTTTTTTATAAATGAGTCAACAACGCCTCTGCAAAACTTTTATGTGTGAGAAACGGTCTTCATATTGTACACACGGCCACAGATCAACCTACACACTGCGGCACCTTATGCGGTTGTAAGAGGTGCTATTTTGCAACAAAAATGGGTAGCTTGATTTGTGGCCGTGTGTACGCATGTCTTTTACACTGTTATATGGTTTATCTACGTAACGAGCTATAACATGACACTTTCAATGATCTGTAACATCCATTGGTCATTGTATTGATCGCGTCATTGGCTGACTTGTCATCATTGTAAGGAAATGTTTTTACATTACATTTAAGTTGTTTTACAAAGTGGTCATTGTATCGATTTTGTGTGTTATCTTACGAATGAATCATAACTGTTATTAGGTACTTCAGGAATTATGGTTCAAAGAACTCGGTTGAGCTGGCAATATATTCGAGTAGGTACAAGTGTACACATAAAAAAAGCGTTTCGCTAATAACATCTCGATTATGATAGACAAGTTGAGAGGGAAGTCTATCGTGGTTCGGACATGTTATGAGAATCGATGAATGTGACTAAAAGAGTCAAGAGAGAAGTTTTTTTTTATTTTTTACTATGTATAGGCCTGTGTTTGACCACAATCTCACCGTGGCCAGTGATGATGTGGCCAATGATGGTAAGCACACAAAGCCTAGAAAGGAACTGGCTCTCAAGTGCAGCTGTCGGAACACACCGAAAGGTGCTTGGCGACAGATTTTCTACTTGAGGGTGGTAGCCAGCCAGGCGGGTACTACAAAGTACCCTACCACCGTGCTATGGTTTCCTCACGTTTTCCTTCACGTGAAAGCTCAAGCTCATTGTAGGATTCGAACCCGGGACCTTCGTCTCGGTATCCGACGCCACTACCACTGAGCTATCATCGCCTTAATATAAAACCCAAGATATAGCGTAAAAAAGCTTAAAAAACCTCAAATTTATTTTTCTGGATTATTTGTTTAGAACCTCGAACCACATTCACAGAAGTAGCAAAACATTTAAATTACTACCAGTCACCGAGTTGAGAATCTGGCTCAAAGCACCTACCGGTGTATTCCCTCCGACATCTACACTTGCCTTCCAGATTTTATATGCTTACCACCTACCTACCCCATTATAACTGACCTCGGCGAGATTGAGGCTAAAAATAACTTCTACTATTAAATCAATATACTAATAATATTTACGCCTAAATCATAATTAAATTTTCCTCCTTCATGGAGATCAAAGTGACGCTTTAAATTATTAATCTCATGTATAATTTAAGGCTAATAGTCAATAAAATAAATTCTGCATCATTTAGCACGTGTCATGTGCGTTTGTTTGTTTGATATCACATAACATTATGTCGTGTGTGTATTGACAGACGATTATTGATCAGACCTCATTAGTTTTGTACTTCATTAATTCGATAGTTTCGTGGTATATTGGAGTTAGCCTTGGACTGGTAGTTGGATTAATTGGTTATGCATTTATATTATAATGTGAAATTACCGTGTAATTAGTCGTGGTGACTGAAATATTAGATTTATTTCAATATTGTAAAGTAGGTTTTATTTCAAACTCAAAATCCATTTATTCCGTTTAGACTCTAATGAGGCACTTATGAACGTCGATAGTTACAATTATTGCAATAGACTCTACCACCGGTTCGGTTCGTCAATCCACTGCTGGTTATAGGCCTCCTGTCTTTTGCTGGATTATTTCCAGGTTTCTGTCAGGCTCATCTTCTATTTTCCTGTCTTTTCATCGGGTTGGTGGTTTATGTTTCTGCTATATGTAATATTTTTCTTTATTATCATTACTTATTATTCTTTGAAGTTAAGATCTGATCATTGCATTGACATAATTGGGGTATTACTACGTGCATTATTTTAAAGAACTTATTCATCTCAAAAATATTTTTTTTTAATTTCAGAATGTAGATTTACTTTTAAATGATTAGCTTAACGTTTGTGTTTCTAGTAGAACCATTAGGTACGGATAGCCTTTACATAAACATATCAATAAGTACTCGAGCACCTTCACAATAATGTATAGTATGACACAACTTAGATGAAGCATCGGCAAAATGCGTAAAATCGATCGTTCCCGAAAAGAGTGCGCCTACAACATTACTCATGTGTTAAAAAAATATCGTCGAAAATGATCTTGTTGAACGTTAAATGGCCGATGTTTAATAGTTGTGTAAATCGGAAGTGAAGTGTATGAAAACGATTTGCCGATGCTACATCTAAGTTGTGTCATACTATACCTGATTATTACTTCCTATAAATATGATAGCAAGTGCTTTGTCAATCAAAGTGCTACTGCTCGTTTTATTGCAATAAGACATTTCAATTTTAGATAACTATAATATAGATCTCATAATCATAAAAGTTATGAAATTGGCATGCATTTATAAATTTATGCATTTGACATAGAAATACATCTGAGATAGCCTCCTTAATTAACATCTGGCTTGGAATACTATTAGTATTTGAATTTGATTTCAGTTCCACTCGTTTTGTGAATTACAAACAATCCTGTATTTCTGAAAAGGTCCAGGACTTAGCCTTCCTATTCTCATCATCATGTCAGCTGAAAGACGTCCACTGCTGGACAAAAGCCTCCCCCAAGAATCTCCACAATGGCCGGTCTTGCGCTACCTGCATCCAGCGGTTTCCCGCGACCCTCATAAGATCGTCAGTCCACCTTGTGGGAGGCCTGCCCACGCTGGGTCTTCCGGTTCGTGGTCGCCACTCGCTTATTCTCACGTCAAGGTCATATGAAAAACGTTATTAATATATAGATTCACACAAAAATACCAAGTACAATAATTTCTAACAATTTGCATAACCTTTAGAAAACCATTATTATTTAGGAAATTACCACACAATAATAATACAGTGAAAACCCATAAAAAAGTGCCACTGGCGTTTTCTAAATACAATTTTATGACCAAATATGGCAGTTATAACAATAATTTTCATCCGAATGGTCCAAATTAAGCAGTTATCGGGTGTAACGTATTACTTTCGCCTGACGACATTCCGATGCCCTACCCGATTGTTATTCAACAAGACGCGGTAATGTGCAACAAGTATATTTGCCGAAACATTTTTTTGAAGATGACCAATACCTTTATTTAACTTAGTTTGTTCTTTTACTTGACTTGTTTCAACAATATGAACTTGTTTATATATATTGATCATCCAATATTGATATTTACAAGTTTAGAGTTTATGTCGATGACTTTCTACTTTCGGCACAAGTTCGTTGGTGTTCAAATCTTCTACTTGCTTTGAGACAAAACACGATGGTTGCTATTTTTTTAAGCTAGCAAAATTTCTACGTTCATGCTTGCAGTACTCCTTTTCTCCCATACACGTAACTACAAGTGTCAGAAAGTGACAGGCATAACTTCATTACATACCTACAGTTCGCGTCACGTAAAAAGAACGCTGGCAGTAGGCTGCGCATTTGGCGAATTATCGGTCTATTTGATGGTATGAGGTCCGGTATACCTACCAATAATCAATATACGAGACTCAAAGAGCCAAAGGCTAGTTCTAAAATAAAATAATAGGCCTAGTTGGTTCGTGCGCGAGTGTAGACAAGCGCAAACACACCTCTTCCACTTTCTTCCAGCGTTCTTTTTACATGACGCGACCTATACCTATACTACATTACCTTCCACATTTTTGAATTTTAGACATTAATTTAATATCAATCGACATAATTATCAATTGAGCAATCAATAAAAACTTCGGAACGAGTACCAAAAAGGTATTTATTTACATTGATAATATTGTTACGCAAGAGAAGCTTTCGATTTTTATTGTGCACAATAAACATCGTCCTACCTTCACTACACATCACGTTTGCGAAATAATTAAACGTATTCTGCACAATTGCCCAATCACGCCGGAAGTATTGTCAGCACTATTATGCAAATGAATGCTAAAAACATGAAATAAATTAGCAATAAAAAAAGTATAGTTTTAATGCCTAGTTTGATGTCGAAATTAGGAATAGCTTCACATGTTTTGTTAAAATGTCAGTATTTAAAAGTCTTCTCTCCACTTCCTGACATAGGCGTGTTTCAACAGTTGTACTTGAAAGCCAGTTCACTTCAAATTCTTTCTAACTTCGGCTTTCATCACTTACTACTGTGAATAGCCTAACTACCACGTGCTAGACTCAAAAATCATAACAAACTTTTGCATTTATTCTAGTACCTAGGATATAAAATACCAAGCACACAGTAGACATGTCAATCGTCTTGTAACAATTTGTAACATACCAAAACTAATACTTGTAAAACCCATTAACTCCATCTCGAAATAGAGTCATAGATATTTGTCTAAGCTTCTCAACGGCTGCCCGACATTTAATGGTTTCTGGTAAATCACTCAAGCAGTTTGCTCAGCCCATCGTCATGGCCATTATTCCGTTTTTGGTTTTGTTTTATTCTTTATACGCGGTCGGAGCAGCTGTCCTCGTATTGAAAAAGCCAAATCTTTATTTATAGCAGTTGTTAAATAAAGACGCGGAAGGAAAGCCAGTGATCTTGCGGCTTATGGGATCTTTGAAGTCGTTTGTGGTTTTGCGGTGAGCCGTGGTGTTAATTTATGTGCTTATGAGTACAGTTGCTACGCGTAAGGGAATTCATTAATTAGGTCACAACTGGATTATGTATTTCTTTTATCACTACTGACGCAACTTTTGCTGGATGATTGTAATGAGATGGAACATTTTTAGTTTCATTTCTTTTTTCTCTTTCACATTTGAGCACGTCTTCCTTCGGAATTATTAATAATCGAATAACAATAAAAACGTTCTCAGACAACAATCGATTTTTGGAATGGCGTCCGTGAGTTTGTTGCTATTTTACAATTATGTTCGGTCGCAAAATTTAATCTCTCTGAGCTGTAATATCTTTTAAGATGCCGAAAGCTTGCCCCGTGAAAAATGTTTATCTGAAAAAATTGGCACTTTATTAGTAAAAATATTTTGTTCGTAGAAAACAATTGGTTACAATCGGCAATAATAATCACACAGGTTTTGTCTCGGTACAAATCCAGCCAATTTAATACCTATAGGTATTTTGGTGTCTTTATTATCTCTGTAGTTTCCATGGTGGTCTTTAGCATCGATGTTACTTTCAACTCCATTATTTAATTACATGCTGCCTTCACCGGGTACTAATGGTGTAATGGACATATTGACATGCACAATGCGTTCGTTCAATGGTGCGTACGGTTCCTATATAGGGTGACCTGGTTAAGGTTTCAGGTTTATATTTATTTTATCGATGGTGTGTGTCGTATTGCCCACACTAATTGCTCCATTGTCGTTGGCTATGCTACGCGGATGTCGGAACTGGGGTAGATAGTATTTGTTGTTGTTGTATCTCAGTATTATTATGATCAAACTCAGGTTTGCCTTAGCTATTCTGTGATTTAACTGATTTCGACCTAAAATACCTGTAAAATTTTAAGTTAACTGCATAATTAAAGTACTAAAGTATATAATATATAAATAGTCGTTATTCGAGTAGATAATATCCTCGATAGCGATGTTGGAACCGTGGTCTTCTATTCTCTACTATTTCATTAATTTCCTTCTGTTATTTGTGTTAAAATCAAAATCAAAATCAAAAACTCATTTATTCAGTTTAGGCCCTAATAAGGCACTTATGAATGTCAACAGTTACAGTTTTTAGACTCTACTACCGGTTCGGAATACACTTGAACTGAGAAGACTCCGGCAAGAAACTCAGCAAGGCTTCTTTTTTTGTGGATCTTTTTTTTTTTGAATTTATGTAATTACAGTTGTTGTTTTAAATATACAAACTTCATACAATTATCACTTGGCCAGGGGGCTGCAAGTGCAGAGGGAAGCTACTACAACCATATATTCTTGTCTTCTATGTAATGAGCCACCTTATAGTAGGCCTTGTCAATCAACTTATGTTTAACATACTCTTTGAATCTATTATAAGACATCTTAGTTACTTCATATGGGATTTTATTATAAAAGCGAATGCAGTTCCCGAGAAAAGACTTATTGACTTTCGCTAGCCTGAATCTAGGTGTAACAATTTTATATTTATTTCTTGTATTTAGGTTATGGCGGCTACTGTTTGTGTCAAGTAGATTTAAATTTTTACGGACAAACATAATATTTTCAAAAACGTATAGCGACGGTAAGGTTAAAATGTCAAATTCCTTAAACCGAGTTAAAACAGGACTGATAAATAAATAGATCTGTGATCTATGAAGGGAAGTAGGGCCAACAGGAATCCAATAAGTAACTCATCACGTCACCAACAGTATCCCTCTTCGGTTTCCATTCACATTCTATTAGCCGGTGATGACAGATACTGTGTGCCATATAAGTTACACCCACGGGCCATGGGTTTCATGCCATACCTACTGCACCGTGTCGCTAGTGCATCGGCCACCGTGCTCTTATACGGCCATATAATTTATGAAAGTGGTAATCATTTCTGCATATTTTTTCCTGTATTAGAGATTCGAGTAAAACGTTATAATAAAAAAAAGTCCGCTTAGTACAGATACCGACGCTTGTTATTGTTTTGTTTGTATCTATGACGTCATTCGACGACGGCCAACTCGAAGTGAACGGGTAGTAATAGATAAAAAATAAATACTTAGTAGAAGTATACTCTGTGGTAGAGGTGTATGTACTATGAATAGAGGTGCACTATCCAGTGATTTATATCGATGTTAATAACACACCATTAAAATAACGATGGAGTGTCGAAATCGACCACGCCTTGTACGGCTATCTAGGGTATGGTGTTGGGTCTGGTGTGAAAATTGTTGACTTCATTCATAATTGTAATCATTGTCGTTAGTGTAGGTATAATCAAGTGACACAAGTATACAGGTGGAATTTTTGAACCGCACCTGGAGCGAAAGTACTCTAAATATTGGAGATAGCAAATTTAACTCAAAGGACACGTTCCTTTTTAAAAAGAAATAAACCTACATTTAAAGATTTTTGTAAATTTGCCACACGATAATCGAACCGGCAAAAATCGAATAATAACCTGTTCTTTTATGGCATCAATCGATAGGGTCCATTCCACCCTGTGTATACTGTATAGTTTTATGAAAATGGGGTCACTATTCTTTACTTTTATCGTCCCTCCAGTTCTCTTATAGTAGCCTACTATGTGCCTGACGAATACTAGCAGGCATCATGATTAACAAATTGACGATTTAAAAATTATTATCTATGCATACTGTTACTTTGCTGTAGAAGAAAAAAAATTGACTGGATAAAATAGTATAAAAATTTGACAGTCCAATCGACACTTTCCCATCACTACGCGTTAGTTTTCTTTTTCATTTGATCGATCATAGTGTTATGTTTGAGAGATTGATTGAATGATTCGATTAGATTCAATATCGATAGTGGGATACTTGAGGAGAAAGTAAATCGATAATCGTTTATGGTTTGTGTAGGAAGCTAGACCCAATGTGATGTGTAAAGAAAGCCTGTATTTGATAATGAGCAGATAAAAACTATGATGGCTTTGAAAGGGTCCAAGTTATGAGTGTTGGGAATCTCTGGTGCCGGAAGAGTATTCTTATCGTTTGCTGTTCGCCTTCAAACCTTGAAATTAAATGCATGAAATTTATTATTTTTTAGGATTATCGGTCTTTGACCGTATCTGTTCGGTATTGGAGGATTCATCATAAACGAATTAGATCAAATCAAATCATTCTTAATTTTGATTAAATTTATTTATGACTAGCTTCCGTCTCGCGGTTCCACCCGCTCATATACTATTCTAGGGTATGATCTATCTATGTGCCAAGTTTCTTCCAAATCCGTACTCACAAACTTTCGCATTTATTATACAAGCCGTTTCCCGCGGATTCACTCAGGTTCCCGGGATGAAAAAGTAGCCTATGTCCTTCTCCATATCATGGACTATCTGCGTGCTAAATTTAGTCGCGATCGGTTCAATGATTTAGGCGTGAAAAGGTAACAAACAAACAGAGTTACTTTCGCATTTATAATATTAAATACCAGTTTCCGCCCCGCTGTTTCACCCGCGTTCCCAAGGTATCTTATGTTTTCCCGGGATAAAAAGAATCATCATCATCATGTCAGCCGAAAGACGTCCACTGCTGGACAAAAGCCTCCCCCAAGGATCTCCACGATGGCCGGTCTTGCACTACCCGCATCCAGCGGTTTCCCGCGACCCTCACAAGATCGTCGGTCCACCTTGTGGGGGGCCTGCCCACGCTGCGTCTTCCGGTTCGTGGTCGCCACTCGAGAACCCTTCTGCCCCAGCGGCCGTCGGTTCTACGAGCGATGTGCCCCGCCCACTGCCACTTCAGTTTGGCAATTCTTCGGGCTATGTCGGTTATTTTGGTTCGCCTGCGGATCTCATCATTTCTGATTCGATCTCGCAGGGAAACTCCGAGCATAGCCCTCTCCATCGCTCTTTGGGTGACCCTGAGCCTTCTTATGAGGCCCATCGTAAGCGACCACGTCTCTGCTCCGTAAGTCATCACTGGCAACACACACTGGCCGAAGACTTTCGACTTAAGTATAAGACGTATTTGGGACGAGAAGATATTACGTAGCTTCCCGAACGCTGCCCAGCCGAATTGGATTCGACGATTGACCTCTTTCTCGAAGTTGGACCTACCTAGTTGGATAAAAAGAATGCTATGTGTTAATCCAGGTTATAAACTATTTGTGTTACAAATTTCATCCAAATCCGTTCAGTAGTTTTTACGTGAAAGAGTAACAAACATCCATACATCCATACTCACAAACTTTCATTTATAATATTAGAAGGATGCGTGCGTTAAAGCAGGTTTTTATGGAGCCAGTTTTTATCCTACGTGAAATGTAGGTACCTATCGCATTTTAACGCCAACAACTTACACGGTATGTGATTATTCATCATAGCCGCAAGCATGCTGTTGTCACTGTTACTGTTATTAAGGTTTCAAACGTTGAAGGGGTATTTTTATTTTGTCTAACACTTCCTCATGTGGTGTAACATTAATTTTGTTTCCTTTTTAAAATATTTATTTTTATTTATTAGATCACCCAGACATACGTTTATTTTAATACATTCATAAAATACAACGAATCTAATGATGATGACTATAAAAATGTAATTAGTCCGTCAGTTAGATTTCCGAAAAATAATATTAGTTCCGAAAACAAAAAATAATGAAGGTACAGTGTGTTAAAATTTCGCGTGACGTCACGTCTTAGTACACTTTGATGCGTCTTATCTTTGTAATATGTTATTGATTTGAAAAACTAAAAAAGTATTCAATATTTTTTGATAACCTGACGGACTAAACAGAATTAATTATTTTTTACCCATTCATCATCGCTATTGACAAATATCAAAAAATATAAATGAGTGGGAAAAAGTAGTCAAACACAGTCAACAAATTCAAAAATGACCTAAAAATTCTACAAACAGAATACAATCAAATATCTTAGAAATATACAAACATAAGTACCAAGTATACTTAATCTCCTGATTAAGCTATTAGAATTCAACTATTAGACATAGACGCATCTAATAGCCATATCATCTGGTCCTCCATTTTCCATATCCACCAGCTGCGTAGATTTCACAGGTCATCGGTCCTTCTAGTGAGGAGGCGTTACACACGCCACAGATAAATTACTAGTTACTACGTTAGTCACACACTTGTACACTGGTCTTCCCTCAAGAACTAGTCTTTTTTTTAATTTTTTTTTTCGTGGGGAAATCCTCATAGGATACCCAGCCGCCCCGGGGGGAGCAACCAGGTTATGCCGGACTCGTACCGGCTAAAACCCCACGGTGGTCGCCATCTGCGCTGTAGAGGGGACCGGGTTCTCTTGCAGAACGCATACTCACTCCCCCTCCACGCGCGGCGATAGCCCGTCCCTCAAGAACTAGTCTAATCTAACCCTACCTAACGGTTATTGGCTCTGTGATAGAAATGGTCTATCGACTGACTTGACTATCTTCAGATTTTTACCATACCTACATTTCTTCTTTATTACTGACTCCCTTAAAAGTAGATTACATTTTATAAACGCTCCTTGACTATTAATATCCATTAAAAATGTAGTAGGTACCTCGTAATACCTTCTACATAATATTACGGATTTTATAACTATACTTGCCAATCATAGAACATAATATAAAACAATTAGATGCTATCACAGTGCTACAGTTAATGTATAGCTAAAACAGTAAGTCAATATAGAATTGCTCGTGTTAGTAGCGCCCTTTCTAATGTCTTAATTTTTGCAGCGCTATGAAAGCTTTTGACTGTAATATATGTCGTACATTTTAAAATTATTCTAAATTGAGCATGCTGTTTATTTTCTTTATTTTTACATAGATGTTCTTATCAATATCTATCTATTTTGATCTGTCACATTTGGTGAAACATTCGAAAAAAATAGTACCTAGCAGTGGCGAGGGGTGAAATTATGGCGAGGGTAATCCGTTCAACAAACACCGATAATTTTATATTACAGTGTATTTTAAGCATGATAAAAGTGGCTTTGAAATGATGAAAATATGGGACTGGGATTTCTAAAAGGTAAGCCGATGGGAATCGGCTTGTATGGACCCTTCGCCACTGGTTACTCACTTAAATATACTTATATGGCACGCAAAAATAAAATAGTTTTAATTTTTTCCTTCTTTAAGAAAATAAGTAATTTTGGAACACACAAAAATGTGGTCAAACACATGATTATTTCGAGATAAACTTGAGTTGAGACACTGTTTAGTTATGTTCTATGTATTCATGCTGTAATATCTGGTCATAAAGCATTGATGATGTAAATAAATCACCATAACTCGGGTATGTGGTATTCGGTCTAATTTTAGCTAATCTTAGTAATACGAATATACGTTATGTTTTATAGTTTAGTGAATTTCCTCGTCATTTTATAGTGTTATTGTAGTTATTTTGGTTTCTTTATATTTTTTTTATCACGGCTTTTTCATATTGGTTTGTGTACCAGTCCCTGATAAGATTTTCTAGGAGTGGTAAGAACACAAAGCCTAGAGAACTGGTTCTCAGATGCAGCTGCCGGAACTCACATTTAGAGTAGGTACCTCTTGGTGGCAATTTTTCCAACGTGAAGTGCTCTGGTGTCTTCACGATGTTTTCCTTCGCCTAAAACTATGTTTTTTTTTAAGAATTTAAGTCCTCGACCTTTGTGACAGCATTCGATCACTGAGCTGTCATCCTCTAAAGAATCCTCGGTTTTAGGCCGCGCGACTTTCGATTTTGTAAACTTATCTTTAAAAACAGCGAGAGAGAACGTACCTAATCTTTCGGCTTTCAAAGTACCGACATACATTTCGAATGTTTATGCGCCCTCGCAGCATTTGATCGTGCCGTTGATAGTCCTACGCAACGAAGGTGGTTCTGTGACCCATAGTTCCCCATAAAGTTGCCCGTTACTTTATGTAGGCGGATATTCATGCATTTTGTACTCACTTGTTAACGCACCACAATATCCATTGTTCTTGGTAAACCAAGTGTGAGATGCAGTCAAATGGTTTTTGCTGTGGAATCTGATTATTTTCGACATTATGTATAACATTCAAGGCTCAAATATACCTCATGTTATGTAGGCACTTATTTGAAAGGAATCTCCTCTGATCAGATTTTGAGTATTCTTTATTATTATGAACACCCTTCTTTAGACCAAATCAGTTGGCATTCATATCGGTAGGAACGATTTTTTACCATTTATTCTAGGCCGCTGATGCTATTTAGATGACGTGATCAAAATGGCTTCCGAATCTGAATGTATTTGAGATTGCTAAATTGACATGCATAAGGTAGGATGCATTCGAAATTCGGTAGTTTCTGGACAAAATTCCTACATCCTCGTTTTCGTCTGATATACCAGAGGAAGACTATAATACACCCAAAGAAAATCAGATCGCTCCATATAAAGAGTCATAAAATGATTTAAATGTCAGAAGTCATTAGTTCAACTGTAATAGATCAAATTAATGATGAGCATAGTGTGGATTAGATTAGATACTTAACCTAGATTGTTGGTGGAGTGTTAGATGCCTTATATAACATCATAAAATTGAGTAATCAAGAAAATAATACTTCCTCGAGGTATCAAAGCTTGTCTTACAGTCGGTCACGTATCGATATTGATTGTCTTCAGTCTGAAGAAAAACAGAAAAATAAGAACTGAAATTCTCGAAGATTTGATCTGCTTTCAATTTTAAGTCGAGAAATCAAAGAAAACCTGTGTGTTACAGAAGTTATTGAGGTGTGAATTCTTAGTTTTTACTTCCTAACTTTAGTAGTTTTAAACCGGTATGTCACAGTCAAATAAAAATTGCTGAGATATAGTTATTTACCGACGTTTTATTTCACGAAACTAATCTTGATAACCGCTAGTGATAATGAAAACACCCAAAACTGGCTTAGTGAAGTCACTGCAACAGAACCTTATTGCTCAAAGTATACAATGACTCTATATGCAGCTGCAATTCAACAACATACAACCTTAGTCCTTTTACCCCAACGTTAACAGTAAAATTATGAAATCACGCCAAAAGTATTCCAGGTATTAGTAATAAGGAATGTTTATGGAAATTGTGTAATAAATAAACTCCAAGGATCCCAAAGTAGGTCAGCAACTAAAAGCATTTTTGGGTAACATTAAGTGGTCGTAACAATAACTTAAAGTAATGGTGCACTCATGTCATAGTTAATGAGAAAAACAAGGTTCTATGGTTAGTGCGAGGAATAAATCATAGTGAACTGCACCCATTGATTTGTGGGAAATACAATCTTGGTAGGTGAGGAAGGTCGACATGGTAAAATCACGTGTCTAAGTTATAAGAGAACTCAGAGTCAAAGGTACTAAGAAATTCTATTGAATTCATACTCCCCTATTTTTCCCTCGTAACTTCACTAACTACTAAATGGCTAAACCGATTTTGGTGAATGATATGTCGTTAGATTCTTCTTTATTGCGCGAGTGTTACTGGGTATATTAAAATTATAAATGAGTTTTTTTGGCATACTTAGTTCAATCTCAGGCTTATCAGCAAAATAAGCCTTTCACATAGATTGCATCACAATCACAACATACCCTTTTTTTGTGTTTTTACACGTTTTAATTTCCAGCGCATATAAAGACGATTTTTTTTCCTCTCTTACAAACGCCGACAGTTTTTATATTGAACCACAATTCAATAGCGTCAGATATCGTACAGATCGAGTGCCCAGGCTCCTTTGATCCAATCAATCATTCAGCTAAGACCAGACCGGCAATCGGTATCCGCCAATTTGTAAATGCGTCGAACAGCTGATTGTTTTCATCACGTGTGTTACGCCTAACCAATCATTTTGTTTGGAGTTGGAGGTTGTAATGAACCTGACGGAAGTTTCTCTTCACCGTAATCAATTAAGTTAAATTGCATTTCTTTAGCCGTCGAGGCTATCATTATGTGTTTGGCTATGACTACAATTCTACATTTTAGCATTAACATTACTTGTTGTGTTTTGCCTGTTAGAGTCTAACTCTTTTTAGTTGGCTTATATGAATATCATGTCATTAATAAATAAATTACATTCTTCACACACGGTTATGAGATCCCAAACTAAGCAGAGCTTGTACTATGGAAACCAGATAACTGATATACATATACTATTTTTTTTTGTAAATACATACTTATAATAGACTAGCGGCCCGCCCCGGCTTCGCACGGGTACACACACACATACACCATTTTTTTTGCATCGGGTTTCAACACTTTATTTTATTACATTGACTCCCCCCCCGTACCCCAGTGACGCTTACATGGAGCCTACATCGCATGCTGGCTAGCTGAGCGCGGTGAGCGACAACCACGCGACTTTTTTCTAATACTTGCATTTTTAAACTCGTGATATCTTCCGAATGAAATGTCCGAATTGAATAATTCAAAAAGTTATAAAAATGTACTAAGGCCGTCTTGAATATAAAGTAATTTATTTTGATGAGGATTAATACCAAGGTACAAATGAAGAGCCTTTTGAAGAGGCGGCATATATAAATTAATATTTTAGAATAAAAAACTGCTTACTGTGACATAACTATAATATTTAGACATATGCTGTCGCGACACTTTTTGTAGATAATGATGAGTTCTGCAAAGTCGTAGTAAATGATTTTGTTCTATCATCAATAGTTTTCGCAGCGCACGCGACGTAAGGAATTTTTCAGGTCATTTTTTTACACCTTATGTTACATTATTGGAGTTTTAGTAAGGATCCCTAATTTTTTTTAAAATATAATATAGCCTATGTTACTCGGGGATAATGTAGCTTTCCAAAGGTGAAACAATTTTTGAAATCGGTCCAGTAGTTTCGGAGCCTATTCATTACAAACAAACAAACAAACAAACAAATCTTTCCTCTTTATAATATTAGTATAGAAGTATAGATAATTACACTCAGACTCAGGCACACAAATGTTTGTCCTATATGAGAATCAAAACCACGACCAGCGGCGCTACAGGTGGAGTCTTAACCAACTGCGCCAACTGGCTTGTCATTGTTTTAGTCTTTTAGTTCATATATCTTTATTGGGAAAAATGTTTGTAATCTATTTCGCTTCACTAAATTAAGTTGTCCCACACTTTAGATTAATGGTCGCAATTATGATATTGTAAAACTATTTCCATATTAAAATGATTTATACCACTTGAATTGTGTCACACACCTCATCAATCAACGCTTGCCTGGTGGCGATTAAAGGTGGCTAAAAATAATCTTGATATTATACAGTACGACAATAGTGTTGATAATATGCTTCAAAGTATCCCTTGTAGACCGTTGTGGAAAGTGGAAGTTTTTATTACATTTTCTGGGCTTGGGTAAGTGAATTAAATTGGTAAACAATCTTAACTTTTTGCTAGATCAGTAAGCATCTGCAGGAATTCAATTTTGATTCTATCACCTATGTCCCCCAATTCATATAACAATGTTGTTAGTGTTTTAAAAGTAAATAACAAACTTTATTGTATATAAATTAAAACTACTTGTCGAATGTTAAATATTTAAAGTTCCAATATTTATTACAAATATACACAGCAGTACAACAGAGGACGACATACTTAAACATATTCACAGTAAGACACAAGACAAGGTATCACTGGAGAAAATTATTATGAAAAAAGAAAAAGGCTACAATGCATACAAATTTTTTGTTTCGGAATCGAAATTATCCTTATACCTAAATGAGAATATTTGGCCTCAAGGTGTCATATTTAGGCGTTTTATGCATTTTAAACGCAAAAATCCGAACAGTTCATTTTCTGTTGACGGTTTAAACAGACACAGTAATGGATAGAAGACACAAAACTAATCGTTTCGCTAGTTTTAACTGTAAAAATGTAAAACGCTCTGTGGATAGTATTAGGGAGCTATGTCACACTTGTGACCTTATAGCCTTACAAGAAACATGGCTGCTGCCGGAGGAAATACCATATCTAAGCACTATCAACAGTGGTTTTGGATACACGGGGACGTCGGCGGTGGACACGTCCTTAGGCATACTGCGCGGGAGACCCTATGGCGGGGTCGCGTTGCTATGGAGAACTAGTGTTTTTCAACAGGTGTCAGTGTTGCGGTGTGAGAATGCTCGTATCAGTGCAATTAAAATAATAACAAGTGACCGGCCTGTGATTGTTATGAGTATTTATATGCCTACAAATACAATTGAAAACTTATCGGATTTTACGGATTGCCTAAGCACGGTGAGCGCTATTATAGATGAGTACGGTATTGATTCAATTTTTATGTTAGGTGACTTTAATGCCGATTTAAATGAACTATTCTTTTATGAACTTTCGAATTTTTGTAACGAACAATATTGGTCATGTATTGATGTTGATTTTCTAGGTATGGATTCGGGGACATACACTTTCATTAGTGATGTACATGGGTCATATAGCTGGTTAGATCATTGCGTAGTAACTCAGTCAGCAAAAAAAGCTGTAGTCAAAGTATATGTTGAGTATGATACTCTGTGGTCTGACCATTTTCCACTTATTATTGAATGTAATTTAGACTTATTAACACAAAAGATGCCCAATCAAATAATTTGTAACAACAAAAATGTAGTTTGGGGTGTGAAAAATGAGCAACAAATCGCTCAATATACTAGAGAGTGTCATAGTCGACTACGATTAATTGATTTTCCTGTCGAGTGTATAAATTGTGCTGATTCATACTGTAACGTGCCCGGCCACCGGTGTGCTCTTGATAGACTATATTCTGACATTGTCGCTGCTCTTCGTGATGCGTCGAAGGCGAGTCGGGGGGATAGGGGGGCGGGTGGGCGAGGGTCGCGCGTAGTAGGGTGGAACAGGCATGTCGGCGGGGCTCACCGGGAAGCCAGGACTAAGTTTATTGAGTGGGTGTCGTGTGGTAAGCCTAAAGTTGGAGTCATGTATGATGAAATGTGTAAAAGTAAAAGGGTGTTCAAGTCTCGATTAAAATGGTGTCAGGATCATCAAGACCAGATTAAAATGGACACCCTTGCCGAGAAACATTCAAAAGGTGACTTTCGTGGTTTTTGGCAGGGAGTTAATAAAACAAATGCAAAGCCTGGACTTCCTGTGAGCGTCGATGGTGTGAATGAGCATAGGGACATTGCTAATATCTTTAGGGACTATTTCTGTGTACGGTCTCCTTTGGGTCCGGCTGATAGGGTTTCCAGTGCTGAGATACTAACAGGGGTTACAAGGGTAAGGTTTAGTGCCAAGGATGTGGCTAAGATAGTAAAGCACATGACAAGAGGCAAATCCCCGGGCCACGACGGCCTCAGCATTGAACACCTACAGTATGCCGGCCCACATATATTTAGAATACTAGCAATGTTCTACTCGCTATGCGTGAGCCATTCATACCTGCCAACGGATGTAATGAAAACAATAGTAGTGCCCGTTGTGAAAAATAAAACCGGTGATCTTGGAGATAAAAATAATTATAGGCCTATTTCCTTGGCCACTATCGTAGCAAAAGTGTTTGATGGTTTGCTTGAGACACAGTTAAATAAATATATATCCCTGCACAGCAATCAGTTTGGATTTAGACCCAAACTATCTACTGAGAGTGCAATACTGTGTCTTAAGCATACTGTCAGATATTATACGGATCGTAAAACACCCGTATATGCGTGTTTCCTCGACCTGTCTAAAGCCTTCGATCTGGTCGCGTATGACATTCTGTGGGAAAAGCTTGAGAACACTGACTTACCACGTGAAATTGTAAGGATCTTTAGGTATTGGTATGCCCACCAGGTCAACAGTGTCAGATGGGCGGGGGCAATGTCAGATCCGTATCGGTTGGAATGTGGGGTTAGACAGGGGGGACTGACCTCACCCACACTATTCAACTTGTATATTAACGCGCTGATCGTCGCGCTCAGCAGTCAACATATCGGCTGCCACATAGATGACGTATGCGTCAACAATTTGAGTTATGCAGATGACATGGTGCTGTTGAGCGCGTCGGTCTGTGGTTTGAGAAACCTGATACGGGTCTGTGAAGAGTACGCAGGTGGCCATGGTCTGAGATATAATGTGACCAAAAGTCAATGCATGGTCTTTGAGGCTGCCTGTGCAAAATTTCCAATTAATGTGCCACCTGTGAACCTTAACGGTATTCCGCTAGAAATGGTGAAAAAATTTAAATACCTGGGGCATATAATCACCGCTGACCTCAAGGACCATGATGACATTGAAAGAGAGCGGAGGGCGCTGTCGAGAAGGGCGAACATGTTGGCTCGCAGGTTTGCACGATGCTCGGTTAAGGTTAAGATAACGCTCTTCCGAGCGTACTGCACTTCGCTGTATACGTGTAGCCTGTGGGTCAACTACACGCGGAAAAGCTACAGTACCCTCCGTGTCCAGTTTAATAACGCGTTCAGGGCGATGTTGGGGCTGCCTCGCTACTGTAGCGCCTCCGGGATGTTCTCGGAGGCGCGTACAGACTGTTTTCACGCGAGTATGCGCAAGAGGTGCGCGTCTTTAGTGCGCAGAGTGCGGGCCAGCTCTAACACCGTCCTGGCAATGATAGCCAATAGGTTAGATTGTCCTTATATCGGGCACTGCTGCGGCCGACATGCCCCTTGCAGGGCCGGATAAAGTGGCAAAGTTCTTGTGTTTCCTATATATATATGTAATATTTTATAACTGTTTATTTTTTTTGCGTGTTTTATATAATTTTGTGTGCATATTTTAACTTGATGTCATTTGTATTATGTGTTTTTGTATGAGTCATAGTCACTTGAAATAAATGAATTTTAATTTAATTTTAAATTTTAATTTAATTTAAACAAACTAAATATAAATGTGGCGTTGCTTTACTGAAGTATGTCATAAAAATCCTTGGCTCTTAGATCCCCAGAGGCTGGCTAACTTAAATTTAGTAAATAACTTAAATTTATTTAGTAAAAAACAAAATATTTAGCATTTCTGAATCCTAGCAAAGTCATAAGACGTGACCATGTTTCTTATCACATCTGACGTGAGAACATCGTCTTATCAGACTGTATCTTGATTGAAAGTCTTCGCTTACCTTATCTTCATTGTTTATAATAACACCTTTTTATTTGGGGAGATGTAGTATATTTGAATGTGATCTGATGCTACTGAAATATTAATATCTTTTTTTTGTATAGATTCATAAACTTCTTGCAAATTATTTTCTCCACTTATCAAAATCAAAATCAAAATCAAAAACTCATTTATTCAATTTAGGCCCTGGTAAGGCACTTATGAACGTCAATAGTTACAAACATTACAATAGACTCTACCACCGGTTCGGAATACACTTGAACTGAGAAGACTCCGGCAAGAAACTCAGCAAGGCTACATTTTTTTTTTTTAGTGGATCTTTCTTTTTTAAATTTATGTTATTCCTGTTCCAAATATACATAAAGTTCATACAATTGTCACTTGGCCAGGGGGCCGCAAGTGCAGAGAGAAGCTACTACAACCATGTATTCTTGTCTTCAACGTAATGAGCCACCTTATAGTAGGCCTTGTCGATTAATTTCTGTTTAACATACTGTTTGAATTTATTGTACGACATCTTAGTTACTTCATATGGGATTTTATTATAAAAACGAATGCAGTTCCCGAGAAAAGACTTATTGACTTTTGCTAGCCTGAATCTAGGTGTAACAATTTTATCTTTGTTTCTTGTGTTTAGGTTATGGCGACTACTGTTAGTGTCAAATAAATTTAAATTTTTACGGACAAACATAATATTTTCAAAGATGTATAGCGACGGTAAGGTTAATATCTCAAATTCCATAAACCGTTTCCGTAGGGATTCGCGAGGACCCAAGCAATAAATTGCACGAACGGCCCTTTTCTGCAAGATAAAGATAGATTCCAAATCCGCAGCTGAGCCCCATAACAGAAGACTGTAGGACATTAGACTATGGAAATACGCAAAGTAAACCAACCTATTAGTATAAACATAACTGATCTCATCTAATAAATCTCAATCTTATTTCTGTTCTCTTTGATTTAAAATTTAAAGGGTTCAATGCTTCCCACAGGAATCCATCTTATCATGATAGGATATCTTATCCGTTTTCTACCACGATATTTGTGTCTTTACTATTATTTATGTGACTTGAAAACGTCCAATATATATTTTGACCAGTTTTTCTATTGTTACAGGTCAGTAAAACATCACAATCAACATTCAAATGGCATGCGCAAATAAAAATAGATGTCTGAAGTCCGAAGACGGCACGGTAAGAAACGATAGTGGTTTTCTACCAACTATTTTCTCTGACATGTCGTGACATCGCTGCCTACTTTGCGATGGCGGGCGATTTTGATCGGTCGTTCGTCGATTGCGCTCGCGCACAACAGTCACCTGCCGCTGATCTTGAGTGCAGCACGTGTTGCGCGAAATGCTGCCAAGTGCCGCGCTTAATCGATCGATTCACTTGAATTAACGATTTAAGCGCCAAAATCGTTTTTCTTTTCAACCCGGTGGAACACAGTGTAGCCAGTGTTTTTATTGTGTGCGTCAGTTATTTCTTTTTGAGGTCTTTTGGAATGTGATTTTTTGAAAATGGTATGGGCGTATGAATTTATTTTAAATTATTATTTTAGGTTATTAAATCAATAATTAAATGTTATTTGAAGTTGATAATGCAATCAAATAAGTCGATTTTTGGCGATGGCGACCTTCAGGTTTCTAATATAAACAAGTTTTTTGAATGTCATCTCTTAAATGTCACTAGATGCATTTTAGCTAATAATGAATCTGCGCAAGATTTCACATTGATGCAGGATGTAAACCAAGTTTTACCAAATTAATTTATGCTAAAAATACGTGTTACCCTAATTTGCATTGTAATAACTGAATAGGAAGTAGCTTTGTTCACATGAAATTAACTATAATGAATAGTTTGGTGTTTCATATATTACTTACGATTAGTTACAGATTGTTTATTTTTCCTTTATTATATTGGAAAATTTTCTCGAGACGGGTATTATTTTTGAAAATGGCATTCTGATGTCGATTAATTTTCTAAATAGCATTTTATTCACACAGCGCTAATGAAAAAGAAATTTGTTTGATAACGAACCGGTTAGTATTTAAATGTGTAACACTTTCGTTTTCACTAGTTTAAATAAATAAACGAAGTTTTAGGAAATGATTAACATTTACTTATATATTATTTATTCGTTTTATAGTTGAACACTGAAAATTTGTTCTAGTTTTCATGCATGAATGAATTTGAAAATATAGAAATGTTTGCGGCAATATACAAATCTTCTGATAGACTTGAGATGTTGTTTAAGTCTAGGTACTCTACAGTAACTAACCTAAATCTTATCCTGAGAAATACCAAACAGTACATGAATCATAGCGCCGATATTTTATTTGATCGACAGGTGATTCATACATCTGTTCTATATCCTCGTTTGAAAAAAGTAATTTATCATTTCCATCCCACAAACATCTGAAGTTTAGTAGCTTACCTACATATTTTTTATAAACTGACGGTTTTGGATAGACCGCCTATGTTAAAACTTTAATTATTATTAACTTTAGTTAAAGCCGATCTTATTGATGGAGTCCTTGTAAAATATATAAAATTATTTATTTTCTGTGATAATCAATGTTATTTGAATATTCAGATCCTATTTCCGTGATTCCATGCTTCAAAATCTCTAGTTCGACAATTTCAGTATTATTGCTGTCACTTGTTTTTGATAGTATATTTAATTCTTACATCCTTAGACTTAATTCAATGTGAGGCCAATCATATCGAGTTCTTTATATTATTTATTTGAAGAAACTATAATATTATAATAAACCATATTGACAATATAATATTATAAGATAATAACTATGTGCTTACAATGTACTTTGTGACGTTATGTGTTGTGTTCTAAAATTAAAAATCAAATGACTTGGTAAGGACATCGACGATGACTTTGACTATTTGTTTGCTCCTGTCTTTTTACCTCTTAAAAACGTCTACTATCGAAAATCTTAATACCTAGGTACTAACTCTACTGTTCGCAATCCAAACAGTAAAATGGAAAGGTCTCATTCACCCTAACCTTTAACAAAGGCATTTGTTGCAACATGCCGCATGCAGAGATGCATGTAATGTAAGTAGGCTAATTTTGTATGACTCCACACTTACTTCCATGACTTGCTGCTTCGAGATGACCTCTCGTTAGTATAGTGTTATAATTTACAAAATGGTGACAGAATACTATTCTTCTATAGGTCTTTCAGGCAGGATTTGTGAAAATACTATCATTGGTCGAGTACATAAAGGCAATGATAGCTCAGTGATAGTGACGTTGAATGCAGAGACGAAGGTCGCGGGTTCGAATCCTACAATGAGCTTGAGCTTTCGATGAAGGAAAACATAGTAGGGTACTTTGTAGTACCCGCCTGGCTGGCTACTACTCTCAAGTTGTAAATCTGTCGCCAAGCACCTTCCGGTGCGTTCCGACAGCTGCACTTGAGTGCCAGTTCCCTTCTGGGCTTTGTTTGCTTACCACCATCACTGACCACGGTTTGATTGTGTTTAAACACAGAAATAGTAAAAAAATATAATAATCTTCACCTAGCTATCCTGATGGAAATATGGCCAGCCCTAAAGAACATTACTTTAGCATAGTTTTCAATGATTTTTTCGTTAATATTAAAGTTTGATTCTGTGGTAATCATTGAAAGTAACCTAAAATGATTGTATCTATCTATGGTGAATAATTGATTGGAGTTCTCAGATTATGTAACAAAATATTTATGTTCCGAATCCACTTCGACCTTTCGTTTCTTCTGAAGAGTAAGTTGAATCTCTTGAGTTACTTAACTAGATTATTTTTGTTCTACTTATGGATTTATTTACTTCAATATGTCTTCTCATAAAAGTCTCGTATCCAATTATGAGGAATCCTCGTTATAATAAGTAATATTATTAGCATTAACTGATAGATTTCTAGCTCGCCATTTGATGATGTATAAACCTACTTTACCTTAACCAGGTCGTGTTATGTCTGCGGAAATTGAATAGAAGACCTTCGGTTCCGCATGTCAGGTTTTTAACCGCTGCAATGAGGTTTTGATTGCATCATAGCAATATAATTTATCTAAGGGATTTTTTCCATTATCCACAAAAGAATTTTATCACTTTATTCTATTTATATCGTTTTATGAATGTTCAAAAAGTTATTTAAAAAGTTTCCTTTTTTTATTTTTTTTCTGTTTATCTTTGTTTATCAGTGTCTTGTTCAGATTTTCCCACAGACGACTTAAAATATGACTCAAGCAGTTCTAGACACTTTTTGTTGACTTCGATGCTTTTTTGCAACACAATGTATAATTAAAGCCAAAACAAGAGATCATAAAAGCATTTGACTGTCAAGTATGCATTTTAAATTCGAGATTATTGACCTAACATTATAATTTTCTTAATGTCAAATAATGGCCCTATCTAGATCAGATCCTGGGTTAGTTTTAAAATCCTAACTTGTTCCGTTTATGTTTTCACATACCTACCTTAGTTCTTGGCAAGTAGCTTCGCTAGCTCCACTTTCAGTAAGTAATACACTGGCTTACTTCACTTGTCTTGTGCCACTAAACCGCTATTTTATGATATTAACTCGTTCATGTTGGCTATTGGCTATTGCCCGATGTGTTTGCGTGATGCTTAATTCGTAACATCTGATACCGGTTAAGAATTGCACGATTTGATTGGAAACTAAAAAAACATGCAACCGCATTTTTTGGGTTTATTGTAACTTGCTTATTATAATAATCATAAGTTTCTGTTGTCGTACATTTCTTACAAATACTTTTCTTTTGAATAAATAATAATTATTATTAAAAACTGGTTTAGCCTTGCGGTTATTACCTACATAGCTAGTAGTTACAAATCGGAATAAAAACTGATACTTCAATGCAATGATAATCGATTCTCAATGAGTTCCGTTTTTTTATACATTACGTTTCTAATACTACTTACTTCAATATATGACTACCATGACACAGATGACCCATGTGCTCAGCTATATTTTCATTTTATGTCTCACTTCTTTGATTCCTATTTAAAATTGATTATCGAGTCTAAAATTAAATAGTACTTTTTCTCACCAAGGCCTGTGCATCGATCCGAATTCTGTGTCATTGAGTCCAAACCCGCAAGTACCTAATGAAATACGCGAAATGTCGATTTTCATCAACAGATACAACATTGGAAATATTGATGGCGAAATAGCTTTACGCGAGTTGTGATTTAGTCAATGCGGTTGCCTTTTCGTCATTCAACAATCTCGGTAAAAGTAAATGCCAATTAGGAATACTATAAAAAGATAATGATAATAATAGTGCAATAATAGGCGCATTACTCGCTTCAATACACAATTGATTAGGTGTAGTTGAATTGACGTTTCCTGGAAATTTCTTTTTAGTCTATGTCGAGATGATGGTTATTTTTATTCTATCATTCGTGTGGATATTTGTAAATCAACCACTTTACAATAGCCAAATGGACTTGAGTGAAATTTTACAGAGATATATGGTGTCCTTGAATAAAACGTTTCTTTTTCCATAAGTGTTAGGAATAAATAATTTCTTTCTTTTTTTTTCCATATTGGAGGTCAATATTAAGGCGACGATATCCGAGAAATGATGATTCTAGATTTCTCGGCATTGTTTGTTGTAAGAGAATCGTAAAAAATATATGTAAAATTAGAGAATATTTGACGAGGAATAATAAAAAAAAAATCTCTCCTACTGAAGCTTTATAAAAAGAATAATGGTTTCTAAAACAACACTTATAACTGTCCAGTAATTAAAATGCATCGGTGAAAATAGAACCTTTTCGACTGTTAACGTGTATGCGTGAATCCAATTTTCTTTCATTGTTGAAATTTTACAGTGAAAGTGAATTTGAACCAAGTTCGTTTAACATAATGAGTAGACAAGTGTTATGTTGGTTTTTAACTACCTTGTGTTGTATGCTTGTAATCGTTAACTTTAACTAGAAACTTGGGTTTAACTTCGCCTCTTGAATGATGTTGATGATAAAAACCTCATCTTAAAATTATTCCTGTCTATTCTAAACCAAATACTACATACTCAAGGCGGTAAAATAATCTGTCGCACCAAAATATTTTTAGACACAGAATTTAATTTTCTAAAAATATTTTTAGTGTCATTAAACAAAATTTATGATGACAAAAACTCAACAAGGCGAGATAAAAAAAGACTTATTTCGGTTAGTAGTATATTTTAATTCTCAACAACAATATAGAAAGACAGTTACAGATAAAAGTGAAACATACAAAATAATTTCAAGTGATAGGATTTCATTACGTCCAGTGAAAGCGTTCATTTGGAATAGTGCTATTAATAAATTGCTTAGCCGGTTTGTATCAATCCTCACAATAGGGTAGTTTACTGACATATCAAATCAGCTACTTTTTAATAAATGTCAAAATGATAGTTTATATGGAATTTTGTATGAAATACTAACCTAATGACGTCATAGTTTCACAGCATCAAATGATCTACTCTTAGTGGTTCTACTGGTACTTAAAAATCATAAAAAGCATTAAATGTACAACATATTTGGTGTTTCCACGTGTTTTTAGATGTTTTATGCATTGGTTAGTGTTTGGTCATTTATTTTTGACACTGTAAACTAGCCTATTCTATAGTCACTCTTATTTTCGTTGGAATGCACGTGAAAAGCGAAAAAAGGTTTATGTCCGCCGACCGAACTGGTTACGTAGGTGACGTAATCATTGTATCTAAGGTAACTTTTGATTTTTGTACCGTAGATAATGCGTTTGCGCATTTGGATGTCTAAAACTTTATTGGCGCGTAAACCGGTTCAGCTAGTAGATGTACCTAAAGGAATTAAAAAGTTATTGAGTAACAATAAGAGTTTTTTTTTATTTAGTTACGAATTTACTTATCGCTGACGTTTTAATACACACTCAATTAAAATTCTAAGACAGAAAAATACATCTTGTTGCAGACCATTGACCGGTCCGTGTAGTGTTTTCTCAGGTTTTGTTTGTTAACAATAGATGACTCTTTAGTGTTTCAAAACAGCCTGATGCATTGTTTTGCTGCACTTTATAATATTAATTATTTTAAAGTACTTTTCAATGTCTTTAATTGCTTATTTCAAAAATGAGTACTACATTAAATACTACATACCTGTTGAAATAGATCTCTACATTTCGGTCTCTTTTCGATTTTTGAATATCTACTAGGTATTGGTTATTAGTTCAATCTTAATTGAACCTTCTAGGTTTTATTTCCACATATTGCTGTTTCCTAACTATTACCTACCGTTGTTCATCAATATGTATTCGTAAGGTTTGTAGGTAAGTGTTTGTAATTCAAATAATGTGTATCACGTGGTGAAACTATTCAAAGTCGTGATTTCACCAATTTTGTATAATCAATTAATACATTTACTATACTTAACAAATTTTGTGAACGAGAAGGATGAACATCAAGCGCCTTTATAAAATTATCAAAAGTATTTTTTTACTACTAAATTGGCATATAGATACCGTATATATCCGGGTCTGGTACCCCCTGCAATATACAGGGTTACGGGTTATACGTCACGATCCCGTTATGGGGATATAGGAGAGGTTCTTCTCTAATAAATGTCCCCTTAAATGTCTAGTAAAAAGTTAACTCAGAAAATTTGTATTTTCCTCAACTAATAATTTTATTTTAATATTTTTTTCTGAGTTTTGGGTCCCTTATTTAAAAAGAAATGTTCAGAAATGAATAATGTTAAAATCGTGAGACTATCATTAGTAGTTTTTTTAATTGATTTTTTATCTTGCCTACTCCCTTTTCTTGAAAAATTATAAATATCTTGAAACTGGTTCACTTTTTGCTAGAATATTAAGGGGTAATTTAATAGAGAATAACCTCTCCTACATCCCCATAACGGGATCGTGCGGCGAATAACCAGTAACCCTGTATACTAAGTAGAAGTATTGCTTGTATATGCTTCGCTTCCATTAACTAACTGACCTCACTTAACTATGATTATTTCGACATGCCTATCACCTAATTATTCACTTATCGTTTTGATTACATGTTGTTGCGCCAATGATATATCTAAAATAATAGGGTATCGACTACTTATCGAGAAAATCTACAACCCAATTGTTAATTTCATCGATTGATCAACATGCGTCGATATTCGCCGCAATAACATTTCGCAAATTTCATTATGAATGTAATTAAATACGTATCGGTTGACTTATTTGATTTTTATCATCATATTGGTACGCTAGGCTTATTCGAGCATACGATTAATTTGTAAACTGGATGTAATTAGGTATTCCAAATTATTTGTTAACAATTGTGCATGTTAATTAAAAGGCGTATATTATTGCAATAAATAAATATTCTGGGACATTCTTCACACGGTTATTTGATCTCAAACTAAGCAGAGCTTGTACTGTGGAAACCAGATAACTGATACATTACTGACATTATACAACTTTTTTTTGTAAATACATACTTATATAGATAATTACACTCAGTCTCAGGACTAACAGACATGTTCTTGCACACAAATGTTTGTCCTGGATGGGAATCGAACCCACGAACGGCCGACTGCGCCAACTGGCCTGTCTTCTCGTCATCCTCGACACGCACACTCTATTCATAGTGTTAGTAAATTAATTGTTCTATAAATCATCGTGTTAACAATAGCATACCTAAACATGAGTACGTGTAGTATTGTATGTAGCCAAGAGTTAATATATTCTAAATTTCTTTGTTGCCAAGGATTTAACTCATCTTTAATTAGTCATTTCGTTAATGGATGCCTGAAGTGCTGTAACGTCACATTTTTTTGTGTTCAAAGTTAAGGAACTCATTTAAACTATCGCATCAGAGATCAAGATTGAAATCATCAACTAAATTAGAATAAGTTTTCATTTAGACCTCAAAATGAAATAAGTCCATCTCATAATTGTTTCAGTTTTGACTATATTTTAATAGATAAGTGTTGTATAAAATGTGATTGGAAAAAGTAAGACATTATCAAAGAACAATGTGCACCAAGGAACATATCAATCATATCCTGGGGAAGATCAATGTGGTAAGTGTTTTAATATTCTTTTTTTCAGTTTTATGATATATAGTCACCGGAAATGTATGAAACATAGGAATTGTATACAATTCCTGTGTATTTCTCCTAGGAAATTTTATTTCAATAATGATACTAGGAAATATATAAATTCTATTGAAAAAAATAGGTTGGGGTTATTTTTTTTATTTTGCATAAATTTGAAAGTATTCGCACAAAAATAAATTTCACTTACAACCCCCCAAATACCGCCAAATCCTTACAAATATCCCGAATGTAATACTCCGATAGATATTTAGGAAATGTAT
This sequence comes from Tethea ocularis, assembly GCA_963555595.1. Lineage (NCBI taxonomy): Eukaryota > Metazoa > Arthropoda > Insecta > Lepidoptera > Drepanidae > Tethea > Tethea ocularis. Next base: position 8,411,539 of record OY741972.1, on the reverse strand, counting down.
GGATTTCCTAGGAAATGTTTACAATGACGGATTAGATACTTTTCCGTTAACATATACAATAAGTTTACACCATCATCATTTTGTTAAATAATTTATTCGTAATACCTATAAGTATTGTGCTTCAATTTTTTAAATCATGTGTGTGAGTAACAAAAGTTGTCAAAATTAGGAATGAGTAAAAGGATGTTTGAAAGAAGCATTAGTGAATAATAGGTTGAGAGGGAACCGTTTATCCTGGTTTGGGATGAGATGTTATGATGATGGATGGGATGTTATGAGGAGGGATGAAACCCATGTGACTAAAAGAGTTATGAATATGAAAGTTGATGAATGTACGGGATGAGGAAGACCGAAAAAGTGATGGATGGATTGTGTGAAAGAAGCCTTGCTGAGTTTCTTGCCGGAGTCTTCTCAGTTCAAGTGTATTCGGAACCGGTAGTAGAGTCTAAAAATTGTAACTGTTGACATTCCTGAACACAAGACTGATGACAAGTGCCTTATTAGGACCTAAACTGAATAAATGAGTTTCTGATTTTGATTTTGTTGATATGAAAAAGAAAAGAGTGAATGCCGATATGACGGATAGAAGGGCTGAATTGAAGAAGAGTACATATTGCGACCACAAATATTGGGCACAAGACAGGACGATGATGATGGTTTTAAAATCTATACAAATAAACAAAATTGAAGAGTCTGTTTATAATATCAAAATATCAGTTTTTGACTAAGTGCACAGTTCGTAACACAGCTTTTCACAGATATAAGCCGGTTTTACAGTCAATAATAAAGAATTACTATAGAATTATTATTAGAATTAACATATCAAACTAATCTTAATTTCATAATAATAATATCAAATGATCACAATATCAAATGTCAATAATTAAAATTTAATAAAAATAGCGTATTTAATGCAATGAAATTGCTTACAAACGGTACTGAATACGAAGGTTAGTTTCAAGGTTGGCTTTGCATTATTCTATGGTGAGGAAAAACAACAGTGTCCGTTTGTCATTGACCTATCACTTACAATTGATTTGGAAGTATCATGGCTTAATATTAATGATTAGAATGCTACCAGTGTTTTCTTGATGAAATCCGGTTCATGTAGCTAAAACAGATCTAGGGAAAGTTGATGAAGGTGCTGGTAACAGGAAACATGAACAAACAGATATTTATGAGAAGTGAAACCTAGTTAAGTACTATCATGGACATTTACAAATTAGGGAAGGCAAGGAAAGAAAGGATTTACTTAACTAATTTATTGCAAAAGAGCTAATGTTTAACCATAAGTGTGAATCTAAACAGTTGGAATCCAGTAAGTCTTTTTTTGCACTTATAATAATATACATATATCTTACGATAAATAGTATATGGATATACCATTCTATTGAGTCTACGAAAATTAATAAAATCACCTGCTTACAAGTCACAACATACATTCATGTGGCAACAATAAATAAATTAATGTAACTCACAATGAATTCGCATATACTCGTAGAATCATAAGTGTTATAATTGAATATAGAGAAGTGCAATGAAAAATACAGTCGGTGTTAATTGAATTTGAATGGGATCGTGATTATGAATATTATGAAGGTTGCATCTGCTATAATAGGATCATCAACCGATTGGCGAAAGTACACCCGCGGCATTGAGAGCCGATTGAAGGTTAAGATGCTACGGTGATACGACTCAAAATGGCCGGAACATCCGATGATCCATATTTTGATAAATTTTAAAACATGTTGTTCATAAAAAATACGTAATTTATGTTTAGATTTGTTTTTTAAAGTATTTATTGATTTAGCGTAATCAGAACGTTTCCTGTACCCTTATTCATTGGCTATTCGAACCATATTGCTGAATCGAAATAAATTTACTGCAGATTCTATGCAATTATTAAACGACACTCCTCTGTGAGGAGTAGGTCACTCTCTACAGGCGAACTAAAGTACCCGACATAGCCCGAGGAATTGCCAAACTTAAGTGGCAGTGGGCGGGGCACATCGCTCGTAGAACCGACGGCCGCTGGGGCAGAAGGGATCTCGAGTGGCGACCACGAACCGGAAGACACAGCGTGGGCAGGCCCCACACGATGATCTTGTGAGGATCGCGGGAAACCGCTGGATGCGGGTGCGGGAGATCCTTAGGGGAGGCTTTTGTCCAGGAGTGGATGTCTTTCGGCTGACATGATGATGATGATGACTCCTCTGTAGTGAAACTAGAATCCGCGATTTCTCTGAAAAAATAAGAATTAATTATCTTATGGAAATCAGCACTTCGGTAGGTTTATTTTTAGCATTCACTTTGTTAGTTACTATCCTCAATTAATCATTTACCAAGCGCATACTGGTTTAGTCCAGCAGCTGCACTTCCCTAATTTCTTATTACTTCTACTAGATCCTACTGGTCTAGGATTTGTGTTAACACATTCGTACAGTTCACTAAATACAACTACGACACTAAATTCTGACTGTGCCTATTTAAATAAGTACACTTGAAAACCGCAAATACTCATAAAAACAGGAACTAAAATTATTACTGACCACCATTATGAAGTGAGATATGTAAATTATGAAGTACAACTTACAATAGTTGGAATTGAACCATAATTCAGTCTATTATGAGCAGACAGTCACACCGTTAATCACTCCCACGTCCAAAATTTGTATCCAAAGGCATTAAATTGAATGTTAATTGTGTAAAATTAAATAGTAGGTATAAGTAGCCAGGGGCTAGTTAAAAATTAATAGGCGATCAAGGACTGAAGATTACAAGATAACATCTCTGAAAGCGTCCGTTAGTCGAAATAATGCTTTGCTTAGCAATGAGATTTTAAAAGATTACGTTTTATGAATTTTATATAATGCCGATAAGCGATCTTTTTGAACTGCTACGTTATTGTTATTATTAATAGTCAAAATATTGTGAAATGTTTATAGCCTTATAGTATTTTATTAGGTTGGTTTTACTTTACACTAATCACCAAAGGTACATTGAATAGTTTTAGATAAAACAAATTGCTGTAATAATATTTGAGCAAACATCTTCATATCCTTTTGTATAATTAATTCTTATGACACGATCGTCACTGGTATTTCCTTTCATTACTTTAATTGCTCTTTTAAAAATAATAGTTTTACCTACTTCTGCCTGTCATTTGCAAACCTTATTTATGCAATCACTAGCTTCCGCCCCGCGATTTCACCCGCCTTCGCGAGGTATCTTATATTTTCTCAGGATAAAAAGTAGCCTATAATGTTATTTCAGGGTATGATCTATCTAAATGCCAAGTTTCATCCAAATCCGTTCAGTAGTTTTTACGTGAAAGAGTAACAAACATTCATCCATACATCCATACTCACAAACTTTCGCATTTATGAGTAGGATTAGTAGGATTGGAGAACTTGCGTAGCTGGTTGGTTTATGCGTAGGCTGAAAATCTGTCACCAATAAGACATTTTTTGGCAACTTCACATGAGAATCAGTTAACTTTAGGTTTAGCTTGCAATCTGCCACATCATACACTATAGTGATTGTATTTGTAAAACAAACTGTTGTTACGGCTATTTCAAAACAATGTTCAAATCTACAATTGCGAACAACACATAAGGTGAATTAGGGCACGTGACATCATTTTAGGCGTTGTAGATTGTAGTTGCCTGTTAACTGTGTGATTGTGATTGATGTGACATGTAGGTATCAAACAGCTGTTTTTAGCTCCCGTCTGTGCCCGTACACTGTCACGACTGACCTTTGCGGTTTCTCTTGCCGCATAACTCGGGAAACAATAATAATAGTAACATGAATGTTTGCATGTTTCATCTAGATTTGCATAGAATTTCAATATTTCTTTATTGTATTTTGTATTGGTTTATTTTTGCCATCTCAAATTTTTAGGGATTATTATCCCATCCCATCGTTATAAACAATTTTTACTATGGGACCAACCCTGAAATCACGAAAGCTTTTCATACATTTTGTCCGATCAAGATAGATGTTTTGTATGCATTCTCTCGAATCTCTTTAGCTTGGTTGATTAAGAACGCGATGTTGTAGGCCCATTGCTAACGATGTTTGAGAAATTAGTACGCATTGCTTTGATTTGGGATCCAAAACCGTCGATTTAAACATATAAGATTACAAATACGCTAGATTTTAATTTTAATGACTTGCGCGTAAGTTGAACTGTAGTTAGTTATTAATGGCCTGGATAACGAATACCTAGCATCACATTCACCAACACCACCACTAATTATACCACCTGTGTTTAATCTATTTTGCGTGTTAATTTTTACAAGTGTTCACTGCACGTAAAGTGTCGCGCGCGCATTCGTGCGCAAACACTCTCAATTGTCGTGTCGCGGTTCTACGCGTCGCGTCGTTGTGCGCACTTGAATGGTTTTCACTGTTTCCGTTCCACATATTTGTTTGTTCTGTAAGTGCTAGGTGTGGATGAGTTTGTAGGCCAGGACGTTGAAGTGGTATGAGTTTGGTTGTCATTGATACGGTCTGATGAGCACGATTACCCTGAATGATAGCTGGTATCATCATTGAAAGGCCTGTTGGCGGGGTTGGTTAAGACACTACCTATCACGCCGTAGGTCGTGAGTTCAACAACACCCTTCCATGACAAATATTTGTGTGCATGAACACGTCTATTTGTCTTGAGTCTGGGTGTAATTATCTATATAAGTATGTATTTATAAAAAAAAGTAGTATACCTATCAGATATATGGTTCCATAGTACAAGTTCTGCTTAGTCTGGGATCAGATAACTGTGTGTGAAGATTGTCCTTGTGATTTATTATTTAGAAATTAGAATCTATAATAAACAGAATATTTATTTACACGCTGTGTGTATCTTTACGCTGGAGAAAGGTCCACCGTGACTATAATGTACACTAGTCTTCAACCTATACATGAAGTAGGAAGCAATCATGTGGAGATTTCTGATCAGCAAACATTAGTTTTCATAATTCGCTTTAAATATATTACAATAGACAGTTTGGCAATTATAACCTGATTTCATTTTTTTTCTGCTACAATATCTAATCGATTGTGGTAGGCATTATACGAGTACTTACAAGTAACAGCATAAATGTCTTACTTATTATTAACTATATTCCGCCTCACGGTTTCACCCGCGTTCCTGAGGGATAAAAAGTAGCCTATGTGTTATTCCAGGGTATGATCTATTTATGTGCCACGTTTCATCCAAATCCATATAGTAGTTTTTATTTGAAAGAGTAACGAACTATTTAAAAAAAATATCTACAAAAAGAAGAAGCCTCGAGTTTCTCGCCGGAGTCTTCTCGTTGCTGGACTACATTGAAAATCAAGATGTAAGTGTGAAAGAATGGTTTCGAATTCCCCACTTATCGTATCAAAGGGGTCTATTCTAATGTCAACAGCCCATTGTTATGTCAACAAGGTGGTATTATCGCGACCATCGATCGTATTTATCTCATACCTAATGGCTATTAGTCATCAGATACATTGTTTTAACTTTTGTGCGACTGCCAATGGATTTTTGGTTTATATTTGAAAATAATTAATGGAATGGAATGGAAATAACATATTCCTCCAAGGTATATTAGTAACATTTTCATGAAATAGTCGTATATGTCAGTAATATACCTTGGTGGAACATGTAATTGATTTCTTTTGTTATTAATCAGTAAATTTTATACTACCATTCTTGTCGCAAATAACATGTTGATAATTTACGACTTATAACTGAGCTGCAATTTGCAAAAAACGTGATAAAATTTGAATTTCGCGCTCCAACCGAAGGTTTACCCTTAAGTATGAATAACTTTAAGATATGAAGAGAAAATTATATTGATTGGATTTACTTAGTAAAAGATCCACCAAAAAAAGAAGCCTTGCTGAGTTTCTTGCCGGAGTCTTCTCAGTTCAAGTGTATTCCTAACCGGTAGTAGAGTCTATTGTAAAACTGTAACTTTTGACATTCATAAGTGCCTTATTAGGGCTTAAACTGAATAAATGAGTTTTGATTTGATTTAATTTAAAATCCGCCTTATCTTTTCATATCATCGATAATTATTTCTCTTGCAGAGCCTATAAGCATAGACTATGAATTTATACTTGACTTCTACGCAGCTACTAAGCAACTTACTTTTTAATTTTAATTCAATTATAGACGAGCAAATGTTACCCGAGGTGACTTAAGTAACTACTTTACTAATCCATTTTAAGTTCTCATTATAAGATTCTTAACATTAACAATGACATTGAATTATAACAAGTTTATACTTTTACTTAACCGACATAATACTATGATCGATGTGTTAATTAACGCCCTGGTTAACGGAAGGTTAAGTTAACCTCGAGATCGATCGTTTATATGTTAAGTTGTATTTTTTAAATCAGATGGATGCGGTACAGTTGAGTAATTTTCAAGGCTTATTTATAAGGTTAATTTTGTGAGAATAAAGTTCTCCTTATTTGTTATGTAAAACAGTAAGCATCTTATAAGCCTAATCAAAAATTACACTGACACGCAGTAGTAGATGAAGTAGATCCAGGATTTTGGTTTGGAGGGGCTGGACCCCGCTAAGGTTAATAATCATCATCATATCAGCTGAAAGACGTCCACTGCTGGATGTAGGCCTAATAATAGGGTTACGATTAGGAGGTCTGACATGCTTTGGGATCCGCCTCTGATGATATGAAAAGTAAGAAAGTAGGAGGAAGTAAGAAAATCATAAAACTAGTATGAAAATCTCTTCGAGTCAAAAGTTCAGTGATTTTTATTCAGTTACAAAATACATTCGTAACTGAGTAAAATTTACGGGCAAAGCTCGTCGTTAGAAAGCTGAAGTGGCAATAGGCGGACCATATCGCTTGAGAAGCCGATAACTAATGGGGTAGAAATACTCGTTTAGTTTGCAACTAAGCGACTCAATACCATCTGATGGGACAACAATGACCTGGTTATATATGCTTGGAGAATGAACATCTCAAGATCGTTAGTCGCGGAGATCATAGGCTTAGATGTTCTGTAACACACATCGGAATACGAGAATGGTAAACGGTGCCAAACGTGACGGATAGACTAACTGATCTATCAAACCACTGGATGGATTGGACATTTCAGATTTGGCATACAGAAAGCTATTATAACGTAAGTATACGCTAAGAAATGAAAATGCAACCTAAGGGGGATCGCGGATGAAACGGCGGGGTGGAAAAATATATTTCTATAAATAGGTATTTTGTTCGAAAAAAAATCAATTAATCGCTCAATCCTACTTACAGTTTATTTCTAACACCATATAATATAACATAACACAAATAATAGTCCGATTGCTAGTTTCAACGACTGGTTGCTTTTGTATAGTTCAACGGTCGGTTTAAATATTGTCTATCCTTCGTAAGAAAAAATGTGACGTGATTAAAATTAATTTAGTTTGTAAACAACTGTATCAGCACTGATATATAACTGTATCAATATCGACAGACTGTATTAGCCTCTTCCAATATAATTTCTTATATTATATTCATGACTTATTATTTTCAAATTGGGCCAAAGCGACACAACCTAACGCAACCAAAAGGCGTACGCGCACTGTTACAAATCCATACAATTAGCAATTAATTTTGCACCGCCCCATTAACTTGTGCAGTGTGCACCGTTTCAAAACACTGGATTGCATTGTTCGGTACAATTTGCAGTGTTACATTATGTGGGTGCAAAATGAAATGAGCCAACTATCTTGTTTAATAATTTGTTAGTTGCTAGCTGCAACTTGGTGTAACGGACTTCTAAAAGGCGTCAGTTTTTTTTGACGGAAAAGCTTGTATTTTTGGGCACCAACCTGAAAACATTTATTGGTGTGTGGCAATTATAGGATTTTATCTTAAGGGTAAACGGTCGGTTGGAGCGTTAACTTCAAATTTTATCACGTTTTTTGCTAATTGCAGCTCAGTTATAGGTCGTAAGTTATCAACATGTTATTTGCGACAAGAATGGTAGTATATTTACTGATTAATAACAAAAGAAATCATCAACACATTCCTCCAAGGTATATTAGTAACATTTTCGTGAAATAGTCGTACATGTGTTAGCAAAAACGTGATAAAATTTGAATTTAACGCCCCAACCGAAGCCTCCACCTTAAGGTTGAAACTAGCGTCAAAGCGCAAAAATACAGAGTTATTTGTCCTACTATGTTATAGCTTAGTTCATCACGTTTCAATTGTACCTATTGGTTAACATAATCGTTTGTTTCGCTGTAGTCGGGTAAAAATTGAAGTAAACATCCCTGAATTTAGCAAAATGTTATTTTAACCTAAATCGGTAATTTTTCACAAATCAAAAAATTTCAAAAAACAGAATTCAAAAAACAGCTCATCAAATATATGTGACTTTTAAACCAAAAATAAGAAAATATATGTTTTTACAATTTGTTTTAGGTAGTTTTTACGAATTTAATAATAATTTTAAAGTCACGAGGCATAAATCCTTCGCTCCTCTCTAAATCCCACCCGCAGGCGCCTAAACTTTGAGTACTCTGTGCAAGAGAGTGGGAATTAAACGGACTAATAAGAGGGCTAATAAAAAAATATTGTTGGGTTAGACAGGTAGTCTATGTAATCAGAAATATGAAGGCTGATATCTTATCGCTGAAGTTTTGATTCGGTATAATTTTAATAGATAAGAAATTTGTGAACAAAGTGAATGCCTACAAACAGTTTACAATACATTAAACTTTATTGTATATTATATACTTACTTTCTATTCTTGTGCTGCACTTGTGATTGTTGATTGTTTTACGATTTACAACAATCAGTCGGCAATCAATCGTTTTACAATGCAATACAATGTCGAATACTTTTAACAATCGCTTTGCGTTGGAATTTGTTTGTACAAAATTTCTAGTTTGTTTCCAGCTTTCTACAATCATCAATCTAAATGAGTCTATATTTTAATTTGTTTATTTTTAAATATGTATGTGGAGATTTATAAGAATTTTCAAGAATATTGCTACGTCTAGTAATTGTATCTATAGTTATTGTGTATACGTGTAGTTCGTGTTATTTAATATACCATGATCCGTGTAATGACTGTTGTATTACGTAGTCTTGCCCCTAAATCCTATAAACTTGATTAATATTATTCTCTAATTGAAAATTTTCCTTTCACTAAGTATATGTTTAACCCAATATTCCTTAGGTTCACTTCGAAGCAAGTAGCTTTCTATAAAATTCGATAGTCGAACTATACAATAGTGTTGAACATAATTTGTCTTTTATTGGGTTTTTTAAAACTAGCGATTAGTCCTATTGCTTTCATCTACCTACTGTTAAAAAGAGCCTGTTCTAAGTAAATTGTAACTTCGCAAATTAAGGCGTCATGATTATAAACAGATATAGTAACACCCATATCACATCAGTATTCTTTAAAGATATAGTCGTATTTTTCGCTTTAATGTCATTATAATGCAATTGTTTGAATTTAAAAGTTTAAATCAACAATGCCGCTGAATGCCAGAGCGTTACCACGAGCATTTCTGAGAAATGCTGGCAGTATCACCAACGATATTCGATTTGTTTCCTTATTTCAAAGAATTTGCAGGTGTTATAGCATGTATTATATACCTAAATCTGATTACCCTTTAAACAGATTTATTAAAAAAGTTCGACTACTTCGATAAACGACACGAATAGTCTGATCGTCATTTAAAACTTTAACCAATAGAATTGCAACTAAGTAGTAACAGTAGATCTAAATTAACGTTATTTTCAACGTAATATGGTCTTAAAACGTTGATGACCTAACATAAATAGGCTCACGATGATAATTTAATTATATGATTTCATTCTACTCACTTTCCCCGATATTTCCATATTTTATTACAAACATTTCACTTTCGTCCCAAAATTATTTTAAAATGCATCAATACTAAACTCTTATTTCAAATAGGACACATGTGTTTTATAAGATTTCTCACATTTGAATGATTATTTCTTTCGGTTACATCAAATATTTTGTGAGGTATTTCAGTGTAATCGAGTAAGTGAGATATGGATAATAAAAAACCTTGCAATGCTACAAACGATCCGATTTGAAATGGAGTTTAGTTTGCGTAAAGTGTTCGTAAGTTACAACTTTTATTATCCCATTGTATTTAAGTGCAGATAATAAATCTTCATAAAGTGTTCTCGGAATATGTCAAAAGTGATGATCTGAATTGCAATGATATTGTTGATACGCCATAAATGTGTTGTAAGATACTTTCGAGATATTGTGATGTTAACCGTTAGGGATTGCGTGTTTTACATCGTCAAGTGATCTTGTGTGATTTCTTGCAGGTATGATAATGTAGTCTTTTCTTGGATTAAAATATTATCAGTTCATGAATACAGTACATTATGTTCAGTATTCTTTCTCCTTTAGGTATAATCAATCATCATCTCCTTTAGGTACCTTAGTGATTATCATAATCAGTTAGGATTTCGTAGTGTTGCAACGTCTCTATATTAAGGATTTATTTATTGTAGAAACAGACGATTCTAGAGTTCAAAGAAATGTTAGGAATAAATAAAAATCTATTTGTATATGAGTACGGAGCAGAGTTTGTAGACTGTAAATATTTATTGATAAAAAAAACCGCCCAAGTGCGAGTCGGACTCGCGTACCGAGGGTTCCGTACAAACCTTTATAAATTTATGCTTTTAGCAATTTTTCCTTTATCTGTGCTATAAGACTTTGCTTCGTATTAAATTTCAAGATTCTGAGTTCACGGAAGTAAGTACCCTGTAGGTTTTGATTCCCTTGCGAGTGACGAAAAGTTTTTCTATTTTTTTACGCAAGGTAATAAATAAATATCCTCGGACATTCTTCACACACGGTTATCTGATCCCAAACTAAGCAGAGCTTGTACTATGGAAACCAGATAACTGATATACTACATATACTACTTTTTTTTTGTAAATACATACTTATATAGATAATTACACCCAGACACAGGACAAACAGACATGTTCATGCACACAAATGTTTGTCCTGGATGGGAATCGAACCCATGACCAGCGGCTTGATAGGTGGTGTCTTAACCAACTGCGCCAACTGGCTTGTCAAGCCAAGGTAACTTCAATAAGAAGTTTTTAAAGCACACAACGTGGATTATAGATATTAGCATAAGTAAAATAACATGCGCATTAGTAGGTATTTACTTACGATAAGCCTTTTATGATTCTGACATTGTAAGCACTCTTATCGCTGCATCTTACAATGGTTTTGTGGAATTCAATCATTAATTGCATTTGAATCGTAGGGAAATTACGTAAACGTTAAGTTAAAAAAACATCAGATATCAATGTGTCCAATTTTGGGTCTAATATAAATATTGTATGCCGTCGTATTGTATACCCATCAATCCAATTCTTATATAAAATTTTCGTGTCACAGTGTTTCTCACCAAACTCCTCCGAAACGGCTTGGCCGATTTTTATGTTTTTTTGTGTATATTCGGTAGGTCCGAGAATAAGTCGTACATTATTTTTTATACCCCTAAGTGATAAGGGTGGCCCACTAAAAATAAATAGCACGGCGGTAGGGTACTTTGTAGTACCCTCACGGCGTAGTGAAAATTTGTCGCCAAGCACCTACCGGTGTGTTCCGACAATTGCACAGTTTGCCTTCTCGGTATTGTAACAGGTCGGCAACATATTGGCAATACCTCTGGTATTGCAAATGACGATAGGCGACGGTAACTACTTACCATCAGGTGGGCCGTATGCTTACTTGCTACCTTAGTAGTATAAAAAAAATTATATGGCAAAACAACGTTTGGCGAGTCAGCTAGTTACTAATATAAAACTTTGCATTTACTGCGAGTTATTTATAATAAAAAATATTTAATTATTATTCATCAATATCAAATTAAATGATATTGACATTTTGACCATGACAGACCATGTGGCCGTGAAGATTGTCATGATCTTCATTATTATATCCAATTATCATAAACAAAACGACTGTCCATTGGCTTGTCTTTAACAAATTAAACGTTATTGTTCAAATTAATGTAATTTGTTTAAAGACAAAATAGCTTTGTGTCTTTTAAATGGCAGCATTTAATAGGAATTATATTGTTGATTTGATTTTTAATTAAGACTTTTTGTATTCTTAGATTATTTTTTAACATTATTTAAAATTAATTACCAATTGAGTTCTTTTCTAAATAGATAAGTTTCTAAAATATAAAAGGAAATAACTGAACTATCAACGCATAGCTTAAACTACTGATAATTTGGCATACAGATAGATATCAGCTAAGAAAAGATTTTTGAAAATTCAATCCTTAAGGGAGTAAAATATGGGATCGCGGTTCAGTTTCATGTTATAAGTACCTATTTTATTTTAAAATATAAAATATTTTTATTCTACAATAACTTTTACATTTTGATATCCAACTTTCCCTGAAACTCCTCATAAATTTGAAGTGGCTTTAATATTACTTTGAACTCTGTGGCTACCGATTCATAATGTCAGTAGGCAAATTGGTCAAGTGTTATGTGACCATGGCTTGAGTTAGCGCAGATAAAAAAAAAGTATTTTTTTTTGGAAAAAAATATTTTGTTTTTAAATTCATTCATTACTGTCTTATTAAAATATACCTACATAATTTAAGTTACTTTATATTAATTAGGTACTTAAATTTACGCATTTTTTTTACTTTCACTTCATTAGCCTATAAGTAAATGTCTACTGACGCACGCGCACATCTCCTAAAGATTTACCTTTAGATTAATATGATTATCATTAGCATTAACTTTCTTGATATACCTACCCACAATCGAGATGCGATGTTATTTTAAAGATATACTAACTATAGTTGTGTATTTCTTAACTTCTAGAAAACAGGGATTTCAAGACTGTATCGTACCTTAGGCTTTTTTTGGGCAATCGTGCTCCATCATCGGTTTAGTCATTGTTAAAGTGATTTATTATGTAAATAAATAAAAAAAACGAATACAGGGCTAATAGTAATTTATCTGCAGTGCTTCATGAATTAGAAGTAGTTATAAACATGAACAACGTATGGGATTAACTTTGAAATGAAAACAATTGATTAATGTTTTGATAAAAAGTTTTTTTCCTGTATTCAACGAGCCAGTCTCCGCGAATATAAGAATCATGGTCGCACTACTCAAATGTCACTCTTGACCCTCGTATTGTTTGGCTTTAGTGTTTAAATTTTATTACCTTTATTTATCGTAATTTCTTTTGTAAGCAGTTGAGCATTGTTGGATGGAATCACTTGGAAAGTTTTGACAGCAGAGTAGTTTGGCTCGTTGGTTGCCATTTTGTTTGGCTATGGAAAGTTGTAACCAATGAAATGTTATTCCTAATAAGGAATATGCATGTATTAATTCTATCAACTACGACTACTTAACAAAATATGAAAATACTGTAAAAAAGATGTCAAAAAGTGAATTTAAAATTAAAAACGTCCAAGAAACACGGAAGATATAAGCATTTTAAAAACTACTAATTATACAGAGAGATCGGACATAACATGTGACGTCATAATACTATGACGACCATATTTAAACTCTATGCTGAATTCTGTTTTGTAGTTATCCGAATTTTTTTTTTCTTACTGCTTCTTATATGAATGATCTTTTTTAAAGAAAAAAAAATATCATGCATATTCCCTATTCGATGGTTGTAACATTAGTTAACATGTCATGTTTATGTCTTGAATCGTCAGATTTGTAGATAGCGGTTGAGATTAGAGATGGGTCGTAACGTCTTTTGAGCGTAATCGGTTATACGTAGTTTCGTGTATATGAGTAACTAGTTTCAAAACTGCTTATTTTTGTTACTAGTTACTTTATAATACCTATATAATCTATGCGTGTAATTTGTTTGAGTAAATAATTTTATCAATTGAACTTCCCTTCATACTTTTCCAGGCTTAGGACTGGCTGCATTTTATTTTAAAGTTACGTCTTTGAGTGAGTGTAAACTGGGTTCGTAAAATAATCGTTACATTTGTGTCCAAGAAACTACGTACACGATTATCAACCTCGTAAGCAGTTACTGAAACCGATTACGTTAAATAACATTCATCTCTAGTTCAGATGTGTTCAATTAGAACAGTGTTATCTGATGGTATTATTATATCATAGGTCACTTTAATTATTTTTGTTGATGTTTTGATAAGATTATGATTGACAGGTTTTAATTGAAGTAGCACTTAATTTGCTTGTAAAGATTTGTTTTTTTACCGTTATGACTAGGGTTGCCATTAGTAAAAAATCTGGACTAGTATCTAATATTTTTGTAACTGTACCTGATATTTATTTATATTATTTACTTGACAAGTCAGTTGGTGCAGTCGTGAGTGCGATTCCCATCCAGGACAAACATTTGTGTGCATGAACATGTCTATAAAAATCTATAAAAAAAGTAGTATATGTAGGATATCAGTTATCTGGTTTTCAAAGTACAAACTCTTCTTAGTTTGGAATCTGATAACCGTGTGTGAAAAATGTCCTAAGATATTTTTACACGTGAGATTTTCATGTTCCTAATTTCATAACAAATTGATTTCTGTACTTTTTTCTTCAGTTTGAAGTCTGTTCCGTTCCGTACATCAAATAATCCTTTCACCAACAACGAGTCTATTATAGCAACACCCTAATTACAATCTGCCAATGATGAGCATCGCAAAAAATAGGCAAAGTCACGCTTCGACATGTAAGTTTGTAATTGCATAATAATCGAGGTCAGCACAGCACTAGTTAGCCAGTGATGTAACAGTGTTAGATCCGGCAGCCGTTTCCGATTTGATATACGTAACCCGGTCGTCCGTCGCGACTATCTATTGTTGTTCTCTGGTAGGGTGTATGTTGTGTTAGTTTTGATTAATATTTTTTTATTTTCTTTTTATATGTTATATGAATCTTTAATGAATTAATGTGAAGTAAGAACTGTTGTGTGAACATGTTTGTGTGTTTTGAAACCAGAGCCCTGAGCACGAACCTCTGCCGTAAGTGTAGCGTCATCGTATCGAGTGCGTCAAAACAAAATTGTATGGAGATTTGAATCTCGAACAGTGCTAAACGTTAACGGATCTGCAAATCGGCAGCACGAACACCTTTGACAGTATCTACGTTTTCCTAACGTCACGTGCGTAAACGTACGTATACGCAGTTTTGTATTAAATTTGATATAATGGTACAGTTACTCGCTAGCCAGCCATCGTCGACCTTCTCACCGAATATTTTGCAGTGAGAAGGTCGTATTTTTTACAGCATTTTTTAAACATGTATCGCAGATTATTGATTTTTTTGTATATTGTGATTTTATTAAAAAGGTTTAAATTTTTTTTTAGTTAGATTAATAATTCTTATATAGAAACCAAATAAATCAAAAGGTAAACCCCTATGAGATGTGTTTCATTTTGTTTGGACGGCTAAAGATGGACCATCTTGTATACCTCGAAATTTTGATAGTAAAATTAATACTTATAAAAATGATTATTTCGATCGATCGTTAATTTAGGAACATCCTTTAATTATAATAAAAAAATAAATACGAATTTCATAGAATGTGCTAAAAAACAAATCAATAATTGAAATGCATCGAATTCATTTGTATAGAAATCACGAGGCTCAACTTTTTACGATTTGTTCTAAATTCAAACTTAGATCTCCTTGCTGAAATAAAAAAAAGTTACTACGCGCGCTTTTTACTTTTAATATTATTTGATTACATGAATTTCGTTCACCATTTTTTCATTCATAAATAAAGAAATATTATTATCTTAAAATTGTAGAAAAAAAACTAGTATACCTTTTATTTTTTGCTAATAATGTGAGATATGCAGGTTATTTAATTATTTTTTTTGTTATTTGTTAATAAATATGTATATATTGTTTAACAATCCAATTTAAAAATGTATGATAATAATTTCTAGACGAACTTAACGTAGCTCGCTAGCTGGGTATCGAGTAGACGATAGAACTTCTGTCAAAAATTACACGCAGACGCTACGATGACGATACGTAAGTTTTACGCAAGTGATTCGTGCTCAGGGCAATAAAAGCAGGTGTTAATTCCATTCAGCATGACAACTATTGCACGCTTGTTTTTGGAAATCATCAATACTTTCTCTGATTCGAAAAAATATTTTTGATAAAAGTAAAGAATTATCCACCATCTGATAAAAAAAAACTGATATCATATGACAAAACAGCCAGTGAAGGATTCCACAGTCGGGATAAATAATGATCGCGGTTACGCAAAATTATATTTATTTATGATTTTATCGAATACAAACACAGATAATATAACTTTTCGAGTTGAGACTCGTATCTTGTATATTACCTATTTAGTGCGCAACTTAGTCGGCTAAAATATCCATTGATCAATCCTATTAATTTTCAATGATTAATATGGTGATGTTAAATTTAACATTAATTTAAATTTCAATGTAGGCACACCCTAAATACAGCCTTAACTAGTTTTTGGACATAAGAATAAAATACATGAATGCAAAATTTTGCGAGTCTTATGTATAAATGCATGCCAGGAATCCGCGTGCCAAAGGATTCAAAGCCAAATTGCGACATCTTGATGCTTATGACCTACTTATGTTTTATGGTTGAAGTATGTCTGCTTCCTCACAAGGATATTCAGTATTTTTGCAATGCAGTTTGCAATATTTATAAAAAAAAAAAATAAGTCATATACACCAAATATTTAATCTTGCCAAAGATTCTTAGGTACGCTGTTAAATTAACTAGGTAGGTATAGTATGACACAACTTAGAGGAAGCATCGGCAGAATTCGTAAAATCGATCGTTCCCGAAAGGAGTGCGCCTACAACATTACTCAAGTGTTAAAAAATGATCGGAGAAAATTATATTATTGAACGTTGAATGGCGCGATAATGAATGATTTTTATTAGTTGTGTAAATCGGAAGTGAAGTGTACGAAAACGATGTGCCGATGCTACATCTAAGTTGTGTGATACTGTAGTAAGTGTAACTAATGCCATATTAGTTTTTACTAAGCTCTTACCTACTCTTACGTTGTTTATATAGGATTAACACGTGTCAAGGCTTAGTAATTTGGATGTAATCAGATTAGAAACATCCACATCATTGGTTCAATCGATTGGATCGTTGCGGTATAAATGATTAGCAATATTAATAAGATTAGTTGTGACATGCTCTTTTAAATTCTCTTTTACACGCTTATTTTCACTCTTTGGTGTTTCTTTAACTCTTTTAACCTCACAAAAATCTTGGTCTAAATCTGTTACAAGTTTTGCTCCGTTTTCTCTGAAAGTTGTATTATTGTTATCTAGATTATTGCATATGTAAAATGTAGCTACTACACCTCCATTATCAACTCTGCACTTTGAAGTCCGTCTGCCCGTCTGTGTGTCTGTGACATGAATAATTCAAACTTTCCGAAGCATCGTTGGCTTTCAATAAGGGCATCTGATGTCGAGTGGCAATGTCAATTTATTGCTTGTTTACTTTTTGTTCTACTATACTATTGGGATCACGGATGTTGGAGCTCTTTTGTTTGTTAAATTGAGGGCGCTGCTATATTTCGTTGTGTACCTAGTTTTTCTTGATGGGTAGTAAATGTTCGTTATTTACATTGAATTTGAGCTATATATTATAAACAAACTGTCTCCTGTGGGTTTATCCAGGTTTCCTGAACAATGAGTAGTCATCACAGGTCTAGTTGACCATAAGTTACTACAAACAGACATATAAACATTACATTAGTTTCATTAGTTACTTTCACATTTATAAAAGTACTATGATTAAAGGTTTTTACAAATTGTCAAGCAATTATGATAATTAAATTCTGCATACAAACATCAACTTAACTTGTATCGATGAAGTGTCTAAAAATTCATAACCTAGTGAGCTTTATATAAGTTTGAAATATAGGGACCGGATTGAACGCTAAATGATTTAAATTGATATATTAGTCAATTATCGTTATATAACGTAATAAGTCAATAAGGAACTCACGAATCAGCTGACAATCATACTGATGTAATGGCAGACTAGCGTAAAGAACTGGTTAATAATGTGCTTTACAGTTATTTTAATGATATGAACATAATTTTGGACTAGGTGAAAAAACCAGTCGATAGGCACGTAACATACTCGTGTATGTAAGTTTTAGACGTTACTGATTTGTTCATTAAAACTTGGGTAATAACAATAACGGCAGACAGTAAGTATAGAGAGATGATAATTAAGACCATAGCACCAAATAAACCAGTCCTTTAATGAATCTAACCTAAAAGTTTGTTTAAAATTAAGCGAACAAGTCTATGGAATAAGAGGGTTAATAACCATAACTGAAAACCAATTGACATAAATGATGGGCAGTAAAGACGCTAAGGCGTCGGTAGTAAATGATTGATGTGTTACTAATAATGCTTAAAATGATTTTGCTAGTAATTAGTTTCGGAATGCTTTATGTCAATGATGTCAAGGGCATGATCTTTGATCATTTAATTGGAGTCCATGAACATATCAATGTGTTGTATCAATTTAGTAATTATTAATGCAAATAGACTTACCAATATGATAAAATTATATATGAATAGTTAGATTTTTGTTATAAGGTTTTGTTAGTCTGTAAGATAATAAAAAACATCCTGTTAGGGGCCATAAATCCGTGTTAATTAAAAGTATATTTAGAAACAGAAAAATATACAATAAAATTCTGCATTCTGCAACATGCATTAACGATTCACCAGCGAAACCTGTGGAAAGATTCCTACCGATAACAGCCAGACCACCTGTCCAAAAAACCACGTTCCATTATGGTACAGTCATTGTAGTAAATTCACTTTCACCTGCACATCCTAGTCAATGGCTCCACCCATGAGTACGTGACCCTCATGATGATCACGGCCTCCTGACACACTGTCTGTTCACGGTCACGTGAAAGTGCTCGATTTGATGTCTTTATATCCATTGTTTTTGTTCTTTTCTTTTCAGCTATTGTGTGCTGCGTGAGAATTGAAATTTGATGAGTTTTGAATTTTTGATTCTTATTTTGCTTTATTAGTACTCGTATATCGAATCAATTTCATCTCAAACTTAATCTCACAATTGACTCTAACACTGATTCAGAATAAATTTGTTTTGGAAATTATGTCTACGTTGTTTTTCTTCTTTGTCTTAGCTTATTACAAACTTTAATTTAACTTCACATGTTACATGTTTAGGTCGAAACTAGCAAATCAATTTTAACCCATTTCCCGGTGTTCAATTGATCTGAAATTTCGTACACATATGTTAAGTCCAATGACAATACTATACTATATTATAGTGTTATTGAGCTGATCTGAAAACAAAAGTTTATCCTTAAAATGTTTTGCTTTACATTTCATTCAAATTTCATCATCATGGCAGCAGCAGCAATCAAACAACTATTCATAGAATTAAGGTAATATCAATTGAAGTATCATTGTTGAACATGCCTTTCAAAATGATGAGTACAGTTATAAATTTAACAAGTATATCTAACAAACCATCCCCAATTACTTTAACCACAAGTGAAGTAACGTTAACCGCTAACGTATAACGTTCACCACAATATTCTGGTAGGTATGTAATTGAGAATGATGCACCGTGTAAGATTTTACTTACTTACCGTTAAAATCTTTGTTCTTACCACTTCATTTTACACATAAAGGCACAGATAGACTGAAGAATTTATTATTGTACTAAGGTTGTGACTATGTGAATCATTTAAAATTGTAATATCCACAAGGATTTCTTTAATACGCTCATTTTGCTGAGCAAAATGATGAGGATTAAAAACGTAACTCCTAAAACGTCCTTAATTCTAAGCAATTTGTGGTTGTTTTCGACAAAATTTCTAAACAGAACGTTCAATTGCTTCTAGTAAATACTCATGTCTGTAAGCAGCTTAAAGTACAACTGCATAATGGAAAACATAGGTGATTTCGGCGTTTATCATCATTTCGAATCGATTCGCAACAGCTCGGTAAATGCCGAGCGCAAAGTTCAAGCGAACAATAGTCGCAGGCGCATTCGTTCAGTGTGTCGAAACGGAATGAAACTATCGTTGTTAATCATTGGATGCTGCGCATAAATTAAAATTCTTGAGATTATTATTATGGTTTCTGATTTGTTTCATCTGATTTATTTAGTTTGTTTGTTTTGTTGTGAATATTTACTAATAATAAATGTACGAAAACAACTTTGATATTTTTTAATTCTAAGCTTTATTAATTATATATTGGGACAAATTACCTTAAACGAACATTTATTATAACAAATTAAACTAAAATCTACTTAAATATAAAAGACTAATCTAAATGAAAAAGTCGTTGTCAGAAGGCATTGTTAATTCCCAGAATACTAGCGGCATTGCCAAGTTGGATGGCAATGCTGTTTCTCTGACCCAAGTATACGCCAGCATTCTGGTCACGAGATGCTTCGACCAGACGTTTTGATATTTCTTTAAAAAGATGGTGGCCACGGACGAAGGGTTTCGACCCCAAACGGCATATTTATTGTCTCTAAGATCTAAGATGAGATGGTGCTAAGGTACACACATGACATCTAAGCTTTTCTGCATCACAATTTACGTATTGAGCTCATTTCCTACAATTAGTAACTTTGTCTAAAAGTTACGAAATACATATGACATTATACAATACCTTCCGTATACTTTGCAATTCAGTGCCGCCATTAATTTCATATTTGATGTCAACATACTCTTATACATTGGTGTCAATATTCTGTTGAGCATGGGTGTGTTCATATTTTCATCGTTGCTTTCTGCAATCATTTAATCAGTCATTCAAATGACCTCAAATGGGACTTCCATGATAACTTTGTAGCATAAGTTAGGTAGATCTGTTATGCAAAGCGTTATAGAATATTTATGTCATATACCTAATAGTTTAATGAAAGGTCAATATGTTAATGGATTCAGTTGATGCAATAACACAGAATTCCGTTTTAATGCGAAAAACAACTATTATATATTTGTGTGCAGATTATTATCAAGGTTACGTTATGACTTGTTTACATCCTTCTTTGATTACTAAATTTATTCTGAATCTGTATCAATTTTATTTTGTCTCAAATGTACCAATATGTTGAGAAGTAAAATAAGCATAACTTAACAAATTGCAAGTATTTTTGAAAAATGATGTTACGCAATTCGAAATCTTTAAATGATGTCCCATGTCATTAAATTTATAACTGGACAATAAAAAAAATTGCCAAGTGCGAGTCGGACACGCACACGAAAGGTTACGTACTATCGTACATTATTTTATTTTCATTATTTGTTGTTATAGCAGTAGCGAAATACACATTCTGTGAAAATTTCAACTGTCTACCTATTTCGGTTTATGAGATACAGCTCGCTGACACGAACAGACGGACAACGGAGTCTTAGTAATAGGGTTCCGTTGGCCCCCTTTGGGTACGGAACACCACAAAGCTTCAGCATAATGGTGCTATAAATTTTATTACAACAAAGAACGATCAAATCTTTTTCTCATGCTACTCGTACTTCGATCCCACATAAATATTTATATATGCCTATATCCGAGTGGATGGGTGCGTTTTGAACCAGTTTCTACTGTTTACCTTTGGAATTCCTATTCGGTATAATCTCATGCTTCCGATTCCGATCGGTTGCGTCAGTGTGCTCTGCGCATGTAGATACCGGCCGGAAGAAAGTTGATGGCAAAAATATTTCGCTTTTCACATGATAAAATAGTGGCGTGTAAAAATATTTGAATGTTTTTTATGCCAAATAAATATTTGGAGATGTGAAAAATCAATATTTCTAAATTATTTTATATCTATAGGTAGTTAATTTTTTTGTTATTCAGAATTTTTTAACACTGAACATAGAAATAGAAGTATTTCTAGCTTCAGTTGAAGATAGACTACCTACTCAATTTCAGTGTTCAAATTGAATTAATCACTCTGACATTATTAAAACTATTTTTTTCTAATTATTTTGAAGGGTTGATAAGTGTTACCTATTTCTATTAGGTATTATATATTATTTCTATTAAATCTAAATTATTTCCATGTATCTGTTGCTGGTCCAAATATCTTTCATCACCTAGAATCCCATTTTGCTATCTATCTTCCTTTCAGTATAGTATTTAAAGATTGATAGAAAACATTGTCAATTCACTGTATATATATATCTGCCAAATTCAGCCATTTGCAGCTTGATTGAGTAAAAAAATAATAGTAGAATAACGTATCTTTTAAATTGCACGCCATTGTAATCAAGTCGAGATCATTTCACTCTCGTTCTCAGTTCACCGTTACAAAGACATGATGAGACGCTGTTATGTTACGAGTGTAGGTATAGCTAATAATAATTGCGTGTTTAGCTCGCATACCTAGTATACAACATAATGTTACGATGTCAGTGTCCTTGAATGAATTAATCTTAGTTTTGTTTATGTTTCATTTATGTACGAGCTTCATTTATTTAATATTTAGCTACAGGGGTTGTTTAGGCTGCGTTTCCACCAGCGATGTGCGAGGATGCGTAGCGAGGGATGTGTTTGTAAAGAACCAATAGAATCGCTTCATTTACCTCGCCGTGGTCAGTCAGCACAGCTCTGGTGGAAACGGCTCAGCGGAGCTAGATTTTTGCGTATACAAAACAAGCGAGGGATGTGTACGAGGGATGTGTGCGATTGATGTGTTGCGAGGAATTTGTGTTGAGAAGGATGTGTTGCGAGGTTTGCGCATACTGTACCAGCCAGTCCATAGACGGAGTTTGTTGGAAGTAGATCATACCCCCGTCGACACATTTCACAGCTTCGCAACGCATCCTCGCACCACACATTAATGCGCATTTTCACAGCTCCGCTACACATCCAAGTAGGCACATTTTGATCGCACAGCTTTGGTGGAAACCTCCACACATTTTCACAGCACAGCTAGAAATCCTCGCACGACACATCTCTGGTGGAAACGCAGCCTTAACGTGGCTTACAAAATGAGAGTGATTTCGTACCTACCTACGACATGTTTTGGACATCGTTTTTCTGACTTATGTATGTATATTTTTTACAACAAAATGGGCAAACAAGCCTACGGCCCGTCGGTGCTAAGCCCTGAGCGTATAGATGTTTGAATGCTTGATGCTTGCCGACCCTTCCCCCTTCCCGATGAGCTCTGGCAATGACAACCTTACTCATGCATGGGAACATTTTTGACAGCGGTATTCTGTAAGGTTCTCCCCAGCCGAATTGTTCTTTGAGCAAAATAACATTTGCTCTACCTATAGAGCTGTCATTCTGCCTCAACAAATCTCTATGTTTCCAATTTTAACTAGCTCATAAGTCATATTTTGTGTACCCTCAGGGTCTGCCATCGTGGTCGCGCGGCGTGGAGGCGGCGGAGGCTGCCCGCGCGCGGCTCGTGCGCTGGGCGTGCGGCGACCCCCCCGCGGAGCCGGACCCACCGCGCAAGAAAATGCCGCACGCGTTGCGCAGGCGCTGGCCGCTGTGTCCTTGCTTGCAGGTTTGTTGATATTATGTATGCCTAAAATTAGATGTACCTACTATCTGACCACCTTAAATCAAATATAACGGAGAGGGTGTTCATGGCCTATGTATAGTTAATATTAATGAATCAGATGTCTCGTCGACATGGTTTAAAGAAATTCTTGGATAGCCCCAGCTCTTTTCTCCAACACGTACGTAATAAGTCGCAAAGCATAATACCTATTTAATTTTAAAATCAAATGTTAAAATTACTGCTGATTTTCACTTTTTTTAACTGTCAGTTGACGCACAATTATAAATTTTCTAATAAATTGTTTCTGTTTGTTAGTATAACAGCTAGCATAAATTGATCAAATTATCGTAAATAGCTCAACGATAATTGTTGCGGAACGTAGGTACCTATCAAGTATCGATGCGATCTGGTTATCGGACACCGTTGTATCGTGTTTAGATTGCCTAGGTCCGTGTGATACCTACTTTCTCGATGTATAATATTTTAAGGGCATTTCATTGATTTATTTGCAGTCGCAAAGCAGCAAAAGAGAAATAAAACGTGCTAAAACTGAACATCATTTTTTTTTATTGATTAACACAAATAGGTAACGCACGGTAAAAGGAATCGCTGAAAACCAGCGTTGTGGCGCTGCCGTCGCAACTTCACGCTGAGCGATTACCTATTTACGACACATCATTAATAAAGTTTTGTCGTTTGTCTGCGTAAGAGTGCCATAGCTAACTCTAGCTAGCACCTTCATGTTTAAAAAAAAAAATATTTCTTCGTTAAGCATCTAACCTTATTATTGAAATGTGTTCTGACAAAGTATTCAATGGCCATCTCTATGTCCCAAGCTATTTTTTAACAACTTCAAAACAAGTATATTGGCTCACTGAAATGCTCATGATTTAAAAAAAACTAAAATAAAACAAACTTTTCGAACGAAACATCAACCTTGCTCGATCAAAATGTAATGAAAAGTTTTAATTATTTTCTTGATTTTAGACTTGGTCTTATAGTAAAGGTTTGTTTATATTGATGATGACTTCTACCTCCTAAAGCATTGGATAAAAAATATCTAAGCCAGTATAACCTGAAAACTAAAACTAAAAGATTGGGAGTCCAACAACTTGGAAGTAAACAAAGTTTCACCAAAAGTGAAAACTATAACAGTTGCGATACTTGCTACTACGAATTCTCTAATTTATTTAAATTGGTTGTTTATTTATTATTTCGAAGGTCAGGGTCGCAGGTCACTGCCATAGTGGCAGATAAATTATTAACTTTTCCTTTTCGGTTCCGTGAACTTTCATGTCATTTGTATTTTTATCTTCGCCAATTTTTGTATGCGGTTTAAATTGATTAGTTAATGGATGTCTTTATAGAACGACATCGATATATTTTTAGTTTAAAAACCATGTACCTATGTACTTTGGATATATCTACATTAATACATAATCACATTATGAGTATGTGACGATATATCTATACTCTAAGTAAATTCTTCGTTTACCTCTTAGGCCCTAAGAAATTTGGCATACAGCCTAGCTATTATGACGTAAGAAAGATTTTTTGAAAATTCGACACCGGTGCGAAAACCTAATTTATCATAATTATATCGAGTCGTCTACAAAGCACATAAAATATAAGTCATCTGATCGATTATGATCCTATATATTAAATACACGAAGATGTGATGAGATGATTCTAGATCGATATCAGAGTAATTTTAAGTGCATTTTATATATTAGGCTTTTATAATCTTTTCACGATTAAAAGGAAGAAATAAGTTTCGATAGAAAGTCTGACGCCTACAGTATCTTTAATATTTATAATAATGTAAATGGCACGCTCGCTAAAGAAATAAACTTAGTCTTGAAAGAAATGACCCTCATTCTAGGTCAGTCCGGTAAAAGCAGCCTAAACTGGAATTAGTAATGAAAGCAAATACCTAGTCATCTTCATGAAAGTATCGAAAATAAGTTGACGGTACCTACATAGACACGTGCTAAAATTTCACTTCGCTTGTTCGTATAGGCTAATGGCAAGATAGGTTCTTAGGGTCAACCCTACGGGCTCTATCGGAAACCAGTTTAGTTTGTATTGGAAAGCCGGCAATCGCGGCCAATACATATTTATCAACGAGAGATTCGCTTGATTTTCAACCACGTGCGCGTACGCATGTCTGCGAAATTATAATTTATGCCACTTTTTACCATAATTTCTCGGCTACCGTTGAATGTTTATCAAGATTTATTGTTATTTCCTTAACACGAATGATTTTTAAAGTGGTGTAGTAATTTTGTTAATTATCATAATTTGAGTCAACGACCTTCGTTATTGCTTATTTAGCACTTGCATTTCTCCGAGTTTAAATATTGAAAATTATTCTATATTTATTTTAAAAACTGTGGTTAATTTTAGTGATGCGACGAAATTAAGATTAATTTGTATTAAACTAAAATAATATTGTTATAAGTAAGATACAAGATAAAAAAGGATAGTAATTTCTTGGCTTTGATCGTAAAATATATTCTCTATGTAAAAAAACTCCATATAAAATATATTTATTTTATTAGTATCTGGCTTTTAGTACATTAATTGTTATAAATACGATACAAATTAAAAAGATACAAAAAAACTGTCAAAAAGACAAAATGTCATAAGAAAAAAATGTTATCAAAAATATAATATTTTCAGAAAAGTTAATTTAACAAACAATTCTTAATATTATAATCGTGCTATGTACATTTAGTTTGTAGTTAAAGCTGTATTCAAGTAAGTGTTTTCAAATAAGCTTGTGTGGTGTGACCCTTTTTAATTAAGAGGCACAAGTTCAAGCAGCTGGGTCAACAATAATTCAATACAACAACGTGAGATCAAACGTCAAATCACAAAGAGGGCAGTTAAGCAGTCGAAAATATTGCTACAGATATTGTGCAACCAAAAATAGTCTTATGGACTGGTATTTCAGAAAGGTTATAGGGCACTTAAAATTTATGAATATTTAACTCTAAATCGATCTCTGGCCCTGATAACGTTAATTGGGCATTAGAGAAATATTGAAGGTTAAATTACGACAGGGCGGACAAAGCATCGAAGATTTTCAAGTAAGTGTGCGCCCTTTACGTCACTAGACTCAATGACTCAAGATAAGCCCGCGATATTTAATTAGAAGTCGTTAATAGAATTAGAACGAGACAATACACACCAATAAATAGACGGGAAGTAATTATTGTGCAGACAGATGTCTTCGTTATGATTGAGACATATTGTTTGGCGTCGAGACGCTTTGTTCTGAGTCCAGATTCAAGGGTTGTGCATAAAATTTAACGAGCATTTTATTTTAGTTTCATTAATTATATTGTAAGTGAACTAATTGTTTTAGAAAATCGTAAAAGTGATTTTGCAACTGCATTAGAAAGTGTACTTGAAAATGTTTCGATCTAAGGACAAGAAAACAAACTCTAAGAAGTTCACATTAAAAAGACAGTTCTTCACTACTAAAGTAAGTCCAATTGAGGTTCCTGAGAGCTTTGCCGTTCACACCATTTTAATATTAGTACAAGCAGTTAAAGTGATATTTGATTTAGTAATTAGAATTTCACAGTAAAACCATTTATGGATTTCCATGAATACTTTTTATGGCGTGTAAAATGAGTGTCGTATACGTTATTAATAATAAAGTTGCCCTTACGAACGTAAATAAACTTGTCCGTCTGACTCTGAACGTTTCTGGTGAAGTCATCGACGCAAATACATACGCAAGCTCCTTGTTAGTCCTTGGAGGGTTGTAGGGTTAACGCGTTACGTATTCCTATCCATAGAAATAGTGCGCAGTTTTATTCTATAATATGAGCACTGTCATTTATGTTCTGATCACTTTTCAAGGCACCCTCTATTTGTTACATCGAGCTGATGATTTTATTTTAGTTCTCAACAGCATGAATCTTACATTTTTTTCTCGTTTGCTAAGACAACAAATTGTTCGACGTAATAATATGTCCATGATGTTTGTTTATCGAGTCTACTTGTTTATTTTATTTTTAATAGTTTTAATTTGTTTTTAATTACATACTTACTATTCTACTTTTATTAAATATATGACTATCCAAATATTCCATTGTTCCTCCGGTAAACACTTAGCTGTGATGCTCATGACCTCATTGTCTTGTGTTTGCTCTAGCATTAGTGTGATAAAGTATGTTTGTTCCTCCATTTGTTGTCAGATTACTGTCTGCTGTAGGATTACTTTCTTCCTCTATTATAAACGTAATCAAAGCAGCTCCTTTAGAAAGTTTTGCTACAGTACTTGAAGGGCCAGTATTACTACTTTCTTTAGTTTCATTCGGATGAGCTATAGAGTTGTAGAACTATGAATCATTGTCAGGTTTTTAAAACATTTAAGAGTTAAAGGAGTAATTTTTCACTTTCTATACTAAAATTTGAACCTGGAATGTCTTTATTAGGAAAAATGAAAAATTTAAAACAATCACTACTTCAAGTAACTAATATAAGCTCTTTATTCCATCTGTAGGTAATCCATCAGAAATAGTAGTTTTGTCGCGATTAATCGGATCAATAGAAATGTAATAACTCCTGAAAAATATACGAACAAACCCTATAATCGTAAAAAAAATATTTATCTAGGTAATTGTTAGGTATGGTCTATGTAGATATTTACACTAGCATATTATTATAATCATGCATGTGCAATAATGAGTCGAGTAATTTTTTTGGAAGATTTATCATAAATATGCATGATCCTATATGCCCTATGTTTTTAATTCTCAAATTAGCTATGTTATGTGGTTAAGGAAAGCAATAAATACATTACTGGAAAAGTTTGCATCTACAATCAATGTATAGGTTTATTTACATATAATAAACAGATTTTCGTTACGAGTATAGTATCAACTATAAAATCGATCGGTTCAGTGGTTTAGGCAGTCGAAAAGGTGATAAACAAACTGTTTATAATATTAATTAATAATGATAATACTATCTGATCCTGTCTTAATAAAATGTTTAGCAACCCTATGATGTTCAGTCAATGGATTCGCGAGACATTGGGTGACAGTTTGCAGAAACACACTACAGGCGCAGCGCAGGCGCCGCCCAAAGGTCGGAATGATGACTCAGATGCAGTTAAAGTACATTTTATGTTGTGGCCATTGATCATATCTGAATCTTTCGGTTAATACGCAACGGCCGTTTAAGATGACATCACTGTCCAAGACCTCTATGAAGTTTGTATTTCGATGTTTTTAAAAACTCTTAGAACTAATAATAAGAGAAAACGAGAGGTTTTTGACGGCCTGATGGAAAGCGGTTAGCCTATTGATGCTAGTGATAAACCTCATTAATCACTATGTCTATTGATGAAAACCTCATGAGATTCCGTTCAGTAGTGTTCAGTTTATCGCGAACAAGCAGACAGAGAGACGTGGCGGAGGCCTTTGTTTTATAATATGTAAGGATGATTACAATTCGCAATAATCGATTTTGAAGCCAGTTACGTGTTAAACGATTGTAATTTAATATTGATAGGGTCATTCGTACCATAAAGAGTAACATCTTACGACGTGTTGAATTGCAATTACTACACAATTATCGCAATTGGTCGCATGTTGTGCATTGCTGTAATTGTCAATGCGCTTTTAATGTTTTTCTGTCCGTCAATCAACATTTCCTCGTTTACCACATTCGTCTCGACTCTCCTTTTATGGTAGGAACTGGTAAAGTCTTCCTCTTTGTTTTTAAATTGCTATTTTTACCGCCTTGGGCCTTTGTATTCGTATTTTATGTGGAGAAAATTTTGTTCTTTCCTTGATTTATGTCTCGAAAAAACTTTGTAAGTAGAATTTTCGAAGTTCCGTACTTTTTTCTGCTTTCATGTCATCGTATAATGCTTTTGTAAATTAATCAGTATGCTGTCATTTCCATATGGAACGGAGTGAGTTTCTATAGGGTCAGGTTCATCATAATGTATATTAATTGAGCTGTCATCATTTAATGTTGACTGAATTGTGAAATGTTGACATTATTTTTTGTTGTTTATATTTTTTTACTTTCCAAGAATTATACCTAAAGATTATTAATTATTTTGTATAATATTCATACAATAGTTGAAAATGAGTAAGTGTTATTCTATTACCATTAGACCTCATGTAGCTCGATATGGAGACTAGATTTGAATGAATTGGTTATTAATTAAAATGTTACGGAAGATGACGATAAAGAATTTAATTTTAAGCGTTATAGTGATCTATTGAAAGTTAATAATGATACTTGGTTTCAGAATGACGAGCCTCCAGAGATCACGTACTGCGTGGTCGGGGGCGAAGGTGGGCTGGCTCTGCAAGCCGTCACGCCCACCCATCCTATGCCGCCACAAGACGAACTCGATGCCAAGTTTGCTGAGCTGGTGGTGAGTAGTATTTATTTTTAAATTTGGAATACTTACAAATAACTACATTTAGAAGGATCCTTGGATTGATAATGTGGGTTACTTAATTTTTTACTTAGAAAAGTGTTTTGGTTACGTCCTAAAATGCATTTTCCTATGATGCTTGTACACACGGCCACAGACCAAGCTACACACTGCGGCACCTTATGCGGTTGTAATAGGCGCTATTTTGCAACAAAAATGTGTAGCTTGATCTGTGGCCGTGTGTACCTAGATTATTCCAATACAAAGGATTTTTGTAGTTCCTGAATTTATTATCCATTCTTTGCGTAGAAAATATGCCGATTAACTTAAGCAGACAGAATTTGAATCTTTAATTATTTTCTCAAAAAGACAATTGACGTTTCCAACAGAAGAATTTTAATAGTCTCATAGAGAGTATCTTTAAAATTTATATTATAGTTGTCGTAACACTGTGTAGCGCCAAGAAGCCTATTTTCCCATCATTTCATACCAATTTCATCATTGTATGAGCAGTCTGGTGTTATGCAACCATAGACAACTGGGTTTATCTTGGCTAATTAGTGTTTCTTCGAGTTCAATGCACTCGGTTTTGATATTTATGTTATACTATCGAAAGGGTATTGTTTGAATAAGTTATAGTGTATCTAGCCCAAGGTTCCACCCACTAGTATCAAAATGTTGCCTAAAACTAGTCTAGATGAAATACTGTGAGAATACGAAGCTTTGAAAGACATCAAAGACACTTAACTTTTGAAATCTATGTTGTGAATATTAGTTCTTTATGGTAAACTAGCGTGGTTCCCGCGGTTTCACCCGCGTTATTGGGTTAACAAGTAACCTATGTCCTTCTCCATATCATAGATTATCAGCGTGCCAAATTTCATTGCGATAGGTGCAGTGGCTTAGGCGAACAAAGAAATATACAAACAAACAGAGTTACTTTCACATTTATAATATTAAGTATTAGTATGGATACCTTAATCAACTTTAAATATGCAGTAAAATATTGTAGATAGCAACATAACATTGATTAAGGAAGTAATAGCAAAGGTGGTCGCCGTATCGAACTTTTCATCTTATACAAAGTTGTCTATGTTGAAGTACCATACTTAATTGCTAAATACATCCTTATGTCTCAACTCCATGTTGAGTAGATTACCATAATGTGGTGGAATTGTGAAGGTGTTGTTTATATTAAAGAGTGGTCTGTGGTGGTTACGCCTGCTAGCACCTGGACTGAAGGACCACTTTCACAATGTACCTATAGAATAGAAGCGTAGGGCTGACAAGATTCCTATTTATCGTATTAAACCGGAAACCGGCCAAATGCGAGTCGGACTAGCACACGAAGGGTTCCGTACTATTATCTATATATAAAAATATTTTTATCTGTGCTATAAGACGTTGTTTCGTACCAAATTTCAAGATTCTGAGTTCACGGGAGGTACCCTATAGATTTTGATTCCCTTGCGAATGTCGCAAATTTGCAACATAAACGGCTGTATCTTTTGATTGCGTGGGCTTAGAAGTTGATATTTTCACAACTCCAAAGGACAGTAGACCTTTGATATGAATTTCAGCTTGATACCTCCACTCGTTCTTGAGAAAAAGTGTTTTGACAGACAGACAGACGGACAACAAAGTGATCCTATTACGGGTTCCGTTTTTTCCTTTTGAGGTACGGAACCCTAAAAAAGTGCCCCGGAAAAGTATGATCCAATAGATACAATTTCCATCAGAATAAAAAAAATCTAACTCAGCTAACCCTCCAATAATCTCAATCAGATAATAAGTAACCGATAGCGTAGGTGGCGTTTAATTTGATTTACGGGTTGCAAGTGCCTGCTCAACGCAAATTGCCGGTCTCTGCGCACCGCTATAAGCCGCATCGATTCGCGGTCTATCGCACCATCTGATTTATTAAATCCCTATATTTTACCTGTTAGCGATAAAGGGTTGAGTTGAAGTGAAAATTGTTATGAATTAGTTACTATCGTTGAACAAGTAGGTGAAGATGTCGATGAAATTAATAAGGTCTTAAATTTTAAGGAGTTCTGTTATACTACTCTATTAGAATGTACCGGTGAATTGTTATGATGCCCATATTGAGATAAGAATAATAAAATTAAGGTTCCACTGAATAAAGGCGTAATAGATCTTAGAATGGTAGCAGTACCTGAACCACAAGGACTAAATCTTCACAGTGCTTAAAAAATAATCTAAATATGTTTTTTGTGGAATGATACAGAAATTATAATCTTATGCAGGTGAAAAGTTGTAGTGAAACAAAACGTTTAATTAACTTTATCGGTTAACAACGATAAGCGGTGTGTAAACAAAATTTCACTCTTGA
This sequence comes from Tethea ocularis, assembly GCA_963555595.1. Classification (NCBI taxonomy): domain Eukaryota; kingdom Metazoa; phylum Arthropoda; class Insecta; order Lepidoptera; family Drepanidae; genus Tethea; species Tethea ocularis. The sequence goes on along the minus strand of OY741972.1, from coordinate 8,379,197 downwards.
CCGGTTGTATGATCTTAGCCGACTCATACCGGTTAAACTGCTGTTATTATTGTAAAGAACAATACTGCTAAATTTAAACGATAACAATACTATAGGCTTTCTCCAATCATTATTATCAGTCTATTTAAGTCCACCGCTGGTCTGTTGAATGTAGTTCTCATTGTGTTCCTTTATGAATCATTTAATTAGGTTGGACTTTAACATTTTGTCTATATTTAAGAACAGTAATCTCAGTTCAACTGTAATTTAAACAGATATGGTAGAGACAAAAGTAATATTCTGAAATACTTTAACGGAGCCTAATTGTTTTTCGAGTTTTTCAAAGTTACACTCTGTGCTCTTTATTTAGCATTTGATACTTTTTAATAAAGGTAGCTGGTTAAATAATTTACGATGGACGTCATAACGACATAATCTTAATTTTGATCTAGCTTATTAAATAATAAGCGGACATAATGTTACATGTAAGCTCCAAGCTCAAATAAGAATTAAAAGCTGAGCGTGTGTAAAATCTAGATGAAACAAATTAGATTACAAGAGTGGAAGTGATGCAACACTCTTCGATACTGCTTGTCACTTTCACTGGCTAGTGAAGGCTCGATGACAGATCGGTGGCATAGACAAAAGATGAAGATGATTGTCATTATTCATTTCGTGGTCGGACGTCCGATTAAATTACGCGGTTAACTTATGAAATATTTTGGTTTGGTAACCATAAAAGGTAATGATGTACAAGCTCACTAGCTTTTTATGGAGTTGAAAACGCGAAGTGACCTTTAGGAATGTATGTTTTATCTTTTTTTGAATTCACTTTAATCAATGTTTTCATCATCAGTACATTCGTTTGGTTTTTTCCTTTCTCATGCAGAATTTTTTGAATATTACCTATCAAAATAAATTAAAATTTCACTGTAGGATCTGTAAAATTTAATTTCAATTAGAGAAATATTTTAATTCCTGCTTTGTATTGGATTCAGAGACAATCATGAAACCGAAATAAAAGTTTTTATTCTCATAAAATTTGCACTTTGAGCTTTTATCTCAGTCGTAATCTGCAGAAATATTTATGCTCAAAAGCTTTCTGTTTCGCTGACTCAGGAATTTTTCACATCATCGTAATGACTTCGCGATACACTAAAAGTCCATTGTGTGCACTTTCTCTTAAACCTTGGCGAGATCATGGTGTCGACAATATGATTGGCATTGCTGCCAATGTGGCAATGGAGTAATTAATGATTTCTCTAACGATTCGTTGCTAGCTTATGCATCCATATGTTATGAGTTTTCACCTTAGCATTGATCGAGCTGATGGTATAATTATAAGCAAGCGTGCTGGGCTAGAGAGATTTTGTTTTGTATGATAAGGGGCTACATAAATTACGTCACACGAATTTCATGATTCTTGGACCATCTTCGTCATAGGTGGTCACATTTTTATGACCTCAATGCCCTAGTGTGATGTCACATATTTTGCAATTTTTAATTTAGAAATTATAAAATTAAATACAAAACCAAAAGTTATTTTAAAGTTTTTTAATACAAGTTGACACACATGATGTCACACTTTGTTGACCCCTTCCTCCCCCTTAACATGTGATGAAATGTATGCATGGCCCCTAACTGAATTGACGACGTAACTACGTGTGATGCAGAAATATCACTGACCAATCATTATAAAATCTGTTTTGCCCTGCGCTGAAATGCATTAGCCACGTGATAGGAAACGTTAAACCAGATTTTTAATCGTTCGGTTTTAACTTTAAACTGCAGTTAGGTTCTTTTCTATCTGTTGTAATATCTCGTGGTTGTACTCTGTGTTGTTTTCACTTTTCACAACAAAATCCATGAACTAAAATAATTTATGTTTTATGAAGTAATTTGTCAAGACGATGATGGTCCATCATGATGTCGTCTAAAAATAAAGTGCAATATATTTTCACTTTCATGTATGGCTTTATTATTTGGCTTCAATTCGGTTATTTCAAATGACCCAAAACTAAAGTTCCAAATAATGTATTATGAACTCAATCCACTTAGATTTAAGCGTGAAAGGTTAATATCATTAACGTCTAACAGTATTAACATTAATTACAAAGAAATAATCTCAATAATTATTATTTGTCTAAGCTATTTTTTATCTGTTCGTAAAATAATTCATTACAGTGAGTTTAGTATTTCATCTGTAATTAGTTAGTTAATTTTTATTTTTACTACATGATTGATTAGTTCCCTATTCAGATTGGATTTTACAGATTAATGATTTATTTGTTCAGTATTTTATTCGTCATTTAACGTCAGAACCTCTGTTAAGTTTGCCAAAATATAGGAATCATTAATTTTCATCGTATTCATTAATTTTCCATTATCTATTAGAACATTCGACTTTAAAACCGATCTTTTTGTTTGGTCTACCAACAAACATAAAATTGTATTAGCATCATAGTTTTTTTTATCTACAATAACTCTTGGTAGGTATATTTGTCACAAAAGGTCTTGAGATTCCTGATGTCTCAAAGTTATTGATATGATTAACATTAGCCTTTGAATACCGATCATAAAACTAGTTTTCTAGTGCATTAGCAAGTGGTTATCGTGAATTAATTACCAAATAACCTTCGGCCAGTCACGAGAACTTACGATCCTTTTATTCATTCTCACAGTTCACAGATTTGTATCTGTTAATGGCGATGACAATATAACTGGGTTGTTAAGGATATTTGTTAGGTTACATTCCATAAGCAATTGATTACAAATCATTCTCACAAAATTGTTGTTGAATCGTGTAAAGTTAACTCAGAGTTCATTATTGTCGATCGACGTATTGTCTTTTAATGTCTTTGTTTCTCCATCATATACAAATATACTATTGTTAATTCTATTGACGATTGAAAGTTCACTATTTATATTGGAAACTAACGGTTCCCTGCGACTTCACTCGCGTTCCTGGGATAAAAAGTAGCCTATAACCTTCGAAGATAATGTGGCTTCAAATTAGCGAAATCATTTTTTAAATCAGACCAGTAACTCCAGAGATTAGCGCGTTCAAACAAACTCTTCAGCTTTATTATTAGAATAGAAGAATAGATTATCAACTTACAATAATTCCATCAGTATCTTTATTACGTAAGTTTTCTATCTACTGTCAATTTTATTATTCAATCTGGAATGTCATCGCATTATCTACGGTAATAAAGAGAGCCGAGAATGTCTATTCCGAGTTTCTAACGGCTGATTAACTTACAACAAACCTTTTCACTTGTCAATGTCAAAGTGCGGTGGCATTTCGGTTGTCGCCTTTGATTAACTCTTGTGCGCTTACGCATGTCTAATCAACTCTTCTGATTGGTTGATATGTCTACGCTGATTGTTTTTATGAACGGAAGCTATAGAAAACAATATTCTCTTTATTTTGAATATGATATAGATTTTGTCAAGGTTGTTGCTTACTCTTTTTATAGCTATGTATGTAACATTTATTAACTTTGATTTACTTCTCGGACAGTATTATTAACACGTATGACGTCTTTATGTTATTTTTGCAAAATTCTCTACATAATGTAATCATTATTTTATGGGTATAGGTAATAGGAGTTAAAGTTTTATTGGACTTGAGTTGTGAGCCAAGTCACATTAATTACATCAGTAGTATCACTGAAAGTTGTGGGTTCTGCAGTGGTACATACAAATAGCTTAATATGGTTTCCTATAAAGGCGCCACTCCTTAGTGGCGGCGGAGAGAGTGGATCTCTAAAACCTTTAGATTAGCTTGTCGTGTCTAGGGTTTGTTAGAATTGAAACAAAAGAAGGTACTTCGCATGTTATTTAATGATAAGTGAAAATACAAATGCTCATTATGGTGAACAAGAGCGAACATGTACAGTATGACACAACTTAGATGTAGCATCGGCAAATCGTATATCTATCTACACTTCACTTCTGATTTACACAACTAATAAAAATCATTCAGTATTGCGCCATTCAGCGTTCAACAAGATCATTTTCGCCGATCATTTTTTATCACATGAGTAATGTTGTAGGCGCACTCTTTTCGGGAATGATCGATTTTACGAATTTTGCCGATGCTTCATCTAAGTTGCATTACTGTACCTAATTTTATTTATCAAAATGGATTTTTTTCAATGGAAATTCTAGACAATATTTTAAATTAACTCTGGTATGTCGACTTGAAGATGACATTATACAGATTATGTATCTATTTTAGGGTCCATTTCTTTTGATTAATGTGTCAGGTGAAGGCGTCATTGAATGTGTGTTTATGTTTTGTCTCTAACGTCAAAAGATCAACAAAGCCGATGTTGAGTATACCGTACGGAAATTATTTTTAGTATTTACAGTTTCACTATCATATGGTGAGTGATCATGTGACTCAATGTAATAAGCACACCGTACCCTAGAAGAGTGATGGGGTCTACTTCGTAAAAAGACACAAGATAATCCGATCATCGTTAAGAAAGAACAATGCCCATTTCCCATACATGCGTTGACCTGTCACTCAATTTTGTTATTAGGTGGTGTCTACTGACTGTTAGTATTGTATTAGAATCTTTAATGTCCACTTAAATCAATACTCTCATCAGATTTTTATTTGGAAGTCGGGGAAAAATGTTAAAATAAAATCATTGTTTGAGGTTAAGTATGAAAAAGTGTAGGTACATATAGGCAGGTATTTGGTGTAACCAGCCTTTAACAGCTATGGTCGTAGATTATTGACTGAAAACAATCGTCGTGAAGTTGCTATAATTCAAATGTATTTTTTTTAAAGCTGTCAAAGCTTTAAAAAAAAAAGTGTCACGTTCTGTTTCGCGCATATCGATCATTTTTTTTTTTTCAGTAGTTTGTCTCCAAAATAAATGCTTACAGTCGGTAATCAAGTAAAAATTAACGCGTATTAAGGATAGTTAGGAATAGAAAAAAAGGTTTTATTAGATTAGGAATTAAAAATAATTAAAGTCAATAAATAGAGACAGCGCGGCTGCGTCCTTGTGCGATAAATGGAACGTAAATCATGTACTCTATGAATGGATGAGTCCAAAATGGATGCGTTCTCTTATAAAAATTATTGCCAAACATGAACATTTTTAAAAATCATTTTAATTTTTTCTAGACTTCGTATTAAAATTCTAGTTAGTGTTTTAAAATGTACTTTTGATAAGCATTTTTTTTAAGATATATCTTATCTCTAGACGCGCTAATTGTTTGACAGGTCAAAACTGGACATTCTTCTTTTAATTTATATAATTGTACAACATTTCACTTCGGTTATGCTGCATTTTTATTTGGTAGGTACACACGGCCACAGATCAAGCTACACATTTTTGTTGCAAAATAGCGCCTATTACAACCGCTATATTGTCAATATTATACCCACAAGGTGGACCGACGATATTGTGACCGGCCGGCCATCGTGGAGATCCTGGAGGGGGAGGCCTTTGTCCAGCAGTGGACGTCTTACGGTTGACATAATGATGATGATAATGGACTACATTAAGAACTTTATGCCATTTTATCCAACATAATTATGTATCCATTATATCAATTTGATGGTTAATATCCACCATCGCATTATACCGGCCTGGGGGTCACAGATGATATTCACTTTGCGAGTGTTGTTCTCATTGACCGCGTTAGTAAAATGTACAGATATTTAAGTAAATGTAATATTATATGCATTAAGTGCAACGCAGGTCGCGCTTTGTTTGTTTATTATCCTTGAAAGTTATAATAGTCAGCAATTATATAATACTAGCTTTTTCTCACGGTGTCACCTGCGTAGCGGGTTGAAAAGTAGACTATAGCACTCAGGAACAATGTAGCTTATTAGTGGTTACATTCTCAATCGTTCTGCTTTATACTCACCCACCTCATTTATATTTATATCTATATCCACACTTTATATATTCTATCGGTTGGTATCGTTAACTTATTTTTAAGCATAATTTCATCTTAATTTTTCTCTTTTAGTTATAAATTTGTATTTGTATTGTGTCCTATGTTATCATATGTTAACAATTTTATTTTAACCACGGAAGGCGCTGGCAACCGGGATACAGAATCTTCTAGTCCGGAGGCCAACGCACCTTTAAAAACAAAGTGTGCATTTAAACTAAATTTATCGCCGTTGTATTTAGTTATTTAAGTAAAAACCATGTACCTTTTTGCAAAGAATAAAGTATAAATAAAGTATAAAGTGAAAGATAGATAGTGACATTATATTTTGTATTACATATATTAATTAAAGTAAAGTTTACATACAGAATAGTTTGTCTGACAGTTCCATTACTGCAGGTAGAAGCCAGATAACTTTCTAGCCCTGTGTTCACTTGCGTGAGTACTGGCACCTAGTAATAGTTGCTAGTCGTAAATACTTGTCTAGTTCTCACATAATTGAGTGATAAATTGCCGTTTATTCTAATATTATAAACTAACTGGTATTAGTTTACGATGTCGCCTTTACTAATTCAGATTCAATTCTTGGCTTAATTTAAATTATAGTGAGTTGCAAAAATAATTAGCATTATAATCTAAACAAATAAATAAAATTAAAGTGTCTGTTTGTAATGTCAAAACAACTCCTTTTTACTCAACTTTGGTTTACAAATTTTTAAATGTTTATCTGTCTGTTTGTTTAGACTAATCTACGAAACGGCTAGACCGATTTTCACCGTACTTTAACGGGCAGATAGCTTATGTTATAAGTAGTAACTCAGGCTAATTTTATTTTTAAAAATAGCCTAGTAACGCACGTGAAACCGCGGGAGACAGCTAGTTGAAAATAAGTTGACATTGATATGTTTTACTTGATTTACCTTTACTTACAAGTAGCATTGCGTGGCAGCGGAAATTCCGCGCACTTCCGTTTTCGCCAATCTACCTTGCCCTTAATCTGGTTCTGTTGATCGTGGATACAATAATTTCAACTCTATAATGTCATAGGTAGGATACCTATGTTTACCTCGTTACATAAAAAATCTTCTAATATTTTAAACTAGCTGTTCCTGCCCGGTATCACCCGTGTGATTTTTAAGAATTAGCCAAATAGATGCAGCCTTCCCGAAGTGATGCGCTTACATACATTCCGGCATTTGATTTTTATTTATTTTCAGGAATACGAATTTTCAGGATTCTAAGGCCTCTAAGGGTCCTAAGAAAAGTCCCATAAAATGTGTTCAAATATAAGTCCTTAAAATATCGCTAGTTTATGACCGGACTCACTATAAACGGAACGTTATATGTGAAAGTTTGATTTTTTGTGAATCTAGTGAATTTATTCAATCGCCGGATTTTTATGTAATTTGGCATATAGATAGATATAGAAGTAGAGAATATGGGTCGAAATAGGTGATTGTGGGTAAAACCGCGACGAAAAGATAGTTTATAATAAAGAATGACAGCAGTTTCACAATCACTTTCATCGTAAATCATCACATCAGTACCGCACGTAGGAGCAGGGTCATCAACCCCGCTGATCTCTAATGACACCATGCTAACTATGGCAATTACTATAAACGCAACGCTATGCGGACAATGCTGGCTTAGATCCTACGACTACTTGGTGAATTCCATAGTAATCTGCCATAATAGCTCTGTCCTAAAATGTAAGCTAAATGTTCATTAGAATTTTTTAGTTGCTTAAGTGGTTGGTCATGCTCTCATGAGTAGGTGTATTTTATAAATGGTCTGTCATCAGAGCATGCGTTGGTACTATTTAAATCTAGGTCTTGTAACAGCCGGAATATTCATGAATTCCAGATACCTTTATTCCAGTCTTCATTTAAATAATGAGGTCATAACCACGAATTTACTAAAAAAGATGGGGATTGCTTTTTTATGATTTCTCATTCCAAATTATATTTCAACATCTAATATGTATAGGTATATTTTTGTAATAACCTTTTAACCTATTTTATTATTAGACGTGATTATTAATTTCAAAATGTAAGACGATATTTTAAACATAATTCAAAGAGTGAAAACAAAATGGTGTTCTTTATATTCTGAACAAATATTCAACAATGTTAAATAAATAATGTAATGATGACAAACAAGTTTATTAGAAAGGCGACATCTTGGCAAATACCAATGTTTTTTTTAAAGGAGCTTTAGTTCCAAAGATTTGTTTTCTTTCATAAACTCGTGTCGAACACATTTGTTTATTTATGACAAAATATTGTAAAAGATGTTGCAGATATGGTAGTCAGTCTCCATTCGGAACATTCCGGCAATAAGCCCGTTTTCTAGAAAATAGCTCATTATTTTTATTAGTTTTCTTTAAATAGCTGAAAGTGAAGAAGAAAGAGGAATGATTCTACCTCCCCCAAGTGCCGACCTACCTACCTATGTTAAACATTTTTTGTAGGTTACTTTTGGATATACTTTTTCATATCGATATATGGATTTTATTAGTTAATTAAATGCTGTCAAATTAAAATAATAACTTGACCTAAACTCTGATTGAAAATAATTGGCGTCGATTATTATCTCGCTTGCGTTTACATTTTTTTTACAAGTAGGTAGGTAGGTACTATCATTTGCACCAAGCTACAACGTAAATAGTGTAAGCGCAAACGCGACCAGTGTGTTATAATATAAAGTCAATACTTTACGCTAAAAGGTAACAACTCTTATTTTAAGCTAACCAACTGAGATTACTTGTAGGATATTTATGTAGGTACAGTTAGCGTTATTATTGTCACATTAAATAAAAATAGGATAAGGATAAATGTTTGCTATTAGTGAAAGAATTTTCAGAATCGGTAGTCTAGAGATTACCGGAGATGCTAGCATAGTTTGGCGAAATCAAAAGTTTATTTACTTAAGCTTTATTTAAGCTTGCATAAAGTAAATATTAAGACATCAAATACTCGAAACATTTTGTTATGTACGTCCGTAACAGCAACACCTACGTAATTTTACTTCCGGATCTACAAAACGTGGGCGTGAACAACATAGTTTAGCCATCGGCTGGAGTCTTTAACAATCTATTCCTCGGGGCAGTTCAAGTCTGACAAATAAGCACAATACTGCATGTAATCAAAGCAAAATTGACGCGACAGCTGTTAGGATGCCGTCCCACTGTGAGCTGTTGGAGGATTAGGTACCTATTTGTTGTTTCAAAACATTTAACTCAATGAAAACTTTCATAACTGAATCTCATCATTCTTTACGTAAACCATAATCATTTAAAAAGAAATGTCTAACTTCATGTTAGCCATGAAAGCCTTTGATAGTTTCCACTTATTGGTATTTTTTCTAACCCCCGGGTTAAATATGTCAAGTTGACAGAATTTATACAAATTCTGTCACATAGCCATATTTAAGCCGTGGGTTAGTGATATACGACGTTAGTGCAATTGGACCTAAGTAGGTAGCTGTATTCTATGATATCGGTTCCGCTCCGCTCAGCTTGTCGCTCGCAACAGGAGGCCTGCCTCGAGATGAAAGTGATTCCAATTGCCTTTTGTTCTCCCCGTGTTATGCAGTCCATGAGATTATCCGCAGTGATTTGTACTTTTATTTGCATTTGATGGACTATCCTTCCGCTTTGTTTCAATGTTGATTCAAATTTGATTTTTATTGTTATTGATTTTAAATTAGTTTTATATTGTGTCTTATTATTATTACTTACAAAACTGTGATCTTAAATTTTAATTGTTTATTATAATTATGGATACAAAAATTCTCTTGTGGAAAGAAATATGAATAATAATGTTTTCACATTGTTTGTACTATTGAATCTTTTATATCCATCGTTTTGTAACAAACTAGGACCTATACTTTAGAGCTTCGGTGGAAATGGGCCTTATTAGATTGATTGAAAACATAAATTTCAGCGACTGTCGGTCGTCGTTTTAAATGCACTAAAGTATTTTGCCGTTTCAATTAAATCAATCGGGCTAATCGTTGTTGACATTCCGGCCTGGCCGATAAACTATCACGACTTCGGTATAATCAATACTAGTTTCTAATGGAAACTGTTCATAAATCCAATGGTCTCAAAGCAGCCCCTTTCTTCTAATCAAGGAGATCCGGTACCAGTAATTCGACATTTGGCAGCATTCGTTAGCAATGACCATGTTTAGCTGTGTCTTCATTTCTCGCTCTGTCAATTTTTTGCGAGATTCCTGTGCCTCCATTTTTGGCAGTTCCAATTGGATCGAATTCAGTTGAAGTTTTAAGTTGGACTTGTAAGTTTTTGCTAGATTAATGAGATTGACTGCATTCTAAATTAATGGTTCGTGACTTGTTTGTATATTTTTTTTCCAACTAGGTACTTACCAAGTTTATTTTATTATTTCGATGTGTTGAATGTATTTAGACAAAACTTAACCGGACTTCAATTATTGAGTAGACAAACGGTTACAGCAATTTTTTATAACCCAGGTGTCCAGATAGCCGGAGAGGAAGAGCCGGTTCTTTCATTTAAATCACGATAGAAAGTGATGGATATTATTTAAATCCTGGGATTCATTAGTCTTAATTTTAACTATTTCACACCATACCCCTTAGGTTTACTCTGGTAATTATGGAGTCAAACATTTTAATGCGATTTTCTGATCGATTTCAATTTGACGTGAACATTTTTACTATTTCCATAACCGGAATATTTCCAATCTTCAGGAGGAACTGGACCTTACGGCCGTGAACAAAGCGGCGATGATGGACCTGCCCGCAGCCAAGAAGTGGCAGATCTACTGCAGTCGCCGGCCACCACCGGGGCAAGCTCCAGCTTTGGCCACGGCACCACAAGTCGAGGAATACATCAAAGCTCTCAATGAGATTGCTGACGTAAGTACGATGACGTATTACAGTGACATGACGTAACAATAAAGGTAGCCAGAAATGGTTAAGAAACGAAGACAAAATGGTGATGATGCAGCATTCGCATAAGAAGTGATGGAAATATTGCAGTTTCTTATCATTCCTATTGCTTTTAACTTATGATCATCCAGAAATTGTGTTGGATCAGATGCTATCACAGTCAATGTTAAATCGATTGATACTGAGGGAGCAGTAATTTAAAGCGATGATAGCTCAGTGGTCATCTTAAATATCGTGGCTTCAATTCCACTGAGCTATAATCGCCTTGATGGTCATGTTGTTGAATATCGTGGGGAAGGTTTTCGGGTCGAATTCTACAATAAGCCATATAATCGTGTGGCAGCTATAATACGATGGTTAAAACACAAGTCTACACACCGTAAAAAGATAACCAACCATTGCAATACTGTCATTCGTAACTTATGGAGAAAACTACTTCTTCTTCCAGGCTTTCGCCTCAACAGAAGGCATGCCAGCAGCAGAGACCTGTGCCCTCGTGGATGGACTGAAGACGGCTCTACGGACAAGAGCACACAGCTTCGTCCTCCGGTTCATCAAGCAGGGGGGCCTTGGCGCACTCCTCGACGCCTTGCAGAGAGCACCACGGGACGATGCGATCACCAGGCACAACCTCATAGCGGGAATAAAGGCGCTTATGAATAATTCTGTGAGTTTTAGAGATACCTGTTTAAATGTAGATTATATATAATTATATAGTCTTGGGTGAAGAAGACACTGTACATTTTGTAAAGACACTGTACATTTTGTAAATCAATGTTAGATCTTGTTATTGCTAGTTTCACTGGACAGCTATTCTTAGAGGCCAAGAATGTATATGGATTTGTAATTTATACTAGTTTAAATGATCATGATAGTATGTTTGATTAATGTCTTATTCTGTTGTTTGTCTGTCTGTCTATTATTTTTATCGGAACTCATTTTTAAGTGATCCAATATTACTATTGATTCACCTTAGTTCTGTGTAAATAAAATTTATTTTCGAGCTTCTTACTTTCTTCTTGCTTGTCTTCTAATACTAGTATTTCCTAAAACTAAGCTTCAACATTCTCATTCTCGCCATATTCCTTACAAAGGGTCCAAATTACTTAAAAATCTTTTGCTATTTATTCCTGAAAAAGCTATGAGAGGTCTATTCGCTATGTCTATCTCACAATGCTTTGTTATCTATGCAGACTGGTCGTGCACACGTCCTGGCTCACCCCACCAGCATCGATCTGATTGCACAGTCCCTCGACACGGAGAACGTCAAAACCAAGGTCGCTGCACTCGAGATATTGGGCGCCGTCTGTCTTGTACCTGGAGGACATAAAAAGGTGAGTCACTTACGTTATTTTAAAGGTTGGCACAGAGATAGTTCGTTCTGGAATTTGATTTTGTTATACAACAAATTCGCCCAATAAGCAAACGGCCTGATTGATGGTAAGCGGTAACCATAGCTTATGGACGTTTAATCGACACCCGTTGCAAAGACTACTAATCTACGCTCCGAGTACCATTTGCGCGTTTCAGAATTCGCGATTCAATTCGAAATTTTTATCACGGGATCATTTGATGTTTTGTATGATTTTGAAGTTAGTACCATAATATGTTTACTCCCCTTGGGGTCAGACGACCGACGATCAAACGTAAGCCTTACATAAAAAAAAACCATATTGACGATCCTATTACTCTGTATACAGTAAAGGTTTTGTAGTGCAAGCTGCAATAACCTACCACTTTTTCAAAATTAATATTTAAATTTCCAGGTGCTAGAAGCAATGGTCCACTTCCAAAAATACGCGGGCGAACGAGCCCGCTTCCAAGCCATAATGAACGAACTAGACAGGAGTACGGGTGCTTACCGGGATGACCTCGGCTTGAAGACCGCCATCATGTCCTTCGTGAATGCCGTTCTCAACTATGGACCTGGGGAGGAGAGCTTGGAGTTCAGGCTGCACTTGAGATACGAGCTCTTGATGTTGGGGATACAACCAGGTGATTTGATCTTCTTGATGTTAATCTTAATCAGAAAACAGCATCTTAATTCCCATATTGTGTGTCGTTGATCAAAGAAATAGAAGGCTTTTGATTCCTTATTGAAGTAGAAATCTGCTTTTTGTTAAATTGTATAAAATACTTTTAAAGTTATTTTAAGGTTTAGATCGATTTTCCAAGTGTTTGACACATTATAACGCCTTAAAATCGTTGTTTGCTAATGAGCCTTTAGTTTGCCTTTATAGTTATGCAGACTTAGGCCTGGGGGCCAATTCCACTAAACATTTGACACCTTTGATTGGATTAGAATTGTTTCGGTTACCAAGGGCAACAACGATTACAATCTAATCGTAAACCAATCGTGGTTTGGTTTCGTTTATTTAGCGGAATACCGTATTTTAGTAAAATTAGAATTGGATTGGAAACGAACTTTAACTGAATCAAAATTGGATGTCAACCGTTGTAATTTAGCGGAATTGCCCCCCTGGAAGGCCTGTTTCACAAGTTGCCTTTGAGTAACAACGGTACTATAAAATCCATGTAATATATCCATCTCTTTCATCCGCAGTGATTGAAAAACTCCGCAAATACGAGAACGAGACGCTCGACCGGCACATTGAGTTCTTCGAGATGGTTCGCAATGAGGACGAGCGCGAACTGGCGCGGAGATTCGACAAAGAACACGTGGATACTAAGAGTGCCGCCAACATGTTCGAGTTGCTGAGACGGAAGCTCAGTCATACTGCTGCGTACCCACATCTGCTGTCGCTGCTGCAGCATTTACTGTTGCTGCCCCGTAAGTTGTTATTATTGTTTTTTTTTTTTACTATGTATAAGCCTGTGTTTTATGTGGCCGTGGTAAGTACACAACGCCTGGAAGGAAACTGAGCTGCAGCTGTCGGAACACAGTGGAAGGTGCTTGGCAACATATTTTCAACTTGAGGGTCAGCCAGGTACTGCAAAGTACCAACCACCGAAAGCTTAAGCTTATTGTAGGATTCGAATCCACGACCTTCGTTTCGGCATTTGACGACACTACCACTGAGCTATCATCGCCATAAATGATTAATAGTTACAGTAGAGTTACTTTGAAGTCTATGATTGATGTATGCCTTTTCTCCAGTGGAATACAATCCGCACTCACAGCACTGGCTGCTGTTGGACCGTGTAGTGCAGCAAGTAGTTCTGCAGCAGCCGGCGGCCGGCAGCCGCGCCAGCAGCGAGCAGGGCAGTGAGAGGGGCAGCACTACTGATCAGACTAAGGTAAACATTATCTACGGTAACATGGCGCACCCCTCTAAACTTCTAAACGTTTCTATTTAGGGTCGTGTGGGACAGTACTAGCAGCCTCCTGAACAACTTGTTAGAGAGACATGATACTCCGGTTGTGCGGCACTGGTACTCCATGCACATTGCCTACAGGGTCGCTCTTATCAATTTAAAATAATATTTTAGGATAATTCTGTACCACTAACATAGCTTATAAGTGATTACTAACATAATATGGATGTATATCTGATTTAAATAAATAAATAAAAAAAAACATAACAGACTCACAACGCATGTGTGCGTACTGGTACGGTCGTCAAACAAAATTAAATCTAAGGATTTATTGCTCGACTAGCGGCGTAATTAATCGCTCATTCTTTATTATTATTATGGCGCTGCACTGACGTACTCTATGACAATGACATGTCCGTTTTCTTGCGCGGTCGACTTATGATTACTAGACCAACAAATCTGGTAATAATTGAAATACTGAAGACAACTATTTACAAACTCTTTCGTAATGATGTGACTACACACATTGAAAATAGTAATTTGTAGGGGCGCGCCATGTTATCGTAGTTTATCTCTAATATGATAGATTTAAATATGTTTAAAAAAATCATCTAACTCATGAATCCATCAGATACAAAAAAACTAAAAAACTAAAATAATGTTATCAATTATTTCTAGATTTACGATCCAGATGTGACACCACTAGAAATAAATGTGGGTGAAATTGTGCACCTGTTAGCCAAGGAAGAAGAGCTCGTTGCAGCCAGAACTAAGGCCGAGGGGTTAGAGCGAGAGAACATCGACTTGGCAACGGAACTAGCCAAGAAGGTACGTCGTCCATAGATTACAGCGGTTGAGGTTATAACATAACATTACCGTCATATGGTTGTTTGCCATTTTCATATTTTGAGCATGCACTGTGGTTTTTCGAGATTTCTTTAAATTTTCTGTTTGATTTAACGTAATAACATAAAGGATTAAGTTATTTTATTAATGCGTGACAAAAACCTCAGTGCGTGTTTTAAGTGACAAGCTATAATTTATGATATTCATTTGGTCTATGATGGTAAAAGCCTATAATAACTACAGTAAAATTATTGGAGAGTTGAGACACTATTCTGCCTCCGGCAACTATGAGATTGTCTATCAATTAATAGTCACAAACAAGAATTCGATTACATATTTTTGTTTGTTTTTTGTACTGTCTATACTGTATGTATTATCAACTTTATGTCGATCACCGGTAGGTGTAGCTGAAAACCAGTGTTAGCCTGAGCATCCAGCAGAGATGTGCTAAACTGCGTTGCGAGAGATGTGTTCACGAATGTAGGAATAGATTGGATAGAATCGCCTCTTGTCAAAAATTATGCACAATATGTCGTATGTACGATTTTTGACATTCTAAAAATCATACAACATTTGGTGTGTATATTGTATGTGTGGCCTTGAGGCTTTTATTTACAAAAATACTGGCATTTGGCATTGGGTAGCGTCGTTCGAATGTGCGAAGTCTGTCCATGAGTTTTTTCTAAGTCTATGAATGTGTTTTTATGCACCAATAGAATCACTTCATTTAGAAAGACTTTTGGTGCATAAAAACATTCCTTGCAACGCAGCTTAACACATATCTGGTGGATACTCCGCTTTAAACGCTTAGTACGTGCGATATAATAACTCAGAAATATTTGTCTATGGGCTCAACTCTTCAATACAACATTCAATTCAACCTCCACACCATTCCATCTTAAACCCATCATCGAGTAATCCAACCGACGCACAAGAGACAGTGTGGTCGTGCATGCATGCACATTCATTCTGACGGGCATACTAACGTCCCGAACAGGAGAAGCAGGTGGACCAGCAGGGCCAGGAGCGCGAGGAGTTGGAAGGCGTGGTGTCCCGGCTGAAGGAGCGGCTCGAGCGGGAGACCGCCGCGCACATGGAGTGCACGGAACGCGCCCGGGCTTCCGCTTGCAGGGCGCATCAGCTTGAACAACAGGTTACTATAGACCCGGTCTAACGAACTTTGAGAGATTCAGGGCTTTTAACAATCCGAAGATATGAGCAACTTTTGATATGGGAGGATGTTGGAATGACGATGATAAACCGCATATTATGATTGTAAAATTAGCTCTATCTATACTAATAATAAAGCTGAAGAGTTTGTTTGTTTGTTTGTTTGTTTGTTTGAACGCGCTAATCTCTGGATCTGCCAGTGGGATATGGAAAAACCTTTTTGCAATTGAAAGCCCATTTATTAAGGAAGGTTATAGGCTATAGAACATCACGCTACGACCCTCAGGAGCTGAGCAATGATAAAAAGAACGTTAAGCGGGAGCACGTATAGCATGGGTGAGCGATGCGACGCGGTTGTCAATGGATGACAGCGGTCGCCTAGGTAACAGTTTTTTGTTATTTTTAACTGTCATCAAGACGAGGTTATCAATTCGTCGGAATCTTTTTTATGTATGTTCCTCGATTACTCGAAGATGCCTGACCCGATTTGGAAACTATACATACAGGTGGTCACATGGTCACCAAGTCAGGGTCTGATGATGGGATCTTGAAGAAATCGAGGGAACTCTTCAAATTTTATAGGCACTAACAATGTTTTTCATATATTTTCTAAAACTATTCAGATATTTGCGTCTGGTAGTCGTCACATGTTGCTGAACTGATGATGGAAGGTACAACTCCTTAACGGGTAGGAGTTAGGGGATAAATCTCTAAATATTATAGGAACGATGATGGAAAGTACAACGCTAATATGCTTATCCTAGGTCAGTGACCTTGAGAGTCATTGATTACACATAAGAAACTAAAAAATGAAATACTTTTAACAAAAAAAAACCACAAAGGCACTAATAAGTATAAAATAACTATGTAAGAACTCTATCTACTCTGATAGTTTTGAAGTCAACGAAATTAGCCATTGCTGTTGCATCATCAGATATCTATTGCTGCTACACTATTGACAGGTAGAAGGACGGCTCATTTCACTTCTAAACAGACTCTTACGGTATTTCTTGAAAAAGACAGCGTACGCTCTATACGTAAAAATGGACCATTGGGCAAGGTTTTACAAGATGCAAACCTAATAATATGGGATGAGTGCACATGACTCATAGAGCTCATCTAGAGGCTTTCGATAGAACTCTCAGAATTATAAAATGCACAAATAGCCATGGGTGGAATAACTTTGATGTTTTCTGGTGATTTCAGATAAACGTTGCCTGTTAGGGAAACTAGATCAGATATTATTAAATCTTGCTTATCTGTTGAATTATTGAAACTGTATACCAAAATGAGGAGTCACTTGGGTAGAGGAAGCACAGATTTCCCAATAAAGCTCCATTTAATCGGGGATGGGAAAGTACCTGAATCAGATAAAAAAAATAGCTATTGACAAATACGTTGGTGAAATTGTGACCAACACTGAAGACCTGATCTGTAGAGTATATCCGGATATAGCCAATATCGACCAAAAAAAAACATTAATGGATGTGTGAGAGGGCAATTTAATTTAATTAGCTGCCAGAAATATAAGCGTTGACGCCATCAACGACAAAATAATGGCTAAACTACCAGCCGACAGCGTAGTTTTCGAATCGGACCAGTAACTCCGGAGATTCACGCGTTCAAACAAACAAACAAACTTTTCAGCTTTATTATTTAATGCTAAATAGCTTTCCACCCGCGATGCCACCCGCGATCAGTCAGTCAATTAACCAACTTCAAGCGGAGGTTATCAATTCGTTGAAATCTTTTTTTTGTATGTTCCCCGAATACTCGAACGCCTGGACCGATTTGGAAAAATATTTTTTGTTTGAAAGGGTATACTTCACAAGTTCTATGGATCTGATGATAGGATCCTGGACAAATCGAGGGAACTCTTTAAATTTTATAGGCACTTACAATGTTTTTCATCATACTTTCTAAAGCTATTCAGATATTTGCGTCTGGTAGTCATCATCTTATGTTGCTGAGCTGATGATGGAAGGTACAACTCCTTAATGGTTAGGAGTTAGGGGATAATTCTTTAAATGTTATAGGAACGATGATGGAAACTACAACGCTAATATGCTTATCCTAGGTCAGTGACCTTGAGAGTCATTGATTACACATAAGAAATTCGAAATTGAAAAATAAAAAACTTTTAACAAAAAATAGGACCGCCTTCAAAGGCACTAAAAAGCAGAAAATAACTATTTAGGAACTCTAATATGATAGTTTTGAAGTAAGCGAAATAAATCTGCGGTACCATGATATCGGTTCAAATTTTTGTTAAAAGTTTTATATATTTAGATTGGCTATTGGACGCTGATCAGTGTTATTATCACCATCGGCATCAGCGTAGGCATCAAAGTGACCATAAGAAAGATCTTGGGAAAAACGTAACCTTTTGATGGGTTGGTCTTCTGTACCAAATTTGGCATACTGGTTTCCATTTCGATATACTTCAAATACAAATGGGTATATTTGACCGGCTGCAACTAACTCGCAGAAATGTAGAGTGTTGTAACATCTAATTTATACTTTTCTTTTGTCCCATGATTGTTGCCAAGACGGTCATGAGACATAACAGCAAATTCATCCCAATTGTTCGTCATATGCATTGCATTGCACCAAGCTTTTATGTGAGTTCAAAAGCAGTATTGATATCAACTTCGATGCAAATCACCCCCAAAATAACTTTCTACCCTTTTTTAACCCCGATAGGCGATGAGTTTCAATAAAATACAAAACACGTCTTCCATCAATTATCTTAAAGAATGTTTATGCAAAATTTGAAGTAGATTGGACCAAGGAATCACGTTGTTCCATACAAACTTTGTCCCAGTTTTTCAACCCCTAAGGATTTCGGAAGATCCTTTCTTATAGGATGCCTACTTCATACGAAGAACACACCCTCTAAATTTCAGGTCTCTACGATCAGAGGTTTAGGCTATGCGTTGATCCGTCAGACAGTCATTCAGGACTATGCATGTTAAATAGATATTAGACCACCAAATTTATGTAATGGTACCAGACTTCAAGTAAAATTTCTAGATTTCTGTCATAGTAGCGATTGGTTTTGACTGAGCCAGCAGTTGGGCAAACAGTACTGATACCTCGCATTCCGATGATACCCATAGATTTACCATATAGATTTAAACGAATAGGTACAATTTCCTGTGAAATTACCTACCTATCGTCTGAAGTAAATATAAATAAAGCACAAGGACAAACTTTTAAGCATGTTGGAATATATTTAAGAGAAAACTGTTTTTCCCATGGACAATTATTATGTTGCCTTATCTAGATCAGGTTGCATAGGCTACTTTTTATTTGGAAACGCGGGTGGAACCGCGGGGGACAGCTAGTAAATGATAAAGGGCTAAGTGATGCTAAAAAAATCCAGATTCGACTGTTTCTTAGGTTCAAACGTACAGACTTTTGCAGCTTTATAGTTTGCGTTTGATTTTAGAGGAGTGATAACGAAGCTAAGGCTGTTACACGATTTAAACTATGCCTATGCTACCTAGCTTTAAATACGTCAAAGTTGTAGGGGACTCAGGCTCAGGACTCAGACGCTGGTCTGTTCTGCTCTTTTACTGTTAGTTTAATTAACTTGGATGTAAAATCTTGTGTCGGAATATGTGGGATTTCGACTATAAAAAAAATACTTTGTATTCTCTATAGTAAAAGTTGTTCTATTTTCATCTCTCTCAGTTCTGCTATGAATTAAAAATCGTCCTGCAGACGCTACGCTTAGGCGATTGAGGATTTAATACGAGAACCATTGGGGATTTTGAAATTAATGAGCGTAATCTAGATTTTAGGATGCCTTATTTTGGTTGGTTTAAAGCAAGCCTTTAGGAAAAGGGTAACTAATACTAATTTGGTTAAAAAATATGGTACACAGGTATACTGACCGAGGTACAGAAGGTTCATTATTCATGCCTGATATCGTGCTTCAACTATCATACCTATATATTTAAGGGCAATATTACCGAACATATGATTTAATGTGGAGAAGCTGATTGCATACAAAAACTCTTTCTAAAGTTCTAAGGCCATGACTATGCTTGTGTTTAGTTCGTCGACGATGTCAGTATCGAATTTGATATGAAATATGGTTGGAACTCTCTGATTCTGAGCCATATTTTATATTAATAGGCCCTCTGTTTTATTCTAAAAACCGTTGAACGTTACTTTAATTTATCATTACTGATGTGACGTTCTTTTTGTGCAATTTTATTGGTTAACTATCGTCTGTCGTTTTTTAGAGTACACTCTTGATGGTTTTATTATTTGTTTGTTGGGATATTTTAATGTTGCAATGATGTTCACAGCTGAACCAAGAGCGAGCGGAGAAGGCGAGGTTTGAAAAACTAGTCAGTGAAGGAAGTATACCAGATGATGCTAAGGTAATATTTATTTCCCAACAAAATTTTGTATTTGCAGCGAATTTCTTGAAATCCCGAACTGTAAAAAGCCTAAAGAATTACTTATAATACCGATTTTGTCACGCTTTAGTATTTTTAAACGAAAAATTGATTACAATTATAACCTGGGACATTTGTCTCACATGGCTGATCCCAAGCTAAACAGAGTTTTAAGGTAACTGATATCTACAACTTTTTTTTCTAACAGGTAAGCAACCTAAAAAGCGCAGTGATAGAGACATGCACGGTGCCCCCACCTCCCCCTCCCCCCTCACTGTGTCCCCCTCCCCCGCCGCCGGCGGCTCCCCCCGCGCCCGTGCCCCCTCCCGCCCCGCACGCTCTCGCCCCTCTCCCCACCGGACCCAAGCCCAAGAAGAACGTACCGACCCCCGGTAACCCTCTGAAGAGCTTCAATTGGAGTAAACTGCCTGATGCCAAGCTTCATGGCACGATATGGCAGGAGTTGGATGACACGAAACTGTACAATGCGATGGATTTGCACTCGATTGACAAGATGTTCTGCGCTTATCAGAAGAATGGTGTTCAGGTAAATTGTTGCCTTTGTTGTTACTTTGGTAATCTTATCTTTCTTCTTTGTTTTACTTCTTCCCATTTTCTTGTTCTTTTCCGAAGCCACCCAGTTAGAAGCCAGTCAGTTTACTGTTAAGAAAACCTGTAATTTGGTGGTCACACTTAACAGTAATTAATTCCCAAATTCAATTCCTTTCCTAACAGAACGAAGGCTCCGTAGAAGATTTAAGACAACTGGGCTCTAAGCCCCGCTCAAAGATCTTGTCAGTAATCGATGGACGACGGGCGCAAAACTGCACCATTCTGCTGTCAAAACTCAAGATGACTGACGAGGAGATCTGCCGGTAAGATCAATCTGCCCAATTTTTAATACTGGCGGCAATAATACAGGCTGTTTTTTTTACAATTTTACGAGTTTGATTCCCGGCGTAGTGAATTTATTTTTTAAAATTCCAAGCGTACAATTTTAGCTCGTATCAAAATCGGCGTTGAGACTCTTTCTAACCATTTTAACGAAGTTTTTACTAGCAGATAACTGTTGCGGAATCAAGAGAACCAAATAATTTAGGTAATATTGAAATTTTTGGATCGTAAAAGTTATAATTAATTTCAGAGCGATACTACGTATGGACAGTGGCGAACAACTACCCATAGACATGGTGGAACAGCTCCTTAAGTTCACACCAAGCGCTGAAGAGGCGGCCCTCCTCGAGGAGCATCAGGACGAGCTGGACAGCATGGCCCGAGCTGATAGGTTCCTTTACGAGATCTCCAAGTGAGTATCTTTTTAAAAATGTGACACATTGTCGATCCCCTCTCTCCTCCTTAACGTGTGACGTAATTTATGGATTTGATAATTTGCTTGGTGACCAAACACGTGACTTCAAATGAAGTAGCAATAGTCATAGAAGATACTTGGTCGTTTCCGTAGAATCCCCCACTACTCGCAGCGCGTGCGCACGCTGCTGTTCAAGAAGAAGTTCTCAGTGGCGGGCGCCGAGGCGCAGGCGCGCGCCGCCACCGTGCTGCGCGCCGCCCGCGACATGACGCGCTCGCGCCGCCTGCGCGCGCTGCTCGAGATCGTGCTCGCGCTCGGCAACTACATGAACAGGTATACTCGGGTACAGACTGTACCCACTATAGGCTACTTACAGGCACATCGCTCGTGGAACCGACGGCCGCTGGGGCAGACGGGGTGGACGTCTTTCTGCTGATATGATGATGATGTTGAGGCTGCTTACATCCATCCAACGACATTCCTTCATCCCATTACATGAAAATGTTAATGTCAAGTAATATAATTTATTAAGAATACAGATAAAACCAACTTTTGATTATTTAGGACTCCGTCAAATATTTTGTTTTCCAAAAGATTCCGTCGCCTATAAAAGTTTGAGAACAGCTGATCTACTCCATTATGTTCAATTCTTGATTTCCCGGCTGAACTCTTACTTGTCACCTATTTATTTCTTATAATCATGTCGAATATGAGCTTATTTAATATATTTAAACATTTACAGAGGTGCACGTGGCAACGCGTCAGGTTTCCGTCTGACGTCACTCAACAAGCTGGCAGACACCAAGTCGAGCGTGACGCGGAACACCACCCTGCTTCACTACCTCGTTGAAATGCTTGAAACGCAGGTACGTTATATGACAAGCTATGATAGGTAGATTACATTACCAAGAATACTCTGCGAGCAAAATGTAAAGCTTCCTTGGTCATGTAATTGTAATTGTCAACACTTATATTATAATGAGGTAAAGTTTACAACACAACAACAACTCTACAACCGAGAACATGGCTTGCATTCAATGGCTCCTAGGACCAAATACTGAAACGCCACTTAAAATTCAGGAGCGTCTTAAATACTTCAGTCGCCTCTATTCCATACAATGGAACTGTCAAATTACGACTTAATCGATGTTTGTTTGGCCACCAGTATTTTCAGGAAAGAGACTGGTCTATCAACTTTTTCTGATACATATAACTTCTCGAGAGATTTTCTTCCCTTACCCGTTAACAGTATATTCTTCTCACAAACAGTTCAAAGACGTCCTCCTACTAGAAGAAGACTTGCCTCATGTGCGGGCAGCAGCCAAGGTCTGTGTGGAACAGCTGGAGAAAGATGTCGGTGCACTACGCAATGGACTGCGAGAAGTGTCCAAAGAGCTGGATTATCATGCATCTTTGCCTGCGCCAGCGTCGCCCCATGATGCCTTCGTGCCAGTCATGAGGGAGTTCCACGCTCATGCTGTGTGCTCGTTCACGCAGCTTGAGGATCTGTTCCAGGTATGAGGTCTCTCTGAAATATGAATAGGAATAAATTGTAGTATTCAAAATTAGGTATAGTTTTTTATTATTTTTTATTATAATACTAAGGCAGCAAATAAGCATACAGCTTAGCCGATGGTAAGTGTTTTCCGTAGCCTATTGACGCTTGCAACGGGTATCATTCAGGCTTGCCCACCATGCAACCATTTCTTCTTCTTGACGAACTCCGTACTCTATTGGTTTTGTTTGTTTTACTGTATATGACATAGTAGATACATAGATAATATAAAAATACAATTGTCAATGTAAATACCAAATATATAATAAGCTCTCTCTACTCTTTTTTGCCATACCCTAACAGAGTCCTTGTACTCATATTAATTCACTGTATGTGTAACATTGTGTGTACATTGTGCATTTTATAAATAAATAAAACCACTGCACCATTATTTCTACAGGCTGAGCGTTTATTTTGATATCAGAAGGTTGACAAAGTAGGCGGTCCACCTGACGTTATCGTCGCCTATCGCCATTTGCAATACCAGAGGTATTACCAATGTGCTGAACCGTTACAATGCCAGGAAGGCAACCGGCTCTCGAGCATAATTCAGTAGGATGTTCTTTCAAAAATGCATAATGCGAGATCATTTTCAATATATTATCATCGCAATAAATAAATAAAAAAATATACTTAGAACACAATAACTGTTGGTGCAGGATATGAAGAGTCGTTTGGAAGCGTGTGCGCATGCGTTCGGCGAGGAGCCGAGCTCGTCCCCCGAGCAGCTGTTTGGCGCGCTGGACGCCTTCCTCACGCAGCTGGGTGACGCGCGCGCGGAGTGCGACGCCGCCCGGAGGCGCCGGGACGACGAGGAGAGGAGGACACGGCACGAACAGGAGGTAACTCTATCTTACTTATATCTTTACATTTCAGATTAGATTCTACAACAACGGTACTTCGTGAATTCCATAGTACAATCTGCCATAATAGCTCTGTCCTAAATACAAGCTAAATGTTCAATATATATTTTTAGTTGCTAAAGTTCATGAGTAGGTGTATAAGTTCATGATAAATGGTCTGTCATGCGTTAGTACTATTTAAATGTAGGTCTTGTAACAGCCGGAATATGCATGAATTCAAGATACATTTATTCCAGTCAAAACAACCATGAATATGCTAAAAATGGTCAAATCAAGTAATAATTATGGGATATAAAGGGGTTCTGGATAAGAAGAACGTCATACCCGATGCCTAAATTACACTTTTTTTTGCAAACTTTTATTTAACTCCCATGTTTAAAAACATGTTGTTTAAGTCGAAACTGGCAAGTCAATTTTAATTCCCAACCCGGTGTTCAATTGATCTGAAATTTGGTTTATATAATGTAAATCCGATGACAATACAATAATATGGTAGGTATCATTGAGCTGCCCTGAAAAAAAAAGTTTTACTTTAAATACGTCTATTTCGTATCCATAAGTTTGATAATAGAATCGAGTAGTTCGAAAAAATTACAGACATGTTGGTTGCAGTTTCAAAAGCGTTATAAAAACCGTTAATTTATACCCTTTATTTGTTCCACAGCTCAAAAAACGGACAATGGAGCGAAAGCAGGCCTCCAGCTTGCTGAGCTCAGTTGGAAAATCCCTCGGAAAATCCAACGGATCGACCGATTGCAACGGCCATGCCAATAGCGACAGCTCTAGAGATGGCACCCTAACAAACGGACAGAAAGGAGAGTTCGATGACCTCATATCAGCTTTAAGAACCGGTGACGTATTCGGTGATGACGTAGCCAAGTTTAAAAGATCAAGGAAATCATCCAAAGCCAGTCATAAAGGTAGAGATTCCCCACCTAGAGGAGTTTGTAGAGAAGATTCGAGAGAGAGACAGAAGAATTGAATGAAATCATGGATTTTCAATGGAATTAGTGAATCTTTGAGCGAGGTTGGTAGATATGGAATTGAAAAATGTTGCGGTTTAGTTTAGCGACTGTTTAGAATCAAAATTTAATGGGAACAGTTTCTTTGATGATTGCTGATGTAGTTTCTAAAGAAACAATAGCTTTAAATTCTTGGAGGGTTAGGTCTCTTTGAGCATTAATAGTCTCCAAAAACTAGAATAATTTATTAGACAAAAGTCGCTGAACAGTGTAAGCAGTCACCGCATGACACGACATAGTCTAGCCAACCTGCAAGATTAGAATAATTGAAACAAGTGATATTTTCCAAGTATGAGATTATACAACATATTTACGTAGCGAGTGATCATTAATCGAGTCACAAATTGAGATAATCGATTAGAAGAATATAATGTTACACCGAAATCGTGTCATAAACATGTTAGTTTTATGCGACAACGAATACTATATCTGCTGCCATTTTTTTTGGACTAATTTTTTAGCGTTTGGCTACACAAACGTGGTGCCTAATTTTTGATTATATATTTTACGTTCACACTGAAATTTTTTCGACGAAAATAGCTTTTTGCTGGATATCGACTGATGTAGTCAAAGACTGTGCATGTTATTCCATAGAAATTTTTATAATTTTAGATTTACGTAAATAATAAGCGTTGTGTGATTTGAATAACCATAGAGTAGTGTATTACTTTTTTACAATATACCTAAATAGTGCTGTCGATTTTACACACATTGATTGATAAATGAGTTAATAAAGTTTAGTAATATTTTTATTATTTTGGGGAATACAAAAATAAAAATAGGAAATTATAGTTTTATGTCGATGGGCGTAAAATTGCTTTTTGACTGTTTGAAAAGTGACGACAACTTTTAACATATCTCAAATATCTTTAAACGGATCACACTAACACTACATCATACAATGTGAATTGAATTAAAAATAATACTACATCGTAACTGACAAATACCTATATAACTATAGATTAGGAATTGATACAGCAAATGTTTATCACGGTTTTTGGACTTTTTGTAATTATTCGACAACTTTTTATCGCATGATAGTCGATTTTTGATAAATTTACATTGTAATAAATATCTCGGTTTTAACTTTTATTTATTCCAATTATCTTTTTTTAAAATAAATGAAATTTTATTTTAATTTGTAAATAATAAGTTTTAGTTTGCCAAAATTTGTTACAGATTGAAATGCGGGAATTTTAAATAATTTATTGAAAAATGTCGTATCATAAAAGATGGTTTGTCTTTTGTATATTTTATTGTTTTGTTCAGTATTGCTTAAGCGAATTGTATAATAATATAATTATTACCTATAGACACTATTTAAATTAAACCTCTTGAAAAATGTATGCATTTCTTAATTTTATATCCACCTCGAAAACTCCCATCTATTATTTTTTCAGTAGGTATGTTAAAATGAATATCTACAGGCACACTTGATGTTGTACTATCTACAAAGTTAAAGCATTACCTTAAGAGTGCATTTTGTGTAAAGTGACAAGCGGCTACCTGTGCCTCACACACAAAATATAACCAGACAATGCGCTTGTCATGAAAATAGTCTAAACAAGAGACGGTTTTTATTGTCAACAATACATATCAACAAATTAGTCTAGCGCTATTAGTTAAGGCGATGATAGCTCAGTGGTAGTGACGTCGGATGCCGAGATGAAGGTCCCGGGTTCGAATCCTACAATGAGCTTGAGCTTTCGGTGAAGGAAAACATCGTGAGGAAACCATAGCACGGTGGTAGGGTACTTTGTAGTACCCGCCTGGCTGGCTACCACCCTCAAGTTGAAAATCTATCGCCAAGCACCTTTCGGTTCCGACAGCTGCACTTGAGAGCCAGTTCTTTTCTAGTCTTTGTGTGCTTACCATCATCGGCCACATCATCACTGACCACGGTGAGATTGTAGTCAAACACAGGCCTATAAGTAGTAAAAAAAAAAAAAAAAGCGCTAGTCTAGCGTTAAAATACGTTGAAATCTGAGTATAGGATTTTACTAGATATTATCGCTAAACTTAAAATTATCGTAATATTATATAATTATGTATTTACCGAATGCTGAGGCTGCTGAAATTTTGTAGGATTACCTATTAATAAAAATGTACCTATACCTACCTACTCCTATCCTTATATCCATCTAAAATCACCTCACACAAACATGACCCATCTTACGATATCAAACAACAGTTATAGCAGACTAGCTGTTTCACGCGGTTTCACTCGCGTTCCCGGGATAAAAAGTAGCCTTCGGGGATAATGTAACTTCCTATTAGCACTATTAATGAAATAATTTTTCAAATCAGACCTGTATCTCCGGAGATTAGCGCGTTCAAACAAACAAACTGTTCAGCTTTATTATTAGTTTAGATATAGAAGTATAGATACAGATAGAGCAGCTTTAGATACCTACTGTACTAGATTAAGGCTCACGTGTATCGATAGTATAATTGGATCAGCCAGCTGACTATCACGTCGGAAAATAAAGCAAGGGGAGGAAAATTTAATTTTACAACCCGGAAGGATGTACCTACTAATGCAATTTGCAGGGAGCAGAGAGAGTGGAAGGCTTTATCGATATCTATTTATGGAAATTTAATTACAGTTTCAAGTGGTGTGATGGTTTCCATTAGCTTATTGAAAGATAATAGGCTAGATGACAGTGTCAAAAATAAATGACCAAACACTAACCAATGCATAAAACATCTGAAAACACGCGGAAACATCAAATATGTTGTACATTTAATGCTTTCTATGATTTTTTATTACCAGTAGAACCACTAAGAGTAGATCATTTGATGCTGTGAAACGATGACGTCAAACGATCACATAGCTTAGTATTTCATACAATATTCCATGTAACCGATCGTTTTGACATTTATTAAAAAGTTGCTGATTTGATATGCCAGGAGGTTATCAATTGGGTTGTGTTTTCTTTATGTTTGTTCACGCATAACAGTTTTGTTTATGAACCTATTTTAATAATTATTTTTGCGTTGGGTTCAGTATTTTGTTGTGAAATATCGTAAAGTATCACTTTTGTCTTTTACCGTATAAATTTTATAGAATTGTGTTCGAAATATAATCGGCCCTGTGAATATAGTAAGATTTCAAAAACTCTTACATTGTTTACGTATGAACACAGTAGTTACCTATAGGTAGGTACCTACATTTATTTATTTTATTATTTATATCGAAAAGAACAGTGTATCATAAACAAAACATACCTAATATATTATATTATAATCTCATTATATTCAACGTAAAAGTTTTGCTGTTTGGATGTGTGTTTCAATTACGCTAAACGTCGGATATGAACGAATCTTGTCATATAAGTAACTTGGGAAACAAGATCCTGGGGAACGACACCCCATTTGTTTGCACGAACTTGTCTGTTTGTCTTGAGTCTGGGTGTTATTATCTATTTAAGTGTAGGTATTTACAAAAAAAACGTTATAGGTATATCCTAGTAGTAGTCAGGTATATCAATTATCTGGTTGTCCATAGTAGGTACAATGTCTGCATAGTTTGGGATCAGATAACTGTGTGTGAAGAATGTCCTAGGATAATTTAGGTCGATGTTCACCGACTAGAAAACGATTAACCGTAGGTACAATAATTTTCGTAACCGTTCTATGTGTATTGTATTTTTTTCTTTCAATGTCACTAATCAAATTTTAATAGGACAATAATATTTGTTTATTGTATGATCCCAATAAACTTCAAAATTGAGTAGCAAGATTCCACCTGAACAAACATACATTAATTGCAAGTTATATAAAAGCTTTTAAAAGTAAATTTTGGCGTCTCAATTTGAAAGATGGTAATATTTTAGGTTCAACAATCTAAGAATAGATCTTATTACTTATACCGATCTTTTATGTTCTTCGATGTTAGGAACAGATCATAAAAGAGTCCTCGCAGACAGAGCCATAAAACATGATTTAGGGTTTCGATAAAAATTTGACAAAATACGCACACCAATGGTAGTTGTACCGTACAACTCTGCAAAAATTCAATTGAGATCCTCGTTAAGGTGGAGACGTCGGTTGGAGCGCGAAATTCAAATTTTATCACGTTTTTTGAAAATTGCAGCTCAATTATAGGTTGTATGTTATCAACATGTTATTTGCGAGAAGTATTGAAGTATATTTACTGATTAATAACAAAAGAAATCAACAACATATTCTTCCAAGGTATATTAGTAACATTTTCATGAAATAGTCGTATATGTCAGTAAATATACTAACATTCTTCTCGCAAATAACATGTTGATGACTTACGACCCATAACTCAGCTGCAATTTGCAAAAAACGTGATAAAATTTGAATTTCGCGCTCTAACCGAGTAGGTACATCTAGTTTATTAGATTCAAGCATATTCTTTGAACACCGGGAAATGGGTTTAACCCACTAGTTATTAATTGATCCGAAAGGTACACATAATGGAAATGCAATGAAAATACAATAATATGTAGCTGAATAAAAATTTGCTCACATTTTAATTTATTTCAATGTTGGCTTAACTTTGTATGTATATAAATAAATACTTTTGTTAGGGCTTCTCAAAGATCTACGGTTACGTGAATTTGTGGTAAGCAGGAAAGGGGTAGGCAGGAAAATGTACCTAAGGTAGTTGACCTAACAAACCAATAGGTATTGCTCCTAACGCAAACATCAAGCTAAAAAACCCTGCTCACATACGTAGTAAGTAATATTACAAAGTAGGTAGTAGTATACCTCAGTGGACTACATTTAATAAAAACTTATTGTTACAAAAAATCTGAAATTAGTTTTCTTGTTCTTTTTTAAAAGTTAAAGTTACTTACGTAGTTTTCTGAGAAAATATTATCAGCCGTATTTTTCTATAGCCAGTTTTTCTTATATTCTTTGTACGCAGTCTTTTGAGTAATTTAATTGGAGTTTACGAACTCATAAGTTTGAGGACCCCTCGAGTGAATGATGATGTAAGTTTAATTTTCAGTATCATCTACTAGATATTTACTCCGATTCTGTTGTTTAAACAAACTAAGTTTATTTAATAATATTCTGGGACATTCTTCAAGGCTTACGGCTATCTGAACTGCGAATACGTACGTTTACGTACGTGATGTCAGGAAAACTGTCAAAGGGGTTTGTGCTGCCGAATTGCAGATTTGTTAACGTTTAGCACTGTTATACAAAGTTCGACACGATGGTGCTACACTTACGGCAGAGTTTCGTACTAAGGGATCCGATCCCAAACTAAAAAATCTGAAAACTGACCTACTACACAGGCCCGCTACTTTTTTGTACATAAATACGACATACACATACATACCAGTGGCGAGGGGTGAAATTATGGCGAGGGTAAGCCGTTCAAAAAATACACTGTAATTTTATAATTACAGTGTATTTTAATCATAATAAAAGTGGCTTTGAAATGATGAAAATGTGGGACTGGGATTCCTAAAAGGTAAGCCGATGGGAATCGGCTTGTATGGACCCTTCGCCACTTATACATACCTACGTAATAAATATAACTGAGTTTTTTGTAAGTCTATGACAACATTTCTGTAGTTTAACATAAATCTCGGGCCTTTACTCATACTTTGTAAAGTAGTGATGGGACTAGACTAGATAGCTATTTTAGAACTCGAGTATTCTAATAGGTAGGTACTTACGGTTCTGTCGTTTATATACACCTACAGTAACTATAATCTTGAGTTGAACTCACATCGATAAGTGAGCGAGGAAAGTATCGAATCCATGAGGGAAATCCAAAGATGGTTATTTATGAAAAGAAAACAATACCTGCAATGTAAGACAAATTGTGTAGAGACTTGGGAGCGCTGGTGCGTGAACAATAAACCTAAATGTTGCTTGATATATGATGGGTGTGTCAGGTCAATCTGAAACCTTGCAGTGTCTGAGGGTTTGGAAACAGATTAGATTAAGTTGGAGAATATATAGGTACGTAAATCTTATTTTGAGATATTCTTTTACAAATGTATTATTTTGTAATGTGTTTCTATGACTCGCGATTTCCGACTAAATTTCTGACAAACTTTTCTCGAAATTATTTTCTTTTTGTCTTTGAAATTGATTAAGTATACAATTTATAATTAAAAGTAAAAAAAAATAGTGCAAGCTTTTTTATTCGGTTTCATCATCAGACTTACATATGCGTAGGTACCAAATTTTAAATCAATTGAACACAGGGAAGAGAGTCATTTACTTACAAGATTTGGCCTAAACATTCTACACTATTTATGTTATAGCTTGGTTCGGGTAATAGTAGCCAGAGAGATATGAAAATAAGCCTTTAAGGCGATGATAGCTCAGTGGTAGTGACGTCGAATGCCGAGACGAAGGTCGCAGGTTCGAATCCTACAACGAGCTTGAGCTTTCGGTGAAGGAAAACATCTTGAGGAAACCATAGCATGGTGGTAGGGTATTTGTAGTACCCGTCTGGCTGGCTACCACCCTCAAGATGAAAATCTGTCGCCAAGCACCTTTCGGTGTGTTCCGACAGCTGCACTTGAGAGCCAGTTCCTTTCTAGGCTTTGTGTGCTTACCATCATCGGCCACATCATCACTGACCACGGTGAGATTGTGGTCAAACACAGGCCTATAAATAGTAAAAAATTCTTTGAAATACAGTTCATTTGTTTTATCTATGATTCAGTAGGTATATTTAGATTCAGATGAACCTTATTGCAATGTCGTATGGTACATTTCATAGCTCTCTGGCTACTGTCAAGCTATACGTAGTGTAAATATGGTAACACGACAAGATACTTACAATGTTTCACCTAACGTCTGCCTGTCAGCCTTGACTGACATTGACAAACATGTGTTATGCAAAATTAAGGAAACAAAGGTGTACGTCTAAAAAGAGACGATCCTTTTATTATAATACTTTGTGGACCTCGGAAATTTCGGGAACAATGCAGAAGTTAATAATTTTCAAACAAAGTGGCAAAACAGCAAAAAAAAAAAATATTTTTTATCACCATCTTCATCATCAATCTCTAAGTACGTACGTACCAAATAAACTATAATATAATAAGACTATTCTACCACACTGAGGTATATTGCTACATATAGAGAAGCTATCTTAAGCAAAGGTAATGCTCCATTTTGTTAATATTCGCTGCAGCTGAAAGCCGTCTGGTCTTTATCACGACCAAAAAGTCGTAAGAGCCGTGATTTTCATGGCGCTTACGCGTTTCGTGTTTAAGCAAATAAGTGAAGTGTGGCCGGATGGCTGCACTTGAACGGAACATAGTGGTTATATGTGGGCTATGTGGCGTCTTCTCTATACGTAGGTAGTAATATAACTCAGTGTTCTACCAGCACTTACAAGCAATCTTGAAATACGGTAACCCAATGATAAAATTACCAATCGAAGAACTGTCTAAATTGTTGTTCAGTTTTTAAATAACGTGCGGTGTTGAGGTTTCATTTCAATTAGTTCAGTTTAGTGAGAGACCAAAATATAACCACCTCCCTAAATGGAACGAAAAATTTTATTCCTACCTACCTACTTGATTAGATTATAGCCCAATATCACAATTTTATTGGCATTGAAATCAAACAGCGATTGAAGCCTTACCAACTTACCTAATATTCTCGACAAATTGGAGTGAGAAATCATAGGCCACACTGAAAATTGTAATTACCTAGGTACTTATGTTAAAAAAGATCGTGCGAAGGGTTCCCGTACCATTATCTATATAACGGCAAAAAAAAACACGTTTGTTGTATGGGAGCCCTCTTAAATATTTGTTTTATTTTGTACAGAAACAGAAATACATCATCTGTGAAAATTTCTACTTTCTAACTATCACTATTTAAAGGGAGTGACTAGCACTTGCGCGCATACTATAAAAAACACCAATAGGTGCTTGACGTCATATGTTCAAATTGATGGTATAAGCCAGGCGGGTACTACAACTGCCCTGTAGCTGGGGCTCAGAATAACAGCTATAACGGTGTTCCCCTGCCTGTCGTAAAAGGCGACTAATCGGGGACCTTTGGGGTCGTGGGCAATCTGGGCGGGGGCCCTGTGCGTCCAGAAGCGATCCCAAGGAGGACGATGGGTCGTCGTGGTCACGATCCATCGTGCGATAGCACAGCGAGGGTGCTGGGGGGAAGTATCACACTTCCCCCGGGACGGGCTATGTAGCGCCGCGCGTGGAGGGGGAGTGAGTATGCGTTCTGTACGAGAACCCGCCCCCCTCTACAGCGCAGATGGCGACCACCGTGGGGTTTTAGCCGGTACGAGTCCGGCATAACCTGGTTGCTCCCCCCGGGGCGGCTGGGTATCCTATGAGGATTTCCCCACGAAAAAAAAAAAAAGGCGGGTACTACAAAGTACCCAACCACGTGCTTTAGGTTCATCACGATGGTAATTTTGAACCCACTTAACTATTAAAAATATGTATTTGAAGTTATACTTAATAAATAAAAAAGTCATCTAGACTTTCTTGTGACCTAGATTCTCCGTAAAGAATACGATATTGTGTTGTAAAATGTTTCCGTTTTAATAATAGAGACGTCAGTTTTATATTTCAGTTGCAGTGGGTTATTCTGAAACAAGATTGTTTTGTGGTTTTAATTTCATTTTTTTTTCTTTAGATTTGATTTTTGAAACTATTTTTACTTATAATGATTCTTGCCGGAGTCTTCTCTATTTAAAGGCCGGTTGTTCGTACATTTTAGTTAAAGCTATAGTCAAAGTTAACGTAACTATTACCATGCTTTGACCATAGAGTCACTTTGACGAAGACCGATCTCCCTCGGTTGGTTATGGTTAAAATTGTAGTTAAAGTGACACGAGCAACACAGTTTCCTTTCTTTCGGCGGTTAAAGTTTACTATAACCGTAACCTAACTATAACCTTACTATGATCGCGCTTTATGCAACCGACCATAAGTGAATTTTAATATTAAGGCCTAAACTGCTAAAATAAGGGTTAAATTACTATTTCCTATCCGCCGCAGTTCCCGTGATAAAAACGTATCTATGTGATACAAGCCTTGTGTTGTCATGTAAAATCTAATTCAAATATGTCAGTGTTGAAATGGATGTCATGAAATTACATTCATTTATCATATAATTCCCTAGCTCTGTCAACATTAAAATAATCCTGTGATGAATTATGTACACTCGGTAATACATTTCAATAAATTATTATCATGGGAAATATCCACCTTTATCACTGAATATCAAAATTTTACAACAAGCCACACCGCGGCGGTAAGCTGTAGGTACCAGCCTTAAATAATTTGTCAAACAAATGCGAATTATCGACAGGGTTGGTCAGCATAAATAAATTATATAATACTAGCTGCCCCCCGCGGTTTCACCCACGTTCCCGGGATAAAAAGTAGCTAATATGTTATTCTAGGGTATGATCTATCTATGTGCCAAGTTTCATCCAAATCCGTTCAGTCGTTTTTGCGTGAAAGAGCAACAAACAACCATCCATACTCACAAACTTTCGCATTTGTAATATTAGTAGCATTACAGAAACTAGATTTTACAGTAGGTACTAACAGTGTTATGTCATGTGATTATCTATATACAGGGTGGAATTTTGTAATGCCACCTGGAGGGGAAGTACTCTTAATACTTTAGATAGAAAATTTTACTCAAAGGAAACATTCCTTTATTTTTGAAAAGAAAAAAAACGGCATTAAAGATTTTTAAAAATTCGCTTGCCGCACACGGTAATCGAACCGACTAAAATCTGTAAAAGTTGCACCGTGTACTTTTATTGCATTGATTGTTAGGGTCAATAAGGATGAAATCTCTTTAACAAACTTCATAAATTGAATTACATGAAAACAATGAAATTTTAAATTAATTTAATTATGTACAAAAATTTAAACTAACTAATTAATTGCTCGAAATGGGCTCCATTTTCTTGGATACACAAATTTATTCTTCTAACGAATTCATTTCTAGTTACCTTCAATAACGTATTGTGGTGAATGTTATAAATCGTATTCTGAACTTCAACTCTCAACTCGTTTATATTCTCATAACATTTAGTGTAAATTTGATTTTTTACATATCCCCACAAAAAAAAATCTAAAGGGGTGAGATCTGGTGATCTCGCAGGCCATCTGATTGTGCCGTTTGTACCAATCCAGGTATTAAAATGGTTATTAATGTAGGCAGTAGTGATTCTGCTGTTATGGGCTGGAGCACCATCTTGCTGTAGAATTATTTGGTTTCGCTCTTCCTCGGGGAAACCATTTAACTCGTTTCTTAATAAATCGAGTATTTCTAAATACTTAACAGTGTTTAAGTGACCTTCGTATACATGGACTAACACAACCATATTTCTCATAATTCCGCACCAAACGTTGAAAGAAAATCTTACTTGACTGTTAGTTTCATGAACACGAAGAGGATTCACTCTAGACCAATAGTGATTATTGCGGCGATTGTACATGCCGTTATTGCTGAAGTTGGTTTCGTCAGACCATACAATGTTACTCAAAAAATTAGGGTTACGGTCAATTTCTCTCAGCATGTTTTGACAAAATTGTAGTCGTCTCTCACAATCCCCAGGATGCAATTTTTGTACCAACCGACCATCACGATAACATCTAAACTTATACTTTTTCAGCGCTTTAAGTATGCGAGTGTGGGTTGTTCCAATTACTTCGGCAGCATCTCTGCTTGAAGCCTTCGGAAATGCTTCGAAGTATGTTAAAATATTTAATTCAAAATCAAAGTTGTTTTGTTGAAGAGGGTGCCGTCGCTTTTTGAAACTTCCAGTGTTCTTTAAATTATCTATCATTCTTTTCAGTACAAATCGAGTTGGTGTCTGACGGTCTCGATATCTCTCTCCATACCACCGCAGAGCACGATTCACATCTTTATTATTTAAAAAATAAGCTTCCATTAAATCAAATTGCTCTTGATAAGCCATTTTTACCGTGAAACAATTATGAAATGATTTGTAAAAACAATCAAATGTGAATAACAGATGAAAATCTATTTTCAAATGTAACATTCCATATTTAAACTACGTCATACACGCAGTTATGTCACATCTAAGAAAGGAGTCTGCATTACAAACACGTGCAAATTGCAATCGTCTTATCTAAATAGTAATTCGTCATTTCGATGGATAAATGACGTCAATGATAATAATTAATGAATAACATAAGTACACAGATAGATCTTTGAGTAAAAGTGCTTTAACTTGACCGATTGAATTAATAATTTAAGATTTCATTGTTTTCCATTCATTTAACTTCTGAAAATGGAGCTCATTTCGAGCAATTAATTAGTTAGTTTAAATTTTTGTACATAATTAAATTAATTTAAAATTTAATTGTTTTCATGTAATTCAATTTATGAAGTTTGTTAAAGAGATTTCATCCTTATTGACCCTAACAATCAATGCAATAGAAGTACACGGTGCAACTTTTACAGATTTTAGTCGGTTCGATTACCGTGTGCGGCAAGCGAATTTTTAAAAATCTTTAATGCCGTTTTTTTTCTTTTCAAAAATAAAGGAATGTTTCCTTTGAGTAAAATTTTCTATCTAAAGTATTAAGAGTACTTCCCCTCCAGGTGGCATTACAAAATTCCACCCTGTATATAAAATAAAGTCGTGTTAGTTACACCATTTATAACTCAAGAACGGCTGAACTGATTTGGCTGAAAATTGGTGGAGAGGTAGCTTAGAACCAGGAGAAGGACATAGGATAGGTAGGGGTAGGTCGAGGTAGGTCGGGGTAGGTAGGGGTAGGTAGGTAACGTAGATAGGGGCAGGTAGAGGTAGGTACGAGTAGGTAGGAGAAGGTAGGAGTAGGTAGGGGCAGGTAGGGGTAGGTAGGGGCAGGTAGGGGTAGGTAGGGGCAGGTAGAGGTAGGTAGGAGTAGGTAGGGGCAGGTAGGGGTAGGTAGAGGTAGGTAGGGATAGGTAGGTAGGTCCCAGTTTTATTTTTGTTCTCAGGGCAGGACAACGTCTGCCGGGTCAGCTAGTAGGTATATAATCTGGATCTCGGAAACGGCTCCAACGATTTTCATGAAATTTAGAATGCAGAGGGTTTCGGGGGAGATAAATCGATCTAGGTAGGTTTAATTTTTAGAAAACGTCGTTTAAAAAAAAAAAACGAGTAAAGCTCGGTCAACCGGGTACTTTATTTTAAACCCTTTAGTTTGATTTTATGCTTTCACCGGCTTCATGTGCGGGTTACACCTACATAGTGCTGCTATGGGGGATCTAATAAGGCAGAAAATGTACCTAACTCATTTTAATCAATTATTTTAAATTGCATTTCTGAATTTAACAAATTGCATATACTCTGCTGCCAATTCGAATATTACTAAATTCAATTCCAATTCGAATGAATTGGAATTGAATTTAGTAATATTTCTCTAGCGGCTGTTTTGACTTTTGAAGTATGCAGTACCTACAGGGGTGGTCGTAAGTACGTCTTCCGTGGATCCATATTTCTTCCAACTTATCCAAACTGTGATCTGTCTATATGTAACACACTCAAATAGTACGTATACACTTTTTATCACTGAAGGATTAGCAATATCATAACAGATTATTAAATAAACACACGCGCGATAACGACCTCAGGCTTTTGGTTTTCTTCGGTAAGTGACGTCTCGGCATTAAAAATGTTCTATCTTTTTTCAATAAGGTTAAAATGAAAGAGAGGTGACTTGTCTAATATTAGTTAAGTTCGTAAACAACAGAATCGGCACCAATATACCTACCTACCAATCACAAATCCTACTAATTATTATAAATGCGAAAGTTTGTGAGTAAAAACTACTGAACGGATTTGGATGAAACTTGGCACATAGATCATACCCTGGAATAAAATATAGGCTACTTTTATCCCGGGAAAACATAAGACACCACGGGACCGCGGGTGAAACCGCGGGGCGGAAGCTAGTAGATATATAAAACTGGTTACGAAGTTCGAAAACATGTAGTATGTATGTCATCGTTGGTGCTTGTACTGAAATTACAATTTAATTATGCGAAAGACTGCGGAAGTAGGTAAATTAAGTACTTAGGTTCAATTTATCATTCCTGCCCTACGCTAATGAACTTAAGATTTAGTTTTCTATGTGACATGTACGTTAATTTGTTTTTATAATAAGTTATTATATTATTAATACCCATTATGTACTTATTTTATGCTTCGCAGTGGTTTCCATGAAAATAATGTAACAAGTTTTAAGATTGAAAAAAGTCGTTATTGGATCACATCGTTGTCTGTAAGTCTATCTGTCTGGTTTTTTGGGTAAGCATGCTACAAAGTCACCCTCGTCAGAACACTTTCTGGGACTATCCACCCATTTTACATTAAAAAAAAACACATATGTAAAAAATTAAATTCTACACAATAAATATTCAATGATAGTACATCGTAAAATACAATATTGTCAATATTAAAATTTCATAGTATATTGTTTACGCCGCCGGGTGAAACCGCGGCGCGAAAGCAGTTAAAAATAATGGCGTGTATGTAATCGTCGTTTTGAGTTAAATTATGTTTGAAAATTAAACGCTCGTGCCAGTCGGGGTAGGGGTTACTTACCTTGACTCTACCTAACCACAGGTCATGAATTAGGTAGGTATAGTATGACACAACTTAGATGAAGCATCGGCAAAATTCGTAAAATCGATCGTTCCCGAAAAGAGTGCGACTACAACATTACTCATGTGTTAAAAAATAATCGGCGAAAATGATCTTGTTGAACGTTGAATGGCGCGATAATGAATGATTTTTATTATTTGTGTAAATCTGAAGTGAAGTGTACGAAAACGATTTGCCGATGCTACATCTAAGTTGTGTCATACTGTAGTGTATTCTACACCTATTGTATTATTAATACATGTTACTACATTATGTATAGTAGTTAGTATATGTAGTATGCTAAGGGTTCGACTGAAATTCAGTTCTGAAGTACGTAGTAGGTACAGTATGACACAACTTAGATGAAGCATCGGCAAAATTCGTAAAATCGATCATACCCGAAAAGAGTAAACATACTTTAGGCGAAAACGATCTTGTTGAATGATGAATGGCGCGATAATTAATGATTTTTATTAGTTGTATAGTAAATCGGAAGTGAAGTCGTATATCTACATATACGATTTGCCGATGCTACAATTAAGTTTTGTCATACTGTACTGTACTGTATTTCTTACCTCAAAGTAAAGCTGAGTTTTGTCTCGGCTAAGGCAGTAAAGGATACCGATCCTTTACATAATTCATTATTGCGATCCCAAGTCTCATAACACAAGTTCACTCTTAGCTTGGGAGCTAGTGGTTCATAGACTTACGTGTTTTAAAATTGGTGCACTGAAATATGGTAGTAGTAATCTAATAGTACTCAATTAGATTTACACGGAAGAGTATTTTAATGCAAAACTAATTGTAGTGTTGTTTTCCACTGAAAATATAAATATTATTTTTAAGTCCTGAGGAATTCATTAAAGCATGTTCAATATCCAACTCAAACCTTACATGCAATATGTTATAAGGTGTTATTTTTAGTAGGTATCTGTTTTCTTGAGACATTAAAGTTTTGATAATCATTTGTTTGTCTTGACTTTAATACAGCTCTTATTTAAAGTAGCAGGATGAAAATAATAGCTTGGCTTAACTTGTGGCCGATAAATCTTTCCACTTCATTTAATAGGGCGTCGAAAATAGACTAAAAAATATTACATTTTTTTAGGTTGTTCTTACAATGGAACTTAAGATTTTATTATTTTAACCTCTGGCTCCTATGTTTAATGCTTTGTAATTTTATCTTTCAACATTATACGCAGAAGTAAGAAGTATATATATTTTTAACCCCAGTCGAAAAAGAGTGTTATAAGGTTGTATGTGTGTGTTTGTCTGTGGTATTATAGTCCTGAACGGATGAATCAATTTAGCTTTTTTTTTAAAGGTGTATTAATCGAGAGTGTATTAGCTATGACTGAAAATCAGTAAATGAAGACTCCTGACTTCAATGGATGCAGAGTCGGTTCATGGCTACATTCATGACGTCATGCAACATTAACAAAATGGATTTTTGTTTTTTTTACTATTATCAGTTAACTACTTATTTGTGAATAAAAAATGTTTAATTTCTTTCAATGTTTACTTTATGTTTCAAGAAAATCCGCTCAGCCTTTTGAAGATATCACCTCCTTTTTATTGTGTCGGGGGTTTCTTATTTTTTTTTAGTACCTACTTACTACATTCAATAAAAGTTATACAGTTAGGAGCATAACTTATAGGTAGGTACTTAGGTACCTATTTTTGTTAGACAGGAAGTACTATTTTTGTAAGGAAATTTGACTTTGGAACAAATGATCGTGCAGATCGGGTAGAAATATAAAACAGATTTGTAGAATATTTTGCAGCCGGGCCGTGCCCTGAATATCATACTAACCGGATATCCATCAAGCCGGATGAAACCCGGGTGTCGTTTCACGATTCACGTCGTTTGCCCGGGTTTGCTCAGTATAGCGAAACATTACCTACCTAAAATGTAAATTGGAGCAGTTCACGAGCGATCTATTTTCAAGGGACTTATCACGTAGTACGTAAGCTTCGAATTCTACCTTTCTGTTATATGAATCGTAAAGATTGGCCTTGAGACTTAATTTTTGTAGCCTTTATCTATATATTTCTATCGCTGTTTTTTAGTAACAATTAGGGTAGGAGGAATATTGCATACTATACCTACATATCAGTATCATTGCTGATTTAATTTCATATTAAAAAAAACCCGACTGCGTTACAAAAAAAGCTTGTTATATTTTTTTTTATCCTTAATCTAATCTATTCTCATTCCTAATTTTTAAACTTATACTATGTACATATATAATTTGAATCCTTCATTTTGATACACTCAATAAAAAGGATGGTTAGGGAAAAATAAAGATTAATAAAGTAATAATAATTAAGTACGTTGAACAGAAATGTTAATGTCAACGTTTATACTTACATAAATAAAGTATATTGTCTAAAAGCTCGTTTGAAACATCGTAAACTTTCCATTTTCAATACGGCTTCTGTTTGCGCCTTTACACTGGAAAAGTTATTAGGTCTTTTATATTTTATTTCCCTACACCTTTGTGTAACTATAATTGAAAATACTTTGATTTCCAACATAATAAATATTATGTAAACAAGTGAATTCTTGTTCCGAACCGGTGGCAAATTTTGACCTTCATAAGTGGGCTTAAAGCCTTAAATTGAAAAAAATGGCTTTGACTTTTGACTTTGACTTTGACTATGAAGGTGCTTTGTCCGGTAAGGTTGTTGCAGCCATCTGAGGCTACCAACTTAGTCCTTTAAAAAAAAAAAAAAATATGAAGGTGCTGAAAAATTATTCATGGAGCCAACACTGAAACCAACAGAGAAAAGCCTATATAAAATTAAAAATGGAAATAAATCTCAATTTCAGATAATATAGGTAGAATAACACACCCTCTCTCTAGGTACTTCATACGAGCAAACTAATTTAATTACCACAAGCAATTAGCGGTGAGGTCATTCACTCCAAGTGCGGTAGTAAAGGTTTTCATCATGAATGTAACACCTAACAGAAATTTGTTAAATGAGAGATTTTACGGAATCCATCCTTTCTATTATGTGTGTAATAGAGCCTGTAAATTCTACTATTTGCTTTACATGTGAAATGAAATTTCCCAAGGGACTAGCAGGGCCCTCCAAGAAGGGTTTGAAGATTATTATTAAGGGTCAGCACCGCGAGTGATCCGATTTTGTAAGAGTCTACCACTGAGGTATATTACTACGTATAGAGAAGCTATCCTAAGCAAAGGTC
This sequence comes from Tethea ocularis, assembly GCA_963555595.1. Taxonomy (NCBI): domain Eukaryota; kingdom Metazoa; phylum Arthropoda; class Insecta; order Lepidoptera; family Drepanidae; genus Tethea; species Tethea ocularis. The sequence goes on along the minus strand of OY741972.1, from coordinate 8,337,079 downwards.
ATGCTCCATTTTGTTCATATTCGCTGCAGCTGAAACAATAATTAGTCGTCTAACCAGACAGGTTAAACACGTAGCGCTAGAACGCTTTTAAGGTGTGACCAAAAAGTTAGTATTTTATACTTTTTAGTGTTTTGAAGGGCGTTCTATATTTGTTCAAATTAAGTATTTACTTTTAAATGTATAGTTTCTATTTGTTTTGTTTCATTTGATTTATGTGCAATAAAGAGTTATCTATCTATCTATCCACCATCAAATCCTGAGATTTGGTAACAATGGAACCACCTCAAGAGTACAATCTTTTGAATAAAAAAAAAAACATTTTTAAAATCGTTTCACATATTATGGCAGAGTAATCGCGTAACACATTCGAATTGAGACCCTCCTCTTTTTTTTGAAGTCGGTTAAATGGTAGATTTTGTATTTACATAAACAAAGCAAGAGAAAACAACACTCTCAAACTTGAATTGAAAAAGAACTTTTATTAACTTACTACGTGTAAGTACTTTTCATAACTTAATTTGCTGGTATTTCTTACGTATGTATTATGTAACTTATGTATATAACGTTAAAGTAATAGAAACGATGTCAATTTATATAATATAATGTTCTACTGCCATAATTATTTCAACTGATGATAGGATCTATTATTACACTGAAATGCCCTGTGGCGGAACAAAACATCGCATTTCAGATGAGATAGAGATACCATCGACATGGAATACAGATTGACTGCTAACAGTTTGAACTTGCCTAAATAAATGAAAGATATCATGTAATTTCTCCTTGTCAACAATAAATTAGGCACCGTATTAAATACTCGCTTATTATTATGTAAAGCTATAATGTAAATCAGAGCTCTGATATCAGAGAAAATAGACGTGATAACAAAAACCTACTTCATGCTTTCTGTATGCCAAATTTAAGCCCGATCTGTCCAATAGTTTGAGTTGTGCGTTGATTAATCAGTTCCTTTTATATTTAGAATAATTTAGATTTGTTAATCATTTGAAAAAATTAGTACCCAAAATGTTTTTTTTTTTGTAGACATAACAATAACTTTATTTATTTAATTAAAAACGGTAATTTGACTTGTGTAACTAGAAAACCCGCCCTTTTAAATTATTTTGGTTACTTGCCTTGACGAAAAAATCCACAAATAGAGCTACAACTCAAAAAACTTTGAGATCCTATGGACAATAGCATGCAAAATTTTAATATACTAAAATAAATATCATTAATTAACGCATCTTATGAAACAATAAATAAAACGAATCATTACAACATGAATACAAAATGTAAATAAATAAGTCATAAAAAATATATACAATATAAATCACCATCAACAATAATGTGTCAGTTAAAATGTATAAATGTCATAAAATCAGCTATACTACTGTAAAAAGAACATTCAATCAACCATTTCCTTAATTTAATTAAAAACAATGTCAAACGCAATTCTCTTATCGTCTTAGGTATTTTATTATAAATATTGTTTTTATACTAATGTTTGTATTGTCAGTGGTTACGTTAGTCAATATATAGTTATATGATTAAACGACTGTTTTCCAACGTCGCTGATGTTCCATAGCGCAGTGAAATGATCAGTTGTAAGTATTTTATATATGTGAAATATTGTTATGATTGTTTGTTTTGTGAGTGTACCGTGTCTTTTGACTGGAGTAAAGTTAAAAACTGAATTTCCTACTCCATCATAATTTTCTCGTGAAGTTCGTTGTGGGTGCCAAGGAATTTGTGTGTTATCCTTCTTAAACATTTAATTTTATTTCATCGTTCTATATTGAAATTATATTGAATTTATGTGTCGGTGATTTTCATATAGGTACCGAATAAATATTTCGAGCCTTTTCAGTAAAAACATCGTAAGCGCCAAAAATTATCTAATCAGATGATTTTACACCTTATTGCAAAGACTCCTAACCTTTATTTTTAACTGAAAATACTTATATGAATAACAAATCTTATTTATAAAAATATCATAAATGCTTTTGAATTATGAATGAAAAACTTTCTCCAGTAAAAAGTGATAATTATCGCTTACGATATTTTTCCTGAAAAGACTCGAGTTATCGAAGTGAATTACCTAAATCCTTAATAAAGGTCCCTCAGTGCTACTAAGTAAAAAATGATATTTATTTATATTATTGAAAGATTTAGAATAAATCAAATCACAGGATTTTTAATCTTCACGATGAGAGTGGTTATAATTTTGGGATTTCATAGTAAAAGTTGTTCATAATGTTGAGTATTTCTAAAGCTGGGATACTTTTCATCACATGGGGTACATGGGGTATGTATAGCGTAATTAAACTGTTAATCCCTTTTCAGATTATCACATAGAACTAGTATTCGTTTGTTACATCTTTTGTATAGCTTATCTGGATGCTACAAGTATTCCTCGTCCAAATAATGCCAAATTCAGCATCAGTTCAATTTTTGACGCTGCTATGCCAGCTATTCGGCCTATTGTAGCGGCTGGATCTAATAGATGTAAGTTATCATCTCCCTGCCCTGTTCATAATCATTTGTGGTCGGCGCAATATGTACTCTTCTTCAATTCAGTCCTTCTGTCTGTCATATCGGCATTCACTCCTTTCATATCATATCTACTTTCACATAATCCATCCATCTCTTTATCGGTCTTCCCCTTCTCGTACATCCATCAACTTTCATATTAATTAATAACTCTTTAGTCACATGGGTTTTTTTCTAATAGATGTAAGTATGAATGTTTAATTAAATTTATAATTATTTTTGCATGGGGCCATCGTTATTTTGTCTTCTTCAATCTTTTAACAATATTGCCAATTTTGTGTTATTATATTTTGAGTTATTATATTTTGAGTTCTATTCTCTCGTAAATATTATTGAGGTGGTGGTGAGGTGGTATCATAATATTGTTTTCTTAGCAATATCTCCCATCTCAATAACTTTGCTCCGTGCATCATTAGACACATAAGAAACCAGTATCGTTGTTTTTTTTAGGGTGGCTCTAACTCTGACGAAATTAACGAACACACATTCCTTGATGTTTTACTAAACTTCTTTGACGTATTTTTTTAATTCATGAATGTTAAATACCGAACTTTAGGTACTGTCATTTGACGAATGTAACGTTAAACAATCCTTTGAAATAACTTCCTTCGTCTGATATTTAAGTTTTCTCAATATAGGTACGACAACACTTTTAGAAACTGATTATTGTATATACCTAGTTTACTTGATTCTACGAAGTTCACGATCTGGTATTGACAGGTCATGCATGATATGAGTTCTAAAGATTTATCAAGAAACAGACTGGAAATCGAATTCCTTTTTGGACGAAACTATGATATGATTACTGCTATTCCGAGAATCGCGTTACTGATCTATATTAGATCAATCTAAATTTTAGATGTTCCTGGAAACCTGTTGCTTGAGCTAGCCATAAAATGTAGCCAAAAATTTTGAAGAGTGGAAAGCAACGTACAAATATTTCAGCACAAATTTCAAAAAATATCTTCATATTAGTTTAGTATTAAAATACCCTTCAACGTAAGTGTAACTGAGTACCAATTAGATTACTTGGGTGTTAAAATACATACGTTTCTGAGTAAAGTTTTAACAGAGATATAAGCTAAACTTAATTTAAAGGCTATAATAGCTCAGTGTTAATGACGCCGAATGCCGAGACGAAGGTGAGTTTCCACTTTCGATGTAGGAAAACATCTTGAGGAAACCATAGCATGGTGGTAGGGTATTTTGTAGTAGGTACCCGCCTGGCTGGCTACCACCCTCAAATTAAAAATCTATCGCCAAGCACCTTCCGGTGTGTTCCGACAGCTGCACTATAGGATTCCCTTCTAGGCTTACCACCATCGGTCACATCACCATGGACCCTGGTGAGATTGTGGTCAAACGCAGGCCTATACCAATATATTAATATAAAAAAAATACTTAAAATTATGATCACTTCGTAATGAGTAATTCCTGAATTATTCCTACATTTTATTTCTAGGGTATGCGGGTGAAACCGCGTGGCGGAAGCTAGTGTGACAAGCAAAGTAGCAAACAATCACTATACAAGTTTTGAACACGGACAAAAATATGCCAAAGGCGAAAAATAAATCAGCAATAAGTATGTTAGGTTAATCGAAAATCAGTGTTTTAGAAGTTGATATGACGTTTCATTTACATAGATAAATAGGTACGTGATCTCTGAACTTTCTATTCAGACTATAGGGATTAAATCAATATCTAACAGCCTCATAAAAATGTATAGTTTTCTTCTTTTCGTATCTCATTCCGATTACCTAATTTTTGATCGAAAATAGGATTGAAAGACCTGTAAAGGTTAGCAGGTACACACGGCCACAGATCAAGCTACACGTTTTTGTTGCAAAATAGCGACTATTACAACCGCACAAGATGCCGCAGTGTGTAGCTTGATCTGTGGCCGTGTGTACCTAACCTGCTAGCATTTTGAAATAGCAATTTAATATAGTCCATTGATACGTACGTGTATATATTTTACAGGTGAAGCTTTCAAAAGCTTTTTCGGTCTAACTTACGAACAGATGCAATTAAAGAATTCAACAAATTTTAATGAAGAATTGAACATTGACTTGATCACCAAAAATGGAAATATCAAGTACAATCTTACGGAAGCTAAACGTCTGAATAGATTAATGGAGAATTCATCCCATATAATTGTATTGATCCATGGTTTTATGGAGAGTTCTGATGGTTGGATGGTCCAAGCTTTAGCTCCAGAGTTGTTGAAGCAGCCTAGATTGAGGATTCTTGCGTTGGATGGAAGGAAAGTCATCAATTTGGAATATTTCCGATCCTCAACGTATGCGAGGTTCATGGGTGAACTGCTTGGAAAGTTATTGAGTGAAATCGTAAAAAGTAAGTTGAAACAGTTAATAGTACAATTTGAAGTAAATACTTCTCTTTGAGTACAAATAAACAAAGAAATAAAAGCAATTTTAGAATCTTCGATGTCGCCATTGCTATCTATTAGCTTTTAAAAAAAAAAACGAATTTCTTATCTCCATGGTTCTTGTTAAGAAACAAAATACGTTGGGAGTTTAATCAGCAGGAGGCTTATTGAGATTATTACATTTTATCCTACAGGTAATTAATTGCTAGTTGGGATTTCTTTGAATACCTCCAAAAATAAGATATTTCCTATAAAAATATATATACTCATTTCATTTCATTATTTAATTTCTTCGGCTTTATTAAATTTCATAGCAAAATAAGTCGAAATAGAATTTAAGATAGAAGATTAGAAATTGCTGCAGAGTATTTCTATGATATTAGTTATACGAAAATTGTAGGTTCAATCAAGTTTGTTTAGTTTTAAATATTAGTGAATATAAAAAAAACTTAAACACAAACGTCAATCATTAATTTGAAAATTAATCAGCTACATTTTTTAGATGGTCAAGATCCTTCCAAAATAATGCTAATAGGACATAGCCTAGGGTCACACATAGCGGCTGTAGCTGGCGAGAGAGTCTCTAAGCTAACTGGAAGGCTTATTGGTCGGATATCTGCCCTGGATCCAGCCGGTCCGTGCTTCAGCAGTGTTGACCCTGACGGCAGGCTGGACAAAACTGACGCGACTTTTGTCGACGTTATTCATACTAACGGAGGCATGTTAGGCTTGAAAGAGCCAGTAGGTAAAAATCAGCAAATTTTTATAATAAGATTTATATTTACTGACCCGGAACGGCATTTCTGTGGATAGACGATCCTTAGGCTACTTTTCCACTAGAGATGTGCTATGCAGCTATGATACGAGGATGTGAAAGATAAGCTATGATACTAGGTGACCGTCCCCACTGATGCTAAGCTAGGAGCGAGTAAGATGTGCTAAGAGCGCGATGACATGTCTACATTAACTTTCAGTCACAAACGCACGCGTACTCTAAGTACTCTGCTCTGCACAAGCACATAGGTACACCACATGCGACTATCCATAGCACACATCCATAAAAAACTTAGTAGAACTTATCAGTGCTATTCTATGTGGACCAATGAAATAATTGGTGGATATTAAAAGCATCCATAGCAACGTAGCATAGTACATGTCTAGTGGAAAAGCAGCCTTAAATTTATCTGAAGCCACAAATCCAATTATAGATACCGCGTATCATGTTTAATCAAATAATACATAAGGTCAGATTGATCTGATAAAGTGATCTAATTATGGGGCTCCATATAGAAACGGCTGAAAAAAAAATAGATCAATAATACCTGATCACAATCTCACTTAACTCTCTCATTATAGGTCATAAAGACTTCTATCCAAACGGCGGAAGCTCTCAGCCGGGATGCTTTCTTTCCACTTGTGATCACAGCAGAGCGTGGGAGCTTTTTGCCGAGTCTGTGAATTCACCCAAACATTTTCCTGGTTAGTAGATAATACCAGATGATTTATGGTGTTTACTCTGACAAGTGATACACGATAAAGAACCAAAAGAATTGCATAAATTTTAGGTGTCGTCATGATTACATTTTAAATGATCTTCGTACTATCGTGGTATTCTACGAAGTAGACTCTTTTGACTATAGTCCTATTTTTCAATGCTTAAATAGGTGGTATCTAGTTGTTAATTTTAAATTAGACCGTTGTGGTCAAATATAAACATATCTAAAATAAACAAGGAATGCTAATAAATACAGTACCTAAGTATTTATATTAAAACTCTTTTATTTCTCAAGCTCGAAAATGCGGCAACTGGACAATGTTCAAAGAAGGTCTCTGTTCTAAGAACGAGATTGCATTTATGGGAATGAAATCTGAAGCTGGTACCCCTGGTGTTTACTTCTTCACTACGGGGTCTTCATCACCGTTCGGTTTGGGTGCTGCTGGAAGTGGATGACTACTAATAAAATTGTTTCTTCAAAATGTTTACGTGTTTTTACTATTTCCTGCATTATGATAATAATTATAGTATCGTGGGAAATTCTACACATAAGGTTACAGATCCCAAACTAAGCAGAGCTTGAAGTATATAGGAGCCAGGTTATTACTTATAGCTTATATCAATGATTAACCCCAAAGTCAGGACAAAGGATATTTTGTCCTGGATGGATATCAAACCCATGGCCTGCGCCGTGGTATGTGGTGTCTTAACTACGCCAACTGGCTTGTCAATGATGAATTTATGAAATGCACCAAAAACGTTAGGACGTGACGTCACGAGAAATTTTAACGCACTGTATCTTCGTTATTTTTTGTTTTCGGAACTAAAGAAATATTTTTTGGTAATCTAACTGACGGACTAATTAGACTTTTTCAGTCATCATCCCTACTGGCTATGGAGTAATTTTAAAAGAGCCTTCTCTTAGTATTAGTATGTAGTAAAATTGTTTCAGTTGGAAACAGTTTAAGTACCTAATATAAAAAGATGGTGATGGTGCTAAGCACACAAAGTCTAGAAGGGACTCATGTGCAGCTGTCGGAACACGGAAGTGCACACCGTGCCATGGTTTCCTCACGATGTTTTCCTTCACCAGAAGCTCAATCTCATTGTGAGATTCGAGTCCGTAATATTCGTTATGGTATTCGACGTCTTTACGTTGATATCTAATGGCTTTACAATATATTATATTTTTTAATAATAAAAATAGAGAAAAAAAAGTATCATATTTTTGCTAGGCATTGCTAAATCATTACAGACTCACAAACATGATTGCAGAAACATTTAAAGTTTGTTATAATCTGGTACCTTACTAATTATATAAATATTTTATCTTAAATGAGGATAATAATTCGAAGAAACAGAAAAGCTCAGCAATAAAGTTAAGTAAATCGAAATGGTAAAAGCTTTCGTTGAGGGTTATTATTTTGCTTTCAAAATATATATTTTAGGACAGTCCCAATCTTATCACTTAAGAGCGCTTACGGAGTTTAAATTATTTATTCAAGTAAATGACTGATTTGTCGGCATTACATAGAATTTGAAATCATGGGACCAACTAAATTTTAACTAAAAATAATTTGCTAAAAGATACAAACTTCTTAGAACCTACTAAGCCAGTTTTACCATAAATGTTAAGTGTTTACTTATAGCCCCACGATAACTTAAGTGGTACTTATCTGGACTGACGGTCGAACTTGTATGGATGTCGAACCATATGGGAAGGCGTACCGTAGGAACAAACGTAAGTTCGACAAAGATCCATGTTCAAATTGCTCAGGCGTCCCATATTCGGTCGTCTTTTAGTACTATTAAAACATTTTTAATTACCTAGTAGGTAGCCGTTTCTTGGCTTTATTCAAGCTTTAAGGGGAACTAAACTGTTATGATTGACAATAAGTAAAAAGTTTTTCCAAACCAAAAAACATTTATTCTGTCGTGTACTTTATATTACTTAGAGATATTTTTATGAACAACCATAATAATAATTATAATGCCGACACTATACATGGTGTTGCGTATTCGTGCAATTTGTAACAGCAACGTAAGTAAAACTTGACATGATGGTATTTGTGCAATAATTTTGCTTAACATACACCATCTCCACGATTATGCCAAATATACCTACCCTAAAATCACCCTTTGTACCTTTAAAGGGTTATAAAGGAGTAACACAGTTTGTACATTATGCAACGTGAACCAAAAATGATCAAAAATTCTGTATCTGAATAGTTTAATTATGTCGTGGCTAAATCTTAGAATTGATCACTTCGTGACCTTGTGAGGGTCGCGGGAAACTGCTGGATGCGGGTAGCGCGACCAGCCATTGTGGAGATCCTTGGGGAGGCCTTTGTCCAGCAGTGTACGTCTTTCGGCTGACATGATAATGATGATGATGAAACATTATTCAACGTAAGGCCATATCTTATTTTTCTTATAATGTATCTTTTCAGCAGCCAAAATAATCAATGAGGCTACGTATGTGCCAATTAATACAGCCAGTGGTATAGAAATTTGTATTAATTGTGCTTGAACATTTGGTGATGTATCACAGCTTAAGTGTGTGTGTATTTGTGATGTGATGAGCCGTATCATGATACCAGCTTCTCTTATTCGTAGGATCCTGGAAGAAAATGATAATAAAATATATGCAGGTTTCAGGCATTAATTTATATAACTTAGGTTCCTCGTAACCTAAGTTTGCATAGGCTTGTCTCAAAACTCAAAACTCATTTATTCAGTACAGGCCCTTATGAATGGCGATAGTTACAATTATTACGATAGACTCGGAATACACATAAACTGATAAGACTCCGGCAAATCAGCAAGGCTTCTTTTTTTTGTGAATCTTGTCTTTTCCCCCTATTACTTGGGTGTTTTTTTTGTACGTCTATGTTTGAAATATTGTGTATCTCCTCTTTATTACATAAATAATGACTAGGGTTGAAAATTGGTCATCTAAATTGACATCTCAAAGGCTGTAGTTAGTCAGCCAAAGTTGGTGGGTAAATACCTAGTAGCTTTATTTGAGCCTATACTTAAAACTAACAAGCTTGTAATTTGCTCACAGAAATATATATTTAGGTACTTATTGATTTTTATAGATGCGAATTTTGTAACAAACAAAACCCTCAATACCTCTGCTGTATACATATTAGTTTTGCCTTTTTTTAGAATACCATAGGTATTTATGGTATGCCAGAGTGATATTTCATCTGAATCTACATATCTTAATTATAGATTAAACAGATGAACTTTACTGCAAAGAGATAATGCTCATTTTAGTAACATTCTGGCTACTGTTGCAGGATGCTACTTTCCAGAATGTATCCTTACCGATTGCCGACCGGCTCGAACTCCTGGGCATAACTTTGACTGCCAAAATTAACTTTGGCAGTTCTATTGAGGCCAAGGCAAAAACCGCTGCTAAAAAACTGGGCATCCTTTACAAGGTTAAGCGGTACTTCACGCCGGGACAGTTACTGCAACTGTACAAAGCACAAGTCCGGTCGTGCATAGAGTACTGTTGCAACCACTGGGATAGATCTGCCAAGTACCAGTTGGACACCCTTGACTCAATAGACCGTCGTGCCAGGAGACTAGTCGCTGATGTTTCGTTAACTGAGGCGAAATTAACGAGCCTCGAACATCGGCGTAAGGTTTCGTGCCTTTCGGTCTTCTATAGGATATATTTTGGAGAGTGGGCGTGGGAACTATACAACATCATCCCGCCATCCCCTTTTCTCCATCGAACCACAAGACGCCGGGAGAGGTTCCATCCATTCGTAGTCGACATCCCCCGTATAAGGACTCAACGATTTGCTTCTTCGTTCCTTATACGAACTGCAAAGAGTGGAACTTACTCCCGGGATCTGTGTTTCCTGACACCTACAACCTCCATCTCTTCAAGGCCAGAGTGAATAGGCTTTTTCTGGGCAAGCGTGCTACATCCTCGGCCTCGTCATAACTCCTCCTTGGGGTCAGACGACGGCCAAACGTAAGCCCATTGAACATAAAAAAAAAAAAACTGTTGCAGGATATGGTCTAAATTGTACGCACCCAATTTTGAATTGTTCCTTGTAAGCAAATTTCTTCGATGTGAAAAGATATTTCTTCATTTTTGAATACAAGTCGACCTCGACAAGCTTGCAAATTTCTTCATTATTAAGTACTGTTATCAAATGGAAAAAATGTCTCGATAAAATTACATAGGTACCAATTAATAGTGCAAGCAATCTCCGCAATCAGTTTGTGCCTAACGGTGTCGTTTGCGAATGTACCTTCCTAATAAATCACTAGAAGACTGTATTATTAATGCAACATCAGTGTTTTTTTTATACTTGGCCAAGTGCGAGTCGGACTAGCATGCGAAGGGTTTCATACTATGGTACCTACAATATTTTATTTTCCTTATTTGTTGTTACAGCGGCAGCAGAAATAGACGTCCTGTGAAAATTTACTGCTCGCTGATACGAACGGACGGATGGACAGCGGAGGCTTAGTAATACGGTTTGGCATCCTTTGGGTACGGAACCCTAAAAGACTACTAAAAGTTATCGAAACTATATAAAGGCTAATAGTATATCCAGTTATTGCAAATGTCTGTGTTTTGGCGACCACTTTACTTTAGGCGCTTACTTAATTTAATAATCTAATTAAGAAATTAGCCATTTAGCTTTACGATTGTGGAAAATTAGAAAATAAGGAAAGAAGGAGTGTATCCTTCTATTGTAAATCTAATTAATTTTGTTGCGGGCTCTTGTACTTTCACAGTCGTTTCCTCAGAGACGCACAGAACTTTATTGCTCAAGGCTCAAGTTTAACTTTTGCTTGACATATATTCTTGTACCTATTTAGATCATATATACCTACAGTATTGTAGTTAAAAAAAAGTATATGTTTGCAACGACAATTTTTCAGAATTTTTATTTTATATCTCTGCTTTACACAACGTTATAAATTGTCGATTGGCAAAAATATTGGCTTTTTAGTAAACTATGTTATAAGCCCCCTAAGCTATGTTATAAGCCCCCACGTTAGCGATACTTTATTTATCGAAAAGCTTTGCTATAAAATTAACATACAGACAGAATCATAAATAGTAATCCAATGTCAGAGATGTGTCAATTTTGTTTTCCATTATTAATCATTTATATTCCGTATTAGATTCCTCGCCGCGGGTGGCATATACCTATATATTATACTAGCTGTCCCCCGCGGTTCCACCCGCGTTTCCAAATAAAAAGTAGCCTATGCAACCTGATCTAGATAAGGCAACATAATAATTGTCCATGGGAAAAACAGTTTTCTCTTAAATATATTCCAACATGCTTAAAAGTTTGTCCTTGTGCTTTATTTATATTGACTTCAGACGATAGGTAGGTAATTTCACAGGAAATTGTACCTATTCGTTTAAATCTATATGGTAAATCTGTGGGTATCATCGGAATGCGAGGTATCAGTACTGTTTGCCCAACAGCTGGCTCAGTCAAAACCAATCGCTACTATGACAGAAATCTAGAAATTTTACTTGAAGTCTGGTTTTACCATTACATAAATTAGGTAGTCTAATATCTATTTAACATGCATTGTCCTGAATGACTGTCTGACGGATCAACGCATAGCCTAAACCGCTGATCCTAGAGACCTGAAATTTAGAGGGTGTGTTCTTCGTATGAAGTAGGCATCCTATAAGAAAGGATCTTCCGAAATCCTTAGGGGTTGAAAAACTGGGACAAAGTTTGTATGGAACAACGTGATTCCTTGGTCCAATCTACTTCAAATTTTGCATAAACATTCTTTAAGATAATTGATGGAAGACGTGTTTCTCTCGAAAACTCATCGCCTATCGGGGTTAAAAAAGGGTAGAAAGTTATTATGGGGGTGATTTGCATCGAAGTTGATATCAATACTGCTTTTGAACTCACATAAAAGCTTGGTGCAATGTAATGCATATGACGAACAATTGGGATGAATTTGCTCTTATGTCTCATGACCGTCTTGGCAACAATCATGGGACAAATTAAAGTATAAATTAGATGTTACAACACTCTACATTTCTACGTTAGTTGCAGCCGGTCAAATATACCCATTTGTATTTGAAGTATATCGAAATGGAAACCAGTATGCCAAATTTGGTACAGAAGACCAACCCATCAAAAGGTTACGTTTTTCCCAAGATCTTTCTTATGGTCACTTTGATGCCTACGCTGATGCCGATGGTGATAATAACACTGATCAGCGTCCAATAGCCAATCTAAATATATAAAACTTTTAACAAAAATTAGAACCGATATCATGGTACCGCAGATTTATTTCGCTTAATTCAAAACTATCATATTAGAGTTCCTAAATAGTTATTTTCTGCTTTTTAGTGCCTTTGAAGGCGGTTTTATTTTTTGTTAAAAGTTTTTTATTTTTCAATTTTGAATTTCTTATGTGTAATCAATGACTCTCAAGGTCACTGACCTAGGATAAGCATAATAGCGTTGTAGTTTCCATCATCGTTCCTATAACATTTACAGAATTATCCCCTAACTCCTAACCATTAAGGAGTTGTACCTTCCATCATCAGCTCAGCAACATAAGATGATGACTACCAGACGCAAATATCTGAATAGCTTTAGAAAGTATGATGAAAAACATTGTAAGTGCCTATAAAATTTAAAGAGTTCCCTCGATTTGTCCAGGATCCTATCATCAGATCCTGACTTGGTGACCATGGGACTACTTGTGAAGTATACCCTTTCAAACAAAAAATATTTTTCCAAATCGGTCCAGGCGTTCGAGTATTCGGGGAACATACAAAAAAAATGTTTCCGACGAATTCATAACCTCCGCTTGAAGTTGGTTAATTGACTGACTGACTGACTGACTGATCGCGGGTGATATCGCGGGTGGAAAGCTATTTAGCATTCTATATTAAAGCTGAAAAGTTTATGAAAAACATTGTAAGTGCCTATAAAATTTGAAGAGTTCCCTCGATATGTCTAGGATCCTATCATCAGATCCTGACTTGGTGATCATGGGACTACTTGTGAAGTATATCCTTTCAAACAAAAAATAATTTTCCTAATCGGTCCAGGCGTTCGAGTATTCGGGGAACATACAAATAAAAAGATTTCAACGAATTGATAACCTCCGCTTGAAATTGGTTAATTGACTGACTGATCGCGGGTGGAAAGCTATTTAGCATTAAATAATAAAGCTGAAAAGTTTGTTTGTTTGTTTGAACGCGCGAATCTCCGGAGTTACTGGTCCGATTCGAAAACTACGCTGTCGGCTGGTAGTTTAGCCATTATTTTGTCGTTGATGGCGTCCACGCTTATATTTCTGGCAGCTAATTAAATTAAATTGCCCTCTCACACATCCATTAATGTTTTTTTTGGTCGATATTACAGACTTTCATTTAAGCAACATTTAATAATATCTGCTCTAGTTTCCCTAACAGGCAACGTTATCTGAAATCACCAGAAAACATCAAAGTTATTCCACCCATGGCTATTTGTGCATTTTATAATTCTGAGAATTCTATCTAAAGCCTCTAGATGAGCTCTATGAGTCATGTGCACTCATCCCATATTATTAGGTTTGCATCTTGTAAAACCTTGCCCAATGGTCCATTTTTACGTATAGAGCGTACGCTGTCTTTTTCAAGAAATACCGTAAGGGTCTGTTTAGAAGTGAAATGAGCCGTCCTTCTACCTGTCAATAGTGTAGCAGCAATAATTATCTGATGATGTAACAGCAATGGCTAATTTCGTTGACTTCAAAACTATCAGATTAGAGTTCTTACATAGTTATTTTATAATTATTAGTGCCTTTGTGGTTTTTTTTTGTTAAAAGTATTTAATTTTTAATTTTTTAGTTTCTTATGTGTAATCAATGACTCTCAAGGTCACTGACCTAGGATAAGCATATTAGCGTTGTACTTTCCATCATCGTTCCTATAATATTTAAAGATTTATCCCCTTACTCCTACCCGTTAAGGAGTTGTACCTTCCATCATCAGCTCAGCAACATGTGACGACTACCAGACGCAAATATCTGAATAGTTTTAGAAAATATATGAAAAACATTGTTAGTGCCTATAAAATTTGAAGAGTTCCCTCGATTTCTTCAAGATCCCATCATCAGACCCTGACTTGGTGACCATGTGAACACCTGTATGTATAGTTTCCAAATCGGGTCAGGCATTATTCGAGTAATCGAGGAACATACATAAAAAAAGATTCCGACGAATTTTATTGATAACCTCGTCTTGATGACAGTTAAAAATAACAAAAACTGTTACCTAGGCGACCGCTGTCATCCATTGACAACCGCGTCGCATCGCTCACCCATGCTATACATGCTCCCGCTTAACGTTCTTTTTATCATTGCTCAGCTCCTGAGGGTCGTAGCGTGATGTTCTATAGCCTATAACCTTCCTTAATAAATGGGCTTTCAATTGCAAAAACGTTTTTCCATATCCCACTGGCAGATCCAGAGATTAGCGCGTTCAAACAAACAAACAAACAAACAAACAAACAAACAAACAATCTCTTCAGCTTTATTATTAGTATAGATAGATAGATAGATTAGTATAGATACTTACTTACTTATTACACAATACGTAATACAAGGAACACATAGTTTTTACGACTTCCTTGAAATAAAACGTAACATCATACCTAAAACACACATGTGTCTTTATTAATTACCTTTAAGAAACACTATCTCTTGGTGGATATTGGAAACGAAATCAGCCGTTTTGGAGATACCTAAGCGTCTTTATTACATCACTGCTACTACGATACGAACAAAGATCGGGAAAAGTTAGGTAAATGCATAATTTTGTAATCGCCGTTTAAAATCTTTCATTTTGATACCCTACTCGATTAGTTTGGGAGTTTTATCGAAAACATGCAATTTGGTGCCAAGAAATCCGCTATTTTGATAAACACAAATCTTTAGACGTTTTACAAAGGAATATAAGGACATACATACATATATGTCAAACACGTAACCCTCCATTTTGGCTTCACTACAGTCATCTAAATATGGGCGTTTTTGTAGATACCAACCTTGATTAATAATTGGGTACAAAGTTGTATAGTCAGATAAGAGAGCGTATTTTCCTCCTCTCACGGCTTCCAAACCAGAATGAACATCGACAGGTCTCAGTTTTAGCAATTTATTTTCGACGACACTTAAATTTTTATTTATATTTCTATTGTATGTCTCCACCTGTAATTTAAAGATGACAATTCGTTTACACATTTGGTGCTAAGGGACATGGGCGCCGCCAAGATTTCTTTCAAAGGGGTACATAAAAGTTAAGACGCTGTTTCTATTCAAACAAAATAAATAAAGAATTAAACAAGCGCAAGTGCACCCTCTTGCACCCCCTTGCCGACACCCATGATAAGGGATGATAGAGTGGGATGGGTTATTTGATAAATCTTCTAAATAAATAAACCGAAAACGTGACTGACTAATTGACTAACTGATCATCAAAGCCCAGGACGGATCGGACTAAAATTTGGCATACATACAGCTAATATGAAGCAGGCATCAGTTAGGAAGGATTTTTGAAAATTCAACCCCTAATGGGGTAAAATAGGGGGTCCCGGATAAAACCCCGGGGTGGAAAGCTAGTTAATAATAATTGAATACACAACTTTAATACTGTTATAAATTTTGTATTTTATGGCCTGTGTTGTGTACGAAGGATCAGATTGTAATAATCGAAAATGAATTAAATTTTAATTTTATATCACGTTCCTGTAGGATTCTCGCCCTTTAGTATCTCGACATTTACAAACTCTGTCTTTAGACAGAGTTTGTAAATGTCGATAATTCATCGACCAAATAATATCCTACTAAAATTATAAATGCGAAAGTTGTGTGTATGTTTGTTACTTCTTCACGTTCAAACGGCTGGATGAATTTTTATGAAATTTGGTGTGGAGGTAGGTGACACCTTGGATTAATAATAATTAAAAAAAACTAATAAGAAGCATATATCTAGCCACCAAATAGATATAGCTTGGATAAATATGATATATCATTCAACGTACATTTTCTTCTAATGCCAATTTCATGTAATCCACAATAAGGCAATCATAGTCATGGGCAGCTAATGCCTCCAGTTTTATATTGTGGTCCTTATCATTTACGAGATGAGAGAGTAAGTTAGATGTATAGTAAGTGTACACAATGTAGGCGTAGATGAAGAAGCAGAAGTATGCCATTCGACGTGATGTTGCAACCGCGTCTAGAGGTGGAACTGAAAAAAAAATGGATCAGAAAAAAGTGGAAGTCTATGTCAAACGCCAGATAGAATATCTGAATATCTATAAGTAATATCTGAAAGTATCCAACTGTATCATGGGGAAAAAAAAAATAATTAGAAAAAAGAATTGCGAATCGAGCAGAGAATTTATTAAACGTAACATGTTATACGAGGCGAATACCTCAAAAATTTATGAAATGGCGCTATAAGGTTATTTTTTGTATGTCTTATTATAAAGAAGGTCACATAATAACATGTTTTTTGCTAGAATGTGAATCAAATAGATCTTCAGCAAGTTGTCTTTCGATTTTCAATATAGTTAGAAATCTTTTCAAAAGGTAAAGAAGAAGAAGATTAGAATTACGGCACGGTAAAATATTTAAGCCAAAATTATTCTTACTATGCTGACAATAAGCTCCAATCACCATGAGGATCTCATATCCCAAGCTGCATTCAAAAACGCCACCCATCAGACGTTTCTCCCAGCATTTAAGCAAATACAAGAGTATTGTTACCAGCAACGCCATAGCATAAAGACAGTTCCAAGCTGGTCTTGAGAAGGGTTTGCTGTAGAATTTGCTGAATATACAGCTGTCTATGCGTTGGAGAATAAAGCCAAATCTGCAACGTTTGAATTGGGAACAACTAAAATATTCGAAGGGACATTTCACTTTGTTGGTCGAAATAGCACAACTTTTATTTTTTCGATCTTGAGGAAATTTCACTAGTAATTTTAACTAAAAACTACTTAGGGTGTACTTAGACCAAAAAGAATTAGCCCAATCAATCATATCTCCAAAGGGTTGAAATATCTCCAAAACAAAAAGGGTGGGTTGCACCATCCGACGTTATCGTTAAATTGTCTGTCAAAACTGTCTTTTGCTAGCAAAACCGTTGCTCTGACAGACAATTTGATTGGGCAAATTTTTTTTGGCAATACATATACGAGGAGAGAAATCTGTGATCAGAAAGATGTAAGAAGATAAGCCCTTACCTCCACATAAAAACAGCTTGAATTGGAAAGGCATGGTCTAAGAGCTCAGCTCTCAGAGTCAAAGGTGTGACATAAATATCGATGGTGTCATTGTAAAGAGGCAACACTCTCTTTATCTCTCCTAAATTAGACAAGTTGACGTAGCTCAAACTGCAATAGAAATTAAAAGAATATCATAATTATCAACAAACTTCTTCTCTCATCTATCAACATTTTATCTTCAACTTGTTTCATAATAAGGCGTCATTTTCTCCAGGTATAATCTCCTGTGCTTTATTTCCCGTAGTTTGGTATTTTTATGTTTTCTACTTAATCTTTAATTTAGTTTGCGACCGCTTAGAGGATTTTTTTTATACGTTGTTTGTATATTTGTTGTAAATAATTGTAAATCTTTATTTGAATCAGAATTTGATACGTCAATTCCTGCATTCCTGCTGGATACCACACTCAAGCACTTTCTTGTGTGCAATCTAGTGCTGCGCTAAAAAAATATTTTTCTTCTAGGCTTTGTGATTAACATTTTCGGCGACATCATCACTAACTCAGGTTGGTAATATTTTAGTCAAACACAAGGTAAGTAATCCATTCCTTAGTGAAAAACTGGTCATACAATCATTTAGATTACTCATTCTCACAAACTTACCGAACCTACTTTCCTTTTCATATTTACAGTCTATCGATTTTGAGTAGCCAATCCTTTAGATATCTGCTGATGTACTTACTTAAATTTAAACATATCCTGCAGTATGCCAAGGTATAAGCATCCCAAGACTGTGTGTCTCCAAGTGGGATCATACTCATCTAAAAGCTGATGGGGTATAGCATCGCAATCAAAATTTGCTCCAACTAGGAATGTTTCGTTCATTTTCTGAACCTTTTATTCTGATTTCTCTAGTTAATCAAAATTATGTTAAACAATGAGAATTATAAACAGGTGAAAGAACCTTTTTAACGTACTGACGTCATAAGCTTAGACGAATATCTGGAGGGAGCGTTAAGGCAACTCGAGCCCTATATATAAATGTTAGATTAAACAAACAAATTAATTCTCATAAATATTTATAAAAGTAACAAAGTAACGCCCTTGTTTTTTTAACTTTATAATAACGTAAGGGGTTATGCATATAGTATCTTTAATATACTTTTTTTCGAATAAGAAAAAATAATAAGGAAGATAGAAGTAGGTATCTATAGATCAGCTCGTGTCGTCGAAGTTATTTTTGTAAGAAATACGTAACTTACCTTTTGTGTTGTATTTTTATCTAAAGGACTCTGTTTTATCTGACTACGGCTATAAAAAGCAAGGTTATGATTTTGACCGGTAGGTATGTTAAGTATGTATGTTCATCTGTTCCGTCATAACTTCCCACTGGTTATGGGCTATGTGACGCCACTTTAAATTAAATATGGCGCACTCTAGAGGAAATAAACTAGTAGGTTTTAGTTTTTGAACTTTTTTTCTTGTTACAGAAGTAGGTTTGTCACGTTTCGGTATTCTACTTCCTTCTACCACTTTCCTTTTTTTTATACAACAGAGTCAGCAAACAAGCTAACGGCCCACCTGATGGTAAGCGGTACTCGTCCTCTCTTACATTAGATTATACCTACTAATACTCAATAATACATTGACAGATACATTAAGACAGAACCTGAAGTCCTAAAACAATTATATGAACAGCCCTTTACATATGCATGTTTGCCTAATATATGAACAAGAAATATGAGCCCTAGGGGATAATGATATGCAAACATCTGAAGATAAATATTTATTGTATACCGTCCGTTTGTAATTACGAAGGTTTAACAATAATAATTATAGAATACACTACCACTCGGGTAAACAGTACGAAATTGAGTTTGTTTGTTTTCTTTGTTAGGGTATTTGAGATCACTTATTTTCGTTTGCTTAGATTAATATCGTATCGTCTAAAAATACATTATTAGTGCACACACCTACGCTATAAAAAGAAGCTGCCCACCATGTCTCGGTTTTTGCATTTATTTCTCATTAATATCAATAAATCAGACATTCCTTTATTAGGTTATTCCATATTCCATGAATTAGTTTATTTATTATCTCGTATAATAAATTAATAAGTATTAGGTATTTTACGCAAAAAGAACTATGATAAGAGTTCCCATGGCCACTTTCCAGCTCCAGCATCAGATCAGCTCCATGTCATAATATTTATGCATTGTCATCTAATTTACACATGCATGCAAAATTTCAGCTCAATTGGTAACCGGGAAGTAGATCAAATTTAACTTGCAAGATTTGATGACCAACGTCGGGACAGGTGAGACTAAAAACAAAGTTTTTATATGAATACTCCAACCTAAATTCCGATATAACTATGAGTTATAAACTTCTATACCGATTTGTTCCCTGTTATAAAACCTGTTAAGCTCATTGAAAGTTATAGTATCAAACTTCCTCATGGAAGGCCATGCCCCAAGGCAGTGCTTTTGAAACTTTGAATTGTCAGGTTTCTAAGGGTCAAGCTTTGTTATTCATAATTAAGTCTTGTATATGTTATTTAAGGTACAAATTAGCGACAGCAATACTTGTTTGACTTCTTACAATATTTGCATTGAGTGTAAGCCAACATTCAAATAGTTAGGCCAAAGTAAGCAAGGTATAAATAATAGCCCAGTTATTGTTACATCAACCGTATTACAAGAGGAAAATTGTTAGGTAGGAACTAGTGATGTTTTTAAAGGATGTTTTATTTTACTGCGATAATATCCAGTCCAGTACCTATCTTATTTCATAAGATCTACCTTCAGGTATGTTTTCTACTAAATTAGTTGAAATCATAATTGAGTAACAATATTTGTGTGATACAAAGTACATTTTGAAAGTTTTCATGTATTAAAAACAAGAGATAAATCTATACGAATACATGGTGACTAAACATTTTTGAAGAGATTTTCGAACGAAACTACAAATATATTATTTTATAGACATGTAAAAAAACCGAACAAGTGCAATATACAGCCGTCTCAGCCGCGCGCGTCTGTCGTGAGCCTCGGAAGTGGCTTCATACATTCTCATAGGTTGACTATGGCCGTGCGCGTCTGTCGCGCGCGTCAGTCGTCGGCCGCGAGCCTCGGAAGCCTACCTTTAAGATAATTTCTTATGTTACTTTAAATGCTATATACCTACTTTTATTGGGATTCCTGTAAGCTATAGGTAAATAACTATTTTTTTATTATCTTAAAAATTATAATAAATGTATTTGAGATTCTCACAATGAGTTCTTCCAATAAATATGTCACATATAGTTAGATTTTTTTTATATTTTCTAATTTTCTTCCAAAACTGGTCTCTATTTTTTAAAATTTACATGTTTGGGTCACCGGCTTACATAATGTAAAACGCTTATTGTATATGCATAAAAACAAGAGTACATAATTAACTCGAGTACCTACAATAATTCTGGGGTTACATCACTATCAGCAGGTCACTCAAGATGGCATTAAGGTGAAACCACGACTGTAGCCCTTTTTTGTACCTAAGAATAAGGGGTATCCCTTATAACAAAATCTTATCCCTAGATACAAAAAAGAGCACAAAAAATAAGAATATGAATTTGTGTATTCAAATATTTTTGACGGAACATGTAATACTCATACTGAAAAGGTTGGGATAACGAACCTCTAACAATGAGACTTAAGAAATTGTACACTTTTGCCCATTTTATCAAGGGCTGCCAGACCACTATAATGATGTATTGTTATATATTATTTAGTTACTAGACATTTCTCGTGACTTACGTCTGGATTTTTTTACCATTATAATAAAATGTATTATGATTTTTTTTTAATATTTATTTAATGCCACATACCTACATAATACATAGGCTACACTAATTTTATAAATTAATATTTAGTTTTAACTCCCGATACAAAATAGGTGTTGTATGTTTGTAGTGTGTATATATATGTGTCTGTCTGTGGCATCATAGGTCTTGAACAGATGGACCGATTTAAATTATGACTTTAAGCAATCATATGCTAGAGTTATGCTACTAAATTCCGTATCCTTTCCTCTCTGGCTCATTGCGGTCTTGTCTGAAATATAGTGTGAATTTGGTTCGGTTAACCAGATGTAAGTAGTCTGGACCCCTAAGCGTAGAATTCTGCGTCAAATAAATTAATTGTTACACGATTATGTGTCAGCCATAATTCAAATACAATTATAATTACGGGGCTTTAGTCATTATGTCCCATATTGAGTGGCCCGCAGCAGGATCTTTTGATGGCCAAGCGGAACGCGTTGGCGGAAAAAACTCCCCGCCCACCGGTCTTCCTAGGCTATAATATTATTTAATTAGGTATATTAGCCATTTATTTATTTAGTTATCTTGCAAATCAGTCAAGTCCAATAAATTTTAATTAACGCTTGGACAGTAATTTATTAGTAAAGGTTTTATTCTAGTCTTGAATTAGGTTTAATAGGTACCAGTATTATGTACCTATAAGATTCATCTGGATCTACATAGTAGTACGTAGTATATTATTTATTCTATGCTACATAGAAGTATTGAATCATTGATTAAACAGAAACATATTATTATTGCAAAGACATAAGGCAAATTTTCATATGTCTTTACTCGCGTGAGTTCTATTGCCTTGGAGCTCAACTTGCGCTCAAAAAATAGTTCGAATTGGGAATTACCTACCTCCTTCCTTACAGAATACCGCATGCAAATAAAATCTGTGCGTGAGTAGGTTAAGGTCGGTCAGTACTTTGGTAAACGAAGTGAAGCCTCGGTGACGCGTGAGTGATGCAAGTGTCCAAGGACTATCGTAACCGTTTACCATCAGACGAGAATACATCTCGTTCTTTGTCGGTCTTACTAGCTATCCTTAAAGTAGTCGCATATGACATATCATCTTCTCTATTTCTCTTTCTCGTCACACACATGCACACACTGTTGGCTGAATCAATTTCTCTCTAATCTGATGGCTAACTCTACCACCGCGCGCGCTCATTGGTCAAGCATATAGCTTCCTCAGCTTCCTGTTACACACTTCCGTTCCATTTCACGAAATCACTCCCACAGATTACACGAAAACATAAAAAAGAATTGAGTATGACAAAAAGGGTCAAGTTAATCCGTCCACGTGTTTCTAATACTGAAACCCTAAATAGTAAGTATTAGCACAGGTACGAGTAAGTTTTTCCTTAACGACAAGATCCTGAACAACAATCATTCATAGTTTCTGTGACCTTGCGTTTACTTCAGCAAAACTTCGAGCCCTGTGATTCGATAACTTTACTTTTGTTCACCGATGTGTTTCCTTTCCTACTGATGATTTAGAGCCTTTAGTTACTCTGTAACTACCGATTTATCTGGCACGGTCCACAGAGATTATATTAATAAATAAATATCCTGGGACATTTCTACACACACCGTTATCTGATCCCAAACTAAGCAGAGCTTGTACTATGGAAACCAGATAACTGATATACTACATATACTACTTTTTTTTTGTAAATACATACTTATATAGATAATTACACCCAGACTCAGGACAAACAGACATGCTAGTAACATTATATTATTAACTGTCAGTTTTTTATAATGCTGAGTTATGTACCTAGTTATCGATTTTGGAAAAAGTAATTATTGGATTTTGTTGTGGAATCACTGAAAATATTGATAATGTAATAGCATAAAATGTCGTATTTTAACAGTTAATTACAAAAACTTAACCAGCACCGCATCTATAGTAACAACTGACCAAGGTAAAATTTTGTGTTGATCTGATAGGTAAGTGGGTGACTCCAGTAAGTATGTGACAAGGAAGGTAAGGTAGCCATACAGTGAATAACTCTATTAGGTACTACCCTATGGTCACAATCTCGTTGGCTTACAAACTGTGAAATTGACAAACCTGTGAAATATTTTTTATTTATAATGGCTCCAAATTTATTAATACCAAAGAATTTTTTATGCTACTATGATTTGAACTTTGGCTGTTTAATTGTAGGCATTTTTATGACTGTAAGTATTCAACTCAAAAGCACTTTCATCAAAATTATAGTCTAAATTTCACCTGTCCTTAAATGTTTAAGCTCTGTTAATTCATAACAACTTATGACAACGTTGAAGCTAAAGATAAAAGTTTTAATTTCTCTTTTCACTTTCCGTTATTATCTTCCTGTGAATTTAGTAAAGCTTGAGTAAAGTTACGAGAAACAACAAAGTAGACACAGTCAAGAGGTTTCATATCAGTATTTTATGAAGCCCACCTACTGTCTCCCGATTTTAACTGCGGTTTTAGGGGATCTAATATTTTATCGGCTTTAAAAAGAATTCTACTCCTCATCCTAATTTTATTTGTAACTTGTCCCTAAGGCTAATTTATATAAATTGAAAACGTGACTGACTGAATGATTGACTGATAATATAATTGATTTCAGTGCATCATGATCATATGTGGCATAGGTATAGTAGCTCAGGTCCTGAGTTATAAGAACTATGATCACGGGTTGTATTCCTTCTATTTATGGAGGAATGCCTACAGCTTCAGCATAACAGCCGTTATTTACTGCATCTTCATGGTTGCCGTTAATGTATGGTTCATATTAGGTGGAGTAAAGAAGGTATGTCAATTAATCTTTACTGGCTACCCGCCGCGTATCAAAATCCGTTGCGTGGTTTAGAAAACGTAAGCGGAGAACAGACATGGGCAGATAGCGACTTTAGAAATTTTTGAGAAGAAAATCTCTCGAAAAGTGTTAACTCGTGGAAAAATAAATGTTATTTTGGAAAAACAAATGTCTATAAAGAAAGGATTTTTGAGATCTGCTGAAATCACAAATAGAAAATTAATTTTCCTTAGAGCCAACATAGTCAAAAATGGCATCAATTTGATATTTCTAATTTTAGCTAAAGCACACTTATTGATACGTTCCTTGAAGAAACCTGTTGAAAATAACTTCCCTTAAAAGTTTTTCACAGAAAAATCTTGAACTATCCTCAAAGTTGAACGTCTATTGAGAAAATAGATTTAGAGAGAAACTTGTGTAGAAATCATTAGCCTTGGGTTGAATTCACTCAAATTGCCGTGTGGGCGTTGCTTGATACTCACTTTATTTGTCTTGAGCTATAGTTATGTATTCTGTAATACTTTACATGTAAATATTGAAACCAACTTCAGTGCCTTGCAGCGTTCAAAGTATCCACTCTAAATAACAAACAAACAGGGTTTAAAGTTGAAGATAATATAAACTCCCGAAAGTTGTAAATACATAGAGCTAAGATGTGATCTAGTTCTCAAGTGCTTTTCGCTGCCTGTATACCTACTGTTACCAGTAGGTACGTGCTTCTCGGCAGATTTTCAACTTGAAGGTGGTCCAACTATGTGGTCGACGTTGCAAGAATTTACCAAGATATTTTTTACTAAGTAATAGGCCTGTGTTTGACCACAATCTCAACGTGGTCAGTGATGATGTCACCAATAGTGGTAAGCACATAAAGCCTAGAAGGGATATGCTTATTCTTGGCACAGAAAACCTTTAAAGAAGCTAAAAGATTACCAATAGTAGAAAATATATCAAAATATGACATATTCTTTAATTTGTGTTTCGAAAATGAAGTGCCTTATCAGGACCTAAACTGAATATGAGTTTTGATTTGATTACTATTTCAATTTTACAGCAAAAATCATCAGTGGTACTAGCCTGGGTGGTGATTACGTTAATGTGGCTGGCACAGACTTTCTGTCTGCTGATAGTTTTGCTGGTCATGTACCTGAATGAAGTTAATTTGGTAGCTTGGGTGCTGTCGCTGGTCTTTGGATTGATTGGAATTTGTAAGTAGTTTTTAGTTGGAACAATCGTCCGTACTAATACACCTTTGATTGTATATTTTAAGACCATGTAAACCACATCTAGAGCAAATAAACTATTCTACTTTATTTTATTAATACTATACGAGTAGCTTTCGCGGATTCACTCGCTATTATGACTCCCTTAGAAATAGAATTTCGGGAATCACTCAAAGAATATTTCCTCAAAAATATATGTCTAGGTCCGATGGTTTAGATTGTCAGTTAGTAAAATGAGAAAGTTGCTAGTATTTTTCCAACTGTTAAATTTTAACTAGTAAAATACAAAGGTAAAATACTAATTCTGGAATGGTTTTCGATGTTCGTTTGCATAAATGTGAACAAAGTTTTTTATTTGTTGCAGCTATGTAACTGCCAATTTATTTAAAAAATAAATAATTACCTATGCTTTCGATACAAAATTGCCAATTAGTTAAAATATTCTTGAAACATTTGCAAACTTTTTGACGTCATTATTTTAAAAAATCCTTATCGTCTTGTTAATATCCATTTATTTAACTGACTTTTATTATTTATTTAGCTGTTTCCTCCTTGTTCCTGGGATAAAAAGTAGCCTATTGCTAGTTACAAAGACACATTTTGTTAGTTTAATATTATAATATCGGTTTTTTTTATAGGTATTTAAAAACGACGTTTTCTAAAAATAAAACCTAGCTAGAGATCGATGTATCTCCCCGAAACATACAAAAACAATTCATGAAAATCGTTGCAGCAGTTTCAGAGATCCCGATTATACATATACAAGAATTGCTCGTTTAAAGGTATTACATATGTTATTAGCGATGATTTCACCTGAAAACTTGAAAAGTGGATTCCCATATGGAATACATAAATTTTATTTGTATTATAATCACGTAGGAATAAACAAGGTACCTACATGTAAATTGTGATGTTTGTTTCCACATCTGTTTCTGAATACGTCGATGTGTAGGTACTAATGAAAGACCCCACTAATTAGAATTTGCGCACAATTTTGCATTTCAAGAGGCTCCTATATTTATATAAGAGAACTACAGTCTATCAACTCTATGGTCAATCTATGGTTAGTAATAAGAAAATTAGATAAACCTTTTTAAAAAAGTTACTTTGGTAGGTAAAATCCTAGATTTCATAAACTTCACGATAATAATGCTGTGTGTTTAGGTCAACGATAAAACGAGAAATGATTCTAAATTATTTTTTTCTCTGCATTCTTTTTTGCAACGGTTTTGTAAAAAATATAAAATGATAAGGCAGGTTGGTGGCATTTTATGTGTGCATGAACATGTATGTTTGCCCTCTACTTATCTATATAAGTATGTATTTACAAAAAAAAGTAGTATAACAGTTGTCTGGTTTCCATAGTATAAGCTCTTAGTTTGGGATCAGATAACCGTGTGTGATGAATATCCAAGGACATTTATTTTATTTACTGGAGTGTATCAAACAGTTTCAAAACCCATCAAATCGTCTAAGTAGTAATCCTTATAAATGCAAAAGTTTGTGTGTATGTATGTTTGTTATAACTCAACTCGTTAACGGCTAATGGGATTTGATTTAAACTTGGAACATAGATAGGGAAATAACATATAAGCTACTTTTTATTCCAGGGTGATAGCCAGTAAACTATACAATCACATCAAATGAAGATAAACCTAAATAAATACTGTTTATGATAATAAATAACCTAAATACAAAATCAGTTAAAAATAAAGGTGACACCATAAACTTAGAAAAGGTGGCATAAAATAGAAGCAATTTTGGAAATAAAGTGTTAATTGTGGCCTACTTTATTTTATAACTTTATAATAAAAGACTCTACTTAAAGGTACTTATAACGCTTTCGTGAAGAAAGTTCTATTACTCGAGTGCTTTCTATTTCCTCTTTTGATTAAATCCTTTAAGGCTTTCGTAGGCTGTTGGCATTTTATTATTGGACAAGGAAATCCTCATGATAAACTTGTCAGTTACTACGCCTTTTTGGTATCCTTTTTCCTTTTATTTTTCTGTAAATATTATTTATTTGCTAATCAATATTTTCGGTCATTGATGTGGGAAATAAGTTATTGATATCTACTGCATTTCACCCGCGTTCCCGATAAAACTTATTCTGTAGCACTCGACGTAATTATAGCTTATGTGACATTTAAGTCGTAAGACTTTGAATATTAAGGCTATGTCCATTGAGCTATTATTACATCGTATAGAGAACACGCCACACCTAACCACTGTGTTCCGTTCAAGTGCACCCATCTGGCCCCACTTCACGAAAAACTACACCAGCGCTACGTGCTTAAACTGTCTGGTTAGACGACAAATTGTTGTTTCAGCACTGCAGCACATATTAGTTCAAACTCATAAAAATGGAGCATCACCTTTGCTTAGGATAGCTTCTCTATAAAAAGTAATAATAGCTCAATGGCTAAGTCCGATTATACACATTAGGTTACATATTTCGTATTTCATTTTTAAAATCAGTCCAGTAGTTTATGAGTTTATTAATTACAAACAAAAATACAAATCTTCCCTTTAAAATTTTATTAGTGTTGATGGGTTATATAACCTACTCACTTTCGCCCCATGGTTTCACTACTCCGGGATAAAAAGTAGCTTATGTCCATCTCCATAACATAAGCTATCGGAGTGCTCAATTTAATAGCGATCGGTTCAGTGGTTTAGGCGTGAAAAAGTAATAAACAAACTAATTTACACATTTATTAATATTAGTAAGATTTTACAACTAAAACTAAGTATGTACGAAAAAAAAGGAACGTTTTGACAGCAAAACAAATGAGCTGTCACTTAGTTCCGTGTTTTATTGGATCATAGTTCCGACCAAGTTATATTAGCGGGTGAAGTTGGTGTGCACCCTCATTGTAGTTTCCAGTTTATAACGGGATGTCAGGCGGTTTAGTAACTTTCCGAATGTTTTCTGAAATCTGCAGACGAAAGTCTGACATTGTTAGTAAAATAACCACGGCAAGTTTCGTGATATACATTTTATAATGCTTGCATTTGAACATACCTACTAACCGCGTCTTATTTGATGTTCTCCCAGGGGTTATTAAATATATAGGTACAGTATGTAACTTAGATGTAGCATCGGCGAAACGTTTTCGTACACTTCACTTCCGATTTACACAACAAATAAAAATAATTCAGTATCGCGCCATTCATCGTTCAACAAGATCATTTTCGCCGATCATTTTTTAACACATGAGTAATGTTGTAGGCGCGCTCTTTTCGAGAACGATCGATTTTACGAAGTTTGCCGATGCTTCATCTAAGTTGTGTCATACTATAAAAGGAAAGCGTAACTGATTGACCGATAGGGCTGAAATTTGTCATACATATCAGCTATTATGACGTATGAAAGCTAAGAAAACGTTAAAGATTTTTGAAAATTCAACCGGTAAATGGGTACCTAATATAGGATATATTATAGATCACGTGTGAAACCGCGGAGGGAAAAGGTAGTTCTATTGCAGGATATACGTATGTATGTTGCCAGTTTTAGGCCTTAGTAAGGCCGTTACACTTCTAGTTGGCCGTTAACTTTCTTCGCGCTTCCTCACAATCCCCACTGTCTATCCCATCCGTCTGGATCTACCTTTAAGTACCTACAGACATACTACACTAGTGCCTACCATAACGCTCGACAAATTAGGGATTAATTAATAGAACACCATGCCCAAAGAGATTTTTAGATTTTTACTTGTTACTTGCAAAAATGTCATTCAAATTTTCGACTCTCCCGACGGATTTCGGCAATTGATTTATATTGGAAAGATTCACAATTTTTACCATTGACGTTCATTCAATCCGATGAGGATATAATTTCCAATTTTCTTGTTTATCAAAAAAATCGGAAATCCAATAGCATCAAGCTATAAATTACTATATTGTTTATTTCAGGCATACCTTTCTACGGGCTGCTCGTAGGCTATGGATATTGGTTGGAATTAAAAAGTAAATCACGAATCACTACTACCAACCCTTCTGACTCCTAGTCCATATCCCACAGATTTCAATATAATAATAGACTTCGAAATACCTACAAGCATAGACGTAGGTACTTATACTTATTATTATTAAAGATTATTAAAAACATGATCTTGTGTATTGGAAAGTACCTACTCATGAGCACAAAATAAACTCGATTAGCAGTTTTCATCAAGGAGTTTCAGTGCCAATCTTCCGACTCCATCTCCAGACCCTCGTCACCAAGTACAAATGGCAACAAAACTAACTAGCCCAAATTCGACTGTCCTATCATATGCCATGAGAGTTACAGTCCCTATATCTTGGCTTTTTCATCAGATCAGCTCGATGTTACCATAGTAATGAAGTCACCAAACATACATACATAATTCTATACAGTCGAATACATTTTTGCAAGCCATTTTTTAAGCACTAACTTAAAAATGAGTTGCAAACTTTAACAACTTACATACGAAAATTAAAATTTAATAAAACTTATAAAAAAAGGTTCTCTATATGAAATACATAATCAAATCAAATCAAAAACTCATTTATTCAATTTAGGCCCTGGTAAGGCAATTATGAACGTCAATAGTTACAAACATTACAATAGACTCTACCACCGGTTCGGAATACACTTGAACTGAGAAGACTCCGGCAAGAAACTCAGCAAGGCTACATTTTTTTTTTTTGTGGATCTTTCTTTTTTAAATTTATGTTATTCCTGTTCCAAATATACATAAAGTTCATACAATTGTCACTTGGCCAGGGGGCCGCAAGTGCAGAGAGAAGCTACTACAACCATGTATTCTTGTCTTCAACGTAATGAGCCACCTTATAGTAGGCCTTGTCGATTAATTTCTGTTTAACATACTGTTTGAATTTATTGTACGACATCTTAGTTACTTCATATGGGATTTTATTATAAAAACGAATGCAGTTCCCGAGAAAAGACTTATTGACTTTTGCTAGCCTGAATCTAGGTGTAACAATTTTATCTTTGTTTCTTGTGTTTAGGTTATGGCGACTACTGTTAGTGTCAAATAAATTTAAATTTTTACGGACAAACATAATATTTTCCAAGATGTATAGCGACGGTAAGGTTAATATCTCAAATTCCATAAACCGTTTCCGTAGGGATTCGCGAGGACCCAAGCAATAAATTGCACGAACGGCCCTTTTCTGCAAGATAAAGATAGATTCCAAATCCGCAGCTGAGCCCCATAACAGAAGACTGTAGGACATTAGACTATGGAAATACGCAAAGTAAACCAACCTAGCTGTAGCCACATCTGTTATTTGTCTAATTTTTCTGACTGCGAAAGCGGCGGAACTCAATTTGCTAGCTAAGTTTTCTATATGAGGGCCCCATTGAATTTTGCTGTCTAGTGTTATGCCGAGAAAAACTGTCGTATCAACCAGTTCGAGACTAATATCATCGACTAGGACACGACTGTCACTCTTAGCAACATTGGGGAGCGAAAATCTAATACATTTAGTTTTAGAGGAGTTAAGCATCAGATTATTGGCCGCTAACCATTTTGATATAGTTGATAACGTGTCATTAAGTTGTGTAAGCTCTGTGTCTTTTCTATCCACTTTAAAAATTAAGGAAGTATCATCTGCAAATAAAACTATATCGCACAATTCATTAACCATATAGGGCAGATCATTGATATACGCCAAAAACAAAAATGGGCCTAGAATTGATCCTTGCGGTACGCCTGTTTTAACTAAAGACCCCGAGGACGTAGTACCGCTAATACCTACTTTTTGTTGGCGACTGCACAGATAAGATGTTACAAGATCTAGTGCCACTCCGCGAACTCCATAGTGTTGGAGTTTTAAAACTAGGGTGTGATGATCTACGCAATCAAATGCCTTGGAAAGATCACAAAATACGCCAACCGCGTCTTGAGAGTTCTCCCAGGCTTCGAAAATATGCTTCAAAAGTTTAGCTCCGGCGTCGGTCGTAGAACGCCCTTTTGTAAAACCAAACTGGTGTTCGTGTAAAATTAGGTTATTGTTGAAATGAGCTAACAATTGATTCAGCATTATTTTCTCGAAGATTTTACTTAGCGCTGGGAGAACTGAGATAGGTCTATAATCGGAAGGATTATTTTTGCTACCGGATTTAAAAATGGGAACGATTTTACTATGTTTCATCAGATCAGGGAAAGAACCTTTATCAATACATTGATTAAAAATACCAGCTAGAATTGGTGCAAGTAAATAATTTATTCATAAACATTTAAATTAATTAATAAAGTTAAAAAGTTCATTTATAAAATACACTTGATTACTTCATTCCGATGTTTCTGTTTCGGTTTCACTCAATTCTTTTGGTGGCATGAGATTTTTCTTACGATGACTATTCACCACTAGTATGAAATAGATTGTTACTGAAAAAGAAATACTTTATATAGAGTGTAACATTTTAAATTTAAATAAATCAAAGGAACATCCTCACGACGACATTGAGACAAACAATCAAAAGCTATGTAAATTTCCGACTGAATATTTACATGAAACTAAGCTATCCATATTATTGTATTTATGCAGTATTTTGTTTTTATTTTTTACTGTGTAACCTATGTTGTGTGTGAATTGCATGTTGTGTTTGTCTGTAACTGTATGTACCTACTCTTAGTCTTAGGACGATGTTCACCAACTAGAAAACGGTCCAATAAACTCCGATAAGTTATAATCGGGCGTTTACGATGACATTTTCCTATGAAAATTCGTGGTAAACGCCCGATTATAATTTATCGGACCGTTTTCTAGTCGGTGAACATCGACCTTAGTATGTTAGTATGTTATATGTCTGGCCTGAAACTGCGTTACCGCGCGGTTCCCCGCGACGGAGCACTTTTGTATGGACCCGCGCGGGCGCGCAACGCAGCGCACGGCCTCAGCAATATTTTTTTAAATCTAATTTTAGGTATCCCTTCTGCATAAATAGGTACGTAGCTTCTAAATTTTATCCAATTGAAAAAGTTGTTTATTTGTCAATATTTAATCAAAGTTTAAATAGCATTTGTACTTACGTATGTACCACAGTATGCCCAAAATTACCACAAACACGCGGTTTCTTTGCCTCCTCGATGTGAACACCAAAGACAAGAGTATCATCATCATCAGCATGATCACCACAAATATCACTGCGTACCAGATCCATATTGCACATAATGTGGCATCCCCCTGTGAAAATAATACTTTTTAACTAACTGAAGTTGCAAATGTGGCGAAATTAGCCCCTCAGGTTTGTCTAAATAAAATTGAAAATACAGTGCCCTACTTGTCAACAATGTATCTAAGCATAATAGGAATCAAGTACCGACTGGTCTACTCCAAACCTGTATCGGTAATCTAGGTATAATTTAGATGTCGACGATAAAACACGTACTTTCACTGAAGCACAGTCTCGAATCAATTAGATATTTTTAGGATTCTGTATAATAAACAAAGAGCCCTCGTAATTTCCTTATATCTGTCTATAGGTACGTCCGTCTCTATGGCCATTATACTCAAAGATTATTTATATATCACGCCTACTAAGCCATCAGATATCGTATAAGTATACGCCATTGTCATTTCCGGGAAAATTTGTCGAGGCCGAATAAGATGGCGCCTGAATTCAGTTCAAACAAGCAACCGGACTAATTTTACGGCACTAAATTTCTTTTATCCCTTTCATTATGGTTTCAGTTAGAAAGAGATATAATGAGACTAAATAAGAGAATCGGAGATAAACAACAGAATCGAGGTAAAATTTTCTAATTACCTACTTTTTACTGAAATATTAGAAAAAAACATAAGTACCTTAGTAATACCGCAAAATAAGACAACACTTGCAGCAAAAAACAAGGCAACTAAAATCCATATTGTTACAAGAAGATAGCTTAGTGGAATGAAGAACGAACAGCCGTATGCCATAGGGTGAACCTGAATAAAGAGAAAACTAATAGCCTATAGCACTCGGGGATAATGAACCTGGCAATTAGGGAAAAAAAAAAACAAACCAGTTGCTTCAAATATTGCCTTCTATACCAAATTTAAGCAAACCCTTATTTCTTTTTGATATTTGTTTATGTAGATATCCAATAATAATATTATAAATTCAATACCTAGTGTATTTGTTGGTTTGTCTTATTTCATGCAGCTATGGAGCAACAGATCAACGTGATTTGTCATAGGTTACTTTTTACGAGGGTGTTACCATTGGGCAAGCTTGTAAAGATTATATTTTATAGGGTAGTTGACTGACTTATCAAATCAGCTACTTTTTAATAAATGTCAAAACGATAGTTTATATCAAAGAATAAATAATATATAGGTTTATATGGAATTTTGTATGAAATATTACACTATGACATCATAGTTTTATAGCATCAAATCATATACTTTTAGTGGTTCCACTGTAATTAAAAATCATAAAAAGCATTAATTGTACAACCTATTTGTTTTTTCCACGTGTTTTTCCACGTTTGGTTATTTATTTTTGACAGTGTCAACTACCCTATTGTCGGACCACATGTGATTGGAGACAAATGGAGATGGAGAAATCTCTAATCTATTCCTTGAGTTTTTTTTAGTATGTGTGAACCTTTTCAGGCATCTTACTCTTATTCAGTAACTTAGTTCTTACTGTTTTTCAAAATTAATCTATAAACTCGAGGACCACTATACTAATTTTGCATGTGGTTTTCAGCTATACTAAGTTAGATTTTAACTAGATTTCTGAGAGGAAGGTTTTAAGATTTAAACATTTTGCATTCTATAGTAATAATGAATGAGTGGGGTCGCAAACTATGACTAGTTTCATAAAAGGTAAAACACTGGTTGAAAATATATTACATACAATTCCAATAGCTGCAATAATCAAGGAGCCAGTTTTCAAATCGATTCCAAAAAAAGAATCCACTTCTGGCAAATCATCCAACGCCGTCATTATGTATGATAATTATTATCACGTTTCTACATAAATAGAAAAAAAAGTAACAAACTTTGTATGAGCGTAACGTAAGTTTTCAGCGTAAATATACATGACGTTTATGTCAATTTGACTTGATGCACATTTTTTTTTAAATGTTAAGCATGGACCTTACCTTAGAGGATAAGGTTTGTATTGATTCTTTAATATCTATGAAAATTAAAACGTGAGTGAAAAAAATATTTTTTTATTCAATATTCAATTCTACAAAAACAAATAAAAGTACAAGTCTATAACTCTTATCGTTTACGAGCTAGAAACTCGTGACATACAGATAGACAGCAGAGTGACAGAAATGGGGCTCCATTTTTCCGTTTATGTTCGGAACACTAAAAATACGTAGCATCTGTAAAGAGAGTTTATTACCAACTCTTCTCAGCAAAAGCAACCTTCCGAACCGTGCATTAGAGTCTAACAATTCATAAATGCCTGTGAAGGTCAATTTGAATAAAAATATTTAATTTCAAAGTAAGATACTTATAAAATATTCCTATTATTATTTTATTAATGCGATACTATTGCTGGGGCAGAAAGATTCTCGAGTGGCGACCGCCCTGGAGACGCAACCGGAAGACGCAGCGTGGGCAGCCCCCCCCCCACAAGGTGGATCGACGATCTTGTGAAGGTTGCGGGAAACCGCTGGATGCCGGTAGGGTAGCGCAAGACCGGCCATCGTAGAGATCCTTAGGGGAGGCCTTAGTCCAGCTGTGGACGTCTTTCCGCTGACAATGATGATATCATGACAGGCCAGTTGGCGCAGTCGGTTAAGACACCACCTAATGCGCCGCAGGTCGTGGGTTCGATTCCCATCCAGGGCAAACATTTGTGTGCATGAACATGTCTGTTTTTTTTTGCCCTGAGTCTGGGTGTAATTATTTATATAAGTATGCGTTTACAAAAAAAAATATTATATGTATTATATCAGTTAACTGGTTTCCATAGTACACAAGCTCTGCTTAGCTTGGGATCAGATAACCGTGTGTGAAAACTGTCCCAAGAATTATTTATTTATTTACTTGAAATATTGATAAACATCTTCACATGACATTTCTATTCATATTTAATACAGAAATAGTTTTAGTATTCTAGATCAAATTTAGTACCCCCACTTCACGTATCCAAGCTCCGTATACCTGTACCCATAAATATTTACAAAGGAATAGAAATGCAATCACAATATGCATAGATCCATATCATGGTAGGATACGTGATAGGTATAATATATTCATTGGAATATGTTACATACTTTATAACTTAGGTAATATTACTTTCATGACGTTTTTGATCGATAGGACGATCTGGTGCGACAGTAGGGTGGATTAGCACTCTTATTATTAGCATTTTTCTCGACTCTACTACATCTGACTAAAACAAAAGCAGTTTTTGATTTTTATTTATTACTTTAAAATTATTGATATAAAAATAATTAATTTGTAACTAAAACAAATTGTATAAAAATATATATCTGATCTACTTTGCTATACTATAATATGTTTTTCGAAGGACTAGTAGACGAAATGACTATTCAAAAAATTTGTCAAAACACAGCGTAATTTCGCGATTTGACCAGTATTCCACCCTTAAGGCCCTGTTGAAATGCCCTGTCATGTTGAAAATTTATTCACTCAAAGATCAATTTGATTGGAGAAGTACCTCCATGTTAACATAGATGTCAGCTATTATATTTAAAGCTCATGACAGTCTATAAAATTCTAGGGTGTAATATAAAATAAAAAAAATAACTAACACCAATCAGATGGTAAGTGTTTAATTTTACTAAAACATTCAATAAAGAATTATTTATATTGTTTGTTCACATCTAGAACACTATAAGATAGAAATACAATAATTTAATTTAAAATGTCTTAAGAGTTCGGCGCCAGTAAAACATAGGTAGTACCTAATTAAAAAACCTCGCACGTATAAATAAAAATATGTTATAATAAAAAATGTAATATATATATATATAGGTACGGCCATGCCGCTTTTGCCCAACTTGACGGGGGCACTGCCGTGCCCCCAAATTATTAAATAAGTACATTATTCGTTGCGTAAGAATGTCGAATATAATAAAATATTATAGAACTCTATAAGATAAGCAACATGGGCAACTTCTCTTTACATTAATAAAAATTATGACTAAGACTAGCTTCCGCCCCGCGGTTTCACCCGCGTTCTCGAGGGATAAAAAGTAGCCTATGTTAATCCAGAATGTCAGCTACCTCCATACCAAATTTCATCAAAATTGGTCCAGCTGTTTGAGCGTGAAGAAGTAACAAACATACTTTCTCAGAAACTTTCGTATTTATATTAGTTGGATGTCTTACATCCAATACTTGGTCACCTTTAGACATTCATAATATTAATGATTTTATCAAATTAATTAATTCACTACGACAATAATAATGCAATTATATTTTTTTGTAACGAAATAATCTATGCCATTTTAACAGCTCTAGCTCTAAAAATTTATTGTCCATGAACAATAATTTAATTTCGTTTAAATTATGATATCGATGATTTTACAAATAAATCATAGTTCCTACTCAATTAATCATAGTCATAGTTTGTAATAAAAATGTACAGTCAGCCCGTGCGTTATGTGCCTATTAATTAACACCAAATAATACCCAAAAGTCATAGATTAATTAAATACATGTTTTTTCATTATATGTGACTTTGGCCACGCAATTTTTACCTAAAGCCCGTACCGTTGCCTTTAATAGTGACATCTAAAATTAATTACGACACCAATAATAACTTAATTTTAAGTAAATAACTTAATTTAAGTACGTATCTACGAGTACTTTGACGCAAACCTGGAGGCCAATTCTCGCTCGGGTAGAGATAATCAATTTTTCGTATTCCCGGGATGTCACGCTAGAGAAATGTCGAATCCCTTTTGTTCGAGATGCAACGAGAGCAGTAGAGATTTCGATGTCGAATGATGACATTTTGGTGAGATTTTTCATAGACATTCAAATCTACCCGCGCGAGAATTAGCCTCCTGATAAGTTTATTTAAATCTCTAACATAAGATTTTCATCGACAAAAACGTCAATCAAAATATAATATGTCTGTAGTCATATAATATATTTGAGGAGATAAAACGCATATTTTTAAATTTTAAAATTACTGAATTCTTGTTTAAATTTAATTTTATACCAAAATGTCCATATAAACATGGCGTAATTACTAAAGCTAAATTTTAAGTATAAAAGTCAAATACGTGATTATAATCACAATAATTTTAATATATTATTCAATTTTTCAATTTCCGATTTCAAACTTAATTGACCTTCCAATTTATAACTACATTATAATTTAGTTCATTCTGATGCGTATTCTAGAAATTCATTTTCTTTTACAAAACATTATAAGACAACCAATTAATTTGAATAATCATGATCTCCATAAAAACCGATGTTACAGCATCTTTCTAATAAATTCAATATCCTTTCTGAACAGCACCACCTGACATTCAATTAAAATATTAATTACAATTATTAATTACGTTAAAATTTCTGGCACGACATTCATAACGACATATTTCTCATTATTATTTAACATCATAACATAAATGATACTTTCTGCTCACATTACATAATACAATCAAAACCTTGAATGACATCAGTGCGTGATTCTCTCCCATATTTCGTAGAATAGTTATTTCATTCCATGTAAACATCAAAAATGTATTAATTTTAAGAATTATAATTTCCTATCTACTTATTCTCTAAGATAAATATATTTTTTAAATAAAAATATTTTTTAATTACAGTCAGCCATTTGCTGACTGTAATTAAAGATGGGTATTTTGGTTTACTTGCATGTACAAATTTACTAACAGCATTTTCTCTTTAAAATCCTTTGATTATGTATTTATGCTTCGAATAGTATAGCATAGTACATACAATTATTTGCAATGTTCTTTTGTAGTTCATCGTATCAAACCACAAGTTTATTAATCATTACCTTGACTTAACGATCATATTCAGTGGCAATTACATATTTTATACGAGAGTCTATAATCTCATTCAAGTTGAATCATTGTTGATATTTATTTATTTAGATATGAGATTGGTAGTTAGTTCATACAATGTTAATATTTCAATGTAATAGGTATCAACAGATGTTAGTAAATCAGTGTTAATAAGGTTCTGTATTGAACAGTAGATGAACAATAGTTTGTCATTACAATAATCTATTCTAATTTACATTACTATCAATCCCAAAAATAAATCTCTTATTTTTTTACCTTGGCACTCGTATCTATATCACAGATGTTTTGACTAAAACTTTCTTTCTTATAAAATTACGAACTTTTTGCCTTGAAAGGTCAGGTAAGTAAAACCCCTAAAATATAAACTGGCGAAAGATAACCAAATTATTATTGGTTACCAAATTTCACCTCATTAGAAAACTCATCGGCATAGCAAAGCCGCAGTCGACAAAGGCTAGAAAACACATAGACAGTGGTACCCTTTTCATTGATTTACTTTTCTTCGTTGTTCCTGTCTCGCAACTACAAGTTTTCATTATCACTTTTCTCACTTAAAAAGCTTTTGAAACTATCGTGAACTTGCTTTGATTCCTGATCGAAGAGTTTGCTTATTGTATCCTTAAAAAAACCTTTTGGTTGAATGAAACTATCCAATTTTGTCTCAACCGAAAGTTTCCTTTTTTTGTTTTCACTTGAAAACTTTTCAAATTCTAAAGAGTAACTTTGCCTGATCATCTTTTGCCTTCTCAAACTTTCGACATTATTCTCAGTATCAAATGTATCCGTATTTGTTTCATCAGTCAAGTGTTCTACAAAAGCTTTATTACCGTATACATTTTTTGGCGCATTATCATCAATTCTATCATCATTTTGGCTACTGGTAATTCTGCTGAATAAAAGACGTTCGGAGTCCATGAATGTTAAAACCGGTGATTTGTCACTAATAACTTTGCATGATTCACTGAAAACATCTAATTTTTTGATGCTGCTTGATTCATCATCGTATACAGTGTCCCCGGACCTTTCAGCATCAGAAGCCGTTTTAATTTCTTGTATGGTGCATAATTCAAGAGTTCTCGTAAATGGTTTGTAGAATTCATTATTAGACACTTCAGAAATATCATCGATAGTTACTCTCTTATCCTTAGACTTTTTGGGTAGTGTAGATAGGTTGCTTTCGGAGGAATTAAATCGAGTCGTTTCATTGATGCCGGAAAATCTGTGAGCAGGCGACATTTGTGTGTTATTGAAACCTTTCTCTGTTTGCGACTGCTTTTGCTTGCTGTGTATGCCAAAAATTCTTTTGATTGATTGACGAAACTGAAACAATGTTTTACATTGAGTTGATTAAGATGTTGAATGGTAATATGATAAAGAGTTTATGGAGTAAGGCAGTAGGAACTTACTTGTGTGTTCATTCCAACGTAAATAAGAGGGTCGTAGCAAATGGAGCTTTTGGCAACGAGCGCGGGTATTACCCCAACACCTGGCGATATCTGTAAAAGGTAAAAGCGGACCATTTAATATATACCAACTTACAGAGATTTGTTGGCTTAGTACTTATCACCAGCGGATCAATCCTCATGAGTTTTGTCTATCTTATTTTGTGCCAAACATTTGACTTTTTTGTGCTAAAATAGATCAAAAATATTATCTTAAGAAAATTGTTCCTAAATCTATATCTATCTATACTAATAATAAAGCTGAAGAGTTTGTTTGTTTAACGCGCTAATCTCCGGAGTTAATACTCCGATTAAAAAAAATCTTTCACTAATAGGAAGCTACATTTTACTCGAAGGTTATATAGGCTACTTTTTATCTCGGGAACGGGAGTGAAGCCGCGGGGAACAGCTAGTATAATATAAAAGGCAATAGGTATATTGTTACATATTTCCACCTTGTTTCTTGGGTGTATCGGTAACTTATAAAGTTGAGTAAGTACATACAAAGTATAAAAATAAGAAATATTATTTTGTTTAAAAAAATAAATGGAATATATGCATATACCTACGTGGAAAGAGTTTTAATACAAAATTGATAAGTTTCACTTTTATGCCCAATCAAAAAAAATATTGTAGATCCAATGAGGTACAGTATGAAACAACTTAGATGTAGCATCAGCAAATCGTTTTCGTACACTTCACTTCCGATTTACACAACTAATAAAAATCAATTATTATCGCGCCATTCAACGTTCAACAAGATAATTTTCGCCGATCATTTTTTAACTCATGAGTAGTTTTGTAGGCGCACTCTTTTCGGGAACGATCGATTTTACGAATTTTGCCGATGCTTCATCTAAGTTGTGTCATACTATACCTTGTTTTAATTTTTATTATATACAATATTTACAATTATTTACAACAAATATACAAACTATATATAAAAAAATTCCCTATTTTATTCATCCACAAATCAATATCAATAAACTATAAATAAAGTACCCACAGAAATTATCACATCATTAAATCCTTTCATATGGGTCCCTACCCTTCACACTCAGCCAATCATGAAAAATATTACGCCCATCTATAAAATATCTTCGTACTATATTATTATCCGAAATTAATATTCATTTTATAATTTGTATTTTAAATCTTTTGGATAAAATAGAAGAATAGAGGTCGATACAGTTCGAGATCCCTTAACAAGCATCTAGCCTACTTTTCTTCACATGGGTCATATAAAGTGGTGATTATGATGGTCAAATTTAAATTTATTGTAAAGAAATAAGTGAACAAATTTTGCGAAAACAGGCAAAAAAAACAATAAATAATAGATTTTTAAAAGAAAAAGCCCCTTCCAGCTCCCTTCTAGGCTTTGTGTGCTTACCATCATCGGCCACATCATCACTGACTACGGTGACTTTGTGGTCAAACACAGGCCTATAGGAACATAGTACAAAAAATAAAAAAAAATTGTTAATGTTTTTATTGCTTTTTTTACTTACATACTATCCAGTATGTAAGTAAAAAAAGCGTATATAATATTCGTATCTTCCTACCACCCAGATGGTAAAATATAAAAATGATATATCCAAAAAATATTAACGATTATTACATGGATACTCAATAAACTAGAAACATTATGAACTAACTTCACGCAATACTTTACTGTAAATATAAATAAAACATAAGTTCAATCTACGTATTTTGAGTGCCACGATTGCTAGAATAAGTAAAAGGCTTGGGGCAAGGACCTTTTAACTTTTTTCTATCGTTCCTCCCGTGGGGAGGGTAAAGGGTTTGTTGAAATTCTGACATTAATATAAAACTACAAATTAAAGTTACATGACCCGCGGCATCAAAGTATAGTTGACATTTATACTGAAATCACAAAAGGAATTTCAATAGCAATATCACAGAGTAAGATTATATTATATAGCTAGTTATAATATTATATGAAAGTTTGGATATTCAGCTGGGGGGCAATTCCACTAATAAATTTTGATTAGATCACAATTGAATCGCAGCTGAATGACGAATTTACACGTTTTCGTATTCCACTAATAATAATCTGACAACGATGAACGAACGATGTTTCGGTTACCAAGGGCAACAACGATTAGAATCTAATCATAACAATCCAATCGTGGTTCGTTTATTTAGTGGAATACCGTTTTATAGTAAAATTAGAATTAGATTGGAAACGAACTTTAACTGAATCGAAATTGGATGAAACCGTTGTAATTTAGCAGAATTGGCCCCATGATAGGATTTTGATTATAAATAGATATCCTATAATAAACCGGACAAGTGCGAGTCTTTCGCGCACTGAGGGTTCCGTAATTTCCTATGTTACTCTAAATACCATAGACTTTATAAAGGTTTTCCTGTAATCTATAGGTAAAGAACTGTAATTTTTTGGGCTAGTAGTTTCGGAGATAATGGTCAATTTTCGCGTATTTTCATAAATAACTTCAAAACTATTTATCTTTAAATTACAAAAAAAAAAAAATTGAGATTCTCACAACGAGCCCTTTCATTTGATATGTCACAGAATATAGTTTGCAAAACTTTTTCTTTTAATTTTCTAATTGACACCAAAAGCGGCCCCTATGTTTAAAATTCATTTAATGACGTTACAAATCCGTGTTTGGGTCACCGACCTACATGTATGTATCAATCTTCTGAATAAAAAAAAATAACAGAATGAGCCGGGTATTGCCTAAAACCTGCGTTTTATGAGACTTGATTTAAGCCATATCACGTAATACAGATAACTTTTACTAATTTAGGGTATGATATATTTTGGATTCTGATGTATTTTTAAATGAATTGAGCTTATTACATTTTTTTTTATATTTACTACATGATAGACTCACGATCACGATTCAAAAGGCAAGATAGAAAGAAAAACACAGATATAAGAAAAATAACAAAAGTGACAGATGTAGTAGTAAAAATCAAGACCTTGAAGTGGAAATGGACTGGGCATACATTGAGAGGGAAAGACAAAGGGAAAGACCGTTTGGCATCCAAGAACTGGATAAAGAAAAAGAGGACGTCAGAACAAACGATGGAAAGATGACATAGAAAAAGTGGGAGGAAAGCTATGGACGAGGATTGCAAATGATAGGAAAAAATGGAAGGATTTGGAGGAGGCCTATGCCAAAGGGCACACAGACAAGAATGCCGGAATTATAAATCTGTCTGAATAAAGGGCTAAATTATTATTATTATTAGACTCACGATCCCTTTAGATGCGAACTGTTCCATCAGAGCGAACAAGGAGTAAGGAGTCCAAGCGACGGTAAAGGAAATAATCATGATGAACACCATGGCGGTCGCTCTCGCTTCAGCACGATTCACGCGGCCAAGTCGCTGAGAATTCTGAAAAAAAAATAAACGTCAAAACTATGGTGGGGTCCGATCTTAAAGAAAGGATTAAGGGTCCGATACACGACAATGAGGGTTTTCATTTTTTTTTCTGACCCCAGATGTCGCTTGGTAGGCGTGGGGTCTAAACAACTGTCAAAATGTATAGGAAATTTGAAAAAAAAAAACATGGTTTCATTAAGGGTAGGAGTTTGATAGTGTAGTAATAAAAATGTCTTAACTATGACACCTTATTGTTTGGTATATCTTTGCGGCAAACCATAAACCTTATTTGAAGTTATTTCACACAAAGAGGAATCCTTTTAAACAGAAAAGCCTTTTTTGTGCATTAAAGAATTTTCCTGTTTCTTATAAACCTTAATGGGTCATTAAATTTGCGTTTTAAGTCAAATAATTGTGTAGATTAGCACTTCTATTCAATGTTATTAAACCGAAAATCATTTTCATGTTTATTTTATATATAAAAAATATATTTTTACTGAGTGATTGAATACGGTATAATTATTTAAATAAAACAAAGTTTGCGGTTGAGACTTATAACAACTTGGAACTTATTCTGAACTCAATAAACATTTAGAACTTTTTATATAAATCACATAACTTTTAATTTGTTTAAAGAGTCTTATTAATCATTGTAAAAGGACAAAATCCAGCTAAGGCCATTATCATAGGGTTCCGTAGTAATTTTGATTCAACATTGAATTTAATTAATTAAATTGGACCAATTATCTTCTTAATGCTTACAAAATTAAAATATCGATAGCTGTAGCTCGTGAACTAGAAGATTAGGCATATACCTATTTATGTTTTTTGGTACTTCAATTATTTATG
Source organism: Tethea ocularis (assembly GCA_963555595.1). Classification (NCBI taxonomy): domain Eukaryota; kingdom Metazoa; phylum Arthropoda; class Insecta; order Lepidoptera; family Drepanidae; genus Tethea; species Tethea ocularis. The sequence goes on along the minus strand of OY741972.1, from coordinate 8,292,887 downwards.
TAAATAAAAATATTTTTTGAAAACGTACATTTTGGCGCCAAAAAAACACCATATTGGTGTTTAAAATTTTGATTTAAGTATCCAGTGACACGTCCTACTTTAATATTATAAATGCGAATGTTTGTTACTTCTTCACGCTCAAACGGCTGGACCAATTATGATGAAATTTAGTATGGAAGTAGCTGATACCCTGGGTTAATACATAGGGTAGTTGTTTGTTATCTCTCAAGAACATAAGATCCTTCGGGAAGCTTAAATCTAACGAAATATCATTTATCAAAATCGGTTCAACCATTTAGTAGTTACGACGGAACGGACATACTACATAGGTACATATCTACAGGTCAAAGACATAACCCTCCTTTTTTGGTTTCTACCTATCTAAACATTTATTTTTCAGTTAGTAAGTATATGCTAGGAAAGATCTTTGTTGCGGTTATAACTATCTGTGTGCCAGCATAGACATAATAGTTTATAAGTAAAATGGATTTGATATACAAATGGATTCTAGAATTCATTGTTTGACTACGGAACCCTTTTAGCATCAACTACATTTGAATAGGTTAATAGTTGTTTCGGTCTATAACGTGGAAAGTTTGACTCGAGCAGTACTTCTACTCATTTCAATTTGTCCTAAAACTAGCTGTTCCGCGCGGTTTCACTTACGTTCCCGGGATAAAAAGTAGCCTATAACCTTCAGGAATAATGTAGCTTCCTATTAGTGAATGAATTTTTCTAATCGAATCAGTAGCTTCGGAGCCTATTCAATGCAAACAAATAGTAAAATTTTTCCTCTTTATAATATTAGTATAGAGTATAGAGTAAGATAAAATAATAAAGATATCACGGAAAAATAAACATAGAGTAGGTAAAAAAACTATGGAGTTAAATTTGGCCCGTAAATAGCCAATGACTTTGACTTTTTTTAATGGCATCGTTAAAAAATGTTTCAACAAATTATATTACTTAGGTATATTTTTTTACTCCAGTTGTAGGACAGTTTTCTTTAGAGTAGATACATGTTTTTGTTAGTCCCCTGACAATAGAAGACATTTTAGAGTTTCTAATATAGTTAGGGGACTTAATTAAGACCTAACTGAGGTAATATAACTTTTTTTAAATATTCAGTAACAGCAGCAAAGTTGTGTATTTTTTATTTATGCCTTTTATTTGTTTTTTTCTCAGCCGAGATGACATAAAGGTTCTAACAAATACCTACCATCAACTTGTAATTCGTTTTAAAGACTTAGAAATAGACCACAAACAGACAAACATTCATACACGATCCCTGAAAACATTACACTGTTTTTTTTCAGGAGGAAACAAGATTATGTAACCACTTACAATAGCTCCAATAATTAATTACATACGCTTTGTTGAGCAAATATAAATAGGTTTCGAAGCATTATGGCTTTGACGTTTATTCAAAGCTTCAAAATAATTTAATTGAGTCAATTTGTACCCTGTTTATGTGTATGATAATATGATATATAGAGCATAATAGGTATACATACATATAGTGATAAACAAAGGATGTATATAACTTTTATAATTAGTTCGGTAACAATATTAACATTAAGTGTATAATGTATTAGAGTTGATTTTATATTGGCAAGTCTTGTAAAGACCTCGTAGCGGTGTAGGGGTGCACTAATTGGTGAAATGATTATTAGAAATGATAGATTAATATACAGGATGGTTTTATTTGTATTTACACTGTCTGGTTAGACGACTAATTATTGTTTCAGCGCTGCAGCAAATATTAACAAAATGGAGCATGGCCTTTGCTTAGGATAGCTTCTCTATACGTAGTAATATACCTCAGTGATATACTACTAATATTATAAATGCGAAAGTTTGTGAGTATGGATGGATGTTTGTTAGTCTTTCACGCAAAAACTACTTTTTTTTTTTTAATTTTGGCATCACACTTCGTGTATTTTGCCAGTGTCAAGTTGAGCAATGTAGGTATTTTTATATTTTTCATGTATTAAATTCTCGTCAATCGTCAAGTTTCAAAGTTCAAGTCATGTTAAATCTTCTTCGAGTCATAGTCAGTCAGTTTAGTTAGGTTTTAGTACAATGGTAGCCGTTCTACTAAAACTTTTCATGGACTTCTTGAGACAACTTGAAAAGCCACTATACACGTAATCATTTCATTTCACTTCACTGGTGCACTTGTATTGATCTTTATTGGACAAAATACCACCGATAGTATTCAATAAAACTCAAAAAATACACTATTTTATAAAATAAAATGAAAACGCAACGTCACTTCGCAAGTTCCCGCCAAAAAGTCCACAGATAGTTTATAACCTAGATTAACACATAGGATACTTTTTATCCCGAGAAAACATATGATCCCTCGGGAACGCGGGTAAAACCGCAGGGCGGAATCTAATGGTGCATAAAATTCAAAGATTTCGTTGTTTCGTAGACTACGTACGTTATCGCGTCGAAGCGCTACCTGCAGTAGTTAGTTAAAATTCGCGGACAGATTATTATCAGGGGTCTATAGGGGTAAGTAAGTAAGTAAGTAGGTAGTAATGTTCTGTCTTACCCTCTTCAAAGTCCTGATGATATTGACATAGCTGAACGTGATGATGGTAAGGGGCACTATCTGACCCATCGCGAATAAGAACATGATGTACGTGAGTGTGTTCATCGACTGCTCATGCCAGTTCACCGAACAACTGTGGACAAAAAAAGGGAAATTGACTTTTCAATTCATGTAGGTATAGTCGTAGACCGCAGCGCATCCACCAGCGATGTGCGAGGTAAGTATGGGTACAGGTGGGTAATCACGTAGCTTTGTTGCAATCAGTTTCAATCTATTTCCATGTTTAAAGTGGTTTAAATCGCTAGAAATTTTAATATGTCGAATTTTTTTCCATGATTAATGAAGCACTGTTTGAATATAGAATTATCAAAACATAATGATGCCTTAAGTACTTCTACCAAACTACATCTATTGACTAACTGGTAGGCGCACATTTAGGCTGTCTGTCCACTGAAGCGGAGCGAAACTGCGGAGCGGAGAAATGGAGAAATATTAACCAATACAATTGCACAAAAATGACGTGATGATGACGTGATGTGAATTGTGAATGATGCTATTGGTTACGTTTTTCGTAGCTCTCCGTTCCGCAGAGCCTCGCTCCGCTTCAATGGACAGGCAGTCGTATGCAGATTTTCATAAGCACATTCCTCGCTTACATCGCTCGCACGCATTTTTTGCTTGTTTTGTATGTACAAAATCCTCGCTCCGTTAAGCCCATCTCCACCAGAGCTGCGCAGAGCGAGGTAGGTAGGTAAATTAATTGATCCTTTTGGTGATGAAAAAACCCTCTTTCTTATTTCATTCAAGTTCGTCTTTTAGACAATGACGTCATACTTTCTTATATTTATGTAGCCGAGTAACATCCTACTTGGTTTCACGAGGTAAGTAGGTACTATTTACTCAACTATTACTCAAATATTTACTTTTAGTTTCTGTTTGAATTATTATATCTGTCTGTTTTCACAAAAGTTACAAAACTCATATGATATGTTAAAATATTCGACTGTACTAAAATAGATTAATGGATTCTAAATATAAATCGTAGGTATTGCTCAACTTAAGCCAAACCGAATACCTACAGATTATTAGGTTTCTACCAGAAATAAATGGTATAATGATAGTAGTACTTAAGCCCCTGAAATTTTGTAGGATCATTGAGAAGTAACATTATCTTTGGCCTAACACAGACATTGCCAGGTCAGTTGGCACAATTTTTTAAGGAATAAAAAAGTCCTGTATGTATCCTTTACCCTGTATGATTCTGTATATAGATAGATTAATTCTCTGTAGATAGTATTTTAACCCTGGACAAAAAAAGGGGTGTTATTAGTTTGTAGTGTGGACAATGAGGAATAGCAACAAAAAAATCTATTTAGTCCGTCAGTTAGATTATCAAAAAATATTGGATACGTATTTTTTATTTTATCAAATCAATAAGAAATTACAAAGATAAGTCCCATCAAAGTGCAGGAGTGGGGGCTTGTGACGTCATCGTACAACTACTTTTTAGTACACTTTTTGCAGACCGGAAAATTTTAACGCACTGTATCTTCGTTATTTTTTGTTTTCGGATCAAAATAAAATATACGTATCCAATATTTTTTGATAATCTAACTGACGGACTAATTAGATTTTTTTGTTGTTATTCCTTATTACCACCAATTTTCTAGTTAGTTAAGTTTTACCTTATATTAGCAGCTTCATTGACGTAGTTGCCCCATCCCATCAGAGGCGGAGTAGTCAACGCGAGTGAATACGTCCATATGAACAATATGGACAGCACCGCCCCTTTGGAACTGAGGTGCCTCGAACTGAGCGGCCTGGTCACCATGAGATATCGCTCGAAGGAAATCACTGTGAGCGTCGTGATGGACGTTATACCTGGAACAATATAGAGATCTGAGCATTGTCCGGGAAACATGGACAAGATTAGATTAACTAGCTGTCCGTCTGTCCTGAGTTGAGAAAAATATTTGATTCGAAGTGAAAAATTAATTTTGGATCATGGAAAGCAAGCTCAAATAGACATTTTATTACTGTTAGATTCTCATCATCTTGTTTAATTATAAACTAAACTAAAGTAAATTGTATTGACGATGAAGAAAAAATAAGGTAAGTACCGAATACCTACATGTTTCAGATAATTCATATAATCATGTTTCAAATAATATATGCAGTAATTTTTAAATTATATTTAGGTACGATTTACAGCGAACAAAATAAAAACAACATGTTAAAAAAACATCTGTGTCTCATATTATAGTTAGTGGACGTTACCATCGACATAGAACGTACTTATGAAATAGACGAAGAAAATAATATATAGAAATAAATAGTTGGCGAGTAGAATGATAATTATATTTTGCTCGTAGACCTGCTACGCCGTAGCCGTAGCAGAGAAAATGTTTTCATTATTTTATATGTAAACAAAATAGTACTTATATTTAAAATGAGTACGCTATGTGATATTGAATTCTTTGGTAGAGTATTCCAGTTTAATTTATTCAATATCCACGACTATTTAGGTATCTATATAAAAATAATAAAGCTGGAGAGTTTGTTTGTTTGTTTAAACGCGTTAATCTCCGGACTTACTGGTCTGATTCGAAAAAGCTTTCACTAATAAGAAGCTCCTCGACGGTTATAGGCTACTTTTTATCCCGGGAACGCGAGTTATTCCGCGGGGAACACCTAGTAAAATAAGCTAAAAATTACTAAATATTACATATACAAACTAAAAATGTCCTTTTATATATTATTCAGTTTATTTAATATATTTAAACCGTATTTGTGTGCCTGTAGCGATTCACAATATTGGTTGCGTATTTTTTGCCTGATACGGTTACGTGAGGGTCCAATTAAATTGGGTCAGTGAAATATTATCGTTGGTTTGTAACAATTCCTTGTACAATTCCCAGCTTCGTGACTTCGTCCTTGCTAATTTACTATTCTACTCACAGGTTGACATATCTAAACTAATCTTCATTTTAAGGAATTTGATACTTACCTACATAATGAAATCCTTATGATTTTTAGAAAAACAAAAGACTTAGTCCGCGGGACAAACTTAGTATAAATTATTTTTATTGATTTATAACTAAAGAAGGGCTAGAAACTAGGCAAATTTTTATTCCAGAAACTCGGGTGAAACCGCGGGCACAGCTAGGTACTTTTTGAATATAGAAATGTGTGATCTATACTAATAATGAAGCTGAAGAGTTTAGATAGATAGATAACATTATTGTATACCATGATACATTAACAACATTTAAAAGAGCTGTTTGTATAACGGGCGGCCTTATCGCTAAGAAGCGATCTCTTCTAGATAACCTTTGGAGTTTGTTTGAACGCGTTTATCTCCAGAGATACTGTTCCGATTTAAAAAATTCTTTCACTAATAGGAAACTACATTATCCCCAAAGGTACACACGACCACAGATCAAGCTACACATTTTTGTTGCAAAATAGCGCCTATTACAACCGCATAAGGTGCCGCAGTGTGTAGCTTGATCTGTGGCCGTGTGTACATACCTAAGCAAAACCGCGGGGAACAGCTAGTTTTACATAGACGTCAAGTCAGGGTTGTATCAACATTTTCGAGATATTAGGATGGCAAGGAAAGTTAGAATGTAAATTGTTTTTATTAGATTTGCCATTAAATTTATTTTAGGTCCTCTCTTAACAATGAACATTACTCACAAATGTAATGTACCTATATCTAAACTAGATAATGTGATTTGTTACGAAAACAAGACCCAACAAAATTAAACCTTATTTGATATTTTGTATCTAGACTGAAAACAGAAGATATATACAGAACCTAAATCTAATTATTTACAAAAAATATTAAAAATAAATAAAAAATAATAATAATAATTACTAGATACTACATAATTTTTTTATAAATAAAAAAAATCGTTGCAGTTGCTGCCCACTGGTAGAGTGCCCAGAAGGCTGGCCACATTGCCTCGTTGGATAGCAAGGCTTATCCGTTTGGTTGTCCGAGGTAGCAGCCAGCCTTTTGGTCACGTGCGGTCGATGAGACGCGTCGACAGCTCCTTAAAAAGGGTACGAGCATCTGGCGTTACTAAAATTAATATTGTTACGTACAAGTGAAGGGTCAAGATTTTTCTAGAGAGATCCTTGTAATTGTTTTCGTCGGCGTTAACAATGCCGCTACTCAAAGACAAAGGAAAGACCCTCCTATTGTGTCGTTTATAGCCCTATTGTTCTCAGAGTTTTATGGCTCTGTTTACTTTCCCACGCTTGTTTGTGTCGGGCGGCCGTCGAAACTTCCTCGCGAATATTCTGGAGTTCAGGAGGCTCGAATATAAAACGCGAGCGTCGAGCCAGCAACGACAGTTCAGTTCTACGAGCTACCAAGTGAACTTCAATGCGACTTTAAAGTGCGAATAGTGCGATACTCAGTGTGTTGTTCAGTGCTATAGTGCTATTGTAAGACAGTGATTAATTGCGATAGTGACGTTTATTAATTGTGACTGTGACATTTTATTTGTTAATTCATTAATTATTTGTGTTGATATACTGACTGAATCCGTTCGTTAATAAAACTCTTCTACCGTAAATCGGCATATTTATTCGTACCCACCCCGGATACGTAACAATTGGTGTCAGAAGTGAAATGCCGATCACACCGCGGGAAGAAGACCGCGTGATGACGAGACGTCAGGCGGCGCTCGACTCATCACGACGCTTGGACCACGAGACAGAGGCCGATACTCCGACTCCACCGGTGGACATGGGCGTAAGTGCTACTCCAGGCCATTCATCTGGATTCGACATGTCTGCTCTGTTGGCAATTCTACAGAAAATAGAGGCTAAACAAGAAGAAGGTCAGCGCAAGATGGAGGAAGGTCAGCGCAAAATGGAGGAAGATCTAAGAGAAGGTCAGCACAAAATGGAGGAAAGCCAGCGCAAAATGGAGGAAGGCCAGCGCAAAATGGAGACCAACCTGACGGAGACCCTACAAGGTTTGGGCAACACGGTGTCTCAGCTTCAAGGAGACATGAAGGCAGCCACGATAAAGATCGAAGAACATGACGACACCTTTAAAATCCATCAAGCTGCCCTCAATGCTCATCAAGCAGCCCTCGATGCCCATGATGCTGATTTGAAGACGATAAAGACCGCCATCCAGAAAGTGGAAGCACGTGGTGCTGTTACCGCAGCTGGGGCTGGTACTGCCAGTGCACCATTCAAGATGAAGTTAGATGGCCTTCATTTTGATGGCAAATCATCATGGGTAGCTTTCCGACAACAGTTCGAGACACTTGCCAAGGGAAACGGTTGGAGTGACGAACAGACTCTAATGGCGCTGACGCTTGCTTTACGAGGTGAAGCAGTCCTCGTACTGGAAAGCCGTCCTGCTGAAGGTAGAACCTTGAGTGAACTTTTCGAAGCCCTGGAAACAAGGTATGGGGAGAAACATCTGGAGCACTTTTACAGTGCCCAGCTCAAGACCCGCCGGCAGAAGTCACACGAGAGTCTTCAGCAATGGGCTCTAGAGATTGAACGCCTGGTGAACCGAGCATGTGCATCTACTCCAGAGCTGATTCACCATCAGGTACTAAGATCTTTTGTTGATGGGATCAGAGATGGTGAAGTGCGAGCTGCAGTACGTTTGGCACATCACCAAACACTGAAGGCCGCCCTAGCACATGCCATGGAAGTGGAAGCCGTACGCCACGATTCCACGCAGCAGGTGCGTGAAGTGGTAGTATCTGAGAGACCTGTAGCACCGGAAAATGGAAATCCTGGGAAATTCGGAGGACTTTTCAGACCGAGATTTGGACTGATGTGCTACGAGTGTGGTGAAAGAGGACATATTCGCTCTGATTGTCCGAAGCGAAAAACAATGGTTGCGTTCAGTACCCAAGTGGGCGCCAAGGAACAAGGAGAGAGACCAAGTGCAGCAAGAGCTGGGGGGCAAGCGCTGGGTCGTCATTGTAAAGACCAAGCCCCTACCATCACCGTGTCACAGGTATCAAATGGGAACAGTCTTACCATAGAAGGAGAACTAAATGGAAAACGCTGTCAGTTTACAATTGACACGGGAGCGTCACGAACCATAGTGCGTCCAGAACTACTTAGACGTACTGTGTCATGGGAAAAGCCATCATCATCTTGTCTCCTGCAGACAGCTACTGGCCAGCCAGTTCCCGTCCTTGGAGACACAGACGTGGAAATGAAAATAGGAGGAAAAATCTGTACTCACCCAGTTTTGATAGCAAGTATCACCGACGACTGCATCATTGGATTGGACTTTTTGAGGAACTATCAATGTACTGTCAACGTGGCAAAAGGTGTTCTCAGTTTTCCTGATAGAGAAGTGTTCTTGGATGGAGGAGTGAGTGGAAACGTCTACTGTTTGAGAGGAACGACCTTGCCACCCAAATCAGAAACATTAGTAGACGTCCGATTTCCTCAGAAATCCCGCATGGAGCGAAGCGTGATTATTGAAGATACAGGAAATCATCCTGGATGGATCACAGCAAGAACACTTGTTATGACAAAGGAGAGAGCAAAGGTTCGCATCATAAACCTCAGCAATTCTAGAGTATTCCTGAAAAAGAATTCTGTGATTGGACAATGTGATAATGTAGCAACACTGGAGAAGGTGAAACGAATGGACACAAAAATCAGTCAACGAAATCACATCGTGCCACTACTGGAAAACTGCAAGGAGCAATTAACTAACTTGGAATTTGAGATGGCAAAAACGCTGTTACATAAGTTCAGTGACATCTTCGTGAAAGAAGACAGCGACCTTGGAAGGACTGGATTGGTGAAGCACCGTATAGAGACTGGAAATACAGTACCAATCAAGCAAAGACCTCGACGGGTACCACTGGCAAAGGAGAAAGAAGTAGCCGACATGATTGAAGATATGCAGAAGAACCGGATTATTGAACCGTCCACAAGCCCATGGTCATCTCCAGTAGTGCTGGTTAAGAAGAAAGATGGCAGCACCCGATTTTGTGTTGACTACAGAATGCTAAATGAAGTCACCAAGAAGGACAGCTATCCACTTCCTCGTATTGATGATACCCTGGACATGCTCAGTGGAATGAAATGGTTTTCCACGGTTGACCTAAAAAGTGGTTACTGGCAAGTTGAGATCAGTCCAGAAGATAAGGAAAAGACAGCATTTTCAACTGGAACTGGAAATGGTTTATGGCAGTTCAATGTTATGCCGTTTGGATTGTGCAACGCTCCAGCGACTTTCGAGCGACTAATGGAGAGAGTACTGGTTGGATTGCTGGGAGACGCTTGTTTGGTGTACTTGGATGACATTATCATAATGGGCCGTGATTTTACAGAGCATTTGAAGAACTTGGAAAAAGTGTTCCTGAGGATCCGAGAGGCTAATCTGAAATTAAGTCCAAAGAAATGTGCATTCTTTAAGAAAGAGGTTGGCTACCTGGGACACATAATATCAGCACAAGGAGTACGAACTGATCCGGAGAAAATCAAAGCTGTTCAAGACTGGCCTACTCCAAAGAACAAGACAGATGTAAGAGCATTTTTGGGACTTTGTGCTTACTATCGCCGCTTTGTGAAGAACTTTTCAGCAGTAGCAAAACCATTGCATCGGCTCACAGAGGAGAAACGTAACTTTCTTTGGGACAGTGACTGTGAACAATCTTTCAATCAGCTGAAACAACATTTGTGTGAGAGCCCCGTGCTTGGATACCCAAACAGAGAAGGAAGATTTATTGTTGACACTGATGCAAGCAATACAGGAATTGGTGGAGTGCTATCCCAAGAACAAGGGGACAAACAAGTAGTTATTGCTTATTTCAGTAAGTCCCTATCAAAGCCAGAAAGGAATTACTGCGTAACTCGTCGGGAGCTGTTAGCTGTGGTAAAAACTTTGCAGCATTTCAACAAATACCTTATCGGAAGACCATTCACACTTCGCACCGATCATGCTGCTTTAAAATGGCTGCTGCAGTTTAAGAACCCGGAGGGACAAGTTGCAAGATGGATAGAGCAACTTCAAGAGTTTGACTTCGTAATTGAACACCGAAGTGGAAGGATTCACTCTAATGCTGATGCTTTATCACGACGGCCGTGTCCTGATGAATGTCGCCACTGTATGAAGCAAGAATCCAAGGAACGAGTCAACATAATCAGGACGGAAGCATTGGATGATTCCTGGAGCGGAGAAGCCATGAAATCTGCTCAAAAGGAAGACAAAGATTTAGAACGAATCCTGGAGTGGAAAAAGGATAACCAGAAACCTAGTTGGAGTGACATCTCAACAGCAAGTCCTATAGCAAAAAGCTATTGGGCTCAATGGGACAGCCTGTTGATTCAAGACGGAGTACTGTATAGGAAATGGGAGTCCCCGAATGGCAAAGAAAGTACTCTACAGTTAGTGGTCCCTCGCAGCAAGGTACCATCACTACTACGATTTGTTCATGATGGAGTATCTGGAGGACATCTTGGAGTAAAGAAAACCCTCATGAAAGTAAGGAAACGCTTCTATTGGATTCACTGCAGGGAAGATGTTGAAGAATGGTGCAAGAAGTGCACAACCTGTGCCGTCGTTAAAGGACCACAAACAAGAAGTAAGGGGAGACTGAAGCTTTATCAAGTTGGAGCGCCTTGGGAAAGGATCGCCATCGACGTCGCTGGACCGTTTCCTGAGACTGATGATGGTAATCGGTACATCATTGTAGTCCAAGACTACTTCAGTAAATGGCCAGAAGTATTCGCGACCCCCAACCAAGAAGCTAAGACTGTAGCAAGAAAGCTCGTTCATGAAGTGTTCTGCAGATTTGGTGTACCATTAGAAATACACTCAGACCAAGGAAGGAACTTCGAGTCAGCACTGTTCCAGGAAATTTGTCGACTGTTTGGGATACACAAGACTCGGACTACACCAGCGCATCCACAGTCGGACGGAATGGTCGAGAGATTCAACCAGACGTTAGAAAATCACTTGGCCAAAGTGGTGGAAAATCATCAGCGTACCTGGGACCAGTATATTCCTCTGTTCCTGATGTCCTACCGCTCAGCAGTTCATGACAGCACAAATGAGACTCCAGCAAAGGTAAATTTTGGACGAGAACTACGGCTGCCAATGGATGCAATAACTGGAACTCCACCTGGTACACCTAAACCAACTTCGGAATACGTTGCGGATTTACAAGAACAATTGGACACAATCCATGACTTGGTTCGAGAGAACAGCATCAGGACTGGAGAAAGAATGAAGACACGGTACGATCGCCAGGCGAACACCAATGGGTTTGAAGAGGGAAGTCTTGTATGGCTTCATAACCCATTCAGGAAGAAAGGAAAATCACCAAAGTTCCAAGCTCGCTGGGAAGGCCCATACAAAGTGATAACGCGAATCAATGACATCACGTACCGCATCAAACAAGGACATAGAGGAAAATTGAAGATCGTCCACGTCGACCGCCTGGCGCGATATCATGGATCAAATGATGCTCGGGACGAGCATGACTAAGAGGGGGGCAATGTTACGTACAAGTGAAGGGTCAAGATTTTTCTAGAGAGATCCTTGTAATTGTTTTCGTCGGCGTTAACAATGCCGCTACTCAAAGACAAAGGAAAGACCCTCCTATTGTGTCGTTTATAGCCCTATTGTTCTCAGAGTTTTATGGCTCTGTTTACTTTCCCACGCTTGTTTGTGTCGGGCGGCCGTCGAAACTTCCTCGCGAATATTCTGGAGTTCAGGAGGCTCGAATATAAAACGCGAGCGTCGAGCCAGCAACGACAGTTCAGTTCTACGAGCTACCAAGTGAACTTCAATGCGACTTTAAAGTGCGAATAGTGCGATACTCAGTGTGTTGTTCAGTGCTATAGTGCTATTGTAAGACAGTGATTAATTGCGATAGTGACGTTTATTAATTGTGACTGTGACATTTTATTTGTTAATTCATTAATTATTTGTGTTGATATACTGACTGAATCCGTTCGTTAATAAAACTCTTCTACCGTAAATCGGCATATTTATTCGTACCCACCCCGGATACGTTACAATATTATAAAGTAATTAACATTATTACATTAGGTATATTCTTTACCTAATTAGAATTTTACCTTTGTCGGTTCAGGTACAGGGTACAGAAACCTTCGTCAGTTTCCAAATTCATTCCTTTATCCAGTCGTAGACTCTTAGTACCTGCCTTTGAAAATAAAGCATATACGCTTATAAATTGTCTGCTCAGCAGACTGTTTCATATAAAATTATATTTACATAATATGATAACAAGTGCAAGCAAATGTCGACTTTAAGGTGGCAAAGCTTTTCGTACCCGCGGCGTTTGTACTTATTACTATGTTTAGGGACCGATGAGTTGGTTAGGATTTCTCGGATGCGCCAATCAGGATGTAATCATCCGAAGTAACAATTTATGAGATAGCAAAAGTTTGGTATTGGAAATATTTGAGCTAAAATGTACATTTAATAAACCTTACTAATTAAAAACTTAACTACTTTAATAAACCTTTAAAGTCATGGCAATTTATTGACTTTCAGTAATTTTTTCAGAGGATTTTGAGAATTCCAACCTACACTCTACAAAATAATTCCGTATGACTACTATCAATGATATATTAAACTAAACTGCTATGATTTTATTTTTTATTGTTTTACTTGAGTTTTACTTGTATGAAAACGAGTCCCAAACCTTCGACCATTCATTCCCTATTCATAGGTATGTGTCGCGAATAAAATAAACCGGAACACTCTACGCAACCGGTTTTTGCATATAAACGGCTTCGTGACAGTTAACTAATAGTAGGGTTTTGCGGTGACCGTGGGAAGTGTTACCTACACTTGCCTGAAGACAGCTCCTATTTTTCACCATACTTTATTATTTCCGGTTTGAATACAAGAGGTAGAATACTAGCGCACCAAGATTTAAGCGTACAAAAGACGACAATTTTATTGTTGGCTCTGGCCTCAATCCTAGTAGCCGACTTTTTATAAAGATTTAGGGCCAGTTGCCATTTTAGTTAAAGTTACAGTCAAAGTTAGCTTAACTATTACCATGCTTTGACCAAATAGTCACTTTGACGATGATATGACCGATCTCCCTCGGTTGTTTATGGTTACGGTTAAAATTTTAGATAAAGTGACACGAGCAATCCAGTTTGCTTTCTTTCGGCGGTTAAAGTTAACTATAGCCGTAATCTAATTATAACCTTACTATGACCGAGCTTTATGCAAGCGACCCTTAATTGTCAAAATGCTGTCAAAACAATATTTTAAAACTAATTTCACAATGATGTAAGGCTATCTAACTTTTCCAAAAGATCTTGCTCCTGAAATTGGTTGCCCTATGTTGACAGCTGTCAATGTCAAAACGTACTCAACTAATGGAGATAAAGTAAGACTATATTTTGTACTTTATCTCACCTTTATGTGTACCAGATTGATTGACGTATCATCTACTATTGAAACAAAGGCGTAAGGTGATGGCGGAAAGTCAAGATAAAATATTCAAAGATTTTTATTTAGACGAGAATAGATAAGATACATGCACAAAACAGTATGAGAGTGTTTGTTTCAATGTCACTCTTACTTAGGAAATAAAACAATATTTATCACAATAATGTTAAAGTTATGTTACGACCTAATCCTAAAAACTAGATTTATTTTAAAAAAATATAAGAAAAACATTTTCTTGACAATACTACATAACATCCATACTTTTTACTCAGATATTTATTAGCTTTAGTGTATTATTTAGAGAACAGCAGGGCAATTGTCTACGCATCTCGACATCGTCATCGGTTTCAATGAAAACGACCATCGGCTTAAAATGAAGCTTTTCGTATTGTCTAACTTCATTACAATTAGTCAATTAGTTTTGGTCGTTTGACATTAGCCATCGGAATCAAAAAAGATAGACAATACTAAAATTTTAAGACGATTACGAGGGACCTCGGAATCAGAATTCCGATTACGAGATGCGTAGACAATTGCCCTGCAGAACTCACAAACTTTCGCATTTATAATTAGTAGCCTAATTACCCTACTTAAATTAAATCATATTTACAAATTATAAAATAAAGTAAATCATTAATAAGTAAATATTAATCAAAAATAAATTTTGATTAGATTATAATTGGATCGCAGCTGAATGGCGACTTTTGCACGTTTTCGTATTCCACTAATAAATCTGACAACGATGAACGAACGATGTTTCGGTTGCCAAGGGCAACAACGATTACAATCTAATCATAATAATCCAATCGTGGTTCGGTTTCGTTTATTTAGTAGAATGCCGTTTTTAGTAAAATTAGAATTGGATTGGAAACGAACTTTAACTGAATCGAAATTGGATGTCAACCATTGTAGTTTAGCAGAATTGGCCCCCAGATCACTGTGCAAACGTTCCAAGAATGGCATGGAAAGGCTGGCGGCATAGCCACGTTGAATGGCAATGCTAATTCGTTGTCCTAAATAGACGCCAACCCTCTTGTCACGTGAGGCCTCAATAAGACGATGTGAGGCCTCTTTAAACAAATTATGAACATCCGACTCCCACGGCCCCAGCGTCTCAACTCAATTTTCAATAATATTTTAAATGCGTAACTCTGTTTGTTTATTAGATCCTTTGTTTGTTGCCTTTTCACGACTAAGCCGCTGAACCGATTACGATGACACTTGGCACGCAGATAGCTTATGTTGAGAAGTACATAGACATGGGTGAAACCGCAAGGCGAATGCTAGTAAATAACATGCCAGTAGCGATAGCACGGAAAATATAAAACTACTCGCTTCCGCGGTTTCACCCGCGTTCCCGAGGTATCTTATGTTATCCCGGGATAAAAATTAGCCTATATGTTATTCCAGGGTATGATCTATCTATGTGCCAAGTTTCATCCAAATCCGTTCAGTAGTTTTTACGTGAAAGAGCAACAAACATACATACTACATATTTACAAACTTTCGCATTTAAATTATTAGTAGAATGATGAATACTGTCTGCAGTATTCAGCCTAATATATACCCAACCAAAATCACTCTATCTAGGTAATACAAAGTCAATAGAGACACCCGGTTAACGTTTTACGTGAAAGAGTAAAAACATTCTACCATACTCTTAAACATTTATAATACTCGTATTAGTAGGATTTTATTTCCACGAATATAACCAATTTACGACTACAGTAAACTCCAAAATTACGGTCTGTATGATTAAGTTCGATTCTGAGAATTACCTTTGGTAAAAGTGTTGCCTTATTTTACTTGACAAGCCAGTTGGCGCAGTTGGTTAAGACACCACCTATCACGCCGCTGGTCATGGGTTCGATTCCCATCCAGGACAAACATTTGTGTGCATGAACATGTCTGTTTGTCCTGTGTCTGGGTGTAATTATCTATATAAGTATGTATTTACAAAAAAAAAAGTAGTATATGTAGTATATCAGTTATCTGGTTTCCATAGTACGCTCTGCTTAGTTTGGGATCAGATAACCGTGTGTGAAGAATGTCCGAGGATATTTATATTTTATGACTACTCATAATATTTTTGATCGGAAAAGGTAATTTTCTAAATAGGCCGTAGTACAAAGATTGATGTTATCGAAACCACTATCTAGTTATCGAATGGAATCCGAACTTATGATCAAGCTAATTTTAAGTGTATGTCTTTAGGCATGTGCTGTAGAAGACTGATTGATGTAATATGACTGGGAGGACGGCTAGGCAAGGTACTTAACCTAATTCTACCTATCAATTGAAACCCTACGACCATGCTTTAGTAACTGGATACTTTAGTTTGAAAACGTAGCCTAAGATTAGCACGCTTCTCCAAAAAAGCTTATTCTCTTAGTCTTGAAAATTCTCGGTTGTAGGAGTTAAACAACATATGCCGTATAGAAAGCTCTTTGCTGTTTTTAGGGTTTCGAAGGTAACTACCTCAAAAGGAAAAAACGGAAATCTTAGCCCGTCGCTTGTAAGTCGAGGCGCGTTTATCCATACAAAACCGCTCGTGCGCCTCTTGTGTTGTTTAAATGGAAAAGAAACTCGACTTAATACTGAAAGAGTTTTTTATTTTTCTTTTTATATCTTGATTTTTTTACCAATTTTAACCTTACCAGTCTTATCAGACCTTTATCTTAACGAACCAAAATTAACCTATTTAAATTTAGCAGGGAATTTGTACAACTCTCTAAATGCGTCACTGGTAGGCTCGTCGGCCAAAAGGCACCAATATTATTTAAATTTAAATTAAATTCAGCAAAAAGTCTTTCTCCTTCTGCTGAAAAATATGGTAATGCGATATCTATAGTACCCTAGATGTTGAAATAATGCAATATAACTTTAAACAAGCTATTCTTTTATATGAATACGAAGTATACGGTTTCTTTTGTTGATATACTACCATTCTTGTCGCAAACATATAACTATATATAGGGCAAACCAGTTGGCGCAGTTCCTATCACGCCGCTTATGGGTTAGATTCCCATCCAGGACAATGTGAAAAGAAACATGTGTGTGCATGAAAATATCCGTTTGTCCTGAGTCTGGATGTGATTATCTATTTAAGTATGTATTTACAAAAAAAAGTAATATATGTAGTATAGCATATCAGTTAACTGTTTCCATAGTACAAGTACTGCTTAGTTTGGGGTTTAAAGAATAAAAAACTGAGCTGCAATTGGCAAAAAAACGTTATAAAATTTGAATTTTGCAGCTAACATGAAGCATTCACCCGAAACAAGATTTATGTCTACAACAAGCTGAATTGGCAACAAGGCATTCAGACGATCACATAAGTAATTCATTGCTATTTAATCCAGTGATTAAATTGCGTTTGAGTTGTTATTAGGGCCTGTGTAATACGACTAAGGCTTTGTGCCTACTGATAAATAATCCTCAGAGTCCTCAAATATTAATGGAGGTTTGTGTATGTTTTAAGTAAAGTATTTGGAATCTGTGATCTGAGATGGTAGTGTAACGATCGAAAACGAACCGTAGGAAAGTTTGAATAGATCACAAATTATACATCAACATTAGTTCATTGAAATTGTACTCATATATTTATTGTACTTATGGGATGGATAAATTTAAAAAGCAATGATTATCTAATCATACAAGAAGCTTGAGCTTTCGGTGAAGGAAAATATCACGAGAAAACTACTACTTACTTTGTTGTACCCGCCTAGCTGGTCCAGGGTCTACAACCTCCCGGTATGTTTCAACAGCTTCACTTGAGAGCCAGTTTCCTTCTAAGCTTACGCTTCTAAAAGTGTTTTTTTATGTACCTATCTAAGTAGGTATACATGTTATACCTATTGATATGTTTTGAATTCATTCACAGGCTGCGAAAGGTCTTGGGAACGTCATACATCATATGTTTTCATTAAAAATAGATAACTAGGAGATGAACTGCTTAAAAAAACGCTTTTTAATAGACTTTGTAAAGTGACATCACTTAAGGCTCGTTTTACTGAATGTGGTTAATTTAATTGCGTTAATGTAACAATTTTGATGTAATTAAATTTTGTGGCGACAGCAAAATTATTAATAATAATGTACTTGACTAAAATTAATTGTTACCGGAAAAGGATCTTTCGTTATTTCATGAATTAATTTGACTAAACTTCCGGTTTTATTCAATTTATAATTTATTTGAATGAAGCCTTCATACTTCATTCATTAAATATTCCTTTTTCAGAATAATTTTAGCGTTACTTTGATTCACCTAATTTAGGTAAAATAAAAAAGGTAATATTGTTTTCACTTACCAAGTAAAGCCATGAAAAACCCATATAGCACGCACATGGTGTGTCCGAAGACCCATCGATGAAACAGCGCCGATATCAGCGTGAACGGATTCCCAAGCACAGACACGGAGAAGTCGGAACATACCAAGTTGAACAGGATTATGTTCAAAGGAGTCCATAGCTGTGGACAAAAATATAATTGATAAAAAATTAAGATTATTGATTAAGTAATAATAGGAAATTTTGCAGTCGAGACTATTGGTCCTTGAGAGCTCCGTGGCTCGCCGATTTGCTCGCACATTATCATCAGAACTGGCTGGTTAGTAGCTTTTTTAGTCAGTTATTTGATTTCCATACTAACTTTGCAACTTTGGGATCAGGTGGCCGTTGATCAAAAACGTCCTTGGCTATTTATCTACCTATATACTAATACTAGGCGCCCGCGATTTTATCCGCGTTCCCGAGGATCTTATTTCTCCCGTAATAACATGATTCCTATAGGAATCTTGTTCAAGATTGAAATGTTATTCCAAGATATGATCTATCTACATGCCAAATTTGATTATAGGTTGTGCTGTTGAGGAGAAGGTGTTTTATTAGAGGATTTTTTTACTATGTATGTCTACATTGTAGACCATAATCTCACTGCGGTCAGTAAGTATTAATTATGACGTCATGTGTCATAAACTTCTGCATAAACAATTCATAACAAAAACGGTTGAGTTCGTAAAAATATTTTCATAAAAATTAATATTAGGTCATGGTATTTCTACAAGCACATTAAACCTACTGACTCCATATTCCGTATTTGGGAGTTTTACATTACACGTATAAAGAAGGGTGTCTTGGCAACGTACTACGCTCCAATGGCTCGAAAATATTCTTATTAATATTATAGGTCCTACAGTCAGAAACAAAAAATATACCAGAATTTATTTCTTCATGTATTTAATTCTCGTCAAGTTCAAGTCATGTTAAATCATATTCAAGTTATGAGTAGTCAGTCAGTTTATATTAGGTTTAGTACAATAGTACAATGGTTCTACTAAAATATTTCACGGACTTATTGAGAAAATTTGAAAAACCACTATACACGTAATCATTGTAATCATTTCATTCCACTTCACTGCTGCACTTGTATTGATCATTTGGACAAAATACCACCGATAATATTCAATAAAACTTAAAATCTATGATTTTATGAAAATAAAACGAAAATGCAACGTCACTTCGCAAACCCCAAATATGGAAACTTACAAATAAAAAAAACAATTTCTGAATTTTAAATACATAGAAAAACATATTCTCTGAGTACGAGAGTAGGTAGGTACTTAAAGATTCGCTCTTGACAGTATTTTCCACGTTAAAATCTGGATACTATTTAAGCACAAGCAGCAGAACCCTCGAATATCGATAAGCGGTGGGATCTGACAGGTTTACGTGCTCTTCAACGTTTAAAGAGGCTTAAGTTACCGTAATTATGAGCGTACCGTATTAAAAGCCCAGTTTAAACCTGCATAAATCGATCTCGTTTTTTCGGTAATCTGTATGGTTTCTTTTATTTTTCTTACTGGCTGTTTCACACGTTTTCATTCGCATTTCTGGGATTAAAAGTAGCCTATAACATTCGGGCGTAATGTTTGAAAGTAGCACCAGTGTATGGTAAGCTAAGGTTGGATGTAGTACGGACGTATTTTAAAGAGCGTAGAAACGAAGAAACCCACGTGACTATAAAAAGGAAGAGATGTGAAAGATGATATGAGTCAAGAATGGATCCAGGTATTCAAAGTGGGGGGGGGGGGGAGTTGCTCAGCCACGTTATAAGTTTTTCACATAATAAGAAGCAGACGAGATTGACCCGAGTCTTGTGTACAATCAAGAGCACGCTAAGCTTTACACATAGTCCCAAAATTCAATACAAAGCGCAAAGATAGCCGACCTGATTGATATGAGAAGAAATTAGTGAATGCCGATATGACGAATAGAAGGGCTGAATGCAAGAGTATGTATATATATTTTGCGCTGACAACAAATGATTGCGCAGGGGGATTGCGGTTAGTGACAAAACTTCAGAGGTAGTTCCGAAGATTACCATCTACATCGAAACGAACAAACTTTACCTATCTATCATATTTCTATAGATAGTTTTTCTGTTTGAATTTATGTTTGGAACTCAAATAGGTGTATTTGTAACGAAGGACACGTTGGTTTTATATGCGTCTAATGCTGACGCTGACTGACTGACTGGCTGATAACGCTCAGCTCGAACCACTAGACAGATTGGGCTTTATAGCTATTATGATTAAGGCATCTGCTAAGAAAGGATTTTTGAAAATGTAACCCCTAAGGGGTTAAATAGGGGATCGCTGGGGTAACTGTGGAGCGGAAAGCTTTCTTCTCGGGTATTTTGAACCCTGAATGAAAAAGAGGGGTGTAAGTTTGTATTGTGTATCTATTACAAGATATTATTGTCTCTGTATGTGGAATCATAGATCCTGAATGGATGAAATGATTTTGATTAAAAAAAAAAATTTGAAAGGTGTCTGTCTCTCGATTACGAGTGTTCTTAGCAACCTATGTTTAAAAAAAAAAGTAAAGTTTATTTAAAGTTTATGTTTCCGCTCAATCTTCAAACCAACTAGTTTGTAGATCACCTCTTTTCTAGATGATGTTTATAAGCAAGGTTTTTCTTCCTTTTTACAGTTTTTTTTTGGTCAAAGATTTCCTTATTTATGTTATTTAGGGATAGTTTAGTGAATATCCCATCGATAAGCCGTAAGTTAACTGTCGTCAGAAATGCATTCTTGCAGTTTTAGTTACCTCTGAAACGCGCATAAGCCATAGGGCGAAAAATAATAAATATATAGATCAAGCTCGTACAAATTTTTACCTTTCTTCTACCTGATACTATTGACCTTAACTATAAATAAGTTGACCTTGAGAGATCCTCTGACGAAGTATCATCCAATAAAATTATACCGTCACTTGAATAAACCAATCAGCACTTTTTTTGTGTTCCAATTTAAATTCAGGTTGGTGGTTTTTGTATAAATAAAGCGCTTTATATTTTCCTCCTTTCCCTTTGATTTCTATCCGATTTGAACTCAAGGTTATGTCATCATTAGGGTTGATACAAATGGAATCGTTTTCGTTTGAAATTTGCATAATTTTGATGGATATATTTTGTGAAAAAACGTTTTTTATCCAGGGGGTAGATAATAATGCAGGGGTGATTTATAAAAAGTATTATAATTAACCCCGATAAGATGTAACTTTAGTTTTAATTATGAAAATCTATATATAGTTTTTGGCTTTTTGTAACTCAGTGACATTGTAGTGACTAAGCTTGGCACATAGGTAGATCTCACCCTAAAATTAAAAATATGTTTTTAATTAGTCCTTTTGGAAGCAAAAATAAAGTGTGGAGATAACTTCGCTATTCACTAGTAAACATTCAAACCGATTATGATTTCGGGTACTGCTCTTGGCGTCGAAAACGATTCGAAAAAATAAACGTGGAAATTGTGTTGGATGTATGATTTAATTTAATTTATTATTTTTGATTACACGACTTCTAAGTTAATGTTTGTATGATAAAAAAAACAACCCCCAATTTTTACGTACCACGCTGTCGGGTATTTTAGTTTTTTTTATTAGGTACCCTATTCATACCCCATACTATAGGATTGAGAGAAAATAATTTTTTGAAGACATACATTTTTGACGTCAAAAAATAAAAAAAAATATTTTTGAAAAATTTTAGTTACTTATAAAAACATAGGTATATAGACGACATAATCATGCATCAAAATCGGTTCAGCCGTTTGAGCTACAGGAGGTCACAATGGAAAAACATTACTTTCCATCTTGGTCAGTCGGGTAAGTCCCGAAACTAGACATAAATATAAAAACTGAGTCAGAAAAAATATTCTCGTTATTTAGAAGAATTACTCACCTGTCTATCTTTGAACATAAGAAGTATCACCATAAGATTAAGAAAGAATCCGAAGAATCCAATAAGAAATAGCACAAACGCTGACACAACATACCCCCATCGTGGCATCAAAAGGGGGAAGCTGTCATCATACGTTTTTATCACTGTTTCATTAAAATTTTCAGGAAATGACGTCATGTTCACTTCACTTCACATTCACTTTTCACTTGGAAACATTTTGGAATCATTGTTTTCCTTTATTGTGTACTTGTCGATGTACGACATCTGAAAAGAAAAAAAAGTTTTTTTTTTAAATCCATCACTAAAATACTATAGGCCTTTTGGGAGCATATTTAGAAGCTATTGTTAGGTTCATAATGCTGAACAACTTTTACTTAGTGATGAACAAAATCAGAAATAGCGAAAAATACCAACATCTCTTTCATACATTTTGGGCAGCGATTTAATTTTATTAAATATTTTTTTAATTTTATGAAAATAATATTTCATCTTTTAAATAATATTTAGGTGGCAATTTTGATAATGTAACAAAATGAACTAAATAAAAAAAACAAATCTACCTACCTAACTATAAATAGAAAATTTGTGCCAAATCGCTGCCCCGCGGAAGTGTGCCAAGAAGACTGGCAGCATTGCCACGCTGGATGGCATTGGCAAAGTATGTGCCAGCCTTCTTGTCACGAGAGGTCTCAATAAGACCTCTTTGAACAATCGACGAGCCTCCGGTCTTTAAGTATTTATATTTAGTTTAGTTTAAATTTATTATTTAGTTGAATATGTTAATATTATATTGACTGTTGGTATGAAACGTTTTGATGTTTTTAGTAAACCAAAGTTTAAAGATTAATGTATTCGCGTATAAATAATGCGATGTCTCCGTACCTTAAAATTAGAATATTCAAATTACCTTCTTGAATCTATCATAATTTAATAAGATAAGGCTGGGTAAATTCTTGGCGTTCTCAGTTTTGTCCGGGTGCGAGGCCGGCTTCCATCCGGATATGGACCGTACCTACACAAAAGTTATAGAGCTCTTTGATACTGGGTTTTCCGCGTGATTCTCTCGGATCTTTAGGAGTTGATTTTTAACTGACTTCAAAAAAGGAGGAGGTTCTCAATTCGACTGTATGTTTTTTTTTGTTTATTTGTTACGCGATTAATTTTATTGGCCATAATGTGAACCGAACTACTGAGGTGGTCTCATTGTCACCATGTCTCAGGATCTTTTGATGGAAATGGCAAAAAATTGCAAAAAATAAATATTTTTTAACAAAAAAGGAACCGCCTCCAAAAACACTAAAATATACATATAATAATTATTTCTCAGTGGATACTTACCTATACGCCTATACTTCACAAAGAACAGACCCTTTAAATTTAATGTATCTAGAAGCATCAGTTTTGTCTGTCAGTTAATATATCAGTCTGCGAGAAAGTCAGAACTTTGAATTTGATATATAACAGAAGTTCTGTTTACTGGTTTCCATAGTTAATACTAAGCCCTGTTTAGTTTGGGATCAGGGCCGGGTGTGAAAAATTTCCCACGATATTTATTTTATTTCCGTCCAACTAAAGTAACTTCCCATATTTCTAGGCCTTTCTTAACTCACAGATTTTCAGGAAATTTCCTAAAATGTATTATCTACACAAGTGTCCATCGAGATTGGATTCCGGTCCTGAAGGTATAAGGATTGTATAAATAGATCAAACGGTTGCTACAGTTTACTCACTATAGTAAAAATCTTACACCTAATATGTTTTTCTTACGTTACATTACTTACGTTACGTTACGTTCCTGGGATAAAAAGTTGCCATGTTACTCTCCGGCCTATAAGCCATCATTTTGCCAAAAATCACGTTGTTCCGTTGATTTACTTAATGTAAGTAATTTAAGAGTAGGTACCTAAATTGGACCATAAACGTAAATATATATCGGAAGGTTAGATTGTTGGTCCGACCCGGTTGATTCATATTATTATCGTGGTAGTAATATTGAGTGAAATACTGGCAACACTGACGGTGACGTCAATGACCATAGTCTATAAAAGTTAATGTGGGTAGGCGTGTCATTTGGATCGAACACTTTATCACAAGCTCTCGAGCTGGAGATACGTCAATGAAACTGTAGTCTATCTTAATTTACTTACAAGTTTCGACTTAAACATATTATTATTAAAAAGTAAATGATTATAAACTAGTATACATAACTAAATAAAAAAATCTGTCGCATTTGATAAAATTAAATATCCATATAATTAATATAAAAAATCCTAGGTAGGTATTCATACAATACATTATTTAATCAAGTATTATTATTTATATCATTGTATTTATTTGTAGTAGGTAGTTATGTAGATGTAGTTTAGTAATTAATTTGGTTATTAAATACTAAGCTACAATTTAACAGCACTTACAGCAGATTTATCACTCTATAAATAAAGGATCTGTTGTAAATTTTAAATTAGCTTTGACAAATTGGACATAAACTCGAGATGACTGCGAAAATCTTAACTGTATTTATATAAATTTTTAATGTTGTTCAAAGTCACCGCTGAAACTTTTCATAAATGAATTAAACTCGGTCCATAAATGTTGTAAAGTAAATATTTTACTATTATTGTAGATTAGAAATTAGAAAAGTGTTTAGTTTTCATTTTATGAGAAAGTTATTAATTTTATTATGATTTTCTTATTATCGTGGCCTTATATAACTTTTGAGCAATGTCGCTGGATTTTATTTATTTCACAGAAGCTATGCAACCCCATCCATTCTAGGCTTTGAGTGCTTACCATCATCGGCCACATCATTACCGACCACGGTGAGATTGTAGTCAAACACAGGCATATATATAGTAAAACATAATCTGAAACCACTGAGGTATATTACTACGTAT
Source organism: Tethea ocularis (assembly GCA_963555595.1). Lineage (NCBI taxonomy): Eukaryota > Metazoa > Arthropoda > Insecta > Lepidoptera > Drepanidae > Tethea > Tethea ocularis. The sequence continues at coordinate 8,267,740 of OY741972.1, read as the reverse complement.
AGAGAAGCTATCCTAAGCAAAGGCCATGCTCCAGTTTGTTATAATTTGCTGCAGCGCTGAAACAATAATTAATCGTCTAACCAGACAGTTTAAACACGTAGGGCTAGAATGCTTTTAAGGTTTAGTTTTTTCGCGATCAAAAGTCGAAAGCAACTTATTTACATGGCGCTTACGCGTTTCGTGTTTAAGCAACTAAGTGAAGTGCGGCCGGATGGCTGCCCTTGAACGGAACATAGTGGTGTTGTGTGGTGTCTTCTCTATACAAAGTAGGTAATATACATCAGTGTCTGAAACTGTCATTTAATATTATTTGTATACCAGGCGGGTACTACAAGTACTACCACCATGACAAGGTTTGTCACTGTGAACACAGAATAAGGATGTAATTTCTACTGTGCTGTGAATGAGGTATCATCGCTATTGACATTGTGTTGTATTGTATTGTACCTACTTCTGGTATTTGTCATTTTGTATATCAGTATGAAGCCACAACATTGCCGCAGGCAGCTCTGTGGCTTACATTACCTACCGATAAGCGATACGTACCTACTTACAAATTAGTTTATCTACATATTCAAATACATTTACAAATACAAATGCACTTTAAAATCATAGTAAAGTATGCTCTAAAGAAATTCTTTAAATATTTAAAATAGTAGGTAAATAAAATGAAATTCTAAGCCTACTCTATTTATAAAGTAAAAATAATGTAAATACTATAATTAAAATGAGAGTGAATTTATCTATTTTTTTGCTACGGTTTTTACGGTTTACAGATTATAAGCTGAATGATACAAAGCCCATATTCAAATCGTTTTTTTTTTTTAATGGGTATCAGTTCGATTTTAATTAACGAGTTTCATGACCGTTGCCTAAGCTTATAGTTTTACTTTAATCTGTGGTTATTTTCAGTGCAGTGCAATCAATTGTTATTTTGGGACTATCCAGCATTTCTGTAAATATTGTTTGATGGGATACATCGTTATCTTGTATTGAAACAAGCGTCACGCTATGGAATCGATCATAAATGTCGATGGAACGCTACAATACCTCAAGTGATTTTAGTCTCAGTTACAATCGAATACAGTTTTAATTGCCATGACAAAAATAAGTAATTTGACGCTGTGTAAAGCGTAAGCATTTCTTTGAGACTATTAGGTACCTAATCTGTGATAGGCGTAGTATTTAGTGCCCGCACTTTATTAGTACGTTTTCGGTATCTTATTAGAAGCGCAGTGCAAATAACTTTTACCTTAGGACCATAAGAAATCAAATTGCGAACTTGATTTGTAGATAATATCTCAAAATTGTGATTAATGGAGTCATAACAGTTCGAGCCAAGACCGAAAATAATTCAAACCAGGAATTATGTACATTCATAGCAAATCCACGCATTGACTGTCTCACAAAGGATATTTCACCTATATTATTCAGTATAGAGTTGAAAATTCAATGGCATGTTTCAAGTTTCAGTTACTTGATGCTAGATCTGTAATATGATAAAACGTGTTCCTGCCAACAGCGAATGGGTGTTGCTTAATTTACGATGTTAATTCGAACGTTACAATGAGATGGTTTATGAGAACATACCTAGTTGTGAATAATGGCCCTATCCTGAATGTAGGATATGTTATACAGATACAAGATTTTGTGTGTATGTGAAAACATATTAAGATTTTGAAATCTTTTTTACGGTATTTTCCAATTTTTTTAAGAAATGTGATAAAAAAAAACATGCATATTCCCTATAAGGGGGATCGGCCAAAAAGCCCGCGAAATTCAAATTTTATTAGGTTTTTTTAAATAGCAGCTCAGTAATTTGGTCATTTATTTGTCAAAATGTGATTCGCGACACTGAGATATGGCTATAAATCTATCTATGTATTCAGTACATTGGTTCCTGCGCGTTTTTCAACGAATAGAAACTAATGTATGGATTTAAATAGTTTAAAAAGTATAATGTATACATACAGTAATCAATTGGCATATTTATAAGGCGCAAATCACATTTTGACAAATGTACGACCTATTACTGAGCTGCAATTTGAAAAAACCTAAAAAAAAATGAATTTCGCGGGCTTTTCGGCCGATTCACCTTATTATATAGTTATAACCGTAGTTAAACAACAAAGTAGAAAAGAAGCCAACTTGAATCCCTTATTGGGTCATTTATACAAGCAAGTCTGTTTAACTATAGAGATAATGGACTAATTTTTACTTTTTTACGGCTACACGAAACTTGTTTGAAAAGTCAAATAAATAATTCAATTCAATCTATACTAATAATAAAGCTGAAGAGTTTGTTTGTTTGTTTGTTTGTTTGTTTGTTTGTTTGAACGCGCTAATCTCTGGATCTGCCAGTGGGATATGGAAAAACCTTTTTGCAATTGAAAGCCCATTTATTAAGGAAGGTTATAGGCTATAGAACATCACGCTACGACCCTCAGGAGCTGAGCAATGATAAAAAGAACGTTAAGCGGGAGCACGTATAGCATGGGTGAGCGATGCGACGCGGTTGTCAATGGATGACAGCGGTCGCCTAGGTAACAGTTTTTTGTTATTTTTAACTGTCATCAAGACGAGGTTATCAATTCGTCGGAATCTTTTTTATGTATGTTCCTCGATTACTCGAAGATGCCTGACCCGATTTGGAAACTATACATACAGGTGGTCACATGGTCACCAAGTCAGGGTCTGATGATGGGATCTTGAAGAAATCGAGGGAACTCTTCAAATTTTATAGGCACTAACAATGTTTTTCATATATTTTCTAAAACTATTCAGATATTTGCGTCTGGTAGTCGTCACATGTTGCTGAACTGATGATGGAAGGTACAACTCCTTAACGGGTAGGAGTTAGGGGATAAATCTCTAAATATTATAGGAACGATGATGGAAAGTACAACGCTAATATGCTTATCCTAGGTCAGTGACCTTGAGAGTCATTGATTACACATAAGAAACTAAAAAATGAAATACTTTTAACAAAAAAAAACCACAAAGGCACTAATAAGTATAAAATAACTATGTAAGAACTCTACTCTGATAGTTTTGAAGTCAACGAAATTAGCCATTGCTGTTGCATCATCAGATATTTATTGCTGCTACACTATTGACAGGTAGAAGGACGGCTCATTTCACTTCTAAACAGACTCTTACGGTATTTCTTGAAAAAGACAGCGTACGCTCTATACGTAAAAATGGACCATTGGGCAAGGTTTTACAAGATGCAAACCTAATAATATGGGATGAGTGCACATGACTCATAGAGCTCATCTAGAGGCTTTCGATAGAACTCTCAGAATTATAAAATGCACAAATAGCCATGGGTGGAATAACTTTGATGTTTTCTGGTGATTTCAGATAAACGTTGCCTGTTAGGGAAACTAGATCAGATATTATTAAATCTTGCTTATCTGTTGAATTATTGAAACTGTATACCAAAATGAGGAGTCACTTGGGTAGAGGAAGCACAGATTTCCCAATAAAGCTCCATTTAATCGGGGATGGGAAAGTACCTGAATCAGATAAAAAAAATAGCTATTGACAAATACGTTGGTGAAATTGTGACCAACACTGAAGACCTGATCTGTAGAGTATATCCGGATATAGCCAATATCGACCAAAAAAAAACATTAATGGATGTGTGAGAGGGCAATTTAATTTAATTAGCTGCCAGAAATATAAGCGTTGACGCCATCAACGACAAAATAATGGCTAAACTACCAGCCGACAGCGTAGTTTTCGAATCGGACCAGTAACTCCGGAGATTCGCGCGTTCAAACAAACAAACAAACTTTTCAGCTTTATTATTTAATGCTAAATAGCTTTCCACCCGCGATGCCACCCGCGATCAGTCAGTCAATTAACCAACTTCAAGCGGAGGTTATCAATTCGTTGAAATCTTTTTTTTGTATGTTCCCCGAATACTCGAACGCCTGGACCGATAAGGAAAATTATTTTTTTTTTGAAAGGATATACTTCACAAGTGGTCCCATGATCACCAAGTCAGGATCTGATGATAGGATCCTATACAAATCGAGGGAACTCTTCAAATTTTATAGGCACTTACAATGTTTTTCATAAACTTTTCAGCTTTAATATAGAATGCTAAATAGCTTTCCACCCGCGATATCACCCGCGATCAGTCAGTCAGTCAGTCAGTCAATTAACCAACTTCAAGTGGAGGTTATCAATTCGTCGGAATATTTTTTTTTTGTATGTTCCCCGAATACTCGAACGCCTGGACCGATTTGGAAAAATATTTTTTGTTTGAAAGGGTATACTTCACAAGTTCTATGGATCTGATGATAGGATCCTGGACAAATCGAGGGAACTCTTTAAATTTTATAGGCACTTACAATGTTTTTCATCATACTTTCTAAAGCTATTCAGATATTTGCGTCTGGTAGTCATCATCTTATGTTGCTGAGCTGATGATGGAAGGTACAACTCCTTAATGGTTAGGAGTTAGGGGATAATTCTTTAAATGTTATAGGAACGATGATGGAAACTACAACGCTAATATGCTTATCCTAGGTCAGTGACCTTGAGAGTCATTGATTACACATAAGAAATTCGAAATTGAAAAATAAAAAACTTTTAACAAAAAATAGGACCGCCTTCAAAGGCACTAAAAAGCAGAAAATAACTATTTAGGAACTCTAATATGATAGTTTTGAAGTAAGCGAAATAAATCTGCGGTACCATGATATCGGTTCAAATTTTTGTTAAAAGTTTTATATATTTAGATTGGCTATTGGACGCTGATCAGTGTTATTATCACCATCGGCATCAGCGTAGGCATCAAAGTGACCATAAGAAAGATCTTGGGAAAAACGTAACCTTTTGATGGGTTGGTCTTCTGTACCAAATTTGGCATACTGGTTTCCATTTCGATATACTTCAAATACAAATGGGTATATTTGACCGGCTGCAACTAACTCGCAGAAATGTAGAGTGTTGTAACATCTAATTTATACTTTTCTTTTGTCCCATGATTGTTGCCAAGACGGTCATGAGACATAACAGCAAATTCATCCCAATTGTTCGTCATATGCATTGCATTGCACCAAGCTTTTATGTGAGTTCAAAAGCAGTATTGATATCAACTTCGATGCAAATCACCCCCAAAATAACTTTCTACCCTTTTTTAACCCCGATAGGCGATGAGTTTCAATAAAATACAAAACACGTCTTCCATCAATTATCTTAAAGAATGTTTATGCAAAATTTGAAGTAGATTGGACCAAGGAATCACGTTGTTCCATACAAACTTTGTCCCAGTTTTTCAACCCCTAAGGATTTCGGAAGATCTTTTCTTATAGGATGCCTACTTCATACGAAGAACACACCCTCTAAATTTCAGGTCTCTACGATCAGCGGTTTAGGCTATGCGTTGATCCGTCAGACAGTCATTCAGGACTATGCATGTTAAATAGATATTAGACCACCAAATTTATGTAATGGTACCAGACTTCAAGTAAAATTTCTAGATTTCTGTCATAGTAGCGATTGGTTTTGACTGAGCCAGCAGTTGGGCAAACAGTACTGATACCTCGCATTCCGATGATACCCATAGATTTACCATATAGATTTAAACGAATAGGTACAATTTCCTGTGAAATTACCTACCTATCGTCTGAAGTAAATATAAATAAAGCACAAGGACAAACTTTTAAGCATGTTGGAATATATTTAAGAGAAAACTGTTTTTCCCATGGACAATTATTATGTTGCCTTATCTAGATCAGGTTGCATAGGCTACTTTTTATTTGGAAACGCGGGTGGAACCGCGGGGGACAGCTAGTTATTAATATAAGAACTGACCGAGTAATAATAAATTAGAAGAGTTTGTTCTTTAAACGCGCTAATCTCCGGATGGTCCAATTCGAAATATTCTTTCATTTATAAGAAGCTACATTATCCCCGAAGGTTAGGCTACTTTTTATCTCGAGAACGTGGGTGAAAACACGGAAGACAGCTAGTGGATTGATATATCTAAAAACACCTGAATCTGGTCGATATACAGGTACTTTTATAAGATTACCTATACTACATTATGGCTAAATTAGTTTATTTTACGCTAAGGCCCTGTTCAGACGAAGACGCGCGAGTTTACCGCATGGTACATTGCGCACCGCTGAACAAAGCAGCACTGTACGTCAAATCGCGCACAAAATCGCCGCGAATTCGCACCTTCTGTACAGGGTCTAAGGTAAGTTTCTCAGTAGCCTAAATACACAAGTAGTCAGGAAGCCCTATCTACAGTCAACAAGTACATTGTGAAAGTTTGCCTCTCCTGTCGTATTATGGTCCCTAAATAGCTTTACTCAAGTAGGCACCCAAGGACATTTAACTACACACATACCTATCTAAAGCTATCGAGTTTTTCATGCGGATTTTATAGTTGCTTAAAATAGTTAATAAAAAGTAAGATGTGTATTGGAACCCTCTCTATAAACTAGTTTTCGCCTCGCGCTTTCAGCTGTATTCCCGTAGGATCTTATAATTTCCCGAAATGAATAGTATTCTATATGTTATTCTAAGCTATGATCTATGATATATGCCAAGCTTCTTCCAAATCCGTTCAGTTGTTTACGTTACAAGCATCCTAACGTCCAAACCTCTAAACATTCACATCCAGGTATAGGTACTAACAGTAAAACTGCTTACTGATTTCAACCGAGATCCTGAGGGATCTTATGTTTTAGGACATATCCTGGATAAAACTTGGTACACAGATAGATCATAATCTCCGTTTAGTAGATTTTGCGTGAAACAGTAACAAACATCCTCACATCTCTTTATCTCTCTCTTTCACATTTATAATATTAGTAGGATAATGTTAGTCAGAAAAACTGAAATTTTTAACACTTATAAAAAAAATATTGCAACATTAATATTCGTATCGTATTCATAGGTTACTATAAATAATCTTGTAGAAACGTGAACTAAAACTAATAAAATACATAAAATAAAGGTAAATCCAAACTGTCATCTGCACACAAGGCCTGGCGCAGGCACGCGAACTAACAAGCATTTGTCGTGGTTAGGTCCCCGGTCACGCTACATGCCCATTGGGACAAATTGGTAAATCGTAAAGTAATTGCTGAACATTCAAAATTATATGACGCATTACCAAATTACATTAAAGAGGTCGAACAAATATAAAATTATACGATATTGGTAATTCCAGTGGATTATTTTTAGGTCTAATGAATTAGTATTTACGTAGGATAGTATACTAGCTTTTCCCAGCGATTATTCAACATCATCAGTATTACTATCTCGTAGCATTATGACTATAGGCATATGCTTACCAGGGTCGAAGCATTATGACAATAGACATATGATTACCAGACTTGTAGCATTATTGCAATAGGCATATGCTTACCAGTTTCGTAGCACTATAGTAACATTATTTGTGCTTACCAGGCTCATAGCATTATGACAATAGACATATGCTTACCAGACTTGTAGCATTATTGCAATAGGCATATGCTTACCAGTTTCGTAGCACTATAGTAACATTATTTGTGCTTATCAGGCTCATAGCATTATGACAATAGACATATCCTTACCAGACTTGTAGCATTATTGCAATAGGCATATGCTTACCAGTTTCGTAGCACTATAGTAACATTATTTGTGCTTACCAGCCTCATAGCATTATGCCAATAGGCATAGGCATATCAGGTTCGTAGCATTATAGCAATAGGCATATGCTTACCAGTTTCGAAGCATTATTGCTATAGGCATATACTTGCTATATAAGTTGTGACTCTCACAATTAATACGAATCTAGCGATACCTCTCTAAGCTAAAATCCCTCAAGCTATTTAGGACAGATCATGCTAAAGAAATATACATACATTCACTGTTTCATTTGAAACTGATTATGTGTAGGTAACAATGAACAAATATGCATTGAACTCACACAGTAATCCCCTACAAGGGGATCAAATATAACGTTCTCTTTGATCTTGACTATTAATATAACAATTTGAGTCGTATCAAAATCAGTTGTGCGAAAAACGGAGATGAGAAAATTCCATGTAATCTTGTTTTCTCATGACATCAAATAGGGTGTTTGAACACAAAGTAAACATCACATAATCCCTTGTTATGAACACTCGTTTGTACGTTTTTCATTTTAAATCCGCATTTCAATGCGTTGTAATGGTGCTCCCACTCATCAGCTACACAAATAACACAATATTTGTGTAACTGATTGTACCTGTACGTGAAAAATGAAAATTGTCGAACCTTTTTCTAGTATTTATTACAGGAGGGGAGTAGCACGTATCATCGAAAAGGTATATCTTTTATCTTCACAAAAAATGTTGTATTTTGACCATGTAAGATATTTACTAGACTATGAAGGTGTTGTGATGTGGTCATAAAGTATAAATAATGGTATATTGATTCACGCCTAAACCGCTGAACCGACCACGATGAAATTTCGCACGCAGATAGCCTATGATATAAAAAAAGAACATAGGCTACTTTTTATCCCGGGGGTGAAGCCGCGGGGAACAGCTAGTAGGCTATAATACTGGAAATTACGAAACACTGCGAAGGAAAACCTAGTATAAAATAAACCATAGATTGAATCCTAGAAAACATTAGATCCCTCACTGTGCAGGTGCAGGTAAAACTTTAAGCTAGAATCTAGTGCAGTATAATAGAACAATAGAAAATTACAAATTTATTTGAACAGTCGTAGAATTATAGTGGTCCAACATATATATTCAACCTTTTTATTTATTTAGGGACACCGATCGTTAGGTAGCTACCTCGATTGCTAGATAAACATAATTTTGGGTAGTGGAAGCATACAGGAAACAGGAAAAAGTAGCTTAACCCACATACTTGCTGGCAGCAGAGATAAGAAATGTCTAAATACGGCTCTATTTATATTTGACGTATTTTTGTTACCTACCTACTATTTTAGGCTTTTCTATTGTTTAAGAAAACGATGACAAATTAAGACAACCTTTATATTATTTCGTTTTTCAATTTGAGGTAATTTAAAAATTATATCGAAGGCCATCTCAACACATGTAATCCTTTTGTTTGTTAAAATAATGCGTATTTGTTTCTCGAGACGGCGTATAGAATAGAAAGCTATTATTTTTGACAAGATAAAGACCTGTAGCTCTAGGATAAATCATTTTGACGTAAGCAACCACAAGGTGGACCGACGATCTTGTAAGGGTCGCGGGAAACCGCTGGATGCGGGTAGCGCAAGGCCGGCCATCATGGAGATCTTTGAAGCCTTTGTCTAGCAGTGGACGTCTTCCCTTTTATTGATGATGATGACTAGGTATATACTTAACTGTCACTGTTAACTTAAATGTCAGTGAACTTTGAATTTGAAATTCGAACCTAAATTTCATTTAACAAGAGGTTTTTTTTTTTTGTGTAGGTAAATTGGCTGAAATATACCGATGCTTGTTGAAGATGCCGGAAAATGTCATGCCCCTCTAATAAATCTCATTGAGTACAGTTCTATACCATGGCAAGCCGGGCGGGTCGCTAGTCTATAAATAAACCTGAAAGTTCCGTCTCAGAACTAGACATTATGAACATTTTCCTGATACAACATGCGCCACGTGACTAACCTCGCGCGTGATTGACCATGTTTCTAGGCATGCCCGAGCATGAAGTTGCGGTCAGGGTTATCAGACCTGTTTGTTTGTCTTGTAACCCAGAATTTTAAATTGATGGTCTATTTAAACTTCTAGGTCATTCGGATATGTTAGATCTTCTTTGAGATCTTTTTTGTATGTATATATATGTATAACTGTTTCGATTTATAAACATGGTGGATGTAAAATTTCATTTTTTTATATACCTACAAGTAGTTTGGGTTTTATCAAGATTTTTTTCAAATGTTCATTGACGCCCGGGAAAGGTTCTTCATATAGAATTTTTCGAAAGAAATCCTAAGTGGGTAAAGTATAAAATCGCGTGCGGAACCGCGACGGAAATACTAGTATGGTATTATGAAATACTTAATAATAACGAATAAGTTATAACCGTAGTGGTAATGACGTCGAATGCCGTGACTAAAGGTCGTGGGTTCAAACCCTACCAATTAGCTAGAAATTAGAAAACCAGAGAACGGCGGTAGGGTACTTTTTAGTCCTCGTTTAGCTTGCTTTTCTAGTTGAAAATCTGTCACGCAACATCTATCAGCGTGTTCCGTCAGCTGTAGGTATTTGGAAGCCAGTTCCTTTCTAGGCATTATATTGTGACTGGCTACAGAGCCGTAACCGAAACTATCGGATATTTGAAATAAAATTCTATTCGCAACCGTATCTGAAACCAATATAATTATTATTCACATCCAGATCAAATTCAAATCCATAACATCCCTAATTGTAACATTCTCTACATCATCACTGTCTAATGTAGCTAAATAGAAAACCTTATTAGTTCTTGTTAACAGTGAAGAAAGACAAGTCAGGTGGAGTGGCACGTTCCTAAATGCTCATTGCGTGCTCTCAGGCAGGTCTACGTGAGGTGTCAAATGTGTCATTCGCAAATCTGCTAACAACTAAATCTCGTCTAGACACTGCGATAGCTCACACGCATATTTATCTTATACTAGCTGTTCCGCGCGGTTTCACTCGCGTTCCCGGGATAAAAAGTAGCCTATAACCTTCGGGAATAATGTAAAGGAATTTTTCAAATCGGTTCAGTAGTTTCGGAGACTATTCAATGCAAACAAACAATCAAATCTTTCCTCTTTATAATATTAGTATAGACAACAACGGGATTACAAACGTACCTATCCCCTGCAGGACTACTTTAAAACGGATTCGACATTGGAATCGGAAACGAAAAAACTTTCCAATGTCGATTCCGTTCCCGACGAGCTGTCAAAAGGGTATTCGAAATAGCAGTCAGATGACAGATCTGGTGTCAAGATCATGGTGTAGAATTGATTCGATAGCGGAAAGATAAAGTCGGTTTACGAAGAAATTAAAATAGCAATTGCGGGAATCATCTCGGATGTTTTCGAATCCGTTTCCGAATGTTTTAAAATAGCCCTGCAATTGGAACGCTAGTAATCCCGAGGTATCACTCACGCTTTACCAACCCTCCCGTCCCTTCTCTCGATGATCCGGCATGTTCACTGTCGATAATTCGATTAGCGTGACTTATGATTATAATTTTCCGGAATGGTTTTCAGTCGGGTATTGCCTGGCGGTTAGATAATCTCATAAAACGAGCAATTTTCGTATATTTATTTATTAATTTATTTCGTGTAACGATTTGGAAGAAATGTTTTATTTAGATAAGCTTATAAAATTTATTTTTATAAGCTTATCGTATAGTTGGCGCATTTTCTGAAAAAAAAAAAGCAATTTTACCTAATTTACTAATCTGTCGTATCATGTAGCACACTTCTTAGTTATTTGTTGATAATCATAAATTGAGTATTGATAACCACTAGTCTAAACTTATCAAATACAGTAGGGACAGCCCTGAAATATGTCGAATATTATTAGAGTTGTCAACCCTAGCTATCTCACATCAACATGACAGCGTAAGGGAGAGGATTTTCGACAAAACCAATTATTACAGAGCATACAAGCACATAATTTCGACACGATATTAGCTGAGATGAAGGATTTTCGTAAAATACCTAGAGGCAACTTTATGAAATACCACGAAGGATGAGGTTATTGTTTTCGTAAGTTTCTGATTTTAGACTTTATTGTAATATTATTTACGAGATATGCAAATCGATAAGCGTAAATAGTTTCCTAGTAATTAGACAGAAGCATATTATTCCATCTAGATAATCTAGATACATATTCATAAGAATATGTATCTAATAATACTAGATGGAATAATATGCTTCTCAAAACAAGAACTTACAATAAACAAGATCGTTGTTTTGCTCGACGACCAAGCTCGACTGTAAATTTGAGAAATAAATTGCTTGTAACAATATTGCTCGATTGAAAAAATTAAGGTAAAACTGCCTCTAAATGGCAGCATTAATATTTACGAGTCAATTCAAAACAAAAATAAAAGCGGGCCAAGTGCGACTTTGAGTCTGACTTGACCTTCCTAGGGCTTATTTTTATTTTTTTTTTCATTTGCAAACTGTTTGGGCAATATTTAAAACTATTCCAAATTTCAAGTCAACCTGAAATATACCACGGTAACAGACGGACAAATGGAAGGAGTGGCATTAGTGTTAACTTTTGGTTTCGGAACCCTAAAAATAATGAATTAAATTCATATCAGTATTATGAAGGTGTAAATGTGACGAAAATACCCACTTAGGAATCCAATAATAATAAATAAATATAATAGGGATGATGAATGGGTAAAATATAATTAATTCTGTTTAGTCCGTCAGTTAGGTTATCAAAAAATATTGGATACGTATTTTTTATTTTATCAAATCAATAAAAAATTACAAAGATAAGTCGCATCAAAGTGGGGGCTTGTGACGTCACGACTTTGTAAAAAGTGTACTAAAACGTGACGTCACGCGAAATTTTAATGCACTGTATCTTCGTTAAATTTGTTTTATAATAATAATAATAATAATAATTCATTTAATTCGGACTTTAGATACATCCATATTTTGTTAGTAACAATCTACTTATAAACTATGTTAGTTGACTTAATGTTAATTAACCTAAGATAAATTTAAAATTTAATTTTAATTTAATTTTGTTTTAGGAAATAAAGAAAAAACATGTATCCAATATTTTTTGGTAATCTAACTGTCGGACTAATTAGATTTTTTTAGTCATCACCCCTATTATCTACCGAAGCGATATTATGTTGTTTTTTGTCAAATTATTACGCAAATGAATCCATAGAATAATAAATAGCATTGAATAGTTTATGGAAATAAGTTTACCACAAAACATGTAAAACAATGTGTGCCAGTAATAAAGGACATGACTGTATTATTTACACGGTGTTTCGAAAAAATCATTTTAACAGTATTTAAATAATAAATTAGTGTTAAAATTATTTTACTGCTTTAATTATGAATAATAATTAAAAGTGTGCAGTGTGTTTATTCGTTGTAAATAATTGTAAATATTATTTCAACAATAGTAATTTTTATTTATATTGTAATATTTTAGTAAACATTATTTAAAACTACATACAAAGTAGTTTAATTTTATTATATTTGTTGTACCTATAAATTAATAATTGTGAATAAATAGAAACTTAAACGTTTAGAAAAAAAAATGAAGCAGTAAAATTGGAATTAATTAGGTACATTATTTTAAACAAAATACTACATTAGCTTATGCTCTGCTGTTTTACCCGAGTGAATTAATATTTTTCCCGGGATAAAAAGTTCCCTGTCCTATTTGTGAGTGTATTTGTATGTTTGTTACTTGTTGACGCTCAAACGGCTGGACCAATTTTGATGAAATTTAGTATGGAGGTAGCTGATACCCTGGATTAACACATAGGCTACTTTTTATCCCTCGGGAACTAAAGATCCCCCGGGGAACGCGGGTGAAACCGCGGAACGAAAGCTAGTATTATAGTATGTTAAAGTGCGTTTAATTGTTTGTCTTGACCCCTCAACGTCACAACCAATAATGAAGAAAGGGACGTAAGGAGATTATAGGTAGGTATGTAGGTAGATAGGGGTAGGGGTAGGTAGGGATAAGTAGGGGTAGGTAGGAATAGGTAGGGGTAAGTAGGGATAGGTAGGAATAGATTAGGTAGGTAGTTAGATCCCAGTTTTTTTAATTCTCAGGGCATGATAACGGCTGCAGGGCCAGCTTGTTTACAAAATTAGTAGAATATACTTAAAAATGATAAACCATAAAATATTATTAACATAAAGGTCAAAATATGTTTTAAAAAAATGTTACTTGATAAAATTTATGGGCCATTACGAACAGATATCGGTGATAATGTCTGACAGAGGGCTCTTGTGTTTCGTGAATAATCGATGGACTTCGTTGAGAAGCTATGGATCAATGTATCTATGGTATAAAGTAACAAACACTCAATGGAGAAAGTTGTTCTCCAAGGGATTACGTGGCCGATCACCCACTCATTGGATTGGAAGTATCTAATAAAACCTAAAAGTCTATGTATGTTCGATATTCGAATAATTTGTCTTAGGTGGTACCTAAGACAAATTATTTAAATCGTAGTGTACAAACGTATTTTAATACAAAACTAATTTGTGGTCGTTTTAATTTTTATTCGTGATATATTAAAAGAAAAATAACCTTCATAAACAAGACTTAAATAACTAAAAACTAAACAATTCCAAAAATACCCATGACACTAGCGGCGTTGTCTCGCTAAATGATCAGACTTAGCCTCTGGGAAAAAAGTCCCTGGCTCTCAGATCCCCGGAGAACTATCAACTATTTCTTTTAATTATTTGTTTATTTAGGACAACCAGTGGTTATTACATTATATATAACACTATAAACTAATTAAAATATAAACAAAAGTAAATGCACAACCTATTAAGGTACAACATGCAAACAAACTTGGTAACTAATTAACTAAATATAATTTGAAAAAAGAAACAATAAATAATAATTAAAACTGTAGTTCAAACAATTAAAATTTGTCATAACATTTTAGGAAAAGGAACAAGGAAAAAAACTAGGAACTTACAAATATAGTAAACTTATATATAGGTATCTTACAATGAAGAAATATAAATATAAAAAGTAAAATGAAACCATGACATAAATGTCATCTGAACAATCTCAGCACAACTTTTTTGAAATTTAGTGGTGTGTCATGGAACACATCCACTTCATCTACCTATATGAGGTTCCTATACTTTGTTGCTCTTTCGGCCTCCAAAAATCATCCTATAGATTGCAAGTTAATGACAGACCCTTCATTCTAGACCATTCGTAAGCCAGTGTCAATAGCGCCAACCTCAGGCTGACACCGTTATCTGACACCAAACAATTAATCGAAGTGGCCTATGTCTATACGAATAGACAAATGCCAAGGTACTGTTATAACCGTGCCTTGGTTTTATGGCAAAGCCATTCTAATTTCAGCCCTATAATAGAGCATTACTTAAGTTCAAAATTAAGTTATAGGCCCAAAAACAATGGGTCTCTAAGACCCCTGATGGTTTATTGCTCAACAATTTTATTTAATAACTACCTATCCTTCGGTTTTACGCGCGTTCGTGGGATGAAAAGTAGCCTTCGGGGATAATGCTGCTTTCTAATCGTTTTTTTTTCAATCGGTGCAATGAATCCGGAGATTACCATATACACACAATCTGTCAAAATTCGGACTCTCTCCTAATAATTAGTAAACATTTAATAGATGAGATACCTAAATACAAAATTCAAATGCTATAAAAGTCAACAGTTTATTCATACAGTAAATTAATCTATTCCGACAATGAAAAAGTTATCTTTTAATTCAAAAATTCAAAAATTCAAAATTCAAAAGTGTCTTTATTAAATGAACTCATTGCTAGTATTTTTAATCGTCAAATATGTAAATATAAAAAATATGTATATAAAAAAACTATAAAAAATAAAAAATAACAATATGATAATAATAATAACAAAATTCATAATAATAGTAAATAGCATGTGAAGCGAGCAACTCATAGAAATGCGTTCTTGTCCTCTATAAAATCAGAAACTTTATAGTACCCTTTTTTGTACAACTTATCTTTAATTAGCTTTTTAAATTTTAAGACGGACAATTCTTGAATTTCTTTGGGTACTTTGTTAAAGAAGCGTATACATTGCCCCTTAAAAGAATCCCTAACTTTGCTCAAACGAGTTAAAGGTACAGCAAGTTTATCCCTATTTCTAGTGTTTAAACTATGAGTGTCGCTATTTTTGGGAAAGTTATGAATGTTTTTCCGAACATAAATTAAGTTTTCATATATGTACTGTGACGACACTGTCATTATATTTATAGTTTTAAATTTATTTCTTAGGGAGTCTCTGGGACTTAAATTATATATAGCGCGAATAGCCCTCTTCTGCAGAATAAAGATTCTATTGATGTCGGCACCGCTACCCCAAAGGAGGATGCCGTAAGACATCAAACTATGAAAGTAACTAAAGTATACTAATTTTGCCGTTAGTTCATCAGTGAGAGAACGAATTTTCTTCACTGCATAAGCTGCAGAACTAAGTCTATTCACTAGATTATTAATGTGAGGACCCCATTGTAGCTTATCATCTAATACCTAGAAATACAGTACTTTTAGCGAGCTCCAGTTTTTCACCCTTAATAACAATATTGGCATCGGAGTGTTTTACATTCGGTAGACTGAATCTAATACATTTCGTCTTTTTCTCATTAAGCATCAAATTATTAGCTGTAAACCAATCAACAACTACTGAAAGAGCATTGTTCACATCGTCAGAATTAAAATCATGTCGTTTCACTTTGTAAAGAAGTGAAGTATCATCAGCAAACAATACTATTTCATTTTTCTTTTCTACAAGATAAGGTAAATCGTTGATGTAAACTAGAAAAAGAAAAGGTCCAAGAATAGAACCTTGTGGGACGCCCATAGTAACTAAGGACCCAGGGGAAACTTTGCCATTAACATCAATCTTCTGAATCCTATCACTCAAGTATGAATTCAAAAGACTGAGTGCAGTATCTCTAATACCGTAGTGGTGTAATTTCTTGATGAGCAATTCATGATGGACACAGTAAAAGGCCTTGGATAAGTCACAAAAAACACCGAAAGTATCACGTGAATTTTCCCAGGCGTCAAAAATATGTTGAACAAGCTCAACACCAGCATCGGTTGTTGAGCGACCCCTTGTAAAACCGAATTGATTACTGTGAAGCAGTCTATTACTATTAAAATGTATCATTAATTGATTAAGAATGATTTTCTCAAAAACTTTACTAAGTGTCGGTAGTATAGAAATTGGTCGATAATTAGTGGGGTCCGCGGTACTACCGGCTTTAAATAAGGGAACTACTTTACTATACTTCATTAGATCAGGAAATAAACCACATTCAATACACTTATTAAAGGTAATAGCCAAATATGGCGCAATACAATCAATTATAGAGTTAACAAGTTTGACAGAAATTCCCCAGAGGTCAACAGTTTTTTTAAGTCTAGAGATCTGAATGTTTTAATAATATCACTAGAGGTAACACTTGAAAACTTAAAGTCATCAGTACATTCTGTAACATTTTCCCTTAGTAAAGATACAGCGAGGGTGGGAGAGGTGTTAAGAGATTTAGTAATAGAAACTGGAATATCTGTAAAAAATGTTTCAAATGCGGCAGCAACTTCTAGGTCTGATTCAATAACTTTATCATTAATCTTGAGTTGAATATCATTATTATACGTTTTGACTTTTCCAGTTTCACTGTTTATAATTTTCCAAGTCATTTTAATTTTATCTTGACTACTTTTAATTTTATTGCTAAGATATTTAGATTTCGCCGCGGCACAAATGCGTTTAAATAATCTAGAATAATTTCTTACATAATCCGCAAAAACAGGACTATGATTATACTGCCTTTCGCCATATAGGTCATACAATCTTTGTCTGCTTTTATGAATTCCCACCGTCGCCCAATCATTAAATACACTGTGGGTTTTTTGTTTTACATTTTTTGATTTAAATATTGTATTAAACTCTGTTTTGGTTAGATTAAAAATTTCATTATAGAGGTCATTTGCATCATTATTATAAGGTAAATATGGTAATTTACTCAGGATATTATTCCTAAATTTTTCTAAGCGATTTTCACTCATAGGTACACATTTAATATCTTTTTTTATCACCTTAGTTCTAGGTATATTGAAAGTGACCATCTGACCACAATGGTCAGAAGTTATTTTACTAAAGATGGACTTAGTAACAGACTGCAAGTTTGTATATATATTATCAATGCAGGTTGCTGAAGTAGCAGTAACCCTAGTTGGTTCAAAAAAAAGATTTACAAGATTGTAACACAAAAATAACGATTTAATTCTATTACTCAAAGCATTATTATCCAAAATATTTATATTAAAATCACCACAAACTATAATATTCTTTTTAGCTTTACTTACTCTAAACAATGTTTCATCCATAAATTTTTCAAACAAATCAAAACTCGCGGATGGGCGTCTGTATACGCTCATTATAATGAACTGCTCAAGCTCTACACAGGCTATTTCAAAAGTACATTCAATAGACAGGTTCACAATATCATTACGCTCTTTAAATTTTATATCATTCTGAATAACTATTAAAGAACCACCATGTATAGCATGTTTTCTACTGAATGAACTTGCAACCTGGTGGTTACTAAAACTGAACATGAACTGGTGGGCCTTAAGCCAATGTTCAGTAATACATAAAATTTTAATATTATTACAGTTCATGAACAATTCGAGTTCAAGTTCCTTGCCCATTATTCCTTGAATATTTTGGTGCACCAGGTTAATATTATTATAATTTTTACATGTATTTAGACTATTAGAAATATTTTTAGTTAAATTTACTGGGCAAGCTTTATGCAAATAGTAGTTATTATTATTCTCACAAATAGTGCTAGAGGATGCCTCTATTGTCTCTTGAAATTAATTAACAAGGTAAAGTCGAGTGGTCCGAGCCTCGCCGATTTTCTCGAACATTATCTTCAAAACTAATTGAGGTCACAGGGGATCGCGGGCGGAGAGCTTTTTCCGCCAACGCGTTAGCTATTCAAAGAGGAAACGCTGCCAGCCTTCTGGGAACCTTACCGTTGATCGGCAGCAGCGGCCGCCTCGAGGATTTTTTTTATATGGAGTTTGTATATTTGTTGTAAATAATTGTAAATATTGATATATGTTTATAAATAAGCTCTTAATTTTGTGTTTGCTTTTTTGGCACCTGACTTTTACAAACTCCATTAAAATTCGATAGAAATAAACGCCAGCTTTTGGTAACCCACAAATTAAACGCAATAGTAACGGTAGGTACTTCACCTACGTATATAAAATCTACAAACCAAGTTGAAACCTTTTAGCAGTTTTTCTAACCTCATAAAACATTAATGACAAGGTTCAAGTTTCTGTTAACCTAACACTCTGTGGACTGATTCAGTAATAATTATAAATGCTACTTACGACACCTAAATAACTCAGAAGTGCTTATTTGTGTTAGGAAATGGTCCTGGAGTTCTTGATTACTTTATAAACCGTACCAATCGTACAAACTCGTTTAAAATATCTATGCTAATTTATATGTTATCTTATACTAATAAAGCTGAAGAGTTTATTTGTTTAAGTATTTGAACGCGCTAATCTCCAGATTTACAGGTCCGATTTGAAAAATGATTTCACTATCAGGAAGTTACATTATCCACGAAGTTTATAGGCTACTTTTTATCCCGGGAACGCGAGTGAAACCGCAGGGAACAGCTAGTTATTTTATAGATTTTTTTATTTTAGAATTATTATGAAAAAAATATATTTCTTTACAACGAACATCGTATATTTATTTAATTACTTTCGGATTCCTAATCATTAGTAGATTTTTTTAAGCCCACGGAATAAATTGGTTTATTTTATCCTTAAGTAATAAAACTCACCTCGAAAAGCATCCAAGTAAAATCAACCGCACTTTAAATAAAAACTGAAAATTATCACGAGCTACCCCGAAGTTACTCCGCGAAATATTTTCGTTTCGTAAAATATCGAGAATCACAAAAACACGGAACGTCCTTACTGGTCGGAGCGATTCGCGATACTGGGATGCAGAGGGTTGTAGCCAGATTATATAGGGATACATTTCAATCAGAGCCACGTGCTTGCTAAATTCCAACAATGAGAATTTTGAAACAAAGTTTGTTCGGCTTCAGTTCTGAAACATTTTTCATGTCGAAATTTACTTAGGGTGATTATTTCGACAGAATTCACGTGTTTTTTTATTAACTGAGTCATTTGTTCCAATTTCATGATTCTTTTACGATTGTGAAATAACAAAAAAATATAATTAAGTACATACAGAGTGTGGCGTAAATACTTGTTCAACGAGTCGTCACTCCGTATAAGCTAGTAAATAGTACGAGAAATATATAATAGTGGTAAAGTAATTGTAGTAGAGGAAGGTTTTTTTTTAATTTTATTGTCCCATGTTGAATTTACAGCAAAATTAGTACCGTAGTGTCGTTTTTTTCAAAAAATATTAAAATGTGGGATACCACATATCATAATAATGATATAGCTGAATATAAGACGACACGTGTCAATTCCTGAACGTTGAACCACTATTTACACTACGTCCTGTATATTAAAATTAATACGTTAAACTTGATATCCTACAATGAGCTTGAGCTTTTGGTACAAGAAAACATCGTGAGGAGGAGAAACCATAGCACGATGGTAGGTTATTTTGTAATACCCACCTGGTTGCCTACGATCCTAAGTTGGAAAAATAATAATAATTCAATGAATATTTCTATCCACTGAAAGATTTATTATTTTATTTTGGGAAAGAAATTAGTATTTTTTTTAAATATATTAATATATATATATATATATATTAGAGGTTAAGTGAGAGGTAAACGAACTGAAAATGGTTTCCTCTGTCTGGGAATATGAATGAGAACCTGATACAAGTTGAAAGTTTCAAACGTTCACGGATGTTTACTATTTATGAGTCATTGTTGCTCGCAAAACGATATTACATGCATGACAATCTTTTTTTTTTTCAATAATGTATCTTTTTTTAACCGTCTTAAAAAAAGAAGGTTCTCAATTCGACTGAATGTTTTTTTTTGTGTCTTTGTTACGCGATTACTGCGCCATATGTGAACCGATTTAAAAAAAAAAACGAAAGAGTATAGGTACTCCTGAGGTGATTCCATTGTCACCAAGCCTCAGGGTCTAATGATGGAAATAGCAATAAATGGGAAAAAAATATTATAAATAATTTTGAACAAAAAGTGAACAGATTTTGAACTTTTAGTATAATATAGAAAGTATAAAATAATAACTATGTTTCCTACATATCTCTAATCTGACAGTTTTGTAGTCAGTTAGTTTTTTTGAAGGGGGTTCCCTTTTTGTTAAAAGTTATTTATCAATCTTGTCCTATGGATGATAGATAGGTACTACAATGTACCTTATCAAAGGATCTTGTCAAACTCTGAATTAAAATATTTATAATTGTTTGTTTCTTACGTCATTTGACAGAAAGGCTATCATAAAACCTAGGGCACAAAGTAAATAATTAAAATATTCTGTGCCTAGGGGATTAATTTCACGACATTTGCAGCTTCACAGATGTTTCATCTAATGTAAATTATATAATATGGACATTCCATCTGTCTGCTCTTTGTATGGAATTTCGTAATATAACCCAATTTTAGGCGAAACAGAAATATCTATGTATTCGTCAGTTGATATGTTTCGTCATAAAATGGGGCCTGGCTTTTACAAGACTTGCTTTAAACCACCTCGCGTAATAAGACAATCTTCGAAATATAATCTCTAAATTTCTGAGTTTGAGGAATAAGGGGTTAAAAATCTCTTGGCTCCAATTCAGTAGGTGCTATTTTCGAAGGAATGTCATGTTACAAACATCTTCAATAACCAAAGAAGCCAAAAATAGAAAAGAAAACTTTTCCTGTACATGTGACAGAATCTCAAACTCCTGGCGCCTCCCGGTGTTATCGACATCAGAGGGGTCTAATAGTTTTTTTGATAAAGAGTAAATTAGTCCTTAAACTAAAACCATTTGTTTCTCTAATCTATCGTTTTTTTTAAACTTAAAGTAAACCTTTTTTATGTTACTTTCATAAATCAGTACTGATAACCAGGACATTTCATGCATAAATCTCCATAAGGCGACGGTATCCGAGAAATGATGATTATAGATTAAGTTTTAAAAAAATATCCTATCACATGCAATTTTAACCTAAATGGGATTTATTTGATAAAACGGCATATCCGATGTAGACGATTCTTACACCAAATAAGAAGATATTTTTTTTTTACAATTTGTATTAGTCAAAATTATTTGTATATCAATCATTTTAAAGTAATAAATAAAAATCAAGCATAAACCCAAGGCTCCCCCTAGATCCCACCCGCGGACGCCTAAGCTTTCAGTTCGTATTTGTATGGACAAATCGTCAAGGTCATTGGCGTTAGTGATCCTCTTAAGAATAAGCTGTCAATTTCTAAACGAACAAACAACCTCTTCAGCTTTATTATATTAGTAATAGATAGATTTAGTAACATAGAAATAAAACTGTAAGCCTTGTGCTACTCTATGCTTTGTTCAGATTATAGCTACCTCCCCTCCCCCCCTCAAAAGTGCTCCCTTTCATATCTGAAGGAACTTAACAAAAGATATTAATACCGCTTAAAGTAATAATACCTACCACTAAGTTGCTTGCAAAGTAAAAAAAATGTCTTTGAGACTTCAAGGCGAATGAAATTGTAAAGAAACTATGTATGAATAAAATGTTTAATGTTATGTAAAACTAGTATAGTAGAACGGACTTTGTTCGTGAAAATACGTAGTTTTTTTATATCACCGTGGATAGAGATGATGAGGCCTTAAGTAATTATCCATAGCCATACTAATAATGAAGCTGAACAGTTTGTTTCTTTGAACGCGTGGTAGGTGGGTAATCTCTAGAACTACCAATCGAATTAGAAAAATTACCTATTTCAGTAATAGGAAGCTGCATTATCTCTGACTATTATAGGCTATTTAATCCCGGGAATCCCGGTCTCGTTTTACCCTTTGGGTTAGTAACCTAAAAATATGAGCTACCTGACACATATAGCTAGAGGACTAATATAAATAAATATATCTATATCTACCATGCAAAGTAACTCTGCGGCTAACCGATCACGTTGAAATTAGGCACGCAGATAGCCTATGATATGGAGAAAGACATAGGCTACTTTTTATCCCAGGAAAGCGGGTGAAACCACGGGGGACAACTAGTATCAAATAAAGGCTTTCTAGGCTTTGTGTGCTTAACATCATCGGCCACATCATCTCATTCATGGTGAGAAAGTGGTCAAACACAGGCCTATATAGTACTTAGTAAAAACAAAAGTTTGGTAGGGTTATGCCCTAAATAGTTAAAGTTCTATACTTTTTGTCTCGGAAACGCGGGCATATCCACGCGGGCAGCTAGTATAACTGACAAGTCCTTTGTTCCAGTTTTCAATATGAGGGTAGCCAGCCCATACTGCTAGTTTCCTTACAATGTGTTCTTCAGGCTTTATAAGATTCGATAGTATCTAATGAAATTTCGAAAATCGTATTTGAGCAGAAGGTAACTATTTTCTATTTATTCCAGAGGGTAATAAATGCTGAGAATTTAAATCTTGGAATCTAGTGTATCTTCAATGAATCTAATCTTTTGAAAGTAACGATTTCAATTTAAACTACGGAAAATAATTTTGTAGTACCTAGGTAAAACAATTCTTGCTATTCAATAAATGTCAGGAGTATTATTTTTTTTTTGTTCTATCCAATAATAGTAATTTATGAGCTAAAAAGAAAAGAAAACGTTGAAAATAATTTATTTTGTATAAAAACATGCAAATACCTACCAAGTTTAGAACGTGCTCTGCATGCTGAAAAGTTTCACCTACCTACTTAACCTTTTTACTTGAAAATTCCATTTCATGGTACCAAAATCTGTCCCCTTATTGTTTAACTTGAACACGCACATGTCACGCGCCGTGAACTGAAATGGAGCTTAAATATTTGTTATAAGGCCATAATATTAAGAGGATGATCTCCGCGTATGACTTCGTCCCTTACTCAACTGACGTGGGACAAGCGAGACACAAATTTGGTAAAAAAGACCTTTTTTAAAAAGTAAGAAAACTATTCCCTTTTTAGATCTCAAAATGTATGTTCGTATTTTCGAGTTATTTGAATGGACCAACTAAGAGAAAAATTCATTCAAAATTTTAAATTGAGCCATATTCACGTTTTGTCATATATTCTCTAGTTTAACATATATTTATTACAAATCTCTTTCAGCAAATAATGCACAGTCATTTCTCGGATATCGTCGCCTTAATTCAAATAGGTACTGAAAGGTACCAACGAGAAAGCGCTAGCCTAAAACACAGGTTCAACCTAGTTCAGGCAGACCGCTAAAAGTAGGTAGTTAATTTGATTTTTCATTTTTATACCATAAATGCAATTTAGGTTTCTTTTTAGCTATATAATAAATACAGTATTAAAAGAAAAATAAGAGGTACAAGAAAACCCATAAAAATTGCGAGTTTAGGTAAATCTGTTAATTGAGACTATGGAAAAAAACATGTCTACATCAAAAAATAAAAGAGCAGTAATGTAAAAGAGAGACGAATAAAACAACTTAAAGCGCAGCATTTGATAATTAAAAATGAATTAACTGCAATCAATGGTCGTAGTAAAGAATGATTTATTACCTACCTCTATACCTACATACTTACGAGATTTGCATCTCTAGGGACGTGAAATAGCTTTTGCATGTGAACCGTATCGTGAATAGCGTTTGACATTCCGTAAATCACGCAAATAGCTGCCGTTTTATTGGACGCTGATGGAATATCAGTAATGGGGCTGCTCAAGCAATATTAAGCCCTATATATGTATTTACAGGCTAGTTGTTTTTTTTTCATCTCAATATATTCTAGCTTAAATCTTCCCTGCGTTCCATTTCGTTCTGGAAAAATACCTAAGAGAACTAGAGGGTATGAAAACCTACCGCAGATGCTCCTTGCTGCGAGGATGTCTGGAATAGTATACTAAAGTAAATCCCAGTAGAATATCAGAGGTATGTCCCATTTGGTATAAATCTATGCTTGACTTATTTCGCTCAAAAATTTGGTACGGAAAAATACTAGCTAAGGATCGGTTGCTCGTACATTTTAGTTAAAGTTATTGTCAAAATTAACTTAACTATTACCATGCTTTAACCGTAGAGACTTTGACAATGACCGATCTCCCTCGGTCGGTTATGGTTACGGTTAAAACTTTAGTCAAAAGTGACACGAGCAACCCAGTTTGCTTTCTTTCGGCGGTTAAAGTTAACTATAACCGTAACCTAAATAATAACCGCGCTTTATGCATCCGACCCTACGGCTGTACGGCTCTGAACCTTTGATTGTTTTTTCAATGGAACTAAATCTATATCTTTATAGTCTGTGGTCATAGTTGTGAAAGAAAGCTGTAGTGTAATTTTCAGAATCGGATCTATTACTCTTATTACCTTCACATCCAAACAAACTGTAACCTTTTCATGATATATACTAATACTGAATAGATACTGTTGAATAGTTTTTAATTAAGTGTAGCTGTCTGCTGCAGCACTAATGCGAATTAGAGTTACTCAAAGGTAAACAAAGACCAGACTGAACACATAACGCTGCGTCTAATTACCATCGCTGAAATAGATTTGCATCGCATTTTAGAAAGAGAATATCATAGTGGTGTTAATTATGTAAGTACTTGATATTCTGCACCAGTCGTCTAAGTACCTATCTAATATCGTAGGTTGCTTAGATCTGCAGGGTCAATATAGCCACATTTGCAGCTTCATATATGTTTCGGATGACATTTCATCGATCTGTCAACTATCTTTTGTTTCATCTAATTTGACAGATGTGTATGGAGTTTCGTAATATAGCCCAATTTTAGGCGAAACAGATATGTTTCTGCGAATCCGTCAGTTAATATTATATTTCGTCGTAAAGTGGCGATATTAGGAGGGCATAGGGCAGATTAGATTATTTTAATTTTCAGCGTTGGGTAATTCCATCTAGGTATTTCATGTAACTTATTCCATTGATTATTTAAAAACATGATTTTCTTTGTAAATACCTACTAAGCTAATAAGCTAAGTGATTACTAGACTATATTCGTCTCTATCTTGTTTTTTGTTTTATTCTGTTTTGTGATGTAAACAATAAAGTGTAAACTATTCTATTTTCCGTTGTGCAAGTGAGTGCAGATGCGCTAAGAACCGTAATGAGAAATGTTCATCAAAGCTAAGTACGGACAAGGACTTCACTATTTACAGTGCAAAGTAAAGTGCAAATGGCGAGTTTGCTCCGGACAAAGCATAAAACTATACTTATATACTATAAAAGTTCCCTAAGAACCTGAAATGCTTCGTACAGTAAAAGTACTATCTATTTTATCTGTAGGTATATTATTTTATCTGTTTTGAATTATTTAAATAACAAAGAGTTATTGAATTAATTCAAAAACTCATGCAGACACCGCATCTTATTTTTATTGGAATAAGTTGATATCACAAGTACCTAATTGTTTATTTTCATGAACAAAAGATATTCGCAATCTTTGACTTTTGTCTTATTCTGAACAATTCATAGTACTACACTCACACTCATAAAATAGGTGTATCATAAGGTAATAATTCTAATCGAAAAAAAAATATTCATTCAGTATAAAAATGTCAAAAGTGAATAACCAAAATAAAGGCTCAAGTTTATACCGAGTGTAAGTGACATGGAAACGTGACACGAAAACTGAAACGATGGGTTCTGTACATCATTTTGGACCCCTCAGCGATGCAACGTTACATCGGTCTCTTTTTACAATTAAAAAAAATGTAGTCGTCGTTTTAACGCTAAGGGGTCCTAAATAAGGTACCAACAGAATCCGTGGTTTCGATTTCCGGTATAGTTTTACCGGTACCGTTTTCTAAAAGCCATTGTACTAAACTATTCAATAGATGTTCACATTGAAAAGGTTAAGGTGGCAATTACTTGGCATGTCTAGGCTTATCATGAAATGTCAAATTTCTACAATTGCTTATATATAACATTATTTAATATTAAAAACTTGTTTCAGTGAAAATATAATACATAGTTAACAAACTCCAGCAAAAATCCAGCACTTTTTTTTAATATGAAATTTAGCGTGCTTTATAAAATTTAATTAAAATGTATAAATAAAAATACTATTATTATTTCAGACCATATTTTATTAGTATTATAAGAATAATAAAAATATACTACGTTCCTACAACGTGTGATACGAGTACAATATATAAATAATGGGTTAAGATCTAAATTAATCAAAACAACAACACAAATATTTATTTCATGTAAGGCCTCCCAGATGCTCGTATAACATGCACTCGTAATTTTTTTTTTTAACATAGCTACAGTCCTGTAGAAAAAAACAACGCCGTGAAAAATAAGCAGGTGTTCTATAGGCCTATATTAATTTAATTTAGATTCAAATATTACGATTAAATATAAAGAAATTAAATTTTCAGGAATTTCTTAATTAAATTATTCATAAAATGAGTATAAAAATGGAAATATATGAGCGAACGAACACTCTTCGAAAAGCAATAAATTTCATATAATCAAGTTAATGGAAGTTTCAGTTTATTTGAATTTTATAATAGATTGTAGATACTCAAAGTTAATTTGAAATATCTCTTGTCAACGATCCAAGTTTTCAGCAACTGTTCGGTTAGTGTTAAGGCGACGATATACGGGAAATTATGAATTAATGCTAAATGACAGTTTTCACAGCATTCTTTGTTGCAAGAGGTTTATAAAAATATGTCAGAAAGTTGACGAGCAGGCAGATGGTCCATCTGATTGTAAGTGGTTACCGTCGCCTATCGCCATTAGCAATACCAGAGGTATAAATAAGTTTAAAATTAAAAACAGATTTTTATATTCATACATTCTGCATAATAGAAAGGAAAAAGTTTCCTTACTGTAAAAAAAATCAGCATGAACCATTCCGCGGGTAAAAAGCTAGTAAAGAATAAAATGTCGAAATGATATTATAAAAACAATTTTAGAATCCGTACAAAATATTTTTTTTCCATAAAGCAAAAGACGTAGTACACGAGCTATACAATTACAATGTTTCGCAAAGTAACGACACAAGAGGTAAAAGTTTATCAAATTTCAACATAAGTTTGTTGAAAACATTAATGTTTAAGGTTTCAGGAAAATAATGGCTGCCGTATTTTTAGGAAATTTGCTGTATCGTACAAAAAACTCAATTTTCTATGGCTTCACAGTCGGCCCAAAGGTTGTGTAAAGGGCAAATATTTTTTTGCGCAACGCAAAAAAGAGTTGGGAATGTTTTTAAGGATTCTATGCTTGCTTAAAACGTGACTTGTTGTAAATTTCGAAACATCAGTTTATGGGCGTATTCTTTATGTAAGTATATTTACGACGTCTATGTATGTAGGTTTCATTTTCAAAATCTTGTTATATGTACGTATATATAGGTAATTTATGAGTGTATTAGGCTGAATACTACGGAGACTGTACCTACATCGTTATAAATAATCCTACAAAATTATTACTAATTACTATTGTGGCGCGGTCACTTTTGTTTGACAGATAGAAAAAATTGATAAAATATCAAACATCGAAAATATGTTTTTGTAAATTTAATAATTATAATAATTATTGTGATTCTATCTTTCCTATTGCCGTCGCTTGTATCTTCTACTCCTTCTGTTTGTGTGTTAGCGTGTACCTATATATTAAACTGGTTATTCTTCAGTTACTGTGTCATTTCTTTCTACGTGCTTCAACGTTTCAGGTACATACCTACTGCTAAACTATTAATTTAGAGCTTTCGAACTTATAGCATTATAAGGTGTCCTTGTCCGTCGACTGTACCTACGTACTATATTAGCATCTGTATGGTGATTGTCTATCTCCGATTCCGAGGTCCCTCGTAATCATCTTAAAATTTTGGTATTGTCTATCTTTTTTGATTCCGATGACTAATTTCAAATGATTGATTATTATGAGAAGTAATTACAATAGTAGTTTAGTTGTTGTTCACCTAAGATAGACAATACCAAAATTATAAGATGATTACGAGGAACCTCGTAATCGGAATCGGAGATAGACAATCGCCATGCTGGTTTCCATAGTACAAGCTTTCTTAGCCTTATTTTAGGACTATTACACGTGATCTATTACGTTACCTTTCAAAGCTGGGCTTAAAAACTATTTCCATTTTTCAAACTTGCGCAACATCGCTTGTTCCAACGAGTTCGTTAAAATCTAAACTTTACCAAATCCTTAAAGTTCATATTCGTTTAGCAGTAAATCCCTTTTATCATTGCTAACTGCGCGTGCTACAAGCCCTTTTCAGTGTTAATTGGCTTAAACTGGTTTAAACTTGTTGCCGCTGGATTTGGCCTTTTAGATTTTTAAATGTCACCGTTCAGAAATCCGATTTACTTAGAAATGTTTTTTTATGCAAAAAGTAACCTTTATGGGATTATTCTTGTGTCTCTGTGCCGTAGGTATTTATGGCTTATTTTCACAAAACTACTAGCATCCGTGTTCCCGAGAGATCTTATTTTTCACAGGATAAAAAGTAGTATATATATTATTCCAGGGTTTATCTATCTATGTGCCAAGTTGTATCCAAATCCATTTTGTAGGTTTTACTACTTTATTAGTAGTGAAACCGTGAAAGACAATTAGTAAGCAAATTAAATAGGTTTAGGGGTTAATAAATATCGTCTATTATCATCCGAACTATTTCGTGAACTATTCGCATTTAATTAAGTAACGAATCATTGATTCCAGAGTCCTTTGAGTTGTTGTTTATTTGTGTTTTAAATAGTTAAGTTGATGTGAGGACATTGTCCTTTTGAAGGTCAAGTGCTCTTAGCGCTAGCGGGACATTCAAAGTGGGACATAATGACTAAAGCCCCTATAAACCCTACGCCATATAACAATCGTTTTTATGGTAGGAGTTTGCAATAGATTTTTAGGTGGTAGTTGGACAGGCGGGTAAGTACCTACGACATATCACCTTGCGACTTTCTGTTGAACCAAGATTCACGGATCGTCAATGGTTCAATAAATTCTTGCACTAAAAGCCTATAGTAGTAGAAAACTGAAACGAAGAAATCGTGGTAGAATTATTTCTTTTTATACAAAAATCTAAATATTGTTTTATTATGTAAATTTAAATAACATTAGGTACTAATTATTCTCTTAGTTTATTATTGGTTCATATATTTTATTTAGGAATTATGCAATTAACATGTAAATAGTTTGCCTATCATTCAAATACAGACTCAAAAGAGACTTTTTATAGAACGTTGAACCGTAAATCAGATATTTACTTATGACCGAGACGCAATATACACACGAGTAATACGAGTATATTACATACGAAGACAATTAATAGAATTGGATGCAATCAATATGTGCTTTATGAATCTCATTAATTGGATTGCTCTTTTTAATGGAACAAACATCGTTGTTAAATTAAAGTTTATTTATTTTAAAAACCATAAGTAGTTCTTCTATTTAACGATAGTTAGAATGCAAACGAAATTACGAAGACTATCAAAAGTTTTGAATGTTGTTTACGCTAAATTATAATTTTTGTTTACTGCCACTTCCCGGCTAATCGACACTGGCGAGGGATAATTATTTTTTTCTACAAAAATAAGTAAAACCACGCTCATTTTGGTGCTTACAGTATAGGTACTAAATTTAATTATGTAATATTACTCGTTGTTTCGTCATATAAGTACTAAAGATAGCTTTATTCTTCACAATCGCTCTACTAGAGTCTAAACTGCATTAATGAACAGAAACAGAAAATCGGAACAGTGACAAAATATAGTCCAGTAAGCAATACTATGTTTTTCCACCTTTTTTCGTCGACTATATAACTCCAATCTCGAGGTCACAATTATGCCCGGCGCACATTGGCGGATGGTACGGCAGAGGATTTAAAATGTATCAATGGAATTTAATAGTTATCCAATCGAAATAACCTTATTTATTTATTTCAATTCTCGGTGATCGGCCTCGGAGCATTGTGGCGTAGTTTTCTCTAGAGCATTGCTGGTTGAAAAATATATATTTTATTTTATTAATAATCTTTTCTCCAAATGATACATTACGTGTTTTTTTATATTTAAAATCGCCAAATTTTTGACGCAGTTTGTAGGCGTCGCACTCTTACAAATTTTGTTACATGCAGGGTATGAGCACTACACATACCAACTACATTATTATGATTATCCTAATCATACCTATATAAATCACTTATTTTAATTTAATTGCTTACCTAATAAATGTTCCTTTAATTAGCTTTTTAAAGTTACTTTACATTTAATTTTGATTGAATAAATTTAATTATTTTTTAAATCCTCTGCCATACCGTCCGCCACTGTGCACCAGGCATTATGCTCACCTCTGCAATAAAGATACCCTAAAGACAATAAAAATAATTTATACCCCATATTAGGAGGTTTACATGTGTAACGTTTTGCAGACTCTCCTGATTACCTGCAATATTTTTTTCCATGCGACATAAATGTGTTTGCGGAAGGAAATATTTTAAACATGACTTGGTGAAAGCAGAGGTAGGTAAACTGGTTGATTCTACAGGGTATTTTTTTATCCAGTAGGTTTTTTTGGTGGTTCAGTATCACTTATGTGTATTCCGAACCGGTGGTAGAGTCTATATTGTAATTTAATAGGTAGTAAAAGTCCCTTAATAATATATGTTCATAATAATGAGTAAAATAATCCTTGAAAAAGATGGTGATTAAAAAATCTCGGGTAAAACCGCGGAATAAGAACTAGTTGAGGAGCTTCTTTTCAAAACTTGACTATTCCACTTTTGATGAAACTGTTTTTTTTTGTTACACTAAAATTTACACTCCCCGAAAATAAAATTGGGCCAAAATTTGATAATTACACCAGAAAAAAATATTTAAAGGCATGATTTCGTCAAAAATAGATTATTCCACGGCAAAATGACATTACCTACAAAACTATTTTCTCAGATTGTGAATTATCAAGTTTTGAAAAGAACTTCCTCAGTTTTAACTTAAGATAAATTAACCCTTCAAAGCGAAGAGCTTTTTGCTACATCAGCTTATATAAGTAGGTACTGACTCTAAGATAGTAAAAACATCTTATATATTAGGTAATACGTATTGCTCGGGCCTTGGGGAAGCAATTGAAGCCTTTGGCCCCGCTTTACAGCGCTAAATAGCGGTAGTTATAGCGAACAATGTGGCACCACGGTAAAGCCGCTAAAATTTAGTATGAGCTTTATGACACTCTCTAAACATTTTCCGGAAACAATTGACACTTTCTTAAAAGTGATTTGAAAAGAAAATTAAAGTGAAGTCATATCATTATTCTCTAAGGGTCGGTTGCTCGTAAATTTACTTAAAGTTATATTTAACCGCCGAAAGAAAGCAAACTAGGTTGCTCGTGTCACTTTAACTAAAATTTTAACCGTAACCATAACCGACCGAGGGAGATTGGTCATCGTCAAAGTGACTCTACGGTCAAAACACGGTAATAGTTAAGTTAACTTTGACTATAACTATAACTAAAATGTACGAGCAACCGACCCTAAGTCAGTGATTCCCAAAGTTGACTAGACAGCGACCAATCTAGCAAAAACTTCAAAATTCGGGGCTCACCTTTTACCTAGTTGTCATAAATAAAAAGGGGTAAAAGCAATGTGAATGAAGGGCTATTCAATACATTTTGAAGGGCCCATACCATTTTTTAACGAAAGTATGGAATCAAATCAAATCAAATCGATTTATTTGCAAGAATACAGGTACATTTGTGATGTAGGTGTAATAATAAATAGTTCAATCCATATTCTGCCGATTAAGGCATGCAAAAATAAACAATAAAATTAGCATTAGAAATAATCAATAAACAATATAAAAGGTGATTGTATTCATTATTATGATTCTAATAATAAATAAAATAAAAACTAGACTAAAATAAGAAAGAAAAGCTATTTACAGTAGATACAGCTGATCTAAATCACCGCCAGTCGGTAGTGTTCCCAGAACGCTGACGGCATTGCCACGCTGTATGGCAATGCTTATCCTTTGTCCAAGGTATTCGCCAGCCCTCTGGTCACGTGATGTGTCGATCAGGCGCTTTGAAATTTCGCGATAAATGCGATGGGCTCCTGGCCCCCACGGGCCCTGCGTCTCTACCCCAAACGGCTCAAATATGTAACATCCATCTAGGTTACTATACTTGCGCTTGCGTTTGGCACAGTCAGCCGCACCACCAGCTCTCTTGACAGTTTCTGGAAGGTGGGACGGTGCAAGAG
The DNA here is from genome assembly GCA_963555595.1 of Tethea ocularis. Taxonomy (NCBI): domain Eukaryota; kingdom Metazoa; phylum Arthropoda; class Insecta; order Lepidoptera; family Drepanidae; genus Tethea; species Tethea ocularis. The sequence goes on along the minus strand of OY741972.1, from coordinate 8,234,651 downwards.
TATCGACGCAAGTTGCATCCCATACTAAGGGCCGCCCCATCTTCCAGGGCATCAATGTCATTCCGTCGGGCCTCTTACCATCGTCCCGCATCAAGCCACTCGGTTCACGAATAGCTGATACGTGGGCGCTGGCAAGAGCCCGGCGGATGATGTCGTTTAGGTCAGAGTGGCGCGGAATCCTGCCCGCACTTTTTACGCACGATAGCCCGTGATGGCCAAGCTGATCAACAAAAGTACCACACTGGCAGCGATGAGGTATATAAATAGGTGCACCTAGGCGAAGACAAGATGCACCTAAAATAAAAGGTTAAATAGTAGGTAGGTACAATGTCAACTTCAAAATTCAAGATTGAGATAAAATGCAATGTCTAATTGATTGAGTGAATAATCTAGTTGAAACTCCACCAAAGCGGAAATGAGCGGAGATAATATATTATTGTGTGTTTACAAACTAATGTCAACCCGAGCGGACAGGACCAGCCTCGCTCCGATTACCATAAAATACGTTTCAAAGTAAACATCTTTCGTAAATTATAATTTATTACTAACACACATCAAAATAAACAGTATGTTCATTAAAGCTCAAGTTTATATTGACAAAATTTGCTTACGGTAGAAAATTTGTTTTTAAAACTTTGATGTTCAGATTATGTAAAGAACATTTTGTTATACCTATACTACATGTCTTTAATTTGTATACCAAAATAATTTGCTCTAGCTAAATTCCAACATGCGAGGTAAATTTATAAATAATTTCCACTTTACATGATCTTACTAAATTATCGGAAAACTTTTCAAAGACTTGTCTCAAGCCAGTGGAGTTTTGAGTTAATATGTTGATTATATACAACTGCTAGTCCGTACACGTCTTAAACGAATTTCAACTTAAAAATGGAGGCTTCTAGGTCAGTCAATTTAGACCAAAAAATAGGAGTGAAGAATTCGCAGCCAGCTGATAATTTTTTTTTCTTTTTGAATCGTTATATCTCAAAAACGGTGACTCTTATGATAAAAAGTACCTATTTAATTTATTTTTTTATAGATAATTATCTGATCTACAAATTGAAATGATTTTTGTCCATTTAAATTTTATGATAAATCTTACCGTTTTGCTGAAAATATTTTTTTCCCGGTGTTGGATCGATGAGGACTTCTTAGATTTCATTTATAATGGTGTTTTTAACCATCCTACCAATTTTCAGCTGGCTGCAAATTATTATACCCTCGGATGTCTAAATTGTCCGAAATATTCGTTTGAAAACTACTGAAACAAAAGGCACTACATTTTTCATTATAATAATAACATTATATCTGAGCGGGATGTTCGTTAAATTGTTCCGTCCTCTCATCATTATTCTGGCGCTAATTACTTCAGTAATGACGGTAGTTTTCATTTTAGTTATTATTCAGTTTTCAGTTCATCATTTTCATCCTAATGAAGCAAGAAACATACATAATTTATGATTAAAAGGAGAGACGTATGGTTTTGTAATGGAAATTTTTTGTGAGATATTTGTTGCGTCATCTTTTTTTCTTTTCGTGTCTGTAAATAAGGTTTGAGACAACTTTATTTCTTACAAGAATTAAATTCACTTACATGAGAAAATAATATTAAAAGTAAGTATTAATATATTTGATGGACGTAATACAAGATACAATTTTATAATAAATGGTGAGGGTAGTCTTGTAATGCTAACAATGTTCGTTCGATGCTTGCTAATCACTGACAAAGATCATGTGTAGCTGGAAGTGGCTCCCTGCGTATGTGACGAGTTCATGATGTGTTGTTTGAGTAACTTTTTAAAAGTTACAATTGATCTGGCGTCCTATAAATCTTTAGGTATTTCATTGTATAATTTGGATCCTTCATACATAATACTTTTTTTCCATAATTTGTGCGGGGTAGGTACAATTTACACGTCTTAACTTCTTTTTATTTATTAACCTACCATTAAGTAAATACATACTATAATCTCATTTATTTAAGTAACATAACTTCAAAAAATTAAAACTATTATTTATTCTGCGTCTGTGGACTGACGAGCAGGTAACTGATCCACTTGTTCGTAAGTGAATACTTACCGTCGCCTATATATGTCACACTATTTACATTGTAGCTGTACAGTGACAGTAGATATACGAAAATGAGCCTTATTTTCCTTGCAATAAAGTTAATCTGTTTAATCTATGATTCAAGGGGGAAATCATGTAACTTTGTTGCAATCAGTTTTAGTCTTTAAATCGGTACAAATATTAAAATGGTGAAAATGTTTTTTCAAGCACTATTTGAATATGGAGAATTTTTCTCCATATTATATATATTCTCCGTATAAAAGTTATCAGAAATCTGCTATAACTTACAGGTTTGAAAAAAAATATTGAAACTAATTGCAACAAAGTTACGTGATTGCTTTGATGAACTGTATTGCAAAGTCATATGGTTCATTTCCATATCTCTCTGGCTACCTACTATCACCCGCACCAAGCTACAACGTAAATAGTATAATGGCAGGTTGTACGATTATTTAATTCGTTTCAGATCGGAAACTGCTAATATGGCGACAAGTGAGGTTAACAATAATTTTCAAATTATCGCGAACCCGCTTACAATACATAATATCAAATACCTACTTTGTAATTCGTTACCTACCACTCAATTAGTACTTGATGCGATTTTAATGAAAATAATTCCATTCTCGAATATGACAAGCATTATAACAACAGAATGGCCGGATGTTTGTAAAGGTTGTTTGGAGTTGACAGCAAAATTGAGCCATTATGCCTTCACAAAATTACCTACAAGTTTTTGACAGTGTATAACGATCCGTAGAACCACTATACTCATTCTATTTTAGGGTTCTTTATGTTTTAAATCCCTCACTTCCTTAATCCTTACTTCGTAGGATCAGCATTTTTTTAATGAAATTTGTCCTGAAAGAATATGGTCTTTGAATTTTTAAACTGCAGATGTACTTAGTACACAGAGTAACTAATAAAGTACTAAATAGCATACAAGCACCGCCCGATAGTTGAAATATGAATATGCCTATAGCCCCACGAAACACCCTGCAAAAATTCAGAAACTTCTTGCAGAACCTCCTGTTGGGAAAACCACAAACAGCAACATTGTACTAACAGAGACATGTATTATCAAGACATGGATACCTAGACACCTTTTTATTATGCCTTTTTTAACATAATACAAAATATCCGAAAGATTTCCACTGGATGCAGACCGGCCATCGTGGAGATCCTTGGGGGAGGCCTTTGTCCAGCAGTGGACGTCTTTCGGCTAACATGATGATGATACAAAAGACAAATAATGATTAACTAGTTAGTTCCGCTGGATCTCCTTCTCTGTCGAGTCCCACACAAGGAATCTCAACAGGAAATTTTGATGGATATCTTTCTGATGATTACATATGTGTCAGTGCTTCATAATCATGGATTAGGTATGTATACTCACCTCGATCTAATGTACTTAAATCGCTACTTGAAGCTGTAATAATCAGTGCTAACATGTAATCATAATTACCTTACGATCATATATCCTTATGATCTCGTCTTCGTGACCGTACCGTGATAGTTGAATACAGTGCAATTTACTTTTGCTGTTAGCATTTATAACACACAATATTATAATCGTATAAAGAGAGAAAATATTAATATTTTTGTTTGCAATGAAAAAACTGAAAACTACTGAACATTCAAAGAAATTAGGGTTCCCTACGAAAACTCCAATAATGTACACAAAGTGCAAAAACATCACATGACACCTATCCTTACAACACGCTGATCGTCATTGAAACTGCAATGCGCAGCTATAGCTTTTAGGGTTTCGTACCCGAAGAGTCCCAAAAAAAGCCGTATTGCCCTTACTCACGTGTTCGTCTGTCCGTCAGCAGTCACAAAATTTTGTTCCTATCAAATAAATTTTAAGGCGATGATAGCTCAGTGGTAGTGACCTTGAATTGATTCGAATTCTACAATGAGCTTGAGCTTTTGGTGAAGGAAAACATCGTGAGGAAGCCATAGCATGGTGGTAGGTACTTTACTTTACCCAATACCCTGGCTACTTCAAGTTGAAAACCTGTCGCCAAGCACCTTCCGTTATGTTCCAATTGCTGCACTTGAGAGCCAGTTCCCTTCTAGGCTTTGTGTGCTTACCCCCATCGACCATCATCAGTGACCACAGTGAGATTGTGGTCAAATACAGGCCTATACATAATAAAAAATAAAATTGTTTAATATACACTATATTTCACTAATCAATACCAACATATTTAAATATATTTTTTTTTCTTTGAAATTCCACATTTGGTGCGGAACCATAGATGTGCGAAGTCTGACACGCACTTGGCCGGTTTTTTATACCAAGTGAATCAAAGAAGTATACGGCTTGCCTGATGGTAAGTAGTTACCGTAGCCGGATGCTTACGACACTCGAGGCATAATTAGAACAATAACAAAAGCTATAATAGCGGAGCAGCACGCAAACTTTACTCTGGCGACCTTACTCATGCGCAGGAACAGAAGATTATATAGGTATACGATTACTGTATTTTATGACTCTGAATGACCATACATGGTAATTTGATGATCATAATATAGGTATACCTACATTTTATTTTGACTCTGAGTTTCCGCCCAGTTTCACCTGCGTTCACGAGATACGAATCATTACGAAATTTTTGTGAAGAAACGAATACAAAAATCAATTCAAATAATAGGTAAAACCACTCACAGAAACTGGTTTTATCCGACTGGGGTGAAGCCAAAATGGAGGCTTGTGTTTGACCTGTATGTATGTATGACCGTCTCCCTCGTAACTACTAAACGGCTGAACCAATTTTGGTAAATGATAAATGTCATTAGAATTGTCTTTATTGCGCAAATAACACTGGGTATAATAAAATATAAATAATCAAAATGCCGGAATCTTGACGCAAAAATTAATGTGTAGTGCTAGCTTTAGAGTATCAAATTAAGGGTAAACGTTCGGTTGGAGCGCGAAATTCATATTTTTTCACGTTTTTTGCAAATTGCAGCTCAGTTATAGGTCGTATGTTATCAAGATGTTATTTGCGAGAAGAATGGAAGTATATTTACTGATTAATAACAAAAGAAATCATCAACATATTCCTCCAAGGTATATGACTGATATATACGACTATTTCATGAAAATGTTACTAATATTCCTTGGAAGAATATATTGATGATTTCTTTTGTTATTAATCAGTAAATATGCTTCCATTCTTCTCGCAAATAACATCTTGATAACATACGACCTATAACTGAGCTGTAATTTGCAAAAAACGTGATAAAATTTGAATTTCGCGCTCCAACCGAACGCTCCCCCTTAAGTGTTTAAAGGTAATTACAAAATATACAACTTATGTTTAAATGTAATTTGGAATGAGAAATGATAAAAAAGCGCTGTCGGGTTTTTAGATTTTTTTGTATAGGTAACTTCTTTATTTCGATCCTCAGTGTGCTAATGACTTGCGCATTTTTTCATAAGTTACGTAACGATTCTCAGTGTGTCAATGACTTGCGCTTTTTTATTTATACTTGTGCTATCAATCAAGCAGTAAATTTATATATTTTTTACTATTTCATAATGTTATGAACCCGGAAATAACATAAATTGATAATCATTATAATCCATCTAATGCGTATGTTTGTCCGTATGTAATAACATTTATTCATATTAGCTACATTTTTTAATAAAACCTAGTACTGTTGAATATTCTAACTTAGAAATGTTCTAAAATACTCTGCTATTTAACCCTCATTCCCGAAGAATCTTATGCTTTCCCGGGATAAAGAGAAGGTATCCTATTATTTTACGTTATTATATTATTTTAGGTTACAGTTTATCTATGTTCTAAGACTTCCATAATTGTTTTATACTATTTAGAAAGCTCTCTTTTGAAACTGTGTTTATACCTCTGCAAGGCATTAAAAAGAAGTAACTAGCTATAGAAGAGTATCATTGACTATAGTTGAAATAACTAAAGGCACTTATTAGTTTTTAAGTGCAGAATATTAGTCAAACAGAGATCCGTAAGTAATTTAGTATGCATCCTACTTTTGAAAGCTATCTTGTACCAACTTATACCAAGTCATAGCGCGAGGGCCCGCCCTCCCTACAACGCAGATGGCTACGACCATGGAGTTTTGGCCGGTACGAGTCCGGAATAACTTGGCTGTTCCCCCTGAGACAGGTAGATATTCAATAATGTCAACATTGGCGCCGATTCTGTTGTTTACAAACTAAAATAAATTTAATCTCACTATATCTCTTTCTAATAGTAAATATAAGAAAGGGATGCAAGATATTTTAGTCCTGTCAGTTTAATCCGATCACACATTTCAACGTGAATTTAAGCGCGATCTTTATTGGTCAAGACTATTTACCCGTACATTACGACGGTATGGATTAAACTGACAGCATTAAAAATGTTCTATCTTTTTTCAATAAGGTTAAAATGAAAGAGAGGTTACTTGTCTAATAATAGTTAAGTTCGTAAACAACAGAATCGGCACCAATGCTTGATCAAAATTAGTCTTACTAATATAATATTATAAATGCGAAAGATTGTGAGTATGGATGTATGTTTGTTACTCTTTCACGTAAAAACTACTGAACGGATTCGGATGAAACTTGACACATAGATAGATCATACCCTTGAATAACATATAGGCTACTTTTTATCCCGGGAAAATCAAAGATAACTCGGGATCGCGAGTGAATACGTGGGGCGGAAGCTACAATGAATAACATGTGTTAAAAATTATGCCATGTCAAAACGCGGTTTCCTGTGGTTTCACCTGAGTGAAACTTTTCGTCATACTCAGACATCATATGTCTGAGTATGACGAAAAGTAGCCTATTATAGCACTCTAGGTTAATTAATAGCTTCCTATTAGTGAAATAATTTTCAGATTATTGAGTTTCTTGCCGGAGTCTTCTCAGTTCAAGTGTATTCCGAACCGGTAGTAGAGTCTAAAAATTGTAACTGTTGACATTCATAAGTGCCTTATTAGGGCCTAAACTGAATAAATGAGTTTTTGATTTGATTTGATTTTTGATTTGATTGAAAACATATTACAAACATTAGGTACCTCTATAATATTAATGTAGGTAATTTGAAAATACTTAGTAAAAGAATATTTATCACAAACTATTGCTACGTTAAATTTATTAAATTAATATGATAGGCACGTAATTAAAATTGCAATTAGTGGTTGGAAAGTTAGAAACTGAACTATGGCGAGTGCTTCGAATAAATGACATAGTGAACTATTAACCAAATTAATTTTAAACTTGCGGTCTGTGTGAAACCTTTGCAGAACTTTCTTTAGTTTGAAACATTGGATCTCGTTTCAGCATATTAATAGTAGTATATGCAATTTAAACCAGTCAGTCCCGATTCGTTCGAAAATATATTAATTAATTTTCATATCGATAATGAGCAGTTATCGATCTCGCGAGTCGTAAACGCACGAGTGAAAGGTACCTACTTATCGCAAGTTTTTATGCTTGTATGACAAACACCAAATAAAAATGAAAACTTTATGTTCATTGTACACAAAGCCTAATATTTTTTATTTAAAAGATAAATCTCGAAAATAACATTCATTTATTTTCAAATACGGAATCCATTAAAAAAATGTACCTAAACATAACGAGTTTTTATTGTGATACATTGTATGTGAATAATCGTTACTTTTAGATCATCAACGATCTCAGTGCTTTAGGATCACTGTAACAAAGACGTAGGCTTCCGTTCTGTTAAATACAAAATAAATAAGAGATTAAATACAATTTAGGAACGCATTTTTGATAATATTAAACCGTAGGTGCCGTCTAAAAAAATAATCAGATTTGTCTGAGAATCAGGTGTGTAGGTATGTATGTACAACTAGTGTATTTAATCAGAAAATGTCTGTTTATGCCAAATGTTTTGTATTTAAAAAAATCTCACAGTGGTCTGTGTTTTTTTAGATTAGGCTTTGTGTGAATACTTTTCTGAATTTGACATGTTGTACAGAGACTGTTCACATTATTTAATATTTTTTGTCATGAAAATGTAAAATATTTTTCCTTTTATAATTTAATTATGTTGTGTCAATGATTTGTGATTAATTAATTACAGTGAAGTGTTTTAAGTGATGAGTGGAGACAAAAGCAATTTTAAACAAATTTAAAGTGACAAATTATGGCGAAAATATTTTTTAAAATCAATGGAAAGCCTTTTGAAGGTAAGATGTATTTAGTAATTTTTATTATGGAATTTAAAAAAGATTGCTTAAGTTGTTGATTAAATTTTAATTCTGCTCGCCGTCAAAATACCGAGAATAAATAAAAATTTTATATATTAAGACCCATGTACTACACTTAGTTGCAGATTAAATGAATTGAATTGAATGAATTGGTTTCAGTTTTACTAAATTGAGATAAAACAAGATTGAATGTTTCTTCAAACTCATTTTAGATATAGTAATGTGTTATCTTAAGAATAAAGTAATGCTCATAAACGAAGCTGAAAATTTAAAACTAAGAATAAATTCTTCCTTATCTTTCTCTTATTCGAAATCTATCTCCTAAACGCCCAAATATTAGCTTATAGAATTTTTCTTACATGGAGAAAAAATAGCATGTGCCACACACAGTCATAATAAATCAAATCTGTCAGAATGTTTACTTCATTTGTTTTATTTTATACAATTTCTTGTTACCATGTTACTTGGCTTCCAAATTACTTTTTATTTTATTCTAGAAAATTGGTGCAATAACAATACGTCAGTTGCTTTTATAGTAGATTTTTGCAAATTATTAATATGACACAGTGCATAATATAATATTTAGTTCACGTTTAATATAACCGCTTATTAGTTTGTTATATAACTTATCCTTAATACTATTACTGATATATTAAAGTTACGTCTTTAATCGTTGAAGTTTGGGGACCCCAACCATAAAACAAAAAGGCCAAATAGGGGTTAGGGTCAAATAGGATAGGGTCCTTACCATTATCATTTCTTGCATGAACATTCATTATGAAAAACAAGAGAAACTTGTAAGCATTATGTCTTCCCTCAGATGAGGCGATGACGATGAAAATCAGTTTAATTTTATAGTTTAGTAATGTTATAATACATAGTTTTGTATATAGTGTAAAGTTTCAATAGTTATAAATGTAAATAAATATATTTTGAACCGTAATAAAGATCAACATAAGTATAATAGTTTAATTTTACATCTCGTGTATTATAATATTATGGTTTAAAAAGTTTTCTACATTACAAGTACAGTAAGTTACATTCAAAGTTTACTACGTAATCACGTACATATAGGTGTTCTACCTACTACATGCTGAATTTTCAAAGATCCTTTTTTAATGCTTGTTTTCATCATTATATCTATCTGTACGCCAAATTTCAGCTTGATCCCTCCAGTGGTTTGAGCTGTGCAGTCACGTTTTCCATTTATATAACTATTTAGAATACGTAAACATTGAAAATCAATGCCTTTTTGTATTTATATATCATTCGATATAAGTACTGTGTCATAACTAATGACCTAAGGTCTACTCATTTCATTCACTGTTCGGGTGACTAAGAAGGGCCACTAAAACTGCATCTGCACCTTTAGGCACAATCGGATACACTCCAGACCTATTATGCGATGCCCACTTAGCCTCATAGCGGTTACTTTAGGGTCCTAGAGCAGTATAGAAACCATGCCTTTAGCTACCACGTGTTACAATTAAATACGCTCCAAAGCCAATTTGCAACTAGTTTGTGCTAGTTGGGTATTTTCCCTTTTCGTCAAAGTTCTAAACAAAATTTCAATGTTATTTCAGTTGGTGGAGATATTGGTCCAGACGTTTCTCTGAATGAATACATCAGGAATGTTGCGGACTTGCGTGGCACGAAGGCGATGTGTCACGAGGGTGGATGTGGCGCGTGTGTGGTCGCCGTGCGTGCGTCGCTGCCACCAACTAACGCCGTCAAAATGTTCGCTGTTAATTCTGTAAGTTTGATCATTTTGAAAAGGTAAAATTAACAATTATATTATTTCATAATAATAATAACATCCTGGGCCGTTCCTCACTCGTCATTAACGAATGGAACATTACTTAGGGTCGGTTGCTCATACATTTTAGTTAAAGTTATAGTCATAGTTAACGTAACTTTGACCGTAGAGTTACTTTGACGATGACCGATCTCCGTCGGTCGGTTATGGTTACGGTTAAAATTTTTGTTAAAGTGACACGAGCAACCCAGTTTGCCACTTTAACCTTACTATGACCGCGTTTTATGCAACCGACCCTTAGGTATGCTCTAGAACTAAAAGTGGTTGTAATAAAATAATCGTTGTTCTTATTATTTGACTTTTATGTGGCACTAACTGTAAACAAATTGTTTATCTTGAATGTCAAATGAATAAATTGTAATACTTTTAAATTGATCATCGATACAGCGAAATTCAATCTTAATCAACTAATATTAGTGTATAAAATATGTATAACAACAAATACCAATCAAGAATTAAAATCGAATAACTTTGATGTTTCTCAAGACACCAATCAAATAGGTACCTAATCTCAAATAAACTATACAAATTAATAAATCATCATGATTCATTTAATTTTGTTATTCATTATACATATTATCTCAATTTTTTATCTCAGTATTGTATATGTATACAACAGACGGCCTCGAGATTCAAGCGATATAGGTACGTAAGGCGATTAAGCAACCTAGAGTAAAAAACCGGCGAAGTGCGACTCGCGCACGAAGGGTTCCGTAACATCATTTATAAAAACGGCAAAAAAAAGAGAGATGATGCATGAGAGCCCCCTTAAATAATAATATTTATTTTATTCTGTTTTGTTGTAATAAGTTAAACACCGTAATTATAATTATAAGTTTAATTAAAACTAAAATACACGGAGCGTGATTTCCACCATAGATGATGAGAACCAAAGACAAAAACAAAACAACAAACTCTATAGAGTTGAGCGCTTTGGGTTGCGTTCATAATTTATGCAACATCCTCTCCTGGACGTAAATCCATTGCTGCTGTGAAGTTTTGGTGCTTCAGACGTGTCAGAGCCTTCGTAAGTACGTCAGCCACCATGTGGTTGGTGTTCTTTTATGTCACAGCAATCTGCTTGGCTGCCACTTTCTCCTTCACAAAGTGGTACCGGATGTCAATATGTTTACTTCGAGGGTTGAAGCCAATGGCACCTGAAATACTAATTGCACTTTGGTTATCACAGTACATAGTAATTGGAATACCTAATAAATTTGGAAAAAACTCTTCTTCAATGTGTTTTAGCCAAATTGCTTCTTGTGCAGCTGTGGCTAGAGACATATATTCTGCCTCAGTCGTGGATAAGGCTATAGTTTTCTGCTTTTTAGAATTCCAGGATATAGAGGCTCCCTGAAATATAAATACATAGCCTGTACAAGATCTTCGATCTTCTGAGTCGCTCGCCCAATCTGCATCACAATACCCAACTATGTTATTTTCATCCTTTTTGAAGACAAGTTTCATATTTAGGGTTCCCTTTAAATATCTGAATATTCTTTTTACTGTAGCCCAGTGTTGTGCAGTTGGTCTATTATTAAATCTGCTTATTAAACTGACAGCATAAGCAATATCAGGGCGTGTTGTCTGGGATAGATACAGTAAACATCCAACTGCGGCCTGATATGGTATGTTCTTTTGAACTTGACTGTCATCCTCAGCCTTTTTTAGATGTACACCAGTTTCGACGGGTGTCGAAATCGATTTGCTATCATACATTCGAAAACGAAGCAGAATTTTCATTATATAAATTGATTGATCTAGGGCAAGCTCACCCTGAATTTCATTATGGGTTATTCTGAAACCAATAAATTGTTTTGCTATACCCATGTCTTTCATTTTGAAATATTTACATAGTTTTTGTTTTACATATAATGCAGTATCTTCATTATTAAAGAAATGTAACAGATCATTAACATATACAGTTATAAATAACATATCCTTCTCATTCATAATCCTGTAATATACACATGGATCTATTTTTGATCTTGTCATCCCAATTTCTAATAAAGCTGTTAAATTGTTTGTTCCATTTCCTACTGGCTTGTTTTAAACCATATAAGGCTTTATTCAAACGACATACTTTATTCTTTATCTCATAACACGGCGGCGGTAACATATATATTTCCTCTTCTACATCTCCCTGAAGAAATGCCATTATTGCATCCATTTGATGTATCTTTAGCGAGTATTTTACTGACAGTCCCATCAAATATTTTATTGAAACATTTCGAACTACTGGAGTATATACTTCATTATAATCAATTCCAGGGATCTGTTTAAATCCTTTTATGACCAAACGAGCTTTGTAACGCATAACATTGCCAGCCTCGTCACTTTTGGTTTTGAAAACCCACTTACATGGTATTATTTTATTATTTTTAGGTATGTCTACAACCATCCATGTATTATTTTCAAGTAGTGACTGATGTTCTTCATCCATAGCTTTTTTCCAGTAATCAGCCATCTCACTATTTAAAGCTGCGATGTGGTCTTGAGGGTCATTATCGAGTAAGCTCATAGCTGAATCAATGTTCATGCATAAAAATGAAGTATGTTCTGGGCTATTATATGGAGTGATATTTTCACGTCGTCTGAGTCGTCTCGTAGTTTCGTTTATAGGAGAACTATTCGAAACGGAAGTTTCGTTTGATGATGAAGCATCGGGTATGTATGTTTCGTCATTTACATCTAAGTAAGTACTATATTCAGTATCATAATCTTCTTCATATATTTCAGACAACAAAGAATCTTCTGCTGGTAATGGTAAGTATACTTCATTTTCTTTTATATCTACTTTCTTTTCTTTCAGATTATTTTTTTTCTTTTATATCTACTTTCTTTTCTTTTTATTTAATTCATCTTTAGTACAAATGCTTTTTAATATTTTTTAACTTTTTCTAATGCTTCAGATTTTTGTTTAAGAAAATAGACAAACATTTTGCGTGAATAATCTTCATATATAAAAGAGAAGCGGTTTTTTGGGTAAACATCCCCCTTATTTACAATATAAGATACGGGTGCGAGCGTTTCTCAAACTTTTGTCTATGGGAGGAAAATTAAAAAAATAAGGGATTTGCTTTGTTTTCGTTAAACCTTGATAACTTTGTGAGTTTGAATGCTACAAACTTGAACATTTATAGTATATGTAGTTTAATAATAATGCTAAAATGTATTTTCGGCGTTTCTCAAACTTTTTTTCTTCGAGGAAGATATTACCGATGGAAATTATGCATTTTTAAAACTCTTATATCTCTGCAACGGCTGAAGATAGGCAAATGAAATTTCGTATACGCGTTATGCTAAACAAATACTACAAATTTCAACTGTTTTTGTCAAAGTTTTGCCCATAGACAAAGTAAAAATGTTGAAAATTTACTTTTAGCATCCTGTTTTTCTCAGTTAATATTCATAGCAGAAGCTTGATTTTTGGAATATAAGCTTTCTACAGTATTTGTTTCGAAATGTACTTTTAAGTTTCTCAAACTTTTCATGCGGCATAAAGTTATAAAGGGTGAAATATCCAATTTTTGTCCTTAAATATATTTTGGAATGGCTCAAGCTAGGGACCTTACATTTGGAATATAAACTATTCAATACAATTGGAACAATATTCAAATGAGTGTTTCTCAAATTTTTCATAGTTGTCAATTTTATGACACCTTAAATTATTTTCTATCAACCTGTATAACGCAAGAACTATTTAACTAAGAAGCATGTTTCTTTGGAAATAAGCTACCCATAGCAAGCACTATAAGAATCCCAAAGCATTTTGCAATACAATTTAGCAATGAAATGTTATAGAGGGTGGAAAATGGTATTTTGGCCCCTTAATATTTTTGCAATTACTTGAGCTAGGGATCAAAAATTTTGGGTGTAGACCATGTAACATAATTGTAACAATATGCACATTAATAATTTGAAACTTTTTAATCATAGACAATTTTATGACCTTTTTAATTTTTTTTCATCAACCTGTATAACGCTTTTCCTATTGATTTAAGAACCACGAATTTCTGGTTATAAGCTACCCATAGCGAGTACTATAAGAATCCTAAAGCATTTTGTAATACTATTTAGCAATGCAATGTTATAGAGGGTGATGAAATATTTCATTTTTGCCCTTTAATATTTTTGCAATTACTTGAGCAAAAGATTTAAAATTTTGAATACAGACTAATTAACACTAATGTAACAACATAGAAATTTTATTTATTCTAAGTTTTAGTCATAGATATTTATATGATGTTTAAAAAAAGTTCATCAGACCGTATACTATTCATATAAGTACCATATTTTATGAATTTAAGCTATCCTATAGCGAGCATTGTTTATAGCAAACTAAGAACCCTTCCACTCACAGTATTGTTCAACTTTCATGCCAAAATAAAGTAATAAAGCTTTTATTTTTCTTCAATATCTCAAACAAGTGCTCTAAAATTATAGCATTTAGTCTATATAAAAAAAAAAAACTAGCTGTTCCCTCGCATTCCCGGGACTAAAAGTAGCCTATTAAAAAGTATTTGTTTCTATGAAATCCGTAATAGGTATCTACAACAATTTAACTTAAAAATATTAAACGCAGTAAAGCAATTTATCATCAAACAAATTACGTATAGGTATTTCAGGTGAAGTTGTGCATAGTTCGGTTCTTTTCGGTATTACATCGGGCGATCGCTGTCATCCATAATCCATTGCCATACCGCGTCGCATCGCCCGTGCTATAGGTACATGCTTAGCGTTATTTTTATTATTGCTCGGCTCTGAAGGATCGTAGTGTGATGTTATATAGCTTTCTTTATAATTGGGTATTCAATTGCAAAAAGATTTTTCCAAATCCAACTGGTAGATCCAGTGATTAGCGCTTTCAAACAAACAAACTCTTCAGCTTTATTATTATTATAGATAGATATAGATACAATAGATTGATATACTTTAGATAGATAGATAGGTTAGTCATGGATAGGTTTATGTTGGTAGTTCTTAACAATTTTTCATCAATCTGTATTGTATGAGACAATCATTTTAGAAGCTGTCCTTAGCTGTTTCTCACAAGTCCTGGAATAAAAATACCTATCTGCTTATCTCACGGGTCTACCCTTCTGCAAATTTTCATTAAACACTGGTTAGATCCGAAGCTTATAAAAAAAAACAATATCGAACACATAAAGAATTCAATATACAAATTTAATAAAAAAGTTAAGAAGGCTGTATGGCTCTGAACCTTTGACTGTTTTTTTTAATGTACCGAAAATTTAGGTTTTTTTAACCAGTATTTAGACCTGAAAACTGAACTCCACATGCATAAAATATTTATGTAGCAATCAATTGTCACAGAACAACTATATGTACATGTCCCTGGATATTTACATAGCCTAAAACCTTCCTCTAGGAACCTGAACCTAAGAGGATACCTATCTTTAAAGAGCGCTTCAAAATCTGTACTGTGGTTCTCGACTTATGAGAATACTAACGGACGTAATTATTTGGTTGGTTAAATAAACAACGGGGTGTTCATGAACTCGAATGCGGGTGAAACCGCAGGGCGACCACTAGTCATCTATAAAGGTAATAAAATACCTGGCACCTCCTATCGACTTAATCTCTATTGGTCCGAAAGTATCAGTATGGATGAGCTCTAGCAAACTTGTTGCCCGGGAGCCTTCATGACTAAATGAGTGTCTAGTTTTTTTACCTTCCAGACAGGTAGTACAGATACAACTTTCATCCTGTCAAGATAAATTTACACCATTGGTACACTTTTGCAAGTTTTTTATGTCATTAAAATTTAGATGTCCCATTCGTTGATGCCAAATAAAGGGGTCCTCTGCTGTCGCCATCATTGCTTTTCCACTGCGGTAAGTATTTAACTTATAAGTGTCATTAACCAATACAGCATTAGCCACCTTTAGTCCACTGCTATTAAATACAACGTGACAACCATTATTTGTGAATTCTACTTTGCAACCACTCTTTACAATTTTGATGACGGAGAGTAAGTTTGTAGACAGTTCAGGTACAAATAATACATTTTTCACCTGTATACATTCAGATGCACCGGTGACCTCATTTATTAATTTAATAGTTATATTACCACAGCTTTCTACATGAATAATTTTGTTATCTGCTATACGGATGCTTTGAACAGGTGGTGCAACGTCATCCTCGAGCCAGTCACGTTGCATGGTCATGTGCGCTGAGGCACCGGAGTCCACATACCAGCTTGTGGCATAATTCAGTATGGTAGCTGAAAAAGCAGCAACAAATCCTTTATTATCCTTAGACTCAGACTTTTTATTTTTAAACCAGCATTGACTACTCATATGACCATATTTGTTACAACAGAAACAACGAGGTCCTTTTGGTTTATTTGGATGGCTATTTTTAT
This sequence comes from Tethea ocularis, assembly GCA_963555595.1. Classification (NCBI taxonomy): domain Eukaryota; kingdom Metazoa; phylum Arthropoda; class Insecta; order Lepidoptera; family Drepanidae; genus Tethea; species Tethea ocularis. The sequence goes on along the minus strand of OY741972.1, from coordinate 8,218,158 downwards.
TCATATATTTCTGTTGCGGTTTTCGAGAGTTTGTATAAAAAGCTGTAGTAGTATCTTCAGACTTAATTTCTTGCAGCAATTTAGTTTTAATTAAATCGGCGCTAATAGTAATACCGGAACTCTCGATTCCCATAATCATTGGTCTATATTCATGTGGCAAACCGGCCAACATTAATGTACCGAGCCATTCATCATCTACAGAAAAGCTAATTTCTCTTAACTTATGTGCTGAAGACATAATTTTATTAATATATTCTTCCAAGCTTGTTGTTGTTGTAATTGTTGTTATAGCGGCAACAGAAAAACATCATCTGTGAAAATTTCAACCGTCTTCAATATCACGGTTCATGAGATACAGCCTGGTGACAGACGGACAGACAGCGGAGTCGATAGCGAGATAAGCGCAGTTATTTTGGTGTTTAAATCAGTTAAATAATTTATGTACATTATTAAACTGCAATAATTTTAGAAGTCGAATTTCTATTCGACTTCTTCTTTTTTGGAATGACTAACCGCTTACCTCTAAACGGGCCATTATAGCTTGTAGTACCGTCTTAGGTCGATGTTCACAGAGTAGAAAACGGTCCATTAAATTATAATTGTTTTTTCCTACATTGAGTCATGGTACGTTAAATTTGATAGTGGTGCCGATTCTGTTGTTTACGAACTTAACTAATATTAGTCAAGTCACCTCTCTTTCATGTTAACCTTATTGAAAAAAGATTTTTTTTAATGCTGTCAGTTTAGTCCATGCTGGCTGTCGTAATATTATATACTGGTACCTAATAGTCGTGACCATTGAAGGTCGCGCTTAAATTCACGTTGAAATAAGTGATTGGACTAATCTGACAGGACTAAAATAACTTTCTTATATTTCTTAGTAGAAAGAGATATAGTGAGATTAAATTTGTTTAGTTCGTAAACAACAAAATCGGCACCAGTGCCTTATAAATGCTAACCTAACTAATCTTCCAACATTGGATGAGACGAATATAATCGAAGTGAAGAAAAAAACTATATAGGTATAAATAATATTAGTAAGGTGTGTCTAAGATTTATAGACGCTTTTTTGTATGAAAACATTTACAATTCACGTCCTTACAAGAAAGATCCTTCACCTTTTAGATTTATTATGAGCTAAAAGCTTGTATAATATACTAATCTTAATATTATTAATTGACGAAGATAAAAATCGTCATGTTTTTTACCTACTGAATTGCTAAACTAATACAGTATGACACAACTTAGATGTAGCATCGGCAAATCGTATCTACACTTCACTTCCGATTTATTACACAACTAATAAAAATCATTCACTATCGCGCCATTCAACAAGATCATTTTCGCCTAAAGTACTAATAAACATGGGTAATGTTATAGACGCACTCTTTTCGGGAATTATTGATTTTACAAATTTTGCCGATGCTTCATCTAAGTTGTGTCATACTGTAAATATGAATATTTTGGTTGGATTTTATTAAATATGATTTATTTGTTTATTTGGTAGAGTCTGTTCAGAAAGAGACCCGGTGCTTATTTAACTTTTTTGATATATTTTAAATGTTTAATCTCAACAAGTTATACTAAAAACTAAGTAGTTTTTAGTAAGTATAAAGTAGTAACTTAACTTTTTATATAAGTATATAAAAAGGACTAAACTAAATGAAAAAGTTGTAGATAAATTGCTAGTAAAAATGAGAATTTTTTGGTGTTACAATTTTCAATCAATTTCAAATAATTACAAACGAAGAATATAATAATACGTAGGTACTCAATATAAGAATATCTTCATAGAATAGACATTTATTTGTACGGGGTTCATGATTTAAATTTAAGTATGCCGAAAATCATCGTTCAATTATACGAGTACCTACACCATATGCTGTATTCATCGTGTGCCAATCAAATTTAATTTCTTCGCCATTTCCATATCAATGCAAGCATAGAATTCGTCGTATATTACCCAATTCTGATGTTCCTTTATGAAAAAATAATAATACTGCTTCCTGTTATAGCTCCTCACATATTCGCTGTGTGATAATTTTCCTACATTCATTTCATATTATGCTTTATATCCAGGTTTGATTTTCCATGTATATCAGAATATTGGTACCGATTCTGTGAATCACAAACATATATATCTCTCATTATAACAAAGATCATAAGAATAAAAGAAATTTAGTCCTGTGAAATTAGTCCGATTGCACGTGAATTTAGGTGTCGATCTTTATTGGACACGACTAGTTCATGACAATAGCTTAGACTAATTTGACAGTTTCAAATGTCTCCTCTTTTTCCAATAATGTTTGTATGAAAGAAATTTGACGTGAAAACATGATCGGAGTTTCGGAGTTAGCAGGGCTATTTTAAAACACTCGGATTTGACATAGTTTTTTCACCACAGTGTCTCGTATCAGTATTATCCTGTCATGGCTGGGAGGTGACAACTGTAGAAGGTGTTGGGAATAGAACGATTGGCTACCACGAGATACAGAGTAGGCTGGCCAAGTTCAACGGCACTCAGTGTGGATACTGCACTCCTGGATGGATCATGAATATGTATAGGTAAAATGCCTTTTGAGACTTTAACGTCAACAAATTCATAACGCCTTAACAATATTGGATTCAAATCCGTATTGAAATAAACTATATTGCTATGAATACTTGAGAAAAGCTGAAAGCTTATGAAAGCTTGAGAGCCTTGAAGGTGGAGTATATACATACAAACTATGTATTAAGAGGATGCTCTCCGCGAATTACTCCGTCCCTTACTAAACTGACGGGTACAAGTGAGACAGGCGAGGTGCATTTTTAGTAAAAGAAACTGGTTTTGTGATTTTAAAAAAAACTAATTCTTTTTTTTAAGTAAGAAAACCATTCCCTTCCTACTAGACCTCAGAATGTATGTTAATATTTTCAAGGTAGTTGGATGGACTAATTAGGAGAAAAAATAATTCTTAATTTAAAAAAGGGGCATATTCACGATATTTTTTCATATATTCTCTAGTTTAACATATTATATTTTTTACCATTCTCTTGCAACAAAGAATGCAGAGAAAAACTTAAACTAGAATCATTATTTCTCATATATCGTCGCCTTAACGATATTGGATGAAAGTGTGATTGAGAAATGTACGAGCAATATTACAATAGAGCGTGCAATATTACAGCTACTGTAATTTGATCTATAAAAGCACAGGTATAAGTCAGACTTTCTAATAAAACTTCAGCTTCCAAAGCTTGCAATGCAGTCGAGTTTATAAGAATAGGAAATTCATAGTGCTTCTTTTTATTGTCTGGCTCTGAGCTTTATAGCAATTTAAAAGCAAATATTTCTTACAGCCTCTACGAATCAAAAAATAAAACACTGACTTCTGAGGAAATCGAGAATTCATTTGCAAGTAATATGTGCCGTTGTACTGGGTATAGACCTATCGCAGACGCATTTAAAACTTTTGCTACTGACGCTGATGAAAAGCTCTTACAAAAGCTTTGTGATCTCGAAGACCTTTCTACATTAAAATCATGTAAAACCAAATGTGCAAATAATTGTGCTCGCAATCTTAATAAAAAGTTAAATACGAAGAATACAGAGGATGATTATGTGTTTATTACTGATGATAAGATGATAGTAATAGATTGTGGTAAACATAAATGGTATAAAACTTATAACTTGGACGATGTTTTCAAAGCTATGTGCAATGGTGAATATAAATTGATAGCTGGTAATACTGGGCAAGGTAAGATATAGAAATTTATTAATGATGGACTTTTAATTATCATTCTCACTGTATATAATAACAGTAATGTTGGCAGTAACAGTAAAAAACACTACCAGGTTTAGGATAAGCATGTTCTTTTGAATACATTATATGATGAAGAATACTACTGAGCAATACTTTTCAGGAGTTTACCATGTTACGGATTATCCTACAAATGTAATAGACATATTCAATGTAGCAGAATTAAAAGGAAATTCCATAGATGTAAACCTTATAATTGGTGCTGGAACACCTCTCAGCGAGATGATGGAACTGTTCCTAAACGTATCTGATGCGAAAGAGGAATTTTCATATTTAAAACAGTTCTATGATCACATGGATTTAGTTGCTCATATTCCTGTTCGAAACGTGAGTATTGTAACCTAGCTTTAAGGCTTCAGCTAACTTACTACTGCTACTATTGTTACCAACTACAGCTAACTAGAAACTAATGGAATCATTATGTTATTGAAGTGTTATTAAGTGCATATTATGCAATGTAGTTTATTGGTTTAAGAAACAAAGACCGTACATATGTTATGAAATCATACAGTAATATCATTATTGTTCTGCAACAAAAAATAATCTACAGCCCCCATTCTGATACTACCTTCAATTTCTTTAGTCATCAAATTTCTTTCACAGATTGGAACGATTGGTGGCAACTTATACTTGAAATATTTTAACAACGAATTTCAATCGGACTTATTTCTACTATTTGAAACTGTTGGAGCCATGGTGACTATTGGTAATAAAAAAAATAAAGACATAATTAATAGTAAACAAGGTAATCTAAAAATTATCAAAAATTAAATAGTAGACATTCTTTTCAGCTGAAGCAAACAAGAAATCGATAATAACGCTTCCAGATTTTCTGAAAACAGATATGAAGCATAAAATTATAGTCAATATATTACTTCCTCCATTGTCGAAACATTGTCATGTCAAGACATATAAGGTAAGTTGAAGTCCCAATCAATTATCTCATGTTTTCATGAAAACGGAATGAATATAAGATACAAATCATAGACTAAGCTTTATTTCTGGGCCATTGATATGTGAAGGATATTATCGTCGAGAAAATACGAAATATAAAAGGTAATGAAGACAAGTACAAAATGGCTTCAGCTCGCGTTGTTACTATTTTCTATTTTAATAGTATTTACGAATGTAAATTGCTCTAATTTCAACGGAGGAAATATAAAATTTCTTTGACTGTGCTACTTTCAGATTATGCCTCGATCTCAAAACGCACATGCAGTAGTGAATGCTGGGTTTCTATTTAAATTCAGACAAAATACAAACTTCCTCGAAAAAGCAATAATTGTTTATGGTAGCATATCAGCAAAATTCATTCACGCAAGTAAGACGGAAGCCATTTTAGTCGGAAAAGATCTTTATACAAATGAAACTTTACAATTAGCTTTGAACACGCTATCTCATGAAATATCACCAGAAAAAGCTCCACCTGAACCGTCTGTAGCTTACAGGAAAATGCTGGCTATTGCTTTGTTTTATAAGGTACTTACTTTTAATATATAATAGTATACACAATTTAAACTTGAATAAAAAAGCAGCAAAAGATTTTAATGGTGAATAATAAATTACATAAAACTTATAACTAATGTTTTGATGACTTAAATTTTAGGCAATTTTGAGTCTCTGTCCTAATGACAAATTAGATTCACGATTTCGATCAGGAGGTGAGGCTATAAAAAGAAATACTTCACAAGGTACTCAAACGTTTGAAACTGACAAAAATATTTGGCCATTGAACCAGCCTGTACCTAAAATTGAAGCATTGGTTCAGTGCAGCGGCGAAGCTACCTTTGCAAATGACCTACCTGGTGAGAAAAATGAAGTGTTCGCTGCTTTTGTTACTGCTGATGTTATTCCTGGAAGTGTTATAAGTGATTTTGATACTACTGAAGCATTTGTAAGTATTGCTTTACTTTTGCGTTACATAAATATAAAAATTTTAAATATCGATTTTTTAAGTATAAAAAATATTCCTCTTCAGAAACTGCCCGGCGTAATAGCATTTTATTCAGCAAAAGACTTGCCTGGAGATAACGTATTCACTCCAACAAACATTCCCTTCATATCTGACAGGGAAGAAATATTATGTTCAAAACAAGTTAAATTTTATGGTCAACCAGCCGCCATTATTGTTGCTGATAGAGAAAAAATCGCAAATAAAGCTGCTAAGCTTGTGAAAATAAATTATGCTTCAATAAGCAAAAGTAAACCTCTAATAACTATAGATGAGGTAATTAGATCTCCAGAAAGGAATACACGAGTGAGAACAGATTCCACAGTGGAACCTACAAAGACAGGGAGTGACGTTAAAACTATAATAACAGGTGAAATGACAATGGAATCACAGTATCATTATTACATGGAGCCACAAACTTGTGTGACAAAGCCTACTGAGGATGGAATGGAAGTTTATTCTTCAACACAATGGCTTGATTTGACTAATGTTGCTATTGCCCAAAGTTTGAAAGTTCCTGTGAACAGGTACGTATTCGAGTTATAATAATAGTTTTTACTTCGTGTTACAGTAATTTAAGATATTATGTCTTCTCCAACATTATCATTATCAACTTATGAATATCCACTGCTAGACAGGTCTTTCCATTATTCTAGTCTTCCCTATAGAAAGTACTGACAAATCCGCCAGTCCTCTTCCGCATTTACCCGCCACGTGTTACCTAGTATTTGAAGGTCATCAGTCCACCTAGCAAGCTTAACTTAATTCAATCTAAATTGGAACACACGCAGAATATAGTTCCATAACTACACTCCCTACAATGATCTATCATTTAGTCAGATCAGAAAATAATGTATGCTTTCTGATTTTCCTCCTGGTTTTTCTTAGTTAAGACATTGATAGCTTCGACCATTGTTTCGTAATTTAGTGCTTTGTGTCTACTGTCTAACGACTTTAATTTTGATATTAGGTTGCCATCAAACTTATAAACTATCCCTGTATTTTTTAAATCTAGCAAACAGCATGTATAAGTTTCACAATATCACTTAGTTTGAAATTAAATATGAATAAACGTGAGATTTAAATATGGCCCTGACACGTTACAGTATTAACGTCATAGTCCGTCGAGTGGGCGGTGGATATGGAGGAAAAATTTCCCGCTCCGTACAAATTGCATGTGCATCTGCACTTGTGACGCATACACTTAACAAAACATCCAGATTTATTCTGCCTCTAAGGACTAACATGAAGGTTGTTGGGAAAAGGATTCCTACCAGCTGCAACTTTGAGGTATCTTCATATAAATTGTATACCCATTATTCTTGAGAGTAGACTAGATAAATCAAATGTCAAAGGAAAATATTCTTGTTATAAATCTGTCGCCAAATGCCTACTGATATTTTACTGGATAGTTCGATCATCGTTTTAAAAATGAAACCAACATAAATTCTATTGGTTAAACATTTAAAACGATTATCGTGTGTCATTTTTCGGAGCAGGCCCACCCCCAGTAGGATTAACGAGAAAGAAGGGATGATTTTTTTAAATAAAATATTTCTAGTTTAAAAAAACATCAATTCATCTTATAATTTTCAGTTCTTTGTCTCTGAAAAAGTACCGAACCATTGACCTATTATACTAAAACTAGATTTTTGCTCCCCACGATACGTTGATATGTCATTCAGTGATCAGTCAAGCAAGTACTTTGAATTAATTTATACAGAGTGTTCAGTTTGGTCATTTATTAAAATTGCAGGTGGGTGTAAACAGTTCAGGTGAAATCCAGTATTTAAAGAACACATTTTATCAAAATGCTGGCCATTCTTACAATGAAACATTAACTGCCTTGACTATACAACATTTTTACAATTGCTATGACAGGACTCGTTGGTATGTTCAAGCAAATAGTGTTGCAACTGATATTGCTTCGAATACATGGTGTAGAGCTCCATGTAAGTATCAGTATTTTTCTATGAATATAATTAATAATTTAAATGACTTTTTATTTTTTTTTAAGTAAAAATCTTATGTTGAACATAGTTTTTTTTTTCAGTCTCAACTGAAGGTGTTGCAATGATAGAATACATAATGGAGATGATAGCTCATTACGTTAACAAAGATCCAATAGAAGTCCGTTTACTTAACATGACTAAAGAAAACAATCCAATCCCCGAAATTATAATACAATTGAAAAAGGACTCGGATTACGATGAACGAATGAAAGCAGTCCAAGAATTTAACATAAACAATAGATGGAGGAAACGAGCAATAAAATTAGTTCCTATTACAGTTGATATATTTTACACAGGAAATTTTAATTCTATAGTGTCTATATTCCATGGTGATGGTTCTGTGATAATAACTCATGGTGGTATTGAAATGGGTCAAGGAATTAATACTAAAGCAGCTCAAGTGTGTGCTTATATCTTAGGCATACCTTTAGAGAAGATTAGCGTAAAGCCTAGCACAAGTTTCACTTCACCCAATGCTATAGTTACTGGAGGCAGTATAGGCAGTGAATGCGTTGTATATGCTACAATGAAAGCATGTGAAATTATAATGAAAAGACTTGAGCCCGTGAAACAGAAGATGGATAAACCGGCATGGGAAGATGTAATTACAAAAGCGTATAGTGATGGCATAGATTTACAAGCATCGTATGTGTTTTCTAATATTACTGATGGTGTAAAACCATATGATGTATACGCTGCTTGTGTTCTAGAACTTGAGGTTGATATTTTGACTGGAAATCATGATATCAAACGAGTTGATCTGTTGGAGGATACTGGAAGGAGTTTAAGTCCAGAAATCGATGTCGCTCAGGTAAACATAAAGAATTTAATAAGAATCATTTTATAAGAGTCACAAATATTTAAATTAAAGTGTATACACTAATACTTTGTTAGAAAACGTTTTAATATAGTTTAAAACTTGAACAGATAAAAGAAATCAAGAAATTTAGGTCTGTCAGAGTAGTTCTTGTTTCATAGTGAATTTAATTGCTATCTAAATTGGTCAAGACTATTTTCCTATAAATGATAATGGTATAACCTAAATTAATAGCTTCTATCCTTTTTCAATCATGTTTGTAAGAAAGAGATATGACATTATTAAAATTTGTTCAGTGAACAGCAAAATCGGCTCCATTGTTACATTACTCATATCGACGACAGCTTTTGCTGAGCTTGTTTCACTAAACGATATAGTAATTTACAGATAGAAGGAGCATTCATCATGGGTCTAGGGTATTGGACCTCAGAGAAGTTAATGTATGACCATACTACTGGAGAAATCCTCACTGACCGGACATGGAACTACAAGCCTCCTGGCATCAAGGACATTCCTGCTGATATGAGGATATACTTCAGAAGGAATGCTAGGAACCAGTTTGGTGTGCTGCAGTCTAAAGGTGATTGTTTGTAACATGTTTCTTATCATCAACTTATTAGTTATGTTCATGTCAAAAATTACATTTGATACTTGACGCAAATTTACCCACCTTCCCGGGATGAAATGTAGCCTATAACCTTTGGAGATAATGTAGCTTCCTATTAGTGAAATAATTTTTCGAATCGCACCAGTATCACCGGAGATTAACGCGTTAAAAACCAAACTCTTCAGCTTTATTATTAGTATAGATTTACTAGACTGCCGCCCCGCGGTTTCACCTGCTTTCCCGGGATAATTTATTTTGCGTGGAAATTATTCCTTCTTTAAAATAAAAGTAGCCTGAGTATAAATATTATGCCATCTGCCAGTTAAAGTCCCATCAGAACGCATCAGATTTGCACGGTGGTAGGGTACTTTGTATTACCCGCCTGGCAGGCTACCACCTTCAAGTTGAAAATCTGTCCACCAAGCACCTTTCGGTGTGTTCCGACAGCTGCACTTGAGAGCCAGCTCCCTTCTAGGCTTTGTGTGCATCATCGGCCACATCATCACTGACCACGGTGAGATTGTGGACAAACACATGCCTATTATATAGTAAAAAAAAAAAAAGAACCGGTCTAGCCATTTTGTAGATTAGCGGGAGCAAACAAACAGACACAGATATAAGTACCGTTTAAACTTTAATATTCATTCAGTAAAAATGCTGTTATTTTGACGTTACAAACAGACACTTTCAATTTCATTTGTTAATATTTGAATAGATAAGTTTGACCTAAATACTAATAAAATTTTAGATTAAGAACTTTTTACTACCTAGGTAATTATTAAATGAATATATAGTAGCAAGGGCAAATAGCTGTTGTCATAAAATAGTTAAGTAAAAAGTTTTACATAACAATATAACTTTCAAACCAGCTTTTTTAGAAAATTATTTTAAGTGGTTAGCCTGGCATTTACACAAAATTCTACTAAGGGCCGATTGCTCATACATTTTAGTTAAAGTTATAGTCAAAGTTAACTTAAATATTACCATGCTTTGACCGTAGAGTCACTTTGACGATGACCGATCTCCCTCGGTCGGTTATGGTTACGGTAAAATATTTAGTTAAAGTGACACGAGCAACCCAGTTTGCTTTCTTTCGACGGTTAAAGTTAACTATAACCGTAACCTAACTATAATCTTACTATGACCGCGCTTTATGCAACCGACCCTAAAGCAAGCAAGAAAATAAAAGACTACTTTATAAGTTATTTAAGTTCCATGAATTGTAGAAATAATCTCATTTTAAATCTAGAAACTATTCTTGTGTTAAGTTAATAGTTTCTAGATAAATGTTGAAGTCAGACATTTTAATTTGCGTGCTTAAGTGACAAATGTTTTATACTTTGCTATTAAGCTTTCCGACCAGTCCGATCCATCCAGTGGTTTAAGCTGTACATTTTAGTGTAAAAGACATCGACATCTCAACACAATTACGAACGAGGAATTCTTCGATATTTTATTTCTGAGAAGATTCCGGCAAAAATTCGCTAGACTTCTTTCTTTTGTGGATGGATATACTCTAATTTTTCACAATTACTTTAATTTTTGTTCTACATTTTATATACCAACTCATAGATTGGAAACTGTTATCGAAAATATTTCTAATTTCGCCATTTAACTATGACTGTCCAAAGGTGGAATATTAACGTTTTGAAAGTTCGGGTGTCAATTTAAAGCTCGTTTTGTCCACAAAACAAGTGGACTCGGAATTTTAATAAAGACCTCATACCTTTTGAAATACGAGAGCCAAATACGAGAGCAAATTACGAAATAGCATTTTCGGTCGATGTAACAGACCTTAACTACAGAGATTTATTTAGTAGGTTACCAACCTTCCATTCATAAAAGATAACAGTGTAGGTACTAAGCACTGTCGGCACTTTATTTATGGTACACACGGCCACAGTTCAAGCTACATATTTTTATTGCAAAATAGCGCCTATTACAACCATATAAGGTGCCGCAGTGTGTAGCTTGATCTGTGGCCGTGTGTACCAGGGTCAAATAGGGGTAGGGTTCTGCCGCCAAAGTAATCAGGTCAAAGATCGCTAACTTTCAGTAGGTACACGTGTCAGGCCGGTCGGCGTGGTTATTTAAGATCCCCTATCAACTCTAAAGATTGTGGGTTTGATTGAAATTCAGGACAATCATTTGCGTGCATAAACATCTTTGGTTGTCCTGCCCGGTTGTATTCCTAATGTAAATGCAAAAGTTTGTAGATGTATGGATGTTTGTTACTCTTCCATGTAAAAACGACTGAACGGATTTGGATAAAATTTGGCATTCAGGTAGATCATACTAAGCTAAGCTACTTTCTATCTCGATAGAACATAAGAAACTTTAGGACTGTTTTTTTTTTACAAATAATTTCCATCATCTAAGCGTTAGAGTCTAAGTATTTTCCCATTTTATTAGGTGAAACGTTTTAACCTTATACAATAGAAAGAACCGGGCTGTTTAAAAATCAGGGTTTAAAAAACTTCATCATCATCATGTCAGCCGAAAGACGTCCACTGCTAGACAAAGGTCAAAGATCTCTACGATGATGATATTAACAGAAATTATTTTCTAGCCACTGGCGAGCCTTCATTCTGCCTGGCTACAGTGGTCACCCACGCGCTTAGAGAAGCAGTGCGCTCAGCAAGACTAGATGCAGGATACGATGATGCATGGGTGGACATAGGTATTTATTTAATAATTATAATTTTCTTTAAACAACCTCCACTAAAGGCAATGACAGCTCAGTGACGTCGAATGCCGAGATGAAGGTCATGGGCTCGAATCCTACAATGAACTTGAGCTTTTGGTGAAGGAAAACATCATGACCAGATAGACGGTAGTAATGCTCAGAATTATCCATTTTTTGACAATGATCCGCAGTATTCGATAGTGTAACCTTACATACGTATCCAAAATCATCCTGTATATTTGTAATATTTTGAATGTAAATAACTAACTATAATAACGTATTATTTAATTAGAAGTCACAAACCTCCAATAGTCGGATAGACAAGAGTTGCCAGCAATAGTTTCCCATTCGAATCTTCTGTTCCAAGAACACCCAAGGAGTTCAGAACCTTAAATAACCATAAGATTTTTTGTTTATTTTCAGAGAATCCGTGTACAGTCGAAAACATTTTCATGGCAGTCGGACACAAGTTGGAGCATTTTAAGTTGAAATAAATAATTTAATGAATAAATATAATTTTTCTAAGAAGCAACTGAGCTATTTCATTGAACTTTACTTTTTGTTGTGTCATTGCTTTCGATGAGGAAACAATTACATAGATTTGAAGGGATTCAATTGGAGTTGAAGCGTTGTTTTTTACCTTATTTTATTTCACTTACAACACGTAAATATTATACCTACGTTTTTTGTAAAATGTATACATTACCTAAATAAAAAAAAAACAAAATATTTCCTTTCTGCATCGCAGTTTCACCCGCGATCCAGAATTTCATAGGTCATTTTTATAGGTACCTACACCTTGGAGATTTTGTAGGGAAATTTATTATGTCACTCACACGTAACGTACTCACGTAACAACACAGTGTAACTACATTCTCCCTACAGTGTGGCATCGCGTATGTCGGGCGATGCTATGGCGCCGCCCGTGTAAGTACTTACGCTGTCGTACGCAGTCGTGCCTGGATTGTCACAAAATGGAAAATAAAATAAACGTGTAATTTAAAAGTATCTACCTAATTTAAGTTGTTTTAAATTATTATTATTGTTTATAATATATCATAGGTACACTCCGTGCAAAGTTGTATTTTTTTAAGGGCTTAGATCATACCACAAAGTAAAAAACATAATCTGTGATCATACCGTGTCAAAGTAATGGCTTAGTACAACCAGTTTGAAACGTCTGTGATTTTTCATGAATTAGGACCTGTGTCCTTCTATATCATAATTTATTATGTAGATGAGTTTAAAACTATCTTAGAAGCAGAATTCATACTTAAACAGGCCTCATATATTGTGAAGGTCTGTGTAGATTTAAATCACATGTAAAGTAAAAGCATTAACAGTAGTGCAACAGTGGCAATAACATCGGGATTATTTCCAGCTGTTAGTAATATATGCAAATAGTTTCATTTTATGCGCACTTTGTTTCTTTTTCAATTTTTAGTATGGGACCAACTGAAGTCACGAAAAAAACATCAATTGTTCATAAAAAGTACAATAATCCCTGAAAATTTGGCTACTCACTGAAAAGTAACCCGGTATTATAGGTTGGCGCAAAACTTTGGGGTATTGAATGTGCTACCTACCTATTTTCTGTTATACTCAAAATGGTTCCAGACCTCGGAGACTGTTTGAAATGAAAAGTAATCCTGTGTATTATTAAGAAACACCATTAAAATGTTTATTTAAATTGCTGTAAGCCTGCTCATTACTAACAGTCCAGGGTCAGTTGTAATTAAGGTTCTGGGCCTCTGAAATTAATTATTATGCTTATCGTTCGCGTTATCGCGTTCACATAGAGCAAGCTAGCTTAATTAGTATCTTGTAGTAAAATATCAATTAAATAGTTATCCGTGTAAGTATAATATTTTTTTATAAATTACACACACATAACTTTCATACGTATAGCGGAATGTTATGTGTGTGTAATAAGGTCTCTACGAAACATCAGCTGGAAAGAAGCCTTGAGATAGAAAGAAGCCTATCGACGAAGAGCGCTACGATTACTTACATGATGGAGATGTCTTTACTGCTCAAAATAATAATAATAATTGTATTTAGGGTAATAGCTCAGTCGTAGTGACGTCGAAAACCGTGACGAAGGTCGTGAGTTCGAATCCGACAATGAGTTTGAGCTTTCGGTGAAGGAAAATATTGTGAGGTTACCATAGCACGGTAGTAGGGCACTTTCTTACTTAGGTACTTTCCGTCTGGCTGGCTACCACCCTCAAGTTGAAAACATGTCACCAAGCACCTACTGGTGTGTTCCGGCAATGGGGTAGTTGACAGTGTCAAAAATAAATGACCAAACACTAACCAATCCATAAAACATGTAAAAACACATGGAAACATCAAATATGTTGTACATTTAATACATTTTATGATTTTTAATTACCAGTAGAACCACTAAGAGTAGATCATTTGATGCTGTGAAACTATGACGTCATAGTGTAATATTTCATACAAATTTCTATATAAACTATCGTTTTGACATTTATTAAAAAGTAGCTGATTTGATAAGTCAGTCAACTACCCTATTGTATTTGCAGTTGCCTTCTTGGCATTGTAACAATCAAGGTGGCAACATATTCGCAGTACCTTTGGTATTGCAAATAGCACTTTGGTATTGCACTTACCATCACATGGACCGCCTACCTGTTTGTCAACCTTCTAACATAAAAAAAAATTGATAAAAACAAAATGAATTAATATGTATTCTAGACCCTTCATAGAAAAAGACAGAACCTTGAACGTCATTGCAAGCTACAATCAAGTCAAGACAGGGACGTTATAAAAAAGTGCCTTTCAGTGACCATGGACACACGTGGTGTTTCCCACAGTTAGAAATAGCCCTCGTATAAAGAGAGACCATAATTTTACATCTGCTAAATCACTGCAATGTGGTAAATAACTGAGTACATAAGTATATATCGTGATTCATTGAAATCTATTATGATAGAAATAATAGTTCGTAGGATTGTAATTAAATACAAGCACTTAACAGGATAATTTTGAACGGTTAGGCTGCAAGGGTATTGAAATATCCTATCTCAAACAGCTGAAAAAAAAATTTAAACAGCAATAGTTGGTATACATGTTTCCATGAAAACTTAAAAAAATATCAACAAAATAGTTTATAATTCTATCTGAGTAGATACCTATTAGATTACTCGACCACTAAAATAACTATAAAAACCTAGTCCTGACCGATAATTATGTTTCAGTAAACTAATTCAAAGGCAAGTTAATGATACTCGTTCTAATTACGTATGAAATTACGTCGTAAGTACCTACATATTACAAAAGTTATTATTTAGGTTCTTTTCGTAATTAGAAAAGCCATAATTAAAACTACTGTGTAATCATGTCCAATAAGTTATTACACATACTTACTGTTTTGACTATACCATATTGTCATAGACAAAATCTAAACTATAACTTTACATAATGAAAGCGTTTCGTCTCTCTGTCTGTCCGTCTAGCTAGAGACCGAGATGCACAATTATCTAGAACTCCATTTATATATACTGTTCTTAGGCAGTTCTTTGAAAGGTATATTCAAGCATGTGGAGCCGCGGGCATAAGCTTGTCTACACTAATATTATAAAGAGGAAAGATTTGATTGTTTGTTTTATTGTTTGCATTGAATAGGCTCCGAAACTACTGAACCGATTTGAAAAATTCTTTCACTAATAGGAAACTACATTATCCCCGAAGGTTACAGGCTACTTTTTTCCTTGGAACGCGAGTGAAACCGCGTGGAACAGCTAGTTTAATAATAAAACTGCGTTTATTTGTATATGAGTTTAATAACGTAAAATATACAGGTAGATTTTTACCAAACACGATAATAATAGTGCCTATTGAAATATGTTTCCTTCTCTATTAGCCATTTTTATGAGGTATCATCAAATAACTACGCAATATTTGAAAATAGTAGCACCGCTGGTTCTCAAACTATAGTGTAATATATTACAAAAATATTATATTACATTCCTTAGAGACACATTCAAGATTGTTAAGTATAAATATGTTGTTGTATCATAAATACTTAATAATATATTATTAAATACAATATATTAGTAATCTTTGGTACATATAATAATAAAATACTACCAACAGCACACTGTGTTTAGTGATAAATATTAACTCGTATTTTAAGCAATTCAGCGATTTGTGGTGTATGATAAATAAAATATTAATAGATAATATTTTTGTAATCACATAAGAGGGGGGAGATTGCTTTAGATTGTATGATACCTATACTTGATGGAGTCAAAGCATCTACAAATTTTCTCACATTTGCATAAGACCAACTCTAAAATCACAAAATATCGATTTTAGATTCAACCCCATGGTAAAGGTTGGATATATACGCAATTATAATACGGTTATTTTCCGTTTCCTATTAAAATGTTCATGGTCAGAGTGAATAGATTTCTTCTTGGCAAGCGTGCCCTATCATAAGCTCTAAGAAACAGTTTTTTGAAATTCCACCCCTAAGAGTATAATATATGGGATCGCGGGTGAAACCCCATACATGAAAATCCTCTGTATCTCATAAATATGTGAGATGTATATTAGAGAAACTGTAAGTATACCATACATAGTTTATGGCCAGAGCATGATAATAGCTAAATTTGTCAAACTATCCATTAATTTTGGTCGTATAGTAGATTATAGACTCAGTTACGCTACGATCATTATATGTTACTAATAAACGTGTAAATAACCCAGTGTACAGCACAATGACTACGTACTTATAAAATTATTGTGTTGCATATATGAAGTCATTTTACTATGAGGTGTTAAGGTGACAAGCTGCATAAACTAGATTGTCTATAAAGAAGTAAAACATTTTACAAAGTGGTTTTTTAAATGTCGAAAATAATATTTAAAATCAACGGGATACAACATGAAGGTAAGACATGAACTAATTTGATATTAAAAAATATTTATTCAGTTTAAGCCCTGATATTAAGGCACTTATGAACGTCGCACAGAATTGCTTTTGCCTCGAAAAGCGGACATCCACTTTTTATTAACTTATCCGATAGAACAGGTTATTTTAAAAGTAAGAGTAAAATACCCGTATGATAATTTTGTCCCAATCGGGAGATATATTTCTTTTTTATATATTTCTATGGTGTTTATGAAAACCATAGAAATATTTAAAAAAATCGCAATAACTTTAGATCCAAACCGTTTTTGTTATATCTTTGATTGCAATTACTTGACGCTTTATAATAAGTAAATTATCAAGCAAACGCTTAATTTTTATCGTTAACCGGTAGTGAGTAACATCGAATTTTAAGTATTTTCGATTTTATTTTTTTATGGGCTTATTTCATGGTATTTGGATTCAATATCGAGACAAGTTGTTCCTTTGGTACTAAGAAGTACCGATTTAAAATATCATATCCAAATCTTATAGTATCTAGAATTTACAGGATTCTGAAATTTAGGCACAAGGGTTGGCACATGTCGCCGTTACATAAAATGTTTTTTATTGGAAAAATAATAATAAGACCCTGTTCCGGGTACCGGTGGGCTAATATTTTTAAATGTTTTGAATACATTAATTTTTAAGAAATATTTAAAAAAAATAAAAAATATGTGTAATAATAAATAATAATATGGTTATCTGAAAGAAGTTACAATATCATTGATTTTCACATTGTTAATGTTAATTCCATGTTGTTTTTTTATAAATAATTAAATACTTAGTAAATTAAATTAAAATTAATAAACGAAATTATAATGCTAGTAATCCTACTAGTTTTATAAAAATAAATTTTTTTTAGCGGTTAATATATTTGTTTAGATATTTCTAAGTTTACTAATATCATACGAAGTTAAGGTATGTAATGTTTTATTTCAAAAATTTGTAAGTGTATGTAAAGTGATGACCCTAAAATCAAACTTATTAGAAAAAAATTTAGAAGTGAATAACTCCTAGATACTGCGAGATATGGATGTGTTTCTTTTTATAGTGATTGGTTGGGGTCTAAATATGATTTACAATAAATATTGAATCCAACTAAGCAGAGATACAACCATGAAAAATCAAAATCTAAAAACACCAAAAAAGCATATTTCTTTACATCTGTACTAGTTAGTACTCTTTTGTATTTTTTTTCAAATATCTTTAATATAGTTTTGTTACACATAATAAAGAAAAGGGTAAAATAATGCGTATTTTTTGTAATTAATTAATTTAGAATTTTTTTTACTCGTGTTTGGTGTAAAATTGGCACACTTTACTCTTACTTTTAAAATAACCTGTTATCGGATAAGTTAATAAAAAGTGGATGTCCGCTTTTCGAGGCAAAAGCAATACTGTGTCGTTAGTTACTGACTTAATAATATCCTAGCTGTACCGCGCGGTTTCACTCGCGTTCCCGGGATAAAAAAGCCTATAACTTTCTGGAATAATGTAGTTTCCTATTGGTGAAAGAATTTTTCAAATCGGTTCAGTCATTTCGGAGCTTACAAACTTAGCAAACAAACCAATAAACGATCAAATCTTACCTCTATTAAATATGAGTATAGATATATATGTTTATGACGTATTTTTAAAGATATAAGAGAATATCATGTGAATGTCAATTTCACGGGAGATTTAGGAATGAAGAACAGGACATGAAACTTACTCTAAGAGAAGAGAAAAACTATTAAAAATGATATCTTGTCCTTGGACATTCTATACATACGGCTGTGTAACCCCAAGCAAGCCTAACCTTGTACGATAGAAACCAGACTGATTAAATACTGTTTAAAAACATACTTCCATAGATAATTCATGAATATTCGATAACTAATTATTAGATTCAGAACAAACAGATATTGTTCTGCTCATAAATTTTGTGTCATTCCAAATTTAGCCAAACTATCATAGACAAAACACACTTGTCATACTGAAGCTCTACCTACACCCTCAAGCTCGGCAACTCAGCCCAACTCATATAAAATCCAATGCCTCAACTTTTAAAATATTGAAATTTTATTCGTCTGTAATTCTCAGTGGATGGCAGGTTTGGACCCGATGTATCCCTTAATGAGTACATTAGAAATGAAGCGGACTTGCGTGGCACAAAGGCAATGTGCCATGAAGGTGGTTGTGGCGCGTGTGTAGTGGCCGTTAACGCTTCACTACCACCTGACAATGAATTCAAAACATTTTCTGTTAATTCGGTAGGTACTTAAAAAAAGCATCACTATTTTATTAGAGTCACAGTTGCTTGTTTTAAAATATGCAAGAGCTTATTCTCATGACATACTGTTTTCAGTGTCTAGTGTCTGTACTATCGTGTCATGGCTGGGAGGTGACTACTGTAGAAGGTATTGGGAATAGAACAATTGGCTACCACGAGATACAGAGTAGGCTGGCCAAGTTCAATGGCACTCAATGTGGATATTGCACCCCTGGATGGATCATGAATATGTATAGGTATGCAAATTGAAGCTACTAAATAGCACAATATACGAGGAATAAATTAATCAAATTCTTATATCTTACAGCCTATACAAAACTAAAAGGTTGACAATGAAAGAAGTAGAAAACTCGTTTGCAAGTAATATTTGCAGATGTACTGGATATAGATCAATCGCAGACGCTTTCAAAACTTTTGCTACTGACGTTGATGATAAACTTCATAATAAACTAATTGATTTAGAAGATCTTTCAAATTTTAAATCTTGTGGAGTAAAATGCAATAAAAGCTGTTCACATAACAAGGAAAAACAATTGCATAAAAAAGAAACACAAAGAAAAGAACAAAATGAAGATTGGTGTATTCTGGGAAAAGTTGATAATGAAATAATTTCTATAGGTAGTGGCACACAAAGATGGTATAAGGCTTATTCACTCAATGATGTATTTAATCTTATGGGTGATGGTAATGATTATAAACTGATAGCTGGTAATACAGGACAAGGTAAAAACAGGAATTTATATTGATAAAATTTGTATATCCACTTATTATTGGATTATTAAAAATCTGGTAAATTGTATTCATCTATTTTAGGTGTATACCACGTCACTGATTATCCCACTAATCTAATAGATATATTTAATGTTGCTGAAATAAAAGGACACAGAATAGATGTTAATTTAGAAATTGGAGCTGGAATGCCATTGTCAGATATGATGGAAATTTTCCGAAAACTCTCTACTGACATGGAAGAATTTATGTATTTGAAGCAGTTTTATGATCATATGGATTTAGTTGCTCATATACCTGTTAGAAACGTAAGGAAACCTTCCATTTATAAGCTAATTAAATTGAAATATGTAGTTAATACTATTGTATGACTTGCAGATAGGTACTATAGGTGGAAACTTGTTCATGAAGTATCTGAATAACGACTTCCAATCAGATTTGTTTCTTTTATTTGAAACAGTTGGAGCCATGGTTACTATTGGTAAGGATGTCTTGAAAAAGGTAGATTAAAAGTTGATTGATGTTACAGACTTACTGTTATAATTTTAATTTCAGCTAGCGGGGTGGTAGGTATGAATATTTTAAGTCTACCAGATTTTTTAAAAACGGATATGAGAAGAAAGTTAATTGTTAATGTTTTGCTTCCACCTCTGTCTCTACGCTGCAAAGTAAGAACGTTTAAGGTAAATGCAAATAAAATGTCTCATATCTTTTGTATTGCGGTCGTACATATGAAATAATCTTATATTATTAATTAATTAAAATTGTAGGTTCTTGGAAGGAAACCTAAAGATTGATATGACTATATGTGTGGATCTTTTAAAATTTGTGCTTTGAAAATTCGTATGTTGATAGTAACTTGATATTTTTACAGAAGTATGAAGCTATATAGACCAATATTTTCATTACTAATTTAATTCAAGCCATTTCTGAGATAAGGTTTTATTTTTCCAATATGTAGTACAGAACCCTAAAATATATATATTTTTACAGATCATGCCACGATCACAGAATGCGCATGCTGTTGTCAATGCTGGGTTTCTCTTCAAATACAAAAATAATTCTAATATTCTTGAAAAAACAGTTATAGTATACGGTAGCATTTCATCAAAATTTATCCATGCAACAAAAACAGAAGCCTTTTTAACTGGAAAAGACCCTTACACCAATGAAATATTACAACTGGCTCTGAAAACATTAGCCGATGAAATATCTCCTGAAGAAGCATCACCAGAACCATCTGCAGCTTATAGAAAAATGCTTGCGATAGCGTTATTTTACAAGGTTAAGAAATTTTAGACTACAAAATTTAGTATTTTTGGCTTTTAATATACCTATACAACCTTATTTTTATTCCAGGCCGTACTCAGTCTTTGTCCTGACGATAAATTAGATCCAAAATACCGTTCAGGTGGTGAAGTCATCAAGCGAAGTACTTCACAGGGTACACAAATATTTGATACCGACAAGGATGTATGGCCATTAAATAAACCGATACCAAAATTAGAAGCATTAGTTCAATGCAGTGGAGAAGCAACTTTTTCTAATGATTTGCCAAGTCAGACTGATGAGGTATTTGCTGCTTTTGTTACAGCTGATACAATACCTGGAAGTATTATAGCTGGATTTGATACTACAGAAGCTTTTGTAAGTACTAATATCAGTAATCGACATTCTTTCACAATCAAAAAGTAAAGAGTAATTTCTTTTTTAGAAAAATCCTGGTGTCATTGCTTTTTATGATGCAAAAGATATCCCTGGAAATAATTCATTTACACCAACTAACGTTCCATTAATACTAACAGATGAAGAAATATTATGTTCAAAAGAAGTAAAATTTTATGGACAACCAGCAGGCATTATAGTAGCTAACAGAGAAAAAATTGCAAACAAAGCTGCTAAACTCGTAAAAGTAAAATATGATTTTCTCAATAAAAATAAACCTTTACTAACGATAAATGATGTATTAAACTCTAATGAAAAAGATAAAAGAGTAACAAACGATAAAACAGTAGAACCCACAGATTTAGGTAATGACGTTAAAAGTGTTGTGTATGGAGAATTAAAATTGGAAGCTCAGCATCATTTTTACATGGAACCTCAGACATGTGTCGTGAAACCAACGGAAGATGGCATGGAAGTCTACTCTTCAACTCAGTGGCTTGATTTGACTAATGTTGCTATAGCGCAGTCGTTAGGTGTTCCTGTTAATAGGTATGTCTTAATTGCATTTTTTCTTGTCTAAAGCTTCATAATTAAGCTTTTCTTTACTTTTCTCATTACAGCGTACAAGTAATTATACGTCGAGTGGGAGGTGGATACGGTGGTAAAATTACTCGTTCTTCCCAGATTTCATGCGCAGCTGCTTTAGTAACACACCTTCTAGGGAAAACTTGTAGATTTATTTTACCTTTACAAACCGGTATGAAAATCATTGGCAAGCGGCTACCTACGGATTGCAATCTTGAGGTAAGATTTCGTGATGTAATTTCGATAGCGATGGTAGAAAAGTGATAATGGCACAAGGCTTAATAATCCCGTTCGTTGTTTTCATAATTCTTTTTTTAAGGTTGGCGTTAACAACGAAGGTGAAATTCAGTATTTAAAGAATACATTCTACCAAGACAATGGTTGTGCGCCAAATGAGACAATTGCTTCAGAGACTGTTAATCACTTCAGTAATTGCTATGATACTAAACGATGGTTCATTAAGGCAAATAGCGTTGCTACTGACACGCCATCAAATACATGGTGTAGAGCTCCTTGTAAGTACAAGTATGTTTTTTATCCAAGATTGTTTTTAACATTTTCCTTATTATTCAGTATTTTCTAGCATCAACTGAAGGCGTAGCAATGATAGAATATGCTATGGAAAAAATTGCTTACAGCATCCAAAAAGATCCCTTACAAGTTAGATTAATAAACATGAACAAAGAAAACAATCCTATTCCCGAACTTATTGAACAATTGAAAAAAGACTCAAACTATGACGAGAGACTTGAAGACATAAATGTATTCAACGGAAACAATCGTTGGAGAAAAAGAGCATTGAAACTTATGCCGATGACATATTACTTATATTATATCAGTCCATATAATTCTCTGGTTTCAATATTCCATGCTGACGGTTCTGTTATGATAACACATGGTGGTGTGGAAATGGGACAAGGTATAAATACAAAAGCCGCTCAAGTTTGTGCCTACATATTTGGTATACCACTGGAAAAAGTGAGTGTTAAACCCAGTTCAAGTTTTACTTCCCCCAACTCAATCGCAACAGGAGCAAGTATTGGTAGTGAGTGTGTAGCTTTTGCTACAATGAAAGCTTGTGAAATAATATTGGCTAGACTGGAACCTATAAGAGAAAAAATGGATAAGCCAATATGGGAAGATCTTATTGAGAAGGCATTTCAATCTGGAATAGATTTGCAAGCATCTTACATGTATTCTCAAAATGATGATTTAAAGCCTTATGATATTTATGCAGTTGTAGCTTTAGAAGTTGAAGTTGATATTTTAACTGGAAATCATGATGTTCGGAGAGTTGATTTACTAGAAGATACTGGAAGAAGTTTAAGTCCACAAATTGACGTTGCACAGGTAAAGGATTCTAACCTAATTTATTTCAGCATTTTAGCATCTATGAATAAGCAATCATAATAATATTATTTTTTCTGGTTTGGTTGGTTTGATACGATGTTTCTAGTTGCAGTTTCGTATTTTTTAAATTATTTTTATTTACAGATCGAAGGGGCTTTCGTCATGGGCCTCGGTTACTGGACATCAGAAAAAACAGTCTACGATTCTAATACCGGACAACTGTTGACTGATCGAACGTGGACTTATAAGCCTCCAGGAATTAAGGACATACCGGCTGATTTCAGGATTTATTTTAGAAGAAATTCTAAAAATCCTTTCGGCGTGTTGCAGTCAAAAGGTCTATTAGCAGTATCGATTTTTGTTTTTTTTTTATTATTGACGACTTTATATTTGTTATACCATGCATATCATATTATATTTCAGCTACCGGAGAGCCCGCTCTATGTCTAGCTTCAGTAATCACTCATGCTTTTCGTGAAGCTTTAAGATCCGCAAGACTTGATGCTGGTTATGAAGACCAATGGGTAGAAATACGTATGTTATATTTATTATTTAATTAGCTGGGAAAAAACTGGGACCTACCTACCTACACACACATACTCACCTCACTTACACTACACAACACATTATCTTCATGTGACCCTTTATTAAATTTTTCGTAATTATGTACCTTCTTTTTATTAATCGATCAAATTATTGTATTTAAATCTTAAACACCTTAAGCTATCTCATCTACCATACCTACTCTCTGTAATTGTTCTTGTTAGAGTTAGACTATGGTCTATTTGAATAAAATAATTTAGATTTTTAAAATTAATCGAATAATTTAAAACACTTCTCAATTTGTTCATTTAAATTATTCCAGTCATCTGGTGTGTCACTTTTCTCTCATCTCATACCTCGTATAATATCTCTTTTGAAATATTACACGTGGTTCTATTTATCATTCATACTTTGACCCGAGTGAATGGTTTGATAAAAATAGAATTCTTTATTACACGTTTATATAAAACTAAGCCCCAAGGATTATTTTCGTTTCAAATATAAAAATTTACGGAGAAAAAATTAGCACAGTATCGTTGAATTTAGATACTCATTTGAAAATATCTAGAACTTATTTTGAAATTTGATTATACATTTTGTAATATTCCCATTCGATGTTTTTTGTTTTAACAACATTTTTGCTATTAAACTAGCTTTTCCTTCTACGGTTTCACCCGCGACCCCTACTTCACCCCTTTTTTTTAAATAAGTAATTTCTTAACGGATGCCTACGTCAAAGAATGCCAATGTACAAATGTCATGCAAGAGTATAAATAAATCGTATCATGGGAGCCTTGAATAAACAAGGAGCTTATAATTGCTGAACTACAATCATTTGTAAACTATGCTATAGGTATAGGTAATATCAGAGAGAAATACTAGTCCAATTTGAAAAATATATACAATCACTGGTGAAATCGCGGGGCACAGCTAGTATATATAAAAATATATTTACAAGTCTATTTCTTATTCTGTGATAGTATCTATTTTCCATAGTACAAGCTCTTTTTAGTTTGGGATCAGATGGCCTACTCTGAAAAATGTCCCAGGTTTTTATTTATTAATATTCATATAAACTTTTTTCTATTTTTTTCAGAGAACCCTTGCACGGTCGAAAATATATTCATGGCAGTTGGACATAAAATAGAACATTACAAATTGAAATAATATTCTGAGTTTGACAAGAATAATAGCACTACTAAAATGGCAGGCAAGCCTGAGGGCCTACTCCGAAAATCGATATACGATAATCCGATCATCGTTGTCAAATTATTAACCAATAGAATTGCAGCAAACCGACGAGATGTAAATTGTGAGCAATTCTATTGGTTAATAATTTGACAACGATGATCGGACTATCGTGTATCGATTTTCGGAGTAGGCCCTCTGATCATTAAATGTTTACCAAAAATGCAAAAAAACATACTCTTCTTGCTGGTGGTTCTGCTGGGAGCCGGTACTCCCAAGTGGTAGGTAGGCACGCAGGCAGGTAAAACAACCCGTGCGCCTGCTGTACGCAGCTCCTTGGAAACCACTCAGTCCTGACCCTTTTGATTCCGATTATGTAAGGATAAACATCCTGCCAATGGTGAAAGATGAAAGATAGCCATTGGCTTAATATCAAACAATTCATCAGAACACTGTCCATTATATAAAAGCTATAGAACACAAATAAGGAGGTAAATTCTTTCATTTGTAGAGCTCACGATCTAAGTTAGGTACAACTGGATAATCTGTCTGCGAAATAAAATAAACTTTATCTTGCCTAGGTCTTGGAAGTTGATGATATACTATTATTCATATTAGGTAGTATAATATTTATCCTATGATATTAGGCATTTAATATAGCTACATAAAAAGCTTGAAATGTATCTTGGTTTTATTATTTAGGATTTTTCTGCGTTTTTTTATGGAATAAAGTGTTGATTTTATTGAATGGGTTTTTTTTAATTAGAACGATTAAAACAATCCTAATAATATTACAAATGCGAGAGTGAGTAAGAGTTTGAGTTCACGCTCAAACGGCTGGACCAATTTTGATGAAATTTGGTATGGATGTAGCTGACACCCTGGATTAACACAGGCTAGTTTTAATCCACGGGAACGCGGGTGTAACCGCGGGGCAGAATGCTAGTAACAGATATTTATATTTATCTAGTAACAGAGATAGCTAGTAATAGGTACGGTCAGCAATAATAAGAATAAATAGAAATTTACAGAAACATACACACTAAAATTATCTATTTTGTAGAATAGCATACAGATACATATAAAATACCTACTTACTTTATCTTTTTCAATTTATGGATTGTACCTATTATATACCTAATCAATATACAAGTCTATTAAAAAAAAATCTATTCAGTTAAAATTGCCGACTGTACTCACACCATATTTTACTGTTAGTAAATATATTTTCTTCATAAAATATTCATGAACTTTACCCCTTTCATGTGGTATCATTTTAAAGAACAGTAAATTTACATTTCAAACTATATTAGTAGAGAGTGTGAATATGTCATTACTAAAACTACCAATTTGGAAAATGTTTTCAATTCTAACAAATTATGTTTTACTTCATTTTCTATTCAATAAAAGATTTCATACTAGCTTTATTATAAAGGGGGATGGGCAAAAATGTATGGAAGTTGGTTGGTTGGTTTAGTATATTAGCCGCGAAAAAAAACTCACAGACAGAGATTTAAAAAAATTTGAAATTGTTTTCAACAAAGAGCAGCCCAATTATATTGTAGGTATAGGTTATGAATCATTAGATCAATCAGAATCATAAATAATGGCAGCCTATTCCATATTGAATTAGTTCAGTGGAATGGTTGATATTTTTTTCTCGATTTTAGGGTTGATCCCTTAGTAAAAGTTATCCATAGAGAAGAATACAATACTTTTATTTTTTTAAGAACGAATAGATAAGATTCTTGGTTCGTGGTATAAAATTATAATAAATTTCACCCTTATACAAGTCAGACAAATTGAGCCTTCAAATATTTTTTTTTCTAGCAGCTAACATTATTTATGACCTATCCAGTTTCTATTTCCGATAACATGACGTATGGCACCTCCCTTGGACAGTAGGCGGCGACAGTACAGACGCACGATGTGGTTTGTATCTTTATTATTGAAATCCAATTAAAATTTAAAATTAAAGATGAAAAAAATTATAAACCTTAGGATACTCTTGTCAGAGGTAGTATCTTTCAAATTTTCATAACTAAAAGAAAAAATAACGTTATACTGCCATATACTAGGTATTTTTATAAGCATGATTAGGTTTGTGTTGTTCAATGAACATCATCATCGTCATTCAACTACTGAGCTATCATCGCTCTAAAAATAAAATTTCACTAATAAATTAATAATGCGATAGATATGGCGATGATAACTCAGTGGTAGTGACGTCGGATGCCGCGACGAAGGTCGTGGGTTCGAATCCTACAATGGGCTTAAGCTTTCGGTGAAGGAAAAAATCGTGAGGAAACCATAGCACGGTGGTAGGGTACTTTGTAGTACCCGCCTGGCTGGCTACCACCCTCAAGTTGAAAATTTGTCGCCAAGCACCTACCGGTGTGTTCCGGCAATTGCACTTGAGAGCCAGTTTGCCTTCTCGGCATTGTTACAGGTCAGCAACACATTGGCATATCTCTGGTATTGCAAATGGCGATAGGCGACGGTAACCACTTACCATCAGGTGGGCCGTGTGCTTGCTTGCTACCTTAGTAATATAAAAAAAAATATATTTAAAAATTGTTCAATCCACTGTTACGTGTACCTGTACCTACAATACTCCGCCCATAGATTAAAGTCGATGCAATACCCGGCAAGTGTTTCTGATACCTTCTACATAGCGGACCGCACTTTAGCTGACGACGAGAAACGTACGTATGTCACTTTAACATACTTAATTAGTAAGAAAGTTTTTTTTTTTTTTTCAAATTAACTTATAAACTTCGAGTTGTTTTTTTTTTGTTACCTTTATTTGGATTTAAATAAGACGGAGTAGAAGAAATTTGACGGGCAATATCTAGCTTCCAATAGTTCTTAACAAATTTAAATTATTTTTTATTAAAATAATGTACCTACCTAGCACAGAATAGTAGTTTTTCAAAAATTCTAGAGAAAACTTCGCATATCTCTATCTCCGACATGTTATTTACGACGCTATTTTCTCGAATTAAGTTTTAATCGTTATTTAACTTAATACTCCTTGGAAGGCTGGCAGCGTTCCCTTTTTGGATGAACAAGCTAACGCGTTGGCGGAAAAAGCTCCGGCCCGCCGGTCCCCTGTGACCTCTATTAGTTTTGAAGATAATTTTCGAGAAAATCGGCATTAATGTTAATTAAAATAAAACCCTCGGAGCTTACAAGATACCAAAAAAATATTAATTAACAGGATAAAATATAAATAAATCCGTTTTTAACCGTTAATTAACAGGATAAAAAATAAATAAAAAAATCCATATTTTTGTAAAGTTTTTGTCTATAACATCGTGAACCTTTCTTATAATTTTGTTTGAAAATTTTGTATTTATAGGTAGGTACTTACCTGTTTAAAACAATAACCTTTTGTTGCTAAAAGAACTGAAAATGTGAAATTTACCAATTAATTTCTGTTAAAAAGAAAACAATAAGACAAACCAAAAAATTACATTTCAAAGGGTATTATTACCCTTCAACAATCGGTGTTTTTCCCACCCTGTAGGTAATTATGATCCTTCCTAGCATAGGTACTCTCTTTTGGTCAATTCATAAAAGCAACAAAGTTCAATATCGGGGAAAAAACACTATGACGTGCAAGTTCACTTGGCATGCCACGAAATGACCCTGCATACTTTTTAAGGTTACCTACATCTTTCGGGAAATCTGACGTTACACGTGGCGTGGAGCTATGATGTCTATACTAGGTACTAATAATAACGGATTCGAAAAATTATTTCATTAATAGGAGGCTACATTATCCCCAAAAGTTATAGGCTACTTTTTATCCCGGGAGCTCGAGTGAAGCCGCGGGGAACAGCTAATTGGATAAAGTTAACTTGACAATCGTATTTAATGCTTATTATAATAATGTGACATGAGAATTTTGTATATGTTACCGGAAATGTATGAAATCAAGGAATTGTATACAAATCCTAGGAAATGTGTACAATTCCGATACTATTTAGGAAATGTATAAAATATTGTTTGAAAAACTATTTAATGCATAGATATCCTAGGAAATGTATAAAGTAAATGCTTTCTGTAATAAAACACGTTGATCATAATATTTTTTTATTATAGCACTTATTGAGATAATCGGGTAACAGTCATACCGTAAAATAATAATAAAATGATCATATTATATTACTAATTTGCTATTCTATGCAAAATTAAAAAATAACCCCAACCTATTTTTTTCAATAGTTTCTATATATTTCCAAGTATCATTATTGTTATAATTTCCTAAGGGAAATACACAAGAATTGTATACAATTCCTATATAGCAATACCCTCCCCTCGTCCCGCTATCCCCGCGTACCCACCAATGTCTTAAATGTTTTACATTTCCGATTGCGATTTAGGAAATGTATAGATGTCCTAGGAAATGTGTAATGTGTAATTTATTTCACACATTTCCGTGCGATTTTAGGAATTACATACATTTCCTAAGAATTGCATACAATGACGGATTACATACATTTCCGTTAACATATACACAAGTTCTGAAAAGACCATTGAAGTAAGTACCTACTGATAACTGGGATTGATTTTTAAATTACGTCAAGCCACTGGTCTTGACAATAAACTTCTATGTATCGATTGAAGAGAATATGCATTGTCAAGGCATATTTTAAACTATTGCACAATTCTTTCGACATTAGTTATAAACATCGATCATGGCTTAATTAATGAGCAGCCAGACAATATCCGTGAGAATCTTTGCACATTTGCAACTTGCTGCTCGATTCAACGCTTTGCATCGATTGGAAAATATTATGGTGCTGTTAATTGATATTTTGCTCGTAAAATAATTACTTTCTACGCCCCGGGTATCATTCGCACGTTGCCCCCTGGTTATTTTGCTCCATGGTTGTCCCTAATGAGCTTTGGCGGCAACTTACGCTAACTCAAAAATCAAAAAATAACCTTCCATTGGCCTAAACTACTATTTTTTTTGCCTTTTGGGGTTGAGACTATAGATCGTTGGGAGTCCGATACTCATCAATTTGCTCGCACATTATCATCAGGTCTCCAAGAATCGGTGGTTGGGGAGCTTTTTCCGCCAACGCATTAGCTTAGTCACCTAAAGCGGAAACGCTGCCAGCCTGCTGGGAACTATGCTGATGATCGGCAGCAGCGGCCGCCTCCAGGATTATTGTTTATATGTTGATTGTATTTTGTATATTTGTAGCGAACCTATTGTTTAGCAAAACGCTGTACGAGGAATTCAACTTCAATTTGGAAAGCAGAACATTTGGAGATATAAACTCATTTTACTTCTAATGGTTATTGTGCAGAAACTTACTTTATACTTTTAAAGACTTGAGAGGGTAAATTCCATTCCGTATTTAACTACTTACCATTTATTTCCCAGGTTTAACTAGGGTTGCAATATGCAGTTACCTAAAGAGCTTAAGTATGCAGCTATTGGTGGCGGGGCAGCTCTGTTCGGGCTGCTCTTCGGATGGGTCATGTTCCCTGCTATATTGAAGAGTCAGCTAAAGAAGGTTAGTGTTTTAGTTATATCCTAAATGCACTTGAAAATTACTCGTAAACTTTTTCAATTAATTGAATAATCGTCCTTTATATATTTGGAATTTAGAATCGATTTTGAACCGATAACTTGCTTATTCTCTCGGTAGTTTTCGTCAAGAGATATTGATTCATGACAATTTGTCCTGAGTATGGGTTTAATTATTTTAGATATCTATATATGATGTCTATCAGCCGTAATATCTCCACTATACGACAAAACATATATTAACTGACGGATTTACAGAAACATATATTAACTGACGGATTTACAGAAACATATTTGTTTCGCCTAAAATTGGACTATATTTCGTAACTCCATACAAATCTGTCAATTTAATAGTATAGTCGATGAAATATCCATATTACGAATTTACTAACAAGTTAACAAGTCCTGCAATTTGATATACTTACGATGATCTTGTGTAATATAATAATAATTATATTATAGATATTATTATTATATTACAAGCGGACGACATATCAAATCGTACTTGAGCCATTTCCTGGAGTATTAGGAACTTCACTCATGCAAGTAAAAAAGACAGGGGAACGTCCTAAGAAGAACGATCTAAGGCCCATATTCGGTTTAGTATATTTCCTTGAAGAAATAATAATATCTACATTTATAGCTTCCGCGTTTATTTATTTCTCAAAAGAGCAATTTGTAATATTATGTAGATATATTTATGTACGCAATTTATGACAAAATTGACACTATTATTTTCCCTTACTAAATACTATATTTATATACGAAAAATGTGTTTGTTTGTTACCTTTTTACGCCTAAGCCACTGAACCGATCGCGATGTAATTTCGGTACGCAGATAGCGGAGATAACAGATATGGAACAGAACAAAGGCAACTTTTTAGAAGTTTGGTAAAGGTTACTCTGCAGAGCTTTAAAATTGGTAGATTTTAAAACTTTGGTAGTAGTGCATACAAAAAAATCGTAGGTACTTGATACTCGGCAGATACTTAAGAAATATATTCAAATTATGCCTCTTATGATAGTTATCAATAAATTGTAGGATCGGCCCGTGCACGCACAATTTATAAACGTTACTGTGATCTCATCATTTTAGTATCGACACCTTATTGACACAATAAAATTTGAACGGTGCCGCGATAAACAAAATTCTATAAAAATAACAAAAGCAAAGTTAATTACTTACAACTTACCTCAGCTCCAAAAACTTTAAAAATTCGTTCTTTGGTATCAAAACTGAATATATAACTTTCTGAGCAGAAAATTAGCTAAGGCCTAGGTCACACCGGAGGGTCGAAGAACAAAGAACCTTACCATAAGAACTTCGTTTACTTCCTATGATACGAGGTGGTCACAACGAGAGCTAGCTCTCCATGGTGACTAAAACTATAGGTATGGATGGCGCGCAAAAAATAAAATATCTATCTTTATAGGGGCGTAAACTCTATATTTTAAATTCTGATGATAAGTTAGCAGTAATTTTGGATTATACGTATGTGATGTTAGGTAAGCCGCAGAAAACAGCTATAGTATTCTAAACAAATTGCAGCAAAACTGAAATTACAGAAAAATAAATTTATTTATAGCAATTTTAGCGATAAAAAATTCAAAATTCGAATATCATGTTTAGTTTCGAGTAGACCACACATTTTTTAACAACATTTTTTTCACTAGTAACCTCCTGTAAGCCTGCCACCTCCAACGTGTCCTTACCCTAAGCAATTTATGAATTTACATGATAATATTATAGTCATTGGTATTTATTCCAGTTCAGAAACTCTTGTCAGTTTATTTCATGTAAAACTATATTTTATTTTAGGTTTTAATATTTATTTTTTATACTACTAAGATAGCAAGTATGCAGGTATGCGATCCACCTGATGGTAAGCGGTTACTGTAGGCAACCGTAGGACGATAAAGGAAAAGAGGCAAATAAACCTACCTAGGCATATATGACTGACTAATACTTTTTACAGGAAATGGCGCTATCAAAGAAGACTGACGTACGGCAGATGTGGGAAAAGATACCCTTTCCTCTTGATTTTAAGGTTTACATGTTCAACTATACTAACGCTGAAGAGGTCCAGAAAGGAGCCATTCCGATTGTGAAGGAAGTTGGCCCTTATCACTTTGAGTAAGTAATGTTACATAATCTCTATACAAATAAATAAAATTGAAGTGTCTGTTTATAATGTCAAAATAACAGCGTTTTGTATGTTTAAAAATCAAGGGCGCTAGTTACGGCAATAAAGTATTGAGTGCATTCTTTTTGTAAGAAAAAATCAAGGGCGCTAGTTACGGCAATAAAGTATTGAGTGCATTCTTTTTGTGATTGAACAATTAAATGAATAAAAAACACTCAGGCTCAACCTATTTACTCAAATAAGAAAAAAATCTTGAGGTAATGCTAAGTAATTAACTTCCAAAAGTATAACTAAATCGGTGTACAAACACATTACACCTATCATAAGTTTTGTGTCTACTGATAAAAAATAATACCTACTCGATTTTTTTTTTATGTGAACAGAGAATGGAAAGAAAAGGTAGACATTGAAGATCATGAAGAAGATGACACTATCACGTACAAAAAGCTGGACAAATTCTATTTCAAGAAAGAGCTCTCTGGACCTGGTTTGACGGGCGAAGAGCTTATCATTCTTCCTCATGTTTTTATGCTGGTATGGTTACATAATACCTAGACTTAACTCACATAGAGGTTAACTCGTTTTTAACCATAGAGCGAGAATTATGCAATCAAATTAGAAATTACGTAAACATAACATTAATCAAAACAATAAAGGATCAGTCCGATGTCCGTCCGTGAGTCAAGTGAACACACTTTTTCTTAGGAACGCGTGGTTCGCGTATCAAATTGAAATTAACCTCAAATCTCTCATTAGTCTATGGTCACCTTTTTCACATAGTCGGCAAACGTCTTGTCTGGTGGTAAGCGGTTAGCCTGTAGACACTAGCAACATCCGAACATAACAATAGCAAAAGCTGAGTGGCGCGGCACATAACTGACACGTTTCCGACTCTTCCCCCCTCCCTGATGAGCACTGGTGACCTCGTGCAAGAACATAACATCACTACAACTAAATAATTAAAAAACAAAGTCCGCCGCAGCCGCGTCTGTCTGTCAGCTCGTGTCGTGATAAACTCAAAAAACACTGAACGGATATTCATGCGGTTTTCACCAAACCAATAGAGTGATTCAAAATGCCGCGTGTATGAAGTGGTCCTACACCGTGCGAAGCCGGGGCGGTTCTTTCTTACTATTTATAATTATTTCTAGGGAATGGCGCTATCAGTACACCGAGATAAGCCAGCAATGCTTAACATGGTTGGCAAAGCGCTCAACGGCATCTTCGACAATCCTCCAGACATGTTCCTGAGGGTTAAAGCCATGGACATCATGTTCAGAGGAATCATCATCAATTGTGCTAGAACTGAGTTTGCTCCAAAAGCAGCGTGTACTGCAATCAAGAAAGAAGGAGTCAATGGACTGGTTTTTGAACCCAATAATCAGTTTAGGTTTTCGCTTTTTGGGACGGTATGTTGGTGTTTACAAGGCCGTCGTAGTATATGACGTCACACGTAGTATGTCCGATCTCTCTGTCTTATTAGTAGTTTAAAATGCTTAATATATCTTCCGTGTTTATTAACCGATTTTAATTTCACTTTTTGACATTTTTTTTTTACGGTATTTTCATATTTTGTTAAGAAATGCTATAAAAAAATCATGCATAAGTAGGTACTTATTCCATAATTTATCTTTTTTAATTCCCTGTGACCATTTTATTCCAACGATCTCTTTAAAATACTTGTGTTAGTAATTCACTGCAAGCAGTTCAAAATTTATCCACAGAAAAACAATACAGTAGACTCTCATGTAGTGACAGTAAAACGAGGCATCAAGAACGTGATGGACGTAGGCCAAGTAGTGGCTATGGATGGAGAACCACAGTTGAAGATCTGGAGGGATTCTTGCAATGAGTATCAAGGGACTGATGGCACCGTGTTTCCACCGTTTTTAACTGAGTTTGACAGGTTGCAGTCTTACTCGGGTGACTTGTGCAGGTGATGATTTTAAATTTAAATTTAGTTTTAGAATCTCTGATTATTAGGTAACATAATATGTCATTTAACCATAATTTAATGTAATGTTATTAAGGTAATGAATAAATAAATTAAAACTAAGCATAAATCTAATCACTTACAATTTAAAAATAAAGTAAATCATAAAAAAATAATTACAAATAGATAAAAATAAATCTTTAATTACATATTTAATTTACTAAATTAAAAATAATCTAAAAATTAAAATATGAAATAAAAATAAACTACCTACCAACATAATAAAAAGGACTAAACTAATCGTTCCCAAAATACTGGCCACAACGCCACATTGGATGCCAATGCTGATTCTCTGACCACAGTTGGTAAAGTTAAGGCTGATTTTTCAATAGCTAGATAAGCGGTATCTTACTGTTAATTTGAATTTAGATCAGTTATTGTAGAGTTATCAAAGGAATAGCATATCCGGGGTTTATCTAGCTAATACTCACAAAAATCCTTCCCGTTTACATTATTTAAAACTTATTTCAGATCTTTTAAGCCCTGGTACCAAAAGAAAACCTCATACCGAGGAATCAAAACCAACCGCTACATTGCCAACATAGGTGACTTTGCCAACGACCCTGACCTACAGTGCTTCTGTGATACTCCAGACAGTTGCCCTCCAAAAGGGCTTATGGACCTAATGAAATGTATGAAAGCTCCAATGTACGCTTCTATGCCACATTTCCTTGACAGCGACTCTGGTTTACTAGAAAACGTCAAAGGATTGAACCCTGATGTTAATGAACATGGAATCGAAATTGATTTCGAACCGGTTAGTATGTTTTTCGTGTAGTTTTTATTTTTTGCCTGTATTAATTTCGTTGCCTGTACATTGTGACCATTCACAGTAATTTAATTTTAAGTAACAATAAATATTGTGAACGTGTATAATTATTAATTACTTATGCCATATGAAATCAAAGGCTCTGATATGTCTCATCTATTTACTATTAATAAAGCTGAAGAGTTTGTTTGTTTAAATTGCTGAGTTTATTGCCGGCTCTTCTCAGCAAAAGCTACCTTCCGAACCGTGCATTAGAGTCTGACTATTCATAAGTGCCTGTGAAGGTCTATTTGAATACATAATATTTCATTTCATACTTAATTTCATAAATGCGTTAATCTCTGGATACACCAGTCAGATTCACTAACAGCCTTGCTAATAGGAAGCTACATTATCTCCGAAGGTTATAATAGACTACTTTTTATCCCCGGTTCGCGAATGAAGCCGCGGAGACCATACATAGAGAGCATAGATTCTTTCTATACCAGCTAGTATAGAAAAAAACTATGTCGTAGAAAGTCAGATTTCAGATAAATTAGGTATGAAATTTCAAAATAAAAAGGGATAAAAACTCGAAATCTTGTTTACTTCATATATTGAATAAACATTAATTACAGATATCCGGTACGCCAATGGTAGCAAGACAACGTATCCAATTCAACATGCAACTCTTAAAAACAGAAAAGCTGGACCTGTGTAAAGACCTCCCCAATACTATTGCGCCTCTATTCTGGATTGAGGAGGTAGGTTCCGTAGGGTTGCAAACATTGTATGTTTTACATATTTTCTTTTTTCAGTTTGCAAGAATCTGTTTACAAGTATTGTGTAATGATAATACTTTAGTAAGTACCTAAGTATTTATGGTGATTTGACAATTCTGTTATACTGGACTAGCTGTTCGCTGCGGTTCTCCATATCATAGACTATCTGCGTGCCAAATTTCATCGCGATTGGTTCAGCGGTTTAGGCGTGAAAAGTTATCAATCATACACAAACAAACAGAGTTACCTACTTTCGCATTTATAATATTAGTTAGAGTCAAATTAATTAAAGTCCATTTACAGTAAAACTACTGATTTTTATCACTATTTTCATAACATACAACATGGATTTATTCTTCATGATTAGCCTAAATCTCATTAACTGTATCGTATTTCAAAGGCAGATAATACGGTTTTTTGTAAAAATTATTGTGAGATTTTTTCTAAGAAAAAAAATACATTGAAAATCATTTAAATTCTCGTTATTTTATCGGACGGGTTTGTTATTTTACTTTTTGTTAGCAACCCTACTCACAATGTAAACAGACGATTGAAAGCAGAATTCGTGAAAACCTCCCGCAGGGGCAGAGATTTCAGGAATTGTTTGAATAGAACTGCCCATAACTTTAACGAGATGAACTTCGGTGGGTATTAACATCCTGCTTCCATTTTTTCAGTCAAAGCCAGAATTTACATTAAACTAGCTTCCGCCCACTGTTTTTAGGGTTCCGTACCCAAAGGGTAAAACGGGACCTATACTAAGACTTCGCTGTCTGTCTGTCCGTCTCTCACCAAGCTGTATCTCATGAACCGTGATAATTAAACAGTTAAAATTTTTACAGATGATGTATTTCTGTTGCCGCTATAATAACAAATACTAAAAAAACAGAATAAAATAAATATTTAAGGGGTTATCCCATACACCAAACGTGATTTTTTGCCGTTTTTATAAATAATGGTACGGAACTTCGTGCCCGACTCGCACTTGGCCGGATTTTTATATGGACGGATGCGTGCTACGGATGCATGCTATAGATGGTCGCGAGTGGTGTACATATGTGCCTATTAGCAGACTACCTACAGTAGGCGCGCGTT
Organism: Tethea ocularis; assembly: GCA_963555595.1. Classification (NCBI taxonomy): domain Eukaryota; kingdom Metazoa; phylum Arthropoda; class Insecta; order Lepidoptera; family Drepanidae; genus Tethea; species Tethea ocularis. Next base: position 8,180,698 of record OY741972.1, on the reverse strand, counting down.
ATTCAACGAAAGGTAGGCGGCGCATCTACACAGCACATCTTACTGGCTCCGTTACATAGCTTAGCATCAGTGGAAACGGGCACATAATTTCGTAGCTTAGCATTCACATCCTCGCATCGTAACTGTAGCACATCTCTGATGGAAAAGCAGCCATATCTTTTATACAAAAAATATCCTGAATAGGTCTACAAAAACACGCAAAGAATCTAAGAAAATGTTTTTTTTTATAGTTATTGGTAAATATTAAGGCTATCATATCGTAAAATTAAACGCCCCACAAATTGGATTTGGCTGGATTGAAAACAAGCTAGCGCAGTTCGTAAAAAGGGTAAAAAAAGTCAGTATTATTATACCTAAGTAAGTAACTGCTACCGGCCGTACCTAGGTGTCAGAAAGGTCTTAAGATACATTATATTTTTCCTTTTAATTATGTATCTATTTTATTAGGTTTCATTAAGTGAACATTTGAATTTTGAGCGATTTTTTTAAGCGGACTCCTTTTTATAAGAGAAATGGTTTGGAACTTATAGCCTTAATTTAATAGGTCAATGCTCCTTTTTTTTCGGGCTGACAAGCATACAGACGGTCCACTTGATTGAAAATGGCTACCGACGTCGCTTAGTGAATGGGATTAGGGTATTTGACTGACATATCAAATCCGCTAGGTACTTTTTAGGGTTCCGGAGTTCACGTCTGGAACCCTTATAGTTTCGTCATGTCTGTCCGTCCGTCCGTCCGTCCTCGGCTTGCCTTGCAAACGGTTAGTGCTAGAACGATGAAACTTTGTATGAAGATGTGTATTTACTACGTCGACAATAATTCATGTTAATTCATCATCATCATCATATCAGCCGAAAGACGTCCACTGCTGGACAAAGGCCTCCCCCAAGAATCTCCACGATGGCAGGTCTTGCGCTAGCCGTATCCAGCGGTTTCCCGCGACCCTAACAAGATCGTCAGTCCACCTTGTGGGGGACCTGCCCACGCTACGTCTTCCGGTTCGTGGTCGCCACTCGAGAACCTTTCTGTCCCAGCGGCCGTCGGTTCTACGAGCGATGTGCCCCGCCCACTGCCACTTAAGTTTGGCAATTCTTCGGGCTATGTCGGTAACTTTCGTTTGCCTGCGGATCTCATCATTTCTGATACGACTCGCAGGGAAACTCCGAGCATAGCCCTCTCCATTGCTCTTTGGGTGACCTTAAGCCTTCTTATATGGCCCATCGTAAGCGACCACGTCTCATTTTAATTCAATATCTGTAAAACAGTAGGTAAGTTGATTTTAAACACAGGTAAGAACTGAACATGACATGAAGGTAAGTCTGTAAAGTTTGCCCCAAAGTTCGCAGTAATTTCATTTTACAAGGATCAGAGGTTATTCACCTCATACCTTTCCATGCTGGACAAATAGGTACTTAATATGTAGTATGCTAGCTAATCTATGAATTATTATCGAAATATACATAAGTCAGATTAGCTGTCCCCCGCGGTTTCACCCCCGTTTTCGGGATAAAAAAGTTGCCTACAGCACACGGGGATAATGTAGCTTCCTATTAGTCAAAACCGACTGATAGTTCCAGAAGTAGCATAAAGATAGGTAACTCTAACCATAGATTAATATCATAACGTAGGTATCTGATAGAAAGGATTTTCACTTTGTTTGTTTAGATCGAAACTTGTAAGTGTTCAATTGATTTGAAGTTTGGTAGGTACGGTCGGCCAAGAAAGTGGTGCACCTAAGGTTGAATGTCGCTTGCAGATTCATAGGTGATAATGATTAGTTTCGCTTGCAGATCAATCTGACAATCTACAATATTTTGTTTACTGTTTTTTACGTGACAGTTGTTATTAGTTTGAACCCTGTTGTAATTTTCGATGACTAGTAAACTAAATCAAAACTAGCACACCACTTTCTTGGCCGACCCTACCTAAACATTATGTAACACCAATCACCGACGACAATACAATAATAATAATGTTGTCATTGAAAAAAAATACTTATTTTAACTAGGACCACAAAGTGGAATTCCATGGAAATATCTCGTTAGCACTTGTATTTATTATTGCGTCGAGTCCTCAGAGTAATTCCAAGGAAACACCGCGTTGTTCCACTTTGTATTTAATCTCCTATGATTTTTTAAACATAAAAGTACAGTCACGTACAAAACATGTGTTTAACTTTCCACGATATCAAAGGGCCACCTTTGTTGCCCTTAATTTAGGCTTATTATGAAAAATAAAGAGGTAATTTATTATTCTTTGTTTCTAATTGTTTGTTGTTTTTTTTTAATTATTATATGTAACTTTTCATACACATGTTTTTTTATTTATTATTTGTGGGATTCAAGAATATTCATACGTTAAACAAGTAATTTGGTAAAAATAATTTATGTACCAACTTTTTTTTTACTACGAATTGAATACCTATTGGATATTAATTGGGAAAGTGACTTTTTTGTTTGTTGCTATATATATATGTCGGAGAGTAGGGTTGTTTGTCCGACTCGATTGGCTCAATTTATTATCATGGTGGAGGTATCGGTTGAAATGGTGGCAACACTTGCGGTGAATGAATAACCTATGACTGAATGATAGTTTATGATACAAGTTAATGTGGGTAAGATCATTAAAGAGATGGAACGGGCGGATGGAACACTTTATCACGAGCTCTCGAGTTGTACACACGTCGGTGTAACTGTTGTTTCAATTGATACTGAAGTCTACCTTAGTGTGAGTCTGTACGTGTAGTTGAAGTGATTATTTGTCAAATTGCAACAATAAATCTATCGGGCCCATGAGGAGTTTCTTGCGTCGCTTCTTCTCCTCATACGGGACTGTTCCGAAGCGATGGTATTACGTTGTTTCATTGTCTGCACTACGTCCACTGAATCGGATCCTGATACCACTGAACCCTATACGTGATGTTTGTATCGCTTGGCTATCACTGACGCCGACATATATAATTTATATATCTCAAAAGAATTTACAGAAAAACAAAGTACCAAGCGCCGCAAGTACACTCCTTTACAGGGGTCCAGCATATTTTTAGTTTGAAACTCTGGGCCCTGGGAACCGGGGCTCGTCGATTGTTCAAAGAGGTCTCCTTTCGTCTTATAGAGGCCTCTCGTGAGAAGAGGCCTGCACATACTATTCTCAAAGAATTACCATTGCCATTCAGCGAGGCAATGCTGCCAATCTTCATGGCTCGCTTCCGCGGGGCAGCGATTTGGCACAAATTTTCTATTTGTGTAGTTGATTTTGTTTTTTGTAGATTTCATTAGTTGGTATAGTTTATTTTTAATTCAATTGTTTAGTTATACAGGGTGGAATTTTGTAATGCCACCTGGAGGGGAAGTACTCTTAATACTTTAGATAGAAAATTTTGCTCAAAGGAAACATTCCTTTATTTTTGAAAAGAAAAAAAACGGCATTAAAGATTTTTAAAAATTCGCTTGCCGCACACGGTAATCGAACCGACTAAAATCTGTAAAAGTTGCACCGTGTACTTCTATTGCATTGATTGTTAGGGTCAATAATGATGAAATCTCTTTAACAAACTTCATAAATTGAATTACATGAAAACAATTAAATTTTAAATTAATTTAATTATGTACAAAAATTTAAACTAACTAATTAATTGCTCGAAATGAGCTCCATTTTCAGAAGTTAAATGAATGGAAAACAATGAAATCTTAAATTATTAATTCAATCGGTCAAGTTAAAGCACTTTTACTCAAAGATCTATCTGTGTACTTATGTTATTCATTAATTATTATCATTGACGTCATTTATCCATCGAAATGACGAATTACTATTTAGATAAGACGATTGCAATTTGCACGTGTTTGTAATGCAGACTCCTTTCTTAGATGTGACATAACTGCGTGTATGACGTAGTTTAAATATGGAATGTTACATTTGAAAATAGATTTTCATCTGTTATTCACATTTGATTGTTTTTACAAATCATTTCATAATTGTTTCACGGTAAAAATGGCTTATCAAGAGCAATTTGATTTAATGGAAGCTTATTTTTTAAATAATAAAGATGTGAATCGTGCTCTGCGGTGGTATGGAGAGAGATATCGAGACCGTCAGACACCAACTCGATTTGTACTGAAAAGAATGATAGATAATTTAAAGAACACTGGAAGTTTCAAAAAGCGACGGCACCCTCTTCAACAAAACAACTTTGATTTTGAATTAAATATTTTAACATACTTCGAAGCATTTCCGAAGGCTTCAAGCAGAGATGCTGCCGAAGTAATTGGAACAACCCACACTCGCATACTTAAAGCGCTGAAAAAGTATAAGTTTAGATGTTATCGTGATGGTCGGTTGGTACAAAAATTGCATCCTGGGGATTGTGAGAGACGACTACAATTTTGTCAAAACATGCTGAGAGAAATTGACCGTAACCCTAATTTTTTGAGTAACATTGTATGGTCTGACGAAACCAAAAATTCAGCAATAACGGCATGTACAATCGCCGCAATAATCACTATTGGTCTAGAGTGAATCCTCTTCGTGTTCATGAAACTAACAGTCAAGTAAGATTTTCTTTCAACGTTTGGTGCGGAATTATGAGAAATATGGTTGTGTTAGTCCATGTATACGAAGGTCACTTAAACACTGTGAAGTATTTAGAAATACTCGATTTATTAAGAAACGAGTTAAATGGTTTCCCCGAGGAAGAGCGAAACCAAATAATTCTACAGCAAGATGGTGCTCCAGCCCATAACAGCAGAATCACTACTGCCTACATTAATAACCATTTTAATACCTGGATTGGTACAAACGGCACAATCAGATGGCCTGCGAGATCACCAGATCTCACCCCTTTAGATTTTTTTTTGTGGGGATATGTAAAAAATCAAATTTACACTAAATGTTATGAGAATATAAACGAGTTGAGAGTTGAAGTTCAGAATACGATTTATAACATTCACCACAATACGTTATTGAAGGTAACTAGAAATGAATTCGTTAGAAGAATAAATTTGTGTATACAAGAAAATGGAGCCCATTTCGAGCAATTAATTAGTTAGTTTAAATTTTTGTACATAATTAAATTAATTTAAAATTTAATTGTTTTCATGTAATTCAATTTATGAAGTTTGTTAAAGAGATTTCATCCTTATTGACCCTAACAATCAATGCAATAAAAGTACACGGTGCAACTTTTACAGATTTTAGTCGGTTCGATTACCGTGTGCGGCAAGCGAATTTTTAAAAATCTTTAATGCCGTTTTTTTTCTTTTTAAAAATAAAGTAATGTTTCCTTTGAGTAAAATTTTCTATCTAAAGTATTAAGAGTACTTCCCCTCCAGGTGGCATTACAAAATTCCACCCTGTATATGCCTAGCTATTATTGTCTCTAATAATTCATTTTATAAAGTACTAGCTGTTCCGCGCGGTTTCACTCGCGTTCCCGGGATAAAAAGTAGCCTATAACCTTCGGGAATAATGTAGCTTCCTATTAGTGAAGGAATTTTTCAAATCGGTTCAGTAGTTTCGGAGCCTATTCAATGCAAACAAACAAACAATCAAATCTTTCCTCTTTATAATATTAGTATAGACAAAGGCTTAAAATAGATAGTAAAATAATAGATAAAATGATTACCAAGAAGTGGACTGTATTATCGATAAAGCAATTTCATAATTTAATACAAAGTTGAACTACGATTGCTATCTTCGAGTATTATTTCTATATAAAATGAATCTGTTTTTTTTTTCTTGAAAAAAATATATTCGAAGAAACGACACTGGCACTTATTAAAGTTACTTGAAAACTCGTCACTTTAACTAAAATTTAACCGTAACCATAACCGACCGAAGGAGATCGGTCATCGTCAAAGTGACTATTCGGTCAAAGCATGGTAATAGTTAAGTTAACTTTGACTATAACTTTAACAAAAATGTACGAGCAACCGGCCCATAATTATTTAGGCTTTTGATAAATAGCGTTTTATAAGTAAGGGTTAAATGTGACAAATGCCTTCCAGGGCCTAGCACTTAATAAGACATTCGTGAAAATGCTGAAGTACCAGCTCTTCATTCCGAAGCGCGTGGTAGGAGTCATTCGCTGGTGGCTGCTGTCCTTCGGATCCCTTGCAGCGATGGTCGGCATTGTATTCCATTACAAAGGTAAAATTCACCATCACTTTAGAAATGACGTGACTAATATTAATTTTAAAACAACAGAGGGCCTACTACGAAAAACGATACACGATAGTCCTTTTCAAATTATTAACCAATAGAATTGCACAAAATTTATGTCTCGACAATTTGGTGCAATTCTATTGGTTAATAATTCGGCAACAATGATCGACCTGTCATGTATCGTTTTTCAGAGTAGGCCTCAATACCTACTTTTTACCTTATTTTTTTATAATTCTGCAGATCAAATAATGCGCGTAGCTGTATCAGGTGAGTCAAACAACGTTACAAAGGTCAACCCAGAAGAGGAGCAAAAAAACATCAGCGTCATCGGTCAGGCCCAGGAGCCAGCAAAGATCCACATGTAATCTAGTCTAAGGCGACTTTTCCATTTTTACTTATTATGGAGTCGCCGGTACGGTTTCGCTTATGGGAGTATTTGGGGGCAGGCGTTTCGCATTATGGGGAGACGATTGAGGAAATAGTATTTTCATTATATTTAGTTTAGTTATGAAGAGTTTTTTGGAAACTCATTCTCATTTTTCGTGAGTAGTTAATGCTTTCTAGTCAATAGTTAAACGCTAATTTTAAGCTGATTCATTGTTCATTAGCTAACTTCTGAACAATTAATGAAAGAGGAGTGTTATAAGTTTGTAACTTGTATCAGTGCGACTTCTGTAGCATCATAACTACTGAACGGATGAATTTCGATTAATTTTTTTTTCGTTTGAAAGTTCATGTTTCAAGAAAATCCGCTCAGCCGTTTGATGCATCACCTCGAGGTTTTTGTGTCGAGGGGTTCTTTATTTTTTTTTTCATTATTTATATATATTATTACTAAGACATATATTATATAATATTTTTATTTTATTTAATATAATCTTTTTAAACTTATATTATCTTGTTACGTAGCAAGTCTTATAAAAAGGAGATTTTAAGATAGCACTGACTTTTTCTATTACATGACAATTCTCAATAATATATGTTTTAAATTTAAATAAAGTATTAAAATAAACTAATCATTCCACAGTGGTATTTTGAATCCCTTTCAAATAGCAAAGCTTAGGACAGCAGGATTAAATCTTTTATGTCTATAGCGTTAATTAGCTTTGTAGAGATAAAATATGGTGTAAATAGCTTTTATTGCTGATTATTCAATGAAGTAGGCACTTAGTATTTTAAAAGTATATTTTGAATACTTTTGTAGAAATAATACCTACAAACGCTCTTTCTTTGATTTGAGATTTTGTGCTAGTGATGCTTAAATAAAATTTTATATGAGTATGATTTTTTTATTTTCTGCAACTAAAATACAGTAAAAATAATTCGCATGAAAGCACAAAGATATAGAATAGAAAAAATCGACCCCATTTTACGTGTAGGTGAGGTACCCTATAGAAATTACAGATTTCTAGTACTAAGTAAGAGTCTCTGAGCTATGCTGCGGACGATTACAAAATTTCCAAAAAGTGAAGTCAAAAGTTTGGATTGTATTAATCGAAAACAAACCTTAGGTGTCTACTCCGAAAAACGACATTCGATAGTCGTTTTGACCCGATGTGTCGTGTATTTATGTATAAAAAGTGTTGAAATATAATGATGAAAAAAGAGGAACAGAATAGAAAAAATATATTTTATACATAACTTTCCTGTTTCATTAAACAAATATTACACACATCATGTATTTATTTACTAATGGTAACTATGCTGGTAAATAATATCGGACTGAATTAACATGGTCCAACTTCTACTTAACCTATGATCACATTCCAAAATATTTGGAACACATAAAAATTATTGCGTTTAAACTTAAAAATATCTACTCTATATTAATATATACTAACTATACTTAAACAATCATTTAAATAAATAATAACACACTTTTATTATGTATTAGCAATTTACATCGCGATATTACAACTTTTCTCAACTATTTTGGTGTAAGTACGAGCGCATTAAACTTCTATGCTTTTAAATTCAGTTAATTATTTGATACACTTGTATTGCTTTCAGAAGCTTTCTTCGCGATAACAACATTGAACACTCGACGAATCAAATCGAATCTAATTTTACACTTTCCAATCACAATAAAATTGTTAAAGCTACCACGTATACTTATATGTTACTTTCATTGAGATGCATTGCATTTTAAATAGAGTACCATTTATAATACTTAGGTCGATGTTCACTGACAAGAAGACGGTACGCTAAATTATAATTGAGCGTGCCTTGTCGAGAATGACATTTAAAGAAACACCGACACTCACTAGAAAATTGGTGATAATTCCCAAACGGCCGAACGGATGTTCTTGAAACACAGCTAAGAACATTCCCGACTAATTCACCTTTCAAACAAAAAAAAACAAAATCAAAATCAGTTCATGCGTCGTAGCTCCCGAACGATGCCACAGACAGACACACACACAGACAGACCGACACGTTAAACTTATAACACCCTGTCATTTTTGCGTGGGGGGCTAAAAATTCATGGTAAACGCCCGATTATAATTTATCAGACCTTTTTCTAGTCGGTGAGCATTGGCCTTAGTTGAAAACTTTAGTACAAACTTTTTAAAACCATTTTCCTGTTTGAAGTTAGGGGATGTTAATAATCAAAAGTATGGAGATTTTCCTTACTTTAAAAGCATTTTTCAAACAATTTCCTCTCCACCTGCCTATCGGAATCTAAACCACACAACCTTTATTGTTCCCATTATATTAGACTAGCTACTTTATGTGGCCCAAGCACTTTGTATTTATGTAAAATATCTTGCAGAAACAACATTTCTTACAAGAATTAAAGTAGGTATTAACTTCATCGATTTCCCTTCACTTAGCATAGAATAGCAAACAGTAAATTCTTCTTTATTTTTACTGTTCAAGTAATCTGTATAAATATTTACAATAGCGCAAAAATATATCTGGAAAATATATCTACAGATATTTCGAATCTCACAACTTTTTCTTCGATAACGTTGGATCTATCAACATCTTTGATCGCTTTAATATACTATTAGACTTAACTAACAATCTATTCATTTGTCTACAATGCATATAATCTACTAGTTTCTTAAAACCGAACCTTATTACATAAGAAATAATCGCTAATATCGTTAACGTTAAAACTATAAATAGCAACACTACATCTAGCAGATAATATTGGAAGAAATTTAAGTCCTTTGCAGGAGATTGTAAATGGTATGCACCTTTATGTCTAATTACGTACTCAGTCCAATAAATAGCTCTTTCTAATGGAGTTTCCTTTTGATCTCTCAGTAAAATCTGTCTCTTCTTAACATCTACCCTATATCTAGGTTCATTTATAACTTCTTTGATAGCCATGTAAAGTTTTTCTGATGTTAAATGTTGAAGATCTAATTTTTTAGCGTAACCGTCTAGTTCTGCCTTTGCTGCATTTGCGTCGTGGTCGCAGAAGACTGGAATGGAGACTATGGGTACTCCATGGTAGACTGTTTCAAACATGCTGAGAAGACCTCCGTGGGTGACAAAGGCTTTGATTTTAGGGTGGCCTGTAACGAAAATATTTTACTAATTACAAATGTGAGAGATTAAGATGTAGTAAGCATGTGAAGAAGTTTGTAAAATTTTCACGCAAAAACTACTGAACGGATTTTAATGAAACTTGGCACATAGATCATACTCTGCAACAACATAGGGTACTTTTAATTCCAGGAACGCGTGTGAAACTGTTAGAAACTACATCTGTACCTGGGAGCCAGTTTCCTTCTAGGTTTTGTGTGCTTACCACCATCGGCCACATCATCACTAACCACGGTGACATTGTTACTACACGGTGTTATTGTTTTTTTTTTTTATTAAAAACAAAACAAGTAATAGAAGGCACGTTAAAAAATATCTACGCGATTAATGTAACTCATCTTTGAAATTTTAAGAAAAACCTGACATTGATAATGAAATGATCTTAAAAATAATAAATACCTACTTTGACTATGATCATACGAACTCAAACAAGAGGAAACATAATTTATTTCTAAAATAAATAAGGTAAATAAACATACATAAATAATAAGGTCCTCTCAAAGTAATAAAACAACAGACAATTATTGTTATCCCCATAAGAATAAATCTGTGCAGATGTCCTTAATAACACAGTATTTTTTTCTCACCATTATGTAAGTAAGACTTAAGACAAAGAATGGAATGGAGACGACTGCTTTGTTTATTTCCATTTGTGACAGTGTTGATAAATTGCTTTCATTTCCACTTCACTTTAAGACTAGCATAGCTTTAGAACGCAAACCCCACAGTAGTTTATTATAATAGTGTACTATTTATCTAGCTAGATTCTAGACAATAGACCTTCAGAATGTCAATGGACAACTTTTCTTGAGGAGTTAAGATATTCCTCCTCCCCCAAGGGAGTAATGTAGGGGATATGCGTTTGCACGATTGCTATTTATTAAAGAAAAACTATGGAACCTTAAAAACGATGAAAATTGGTATTTTGGCTTTTGACTGAATATTACTACGTTCTATGAAAATTCTATAATATTTGAAGATAAATCTATAACAATATTAAAGATTATTAATGTCATTAGAAATTAAGATTTGCTTTCAGTCTTTTTAGAAAATCATCTTTTCTAAATCTCTCAGCGCGAGTAAAATCGAATGACTGAATATGCTTCAGAATTTGAGATGGCTTATATTTTCTAAGGATATGTTGGGTTTATCATACAGTAAAGATTTTATTATGGGTCCAACTCACAAAAAAAAATAAGAATATAAAGTCGATAAAAATAATAGGTATTTAAAAAACATCGTGATTTCAGATTTGGTCACATAGAACCTAACGTTCACAGTTTCACCCGCGTTCCCGAGGAATCTTATCCTGGGATAAAAAGTAGCCTAATATTATTCCAGGGTATGATATATCTATGTGCAAGTTTCACCCAAATCCTTTCAGTAGTTTTTACGTGAAATAGTAACATACATCCATCCTTACAAACATTTATTAATATTAGTAGAATGAGGCCTTACCGAGTAAATCCTGTTGTGGCAACCATTTATACAACCTCACATTTGAGGGGATATCAGTGAGGTTCTGCTCAGCATCCTGCTTCCATAGAACCCTTTGTGGTAGTCTTCCGAGCGCGTTCACGATCAAGCGATGAGCTGACAGCGGCATATTACTCGTCCTCACTGAGGACCCCATCGATATGTATATGAAACCAGCGTCGCCTGCTCCCGAGATCCATTCTTCAATATCCTGAATGGATAAAGGATAAGGTAAAGGATAGGATAAAGTACCCTGATGTTTTGGATAAATACCTATTAAAGCAACGATATCCGAGAAATGATTATGATTAGAATAGACTATGTTTATCTCGGCATTCTTTGTTGCAAGAGATTTGTAAAAAATCTATGTTAAACTAGAGAATATGTGAAGAGATTTTTTTTTTAACTGAAGTTTTCATTAGTAACGTCAGAAAAAATGCATGGATGCTTTTTAAAACTTTTGTAATTTAATTTGAGCCTATTTACCTAAAGTCTAAGCAGTCACTTATGCCTAAGGCTTTCAGGCAATTATAGGTACTTATAAAGGTAAAAATTAATTCATATTACCATCAGATAAGTATTCAAAAATAGGTTACACAGCATAATAAAATTAAATTACCAACAAAATTGTGTGGAAAATTTTTGGACATAATATTTCACATAATCAACTACAACATAATAGAATTTCACCACATACATATTCTAAGATTAATTCAGCATGGAGAAAAATGCTTTTACTTACTGCACATTCGACTATAATTTTACCATGGAAATTAACGCAAAAAAATAAAGCGCCTTGAAATATTTTCTAGCAAGACACAGTCCGGTCACTTGACCAAGTACAAAAATAATAATTTATTACTAGCGACCCGCTTCGGCTTCGCATCCAAAAGTTCCCATGAAACAGATTTTTTTGGCGACTTGGAGCCGTGATATTATCTTTATTTACATATACGAAGTTTCAATTAGGATTTACTTTACTTAATGACACACATGACAGTGAAAACCGTTTTAAAATCCGTTGAGTGGTTTAGAACGAGTTGGCGGATAAACAGTCAGACTCCTCTGCGTCTAGAGGGCGACTTCATTTTATACTATGTTTACAAGCTTTTGGTAGACACAAAACATCACTTACCGGGTCCAATCTCTTCGGTTCCTTACAATGAATACACGCAACTTCAGCGACATTAGGCAAATATGGTCTAGGGTACGACACTGAATAATGCCCATTCTGGAGTATAAAACTAACATTTTTTGACATATCGTACACATGAGGCATTTGATGACCAAAGTGTCTTCTCAAAACTCCTTGAAGAATCGTCACGCTTAGCGCATGTAATGATATAGTCCCGAAATGCCATGCTGAATTTATTGCTCTATCTACTAAGCCCATGTTATCAGTGAAGCCTCTCCCGAAAAATGGTGTGACGGAAAATGGGGTTGGGCTGCCGGAGTTACTCATCCCCATGGTATAGAATCCAACGGTGTTGATGTACATGAAAGGTACTTTCATGCGGTAGACTATGCCCAGGGCACATTCTGGGTAGGCCCCGTCGAGGACAATAAGATCGTAGGTCCTTCCTGATCTGAGGAAAGACCTCGTCTCAATGTCGTTTAGGAAGGCATCACACGCCTGGAATGAAAGGTTAAGTTAAAATTACTATTATATATGGAAACGATGGAAAGTGACTTGAGTGAACTTCTATATTCGACATGCCCTGTGACGTAGTGCCCTATGACGTCACAGACAATGTCAAATCGATTCGAATTTCTTGGCCGCCGTTTAAAAGACGCCATTTTTATTTGAAGCCACTAAATATATTAGTCTGGAAGTAACTTTGATACCTTTGGCTTTGATATTCATGAATGGGTTTTACGGCCAGTACGGACCATTCAGCGTTCCAGACTTTATGGTAGTATTTGATAATTGCTTATTAATATATTTAGTGGCTTCTTTTACTTTGATACCTTTGGCTTTGATATTCATGAATGGGTTTTACGGCCAGTACGGACCATTCAGCATTCCAGACTTTATGGTAGTATTTGATAATTGCTTATTAATATATTTAGTGGCTTCAAATAAAAATGGCGTCTTTTCAATGGCGGCCAAGAAATTCGAATCGATTTGACATTGTCAAATTAGAAATATTTATAGTAGGTACTTACTATTTTTTTTTACTACGTACTATACGTCTGTTTTTCTAGACTGATTTATCGATATTTATAAGCTCACCCTCACCCTCAAGTTGAAAATCTATCGCCAAGCACCTTTCGGTGTGTTCCGACAGCTGCACTTGAGTGCCAGTTCCTTTCTAGGCTTTGTGTGCTTACCATCATCGGCCACATCATCACTGACCACGGTGAGATTGTGGTTAAACACAGGACTATACGTAGTAAAAAAAAATAAAAAAAATAGTAAGTACCTACTATAAATATTTCTAATTTGGTAATCAAAATCATATAAATAATAAACCGACTAAGTGCGTGTCGGACCTCGCACATTGAAGAGTTCCATCAAAGATTTCCGTAACATTTTTTGAGCAACCATACAATTGCCTTGTACCTAATATTTTGAAGACCTTAAGCTCAATGGATATCACATATATATAACCATAGTTTATATTCAGTATACATACGTTAATGTTTATAATACTTGGCACAAAAGGTGTCAGATATTAATGGTCAGTATGAGTGCAATCGATCTGTTACTGCGTCAAAGAAGGACAAATCAAAATACACACAAGTAATGACAGCTCAGTGGTAGTGACGTCAGATGCCACGACGAATGTCGTGAGGAAACCATAGCACGGTGGTAGGGTACTTTGTAGTCCCGTCTGGCTGGCTACCACCCTCAAGTTGAAAATCTGTTACCAAGCACCTACCGGTGTGTACCGGCAATTGCAAAAAAAAAAAAAAAATAAAAAAAAATTGCAGTTGAGAGCCAGTTGCCTTCTCGGTATTGTAACAGGTCGGCAACACATTGTCAATACCTCTGGTATTGCAAATGGCGATAGGCGACGGTAACCACTTACCATCAGGTGGACCGCCTGCCTGCTTGTCAACCTTCTGACATAAAAAAACAAGATAGCTTTATCTATCATTTTGTCCCATCCTAAGACTTACTAAGATAGGGATGAAATATAGGGATGACTAGTAACTAATACGAGGTATCCAAATCCCTTAAACTTATACTACTCAACATGTTATACCAACCTCGTATGCATATCTGACAATATCACCAACACCTAAAGGCTCCTCGCCTCTCATCCTGGCTCCCACCAGGTCCCAGGACATGTAGCTCCTCACGTAGGAGACCAGCCCTTCTGGAGCTATCTCCTCTAGACCGTTCACGTGGAAATCTGGAGGGAATGCGCTGATGAATGTAATGTTGTGACCCCTGAAAGAAGAATAGGAATATATTTATTTGTATGAAAATTAGTTAACAAATATAATAGAATACTTCCATATATTTTGAATACATGAGTTTATATAAACGAGTCAAATTTTTCCAAAAGTTAAAGGTATTTTTTTTTCAGCCATCAAGACTTAGGGTCGGTTGCATAAAGCGCGGTCTTAATAAGTTATAGTTAGGTTACGGTTATAGTTAACTTTAACCGCCGAAAGAAAACAAACTGAGTTGCTCGTGTCACTATAACAACAATTTTTACCGTAACCTTAACCGACCGAGAGATCGGTCATCGTCAAAGTGACTCTACGGTCACAGATTTTATTTACTCATGTGCTACTACTGTTTATTTACTCATGTGCTTCGGTCAAATCAGGGTAATAGTTAAGTTAACTTTAACTATAACTTTAACTAAAATATACGAGCAACCGGCCCTTATTGTTTATACAAGAAGGCGATGATAGCTCAGTGGTAGTGGCGTCGGATGCCGCGACGAGGGTCGTGGTTCGAATCCTACAATGAGCTTGAGCTTTCGGTGAAGGAAAACATCGTTAGGAAACCATAGCACGGTGGTAGGGTACTTTGTAGTACCCGCCTGGCTGGCTACCACTCTCAAGTTGAAAATTTGTCGCCAAGCACCTACCGGTGTGTTCCGGCAATTGCACTTGAGAGCCAGTTTGCCTTCTCGGCATTGTAACAGGTCAGCAACACATTGGCAATATCTCTGGTATTGCAAATGGCGATAGGCGACGGAAACCACTTACCATCAGGTGGGCCGTATGCTTGCTTGCTACCTTAGTAGTATAAAAAAAAAAAAAGTAAAAAAGAAACCCTTATCAAAAGCCATGTTCACAAAATAAAAAAGTATCCTATGACTACAATAAGGCAATCATACGTCCATCTTTGGGATATGCCAATATTTATTAATTCCATTCGTTCATGATTTTACTGATAGAATTCGTTTATCGACTAGTTTTCCGCCCCGCGGGGTAAATCCACGCAATCCTCTATTTTACCCTTAATTCAACCCCTAGGGCACTGAGGTATATTACTACGTATAGAGAAGACGCCACATTTACTCAATATGTTCCGTTCAAGTGCAGTCATCCGGCCGCACTTCACTTAGTTGCATAAACACGAAACAAAAATCATGGCGCTTATGACCTTTTGGTCGCGAAAACACTACACTTTAAAAGCGTTCTAGCGCTACTTGTTAAAACTGCCTGGTTAGACGTCTAATTATTGTTTCAACGCTGCAGCGAATATTAACAAAATGGAGCATGACCTTTGCTTAGGATAGCTTCTCTATACGTAGTAATTATACCTCAGTGCCCTAGTGTTGAATTTTCAGAAATCGATTCTTAGCGGATACCTATGGAAATTTAAAGTAGTTTATATTGTATAACTTTCAGTCCGATCCGTCCATTGGTTTGAGCTGTACATTAGTCAGTCAGTCACGTTTTTTTAATGTATTTAGAGCTACTTAAATATTGATTATTTTTCGCAAGTATATACTTTTTAGAGTGATCTAGTTATACCTTCTAATCAGTCCTCTGGCTAATTCCCAAAACGGCATCTTATGCGACTTGGTGCCACCCATGGTTATCATGAGGATATTGCTGCCGCACACAGACGCTGCCAGCAGGATCGGCAGACATATTATCGGCCACCTGGACCCCAACTGAAAATAAAGAGCATCAATCATATTATGATCCTGTTATAAGGCAATATATTGGATATTTCAGAATATTGCCACAAGAGGAATTGTCGAACCAAACTCGAATGGGTCTGTAATTTAGTTTTAAGACCTTCAGAGAGTGGCTTTACGTAATTCTAAATCGATCGTAATAATATCGGAGATATTTATATCATAATTGTCAATATTAACTAAGGTAAATAGAATGGTGCCTCGTACGTCCGTCTCCTCTCTTTCATCCAAATATTATAGGAGATAATAAAAACTGACAAATTAGTCATTGCTGTTTTCATTTACGGGTAAATAAACGTAAACATTATAGATTGCGCCTAATTTCACGTGGATTTAAGCAATCGGATTAATTTGACAGGGCTAAATTTATTTTATTTCTTTCTATATTTTTTGTAAACAATAGAATCAAGGACAATATGTTCATTAAAAAACATGTTAACAAAAGGTGATACGAACAAAATATATCTAAAAGAGTTTTATCTTTTTTCCAGCAAAATGTTGCTTCTTTTATTTTATCTTAAATCATTTATTGCAGCATACATACACTATGAATGGATACGTGGCCTATGTGCATATTTTATTAAGTTCTCACGGCATTAGAATGCTCGTACGCAGCCCAAGTAGGTACCTAAACATCTACTGCAGCTACCATTCAAATGAAGTACCAATCACTCAGTCAGAAGGTATGTATTGTTTTCATATATGAGATATAATATTTAGGCCATGTTTTATACGTCACGCGTATTTACATAAGATTTGTTTTCAACATGGAATGATATTTCTACATTTAATTACTATTGCGTTACAAAATGTAGATACCTACTATCTGTTAGCGAAATCGCTTGTTGTTGCAGACATAGTGTGTCATGGTACTTTATCAGTTTTAGGATCTACCCACGATAATAATAGGTCCTAGGACATTCACCACACACGACTGGGATCCCAAAGTAAGTAAGTTGAAAATCTGTCGCCAAGCACCTACCGGTGTGTTCCGGCAATTGCACATTAGCGCCAGTAATTGCCTTCTCGGCATTGTAACAGGTCGGCAACACATTGGCAATACCTCTGGTATTGCAAATGGCGATAGGCGACGGTAACCACTTACCATCAGGTGGACCGCCTGCCTGCATGTCAACTTTCTGACATAAAAAAAAAAAAACATTTTAATTCATAAATATTTTTTTAGCACCTACTCAAACAAATTACTTTTATATTTACCGCCTGAGACTTATGTCAATTATTGATTATTCTATTTATTCATTAGGTATGTTTTTGAAACTATTTAAATCTTTACATTACTTCAATAAATAACGAACATTTCTCAGAAAGCAACAAATGTACAGTTTTATAATGTTTTGAATGTAAAATCAATACATAGATAAATCTACAGCCATAACCCTGAGTCGCTAAACGGAAAATTCTATTTTTGTCTTATGACTTTACTCGCCTTACAATACATAAAATCTTTATCCAAATTAGCACGGTGGTACTTTGTTTGCCCGCCTAGGTGACTACAGTATGACACAACTTAGATGTAGCATCGGCAAATCGTTTTCGTACACTTCAATTCCAATTTACACAACTAATAAAAATCATTCACTATCGCGCCATTCAACGTTCAACAAGATCATTTTCGCCGATCATTTTTTAACACATGAGTAATGTTGTAGGCGCACTCTTTTCGAGAACGATCGATTTTCCGAATTTTGCCGATGCTTCATCTAAGTTGTGTCATACTATACCATCATTTTGAAAATGTATCACCATGTAGGTGTACCCATGTCTTCCGCCTACTACACGAAAATATCCTAGAGAATTATATATTTTAAGCCCAAAATATCAGCTGGTAAGCATACCAGCGTCGCCTTCATCGTCACACTTCGGTAAGATTGTGGTCAAACAAAAACTAATCGACCGAGCGTACCTATACCTACCGTTTTTATTTAACACTGATGAAATTTTAACTTGAAATAGTTCTAATTTCATTTCGAGATAGTTTTGTAAATGAGATACTTGCTGGGTAAAACAGCGAGTGATTTTAAATTGCTAGGTTACGACACTCCATAACTCGCAAGCGCTCGTGCGTAGGTACCTACTGTATCTAGACACAGTAGGTAAGAAATATTTCAATATTTACACACCTTTTGTTGACACAAAAGCACCGAGTTAATAAAAGCCGAATCGTAATAACTCCCTTTTAGGAATTCAGCTATTCCCGGGTGATCCTTATTGAGATTTTCATATGAAAACACCATTCATGACGTCATTCTCGGAGGTTTTAAAAAAAATCATACAAGCATTGTCCTGATAATTAAGCACAACAATACGGACAAAATTCTGACATAACAAAAAAAACATAAAAATGTGATGCTCCTATAAAAAAAAGTACTATCACTCTCACTGGAATCATCAACGCCCAGCAAAAGCTGAAGAAATCTAGAAAGCTGGAATTCTCCACAAAGGATGGTGTAGACAAGAAATAAGGTCAGATTTTTCGAAATTCAGCGCGTGCCGGGCGGAAGGCTATTTATTATACGAGTAGTATATAAATCGATGTTTTGTCGGTCTGCTTGTAATGTAGGCTTAGGTAACTATACAATTCATCCGATGAAAGTAGTGATTCATCCGTATTTGACGCCAGCATTCGGTATACACGCAGAAAGAAGAAAACTTATTTTTGGGAAGATTTACGTAGGTTGCCGGTTGTACCTATAATTTTTATTGCGTTCTTAACATATACTTAGGTCATGATCGTAATGCCGTGTTCATGAATAGTTTGGTGCTTAAGTATTATCAAGGAAGTATTACTTGTAAGTTTTTTTTTTTTACTATGTATAGGCCTGTGTTTGGCCACAGTCTCACCGTGGTCAGTGATGATGTGGCCAATGATACAAAGCCTAGAAAGGAACTGGCTCTCAAGTGCAGCTGTCGGAACACACCGAAAGATGCTTGGCGACAGATTTTCAACTTGAGGGTGGTAGCCAGCCAGGCGGGCACTACAATGTACCCTACCACCGTGCTATGGTTTCCTCACGATGTTTTCCTTCACCGAAAGCTCAAGCTTATTGTAGGATTCGAACCCGGGACCTTCGTCTCGGCATCCGACGTCACTACCACTGAGCTGTCATCGCCTTACATGGTAGGTACATACGTAGTATGTTATTTACTCTATGATATTACGAACTGGTAATATTGATAAACCTGGTATTTTTACACAACATTAGCCGGTTTTCCCCAATCCCATATAGTAAAGGCTATATAACTGGACGCCTCATTGATATGTATCTCGTACGAGCGAAATTGTTTATGAAATGTCTTCGAATAGGGTTGTCTCTTCATAGTTTTATTGATCGTAACTGATTTTTACTTATATTAGGTATAAAAGCGAGTGTATATCTGTATATATGTTTATAATGTTTTAGTACCTAAACAACTTAGTGACTTTGGTGAAAATTGATAGAAGGATAGTCGGAACACCGAGATAAACTTTTAATTTCGGGATGCTGATGAAAGCTGAATGTAAATGTTTATTTTACTTCCGCTTGAGTGGACTTACAGAAACTTACAGAACATTAGGAGTTTTCGACCAAAATGAATCAATAAAACATCTATTTTCCTTTTAGGTGAATATGTTTGCGAAAGCCTTTAGCCTTTAGCCTTTTGATTAGAAGCTTGAATTTTTTATACCTCTAAGGGATTTTAGTATTTGAATAATAATTCATTAATGAAAATTGAATTTAATATTAAAAACTGGTAACAAATAATATGAAGCAGTACCTACATTGTTATGAAATATTTTTTTTTTAATTGATCGTGCCAACCCTAGCACGATGAGTTCAAGTGTCACACTGACACATATTAAGGAGCTTGTAATCTCTGGATCTTTATTTATGAAATCCATGGTAAAAATTGAGAGGTAAAAGCGGAGCAATTTGTCTCCTATAAGAATATTTTCAATGTAATTTTGGGAATCGTCAATTTTTTTTTAACTATATACTTAGTTATAGTTTGACCACAATCTCACCGTGGTCAGTGATGATATGGATCTCAATGCAGATGACGGTAAGTGCTTGGCGACAGATTTTCAACTTGAGGGTGGTAGCCAACCAGGTGGGTACTACAAAGTACCTTACCACTGTGCTATTGTTTCTTCACGGTATTTTCCATCACCGAAAGCTCTAGATCATTCGAACCCACGACATTCGACGTCTTTTATTTCACCTCTTTGTAAACAAGACTTTAAGAGCTATTTTTAAACTAGTAAAATACTATTCACCACTAACTATACCATATATATTGAACTAGCTATTACCCGCGGTTTCACTTGCGTTCCCGGAATAAAAAGTAGCCTATATAACCTTCGAGAATAATATTTTTTTCGAATCGGTCCAGTAACTCGAGAGATTAGCGCATTCAAACAAACTCTTCAGCAATATTATTAGTAAAGATATACCATAATAACTATACCATATATATATATTGAATAACACTGTATAAATACCTGAGAATAGTTATTGCTTATTATAAGCACAATGTCTAGAGCAAGTAATTAGTATCTGTCATAGAGAATATTAAAGCTGCTCGCAATATGTTAATTACACTTTGGTCACTATTAGCTGTATATTATTTACTTTATGCTATTAGGCATCTAAGCCTCCCTTGATAGCACTCAGCCTCGAAGTTATGAAGATCATTAATATAGAAATGTCTAACTAGTTTTCTAGTTATCTTGATCTAGATCTCTCTCAGGTGTCTGGAGTTATATGTAGTTAGAATTCCATATAAATCAATGAAAATAAAAAAAGATTTGTGAAAATTCGCCGTGACGTGAGGTCGCGGGCAATATAAGAGAATATATCGACAGAAGAAAGAAACTAAGACTAAGGCTGAGATCTATAGAGCGTGCTTAGACTTTACTTAGGGTAAAGCTACGTAATAAAGTAAATGTTTGTGTGTTTTAATTTGTAGCCAAGTTTTTGGTAAGTCGATTAGGTGCACTTAGGCTTTGCTTAACACACACTCAGAGAGATTCTAAAATTGCATTTTAATTACCGACTTTGCACGGTAAAGTCTGAGCAAAGTCTAAGTACGCTATATAGATCTCAGCCAAAATGTACCTACCTAAGTTAAAGTTAAAGAACTTGGTGCGAAATTTTATATTTATTGATAGGTGACCTTCAAAACATACACCTATGGCGTAGTCTTAGAGAAGTGTTAAAGTTAATATTTAAATTAGCAATAGTTTAAGTACAATGAACCTCAAATATGACAAAAGTTACTGACATGATCGGCAGTGTAGTGATTTTTTTTGTATTGTGTTACCATGGCTTACCTATTATAGAATGGATGTTGCGTTAGTTAATTTTTAGTCAATTGTAATGCTTATTAAAAGCTAGCTGTGCCCCGTGGGTTCACCACAAAAAAAAACGTGTTTTTGAATAGAAGATCATCTAAACGTTATCATCACGTTAAATTTAATATAATTCTGAATGCTACATTTAACGTAACAGACGAACATTAATTTAAAATATTCATTATACTTTCTGTGAAAATGTTTTTAAAAATATTTTCTGAGGACAACGAATAAGTTGTTCTTACAACTTTTGTCCGACGTTGTTTTCGTATCATTTATGTATTTCTTTCTCTGTCACACACTGTGTCTACATTTCTTTCCAATATTCCAGTCGTAGGGTTCCTGGAAGTTTCTATTAGAAATAAGCAGACCCTTTCTACTTTTGTCTTTTCTCTAAAGAGAAAATAAATATTCTGTGTGCCTATATAAATAAGTTCAATCTTTTATCTTTATAAGAGTAATTGATTCATAGAAACAGAAACTACTGTACCTTCATGTATATAGACCTTTGTCCAACAGTGTCTATGGGCTGTCATAATATCGGATCTCTTCGCGCATAAAAT
This sequence comes from Tethea ocularis, assembly GCA_963555595.1. Taxonomy (NCBI): domain Eukaryota; kingdom Metazoa; phylum Arthropoda; class Insecta; order Lepidoptera; family Drepanidae; genus Tethea; species Tethea ocularis. The sequence continues at coordinate 8,158,475 of OY741972.1, read as the reverse complement.
ATTATTAAAATATAATTTTGACTACCTCGACGTTTCTATCAATGTATAGACACAGTATAGGTATATTACCCGATATATTACTGTTCGCAAGAGTTTAAAAAGTATTAACTTATGTACCTACCTACCGATTTTCAATGAATTTTCACCAATAGAAACAGGAATTATCTAGTAAGTTTATAACTAATTATCACGATACCGCTACGCCGTCCGAAACCGGGGCAAGTGGCTAGTTTAAAAAATATATATTCATAAACTAATTAAGAGACTGTTAGTAGTCATACTGAATAAACTTCACTGAAACTTTAAGTTATGAAAACTTACGAACAAGAATAACAAATTAGTTAGCTAGTCAAAACTTCTTCATCGTTTTGATAGCTTTAAAAATATCATTATGACTCATGAACAAGATTTTTATACCTTTCCACCTCGAGCAACCGATACGATGATATATTGCATTTTATAAACTTACTATTTTTTCCTACAAAAAGTACATAATGTATTATTTTTAACCAGTTTTGGCACTAAATAAGATACTACTAAATAGTGCATCACATATAGTGTAGCACATGCATCAGATAAAAACACTGCTCTAAAATTTACAAATTTTTGAACTAATTTTCATGAACTTGATCTTTCATTTTGGAAAAAGGTACATACAGGCTAGCAAGATGTTAAATTGTGCCATATGAAGCGTATAAATAAGACATACAACCATTTATATAATAAAAAACCGTTAAAATTTTCCTCACTTTTCTTTATCTTGTTTTGTCACTCTGACTAACTTGATACCGCCAAGACAGAAGTCAGGGTGGATGGGATCTCTCCCATATATCCTGTATAATGCTATATTTAATTATAGTAGGCATTTATCTCATTTACGAGCATGCCTTTAATTACCTTAAGGAAAAACCTACCATCATTACTCATAAAAGACTCGTCATTAATATTCTATTCACATAGAAAATTAAAACAACACCTGATGGTGGTCTGAGCCAAATAAGCCCAACACTAATGGCTTCCCATATTATTGTGCATTATAATAAAATGCAAATTAAATGTTTGTTTACAAATACCGAGCTATTAACAACGAATAGGTTTGTGCGTTTGATAATTTGCATGAGTGTTAGGGTAGTTAATAGGGTTGTGTTTGGTGAAATTATATGTTTAAGGTCGATGACTTTTAATTAACCTTTACACAATAGAGAGAGTTATATGTTAACCGAATTATTTCATATACAGGCTGATTTTGTGAAAGTATAATAGACTAAAAGGGCGTTGAAGTATATATTACACAGGTTATAAAAAGAATATTGTAGAGTAGTGGTGGAGAGCTAAAAATAGTACCATAGCAAAAGTGGTAAAGCTGGTTGTAGAAGGTAAGCTCTTAGGTACTGGTCCGATTCTGAAAATTCTTTCACTAATAGTAAATTAAATCAAGCAGCATGGGTTAATTAATCCGATGATAGCAGTTGCAACTGCAGCACTATTTAAATAAAAAAAATATATTGTAAATACTTTATCTTTTATTGTTTTGGACAAGTCGATTCAATGTAGAGGTTACTGGAAAAGTCCGCTGATATGGTATATCAAAAAAAATATTACCGAAATAGCTAAGTATTCCTACTTTATTTATATAGAGATGGGGATCGATTGGATACTAAAATTGTATTGCAGGTAACTATATAGAGAAGATGAAAGCAAGCAACACTAATGGAATATCTTAACCTTGAATTTGAAAAACGAATCTCAATTGGCTACCGTCTCATTTAAAGCGATTTCATAAGTGGAGCGATTATCTATCTTTTTCTAAGCATATTGGCGTCTCACTAATATGCTTAGAAAATAGCAAATTGCAGCCGAAAGCAAAATTATGTTAAAAAAGTAGGTTATATGTACGTCAAATAGTAACAGGAAATAATAAAATATTTTCAGGGAATCCATTAGCGTGAAGATAAATGCCGCAAGTATGTGGTAAGTAACAAAATTTTATTTTATCACGTGCTTATAAACAAGAATGTGTCGGTAAGAAACTACAATGGTGCATTTATACATAAAGGTTACGTCCCCAATACGTCAACGGTCAATCAAAAATTGTTTCGTCAAAACATAATTCTGAAGAAGTGACAGCTTGCTCGTTATCTCCACTCATCAGCTACTGTCACCGCACGTTGTCATGACGTAGTATACCGCTTCACGTCCTTGTGTTTATAAGAAAACGTACAAAATTATTCTTTGTAATCCTAGTAATATTATAAATGAGAAAGTTTGTGAGTATGGATGGATGTTTGTTACTCTTTCACGCAAAAACTACTGAACGGATTTGGATGAAATTTGGAACACAGATAGTTTGTAACCTAGATTAACACATAGGATACTTTTTATCCCGGGAAAACATAAGATCCCTCGGGAATGCGGGTGAAACCGTGGGGCGGAATCTAGTATTACATACTTGTTTGGACCTTCTTCAGCGCTTACCGCTTATCGCTATTAATGACACATGTACTCATGATTTGGTTCACTTAGCAAGTTGATTGAAGGCTAAAAAAACAAAATTAGGTACTCTGAACCTTTTAAGTACTTATTAATTTTATTTTACCCACAGGAAAAATAGTTTTTATGTACATACTTATTATAAATTTATTTGTTAATAATTTTGTTTTACGAGTACGTAGGTATATATAAATTTTATATAGGTAAGCAATTAACTTATGTACGTCAAACTCCCAAGGTTTAAAAAGAGAACGTGGTAAAAGGAGTAAAAATCCCAAAATAAAAGTGCGTAAACAATTAGTATTCGTAACAAGGTTATAAGGCAAGGTAAACAGGATTTTATTATTTAACGAAGTTAGTGCTTATATATGTACTTAAGTATAAAAAAATATGTTTGAAGGTGATCATGTTTATGATTAAAAATCTATATGATCACATTTCTGAGACTATCGGTTATCTTCGTCTATCTATAAAAAGGACTCAGATGTGGTACATTCACAACAGTCTCGAAGATGCTTGCTTGCCTGTAATATACAATTTTTATTTTTATCTTAGGTATATTCATCAAGAATAAAATAAAATTAAAAAAGAAACATAAAAATTAATTTCCAAATGCAAATAAACACAACAGAAAACACGAAGATCCGACATAAAGAGAACAAAAGACAACACATTGTGTTCATCCAAGTAAAATTTGAAGCACGTCCTCACTAACTCTACTGGTAGAGGAAGGGAGGAAACTTTTCAATAGCATAGTGATGTCAACGCAATATAGTATATCACTGTATATGTGTAACCATAGATGAATTTTATGTTTTATGGAAGCAGACCAGCATGGGTCGCCTGTTGGTAAGCGGTCACCGTTGCCTATGGACGCTTGCAACACCAGAGGGCATTTTAGAGAGATTACTCTGCTTTACTAGTAGCGCAGTAATTGTTACCTAATCTACCACATTCCGAAAGGATAATATTTTCCTATAATATAAAGTACCAAAAATACATAAAATTACGAATGTATAGTATAAGGAGGAAAACTCAAGAGAAGGAAAAAAGCAATCGCATTCAAATCAAATCAAATCAAAAACTCATTTATTCAGTTTAGGCCCTAATAAGGCACTTATGAACGTCAACAGTTACAGTTTTACAATAGACTCTACTACCGGTTCGGAATACACTTGAACTGAGAAGACTCCGGCAAGAAACTCAGCAAGGCGTTTTTTTTTTGGTGGATCTTTTTTTTTTTAATTTATGTAGGTAATTACAGTTTTTGTCTTAAATATACATAAACTTCATACAATTATCACTTGGCCAGGGGGCTGCAAGTGCAGAGAGAAGCTACTACAACCATGTATTCTTGTCTTCTATGTAATGAGCCACCTTATAGTAGGCCTTGTCGATCAACTTATGTTTAACATGCTCTTTGAATTTATTAATAAAATTCATTAATAAATATTCGTACTTTTTTCCACTTTGCCTCCCATATTTATAAACTAGCTGTTTCCGGGATAAAAAGTAGCTTATATGTTATTCCAGGTGATCCATCTATGTGCCAAGTTTCATCCAAATCCGTTCAGTAGTTTTTGCGTGAAAGAGCAACAAACATACATACATACAAACTTTAATGTTTATAATATTAGTAGGATAGTGTATCTGTCACCGGAAATGTATGAAATATAGGAATTGTATACAATTCCTGTGTATTTCCCCTAGGAAATTATAACAATAATGATACTTGGAAATATATAGAAACTATTGAAAAAAATAGGTTGGGGTTATTTTTTTTATTTTGCATAGAATATCAAGTATTCGCACAAAAGTACCTTTCACTTACAACCCCCCAAATACCGCTATCCTTACAAATATACCGAATGTAGTACTCCGATAGGAAATGTATGGATTTCCTAGGAAATGTATACAATGACGGATTAGATACTTTTCCGTTAACATATCTACAACACTACAGTTTGTTATTTAATCCATGTGAGCAACATATCTAACCAAGCTAGGCAATCTATATTTCCTATTTATTCAATATCTGACCGGTTCATGATGTCTTCCTCAAACAACTTTGTTACGTGCGCCTCGAACGGGTTTGGTTACGACATTTCGTAAGCCTCTCTTTAGGTAGTAGATATTTGTATTTTACTTTAGTTCATTAAATTCTAAATCAATGCTATTTTCTTTTTGAACTACATTATGAGGTTATTCGTAAATTAAATTATGGAATTCAATTTAAAATAAGAACATGAATATTTGTTTTTTAATGCCAGAATATGCATTTATTAGCAAGTAGCCAGTGTTATTTATTGTTCAGGAGGAATGCAAATTTTTCAAATCTTAGGATGTAACTGAATTTGAGTACTACCTTTGTTTATGGATTAATCTATAACCAGTCTGGCGTCGCTGTCCGTATTTGGCCCAACAATTTTGTTGGCATATGGCTTTTGTTTATAACAAGTAGTTTCCGATACGCTTTTATTATTTTTAAATGTTATTTAAATTTCAACCTTGACAGGAAAATATAAGAATTATAAAGTCAATAAGAACAAGATTCGCCTGCAAAAGAGTTGCTTTTCACGACTTTCCTAGATTTTCATTTTATTTGACAGCGCCGGCAGACTGGATAACAGTTTATTGGTGTATTTTCAATGTATTTGATAAGTAGGCGTGTAGTATTGAGCATATTTTTGTTATTTTATTTATTTATTTTCAATTTTATTTAGATTTTAAACTATTAGACTGTACATTTTATTTTTACTAAAGTATTAAAAAAAACTATAGCCTCGGTTAATTTCAACATTTCATATTCCAAAATTTTGAACTTCTTGTGTTAGTAACGTGAATTTTAGTAAAAAAAATTCGAATACATTCTCATCGTAATAAATATTGCTTAAACATCACACAATTATGCTGTAATAAATTCGACAAAAATTTTGGAGATATGGCCTGTACCGAACCAACAAACCATCTGTATTTTACATTCATGCATATATCAATCCTACGTTATATAATAAAAGTCTATAAACTTATTGATATTAAAATCGCAATAACGAGAAAGCTAGTATTTGAATATGATATTGTATTCGCTTTTCCACGAAATGATGATATGAAACGGGCTAAGTGCGAGTCTGACTTCCATCCATAGACCCGCGTTCCCGAGGTATCTCATGTTTTTCCAGGATAAAAAGTAGCCTATATGTTATTCCAGGGTATGAATGGAATCATATATATATGATCTATCTATGTGCGAAGTTTCATCCAAATCCGTTAGTAGTTTTTACGTGAAAGAGCAACAAAGATACATATACTCACAAACATTCGCATTTATAATATTTGGAGGAAGCTTTACTGTTGTTAAAAAACCGGACGCATTTAACTATGTTTGTAAAGGATTTTTGATAACTTCTGACAATAACAACTGTGCTAGTTAGTTAAGTTACCTTACATTTAAATTTCGATCGCTGTTTTGAAGGATATATTTTTTTAATATTTTATTGGAAAATGGTTGGATATCCAATATTTAAAACTATTCCAAATTTCAATACTATGCCGCTGTAACTGAGCTTTTTGGTACGTAACCCTAAAATCCGCGAATAACGTCGAGTATCGAATAAACGCGGCCAGCCGTGGAATCTCTAGAATACCACTGATTAAATTATATTCAATAAACGATCTAAGTGAACGAAAAAAAAATTCACTGGTTTGGTATCATATTTATTCTATTCAATATTTCGATGAAAAAGGAAAAAAACTTTTATGTTATTCTTTGCACATAAAGGGAAACAGTACGTATTTTTACTTCGTGCGTGGGTGTGCCAACTCCTTTAAAGGCTTTAGAATCGCAACGTGACTTAGAAACATTACGTATAGTAAGTACATTCGAAAACATGCTATTTACATAAAGTATAATTATATAAATAGAGCAAATATTAAATTATATGAAAGGAAAATATTATGTCAGTGTATAGTCAACGATAGAACCCCAGCAAGCAAGAGGTGCGTGTCTCACCCGGGACATGACGAAGTTAAGACCACCTAAAGAGATATAAAAAGGCCATTTTTCCGAATATAATTATATTCATGAAAGCACAACAGGGGGCTAAAACGGCCGCTCGAGCAATATTGCTATGCAATTCATATCTCCAATTTAGCAGCAGATTATGGTGTAATTTGTCTAAATTGTATATTAATTGATTAAAATGATTTGCATTTTCACCAAAAAATATTTAAAAAGCTCTGCTGTAAATTCAAGATATGAATTGCATAGCAATATTGCTCGAGCGGCCGTTTTAGCCCCCCTAGATGAGATGTAAGATGAATTAAAATGATGTTGCATAAATAATGTATTTATCTTCGCTATAAAGAATTACTTACCTACGTCACGGAAAGCAAAAATGTGTTGACAAAATTCTTGTAAATCCTCAAGGAAATGTCTTATAAAAATTATCTACCTACCTACACTAATTATTTTGTTGTTAAGCCTTGATTTTGCTTATATATTCCAAGTACGTATTGTTTATATATTCAATCAATCTACTTTTCTTGGATAATACGTGACAATTATTTTTTGGTCATTTCAACTAAAATGCGATACAACTATGGATCAAAACGTAGTCAAAATTACTTTCTATTACTAACTTTTTGTTTGGGCCTTCGTAAGGCACTTAAAAAGTCACTCTTGCCGCCATTTTCATAATGAGTGCAAGCATTAAAATACGTAAGGTTTTTTATAAAAAAAGTAGGCACGAGTAGTCAAACGGAAGTTCTTATATCCGTAGAATATTCTCCAAAGACTTTCAGTTAAGTACGAAAGGTCTCAGTTTGATTTTATAAAGGTAATTTGCATTGAGATTGTAAAACCTTTAAGCAAAATCATTCGATGCTTACGAAAGCAAATTTTCTCGACATTTCGATGTTGCGACAAGTTTTTTACGATTATTAGGTAGGTACGTTTCAGTTGATTATATTTGCGGTTTTGTTGATGGATTTAGAAATTATCTTGAGAGAAAATTGCTCTGTATTATTAAATCAATCGCTTTGTACTAATAAATAAGCCAGACTTTTTTTTAATGTATCGGCATGCAGTTTTTTTCAATATTTCAATCCAAAAACCAGTCGTACCTAAAATAAAACTTATTCCCTCTTATTACGAGTTACGTTAATAAAAGCCCAGTTGATATATCCGTCTCTTTCTTATGTAATTTAACAGAAAAAGACTTGCACGTAATAAGACATAGGTATTTACTTTGACAAAATAGATCGATCAAATATCAGATTCTTTGACATCCTACACGTGTTTGCAGAAGCTGAACTAGACATTTTGTAACTTTTTTCTCCTCGTATTTTAGAAAACTCGATTGATCATTTAATAACGTAGGTGGGAATTTATTTTGTATGAAGGAATTTTCTTCATACAATGTATTTCTTTATAGGTAGGTACTAAATCTTTAATTCCATAAAAAGATTTTCATTATAATGGTTTTTGTATATAAAACATTAATAGTTTCGTTCCACTACATCTATAGGTACATTTATTGCATGTGACCAATTTTTTGTCGAACATTATAAAACTATTGCCAACACGTAGAAAGAAATCAGATTGAAAACTGATGGCAACAAAGTTACGTAATAGATACACAGATAGCTGATTATAATACTTTTGGGTAAACATTTACCTGTATTTATAATAATGTTTAATTAATAATATAACTTAAGATCTACTCATTAAATATTGTTTTAGATGATATTTAAAAAATATATACAATCATGCCGCTAGTAGATTATTTTAAATAGGTATCTATCTATAAATATTAATTAGATGTATGTATATATACATATATAATATATTTATGACCATATAAAAAGTTACTTAATATAAGTTTACACCATATGTCAAAATTTTATAAAGAAATAAAAATATATGAGTACTTTCTTACCTACTTCATAAATACCTCGTAATTTTTAATACAATACACTGCCTCGATGTCAGGGTCTTTCATACTTTAGGTACTGTCATTGAAATAAGGATATCGTAAAGTTTGTGTGAGATACAATAAAGGCAGTATATTATTTATTCTATGATATAGGTAAGTTAAAAAAAAAACGCCATTTATTATTAAATAGAAAGAAATAAATTTTAAATGAACGCCAGTGAGTTGTAAGTTCCTTATTATTTAAGCAACTAATTTAAATATCTAAAACAAGTGATTCTAAGTATTACGTTATGTATATACTAGCTGAAGCAGTACCGGCGTTAGGGTAGGGCGCGGTAGGACGATCGCCCAGGGCGCCAGATGTAAAGGGACGGTCGCTCATGAGCGAGTCCTGCTATCTCGAGTCTATATAAATAAATAAATTCTCAAGTCTAAAGATAAAATGGCTTAAAATCCCTTTTGTTGGCGGGAGGAGGGGGAGGGAGGTACCACATCTCGCCCAGGGTGCTGGTAGAGCTAAAACCGGCACTGAGCTGAAGAGTATGTTTATTTGAACACGCTAATCTCTGGAACTACCAGTCGGATTCGAAAAATTCTTTCACTGTTAGGAAGCTACATTCAGAAATAATGTAGCTTCTTAACAGCGAAAGACAGCGCTATTTTTTATTCCTGGAACGTGGGTGAAAACGTGTGACATCTAATCATTAATATAACCTCAAAAATCAGTCCACAAAATAACGTGATGGAAATATATGAAATACCGATTATGGAAATAACCTGCCTGAAGGCTTTGTTTAATTTGATAAATAAACAATTATGTCCAACTAATTGCCTCTTTTAATTTCCTTTGTTTGTTTGTTTGGTAATCTCTCAATCACCAATATATCTTATAAATTGATGGTTTGAAAGTGTAGTTACAGCAAATGACTACAATTTAAATTTCTACCGATATTATTTATAATAATGTATGATAATAAAAATGTTATGCTGTTCGTGGTGCATACCACGAACAAGCGCATGCTTTGCTTGAGTAGGTACGACTCGACAGATTTGGCAAGATAAATTATAAATATTACCCGAAAAATCGATCAAGTATCTGATTAACTGCAAAATTGGTGTCTAGAAAATAGAAGCCATACAAATCGATTACGCATTAAAATTGAAAGTCATTTGGTTAAATATTTGATAATAAAATATATATTGACATAATCGTAGAGTGTGATTATAACGCAATAATATTTTATTAGGTGAAGTCGGATGCCGCGACGAAGGTCGTGGGTTCAAATCCTACAATGAGCTTGAGCTTTCGGTGAAGGAAAATATCGTGAGGAAACCATAGCACGGTGGTAGGGTACTTTGTAGTACCCGTCTGGCTGGCTACCACCCTCAAGTTGAAAATTTGTCGCCAAGCACCTACTGGTGTGTTCCGGCAATTGCACTTGAGAGCCAGTTTGCCTTCTCGGTATTACAATACCGAGTAACAGGTCAGCAACACATTGGCAATATCTCTGGTATTGCAAATGGCGATAGGCGACGGTAACCACTATCCATCAGGTGGGCCGTATGCTTGCGTGCTACCTTAGTAGTATAAAAAAAAAAAAAGGAAAAGTATTACGTATGTGTCGCACGCGCACTATTTTTTTTTTCTTACAATGTATGACGCAAATGAACTTGTAAACTTAATAACTTGTAAGTTTAGGCAAGAATTCATGGACACCGTTGGCAAAACTATGCCCTATAAATAAAATGATTGAAAGTGCGAGTATGATGTATTGCCAAGTCTTCTCAGTTTGAATGTATTCTGAACCGGTGGTAGAGACAATTGTAACTTTAAGTGCCCTAATTTAAGGTCGGAACTGAAAACTTTCGTATTTATAATATTAGATATTAGTAAAAGAGACTTCATTTTGAAGAAATAAAAGTACCTTTATATATTTCTTTGCTTATTAAAGCGGATAGACAAAAAATATTCACAGACGTTTACGAAAATATAGCTCTTTTTTTTAATGTATAATAATATTATCTTCAATATATTTCAAGGCTAAGTACTAGAAAGTCGGCACTTGACAATAACTTTTACTTAGAGACCTATCTACGTAATTTATTTATGTACCGATGCCTAGGCATTCCATGAATGGAAAACATAGTACCAAGCGGAAATGATCCTTAACGAAATCGAAGTAAAGATGAAATTGAAAAGGTCGCGACGATAAGCAAAAAACTCTGATCGTTTTGAACAAGAAAGAAATATAAAAGATAGTTTTAATTTTTTCACGAACTGCTTTTTCAGATACAGTTTGCTTCAGACCGTAACATAACGAAAACTTTCTAAGTGACGTATAAAAACGAAATTAAATTTTATATGCATACTAATTTACACTAGCTGTTTTCTATGGGTTTTACCAGCAATCCTGAGATATAATCTACGTCAAAATTTAGGCTGCAACCTATATAGCCATAGGCAGGGGAGTACCCAGCTTTTGACCCAGAGTGGGGCAACTCCCCCGGGTACCCCCGCGCTTGTTTTTCTCTCACTTTCACTACTTAAAGACATTTTCACGAAACATTAGGTACATGTAGGTAGTAAATAGGAGTCCCGTAGGCAAGTTTAGGTGAAACACCGGCTAGAGATCCTGCTTTATGTTCTTAGGCATGACAAATCCCATTCCACCTTTGACATGATGGTAATGATGATGCTATTAGCGTTGCTTATATCAATTATCAACGTATATTGACGTGGTACAGAAATTGCGCGTTGTTTCTCAAACTGTCAATTATTTTCATTATGATTGCATGTGTGTGTGACTCGCACCAAAACTTGAATGTACTTTTTGACACACTACTAAATTCTGATTTACAATAGTTGTCTCCCGCGGTTTCAGCTATGTTACCGGGATAAAGCATATAATGTTATTCCAGGGTATTATCTGTTTATGTGTTAAGATATATCAAAATATCCAAACAAATCACATTTAATGTAGTAACTGTAGATAAGATTTTCTAGCTTCTCTCATCTAGATTTAAAGTTTGGTACAAGCTACCCCAAAATGCCGTACGTCAGTGTCAAAACTTTAGGTCCATAAATGTATTTCATTATATTTTACAACCTCAAGATACTTTCTCCAACAGATTATCAAAAAGAAACCTTTCAAGTAACCCAAAATAGAAGACTAGTTAATTAAAACTGTTATAAAGAGGTACAGATAGAATAAAATAACCTTTTGTTTCGAAACTATATAATACCCTTAACAACTAACTAAGAGGCGCAACCCTATAAATAAATAGAGGTATTCATGTCGAGCGATACTATTCCCAGATACTATTGCTAATGAGTGCCTTGTTTTCAATTTGTAAACGGAATTGTCATGCGGACTTAATGAACTGACTTAATTAAACTCCCCTGATTCATTTTACTGTAATAGACAATATTGGCTTATTAATATTTCGTTATAGGGAAGGGTTAAAGGTCATTTATGCCTTATATGTTTGTATTAAATCAAAAGCTATTGAGGTTCCGAATTTGTAACATATAATAACTTATTCCTTTTGAACATACTTTCGTTGATTTATTCTACTGGAAACATAATACACTCACTGAACTGTCCTTCAAAACTTAGTACCACACTATTAAAATTGCAATAATTTATAAAGTAGGTACACAAGATATATTTTCAAAATAAAAAGGATTATAATGAGAATTAAAGTTTTCTTTCATCATTCTTACACCATTTATTTCATCAATTCCTCCTTTGTGTGGTAGTACCACACAAAGTTTGGTCTTCAAAACTACTTTGTGTGGTACTACTACTTTGTGTGGTCTTCAAAACTACTTTGTGTGGTAGTACCACACAAAGTAGTTTTGAAGACCAGTCTGTATATGTATGTGTCTTTGAACGGCGCGGCTGAAAAAATATTGGTTAGGTGAATAGCTCGGTGGCAGTGACTTTACTTCCGTAGCGAAAGTCATTAGTCGGAATCGATTAGAGTATTTCTTCTCAGCACAAAACATCGAAGAACTAAGCACAGTGGGTGAGGTACCTAGCTGACTAACATTCTCAAGTCAAAAAGCCTAGGTAGGTACTTTCCGTCTACTTCTTACCAACGAGTTGAACTATATAATGTTTACTAACATCATTACCACAACATTAGTGAAAGTTTCAATTAAAACAGCTGATTTGTGAGGCACAACAGGTCCGACGAAGCACCAATCAGGGACGAGAAATGTCCTAGCGCAGTCAGATTCAAATGTTATGGGCCATTACGTTACATTCTTCGCATTCTAAAAAGTTTTTTAGCTTATATATACGATTTAGGATTTACTTACGATTTACTTATATAACATGATAAAAAAATATTCACACCCATTATCAAACTCAAACTCAAAAATCATTAATTCAGTTTAGGCCCCGATAAGGCACTTGAACGTCGAAAGTTAAAAATGATCCCTACCACCGTTTCGTAATGCACTTAAACTGAGAAGACTCCGGCAAGTTGAGTAGTACTTGAGTAATATAACAGATACTCAGTTAGACTTACATTGCAGCGTATTTTAACGCTAAACCATTTTTTTTTAATTTGTATGTAAATATTTTAATTTTTTTCATGATCTGTATACGGTATACAACAATGCCTTTTCAGCCTACTTTACCCTTTCAATATCACCTGGTATAAACCTGTATATGTAGGTACTTTTATTAAATAGGTACGTATATTTGTAAACATAATCGCGGAAGTAATGTAACGTTTTCATCAAAAAGGATTTGCCGTGTACACACCGAAAATGAGGTCAAGGCTAACTACATAAATCAAAAGGAAACATAACATTATGTTAATGAAATTCGAACCACATCAAAGTTCTCTAACTTCTTGAGAAAGTCGTAAGCGTCTGATAGTATGTAATTTCGCGTGACTCATGATTAGATCATAAAAAAGTTTACGAGTTTTATCAAAGTATTTCGCCGTATGGTACATTATGCCAGATTGATTTTATATTCGGGATTCTTAGTACATTATAATGAATAAAATACGCAAATACGTAAATCTATTATGTGCCTTAAATCCGTGCTCGTAAATACTGCTCCATACTAATCATTATCATATCATACTATACATATTATAATATGTATACTATAATAATTACTATTATTATACGTGTGAAAGTATGTTAGTCTTTCCCTCACGATTTCACTTGCGTTCCCGTGATAAAAAGTAGCCTATGTTATCCTCCGGTCTATAACTTATCCTTATGCCAAAAATCACGACAATCCGTTGCTTCATTGCTTATTAAAAGAAGGACAAATACATATCAACAAACACACTTTCTATAATTTATAATATTAGTAAGGATATTGGTTAGGGTTGGAGCAGATTATTTGTAAAATTCTGCCTTTTTAACCCCCGACGCAAGAACGGGTGTTATCTGTTTGTGTCTGTGTCTGTCTGTGGCACCATAGCTCCTGAACGGATAGACCGATTTAGATTTAGTTTTTTTTATTTGTTTTATTTCTTAATCAAGAGTGTTCTTATATAGCTATGTTTCAAGAAAATCCGCTCAGCCGTTTGGAAATTATGACTAATTTTCTAGTGAGTTTCGGGGGTTTCTTTAAATTTTTAATTTTAGTTATTATATCTAAACTTAGGCTAAATTTAGACTGTACTAAAACTATTTAGAAATTCGAACTGTGGCAAGTACTACACATTTCTTATTCTTTGGCTCAATGAGTAAAATGTGATTATTCAATTTGGTTCAAAAAGTCTGAAAAGTTTTAATAGAATGGCTGCCATTTTACTAAAACCATGACTGTGTGATAGTGATATAACTTAACTAAAAGTTATTGAACTTGACTGATAAAAATAGGTCCTCATAAAATGGATTTACATGTATTTTATAAATATACAATATTTACAATTATTTACAACAAATATACAAACTATATACAAAAAAATTCCTCGAGGCGGCCGCTGCTGCCAATCAACGGCAAGGTTCCCAGAAGGCTGGCAGCGTTCCCTCTTTGTATGGCCAAGCTAACGCGTTTACATGTATTTTATATTAAAGACTATAAAAAATAATCTATCTTTGAGCCTTTTCTGAGATTAGTTTCGAACTAGAAAAAGGAATGCCTTTAGATAATGATCTATTTTTGAACTTTTAGACCAGGGATTCCCAATGTCCCCAATCCGAGGGGTCGACATTAACGAAAACTGATATCAGGGGTCGACGAGGTCTTAAAATTGACCTCTATTAATTAAAACAAGTTCATATTTGAAATTAATTTTCAAAAAATATTTAGGTATATGTAAAGATAAAAATTCCGAACTCTTATTCTAGAGTGTATAATTTATGTACATACATATAAAATAGATATAAACTTATGCATTTATAATATCAGACTAATAGGATTAACTTTTACGTAATCTGTCTGCATTCATCTTCGCTGCAAACGTCACATGATGAACATTTTCACTTTTCATTCTTACGTATTACGTTACACTTCCGGAAAATCGAATGCAAAGGTGTCAAAAGAAACCACATGCCATAAATTTATGGTTGAAGAATTCGCAACAAATGTCCCATTGTCAATTCATATGCTGCGTGCATAATGTCGGACAGATACCCCGACCATGACCGCGCTTAATAGTGAGAGTAAAAAATGTGAGCCAGTGCGCGGGCGCAACACTTTCGCCAGTTCCTTATCACATAACCAACACAATTTAGACTTTATACAACAAAAATTAAAGATCAAATTACTACCATCGCTACATACATACGGATATCCTATATCGATAACTCCAAATGAAACTTTAATACAGTTATTACAAGATCGTTTTTCGTGAAACAGGAAGGAAGTATTGTGTAACTGTTACAATTACTCGGATCTTAAGATTTGAATTTGTATTATGATTGTTTATATCACGCGACATTTTGTGAATCAAACTTGGTGGTAGGGTGGTTTTTAAAACCCGTCCTCAATTTTAAAATCTATCGCCTATCGGTGTATTTCGACAGTTGCACTTGAGATCCTGTTCCTACAATATATGCGTTGCTGAGTTTCTTGCCAGACTCTTCTCAGTTTAAGTGTATTCTGAACCGTTGGTAGAGTCTATTGTAATAATTTTTACTATCGACATTTACAAGTCTTAACAGGGTCTAAACCAAATAAATGTGTTTGGAGTTTTAACTTAAACTACGGGTAAGAAATAGTACTACCCTACCTGAACTGAATAAATGAGACTTGATTTTGAATAGAATCTAATGTAAATATTTGAGGATATTCATTCCGGTGAAAATGTTGTGAATAATACTGATCAGGAGGAAATGTGAGCTAATTACCATTTGTATTTGTATGGTAAATACCAATCATACTGCTAGACATGAACGAGATTGTTATAAAAAACCAGACAAGTGCAAACAGACTGACTCGCGTACTGAGGATCAATCCTCCAACTGTGAACGTAAATTTGTTATTGATTTTTTTTTATGTAATATAACTACAAATTAGCAATATATTCCTGTATGTATGTGTGCTGTAAGACCTTGCTTTATACCAAATTTCATTATTCTAGGTCAAAGGGAAATACTATACAAGTTTTGATACCCTTGCGAACGTACCTTTTGATTGCGTTGACTTAGAGATTTTATGTTTTCACTACTCCAAAGGATTGCAGATCTGAGAATTTGATATTAATTTCAGAGATACCTACTCACAAAATAGACCTGACAGACGGATGTAGAACAGATTCTATAAGGGTTCCGTGTTTTCTTTGGGGGTACGGAACCCTAAAAATGGCGGAGTCATCGCATATAATTAACGCTACGCTGTTTAAAGTACGCTGCGCTATGTACTTTACTATCAAATCATTTTGAATTCCAGAAACATGATTCAAACTTTTAACATACATTTTGATTAAGCAAGATGACCTACTTGTATGAAAAGTTTTTTTTTTTGTTGGTCTTATATTAATAGTCGTTGATTGGAAATGGACCAACTGAGACGATGAATTTTGCAATTATAATACCTACCAAAATATAACAATAGAGTAGGTATTACATAACTATATTCATAAATCTTTTGTGAAATTGCTTTATTTAAGGGTACAACGCCTAATGTTTAAGGGTTATAGGTTATCTTAAGTTATGCCCTTGACCACATAATCATCAAAGGTAACATGGACGTAAGTAAGTATTATATTTCTACGTTAATTATGTTTTAAAAGAAGAACAAAAGACAATAAAACATTAAGTGCGATCTGCGTGATGACTATTCTAACAGTTACTATAACTTATTACTTAAGTCATAAATCACGATGGCAAATGAAATCTTTTTTGTTTTAAAAAATAATATATCAATAATAAATTATACCGATTACAAAAAAAAATGTTCATTGATCTTTTTTCAAAGGGACAAAATATTTTTTTGTTACTGCCGGCTGTGTGTATTACCTGTAGTACAATCATTGAAAACAAAAACCATATTAAGTGCACTTTTTGTATAAAAAAAGAAATCATTACGCCTATCGCCATTTGCAATACCAGAGTTATTGCCAATATGTTGCAAACTTGTAACAATGCCAAGAAGGCAACTGGCTCTCAAGTGCAAGTGCTAAAACACACCAGTAGTAGATGACAGATTTCCATCTTGAGGGTGGTAGCCAGCCAGGCGGGTACTACAAACTACCACCGTGCTGATTTCCTCACGATGTTTTCCTTCACCGACGCCATTACCATTGATTACCTTACAACCTTATTAGCAATCTGTTTACAAGAATTAATTCAATCCCATTCTTTGTTTCCCCTATGTCTTCCGTACAAGCATTAAGACCCCATTCTATATTATTATGGCTTAAGTACCTATTGTGGGTTCAAAACTTCTTAGAATAATGAGCCATACAGGCAATTATAAGTATTGTTAAGGAAGTCACATATTTGTTCGTTCGTATGATATTTGGACACCCAAGGTTAAGATCATATGACGTATCTACATAAAAGTTGGAATCAAGACGGAATTATTTTCACGAACAGAGAAATCTTTTATAATTAAATTCAACTGCTGTATAAGAATCTGATCTCCGCAAGTTGTAGGAGTGTACGTTCTAATTGATTCTTCGAAATCTTTATTCTTTGGTCCTAACACTATCAGTAAAAGTTTTACAGAATAAGTACAAATTTTGACCTGCTAATTTATGTGTTCTTGTATTTTTGGACAAAAAGTTTAAGTATGCCAGAATAAAGTTTTTGCCGTGTTTGTATCAGTCTGGATTCCAAATCTCCGATCACAAACAACTTATCCCTCATGTAGAAGCGTAGGAAAATACGGCTTCATATTTTTTGCGAAAGATTTAATTCATAATGGATTCTTCCACTCAGTATTCTGAAAGACGGTCTATATAGGCAGTTAATAATAAATTAAAGCCACTTGGGAACGGGTAATAAGCTTTTGAGAAGTTTTAAAGTTCGTGGAAATATAATATTCGATTATGGAAAAATTTATTAAAACTTTATGGAAGATTTATTGAATTCTCGACCTTATACACACTAATGACACTATGGTTAAATTATTATTTACTGTAAGGCCACTGAAAATATTACAGTCTATTGTCCTATGTAGGCCGTTTTTAACAACGAAATGTTCATGGTATAAAAATAAATGAGTTTCAGCTTTCGGTGAAGGAAACCATAGCACGGTGGTAGGGTACTTAATAGTACCCGCCTGGCTGGCTACCACCCTCAAGTTCACATGACAGCTGCACTTGAGAGCCAGTTTCCTTCAGTTGTGTGCTTACCACCAATACATCATCACTGACCACGGTGAAATTTGCAATCAAACACAGGGCCATGGGTACATAGTGAAAAATCTATTTTACTATAGTCACAATGCCTTTACATGAATATTAGAATTTAATTAAATTTCGTTTGTAATTTTGGTAATTAATCTAAGTAATTATGTTATGTAGTTGTTGGTAGTGAACTCTTTGTAATCAAAGTTATGAAGCATACTATAATTAAAATTATTTATAAACGTTTTCACGTCAACCCTCGGAAAATTATTTTCTTGGCAAACAAAAAGCAATTACATTCATTATGTAAAATCTATTTATTATACATGAAAAACTCTTTCGAATATGATTTCGTTGCTTGTAGAATTAGTATTTTTATTGTATTACAAATATCAATTATATGAACTTTTTTGTCCTTCAGTATCATAAAAGATAGCAGAAAATTATTTCTAAATTTATTAACTAAAAACAATTACTTACCATATTTCAAAATCTCTCTCGTAGTCACGAAAATCTTTAACAGAATATCACTTTATCACTGTACATATAAATTCACCACAATATGACCACAGCACTGTCTGACCACCAACAGCATCAACTGCAACATCCACTCGAACTTAGCTGCCTGCAAAAAAAGGAGTAATGTAATAGCGCCATAGTGAAAGTGACTGTCTGTTGCAGTTTTTTTTTCCACCTTGCCGAGATGATTTCGACAATAAGGTTGGTAATAGACGGACATTAAAATTCCGACTGATCGGAACGATGAATCGGTTACGCCCGGTTATCTGCTGTTTTTAATTTAAATTTTGAATGTCTGAACTGACTTTGGTGCACCTACCAATGCATGAAAATGAGATGAATAAATAGTTTTTTATTTTTTTAATCAGCTTTCGCAATACGGATTGAAATGCTTTCCTAGAGGATATTCTGTTGTGCCAGGATAAAAGTATCCTAAATGTTATTTCAATCTAAGTGTCAAGTATCTGCCAAATCTTTTTAGGTAGCAATAAATGTTCACACAGTTTTACCCATAATTACCTACTTTCCTTAATGGTTTTAAGTTTTCCCACTATAAAATCCTATATGTTAGGTACTCCATGTTATGATCTATCTATATTACAACTTTCAATCTAATTAATTTTGCCGTTAAGGAGCTAAGAAACATACCTACATTTTCATTTAAAATACTAGTAGGATAGTTGATGAAGATTTAAAAAAAAATTGTTGAAAATTCTCTGTTCCCAATCAAGAAGAAGTAAAAAGAAGAAGAATATTATGAAGATTTTTTACAAAATATGTATGGTTTAACCATTGAATCTAGCCTTTAATATAAAACACTCAGTAGATAAGTAAGTTTTTTATTTACACTTAGCGTAACATATTAAAGTGTTAGAAGCCTTCGTAATAGCATTACATGCGCCGAGTTACGCCAATAATTTTTAATCTATGTAACAAATTTATTAAGAGATGCTCGTAACACTAGTAGTTTTAAAGTGAGGTAGCCATGTATGTCATGCGAATAAAATCAAAGCATTATCTGAGTTTCATTTATTTTTATTTCTAAACTTTCTCTAAAATATCACATACAATGTGTGGTTTTTTTAAATTAAATATTTTATCTATTTGTGTTTTTACAGTTCCGAACCTCAAAAAGAAAAAACGGAACCATTAGGATCACTTTGTTGTCCAATCATTCAATCATAATATTTTAATTTCAAACATTTTTTCAAAATTTATTTCATAATAAAATACCTTGTAACCAATTTTAAATAACGAAGTAGATAAACAAGACTTTTAATTAATGTTTTATGAATACAATAAATTTTAATTACATTTTGTACCTTACAAGGTTGGGAACAAGTACCTTGACACCCGAATTTCGATTTATAAAAACGAATACGAGTAATGTAATTTTGGTTGTAGCACAATATTGTATATATTACGGTCAAGGAACGTTTATTTATACTCTTGGAATACTAACATGGCATCAAAACCTCTCTGAAGGTTTCTTACGTACCTACCTACCTACTTTATTTCTTTATCAAAAATGTAGGAACCCCTGCCTTTTTTTCTGCAGGCATACCTAAACGTAGCTTATTTTAGTTTGTATCGTATTTTTAAAATATTGTATTTTTGGATTTCTTTTATATAATTACTTCCGTCTCGTGATTAACTGCGTTTCCGGGATAAAAAAGTAGCTTATATATTCTTCTCCATATCATTGGCTATCTGCATGCCAAATTTCATCACGCTCGGTTCATTGATTTAGGCGTAAGTAACAAACAATCTCTCTTACGAATTTATAAAATTACTAGCAACGCGCCCCGGCTTTACACGAGTGCAATTTATAAACACAAATCTTCTTCGTTTATTTCTCAAAGTATGTTGCTTAGTTTAGAAGAAGTAAGCGGAGAAATAGAGGCAGACTGCTAGGTATCTTTATATTATTTATTTATTTTGAGATAAGTACGGATAAAATGGATTTAAAACCCAACTATCTTATGGGTAATATCAGGATAGAAAGACACTGAAAATAACCATGGATTAACAAACATGTTTACCTTAAAAGTCTGTAATAAACTGCGTACATCTACAATAGTATGTATTGTGGCGAATTAAAAATGCATATTGTACCTATAGTTTAGATCTCAACGCGTTCAAAGTGCTACGAAACTTTCGGATGAGAGAATCATAAAACAAAAATGCTAATTAAGCTTACGAGACTTACGAGACCTCCCATTGCAACTATGCAGTCTCGCTTCTGAGGTACTGCAGCACAGCCACCAAACCCAGACAAGTTTTGGTTGGAGGTTTTTTCCACCGCAAACGCTCAAGTTGAGGAATGAGCTACCCACCGTGGTTTTTCCAAGGAAATATAGCATAAGGTTCAAGGGGGGTGTGAATAGATATTTGCAATGTTACAAGCGTCTTGGTATGCTACCCTAGTTGGAAAAAAATATCTCGGAGAATTGTATCTAATGGTAGTGCCGTAGCAAGTTATCGCTACAGGGCCGCTGCAAAATGTTGAATTGGTCGCATTCCCTTAGATTATATATACTCAGAATAAATTATTTTCTTAATAATTATTATAAGGAGTAACATTTTCATGAAATAGTCGTATATGTCAGTAATATACCTTGGAGGAATGTGTTGATGATTTCTTTTGTTATTAATCAGTAAATATACTACCATTCTTGTCGCAAAAATAACATGTTGATAACTTACGACCTATAACTGATCTGCAATTAGCAAAAAACGTGATAATATTTGAATTTTGCGTTCCAACCGAAGCCTCCACCTTAAAAGAGCTAAGCGAACAGACAGCGGAAGCGACTTCATTTTATACTATGTAAAGATAAAGAAGATGCATAAACATTCTTAAAGTTATTAGATAATTAAACGTAATGCTTATTAGATAATTTTCAAGATTATACCATCTATAATGGATTTTCCTCAATCTTTATTGTGTTATTATTAGCGAAAAATATAAGCATTCATATTATATTTAATGGAAATTACAGCATAGCAGCGTCTGTTACAAATATTACGAAGGTATCACAGTTTTACAACAAAAGATCCAATAGATTTTTAGTACATAATGTTTTTAGATACTGGTTATTCCCACTCACACGCGTTCCCGTAAAATATAAATTACCCTCTGAAAAGTCTACTGTAGATAGATTGCCTATGTATTGAAGACCTTAAATGGTTTATTTTACGCCCTTTCTGAATAACTCCTTATTGGATTCGTCGGAGCAACTTGACACCATATTCTTATATCTCGTTTACCTACATCTTAGTAAAATGCTAACGCAGTAGCAAAGTAAATATTGATCGAAATCTAAGGTTATATACCAAAAAAGTTTGTTAAATTTATACGCTCTTCGGAAGTGACACGCTTTTATAATGTAGTCTTCTTTAACTTAAGGAACTTTTCTGTTTTAATGAAAAACAATATGCACATGCGAGAATTATTGCATTGTCGTATTGTGCGAAGCTTTTTGAATAATCAATTTATGACATTATCTACGAATGTGGAATCATATCTAAATGTTAACTTTGAAGGAACGCTTTTCGTCACCGTCTTACTCTCACTCCGGTGCTCCCCAGGGATCCTACCTGGAACCACTTTTCTTTATATTATTTATGCACGATCTTATAAATAAAACCCGTAAGATCTTTTTTCAACGTAATCATATGAGCGATCTTATTGGTGAGCTAAAACATATCCTTCGCATTCAAAATTACCTACCATCCATGTCAAATTATAATGCTATTGAATAATGATTGACAAACTGATTATCCCTAACTACATATTTGGTGGAACGGCAGCCTAGCCGTCAGTTACCTGTCAGCAGGTAACAAAAATAGGTCTTATTGAAAAGAAAATTAAACAAGCCTATTTTTTTAAAAGGAACCCGTGACAAAGGACAGTAGCAAAATGATTAATTTATTAAATTCAATTAAAAAGTTGTCTCATTGTAATAAACTCCTCGCTCTGTAAAAGAGGTACCCAATGAATGAAATTATACAGTTAAGTATACCTATTATAAAGTGATTAGTACAGAAAGTTTTACTTGAGCTTTTGATCTTGTTGTAAAACAATGTAGGTATTCTGCTGAGGCATTGTGCTTACCACTTTTGGTCACATACTGAGGTTGTGGTCAGCCACAGGTCTAGAAAATAATACTACTAAATACTACGTCAAGACGCGACCCTTCTCAAGAAACCACCTATTTAAGCTCTAAAAACCATATCAAAACTCATGTAATGGTTCTAAAGTTTTAAGTACACACACACACATAGTCAGTAAAGCAGTAAGATGATGTCTATAATATGTAGAAGGTGATTAAAAAACCTATTCTAATTAATCCTATTTTAAACCGATTTCAAATAGTAGGAGATTATCAATTCGACTATATTCGAAAGAGTATACTCCTGAGGTGGTCCCACTGTCACTAAGTCTCAGGTTGATGGAAATGGCAAAAAATAAAAATACATAACTTTTTATATCAAGATTTAAAAATAATTTAGGAATTTTTCATATTCTCTACATTTCTTTTACATCCTGTACAGCGTTTGAAACACATATAGGTACCTACTTATAGGCATACTTCCCAGGTCATTAACCTCATGCCTCCATTAAATAAAAAAACCTTATTTATTAATCAAACATAATCTAATTCGACCGTAGTAGGTAATAAATTAGCATATATTTGCATATTTCTATGATATCATCAAGTTTATGGGTATAGCTTGACACACATTCTTGATACAGGTTTGACTACTATCTCCAAATGTTTACACACAAATATTTTATTGTGTGTCTGTTTGTATCGGAAATTGAAGTTGAAACAATAACTTTTAACATCTTATTACGACACTATTACGAGAAAATTATATACTAAATTATGTTCATCGGAAATAAACCATATGGTATAGATTTAGGACTTCAAATCGAGTATTGCAATCATTACCTAACCTAACCCATTGATTGTTCAATAATTACATTAACAAAGTATATTGCTACTTTTTTCAAGTTAAAAGTTGCCACAAAACTGTAAGTAAAATAAAAAATAACTAGGTACGTGATCTCATTTTGTGTAACAAAAATTTCGACACAAGACAGTTTTTATTTATTGACGCGTAATATTAGTGTTATGTAATGTTTAATATAAACAAACACCAAAGCTTATATAATAAACGCTGGAAGTACTAACAGTGTGGTAATGTTCATCGAAGTAATACAAGAAAGTAGTTCAAAGACATCAAAGTGGAATTTACCTCTCTTGAAAAATAAATGGCTAGAAGTCGCTTCATAAATTATGGCAGAAAAATTGCGTTTGGAAAATCTAAATAACTGTTTCATATTCAAAAAGGTCCTTTGAAAAACGTCTGGAAAATAACTTTTGCTGATAAGAATCTATCATAAACTTAGAAATTACTCCGACAAAATCAACATAGATTTATTACTTATGTAAATCAATCTCATATGTAACTTAACTTTCCGATTTACAGCACATCACTAATTTCTCATTAGATACAAAAACGATAGGGACTACGTCATCAGGCGACTAAAACATTAGATAATATAAAATTCCCACCAAAACACGTGTAGTCAATGATTTATTTACTTTTACCTTATGAAATCGACTGAAACATTCGCTCTTGGATAATATTCTTATGAGTACGTAATCGAAGCCATGTCAGTATGTCACGACACTCGTTGTTGACGTGAAGTAGGATGGTGGGTGTGTATGAGTTGCATTTCGCACCATTTACTGAGCTCGAGTCAGTCTGTGCCGCAATCCGCGCAATGTATATCGACGATGAAGGAAATTATTGCACAAGTTAAGGAAAATCTTAGTTCCTAATTTTGGAACGCTACTATTATATATTATTAAAGATTCTCTTTGCTACGTTTCTCTAAACTAACCGTTATATTAAATACTAGCTTTTCTCCGTGGTTTCACTCGCGTTCCCGGGATAAAAAGTAGCCTATAACGTTCGGGGATAATGTAGTTTCCTATTAGTGAAAGAATTTTTTAAATCGGTTCAGTAGTTTCGGAGCCTATTCAATGCAAACAAACAAACAATAAAATCTTTCCTCTTTATAATATTAGTATAGATTGGCAGAAGTGTATCTTTGCCCTCGAAATTAAAAATTAAAAGCTATCAAAGATACAACATCTACGAAAATATGTGCCTAATAGCTGTCCGCGGGAGCATGACAAGAGGATTGGCAGTATTGCCACGCTAAATGCAATAGCAATTCTTTGAGCAAAGTACCTATGTCATGTCGAACGCGATAACTAAATACTTATTTTTTTTTTCATTTATTACATCGATTAACGTTCCACGTTATCGTGAAAATTAAATGTTGTGATACATAGTTGACCTTTTTACTTGATCTAGTACTCTAGATATTTAAAAAGAATGTTGTTTGAACCAGTGGTGATGTATGACGTAAATAATTTAATTCGTCGTTACAATCACCTTCTTATATTCGTTTTAAAACAAGTATACAGCCAGATAATAATTAATTATAATGATTAGTTAAGGGGGAAAGCCCTGTAGCCAGTTATTTTATAACTAGTGTTAGCAACTCGGAGTTATCCGAGTATTGGTTTGGTGGACTCTATGGTTACGTCCGTCTATGAACCTATGACTGGCAACATTGACGGGTGGTTTTTATGAGTGGGGACGAGCCACTGGTCGGGCACTTTGGCTCGAGCGATCGAGTGCGCTTCGTCTCTTGTAATATAATAACGAACATTTTTGTATTCCACCGCCATTTTGTATTTTATAGAATTTTATCTTGATTAAATTTGAGTGTTTGAGTTAACGTTAAAACTAGCACAGGCGACAAGGCTTCAATGTTCTAGCTAGTGTAACATTTTTTTTTAACAATAAGGGTCGGTTGCATAAGGTGCGGTGGGTAGTTAGGTTACGGTTATAGTGAACTTTAACCGCCGAAAGAAAGCTGGAAAACGAAAGAAACTGGGTTGCTCGTGTCACTTTAACTAAAATTTTAACCGTAACCTTAACCGACCAAGGGAGATTGGTCATCGTCAAAGTTAACCCTACGGTCAAAGCATGGTAACGGTTAGAGTAAGGTTAAATTTAACGTTGACTATTACTTTAACTAAAAGTAAGCAAATGACCCTAAACTTATTATTATTTTAAAAAATAATAACCCTTAACTACTTCGGGTTTACAAACAAACTTCGTCTCACACCAATGTTAATTGAGAGCTTTATTAGTATGGCTTTTTAATTGCTTTTCTTCTTATTTATATTACTGGCAAGGATTTTAAAAAGACTTTTACAATGAGGAATAACAACAAAAAAATCTAATTAGTCCGTCAGTTAGATTATCAAAAAATATTGGATACGTATTTTTTAGTTTGTCAAATCAATAAGAAATTACAAAGATAAGTCCCATCAAAGTGCAGGATTGGGGCTTGTGACGTCATTGTACAACTACTTTTTAGTACACTTTTTGCAGACCTGAAAATTTTTACGCACTGTATCTTCGTTATTTTATGTTTTCGGGTCAAAATAAAAAGTACGTATCCAATATTTTTTGATAATCTAACTGACGGACTAATTAGATTTTTTTGTTGTTATTCCTCATTATTGTAAGAACTGAGGTAAGTAGTCGGACAATAAAATCTCACGTGTTAAGTAGGCACATCAAAGTTAATGTGCTTGGTACTTAATACTATTTATGATGATTAATAGACAAACACTATAATTTTAAGTACACTTAGCATTGTATACAAACCTATTTGTTGATGTTTAAAGGATCAGTGAAAGAATTCGAGGAGTCTTTTTATAAATATCAAACTAAACTGTTCAACTAAATCGAGTCTGGATAATAACAGTTTATTCAAAGAATTGTCATGTAAAATTTTGTTTTTTTTTTTATGTTAGGAGGCCTACGGAAATATTAGTAGTTTCAAGGATTTTGTTAATGTGTTCCTGATCTATACAAAGCCTAGAAGACAACTGACTCTCAAGACCGGAACTGCTGGACTATCGCGTATGTATTGATGATAATCGTAATGAACATCATTAATGATTTCATCCAAGGACGAACTCCCGCTATGACGAAGACCATTTTGTGGGCGTGGTGAGCCGTCATAGGATGATTTTCAATATGTAATTTCGTTACTAGTACCACCAAAGGTACGGTAATGCTTGGCAATAAGTTTTCAATAAGAAAATGGTAGCTTAAATAGACTTAGTACTAAGAAAGTACTCTATCACCGTGCCAATAAGCATTATTATTACAATTTCGTACACGTAACGTAGAAAATAACTAAGGAACGGTATTCCTTAGTTATGGGTTGCTATGAAACTCACTGTAACTTCCTACAATCATGTAGATAGTAACTGTCAATTTGTGTAACTCATAAGTTGTTCGCAAAGTATCAAAATTATACAGTTTTACTTTTATTTTATACCACTGACTCTAGATAATTATATAAATAACGAGTGATTATTTTCACTACGTAAAACTTGTAGCACCTTGACTTGTATCCTGTTACCGTAACCTTTTCACAAAAACCTTATTTCTTCTATTTACCTCAAGTCATGTGAGTATCGTAAATTAATTTCCGTTCTATGCCGAGAGTTTACCGTTCGGCCATATTATCACCATCATGGGCAAATACCTGCCAACAGATAGGATACTTCAAGAAGATTTTGTGAAGAGATTTTTAAAGAGATTTTCGGCTAGTGTTATCATTGTAACCGCATCCCATCTGAACACTACCATTATAAAGTACTGATAATTCCGTTGAAGCATATTTTATTGCTAAACTAATTTTTAGATTTTTTTTAATTTGTATTGGAGCGTTATTTTCCACTTTTTAACCTCATTAAAAAAGGAGGAGCTTCTCAAATCGGCTGTATGTTTTTTTTATGACCTGTATAAAGAAAACTTCAATGACCTGTCGGCTCACTATATCCTCCTAAAATCACTATATACAGCCAATTTCAGCCATCTACTAAACTAATTTAATAGAGAAAATTGTCTAACACTCTTAAGGCACGTTATGTAACAAAGTTTATAATTAAGGGCCCGTCCTACTATGTTGTAACTTGCAAGTTGTATCGTAACTAGGTACATTAGAAACAGATAACTAAGAATTAAGCACTAGTAGGTAATTAACTATGTATCATACACTGAACACAATTAGGTACGATACTGGAGACTTTTTGAAAATTAATCATCAACACATTCCTCCAAGGTATATTAGTAACATTTTCATGAA
The DNA here is from genome assembly GCA_963555595.1 of Tethea ocularis. Taxonomy (NCBI): domain Eukaryota; kingdom Metazoa; phylum Arthropoda; class Insecta; order Lepidoptera; family Drepanidae; genus Tethea; species Tethea ocularis. The sequence continues at coordinate 8,130,497 of OY741972.1, read as the reverse complement.
ATAGTCGTATATGTCAGTAATATACCTTGGAGGAATATGTTGATGATTAATTTTGTTATTAATCAGTAAATATACTACCATTCTTGTCGCAAATAACATGTTGATAACTTACGACCTATAACTGAGCTGCAATTAGCAAAAAACGTGATAAAATTTGAATTTAACGCTCCAACCGAAGGTTTACCCTTAAAAGCGTTTCAGCGCTGCAGCGTATATTAACAAAATGGAGCATGACCTTTGCTTAGGATAGCTTCTCTATACGTAGTAATATACCTCAGTGGTATCATAGTAAGTTAACATTCAGTTGATTATGTATATAGTACTCCACTAGCTGGCTACCAACCTCAAGTTGGCCCCCTACCGAGTTCCGGCAGTTGCAAGTTGCCTTCCAAGCTGTGCTGTGTATAGATCGTTTTAATGCCAATATCCAATAGACTAAATAAATTCTTTGAGCAATATATGTGGCAGCCAAACAATCGATGAACTTAAATCGGGACGAAAAAATTCGCGAGGGAGAGTGAACTTTTTTTGTTTTTTTTTTATTTGAATATTAATCACATCCTTTACCATCAGGTGAACTACCTCTCGGGCTGTCATCAATCAATTGGATAGAATAATAAAGCGTTCAATATGTTTTTAATTAAATTTTAATAAAGAGATACTCATTTTCAACAACAATCTGGAACATAAAATAATGTGATCATGAATAATATCTTTACGATTTTGTACTCTCATTTTATTAATTAACTTTGGAAAAAAGAGTAAAACCTTCAAATACAATATTTTTTTATTTGATATGGGACCACCATGGAACTATAGTGAACCTAACGCAAAAATAATTATTAAAATCGGTTGATAAGCAAAAAAGTTATGCGTGAACAAATATAAAACAAAAGAAAACCATACAATCGAATTGAGAACTTCCTTCTTTTTTTGAAGTCGGTTAAAAACAAAATGTGCTGATGCGGAAGGAAATCGAAATGCGGTTGCAGCTTTCGATATTACACTTCGAATTTTAATATTGAAATATATTAAAATTCTGTTGAATTTCTACTTTATAATTTATTTCAAACTCGTGACTAGGTATTCAGATTTAGTATTAAAGTGAAACTTATCCTCAAAGTAACCACCTTTTTTCTGAAGTGAATACTATAGAGTAATATTCACACGTACATATGGGTTCGATTCCCACGTAGGACAAACATTTGTGTTGAAACATGAACGTGTACAAATATCTATATAAGTATATCTACTGTTATATATTCATAGTACCTACAAGCTCTACTTAGTTTGAACCAGGTGGCCATGTGTGAAGCCCTGATATTTATATATTTGAAAAAACTGAGGTCTACTTTTAATTAAGTAATCACGTAAAATCTTGTCCAGACCATATAATATAAATACTATCTGTCACAACGACTTTGAGTTTGATTATTCCAAAAACGTCTGGTGAAAACTGGTAGCCCCAACCTACTCCAGTTTCGAACCTGATCAAAGAATAGTTTGTATACGCTATCAATAAAATACACTAATATAAAAATATCGTACGAGGTAAACCACCAAACAAACAATAACTATGTTTATATATAAGAGTGTTAATAGTTTAAAAGTCCGGCTCAAAGGACCAAATGATCCTTTGAGCCGGACCTTAACCTACTTTTAAGCTTACGGACTCATAAATCAAAGTTTATAGTCAAAGACAATACAATTATTCAAACATTTACTCAGTTACTTTATTTTACATAATGGGTTCAATTATAAAGTAAAGTTATTATAACCAGCACGGAGAGAACATCCTTTACATAATTTATCGGAAAAGCGGACCCTTCCGGTAATTAATTAATTATTTTTTCTCAGAAAGGTACGAAGTAGCACCTCATTAAGACTTTTAATGCTATTTATTCTCCATGGACACCTGATAAAATATCCTAATGTTATCTTTAACCAGTTTCCCCATAGCTAATAATAAAAATCATGTACTCCTACTGTCCTACAAGTTGTATCTCTTTTTACCCTGCCCTTCCATTAACAACATATACTTTTTACATTATATTATATATTTAATAGCATAGCTTCAAAAAATTATCATAATGTTAATTATTCTTGGAAACAACATTTGTGTGTAAAGCTTCATAAGGATCGACCGTTTAAAAAACTAAAATAAAGTGCCCCTTGTAATTACGAAAACAATGATAAAAAGAACAAAGCGAATAGAAAGCAAATTACGAAAAGTCTCCAGTATCGTACCTAATTGTGTTTTCTAAAGTTGCCTAATTAATATTGCCTCAGTTAATTTTATTGTTACTAAATGTCCTAACAATTTACGGTTACAGATTAACTTTAATTCTTTTATTTAGACTCGCTTTGGTAACCATTTTTCTATAGCTATTGCTAATTGGCTGTTGAAAGGTATCCAGTAACTTAAATTATCTACCAAAAACGATAAAATAACAATGAACACGTTCTAGTCAAACAGGTATAAAGCTCTATTTAAAAGTATTCATTTTTTTAAGATTTCAGTAGCGACTATTCGATAAATTGTAAGGTAGGTTAGTGGTTCTCAAAATAATAAGTAGGTACCTAGGTAAATTTTGCAATTATGTACTTATAATAAGGTTAAGTTAGGTAAATAATTTTCATAATCAATTTTATATGTCTAGGAAAGTTAGACAATGTAAATTTAAGTAACGTAATTTAATTAAATAATAACATTACGTAAACCTGTATACATACGAATATATCTCTATGAGATTTAAATATTAATTATTCAGAGAAAACTCCCCAATCCTAACGAAATATTTATCGAAACCATACATAAATATAAAATTGTTTATTAAAGGACGTCTCGATAAGTCTTTGCGATCTGCCAAAATATTATTTGATTGAGTTGAAGACTAAAGTATTACCTATCAATCACAAATAGCTTAGGTAGGGTCTGACAGATTTAAAACAGGACATCTACACTAATACCTATAGGTACCTATGTATTATAAAGAGATGAAGTTTCTGAATTTGTAAGTTCGCCGGAGGTAAGTAATCTTTTGACTTACAGATCCGATTCCGAAAATTATATCGCTAATAGGAAGCTACATTATTCGAGCGTGCTAAAAAATGTTATCCTATAAACGCGAGTGAAACCGCGACTAATTATAGCCAGTACTAAATAACTTTTGATAATTGGACTGAGGAGCAGAATTTAGAATAAATTAAAATAAAAATTGTAAGTACCTATATCATATGAAACTGTCATCATAATTATATTTTAATTTTAAAAGCCCTGGGGCTGGTCAAGTTTAGGTCCCAGCAGGTCGCTCGTATTATATGAATAACATCGTTTGCCCCCAGGGGCGTCGTTTAGATATTTTATTAAAATAGATAAAGATGATATTTTTTTACTTAGTTACATTTTCATAGCGGATACGTCTAAAGGTCGATCCAATAAAAAAAACATACTTACACATTCTCAAGCTCAAAATCCATAAACGCACGAAAAAAAAGTAAACAAACCCGTTCGTAATTTAAAATTCGATTGTGTATCAATAGTGCGCGTGCGACTCCCGCGCGTTACTACCACTAACAGTGCCCTACCACGTTTCTCTCACCATACTCACTTGACCATTTCGCGAAGCTATGACGTAATATTATGACTCTTATTGCATTGCGATAAGATCTAAATATCTTACACGGTTTTCGCGATTCGCAACACAATAGTTATGCTTACTCATTGCGCTGAATCAAATGAAATTAGTTACAAAATCGTTTGAACGCAACTTTCCTCGGTATGTCGATACATTATGGCGCACTAGCTGCTCTCGTGGTGTCACCTGTTTAGGACTTCTTTTGTGACCATAGTAAGTAATGATCGGCAGGCCAGTTGGCGGAGTTGGTTAAGACACCATCTATTTCGCCGCAGGTCGTGGGTTCGATTCCCAACCAAGACAAATATTTGTGTGCATGACCACGTCTGTTTGTCCCGAGTCTAGGAATAACATATCTATGTAAATACTATAGATATGTATTTACAAAAAAAAGTAGTAGATAGATAGTATATCAGTTGTCTTGTTTCCATTGTACAAGCACAGCTTAGTTTGGGATCAGATAACCGTGTGTGAAGAATATCCCAGGATATTTATTTATTAATGATGTGGCCGAAGATGGTAGGTAAACACAGAAATCATAGAAGGAACTGCCTCACAAAGAAATTCCTGGAATACACCGGTACGTGCTTAATACCAGACTTTCAACATGAAGTTGGTGGTGGATACTCTACCTCTATGGTAGGTATGGTTTCTTCACAATATTTTCCTTTACTTAAAGGTCGAGATCTGTGTAGCATTCGATGCCACTTCAACTGAGTTTTCACCGATTCTGGTCAGAGTTGATACTCTACAAAAGACAGATTAGGTTGACAAGCAGGAAGTCGGTCCATCTGATATAAAAATTGAGAAGTATCTTATGGATACCTGGTTAGAACGGAGTAGTTTTTTTATGGACTCAAATATCTCGTGCTAAAAGTGCTTGAAATGCCCACTCCGCATCTATGGAATCAGTGTGATTGGCCAATTGACGGTCCGCTCCGCTCTACTCCACCCAGCTCCGCGTCACTGGAAACGCAACCTTAGCCAATCCGTATTTAACGGAAAAAATATTAACATCTAAAATATATCTTTGATGGCTTATATTTTGGTTATTTTTATAGTTACCCGATTTTTTTTACTGCTTCTTAATATGAGCTTTTATTAAAGCAAAAAAAATATCATGTATATACCAACATACATAGCGCTGAGGAAAAACTGTAAGTGGAAGTAATTCTACAAATTATTGTCTGCAATGGGAAAGTCCGCGCGTCCGACTAAATCGTTGTGATCGATCGAGCTTGCCCTAATATCTGAAGAAATTGATGATGAAGAACAAATACATCTCTGGAATGCAACTATCCAAACAGTGCCCATGTTACCGAACAAATCACATAAGTGGAAAACAACTACAAAAGCCGGAATTTCCTTGCGTTTCCGCGTAGGTAATCACGTAATGTTGGATCTACTATTGACCATTCAGTTCTTTCTTATAATTATGTATGGAATACTGATGGTAAGTTTTCAGGTGAAGATAGCACAAAAATCTAGCCGGATCTTTGAAAACAAAACTTGTTTCTATGGATTATTTATTTGATTTTAAATACAACACCTATACCTACATATACTAGATGATTTACTTGCCTTCTCGATTGTTTTAGGGATTATTATACTCATCATTATCAACTTTTACGCCCAACCCTGAAATCACGAAAAAAAATCGATTTTTTTCATGATTTCAGGGTCCCGTAATAAAATTTGTTCCTAACGATAATAATCGCTAAAAAATGTTTTCCTTATCGGTCCAGGCGTCTTCGAGTAATCGAGGAACATACTTACATACAAAAAAAAAGGTTTCCGACGAATTGTTAAAGTCCTCCTTTTTTTAAGTCGTTTAAAATACGCCAACTCGAAGTATCGAAGTGTATGTTAGGTATAAATAGATATGTAGGTAAGGTATAATTATCTATTTACCTACCCACGATCCACACGCCTCACCACAGCTCGGTTAACCATAACAACGTCATTATTCGGACCTACTGTCCGGTTAATAGTGCGTAGTGGGTTAAAACACCACCTAATACATATTCGATTCCCATCCTAGACAAACATTTATGTGCATGAAAATTACACTAAGACAGTGTAATTATGTAAACTGGATGTTTTTTTTTGCCAGCAATTTTTTAGGGATTGTTGTACTTATCATTACGAACAACTGTTATTATGGGACCAACCCAAAGGTTTCCCATGATAAATGTTCATCCAGTTCAGGCAAAAATAACATCCAGTAAAAGCACATGAGTAAAACATCCAGTATAAGTACTTATGTGGTATTTACAAAAAAAAATTGGTATGTGTATCAGTTATCTGTTTCTTATTAGAATGAGCTTTTATTATAGCAATAAAAAAAAACATGCATATTTCCTCAGGTCAAGCGCGATCTTTACCTATTGGTCACGACTATGTTCCTGTAAATGACATACATATCTCCTTCCTTTTTAAATTATATTTGTAAGAAAGAGATGTTATCAGCTACTTTTTAATAAATGTCAAAACGATAGTTTATATAAGGAATTTTGTATGAAATATTACATTATGTCGTCATAGTTTCACAGCATCAAAACATCTACTCTTAGAGGTTCCACTGGTAATTAAAAATCATAAAAAGCATTAAATGTACAACATGTTTGATATTTCCACGTGTTTTTAGATGTTTTATACATTGGTTAGTGTTTGGCCATTTATTTTTGACAGTGACAACTACCCTATTGGCACCAATACCCGGCCCAGACTACAATATAATAATTATGCAATATGTATTTTTAGACCTTTTACTATACGGTGTTAATACGCAATGACGCAACTTTATTCCGAATCTGGGCTAATATTAATCTTTCACTTTACCTTCATCTTTAAATTAAGTCCATGTAAAGTGAACGGGTTAAAAATTATTGGTTTCTGGGGGCTAAAACGGCCGCTGGAGCAATATTGCTATGCAATTCATATCTCGAATTTACAGCAGATAGGGTAGTTGACACTGTCAAAAATAAATGACCAAACACTAACCAATGCATAAAACATCTAAAAACACGTGGAAATATCAAATATGTTGTACATTTAATGCTTTTTATGTTTTTTAATTACCAGTGGAACCACTAAGAGTAGATGATTTGATGCTGTGAAACTATGACGTCATATTGTAATATTTCATACAAAATTCCTTATAAACTATCGTTTTGACATTTATTAAAAAGTAGCTGATTTGATGTGTCAGTCAACTACCCTATTATGGTGTAATTTATCTAAATTTTAAATTAATTGATTAAAATGATTTGCATTTGCACCAAAAAATATTTCAAAAAACATTTGGCTCTAGGTACTGTGATTTCGAGATATCAATTGCATACCAATATTGCTCGAGTGGCCGTTTTAGCTCCCCTGATTTATGGCCACTATCAATGTCTGTGATCAAAGCCCTCTTATAACGTGAAATAAGTTAAGGCAGGTCTAGTATGTTTTTTTCTTTCTTTAAAATCTAGGTTTTATGATGAATGAGTCGTCGTCGCAGATCGTGGTTCGTTTCCCATCTAGGACAAACAATGTGCATAAAGATTTATATTTGTGTATATGTTAACGGAAAAGTATCTCATCTGTCATTGTATACATTTCCTAGTAAATCCATACATTTCCTAAATATCTATCGGAGTACTACATTCGGTATATTTGTAAGGATAGCGGTATTTGGGGGGTTGTAAGTGAAAGGTACTTTTGTGCGAATGCTTGCTATTCTATGCAAAATAAAAAAAATAACCCCAACCTATTTTTTTCAATAGTTTCTATAAATTTCCAAGTATCATTATTGTTATAATTTCCTAGGGGAAATACACAGGAATTGTATACAATTCCTATATTTCATACATTTTCGGTAACATATACATATGTATATACTATCTGTTCCCTACGGTTTCATCTACTTACTTAAACATAGGCTATCTGCGTGCCCAATTTGATCGTGATCGGTTCAGCGGATTTACTTTCAATTAAGGTATAACCAGTGTAACTATATATATTACTATGGATTTACAAAAAAAAGGACTTACTAAAATTGTATGTATCCATACATATTTAGTATATTGTGTATAAATTAATAAATAATCACAAGGCTTACTCCAAAAAATGATACACAACAATCCTAGTGAATAACAAAACTGAATAACATGGATTTTGTGCTTTTCTATTGGTCATGCAATTTGTTTATTGGTATTATTTCTAACTAGCTGCCCTCCGCGGTTTCACCCGCAATCCCGAGGTACCTTATGTTTTCCCGGGATAAAAACCCTATATGTTATAGCTGGGTATGATCTATCTATGTGCCAAGTTTCATCCAAATACGTTCAGTAGTTTTTACGTGAAAGAGCAGCAAAGATACATACATACTCACAAATGATCACATTTATAAATGTTAGTAGGATTGTGCATTTCTAAACGATCAGACTATCATAATATACCTATCGTTTATGGGGGTCAGAGTAGGCCCTCTGACTCTCCCACTATGCAAGATAACCTTATGTAAATCTTCTATCGAAATCAAAAAATCTCATTATAGCAATCACACTTTATTACTTTGTAAAATAAAAAGCATAATTACATCTCTTTACATGTACCTACCTACCTACTATTTCAAATAGTGTCCGACCGAAACTTGGGCTTCGTACACTTTCGGCCAAAAAAACCACGGCTTCTACAAACGGTACAGCAGTAATACAACAATACGGTGTAAGGTATTTATTGTATGGGCCTTTGTTATCCGACATAGATTATATCTAATAATTACATAGTATGCAACAAAATAATAAATCACATTCAATATTATAACTATTTAATTATATTTTAACAACAATCTTTATCACTGTAAATAATTATCAGTAACTTCGTTATAACGTTGCAACACTTATAGGCTAGCTAAATTATTTTTATCAACATTAACACATAAAAAAAGATTAAACAAATAATATAATGTTATATGTATGTAATAGGGATGATGACTGGGTAAAAAATAATTAATTCTGTATTGTCCGTCAGTTAGGTTATAAAAAAAATATGGATACGTATTTTTCATTTTATCAAATCAATAAAAATACAAGATATGTCGCATCAAAGTTCAGGAGTGGGGGCTTGTGACGTCATCTCTCTGTAAAAACTGTACTAAGTCGTGACGTCACGCGAAATTTTAATGCACAGTGCATTAAAATTTCGTAAATCTTGGTAGTTTTTTATTTGGAACTAAAGAAAAAAAAAAGTGTCCAATATTGTGTTTGTGTTGTAATCTAAAAATATGAGTGGATATTATAAAAATGATATTCAAAACTTATGCTAGATTCGTCTAGTATATTATTTTTTCGCCATTTATATATCTGGTAACCCTATTTCAATGAAATTTTCCTACTCATGACTTTACGCCTTGAGAGTTGTCCCAAGTAACAATTTTCGTCAAGTCTCATTACCAACACTTTCAAATGCCGTTTTAGTGTGTAAATCATTACCAGCAACTTTCAAGTCATTACTACTCATGGTATTACTATTAATCTCTACACAACCTTGTTTTACGTTCAAACTTTGCAGTCGAGTGGTTATAAAGTGTTCAGATATGTGTTGTCGGAGTTCAGTTTTCAATCGGAAACGTTGAGAGCACTGGTCACATCTGAAACACAAAGCATACACAGATTTAAGCTTAAAAAAATCATAATTTAAGTAAACAACTAGCTGTTCAACCCCGGCGTCACCTGTGTGATTTTTATTTCCAAATATCTGACACCCCCGGTGTATTTTCCATGTTTTCTTTCATACAAACCTTGTTCTGATAATTACAAACACATCAAATAAAGAATTAACCAAATAAGTGCATCCGTTCTGATCTGAAGAGTTTGTTTGTTAGACCGCGCTAATCTCCGGAGTTATTGGTCTGGTTTGAAAAATTCTTTCACTAATAGGAAGCCACATTATCCCCAAAAGTTATAGGCTACTTTTTATATTCTCTCTCTTAGAATACTATGCTCTGCCTGAATCTTTGATTATTTAATCAAACTAATATAGTTAAATTGTTGTAGTGTAGTTTATGTATATTTAAAACTGTAATTACATAAATTAAAAAAAAAGAAGCCTTGCTGAGTTTCTTGCCGGAGTCTTCTCAGTTCAAGTGTATTCCGAACCGGTAGTAGAGTCTATTGTAAAACTGTAACTTTTGACATTCATAAGTGCCTTATTAGGGCCTAAACTGAATAAATGACTTTTGATTTGATTTGATTTGATTGATTACCTTCATTATTATTTAGAGGTATTTTTATTGTAACAAACAGAAAATGTTTCAATAAAGCATCATCATCATCATGTCAGCCGAAAGACGTCCACTGCTGGACAAAGGCCTCCCCCAAGGATCTCCACAATGGCCGGTCTTGCGCTACCCGCATCCAGCGGTTTCCCGCGACCCTCACAAGATCATCGGTCCACCTTGTAGGGGGTCTACCCACGCTGCGCTTCCGGTTCGTGGTCGCCACTCGAGAACTCTTCTGCCCCAGAAATAAAGCATAAACAAAGACAATAATAAAAAGGAATACTTGCTCATATAAGTTATCGCCTAAATGCGAGCGCTTATGCTTGACTAAGTCGTAGCTCTGCGTGAACGCCTGCTCGCATAAGTCGCAGCGGTATGGACGTTCCCCCGTGTGTATGCGGTAATGACGCTTCAGTTTATCTTTACTCACGAACCTGGAAAATAACATCATTATTAAATTTTGAAAATCTATCCTATTCATATTATAAATGCAAAAGTTTGTGAGTATGGATGGATGTTTGTTACTCTTTCACGCAAAAACTACTAACGGATTTGGATGAAATTTGGAACACAGATAGTTTATAACCTAGATTATAACACATACTTTTTATCCCGGAACGCGAGTGAAACAGCGGGACGGAAACTAGTAATATTATAAAAGGAAAAACTGACTGACTGACATCAAAGTACTGCTCAAACTACTGGGTTCTTTATAACTTACTAGCTTTCCGTACTCACAAACTTTCGCATTTATAATGTTAGTAGGAAAGGAAGTATCCTATAAGAACTCAAAACTCAACCCTAAAGCTAAGGAGATAGTAATTAAAATGATTGTATTTTTATTGGACTTACCGAATTTCAAATCAATTTAACACCGGGAAGTCAGTCAAAATTTACATGATTCTCGAGACAGAAACCTATTTTCAATATATAAAATTCGGATAGTGCACTCAGTGACACAACCTTAAAACAAATTACAAGCATAAGTACTTACTTCATATGGCAAGCATCACATTGGTGCGGCTTCAATCCTAAATGTCTCAGTGTGTGTTTACTAAGTGATGTACTGTTAATGAACTTTGATCCGCATCGTTCGCAACTGTACTTGCGCTCACCTGTGTGAGTTATAGTATGGGTTTTTAGTTCACCTGAAACAATAATCTAAATTATTTTACTATAAGCTTGTTTTAAATTTTTTGATATTATTTTTAGAAAAACATTTGGTTCAAATAGAAATACGAAAATTATTTCTTAATGCCATTTGTCACCTCATTAAATTTGATAAAATTTTCCCATAGACATTCATGCCAATAGGGAATAAGCATGATTTTTTTTTATCGCATTTGTTAGCAAAATATGAAAATACCGTAAAAAAAATGTCAAATATTGAAATTTTAATTTTTAAAATGATTGATCAAATTACGTGAATTTCTATGGCTGGCATTATATTTTAAGTTACCCCCCACCTTTGCTAATGAACTTTTTCGGACACATAGCACAAGCAAATCTTTTCAGGCCAATATGCCTATTCATATGCTGCTTGAGATTTGTGCTGGAATCAAATTGTTTCCCACAAGTTGGACACAAGTGACGCTTTTCTTCTTTAGTATGTGATTTTATATGATTGGTCAATGTTGACAAATATGAGAATGTCTTCGAGCATATAGGACACATATGAGGCTTGATTCCATTATGTTTATTAATATGTTCCATTAACATACTCTCCGTTGTAAACGATTTATCACATGTTGGACATTTAAATGGCCGATTGATATCATGAATCAGTTCATGTCTTTTCAAATGGCTTATTTTTTTAAATATTTTATTACATGTAGAACATGATAGTATTCTGCCTTTCTTAGCATGTTTTCTCTTGTGTGCAGAAAGAGAATTAATAGATTTAAAGTTAGCAGAACACAGATCACATTTGAAATTTTGAATCGAACTGTTGTGAAAATTATGGTTTATTTTCATTAAGGTATTTTTACCGTCTTGGCCATGTTTAACTAAATGTTTGACGTACTTGAAATGCTGTTTGAATGTTTCATCACATAAATTGCATGTAAATAATTTACTTGTCTTATGCCTAAGTCTATGCCGTTCTAGTTTTGACTGCTGTTCAAATTCTTTAAGGCAAATATCACATTTTAGCTTACTACAGCTATCTGTATGGACTTTGGAATGTTCAATCAACTGAATTTCATTTTCAAAAGACTCAAAGCATACATTACAAAATAATTCTTCAGTTTCTATTTTTTCAAGCTTTAGTTTTAACTGTTGATTGTTTTCTAAAACATCATAATCAACACTGACATCTGTGTTATTATTTTCTAAATTGACTTCTATTGCTATACTCTTCACTGAATTTGTTTCATCATATTCGTATTGTCTTTTTATAGAACAACTTTGTAGCTTTGCATCTATTTTTTCAGCATGTTTCCGGAAATCATAAAAACTGATGAGGCAGTTGTAGCAGCTACTGCACAACTTTTTAGGTAAACGGTCTTCTGTATACACCTGAAACAATTTATTCAACTCTAAAACTCCAATGGTATTACTAAATTAAGTTCACAATAATTATTTAGAAATGAACAGTAGTACAAATAGATCTAAGTAAATACTTATTAATTAATCAGATTTAAAATTTATCAATTGTAGGAGTTTCTAATTCTCTTACTACTTTCAAACCCTGTATATCTAAACATTGGTTGGAGTGTAGCCTTAGGGTCAGGGACTTTCTGCTGGATCGTATTCTTTACTGCCATAGGAACTGTTTTACATCTAAGCACTTTGATCATCCAAAGCTCCAGTAAGGAGTTATGGGACTTTAAAATAAAAAACTTTTTTTGGACTTCAAAAACACACTTTAGGTTAGAATTTTTAGGTGGTTTTTTTCCGGTACTCTCTCTGACCTACACATCACTTATTTGGCTTACTGGAGTCAATTTTGTTTATAAGATTTTTACAAATTAATTCGGCATATACTAGAATAGGTAATTATTCATTTTAATTACCTTTATAGATGTACATGTTGATAACATATCGGCAACATTCATTGAATTTGATCTTTCAGTAAAAATATCATACATTTTGTTCGATGCATCATTCAAACAAGTTCTACAGCAACTATCGAAGTTTTTCAAATGAGTTATAGTAGCCATTGTAGACTTGTTGTAGACGACTAGACGATATTATTATAACATTAATTAAATAAAAGTACACGTAAACTCAATATAATGACATCACAGACTAACCAAACTAAAGAGAATATAATACAGACTAACTATCCCATCCCAAAATATCGATGTATCAAAGTATCAATTGTTTTTCAAAATATCAAATCGATGTATCAAAATATAAAATTTATATAAATTCGATATTTTTTAAGAGCTCTGTACATACATATATAAACATACGTTTCATATATTCGTCCGCGGACTTCTACAATCATAATACCGATCACCAAAAATGGGGATAAAAACTCAAAGCAGCCAAAAATATCGATTTTTTTAAATCGATACCAAGCTCATTCAATTCAGCGAATCGATCTGAGACACTAGAAAATCGAAATGCGATTTTAATTTCGCTACCTTTGAGGGTCCAACTATTTCATAAATATCAAAAATTTGCAAATTATTGTCATTGCAATTAAATAAAGTAAATGGATGAAAGATATATATATGTATGGACATTTTGTTTATTTATTGTAAATATATAAATACTTAAATATCAGAATCAAAAAAATGAATATTAAAAAAAAAATATTCTGGCAGACTTTTTTTTACCGTCGGGATAAAAATAGCTCTCGATGTACGAACGCACCTCTTCACCGTCGTCGTCGGGAAAATTACATGGGTATGGAGACGACGTTAATAAAAAATTACATCCGGTATAATTTTATTTCATGACATCTAAATTATCGAATCACGACTCCACACGATTACAGCACTGTTTTTAAACTGTCACTGTCAAGTAAATCTCAAAAAGTGTCAATGTCAAAATTATGTAGGGTTGGTAGATTAGGGATTTTATTCCAATTTTGGGGAAAGAAACATTCTTGGGGATTTTTTTAGTTTCTTCAGTATTATATTCAAGTTGGAGGCTTCGGTTGGAGGGCGAAATTCAAATTTTATCACGTTTTTTGCGAATTGTAGCTCAGTTGTAGGTCGTAAGTTATCAACATGTTATTTGCGAGAAGAATGGTAGAATATTTACTTATTAATAACAAAAGAAATCATCAACATATTCCTCCAAGGTATATTACTGACATATACGACTATTTCATGAAAATGTTACTGATATACCTTGGAGGAACATGTTGATGATACATATTATTTTGGGTAATAAAATAAAATACGAAATGGGGAAAATTTTAAAACTGTATCTAACAACCCTGAGTCTAAGTGTCATCGAATTTGCAAATTGCAAGTTTGCAGTCTATGTAGTTTCGATATCGTTCCGTTCCGACTTGTGTAATCATTTCAAAATATTCCAGTAAAAAACACATCAAGTCGGCACTGAAATTTAACTTTTTCAACGTCGCCGGTAAGTTATTATTTGTCAACTAAAGCCTGGACTATGTTAAATTCGGTCACTGTATACCTCTCATAGAAAATTCTATTTTTATTTTTTAGAGGATTTTTACCTACTAAGATCACGCGTAAAAAAATATGAAGATAAAATTATTATAAGCTTGTATTTTCCTTTTCTCCTTCCAATCTCTTAATTCAAATTTCACTCGAGTTGTTGGTAGGTAGATAGATACTTACCTGCATACTGCTTAAATAAAATATCAGCTTATATTTTAGTGTGAGCCACATTCCCAACACTTACCTGTATTATGTACCTAAATGACGAATGAAATGTTAAAAAAAACTGCTAATTCCTAATTGATTTCCACAAAATTTCATATAAATTATGTATTAGCTGCTTATAGTGTGATATAATAATTAATAGAGTTTATTAGCAATTTATACCTATAAATAACAACATTAATTTAGGTATTATTGATACCATTAAATTCAAATTTTATTTACATAATTATATTATTATACTAACAAGAAATGGAGATTTACTTAATTATAATACTTTAATCAACCCATTTATAATGACTAAAATATTTTACAATAACTAGGTAAAAACGAAGCACCTATTTTGCAGGAGCCCAAGCTAGGTTTCCTGTTCTAGGAGTTACCTGGCTCCCCCTTCTTGTTGATTTTGCAATTGAATTTAAACCATATTTTAATATATTTAAGGTAAAAATAATAAAAGGTAAGACAACAAAAATAGGCTGCCCACTCAAAGGTTGATAAATTTGAATATGGAGAACATTAAATCTGCAAAACATAAGTCTGCAAATCTTCACACTTGTAAAGTATAATATAAAATATTTATTTATTAATAACTTATTGAGTCCCTTATTTTTTTTTAAACTAAAATGGATTTGTTTCTATGATTAATTCATTGGCTCAAATCCTAAAATCATAGGGTCAATAAGGCATTTACTTAATATACCAGACATTTTACTTTAGATAGGCATCTTTAAAGAAATCACACATTTTGGTATATAATTCTTCTTCTGTGATTTAAGTATTCTAGGTAGGTATCTCTCCATCTGTATATATAGGATGTATACCCTTGTTGGTCAGAATGTTAAATCAAAACAAAAAAGTAGAATTTGCATACAATATCCTATCTGTCACCACCCAATGATAAAATTTTCTTAATTTATAATTTTAAACATTACTTTCACATATAATATTAATTAAAGTCATTTTTTTCTTTGTTTATTGTGTTCTTTATATGTTCTTTTTGTTAAATTGACTGTTTGTGCCAAAATAAAACAAAGTAAGATATATATATTTTTATGGTATTACTTACCTAATATTATTTTAATAATTTACATCCTTATATTATTCATGTATATGTCTCCACAAATGTTAGAAAATCAAACAACTGTGATGTAAAATGTTTCCTGCAGGAAAATTGACATTAATCATAATACATTTCAGGAAAATGGTTCTATATGTTATGATAGTAACGATATGGTGTATGCAGGAATTATTTACATCAATTTCAAATTGCCTTTTCACTCATTGAAGTTTATACTCATTGTCCGGTAAGGTTGGAGCAGCCATCAGAGGCTACATTAGTCCTTTAAAAAAAAAAGAAAAAAAGTTTATACTTGTTATACTTTTTACTCTTATGGGTTCCCATTCCTATCTACTGATGATAAACCTATAAAAAAGAAATCAATTTTAACATTTATATCTCAAAGCAGGGTTCCCAAACTGTGCGTCGCGACGCCCCGGTGCGTCAAGGGGCTGTTCCAGGGACGTCACGAACCGGTATATTTACGTCACGCTCTAAAGCTACAGTGGTAGTGACGTCGAATGCCGAGACGAAGGTCCCGGGTTCGAATCCTACAATGAGCTTGAGATTTCGGTGAAGGAAAACATCGTGAGGAAACCATAGCACGGTAGGGTACTTTGTAGTACCCGCCTGGCTGGCTACCACCCTCAAGTTAAAAATCTGTCGCCAAGCACCTTTCGGCGTGTTCCGACTGAGGCGCTTGAGAGCCAGTTCCTTTCTAGGCTTTGTGTGCTTACCATCATCGGCCACATCATCACTGACCACGGTGAGATTGTGGTCAAACACAGACATATACATAGTAAAACAAAAAAATCCGCAAACAAATTACGACATGTAAAGGGAGTCCCAGTACAAAAAAGATTGGGCATCCCTGTCTTAAAGTATGTCACAAAGTTTAGACAACCTATTCATACAAACAAACAAACATTGCCTATCAGCACATTTACACATCTCACCATAAGTAGTTGAGCATTATGCTCACTCATATTTAGCTAAGTACCTAAGTAACTGTGAGATTTAACTGCGTATGTGGATCAAGGCAGCCAAGTCTCTTTCGCTTTGATTGTATCACTATTATGTACTTGTACTCAATAGTAATGTATTTTTTCCGTTATATATTTAATTGTGGTTTTATGAGAAAAATTACCCGTCACATGATGCAGGTACCTACGTACCGTAAAACTTGCCACGCTATTAACTACCTAATTATAAGTAGCTTACGAGTTTTATTCTGAGGCTACAATAAATAAAATAAATAAATGAACGGTTATTTGTCTCAAACTTAAAAAAACATACAAGAAATAAAATAAATTCAAAAGGAAAACAAAAATGAGACAAAAGGTCTAGTGCTCAGGTGTGAATAAGCATATCGCAACTGCAGGGAGCTAATTCCTCTACATTACAACGGTTGACATCCAATTTCGATTCAGTTAAAGTTCGTTTCCAATACAATTCTAAATTTACTAAAAAAAACGGTATTCCGCTAAATAAACGAAACCGAGCCACGATTGGATCACGATTAGATTGTAATCTTTGTTGCCCTTGGCAACCGAAACAATTCTAATCCAGTCAAATGTTTAGTGGAATACCACTTTTATAACTTTCGATCGAACTTCAACTTTAACTCAACCATGATTGGATCTCGATCGTTTTTAGTTTATTAGACGAATACGAAAACGTGCAAATGTCGTCATTCAGTTGCGATCCAATGGTAATCTAATCAAAATTTATTGGTGGAATTGGCCCCCTGATATTCTGCACTAGCCTGACTTCAATGATAGTTAGATTGCAAAAAATAAGTTCGAAAAAAATTAAAATGGAAAGAAAAGTCAAAGTAGAGTAAAGTAAACATAGTTCACATTAATTTGGTAAGCTCATGAAATGATATCTTCACCATCCGACTTCCAAAATTCATTTTACTTCGGGCCGCCATACTCGATCTAAAAGATTTCATCTCTCATTGGCCACGTATTTCCAAATTGTGCTCCACGGGCATTATACATTGTCGTTTCCAAAGATCGCTTCTTCGTCCAACACGAAAGAAATACCTACATATTGCTATTCAATTTGTTACTCCCGATCTGGTGGTCTAAACTGGCTCCTCCCTTGACCATTGCAAATAAGGTGACCACTGCAAAAGGCCAAATGATTGGACTAGCATTATTGGGCGATGCTTTGACATAATTATTTATCCAAAAGTGTTTTAATTTTAAAAGTGGCAGATGATAAGGTAAATCTACAAAATAATGTACAATTTCTCTCTTGCCAAAAACTTGCACATGCCTCGTCATATAGATACGTGTAGATAAATCTATTTCTGCTATGCATTCTCTTGGCACTGCTGAAATTTACTCTATTACTTGTTGTAGATGTGTCATAATTTTACGGTCTCTAGGTCTAAAACTACGCAAAGGCTTGATTGTAATAATTCACTGGAAAAAACTTAGTGGTAGTTAGTCAAGAATTTTGATTACTATACTTTAATAGGTATTTCTTCCATCCTGGTAAAGATAGGTAACTCGGGATACTTAACGAATAAAAAATCATGGTATATTCTCTTAGAACAAATCTGCTGGAACCGTTTTCACTTAGCGCCATCTAACGCACGTAATAGAAAAAATTTAGAGCAGAAATATTTCAATTTCTATAATAAATAAATATTTTTTGTTTCAATATTAAAATAAAAAGTAATTAAGGAGAAATACAATTTAAATTATTGTTGATGAAGCGATGTCAGTATAATAAATTTCGCTAATATAACAAATTTTATCAATATATTCTAATCTGATTTGACTATGGCAATGTTCTGTTAGGCAAGATGTTAAGCGCAAAGGCATTTTATACTTTTTCCTGTGTAATACAACATACACAACGAAGTAATTGTTGAGATATGTTTTGCATAATTTTATTGCGAAGTAATATCGAAAAGATTCCTACACAGTGTACGGAAAAATTGAAATAAAAAGATCCCTGTAATATGTCTAGCCATATACATGTATATTATTGTATAGTACTACAGGTTCAATTATCAACACTGACAGGCGCCACTTTGTAAGGCATAGTTTCTGACGTGAGATACCTATCTATACCCTATATACATATTAATCTATGTAAAAAATCATCTGACCGCTCTTTCCTAAATGCAATAATTACTGCAGAAACGTCCATAAGGAAAAATAAGCATAAGAATCAATTGAAACGAGCGCAGTTGTTTCGGTCTTATATTTGGTGCAGTTTTTTAACACACACAATATCCTTTTGTAGGTTTCCTCTCTACACTGAATGCTTAACTAACTTTATGGTTATATCCATACGAAAGTATTTTTGTAATCCAATTTCTCACTTACTTCATTATTATTATGTTATTGGTTTTGCGTTATAGTCATAGAGCTCTCTATCAAACTTTTGAAGGCAATTTATCGATTATAGATTTGTTGTAAGTAAATCCAAGAAGCAGTTACGTGCCTTAATTATCTTCTTAATGTGACAAAGTTGCACATTACAATATTACAAGTTCACAAAACGATAGATAAGTCTCATTCAGATGAGAAGCATTTTCTCGACTCGAAGCAAGGATGTTATTATAAATCTATGTATCTAATTTAGGTCTTCCAAATCTGCCTTAGTAATTAGACTTAATTGTATTAGTGTATAAGGCTCTAAATGGCTTTAGTAGTTGAGTATTAAAGTCTATGATAAATTTAATTAGTTGGTGAACTGAGAGGCGAAAAGTTATTGATTTGATTACTTAAATAACATAGCCCATGAACAAGAGTTAAACATTTCTGGAATAGAATTTAGACCTTGATATTAGATTCTAGACAAATGATATTAGATTCTATTATTTGTCTTATTACGTACAAATTACTACTATCCTGGGTTTTCAGCATTTCGGAATAATTTTCTAAAAATTTGACTAGTTAAATAGGTGTCTGTTATTTGATTTGCTTAGCTCCAAAAGTCTTTGTAATACTCCCTGAAATCTGAATTGACCTTTTTCAGTTCTAATTACGTAAGATCTGCTTCTTAGACGTCTCTTGCCATTGAACTTAGCTGATAAGCTACATCAGAGGTTGCTGTGACCTCTTTATAGCAAACCCGTCAGTTGTGCTCCGGCGGTCGAGACGTGCGGACGTGTAGTGTGTATACAGTTTCTGTTTCATTTTCGGAGATATTTTTAAAGGTACTTAATATATTTTTTATGAAGTATTTATAATACCTATTTATCTTTAATTATTAAAAATGTCTAACAGACAAGCGAAGCGACGTGATGCAAGATGCACCTAATTAACTAGTGCAGCCAGTTACAATTTTTTTCATTTTGGTCCTCATCCGAAACGTGCCGTGCGTTAGAAACTTCGCTTTAAAAATGATCTTATGGTTTTATTGTGTGATAACCTTCATTGACCGACCATCACCACAATTTATCGTTAGTTTTATCAATGTTTTAGAGTCAAGGAGTAAATAGCCAATTGCGATTGATTTGAATTCTAAAATTTATGTACACTCTATAGAATTGCTTTTTGACGAGTCTGTCATCTCATCAAAACGCAATCATTACGATAACGAAAACCTTCAGTTGTAAAATTATACAAAAGTACTTCGACCTTAACGATAAGATTATTTCCGTCATTCCCCAATTTATTGTTAATCTCTCAAAAGATAATATCAAATTCCTGCCAATAAAAACAAATCAAAGTCTAAAGTTTTTTTAAAAAAAGTTAAAAAGATGAAACTAAAGTGACCTTCACAGCACTACGCAGTAATTATTCGACACACTACATACAGTAACATTGTTATACGTGCATAGGTGGAACCATGTATCCTGAGGCTTCAATCAAAATTGACCTTTATTGACATTGGAATAAACCTCAAGTGGTGTCATTGTTTCGTGATCAGTATGTATGGCGCAGTCTGTAGGGAAATATTGTTCTTAAATGCAAGCAATTACTGATTTTCTTGAAATATTTGCTGTATTTGTATTTACTGCATTTAAACTTGCAAACCTACCAAGATTTATTTTGTGGGATCTATCTTTAGTCTTTTGTTATTCTTGTAGATCTAGCTTTACCATCAGCCATTTATATCCAAGTGTCTGATCCTATGCAAACAAGGAGACATGTATGTTATACTGTAAGCAGTATGGTACAGTTCACAATTCTTCGACAGTTTACAATTTCGCGATATATATTATGAAGTAACGGCGTTCACTATGGTACAGGATCTTGATCTAAGATCGATACGATAACTAGGTAACTTTTCCTTCTGCAAAACTAACTACACCAGCATCTAATATTGAAACAAGTTCTGCATTATTCGTATGTAAATACCGGTCTTTTATATGCTTAATATCAGTATTAAAGTTCGTTAATCTCTATTTGCATAATATCAACAAACATGTATGGGGTCAATGTACGACATTGGCAACCATACTGCTTACCAACGTCATTCCAATATTATACGGGTTTTCTTGATAGTTTTGGCTGTGTTTTCTCTCTTTCTGTCGCGTGGACTGAACAAGGAGGTATCAACACGATGGTGTTTACTACCTTCCCAAGAGGTCAGTGAGGCTATTACTTTACCCTTCCCTGAAATAATAGTCCCAATGACGTATGGAAGACCCCAAAATGGAACAAACACTTCAAGAAATAAATGGAAAATTTTGTTCTCTTTGTTGTAAATATACATCTATTTTATTGCTACTATGGTAAAGTATATTTTTTATATTTGTTCTTACTTTGAGAATTAGATTCGTCTCCCACTTTCCAAGCTATTTATTTTTACATTATTATGATTATTTCATCTAGGTAAATTGATTTTAAACTGCCAGTAGAAAAATTCTGCATAAAAATGCTATTAAAAACTTGCAGTTTTAACCAACATCGATTAAACTAAAATATGAATAATAAAATAATATAATAATCTATCTAATCACGGACACACTTGCAAAAAAATAAGTTAAACAGAAGACAAATATTTAGTAACTAATTCCGCTGAGAGATTAGTTATGTACTAAATATTTGTCTTCTGTTTAATTTTATAATGGATTTCCGCAAGGTCACGCCTGAGACAATTAGTTAAAAATTATGCTAACATCATTACTAATTATGACCTTCTTTATATCGGTTATAATAAGTATCAAAATAATTTTATCAGTCATTGCCTTTTGATTACTATCTTCAACCAGATCTAACTAGAATCTAGATAATTAAGTTTTGTTTATTAAGTACCCAAATATCGTGACTAATCTGTATAACAAATTGGTAAAACCTATCAACCGTAGAAAATTTTATTATATTTTATGAAATTGTAGTCTCTACAGTCTAGACTTAACAAACAGATAACAAGTTTTATTGAACGCAAAACGAATATAACAAACTTTGTAAACGCAAAACAACTTTATTGCTCACATTTTTGTTTCTTTATAACATCGAAATGCAGTTTGTGAAGGTCTTTTAAAAAAATCATTAAGTAGATATAAATTTTATTAGTTTTGACTTTAGATTCAGGCGAAGGTTTTTATCAGATGCAAATTTCATAAGCCTCATCCTTTGCTTACTCACTTCTGATAAGTTAAAAATCTTCTCAAGAATGAAGAAAGATTTACTGTACTGAAGTGTGACGTAGACGCAACAATAACATTTTTAAAATTCAACATTGGTTTAAAACGTATTTTAGTGTTGTCAATGAAGACTATACCAACAACTAGAACAGACCGATTGCAAAACACGCATGAGAAACCTTTTAACAATTTGATTGGTTCGCCTGAAACAATCAGAGGAAGCCTATGAACAATACGTCTCGCTATTACTTGGACGGCAATAAAAGTACAACATTATTTGTTTAGGTACACACCACATACGGACTTTGGGTAGTGATAAGATTGAAAACTATAGTATTATGTAGACTTTAATCTAGGTCAGAAGACGGCGAAAGAAAGAGCCCTTTATCGAAATGTGACGTCATAATGGCTTTGGCATTTGATGTCTTTATTTGCGATGCTTTTACAATTCTAGCATTAGTATCGCATTCATCGACTATCGTTACTGATTATTCATGAAGAAAGTACTCAGATATTGCAATATTGAGCTGATTATACTTTCATTTCGCTTGAATCACACTTTTTGTGGAGATATCATGTACTTACTCATAAAAGTGCATTATGTTTGTTTGCAACGATTGAGTTGATATTAGTTAAAAACTGATGACATCCAAATATCGTTTCATGAAAAGTGACAGGTGATTAGAAGCCAAGAAAGTGAAATAGATATAATATTTAAATTGAATACAAGACATTGACCCCTAAATTGAATGCCAAATCACATCACATGTCTCTTGTCACATGTTCTTAAATTAATACATTGTTATCCATAGTATAAGTTAGTATTATTTATACTGTGGTATTACCTACATTATTTTAGTATTATTCACTATGCAGATAAGTAATTTATGTTTTGTTGAGTCTGTTTAACTTATTGCTTTTTAACTTGTCATCATAAGTTGATAAGTTGTCTCATTATGATTTGTGACGAAATGTTCTGACATCTACAGTTTGTTGTATGACATAAGAAACTTATGTACTGTTTGATTTGATTTTGATTATACTTTTGGGTATTATTCTGTTCCATGATCAATCAAGGATGCTTTTACTATTTTTTAATGTTATTAGTCTCATCTTACTGATGGAAAATTGTTATTATATGTGATAGGCACCTACGACTATACCACTAACATTATCAGAGCGTTTGTTTATTATAATTTAGTGTTGATAAAAGAATTGCTCCATCATTGACTGATAAATAAATATTTATATCCCATACCTATATCATTATAATTTAGACACTGCAATAAATATCGAGAATTATAATTAATACATATGATATTTAAGTATATTGTTTTATCCATAAAGTCCCAGTTATTCTTCATTTTTTTTATTTTTTGTAATCTCAATGTTTGTAATCTCTCTGATTTTCAATTTCTTCTTATAATATTACCAACTTTCCGTCCCGCAGTTTCACTCGCGACCCCCTATTTAATTTAATTGCTTATCGACCACAGTTTCATTTCCTACTAGATTCCGCCCCGCGGTTTCACTCGCATTCCCGAGGGATCTTATGTTATGTCCCGAGATAAAAAGTATCCTATGTGTTAATCTAGGTCATAAACTATCTGTGTTCCAAATTTCATCCAAATCCGTTCAGTAGGTTTTGCGTGAATGAGTAACAAACATCCATTCATACTCGCAAAATATTAGTAGGATAGAACAGAACGGAAAATCCAAATATTTTTTTTAAGTCACCACAGAACTTATTTTAGGCATGATGCCAACTTTGAACAACCTCCGTTCGAATACAAAGTTACATTTTGCATAGGAAAAATTCCGTGCGAGAATTGCACATCGAAAACAACTATTTTTATGATACATTCGCTATCTTGAAAAGACTTCTCTCTCATGCAAACAATTTGCAAATATAGTTTGTATAAGAATTTGTTTAGTGTTTTTCAATCTTTGTGAGAACGCGACTACTTTACAGCTTAAAAATTGACCCAATAGGGCGATAAACGAACAAAAAGGCCTTAAACAAGTGATTTGAAAGGTTTTTTCTTGGCACCTATATTGATAAAAAAATCAAATAGGAAGAAAATATTAGGTTTTTTCTTATTGTAGTGTGAAGACTTAGAAACATTTGCCATTTTACTTATATCCGCGACCCCCTGAGTAAAGCTACGCGACCCCCGCCCAGGAGTCGCTACCCACTGTTTGAAAAACACTGGCTTACCCCAATTCAAGGTAATGTACCATTAGCAAATTAAACATGATCAGTTTTGAAAACTTTTCGCGCAAATTTGCCATGTCCATTATTGAGCATAAAAACCTTTCCCCTAAAATTTTCTGGTCGTTTCTTAGATTACTTTTATAACAAGTGCATTGTCGGCTTATATCTTCTCAGCCATGGGTACGTCTTAGCAACATGTACCCATAAGTGGTCATGCCTTAAGTTAGTTGACGGTTCCTACTATTCATATTCGTTTATTTATGTCCAAGAATAGATTCCGCCTAGTGTTAGAGTCGTCAATCAACGTTAAATGAACCTTGATTGAAATTGATAAAAATCCGGCTAAGTGCGAATGGACTCGCCAACAAAGTGTTGCGTACAATAAATAATAATGCGTGGCGACTCGTGCGTTTGATAATCTAACGAAATTTAAAACTCTATACCTATACTAATATGTATCTATACTAATAACCTAATAATAAAGCTGAAGAGTTTGTTTGAACGCGCTAATCTCCGGAGTTACTGGTCCGATTCTTTCACTAATAGGAAGCCAATTTTCTTGAACATTTTGATGCTGAACCCTAAAAAGAAGACTTGTAAACATTCTGTTATTCCTATGCAGTGTATGTGGCCGTCAAAATACAATTCATAATGGACATTATAGTAGTAGCAAAGAATAAATAATATATAGGGTAGTAGGTAATCTAGAACAAACAGTTTTTTGAGAGCAGTTTTAATGGCGAAAAGATTAGTTCGACTTCTTTTAATTGATTCTTATTGAGTTTTATTTTGCAACTAGCGGCCCGCCCCGGCTTCGCACGGCTTTTCTGTACTATAATATGCATGTATTATACATATAAACCTTCCTCTTAAAACACTAAATTGCTGAAAACTGCATTAAAAAATCTAAGCGAACAGACCGCGGAAACGACTTCATTTTATACTATGTACTAAAAGCCACCGTGGTTTCACCTGCTCTCGGGATAAAAAGTAGACTATATCCCTTCCATAGCTTAGGCCGAGAGATAGTCGTGAATGTGACAAACTACTTTCGCATTTATAATACTATGATGCGATGCGATAGTTATGCACATGGATACATTATACTGTGGAATAACAAAATTGATACTTTTTCTTACTATAAACTTTTCTTTATTAGGTTTAAGACTTTCTTTATTTCTCATTAAGAATTTACAATTCACTTACATGAGAACATTTTTTTTACTAACAAAGTAATGAGCGTACAATTTAAAGTAGATACAATGACTAAATATAATCTAACACAATTTCAAACTCGGAGGAGTAGGTAGATTTAACAAGTTCCGTGCATTCAAAGATATAGTGAGCGTAGATAATGTGACTACTAGATATGGCATAGATAGTTTTCTTTCGTTTTGTTTAAAATGTGATATTTTATATATTATTACTAAGCATTCGATATTGTCTAATGTGCTGCAATTTTCTCACAATATTTCCATTCCATGTAGTTTATTTACTGTTGTTCTTTGAAAATAGACCTACGTATATTCAAATTCAAGGTTAGCTTTTGTCTACACTTGTCATAGTTCACGAAGCAATAACTAACAATTTTTTTCGCATTAACTTCAGCATTTTGTCTATTCTCGTCTATTGGTAATAAATTAATATAAAACGGTACCAATGCAATACTGTTTAGAGTCTATTATTGTCAATTTGCTTCGATTATCTTTAATTTGAGAGTTAGTTATATTTAATGATTTATTTACACGTTTGTGTGAAATTTTTGAGCGGCGTTTGACTTTATCAATCTAGGCTTCCTTTATTTTCGTTTGACCTAGTGATGGGAACTAGATACCGTAAAAATAATCGGTTCTGTACTTTCCTACTAAGATAATAAACTAGCTACCCCCCGATTCCCGGGATGACGAATAGCCTATAACACTCGGGGATAATGTAGTTTCCTATTAATGAAATAATTTTTCGAATCCGACTGGTAGTTCCAAAGATCTTTCGTAAGTTATCTGTTGGGAGGAGCAGATATCAATTTCAAAACTGAATCCAAGTGTTTACTTATAATGTAAAATAATTCATTACTCGCAATTTTTTTTCGCAATTTAAAAATGAATTAAAAAAGTTATACATACCTAATAGCAATACAGCCGGTAAACACATTTACATATTGTAAATGCTACTTTAAATGTCTTTGACTGTAAGTAAACCAAGTTTACCTAACATTTGTAGGTATATTTATTTTAATAAACAACGACGTTATCCAAAGGAGACCAATCACTTGGCAATGTCATTCAGGTCGTCTCGTTTATTTGTCGTCAATCAACGTGACGTTATAACCCATATATAAATACAAATCTAAGTATTTTTAGGGTTCCAATATTCAAAAGAAAAAAACGGAACCCTTATGTAAATAAATTAATTTCTAACATGGGGGCTACATTTAGGGGGAAAATTAGAAAATTAAAAAAAAGTTTTGCGAACTATATTGTGTGTCACATGAAATGAAAGGGCTCGTTGTGAGGATCGCAATTTTTTTTTTTTATCATTATAATATAAATCATTTTGAAGTTATTTAAGAAAATAGGCGAAAATTGACCCATTGGAAGCTTATCCCCGAGTGCTATGAGTAACCTCATTTATCCTAGGAACGCGAGTGTGACCGCGGGGTAAAAATATAAAATTTTTGAATTTATAATTTGTTAAAGTTTCATGTATATTATCATTTGTTTCAGATTATAAACCGAAACCGCCGAAAGCACGACACGAAAACGAAAATTATATAAAAAATCTAGTCAAATTATATACAATTGTTTTATATATACAATCTAGTAAAAATGAAATAAGCCACTGTGTTATTAATATTAAGTGTAGTGTAAGAGCTCGTACTTATTTTTATTTAATTAGGATTATTATATTGGTAAGAGAAAATGCAGATATTAAAAGCTAGGTTTGCTCTAAGAGCTACAGCCTCGCAGTTTCAAGCATGGAGTTCGGCAAGAAGTCGCACTGCTGCCACAGTAAGTTAAACATACTTTATTATTTTATCTATAGGTTCACTATAAGATTATGTGAATTAGAGTTACGTCGAATGCCGAGACGAACATCCCCGCAAACCCGCAAATCCTACAATTAGCTTGAGCTTTCGGTGAAGGAAAATATCGTGAGGAAACCATAGCATGGTGGTAGGATACTTTGTAGTACTCGCTTGGCTGGCTACCACCCTCAAGGTTCCGACAGCTCTATTTAAGAGCCAGTTCCCTTCTAGGCTTTGAATACCTACTACCATCTGCCATCACTGTCCATGGTGAGATTGTGGTCAAACACAGGCCCATACATAGTAAAAAAATAAAGGTATTATTTTCACATAATTAATCTAAATCATGCTTAATATTTACTGATTTGTCCAGCAGTGTACGTCTTTCGGCTGGCATGATGATGATGATAAATATTGTAATCGAAGTTCGATCGTAAATAAACCAGTCAATAAATTCAGATTAGATATTTTTGTCGCGCGTATATTATATGCATGCATAGTAAATATTGTATTCATAAAATACTTGGGTTATCTGGATATGGCAATCTAGCAATCGATAAAAAATTACACGAAGCTTATCCCATATACAATATAATTTAGATAACATCTTGGCGAATTAAACCGTGATAAAAATTATGCGTTTTCATACAAAATTAATATATCACAAGGTGACAGGTTGAAACAGTGCAGGGAACATTAACAACTTTTATGATGATGAACTCTGAAATCGCTTAAAAATGTTTTATTGTTAAATTGAATTCGGAATAAAACTTGATCATACTGATTACTTTCACCCCTGTAAGTTTGTCCCTTTCATCATGTATTATGTATGTATTGATGGTATAACCATATATTTCAGAACGCTTGTCTTCCATAAGATTTGGTGTATCTGATTCTATCATTTACATTTATTAAATTGGTGTAAATAAACTTTTCTATATTTTTATATAATGATCTGCAGTCCATTTTACACTATATAATCGTGCGATATAATTAAATCTTGTAGATGCTACAAAATCGATAATCAAAAGATATACCTAATTTAAACAAAATTTATATTGGTTATATTATTATAGGTATGAATGTTTATTGTTATTATGTCATGTGCTGTACTAATAAAATCCATCCATCAACTTTTTTTTAAATCATATTGCACCGCACTATCAGCTCTCTAATGAGAGCGGATTACACAGTGCGTGGATATCACGATCCTATGACACTTGCACAATTATCGTTATCATGTCGTTGCCTGTAATGCGTAAAGATTATTTGTTTATTGCCCTCGATAACGGATAACACTGAGCTTTAAACTGAAATGTTTGATGATGTATTAATATTTTTTTAAAACGTCACACGAGCCTTTTATACCAATAGGAAGATTCTTCATGAGTCTACGTATACTTTTAGAGCCGTCACTGACATGCATGTTTTTTTTTGTATGAAAACAGTCATCAAGGGGGCTTTGGAGTTGTATCCATTTTCATCCGATTCACTCGAAAAATCTGGTTCAACTATTGTTGTCATTTTGGTGATTTAACTATAAATACGTTATATTGTATAACTAACTACTAGATGTCCCGCGATTTTACCTGCATTCCCATTAAAAAGTGAGAGCGTTGGTTTTGCATTTAGATATAGACATAGTTTTATTTGACATCACAAAACAAGGACAGTAAATAAGCAAAAATAAAAAAATAACATAACATTAAATAAGAAAAAGAACAGAAAAAAATATAAATTAACAACATAAAATAAATAAACAGAGTAAAATAAATTGATAATGATGTGATGCCTAAAAGGACTCCAACTCAGTATAAACTGTGGCAATTAGTTCCACCAGCACTGTTTTTCAGTGGATTTATTATATAAGGATTCCGTGAAACGTAGTACAAAACTCTGCAAAGTCTACACCCGTTTATAGCATACCCATTGAATATTCCAGGACTCAAAGTCAGTAGAATACAAGCCAATAAGGAGTATACTTGTAGCGAATCGTGGTGAAATCGCCATCCGAGTGTTCCGAGCATGTACCGAGCTGGGTATCAGATCCGTCGCCATTTACAGCGAGCAGGACAAACTGCAGATGCACAGGTAATTATACTTTTGGCTTTTTGAAGACTACCTATTCATATTAGTAGGGTAATGCAAAAAGAAATGTTTTGACTTACTCACTGATTGACTTATTAAGGCCCAGCTCAACCCTTGAACCTGGAAAGCTGAAATTTTGCATTAAGGGTCCTCTTATGATGTACAATGAATAAGGCCGGCTTTTTTAAATTCAACTCCTAAGAGGGCAAGATAGGAGATCGCGAGTAAAATCGCGTGGCTGACTGAAAACTTTTTATGTTTGCTTTTTTTTCTTTCCATAAGTTTGAAAAGATATTTTTGCTATCATGTATTTAGTAATCCTCTATTTATGTACTTATCATAAACAAACTGATTCTTTTTTGAGTTGACGCGTATAGAAGGTTTACTATGCTAGTCAATTTAGCTAATATGTCTAGTCTACTAAGAGTGTTTATCGTACAACCCAAAATTTTGTCTCCTCTGGACCAATTTAAAGAGTCCGTGATAAAATCACATTATAGGTTTGAGTCGTTATTTCATTATGGGCAATTTATTTTAATGCTGATTACGTATACATTAAGCTTGATTCCCTACCTCATAATGCAGTCGAAACTAGTCGTTGATATCATGAAATAAGCTTCATATTCCTATGCAGTCTAAAATCCAATCTCTGAAAATAATTTGACGATAAACAGTATGTACTATATGTATTTTAAGGTTCATCTTTGTTGCAGACAAAAAGCCGACGAATCGTACATAGTCGGAAAAGGTCTACCACCAGTAGAAGCGTACCTGAGCATTCCAGAGATCATCCGTGTGGCTAAGGAGAATGACGTCGATGCAGTACACCCTGGCTATGGACTCTTGTCTGAGAGGTGAGGATATACAACTAGCTTCCAAGTTTCATCCAAATCCGTACAGTAGTTTTTACGTGAAAGAGTAACAAACATCCATACATCTTCACCAACTTTCGCATTTATAATATTAGTTGGACTGACTGCTAGTCCACCTCTAATGAGGTCTGGTGACCTTCCTCGCGCGCAGGGATATAAAATAGAAGTTATTCGTCTGCGATGTTCTGCAAGATGGAGGTATTTACCCAGTCGAAATGATCTTTGAGCGTAAGAATCCTATGCTCTACCACTCTTGAACTTCTACAGTGTTTTAAAATAATGTTCGACAGTTATAACATCTACTCATCGCTACGACACAGGGATTTTCGAAAATTGCGTGAAAATAGCTTTTCAAGATTGGCAGCACAAACTATCCTCTACACTATTTAAAGTTCATCTGTTTAATCAGTATATGTAGATTCAGATGAACCTTATTCCAATGATATACGGTTCATTTTCATATCTCTCTGGCAACTGTCACCCGCAACAAGCTGCAACGTACATACGTCCATGCCGATGACTTTTCTATGAATTTTTTCACTTATATTTGTTTCATCGTTTACAGATCAGATTTCGCTCAAGCCATCTTAGATGCCGGTCTTCGATTCATCGGGCCTTCACCAAAAGTGGTCCAGCAGATGGGAGACAAGGTCGCCGCCAGGAAAGCCGCTATTGAAGCACGTATGAACCCTTTATCCTACTAATTAAAAATAGTATCGAAAGTGAAAAAAATATAAAAATAGTATAGGTGAAGCACCCGCAGGAGATCCCGCTTTATGTACTTAGGCATGCCCCTCTCCTGGGTACATCCATGGCTTTGATAAACTAGCTCACACGCGCAGCTGTCGAAACTTACCAGTAGCTCCTTGGTATCAGATTTCCAATTTGAACACTATATGCTTGGTTTCTCAAGATATTTTCTTAATCAAACATCAAGATCATTGGACTTTGGTCATGGGAACCGACATCGTCTGAATCCCTTACCCCAATGATGGAATGTGAAGTAGTGTTATTTTTAGTGTTTTATTTTATTTGGGACAACCAACAGGTGTACAATAAGTGATAATATATGGTATTGAACATAGACACTAATTAAATATACTACCCACTAAGCTATCCACATACTACTAATAGTACAACTTATTTTTTTTTTATACACATTGTGACTTTACATAGAATAATACAAACGCGAAAAGATAATATATCTGTATATTTATCTATATTTATTTTGTTTTTGACAGATGTTCCAATAGTGCCTGGTACTGATGGACCAATCACGACTAAAGAGGAAGCGCAAGAGTTCTGCAAACAACATGGTCTCCCTGTTATTTTCAAGGTAAATAATGACTAAAATGCTACTATCAGTATCTCATAATAATTATGTTGGATTTGCTAAATAGCCATTGAAATTATACAATTTATTGAAAAAAATATTTTTTGGACCAAACGTAAGATTTACGTACTATCCCACAAAAAAATAAATGTTAAAAACAAAGAATGTATATGTCAACGATCTTGTGAGGGTCGCGGGAATTTGCTGGATGCCGGTAGCGCAAGACCGGCCATCGTGGAGATCCTTGGGGAGGCCTTAGTCCAGCAGTGGACGTCTTTCGGCTGATATTTGAATAATAACACATGTTGGCATTTCCCAGGCTGCATATGGTGGTGGCGGCAGGGGAATGAGGGTAGTCAAAGAAATGAGCGAAGTGGGATCGGCTTTTGAGCGAGCGTCTTCGGAAGCGCTCGGCGCGTTTGGTAACGGGTCGATGTTCATCGAGAGATTCATCGAGAGGCCTCGTCATATTGAAGTACAGTTATTGGGTGAGTTCATGACATATAAGCTTCCATTTTGCTCGCCTTCACCATTTTCAAGTCTAGAACTATGTGATATTTACAGAAACCCATAGCAGTTTTGGACTATCTATCTATCTATATCTATACTAATAATAAAGCTGAAGAGTTTGTTTGTTTGTTTGTTTGTTTGTTTGTTTGTTTGAACGCGCTAATCTCTGGATCTGCCAGTGGGATATGGAAAAACCTTTTTGCAATTGAAAGCCCATTTATTAAGGAAGGTTATAGGCTATAGAACATCACGCTACGACCCTCAGGAGCTGAGCAATGATAAAAAGAACGTTAAGCGGGAGCACGTATAGCATGGGTGAGCGATGCGACGCGGTTGTCAATGGATGACAGCGGTCGCCTAGGTAACAGTTTTTTGTTATTTTTAACTGTCATCAAGACGAGGTTATCAATTCGTCGGAATCTTTTTTATGTATGTTCCTCGATTACTCGAAGATGCCTGACCCGATTTGGAAACTATACATACAGGTGGTCACATGGTCACCAAGTCAGGGTCTGATGATGGGATCTTGAAGAAATCGAGGGAACTCTTCAAATTTTATAGGCACTAACAATGTTTTTCATATATTTTCTAAAACTATTCAGATATTTGCGTCTGGTAGTCGTCACATGTTGCTGAACTGATGATGGAAGGTACAACTCCTTAACGGGTAGGAGTTAGGGGATAAATCTCTAAATATTATAGGAACGATGATGGAAAGTACAACGCTAATATGCTTATCCTAGGTCAGTGACCTTGAGAGTCATTGATTACACATAAGAAACTAAAAAATGAAATACTTTTAACAAAAAAAAACCACAAAGGCACTAATAAGTATAAAATAACTATGTAAGAACTCTACTCTGATAGTTTTGAAGTCAACGAAATTAGCCATTGCTGTTGCATCATCAGATATTTATTGCTGCTACACTATTGACAGGTAGAAGGACGGCTCATTTCACTTCTAAACAGACTCTTACGGTATTTCTTGAAAAAGACAGCGTACGCTCTATACGTAAAAATGGACCATTGGGCAAGGTTTTACAAGATGCAAACCTAATAATATGGGATGAGTGCACATGACTCATAGAGCTCATCTAGAGGCTTTCGATAGAACTCTCAGAATTATAAAATGCACAAATAGCCATGGGTGGAATAACTTTGATGTTTTCTGGTGATTTCAGATAAACGTTGCCTGTTAGGGAAACTAGATCAGATATTATTAAATCTTGCTTATCTGTTGAATTATTGAAACTGTATACCAAAATGAGGAGTCACTTGGGTAGAGGAAGCACAGATTTCCCAATAAAGCTCCATTTAATCGGGGATGGGAAAGTACCTGAATCAGATAAAAAAAATAGCTATTGACAAATACGTTGGTGAAATTGTGACCAACACTGAAGACCTGATCTGTAGAGTATATCCGGATATAGCCAATATCGACCAAAAAAAAACATTAATGGATGTGTGAGAGGGCAATTTAATTTAATTAGCTGCCAGAAATATAAGCGTTGACGCCATCAACGACAAAATAATGGCTAAACTACCAGCCGACAGCGTAGTTTTCGAATCGGACCAGTAACTCCGGAGATTCACGCGTTCAAACAAACAAACAAACTTTTCAGCTTTATTATTTAATGCTAAATAGCTTTCCACCCGCGATGCCACCCGCGATCAGTCAGTCAATTAACCAACTTCAAGCGGAGGTTATCAATTCGTTGAAATCTTTTTTTTGTATGTTCCCCGAATACTCGAACGCCTGGACCGATAAGGAAAATTATTTTTTTTTTGAAAGGATATACTTCACAAGTGGTCCCATGATCACCAAGTCAGGATCTGATGATAGGATCCTATACAAATCGAGGGAACTCTTCAAATTTTATAGGCACTTACAATGTTTTTCATAAACTTTTCAGCTTTAATATAGAATGCTAAATAGCTTTCCACCCGCGATATCACCCGCGATCAGTCAGTCAGTCAGTCAGTCAATTACCCAACTTCAAGTGGAGGTTATCAATTCGTCGGAATATTTTTTTTTTGTATGTTCCCCGAATACTCGAACGCCTGGACCGATTTGGAAAAATATTTTTTGTTTGAAAGGGTATACTTCACAAGTTCTATGGATCTGATGATAGGATCCTGGACAAATCGAGGGAACTCTTTAAATTTTATAGGCACTTACAATGTTTTTCATCATACTTTCTAAAGCTATTCAGATATTTGCGTCTGGTAGTCATCATCTTATGTTGCTGAGCTGATGATGGAAGGTACAACTCCTTAATGGTTAGGAGTTAGGGGATAATTCTTTAAATGTTATAGGAACGATGATGGAAACTACAACGCTAATATGCTTATCCTAGGTCAGTGACCTTGAGAGTCATTGATTACACATAAGAAATTCGAAATTGAAAAATAAAAAACTTTTAACAAAAAATAGGACCGCCTTCAAAGGCACTAAAAAGCAGAAAATAACTATTTAGGAACTCTAATATGATAGTTTTGAAGTAAGCGAAATAAATCTGCGGTACCATGATATCGGTTCAAATTTTTGTTAAAAGTTTTATATATTTAGATTGGCTATTGGACGCTGATCAGTGTTATTATCACCATCGGCATCAGCGTAGGCATCAAAGTGACCATAAGAAAGATCTTGGGAAAAACGTAACCTTTTGATGGGTTGGTCTTCTGTACCAAATTTGGCATACTGGTTTCCATTTCGATATACTTCAAATACAAATGGGTATATTTGACCGGCTGCAACTAACTCGCAGAAATGTAGAGTGTTGTAACATCTAATTTATACTTTTCTTTTGTCCCATGATTGTTGCCAAGACGGTCATGAGACATAACAGCAAATTCATCCCAATTGTTCGTCATATGCATTGCATTGCACCAAGCTTTTATGTGAGTTCAAAAGCAGTATTGATATCAACTTCGATGCAAATCACCCCCAAAATAACTTTCTACCCTTTTTTAACCCCGATAGGCGATGAGTTTCAATAAAATACAAAACACGTCTTCCATCAATTATCTTAAAGAATGTTTATGCAAAATTTGAAGTAGATTGGACCAAGGAATCACGTTGTTCCATACAAACTTTGTCCCAGTTTTTCAACCCCTAAGGATTTCGGAAGATCTTTTCTTATAGGATGCCTACTTCATACGAAGAACACACCCTCTAAATTTCAGGTCTCTACGATCAGCGGTTTAGGCTATGCGTTGATCCGTCAGACAGTCATTCAGGACTATGCATGTTAAATAGATATTAGACCACCAAATTTATGTAATGGTACCAGACTTCAAGTAAAATTTCTAGATTTCTGTCATAGTAGCGATTGGTTTTGACTGAGCCAGCAGTTGGGCAAACAGTACTGATACCTCGCATTCCGATGATACCCATAGATTTACCATATAGATTTAAACGAATAGGTACAATTTCCTGTGAAATTACCTGCCTATCGTCTGAAGTAAATATAAATAAAGCACAAGGACAAACTTTTAAGCATGTTGGAATATATTTAAGAGAAAACTGTTTTTCCCATGGACAATTATTATGTTGCCTTATCTAGATCAGGTTGCATAGGCTACTTTTTATTTGGAAACGCGGGTGGAACCGCGGGGGACAGCTAGTACTGATAATAAAGCTAAAGAGTTTGTTTGTTTGAATGCGCTAATCTTCGGAGTTACTGTTCCGATTTGAAAAAATCTTTCACTAATAGGAAGCTACATTACCCCCGAAGGTTATAGGCTAGCTTTTTATCCCGGGAACGCGAGTAAAACCAGGGGGAACAGCAAATTGTATGCTATGAAAAATCATTATTGTATGCAAATTTTAAGTAAAATTATCTTTTAAATAATACATATTTCTGTAGAGCCCAAAAACAAACTCGATTATTTCGTAGAACCAGTAGGATCGATTTTGAGGCGCCATAAACGCGTGGTGAAAAATATAATGCGACTGATATTTGTAACGAAACAGCATGTACAAATGTCAGTATTATCGACAAAGATCGATAAATTTATTTCAGAGGGTCCATTCCGAAAAACGATAGCTCGATCATCGTTGACAAATTATTAAACAATAGAAATGCACAAAATTTACGTGTCGTCAGTTTGCTGCAATCCCATTGGTAATTTGACAATGATGATCGAACTATCGTGTATCGTTTTTCGGAGTAGGCCCTCAGGGCAGGATTTCGAAGTATTTTTAACGATATCGAAAAAACAATAGATATAGCATAATGTTATTTATGTTCCAGGTGACAAAGCCGGCAACGTAGTCCATCTGTACGAACGTGATTGTTCAGTACAGCGACGCCATCAGAAAGTCGTTGAAATCGCACCCGCACCACACTTGGCCCCCGAAGTAAATAAACTTCTTCTATATATTATACAAGAAAAAAGTTAAAAAACTAAAACCCGACTACTTTTTATCCTCTAGAGGGCGCCATATTCAATTTAATGTGACGTTACATGGCTTATAAGCAAGCAAGACGCTTCCAACGATAACTCATATGTCAAATTATGATAAGTGGTTAAGGAGGGAACAGATAAACATTCGTATTTCTGGGAAAAATCATTACCCTCCTTTTTGCTTCGCCGTAGTAGGGTCGGAAAGCGTGACTGACTGACTGACTAAGGGAGTAAAATAGGGGATCGCAGGTGAAACCACGGGGCGGAAAGGTAGTGTGTAATATACGAGAGCATGATATTCGCGATCTCTGTAAACTAAGAATGCATTCCGAAACATACCATAATCGCTCATAGCGCTCACATCAATGATTTGCGTTCCGATACTGATATCACATCTATGAGAGCCAAACTGTCAATGATTCGGAACGCTTGTAAACACGCTGACAGAATTTAGAACTAAACCATTCGAGAAAGGTATTAAAAAATGAATGATCAACGCTTTTCTTAACTTAAATTATTAGACTCCCTAACTTGAATACTCTGTATTTTTATTTGTTAAAACTTAATAATACCTGTGACAAAAGAATAACACAAGTGTCAATTTTGACAGCCACGCTCAAGGCGATAACAGTTTAGCCCATTAGTTGTAATCGCAATACGGCGCATTTAATGACGTCACCAGTGACGATTCACGACATATCGCGCTAACGGTGATTCGGTACATTTTAGCGCGCTGACATCGATAAAAATTGATTCGGAATGCAGCCTAAGTAGTTCTGTTATTGTTTTTCAATTCTATGAATTACGGCATGATTACAATGGTGTTTTAGATTCGTCAAAAAATGGTGGATTGCGCGACCCACCTGGCTCGGCACGTCGGGTACGAGAACGCTGGGACAGTCGAGTTCCTTCTCGACGACAAAGGGAACTTCTACTTCATCGAGGTTAACGCTAGGTTAGTCTAATTATCCATATCTTTTCCGCGGTTCCCGAGTTCAGGTATAATGTTTCCTATTAGGGAATGAATTTTCAAGAAAGTAGTTCTGGGGACTCTAAGGTTAGTCCATTACAAGATTTTCTATGTGAAGTCTATGATAAGGTTTATCTATATTTGTACTATTAAAGCTGAAGAGTTTGTTTGTTTGTTTGAACGCGCTAATCACTGGTGTTACTGGTGTGATTGGAAAAAATCTTTCACGAATAGGAAGCGACATTATCCCCGAAGGTTATAGGCTACTTTGTATCCCGGGAACGCGAGCAAAGCCGCGAGTAACAGCTAGTCTATTAATAATTATAATAAAATTAATAATATCCTGGAAAATTCTTTCTGGCATTCATAACAAATAGAAATGCTTATAATGCTTCACGGGAAGTATCGGTAGGTTTTGATTCCCTTGCGAGTGTCGAAAATTTGATTGCGTTGGCTTAGAAGTTTGATTTTTTCACAGCTCCAAGGGTCAGTAGACCTGAGTATCTGATCCTCCTCCACGTGTTCCTAAGAAAAAGTGTCTTGACAGACAGATGGACGACAAAGTGATCCTATAAGGGTTCCGTTTTTTCCTAAAAATTTACTTG
This sequence comes from Tethea ocularis, assembly GCA_963555595.1. NCBI lineage: Eukaryota > Metazoa > Arthropoda > Insecta > Lepidoptera > Drepanidae > Tethea > Tethea ocularis. The sequence goes on along the minus strand of OY741972.1, from coordinate 8,092,130 downwards.
ACAATTCATACATTCAAGTTTTTAAACAATCGTGAAATAAATCGATATCCTCATCTAAACATATATTTTTATATGACTCCATAATTTCAGGTTGCAAGTGGAACACACAATCACAGAAGAGGTAACAGGCATAGATCTCGTCCAATCTCAGATCCGCGTCGCTGAAGGTATGACATTACCCGAGTTGGGACTCACTCAGGACAAGATTCACGCGCAGGGATTCGCTATTCAGTGTCGAGTGACCACTGAGGATCCCGCCAATAACTTCCAGCCTAGTACCGGCAGGATAGAGGTGTTTAGGTAAGTTGGTTCTTATGATTTAGGACGTAAGGTCTATTTCAACTGGTGCCTTGTATAGATTTCTTTATGATGTATAACATCTCTTGATTTTGACTTCAACTTCAGCTTTGGTACGGACGACGACAATTCAAAGGTAAACACTGCGGCATCTTATACAGTTGTAATAGTAGCTATTTTGCAACAAAAAGGTATAGTCTGATGTGTTGGCGTCTGTAGCAGCCAACTATCACCGTGCGCGCTATTTTGATCAATATATCACATAGCGCGCGCTTTTCCGTCCCTTTTCACGAAATCACTCTCATAGAAAGCCAGGAAAAATGTTACACAAATAAAAATGGTATATCAGTTTTCTAGTTTCTATAGTAGGTATAAGTTATGCTTAGTTTGGGATGTGTCCCCCATGTTTGAAATTCATTTGTTTACGTTACACGTCCGTGTTTAGGTCACAGATTTACATATGCGCACTAAATTCCAACTCAATCCAGTCCAATATTTTCGGACAGACAGATACGCACGAGTGATCCTATAAGGGTTCCGTTTTTTTTTGAGTTCTGGAACCCTGATAATTATAATCTGTGATAAAATCGCAATCTTTATTCGTATTCACTTAGGTACAATATTCCAGATCGGGTGAAGGAATGGGCATTCGTCTCGACTCAGCGTCAACTTATGCTGGCGCCGTCATTTCACCATACTACGACTCGCTTCTAGTTAAGGTTAGTCCGAAATGTCGTTCTTTTTTTAGGATTTTTACTGTACTCATCTACAAAATTTATTTTTTTATAAACTTTTGATCAAAGGTTATCTCCCACGCGCACGATCTCCCGTCGTCAGCTGCTAAGATGAACCGAGCTCTCCGCGAGTTCAGAATCCGAGGAGTCAAGACTAACATTCCATTCCTGCTCAATGTACTTGAAAACCAGAAGTTTTTGAATGGTAAGGTATAACGATTTTGTATAGATACTGGGATATAGCCCGAAGAATTGCCAAAATGAAGTCTCACGAGTCAGAAGGTCTAATACGAAACATTATACACGATAGTTCGATCATCGTTATTAATTTATTATTAACCAATAGAATTGTTCAAAATTTACGTCTCGTCAGTTTCCTGCAATTCTATTGGTTCATAATTCGACAACGATGGTCGAACTATCGTTTTTAGGCCCGCAGACTCGCACTTGTCCGTTTTTATTATAAAACATATAAATAAAGCAACATCTTTTTTATGAAAACCTAGGATTTGATATGACGACATCAATACTGTATATATACTATATTTTAAAGTACAAAGTGCAGTGCACCAATATAAATCTTATACCTTTAATTGCACAAAAAAGTGAGAGACTTTTACTTGAAAATTAATTAAAGAATCAAGTTTAGCAGTTAGGCGGCGTTACCTTAAACTCTACCAGTGCTAAAAGATGAATACATTATCCTATTGGGCGTCGGCTATCTGACAGCAGAGGTCATGATAGCTAGCAAGCTAGCTAGTCAACTTTGTTTTGACACATGAAATTTTCAAAATAAGTTCCCAGAAACAAAAGCGTTTAAATGCCGTCACACGGTTGTCCACTATAAAGGGAAATCTATTAAAGCTGTATTAAATGGTGGCGACGTCCAACAGGTTATTTAAAAAAATATCCTATAAACAGGCGCAGTAGATACATACTTCATCGACGAGCATCCACAACTGTTCATGTTCAAGGCATCACAGAACAGAGCTCAGAAGATCCTCAACTACCTTGGACAGGTGATCGTCAACGGTCCAGCTACACCCTTAGCTACAAAAATACCACCTTCAGATGTCAAACCTTACATACCGCCAGTGCCTCTGGGTAAGTTAATTTTTAGGAGAAAATTTCGATGACTTATGCCAGGAGCATAGGTACTATAATTCATTCTTGTGTATGTCCTTTTAAAACTAAAGAGTTCATGATTAGGTCATGTTGTAATATTAGCATTTCACAAGTACAAAAGGCATAAGCACGAGTGATTAATTGTCGTAGAAACTATCTAACACGTGTAGATATGGTCCCAAAGGTGACAGTGACAGTTAGAGCGGCTTTCCACCAGAAATGCCTAGCTAAGGATATGTCTTAGCCTAAAGCATTGCTTCATTTTCACATTTAAGCTCGTTAACTAGTTGTTTCACGCGATTTTACCCGCGTTCTGGAATTGAAAATTCGAAGCTCCGAAAATTATCTCTTACATTCAAACAAACTTAACCTCTTTATAAAGTGAGTTCATATAAAGCGATCCCTTTAGCGGTTCAAAACACATCCATCTATGCATCTGGTGAGAAACTACCTTTATACTTGTCCTTAACATTGATAACTAGTCATGAACTGGACGTATATTTACCATTTAAATAAACTAATTTTTGGTCCATGTATGTACAAAGATATGAAAATTTTCACCATAACATTTTCTAGATTAAATTATAGTATTCTGAAAATAACGACCATGAGCATTATTCACACTACATGATCATTCGTTCTATATCCAATTTGGTTTTAATAAATGCCCTGAAATCAGAAAAAAATATTTTAAAAATGGAGGATGAAATTTTATTCCTTTTTCTAAAAAAGAACTAAGTGTTATTTACGTTTTTTTCCAGTCCGCTCTGGATATGGTAGGTCCGAGTTGGAATTATTTGTATTTTTTTTATCTATGCAACTTTGTATTTGTGTCTATATATTTTTGCGTTAATTTAGGCTTTTGCTTTATTAATTAATATACTTATTAATGTTTTGGGCTCACCACTCATGCGTCGGAGCACAAGGTTCTTATATTTTTATTTAATATACCTATATCTTTGACTAAAATTTCATACTTCATTATAAGACTAAGAAATTGAAAATGGTAACCGTTTATTTTCTGTAAATGACTGCTTTACTTTGTCTTAATTGACAAATAGAAAAACACTATGCATACAAAAGCTGTCTTTACTGTTTTTTTTAAATCAATGTGACATAAAACTGTTACCGTTATTTTTTATTATTTTTGCATCTATACCTTTAATTAATATTATCCCAATCCTGGCGATACTCTCAGGACCTTATAAATCTACATTTATATTATTTTATTCAGTTTTGTGTTATTATGCCATCCGCCATTTTTTTATTTTGGCACGTCATGCATTGGTGCACTCTCATTATTTGACTAAACATTTTTGCAGACCTTTCTTCCGAGGCTATTAAAAGACAGGAACTAACAGGGGAAAACACAGGTAAGATCATAATTTCTTTAATTAGTAAAACCTGAATCACTCGAACATGGCAACATTTTTCTTCTAGGCATTCTTCTTGACACTTGTGTTCTCGATTAACCAGCAAATATTTTTCAGATTGCATAAGGTTATGGCCCATCATATCTACAATGCATACTTGAGACTCATGCAATATTTAAATTAAAAACTGTCTTCTTTCCAATATGGTATTGTGATTCAAACTTTAACGTGTTGTGTGTTTTGTCTAGATTTCATCACCATTATATTTCAGATTTATGGTATGGGTGTATAACAAAAAATATTAACCAATAGTTAAATTTTAATTCACGCCGTCGTTCAGTACTTTAATTCAGTTTTTACTATAAATTGGCTCGTGTTTGACTACTACCTATATGGCCATGGTAAGTAAGTCATGATGAGAGCAAAGGTGGTCAGCATATAAAGTGTAGCCGACCGAAGACATAGGTCCTTCATGATAAACCAACAAATTAAACTGGAACTTCATTTTTGGATCAATCCATCAGTAACCAATAGACTTGTCGTGTCTTCGGCATAACTCCATACAGTCAGAATACCCATAGATCAACTTTGGTAGTTTGCTTGACATATATGGTTTTTGGCCCACCATAGACATGCTAATTTTTTAATGTAAATAAATCATACATTTTTTTTTTAATAAATGTTGTGCGCGATCCCAAACTACTGTATGTTTAAACTGACCAGGTCTTGACCCTTAGGACTTATTGTAGAGAAGTCAATGTGGATCAAAAGCTAAATAAAACCTGCTTTGGACAACTAAAACCTCCTTTTTCAAACAATATTACCAACTTTCACAGCGGTCCAACCCCCCAAAGGCTACAAGCAGATTCTCAACGAAGGAGGCCCTGAGGCCTTCGCGAAGGCCGTCCGGCAACACAAAGGCCTCCTACTTATGGACACCACATACAGGGACGCGCACCAGTCGTTGCTCGCGACTCGAGTGAGATCTCACGACTTACTTGCTGTCTCTCCCTATGTCGCGCACAACTTCAGCAATTTGTACTCGTTGGAGAACTGGGGTGGAGCTACTTTTGACGTTGCACTTAGGTACGGGATTTTCACCTTTTTTAGAAGGGTTCGATAGAATTATGGGTTGCATTCGAATATTTAACTTTTACACTCAAAACATATACATTAGACTCAAATTAAGAAAGAATCAAAAATATAAATGTATAGGGTATTTCTATCTTGTCGCTAAGGGTCGGTTGCATAAAGCGCGTTCATAGTGAGGTTATAGTTAGGTTACGGTTATAGTTATATTTAACCGCCGAAAGAAAGCAAAATGGGTTGCTCGTGTCACTTTAACTAACATTTTAACCGTAACCGACTCATCTTTAATGTGACTCTACGGTCAAGCAAGCAAGCATGGTAATAGTTAAGCTAACTTTGGCTATAACTTTAACAACCGGCCCTAAATTGAAACCTTTCTTTAATTTATCTAAACTACTACGAAGAAAATAAATTAAACTAACGAAATCAAAGTAGTTGTAACTAGTACTAAGTCTTGTAGACTTATCTTATATTGAAGTCTGGGGATATAAAGTTGTATAGATTTCTTAAATAGACTTGTGTGAGGCGTTATTGACAATTTATATTGGGCAGGTTCCTTCACGAATGTCCGTGGGAGCGTCTCCGGGAAATGAGACAGATGATCCCGAACATTCCCTTCCAAATGTTACTGCGCGGCGCCAATGCTGTGGGGTACACCAACTACCCTGACAATGTTGTATATAAGTTCTGTGATATGGCTGTAAGTGAGCTTTTTTAATGTCTATAAGAACCTGTTTTTGACGTTGCATGTTGTAGGAAAATCAACTTCGTTTCTTTATCAAAACGTGCGTATATCTGTCAATGGTTAGTTTAATAATGGTACGAATTAACTTTATTATAAAGCAGTAAAGTACATTTTTGGTCGACATTCTAAAACGATAAAAATAGATTCTTATTATAAACAGATTTTAAATCAAATCAAAACTAATTTATTCAGTTTAGGCCCTGATAAGGCACTTATGAACGTCAATAGTTACAAACATTACAATAGACTCTACCACCGGTTCGGAATACACTTGAACTGAGAAGAGTCCGGCAAGAAACTCAGCAAGGCTTCTTTTTTTGTAGATCTTTCTTTTGAACTTTTATAATTACAGTTTTTGTTTTAAATATACATAAACTTGTTTTGTCACAATACATACATACTTTATAAATAAAACGTCCACTTTTACCAGGTCAAAAATGGCATGGACGTGTTTCGAGTATTCGACTCCCTCAACTACTTGCCCAACTTGATCCTGGGCATGGACGCGGCAGGCAAGGCCGGGGGTGTGGTCGAAGCGGCTATATCCTACACCGGGGATGTTTCCGACCCGGCCAAGAAGAAATACGACCTCAAGTACTACCTAAACCTGGCCGACGAGCTGGTGAAGGCCGGGACTCACGTGCTGGCTATTAAAGATATGGCTGGTCTTTTGAAACCTCAGGCTGCTAAGTGAGTTTTTTGTATTGCAAAATTTGCTATTTGTATTGCTAATTTAAGCATCGGGATGATAAATATATGGAAAAGCTCTTTGGGCTGCAATTTTCTATATCCAACATCACAAATTATTCTGGTTTATGATGGCAAATGGAGGATAGAATGGTACTTGATGATCTTATCGCTAATGCAATTTCTTCCAGACAGTCTTTGAGTTACATACATTTGATCAAATGATTTTAAATATTTTTTACTTTTACCTGATAATAAAATTCTTTGAATTTTGAAATACGAACAGCCTAAATTTTGGTGTCTAGAAGCGTTTGTCACAGGTGAAAATAGAAAGAATAATCGCCAATAACATTATAGCGCCATTTCATGGCAACATTCAAGAAGAATATATATTATATAATAAAAAAAATAAGCGAGCCATGAATTGGCTTACCAATGATTTAGGGGCTCTTGCAATTGATTTTCTAAGGGGTTAAAACGTGGGTAGAAAGCTATTGGCCTCGATTCTCTTTCTAACATTCGATTTCCTATCCTTTTTCAATAACATTTGTAAGAGAGTCGAATAACAGAAACCATCTATACTAAGAATAAAGCTGAAGAGTTTGTTTGAACGCTTTAATCTCCGGAGTTACTGGTCCGATTTGAAAAATTCTTTCACTAATAGGAAGCTACATTATCCCCGAAGGTTTGAAACTGCGGGGAACCGGTAGTTGATTAATAAACCCCCCCTCCCCCCCTCAGGCTGCTAATAACGGCGATCCGCGACAAGCACCCCTCGGTACCGATCCACGTGCACACGCACGACACGAGCGGCGCGGGCGTGGCGGCCATGCTGGCGTGCGCGGAGGCCGGCGCCGACGTCGTGGACGCCGCCGTCGACTCCATGTCCGGCCTCACCAGCCAGCCCAGCATGGGGGCGCTCGTCGCCTCCTTGCAGGGCACCCCGCTTGATACCAGTCAGTATAACATCTTAACCGTTTCTATATACAGATTAACTACTACGATAACATGGCGCGCCCCTCCAAACCTCAAAACGTTTCACGCATATGTGTGTACTGATACGGCCGTCAAAATCCAAGGTTTAGTTGCTCGACTAGCGGCGTCATTAATCGCTCATTGATCAGTTTTTATTAAAAACGGTCTTTTGTAAAAAAAAAATTGTTTAAACTATTTTTATGACTAGCGCATTGTCTGGATAAATAGTGTGAGGTACAGTTAGTCACTGTACACAAAATACACCCTTTAAGGGTATACCTTCGGTTGGAGCGCGAAATTCAAATTTTATCAAGATTTTTGCTAATTGCAGCTCAGTTATAGGTCGTAAGTTATCAACATGTTATTTGCGAGAAGAATGGTAGTATATTTACTGATTAATAACAAAATAAATCATCAACATATTCCTCCAATGTATGGAGGAACTGATGATATTACTGACATATACGACTATTTCATGAAAATGTTACTAATATACCTTGGAGGAATATGTTGATAACTTACGACCTATAACTGAGCTGCAATTTGCAAAAAACGTGATAAAATTTGAATTTCGCGCTCCAACCGAACGATCCCCCTTAAGGTTCATAGGCTTCATATTCATTGCTCATGAAAACAATTTCGACATTGTAAAAATTCTAACGATTTAAAGATTGGAACTGATTGCAACAAAATTACGTTTTACGATTACCCACAGATATATTGTAAATACGATCATGGAGAAGAGAATCAGTCATCTCAATTATACATTGAAAATGTTTTAAATTTATCGACCTTTAACTGTTACCTTTTCAGATATTACCCTCCAGACAGTATCAGAATACTCAGCGTATTGGGAACAAGCGCGAACGCTGTACGGCCCCTTCGAATGTACGGCTACCATGAAGTCTGGCAACGCTGACGTGTATCTGAACGAAATACCCGGTGGTCAGTACACCAACTTGCAGTTCCAAGCCTTCTCGTTAGGATTGGGAAGCCAGTTCGAAGAGGTCAAGAAGGCCTATAGGTGAGTTCCGAACAGGAATTGCAGTACCGGTATTGAGGAGGGTTACGAAATTCCTGGTACCAGGCCTGGAATCAGTACCGGGAAAATCGGGAATTTCGGTACCCAATACGGTCCTTCAAGGGTTATTCGTCCGAACCGTTCTTGTAAGGGTTAAACTAAATATATACTTTTGAAATTTCATAATTTTAGTGATCATGGTATATCTAATAACGAGCAAAACATGTTCGTTCTCATAGGTTTCTGAAGCTAAAAAAAATATTCTAACAGGATTAGTTACTAGATATTAAGCGAGGAAAGCTGGTTTTTCTCGACGAGCAGATATTTTTAATTAATGTATGCAATGTGGTTTGTATATCAAATTATATATCCAGAGACATTAATGTAGTATACTTTAGAAGCTAGCAAAGGCGTATTAATTACCCATATAACGGGAACGGGACATTTATATAAAAAAAACATAAATTTGTCCTATCGATTTCTTATTGTAATTTTAGCGCGGAACCCTAAATGTGCGAAACTTCGCTCATATAATCGAACTTGAACGACTTTTAGCAGTACATACTGTTGTAGGATAATATTATTAACAATGATTAAATCCTCCAGGGAAGCGAACCTCCTTCTCGGAGACATTATCAAGGTCACACCATCATCGAAGGTAGTCGGTGACTTCGCACAGTTCATGGTGCAGAATAAACTGACGGCAGCCGAAATTGAAGCGAGGGCTGAAGAGCTTTCATTCCCTAAGTCTGTCGTGGAGTACTTGCAAGGTGCCATCGGTATACCTTATGGAGGATTCCCTGAGCCTCTTAGGTAAATATTGGCTCCAATTCTATTTTCAATTTAATCTCACTATATCTCTTTCTAACAAAACATATATGAAAGGGATAAAAGATATTTTAGTCCTGTCAGATTAGTCCGAACACTTATTTCAACGTGAATTTAAGTGCGATCTATATTGACGGCATGGCCTAATCTGACAGCATTAAAAATGTTCTATCTTTTTTCAATAAGGTTTACATGAAAGAGAGGTGACGTGACTAATATTTATTAGGTTCGTAAACAACAGAATCAACACCATTATCACTTAATCCTATAGGAATAATTATTGGGTTTGTTCATAAAACTCCACTGTAACCTGAAGAATGATTATACACTTTATAACAATGTCATAAGCTGCAAATTAGCATTTATTTGACATAATAGGATATGTTGTTATTTCAAAACGATCTCTCTGTGTAACGACCCAATGTGCTAGACAATAAACACCCAGGAATATACCATGGCTAGTTTGAATTTGTTGCATTTTGTCCAAAAAAATATCCTGTCATACCGTTTTATAAAGAAGTGTATCCAAAATATGTATTTTTAGGTCTAAAGTACTAAAGGACATGCCAAGGATAGAAGGTCGCCCCGGCCAGGAGTTGCCGCCTCTTGACTTCGACAAACTCAAGAGCGAACTACAAGAAACCTACCCTGATGTGAGTACAAACATAGAATAATAGTACTAAAGAGAAGGCTCTATCCTGATAAAAACTATGTTTAGATATTACGCTTCTCTTTCTATCATATAACTCTGTCCCTTTCGGCACGAGTAAAGATAAGGTTATCTTCTAGTAAACCTTTTAGTACCTACCTAAGAAGAGATTTTTCCAGTCCGCGAGGCGCGAGGTGTTGCAAGCGTCTATATAGGCTACGGTAACCGCTTACTATCCGGCCGACCATATGCTTGTTTGCTACCTTAGTAGTACCAAAAATGAGTCTTAAACACTTTTAGTGACGTTGTTTTTTTAATATTTTCAGGTGTCAGATCAAGATGTGATGTCGGCAGCTATGTATCCGCAAGTGGCTAATGACTTCTTCCGCATCCGAGACAAATACGGACCCGTCAAGCATCTCGACACCAAGACCTTTCTCGTAGGACCCAAGGCGAGTTTGATTAACATAACATAATCTGTATTAAATTCTGTATTTTTTTTTTCATACCTTCGATAGAGTAAATGACCTCGTATGAAAAGTTTAAATTTTTTGACCGAGGGTTTTTCAAATTTAGAGTTTCTAAAACATTTGAAAGTGAAAGAAAAAGCTAGATATCGCAGTCATCATTTTGTAGTGAGTTCCGAGGGTTTCTTAATTTTTTTTTTTAGTCACATGAATTTCATCCCTGCTCATGTCTTGAGCTCATGTTCTACCATTAGTTATTTTAAAAAAATGTTTCAACAGGTCGGCGATACAATAGAAGTTAAGATCGAGCGCGGAAAGACGCTGGACATCAAGACATTGGCCATCTCCGACGAGATGACCGCAGCTGGCGAAAGGGAGGTCTTCTTCGAGCTAAATGGACAACTGCGATCTGTCTTCATTAGGGACGAGAATGCTAGCAAGGTAATTTTTTTGGCGGCCCAGTTTGAGTAATTTTTGTTCACACCGCAGGTTCTGATCCCATAATTATCATTGAATATGTTAAAGTCTAATCGACTAGGTCTACTATAATGTGGCTCATTATGTTGAAGATAAGAATACATGGTTGTAGTAGCTTCTGCACTTGCAGTCCCCTGGCCAAGTGACAATTGTATGAACTTTATAATTTAAAAGAAAGAACCCTTGCCGAGTTTCTTGCCGGAATCTTCTCAGTTCTTGTGTATTACGAACCGGTGGTAGAGTAATTTGTAACTGTCGACGTTCATAAGTGGCTTATCAGGGCTTAAACTGAATAAGTGGGTTTTGAATTTGAGTAAAAATAAAACCATGACAAACATTTGTGTACTTACATGAACATTGAACATGTATGTCTGTCCCGAGTCTGAGAAAATTAAGTACTGAATCTTGGTAAAATGGCAGAGTAACTTCTGAACCATAGATAACCATTAGTTATTATTCACAATATATTCGATGTGAATTATTATATTTGTTGTTATCTAGGAAATGACGATCCATCCGAAAGCTATCAAAGGAGACAAGAACCAAGTCGGAGCACCTATGCCGGGTACCGTCTTGAGTAAGTATTATTTTATGACAATCATTATGTAGAAACATGCAATGTTAAGCCTTATGACATTGGCGGAAAATCAAACAACTTGGTTTTATACTAAAATATCTTAGCCTTCTTATAATGTAGTTTTCCAACAAACTGAGGTATAAAAACATATTTTAAGAAAATATTTGCTACCTACCTAATACAATTAGACCTAAATACAAAAAATTAAAAGCCTGTATATCTCTGATACCCTCAAATATTTTAATAAGGCCTTCTTTCCTTGTCATAATTTAAAACGAAGGTAAAAATAAGGCAAACAAAAGCCAATAAATTTGAAATTTTGTTATTTCATGTTTCCATTTGTTATTTATTGCAACATTGTTTAAATAAATAATCTTTTGGGGCTTATTAGTAAAATTATAAACACTAGCTTTTTCATTCGGTTTCACCCGTGTTCTTGAAATAAAAAGTAGCACCCGGGATAATGTAGCTTCCTAATAAATAAATATTTTTAGAATCGGACGGACCAGTAACTCAGGAGATAACCTCCTATCCGTCCGAACTTACCGACTTAACAAACATTAGGTACCTCCAACGATTTTCATGAAATTTTGTATGCAGAGGATTTCGAGGGAGATAAATCGATCTAGCTTGTTTTCATTGTAAGAAAATGTCGTTTTAAAAAAAACAAGCAAAGCTCGGTCTTCAACCGGGTACTAATATTAATATAGATAGTAATCAAGAATTACCTTCATAGCTATCAAAGTAAAAGAAGGCGACAAAGTAGAGAAAGGCCAACCCATCGCCGTCCTATCAGCCATGAAGATGGAGATGATCGTACAGGCTCCCAGAGCGGGCACCATCAAAACCGTATCCATCACAAATGGCCAGAAACTCGAGGGCGACGACCTAATCTGCACCATAGAGTGAACGTCATAAAATTGCTTTTACTTTGTATTTTACGATGAATGAGACTTCGGCACATATGATATTTTAAGAATAATTTTATAAATTATTCAATCGAACGAATTTTATAAATAATTAATTGCTTGCAGTTTCTAAATGTTATTATGTCATAATGTGTGTGGAACTATGCAAATTAATAATTGTTATTGAATTTTATGTAAAGGACATTATTGTTAATTTTTTTAAACTAAAATTTTGTCATATCACTCGCTTATTGCTTATAAAAATGTCTGGAAATTATTTATATTACTCATTGTGAATTTGAAAAATGTATTGTATAAAATAATTTTGATATTTTTGAGGTTTTATGTCAAAGACAAGACATTATTTAAGACATTTTATAATCGTTTTTTAATAAATATCTTGATTTTAAGGAATGCCAAGGGTAAATGTTGTGCCGTTTTTAAAACCTGTATTTAAAGAATGAATGTGATATATCAGACACTATGAAATAGTGTCAATTTGCAGTGACTTAAAAAATAAAGCATCACAGTACAAAAGTGATTATGCTTTAGCATGATGTTGCATATATATTTGTATAAAATCGAATAGTTAACTTGTAAACAATACTATAAGGAACCTAGTAGATAGTCATTCCATGGAGAGTAAGCCCAGGGTACCAGTATAGACAAGTCATAGTCTAGAATACATTAGATCTATGACTTGTCTATACTCATTACGAGTGAGTTGTTTTTAGTTTTTATAAAACGATTTGTGTACGGTGCTCAGTTGTTAACCATCAGTTTATTGTTACTCTTTTTTTCATCCTGTTTATATTTTTTATTTAATAAAATTTAATTATTATACAAAATAACTTCTAGTTTCTTTTAAAACACTTAATAAATTCAGAATAAGCCCATATAAAGTAACTAGCTGTTCCCCGCGGCTTCACTCGCGTTAAAGCTTCATTAATAACCTTCGGGGATAATGTAGCTTCCTAGTAGTGATATAATTTTTCGATACGGACAGTAACTCCCGAGATTAGCGCGTTCAACCAAACAAACAAACTCTTCAGCTTTATAATATTAGTATAGATATATTATAATTTAAAGGTAAACAGCTGGCGAAGCTCCAACGTAAAAACATAACAATTAACACTAAAATTAATGAAGTAAGTTATTATGAAGAAATGTCAGAGAGGATATAACAACAAACACCTCATTTTCACATATCAGTATCCTAGGTGAACCTGAAACGTATTTTTGTTAAAAATATAAAACATATTTCAAAAAAGTATATTTGTCTTGTATCAATCTGTAATACAATAATCCTCCCAATCATAAAATTGATCATGTACATAACTACAAATAACATACAATGTTAGTCTCTAAACCAATGTATATGGTTTGTTAAACGCTTATGACATAATCTTTACAACTAAAATAAAGTCTTCACAGTTCAAACAATATCAACCATTCTGGGCATTCAATACTGCCGAAGTAGAAACATCTAAAAGGCGATTTCTTTTAAATAAATACAAAACAGTACATAAAGTTCTTATTACTTATAAAAAACTATTATGACTAAAGCTTAACGCAGACATATCACCTCGGCAAAAGATCGGTACTGCCTCAGATTATCTCAAAGCGGAGTCATGTCGTTACAGTGCCTATAAGCGTGGGCTTGTAGTGCCTTGGGTTATAGATGTATCAACAACGCATCGACTTGAGGGGGTGTGACCTTAACTTCGTTTTTCCAACATCGGCATTCTCTGATGTTGACAAAATGTATAAGTACATAATTTGTCGATAAAATTAAATGGAACATAATACATACCTCAGCTTTACGAGATCGTTATTCAGTTCTATAAAAAAAAACCAACAAAACTATTTCTGTTTTTTTTTCAAGTACTTCTGCACGAATTTCATTTGAGTATGTCATGGGTGAATATTGTTACCGAAAGTGATAAAGAGAACTGATCCGTTTTTATTAACAATATTTTATACTTTTCAAATAAACGCGTCAGACAAGGGTTGGTCCTCAAATTATACTACTTTACTATTTTCTTACAAATTGATACCAAGTAGTTATGAAAATATTAAAGCTATTAATTAACACCTAAACTAGGCAACAGGAATGAGTTAATAAGATATGAAAAAATATTACTATTTTTATACATAGATTAAAATATATTAATAAAATAGAAACATGTAACTTGTATGTTACTTTCAATCTTATATTTTTACGTGCAAATGAATTAAAAAACAAAAAAAATCTAATTGGCAGATTTGATTCTAATCTTCCTTACAGGTATTAAATAAATTATTGCAATTGTCACAAAGAGAGAATGTTTGTTTAAATTCGTAATTATATGTAAATTGTTACACCTCTTGAAGTAAAATCTATTGTCACATTCTGTGAACTGCACAAAAAAAAGAATTCTCACACAATATTTAATATGGACAATATTATCATCAATCCAAATAAATATAACACAAAAAAAGTATTGGAGTCAGTATACCCATCTTATAATCATGTTGTATAACATCAAGATTACTCAAATAATTTTCAATACTAACTAATAGGGCGTTTACACGCTTAAATTATTCACACGGTTCATCACATATGCCGAAGGACAACATATATTCGATTTTGAAACGAATATTAAAATAAGCTTTCATATGGTGCATATTTTATGTGTACCAGATTCAAGATTTAGAAACAAATTGTCTGCGTTCATTCGGTCTTAGAAACAGTTAAAATATATTTGAAGAATCTCTACAACTTATTAAATAAATCTTTACAAGAAACGTCAGTCAATATCACCTGGATGCAGTAATGATTTATCCACTAGTGTATGTGAAAATGTGTCCACTAGCTCTTGAGCTGCCATGTCGCATTCTTTCTGACCTGGAGAATTCTCATCAAGGTCATTTATGGAGTTCACCGAATTCTGGTCGCTTAGGCTTAAGCTGGTATCTGTGTCGTCGCCATAGCAACGCCTCTTGTGGTCTGAATGAAAGTTGTGGTACGAGTGTTCCACGCGTATCGCTTGCATTGTGTTACTGCAAAAAGTGTTTATTGGGTTTAGATCTTATTAGCGAGAGTTATGGTGCATTTATGGATTACAAGTAGGGAAGGCATGAGATCCTAGAGAGAGATGGAATGTGCTTATTTCAAACAATATGGAAATGGAATTTCTGTCTGTCGATCTTCGTGTTGAATTTACAAGTACAAATTTTGTTATTTTTCTATTACCTGGTTTTCCTTAAAACTGGACGGCCCATTTCTACTTGTAGTTCCAAAGAGTACAATTTAGCAAGAGATTCTAATTTCTCTTTCTCCTCAGGGTCGTGAAAAGCTGGCAATTTGAGTTCCGTTTGGCAAGAGTCCTGTAGAAATTTCGAGAGCTGTTCATTGGCCGCACTGAGTATAAGGAACCCTGGCCTCTCCTCACGAATCCGCCGACATCCAGCTCTAATCTCCCTCACTTCAGTAACAACTGCATTTCCCATAGAATGCTCGCTATAGTAATGGTCGCTCTGAGGAGATTTCTCACTCAAATTCAAATCGCTCGACGACGTTTTTTGTAAAGTGAAATTAGTTCGCGGCGTCTGATTAAACGTCTCATCCTGTTGGCTCTCCTGAAACGCCTGGAAAGATTGAAAAAACGACTCATTCGCATTTTGACCTGAAACGCCTGCGTTTTTTATGTCACTAAAACTAGAGAACGATGAATGAGGCTGGAGTATATCTCGATTCTCTTTACTTATTATCTCATCTTCTAAATCAACAACTGTCTTTGAATCTGACATCATGGCATCATCATCGTTTCCCGAATCAACTTTAGGTCTTTTCTTCTTAAATCTATTTTTGCAACTCGCCCACCCACTTTTCACGAGCAATTTCTCTTTCTTCAAACGTTTTGGGGGTGGCATGTTACTAACAGACTTAGGAGAATTATTGTTTACAGATTTCGATGTCTTGAAAGTTAGACTTTTATTGAATACTTTCAGTTCTTCTATTCCGGGCCAATCGGTTAACTCATCGTCGCCTTCCCTGTCACTGTCATTTGTTATGACTCCATCTGAGTCACTACTGCTTAGTGAGCTTGATTCATTGCCCGCACAATCCATACCGCTATTAGAGTCATCAAACAGTAAAGGATTCCGTAAACAATTCTGCGGATGAGTCTTATTGAACATTTTGAATTTCCTATGATGCTTTCCATCAAAGCAATTCTTTCCTGTACTAGTAGTTGGATTGAAAACTGGTGGCAAATCTGTTGTTATCTTGTAGCCTGTCATTTTTGACAATATTGGAGTGCCATTCTTGGAATTCTTGTAAACAAAATTGAAGCTTGAACTGCCTGGGAGTGATAGACTATTTGTAAAAGTTGATGACTTTGTACCTTCAACATTTTGAGATTTGAGAATTATTTTTCCCGGTTGCAACACCATCTCCTTTTTAATTTTATCGGTATCATATTTTCTCGTTTTGAAATCGTTTTTGGAAAAGAAAGCAGACTTGGAGGAGCATCCACCACTGAATGATCTCTCTCTCATTTCACATCCATCCCCTTTATCTCTATGAGACCATTTTCTTTTACCACAAAACGCATTCCTGGAATGAAAATACAATGTAATGATGTGTCTTTAATAAACACACTATTTTAGATAACATTTGAAGGTTATTTATTAATAGGTTTACAATCAATATTATTTATTAAGGAAAAAAGTATTGCATTTTAATCACTAAAAGAATTTAATATTTTTATAAATAAAATGTATGAAATATTTTACTCTTATTTATAAAACACTTACCTTTCTTGCTTTAGCAAAGCTTTATGCTTGTTAACTTGAATGCCAGGTGACAACTGAGTTTGCAGCATAATCATAGCAGGTAATGCATTTGGCTGTAAAAGTACATTTCATTTAGTTACAATTTGGTATGGCTTTAGAGTGTCTGGTCCTACCTAAACATGTTGAAATATAGAACAGTGTTTTTCAATCTTTGCGAGTATGCAAACTACTACAACTAAAAAATTATAGAGACTCTCTAGGCTAGGGCCATAAACAAACAAAATATTTTTGATTTGTAAGGTTTCTTTTGGGATCTTTGGACTTTTACCTCAGTTGTTATACTCAAAATCTCAATTGGTGGAGATCTTTTTCCATCCGTATAATCCACTGGCATCTTCTTATACTTTCTTTTCCTTCTTGCATTAGCATGTCGTGTAGGAGAGAAGTTTTCATTGAATGAATCAGACTCAAAGTTGCCAATTTGACAGTAATGCCTTGATTTGAGACTGGTTGATTTGTGAATATTAAGATGTGGGTCGTCGGAATCTGATAATGGTTGGGTGATGAGTGGAGCTTGTGGTGGACTGCTGGAGCTTCCATCCTCAACGAGACTTACTGATACTGCGGCCGCTGTGGGAGAATTTCAAAATTAAATTGAAAATAGTACAGTAATAATAAATAAAAATTACTATTGTAAACAATTAAATAAACTAGAAACCAACAACTACAATAATGAACCCTTAAGAGATATTGGCATTTACCCTGTGATTCATTCATTCATTTGCATTCACATATTATTTCAGATGATAAAAATGATTTAATCTTATACACCAAATCTTTAAGTAAACAAACAAGACACTACTAATCTATTGAATATGAATAATGGCATAATTTTTTTTTTTATGTCAGAAAGTTGACAAGCAGGCAGGCGGTCCACCTGATGGTAAGTGGTTACCGTCGCCTATGTTGTGTTGCCGACCTGTTACAATGCCGAGAAGGCAATTACTGGCTCTCAAGTGCAATTGCCGGAACACACCGGTAGGTGCTTGGCGACAGATTTTCAACTTGAGGGTGGTAGCCAGCCAGACGGGTACTACAAAGTAATACTTTTTAATAAATGTCAAAACGATAGTTTATATGGAATTTTGTATGAAATATTACACTATGACGTCATAGTTTCATAGCATCAAATCATATACTTTTAGTGGTTCCACTGGTAATTAAAAATCATAAAAAGCATTAATTGTACAACATATTTGTTTTTTCCACGTGTTTTTAGATGTTTTATGCATTGGTTAGTGTTTGGTCATTTATTTTTGACAGTGTCAACTACCCTATTGCTACAATGTGTCAAAATTTCAAAGAAAGCCTATCAAGTTCATGTCAGTTGTGATAAAATCTCTCCTATGAAAAAAGATATTAGGTCCCTTGACAAAGATTTACCTGCCAGGAACCCTGTTTTGTACGTTGATATGAATGTTATTGGCAAAATAATCTAAAATAAATGGGTTCTTAATAATAAACACTCACGCAGGTTTCCAGCGGAGCGAGTCCTTCGGCGGAGCCCTAACTTGCGCCGCTCCTGCCGACCGCAGTTGCTTTCCTCCAAAGCCAGGTTCAGGTCATGGGACAGCCTCTCCATGATCCTAACTCTGACCTCTAAGCCCCATTGTTGTCGTTTGATTCTAGATTTCTAGAACATACGATGTCGACCACCGGTCCAACAATGTTTGTGCCCTTGTAATAGTTGACCTACTTCACTACGTCCTTACACAAATACTACGAAGTTACACATAAACACGAAATGAGAAAATAAAACAGTTTATAGGATGTTTGAAGAACATAACAAACTATTTCCCTTTTTCGAATGGTCTTTCGAGACGCGAGTTTAGTTTTTTAACTACAAAACGTCAGTATTTAGTCACTTTCACCAATAAACAATAACATAAAATAAATAAGATAGAGATTTCAGCGATAAGAGCCTAAAAAATGCAATCAGCACAAGTATCCTTTCTCTAAAATAAAAATATATTTTTTTACAATAATTTTTTGATCCACCAGAAAACTATTCTCTATTCATTCATTCATTCATTGATTTTGATCATTCAAATTCATTCAATCAGTCGGTCAGTCCTTTTTAGCCGTGTAGGTCAGTCCAGTCCAGTTGTGTATACAACATATTCTATATGATCTGTGGTCCAGTCAGCAAGCAATTAGCAAAAAACGTGATAAAATTGGAATTTCGCGCTCCAACCTTAAGTTTACCCTTAAGGTGGAGGCGTCGGTTGGAGCGCGAAATTCAAATTTTATCACGTTTTTTTGCAAATTGCAGCTCAGTTATAGGTCGTAAGTCATCAATATGTTATTTGCGAGAAGAATGGTAGTATATTTAATGATTAATAACAAAAGAAATCATCAACATAATCTTCCAAGGTATATTAGTAACATTTTCATGATATAGTCGTATATGTCAGTAGCCTCAACCTTAAGTTTAGAAGCTACAGCAAAGAAACATGGTTACCAAGTAGGATGATTGATCGACTGATTCATTGTTGTTGATTAAAAAGTAAAACATTTTTTTTAATCCCCGAGTACCGACACTGAAAGAAAAGGTTTTGAATAATCTAGCAACTTTTGACAACTATTTTATTTAGCCGTTCTTCTTTTACTGACCTCGACAAAAACTGTGGCAACACTAGCTAGATTGACCGTTGCGCCTTAGCACCTGTCAATTTTTGCGCCAATTTACTTTTATTTTTATTATTTCTATTACGTTTAAAATAGATTAGATATTTGTGAAAAATATCTTAAATTAGAAAGAAATACCAAGTATAGTTCAGGTGAGCTGTTGTTTATATTTTTTCATCGGCTAAAGAATAATATTGGCGGGTAAGATAGACGCTTCTGTTTACTTAATTAGGGTAGAATACTTTACCGAATTTATTGTAATTGTATGTGGTTTTCCTATGATAAATACCACATCAACTGATGCATTACTCAGTAGTTACGGTTGGTATTGACCCTAATAAACTATGATCCACAAAATCTTCCTTCACGCCACACTTTTTGGCTCACTGAGGTTCTATGGCGTATACTAACATCAGGTAACTTCAGTTACTCATAATAGACTTAATCTTGTTTATATGTCTGAAAGTACCAAATTACGTTTGTTTTAAAACAGAACTGCTTAATATGGATATTAATACTATTATTTGACATGGGATACTCCACAGATTTATAAACAATAGTTAGTAATCTGAGGGTTACTCAAGCTCAATTATTTTTGGGTCAAAGAGGTTTGGTTTTGGACAATGGGGAATGAAGTTAAAACCATGGTGTGAGAGCCAGTTTGTAAATATTGTATCATTTTATGTTTAATGATTTAACTATTCACCATAATGCCGAATATTAGCTCACAAATTGTTCTTATTACACTATAATTACTATTTGCAGCATCCTTTCAATTATAAGTGTTTGACCAAAATCTCATAATAGGAATATGCATGATGTTTTTTTTTCGCTTTAATAAAAGCTCAATCATATAAGAAGCAGTAGTAAATATATTTCAGATAACTATAAAAATAACCAAGATGTAAGCCATCAAAAATCTATGTCCAATCTATGTCTAATTAGTAGTTTAAAATGCTTATATCTTCCGTGTTTCTTGGCCAATTTTAATATCACTTTTTGACATCTTTTTTACTGTATTTCATATTTTGTTAAGAAATGCGATTTAAAAAAACATGCATATTGAAAATGATGAGATGCGAAAGCACATAAAGTCTAGAAAGTAACTGACTCTCAAGTGCAACAATCAACTCACCAAAGTCATAATTACAATCTGGTGTGATGGGAATCTGTCATGACCAGAGAGAGAAACAACTGGTCAAGGGGAAGTATTTTTAGATAATGTTCACCAATCTATGAACTAATCTCACACCTACTACTTATCTATGAGCCGCTGATAGTTAGTAGGTATCTAAGTGCTATCTTAAATGCTTTCTTCATAGCCTTACATGTAGAGATAAGACTTATTTGAAATACTTGTAAACCATTTTGCACATTTCTGCTTATATATTTAAAATACATAAGCCAGTTGTCGCAGTTGGTTACATTAGACACCACCTATCACGCCACTGGTCATGGGTTCGATTCCCATCCAGGACAAACATTTGTGTGCATGAACATGTCTGTTTGTTCTGTGTCTGGGTGTAATTATCTATATAAGTATGTATTTACAAAAAAAAAAGTAGTTTAAGTGGTATATCAGTTATCTGGTTTCCTTAGTACAAGCTCTGCTTAGTTTGTGAAGAATGTCCCAGGATATTTATTATTATTTATTTATAAATGTAAGTTTTATTGGTATAGTATGGATGTTTAGTAACAATGAATCCCAGTATTTGTAGTGTGGGTATGGAGGGAGCGGGGGCGGTTGGCCCGGTGACTCCGGAAGGCGGGCGGCGAACCCGCGCCGCGCTCGCGGAGATCCCCGGGCGCCTGGACCGCCTGCGCGTCACGCCGCTGCAGGCACTGACCAACACGCGGGAGCGCTCCCCGGCGCTGCCTGCCGGCTACCTCAGCCCGGCGCCCTCGCCTGACGAACTGCTCATACAGCAGAGAGGTATACACACTCGCTTAGTTTGAAATTGTGTTTCAAATATTATTTCTGATGATTACAGATTACTATAATAGGGTAGTTGACACTGTCAAAAATAAATAACCAAACATCTAAAAACACGTGGAAATATCAAATATGTTGTACATTTAATGCTTTTTATGATTTTTAATTACCTGTGGAACCACTAAGAGTAGATGATTTGATGCTGTGAAACTATGACGTCATAATGTAATATTTCATACAAAATTCCTATTCCTTATTTATAAACTATCGTTTTGACATTTATTAAAAAGTAGCTGATTTGATGTGGCAGTCAACTACCCTATTGATTATTAAGCTTATAATAATGTGTTTGTATCAATTTGGGTATAAATGTTATAGCTATGACTAATTTGAAATCAGATGGGTGTGAAGAATGAAATGTTCTCATATTTAATAGATTTACATGCTAACTTTTTGGAAGCATTAGGATTTTGTGGATCTAGACTGCTCCAGACCGGTGAAATGTTGATGTTAGGTAGCTTTTATATGGGGACATCATAGAATTGTCAAGGAAGATTAGAATGCGGAGAAAGTTATTATTTATGTAAGTTGGCTATGCTGTTGTTAGGTAGACAGATATTGATAAAAAAATGTTTTAAAATAAAAGTAAAATTAAATTATATTAATTTCAGGCCGAAAGCGCCTGCCAGTGACATGGTCGCCCGACATCGACTTAAAACGCACCTCATTCCACTCAACCGTGCGTACACCGCCAAAGAATTCCCCCAATCATCTGTCTCCTTTAAAACTCGGTGTGACACTACGCTCTACGCCAAGAAAACGCCTACTACTAGGTGATACAGAGCGCGTACCACTAACGCCTGAGAAAATAGACTTTAGCGACATCAGTACACCACAGAAGTTCAAAATTACCAGTCCAATAAAAAGCACTCCACCCATCAAAAGACAGAGACTAGAGAAGATTCTAGACTCAGAATACAATGGACCCATAGACACAGCTCTGAAAGGATTGAGTCCCACACAACTAATACACATAATCAAAAACATTACCTATAAACATCCAGAAATCGAAAAAGAGATAAGGAATGAAATGCCCGTGCCTGATCTTGCCCCACTTGAGGAGAAGCTATGCTATTTGAAATCTAATATCTTCAGGAGTCTTCCTACATCAAGGTTGACGTCTAAAACTGACTCGCCGGCTTATTCCCGCGTTTCGACACATTTGGTGGCGTTTAAGAAGTGTGTTGTCGAGCAAGGGAAAGTGTTGGTAGAATCCCAACACTGGGAGTCGGTAATCCAATATGTTATCACCGCTTGGAGCTATGTCAAAGCTACACCAGTATGGGACAATCAGCCCCACAATTCGCAAAGGAAACAGTGTTTTAGGGCGTTGATGAATTTCTGTATCTCAGCTCTCAAAAAAGGTAACTTGAGCAGGGATGTGCTACTTAATTTGCAGGAAAAGCTGCAGGATATGGTTGCTGATAGTGAAGACGTACAATCAAGCTTGAAATACATTCAGGGGCAGTTACAAAATATTTTGTAATTTTGTATTTTTATTGAGTTCACTGTAGGTATCAAGTAAATCCAAAAGACATTAAAATTGATGATCATACATTTTATACTCGATTTTTGGAAATTATTGCTTGATTTAAACTCATATATGTACATCTAATTTAGTTTTTATAAAACTAATGTTATCTTTTTATTATCCCAGTAATTTTATATACTCCAATGTGCCTTCAAATAGATTCTAGAGGAATTAATAACTTTGAGTGCCTTCGACTTATATCAAAAACTCTTGTATGCAATTAATTGAGTACTTTTTTTTAGAAGCGTTTTGGCGTTATTTTTTTGACTCTGCATTTAATATATTGAAAATAATAATAAATATAAATGAAATATAAACTTTATAACGAAGTTTTTTTTGGGACTGATCTTGAAAAGAATTAAATTAATTTATTATTCATATGTTTAAATGTTCATGTCTTAAAAATATATGATTCTTTTTCTATTACCTGTAAAAATGCCAAAATTGTCTTATAGTTTTAAAAGTAAATGCCGGAATTTAATAATGTAAGAAAAAAATATTGGTATTGCAAAAATAGACAGTGCGGCTGGATGAAGGATTTTAAATAACTAATTATATTCAAACACATGACGATAGAGTTGAAATTTCAAAACTCGCCCGTGAATCACTGAAGGTTGCCGCAACACATGAGTCTTCAGAGATTCATGTGTTCACTTTACTACTACTACAATCAAGTGTGTCGGAAATTCAACTCTAACATTATACTGTTTAAGTCCTGTTTTAATGAATCCTTTGTTTTCCCATACTGTAACTGTACGTTATGTAACTTATTGCCTCATATGTATGTTAAGATAGTTTATCTTGCCCAGATTATTTGAAACGGCCATTATTTTTTATTAAAACATGTCAACATTTTCAGAATATAGATGCTATGATGTATTTTAGAATTATTTTTGTTGAAATGATATCCCTCATCAGATCATAAGCCTGTAAGTGTATTTATGCATTTTTAATAGTATTCTAACTATGAGTTATGCAACAAATACATCAAATTCACATTTATTTACATAATGATACCTTTGGATTAAAAAAAATGTTGACCAACATTTTTTCTCAAGCATTGTTCTTGAGTGGGAATCTACATTATTATGTTCGTTTGTGCCTTATTGCAAAATCAAACTTTTGTATTTAAGTGGTTTTTTAATATTTCGTGATAGACAATCACACGATATCATTAGTTATGATAGTTGTAAGTGAATTTGTGTGTAAAATAAAATAAATGATATTTTTAATATTTGTTATGTTTCATTCGAACTTTTAAAAACATCAAAACATGTTTTTAATCATTAGTCCAGGTGAAATGAGATAGTAAGCCATATTTGTTTACAATTTAAATAAAGGGTTATTAATTAATTCTGCTAATGACAACATAACAGGTAGGTAATTAACGTGTAATTAATTAGTAAATTAATAATGAATAATATTATCTAATTAATATTCACTAATCATCTCAAAACAACTCTGTTTAATATAAAATGGGTGTATGCTCCCACATTATTATCATTTCTCATTCAGCATTCGAGTCGAGCAGTACTCCAAGTTGCTATAATATAAAAATCCGTTGAACTAAAGTATCACTTTATTTGCTTGATTTATTCGAGAAATTAGTTCTTATTGTCAAGTAAATATGGATTACACTACAATTACCTACATCGAGGTTGCTGTTGATATCAAAAAGGGCAATGAACATACAAAAGGTAAGTTACGCAAAATACATTTTTTTTCATAAATATTTTGTTTTTTTGGTAATATTTCAAAAACCTTCGTTCCATTGCGTTGAGTTTTTTTTATTGAGGCATGGTGTTAGTTCCAATTTCAAATTATTTGATCTCTTTACTTGTCATTTGATTCATTTATTCTAAAATCTAAACTTATTTAATTTCAGAAGTCCACATGATACCATTATGGCCATCAGATGTGGTGATGAAGTCCCCAAAAAAGCTGGCAAACAAGTGTGAAAAGGGCAACAAACCTCTACCTATAAGACAGACACCGAAAAGTCGTCGCTTTAGAGAAATGGCACCGAAAGGAAGAAAACTTAACTTTGATTTACAAGAAGATTGAAGCGCCAATATTTTATTGCCATAGGATTTATGCAAAAACTGAAACTGATAGCAGTTAGTAGCTGATAGCTCATTCAAAAAGGATTTAGCAAAAGCTTTTCCAGCTTTTTTGATCCGCAATGGAGAGTCAGGCATCAAGATGGAGGCATCCAACAAGCATCCAATGCTAGATAAAGGCACATCTAGCTAAGCTTCACCTTCCCTTGGGATTCAAATCTGGTTTCCGTCTACGAATATATCTTTTTTTATTTATATTTTATAATTTGTATATATGCTGTATTTATAACACCGTCTTTACCTACATGAAATAAATGTATACTGATTATTATTTGAATTTTTTAATTTGAACACCGATGTAGCGACCCCTGTCAGCTACATAGTTTAGACACCGATTGGATAGATGGCGCTGCAATAGATCAACACTACAAACAGAGATATCTACATACAAAACTACAGCGCGCTGGTGGAGTTTGTTCGCAGATTCGCATATATACAAGATTCCAACATTAACTGTTGGACCGCGGTCCCTATACCAACATTTTAATGGACGCCATGACGTACATGCAATGCACACCATATAATAAATATAGGAATAGAATAGGTGTATATTTATTTTGTATTGTGTCTTTATACCTTACATATATGTAGCCTGGTATAAAAAGTTTTTTGATATTTTAAAAAAATTTAAAGATATGAACGTTTGAAATCCTCAATTAGAGAGAGAGAGAGGGAAATACTGAGCTTAGCTCGTATACCCAGCAGCCGGCAGCGACATGTAGGAACACAGTCTGTAGGAGTCTGACATAACCCTGCCGCTCCCCCCGGGGCCGCAGGTTATCCTATGAGGATTTCCCCACATAAAAAAAAAAAAAAAAAATGTATCGCCCTACAAATTACACGCAAAACTTCATTTTGTAAGTAGGTAAACTAATTTACAAGTACCATCTACCTTCATAACAATAATAAAATTATTAATGATAATTATTAGTAAACACCTAATGATTAATGAATTTTGCATCAATTAACCAAATACTATTATTTATAAACCTCCTAATTACGACAATTTTTATGAGTAAGGTAGGTAAGCACCTATTACGAAATATTTTTTTATTTTATTTACTTAGGTCCCAGTCCGACTCAAACTCAAAGTTCTTTTATTCAGTTCTGGCCTAGAGGACAGGGGAGACTGGCTCAAAACGTCTCCCCAGTTTGCTGCAATAGGCTAGTTGACAGTGACAGTGTCAAAAATAAATAAACAAACACTAACCAATGAATAAAAAAACACGTGGAAACATCAGATATGTTGTACATTTAATGCTTTTTATGATTTTTAATTACCAGTAGAACCAATAAGAGTAGATCATTAGAGATTCTCTGAAACTATGACGTCACAGTGTAGTATTACATAAAAAAAATCCATATCAACTATCGGTTTGACATTTACTAAAAAGTAGCTGATTTGATATGTTAGTCAACTACCCTATTTTATTGGTTAATAATTTGACAACGATGATCGGACTATCGTGTATCGTTTTTCGGAGTAGGCTCTCTGATACGGCACTTATAAAAGATTTGCTAGAACCTACCTACGTTTTAAAATTTTCTTCAAACTGTCTATATCTCTATTTATATGCCCCAAAATGGCCAAAACTAAAGTGGTGAGGTGAGCGGACGGTAGGTAAGATCTACATCTTCATGTAAGTACCTTTGTTTGTACTTGGATACTTATTAGATTTGCACGAGGTAGTCATTCAAATATATTGTAGTACCTATTACAGCTCTAAATACTTATATCTACGGTGGAAGGCCAGCCTTATTCTATTCTTATTCTGTATGGGGGCGATCGCTCGTAGAACCGACGGCCGCTGGGGCGACCACAAACCGGAAGACGCAGCGTGGGCAGGCCCCCCACAAGGTGGACCGACGATCTTGTGAGGGTCGCGGGAAACCGCTGGATGCGGGTAGCGCAAGACCGGCCATCGTGGATATCCTTGGCCTATGCCTTGTCGAGGAGGGAGTTTTTTCGGCTGACATGATGGTGGGGGCGATGAGGCCTGCATTGACGTCCCGCTTGGGGTGTATTGTGCATTCCCCCCTACCAGCTTTACCCAAGCCATCCTAGCTCCTTAAAGTAGCGGAGTGTAGCCTTGGGGTGCTGACAAATTTGCTTCAGTGACGTGGGTATTGCTGTTAACAATGGTGGCGATAGCATCCTTGAAACTGTTTCCACGGTTTGTGGCTCCCGCAATCCCGTCTTGGTTCTGATTTCTTCTGTGACTGTACAGTGCAATAACACATGTCCCACAGTTTCATCCTCCTGCACACAGCCCCGACACAGGGGGCTGTCCCGGAAGGCCAGCCTTATATTAAATATATGACTCATCTTTCGCTTTTCAGGGATTATATGTTCTAGCAACGCAGTGTATCTAAACTGAGAGCATCACTACTATCACCGCTAGGAGTACCTAATAGTATTCAGTGACTACTAATATACTAGAGAACACGAAGAATAATAACAGGTAGGTATGTATTTTCAAGAAACGTAATAGTACCTACCTACCTAGTACGTCACGAGAACAGTATTTTTTTACTTAGATATCGACTTGCGTGTATAATTTGCGAGTATATAAAGAACTTGTATAGAAGTCAGTGCTTCAGTCTAACCGTGACTGTATTACAGTTAACGCTGAAATTTGTGATTCGTGTTGACGTCATGTCATGTATAGAGTTTACTGTCAACGGGAAAAAATGCACAGGTACCTTTTTCCGAGTTTTATTTTTATTACAAGAAAGTATAAAATAATTTTATTAAATTAGTGATAGAGCAAGAACCGCAAATAACTCGAATTAACAAGTCTCAGGATAACAAAATTAGATATACCTAATCTAATAGGATAGGCTATAGTCAGCGCAAAAGTAAGGTCCTATCAAGTTGAAATCAGTACAGTCTACGGTCTCTAGAAACCGTAAACAATTCAAGATTCTAAGTTAATGCAAAAAAAACTATATTCAATTATCTGTACTTCACCAGTTTTTTCATTAGGTTTCTAGATATTACATCTAATCTTCGATCATCTAATCTACTTTAGGTAGGGTAGGTAGGTACTTGATTGAAATAAGAGATTAGGCCAAGACCACAGATCATTAGTGGCGCACACGCAAATAATATCGCGAGGTACAAGTAAAGTAAATCTAAGTACCTAGGTAATTACCTAAATTACGTTGGTATGTTGGACTGTCTTCATAAGCTAACTAAGTAGGTTCCTTTTTTAACTAGTAAGGGGCCAGAGCTATTATAGGTAGTAGGTATACCAGGTCATGTCAGGTGCAATTTTGACATTTTTGGTGAGAAATTATAGGTATTTAAAATAAAGTTCTGTAAATTTATAATTACTAATTTCATCATCATCATAATGTCATCCGAGAGACGTCCACTGCTGGACAAAGGCCGCACCCACCCAAGGATTTCCACGATGGCCGGTCTTGCGCTACCCGATAAATTCCAAATTTATTTGAATGTAACCTATTTATTTTTTTTTGTTTCATTTTTATGTTATTTTTGGTGTTGTTGTTTACCTAGGTACTTTCTAGTTAAACAAGAAAATTATACTTACGATGAGTGAAATTGTTTTACCATTAGGTAATTGTTTTCATATAGAATATACCTACATATCTATTCATAAATGTCACGTGTTGTAGATACCTATATACCTACCTCATAAACATCTGAGAAGTATCATTACGGTATACCCGCACTATTATTGTAATTGTAAGGTCATTATGTCGAGACTACATTATGTTTTGTATTTTAAATTACAATAGGTTATTTATGGTGAAATTACTATAATTTATTTGGAAAATTTATCGTAGGTCTACATTTATCAGCAGTTTTTAGTTTTCATATCCGGTAGCAGGCCTTAACTTTAAATTCTGAGTTTTCAGGCTGAAAACTGTTTCTTTGGGACTTATCTAGGCGTTTATAATTTAGTGGATAAGGCAATTACATATCTTAACGACGACCAAAACGGAGGCATGCAAGGGCGTACCCAGCTTTTGGCCTAGGGGGGCAAATCAGATTTTTCGAAAGTTAATAGTATTATTGTAAAAATTCGGCAGGTATTACCGTGGAATGGGAGAGGGGGGCAGCTGCCTCCCCCCCCCCCCATCGGTACGCCCATGGAGCCATGTTTAAGTGTATTTTAAGACGAAAGAAAATTGTACTACCTAAGTATATTGATAATCTTATAAATCCTATGGTTAAATTGTATGACGATATATACAAATAAACCGTAGGTATATATTGCAGTACCTACCTAATAAGAATTAGGTACCATCGTTATCTTCTCAACAAAATTGCATACTAATATCACCTAATAGGTATTATACTCTAAGCACAGATATATATTACGCAGGCTGTATGCGGAACAGGTAGGTATCTACCGACAATTTATACGTACCTAATGTTATCTTGGTTATTTATAATTATATTTAAGTATTTATCGACCTAAGTATTTATTCTGAGTGGCAGACTATTGACACAGCAGCGCTCCATCAAATACAGCTTGGCTTGTGTTCGACCGGAATGTACTGGTGACAAAGAGGTCGATTGACAACGAGATTTGAAATTAAAAAAAACTGTATTCAAATCAGTTTACTCGTATAAGAGTTACGATATACTTACCTACGCAGACAGACAGACGTAGATAACAAATTAAGAATAACAGCTCTCTTAATAGTCGGTTTTTTTAAATGATCTTAATAAGAGACAAAGTGTTTGCGTAATCCCGGGATTCCGTAGGCGTATCCATACTAATGATAACATTTGAGGTCACTAACCCCAAATTGCACTACCTATTACAAACAAAAGTGGCAAAGGCCTCCCCCAAGGATCACACAAGATCACCGATCCACTTTATGGGGCCGTGGGTTCTACGAGCGATGTGACCCGCCCACTGCCACTTCAATTTGGCAATTCTTCGGGTTATGTCGGTTACTTTGGTTCGCCTGCGGATCTCATCATTATTGCGGAAACAAGCCAACTAAGCTCAATTTCAAGTTGTGAAATAATTCAATTTGGAACCAAAGACATACCGTTGTAAAATAGAGGCTTAAATTTAATTATATGATGTGCCTTTTCAATTGTTAATTCCATTCCATCAGTGGACCGGACCCTATCACAGAATACGACACTAAACGCATACATCCGCTATGTGCTGGCTCTACCAGGCACGAAGGCGATGTGCCACGAAGGTGGATGTGGATCTTGCATCGTGACAGTGCGCGCACGCAGATATCCTAGCGGTCAAATTGAGACATTCTCTGTTAATTCGGTGAGTACCTACCGTTCATTTCTTTTATGTTTTTAGTACTTTTTATCCCATAAGGGCATAAGGGATAAAAATTACCTGCTAATTGTTCATTCCCGGCTTCGCGTCGTCCAGGTAAAAAATACCACCCTTTTCCGATGGATTAATAATTGAATATACCTACATTTATTGTATGTACCCATAGATGCGCTTACATATAGGTACTATTTCGGCAATTGATTTTTATATTGATAGATTTTATCAAACTACCCTCTTTTTGTTACAGTGTTTAGTGCTAGTGTTTTCTTGCAACGGTTGGGAAGTCTTGACCATCGAGCACCTCGGCTCCCGGCTGGAAGGGTACAGCGACGAGCAGAAGACCTTCGCGTCCCTGGCGGCCACTCAGTGCGGGTACTGCACGCCAGGGTGGATTATGCAGCTGCACAGGTGGGTTAAAGGGTCCCAAGAATTTTTTTAAGGAGTGAGTTAACAAGGAAAGAAAGAAGAATAAAAGAAACTGTAGTACGGCTATTTGTGGCTCATATTGCTAATTATGTACATCAACAAAATAGTAAAAAGAGAAAACAATAGAAATTAAAAGGAACCTGATATATAATAAGGGCGACATACATTTCATTTCAATTCTAATCGTGTGATGCATCTATATTACACTCGGTTGTAAACGTTTAGACGTATTGGCACAGGTATTAGATAATGCTGTTATTTCTAGCGGGGGTTGGTAAGCATAGGGCGGGACGAGGAAAACCTCACAACACGAACCTACTGCAACCTGCAATGCACTACGTCAAACTTACTTCCATTATCATTTTAATTACATTATATTCAATATAATTGCGGTAACTACCTCCTCCTACCTAATCCTTGCATATAAAACAAAGTACCTATCTTGTCGCGACTATCTGTTCGCGTTAAACTCAAAATCTACTGAATGGATTTTCATGTTTTCACCAATAGACAGTCATTCATGCGAAGCCGGGGCGGTTGAAAAATCCAGTAGGTAAATGTCGTCAGTTGCACTCGGTTACTCTAAACGAGGAATTATTTTATAGGATATTTCGTGTATCTCGCTCTAAAGAATTAGACAAGTTTATATATTTTTTGAATAAAAATGCTATTTTCAACCAAAAAAACAACGCTACCTGGTAGGTATTAGAATATTATCTGCAATAATACGACCTAATTAATTAGTCAGAGCGTACTTAAATTTTGCTCAGACTTTACATCGAGATAAGACAAAGTTTAATCCTTCTGAGTGTATTCTAAGCAAAGCCTAAGTGCACCAAATCGACGACTTACCAAAAACTTTGCTACAATGAATGGTCAAACAAATATATACTTTATTACAATAGGGGTGATGACTAAAAAAATCTAATTAGTCCGACAGTTAGATTACCAAAAAATATTGGACACATGTTTTTTATTTATTTCCTAAAACAAATTTAACGAAGATACAGTGCATTAAAATTTCGCGTGACGTCACGTTTTAGTACACTTTTTACAAAGTCGTGACGTCACAAGCCCCCACTCCTGAACTTTGATGCGACTTATCTTTGTAATTTTTTATTGATTTGATAAAATAAAAAATACGTATCCAATATTTTTTGATAACCTAACTGACGGACTAAACAGAATTAATTATTTTTTACCCAGTCATCATCCCTATTCGTAAATGAGCCAAGTTTTACGTAAGTAAAGTCTAAGCAATCTCCAAGCACTTTCTATAGATCTCAGCCATAGTGTAGGCCCATGGTAAGAATGTAAAAAAAATACTTTACAACTGATATCGTGTCTTCCAGTCTGCGACACAAAAACCTCACCATGGCCGAAATGGAAAAGTCCTTCGGCAGTAACACATGCAGATGCACTGGCTACAGACCAATCATGGATGCTGTAAAAAGTTTCGCAATCGACGCCAGTCCAGACTTACGCCAGCATATCAAAGATATTGAAGACCTCAAGATTTGCTCCAAAACGAACACCGTGTGCGAAAAGAAATGTTCCAGTGATGATGATGATGATGATTGGACAATGATAGAAAATGTTGATGATGGTATAATTTCGTTGAATAACAGAAACTATAAGTTCTTCAAAGTGTTTAATGAAGCTGATATCTTTGAGGTTCTGAAAAGGGAAGGTGTCGACTCATATATGCTCGTTGATGGGAATACAGGAAAAGGTAAATTCATTGTAAAATATTTCCCAATATATAGGATCTATTAGGAAATATGTATCTTCAGTATTAGTATAATATACTTATATAGGTATATTTAGTTTTATTTATGTAAATACTTTTAACTAAAGAGTGTTTAATTCAACATAAAGTTAGATAATATATCGTTTATCCAGTCTGACGTCGCCACCATTTAATACAGCTTTAATAGATTTCCCTTTATAATGGACAACCGTGTGACGGCATTCAAACGCTTTTGTTTCTGGGAACTTATTTTGAAAATTTCATGTGGAAAAACAAAGTTAACTAGCTAGCTAGCCAGCTGTCAGTGACCTTCGCTGTCAGACGCCGACGCCTGACGGTAGTAATATAGAGTATAGACTCTACCTACTTACATGATGCTGTGCAAAACTGGTATTCTAGCAGGGCATTACGTCATCATATCAGCTGAAAGATGTCCACTTCTCGACAAAGGACTACTCGAAGATCTCCACGATGACCGGTCTTGCACGGTATTACA
This sequence comes from Tethea ocularis, assembly GCA_963555595.1. Classification (NCBI taxonomy): domain Eukaryota; kingdom Metazoa; phylum Arthropoda; class Insecta; order Lepidoptera; family Drepanidae; genus Tethea; species Tethea ocularis. The sequence goes on along the minus strand of OY741972.1, from coordinate 8,059,107 downwards.
ATATTTAATTGTATTTACACTTTTTTTTTTAAAGGACTAAAGTTGGTAGCCTCTGATGGCTGCTCCAACCTTACCGGACAATGTATTTACACATTCTAATTTAATACCATGTCTAAATGTCTAAATTAGACAGGCCATTTGGCGCACACTATCTATCGCGCCGCAGGTCGTGGGTTCGATTCCCATCCAGGACAAAGATTTGTGTGCATGAAGATGTCATGTTTGTCCGAGTCTGGGTGTATTTATCTATATAAGTATGTATTTAGTATATAGATACATACACCAAAAAAAATCATTCATTAATTCCGAAGCTAATTATCCTCGAAGGCTATAGGCCACTTTTTATCCCGGTAACGTGAGTGAAATCGCGGGGAACAGCTAGTTACTTATATATTCCTAATATTATAAAAAACTAGGTAAATAGTTTCTGTCGAATGTTATTTTGTCACAATGAAAGGTAGGTACTGATTATAAAAGTTGTATTAACATAAGTAGAAGATAACCATTATCAATAGTGAAAACCAGTTTTTGGGTAATTAAAACATTTTGAAATGTAGGTGTCTCACCACCGATCATTATCTTTGTAAATTATGCGCCACCGTGTAACGTTTTTATTATTTACAACAAACAAAATACGATCTTTAAGTATTCTACTCTGAAAATTTCTTCAAGGCCGCCGCTGCTGCCGATCTTCGATAAGGGTCCCAGCAGGCTGACAGTTCCTTTTTGGATTAACACACAATCTATACTAATAATAAAGCTGAAGAGTTTGATTGAACGCCCTAAACTCCGGGGTTATTATTCGAAAAATTCTTTCACTAATAGGAAGCTACATTATTCCCGAATTCCGATTTTTTTTCTATCTATCCCACAGAAAGTTAAAACATATATGTTTGTAGAATATTGTAATCATAGAAATAAAACTTTTTTTTACAACAAAACAAGAAGCAGATAAGCCATAATTAAGTTTATTTATTATGCAGGTATTTTGGAGAACTACGAATACCCTAGAGTTCTAATAGATATCAGTGAAGTGAAATCCCTGAAGCGATATTACATAGATCAGAACCTGGTGCTCGGAGCCAACATTTCAATACAAGACTGCATGGAGATCTTTACTAACATCGCTGAAAACACTGACGAGTTCGCTTATCTATCGGAACTTGTCAAACACTTGGACTTGGTAGCGCACATACCTGTTAGAAAGGTATGTCCAAACTAAATTGTTTATTGAACATTATAGGCTGGCGCACAGTGGCGGACGGCACGGCAGAGGATTTTCAATTGAATCAATCGAAATAAGCTATATATTTCAATGCTCGGTAATCGTCCTCAAAGCATCGCGGCGCAGTTTTCTCTAGAGCATCGCGGGTTGAAATAAATACTTTATATCGATTGAATAACTATTAAATTCAATTGATATTTTAAATCCTGTGCCGAGGATATAAGGCCGGAGGGGTGTTATAAGTTTGTAGTGTGTGTCTGTCTGTGGTATCATAGCTCCTAAACGGATGAACCGATTTTGATATTTTTTTTTGTTTGAAATCGAAAGTTTTCTTAACTATGTATATATTCAAGTATATCCCCTCAGCCGTTTTTTCCTTTTTCTAGAGTATTTCGGAGGTTTCTTAAAATTTTAAATATTTGTTTACAGATTGGTTCATTAGCGGGCAATTTGATGATGAAACGCGCCGTCCCTACGTATCAATCAGACGTTTTTGTTCTTTTTGAGTGTATCGGTGCTTGTATTACTGTCCGTGAGTAATCTACAAATATATATAATAGGGTAGTGGACTGACATATCAAATTAGCTACTTTTTAATAAATGTCAAAACGATCGTTTATATGGAACTTTGTATGAAATAATACACTATGACGTCATAGTTTCACAGCATCAAATCATCTACTCTTAGTGGTTCCACTGGTAATTAAAAATCATAAAATGCATTAAATGTACAACATATTTGATGTTTCCACGTGTTTTTAGATGTTTTATACATTGGTTAGTGTTTGGTCATTTATTTTTGACAGTGTCAACTACCCAATTACTTGTCCTGACTGACTGACTCATCGGCGCAAAGCTCAAACCACTGGTAAGATCGGGCTGAAATTTGGCAGAAAACTATTAAGACACACTAAGCATGGTTTTAGTGGGTAAAATAGGGGATCGCGAGTGAAACCGCAAGGCGGAAAGTTAATATAAAAAAAAAATACACTAGACTTTTACGGGTCCTGTGCATTTTGTTTCGTATATAAATAACTATATACCTTTAATCTTGTGTCAGGTGACGCTGCTGATCGAAGAACTTCTTTAACAATGACCCAGTTCCTGAAATACGATATGACAGGAATGCTGATGATCAACATAGCTTTACCACCTTTGAGTGCTTCACATATTTTCAGGAGTTACAAAGTAAGTAGTATTTTAAAAAAATAACTACATATTCCGCAGTGCTATTATAGTTTGCCTCTAGGTATTATGTATGATTTTGCGTTTTTTCTTGTTGGTTTGTATGGGAGTTGCACATTTCTCAATACAAAGACACTACTTATTAACTATACTCAATAATATAATTAGCTTAAATTGATCCACAAAGTGAGTCTTCTCAGTTTAAATGTATTCCGAACCAGTGATAGAGTCAATTAGTTATAAGGTTTGAATTTTTCAACTGACTATAAGACAAAACCGAAGAAGATCTCAATTCTAGAATACTTTAAACTATAAATTATTCTTTTATAGATTATGCCAAGACATCAAAACTCACTGGCAATAGTCAATGCGGCTTTTCTCATAAAACTGAACTCCAAAAACAATATAATAGACGAAGCAACAATAGTATACGGTAACATATCAACAGACTTTGTACATGCGAAGAAAACGGAAGCGTATTTAAAAAAGAAAAACATATTCACCAATACGTCGTTACAAGGTGCTATTAAGTTGTTGAATTTGGAGATAGTACCCAAGGATAATCCGCCTGAACCATCGCCGGAGTGTCGTAAGAAATTGGCTATAGGATTATTTTATAAGGTAAGGTAATTAGTTAATACATACAAAATTCAAACTTAATTCACCAAGTAATATTTGTAAATTACTTCAATATAGAGGTAAAATAGTAGAGGTCCTAAATGAAACCCTTGAGGTACACCCGAGATATTTACTGCAATATTTGACACATATACAGCTTAGGTATAAGTAAGTGATATCGTAAGGAAACGAACTGTTATATGATTTTACGAACAATGTTGAAAAAAAATATATATCAAAAATCCCCATAAACTACGATCGTAACGTATACAATACTGGCTCGTACCGCTAACTGAGATTTTTATATACCTACTAACAGTTCAAAAAATATTTATCCACTTTATATGTGTTGCGAAATATTGCAATAATAATTAGTTTTAGACAGCAATCAGAATAAACATGTAAAAACGTCTTAAAATTAGTAAAATTCTTAAAGAAGGTACTCAATTCTAAATATTAGTTTTTGTCCAGGTATCACGGGTTGTATGTAATTACCTATATAAAAGATAGACAGCTGTAAATCTTGTAGCATAACATTTAACTTATCCATTAATAACACTTGCAGTTAAACCCAAACATTATATTATTCAAAGCGATCATAAGCCTTTTAAAATTCTGAAATCAAATTTGTCTTTCAGTTTATTTTGAATATCTGTCCTAGTGGCATACCACGGCCTTCCTTCCGTACTGGTGGGTCACTGCTAACCAGACCAGTGTCTAAAGGCGTTCAGGATTATCAAACTGATCCTAAACTATACCCATTAAATGAACCAGTACAGAAGCTAGAAGCTATAATACAAAGTTCAGGAGAAGCGAGGTACGCTAACGATCTACCTCCTACGAAGAAGGAGGTGTATGGCGCTTTTGTTTTATCGACCATACACGCGGGAGACGTTGATAAAGTTAATACCACGGATGTTTTGGTGAGTATGAATTTTGTAAATAGAATTAAATATTGATATGAGTGACGCACGTGTGGCACTTCCTGGCAGGGCTACCATCACGGATTAGAATTTCAAGTCTGTCGCTATTTTGTCCCTAATTTGTCCACGAATATCAGTTTTGTCGCGCCCTGATTCAAAAGTTATAAGAGTTTTTAGGTGTCGCTCCTTGGTTCAAAAGTTATAGGATTCTTAGGACAAAATGTGATACTTGGTGACAACAGTAGACAAATTAGGGGCAAACAGATCTACGATAGGTGATCTAGTTCTTGATAAAAACCCTTATAACTTTTGAACTAGGGCGCGACAAAATCTGATATTCGAGCATTCTGATAGGTCACTGCACGCAAAATACATCTTTAAGGTGATCATGCTTCAACTTTGTTGATAGTACATACGAGGTACTCGTGCGCTCTCGTATGCATATAATGTAAAATCTACGAAAAAAAATTGTTAATATAGTTCTCATGTAAGTGAATATAAAATTCTCATGAGAATACATTTAATAAACCATTAATATGAAATTAAATTCCAAATACAGTAAGTCTAGTATTTTGTGGATTGAAATATCTCAAACATAAAGATTATTTTTCAATAACTTTCTAGAAAATTAACGGCGTATTGGCAGTGTTTACATCACAAGATATACCTGGAAAAAACTCGTTCACATTCCCCGGAATACAGCTACAAACCGTAGATGAAGAGATTCTAGCAACCACCGTCAAATTTTACGGTCAACCAGTAGCGATAGTTGTAGCTACATCTGAAGAACTAGCTGAAAAAGTAGCTAAGAAAGTAAAAGTAACATATAAAAATGTTAGTAATGCTGCTCCAGTTTTAACCATAGATGATGCTAAAAAGATCAGCAGTAGATATTTTGTGGGAGATGCAACTATTGAACCTAAAGGAAAGGGTACGAATGTGATGAAAGTTATAAAGGGTACATACGAGATAGAAGCCCAGTATCATTATTATCTGGAGCCGATAACTTGTGTTGTGGTGCCTGTAGATAAGGGATTGGAAGTGTATGATTCTACGCAGTGGATGGATCTGACGCAAATTGCTGTAGCAAGGTGTTTGGGAATTAAGGAGAGCGAGTAAGCTTATTGTAACCTTAAAATTGTACATAGAAACTATATAATAATCTCAGATGCAGGTATAGAGAAATCATAAAATTAAATGAATAAGAATAAAAATGGTCAGGTAATTTAAGATGAGAAAATAATCTACGAGTAATTTCTTAAAATACTTTGGTTTTGATCGAAATAAAAAAAACGGAGGAGGTTCACGCATTACTTTTTGTCTATGAATCGATTTTAATCATTATTTTTGCATTGGGTTCAGTATAGCTTCAAGGTGGTCCCAACTTAATTTGTATTATTCACATTTGCTATTTTATTATTAGTAACTGATATTTTTCTAAATTAATCTAAAACATGCCTTTATATTTTTCAGTGTAATAGTGAAAGTCCGTCGCGTCGGTGGTGGATTTGGCGGTAAGATCAGCCGTAACGTGCAAGTAGCAACCGCTTGTGCAATCGTCGCTAAAAAGATGAACCAAACATGCCGATTCATATTGCCCGTAGAGACTAATTTGACAATTGCTGGTAGGAGACTGCCATGTCAGTGCGACTATGAAGTAAGATCCAAGTTGGCAGTTGTTTGCTTATTGAAGTTCCATATATAACTTTAACTGTTGCTCTCTACTTACCTAACTAACCTATTACTATGAGGACCATGAGGGCAAACCTTTTAGAGGGAATTTAAACTATAAAAGATGAGACGACTGAAAAAAGTTAACTATCGGCTGTTACTTAGAACATTTATACTTTTGATGGGTCAAAACAGCTTGTCTTCTGGATGTCGATTCAAGTTTTTAGAGAAGTTTTATATTACGTTAATTTTAGGTCGGAGTGGACAACGATGGAAAAATCCAATACTTAAATGCGACTATCATACAAGATAAAGGTTGCACGACCAATGAGAGCATCCTCAGTTACACCTCCGAAGGTTTCCCGAATTGTTACAATAGAGATTATTTCAGTGTGAAGACAGCCGACGTTGTTACTGATCTACCTTCTAATACTTTTGCTAGAGCTCCAGGTAAGGACTCTAACCAAAATAAAAAACTTAAATGATTGATTTATTTATATACCACCATTTCTTGACTTTTAATTCCAAAAAATAATATGAATACATATATCCGATATTTCAACAGGAACATCAGAAGGTATTGCTTGCATAGAACACATAATGGAACATATAGCATTCACCGTACAGAAAGACGCCACGGAAGTCCGCGTAGTCAACATGAGAACCGACGACAATGATTTACCAAAACTTATAAAGACCCTCAAAAAGGAAGCTGACTACGATAAACGAGTTAAAGACATTAAACAATTCAACGCAAGCAACAGATGGAATAAACGAGCCATACAAATCAGTGTTATGAGCTTTCCAGTTGTTTATTATGGGAATTATTCGGCTATGGTCTCTATTTATAGAGGTGATGGGACAGTTACTGTGACGACAGGAGGAATTGAGATGGGACAAGGCTGCAACACTAAAGTTGCTCAAGTGTGCGCTTACAAACTTGGCATACCACTAGACTATATAACAGTCATCCCTCACTTCTCGTTCACAGCGGCTAACAACGTATTTTCTGGGTCGAGCATCACGACAGAAAGTGTCAGTTATTCCACTATTAAGGCATGTGACGAAATAAATGCTAGACTCCAACCTATAAAGGATGAAATGCCACAAGCAAGTTGGAAGGATATTATTAAAACGGCAGGGGATAGACAGGTTGATTTGACAGCGATTTATATGATGACGGATACGGATAAGAATTTGAGTGGGTACAGCGCGTTTGCTGTTGCCATTTTAGAAGTCGCGTTGGATGTATTGACTGGAAGGTTTGAGTTATTGAGGGTAGATATTTTAGAAGATTGTGGAATCAGTGCTAATCCTAAAATCGATGTTGGACAGGTAAGATCTTAATACTATATCATCTAAATAGATTTATGTAGTAACATCACTAGTCTAAAGCCATTTTAATATATCACTTTTAACAAGAGGTTGTATCTCCTTACCGTAATCCGCGACTTGGACTTTGCCATAAAATTTAAAAATATTTTTGTTTTCCTTTGAGCTGTATACCACAAAACCGCCAGCATTTCTTCAAAATTAAAAAAAGTTCAACAGTACCTACATCTTCTTGTTGTATTTTTAGGTCGAAGGCGCCTACATCCAAGGGGTAGGTTATTTTACCTCTGAAAAGTTTGTATACAACAAAACAACTGGGAGATTGCTCACCAACCGCTCGCTGACTTACCACGTGCCACTGGCTTTGGACATCCCTACAGACTTCAGAATCAAGTTGCGATATAACTATAAGAATCCTAAAGGAGTATTGGGGTCTAAGAGTGAGTATGAATATTTTTTTAAGTCGATTGCCGTACCTTGACATTTCGGTACTGAAATATCGTAAAGAAACGGTGGTAATGTCACTACGAACTAATAGATCGGTTTTGATAGCGACATAGGATACTTTGTATTACCCGCTTGGCTGGCTGGCTACCACCCTCAAGTTGAAAATCTATCAGCAACCCGTCAAATTGCGGGGGCTACCTATCATTATGTAAATTCTTCTAAATTTGAATTGAATTGAATTTTCCAGCGTGTGGTGAGATGGGCATATGCACCGCTCACGGCGTCACTCATGCTCTGAGGCAGTGTATTACTGAATCCAGGAAGGATTCCGGATACAATACTAAACAATGGCAAAATATAAGTAAGTTTACAGTATCTCTGATTCTTAATACTTCCTTACATCATACATACCTATTTAATTTTTGTTTTTATCGGGTTCTAAATTGCTTTAGTGTTCTTTCTTTGTATGTCAAAATAAAAGTTTTTTTTTATAATTTTAAATTACTTATTTACAATATTTACAAAGTTTTTTTAATGTTATTTATTTATCAGGGTGCCCAATATTTATAAACCTCACATGAAAACCAGTTACTTCCTCAACTTCATTTTGTTACATATAAAAACATTATCTCAAAGACCATAACCGTATCAACCTAGTTAAAGTACCTACGAGTATAGCTGTAACTGTTAATTTATTTAAATTAATAATAGATATGCTATTTTCTTAATTTTCAGGTGTGCCATACGATACAGAATCAATATTAAAAGCTTTGGATGTGAAATTAGAAGAATTCTTAATAACATAGGTTTGTATTTGTATTTTTTTAATGTTGTTTTCTGTATTATATAATTTAATTTTTGTGCCAAATCTAACATTTATTCGAATCAATGATTCGTAAATTCGAATAAAAGGAAAATCATAATAGGATGAATTACTAAATAAAACATGTCAGATTTAATAATACATGTTTATTCTCGCATCGTCAAACAAAAATAATCACCTAAGTGTTAGGCCCTACACACAGTTAGTCTTTGAGTTAGGCCTTTATTAACAAAAAATAATAAAATTATCATCAAAATATTACAAACATACTGTCAAATGATTTTAAACTTACTGCCGATAAGAAGAAATCAGAAATAAATACTTAAATATAAATTACAACTAAAATCGATCGATTTAATTTATGAATTATTCAATTAAAATAAATTCGTCAGATCTAATGTAAAATATACATTAATAATTCTATACATAGTTTATATCAACAGTTATGTGTTATGCAAAAAGGTGCAATCCAATTTTTCATATTAATTCACTTAATAGCGGACCACAATCTACGTTTTATTATAATTACAATCGCCACGTTTACGTTGCCTTATCATTTGATCTAACAAATACTGCTCTAAACAGACTTATCAATAAACTTTACTATACAAAAACCCTAACGCAAACGCGGCGACAATAGTAAAAAAACTTACATTAGTACAGAGCACTAGTGTAGCCCTTATTTGTAAGCGTTTTCAACTTTAAATCTTACCAATAAGGTCTACAATTGCATGTCACAGTCTGCACGGATAGATCGGCCATCGAAGCGAATTGGTCATAATGTTTACTATTTATTCTTTACATACAAATGAATGCTTTTATGGTCTATTTATAACCTACATTTATAAAACTACCTCTATTTATTTGCCGTTTTAGTTTGTAGCTCATTACAATTAGCCCTCGGAGGCATTTAAAGCTTAACATGTAATAAAGGAGGCAGAATTTTAGTTGAAAAGCAGGTTCAGATACCTATTTAATAATACCTTCTTTCTGAATTAGTCATTATTATGATAGAAAAATATTAAAATGTTCAACATTAAATACAGATTAAATTAAGAAAAACTGTTTTTTGAGCAGCCTCCCTTATTACATGCTTATAGCGCAAAGTAATTAATATATAGCTGGTAACAAAAAATCTTTGTTATATGATTTGTAAAATTGGTAGAAATATCTATCAAAGCTAAGTGAGTATAAAATTATATATGAAACAGTTCGGTGCTCGGTCAGGGTCCCGACATATTCTACGACTAGAAAAAAGAGCTTTGTATGTACATAATACAAAAATAAAATATTATTCGATTTGCAGTGCTAAACTGACTATATATGTGTATGTCACATTACATGGATCAAAACATTTTATATGAATAAATGAAAATGAATATTTTTGGCGATCAGATTGGCAAAATAAATTACCAGTTATTATATTTTTTATTTAAAATAAAATTATCCAACAGATTTAAGAGATATGAAAACTATTTTAATTTGTCATTGCAGAAAACTCAAATCACAATTACATTAAGCTCAAAATTTATCTTCCTATAAAATGATGCGCGGAACCCCGAAAAAAATACAAAATATTCTTTATATACAGTTTACGGCACAGATAAAATAATTTCCACGTGAGATATAAATACACAGATTAGAGCGGTGGTGTGCCCTCGTATAAATATCAGAACAGTGAAGATTTATTTATAAGAAAATTGATGATTATTGTCGAATAAATATTACACTACTAACCGCATTTTGAAATTTTGATGTTGGTCAATACATAAAATGGTACAAGTGATTTCACTTAAAAATAAACCTTCACTACAATGATATTATCTTATGTATATCGCCGATATTGACAAAAATTGATGACTTACTAGCGATTTTAATAGTACTTTTGCTATCAATATTTTATTTTGATAATCACCCAATTTAGCATCTTAAGTTCTTAGATTCGTTGACGATCTTAAAGTTTAGACAAATATCAGTCGATTTTGTTCTTATGCACCCTTCACTTTCATTTTGAACCTTATTAACATTTAACTTGAGTATATCATACGATGAAATAGTATTCGGAGATTCTGAATAATACGACAATGTTTAAATAAAGTGAGATTCATACATACTACGACCGCATAACGTTTTTCTTACATATTTCATTTAAACATCAGTCGAGTGAAAGAGACGGTACGAGACTACCGTAAACGAGTGTAAAAGTTTAAAATCGTACGAGCAATTTTCACACTAAACCGCTTTATTATGCTAAAATGGACTTGGATCTAATATAAACTGTAGGCTACAAAAACAAATATCGTGAAACTTCATTCAACTATATATTTATTATATATATTGAATTTAGGCCCATTAATTATTGTAATTACAATATTCGAAAAAAAATATCAGTTCAAAGTTTGCGCTTTAATCAAAGGTATCCGCTTGATAATTTACTAAACCCCACAACAAAATATATAGCTACACGTACAAAAGTTGGCATAACTGCGTACAAACATCAAAACATTCACATACATCACACAATATGTATATATTACAAGCCCCAGAATCACTAAAATAGCAACCATATTTAAATAATTATCCACATAAATAAATTATAAACTATTATTCTATTATTTGAAAAAGCCAATTAAAATAGGCTGAATCGTTTCGACGCTACAAAATATGAGGTATATTTAGAATTATTTCGTTTTAATTTTTATTTTAGTTTTTTGGTGGAATGCTGTAACATTCATTAGCCGTACGCGAAGACCGTCTTTCTATCCATATATGGGTATCGCGACTGTTTTAAAAATGTAAGTACTCTAGTGCTTTTTTCTTTAAGAGTAAACTGGCCGATTCCCTCGCTATTTAATGTTAGGACACAGAACTAAGCATAAAGCATGTCTCTTAAATATGTCTACGTAAGTGTTTATGTGTATGTATGTAAAACATATGATAGTACCTATATTAAAAATATATTATAATTTTAATTTATTTATAATTGACTTGCAAGTTATGAGCGTCAAAGAAAATATATAAATAATGAAATGCAGTTTTACACAAAATAATTAACATAGAGGTATAAGTAGTTTGGCTTTGGAGAGAACCAAACATAGATACATAATTTTTTGCGCGCTAGATTGTGCGTTTTATTGATTGTATTACTGATTAAATAACATGCTTTTTAGCGAAATGTTCGAGCCGTTGCTTCGGCCAGCTTACTCTGTAACCATCTTCGGATCAACTACAATTTAAGTTAATTCTTGCAATTACTATAAAATCGAACTTCCTACTGTACAATGTAGATTTATTGATTTTGATTTGATGACACATTCTCATTGTATCAAATTAAATTAAAAAGCAATTTTTTTAAAACAGTCGCGCGATTCCTCTCTTAAATCACCACTCAAATCACGATTCAATTAAAACTTTACGCACCTTTAAACAGTACAATATTTACACCCTGGATCACGCGACCCCACTATCTTGCGTATGACTTCGTTTCTTCTCATTCCTATGATGATCCGGTGTCGACTTCAATATGTCGGGTTGTCCGTGTGATAGAACCCTTGCTTCGACATGTTGGTTGAATGTTGACGTGTGTGAGCTGAGCGTCAGGGTTGCGTTGCGATCTGAGCCGAGCGTCATGGTTGTCGCGTGTGAGTTGAGCGTGTTGTGGCCGGTTGTGTGGTGTGTGTGGTGGGATTGACTCAGTTGATGCGTGTGAGGCAGTGTTGATGGGCTCGAGTGTGGTAGAGTTGATGTTGGTTTGCGGATGGACCGGTGGCTGCCGTTTCTGGTGAGCGAGTTCATTTGAGGCGTACCGGTGCCGCCGGGTCGGAGGATAGCGTTCTTGTAGTCCGCTATTAGATGTGTTAGCTCTGCCATCTGGGTAAAAAAATGATTCAGTCAGTGACATAAGTATAAATTCGAAGTAAAAATGCAAATTTTCGACACTCGCAAGGGAATTAAAACCTACAGGGTACATCCCGTGAACTCAGAATCTTGAAATTTGGTTTAACGCGAATTTATCCGTACTATAAAGTCCTAGTAGATGTGTTAGTAAATTATAGAAAACAATAAACTTACTTTAGGCTTGTTGAGGCTGATCAACATCTTGTGGACCGGGCTGGTCGCGTCGTCGCCGTCGATTAGCATCATCAAGTCGTCCTGCAAATGACAAGTTGCAAAGCATTGCAAACTATCTTCCAGTACTTCAGTTATATATTAATATACTAGCTGTCTCCTACGATTTCACTCACGTTCCCGGGATAAAAAAAAGCTCGGGAATTTTAGCTTCCTGTTAGTTAATATTTTTTTGAATACGACTAGGAGTTCCAGAGATTAGCGCGTTCAAACATTCCTCAATAGAATTACTAGTTTGGAACCTGCGGATTTAACAGCATTCCTAAGGGAAATGTAATCAATGGATAAAAATCCTACAATTATCATCTATGTTTCTGCCAAACATCCATATACTGATAAATTCGAATGAGATTTTCAAGTGAAAATAACGTATGATTATTTTAATCACAAAATATATTATAATTGGGATGATAATTCGTCTGTCATGACATAGTAGACAATACCTACATTTATTATTAAGGACTCTACGATACTTTCTAACCGCGATGCGAGAAGAAACGGTAGGTATTTATGTTTTGTATTTTTAGAACGAAGTTCCTTATCGCGCGTTGCGAAAGGCGGCTAGACGGAAAAAATTAAGACTAAAAGTTGTAACAACAATTTTTATTAAGACCAAATGTTGTAACGACACTTTTTGCTATAGTTGAAAGCCGTGCGGCGTGCGCGTGTTTCTCTGTCTGTCTCTCTCTCTCATAGAAAGCAAGCCAGTTATGTTACCACAATTAGAACTATCCTTACCACACGCTACCACAAATTCTAATATCCTTACCACTCACTACCACAATTAACGGTATCCTTACCACAACCCACCACATGTTACCACAATTTAAATAATCTTTACCACACGCTACCACATGTTACCACAATTAGAACTGTCCTCACCACACGCTACCACTTTTTACCACTAGCTACCACAAATTCTAATATCCTTACCACATCCTTACCACAATTTACAATATCCTGACCATAACACACCACATGTTACCACAATTTAAAATATATTTACCACACGCTACCACAATTGGAACTATCCTCACCACACGCTACCACTTTTTACCACACGCTACCTCAAATTCTAATATCCTTACTACAATATCCTTACCACACGCTACCACTTTTAACCACATACAACTACAACTCCCCACACGATACCAAAAACTAAAACTCCTTGAAAGTGTTGCCAAAGAAAGATGCACTCATGCTAATTATCTACGATGATACCGTGCATACCTAAATCGCCCAGTGTAACCTTTTCCCAGATTTTCGGTCGTCTGTCCCTTATACCCGGTATATCTTAGTAATGGAAACATTAATTTTGCGTCTATTTAGGACAACGAATTAGCATTGCCATTCAACGTGGCTGCCAGCCTTCTTGGAACGTTTGCACAGGGCAGCGATCTGGGACAACTTTTCTATTTGTGCTACAAATATATAGTGTGTGGTAGGTTGTGAGCGTCCAAATATGCGCTATAATCGGCCACATCTTTTGATTGCGATTGAAAAATTTAACATGTATACCTCTTGGAACTTCCAATATCTTTAGTACCGTAAAAGTAATGTGGACATTTCTTTACGTAGAGACAGCGGGCGGCTTTATCGCTAGTCTGTCTGCTAAGAAGCGACGAAGCAGTTAGTATACAAGGTTTTTTGTACTACGTTCCATCCGGGTGTCCCTTAACACCTCTCAAGTTTTTATATGGGAACTATATTTTTTGTCACCAAAATTTATATTTGTCATCAAGTTGTATCACCTAATAAATAGATCTATCGCCACGAAATATTTTCGTTCTCAGATATACAAAAAGTGTTCTTAGGTATGAATTATCAAATTAATGATAATGTGTAAAATAAGAGATGGATTACTAATAAAATTGTAGTGCATTAGATGAATATAAACTTCGTTCTTACAATTACAGTTTTTTTTTTTTTTTTTTTTTTTTATATGCTTCCAAAATATTATTAATCTTGGCGTGGTAAATTCAATAAATCCATTTTATATATACAAGCTATGGCTAGGGTATTGATGAAAATTATTTACATAAATAAAAACTAAACTAAACAAATAAAAACTAAACTATATAACTACTAATTACAAAAATAATCTGCTTCAAAATTTGGCATGGTACCCATGACACTTGCGGCGTTGCCTCGCTGAATGATCAGACTTAGCCTCTGGGCAAAAAAGTCCCTGGCTCTCAGATCCCCAGAGGCCAAGATCAAACGTTTGCCTATGTCTTGGACGATTTTTTTTGTGTCAGATGACCAAGGGCCCAAAGTTTCAACCGCAAGCACCGCAAACACATAATCATCAATGAGATGAGAGTATTTCCGGCGCTTGAGGAATTGTGCATTCTCCGCTGCCGCTCCAGCTCTAAGGCACGAGCTCCGGATGTGAGACGGTGCCATTGTGTCCACGCAGGTCACATCCCAGGCCAAGGCACGGCCTAAGCTCCATGGAACCAGAGTGACGCCGTCGGGCCTCTTGGCATCAACTCTGGAGAGGCCACAGGGCTCCAGTTTTGCTGGAACATCTATGGAACCCAGTGCTCGGCGGACAGTGTCATTGAGAGCGGCATGGCGGAACATGCGGCCTGCGCTTTTTATGCACGAGAGGCCGTGGAGTCCTTGGTCATCGACAAGGTGGCCACAACTGTGGCAGGAATGTGGCTCGCAGGTTTTTGAGCCAAGGCGAAGACATAGGGCTATACGAAGCACCGTCGCATCTAAAAGGGTACCAATGTTAGAAGAAGGAAGCGCGTGCAACCAATGACCAGATTCCTGTTGAGAAACTGCTAGCAATCTTGCCTTATCCGTATCATTAGAATGTTCAAGGAGGCAAGCAAAAGATCTATTGAGTTGAGGGGTATCCCATTCCTTCTGCGACTTAGGGTTAGCAGGATGGACTTCACCAGGATTTATGGAAATCCAGTGGGACACAGCTTCCACCTGACCACTGACACAAACATCAGTTAAAGGAGTATTTAAGATGTTGCTGATGAGTGCCAGTGTGCTGTGAGTAGAAGATAGAAAGGCTGGAAGTGCGACACTTGATGCCGTCCGGATACCGAGGCCACCTAACCTGATGGGGAGTGATGCTTGACTCCATGAACGTTCGTCAAACTGTAAATTTAGAATTTGGGTCAATACATTTTTTAAAACTGTATCAATGGGAGCGATTAAAAAAGGAAAAAGCCAGAGTTTACAACAACGAAGGAGGTACAGAAATTTTGGTGTAAATAAACAGAGTCTAATAATAAAAAGAGCCATGTGTGGTTGTATTTTATATAAAAAGTCAGACGACTGATGAAATTTTTGAATTTTTGAATTTATAAAATCAGGAAACGCATCGTTGAAAATAGGTGCACCAAGAAGGGAGAGATGCTGCTTGTCAATCACTGAGATGTTAGGCATTAAATTATTAAAATCGCACAGTAACTGTAATTTAGAATCATTGCTCAGGTGTTCAGAAAAAAAGGTTTCGCATTTTGTGAAATTAAGCTTAAGACCAATATTATTAAAACTGTTTGTAATTGTTTTTATGTCTTGAAGAACTGTGGATGCGCTTCCTGCTAGAGTGCCATCATCAAGATACCAAAGGTTAAATTTTGAAGATAAATTTTTAATGATAGGGTTGATAGCCAAACTGAAAATTACTGGCCCGAGGGGGTCTCCCTGTTGGCAGCCAACACAAGACTCAATTTCTTTGTCACCGAAAAATAATTTGGATGGGGCCCCATATGCTTGAAAAAGATATTTAGATATTTCAGGGAGTTCTTTTTCGATTTCCATAAGAAATGAGGACCTGTCAACTGAATTGAAAGCATTTTGGACATCAATTTTAATTAAAACGTCAAAATTTGAAGATTCAAGAAAAGTGCGGGCTGCATGAACAGCTGCTTCACACCCGCCCTTAACTCCGAAGCCCAACTGTTTCGGCTGGAGTAAAGTAGTCAATCTTGAATGGAATTCCCGACAGCATACCTTTGAAACAAGTCGCCTGATTGTATTGCCAACGGCAATGGGACGAATACCCCCATCATTTTTCTTTAGAGCAATTAAATTTGCTCCGAATAGAATAGGGGAGATATCCGTAGGGACAGTACCTGATAGAATAAGATTTACTAGATCTGTAAGATCTTTTAATAACGTTTTTCCCGGATCCCCCAAAAATGGATCGGTAAGGTCTTTTAGATGCTGTGGGGTGATTCCATCCAGACCTCCAGCTGAACCATTAGGAAAAGAACGAATGGCATTATATACAGAAACGTCATCGACTGTTAAGGGCTGGTGCGAGGGCAGCGATGGGATGATTGGAATGTGAGGCGTGGGTGAAGAAGGGTGTTTGGCACGGAGGGCGGATAAAATTTCAGTTGAATTGGGTGCGATCGTATCTGAAGAAAAAAGAAGTTTCACGGCACCTTTGATGTTTCCATCTGAAATTTTATTTTCAATATGTTTTATTTTATTAAAATGAAGACTGTTCCATGAATCAACAGAAGGTAAGAAAGAAGTGGGTTGAGACAAATTATGTTTAATGATAGATGTGAGGGTATGATTGTTGCGGTTGCTAACTATGTGGAAAGAACGGTAAGAAAATGAAAGAAGATCTTCCCAGTTCTGAGTAGTATTTTGGGAGACCACCTTTGACACATAAGTACTTAAACTGCGGGCCGCAGTTGCACGGGCTCCCTTAGGTATCCGTTTCAAAATTTTACAATTGTTTTTAAGAAAAGCCAATTTTGAAGCAAAGTTCTCATTGCATGAGCTCCCATCTGGTGAAACAGAAATGGGAAAATTATGGCCTGCTAGAAAGGCTGGAAGACCCGTGCGGGGAATATGTTGGCGGCTACAATGGATAGTTAAGCCACGTTGACCCTTATAAAGTTTTCTGTCATCACAGATGGGGCATTCAAGCAATGTAGGAGCGCTAACATTATTTGGCATAGTATAGTGCACTATATATACACCACACTATAAAACATAATAATAAGATTACAAAATTACTACAAAATAAACATACAATTAAAAGTGATTGGATATAGAGTAGGTAAATCCAGGAGCACGAGTAGAACATAAGAATTTGGTAGGTAGGTATACTTCACATCACATAAAATCACATCAACAACACTCTTGTTTATCAAAATATCAAATATCAAAATATCACTGAAAAAAATCGGCAGTGTTTGACTGAAGTGCGATGAGCTGCATTAATTCTGATTGGCTGTGGGGCTATATCGATGTGCTGTTGATGATGAAACAACCAATCCTACGTCAGATCACTGCGCATGTGCAACTTTTGTTGCTTAGCAACCTCAAAAATGCGTGACTTTGATTCCCAGCTGATCCGTGACAATTTTATTCATATAAACGACTGGAGAGGTGGTAAACTGCGGCACACAAAAATAGACACTGGACACAGGACCTCAATGATTAAAAAGGAACAGGTTTTAAGAGATTCAGGCAGCACATTATAATTTTAAAATATTTTTCCCTGTGCTACTAGTCGTGTCGTGACATTTGACATGGTAAATTTATTATTATAATTATAATTACAGTTTTATTACTTAAATATTTATTTATTTAACACACATTATAATATCATCACAGACATTCCAATACGATGCTATAAGGACTAACAAAAATTAAATATAATATAATGTTATAAACATAGCATTATCTATTTATAATAATATTTCTCACTACATATCTGTGCTGCTTTCGTAAACTTCGGCAGGGTACAGTGAAATATATCAATTTCTTCAGCTATCCTATTACGATATATACGCGACAAGGGGGCAATAGTTCTTGGCGTGGGAACGCTGAGCGTAGAGGAGAATAATAGCTTTGTGCTCAGAATGGTAGATCTGTCACCAAATAAATCGATTATCGATCCCTGAGTGCGACTCCTTTTAATTTGTTATTTTGTCACCAATACAGTATTTACATTTTATTTCGTTCAGTTATTAAAATAATAGTAATCGTTACCAAATTAATACATCAATTTATAATTTTAATGAAAATATGTTCAAATTGGCGCGCTTTTAAAAATTTACCAATCCGGCCTCATTGATGAGGCCAGAAGAAGAAGAAATTATATATAATATCGTTCATACGTACGTACGACACAAAGACCAACCTAACTATAGACAGATGAATTTATACTAAAGATTATATTTCATAATTCCGTTCAAAAACGACACGGACACTTTAGGTTATAAGTGTTATAGGCTTACTTCGTGGTTATTTTTTGTTAACCTAACAAAACATTACAAAGTCGGCTATATCCCATTCAACGACTATGCTAAATGACGTTCAGTCAAGACGATGAACGTTACATTAAACAACTTGACGAGAACTTTATGAAATTTTCAAGTGACATAATATATGATTTATTGGTGATCTCTTTAAATTATTTTGAGTAAATACTTATTAGGACAAACCTATTATAATTCATACTAAAACATTTATTTGGTACTAGACCCTACATCTCCACGATTTTAGGTGATTTATTGTGGAATTGATTATATATTGTTTGGTGACTACATTTTGGTGACAAATCTACTATTTTGCGGGCAAACCCTATTATTTAAGAAACACAAAACTAATTAAATTGGCGATAGCTTAAATCATACCCTTTTTATATTATCGGAGTAGGTGCCGCAGCTTTTATAACAAATATTCTGTTATATTTGTTTATATATTGGGTTGTTATAGGATTTTGTTTAAATTAATATATGCATTTCAAACTATTATACGATGAAGTCGGTTAAAAAGGGCTCTAAATATTGTTTTAGATCAGTTTTGTAACAAAATAAAATGTCATAGAATTTGTGAGGATCGATTTTCTGTTATACTGAAACTAATGTCTGGAATAAACCTGTATAATTTAACATACCTGTAAGCCGCCGAACAGTCCTATTGAGTTAAGTGCGTATCTCCCTATGACAGCCATAGAGGCGAGCTCTAGTACTGTCACGCCCTCTTCCGATACCGCTAACCATACCATGGACAAGTCTGGTTGTTTTATCTGCAAATTTTACAATATATTCAAGAATACCTTTTTATACTACAATTTCACATAAACATCCGTTGATTGGCAGCAGCGGCTGCCTCGAGGAATTTTTTTAAATGTAGTTTGTATATTTGTTGTAAATATTATACATTATAAGTAAATCACAACAGCCCTTCATAGGTTATTTATTTTCTTTTTTTTGTCTAAAAAGGTCATCTCGCTAAGACCTCGCGGGATAGATCATATATTTGCAAGATCGCGGCAACCTTTTATATATTGACTTAATGATTTTTTACGTAGAAATTTCTTAAATCATATCATCATGCATAGTAATCTTATAAATCTGTTGAAATAAAAATATTTTACAGTAAAAGAAAATATAATATTCCTAATTTGTAAAGCCGAGTTCCGTACCGCCTTCTGAGGTCTAAATTGAATAAATGGCTGTCACTATAATTCTAGATGGTCAACAACACCTTGTCAAACACGGATGACCTCGTATTTAACCAAAATTGTACCTTGGTAAGTGATGAAAATAATAACACACAAAACTCTGAACTGATTTTTAAATTAGTGAAGAATAATGTAAATGGATCCAAACTCACTCTAGCTTGAAACAACGTAGCTCCAAAGAAAGGCCATTTTCTAGTACAGTTGAGGTATATTCTCACGCAGTCGGCCGTACTTCTACCCTTGAGCGCAACCCATTTTGACCGCAACTTCTCTTCCACGTCTCTGTAGCACAAAACATTAAAATAGGTCAAAACAGGGGTTATAAATATCCTAAATAAAATAAAATATTTTAAATTTAATATTGTCACTAAACAGAGGCTGTCAGTTAAATTTATTTCTACTTCGTGATTGTTATTTTTAACCAGATATTTTTTGACAGGCGGTTCACCTGATGGTTAGTGGTTACCGTCGTCTATCGCAATTTGTAATACTAGAAGTATTTATGGCTCATGTCTTGCCGACCTGTTACCATGCCAAGAAATCAACTGGCACATCAGTAGATGCTTGGCGTTGGATGTTTGGCCAGCCAAACGGGTACTACAAAGTATCCTACCACCGACTATGGTTTCCTCACGATGTTTTCCTTCACAGAATACTCAAGCTCATTGTACGACGTCACTACTACTGAGCTATCATCGCCTTAAGGTGGAGGCTTCGGTTGTAGCGCGAAATTCAAATTTTATCACGTTTTTGCAAATTGCAGCTCAGTTATAGGTCGTAAGTTATCAACATGTTATTTGCGACAAGAATGGTAGTATATTTACTGATCAATAACAAAAGAAATCATCAACGTATCCTCCAAGGTATATTAGTAACATTTCTAGAAATAGTCGTATATGTCAGTCATTTCGCGCTTCAACCGAAGGTATCAACTTAAGTGTTAGTAGTATTAGTTACCTGAGTTGTTCGTTGGTGAGTCCGGCGCGGTACCGGTAGGGGTAGAACCGGTGCGCGAGCGGCTGGTTGTGCTGCGTGTTGGCGACGCAGTAGTCGCCCATGTCCAGCTGCGCCATCAGCGCGCCCAGCTCCGCGCCCAGCTCGCGCGTCACCGGGAACCGACCCGCCACCACTACAATACAATAACAATATTTATTTTCAAAAGTCAAAATATTTATTTGCAGTACAGGTACAGAATATGTTTAACTTTTTATTTGTTTGCACTATAACTCTGATCTGAGTTCCAGAAATGGTGTTACATATAAAATTTAAGTGATGTGACAATAGGGGTGATGACTAAAAAAATCTAATTAGTCCGTCAGTTAGATTACCAAAAAATATTGGGCATATTTTTTCTTTAGTTTCGAAAACAAAAAATAACGCACTTTGCGTTAAAAATTCGCGTGACGTCACGTCTTAGTACATTTTTTTCAGAGAGATAACATCACAGCTCCACTCCTGAACTTTGATGCGCCTTATCTTTCTATTTTTTTTTTTTGATAACCTAACTGACGGACTAAACCGAATTAATAATTGTTTACCCAGTCATCATCCCTATTTTGTACAAACTACTACCTAATAAGTAGGTACCACAATAAACAATACCATATAATATCATACTTATGGTATGGACCATTTTTTGTTGGAACTGTAAAATATATTGATTTAAAAATAAGAATTTAAGATTAGAAGACTTATTGGGATCGATTCTGCTAAATGCTTTCGATTCTTGAAAATGGTAAACATTGAATAACCTGTATATTAATAGTTAAAAATATGATTAGCCAAAATAAATATAAATATCCTATGAACAAATAACTATCATAGTTTTTTCTAAAGTAGTACCAACAATAAAATTTATCAAAAAACCATCAACTCAACTCTAGTTGTATCATTTAAGGTGAAATGGTTTGCTAAGCGATGACAGCTGCCAACATTCACAATTTACCTTGATGATTAATTTGATAACAAAGCAGCAATCGTTCCTTGTCCGTCTCCGTCCTAACTGAATTCTTGAAGTACAGCCTATTCCTGTAAGTGAGCCGAATAACTCGCGAGTTCTCAAACTTGCCGGAGCCTTTCTCTCTGAGTGCTGTCTCCCATTTAGATATAACATCGCATAGCTAGAAAGAAAATTAAAATTTAAAATTAAGTTTAGTCATTGTGTTTAGTTAATTTGTACGCTCATTATTTTGTTAGTAAATACTTAGTTAGTAAGTCTTAAACCCAAAAGTTAGTCGTCAATTTTGATCGACTAAGGTTCAATTTTACCAACGTGGGTATAGCACTAATTAACGGGGAAAATATGTCAATTTGACAGATTATACGAATTGAATAGTTATCCAATCAAAATAAGGTATATATTTCAATGCTCGGTGATCGGCCTTTGAGCATCGCGGCGCATTTTTCTCTAGAGTAGGTTGAAATATATAACTTATTTCGATTGGATAACTTTTCAATTCAATTGATAAATTTTAATTCCTCTACAATCCCGTCCGCGCGGCCTGCCATAACTGGAAGTCTGGACCCTAATGCCAATCTCTAGATTCACTGGTTTAGAGTGTGTGTTGTCTATCAATCAGCTGATTTTTATTCACTTTCTCCAAAAATATATTCAAAATTAAGGTCTTAGGAAAAATGTTGTATATTAAAGACTGATAATCTAAATGATATTCACAAACCTTCTTATCAGGCTTGATGTGATGTTCCAAGTCTTTTTCAATAGGATCGTCGCTGAACAGCGCGAACCCTGATGCTGCAGACTCCCTACATCCAAGCTCCGTACTTAATGTCGTTAAGAACTCTTCCACAGTCGTTGAGCCGTCGAAGCTTATCACCTGGGCATTTTAATACAAAATAAGATATTGGTTTGGTTTATTTTATGCTTTGGCAGTCATCATCAGCCTATATTAGTCCACTGCTGGACATAGGACTCTCCAATTGCACGCCACTGAGCACGATCCTCGGCTACTCTCGTCCAGCTGGACGAGAGTAGCCTTTGGCAGTATTATGCATGTATTATTTCCTTATCCTCACTGGGTCGCAATGAAAGCGGGTCGGTAACAAAATAATCTCGGTAACTAAAAACCATTTTTTTTGTTTTAATACAATCACCAAAAATTAAATAAAAGTTTTACTAATTCTTATATTTTTATAAAAATAATTGTTATTTTAAAAGGATTGCTCAATTATTTTAAAAGTTAACGCATTTTTTATAACCGCTTTCTTTGCGGCCCTTTAGGACTAATCTGTTGATTCCTATGAAATTAGGCGCGCAGATAGTCTATGGTATGGAGACTTGTATCATCTATGAATGATTCTGTGAAGAACAGCTAGTTGGATAGAAGTAAAACAAGAAAAAAACCATGAAATATACACAATATTACAGAATATACGGCAATTTTCCAGCCTTTAAGGTAAGGTTTCCTCCAAAAGCGGTGCCATCATGTAGCGACCGCAATACAGCGATGAATGACGTCACTAGAACTTTGTCTAGTAAATAAACATACCTGGTAAGTATTATTTAGCATGTGCACAGGTATGGCGTGAGGTAGACAGTGATGGTATGGGTTCTTCAGTAATATAGAGAGCACTTCCATTCTCGAGGGTTTGTCTTCGCGTCCACCGTTGCGTATTGTACGCTCGAGTGCGCGCGAACAGTACGCCGCATATTTACCACATTCCGTTCTGAAAATTAATGCCACAGTTGAAACGTAGTTTTTTACACATGGAATTTGATATTTTATGGATTTACAATCCATGTATTGTGTAGCTCTTATGGCATATATTTTAACACAATTTTATGCCGAATTTCAGGATGAAGGTAAGCCTATAAGTAAACTGGCTCTAATATGCATCTGGCGACAGATTTTTAAGTTGAGGGTGAAACCTAACCATAGTTTTACAAAGTAAGCTATTACCATATTATGGTTTCTTAATGAGGTTTTCCTTCACCAAAAACTCGTGCTCATCTTGGGATTACTACTACCTTCATCCCTATTAGACACTTATGCTACTACATTAGTATTCTAAAAAAAATCCGTAGTCCTTGCTGGCTGAACTTTGATATGCCTGGCACTTCTCTGAGGTAAACACGTGTGTTATGTAATTAAAGAGCAATTATTTAATTTATTATAAGTTATTTTTATATTATGTAAATGGACACAACAGTCATTTCCTTAATAACTCTAGATATAGTTGCCAGGTTACATATATAATTAATCATAAACGTAGTTTTCGTCAATATCGCAGAGTATCAGCATGTGAATGCGCATACAGATTATGCCATTGGAAACTTAGAGACAGTTCTCGAAAAGTAGTTTTCGTCAATACATGCCGACCTTATGAGCGCTACCAAATCTTAAGATATGACTTTTTTTTTTTTTTTTTTTTATTTATTTAATTAACATAAAAATTACATAGTTTAAAATACTCTTCTACCAAACTGTGAAACAGTTTGTCGGTAGTTGTTCAAGCTTTACATTTTTCTCTGATGTACTATGTGCTGTGCTATGGTAAGGATGGCTTTTTACAAATATGTTTCAGTCATGAAAGTTTGCTTAACATTAATGATAACATGTTATATTATATTTTGATCTAGGTAAAAGGTTTCAACTTCTGTTTTGACTGGACTATGGACAAAATGATAGATAATGCTTCATAAGGGTTTTTTTAAGTTGAAGACGAAGGTCAATCAAAGACCAACAAATCTAGAGCATCTAAGTTTAGAATTTGCCGTAATTAGCAACAACTATGTCGTGTTGATGTAATACTTACTTAGAATCAGCGTGTCTGCTCAGATGTAGCTTCAGATACCACAGTAGCCTGTTATTCCTAGGCACAAACAGGCTAACAGCTAAGGCTAAGAGTTGCCAGCCCTGGACGAAACTGTATGTAGGCGGATTGCTCTTGCAGTCCACTGATAAAAGAGGTGCCTGAAATATTTCACACTTATACAATTAGTAATTTTTTGACATGTAAATACTTAAAATCTTTTTGTAAAATTAATCTTGTTATTTTTTAAAGTTTATTGAGGAAATCAGGGATTAAGTAATGTTTAATATATTTTTTTTGAGATTTTTTGTTCGCCTTATGCATTTCTCATATGGACAGTTTTTCTTGTTAGAATAATAACTTATATTATATGGCAACATTTATTGGCTTCAGGTTTTTAAATTGCTTTGTTCCTAAATTTAATGATAAGTGTGATATAAAGGGGATTTCATTGTGCAGTGCAACCAATACAGATACGTGAGGATTTATATATAATGGAGATGAGCAATACTATAGAAATGTATTCTAAGTAGAACAGTTTGAAATCACCTTTTTTTAAATATCATTTCATGTAAGGAACAAAAATCTACTACCATTTGGGTTTAGATGAATCAATAGAACGCTTTATTTATTCAAATCCATCTGAAGTTTCGAAACAATATAGAAGACCTCATACGTAAAAATTAAAAAGTTATAAATAGTGACGAGTAAATTGTACTAAATTATTCTTGCTCTGCAACCGCACTTTAGTAGAAGAGTCTTCTTCTAACTACTTGGGCAGTAGTGGTATTTTTTTCATGAACCTTACCGGACAACACTAGTGGTGTGATAGAGGTTTACCTGTATAGAGCTGGGAGAGCCAGCGGCATTTGGTTGCACGTCGCCACTCTTGTTGTCGCCACCGACAGACGAGCCGCCGGTGTCGCAAGTGAACAGCGATTGTGTCGCGCATAGTAGCAGTTGCTGTACAAATGAAATGTTGGTGTTCGGACAGTCTGAGGGATTTACGGGCTTGCTCTGCTTGGACTTTTCGACTTTGTACGTGTTTTTGGTTGACTACAGGGTACAGATGTGGTTTAAATTAGTTATATAGGTGTGTTTTATTTATGTGTAGTAGTATTTTTTAAGAATACATATAGATTAGGTACCATGTAAATATTTAAATGAATATAGTGTTTACTGTACTAAATAGAACTCTTTGGCCAGAGAGTGATTAGAGTCCTATGTATTTCTGCAACGTTACAAGGTATATTATAGTGTATTACATGCTATGCAATAAATAAAGTATTGAGTATCATTTATTATAGGAATACATTTTTAATGTATTTAATTCGGCGTATATTTTATGTTCATTTTAATAATAATTAAGTAATTTGTAAACGTCGGCTGAATTCGGTTACACACAATTATTTAAAAAAAAACGTGATAATGTACAACGTGCAACAAATTAGTGAAACAAAAATTTCTGATAATTTAGCGTATGTTTATTTCAACGCCAAGGAATAACAACCAAAAAACTAGCAGTACCAGGCTGGCTGCCCTGTTCAAGTTAAAAATCTATCGCTAAGAACCCATTGGTGTTCCGGTAGCTGCACTTGGGAGTCAGTTCTCTCCTAGGCTATGCTTACCATCGCCGACCACATCGTTAAGGTCAACCTTTTTTTTAATAATATTGTAATAATAATCATAATATTTCAATCTATTTGGCTTTGCTGTGAATTTTATTAAATAAAATAAAATTCTACTCATTTACAGCAAAAAAAAGTTTCATAACACATTACTAGTATAAAATGAAGTCGCTTCCGTTGTCTGTTCGCTTAGTTAATTTAAACTACTCAACGGATTTTAATGCAGTTTTGCAATAGATGATTCAAGAGGAAGGTTTATATGTATAATACATACATACTATAGTACAGAAAAATATTTGTACAACCTCGCGAAGCTGGGGCGGGTCGCTAGTTGTATATAAAATGAACATATGAACAAACGATACATATGAACAAATAACAGCAGTTATATATAGTATATTTTATACGTATTTTATAGATAGACATCGCTAATAATGAAATACTACTAGTATTACTTACAAATATTAGAAAGATAGATAAATAAATATTGTACACCGGAAAGAAAATAAAAAAAAGAACGAAATCTAGAAACTAATATTAGGACTGTACAACCAACTACATAAAAATAAATAAAACCTTATTGAAGAAGAATATGAAGGTTCCGAACTCAACCGACACCCCAACGTAAGAATACTAATGACCGCTTATACAAATCGCCCTCACAAAAAATGTTAGTGCGTGTGCTACATATGTGTTTTTGTGCAATTATTTGACCCAGTGTTCGAAGTTCAAAATATTGGTGTCGGTTCTATTATTTACAAACTAAACTAATTTTCATCACCTCACCTCTCTTTCTAACGAACAATTATTCAGTCTTTTTGGCATCACACTTTGTGTAATTTGCCAGTGTCAAGTTGAGCATTGTATTTTATATTTGTCATGTATATTTGTGTATTGTATGTTTATTTTTTGTCAAGTTGAAATCATGTTAAATAATTTTCAAGTCATAGTCAGTAACAAAGTCAGCCAGTTTTTGGATTTTAGTACAATGGTGGTCGTTCTACTAAAACTTTTCACGGTATTTTTGAGACAACTTGAAAAGCCACTATACACGTAATCAATTTATTTCACTTCACTAATGCACTTGTATTGATCTTTAATGAACAAAATACCACCGATATTCAATATACCAGATTTTTTATTTATTTATTACCAGATTACTAGATGTCACTTCGTAAGTTTCCACCATAAAGTGTCTCCTAAAGAACGTTATTGAAAAAGGATAGGAGATATAGCTGTCAAATTAGTCTATTCCATTCACGGGAAAATAGTCGTGACCGATAAAGATCACCCCTAAATTCACGTTGAAATTAGCAAATCGGACTAATTTGACAGAACAACATTTCTTTTGCCCCTTTCATATGTTTTATTGCAAGAAAGAGATAATATAGTGAGATTAAATTAGTTTTGTTGGAAAACAACAGAATTAGGACCTGTACCATCGGTTATTTACAAATGTCCAAGTGGTTTGTGATACATGTTTCAGGTATATTGTGTGCAAGGGACGTTTTTATTTGTATTATTTAACTTTATATGACTGCCAGTATGTATAATAACTATTATAAATATTTGTGGAATATATTTTGCTTGGTAACTTCACTATGTTTCGTATTTTAGAACATCAATCGAGATCAGTTCAAGTTTTGAGACTGTATTTGCAAGGTTTATTTTCTACTAGTTGTACCCTGCGGTTTCACCCACGTTCCCGGTCAAAAAGTAGTCTATAGCAATCGGGGATAATGTAGCTTTCTGGTAGTGAAAGACTGATAGATCCAGAGCGAGCGCGTTCAAACAAAATCTTCAGCTTTATTATTAGTAGTAGATTAGCACAATCTTTTCTTGACACTTGATTAAGTTTTGATTCTCGTTCTAAAATACTGGCCATAGTGCAACTGTTGTTTTAAAAGCATGCAGAATTGGTTCGTTTTATGATACTTTGAATTTGAGTGGTTGATAGTTAAGTCTCCTCATACAAGGCTAATGTAGTAAAAAATGTACTATGCAGTCATACAAAATTGTAACTTACCTTGATCTCTCATTTCTCTATCTTATTCGTCTATGGTTATATGTATATTGGTCTATATAAATAGAGTAACATTCTAAAAACAACATCAACCTTTCATTACAAAGGAGTTCCAACAGTGCAAAGGGAAACACTAGCTATGATAGAGTATGAATGATTACATAAACGAAAAAGTCATTCCCTAAAATTATGGAGGATGGGGGGCAAACATTCTCGAAGGAAAATCGAAAAAAAAATCGGGGAAAAATTTACACCAACATTCCATTTGAAAAATTTGCAACGTGACAAACCGCTATTATCGTAGTGGCAACATTTCGATCAGTTCAAAAATCGAATGACAGAAAACAACCTCTTTCGTTGTAACTGTCATGTCAGGTATTTTCTTTTTTGTTATGTTGCCAACACTTTCAGATCAAATTGGAATACGACCTTTTTTCTCACCATTGTTGCCAATTTGGCTCCTTTTTGTTTCTTTTTTGCATTATATTTAGAAATATGAAGCCAATAAAATGTTTTCCACATACACAATTCCAAATTGATCAACCACGACATTAAGCTTTAATTACATATTTTTACAGCAACACACAAAGCTTTTACTATTCAATAATAATGGCTTGTTAGTGTATATTTACAGTTTATAAACGCAAATAAATATTAGTAGTTTCTTTAAAGCTCTATGTATTTAATAAATATTGTGCTCCCATGAAAATAAATAGATTTAACCACTTTTGAAAATAACAAAAACAAAATAAGACATAACCTGTCTATAGTATTTTTTAAGACCATGTAATCTTTTTAAGGAAAAACTCATGAAAAAAATGAAATTAAAATTTTGTTTTCTTCAAAGTAATATAGTCGTAAATCAAAATAATTCTAATAGTTATTCAAAGTAATAAATAATCTAAAAAGTCATGTATTTTAGAGCACAATATTGCCATTACTACAATATACAGTATAAAGTAGTGCTACTTAACTGCAATAAATCCCACTCGTGTGACCATAAAGTGATGAATAGATAATTGATGATTATGATACGTCGATGACATATGAGAAAAGCATAAAAGCGTGTCGCCCGAAGCTTAAGCAAACTTTATTACTTGGTTATCAACCAGAAACCATCTCATTTTTTTATCAACTTACTCCATTTTAAGCATATATTTTATTATTGTAGTTGGTTATAATTTGAAATGGATTCTGGTAAATATTTTATTTATGTATAAAGAGATTATGATATTTTATTTATTATAGTTGATATTAACGAGGTATTCTCATAATTTGATACCTTTGTAAACTGTAACATCGAAAGCCATGCTATAATAATGTTATTAGTGGTTAAACGAATATTTTCTATAGTTTAGAAAACATTCGTTAGATATTACAGCAAACAAAAATATATAGAAGATAATAATTATTTATCTACAAATATTTTCCCAAATATGATTATGAGGATAGCAATATTTGACAGTAATATTATACTAAAACTTTCAAAAACCATAATATTTTAATTGCCATACTCATATCAATTTCTTAATAGGTGAGTGTCAGACGAAATTCTATAGATTTTATTAATTAAATTTTAAAATAATAATACAAAAAAATCTGCATTTCGTCAACCTCACCTCGATCCATCTTTTTGATACAGTTTGATTGCATAATATTGAATGTAAATTTTTGAACTTCATAAAGGTCTTATTTTTAATCAATCAAACTGTAAATTGGTGCTGTATGAAGTTTCGATATTTATGACAAAAAAAAACTAGAATATTTCGAAACAAAAATTTCAACACAAGACAAACTTCAAACAGCACCACCAGAAAAAAAAATAAAAAAAAAAAACAAAACTTACGCTCCTAATCTTGGCCGCTTTAAGCTTAGCGTTCCTTCGTTGCGCAAGCGGTGTCGGTGTCGGAGTGGTGGTGGTGGTGGTGGTGGTGGTTACCTGCACGCCGAGCTTGGTGTGCGTGTGCGGCGCCGTCTGGCGAGCCAGCACGGAGACCAGCTCGTCGCCCAGCTCGCCCGCCTCCACGCACTGCTGCAGCGCGTTCTGCGCCAGCACCACGTGGTAGTCGATGCCCGCTTGCTCCACGCACACCGACATGAACAGCTGCACGCACTGTATCGACAACATATTAACCAGCACTTATAAATACGGTACTTGACACTGTCAAACATAAATCACCAAACACTAACCAATGCATAAAACATCTAAAAACGCGTGGAAACATCAAATATGTTGTACATTTAATGCATTTTATTATTTTATCTACTCTCATATCGTAATGTTCTTATTATGAAATCAAAATCAGTAATTTAATGACCCACTTTAGGCACACCCGTGTATTATACACGGGTGTGCCTAATTATAGTACATTTTAGTACAGTTGTGTTCCCAAGAAAATGCTATAAAATAACTTTTTTTCTATTAAAGTACACTTTGGACCTATCAATAGTATAATCAATCAGTATCAATTCAATTTGACGATGACAATGTGACAAATTTTTTACTTGAACTTTAGAGGTAAGAATTTTTGGGAGTTGGCAACACGGATTTGATTATTGTGTCTGTTTATTTTATTGTTTTCGCCTACATATATCATTTTGACCAAAAATGTCACAAAAATAGCAATTTTTTTTTTTAAAGTTGGTAATACTATCGATTTTTAATTTTTTTTAAATTACATTATTTATATGAGTTTAGATAAAGTACTGTATGATACTGCATATAATTAGGTATTAAAAACTCGTGTGATACTATTAAGAACCTCGCCTACGGCTCGATACTTAAACTCACACTCGTATTTAATAACCCCTATTATGCAACAGGATCATAAACTACTATTTAATTACCAGTAGAACTACTAAGAGTAGATCATTTGATGGTGTGAAACTATGACCTCATTGTGTAATATTTCATACAAAATTGTATATAAGCTATCGTTTTGACATTTATTAAAAAGTAGCCGATTTGATAAGTCAGTCAACTACCCTATTGCCACACCTTATACTGTATTTTTTTATGTACAATAAAGTCGCCAAACTAGCATACGGCCCGCCTGATGGCAAGCGGTTACCGTAGCCTATGGACGTTAGCGACACCCGGGACAGAGACCATATACTAATCCGCGTCCCGGGTAATACTTGCGCATTGCCGACCTTGAGCCCGATGAGCTCTGACTACCTTACTCACGCGCAGGAACACAACCAGGTTATTTGGCTGCGGTATTCTGTAAGGTCCTCCACCTTACTACTTCCCCAGTCGAGCTGCTTTCAGGCGAAAAATCACTATGCTCTACCTTTCTTAAAAATTGTGTAGTCCGTTTTGATTCTTTTAAAATGTTACATTTATTTTTGCTTATTTACTGTACTCGTTTTGTGATGTCAAATAAAACTATGTCTATTGTCTATAACACGACAAACATACCACATCAGGTACACTGTTACAATCCTTGGAGAAGACTGAATCATCAGGACCTATTCTTGGCATCGCGCAACATTACATTATTGTTAGTTTCTTTTTATTTATTTTTTTGTACTATTTTAATTTTATTTTTTATTTTTCAATTGGGTAATGTTGTGTGTTATCATGAATAAATATTTTTTTTCTTTTTCTTATTTTTTCTTCATCATCATCATGTCAGCCGAAAGACGTCCACTGTTGGACAAAGGCCTCCCCCCCAAGTATCTCCACGATGGCCGGTCTGGCGCTACCCACATCCAGTGGTTTCCCGCGACCCTCACAAGATCGTCGGTCCACCTTGTGGGGGCACTCTGCCTGCCCACTCGAGAACCTTTCTGTTTGTAATTAATAAAAAATTCTAACCTACTGCCTAAAATAAAACTGAACTACAATAAATGTTACTAACATTATTGTTTCTATTCGATTCTATAACATGAAGTACGAACCTTAAATAGTTTCAGTGCTTCAGCTTGCAATGCCTCCGAGTTCAGCGATGTAAGTGGTGACGTTAAGTTTTCTTTCGAATATAACAGCGTGGGATGCCTCCATAGAACGCAATCTGAAATTTAAATACATTCAATTACAATAGGCATGATGACTAAAAAAATCTAATTAGTCTATCAGTTAGCAAACAAAAAATAACGAAGATTCAGTGCGTTAAAATTTCGCGTGACATCACATGTTAGTACATTTTTTACAGAGAGATGACGTTACTCCCGAACTTTGATGCGACATATCTTTGTATTTTTTTGTTGATTTGATAAAATAAAAAGGAGCTATGATGCCATAGACAGACACACAGATATACATTATACAAGATTTTACTTTACTTTATTTTCGGGAATTAAAAATATAGCATCTCAAAATGTATGAGTAACTTACTGGGCTCGCCGTCAGTCTCCATGAGTTTCTGTATGAGTTGTTCGAAGTGTGTGCCCTGACTCAGTCCGCCACCGCTCACCACCGTCAGGTGGTACAGCCACGAGTCCTTATCGCCCTTCGTCTCGAACAACAAGTACGTGGGACCCTGGAATTACAACGAACATGCATACTACACTCACACTCTTGACACTCCATACAAGGTTACTTCTAATAGGAAGTATTACTGCAATGTTTTGGCACCAGAGTGCAGCACTAGCACAAACAGTAAACAGACATTTTTCAAACTCGCGGCACGTTCTCGAAGAAGTTTTTTCAGATCAACCACTTTGAATGGCCGTAGGATGCCATAATAGTCTTCACACAATATGTTATGTTGAAATAACATGCCATATGGCACGCCATGGCGGTTTGTTTACGGTATGTGCTAGTGGCGCCATCTGCGCACATCTTCGCGTAATGTTCCCTACTCTCCAATTCATGGCGATGATAGCTCAGTGGTAGGTACTTTGTAGTACCCCCTTGCTTGGCTACCACTTTCTAGTTGTAAATGTCGCCAAGCACATTCAGGTGTCTTCTGACATCTGCACTTGAGAGCCCGTTCCCTTTTAGGCTTTGTTTGCTTACTAGGCCTATTCATAGTAAAAATAAAATTACCTACGATGTGACCGACCATGCGTACACGCAGTGAGCGAAAGGTCATTGGTCGATGGACCCGACCAATCACGGAGGCGTTAGTAAAAATAATTAGCTTTCCGCCCCCGCGGTTTCACCCGCGTTAAAAAAAAGCCTATGTGTTAATCCATCAGTGACAGTTACATCTATACCGAATTTCATCAAAATTGGTCCAGCCATTTGAGAGTGAAGAAGTAACAAACAAACTCACTCACAAACTTTCGTATTTATAACAATAGTAGGATTTGTTCACATCTAAAACATAACTAATGGTGTAATATGATAGGTAATGTTGTTCACTGACCCCAGTTACCTGGTGCTGCGGGTAGATGGCGACAGTGAGGTGGTTCCTGGTGTCATCGTTCTTCTCCTCCGAGTCCGAGTCCGATACGTGCTCTACGTCCTCTACACGAGCGTCGCGCATGTTGATTTGACCCGTTGGATTCTGGACATTAAACATTATTATGTAATGACTATTTTTGAATTAGCTGTAACTTTGAAATTAGTAAAACAAGGCGATGATTAAAAAAACCCGGCTGCAGTAAAACAGTTCTGGATTGTTTTCTACTATTTATCATTCCAAATTAAATTTAAACAGCTAATTATTTCTTCTATTATTATGATTAATTTCTATATATTTTTGTGAAACCCTTCATTTTGATATTCCTTGTGGTCAGACGACATTCAAACTTAAGCCCAACCGAAGCCAAAAATTTTGCCCAAGCCAAAAATCCGCCATTTAGATTTTTATAATTTTAATATACCCCATCATAACACTCGCACAATAAAGACAAATCTAACAATATATTATAATTCATCAAAGACAGTTCAGTCGTTTAGTTTTACGAGAGAAACAGGGACGGGCATACATACGTGTTTATGAGTTTACAAAACCCTCATTTTTGGCTTTTCCACAGTTACAAAAAACGAAGCTTACGGTTCTACAAGCCCAAGCTTACCTGGTCACCAGGCGACTTGAAATACAGGAACATCTTGCCAATAAGAACGCACCAGCTCTTCTTCGCATGGCCATTCTTCACCTTCGTGAGCCAGCCTTGTATCGTGGGTTTATTGTCTTCTTTACTTAGCAGCAGTTTTGTCGCGTTTCGTCTTTGAACATTCTGGAATTAGAAGATTCTTTGAGATATTGCGCCACTTGGATTTTCAGTTCCTGTAATCTATTTTTTTACAATGCTAAGGTAGCAAATAAGTTAGCCGCCTGATGGTAAGCAGTTGCCGTAGCCTATAGACGTTTGCAACACCAGGGTTATCACTCGCACATTACAGCCTCTTCCTCTTTGCACCCCTCACCCGGGTGCTCTAGCGGCCATAAACATGCGCAAGAAGACCAATTTGAGTTCTTTGGCGGTACTCCCCAGTCGAGCTACTCTGCCACTTTTACCTCCATCCATACTTATTGCCGTTATATTACTAGACTGATTGTCAATCAGGCGACAATACCAGGCGCCCCCATACTTGTTTACTGATTAAGCTGTTTCAAATAAGATGACGATTTTTCATACTTCTTTGCGCATACAAGTGTATATATCCGTTCGACCGCACTCTCTTTACGGTCACTGCAAATTAGTTCTTAATTCTTTTTTTTTGTAATCTCACCTGCAGGACCCTAATCCAGTCCTCCATAGTAGCATTGCTGTCAGCTGTCAGGTAGTAAGTCCTGCTACCAGTGAATATTTCAAACGTGGCCGCGCCTTCGTTGCGAGATATCTTGCAAGCTTCCCCAAGACCGATCTGCCCTTGGGGTTTGCGGTTCACTTCCGATTGGGACTTCCAGTATGATAGCGTACCGTTCTTTAGAACGAACCTATGAATAGAATATTGCATAAGTAATGATTTTAATTTCTTGAGAAGTTTTATAATATCTTAAACATCAAATTAGAAAGAACTACACGGTTTATTTTGTACTATACACAAAACAGCATATGGATCCCTACTTTGATGAATCCTAGGATTACCTAACTTAGATTCACAATATTTAAATTAATTCATGTTAAAAAAAAAGTTTTAAGATAAAAGTTTATCTGTATTTCCTAACTCTTCAAATCTGTAGACCATTCGTCAACTATCATTGACCAGGTCTATGAGCAGATGATATTAATGTAAGAAAACAAGTCACTCACCATCTCTTTCTCCAAGTCTTGAGCTTCCCGCCCAGCTTGGCCAGATGTCCACTCTTCTCGAGCGCGTCGTGACGTCGCGGCGAGTCGTGCGCGTGCGTGTGTGCGTGCGCGTGTGTGTGTGCGTGTGCGTGTGCGGGCGGGGCGCGACACAGCGACGCGATCGACGGCGACGCCATGCTGTCGCACGATACCGCGTCCGGGGGGATCGCGTAGTCGTCAGACATGCCCGACTCGAATGATGTGTCTGTGTGTATAACAATGTAAAGATTTTTATCTCCGGCGTTTCACCCACCGACCGAGGATAAATAGGGACGTTGATTGGTCACAGATTGTCTATGATGTTACAATACAATACAAAATACTTTATTGTTACACTTATTGACTATATGACAGACAGTTATTTGATGAGCTCCAAACTATAATCTTGTATTTGTTTTGTGTATGATTGACTGTAAATGTTAGATCCTGATTTGTTAGGATTGGCTTAGAATTAATATTAAACCAAACTTTTCACAATTGAATTTCCAAATTAATTACAATCTTACCATTTATTTGGTAGGTGGGAAAATACACGTGTGTCCTATATACGTCATAGGTAAATTTGACATTCATAAATACGTCCTTGAATGAAAATTTTATTTTATCGTAATTATAGTAAATTCATAGGCGTCGGCTTGCTTTTTCGTGGTCGCCGTTGAACGAAAACGCTCCCACAACAGTTTATACAGGTGGATATTTCGAGATACGATATTTTTTAAATGTTATATTATGTCAATAAGCTGACAAACAGGCAGACGATTCACCTGATGGTAAATGGTGACCGCCGCATATAGACATTTGCAGTACCACCGATTCCGATGTGAGAACCAGATATCGAAATAAGATCACTTTTTTACGAAATGTTTGTTCGCGTTTTTAGAATCACACTCATAATAGAACCGCAGGTTTTGAAAAGATCCGAATAGAAGTAATTTTATTCCTGACTGAATTCAACCGCTGAAGTTATTGCACCCTATGATGCAAACTTATAAACATAAGTTGTGTCCATAAATGTCTATTTGCCCTGAGTTTTGGTATAATTTCTATAAGCTTACTTAATTATTCTATAGTGCATACAATATTTGTATGGAAAGGAATGAGCCACACAAATCTTAGCGCTCTATTACAATGAAATAATATTACAATGTGTCAAAATTCAGCCTCTACGCAACGCGGCAGGGCGTAACGTCGACCTCATTATTATTAAACCGAAGGTCAGATGCTAAGTCCTATAATCCAACCAACAACTGTATTTAAACTATTCTCAGGAGAAAATTATAAGGTATGTAAGTATCTAACCTGTATTTAAATACTAGTATATCAGCTGTATATATAAGACCCACGAGAAATATTCATCATTATTCCTTCAGAATTTCATAGTACATACGATACAATGGATTTTACAAATAAAGTAGTACTTGTAACTGGTGCAAGCTCAGGAATAGGAGCGGCCATAGCCATCCTTTTCTCACAAAATGGAGCTAAAGTAGCAATCGTTGGTAGGAATGAGATAAAATTACAAGCCGTAGCTGAACAATGCGACAGACCATTGGTTATAAAAGCTGACATAGCCAACGACGAAGACGCAAAGAGAATAGTTTCCGAAACTGTTGAAAAGTTTGGGAAACTAGATGTATTGGTAAACAACGCTGGAATTGTGGGACTTGCAACTATTACAGATGCAAATGTTTTGGAAATATACGATAAGTTGATGGCAACGAATTTGAGAGCAGTTTTTCATATGACTAATTTGGCTGTACCACATTTAATTGAGAGTAAAGGCAATGTCGTTAATATTTCAAGCGTTGCCGGCGCCTTTATTCCGTCACCACATCTTTTGCCTTACTGCGTATCTAAAGCTGGATTGGATCATTTCACAAGAGGTGCAGCTATGGAATTAGCGAAGCACGGTGTGAGGATTAACACTATCAGCCCAGGGCCAGTGAGAACTGATATTATGGAAAATTCTGGTAACCCCATGGATTGGGATGTAATTGGAAAAGGGACAGTCTTAGAAAGAGTTTCAGAGCCTGAAGAAATAGCTGAACTGACACTGTTCCTAGCAAGTGATAAGGCTAAGGGTGTTACTGGCTCGATTTTTGTTAGCGATAACGGTATGACTTTGAAAAGATAAGATTTTGAATTTTGGTGGTAAAAATCATGCACATATTTTTGTAAGCACTAGCAAGAATAAAGACAAAGCTGTACGGATTTTTATTTGGCTAAAGTTAAAATGGTGATAATGTATTTGCACATATTTTTTTAAGTACTGATTGTAACGTACATACTTTTTTAGCAATAAGTTACACCAGAGGAAAGTTCACTCGCAGTGAAATGATCATGATTATAATTTTCAATTGTTTTAATCCTATGAAGAAACAAGTTTTAAACAAATTCAAATATTAGCTTCAAATAAACTAAATAGCTAGCCGATTAAAGGTGGTATGCAAACAAAGTCTATATTTTCAAATAACCCTATGTACAAAGAACTCTACCATCGTGCTACGACATCCTAGCATTATTTTCCTTAAAAAAAAACTCATAACTTAATTATCATTGCCTTACGTCGATGTTCACCGACTGGAAAACAGTTCGATAAATTATAATCGGGCGTTCACCAAGAATTTTCGTAGGAAGAAGCCCAATTATAATTTATCGGACCGTTTTTTAGTCAGTGAACATCGACCTTAGAAGAACACCTATCCCTTACCTCTAGTTTTACTCTGCTTACTCGGCGATCCACTACTCGACCGTTTCGCTGGACTCAAGCTTGAACTCGTCTTCACACTCTTAGAGGGACTGCTTGCACTTAAGCTGGTGTCTGACGAGCTACACTGTCCATTGGCAGTATTGGTCAGTACTAGGCCATGGTTAGACGTCTGTTGTATGGACGCTGGGAGTACGTTCGTGAGATTCACGTTGTTGATCGGCATTTGGGGGATTTGAGAGGTTGTTCCACCTGATTGTGGGGTTAATGGATTGTTAGTTATGAGACATGAGGATATTTTAATCATGACAAAAAAAGACTCTTAAGATTCTTTTTCATAGTATAATGGGGGACAGCAAAAGCTTGTCCATAGTAGAGATAAAAAGAAAGAATTATTGATGAAATCATGATAAAAGCTAGCTTTAAGAGTTTTATTATGATTAATTATTACTGAAAATTACTTAAATTTAAGTACGCGTTTCACACACATTTTTTAATCAACAAATATATACTACACACATATGTATGGAGTATTTACCGTAAACAGGATTGACTAACTGATGATGAGGAGTGTTGTGAACCGTCACTCCCATGGACTCCTCGCCGTCGGAAGAATCGTCTGATGAATCACCGGTGAACGGCATCGATCTTATTTGACTTGCTCGCTGCAGCAACATAATAAATATATATAAAATAGTGTTTACTATCCTTGTTTTAATTAATTTCATCTCAAATCGCAATGTTCCTTCTATAATGTAGGAATACACACAATAAGCGACACATGATGCCCGTTTTGACAGCCGAAATCTATATCTGAGTCAAAAAGAGACACACAGCGATATTTCATGTCAAAACTACCATCGTAGTGTACCACTAGATAAAATGTTTTTTTCTAAAATGAATTCCTAAAAGAAAATGATAGATTGAATATTGAAAATTGTTACACAAATCAAGTTATTGTGTATTGTGTTTTGTCTACAATTTTTATTTCATTACCAACTAAGTTTTTTTTTAGTTCAATTTATATTACGATCTAGCCTTTCTAGGGTAATGAGTAATTTGTATTTATCCTAATCTTCTATAAAATTATATTTTATACAACAAAGATGCCAGTGGTAAATTAGATCTACAATTCAACGAATAAATTAATATGGACTGAAGTTCTAATGTGCATTCTCATCCAGGAATTTATAAAATGTTACAGAAAGGAGTTGAGAACCAAATAATACACTGACCCCTTTAACAGTAGCATAAACTGGTACAGATATGTCTTGATAGCTGGTAGACTCGTGCATGGGTCGCGGACATGGCGGTGGACTCAGTTCTTCCTCTACTGACTGTTGGAGTCCATCATCGGCCACCTGATAATGAAATAATAAATAAATATCTTGGGACATTCTTCATTTCTTCACACATGGTTATCTGATCCCAAACTAAACAGAGCTTGTACTATGGAAACCAGATAGCTTTTTTGTAAATACATACTTATATAGATAATTACACCCAGACTCAGGACAAACAGACAAGTTCATGCACACAAATGTTTGTGCTGGATGGAAATCGAACCCACGGCCAGCGGCGCGATAGGTGGCGTCTTAACCAACTGTGCCAACTGGCCTGTCATAATGAAATAAATTATTAAAGATACCAAATATTCACCATTTATTAGCTAACTATACGCACAGACAGCAATTTTGCGTTTTAGTTTTACTCATGCCACTTGATTCGTGCGCACGGCAGTTCAACCAAGTTTTTATAAACACATCTATCAAACTTACCTGATATATCTTAGCTTCCCAGCTAGGGAACCTGTGCAGCGGAGGTGTGGGTGGCCTGGGTTGCTCCGAAGTGGAACTGTCACCGGTGGACGAACCACCGCGACTGTTTCCTTGGACGATTACGTTCACTGCACCTTGCCAGGCTGGCGTGCGTTCTGTTATTAGAAATTCGTAGTATTTATAACATAACTTTAAAAAAAAGAACACACTTCCTTGAAACCTCCTTCAAAGACAATAAAATTAATATGGGACCACTTTGGAGCT
This sequence comes from Tethea ocularis, assembly GCA_963555595.1. Classification (NCBI taxonomy): domain Eukaryota; kingdom Metazoa; phylum Arthropoda; class Insecta; order Lepidoptera; family Drepanidae; genus Tethea; species Tethea ocularis. The sequence continues at coordinate 8,018,929 of OY741972.1, read as the reverse complement.
ATACAGAACCCAACCCAAAAATAATTTTAAAATCGGTTCATAACCAAAAGAGTTTGGCGTGAACAAACAATAATAAAAACAAACAGCAGAATTGAGAACCTCCTCCTTTTTTTGAAGGAAGTTAAAAAAGGAGGAGGTTCTCAATTCGATTTTATTTCGGTTCTTTTTTTTAAAGTTGATTATTTTTTAAGGAGGTTAAAATGTCAGTAGTTTGTTTTATGTACTGTTAAACAAGCAATCATATTGCTTTACATAAATGTAGTAGTTAGGAGCTCAGTTTGCCTGGCTGATCATCAAGTACAACTTTCGCCTAGATATTATCAGTTCGTTCCGGTAGCTGCATTTGACCGCCAGTGCTTTTCTAGACTATGGTTACTACCCACGACCACTTCACCACTTGCTAGATGCTAGGAGCATAGATAAAAAATAGTTACCTCTGCTTGGAGTATAAATTTCAGCATAGTCGTGTGTGGTGTCACCATCTGTCGACGTGTTTGGTGTTGTTGGTAAAACCACTAAATTCTCCACTGCCGTCTGAAAAATAAAGAAAAATGAATTTTATTAACATTAAGAATAAATAACAGTAATGCTTATGTTTATAGTTATTTATGAACTAAAATAAAGGCAGATAAAAAAAAACGAAAATAGACTTATTGGACAGCTTAATCTATTCTTCTACAATAGTGTTTGTAAGAAAGATATAGAATTATTTTTATCATACCGCCAGATCGTCAGCAAGTAAGCTGGCAGTGGTCCTTTCGTCCATCGTTCGGTTCATAGTGGTTAGTCCCGGTGGGTTGGTAGCGTTGACGTTGTTCGCTATATTGGTAGTCCCGATCGAAAGGTTGCGCCTGTGTCTCACGGGCGTACTGTAGTGGGGCTCCGAGGAATTTATTGGCAACTGTAACCACGAAATAGGAATTATGTTTGGTTTTTGTCAAGGGACTTTGCGACGGCACTGCCATGCTCCCAGATCATATAAGTAATTGTGCAATAACTAAAGAAATTGAATAGTGAGATGGCAAATAATAAAATTGGCTAGGTACTCTCAGAGCAACATAATTTTTTCTATAATGGGCTCATGTTTGTTACCAAGAAAGAGCTTTTACAAAACATCCTTCCACAACAAACGAAAAAAAAATGCTTTATGTACTTTTAAAAGTGTAAAATTAAATTTCTTTCTCTATATTATAAGAAAATAAAGATTAATCATCCTTGTCCATGCAAGGGTTTTAATTAATTTAGATATCTAATTTTGAGTTACAAGCCGATTGTGTTTACATAAGTATGTACATCTTATGAGTAATCATGTAGCAACCTTATTATTATTGCCTAGTCCTACCTTATATTAACACTTTACAATAACTAAAATAAATTGTGCAATAATTTAGCAACATAATAAATAGGCCATTTTGGAGAAATTAATATTTACAACAATATGTGCAGAATACCAATAAGATTTGAGCAAAATAATCGTCTAGTACCCTAAGGGCAACATCAATTCTACCTGAGGCCCTTCAAGACTTTCTGAACGGCGCCTGTTTGCAGCCAAGAGGCTTGATGTGGCTCGTGGGGAGCCGTCCTCCGACCTCACTTCTAGAGAGAGGCTTGCTCGGGTTGGGAGGAACTGAGGATGGAATTGGCTTTGTGAATAATTTACTACATCAACTATCATAAAGTATTTACTAGTATAGTTAGATAAAACAGAAGTTTGCGCATGCTCAAGTTATTTCCACATAGTATTAATCTATCTTAAACTATTTAAATAGAGTTGCAAATACAATGACATATTCATTTCATCAACTGTATTTGAATAAGATAAAATTGAACAGAAAATAGCTTGAGAATACTCTGACAATTTTCCAACTGTTTTAACCAACTATAAGTCTTATTCGAAATACAACAAAATTGTAGATTTAGTTCCTGGAATATATTTTTTTTCAAATGTAGTGATGGGACAGGCGTCTAAAGGAATCTTGCTATTACATTGATAAGTATGTAGGTTGCTATGCATCTAGAGTGCACCCCAAAAGTTTCAAGTCCAGTCTATCACAACTTATTACCTTAAGAAACAATACTCACATTGCAATTCCTACTGCCTTGAGTTGCTATATGGTTCCTAAGCAGCTCTAACTGCTGGTTACACCGGTCGTTTTGTTCCCGGAGCTGTTGGTTCTGTTGCTCCAGCTCCCGGAGTTTGTTCGTCACCCACTCTTTGATGCGGGCAGCCTTCGCTTCTACTTGTTTCGCGTCTTGGAGTCTGAGCTGCTTCTGGAAGAATTTTTGATGTTCACTTCTTAAAATAATTGGTGTTATGGCTATTTTGGGGGTTGTTATAGTTCTTTATTGTGTTTAGGGTCAAATCGTCTTTTAGGTACTAATGTGTGAGCGAATGACTTGAAGGTTGAAATCATAGAATTAAAAAAGTATGCAATCTGGTTGAAATATAGGTAGGTACCTAAGTTTTATGGTATTGGAAATAGCGTGTTTTTTTATACGGAAAGTAGAAAAGTAGCATAAACCGATAACCTGATAATTTAACAGTTGTGTAGTAATCGGGGGTAGGAAAAAAAATATATTTTGGTTATCAGAAATAAGAAATTACCTGCATATTGTTTTCTGTTTTATGCTATACTCTTTCAATTAATTTTTACACCAATAAATAAAATTAAAACAGAAAAAAACTTATTAAATGTATTATGAAAGTATTGAAATTTATTAATCAACACCATTTATTACATTTTTTATTCATAAATATCGATTTTTATACAAAGAAAGAAAGTTGTTTACAAAAAACTAACTTAACAAAACGTCAATGTCAAAGTCAAAATTTACAAACTCGCTCAACTACGCAATGGTCATTAACCATACAGCCTTTTTTAAACGACTTCAAAAATAAGGAGGTCCGCAATGCGTCGGATTTTTTTTTTTAGGGTAAAGTTCGTAGAATATTTTTTTTTATAATTTATAACGTTGTTTTCAACTTTAAAGCAAATGTCAGTCATTACAGTCAGTACTTCCACAAAAATGTCAGGTGGCCATTCTACTATAACTTACTAATAAAAATCTAAATAACACGATCCCATCGAAATAACATAATTCGATGCACGGTCCAATGAAAACGCAGCGTCACTTTGTAAGTTCCCGCTAATAAACCTGTCTAACTTTTAAAAGTTGGTTTGACCTATTGGTTTGATTTTGTGTGGGCAAGGTGTGGGCTACTGTGTAGGTACTTATTCCGTTGGTCCAAGTGTGGGACAAAATGTAAAAACCGGCTGCGATGCTAACTCAGTAATAGGTCGCATATGTTTGTCAACATTGTGATTTGCGACGAGAATGGTAGAAGGTATATTTATTGATTCAATGTTTTTGATACAGGAACAAGAATCAGTATTTTAGATGTACTTACCTGCAGATAAAAAAATAAAGTGAGAGTTGTTCATACCTGTTCTTCAATTTGGCCCTCTAACCGCGTGATGGCTCTAGGCGCGCCATCAGCGCCCGCCGGCCATTCGCATAACCGCTGCTCCATAGCGCGGACCTGAAACAATAATAATAGTTTGGTCATTACAGGCAGTAAGATTTTATAGATTCACATTTTTTTATAGCATATGCGATATATCGATATCGATGATATAATTTTTTGAATGAATATTTACTATTTAATCATCTACTAGTAAAAAGAAAGTAACTAAAAAATCTTCAATTTTGCATTCCATTCAAATTCGTAATAAACAACTTTTTTAAAAAAAAAGAGAAACCTCCTTCAAAGACAATAATAACATTAATATGGGACCACCAAAAATAATTTATAAAAATCGGTTCATAAAATGGTTCATAAGCAAAAAAGTTATGCGTGAACAAACATTTAAAAATATATATACATTTAAAAATATATATACATTAAAAATAACAGCCGAATCTCCTCCTTTTTTTGAAGGACGTTAAAAATTCATTTTTAAAATGGCAAGTCAACCCAGCAAAGCGGCTTGCGTTTTTAGCGATCCTGTTGCAATAAAACCTAACCGCAACATGCTGTGCTATAGATAACCAGGACACAGCAATACCATGAGATTTGAAACCGAGCTGCGGCTTGTTGCAACATTTCAGATAGATACGTATCAGAGCATTGTGGTGACAGGTTTCATGCCTCAGTAAACCGCATTTTGTACAAAATAGGTAGATACCGACTATTATAACCTAACTGTGTTGTAAGCTCCCTGTGAGTAGGTATACCTAATATTCTATGGTTGTTAGCTACTGTGGTTATTTTTTTTAATAGGTATCTACTTTGTATAATTTTTTTGTAAAATAAACATTTTAACTATTAATAAAGAAAGAATGTTTTTATTTTTTCGCGCGCCGCACAAAAATATTACTACTTCTTTTTTTTAACAATTTCATAATATAGAGCAACTGGAAAACAACATATCATAATTACTTCTAGAAATATTGTAGGTATGTATTTTTACATGGTCAATTGATTGATTGATTGACACACACCGTTATAAAAAATATAAATTTTGTATTTTCAATTTGTAAAACATATTTCACTCACTTTATTCCACACTCTATTCCCTCTAAATATAGAGCAGTAGAAGAAAGCATTTTATGAGTTTACGTTGAGTAACTTGTTTATAACATTGTAACTATCCAGGTTTACGTTCCAGATGATCAATTATCAATCAGAAGATGAATACATCACATTCACTTCACATATTAATAAAAACACGGATCAGCATTTTTTACAAATGCACGTGGATTAGAGACACGCACGCACAATGTTTAATTGGAGAGATTAATCCGATCACGTATCTAGGATTATCAATTAATACCACGATTTGGAACAACCGTTAATACCGTTATCCGATCCATAGGGTATTATAGTCACCTCATGTTTTGTACGTACCCTTATTTGGGTGGTCATTGACTTGGCTATTGATTTTTTCAGCATGAGATACAAGAATAGGTATTTTACATAAATATAGGGTTACTTTTTTTTTTTTTTTTTTGGCATCACACTTCGTGTAATAGGGTTACTTACTGGTGGTAACTAACGCATAACCATAAAGACAAATTTTTTTTTTCTTCTATTGTTTTTGCCCAAACATTCTAAGAAAAAAAAAAGATTTAGCGGGGATTTATCAATCATTCTACTAATCGTCGTACTCTATTACCGTGTGAATAACCTAAGCTCTATGTCGGTAGGGATTATTCTAACCAAATACTATGAATCATATGAAAGCCACTATAACTTAGGATACAGGGTGTGGTATTCATAAACCTATACACCAGTGGCGAAGCGTCAATACAAGCCGATTCCCACCGGCTTAACTTCTAGAAATCCCAGCCCCAGAGATTCATTATTTCAAAGTACCTAGGTACAATTAATTTAATGTGTTTTTAAATATTAAGAAAAAAAAGCTTGCGCGCAAAGAATAGCATAATACTTCCATACAAACATTCAATTTTTTTTTTTTTTTTTACTATGTATAGGTCTGTGTTAGACCACAATCTCACTGTGGTCAGTGATAATGTGGCCGATGATGGTAAGCACACAAAGCCTAGAAAGGAACTGGCTCTCAAGTGCAGCTGTCGGAACACACCGAAAGGTGCTTGGCGACAGATTTTCAACTTGAGGGTGGTAGCCAGCCAGTACCCTACCACCGTGCTATGGTTTCCTCACGATGTTTTCCTTCACCGAAAGCTCAAGCTCATTGTAGGATTCGAACCCGGGACCATCGTCTCGGTATCCGACGTCACTACCACTGATCTATCATCGCCTGAAGTATTTTTAAGAATTATCAAATTATCGGTGTTTTTTGAACGGCTTACCCTGGCCATAATTTCACCCCTCGCCACTGCTATACACACATTTTGTCAACATAAAGTAGCCTAGTATCTAAAGCACTTCGGTGGCTTCACGTCTCATCGTTTTGAAACTGAATCATCGACAGCTTATCATCTACATTTTATAATACATAATCCATAATCCATAATACATACGTCGATATATGTATTGTGTAGGTACAGTGGGCCAAGAAGTTGGATTACCTTCCTTAGGTTGAATTTCATTTGCATGTATTAATTAGCATAGCACAATAAAGATGCGAATATAGCGCATGTATACCGATCTGACAAATCTTAATCATATTGTTATGACGTTCATCTATCTATATTAATAATAAAAGCTGAAGAATTTGTTTGTTTGAACGCGCTAATCTCTGGATCGAAAAAATCATTCACTAATAGGAAGCTTACATTTTACCCGAAGGTTATACGCTTCTTTTTCTCCCGGGAACGCGAGTGAAACCGCGGGGATCAGCTAGTTATTAATAAAGTTTGTTCTCAGTTTAGAATTTAAATTGTTTGACAATAAGTCAAGACGGTTTTTTGTTTTATAAAAAGAACTATTTTTACTTTTCTATATCAATAGGTTGACACTAATTCTATCTGAATGGCTTACGTCAATCAATTATTACGTCATAATATCCATCTGTTTCAGTGTTTCAATGTATAATACACCCTACTGATATTTTAATCAAAACTGATACATCGTTTTTTTGCCGACCGTACGTGATTTCCGGCGTTATAAACCACGTGAGATAGGTTTAATAGCCCCCAAGTTAATTAGTTCGTTGAACTTGATTAGTAAAGTGAAATTTTATGTTTCAAGTAAATATAAAAGTTAAGACCAGCTCACAAAATCTATTTTCGTTTTACTATGTTAGTATTGAAATGCTGACAGACTTCTGTATTTTGAAAAATGTTTTGTTGTGCTGCCAGTATTTCAACAATAGTAAATCAAAAGTAAAAAATAATGTTTATTTGTAATTTAATTTAAAAATAACATACATAGCACAGGCATAAACGAAAAAGAAATAAGCAAAAGACAAGACAGACAAAAAGGTTTAGTTTTCGCTCTGCCATGTCTCTGGATCTCTCTGGATTAATAGGTATATCACACAACACAACTGCAGTAATTTACCTCAATGACAACTGCTGATATTCTGCACTGACTTGCAGGGCTACCGCGTAACAAAATGGTAATGAACTGCATTGAATTTGGCATCCATTATCTAGTTTCATAATTTTTAGACCCCACACGGGGCATGGATGAGTCGATGTCTTTCTTGACTCGTTTAATATACGCAGGTCCCATAAATATAACAAAATTCCAAAAAATAGAATACGAATCTCCGCTGACAAAACCATTTATAAAATAAAATTATAATAACATCTAGTAGTAGGATCACATCTAAAGAATCAATTGTAAACCTGTAAAACAAATTAGTGAAAGAGATCAAGAAATCAAAAAAAAAGCCATCAAACAGTTGTGACAACACAACAACAACTCAAGGAATAGTCTTATGGTGGATTAGTTACATGAAATAGTCGTATATGTCATTAATATACCTTGGAGGAATATGTTAACGATTTCTTTTGTTATTAATGAGTAAATATACTACCATTCTTGTCGCAAATAACATGTTGATAACCTACGACTTATAACTGAGCTACAATTAACAAAAAACGTGATAAAATTTGAATTTCGCGCTCCAACCGAAGGTATACCCTTAAAGCGAAACTTCATTCATTACACATAACATTTTAAAACGCACCCAAAATCCCCGTTTCCCTCGAGGAACGTGACTCACTAATAAAACTATCTAACACTTAACAGAACAAGCGTGGCCGATACATTACAATAAGCATTTCCAGAACAAAGGAAGGTAAAGCGTCGGGTGAAGGATACGCCCAGGAATAGCTCGCATTAATCACAAACGCCGTAATTTGCCTGACTCACGACACTACACGAGGGGACGGAACGAATATCGGTTCCTTTCTATATCGGGCATAGACAACGATGGGTGATGGAAAATAAAAGCAGACTTAGACTAGACCACAAATTGATATTCCAATCCAACAATAACAAGTGCCATTTGAAAATCTTTATTATTACTGTGCATTTAAATCCAATCTGACATTGACAAGAAAGTGCCTGTGCCTCGATAAATATTAGCTACGAAATATAAGATAATATTGCAATTATTAATGCTAATAAACAACTTCACCTTTTATTAGGAAAACTATACGCAATCATAAAATATCATAAGCCATACTAAACTTGGACTAACATTTTCCAGAGATGCCGAATGCGACGTTTTCAGGGTTAAAATTAGTCAAGTGTCGCCGCCTTGTGATTTACGATTTCAAAATAACTCTCCACTGAACGCATCGTTAAGTGCTACCGGATGAGCGGTTATCATTTTCTTTCATTTTAATAATAAGCTAATAACTTTTGCCACGCACTAAATAAAAATGTCATAAAAACTTTCTTAAAAAAGTTTTAATGTATTTCGAAATTAAATGAATAGCTTCCGAAAACAGGAGCTGAAATAGAATATTACCAATTAAAAAGATAAAGATATCTAATGAATTATGTCTATGGTTTGAAATGTTCTGGAATGGAACTAAAATTTCAGTTGACGTTTTCTGCAATCATGCGAATATCAAACGAGCCAATTTAAGTAATCCATTGCCACGTGGGTCTAAATCTTGTGTAAATATTATAAAACTCTAAAGTCAAATTCAATTCAAAATTGTAATGAACTTCCATTACAATTTTGTTACGCGATAGCTCAGCAGACGTGTTATTTACGTCAACATTATTACCAAAAATAACCCTCCATCTTTTAAGATTAAAAGATAATTCTAGATAACCAATAATTAAAAAGGGTCTCTTATCACCTTTGATTGATAACTGTTTGTTACCGCATCTCTGCGCAATCAGTCCAAACTAAACAACGCGTACTATTTGCTTCCAAAAATAGATCAAAGTCATTCACAAGTCGAATTGCAATTAGAAGTGACTCGGATGCGAGACATCCGGACTTCTTCGTATTTAGGCCGAGGGGGAGAGTTATGAGCAGCAGCTTATGATCACTCAATGTGGGTGGGTGATGTTAAAATAGGCGGGAAAAATAAGCACATAAAAAGGTTTCTGACAACCGTGTCCTAAGTAGTCCTAACATTTGATACGTGCGTTACACATGAATTCGAGCTACATGGTCCGGTTCACGCTATGGTATCCCCATACAAATCGGTGGAACACTAAAATATCTCAAGTGATTTTAGTCTCTATCACAATGAATTAGAATTAAAATCGTAATGAAAAAATCTTAGCTTGACGTTGTATCACTTAGTAGATCGAGTTCCATAGATTAGGTCCGAATAATAATGTGTCAAACACAGACAGAAAAATCTTGACTTTGAGTCCCTGAAAATTTCCAAAACTTTAGACTAAAGTTATTTTAAATGTATCCAATATGAAATTTGGGCATTGTTTTACGTTTACTTTATGTTGTTATGACAAAAGTGCTGAGAATTTCGATATAGAAAAATAAAACAAACGAATTTGGTGTAGAGATGGAAACTTATTAATCTGTCGTCATTGATTAATCTGTTGTGGCACACTAGCGACCCTAGCGGTCCTAGGAAGTAAACAAATAAGCGTTCCTTGGATATTTGTTCCTTCGTTACCTATCTGTACTATATAGTACTGTATTCATTAATCTGTGGTCCGGTTGCATCGAACCATTGCATTAGTAATAGTAAAACCATTAGATTCATTTTGGCGTTCGTTATTTAAAAAAAAATTAAAGTAACTCCTCACCTGACAAAAAAACGTATGTCAGTCGATATAACTGGACCTAAGAGCTTATTTCCAATAAAAATATTGCTTGAATTGTATGGTTTGTTCTTTACTGTTTGTTAATTTTCGTGGTATTCGAGATAGGTACGATCTATCTATTTTCAGTCAAATCAAATCTCAAACAAATAGTATGTACCTTTTACGTCTATTCTCGAACAATAGTACGTACAGTATGACACAACTTAGATGTAGCATCGGCGAATCGTTTTCGTACACTTCACTTCCGATTTACACAACAAATAAAAATAATTCAGTATCGCGCCATTCAACGTTCAACAAGATCATTTTCGCTGATCATTTTTTAACACATGAGTAATGTTGTAGGCGCACTCTTTTCGAGAACGATCGATTTTACGAAGTTTGCCGATGCTTCATCTAAGTTGTGTCATACTATACCATACTAAGCCTATTCTCGAACAATACCAATAGTAGGTGTCAGAATACTAGGGTTATGTCTACTAGGGTCTCGAACAACAAAATAAGGTGTTTTCGCATTTAATATAATGAATGCGGCTATTAACTGGTGTTTGTACACCATTTATTATGTTACTGCAAAGGAAACGGCCAAGATTTACGATACGACGTGAAACAATTTGATGAATATATGGTCAACGGATTAGACCACGCTCCATAAATCGTATGAAGCGATTTGAATACGAATCGTAGTACTGTTGTTTTGCTTAATGAGCTGGAACTGGGCTCGTATCTTGATATGAGATCGATGTGTGGATAGAGGAACGTCAAAGCTTTGGTGTTGTACAGGGCCGGGCCGTGAGTTTAGGGGGCCCTGGGCTAGTACAAACTCAGTTCGAAGTACCAACACCTGAACGTAGACTTGAATTAAATGGCTTTGATTAATCGTAGGACTCGCAGGGCTGCAAACCATACGAAATTAAACAAATTTAATAAAATTATGGATTCTTTCGCATTATCGTCTATTTTTGACTTTGACTTGACTTAGCTGGGGGCCCCTTGAATCCACGGGGCCCTGGGCTGAAGCCCAAAAAGCCATATGGTAGATCCAGCCCTGGTGCTGTAGCTATTTTCTGAGTTCCTAATCTATATAACTGTACCTCGAGTGTAAAGAATTAATGTTAGTTAACGCTTACTATCGCGTTTGCGTTTGTAATTTTTCTATAGGACCTGGCACAGCGCCTCTCGCGGAATAATCATGGGACTAATTTCTTCCATACAAAATTGCAGGAAACTCAAACGCGATAATAACTTTTAAACATTCAGGATACTGGACTCTTTTAAATTAACTAATAAATAACCCGTCTCGTGCGAGTCAGATTTGCGGCCTGAGGGTTCCATACAAACTCCAACTGCGTAAGTCGTTTGTTTCGTGTGCAACATTTTGAAACCATAAAAAAAGTCTTGACCGATGGATGGATGGACTTTTGAGGAACCCAAACCATCTTCGACTTTATCATCAACCTGTATGCTTGGGTTTGCAGTCAAAACATCCATATTATCCAACCCAATCAACCTCAAATAGTGATCGTTTGTGGAATTTACGACATACGTAACTTAGATATAGATAGGCCCCTGGCCTCCTGCCCACCTAACTTAGATCACGGCTAGCTTTAGTATTATCTATCTCTATAGCTAGTCAGTTGAGCTTATTCGTCTATGACCTAAATTCTGAGCCCCATTTAGATAGTGAAAAGAAGATTGATACCAAAATTTAAAAAAATTGAGCGCAATTCCGGTCATTCTAAATTCAGATTATTTGAATTTCGACTCGGAATTTTCGAGCCAGTATCAGGAGATTTAAAAGTGCCTATTTCGGATGAATAATAACATTTGAAATAAGTTTTTAATATAGAATATTCATTTCGACCGAACGTTTCATCTCTACGCGAGCTGAGTTGAGTCAGACAAAAGCAACAAGAACAGAATGCAATACAATAAAAGATGCGATTGCATTGTACCGTACAATTAGAAATTGCAATTGCAGACAACACGCTACGTAATATCCCAGCATATAGGTACTTATACCACAATATTTTTCTTCAGAAGTCTTTTTCAGCGTCCCATTTGCTATAAGTAGTCTAATCCAAAATCGATACAGTAGTTTAGCTAAAAAGAGGTAGCTAACCTATAGTCAACTTGTCAATTTCCTCACACAATTTTTACAGCGACAGATAATACTAAAATGGTTTTCGATCGCTGCTTACTTATATATAAGCTTACTAGCTGACCCGGCAGACGTTGTCCTGCCCTGAGAACAATAATAAAACTGGGACCTACAAACCTATCCCTACCTACTCCTATCTACCTCTACCTGCCACTACCTACCCCTACCTACCTTACCTACCTACCCTACCTACCTACCCTACCTACCCTACCTACCTACCCTACCTACCCTACCTACCCTACCTACCTACCCTACCTACCCCTACCTATCTACCTACCTCTACCTGCCACTACCTACCCCTACCTACCTTACCTACCTACCCTACCTACCTACCCTACCTACCTACACTACCTACCTACCCTACCTACCTACCTACCCTACCTACCTACACTACCTACCTACCCTACCTACCTACCCTACCTACCTACCCTACCTACCTACCCTACCTACCTACCCTACCTACCCTACCCTACCTACCCTACCCTACCTACCTACCCTACCTACCTACCCTACCTACCCCTACCTATCCTATGTCCTTCTCCTGGCTCTAAACTACCTCCCTGCCAATTTTCAGCTAAATCGGTTCAGCCGTTCTTGAGTTATAAGTGGAGTAACTAACACGACTTTCTTTTATATATATAAGATTACATTGACTCCCCCCCCGTACCCCAGTGACGCTTACATGGAGCCTACATCGCATGCTGGCTAGCTGAGCGCGGTGAGCGACAACCACGCGACTTTTTTCTAATACTTGCATTTTTAAACTCGTGATATCTTCCGAATGAAATGTCCGAATTGAATAATTCAAAAAGTTATAAAAATGTATTAAAGCCGTCTTGAATATAAAGTAATTTATTTTGATGAAGATTAATACCAAGGTACAAATGAAGAGCCTTTTCAAGAGGCGGCATATATAAATTAATATTTTAGAATAAAAAACTGCTTACTGTGACATAACTATAATATTTAGACATATGCTGTCGCGACACTTTTTGTAGATAATGATGAGTTCTGCAAAGTCGTAGTAAATGATTTTGTTCTATCATCAATAGTTTTCGCAGCGCACGCGACGTAAGGAATTTTTCAGGTCATTTTTTTACACCTTATGTTACATTATTGGAGTTTTAGTAAGGATCCCTATTTTTTTTTTAAATATAATATAGCCTATGTTACTCGGGGATAATGTAGCTTTCCAAAGGTGAAAGAATTTTTGAAATCGGTCCAGTAGTTTCGGAGCCTATTCATTACAAACAAACAAACAAACAAACAAACAAATCTTTCCTCTTTATAATATTAGTATAGATTATACTTGTTGTTTATTTTTTGATGATTAGATAATTAAAAAACATATTCAAATAAGTAGGTTTTCTACTAGGTTTCATTTACATTGGATCCTTTTGAAAAGTGTAAAACAATGGAAGATAAGATATACATATTTTACAGCTTTATCTAAGTAGAACAGTTTCAGAACAAGGATAAGAACGAATAGCACACTTGCTGTTATGTACGAAGCAACAAAAGAGACTATCTAATGTAATCTACTTTATCTGTGGTAGTTTCAGCACTAGAGTGAAATCTAGCTGTAGGTTTCTTTTATTTTCTGCTCTTTACCTTTTGTTGTATACGAAGGATTTTTTTACGAGGATCAGATCCAATTTATAGTAGGATTCTACTTTTACGTTCGGAAAAAAACGCTTCCTGTAACATATTTTGTATGTCATTTGTTTATTTTTATTATTAGACGTCAATAAAAAATACAGGCTGTTTTTTTAAACATGCGCTCATACCACATTTAAAAATTCTGTTTTTAAAATTACACTCGCTGCATCACAATTTGCGCAATTATTACAGGAATCCTGCATCCAACTTGTGCATTTAAACACATCTCAAGTTCTAATTAACTTACGTAAAGTCTGTAGGTATTGCATTGCACCACTCTGGTGGAGTACTCCACTGTGGTACTCTGAGATAATAAATTAGCGATAGTGCACCTCTAAGTTCTCTACTCAACGTGCTTTTTGCATTAGCAACTCGGTCTTATAAGTTTAGATGTAGTCGTTTGTTCAAGGTAAATTAATAAAGGTGTAGAGCTTAACTACATTTCTGTTCTTCAGATTAGGGTTAATATTTTCGTACGTTTTATACCTGACTATTTTAAGGCGACTATACTATTTTTAGTCATAGAAAAGATTCGTTTTCAGTTTAATTTATTAAAAATAGACTCGTTATTTATGTAGTATATAAGAATAAATTACAAGAATAGAGGATTACATATTAAAAAAAAGCTTGTAGTAAAAGAACTATTTGTTATAAATGTAATCCAAGTTACACTATAAGACTAACCAAATGTAGTTATAAAATCATCCATCGTGATAAATCTTCAAAATTCCATTAAGTAATACTTAATTCCCAATCAAAAGTTACTCTAAAAATAAACACAAATTGTCACAACTTATTACAGTTCACACAGTTGAATCCAACAAATTGCTAATGCCAAGTTCACACTTTCATTCGAAATTTATACGAACACTCGTCCCCCGCGGTTCATTTGAACGGTTTATTTTATAATTGGAATCCGGATCGCGACGTGCGCGCTCCGTGCGGCGCGGAAGCGAACTAACAGAGCCGAGGATATCCTGCAGGACGTGCTGCGTTTACATTATGAGGATCGATATTTACATAGTGCTTTAAATATGCAATTATTTCGTTATTATTATGGGAATATAAATGAGTAAAGTCGCTGAAAATAAAAGCAGAATAGAATATTTATTGCAAAAGATTTACTATTCATAATAAACTTTCTTAACCATTTACAATTTGACCCATAGCTAGCAATAGCCTATTTCTCTCAAGGGGTCAATTGCGACTAAACGTTATTTTATCTATGTTTAAAGAAAACAAATCGTAATGGAATTACTTTACTTAATATTAACATCTACATGCAAAAATCGTCAGAAATTTATTGGCAAGTCCACTTGCTTGTTTATTTTAAGAAATAGCAGGGAGCGAGCACTGAGCAACTCCAGTGACTAGCGCAAGTGGAGTCACAAAGAAGAACCGAGTTAGCGTCAAGCAAGCATCGCGCATACCAATAACTCCCGAGTGTGAGTCTGTAATCCACGCTCTGTGGAATTTCTAATTTAAAATTATTTATTTATTCTCTGACTATGAACTGCAATTTGAACCATAGAGCTTCAAAGATGACCAATAAGCTAAATAATCATGGTCAGACTGACCATCAATGGTTGAACATAAATTTATATCCTTCAAAAACTGAATACCTACTTATTTCAACAAGAGTCTTTAATCCTCTAACAAATGGTAAAATATCACTTCAATATTATGAACAAATTATGACCGCCGTAAAAGCAGAATCTATCAAGCTCTTGACTAAGCTTCATATTAGTTTGCATTTGAATTGAAATGTATTTTAAATAGGTCATTGGATTTTATCCAGCCGAATACTAGGGGTATGAAAGTACCTTTATGATAAAAGATATAACTATTTACATCTATTGTCTAGCTAGAAGATGAGATTGTGTATTAGTAAACATCATACATGCATAAATCAAATGGATGTTTGTTGAACACGGTTTATAGGTATTGATCTTCATAATGTAAACATATAGCTTATCGACCATCATTACAATATATTGTACACACGGCAACAGATCAAGCTACACACTGCGGCACCTTATGTAATAGGCGCTATTTTGCAACAAAAATGTGTAGCTCGATCTGTGGCCGTGTGTACCTATATAGTTGATGCAAATCAAGATTACAATTGTATCAGTTGAAACTGACAAAAGCCATCTGATAAGAGGTTAAGATTCAAATTATGTAGATGAAGACCCATAGGGTCGGTTGCTTAAAGCGTGGTCATAGTAAGGTAAAGTTAGGTTACGGTTATAGTTAACTTTAACCGCCGAAACAAACGCTTTTGTCACTTTAACTAAAATTTTAAGCGTAACCATAACCGACCGAGGGAGATAAGTCATCGTCAAAGTCAACCCTACTATGTCAAAGCATGGTAATGGTAGTAAGGTTAAAGTTAACGTAGACTATCAATTTAACTAAAAGTACAAGCAACCGACCCTTAGATTAGAAACAGTGACTCTTTAACATATCCCTAAATATATTTAACACCATTAGGTATATTATAATGAATCACAAATTACAAAGTAAAATCTGTCTACGCCCTACATCGGCTATGCAAATTTAGAAATTATACATGAACGTGAAACAACTCATTTAACAGGAATATCAGGGCTTGAATATGTAACGCGAGCATATCCACGTGTGATTTATAGAATACAGGCCAGCATTGAACCCGGCTCTGTACACTGAGGTATATTACTACGTACGTATAGAGTAGCTATCCTAGCAAAAGTCATGCTCCATTATATTAATATTCGCTGCAGCACTGAAACAATAATTAGTCGTCTAACCAGAAAGTTTAAACACGTAGCGCTAGAACGCTCTTAAGATGTAGTTTTTCGCGACCAAAATGGTGTAATCGGCGAGATTTTCATGGCGCTTACGAGTTTCGTGTTTAAGCAACTAAGTGAAGTGTGGCCGGATGGCTATACTTGAACGGAACATAGTGGTTATATGTGGCGTCTTCTCTATAGGTAGTAATATACCTCAGTGGCTATGTAATATATCATACAGGGAACCAAGGCTTCCTTCATCAAGCTCCAGTTTCAAGGACTACAATATCATGCAGTATAATATGAAATAGCATAAAGAATCTTTTAATATTTCCAGTCATAAATCAATGTCGTATTCGTCTAGTGCTATGATGATAGATTGTATTTTTGAGCTAGATTAGACTGTTATTACTATAAAGATTGATCTATATTTTCCCATATATTTTTATTGCATGTTGATGAAAGTAAAACTGAGTAGGTACAATGTAAAAAAACCTATCGTTTTTAGACAAGATCTAAAATTTTAGCAAAGAATGTCACAAAAATCATCGTGAGGAAACCATACCATGGTGGTGGGTACTTTGTAGTACCCGCCTGCCTAGCTACTACCCTCAAGTTGAAAATCTGTCGCCAAGCACCTTCCGGTGTGTTCCGACAGCTGTACTTGAGAGCCAGTTCCCTTCTAGGCTTTGTGTGCTTACAACCATCGGCCACATCATCACTGACCACAGTGAAATTGTGTTCAAACACAGGCCTATACATACATAGTAAAAAAAAAGAATGTCACAAGTGGAAAATATAGTTGTTGCAACCTAAGCAATAACAAAATCATTTAAGGACATGTCCAAACTATAACTTGAAACCCATTCCAGACATAAATCACATAGATTAAAAAGGAAGACACTAATGGCCGCAAACAAAAGGTTTACGATTTTATTGCTTTGCGTCTCGACACGAGTAATAACTAGTATATCTATAGTTCTGGACATCATGACACATCTTGGAAATGGTCCAGGAAGTGAGCTAGAGGATATATCTCGAAGGCAAAATTCGCCTTGAAAACATAGAAAAAAGCAATGTTATTCCGCGCCAACACTAGGCTGGCGAGTGGATTTAGTAGTTCAGCTTTTGAGGAAAGTCTGATAAAATTTGATACAATACAAAAATTGGGATAGACTTTTTCAAGGGTGGGGAAATGGGAACGTAAAAGGATAATATTTCATTTACTTTACTCTTTTCTAAAACTGATTAACAATGAACAGGCTTAAGTTAGAGCATCTTTCTAGGAATTATTTGAGGAAACAATTTAAGTATAAGTTAATGCAATGTTATAAGTTACTTTACGGTCTTTTCAGACCAAAAACAACCACTGAAACATCTAAGCAACTCCCATAAAAGTAGAATCTGAAAAATAAAGTATCAATTCACATTGGAAACTTTCCAGAATGGGTGATTTGAAAATTCCAGCTCGCGCTGCTATTTCGTGTCTCCTTTCAATTATATGATTTTAAAGGAGTTCTCGACATCGATTCGTTATGGAATTTAAAATTGCTTTAGCCTATTCGGATGTTTTTTGTGAAAAAAAACTCTGGAATTTAATTTACAAACGAATTAGAAAATAACTCTGGATCTCGTTCTTTTGTTGAAAACACGCTTTTAAAGCAAACCCTTTTCTAATTTGCGTCACACGACCGAATTGAAACAGAAGGGTCCATTGATTTTAAACAAACAAATGGACATGACCAATATAATGGTGGTAAAGGGAAACATGTTACATTCCAGTACATTTCATATACTTTTGTATATGGTAATAGTTTCAGAAACAAAATGGTGATTAAGGCTAGTTACTACTACAATGATCTATTTATGCAGTAATATACACCATGAGATGAAAAAAAAATAAAAATATAGTTCAACTAACACATGCACAAGCCAAAATATTTATGTCGCGATCTTTAAAAAGGTAATATACCGTTAGTCATAGAATTAAAAATCTATGAGCTTCTAGGTAACATATTGTCTATTCTGAACTATTCTGAAGCAACAAAAGGTAACAAAGAAGATATGATTTTGTGCAAGACGCAATACAACTTTGAAGACTAGAACGTGTCTCCGGGAAAAATGTTATACCAGTGTAATAAACGACAACATGCGGATGAAGTACAAAATCTGAGTTTTAAAAACTTTTTTTCTTCTATACTTTTTTCAGGAATATGTTATTCCCTCAACCACGATACACTTATCGTTATTAATGTTTCATGGAAAGTTACTTGGCTCACTCTTAATTTATTTTGAGGTCATGGCGACTGCCTCTGGATAATTTCCAAATCCAATACCAAACTTGGCACTATTTTATAATTTACCTCACGTATGGCCACGACCCATTTCGTATTTTTCATATCTCATTACAATATTTAGGGCAAAAATATCGATTAGTGAGTCAAAGTCAACCCTAAAAAGTAGGGTAGGGTCTATTGCACCCCATCTTTGCTTCACTGACTCATAGAGGGATACACTATTAACCATAGAGAATATTTGCTAAGCAATTTTATGTTTTGTACCATTGAGTTATGATATATGGGAGGTTGATGCACTTGCTTTCATTACGAGCATAAGGCGGTCAAATATTTGTCCATTAGCTTTATGAAAGACGTGGTGAATTTATTAGAACATTTCAGCGGTAATAAAACAAACATACGAGAAGGAATCTCAGAAAGTGTAGTTAAATATAGACTTCCTATTTTTATAGGTATATACACTTTTCGTGATACTAAAGCTGTTTACTGACTTGGTATCGTAAAAATTACAATTAAAATGTAGTAACAATTTTGTAGCACCGCGTTTTTGCTATCGCTGAGCGTACTCTTTTTGCAATAACATTTTTTTAAAAATTTATTTAATTAAATCCAATTAGACATCATAAAGTCAAAGCTATAGAGCACATGAAAATCAATTGGAAAATTATACAAATAAACATAAACTCAAATACAACGAGCACAGAATCTAATATACATTACACATGTGACAGCTATAATTTACAACAACTGTGTGCAATTTAAATTTAATTCGACATTATTACGTCCGATCGGTGACCAATAGTAATAAAATACTCGATCGATCGTTAGAAACTAATTCTGTTGAACAAATTAAACCTAGACGCATTGAACGGTTGAGTGCTGCGCTATGTGTGCACGCAATAAATATGGCATTGAATGGACGACGAGAATTTAATTAAAACTAGGTCCTCACGTGGGATCCTACGCTAGACTAGCTACCTATAGGTATAGCTTTAGGGAATACCTCGCTTTTATAAGCGGGGAATGTCAATATATATGTTGGGTAGGGTATATGAGGGGTTTTTAATCATGTTATAGGTTTGAAGATATGATTTTTGACTTATAGGCCCGTTTAGACTAGAAGGTGACACTTTTTGGCACATGTATTATGTGCTATCCAATCGGGCCTCGACAGTTTGAAGCATTTCCAATGAAAGTTTGGATTCGCGTTGACCGAAATCACAGATATAAAGAGCAATTACCCTTTATTTAACAAAAATATCGGTCGTTTTCTGCTAGAAACATGGGTCATCCTTCACAATTTGGTTACATAAGTTACGAGTGGTCTCTATAGCATCTTTGCATAAGCCGCATATTTTACTAAGTACAGAAGACTGCTCCATGCAAAGGCTAGATTGTATTAAAGAGTCGTTTGTTCAAGTTTTCTCGTATGTTGTAACGCGGCAGGGTATAAAAATGTTGTCTTGCTCGCCTTGTATGACATAAATTTGAGGAGATAAATTTAGTACTCATCCTGAATACTAAATTTTACTTCCCGTTAGATGACAATATTGCCATGTTATTGTCAATATTTTTTGGTAGCTCTTGATTGTGCATAGTTGAAAATGATTTAAATAACTAAAATAAAAAAAAAAACTAGAAAATTGGTGATAAATTTCAAACGGCTGAGAAAATCCGTCTTGAAACATAGCTAAGAACCTCTCGATTATGTCACCTTTCCAACAAAAAAAATCAGTCCTTCCGTTCAGAGCTATGAGGCCACAGACAGACACACACACACAGATAGACACGTCAAACTTATAACACCCCGTCGTTTTTGCGCCGAGGGTTAAAAAGAAGAGTCGATTGGTTCATAATATCGAAGTGTTTTAGAATTTGTCCTAGCTTCAAATAAATCTTTTCTAACATAAAGCCCTAGTCATTGACACATGAAACGTAGTCATTCAGGGATGTGCTAAGCTGATGAAGATAGAATTTTAACCTGAAAATATTCCATTAAAATATTTGAGGTATCTCGGCAATAAGAGAAAGTACCTACAGATTAGAATAGTAAGTACCTAGAAGCAAATACGAAAATAATTTTGGGTAAATTTACTCAAAATTCTTGTATTCTTCTTGTGAATGACACAAGTATTATTTTCAACTTATATTACTAGCTGTTCGTGCCCGACGTCACCCGATTGATTTTTATTCATAAATGCCATCCAAAGTTCCGACACACCCTGTTAGATTTTCCAAAAAATTTCATTCATACAAACATTGTCCTGGCAAACACAAACAAAAAAAAAAAGAATTCGCCAAATAGGTGTAGCCGTTCTGAAGTATTGTGCTTACAAAAAATCGGAAATTGATTATTTTATTTATATAGATTTAAAAAAAAACTGTTTATCATAAAAGAAAACTCAATTATTTTAACAATGTTTATCTATACTAATAATAAAGCAGAAGAGTATGTTTGTTTGAACGCGCTAATCTCTGGAGTTACTGTTCCGATTCAAAAATTAATTAGGAAGCTACATTATCCCTGAAGGTTAAAGGCTACTTTTTATCCCAGGAACGCGAGTGAAACCGCGGGGAACAGCTAGTCTTAAAATAAGATTGTGTGCGCTAGTACACAGAGTCGCACACTCACGCATCACTGCCTTGCAATTTGTCCTCCATGAAATATTTTTTTATTTTTCATATTCATTTTTCTAAATCAATAACATGAAATGCAACCATTATTAATATAAACTTCAAACACAATGCCAACCCTACAGTACCTAGTTCGTAAAGACAGTGTCACCCACGTAACATCACCCACGATGGCGCCAGCCAGCCGAGTCTTGAAGAAAATCCATTTTAAACACCGCCTCTCCATGTAGTTAAACTTTATGCATGTTTTTTTAATTTTGGTTTATATGAGAAACATGGTGAAATTCCTATTTATGATTCATCATTGCGATAATTAGGTAATATTTCATATAATTATTTGGTTACATTATGAATTGGGGTAACCTTGAGAAGAATACTTATTTATCAAGCTATCTTGTTTTTTTTAGTTCAAACCTATATTTAAAGTTACACCTTCTAGTAAAAGGTGTAACTTGAAGTGCTATTAAAATTTTGTAATCATTATTAAACTATACTAATAGCTGCAATGCACTATAATCTCGCGTTAAATTTGTCCCAAGGTATGTGAACTGAGCTTCAAAAGACGCTGGGGATATCTTTGGTTCAAGATTTAAATTAAATTGTTCCTATATGATATTATTCAATTTCAAAAAATATTTCGTTAAATGAACGAATCGGAAACTAATAAGCTATCATCTTTCATCGTAGGTACTTATATGACCAGTAGTTTAGGCTGTATATCTCATTTCCAATCAGGCTTTCTTATAACAGGAAATGACGGGGTCAAAGGTTAACAAATCATAATGGCGTATTATTATCGATCGACATTCAAACAATAAGCGTAATAATCAGACCTTATCACACATGGACGAAACAATTGAACTCACAGTCGTCGATTGTTCTTTTAAATCGATTTCGGTTCAATCGAGTATTTTATTGGTTATTTCTTCTCCCTACGTGGAAAGTACCTACTGATTTAAACCTTGGTAATAATCAAGACCAAACAAAATCATAAAGGAATATGAGGATCGACTTTGTAGGTTTAAGATGATGAGTTTGGATAGAAGAAGATGGATTAGTGACCTATGCACTCTGCATAGGATTGCAAATGGGTTTTTGGATGGTAGCCTTTTGGAACAGCTGTACTATAGGGTACCGACCCGATCTGTTCGTATTCCGCAACTGTTTCATATACCTATAAGCAACAACAATGTTTCATTGAATAATCCACTTTTTTTTTAAAAAGGCCCTACTTAATGAAAACTTAATATGTCCATCTGATTTAATTTAATTTGTGTCTAATTGTTTGTTTGTTTGAATTGTTTTTACTACTTACCTTTTATTGTACTCAATGTATTTTTTATAAGATCAATTCAATGTAAATGTGTTATTGTTAGATGCTGTGTACAGTCATAATTGGACTCCAGGTTTATATTTGTAATTTGTTGTGATTTTTGTTTTCCTAAGTGTTTTTAAATCTGTTGTCTGTAACTGTGCCTATAAATAAATAAATGACCATGGCTGTTATAATATGATATGAGTATCTCATGTTTTGCTCCCATATATTTAACCATAGGATGAACAATTTGCTTACTTACCTCAGATTACAAACCTATTGTTTTGATATCTGTGGTAGAAACGTAAAAGAATTCTCGGAAAGTCCGAAATTTTTTTTTAGTCTACAATATTGTTGGAAGTACTTTCGTAACTTTCGATTTTTTTATTGCTATTAAAGAATATAATGTGACACAAGTTTACGATATTTCGTAAAAGAGATGGGGAAATGATGATGAGTAATACTTATCGATGAAATGCTATTATTCGACTAATGTACACTAAACTGACATTGACGCTCGATTTGACAGCTGACATATAGAGGGCGCATTTATAGGAAACCAGTTATGGACGATCATGCAATGTAAAAATAGATTGATATAATACCGATTTATTTACACTAGTTTTCCGCCCCGTACTTTCATTTTTTACCGTTAATTCCTTAGGGGTTTAGTTTCGAGAAATCATTTTTATATTTCAACGTTTTAATAAAGCAGGTCCTTTCCAGATTTTATGGATGTTTAAAATTAAGCGCTAATCTTTCCTTATCAGTCATGTCATGTTCAAAAATATTAACCTGTTTTTGATGTCAGTTATGTATTTTATTTGTAAATGGCACGCCTTACGTTAAATAACACGCAGGTGCCATTACAATACGCGCGTACCCACTTTTCCGTAGTACGTGAAAAGCGTAATAATATCCAATTACATTGTATAATGTCATTAATATCTATCATAATAATAACTTCTAAATTAATCTACACCAAATAAAAGCGCCATGAATGTCTAAAGCGTAATAAACTTCAAGTATAATTATGCTAAATGATCCGCCATTTCTCCTGAACCCCTTTCATAAATAATATCACGCCTCGAGGATAACTCGCGCTGTAAACTTTGAAGTGTAAACAAGTTGAGCCAAGTTTAGACCTAGATCGTTTGCGGCTGAAATTCTGCCTCGAACGGCCGTCTGTTTGAGTTTTCACATATAATTTATTGTTATTAGTCCTGGCAGATATTTTAAAATTAGAATATTGAGCAGGTTTTGAAAATTGCGAACGAGGGAACATATGTTTTAGATACTGGTGCTATTCCGTTATTTATAAAATAAACTAATTAATTTAGTGTCACTACTTTAAGTGTAGTGACACTAAATTATTTCTTTCTTCAAAACATTATTGAAAAATAATAGAAAATATTTTAAACTGTCAATTAGTTAGTTACTCTATGCCATCGTCGTGAATTCATGGCGACATACTTTTTTCTTGTTCATTAGGGTTGTGAACACGGTAGGGGTTTAATCTGTGCCAAGTTGGTTAGTGATGATATGGACGAAGGTGGTAAACACAAAAAGCCTAAAGGGTAACTGGCTCTCAAAATGTCAATTCACGTCAAAATCAAGGATTTTGACCAATTTGAGATGACTAATAATAATCCTTCTCTTAACTTTTTGTTAGAAACAGTGAGACTAAATTAGGTTAACTATTAGTTCCTTATTATTTAAAAAAAAACCGCGGACATTTGAGTCAAATCAAATTGAAGACCCACGGCGCGTCAACAATGTCTGTTTCACAAAATCCGTAACAACTGTTCTGGTACTTGGTACACGAAGTACAAAAACCAAAACAAATCATATTTGGACCCGGGCCAACATGTAGGTGGGCAATGGTTAAAAAAGGTTGTTAAAACTTTAGTCGGGTCGGGTGAGAACACGCGCGTTTCTCGTTATTGTGTAAGGCGGATGTTTCACCGTAGGATAATCGGCTAGTATACTGAACAAGCGACACTATGATCACCGTTTTGACAGCTCATACATATACCTATAGATATATGACACAAAAAGCGTGACAAGCAGAGCCACCCTTCAATGAAAAATATCATAAGTTAGCAAAAGACAGTTATTACAGGTACCTACATGGCGATTGGTAGTCAGCCAGGCGAGTACTACAAAGTATCATACTAGGCTTTCTTTCATGTTTAAGCTCTTCATTAGATTGTCAGCCATGGTATTCGTCATTACTACCACTTAAATTATGTCTTTTATACCTAAAAGTCGACAGCTATCATCGCAGAGATTTTGCTTTCATTATCTATGGATATATTAAATCTTCCTAGCACTCTCAGCTCGCTTTATGCTTGTCGACTGTCAGACACCGACCTAATGGGCATGAACTGACATTGTTTATTTTAACAAGACAAAAGGACGACAAGTTGGAAAATGGCGCGGCGAATGGGAGTATAATGGGAAATGGGTGGTATACTACAGAATGCGTGTATAATTGTTGAATATGTTCTTGTCGACTGTTATTAAATGGGTGATTGTATATGAGTATTGCGGTACACGTGTACCTATAGCTCAGGCGGGTAATTATCCAAAAAAAATTACACTAGATATAATAAGTAAGTGTTTTACGTAGAGACTGGTCTGATATACTTGTAAGACAATCTTTTAATTTATTAACTTTATTTTGTTAAAAGATTATATACATTATTATTCTTTTATTTATCTCAATCCAAAGGTTTTTCGAAAGATATCGCTTATTAGCATAAGACCATAAATCCTAGAGTAACTTGGTGTAAAATACAGAGTTACCTATTTAACTATAAAATCGTTTTGTTCAAGAACCCATACGGTCAACGATATAAAAAAAGTGTTGTTCGTTCGGGTTGTAGTTCCTGAGAAATCTTTACCTATAGCATTCTAGAATCTTAATTTCAAGACACTTCCGCACAAATAAATAAACCACTCGAGTCTAATTAATCAATAAAACCCTGAGACATCTACTTAATTATTGTCTCTTGTTTAACGACGTATCTGTCCGTACATCACAAGTCAACCACGATAGCTAATAAACAACAGACGACATAACTGGCGCTAGACTAGACAATAAACGACTATGCTCAGACACTAAGTATTAGGATGTGTTCACAAGATCTAATTTGGACACATATTTTTTCTTTAGTACCGAAAACAAAAAATAACGAAGATAGTGCGTTAAAATTTCGCGTGACGTCACGTCTTCGTACCTACACATTTCACAGAGACGTGACGTCTCAAACCCCCACTCCTGAACTTTATCTTTTAATTTTTTTATTGATTTGATAAAATAAAAAATATGTATCCAATATTTTTTGATAAATTAACTGACGGACTAAACAGAATTATTTTTTTTGTCACTCAGTCATCATTCCTATAGTTAGCCTAGAATGATACGTAGGTACACAACTTCTGCGTGGAGCTTGGATATTTTCTTACTAACTGTCCCCCGCGGTGTGACTATAAAGTATGTAAACTATCTACAAAAAACATAATATCAATCCGTTTCGTCGCTACTGCATGAAACAAAGCAAGTAATAAACATACATTCGCATTTATAATATGTACCTATTATCTTGCCGGAGTCTTCTCAGTATAAGTCTAATCCAAACCGGTTAAGTGTAACTTTTGGCTTTCATCAGGATTCACTTATTCAATTTAAATAAGTGATTTTTTAGTTTCTAGTAAGAATGGCAAGACCAGCCATCGTGGAGATCCTTGGGGGAGGCCTTTGTTCAGCAGTGGAACGTCTTTCGGCTGATATAATGATGAGGCTTTGACAATATTGTGTCAAGATTACGATTTAACACACAACTAAAGCAATTACACTATGCAATAATACCACTCGCGCACCGCAGTTTTGAATGATTTTTAAGACGTGTAACCAGTAAACTTAAGATAAGAATGCAATTATATCCTCTTAATCAGGCCTCAAAAGCTTTAACAAAACTTTGCACTCAACAATCGTCAAAGCTCTCCATCGGAGCTTTTACATCGTCTCTCAAATAAAACTAACGCTGTGTGTACCACTTCTAACCTGACACTGGAAAAAGAGCAAAAGTATGGGCGCCAGCGGCATGGTCTGGAGCGTTGCCAACACCACAGAACTAACTATGCGCCAGATATGGCTAACGAGAGACAAATATCCACAAGGAAACAGTTTTGGTACATACCAGATTTGGTGTGAAGATTGGAAGAGAATTACTGTCACATTTATTGACATAAAAGTATCAAGTCGTCATCAATCGTAAACTAATTTAAGGTGGTCGCCATGCATTTTGTATTTTTCTTGCGTTATTTTGTACGTTAGTACCTTAATACTTTTACGGAAGCAAAATATTGTTTAAAATAGTTTTAAAAGCAAATTAGAAATACAAAAATCCATTGGTGTGCCTCTATAACCTAATCACAAAATTACGTACCATAGGCGCTGGATAAATCAAAAATAATTACGAAGAACTTACTTGAATCCAAATCTCACCAAAACTTGCACCGTATAACATTTTAAAGATGCAATAATTTAAAAAGAAATAAATTGGAATTACATCATTACGGTTCCAAATAATTAAAATTCTGAGCACATCAGATATGGTCCACATTGAATGACCAGAGGAGTACAGATACCGACGGCAAATAAACAATGGTCATAAGACAGATTCAAACAATGGGCATAAACAAATGCCTCTATTGTCCTGTATTCTCTCTGTATTGACATTATGGGCTCCAGATATTTCGGCTAACGGCCGATGTTTAATATATGTGGTAATAATGGATAATTAAGAACATTTTGTTTAGTTATCTGGTATCCATATTTTAATATAAGCTACGCTTCGGTTGGTTTTAAATGGCCGCGTGTGAAGAATGTTAGGGATATATTAGATTTGATGTTTTGTTGTCTATGCATTCACAAGAGTAACTATTCTGACTGTTGTTGAAGTCATTCTTCAGGATATTAATATCAAAAATCAGTAAAACTCAGTAAAATTTTATCATTATTATAAAATATGTCACTTTATGTATTGAGTGTTTTAGTTTTTTTCCAAAAAAATTTTGCTGCGAGCTCCTGATTCGGATGACAAATTAAGTCTCTCGAGTCAAATAGACCTATTTTAGAATTTCAGACTTTGGAATAAGATAGTAAATGAAAAATGCGCCTACAGCATCAGCATACAAGCAAACGAGTAGATCTAAATAAGGTATCAAACTCATTACACTCATTATGTTCGGAATTCGGTATTCAATAGTGACTGATAGACGGTCGACGAATATAGAAAAGGTGTGTTGACATAATAAAGGAAGCGTGTACGAGAGCGTTTCCTGTGTCATTTGTGGACGTGATTTCCTGAGGAGCTCTTAGAGAGAATCTATATTGCGTAATAGCACGTGTATTATTCAAGGTGAATTGATTTTTAAGTATATTGTAGTAAATGTGAGGGGATTATAATTAGAGCCATTTAAAAAGAGGTGTCTCTTCTGCTACTGAACAGTCGAAGTAGCTTGCCAGTATTAGAAATTTATCTTCTGTTGCAAAAACAATGATAACTCATCACTTCTGATGGAGATGGAACCGAAGTATAGGTACGGAGATGAATATAGAATTGGATTTCAAATGGATGAATTAGTTACTTTGGAGAAATATCATTTCTGGGAAAAGGTTTTAACTGTAATGGGTAATAAGATAGAGTCAGCTAAAATAGAGCGAGTAGCGGAATAGCTCAGAATGGTAAATTTTAATGGAAAATCAATTTTCAGTAAAAGAGAAAATAATAAAAAATGTATTACAAAGCCAGCTGTGCCCAATGGCCTGGGGCGTGTTAGGAAACCTATGTAAATGCGCAATGCGTCATACTATGCGCAGACTCATGAATTATGGAGATCTACCTCTTAGGGTTGTCGATTACTTATGATGTAAGTGTTTAAGAGAAGTGTCTCATAATATTAATAGACAATTTATTACATTGCTGGTCCGATACACGCTATCGACGCAGAAGGTACAGCGTGTAATGAAATAGGGTATGAATTTTCTCAATAGACTTTTAGAGACATTCTGTATATGCTATAGAGAGGTTTAGAGATTTATCATAATAATATTATGGTATAAATATTCTTTATATACGGTAATATCTGTATATATAATTCAAAGTCCTCACTGACTGATATATTAACGTACCGCTCTGGTCATAGAGACATAACATTTGGAGGTGTGTTCTTTGTGAAATTTGTAAAGAATAAACTGGAGGGAACTTCATCAAGGAGAGGTCCAGGGAGGGAGGAAAGGGTCGGTAAAGCGCGAGTGATGCCAGCGTCCATAGACTACGGTAACCACTTACTACCAGACTGAGCTCTTCGTGGTATAAATAAACACCCATTTTTTATAGGTATCAGAAAAGCATACAATCGGCAGCCTCAGAATATATAAAAAAAAATATCAGTATACGATACGCGACCTCTAAAATGTCCGGACCGGAGGGTAACCCTGCACCCTGGGGCATATTTTATGTTGAAGTTCTTTATGTGGACCCTATTCGCAGAGCTTCTGGAGACGATGTCATTACGAGAATTCTTGATAGGTTTATGGTTAAGTTTATGTTCTTACCGCTCCGACGTGGTGTTATGGTTGTTTACAACATGGTGGTTCACGTGACAAGTTAGCCATGAACCTGAATGTGCTAGTAACTTTCAGAAATGCAAATACCTATTAATCTATCTATCTATACTAATAATAAAGCTGAAGAGATTGTTTGAACTCGCTAATCTCTGAGAGTTACAGGTCCGATTCGAAAAATTATTTCACTAAAAGGAAGCTACATTATCCCCGAAGGTTATAGGCTACTTTTTATCCCGGGAACGCGTGTGGAACCGCGGGGAACAGCTAGTAAAGTATAAGGCAATAATGATCTCTTGCTGCTTATGATTCATAAACAAACATCTCAAACTAATTAATATTAATACTAAGGAAATTGCTATAAATAATTACATTAGGAAATACACATATTAGAGCAGTTAATTAGTAACATGTAGGTATGGTTAGCAACATAAAACTCTATGCTAGATTCTGCTAGATAAATAATTTCTATCTTGGTTATTTTTTATAGTTATTCGAACTTCATCTATAATTTTCTACTGCTTCTTAAATGACTGGCCTATTAATTAAATAAAAAGCATGCATATTCCCTATTGTCAGGACAAGGTGTGAATCAAAGATTTTTTTTGGAAAATCCACCATCATCAATCTCAATAAAAATCACCCGGATGATATAATGTACAGGTGTTACATTAATTAGTATCTGTTTAGCTACTGTTGCTGACTGTACTTAACGACATTCGCAGCCGGAAGGCTGAATTAGTTCCGTAATAAACAGATCCCGATGAGATTGGACACGTACTGGGAGCTGAGGAAGTGATGATCGTTGACATATTGCAGTTAATTTGGGATACGGAAGCTTAGAGCATCCTAGAAATCGTATAAAATAAATAAGGCGATGATAGCTCAGTGGTAGTGACGTCGGATGCCGAGACGAAGGTCGCAGGTTTGAATCCTACAATGAGCTTGAGCTTTCTGTGAAGAAAAACATCGTGAGGAAACCATAGCACGGTGGTAGTGGTAGGGTACTTTGTAGTACCCGTCTGGCTGGCTACCACCCTCAAGTTGGAAATTTATCGCCAAGCACCTACCGGTTTGTTCCGGCAATTGCAAGAGCCGGTTGCCTTCTCGGTATTGTAACAGGTCGGCAACACATTGGTAATACCAGGTATTACAAATGGCGATAGGCGACGGTAACCACTTACCATCACGTACTTGCTTGCTGTCTAAGTAGTATAAAAAAAAACTATAGTTTCCGTATAAAGATTAAGATTTTTCAGAAATCCTCTACTTACTTGGTAATAAGATTGTCGTCAAAAGGATTCTATTATGGAGCTTAGTCGGGGCAAACAAATGGACAGATAAAAAAGGGCGTGTCTAGGTTTTGATATCCATAATTTTTATGAGTTAAAGATAATGTACCTACTTTAAATAAATAAATAAAAAATCCTTTCTATCGAAGTCATAGACAGGAACTCAATATTCTTTAAATGTAGTATCGGTGTCGTTTTTGAACGCAATTATGAAATATAATATATTTAAATTAGACAATTAGCCGGCTAGAACTAGGTGTAACCGTACTTCGACCATAATACCTAAGTTTAACCCACTTAGTCAGTGTATCTAAAAATGTCGAAAACAGCAAATCAATGCTCACAAAAGAACGAAAGCTATCACCAACTGCAGTCAATGTTGTAGTGCTCCATAACTAAATAAAACCGCTATCATCCTCTGTGCAGAAAGTCGGCAAAACCCCTCGAATCCGCAGACTAATCCGGCGACCGATCCACTCCACCATCTGTCTGGACGAGGTTGTTGCACCCCATGAGTCATTCTCCATAATTACTATTGATGACACTACTCTCACGATTAATTTTCAAAGCGATGTATTTTCGAGAACGATTTTTGATTGCATTCCATTTTCAAAATTTGTAAGTTCGAGCGCAAAATTAAGCGACCACACAGCCCGAATGCAGTTACGCTGGTTTAAAAATATTAAGGTTTTTTTTAATTTGCAAGAATCAGAGTTGTTTACTTGAATAGAACATATACCTACGTATGGAAACAGGCATTTATAGCTAAAAAAAGTCTATTCCATTCTTTCGGATTTTCAGAAACATAATGTATACACATACGATTGGCAATGATATCATCGCCATTTCCAATTCATTCTTAGAAAATTTATTTCTGTACATACAAAAAAAAATAGAGGAGCGAATGAAATTCGAATCGAGTTGTTTTTCATCGTTATTTTATTTTATTCCGACCCACGTTTGGTTCATTGAAGTCAGAGAATACTTACCTACATACATGTGAATTTGTGATATATTTAATGGTTACTGAGGTGAAATTATGTTTATGATCACATTTTGTAAACATTGTATTTTACAACGTTAGGCACCAAACGGTACCGGCAGTGTGGAAGCACTTTTAAATTAAATATTTTAAACAAATTTTTGAACAGAGAAATATAAATATCCAAGGAATTTCTAATAAATATTAGTGGTGGTAAACTTACAAAAATGCGTGACAGCCAACCGTGGCGTGTTTTCAGTTCAATAATAATCTGCATATTCGCTCAGGCAATGTCTGATAATGGGACTTCAGCTAAATAACGAGGACCTATCCTAATAAAGTCACGATTATAATCCACAGGTCTTTTTATAATAGCCGGTTTATACTGATATCGGTTTCCTTAAAACTTTTGCTTTGAAAATATTTGTTTGTTTTGTCACGCGTTTTAAATGTTTCAGGTTCCGAATTCTTTGGCTGTCATCAACCTCGTACTTTATTTCCAAATATTTTCACTTAATTATTTCCTTCGTTATCTAAGAATGTTTGTTTTCAGGCATTATGTTAATCAATTAATTACCATAAACGACAAAGAAAATTACAGAAGGTAGATGTAGACCGTGATAATATGGTAAGGCCCGTCCTCGTTGTATGTAGAAGTAATCTTGTGGTTTTTTAGATTATTTAGCATACCTTGAATTTTCATGTTAATATCTACCCATTATAACTCTTTAAGGCATAAATAGGAACAAAATAGCAACCAAAGTATTACATTTTGCAGACAATTAAATAAATTTCAACATTAGGTACCTACTACCTAAACGAATGTTCTTTATACTGTGGTGACATAGGAATAATTTAATTGCACTGGAAACACCAATTTTTATCGTTAGCAACATTTAAATGTGACATTGGGTCAAAGTTCAAAGATGGCGGGAAACCCGCCGCGCATGCGTACCGCACAGCAAACAGCTGAGTGGCGGCCATGTTGCCCTTCGTTTGTAGAATCATGTGCTGAATTACTACGAAACACACTACATTTGTAAATTGATAACAAGAAGCTAACGTTAATATTATAGGTACATTATCACTATGCCATTGTACGTACCTACCTAAGTTATACCACAGATAATTTTACCAATCATAAAATTTAATTATTCAAGACGATTATTTGAATTTGGATTGAATAATATTTTTTATACGTAGTATTATATTATCTTTGATTTTTACAATGATCTGAATTATATGGTCAAGTGTGACATGCGTTTATATCAAAGACAAACTTGAATCACCAATATTTTTTTTTAACTGAATAATTAAAACCTGGAGTTATTAACGTAGCCTTGACCTAGTGTCATAGGATTCTTCATTCTTTATTTAAAAACAACTCTAACGCCATGACTATTACCCTCATACGATTTAAGAACGATGATAATAGTGTAAAAATGGATTCAATGCAATTTAATGCCGTAGAATTAATTAATAAAATATAAAGAGGATATTTTTAAATAACCATAGAGCTTCACGTTTTTGGCTTACGCATTGGCATAAAATACTGCCAAATAAAGCTAAATACTCACGGGTGGTTGCTATGAACTCGATGGCTCTGTTTTCTTCATCGACTGACCACGTTTCTCAGCAAATTCTGCACTCAGTCTATGGGCCTTCAACGTATTAGGTTTCGACATAATAACACTATCACTAACCCGGAATCACACGGATTGTTTTCTTTACTCAAAATTGACGATTGACTTATCGTAAACACTAACGCACTTTTAATTACTACACATCTAAAGCTAAATATACATTCGTTGTTGCACTTAGGCTTGGTTAAGTAATATCACATAAAATGCTCAATACACTCTTTAAAGCGAAAAGCGAGCGCTTTCTTATCTAGAACACAAATAAATTAATAAAGAGCTCCTATTGATCAAAAGTATTTCTATATAGGCTGTACACATCCACGCTTCGCAATGTATGGGGCACACGTGACACGTTTTGATACTTTTAATATTAAATCGAACGATTGTAGTTTTAAGACGGATTTGATTTATGTTTCGTATAATATTTTAATGTTATATTTAAAGGAGATTTTTTTGTATATACAGGTAGAGGGACGAAGTTGTCGCGTATGGTAGCTTGGTTTATTCGTTTGAAGTTAGATGCGTTTAGTACGCATGCGTCGAGGGGTGGCCACAAGGACTTCTGTATTGTTGCCAGAGCCAGACTTTTTGATAGTAAAAAAAACTGTATAACTGACAATCACATGTGTAGTAAAGATTATAGTTTTTATTACATCAGAATAGAGATTAAATTTATTTGAGTGTAAATGAAAAGGGTGCGGATCGTAAGGGCCGGAATCAGTAGGGTAATGTCATCATTCATGTTTTGTTCATGTAGCAAGAGATTATGAACTGGGTACAATGATTTTAATCTCACCATTTTAGGCATCAAGTTGGATGTTTATTACAGATTTTTTATTTACGAGATCAATCAGTAAAGTTCACGATTATATCAATTGATACGAAATTTGTTTTTATTTATTTAGGTTTATTAAAGATATAAAATGACAGGTAATAACCATCTTATTAACTATATCTTCATTCTTTTGCTGAAGTATATCAATCACGTAAAATTTAAAAATGGGATGTCAAAATGTTTTCAATGGATTGAAAGAAAGATGATGCTGCACTTAACGGAGGAATCGTCCACTTTGTTCCTCCATATTGGCACGATGACCCAGCCTGGCGAAAGATCTTCCCTTTTAAAAGGTGGTTTTTTCCTAACTCCTGGACTATTACTTAGAACAGTATGGACTGTTAACTTAGAACAATTACGCCGCTTTTAATTATATTAACAAAGATAATTTTGATTTCATGATTCAACCTTTTCTAACCTATAATTGACCCTTCTGATTATCAACATACCTAATAGGGAATAAAAAAAATCCAAAAAAATTGTTATTCATTTAGAACGTATGTTGTAAAATTGCCTTTTTTGGATAACTTAAACGTAAAAGAAAATCTTTAACAGGGTAGCATAATCTAATTAAATTGGTAAGTCACCGTTCAGAAAAACTAATTAAGACTTAAAACGCAGCGGCAGAGTGAGTCATAATCCCACAATTGTGAAAATCAATATGAACCATCCCTCGTGTCGATATAAGCCTGCCTGCACTTGTGTACACTGCTCTTATTTTGCTGTAGCGTCAGCAAAAATAGGAAAATAATATTTTTTAAATTATTTCTAATTTGACAGATTTGCATGGAGTTCCGTAATATAGCCCAATTTTATGCGAAACAGATATGTTGATGAAATGCTATCCGAAACATATTATGAAGCTGCAATGTGACAAAATTAACCCTACTGTTCTATTTTCAAAATATCCAGATATCACATGATGGCCACTAAGATCACAAATTTTGAAATTTAAAAAAAGGTAATTTTTTATGTGTATCTTCTGGAATAACTCAAGTCAAAAAATACCGATTTGAACCTCCTTTTTTTTGATAAAAAAAAATCTCTCAAAATAGCTTCACAAAAATGTTATTATTATCAAATGTAGTATACATTTATACACCTACCTACTTGCATTATGGAATATTCATAAAACTCGGAAACGAGAGGACCAACTTAAATTGTTTCACAAAGCACTTTCCACAGCGTAGTGAAAAACTTGGGAGTTCTGAACGGTAAGTAAGCATAAAACTTGCTGACACTACCCGTCGCCTGTAATCCACCACCCTCCCCCATTTCTCAGTTGTCAGCGTGTATTCCAACAAATGTCCCAAATAGGGGTGTTTTATGACGTGCCTGCTTAGTTATACTTGTAACGATAAAATGTCGTATTAGCTGTTGTTTCAGATACTTTTTTGACTTAGCATAGTTCAAACGCAACGTTTCTTCTGTATATTTATAGATCGAGATCTCCAACACGGATTTTGATGCGGTTTTGGTAGTTAACGCTGATTTCTTTTTAGAGGACATTTAAAGGCTATGCTTAAGTGCAATATAACTAAAGGGAAATGAGCAGTAACCGCATAAAGTAATTGACACCTTTTACGAAAATAAGCTAGTTATGGATAAGGAAATCAATAAATAATCCATCCAATCCATTTAATTAATTTAAATAAACGGCTATCGTGTAACATTTTTTACAAAAATACCTCGATATCCTATAAAATCATTTTCGGCGTCATTTTAGTCCACCAGAAAATGATAGCATCGAAATCGAACTTAATTAATGCGTCTGCAGTTTAATTAATTAATATATTGGGGCGTTAATTCTTTAGTTTTAATGACACGAAGGCCGTTAGTGAAATGATTTGTTGGTTTTATAGGATGTGAGGAGGTAATTACGTACTGTTTTATTACTGCGGTTATAAAGGTTTTGGAAACAGTAAACTTAGTACAGGTTATGAATGCCACTGTTTTTAAATTGTGGGCACATTTCCAGTTAAAATACTCTTGATCTTTACAGGAGCAATAAAAATATGCCATTATTTAAAAAAAATAACATCATAAACGTCTAAGCATGGTGTTGTCCATAAATAGTCTCTATTGCCTCTGACGACGGTCCCCTGTCAAACAAAAGGTATCGCAAGTTCTGACAGTGGATTAATGAAATGTTTTTGCTGACCCTCCTGACTTGCACAACTCTGCTAGGGGTGAAGGAGAATTTATTGTTGCAAAAAGCTTTTGAAAAACGGGGATTTACGAAATTAGAGTTTGTTTTTCGCCGTTGGACTTGTGGAAAAATGGTGGGGTTGTGTATCTGTGTAGATAGGATAGTAATTAATTGCAGCAGTTACTTATTGTGAGCGGCTGTTTGTTGTTCTTGCTTGGAAATAGAGCAAAATAAAATCCAGGTACTATGAGTAGTATCTCTAGATTATAAATCATAATTTCAATAATAATTAACCTGAAATTACTATAATTAAATAAATTTACGTAATTTGTAAATATTTAATTTAAATATGATTACCTTGTCCTCTGCTTCTTCTGCTCTGCCCTCGGCCTCCAGCACCCTGTGCTCGAGCTCCGAGAGCTGCAACAAAAGAAAATAATTTCAGTATATGTATCAAGAATATTAAAGCTATAATATCAAATCGTAACAGGTAACGCCATCTATTGACAACGTGAGTTAAAAGTTTCACACGAGACCTAGGGAAAACATTTGTATGTTAGAACCATTTTCCCAACGTCGCTTCGTCGTAGCTGCGCCACCCCTCCAGAGATGGCGTTAGCGTCGCACAGCTACATTATTGAACCACGTGGTGAACGCATAGGGTTGCCAGTATTTATATCTAGATATTTGTCAGTGAGGCTGTAGAAAAGGTATTATTGTTATGTAAGAGCAAGTATTCGTGCGGTTTCTGAGGTACGGGGAGGCGAATCGGTTCGTGAAAGGGTGGATGTTACTTGCAAAATGTTGTAGCAGTGATATACGTATGTAAGACGCGAGTTAGACTGTGTTAAAGGTTTATTTCGCGATGACATTGCGATGATATGTTGGGTGTACAAGCTGTATTTTATTGCAGGAAGATATGAATATGTTAGGTATTTTTATATCAACATAGACTATACGACAAAATATATACAGAAATAAAGCTTTGTCGGCTTTCTTCATATAGGTACCATTCAGGGCGTTTTATTGATACTATCTAAAAATATTTCTAATATGTCCGTTTTGCGTTTGGAAAGCAGCAATATTTGAAGGCCGACAATCCACAATTATAGCCTATTAGGCATCTTATTAACATTTGAAGATACAGCATGTATTTTCTAACTAAGAGTAAGTATACCTATATCTGCGATAGTAAATAAATGCTTGTGCCTTATCTAAACAAAATCGAGTAAAGCTAACGAGCAGACAAATAAAAATATGTGTTCGCTCAGATTGCGAGTGCAATAGTAACGTCAAAGGAAAGCGGGCGGATATGCAATAAATCAAAATCAACTGGGGCTTTTACCAGTCAAAAGGAAATTTTATTTCCCACCCTGTATTAGGTATTTGTTTTAAAATACGCTCCAATTTTGTTTTATTTTCCTGGAAAATTCTGGTTACACGAGATGAATGTTTGGTTTGTTTATAGGTACGTAGGTACGTTGTTTATGAAGTGTTGATCATGGTTTGACTTTCTGGCAGAGCGGAGTATCTCAAAGTGGGATAAGTAATTGTGTCGGTAGATTTACGGGAAAAAAACAATCGCATCTATGTAATTTAGATAGTTATGCAAAGTTATGACGAAAAACATATTTTTTGTCACGCTTATACGATTTTTTTTTTAAAGGGGTGCTCTTTCTTCTGTGTAGTTTAATAGGGGTTCGTTGGGTCACAAATTTTAGAGCCTCTATGTTAGAGAAATAAATTACAGTAGTTAGTTTTTGAATCACTGACTGGCTTTATTGTAAAATCCCTTAGCAATTTTTTATAAGACACTGACAGATTTATACTTAGATTGCAGTTTAGTAACTAACTCATTATTATAATAGTCAGAAATTGAGTTACGTACCTACCTGTAATCTATGACAATCCTAACATATTAAAATCCAGAATCATAACGCAAAAAATAGTGCTGCGAACGCTTAGTCAGCTATATCAATACCAAACAGATACCAGGACCACATCAAAGCTATTTTTATAACCTTACACTAGACATTGCACGTGACTTCACTCGGAGTCACATTTCACCAGTAAATCGACGT
This sequence comes from Tethea ocularis, assembly GCA_963555595.1. Lineage (NCBI taxonomy): Eukaryota > Metazoa > Arthropoda > Insecta > Lepidoptera > Drepanidae > Tethea > Tethea ocularis. The sequence goes on along the minus strand of OY741972.1, from coordinate 7,980,782 downwards.
AATGTTGTACCACGCTTACACACGACCAAACACTTTGACCCTTCCATGCCTCCACATTTCTTCCTTCAAAACTGTGATGGCGAACATTTAGGGAAACGGGGAGGGGCAAGATAATTTGGCAGCTATGTATTTATGAGTCCATAATATGACACATTTAGGTCAGGAGTCTCTGACAAGTCCTCTTGAAGAGTAATGTCACTTTTATTGGCGATTGTTACGTATCTCTGTTTGTTTCGAGTGTTTATTATGGGGATTTTGAGTGTTTCAGTTTCATCATATTTGGTACCTACATACTTACAAAACATTTTCTTTTTAAATATTAAGTTAAGATATTTTTAATGCAAAGCACTTTTCTTCATCTTACTGATACAGTTAAAATATAAATAATAATTACGTCAGATATTCAGTACATTGGAGTTTTTCTTAAGTCAATGTCAATACCGTTTTTTTTAAATATATATACTTACGTATAATACTTGATATAAAATTATCCAAATATCCTTACGATATATTAAGTTGTTAAAATTAATGTATCGTAGTAAAAAAATTAAATTGTATTTCCGAGCAAACCTACCGTAACACATTAGTTTAGAATATACGAATATATGAACTAGTCACGATGGTTCCTATTTATCAATGTTTAATCTGTTCTTCGAGGTCACAGTATTAGCATATATGGTCTATTATAGTTTCCATGGCTTTGTAGGAACATTTTGGGTTAGAGTTTCGGCAAACTGAATTTGTTGATTTATTGCTTATCACATACCATGATATATTAGTACGTTTCTTTTCATAGTTATGTAGTCTGCTACGAGCAGTAATAGGTCAAACTGATAAGGCACATATTACTAATAATAAAGCTGAAGAGTTTGTTTGAATGCGCTAATCTCCGGAGTTACTGGTCCAATTCGAAAAATTCTTTCACTAATAGGAAGCTACATTATGCCCGAAGGTTAGAGGCTACTTTTTATCCCGGGAACGCGAGACCGTAGTAAACAGCTAGAGTATTAGAATATACTTCATTTTTAAGGCCAAAATGAAGAAGAATTAGGTAGAACAAATCTAGAACAATAATTTTTTTTTCACATATTTTTTCTAGCGTGTTCAAGTTTGCGTCGCCCATCTTTTGTGACAACCTTTTTTTTTAAAACGTTTTTCTGTAGTGTACAAACATCCCACTCTCAAAATATCCTGCAATTATTATGTTTGCTCGAAAAGACATACAAACATCTTACATCCAAACATATTGCTATCAAAGCTAACATCAAACATCATGTTATATCCTCATCCACTGATGTATTAAATACAGACGAAGATGTATCAAATGGGAATTCAAAGTGATTTCGCGAAAGCAGAGAAGTTTTACTAACATGATATTGCTTTTAAGATTTTGATTAAAGTTTCGAAAGTAAGGTTATGAAAGAAATAAAACGTGATATTCGTTTCCCGAGAGATAATCTCATGAATAAATCTTCAGATTAAGACAAGCTACGATAAAGTTTTATAAAATTAGTACGTACTTCAGAATACATGATTTAATTTAAGAGAAAAAGAAGTTAAAATATTCTTAGGTGATTATCTATTATCATTTTACGGTAGTATTAATTTCTATATCGACTAGGTATCCCTAAGGTCCAGTTGTATCGACTGACATTGACATACGTGTAATAGTTATATATATCTATAATTTTATTAAAGCTGAAGAGTTTGTTTGTTTGTATCTCCGGAGTTACTGGTCCGATTTGAAAAAATATTTCACTAATAGGAAGCTACATTATCCAGGAACGCGAGTGAAATCGCGGGGAACAGCTAGTAAATGGTATAACTATTACTAACAGTTTTTTGTCAAGTGGGTTGCTTTGGACATTTTTGAATAACGAACGTCAAAATGAAACTAATGATTCGATGCGCCCGGACCTAAGAGTTTCAGTTTGAAATTGTTCTAAATTTGACTTCAAATGAATGATCTAAGGGTGATCAATAAATTAATTTAATTAATCAATAAAAAACGCCGGGCCAAATATAGTGTAAAAAAGCCGTACATTTCTTTGATAATAGTCATTGGCTTAAGAACACCCACTTTACAGAGGAATAAAGAAAAATATTCCAATTCCTCCAGTAAATTGCATTTATCTTTCTGCAGTACTTCAAGTTTCTTCAATAAAAACAAACAAATAACTAACTTAGTTCAGTTCAGTTGGAGGAGTTCATAGAATAAATTACGCTGTTTCAAGGAAATAATTCAATTTATTATAAAGAAATATGTAGGTAGGAGATAAAATCCAAAATCACAAAAGCATAAATACCACATTCCTAAGCTTCCCACTAATATCAATAGACAATAGTCGATATTACATGAAGTTTACTAAAACATCACCCTGCAATATTCTTCCAATACACTAAACTATTCAACTAATATTAAAGCAATACTAAAATCCGTTTCAATTTTCTGCATCGCAGCACGAACCGAAGATTTGAACTGTGAATCGTGGAATTTTCCGCTGGACTTGAATCCTTTGAGCCACTCCACTGGCATGGAAGTAACCAGCTGGGTATTAGTGGACCAGAACTAAATGGGTAGCGCTGAGTTTGAATTTTGGCGAGAGCGTCTGTTTATTACCAATATGAGCGTAGGATGCGCTTAGGAAGTTGTGAGCCAGTGCGATAGTGGGGTGCTTTTATAAGCTGATTATTTAAATAGACAATACCTAACTTTTGTATGTTTTCGTATGGTTTTCATAGAGTTGTTGAATATATAAAATGAAAATGAAAACACCGTTAATTTTCTAAAAGCAAATAATTTTAATCATACGTTTTGCAACTGCTTTTAATGGTTTCAATCAGGCAATATCCCCATACAACTTGGTGAGTTAATTAATACATTAGTGTTATTATGGGTTTCCAGAGCAGCTAATAATCGGTCAAATTGGCATAATTTCCGATAACGACAGTCCCGTGAGCGTGGGCAGGCGATGATAAAGTAAGTATCGCTTTCAGGTGGGTATAGTGGTACCTATCAATCATAATGGATATTAAATCGAAGGTTATAAGTCGGACGTAATCAGAGTAAATATATACGATTTTCAACAAATAATTATTACGTTAGTACCACGTATTTTTCACCATAGCCAGCATTAGTGAGCATAAGTTGTCGTTAACTTTAAATAATTGATAATCTGCGTTTGTTCATCTTTCTCGAATATCATTTTATCCAAAAATATCTATAAATTGATTTATCAATGTTCATTGCGTTCTATTCTGTCTAGTGCTCGGTATTTTATTCATTATATACAAAGGATTCTAATATTTACCATTAAAATTACAAATATTGAACTTAATATCATCTCCCTTAAATCAAACCCCAACACATAATCTACCCCAAAACTTAATAAATCTCAACAACAATAGCCATGAGGCGTCCACATCGAACGGCGGCCAAGCGATAAATGGCCCTTTTGGCGCAAGGCGACGAGCGCGCTCAAATATTTACCAACTACCCAACGTTATGGCGATTCAAATGTAGCGGTTTATTGGTGAGGTTTGAGACTTTACTGTTTGTGACCTTTCTCGGTTCAGATTTTGAGGTTAATATTGTTAGTGATGTATTAAACATAAAGCATAAATAATAATCAACTATATTAATGTTTAGTAGTATCCACGTAAAAAGTAGAAAAAAATTGTGTTACAGACTAATAGTCCAGCTTAGGCCATTATTATTATAATATCTATATTTTTTTACATAAAATTGTTTTTCCTCTTTTCTCTTTTTGTTCGAAATAAGCTTCGGAAACGCATTACAAGCAGCGCAGTAAATTTTTAATAACATTAAAAACTTTCATAACACCCACACTTTATAGCAAGCTAGCAGTATTACAGATTTTCAGGTCTCAAACTTTGAAAATTTCATAATTCAACGAAAGGATAGCGCCTTGCGTTATCTCGTGAAATTTTAGAGATCCAACTGAAGAATAGTTTCATTTAGACACACAAAATACAAGATACAACACTTTTGTGTGCATGTTGTTTTTTAGCTGTCCTATAAACTTAAAAGTGTCAATCTGCTTAGTAGAGCTAACATGGCTCTTCACAAAATCATTGCAGAAGAGTTGTGAAAATATTTTCTACCTAAATAAACCTTATCCGTCTTCTTAGATGAGATTTTTTAAAGCAACAGCTAGTAAAAACCCAAGTTTTAAAGGCTCTTTCTGTTATATTACGTTAGAAAGTGATGGACTAATACTGGGTTTTACTAAAGTTACTTTAATCCGACTTTCATAATAGTATAACTCTATTCTATATTCCAATTTTGAAAAGTACATTCCATTTTACACTGGCATAGTCCGACACTCGCGAGCTCTCGCCTACTCGCGCTCCCTTTGTCTCATCTAATTACGCGCGATGTGTCGACTCAGTCGGCCGACTCATTTCCCAGGTGATGCCAGACTGTTGCCAGACGTACTAGCTAGATATTATATTAACTTTGAAAAAAATCCATTAAAGTTTGGCGTCGGTTATGGGGTTCTTTCTTTTAAACCTCAAAGTCCGTAAATATAGACATATGGCTCGCCCGGTGGTAAGCGGTTACCGGTAGCCTATAGTCTCTTGCGACACACGGGATATATATGTTACCAACCTTTCTCTCTCTCCGATGAGCGTTGGTTGAATTTCAGGACTGAATTAGCATTATCATTTAAAAATATTTGATAGACTCCTAAATGATTGTTAGTGACGTATCTGCGTAAGAATCTAAGAATCTGCACCGGTTTATTTCCAGTCAGCTCATTTATATGGGATAAAAAGTTTCATCAAAATCCGTTCAGTACTTTCTGCATGAATGAGTTACAAACATCCTCACATCCAAACTTTAACATTTATATTATTACAGTAGGATTGGATAAGTTAAAGTAAGTTTATACCTATCAGTTACAAGATCTTGAATTAAGTTTCCGAGACTTACTTACAAAGCAAGAAACAAGGACATTATCAAAACGAATAGTTTAGCTAGAAATTCTTGCTCTGTTAAGGAGCAAGGCAAGAAACTACTCCGTAGAATCCAAGCTAAGACTAGGTTTAGCAATGCATCCGGTGCTATCTGTACCAACTAATACTCTAAATAGCTGGATGGGGACTCAATTCCTAATACATGCTAGTAGGACGGAGTAATATAGTTTTTTTTTTTATCTTAAAACGCGAGTTGTCTTATATTAAAATGACGATATCCAAGAAATTATGATTCTAGATTAAGTTATTCTCGGCATTCTTTGTTGCAAAAAATATACGTTGAAATAGAGAATATATGTAGAGGAATAGTTTTTTTTTTAATTTTAATTTTTCAATAGTAACGTCAGAAAAAAACGTGAATATGAAACCATTTTTTAAAACTAAGAATTAATTTTTCTTAATTGGTCCAAATAACTAGAAAATAAAGCAAAAGAAATGAAAGCACACAATTTTTAAAAACATGGTATTATAGTCAGGATCAGATATCAGATATATTTGGACGACTATTTTGTGTGCTCAGATGAGTGGATTCGATGCCCATAGCACCATAGGATCAAAAGATACGCGATAGCCCTGGACAAACTTTTGTGTGCATGAACGTGTCAGTAAACGTAGTAAATATTATTAAAGTAGGTAATATAGACATAAAACCGGCCATCCTACTGTCATAACCGCAGAGCGGTTGAAACAAAGTTTATAAAATCTCTTTAGTTTCCGCTACACCTGCGTAGGAGTAATGACTCTTTGAAGTGTGTTTCGTACTATGAACTTCTTTGGACACACCATAGAACGAACCTGATGTTTAATTTAGAATCACCTGCAAAGGACCATGACCCCCATGGATGTTTGTCAATGTAATAAATAGTGTATTTATCGCAGATTGATCAGGTTTTTGATTTGATATTTGTTTGTAAAACATAAACTCAAAAACTACTTAACTATTCAACCCTTAGGTTGGAGTTCACATGGATGAAGAACATGGTCAATTCGATAATCATGAAGGGTCTTCGATTGTATGTACGATGAAAATTATAAGGCTAATAATAAATTATTCAGTATGTTATATTCTAATAAAAATTGTTATGAATACATGCGAGCATTGGTATCTACATGAAAATAGAGATTTAGAATGAACAGTCTATACCGAAACTGAAGTTGCAGTAGGCGGGACACGTCACTCGTAGAACCGACGGCCGCTGGGGCAGACAGTTTCTCGAGTGGCGACAACGAACCGGAAGGCGCAGCGTGGGCAGGCCCCCCACACGGTGGGCCAACGATCTTGTGAGGGTTGCAGGAAACCGCTCGAGGCGGGTAGCGCTGAACGTCGATAGTTACAATTTTTACAATACTCTACCACCGGACTGAGAAGACTCCGGAAAGAAACTCAGCAATGCTTCTATTTTTTGTGGATCTTTCTTTTGAATTTATATATAATTACAGTTTTTGTTTTAAATATACATAAACTTCGTACAATTATCACTTGGCCAGGGGACTGCAAGTGCAGAGAGAAGCTACTATGCCCATGTATTCTTGTCTTCCATCCATTGTGGTGATCTTTGTTCAGCATTGGGCCTCTTTCAGCTGATACGATTGTACCGAACGAAACGAATGCGACCAATTAGACAAACAGTTATGAATCCAGAAGCAAGATCGAAAGAGACGACCTTTACAAGATTAAAAATGGTTGAAATCCAGCTGAGAGCTTTATTTATAGTACAAATACAAAATAAGCTTAAGAAAGCTTCCTGTCCGCATAAAATGAAGAAATTGTATCCAATGAGTTTATAAATTGAGTTTACCTCCCCCGCAAAGCGGGAAAATATTTTGCTATACTTACCATTTTCCGTCAAAGAAAAGCTGATTTTTAACTCACTAACTGTGACCCTCGTTAGGGGCGATTGTATATACTTCTAACTTTTTTCTTACTGCGACTAAAAAATATTTTTGAAATGTACGGATTTTCTCCATACATACATACTCCAAGGTTCATAAAATGTAGACTAAAATAATTTAATTTGACTTTTTGTTGATACCATGTACCCAAGAATTTTGTTATTGTAGATATACAAGTATTTCGAGGAATTCAACCAAAATAGAAAGTAGCTGTCAAGTTCACGTGGTGCTTGGAAGGTTAGCCATGCCATGTTCGACCTCAAGCTAGACTTAGAAGGCAAGTTCACGGGCCGCTAAATATGGCCTATGCTAGCCGATGCATAGCGTTAACGTTGTTTTACGTTTATGTGAGAGAAGCCTAAATGTCAAGCAAAATGTAGGTAAGAATACTTAAACCAGAATGTTACTTTCTCTAGGAAAAGCTCATAAGTGTGAGAATGTAAGTAGTTATCCCAAAAATCGGTTATGAAAACATTTAAAAGATTTGCATTAGCATTTTTGTGGTCATTTTAGGATGTCAAAAAATGTTGACCTTTTGTTTTATTCAGTGCATTTTTACCAGTGAAACTTCGCTTACTCCGTGTACAACAATCACTAAAACTATTATGTAACCTAACATACTATTGTGCACGTATTACGGAGCCCACAACAGCGACACAGGCGCCATCTTTGCATGATTGATGTTCCGTGACACGCCGCCTCTAGGGCCGCTACTCTCTACTTGCTATTTAATTAATTTATAAAAAGCTAGTTTAGGTACCTAATAAATAATTGGTATGAATTTATTCCAATATTCTGATAAGAGTTTTCGAGTCTAAAATATGTACATTTAAATCAAAAACTACTTTTGTATTTGGTTTTCAGCATGTATGTGATGATATGACTGAAGGTGGTAAGTAACATCATCATGTTAGCCGAAATACGTCTACTGCCGGTTAAAGGCTTCACCCAAGAATCTTCACGACGGCCGGCCTTGCGCAACCCGCATCCAGCGTTTTCCTGCGACCCTCACAAGATCTTTGGTCCACCTTGTGGGGGGCCTGCCCACGTTGCATCTTCCAGTTCAGTGGAATGGTAAATAAAATTAAGTAGGTACTTATTTTAAATATTTTATTCACGCCCGGGGACGCAGTAGCAGCCCTACGAAGCGGTGTTCAACAAAAGCAACGGGTGCTTTTAATAAATTATTCTACGGAACCCTGCAGCTTTCAGTGCTGGTTTGAGCGAATTTAAGTCCGTATCCATTTATTATACAACCTTTATACAGCCTTTCGAGATTCATTCAACGCAACTGATTTTTGACGGAAGTTTCAGAGTAACGATGAAGGCTTCGACGGATTTTAATGGAAAATTGGAGGGTCTGATGTCAACAAATTAATGTGATTATTTGGGATGTCAACAGTTGAGTTCTTCAGATTTTTTTGTGGTGGAATTTTAACATTATATTTGTAACTTCCCGACACCATTAGAAAGGCATTTTTAATATACTTTTCGTACTGTAATTTTTCAAAATATTTTATATTTATAATGAAGAAACCTAACAGGGATTCGTTTATTCCTTATAGAATAATAACGTCTGGTATCATTCTTCTTAAGAAAATATCTATTTGAACCTATAGGTAACCTACGTAAGATCTATTAAAACTGTCCAAATGTCCACAAATGACGTAAAAAAATTTTCTTTATTGTAAACTGTAGTGTAAGTAAAAATTTAGGTACAGAAAAACTATTACATGATTTTGAATTGTATGAACCTTGTCCACACATATTGAGCTGAAATCCACAGGCGAAACTGTCGTGTCCAGTTAAAAAAAAACAAAAAAAAAACTTTAAAAATAGAACACAGTCGACCGCCAATCAACAGAATGGATGTAATCCATCAATATGTCACTGCGGCAAACTCCAATTTTCATGCGAAGTGAAGTTTTCATCAGCTGGCCGAAGAAATCAATTAAAATAACTTAGTTGATCGGTCATTTATCATTAACGGATCAAGGAATGTCGTAGACGCCTCATGGATACTTGGATCAAGATGTTTGTGTTAGAAGTCATTAGCTGTTATGATGTAGGGGTTCTGAAAGGGGTTTTACACCAACCTTGAGAGGTTAAAAAGGGTGTAATAATATAGATCACAAGTAAAAAAGAAAACATTAATTAATTGATATTATATGAGGAAAATTACCGACCTTATTTATTTCTTTATATTAATTACTAGCTGTTCCCCGCGGTTTCACTCGCGTTCCCGGAATAAAAAGTTAGCCTATAACCTTCGAGGATAATGTAGCTTCCTTTTAGTGAAATAATTTTTCTAATCGCACCCGTAACTGCAGAGATTAGCGCGTACCTACAAACAAACTCTTCAGCTTTATTATTAGTCAAAAAAATATTACATTTAAAATCACATACAGAGTATAGTACCCACGGAAAAATCAAAGGCAAGAGAAAGTATTTTTTCATACATACCACAGATCTATATTCCAACATTTTTCACATAAAAAAGACGACAGAAAATTTAATCACAAAAAAATGTGGTGTTTAGAAGAAAACACGTAATCCATTTCGGATTCCTCCCTTTCCCAACTCAATCCCCGAAACTAAAACATTTAAATACGCCGAGAATAAAATTAAAACTAAAACACATTGAAGCCTAGTTTCCTTTGAGGGGGAACTTTTAAATTATTCCAAACTCGTAGGAACGCGGAATAGTGTCGACTGCCGACCCATATTTTATGCGACAGTGAAATAAATAGCCCAGTAGTTACGTTATGCTGATAACAAAGGCTAAAACTAGAAACTTAGACGATTTAAACCTATATTAGTGAAGCGAGGGCGCGTTCTAAAGATATATGTCTGGGTAATGATGCTTGAAGTTAACTCAGCGTTCTATGAGGCTATAGCTGCATGGTAGCTTTCTATATAAGAACAGCGCAAGTGTTGAGCGAAGAGCTATTATTTTTTCTCAACAATGTATCCATTGAAGGTAATTAATTGGCAATGATTGTGGATACAATAATAAGCTAAGGTATATAAACTTAACATAAATCCTATTTAGGCCCAATTTTACCAACGTCGCATAGAGTTAGGTATATTATGACAAAATTTGTAAGTAGAGATTCTATTAAACTGTCATATTATTTAACATATTCAATTTCCAAAAATTATAAATGTGAAAGTTTATTCCTATTTTTTAACCTCCTTTAAAAAAAGGAGGATGTCCTCAATACGGTAGTATGTTTTTTTTTTAATGTTTGTTCACGCATAACTTTTTTGCTTATAAACCGACTTTAATAATTATTTAACATTTCATACCATATACATAATTTTATCGCTTCAGTTTATCACATGAAGCTGCATGAAAGGGTTAATCGAGATCCAAGAATTTGTAGCGGAAATATTTTATAGTGAAATTGGTATTTTAAAATATTATATATGAAATTTCTTGGGAACTGGTATTAGCAAGAGTTTGTATAAAATTATGGTAATCTCTTACAGGCAGTCTGCGACTTCTAGTCAGAATGAACTATGGAGATATCCTTTGTAACATTTCCCATTTCCCTTTATAATACAAACCGGCGTTAGAGTTAATTATAACTAGAACCTATCGTTCATAACTTATAAAAGCCTTAACTGAAAGAATCAATTTTGTGTTTGAGTTTTGTTGATGATGAACATCTAAATTGGTAAATTTATAATCTCTATAGTAAATCTCTATAATAAATAATACAATTAAAAAATTTGCAAAATGAAACTATGAAAGTGCCTATTTTAAAACCGCATATTTTATATTTTAGAAGTGGTTGGTTATTCAGTCAGTCTTCGTCTGAAAATATCTGGTAAAAAAATCAGCACAATTTTTTGGCTATTTTATTTTTATAAATACTAAACTTAGCGATTTTAAAACAATACAAAATTCCCGTGACAAATTCATAATCATTAGAGTGAATACGCTACTGGCTGGCTTCCATTTACATAACACGTAAGGACCGTCGTATCTAGAAAATTAATTTTGAAAACAATCTAATAACTAGACAGACAAAAGAGCAATTTCAATGTTGACAGCATTTTTAACCGACTTCAAAAAAGGATGAGGTTCTATGTTCGACTGTATGTAAAAGTAGTCTATAACCTTCGGGGATAATGTAGCTTCCTGTTATTGTATGAATTTTTCGAATCGGACCCGTCATTCCGGAACTCTTCAGCTTTATTATTAGTATACCTATATAGATATAAAGATAAGATACTGCAGTGTTGATAACAAAAGAAAAAGTGCACGAATACAAAAAGGAAGAAAAGAAAATTTTTTTTTTTGTTTTTTATATAAAATACTGAAACAGCACCTGTTAACAACAGCTCTAATAAAAAAAAAATAGAAAATAAAACGGCACAATGGTGCCCACTTTTTACACAGTTTTCATTAAACAATTCTGTTTTTGAATTTTGGCATAAATTGCAATAGGTACCAGTGGCGAAGGGTCCATACAAGCCGATTCCCATCGGCTTACCTTATAGAAATCCCAGGCCCACAGTATCCCAGCATAATTCCAGGTACAGTGTATTTTATACTCTGTACCTAATTATAAAATTATCGGTGTTTTTTGAACGGCTCACCATAATTTCACCCCTCGCCACTGGTACCTAACAATTTCAGCTTTTTGCTACACACACTACACGATTCCCATACGCTCTCTATGTGCCAAACAATATTTTAGGGTACCGTCCAACAAAAAACACAACCATAATAAGTACTTAAGTATTTCAACAAAAGGATATCCATTATGTACACAAAAGCATCTAAAATACAAAAAAAGGGCAAACAAACCAACCATGAAAGGTACCATAAAAGCCTTGTACATCTTTACTTCCTTACTTACTTTATCCATAATTATAAATGGGAAAGTAATTCTGTACGTCTGTTACCTTTTCACGTCGCAAACCACTGAACCGATCACGAAGAAATTTGGCAAGCAGATAGCCTATGATATGGAGAAGGACATAGGCTACTTTTTATCCCGGGAACACGGGAGCTAGTTTAGTATAACTAAAATAAGGAATACGGAACCTTTACAAAAATCAACATTTTAGTACACTGCAATTTTTGCAGACTCGGACTCATATGGCGCTTTTGTTTTGGCGATTTTTTTGTAGACGCCGTTCGTCCGTCGCAGGCACCTCGCGATTTATTTAGAGGGCTACACTTTACTGTGCCTGTAGCCTTTTTGCCGTGGAGTACTGCTTAAATAAGTGCCTCGACTTTTCTGTTTCATCCATGCACATTTGTCAGTGGACTTTTTTTGTCCGATTACGTAAATAAAAGGTTATATTATTGTTTCAGTCAATTACTGAGCGCTTACAGCTGCGAAATCCTTTTAACTGATCTGCGATAGTTGATCGATAAGCCAGGTTCTGCCTTCAAGTCCTGTCCAACCCTATGTTTACATAACGTTATGCATATGACTCGGCTGAAATTCGTTATTTTTCAACAATGTCCCATACAATCCTCCCCCTGTAAAATGAATTAGTTAAAAAGTAGGTCAAAGAGTGTCCCATTGTAAGTTCAGGGTACTTATATTACGGTTTTGTGACGTAATGTATTTTTTATCTTTAGCAAGTTTAAGCACCTTTTTGGCATATTTTATGCATATTTTGTAGAGTAGGTAAATGTATTTTACTTTATGTATGCGTCATAAATATTTAAGTAAGATTTTAAAAGGTATCATAGCATGGTATTTTGTTTTTAATGTATGTTTTCAGAATTAAAAATGTAGGTTACATTATGTATTATAATTGCTGTCACTTTTTTTTTATCATAATTCAGAAATTCAGTAAGCCAAAGAGAAAATCCGTCCACATAACATTGAAGCAACCAGCTCTTGTTAAAATCGGCTTAAGCACAGCGGAATATGGAAAAAGAATCCGGTATAATCCGCTTCGATCCAGAAAGTGCGAACACGGCAGAGGCGTGGCGCGTTCCACCGTGACAAATGGTCAGCGAGGATGACGCCATTGACAGTAATGGGTATGCCACTTTACATTATATAATGGTCGGGTATCTTTATATTTCCCTTTGAAGAAGTTGCGTAAGGGGTCAAGCGGGGAAACTATGCCGTAGTTTAAATAAAAAAAAGCTTGTAAATTATACCTATGGTGTTCCATCGTACCTTATTCTTAGAAGTATTTTGGTAAATAATCTAATTAATACCTATAATGCAACTGTTGTCTATGTATTAACTAAATACATAAGATCAAAAACCGTTAATATCATAAATTCGTCATCGATTTATCGAGCCAAGAACTTATCGGGCAACATTCAATCGTAAATAGCAAAGTTTCAAGTGTGAACTGGCTACTTTGCCCGGTTTGCCCACTTTGCCCATTCCTCGGGCAAGCCAACACCTGCGCTGAAACTGGAGTTTCACGAGCTATCGTATAAGTTAACGTCGAATTAATGGTTGGAAAACTGTGAAAAATATATGTATCGAGGTTGGTTTCAGTCGGGCAAATGTGGTTACCCAGCGCCCGTATGTATACGTAAGCGGTATAAGGAAAATCTGTGTTTTCATCGGCTTTCAGTGTTGCCTGTTATCGAAAAAGTTTGGCATGTTAAAATTCGTGTGCAATATTTTTAATGAAATCGTTATTACTAAAGTTATACGAAATAATTAATGAGGAATGATAAATGATCATCGACCACAAGGAGTTATGACGAGGAAGAGTATTTAGCACGATTGTGTTTAAGGGATGATAGATCAGTGGTAGTGACGTCAACAATGAGCTTGAGCTTTCGGTGATGGAAAACATCGTGAGGAAACCATAGCACGGTGGTAAGGTACTTTGTAGTAACCGCCTGGCTGGCTACCACCCTCTAGTTGAAAATCTGTCGCCAAGCACCTTCCGGTGTGTGAATGAAATGAAATGAAATGAAATATTATTTATTCAAATAGACCTTCACAGGCACTTATGAATAGTCAGACTCTAATGCACGGTTCGGAAGGTAGCTTTTGCTGAGAAGAGCCGGCAATAAACTCAGCAATTACTCGTTTCAAAAAAATAAACTTCATAATTTAGGTACATAAAATATATCCTGCAAAAGCGAGCGCTACACCCAAGCCTTTTTATCATTTAAATATTCGTTAATATTGTTTATAGCCTTTTTTACTAAAACGGTCTTAATATGTTCCTTAAATTTATGTGAAGGCAAATTTAAAAGTGAAAAAGGTATCATATTATAAAATCGTGTACACAGACCTAAAAACGAACCATGCACTTTTTGGAGTCTATAAGCAGAATTTACAAGTTTATGTTTATTTCTAGTATTGATACAATGCACGTCGCTTTTTTTTACAAAGAGACCAATATTTTGATGAACAAATAATATGTTTGCATAAATATACTGTGACGCTACAGTGAGGATACCGATTTGCTTAAATTTATCTCTGAGGGAAGCCCGAGAATTCAAATTGTAAAGAGCTCGCACTGCTCTTTTCTGTAAAATAAAAATAGTTTCTATGTCAGCTGCCTTACCCCACAGTAAAATACCATAAGACATAATACTATGAAAATAGCTAAAATAAACTAATCGAGCTGTATCTACATCTGTTAGCTGCCTAATTTTCCGAACTGCATACATGTGTACAGCTGCACTTGAGAGCCAGTTCCCTTCTAGGCTACGTTTGGCTAGGCTTTGGCTAGGTTAAAGGAGTAAGGAAGTAAATAACTTAAATGGAAGTTTCACTCCAGAACGAGAACGCAAAGCAATGAGCCGCATACATATAACTTTTCCATGACTAACCAAATTTTCATGGATTATTGTACTCATCATTATGAGCCATTTTGTGTGAAAGTAACCCTGTATAAGCGTCACAGTAAGTAGTCCTCGATGATTTGTTCAGATAATGTTATTTACGACCCTGAATATAAAATTCCTACATGCTGTAAAACAAAAGCCATACCGTGATGGCACTTATTTCGAATCATACGAGTACCTACAATAAATGAAAGCGTCTATCCATTCCGGATGATAAAATAAATATTTAACGAAGTTGATTTGCTCCAAGACAGAGGGTTCAACTCTCCCCATGCTCCTCTTTCATGTTATGATTGGGTTTATTTGGGAGGATCATAACAAAAATATGTTTTTCACGAGAGGGTAGAATGGGGTTTGATGGGGTACTGTCTTCAAAGTGTTTTGATGGAAACTTAATGCTAGTCATTTTGAAAATCACATCGTGAATACTTGATCAATGAATGTAATTGCCGGAAACAAGCGGTCAATCTTACTGTTTTATTCTTTTCCGACTAAATAAGTATAAGTATTTTTTATTGGTAGGATAGGATAGGATATAGATAATATTTGTATGAGTACTCTGAAAATATTTTTGATATTTTCTCACCGTTTATCAGTGAATTTGTAGAATCAGAATTGCATATGTAAATGGAATCGTTCGAAATTCCGGTAATCTGCGATTCAAATTTACGATAGTCGTTTGGTTGCACAAATACATTAGTTAAGCTTTGCTCGGATACGACTTTAATCTGTACCAAATTGATTATTCACCGGAGGACATATTATTTGTTTTTCAACAGGCGCGCAAAGCGCAATATGGCGCCATAGATAACTCGATACTGACGCGACGCACGGCATTTTCAATCTATGCAAATCAAATGAATCTTCATAAATAAGGGTAGATATAATACTAAATATTCTAGAATTTATTATTACTGAATTGAATTTTATGATATTTTAGTAATTATTTCAGGTTTTATTCGTTCACGGTCATATTATTATTTAACAATTAATACGAAGCATAACATTTATTAAATTATATCAAACCTTTTATGAAATTCTTTGATGAGAGATTTGACAAGTGTTTTACATATTAATATAAAATAACTGTTCAACGCGTAAAAGCAAAGCAAAGAAAAGCTTAGCAGATAATTAATTCCCAAGTGCAACTGCTAGTACACACCTCAGCGCGCAGGTGCTTGGAGACAGATGAGTATAAGATCTTTAACCCGTCACATGCACATAGTGGGTACAAAAGCTATAAATTCGTTCTAAAACGTTCTTGTTCGTCTAATTTTCTTTGCAACAAATCTTACGTTGGAAATTGCAGAACGTTATGTGCAGAGCGACTGAAGGAAGAATTAGAACGAGCGGATTTATATCTGAGACGTGGTCGGGTTAGCTGGGACATGCAATCTTATAGCGCTTTAGATTGCTGGTATTTTAATATCTATGTCAAAGTGATGAGCAATTATTGAGACATATAACTATAAGTAGGTATACATGGTAAAAAATATTTCTACAAAGTTATATCAACATCAAAAAAGGTGATACTTCGTAGAAAATCAATTAGGAGTAATTTTGCTTTTTTTATAAAATGCCAAGGAGACTTGTAAGCCTCTTAAACGTCTACAAGATGTCTGACCTCTTGAAGGGTAACATTTTTACTGAAAAATTTTTTTATTCGTCTTTACTCTCGATTAAATTTTACACTAGCTTCAATTTAACAATCCATCATAAATGTTAGTTGTAAAGCGACACCTATTCCGAAAATAAATGTAATTAAAAATACATATTTACCAGGAGTAAAAACATCGATTTATTTTATATTAGCTATGCCTGTGACCTGCTTTGATGAGTGATGTCTTATGATCTTCCTGAAAAACGGGCTAAAAACAAAAATAATAGGTCCTTTCTGAAACTTGCGCGTTTAAACATACACACACTACAGCTTTATAATATTAGTATTATAGATAAGTATAGAATAATACTTCATGTCTCAGATTTTAAAGGCTGCAATCCACACTTTGTTATGCATGGGGTAAAATGACCGTATGGCGCGATATATTTATGCATTTTGGCAGTCGCATGGCACGTGTTAATATTTAATGTAATGGGTATCGTGTCAAACGGTTCGCTTCATTTAAATTCCATTCGCGAATGCTTCTTAGTATTTAATACTTTATGAATGAATGGATTTTGATGTTTAGTGTGTATGTACGTACAAGACTGGAATTTGATAGAAACTACGTCTGCAATACGAAAATAAGTGTCGTCTAGTTTGAAGACATGATTTGATATTTAAAGCATTATTTCTCTAACTCTTTATTCATTTTATGGAGATGATGATAGGAAGCATTTTCCAACTATTTAAAAGCGAGTGACCAAAAACTCTGTTCCATTTTCATGACTTGATTATCAAACCGTTTTTGATGGATATTGGCAAAAGAGTGGCTTAGACTTTGGAGTCTGTTCATTCTGGGAACCCAGGTGAATCTGCCGGTCACAGTCAAAACCTATTATCTAAATTTACCTTATCATTCGTTAGACAATGGATACGACTGTGTAAAGAATGGCGTATGTAAAACTATAACTGAGTTATCTATTGAACATGCTAGACTTTTTATTATTTTTCAAAAGGGAAATGTTTACTTGCCCCAGTCAGGGTTGCAATGAAACATTCATATGTGAATAATCTTCTTTCCGCTAGCGCTGTTATGTTTTGTATGCGAGTCGAGATTCCGGACTTAATTCAGTGTTCCATATTTTGCATTGAAAATAAAACGTACGTTTTGGCCAGTATTTTTTTTTAATGTTCCATGGATTCCTATATAAATTTATATATGAAAAGACGTGGTATGCATGAATGTAGAGGTATGCGTGAATGGAATTTTATAGTTTCTTAATATCGGTATGAGAGAATTGGTATGAAGGTATTTCGGTGGTCAAAAATCATGTGTAAAAAAATTATAAAAGCTTAGGCTGCGGGCAGCACGCAATATGAACAGTTTTACTACAGTTTTTACTGGTCCCCGTTTATTATAAACTTTATGATGGCATAAAGCATAAAATAATGGCGAATTTTTATAACCCGATGCAGTAAAACACCTTTTATGTGGGTGATAACATCGTTATTGAACTGTTTGGCATGGATATTGCATTAGCACGCGAGTTTTACATTCAGATTGTCATATTTCCTATTAATTACGAATTAGTTGGACATATAATGAGTTGTGTTCGTTTTTTATTACAGCTGGCACGTGAAAATATGGTAATGTTATCACGGTAATGTACGTTCTACGTTCAAAACTAACTGAAGTTATATGTGGCGTTACAGAACTTTTTTAGGGTCAAAAAGTTTGGCATAATGTAGGAGTGGAGAAAACATTAACATGTAAATGTTAGAAATTTAATACATAAAACTGTTGCATCAATATTTAAAAAGACATATCTACCTATAGAATGGTCTTGCACAATCAACTTTTAAAATATTTTTTAGCAAGTTATACAAAATACAATCGACCTACCTAGTCTAATGTAGCTTCCTATTAGTGAAGATTTTTTAGAATCGGACCAGTAACTCAGACGGAAATTACTTCCTACATCCGAACTTACAAACTTTACCTTTTTAAAATACATATTAGTGTAGATAATTTTGCTTTGACACTGTTTTCCCGTAGGTACTACCTACATATTTGCTCATAACCGGGTGGTTTGGATGGGTATAGCGTAAATGATTTCAGCCTTAAGGCGACGATATCCGAGAAATGATTCTAGATTCTTTTTTTCTCGGCATTCTTTGTTGCAAGAGATTTGTAAAAAATATATGTTAAACTAGAGAATATGTGACTAGGAAAAGGATTTTTTTTAATTTTAATATTTTCATTAGTAAGGTCAGAAAAAAAACGTGAATATGCCCTTTTTTAAAACTAAGAATGTTTTTTTCTCTTATTTAGGCCATCCAAATAACTTGATAATATTAACATACATTCTGAGATCCAATAGAAAGAGAATATATTAATAGTTTTCTTACTTTAAAAAAAAGGCTTAGTTTTTTTAGATGACATAAAACCGTCTTTTTTATTAAAAGTGAGCCTCGTCTGTCTCGCATGTCCCCGTCTGTTTAATAAGGGACTTTCGCGGAGAGCATTCTCTTAACTGGCTTGTTAACTTTGGCACAATCTGCCTTACTAAGTGCCTATCAGAACCGAAGTTTATAATAAAACTGCATTAGAGATGTGGTCAATTAAGTCTAGTCTGGGCGTCGAACCCATGGTTTGTGCGAGACCTAGACGCAGATTGCTGACTTATTGAATTAGCCTCGCTTAGCTTAGTGCAGCTTACAGTGAGATCGTTTGTTTATTGTTTATTATATGCCAGACTGTTTGCATCAAGTTAAGAGTATTTTCCAGACGGTTTTAGCTTTGGATTTGAATTTAAATTCTAAAAACGTGGTAAATAGGTTTTATTTTTAAAAACAGGTATAAATAAGATTAGTGTTATTTATTCATATTATTCTGTACAAAGTGTAGTTGTTTTTAACCAACTTCAAACAAGGAGGAGGTTTTATATTCTAGCTGTATGTTTTTGTCTAATTACGCTTTCAAATCAGAATTCGAACATCGATATTTTATATATGTATTTTATAATGCAAACTC
This sequence comes from Tethea ocularis, assembly GCA_963555595.1. Lineage (NCBI taxonomy): Eukaryota > Metazoa > Arthropoda > Insecta > Lepidoptera > Drepanidae > Tethea > Tethea ocularis. Next base: position 7,961,447 of record OY741972.1, on the reverse strand, counting down.
ACAATTAAATCGAATCCGGTTTTAATTTTGTAGTAATTTTATCTTTATATCAAGTGAAATTAAGTAAAAAATGCAACGAAAAATAAATAGGTAACATTATTTGGCAATTCATTTTCAGTGGTCCACCGATACTGAAGCAAGTTAATTATGCATCTTCAGTCAGATCACGGATTGACTTTAAATTCTTGCCTTTGTGTGAAGTCAGTTGTAGGCCGGAATTTCCACACGCTTTATCAAAGGGAGTTTATCGAGGAAACGGTATTGTTCGGGAAGGAATTTATATTGTTATGGGAGAAAAGTTTGTAAAAATCAATGGTACATAGAAAGTAAGCTAAATAAAGCAATTAGTTATCTAAAACAGCAGAAAAACTGATTTAAAAAGTAAATAGGTACTATGAAAATATTCAAATATTACATTACATTTTAGATGGAAACTCTCTGTAAATTTTTATAAAAAATTCCATGTTGAAAGTGTATCACACATCGGGGTACTGGAAACGGTACTTACTTGGGAATTTTCTTTTTGGCTTCATGTGCTTACCATCTTCTACAACAGCGAGACTGTGGTCGAATAAGCCGATTAAAAGATGAAACGAAAAAAAGTACACAATGTGAGACCTTACTCCTTCCACATAACATTCATTACCATAACAAAAGGCAGTCTAGATTTTACAGGTCACAGAAAACCCGGGAAGACCTGGTGCCCTCAACAAGGTACTGTAATAAAAACCCCAAGTCAATTGTGAATTCAGGACACACGGACGATGTGCTTGAAATTTTCATCCATCTCTAGAAAATAGAATCCTTTAGACGTGTAAGTCTGAAGACAAATAACTTCGGCTCTTTCCGATTCGTCGAGTTTGTTTGCGATTGACGGGGAAGTATGATAATTACCGAATACTGAGGAGGTACAAGCGAAAGACGAAACTATTATTACTATAAATAAAAAAAAATTATTCGCTTTTCAACACTCACATTACATTTTCTGATAATGGACAAATCGAATGAAAGACATATTGAAACAACTTGTCTTATACAATAAATAAACTTATATAAATCAAATGATCAGTCTAACCGTTGATCGGCAGCAGCGGCCGCCTCGATATTTTTTTTATAACTTTTGTTTTTTTAATTTATTATCAGAATATAACATAGTTTAAAAAAGTGATTTATATATTAGCACATTTAAACCACAAAGGTTTGTCCTTATGCTAAAAAAAAAATTCTACATAGATTACCCCATTGACTAGACATTTTGTTTACAAATATTTATTGCAAATAAATAAATTACGAGAAAAAAACATAGATATTAATTAAATGTACTTAGTATTAATTTGTTTTCGTATAACAAGAAAAAATACCAATGTAAACATAATTTACATGAAAAAAAAACTGTGAACTAAAAAAGAAGCAGTTTGACTATCAATACAAAAAATATTCTTTAATTATTTCAACTCACCGACACAATAAACCACAGACCGAAAAGCCTTTAAAGATTTATTTGACAAGTGTTTCCAGTGTACACTCCCAAATGCATCCACCAGTTTAAAAGCCTTCCTGAAAGGCAACAAGCGAAGTAGAAGATTCGAACACTCGAAGGCGTGTGCTCAACAAAATTTAATAATAAACATTTCAGTGCGTGTCTACTCTCTTTAAAAATGTCTTTTGAGGGTGCATCTTGTAGCGTGTGAAAGGGCCTAATGAGGTAAATAAGGGGAAGTAATGTAATTCAGTTAGGTTTGGTAAAGCCGTTAAGATTTTTATCGGGTCGAAGTGTGCGTTTGTTTTATTTGTTTGGGATACTATATCCTGTTGGGCGTCGGCCATCTTACAGCGGAGATCACTGATAGCTAGCTAGCTAGCTAGCTAGTAAACTTTGATTTTCCACATGAAATTTTCAAAATAAGTTCCCAGAGACAAAAGAGTTTAAATGCCGTTACACGGTTGTCCACTATAAAGGGAAATCTATTAAAGCTGTATTAAATGGTGGCGACGCCCAACAGGATATTATCCAGTTCATTGTATCTGAAACTCTTAGATGATGTAGGTGAAAAATGTTGTAAGATGATTATACTAATAATAAAGCTGAAGAGTTTGTTTGTTTGTTACTGGTTACTGGTCCGATTTGAAACATTTTTTTACTAATAGGAAGCTACAACATCCCCGGAGATTATTATCCTGGAAACGTGAGTGAAACCGCCGGGAACGGCTATTATGTAATAATAACATAACACTCTCTCTAGAGCCTTGACCATCGATAATTTGGACTCTCTCTAAAACATATCCTTATATCTCAAACTACTTTTGATAGAATTAATTATATTTTTTATTTTTCACTTAGGAACTGAGTGACATAGATACCATTATCTCAAATGTTCTACTTTGTATCTGCGGTCACTGCGATCGAATCACAAAATAATACTATACATAACGCATAATGTTAGCCACTACTCTTAAGTGAAAATGGGGGAACACAAATCAAATATGATTCTCGTTGACAACCCTATAATTGAATGCTCTCTGATTGGCTAGTTCATATCACGTTCGATGACGACATGTCCGGTCGCGTCACGTGGTCAATTTCCGGTTCAATTTCCTATGCAGACGCGTGACATTTGTGGTCTTATAACCGATCTAAGCGGTCGTCTTGGCTACTCATGCTTAGTTCTAATAAAAATTTAAACTATAGCATTCGAATAAAATAATTTATATTTTTAATGGATTTTTCTTGGATGAAAAATCATAATATACATAAAATAATTATACTTCGGCTAAAATTTAATTAACTGACACTTTACGGACCCCATGACGGGCCCCATTAAAACTTCTTTATGTAAGCCCGATTCATTTCGTATCGATAGATTAATTGAATTACACTGAAACTTTATTATTTAGCGAAATTTTCATAAGCATAGCTTTTCAAACTCCTAACATTACCATAAAGTAAATAATATTACGTAAGTCAGTTTTGCTTTAGATTGTTGTTGATTTATTTAGAAACTAGTTACCACGTCATGCTGTCACAGGAACTTTAGGTTTTCCCGGTATAAAAAGTATCCTATACTGCGGGGAACAGCTAGTAATCTTATATTAATACAATAAATGTCCTAAAAACAGATACAAATAATAATAGAATCAAAAAGGCAATACAAATATTGTAGTTTATAATAATCATTACCAGGAAATACTTTAGCACTGCGGAGCTCCGCAGCTAACTAACTACATCTGCGTACTCTATTGACGAAGTTAAATGTTCACTAGAAACGGTATGCGAGAATTCTTTCTTTGAACTGAATCAACAGACATTGGTTTTTTGACGGTTTTTTGTCATTTTTTTATTCCCATCTTCGACTTCCTTGTGCTCTATGGCCAACTGAAAATTAAACATAACCAACCTTTTATACAACTGCTCAAAGGGCGCAATTTAATACGGGTTCATGTACGTAGATAACTTGTTTTTTTTTATGTCAGAAGGTTAGGACAAGCAGGTCCACCTGATGGTAAGTGGTTGCGTCACCTATCGCCATTTGTTTATCGTTCGTTTGCGAGGTTAATGGCATCCCGACATCACTTCTCCAGCTAGTGACACGGAATACGAAGGCCAGATTCCAAGAGTGTGTCCGACATGACGGTCAAAATTTAGACGGAATAATAAAAATAAAAATCCGCACTTTTCTTTTTTATAATAGTTTTTGTAATAAACTTATATCAATAGTAGTTATATTATAATTCCAAATTTTGGACAACAGGTTTATTTAGGTAAGATAACACGCTAAGATAAATAAAAGCTTGTAATAAAAACAAACTGCTATGCCACTTCCAGCAAATTTAATGGTTGTAAACAAAGACACCTGCGGCCCGGCTTGAGGAGCCATTAATCATATTAACGCCTCACCAACACTTATTAGTTTACCATGAAGGATGGCGTAATTAGAGGCAATTACAATCCAATCGCGAACATTGAATAAATCATAGAGATAAAGTAGAGGCAAGTTTGTAAGTACGCCGCTGGGATAATAGTTATATGTGACTTGATGTATGGGTGGTTTTTAATGTAAATAGATGGTATTTACATTAAAAACTACGCATACATCAAGACCAGCCAACGTGGTGATCCTGTGGGGAAGCTTTTGTCCAGCAATGGACGTCTTTCGGCTGACATGATGATAATGATGATGAAATTGTATTTTCTGTGATTGTTCATTTAGGAGTGGACTTAGATATTTTAGGTTTTTAAAAATGCTATTTTAATAATAAAAGTTTGTAAAAAAGTTTATAAAAAAGGTTAACATTTAGTACGCTTGCACCAATTCAGAAACGCCTGAATAATTTAATCCTAAATCTGTGCAATAAATCTCCGTTTATCTTTCAGAAAAAGAAGGATTTGAACTATTTAAAATTTTCAGCTATATCATATATTTTTTTATAAAAAATTGTATTAAATAATATTTACAAAGCGTTGTGTAAACTTTAATTTGAATCCCAAAACTAACAACAACAGCTTTACCTTTAGCTTTATCTTCTTAACTACTTATTCAGCGGACTTTTGAGAGGTCAACATAACAAAAACCAACCCACAGAATCACTAAAAATAATCAGGTATATTTAATGAACTCCGTCAGAACACTAAACGCAATTGACCTGCGATGCAATTTCCGTAATCTGAGAGGGTTAGGTGCGATGCGACAGTTCAGAAAGTTACCTACGTGGCTTCGTTTAATTTGATGGAAAAGTCCTACTCCAGTTTTGGGTCGACAAAATTAAATAGAAAAGTTTACTAGTTGCATTCATGTTTTTTTATTATTATTATTCCTTTCTGTAACGGGAAGCTACTTCATGATATCCCCTGATTTCCGGAATGTCTGAAACGCTCACCCTATTTCGTTTATTTTTGTTTGTAACTAACTAATAAGTCTTCAACTCTTTAAATTGTAGTACCAAATCTTAAGAGGTTATTTACTAGCTGTCTCCCACGGTTTCACTCGCGTTCCCGGAATAAAAAGTGGCCCATACATAACCTTTGGGTAACTTCCTATTAGTGAAAGAATTTATCGAATCGGACCAGTAACAGGAGATTTGCGCGTTCAAACAAACTTTTCAGTTATTAGTAAAGATATATATTTAGAACATTCATGGAATTTTCAGTTATTTTTTTAAACACAGAATTGAATAATTCAAATGTCCCCGCACATTTTTATACATTAATACAATTATTATGATCAAAGACCCTTTGAAGCGATGAAATTGAGTCGCGCCGCACTGCTCCGAGGGCAAGTTTCAAGTGTTTTTCTTTACTTCGTTATATTTTATTCCATTTGCGCAAACTTCAAAGCTTAGAAAAGTGGAATTTCTAACATAAATTGTTTGCTTTAGCGTTGTACTGTTGATTATTCGTCTTATTTTTGGAGTGGTTATCGAATAATAAATTCATTTATGATAAATAATTTACAAAAGTTATTTATGAAAATATTATCTGAGCTTTTACTTGTATTTTCATAAGGAACAAGCTGTTTTCCACGGTTTCATCCACGTTTCTGGGTTAAAAAATACCCTACAGTAATCGGGGATATTGTAGCTTCCTATTTGTTTAAGATTTTTTTAGAATCGGACCATTAATTCCGGAGATTATCTGCTACTTTCAAATTTACAAACTTTATTCTTCAATATTAGTGTAGATTGTTAAAAAAATATTGTTATTATAACGTATTTTCTTAGTGCCAAAAACACAAAACAAGAAAGCAATTTAAATGACCATTTTATAATTCTAACAACGACGTAATGGATTCAAAATTAAGGTTTGCATCAAATGTAGGTAGACATAGCTTAACCAGCAAACGGTAACCGGAGGCGAGCGGGTAAAACCGGTATAACCGGTGCGACGACGGTAACCGGGTCGCAAGCGTGCCACGCATAATGTTGGCGATATCCGGATTATGCGCAACTCAGCACAATTCTGTTTATTACGTATTATTGTGCTCATGAATATTTCCATATGTTAAAGTTTAATCTATTCGTGGTTGGTGGAATTAGGATTTAAGTTTTTGCGTGGCAGGGCTTTACTAATATTGCGTGTTGGGTTTTGATTTTAGATACATATTTGGTTTTTAATTAACTACCAACTTTTACTTGTATTCTTGAAGTTATGATTTGAATCGCTATTATTAGTGGCGATGTTGAAGAGTGGAAATAACTGTTCCTAATTAATTTCAGGTTCTTTCATCATCATGTCAGCCGAAAGACTTCCACTGCTAGATAAAATCCTCCCCAGAGGATCTCCACGATGGCCGGTCTTATGCGCTACCGGTATTCAGCGGTTTCCCGCGACCCTCACAAGATCATCGGTCCACTTTGTGGGCGGTCTGCCTCAGGTTCTTTAGTTTCATATTGTATTTATCAAGATTATTATGATAAATCTATATCGTAATACAGCCTCTCACACCTTAAACAGAGACAGAACTGTCTAGAACTGATCTACGGCCATATCTATTCTCAAATTAATATTATAACGGGTTTGGGCGCCGAGTGGCAACAGAGATAAATGTTACTACCGACTTAATAGGAGCTAAATGTTAATAAATCAATACTGCGCCGAAACCTGGCTCTGGCAGTCATTATCAAATACCCGAGTATCAAATCTGGTATGTTAACGCTTACCCGGATATAACAGATCAACCTTATTTTTAATATTTTTATTTACTTGTTTTGTCAGACCAGTTGGCGCAGTTGGTTAAGATGCCACCTATCGCGCCACTGACCGTGGGTTCGATACCCATCCAGGACAAATATTTTTGTGCATAAACGAACATAAGTCTATTTGTCCTGAGTCTGGGTGTAGGTATTTACAAAAAAAAGTAGTACCTATATATCAGTTATCTGGCTTCCATAGTACAAGCTCTACTTAGTTTGGGATCAGAGAACCGTGTGTGGAGAGTGTCCCAGGATATTTATTTATTTCATTGCTTATACGTTTCATAAAATGTACTGAGATAATTTTATTTCAGCATAAAACACGGGCATAATACTGAAATGAAAACTTAAATTAAAAATTATTTTGTTGAACAAAGGCTTTGTGTGCTTACCACATTAGGCCACATGATCACTTATTATGCTATTGTAATCAAACATAGGTCTTTAATGATAAAAAAATACAAACGACAATTCTGTGGTGACAGTAATCAGTTCATAAGACCAGATTATTAGAGGTAGTACCACAGTGGCTAATCTGTGTGAAATTCCCACATAATCTTCGTTGTATGACATAATACGTAGATACTGTTTGTACACGGCTGACGTTTAATCAATAGTTTTCAATATCCGGGTACATCCGGATCATGTCAGATGAACAGTTTTAATAAACGGGTTGTTATAAAGTTTGTAGCGCGTTATTGGAAATCTTGTAATATATACGTAGACAGTATACAGAGTGTATACTGTGAGATATTAAATGACATCGCAACGGAAATTGAGACCTTGGACCTCTGAGTTTTAAAATGTTATGTTGTTTCTTTAAAAAGTTTTAGATATACATATATTGTTCGCACTTTTTATAACTAACTTGAAAAACAGCGAATAAAGTCGTAATTATTTTAAAGATTGACATAAAATATTAACGGTGAGGGGTCCAAAATACTCCTTTCACTTATACCTGATAAATACCTAATCATAAGTATAAATTATGGACACAAAATCTTTTTTTTGTATGTATTTATTATTAAAGTGCAACCCAATTTTTCCATTTGTTTACTATTGCTATTTACATAGAGAAATCAAAAAAGTAATTTAAAGTGGTATGGAATCAAGTTGTTAATTTATATCATTCATTCGATTTAGAATTTTAAATTGGCGTAAATGCATTTCTTATACTTAAAAATCTTTTTATGATTGATGTCTGTCTGTCTATTTGATTCGACTAATTTCCGAAATGGCTCGGCCAAATTTGACGGGACTTTCACTGTCAGATAGCTTATCTAATAAGAAGTATCTTAGACTACTTTTATATATAAAATAATAACTACTACTGAATAAAATTCCACCCAAAACACATTTCTAATCCCCTAGAAAAAGCCTCAACCAGCTTTATTAGCATGTAAATTACAAGAATAACTTAAAATGCCAACAGGAAGGACATAACAACTGCGTCAACTGCATACCGAGCGAAAAGTAGGCCAGGGAAAGGCCAAATCTATCGAAGCCTGACCTACATAAGGTTGTTGACACCGACCAGACATTGCTGAAAAAATAACGAATAATCAACATTTAACAAAGGGAGTAAAACCTCCTTCAAAAACAAAAAAAATAAAAAAAGGAACACCTTGCAGCTATATTAGCTTTTTTACCTCGTGGTTTTACCAGCGATCCCATATTTTAACCCTTTAGGGGTTGGATTTTCCCTTCCAGTGCTTTGAGCTGTTAGTTGGTAGATCAGTCAGTGTTTTTTTAATTTTTTAGTTAGATATATTTTCATAATTAATTATGGCAACAAATTTAAAATTTATCAAACCCTTCGCTTGCGTCGCTCTTATTGATGAAGACTGTCACCCCCTGATGCCATTTGACATCCTCACTTCTCAGCCAATAAGTCAAAAGACATCCAGGATTAATTACCCCGCATTTTCATCTTAAAATTAACACTTATGTAGCAAAAGTATGTCCCGGTCATAAATCAAAGGGCGGCGAGATTAACCCGGGCATATCTTTTACCTTAACCGGATTTTACCGGGTGTCGTTTGACGTGAAGCGAATACATTAGCGGATATTTCCGCCAGAGTTTTATCCGGATATTCGCGCACATGATTACCCGCGGTCTCTAGAATACAACGTAATTCGGGCGTGCTCTGTTTTTAATTTCTATTGTCTTAACTTTCGGGTATTTGTTGAACAAGGCTTACTTAGTTTGAGTAATAATGAATAAGTACAGTACAAAATATGTTAGTGAAAACTAAATATTGTTTTTTTTTTTAATAAAAAGTAGATTATTCATTTAATATAATATACGGAATATTGTATAGAGTTTGTTATTATCTTCATATTATGTATCTTCCACTTTCTGTTTTAATTAATATACCATAAAGAAAATATATAAACTTATTTTGTAATATTCATTATTAGTATATCAGAAAAAAAAGTAAAATATTCGAAGAAATCTATACTAATAATAAAGCTGAAGAGTTTGTTTGTTTCTTTGAACGCACTAATCTCCGGAGTTACTGATCCGATTCGAAAAATTCTTTCACTAATTGGAAGCTACATTATCTCCGAAGGCTATAGGCTATTTTTTATCTCGGGAACGCGAGTGAAGCCGCGGGGAACAGCTAGTATAATATAAGTTCTATAAAGTTTAGTCCCGGGCATCTCGTACGTGGCTTCTAACTCTTTAGTGGCGACCGGGAGCTCGTTATAGCTCTTTTGTGTGCGCACCTTTAAAGTTCTCACTCTGTATCTCAACCACGTAATGTGGGTGACCCCTAGGTGAGGATACATTAAAAATGCAAGCTGCATTGTTACATTCCTTTTGAGCCCCCGACTCAAAAACGACGGGGTGTTATAAGTTTGACGTGTCTGTCTTTGGCCTCATAACTCCTGAACGGATGGACCGATTTCGATTTAGTTTTTTTTGTTAGAAAGATGTCTTAATCGAGACTGTTCTTAGCTATATTTCAACGAAATCCGCTCAGCCGTTTGGAAATTATCACCAATTTACTAGTCAGTGTCAGGGGTTTAATTAAATTTTTTAATTTTAGTTAGGTTTATACTATGGTGTTTTTTCATAAAGTAGATAACAGTTGAACGAAAATCTAGAAAATAGCAAAATTTTAGAGTTTTACAGCTATAGTAAGTAGGTACGTATTCCAATATTGCCACAAGACAAATGATACCATTACAAGTAAAATAGCATTAAAATAATTGAATTTTTGATATTACTAATTAAATTAACAATATAAAGTATTCCAAGTCAGTTAATAAAATAATATCACATTAATACATATTTAATTTACACAAAAACAATAATATCAAAATATTATTACTATAGTAACAAAATACAGTAGCAAACGTTCCGAACATCCAAATCTATTTCCTATAAATTTATTTGGCACGGCGCGCACCGCTACGTCGTAGTACCTCGTAGCTTCGTAGTACCGTAGGGTTGTCATGCGTCGTAGCACGTCTGTCAGATCCGAAAACTAAAATGGTTCGCTCTAATTTATTAGAAGCTGTGTTATGAGGTTAAAATCCAATAAGCATGTCAGTTTAAATAACTTATGTTATTACATACTAAATCGACTGTTATGCACAAAATTTTGATGCAGAATTTGCAACAAATAAAACGACTGAAAAGTAAAAACCAACAGCACATCTTAATTTTGACATGTTCCACTCAGGCTTTTCTCATGCACACGAGTATTGGTAAATGACTTCAACACGCAGATTGCTTGAAAAATCAGAACATCTAAATCACAGATCAGGATAAACATAGTACCGGGACAGTGATAGCCCTACCGTGGATGTATTATTTTCCCATGCGAAATCAGCGCAGACAAATACACGAGTCGGTCAATAGTCACGTACGTTTCTAGGTAACGTGCACTTGAGAATATCGAGTGATGAAGGAATTCAACGATATACGGAAACTAATAAATGATAGACAGTTGGCGCAGTTGGTTAAGACGCCACCTATCGCGCCGCCGGTCGTGGGTTCGATTCCCATCCAGGACAAACATTTGTGAGCATGAACATGTCTGTTTGAGTCTGGGTGTAATTATCTATATACGAGAAAGTATGTATTTACAAAAAAAAGAGTAGTATATGTAGTATATCAGTTACCTGATTTCCATAGTACAAGCTCTGCTTAGTTGGGGATCAGATAACCGTGTGAACATAATGTCCCAAGATAATAATAATCCCATGAATGATGATATCACTACATACACTTCTGGACACATCTATTGGCCCACCTTAGAGTTTAGGTTTCGATGGCCCCTACCGAAATATGATTGCTAGATTGAACAAAAACTGTTGATGCAGTTTTAAACCTGATTCATTTTACCATCTTTTTCGATCGTATTGTTTTAAATTTGAATTCAGAATACCATACGACATGGAGCTACGCCTAACAAGTCGGATATGCGCCTTGTTAAAGGCAATTGATTTTTGAATAAAAAACATGTTTTATCAAATATAGGTTTAATTTAATAACGCGTGTTGCCTCCATGGGCATCTACCACAGCTCTCATACGATTAGGCATAGAGTTTATCAACCGCTCTATGAAATTTTGAGGGATCATCTCCCATTCCTCTTCTATGGCAGTTTTCAACTCCTGCATCGTCTGGGCAACTGGCTGACGAGCCCTAACACGTCTTTTTAGCTCGTCCCACATGTGCTCAATGGGGTTCATGTCTGGGCTTCTGGCTGGCCAGTCCATAACTGTGATGTTCACATCCCGAAGATATTCCCTGACGATGCCGGCCGCATGGGTTCTTGCATTATCATGCATAAAAAGGAAATTTGGGCCCACATAGTCCGCGTATGGTATCACGTGAGGTTCTAAGCACTCACGAATGTACCTTTCAGCATTTAATGTTGGCAGCCGTAGTCCTGTAACAACCTCAAGTTGAGTTTTGCCGCTCGCGGATATACCGCCCCAGACAGTCCATGAGCCACCGCCATAAGCAACCCTCTCTTCAAAGCAGCATTGTGCGAAACGCTCTCCCTTACGTCGGTAGACCTTCTTCCTTCCATCATTGCCATGTAACACAATTTTAGACTCATCAGAAAAGAGTACACGGCTCCAATCTTGCTGTGTCCAATTTAAATGACTGCGTGCGAAATGAAGGCGCGCTGTTCGGTGGGCTCGCGTTAGTTTGGGCCCATTAGCTGGCTTGTGTGGTACCATATCGCGTTCTTTTAACCTTCTCCGAACAGTTCGAGCGCTCACAGATACTCCGTGGAAGTCGCGAAGTTGGTTTTGTATCTCAATGGAGGTAAGGTGACGATTTCTCAAGCTGGTCGTCACGATAAATCGATCCTGCCTTTCAGTTGAGACCCGAGATCGTGGCCTTCCTTGGCGACGAACAAAGCCGCCAGTCTCTAGGTACCTCCGATAAACATTTCGGACCGCAGATCGACTTAAATTAAGTTGAGCACTCACGTTTCTTTGGCTGTGTCCGGCCTGAATAAGTGCCACAGCTTGGGCGGTGACTTCAGGTGAAGTATCCATAGATTATTGATAGAACCTCACCTTAATGTTAAGAATAAGTAATGTTTGTTGCAAAACCAAAGATATCAATCACTTTTCCAAGAATTAAATCCAAGTAAACCAATAAAACCAAGTTTTCTTAGTATTCGATTGTTTGATATCAACAAACAGGCTCCAAATTGTCTTTTGTTTCTTTAAATTCTGTGTTCGAAATTCAAAAAAAGACTATTGAATGAAATTGTGAATGTGCCAGGTTCAAAACTGCATAAAAACTTTTTACTCGACCTAATATAAAATTTTAGCTAGGACCAAACGAAACTGAAAATACAAGGTGGGCCAATAGATGTGTCCAGAAGTGTAGTATAAAACAAAGTCGCTTCCCTATGTATGCTTAGATCTTTAAAACTACGCAACGGATTTTGATGCGGTTTTTTTTAATAGATAGAGTGATCCAAGAGGAAGGTTTATATGTATAATAGTACCTACTTATAGTACAGAAAAGACGAGAAATTCAAAGATATGTACACCCGTGCCAAGCTGGGGCGGGTCGCTAGTATAATATTTGAGTTCAAAAAGTAGTTAATGGAGTAACAAACAACAGTGAATTTTCAAATTAACGTTGATTAATATTAGGGTTGCTAACGAAGCTATCAAATAATATTGCTTATGTTTCTAGGTGAATTGTTTTTAAGCGTTGGTTGTCGTTACTTAATTTCAATAATTTTATCAATGATATTTGAAAGTTCTTTCAATCATGTGTTGTTTCATTCGCCACATAAAGAAGAAAAACACAGAGATAATGGTACCGATTCTGTTGTTTACGAACTTAACTAATATTAGACAAATCACCTCTCTTTCATTTTAACATTGTTGAAAAAAGATAGAACATTTTTAACGCTGTCACTTTAATCCGTACCGTCGTAATGTACGGGTAAATAGTCGTGACCAATAAAGATCGCGCTTAAATTCACGTTGAAATGTGTGATCGGATTAAACTGACAGGACTAAAATATCTTGCATCCCTTTCTTATATTTACTATTAGAAGGAGATATAGTGAGATTAAATTTATTTTAGTTCGTAAACAACAGAATCAGCACCAATATCTGTCAATTCGTGAAACAATGCGAATGTGTAAGGTATGATTACATAATACACCCAACTCTTAGCGTATTATACAAATAAAAAATTAGTTCCCCGCTTGTGAGTTAATTTGAAGTGCCCGGCTCTGTCACCCTCAAAACTAAAAACTAATGGGCAGGCATTATGTGTTCTGGCTGCTACCAGAGGTTTCGCGTGCTAACCACCTTCTCTATCCTACTAATAGTAAAAATGCGAAAGTTTGTGAGTATGGATGTATGTTTGTTACTCTTTCACGCAAAAACTACTCAACGGATTTGAATGAAATTTGGAACACAGATACTTTATAACCTGGATTAACACATAGGATAGTTTTTATCCCGAGAAAACATAAGAAAAAAATAAAACCCACTTTCTTCCACATCATCACTTACCATTGTAAGATTATAATCAAACAAGCCTATAAAAATACTACTACCATATAATGGATCTCACCAGTAAAACAAAGCACACAATAAAGCAGTTACGTAAACGACCAAGAAGTGGAACTGAAAGTCTTAATCCCAGCACAGTTCGAACTAAATTATTGCAGTTAAAGCCAGCAATCAGAGTGTACCTAGAGTTAGGCACCGTTTACCGTCCCCAACCGTCCGTAGGTGGCTGTAAAATATTACCCGTAGAGCCTGGACCCTGGAGTCACCATTCAAGTTATAAGCATTATGGTTTTATTGTCAGGGAATTACTTACCCTTCTTTTAGTAGAAGCTTAACTCGAGTATAACCTCGAGTTAATTTTTGGGTAAACACCGGACCATTACTGTTGTGTTTGTTTATTTTATTTAGTGACTTTTTTACCTACATCTTTTATTTTGGCCAAAAATGTCTAAAAATAGCAGTGATTGATACTTAGGTGAAATAAACTTGACTGACATTCTGGAGGCGGTTATGGAAATGACGAATAAAGGTGGATTCACGTAACATCCTGCCGCCCTCGGCTGGGGCACGGTCAAATATCTGTAGTACTATGGATTTTTTTTTATTTATTTACAAGCACGAGCATTACCACACATGTCCAGTTAACACACGCCACAAACCATTACTTTATTACTGTACGTTCCCGCTATAATCTTATCACCTGCGCAATACCCTAAGGTGCTCCTTTCGTCGGCTGCCTCAGCAACGAGTAGAGCTTCTAAATCGGCCGATTTATTTGTGCTCTCCGCGTTGGTAAGTGTAAAATTTAACTTGAGAACGCTTTAGTGGCCCATTGGAACTAGATAAAATAGTTTTGTAGGTAAATGCGGGTTAAAGTCGACACAAGTCGCGATTACCTGTGTAGATAATGTTCAGAAACATTGAGAAGACTTGTGGCACTGCTGTTGTATTGGTTTGCGAACTGGTAAGAGATGAGGTAGAAAATTGAGTTTTTAGGAGTACAATCGGCGTATTTAAATGTTTTAGTTTCGGGGATTGAGTTGGAAAGGGAGGAGTCCGAAATAGATTACGTGTTTTCTTCTAAACACTTAATTTTTTTGTGTTAAATTTTGGAATATAGATCTGTGGTATGTAAGAAAAAATACTTCCTCTTTGATTTTCCGTATTCTGTATGGGATTTTAAATTTAAGGTAAATGTAATATTTTTGTAGGAATATTTATATGGTACATTAATATTCTAATATATAATATAAATCTCTATATCATCTCTCTAATATATATAATATATATCTATATAAATCAATAATCTATTTTTTGTAGGAATATTTATATAGTACTAATAATAAAGCTGAAGAGTTTGTTTGTTTATTTATTACGCGCTAAAGTCCGGTGTTACTTATTCGGGTTTACACTAATAGGAAGCTGGATTATCCCCAAAGGTTATAGGCTACTTTTTATCCCGGGAACGCGAGTGAAACCGCGGGGGTCATTAGCTTAAAATAAGATCTTCAAGCTGAGATGTAAATTTGCTACAAAGCTGCTGGCTGCAATGCTGACTAGAAATTATTTTCCAACTGAAGGAATTAGCTACTGTTTTGAAGCTAGAGAAAACGTGTTTTATTCTACTGACTGAGAGTTAAAAAAACTCAGCAATACATTATAATGATGATAGCCTGCGAGGGATTCCAACTCCAAAGGAACTCCAAAACTTTTCCCTCGACACTCGAAGCTATAACTAACTTCATCGTAGCGGGGTAAAAATCGTTTCATAGCACAGTTACGCCCTCTGGCGGTTTTACAAACCGAGTCCTGTATCTGGACTAACATTACAGTCACATAAATTGGATCGCCTATTAACTTTTTACGGTTGCCAGTTATCTTTTACGGTATCGTGTGCACCCAATATCGGAACGTAACGATTTGATACTTTACTGATGTGATCATAAAATTTTGATATATTGCTTAATAGGATGAAATTTCTGAAATATAGAGATTCATCTTATTGAATGACTTGTTTCCGTCCCACGTTTTTATCCGTGATCTCCTATTTGAGCCCCAAGGTTTAAGCGTGACCCACGCATAAAAGAATTTTCAAAGACCCTTTTTAGCGAATGCCTACGTCGTATCTGTTTGTCAAATTTCAGCTCGATCCGTCCAGTTGTACTTGAGAATCAGTTTTTTTTACTATATACGAACAGACCTGTTTTTGATGATGTAGCCGAAGATGGTAAGCACATACAGCCTAGAATGGAAATGCCACTAAAGTACAAGTGTCGATTATTTTTTGGGCATTACACCCTTAGGCCTAGTGATAATGCAGGTAAACATGTCTATTCAAAGCGAAAAAGAGTAGGTACTTACATAAAATAATATGCTTTTTTATCACAGAAAACGCATATCTATTAGATACCATTATAATGAGTTATTAATATATTATTTTGTAATTTGGAACTCATCCAAAATTTATATTTTAATATGGTACCGAACAATCTAAATTACACTGAAAGCAGCTATTTACATAATAATTGAAATTGATATAGCAATAGTTATAATTTACACTAATAATGATATTGAATATTGTATTGCATAAGTAATTGTCTATATATTAGGACAGATTTAGGCCTAAATCTATTCTTAATCTCTTTTCTTCAAGGTAAAGTCTTTTCAGGAAAAGAGAGAGAAAAAATAGTTGAAGTAGTAGGTACCTACAAGCTCTGCTTAGTTTGAGATCAGTTAACCGTGTGTGAATAATCTCCCAGGATATTAATTTTTTATTTCAAACATTCGCGGGAGGCTGTAAGTGAGCTTTCTTTACCTAAAATTATATTAAGTATTTTTTGCCCTTAGCAACCAGATTTTTAACTGCATCGTTGCGTGCGGTCGAGGCATTAATCGGTTTTAACGCAGAGTGCGCATTCTGTGCCGATTTATGCTCCCCCTCTCCCCCTGCCTACACCCCCCGAGCTGCAATGCGGAGGGGTGCATTATAAGAGTCATATATAATGATCATGGTGTTGCGGTTTGGGTCGCCACGGTGCTGTAGGCATTTACCTAAAAGCGTATGTGTTATGGGTGTCCTCCCTTTTTGGTATGTGACTATATGGGAGTTAGGGTAGTCCATTTTGGGAATGGAATGCCGCACCGTTATCTGTATAGTCTGTTTTTTAAGTGACCAAAAATATGTAAACAATTTGGGTAGATTTATTTGATGGAACATCCTACTAATTCTACTAATAAGTTTGTGAGAAAGTATGTTTGTTACTTCTTCACGCTAAAATGGCTATACCAATTTTGATGAAATTTGGTATCAGAGAGCTGACACCCTGGATTAAATAGGCTACTTTTATCTCTCGGGAACTCTGGTGAAACCGGGGCGGAAGCTTTAAATAAATATGTTCCATTGAATAATATCTGTCGTTTTTTGAAATAATAATTCTTGTAGATTATAAATGTTGTAGGTATCATGAACATACCGGATGTCTGGATAAATGGAGGCAAATCTGATGATTGAGAAGTAAGTTTGGATTGTTAGTGAGCAAACTTCTTGACAAGAGAGAGTGTTTGTTCAGAATTCAATAAAACATCAATTTATTCATATATTATATATGGAGCTCGCCATGATTCTTTGAAATGAAGTTGTTCATATTTCGAAAGGTAGTTAAAATCAGTTTTAAAGAAGACTGACCTACTTAGGTACATAAATAAAAACTAATGGTCGGTAACTCGCAAGACACCTCACCTCAGGTTGATTCCTGAGATTGTGGAAGTCCATCACCAGAGTCAACGCTTCATCGCAAAGAAATTAAAGCACCTCAATAGTCCAAGTACTCGCTTAGGAATCTGAAAATAGCAGGCATTTGCATGAATAACTCGCTTCAAAAGCCAGAGTCTTTTATAACGATAGAGATGCTACGGCACTAAACGCCAAAAATAATGGTCGATGTAGAGTTAAGCTTTAGACAAAGCTTTACTTAAGCTTCGAAGTGCCCCTGAAGACTTTCTTAAGTTTTTACGACTTTCTAGTTTAAAATAGGTAAGTCCCTATTTGAAAAAAGAAGATACCATGGAAATATAACTAGGCTACTAAACCAGTATAATAACAGTTCGTGGTTATTATACAGTTTTCTATCCTAAATGAGTGGTGATGATCTTTAAACAGTGGAGCGGATTTTCTTGAAATATAGCTAAGAACATTCTCAATTAAGACAGCTTTCATACCACAAAAACTTAATCAAAATTGCCTCATTTTTGTCAGGGTTTAAAAATGAATAATATAAGTACGCTCTGCTGGAACCACCACATATGCCACCACCAACCAATACCTCGAACCTTTTAGAACCCCAAAACGATGAAAGTACTTAAAAATAAACATTAACTCATATGCCCTCATTGTTTAAGATTCGCAGTAAAATTTACTCACTTTGCCGTCTCCATTTCGTCAGTTTTACGTTCACGACACAGTAGCAACAATTAAAACGTAGTATTTTATTACGTTTTCAAGTGAAATAGGAAACATTAAGCTGTGCACTTAATGTTTATATTGGATTGAGAGTCATGGAAGTGGAAGAAGATTTATTTGAGATCATGTTTTTATATCAAACTAGCGACCCGCCCCAGCTATGCACGGGTGTACAAATCTTTGAATTTCTGGGCTTTTCTATATTATAATATGCATGTATTATAAATATAAACCTTCCTCTTGAATTACTCTATCTAAAACTGCATTAAAATCCGTTGAGTAGTTTAAAAGATCTAAGCTAACAGACAGCGGAAGCGACTTCATTTTAAACTATGTAGAGATAAAGAAGATTACTACCATGAAAAAGATATTGGTGACGTCACGAATGTAATTTTCGTAAGCGAAGGCGCCTCAGCGCTTCGCCGATAAAGATTTGACAGATAGATTCAAATGAAAGTGATAAAAGAGTGCGAATTATAATATGTAGTATTGCTTTCGTTTCGCCGTTTTAAGGCGTGGTTTTACCCTCGTTCGATAGGATTTAATATTTTCCCGAGATAAAAATAACCTATTGGTTGGTACTAATGTTTTAATCTATGCCCTAATGTGTTGATTTATATAATCTGTACAGAATTTTATTTGTAGAGTTATTGGGAATCGAAGTGCAAATATATAGGTATACTAACAACAATAGTGTACACATAAACTTTCTAACTTAAAATATTCGCATATTAAAAAAAATCGCCTGCCGGTGTGGTGAAACCTCAAAAAGTGAATTAATTAACAAACACTTTTTTTGTTTCCAAAATGTTTGCTGATATTACATGATTACAGCAATTTTTTTTTATGGGCTTTTTGTCATTTTAATTATCCTATACCTTCTGACGGGGATGACAACAACAATGCCACAAACTTCTAAATTTAGAAGTTAAGTTGGAGTAATGAAAGTGACAAACAAAATGACAATCTTTTATTCGGTCAGTTGTGTAATACCTTTTTGTCGGACAGACTCGTAGAAAAGACAATACAACATTCATCAAGCCGTATCCAAATACGAAAATAAAATTGCAAAGTAAAATTCATAGCGCTACCAACCCTAATTGCAAATTCAATTGAATGACATCAAACATCAGGTGGAGTCAGGTGAAACACGCCGCGAAAAACACGCTATAAATGAATAAACAAACGACTTTTCGAATTTAGGCCGAATCTTCGGCGTAACGAGTTGAGAAAACAAATAAGCTCAACCCTGGAACATATTATGCCGGGCAATAAATAATAAAGCGCTGCAGAGCCCCGCGGACCGGCGGTGGGAACTTTAATACAAATGTTGTGCCCCTGCGACGACAGGGGGCGTTGGTGACGCGGATTTGTATGTACTTATTGTTTTAGGCAATTTGAAAGTCGTTTAAATTATCGCATTTAAAATAAGCTGTGTAATGTTATGGAAATATGCAATTTTATTGACTAACTGGTATACCAGTTAGTCTTTACTTTCTTACGTTTATAAATGCTAAAGTGAGTTCGTTTGTTTCCTACAATTTCACGCCCAAACTACGAAACCGATCGTGATGATAGTCAATAATATGGAGAAGGACATTTATTCCAGGAACACGGGCGAAACCGCGAGGCGAAAGCTCCTATAGGTACGTTACGTGCTTTGCAACGCCTTAAGCGCTATCCACACATTTCCGGGTCAGGATCCGAGTTCCGAGTTGTTTGTTATACTATGATGTACCCGGACGCGCCTGACACGGAGCTGTGTGAACAAGTTCATACTAATTGTACGTAACCGATTTTTTCCCCGCCCCTGACGGGACACGGCAGGGCCGGGTACCCGGAAATGTGTGTATAGTGCTTTAGGCGTAAGGCACACCGCCAGCTACGTTAGCTACCTGAACTTAGCTCGTAGTGTGAACTAAAGTACAAAACTCCAAGAGATAAGCTAACTCTGCTAACGTAGCTGCGAAATAAAATGTTCTTTTTTTCTTAAAATATACCTCAGGCACTTATGAAATGTCAGACTAATGCTCGGTCCGGATGAAGTACTTATAGAAACGCTGCGTTAAAAACAGATCACATCTATTTTGAAGATCTTACCAAAGCAGTACCAAGTAATGAATCATCATCACCGTACCTGAAACAAAAAAAAATCGTTAGAATTTAGTAAATACATCTCTCTCTCTAAATAATGTCTCGCCTGCCACAGAGGTCGAAGCCAACAATAAATATACTGGTATTATTGTATGAACCTGGTAAAATATTAGCAATTACAATTAGCAAATATTAGTATAATAAATAATATGAGCAATGCTACATTCCAATCAGATACGCAAATATATAATAAATATTTCGATATCCACCAAATTAACTAGTAATTGTAGTTATTAATGACTATCAATGCGCAGCTGGTCAAATTTTAATTACCAAAGAATTAATAGCTTTTGTGAATAAATTAATTGAATATTTTAATTGATACGCGAATGTGATCCGCTGGGCTGTTCGCTAAAGGTTAAAATCGAATTTCGTACAAGTGGTATTATTCTGAAATACTCTTCTTATCAATCATAATAGGGTAGTTGACTGACACATCAAATCAGCTACTTTTTAATAAATGTCAAAACGATAGTTTATAAGGAATTTTGTATGAAATATTACATTATGACGTCATACTCCACGTGTTTTTAGATGTTTTATGCATTAGTTAGTGTTTGGTCATTTATTTTTGACAGTGTCAACTACCCTATTCGATTACATTGAAGTCACGTGTCATGCAGATTGCTTCTGCTTTTTAGAGAACGGTAACAGTTTTGGAATGAAGAATATGATAACTGTACATTTTTGAAAAATCTTTCAAAATCTTCTAATTTCGCTGTATGATATAAAATACGCGATGCTTTTTGTAACTTCTGAAACTATTTTAATATATTTTTTTACATTAAAATGCTTTTCGGTATATTTTGTTCTCTTTTATGATAGTTTGATTTATAATGCGGTAGTTCTACAACATTATAAATTTCTTAATATTAATTTAAGTATACACTTTTTTTATTTTTCTCAAATCGCATTTTCCACAGAATATTCCTTTTTTTACTATACACCTAATTCGTAATTGGCCATACAGTAATTTATATGGTAATGTCCCCTTATTTCCTATTTGCTCAACCCCTAGACTCTTAGCATGTTCACGCCTTTGCTATTAACTTTAAATTTTACTTTTACGACACTTTTTTAATGACTCAGCTTTCCCTAATGAAGCAGGTCTTGAATATTATTGTTTTTAAACGACTACCGACTGCCAGTAAGAAAGAAAGTATTCTGTAAGCTATATGTACAGGCAATTGATTTGAAAAAAATAACGAAATTTTGTTGTTTAAAAACATTAATTTTAATCACGCTATATTGAAAAAAGAAAATATTTAAACCTATAAGTACCTACCTACATTAGCCATTGTAATTTTTGTGGTAACTGTAGTAACCTATAAAAATCGGCAGCTAATTCTACGCTGATACAAGCGAACAGGATTAAATTAACTATATTCTTACGATTTTGTAAGAAAGAGATATAATGAGATTAAATTATTTACGTTCATAAACGACAGACTCGGGTCCACTATTATGTTCCATATAAAATCTAATCAGAATATATAATAAATTAATAAGACAGTGCTATATAAAAAACGACTGAGAAAACTAGAAAGCTGTTTGTTACATTATATAAAGTAAAATAAATAAAAGCTTGAAGCTCTCATCAGCTAAAAGCTGTGGACGCTTCACCTAGGATACACTAATTAAGTACATAATACACTGTCTGGGAAAAACTGTAAGAGTAAAAAATGAGCATTTAATATCGAACCTTAAGCTCCTCCAGCAACTTTTATACAGCATAAGTACACTTGAGGAAAAAATGCATTTTCTTTAAATTATATTGAAAGAATATTTCCATGATACTTTGTAGTACCCGCCTGGCTGGCTACTCCTCAAGTTGAAAATCTGTCGCCAAGCACCTTTCGTTGTGATCCGACAGCTGCACTTGAGAGCCAGTTCTTGCCTTTGTGTGCTTACCACCATTGACTACATCATTACTGACCACGGTGAGATTTTGGTTAAACACAGGCCTATACGTAGTAAAAGGGGTATTTTGATCATAGATTTAGAATAGGATAGATAACGCAAGGCGTCAGATGAAGCGTGCCAGAATTTTGCAATAATCAACTAAAGCACTTCAAGGGTACCTACTGAACTGAGTCAATGTTACATTTTATAATAGACTAGCTTTTCGCGATCTACATATTTTACCTTACGAGTGGATTTTTTAAAAACTCTTATTATGTGGATGCATACACATTATAAAGAACCTTCCAAATTGCGCTTGTAGTACTAAGTTTAGCCTGTGCGTTATATGTCATCATCATTATATCAACCGAAAGACGTCCACTGCTGGACAAAGGCCAACCCCAAGGATCTCCACGACCGACGATAGCCGGTCTTGCGCTACCCGCATCCAGAGCGGTTTCCCGCAACCCTCACAAGATCTCGCAGTTCAGAAGTTAATGTTCAGTAGTTTCTACGTGAAAGATTAACAAACATACATCCTTACCAACATTTACATTGATAATATTAGTAGGATCTATTTATAGATCTAGTGATTTTTATATTTTATTTCCAAAATTGGCTTCATACTAAAAACTTATTATAATGTAGAGTACATTCTACCCTGAAGACTACACATTTTAGTTGTACCTGCATAATATTCACGTTAACATTTCCAATACTCTCCCAGTGCAACAGACAGTGCACGGCGACATTTCAATGTGAAATAAAAAAAAACAGCCTCCGAGCGCGTTTCGTCACTACACAATATTTTTCATTTCCCTGTGAACGCGACATTTTTTATTTTCACTAGCGATATGTGACTATTTGAAATGTATTTTGTTCTTTTTACTTAATTAATTATTACTATACTGATTTCGAATTACATCCTACTCGTGTAAATATATAAAATCATGTGATTGACTTACTGACTGATCTATCAACCCACAGCACAAACCACTGGATGGATCGGGCTGAAATTTGGCATATAAGCTATAACGACTTTTGAAAATTCAACCCCTAAAGGAGTAAAATAGGAGATCGTGAGTGGAAACGCGGGGCGGAGGGCTAGTAATATATGCGAAAGTTTGTGCGAGTGTATGTTTGTTACCACTTTTACATTATATTACTATACACATGGAACAGATACATCATACTTTGGACCAATATATGTAGGATGCTCTTCATTCCAGGGGACAGAATTTGAGCCTTGAGTTTGACCACCTGATTTGGTCGAATACAGATTTTTATGATGAGCTAGTGGTTTCAGTGAAGGAAACCATAGCTTGATGGCAGAGATCTATTTCTCCTTCAACCCTCGGTCACCCAATGCTGAGAGTAGGTTTCTTCTAATACACGCCATTCTTTCCGGTCTTGTGCCTTCTGCGTCAAATTTTTCCCTGCGATATTACACAGGTCGTCAGACCAACGAATTGGTTGCCTGCCCAACTTTGGGTCACAACTCAAGCACTCTTCTACCCCGTCTGTGATGTGAGATCTATTTAGATCAGGTTGAAAAAATGTCGCCAAGCACTTCTAGCCTTCTATGCTTTGTATGCTTACCACCTGCGACCACATGAACACTTAACTAGCTGAGATTGTGGTCAAACATATTTATAATAAAAATATGTTCCCTGTCAAGTTATAGTGTCACAAGTGTATAGATTCAACAAACAAACCGCGACCGTCGAATGTAACGTTAATTAATAAACGTGTAAATACAATTGAGTAATTAATTCGACGTAGGTAGCTCGTCACTACATTTGTCCGGACTGCGGACATGACTGATTGTGATTGCTACATTTTGTTAATTACGTGTTACTTCATACATAGAATTAATCATACAGTGAATTTGTTTATTAGTTTAGATTCAAATGACGAATGAATTAAATATTTTTGATCATTGAAATATAATACCAACATTTAAGATTAGCAATTATAAGTTTGTTTCTAAGCTTCAAGTAACTTCATTAAGTAATCAAACTTTATTTAAACTATATAGACTAAAAGAATTTGCCATCTTGAAATATTTATATAGGGATTATTGTACTCGTCATTATGAACAACGTTTACTATTGGAACCCAACCCTGAAGTTATGAAAAAAAATTCAAACTTTTCATACATTTTGACCTATGAAACTAATTCCGATGAAGAAAAACAACAAAGAAGAGAAATCCCGTATTGGTTATAATACTTATTTATCTATGACCGAGGCCTCATTCTACCTCGTTTAAGTGGAGGCTCGTGCTCTTATAGATAAAAAATGGAGCTGTCAATAAATTTAGTCAGTTACTTTACCTTGCGAAGCATTTCCTCGAGCGAATCCATGTCAGCGGAGGCAGGCTCGCCGCCCGCACTCCCGTTCACACCGTTA
The DNA here is from genome assembly GCA_963555595.1 of Tethea ocularis. Lineage (NCBI taxonomy): Eukaryota > Metazoa > Arthropoda > Insecta > Lepidoptera > Drepanidae > Tethea > Tethea ocularis. The sequence continues at coordinate 7,936,815 of OY741972.1, read as the reverse complement.
TTGTTATTCGTCATAGATGATCCGCACCCCACAGCGCACTAACACACCGGCACATGTATTACACGTAGGTAGACCGCAACTTAACGAATCTTCACTTTAATATCACATTCGTCGCTTATGAGTCGTACTTACACTATTTATTGAGCGATTTTATTAACACTATTTTCAAAGATTATTGACTAGAATATGTTCGGAAGACTGAATTGGAATCTGTTAGCAGATATTAATAAGACACAAATATGTCACAAAGGTAAAAAGATTTTATTAGTCCAAGTAAATAATTTCCATAGAGTAGATCCCTCTATTCTATAGAAATATTTTACATAAAACACCTATTTACATTCTTTAGTTAAAATTTTGTTAGAAAACAAAAAATAGATAGTCAAAATAAGTATAATATTATCAAGCGAGGAACATGTAATTTCGAATATTGATTGAGAATCCATTCACAATCATGGCGTTAGAGCAGTTCAATCAACTCAAAAGCCAAGATGATTCTCTGTAATCAATTTAGAAGAGGTCGTAGGTACCTACTACGATAACATTTGTCATAGAAACTCGATTCGAGTAAAAATAAAACCAAAGTGACAACTACACTCGAGCTCGAGCGTTAAACAGAATGTGTTTGCCAATTTAAATTTAGAACAGGATTTATAGCGGATGAAACATGACAATATCATTATCGACACAATAATATGATGAAGTTTGAACAACAAATTCGAATTTTAAAATACAACAGTGCCTCCAATGGACGAGTCATAATGTCTGACTGTTACCTTTTTCGCCCAAACCGCTGGACCAATCGCAATTAAATTCGGCAATTAAGCCTGTTATATGGAGAAGGACATAAAGGCTACTTTTTATGCAAGGAACCTGAATGAGTCCGCGGAGCACAACTAGTCTACCATAATTATATTATACCCCATGAACAATTGTAATACTGACTTCGTCCGAAATGCCGCTGCGTCATTCATAACAAATACATCTATACAAACACATTTTACTGATTAAATGATGAGTTACCCGAGCATCACCGTAGGGCTGTGCAAACAAAGATAGGCACATAGTAGGGGACAGCGTGTGACTCTGCATACATTTAGCATTTTAGACCCCTCAACATGATGGTCATTTATATTAAAATCAGGTATTTTTCAAGGTATCCCAGGTAGGGTCTGAAGTTTATTAGTACAAGATATTTGTACAACAGGTGGTAATGAGGGCATTTTATTTTTATTGAAAATAGATAATTTTAGGACTAATAAAAGTATGTTGATTATATCAAAACATCTCTCTTCTTGCTTTGTTATACCTAAATGACTAGGTATATATTTTTTTTAATTTATTATCACAATCTATATCTATCTATATCTATACTAATAATAAATCTGAAGAGTTTGTTTGTTTGTTTGAACGCGCTAATCTTCGAAGTTACTGGTCCTATTCGAAAAATTCTTTCACTAATAGGAAGCTACATTATCCCCGAAGGTTATAGGTTACTTTTATCCTGAGAACACGAGTGAAGCCCCGGGCAACAGCTAGTATAAAATAAAGAAAAGTTATATTTCTTGCCAAAAGAAGCGTTTTATATTGTGACAACTTTAATAAATCTCGAAATATCTACTTACTGTAAAAACCTCATAAAGTCAACAAATAAACTGACAAACATATACTGAAGAAGTATGAAGATAAACATATGACAAATGTAAATGGGGGAACAAATAAAGCGTTCGGCAAATTTTAATTAAATTTTAGATGAACCCCTCTGAGCACGCACGGTAAACTGAGAGACTGACAGTCGAGAGATTGATGGGTTAGGTACTTATACAAATATACATTTATATAATCCACTGCACAGATAATTTTCTGCATACCTACCACGGACGCTCAAGTTGTGGAATGAGCTGCCCGCCGTCTATACATACGTTACGTTTAATGTAGGTACTAATACGTTTTCCCAAGAGACTACAGTATGGGGTTCTTCAAGAAGGGTGTGAAGAGATTTTTGCAGGGTAGGCAACGCGCGAGTTATACCCCTGGTGTTGCGTACGGTAGCCACTTAACATCAGGTGGGTCGTATGCTTGTTTGCTGCCTTAATAGAATAAAAAAAAAATAGATACTAGATTTACAGTTCTTTTAGATAGGTACCTAACTTATTTGGCGAAAAATATGGCGCATTTACGTGCTTCAGAAATCTTCGTATTCTGTGAAACGCGTGACACAAAGAGCGGATATTTTTATCGCGCAATTAAATTTCCTATCAGGTGATAATAACTAATAATAAAAGCTTAGAAAACAAACATGCAACGCTACTAAACAGTAGAAAATGTCTGAGAAAATTCCAAGATTTTCAAATGAGTATTATTTCACATAAAACAAATGAAGTAAGCTACAGCTTAACAGCTCAGCTAATTGCGAGTGTAAATAAGCTGTTAACCTAATGCAGGCTAGCTTAGCCTGGCTGAGTTATGTCAGCCCAGCCATAGCGGTTATGCGGGGTCACTATGCGGAACTCTGTTGCAGTTGTTAATTGAAAGTAGCCTTGGACTGAGACTTAGGTACATCGTGTATAACTAGCTATATATACTACCTATCAAACTGTTTGATATTCCTACTAGTGTATTATCACCTTTTTTTTAGTTTAAAGTACCTAATCATGTAGTGCTTGCTACGTTTAGAAAGTACACTTAAGGGTAAACGTTCGGTTGGAGCGCGAAATTCAAATTTTATCACGTTTTTTGCAAATTGCAGCTGAGTTATGGGTCGTATGTTATCAATATGTTATTTGCGAGAAGAATGTTAGTATATTTACTGATTAATAACAAAAGATATCATCAACATATTCCTCCAAGGTATATTACTGACATATACGACTATTTCATGAAAACGTTACTAATATACCTTGGAAGAATATGTTGATGATTTCTTTTGTTATTAATCAGTAAATATACTTCAATTCTTTTCGCAAATAACATGTTGATAACATAATATCTATAACTGAACTGCAATTTGCAAAAAAACGTGATAAAATTTGAATTTCGCGCTCCAACCGACGCCTCCACCTTAAGTCCATTTTAAATTACCATGGTTTAGTTAGAGGATAAGATTGTATGTAGGTACTCACTCAGTTAAGTAGATTAAATAAAATCAAATCATGGCAGCTGTTCTCTTAAAACTATTAAGTTGTATCTATATTAACACCTTCGAAGTTTATTTTTATCTGAACACAATCTGAAATCGTGTTTTCATAGAATCTCTGGTGCGTACTGAGGATAATTGTATTTGCTTTGCCGAACCGAGCGCGGAAAAGGGTTGTATCTATATCTATCGAAATAACTTGAGAAAAGACAAAAGGTTTATTCTTAAGAAATATGTTTTTTTGGCTTGTTTGTACTTATATTCATGTTGCTGTATCTTTGAGCGATGTGAATAAGTAAATCTAAATATATAAAAGGAAAGTTGGCATACAGATAGCTTTTATGACGTAGGTATCCGTTATGAGAGGATTTTTGAAAAATCAATGGGGATTATAAGTGAAACCGCGGCGGAAAGCTAGTCTTTGAATAATTACATAATCTCTAAGATTTTCTTATAGCTCAAAAAGGGAAAGACATTTAGGTACAGTATAACTACATCAATTGAAGACAATTGAAATAAAATAAACCTGTATACGTTTTTATTATTAAATTTCTAACAACTAAAACATATCTAAATTAAACCCACGTTTTCCGGTCAACACCCGGCCCTCACAGTTGCGTTACGATAGACCATCCATTCGTATTAGCCAAATTAATAATAAATAATGCAACATTACATAATGCATAAACAGATGCGTAACACGACCGTAGAATTACAATGAAGTGTCGCCGATCCATGTAGTGTTGGGACACTGTTGAAGTTTTACTTGAGTTACTCGAGTTATTTCGTTAACATATTTACTAGATACTTTAAAAGAACATACAAAACAAGTTACGTAACTAATAGAATTTTTAAGATGGAAAATTATATGATTTTGTTGTTATATTTTTAACCGCGATCCCTTATTTTGGGGTCAAATAAGGGATCGCGGTTAAAAATAATTTAATAAGGGTTTCAATTTTCACAATTCCTTTCTTAGCGAATGCCTATGTCGCAATAGCTATCTCTACGTCAAATTTCAGCCCGATTCCAGCGGTTTGAGCTGTACATTGATATACCAGTCAGTCAGTCAGTCACGCTTTCCTTTTATACTTATACTAGCGACCCGCCCCCGGCTTCGCACGGCTTTTCTTGACTTTTCTGTACTATAATATGCATGTATTATACATATAAACCTTCCTCTTGAATCACTCTATCGTTTGCTGAAAACTGCATTAAAATCCGTTGCGTAGTTTAAAGATCTAAGCGAACAGACTTCCGCTGTCTTTGACTTCATTACATACTATGTGGGATTTGAAATAAATGACGATCGGACTAAAAACAACTTCGTCGGTCGTCATTAGATTTTGAAGCAAAAAAAAAAAATATTTCTTGCAATAAATGAGAGCTTACTTCGAGGTAAAGACAGACGCCTCCAAAACCAATGTCATATATGTAGGCACTACAATATTTTATAATACTCACTGATGGATACTGATTTGACAATTACAGTGTCATATTAGGTAAGAAGTTTTGAAATAAATAAAAATAATAATTCTTCGATATAAACATCACTAGCGCCGCCAGGTTGAAGGCCGACCCCGACAGTTAAGCAAGTGTTAGACTAGACTGTAGGCGTAGATGAATGAACACAGAGTCTGAATGTTGTATAATTTTATTGCATTTTGCATAGTGCGTGGTTGGGACCTTGGTCTGTTGATTAGTAGCTTAAAGCTGTTTAATTTCACGCCTACTTCATGTTTAAGATAGTTTTAGGTCCAGTTTTGTGTTGTTGTTTTCTTGGGGCTTTACTGCATAATACAATATAAATATTTAAGTTTTATTTAGGTTCGAAAATTCGGCAAAAGTTTAGTGTAGTGTATGTAGTAAACACTTTAATCATATGACAGCAATTTTGTTTCATCTCAAATCAAAATCAAAAACTCATTTATTCAGTTTAGGTCCTAATAAGGCACTTATGAACGTCAACAGTTACAGTTTTACAATAGACCTCTACTACCGGTTCGGAATACACTTGAACTGAGAAGACTCCGGCAAGAAACTCAGCAAGGCGTTTTTTTTTTGGTGGATTTTTTCTTTTTTAAATTTATGTAGGTAATTACAGTTTTGTCTTAAATATACATAAACTTCATACAATTATCACTTGGCCAGGGGGCTGCAAGTGCAGAGAGAAGCTATTACAAACAAGTATTCTTGTCTTCTATGTAATGAGCCACCTTATATATATTTTAATACTTTCCCGTGGTTTCACCCACGATGTGATTGGATTTTAAATAATTAACTTTAAAAAAAAAGAAGTTAATAAAATAAAATTAATTACCTTGGAGGTATACCGAACCCAAAAAAAAAGAATTATTATACTCGGTTCATATGCCAAAAAAGTTATGCGTGAACTTTCATCCATCGCATCCTAATTGAGAACCTCCTCCATTTTTTTAAAAGGATTCTTTGTTTGCTCTAATGGGTACCTATGCTAAATTTCAACTTCAAAGGACCTTGACACACACTCTTTTCACAAACTGAGTATTGATGAGTAAGTCGGAACTTTTTATGTATTAATTACTTCAACTTTTATGCTTGCAAATAAAAACCCAAGTAAATAAACAATATAGTTCAAAATCATCTCCATCAAAACTGGACCGTACTATTGTTATGCAGTACATACAAACATAATGTGAGTGAATTTATAATGTTTGTAAGCCAACACTTTATAGTAGATCTGTGTCTAGTAGACAATAGTTCAGTGTCACGTTTCCTTGTTAACTTTGACATTGACGTAAATTCGGGGACATGTGGGTGTTTGTAACTCCTGTTACAGTTTGAAGACCAGAATTTCAAATGTGAATTTAAACCAATTTGCTGAGGACTGCTGAGAAGTTTTGCTGGTTAAAAAGTGTTCATGAAAATAAGCGAATGGTATACTTATAAGTAACATGTGCTATTTATGAGTTTTTTTTAATGTGATGAAATTATCGGTGTTTGAATATAGAACATAATATCACCCAATAAATAAAGAGAATTTCATAACTCAATATTATAAATCAGTGAATATTTTTACAATTAACTGAATAATGTATCTAAGGTACATTTGCACCAACGTCGTATTATAAATAAGTAAATTTGACAGATTCTCTATAAAAATTCTGTGACATAGCCATATTCAACCCGTGGGTTAGCTCAATTGGGCCTAAGAATACTGAATAAACATAAACTACTAAGCCATTATTGCACATTAAACAATACAATAATAAAATCTACATTACAGCTAATTGCTGTATCGTACCCATTTAAGATACTAATAAAACATGATTTGTAGGCACATGTCGCATACGCATTCTGCCTATCATTCAATAGATTGTCATTTACGAGATACAGACTTATTAGTAGTCAGATCTGGACAGGATATTAAGGAGACTGTATCCGTTGGTTGACTTGCCTGACAAGTGGTTTGCTCCAGGTATGGGAATTGTTTACGTAATTACGACATGGCTTTATATGCAGTGTGTAATTTGAGATAGCATCTTAGAAATACTTAAGTTGGTTTTGTAATGAATCTATACTAATAATAAAGTTGAAGAGTTTGTTTGAACGCGCTAGTCTCCGGAGTTACTGGTCCGATTTGAAAAATTCTTTCATTAATAGGAAGCTATTATCCCCGTAGGTTACAGGCTACTTTTTATCCCGGGATTTTAATACCTACAACTTAGTAGTCTAAATTAATCTTTTTGTTATGTAATACATTGACAAACAGGCAGACGGTCCACTTAAAAATAAGTCGTCACTGCCGCTTATGACATTTTTTAGAATCAGGCCGATTGCCCATAAAAAAATCTTTACGCTTTTTCTGAAGAACTCCATATCATCAAATCTAATATGAATAATATTTCAAAGTCTTCTCTGCTTTCAATAGTCAAGCTTTGGATTACGCCTTGAATACTAATAAATAAGTTTACAACTAAATTAAATAGTTAATAGTTACTTGACGAAGTCTCAATTTATAATTTAGTTCTCAAAGTACCTACCAAGCTCCCTGGATACAGTTCCAAAGAAACTTTCCAGCTACCTGCTACTTTAAAATTAAACTACAATACATAAGGTACATGAATTAAGCAAGTTTTAAATACTCTCCGAGCGCACAATAAATACATGCGCAAGTAAAGTGCAAGGAAGAGTTCCAGCAGTTGCAATTAATGTTAGCAGAAGAACTTGCTTGAGGACTAGTAGCCTGATACTTTATGAAATGATATGAACTTGCGATGTGTCTCGGAGTAACTTTTTTTAGTTCCGTCAGTGTTGTCGCTGATCTAAAGGCAGCAACAAATTTTTATTAAATGTGTAAAAAGGCAGCATAATTTTTTTATTATCAACAAATGTGTTTATTACAAAATCGGTATACTTTTTAATACTCCATTCATTCTCATCCCAAAATTACAAAATCCTTTCTCCTACACTGTTAGTAAAAATTCCGTTAACTTCAACAAGTTCCCAAGAAACTAGGTTAGGAGAATTCAAGGTTAAAGAATGTCCAAATTTAGACAAGTCCGTAAAAAACTATCGTCGATCTAAAACCAATAGAAAACTAACTAAAGTAATGCAACTTTAGCCAACTTCGAAGGAATATTTTTTGCCTTTGATCATTTCAGTCTAGTAAGTTTGTGTTTGTTTGAAAAATGGAGGAGAGCGAGCAATTCCCGTCTGGACAATCATGGTTGAAAGTTTTAAAGAGATCCCTTGTTTATAGTTATAACTGAAGACGTCTGTCTCACAAAATTATTATAGCTCTTAGGAATTAGGTAACTATCAGAAACTTTCATATATTGTGTACGTGTAATACATTGTAAGTTACATAGTTGATCCTAGTTTTTTTATTCAAAATCAAAGCCATTTATTCAGTTTAGGCCCTAGGTGATGTTACTAAAACAGCCTATTAATGGAACACCATTCAAAATATCAGTTTATTTTTACGCTTTAACACTACAACTAACTACATATTGGTTTTGCTGAGCTGGGATATAATCTATCTATTTTTATCCCAAATAAATAGGTACAATACACGAAATCGCGTTTATTTACAATCAAATCAGCATTATATTGTTTTCAGATTATTCTATTAAATGAAACATTTCAATTCACCATCGGGAAACCTCTCATTTTCGTTCACTTAAATGAAACAATGCACGTAAACAACAATGGACGATAGTACCCAATCTACCCATATAAAAGCACGGGGAATTTTCGTGTAACGAGTATACATATATAGAGATTCAAAAGCTTCACAAACAATGGAACCGGATACTTTGGCTTCAGGTTGCTTATTTATTAAAATATCCTTCAAGAAACATTATATCATTATTAATTAGCCAGGTTAGCAACATATTCCTCCAAGGTATATTACTGACATACTTATACGACTATTTCATGAAAATGTTACTAATATACCTTGGAGGAATATTTTCACGATTTCTTTTGTTATTAATCAGTAAATATAGTACCATTCTTGTCGCAAATAATATGTTGATAACTTACGACCTATAACTGAGCTGCAATTTGCAAAAAACGTGATAAAATTTGAATTTCGCGCTCCAACCGAACGTTCCCCCTTAAGTAGTTTACTTTGCTGCTTTTCAAAGCAGTTGCTTTTCAAACTAGTATTAGTATCTAGTTTGGGCAGATAAGCCAACGTAACTGAGTAAAAAGTATTTCATTTTTAAACCTATATACTCGTATGAAAAATAAGTAGAACAAAATTAAATTACTATGGTTTTTATTTTTACTATGTTTAGGCCTGTGTTTGACCACAATCTCACCGTGGTCTGTCAGTGATAATGCTGTTGAAGGTAGCACACAAACAAAGCGTAGAAAGGAACTGACTCTCAAGTGTAGCTTTCGAAACTCGCAATACCTCAAACAGATTTTCAACATGGTAGGTATTTACAGCTGAACATCATCGTTATTAAATTTTGTAAATCGAACATAAACAGTCTGTCAATTGTTTTAATCTCGAATTTGCTTTGACAGAGTTCTTATAATGAAAACTATAAAGAAGTAAACTGGAAATTAAACGAGAGTCATTTATGTACGAGTACCTCAGTCACAATGCCCGACGAATAATTAAACAGAAACATTCCATTGTTATCACTATTATAACAGAGAGATGAATCTCGTATATTCGAACCAAAGATAAATAAATACCAGAAATTTAATGAAACGATGTTATAAAAAAAAAACAAAAATTGTTATTGATGTGTTCAATTGTTATAATTTCTGACCGATGAGTTTCGGGAGTTGCTATTAAGAGACATTTATTTTCTAGGCTGTGTGCTTACAGCCATTATTAAAATAATATTCGTCACTTCGCCTAGTACAATTTTTTTATTGTCATGCATATTAGTATATTTTAGATTTGATTCTACTGGCAACACTAACCCACCTGTCAGATGCCCCAAGCCATCAGTTGATCATTGTATATCGTCTTGAAATAACGTGTTATAATAATACATTAAAGCAAGGCTTATATTAAGCGAAGGTAATGTATGAAAATAATGTACCTATGATGAATTTATAAATATAGTTTTTTCTGGATTTATTAATCAACCTGTTAATTGCCATATAATTAAAGAGCAATGTTTAATTCAAAACGTTGTCAAAAAGCAACTATAAATTGTTTAAACATGACCATAATACAAAACAATAATAACTCAAGATCTTGACTTGATACTACTTGATAGGCAGTTTTAGTTATCTACAGACACCCACGGAATCCAGACTAAGGCACGACCCTTTGGTTAAATTATTTAGCTTAAACTGATTCATATTGTAATAGAGATAAATCTTATAATGTCACTAATTCAATCGTTTTAAAAGGTATTTCTAAATGATTACAAAATAAAGTGCAATAAGAATCTTACCTTACTAAAATTATGAATGATTTTCTTTTCATCTCAATCACGCGTCAATGACTAAACGAAATTGGATGAAACTTGATATAAAAATAGACATATCATAAGAAATAGCTCCCTTGCGAACGCGGGGCCAAAACTAGTTTTTAATTTTAAGAATTTTATTTGATAACCTGTTCCATTATGTTATCTCTCGGTTCGCCTTTTAAGTCCAAATAAGTTTTAATTTTACTGGGAAGAAAATTGTTATATTATACACAACATAGTTTATTTTAGGTACATACCTTCATCTAATTCTTCAATATAATTCATCTCAACAAATGCTAAGTTATTCGACAAATATCAAAATAATCCAATTTTATCCAAGTTATTGGATTAATTTAACTTGTTTTCAACTGACCAATAGAAATGCAAATATCAATGATACTAAACTCAATAAACTTGATTACTATTGCACATAATGTATCTGTTTGAAACTATTATTTGCGCTAAATTATAATAAAATGCTAATTTATTGTTATTAAGTATGGAATTCGTAATTGGATTGCCAACTTGAGAAATATTATGTTTACTATTTAGTAAAATTAACTTACTGATGAATTTTGAATGTGGGGATTACCGTAAGTACTCATCGCTATGAACAACTTTTACTATCGGACCAACCATGAAATTACGATAAAGAATAAGAAATAACGCATTTTATAATTTTAATATAAAAAAAATCACCTATATAAATGGAAAACAGTACATTTCAACCGATTTTTGTATATGTATACAAGCATTCTGTAGGTATTTGATTCAACTGTCATTTTAAATGAAAAGCCTCTAAAAATCCGAGGTCACTTGAGATTTTAGTTACCCAGTTTATACTGTACATTAACATACGATATTATTAATAGCTAGGATTACTAAGCATCGAATCACAGTCATTACAGCAATACTAATTTACACATCAATTAATATTAATCCCTCACGTTATTGTAATAAGACATGTATAGTTAGATACATTTAAAGAAGTATATGTAGTATATCAGTTATCTGGTTTCCATAGTACAAGCTTTGTTTAGTTTGGGATCAGATAACCGTGTGTGAAAAATGTCCCAGAATATTTATTTATTTATTATGTTCCTATGAAGGCTTCTTTGAATAAACAATATTTAATTGATTATAGAATTATTTTCTAGAAACTTATTACTTCATATAAAAGTTACGATAACAAAAACAAGATTGTCCAATTATTGTTCATAAGAGATCAATTAGAAACATTGCATCAGTAATTACGATATAGATATCCTTTGGAATCGTAACAACAATATTGCCGAATCGTATTACGCATAAGTTTCACGCTACTTTGTACTGTTGGAAAATATTTTACTACCAATCGCTTTTAAAACTTTTGTTATTCATAAGTGGTGTTATATTTTCAATTTAGAAGTAGTTCAGTGAATTTGTAATTATTTTATTTTATATATATATATATATATTATAACAAAGAACATATTCTAAAACTCAAAATCGTACATAGATTTTTCTGGGCACTACACGAACCGTTAGTTAGTCTGACAATTCATAAGTGCCAGTACTAAAAAAAAAAAAAATTTTCTTTATTCATTTTGCAAAAACCAACTAAATAAGGCAAGATAAATGTTTGTCAATACATGTATTTTTTCACTGTATTTGGATGATGTAACAGAAGGGCAGTTAATACTTACTGATATGTGATAATATTAATTTAATCATCAAACACCTAATTCGACACTGTTAAAAATTCAACTATACCTAAAAGCATATGTACACGTGACATTTAATACGCACGATCCTCGCGTATCACAAAATAAATCCGGCCGAAAACAAAACAAGGTTATCATATCGCTTTCAAGCTCTTTTGTTAGAGCGAGTAACATAATTCAAAGTAATACTGTAGGTACTTCAGATAGCGCCTAGATCTATTGTTGTAGTATGTATGTACGTAGGCCGGCGAGGCCGACCTGCCAGAATGTTAATATGCCAAAGCTTGTATATCGTGTATTCTACTTCACTATACATGCTTTTATGTCAAGCTTCGAGGTACATACATGTTCAATTGCTGTGTGATTATTATTGTTGTGAATTTGAAGAAGGAAATATTTTGAATCTATGTAGTTAAGATTTCGTCAATATTAAAAAAACGCACTTGTGTATAAACTGACAATTATGAATTCATAATTTATGTTAATAAGGCGTAAACATAAAGATCTCCCAATCTCAGCTAAAGTATGTAATAAAAGCAGAGATTAATCACTCTCAGATATGGCAATTGAATTTATAGAGCAATATAAAATTCTTTACATTCACACATCCCAACGGAATATTTACATAGCCGTAAAACGGATACGACAATTTCTAGTCGACACTAAAGCCTTCAGAAGGCCTACGGACACCTAAACAAAAGGCGACCCGCCTCCCGCCGAAAACACTAACATAATCATAAACACACACTACAGACCGCATAACGCGACACACGAAATTTTCCAAGAAAATTAAAAAACATATTAACGTAAACACTCCAAAATCACGGTGCAGAGCACGAGCACAAAAAATTTCACATTCCGACCGCATCGCAACTTAAAAATAAAAAAACCTGCACATTAATTAAAAAAGCGGCTTTTGAAAAAATTTAAATACGATAAAAATGCACGCTGGCTGGATACGCGGCGAGCGCGTATTTCGTAGCACAGGAATCGCGTCTACGCGGTGCGCGGCCGCGACAGAAACTGATCCTTGCGTTACTATAGCAGCCGCCGCTACGAGTCGTAGCCAGGCTCTACGAGTCCGTCTGTAGCTAGTAGCTACGGTGCTCAGTACATGATTTCAGTAGGGGACGTGCCAGTCATGTATCGTTTAAAATGGATCATGTTTTATGTCTTTCAGTTGACATAATTTTCACTTATGAACGTAGAATGCAATGTGATATATTTGTAACCTACCCATTTTTAAAAATGTTCGTACCAAGACGGTTTCTCTTTTTGTCGAATGAAAATAATGTTAAATCAGTAATAACAGTAAGAAAATAAAAGTATCACAGTATAGACTATCGAAGCGGAAGAATCGAAAAGATCGCAAGCTGTATCAATCAAAAACGATTTCGAAAATATAATTTCATAATAGTTAAGCTAAACTGAAATCATAATGACTGAACAGACCAATCATGTTTGTTTATCTCAGTGAGAACATAAGTTTGACTGACACCACACCTTATTTAAACTTCGATTAATAATCCATACAAAATCGTACCCAATAATCAGAAGCATCATCTACAAAGCAATCGCGCGGCTCACTACACAGATGTAGTGACAAATTGCCTCTGCATTAACCATGAGTCGGTCTTAATAAGGGTTCGATATAATTCTGACCGTAACTATGCACCGCGTCGGAAGCAACCTTAATGGGAATATATCAGTTCCAAATTCATTAGCGACTTGAAAGGGGTTCGAGGAAGGTGTTGAGATTTTCATGATACAGAGTGTCTGTCGATGTGTAGTTTTTTTTTACTATGTATATGGCCTGTGTTTGACCACAATCTCACCGTGGTCAGTGTCGATGTGTAGTTTTTTTTTTACTATGTATATGGCCTGTGTTTGACCACAATCTCACCGTGGTCAGTGATGATGTGGCTGATGGTGGTAAGCACACAAAGCCTAGAAGGGAACTGGCTCTCAAGTGCAGCAGATTATTACAAAAAGATTTTTTTTAATCCCACGTCCCAATGTCCCAGGATATTTTTTTTTAATCGCACCAGTAACTCCTGAAATTGCCTACTATATCTAAATTTACATAAACGCTCAAAAATTCTCATCTTTCTATCCACTAAAAATAAATGTTAATTTTTGGACATTTAGATGGTTGGATCTTTGAAACTCTATGAATGAACGGATTTGGATGAAATTTGGCACATAGATTTTACTGTGCCTGTTTTGTGGTTTCAAATAAATCTTTGTCTATTGTCATACTCTACAATAAAATACCATGTATGGATATAAAAATACAGATGTCAGTGCTGGCCTGTCACAAAAGAAGTTACTCGGAAACTAAGAACATTCCAAAGAGCTGCTGAAAGATCAATGTTGTCCCTGAAACTAAAAGACAAAGTAAGTAGTTCAAAAATAAGAAACTTCACAAAATTAGTAGACATAGTAAAAATGATAAGCGAGCTTAAATGGAAGTGGGCGGGTCACGTCGTTAGAACATTAGATGGACGATGGACCGAGAAAATACTACACTGGTATCCGAGAGATGGAAGTAGGACACGTGGACGACACAAGAAAAGGTGGGATGACGATATAGTACAGGTGGCAGGCAGAAAGTGGTTCCGAATAGCGAAAGACAGAGAACGTTGGCAAAAAATGGAGGAGGCCTTCGCCCTACAATGGGCACCAAACAACACAAAACACGAGCTAAATTGTAAATTTATTAATATTTTTAATATTTTTATTTAATTTTTGATTTAAATTTTGATTAAATTTTTGATTTAATTTTAATTTACGATTATGGATTCATTTTAAATTAAATTTATGTATACGAATATTATTTTGGAATAAAGGCTATTTTATTTTATTTTTATTTTATTTTATTTACAATAAAATACCATAGATATGATATTAGTTTAAAATATTAATTAAGAATGCCACATGCCCTTCATACTGGACCATAGAGGAAAGACATAAGTATATACAGTACCATAACTACCGCTATAACACACATTGACTGAGTCACACACAACGCACGCAAGCGTCTAGCGCCCACTACCTTCCATTATTCAATAACCAACACAATTAAACCTTTAAACTAACAAACAACGCAATTACTACCTTAACAACATTAAATTAACGCAGGATATAGCTTGACAGTAGTGAATAAAGCTCACGTACGCGGCGGATCAATGAATGGACATTCACAATGCGCCCACGCATACCGGTCGTAAAGACCTTGAGTATAAGGTGCGTTATGAATGTAGGGAAAATTAAAAATGATTTTTTTTAATGGATAGGCACAAATATCATACCATATCGGATTAATATTTTAAATATGATGTTCGCACTGTGATCGTCAGCGTCACTCATGATTGACGTATTGTTTTTTTGTTTGGATGTAGGAGGTAATCTCTGGAAGTCTGATCTGATTCGGAAATAGCTAGGAAGCTAGAAATATAGCTCTTTATTTTCTATCATGGGAACACGAGTGAAAACGCGAAGATTTAGCTAATGAATATAAGCCGTAATCTACCGAAATAAGAGCGAAACAAAGTCCACTTACTAAATAGATAGATAGTATCTGAAGCACATAAACAGTCTGCATAAAAGAAACATATACCTAATTCCAGACGAATTCAACACTTACAGCTCATAAAATAAGAGTTATTTGAGCTGCAATTTATATTGGTGTCCATGAAAACATTGGTTGGCCGCTCACCAAACTGTACTAGTTTGGACACGTGGTTTTTGCAGACTGGAACAATTAGTGTGAAAAAATACGCGGGAAAGCGTTGCAGCATGTGTGGCCATGGCATCAACTATTAATGTTTACGAGTTTAAATATTATTTTTTACTATACAGCAGTTGGGAGTCATGTCGCTGTGAAATTAAAACTGTCTCATCGCGTGTTGGTAATAGAGCTAGCTTCTGGCTTTCGCCTCGCTGGTTGTTGGAATAAAAAGTTGCCTAAATATTACTCTTTGTCCCATATTTCATCAAAAATCGAGTCGTTGCTCCGTAAAAGGGTGAATGAAAGATACATCAACAAATACACTTTCGTATTTACAGTATTGCGGAGGCATTTATAGTAAATGGTTCATTTTGAAAGGCAAATTATCTTTTTGGATTTTCAATCTAGGTGTTACTCTTAATCATAGCCTTATCCTACTAATATTAAAATGCGAAAGTTTGTGTATGTATGTTGCTCTTTCACGTAACAACTACTGAACGGATTTGTTGGATGAAACTTAGCACATAGATAGATCATACCCTGGAATAACATATAGGCTACTTTTTATCCCGGGAAAACATAAGATACCTCGGGAACGCGGGTGAAACCGCAGGGGGCAGCTAGTTTTACTGAAGTTAAGGTAAGGTAAGATTTTTTATCTACTCTCATATCGTAATGTTCTTATTATGAAATCAAAATCAGTACTTTAATGACCCACTTTAGGTACACCCGTGTATAATGATTCATTATAGTACAGTTGTGTTCCCAAGATAATGCTATAAAATAACTTTTTTTCTATTAAAGTACACTTTGGACCTATCAATAGTATAATCAATCAGTATCAATTCAATTTGACGATGACAATGTGAAAATTTTTTGACTTGAACTTTAGAGATAAGAATTTTTGGGAGTTGGCAACACGGATTTGATTAGGTGTATGATTACTGTGTCTGTTTATTTTATAGTTTTTGCCTACATAAATCATTTTGACCAAAAATGTTACAAAACAAATCATTTTTGCTATTTTTTAAAATTTCTGAGTTTAGATAAAGTACTGTATGATACTGCACATAATTAGATATTAAAAACTCGTGTGATACTATTATGAACTCACACTCGTATTTAATAACCCCTATTATGCAACAGTATCATAAACTACTATTATTAAATTGATACTAGTAAGAGTTATTAGTCACAATAATTATTGCAATTAATTCACGAAAATCTTACGTCATAATAAAAAGACATTTTTTTTTCTCAATGGTCTAGGTCGTCAGTGCAGGTACAATTAAACCTATGGACAAAAATGTTAGCCTACCCTTCGATAAGTCCCGAAAATCCTTTACTGGGCCTTTCAGTTGCTCGCAGTAAAACATTGAATGCTTCAAAGTCATGGTTCTACTTACATTCCAGGATCTGTGACACAATAACAGTTATTGCTTACATAAAGGTTTTGTGCCATTAACGTAGCAAACAAAAGAATCCTTTTCATTATCGAATCCTTTTAAACCTCGTTGTGAATTAAAATAGCAATAATGGGACAATTTAAAACAAAAGCTTTAGTGACAGCTTATTTCCCGAAGCGTCAGATCCCCGCGTCTCAAGGTTGCTTAGCAACGGCACGATTTCCGAAATTTTCTAATTTCACCCTTTGCTAAGGATTAACCATTTAAATCGGACCCTCATATCAAATACTTTTTTTATGAATTTTAAAACTCTTAACAGCTCAATTTATTATGGTACATTTATCACGAAGATAATTTATTAAAATATAAAATAACAATAAATTGATGCTATGCGTGCTACTCAAAAACAAAATTACTTATTTCTTTTGTTTCCAAAGGTTGTATAGGTAATCTAGCAAATATCAAAATAGCACTTTTCACTCAGCTCTTTATTTAGCGTTTATGGAATTTGGAAAAAATGTGCGTTCATCGGTCCTAACTATAGAGTTTGTATGTTTGTTACTTTTTCACGCTCAAACGGCTTAACCAATTTTGATGAATTTGGTATAGAGGATTAACCTATAGGCTACTTTTTATCCTTCGGGAACATAAGATACGCGGGTAAAACCGCGGGGCGGAAGCTAGTTTATAATAATTTGAACACATAGAAGACGTAAATTGAAATTAAGCATTCTAGAATATTCCATATACTGAACACTTGCACACACAGCTTGAAGCTTATGGTATCAAATATGTGAAAGGGAAAATCTGCATAGTTCATAGATTAAGCTAATTCAGCAGTTAAGCCTTAATGACGGGTTGCAAGCAAGCTGCATGCAGTGAGCTGAGTGTGGTTACGGGACAAGAGATAAGCGATAAGTGAGCTAGGAAATGTATTGACATTACTTCAAGTTTTTTTTTTGGAATAGACTAAAGTTGGTAGCCTCTGATGGCTGCAGTAACCTTACCGGAAAAATTGGCGAGCGCAGAGGGCTCTCAGCCGGGCATCATGCATAGTTCAATTTGTCTAAGTTATACAGGATGATTTTTTTAAGTGGGCGTGGTAGACCAAATCCTAAAGTATTAGGAATAGCGAAAAATGCTGAAAGGAGCCTCGGGGCCGATTTTGATAAAAACTAAAACTGTATACTTGGATTTTCAAAAAAATTATTTGCCTTTCCGGGAATCGAACTCAATGATTTTGAAAAAAAAAAACACAGCCTGTATTATTTCTCCATATCGTAGTGTCGCTTATAATGATCAATTTCTGGGAAGTAATGTTATTGGGCAAAATAAAGGAAAGGTCAATTTTTTAAGAAAATACTGTTTACTTTTAAAGAAATAGGTACATACTCGTACCTTAATACATTTTTCAAAATGACACCAATTATTTAAAATACATAAACTTATGATGAAGAACGCACTAAATCTCTGAGGTGTCGAGTCTGCTTGTGTATTGAAAACAATGGCCATCATTTCGAACATTTAACGATTTGACAAAAAATATACTGAGACCAGTTAATCAATATTGATTCCGAAGTCAAACAACGGCAGATATACTAATATTATTGAGTAATTATTACTTTTTACATCATTTTTATTTGTTAATTTCTTTTTTATAAAATCGAGTCGCAATTAAGTGATTGCATTCTATAATTAAAAGATAAAAGCAATCAGAGGCCTGAATATAATATAATAGAGACCCGCCCCCGCTTCCCACGGCTTTCTCGGCTTTTCTATACTATAATATACTTGTATTATACATATAATCCTTCCTCTTGAATCACTCTATCTATTGCTGAAAACTGCATTAAAAACCGTTGAGTAGTTTAAAAGATCTAATGCGAACAGACAGCTGTAGCGACTTCATTTTATACTATGTAAAGATGTAGAGTGGTCGTTGAATAAGATGATTATTTTTAAATCGCTGCCGCTTATGTATTGAAGCATTAGCGGGAGTTTCAGCCTGCAATATTTTAAAAGTTGCCAGCACTAACCGGTTATAGAAGCTCAATTAACTACCAGAGATGCTGGGGTAGTATAAAATATTGTGATAGACTTTTAATTGGTTTAATTAGGAGTAGAAGAGAGGACCAAGTATATTTTTGTATGTAAATAATTAAAAATAGTTTAACGCTATATTTTGAGAGTTTCAACGTTGTAGTAAATAAGGCATTCTATGTTTTTGTAAACACTGAAAAGTATTCAATAAAATTTAATATTTAAAATAAACTTCTTTTTTTTTTTTCTATTAAAAATAAGTAATTGCAAAATACCTAGTACTCAAAATTATAATTTATATTCTTGTACTAGTTTGAGTAGATATTATACTTATTATAGAATCACGCTATTTTGTTATATTACAAATATTTATTTAATTGCCTTTGAACAAAAATCAATTATGTATTTACAGGAATTGAAACACCCTAGTAATGGTACGCAATATTTGAATATAAAATGAAAATTTGAAATTATTGCTGATCGTTACATCGACGAAACAAGTCTTGTACTCTTATAACACCTTTATGTTAGCAAATAAATTATTCTTATTCAAATAAATAAATAGGAAAAACACAAAAAGATATTTAGCAGAGCGTGGTTTCGATCCACGGACCTCTGGGTTATGGGCCCAGCACGCTTCCACTGCGCCACTCTGCTCTTGTGCAAAGTGACGAAATTACTGTTTAGTAGGCGACATAGATATTATAGAGCGCAGGCGTATGACGTAATCTTTTCATGTATGATGCGATAACTTTACGGTATGCGATAATGAACTTTGAGACGAACTGATACAAGTTTATTTATAGCACAAGGACTTTGTACTATTGTAATTTTTTGCGTGATATGGGTGACGTATGATTCTATATTTAAATACTCACAACGATACGACGCTCAGTACATTTTCCTCAAAAACGATTCAACCGATTTCAATGTCGTTTTTAGGGCTCTGTACCCAATGGGTGCCAACGGAACACTATTTATTTATTAGCAAACTAACCAGCAAACTAAGTGAATTTGCTGGCTGACAAGAGCCCCGCCGTTGCTCTACGCTTACTACCTTTGCTTATTGAATAGTGTTTTATAGCAGGTTCAAGGTAGATACAATTAAAAAAAAACAAAATGAATATTACCACAGTAAATTAACCCTATTTTGTCAACCTGCGGTATTACCCGCTAAATTAAATAATCTACTAACAAAAGCCAAAATTAAAGTAGGTTATATAAAATACCCGATTTCACGAGTTAATTTAACCCATAACCGGGTGTAGTATGAAAACATTATGCGAATGACGGTATCGTAATAAACCATAGGTACAAAAGGAAGCGAGGGTTAAGTAGAGTGACACGTTGTTTTGTACAAAAGCCGGACTTTGCTACTGCCATTTTTAAAGGGTTAGGATGAGTTCATGTCATGGTGAAGCAAGATATAAAAACATCGATAAAGAACAAGAGTTGTGCTTTTTTGATCACTGGATGGAATCTTTTCATTTTTAAGGAAGGGTTATTGTATTTAAATTATTATGTCGAATTTACATAATTTTAACACTTGTATGGCCACCGCGCCATCTAGTGATTGAATTCCGTACTTACTGCGAAACCTGTTGACAATAAATTAAGTTATGTAATAATGGGTGTTTGAGCTCTACAGGATTGTTATTTTTTTATCCATTATACTATATCATTACAGATATTCTATATTGAAACAAAGATTTCTTTACTGGCTCTGTCCAACATAAGGTGATCCTTACCGCAGGATGCATGTATCAAAGTAATGTAACCAAAATTAAAGTGGCCGCCCAATTTCCGGGGTAAAAATAACAACACCTGTCCCGTACTCGCCCTGTCACCCCCCAGCGGGTAATGGCGTGAAGATTTATCTCCTTTTACATGGAATTTTAATGTAACACCCGTATGTGGTGGAAATAGGAAGAATGTGGAAATAATGACGTTGTCTGCATGTTGATTAATGATAAGCCATGCATTTGTCAACGGAATTTATGCTGGTTCTATCTTGTATGATATGTTCAGTATTTTTTAAATGATTGCATGTGTTTATTAAATTAACCCTAAAATATTTAATATCGTATGTGGATTTTCAAATTATAATCGATATGTTGAATCGAATGAATAATTGATTGTTTAATCTCATGAAATGAATGAAGACTACTTGAGATTATAATCCAACGAAAAATAAGCACGTGACAATCAAAACTAAATCTTAATGCTGGTGGACTGATACTACAATCGTTTACTCAATCAAAGCTTTGACTAAATTCTATCACCAGATGAAGGTTTACTAGTTGCATAATTGTGACGCTAAAATGAATACTCGTTAGGTTGTAAACTGCATGTCATCTAATTCTAATAGATACCGTACATTCTCCGTAACCTGATCAGCTGGCATTAATGTCCTGAACACACAGTGCTGACCATTGCAACTGATGGGTCCATTCCCAACGAGCCATCACTTACACTTCATTTCTCATGTCATTCACAACCATAAGCGAAACATATCCAACATAAACAGACCTGTGAATTTCTTTACAGCACACCCCTCCCCTATCTCTCACTACTAGCGGCAAAGGGGCGAGGGAGATCAACACAAACTGAACGCTATAAAACATTACCAATAAATCTTGAGCTCCCAGTCTCTTAGGTCTGTATCGTTATTATATTGATAGAGGCTTTGCTAGAGGTCTACTCGAAGTGGCCATAACTGATCAGTGGTTCGGAAACTCGCGATAATGTAGTTGAATTATGGATTTGAGATGCGAGTTCTTGAAATTAATTTATGTTAGTTCACAACTGTGTTCGGTTGGTGGAAAAAGTCCTCTTTTGAAATATTTGAAACAATGGATTATTTTTTTCATTATTTGATTGCCACCTAAATGTAGGTACGTCATAAATAAAAAAGATGCGGTTTTGAAATTAAAAATCCAAAATTGTATTAAATTTTAAAGCCATTTCAATCGTGCGTGGAAAACCAGTAATAATTTAAAAGCCAACACCATTTATTTATCTTTAAAATACACAAAACGTCAATTCCTGACAGCAGCAGTGTTTGCAAATGGCGGCCGACCGAGTGCGTGCATTTACATAACTCTCAATTACATTTGGATTTAAAATGGCCGGCACGTGCGTGAAATAGAAATAAAAAAGTATATTGCTGCGATGGGTGTGCGGAATCACGCGGCGCGGCGCCGGCGGGAAAAAGGTTTAAAAAATAGTGCTTGCTCAAAATTACGTGGTAGCTGGTGTTAAAATATTGATGTTTCTATCCACAATACTAAGTGTAATATACGTATAAATAAAGTTTATATTACTTATTAATTTTGATCAAACTAACATCAATTCTGTTCCAATAAGATATGTAAAAAATATCTATATCAAAACAGCAACGTCATGACCATGAGACCATACATGTATATGTATAAATAGAGATATCAATATCAGTTAAACTGTGTTCAATATAAACTATAATTTAGTACAATTAAGCTAGGACTGACATTAGGTCCAAATATAGCAATTAATGTGAACGTCCAAACTCCAAACGCACGGGTTCCATAACATTAATACCTATTAGTTTATGTAATTTGTTATTGCTGAATTACTCTAATTGTTATGACTAATGATAGTTGACTATTATGCATCGAACACCCAGACGTCTACGGTTTAGTTTACGATAAATCAATCAACACAAATCGATCCACCTTACAAAGGTAACAAAACTATAAAAAACTTGGTAACATAGTATGAATTAAAGTCTGTTTACACATTATTGAAAAAGGATACAAAAATATTGAATGCTGCCAAATTAGTCTATGCCGTGGTCACCTCATTTACGGGTATAGTCATGATGAAGATGTCGATTAAATCTGTCGAAATAAGCGATTGGATAAATTTGACAGATTTATATCGTTTTGTAATGTTTTTTGTTTGAAAGAGATATGGTATTAAATCATTTTTAAGGTTATAGATTAAATCAACAGATCGGTATTAGCTCTTTAGGTTATTAGCCTAATCCACGCAATAGACAGTTTCGTTATCTACTATTATGATCATCTAAAAACTAACTACCTCACCACCCAAAGTAGCTTACCTTCATTAGTGCTTAGGGCCTAAACTGAAAAAAATACTTTGGCTCTATTGACCCTTATTCAAAGGTAGTGCCAGTCCTTAAACCCTGTATAACCCACGGTCAATCTAATATTTGTATAATAACCGTTTGAAGCGTCCAAATTTGTATGTACCGAACCAGTGGCCACCTGAGGGCGTCGGTTAACCAAATTAGCATATTGATTGTTTGCAGACGTGTCCAACCGTGTTTAACCACTGTGCACTGTGGTCTCAAAGGACTCTGGCCCTCAGGACAACACAAACAGTGGAACTTAAGATTGATGAGCAGCGAATAGTTTTTGCGTTCCTTGTGATTAGCGCCTGAGACTTATGTCAATTGATTATTCTTTATATTAATTATGCTTTCGAAACTATTTAAATCTTTAAATTGGGTTCTTTATCAATAAATAACGGATATTTGTCAGAAAGGAGCCAATATAGTTATATATTGTGTGTAATAAATAAATAAATATTAATTTTAATGAAAAATTAGTACATATATTAATTTTATAGCCATAACCCTCACGACTCATAAGCGCTTGATAGATATTGACGTAATAAATTAAAAATATCACGATATAGAAGATTACATGTATTTTATTGTATGTCAACAGGTTGACAAGCAGGCAGACAATTCACCTGATGGAAAGTGGTCATCGCCGCATATGAACATTTGCAATACCGATATGGATTCCCATCTTTGCTGACCCTGAAGAGCTATTTTTACGTCATGTAACATTTGCGATTTGTCTTCTATTATTATTCCTATATAAAATATTTAAAGACTTACTATCATTTTTGTTACAACCTTAATATACATTGCTATTTATATAACATCTAGATGTAGTATTAGATTTACAGATGCTGCAATAGACCTAAAACTCCATTCCATTTCAATTCACTAATATTCTAAGGCTTCCATTGCCGCATTGGCGAATTTAGTTTTGAATTCTACGCGTCAAAGAGACTACCAAAGATTCTCCCAATGTTCCAAACTGCGTCGTCAGAACCACTACGTTTCCGTAAAATATATTATATACAGGGTTACAGGATAAGTCGACCTAGATCCGTTAAGGGCGTGTAATCTTTTCTGACATATTTCAATATAGAACACCCTACCCCAAACCTAAACGTTTTCAAGAAAATCGACATTAATTTTTTTTAATAAAAATTAACTTTTTGAACTTTCAATCGTCCAGAAAAACGTATTTAGTTAACCTACGTAGGATTTTGGTTATTAAATTCATAGAGCATCTTAATCCGCATGTAAAAAATCAATAATAATAATAATAAGATGCACTAACTTCAAAATATCGTAAGTAATGGCAAAAAATCAGCAATTTTTATTAAAAAAATTCAATGTAATAGACATTGATTTTTTTTCTTTTGTTCTTGAAAACGTTTAGGTTTGGGGTAGCGTGTTCTATAGTGAAATATGTCAGAAAAGATGGGTACTACACGCCCTTAACGGATCTAGGTCGACTTAACCTGTAACCCTGTAGATGATGGCTTGAATATTAATTCAATGTAAATCTTATTTTAATGTTGCTGTCCCCGACAGGGTCCTCAATGTATGTATTACATAATTACCACCTAAGTGTATACATTGTGGAACGCAATTAAATAATATGAATACTAATATTATGGGTGAATGTGAATTAATCTGTCCAATTTTTTCTTACAATTTGCCATCGAATACTACTAATATTATAAATGCGAAAGTTTGTGAGTATGGATGGATGTATGTATGAATGTTTGTTACTCTTTCACGTAAAAAATACCGAACGGATTTGGATGAACTTAGCACATAGATAGATAGAGCCTGGAATAACATATAGGCTACTTTTTATCCAGGGAAAACATAAGATACCTCGGGAACGCGGGTGAAACCGCGGGGCGGAAGGTTGTAAGAAGTAGATACTGAATGATCCTAATCGCTAAGATACAAAGTCTCTTTTTCATAGTTACATTTGGACGTGTGCTTCTCAACTAAACGGTAGTGGTCGACGGCTCCAGCACAAAGTGCGAGTCCGGAATTATATTTTCGTACCTAAACTGCTGAAAGAAATTCGTTACAAGAAAGAGGGGTATATGCATTTTTGGTTGTTTGGTATGTAAATAAATATCCTTTTATGCTTTCAAAGAGTCCATTGTCTTCATCAATTTTTCTGTGGAACACTTAAGTAGAGGCACCATTACCTCGTCACCGTTTTAAGCGCCATCTATTACAAGTTGCGACACTAATGGAGGTGTCATGTTTCCCTCTCGAATAATGTCATTCTACTTACATTCACCGTGAAGGCTTTATGTTTTCAAGGACTTTTTCATAAAGGAGTTTGTTGTATATTTATTAATGATCGTATAGAGTTTCCTTAATGGTATGTAGAGAATATGTTAAATAGTAATATTGCCTTTAAAGGCTGGATTTGGACGCTCAGGAAAAATATATTGAAGCCGTCAGCACCGAGCACTAAAGAAAGGACTCTTAGGTATTTATTTTTATAGACTTACGTAGAATATACCTAATAATTTTTGTTCAATCTTTTTATACCCTTTTATGATTCCTCATCAGAGCGCATGAAACGTAATAGTGAAAGAATTTTTCAAATCGAATCAGTAACTCCGAAGATTAACGTGAAATGAAATGAAATATTATTTATTCAAATAGACCTTCACAGGCACTTATGAATAGTCAGACTCTATTGCACGGTTCGGAAGGTAGCTTTTGCTGAGAAGAGCGTGTTCAAACAAACAAACAAACCCTTCAGCTTTATTTATTAGTATAGACAGATTAGTATAAATTTCCTATCTACAAATCACTATAACTCTAAGTCAAGTAGCTATTTACCTATACATTTATCATCATCGTCATATCAGCCGAAAGACGTCCACTGCTATTAAGGGCGTAGCGAGGTACGGAAGATGCAGGAATGCTCACAAACCAAATTTGTGAAGAACCTCGCCGACTACTTTTTTTTGTAAAATAAATTCACAGATGGATATATTGTTTTTCATTTTTAACGTAACACCTGTCCCAATGCTCGTGCAGCATTTACCTTATATTATATTCTTGGTTTGTCTACGCCTGCCCCCCTCTTAACAAAATCCTAGCTACGCCCTTGACTGCTATTCATTGCCTTAAATAAAAAATATGGATTACCCAAAAGATACAACAATAAATCTCGGCAAGTAATCATTCATTAATTACACGAATATACACTATTATAGGTTTTCTGAAAGCCTGATATATTGAGCACGAGTGTTATCACCTAACCCGCTAATTGCATTTGTACGGTTGAATTATAGCCTGACACGTGTGTGGGGTTCAGCCAGACAGTAACCGTGTCTGGACGTGGTGGTTTATTCAAATCTAACTGGTAGTTTGCTCTTAACTGCAGGTTATGATTAGGGAGCGAAGGCATCAACCTGTACATTTTATGTAACAGATTTCTATCTAGGCATTGTGTGCCGTCGGCCACATCATTACTTTAAAAAAAACTGTAAAACTTCCTTGAAAGTCAATAAAATTAATATAGAACCACCTTGGAGCTTTACAGAACCCAACGGAAAAAGATTAGAAGACATATTAAAATCGGTTGATAAGCAAAAAAGATATGCGTGAACAAACATAAAATAAATACTTAGGTATAGTATAACACAACTTAGATTAAGCATCGGCAATATTCGTAAAATCGATCGTTCCCGAAAATGATCTTATTGAACGTTAAAAGGCGCGATAATGAATGATTTTTATTAGTTTTGTAAATCGGAAGTGAAGTGTACGAAAACGACTTGCCGATGCTACATCTAAGTTGTGTCATACTGTACTGCCGAATTGAGAACCTCCTCCTTTTTTTGAAGGAGGTTAAAAATAAGTCGAAACAAAGATGTCATTTTTAACATTTTCTATTTAGAAAGCTAATTAAATGTTTAATGAACGCCAGCCTGAGCTTAAACTCGGAGCTACGGTTAAGTTTCAAACAAAATACTTAACTATATTATCTAAATGATGAAGGAAGAAAATGACCTAAAAAAATAAATTAAAAGTTTTACAAGGTAAAAATATAGAAACCAACAGAACTACCAAATTATTAGCAAATCCTCATCTACAATAGTATTACGTCACGCTGCAGAGATGTTGTATTTTCTTCAAAAATCTTCCAACAACTATACATATAAATTCTAAATTTATTTGAGAAATATTCACATGGGGACCAAACTGAATAATATATTGCATGATAATACAAAAATCGAAGCTATTGTTGAAATTCATTCAGTATTTCTCTTGTTGTTATTGAAACATTGAATTCAAGATAATATTCAGATATCTTCTATCTATACTAATAATAAATCTGAAGAGTTTGTTTGAACGCGCTAATCTCTGGATTTATCTGTCGGATTCGATTTTTTTCACTAATAGGAAGCTACATTATCCCCGAAAGGTATAGGCAACTTTTTATCTCGGGACCGTGGGTAAAGCCGCAGAGAACAGCTAGTTTGATGATGAATAAAGATTTAATGATGATAACTCAGTGGTAGTGACTTCGAATGACGTGGCAAAGGTTGCGAATTCTTCAATAAACTTGAGCTTTTGGTGTAGGAAAATATTGTAAGGAATTAAATAAATAAATATCCGGGGCCATTCTTCACACATGGTTATCTGATCCCAAACTAAGCAGAGCTTATGAAGACCAGATAAATGATATAGCACATATTATTATACTACTTTTTTATAGTATGTAATTAATTCATAACAAGGTAGGCTGGCTTTCTCATGTCAAAAATTTATCGCCAAACACCTACCGCTGCACTTGAGAGTCGGTTACTTTCTAGGCATTTTGGCCACATCAATTAATGTGGTGGTTGTGCCATATAATAAAACCAAGTACTAGCTAGTATTACATCGTATATATTCTCTACTCCTTCATTTTATACGTTGTTTGTGCATTGCAAATTGCAATTTTATCGTTCGTCGCGATCAGAGCGAAAGTTCTGGTTGATTTATATTTCGCTCGTATTTACTTTGCTTAGACCCGACCAGACTATTTGACCATGTAATATAGCTTCGTTTTTAGAATCATGAATGTATCCTACAAGTATGATGTGGGTTTTTGTACCGAATTAATATTGTTCATAAAAATAAAGTTTTAGTCGTGGATCGAAATTACACCTTTGATATCGTTCAGGAGCGTTCAATCTGGAAGTGATGGACAGTTTCATATATTGGTTCAATATAATAAGTTTAAAACTGTAACTGTTGACATTCATAAGTGCCTTATTAGGGCCTGAATAAATGAGTTTTGAGTTTGAGTTTAAAATAGAAATAAGAAAAAGTACATAAACATTCTAATATCTACTTATCAGGATCCCGACTACTCTCAAGTTCCTGACGTTTTCAAACTCTCAACACTAACGACTGAACAGGAAATTCAACTATAGTTGTTGAAACTTTCATCTTGAAATTGAAAATATATTATCGACTGTACGTACTAAAAATCTTCATTTTATTTGTTCTTCATTATCTTGAGTCGTAGCTTACCCACAGATATTTAATCTATGAACCACAAAGTCATTTGATAGCAAGCTAGTACATATTGGTAAGATCAAATATAAACATAATTATGTAGAATACATCTTACATTATGAGCATATTACGTACTAGGCATGTTATTTCAAACATTTGGTATGTATCGATAAGTTTATCAATACATGTTTTATTATACTGTTCAGATGATGAATTAGGCTTCAAATTGTTCTAATTATGTAATTTATCAGAGAAAATTTTTTGAACAGTTTTTTTAAATATATCTTAATGTTAAACCAAAATTTATAATATACAGGTACCTACATAAACGATTAAACACGTATGCTATTAGACTTGTGAAATTGTAAAATCGAAATATTGATATCCTATACTACTTTTCATTTCCATACAGCCCGACCAAAATGTATGGTCGGTAGAAAATATGTAAATCTGCAAAATTTGTCTATGCCATTGTCTTTTACGGAGACGTGACGAATAAAGATCGCGTCGTGCCTAAATTCACGTGAATTAAGCAATCGGTCTAATTTCACACGACATTTTTTTTATCCATTTATTATATTAGTTAGAAAGAGATATAGTAAGATTAAATTAGTTTAGTATACTATTAAATTTATAATTCCCCCATCCCTACGACTACGAAACTCAATATCGTATTCACTACGAACTACGTAGATATACAAAGTACCTAGATATTTACAAGTACCTACCGACAATGTATAGTGTAGCAAATGTATTCAATTCACCTAGTACATGAGTGCAATTCCAATTGAACCTATAAATAACTATTTAAGAATATAACATTGCTTATTATTTTTACAATAAGTAGTACTATGTGTATGTTACTTGTCTACATATTTTATCAGTTATCTGGTTATCCATAGTACAAGCTCTGCTTAGTTTAGGATCAGATAACCATGAAGAAGTGTGAAGAACGTCCCAAAATATTACATATGTGCCATAATAGCTATATGTATGCCAAATTTCAGCCCGATCCTTCCAGTGGTTTGAGCTGTGCGTTGATAGATCATTCAGTCAGTCAATCAGTCACGCTTTCCGTCTCTCTCACGAAATAAAGTAGACTTTAATTTATACCACTTCTTTTGCGAGACTGAGTTTATAATGATATCGCTATCCATTGTCGACATTTAGCAACATCGATATTAATATTTCATAACTTTATGCAACACTATTTTCATTACGAATTAATACGAAGCTCCAGAATTTGATGTGAATTAAATGTGATCGTAAATTTACTTCATATACATGAAACTAAGTACACACAGTATTGTAGTCACTACACAATTAATTTGAAAACAAAGCCCTAACGAAGCGAACAATATTGCACGGTGCAAGATCCCGATTGCACCCCTTTAAAACGAATCAACAACTCCCTAAATTCATTCAACATTAGCCTTTAATTCCCAGTATTAAAGTATAATATTCCTCGTCGATTCAACAAGTGATAATGCTCCTAATTTACGAATGATCGTAGAGGGTATATACGAGGAATCACGGGTGGGTAGTTTTCAATTGGTAGTATGTTTGTGGTTTGATGTGTATCGGCTTTGATGAAGGAAATGTTCGCTTTGATATACCTTCGATATTATTTTGACGTGTCACACATCCTGCATTGAAGAGTATTCGTTTCTATCCATACAATATCTATACTTTTTTAAAACTAGCTGTTTCTCGCGGCCCTGGGATAAAAGTAGCCTTTAGCTAAAAAATCTGACTTCCTATTATTGAAAACAAAAATCAGAATCGAATCCGTAGCTCCGAAGATTACTTCCTACATACAAACCAACAAACAAACCGATGCAGAAAATGGACAGCATTCTCAGAGCACGGCTTAAAAAGTAATGAAAAAAAAAGGAATCTCATATAGCGAATTTGCGAGGATTTCAAGTCGATGTCGATTCTCGATAAATAAAATTGAGTCAGATATCTCAATAATGGAGACAAATCTGATTACGAGCATTATTCAACTGCAAACAGAGCTTGAGGTCGGCATACATCGATATCACCTAATAACATACCACATATTATAAACGCCTTTAAAAAAACATGAATTTTTTATAAGCCTCTAGGTTAACACATTACTCAACTCTTTCCTCGTCACCTCAATGGTAACGAGTGGTAAGATGTTACACCTGCACTTCCTGCTATGTAACATGTAAGTGCTCGCTGTTTGTTTAGCGCCTCGCGTGTCGAGAATCGAGATACAGAGTAATGAGCGTACTTCAATATTGTGAAAACACTGACGGGAATATTTGTCTGGGATTTTTTTTGTGTTACATAAAAGATTTTTTAGTTAATCAGTCACAGTTGAATTGATCTTTACAAGCGTGAAACTTTTATAAATTTAAAAAACATTAACTTTGTTTTGTAATAGTAACTTTATTTTAAAGCAACATGATTTTATTATGTTATGTATGATTTCAATTCTTCTTTTTACGAAAAGGAGAAATGAGGTTTGCAATTTGATGCGTATATTTTTTCATATTGTTATTTATATACTCGCAGAATAAATACCACATATTTTTCTATCAATGAATACTTATGAACACATTCATTTTCGGAAAATTTAATAATTATAATAAAGATCGATGAAGTCCATATCCCCAAAAATGAACATGACAATCGAACCCCATACATCAAGACACACTAACTCAAGGGAAGCCTAAATAAGGTATTAAAAAGACATTAAGATAGAAACTTTTACAAAATTCATCGTTTAAAGCCTCTGTCATTGTTCAATCCCCTGTAACACGAAGCGTTTCAAAGATACAGCTTAGTGCGTAAATATAAGAAAAACCCTTGAACGGAACTAACGATCCGTTCAAAGAGTATTGAAAATTTATTCTAAGTACGAGGGGGTGGTTGATGGTTAGTTATGGTAACTGCTTTGGAGACAGCACCACCATTTTAAGCAGACCTTCTCATTCTTCCTTCGTCGAACAGATTAACCTTTATTTCCAGGTGTCAAGAAGAAGAGGAGTTCTTCATAAAATGGTGGGTATTTATAAGATGGTAGAATAAATGTTGTACAAGACAAGCGGTGTATGTTATGGTATTTTTTGGACTGTATACGAGAGTTTATTTTACAATGGTGTTAACATGAGATGTTGGAGGAATTTTTGAAGATGTTTATTCGTGTAAAGTGGAGATATCTCGTGCCGGTAAGTCGTGGCTGTTTTATCTTTTATTTTTGCTGAGAAAATGTAAGCAAACAATTTTGAACGAACTTTTTTTATTTTCGAAATTTTATTGAACATCGATGATCAAACATAATATAACCGTAATGTAGCTATGTCATTTTTTAAATTATACTTTTCATAACATTTGAAACCAACAATCTACTTTTAATTAATTTTCCGTCACTTTGAAGTCGGCAATCACTACTAAAATTCGACATTTGAGAGACTGCAAACATCGAAAGAGCCGAAGATTGGAGATTTATTTAGAGAGAATTCGAATGCCAGAGCTGAATTTTTCTGCTGAAAGTATTTGGTGGCAAAACTTCTCGGACGAAACTCACCGCAGGGGCTTTATAGGCCAGGGGCGGATTTGGCATGGGCAAAGGCGCGCATTCTGCACGCGGGCACAGCTACAGTGATTTATGATGGATGCCATACCACCGGCTCTCTTTTGGCCTTCGACATATTTTTCGCATTACTCGAGTGAAAGAAAAAGCGATGGTATAATGCAGTGACGCGTGTTGATTTCCAGATTCGTTGAGAAAACGGACCTTCATATACAGAACCTTTATCGTGTTTGATTTTATAAGGAAGTGTTTCTACTATTTACAACTGGTATTTTTTTATTTGATAAAATCATTTCTATATTGCCATGCCGGAAGGTTAACAATAGCAGTATTATGTTTGATGTCAATAAAATTGTAAAATTGGTACTAAATGCTAATAATAAACATATATACCACTTTATGCCAAAAATAATTCGAAATATTCCCCTTATATGTTTCTTTTGGATAGGAAGTACATGCCGGACAATGTGGTAAGGAGTGAGAAATCACAAAAATAAAAGATTAATCATTTTTATTTTCGAACAGATGAATCCAATTTGGATCCTAGCAATTTGACGTTAATCTGTAGGTCACATTGGCACGCCCTCGTGTTCCACAATGAACTGAAATTGCTTTCTCTCGATGATAATTAAATTTGCGACGTTTCGTCGGTATATTTGGAATGAAATTAGAAAACTTCAATTGTGACTTCCAAAGAATTTCTTTATGTCCAAAACATCTGACGAATTTTCATTAAAATATTTTTAGAATGTTTATACCTTTTTCATTAAATGTCAAAATGTGAAGTTTGACAAGGAATTTCAAAGACTTCTTTTGTTTTGGTTATCGCATCTAATTAATCTTGCTTGCCTTCTCTATTTCTTACTTAGAAGATAATATTTCTATACCGAAAGAAACACTTCATACTAATCCTGTCAGCTAGTGAAAAATCACGTACTAAATACTATATTCTGTACTGATTTCAAATAGTCGCTTTTAGCTGAAGAAATTTTCTAAGCATCTTTCAGTCAGAAACTATAGTACCATTAAACGCAAACCACAATGAGTCCATCAAACAAAGCTGTATTTAAACATTCTGATTGGATCGACTAGATCCTGCCTGTACCAATATGCAGCAGTAAATTAAAGCGCCTACGTACCTTTCATTTGCAGTTAAATGTAAACAATACCGCTCGTACATCGCATGCCATTAAAAGTTGAAAACGGGAACTCGCATCCCGACAATACATTACAGGAATGCTCTGTTCTGAACCGTATCTACCATGTTATATGAAACAATTCTCGATGGTTTCACAACTTTAGTTAGACATGTTTAAAATTCGAATTGCAATGACTCGGCTTGGGGGAGTGGGACGTTTTGTTTTTGCAGGTTGGCAGTTTAGTTACCAACGGTCAGTTTTCAATGGCCCGCATTTAGTTGGTGGTGTTTAATGAAAACTGCAGTGTGCACGGTGAATGCAGAATACAGAGAACCAAAATTGTATAGACGTTGTTCATTAGAATGCGTACCTGTTGCGATTCAGTGCCATTCCAATGATTATTGCATAAAGTTTGAAGCTCAGTCATTATAACCAAATCTATTGTTGGGTTTTGTGTGAGTTTGCCATTGATTAGTGTGGCGGATAATATGGGTTGCTTCATTTGTGGTTTTAATTGTTAACATTTTTTTCCTTGTACACACGGCCACAGATCAAGCTACACACTGCGGCACCTTATGCGGTTGTAATAGGCGCTATTTTGCAACAAACATGTGTAGCTTGATCTGTGGCCGTGTGTACATTTAGACTTCTTTATCATAGTAAGACAAAAGTTATTATTTGTAACGTAATCCAGTTAGCAATGATTTTTTACTGAGTCTAACCTTTTACAGCTCGAATATAATATTATTTATACGTTATATACTATTATTTATTCGTTTGCTCAAGACCCCTTGAACTGTTTTCAATTCAATTTGAATTCAACAACGTCTAGGGGCAACGAACTGTATTGCCAGTAAAATAAAATCTAAAATATACAGATTTGCATTACAAAAATAATATTTTGTTACATATTATTGTGGTTTTCTACCATATTCACATTGTAACCATTTTGTGGCAGCTTTATTATTTGACCACTTGCAGTATAATACCAAAAGTGGTAAATATGAACACATTAATACTGTACTGATAGCTGTAGTATCACGCTGTATAGCGGACGCCAGCCCTTCTTCGGATCCCCCGAACAAGTGACCATAGATTCACTATACCTATACCATAGACAAGCGAGAGCGTACAGTCTGTACACCGCAATAAGTACGCAATGCTACACAACTTCTGTACCAATTATTATAGATTAACTATGTTTTCCTTTGTGTATATTTTAATCTATAAATTCTATAAATAATATTCATGGTTAAACAGAATGCTCATAATTCAAGTCAGGTAAATTTTCTACAAATCTATTGATTTAATTAAATGGAGCTAGGGAAGGTCCGCTCCGCTGTGGTGGACGCCCAGGTCTGCTGTCGAATAATATAAGGTGATGATAGCTCAGTGGTAGTGACGTCGGATGCCGAGACGAAGGTCCCGGGTTCGAATCCTACAGTGAGCTTGAGCTTTTGGTGAAGGAAAACATCATGACGAAACCATAGCACGGTGGTAGGGTACTTTGTAGTACTCGCCTGCCTGGCTACCACCCTCAAGTTGAAAATCTGTCGCCAAGCACCTTTCGGTGTGTTCCGACAGCTGCACTTGAGAGCCAGTTCCTTTCTAGGCTTTGTGTGCGTACCATCATCGGCCACATCATCACTGACCACGGTGAGATTGTGGTCAAACACAGACCTATTCATAGTAAAAAAAAAATTGTAACAGATTTAGATTTTCCTGAAAATTCACAGTTACTCAATAAGTATAGACGAGGTACACGAGTAGATAACTATAATACCATGTAATCTACCCTGCAATCCTACTGTGAGGATCCCCTGTTTGTTCTGTCATTAAAACCCCCCGGTAGAGTCTTGGAGAAAATATATATAACATCGGGAGAATATTCTTAGTCACGATGGTATATGAAATGTTGTTGCTGATAGCTCAGTGGTTGTAATTTCGAACAGAACAGTTTTGAAATTGCTATTAAACAAAGAAATAAAGACATTTATTTTGGACTCACACAAACAATAAAACAGATAGGTACATAAAAAAACACAAATACTATAGCAGTGTGGGGCCTAGATGTTGCAGCGCATTTTTTAAATGGGGCTAAAAGCCACGTGAAACCACGGTATGAAGCCATAGCTTCTAGGTCTAAATACAGCCCTATATTCACAGTAAAAAGCAAATGCTTGGTGGTAAGGTTGTCTTAGCTTAGCTATCAAGTTGAATACATGAAGTGTTAGTAGCTATACTTGAGAACCAATAGAGACATGGTGTGCTTACCACCTCTTACTATCATCATTTATTTAATGCGTGTCTACATAATATGGTTTATTATTTCAATCTTCAGTTTCAATAAATTCAAATGGACAAAACTTTTAAAACTTAGTTTTTGTTCGCAAATAACCATAGAGAACCATAGAAATATAAATATAGTAGATACAGTAAACTGTCTAATTTTATTCTTATTACATTGTTTCGCGAAAGTTTAACGTACCGAGACCTAGCCTAGCCTATAACCCGAAGTTAATACCCGAAGAATAGTTCCCTAGTATCCCATTCTGAAAGTAACAGACCGAAAAGTAAATAGGTAAAGTTATAACAAGTAAGCAAGTAACGGAAGTCGGTTAACTTGGACCTAACAAAAGTTAGTAATGAGATATCCCCAACAGCCGGGGATTTACTGCCTACTGTTTGTAAATAAACTCTTCGAGTATACTATCGTTTGCTTATATACAGGCTGGTGTTAATTTGTTTTTATGAGTTATTATTTGCCGAGAAATAATGGATTGTGTTGAATATTGGTGCGTTTGCTTGAGTTTCTATAGAATTTATGGACTACTAGGTTCCGCCCCGCAGTTTTACCCGGGATAAAAAGTTCCTATGTTACTTTCCAGGCCATAACTTATTCCTTTGCCAAAAATCACGTCGCCCTATTCCTTCATTGCTGCGTGAGAAAAGAATAAACTAACAAACACACTGACATTTATGACATTACTAGCGGTTTCACCTGCATTCCCGAGGGATCGTATGTCCCCGAGAGATAAAAAAGTAGCCTATGTGTTAATCCAGGGTGTTAGCTACCTCCATACCAAATTTCATCAAAATTGGTTCAGCCGTTTGAGCTTGACGATGTAATAAACATACACACTCACAAACTTTTAACTTTGTATCTTGACTGTTTCCCAAAAAAAAAATATTTGAACACTCTGTATAGACGGTCCCCCACGAGGTAAATCTCTGTTCTGATTAAGTAGGTATTTCACGAGATGCATTAGTGGAGTAAGGGGAACTAACGTTAAGGATTTTTCTTTACTTATGTGGAACGTTACTGAAAAATATTGCTTTTGGGTGCTTTTATATGAGCTTTACCGCTATAACTACTTATATTACAGATACCGATTATTTTGTTAGTTCGTTTAAAAATATATTAAACTTTGAAACTGTAATTTTTTTTTCATTTCATTATTCATTTAATTGATTGAATTTTAATAATGCCTTCGCCTTTGTCCAGCAGTGGACGTCTTTTTACTGACATGATGAATTAGATTATTTGAAATGACAATCTGTTCATACATTTTGTTAGAGCGTTGTTTATGTTTTGTATGAAAAGTTTGAATTCGAGTTTGAATCAGGACGTTTCACAATTTGACGGTTTGACATCGATAGATAATAAATGAATACGTTATATTGTAAGCAGTATGGTAAAATTCACAATTTATCGTCAGTTTACAAACTTGCAATATAAATTATAAACTAACGGTATTCACAATCTTACCGTGACATATGTAACCTATCCCAGACAGACTACGCCACTTTCCCACTAAAAATCACAGATGATAAACCAATATAATTTCGCCGTATAATCCGGTTAAATCACCAGGGGGGCTAAAACGGCCGCTCAAGCAATATTGCTATGCAATTCATGTCTCGAATTTACAGCAGAACCAAATGTTTTTTTTAATATTTTTTGGTTAAAATGCAAATCATTTTAATCAATTAATTTACCATTTAGACAAATTACACCATAATCTCCTGTAAAATCGAGATATGAATTGCATAGCAATATTGCTCGAGCGGCCGTTTTAGCCCCCAGTTTAGTAGGCGGCAATAAGGCCATTAGTAAATGTCGACCTCGCGCCACCAGCGACCAAGTTATTGATATTTGTGTGCTATGATAAATTGTGGACGTACCCGCCTACGCTGGAAACCGCCAGGATATCGGCGATAATGTAAACGACGGACATATTTGGCCGAAAGTTGCGATTTAGCCGAATTTATGTCGCAATGTGTGTATAGCCTGTTGCCAGGTCAATAAAAGAAGGAATGGCTAAACAGTTGACAGAATAATCAAAACTTGCTGTACCCAGTTACTTCTGCTATACTAAAGTACTTAGAATGATGAATGAAAGAAAATCCAGTTTGTTATGGTACAACTTTTCGCGGTGAGACACAATATATACATAGTGCAGTTTTATTTTTAAATCTCTGCAGTTTACTCATCCATGTGATTTTACTTTGAGACGATTTCGATCATCATCATAATAATGCAAGCGTGAAAAATACTAAAATGCCAATTAAATAGAAAAGACCCAAATAAATGACACAATCATGGCCGCAATTATACTTCAATACCTGATAAAGCACATTACAAAATTGTGATAAATTCTACCTTTACGAACAAGGTACTTTTTGTCAAATAATATTATCAAACCCCAGTTACACGACTCTTTATTTCAACACTTAATCCCAACTAAATAATGTCACGAATCATCACTAAAACGTTAGCAAAGTGCCACTTTGTGCTCTTTCATAGTGTAATTGGATATTCGCATTACCCTTTGACAGGCTAAGGTGTCTATTATGTGCCGCTTTGTATAACGGCGTCTGGATACTTGACATTAAGAGACTCGTGTAATGAGGGCTTCATGAATGTTTTATTATGTATATGTAGAGTTCATTTAATTCTCAAGTGAATTCAAAGATGCAGCATAAAAATTGCTTAAGAGGACCTGCTGTGCTATTGAAGAGAAGTATAAATAACTAGCTGTTCCCCGCGGTTTCACTCGCGTTCCCGGGATTAAAAGTAGCCTATCCAAAAAGTACCTTCGGAGATAATGTAGCTTCCTATTAGTGACAGTATTTTCCGAATCGGACCAGTAACTCCGGAGATTAGCGCATTCAAACAAACAAACTCTTCAGCTTTATTATTAGTATAGATAGATATATAATGGTTATGAACGACGTTATTTTTGGTATAGAGTTAGGTTATAGGCCGAAGAGTCTACTTATGTCCTTTAGGTTTGTTCTTTTTCCAGCATCGAATTGATGTAAATTTTTACATTGAGATATTTATTTTTTATCCCGGAAACGCTATACAGCGCAAGGTGACTTAGATACATCAAGACTTATCAACTTTAGTTCTATGACTTATGATCTATTACTATATGACTTTTGCCAAAACATCCCAAGAAAAAAGAAATAGTTTTAATAGGGAGTTCTATCAATCGTACTCTGTCCGTGTCGCGTACGTATTATGGCTTACTATCTGTCTGCCTAGAGAGAGTTTATGTGGAGTTAAGAAGATTAGAACTGAACATTTTTTTTTGGGAGTGGGAAAAAATATAATTGAATTAGAAAAAGTCGTAGAACAAAAGTTGTCAGTCTTGATGAACCAAAGTTGCCCTTAAGAGGTTTTGAGTCAGTTACCAGTTACCTTGTATTCTAATTACCCGACTACTTCTCTGAACAGATATTTACAAGCTTAAGCTTTAGTAAGTGCCTAACTACAGTTTAATCTCATAGAAGGCTACTTTGAGAGTATTCCACGAACTCTCACAGTTAGTTGATAAAGTTTAAATACGTTCTGGCGCTTCATTCGGAATAACATGTTTACGTAACTGCAGAGTTAACGCATCAAAGTTGGGTCCGGTCAGGTGAACAGTTTGGTAATTTTGCAGCCAACTGGGGTGTCATTTGATTTGGCATTCGTATGCAAATATTGGACATGAAATCATTTTGTAGCCGGACTAAACCTAATTTGGTTGATAATTTTGAAATATTGCTCCTTTTTGGAATTCGAATAAACTATGTAGATTGGGTTTTATGTTTTATAATCTCAACAGTTTCCAGTTTCCCGAGGAATCTTATGTTTTCCAGGGTAAGTATTCTATTTAAAAGTAAAGGTATGTTATTTGAAACAATCTTGATAAAATTAAAAGAAAGAAAGATTTTTTTTTTATTAGGAAACAATAAAAGAAAGCAATAGGATAATTAAAAATATGAAATCTCTCGTGTAGAAATCAAAGAGAAATTAGGCACGCCGCGGCGCCTATCTATGGTATGAAAGACATGGGCTACTTTTGTCCCAGAAATGCGGGTAAAACGGCGGGGGACAGCTAGTTTTTAATAATAAATAAGTACAACCTACCTACAACTTGAGAGCACCGTATACCAACTCCAAAACATCCGTAAGCCGCATTCCAAACCGGTGACCACAAAGCCACTGCGACTGGCAAATAGCCTGCAATGCCTTTGACGGAACTATTTTTGCCTTACAGCTGCCAGTGTTGCCAACTGCTACCATCCCTCCTGAGGTTACAGAGGCATGTACTTGGCTAACTCTTACTTTGTCTTTAACAAAATTTGTGATAACATTATAGGTATGTAGAAAAGAAGCTCTCAAGTTCATATGGAATTAATGGATATCCACTCTAATAAAGGATTTTAGTTCTAGACAGTAAAATCTTTAATTTAGCTATTTTAATGTTTATATTTCCATTATAAATCGTAGACACAAACAAATTCTTCTATTTTGTCCAAGACTTCATAATGTAATGTGATTTGACTCATCATTTAAGGTTAGAACATTTTTACAACATGAAGAAAGCATATTCAATAAAAACTATAAGCCATTTACTGGATGTTGTCTACTTACGATATACAGATAAGATAATATTAAAGTTGGCTTGTTATAGCCGTGGCATGCGCTCAGCACTGTAATACGATACGATGTAATATCAAATAGAACACACTTTTTAAACTTATGTGATCCTGGTACACACGGCCACAGATCAAGTTACACATTTTTGTTGCAAAATAGCTCCTATTACAACCATATAAGGTGCCGCAGTGTGTAGCTTGATCTGTGGCCGTGTGTACCATGTCTGAATATTATTACGTTTTTAGGGTTTCATCATCATCATGTCAGCCGAAAGACGTCCACTGCTGGATACCAAGGATTACCACGATATATGGCCGGACCCGCACGACGATCTATTCTCGATTCACGATGTTCTCTACATTCTTTAATGCAAGATATTTGTCAAAAATATATGTTAAACTAGATGGGCTTACTAAGAGTAGTAAGCCCATCTTACATAAAAAAGTATATATGCCGGTGAACTGTTTGGTTAAAAATTTGAAATAACTATTAAACACTTTTTTGCCTTTGAAAAAAATGTTTAGCTTTTTTAACATTGAAAACGTATTCATCTCATATTTGTTCAAACAAATAACTTGAAAATGTATCTGCAAAATATCAGCAAATATCCTCAAATGGTCGAAGGCCATTTGATAAAAAAATAACAATATCCATTAAATTCTTTTCTAGTGAGTATGCAGATTTTTAGCACTTATTACTTAGATACAAAGATAAATACACCAAATAAAACGTAGCATACACTATACTTAGCATATTTATAGCTCGCAATATGCTCACACTTCCAATTCTAGTGCGAAGCTAAGTATATCGCTAGGTTATTGGAGAACTTTGCCTTGCCTGCTTCGTATTATTACCACTACATATACAATTCTATCAACAGTTAGGAGTGAACCGAACTCGCATGCCTTGGGTTCCATATACTAGTAGCTAGTAGGTACTTATTGTTGCCTTGACAGCAGCGTTAAGATTTTGTGTATTAGTTAGTTATTTTTAGTTATTTTTAATATTTTTCCGCAATCGGCTTTACTCAGATTTACTTTACTTTATAGAAAACAAGGCGGATGCGACATTACTGTTTAAACTAGGACTTAAATATCGCTTTGTTATTCTTCTAGTTCAAATAATTAGTCAAAATGTCCTTATTCTATTTTTATTTATCTATATTTATTTAGTTATTTTTTTTCAATATCCATGTAACACTTTTCTAGTAATTATGTGGATTTGTAGCACTTATTACATGGATACAAAGATAAATACACCAACTAAAGTTGGTAGCCTCTGATGGCTGCTCTAACCTCACCGGACGGGAAAGCCGTATTGTACCTTATTTCCCAGG
Source organism: Tethea ocularis (assembly GCA_963555595.1). Classification (NCBI taxonomy): domain Eukaryota; kingdom Metazoa; phylum Arthropoda; class Insecta; order Lepidoptera; family Drepanidae; genus Tethea; species Tethea ocularis. The sequence continues at coordinate 7,895,260 of OY741972.1, read as the reverse complement.
CGAGCTGCTCTGTGAGCAAAAAGCTATTCTACCTCTCTTAAAATTCTATGTTTATGAATTTATAACCCAGCTAGTCCGAGCTCACTCATCAAATTCACAAGGGTAACTAATGCATACATAAAAGTACGGCCGTAGTCATGATTTACTTCAAAAGAGATCTCAATGGTTCCGTTTCCGTTCTGAAATAGGCACGGTACCCTAAAATACTACTAATAAAACTCATTTTTATATTCAAATTGTTTTTATTACCTTTTTATAACAACTTAGGTATAGTTGTAAGATTGTAATAAAAGCGGTGGAGATACTTCTATAAAATTATTTATTTGTTAGAAAAACTATCATGGTGCTTAACCCTGTAGATATAAAGTTCAATTCAAAAGATTTACTAGTCTGGATGAAATTAGTATCTTATTTATTTGAATATGGGGTAGAAATGGCAGGTTTTGGATTATTTATATACCATTTGCTCCAGCTCAGCTCAGCTTGGCTCAGCTATGCTCTAGAATAGGTAACATTTGTTTTAATGTAGAGAGTTTATTCACGAAAATATTATATACTAGATTCCGCCCCGCGGTTCACCCGCGATCCCATGGTATCTTATGTTTTCCCGGGATAAATAGTAGCCTATATGTTATTATGATCTATCTATGTGCCAAGTTTCATCAAAATCCGTTCAGTAGTTTTTACGTGAAAGAGTAACAAACATCCATCCTTACATCCATACTCACAAACATTCACATTTATAATATTAGTAGGATATTCCATCGAGTATATATGTAATTTTTAACATTACATTAATCAATAAAAAACTTTATTATAAAAAACTATAATATTTCCGTTTGTATTGTTATTATTTATATGCATTCGTTTTCATAAAATAAACATTAAGTTCCGAATGTTCTAAATAAAGTTATGTAGCATAATTATTAAGGAAATTATTATTAAAACGAACCATAGCGCATACGGTAAACAATTACATTGCATAATAAAACCATGGTTCATACGTATAAAACATAAATTCCGACAATATTTCGCCAAGTTTTTAATGTCGACATCTCTATAAATCGTCTACATTTTATGTTTACTTTTTCGCAAATACATTTTCATTGTTTGGTTACCATAGATTGCATGTCGCACGCAATATCTGAACTTTAAAAGAAATATGACGGATTCCGTTACGTTTATTTTTATGATTTCTTCATTTTCTAATAAAATTGTGGTAGGTTTTGGCGAAATAAATCTATTTTTTGACACGAATTAATGTCTAGTTGAAATATTTGTTTACCGATAATTATTATACATCCTATTAACAACACTAAACACGAAAGTATAATATAAAAAATATTGTTCAAAAATATACATTTTTTTCCTAGGCTTTTAAAGGTAAACGGGAATTTTTACCAAGTCTAAAATGCCCAATGACCTCTAATTGAAATTCACTGTAAGGACCATTTCATAACTGAAAAAAAACTAAATAAAATTCAATTATTCCATAACATTGCTTTCTAGTCTACCAAAATAATAAAATCTCAGTAGGTACAAACCTAGTAGTCTGTGTTTCGCTACAGGGCGTTCTCTATTCTTGCGAGACGACAATAATTGGAGCATGATGTATAATAACAGGCAGCAAGAAGACGTTGGGCCTTTGTCGAGTAAAATTAAAGGCAGGACTACGACGTCATAGCGTCGGCGACGGGGCAAGAGACAGCCTTCGACCCTTATAAGTTTATTTTTATGAGAGTACTTTGCAGTCTCAATTCTCAAGTTTTAGGAAATCTAGTCAGTAAAAGACTATATTATTTTACGTGCGGTACAAGTCATGGGAGACGAGATATGATTTTTTGTGGATCTCAAATACGCATTACGATAAAAAGAAATAGCTGAATAAATTATTTATTGTTTTTAACCGACTTCAAAAAAGGAGGAGGTTCTCAATTTAACTGTATGAAAAAGTATACAATTATTTTTTTATTCGAAAGAGTGTACTCCTGAGATGGTCCCATTGCCACTAAGTCTCAGAATCTGTTGATGAAAATGACAAAAAACTGCATTTGAAAGCGGTTCTCATTTAGTTACAAGTTATATTTGACATGAGGCAAACTAAAACGCAACTCTTTAAGACGCATACCATCAATCAGGGAAGCCTGCTAAATACTGCATATTATGCTTCATAATATATTTTATTATAAAATCAAACACAAGAATTTTTCTTTCAAATAGTGATACTAAACTGCATGAAGACGGACCCTTTAATTCACAATGTCTTATAAATTAAACCAAACATTAAGAGAAGCCCGAGGAATAACAGCGGAGTTCTATTTTTTTTAAACTAGGTATGTACTGTACAATTCGTTTAAAATGTAAAATGTACCTCGGGATGGAAGAAAAACAAACAATAGAGTACTTACTAATTAAACGAAGAACTTTGCTCTCTTTTTATCTTTACCTGTAACAGAAATAAATTTACATTAAGAAAAAATATTTATTTCAGGAGAAAAAGAATTTTGTAACGCAGACAAATTCTATTTGAAGAATAAGGAAATGAGAAGGGAGAGAACATTAGGATTTTGATAAAAAATCTTGATGATGATATTTTAAATTAGTACCTACTTATTAGATTATTTTAGTTAGAATATTAGATTATTTATATTAGTAATAACTAAATTAAAGACATATTTTTACAATCTTAACAAATATGAAACACATGCTCAAATTTTAAGAAAATAGAAGCAAAATAATCAAACAATCTTTCCATTGGGTTCGAAGGCTACCAAATCAAATATCAAAAACAAACACGAAATACAAAACTGGTCCAAACTTTCCCCCTCCAATAATTCTTAATTAAACCTACTATTGTTGCACCTTGCAAGCAATTCATAACAAATGTCAAGCGTTAATAGCTGAACTTGTGAGAAAGAACGAACACTGGTCCAAGTGAGGCAAAGTCCCCCGATAATTGGTTTTCCCAGTGGTCCCCTTTCCCCCAAACCGTACGCGTTAATTGAATGCGTAGGTTATGTTGAGCGTCCTATAGCATATTTCAGTTCTGGAACTTTCGTCGCTTGCCAATTTTATTAAATGTTTTGATTTTAAAATTGGAACGGCTTTTATGATTTTTTTTTATTTAGAGCTGTTTTTGTGGCCAGACGATGGTCTCAGTGTCTTAATTTGAAATTAGAAGAGATTTTGTTTAGATTTACCGGAGGAATAGCTTTATCCAAGGTTTATCAAACGATAAAAAAATTGAACCATATTCTGACATGTGCAGATTGTAGGACGTTTTTTTTACACTAATTTGGAACTTTTTACGTCAAGTTTTTCTTTGACAAGGACATAGTTAACGTTACTAACTTTACTTATAATTACAGTATATGTAGCATAGTTATTTACCTACATCGTCAACTATTATTGTGGTTTACAAACTGTATTATTTACCGAGTAATTTATCAGATTTATTACTGCACCAACCAAACAAGTTTAAATTACGTAAACATTATACCAACATATTGTAACTAAGACAGATCTAATGCCAACATCGCGAAATAAGTTTCATTGGCTGACCACAATGCATCGTCCTGGGAACTTGTGCACTTCACCACAACAGCTGCCCGTATCTCTTGTTAATTTAACTTCTTTGTCACAGATAGATAAACGCTGGATGTGTTGAAGAGTTAAGGTAGTGATGGCCCCGATTCTGATGGATACAACCTAAACAAATTTAATCTCACTATTTATCTTTCTAACAAACAATATAAGAAAGGGATGATGTTTTAGTCCTGTCAGATTAGTCGATGACATGGAGTAATCTGACAGTACTAAAAATGTTGCTATATTTTTTCAATAAGGCTTAGGTGTATGAAAGAGAGGTGACGTGACTAATAGTTTAATTTGTAAACAACAGAATTGGCACCAATAATGATATAGCGCCATAGCATAGCGCGCCATCTACATAATATAGGCACCAACCTACATAGCGAGCAGCGTGCACTATGTCAGCACTTACATTATCGCGTCGCTATATAAGTAGCGTAGATTATGCAATTATGCATGTAGGTATATAGCATCAAGCGTGACAGATAGCGCTTAGCGTGCGCGTTGCGTATTCGCGTCTAGAATCTCGCGTTTTGCGCGCTACCTCGCGTCGCTTGCTATTCGCCGCTGTCAGTCGGTCGATCGTTGCGTAACGGCGTCCTGTAATAGCATAGCATAAATAATAGCCCGCTAGAAAGTATAGTCTACAATCCTTATCACGCTGTTGTCACGATACGTCGTCGATTAGTAGGGATAGAGATTGCTAACATCGTAAAGATTATTTAATAGGTAGATATCTCAGCTAAGCCTACATAAAAAGTTAATTTAATAAAAGGTTATCGACCTTCGTTCAGCCGACTAAATATAAATGCTGTTGTCGGTAATGACATAAACTATGTAACTTTGTAACCGCATCTAGTGGTTCCATGTCACGTACGCTCGCGTGTTCCAAACATATTGTTCCGTGTTAACGGTTGGCCAAGGTGTTCGAGTGAAAAATAACCTCTCTAAAAGAAAAACGGTGCAGGAGTGTATTAGATACACACACGGGTTGGTCAATCAATTTTCGGGAGTTAGGAAGAGATTTTATGCAACGTTTTTTGCGTAGAGTTTTGCATCCTCATTTATAAGGAGGCGTAAAGGAGTGGAAATGAGCAGGGCTGTGGCCAAACCCAAGCCCATCTATCGCAAACACAACAAAAAAAACAAATAGGGTTGGCCTTTTTTTTTTCTTGGAAAGGACCAAAGTTGGTTGGTAGCCTCTTATGGCTGCAGCAACCTTACCGAACAAATCGGCGAGCGCAGAGGGCCCTCAGCTGGGGGCGCAGAAGGCTCTCAGCCGGGTCCGTATGATTATAAACACCGTTAGTTTTTAATCTATGTCGCGTCATAGTAAACTGTCGATACATTGTGGACTATACCATACTGCTTACAAAATAACGTATTAATTTATGATAGTTCATTATTCATGCATGTCAAATTTGACTAAATCAACATCACCGCATTGTATCATACATGATTAAAACCAATCTCATATCGTTGGGAGTTTCATGCGCGACCGGAAGCATTTTCAGAGGAAGTGGCGCGCGCCAGCGATATACCGGAAACTGTCGGCCATATTGCCTATTTACGACACTAGCGCCATCCAACGGGCGTTCAGCGGAAAACTGAGTTATGGATCGTTCGTATTACGGTCTTTCTTGGTCGTTTAATATTTTTTATTATTCATATCATATTATAGTGTAAATTTTTCCTTTGGGGCGTCGTTCAAGAAATTTGTTTTTTAAATTATAAGTGTTAAGGATCCGTGTCTTAAAGGACGCAACTTTTCCAAAGTAAATGTAAATTCAATTTATTTTTGTTAAAATTATATCTACTTACATAAGCTAATTTAGAATATATATATTTAGAATTAAATTGTATCTTAATAAAATTCAAGAAAAATCAAATTCAAACGTTGAGGAATCGAGAATCATGCTAAATTCAGTATTAGTTTTCCTTACGATATCACCACTCGGTATACACAAATGTGCCAAAAAGAGACAAACATAGACAAAAAGAGACACCTCGTCAAGACTATTAGTTATTGACGCCGTTACCTTAAAATGTTCTCCAATTAATGAAATGAAAATTAAACCTCGCCGTAGTAACATGCTTTTAGCTTTCATGAAATTTGTAATTCATTATGCATATTACAAAATTAGTACCTACCTTCATTTTGGAGGAAATAATCTCATAGTTCATTACCGTCCCGTGTCATTACCGTGACTTAGGCGTAACGCGTCACACGCCTTCACCTTACGTGAATTTGAATTAACCACCTGGGGTTTTTCATTATCATGGAAAGGTTTCCTTTTGAATATTTATGCGCGACTCCATGTTTTGATGTCTATTCGGTCTCTTTGAACGTTGGATTCTTGTCATTCTTAGAAAATTATAAGTGCGTAACAAATAAGGTAACCTAAAATATACATAAAGTTTATGGATAAAGGTCATACTAATGGGATTAGAATCCTATTGAATTGTGATATATCAGACAAAACAAAAAATATACTTTGAAAAGATAATTTTATTCTTCCTACTTATAATTTATGATAAAAGAATCTCTGAAATTGAATTTCTGGAATTAAAAGCTACTTTTAATTCCAGAAATTCGTATTAAAACGTCAATCTTTGCGTGGATCTTTTAAATTTAGATGAAACCTGGCACAGAGATTGTCCTTCTTTTACCCGCCGCCTACGTCACGGCATTCGACGTCACTACCATTGAGCTATCTTTACCTTAAATTAACATGACCCATCCACGTAGTGCACGTGTAGTGTAGATAATAGTGGGTTCGACTCACATCTGCGTCGATTTCCGACGACAAGCCGCGTCGTCTCCGTTTGATATGTAAATGTTGGCAACTAGAGTGCGAGAAGTAATTATTGCGTTTCTATGTTGGTAGCGTTCTGCCTTTGATAGTAACTAACAGCGTCCCCGAGTAGAGTGAGAGTCAAACGTTATGGATCGCAGTGATAATTGTTGAGGTGTGGAAGCTCGAGATAGGACAACATGAAGAGATAGGATGATAGTCATGTTCTCAGTCATTTATTGTTATTACTATTGACAGGTTTGTTTCACTATAATTTAGGTGATGACGTCACCGAAGGTGTTAAAATAATAGTTTGTTAATTCTCGGCACTTTACAGTGTTAAACTTTATACTGTTGCAAACAACAAAATCGATTACTTTCAAAATAAAATTAATACATCCCCTACAGCATGGTAAGCGTAGACTAGAGAAGACTCGAATCGTCGGCCAATGAAATCGCATAAATATGACGTTTTGAAATGTTATTGGTTGAAGGCTCTCATTATTAAAATCAAAATAAAGAAAGTACCAACAATACTCGAATGTAACACAAGTGTAACCCTAAACAAACGAAAGATTCTCAATTTTCCCGTGAAACAAAATACTTTCCTTTCTGCATACATCGAAGGAATTCCAACAAACTTTGGCCTACTTAAAGCGTTCTAGAGACTTCCAATTCCACTTTACAGTGGTATGAGAGATCTGAAAACATCGGCCTCTGAATATGAAAAGAAGAGAGCACGCCCGCAAAATGTGACCGAAATGCTCGGTATTGGCTCCTACTACGTGATAATGTTTTCTCACTTATGATGAATATTACGTAAAGCAAATGTTAGAAATAAAGAAAGAATGAATAGGTTTATTTGCAGAATCATGTGTGTGCAGATGATCATAGATTGTTTATAAAACCTTGCAAACATGTTTTACCGGGAACCAGTATGGAAATTTTTGTAAGTAAAATAGTTACAAGATAATGTAATTTCATCTATTCGTTATAATTAATGGTAAGTTTTTCTTACTGCTAGAAAATAAAGCAAAAATAACTTTATTACGATTCAATAATTAAATCCATTTATATAAATAACCTCAGACATTCACACACGGTTATCTGATCCCAATCTAAGCAGAGCTTTGTACTATGGAAACCAGAGAACATATAAATTTTTTTTGTAAATTCAAACATAATATAGATGATTACACCCAGACTCCGGACATCATGCACACAAATATTTGTCCTGGATGGGATTCGAACTCACGACTTACGGTGTGATAGGTGGTTTCCCAACCGCACCAACTGGCCTGTCAAATTTGTAACACAATATTGTAAAAAGTCATATTTTACTTATTTAGCACTTACAAAAATGTTTTCTTTTTCATAAGAAAAAGTTTGGCATTTTGGCATCTGGACAATGGCGCTATAGTTAAGATCCATGAAGTGTGAATTCTCGAACGCAAAGTAGGTAAGTCGAAGTAAAATTACAGCGTATTCGAGAACTTATAGTTCGCTAATGCCCGAAGTACTTACATACCTGCATATTTACTTGGAACACATCATTTCTATCTAAGTTACACTCCGCCTTCCTAGGTAATACGAAAACTTTGCAAAATGTGTAACATTTTACATATTATTTCTTTAATTCGAGAATTTTCAGATGACTATTATCTTAACGTGCCAAGGTGGAATGCCGTTCTAACTATAGGTATAAGTGTATATGTCGCAGAAAGATACTTGTAGCTGCTCCGTAATATGTGAAGGAAAACATCGTGAGGAAACCATAGAGCGGTGGTAGGCTACTTTGTTGTACCCGCCTGCCTGGCTACCACCCTCAAGTTGAAAATCTGTCGCCAAGCACCTTTCGGTGTGTTCCGACAGCTGCACTTGAGAGCCAGTTCCTTTCTAGGCTTTGTGTGCTAACCATCATCGGCCACATCATCACTGACCACGGGATATTGTGGTCAAATACAGGCCTATACATAGTAAAAAAAAAGAAAAGATAATTATATTATTAGTGAGAGATAAGTATATTACCGACCGAACTCATATCATAGCGACCACTAACCGAAAGACGCATGGGCAAGCTCCCCACAAGGTGGACCGATGATCTTGTGATGGTCGCGGGTCACTGCTGGATGCGGATGGCGCAAGACCGGCCATCGTGGAGATGTTTAGGGAAGGCTTTTGTCCAGCAGTGGACGTCTTTCGACTGACATGATGATGATGATGACTCGTATCATAGTTATATTTTTATTATTTTCTCATCCCTTATCATAAAGTTTTTATGTAAAAAACGTTTACGTTTATTCGTCAATGTTTTCGGGGCAACGAGACTTACCTAACTGGTTAAACTCGCTAACTGATTTGATCGTTTAAACCATTTTATTTCTCTCTGATTTTACTTTTGGCGCTTTGAATCAATGTGAATGTGTTTACTTGGTAATTTACAAATTGTAGCTTGTGTGCCAATTAATTGGGCCTTTACATGATGTTATTTTTTTAAATTCTTCCCCTAAGTACGCAACGTGGGGTCGGCAAAGCGCGAGTGATACCCCTGGTGTTACAAGCGTTCTTAGGCTACGGTAACCACTTACCATCAGGTGGGCCGTATGCCTGTTTGCTGCCTGAGTTGTATAAAAAAAATTGCAATTAATTTGCATTGCTATTAGGTATACCTATTAAAACATAATTTTGACAACTTATATCTTCGCTTTTGTTTGAGAGAGAATGAGTCGAGTTAAGGATTTCTTTTATCGTCCATTCATCCAAAAGTCCATCATGAGGGAATATCAGAGAATATTAGAGTAAATCAATCTCCACAACTTCTCCAAACCAAATTAAATATCTCCTAAAACTACGTTGTTTATAACATTTGGTAGCGACAACAGTCCTAGTACCTGCCAAATAGGCCGGCCCCCAGTGAGAAACTATACCTAATCCGTTTAAGCCCCAATCTGAAAGGTCCAACTACATGACTACAGGCTCCTGACCTCATGAAAATGTATCAGAAAAATCAAGTAACCGCTTCCACGTCTCTCGTTTAGTTTTGTGGTGCAAGATATGAAAGATTTGCTACATTCTAATATATTAAATGCGAAAGGTAAGTCTGTGTGGATGTTTCTTACTCAATCACGGTGAATCAGATATGCTGGATAAAACATAGGATAGCTTTTATCAAAGAAAAACATTAAATCCCTTGGAATCGCGGGTAAAATAGAGATCTAACAAGAAGTTAGTAATGTGAAAACAATTTACCAAAAAAGTGGCTAAATGTGCAAATACGGCATTTAAAAAAAAAGATAATTGTAGGAAGATAACAATGGTAGTTTACGTCACGACAACCAAGATGATGAAGATTTCCATTTACCTATTAGAAATACTTTTATCACTTGACATACTTACAAGTTTTACCAGAAGAGAGAGAGAGAAAAGATTCCTCGAAGCTACCGTTCGGTAAGGTTCAAGGAGGTTAGGCAGCGTTACCTTACGTGTTATTTCGCTTTCTCTCATAACTTGGCACCCACACTGTCTGCATAAATATTCAGTGTGGGGCGAAGATCTCTTATTAATGAAAAAGGGTCACGAGGTATTTTAATTCAACTACGTGTTAAGGATTACAGTGGGATACTTGGTAAGGAGGAGAAGGGGGAGATATTTCACCAAGGACCTCGTGTGCCTGCAGCCTTCGTGAGACATGAGCAGTTTGGCCAACGTTGGACATTGGGGCCGATTCTGTTGTTTACGAACTAAAATAAATTTAATCTCACTATATCTCTTTCTAATAGTAAATATAAGAAAGGGATGCAAGATATTTTAGTCCTGTCAGTTTAATCCGATCACACATTTCAACGTGAATTTAAGCGTGATCTTTATTGGTCACGACTATTTACCCGTACATTACGACGGTGTGGATTAAACTGACAGCATTAAAAAAATTCTATCTTTTTCCAATAAGGTTAAAATGAAAGAGAGGTGACTTGTCTAATATTAGTTAAGTTCGTAAACAACAGAATCGGCACCATTGGCCATTATAGTGTGAATTTCATAAATTACAAACGTAATATACATCTACGTTTCTATAGGCGAAGTAGCCAGGTATTTGGCTTACATGTTGAGTTACTTAAGCTTCAAATATTGAGAAACGTCACCGAGTGCGTCATAAAAAATGTGTACCTATCTAGTCTAGTTTAAATATCCATCTTGATTACTTCATACATTATTTTAAGTAAACTTTATTTCTTAATTATATTGCTTGAATTTATATTGTTTACATAAATAAAATAAACCAAAGCTTCTACAACAGCGAATCTGAAAACCGCGCTACCGATTTGCGCTTGTTTTATTTTATTAATCATTCTGCAGCGACGTTCACGCAAAGCTGATTTGAATTTTATACGAAATCGGTTGCTCCTTCGTGTGTTATTTTAGACGCTTAGTTGGTGTTCTCCTTTTCAACCAAGTCTCGTGAATAGTTTAATTTACTAACTGTCCCATGCAGTTTCGCTTGCGTTTTCTAGGATAAAAAAAGCCTCTAACTTAATTGACATAAGAACAGTTCCACCTATTGGATCCATAATCTCAACAAATAAATATATAGGCTTACTTTTCAATTAGTAGCTAAATATTCAGGTATTAATTTACTCTCTATTATGAACAACTTTTAGTATAATGGTAGTTCATGGTAGGCTTCCGAGAGTCGCGGCCAACGGCTGTCGCGCGCGGCCATAGTCAACCTATGAAAATGTATTCCAATTCTAAACCTATTTTAGGTTGGTAATACTAAACAAGTTTTACAATAAGCCAACTCAGAAATCACGATTTTTTTTTATTTCCTCGAGCAAGTTTTTATTTGAAAAGTAATATATATGTATCAGTATAAAGTATCCATCCGATATATTGTAGTTGGTACCTAGTTACGAATGTTGTTCGGGAATTTTGGCTTCAGTCCTAATATTATGTAGATAGTAGTTGTTATACAGCCTAGAGCCTGTAATTTAGTAGAGTAGTCAGTATATAAATTGTTGAATTATAATATTATTTTCCATTAGAGAGAGAGTCGTATATATTCAATATTTTTTGAGCTTTATCCAAAAATAATATTATTCTCATTATTTAAATAACAGTCAGCGCCTCTCGCGGAATACTCATGAATTTACTATTTTTTATCACCATCACGTAAAATTGTAAAACGGAAACGCGATAATTCATAGCAGATGAGCGTTTGTAACGTATCGATATTTTACACTCTACATAGGTTGGTACCTACTGTTTTCAAATTTACTAAAACTGAATATTATATATTGCAACTAATACAGTTTTGCAGTTCAGAGACTTTAAGATTTCGTAATACAGTTCAAATTATTGAGGAGAAAAAGGATATTTACTAAAAATAAACCTTAAGGTAATCTCTTAACAATTGCTGGAAACAAGGAACATTCTCTCAAAGCTTACAATCCGCTTAGTGATAGTATCGGAACACACTCAGTACCTACACAAAATATAAATTAATCTCATCCCACGAGACAAGGCAAAGGTTGCCCAAGGCAACTCGACCCACTGTCAATTCATACAATAGTGTATTTATCGTTTTAGTGCTGGTAATTTGAAGTCTTCGATGGAACAAATAAAAACTGAAATAGATGAAATTAAATTAGTGAAACTGAATTTTTGCTAGCTTTCCGCCCCGCGGTTTCACCCGCAATCCCCTATTTTTTAGAAGAATGTCCCAGGATATTTATTTTATTTATTTATTTATTATGTCATGATTTTGTCATCGTTTATTTTCAGAATCCCTCCACTCAGTGTACAACAAACCTTTTCCGAGACTTTAACATAAATAACTACGATATATATAAGTACTACTCAAGGGTCTTTTATAATAATAATATCCATAATTATATTATAACGGAGCATCACAGACCGGTGTTCTCAATTAGATAATAAAAGGCAAACCTTATGATAAATAATGACAACTAATGAGGCCACATTATTGTGTTGTTACTTCCTTTTATATGGACCATGTTGTTTATTATTACATCACATACAGAATCCTATACGTATTTACTTTGGTCCCATACCAGAACCAGTACTCGGTTGAAAAGGGCAAAGTGTAATTTTGGGTCTTTTCAATATTAAAATCATTGAGAAAGAAGCTAGGGAACAAAAGTAGACTTTGTCCTTTACTTGCTTTTTACAATAGAGCAAAAAACGGAATTCGAATGTTATAGATTAGCTGAAAATTACACGGAACCAGACTTTTTAAACGATGTTTTCTATTGGATTAAACAACTTATGATGCAAAATATTCTAAGGGTATATAGGTATATATGCGGGCTTAGAAAGTACGAAACCATGAAAAAAAAACTTTCAGAGTGGACAAGTCCGCTTTTGTTCGCCAGCTCCTAGAATATACCAGTACACGATCAGATTTTCAAATTGAAGGCGGTAGTGATCCCAGTCAATATTACAACGTACCCCTTCATGTTTTTACCCAAATCTCAAGCTCATTTTTGGACTGATGACCTTCGTCACGGCATACGACGTCACTGCCACATATTTTCGAAAACTATGTTGAATATTTAGGGTATTTGACTGAGATATCAAATCAGAAACTTTTAAATGTCAAAACGATCGTTTACGGAGTTTTGTATGAAATACTGCGTTGTGACGTCATAATTTTACAGCATCAATTGGTGCACTCTTAATTGTTCAACTGGCAATTAAAAATCATAAAAAGCAAAAAAATTACGTCTTATTGTATGTTACCGCGTTTTCTTAGATGTTTTTTTATACAATGGTTAGCGTTTGGTCATTTATTTTATATATATTCAATAGCCTATATTGTATTTTGAAAATCATTTTAAGAAATTTCCGAATTAGTTAAATTCCATAGTAATAGTTGTTTAACATGACCAAACTCCTCCTCGTAGGTTAAAAAAACTCTTTTAAATTATTCTTCAAACATAATCTAGAAACCTTACTCCAATAAATAAGAGCATTCAACTCAATCTTCAGATTATAGAAAGCCTTAAAGGCTAACATAAAAAATAATGGTCTCCACTACATCACGCTAAGCCAAAGTATTTTACTGGATCCTGAAGGAGGTATCAACAACTGCCTCTGTAATTACTCGGGTTAAACGTTAAGTCCCGAATTCCGTGTTAAATGTCTCAAGGGATATACTGGCTATATACATTATCACCTACCATCTTTGACCCCTACTTGAACCCCTAAATTCCCTTCGTAGTAAAGAAACAATGGACTAAGAGGGAGGTGTGGAAGATCTTTATATGGTGGTCGTCCCTTTGAAAATCTTGGGACTAAGGTCTTACGCAAATAATGCTACAAGACCTTTGTGTGACGTAAACACCTTAAATCATTTGATTACACGTTGTATTGTGAAGTGTTAGGGTCGATAATCGAATAATTGGGTGGTTACGGAGAGGAACGAGATTCTAAATAAATAGATGGCACGAGGATGGCACTTGACACGCAATTATTTATGTATCACTAAAATGTTCCCATGAATTTACTCGAGCTTAAATACTTGTATAAATCCCCATTTAAATAAGAGTACCTGGATGACCGAACTTTGCTCGGTTTTTCCGTAAATCGTGTTTTTTAAAAATTAAACCTAGCTAAATCAATTTATTGCCCCCGAAACCCCCTGCATTCTAAATTTCATGAAAATTCTTAGAGCCGATTCCGAGATTCAGATTATATATATGTATACAAGACTTGCTCGTTTAAAGGTATTATAAGATAGATATATTTCGCATTACCTACACATGTCAGTACTCGTATGTGAATGAATTGATAAATAAATTATATTAAAACTCCCATAGAATCGTTCGTCTGAAGAGGTCCACTCACAGGTAAAGGCACAGAAAACGATGAAAAGGCTTTAAAGAAAACTAGCCAGTCCATAGAACTTTGACCGCTACTTCACTGGATATTAGAGATGTAGCTAAGCAAATTTCAGAGAAAACTTTAAATTATATACTGGTGCCGACAAAGATCAGCACTTTCCAACTCCTACTTCACCAAAATATATTTATTACCTTTATAAAACTAAACAAAACATAAATCAAAGTATAAAACTTAATACTCCGATCTCAGAATTGCTTTTACATCGAAAATATACTCCCAGATACGAAAATAAAGACAGGAGTCAGGGTTATTCCCAATTCCGTGCCGTTTATTCCTAAATTAGCTATCCGGTACCGACGTCCTGAGATTTGCCCGGTAAATTTTATCCTGGACAATAATCTACAGAATGCATTGTCAGCTATAACAGAAACAACGACCGGGACAAGCTGACCTTTGGTAATACCAGAAATGTGAAATCAAATGGTAATTTCTGAAGTCCCCTAAGGATCACAGCAGATTGGACGAATTCGTGGATTTCGATTCCTCTATTAATATAGATTTCCGTTTCGTTTGTCACTGGGAAATGCTGAAATTTTGTGAATGTGAAGTTAGTTATGTTATTTCTTCTTATATATTTGGTACATTTATAGTTATGTTTTAAGGGTTCCGAAATTAAAGAACCCTTATAATTCGTCGATGTTCTTCATGTCCGAAGACAAGCATTTTATCTCTATTTTATAACCCTTAGGCACAGGGTTATTATATCCCAAATACTCTCTGCGCTAGGCTAAAATTTTATTCAAACTAAAAGTTTGAATCTTTGCAGCATATTGTTTTTTTTTACACACCAGAGTGAGATAGTAAAATTATGATATCACCCAAATTTCAATGAAATCTCATGAAACCCCTCACTTTATAATGAATTTAATTGAGTCTTCAGATAAAGATATAAGTATACCTACGTATCTTTTTATTATACGTCGACTATCTCGAAAGGCACTCAAAATTATTGGGCGAGTAAAGAATTGATACATATCCGATATTGAAAGGATCATAAGGAACAATTTGTAGTAAAATAAGTATGTGTAGGTCATCAATATTTTTTACATGTACAATAATATTACAAAAATGTAAAGTTTGTAAGATGTAATCTCCGGTTACATATTGGTCCGATTCTGAAAATTATTTCAATAATACGAAGTTACAACATCCCTGAGTCCTATAGGCTACTTTTTATCCCAGTAACACCGGTGAAATTGCGATAAACCGCTATGTTGAATAATTTCTTAATTAAGTAAATTATTTCCTTAAATATTACGAAACAAAAACAAAGAGAAAAATAATTTAATTAAATGAACGCCTACACACGACAGTCATCACGTGAGTCGAGTGGAAGAAATCCACCTTTGACCATATATTTAAGCTTTTGCTGAGCGGCCATAACAGTAAAGAGTCTGGAGGGAACAACTCCACAGGGTCGTATTCAACTTGAAAAGGATAAAATCATTTGATATTACACCGTGCCTACATTTTCCCGGAATTGTAGGTTTTATTCTATAGTGGAACTCACTTATCCTTAAAATCAACCTGTCAAAGTAAGCATTAAAGTTTTTACATTTAGATTGTATTACAAGAGAATCCTCGAAGTAGAATCTAGATACAAAAAAATAAGCGATTTTTCTTCCACCCATACATTCCTCAACATACATCCAGCTAGTATTGATCTATTTTCAAAATTTTAAATCAGGTCGAGCTCGATTAAAACGTGTCAAGTGACCCCTTGTATCTAATCCGGCCCTGTAGCCTACTAAGGTCGAGATTTAAGAAGATAGGTATTACCTTCGTTCGTTCTCGGCTAGAAGTGTCTGTCTGTTTTTATGTACAGTTTAATGGTGTGACATAGTAAATGCGAAATGTTAATGAAAACTTTTACTGAAGAGGTGAAGGTTACAAGATACGAGTATATGGTTCCAAATGTAACATAAAAGTTATATATATATCGTAAAGAAAATTTAAACGGTGGTAGGGTACTTTGGTCTGGCTGGCTACCAACCTCAAGTTGAAAATCTGTCGCCAAGCACCTATCGGTGTGTTCCGGCAATTACACTTGAGAACCCGTTGCCTTCTTGGCATTGTAACAGGTCGGCAACACATTAGCAAAAACTCTGCTATTGCAAATGGCGATAGGCGTCGGTAACCACTTACCATCAGGTGGACTGCCTGCTTGTCAACCTTCCGACATAAAAAAAATTACAATGACACAAAAGACGCGGAAAATTTTATTGTATTTTATTGTTCACAGCTCTCTTCAATAGATTTTTTGTGCTTACCACATCCGGCCACATTATCGCTTGCCAATCATCATGAAGATTGTGGTCAAACATGATTGTGGTTTTGATCGTTTGAATAAGAAGTGTAGTAATTTCAATAGGTAATTGAAATAAAGGCGTAGTATCAAAAAACCTATGCAAAGTTAATTACTTAATGTTTTTGAAAAAAGGAAGATGAAGTCACTGCCTTTTTCCAGTCTTAAAATGAGTTCATTGTCCGAGACTTACATAAGTCCATTTCCTATCCCCTCACCCTTAAAACCATAAAGTAAATAACATAACTCTGACGCAATCAGATAAACGGGGGTTACCTAAGGGTCTTAAGGTGCATTACCACCTCAGCGGCAGCGAATTGGTTTACTAAATTCGTCTGTTTCGACATTATAACAACATTTCAGGAAAAACTTCAACATGTTCTTAGGGTTTTACACAACTGCCTGAAAAAAAAGAGTGTTTGATGTTTGAAAAAAATAAGTCTTGAATCGTTTTAGAAGTGTGTAGTAATGCTAGATTCGTTACGTCACCCCGAGATACATAGAGCACCTAAACTAACAAAAAACACGACCACAATATGTCAAAAACTCGCATAAACGACAACCATTTCGACCCGCTTTAGTGTTTTTTTTAGTCTCTCTCTCCTCCACTTTTAATTCCACTTCAGCGGAAAAGTACCTTTACCGAAGTTGCGCTTACATTGAAGGCTTCAAGGCGTTACGGCACAGTGCTAAGGAAATCTTTATTAATAGCGAGAGACATGACTGCACTGCAAACGGGATTTCGGACCGGATTGAGTGGCAGAGATTGATAGTCCACGCTTTAAGACTATTGGAGGAACATTGTGAATTAAGGATTTAGTGCAACATAATTTTGAGGTATCAGGTATGTCGAGAATACCAAATAACAAGGACGTAATATTCAAACCATTTTCCATTTTGCCATTGGTTTTGACGTATTCGACGTGACAGGGACCGATCTTGGACCTACAATGAACATGTGTTCGTCGAACGAAAACATCGTGAGGAAGCTATAGAACGGTGGTTACTTTTTAGTATACCTAGCTACCGTCCTCAAGTGAAAAATCTGTTCTGATTTATTTATCTTTAATAGAAACTCTGTACATAATGTTAGGGATGTAACTATAATAAATAAACAAAATAATTTCTTCTAGGCCTTATGTGCGTACTACATATGGCCAAATCACCACTTACCATGATCAAATACAAGCACAAATAATATAATAACAACATTTTTGGTGTCCCATTATACATGGTGTATATACCGAAACATGAAACAGTCGCTCTACACACTTGATCTTTCTACAAATTCATATTATATCACCATATAGAAAGCCGCAATTCGTATATATAACATAGTCGTATAGTTCGGATATTTTAGCACAAGTAATCACGCACACCCGTGAACTGTTATAAAATTAACAAAAAAAAATTAAGAAATAAAGAAAATAAATTTATTATAACTCCCGAAAAGTCCATAATTGTTATATTATTATGAAACCCCAAATAGCCTTATGCTCTTCAGTGCACAACCCTCCCGTACAGTTATCAAGGATTAAATAAAAATACTTGGGTACTTTGGCCCCTAATCCGAGTACCTTAAAAGCAAGCTTATTGTCATAAGATGCCACAGGCACGGCGGAATAAAAATAGTTTCAGCGGATTATGCGAAGAAACCTTATTCCGTACGAAGCTGGAAACTGGATTTCATGACGTGCCTGAGTACACTGTAAATAAATAAACGCAAAGTCATAACACGAAGCTTTCCTCCAAAACTTTCTCCTGGTATAACTTTTTCCGTCTAAATTTGTTAGAGCTTTTTTGATGAAGCTTTAACTGTTGATGGCCACTATTTTAGGCAATGGTAAACTTTAATTAAATCGACACTCTTAGAGCCACCAAAAATGTGGTAAAGTTGAGACTTGTTGAAGATCCTTACGTAAATATTAACGGTAAATATTTTTTCACATATTTTGATACCGGACTGTGTAGTTAATCGCTTTATTATTTGACCATAGACATACCAAATAGGAACAACGTAATGTGACGTCAAAAGACCTTCCTGTACCTTCACATAGCTTTCATGTTTTAAGCATAAAACGCTTAACATGAGATACTTTATTACGGTTTATATACGAGTATATCCTGTAAGCAACAACAATGTTTCCCAAAATAATCCACTTATCAGGATGTGCAGTCAGTATAACGCTATGTGCTCTCAAGTTAGTGTTTCAGAGTAATTATAAGGCTTTTATAAAACTCTACTTAATAAAAACCTATTATTATGTTCATCTGATTTAAAATAATTTATCTTGTATCCATTTTTTATTTGAATTGTTAGTATTATTTTCCTTTTTTCAACTTTTTTATTTTTAACCCCCGACACAAAATCGACGGGGTGTTATAAGTTTGACGTGTGTCTGTCTGTGGCCTCATAGCTCCTGAATGGATGGACCGATTTCGATTTAGTTTTTTTTTTTTAAAGGTGTCTTATCGTGAGTGTTTTTAGCTATGTTTCAAGAAAATCCGCTCAGCCGTTTGGAAGTTAAGACTAGTGCGTTTCGGGGGTTTCTTAAATTTTTTAATTTTAGTTATTAATGTAAATTGTTGTATGCTGTGTCCAGTCATAACTCCAAATTTATATTGGATAAATTAATATGAATTTCGAGTATTATTCAATCTGTTGTCTGTAAACCTATAAGTATTTTTCAAAGCGTACTCAATCATATCAAAGTTAATTAAGACGTCTATTCTGTGATATGTATGATCACAAACGCTTTGAAATAGTTATACATATTTCAAGGTCACATAAACTCTCCAGACCAGACAGATCTATATCTTTATGTGAGGCAAAGTCGTTTGGAGCATTATTACCCACATTTGAATGGTCTATTAAGGCTTATATTTATATACTGTTGGTATTAAAAACCTTATAATTAATATTCTATTATCTTACTTATAATAATAGAAGTACTATAATAGTACTTAAGTAGAAAGGACTCAAACCACAAAAAGTCACTTTTGAGTTATAGGCGTTTGAAGTTTAGCAGCACACAAAATGTAGCAAAAAAATAGTTTCCATGTACATTTTAAAAATAGGGTTTTCACTACATGATAGATTCGACTTTCAGAAGTCCGATGGCATACTTAACTCTATTTTGACCAAAACACCTGAGTCCTTTCTACTTAACTACGTCCTACAGAATCTATTATTTCAGTTTTCGTTATGATGTCAATTACACACATAACGTGCTAATATGAACTAGGTATACCACTTGTGGTACATAACCATTATAGTAAAATTCAAAGGTAATTAAAGCCAACTAAATACCCAAACAAAAAAACTAAGTATTTTTAAATGACTACCATTTATAACTTCACGATAACATCCGCCCAAATGTCCTGGATAAATAAGTTGTTGAAATGCCCAGGCTAATTATCAGAAAAAAGTTGGTCGAATTCCACATCTAAATTGAACAAGTTGTACCTACAAACGGCGGTACAATGAACAAAATGACAAACAGACCCGAATCACACTTGTGCGTGTGAGTTCTCTATAAATTCTGTGAAAAAATTGTCGGAGGGTAGGCTGGGCGATGTCGTAACTAATGGGAAAGTGGTAAGGGTGAATCGAGTATTTTAGATTTTGATTCAGTTATTTAACTACTGACTATAGTTGTCGACGCGTCAGTGGTTAAAGGGTAACTTAAACACTTTCTATTCTACCATATATCTCGCTAATATTTATTTTTATTTTTTAACATTGACTAGCTATTTCCTGCAGTTTCACTCGCGTTCCAATAATTAACAAAGTTGTCGGTTAAAAATTACCCTTAGTACTCGAGGGTGATGTAGCTTCCTATTACTGAAAGATATTTTGAATCGGACCAGTAGGTAACTCCGGAGATTATCTCATACATCCGAACATACAAATTACAAATTTTACTACAATTTATATTGGAGTCCATTATCTGCGTAATGAAGAAAAAAAAACTAAATCTCAATATTCAGAAAAAGTTAAATTTGTAGTTTTTCTATCAAATTCAGTACTTAGGTACACGAAAATTTAATTTCCAATATATTATTTTTAGAACCGACGGCCGCTGGGGCAGAAAGATTATCGAGTGGCGACCACGAACTGGAAGACAGCAGCGTGGGCAGGCCCCCCACAAGGTGGACCGACGATCTTGTGAGGGAAACCGCTGGATGCGGGAAGTGCAAGACCGGCCATCGTGGAGATCCTTGGGGGAGGCCTTTGTCTAGCAGTGGACGTCTTTTGGCTGACATAATAATGATGATGATGATATTATTTTTATTTGAATTAAAAAATAATACTTACGGATCTCTAAAAAAACACAAAGTCACACTGTAGGTTCGCCAGTTCCAGCAAAGTTTTTCTCATTACGGCCTAAATTCAATTGAGTTGCCTTCAAAATGCGGACCAATTGTGTGACAGTGGAAAATATATAGGGGTCGAAGTATAAACGGAGACACAGAACGCAATATAGTCATTATTTATTTATATCATTACCTAAGTAATAAATAGTGACAGTGAAGATGCTATCAAAATAATGAATGTAGTCGACGGCCCTGGAAAGTCGAATAGAAATATTTTAATTTACTTTGAAGGGAGATACTTCAGTTCCCCTTTTATTTAGAGTATTTGGTAATTAATGTGTATTATTGAAATTTAGTTTTGTATACTAATTTGGCAGCCATTTTGTGGTATAGGTTGTCCAAGTTTATTAAGGTGTTTCATATGTAGGTTTTATTAAACTCCCATTTTAGATTTTGAAATGGGTTTAGAAATGAAAACTTATTTTCTCTAGCTATTCTAAGAATACCTGCATTATTGTTTTGAATATAGGTGAGTACTTCTTTAAGGCTTCAAAGAAACCAAATCGATGTTTTTATGACAAAATAAGGTCCATTTATAAAATCAGATATTACAAAAGACCTACTTATTTTTTACTGATTATAAATATGTAGCTTTCCGCGATCTATTTTTCCCCCCTTGGAGGTTGAATTTTTAAAACTCATCCATAGTACACCCCTAAGGCCCTAAGATACTCAAGGAATATTTCTAAACTACAAACTTGTGGTGCGTACTTTTTCCAGATTCGTTTTATCTTGTAAGATTGTATTTTTATCTGTCAGTTCATAGAACAATGGTCGTTAAGACATGTTAAAACCAGTCTCATCGCACAAAAATTATCAACGACTTAAATAAATATTGGGAAAAGGGTTCCGTAGTTCACTTCAGTCTGTCCGTCCAATCGTCTTCGGCTTACCTTCCAAACGGTTAGTGCTAAACGAAACTTAGTATGGATATGTGTATTTACGACGTCGACAAAGTGCTAAAATAAAATCACGAAAAATATAATACAATATCTTAAAACGAGCTACGAAACTGTAGGCGATTGCTACGAAGTGACAACAGTGCTACGGCTACAGCATCTTCGTAGACATGCCTCATTATTCTTTTGGTCCATGAAGTCTTGATACTTATAAGAACAATGTACACGCTTACTCTACCACTGTGCTAATTTGATTCTCGAGAATATAAGTAGACAACAAAAATTTACAAAACAAATGATTTAGCAAAAATAATGGTTTTTATTCTAACCATGGAAATCTATGATTGTTGTTTAGAAGTGAAAATTATTGTTTCAATGTAACAGAACAATTAATTTGGAGAAAATAACGACTCTATATATTGCAAAATATTTGTAAAAAAATTATACATGTTGACAGGTAAATCATTTTATTTGATATCACCAAAAATAAAAAAAATAGCAACGTTATTGCTGTCTGTTTTTTACCGACTGATTTACATCGAATGATTTTCATGAGACTAAATAACTACAAATAAGTAGTAAATTACACAATTCAGGGTCATTAACCTAAAGTAGGTACGTAACATATCTAAGTTTAAGTCTAACTTAAAAAAACGATGAGGTAGCTTATAGCAAAACAATTCCAAAATCCAAATAACAGACTTATATCGAAGTCTGTTTTCGAGTATTTTTAAAGGTTTATTTCTGTCTCAAGGTCTCCAGCTCTTCCATTGAATGCACCTTCCTGCTGTGAATTCAATGTGCATTCAGCTTCAGCTCCAAAATTGAAGAACCTAAACGAGCAGTTCTCCCCCAGCTTTATCATCTCACTTCGAACCAACAGAATCATGTATATTTGCATTCCTGTAAAAAGATAAATCCTACTCATATTATAAATGCGTAAGTTCTTCACGCTCAAACGGCTCGACCAATTTTGATCAAATTTGGTATGGAGGAAGTGACATCCTGGATTAATACATAGGCTACTTTTTATCCCTCGGGAACGCGGGTGAAACCGCGGGGCGGAAGCTAGTAATATTATAAATGAGAAAGTTTGTGAATATAGATACTACTCTTTCAGGCAAAAACTACAAAACAGATTTGGATGAATCGTGCCACATAGACACCCTGGAATAACATACAGGATACTTTTTATTCTGGGAAAACATAAGATCCTCGGGAACGCGGGTGAAGCCGCGGGGCGGAAGCTTGTACAGATAATAAATTTATGGGCTTGTTAATGTCGACTTAGTCGACTGTTAGAATTGAATTCAACAAAGGCCATGACTGATAAGACTACGTCGTTTACTAGTGGGTGGAATATTAGCACAACCTCGGTATGAAATATTATTAGCAAGTTTCGTTGCAAAATGATGGCCTCAATTATCTGAAATAAGAGGACATACTTCGTCATCGATTAACTCATCAAAATCCAGCGATTGACAATCATGAATTATATATTTTTTTGAGGATGAGCTTTAAGGTTATGCTATACGAGAAATGATGATTCTAAAATGCCTTTTTCTCTTCTTGTTCCAAGAGATTTGAAAAAAAATATATGTTTGTAAAATATGTTTTTTTTTTTTACTTTTTGTAACTATATTGAAGCAAATATATGACGCAGTAATGAAATGGTGTTATAGAAAAAAAAACTCATCAAACTTACCCAAAAAAATGACACTAATTCCGGTTGTTAATGAAAACAAGTACACAGAAAAGCGGAATCCCATTTCGTATCTGATTATAGACCAGATAGTGGCTCCTATTCGAGACACAAACAATAATGCGGTGATGATCATTGACGAAAAGTAGTATATTCTAAAAAGCTTGTAGTTTTTCTGAAAATTCAAATTATATTATTTATACTACACGCGTATACATCATCATGTCAGCCGAAAGACCTCCACTGCTGAACAAAGGCATCCCCTAAGGTAAGGATCTCCACTATGGCCGGTCTTGCCTTACGCGCATCCAGCGGTTTCGTGCGACCCTCACAAGGTCGTCAGTGCACCTTGTGAGGGGCCTGCCCACGCTGCGTCTTTCAGTTCATGGTCGAAACTTTCCGAGCGATGTGCCCGTGCCCATACTTATATTACTATGTTATGACCATATTTCATTATATAACAAAGGAGACCATAAAAAAGTCTACTGCCTTTTATACTAATATTATATAGGTAAATGCGAAAGTTTGTGAGAACGTATGTTTGTTACTTCTTCACGCTCAAACGGCTGGACCAATTTCGATGATATTTGGTATGGAGGTAGCTGGCACCCTGGATTAATACATAGACTACTTTTTATAACGCGGGTGAAACCGCGGCGCGTAAGTTAGTCACCAATAAATTACATATCTCTGTCTGTCTATCAGTCATGGAATTACACACAGTTTATAAGAATAGATAAATGAGAAAAAAAAAATAACAGTTAAAGGAGTGGGTAGCCAATTGTGGCGGACATAAGATAAGCTTTGTTACATTGCTTTGTGCCGCGGTTCTACTCGACTTGAAAAGAACAAGTGTATTGGGAAGGCGAATTCGGGATTATTATTCGGTTGCCGTTGAAACGTCGAGTCAAGAGGTAACAAACAAACTCACTCATTTGTATTATTATACCGAGTGTAACTGACATCATAACGAAAACTTAAACCATGGACATTTTTGGACTTCTCAGCGTTAAGCTTATACTTCAACATTTAAAAAATATATATATTTAAGGCTCTGTCATATATCATAAAATTACAGGCTCACATATTGGAGGGGAAATCAAGCGACCGCAACTCCTAAAAACTTTACTACCTATAATAAAATAAATTTTATTTACTACATTGAAAATGAACCCGACAATGTAGGTACCTATATGGTTTTGAATCTGAAATTATTTGGTATATTTTAAATTCAAATAAAATAGACACTGAAGAGAAAAAGTGCTTTTAAAAATTAATGAAGCGGTATGATCAATGTTTTTTAAGTATGTATCTAAGTATATTAAAGATTTTTGTATTACATTGTATATTTAATTATGTTTAGAGTTCGGTCAAAGGCTGCAGAAAGGTCCTGAGAATGTCATACATATTTTTTCATTTTAAATAATTACCGATACAGGAGATTAGCTGTTTTAGATAACCCCTTTTAATACTTTTGATGAAGTGTTATTGAAATAAAAAAACACTACGCAACTTTTTCATATTTAGGGGTCCGTACAAAATCCATGTTTTCAATTTTCTTTACACCCAGCATCATCATCATCATATCAGCCGAAAGAAGTCCACTGCTAGACAAAGGCCTCCCCCAAGGATCTCCGCGATAGCCGGTCTTGCGCTACCCGCATCCAGCGGTTTCCCGCGACCCTAACAAGATCATCGGTCCACCTTGTCAGGGGCCTGCCCACGCTGCGTCTAGCATAGTAGCATGTAACTTACAGTATGAGCACCATATATAAACATAACAGTGAGTGCGATATCCAGCACATATATGATCATTCGTAGGGAGTGCGTCACAATCAATCCAACCGGTTTTTCATAATCAAGATCTGTGTTGTCATTTCTCCTGTAATAGTCTAACGAATTCGCGAACACTACCACATTGAAGATACTGAATATCTGAAACGCATAAACATGTAAAAGTTAATATAAGCTTTTAAAATTAATGCGGTTACGTGCGTCAAACTATCAGTGGGACTACTGTTGTCGAGAATCCCTTACTTACTTTGAGTTGAGCCGAAAATCAGACCCACAAAGGGTAGTAAATAAATTAAAAAAAAATCAATAACTCAACCTTGTATCAAAGCTTTTTGTTCTCTATCAAAAACGTCATAAAATACCTAAGAACTTTCAGGGTTTATTCATACTTGGTACTTATGTAATGCAACAAGTAAACAATACAAATACAAACTACAATACACTAATACAGTTATAACTGTATGTTTGACTGTTTACAAAATGTTCAAAACCTCAGGGCAAATAGGGCACTATTACTAAAACTATTTATCATAAAAATCATGAAAACAAAAACACTTAAACAAAGACTATCCCATGTTAAAAAGAAGGTAAAAGCTAAGTAACTAAATTAATTAAAAAAAAATTGTTAACCATGATTTTTGATTGTAATTTATATTTTTGTTTGTTTTGTTTATTTAAATTCTAATGCTGCGTGTAACGACATATACATTTATTCTTCTTTCTTTTAAATTTAGGAAACGATAGATAGATAGATTACAGGAAGTACAAAAAGCATTAAAAGAAATAACTCAAAAAGTTATAAGTATAAAATGAAACATGAAACTCACCAATGTAATATACGACCAGAAAAGCAAGCCTCTTCGTAAAGGCATACAAAAACAGCATCTCTTAAGCGTCGGCACTTCTACGCGCATTTTCTTAATTATAATTAATAATAATTTAATTTAGTAAAATACGTATTATGCATACGAGAATAAAAATGAACTGACGGTGACAACAACGCCCCTAATTTAGTTATCATTCGGATGACGCATGACGTCGCGTTTACTGATATATATAAGGAAATAAACATCAGTTATTTGTTTTTTATTGTACTTTATTAATATATACTTAATTTGTACAAAACATCTCGCGAAATTGCAAACTGGAGATAAACTGCGAATACACCATACCGCCCACAATATGACGTATTAATTTACGATAGTTCACAATACATCCTCATCAAACCGTCAAAATGTGAACGGACCTGCACTTACCAAAAGGGTTCACAATCCTGTTCGTTTTATCACTCGTAATCGTGAATCGTCCCTGATCCGAGACCGACCAGTCTCGGAGTCAAATAAAATAAATGCACATTTGAGATCATGTAAATCGATCGATATAATTTAAATAATTGAGTATACAACAATAGCTATTATTGATAATTTATTACTATAATATGTACACTATATTAATTCAATGTATACTTATTGGTATAGATAACGCGTAGTAAATATTGTCGTATATATGCAAGCTCTTGTTATCAATTCTATTGAATTAAATCATTTGAATGTACCTACTCATTTTAATTAATAACGCTATATTTTCATATTGAAATTTCAAAATCATTTTAACATATATTAAATTTTATATATATCTACCTACTTGGCTATTATGCCTATGTACCTACTATGTCATATACAGCGTGGCGCTCAAACGGCGACATTAAATTAACCTACGTATCCAATTTCGCGTTTACAGTTTTTAGAAATACTTTTCATTTCATTTAGCATAAAATTCATCGAAATACAGCCATTTTTCATAATATCATTTCTGACCAACCTGTACGTAAAGATCTGTAGCGCAGAAGTCAGCTGTCGGGGTCACGAGTCATTATACGGGTCATATCGTATGAAGAGCAAAGAAAGTACTGTTAGAATGAGACACTTGAAATTGCGACGTTGCCAAAATTCATTTAGCGACAAAGTTAAATGTTTACGCGTACAGCCGTGTGTATGAAAGGGATAGCTAGTTCTACCCGGCCGCCCTTTGAGAAGCGGAAGCGCCGACGCCCGCATCATAATTTGTCTAGCTAGTGCACTATGAGCCGGTGTCCTTGACATACATAAAATTTGTCACGCGCGCGCGCAATTTTTGTAAAATTAAGTACCTACTCTCATGTTTCGCGGAAAAGACGCTTACTTTGTTGACTTTAGTGTTATTTTAGTTTTTTTTATGTAATTAGGCTAAGTGCAGTGATAAAGACACTTTGAAAATTAAACGTAAATTCGTGTCGTATGATTTCGATACACCGCGCTGCCACGCGCTCGTGTAGGCAAATACATGTTCTTGACCCGCGCCGCCGCGCTGTTGCCGTTCATTGCACATAGGCAAGTAGTGCCCACGTAAAGCATGATTAAAACTTTGTTTCCTAAAAATATTATTAGTTTGTTTGAAAATTTCGAAATTTCAATTATGTACTTTAATTATTAGATTAATTTTTTTATGATTACGGTTAAGTAGCTCTACCCGTGTGTTCATTTAATGTCGCCCTTGCAGCGGCACGTTGTATATACAATAACAAACAAATAGAAACATAATTAAAAATTTACGTTAGGTATAAGTGGACTATTTATCCTCCATAAACTCTTTTATACTATAGTAGCATTTATGTAATAAAAATATCTGAAGTTTGTTCTTAAATATACTACTATCTTTACTTTTAAGATCTGGTAATCAATTGATCACTTTCCTCAAGTCATATAAACATAAAAAAGAGTCTATGCTCTCGCGGAGCCGGGTAGAAAAGGCGATTCCAAACATTCTTTCTCCTACTCTGACATTAATTAGTAACTAATGTTTACCATAAACAATTAGCTGTCAACATAATAGTTCCTTAGATTAGAAATAACAACTAAGATACGACCACCGCCTCTCATAATAAGCCAATTACGTAGGCTCCAGCCGGAGGATGCAAAAAAAACCAATTAATTTAACTTAATTTATTAATTAAAAGAATACAATATTCAATAAATCTAAAGAAGGTGTCTGATGGTCGATGTCAGTACCAAAAGTGAAGTATGGGAAAGAAATATTGGTGCGGTGTCCACCGCGATGATGTAAAGCTGCATCGGCGATTTAGTTGTTTCATCAATGCAGGAGGTCTTGCGAAATCGATGAGCTGATTCCTTCTATTACACCGTACTTGATTTTATCAGCAATTCCTTAGTCACACCGTATCGTAACACCTCCCCCCATAGAACAGCGACTATTTTTTAACGTTCAGTAAAAATGTTGCTGGGTTCAATTCTATCTCTTCAGGTTTTACTTTAATTCTTTGGGGAACATTTGGTTGTTCTGAATCTTCAGACTTTGTCGTCGGAGGTTCGATTTTCTTGCAGTCGAATAAGTTGTAACGGCGGGCCGCAATTATTAAAATGATTATAAATGAACTTGATAGAATGAAGTAGATAGGTATCGTAGTGTGATACATAGTCTGGTCCATAGCTTGATCTATCTTTACTGGTGTCTGCAATGATATTTTAGAGTTACTATCATGCAGATACTCTAGATTTATAGAATTGAGTTGAATACTTGGTTCTTCGTCTAGTCTTGCATAATTTTTCATATGTGGGATTCCAATTATTTTCATTACGTGTCCCTTGATACGGTTATCGGTATTAGTTATAGTGAATTCTGATGTCTTCAGCAGGCAGTTGTGTGGGACTACGGCTAAATAGCTTCCTTGAAGAGTTCTATATTGATCTTGGCCACACGATGTCTGTACTTTAGTTGGGTTTGGAAAGCATAGTGTGTAATGCTTGTCGTCTAGTTGTTCTATAGCTTCTTTTTCCAGGATAATTGAATTGAATTTGCAGGATGAATCCAGTTGCTGTTGTTTGATTAACCGTGGAACGCAGTTAGGTTGACTTCCAATTTTGTAGCTAGGTTTTATTTCGCAGAGATACCACAGATTGATCTTAGGACATTCTGTCTCTATGTACATAGAACCGTTTCCATGAATTGCTATATAGGGTGAAGTTGGAATAAGGACTTTATGATATTTATTGGGGACAATGGATAGTTTATATAGGTCAAAGGATTCAGGAAAGACAATCGGCACCTTAAAGACGATTACTATTTGATTATCGATAAAGTAATATCCTAACTTAATAATGTCATAATAATTTCTAAGATCTATTTCTAGAACTTCCTTTTTAGAATATAATGTTCTCAATTTACTTATCATGTTACTAAGTGATCCTAGGCTAAGAATAGAATGAGATGTGCTCGATGCACGAATAAAGGCTAAATTATTTCCTAACTTATACAGCTCCTCCGATAAGGATTCTATATTATCGCTTAATATTACAAAATGCTGAGCTAAATGAGCATACTTAATTAAATCAGTTTCTTTGGTACTATCGCTTTTCATAATAACCTTTAAAACTGATATTATTTTATTCTGATTCTCTACAATACTATCTAATATCTTAGAATGACGTAATGTCCAATCTTTAGTCAGACTTATATGATTATTAATTTCAGCTTCTAATTTATGTTCGTTATTCTGAAGTACTTTAATGGCATTGTTATACTTAATAGCATCTGTATAATCTAGATTTCCTGAAATACTTTTAATGACTGAACCGAGTCCGTCGATGAGTCCTCGTTTAATACGATTAGGTTCAAACGAATGCAATTGTTCAGAAACCTTTTCAATTTTATCAGACAGATATTCAATATGTGGCTCGTATAATGATAAAGTCTTATTATTAAGTTGAGGTCTAAGTTCATTCAGCTGCGATTTTACCGTTTCAATTTTATAGTGAATGTCGTCAAGTTCAATAGTTTGAAGAAAAGAATGATAATGGGATATTAATTTGGTAGGGCCTAAGTTAAAGGGAAGCAAACCGGGTCCATCTTCTAATGTTTCAATTGTTACGTCCTGCGCTCGTACCAGGCAGAACACTATCGGCAGAAGTATCCTGTAACAATGAAGATTTTGGTGTTCTTTTCAGGCGTGCTTTGGCTACGGGTCCGCGTTTCTTTTTAGTATATATGTGAATGGGGAGATCTGCCAAAACTGTATCATGTGTATAACGTGGTGCTAATTTTTGTCGACTTGCCATGGGATTACGTACATATATAGATTGGTCAGGGTTGTATTCCTTTTCAGGTTCACGATCTTTATTCCTATTTTCGGTAAGTACTGTACGATCATGCAAAGAGGACTCGTTTATTATACCGTATGCCTTAACAACCATTTTCTTATGTTCCTGTGTATACTGTTGAAGTAAATGTTTCGATAGATCAATGTCTATTGGGTCTCTGGGGTCAAAATGGCCGGTTATTATTTCTAAGGGTCTACACTTAGTGAAACTATGGATTGAACTATTATAGGCTAGAAGGGCGTAAGGCATAAGATTAATAACAGATTCATTTTTCTGTTCTAACTTTAGTATTCTAAGGTGTTCAAGGATGGTTAAATGAAAACGTTCTATTATTCCATTATCGTTAGGGCTATGAGCAAGTACTTTATGGTGTTGTATTTTATGCAATTTTACAAATTCAGAAAAGAGCTGATTCGTAAACTCCGGACCTTGGTCTGTCACTATTGTCAATGGGACACCATGGTGAGTACAAAACTTTAGAAGGGCTTGCACTACACTGATCGCTGTACCATCTCGGAGATAGTATGCTTGAGCGTACTTGGAAAAGGCATCTACCAAGGTAAGATATTTTTCGTTTTGGGCAGTGAATACATCAAGGTGTAATATCTCAAAGGGTTTCGTAGGGGGTGGTACAATGCAAAATTTCTGTTTTACAGGGTTACGATCATATTTGGCCTGACCACATATATTGCAACCGTTTATGTACTTTGCAACATGTTCCTTCATCTTTGGCCAATAGTATTTCCCTGATAGCGCTAAGTAACATTCATTTATACCGCGGTGGTTAGTTTTACCCTCGTGGTATTTCTGTATAATTTCCTGCTGACGCAAATACTCCTTCACATTATCTACCTCGGTTTTAGTTCAGATAAGATTCATAGCGGAACTTTTAAATTTATCTTGAATGATAGGGATTATTTTGAACATTGCTGTATGTGGATATATAATAATGCCTGTTTTCACTTTGGGGTTAACATATTCTTTTATGGCATTGATAACGTCTTCCTCGAGGTTCGATTCGGATAGTTGAACGGATGTACGCGTATGGGTTTCGAATGGCTTAGTAACTGTTGCGCGTTTCTTTATATCACCCACTATAGTAAAACATATTTGCCTATTGAATTTATTAAGGGGTTCATCTGATATGGGCACTTCTAAAATAGGACTTTCAGCATCTGAGTGTACAGTAAGAGTAGAGGACCCTGTGGTTGAAAGTGCTCTTTCAGATTGGGCTGTATCTGTGGATGATCCTGATTTTGAGTGAGCATTTTCAGACAGATTGACCGCGACAGAACTTACATCTTCATTATTAATTTCGATCCGAGAGAGAGCATCGGCATTAACGTTATATTTACCGCATTTATAGATAACAGTAAAATTGTATTCACTAAGCTTAAGTCGCCAACGTGTTAATCTTGAATTTGGTTCCTTAAGATTCATTATCCATTGTAGAGGTTTATGATCAGTTACTATCTTGAATTTACGGCCGAATAAATACGGGCGAAAGTATTTAGTTGCCCAGACTATGGCGAGAAGCTCTTTTTCTATTGTACTGTAATTTATTTCACTAGTATTCAAAGTTCGTGAAGCATATGCAATCGGTTTATCGGAACCTATAGGCCCTTGAGAAAGGACTGCACCTATCGCTAAATTTGATGCATCGGTTGTTAGAACAAACTCTTTAGTAAAATCGGGGTATTGTAAAATCGGATCGTTAGTTAATAAGGTTTTACATTTCTCAAAACAACTTAGATAGTCAGAATCGTTATACGTGACTTTGGATCCCTTCTTTAAACACTGAGTCATGGGCTTTGTGATACGAGCGAAATCAGGTATGAATTTCCTATAGTATCCTAATAGGCCTAAAAAACGCTTTATTTCCGTAGGTGTTTTAGGTAGTGGAAATTTCTGTACCGCAGTGATCTTGTCTGGGTTTGGCTTTATACCGTCTTTACTAATAATATGACCTAAGTACGCTGTCTCTAATTTTAAAAACTCAGACTTATCCAGTTGAATTTTAAAATTCGATTCTCGCAGTCTTTTGAATACTTTTTCAAGGTTATCCATGTGCTCTTGTAATGAGGTACTAAAAACTATTATATCGTCTAAATAAACTAGGCAAATTACATTCTGAAGGCCCCTGAGGACATTGTCCATGACTCTTTGAAATGTCGATGGAGAATTTTTGAGTCCCATCGGCATTCTCAAAAATTCAAAATGACCGTGCTCAACATTGAATGCGGTCTTGGAAATATCTTCAGGGTCCATTTCCACCTGATAAAATCCACTAGCGAGATCTAGCGTAGTGAAATAATGGCAGTTCCCTAGTTTGTCTAAGACGTCAGTTATGTTTGGGATCGGATATTTGTCATCTATGGTTTTTTCATTAAGTTTCCTGAAATCAACTACAAGACGCCACTTCTTTTTACCTGATGCGTCAGCTTTCTTAGGAACCACCCATATGGGGGAGCTCCATGCAGATTCTGAAGGCCTAATTATGTCTTGATCTAGCATCTTTGTTATTTGATCGCGTACTTCCTGCCTATGTACGAATGGATATCTATAACTTTTCGTATAAATCGGAACTTCATCAGTTGTACGAATATGATGTTTAATCCGGTTAGTAAAGGTAAGAGCTTCCCCTTCTATATAAAATACGTCGGCATATTTAGCACATAGTGATTCTAAGTTAGCACGTTCTTCAATATTTAAATGATCGGTACGTAAGCGAGATAAAACTTCATCAGCGCGAGACGACAGTTGTTTAGTACGTTTGCACTCGGTATTAAATACTGACGCACTAACCGGTTGATCCATGGAAAAGATTACGTCATTCTGAGTGAGATTAGAGATTTCAATAATACCACGATTTTTACTGATATTAGTTATGCATTCACCAATTATGCAATTCGATATGGATTGTTCGGGAACTAATGCATCACCATCATGAATATTAATCGGTACTCTAATCAATTTTGATGAGTGGGCCGGAATTATATCTTCATACAAATTACAGTTTCGCGAATCATACATAATAATAGAATTCGATGCCTGACGAGTGATAAGTTCTTTAGCTTTTAAATCTATATTTGATTCCCACTTACTTAAAAGATCCAAACCAATTAAACCGTCAAAATAGTCGTGAAATTTATAAATGAAAAAGGTAACGTCGTCATTCTCATTAAATTCCTGAAAACAAGGCAAGGTTATAGAATAATCATTACGAGTCGTAGCATGCACATTAGACACTTCAAAAGGATCATAATTCCATGGCAAGGATGGATAGAATTTATTTACTGCATCAGGGCTAATAAATGATTGATTGGCACCTGTATCAATCAATAGCTTGATTGGAGGATTGGATATCTGTATATACGGTAATTGTCTTTGGGTCTGTAAGTTAAGTTCTATTTTGGCTTTTCTGATTTCGAGACCTGCTGAAAATCCTCATGTTCATTAGGAGGAACATCATCATGAGGTCCTTCAGGTGGGTTCGAATAATATGTTTCAGTGTATTGGCGTTCATCATTATCACACACATACTCAGGATATTCATAGCAGTCATGATTGTAAGAGTCGGAATAATAATAGGGTTCATATTGATTCTCGTAACATTCATTAAAATTAATTTCTCGAGATTTAAAATAATTTACCGGTGGCGGGTTTCCAAACTTAGTCCAATCATGTCCACTAGGTGGTAAGGTTTTCGTGACGTAATGACTGACGCCACTCATTGGTTGCACCGAGTTATTTAACTTAGGTGGTGGATTCTTAGGAGCAATTCTGAAGACGTTGCTCTGGGGTCTGTAATTAGGAGGCGGTGCAGCAAGCATTTGCTGAGTACGCGTAGGACCTCTATACGAGTATATAGGGACCTGATTTAAATTAGGTTTCCACATTTGTGGGGGACGTTGAAACGGTTGGAAAGGGGTCTGTTTAAATTGGCCTGGCATATTAAATACATACGGTCTCGAAGTTGATGCTACTGGTGGCATAGGGCCATGTGAATATTTCGGAGACAGGCTCATTTGTGCGTGAGGTTGCGATTTCCGATCGGAGTGCTCATTTCTTTGCTGCATATACATAGTATTTGTTTCTTCATGCACAAACTCTAACGCCTTTTCTATAGAATCCGGTCGCATGCACCGAATACGCGATCCTAACGGGTCTTTAAGGCCACGTACATATGCCTGTAGGGTTAATTTTTTATAGAGTGATCGTTTTGATTCTATTGTACTCGCCACGTTTTCATGTAAGCTAATATAGGTCATGATAGTACTGAATAGGCCTTGACAATTTTCATAAAATTCTTGTGGAGATAAAGATCCTTGGCTTAATAAAGCAAGATCGTTATATAGCGAGGTCTCATCGCGTTGATCCGCGAAATTATTTTTAAGAGCATTTTTAACGCCTTCCCAGCTATCTGGGATGCCATTTGAGTTAATTAAACGGGCTGCATTTCCAGTCACTTTATTTAAAATGCCATTTAACAAAGCAAGTTTTATTAATTCATTGTCCGGTTCCGGATCCAAATATTCTTTTACTAATTGATCACATAACTTGATAAATCTAGTGAGTATATGCGGGTTTCCGTCAAATTCCGGGACTAATCTGAGTGCTTTTAAAATTTGATCCATTTTCTGGGCCATAGTACTTATATTTCTATTTGCGTCGTGCGAATCTAACCTACTATTTCTTTCTAACCTAGGGGATCGCGATTGCCTGGGATGGAAAATCTTGATAAATTAAAGTAGTCTTATAGGAAAAAGGAAGCAACTCCAGAATGATTCTAAAGTACTTACATGCGCATTATTGGTATCTCTGCTGTATCTATGTCTTGATACTCCGCCGGGCTGCAGCTCTAGGTTCTGGGATCTCGATTGGCAGAAGCCGGTCAGTCACGCGAGACTCGCTTCGGCTAGATATACGGAAATCTTCGCTGTAGTTCGCGTCACGCACTGACTCGAGATCCTACCGACTGCGCCAATTACGTAGGCTCCAGCCGGAGGATGCAAAAAAAACCAATTAATTTAACTTAATTTATTAATTAAAAGAATACAATATTCAATAAATCTAAAGAAGGTGTCTGATGGTCGATGTCAGTACCAAAAGTGAAGTATGGGAAAGAAATATTGGTGCGGTGTCCACCGCGATGATGTAAAGCTGCATCGGCGATTTAGTTGTTTCATCAATGCAGGAGGTCTTGCGAAATCGATGAGCTGATTCCTTCTATTACACCGTACTTGATTTTATCAGCAATTCCTTAGTCACACCGTATCGTAACAAGCCTACATAACGACATGGGCGCAAAACAAATTAAGCGCAAATGTCACGGTATCACGAGTACTTTCGTGACACATCTATTTATATATAGTGATGGACGGTATTCGTTCTTTGATTAGTATAGATAGCTATATCACTGCAGCCATACGCTGCAGTTTTAGACGTTTTAGGTTCTGTCGAAAAATGCTATTAGTCTGCGTAGGTCAAAACAAATGGGGGCGAAACGTTTTGTGTGTATCACACGTCTGTTTTTCCTAGTCCTGAGTCCGGATATAAAATACGAATATATAATTATGTATATATAAAAAATAAGTCATTTATACAGGCTGACTTTTTAATCACCGTCCAAATTTGTATTTTATGTTATGATTCTTGATGAATAAGATCTGTATTTTCATTGAGTATAGGTAGAAAGTAGTTATTGTTACGTCAAGTTCGAAAGCACGCGAGTAGGTATCTTCTGTTACAAGGGAGTGGCAAAAAAAAACGTGTAAAGGGAGTCGCAGTATAAAAAGGATTGGGAACCCCTGGTCTAACTGACGCAATATCATCCATAAATGTTGCTTAATAATGCCTAGATATATCATTACGTGAAGCAAATATTATAATTCCATGCCATTAACTATCCCTTGCAGTAGAAGAGATGCAAGATAAATTCTAATTTGTAACTACAAACTAACATGCAAAACTAATACTCTGTTATAGATAAGAGCGTCCTCTATCGACAGCATAAAGAACGGTGCACACTGACGAAGAAACGGATCGGTTTAGTTTAAAAGCAACTTCAACATTAGTATCAAAAGAGCCGGGTTTCCCCCTAGGCCTACATACCATCAACAAAGTTGAAGCTTGATCAGTTTTGAAACCTATTCTCTTGCAGCCAGTTATCATAATTCGCCCTGTCCATTGTTGACAATAAAAACCGTATCTTGTAAAATCATTTGTTTAGACTATTTCAATGACAAGCGCATTGTCTGGTTACATTGTGTGAGGCACAGGTAGCCGCTGGTCACTGCTCACTAAATACACCATTAAAGTGATCATACTTCAACTTTGTTGATAGTACAAGGCACCGGGCTAGTGAATTCGGAGCCCAGTCACCCTAGGCTGTCTAGGTCTCGAATTCACCTGGTGAATAGTGACACGACCTGCACACAAACTCAAGTATCAAGCAGGGAATCATTTAATTTATAAAAAGGAAAACGTTTTTCTACCTGTAATTTTATATAGGCTACATTTTATACCAGGAAAACGTAAGAACCGCGGGGCGGAAGCTAGTCTAACATAATTGTTTATTATTCCGGTTTATCGATTTGGTTTCTTATTAACACTAACAGTGTGTACTGACCTTAAATACGACAATGTACAGTCTTCTATCTAAAATATAGACCATAAAACGCAGCGTCTGCGGAGAGGTCGTTATGTGCAGATAACCTATTCAGTCCTGTGAACAAATGCTCTTTGCCAACTTTACGGCATATCTATGCTTTTGCTTGCTTCTAAAATAATCAAAAGCTCAATTAGGATTCGTTAGAATGTTTAATGAAGGAATAACTTTGATAAGATTTGTTCATTAGATGTACTGATTATTAACTTTAATAGTTTAGTTGTTACTACTTTTTATCCCTCGGGAACGCAGGTGAAACCGCGGGGCGGAAGCTAGTCTTCTATAATCGTTTTATTTTTTAACTATGTACGTATATACTTGCACGTATTCCTTCTAAACTGGCTCAAATTGTGGAATGAGGTGCTCGCCATGGTTTTCCCAAGGGAGTACCTACAGCAAGAAGGTTGTTTAAGAAGGGCGTGAAGAGATTTTTACAGGGTCAGCAACACGCAAGTGTTGGTGGCGTGGCCCTGGTGTTGCAAGCTTCTGTAGGCTACGGTAACCTTTTCCCATCAGGTATGCCGTATGTTTGTTTGCCACCTTAGAGTGATGCCACACGGGCGTTGCCGGTGCGTTGCGTCTTCGCAGCGAGGCTTGAGTGCTGAGAGCGGTGAAGACGCGGCGACGACGGTCCATAGTTCTACCTGTTGAAATCACAGCGGTGCGACGACGCAACACACCGGCAACGCCCGTGTGGCGGGCCGATTGACGATGACCGATCTCCCTCGGTCGGTTATGGTTACGGTTAAAATTTTAGTTTAAGTGACACGAGCAACCCAGTTTGCTTTCTTTCGGCGGTTAAAGTTAACTATAACCGTAACCTAACTATAATTTTACTATGACCGCGCTTTATGCAACCGACCCTTAGTAGTATAACAATTACTGGCCTCGTTCTAATTGACTATAGTCGGCCAGCGTTATCTATTTATAATTCCCAAACTTAATGTGAACTTCGTTCCTAATCGATTTGATCCTAGACGCCAATTCTGTTTAGACAAAAATTGTCTTATTTCTTACTTTGTTTACAAAACTCAAATGGCAAACGCGTATGAGTCAAGTGTGACATTGGCGCCACATATCTCAACCACAGACTAAAGACGACCGCCAGACAGACAGAAACTTGGCTAACGTATAGACAGACAATCATTTTTGTATAAGTAAATAAAATATTTGTTAGAATGTTACTTACAATATTTCAAATAAGTTTGCAGTTGACTGACCTGTAACAAAGAAAGTATTTTTAATATCTATTGGTTAAAAGCTTTTATTCGGCTGGGGGATAAATCACCGCTTATAATAACAAAGTTTTTGTTGAATCCTAATGGATGGATGGATGTTTGTTACACTTTCACGCAAAAACTACTGAACGGATATGGATGAAATTTGGAACACGGATAGTTTATAACCTGGATTAACACATAGGATACTTTTTATCCCGAGAAAACATAAGATCCCTCGGGAACGCGGGTGAAACCGCGGGGCGGAAGCTAGTCTTACATACAATGAGCTTTCGGTGAAGGAATATATCGTGAGCAAAACATGCCTTCGGAGAGATTTAATATAATTTTAAATAAAACATAATTCATCTGATAATCCTTGATATATCTAAATAAATCCCCGTTGAATAAATCCCTCCAAAATAAGGCTGTATAATATATATATCTTTGTTTCAATCACGTATAACTATATAATAAATATTCGAGTAGACGGGATAAATACATAAATAATAAATATCCAAAATTTTATTACATTTTCCCACACACATAATCAAAATAAAATTGTAACATAATGGTATAACTGTGTAATAGTGCATGTATGCCGTCACTCCGCCCGCTCCATAAAGAAGATTAAATTTAAATTGTCAATTCGGTTTTACGAGCCAACAGCGAGCACGGTTCCGCACGTGACACTACGTCACTTGGGCGAAATGAGGAATTTTGGGAATTTACACACACATCACACCTGCTACAGGTAAAAGTCACTTGAATTGAAAAAGTAGTATGTAACATTCTTTTTTTTACCTATAAAATAGGCTTTTACAGAAAGGCCTATAAAGAAAAGTTGTCTCCAATAGGAATCATTGGCGAAATCAGATGTTACATGATTGTAAAGACATGTCAATAAAAATTAAATGTAATCGTAGAGATTATTATCAAATAAATAAAAAAATCTATTAAAGAACACCTATAATTGTGTAACTAACTACTATGTTAACTATGTATAGGTATTTATATTTATTTTTATGACATATCATATGTATGTCTTTGATAAACATTTTCGTAAAAAAAACACTTTCAAATAACATTTTAAAAAAGAAATACCCTTTAAAAGCTGTAAAAAATACACCAATCCCAAATAACGACCGAATGATGTACACATGAACAACATT
Source organism: Tethea ocularis (assembly GCA_963555595.1). Classification (NCBI taxonomy): domain Eukaryota; kingdom Metazoa; phylum Arthropoda; class Insecta; order Lepidoptera; family Drepanidae; genus Tethea; species Tethea ocularis. Next base: position 7,855,662 of record OY741972.1, on the reverse strand, counting down.
CATTATTCACAAATTGGTATAAAGGACCGATGTCGGCGTGCAACGCTCCGCACAGGGCGGGCCGTGAAAGTGTTGAATTTCACAGCTAGCGAGGTTACATTCGAATTACGTAGGGTTATAACTCTCAAGTCGCTGAGTGAATGATATAAAATGGGCGATTGTATAAATAATATTTGTGGCAAACATTACTTGAGTGATGAGATGGTTGCAGCTTTTTAGGGTTACAAATTTTCCGCATCGAAGTTTTAGAATGGAAGCTTTGGCATTTTTGGCATTTTTTTTAAAAGTAGGTATCAGTAGTAGGTCAGTTTAGTAAAGGATAGAGTCATTCGGAGACTTTTTTAAAGGGGACGGAATTTTTTATGCAATACACAACAAAGATAAAAAACATGACAAAAACAAAAGCTAATATTTTGAAACGTATGTGGTCTGAGGGCGGGCGGCGCGGCGGCCGTTTCGTACTTTCACTTTTTTCGCATGAATAATTGCATAATAGACTTTTATACACAAAATTAAGAAATTCAAAATTATGAACAATACAAATCAGGGTATACCGTAGTAGGAGCTATCTTGAATTCAAATCCCTGGAGGAAAAGGTATTCTAATCACAAATCATTCATTGAAATTATTATAAAATACTAACGTTATCCTGCCCTGCCTACGTCCCTACCTAATACCTATCTACTATAGACTATTGCAGCAATATTTTTTTATATAAAAGATTACATAGGTAATTTTCATGGAAAAAAAATATTCCAATTCAACGAAATTGCTTTCAATACTCAGGAGTAAATACATTTATTTTGTAAACCTTGCAAATAGAACATGATAAACAAAAAACTTAAAAACTCCTCGAATTTATACAAAACTGTGTACGAAAACAATGTTATATTTCACTTTACACGACAGAATACATATTTTACAAACGTTTCACTCACGACATGTTTCACTTCACGACACTATGACGTCACCGTGACGCCACCTATGTTAATAACAACGTAATTAATGCTACCCACGGCACTAATTTGTAAGCGAATGAGTATAGTTAATTATTAAAAACGTTGGCTTTTGTCTATGATACGACTGGGAGTTGAGACAAATGTCGCTTGTCATTAGTTTTTGAACAGGCGCTTTGTATGCTTCTTTATTACCATCGGTCAAATACAAAGACTTGTACCTATTCCATAAATAAAAAAAAAACAGTTTTTCTAATCGAATTTCTTCGCCAAAAAACCTATTGTCCTCTAAAAACATTACGTGTATCTCCTGATAAAATCACAAACCTCTGTCAAAACTATGTTTAGATATGTGTAGCCATAAAACTAGCGATTATGATAAAAGTCTTTCCAAAAAAAGTGTTGTTCCCCGCGGTTTCCCACGTTCCTGAGATAAAAAGTAGCTTATATCCTCTCCATATCATACCCATACCGTTATTATAAATGTGAAAGAAACTTTGTCTGTTAACTTTTCATGCCTAAACTACTAAACCGATCGCGACGTAATTTGGTACGCAGATAGCCTATGGTATGGAGAAGGACATAGGCTACATTTTTTCCGGGAACACGTAAGTATGTAAAGGAAAGCGCGACTGATTGACTGATCTATTAACGCACAGCTCAAACCACTGGACGGATCAGGCTTATTTTTGGCATACAGATAGCTATTATGACAGGCAGGGATCCACTAATGCCAGGTAAAATAGGGGTCGCGGGTGAAACCGCGGGGCGGAAAGCTAGTATTAGCTAAATCGTAAAGCCCACTTCGTAGCCCTAAATCAAAAAAATAACATAACAAAGAACAACGCCTGAAGCAACACAGTTTAATGGTGTTTGCTTTCAATAAAGGCAGCCATGTTTGCGCAGCCCGTGGGAAACTGCAGCAGCGGTCCTCGTTATCTTCAATATTTTCCTTTGTTTTTGGACCTGGCTAGAAGGAATATTGCGGAATTATTGTTTTTACTACGTTGCAAGTTATGGTTCTGTTTTTACACGACAACGGAATTATCAAAACTTGGTATGAATTTTGTAGCAATGGGTCTTAAATTCTTTTGACTAGACGACGGGTTTTTGAAGACGTTGTCTTACACGAAATGTCTTCAAAAGACGATATAACTAGGATGCGACTTCATTGTCACACTACAGGGACTGAATTACCAACTTTTATTGCGATCCTACTAGTCTTGAACTGAATCATTTATGTGTAGTTCTTGTGTACGGAAAAACGTCATAATTTGTTTGCTTTTTAGTCATTCTAATTGTTTTTGACTACCTACGTATTTTTTTCACTTTCACACACTGTGTCTACATTTTCTTAGAATTTTCCAGTTGCAGGGTTGCTGGAAGAAAATTCTATTAGAAATAAACAGTCCCTTTGCACCTGATATGTATTTTATTTTGTGCTTGTGTGTATAAATAAAAACAATTCAATTTAGTTAATGTTGCATCATTGTTGATAATATGTCACCACCCGTGGTAACATATTCGCCGAAATAAGGAGCAACGACTTATCTCAAAGCTCAATTCTGCTTTCAAGGTACATAATACCATATAAAACTTCAGTAACACAAAATCTTCATGGCAGGTAAGGACGCAATAATGTAAAAAGCTCACACGAATTCAATTTTGTGCCCGTCAAAGAGGCTAGAGATGCACGCCAGCAAACCTGGGGCCTTACCATGACTGAATAGTGCCTGGTATAAAGGCGTTGAACACGGCATGCTTTGAAATTGCAATAAAGCTGCAATCACACGTCCTTCATAACATCCAGAGTGTCTTTTTGTTACGCCCACGACCGTATACTATAGTAACATGGAATAACTTGGATTCTGAATTGTTTTTAATTAAAGTTTTCATAAAGCTAATATTTGCTAGCGTCAGCTTAGTGCTGGCCAATATTGTCGCTATACCAACAACAGTTTTACAAAATATTTTACTTTCATAAAGAGTCTGTAGCAACTTACCGTTGGCTACAAATTTTAACATTTATATAGCACATACAGGATGATTTTGGTTGGGTTTATTAGGCCAAATACTGTGTATATAAAAAGGTAGGTATAAAATACCATATCCAGACTCATGAAAAACTAACATTATCAATCGGGGTCCCACCTTTTGCTATGGAAATTCATGGAAGATGTATGTAGAAGCGGTGCATAGTAAATTAGATGTAAAATTTTGATTCAACCTCTTTGTGCGAAGCGAGTGAGACGACTTTACGTCTCGTTTTAATTGAAAATTTTACTGTCACTTTAGTGGAAACTTAACTAGGGGTTCCGCTTTCAATTTGCCTTTGTTCTCTATTGCACGGAGTGCAGTATCTTGTATCAGTGATAATAAATCCGACAATTTATGTAGTACAGATCTAATTAATGATGTCACTTATAAAGAACAAACTCATACAAATAATATCTTTCAGCGAAATAAGACCTCATATTTTCATTTTAATAAAACGAGGGAAATCCAAATTGGGGCTGAGAGCAGACCCTTTCCACTTGAACAACAAGTAATAAATAAACCCTTATATACAAAACAACTTAAAGAAATATCCAAGAAAGCAAATTAATCAACGCAATTGACTGAGGGGCCTCTAAATGTTTCGTCAAGCGCAACAACATACTGCGAACTTCTCGAATTATTAGCTGTTACTAAGTTTAATTCCGAACTGCCGAAGGGTGTACTTACGGGGCCCAAAGGACTTACCAAATTTGTAGCTCAACCGTTCGCTTATTTATACGATTTACTTTACAGTTCTCTTGTAAGTTTAGTTTAATTGTGTTTATATAGTGTATTTGAAGGGAGATTTATAGGTAAGGAAATAATTCCAGACGAAGATTAAGTGTGTAATCAAATTTATGGGTCATATATAGTTGAGCTTAAATTTTAGAGCTATCTAGATCTTCATAGCAGAAAATCAACTCGAAGATCGTAATCAATTAAACACACGTTAAAAAACAATCCAAAAAACTCAAATATACATTGCAGACACCAAAACATAGTGGCATCTAGATAGCGTACATGCAGTTGCATCTGAAATCTGAATCACTTAAATGTCGCAGTAAAATACCGGCCGGCCGGACCCCAGCTTCCAGCCGGTTGACTGTCCACGTAAATCCGCAAAATATATCCTCAGCACTGCAATACAACCAACTAATGGACGATAAAACAAATTGAGGGCATTATGCATCATGGAGTTGGAGATTTGTGGTCTACTGGATAGAACTGTGAGGTTTTATAATGATCTTTTATTCTGCTATGAAGAGGAATACTATCATTGCCAAGTAATTCTTGGAATCATTCTTAAAGGTTTAACCAATTTTACCTAATCGCAAATCCTCTAGTGCGATTTGGTCAAATTATTTACATTAATTCCAGTAATTTTATGACAGGCCAGTTGTCGCAGCTGGTTAAGACACCACCTATCGTGCCGCTGGTCGTGGATTCGATTCCCACCCTGGACAAACATTTATGTGCATGAACATGTCTGTTTGTCCTGTGTCTGGATGTAATTATCTATATAAGTTTGTATTAACAAAAAAAGTAGTATATCAGTTATCTGGTTTCCATAGTACAAGCTTTGTTTAGTTTGGGATCAGAAAACCGTGTGTGAGCAATGCCCCAGGCTATTTATTTATTTGTCTTCAATTTATTATCCAGTTTAAAAGCGTATTTCTTTTTTCCGTTTCCAAACCCTATCCAGATGCTCTCCACTATTACGTACGTGACATCAGGGTACCCTAATGATTGATGCCATCAGTTGATTTACAACGACACCTGCATCCCCTCTCGATTGGGTCATTCTTTACAAGGTAAGTGCATGCTGTCTACTAAGATAGTTGTAGTAATGCGTCAAGCAGAATTTGCTCGTATATCATTGTTATTACATTTTGTTTCTTAATTCTTAAGTAAGTCTTCATCATCTGCATGCCTAGATGCCAATAGATTAAATTCGTCATCTTCTTTTTTCCCTTTCAACTCGTATCATTTTTTAATCTTTTTCGTTCTTACTCTTCTCATTTATCTCATCTGCCTGCTCTATTTCCAATAATTTATGATCGACGCATTATAAAACTTTCTTCTATTCTGTCTCTGTCATATCGGCTTTAACTTCTTTCTTACTTATACCGTCTTTGACACAATCCATCCGGTCTTACAGTATTTTCTCCATTTTTATTTGTATAAAGATAAAATTACACTTGAGTTTACTTCGCCAAAATTGCGCTATGTCAGATAATTTTCCATATTGCTAAGTTACAGAAGATAAACAACGCCATTTAAAAGAATCCAGAATCAGAAATGGATGTATAACACGATAAGAAGGAGAATCTAGAAGCAACAACAATGTTTTTAATTTACCAGAACCTAACAGAAATACCCTATTTCATATTGATATCTTGTACATGTCATCCGGATTCCAAAGCGATATATTATGACATACCTATCCCCTAATCACATAAATGTCTGCACAGGAGGAGCGCATTACTTTATTAGGTGAGCCAGTTTCTATACATCCGTCAAAGTCCGTTGCAAGAGGGCGTTGCAACCCATTTTACCGCAATTTGCAGTTGTCCTCTGAATTGTGGCGCAAGTTATAAGGCAAAGTACTCCTAATATTGATGAAAAATCTCCTTGATTATCACTACAGTCGATATTTATGTTCAGTTATTGATCAAACAAAAGACATTATATAAAGTGAACACAGGCAGATTTTAACACAGAATCTAGAAATAATATGAAACAAGTTTCAGGATATAAAGAAAATTGTTAGTTACATACTAATTATAGGACATCACCATAAAATTAATCTTAATTTCTAATACGTGAAAGATTTTTACTTTCAGCTTTGTAACGACTGATTGGATTCAAATGATACTAGGAACATAGATATTTATTCCGGAAAAAACATAAAAACCTTCGGGTACACGGGCATACCCGCAGGGTAGGAGCAAATTTCCGCTAATTTAATAAATCAAATCGATGGCCTATTAATTACTGTCACGTCCCATTATAACAATACTCGCTTTCAGCTTACAACTCGTCCCACAACAATTGCAGCCTAGGGGACACTAGCTCGGCTCCTACATCCCCTGGGACTCCTACCGCAACTCACTGCAGCGTGTGCCGGTGATTTGTCTCTCTTCCCTCCTGAACCGTGTCCTGACGATTAAGAAATTGTACCTACGCTCCAGAGGTAATACCGGCTGATTGTACCATCTAGTCCCATTAGAAAAATAGGATAAATGACTTTGGCTAGGATTGTTTTTATTTTATTCAGTAGCTATTATTGATTCTACGTAATTTTTTTCAGAATGTTTGATAATTTAGGAAAACTTAATTTTTTGCTATAATGCTAAGCTTTATTAGAGCGTAGCTTCCGCCCCGCGATTTCACCCGCTTTCTCGAGGATCTTATATTTTCCTAGTATAAAAAAATACCCTGGAATATGTTATTCCAGGGTATGATCTATCTACTTATGCCAAGTTTCGTTTTCGTTCAAATCCATTCAGTAGTTTTTACGTGAAAGAGTAACAAACATCGTAGATATATCATATCCTAGTTTATCACATTACTGTCATCCTTGAAACACCATTATGAACATGTCACGCGTGTGATGCCACGAGTTAAAAGCTAATATTTACTTTAGTTTGGGAGCAAGTTCAACTCAATTGTTTTTTTTGAAAGGACTAAAGTTGGGAGCCTCTGATGGGGGCTTTAGTCATGTCCCACTTATGGCTGCATCGACCTTACCGGACAAACTAATTGTTTTGAATATATTTATTTGTTCAGAACTGCCAACTTTCACTGCATTAGCAAACATGAATATACTAATTTGACTCAAATTAAAAACACCTGAGCCTAAGCTTACCAAACAATCACTCCGACTGAGCGGCGCATTATCAAAATACACCGCAAGTGTTCTTTTATCAGTGTCGATAAATCCAAGTCGGTCGCAAATTGCATCAGCCATCAATCTAAACGGTGTTATATAGTTACGCACCCTACTGGGGTCGCCATGGTTTATGTGTGGTGCCACTTACAGCGATAAGCGGATTTATGTAAGAAATGGAATATAGTTTAAAAGGTATTTTACGATATCCTCAAATTATATTTTTTCAATGACTCAATAATAAGTAAAATTAAAACTCATTTATTCAGTTTAGGCAGATAAAGCACTTATGAACGTTGATAGTTACAATCATTACAATAGACTCCACCAAAGTAATAATCTTTATTCACAGAAAAAATAAGTATGTTTACAAATTAAAGTGCCTGACTTCTGAGCTAGGTCTAAACCTGTGTTACAGAACACCCTTTCCTATGCAATAGGATCTAATCTATGTTTTCTCCCATGACACATACCAATTTATTAAAAGAACTAGGTAAGTATATCAGCTGTTTATAACCATTATGTTATATTGCTGAATAGCGGACCTCCATAGGTTTCTACTGTTATGTTTCAAGTGATCCAATCAGCCAGCATTCAGTGACTGGATATCTGGACTAAGTGTCAAGTCTTACTCTACTCTACTCTACAGTTAAATCTACTTGTCACTAATATAAGTACAATGATTGTACCTTCCAAGGAATCTGTCACTAGTGTTAAGTAGGTACACTTTTAAACTCTCTATGTCGTACCCTACCTCAAAATTCCCCTTAAGCTAAAGACACTGTGTGTTTACACAGTTATTTCTCTTCGTTAGATAACGATTTGTCATGAATACTTTAGCTATATTGTTTTTAGATTGAGTGCAGTCGAAGGCTGGAGGTGCCTAAAAGCTGGGGTGAGGGTTGTGGTTACTGCACCCTTGTTTAATGACTGGTTATTAATAATATGAAAAGATTTGAGTGAACGGGAGTTATGGAAAAATAACAAGCAGATACAAAACAAACAACTGTTTCTATATCCGCAGAAGAACAACCATGATTCATGGGATATTCTGATGAATTGAATGAATTCTTAGACTCGGAAAGGAGAATAAAACGAGACAGACTAGCAGGGCGATTGTGTAACTTGATTCCGATTACGATGGCTCTCGTAATCATCTTATAATTTTGGTATTGTATATCTTAGGTGAACAACAACTAAACTGCGATTGTAATTACTTCTCATAATAATTAATCATTTGAAATCAGTCATCGGAATCAAAAAGATAGACAATGCCAAAAATAAAAGATGATTACGAGACCCATCGTTATCGGGATCCGATTACGAGATGGATAGACAATCGCCCAGCAGAATAGGTTATGAATATTTTTGCAAAAGTATTACCGACACCGTATTAAAGGTTGGTCAAAATCAAAGATCTAAGATTACCTAGCCTTGACATGACTATCACAATACCGGTCATCATTAAACAAAAAATAAAATGACAATCCGTGCACCAATCACTTAACCCAAATGCAAACATTTATTTCCCCAAACGAATGACTGTGAGCCCCAGTATAGGGTGCTAACCACTTAGGAAGTGTGCATCCAATGCTGATGCACTTCACTTTTATTACAAGCTTTATTTCCCGACACCCCACTTTGAGTACCGCAGGGCACTCTTAGCAAATACCTTTATGGCAGCTTGAGGTACTGTTCCGTAAGTAATTCTTTTAAAGATTTGCATTTTCAGGTAGGGTAGCTGTAGTAATTATTTTAGTGAGTAAATCTATATATATAAAAGAAAGTCGTGTTAGTTACTCCACTTATAACTCAAGAAAGGCTGAACCGATTTAGCTGAAAATTGGCAGGGAGGTAGTTTAGAGGCAGGAGAAGGACATAGGATAAGTAGGTAGGGGCAGGTAGGGTAGGTAAGGTAGGTAGGGGTAGGTAGTGTTGGTAGGTAAGGTAGGTAGGGGTAGGTAGAGGTAGGTAGGTAAGGTAGGTAGGGGTAGGTAGTTAGGTTAGGGGTAGGTAGTTAGGTAGGGGTAGGTAGTTAGGTAGGGGTAGGTAGTTAGATAGGGGTAGGTAGATAGGTAGGGGTAGGTAGGGTAGGTAGGTAAGGTAGGTAGGGGTAGGTACTTAGGTTAGGGGTAGGTAGTTAGGTAGGGGTAGGTAGTTAGGTAGGGTAGGTAGGTAAGGTAGGGTAGGTAGGTAAGGTAGGTAGGTCCCAGTTTTATTTTTGTTCTCAGGGCAGGACAACGTCTGCCGGGTCAGCTTGTTTTAGATTAAGGTGACGATAGTTACATTTCGTTTCCTGTTGACTTTCTACATCATTCATTAGTCGTATATTTTTGCGTATGCAGTAGAATTACCAACAGAGTGGGAACAACTTACTTATTATAATAGGGTAGTTGACTGACATATCAAATCAGCTACTTTTTAATAAATGTCAAAACGATAGTTTATATGGAGTTTTGTATGAAATATTACACTATGACGTCATAGTTTCACAGCATCAAATCATCTACTCTTAGTGGTTCCACTGGTAATTAAAAAGCATTAAATGTAAAACATATTTGTTATTTCCACGTGTTTTTAGATGTTTTATGCATTGGTTAGTGTTTGGTCATTTATTTTTGACACTGTCAACTACCTTATTATGATGTAACATAAAGTAAGGAAATCTAATAAATAAAGTATCAGTTTACGGAAGAAGCACAGAGGTACATTTAGATTTGTGAAATTTATTAATATAAATACATAACTATTAACTACAAAGATCATACCACCAGAATGGTCAAACGATATCATTGTAGTCGGAAAGGATTGAAAATTATGATAATCTTTTCACACATACAAAGCCGTAAAAAGGTACTTTTAGACAATGATGTGTCTAAAAGTAGTAATACCTTCAGAAACATCTACTCTTATGTTAATCAGAGAGACACAAGCCTAACACAGAAAAAAAGAACTGTGATATAAGTAGTTGAAAAGAAAAGTAATCAGAAGAAGCATCATAAATATGCTTAAGATAACGCTGAAATATAACTCTATTCTGTAAACGTGTTCCCCAGTCGATACGTAGATAGTGCTGCACTTAGATGCATCTTTGTCGATAAATAATTCAGGTACGACGAGATGGATCGACCTAATAGGCACCATCATTCACATGGCACCACGTAAATCGTCTGGAACTTTCGATTGCACCCCGGAATACGTGTGTATCAGTTTTATGACCATTAAATTGTTGTGGATGATAGTGTAATGGGTTCTGACGATGCGTAATGTGAAATAGACTAGGAGGTAGAGTATATGATAGAAGTATAAAATGAACAGAAAAGATAAAAGTAAGAAATGTTAAAGTTCTAGTCTAAATTAATTGTGCAAAAGATTTTGTAATAGGATGGATACATAGAAAGCTAATTAATTAATTGAATACTGGTTTGGGATCGGATGGTATAATTTCTATTGTGGTACCCAAAGACGACTCGGAGTAGAAAGGAAAACAAAAAAAAATTAAAGTCATGGCAGATAGATACTCAAAAAAGAGATAGATTAAAGAATTTTGTGCATATAAAGTACCATATTGACCTTTCCAGTTATTATTATAATAATTTTATTTTATAGAGAGAAGAGAAAATAAGTAAAAAATAAGCTCTATCAACATTCTATAAAGATATATGCATCATCTAAATACACGTACATCGTACACATATAACATATTAGCTATTCCCCGAGGTTTCACTCACGTTTCCATGATAAAAAATAGTATAACCTTCGGGCATAATGTAGCTCCCTATTAGTGAAAGAAGTTTTCATATCGGACTATTAACTCCGTTCAAACAAATAAACAAACTTTACTCAAATCAATTTTCCGAACTAAATCTCTAAACATCGGGGAAATAAACAAAAGTTTCATCGGAACGCGTCGTCGAGTGCACCATTAAAGATCCATAATCCTTTCTTTATTGAATTCCCGGTGTGTGGACTATTGGTATTTGCTGCACATTTCTGCGGTGCGCGGCTATCGGTGCCCTCTGGGACATTTGCACAATGCATTTTAACATAAGAATGGTTTGTTCATATGTGAGGTATTGATTTAAGAAATGTAAATAAAACTAGCTTCCGCCCCGCGGTTTTAAAGAAAGGCATCTTATATTTTCCCGGGATAAAAAGTATCCCATATGTTATGCTAGGCTATAAACTATCCGTGTTCCAAATTTCATCCAAATACGTTCAGTAAGTTCTTGCGTGAAAGAGTAACAAACTTACCATCCATACTTACAAACTTTCGCATTTATAATACATATTAGTAGGATAATAGTAGTTTATGATACTGTTGCATAATAGGGGTTATTAAATACGAGTGTGAGTTTAAGTCCCGAGCCGTAGGCGAGGTTCTTAATAGTATCACACGAGTTTTTAATACCTAATTATGTGCAGTATCATACAGTACTTTATCTAAACTCATATAAATAATGTAATTTAAAAAAAATGAATATCTATCAACCTTGCAAAAAAAAAAAAAAAAAATTGGTCAAAATGATATATGTAGGCAAAAACAATAAAATAAACAGACACAATAATCTTATACCTAATCAAATCCGTGTTGCCAACTCCCAAAAATTCTTACCTCTAAATTTCAAGTCAACAAATTTGTCACATTGTCATCGTCAAATTGAATTGATACTGATTGATTATACTATTGATAGGTCCAAAGTGTACTTTAATAGAAAAAAAGTTATTTGATAGCATTATCTTGGGAACACAACTGTACTATAATGAATCATTATACACGGGTGTGCCTAAACTCTCGCATCAATGTTATAATTACATTTCAGCACTCACTATGTTGGCATTGGCACCTAACTTTAATATATTTATATTGTTGTTATTTATTATGTAAGTATTCGTATATTAGTAAGTAGTATTATTATTTATCATATTTATGTATGTAACTCATTTATTTAGGTTATAAGTAGGTAGTAGATAATATTTTATTTTTTATTTTTTTTCTGGTTCCCACTGAAAACCAGCGTCGTAGTAATAGGCCCTCCCTAGTGCTGCGACATTATGCTGAGTGGGAAACCATTTCAGCTCCTTAATGGTACTTAGGTTAAGTTCATTTTGTTTTAAACAATGTATGTTTTGAGCTGAATAAATATTTTCTATTCTATTCTATTCTATTCTAAAGTGGGTCATTAAAGTACTGATTTTGATTTCATAATAAGAACATTACGATATGAGAGTAGATAAATAATATTTACATTTATAGTGTGATAATATCCTGGAAAATTTCTCACACACGTTTAACTGATCCCAAACTAAGCAGAACTTGTGCTATAGAAACCAGATAACTGATAACTACTTTTAATTTCTACACTCTTATTATTTACACCCGGTCTCAGGACAAACAGACTTGTTTTTTGGACTTTTTAACCTTTCGCAAACATAATATACCTAGTAGATATTTTAATCGCGTCTATTCGCTTGGGTTATTGAAAACATCTTTTGATAATAGGTCATTTGGGCGCAAATATACTTTATAATCTTTCGATTTTTTGGTGTTTGTTACAACTTTTATAGAACTACCGAACCTATATTAGTTTCGAATCATATATTGAACGTACCTAGTGATGATTTTCAGTTGCTAAAATAAACGCATGACATTAGTGAATCTTTATGAATAAACTAGCTTTTCAGACTAATCTTTTCAATCATTCTAAAAATGTCCCCAGATTGGTGTTCGATATCAGGCTTAAATACTAAATGTTTACAATAAACATTAATGAAATTCTTCGGTCAGGGATCTACGACAAGCATCTGCCTGCCTTAATTGACATGACAAAATCAGATTCCCGATGTCATTGATATTTTCCTTGAAGCTGTAAAATTAATCTTTTGTAGATTTATGATTAAGATTTTATTCTTTCCGTTGGTAAATAACCTTATCAATAAAACTATCACCTTTAACATATCGCACAACATTAACACCTAATAATCGGACATAAAGCGGCGCACACACGTGCGCACAGTTTGTTTCCGTTCGATTCATTATGCGCGGTCACACACGAGCGATTAAGCGTCGCGTCGTACGGCATCGTGCGACATGTCACGCACGTGATGGTATGCCAAATTATTTGATGCCAATGAAATTTAAATACGAAATTTGGGGTCATCACTATGACATACCTCACATTTACATATAAGTAATTGATTGCATTCATCTTAAACCTTGACATTAAATATTTATAAGTGTGGAGAACCCGGATTAATAGACGCAACTTAGTTTAGTACACAAAAAGAGTTTAGTCAGAAAAGGGAGTTTTTTGGAGCAGTTTTTAAGTTGCGTTGCGTCTATTAATCCGGGATCTCCACATCTGGTGACCGTGACACTAACCCAATCGAGCCAAGAAGTTGCCACAGCACCTTTATAATTATTTTAGGTTCTAACTAAGTAGTAGCCTCCCGGTTTTTCCCGCCGGTAAGTATGACGTACCATTGCCGTAGTTACTAGAAAAAACATCACAGTCAAATAACTGCCCTTTTCTGAATAAATTATACTTTGTGTACTAAACTAAGTTGCGTATATTAATTTGGGTTCTCCACAAGAAGTATTAAAAACGACACGGCACCCTATGATGGATATTATGACATTTGTCCGATCCCAAAGATTCTCAATTAAAACTTTATTGTAGCTATTCTAGTACTAGTTGAAATAGAAAACTATTTCAACAGAAAACCTTAGGAAATATATATAAAACTAGCTGACAGACGTTGTCCTGCCCTGAGAACAAAAATAAAACTAGGATCTACCTACCTACCTCTACCTACCCCTACCTACCCTACCTACCCCTACCTGCCCCTACCTACCTTACCTACCTACCCCTACCTACACCAACTTACCCCTACCTACCTTACCTACCCTACCTATCCCTACCTACACCAACTTACCCCTACCTATCCTATGTCCTTCTCCTGGTTCTAAGTTACCTTCCCACCAATTTTCAGCCAAATCAGTTCAGCTGTTCTTGAGTTATAAATAGTGTAACTATCACGACTTTCTTTTATATATACCTATATAGATATAAGATAGATAGTACGGCGCTACACATGCGCTATATAAATGTCAGTTGTACACATCCCCCGATAATACGGAATACAAGATAATCGAATTTTAAAGGCACACAGGTGGCGTTCATTCCTATACCGCATGGCACGTCTCATTACCACGCGGATTCGCAGACCGCGTCTGATCTTAGCATAACCTCCCCTATCTTGCGGGATAGTTTACGCCGGGAACGCCTTGCGGAATTCAATTTTGTAAGCTTAAACGCCTCGGGCAGACCTGTTTGTATGGGGTGTGAAGGTACAAAGGGGTTATTTGAATAAAAATTGTAGGTTTAATTTTGAATACAAAAATATTTTAGTTTTATACGAAGTTAGATGTGTTAGAACTCTCTTTTAAACGAAATATAGAAAAGAATTACAAACAAAATTTTATATTTGCTGATTTTCTAGCCCTACTAATATTATAACTGTGTATTTGTTGGTTTGTCCTTCTTTCGCGAAGCAACGGGGATCGACACAATTTTTTGCATAGATTTTTGTCGGAGAGTAGCATCTAGGCTACTTTTTATTCCAGAACGCCGTTAAAACCGCGGGTGGAAGCTATTTTATAATATACTACTACAAATCTTTTGATTTTCAAGAATAAAATACTTAATTTCAAAAGATATATATTCAAAAGCAAAGCTATTCAGATATGCGACTAAAACTAACCAGTTACATAGAAAAAATCTCAATAACTAACTATACTTTAAATTAACTCTTTACCCATTTAATTTTTAATTAACATCCACGTTCAATCGCTTCATCCCGTAAAACCGGAGAGTAAATCCAAATTAAATTTCCCGCAGTTTCAATTAGAGCGTATATACGGGAATATTCGCGTGCGGCGCGTACGGCTTTATCGTAACGACAGTTTGACGTTTACTGCAGTGTGTACTGTGCCTATAGCGTAATGGAAGTTCACCTGAATGCGAGGGGTAATACCGTAGTGATGAGAGAGAATTGTAATGAACATTCGTGGAACTATTGTCGTGAGTTTTAATTGAATAAGGTTTTTTATTTTATATATTTATATTTGAAAATATGCTGTCCAAAAAAGTAGCCTTGCTGATTTTGTTGCATTTTTCTAACCGGTGTGTACTGCAATCGTTTTTTTTAAACTTTTTACGTTAACATATAGGTAGGTACTTAGGGAACACAACAAAACAAATTGTTAATTCATTAATTTTTTTTTCTAATGTAGGCAACCTGCATTAGAACCTGAACAGAACAAATAAATTGATTAGATTTTTTTTTATTTCATACTAAAATAATGCATTGCGTGCGTATGAGATTCTCTATAACAATCTTTTTCACGTAACTTCCTAGTTTCTTCCGGTGTTTAACTCCTAATTTTTTTAAAATATAGGCAACGCACCTACATCATTCGTATAAACGTAATGATCAATCAAGATGTCGCAGCGTGAATGCAAGGCTTAATTTCATATTATTGAATCAAGAGACCCAAGCTGTCTCCAGCCTTGACAATAAGTCTTCAAACTAAGACAGAACAATTAATGCGGAACGTCTTTGGCTTATAATATATTCACTTAGGGTGCACATTTGATTAAAAACATTTCTTTTTTTATATTTTCTAACATTTACTAATATTATAAACGCGAAAGTTTGTAAGAATGGATGGATGGATGTATGGATGTTTGTTACTCTTTCACATAAAAACTACTCAACGGATTTGGATGAAACTTGCCACATAACTAGATCATTCCCTGGAATAGCATATAAGCTAATTTTTATCCCGGAAAATCCTACTATATTATAAATGTGAAAATTTGTGAGTATGGATGTATAGATGTTTGTTACTCTTTCACGTAAAAACTACTCAACGGATTTGGATGAAACTTGACACATAGATAGATCATACCTGGGAATAATATATAGGCTACTTTTTATCCCCAGAAAACATAAGATACCACGGGAACGCGGGTGAAATCGCGGGGCGGAAGCTAGTTCAGTATAAAGTAATTGGCAGGAAAAACGCACGAATTGATAAAAAAAGAAATGAAAAAGGTAAGATGAATAAAGAGAGGAATATCTAATGAAAATAGATCAAGATTACTCATAACCATATAATATTAGGGTCTTAAGAAATGGAAAAGGTCTCTTTCATTTTCTTTAGATGGTAAATTTGTACGCTTTCAGTAATTTGAAACGCAGAAATATTACTGCAGGTGCAAAGCGACCAAGTACATTCTGAACCTAGGTCCAAATACTTTTCTAACTTCCTTTGAAACATTTATGCTAGTAAGAAATTATTTCAATGCATTAGTTCTTTTTGTAACATTTATATTTGCAAGGTCACATGTTTAGTGCTACAATTTCGTATTGGAATTTCACTCTATATTTATACATAATGTGCTTATTATTTTTTATACTCTGATATGGACTAAGTACCTATATAGTATGTAATAAAAGATTAAAATGTTTATTAATTTAATGTTTTATTGTTACATATACTAATTGTTGTAATATTTGCACGCCATTATGGCAAAACATTAAAGAACTTATTTTTATTATATTTCTGAACATCTAAACGTGTTTCTGCCAAATAAATAAATCTAAATCAAAACAGTGAGGTTCAAAGTTTATTCACCAGCATCGCTAAAAGGCGAATGGTAGGACAAATGAAACGTGAAGCCTTCCCTCGGCGCACAACTGAACAGATGAAAAATAACACCGGACAAACAGTCTCCTACCGGAAACCGGAAAAATACACTGCAACTACAATCGTATAGTTAGGGTACATGTAGATCATTTTATATTTTCGGACGGGTCGGGCTGTTTGACATACAGACATGAAATTTAACAAATGCTGCCTAATAATGTTTATTTCAATAAAAATATAAACTATATAAATCACGCGGGTAACGCGGGCTACGGTAACCAGGTCAGTCAGATGAGCTATAAGCTTGTTTTACTACCTTAGTAGCATTAAAATAAAAATTAAAAAAATCGGCCAAGTGCGAGTCAGGCTCGCACACGAAGGGTTCCGTACTATCGTAGCTACACTATTTTAATTTTATTATTTGTTGTTAGTTAGGTTGGCATCCTTTGGGTACGGTACCCTAAAAAAAGTTGTATATGTAGAAGTGTAGTATATCAGTTATTTGGTTTCCACAGGACAAGTTCTGTATAGTTTGGGATCCGATTGCCATGTATAAAGAATGTCTCGATATACTATACTGGTACACCTATAATTATTTAAAAACAAAGTGATAAACAGATCATGAAAATAAACGAAGATCAACAAAATAAATCACGGAATGATCCAGGGGTTGCCAATCTAATGCAAAATCCATAAGATGCAAAAATACTATTTTGCTTCGATTTTATCGTTTATAATCGTAGATATGGCTGCAATGTACAAGTTAGAACAGAACTATTCTACGATATGCAATAAGCTAGACACAAGTTTTAGCTGATTGGGGATGGTAAAGCTGCGTTTAGACATCGAGCGATTGCTAATACTTTGTTATACAGGATGATTTTAAAATGGTATTTTAACCCGAATTCTACGGATAGTGTGCACCGTTATCAGTACAACCTATCCTAATCTAACACCGTTATCCTACAAACCATAACGAAGTTATGACAATTGCAAGTTTAGCGAAAATCTCTGGTAAAAGTGTTTACTCGCACTGAGAAACGAGAGACAAGTCAAATAGATACATTAATACTCGAGTAATGTAATAGATACTCAGTTAGACTTACATTGCAGCGTTTTTTAACGCTAAACTTGACGTCCTTTCCTCCTGCTTATACCCTTTCAAAATCACGCGGTATACATAAAACTCCCACGGCTGGCTATCACCCAGAAATAAAATAAAAAACTTTGTTGACAGCGCACTTCAAAGCTAGGGGGTATAATTTCGTCATATACGCAGCTTTATTTACGCTTCATATCCGAATTCAATTCGACATTTCTCTTTACCGTGAATTGGCCCGTAAATGTAAATACAGCCATTTAGTGAGAATTTTACCCTTTTTATTAACAGATCCTCACAAATATTTATAGATCAACAAATCTTCATATTATATTACCTAAAGCAGCGGTTCTCAAAGTATTTTGGAAATTGAAAAACAAAATATTTGACGGAACCCTAAAATAATCAAAAACTGGTATTATGTCTATTCTATATTAATAATCATATTAGGTACTTGACATTAACATTTGTATTTAATGAGATGTATGAACTATGAAATAGTTATTTACTTTTCATCAATTGTTTGATGTCAGATTTCTCGTGACCAGTATTTTCGTGGAGGGGAAAGAAGCTTCACAGACCCCTGGGGCTTCGCGGAGCACACTTTGAGAAGTCCCTACAGAAGCTTCACAGGAGGCTCCACGGAGCACACTTTGAGAATGGCTGGCCTAAAGAATATAGAAGTCCAAGAACTATGTAGTTAGAATACCTGACTATTTATTTTCAGAACTACAAACTTTAAAGAGCACAATAGCCCGCTATCTCCCCGCTTTCAATAGCACCGCGGCTCAAAGCATGAAGTTTCCCTTATCTAGCACCGCCCCCGGGTATGTCTGTGGTTTGACAAGATGACAGCAAGCCTTGAGCTACTTGTAGCTTGCGACCACGTATCGTTCTTCTCTGATGAATAACATATTGTATCTAAGGTTGTATATATTCTTCTATAAAAGCCCCTTTTAATTATTTACTTTTAGGAATGGGAAGAAGTAACATTTATTTTAAAACATAAGTAATTTTTCGTGTACCCTAACTATTGGTACGTATTTCCGGTAGAAATGTCGTAGGTGCCATTGAAATATCAACATAATAGGATGAATTCCCATTCAAAGTGTTTTAGATAATCTGTAAAACATACCTTCCTGCTACTACAATAGGACTTTCTACAAACACAATTTCAGTCAGCTTAAAAACAATAAAGCCTATTGTCTAACTTCAGTATCGATCAACATATATTAATTTGAAAAAGTTTCCGCAAACTACAAGAACTAAGGTTGAGAATCGAAAATTCATACCAAAACCCAAATCAAACAAAAAATTACCTTATATTATTCCTCATAGACTTGAACTGCTAACAACCTTGATGCAATAGCGAGGACAGTGTCACGTCCCCCCTCTTTTAAACACGCTCGTGTCGGAATTTTTAATTCAATTATGATAGCGATCCTGTTTAATGACCGTCTTCTTACAGCCGAGCACGCGTTTTTATATCAACCTCCCCTTACCCTCCATTTGGCCAAGGATTTCTTTTCTGTGCGAAATGAAAAAAGTGCTATTCCAAGTGGTTTTAATGTCGCGGAAAGATTGATATGTTTTCATAATTGCTGTCGCGATAAGGAATTGTTTTGTTTGAGTGCGCTTTGGTCCTTCGAGCCGGACCCTATTGTGTTTGAAAGTTAATTGAAATTCTGGGCACCTATTTTAAGACTTAAAATGCATTTTTTTTAGTATAGTTACGAAGAATAGAACAAAAGAAAGTAAGGAAAAGAAAAGAAGTATGTACCTATTAAGTATCAGATAATTTTCAAAAATAAATATAAAATAACATAATTAAATCAATAACATTTCAAGTTTCCATCTGGTGCGCTCAGAACAATCGTTTCAACATGAAAATCGTTGAAAACAGCATGTACAAATTGAAAGCCATAAAAGCCAGCGGTATCCCAATAAAATAAAAATGTAATTCGAAAGTTAAACTTGGTTTTTTACGAGTTGGATGGGCGCAAAAATCCTATGGCGATAAATTTGTCAGGTCCCGGTCCCAAAAGTTTCATGTTAATTCAATCAAACGCCCTGCTGGCTTAAATTTGATGAAGGAAAACCTCCTTAATGTGATGTTTTTTTTAATTTCCGAAACCCTTGTTTGTAAGAGCAAACGAAGGCTGCAGGGGTCAATTGGCTCAGCCATCTCATTAAGGACTTTGTGGAGAATTTAGATATTGATAAATTACCAAAGTTTTGAGGTTATTCTGATGGCCTGAACTCTAGAATACAGAGTATTTATTACACTCAATTTAAAGGAAGTATAAAAACATTTTGTACTAACTCTAAGCCGACGGGTGTTTATACTGGAATTTGGACACCTGACACTTTACCACATACCTAATCCCGGTTACAGAATCCTAAAGACCCCTTAATCCCATAAAAAAGGAACAATAAGCAAAGAGTAAACGCTATCCTTTACTTTCTTTACTTTTGACAGAAACGTTAAAGAAAAAAAAATAGAGTATGAGTAAAAATTCTTGCAAAGCATATTTATTCTAGTTTAAGTTAAGATGTGGTCAAAAATATTTATAATGCGAAATACATTAACACCGCGATCTATGCCATTCAGGACAATGCCATTTCAGGACATAAAATAAACACTACAAAACTTCACAAGAATACAACAGCCACTGCATTCTTAAATGATAACAAGAATTCCAAGAATATTTCTCAAAAAATTGCATTGAATGAGATGATAAATATTTCCCCAATTCAGCACCCCTAATCTTTTAATGCACATAAACGTGAGAGGAAGTCTTCCGTTCAAATGAATGGAGTATCGTGAACAAAGGTCTTTTAAAATATTCGTATGAAAAGTCTGTAATGGACTTTGCAATGGCGTCTTACGAAATGACTTTTTCTGCTCGCTTTAGTCATTCAAATGCATTTTAAACGTAGAATTTGCTGACCAACCTTCACTCCTACCCTACAACAAGCAGAAGTAGAAGTTAAGTATACTAAGTATAGTATGCCTAATCAGATTTGCCAGGTATAAATGTCTCACCCGATATTACAAGTAGATGGTGAGAGGTAGTAAAGGCAAATCAACCAAGTTTTTTTTTTATATTACGTTTGTTTTCCGACACTGGGAGGAGAAATATACAAACATGAATGCTGGGTATTAACAATTTTATTTTTGTGCTTGTCTAAATTATTTTATTTTATATTAAAGCTTACTTATATCAAAGCTTACATTTAATTTAATATTGAAATTATTCGTAGCAATCTGTTTATTTTAACAATGAGCTATTTTTTGGATGATATGATCATTGCAGTGAGGCGTCTAGTAACCTTTCCATTTTTTGGGTCAGTGATTTCAAATCTGTTTTTTAAACTATGTATGCTGTATCTCCATAATCTAGCGAATTGCACTTCTCTTGTGCATTCAAGCTGAGCCGTCATTAACCTATCAAATCAGCAATATATCAAGAGTTTATATGGAGTTTTGTACGAAATATTTCATTATGACGGCAGCATCAAATGATCTGCTCTTAAGGTATGGTTTCCTCCAAAAGCGGTGACATCATGTAGCGACTATAACACAGCGGTGAATGACGTCAATAGAACGTTGTCTATGTTAACCAAATGGCGCGGTTTCCTAAAGAACGTAACGTAACGGTGTCAATTACCGTCAGTGGTTCAACTGGTTATAAAGCATAAAGTACATCATATTTGATGTATCGTTTTTAGATATTTTATTCATTGTTGAGTGTTTGAACATTTATTTTTCACACTGTCTTTAAATAGCCTATTCATTAAGGTTTTGACAACCTCTCTTGATATTATATGCTATATATACTGTTAGCCTACATAACAGAGCAAAAACTTTTAAAAACAAATTGGCTGTCTCAAAAATGATACAAGTAAAGGTGGTGCAACACAGAAGGTAATGTAAACTATTAGTCGCACGTCAACTGGTATACGGCTCTAATGCAAGGGGAATTGCCTGTCTGCTCCAACCAAGGCGGTAATATTTCAAACTATTCTAAATCGGAAGCAAGAGTGAAGTTGCCTTAACTTTCGATCGTTTTATTTTTTTGAGCTTTCAAAGGAAGAAATATTGGGTGCTGTATTTCGAAAATTATACAGTTATTTATAAATCATACCTGCAGAGCATTAAGGGATGGAAGTACCTAGTCATCAATATGAAAAAAAAAACGATGAAAACGACACTGAAATCGCAAAAAAAACTCTTCTCTTCTTCTATGAATGTTTCATTCGTGATTTTCATTTCAGAGTTGGTTCCTTTAAGTTGTTCATATTGGTGACCCCTACTGGACTGCAGGTAAATTAAAAATAACTCTGAATAGTTATTATAAACTAGCTATTCTCCGCAGTTTCACCCACGTTCCCGGGATAAAAAGTTGCCTATAACACTCAGGGATTTTTTCGTCCCACTAGTAGATCCAGAGATTAGCGCGTTCAAATAAACCAACTCTTCAGCTTTATTATTAGTATACTTATACAATATATAGAAATGCGTTAAAAAATATTCGACATCTATCAATAAATATTATAGTAATTTGTCCTAATGACTGAAGGAAGATATGATGAATATCAGAACTAAATGGAGGAAACGTACATACTGAGTCGACCCCAAATAATTGGGAACAGCCCAGATGATGTTGATGAAATTGGAATTTCTAACAGGATATCACTGCTAAGACGTGATGGAGGCATACTTAAACGAGCTTGAACTGACGTGACTGACGACATTTAAACGTTCACATTCCCATAATCATAAGCAAGCAATAAAAAATCCTACAATAGTAAATAAATACTTAAATACCTACTCATAAATAACATGTGAAGTAAAACTTAATAACTTCCACACGATCATACATCATGTCATAGTTGATTTATTAATGGAGGCACCGTAAAGAATAAAACTTTAGTTCAACTATAATTAGTATTCAAGAGAACTCACCCCGGGAATATTAAGCGGCATGCCATGTTGGAAATTCGTGCGAGCCTACATTGGTGACACACTGTCATTATAAATGTAAAACATTTAGCAATCTTCAAAAAACAAATGAGTAACGTAAAGGCCAATAAAACACGCGGCATAATGTAAATAGTGACGTTTCGAAAAAATTAATGACTAATGGGTATTTAACCTACATGATATTTTAATTTTTTATCATGAATAGATTTTAATAGGTCTTGCGTTTGACCACAGAACTACCCTTAAAGGATGACAGCGAGGCCAAGGACCGATACAAGCCACAATATGCCACGATAGTGCTACGTTGTTTAAATAGATGTTGTCAATTTGGTCATCAGTGACGTACTTGGGAAGTCTTACAGAATCCTACTAATCCTTTAATATTATAAACGTGAAAATCTGTTTGTATGTATGTATGTATTTTGCTCTTTCACGCAAAACTACTGAACTGATTTGGATGAAACTTGGCACATAGATAGATTATCCCGGGAGATAGAATGTCCTGGAATGACTTTATCCCGGGAACGCGGGTGAAACCGCGAGGGACAGCTAGTTCCTCATAAACATAAATAAATATAAATAAAATATCCTGGGACATTCTTCACACATGGTTAACTGATCCCAAACTAGGCAGAGCTTGTACTATGGAAACCAGATAACTGATATACTACATAACTGATATACTTTTTTTTTGTAAATACATACTTATACAGATAATTACACCCAGACTCAGGACAAACAGATATGTTCATGCACACAAATGTTTGTCCTGGATGAGAATCGAACCCATGACCAGCGGCGCTAAAGGTGGTGTCTTAACCAACTGCGCCAACTGGCATGTCAATGATACGCCAACATACGTGATGTGTATGTTTTACATGGTATATAAGAATTATTTTCAATTTGTTGGTCGAATTTGTTTGCTTGTGTAACTCAACGTATGTAAGAAAACGCATGATCTTTACGTGATTTTAGATTACGCTACATGACAGGAACACGATACGATGACGTGACGATACTCGGCGATCACGATGGACGGCCATAAAATACATATTTTTATAATATTTCCACACAAACAAGCATTTAGCAAACCATTATTTAGGTGATTAATAGAGACATTCGTATGAGAGCTGAAGTTCGAAGTACATTCAGTTAGTAAACTGAAATCACAAGGGGAGGTAGGTCGTGGCTTGAAAAGCCGATAACCGATGGACTAGGCTCTGAAGTGGCGACTGCGTAGGTAATTGCCGAGCGGGTTGAATGCACTGACGACTTAGGTCCAGTTGCATCGACTGACATTGACATACGTGTAATAGTTATAAACGATATAACTATTACTAGAACTTTTTGGCGGGAACTTGGGAAGTGACGTTGCGTTTTCGTTTTATTTTCATAAAATCGTGTATTTTGAGTTTTATTGAATATTATCGGTGGTATTTTGTCCAATAAAGATCAATACAAGTGCACCAGTCAGGTGAAATGAAATTATTACGTGTATAGTGGCTTTTCAAGTTGTCTCAAGAAGTCCATGAAAAGTTTTAGTAGAACGGCTACCATCGTACTAAAACCTAACTAAACTGACTGACTATGACTCGAAGAAGATTTAACATGACTTGAACTTTGAATCTTGACGATTGACGAGAATTTATTCATGAAGAATATAAAAATACCTACATTGCTCAACTTGACACTGGCAAAATATACGAAGTGTGATGCCAAAATAAAAAAAAAAAAAAAAACTATTACTAACAGTTTTTTGTCATGCAGGTGCTTTGTTTTTTTTTTAATAACGAACGTCAAAATGAAACTAATGGTTCGATGCAACTGGATCTTAGTCTTATTTGCTAGCCGGTATATGCAAGCGACTATGTTCTATAGTGCTCAATGATATTTACCTATAGTTGTGTTTTTTTCTAAAAACAGGGGCCAAAGAAGTAAAAAACAAATTCGTTAAATTCTAAACAACATATAGCTCTTATTTTTAGCTCCGTAATATCGCCCCACTATTCGGGCCATAAATAAACGTCATGTGAAACTGATAAAGTTAATTTACTTGTGAGTGGTGTTGCTATAATTAATTTTAGTAACGGTTTATTATTTATGGTTCTCGTTTGAGTTAACTGTGTGTGCTTTTTATAATTCTTTAATTGTTCCACGCAGTTTCGCTTACAATTTTCGATTAAAAAGTATCTCGTAGCTACAAAATCATGGCAGTTTAGATGTGAAAAAATAACAATAGGTATCACTTTCGCTATAGAAATAATGGAAAGGTAAAAGATGTTTATGAGTTATTCGGTGATGGAGAAGTAAAATACAAGTACATCAATCTGCGCTAGACCTGCGTTCCTAAATGAAGTTAGTGCCTCACATATAGGTCCAACTACTACACATATTTGTATACTAGCTGTTCCCCGCGGTTTCACTCGCGTTCCCAGGTTTAAAAGTAGCCTATAACCTTCGGGAATAATGCAGCTTCCTATCAATGAAAACATTTTTTCGAATCGGACCAGGAACTTCGGAGATTAGCGCGTTCAAACAAACAAACAAATTCTTCAGCTTTATTACTAGTAGATTAGTAAATAAAAAAAAAGGGGAGAAGAAAAGAGAAAGATAAAAGCTAAATAATAAGAGAAACAACACACAATATACTTTGTGCCGTTAAACACGACATTCAGCTCAGCATAGCCTGCTGTCACTGTCAGCAGCGCTAATATTAAGCCGCCTTGAACACATTGGCCTATATAAAGCCTTTAGCATCTTCAATTTTACTCACAGGCATCTCTATGTCAAATTCACGAATACGTCTTTAATTTCAATTAAGGGCCACACACCTCGCAGCGCACTAATTAAGGCCTCGTAGTCGGTCGGCCATCGAAAAAGCATTAGCTGTAGTGTAATTAAGAGAGCATGCGCACGCCGCCGCAGAGCGTATAAATTTGCATGCCCTGCGGTCAGCGGGAACACTCGGCGCCTTTACCTGGGGTACAAGGTAAGAGAGGCAGCGGGTAGGAAAGTTCAATATAATACCTGTAAGACTGGACATCGAATTTGGCTCCCATTACAGGAAACCTACCTACATACAGGAAAGATGAAACGGAAAATAGAGTAACCTAAATATTGAATTTAGCATTGACACTTTTATTTATAGTGAAACAGCATTCAAAGATTTTCGAAAATGTTGACTTGTGTTTAATTTGATAACGATAGAAAATTTTAAGTGACAACCTTATTTTTCATTTATACAAAACTTAAATAAACATGCCCATTAAATTACTTCTGCCTATCGCTTTACTCTTATTACTTGTACCATATTACGACTATTTGTTTTTGCTCGACGCTCAGCGTATTTTCTACTAGGCAGTACCTAGTCACTAAAGACTAGTAATCAACAGTGAAATATGAAAAAAAACAGGCGTGCAAAGAAGTAAAAAACAAATCCGTTAACTAGATTTCCGTCCCGCGGTTTCACCCGCGATCCTCTATTGTACCCCCTTATAGGTGTTGAATTTTCAAAAATCCTTTCATAGAAGATGCCTACGTCATCAGCTCTATTAGTATGCCAAGTTTAATTAGTATAAGTTCGCATTAAAACACATAATGTAGGTCAATTTCAAGGACGTTTATTAAGAACTGATTAAAATAACAAACCAAATAAACTTCCATACCGCGGTTCCACCCGCGTTCCCGAGGGGTAAAGAGTAGCCTGTCATGTGAGTAGATGTGTTAATCCCGTGTCAGCTACCTCTAAACTAAATTTTATCATAATTGATCCAACCGTTTGAGCGAGTAACAAACATACACTCACAAACTTTCGCATTTAAAATATTAGTAGGATTTATATAATGTAGGTGGTTAAGTGATGATGCCGAAATGACAAACAAACTAAAAACCTGTGGAGAGGATTTTACTACCAAACCAGTTGCTTGGCGACATATTTCAACTTGAGGTTAGCGCACAATATGGCGGATACTACAAAGTACTCCAGTGCTATTCTCTCATAATATTTTCAACATACTAAGCGAATATATCATACTTTGTATATTTCATAGACTTGCTTCATAAAAATATAGGAAATGGGTAGGATAGGAAGCCTAGTTTCACGTCCGATTGGTAACATAAAACGAAAGTGCTTCAGTTATCGTTACAGTAATACCTATACTGTGGAATGACTGTGGTATTACTGGACACAGGTACGAAACTAGAACTTATGTTTTATGGCATTTAAAACCTTTACTTACGTACTTTAGATCTATTTTAATTTTACAATCTACTTAGAAGTTTCAATAAGAATGTATGAAGCAGTTTCGTATTTGACAATAATCTTAGGCTGAAAATAATGATGCAAAAAAAAGTCTGTGTCTCCAAAAATATATCATAAAATATATCTCTGCGTAAATGTTCTCACTGTATAATATATACCAAACGAGTTTGCCTTTTCCTTTATCAAAATAAGCTGCAATTTTAAAAACCTGCTCCGAAATTGACAATAGTGTTCTAATTTTGAAAAGACCATGAACTCCAGTTTCATATAGCTTTAAAAAACAAGCACCAAGTAATTCGCTCCGTACGTGTCCCGCACGACTGCAGCACGACATCTCGTACCCATATGACGTGATATTACGACCGTGCTATTCCGTTCGAACTATCTTCCGTATATTGTCTGAGATTTGATAGTTTGAACGGCACTGAGTTGGAAGTTTGAATACATTGTCGTTTACAATTTGTTAGTGGATTTTACTGACTCTGGAGATATTGAAACGGCTTTTATGTTATCTTGCGTTGCGTCTGGAGGTACTCTCGAGTTTCGGCCTTACATCGCTTTCGAAAACAGCCTTTCCTAAGAGACAAACCTCCTGCATATAATTGTTTTAAGGCGATGACTGTTCAGAGTAATTTAATGCTGTGACGAAGGATGTGAGTATTATAAGACCATAGCACGGTGTTCAGGTTACTTTCTACGTTCGTACACGGCTGGCTGGCTACCAATGACGATTAAAAATACCCTTTCAACAGCTCATCGGGAACGGATTGGAAAGTTTTCGTTTTCGATTCCTATGTCGAATCTGAGTGTTTTAAAATAGCCATATAGAACGGATTTTGATAAAACAACAATACTGAATAACATAACAAATAGGCTAGTTTTTATCCCGAGAAGGTGGGTGAAACCACGGGGGACAGCTAGTACATAAATTACTTTAACCAAGTAATGTAATGTGTAATACATTGTAACACACCTCAGTTCGGATATTTCTGTTATATTTTTACGATTTCCCGAGAGATACTGTGAACGCTACATAGTTAACCGGTAATAATTTACCTAAGCTCGGGTTTTAAAGATAAACCCCGGTAAACTATGAGAAAGTGAAACCTACGCAACTGTGCAACTGAAATATATTCGCATGGGAATTTTAATAATTGTTAAGTACTTATTAATTAGTTTGCGGTTTTAGGTTAGGAAGAATTCTATCTCATATCTTACAGGAGAAGTCAGCAATATAAAATTTTTTCGAAGTAAATTGAACTGATGTTTGAGATACAGTGAAATCTATACTAATATTATAAAGAGGAAAGATTTGACTGTTTGTTTGTTTGCATTGAATAGGCTCCGAAACTACTGAACCGATTTGAAAAATTCTTTCACTAATAGGAAGCTACATTATTCCTGAAGATTATAGGCTATTTTTTATCCCGGGAACGCGAGTGAAACCGCGCAGAACAGCTAGTCTTAAATATACCTATATTTTTTATGATATGATTTTCCTTCTATAATAAAAAAAAACAAAATATCAATACTAATTATTACAAATGCGAAAGTCTGTATTCAAGCCTAAGCTGCTGAACCGATCGTACATAGGATACTTTGTATCCCGGGAAATCAGGTGAAAAAAATATTGTTATTCAATAATACCTATTTATTATTCTCATCACTCACCAATATATCAAACAGCTGACATTTGTAATATCGGTAGGTATCGGTCATCTTTTCACGTAAACTACCTGTTTAGTCGGCAACAGTTTGTGTTCGATTGATTTATTGAGACCTGAGAGAACCCGAGCGGAGTGATGTATGACTCTATTGAGATCAGTACAGGGCAATTTCGTAACAGAGATAACACTGGTTATACATAAAAAAAATTATATAAATAAAAGTAGATTATTGGTTGTGAGTACAGAATATAAATGAGCAATTAATTAATCAGTTACCATTAGGTCATCGTCAACCTACTAGACATGTGCATTTTGAAAAATTTTTGAAAATATACCCCCTAAGAAGGTAAAATGGAGGATCGCCGGTGAAACCGCGGAGCGGGAAGCTAGTATAGTAAGCTATAAGACGTAATTTTTTCGAGATTATGATTTTTCACACAATCATAAGCACATGAATACGATTAACACATCAAAAGTACCACTTATTCGAATGGCACTTTTACCTCACTACACTCACTGGACAGAATCAAAACAACAGAAGCAAAATGGGATTCTTCCTTAGTTTAATTTGCAAATCGAACAGAAACTTTTGATATAAAAACTAAACCGGTTACAAAGTTTAAACATACATTTAATTACTCTGTGCAACTCGTGCAGTGCAGATCAATGCACCGATACACGATTTGTAAAAGCTACAGCTCTGAGCCGCGCATCGCGTGAACTATGCATGTGGGACAATCACCGACGCGGACGTGGAACTCACGTCGATAGAGCTATCTTTTTATTGGATTTTTTATTTGATCTAGAATTTAATATTAAAACTAAATGCAATTATGAAAATAGCTGAATGGAAGTAGCTTGGGACCTAGCCTACAAATTGTGTTGTAGATAAGATTATGGAGATTTCTTAGATAAAAAATTTGTTAATGAATCCTATTTTCTCTGAATCAATGAACTACTCTACACAGTCTATTAACACAAACTATGTTTAACACAAATAGTAAAATAAGCTACAACTGCAATAATATTTTACTAAAAACGTCAATCAGTCATTTGCAAGAGGACTTGTAAACTTACGGTCCTGAGAGTGAAAACTTTTAATTAAGTAAAGGGAAATGCCGTAAACGTCGTTTGAGGCAATTTGTGAAGTTTTAACGAGTGTCAACAGCGGTGGGGACGGTTTGCCTACCGCTGATCGATTTGCGAACGGTGCTTGAAAGAATAACTGCTGTATGTTTTTAGTAAAATAATGCCAACTCTGTTTTACAGAAATCGCTTCCTAATAATATTAATTTGTTTGTTCGACACTTCAAACTCAAACATGAAACTCATTTATTAGTTGACAATGCACCTATAAGGATGACTATCCACCAGAGCAACCACACGGTAAAAAACGATTTCTTCAAATAAAGGAAAATGCGTTATGCCAAGAAAATATTAATTCATATATATTCAAACGCTTCATTTCTCTTAAATTCAGTATTCGGTGTTCTTAAAAATATAACCTTGTGTTAAACTGATATACGTTTAATCCAAAGGAATACGAACTATTTATTTTAATAAAATATTATTTTATTTTAAGAAATCGAGTTTTCTTCACTGAAGCTTTTGTGTTGTTATTGAATTTAAATAATAGAGTTCACTTAATTTAAGACAACAGTTTGTCTTGGATTTAAGACAATCGTTTATTTAGATCAAGATATTTTCTATTTTATTATAAAATATACATGTTCTTGATTGAAATTATTTGATTTTTGACTAAGAATCGAGTTGTCTTCGATATAGAATAGTAGATGCTTAGTTCAAGATAATTATCGTATTACGAAGAAAAAACAAACAATTTGAACTAAAGGGTTCAAAATATTAAATCTTTTGAGTAAAAATTTAAGAAAATTTGATCCAAATTAAACTATTTTTATTTAATGCATCGATAACTTCGTTTAATACTAAAATAGTTTTACTTTTTTTAATGGAAGCCAGGATTGTCTGTATGGAAGAGTTTGGTTCGTTTCAATAAAAACCACGACATTTTAAATTTGAGAATCATTATTTATTGAATACACCATAAATAATAACTACAACCTACACATGCCATTATTATTATTTAAAGATTTTAAATACTTGGGTGTAAGTGGCATCGAACATCTAACGAAAACTGAAAACATGGATCCTTTATGCCATTTTGGTCTTTTCAGCGTTAAAATTGTAAGTCGGACTTTTAAAAAATATTACGCCTGTTTTGTAAGTTAGTTATTCAAACTGCAACCAAAGACGTACCATAAAAAAAACAACCAGGCAATATTTTAACGCTAAGAGGTCCAAAATAACGTACAAAATCATGAGTTAATTCAGTTTTCATTATTGACCCAAGTATTTAAAAACTTTAAATAATAATAATGACATTTGTAGGGTGTAGTCGTACTCAAAAAAATAAAATCAATATGTACAGAATAAAATTACTTAAGCTCAAGAAAATTTTGACTATACAAGGTTGAAAACTTAGACTTAGCCAAAACAAAATATATATCTACCTACATAAAACATATTCAAGTAATTACATTTTGTTTGCAAATATTTACTTTAAAAAAAAATTATGAATGATAAGAAAACTGATCTCCTTGCAAAATTAACTGGCGTTTAATTTTTCACTCAACTTAATATTTCATTTTTTATGAGTTAAGTAGTGAAATAATGGGATACGTCCTGCCTTGCTAACAATATTGAGCAGTAGCTTTCTATTTTGCAATAACTTCCTCCCAGGGTTCTTTTCTTTTAGCCAATCAAGGTCTTCCTGTTTTCCTTCTGCAGTAGTTCTAGTTGAAAAGAAAATGAAAAATGAAATTAAAAAAATAGGAAGGTATAATGGTTTATTATTTATAGTTGCTCTGTAATGTATATAAGATAGATATTGTAGTTTAATTTTAAATTAATATTTCATATATGTTATAATAGTTGTTATGTTTCAATTGTATCTATACCTACATATAAATAATTCTTAGAATATTATGTAAAAATAATTTAGTACATCCAGTTAACTGGTTTCCATAGTAAAGACTCTACTGTTTGTGAACAGATAGCCATGTGTTATAATATCCCAAGATATTATTAAATTTCAACAAAATAATCATGGTTGGTTTAGGTACCTACCATTCACTGTACCATTCCTTTTGCTGTGATAGATTTGCCCAGTATCACCAGGTGTTACTTTTTTTATTGGTTGGGTGAAGTAGGTACTAATTGCGGACTCTTGAGGGGAGAGTATTAATTATTATCATTCCAGATATAAAAGTATAATCTTCATACGTCAAACACCTGAAAAAATAAAACAGTTAGCTCTCATTAATAATAAATGTACTATTATATTGTACTAGCTATACCTTATGAATATATCTTATGAATTTACGAAGTGAAGAGTATAGTTTAGCGGATGCCTTCATTATCTGTATGCCAAATTTCAGCTCGAGGTTTGAACTGTGTATTGATAGATCAGTCAGTCAGTCACCTTTTCCTTTTATATATTTAGTGTGTACTATCTATCATACACATACACCTACAATCAAATGGGATATGCTAACTAAAATGAATAACTGTATAAATTGTAAATGCTTACTTGTAACCAGATGTTATTTAAGCAGTTTCTGCGTTTGGTTATATAAATAATCCATTACTGCTATAGAATTGTAAAATGCCTTTTCCACATGGTGAAGTCTCTAGATGAGTTTGAAGTCAAAGTCTTGGAATGAAGACATCAGACAAGCTTGTGTTAAACATCTAACTAATTATGCATTTCCACCTCCTCCACTGTAGCCTGAAAATAAAAATAATTAGGTAGGTAATCTTGCTAATATCAAGTGGTTTTCCTAAGTAGTATCCAGTTGTTTATTCAATTTAAATCAATTTCAAAGGATATTGATCAGTTGTAGAAAATATAAAGTTTTATATTTACCAGTCTATCTTCAAGTCAATACGCACACCCAGCAATAGTCTGAGTTCTTTCAAATTGTCTTCCATGAGAGAACCTATGTGGTTCGTCTGAATCCAATTTACTGTAAATTTAAACCAATAGTTAGGATTTAAATAAATCTCACACATATCTGCTGCCGCCACTATGGTCATAAACAGTTTTAAGTACCAAAGTAGGTACTTATTTGTTAATTAGATAATTATTTACTAGGTGCCTCCCTCTAGGTACCTCGGCACTATATAGAGAAGTGAGTTAGCCAGACATTAGTATTGATCAGTTAAAGATAGTAACAGTAGGTAAATATCCTTATACTCCCAAAAATCTAAAAAACACACTTACTTAAAATGCCCCATGGCATCCAGTTCCTGGAATTCTTTTGAACTTCAGCTGGCATTTACCAGGTTTTGAGTAATTTCTCCATTAATGTACAACACACTCACCAAGACTTATGAAAGTAAAACAAATTTTAAAAAACCAAAACTTCGGCTTCGGAACTCGATGGACGCGCATGTGTCAAGACCGGCGCGGTGCGACAGTAAATACGGTGATGGCGGCCGGCTTGAGATATTTACAACGATCTATGAGAATTGTTTTATCTTCATGTAAACAATTTAAAGTTGATTAAAAAGAGAACACTCTTATTATAAAATTATGCAGCTTCATATTCATCTGATTTTTTGGAAATTTTGCTTAAAGATAATTGTTTCGTAATAAATATATCTTCAATTTGGATACAAACTTGTTGTATATTTTGTCAAGACTACTATCTAATATTGAATTGATAACATATTGTCACAGAAAAAGACTTCTTTTATTTCTAATGATACAAGCTCACTTTTGAGTATAGACGATTAAATATCTCATGTGGATTACAAAGATTGATCAAAACAAGAGTTTTCGATGTCTTAAATGGAATGTAAACTAATTTCATCAGAACAAAAAACCTGGGTTCTTGACCTAAGATACATAATTTTAATATAAATATTTTTTTTCTCCTTCAGTTTAGAGAATCATTTTTTTTAAGTAAGAATCAAATTTCGATTGAAAACAAAATTCTCTTAGAATCAGTTGATATTTTTAAGAATATTTATGGTCTTGGCGCAAATAAGTCGCAAAATCTTTTTTTTCCGTGCAGTCTTTTACTTTCAGAGTATTTCCCGGTCATAAGGTCGTTTACCGTGATAGGTACCTATGTGGTAAATTAAACGTCAAGTACATGGGCGACAAAACCGGGCAATTCGCATTTTTAGGAAAGATGCCTATAGTGATAGACTTAAAAAGGAAATTCTTATCTAAATACAAAACTTCATCAAAATCAAACTCAAAACTCATTTATTCTATTATTATCCTGATAAGGCAATTATGAACGTCAATAGTTTCAATTTTTACAAAGAGAGTCTACTTATTGTAAAAATTGTAACCATCAAAATCGTAGAACCGTTTTCGAGATACACGAGTATATACAGGATGATTTGTATTTCACCGACAGTGTTTATAGAAGTACTCGTCAATATAAACAACATTTATAAGGGAGTCAAATCTACCAAGGTATAAAAGTATTAAGTTTTTTTTCATCCACCCTTTAGTGCGGAAAATTAATGAATAATCAACTTGTAGATAAACAAAATTGAAGATACAAGAATTGCTCGTCTTAAGTTATTAGATTAAATGGAAAGAAAAAAAAACAACAAAAAAACACATCAAAATCCTCAACATTGTGCTGATCTCAACAAATCGTTTCACTCCACTCTCATACAAGCATACACGCGCGATATTTATTGTAAAGCTTAAAACATTGTTCCCGCTAAAATCCCGCTCAGCTCAGACTGTAAGAAATAGCCATACATCTCCCCGGTGCATACTTTATCGTCTAAATCGTGTACCCACTTAGTGCAGCCGGGTTCTGTACCAAGAAATATGTCCATATTACATTTTTTGCGTAAGGAACTCTCAGTAAGGAAGCTTGTTTACGAATAG
The DNA here is from genome assembly GCA_963555595.1 of Tethea ocularis. NCBI lineage: Eukaryota > Metazoa > Arthropoda > Insecta > Lepidoptera > Drepanidae > Tethea > Tethea ocularis. Next base: position 7,821,110 of record OY741972.1, on the reverse strand, counting down.
TTTTTGTGTGATGCAAGAGTATGAATGGTATTTGTTATAATAACACTGTTAGAAGAATTTTATGTAGAGCCAGTGGTATATTTACATTTGTAGAACTTGCCTTCTCTATCACTCATTGGTAGTCAATTCCGAAGCCGAACCATTGGTAGAGTCTTCAAGTCAAGTCAAAGCCATTTATTCAATTTAGGCCCCAGGTGGGCACTTATGAAGGTCAAATTTACATTTACCACCGGTTCGGAACACGGCCTTTAACTGAGAAGAGCCCGCAAGAAACTCAGCAAGACTACATTTTTTAAATATGTGTATTATAATTATTAATTTTTTGAATTATAACAATTAGCTTTTTACAAATTATTAACAATAAACAAAACCACAAAAATAAAATAAAAACCCGAGCATATAAATACAGCCGAAAGAAAATAAAATAATAATAATAACCTATTGAGACTGCTGGCTTTCGTATGAACAAACATGAGCTGCGCTTGTGCAGATACCTACCTACTTCCAAATTCCAAAAGTATATTGTAATAATTGTAACTATCAACATTCAAGTGTCTTATCAGGGCCTAAACTATAAATAAATATCGTTAAATTCGTTTTGAGTTTATATAGGCTTTTTGGGACAGCTTCACGCTGCCTGACTTAAATCAAATGCCTGCTTGTTAGAGTCAAAAATATTTTTAATACAAGGCATTTAGTTAGGTAATTGTGCCAAGGACCTATATAAACAGGACTGATTCAAACTAACTTAAATCTACTTTAAAGATAAATAATAAATGAGGCACTACCAAAACACAAGGCTACAATCGGAAGACAATGCTTGGATGTGGCGCTCAGGGCACACCTAATGTAATAAACCTATGTTTATTTTGAAAAGACTTGCTGATTTAATAGGCTTACTCATAAGTTACTCGGTTCAGAGTAAATTGACGATTGACAAAGTAGCTCAAACTAAAGTGTTTGTTAAACGTAAAGATAAAACATTTTCGTTTGCTGAACCAGAATATTGATAACCATTATTACAGTACCTCCCCTAGCTAAAAGTCCTCAGAAATCCTTTGTCTCCGCCTTATCAACCTCTTCTAGTCGACCGGTTTTTATGGTATTCCATAGAAAAATCGCATCGGTTTCCTACCAAGGTATTACATGCGCCTCGTTGACATTGTAAATTAACTTTTTGGAAGGGTTAGGTGAATATAGTTTAAGAGATATTGTGAATAGGGTAAGGTACACTTTTAATCCACAAGTTATGTTTATTAAGAATAAAATTTGCTGGGCTAATAGTATTTACCAACTATCATTTATATACAGTGTGCTCATATGTTTGTCAAAATCGTATCGTAGTCAGGGACAACAATACCAAAGAAAACACAGGAATTCGAAATACAGGAATTTTATCCTTAGTTCGGCAGCAGGTGCTTCATAATTTAGATATTATTGTATCTAGTCTTAATTGTTAACTCTTTTTGGAAATAAACTTACATTATATACATTAGTATTGACTAATTTCAGACGAGCTAAAATCTACCTTACTTCTCAGCCATATTTAAATAATCCACAACGTCCGCTACTACCAAAACTTTACCATTAAAAACCCTCGCAAGTCCCACGAAAGTAATGAAAAATGGATCAGCCATCTATCATAAACTCTTTTCCTCTAGCGAGCGATATTCTGCAGAACACAAAAAGTTACCGGAAATTGTGAATAATGTCGCGCAAAATTAAATCCCCAGGCAATAAAGAACAGATGACGTGATACGCCCTACGGACAAGTTCTGGTTAATAGCGAATGCGAAACTAATTCTAGGAGCACTTATAAGAATAGAATAGGGTATAGACAGTACAAAACATAAGTGACATTACAAAAGCTTTGAAACTTACTTATCTGAATCAGTGTGTTTGTGCTTCAATCAAGTTTTAATGAAGCGACGAATGACTATGAATGGCTTAGAAACTGCATGTGATGTGAAATCAATACTAAGTAACTGCATCATCGGTAAAACTTAAAGTATTTAATAGGGCTTAATTGGGCGAAACATAGAATCTAAATTTTAATGGTCTCGCACTGTGCAGTCCCAAAGGAGCTTCCTACCACAGGCGCTTAGGTTGTGGAATGAACTCCCCATCGTGGATTCCTAAGAGACTGCAGCATGGGGTTCATCATATTTCATTGATTTAGATAGGTCATCATCATCATCATATCAGCCGGAAGACGTCCACTGCTGGAGAAAGGATCTCCACGATGGCCAGTCTTGCAGTACTTATTGATCGAAACCCGTGGTAGAGTCAATTGAAACTTTCGACGTTCATTAATGCCTTATCAGGGCCTAAACTGAATAAATGATTTTTAAGTTTGAGTTTTTTACAACAGTATATCATGCACTCAAAAATGATAAACAAAAAGGTAAAAAAAAAAAATTTGACTGCAAAATCTAAAAGCATCAAACAAGTCAGGTGTGGCTCAATCCGTCGTAGCTGTCCACTGGGGCGCTAAATGACTTCGGCACGGCATTTAATGACGTAAGAGATCGAAAAGCGCCTCAATTTTCTGCCAAGTCTAATTTCTTTAATGCGCAATATTCTTTATTGTCTTCTTAAGTGATGCTCCGTTTACATGCGATGTAAACGTAAATATTATAAGACTGTTTTTGTTCATAAAACTTTGTTTACGCGTCTCATAAATAAACTGATTATCGTCTAATGCATCAATCATTTCAGTTATGAGCTTGTTCTTGTCTTCGGTGAATTTTGTTTTGTTTTTCTTGCTTCATACATTTACATCCTGGGTAGAATTTGGATACATTTATAGCTTCATTTTTAAATTAATATGCGGTTATTTATAAAAAAAATCGTTATTTGATATACAGAATAGCTACCATTAGTTACACAATAGAGCAATTAATTATACACCTACGTAAGTAAGTCGATCATGACGTATCGTGACACATGTTGACATCAAGCGGTCTTGTCTGTGGAATTGAATCTACTTGTTACGTAATTGACACGAAGGTAAAGAGCTAAGTTTAGAGTAAATTGGTGTAATATTCTTATTAATTACTTAGTGTGGCCGCTTAAAAGTTTAATAAAACTTAAAGAGAACAAGTATCAAGAAGGCACAGAAAAATATTTAAGTTTCAGTATGCACTTCATTATCGTAGCACTTTGTAGCACTCGTATGAGTTTCGTAGCTGTTTGGATAACGCGTAGGCCTTCTACGTGCATCATTTTACATCAACAGTTCACTTATTAGAAATAGAGACATTGTATTGTTCGACTCTAATTTTCCGGTACATTTAAAATTAAAACAACAGAAAACGTTTGACAAACAATCTATTTATGTGTGCTATTTTTTGCTATATAATAAATTTATTTATACCTTATGTTGTGTGCAGGTAAAGGCATTCTTGCTCAAATATAATACGCGCTATACGGTTGATAAACACGAAATAAGTACGAAAAATAATGTAAAAAGTTACTTTATTCTTATTATGTGGCAATAACGCCTGCACTGACCTCCCGCTTGGGGTGTATTGTGCATACCCCCTGCCAGCTTTACCTAAGCCATCCTAGCTCCTTGTGGAGACAGAGCCAAGCAACACCCACATCACTGGGGCATATTTGACATTTTACTCTTAGTTTCTAGTTGTTTTTTATTTCTAATCCTACCTTATCTCGAAGCATATCCCGAACCCTGGTGGCCTGGTTCCTGCTCCGGTGTAACTCCAACTGTAGCTCGAGGCATCGCTCCTGCCAGTTGACCGGGTCCAAGTCTGCTGCGGCCAGCTCGTACTCCAGAGGATCTAGTCGAGATGGGTGGGCGATTGGCCTGGGGAAAGTAAGTTCAGTTTATTTTTGTATACCCCGACGGTGTTTTTTATTTATTTTAACTCAATACGGGCACATTTGCGATTTTCAGTCAAGTTATAATAAGGGCTACTAATGTATTCACCAATTTAAATCAATATAAATACAAAATATTCAGTGGTCGGTTATACATTCTGATTATTACTCACACTCAAAAGACCGAATATTACTCGTGTTTACCACACTTTCATACATCGAACATAAATTCAAATAAGCTCAATTCATCTAAAATGGCGCGCGATCGGTTAAATGTTCTATATTTCAAACTACTACATCAATTTTACATTGCGTAAAGTAGAAAAGCATGGTCGGCATTATAAATGGGAAACTGATGTATCGGGCAATAATCTCTATTTAAAAATGCATCACGCAGGAAACCGCAGTATAATTAACATAAAAACTAAAGCAGTAGGTGAAATTGGGATGAACATTCAGATTTGACTCACGCATACAGACGTGTATTCCAAGTTTTTACCCACATAAGAGAAGTAGGTAAATAAAGATAAAAAAATATATGTATCAAAAGCTTTTTTTTAATATGTATATGATTATGAGCCGCTTTTTCCTTGTAAATGTGTTATTATTGTAATGTTTATAATCGAGAGAAGAGAAGTTGGGATCGTGGCGGTGTCAAAGTATCAGCAAATCAACTTCACCATTACACAATAGCCCTGCGGGACATGACTAACGACTAAGATAAGTCACATTCCTTTGATTTTGTAATCATTTCATCTTATCTATTATCGTTTTATCAACGTTCTACCTTTCACAAACAGTTTTTTAGTTTTAATGTAATTTGTAGTAGGTACCTATATCAAATGAACTAAGTTTTTTTTGTTTCGCATAGACTTGCGTTTAATCACACAATGCTTTGAAGATAATTTTAATGTTTAATTATTTAGTGTTATCATTTGAATAAGTACTAATTTTTAATATAGGTTTTCTAAAACCAACCTCAGATACGCACAATTTAATTGCCCATCAGAACAGATTCTGTCATTGCCCTTACTATAAGTAAATATGTAGTTTTTAGGAGATCTTTGAGTAATTTGGTGACTTTACTTTTATGAGAGTGACATAGTTGTATTGCTGCCTCAGCTATATTTATACTGTGACCGCATAACGAAGCATAAATATTACGCGGGTTCATTAATTTGAATGCACAATATTTCACCTCACCATAAATACTTCAACAGGCTTACGACTACGTAGCTCAGTCGCATATAGGCTTTCATAGGATTATTCATGGAACAAATGCGGTATTATTAATTCTGCATTATTTATTACTAATTTTTGGGTGGTATGAATGAGCTGGATTCTAGGGAGCTGAAAAATTATTGATTGAATTTGCTTCATTATATGAGAGGTGACAGAGAATAATTTTCAAATATTATTAAAATTGTACACACCGACCGGGAAGTAAAATATAATTTGATAATATTTTGCTTTACTAATAATCCTACTAATATTATAAATGCGAAAGTTTGTGGCTGGACCAATTTTGATGATTTCGTATGGAGGTAGCTGACACCCTGGATTAACACATGGGCTACTTTTTATCCCTCGGGATCGCGGGGCGGAAGCTAGTCTCTCTCGCCGTCTCAAAGATAAAAAGTATTCATAGTATATTTTTTTTATTTCCTTATCGCCAATAACCGAAATGATTCATTGACCAGAAAGGTTATCGAAAGTCATTAGGCTACACGGTTAACGCAAACTCACATATCGACTACATCCTGTCTAGTGTTGCATAAAAATCGACTCACTCTCGACTCGATGCATCTATCTTTCCCCAATCACTCGTACTATCGATTGTGCTATCTATAGTATCGATAGCAGGTATTACATGAACCACTACAACAGATACGATCGATAGTATTTAGAACTGAGCTGAGGCCGATAGAATCGACACCATCGATAGTACAATCGACATATGAGTAATTTGGGGTCTCTCGATAGTATTGCGATAGTATCGATTGACTATCAATTGTCTGGCAACACTAACCTGACCGCTTTTTTATTCACCGATACGTTTACGACATTTAGTTATTTCTATCAGTGACGTTTTGATATCATTACCGTGTGGTCCTTAAGGGTATACCTTCGGTTGGAGCGCCAAATTCAAATTTTATCAAGTTTTTGGCTAATTGCAGCTCAGTTATAGGTCGTAAGTTATCAACATGTTATTTGCGACAAGAATGCTAGTATATTTACTGATTAATAACAAAAGAAATCATCAACATATTCCTCCAAGGTATATTACTGACATATACCTACGACTATTTCATGAAAATGTTACTAATATACCTTGGAAGAATATGTTGATGATTTCTTTTGTTATTAATCAGTAAATATACTACCATTCTTGTCGCAAATAACATGTTGATAACTTACGACCTATAACTGAGCTGCAATTAGCCAAAAACGTGATAAAATTTGAATTTCGCGCTCCAACCGAACGTTCCCCCTTAAAGATTGCTAGAACAAACAAGAACTTGACATTGCAATTTATGCTATATATAAAGTCCAATTAGATTGCGCATTCATTAATTGCTATTATTATCACTGCTTATTGATTTATTTACCTCTTTATCAGTGAAACTGCTTTTGTACCTGTCAGTTAGGTACATATAACGCTAACAAGGAATTAATTGTTTGTTTAATTATTCAATTAGCCATAACCGATGTAATTATCCAGACGAATAAATTTAGAATCATTATTAATACACATTTTAATTATACATTCATGAAGGGGAATTAATTAACAGGTAAAATTTTATCGGTAGTAGGTACTCTTAATAAGTAAGGACTTTGAGAACAGATCAGTAGGGTTAATTTTGTCACCTTAGCAGCTTCATAATATGTTTCGGATGGCATTTCAACTATCTTTTGTTTCATTTAATTTGACAGATTTGTATGGAGTTTCGTAATATAGCCCAATTTTAAACAAAACATACTATGAAGCTGCAAATGTGACAAAATTAATCCTACTGGTAAGTGTAATCTATGAAAGATCCCCATCTCGATCGAGCTCGACTGTTTAATCATTTATTAATGTTGTTTAACTTACCTAGGTGGCGGTGGTGGCGGTTCTCTCGACCTCCTCGGCAACAGTCGGGGGCTGTTCGGCGTACTAGCCGAGTTCCCCGCCCCGCTGTGGTCCGTGAACCTCGCCAAAGGGTCAAAGATCTGCGACAACCGCCGCGACCTATCCTCAGACATCTTCAACACTTACACTACACAACACAAAAAACATAACAATAATATCACATCACGACCCTACACCGGCACAGTTAAATCACAAATGACTATTTCGAACGGTCCGAATTCAAAGCGCGGAAGTGGTTATCGCCCACCGCTGACAGATGGCGCTCGCGGCGATGACGCAGGTTTTGGCGCGCAATCTCCGCCGCCATCTTGGACCGTGTGATGTTTTTCAATTTAACTGGCTGCGCGGGCACCGTCGTATTTAGAACGTCTGAAAAAGAAAAAGGGAGACATTAGTTGACTGTCAAAGATGTGAGGAATTAGGCAAGGTACAGCAATTAACCATTGGTTACGGGAGACATTTTGTGTTGGCGTGAAGACAGAATGTCAACACATTGTCGCTTGTAGAACGTTAGGATATAGATTTCTTAGAACAAAAGCAATATAATTTGTCAACAACAACGAAAAGAATAACAGTCTGTACAATCGTGTTAGTTTTGTTCTTAGCTGGTTAGCTCTATATATCAGAAACTGAACAAACGCGTAACATGATCTACAACTCCTCACGGGACATTAAACATAATTAATGTACCCAAGTGTGACAGTAAGGAGGTGAAATCATAGCCAAGTTTATAACGTCCCAGTCAATAAAACTATTTTCGTGTGCATTAAAAACTCTTGGCAAATGAAACCGTGATGTGTGGAGTTAGTGATTTGTTCCGCGTCTACCGGATGTTACTAACGAATGTGTTGTAAAAACAAATAATGTTTTTACAGTTTTATTTATATTTTATATATTTTTATGTAATAATTCAAGAGAGGTAGAACATAGCGATTTTTCGCTTGAAGAGCAGCTCGACTGGAGAAGTACCTCCACCTTACAGAATACCGCAGCCAAATAACTTTGTTGTGTTCCTGCGCTTGAGTAAGGTCGCCAGAGCTCATCGGGGTGGGGGGAAGGGTCGGCAATGCGCGAGTGGTACCCGGGGCGCGGATTAGTGTATGGTCTCTGTCCCGGGTGTCGCTAGCCTCCATAGGCTACGGTAACCGCTTACCATCAGGCGGGCCGTATGCTTGTTTGCCGACTTTGTTGTATAAAAAAAAAAAAGTTACAGACGGATAGCAGACGACTATTGTAACTAATGTAGGTATCGGAATATGAGCGTTGAAGGACATCCATTGACAATTCGTCACGTTCCAACTCGGCTTGAACTTTGAATGCGTTGACAGAGACAGGAAATATTAACGTTCAATAATGAAGATACCGAGTGACACGTCATCTCTTTGATATTCAAAATTACTTCGTCTAATACCTTTGGAGACTGTGATTCTCAAAGATTAGCTAAGTAAAGCAATATTGTAATTTTATTATATACACGGTGGTAGGATACATGATTTAAACATGTGACGTGTGACGATGAACATGTACTCTTATGATATTTTTATATTTAGGATTTGTTCGATTATTTATGTTGCTAATAGGTTGCTTATGTTGCTCACTTTCAAATTCCTGTGTGTTTCGGCGATAGCATTTGAAAGCCAGTGCCTTCTATACTTTATATAGGTCGACACTACATTGTCAATTTTCCTACCATTCCAAATGTTCAGAAGTAACCTTGGCCATATCTATCTAACTATCAGTTAGACTACCAGTCAGCCTTGACGTGAAGAATATAAACCCCGTTAATTATTCATCTGGAGGACAAGGTCTGTCATCAATGAAACTAAATCACCAAACACAATACAGAACTATTTGAAGAGCCTTGTAAATCTTCTATCAATAATGATCAAGACTCTAGACATGAGAATGCTATCACAAAGAAGATAGTTTCATTACCACAAAGCAATAGTTAAATAAATCCACAAAAGAGATATCACAAATCACAACTAATCAAATATTGATTGAGCTGTCAACATATCAATGAATCATACTCCTTATCACATCGAACAAACTTTTGACACGATAAATCAAAATAGGTATAAAAACTTCACTAATAACCCGTGTTGAAAAACATGTTGGATGGCTTATCAACAAACTTTTGCCATGTCATTTATCATTCATTTATTCAGAAGCATTTTGAAGCAGAAGGATTTTGATAATCAATGAGTAAGCTTAAAACGTATTGAAAGACGTATGCTGATATGGACTTATTTATTATGAAGCAGCAAGACTTCTTTTTTACGTTTTACCCAATAAGGGCTGATTTGTCAATGGCATAAACGGTATCTACTATCTAGCTGCAAATTTAAAATTAGAACAGTTTTTATATAGACAAATCAAACTTATTGAAAATTGTCAAACAATTTTCATCGGAATAAAAATTCAAAAGCCAGAGCAAAGTCATTCCAAAAAGTAATTTGAGCCAAAAAAATCCTCATCGCTATCTAACGCTCGATAGATAAAAATGTCTCTGACTGCCAGAAAGGGGTTGACCTCAATTTAAAGGGCTCTCCCTAGATAACAAGCTTGATAACATTAATCAAAGCACATAACTCTCTTTTCGGGGGGCAGTCGCAATTTTCTGGCCAGTGCCCTTGTAATTTCAGTTTCCTGCTAGCAATTTTTCACTTCAACTGTTATATAATAAACATTATCTGTTCATATTTTGCTTCAGGGTGATCTACTGGCGCGTGGGACGGGTCACGGGGACACCCTTAGACCAACACGGACCCTCGCAAGTATTGTTACCAGGGTAACAAAAACTCAGAAGATTACACCCGTTACACACAAGTCACTTGACCAAGATTAAAAAGAAGTTCAAGTCACTTTCATACCACCAAACAGTTAAATATTAGAAGATAAAATGCAGAGCGATTCATGGATGAAAGCCATATTAGATAATATAAAATACACACTCTTTAATTTGGGATTTCAAGAGATTAAGCATTGATAAGGATCATATGACGAAAGTTACAATTGACTACCACCGGTTCGTGAAGAATTGTTTTTTAATACATTGTATGCTTCAAATACATTAAATTGTCACTAAGCCTGGGAGAAGCAAATGTAGCGAGAGGCTACAACCGTATATTCTTGTCTTCAAGGTAATGAGCCACCTTTATAAGTTTTGGCTTCTTACGGCCATTTACGAACAATGGCTTATAGTGATAATACATAGGTAGTTTTATCTCTCATTGGAGTCAAACAAAAAGTCGTCATAACTCAAACCCAACACTTTACACGTCATTCAGAAAGCTATCTTAAATGACGTCACCAAGAACATATCCCATCAAACACGATACGCGTCTAACGATGGAGCTGACGTCTCATTAGTGACGCAGATTGTATCAACCCTAATGAGTTTGATACTGTGATGTATTGCCAAAGGAAAGGAAATATTCCTACATGATTGGTACTAGGTATAGAAGTTTAGAAAGGCGGGTTATGCAAGTAGTGTTGCTACGTGCCATATTGTGAAAGCTTAAATTTAATTAGTTTATCAACAAGAAAATATAACTACTGAGAATGTTACTTTGTATACTATATAATAGTATACTAATTAGTAATATCCTAGGAAATCACTCACAGACGGCTATCTAGTACCAAATTAAGCAGCAAAGGAAACCAGATAGCGGATATACTTAAGTATAGATAAGGTATAGATAAATCATCAATTTAAGAACTTGACTCGCCAAAATTTACTCGTACTAAAACATTCCCTCCTGAACAATCCAAACCGTTTGCTCATAAAAAGCCGTCCATGTCCCATTACACGAACACAAAGACTTATAATGACGGACAACCAGACAGACAGACACTAATGAGCGCTGTTAGACAGGACAAAAACTCCGCTGCGTCACAATGATGGCGTAAGTGTCCTGTGTTACGTTGAATTCTACCCGTCCATTTCTGAAGATGTAAGTTGCACAATTAAAACTGAAAGCAAAATTGTTGCGTATTTACCCATCAAAGAGAATTTGTAAATTATTTCTTAGTAAACCACGACACAGGTCACCCTATTGTAGGATACAGAGTTAGAGTAGTAAAAAAAAACCTTGTTGTTTTATTGAATAACTTGCATATTTATATATGTTTCTTGTCCGTGAAAGGGTGTAAAGGATACTACTTCCTTCCTAGTAATATAATACATTAATGTTGTTTAGATGTTTGTGAATCACACGTCAACGATAAACCGCGGGGTGGTAACTAATAATCCTTCTGTACGAAGTTCTTTACATAGTATAAAATGAAGTCGCTTCCGCTGTCTGTTCGCTTAGATGTTTTAAACTACTCAACGGATTTTAATGCAGTTTTCAGCCGATAGAGTCATTCAAGAGAAAGGTTTATACATATAATACATGCATATTATAGTACAGAAAAACCATGCGAAGCCGGGGCGGGTCGCTAGTATATGAATAAATCAAACATCACACAATCGACTTCAACCCAGAATCTTATGTTGGATATATACCTACCTACCGTTATTTTTTATTGTCTCTGAAAATATACACTGTATCTGATTCATATACTTAGTTTATTTTCTGTCTCTAAACTTTGGCTGAACTTCTTGCCGTGTCTTCTGAGTTTAATGATGATTTCTGAACTGGTAATCTTCGACGTTTAGTTTTAGACAGTTTAGCCATGTTTAGCTCAGATAGCAAAACTATTTTCAGAATATCGTTGCTACAAGTTTGTTTTAGTTTAAATGCCTGTAGGCCAGTTCGTTAAATCGCTTTCGTCAGTTCCACCCATCGGCGCCAGAAGCTCGTCAATCTTCGTGAAAGTTTTTATGTCCTCTCTTTTCGTCGTAATTTTTAGATTTTCGCCAGATAAAACATGTAATATTTGGGCTTTGGGAAATATCTCAAAACTTAAGTTGAATTTCAAAGTAAAATATGCTGCCAATTTCAGCCGACGGATTTCTTTACATTTTATAAAAAATCACTGCTCACTTAAGATTTTTTACGGTTTCCATTACCTCTTTAGACGCAAATCTTAAAATTCAAGACCATCTATAAAAATAACTTCGATAAAGCCATCACACGGCTATCAACGATCCCTTAAAATCGTTCCTCATTTAGTTCCACCCTTCAAGGATCGATTACCCTAATTTGAGGGCTGGCTAAATATCTTGCGATACCGTAAGCTTATTTATTTTGCCATATCTTGGGAACCGCCCTTAAGGGCCGTTACCTTCATGCATTTTGACGATAAAGTGATTGACCTTATAAATAAATGGCCGAATTTATTCCAATGCCTTACATTTAGAAGGAATATTTCTTGATGGAGCTCCTCATTATGGAATCATTTAAGAATCGGGTGAAACCTTGAGAAGTGATGAATGTTACTTTATGCTCTTTAGTGTTTTTGAAGGCGGTTCTCATTTTGGCCGTTTTTTTTTTCATTTCCATCATCAGATTCTGAGACTTGGTAACAATGGAACCATCTCAAGAGTATACACTTTTGAATAAAAAAAGTATTTTTAAAATCGGTTCACATATGGCGGAGTATTCACGTAACAAACACAACAAACAGTCCTCCTTTTTTGAAGTCGGTTAAAAAGTTAACATTTATTACGTATTTAGAAAGCGTAAAACATGAGACAAATCTTAAAATGCACTTCACAGACAAACTAATGCTCATTACGCTGCAATGCCATTAAGAAGATACTCCTAAGCATGTCCTTGAGTTAAAGCAACTTGCTCGCTTAAAACTACGCTCTACCGAACACCACCTACTTAATGTTATCATGAAAATGCAAGAGCCTTAAAACAAGATCTGGGCAAAATAAAAAGACATTCTCAAATATTTATTACAATTTCTTTGAATTTAAGTAACCTATTTTCAGCAAAAAATGTGCTTTATCGAGTGGATTAAACAACCGGTCCAACTGATAAAGTGTTATTTGTGAAGCAATAAAACTGGGTACTCCAATAAATAATCGACCAAATAAAATAATAATCCAAGACATTTCTCAGGGTACAGATTCGGTACATTCATTGAATAACAATAAATTAAACAAAAGAATTTACAATTAACGGAAAACTGTAAAGTATTTCATCCCTCGGGATACAACTAGCAAAAATGCATGTACTCAAATCTGACCTTTATTTTAGAACAGATAACACGGGTTGTGGAATCTTTACGTGCTAGTCCTTAATTAAATATTTCAGAGGGTCAGAATGTCGGATGAATTAAACATTGGTAAGGGTTTCCTGTGACCACAAATCGGGAAGGAGTATTATTGAGTCTTTCCGAATGGTTCTGAATTTGTTTTAACGTTTTACAGTGGTTTTTGATCCCTTTATTTGGGAGAAAAGAAACGACACGGTGTTTTACAGATATTTTTATCGTTACTATATACATTTATTTCCTCCCCTGGTGGCAAAGTACCAAGAATACTGGCGGCATTGCCTCGCTACGGCTTATTTTTTGGGCTATGTCGCCAGTTTTGGGATCTCGTGGATTCCACCAACCGCTTAGGGATTTCTCTAAATAGGCACAAACAGGTGCATTAAACTCAAACTGAAACTCAAAAATCATTTATTGAGTTTAGGCCCTGATGGACTTATGAACAAGGCACTTATGAACATTCGGAATACACTTAAACTGAGAAGACTCCGGTAAGAAACTCAAACTTTAAATTTTAAATATAATTATGTATCTATATATAAATAAAAATACTACTTTTTAAGGAGAAAAAGTTTATACTGAGACATACATTTTGGGACAGAAATTCAGGGGCGGTTCAAATTAATGCATTTTCTATGGATAACCAAGATAGACATTAACCAAGATTTAACCAAATGTCCTAAAATTGATATTAAAATATAAACATCGATAACTGCGCATTACTTACTTATTGGAAATTTAATCGAATCGTAATCGTGGCATCGATACCGGCTAAGCAGAAAGCGATCGATTTGGCACCCTGCCCGATATCCGATACGGACGTCTTACGACTTGCCTAGTGCCTTAGTCGCTCGTAATCTTAGCCAGACTCAGGCGAACTTTGACACAAATGGATATTTACTTTAGGGGTGCATATTGGTCGGCTATTTTAGCGTATTACAAGGTGAACTTTAGGATATTATAGTGATTATTATGATCATAAGGATTATAATTAATGTTAGATTATAATTCACTAGATGACGTATGTTTTATTTATAATTTTTGCTTTAAAAAGTTAATAAATAAGCTGTCTAGATAGAAGCTACATCTGTATGTAGTCTGTACTTTTTCATGCAGGATGGTGCGTGGCAATGTATGGTTTTTCAAACATAATATATTTTTGAAATGTCTCTACATATTCTGACTAAGGAACAAACGAAATATTACGTTGATTTTAGTATATAGGTACCACAAGAAACTAAGTAGTGTTGCTGCGTTAAAGAAGGATAAATCAACAAATATACTTCCACAATTAGAAGTAAGAATTTCGACTTGTTCTACAACATATTCTCTTTATTTTTAATTTCGTAAATTAATGAATACTTTTCCAGTTTATTCCATTTCCACAGTACCTCACAATCGCATACAACAGCCACGCAACTCAAAAGGCAGATTTTAATTACGGAAACAGCCTCAGGGTCCCCAGTGTAAGTTCCATTGTGAACCTTTGTGTGCCTGCCACTGTTTGCCACCATTTGCGCCTGCTTGTCTCTGTTCCCTTATGTGCTAATGATAAGATAACATTAATTAAAAAAAACTGTGACGACAGAGATTCTTTTCTCTGAAAGTATTTCGATTCCTAAAAACTTGTCATTTACAATATCCACGTGATTTGCGCAGGATAACAAATAAAACCACTTCTAATAACTTTTATCACAAAAATATTTTTTAGTTCCTTTTGAAAGAATAAAAAAATAATAAGATAAACAATAAATAAATAGCTCAAATTCAAAACTCATTTATTCAGTTTAAGCCCTGATATGGCACCTTATAATCCACCACCTCGCAAACCATAATTTTTTTATGTCGCTCTTTGAACGAATAATATGAGTAATTTCATTCCTTTCATACAGACTTAGTTCATATGACAGATACAAATAAACCTAGCTCACAGACTTCCTTAGATTTTCAATTATGTCAGTTTCACATTTTCGTGTTGGGTCTAATGGAGTTTCATTATTATAGAAAACTTTTTTTTTTTACTATGTAAAGGCCTCACGACAATCTCACCGTGGTCAGTGATGATGGTAAGCACACAAAGCCTAGAAAGGAACTGGCTTGCAAGTGCAGCTGTCGGAACACACCGAAAGGTGCTTGGCGACAGATTTTCGACTTGAGGGTGGTAGCCAGCCAGGCGGGTACTACAAAGTACCGTACCACCGTGCAAATAATTACCATAACCATGGTACGCGTACCATCAGGCGAACCATTGCTACGTAAGTAGAATAAGAACCAATGAAAAGTTTTTAATAAATGCTGTTTTTGAAATGTGTACTGTATTTATTCTTGACTAAGTTTTAGTAGACAAAAAGACAACACCATTCCAAAATTAAAGTCCTTGACGTATATAATTTATTCAAATCCACTGAGAGCTATTTCAGCATTCAGGCTGATTAGTTAAATTTAACAGTTTCGGTTAACTGCTGCAATACTTATGTCGCCGCCATATCGTAAATATAGCAAAACTAACTAACAAAACACATCACTATCCTACTAATATTATAAATGCGAAATGTTGTGAGGATGTATGTATGTTTGTTATTCTTTTACGTAATAACTACTGAATGGATTTGGATGACACTTGGACCATAGATAGTTTTAACGTGAAGAAGTAACAAACATACTTTCTCACAAACATTCGCATCTCTTTATCTCTTTACATAGTCTAAAATGAAGTCGCTTCCGCTGTCTGTTCGCTTAGATCTTATAAACTACTCAACGGATTTTAATGCAGTTTTCAGCAATAGATAGAGTGATTCAAAAGGAAGGTTTATATGTATAATTATGCTTGCAGAAAAACCAAGAAAAACCGTGCGAAGCCGGGGCGGGTCGCTAGTTTATAATATAAGTAGAATAGGATAAAAGAGGCCCCATCACTAGAGCCCTGGAGCTCACTACCACCGCCTAGCGGTATAGGGAACGTTTTAATGACAGTCGCGTATTTAACTTTCATTTGCATCCAGCAAGGGGCAGCCTCCAACCCACTTGTTTTCACTGTAAACTAGAAACGCTGTGATTGTTAGCTTTGTACTGTATTTACTTAACTTGTATAAATAAATATACACATTATTCCCTTTGTCTGCATGTGGACTGGGTTGGAGCGGGGAATTTAAATGTGGGAAGTGAAAACCATTTGACATAAATAGTACTACTAAATAGGAAATTATATTGAATCTTTTTTGGCTTAAATATAATTGAAATTCTTTGATAAAATTACAAATAATATAATTTATTATAGATCACAAAGCTAGTCTTGATTCCCAGTGTCATACGTAACGTATAGAATAATACCTATATATCTTAGGGTCTGTTGCTCGTACATTTTAGTTAAAGTTATAGTCAAAGTTAACTATTACCATGCTATGACCGTAGAGTCACTTTGATGATGACCGATCTCCTTCGGTCTGTTATGGTTACGATTTAAATTTTAGTTCAAGTGACACGAGCAACTCAGTTTGTTTTATTTCGGCGGTTAAAGTTAACTATAACCGTAACCTAACTATGACCGCGCTTTATGCAACCGACCCTTTGATTAAAAAACATTGCACATTTTCACATCAACCTACCCACCATTCGATTGAGTGTCGATATAAAATTGAAACATCGCTAGTAAAACGTAATTAGGTCAACGTTCCATTCCATCTCTTTCGTGAATTCCCTCACACAGAAAGTTAATTTGGCAGACGCCTAAAATTAAGCGCCGTTTACAATGTCCGTGGACGGCGCCAATGATTGATGAGGGTACACGATACGTTAGGGCTTTACAATGCGCGATAAAACGGCTGCCAATTTACAGATAAGTCTATGAGAGCGGACATGTTTGTAGCGTTTTCATAGATAGTAGACAGTGGGTGGACACCCATGATTACCTGCGAAGGTAATTCCGATTCGGAATTATTTGAAGAAATATTTGCACTTGTCACTATCATCACTATCATCATCACTACATATTATAAAACAAAGTCGCTTCCCGTCTGTCTGTCCCTATGTATGCTTAGATCTTTAAAACTACGCAACGGATTTTGATGCGGTTTTTTTTAATAGATAGAGTGATTCAAGAGGAAGGTTTATATGTATAGTATATGCATATTATAGTACAGAAAAGCCGAGAAAAACCGTGCGAAGCCGGGGCGGGTCGCTAGTATAAAATAATGTCGATTTTGAATTTATAATCGAGGTTTAGCAGATTTATGTAAGCATTTTTAATATTTTTTATCTTTTCACTTGAATTATTTTTTCCATAGTAGTTGCCACCCCGCAATTTCACGCGAGTTTAATAAGGAATTTTATGTTTTCCCGCGAAAAAAAGTTCCTATTCCGGGGTATGATCTATTTGAAATTCAAACGTTTATGAGTAATTGTGTCACAACATCAAAACTTTCACATTTATAATATTAGCATATTAGTGACATCATACTGTGATACTTTATGTTATGAATAAATTAAATTTAATGAACTCACTAAATTATTAACTCACAGTCTCGGATTACTGGTCGTAATAGAATATTCAATCTATGGTTGCAATACATACATTTTCACTCTGCCCAACAAGTTCATCACTTTTTGACGTTTAAGAATGCTCAATGAAAATTAACCTTATTGCTGTAATTAAAGATAAAACATTCATTAGTATTATCATTTTACACAATTTAAAGTTGCATTAAAGTTCATTTTCCTAGCGGACAGAGAATAACAGTAAACATCAATCACTCAAGGAGATAATCGAGTGTATATTCTTAAAGGTTAAAAACGCTGACACGATTTAACTTTAGTACCAGCTGATTTTAGGGATGGATTAACCCCATAATAGCGTAGCTACGTAACTCGCGTTTTTCATGGCCCTTAAGTGAAACTGGCGATAAACGCTGGCGTTAAAGTTTACGACGTCAGCATTTGACAAGCCGGCTGGCAGATGATACAATCACACAGAATTCGCGACGACTAATCGAATTTAAAATATTAATGTTCGGTCCTGGTTGGTATACTGACAGATACGATCTGATATACTACGCCATTATTATTTCTATGCGGTAAGCGGACAATGCTGACTAAATTTTAATGCGACAGGAAATATGTCTTTCTCGCCTGAACCGCTGATCCGATTGCGATGAAATGTGGTACGCAAATAGCCTATGATATGGAGAAGAATACTTTTTATTAGTTTTATATAAAATATTAGTTTTTATAAATGAAAACCAAATGTTCGTTACAATAACTTAGTAAATTATATTTATGAGTTTTTTTGTTTGAACGCGCTAATCTCCGGAGTTACTGGTCCGATTTGAAAAAATCCTTCACTAATAGGAAGCTACATTATCCCCGAAGGTACAAGAAGGTATAAGCTACTTTTTATCCCGGGAACGCCAGTGAAACCGCGGGGAACAGCTAGTATCTTATAAAATCGAAAATAAAAATGGATTATTTTATCGTCTAACTAAATCAGATCTAGATCGTACATTGAAGACAATTCGATAATAAATCAAATTCATATAGATTATCTAAATCTTCTATTCCTATTTAGGAATATCTATTTACATAGTAAATCCATTAATCATTGGAATAGGTTTTAGCATAACCGGAAACGGATCTAGGTTACGCGACCGACTCTGCACGGTGTGAACGATCTTTTATTATAACGGAATATATTATTTCCAGTTATTTTTTTGTGATATTAACATTTTCTTAGAAACAATGGATAGTGAATATGACCGCCGAAGCGGTGTGGGGCATGTGTTATGGCACTGTGCAATCTCAGAAGAAAGCAGAACCATGACCTTGATAACAGCAACTCCCACATCACTGAAGCAAATTTGCCAGCACCCAAAGACCACACTCCGTTACTTTAAGGAGCTAGGATGGCTTAGGTAAAGCTGGCAAGGGGGAATGCACAATACACCCTAAGCGGGACGTCAGTGCAGGCCTCATCGCCCCCACACAGAATAAGATGACCACTGAATGTGTTTCTCTTGCCATACTAGGGCGATGATAGCTCAGTGGTAGTGACGTCGGATGCCGAGACGAAGGTCCCGGGTTCTAATCCTACAATGAGCTTGAGCTTTCGGTGAAGGAAAACATCGTGAGGAAACCATAGCACGGTGGTAGGGTACTTTGTAGTACCCGCCTGGCTGGCTACCACCCTCAAGTTGAAAATCTGTCGCCAAGCACCTTCCGATGTGTTCCGACAGCTACACTTGAGAGCCAGTTCCTTTCTAGGCTTTGTGTGCTTACCACCATCAGCCACATCATCACTGACCACGGTGAGATTGTGGTCAAACACAGGCCTATACATAGTAAAAAAAAAAAATACTAGGGGCTCTGCCACGTATCTTTGGTGGTAATCGTTACAAACACCATTAATGAAATTCACCTAATGAAGGATCACTAAGCCTTTAAAATGGTCTTCATCGTAGTGTGTAATTGGATGAAATCATTAATGGAGTTCATTACCAATAGATACGCAATAGCCCCACAGTTCATAATGGGCTAATCACGGAAACGTTTGAACTGATTTTGATGGGACTTTTACTACCACCTAAGCTAATACTGAACCTTCGGTTTGGTTATCCGGATTTCGATAACGGATTTTGGAACAAATTGTTTTTTTTAACTTCTGAATTATGAGCTTTCTCCCTCGCAATAGCACTCACAGATAAAAATGCCAAAAATTATGACAAATTTCAAAAACAAAGTCCTATAAATAATAACAATAAAATAAGATATGAGTTTTTATCTCTTGGGTGCTCTTCACTTGAAGTGAAGAAGCCATAAAGAAATTATCAGGAGAGAAATTTGCAACGTTACGTATTTTGATAATAAATTGAGCGTTTGATAAAAAGTTATGGGATTTTAGGTAAATTATTAAGGTAGAAAGCAACTAAGTCTGTGCTCTTCATGTTTGCAATGGATAGGTGATCCATCCTTACACAATGGTCTCGCACTGTGGGAGGAGGAGGAGGAGAGAGAAGACTCCTACCGCAAGCACTCAGGTTGTCAAATGAGCCCCACTGTGGTTTTCCCATGAGACTGTAGCACAGGGTTCTTCCAGAAGTGTGTTAAGAGCTTTTACAGGGTCGGCAACACATGATATCCTTGGTGAACGCAACTATCATGCGTGCTATAGATGCTTATTAGATACCTTAGAATTAAAAAAATATCAGGCAAATCATGTAAGTATATTATGATTGAATGAGCGTAAAATAAAGTAGACAACGATAGTTTCTGATGTACAGTTGTTACATAGCTTTAATACAGTTCGATTAATTGTTCCTAATTCATCCCTAATTCCCAATTGAGTGAAATATCGATTAAAAAATAGCCTCCGGTCACATGAGGACGTGAAGCAAGTAAGGGTGTCCCGATCATGGTGTCGAATTTATACGCTCGGTCGGACATAAGCGTTGGGTGAAAAATTCAACTGTATTTTGACCGTTCATCGCCCACGAATTTAACCGGTACACATTTAGGGGTAATATTTAAATAAAATCGCGTATGTGTGTCCTACACTCGTTGTGCATGGTACCGTATCTGTGAGATATGCATGGAAATAATAAATAGTTGACAGTGTCAAAAATAAATGACCAAACACTAACCAATGCATACAACATCTAAAAACACGTGGAAACATCAAATATGTTGTACATTTATGATTTTTAATTACCAGTAGAACCACTAAGAGTATATCATTTGATGCCGTAAAACTATGACGTCACAGTGTAGTAACATACAAAGTTCCATATAAACTATCGTTTTGACATTTATTAAAAAGTAGCTGATTTGATATGTCAGTCAACTACCCTATTAGTCATCCTAGACTTTATGCATTACTTACAGAATGAAATTGTGGTCAAACACAGTCATAAAAAAATGTACAACAGTTGACTCTTCCGAACTGTTGACGAATTTAAGACATAGGAAAATAAATTGTATCTCTTAAAATAATACCTAATTGTGTTTTGCAAATAATCTAATATTATAATTACCAATTAAATAGATAAGAAAAAAAGGTATCTCGTGGTTTCACCTTTTTTCCTGGAATAAAAAGTTGCTTATAGCGCTCGGAGATAATGTAGCTTTCGAATTGTGAAAGATCTTTTTAAAATCGGACCAGTGATTCCGGAGGATACCTCCTACATCCAAAATACCACTTTATAATATGAGTGTAGATAGTACAGATTTTTGTGACAAGCATGATTGGAGAATAGGTGTCATGAAGGTTCCTCGATCCTATGGAACCCTAAAAAAAATGCCAGAGGTGTACTTAATGAATTTTCATGCTCTTATTTGGGAATCACCGGCGGGTTGTTTCATTGGTAAATAAATGCAAAATGTTGAAATGAAATAATAAAAGTTTTCGTATACCAATTGAACGTTTATTGGATATTTATTTAACGAAATCCTATTAATTTAATTTTTAACATTTGCATTTAAATGTTTTTGTTGCATTATTGCTTGCAATTTGCATTTTTTGCTATGCGTTATAAATTATTCCGTTATATCCGTTTTTAATTTCATAGGTACACACGGCCACAGATCAAGCTACACACTGCGGCACCTTATGCGGTTGTAATAGGAGCTATTTTGCAACAAAAATGTGTAGCTTGATCTGTGGCCGTGTGTACAATGTTTTTGTTTTTAATAGATATGTAAATCAATGAGAATTACAAGTATACACAATGTTCCGATAAAATATTTTTACGTAAGCGATTTTGCACAGCGTAAATTACGCACGTTTGGCTTGAGCCTTAGACTATGGTGACATAAATCGAAAGGGAAAATAGTCAAAACGTAAAAGGCTCAACACAAAAGTAGGGGTCTCGAGCACTTACGTGAAAAGGTATAAATAATTTATGTATATATAATTTGTGTATATTCGGACGATTTAGCTTTTGAATATTTAAAGTTTGAAGTCCGAAATTTCTGTCTGAACCCTACTTAAGTTAAGTTGCGTTTAAGTTGGATCCTACTTAAAACAACTTAGTTTAAAGCTTTAAATGTATATTTTTTATTTGCGAGATAACGTTTAAGGTGGGGTTACCTTGAGTCGTGGGTTCGATTCTGGAATAGACTTGAGCCTGAGTGACGACTAAATATTTAATAGGGTAGTTGACACTGTCAAAAATAAATGACCAAACACTAACCAATGCATAAAACATCTAAAAACACGTGGAAACATCAAATATGTTGTATATTTAATGCTTTTTATGATTTTGAATTACCAATGGAACCACTAAGAGTTGATGATTTGATGCTGTGAAACTATGACGTCATAGTGTAATATTTCATACAAAATTCCTTATAAACTATCGTTTTGACATTTATTATAAAGTACTTAGCTGATTTGATGTGTTAGTCAACTACCCTATTCTTTTTATCTACTATTGTAAGTATAACCAAAGAATAAATAATATATAGGGTATAACCATCTTTTGTTGTAAGATCCCAGCATACATTTTAACTTATTCAATCGTTTTAAAAATACATATAGATAAATACTGTAGTATAAGCCCTGCTTAGTTTAGAATCAGATAGCCGTGTGTGAAATGTCCTAAGATTTTTTATCATCTACATAACGCCAACAAAACACATCTCCGCTTAATTCCATAAAACAAGTCACAGTTTACTCTCCAGTTAAGAAACAATAACACAATTTAAACTGCACGTAGCAGAACAGAGTATACAGAGCAGAGATGTAGTAATCCCGTCTGAGTGGAGATAAAGCCGGCTGCACTCCGTAATTACTCACTGTTTTGCAACCACCCACCGTACTGTTATATAACATAATAACTGTTGTGATAATTATTTTATACTTTAAAGTTAGTGCGATGAGTGAAATGGAAATACAGAATAATAAAATGAAGTTTATTTTCGGTTTATCGTTAAGATTTTTGCTTTTTAGTTAATCAAGTGGGTAGGTTAGGTTTGGTTAGGTATTAAGTCCGCTTCTATGACTCAGGTACCAACAGGCGACGAGAGGAACACCGTGGGGTTTTAGTCGGTAGGAGTCCGACATAGCCTTTCTGTTGCCCCCGCAATGGGAAGGT
Source organism: Tethea ocularis (assembly GCA_963555595.1). Classification (NCBI taxonomy): domain Eukaryota; kingdom Metazoa; phylum Arthropoda; class Insecta; order Lepidoptera; family Drepanidae; genus Tethea; species Tethea ocularis. The sequence goes on along the minus strand of OY741972.1, from coordinate 7,797,887 downwards.
ATCCATGAGGATTTCCCCACGGAAAAAACAAAACAACACACTGTGGTAGTTTTTAACACGCTTTTATCAACATCTAATCTGAGTCTAAATATAGTCTGAGCCTGAGGAGATGGCTAAAGCATTTTATTTAGTTTTTTTTAAACTACATGTTATATACTAGGTTAAGTAAGTATAAACAAGCTTAAGGGCCGCCTGATGGTAAGCAGTTAGCCGTAGCCTATAGACGCTTGCAAGACTAGGAGACTCGCGCGTTGTCGACCCTTCAAAAATCTCTTCACACCATTCTTGAAGAACCCCACGTTGTAGGCGCTTGTTATAGAATAGTTTGTCATTCCATGATTTGTTCTAAATATTATTACTAGCTGTTTCACCCGTGTTCCCGGGATAAAAAGTACCCTATGTCTTTCTCCATGTCATAGGCTATCTACGTGCCAAATTTCATTGTGATCTGTTTAGGCGTAAAAAGGTAGGTAACAGACATTGTAACTTTCGCATTTATAATAATAGGGAATATACATGAATTCCAGAAACCTTTATTCCAGTCTAAATTGAATTATTGAGGCCAAAAATAACAAGAATTCGCCAAAAATATTTTTAGAATTTATGATTTGTATGAAATACTTAAATTGTGTGACGTCAAATTACATGCTTCCACAGTAATTTCTATTCCATATTCAAATTATGCAAACAAAGCGATGAATAAAAAGTAATTATGGAGAAAAGAAATTAGCATGTCTATTTGGAGCTGTTGCGTTTAATTTATCAGCCAGGGGGTATGTGGAGGGGGGGGGGGGGGGGGGTGTAAACGGGCCTCGTAAAATGGGCTTTTAGCCGATATTGCGCGACTCTGATGGACGGTGTTATGCTATATGACATCATTGGAAGAATAACCAATATTTCACCCTTTTGTATGGTTTATTTATGGAATTATGGTAGCTTTTGGTTTTTTAGGCCGGGGGGGGGGGGGGGGAGTTCCACTTAGTATATATTTATAAGATATGAGAAAGCCTAGATGGCCTTTTTTCGTTATAAATTAAAAAGTTTATGAATACGTTAGTAATCAAGCTTTATTTAGATCACTGCAATAAGACAGGATCATATAGGATACAAAAACCGCTCACAATCAGGGAACCCATTCAAATTTCGTTTATCATTTTCATATGTTTATGGTTAAGAAGATAATATTTGTGAACAACAGAATCGTAGCCACTATTGAACTTGATTACAAAAAAAAGAAAAAAAAAATTCGAAATCACTGAATTTACGTGGATGTGAAGATACCTATAACATTTCACAGCGAACATTATTTTTACTTGACACTTGTGAGTAAATTTAATTTTCTGAAAATAACACGCAGAAATTACAAAACAATCTAATAATATGTAGTTATTATATACAACATAGAAAGTTAAACATCACATACAACTGTAAACAAGAATAATAGTTTCCGTGTGGAATGGCACCATATGGCATAAGCCCGCCCCATTAATTAGTGTCATCTCCCAACTAACAAGGTGAAAGCCTCAGACCGCCATTGGAATTACGCATTATGTCATTTTGTCTGTACACATGTAAAATAAAACACTGGTTTTCATATGCTATATATATTATCCAACCTTTTATACCCACCTTGACAAACCTTTTCAAAATCAACTACTTACAATAATTATACAATATTCCTCTAACAAATCACTATTAGTAGGTATATTTCAATAATTATTGTATTACAATTAAACGATACTTGAACAGGGAGATGTTACCACAATGAGATGCGACGACAAAAGTGCCCGATCTTAGCATGGCATCTTACCTGCCTCATTATAGATACCTATAGGTAAATTGTCTGTGTCGTCATGCGCTGACAGATGTTGCTAGTGTAAAATATCATGGCGACAACATCCGGCCGTCCTGCTCACGCGTTCGACCTCGAACAGCGTCTTGGTCTGGTACGAGAGCTGAGAACAAATATAAGAAACAACCTCAATTATATTTTATTTTAGCCGGCTAGTTCATTCACTTCGAAAACAGTTGCATGTGAATAATCCAACACAGGTGGAGTTCGTTATCCCATCGACGGCCAACTCACTCATCGCCATGGTTTAAACCAAGTGACATTCGCTGGTCACTATAGTTGTGTATCACCATGTACCCTGTGTGCGGTTTTCACCACGGATATCCGCAACACAATATATTATAACACATCAACATTTTCGTGTTCGAAGCGAATGTGCTAGACCAACAAAATTAACTGTGGATATGATAATGTGGTAAATACTTACTAATTAAGCAAAATTTAAAGCAAGTCTCTTTTTTTTAGTTTGTAACGATTTCATGTCTAAATGAACATTTGATACTTTTAACCCTGGGAAAACATTTAACATCTAATAAAACATCTAAATATGTATCGATCAAGGGACATACAAATATGAATGTAGGTATAAGAAATAAATTAAATTGTACCTGCTTTCACAGACAACATCCGGTATTACCATTCAATCGGAGATGTTAATCCAGGACTTCATGTTCTCCACACACGCAGTACCATCATAGCGCTTTGAACTTCTATTTGCTCCTCTCATATCTGCTACTTTGTATCTATCATGGCCTAGGACATCTGTAACCTGGAAGGGACCCTTATACAACGGCATAAGTTTCTTACTTTGACCGTCATTGGATTGACTCGGTATTTTTAATACAACCAAGTCCCCGACATTATACTTTGGGGCTTCTTTGCGTTTTGCATCAAAATAAGTTTTTTGTCGTTCGGCATCTTTTTTTATATTCTCATCAACGATCTTTCGTAACGCAGTGACGTCAACTGAATGCTCTGTATTATCATCATCAGCGATTGCGTCATTATTCATTCGTAACCTATACCCAAAAAATACCTCACTCGGTACTGCGGCTGTCGTTTTATTGATTGTACTATTAATCCCTTGTTGTATACTAGTCACGTGTTGATCCCATTTTTTGTTGTCTGTATCCGCGCCCATACTACGCAACGCCTCTAAAATAGTTTGATTATAGCGCTCTACCTGTCCGTTTGACCGCGGTACAGCTGTAGCAATAATATGAGCCCTAATATTACGTTCATTACAATAGCTCGTAAATAATTTAGATGTGAACGCACTGCCAGCGTCGCAAATTAATCGCTTAGGGTTCCCAAACATTTTGAATATTTTACTCAACTCATTGATGACACACGTACTTTTAGTATTTTTTACCGCGGCAATAAATACAAATTTTGTGAACGAGTCTACCATAACCAAGAGATAACTATTGTGCCGATTAGATTTAATAAAAGGACCTAAATGGTCAATGTGGAGTGTATGGAAGGGTCTCGCGTATTTGGGAATGGGATACAACTTTCCAGGTTTTTTACCGTGAGCAGTTTTATGATAAATACAATTGAGACAGTTCTTTATATATTTCGTCACAGTTTTCTTAATTCGAGGAAACCAATATTTAGACCGAATTCTCTCAATGGTTTTATCAACTGCAAAATGTCCTATGTCATCATGGTTTGCTCGAATCACATACCATATACATCGCTTGGGAACTAACCAGCGTCGTCCGTATTCCGTTCTACGATAAACTCTATTTCCGAGCACTTCGTAATCATTAAAAATTTGTTTATTGGTCTCGGCCTCACCTGACATCAATATATCTCGAATACTACAAATACTTGGGTCTTGTAATTGAACAGATAGCAGCCAATCACCCTCAGTAATAGTCATTACAGTATCAATTGTTTTCGGCACATTATCATCAACGCTAGGGTTCCTGCTTAATGCATCTACGTGCTGCATTTGTGACCCTGCCCTATGAAATATATCGAAAGTAAACTCTTGTGTGTACAGCACCCACCTACTTATTCGTGGTATAATCTCTTGTTTACTTAAAGCGTACCTAACAGCATTGCAATCTGTAGTAATTTTAAATTTTGTACCGATTAAATAATGTCTAAATTTCTGTAACCCGACTACGATTGCTAAAAGTTCAAGTTCAAAAGAATGATACTTTTTTTCTTCAGTTGTAGTTGAGCGACTGTAAAAATATACAGGTCTCTCTCCGAGTTCTGTCAATTGGACTAAAATACATCCGATTCCATCACGACTAGCATCAGTATATAGATTAATAGGCAATTTAGGATCAAAAATGTTTAATGTAGCATCTTTAATCAACGCACGTCTTAATAAAGCTACAGCTTGATCTTGTGGAGACCCCCACTGCCATACTATACCCTTTTTTAGCAAGCTAGTCAATGGTTTACATATGACTGCACAATTTTTAATAAATTTCCGAAAATAATTTATTAAACCTAGAAATTGTCTTAACTGATGAACTGTTTTTGGCGTGGGGTAATTTTCGATAGCTTTTATCTTTCGGGAATTAGGACGAATACCATTTTCAGAAATTTCATAACCCAAGAACGTGATTTCCGTTTGAAAAAACGAGCATTTATCTAAGTTTATCGTCAGACCATTACTTTGTAAAATATCTAAAACCTTCTCTAGACAAACTATATTTTCTTCGATTTTGGCAGTCGCGATTAGTAAATCATCCATGTAACAAATTACGTTTCCGAAACGTAGATTCCCCAAAACAGTATTCATCAACCGTTGGAAAACAGCTGGGCCATTGCATAAACCAAACGGCATTCTCACATACTCAAAATGTCCGTCAGGTGTGACGAACGCTGTTTTGTGTATATCTTCAGATTTTATACCAATTTGATGATAGCCACTTTTTAAATCAAGAGAAGTATAGTATTTACACCCTTTTAATCTATCCACTAAATCCTCAATCATAGGCATGGGGTATTTTTCCTTAACAGTGATTTTATTAAGCTGCCTATAATCTACACAAAGTCTCTTAGCTCCCGATGCTTTGTCAACTAGGAGGGCCGGGCTAGCGTACGCTGAATTACTGTTACGAATGATCCTATTTTCTAATAACTCATCAGTTAAGTTGCGCATAATTGTTCTCTCAGATTCTGACATTCTATAAGGACGTTGATAAACAGGTTTATTTGACGTTAAATTGATCTCTAATACAACGCAATTTGTTTTCCCTAAGTTAGACAAATCCCGTGAAATACACTGGGGGTATTTTGATAAAATATTATTTAGTTTCGATTCATAATCAAGTGATGCTTTATTCAGTTTATTAGTATCGATTTTCAAAATTGTTACTATCTGTGCTGGTTGAAAAGTCAAAATGTCCCCAATACGAACGTACATGATACTCTTATCTTCTGTAAAATTCCTACCTATCAATAAATTACAACCCGATAATGTGTCAATAACATACAGCGTCACAATCAATTCAACAGTGTCAACTTTTAAAGTAATTGCAACTGCTTCAGTTACTTGCATGGTGGAAACATCGGTAAAACCGACTAAATTTATTGGACTATTTAAACGAAAAGTTTTTAAATTTAATTGTTTAACCCAACTAGCCGTTATCAATGAGCAATCACTTCCCATGTCAAAAAATGCTTTACACTCGAAATCATTCACGTAAACTTTTTTATAGAATTTTTGCTTTGCTTGAGACTCTGTAATCATTTTAACCTCAATTTCTTTTTCAGCTTTTGGCTTAGGCTTAGTTCTACAAGCAGCTTCTAAATGTCCTAACTTACTGCAATGTGTGCATCGAACAGTATCTTTGATAGAACAATTGGTCTTCCTATGACCTACTACTCCGCAACGATAACATGTAACATTATTATTCTGGGGGTTATTCGTAATAGGTTCGGTTTTAAAATTATTATCAGGCCTACTGTTTGAAATTAACGTCGAATCAGATGATACGTGGCGAGAAGAGTGTTTTAATTGCGAAAAAGAATTTTTTACTGGTACAGTCTTTTCGGTTACACTATGAGTCTTACTATGCAAAAATGATGCCAAATCATCACAATATCTAAAGTTTCCCGCCTCAGCAGCCGTACTAATATGATTATCGCCGATAGACCCAACTATAATCGATATAATATCTTGATCTTTGAAAAGTAATTGTAATCTATCTATTTTACTCTTTTGCTGGAAGTAAAATTCATATAAAGATTGATTGGGTAATGGTTTCGCATCGATCAACTGTTTAAGTAATGCATACATGTTTCGTTTGATTTGAAATGTATCGGAGAGGGTATCACGCCAATCTTTCCACCGCCACGTGGTCCATCGGGTCTGATTTTTTTGCAAAGAATCTAACCACGTTTTGGCGGTATTACGTAGTTTTTGTAAAGCTTGGTACTTTATCATATTATCTGACCAACCAAAAGCTCTCGCGTTTGCTTCGATTACATTAATCCACATGTCTACATTATCCACCAATGGATCGAATTCGGGAATCACTGATGATAATACGGCACTTTGACTCACGGTTGGCGATACTCTCCGACGTCGTTTATTCTTCTTATGCCGATTGTCACTGCTACTGCTCCTACTCGAACTCGATGAGCTCGATGAGCTCGATGAACTTGTTGAAGGTTGTCGACGCCGCGTAGTTCTTCTCCTAATATTTCTGCTACGTGGCATTGTGGTCGAGGCGTCCGCACTTCTGATAAAATAAAACACTGGTTTTCATATGCTATATATATTATCCAACCTTTTATACCCACCTTGACAAACCTTTTCAAAATCAACTACTTACAATAATTATACAATATTCCTCTAACAAATCACTATTAGTAGGTATATTTCAATAATTATTGTATTACAATTAAACGATACTTGAACAGGGAGATGTTACCACAATGAGATGCGACGACAAAAGTGCCCGATCTTAGCATGGCATCTTACCTGCCTCATTATAGATACCTATAGGTAAATTGTCTGTGTCGTCATGCGCTGACAGATGTTGCTAGTGTAAAATATCATGGCGACAACACATGTATGTATGTTTACTTAGAAATGTATTTGCTACATTCATTTCGTGAAATGGAGCAAATACTCGTATATTATTACTTTCACAAAGGATTCTTTCTGGGAATGTTTCTACAAAGTATTTCAAATAATGTTTATATCATAGGTACGTTTTATATTACCACTAGGTCTTACCCCGCAGATTTACCCGTATTTCTGGGATAAGTCTATGTTGTTGTCATTTACGGGAAAATAGTAGTGACCAAAAAAAATCAAGTAGAAGTAAGCAATCTGACTATTTTGACAAGACTAAAAACGAGCCTTTATTACACTTCGTTCCATAAAGTAACTTTATGACGAAAATCATATCGATCCATTGTTTCAAGGTTGCGTGAAAAAAGAACAAAAATCAAACACACTTTCACATCGAAATACAAATGTATATATATTGTATATAGACTGACTGACTGATCTATCAACGCACAGCATACAGATAGTTAATATGACATGCTAACCATACATAACAACTATTCTACGTCACCAACTCTGAAATAGTGAAAATCTCTATAACGTTCTCTCTTATTATGAAACTACTAGCTGTCTATAGAGAAGCTACTACAACCATTTATTAGGTAATAGTATATTTTAAGGTCACTGAAGCGTACTACGTCCATAATGGTATAAGAAAACATCAAAAGTCAGACATTTCATTACAGAGCTCGCCGGCAGCGACAGCGGCAGGTAAACGAACTGAAACAAAGGTTTCTCCGCCAAATTAATTTGACATTGTAATTTACTTAATTGAAATTTTCCTTTTGATGTTTCGCTGGATATTACATATATTTACTATACTTGTTTTCAGTTACATTTAACATTACATATAGGCCCGACCAGATGGTCAACCCTGACACTACTGCCTGAGGCCCATGGGCGCCTGCAAGGGGGTGCAAGAGGGTGCACTTGTACCTCCCTGTCATGTAACTTGCATCCCCCTGGCATGTAACTTGCACCCTCCTGGCATGCAGGAAAGAAAATACATATATTTCTTTTATTCCTTATTAATTTTGTTTGGATAAATTTTTAAGTTTAAATAGAAACTGAAGGCGTCTTTACTTTATGCCCCTGAAAGAAATCCTGGCGGTGCCCATATAGGCCCATAGGATATGAAAGCCCCGTTCCCAAAGTCTACAACTGAGTATGTTGGGTAAAATTCGAACCTATTAAGTGAGGTGTATCGTAAATATTTCGGGTTTTCCTTTTAAATGGTATACAACTATCAGCTTCGCCGTTAAAACACCATAAATCGCAGTTTCATGGCCCACTTAACGAATGAACTGAAAAACCTATCTAACTGTTAACGGCCGAGTACTGGTACCCACAGAAGTGTTATTGATGAGACAACAATAATAATGATGTACAAGAGTTAGTATGCATGCTCCCAATATTATTTTTGTTTTGAAACTAGATCCATAAGTGAAGTCTGTTTATTACATCATGACGCCTCAACGGCAGAATCAATCGTGATTAAATTTGGCAGGCAGGTAGATCATAACCTGGAATAACATTATTATAGGATATTTTTAAAGGTCATTAGAATATTATTATTGTTCTCCCAAAAAATACAATCCCCAACCTTTAATACCGAAAGGTGTGCATCGGTAGCCACTATAAAGAAATCTCAGTACTCGAAGTAGGGAATGATCTCCCAAAAAATTGGTACAGAACGCTCAAACCGTCAGATGTAGGTACGATAAAAGGAAGAAATATACTCCTGACCTAACGAGTTTTGTGACCTACTGTACTGAGACCGCATATAAAGAAGCATATCGATGGGGTTAGAACCCTAATGTTCGCATAAATAATCATGTCGAGATCTTATCAAATGAAAATACGGCGTAACCTGGGAAATAGTTTCTTCGACCCCCTACCAGAGGGGGAATTTTAATTAAAGGCTTTCATACTAGAAAAATGCACTTCGGTTTTTACGAGCACTAAAAAGAGTAAGAAAACTTTTAGCAGGAACATTAAAAGGAGTAATTAAAAAACTAGATCGATGTTAAATTATGTTTTTTGCAATAAATTGCCTTGGAGAGTTGGTAATGGAAAATTAATAATAACTGAGTAGAGAAGTGAGAGGGAACAGGGAATGCTATGATCGAAGTCATTATTCGTCTTGACAAAAGAAAAATACCTAACTTCCAAAAAACAATGTATTTTTACACGACTACGCGAATGCCCAAAGCATGATTTTCATATTTATAGAACTAGGTGAGTTTCTTTATTTCATCATAACTTTAAAAGCACGAACAGATTAGGGTGTATGGGGTATCGTTACATTCCTTACATCATCCTGCCTATCATTTTGAAATGCATGATTTTTTTATTGTAATAATTGCGCCTCGTTTATTTTGGTAAACTAAAAAGAGTTTGTTAACAAAAAAGCCGAAACAAAAATTCCACCGCTCAAAGTTAACCAGTCGTAAAGGAAACATGCTGAATAATATGAAAAATAATAATATTACGAGAGCTCATATATTGTGCGTCCTTATTACGACTGCGTATAGAGTAGCCTACAAACAGAGACTGAATGTTATTTGCTACAAGGTTATTTTTGTGTTGACGAAAATACTTTTCCCGACTCTACAAAAACGGTGCCAAAACGATGGACATTTGGTTATGGAAGCTTACGCTTAAATAAATTGCTTGAAAGGTGGCTTAGAGACATTTTGTGATTTTAAAGATTAAAAAACAATGATTATTCCATCATTTTTAACAACGAGGGAACTGTGTATCAAATTGGTAAAATCAGTGGTATATCATAATTGTTATAAATAATGCAAAATATTCAGCTAAATTCTTAGAGAGCCTCTATAATTCTGCAGTACTCTGCACTTAAACACTATGATGAACGTGGGCGGTCGACGGGACCGTGCAAATGAGCGCTCGCGCGGCACCTGACGAATGCACGACATTTGTTTGGACCTCATTTGTTAACCCTCCACCGCGCTACCAAAGCTCGCACGATCAAGTCTATTAAATTGGTCATTCCGACCCCCTAGTGTGGATTTTTGTGATAAAGTTGGAGTTGTTTATTGCGGTCATCAAGAGAAAGTAGGCAGGTAAACTGAATATATTTTTAGTAACGACTCCATTTTTATCATTCTTATTATAAAATAAATAAAGGTGTAAATTCAAATGTATAAAATATTAGCTGAAAGATTTTTGGATCAGTTACTTGATAAAGGAGAGGAGAATATTTATTGCAATCCTAATTCCCAAATTGAATAATTTCCCAATTGAATTGACTTCACGACAGTTGTACGCACAGTCTATGGATTCACAAGAGAATTTATATCATATTGCTAAACTTAAAGTTCGAAATAGAATTAAATTGAGCGATAAATTGAATGTCTAAATAGAGAACCCCCATTGGACCTTTAATTTTATATTTATGTTGATAGCAATAGTATTACGAGTACAATGTCTGAGTGCGTCCGCGCACCGTAGGTATCTAATCTGCTCTCAGTGGGAAGATACAAAATGGTTTCTGAAAATGGCATTCATATTCAACAAAGTGAACGCTATAGAATAACAATGCCCCAGATAAAATAGTTTTTAAGGTGCTGTCACCTCACGAAGCCTATTAATTTTTTTAAACCATCATTGGTGCCGATTCTGTTGTTTACGAACTAAATAAATTTAATCTCACTATATCTCTTTCTAATAGTAAATATAAGAAAGGGATGCAAGATATTTTAGTCCTGTCAGTTTAATCCAATCACATATTTCAACGTGAATTTAAGTCACGACTATTTACCCGTATATTACGACGGCATGGATTAAACTGACAGCATTAAAAATGTTCTGTCTTTTTCCAATAAGGTTAACTTGAAAGAGAGGTGACTTGTCTAATATTTGTTAAGTTCGTAAACAACAGAATCGACACCATTATCTCCATATTCTTATCCTGTATGGGGGCGATGGGGCCTGCACTAACTTCATAGCTCCTTAAAGTAGCGGAATGTGGCATCATCTCCTATATAGACACTTATTATAAATGAAAAATTTAGTGAATTTGCAAAATGTCAATACTTTTTATGTTATAATTAAGATTAGTTAATTTATATTATGTTTTATTACCTTTATTGTTGTTTATTGTTGTGTTATTAGTATATATTATGTGTGATGTATAGTTTATTAATATTGTAAAAATTTATTTTTAAGATAACTTTAAGGCCCTTCTACCGCATTAGGTACCCATCTGTAGGTAATGGTAGTTTAAGGAGTTGGTGATAAATAAATAAATAAATATGTATGACATTCTCAAGACCTTTCTGCAGCTTTTGACGGTACTCAAACATATTTCGATATAATTAGATACATAAATAAAAACTTTAACATACCGCTCGATTCACTTTGCAAGTCAATGTTTCTCTTAATTTGAAATTAAAAATATATCACAAGATTTCAAAGATTTCAAATATATCACAGGATTTATTTTTAATGAATAGTAAATACATTTTTTGTAAACGATTTTTATATGTTTTTACAAGTTGCGCTAGCTTGAATTCACCTCCAATATGTATGGCGATAATTTTATGATATAACAGGGCCTTAAGTGCAAAATCTCACGGTGTACACAAGTTATGAGCGATGCACGCGCAGCTGGGACGTGAATGCAGGCAATTTCCTAAGAGTTTCCACCGGGTAACCGGGTAATAGATGTTATATGTAATCTCATAGATAAATACAAAATAATCCCGCACATGTGCACCTTAGAATGTGTTTAGAATTTATGTTCAAAATTACATATTTACATAGGTACAATTTTTTACAGGGCTTTGTCTAGTATCAAATATTATAGTTGTAATACCCAGTATTTTACCTAACATTATAAAAACTACCTTGCAGAATTCACGGTTTTCATGAAAATCTTTTTTTTTTTTTTTTGAAAGGACTAAAGTTGGTAGCCTCTGATGGCTGCTCCAACCTTACCGGACAATCGGCGAGCGCAGAGAGCTCTCAGCCGGGTAACATTTAGGTAACCACGCCTGAGGGCACCCCCGAGTGGGGTACGAACCTCGGCTCAGGGCGTTACCGGGGGAAGGGGAGGACTTTGTACGAGTTACGACTAATTGGGGGCGGTCGGATTACTAATGGCAGCTCGGGCCGCTTGAACGGGACGAGACTGACTGGGACGTCGCGGCGGTCCTCGCCGTCGAGGACGGTAGCGTAATCGGTTTTGTGTAGTGTGTTGTGTACTTTTACGGGCTTCGTCAGCTTCGATCTGAGCTAATGTTATGGGGTCATCCGGCTCGCTGAGGGCTTGCCTTGGTCTAAGGATACGGAGTATACGGGAGGGCGTGTACGTTGCGGCTTTCACTATAAGAGGGTTGCGGTGATTAACGGCGGTATTGAAAAATCTGCGTGAGGCGCGTTTTATAAATTGTTTTAACGTGGGGAGACCTAAATCAATGTGGAGATTTTCATTACGCATGTACCACGGAGCGCCCATGGCTTTGCGCATGAAACGGTTTTGAATCACCTGAAGGTTATGGATCCGTGCAGGAGCTGCATGTGCGAACACAGTACTAGCATAGGTCATAATGGGGCGGATACACGTGGTATATAGTCTAACCTTGCTTTTGAGGGCAAGTTTAGACTTATGATTCAATAAAAAGTGGAGGCGCCCTAACACAAAGGCGGCGCGCGCGCGGACCGCTTTAATGTGGGCATCAAAGGTCAAACGATCATCGAGGATTACTCCGAGATATTTGGCTTGCCTTTCCCAGGGGATTGGTTCACCGAATAGAGTAACTGCCTTTGGAGGGGTGGGGGTACCTCGATGGTAGGGTCTGTAGAATAGGACCGCCTGGCTTTTGACAGGGTTGATTTCGATCCTCCATTTCCGAAACCAGGCGCCTAGGGCGTTAGCCGCGGTTTGGAGGTTCTTAACAATGACCGAGGGGGACTTACTAGAGCAGTAGACCGCGGTGTCGTCCGCAAAAAGAGCTAACTGCACTTTGTCGGTCTTTGGCATATCACTCGTGTAGAGTGAGAATAGCAAGGGAGACAGTACCGAGCCCTGAGGGACACCGGCACCGATGGGGTGAGGGGAGGAGAGTGCGCCTGGAATGCGATATCGAAAGTGGCGATTTGACAAATAATCTCGTAAGATAAGCACGAGTCTATGTGGAACACCTAAGGTGAATAGCTTAAAGATTAAGCCATTGTGCCACACTTTGTCAAACGCCTTCGCGACATCGAAGAATAAGACGCCTGTCATGTTACGCTCTTGGTACTGGGAAGAGATGTGTTCAACAATACGATGTACTTGTTGAACACAAGAATGTTTGGCTCGGAAGCCAAATTGTTCGTCAGGGATGAGATTATTGGCGTCGGCATATGTTTTGAGGCGGATATAGATCAGTCTCTCATACATCTTGCCCAAGACATTTAATAGACTTATAGGGCGGTAACTGGAGGGCTCGGACCTGGGTTTGCCGGGCTTATGGATTCCAATTACATGGGCCTCTTTCCATTGATGTGGAAAAATATTACAAGAGAGGGCAGCGTTAAATATGGATGTTAGCAGTATTATGAGGTGGGCGGGGAAGAGTTTGATCACTTTGTTAGTGATTTTGTCCGAGCCCGGGGCCTTCCGCGGGTGTAAGTTCCTGATGATCGATTTGACCTCGTCAGGGGTCGCGGGAGGAAGGGGGTCATCCTCTTCGCTGAGAGGGGGGGGTGGCAATGGGAGGGCGGCTCTCCGTTCAACTTCAGAGTTGACTTCGTCCAAATGACTCGGGTCTATCGGGAGGGTACTGGGCGTGCACTGAAACTCTAAGCTTTCAGCGAGGCATTCTGTTTTATCATCGTCATCGAAAGCGGGAGGGAGATTGGGCCTATTTAGTGGGGGCATGGGTGCTACCGTGTCCTTGGTAAGGGCACGAGAAAGCTGCCAAAAGGCTTGATGAGAGGGTCTAATGTCTGTAAGGGTCTGGTCCCAGCGGACCTGACGTAGCTCTTCAATGCGTGACTTGACGTCACGCTGGAGAGCACGCATACGGATGCGGTTGTCCTCTGAGGGGAAACTATCATAGGCGCGAATGGCGGCATTTTTCTGCCTCAACAAGTCACGTACGTCATCGGGCAAGCGCCAACGTTGATCGCTCTCCGCTGGCACTGTCCGTGAGCAATCGCTAATTAACGATTGCACGTGGCTAGTGAGTGAGTCAATTGCGCCGACAGCCTCATCAGCGGTGTTGAGGCTATCTGGGATCTGATCAAGGTGGACGGATGTGGTTGACTTGAGGCTTTCACTCAGTCTATTCCAATTTGTCACGACCTTTGTGGGAGGGGCTTGACCTGCATCTGGGGAACCTATGCGCCCTGCTAATTCTAGGATAACAGGTCGGTGGTCGGATGTAAGCTCGTGTAGCACTGTTACGTCATGCACACGTAGGTTTACATTGCGTAACAATGCCACATCGAGAATATCAGGTCTGTGTGTCAGTTGGTGGGGATAGTGCGTCGGGTCGAGGGGTGCGATAATATCTATATCTAGAGGGTCAAGGAGGGACTCTAATAGTCTACCTCTGGGGGAAGTTGAGTGACAGTTCCAGAGTATATTTTTCGCGTTTAGGTCACCTGCCAGAATTACAGAGTTACCTAGCGCGAAAATAGACTCTAGATCCGTTTTGAGTGGTGAATCATTACGGGAGGGAGATATATATGCTGATACTATAATTATAGGTTGGTGTCCTGTCATGCCAAGCCTACAAACCGATGCTTCAATGCACTGGAGGGAGGGAGGCGGATCCATGGGGGAGCAGTACAAGGACCTTTTGTAATAGATAAGGGTGCCTCCTAGGGCAGAGTCAATCCTATCATTGCGAACTACTTGGTAGTTTGCAATTTTAGGGTCCCTATGAGAAGGTTTGAGGAAAGTCTCTTGTATCAGAAGGACGTCAAGTTGATGGTTTCGCAGGAACTCTGCGATATCATCGCGTTGACCTTTAATGCCATTTGCATTATAGAATCCTACTTTGAGGGATCGGGGTTTAATTCTGCACGTTACGGTTGTATTATCCATTATGGTTTTACGCGGAAGTTGGAAAGGACTGTCACGATGCTTTGGAAGCGCATCGCGATGGAAGCGAGGGCACGACCGTTGCCCTCGTTCGCTCTGATCTGGGTCGCGAGGTCCCTAATTTCGTCGAGGTTTATTGCCTCAGCGAAGCGCACCACTAGAGCGAAGTCCGGGTCTTCGATCAGTGGTAGTTTGGGTGTGTTTGCGCGACGGTTATTGGATGTTGTCGGGGGGGAACGTTTGGGTGGGGGAGAGGGAAGGAGAGGTTGCGTGGGTGCGGCGATGGATTTAGGGGGTGGGACAGTTGGGGGATTGACTGCTGGAGTTTGAGGCACTGAAGGTGCACTACTTAAAGCTGGAAAGTCCTTGTCATAGTTGACAAGTTTCCAGGGCGAGGATCTTTGTGGGGCTAGGACAGTCTGGGAGGGGTCAGTGAGGGGCGCAGTGCGCGTTGAGTTGCGCGATGTGCGCGAGTTGCGCGGAGGGCCCGAGTTACTTGATTTGCGGGAGGGACGAGGGGCTTTCGGGCACCCGCGGTAATTAGCGGGATGGCCGAGTTGGTTACAGAGAACGCAACCAGGCTCCTCAGTACACAGGGCCTTGTCTTTCGGCCTATCGCACTCAATAGTGGAATGGGGCTTAAGACACTTGACGCATCTGGGGGGGGCAAAGCAATTGCGGGCGGTGTGGCCGTACAATTGGCAATTGTGACATTGGGAGGGGTACACTCCCTTGTGGGGTTTCTCAAATGAGATACCGGACAGGTGACAGACGTGGCTGATCTTAAATATCTTTTTGGCCTCGTCGCACTGTTCTAATTGGGCGAGGACCATATTATATGGGGTATGGCCACGCCCTTTGTACATTCGATGTACGGAATGTACGGGGATAGCTTGATCCTTGAGGGACCTTTCAATGTCCTCGGTGGTAATTTCGTGGGGAATCCCCTTAATTACCACACGAAGGGCACGCTCCTCGGGGAGGCAGTAGGTGTGAAAGGCTACTTTCCTCTCCTTGAGCAGCTTAGTTAGGGCTCTATGGTCCTGGGAGGTAGACACTGTGACACGGATTCCGTGCTCAGTGGAGTGGGCATTGGTGAAATTGATGTGTGCTCCGGGCACATTACACCAGGATGACACATCGGGCCATTTGCCCTTATCTTGAATGAAAAGGGGCGGAGGTACATCCTTCTTTTTTGGAACTTGGGCAGCAGAAGGGGTAGGCGCTACCTCCATAGGAGGAGCAGATACTGGGGTATCCATGAGTGGGGGAGGGGAGGAGGTGCCTTCCCTGGCGGCAACGCGCTGGGTGGAGATTGGGGTGGGGGCAGGATTAGTGGATGGAAAGCAGTCGGGGGAGGGAGGGATCACCGGGTAATCCTCCGGGGGGGATGTTACCTTAGCCGCCTTGGCGGCCGCCTTGCGGGCCTTGCGACCTCGCTTACGACCGCCAGGGACGAGCTGGTAGCTATCGTCCTCCTCAGACGATTGGGTAGGGGGGATGATTTGGATGGGTTCAGCGACTGACTCGGAGATGGACTGGGTCGACATCTCTGAATCAGCGCGGGAAGAGGGACGGCTTTGGGACGGGGTGGGGATCTGGTGTCCCGGGAATTTGGCTTGGAGGTACCGAAGTACCTCCTCATCTAAAAGGATGTCCTCTAGGGACAGAGTTGGAGGTTGGCTGGCCATGGTGGCCAGCCGGGCCTTGCGGCCGGGGAGCTAATCTAAGACGACACTATTGTGACTTCGTTCGCGTGGCGTTCCTGAGAGAAGAAGTCACAAGAAACTTCAGGCAATCGCCCTAGCTAAAACCTATCTATTCGCCCCGGGTGGGTAGGCCCGGAGGTGTGTAGAATCTCTCCCAACCGGGTATAGGTTGGGAGGTGTGTAGGCCCTAGGGTGTGCCCTAAGCTTGTGTTCCCACTGCCAGTCTTATTGTGCAGTGGGTTCCTACGTCCCTGCCTAGCGCTAACTGGGGTCGACTAGGGAAGCCCCCAAGGCCGACTGATCCAGTCCCGTCCGGGTGTACGTTTTCCAGAAGGGAAACCGTGAGCGCCCGGGGCACGCTCGAACTAACTTCGTTGTCACCGTTAGGTATCCGTTAGTTCACCACTAAAAGCGTGGATTTCACAAGTTTGATGACGGTGTCAGAAACAATGGAATGTTATCGTGGTAAATACCTAGGTAAATTACCACGAAAACAAGCGCAGGTGTCTTTCGACGAAAAATGCCAGATAAGGGACCGAGCCAAAGCCAGGTAACAAATCGAGCGATAAATTCGCGGAAACGATACGGGTAGCGCACGGAGCGCAAGGGTACGTCCGTGCAGTACGACGGATCGAGTCGGAATCCTCTCATGAAAATCTATCGCCAAGACCCTACCGATCGATATGTTTCCGATGTTTCTGAAGCTGCACTTTAATCAGTCAGACGTTTTTCTTTTTTACTATGAAATACCACTGTGAGATTGTCAATCTCACAGTGGTGATGTGGCATATGGTGGAAAGCACACAAAACCTAGAACTGGCTCTATGTGCAGATGTCGGAAGTCGGAACACATCGGAAGGTACTTGGCGACAGAATTTCAACTTGAAGGTGGTAGCCAGCCAGGCGGGTACTTATAATGTACTCTACCACCGTGCTGTGGTTTCCTCACTATGTTTTCCTTCACCGAAAGCTCAAGCTCATTCTAGGATTCGAACCAGCGACTTTCGTCTCGGCATTCGACATCACTACCACTGAGCTATCATCGCCTTGATCCACGGAGATCGTAATTAAATTCCTTCATTGGTCCGTTATCAGATCCCTTCTAGGCTTGATATACTTACCACCTGCGACCACATCATCACCTACCATGGTCAGATAATGTTCACAAGCCCATTGATAAAACAGACGGGTCTGAATTCTAAAATGTGAAAAACATTTAAGTATCATCATTCCAGTACGTAACCTTCCACTACAGAATATAAGCCTAGCCTAGGTTTTTTACAACAAACGATCTTGAAACGCCACTAGGTATTTGTGAAAATTAATGACTGAAGTTACTTACTGTAACAATAAGGAAGGTGGTCCCGAAGATATAGGGTTTTACCTAGTTTGGAAACCAACAATATCATGTTCTGTATTTGTTTGCTTTACTCAATAAACGTTATTAATGACTTATAAGACACGATTTTACGAAACCATTATATTTTTCTATTCGCGCATAAAATATTATCAAAATATAATTTTGGCTAGCCTCGACGTTTCGATCAAGGCGTGAGTTGTCTCCAATCAAAACAACCTACTCACTAGCGAGTGACAATGATCAATGTAACTTGATCTAAACGTCGAGGCTAGTCAAAATTATATTTTGACTAGCTGATCCGCGCGGTTTCACTCGCGTTCCCGCGATAAAAAGTAGCCTATAACCTTCGGGTATAATGTAGCTTCCTATTAGTGAAAGATTTTTTCAAATCGGTTCAGTACTTTCGGAGCCTATTCAATGCAAACAAACAAACAATCAAATCTTTCCTCTTTATAATATTAGTATAGATTATAGATTTCATGCGCGAATAGACCCGATACAATACTATAGGTAAACATGAAATATGTTCGCAAGAGTTCAAAGAGCCTAGTTTAAGAAAAATAACGATAAATAAAATGTGGTTACATTTAATTACAAGTACTTATCGTTTAATCGAATACTGTGAAACCCTTTACATTGAAATAGAAGAATTTGCGGTAAGTCTGTTTAGACGATTGAATGAACTAAATGAAAGGGAGGGGGTTTAAACAACAGAACATCAGAGATTCATTACGATTCCGCGTATCTAATCACCAGTCAGACGCAGACTACCGTCTGATAATAGGATCGACGTGGAACTGCGATTAATTTGATACGGTACTCGAAATTCCAATTAAAGATCCAAGACAAATAAAAATGCTCTACAGATATCTTTCTCTTATCAACATAGGCCTGATTTTTGAAAAAGGGGCACGTGTCACAATCGGTTATAAGAAAAACCATGAGAAGGACTTGACAAAATATGAAAGTACTTTTAGGGTTGTGGATTCAAGGGGTGCCAACACAACCCTTTTACTAAGCCTCCGCTATCCATCCATCCGTCCGTCCGTCCGTTCGTTTCAGCGGGCTGTATCTCATGAATGTTTTTTTAAATGGTAAGTAATAATAAAAAAAAACGTAATAGGTAGATAGTTAAAATGTTTACAGAATGTGTATTTCTGTTGCCGATGAAAATAAAATAACGTACGATATGGTATGAAAGGGAATCCTTCGTGTGCGAGTTTGACCAATTTTCTTATATTGAGAAGAACACCGCAAATAATAATTTAAAAAAAATATGAAAAAATTACAACAATTTAAAAGTGCCATCTCTGAGAACTGATTTTACTGTGACGAACGACCTATTTCTGCTGAATTTTAACTTTTATAAGCTTTTATAAAACAAATAAAATTATTTGATTACCTTCACATCAAAAAATATGTTCAATATTTTAAATGCACGGGTATTTCAATCTAAACACCAAAATTCACCACATCCATAAATTATAGGTTTCCTTTTAAAGAGACAAAAGGAGCATTCAGCCAGCAGTCAGCAGGGATGGGACTGAATTGAAATAACAACGAGCACAATACGCAATTTTGAGATTTGCGCGTCGAGGCTGGGTACCCTGGGTATGCAGCGTTTTGCCCGAGTGCCTCTCCTGATGAAAGGGTTAAACGAATTATTCAAATGTGGTAATGTAAAATGTATTAGCGGAATTCCGACGTTTATGAGGGTGGCCTTTCGGTTTTGAAGACGCTTTAAACTCATCCTGAAGTGTTGTAGCTACAAGGGTGTTATGAATAAATAGGGAATATGCATGATTTTTTGTGGTTTGATAAAAGCTCAATCATATAAGAAACAGTACTTTTTTTTAACGAATAACTAGAAAAATAACCAAGGTATAAGCCATCAAAAATTTATCTCTATGTCTCTCTAACAAAATAGAATTTAGCATGGAGTTTATATGTACGTAGTGTTATATCCATTGAAATATCGACACACGTTATGTCACATTCACATACCATGTTGGACCTCTCTGTCTAATCGCTGTCTAATTAATTAGTCGTTTAAAATGCTTGATTTCGTTTTAGCCGACTTTAATTTCACTTGTGGACATCTTTTTATGGTATATCTTGTTACGAAATGCGATAAAAAGTTTGTATATAGGATGTTGAAACAAGGGGTAAGGTAAATAATTCTTGACCGGATAAATGTATGTGTGATGATGATAAATCATCACTGCCCTGTTCCCAATCATTTGGGGTCAGCGCAATATGTATTATTCTTCCATTCAGCCCTAAAATGAAAATAAAAAAAAATTACAACGGACGATAAGCTCCATTACTTTTACGCATTAGCATGTAGCATGACATACAGTTAACACGAAAACAATTAAAGTAATTCGAGAGATAGATATCAAGATAATGGACGCACATTTCACGGTTATTTGTGTCCTCACTACCGACGTGTAATTAAAAGTCTTTGACAAAGCTGAGGAGGACTTAAAGTAACGAACGATTGATTGACGCAGTTTGCACTAATATCTGAAAACCTTAAATCCAATTAATTATGATAGATTCTACAAATTATGAAGGAATTTAACCGGTTTTATTAATCAAACTCAAAATTCATTCAGTTTAGGCCCTAATAAGGCACTTATGAATGTCAATAAGTAGAAAATCATTTTTTACAATAGACTCTACTAACGGTTCGGACCGAGACTGAGAAGACTCCGGCTAGAAACTCAGTAAGGCTTCATTTTTTGTGGAACTTTCTTTTTAATTTATATAATTACAGTTTCTTTTTAAAATATACATGAACTTCATACAATTTTCACTTGGCCAGGGGGCTGCAAGTAATATACAATTATTTCAATAAGTATACGCATATTGAATAGTTTCTAAAGAAACCAAATTACTAATTGAAACCATCGGATGGTTAAATTGTTGCTTGAATGTTTTATAACCAAGTTAAGAAAGTAATTTGAAACATAAAAATCCAATGAAATAAAACCTTAATAAATAAATATTTAGGAGCATCATAGGAAATAAAATATATAGAACAATTAATTTAGTTCAGAACACTAATTTAGTGCTACCAAAGTGAAGCGGAACAGTCACGCGAACCTCTGGTGTAACTCGTGGTTCTCGAAACTAAATCTATGGTATTACTTTCGTTAGTTAAAGGAACCTTGATTTCCGTGACGTTTGATTCACAAAAGTTTTATATCACCATGGTATGTGACGATGTGGTCGATGGTGGTAGGCAACATAGTTCTACAATATTTATGTCTTCTCATACTTATTCTTAGAAAAAATACATACTAGATGAAGTAAAATAAGTTAATTAGTTAGACGATTTTTGATACAGTAGTTAAATAAATTAAAATACAATCGAATATGATCCCAAATCGAGAACTCAAAGTAACCGATGCGATAGGAACATTTTCTTACTAAAATTTAAAATTTCCTAGCGAACATAACAATTTGAATTTCAATGTGGATGAGACAGTCTCGAATCCCGCAGTTTGCACACTGCCTATATTACGAACAGGCTTTCACGCGAGATTTTATACAATTATTTACGTAGATTCAATTTTCTAAAACGTTTTCTTATACTGTCATCTGGTTATGGTTAAATGCAAAACGAGGTATTATGAATATAGTTCAAGTTCTTTCTTAGAAATGACAAGAATAACAAGACATTAGATGGAGCACAAGAATATTATAACTGGAGTACTCTAAGATTTGGAAGTATCCAATAAATGTGAACAACTTTTACTTTCGTGCTTTTTTAACCAGCAATGCAGCATTTTACATGACATTTCATGTTTGTGTAGGTATATGACAAATATTTGACGTGAATAGATACATCATACAGACAAATAGTAATTATTGAACTAAATATATCAACTACTTACACCTGTCGTATAATAGGGTAGTTGACACTGTCAAAAATAAATAACCAAACACTAAACAATGCATAAAACATCTAAAAACACGTGGGAACATCAAATATGTTGTTACATTTAATAATTACATCGTTCTCTATACGATTTTATTTCTACCATCCTGATCCCCACCATATTTTATATGACTTTTAATTACCAATGGAACCACTAAGAGTAGATGATTTGATGCTGTGAAACTGTGACGTCATAGTGTAATATTTCATACAAAATTCCATTTATACGATCGTTTTGACATTTATTAAAAAGTAACTGATTTGATATGTCAGTCAACTACCCAATTGTATAAAACGCAAATTTCTTGCCAAATTTGCAAACAGAAATAACCAAATGAAATGCCGCCATTGAACTAACAAGCAAAAATAAAACCGGTCCACTTAGAAACCCTATGTCCTAACTAAAGCCCTTGTAATGACTATGGTTGGCATACACTGGCATGAGAACATTGTGCAGTCTATAGTCAGGATTACAGAATGCAATAAACACTGATCCTTCGCTGTTCAAAAGCCTAAGAGTACATTGTCGATGTGCTCTGTAAGACTGTAGACTGACTATATTTGTCAATGTTTTTTATTTTTAAATATTTTATATCACAATGGTGTCGATTCTGTTGTTTACGAACTGAACTAATATTAGACAAGTCACCTCTCTTTCAAGTTAACCTTATTGAAAAATACAGAACATTTTTAATGCTGTTAGTTTAATCCATGCCCTCGTAATGTACGGGTAAATAGTCGTGACCAATAAAGATCGCGCTTAAATTCACGTTGAAATATGTGATCGGATTAAACTGACAGGACTAAAATATCTTGCATCCCTTTCTTACATTTACTATTAGAAAGAGATGTAGTGAGATTAAATTTATTTAGTTCGTAAACAACAGAATCGGCACCAATATTTGAATAAATTATCTGCAGCAACTAATGACGTCACTGATTTAAGATTTTATTGATCATCACGTAATAAATAGTTACCCAAACTCAAAATGGTAGACCGAATTTTATCCTCCAAAACGTTATGTACGTCAGTATACTCTATGTCTATAATTTTTTTCAAAATAATTTCCTGTATTTTTTATGTCAGAAGGTTGTCAAACAGGCAGGCGGTCCACCTAATGGTAAGTTACCGTCGCCTATCGCCATTTGCAATACCAGAAGTATAATATAGGAATATACATATAGGTATACAGTGTGAGGGATTTTGGTGGAGTATTATAGACTGAAAGGGAATTACAGTAACCCCAACCAAAATCACTTACTTTACTTTAGTAGGTAAGGTACATATAAATCTAATCTTAGCAATTTGACGCCAGTAAGTACTGCTAAATAAATTTAAAAAATAAACAAACAGAAGATTTAATTTAAAGTTTCGTTCAACAATATTAACTAAAAGATTTTAAAATCCAATTTCAAATAGCTTTAAAACACTCCACACACAAACTCTAAACCAAATAGTTACTCAATAATCTGAGAGAGTTCGCAAAGTCCAAGTAAAGCAGGCCATTGAATGCACGACGCATGCCGACCGCAAGTCGCAGTCGCAGTCGCACGACTTTCATTGTTAGCCGCGAACTCTTGTATAACTTCCAAAGGACTTGGGAACTAGAAACTGGGAACTGAAAGTCTGGAAGTTGCGACTACGCGACCCGGGGATTTATGCACGATGTTTATGTTGTACTCATGATTTATAGTGTAATTAAATATAGTTATATATTGAAGACACGAAATATTACATTAATAGTTATAATACTGTAGAACAATTCATATACAGTTGTTTTATCTCTGTCACTAAGCGTTAATTAATAAAAAATCTTTTAAGCCGTCACTGTCCACGGCCAGGTGTTGTCAAAAACATTTTGAGATTGCATATTTATTCTTTATTAAGTAATTAAATAAGTAGCAGACTCCATTTGCATTGCAAATCTTATTTCATCAAAGGTTGAACATTTTCAGTTCACTTTTCTCTAGCGCACTTTTAAATTCAGTTGAATAAAACAAAATGGCGTCGCATTATTAAATTGAAACGCAAATGAAGTTTTTCTCGACCCTCTCCTAAAAAGAATCCTTTCTATTCAGATTTAATCCTACTGATATAGAAAAACTTCAGATTAACCGGGACCAGTTTGAAAATAAGTGAATGAGAACAAAGAACGCAGTGTCTTTGTGAAAAGTTTAATTATTCTAAAAGAAAAAATATATAAATATTTCTTTGCGACAGTGAATGCTACAGATGGTTGTGGATAATGCACTACTAGTGACATATGCGAAACTAGGATACGAGCTATTTAAAAAAAAAGGATTTTGTTACGTTGTTGAGAATTGGATAAGTTGTTGCTAAATACTTCGTTGCACCAAGTGCTGAAAAAATAAAATTCGCAATTTTATCTGTGAACTAAAAAATAAAACAGAGAGTTGATCTCGACCATCCGTCGTGTAGTCTGTCGCCTGTCGTCTACCCAGATAAGGATTTAGCAGACAATGACGAATGTTCTTTGACGACGTAGAATGTCTTCGGGGCTTATCACGCCTTTTTTACTATCTAGCTATGTCGGCGGATTAGTGGAATTCTTTATTTTAATTGGATTTTTACGGCTATTAGTAATTTCAACAAGGTATTGTAATTTTAGAAAAAATGTGCTGCAAATAACCAACCAACGAAGACGAAGTACAGCGAGCATGGGGTTCTTCAAGAAGGTTGTGAAAAGATTTCAGCAGGGTTGACAACACGCGAATTATACCCATGGTGTTGTAGCAGCCGCAGTAACCGTTTACCATCAGGCGGGCCGTATGCTTGGATGCTGTCTATAGTATAAAAAAAACCAGAATAGTTACAATCATATCAGGGTTTATTGTATTGCTATTGATTAGCATAAATAACTTTTTCTTTTTTTTTAAATTACATGGAATGAAAAATAAAATAGGCGGCGAGCGCGTTATCGCACACGTAGATATTAGGGCGGTAATTAAGAGCGGAACGGGATGTGGAGATAAAACCTCCCTGAATTACAGTTATTACGTTTTTATATCATGTTTTGTTGCTATACAATAAAATAAATGTTGGGATATTGCCTATAATAAAATATTACTTACTAATTTCCGATTCCAACCGTATTCCCGGGATAAAAAATAACTTATCCATCTCCATACCATAAGCTGCCTGTGTGCCCAAATTCATCACTATTGGTTTATGTTCTTGAGGCATAGTGTCTTTGTACTTAGTAGAGACTGATTTATTTTCTCATTGTTCGAATCCAGTTTTCACAAATTGTAACAATATTGCTACAAATATTTACAGTAAAGGAACAGGAAAGGACTATTGACCGTCTGTGCCAAAAAAACATTTTTTTAACGCAGATTACGTTTACTGTTGAAACGAGACCAAAATCTGATATTCAATTTCAATTATTGGAAGACACGAAAACATATATCTCATCATTAGATTTCACCATGATTTTTATTGCTCAGTAGATACTTACTACTTGTCAAAACAAACATTTAACTACGAAACTGGCTCCCAAAAGCGATTTAGTTAGTAAGTCACTGCTCGACAGAACTACTACTATATATCATCATATAAAACAGCACCAAACTAAATCAAAGGAAAATCTGCCGCATCCACAATATCCGTCCAGTTATAAATCGAAAAAAGCATCACCGAGACACATAGTCCGCGCATAGCTTTTAAAATATGAAAACAAAAAAACACAGGAGGAAGTTTCTGAAAGTAGACGTATAGAGAAAGTTAAATAAACTTGCGGAGAATGATAAACACTGGGGTACCATTCCAGTGGGAGCATAATAAATCAGAACTAGCAACACCGCACTAAATGTACGAACTTCCGATACTGGCAACAATAAAATAAGAAAACTAATAATCGTATCTATTGTTCTCTTTGTTGGCTAATAAATAACGATGAATTGCGATAATCTCACTTCTACATCATGAAGATTCAATATTTATGACGTAACCAACAACACGCTTTGATTTTTAAAATGAGCGTATCCATCTGCTAAACCACGAACAATGTATAAGAACTACCTAGGTACTTAAATAATATGTAGTTTTAAAAATGTTTCAGTCCGTGAAGAGTTCCTCGGTCAATCTCATGGCTCCATTACCAGACCCTGGAAACCAAGTGCAATGTATTCTCATCAAAACAAATCATATGACCCCAAATTTGAGGGCTTACTATTATTACCATTGACTCTATCATACAGCTGCAAATGTATCATATTACCTGATGAAAGTCATCATAATCTAAGGCCTGTTTTGACAGCACATATGTGCCTTTACATAGACATGATTTACATAGGGATGATTGGGAGCACAACACCATCTAGTGCTCCAAGCCGACCTCACCTGCAAGTGGTCATCCTGCTATATAACGGACGAGGCGACGGCGACCGACAGATGGCGGGATATCCATCTCAACACGCGTAGCTACTGAAATACAAAAGGCCGGTGTAGGGCAGCAGCGACACCGGTACAAGTAGCTACGCACTGCGATTGCCAACCCGCCTGCTCAGCGTGGCAATTATGAGCAAACCCTCCATGGCGAGCCAAAACCAACCACGGCCCCCAGTTCCCGGTCGCCCTGCTATTCCTGATCACGGCAGCGGTCACGGTGACGGTAGGGCAGGGGGTGCGAAGAATCCCCGGGTTACGGATGGCTGCCAAAAACAACTGACCTTGGCGACGTACAATGGACGCACGTTACGGCTAGACGAGCACCTGGCGCAACTCGAAATCGAGCTCGGAAAGATTAGGTGGCACATTCTTGGGTTATGTGAAGTCCGAAGAGAGGGGGAGGATACCGTAACCCTTGAATCAGGCCACCTTCTTTACTTCCGAGAGGGAGACCAACTTTCCCAGGGTGGCGTAGGGTTCTTGGTTAATAGAACCCTCTGTAACAACGTTGTAGAAGTTTCGAGTGTGTCGAGCAGGGTTGCGTATCTCATAATAAAGCTGACCGAGAGGTATAGCCTCAAGGTTGTGCAGGTTTACGCACCGACCTCGTCACACTCGGACGATGAAGTGGAGGATATGTTTGGAGATATTTCAAAAGCCCTACACTTCACCACCAAGGCCCACTACAACGTTGTCATGGGGGACTTCAACGCCAAAGTGGGAGTACAGAACTGCGGCGAATCGGTAGTAGGATCCCATGGTTATGGTTGCAGGAATCATAGGGGGCGAATGCTTATCAACTTCCTCGAAAAGGAGGGGCTTTTCTTGATGAACTCATTCTTCAAGAAAAAGCTCCAAAGGAAGTGGACATGGCAGAGCCCCGACACTATGACAAAAAATGAGATTGATTTCATCATAACGGACAAGAAGCGTATATTTAGAGACGTCTCAGTGATCAACAGGTTCAATACCGGAAGCGATCACCGACTTGTACGAGGCTCTCTGAATATCAATTTTAAGCTTGAACGTGTCCGTTTGATGAAATCCAGGCTCCGACCTACCTTGCTCCAAACCATAGTGGGATCTGAAACGTTCCAGTCACATCTGGAGAACCGATTTGCTGCCGTGGAAACCACAAACAGCGTTGATATTGACCAGGCCCTTGAAAATGTGGTTGAAATCCTCAGGGAGGAAGGTGTGAGATTTTGTGAAATGCAGCGTACAGGCAAGAAGTCGAAGTTTTCAGAAGAAACTCTCGAGCTTATGAAGGAACGACGTGAAAACCCACCAGTCACTTCGTCAGGCAGGCATACTCTAAACAAGAGAATTGGCAAACTGGTACGACACGACCTCCGATGCTCAAACACTCGATCTATACAACGAGCAATTGAGCAAAATCGGGGGTCCAAAGTGTTTGTCCAATCTCTTGGGAGAAGCCATCTGACAAAGTTGACCACCACGGATGGAGTTGTCGTTGCTTCCAGGCAAGAAGTTATTTCGGAAATTGAAA
The DNA here is from genome assembly GCA_963555595.1 of Tethea ocularis. Lineage (NCBI taxonomy): Eukaryota > Metazoa > Arthropoda > Insecta > Lepidoptera > Drepanidae > Tethea > Tethea ocularis. The sequence goes on along the minus strand of OY741972.1, from coordinate 7,769,990 downwards.
ACTTCTACAGCCAGTTATACGCTTCGCATGCATCACAACCTGATCCTGAAAATGAGGATTGCAGAGCCACGTTGACGCGCCACTTTACCGAAGACTTGCCAGAAGTCAGCCTCGACGAAATCGAGATGGCTCTTAAACAGCTTAAAAATGGAAAAGCCCCTGGGGAGGACGGTATTACTACTGAGCTCTTGAAGTCTGGTGGTACACCTGTTATGAAGGAGCTCCAGAAAATCTTCAATACTGTCCTCTTTGATGGGAGAACTCCAGAGACGTGGAGTAGGAGTGTTGTCGTGTTGTTTTTCAAAAAAGGAGACAAAACTCTTCTGAAAAACTACCGACCAATTTCTCTCCTAAGCCACGTCTACAAGCTGTTTTCAAGAGTCATCACGAATCGTCTTGGGCGAAGACTCGACGAGTTCCAGCCGCCGGAGCAGGCCGGGTTTCGATCGGGATATGGGACCATAGACCACATCCACACAGTGCGGCAGATTATACAGAAGACCGAAGAGTATAATCGGCCCCTGTGCTTAGCGTTTGTGGACTATGAAAAGGCCTTTGACTCCATTGAAATCTGGTCTGTTCTGGAATCTTTGCAGCGATGCCAAGTCGATTGGCGATACATTCAAGTGCTGAGAGGTCTATACAATGCCGCTACCATGTCCGTCCAGGTCCAAAACCGGCAGTCTGAACCTATCCCCATGCATCGTGGTGTGAGACAAGGGGATGTTATATCCCCCAAATTGTTCACAAATGCCATGGAAGATATGTTCAAGACGTTGGAGTGGGATGGACACGGTATTAACATCAACGGCAAGTACCTCTCACACTTGCGATTTGCAGACGACATCGTCATCGTAGCAGAAACGCTGCAAGATTTGCAACATATGTTGAACGGCCTAGCTGATTCCTCGAAACGCATTGGTCTCCGGATGAACTTGGATAAGACCAAGGTCATGTTCAATGAGCATGTTAATCCGGAACCAATCGCTGTACAGGGCAGTATTCTCGAAGTTGTTAAGGAGTATGTTTACCTCGGGCAAATACTGCAGTTGGGTAAAAACAACTTCGAGAAAGAAGCCAATAGAAGAATACGGCTGGGCTGGGCAGCATATGGAAAACTACGTCGAGTTTTCACATCGCCAATTCCACAAAGTCTGAAGACGAAAGTCTTCAACCAGTGCGTCCTACCCGTCATGACATACGGTGCTGAAACGTGGACACTCACGCTTGGGCTGGTCCACAGATTTAAAGTCGCTCAGCGAGCTATGGAAAGGGCTATGCTCGGAGTCTCTTTGAAGGATCGAATCAGAAATGAGGTGATCCGACAGAGGACCAAAGTCATCGACATAGCTCAGCGGATTAGCAAACTGAAGTGGCAGTGGGCCGGCCATATCAGCCGAAGAACCGACAACCGCTGGGGTAAACGAGTTCTTGAGTGGAGACCGCGAATCGGCAAACGTAGTGTAGGACGCCCTCAGACTAGGTGGAGCGATGATCTTCGCAAGGCGGCTGGAAAGAGCTGGACGAGAGTAGCCGAGGATCGTGCTCAGTGGCGTGCAATTGGAGAGGCCTATGTCCAGCAGTGGACTAATATAGGCTGATGATGATGATGACATAGACAAGGTCTTTAATTAATCAAATAATCGTAAGTAATAAAAATGTATCGTGATGTAGATCTGTGCTCGGTACTAAAATATAATAATAGATGGCAATCTACCAGTAATTGAAGTAAAGTTATATGATGTTGGGTACACAAATCCCACCACCTCTCAACATTAATTCTGAGGTCTTCAAATTTTACAACCGCCCTTTGTAATTTCGTTTTATTAAAATACGCTTTATTATATGGGTCCCTCGAATTGCATGGAAATAAAAATTTAATTCTATCCGTTTACATTCGGGAGCGGAGATTTTTTACGATTTTTCATTTAATTTTGGACTATTTTTATCGCTGGACCGATGAACGAGTAACTCACCGGGCTTGTATAACGAAACAAATGTTTTATGACGGTCGTTTTGTTACCAAAAAATCCCCGTTTCCATCTGATAGTTGGAAATTTAATTAAAAAGCTGTTTCTAGATAACGAATCCGAGGACAGGGATAAAATATAATGGTTTGTTCTAAAAAGCTTTTGAAATTAAGCAATCCCGGTCGCGCAATCTCTTATCTGTTTTTTTTTTGCTGAATTTACTTCCCTATGAAGGCGTTAAAGCTGCTTCTGGAAAACAGTTTTTTGCTTCAGGATTTTATATCTTCTAATATTTTACGATTGAAAATAGGAGAGGAAAGATGTTAGCCACCTTATACGGCACGACGAACTCAGAAAAAACATCATAGAATGAATAGATAGAAAGCGAGGAAAAGGAAGACCTAGATTGAACTAAATATACCATGTGAAGACAAAATTGGACGTTGTGTCGTATAAAGAGGAGCAGGAAGCAGCAAACAATAGAGAAAATAGAAGAAGCGACAAGAGCCAAGTTCTTAAATATAGTTCCGATGGTATTTTTGTATACTAGCCATAAAGTAGCAGTCATAGGGCCTATTGTTTAACGAATAATTAGCGATCAACAATATTTCGAATTTAATCAATTGATTTCATATTTTAGAACTACGATTGTTACTATCAAAATTAACTCTTTTACTCAGAAGGATTAATAAAAGAAAAAATATAATACGAGTCTTTGAATGATCATCATCATGTCAGCCGAAAGACGTCCACTGCTGGACAAAGGCATCCCCCAAGGATCACCACGATGGCCGGTCTTGCGCTACCCGCATCCAGCGGTTTCCCGGGGTTTGGAAGATATCTTTGCATAAATATGAATAAAGAAGATTTAGGAACTATAAAAAGGCAGCATATTATGTGTAAGTAATATCGTGTGTTTTCAAAGCATAAACGTACTCGTAGTAATTGCGTAGATACACGTGCCTTAGCATTGAGGCGAGGCTTAAAAGAATGTTAATTTCAAGAGACCAGTAGCAATTCATCCGTCAAACTAACTTGTTGAGATCAAACTGCCATAGATTGATTGAGACAACACCTACATGTAAATGCTATGTGCAAATCCCTCAAAGCTAAACTTCGGCCGCATTAATCACAGAGAGTAGACGATAACCACAAGGCGCGCACTGAAATGGCGGTACTTAAAATAATTTAAGTCTTACCAACCACAGAAGTTGTGCAATAAAGTACCAGAGACAAAGTCGGGAGCATTTTTCATTAGACCGAAGAAATTCCCTCGCCAATTCTCGAGGTAAACAATTATAAGATGTGTCCGGTTGTGCTAATTGCCTTTTGAGTTGTTTTATTTAGTGCAGCTCTTTGTTTTTGTTGTTCAATTCAGAGCACGTTTTAGTGTCCGATAACTTTAAAGTGAGCGTTAAATGGGACATGATGGCGATATGGTTTATGTTGTTAGTGACGGATAATACGTCAGAAATTGTATATGATGACTTGATGACAGGTCTCATAATATTTTACAATTTACAAAAACTAGCAATAGGAAAGTGAAAATGGTTTATTAGTGTAACTCTGCTTCATATGTACAAAATCTAAAACAAGGGAAACTGTGTCTGACTGACCTATAAACGCACAGCTCAAACCACTAGCACCCACTAAGAAAGTAAATTCGAAAATTCAACCCCTAAGGGAGTAAAATAGGAGATCGGGGGTGAACTCGGTGCGGATCGCTAGTAATAAATAAACAAATAACTACTTAGGCCGGTTGCTCGTACAAGTTATTGTCAAAGTTAACTTAACTATTAACATGCTTTGACCGTAGAGTCACTTTGACGTTGACCGAACTCCATCGTTCGGTTATGGTTACAGTAAAAATTTTAGTTAAAGTGACACGAGCAACCCAGTTTGTTTTCTTTCGGCGGTTAAAGACTGTAACCTCACTATGAGCACGCTTTATGCAACCGACCCTTAGAAAGTGTGTAGGCAAGTAATACTTACAAGAACGGCAATGTCAATCTGAAACAAAAGGAAATTAAAATTAATATAACAACATAAAGTAACTTTATCATTAACCTAATAACAGAATCTCTTCAATAACAAGTTGAAATAACATAACCGGAGGTAAAGACGTCAAGCCATTATACAAGAATTATACAAATGAATACAATTTGTATTTGTAAAACGTTTCGTGGAACTCTCAATCTGTTACAATTATTTGCATGTAAATTAGACAACTTCTTCGTAGTGATGGGTCTTTGACTTATTATTAAATATATTTTATCGAGATTTGGCCCGAGTGGAGAGCTTAAGAACACAGTACTCTGTGACAATTCACTCAATACACACAATAACCGAATAACGTTACATTAACATTAAATTTTGTCGAATCATCAGCCGAAAGACATCCACTGCTGGATAATCAAGTTTTGTCAAATTTAACTTAAACTTTTAGTTAATTTAGACTAAACTTAATGTAAATGTTACGTAACTAGCTGTATAACGCCATTACATTGCAGATTCATCCATTTTCATATTCATACCTTACTCTTTTAGTCACTTGACTTTAATCCCTCTTCCTATTTTAGTATATAAGTATATTTCCTAAAAATATACTAATAATTTATCGAAGTGAAATAGTTGCTGCTTCTGTACAAATTATTATAAAGCGTTGCTTTCTTCTTTCAGGTACATTAGCCGAGAAAAAGAAAAGAAGTTCATAAAAATACTCGAGTATTTTAAGTCCCAACACTATTTCCAGCTACATTGAAATAACGAGATTTGTCGTACAATAAAATTACTTGCGAGGATAGCAAGATACAAGTTGTCACCACAAATTAATATGATATTTCAATTAAATAAACATAAAATTGAATCGGTCGGATGGAAATAATCCTATTAAATGGGTAAATGTTTTTTTTTGTTACCTCTTAACGCCTCAACAGCACAATAAATCGGGTTGAAATTTTGCACGCAAATAGCCTATGGCATAGAGAGGAACATAGACTACGTTTTATTGCAGGAACCCGAGTGAAATCGCGGGGCGGAAACTAGTACTAAAATAAATTAACAATAATAATCTCGAAAGCTCAAGAAAAATATAATCTCCGGATGCAAATTGTCTAACTAGAAACTATTTATATGGAATATCAACCCGATTGTAGTAGTTAGTATTACAAACCCTGTGCAGCAGTGCATAGAGTATACTTTAGTAGCAATCCACTAGCCCAAATCTTCACCGTGTGGTTTTCACCAACTGCAATATCTCAACTCCTCAAGAAAATACTTCAAAGTGTTGCGCAAAATGTCGAGTCTAACCCTGGCTTAGCCTTCACGAAGTGTCATTAGTTAAAATTACTGAACTCCAGCTATCGGTCCCTGGGAAGCAGTTGACAAACTTTACGAAAGGGTTCGGGATTACCCTTTCAATTTCCGACCAAGTTTTAAGCGATGAGCTATCTTACGTAAATCGCTAACGCTTCTAAGTGTTGCTAATTTAAAACAAAGATAAAAACTATGTAGATTAAAAATCACAAAAAATCAAATTGAAGTAGACACTACAATCGTCAATTTGGACATGTCATTGATTATCATAAGGCATTGCCACTGTGGTTTCCACCCGACCAAAATCCGGCCTACCTTCCGAAGAAACAGTAACACGGCGTCACAGTATGTAATATATATTTACTCAAATACCAGAAAAAATCTCTCAAGTAAATAACCTAAAATTGGAAATGAAAGACATTACTTATGTTATTATGTTCCTGCGCTTGAGTGAGGTTGCCAAAGCTCATCGTATATATACCTATATAGAGTCCGCAACGAGTGAGTGAACGCATATGACTTACTTACTACGCAGACTTTGGGTGTTGCAAGCGTCTATAGGCTACAGTTATAACCAGGCGGTTAGCACTTGTCACACCCGCTGTCAACTTATTACTTGTACCACAACTCAACACAAGGAGCCAGTAGCCCCTACATATGCAACGACAATATTTTAATTATTCTAGTCTATGATCGGCAAAGTTACATTGTTATAGTAATTATTAAGTTCACCAGCATTACCACTGGCATGTTTGCCACAGTTTGATTCTCATGTGGAATCCAAATAGCAGGGGCTAAAAGGTACAGGTTGGGGCACATAGACTAAGGGGTGTCACCTAATGAGATTATTTGTAGGCTACTAATATACTTAAGTGATTTATTATTCGCATCACAATACTCGCCATATAATAATATACCATATTTGTTTTGGAAAAGGTCGCTAGTGGTTCACCACTACACAAACAAGAGCTTCAGCTCTTTTACCCTACGTGGTAGGTATGAAGTATGCCAAATAGGACTCCAAATTCATACAACTTAGAATATATAATCGTCTGATATAAATTAAAGTAGATATATAACACGTAGCAATATAAATTATCTGCTACTGAATATTGAAGAAAATAATCCGTTACACAAACAGGTTTTATAAAAAATCCTCTTCTTACCTTACAGTGAAAGCTCAACAAAGTTAAAATATTCTTTAAGGTTGCTTGAGTGAAACTAACATTATGTAAATATGAAAACCTTAACATAAGACATAATATGGTAGTTCTCTTTAGTTCTTCAATAATTTTGTTTGTTATCTCTCTATCCAATACTATGAAATCATTAAGATCCCAATCTATATTTTACTCGTAATCACCTTATAAAATGCATATAAGAAACCATCGATGTCGTAACAAAATCCCGTCGCAAACTATAAAATAATGCAAATTGATCATCAAAGTGAGATCTGCGAACTTATTTAGGGCTCCAAACCATAAGGGCTGTAAAAACTAAAGGGTCGGTCGCATGAATACCATAAGTCCCCAGCCCAGCATTTACGAGTTTGGGACACAATTTAAATTGTATATTAGGTTGTGTACGCTTATGCCTGCAAAAGTTGCCAGCTAAAAGGATATAAGGGGAATAAAAAAGTTATACCGGGAGTCGATAGCATTTTGCCGGAATCGTGTGAGAATCGAGCGAATAAAAAAATATGGAAGTCTCTCAAGTTCTTCTCAAGTTTTTACCCTTTCGATCTTTCAAATAAAAGATACAGTTATAGGTATGATTTTCGTATTTGTTTGTTTAACTTTATTTTGTATGGAATGAAGAATTTCACATAGAATAGAATGCGCTTTATTTATTTATATGTACAAAAATAACAGAACATACATACAAAAACATATACGGCCTTAGCTAAAGCGATTTCTCCAGGCAACTATTGGGTAATAGGGTACATATACATGTCTAGTGTGAATCATCATTAATTATTAGTAAGCCTCAAAAATAATTTGTTAAAATCTAAAAAAAATCATGACCAAAATTACAAAAAATATATAATTCCCCTTTTTTCCAAGAAACCGATGATTGAAGGAAATTTAAGAGACCGGATATGACTTCACAGTCGTCCTCCCGGAAGCACTCCGGGAGGTTCTAAACGTCGGAGGTCCTTAAACGCTCAGCAGGGTCACTAATGCCCCTCAAGGCCATTATATAAACCTTTTGGTAGAAGTTAATAGCTTCTGCGAAGGGACAAATGGGTACCTAAATATCATAGAAAATTTTCTAAGACGTTGAAATTGAGGTTGAAATAGACATGTAACTATTCCATTAAAGATACATGTAGGTACTTTCTAGATGTTTTTACTAGAAACTATAATACGAAATTAAACATGTCCTATTTGTGCACATAAACTCAAATTTATAAAATATTAGCTCCCGCCCCGCGGTTTCATCCGCGTTCCCGAGGGATAAAAAGTAGTAAGTATATGTATTAATCCAGGGTGTCAGCTATCTCCATACCAAATTTCATCAAAATTGGTCCAGCCGTTTGAGCGAGAAGAAGTACTTAACAAACAATGATAAAGTTTTATAGATTAGTAGGATATTTCTTCCATAATTTGTTTATATTTTCAATATTTGAAGGCTTTATCATTGATGTGATTACGTCGCCCTTAATGTAATAATTACATTATTATCGTAATTAAGTTTTATGATACTATGGGATTGACATGTCCGTCGGGATACTTGTAGGTATGTATGTACTATTTATTAATCTGTGATTCCATTATAGTATAATCAAGGAAAGTATAAGAAAACAGATAAAAATCTTTAAGATTTCACTAAACCGCCTTTCAACGAAGTATCATCAAATTCATCTACGAAAATATTATTTTTTCTAACAAAAATAATTTGTAGCAATATAATGATTTTTCTTTCAAATACAGATGATCAAAGGGTTATTTGCTGAAAAGGGCTCATCTTACTTGTCACTCTTGTAAGTCTTGTATGAATAGGTCTTGAATAGGTTTAATCAGGCGCTCGTTTCATTGCGCTTTTGTAAGCTTTGCCCTTGCTCGTGGTAAATCTTGGTTTAAATTGAGATGACATTGCTTTGTGTCAACGTCAAACGTACACTCGAGAAGTGGATATATATATTTTTTTAAATATTTATGATTTGATGGGATTGAAATGTCCGTGTGGTCATATCATGCGTTCTACTAACTCAGCCAAAAAAGTGACACCTATCTACCGTCTATCTATACTAATAATAAAGCTGAAGACTTTGTTTGTCTGTTTGGGATTAAAGGATTTTTTTCACTAGTAGGCTATATTATCCCCGAGTTTTATACTACTTTTTATCCCGAGAACCGTGGGAGACAGTTAGTTAGACATAAAAACAATTCAATTTAAGTAGGTCAAGTTGAAGTTGATAATATGATGTCATTATTTTGTAATTTAAGCTCCGTGATTGGTTTGATTACTTGTTCGAAGCTTGTATGAGGACTGATTTTAATGGCTAGATAAGCGGATCCTATCTAGCTTAATATGAGGCAGAAATTCATCCGAGGGTTTCGAACATACCTGACAAACAATGTTAGCCGGTGGCTGTTTACTCTGTGGCTAGCCACAACACTGGACACCAGTCTAGAGTCTAGACTCTAAGGAAACATAGTGTCCTAGTCCTATGCTTGCACTGCAAATATAAATATGAACGTACACTTGTTTGTTTGTTGACTTGTCACAATGTTCGTAATTACTAGAGAAACACATATGTATCCTTCACAAAAAATTACCTAACTTGAAATATGTATCCTTTATTAGTCAGATAGTTTCCTTGATCTAGACGTAGCGATCAAAGCGTGCGCTATCCGCAGTGATTTTTTTTAACTAGGTGCTTGACAAGTTTGAATGAATGAGATTGTATCGATAAATTTAAATTATATCGATACTCTTATATCAATGCGGTAAATTTTTTTTGATAAAACAAAATATTTGAGGGCAATTTTTTTCTTGGATATGGGAATTTTAAATTTAATTTAAACTATCCGAATTGCGTTATTTACTCGGGTAAAATAAGATGGTACGAAACACTGATTGTACAGGATCCACTTGCATTAGATTCTAGTGAAAAAAACTTGTTTTTTCTACTGGTTGGTAATTTAAGCACAACTATACCAATATATTCGAGCAGTATATAGCTACTGTCCATAAAGAGCTATAGACAGTTCGACTGAATTACCTGCTAGAGTATTTTTACGATAACTTTATCGATATTGAAACAACACATGAATAAAATCGATAATATACTTTCAAAACAACTCTATCCAAACATACATTCCTTAAATACAGTTCATCAATCTCGTAACATAAAAAGCCACAGAGAGACTGCGAAATTGCTATTACACTCCACTTGACACTATTGAAGAGGACGATCCAATAAAAAAATAGGTAAGAGTGACACAGATCAATACTATTGGGTTCTGCATACGATAATCCAAAAGATAAAACCGCGTCATTACGAGATTTTATATTTTGGATTTCATTTATAATTTATTTTTGGTGTCTTTTATCATCCTTATGGTTATTTTACCACATCACAATTAATTTTAAAAAAATATGCTTAGCGGTCAATACGTCTGTGTAGCAAAACGTGCAAGTACTCAACGTCTATAATATAGCAGAAATCGTCAAACATTTTTGTGGCACAGTTGTATACATTTGACAGATAAAAGACGTTTGATGTTATTGTCAAAGCATTTCCTTGAGATATGGCCGGATTCATAGGTTATCCTTATCACTGTGTCTCGTTTTCATTTCTTTGTTCTTTGTTCTCATGGCAATATCATGATTTGTATCTAAGTAATTACAAACTATTAAAGTACCTACTATCGAATATAAAAAGAAAACCGCAATAAAAAAATATTTAAGTCCCCGAGTTAACTGTACCGTAAAATATACTACATATTTGCTTTATCATACGAGTAGGTAGGGTACTTCTTATTTGTCTTGTTGAAATAAATATAATAATACCGGTTGCCTTATTTGCGATCGTTGTGTTAATAGGGGTAGGTATATTGTCTGAATGGTTTTAAAATTTCACAAAACCATTACGGACTCCTAAAACTTCAATTGCAGCATGACAATCACGTGCCGACGTTCAGCTGTGGCTGCGGAGCGGGGCTAGACAGATATTATACTCAGCAATATTACATTGTAAAAGTCTAGATATTACGCGCTATTGCCAGCCACACAATATTGTAGACAATTGTTATAGACACTTCATGGTCATAGAGTTGTTAATGCCTTTTATTACATTTTGTAGTGCTTTTCCAATAGGTGCTAACTCTATTATGCTCCTTTTATAGCTTATCAAGGGAACAGAACAAGTAAAATAATCTTTTTTAAATTATCTTGCACATGATTGTAGTTTTGTCTTCGCTGGAGGAATTAGGTCACGAATACACGAAGTAACTGAGTCATTGCGACCATAAAATAGTATTATTCGGGCATTTTTAGTACCTATTCTTAAAATCTAAACAAACACGAGCTTTAGCCTATTAAAAACATCTTTAATTGGTACTACCTGCTTAAAATTCACAGTTTTAGTACAATTCTAACTGTAATGAAGTTAGGGCCATTCGTAAGCAGGTCAATGATCTCTCAGCAAGCAGTTGCACTACTAAAGCCATGGGGCTACAACGTCACAATGTGTGATCGTCATTAATAATAATAATAATAGGTAGGTTAGGTAGCTGGCTCAAGGGCCTAATTCAGAAGGCAGTGCTCCTGGAGACGGCACGCATAGTGAGGAAGTTCCTCTGTCTGGAGCCTTAACCATCGGTATCTAGGACCCTGTTCCCGATGCCGGTTGGATTCTGTTTTTTATATTTTTAAATGTATTATTTTTATAGATTATATTTAAAAATGTAATTTACAAGATATATATTTAATAAATGAGATAATAATAATAAAGATTTATATTAAATTTGTCTCTTATTTTGTGGTAATAATATAAAATTGTATAGGGTCTACCACAATACATGTTATAAAGCTGAATAGTTTGAATGCGCGCAAAATTCTTTTTACGTTAGGAAACGCGTTTATTTAGAGAGAAAATAGGCTTTATAACAATATGCTAAAGTTGTGAATGCAATATACCGGTATGTATATTTATGAAAGTTTTGTACTATACGTTGTTTGTGAACCTAATATATAGATAGCCTCCTCTGTGATATAGATAAATAAATTACCATTTCTTAACGTAATTGATAGTGATGTTCAGTCTAAAACTTTTAAAATGTGAAACACAAGTTATCTCGTTTTTATACTTCGTTTAACTTCAGTACAATCCACTGGAGGAGTATTTAATGTATTAAAAGAAATTGTATTGAAAGTTATTGTTTTAAAAGAAACTATTTACGACAGTTTTACTGCCAATAAAGCTTCCATTTATCTTGGTGAATAGAATAAAATACACTCCATTCAGTATGATAAGTTTTATATAGTAGTGAGTGACGATTAAAGGCTGAGTAACTTAAAATCTGAGCCGGAGTAAAGCGATGTATTTTACATTATTATTTGAGTTATGACGCAGAAAAACATTTTACATTTGGACCAATGATAAAGAAAGTCACATCATCTCTTACTATCTAATGAGATTGTAAACCGAAGTACGTGTTATAAAATGAATCATAGTAATACTTATCTCACTATAACAGTTATACTTAGTGCTATAAATGGATGTAGAAAATGGGGAGAATAAAAAAAAAAGTTGCCTAAAGATGATAAATTACAGATCATTGGCTACTTCTCAGGGCTGCTTGCTCTCAGTCCAGCCTATTGATTAGTCAATAAAAAATATTCTAACTCAAATCTAATTTATTCAGTTTAGGTCCTGATGAATGTAGGATGTATTTACTGTACCACCGGTTCCGATTCTTCCTAATTTCAGATCCGAATCTTCAATCGCTGGTGGTATTGCAATGGCTGGGTAGCTATCTTCCAAATAATCTATACTAATATTATAAAGAGGAAAGATTTGTTTGTTTGTTTGTTTGTTTGTTTGTAATGAATAGGCTCCGAAACTACTGGACCGATTTCAAAAATTCTTTCACCTTTGGAAAGCTACATTATCCCCGAGTAACATAGGCTATATTATATTTAAAAAAAAATTAGGGATCCTTACTAAAACTCCAATAATGTAACATAAGGTGTAAAAAAATGACCTGAAAAATTCCTTACGTCCCGTGCGCTGCGAAAACTATTGATGATAGAACAAAATCATTTACTACGACTTTGCAGAACTCATCATTATCTACAAAAAGTGTCGCGACAGCATATGTCTAAATATTATAGTTATGTCACAGTAAGTAGTTTTTATTCTAAAATATTAATTTATATATGCCGCCTCTTGAAAAGGCTCTTCATTTGTACCTTGGTATTAATCCTCATCAAAATAAATTACTTTATATTCAAGACGGCTTTAATACCTTTTTATAACTTTTTGAATTATTCAATTCGGACATTTCATTCGGAAGATATCACGAGTTTAAAAATGCAAGTATTAGAAAAAAGTCGCGTGGTTGTCGCTCACCGCGCTCAGCTAGCCAGCATGCGATGTAGGCTCCATGTAAGCGTCACTGGGGTACGGGGGGGGAGTCAATGTAATCTATATATATAAAAGAAAGTCGTGTTAGTTACACCATTTATAACTCAAGAACGGCTGAACTGATTTGACTGAAAATTGGTGGGGAGGTAGCTTAGAACCAGGAGAAGGACATAGGATAAGTAGGAGTAGGTCGAGGTAGGTAGGGGTAGGTAGATAACGTAGATAGGGGCAGGTAGAGGTAGGTAGGAGTAGGTAGGGGCAGGTAGGGGTAGGTAGGGGCAGGTAGAGGTAGGTAGGAGTAGGTAGGGGTAGGTAGGGGTAGTTAGGGGTAGGTAGGAGTAGGTAGGGGTAGGTAGGGGTAGGTAGGTAGGGGTAGGTAGGTAGGCCCCAAATTTATTTTTATTCTCAGGGCAGGACAACGTCTGCCGGGTCAGCTAGTCAAAAATAAATCAATTCCACTGATAAGTCCGCACAGCTTTTCTAATTTCAAAATAACAATGAGATACCGCATGTCTGGCCAATTAAAAATCAGCTCTTAATTTCGAAAGAATCGTTAAGCAGTCTTTTTTTAATTTGCGTTTGACAAATATTTCAACGCGATCCGAAGATAGCACTCAATACACAGCAGGGGAACTAACTCTCAAGTGTAGCTGTCGGAATACATCGATAAGTGCTTGGTACCAGATTTTCAACATAAGGGTGGTAGCCAAGTAGTGTTAAAACAATGCAGCGAGAAAAAAATCTTCAAAATTCAAAATCAGATATGCTTCACTTTTCAAAATACCGCCTAGCCAGTGTCACGAAGGGAAAGACAACAAACCGGGAGGGAACATCAAAGCTTTGACTTTATCAGTGATCTTCCTTCAGCGTCCGTCGGAGCCTTATCAGCCGTCACTGCGAGGCCTAACGTTGAAAGCGTTTCAGTTCTACAGACATTTCCATTCATACTATGACATGTTTTGGGAATACAATGTTTGATGTTTGTCTCACAAGGAAAGGTACCCAACTGTCCGGCTCCGATTTAAATTATTTTGATATATGTAAGAGAGTACTATAAAATAAGCGACACGTATTTTTATTTCGCTGTCCAATCTCAACCTATATACTTATAGGGAGAAAATGTCTCCCCTATTCGTCACTTTTTAGTAAAAGTGACGAAACCCTCTAACTTCTGAAGAGAGCTTTGTTCAAGCAAATTGCTAGTAAACTTTGAACGGTGTTCTTTTTAAAGAAAATATGAGTTTGAGCCGATATAACAAAACACGGGCTTATTATTTTTTTATGCTCTCAAACCTATAATCAAACCATTTGGTGCTAGCTTTTTTGTAATTTTTGATCTGTTCAGCTCCTTTTGATGTTGAGTACTAGTTTTTCTTTGGAAATAATTCGCCTGTAAAAAAATCTACTTGGTAATACTAACATTACCAAGTTTCTGAAATAAATATTCAATGATATCTTTTATCTTTTCATCCTATATCCTTCCTTACCACTCATACTTACCTTCCTGCTCTTGTTCCGTCCAAATTTCCGTAGCTAAGCATCTTTTCCTTTGAATTTTCCGTTTCCCCGCTTTATTCACATTGGAGAAAAAAAAAGATAGACTTGGTACAATTCGCTACGTTATAATATCTTCCAATACTTTAGTAATCGAACGTCTCAATGGAAAAGATCAATGCTCTCACCATTTCCAACTTTCATACCATCCACAACATCAAATACCCGAGAATGATTGGAAACGTGCCCCAAAATCCTTCTTTTTACATATTCTAAAAATAAACGGCAGTAATTTTAAGAACCCCTTTCTTTAAATCTGCGCAAGTAATAATTAAACGGCCAAGCTTTTTGAAAAGACCCAAAAATTTTGTGTACAAGTAAAATTTTCGGATTTAAGTAAGTCTCACAAATATATTATAGCGAGGAAAGCCGGGGAAAAATAACTAAATACTTGGGGATTACTCAATGAGAAATGGCCGAGAAAAATATCGTTGTAAAGCTTTTTTTTTTATTTTCTTCTTAATTAGGCTTTTTAAGAACAGTTTTAGTGCTTCCTGTTCCAATAATTTCAGATTAAACAAAAGGTTCTTAGACCACTATTCCAATTAATTCTCTAGATAATAGTATCTAATAAACATACCTATATATTAATATAAAAAAAGAGTGTGAATTCCATTAGTTTGTGTGTATGTGTATCTAGAGGGTAATCTCCGGAACCACTGATCCGATTCAAAGAATTGTTTCACTAATCAGAATCCACTTACATTATCCCCAAGTACTATAAGCTACTTTTTATCCAAGAAACACGGATGAAACCGAGTGAAACACGTAGTTTAATAATAAAACGTCACGACGTCATTAAAAACCTAATTACATAATTATCCGACGATGCTAACGCAATGAAGTCGTCGAGCCATATCATAAGGACATAAAAACTTTTCAAATCCTTATCTGTAGGACATGACCTATGCGACAATAGTCACTGACTGATAAAGGGCTGTGTCCCGGATTGTAGGTTTAAAGCATCAGAAATACCCAGACGATGATAACATATCATGTAGACGGTCATACGGCGAAACTAACACTCGTAAAGTGGCTCTACATGAGAATGCAGTGGGCTTTGTGAGGAAGATGCAGGCTTGCGACAAAAAATAATTTTCATATGATTGTTTTAGAAGTTTTATTATTTTTTGTTACAAATGACAATGGATATGCTTGTATTTGACCACAATTTTACTATAATATGGCCGAAGGTAGTAAACACACAAAATCTAGAAAGGATTTAGCTCTAAAGTGCAACTAACGGACACACCAGTATGTGTTTGGCATCTTATCTAGATAAGAGGTCCTATACTATAAACTGTACGCTAAAATTAGCGTTCTAATAGTAACAATAAGAAACCTATTATACCTATATATAGTATCACATGCACTCTTTAAATAGCTGAATTTTCGAGATGTGTTTTAGCGATACGTTAGTAGATTTTAAAAATAGAATCCTTTTAACTATAAACAAGAGATAAAGTCATTGGGAAACTGTTAGTAGTGACTACGTGCGACAAATCGCACTTCAGTCGCAAGTTTACACGACTTTTTACAACCTTTATCATTACGCATTCTGCCTCCCACCCATCAAATACCCGGACCCCTATAAATAAGCTACGGGGCCTCCAGATTGCCAGGATATAAATGAAAGGGTGCAGGAAATTAGGGTTTTTTACAACGGAACCCAAACTCGCGAGCGTGTCACAGTGGCCATAAACAATTTTTCATACCCTGAAAAAGGCTATACGGCTATATGGAGTAAATACGCAGTATTACACGGGTGATGGAATATTTTACGACTGACTATAATGGCATTATTCAACATGAGGTCAGACGTTCGGTAATGTCGGACATAGATCAGATCATCAATAAGAAAGATATGTCCATCTCACAGATAATTTGATCCTGAATCCAAACTTCAAAAAGCAAATAGAGCAGTTTCACTTTAATATCAGCATTTTTTTTTTAATAAGATATATTTTTCATAAACTTGACAGCTTTTGATAAATGTATATTTTTATTGCATAGTACATATCATTAGATTTATCAATTAAATGAAAAGTTAAGCCACATCACATGTGTGCTGCACAAAATCTGTTCTTAACTAACCATACATTCGCACATCAGCGTCGGGAGTTGAAACTTTGAGTTCGCTTTCAAGTCCCAACTGTCTAGCAACTTACTTGAGCGATGTATTAATTACTTCATTATTAATAGATGCAAGCTCATAGCTTGCTAACTCGTACTTGCACTTGAGTCTCAGTAAATACTCAAGATTTGTAATGCCACTAGAGCGTTTTGTGCACACACGAGGTTGTGCAACTTGTGCACCTTTCATTAAAGTTTAAAATGATATTAAGTCGAATAATTGAGAGTTTCGCCCGTAACTCAAACTTTGCTTCTATTTTGTGATTTCATCGTGGATTAAGAATTCATGAACTGAAATAACTTTATCATGAAGGTGGTATAATAAGGAGAGGCAAGTCTCATAAAATCTTGGATATTTTAATCTTATGCCTGAAGAAACATAATTACCCCTGCAAATTGCAAGTCAAATAAAAGCATCTGGTTTGCAATTTGCGGGGGTAATTACTCAAAATGTTCATCAGAACCTGAATTCCCTGGACTGAAAACAAGAATAAAGACACATAAAACAAGCTATTTACATGTTCTGTCCATTTCTGTGAGGTGTTTTAAATGAGGTCGAATGATGCAATTTAAACTTGCCGAGTTTGGAGTTAGGACCCTCCTGATTAGGGCGAGGGTCATAGTTCATTATTAGAGATGGACGTATGTTAATTTGTTGAAGAACGTGGATTTGAATTTTACCTGGGTCATAAAAAGTGGACGTAAAATTAGATCTGATAACGCCTGCGCCGTCATTTAAGAGCTTCGACGTTATACATACTGAAGGAATATAAAAGGTACACAGGCTTAGTTAAATATGACTAATTGCAGCTCGTATTACAAAGCTATCCAACCATCCGATAAGAAGATATTATGCACTCGTCCTTATTGCGCCCGATCGTTCCATTATCAATGCGTCGGCCTGAATTGCGATAAATCTAAAAAGCCTTGGGTTTGCTCTCTTTACTTAGGTTTAGAATCAAAATCAAAAGATGAAGTTACACTAAGTTATAAGTACTAAGAACAATTCATCCATTCTAATATTAAATTATATTTAACACACGGCTTAAAATATTTGCGCAATTCATAAGCAATGTAACTAGAAGTCCTTGAAACCAAAGAGTCGTTACTCGAAATTAGAGCAACTCATTTCCTAGCTGAATTCTAAAGCGTGTAAAAGCGAAACTAATTAGCATAAGAAACACGGAAGTGACGACAACGTGGCGGTCATCTATGTTAAACATGTCCCGAAAAAACGTGTACGAACAAGAATTTTGCAAGTCACAAGCAAAATTTCTGACTTTCTGACACTTTTTGCCAGCTTCCTTGTCTTTTTCTGATTGAAATCAGAAATATTTTTACAGCTGAAAAAATGTAATGGTTTTAAAAGTTATAATGAAATGAAAATGTATGATTATGAAATGTAAACCTTATAGGTGTTATTATAAGGGATTTGAAGAGAATTGTGACTTAAAGAAAAAAAATACATACTTTGTGTACCGTAAGGTTAACACTGGTACCGATTCTGTTGTTTACGAACTTAACTAATATTAGACAAGTCACCTCTCTTTCATTTTAACCTTATTGAAAAAAGATAGAACATTTTTAATGCTGTCAGTTTAATCCATATCGTCGTAATGTACGGGTAAATAGTCGTGACCAATAAAAATCGCGCTTAAATTCACGTTGAAATGTGTGATCGGATTAAACTGTCAGGACTAAAATATCTTGCATCCCTTTCTTACATTTACTATTAGAAAGAGATATAGTGAGATTAAATTTATTTAGTTCGTAAACAACAGAATCGGCACCAATAATATGACATTAATTTGATTTTAGCCACACGACTTTACTCTTATCAGAGTTCATTTAATTCGTTTTCTATTGGAATAGCCAAGTCCAATTTGACAAACAGAGAAAAATTAGACGTTTGAAGTTATCATAAACAAGAATTTATCAAATAAAGTAAAACACATTTAAACAAGTTAACGGTATCAGGCAGATGTTACGAGTTTTATTTCCAACATGTCAACATCGATATCAGCGTCGGCGTCAATACGGGTCTCAGCTCAAACCCAATTTCTCTCACTACATATTACATTAGCTGTCAAAACGTGTACAAACAACGCAGGACGTGTTGTAGCGTGTTGCCGATCGTAACGGAATTTATATGGACCTTAGCGACGAGAGAAATAAAGAATTTACAGTAGAAGTACGAAAACAAGTTAAGATGAAAATATCATTAGATTTATCAATTAAATGAAAAGTTAAGCCACATCACATGTGTGCTGCACAAAATCTGTTCTTAACTAACCATACATTCGCACATCAGCGTCGGGAGTTGAAACTTTGAGTTCGCTTTCAAGTCCCAACTGTCTAGCAACTTACTTGAGCGATGTATTAATTACTTCATTATTAATAGATGCAAGCTCATAGCTTGCTAACTCGTACTTGCACTTGAGTCTCAGTAAATACTCAAGATTTGTAATGCCACTAGAGCGTTTTGTGCACACACGAGGTTGTGCAACTTGTGCACCTTTCATTAAAGTTTAAAATGAT
Organism: Tethea ocularis; assembly: GCA_963555595.1. NCBI lineage: Eukaryota > Metazoa > Arthropoda > Insecta > Lepidoptera > Drepanidae > Tethea > Tethea ocularis. The sequence goes on along the minus strand of OY741972.1, from coordinate 7,750,883 downwards.
ATTAAGTCGAATAATTGAGAGTTTCGCCCGTAACTCAAACTTTGCTTCTATTTTGTGATTTCATCGTGGATTAAGAATTCATGAACTGAAATAACTTTATCATGAAGGTGGTATAATAAGGAGAGGCAAGTCTCATAAAATCTTGGATATTTTAATCTTATGCCTGAAGAAACATAATTACCCCTGCAAATTGCAAGTCAAATAAAAGCATCTGGTTTGCAATTTGCGGGGGTAATTACTCAAAATGTTCATCAGAACCTGAATTCCCTGGACTGAAAACAAGAATAAAGACACATAAAACAAGCTATTTACATGTTCTGTCCATTTCTGTGAGGTGTTTTAAATGAGGTCGAATGATGCAATTTAAACTTGCCGAGTTTGGAGTTAGGACCCTCCTGATTAGGGCGAGGGTCATAGTTCATTATTAGAGATGGACGTATGTTAATTTGTTGAAGAACGTGGATTTGAATTTTACCTGGGTCATAAAAAGTGGACGTAAAATTAGATCTGATAACGCCTGCGCCGTCATTTAAGAGCTTCGACGTTATACATACTGAAGGAATATAAAAGGTACACAGGCTTAGTTAAATATGACTAATTGCAGCTCGTATTACAAAGCTATCCAACCATCCGATAAGAAGATATTATGCACTCGTCCTTATTGCGCCCGATCGTTCCATTATCAATGCGTCGGCCTGAATTGCGATAAATCTAAAAAGCCTTGGGTTTGCTCTCTTTACTTAGGTTTAGAATCAAAATCAAAAGATGAAGTTACACTAAGTTATAAGTACTAAGAACAATTCATCCATTCTAATATTAAATTATATTTAACACACGGCTTAAAATATTTGCGCAATTCATAAGCAATGTAACTAGAAGTCCTTGAAACCAAAGAGTCGTTACTCGAAATTAGAGCAACTCATTTCCTAGCTGAATTCTAAAGCGTGTAAAAGCGAAACTAATTAGCATAAGAAACACGGAAGTGACGACAACGTGGCGGTCATCTATGTTAAACATGTCCCGAAAAAACGTGTACGAACAAGAATTTTGCAAGTCACAAGCAAAATTTCTGACTTTCTGACACTTTTTGCCAGCTTCCTTGTCTTTTTCTGATTGAAATCAGAAATATTTTTACAGCTGAAAAAATGTAATGGTTTTAAAAGTTATAATGAAATGAAAATGTATGATTATGAAATGTAAACCTTATAGGTGTTATTATAAGGGATTTGAAGAGAATTGTGACTTAAAGAAAAAAAATACATACTTTGTGTACCGTAAGGTTAACACTGGTACCGATTCTGTTGTTTACGAACTTAACTAATATTAGACAAGTCACCTCTCTTTCATTTTAACCTTATTGAAAAAAGATAGAACATTTTTAATGCTGTCAGTTTAATCCATATCGTCGTAATGTACGGGTAAATAGTCGTGACCAATAAAAATCGCGCTTAAATTCACGTTGAAATGTGTGATCGGATTAAACTGTCAGGACTAAAATATCTTGCATCCCTTTCTTACATTTACTATTAGAAAGAGATATAGTGAGATTAAATTTATTTAGTTCGTAAACAACAGAATCGGCACCAATAATATGACATTAATTTGATTTTAGCCACACGACTTTACTCTTATCAGAGTTCATTTAATTCGTTTTCTATTGGAATAGCCAAGTCCAATTTGACAAACAGAGAAAAATTAGACGTTTGAAGTTATCATAAACAAGAATTTATCAAATAAAGTAAAACACATTTAAACAAGTTAACGGTATCAGGCAGATGTTACGAGTTTTATTTCCAACATGTCAACATCGATATCAGCGTCGGCGTCAATACGGGTCTCAGCTCAAACCCAATTTCTCTCACTACATATTACATTAGCTGTCAAAACGTGTACAAACAACGCAGGACGTGTTGTAGCGTGTTGCCGATCGTAACGGAATTTATATGGACCTTAGCGACGAGAGAAATAAAGAATTTACAGTAGAAGTACGAAAACAAGTTAAGATGAAAATATCAAAGATGGAAATACATACTACATATCAATTTATGAAGAATAACAGTAATCTGAGATGATTGATTGTATTGTCTATATAGATGGGGGCGTGTCCGAAGACAATCTATCGAGAGACATGATAAGAAAACCTCTTTTGACAGTTTAAACATTTGAATACAGTATGCACCATAAAATACTATTTATCTCAGACAACAAACTTAGTACCTAAAGCTTACGTTTACAGTAAATACTAAAAAACTGGAGCGAGTGACTACATCAATATTCTTCAATTTCCACATCGGATCTTTTGAAATACGCGTTTCAAGTAAGTATTTTAGAAATCTATCATTCCCATGAACTCCGCGAAACAGGGACCGCGGGACCATCTATTACAGACAGTCTACTGTACACTCTAGAGCCAATCGGAAATTCAATTTCCGATATGATACGATCCGCTAAGAGATTGCTAAAATACGATAGCACCGTTTCAACGATACAACGAGCACAAACGATCTTTGTATCGAATAAAATTATATAAGTAGGTACAGGAATATTTATGCATCAAATACAATTACAATTTTAAAGAATCTATTAGAAATAGAAATCAGACCCGCTATCAGAATCATAGTATCGACATTTGAATCGCACAACATTAGACAATTTACCCAAATACATGGCAGCGGTGAGCTCTGCGTTTGTTTTTCGAACTTTCTTCGATGGACCTGCTTTTGGGGGTCTACCTGGTCGCTTTTTCCTTATGTTTTCAGAAACATTTTCGTTTTGATTCGGTACTCTCTCAAATAAATCTTCACGAGTTTGATTCTGTTCAATATTCGGAGAACTTTGATGTTGTGATGGATTATCATTAGCATGGTGGTTACTACATATTCTGGAGCAATGATCTTCAGATTTTATATTTTGAGGTGCTTTACCACCTAGCACTGCTTTCATAGTTTGTCTGAAACGATAATAAAATATAGTCATTGTTCTTACGTCTGGCTAGATTCTCGCCTACAGACATATATAAAAGATTTTTTATTTTTGAAAGGGCTTAAGTTGGTAGCCTCTGATGGCTGCTCCAATCTTACCGGAATAAGTAAAAGAATCATGACCCATGTTTACCTTACTTCATCAGCTGAGTTGAAATCTATAGGTTTCAGATCATTCATATTATAAGCTTCTCTTGCAGGGTTGAACGTGTATTCTTTAGAACTCGTTGGACGATCGTCATCGTGTTCAGAACCTTTTCCATCACCAGAAGTATCGTTAGAACGTTCCATAAATAAGATATAAATAAATAAAATCGGAAAAAAATACTGTAACAAAATTTATGTCACGATGATAACTAAAATGACGTTCCAAGGAAAGAAAATTGTAACCCCAATGAGTTACCATAATAAATAAATCAAACCTACTTTCACAAAAATGCAATAACATTCTGCGTCTCTAATAATAATGTATTGTAGAGTGACCTTAAAATCTCTTAGCATTGCGACATCTACAAAGAGGACAAAGCAAAAGTGTCACATATAAAATTTAATTAATTAAAAATCCTCCCTTCATCACAGTATAAAGATACATAATTTAGGAGACGAGGCGTAACTTGGCTGGCTGGTACCTATAGACCCAGTGTGGTGGAACATTTCATTGCGCCAGGTTACGACACACAAGGGAACAATGCTTAATAAGCTTTATAATTTAACGCAAATTCACCTCGCCTTGAAGCAACACCGAGACTTATTAGTGGTGAAATTCTGCAGTAGGAAATTAGTTGAAGGTTTACGAGTTAACAAGACTACGCCTCTACGCCTCAGGGCCTCAGGATACACTTCCGTGGTTTTAGAGACGTTGATCCAGTTAGCGAGTTAAATAAAACAAGATTACCTAATGCCTGCTGCACGCAACCTGGCTTCAAAGTTACACATCGAGCCGTAGACTTTAAAAACTACGAGTAAGTATAAATGACTAATTGGAATGTAAGAATATCCTCCTTTATAATAAGTTATTTCTACATCTAATAGCGCTCGTTCGATTTAAAAATGTCTCATTTAAAACTCTACAAGCATAGACACAAATATTAAAAAAAGTTACTGAATGATACCCGCGCCACTAATAAGCAATTTCGTCCCCGAGGCTACGAAAAAGAAAAATCTGTTCCCAGATTCGAGAAAAAGGAATAAAAGGAAACCGTCGGGAGCTTACGAACTGCTAGTTCAATGAAGTACCGCCAGGCAGCGACACTGTCCACATCGTTCCGCATCTGTGAACTATTCTCTTAATGGAATAGCCTGTTTATCCCGCCCTGGGCGTCCCTCTTTTCTAATAGTTTGAAAACAGCAAGGAACACTATTTTATTGGCGGATTTTGTGAATGGAATGAATTTATATTGAAGATTCGGTCTCAATTTTGTTTTCAAACTAAACTAGTGTAATCTCACCATATTCCTAACAAAAAACATAAGAAAGGGATATAAGAAATGTATTAATGACAAGTCCTCGACGTTAATTTAATCGCCTACTATTTGGTCACGATTATTTGTCCTAAAATGACTATGGCATAGACTAATAGTTTTAAATATTTTCTATCCTTTTTCAATAATGTTTGTAAGAAAGAGACGTGACGTGATTAATAATTATTATAATTTATCATTATGCTAATGGAAATCGTGAGTGTTAGTTTATGATTCAATAGTGTTATGGTATACTACATAAACTTACGTAAACATAGAACATACAAGCCAAATGGCCCATTAAAAAAACAATACTTATCTCTTGTTTCAAGGTTAGTTATTTTTTCTAATCTAATACTGATTATTTCCAGTACTGTCAGTGCATCTTCGTTGAAATTCTAAATAGTAGGACATTAATGTATTTTGGATCTACTTTATTTATTGTTCACATCGGTAGTATTCCGCAATTTTTCTTCCGCAGAAAGAAAGTAAAGTCACTACTTCACCGGGATTTATGTGTCGCCTTACTTTTGTATTGGCACTTACTTCCCGATAATTTACTGCACACCACTTACGTGAGATGCAATGAACGCTCAATCACTCCTCGCACTCTGCTTTTACCATCAAACTTAGGTAATATAGCTTACGTATCTAAGTGTCCATATATTCCCATAGTAAACATACTATGTACCGCGGTTTATGTGTTCCGGGAATAAAATTTATCCTATATTGTATAACTATAACTAATTCCAGAAAATGAGAGCTAAAAATAATGTAGTTCATTACAATTATGTAACGCGGTTGAAGACACGAAATTTTCAATTGATAGACAAGCAAGATTAATTATGTATTTTCAACGTAAAATCAAGCATTTTCTTGCAACATTTAATATAGCCCTCATGCTATCTTTGCAAGCTTTTTATAGTTTAAAAATATACAAAGAAAGTTGTCTGTCCATTGCAGTTGGGCTCAGATGCTGAAGCAAATTGACTCGCAGCGCTTGTCTGCCCGACAGATTTATGGACGAAAGATTACATTGTACGACAAAGCTGACTACCTACACTATATCTGAATATCCTATGAAATTATTGTTTTCTATTGGCCTTCTGCCCCACGGTTTACCCACAACCCCCAATTTAATTCCATTCCTTCTCTGATGTCGAATTTTGAAAAATCCGTTCTTATTCCTTGTCTACATCATAAGGGACAGCATTTTTAGGTTTAGTTAGTTCTAGGTTGGTTGATTTACTAAAATCTTTTTTGCAACCCACACATCAGAAACAAGTAGGTGCCTAACTCATTATAACTCTCAAATGCTCTAACACCTACAACAATCATTTGAGCCCTCAAGAAGGTCGTAAAACGGTCCCTTTTTAGATTTCAGTACAGAAACAAGGTGCTGCCATACTTATTCATTTTGGTTATCTGCCAAAACTGTAGGCTCTCAGTCATTAAGAATCTCTGAGGAGCCATTACATTTCTTGATTCCATCGTTCATGTCTTCATTGCATTTGTCTTCGTGATTAGCTTTTTTCATTTTGTAAAATATTAAACACGAAACCTTTGAAATAGATTTCTTTCACTAATATATTATGTTTTGTTTAATGCTTTCAAACAAATGAATTAAATATTTGATTAATCTTTTATTTGGGTCTATGTAAAACAACACCTGTTTTATTACGTGTGATGGTTTTAAACAAGTCTTGTAAAACCTTTTAAGATAGTCCCGACACACACTGTTAAATACCTTACATTTTGGATCATGAAATATTTTTTTTTAAGGCCTGCGTTGGACAACAATCTCATCATGGTAAGTGATAATGTGGTCTCAGTTGATAATAACCACACAAGTCCTAGAAAAGAGGTACTAGGCTCTTGTATTGATATATTTTAAGACATTTTTGTCTAATTAGAACATTGAAAACAGCATTCCATTCGATGTTTCCCACCAATCCATTAAAATCTTTCTACCAACATCGGTGAAACACCGCGATCGGATTTGGATTTACGAATGATACACATTAAGCATAAAATCCAATAAACACTAGTTTTTTATCAGAAGGTATCTTTCAGTGTCTACATCATCTTTATTTACTTTGGAGGCAAAGATAAAAGCATCTTTCCAATTTATACAATGGTTGTTTGAATCAAAGGCAATGGAAATATTGGAATTTTAAGTTTGTCGAGTTCTTTTATGCCATTGCTAACAGACATATTTCAATGGCGGATGGTCATTTTATATGAAAGGTGGTCCAGCCTACTAAGAGAGCTCAAATGAGTAATCGTGGATTCGTAAAAAGATTTTTTTGAACTTAGCTAGACCGATTGGACGCCTAAGTTCTTTTTACTATTATTCTAAATTACTAAATATTTTACGTAAATTGGAATTCCAACTATCTTAAACCTTTAACATATGAGAAATGGGCTATGATAAAGTCCTGAAAAATCTGTTCTCTCTAAGCATACGATTAAAACCAAGAGACTAAAGCTAGCTAAAGCTATATATAAGTATCGTAACTAAGTAATCAATGCCATAGTCATCAATTGAATCGCCATCAATAAAGCTTTATCGTCAAATAGAAATGATTACAATATAATAGAATTCATTGGTTCAATTTGCCAGATATTACTTTAGATACGGCTGTTAAACAGTTATAGTTTTACTAATGGCTTCAAAATGGGACGTTAAGGAGTTTGATTACTTGATTAATTGTTTGATTGGACATCAACCCTTGAACCTAAAAGCTCGTAGTTTCCAGCTCCAACTGAATGGAAAGCCTTTATTCAGCTTTGAAAAGAATTTCACGAATCCTATTATGTTTTCACTTAGTCTTACTAAAGAATTGAAAAGGTTATTCGTTCTGATGTAGAATCTACTTAGATTATTTTGGCTTAGATGGGATCTATTGTTACGAACAGACGAGATGCTATTACTGATTTCAACAATTTACAAATAGCGGCTGATACATTGGCCCTAAAATATCTTACTAGAGAATAGATTTTTTTTAAAGATTTCTCTAGACAAATAATTCTGATCAGACTGAACATACTCATAATGCCTCCCCTAACGCTATTGACAAATATTTTCTAAAGGAATCGTTTAAATCATAACACACAATGGAATTGAGAGCACGTGCATTCAAACGGTAGGCAAAGCCGAGTATTGAGAATTCGGAATGAAAGGATCCAATATTTTCGCATTATCTGTACTTTTTATCAGTGTTTACTCCATTGAAGAAGAGTGTCATAAGAAACTACAAGCGACCTCCAATTCTACTCAAGTATTATCAAAAAGCAATAGGTAGATAGATCTTCATAATCTTATTTATCACCATCGAGTGTTGTTTGCTAAATTAAGATGACACTGAGATTCATTCAGACTTGATTTACAAGTCTAAAGGATGAATCTTGAAGTTCCTAACAAAGAACGGACTTTATTATGATAAATGCAAGTTGTTCAGTTAGAGGGCATAGATAGATCATCATCTCAGTCCACATCATCACTTACTATGGTGAGATAGTGGTTACACATGATCTACTTAGTACGTTATACCTACATAATAAAAATACATATTTCTAGACAAACATCTCACTACACGCAATCATAAATTTTTAGAATTTTGAAAACCTTGAAAAATTTCGAGTAATAATATAAAATTCACAACATGGTGTTATCGAAAAAATGACGTCGAGATTTTCGCGAAGGACCAGGTGAATCAACTTTCAAGAGGTTGCGTTATGTATGACGTATTCATTGAAATGACGTGATTTTGGAGCTTCAAGAGGCCTTTTGTTGAGATGAACAATCTGAAGGGGACCTTTCTTGTAAAATGAGGTCGGGTTGAAGAGTAAAATATAAGGAGTAAAGTTGTTGAACAACTCACAACTAAATATTACAAGATTCTCTCCAACAATTTATTCTTTAAAAACTTTATTGTTGAAGAATTTAGAGATTTTTGGGTGATTATTTCAAGAAGGTTTCTTTAAAACATAATAGATAACTTGCGCAGGGTAAACTAACTTTAACCACATATGCTTGACCCATACTGGAAAAAAGTCATATACCAGCCTGCTTAGTTCAAAACTATAGTCAAACAAATACATCGGATACAAAGAGTTTACAGAATATTTTTCGTGAAAAAATAAACAAGGGCTAAATAAATTCGTACAGTCTCTCTGTTAGTCCTAAACGAGACATAAATAAGCAATAAGAACCTCATGTCTTAAGGGAGTGACCACTTCAGAGTCTAAACGATTTCCAAGTGAAACAATTCAAGAAACACCTGAGGTCCGGATGAAGTGGGCTTTCCAACTGCCTATAAAAGGGTCACAGATGATAGAATTAAGTATGTATGTTTACAGACTACTATGATGCTGAAAGATAAAATTATAGACAATTTAATTGATATTGTTTTATATTGAGAAAAAATTTAGGTACTTACATGCAATCAGAGTAGGATTATAAAAAAAATCTTTGACATATAAAAAGAAAATAGGATATCTACATCCCAGATTAATTTCTAAAAACGAGGCTTAAATCTTTTACCTATTAATACTTTGTGCTAAACAACATAAAACTACAAGTAAAAGAGAAGCTTGGTAAAGACACTATAATACAAACCATTTTACTGCAGGACAAAATAAACGAATTTATTGAACACACCCACGATATCTATTATTTAAGAAACACAATGTTAAATTATAGTTCTTATTTGCCGGTATGTGAGTGAGAGAGAAAAGAGAAACTAGAATAAAATAAAAATAATCAATTTTATAAGCACATTGCAAATGATAAGTGTTTCGTTTAGGAAGAGTATTTGGAATAAAGACATTTATTACATAACCAATAAGGTATCTAATCCTTGAAAATGACCAATACACATAATACTAAAATACAAGCGCAAGCAACAGAAGCCTACAGTGACAATATACCGCACAGCCATGGACACAAGCCAAACAAAGCTTACAACAAACGCCTTGCAAACTGTGACGAGGCATCTCCAAACCAAATAGCTTTAACCCATCTAAACGGACCTCGTCTAAACAATAATTTATATCTTGCCACAACTACAAAGCGAGTTGGACTGAATTAATCGTCCCTGGTAAACCCCTGGGAGCCAGACGTGCTGATTCAATTTGAATAGAGGAAAAAATCGAGTTCGCTCCCACCGTTTCATAAGAGAGAGTAATTTTGCAATGCACCGTAGTAACGCCCGGGAAATTTAAACAAAAAATCGTTGCAGTCGTAGAATTATTTACTTTCAAAATATTTATTTGAATATTATTACTTACGAATTAAATAACTTTACTGTTTTACCTCATTTAGCCTCAGATCCACTCGAGTTTTTTAGGACAATAAGACAAGTATTTCATCTGCAGTGCTTTATGAGGTGGAATTAAAGGCGACGATATCCGAGAAATGATGATTCTAGATTGAGCTTTTCTCGGCATTCGTTGCAAAAGATTTGTAAAAAAAATGCAACAGATAATGCAGAGACTTTCATTCAGAATCATTATTTCACATACATCGTCGCCATTTTAGCAGCTCTAGGCTGAAGGAATTCTACCTATATATAACAGCCATGAATTTAATCATACTCCACAAAATTATGGTAAGCATAACAAAGGACCAAGCCACATTCTCAGTCAAGTATTTAAAATAAACTGCTCTAGTCAAGTAACTAAGGTTAGCATCATAAATATCTAAAATATAATTAACAGTGCACCATGAGGTGATAAATTCCGTTATGCTAAATAACATGGGAATAAACAACGTTGGATGGAGCCGGGTAATTCACGCAGCAAGTGGTGCTGCATGCAGTTTGGGGCTTGTACTTAAAAAGAGGCATTATAAACTGCTATATCATAAAATTATGGGGGAGAGATACTTAAAGCTGATAGATACGTTCCAAAAAGAGAATGTTTAATGTAATTATACCTAGTGCTTGTTAAAAAAAAAAAGTACATATAAAGTTATATTGAAATAGACGCAGATAAGCTAACGCTCATCAGTTCAGGAGCTATGATGCCACAGACAGACACACATATACTCACTGCAAATTTATAACTACCCTCATTTTCGTCGAGCTGTTTTGTTTTTAAAAACACATTTAACCCAATGTCGGGTATCTGCACAGAATTGAATTTTATGTCACTATCATATCCAGTCTGGCGTCGCTATCCGTATTTGGATCAACAATTTTGTTGGCATATGGCTTTTGCTTTTATTATTTTTAAATGTTATTTAAATTTCAACCTTGTCAGGATAATATAAGAATTATAATAATAACGTTTTTAAAGTCAATAAAGACAAGATTCGCCTGCAAAAGAGTTGCTTTTCACGACTTTCCTAGATTTTCATATAAAATTAAGAATTATAGGAAGTTCATGCAAAAAATTTGCTTTACATGCGTGGTAGATCCTACTAATTTTATAAATGCGAAAGTTTGTGAGTATGGATGGATGGATGGATGTTTGTTAATCTTTCACGCAAAAATTACTAAATGGATTTGGATGAAATTTGGAACACAGATAGTTTATAACCTGGATTAACACAGGATACTTTTTACCCCGGGAAAACATAAGATCCCTAGGGAACGCGGGTGAAACCGCGGGGCGGAAGCTAGTTCATTCATATAACACTGTTAGGTAGGTATTACGTCAAGATCACAACAAGATCAAGTAACAAAATTAAGTTAAGGAAGATAAAAAACCACGTAACCGAGGCACAAGGCAACCCCATGAGGTTATGTTTAATTAAATAACGCCGCGATTGAAACCTTTGCCGTGAAAAATTCAATCTTTCATATTTTTTCTTGTTTGCCGGTTGAGGTTGGTCCGTGCACTGAATAGTTGATTAGATTATAATATAGTGGTACAGTGTTTGTCGAAAAATAGAGGTCCTTCGTCATATTTGAGATGGAGTATTCCTATGACATATGGAAAGCAGCTAAAGGTGTCAGAGCAGACGAGTAACCACTAACGAATTTTTTGCGTATGTTTTCTGTCTTACTGAAAAAATCATATTTGGTGACTAAAAGAGTCTGTAGCCTACTAAATTAGTTAATAGAATTAAAATCCTAATATCAATAAATAGGAAAATAAGTTTGTTTATTACCTTTTCACACCTAAACCACTGAACCGACCACGATGAAATTTGGCACGCAGATAACCTATTATTTATAGGAAGGCTACTTTTTATCTATTATACAGAGAAGGATATAGGCTACTATTTATCCCGTGAACGCGGGTGGAACCGCGGAGGACAGCTAGTTTACTATAAAGTAGAAGCATTTTGACGTCAAAAATATTATATTAGAATCATAAATTCATAAAGTAATTACTAAAGCTTACCATCAAGAAACTCAAAAACTGGCCCTGGCCTCCTACTCAAAATATATTTATCGTTTGCTTAATTAGCCATTAGTAGGTCCCTTTTTCGTAAGATCGCAATTAATTTACAATTATGTACCGGGGGCAACACAAAAGCCTTATTAAATAAAATGTTTCGAAGAATGCCTCCCTCATTCATTCAGGAAAATTCTTTCCTACACGAATCTTTAATTACAAAAGATTTATTCAAACTTTATGTATGAAATATTAATTATTCATTAAAACGTAAGATATGGCGTATTTAGATATAGTAAAATGAAATAGCAAAGCGAAATAATTGCTTAAATAATGATACATTCATAGTTATGTTTCGCAAGGAAGGATACTGAACGGGTTTCTAAGCAGCAGCTGTTTAAAAAACCACTTTTCCATAATTCACGCGTCTCCCTAACGCAACGAAGCCGAAGTGAATATAAAATGTTCAATGATGATCTCAAAGATCACTTCCACGCCATCCTTCATCCGAGGTTATCCCTAGTATTTGAATTTTTAATAAAGACTTACGCGTCCTCCGCTCCTTTTACATAAAAAAATGCTGGCAAAATATGCACTTAACAAGATTCACGCGTACGTTATGGTGTAGTAATGAAGTTATTTTACATATTTTGTTAGTTATTTTACGACACGTTGCTTATTTTTTATAATTAATTCGTAGTTTACTTTAATGTTTATTTTGTGATCATTGTTGCTTAAAATATCAATAGTATAATTGTTAAGAATTAATTATCTATGGCACAGCTGGAAACACTGCGTCAAACACAAATGGTGATCCACATTGGTGGCCCATGAGGGGACAAATGTATCACGGTACACAATGGTGCCATTAAAAGATGGATTACCTATAGCACAAATATAATTTAATTTTTACTCCAAGTAATCTAGATCAGTATCGTGATCTGTATCAGTTTTCTTCGTACATCTAGTGTGTTTGACGCAGTGTTGCCAGCTGTGCCATAGATAATTAATTCTTAACAATATTTTTTTAATGAGGAATAACAACAAAAAAATCTAATTAGTCCGTCAGTTAGATTATCAAAAAATGTTGGATACGTGTTTTTTATTTTGATCCGAAAACAAAATATAACGAAGATACAGTGCGTTAAAATTTTCCGGTCTGCAAAAAGTGTACTAAAAAGTAGTTGTACAATGACGTCACAAGCCCCAATCCTGCACTTTGATGGGACTTAACTTTGTAATTTCTTATTGATTTGATAAAATAAAAAATACGTATCCAATATTTTTTGATAATCTAACTGACGGACAAATTAGATTTTTTTATTGTTATTCCTCAATGATAATAGCAACAAAAAATATTGTCATTAATTAAGTAGTTTAATTACATAAACCGCTTAAACTAAAGCATGAAAACAACGTAGGTATTCAAAAGAATGGTCCCGCGATGGGCGTCAAGGAACTGAAGCTATAGGACACAGTTTGTAAGAAACTGAATTCCAAAGTCCGGTCTAGAACTTTAATCACCGCTTAATTAAACTCGAGCAGTTTGTACGTGACCACCCATCGTTCCACACGTTCCAGATAACGTCTCAGCGGGGATTACACTACAGTGGAAAACGAAAGTACTAAAATATATCTACATGTAGTAATAGATGGTGCTAACTAAATAATGGTTAAAGTTTCGTTAAATGTTACTTTATCACTATTACAAATAAAAAAATTGTGTTACGAATTACCTAATTATTTTGTAAAAACCTTTTGTCTGAGTTTTCTCTAAGTAAGTAATAGGTTTAGGAAATCTATAAATATTCTGCAAAAACCTCAAAAAATTGTTAGGATCGCTAATGTCAATAGGTAATTTGAAAAATAACAAACATTATTTTCATGAGAAACCCTAAATAAACACTCGCAAAACATATGAAGATGGTTGAAGACAGTAATTTTACGCATTATATAACCCGTCCCAGGGCGAAGATGTGGACATTCGTCATCCGACTTCCGAGAGCGGAGGACCTACGCCTATGTACCCTTACTTTGAAAGGATGGATAAACTTGTATCCGCTTACAGATTTATTTACCCCACATAAATTATACCCGGGACCTCGATTTATCTGTTTCTGTCAAGTTATAAATCCTACATAGTTAGCATAATATCCTTATAAAGACTTAAATAGTGAAGCGCTATTTAATCGAATTTGGGACCACGTCGGGCGCCATTTCCTGGCGACACATGAATAACGCTCGGTAAAATCACATGCGAAAATGTGACTTGCATAATTACATTTACAGCCTAATAAAGTTGCCTTAATTAAAATCGTGACTCAACAATAGTTACAGTACTTTGACATGTAGCATATTATATTAAAACATGTATGTTGTGTTCGTTCTACAGATAAAATACGATATATTTTTCACACCCTGGAAAACAACGTGTTATGACTACGTCAAATCGACACGTAGCGTAAAAGGCGGGCACATTTTCTTTGAAGGTACAAAGCCCGAGTCCCGAGCCCTTATATTCGACTTGGAAACTATTTGAATTCTCACCCCCAGCTGAAACAACATCTTTATATCGAACCCGTACGAGCATGACAGAGGACAATGATACATATTTATCTAACAATATTTATGGCCGCTCTGAAAAAGCACCGCGATTTTCTTGTCTCTTTTCATATTTAAAGTTTAGATGTTTTTTTGGGGATTGGATTGTCGAACGCTAAAGGAATCTATAATAGTTACATTATGAATTTATTACAATAATGCGAAGCTTTCATGGTTTAAAATATAAGCTAAGGTGCTGAGCAATAGTCCTAGGTCAAAATCCTAGAAATAATAAATAAAATAATAAAGTAATGAAAAGTTAATTGTCAATTTCGATAATCGGTCTACTCTGGTAGACATACACGGTTAGGTATTGGTTTTTATAGAGCAACATACTGAAACTCTGAATTTGTCTACGCTTTATCGCACGGTCGCCATACGTCTTTCCAATCCGGCAGGGGTTTATCGTGTAAAGCGGGACCTAGTTGAGCCCATATCACATACAAATTTGTCCTGTGACGAGATATTATCAAACCGGGACCTTCTTCGGACAAAGGTTCGATCAGACGCCTCGTTTATCAAAAAATGGGAAAGGGTGCTATGGATAAAATTTGCGGGCCCTTTAAAGGCAAGTTCTTCGATATTTATTCAACAAAAAATATCACCATTGCTCGTTATGTTTTATTCAGATACCACGAAGCTTTGTGAATCTGGAAATTCAAAACCGACAACGGAATGGATTTTATAAAGCGTACGAGTAAGTATTTATTTTCTCTAGCACTCACTTTCCATTTATTACTCCGAGCTCATACAGGAATCCCAAGACTGTTATATGTGGTGTATTTATGAATACTTAGGTGTTTACTGTTGTACTGAAGAGCTCTTTAACTGAATTAATTTTCAACATAACCTTAAATTATACACCTTAAGTTAAACATAACCAAATTCGACTTCAGCAAGCTTTGTACGTACTGAAGAAACTTGATACGTAGATTTGATTAATAAACACTTTTGTCACCTTTTAGACCCTGAATAAAAAAAAACGAGCGAGCCTTACAGTAATCGCATATGATGTGTAACATCAGACATTTGACAACTTTGACTTTAACTGTACCAACCTCTCGAAAAATGGGTTGGTTGGTTCCTGTTACACACATCCGTCCCTTTTTAAGAAATCACTCCCACAGATTGCAGGAAAGCGAGAGAAAAGATGTTGCACATCAAAAGTATTTTATACTAGCTGCCACCGCGGTTTCACCAGCAGCGTTCTCGAGATAGAAAGTTACCTATGTCCTTTTCCATATCATACACTATCTGCATGCCAAATATCATCGCGGTCGCTTCAGTGGTTAAGGCGGGTTACAAACAAACATAGATACTTTCGATTTTATAGTATTAATACTAGCTTCCGCCCCGCGGTTTCATTCGCGTTCCCTAGGAATAAAAAGTAGCCTATGTGTTCATCCAGGGTATCAGCTACCTCCATCAAAATTGATCCAGCCGTTTGAGCGTGAAGAAGTAACAAACATACTTTCTAACTTTCGCATTTATAATGTTAGTAAGATAGTGTTGCCGATTCTGATGTTTACGAACTAAATAAATTTAATCTCACTATATCTCTTTCTAATAGTAAATATAATATGCATGATATTTTAGTCCTGTCAGTTTAATCCGATCACATATTTCAACGTGAATTTAAGCGCGATCTTTATTGGTCACGACTATTTACCCGTACATTACGACGGCATGGATTAAACTGACAGCATTAAAAATGTTCTGTCTTTTTTCAATAAGGTTAACTTGAAAGAGAGGTGACTTGTCTAATATTAGTTAAGTTCGTAAACAACAGAATCGACACCAGTATGGAATTACCTACATAAATTGTACACAATTCCATCTCCTTAACATAGGTGGTACAAGCTGAGCTGACGAGCGGCAGGTGGACAGTTAAGAGGGTCGATGAATTACCTCGAGGACAGATGTGGAAAGACAGCCACCGCCTTTTTAATGGAAGGCCCTACTTTCACGCGCCGAGCTTCTGGCGTAAGTGTTAGCAATATGTTGTATAAATAAAATCGTTACGATAAAATGTTACATGTGTTAAGGGCTTAACATGTTGGCAAGACGATCATTGGATGATGTTTTCAAGTAGCGAACGATCATGATCCTGGTAAAAGGGTTGAGTTGCTTTGAAGAGTGTGTAGTGAGTAGTTTGGATTAATTATTTAGGAGACGCTTTCAAAATATTACAGGATTTTCAATAAATGGGGAGAATGAAAACACCCAACATTTGAAAAAAAAATTACAACATTTATGGGAATAGCAATATTTGAAAAAAATACATTATCCTACTATTATTATAAATAACTGGTCCCCGTGGTTTCACTCGCGTTCGAGCTAAAGTGTTTGTTTGTTTGAACGCGCTAATCTCCGGAGTTATTGGTTCGATTTGAAAAATTATTTCCCTAATAGGAAGCAACATTATCCCCAAAGGTTATAGGCTACTTTTATCCCAGGAACACAGGGGACAGCTATATTTTACAATATAATTATATATTTATACGCAGCAAAATTCAAAAGTTGTCATGACAAGATAAAGTACATGAAAGTTAGTTCTCAGTACAAATTCTGATACTCATTATAAAACATGGCCAGCTTCAGTCAATCGTCAGTCATTTCCCCGAACTAATAACCATTAAGTTTGAATTAATATGAATATTAAATGGTAAGGTGCCACATCGGGAACATTATCCTGAAATATTTGTAAAAGGTAATTTAAACGGGTCGTTATGGAAATGTAACAAGAAAGGGGATTGAAACAGAGTATAAAAACTTTAAAAAAACAGCTATTATTAAATTTAACCAAACACATTGTCAAAATTCCATGAAACATCAATATTTTTTTTTTCTTAACGATGTGTTAGATGTGTTCTACAGAATAATGTAAATTGTGTTAAAAGTGACTAGAAACTGTATTGTAATACTCCATTAATTTATTATTTACAGATGACAACACTTGTTTTAAGATGCCTTAATAAAATTCAGCGCATTAATTCATGTAAATGTCACTAGTAAATCAGAGATCCTCGTTCGGCCACACGATGGCGTTTTGAATCACCGTTTCAACTGCATACTATTATTGCGCATGAGTCCTAAATCTAAAGATAACGCGCCTTCACGACGTGGGAGGGCCATCAAAATCCCTTCCTATGTTTAAAATAAAAATTCAACCCTAAAAGCAGTTTCATTTTATGAAGGTTCTTTATGTCCCGCGACATAGTAGATGCATTTATTTGTTCTTATAAAATTGTTATTACCTCGTTTCACAATTTCGTACTTTCGTTTCAGCGATGCTTTATATATTAAGTCGATGGGATGCAAGGTATTAAAACTTTGTCGGTTTCTTTTACTGAAGGAGCTTGTTTCATTTTACATTCCTCATAGTATTTGTCTTCCTTTTTAAAAACGAATCGACTTAAATTGGATTGGATCTCTAGAGGGCAAATGCCTGAAATTTTCGATAGAGGTGAAATATTTCAGCAGCAAAATCGCAGATGTAAATTAAATCTGGACCGTGGTTGCTATCCCGGACAGCTCCGAACGGGCATGGAATTCCAGTTAACTTTTTATCCGTCGCATCGCAACATTCTTTTAAGCGACATGAAATTTCTAGTTTTATGCCGAGTGAACTGAGGTTTAAATAAATGGAAGTACCGTGGGAAACTTATTTACTTTATCTCATTTGAAATCAGAGAATCTTTAAAACATGAGATTTAAATTGATCGGTGATACAGCAACAGTACTTCATTTCTCAGGAAATAAAACACACGAGACAAGCAACATTTGCCACTTTTCCCGCGACATTTGTGATGAGAGTCGCAAACATGTAATATGTCGCTCCCGGGACCCAGTTGAAGCAATACTTGCAACATTTCCGAGAAAACTTTTGTTTTTAATATATCACCGGTGAGGAATAATATTTTGTAGCAACTTTATTTTCAACACGTTGTTTGTTACAACTTACTTCAATAATAAATTAAAGGTGAATATTCTCGTTTGTGATAGTTAAAGAAACAGTCAATACTCAATGATAGATAACAAAAAAAAAAGCAAATAGCTAAGTGACTGACTGGACAGCAATAAGTGTCGATTTCCATCAGACTAACAGCCGAAATCAGCCGTTTCTACTTTTATTATTGAGATTCCAATACCAAAACATTGTTTCTTTATTTACAATAAAGCATGAATAAACAAACGTTTAAAAGAACCTCGCAAGTGCTGACTAGAATATAAACTGAAATGAACCACAAATTTTAGTGATTTTGAAAGAGTTTCTCTTTTTTGTAACAGTAATTTATTTTTTAATTTTGTTTTTTGCGATTTTCCTCGGATCCCATCATCAGATCCTGACTTGGTGATAATGGAACCACCTCAGGAGTATACTCTTTCGAATTAAAAAATAATTTTGAAAATCGATCGACAATTGGCAACACAGTCGAACATTCTCCTTTTCTGAAGTCGGTTAATAAAAGCAAATATATGTCTCTATATCTATCTATATGTCTATGTCGTTACTTCAGCAGCTAGTATTTCATCAACAGCAACCATTTCTTGATAATCTTCTGAAGGCTTAACAAAATTAGCTTATGCATATTTAAATGCCCAAAGGAGGCAATAAATCACACAACTATTACGCCAATTACGCAACGGTCAGACGTTCCCTTAATCCTTATGGTCCGTCCCAAGTTAGAAAAAGGGGCTCAGAAGCGACCCAACTTATACTGGCCTCCATGATTCAAATTGATTTATGTCCGCCGATAAGCAGATCGAAAACTTTCTCCAACATTTTCGGGAAGCTCCGCTTAGAGTAGGAAAAACTATTGTTTCACTCTTCACAGTTGCGTAACACCGAGTGCTATTGTAATAAGTTATTGGCAGAAGGATTTGTGGGTATAAGTTAGGCCGCGCACGGTTGCCCTGATTCCAGAGATATTGATCTCCGCGAGGCGGCCGCCCGCTCCGTGCCAGATGAAAAACGACTACAGTTTAACGAAAGGGAACTGTGCGCTCTAATTATTGCTTTCCTTTTCATTTTGCAAAGTTTCAGCAATTTCATATTTATAATATTTTGGACAATGTTAACAATTAGCTAACTCACGATAATTTTTAACCTCCTTCAAAATAGTCGACTTTTACAAAAAGAGTAATCCTCCTTCAAATACAATAAAATTAAAATAGGACCACCATGGCTAATACTCAACGCATCCAGAATCTCCTCATTTTCCTAACCAACTTCAAAAAAAGGAGGAGGTTCTCAAATCGGTTGTATATTTTTTTTATTTATGTAATATGTTTGTTTCCAATTTTTTTTGCTTATGAACCGATTTTAATAATTCTTTTTACGTTGGGTTTAGTATAACTCCAAGCTGGTCCCATATTAATTTTATTGCCTTTCAGTCAATTATCTACACATCAAATCATACCTAATTGATTTCAATCTGATGTATGTAAATGCAAAATCTAAGTAATTCTTACATTCGTCAATGTCCACAGAAAAATGCTACTGATTAAAAAATAATAGGACGTATAGTAATAAATAACGAACTTTATTAACCGTGATTATGTCGTTGTAATAACAAGGCACAATATAAAATAATGCGAAGAAATATCCGTCAAAAATGTAGGTGGCCATTCCGCCTCAAATGCGCCCCCATCCATCATAGGTAATCGGAAACGATCATTGCAAAAATGAGTATAATTTACTGTGAGCATCGCATTTTACAGTCGGTCCAAATTGCCGCCATTACATGCTACATGACACTGTGGTGCACCATAACGACTGCCCATTTTGTACCGAAACACTTTTTGAACTCAATGATCCAGTAACTATTGTTTTGAATTATACAACCCGTTTACTCTTCTTTATGGGCGGTCCGGTGAATAATTTCTCATCCCGCCTTCTTTTTTTAACAGGAACGGCACATTTCATAGAACTCCCGATGACAATTCTCTCCATTACGCGATACTGTCTTTCGGAGAACGGTCTTAGAACTGCAAAACTTATCCCCAAAGCTTTACCTTTGAGCAAATCATCTCTCAGCGTGGAATTCTCAAACATTCGAGTCTTTATGTACTTCAGAAGATTATCCAGATCAGAATTACTGAGCTTGACTAACGCAGCTATCGCAATCTTATCGTGGTCTTCTGAGTCTCTCATCTCTACTTCTAGTTTGATATCGTCTTCTGCTGAAGGATAAATGATCTCTTGAAGTTGAAAGCGGTTGGGTCCAGCTCCAACCATTAAAGCACACTTGAACGTGTTTTGCTTAAGAACTAAATTGTTCAACCAACCGGAATTACGCTCTAGGGCTTCGAGTAAGAAGGTCATGAAGTCACTTACTTCCTTCTGCTTTTTGTACGATGCTATAGCAGCTAAAGCGACATCAGGCAGTTCGATAGGCTTCTCGACACTATCATGCGATTTTTTAATTGGTGGTCTTTTGGAAGCCATATTTTTAAGAAACTTAAAACATTACTTAGCAAGGTACAAACAATTTTGGTTCAACAACTGCAAATTTTACTGTTTTGTATAAATTTTAGGTTCAACTTGAAATTTTGTTTGATAGTGACGCGTTTATTTTTCTTTCTAGTTTTTATGTCACTTCAAGTTTTTATGTACAAGTAGGCGTCAAGTAGGCAACTTTCTTATGTATACGTATACTTTAGTGGTAACTATGTATATAGCCAGTATCTAAAGTTCGTCAAAGCTTAGAATAAGCGTAGAAAAGAAATTAAGTCTAATGTTACTTGCCATGTATACACATCTACAGCTCCCTTATTTTTTTAATTGTTAGTACAGTGGCCCAAGAACCTTGTGTATAATTAAGGTTTTTGGTCTGGCCCTTAGATGCGTGGCCCCGCACATCTGTCTCTTGAACGTCACGTCAACGGTACGTCACCGATCTGTCATGTTCGTGACGTTCCGTGACGGTGAGTGATGTGAAGTGATGGATAACGTCCGACAACCCGTGAATGACCAGAGACGTTACACCTACCACCGACCGTAGAGAATTCTGTAAACCAACTTTAGTCAACCGACCGCCTACAAGTAGAATTCAATCCTTTGATGTTTGCGTAGGAGAAATAATGAAATGAATATTATGAATAATTATAGACAGTAGATTAAATAAATCACCAGACCAGAGATTGTTGATTATTAATTTTGATATCAAACATAGCAGTTAATAATATGTACCTACTTCTGATGAAATGATAATATTTTTTTGTGAACGTCAAAAGAGCGCGATAACCGATTATTGCTAGTGATTTTTTTTTATGTCAGAATTTTGACAAGCAGGTAGGCAGTCCACCTTATGGTAAGTGGTTACGCCTATCGCCATTTGCCGACCTGTTACAATGCCAAGAAAGCAACTGTACGTAAGGTGTGTGTGTGTAACGGTAGGTGGGTGCTTGGTTAGATTTTCAACATGAGGGTGGTAGCTAGCCAGACCGTCTGGCCCAGACGTGTACCTACTACAAAGAATGTATGTGTACATGTTTAATAAGGACAATTTTATTGATATTCCAGCATAAATTAAACATTCACAGTTTAATGAACTGTTATGCATAATGTATGAAATTAATTAGGTTACTAAAAATTATCCCTACAACAATTTACTGAATTTGCATAGTGCTTGCCATACAAATTCTAGTTATTAGGTACCTACTTAAAATGTGGGCGTTTATTTATTGCCGACACCGTGAACTACAATTTAGATTGACCTTTCAGAATTAAGTAGGTAAATAGGTGTTCAACATAAGACTCGAATAATACGATTTATTTTATTGTGTAGGCTAAAATTATTTTAACAAGGCAGTTATTAAATAATTTTTAGCTTTATTTAAATAACTGTTATTTAAATAAAGCTAAAAATCACGACTGCGCGGTTCGTAAATAGTTCGGGAATGATTTTCTAATCATTTCTCATTACAAAAAAAATATTATACAATTGATGTTTATTGTTATTTGTAATGAGTACAAATCGTTATTTTAGTTACCTTTACTACTTACCTTTTAAAATTCTTCATTTTCATACCCCTCTTGATACGTTTGAAAATATGGAAAATATACTTTTTGGCGTCAAAAATCCGCCATTTTGATTATGTAACTCATGCAATAAAGACGAATCTAACGAAATATCATTCATGAAAATCGGTTCAGCCATCTAATAGTAACGAGGGAATATAAGGACGGACATACATACTTACATACAGGTGAAACACAACCCTCCTTTTTTGGCTTCGCCGCAGTCGGGTAAAAAAAACGTCCCGTTTGCTTGTAACTATTATCATCATAGTATAAAAGATAATACCTACTTTGTCTAGTTTACAACATGAGATGAGACGTGTCTAATAGAGCGTTTAAATAGTTCCAAATCACGTTTTGTAGCCTAAGTTGTTAATCTAAGGTACACTTTTATAAAACCAGTTTTTGCTAGATGTCGTAATCTTGTAGCTAAGCTACCTAAAGCAGATAGATAAATTAGTATATATTTGATATTAGCTTACCTACTCGTAGTTTTCAAGAACTCCTGATTTTTATATCACAATAATGTAGTCACAAATGGTACCTACCTAGATTCAGGCTAGCTAAGGTTTATAAATCTTTTCTCAGGAACTGCATTATTTTTTAGGCTTCCGTACCCAAAAGGGGCCAACGGAACCCTATTACTAAGCCTCCGCAGTCCGTCCGTCGGTCCGGGTGTCAGCGGGCTGTAGGTACCTTCGAGGTAGGTACCTACTTTACCTACTTATCTCATGAACCGTAATAGATTGTTGTTTTTTTTACAGAATACCTACCTGTTGTAATGTTGCCTGCCGCTATAACAACAAAATATAATAAAAATAAAATAATTTTGGTAGTATTAATTCCCACATGAAGTAACATAACAATTTATTTATAATTATATTATTTAAATAAATTCAAAGAGAAGGTTAAGTAGGTACCTACTCTATGTTAAACAGAGATTCATTGTATTGGGCCTACTGGGCAGGTAGGTAACATACCTATAAGGTGGTTAATTATGTGGTAGACAAGAATACATGCTTGTCTTCCATAACCATAACTTTTCTCTGCACCTGGCCAAGTGACTATTTGTGAACCTAGGTATAGGTAGGTAGTACCATCACAGTACCATAGTTGATATTTTTTTGTCTTAATAATAATTACTTATTAACTAACAAATCTTGGAAAATGCAGTTGTTCAGAATTTTTTGTTCCATTTAATTAAACTACCGCAACTAACCAGGAACCCGCTAATCAAACTAAACATTCGTGCGGAAACTCAGTAGATCCAGCAAAAAAAAAACTGCTAACGCGAGAAATTGCCTTTCAAAGGGAAATAGCTTGCGAGATCGTGGCGCGTATCGAGGTCAAATATATTGTACGAACGTATAGAACGTCAACTAGGCAGCATGAACCAAATAGGTTAGGTCCAACATGATCAAAACAATAAAACTTACCGAAAACACCATTCACATCCAGTAGGTACCTATTCCGTTAGAAGATTCGCTTCAACGGTTGTCGGCAATGCTGTCACTCACGCACACACACGCAAAAACACCGTAGTAAACGTCATACCAACGTTTACATCGTTAATTACACTATTTAGCGTTGTTTTTCGACACTGCCAACATTATATCACATGTAGAACAACTTTATCTCGCACATTTAACGATCACAAGCCTCGGAATGTCCGTGAACCATAGAAAAAACGTAATTTTTAGGCAAAGACAGACCTAATCACCACTCCTTTTCTCTCACGGATTTCTGTGATAGCGAACAGCTGCGGCGCGTTGTTGTACCAAAACAAATACAACTAGCGACATCTATTGTCATCTAATTTGAATATTTATACCTGCATGTAAGCAATGCACCTCGATATCTGAGATATTTGTAAAGTAAACATATCTGATGTTTTAGTACATACTTTTTTCAACAGATGGCATTGCAAAAACAAAAATAAAACCAAAAATCGTTTAGAAAACATTATAATAAATTATCATAGACTACCTACCTATTTTAATCCTCCTAGTAATTATTCAATAAAAAAAATGTCTTCATCTAACAACTATAAAAAATATTAACATAAACTTTCTGTTACAGAGAAAGATCCTATGATTTGTTATTTCTTGAGTTAACTAAGAGAAAATAATAATATAACAGATTACGTCCATAGTATACAAACTATTGCGAATCATCAGATTATATTTTATTAATGCAGAAGGAATAAAAAAAAGCTCCGCCGTAACAGTGTTAGACACTGCCGTGACCAGGATTCGAACCTGGGTTACTACGGCCACAACGTAGGGTCCTAACCACTAGACGATCACGGCTATTGGAGCGGTTGAAACGAATGGCGAAATTTTAGATTAGAATTGACGATTTCAATATTCTATAATAATCGAGTTAAAAACAGTAGACATGGTTTACACATTTCAATGTATCTTTATTTTAATATGATTGATCGAAGTTATTTTACTTCAAATAGATGTGGAGATTATTGCACTATGTAAATAGAACAGTACCTAAGTAGTAATTAATTGAATTGTAACTATTATTGAATTTTATGATTTAAACAAAATGTACATAAGAAAAATACTTGCTACATGAATTCACCACGATTACAAACTGTACATGGTACATACATAACATCCAGAGGTCAATATTATAGCCAGTATTGACCAGTATTGGTGGCTGTATTACCGTATTGAAAGACCAGATATATTACAAATAATGTAAGCAAAGATTTTTGTATTACAAACACTATCTATCTGCAAAGCTATGGCACATATAAAGCAATATTTTGTTCATCTATCTTCAACATTACTATGATCTAGAAACTTTTGTATACTAGGTGCCAATGTTTCCAGAACATTGACCATCCTATTGAAGACTGATAATAATTGATCTTGTTGTTTTATCCTTGCCATTTCTCCTTCATGTGCCATTTTCTCCCTTTCTCTTTCAAATTCTAAGAACTTATCTGTGATAACTTTCATGTATTCCCCTTTTTTCTTTCTTTTTTTCAGTGGATGTTTTGAAGTGCTACATGAGGCTTCAGTAGAAGAAGAGTTGTTTGGACTGTGTGGCGCTATAGTGGTCTCATTGACAGCGCAGAAGAAACCTGGTAGAGTTGGTGATATGGGTGAATGAGGGCCTTCACACGAGTCGGCGCCTAACTCATCCTGCAATAAACAAGAATAATTTACAATTATATCGGCTTATATCTAGGTAATTTAACGTAGCTTGTTTTCATGTTGGTTGAGTTCAAATAGGTTCAATAAATTTATAGTATGCTTATTGGATGTTAATATTTTTAGTTGCATTTTTTTTTGTTGATGATTTGAAAATGACGATGTGGCCAAGGGAACTGAACTGAACATAGAACTGACTCTAAGTGCATCTTCAAAAACACATTGGCAGAATGTACTTACTTTCACTACTAAGTACCTACTCAACCTTATACCTACAACTGAATTGTTTGAATTACCAAAATTAAATACTTAACCTTTATTTTCTGAACTTCCTTGTCAATTAAATATTGGGTACTTGTCTTTTTTTTCTTTTTACTGGCCAACAATTGTAAAACTCTCTTCTCAAGATCTGTAAGTATCATTTCACCTCCTTCCAGCCTTAACTTTTCATATTTTTTCCTGGTATTGCTTTTGAAGTCACTCCAAGCCTGAAAAATTGGATGAAATGTGTTATGGCTTGCTTATTGAGTAGTTTAATGTTTATGATATCATCATGTCAGCCGAAAGACGTCCACTGCTGGACAAAAGCCTCCCCCAAGGATCTCCACGATGGCCGGTCTTGCGCTACCCACATCCAGCGGTTTCCCGCGACCCTGACAAGATCGTCGGTCCACCTTGTGGTGGGCCTGCCCACGCTGCGTCTTCGCTGCGGCGTTCGTGGTCGCCACTCGAAAACCCTTCTGCCCCAGCAGCCGTCGGTTCTACGAGCGATGCAACCACTGCCACTTTAGTTTGGCAATTCTTCGGGCTATGTCGGTTATTTTGGTTCGCCTGCAGATCTCATCATTTCTGATTCGATCTCGCAGGGAAACTCCGAGCATAGCCCTCTCCATCGCTCTTTGGGTGACCCTGAGCCTTCTTATGAGGCCCATCGTAAGCGACCATAGATGATTTATGATATGGCCAGAATCTAACCAAAGCAATCAGTAGGTAAGATATTCTTCAGATTAATTCTTAATAATTGTGAAATAGATAACTACAAAACATTTCACCTTACGCCATTTACCAAGTGATTTTGTATCTTTCTCAAACTGGCTGTTTAGTATGCCAGTCAATTCCTCCCATTTTTTGTTACTATTTATCCGAGCTTGGGCAGTTTGAAGACCACCACATAAATCTCCATGCCTACAAATATAAGTGCATAAAAACAACTAGGTATCTGCAACTAGTAATTGTTTATTTATTCATCTACATACTCCTCCCTCAATTTACAGGTAACCTAATCTATGAAGATTTGATATTATTATCTAGCAATCACCATAATATTATGAGCTTTTA
This sequence comes from Tethea ocularis, assembly GCA_963555595.1. Lineage (NCBI taxonomy): Eukaryota > Metazoa > Arthropoda > Insecta > Lepidoptera > Drepanidae > Tethea > Tethea ocularis. The sequence continues at coordinate 7,723,960 of OY741972.1, read as the reverse complement.
AGGCTTCATTTGAAGGTTTATAGGGTCATCAGCGTATCGTCCTATCCTACCAGGCTTTTGTCTAGCTTCAGCAAATCAATATCCTTACCGTTCCATATACTCTATCATCACCATAAATTGACCTTGGGTTCCACTCTTGGCCCTCATAATAGCCTCAGGTAGTGATAATTCAGAAGCAGCTGAGGTATGTTTTAAGTTCATTAAGTTGAATATAATTTTTGAGTGTTTAAAAGGAAATTAATAAACTGATTAATTCAATTCATAAATCCATTTAAACCGATTCGTAGATTATTTGTTTCATTAAGTTCCTTTTTGTTTGCTGAACTTTGCTGTTCGTTCAATCAAAAAGTCAGTCAGATTTTTGTTTTGTGCCCAGATAAAATCTAGTGATGGGACTCGAATCACATTTGATTCGAATGAGCCGAATGATGACGGTGAAAACTTGATTCGAATGAGATTCAATGTTGATTCGAATTGTCGAGTTGATTCAAATCATCTTTACGTTTCGAATGAGATTGATGATTCGAATCTTATATTACGCGGTAAGATTACCTAAAAGATAAGACGGTTAAAATTCGTTCACGTTTTTTTTGCATTGTTACCAAGATTTATTTTACCGTATAAATATATAAGTAATAATTATTGTTCAAAAGTACCTAAAAAGTGATAATTTTTAGTTAGATATATTATAATTTTTCAAACTCCGTCCGTAGAGGTTTGTTAGTTACTTTTTCACAAGTAATTCAAACACGTTAAAAAGCGTTTACAAATAATTTTTAAACGATTTTTTAGTCCCATTTAAACGATTTTATTGATTCGAATCAACGTATAAATTTGTATTGATTCAAATGTATCAATCAATTCGAATCATGATTCGAATTTTTGCCGGGTTATTCGAAACCAGGCAATGAATCGATTCAGTGAATGGATCAGAGACACTAAAAATCGAAAGTCGATTACCGTACTACGGCAAGCAACACATAAAATTAAGAATCGATCTTTTTCGGAGTTATTTGTCAACTCAGTTATGTCAAGCAAGTGTCAGTCAAACAGTCTTGCCAACTGCTACCGTAAGAAATGCGCCAAAGGGTAGTTGACTGACTTATCAAATCAGCTACTTTTTAACAAATGTCATAAATATAGTATTATGTATGACGTTTCACAGTATCAAAATAATGATCTACTCTTTGTGTTGTGGTTCTACTTCTACTGGATGTTTTTGATGAAAAGATGTTTTCACGTGTTTTTAGATGTTTTATGCATTGGTTAGAATTTGGTCATTTATTTTTGACACTCAACTACCCTATTGTGCTAATATGCCTTAAGCACTAAATAAAAAAATTGTTTATAAATAACATCATCATTATATCAGCCGAAAGACGTTCATTACTGGACAAAGGCCTTCCCCAATGATCTCAGGAGTATTATGCGACTATTTCATGAAATTATCCCACAAATACATACTACTAACTCGGTGAAATATTATGTTATTGATTTATTTTGTTATTAACCAGTAATTTAATAAACTATGTTGACAAACTTACAACCAACCTAGGTATAAGCAAGCTGCAATTCGCAAAAATGGTTATAAAATTTGAATTTCGCTGGCTCGCCCACCGCCAGCTAAACTAAAATTAGTTTAGTTCGCAGTTTTTCATACAAGCCACAACTAACTAAAATAGCCCAACTAAGTCAAACTACTGTATCGCCTATCGAAGCTACACGAACTAAGCCAAGCCCCTCTAACCCCTTTACGTTACCCCACTGGCGCCCTAGTACACCCTAGTATATAGTGTATTATCTATGCTGGCGCCTTTCGCTAGTATTTAGTATATACACACACACACAACTTAATATTTTTTTGCGTAGGGTTCAGTATTAGCTCCAAGGTGGTCCCATTTTAATTTAATTGTTTTTGAAGGTTTTATTATTTTTTTACAAGTTAATTTCGGTGGTCGAACAACTTATTTCCCAGTTTAGCTCAGCTTAGTTCTTAATTAGTTTAGCTGGTGTTAGACGATCGGCTTAGTCTCATGATATTGAAAGTCTGTAGCGCTCGCGCACAGTTGGTTGAACTAAAATTGTGTAAATGGATTTGGGAAAGGAAAATAAAAATACAGTGAGTCATTGCTATCGTTTATTGATTTAAAATACAAAACTTAGTGACATAAAGCTCTATCCTTTTATTGTTACAGTGCCTGCGAACTGACAATCCGATAGGAAATAAACATTTTAGCTCATCGCGCACCACCACATACCTTCACTCACGTTCCATATAATTCCATACTGTCACAGTACAAATAAATAGTATAGTATATTACATACTCAAGCGCAAACATCTAGGGCCATTCTTGAGTAATGGATTTAGTTAGAACTATATTCCAATAGGTTGGTGTTTTACGTGTTCTTTATCACTTAACATTCCGACATGTTTATAAAGTACACAATGTCGTGTCGTCACGGCAGATTTCCTCCAGTAACATCTCAAACAATAAATAATTATACATAATTTAATTAATAGGAATCAAAAAGTACAACTCATTATTTGAACACAAGTAATATTGGTGAACTACTTATTGTATATTCTTTACATTATTCTGAATACATAATGCAGTTCATTCCGCTTTACAAGTTTCATTAAAAATAAACTAAATCATACAACAATGTATATTACAATTATAAAGTACAAGAGATGAACACAATTTCTATAAGGTTCTACAAAATGGAAACCTGCCTGTTTGTTTATTGCTCTATATATCAAATTAAACATGTATACCATACCTATTTCTTATACTCCATCTAAAAACCCTATAACCTCATGAAGCAGAAAAGTATTACAGTAAATATTATACAGATATTTGAAAAATTTATACAGAATTTGTACAGAACAGCGAGATTAGAAATAGATTCAAATCTACAATCAAACGAAAGTGATAGCATATATTTATTATGTTAACAAATAAAAAATTCAGAAAATACTTTCATGCTTCATGTACAAAAAACGAATAGCTGTACCATACGCTATTTAGTTTCTAAACCAATCAATCTGTTGTGGGAGTTTTATAAAAATTCACACCAACAATTTGCAATAAGAAATTGTCTGCTATCAGTTACAATGTCGTCGTATTAGCCGCTTTATTCTGAACGGGCATCACTTCAGTCGATTATTAACTAAAATATAATTCAAATAATATTTCGCTAGACCATGTTATGTTCAGAATATAGTTGCTAATTGTTAAGCCCGCCACTGACGCAACTTTTTCCCAAAATCGGTGGACAGGTTTAACATTATTATTTATTTATTTATTTAGAAATAAATTATTTCTAAAACTATTTAGGGTAATAAGGTCCCCAAATATATAAGCATTAATTCGACATAAGAATAATGCTTCATCAATAGTAAATTGCATATAAATTACTCCATGTACTGTAAATGTTTTCACATATTAAAACAGTTTCAGTAACAGTTAAAGTAATGAAGTATTCACTATTAAAAATACAGTAGCAATCCTTTCCATTATTACATTGTAGTGTTAATTAAAACAATAATTATGATTCATATTGGACAAAAAGTGATACATCAGTGGCGGTTCTTATTTATTAAAAAGTTCCGGCACAATAAGGCAGTGATTCAGTGTAATCTATACAAAATATCTCCATTACAAAGTTTCGACCAGTCTGTTGCAATGAGGTTTGTCTATTGTAGATTCAAATCCAAAAAGGTTGAACAAGTCAGTAATTAAATTTTTAACTCCTATCTGAAATACCCAATTTTATATATGTTTCAACATTCTCATAACCTACAAGTACATTTTGTGTTTTTATAGAATTACCTATATATACTATTATCTGTTACACATTGTCTGAATATTCCAATGGGTCAAAAATAACCTATATGTATTATAACGCTCGGGACTCAAATCACAAGCATTACAAGATTGGAAATAAAATATTTATATTATACAACAACTCTGAAATGCGAGGGCATAGTTTTGATATCAAACGTTTTGAATACATGTCAAACGTGTAGAGATGAATCTCTGTACATTCGTAAACAAATGAAATCACATAAATATTCTATTTCATTGTCAATGTATAAAAACAAATACTCATTGGCCCTTTGAATTTCAGTCATCAGTTGCCGACACTTTTAAAATATAAAGCTTGCGATAATTAAAACTGAATGAAAGCCTAACTAGCATAGATCGTAACTAAACTATAGATTATCCAGGTTATGTTGCAGTCTGTATCCATTAGTCGGTTTCCTAAATTTTATATACAATATTTACTTTCTACCATATTGCGTCCTTGATATGCATTGCGTAACAATAAAAAAACCTAGCTTTCATGCCCTCGATGCATCCGGGTGTGGTGAATAGGATCGTCTGCGATCATTCGGAACATTCTCTAAGTACTGTCGAGTGAAGCAATTAAGAACAAATAATACAAGTACACGTTACAACGTAACAAATCGTCACCATAATATTTTCTTTACAGTCAGACTTATCGCATTAAATAAAAATATAGAATTATAAATATTGGGTTCAGTCCAAGAGTCCTGCCACAGATGGTACTAGAGTCCTAGTCCAACGCCGAGGTGTCCCGATTCTCTATGATTACTCACTACCGCCGACGGTGACGGCCGGCGCGTGCCTACTGCCTCTAAATATAGAGCCATTTACTTTACTTATTTATACTACACCAACTGTCGCAGCGCACCAATACACAGAACCTTCATCCGGCGCCACCTCCAGGCTCCAAGCTTCAGGTTCCAGCGCGACTCACAATATCAAAGTTCGGCGACGGCACACACACACAACCGTTAACTCATTAAATTTTTTATTCATTTGAGCACTCGTCATAGTCACGTTCTAGTTCGGTCTAAGCGTCCGGAGGCCGTCGCGCGTCACGTATTACACTAGAGTTAGTCACAATCACTGAGCGTCACGTGTGTGTCTCCGGCGGCGACGCGGGTGCGACACGGGTGCGACGCGGCGGCGTCACGGCGGCGATTAGTGTATGGCGACCGGGGAGTGCTGCACGCAGACGGGCTGCAGCAGTTCGTCGTCGCGCCGCGCCTCCACTTCCATACGTTCGGCGCCGCCCCACAGCCGCGCGCCACCCACTGCACACAACACTATCATATTACACCTGAATTTTATTGACCTATTTAGTATTGTTAGATGCTTTGCAGTGTCATCGCAAGAGTTATGCCAAAACAGTGTAAATATCTGCTGTTCCCCTGTAAACGAGGGGGTTAAATTACATCAGATAGTCCAACCATGAAATCTCACTTGCTTTTTAAACAGTATTTTATTTTAACCTTTGCTATGACACAACTTTTCTACTATTAATTAGTGTAATATTGGGGGCTATTCGCTACTTTATATTGATCTATAATCAAGATATAATATATCCTTATTCTAATTAATGAAAAAGATTGTTCAACACTACTGATAAGTGCAACAGTTTTAACTGATGCTGCATTGTCTATGGAGGAGTTTTGATCGTTTGATTGAGTATTAAACGCATTATAAAATATTTTAGATTGTGCTTCGGCATGCCAAATTAATAGAATATATAAATAAGAACATGGATGTATAACTTGAAAAAAAAAACAGTAAAATAATTCCAACAATACATAAGCTGTCAATAAACAAATCAAAATTAGAGCTTAGGAATCTGCAGCTAACAAGTAAATGTTTCATCTACACATGTATAGCAATAAAGTATTTAATCATTTTGAACACAATTTTGTTAAGTGAACTGATTATGAATCATATAAGAATTTAATTAAGGTCCATTTGGACTCTACTCACATGAAGCAACCTGACTGCGTTATTAAAGCGTTGCTATAGTTCACAATTATTTCTAGGAAATTGGTATACCTGCTAAAGTTACACAATAAGGCCCAGTTTGCTATTGAGAATACCCCAGAATCAAACTAAAATAATACTTACTATTTCATAAAGTAATTAGTGATATTAATTCTGCTTTTGAAACTTAAAATTCATCTATTTGATATACTTATATACTATTATATTACTGATATACTGTATATATACAGTATACTGTAGATATACTGATATACTATATTACTGATATACTATTTTTAGCTAATAATGGTTGGCAAGCTGCAGATTCCAAAACTATAACAAAGCCATGCGTGAACAACAACGAGCATGCAACATGGGTCGGCAGGTCACCACTAAATGGTCGGGGGTCAACATTCCGAGAGTACAAGACGGCAGACCTGTTAGGCAATTAGGCACTAGTGTTGGCCGCTAGTGTCGCGGGGCCGGGCCGCCGGACCGCTCTAGTCATCGCGGATCCGACGGGCCATCTGCCACGGGATAATCGCCATTATGAATTGTGTGATCAGGGTCGGGTTGGCATGGAAGTTACTTTGTGTATAGTGGGGGAACAGAGCATGTCAAAGATTTTTAGCCTGGAAATTACTATTTATATTGTATGAAGTTATATGGTTAATAGCAGAGAAAGTGCGAGGTGTTCAATTTTGGTTAATTTTGCACACATTCAGTTCAAAATTTGTGAGTATTTAATTTAATTTAGAATACTGAAGAGACTAGAGAAGATGGTCCAAAAATATGTAACAAGACATGGCAGAGAGCAAATGACAACATTATACAATGTGGCATATCTATATGACTCCCTCTCTTTCAAATCATGTCTCTTAGTAGGTATTATTAGGTGTATTTTTTGTTCATGTAAGTAACTTCCATGAGTGATTTACAGAGGATTTCTTCAAAAAGAACATGTTGGTTAGTCAATATTAAATTATGAAGCGTAATGTGTTAGCAATGAACACGACACAAGCTTAGAATGACCATGATTAGACTTAAACTACATAAGAATGATAGATACATCATACAACTATAATTATATGATGATTTCCATTTTATAATCTAAAGTTAACAGTATTTTGAGGTGAAAATTTTGCACACTTCACATCTCTTGGTAGGAGATATGAGTCCCTATTGGAGACCCACTATCCTTTTTACGTGCTAATAAGAGACAACCACATTGGAACACGAAACCTAAACTGTTAGGATCATTTAGTATAGATCCATTTTACCACAATCTCACCAGGCAAGGGATAATGTGGCTGAAACTCAAAGCCTAGAAAAAATCTGACTTAAAATGCTGCTGTTGGTTCAGTAGCTCGTTCTTGCCGTAGCTTTTGGCTGGTAAACAGCTAATAAGTAAGTTTAAAACGGTCGTTCTAGCAATATTGATATATGCAACTCATTTTTCGAATTTACAACAGTAATATGCAATTTGTCAAATTCGGCAATGCTAAAAAAAATTCTATCAATCTTTCTACAAATCGTACTATCTGTGACTGCCTAGAAAGAGTTTATGTGGAGTTGAGAAGATCAGAAATGCAAATTGCCATAATTGAATTAGAAAAAGTTGTACAACTAAAGCTGTCAGTCTTGATGAGCCAAAGTCGACCTTAGAGTTTTGCGTTAGTTACCCTGTATTTTCAGCAAAAAATATTGAAACTAGGCTCTGTTATAAATTCGAGAAATTAATTGCATATAATAGGGATATTATTGGGCGACCTTTTAGTCCAAGGTACCTAGTTAAGTAACAAAATGCTAACCATGTTGATGATGTGAGTGCGCTTGCTGCGTATTGGTGGCTTCGTCTGCAGTGCGTTTGAAAAAGTTGTGTTGCAGCGCGTAGTAGGGCGTCACTCGCTGCTTCGGCTCATACTCCAGCATACGCAGTATCAGGTCCTGGGAGAAATTGATTCATGTTACTATACACATCTGTACTAATAATAAAGCTGAGGAGTTCTTATGAACGCGCTAATTTATGGATCTCCGCCACTAAGCAAGTAGTTCAAGCCAGGCCAAGTTGGCGCGATTGGTTAAGTAAGTCACAAACTTGCCCCAAAAATTGGGATATCAGATATTTATGACAAAATAGATAGATGGTCAAATATTAATTGGTAGTAACATTTATGTTTATGGAATGTATAACATATCAGATATATTTGACCATCATCGTGTGTGCATATGTATCGGATGCTTACTGTACAAGCTTTGCTTGGTTCGGGAACAGATAATCGTGGGTGAATAATACTCCAGGATATTATTTTTATGCTTCAAGGTAGCCTTCTACATCATCCCTTATAATAACTACCTAATTATATGATAAGGCTATATTTTATATGAAGATGAATCGTTTAGCAAAAAATGTAATGGTGGGTAGGTATGTATGTATGTACTGGTACCTTAAACTTGAGATAGTCGGAGACGGAGTGTCCGGGCTCCCCGCGGCGGCGCGCGGCCGGCCCGCCGCCCTCCACGCCGAGGATGTCGTGCAGCCGCCGCGTGCCCGCCACGCGGTACTTCCTGTAACCACTGCACACATTACATCTCACACTCACCTCCCCTCACACTCACCTCCCCTCACACTCACCTCCCCTCACACTCACCTTCCCTCTTCACACATCACACTCACCACATCCATACTAATAATAAAGCTGAAGAGTTTGTTTGTTGTAATGCGCTAATCTTCTGAGTTACAGGTCTGATTTGAAAATTTGCATGGTGGTAGGGTACTTTGTAGTACCCGTCTGTCTAGCTACCACCCTCAAGTTGAAAATCTGTCGCCAAGCACCTACCTGTATGTTCCGACAGCTGCACTTGAGAGCCAGTCTAGAATTTGTGTGCTTACCACCTTCGGCCACATCATAGCTGACCACGATGAGATTGTGGTCAAACACAGGCCTATAAATAGTAAAAAAGAAAATTGCTATCTGTATGCCATATTTCAAGCTGATCCGTCCAGTGGTTTGAGCTGTGCATTGATACGATAACGATAACGAATCATTGCAAAAATAATTTGACATGTCCGAATTGAAACTTACCTCCCATCCTTGCCATTGACTTTCTTTAAAACATAACCACCGCCCTCTGACGCCGGTAATTTGTCAAAGAACTTTCTCGTTTTGTGAGCCTGAAAAATAAACAAATCATCAATCTGTGAATACAAAGACAATGTAAATGGAGAATTCTATCCACTCATATGTATATAAAGTTTTTCTCAAACTGCAGTTTCATCAGAATTCTATGAAACATCGCCTATAGTGTACCTTTTCGATTATTGTTAAATTTCTCTTAACAATGCGGAAAAGTTACAACTCTCGATCTATAGATCCAAAGACCTTACCTTACTTTCCTACGAAAAATATCTTTATCCTCACTAATATAAGGAAAAGAAACTGAGCCTCTCTGTCTTTCTGTATATTGCATTTTCAAGAAAATTGACAGAGCATGGTGACGGACATTGGAATTTTTTTCTCCTCAGAACCCCAAGGGACAGCTAGTTTTGAATAAATATTAGGAGACTCTTATCTACACTTACCCTACTTCCTACTATATATTATCCTATCCTAATAATATTATATTTGTGAGTATGTTTGTTACTTCTTCACACTCAAACGGCTGAACCAATTTCGGTGAAATTTGGTATGGAGGTATCTGACACCCTGTATTAACACAGGGTACTTTTTATCCTTCGGGGACGCGGGTGAAACTGGGCGAAAGCTAGTATAAATTATTTCCAACTCACCTGGTCCAATAAATGGTCGGGGGGCATACCAAGAACTTCAACAATCTTGTTCATCTGGTCAACTTCATTGGCGCCGCTGAACAGAGGTTCTCCCGTGTGCATCTCGACTAATATACAGCCTAGTGACCACATGTCTATCGCTAGATCGTAGGGCACGCCGAGCAATACCTCCGGTGATCGGTAAAACCTTGACTGGATGTATTGGTATATCTGGAAAAAGTGGATCACAATTAATTGGTTTAAAACAGATTATAAAAAAAAATAGATTGTTATGTAGCTTGCTTCTGGTTTACATAGTAGGTACAAAGTGGTGGGTATAGAATGTCCCGTGATATTATTTATTTGTCTTAAAAAATATTGCCAAGTATTATTGATTTTGTTTTTTATTTTTAGTTGACAACAATCTCTCTATATGATTTCATAGAGTTCAGCTGCTTGAAAACATCTTTAGAATTAAGCACACCTACTTATTGACTATTAAATATTACAAAATTCTTTGGAAGAAAGAACAAAAGTGTATATACTGAAGAAATATTCTGTACGCAGTATGTTCAAATTACAATATTTTTGTGTAATCATTTTCATTTGTAAATACGTGTTAAAAAACATTCAATCAAATACCTAAGGTTAATACATTTTGAAAATTATCCCATTATCATTTGACAGTACCGAGTTATGTAACAAAAAGTACTACGCTTAAATTGTCTCTAATTGTAATCAATTTATTGAAGCAATCACAATTAGTAGCAATTAATTATACCCATCATTAAGTTTTCATATAAAAACGCCGAAGATATTCAAACATGAAAGGCGTTATCATCTACGACGTACAATTATTTATCTAACTGAGAAGGAAGTGTTACAATTATTACTAGTTTAGTGATGTTTCGTGATGGTCTATTTTACTCGAGTATATGCTGCTTAGTTATTTGAGTACAAATCTATACTAATATTATAAAGCTGATGAGTTTGTACGCGTATCTCAGGGACTACACTAGTCTCGATTTTAAAAATATGGTTAATTATTATGTACGCGAAAAACTCAAAACCCGTTTTTTTGTAATTTAGTTGTTACTTATTTATTATTATTGTGGCTATCTCAATCAGTCGCAAGGGGAGCGCGGTCGCCTAGGTGTGACGGCGATAGTTCGTACAATAACTTGACAAGTAATAAAGATATTTAATTTTAACATGGGAAAGTAATTATTTTATCTAAAGTCCTGGCAAGTAAAATCTACAGTTCAAATTTTAGATTTATCTTATTTGTAAGTTTTATCCATTGTAATTTTGAAATATTTTCGCTTATCGACTTTCCCAGATCTATATGAGTAAAGTTTATAAAATTGAGCTTTATTTAATTTGTATGAAGCTGACTCGCAGTAAATCATCTAAACGTAATATTTTATTCTGACTAGTGATATGTACTCGAGTGAATCTCAAAAACAATCCCAACACTATTATAATGTGTGAGCTATAAAATTTAAGACGCAATTGGCGATAACCCGTGCTACGTTTGGTATTGAATCACACAAGCCCGATGTGATTTATTCGCGCAATTAGCGTACACCGGGAATGGAGTCTATAAATCGGGCCGACTCGTTAGCTTGATAGTCCACCACGCGATGATATAGATTTCCATGTTGAAATATAAATTAGACTTTGGATTTTGATCTATTATATACCAATAATCAGAGCAGCCTTCTAAAAATAGCACAATATGAATGGTGATTGTAATTTGAATATGAAATAGGTACTATGGCTGGAAACGATTATTTTTAATCACTTCTTCAAGCAGGAGTCCGGTTGTTATATGGAATCACTCAAATTCATACAAACAATGTAAAATATCTATTTAGATGAGTTGCCAAGTTGTAAAACACTATTAATGCATTTAATATAATTTTATCTTTATATCATTGTGTGCATGTTCGCTTAGCTTGTCGTCTTGTCGATCAACGAAGCGATGAAATAAACTATGTGAAATACACGTGCACATTGTGTGAATAATTATAAACACTATGATTATACGCCTTATCATTGAATTTATTACACAATTTTACTGCCTTTGTTTACATACCGCCCTCCATAAAACATACTGCATCATCAGGTTTACTTTTCGGAAACATTGTTACATTAAGTATATTGATAACACGTTGATTAAAATATTGCAAATGATTTGATCGTTTCTCCGGTCCATTTAATAGGTATAAAATAACACCAGCAAACTTACCCTTTGACCTAGTTGACACGAACTCCCGAAGTCCACAATTTTAATGGCCGACCTCTTAGGATTGCACAGAAGTATATTCTCGGGTTTAAGATCACAGTGAATTATATTTAGTTCTGGAAAAGAATGAGAACAACTTATTAGTATGTTCGGCTGAATAAATTGGCGAGAAATGATAAAGCTTCCTAGATATATCAAGTTGTTTGTCATGTCGCTCTAATTTCAGAGTAGGGATTTGGTGGATTTAGATCTTCTCGTTTATTGAGTGTTAGTTGTGAATTCCAGAAGTAATACACGAAATCAGAACAGCCATATAAATATTTTTCGCTCCAAATTGTGAATTATAAAATATGTAAAAGACGATGAGCCAAAGCGTTTTATCTTCGTTGTGGAAAAACCATAAGTACTGATCATAAGCTGTGGATTGCTACTAGATAAAGTCTTAAATCGCTTGCAGATATCCAATTCAATTCTCCAGACAGAATTATAGCGCTTGATCCTCTGCCACCAATTTCTCGTATCGACTGTCAGTTCTTGTCCTGCCCATTATTACTCGTAGCAAAGAGGCACATGGGTGTTCTGATGCCGCAATATCTAGTGCTAGTTAAGGCTTACAATAAAGGTAGATAACTCACCAGGTTGACTAAGGAACAATAACGCGGTGCATAGTTGTTGCGCAAACTTGCGCGTGAGATTTAGCGACACGCCGCGAAAGTTGGTGTTGCGGAGCAGATCGTACAGATTGTACGAGAGCAGCTCGAACACTAGGCACAGGTGGTTCCGCCACATAAAGTGACGTTTCAGTTTCACTGAAACACAATTAAATACAACGTTAACATCAAGTTGATTGTTATATTATCTATATAAGTATGTATTTACAAAAAAAAATAGTATATGTAGTATGTCAGTTATCTTGTTTCCATAGTACAAGCTCTGCTTAGTTTGGGATCAGATAACCGTGTGTGAAAAAATGTCCCAGGATATTTATTATTTATTTATTATTAGAAAACAATTTAATTTATTGAGATATCAAACGCAAACATTTTTAATTACATTTACTTGGTTGAGTAACAAAAGTTTAATAAATTCTGTGAAGCAGTCCAACCATTAAAGGAGTTGAAAACAAGTGAGTTGCGATTTCGATGGTTCATTCCATTTAACCAGATAGGGCAACTTACCTATATAATACTTATTTTCAGCATCTGCTCTGTTCATCATTTCTAGTAACTTGACTTCTATTTGTGCCTGATTTAGGAAGGGTTTCTTATTCTTAATTATTTTTATCGCTACTTGACACTGCTCCTCGTGGTCATACGCTTTCACAACCTGAAAGTTTATTAACATTCAATGAATCACCCGCTTCACTTATAATTTGTTATGAATACTTCAAGTATGTTATACGTTAAACGAGCAGAGTGACTGTCCGGTGGTTTAAAGTATGTGTGTAAGGATTTCCACATTCACCAAAATAAATATTTTAAGACCTCATTCAGATTTAAACTCAATTAAAGTGCCATGTTTAAGCGTTTGGCCAAAGCCACCGCTTTTTAAATAAAGATAACAAGACCGAATATAAGAGCTCTGAAAGTTAGACGCTGGATGGAAGTCCCATGAATTTGCCATACATATGAATCACCTCTATCATGCAAGATATCAGAAATTTTTGGGAACGTTCGGCTCCAAGTAAAGTTGATACTGACCTGTCCAAATGATCCTTTCCCAATAGGCGATGAGATCTCATACCGGTCAAGGAACTTCTCGCCCTGCTTTATGATGTAGTCATGGTTATCGTCGTCATAACCATCGTTGTATAGCTTCCTTTCTTTTTTATGCGAGCCGTCTTCACCCAGGTACTGTTGCGCTCTCCGTTTCTTCTTTGCGTAATATACCTGGTGACAATAATAAGAAACAATTAGTAATTAGTCCTAGAAATATAGATCTCCTTAGATGCTGTCCAAAGGCAATTATAGATTGGTATTAGGATTTGAAGCCTTTAACGTATCTTCTTAAGACTAAATTTGCTTAGCAATTTTAAAAGTCGCTCTTCGAATGTATTCGTTGTTCGAAAAATATCAATTTCGATCTAATATCTACTGCTATGCCTGGAATTTCCCAATTTTACTATTATCGGAAACAGTCCCTAGGCTACATTATGGTTATTCTTTAGTAACCACTGTACTTATAAGTAGTAAGTTAGGCACGTAAGTCATACACAAGTAGACACTAAAGGTAATCTAAAGAATTTAATATATACTTTTCTCCTATCTCCGCGACTTTTTAGATCCTTACGCCTGTTCTCTAGACCTTGATTAATGGCTTTGGCTGGTGCGTCAAAATCCAAGCGCTCCTGGAGCCGTTGAGTTCAATCTCTTTATAATGAAGGATTGGCCGTCTATGTTAGTATTACGTTTAAGTGAAGATTTATATCGTTTATTAAGCGAGATTAGAGATGATAATCCTAGAGATCAAAATATTTGGTTAAGTCACGTCTACTTCCCGTGGAGCGGAATTAGTAGCGCGACGGAAAGTGATGATAAACTAGGCTTAAATTTGATTGAAACATCTAAATTTCATTTAAAACTTAAAGATAAAGAGTTATGTGAATAAGTAGGTTATACGTATAAAAATATGTACTTTCAGCTTTTTAACGACAGATTTCTTATTTGAGATTGTTTTATTGCATTTAGTTGGCGGTAATTGTATTTTAAATTCAATGATTTCCGCATCTATTACTTTTAAATTCATTGATAATTTGTTGTTATAGTGTAACTAATTTGACAATCATTTTGGTCGTCATTGTAACAATGTCAAGCTTATGTCAAGTTATAATTATAATCATAGAGGTAGGTTATTGTAAAATATTATTTTTTATTCTTTTTTTTAATATAGATGGAAATAGGAACTTTATCACTATGGACTTTTGAAAAGAATACCAACATAGGAAGTGAAACGTTTCTTAGGTAATCTTATTGAAGAAAAGCTGAAAGATTTGTGCGTCGGCCTCAAGGTAGGCGCAATAAAACGATCGCATGCGTTATAGGAAATGAAGAGTAGACGAGCGCGGGAATTCGGCTGACGGACGTTGACCCAAATATGCGGTTGACATTGATCGACGACGGGTCGCGATATGCTTATATAAAACATTCGTACCGATTCGGCCGAACTACGTACTGAACGCATGGATTTGGGACTAGGAAGTTCATTGCTACCGACTTTTTTATGCGGTATCGCGAGACTCGCCCAGATTATGACTCATTGTTTTGCGTCTATAGGTACGCACGTATATGGTAGACTATGTGAAATGTGAATGTCCTGTATAAAGAGCGGACTAATGTTTCGTCGATCAAGTTAAAGTAGGTACTTACACTTGAATTGTATTTTTTGTGATAATGAACTGACTACACTGACTACTGAGTAGCAGACTATAAAATCAATGCGTCAAAGCTGCGTCACATGACCTATCTATAAAATTTGGCATTCGGAAACCGCTATTACGTAACGCGAAGGCATGACATAGCAATAATATTGGCGACTGCATAACATTCGCATCGTGGCGGTGCGGAAGTGTCGCATATCGACGCGGCCAAACGATAACCCAAATTTCTGACAGCGACCTACATATTACAGTGTATATTTTACAGGCGAGCGAGCGCGCACCCCGACGAGACTTCGTATTGCCGCGCACCTATCACCGCTAACCAACGTTTAATAGCCAACTAAAGTTATGTCCACCGGGCTTATACAATCGATCAAGCCATGTGATCTCCATAGGATGTGAAGTGCGTGGCATTGCAATTTTTATTTACACAATGGAGTCGATTAGGATGGTTTCCGAGTAGGCTGCATCATAGCAGTTATCATTGCCTGCAGAAGAATGATGGTGGTCAGCTCGGCAGCGATGGTGGTGAGTCAGGCCAGTGACCGCGGCACGTGGTCGCGAGATGAGCGCGTCGGGCCGGGGAGAGACGGCGCGCGGCGGCTGTCATTGATTTTCCCCGTTTGCCCCCCACCCCCCGAGGCTGGCTCCCTCCCCGCCGCGTCTCACCCACTTCCAGCGCCCGATAACGAGGTTAACGGGCGACGTGAGCGTCTCCTAAACTTTAATTATACCCCTACACCCGTCGTGCATGTTTAACCCGGCCTCTATTCAGCGTTTTGTTTGCAGCACACCTGATAGCGAGACGTGATCCACTATTCGGTCGACGGTTAACTATCTAATGAACGAAGCCGGAGATGGAAACGCCAAGAGCGCAACTTGTACATACAACCTGTAGGTAGTAGTAGTAGTATTGGTAGTAGTGGTAGTAGGTCGGAAGTTGCAGAGCTCGATTCAATCAAATCTACTAACTATGACTTAATTCATAAGCGCGACGCTAACTTTGTGTAGATTCATTGTAAGCAAAAACTCGTACGCTTTATATCTCAATGCTTGTGGGTGATTATTGTGATGAGTTTTCCGAGATAATTTGCACTAATAAGATATACCGGACGTGGTGAATAAGGTAGAAACGTGCCTGCCCACGTTTATGTCTCCTACCTGTGACACATTGTTTACCTTGTAACGTTGACGATATCCATTTGGTTTGAAAGTAAAATGTGTTGTACGGAATATTAAAATATTCAATATCTTTGGGTGATGTCATCGAAAAGGAAGTGCAACGGGGGCGTGCACTTCTTTGCTTGAAATTCTTGGTAATGGATGACTCGGGAGTTTATTTTAAAAGTATTTCAATTAAGACATTAAGAAGATCAATATATGTACAGCTAAAATGTTTCAATTTAATCAGTTAAACAAATAAATATCAACTGATAATTGACCTAAAGATAACACAGGTTCAACGACCGAATCACTTTACTAGATGACGTAACAGCTGGAAGCGATGCATTATTTTTCGCGACAATGAGCACGACGGAGCAAGTTAAAATGTCGCAGATAATAGAATAAAAGAAGTGAAGAACGCAACTCAACCAAAGTGACTGAAGTGTTCCGGCGTTGCATCAGCGGTCGAGATCGCATCCTCTCATGAGGGCGAAATAGTTTCCTCAGTGATCTATGTACCGCTAGAAGTGGTATAACATCTATCAAGTTGTGAACCCACTTCTAATGTTATTCGTCATAGAACTTTACGATATATTTAAAAGTCTGTTAGTTTTGTATAGTAGCGTATTAAATACGAAAATAAAATGTAGGTAGATGAGTTGATTACTTAGCTTAAATATTACTATCGATCTTATGTCTCGACGGATAAAAAAGTAGACTATGTGTTAATCCAGGGCGTCAGCAGTAGAATGTGCAGTAAAACTTAATAACCTTAAAAATATAACCATGTAACGTAAAATATCTAGTTTGAAAACATTATGATATAAAAGCTAGTCACGTCTAGTAAAAATAAAAGCAGCATGGTTGTCCCTGTCGTCAGTTATTCAATTATGGAAACCCACCAACGTGAAGTGAGCGCACAGTACAATTGCGTATCCTAATTATTATTCTTCTACCTTCCCTTTTTGGGAGCAAGATATATTTAGGGAATCGTGTTTTGATACAAGGTTATTACGTAAGTAAATAAACAAACGTGTGACCTTTAACTGTGTTTCACAAATCAATAAACTCGAACTCATTTATTCAGTTTTGGCCCTGATATGGCACTTATGAACGTTGAAAGTTACAATTGACTCTACCACCGGTTCAGAATATGTTTAAACTGAGAAGACTCCAGCAAGAAACCTTAGATAAAATATTTTTTTTATAGATACAGAGAACATCTTAAATAAGCTAAATAATATACCCCATTCGAATGCTGGAATTACTTTTAGTGTATATTCCACATTTTTGAACAGTAAAGCCAAGATTTTTCTTAAAGCATCATTTTCTGCAGAATCGTCACTATCACCAATAATATCGTCAAGATATTATATTCATTATACCAGTCGCTATAATCAAAAGAATTGCGTTCTCTAAAATGTCCTCTTCATTTGCCTATTTATTACACTTATTTCCAAGATTTTCACAAAATTTTATGGGCTATAATTTAAGAAAGAAACCATTGAATGCTGTCTCGTAAAATAATCATGCCAAAAATGTGCAGTTATGATGGCACTACAATTCATTGCGAATTTTATTGCAATTTTGTATAAGGGCAGACGTTGGCATCGTATGTTATGTGCTTCTGCCTGGTACTTACGCATTTATTTATATGCATTGCACCGTGACGTCACTGTGATATCATCGGCACTCGATGATGTAACTGTTGTATCATTTGAGACTTCTTTAATCATATCACTTGTCATTTTCTGTTCTGATAAGTTTTTGAGTTCTTATAATTGCGAATTTTGCGATTGACTCCATTACAACCCACAAATCGTTCAACAAGACATAAAAATATAATCGCATAGCTGAATTGTCGGGAATCCTGAGCGGTGACACGTTTTTCCGCATTCTTGCGCGTACTTGGGAAATGTGTTTAAGCCCATAAAAAGCCGTTAATGACGTGATTAACTTTCCCTCGGGGCACATAAAGCTGAGAACTCATCGAAGCGAAAAGGAGAAGATCGCAGCCGAATTCCGAAAAAGCGAATTCGCCCGTCTGCCGTCTGCTAATTAATTTTTCATAGACTTGCCGTCGACACCGCGACGGTGATATGCAAATGAGACTTCGTCGCGCATTAGGTACTCTGGTTTACAACTTATCACGTCGTCGAGTATCAATTAAAGCAGCGGAACTGCGCAAGTTTACATCATTAACACCATAAAAAGACAGTTATTGCGAGAAAATTTGTGCAATCAATTAGGAGTTTTAAGAGGGGTCGGGGGTGGGATGCGTGCAGAGTGCAGCTGCAACGACGACGGGGTTGTGCAGAGGGGGCGGCGCGCGCATCTGTGTGCATTCGGCATATTTACCCCGATAGTGGGCGGGCGGGTTCATTGACCCGACCCATTGCAAGGACCGCGT
The DNA here is from genome assembly GCA_963555595.1 of Tethea ocularis. Lineage (NCBI taxonomy): Eukaryota > Metazoa > Arthropoda > Insecta > Lepidoptera > Drepanidae > Tethea > Tethea ocularis. The sequence goes on along the minus strand of OY741972.1, from coordinate 7,705,177 downwards.
ACGTAGGCCGCCGCAACGCAACGCACAGGCCGCGCGCCGTGCCGGGCCCGTTTCATTAGTGCCACCGCACACCGCACACATGCAAAAAGCTAACACTGTGCGTCAAGTGGGCACGCACGCTTTTTTAATCATCTGACGGATTCCGCAAAGTGAAAATTCCAACAGGTAGGTACTTACTCGCGTAAGTTATTTATTACATTGATGTGGTAGCGTAGGTCGTATGGTTGTACGGCTTGTACGTAGCGTAGTAGTAATTCAGCGCTGCTGATTCCTGATACGGACGTAACGAAGCCGGGCCATAGTTAGGACGACGGAGACATATCGATCTCGAGTTTATTTCCAACTTGGTACCGGTCTAGATAACTGATTTAAAATTTATAACAAACTAAAATGGCCGTGTGATTAATAATTGAAAACAACTGTGTACAAAATTGGAAAGGAATTTGGGAGACGAAGTAGCGTCCGTTGGCGTCGGTAACAGTAGCACGTTAATATGTGTAGTTTAGTTTACATAGCAATCGGAACAACACAAACACACCCCACGCGAAACGTCATAATTGCACCGCAGCATTCATAAATCCAACGGTTAGACAGACATTCAGGGCTGGTAAAGTATAAACCGTGGTATACTTATGCAAAACCACCCTTGCAGTCGGTGGATCGTCGAATGCAATACCATAACCTACCCCGCGTGTTCCCCTCGTTGAGGCAGGTCCGGGCAGACGCCTTTGATGGGGCATTTCCATAATAACAAACCAACAGTTATTATTCATTAATAAATAACATGCGTCCAAGATATTTACGATGTTTACACACCGCTGATAAACAAATTGAAAGTGAAAATGTTCATAACAATACGGGTGTTTACAATCACGTTTAATTGAATAGCTATCATATTACTTATGAAGCAACAAGACGTCGGTCGTTTAAATTGTCTGAGATTATGTAAATTAAGTTCTACTGTATGTAAATCGGTATTCAAATAGTCCCGACAACGACTTTAAAAGCTTTTGCGTCTACATAGCGACATCTTCAGCCAAAAATTCATCATAAAAAATATACGATTCTATTAGAATATGTTTTATGAGGTTGTTGTGACACCGGATGAGGCTTTCAATGAAATATTTGCAAAAAGAAATCTAAATTACCTTAAATATGAGATTATAAACTGACATTTAATAAATAAAAGAAATAAAAAAAAACATCTGTTATTAATAGGCTAGATGACAGTGTCAAAAATAAATGACCAAACACTAACCAATGCATAAAACATCTGAAAACACGCGGAAACATCAAATATGTTGTACATTTAATGCTTTCTATGATTTTTAATTACCAGTAGAACCACTAAGAGTAGATCATTTGATGCTGTGAAACGATGACGTCTTAGTATTTCATACAATATTCCATGTAACCGATCGTTTTGACATTTATTAAAAAAATGCTGATTTGATATGCCAGGAAACTACCCTATTGCGAATGTCGACAAGTCAGCAGCAACAGTGAAGAAAATTTTCCTTTAGTAAGCTCGCAAAAAATAACCACAAAAAAAAACAAGTGAACTTTTAGGAAAAAGTATACTAAATGAGAGAAATGCATCCTGCATTAAATGTCTTTTATGTACTTTACCATTATGAGTAGAGGCGATTAAGTTGTGTTAAAAAAACATAGGCGGTAGAAAAAACACCCTTGCAGAGTCAGTTTTATATCCACTATTAAAATTAAAAGCGTCTACTCATATAACATGCCGTAGAGTAGAGTTACTAAAGTAATACAAATAAAACTTTAGAATATATGAACTAGGTTTAGGCTTAGAGAGGAGATGGACTAGAGGTGCAAATTTCAATGAGCAATTAAGCACAATTTAAATTGTAGCTACCAAAATGTAAAAATATCAGAAAACCGCTATATTTGACCGGTTTCAATCAAAACTTTATTGAAACTGATTGCAACAAAGTTACGTGATTGCCCCACAGGTCAGAATGAATATAATAGAATAGCAATCAACAAAATACATTAAGAAATCTCTAATCGGTTAACAACATTGGGAAGTTACAATTAAAAAATAGTAACTAAATACTAAAAGAATGCGACGAATGATACACAAAGACTAAAGCTAAGTTATCATTAAAGATTAAAAGCTTGGATAGGATAGAACAGCAGAAATAATTGTTGATGTAAAAGTTGAAGACGAACATGCATATTGACACAAAAGTGTTAATTAGATAGAAATGAATCAGATATGCATAGGATTAAAGCAATTTCTAATTAATGATTTCAAAGCTATTATCTCGCCAAAATAGACCAATGAGATCTAATCTAAAAATCTCAAATACAATCAGTGAATGTGTGTTACTAATTGCTACAACTGAGAATGTCATGATGTCACCCAAAATAAAGTGGAAACTGACAGAAACCTTAATTTATTTGCTGTTGTAAGAACATACCTTGCATTACTCGAAACTACACCCACTACACTAGCCGGTACAAATTGAACGTTATGTCATTTAGCACTTGATTAGCAGATTGTAAACTGCATAGTCCCCGGGACCTACGACAACATTATGCTGATCGTTGTTATCTTATTGGTCAGGGCAGGGATCGTTGAACCAAACGAATGTATGAATCCGTTGTTTTTTCTGTAATGTTTTTTTAATGAATATCGTGTGTACACCGCTTTATATGTTGTGTGTGATGGTGGGCGGGCTTTATCGACACAGCAAATAGCTTATTGTTAGCTGCATTTTTTACTAAATCCATTTTAGTACGGCGATCAAATATTGGCTTTCGCAGTACAATTATACAGATACTACGCTACGTTACGAATACGATGTAGTACTGAATAATATTTTTACTCTTGTGAATACTGAAAATATAAACAATGAAAGTTTATTTAACGTTGCAGTTTAACTTAAACGATTAAATATTCGCATAACCACGAAACAAGAAGATTAGAGTACCGCAGTATTTACAAAATCAACTCTAGGTTGATTTAAATAACGAAAATACAGACCAGCAAAAACAGTTTGTATTTGCAAAAGTTGAAGAATTTGTTATTTGTTATGCTAACTTTCCAAGTACTTAACTAGAAAATTACAATATTTCATCAAAAATAATAATTGCAATAAAGACTAATCGGATAAAGGCATTAGTAATAACGCTTGCACCAAAAAACTTTACGATGCGTTTGTCTTCAACTTTGCCCTAAATTAATAAATATAGGTAAGTACTTGGACATTTCTCACACACGGCCTGAATATTTACACCCAGACTCAAAACAAACTCATGTTCATGCACACAAATGTTTAATTACAGAATGACAATCGAACATACGACCTGTATCGAGGCAGTCAGGTTAGGTTATCTATCGAGGCTAACTGGACCTCTTGAAGAAGACTCTCAAGAACTCCTTGGTATAATTAGAGCTGAACAATCAATCAATGCAACTAAATCAAGCAGTTCAAGCCTCTACATAGGTTCAAACATAAATGGAAGTGGCAATACAAGAAATGTACATGTAAGTTTTTTTAAATCGCCAAGTCACAAGCGGCAGCGGAGATCAATAGTGCCATAAAACGAACCTAAATCGAGAGAACACATCTGAGATTTTTAACAATTATGATACTCATTAAACTTCAAATTTAATTAGAGTTGGAGATCTAGAAATTAGAGAATCGTCTTCGTTTTACATTTAAAAAAATCAGAGACAATCCATCATAGCAAGAACCAGAGCTCACCCCCATTAAAAAACATACGCGTTTAAAAAGCCCGCCCTCAACGCGCGCCACCACTTCAAAGTTTGACCTCGCAATTACTAAAATTGGTTTGATTTACCATTTTAATTGTAACAAAAAGCTTATTTTTTCCAACTGTGTGGACGGCGGCATCGTCGTTGTAATCTCGACCGAGTGACTTTCGGTCGGAGGGTCCATTAGGAATCGGCGGGAGCGCGTCACGCGTAGGTCGGGGATTGGAATTTTGAGCTGTGGCGTCATGTCGTTAAGGCGTAGTTTCTGTCGGAGGTGTTCGGTAGGCGCGAGAGGAGAGTACTCGAGGTCGGATGCTGAGTGCGGGGGTGTATGGGGCGGCGCGGGAGGCGAGTGGGACAAAATCGATATCGTCGGGCGGCGCGCGACGTCTTGCGTCCCGGCCCTCGCGCCCCTCTAATGAATGAGAGCGAGCATAGTCATCTCTGCGGATGGCGGCTTTGGCGATACGGCACGCCGCGGCCGCCACCGCGCCGCCGACGTTCGACTAGACCTCGCCGCCCGCCTAGCGCCGCGCCGCGCCACGCCATGTTCCCGATCCAATGTATTGCTGTTACCCACCACAATAACGAACTGAACACTGATCAACCCCCACACTGCAGCTTCAAATGTATACTGCTCTATGTTTTTTGCAACACCTTTTTTTAGTAAAGGCACTTCACTTACGTTATGATCAGAAACGACCAACCAAATTAATATGCAACAGAAAAGCAAACGGAGGGGTTTTATTTGCGAAACACGAAGAATGAATTCGATTTCTAGTAGGTAACGTAAGAAGAACGTCCAAGCAAATTGCAAAGCTCAGTACATTTCATCAACCAAAGAAAATCAATGTTTAAAGTTGGTTGAAATTGCAAAACTTATTTCTTGAGCACACTTTCGGAACATAATTCGCGGACGAGGTAAAACGAAATGGATTAAAATATTTGAACTTGGGATTTCCTTCAAAACTGTTTGATGTCACCGGCGGCACCTTAATACACTCTGTTATATTACGCGTGGGTGTAATTTAGAGACCACGCAAAATATTCAATACCTACGACAACTTTCTATTTTTTCTCAAGCTTAATCAGTACTGTAGACTCGATGATTTAGGATATCCACCAGACCATGATGTAACTTAATTGCCATGGAACGATTTACCACACCATAAGATAGGAGAGCAAACAGCATTGTGGTATAGTATGAATTAAAACCGTATGGAATAATGAAAACTAATCATAAGTATAATACGAAAAGTAGAAGCTGTTGAGAATTTAATCAGCTACCTATTAAAAGAAAAAAATAGAGAATTTATAACTTATTATTAAATACTTGAAAATCATTATAAAAAAATAATTCAAACTGTTTACAACTTTTTAGTTAGAGGGTTATATCCGCCACAGTCGCAGCTTATACAACGAATATGAAGCATATATGAAGCTGTAAATATGGCAAAGTTACAAGTTTGTCAGTCGGTTCGGTATGCGGCCCAAACAGTTTTAATAATAGTATCCAGACGGGCGCGACATAACTGCTTAGTCTTTGCTGGTACTAAACGAGGGCTAATGGTGAGAGAATACCAAACCTCAAATAATTCCAAGCTCATGTCAAGATTACAGATACTGTCGATATACCTAATCATACTAGATCATGGAAGAACATATAGGCTACTTTTTATTCCGCGAAAACATAAGATCCCTCGGGAACGTGCGGTGGAAGCTAGTTACAACAATAATTTTCAAAACCATACCGCGCCACACGCATATTAGTATCTATATTTACATAGTATAAAACTAAGTCACTCCCGCTGTATGTACGCTTAGATCATTTAAACTACGCAACGGATTCTAATGCAGTTTTCAGTAATAGATAGAGTGATTCAAGGAAGAAAAGAAAGGTTATTATGTAAGTATAATATTTTGTATAGTATAGTACAGAAAAGCCGACAAAAGCTGTGGTCACTAGTTAAAAATAAAACAGTGTTCACGTATGAAATAACGATGACAAAACATTCTGCAGTATTTAAAAGAAATTCACCCTTGAATTCAATGAAAATGTATTTTTCACCGGAGAGGCCAGCTTGGTAAACACGACCTTTTCATTTGACATGACTTTGATATGAATGTTCGCAAAAACATCGTTTTCCTTAACTTTATCCAACTTATAAGAGAAAATCGCTTCGTGTAAACCATTATTGGTTCAGGACTTAACAAGAAAAGAGTCAAAGTTGCCACAAGAGTGGACGTTCTCGACTGCATGTAGTAGAATAGATAAGAAGTGGCAGACATTAAACTGGGTCAACGTAAGGCCCGGGCCAAAGGTCTGCGCCGCACCTGTTTGTATGTATTTAAAGATATAGACACGTGCATATTCACCTTATTTTGTCTACACAAAATGTGACAAATTGCTTACGTTTCTAGTTAACATATGCAAACGATAGGTAGTCGACGTTAATTTAACCCAATTATTCGGTTCGCAGATTCGCGTGTCAACTTCAATGCAATTATTCTAGAGTGCCATTTTGAATCGGGATGAAGGAAACTCTTTACATTTCTCAAGTCCCCTGAAGAAATTTAAATACAACTAGAAGTTATACTCGATGCAACCACAATATCATACATTTGAGTACACAACGTGACAGGCGCCCTTGAGGTCAGGGAGAGATTACGATAGATTCCGATAAGGGCACGTGAACGACACGACGATCATACGGGACACATGTCATAACATTCTTTGCCACACATCTCGATGCTTGCTGTCACTACTAACTCACCTCGTTATAGGTATTATGATTCGATTTATCTGATAACATTGAAAGATTCTACAATCGAAGTAATAAAAACAATATTACAATGACGTCAATCTAAAGACGATACCTGTATGACGATCATAATAAACGCCACTAACATTATTGTGGAAAGTAAAGCGTGCATAATATATTAAAATTGTTAATTGCCGTGAAAAGTACGATAGTACGATCTACGTAAATTCAAATTGCGTATTGTTGACGCAAGGAGCAAAACACAAATATTTTGTTGTAGTAAATAATATAACAACAAAACAATCAAACAAATCTATAAAAAACCTCTCTGTTGGTTTACGTACGATCGGTCAGCCCCACGAAAGCGTCCAAGCAAAGCGTCTTCCTTAGCAAACGTACCATTGTGACGGCTCGGAGAGATTGCCACCGGAGCGTGTCGGCCAGAGTCCTGAGAAGGGTGCGAGTAGACTTCTCCCCTTTGCGCACCATCGTCCCGACTTCACGCACGGCTGGTGGGTCACTGCACCACTGCTCACTCGCTTTATAAGATAAACAGTTTGCAAGCCGAACGCTACACCAGGGAAAACGTTCGCCTTGACAGTTTTAACACAAGGCTAAGTGCAGAACAGAAGCGACACCGACGCCACAAAAACGAGTCAACAAAATCTTCGTTAAAGCATATTGGATTCAAAAAGACTAAATGTTAAAACGCGCGACAATAAAATATATATTGATGTAGCAACCGCAATAATCGGCTGCGAGGACACGACTGGCTCGTTATCGCAACGATACCTATTCTCCAGCTTCAAGTAGACGATTCCGCATATGTGAATCAGGCCGACCTCGTTGTTTTGGTTAGTGGAGGCGCGTCCTAAATATGCCACTATGAGAACTCAGCCACATTTTACACGTCAACATATTAAGCTCGGAAATTTAAATTGTTTTAGATTAATGATGACACTAACCAAACAGACTAAGAGATTTTTTGTCACTTCAAGAAGATAGCCTAAAAGCATGTTCTAAATTATTTTTAGAGTGTGGCACACTTCTCGTCTGCCAACAAATTTTACAATACGACATGAACACATAAGGGAATCTGTCGAGCTGTTGACCTGGACGACTTTAAAGAATTGGAGTAGTTAGCAATTATCTCGCCATACTTCATATAAAATAGCTCCTAACTCATTAACCGTTGCAAATTGGTGTAAGCAATTTTATTCCTTGGAACGATTAGCATGGAATTGTTTATTCTATGAGCAAGTGTATATAATTAGCCGGGCGCCGGGATCGTGGCAGGAGTCCAGGTCGATCACTCGGGTAATATAACGGGTCCGAACTATATCGGGTGGTCGGTCGTTGACAGGGGCATTTTTCCGGAATCGCAAGCGATCCGCATTCTTTAGAGGAAGAGATGGATAAAAAGAATAAAGATTAACAAGATAAATTATACTAAATTGCAGCGACGAAACTGCTCTCTGGCGAGCTATTTTGGGTGCCGAGCACGGTTGTTGCTTCTTGGTTCTACTCTTTAAATAAACGTATAATAAGTGAGTGAAGAAATTTATGAGCCGATATTAAAATGACTTAATTGAACATGCATCGATGCTTTTTTCGGTCTCCTTTAGTCGGTAATCTTGCTTTATGAACCGTATTATTAAACAGTCGGCATCAGTTTTATTAAGTCAACGATATGCATGTATTTTACCATGAGTGCTCCATTTAGTTCTTTGATGTTTTTAATGTGATTTTTCATTGTACTTCAATAACAATGAACGAATATTCAATTACGATTTACATCATTTTTTAATTTGTATCGGTTTGGTTACCAATATAAAGCAGTTGAAAGGAATATATTTGATACGGTAAGATAATGGAAAGGGAGGGACAGAAGAATAAAGTTGATACCTTTATTTTATTAGGCAGAATAGCTTAAGTAAGACGTACATAACTCAGATTTATTTTAATCGGAATATTTGACCAGATTTCAAGAAGAATATCGGTCGTCCAACCAAACGTACGTATACAGTACGACACAAAACAGATGATAATACGAGTAATATCCACAACAGATCCATTACTCCTGTTGAATATTAATTTTGCCACTCAACTGATAACGACGCGACGTCTAACGTTTGTTGATTCAAGTATATAATTCCCGGAATTCCTGGCAGCATCTGAAACTACGTCTATTATATTCCGCGATAGTAATTTTCACAATCTTCAAAGCATTCTTCGGCGAACAAATTACGCTGTATTCTAAATATATTATTTTCATTTTTCTCGTAGAAACATGGTTTTAATTAGGTACAATGCTTTGTTATTTAGTAGACATCTAATAGTAGACACAAGAACCATCACATGGCAGACTAAATATTTTGACGGTTATTTTTTTTATCGCGTAAAGTGAAAACACTATTAAAAAATATATATTTTGTAGCCTATTTAATTTGATAGGGCTTTCTGATGTCTGGCTGTCTTGGTGTCCAGTCAAACTTTTTTGCTTCAATCGCGGAATATTATAACAATATTGTCTATACAGGAAAACTAATCAAGTAATGAGATTTCATCATCAGTTTTAAGACATCTTCAGACATTTTCATATTTATCAGAAAATCTAATTATTATCATTGCCTGCACGTGTTTTAACCATATGATATGGCGATAAGATAAAACACATCGATAGTATTGTACGTGCAAAACACACATTATTAAACAAACACGGAAAATGCATAAGAGGCGTCGCTCTGTCGGTGAGGAGCATCCTAGCCATTCCTAGATATAGCACGCAGTTTAGAGAATTTCATTTCAACCGCTTCAGATTAAATGGAATTCAATTTTCATTGTGCAGTGCCGATTAAATGTTATCCTCTCTTTATATAAATGAATTGAATTTACACGTGTAGTGTTGTGTCAAAATACTTTGATTATTGAGCACGCTTTTATTAGCGTCAAATTGTATGCAACAAACTAAGCACGTAAACAAATCTAGGACGTCGATTTTATCCTATAATTGGTACTTTCAAATATTGTATCAATATAGTAAGACAATGGTCCCGATTCTATTGTTTATTAAAACTTACTATCTCACTATACCTCTTTCTAGCAAAAAATATAAGAAAGGGATCAAATTAATTTAGTCCTGTCAAATTAGTCACATTGCTTGTTTCGACGTGAATTTAATCGCAACATTTATTGGTTACAACTATTTACCCATAAATGACAATGGCATTAGACTAATTTGACAGCATTAAAAAGGTATTTTTTTTAAACAATTTGAGAGTGTATAAATAAATAAGAAAAATTATTGAACTGATTCGGTCTTATACGGTCTCTGTTCAGTAGGTCAATTTGACCAAACAAATATGGTTAGCGCATGATACGTAATGAACGTCAAACAAAATATTGTAGCCAGAGAACAGCTATTTATTTCAGCTTTCACAATAAATCAAGGTTGGAAAATATCGTGCAAAACTTTGCAATAATAAATAAATGAAGAGGGCGTTACCAACAGGTTGTCTATCTTAATCGATCGTGAGGGATTTATCAAGATGGATCCTTTTCGATCGACACTTATGAGTTTTTAAACTCTTGTTTGATTTGTAGTTTTGAAGCTAACGGGAATTTCAGTTTTGACTAGCTTGATTATTAGTTAATGGATGTTGTTTACCTAATTTCCCTAGGGCACTGAATGTGTTTTAAGAACACAATATATCATTTCGTATGGAGATTGTTTCCGGTATTGTCCACATGAGCGATAGCCTCACTCATACCTCTAAAAAGCCACCCGATAACCTTCCATTCTAAGACATCAGAGTGTGCAAACAGAGGCCACGTTGAGTGGTTACCAAAGTCATGAGGGGTCCAATCATTACCGGGCCATTTATTCGGCAAATTGCCTCCATCGATAACCGTTCCTGGGTTCGCGACGCGGCGAATAATTTTCATTATTTCCTTAGTCACCGACCGCCCAGCCACACCTCAGGGCTGTGTTGACGAAGGCAACCAAATGGTTGTTATCAAGTAAGCTGATGGAAATTTGTTGCTTTCATGCACAAAGTTAAACTTGCTGATAATTGGAGTCTGAAAGTGACCAACTACTGAGCATTTGTAATATTAAAAACTGTAGTTTTAGTCAGACTTACTTTTATATTTGTAACGCCAAGATCTGACTCTTCCTTTCTATTCTAACTTACTTACATATTCATGTTTTTATAAATTTTGATGAATTCTAACAAATATATACAATCCAGTAATCAGTAGGTAAATTGATCTTCACAATTCTGTCTTTGTGTGGACCCCGCCAGCGAGGGGTACTTATTAGTTTTTGGTCCTCCTTTAGCCAAGGTCAATACGAGATTGAACGACTGGCTAAAGTGTAAACGGGTTTATTAATTTGCTAGCCTATACCCCGGGCTCAACCCGGGCTAAGGGTTACTTTTAAGTAATACCAGATAGCAATAGACATAAAATGCCATGAACATACAAAATAGCGTCGCGATTCGGATAGGCCGCGGGCGATAGGATCAAGTGACAGCACGAGATACCATCTTGGTTTTAATAGAGTTCTTCGTTGCGCCCAATCATTGCCTTGCCTTGCCTCTGTTAGTTCTCAATCGAGACGCAGACGACTACGGCTTACACGTACACGTACAAATAAAACATTTGAAACACCAGCAACTCTACGTATAGATTTAGGGTTGTAGTTAGAGGATAAACTTTATCAGATATTCTCACAGATTTGATCAGAGATAATCAAATAAATCATCGTTTTAACAAGATTCGGACATCGGGGCCTCTTCGCAAATTGGGTGGGTTCCCCTTTGGCGCTCAATCGAGCGGCGAACGATATCGGTCAATAAATCCATCAGGCGGCAGAACGGTGCACAATTCGAGCTATTAACCGACGAATTGGCTGCAGGCAAGACGTTGCCGCGTCGGTGAATTCCGTACCGACGGATGCCACAAGTCAGCCTTCGAGCCATGCACTAAAATAGAAATGCTAATAGACAGCCATTACCTGCACCAATACAACATATCTGCTTTAATATAATATTATGATTACAATTTCACCTAGTAACATTATTTATATTATTGCTACTTTATTATATTATATCTTTATATATTATTAATACTTTTATACTATTGCTAACATAACGTGACTGACGAGCCGTGGCGTAAGTATGTTCATATTATATAATATTTCTATTCTATTATGATGACGCTATTTTTTAATTAATTGTCAATGGAAGTGAATCATACAACAGATATTTAATAAGGAATGTTATCTTTATATATCAATACAATAATAAAATAGATAACGGAAAGACAATAAACAGATTAACATTAAACACGAAAGACGATTTGATACCAAATACTGTAGAAGTACGCATTAATTAACACCATGCAGCGTATAGAGCTGGAAATTCTGATTCAGATTAGATTCAATAGTGAGATTATAATAAGTGGCTAGAACATATCAATGGCGCTCGGCAACCGGGCGCTAATAAACATAGGCGCGGGTTCACGCGACTGTCCTGATAAAGGCGTCTGAATGTCAACGCACCCGACGGTCACCTTGAGACGACGAGCCACTGTGTGCGGGACTCGCACAAAATTTTGGCCAATGTCATGCCATCTTATCGCATTTCGGTTAATTTTGCCACTATGAAACGCAAAGGCGTTGCTGACTTACAGTTGCAGGTGAATTTGGGTAAGAGACAGACAAACATCTAGTGTTGTTTGTAGAAGTGAGATAATAAGTGATGCAGCTGAAACCATGGTGATATAATCACGGTGGTAATCTAAGTTGCAGGAACTCTATATGTTGGTAGCGGAGGAAGCTACCAACATATAGAGTTCAAAAATAATCCTGCTTAAGTAAAAATAATTCGGGAAACGCGAGGACGAAATCTATTACAAAGTGAAATTCATAATCAATACTATAAAGGTATCAATAACTTATGTATAAAGGATATTTTAATATGCATATTGTATGTTACCGTAGGTATAATAAGGTCATTAAAATAGTTCACACAAGTACAAAATAGTAATTACGCAAGCGTTAATGTGCTGTAAAAGACTTTGACACCAATAATATTATTTGATTACGCGCGACAGTTTATACAACTGAATATTTTTTTGCGTAGCAACATTAGTTACATAGACGTTGGATGGTACAACTATAATGAATGACACGCCTGTATTCATGTATCTCAATTACACAGATTGAACAGATTCGGAAGGATTCGTTTCATAAGCTTTTTTGTTTGTTTTACGAATCTCTGTTTCTATCCTTAACAACAATCCTCAACAAAGTACGTAGAGTCGAGATATACAATTAATAAACATACGTCACAGATATAAAAACTAGTACCAAACATACGTTTGTTTGACGTATGTACATATTATGTTCTCTGTATAAATTTTATTCCGATTGTGTCCGTCTGTTACTAGGTAGCGTATGCGGAAAATAAGTAGGTAGGTATCCGACTGTCGCCAAGCGGTAAGTTTTACGTCACATTCGCGAAATTCTGTACGTAGGTGCTTACATAGCGACTACGTACGTACGTACCACTACGGATATTTTCTTAAGCCAATTGTGTAAAGCAGCTATGTCGTCACGAAACTTCACGTTGGTAACCAATACTTTCTTATTACTGTGCTAGAACTTTAAGGACTTCTTTTTCATCAGAACATCAATCGTGGACAACTACCTCTTGAACTCATAATTGTTGTTCTTGCGATTTTTCTCAGCATGTATAACTTTAATACAGATTCGCATAGCAACGTTGTCACACTTTGAAATTAACCAAGACAACAGATGAAAGATTTTTGCAATGAAGAGTCGTCAATCGACATTCCATGCAGTATTGGTACATAAGTAATGCAATCACTGTTCATTACGCTTCAGTACTCTCGGTGCATCGTAGGTGCCAATGAGGCTGCTCCAGTTCTAGCTCGGATCGATGTCGACGCGCCGAAATAGCTCCCGCGGCCACTTAAAATACGCCTGCAAGCCCGCAAGGTCGCTAGCCGACCGACCTATGCCCTCTTTATGACCTGTCTCGTGTCTCACAATGGTTTTCAGCCTGGTAGCACCTTTGTCTGGTATATCTGAAGTCAACGGGGGAATTCCATGATCGACACCCGAAACGACAAGAAGGTTTAAATCAGACCGTTTGTCGATCGGTCAAGAAAACCGTTAATGAATACCGAATTTGTAATTGTCGCAACATTAGCGGGGAAACCGTATTGTGAACTGAATTCAGTCATTTAAATGTATGACGTTACTTTGATATGCGTGAGTTTCCATTTGTGGCATTCAAAAAGTGCATGTGATGTCCAAAACTTAGCCGCGTTGAATTGTGTCAACTGTTTGTGAACTCTACACGTCGAATGCGAACCCAGTAGGAAGATCGATCCCGCGCTTGGCGTTCTTTTAATAATTTCAAATTTGCTGAACATTTGTCTCGTTCCAAATGGATGTTTAATAACTAGTATTTTTCTAGTTCCCGCACCATTAAATCAGTAATGCGGTCAGTGACAAACAAAAATATATTGTTACGGAAAATAGCGGAGAAGACGCAAAAACATATTAATACTTTATGACGCTACTAAATAAGTTCAGATAGACCTTTGTAACTTGATTCCAAATAATTCCAATGCCGCGATGACCATACTCGGTGAGATTGTGGTCAAGCATAGGCCTATACATAGTAATAAAAAAAAACAATCGAATACTTCTTTAATCGTCATGAAAAGCTAATGTTAATACATGCGTACGATAAAAATATTGACTTGCGAACACGAGAAACATGCGATAGTGATATAAAATTCTTACATTTTTCAGGTACGTCAACATCGCGGTATCTCACAGGCCGATTGGAGAGAAGAAATAAATTAAAGAACTATAGTTGCCGTCATCGGTAGCCAAGCGCACAATATGTTTGGAGCCGGCGCTAAACTGATATAATTCTTTATTTAGATTTGCGAGTGGAGCGCTGAGTAGTTCTGCTATTTAAAACTAATTACTCGTAACGTTCGGTGTATTTCTAGAGTAAATATTTATGACTCACCCAAGACAAAACTAATGCACGAGCACTCGATAATAATGGATAAAAAAGTGATATTAAATTACTCGCATGTTAAGCTAATATTTATTTAGTAATTTATGAATAGTGCAAAGTAATTATTTCTTGAACATCACTTGGTTAAAGAAACAGCTTATAAAAGCTTGTTTAAATAAGTAGTTGGATAGCCAGACGAAGGCAACTGGAGCGTTTCGGCGCCAGCGACTGTCGGTTCATCGCTGCATGGTGGGCGGCGCGTGCGCACCTTTGTTTTTAACAGCTATTTACTATACCGCTGCACTCTATCGCTAAGATGGTATGCTTTTTATTTTATTACGTATCACAATTTCAACGTGAAAATGGTTTCTATAGTACAAGCTCTGCTTAGTTTGAGATTAGATGGCGGTGTATCACGGGAAAAAAAATATCATATTACTTACAGACGATTCGACATTCATGATTACCAAAATTCACGTTGATTTAATTAATTTTCCAAGTGAAAAAAATATGTAAATGAAAAATGTAATCAGTCGTAAGAGCCACCAAAAATTACGGCCAACATTTGGTATTTCCCCAATTACTCAAAACACCAAAGTTAGATCACATAACATGATTAGCGTCAATGCATAGGGGGTTCACTCCGTACCACGCTACCTAGTCCATCAAATAGATCGTGGCCCGCGATAAGTCTCAAAATAGTCGTCCGGTAGTGTACGCCCCCGTGTTTCGCATTACGATATTGGCCTTCCCATCAATTTTGTTCGAATAGAGAGGCGAATTTGTCGTATCGGCACTGCATTTTTGCTGATTGATGATGTCACACTTTGCGGGAGATATTTCTTTTAAAGTTCTCATATTGCTTTTATGTCGAAAACAGTTCATATAAATTCATTTTATAATACTCCTGAAATATATCGTAAGCAAATAAAGGTAAACGAATATTTTACGTTTACAATTTATAATTCACGTTACATTAACAAACAAATACTAGTGTTTTGAATATGTATTTGTTTTGGTACTCCAATACAAATATTCGAAACACGAGTAACGTACAATTAAAGGAACAAAAGAGATTATAGTATAAAATCTACTTAAATTAGGTTGATGGCACGTAGTACTTACGTTTTTATTGATCGTCTACACTAGTTTTTTTGTTTGTATAATTCGGTAAAAAACGAATACTGTCGACATTAATTATCCAATGTTGTAGGAAATCAATAAAATCTATGTTAAAATCACTGATTTCGGGAGGGAAGTAAGTATACCATATACAGGTCATGAAAAAAATATTTAGAGCAGAAAATAATACTAGGTATATTATTTCCATACATACGTACGTAGTAGGTATGTTTATATTTGTGTGTATCGTCGATATTTTGGAGTCCATCGCAATATCGGACCATCAATCTCCGGGCCAAGATAATGGTGGCGCGGGCGGTGGCGATGTAATAGTTCCTTGACCGGTTGATTGAAATATCTATCTGCCAGCGGATGCGCACGTGACAGCCTTGGTCGAAATAATTCCACATGACGTAGCGTAGCTCATCCATGCACTTGTTACGTCATAATATAACATATAGTGTTTGTTATCTATCTGTTTGGTAGTAGAGTCTATTGTAAAACTGTAACTGTTGACATTCATAAGTGCCTTATTAGGGCCTAAACTGAATAAATGAGTTTTTGATTTTTTGATCTATTACACAATAATCGATTCACAATAAAATAGAGTAACGTGCAGGTGTCACTCGATTCTTGGAAATTATCTGTCGTGTAACAACAGATTAACTAAGTTTTAAAATCGTCAAAAAAGCTTGACACTCGAAGTGTATTGATCAAATCTATAAATAGATGTCTTATCATGGTTTACGAAAATAAAACAGCGTCGACATGACAACATTACATAATTCTGTCATGTTGTTGTGATGTGAAACTGAATTATGAAAACATTTTGCGAAAGGAAGTATAATATTTAAAAGTCAAATATTTTTAAGGTCTGACTTGATCGAGAATTCTAAAGATAACTACGTGTTTGAAACACGAGTGAAACCACAAAAATAGCATGTTTTTTATAAAGAATATAGTAGGTACACGCACACGTAATATGTTATATGTTAGTATTATTTAATATTAATCATAATCATGTATCATGATTTCTCATATCAGTTTTGGCTCCATTGATCGACGATCGGAGCAAACCATCGACCTAATTTTAAATTCGGAATCGATAGCGTAGTATTTAATGACGATTGAACCAAGTTAATTACAGATTTAATATAATAAATATGTCAATGCGGATTTATGATAATTGGCTATAATAAAATACAAGTTGGGTCTTAGTAGGGTGGAGTCTTGGGGACACTAACACGCCTTAGTATTGATTTCTTCGTTAACTTAATTTCTTACAATTCTATGTACATACTTGGATAATAAGCAATGAACCTCGTCGATAGATATCTCACCTGAAACAAAACGAAATAAAAATTAGAGCTGTATTTCGACATAGAAAACTGTAAAGGATGGGCTGACGGCCCCGACTGGGATCGATACGAGATCGCTATCAAATGATGCAAGTCATCGGGGTCGTCAACATCGGCTTCGGTGTTTTGACACACAACAATGACGCCCAAAGTACATAGCCGCCATTATTCGGTTTTATATAAGGATTTTTTTTTAAATTTAACATAACATTAATCGTGATGTAATATAAACGAGGAGTATTTTGTATAAAATCATGACAGACCAAATAACAATGATAGTTTACTTTCGTTCTGGCAGTCATAACGTTGCATAAATACGTATATTTGTAATAAATCCACATTACATAGCGTTTGGTGTGAATATGTTTAGCGAGAAAATAAATTGGGACACGCACAGCTGTTCGTGACGCAACAGTGTCGTGTTCGAGACGTTTACACTGCATACCAATAAAACGGCGAATCGCCCCCCGACAATAACTTTTTTCTTCAGTACGAGTTACAGGTCATAAACCGTAGTTACCAAACATTATTCGATAACGCGAGAATACGATAAATAGGTGGTATGCCAAATTGTATGAGCCCCATCGATTATCAAGATCACTCAGCGTGTGGTCGATGGTAGGGGCGCTCGTGCACCCTAGATAGAATATGAATTGTATAATTTATCATTAAGATTTATGTAGAGGCGACGCGCCCGCATCCAATGTGTACACGGGTTTCCATTAAATCTATTATAATATAATAGAGCGTACGTAAGGGAGACTCCTGCCTGCTTCGCTCTACACTGGTCAGCCAGCGTTAGTTGCTCTGTTGTCTGCACTAAGAGAAAGTTATTACTAGATATTGTCATGTGGATTGTGAATAAGCATTGTTGAACGTCTGAATATGTCGGCTTGTTAATTATGTTAATGTATTTGTAGCGATGCGATAAGCTCACTTTGTTTTTACTTCCACGTTCCATATTAAATCGTGCCAAAGGTCAGATGGACTAAGGAAGCTAGTTTTTTGTACGTCTCGCTATGGTTGGTTACATTAGTGTATTTATTAAAAAAAAACACCTATCAACAACGATAGTTTACTAAAACAGTGAATCTAAAAAATGCATTTTTCACTTTAGCACCAACGTATTGAAATTCCATAATCTATCATAATTATGAATTCGAAAGTTTGGTTATTAACTGAATAGATTTATGTCAGAAGGCTATAGTAAGCAAGTAGACGTTCCACCTGACGCTGAGTTTACAACTGAGTTGCCGACGTTTACAAAGCCTACAGAAGACTACTGGCTCTTAACTGATCATGCTGATCGCAACTGCTGGAATATAACAGGAGGGGTATTAATTATTATTTCTCTCTATCAGTATGAGATGGCAGTGTGAACGACATAAACAACCCTAACCTGCTCAGTTGAAGTGAAATATCGAGCAATATTTTTTTTCCATAAAATATCTCCATATAATAAAGTTTTATATCTATCGAAACAACCAATCAAGTGGGGCTCGTCAAATCTAAATAAGTGCTTGTCTCCGCAGAGTAGGGTAACGGTCTTTAGACACGCGTCCTAGCAACCGATCGTTCCACACAATCCTGCCCAATTAGTTAGCAACGTATTGTAATAGCCTATTGTTATTATTTTATAGCATAGAATCATTAGTTTAGTACCTATCTATCTTTCTAGAAATTTGTTACGTAAATAAATTGCTTGGTCTACGCGATTTAAGAACGTCTCTAAATCTAAGTTATTGATTTATTATTTAGCTTCTAAAGCGACTTTGACTTTTACATGGTATACATATACAATGGTTATTGCACGGATATATCTTTATCGTAGAAAATAATAATATGCCAACAAAATATGAAAATTACCAACATAAAATCATGAAACTATATTAAATAAATAAACAAGTCAATCACTAGTCCACGTGTCAAACGAGAATCTAATAATAGGTTACTCAGTAACGACGTCAGGTCGTTATCAATGAGATTCCAATAACGTAATATTTCCCTTATGCTCCAGATACGCCCACGGTGACGTAAAGTCTTTCGTCCATAAATAAATCATCGTAACAATGCAAAAATGTAAACACATCGAAATTAAATCTATATTTTAAGATCTAATTTATTTGCATTCTCTATATAGTATATAGTATCACTGTAGGGGAATTTGAGAGGACATTACCGCGAGTCAGCTACATACAAGACGAATCATCATCATCATATCAGCCAAAAGACATCTACTGCTGGAAACAGGCCTCCCTTAACGATTTCCACGATGGCCGGTCTTGCGCTACCCGCATCCAGTGGTTTCCAACGACCCTCACAAGATCGTCGGTCCACCTTGTGGGGAGCACGCTGCATCTTCCGGTTCGTGGTCGCCACTCGAAAACCTTTCTGCCCCAGCGGCCATCGGTTCTACGAGGGATAAGCCTCGCCCACTGCCACTTCAGGTTGCCAATTCTTCGGGTTATGTCGGTAACTTTGGTTCGCCTGCGGATCACTCCGATTAAAAAAAACACATTGACAAAACTTATATTTATAGAAACAAAAATAAATTCCTACGAACTATTGTCGTCGTACCTACTTGGGCGTATGCGCTGATGCGCTTCCCTCACGACCGATTGAGATAGCAATAATAATAATAAATATTAAACGCGCTTGGAGGGCTTGGCGTTAATGTCCTCTTAAGGGCAACGGGTATACCCTCCGCTTCCGCGTTGGTGCACATACAGATTTTAAATTAAGTATCACAGGCAAAGATTGAGGGAAAGAAAACGTTATTGCGGGAGACATGCCCCGGGCGCTCCGCCACCGGGCGTCGAGTTCGCACGAATACAATATGATCGCTAACTGGGAAAACTTGGGCGCAACTACTAAATATCCCCGTTTTCCGTTAACTATCAACTGCCGCTGGGTGTACTCGCGCCAGCACCACCAATTTTATTTGAAATTTTGATATGAAATAACTTTTGCAGAAAGTCCTATTTGAGCACTTTGAGTTACAAATTCTATGATAAATCTAATTCCTATCTGAATCG
This sequence comes from Tethea ocularis, assembly GCA_963555595.1. Lineage (NCBI taxonomy): Eukaryota > Metazoa > Arthropoda > Insecta > Lepidoptera > Drepanidae > Tethea > Tethea ocularis. Next base: position 7,685,086 of record OY741972.1, on the reverse strand, counting down.
AGTTTTTCAGCATTGCCTAACTTTTGCATGACTTTATCATCACTTCTTGACGTTTGGTGTTAAATTGATGCACTCAAACGTGAAAATAACTATATTAACGAATAAATTACCACCGTGATTAAAGCGCAAATGTAAATAGTATAGTTAATTAAGTAGCTGTTCACGATATATAAAAAAAATAACAATGGTGTGACGGAGAATCACTTCCGAGTTCAGATGTGGATTAACATTATTTATGCAAATCAAAATGAATATTGCACATAAAAAATACTAATGCTCAGGAGCTTCTCGCTATCGGTCCAACTTTAAAAATTATTTCAATAATATGAAGCTTTATTATCATTATTAGGAACGCGGGTGAAACCGCGGGAAACATCCACTATAACTATGACAAAACTTTAAAGATGGCATTCCGATCTAAGAATAAAACCCACCCGATGGACGACTCCTTTATAGTTGCAATACTGGTCTATTTATAAAACCTTGCATCGTATTAAAATAGCTATACACCCAGTTAGCTTTAAGTTTAACTTGGCGTGAAGCATATGAGCCGTATCGACGGCCTTTACCGACAGCATTGTAATATTTAATATCATTAGCATATTGGAAATAACTACAGGAAAAATATTGATGATTGAATTATAATTTTGAATCTAGACTAGAATTTAATATGAACATTACTGCAAACGGGAAATGAATAAGAGATTTTATACGTTGTAGAAAAAACGTACGAGGAAATTATTTATTGGCAACAATTTTTTGTTAGCATCAGGAAATATTTCAGTTACATTGCAAAAGGAGAATGCTCATTCGATTTAATGTTTAATTAGAAGTTTGGCCGAGCACCTCTTAGTTTATTATTTGCCCTTATCAACCCACGCTTTGTCCGGTGCGTAGTCGACACTGTTGCATTCTGGGCCGATTGGGCAAGTGCTGATGAAATGTTGGACTGAGGAGTAGTTCGCTCGAAGTTCAGATCTCTGTAGCCAACGCACACCAGCCGCAACAGTTTCCAAATCACTGTAGTATTGGCAAAGATTAATTTATTTAATTAGCGTTCTAAATAATAGATCTACAATAAACATGTAGGTACTGAATATTCATCTGTTTATATTTAGCCTAATAATGTGCGGAGTTCACAGAGGCAGATTTCGCACAGAACAATTTTGCTCTGATGTCTTTCTAGATGTAAACAAATTAAACGCAATTAAGAAACAACATTTAAACGGAAGTAATTAGTCAGCCTATCAGCTCGTCGGAGAAGCCATTAAGTTCTTTCACCTGTGTCCACTTTGTAATTTATAGCAAATAAATTGTCTCTTTCAATTTGTCATTCGAACAGGAAATTGTAAGGCATAAACCTAGACAGCATATCCAAGAGGCGATTTAGTTGCAAGAAATGCACTCCAATAGAATGCATAACGTTGTTAAAACCAGATCGTGCCTAAAGCGAAAGTTAGATCGCCTCAAATCAGATGCAGACAAGAGAAATCCACGGCAAAAGTACACTCGATAGTCGGTTCCTGTAACAACCGCAGCCAGCGAGACAATTAGCACTCGTTGTAAATGTCACGCAACGCAACGGTCGCTCGACAACGTCGCTGTCGTATCGTGTCGCCTCCTATTCAATACACTTCTATTCCACGTAGGATCTCCTTACCGTTACTTTAAAGATGGCGACTTTTAAAATGCATTTTAAATCCACCAAGAAAATGGGTCAGCGAAGCAAGTATTAGATATACTTAAAGCGCTCGCACACTTCGCCGGTTCCGTTGGACACATTTGTGGGTGGATTAAAAATATGCGACGTCATGGCCATATGCTGCTGGCTACTAGGAGATGACATAAATGGGGGATTAAGACACTTTCGAATGGAATTTTAAGTACTACCCATTATTAAGAAAGTTGTTACCTACACAGACCACTTCAGTACGGGTAAAATATACCTGGTTCTGTCAGAGATATGTATATTGTTTTGTAGAAGATACGAATACAAACCTACTAAGTGGAAGACGAAGAGCCAATTTAAAACCTTTTGTGCCATTAATAAGCGAACGAAATAATAGAACGTATTGTTTATTATATCCATTTAGAAAATGCATTCAGAGCAAATTGTCGTGTAAAAAGCACGGGTTATTTCTGTCTGTCTACCTACATCTCGTTTCGGATCATTACCATACACCGAACGCGGTATAAATAAAGCTTGCAAGAAGACGGCTATAAATAAATATATAAAAGCAGGCGAGGTGTTCTTACTTATCCGGTTTTAGGATCCCGTAAACTAAGAATATTTACGTTTGTTCAATATCGTATTTCAAACAATGTCACGGGTTGATGCATTTTGTAATTTAAAGACTCTTCACTTTAAATTGTTAATTAATCGTTTTTATTTTGGTGTTTAATTAGTGCAGTTACAATGTTCCCGAGAGAGTTTATTGCGAAAAGCGTGTATCGCGGTGGTTCTGCCTTTTTATTTATGTTAATTTGAAGGAGACGCACACCTGTTGGTTAATATATGTCACGTCGGGTATTGAATACTTATCGGGCGCACCGGCTGCGAGTTCGCACGTAAAAAACGACACATCAAATCCTACACACATAATTTAGTCTCGTTAAATGTGCTGGTACCGAGCAAGGATACGAGGGAAATGATCAAATTGTTACGGAACGGAACATACGCAACGGATGACGTGATCTATTGTGGTAACATTGCTGTAACAGTTACAACCCGGATATCTTACATTATTCAATAGAGTAAATAAACTAACAGATTACATTTAATCTTTCTTTAATGCATTATGTGTTGAATTGAAACGTAAAATTGGCGTCTGTTGCAGTTGCATATAAATAAACATTGTTGTCACTCGAGTGTCGAAGAAGGAAAATTACAGATCATGATGCATTTAGGACAAACTAGTGTTACGAGGAATCTCAAAATACATCAAAGTAAATCTTTGTATATATGCATTCGAAATATATGACTGCGTAAAAATAAAATTGATTAAGCTCCTCGAGGCGGGTCAAGTCAAGTGGCCTAAACCCAAATTACACAACGTCGAAAAACTGACCACAACGCAATGCTAGTGAAAATGAGAATAAAAGTTGCAGTAAATACGACATTCGGTGATAACATTCACGAAACGAGATCATGTTGCATACTTTTACACTTCATTTATACATTACACCAGATATACTGGTATTTCCGCCTACTCGCAGCATGCGATCTCGGCGTGCATGTATCGCCTCGCCTTTGAGAGGCTCACTCCTTTGCGAAGTAATTTTATAAACCGGGAACAATGTGTACTCGGAGCCTGGAGTCCGGGGCCAGTGCGGGTCACCCCGGGACTTTATTGACGACATGTTTACGAGCGACCTCTGATATCGGCGCTTTATGTTATGAAAAGTAAATGGCTTTAGCAACATGATCTTGAGCTTGTCAATACTTTACATATTTTTTATCTCAAATGACAAGCTATATCGTTGGGATATTCACGCCGCCTCTGGCGTGAAAATCTGGAGTATAAAGTGTGATCAAAGATATAGCAATGTCTACGTGCAACTAGAGTCTAGGTACATGCTTGTGGTCACGAGCATGCGTTTATTGCTCGTTTTATTGGAAACCACGCTTCCGCGTTCCTCAGCGCGACTCGCGAAGAAACCGTTACATACACATTTGCATAAACCTCGATAGTATAGCCATATTTCATTATTTTTGGGTTAACAATAGTTATAGTGATAAGAATAACTCGTGTATATGTTATGTACGAGTAAGTGAATGAAACTGATCTTTTATAAACTTTTATATTTCACTATTTTATGAACCTTGTAGATTTATGAATAATAATAAAATTACCATTATTAGCCTTTGTTAATTATTGATATATTTTTTATGTTCGATTTTCTAAGGACCAATAATGTAAACAAATGTATGTAATATATTAACTGAAAAATAGGCAACTTCCTCCGATCCTTAGTAGATACATGAGCCCCATGAATAAATGAATAATGGCGGTCGAACGAGCCGGCAGCATACCAATTTGTCCCCGGGATGCTAATAACGCGACTTTCACATTTTTCACAACCTCACCTCCCAACAAAGATCCTTCTTCATCGACGGTTCAGCGACGTGGATGCTTCTAAGTAACTTGGAAAATTAATAGAGCAAGTAAAAAAAAACAAGTAGCGGAGGTGTGACCTGATTTAATTTGATATTGAAATCGTATTAGAAGTTCTAAAAAATCGGAGCAGGCGTGAACGCATGGAAAGAGCTCTTTATAATCCAATAAGTTGAACTGTGAGGAGGGCCGGCACGCGGTCCCCTAGATTCCTATTCCATTAGGTGTCGTCGCGGCGCGCAATTTGCAAATGAAAACAACTTATTGAAATTCTTTCCCGGCCGCGTGTCGAGCGCACTACGCCAGAAGCATCTGTGAAATTCGAGATGGCATCGGTATCGAACTAAAAATTCACAGCCCAAGAGGGTGTTATTCCATGTGAATTTGTACCTAGTTATTTGATTTTTATCTTTCAGAGCGTTGAGAGAGACACAGAGAACATGAATCAATTTAACCACGCAGTTGAAGCCTCACTCGGATATATGATACATTATGTGGTTTTGCAATCAGCCTTGTAGACTTAAAGACTTTATAGTGGATGAAGAAAAAACATTTCCAACGCGTCAAAATAAAGAGAAATACGTACCCTTGTCGAAGTGAAAAACTACCAAGTGAACACGTAATTCGTCAAGTTAGAGCCTACAGCCTAACTATATAAACGAGGAGGAAGAAAAAGCTAAAAGTGGGGCCTCGGTCCAATCATGTGCAGTATTTTGCATAAATTACCGCGATGCAGCCAACGGGTTGGATTTGTGAAAAATAAACGGGCGTAAAATAAGCCTCGTGGTCGAATGCAAATAACACCATTATATGCTAATGCGATGTGCGTAATCCCCAGTTTGTTTCGTGCTTGTAACAGGCTTCCCAAATACGCATTCCAGAAATAGCTGCCGAACTTCCCTTACCTTTACATATTTAGTGGATGACGCATATTTGTCTATTTTGATCTTGAAATAGACGCTTGTTTACTTTAAGAGCAACCGAATTGGGTGAGTAAATTTAGTTTACATGTTTGTTATTATATGCGTAACTCGGATTAGACAAACAATAAGAAAATCCTAAATAATAAGTAAATCCACTTTATCATTTGGAGAAGGTTGTTGAGTTGAAATTAGTACGCGTCTAGACGAGGGTGACTTGACCGCGGCCCGGCCTAATGTTTTAGCAATCACTTTGATATAGTGCCCGTACGGTCAAACAAGTGCCACTGGCGGCCCTCCTAGAGGCATTATAGCTCAATCTATTTGCGATAAACAGAGCCGGTTACGGTGTAGGCCTCCATAATGTGCTTACAAAGGTAACTAAGTAACGAGAATCCTTTCATAAAAAATATTCAGTAAAAAAATAAACGCTATTCAAAAGCCTCCAATTACATCGTTATAGTTCTGCGAACTGGGTACTATTAAAGCTTTTTTTCGGTTGCAGAAGAATGTATTGCTTAGTGTTGAAGTGGCGGCATTAGCCAGGGTATTTGCGAGGGTGGGTGAGGCGCGGCGGGGTGCAATTAACCCCGAATAAAACCCCATAAAACGAGAGCGATTACACGTTTAGCATCGAGACATCGGGTGTACTCGAAACCCTCCATGGAAAATGAACGTACATGCGCCGAGGATACCTAGTCGGCAGTCGTAAAACAGTTATAATAGGCGCACTGCGGAAATACAGCTTTATGGGGTCCCTGAAACACGTAACATGCTCACTGAATCGATTATCGTATGGTTATTCTAGTATTTGAGACGGGTCACGGAACAAAAAAAATGTTTATGAATCGTAAAGTGAAGTATAGATACATAGCTAAGTTAAAAGCATTGATCAAATACTTTGGTGTCGTATGGAGTTTACTTTACGGCGGGTGTGGAGGGTCGTGAAACGCCGGCTTATGTCCCGAACGGGCGAGAGCTAAGTTATGAAATGTGATGTTCGAGGAACCATAACAATAACATCACGAGTTAAGTAAGCTGAACAACAATTAGGAAAAGTTTTATTTTTATAGTTCAACGCCAAGTTGCTGATAGTAATAAACGTATCTGACGAACACTTTTGGCTCACTTATTTAATGTGGTTAAGTAGGTAAGTGTTTCAGACCGAATAGATGAGACTTATTTCAAAAACTCAGTTCTGGGATTTTCCCGGCTGCAAATACTAACTAAAAAAAAACTATAGTGTCTGACTTCATCTATTCTCCGAACGAGACCAATGCGACAGCGAATAAGAAAAAAAATCAATATGGAATCACTGGCTAACTGATCGCGGTCCGTTACGAAGATGTAGGTTAGATGTTAGAAGTAAAAAAAAGTCTATGGACGGTGACGTAGCTATTTTTGATTCACGAGGCGATGAGGCCAGACGTTAGTAAATTGCATCGGCCAATCGGCGGTTGTCGCAAAAAAATATCAATTTGCGTTGGAAAGATTCAATTGTGAGCAGAGAAAAGGAAGACGCGTGAAACATAAGAAGCTAATTTCCTTTGGGATGAGGTTCGCCGCGGGAAATCCTTGTCTATGGTCGTGGTCGTCAATGATCACGACTATTAACGATTGTATTATTTATTATTTTCCTCTTTGTATTTTTTTTATTATTTTCATACACTTTGTATTGCGGTCTACTTATACAGTAATCCCGTAAATATGATCTAAATAAGATTCATATTATTTTAGGTACTTATTAACTTATAAATAAAAAAACCGGACGGACGGACAGACACACGAGTGATCCTATAAGTGTTCCGTTTTTATTTTCTTTTGAGGTATGGAACCCTAAAAATAAAAGAAACAGAGTCAACAATATCGTATTGATTAGATAAAACCACAACGCATATTTCCTTATCCTCTAACCTTGGACTATGGTCTATTATAATATCTAGCTAGGCAGTAACAGCTTACAGCGAATACTGAAATTTCATACAAGTACATAAAAAAAAAGTTTGCTATAGCACGGATCATCTCTGCAACAAAGGGTTGATTCACCGAGCCGGGGTGAATGAACGAGATATTAACTAGCGAAAACAAATGACTTCTGTTCCACAACATTGAAAAAGCATTTCTACTTTCGATTGCAAACAAAACGTCAGGATGTCTCGTGGTTAAAAATAATTTATTTTATTCCTGAACGCGAAGTGGTTCCAAACTACCGTTAGCTATGTTTTTTACTCGAGAACACTGTTACAACTCACTTTCATGAAACAACTTACTGAATTAAATGTATATTTTACTTCTTTACAACATACGAAGCAACTTAAGATTCTAATACTTATAATGAATAGTCAATAGGAGTGTTTCTATGTCTGTAATATACGATCTCGTAATGGTTAGGTGTTTGAATAATTTAAAATTATTGATAATTTTATTAAAAGTTCATTGACTTTATTTGAGGGTGACGAGGGGTCGAGAACAAATGGAAAATGAGAATTTGTCATTTTGCTTCGTAAAAGTCGCTGCGGATAGTTTTCATTTCACGGCGGGTTTTTTTCTTTTTCAATAACCCTCGATCGCTTTGGTGGCGCGTGTCATAGGCGCCAAAGCACGTCTTGAACGATAGAGGCGAGGAGGGTGAAGTGAGTCGCGTGTGAATGACGCAGCCACGAGTAGGCAGGAATAAAACGTTTACATTACAGTGGCCAAGGTTTATGAATGACCTCTGTATTGCATTGCATTGCGCACATGTTTGTATGTGTACGTCGCGTTTGAAGGAGAAAAGTACACAAGATTTTCTGTTTTGCATTTAGTACTTTAGTTTAGATATAATCATCTCAGTGATATGACTAATATACCTACTTGTTACTCAAATATTGTAAGATCAATTCAATAGCCAAATTGTCATTTTCAATTTGATAAAATCAGGAACAAATACCTTGATCTTCACAGACACGGCCACTACTGATCAAAAAACACAGCCGGATATAAAAATTCTAAATTGAACTGAGGAAGGGCTAAGCCGACGCCACTGTATAACCGTGATGTAGTGTAGGGCCGATTGTCGGCCTCCCCCGCGGCGGCACGGTCAACGACCCGAGCGAGTCAAGGACGCGCATCGGCCGCCTAGTGACAGCGGCGCGCGCGTGGACGAAGCGCGGTAAAACAGCTCTTATCCAAACCTTAGCACTATTACACGCATACCGAGATATTTTCTATCAACACACTAATGAACAACGTAGCGTGCATGCATATTGAACAAATGACAATACATCACATTCAAGTTAAACTGTAAAGGACATATTTTTCTAAGGACCCGTTCCAAACATCATAAGTTCCGGACATAAGTGGGAGGTAAATCCTCACCTCATAATAATACCTTCATTCGGAATGAAAATTAATAATGTTGTAACCCTTTGCTTGATAGAGTATGAGGAGAGACTCAAATAGTACTTTCAAATCCATTTATTCAAAAAGTACAATAGATACCTTACATACTCGTACCTTATTTGACTGAAGATTTAGAAATTAGAATCGCAGACAAAGTGATTTTTATTATTAGTGCTTTATTTCTTTTGTGACCATTAAAGTTGTTTTATGTTTATTATTATCTAATCATAGTGTCAAAACATGTGTTATCATCTGCAACAGATATATCATAATCAACAGATACGAGACACACCACTATCTTATTTTTTTTAAACTGGTTTTTAAATCAAATAAATTTAAAATCGAGTGGCAATAACGATGCAGAAAAATGTATGGATCTGGCACCTGTGTCGCCATGTCAACGTACTGTTAATATATCCTGTTTTGACTATAAATATAACGATGAGCGAATACACTGGGGCACAACTGGGGCCCGAGAAAGGTGTTGATTCGCTTTCGCTTCTGTATTCTAAATTGCATTATATTGGAACGTGCTATGATAGAGTACCATAATACCAGTACCCTTCTAGACGTTAATCACTCTCTACCATATCACCCCTACGGAGAATGTGGTCAAACGCAAGCCTTTCTTTATGCAGGGCACAAAATCATTGAGCATCGCATACTTACCTGACAAATAAAAAAAAGAAAAATAAAGACTTCGTATTCATTTGTGTCCGCAAGTACCACAATAAGGATGGCAGCAGACTGTAGATCTTGTCAATGAATAGAAGAGACATAGAAAGTGTGACATTTATTTCGGCACACAATACTATACGAGTCTACAAAACATGAAATTGAAACAAAACGAAAAACAGTACATAACATTCTTTAGGGGACTCTAAAAGTAGAACAGTCTATAAAGTGTGACCCAAAACATGCAACATGAGAATGAAATTAATGATTGCCTAAAGCAATAGCACATTTTTAAGACAATACATAATATGATCATATTTCAAATCTATTTCAGCCCGATCCGTCCAGTGGTTTGAGCTGGGCGTTGATAGATCAGTCAGTCAGTCAGTGAGCCATCAGTCAGTAAATCACGCTTTCCTTTTATATATTCAGATATGATCCAGTATAGTAGTAGTATATGGTTATTTCATATAAATCTTTTTTAAAAGCAGTATTTTTATATTTTAAACAAATTTAGTTTCAATGACAAACGGGATTTTGTTATTTATTCAAATTGAATCTAGAATTTATATTAAAGCCTATCCAATTTCTAGGAAATCCTTATTTGATTTATGCTTGAATAAGTTTCAATTAAGCTCAAAACTAATATTTGAATTTCGTATTTGTTTAATGCTGTGTTAATTTATAGTCACTCTCTCTACATAGATTAAATTATGGGATAAATAGAAATAAAAATAAAATATCTGTATCCACCCCGTTTCTTGGGGGCTACCAAAATGCCAACGGGACCCTATTACTAAGCATACGCTTACCATCTGTCCACCTAGCCATCCGTCTGTCATAGATCGTTTCAACCATAATAATCAACCAGTTAGAATTTCACAGAATACGTTACTATGGCCTCTATTATGGCATATAATAATAATAAAAAACAGTATGTCAAAACCTCAGAGGGATCCCAGCACACGGTAGTTACAAAACAATGCATTATTTGAACGTTTTTGTTCGATATTTATTTAAAAAACGCTATTACAGATAAACTAAACACACTATGAAACAAGATTGATAGTTTTTTTTTAATATTTCACCAATATATTTGTCTGCCTTCGCTTCAAACTTAAGGATATTTTTTAGAAGGTAAAAAGCTATTAATTCCTACTCTCCTGTATGTTTGTGTGGATGTTTGATACACAATCACGTCTCATCAAACCGCGGGACAGATTCTGGTAAAGTAAATATAAGATTTTATACAAGATTTTAATGACATTAGGAAGTAAAAGAAAAGTTTATACAGTCCTTTACTCAACAAAGCCAAAAACTGTGATGGTGATTATATAAGAACTTATTAAGGATAAGCATTACATCGCCAGACGTGAATATTTGAAAATTGATTTTACCAGGTTGTCGCAGTAACAAATTTGAACAGCATAACCGAGCTAATTGCACCAAATAAGGGAAAGTGACGTCGATATATTTTTTGCCAGTCACGCGAGAACCGAGAACACACTCGGTCGAGTGTGACAAGTGATGGCAATTTGGGTCGGAGGCGAGTGTTTGCCTAGTGGACGACGACCGGGCGGCCCACTTAGCCTCGCCGCACACACCCCGAGATTCACACCCGTTGCTCTCCACTCTTGGCGAATATTTTCAAAGAACTTTGGTAGTATGTAGTGCCAGGCTATTGAATGGTAACGTGAGCACTATAAACATTTCCGTATTCCATTAACTATGTCTCTTCTTTTCCCTATTAGCCTGCAAATACTATAAAAATCAAACTCCATATTCATTATTCATGAAAAATATAAAAAATCAAAATGTTCAAATGTTCGTACCTCGTTAGCTCGCTATCAAACCATCATCGGCCGCGGTTAGCTTACACAAAGACTAGATACAGTGAAGCCCCAATGTGCAACGTACTCGGGAATCTGACACCGTTTGACGAAAAAAATATCGATGTCGATATATCGAATGACGACACGAAACGGTGACATGTTTTCCTATTATAAGTAGATATTACTAGAGTTTTAACACGACCGCGTGATAAAGATAATAAAAAAACTATATTAAGCAATGAGAAGTAGATATGCTAATTGCAAATTAAACCAAAAGTCTCATGGGTTTATTAAGGAGATAAAAATGTGTCAATGATTGAAGTTTAAATAATGTTAAACACTACAATGTTTAATTAAAGGGCACTATTAATAATACATAATGAGAAGTAATATACCAACCATAATACAATGACAGGGAATAAAATGCCCAAGTTAGGGCTAGGAAAAGCGCAAAGTCAATTGGCGACAATAACAACAATAAAATGCGTCAAGTAGCGAGCGTTGCACAGATTGTCTCAGCAATCACTTCCCACCATAATTGTTCCTTGCAACGATTGCTCGGTCATGGTCTTGATTAAATTATTAGTTCCCCAAGACGGCAATTCACAGTTGACAACAAATAAAACGTAAGCATTGTTACGTAGCTCGAGCAATTTAAACTTGGCGATAAGTGTACAAAGCTGGGAACTTATTATATGCAACTGTTTTAAGGAGCACAATCATTTACGAACAACTTTATGTAAGTCGCTGTTCGGTTGGTTATCTAGCCGATTTGTAAATTGTCTTATTGTTTATTAAGCGAATAATAATATATTTATGGTGAATTAAGACTAAAATCGACATAAGCTCCCATATATAAAATCTGAATCTCCAATATATAATTTAAAAATATCCATCATGCCACAGAAGTCGATGTAAACGTTCAAACTATCTTTTAAGATATTGTCGGACATTGAATGCAACGCTGTTAGGAGCAAAGTACGATTTTAATTGTGTTCAATGTGTCTTTACCAATCAAAAATAGACGCGATACTCGTTGAATCACTAGCTATTTATTGAACTAAACGATAAATATGAGTTATATTATTTTGAAGCAAATTTTTAAAACAATTTAACCCAGATAGATGTGTTCTTTATTACCAATAACCACAACAAAAACATTAAACAAATGTGTAATTTGTATGACAATCATTATAATTGTGATAAAGTAAAAATTGCTTCCAATATGATTAATTTAATGAATCGACCACGATAACACACGAAGTAAATTAACCAGCATAGTATCGTAGCTGAATCTCAATCAAAGATAAATACAAGAATATTCACAGAAGCGCATTAGTGTAAATATTTAATAAAGCTAAATAGTGGCACAATTGGAGCCGCGTCGTCACGTACACTACGTACAGCAGCGGCTAATAACAGAACACGATGATTACTGTCATGAACCGACCTACCGGACATATTCCTGTAATTACGAGGGACCTCGTATTGATATTACATACAGGTGGTGATTCCGACATTTAAATCCCCACGACGCTTATTAGCAATCGTGGTTTTATAGTTTGGCTTTTTGAGCTTGAAATATCGGAGCTCAGCAGAAACGTTGAGTTTAAAGTTGTTTGCGTTTAATGTGATGACGAAATTCGACGGGAACTTAATAAATTTTAAGTAATTCATTTACAATCAATTCGTCCAAACACATTAGGTACGCTATGTTAATTAAATTATGGTAAAATGATAAGCATATCTAAATATACGGTAACAATGTCTAAACAATGGCAATTAAATACGATCGGACAACGTACTTAATATTTATTTAAATTTTACAACCGAAACCATAACTTTCGTGTATGTCAGAATAAGTCAGTCACGCCATGGTTTGGCGCCACTAAGGGGGATTCCCGCCTATAGGTAGGTATTTTACATTGTGCACGTGCAATTTACTGTTGGCTCTGTACAATTTATTTATCAACACTGCTTACAATAGGAATTTAGCATTATCAACATGGCTTAGTCCGATTGCATAACTCGCACTCACTATAATGATCACTAATGAATTAATGATTAATACATTCGTTCATTAATACGCTCGTATTTAGTATTCAATAGTTAGTTATATACCATTCTATCAAGCGACCAATTTTCACATAAAATATGTAACAGAACTAAACAGTTTTTAGTTTTATTTCACAATTTGATATAATTTTATCACCTACACGAGTCCTCATATAAATAAAGAAGCTATTTTAATAAATTAGTCGATGTTAACATAGTAATGTTTCCGCACTATAAAGACGGGGAACCGGTACCCTAAGTATTCCACCTAATTCGTCAAGCTCCCGTGCACCCGTCCCGAGTGACGATTGATAATGATCGAGCACATGAATCACATAAATTAGGTACTCGTAACTCATAATTTTCATGTGCCTTAAAATACTTACAGTCATCAATTGTTTATACGATTGTTATCAAAGGTTGTTATTAGAGTCAAGTGCCGTCTTGTTGGATACACGGTTACTATTAATTATTTTATGACCTGTTATTTGACTGCAAGTATGATAATATTATGGCGTAAAATGTTATGTTACCTACCTAAATACATAATACAGACATCTAAAATACGAATTTGATCAACATTTTTGTAACTTACATATGGCTAAATCAGCAAAATATCGTCTCATTGTCGTAACCTAAAGCGTGCCGATTAAAACATTCTCACCAAAACCTGTTTGGGTATATGAGAAGATACATCATGTCCATTCACACGGTCACAGCGCGAGTGCTGTGTCAAACCTGTTTCCATAGACAGGTGTCCCTCGAAGCCACCAAGCCTACGGGAGGTCGTTTTTTGTTTATTCTCCTATGTAATTGCCGTGATGCTAAGCGTGCCAAAGGCATCGGCAGCAGAGACTTTACTCATCAAAGTAGCCGCGTTCGGACAGTGATGTCTAATTACTAGAAATTAACAATTCGACGCTATCGATCTCGTTTCATTGACACTACTCGTTTGTGTTAGTTAATGATAATGAGCATTCGTATAGATACCTACTCAAAAAGTATAGGTGAAAACGACAAGGCATATAAATTAAATTCGACGACCACCGACGACGGTCTAGCAAAAAGGCAACTTTTTGAGTTAATTAGGCACGCAATAAAACAACCATCAGACAAAACCCACGTACATAAAAATACATACATATTGTATAGAACAAAGTTTGAAAAGCTTTTCATTGTTTTATAATAATACATGAAATTAATTACATTTTCTAGTAGCACTACGCGTAGAAATTGCTAGGTGGCATTTAATTTCCCCGGGGCTGATTGACGTATACCGAATACGCGTCCAAGTCACAAGCGAGTAGCGATAATATGGTAATAGTGGCATGGCGCATGTGGTACTCGCTTTGATTTACATATAACATTGCTTTGTTATTCCAGCTTGTTGTGGAAAAAGTTATTGCAAGTAATTCAGTTTCCTTAAAAGCACACTCAGGTTCGCTTCAACTTATTACTTATGGAAACGTAGATGTGAGAAACTCGACGTTAAACGTCGGAGCGTATTCAAAGCGTTTATGACGAATTACATTGTTATGACGACAGATAGTGAGACGGTATCGGGAACGTTTGTGAGAAAATCATTGTATCCACACACCGAGTGCTGCGCTGAATTCATTGTAGTAAAATATTAAACGTGGTGAAAGTATCATTACATTATTCATTACACATTTGAACTAAAAACGTTTCAAAGCCGTTTTAGACAATTGTGTTTAAACACACGGTAATTTGTTTTCTTTTATGTAAAGGTGAATTTTTTAACGTCCTAAATTAGTTTTTAATGAAAAGGTGTTTGAAAAGAGCGCTAAAACGGGCATCGCTTATCGCGTAAACAACATGTTTGAGGCCGCAACATTGTGCAATATTTTTATTTATCGATGATAAAAACGTGTCGCTATCTTCACTTGGTTACCTGGTGAAGCTTGCCTTGACGTAAAGACGCCTCAGTCGGTATGCGATGAACTAGTTTCCACGCACGATAAGATAATTTTTGGCGCCTTAACATTCAGCTTGAATCATACTGCGTCACATTCATATATCAACACAACACAGTCTTCATAATATAGCTATTTTAGTTAACATTCGAAAAAAAAAACTGCTGTATCTTTTGTGCTACGACACATCAAAGTTTTGCAGCAATAATACTAATATTATTAGTAGTAATAATACTTAACTAAACTGTATAATTTCACATGTTTTACACAAGCATGCAGAACTAATGCAAGGTGGTTGTACAATGGTTGTTTTGGAAAATTCTAGTTTATCAACCCGACTGGGCCAATGTGCTTTGAGGTCACCCCAACACGTATCTATTGAGCAAATACTGCTAAAAATACACACTGGCCGTACACCTGTACTAACCATGGTATGCCGTCGTGATGCAATAAACATAGTCATTCGTTATCGCATTGATATAATGAGTAATCGGGGATCTACTTACACTGTATCTTAATAAATATATTATTTATTTTTCATGGAATTGTTTGCATTAAACTTTATTTTATCGCTTGTTTCCAAGTGACTGACATAGGTGAGGTCGTAACGCTGATTGTTTAATCAGCACGTACCGAGAAATTCAATTACAGTGAATACTGTTTATAAGTACCTCAGTCTGTCTGTACCTATCCGGAATTTTTATTAGGTATACTGTGAGTGATGTAAGCAACATGATAAAATTAAATAATATCCTATTAAAATAATATAATATATAATTATATATTATACTTATAATTTTTTATGAGCAGATTTTAATCTGGAAGGAATATATTATTTTTCTTTCTATGTTATAAATATTATCATTTAGAAAATATATTTTTAAGATACATGATTCACCTGTCTCCACAGTGGAATATGAAACAATATTATAATTCAGCACTGTTATTATATTTTTAATCAGCGAGATTATAGGTAATACACGAGGCAATGTGTCCAAAGTTACGTCCACAGTACAAAGTATAACGGCCGAAACAAGGAGTGGCCCTCGTCAATACAATACTCGATATAAAAATCAATGATTCACGTCACTAACCTATAATAATACATTATAGTCGACATAAGATAAACATGACTAAAATAATCCTTAAAGGAATTTGCGAAATCAACGTATACCCAGTGATAAAAGGCTGTAGCAACAGGTTGTTGTCAATTGGTGGTTTTTGCGATAAATTTTATCAACAATAGCATATAAATTTGTGTTGAGATTTTTATACTGGCTGATTTTTATATACGACAAAAGTCCTCACACTGTTTCGACAAATAAATAAAATAGGAGACACGTACTTTATTGTGTTTCGGTTTGTGTCATGTTGGTAGAGGATTGAGAACGGTTTTCCTCATGGATTCTGACTTTATGGTCTCTCAAGACACGATGAGCTTACAATATAAAATATTTATGGCGGGTTTGTTACTTACGCAAACAGCATAAACCATGTGCATTAGGTACGTACCTGGAAACGAGGAAAACATGTTATTAGATGAAAGTATTAACACGAAAATGTCACCTATCTATATGCTTTTTATCGAAGCGCGTGAGTGAGTAGGTACTAACTAATACTAGGTTTACAACACCCTTGTTATATTTATTGTATAGATAGACCGATGTACATATAAGTTCATAGAGTATATTTAGCAAGGATCATTTTTCAATTAATAGTTTCGAAGTAATAGAGGCCGTATAAAATATTAACAAGTTGCCTCTGGGTTTTGAACGCAGTAGAGTTTACCACCACCAGGCTCAAGTATTTTTATTTTATTACTAGCTTCCGCCCCGCGGTTTCACCTGTGGTCCCGAGGGATCATATTATGTTTTCTCTGGATAAAAAGTAACCTTTGAGTTAATCCTAGGTGTCAGCTACCTGCCATACCAAATTTCACCAAAATTAGTCGAGACGTTTGAGCGTGACGAAGTAACAAACAAACTCACTCACAAACTGTTATACATGTAAGTAGGACATTGATGATAAAATAACACACTTCTTTTCTGTTTTGTTCTACATATTTTGTGGTGTAAACAATAAAATGTATTCTATTATTTTCAGAAGATAGTGGTGTTTTAGGAATGATGAAAGAAACGTCGCTGCCTTATAACTATTTTTTTCAGTATGAATCTACATACAAACAACAAAGAGCTAAGTAGATATTTCATATTCAGTCTTCAGATTAGGTACTTTAGATTTAGTACCACATCTATAAATTTTAGATTCTACCAAAAACAGCCAACGAAGCAAAAACGAGAAAACATGCGATTTTCATCAAGCGCATGGCTTATCAAGCCGCATGTATGTAGTAGCGGTATTATACAAAAATATTAATAATGCACCGCAGAGGTTTACCGTCCAAAGGTCATGTTTGGGCCAGACAAGTCTCCATTAAAAGCGACCCAGCTAAAGGTCACTTATGGCTTTCATCGCACATAATTACGACTTGATCTCATATCCTCGAGCACAACTAAATAATTCCAAAGATAAACAAACACTGAGGAGTAACGCTGCTAATATAGCCGTGTGCATATAAAATGTACAAGGAAGGGCGGGTAACCTTTAAAACAGGTAAAACAGCCGATGAATAAATCGCCTAACGATTGACAAAGGATCAATTAAAAAACATTTTTTTCAGTAGCAGCTGAATATTAAGAGAATATTCATGAAATTAAATCCCAGCGTTATGTTAATACTAAAGGATACTACTTCTATAAATAATCAATATTCGCACGTCGATTAAAAGATAAAAGCTTGCAACTAAACACGTAAAGTATGAGATAAATGAAAGCGAGCAACAACTATCTTGACCTCAGTAAAGTGTCTTCATTGAAGTAGACCACCTGGCGTAGATGAAACAGTTACTACAGTGCGCTTACACCGTCCATTTGCATATCTTAGCTATTGACTAGTCTAGACTTTGTTAGAATTAGTGTTCAACGAACTGAGACAAGTCTGATTTACGAGACGGTTAAATTGCTGCCAAGATTTGGTGGAAAGGTAAACTCTAGTTGGTAATGTGATGATCCAGGTGGTTTACCACTTTCTTTACCTAGAATAAGTTGAATCGTTTTCTATTTTCCTGCTGCAACTTTGCTAGCTAAGAGAAAAATATCACATCACCTTGTGTTTATTGTGTCTGGGCTTATCCACGTAACGTAGGAAAGTCATCACATAACAAAGATACGTGTACAATTTTGAACTGTCCAATTGTTACGTGATTTGATTGGTCAAACTAGGTCTATTTGTTCTTAGTTTTCATTCTTCAAGTTTTATTTTCTTTTCGTGTGGAATAATAAAATTATCATCACCACAAGTTGTGTCAAGTTTATTTCGCATTGCCAACAACAACAAAAAAAACCATTCATCTTTTTACACTTTCGCGCGAGCAAGTGGCAATAATAACTCATAACGACAGCTTGTAAACAAACAAAGGGAAAGTTACAAAGGGTGAATACCTAGTCAAATTTAGGGAACGTTTAAAAGGTTTTTTAAAAACTAAAATTAAACTAAGAGACAACGTCTACACCGATGCGGAGGTGAATTTATTGTGTCTAACAATACAAGAAGCAGTTGCCACCAGCCGTTGCAACGACTGCTGACCTGCATAACATTTATACAGAAATCGGCCCACGCAACAGGACCACACACAGCTGGCAATGCTGAGCCAGCGCTTAATCTAATACAGAAGGGCTGGAGGCATTCATAACTCCTCCCTCCCTAAGAGCGAAATTACCGGAATTATTGTTTTCAATATGATTCGGATAATTTCGTCCAAAAAGTAAACATTTTATAAGCTTATGATAAAAAAAGTAAATGATAAAAACAAGAATGGTTAAAACTAGCAAACTTAATGTTAAATAACCTAAAACACCGAATTTAGAGTCTTGCTCTTTATAAACACTTTCCACTATTTCACTATACTTCATCGCATGTGACATCGATTTTAATTCGTCTAAATTAACACCTTTGATGTTCAGTACACGTGTACTAAACAAACTCGTATTCGCCGGTAATTGCGGTAGGTCGATTAGCGGGATTGGCTCCACTACGTCTGCTTCAGTATAGACACGATGGTGTCGTATACGTATACCATGGATCTCCAGATCACATGGTTCGTTGATGGTCACGATGTAAGTCCCGAAGACAGGATGTTTGCTTATTTCATTGTCACACACCTTGGTTATGGTAGTATGTAATCTGCTATACAAAATCCAATTATCAGCATTAACTTGCTGTAACTTTACCTCCTCAATTAGAACTGAATGTTGTTCACAATAGGTAAGGTTAGTAGCGAATCTCATAAGAGTTTCGATACAAGTTGGCTCGGTTAAGAGAGCTCGATTGTCGTCAGCGCACAGGAAATGGTTGCCAGCAGCTAGCGGGCGGCATGGTTTAACGATCGGTAAGTATTTCATTCCTTTCGCCAAAAGGTAGGGGTATTTGGGGAAAATAGATAAGGTTTTATTTTCAGGTTGATGGAATATTGGTAAGGAATAGATTTTATAATAATTGTAAGTACAATTATCAATAAGTGGAATTTCCATTATAAACGTGATCTGGTTTTTCTTAAGAAACGATTTTAAGTTTATAGTTTCCTCTAGTTTTACTAAGTTCAATTCATTAGGTGGATAAACTAGGTTTTCAGTATTCGATATGATCTTTAAATGATACAATAATTCTGTAGAGTTTACAATAGACTGGTGTAGTATAGACACCTTACTTAATGCTAGAGCTGTTTCAATTTCACTTAGTTTAATAAAGATAGTACGGAAGCTACTTATAAAAATGTTAAATAATCCTAATATGTATGTTGAAAATATCCAATTATTTTCTTTGGTTGCTAAATCATTGACCTTTGTTTCTACTCTTTTTAATCGAGTTTCTAAAATCACAGAGTTATTAGATATAGTTTCAGTTACATTTATAAAGCTGTCTAACATTTTAGAAACCAAGGTAAGTTTTTGAGACACTATAATTTGATTATTTCCCAATTCAGAAGTAATCCTATCATATTTCAAGGCGTCATCATGGTCAAGATTTCCCGTAACGAGTTTGATCAAAGATCCTAATGGATTGATAATACCTCTCTTAAAGCGTTGTGGTACAAGTTGTTGGTATTTTTGCACAGTTAAGTCGCGAATAAATTCAGTATGCACTTTAATACTATCAAACTCCTGTGAATATGGTTTATCACTTTTTACTAAATTACTAAAATCTTTAAACTGGATAATAATGGAATTAAGATCATCATGAATTCTATCTAAATTCAAAACCTTTACTATAGTCCAATGACCAGTTTGGACGTAGGCTTGACCTTCTTTTATAGGAATTATTCCTGGATTTCTTTCAAGGGATCGCAGATGAAGGCCCAGCATCGGCGTCACTACCGCCATGACGCACCACCTGCGAAGGGCGTTTTATATTTTTAATAGGGACCTTTGTTTTCCTTTCACCTACTTGTATGGGTACTATGTTTCTTTTAGCTTTACCTATAACCTTAGCTTTCACGTATCTTGCTTTATCTTTGGATTTACGCTTATTAACATCTTTCGCGAAGATGATATCACCAGATGGGAATTCTATTTCTTTTTCACCGCCTTTTCTTTCAATAATTCGTTCTTTATTCGCTACCATTTTATCTGCTAAATGTTCATACAAATATTTAGTTCTTTTGGCATGATCTTTCACAAGTTGCTGTAAATACTGTTTTTCTAATTCGACACCATAAGGGCTTCCTGTATCTGTGTGTCCGAAGACTACCTCAAAAGGAGTTAGGTTAGTAACTGAATGAATAGCGTGATTGTATGCCATGACTGAATATGTCATAACGCTTGCTGCGTCTGTACACTTTCTTTCGTACTTAGCTAGTCTATAGATCTCTATAATGGTTGAGTGAAAACGCTCAATAAGTCCTAGCGAGTTCGGATTGTTCGGTGTACCGATATGTAATTCAACTTTATGTAATTGTAAGAATTCCTTCATTAATTCGTTATTGAACTCAGTTCCTGAATCTGAGCTAATCTTTTTGGGGATACCGTAAAAAGAGAAATATTTCATTAAGGCGCGGACTACTTCAGGCGTTGATTTGTTGGGAATTTCTATAGCCTGACCTAATTTACTGAACGCGTCTATAAGTGTCAAATAATATTTACCTTCTATGTTGAATAGATCTATAAAAATTTCTTGAAACGGAGCATCTTGGGTCTGAGTTAATTGTATAACGGGCTTTATGGGTTTACGGTCATATTTCATTTTACGACAAGCTTCACAGGCGTTAATGATGGCTGAAACGGTTTCCTGCATTGCATCCCAGCAATAGTTTCTGCGTAACCTTACTAATGTTTCCTTAATACCACGATGGCATGACTTTCCTTCATGATGTTTTAATATAATCGCTTTCTGTTCTTTTTCATCTTCAACAAACACTACTCGCTCTGTGCATTCATAAAAGTGAACCATATCTTTCTTGAATAGCTGTATAATAATATTACTGAACTGTCTACGATGTTGATTATCTTCGAAATATATGAAATATTTTAATTTTGGCTTTATGTATGTCTTCAGAAATTGTTTTACCAATTCTGAATTATCTATTGGTAGAAAAACTTCTAGAACTTTTTGTTTCTCTCTGGAAATATCTTTAACAAGCAACGAATTTTTATGCCATGTGTAAACTAAAATTTGATTGGGCTTCATGTCAATAGCCTCATGTAAAATTGGTATTCCTGTTGATTCTAAATCTATGCCTGAATGAATAGTTTGAGATTTACTTGATTCTGATCTAATTGGGTATTCTGATATTTTCTCAGAACTGGATACTGATAAGGTATCTGAAATACTCATAGGGCTAATTGAAGCTGTACCACTTTGGTCTGATATAGTTATTGTTGATGAGTCATTACGAGTCTTTTTGTCTGTCGTTAATTGTCCAATATTGTCAACTAAGTTTTTTAGATGTTTGTCAAGTTTTCGTTCCTTATCGTCAACGTTAACTATCATTGATTCATTTTCCTCATCAGAACTGAGAGCATTAACTTTAATTCTGGACAAAGCGTCAGCGTTAGTGTTTTGCTTCCCGTTTTTGTACACGATTTCAAAGTCATAATCTTGTAGGCGTAATCGCCACCGGGTGAGTTTGCTGTTAGGATCCTTTAGAGAGTTTAACCAAGCTAAAGGCCTATGGTCGGTGTATATTAAAAACTTGCGGCCGTACAAGTATGGTCGGAAGTGTTTTACTGCCCAAATAATCGCGAGTAATTCACGTTCGATAGTGCTATAACGTGATTCAGTGTCACTGAGAGTGCGGCTCGCGTATGCAATGGGTTTGTCACTGCCAATTTGACCTTGGGATAGTACTGCGCCAAGCGCTACGTTAGACGCGTCTGTCGTCAGTATAAATGTTTTATCGTAGTCTGGGTATTGTAAAAGTGGGGCATTTGTCAGTAGTTCTTTACATTTGTTAAAAGCGTTAGTGTAATTTTCGTCAATAATAATTTTGTTTCTCTTTTTCAGGCAAGCTGTCAACGGTTGTGTAATCTTTGCAAAATCTTTAATAAATCGTCGGTAATATCCTACAAGTCCAAGGAAGCTTTTAATTTCAGTAGTTGTCTTGGGTATTGGATAATTTAAAACAGCGTCAATCTTATCGTCATTAGGTTTTAGTCCGTCTGCAGTTACTGTATGTCCGAGGTAGATTACCTCTTTGCGTAAAAATTCCGACTTGTCTAACTGTACTTTCAAGTTGGTCGCCCTAAGTCTGTCAAAAATTTTCCTTAATTTCTGTATATGGTCATCTAAACTTGAAGAGAATATGATGACGTCATCAAGGTAAACCATGCAGTGTAGTCCTTGTAGCCCTCTTAGAACACTATCCATCGTCCTTTGGAACGTGGCGGGTGCTGTCTTTAGGCCGAACGGCATCCTAAGGAACTCAAAGTGACCGTTTTGTGTACTAAAAGCTGTCTTTTGTCTATCCTGCTCCTCTACTTCAACTTGATGGTAACCACTTGCCAAATCAAGCGTACTGAAGTAAACGCTTTTCCCTAACTTGTCAAATAAATCGGTAATGTTCGGTAAGGGATATTTGTCGTCAATGGTTATGTCGTTAAGTCGTCGAAAGTCAATCACCATTCTATGTTTAATTTCTCCAGACGCATCTTTCTTTTTAGGCACCAGGTGAACGGGTGCGTTCCAGGGGGAATGTGACTCTTGTATAACATTGTCATCAAGTAACTTTTCAACTTGTCGGTTTATTTCGTCAGTCTGAATCGGAGCTAGTCTGTATGGTTTAACATAAATTAGGTCTTCGTTCTTAGTTCTAATTTTATGTTTCACTTGATTTGTAAATGTTAAAGGTATTTGGTCACAGTAAAATATGTCCTTATATTCATTACAGAGCTTGGATATTTTGTTACGTTCCTCGTCGTTAGTGTGGTCGAGTCTTAATTTATTTAAATTCGATTCAAGTAATGCGTCAGTCTGTGGGTCTGTTTGGTTGTCAGTAAAATTTAGATAACAGTCATTACTCTCATATTTTATAACCTTAAGTGGTTGTCTTATAGTCAATGTCATTTGTTTGTCTAGGGTGTTCTGTATAACGGTGGAACAATATCCATTGGTGCAGTTCACCAATGCACTTGGCATTCGCACTCCGGAAGTAAACTCTTTAAAATCAAGTAAAGCTTCACCGGAATACTGGTCAGTAGGTAACTTAACGCGTTGCTCTGATCGCGCGGGTAATTCAATTGTATAATTTAAATTATTATTTGTAATGTGTATGTTTGTCGTTTTAGTTCTAAGTTGCTGGTCTTTCAAATCAATTATAGCGTCTAGTTGTAATAAAAGGTCATTCCCAATAAGTCCATCATACCGTGCATCAACGTCATACAAATAAAATTTGTGCCAGTCGTCACTCTCAAATGTTGGCAAAAGGGGGATTTCAACAACCTCATAATGTTTGCTAGACGCGTGGGTGCTAACTACTTGGAATGGTTCCTGCCGAATATAACCTGGGAAATATTCGTATGCTTTCTGGGGACTAATAAACGATCTAGTACTGCCCGTATCAATCATCATTTTTGCGTCTATTTCAGGAATGTAAATATACGGAAGTTTTAAATTGGGGTCACAGTTTAACTCTATGACTTCCTGTCTTGCATGGAGGCATCTATTTGAAAATCCTGAATTTGATGTAAGTCTGCTTGTTCTACGACACCGCTATCGTCAGTTACGTAATCGTAATTCTCATAATCATACATACCGTCGACGTCATTATGGTCGTACTCGTATTCATAGTACGGTTCATTATTTTCGTCTACGGCAAGCTCATTTAATTTAAAACCTGACTGTGGCTGATGCGCAAGAGGCGCTGTCCTCATGGTTACGTCACTAGACTGCAATTGGGGCTTTTGTATTTGTGGAGGTGTATACCCTATTTGAGGTGGTTTGTACCCGAATTGTAGAGGTGGCCTATAGCCGAAATTCTGAGGTGGTTTGTAGCCTAAATTTTGAGGTGGCTTATAGCCAAATGTTTGTGGCGGTTGAGCACCGAATTGTGGGCGATAACCGAATTGAGGTGGTCGATAACCGAACTGAGGTGGTCGGTAACCTATTTGTTGGGGTTGCCCTTGAGTAGTTTGGGGTATCCTAAACTGTGCGGGGATCCCAAAATTAAATTTAGGTGTTACGTTCTGAGGTACGAAAGGTCTAAAACTGTTTGGTTGGGGTGCGTTACCGAATTTACTGACGGATGGGTTCGGCACATTCGATGGTAAGGACGGCCGCGATGATAACGTACTATGATTACCATGGATTCGATTCCGCATTGTATATTGGTCATGGAAATTAACCTCTTCTAATACGACACTTAAGGCGTCCTCTAATGTTGAAGGTGAACTCAATCTCACTACGCGTACCATATTCTCAGGCAGATTGTATAAAAATACGTTCAACGAAGTGTGATCATATATAGCCTTTTTGGCTCGCTTTAATTCGGCATCTTGACCCATGTTAACTTTTGACATAAGCAGTGAACGGATTCCTTGAATACGATTACAGAAATCTAAATAACTTTCACCGGATTTAATTTTGGTAGATTCTAACTCTATGCTTATACATTCTTCACTACGTGGATCTCCAAAATGTTGTTCTAATAACCCTTTTAATTCGGTCCACGTAACAACATCCTCTCGTTCCGATAACAACGAGGCGGCGCTATCAGTGAGCCTACTCGTAATCGAATGATACACATATAAATTCTGTTCCTCATTACCTCTGTATTTACTTATGATATACTCAGCTTTCCGAATGAATAAATTTAATTGTTTCTTGTCACCATTATATAAAGGGATTAATTTTAGCATCTCACTGGGTATAGATATAAGTTGAGCTTGAGCCATTTTAAACAGAGTAATGTAAGATCAGAGTTAACACAAACACAGAATAAACACAATCTATAAAATATAACACACAAAATATAAAACACACAAAATATAACAGTAATAAAAGCAAACTTAAAGTTAGGTAAAGGGGGTTTGATTTAATACTAATGTAAAAATAAAAATTTTAATTAAAAAAAATAAAACTGAATAAAATTGTATATTCTAGCTTTCCTAAAACTACACTATAATGATCAATGCAAAGATCAAATTACAGTTTAATTAATTAATTGAACAAAGGAAGAAGTGTATTCCCTATTCGATCATTAATCTAAGGTTGTTCTTATCAACATTCCAACTAAGGCACTAGCAGAATTTCATACTATGTAACCAGATACGTTATAATGAGAGATTTCCGATCTCAATAATAACTATTAATAGAATTGGAATATAGGAAGTTTGGGAACAAGGATTGGCGAAAAGTTTTACTCACCAACCGACCGCGACTCCCATATTCACTCACGTTTACCCGATTGACTAATTTATTTGGTTCGTGGATTCACTCTTGCAGCTACACGCGCGTTTCACTTATCCAGGCGGATTTGGACACCCGAAATATATAACGAAACTACGCAGCCTGAGCAAATCCTACCGGCTGCGCCAGTCAAATTTAGGGAACGTTTAAAAGGTTTTTTAAAAACTAAAATTAAACTAAGAGACAACGTCTACACCGATGCGGAGGTGAATTTATTGTGTCTAACAATACAAGAAGCAGTTGCCACCAGCCGTTGCAACGACTGCTGACCTGCATAACATTTATACAGAAATCGGCCCACGCAACAGGACCACACACAGCTGGCAATGCTGAGCCAGCGCTTAATCTAATACAGAAGGGCTGGAGGCATTCATAACTACCTAGTGGTAACGATCACTTTTATAGTGAATCACGATGTAATGTCAACAGTAATCGGAGCTGATAAGTCGCGACACTTACCACGTGCCTCAGTGGCGGGACGTTCATAAACAAACACCCCCAATTCTCGGTAATCAAAGCGTGGTGTTATCTACGGGTTTTTCTGTTATTTCTCGAGTTCCTAGAAACAGATTACCGCCCCCTGTCAACAGTTTTATTTTCCGATGAAACTTTACTGCAACAATTGATGAGAAAGGATAAAAATAATTGATTAAGGGTGTTGGTTTTCCTCAACTACTGTGTGCGGTCGTTCATTCGGTTAGTTAACTCAATCAAAATAGTGATTTCGAGGAAGCTGTTCGATAAAATTTTATGTCAATGAGTTTATTGACATTTTATAAATTAAGTAAAATATTAAATAATTACTTTAAGGAATAGGTATAGAGTCTTTAAGGTTTCTTCTAATATGTACAAAGCTATGATTTATATTAAAATCAAGACGGATACACGTATCACCCTTGAGACTGTTTCGTGTCCACATCAATTAAATATGGACTAATCATATTAATTTTAATCATATTTAACTAAATGACAATAAATCTTGATAACGAACGCAAATCAAATACAAAGTAACATAAATTTATATAACAAATTTGACCCAAATTAAATAATTACGAGTGTTTTCTGTAGAAGACTAATTATAAAAAGCCTCCACGCTCATTTCATAATTCAACACTTGAAATCGAATCGATATGCTTCAAGGAATTCTACTACTTACGTGTACTTGAAATAAACGTAAGTTGCCTGATGCTATAATGGTTGCTATCGATACTTAAAACTGCAATTTTCAGATTAATATGCCAATTCCAAAATAGTCATAGGTGTTAAATAACACCTCGCCTTGATCTCGTGATAGAACTGGTGTCGCAGTAATGGTATTTTCATGCATTTTTTAATACCGTACTTATATTAGTTTCAACTGATAAATTTTATACAAGTTTTATAAGAGCTCGATTTGGCGTTGATAAAGTTGAATGAGATATGTCAGTTTTTGCCCGGGAACCATGATAAGATAGATTTATTGGTTTCAAATACATACTTTCAAACATATCTGTGATTTTACATCGACAAAACTTAAGATCACGTTGGATGGCTGCACAGTGCTTATTGTGCAGCTAAATTGCTTAGTTTATATGAGGAACATATTAGATCTTCTAACTTTTCGTCTTAGCACAAGATAATTTCAAAACATAGATACTTTTCAAGTAGATAGAATTGAAAGGGGCATATTCATTGAGGTTTACTGCGTCCTAAATAGATAATTTAGTGCAATAGGTACCAGATCTACGCAATCGGGGACTATTTTCATACGATTCCGACCTGAATAGTAAACTGATCTAGAACACAATCAGCATAATACCTTTTATACTATTTAAATTATTACATGCGTATCTCTGATACGTGAGTAACTCACGATTATTTGGAACAGGGCTATTACTGTAGCTCCAGTAAGTCAGGATCGAGAAGTTAGGAATAGAAAGCATCTCAAGGAAAGTCAGAAAAAAATCTTATATAGAAGTTTATGAAAAGGCTCGTCTTGATGCATAATCATTAAGCAAAGGTATCCGCCTGAAAGTGAAGTGTGTAACATAATAATATATACGACGTCACTGTTGTCAAGTGAATGACGCACGTTTTGCGGAATCAGAAGCTAAGCCTACTTTTAGAACGGCCCACGCACACCCCTACTGCCAGCCAAGGGTAGAATACACGTGAATGGTGAAATGGGATTAGGAGACAGTCAATGGCGGTTTAAGGGGTGAATTTGACCGGCAAATGGCCGTGGCTCTTAAAAGTTTATAGGTCTTCAACGCTCATGATGATACTCGTGTTTACGGAGTATTCCGTAAGTGTATTCCGAACCGGTAGTAGAGTCTATTGTAAAACTGTAACTTTTGACATTCATAAGTGCCTTATTAGGGCCTAAACTGAATAAATGAGTTTTGATTTTGATTGGGATCGTTTTCTGGTATATCTCTTCTAATTAAACATTCCTATAATATCCACATCGCTCTCCGAAAGACTGCTGGTTAATACGATTGGGATAACAATACAGCCAGGGATATAAAATTCTAAATGATTTGAGTTTCAAGTTCCGAGTAATTGGAAGAGGAAATGAAAATGTTCCAATCAACGACATTTTTTTTAAATTAATTTGTGACACATTTATGATCTAGAATATATAATCAAAGCGGCATTTTTCCTGAAAGTCCGACGACCTAGAACCTACAAATACAGGTTTATGTGGGCGAATCCTCGTGCAACGGCTATGTAAGCGTCTAAAAATGGAAGTTGCCTTACAGATGGTAACCCCTGGCAACACCTACGCATCTAGTCGAGATCGCGAGTCTCGATTCCTTTAGAGGTGGGGTATTTTTGTGCCGGGATGTAATGTCTCTGTTTCAATAGGTAAGAGTAGCCTTGAAACATTTCCGTGGGCGGATAAAATACTATTTCATCCCATTCAACAATAACGCTGAATGGAGACATTGTATTTATAGAACACATTTAAATATATATACGTTTTATCTTTACAAAATTAATGATTTAAACATTTTTTCCGTCAATGTATGAGTTTTAGAAATCTTGTGGTATATTTTTAATTTCAAATAAAATAGGCCATTGCCTATTTCATTTGAAATAAAATAGGCACTTAGAATAAATAGGCTGTTGTTTAGCTCTTGTTCTCTTCATTAAGAGAACAAGTGCTTTTAAAAGTGAATCCAGCGGTATGTAAGTTTCTTAGTTTTTCTATGAATGATCTGAATATCACACATATTTTTTTTCATTTTCAAGTATCTACTATATAAGAGATAAAAATCTACGTCAAATGTCAACTTAATCACGACTTAAAGAATGGGGTTTCATTATTTACCAAGAAATATATCAATCTCACTAAAAAATAAGGCGTTAAAAAATATTTACTGTTTAGTCCTAACGGAAAGCACTCAAACCTCGAAAATTATTTATTTACAAACAGTAAGCTTTGACTGAGTAAATAGGTAATGTAAGTATATTATTTCCTTCATAATTTATGTTTTCAACTAAGCAAAAAAACGTTATTTATTTGCTGTTTGTAGCAACAAGTAATACCAGAATATTTGAAATAAAAATTACTTACTCTTTGTTGTCCTCCATAAACGGCAAACAGGGGAAATGTACTCACTTAGGTATTTTCATAAAAAAGAGAATTGAAGAATAATATTGAAGGGTGCTGATTGTGCTTATTTACAATTCAACAAGTGTAAGTATACCTTCAAATGTAACCTAGACACTATATGGAGGAAAAATGGTGGTGGTTTGTCGTATTTGTTATTTTACCAAATACGATTCTCAAATTCATGATCGTCCTAAAATTACATGAATAACGAGTAAAGCCGTGCTCAATTAATAGCTAGGTTGAACAGTGATGGCGACAAGGAAACAATCGCAATGTTAACGACAGAACTAACCGCTAATTAACTGACCACCCGACAGGGCGTCGATGTGGGTCAGACATTTAAAGCGAACATTTTTAATCATATCTCGACCTATTTGCCGGTTTTAATAAAAACACACGAAACCTTTGCAATGAAAAGTTCTTGAAGCGAACGACTCGTAAGCCACGACATCGTATTTAATCATTGCTTGCTCTATTTTAATTTTCAGGCTGAGGAAGAAGTAAAATGTTGCAAGTTTTTAAGCTAAAGGGAACAGGAAAGGGAACAGAACAAAAAAACTGAAAGAGAATCGAGAACACCTACATTAGCTGAACGACCACCCAGCACGGACAATCTAGGACGGGCTCCGAAGGTACAGACGCTGACAAAACAGTTTTAGGGATCAGCGCAGCATTATTGTACGTGCAATGTGCATACTTACTTAATGCTGAGGGACACAAAAACAATTCCACTAAGAGTGGATGTATGTAGATCTTTTTAATCGATATTATTTTTCTATCTGAATATTTATATGATAATGGAAAAACATTTCATTGAAGACATCGTTCGCCGGTTGAATGTTAAATAAGCTCATAAAAGCGAAACTATTATTTTACGTATTCGCTTTTCAGTAAGGTAACTGTCTTGCTGTGCACTGATTAAGTCTCATAATGAAGTTCTCTTGAGATGCCGTTTTAATTACGCCGAGCGGTAAGAACAGCAATGGCTTCGTTTTAATATTTTAAGGAAAGAATAAAATGCATCGCTATCACTACATTGAAAAATAGCGATCTCTCTAAAATAATACGTCGTTGCGTTATCGAGAAACAGTAAAGAAAAATATGTAGTATAAACTGTATAACAGATCATTATTGACCACTTAGGTCAGCGGCAAACATTCTCAACAGGCCAACGCCCCACCGTGCGTCTTAACTATTGCAAACGAATTTCAGCTCAAAATAAGGCATTGTAAGCTTCAGTTACGGGTGGCATATCATGAGATAGTTGGACCGACGACCGTCCTATAGAGTTCGCATCAATGCAGTTCCCGGAATGCATCGGTCTCCTTTGCAATATTTTTGTGTTATGGCGAACCAATTCAAAAGGGTTTTTTTCCTGGTATCTTATAAATAGAATGATTGGAGGATACCGGCTAGTCTAGACATCCGACTGCAAGAAACATAACACATATGAGCTCATTTTATCCTGTCCTACTCTGTATCTTTAAATGCGCACCACAGGATATTATTCAGAAATTTTTTTTTACATCTTATATATTTAATACACCACCCTGTAAAATTATACTGTTTCGAGTGCGAAGGGTAAAATAAAAATTGTACCTATAATAACGATACCGAGCGCAAAATTGTTTTTATGTATAAATAAAAAAAAAGATATACCCAAGTATTGTTGCCTGAACGTGTCAGTGAAGTTACCATGTCGGATACATTAAAGAATATTATGATGTTTACAAGTATTAGAAAGTTTTACAACATATTGTTTAGTTAGGTATGGGTACTACCGCGAAGTAAGAATAAACAATCCAGTAAGTTACTTTATTAGTCTAGTTTGTTTTCATGATTTATTATTGCAATGTTCTCATCTAGAACTATTTATCCAGAAATGGATCCTATTCCTAAAAAAATCTAAAAACTTAAATATTTTAATAAATACACAGTCAGTGAACTATAAAGCTATAACAGCCAGCAGATGTTGGATGGAAGGAACATGGCAGGAGAACCTTTTAAAATGTCGTTTGACGCGTAAAATTTGATGGAGCGTGAAAAATCGTGAGTGGAACTTAACCGAAAGTCACATAAGATGTTAACAGTTCAACTCTCACCTTTGAAGGGACAGGTGACGAGCCCTTCCATATATTTATTTACCCAGGTAATAAAAATATGAAGTCCTTTTATCGATTTAATTAAAAATTTACTACCTTTCAATTAAACAAAAAGTTCTCCCCTTGGCCGTAAATAAAACCATTTAACTGTTCAATTACGAATCAATTTAACCAGCCCGTTTAGAAAAATAACCCAATAATGAAAGCTGTAGAATTCCTCTAATTAGAGTTTACTTTTAAAAGCGGTTGTAGTAACACTACGCAACAAATGGTCACATACCGGTAAAGCATCAAAGGCCGAATGCCAAAGGGCCGAGAGCCGAAACCTTCAGATTGCGTTGAGGATGTCGACAGAGGCACGCGTCACTCGTCTTAAAAGGCAAAAGCTTGGCTGCTAATGAGCAAAGTTTGTACACACATAAAAAGGATTTCTTCATTTAAGATATTTTAACTTCCACGAAGTTAGTTTGCATTGAACCAAGATAATGGCGATTTCATATATAGGGAAACTAATATTTTCTTGTAGAAAGAAAAAAAAACTTTTGGATTAATATTCATAATTCAAGAAATCAAATGTCAATTGTTTTGTGACAAGACAATTGACATTTGATCCAAGACAATGTATCTTCCACCAAAGAGATTTAGTTTTCTAGTTCTAATGAAATTGAAGTTCTTAATCCAAAAGTACTTATAACTTGTTCATTCAAGAAAATGCAGAATCAATGTAAGAGATGATATTCTTAGTTCAATATGATAAAAATGTATAACAAAACAGAACGATCTTGTTTTGAAATTGGTTTTACTTGGATTTTGAAAGTGATACATATCTTAAGATCTTTTTATCTTCACATGATATAATACATTCTCAGTTTAATTTGTTATTATATTATAATAACAAATAAAAGCCTTGCATAGAGAAATAATAGATTCTTTCAAGATTTCAACATTTTTGTGTAAGTTTCTGAAATCTTCTGCAGAAATAAAATATTCTCATTGTAAAATTATTTGTCCTACCAACAAAAAGGGTTTTCTCATTATGAGATAAATTTTACTTGTGGCAAAACGTAACAATTTTTTACTAAACCGTAACTATCTTGGATGTAGTAATGTTACTTTCTTCTGAGAATTAAAGGGTTTTTATTAAATCGTAATTATCTTGGATGTAGTAAAGTTACTTTGTTCTGAAAAATAAAGATCTCCTTTCAATAATTTGTTCCTCATTGTGAGATTTTTGGCATGCTTGTATAGGTAGATATATATTTGCTTAGTCTAAATTTAAGATTATATGAGTGTAAAAACCATAATGTAGGTATTCGTGAAAATAAAAAATAAATCTTTTTTTTTTTCTTTCGTACACATCTAAAAAATGTTATAAATTTTCACGATTACATTATGGTTTTTACATTCATATAATCTTAAATTTAGACTAAGCAAATATATTTCTACCTATACAAGTCTGCCAAAAATCTCACAATGAGAAACAAATTATTGAATGGAGACCTTAATCAAAACAAGCTAACTTTACTACTTACATCCTAGATAATTACTATATAATAAAAACCCTTTTAGTCTCCGTACAAAGTACCCTTACTACATCTAAGAAAGATACAATTTACTTTCTTTTTATTTCACACAATTTTTTCGATCAAAATGAAAAACAGGTTTGAATATAATGCAATCTATATTAATAACTGGCTGTACACACGTATAACATCATATTATTCAAGTAATAAAGACATATCTCACATAATGTTATTAATTTACACATCATTTTAAAAAAAGAGAAACTGATTTTAAATTCTCATATAACACTTACAACAGTCAATAATATTGATTAATTACAAAATTAAAATAATAGCCTAATAACTATTTAAAACTAAAACGATAATTTAGATACTTTTAACATTATTCTTTAAAAGTTGGCATGCTTATGTCGACTTACCTACAGTAAATATGTCTAACATTATAAAACTGTCAGTACAGTATAATTAATAATAGGTCATTGTATTGTCAACACATAAGGTTGAAATATCTTTGTGCAAATTCCCTTGTAAAATTATATTGAACATTTAACTTTTTTGCTTGCAGAAGCCTTCAGCTTTTGTTCTTCTATTTTTGTATGTAGGAATATCACCAGAATTCTAAAAATAAGACAAATGTATCAGAACGTTGATTGATCAGATCGTAGCGATATTATAGAAATGACACCTAGATTAATGTATGACAGACAAAATAAAACATAAGAGGTGGATGAATGCATATGTATTGTAATGAAATGATCATATTCTAAAATAAATAAAATACTTTAGGGATGTACTAGGTACGTAGTACCTACTGTATGTATCTAAATGTATAATTTCAAAAACCGGTCCAGGCGTCTTTGAGTAATCGGGGATCGAACATGAAAACAAAAGAATATGAATGGATCCAACGAATTGAGAACCTCGTAATTTTTTGAAGTCGGTTAAAAATAAACTTATTGACTTACTTTCACTGTCCAATTTTTCTAAGCCTTGCACAATGCTGAGCAGATTTTCGTTTACAGGTTTTCTTAATAAACTTCTTCGAGGGACACCTTGTCCATTGCAGTAAAAGCATCTATGCAATTTATATTGGCCCTAAACTGCCTCTGCGCGCACAAATGGAGTTGCTTGTTATCACTTTCTACTATAGGCTTCTGCTTGCAGAACTTCTTTTTGCATCTTGCTTTCAAGATGTGCACCAACGGCCGGCCGGTCACGGAAAGAATGGACATGGTGGCCGCTCGCTGGTTGCGCGGTATTGTCTTGACAAAAACATATTTTGTCTGCCGTAAACCGTAATTCCTTTAATCTAGAAAATGTATCTTATTATAAGTTATTTCGTTCAATGATATGAAGCAATAGGAATTGTTAAGTTAAGACAACATTATTTATTCCAATTAACATACCATAAAACTACAATGAAAGAAGACTATCTTAATTTAAGATATTATTACTTTGGAACTCAATAAAATAATATTTTCTTGCTTAAATAACACAATTCTTCATTTGAAGATAAAATTTTAATAGATTAAATTGTTTAAAAATGTTGAAATAAGATTTTTTTTTGTTTTTAAACTAAATCTTTGTATATTTGCTTTGAAACAAGTTTTCTTTAAATGTCAAGTAAAATATTTTATTGTACAAAGAATAATATTTTCTTGGAGAAAATTTATATGACTTGAACAGAAACACATTCTCTTGATATTAAGAAATATTTCAAGACATTTTTTATTCTTAATTGGAGAAATCCTTTTTATCTGTGTAGGGGGCATTTGAACTGTAGGCGTGTATTACCAGGCGTCCACTATCGCATTGTCGAGACTTACCCTGCCATTTTAAGGTACCACTTCTGGCTTTTCAACTATCGGATAAGGCCAAAATGTTAAAAATCAATCAATCAAATTGTTAAAAAAGGTATTAGTCGACGTTAATAAATTAATATTGTGTTGATTGGTATAAAAGGTGTAGCACCGATGAGGGTGGCATGCTCAAGTCTGAGCTAAGTGTAAACTCTCGTTAAAAAATAAAGAGAAAAAAAAAGATACCACTTCCTATAATAGTTCAACCCAGTTTCAATACTCTTTCAATCATAGTCGGGATCAGTTTTATGAGGGAGGTGCGGAGAATGCATTGTATTTGTAATAAAACTTTGCTAAATGCCCATTCGGTTTCCGATAAATATGAAGATACATTATTATATGGACATTGCACCGAATGAACACGTGATTCGAGCATGTTTATAAAGCGAGTTGTGTACTGATTGAATTAATAATGCAGTAGGGTAAATGGACGGAGGTTTGTTTTGCAAGGTTTATTGATATGAATCCATAGATTATTTGAATGGGATGTTTTTGGTTGTCTTTTAGTTACTATGCGTTATATTGTAGCACCTAATTTCACTAAGAAAACCTAATGCGAGTCTGACAATTCATTAGTGAAGATCTATTTGAATAAATTAACATTTTATTTTATTTCATTACCCGATCCTGATAACATAAGAATAAATTATTTGAAGATACACGATAAATAAAAGTGAACTTTGAACTTTAAAATTTGAACACAATAGCGTTAACGTCTCATACGTAGCTTTGGTGCCTTCAATGACGTCACTAAATTCTGTTAACCCTCAGCCGATAATTGAAAGTGTAATGTCAGTTTAATCATTACCATATAGTTCGATGAGACAATATTCGGAGATGTGGAGGCCGTGACATGATTCCTGCATACGCTAATGTTGTTTTAAATAACATAATGATAGCTGTAACTTTGAAGTCCGAGGAAGTTGTTTAAATAGCAAAATTAATATTATTGCAAATAAATAAACGCCATTACAAGAGGTAGATATCTACCGGTTTTCATGTATCCAAAATTGGTAACATGAAGACCACTTCCGAATTCCTTAGAAGGAAAAAAGGCATCCGCTTTTTGTCCTCCCATCAGTTTCTTCCATATTATTTTAATAGACCAACATGAACTGCTACTTTTCTCTATCAAAAACAGCATAAATTAGTTCAAACAAATACACACACATCAATAGGGAGCAAAACCGTAAGCGCATGCGGCGGCCAACCGAACGAATATTTCACTTATTTAGCATACTAACAAGCAACGGTCCGCGCAGGCGCGACAGGTTGCGTCACCGGCAAGCGTTGCGCAATCCACTCACGCGCACGGAGACTGCCATTCATCCGGCCGTGCCGCATGGTAACAGACTAGTTCACAACATCTAGAATCGCGTTTCCGACAATGTCATTAATCTAAGTGACGTGGTTTTATTGGCTTGACTTGTTGGATATTTTATAGTACATGACGATCCATAGCAACAGCGATGCGGCCAACAATGCGATGACGATAAATTAATTAGTTATCGGGTAACATTTTTCGAATGGGGGAAAACCGCTTGCGGTTTAGGCACTAAGCGCATTAACAGCTAGTCGCCCTGTATAATTAACCGTGGCTGTCGGCGGGCGTGTTATCTCATATCGAAACGCGTGTAGATAGACATTCCGATTTATATAGAAACATCCCAAATAAACTCTACGCAGATTTAACTGTTATGTCAAGTTATCTATTTGTTTTAAATAGAATCCTGAGAGTATACTGGCAGATACTAGACTTATGTCTTATAAGCTCTACAGATACAATGTTAAAAAGTGTTAACGGTAACGTTGTTTTAAATAACATAATGATAGTTATAACATTGAAGTCCAAGGAAGACGTTAAAATGGGCTGTTTATGGATTGTAAAAAATAAACACCAGAGTTTAACTCGAATCAGAATCTAGAGTGAAATCTCATGGTATAACACAATAGTAAACATAATAGTACCTGTGAAAGACAAAAGAACATTACAGACAGTGTAGTCTAGAATTTTAACAACGCCGATAAACATAGCAAGTGTAGAGGAAACGCAAGCGCAAGCTTGACAAAAAAAGGTAGCCATGTCCATTCATGAAAGATTAGTTCATGTGCCTATCGAACTTTTACGCGATAACGAACCGGATGTTTGGCCATGTGTGCTATTGTTCACATAGGACCATTGACAATTCTAGGAACATAAAACTACTATTGACCATACTCAGATGGTACCAACTGCGATATTTTACTATTAATAGCAATCTAATCTTCCATATTTATAAAGCAATGCCACTAAGTTGCGGAAGGAAGTGGTTATTTGCATTTTATTCAAAGCTATAACCACTCTACATATAAGCAAAGCGGAATAAATAAATATACATTATTTGTATTCTGTGACAAACATACATGAGTTACATATTACAGTTATTAAATTGTTGTTATCAACCGGGGCCGCGAGAGTTAAAATAAATCTTACGGCTTGGGGATATAGAATGGACCAAATTCAGTCACGGTATTATGTTATGAGAATCAAAACCTAAAAATAGGTGGAAAAACGATTAATAAATACGAAATATAATTTCCACTGTCACCATTTACTTATAGAATAGGTAAGGGCGTTAAACAATACGCCCTTTAAGTATAAATGTCAAACGGTAATTGAGTTGAGCAGCTAGTGCGGAGCAGTAAATGACAACGGGTGTCTCGCTCGATGCACGTAAATTGTTCGCAAATAATTCAGCAAAATAATTTGATAATGTTATACACAAGCCAGCACGGGGCGGGTGCACTAATTGCCACTTATCGAATTTCGTAAAAACCAGCCGGACATTTTACGCCAATTTATTAAAACATTTTCATAGATTCCGGAGGGTCATTCAATAACTATAATGTGGAATGTAACATGTTTTATGTAGACACCTCGCTGTGTTAATTATTTATCATTATCAAATAGCTGTCCCTCGCCACAAGTCCTTCTCCATATCTATCTGCGTGCCAAAGTTCAGCGGTTTAGGCGTGAGAAAGTAGGAATAAAACAGAGTTACTTTCGTATTTATAATATTAGTATAGAAGTATGGATTAAAAACTGTTTCGTTGTCGATTTAATTATTAACTATTTATCAACGACTTATCTATTTAAAACAAATCCTAATTATCTATCCAAGTAAAGACAGAGACGTAACCAGATATCGTGAAAACCGACGAAACTTATCCTGTGAAACGAAAGTTTATTCGTCAATGAAATTTATGATGCAAAATATAAATACGCAACTAAACCAGTAGGTATACAATAATATTTAAATCGAGCCGTCGCGTCATCCGCTATCGGGCGTTGAATTGACCGCTAATCGTTGCGAAGGTGCTCTCCCCATATCGCGACGGATGTTTATATTAGCAGATAGGCGAAATTTCCTCGGTTTATTGAACCGCCCGCCCGCGTTCGACATTTGTGGGACATTGAAGTGAGTCCCACACACGTGCAATAATTACAGGTCTTTCGTACCACGCAGCCACGCTCCGAATTTATAATAATATTGAGATCATGAATCGCTCAACTGCCTCACTTATCAATATTTTCTTCTATGTGAGTATTATTTAACACCTTCGGTAGCTTACTTGTGAAATCTGACAGGTACTTTTCGTTTAGCAGCACTATAGATGAACGACCGTGTCATTAACGTTAGTCCAATACTAATTAAATTAAAATGTTTATACCATGAATAACGATGACTAGTGAAAAAATATCATTATCATAATGACTTTCAAGGTCTTAGTGATCATTGTCGCGTCAGTTTACTCGGAATTTGCGCTTTACTCATTGCATTTTATAAGAAACTAGATGTTGAGATAGGTACTTACGTCTGAGTATCCGGAGAGTTAAGTCTACCCACCCATACATACATTTAGGCAAAGCAACAGTGTTACAAGTTAATCTAGTTACATGTACTTATCAGCTTATCAGTACCGACGTCAGAGCAAAAACGAGAGTGGGTGGTTATCGTCGGCGGCACCAGCGTTCAGCACACCACGTCACATTCACACCCGAGTCCGCAACTGACGTCAAACTTGCGTAAGCCCACGTTTCGTAGAACCAAATTGTTTATCGAAACAATTCTTGATCATTACATCATTTAGTATGGTACTTCTAATTTGAATCTGTTCGTATTATGGAACGCTTAATGCCCAGTTAACAGATACCTGATGCAGTTATAAGTACCTACTGTGGGGACTGGACGGATTGTTTCACAACGCGTTTACGTTTTCAGTATACGCACGATTGCACAGTGCTATATGCAGTTTAAGCCCGTAAAACTAACAACTTTCAGAGATGTAATCCATCTTCCAATACACAAACATAAAATATTTAATAGAGCCTTATATTCTGTATTTACCTATCCTTATGTACCTAGCCTTATGTACCTATCTATTATTATGATTAACTCATTATCAAGAACAGGCACGGAATATTTTTTACTGAAAATTTTCAAGTGTGACAACTAACTGTTTGTCTGTTTTTGGTAAAAGCAAAGCAATGTTTCTTTTAAATGAGTTGGATTACAAAAGTGAAAGTAGTTCAACACAACCTTTACAGATGAAGAAGGACATAACTGCGGTTAATGACTTATTTCCTGGAATTACTCGGATAAATAAAATACTTTTTGCGTGTAAATGAAACCAGAGACAAGAAAGAGAATTAGCGAGGCAATCATTCGGCTCGGTCAGATAAACGCTTCAAGTACGTCGGTAATGACAAGGACGCGGCTAAATCAGCGGACGCATTCGCCTGTCGCAAGCGCAGATGTCAGAAAAGTCTGAGCACAGGCGACGGCAGGAATGGATGAGGCAAATTACGTTACTTGAAAGGGAATATTACGTCTTAATGACGATAAAGACTGATAGTAATAATAGTAGTGATAAGGCAGCGATTATGATAAACTTCATTACAATTCTATAATAGCAAATAGCCCCATTTCAATCAAACCAGCAACGTACATGTAGATCCGCATTAACTTGGGATGTCGAACAGTTTAAACAGTGAAAACATATTTAAAAAATAAGTTAATTAAAATTAAGGTTATATCGTATCCACTCATTACTTTAGTATCTCCATGAAGTCAGCAATGAGTCACTAGAGGCCATTGCTACATCAGCTGACTCATTGAGCGCCGGCAGCAGCAAATGGGAATGGGAAATCCATTGTTACTTTGCCCTTAAATCTACCGAGATATCTATCACGAGTAAAACAAAAACGATATGAGCTGTCTTTGGGTTCTTTATGCCCCTTTACGATGGAACAGAATACATGTCCAGTGAGTTTTCCGTGACATTTTATTATGGCAAACAGTTTCGGTGCTCGTATGTCCATTTTTTTCCGGTTGGGTAAACCCATGTGACACATCCGCAATCCCACGCGATTACAACGTAGGTAGGTCAAACCTATTTTCGTATTTAACACTGGACGGAACTGGACCGTTGCGTTATATTTTTCGTAATCATTCACAATGCGCTATTTGTCATGAACATGGTCGTAAAATACGTTCGGTATATTTTTCCCAGTTTTGTTTGATCAAAACATTTTTTTAGGGTTCCTTCGCGTCTTACCCAACGAACAACTAACAACAAATAAGTAATACAAAGTTAAGTTTAAGCTGGTCCTTATACAAATAACGTGACTTTATCAAAGATTTTTGCTCGACCTTAACAATCGCTGTATTTCATGAACCATAATAGGTAGACAGTTGAAATTTAACAGCTGAAGAGTTCGTTTGAATCTCTGGAACTACCAGTCAGATTCGAAAAAATCTTTCACTAATAGGAAACTACATTATCCCCGAGTGTTATAGGCTACTTTTATCCTAGCAACAAGGGATGTCTGATCTATTCACACAGATCAAACTACTGGACGGATTTGGCATAGAGGTAGCTATTATGTATGACGTTTTAAGCAGCAGCATTTGAAAATTCAACCTGAAAGTGAAACCGCGGGGCGGCAAGCTAGTCAATTAATTAATTTTTAACGGTTTGTTTATCCTCTAGGTTCTGGTTAGCTTGTGGGGAATATCCAGTAAAGATTATTTATCAAAGCATGATTTTCCTGTTGCTTAAGAATAACATGTTTTTTTTTTAACTTACAGCAAATTCCGAAGTGTTCGTGGGTACATCAAAACCAGCTGTTAGACAATGCAAGGTGCGAGCGTCTGAGCGGAGTGAATCAGTGATAGGTATCAGCTGATTCATACCGCGAGGTTAGCGGTCTCTTAGGGTTGGCAATAACCTGCATGCTTCCTGGGATAAAAAGTAGCCTATGCCCTTTTTCATATCATTTTCATATACTATCTGTGTGCCAAATTTCATCGCAATCAGTTCAGCAGTTGAGGAGTGAAAATGTAACAAACAAACTCATTGTCGTATTTATAATATTAGTAAGGATATAAGCATTAAAAATCCGCTAAGTGCGATTCGGACTTAAGGTCATTATTTTATTTTCATTATTTGTTGTTATAACGGGAACAGTTAAACATATTCTGTAAAATTTCAACGATCTACCTATTATGGTTCATGAGATACACTACACCCCGCTGACAGACGGACGGACGAACAGCAGAGGCTTAGTTATAGGGTTCCGTCGGCACCCTTTGGGTACGGAACCCTAATAAAATTGATAACTACGATCAATCGAAAATACTTGAAACACCTTTACTAATTCCTTATTTTAGAAACATTTTATATACAAACTAGCTGTTCCGCGCGGATTCACTCGCGTTCCCGGGATAAAAAGTTGACTATAACCTTCAGGGATAATGTAGCTTCCTATTAGTGAAATAATTTTTAAATGGGACCAGTAAAACCAGAGATTAGCGCGTTCAAACAAAAAAAACTCTTTAGCTTTATTATTAGTATATATAGATAGATATAAGTAAATGATGACAGCCCTTAATGTATTGTCTGTGCGAACGAATATATAAGTGATGTTAATCACCTACTCCGCTGAAGGATATTTCGAGGTAAACGTAAAATAATAATAGCTAATTTCTAAGTTATCAAATGATTAAGTTGGATAATGTGTGTGATTCCATGAATGAAACATTGGCGCACCCCTGAGTTGACAAATCGATTCAAAACCAATAAGTACCTACCTATTATATATTGAAGCTCCTACAGTTTCTATGAATGAAGCATAAATGATCTATTAGTCTCATAAGGAAAACAAATTTGAGATAATTGTCATCATTTACAACTACACTGTAATTTCCTACAGAAAAAGCGCGCCATTGCGGCGCCATAATCTTAAATGGTCTTTTAGAACGTGGAGATTTTATACATAAACAATTTTTCTTCACAACAATATCAATATCAAATTATTTCAACAACTTGTGTAGGTACCAGTACAAAAGTAAAAGTTCAAAACAATACGCGAGGCGATAAATTGCTCAAAACTTCAGTACCAAAAAAAAAATTAGTAAAACGATGAA
This sequence comes from Tethea ocularis, assembly GCA_963555595.1. Lineage (NCBI taxonomy): Eukaryota > Metazoa > Arthropoda > Insecta > Lepidoptera > Drepanidae > Tethea > Tethea ocularis. Next base: position 7,642,667 of record OY741972.1, on the reverse strand, counting down.
ATAACAATGATGAATGAAAATCGGTAAGTTTGTACTTGCGATAACTGTCGCCGATCAAGTTTGGGTAACAAGGTGACATCATTGACCCGAAGGTGACTCGGGCCCGACTAATACAAATAGTTCGACGAACTCTACAATATTTTCGTTGACTTTTCCACTAGAGTTCTTGTACTTAGTGCTTGTGAAAAACTCAAACAAATTTTAAGCAATAAATATAAAGTTTAATCGGTACCATGCTGCTAGCCGCATGTGAACGTACAGAAGTGAAAAAATATTAATTTCTATAAAAACCACGTAATAAAATAACTACATCACTCGTGCGGCTTCGAAAAAACACGTTCTCAATGACACAGTATGTGCGCTGTAAACAGTACAAAAACCTTTGAAACAGAGTTGCAGTCGACATGAAAAAACACTTGGCTTTAAAAAAAATATTAAATTGAAAGTAAAAAAAAAAAGATGAAGCGTATTTACCCCCTCACCAGGGTGGGCAATAGAGGCAGCCGCCAACTAATTGCGAAAAACGAGATTAACGCTCACTGTAGAGGCACTAAACGAGGATGGCTCTGTTTACCACCCCAGTTTCATTCCTTTTACAACACCACTAATAGACTTATTTTATTACGGAGAAACGCCGAGATAACATTTATATTAGCAACTAAGTAATCATCATAAAATCAACACTATTGAGAGTCTGCCCACTGGTGTGGAACTGTGGACAGTCGTTATTTTGCCCCATCAAAATGTACAAATGAGCCTATTTCCTTGATTAGGTTAATAAAATATTTTACAATGTTAAATATGTTAGTTACACATTAAATGCACTGTAAGTACATAAGCTTGTTTTGAAATTTAAATAATTAAGAAAAACTTTATTAATTAATATGCAGGATTAAAATACCGAATAATAAAGCAACGATCCTTGTTGGTTTGTCACACGAAAGATCGGGACAAGCGAACAGAGCGGTGGTGGCTAATTGCCGGTAACCGAACAAACGAGATTACCGCTCGGGCAGCGCAGCCCTTAAGCCCGTTGCAGACTATCCGATTTGTGGTCGCACCCACATGACCCAAGTCCTAAACTTATTCCAATAAATTTATTACAATCATTTCCAAAGTGACAAATAAATGTAAGAGCTAATCTCTAAAGCTTAGAAGAAATCGCAAAAGGTAAAATTTCATAATTTGCTTGAAGAAAATGCTTAGGTATACGGAAGACTGTATTAGTCTATTTATTCTATACCTACCCTACACTAGACTAGATTGCTTACATTGCAGAATGAGCTGGAAACCAATCGCACTTGACGCAATCCAATTACAGCAAAGGACTGTTGTTATTTTTAAAACAGAAATTTCCACGCAATTTCCACCTAGTATGGGATTACATCTAATTTAGGGTTGTGTTGTAACGGCATCCTAACTTAGATGAATCTAAGCAGTTTTAAATAAGCATTCCAAGTACAAACACATTCAAAATATTGTTTAGTTCAAAGTCATTTAACTACAGCTCATGGTTTAGTTACCGCTTAAGTCTACAAAATCCCTCACAATGGAGCCGATTATGTTGTTTACGAACTTAACTAATATTAGTCAAGTCACCCCTCTTTCATATTAACCTTATTGAAAAGATATAGAACATTTTTAATGCTGTCAGTTTAGTCCATGCCATCGTAATATACGGGTAAATAGTCGTGACCAATAAAGGTCGCGCTTAAATTCACGTTGAAATAAGTGATCGGACTAATCCGACAGGACTAAAATATCCTGCATCCCTTTCTAATATTTCTTATTAGAAAGAGATATAATGAGATTAAATTTGTTTAGTTCGTAAACAACAGAATCGGCACCAATAACTCTCTTATTGCAACATTTAATTAGCATCGAGAAATTGATCGTGGGCGCGAAGTTAAAAATAAATTGTTGATATTGCTTACCGCATCGATCGATTAGGTACTAAAATACTTGGTCGGCATTCCGAAAATTGTTATAAGGTTATTATCAAATGAATTTAATAATTATGAGCGTGAATTCTATTGTCGTGGGACAAAAATTGAAAATTAGCCGCGAGTGGCGACAAAATAATATCCAACAAACTTAGAAATTAATTAAGGCACGACAAATTATATTTCTCTCAAATTGAATGAAGACATTATTTCGGGGGCGAAACAAAAGCTGCCGGCTTGTTTTGAAATGTTGATTTTAGGAAATGGAACGACGTAATTGTTCCTCTTTATGTTTTCTATCTTGGTCTCATCATCGATGCAGGTTGATAATAAACCACGTGTCGAGTCGCAGTCATACGTCGAGATAATAAATGAAACCTCACCTCTCGGTCTATATTTATTTTATTTGTTGTAATAACTGGCTTTCTATTCACCTGCGCGCGTGATAATAAAACCTACAATTTATTTCAATTTACCTTCCTCAAACCGTAGAAAATTACACGGTGAATATGAACATCTTAAATTCATCTACACCAGATATCTTGTGTATTTCGGTAAGTATTTCCTATTTAGGGAAGCTTAATGATGCCAAATATCTTATAACTTGGAATAAACATAAACAAATATAAATGATATCAGATTTGTTGATAATAGAATTAATCTTGGTTTTAATAACTTTTTATTTGGATATCTGGCGTGAAAAAGCAAGAATTAGCAAGTAACTGACCAAAAAAAAAACGCTCCAGGGTTGACCGGCAAAGGTTAAAAGGAATGTCACCCCTACTTAGATGGTGATACATGTCAGTGCAACATGTCACCGTTCGCAAGTGTGCAATAAGTCATAAAGTTACTTAATCGTCTCCTTGAAACACTTTATTATCAGACGGGTTATGGGCGTGACATACATTTAACAAGTAAACACCGTTAACTTACGTACGTATTCATTTTCAGCAAGTAGTACCTATACAATGTAAACACATTCCTGTATTAATATTAGGCACATGGGTTTAAAAAGCGACTCAGAATATAATCAAAGAGTTAGTCTGTAAGCTATATAAAATACCTACGTGAAATATTTGTGTGTTAACGTAGAATTGTGAAATCGATTTCTTTGACATGCCGAGCGGTCATGAAACAAAACGACCGCCGTCGATTCATTAATTAAACAACATAGTTACAGCGGACGGTGACAAGCCGTGTCCTCATTCCCGCGAAAGTTTCAATACCTCGCTATTGGGGTTATCTGTCACAAGGTTGTAAGCAGAGGACCACCTGAGAAAAGACGTAAACGTGAACGTTTCCGAGTAAATCGTGTTCGGTAACCAGTGAGAAGGGACCTCTGAAAACTTATTGTTTTCACTACAACATCTTTAATCATAAAAGATCTAGCTAGACCGGTCATCGGCGAAGGTTGAGTGATGTCAAGTAAATTTTAACACGCAATTAGTAACCCGTCGGACACCTTGGCACCGATCGACTGGGTGTTTCAGGGACGCATGGCCTCAACCACCCAGTTTCACATCGAACAACCGCATAACAATAGAGAGGGTTAAGTTTGGACACGATATTTCAGGAAGGCCGCGAATAGTTTTATTGTTGGGTGCTTAACGCGCTTTTTTCCGTAATAGGCCTTTGGTAACAAACGTCGATCATTGTTTTTGTGCACGCAATCTGTCGGTTATGAACCGTATATAATAATGTAACGAAACTTTTTCGTAGCTGCTCTAATTCTTTTCAATCAGTAAATGTTTTTAACCACCCGTAACCGTTTACTGTTCTCAACGATATTTGTAGCGAGTCATTAAAGAAATTCAATACAAAGTAAGCAGGTTCGGGATTGTTTTTTTATTATTGGAACACGGAATATGTAACTAGATCTAATTACATATCTAATAGTAATTAATGTACCTATTACATATTACGTAGTCTGGTTTAAGGTCGACAAAATCGGGTTCAAGTAGATATCTCAGTTTTCATAGTATCACTATTTATTACACAACAAATGATAGATACCTATATACATAATATACGAAAATGTTATTATGGATTTAAACACTTGGCACATCAACATAGTGACTATTCTGTTCATAAAGTTAAACTAAATTATTGACAATCATGTTAAACATTCACATGTAATTTATTCAGTAAACGGCCAGGGTTGTAATTATAATATCATCCAGGTACGTGACACAGCCCGCACATTTTAGATTTCCATATATTGTTACTGTAATTGTAGTTAATGTTTATTGAATTTATTATTCCGTTGCTGTCGCATGTAGGGCTTGAGACGATGTGACATAGACGAAGTATTATGGGCGCTAAACGTTATATTATTGGGTTCAATTTGGTAGAAGGGCGTTGTTGTGTCTTGTAGGTGGAAAACTGCGAGTTTCCAAGAGTAGGTAGACCGCACCCCGCCTTGTCGGCGCCGGCAGCCGTGTACAATAATCCGGGTGGCAACAGTAAGCGTTACGTCGCGTACTCACCTTGACTCACATTAGTTGGCCCGTTTACATTACACTGTTTGTTAGCCGTGTACGCGTGATTAGTCTAGAGAAAGAGGCGGACATGTATGTAATTTCCACCGAATGACCGCAATGATAGATCGTCTCATAAATTAACGACTCGAAACACACTTCAAGGCAAACTACACACTATGTTTAAAACAGGGTGAAGGTTGTCGCGATAAAAAGCAACTTAGCCATCATAATCTTTCAGGTGAATGGTGCAATAAGCTCGCGAAATTCAAATTTTATTAATAAAATGATTCACCAAGTGAAACTTGACAGAAGAAAAATTGCGAAGACGTTACAATCACAATGTATTAGAAAATAAAAAGTTTTCTAGTGAATCTAATCGTCACTATGAATGGGCGATATCGCTATTAATTGCGGCAGATAACTCAAACAGCTGATGCTCTGCCATTCGTGTCGTATCAACACGATAATATTCATGGGGCGAAAGCGTGCCTACGTGACGACGGACAACGTGGCTTTTTTTTAAATTTCTACATGTCTGTTGTATCAGTGGGAAACTATTACTTGTTCATCTTGTAACATTTACATAATGCCTCGATGTTATCAGTTTCGTTACTAACTTTCGAATACCCTCTCTTCACCCAAGCCCGTTCTACAACAAATGTTCGAGTACAGCTTTAATCCTTTTTTTTTACAATAGAGATACGGGTCCGATAAAAGAATCGATTGAAAGAAATCACCGCACGTCTAATCGAACAGTCTAGACTTTCGATAAGGATAAAAAGAGGCAATCGCGCACTCGCTAAACGTACTGTAAATTTCGATCTGTAAGTAGTATCTCCTTGACTCGAATACTATTGGCATCGCTGGGTCTGTCTCTTGCGAAATTCGCCCACAGGCCACAGACGTTAGTCATTGTCGCCTATTGCATCCAGCGTAGACAGACATTGCTTCATACCGCGTTATGTGCTCTATTTGAGACAGTATCGATGGGGCATTGTATTGTAAATGCACTTATGTAACATATTAGCTATATTCAGTGCTTAATATTTTAGATATTTAGTGTTACTGAATTACTTTAGGATTATGCGACAATGCTTCTTGGTGTAATTCAGTGACAGTTCATTAATGACATGTTTAATCAAAACAATAAAGCATTACATCAATTGTATAGGACTTATTTCATATCATGTATTCACATTATGATAATTAATACGTAAATTAACAAACAACCTGTATGATGAAATAGCTTTTTTTCTTCAATGCTGATCAAGTTGTTTTTCAATCCAAAACATTAAATTTTAATATAAACCAATCCAGTTTTAGATGTCCATATTTATTTTAAAAAAACTCCATTAAAACATTGTGACTAGGGAATCCAATCCCGCAAACGCGGGATCCCGCTAATGCGGGATCCCGCACCTTTTTTGCGGGATCAAAAATGCGGGATTACTCATGCGGGATCCCGCACGCTCGCGGGATTGAAAAAAAGTCAGAAAAATAGGCTCAGACGATGATCGGAACTATTATCGGACGGAACGGAACGTAATCAATGTCAGTTCCAGTACTCTATGACTGGGGATTCCCCTACGGGGCACGGGGATTTACCTTTGCGCGCGGTCAAGTGTCAAAGAATGTTATTGCGTCATTTGCGTCTTACTTGTGATGTGAAAAGGTTACGTAACGTACAACAGGACTTTTGCTGTTTCCACCGCTGGCTATTTATGCAACAAGATAAGATCAAATCTAAAAGATGAAACGTTAGATACTTTATAATTTCTTCGAAAGTATTTTCAAGAAAAATAAGCTGATTTTAAATGCCTCTAAAACCAATGAATATGTTCTATTTCAAATAAAAATTTTAATATGAAACGTGAAATATTGTGAATAACATCATTATATTTAATTTATAATATAAGTGATAACTTTGCTTCATGTTGATAAGAATAATTAAAAATATTTGTGTGTATTTTCTTTCTTTAAATTACATGAAACAAAAATAATAATAATTAAAATCAATCCCGCAAATCCCGCGGTATCCGCGGGATTGATGATCTTAATCCCGCAGGCTTGCGGGATCGCGATTTTGATGCGGGATTGGATTCTCTAATTGTGACTGACCTGACATCCACGAACACACAAGTCAGCGTCAAAAAATCATACATGTGTTGAGGATAAGTTAAAAATTGTAAACGAATTATTCCAGGTAAAGATACCTTTAAGTAATGATACCTTTTAAAACTATTGTCATTTAAAATTAATTGTAAACAAATATTGAGAAATCAGGCTATTTACGTTTCACTGTAGAAATTAACAAATCTATTGTCCGTCAGCGGAATGCAGAAAACATGATGCAACTGGGTCATTTGAAACCAATAACTTGGTCGGCGAAACCGCATGTTACCTAGGTAGCGATACACAACTACCTACAGATCTATTGAATCAAGATTACTTACTCACATACGTACTATAATATCAAAGACCACAAGAATCTAAGCTGTTGTAAAATTATAGAAGACAATGTATTTAAGATTTATAGCTTTGTATAGTCGGTCTACGTGATATGTAAGGGATAAAAAAATATTCCAATCTTTGATTTAAGACATTAAAAAGATTTAAGAGAATCTGGCTTTAAAAATGTAGGCTCAGTCACGAAATAAAATAAAAAGTACACATAACTTTGACTAATCGATAGTTAAGACGACGGAAAACATAAAACATGTTGATATTTACAACGCTACAGGAGCAGGCAATAAAGTGTGATGGTAATTTATATGAAACGTCCATTGGTTTGTTTGTTTTGACCGTCTATCACGCCGAAACCCATCAAAACGAACCAAATGGGATGAAACCACGATCGAAGTTGTTATAAAATATAATTTATTTTGATCTTACAAAAACGTGGCATGTGTGCAACATGGCGTTATTGATGTTTGGTCAACATTACGTTAATAATAAACATCGAATAACAGTTTTAAGTTAGGCATTGTTTATCAATAACACGTGGTTCAGGAATTACGACAGCTTTAAATAAGCACAAACGTTGCAATTTAAAGCAATTGAAAAGCTACCTTTAGCTATTACAATAACTTAGGATTCAATTAGATATTTCTATAGACGCATTAGTTGTTTGTGAAATATTATCAAGGCACGATTGCCAAGTACAATTACTGCAAATCACAAGATTCCCAACGCGCGTGTACCTCATACACCCAGTGTTCTGGTCACGCGTCACAGTTGGTAACCCTGGCAGGGCGCCATGTAAACACACCACCAAATAGGGCAATGACCACCTTCCAAACACAAATAGAATATTGTCTATTAATAATCGCGTTCAAAAATAAACAGCGCGAGGGGAGACTCCACGTGTCTCCCAAATACTAAGATTAATTGCCTCGGCTCTTGCGCGCGAGAACAACTTTAGTTTGTAAAAGTTTTGAACAAAAACTGAAAACGGTCCATTGTTACACCGCCATCGAGGTCGAGAATAATATCAGAGATTAAGTTTGATATTCACAGGTAATTAATAACAGCTTGTGACGTATGATGTTCGTCAAGTCTCTTTACTATCATTGTGTAAAGTACGAAAATAAAACAGTTAAGACATGTAGTGATAAAAGAAATATAGACAAGGCTATTTACAGTTTTATAAATACGTGTCTTCGTCGACACAATGTGTCACTGAAAAAAGTCAAACGCGAGGACAATTTGGGTGTTCCACTTTACTGGAATGATTAATGGAATGTCTCTGTCCACTATTTCCTTAACGGTGCTTCGTCTAAGTAGTGATGACAAAACAAAAATAGGCTAGGTACGACTTCAGAAGACACACTTAGAAATAATCTTTGCAACTACGTCAAACACATTTCTATAGCGTCGTCATTTTCCGCTCGTGTATGATGAATACATGGAAAACAATGACGCAGCGTTTATTACGATTAGAACCGACACGGGCGCAGTGAAAACTTAACATCCACGTGACTGGTAAAGGTCACACCGCCGCCGCTGTGGAACATTCAAGTCGTAAACAAGACATTGACAGCGCGGGTGGCGAAAGAAATCATTTGCGTTGCTAGAAAATTGCTTTTCCTAGAAATAGAGTGGTTTACAAAGCTCGACACTCGACACGGGGTAGAGTTTTGATTTGTTTATGAAGCAGTTTTCTCACTGGCTGCGGTTTGGAGTTTCAGACAAAAGAATTTCACAGGCTAGCCTTGGCCTGAATAGTTTTTCGAGACCTTGGTTTTCTTTGTTCTAAATGGCAGCGATACACTTCAAAATTATTGTTACTTAATCAGTGGCGGATTTATAGCCTTGGCCGCCCTAGGCCCTATACGAGCCGCCCCTTTCCCAGCTCCCATAATTTGGTGATAGGAACGTATTTTTACCTTACAGTATAATTTTATTTAAATAGTTACTTGGGTATTTTTTTTGTTGCGGCTTTCACTTTTTGATTTTCCGAACATTTTATTTTTGTCGTGATTGGCCGACAGGCCGTAATGTTTACCGATTGCAGAAAAAAAAATGTGTCGAATCATTTTTAAATTTAATTGAAATGTAATTCAGTCAGCAAGTTCATTGAGGTATTTTTTATTTACGATGTAATCTGCTCCCACATGACCGAGCCACCTAGTAACGTATCGCCCACTTTCGTAGAAAAAGGTCGGAACTGACAGCGCGTGGTGAGCACATCGGCTTCTTTGCCTTCACGTGGGACGGTAGCGCAAATATTATTTTTTTAGTTGAGAGAACAATGAGTTTACCGCTTATATTCGGAAAATGCATTGCATTAAAAATAGCAGCGGCTTAAATATGAAAACATGATGCAAGGCTGATGAGCAATTTCCGCATACGACATGTAAACAATAATTACTAAAGTACTGGTAGTTTAATCGCTTCGAGCGAGAATCAACAATAGCGGTAGCATATATGGTATAGAGTAAGTAAATTAATAACCGCAGATGACACCGGTTAATTCCGGATTAATCGAACAATCGGATGTTATTCGATGCGATGATCGATTGTTATCCGATGTACGGTAGAATACACTGTCAGTCTGTATAATTATAAAGCACGCTTCGACACCCACAAATTATATTTTCAAGGTTCCTGCCAACTGCTATAAAAAAGACTTACCTCGTTTATGTGTTTATAGGTTTTGATGAGGTCTACGCTGAGTTTCCTTAGTGGCGCTGTCGAGGGATCCCGAAAGTGATGTGGTATTCGGGCCTGCATAGCCTGTGCAAGCGAGAATTATTCGTTAATTCGACAGTGAAAAATATGTAAAGATATGAAAAATATAAGCAAAGTAAGCGAGGGTGGTGAATGGTGATTGATTGTGATGCGATAAAATCTAATTGATACAGGATAGTTCGGTGCTGAGTGCATGCAGCGGTGATATTTAAATAAACAGCGAATTGAAATGAAAAACACACAAAGGGACATAAACACAAATGAAAATGTGAATAATTGCACAGCTACAGAAGGTGAATTAGGGATGTGTGGAGAAGTTTTAATACACGAGACGGTTTGTTTTCTATTTCGAAATAATAATTAAGTTTCAGCTGTATTAAGCGGCGGATTGGCTATTTCTTGATGTAAATAAAAAATACAAATGTAATGTAATAAAATAAAAATCGCATTTCATTAACCGCGGGACTCAAGAGATCATAAGAGTCACTAAACGTACTTGACGCGTTCCAGTATCGAAGATTATCTCACAAAGTAATAAAACAAGTTAACTAACTCTGACACAATACGAAGGTAACCCAATATTTTCGAGAAACACATTTATTAATTAACCTAGTCTAGACAACCTACGGGTATCTATCGATCGATCGCCGACTAATCGTACTCAACATGCTAAATACATCACTAGTGTTTCAGCGCAAGAGAACTTAGTTGTAGTAGGTAATTAGTGGCACTTTACTGACTAATTTATTTACTTGCGCGTAATGTCTAGACGTGCGATGTTAATGGCTCTTTTAATAAAACAATAGGTGTGGCACGCGCGGGTCACGAGTTTAAGAAACTTTTACTTGAAACTATCAACATTTTTTGGACATTCGATATGATACTGGTATTTTTTATTTTGCATAATCGCTTCTATTTATAGAAGTAGCGTAATTGTCTTGATTATCTAACATAACATCAATAGCGTCCTAGCTAGCCAATAACAAAGACTCGTTATAGGGCGGGTTGCAAACACCAGCCCCCAGCAAACTGCCTCGTGCATCATTTACCTGAGCGGGGGTACGGTAGCAGCAGAAAGCTCGCGGGTTGCGCACTACGGCGCTCACCTGAATGTCCGAAGGGGCGCTCATCGACGCCAACTGGTCTTCGGCCACCAGTCTCCCGTACAGAGGCACGTGCCGCCTCTCGCCACTGGCGGCTTCTGGCATGCCGCCGCCGACCACGCCCACTGTAACAACACACAAAATAGCTTTACACATCAAACATCCAACCATGATATCAATTTCGAACATTTTATGAAAGTGATCAAAGCATAAAAAATTCTATAAACAATTTACAAAGCTATTAATCCTAAAGAAATAATAAGATTGGTGACAATACTATGTGATTTGCCATTTTAAGAATCTAGACCTCGTGCCTGTCTTACGAGTTAGTTTTATCAGAATTACCTTCAACTTTTTAACATATTCGTAAATATTTTACGTTATCGTCATTATTTTTAACGAAATATAAAATACCAACGCGATGTCAATGGGGCCATTAAAAACTTGTAACATAAACTCTAATAGAAGTTATGGCGGTCATAGAGACAATTTGTTGGAAACAAGTTATTAAAGTTGGTCATTAAGAGATCGATGGACCGTGCGGGCGGCGCATCTCAATCAATCTGATGCGATAATAGCTCAAATTGCCGTGTGAACGAGCCTTTTTCACCTGATCGCCGCCCACCATGTGCCGGTTCCGAATACTTTGAATGAATCACTAGAACATGACTCGCTCGTGGGCTACGTCATGGCTGCGTTTATATGGTGATATCGGAGATAGTTTGCTTAGCAATCCGATACGAATAGTACTTGAAAAATAAAAGGCTTTCAAGGTAACTGAAACCAACGTACACCCCATTCCATTATACCTAACTTAGTACCCTATCTTGTGCAAACTACATAACATGTTTCTTGTAAGAATCCCAGCTTGTTCCAAGAAAGCTATGGAAACAAGTCACTAAGGTTCAACATGGCTGAACCCTGTGACGAAATCGTTGCCGTTACGTACCTAAATATTATATATAACTTAGAGCATTTTTTTACTAAATTTATTAGGTTTCTGTCTACTTCAACGGCCCATTAAATAAATTGCGAATGCTGCTGCCTTAAACCTTTACGCCAATATATTTTAAGCTTATATTTAATGCCCTACTACTAAAATTTAAATTACAACGTCCTTTTTGCTTACTGCTCGGAGTAATATAAATCTTCAGTTCATAAAACAAGTCGGCAGAATATAAAATACATTGTGTTCAATTATGTTTAAGATACGTGTGACGGTGTGAGTAAGCGATTGTTATCAACATTGTTTTAATATAGTTACGGTGAGTAAACTTCGCTTTTACTTGTAATCCAAGGTGTGAATGTGAACTTTATCGTGTTCAATCCAGAGGTCGCAGACAAGTTAATTCAGTCTTATTTATGTACCGTCTGGCACGACGTGACATTTCATAATAAAACACCGACGTTCGAGGCTCGCTAGCGCCTTTTGCTCACTGAAAAGTTTGTTGAACGTCTCGCAACTTCTCATTACATTACTTACACTGGCATTATTTAGATTGGACTTAATTTCTGGACCCATTTCACTTATGAAGCAACAGGTCACAGATATGGCAGAGCAATTTCAAATTAATGTTTGTAAACATTGAATGTTATCATGTAATATTTTTATGAAGCTGCTGCTACTGACTGCCTAAATAAGGAGTGCAACGTTTTCAGAGTTCTTGCTTGTCTTGTATGTGAGTTTCTTTATTCCAGGATAACTTTTAAATGCCCCAAGAAATTTGGATGTATGGGGTATCGTTAGAATCCTTACATCATCCCGAGTAATTAATTTACTTTTTGTAATAGAAAGTCGGGGTTTTTTTTAATTTTTGTATTAATTGCGATTGTAACAAAAATAGTTACTGAACAATTGAGAATAAATATGCAATAATAACAGGGAACAAGTAAAAAGAGTCACGCGATCTATCATCAAATGAATCTAACATCAATATTGAAGGCCTATTATCAAGTACACTACACATATGACTGCATGCGCACTTAGTTTATTATCGTCACACGCACACACGTTACATACAAGAAACATGCAACTGCGTAGTTTATTGTGAAACGTGTATATGATGTGCACAGAACAATTTTACCAACCTCAAATCTAATCTGCTATTTTAGAAGTGTTTATGTTTGTAGATAATATCTTGCTTTACATATTCTACATTATAACAATGAAAAAAAAATCGTGCGCAAAAGTAGATTCAGTAACATCCTTTCGACACTAGAAGTATGCTAAAATTATTAACATCCGGATAACTCTACGGACGTTCAGATGAATGGATGTACGACGACGCGCCGATTGAAAATCAGGCCACATCCGCCTATTAGCATTATAAACATTCTTACAAGTTCCGTACAGACAGATATGAAACCGCGGAACAACTACACGGGCGGCGGACTCGTTTGCAATTCTCATGTTATAATTTCAGCAACATAAAAAATGAAGATGGTGCATCGGATTAGTTCTACTTTCATTACGACACGCTCATTCTAAATTCGCCGCTGCTTGTTTTTTTTAGCTTTGTCGAAGGCGAAATCATCGGACTAATTGTGCACAATGCTTTAGGACATGTGACAAATCGGCGTAGAAAGGCAGCACGCGGCGAAAGCGCACGCGATCTCTGTACCGAAGACGTGGGTCGGTGATATTATTACTAGTTTGCATTTAAACTGTGTCCATGTAACGTAGACCTCCGTCAAAAGAGCCAACTCCCTCTTTACGGTCGGATTGTTAGGGGCCGTGGGGAGGTGTGGAAGGGCAACGTGTGACGGAGGCATCGTTCGGGCCGACGAACGGCCGGAGACGCGTCTCTACGTCACCGGTGCAAGCCGTTCGGAACCGGCCGCGGTGCCGGCCGACAACCTGTGGTAGCTATGTCAGGAATGCGACTAGCGGCCGGTAGATTGGCGTGGGAGGTGCAAGGTACCGGAGTTTGCTGTTTACCAACTGCAATTTCAATTTTTAACGTAAATATATTGATCATCCCCGTATCCACATTCCACACATGAGTTAAGTTACTTCTATACTGAATTAAGATTTAATATTCGATTTTTTATATAAAATTGCTGAATTCATTCATATTCTTAACTTCATTTGAGTTGTGGGTTTGGTATGGATATCAACTTAATCTTTCTAATAATCGCAATGGCACATTAAATCCGTGAGATGGAACTTAAAGTTTAATGTGTGCTCGGTCTTAGTTCTATGTAACTGCGCAATTCTGCGGCCGAGACTTCGAAGAATTCATTATGGCGATCTCCTTGACGCGTTGCTGGTAGCAATGCCACTTGGAAAACAAGAAATAATTACAATTGCAAAACTTACTATCGCCAGATTCGCTTTCTAGTCGAGCAGACATCACTCAACACGTCGATTGTAATATAAATAAAGAATAAATCACTGCACTTCACAAATTCATCGATTCAAATGACCACGGTCGGTCGCAGGGTCGAACGTTTGTACACAAAGCACTTTTAAAATCCAAATATGATCGAAAATCATCGTCCGCCGTGGACGTAAGTCAGCAAATGCGCTCATCGTGTTTTTTAGACGTCTGCTGACAGCCAGACATGTTATTTCGGTGTCAATGCGCAGAAATACCTATTTGTTGTCAAACGATCAATCTGTCGGTGAACGGTAGGCCGACATCGGCGCGTCCTTGCCCGCGTCTTATTGTTGTGAAACAATGTTTATACACGTGGCGTTGTTGATGCGTACTTAAAATCCCCGTCGATAGGACGCTATACCGGCACGGCCAGCCCGCCACAACTAACGCGCGAAACCAACGTTTGCTAGTAACAACCGAGCGGAAGGCCACGTGATTCAGATGACAAACACGTCGCTTAACTCTGCACTACGATCGACCGACGATTTTTATCGATCATCAGCTTACTATCAGATCGTCTTAGCATTATTCACTCAAGATTTTTTTAAATGATTAATAAAAATGTACATTTGTTTAGATAACTATTAGAACATCTATGTTCTAAGATGCTCACGCACTTTATAATATTCTGATAAAAGTGTGCCTATTACATACTTGACATTAAAAAGGCATTCCCAAAAGAGGCATTGATTCAAAACCATCACAAGTATTAAGGGAAAAGAAGCACAGGACCCGCACCTCGAACAGTCATATATGCATAAAACTACACGAATTCCTTTTTTCCCGGTTGCTGCCAGCCACGCAATTTCTCCGATTGTATGCAAATCCTCGACGCAAACAAAGAATGAAAAAGCACCGACGCAGACGTTCGCTCCATCCCACCTGTGTACCCCGGCCCCGTCCCGTATGTCTGAGCTGTGTGGGGCTGCGCTGCGGTTGCGGGAAAACTAGCGACCATTGCCGTTGCGACGCAATCCGACCGAAAGCCGCACCGTAAACAACCACGATATTATTCCTGAATAGATCTCATCTCTTTACATATTATCGACCGCCAGTCTTGTCGAGCACGATTTTATTAGCCGCCTTCAACTAGTGAATTATTCAGCGGGTATTCTATTAGCACTTAGGCAGAAGAATAATGCATCTAGTGGCAGGGACGGTGGGGGACGTCGTATATAAATACGTAGGGAAGTCGGGGCCCCATTTGCATCACCTTGGCCCGAACGCCGTCCGACCCGAGAATCAAATGCATCAGAATGTGACCCCATTTAATAATATTGAATAATCAATGGGATCTTATACGTATTCATAGTTTTTATTTAAAGTTATATAATTGGATATATGCATAAGCGTGATTATGATTAGTATTATTAGAACAGTAGGTAGGTTGGTCGGTAGGTTGTTACTGTATTGTTGCGATTTTTTATCAATTATTGTTATGCGTGCTTTTGTGCACTGATCTTGCGACCCTGAAGGATTATGTATGGCTAGTCAATTATATCTAATTGAAGGTCATTTACAATAGCACATAAACTAAATCGGAATAATTATGCAATTTTATTATCATTGCGAGGTGCCATATTAGCGCATTAACCACCTAACCTGAAAATGCAACCCTTATTATTTATTGATAAAAAAAAGTCCTCCGGTTCCCAATCCCCAGCGATGGAAAGTAAGACAAGAAATTTCCCCTGATATATTTAGGTGGACCGTCTGCCTGCTTGTTGGCCTTATGTTCTGACGAAAGTAAGTAAGTACACTGAATCATAATATTCTCGCAGACAACAAAAAGCTCGACACAGCCTATCGAAGTTTGCACAACAGTCGAGATGCAATACATCTCGCTCGACATCGTTTAAAGTTTAAAACTAGACGTGTGTCTGTCCGCGAAGCGAACGTGGCGTCGGCGGAGGTCTAAGCGTTGCGTCGCTTCGAGGCGCTGCAGATGGTAGCACGCGAGGCCTGCGAGGCCGCAGGACGGGTCCAAGGCAGGTTTAACGGCCGGCCGCCCGCCTGTCTGGCCGTTCACCCGGGGCCCGCGCGGGGGCGATACGTGCGCGAAAACATAGAAACCGCGCCCGCGCCGTTATCGCTCCACATGGCCAAACGTTTGTATATCTGTCTCTTTCCATCTCTTCAGGTGAGAAAAGAACGCATTTCAATTAGTCTAAATGACAATTTAAAATAATCGTTCGGAACATAAGATCAGGATTTTTTTAGTGCAAATTCATGGTGCCCCAGTCGAGACAACTTATCCGGCTAGATTTTTGACGTCACGATGATTAAGTCAGACTACATTTTTGTGAAACCCAATAAAAATTGCATGCGTCACTGTCTCGTCTAGTTTGTCTTGGCACAAAGATGAACAATTATTTCCAATGACTAAATTAGACATACTTAAGTGAAATTACATATTTGTATATTTTATGACAAACAGTTTTTTTTTATTCAAAATTGTACCCTAACTTTTTTCATGAATGAATTCATATTCCTGTATTTGTTTTTTTTTTGGTTATTATGTTGGATAAAATCACACTAAACATGAATGATCACAATTCATATTTAAAGTTGAATTAGCGAAATGTGTTTCTGATTACTTCTAATCATTGGTCGAAAAATTGGCCAAGTGTATTCGGCAAACAATAAGACAAGACACCAATACGGACTATTGTCCAGCATCTGAGCCGAGTTAAGTGTGTCGCTCTAGATTGTGCAGGCGCAGCCGTTGCTGGTTTCATGCGCAAAAACCGACGTCGGTCATCGACGCTGTTTGAGGCCCGATGGGGACGCCACAACACCAAAAAGCACTTTGATGTTACTCGCAGTTCATATACATTGATACAATTAGAAGGAAATGGTGAGCACAAACTATTTGAAACTTTGCGCAACGGAAACAGAGTGGAGAAGCAAAACTGTCATTGAACAATATGACAATGGTAATATTGCGATCTCAGAATAAAAGTATCCAATAACCAATGCTTCTCGGCTCTTGTCAGCTAATAAAGTATATTTGACAACACGAAAGAAGAACGAACACTTTCGCCTACACAAGCGAAAACTTAAAGCCTATTATAGAGACACGGTGATGACATTGAGAAAAGCTGTCATGCCGAAGATCGATGGAAACCCTAGAGAGTACACACCTACACCGTTCAACGTTTCATTGTTCCAAAATATACATATACGTTGAGGCCCCGCGTTCTGATATCCATTAAATGACGATCAATTTTGTTTGGACTTGAAAGGTCTCGAACAGGAAGTCTACTAAGGGCAATGAACACTACGGTGTGAAGGTCGCACAAATAAATAACGAACTGATACCTACATTAAAGTTGTCGGATGAGAAAAACAAATTTCTGAGTAGGTGAGCTGACAAATTATTATTTTTACACTATAAAGTATCATAGCATAGTCAAAGCGGTGTTTTAATTGAAGGCAGGTACATTTATATTCTTATTTTATTTGAGTATTTAGTACTTATTTATATATATTTTGCCTATGGAGACACTAACAGAAGTAGTATGCCTATTTTCCTAAGTAAATAATGTAGTTATATTATACATTGTAAGAAAGTAATTAACTGTTGTTTCAAGTACTCGTACACCGTACCAAAACTTGAACAGACGTCACACATTCATCCAGTTACCGTTAAGTCTTGGTGCTTTCCATACTCATTCAATTATTAAAATAACAGCACCGTTGGACGCGCAAAAACCTTAGCGGCCGGTCGATGACACTGGGGGGCACTTTAGGGCTGACTCGTCACACTTCGACAGCCACATAACTTCAACTTGTTTTCCTTGTGCTGAGGAAATGTCATAGCGAATATAACGTGTTTGAAAATATTGAAATCATTAAAACTTTTACGCTCCGTAACACGATATAGTTTTTTCTCATTGTCCTGCGGCGGCTTGTTAATAATTTCGCAATTCAACAAAACCACAAATTAGTTCAGAAATGACAAAGCACGCGTTTGATATG
Source organism: Tethea ocularis (assembly GCA_963555595.1). Classification (NCBI taxonomy): domain Eukaryota; kingdom Metazoa; phylum Arthropoda; class Insecta; order Lepidoptera; family Drepanidae; genus Tethea; species Tethea ocularis. The sequence continues at coordinate 7,624,590 of OY741972.1, read as the reverse complement.
TAAGTGAGACTTAATCCAATTAAAATGCAAATTGTCGGTGCGCAATGAAATGGTGGCCACAGAAATAATGGGTCGAGAGTTACTCGCCGGAGAAATCTTAACCATTTGCATAGGGTACCTGAGTGCCCACACAGTTGCCCACGCATTGTCCTCGCTTGTTTGAATTATCACCCGGGACAACTTGTTATTGAACTTCGATCTTTTAGGAGCGAATAGTCGGAAATAATATATTATATTTTATGATGTGTTAATTTAGAGATAAGTTTTATTATACAGAGGATACGGGAATGACGTCAGGCCGAAAATCGGTTATCTCCAAAATGAACCTCCTGCATCTGCTCCCTTAAAGAACTCACAAACCCAAAATTGGTGGACAACAAAAGGAGAAACAATAACTAAGTAATTTAACTGGCTTCTTCAAGAGACTTTGAAGATTCAAGAAATGTCTCGGCAAATAATGCGAAACGTAATAAAGGGTTTTTGCTATATGTTCTTAGGTACAACATATTAAGCAAATTTAAGATTTTTCTAATTATTCGAAACAATTTCACCCGGGTAATGCGTAAAGACAATTTTGGTCGGTCGCGATAAATCTTCGTTCCGCATTCCGATGTGAAATTCATTCACGGGTCGTAACGAAGTCGTCTAGACTGTGTGTCGGAGAAAGGTGACTATTCACCGGCCGGTGACTTGCGTGGCCGCGGCCCCACTCCGCTTACGGAGACATCGTATACTGATTGGTGGTAAATGTTTATGAATTTTTCTGCATGATTTCTAAGAGGAATTTGAAATTAAATTGAAAAGACGAATGAATTCAATAAATGCTTGATCGCAGAAAATGCATATCAGCAATAACGAGAAGAAGCAATAAACCAGTGAACACCGTTCATTGGCTTTAAAGTCCTATAGTTTTTGGTACATAAGCTATGTTTGGACGATCTTCTTTTATACGAGATCTGAAGATATTTTTTTAACATTTATAATAATTAATAAACAGAAAAGTTAATTTATAAAATCCAAGAGAAAATAATAGCCGTTAATTCGTTAATAGCCTTGCAATTGTACAGACAAAAATAAATAATACGCTAGTAAGTACGAAGTGGTTACTTTCCAAAGAGCACGATATAATCTACATGACGGCGCGGCGGTGCACGAGCATTTGGTTTTAATGACAGCGCACTGTGAGGCCAGCATCCGCGTAGCAACAGCTTTCAGACAGTGAATGAAAGTTGATCGCCACGGAAAAATGCGAGTCCGCGAATGGTTCCGGCACAAACGAGCGTCGTAAATATTTGGCACTCGGTTCCCTCGCCGCGGCCGGCCGCGGACGGGGCGTGGGGCGGCCCACCGACCGCCGCATTACAATTTTCATCAACGTTTCGGAGAACCCGAATTTTTTAAATACAACATCGTGGCTCTTTCCACTTTTCTTGTTATAATATTTTGTCGTAGGGTGAATTCGCTCCTTGTAATTTATTCAACAAAAATTTTGTTTCCTCAACCATTCTGAGATAAATTAGCATGTTTTATTTCGCATTCATGAATTTCAAAAAGGTTGTAGCAAATTTGACAGAGATATTCGTCCTTATCCTTATAAGCAAAGAAGATTTCGCGTTTAGCCCAATAACCCACGGGGAAATCCCCGATTATTAGTACGTTCATAGGTAAACATGGCATGTATAAGTGCCAAGGTGCCTTGTGAGTGCTTATTTTTGTGCATTTACTTTTAATGTTTACCTGGAGATTTTGGTAAAGTCAGCATCAGATATATCTGAGAGCACACAGATGTCCAAATAATAATATAAATATCTGAGGGGTATTTTATATATTCATATTTTTCTATAGATTTACTAAAGCTAATAACAGTGCATCTATCTACTTACCTACTCGCACATGAAAATAATACCTATCTAATTGCAGATTGAGACATTGCCCCGGATTTCCCAGAAACTGGGTATTAAGAGCAGTGTCTTTGTGTTATTTAGATCTGCCGAATGCAACGATCTCCAACGTAGTGCCAAAAGCGTGGGAAGTGAGAGTCGGGCTACACGCCGGAAAATTCAATAAACTAAGGTATTGGTGTTCCAACCGGAACGTCATCCTAACAAATCAGATATTTAATTAATCACTATTCGGATAAATTTGAGTGGTATTCAGAACTAAATTGTGGAATAATTGATCAATAAATATTAATGATATCCGACCCATACCCGTATTGTATTATAATCAACAAAACAACAAATGAAGTGATTCATCCCAATCAGTATGCTTTGTTGCTATGATATTTAAGTATCCTCAATTGAATATCGTCAAGCTCTTACTATGGGTGGGAAGAAAGTCGTGTTATCTAATAAAAGCGTCAATGCAAGCACCCATCTGCGAGGGTAGAACATAGAATTAGGTTAAAGGTTGGGGAGGTCGACGCCGCGCGATAAACAGTTTTAGGGTAGCGGATACATGGACCGATCATAATTCGCCCCAAAATAAACTTCAAATTATGTCATAAAACAATATTCTGTCTATGTAGCCCTTGAGGAGTCATTATGCTACAATTACAGCAATTTTTTTTACAACAATTTGCGGGTTCTGTCAATGTAAGTGATATGACGGACTATGTTTGATTGTTATATTACCAGAACCTCTGAGCGTCTCTGAGACACATTTCGAAAATGCATTTTTCCACAGAAACACGTATTTTAACAAAATTACGTGTACATCAGACATATTATAAAATCGCAATACAATTCGAATGCCAGTGGTAAATCAGGTCAAAGGGATGTAGGGCACCGTGTAGACCCCACAGGTGGGTCATGGAGGGCTGTGTGCACTCAACAATGTACACCCATAGGTATTCACTCGCTTGCAGTATTGTCATATAATGAAGGTGATAGAATGGAAAATTGTATTGTGTCCAATGAGGGGTCCATGTTACTTGATGTTAGTTTCTGCTTTAATCATCACCTTAGGGCATAAAACAATACTATCTTGTACACACGGCCACAGATCAGGCTACACATTTTTGTTGCAAAATAGCGCCTATTACAACCGCATAAGGTGCCGCAGTGTGTAGCTTGATCTGTGGCCGTGTGTACATTTAAGTAGTAGGTTATGGGTACCAAGCCCACTTTATGAAAATAGCTTCGTAGATTAAATACCATTCTCATGGTATTCAGAAAGTTCAGTTGAAAGACAAACCTAAATATTGGAAAATACTAAATTATTAATTGGCTAGATGCATACAGGTGTCCCAAAAATGTGCCAGACTGATACTGGAGCTAGATTGGCTTCAGGTCAGATAACATCAACATGACTTTAGTAAAATTGTCTCAACTAACTATTAATGATAGTCTAGGAAAAAAATAACAAAAATTTTTAGTTATTTATAGCCAAACCAGGCGAAAAAAGGACCAAAAAGTAATTTAAAAAAAGTGCCAATATCTTGAAAACTTTTACTGAGGTCTTATTGATGCTAGATTCAGGTCATATCTGATTCACCTGAATCTAGCAATGTATCTCCAGTGTTACTTTGGAGTTTTATATTTAGGACACCTGTATAACAATACTATCCTAGGATTCCTAGCACTGTGGTTAATTATTTAAACATTGTATAGGAATTCAGTATTGGAAATTTAAACGATATAAACAGATAAATATTTTTTGTAATATTCAAAACAAAAACTGCTTCGTCCCCAGAGATTTTGATTTTGCTTTTTGCAAATATTTTATCATTTTTATAGGGGTAGTCACATCTAACTGCAATTAGGATGAGACAGGTTTTAATCAAAATACACAAAGTTTTAGAGTCAATTATGTTTTTATTTGTCTTGACATCATAAATTAAAATTAAATATAGAAAACTTTATGTATTTGAAAATAAATATTAAGTGCAATTAAATTAATGTTAAAGGTAGGTAATTAGCATAATTTGTCTGGAATAAAATAAAACTTAACAAAGAATGCAATCTGCTTATTTTTTATTGCATAAAAGTAATAGGGTAGTTGACACTGTCAAAAATAAATGACCAAACACTAACCAATGCATAAAACATCTAAAAACACGTGGAAATATCAAATATGTTGTACATTTAATGCATTTTATGATTTTTAATTACCAGTGGAACCACTATGAGTAGATGATTTGATGCTGTGAAACTATGACGTCATAATGTAATATTTCATACAAAATTCCTTATAAACTATTGTTTTGACATTTATTAAAAAGTAGCTGATTTGATGTGTCAGTCAACTACCCTATTAAGTTTAACATATTTTGAAGATATGTATTCTCAAGGTTTTGCAAATTTGAAGATAGATTTTCTCATAAATGGACATGAGTTGGTTTAAGGTACTTACCTCAATCTTGTAACTAAATAATCATAAGATACATGCAACTACAGGATAATGAGGAAATAATTAGCAATATTCAAATTGAAGTTTAGTTTAGGTTTTTGTAATGATTTTCCTTGATAACCTTGGCATCAACAAAAATCAAGCAAAATATTAAGACTACTATAAACAGATGCTAACTAAATTCTACTTGTACTATATGTATAGTTTCTACTTTATACATAACAGTGAATTTCCAAACACGGTTACAGACTACAGTGATAGGTGAACTGAGGTGAAAACTACATAAACACCATGAACTACCAAAAAACACTTGGGTGTAACTTACTAGGTAGTTATCTGCTGGAATAGACCACCTGTTTCCAAAATGTGCATTCTTTAGATTTTAATGTCATACTTACGTTTATTTTTGGCATTTTCATCCATGAGCATGTTGAAATGGTGGTGGCGGTTCCACGCAGCCATTTTGCCTTCGTGAGGAGCCCCGAGAAGCACCAGGGCCGCCCCGGCGGGCCCAACTCCGTCTAGGGGCTCCAGTGTCCTCAGCGCACTACAACTTTGTCACACACTCATAACCCAAGAAACATAGCTATCACACACTGGCGCTCAAAACGCCGTCGCCTCGGACGGCGGTGTCATCGGCGCCGACGCGCGGCGCACATGCCTTGCACTTCCGCTCCACGCACTTATGCACACGCGGGTAAACAAGCACGATCAAAACGGCACCGAGCGGTGATTCACCTCTGACGGCCGACGCGCTCCGCACTGCAGGCGGACTGGAGCGGCGCCTACGAGCCGCAACCGACTGACACCCAAACACTCGTCGAGTCACGTGTGCGCTGTGTGCGCTGCCGATGCACCCGACCACACCAATTTATCACACTATCCCGCACAAATTAATTCACACCCGATTAGAAATCACCGTCCGATATTTACGACGTTATAATTAAATGCGACAGAACGCGACAGGAGCGAGCGAGACCCGCGACGCGTTTTCCCTTCCTCGATCCGCGCCCGACTGGTACTGATCGAACTCGCGAACAAAATAATAACAAATGTGCATGAGATGCTCGCTGTATTTATGTGCACGTGGGTTGCGTCAGACTGAACTAACAAAATATTATGAAATCACAATTACCGATGAGAATGTTTCGAAAAAGCGACGGAATTTCTCTGCATACAGACAGTAGCGAGTCACCAAACGATTATAAAAATTGACGAAATACGAACTTCACTGTCGTTCACATAGGTACAAAAAGCGATTAAACTGATCAAGAGTTTTTACATACTAACTACAACACCATTAACTACACTATTTGTAAACAAAACACAGCCCGTAATACATTCAGAAAATTACAGTTCTGAACAGTAAACGCAAACGCGTTGATCAAGCGCGACAAATAGGACAAAACATGGCAGACTCGAAAAGCATAGGAATATTGTCTGTGGTCTTTTTATTTTTAACGCATTCATTTAGTTACCAAGACCATTCCGTTTTCAGATAATAGAAAAATAATGATAAAAAAAAATACTTTTTATCTACTCCTTTAGCCAAATATATGTTAAAAAAATATAAGATATTTATATTTTTGCATACAAAGTATTCAATTTAATATTTTATGAAAAAAGATAACTATTCGTAATTTATTTTTAAACAATAGTCACGGCTTTCTGCGTAGTATGAAAAACAGATAGCGTGTTCATAGACAATAATATTGCCAGTGTTGTTTCTAGAAAGTATACATTTATCAGTAGTATTTAAAAAAAAAGGATAATTATTATGTAAAAGAAGATTAATCTACGATCCATAAAAACTTACTTATTTTATAAGAATCGTTCCGGTATAACATCTGAGTTTGAGTTTTTTTTATTTTAACTTTATGATTGTGGCCATAGTGATTATTAGCATTTTTTTAATCGCTGGCAACATTTATAGTGTGTCTCCGTCCCACCCATGTCCCACCTTATAATTTCGCCTTTTTCATAAAGCTTCGGCTAAACCTAAGCATCAAGGCCACGGTACCCGGGACCCCAAACCGGATTGCTGCCATGGTTATCTTGTGGAGCTAAACAGTATAAAGTGATCTGTGGAGCTAAACGACGACGGTGACATGGCACAACCACATCGCCATCGCGATAAAAAAAAAACATCCAATACATTTGACCTTCGGGAGTTCTCATGGATTTGAAATCAGGGGAAATAAAAGTGAATGACCGTTTTTTAGATCATTTTTCACACTGTGCGTCGGGCGGAGGGAGATTCACGCATACGTAGTATCTCTACTTAGTTTGTGATTCACGCTTCTCATAGTGTTGCCAACTTAATAAAATTACCTACCTACCTAACGTGATAAAATTTGAATTTCGCGCTCCAACCGAAGGTATCACTATAAAACAATGTTCCAGCACCGCGTCGTCTGTTTTGATTAACTCAACTGAACGAATTTTCATACGGTTTTCACAAATGGACGTAGTGATTCATGAAGATAGTTTAGGTGTGGTTTTATCTTCTTATCAATTTTAATAATAGGTAATTTACTTTTTTTACTAGCATCGCACAGTTGTCATTTACTTTTTATGCAATAAAAGGGTAAAAAAATTACAGTGCTAAATCGATAGGACTGTTACAAGGAAAACTACAATTAATTTTCTAGCTTTTAGTTTACAAGTTCAAAAATATAAACAAATATTTAGTTTTAAAGTTTAAGCGAAAAACCCGTTTTGATTACAAAACAATATTTTTTGAGATTTAAAATACCGTAGATATGTATCGATAATTTTCTGAAAAAATATTAATATTTTTTTGATATATCGATCAATATTTTTTGCCCAATCCTACGTGCCCTACGTCAGCTGAGTCAAAGAGAATAAAATACTCAATCAATAATAATCTCTAATCCTGAATAATACCTATATTCAATAATCTGTGAATAATACATAAAGAGAGTGAGTGAGTGCAACATTTTATTTATTAGTGATCTGTGGTGGGTGAGTGTTTTTTTCAAGGTTTTTTGTTGATGAGGAAAAAGATAATAATTTACAAGAAAGAAATATTACCGAAAATCGTTATTTCTAGAAAAGGTGCAAACTGTAATTGTCATCCAAAAAGGTATATTCAATTATACTACAATAATACCGAGATTTGTGGGCTGTGTGTCTCGTTCAACCTTTTTTTGACATTTACACAGGGAAGAGTAGAGCTTGGCATCTGCCTGCGTACCTACGTCATAACCTTTTTCTCGTAATAAATGTGATTAATACAAATACTTTGTGATTATCTACAGGTTTTGTTGGAAGAAATCTAATCTATAAAAATGCCTAAGCGTGGTGGTGGACGGGTTAGAAATTGGAAAGCTGAAAACGATCACTTTGGTAAGCCAATTCTGAGTTACCACGCGTATGACTAGCACTATTCCCATGAGTGATTAATAATATTCAATGAACCCAACCATGTTTTACCATATTTCTGTATAAATTAGGAACAGGGAAATTAGACCGCTAACAGGTGCAGTTACAGCTCAATTCGTTTATTTTAGCTATTTTCATAGTATTTTGTGCAATGGTGTTTTGCTGTGGGGTAAAGCAGCTGATATAGAACTATTTTTATGTTACAAAAAGAGCAGTGTGTGCTTTTTATAATTTGAATTCTTGAGCTTCCTTCAGAGATAAATTTAAACAAATTAGTTTAATTCTCTGTAGCTTTGCAGTTTGCAGTATATTTATGCAAACATATTATTTGTACATCAAAAACAATATTTTATTTAATTCATTAATATTAATTTCCATGTACATACAACAGCATAAGTTCATAGTTACATATTCAATTAATGGGTTGACAAATAATGTATGTAGGTGTAAATTCCCCTAACAATGGTAGTATTGCTCTTACTGACGTAATTATGTTATATTATTTTATTGTTATTTATTTATAGAATTATTCAACTGATTAACTTAAGTACATACCAGTAAATTTGTAAGACAGTATTATGAAAGTTTAATGACTAACCAAGTTGTTATTACAGAACATGATGACCGTACTCACAGTAACAACACAAGACGTGTGAGTTTCAAGCCTGGCACAAACAAAGGTAAAAACAAGTTTCAAAGGTGGAATGACCCAAGCAAACTATTATTGGATGATGACATTGATATGGGTGCATCTGGGGCTCACCCGCAGCAACGCAAAGGTGGGTCTTTCCGGGGGCGTGGAGGCAGACTCAACTCTCCTGCACCTAGAGGCCACGGTGCTCCAAAAAAGAGATTTATTGCGGGTTTATTGCCATGGTATCAAATAATCATACCCTATGGAGCAAAACATGATAAAGATGTTGTCTTAAAAGCGTTGCTAAGCTTTTTGACACCGGATATTTTTATTCCACACTACTACAAAATCAATGGAAATGCTGCAGTCTTTTACGTTGATGACGCTAAAGTTGCAGAGAAGTTATTCCATGCAGACAGAAAGATAACTATGTCAGATGGGTTTAAAATGGTTGTAATTGTGCGTAATGCTGTACCCAATATCACTATTGATGCTGATATGAAAGAGAAGATGAAGCTTACAATGGCTAAGAGGTATAACGCTACTACTAAAGCTCTCGACTTGACCAAATTCCATGCTGATCCAGGTAAGATTTCAAAATAATTTGAAAATTACAATTCATCATCAATAAGTACTGAAACATTTGTGAGCCTTGTGGTATTTATTTGTAGAAATCAAAACAGAAAAATATGAGTGAAATTGGTGTGAGAGTAATAAAACACTGACAGTTGCCTTAATTAAATTTGTCATTAATATAGATGTTTCTTGCAGATCTTGCAGATATATTCTGTGCATTATTCCGTCCAACAATAATGTTGGCTGCCATTGACATAATTGCCGAGAACATTCCAGACTTGGAAGCTTTAAACCTAAATGACAACAAACTACATGGCACTGAACACTTGAAGATATTGTCATCTAAATTTAAGAACTTGAAAATATTATACTTGGGTGATAATAAGGTAAGGAATATCTACAAATTTACTACTTACTAGGTGTGGCCCGACCTCGATACATGGAGTTGTGTCGAGGAGGCCTATGTCAGAAGACAGCCTAACAAGACCGATGCCGATGTCGGCGAAATAACATAATAAAATAAAATAACTTAATGTTAGCGAATAAAGGCTATTTTGATTTTGATTTTATTTTGAGGTGTTGCCCTGTGATCAAAACTAGTGACCGGCCGATACTTGTATAAAGGGTTTCTGAGGGGTATTTAAAAATAAAAATATCTATGGGCAAAAACACACATATCTATGGCCTCCTTCAAGTGGTTATCATAATAAAGGGGTAAACCATTTTGCTGGGTTACAAGGATCATCAAGGGTACATCAATCAAAGGGTAACACCGCAATAAAAGTTACCTCATGTATGGGTTACCCTGTCAAAAAGCTTAACTGTTATGTCCCGATAAAGGTTTCTTATTATCTACCTATGCATATTATTCAAGCACAATAACTTCTACAGATTCCATACATTGGTTCCCTGGAACCCTTCAAGAATCTTCCACTGGTGGAGTTATACCTCAAAGGAAACCCATTGGTGAACAGGTTTAATGATCACGAAATCTACGTCAGGTAATGTTAATGCAGTTTCCATGTGACAATGGGAGCTTGCGAATTTTGCTTGCATTTCTTCAGTGTTTTAGACTGTTGAGGTGTGACGAGTAACAGAAATGTACAGTTTACATAATTTATGATGACTCTTTGACTTTACTAAAGAATGGGTACAGTAATCCTTAATTTAGCTGTGATTTAATTTCTTAAATTGTTCATAAGATTGAAAATTATGTAAGGAAGTAACACCTTCTTGAAGAGATATCTCAATTTTAACTTTTCGCCTTTATCTGGCAGATATCATATAATTTTATGTTACGTGTCTTCGATGACGCATTTGACCATTCTGGATTCTGTACCTAAAAATACCTACATTGTAACTAAAATTGAACATGAATATTGTAGAAATAGAATCAAAACCATCATAATTTTCACATAGGAAACCAGAAACTTGTTGAATTTGATTTGCTTGTGGTTTTGCTTCCAATTTCACTTCATTAACTATTTCCAGAATCAGGAACGCTTGTGTGTGAGGCCTAGAGGCTTTGCCCTGGGTCGAGCTGGTGGTTGGTTGATTATTATGGCTGATTGTCTACCAAAGCATTTGTATATGTAAAGGCTATTTTTACTCGGCTTTACATAACTTTGCATTGGTAGACTGGTAGCATTTAGCAGCATTTCCGTTAGAGGTAGCCTTGAGGTGTCTTCATTGTTCAGTGAAAGTATTGTGAAAATTATTAATTTATAGATGCAACCTTTAGTTTTTCTCGGAAAGCATCATGATACCTCATTCTTTAGCAAAGGTGCCTCTAATGGAGTTGCAGCTAATTTCAAAGTCATTTGCTGTTTATTGGGTAGATTTTAATGTGATATAGTATGAGATATTAATATTTAGCAAAATATTTACTGATTTGAAAAAAAGTGTTCTACCACAAGATAGTCATGGTACATAAAATTAATTTAATACCAAAATGCCTGTCAATTGATTAAAATAGAATGTTTATGGGATCCATGTATGAGGATTTAAACAATAATGAGACTTTGAGCTTGCGAACCTTGCTAAGTTTCTCCTGATGTTGCTTGATTCAGTCATTGACGCAGTAGCGAAACTGCCATGCAAAAATCGACAAGTGTAAAACAACTATCTTAAATGTCATTTTCATGGAGTTAGATTTGTTGAAAAAGTCGATTAATTTGTCTATTAATGTATCCATGAACGCAGGGCTGACTCGCTGCTGCTTTGTTTTTGCCGTTCGTTCAAGAAAGAAACGCGTTACTGCTTCCCCGCAAAAAGTCCTCGTGGGCGCAGGCCCTGAGCGACTCATTTTGTTGAATTTCTTTGAAGTGTTTAGTAAAATTTACCATTTTTCTTATTGATTCATAAAAAAATACTAAAGTATATTATATTATTATAACATTTTATACTCAAGTACGTTTAATTACTACCTATTGAAAATGTCAATGTTTCATCCTTTATTTATCTTCGTACATGGATTCCATATTATGTTGTTTCTGTTTATTTCATTTCATCATTTGGAAGATACTCTTAATATTAACTCAAGATACAAGTCGGTTATAAATAATTGCTTTAAATTTCCTACCGCGTGTAATATACCATCCACTATAATACGTAAAATTACTTGGTGGAAATTAAGAAACTTTGGGTAGAAGAGAGATGCAGTAGCAAGAGATATATAGCATCATTAATTTGGAATTAAAACATGTTTTGTCTCTTTCTTCTCCTAGTTCCTTCTTCACTACCTAACTGTCGGTGTTAGGATAAGATTACTATAAGCATACCGTTTACCTGCACTTAGCTGCAGCACAGAACATATATAGCTAAAGTGGAGTATCAACCAGTCACTTTCCAGTAAAATGGAGAATGTCCTTGCTCGTCTAGATTCTACTGTGTCTCGCTCAAAGGTACTTGTCCCAGATGTAAGCGACAAATTTAGCTTATGTACAAAGTTGATATACTACTTTAGATCTATAATGCACTGTGGCCATGGAAGGATGTTATTGTTCAAAATTATGATCTCTAATGCTGTTAATTTAATTCCATAAGGGCGTTGCAAACCCGACAGGATGACATGGCAGGCTCGGTATAGGAAGCTTCGATGCTTAGTGGCATGTCGAACCCTCCCAAAGTACTGATTAAGTCAATGATATGAGTGCATAAAAATCTATTGCCATGTCATACTGTCCTACCGATGACAAGTAAATGGTTATGCTTATATCTGGTCCAAAGCATCATTCAAACACAATCAGGCATTTTAGTATGGAATAATTTGTATCTGATAAAAATTGAAAATGTGAGTTTCAGAGTCTTGTCATAAACATCTGTTGCTATGTTGTTTGTCTCCAGTGATGTGCGGAAGAAGTTCCCCAAGTTGGTACGGCTGGTGAGTAAATGTTAACAATTATTCTGTATGTATTTTTATTGTTACTAGGTGTCATAAACCGAAAGAAGGCCATACAACTGAACAATATTTGCAATATTTAATCTTATAACACAATGATATCCTGAGAATGTTGTTACATTAATGATTCCTTGACCGTTTTTCGGTTTACGGACCACATGTATAAAATGCCTTTGTCCAGATATCTTCTGTGTGGTTTGACACTTGGAAATGATGGGAGAAAATTATGTACATTGTATTTATAAAGGTAGGCACAGGTAGGTCTATATAAGGTCTGTATAATATGAGTTGGAATGAGTATTCTAGACTGTACTAATGTATAAGTTCCCTCCCATATCCATAGCTTAACATATCCTTTATTTCCTATAGTTTGGATTATATTCTAATTTCAAGACAACTAAGAAATTATATATAAAAACTTGTAGGAATATAATGCTTATTTGGTGCACCTTTACAAAGATGTTTAAATATTAATGTAAAATGAGAATAGTATACGACTTTTTAGAATGGCAATACCGCCAAATGGCTACTGACTCTAAACGCAATTTTAAAATGTGTCATATCCTATTCTCTTTTAAAGGGGCCGCTTCACGGTTGTCGACCAGATACTAATCAAGGGTAAATAGACGATAACTATTTACCCTTGGTTGGTTGACAACTGTGCAAAAGCCTTTTAAATCTTTAAAACCATCAACATTATCATATGGTACATCATCCAGGATGGAGCGGACTTACCGCCGGCTATCGGATTCGACGTATCGGACGACGTGGTGCTGCCCCCTCGCCAGCAGTCGTTCCTCATTGACCCGGCCGGTCAGGGCCTCGTCAGGGAATTCCTCACACAATACTTCGCGATCTTCGACTCTGAATCGCGACAACCGTTACTTGAAGCCTATCACGAACATGCTACTATGTCCATGGCTGCTAATTATTTGAGTAACGATAATAGAAATTCTACGATTACTAGGTAAGTGGCTTTTATTATTTAGGAAAACTTGTTGTCGACTAGGGATTATTTTGCCTCAGTCACCGATCCACCATCAGTTGCGTTCATTTGATTAAAATAAAATAAAAATCATTTCTTTCGGACATAAATTACTTATCCGTATGAGAATAGTAGTGTTAGTAACAGATTTAAGGCTTATACAATACTACGTTAGTAAATTAAATACATATAACATAGTAGTGTGGTGAGCAGGACAAAGCAAATAAAAACTAGTTTTATCTACCTTGTTCTGCCATCCATTCATGGCCAGTTGCCATCATTTAGTAAGAAATTAATTTTTTATGGCCTAAATAATAAATCCTTGATACATTTTGTTCACAGACTTAATTCATACATATCAAACAGCCGAAACCTCATTCGGATAACAGAAAGGGAATCTAGAAGACGGTACATGCGCACGGGCAGGCTACAAGTTGTGTCATTCCTCTCGGACTTGCCCAAAACAACCCACGACCTGATGGGATTTGCTGTTGACTTATTAGTTTTTACAGTAAGTTTCTAGTTATTATACTATTATTACCAGTTTTCCCAAAGAAGTAGTGCAATGTTTTCAGGGTTCATGTATGTATGAGTTTCTTTATTCCAGCACCCCAGTTACCACTAGCTTTTTATTTCAGTAGCAGCTCTTCATAACAATTGTATTTGACCGTAAGATGTATGTAATGATATGTTCGTGAGTGAAGTTTTTTGTGTGAACTTATTGATAATGATTAAAATTTGTGGACTTCTTATTATTAAACAATTATTAATGAATATTCTTAAGTCTTATATCTGCTTTATATCCCAACAGCCAACAATGATAGTGCTGACAATGAACGGCGTATACAAAGAGACAAACACGAGCGGCACCCCGACGCGTTCGTTCCACCGCACGTTTGTCATCGTACCAAATAGCGGTGGAGGTTTCTGTATCATCAACGACATGTTGTTTGTCACCAACACTACTACAGAACAGGTTAGTAGCTTCAAACTTTTAATTTTATATCGAACTAGCTTTCACCCCGCGGTTTCGCCCGCATTCCCGAGGGATCTTATGTTTTCCCGGGATAAAAAGTTTCCTATGTGTTAATCCAGGTTACAAACTATCTGTGTTTATAATTTTCTCCAAATCCATTCAATGGGAAAATAAAGGAAAGGTCTAATTAATCATCATACACCTACGTTTATTGTCAGGAGGAGAAGGCGTTCTCGACGGGCGTAGTGGAGCCAGCCCCTGTGGCGGCCCCTGTCCCGGCCCCCTTGGCATCCGCCCCCGCCAACCCCAACCCCCCCTCCGACCCCTCCGACGCCGCCGCCATCGCCATCATGGCCGCCAACTTCGCCCGTCCCGCCGCCCCCGGCTCCGAGGCTGAGCACAAATTACTGCAGCAGATGCTCAGCCAGCAGACCGGCATGAATGAACACTGGAGTGCCAAGTTAGTTTACTCTTATAATAAATATTATTTATAGTGTGACCGGATAACTCAGTCCACGTCATTTTTGAGGCAACGATAGCTCAGTGGTAGTGACGTCGAATGCCGTGAAGAAGGTCGCAGGTTCGAATCCTACAATGAGCTTGAGCTTTCGGTGAAGGAAAGCATGAGGAAACCTAGCACGGTGGTATCCTTCTGGCTGGCTACCGGGTGGTAGTTGGTTGGTAAGTGGTCAACTTGAAAATCTGTCAAGCACTACCGGTGTGTACCGGCAATTTCACTTGAGAGCCAGTTGCCTTCTAGGCTTTGTGTGCTTAACACCATTGGCTACATCATCACTGACCACAGTGAGATTGTGGCAGGCCTATGAGATTGTGGTCAAACACAGGCATGTTGCAGGATGTACATACACGTGGTGAAGCATTCGCTTCCCGCGTGGTTTTTGAAGTCATCCCTCGCTTCCTTTTACTGTAAAGTGGCTGTCGAGGGACTGAGTTATATAATCGCATAGTATAGCTAGTAACTAGTTCCCACCCTGTCTTAGCAGTATTCTAGAGAATCGAACGGTTTTGCGGCATTCAAGCATAATAAGCTTTTAATTCAAAGTATGATTCAAGTTTCATTCAAGCCGTTTAACCATTATAATGTGGTCGAGCACATGCAAAATGTCGCTGTTCTAATATTAATAGAATGATAACGTGTTTACCTGTCTAAAAGACTACTTCAGTTTGGCCTGAGTTTTTACCCGACTGCGGCGAAACCAAAAATGGACAGTTATGTAATGGTAAAAACTTTACGCGATCAATTCTGTATTAAAATTCTGTCACATAGCCATATTTAACACGTGGGTTAGTGCTATACGACGTTGGTGCAATTGGGCCTAAGAATTTTAGTAGCGTGTAACCCTCGCTTCATAAATAAGTGTTATAGCGTTGAATACATTTTTGTCTCGTGATTTCCTTTGTACGGAGACGATTACCGCTAATGTACACATTTAGTTGAACTGCGTTTGTAAATACGATTATAGTTTGTATATTTTTTGACAGTTCTTTATTCTATCATATTTGTAGTTTGATATAGTATTGTAACGGCATATTTTGTATATTTTTTGACAGTTCTTTATTCTATCATATTTGTAGTTTGATATAGTATTGTAACGGCATATTTCATTGCAGCTGCCTGCAAGAAACCGGCTGGGACGTCCAGAAAGCCTGGTTCATATTCGTTCAACTGCGGTCAGCAGGCAAAATACCAGAAGAGGCGTTCATAAAATGATCTGAACTAAAACGCCGAAAAATTTGGCTGTGCCTCACTACATGTAAATATTAATTGTAAGAAGAGGATCATATTTTTTTCAAATCTATAAAATTGATGAACTTTTTAGTTTGGGAATTGATTGAATGAAATTATTTGATATATGATTGCACAAAGGAATTAGTGATGATTGAAGAATTAATACATTTGTTACCAATAAAACATACTTTAACAACAAAATATAGTGCCTTTATATCAGATATAGTGCTGCCGAAAATATAACTCAACGTTATGCTGTTAGCACTCAATATGCAACGTCAACTACCAACCAGGACTTGAAAATAATATCAAGTTGATAAGAATACTTAAGAAATCAATTATAATTAATTGAAGATCATTAAGAAAATATTGCTTTACGATTAATTTAAGATCAAAGATGTATCGAAGCATTGGTTGTCAATGAAAATTACATCATCGAATTTGGAACGTGAAAGAAAAGACGTTGTATGATGGGAAATAAAAGAAATTCCTACGCACACACTATTTTTACTGCATATTGGATTCAATAAAATAACTGCAATAAGCCTATGCCTTCATATTCCTCAAGAGAAGAATCAAGAAGATTGGATCACAACGATTTATTAGATAATACTTGGCTACATAATTATTATGTAAAAAAAACTACATTTGCTGATGTGCAATATTTTACATTTCTAATTTTATATTCTCATATCTAACTCAAAAGTATGAAAGATTTTGTTTTGTTATTGTTACAAGAAAAGAAAAATGTTAAAGAAAATAAATAATGTCATACGAAAATTTTGTTGAAATATCGTTAATTAATTTTATTTTAACAACACTTTTTGATTGTTATGGAATATTGTAATTGGTCTTCTTTCTGTATTTCTATGCAACTGATGTTATTATGTATAGAATTTTGTAAATATGTCGTGATTACTCGAATAAAAAATAAACAGAAAAAAGGGATTAGAAACTAGATATAGTGATTGAACTTGTGAATAAGTTGTATACGTTTTTCAACCTTATTGTCTTGCAACAAGGTCTAAACTGTATACATCTTCCACTTGTATATAAAAATCTTAAAATTTTCTTAGTACGAGTGATTTCGTCATATGCAATCCACTTTTACATTTCTATTTTACTGTTACTTACACATTAATTATTAAAAAAAAAGAAACCCAAATGAAAAAAAAAACATCATTTCAGAAAAATAATTTTCTATTACAATTTAAATTGTTTGTATTTGTACATAGTTAACTAAACAATATTTTTGGGGTAAGACTAACCTCGGTCATGGAAGATGTAAAGCGTTTGTTTCTTACAAAACGGCAGGATTATGGCGCTTTGCAATGTTTGGTTGGAGTAACCACGTTGTCACCATGGTTACCGGATCTTATGATACCGGACCTTTGGTTTATAGAGCGGTGGAACCCCTTGAGTTAATTCACGTGGGCTAGCCGTTTGTTGTATGAACGAGAGTTAATCATGGTTATGAAATAGCGCATTTCCTATGCAGCCGTGTTTTTGGTCGAGAACAACGCATTTTATCTCCCCGCGGTAGTCTGGGAGGGGCATAGGTAAATTAGGAGATAATTTGTAAGACTGTAACATAATAACTTAGAATAATAAATACTTTTTTTTATATACGATAAATTATGCGTTATTATTTTTCAGTAGCTAACCTTATATATTTTTTTTATGTCAGAAGGTTGACAAGCAGGCAGGTGGTCCACCTGATGGTGTGTGGTTACCGTCGCCTATCGCTAGTAACAGGTCAGCAACACATTTGCAATACCTGTTACATTGAAGTTACATGAAGACAACTGGCTCTCAAGTGCAATTGCCGGAACACATCGGTAGGTGCTTGGCGAAAGATTTATAGCCAGCCTATAACAATTTTTTGTCAGCTAAACTACAAATCATTGAAAAAGGTGTGCATCGAGCAATTATGATTATGATTACCTATTTACCACAATGAGAATAATTGTGAGAAATTAATAAGCCCTAATAGCTAGACCTACAGACTAAAAGTAAACGCTAAAAATATGTCTCGCAAGTGAATCACTTATTAATAATTTGTTCACTGAAATTCCAGAAGTACAGGCAAGCTTTATTTATTTTATTACCATTCATGGAACTCGTACTCGATAGTAAAAACATGCTTTTTAATAGGGGAAACCCCTGAAATTCTATAGCAACATTAGCAACATTTGTCTTAGGTAGGTACTTGTAGGTAATGTAACATAATTTTCCTGAAATGGAAGTACATACTCGGTTCAGATGATGCGGTGATTGGTTTGGTGACCTCCATAAACAGATACGACAACCGCTTCCCAGCAACGGACTTTACTGTTTGCTTCTTTAAAAACTTCTTTGTTTAAAAAAACATAATAACTTTCGCATTAAATTATTAGAATTCCAAACAAAGTCTGATGATTTTATCTAGTAATCAGCAAAAAATGTAAATATAACGATAAGTCTAGAAGCGTCATTGTTATCAGATACCTATCTACAGATTTTACACTTTGTCAATCTTCTACACAGTAAATTATGTTTGTTTTAAGATGATAATGTTACTGAGCTCGCAAAGGTAAGTTGCCACTAAAGAGAAAATAATAGAGTAGGTATCTATAGGTATATCAAAGCTACTCGTTCAATGAACTATGATATAGGAATGACTCCTTAATACATTTGTTTTTTTTAATAGGTATGTATATTTTATAGCGATGATAGCTCAGTGATAGCTTTGGTGATAGTGACGTCGGATGCCGCGACGAAGGTCGTGGGTTCGAATTCTACAATGAGCTTGAGCTTTCGGTGAAGGAAAACTTCGTGAGGAAACCATAGCACGGTGGTAGGGTAGGTACTTTGTTGTACCCGCCTGGCTGGCTACCACCCTCAAGTTGAAAATTTGTCGCCAAGCACCTACGGGTGCGTTCCGGCAATTGCACTTGAGAGCCAGTTTGCCTTCTAGGTATTGTAACAGGTCAGCAACACATTGGCAATATCTCTGGTATTACAAATGGCGATAGGCGACGGTAACCACTTACCATCATCTGGTACCTCACCAGATGAAAACGAGGTCTGAAAACTAGACTAGTCAACAATGAGTACATCTACACTAGGTAATTAAACAGTAAATATTTGCTTAATAAATACACGTCGCACTAAATTAAATGTAAAATTCCATATTACTCTAAATAGCGTAGTTATCTTCTGTCAACAATTGTGTAGGCGCGCACGGAAGATTTTCCTTACGTATTTCCCAGTACCTTAATCGTGGCTCATTTATAGCTACTTTTACCCGGTTTTTCTGATTCTTAAGATTGATTATTAAAAAAAAATGGGTTAGATTTTAAAGTATGAAATAAAGTAGGTAGGTAGTACCGACTCATCAAATGGAATAACATCTTTACATAGTTTAAAATGAAGTCGCTTCTGCTGTCTGTTCGCTTAGATCTTTTAAACTACTCAACGGATTTTAATGCAGTTTTCAGCAATAGATAGAGTGATTCAAGAGGAAGGTTTATATGTATAATACATGCATAATTATAGCGCAGAAAAGCCGTGCGAAACCGTGGCGGGTCGCTAGTTTACTTATAAAAGCTGAAATAATATGTGTGTGTATGGAATTGCAACACTTGGGATGTCTGTTCAATAGGTAAGCCACATATTTTATCACTTCTATCTCTATATTATAAATTTTTTGCTTTGCTTTTTACCTTGGTTACGTATTTAACTTTATTTCACTAGCTGTTTCTCCAGTTACTGGGATAAAAAGTAGCCTCTAGCACTCGGGAATAATGTAGCTCCCTATTCGTGAAATCATTTTTTAGATCAGGTACGGGCTACGATAGCTCAGTGGTAGTAACGTTGAATACCGTGATCAAGGTTGAGTTCGAATCCTACAATGAGTTTGAGGTTTCAGTAAAGTGAAACATCGTGAGGAAACCATATTTAGTTAATGCACTGTGGTAGGGTATTTTGTAGTACCCTCCTGGCTGGTTATCTAATACTCTCAATTTGAAAATCTGTCGGTCATTGGTGTGAGTTTCCGACAACTGAACTTGAGAGCCAGTTCCTTCTAAGCAGAAGCTACAAATACAAAACTTTGTCCAATGACGAAGATCTGGAATAGAAGTCATCATCCTCAGCTAACGAGCAAGGAGAAGTAACAACGGTGCTGCCTAAGAGCGCCATCACGTTAGGTCGCACGCGGTTGCCGCACTGCCGTCCGCTAGTGTCGCGCGGTTATCGTGCTGTTCTTTTTAGTATGGAGTCTTACAATAGTGTGAAGGTGTTCTTAGTCCGTCTTGTTAGCCCGGTGTCAAACAAACCTACCATACTACGTGACAGGCAGTTTTAAAATGACCACGCTTGATCCCATGTTCAGAATTCGTGGAGAGACCATCTTTCTGGGAATTGAAATTGACGCGATTGCTCGCTTGCACGCGACATTCTTTACGTACTCCAAACTTGTTACTGAAATATATTGTGCGTCAGGTTTTGTCATACTTCTTAGAATTATTTTGAACCGTGTAAGTATTTGCGGTTTCAGTTATATTTATTGTAATTAGATTGGAATGTGTTTGCACTTTGGAATTTGATATAATGCTGTGGTATGCACACGTAATGAGATGACTCAATTTTTTGTCTATTTCCTTAATTTATTGTGATGCAAAAATTGAAACACTCTCTGACTCCAATACATTGTACCTACAGATTAGTACACACGGCCACAGATCAAGCTACACATTTTTGTTGCAAAATAGCTCCTATTACAACCGCATAAGGTGCCGCAGCGTGTAGCTTGATCTGTGGCCGTGTGTACAAGGAAGATACTAATAAAGCGAGTCGAAATTATTGATATCTACAACTAAGCGCGGCGCGGTGAAGAACAAAAACAAACGTTTTCGTTGAACTTCCTGTATATATTTTCAACTGGGATTTCCCACACCCCAGTTCGAATTAACATTATGGTTATTTATTTCAGTTAATTCCTAATTCTTTCTGCTTACGTTTGTAATATTTATAATATACCTATATCGTATCGTATATCCGAGATATTATTAAATTGATTTATTTTTCTAATAATAAAGCTGAAGAGTTTGTTTTTTGTTTGAACGCACTAATCTCAGGAGTTCCTGGTTCGATTCGAAAAAAAATTTACTATTAGGAAGCTACATTATCCCCGAAGGTTAAAGCACAGGTTATAGGCTATTTTTATTATCTCGGGAACGAGAGTGAAACCGCGGGGAACAGCTAGTAGTTTATAAATTGTGAAAGTTAATCACCATGAAAATGTCTTGTCAAACTATTGCCAATCTTATTATCCTGAAACAAAACAACATTATACTGAAAAAATAGGTCACTAATTGAACACAAACCGCGGGGCGGAAGCTACTAGTCAAATAAATTGTTGCAGCATGGTGGCGCTGCCTTAGCCTTCCTGTGTAACGAGCCATCAAAATAAGACAAGTTCCAAGAAGGTCTGACATAAAGCCACGGATGCATAAATGATTGTAATCTGGCAATGTGTTGATAAGATAACTTAAGTTATTCCTTTATATTTACCTTAAAAATACAAATATTAACTTTATACACGTGTACCGTGTAAGTAAGGTAGATACAATTTGAACAGTGTCACTTCGGGGCTTCGAGAGTTTAAAATCGTATAAAAAGATAACACATATCGTATTCACGTGCTTCGGAATGAAGTAACAAGATTTTATTTGCATTGATTAAAAACATGAATTGCAACTTGCAAGAGTGTGTTGGCTTGCGCATCCCAGAACTGAAAATTAAACTGTATGAAAAGAAAATAGAATTCCAGGAACTTCTATTCGAGTGATAACCGTATTAGAAACAAAAACGCCTTTTACTAAAATCAACTAATTCTCTATCTATGAAATATGAAATACTTTCAAACTAGACTATAGACATGGGTGTATCAACGTAATTTCTACTTACTGAACAAAAACGCCTTTTACTAAAATCAACTAATTCTCTATCTATGAAATATGAAATAATTTCAAACTAGACTATAGACATGGGTGTATCAACGTAATTTCTACTTACTGAACAAAAACGCCTTTTACTAAAATCAACTAATTCTCTATCTATGAAATATGAAATACTTTCAAACTAGGCTATAGACATGGGTGTATCAACGTAATTTCTACTTACTGTCAGGCTGTCAGTAAATGAGTTGTTAATTATTTGTAAGGATAAATAAATATTAAGTAGGTACCTAGCAGTGGCGAGGGGTCCATACAAGCCGATACCCATCGGCTTACCTTTTAGAAATCCCAGTCCCACATTTTCATCATTTTAAAGCCACTTTTATCATGCTTAAAATACACTGTAATTATAAAATTATAGGTGTTTTTTAACGGCTTACTCTCGCCATAATTTCACCCCTCGCCACTGGTACCTAGGTACATTAATTGAATTATATGATTTCTGACATTATATTTCCAACAAGGTCGATGTTCACCGACTACAAAACGGTGATTATGAGCTAGTAGGTACTCTACCTAATTGTAATCATAAATTAGGTATTTTCATTGTAATTATTGCACGCCATTACCTACGAAATGGAGTCCAGTCGAGTGGACGCGATGCTGGCGACGCAATAATAATAAGTCAAATGGAGGGTACATGTATTTTTTTTTAACTGTTTGACACGGTTGGCATGCATAGGTGTATTATTTATGATGCATAGTGCGAAACCGGGAGTCGGGCGCGCGCGAACAGGCTAAAGTGACTTTGTGCGTGCTTGTGCGTTGAAACTTTGGAATCTAAAGCACGGACTGAAGAAAACAATAGTGTTCTTCAGCTGGACAGTGTGTCTTGAACTTGCGAAATACCTAAGGTAAGATAATTCTATCGTATGAACTACTAGATTTCCACGGTTTCGATACTAGAGTTTGTTTGGATGTATAGGTAAGTAGGTAAAAAAAATCTTTCACTAATGGCTACATTATTTCCGAGTAATAAGTTTAAGCTCCTTTCAATTCATAGCTCAATAATACTTTATATCTATGTAGCTATAGGTACACTTTGGTATACATTTTTCATGCAGTTCAAGATTCAAGAAGTTAGCTTTAACAATTTTTTTGTACTCTGGCACCTTCCGATGTCAAGAAACTGTTCCACTGACTGAGCATTATTCTTCGTTTTTTAATTCCGCCACAATTTGCGGTTTCTCTCAACAATGGGTAGCGGAAGCGGATAATTTGTTAATGCGATTTATTTTATTGTATTTCAAAATGCTTTTTTTGGATTTGCTATTATTTTGTTTTAAATATCATATAATGTTTGCAATTAATCTTATTTTGTTATAGAATTAGGTACTTATACAATTTTAAGATGGCACATTTACATGACTCGTTTGTTGAATGTAAAAGTCACATAAAGTAGATTGTTACAGCGTGGCCACTGAGAGAATGTACTTACTTTGAAATCTGTAATTAAAACTGTTCAGTGTTTTCTTATACAGAGTAGTTAAAAGTCCTATCGAATTCAGTCTAGATTTAGCCGTTTCTGCGATTAGCACATTATTTACTTATCTGTACAGGTTCTCTATCGATACACATAAAATACTATGTCATAATTTAATGTGGCATAATTGAAATATCTTTAAACTAAATTATGTAAAACTCGCTCACAGGGTCGGTAGTTTATTTATATAAATCGCATGTTTCCGGCGGACACACAAAAAAAAATCTGTTTTGAAAATCTTATACCAAACAGAAAACTAGTTTTAAAGTAGGTATACTATATAGTTGCGTGTAGATAGATACACTTCGATCTTATTCGGTTGGTCAATGCACCTCAGTTTCCTCATAGGTAACAACAATTGTTACGTTTTTTGTGCAAACTAGGCGAGCCATAGTGGCATGTAAACGGAATATTAGATTTTATTGGTCTACCTACTTACAAATAGCTCGTCCAATTTATACTGAACAATAAACAAATTGGTTTCCAGTTCCACCATAATATTATTATATTCTTTTTAACTGCATATCTTCAATTATATTCATTGAATAAAAACTAAAGTAGGTCGCTGCTAAACGAAAGCGTGTCACGAAGGCTGGTCAGTATTGTCACTAATACTTTGAGTATTTGTATTGAGCCTGTCACGAGAGGCCTCAATGAGTCTACCTTCGGATAAGGCTTCAAAGTTAAACAATGTTAAGTTTGTTACACTTTGGATTGTGGCTTTGTTTGCGAGCCTTACCTACCTATAGTATAAACATAGTAAAACTTCGTCTTGTTGAGGCCTCTCGTGATAAGAAGGCTGGCACATACTTTGCACAAAGAATTGCCATTGCCATCCAGCGTGGCAATGCTGCTAGTTTTCTTGGCACACTTCCGCGGGGCAGCGATTTGGCACAAATTTTTTATTTATTTCTTGTGCCGTTAGGTAGATTTGTTTATTTTTTGTAGATTTAGATTTAATTAATTTGTTCTTACTATTATTGTGTGTGGTGTGTTATGTTATTTATGAAAAACTTAATGCAAAAGTAGGTACATACCTATAATTTTTAAAACCTATTTCACTACTCTAATCGTTTCATTTAGTTCTTGTGTCTTTCTTCACAATCTTTCTTGGGGGATCTTCTAATACCTACTTATTTATAAGATTTATTATTTATTTCATGAGAGGTTATTATGATATCGACAATGAGCTTTCTTATTCTGCGAAGACTCAAAAGACAAGCTGTGTGATGGAATATAGGACAACCCATTTCTTTGCTGTTAAATCTTCTTTGTACCTTCTCAGTCATAATTATCTTCCTGCATTTGTTAACATCAATATGTTATTATCCTGTAGGTTGTGGTAATTATAATTTAAGCAGAATATATGCAGTTTCAACATTTCAAGTAAAAGTATTTCCATCCTACTAACTCGAGCGATTATTTTCACCTTCTAAGTAAATGGCGGCTGGAACGATGGTACATTTTTCACGGCTGAGGGACTCAAGTCATCGACCGTGCGCCGGCGCAGACCAACATTGTACAGAGAAAGACGCAACGGACGGCGCTTTAGTTCAATTAATATTAGGCTTAGTACACATTGGTATCACATTCGTTATTATCAGAAAACAGGTATATCGGATTGATTCGCATGCAACTCTGCTGCTCTGCTCTCGCTGGAGCTAATCTTCTGGAGACCTATCTTTTTTGTAAGTAAACTAAATCTTCTATAACACATAATAACTGGTATCTTAGAACAATTCCAAAATATTGATCCCAGGTTGTCAATTACGATCATTTATTAAACAAAAATATTTCTTCTGAGTAGTACCGACTTGTTCGGGCAATATCTCCTAAAGAATGCCAACAGTATCTTTACCATCGGTCAAATAAGTCCGTCCCACTTCAATGCTTCAAGCAACGACCTCGATATTGAGGTTAATTCGCCATCACAGCCTCGAGGAATCTCGCCGAGAGATTTCGGCACAGCATCGATCATACCCCGTGGCTTACTCGTGTGCGCCCGCGCTTACACTTTGCTTTTACCTTACTGCATTATCTAGATTCACTTATCTGAAGCACTCACAGCGAATGTGTGTTGTAGTCGCTTTGCGCTGTCGGTGGTAGTCGGTCGCCGATCTCGGGATTGTACAAATTTCGAATTAATAGTTTTTTACATAAAGTGCAATTTGTGAATGTGTTGTGTTGGACTGTTAACAGTATTGTGAGCAGGTCACGGTGCTTACGGTCGACTAGAAAAGGTGAGGTTTTCTCCGTTACCGTTGTCGGCTCCCTTTTATTGCTCATTGTTTTGAATTGTGTGAGATATGGGTCGGTTGTTATCGCCGTTCGCCGGTACTGTTAGGTTAACAATTAAGTGTATTGTTGAGGCGTGGTTGAGGATGCCGTATCTAGTTATTAAGATGATGACGCGATTATCACAAAGATATTGATTGCGTTTCTTAATATTGTCTAATCAGGTGCAATTTTGGCTTATCGTGGAGATAATTTTATTAAGCAAAGTAGACGATGTAGTTTTCCTCGAGAATCGTTTAGTTTCAGTTGTTATTTTGATCCAGTTTTTTTTTTTTGAGGGTATACCTAATTGATGTATCGGCAACTGTCCATAAAGATGAACTTTTCTCGTTATCTCTGGAAGATGCAAAAGGCAAGGCAAGTGGGTAGGCAGTATCTTGTATTAACAGTAAACGTTGAGAAAAATAATTTTATGGTCACGTGATTTCTAATCAATTTTTGGGTCCAATCTAAATCAAAAGTGTACTGAGATCTTAGATTTGTTATGTAGTGCGTATCAGACTTCCGTAGCACTTACTTCCTTTGAAGTTCCGAAGTTCTTTGCTTGAGAATTAATTAGGTAGTTCAAGTATTATGTTATAAGTAGCAAGTCTTGGGATTAATAAAAAATGGGACGTCTAAATTATTTCGAAGATTAGTAGGTATACAAAGTATTGCATCCTCATCTATAAGGCGGACAGCAAAGAAGTGGAACTTACTTCCGGCGTCTATATCTCCAGACATAATCTAGGGACTTTCATGACCATGTAAATAGGTTTATTGTGGTCAAACATGCTCTATAAAAATATGGAGCCCCTAAAATATGGTCTACTAAAAATGTTTTTTGTGTCATTGTCAGTGTTACACACAGACCTTCAACGTCGGTTTTTACTCGCGAATTCGCGATAAAAAGCTGAATTTTAGCAAAATAAGTAAACTCAATTCAGCTCTGGCGCAACTTTAAATGAGGTTATGAATACAAAATTGGTAATTGTCTTAGAACAAAATATGAAGCCATCGCTGTAGATATTGCTGTTCTAGGACACTTACAGTATTGTTTTTGATGCTGAGACAGACAGATTTTAGTTTATTGTTGTCTTTTTTCATATCATAGTATCTATCTACATACATACATGCTATATGATTTTATAATAATTTAGTACATAATATTCGAGGTTAGTAAATACTTTATTTTACTTATTATAATAATAATAGGAAGTTTAGCTGTGAATTTAATTTTTTGTAATATCAGTATTTAAAAGATAAAAGTTTGAGCAATAATTTCGTTCAACGTAAACGAGATTGACGAATTTTCTTTGTTTCAAACACATCATGTTCAAATATAATATAAAAAGGGGTACCTATATAAGGAACAACTAACCGATTCAATTAATTAATTTAATTATACGTGTCAGGCTTATTCAATTAGGTAATTATGAAAAATTACGAGTTTCCCATGAAAAAAACTGTACCACCGTCCGCTTGCAAAACGTAAAAACCTCGATATTTTTTCACGGAACTTTCGAATATTAATTATATTGTAATTGTCGACGCCTGCGCCGAATAGATAATCAACATGTACGGAAGCGGGTAGAGATATATTTTTTCTAACACTCGATAATGTGCGCAAAATTGCGTGACTGTATAGCGCACGGAACCGAAAATTCGTGTTGTGACTCTTATATGAAAAAAGCGTTCCGACTGCAATTGTAATGCAAATTGACGAATATGAATTTTTATACGTATGGTAAATTACCCCGGAAATATGCATGCTTCTTATCATAATTGACTATTTTCCCGGGATAAAAGCTAGCTAGTGCCATTTTTTCTACGTCTATGTTTGTGCCTATACGTATAAATTCCTTTACCTTCCGTTACCTTTATTTACCTTAACCTTTTTTATCTAAAAATCCTTCCACTCGCCTACATTTTAAAGGACACGTTGCATATTTTACCTTCTCGCGCTGATAATGTCATTCACAGTAATTTTCTACTCTCGTTTCATTGTCAAAAACAAACAATCAAGTTTATAAATGCGTGTAATACATTATTTATCTTTGGTAGACGAATATCGTGACCATGTCAGATGCACCAGCATGCATTCAGATTATAAAGAAATGCAGAAAATACCGACTAAAATAATTTCTCCAAGAAATCTGGAGATAATAAATCAACTTTTTGAAATCTTATTTGAATATAACCGAAGCATAACATGTGTGTACACATTTTGGAATGAAAATCTTAAGCATGCACATAAATAGAGGCTTCATCATCTCTTAATTGTTTGGAGAAGAGATTTCTTTTTATCCAAATTTTTATTATAAATGCAATTGAGTGCGTTTGTGGAGAGTGGAGATGGACATATGTTACTTTTTATCCCGCGGGAACGTGGGTGAAACCTCGGGGCGAAATATTGTTATAAATTTTTGTGAAGGAATACGCGGCTGATATTTTGATGATTAAGATGAGGATAGTGGAGTTTCGTAATATATCCCAATTTTAGGGGAAACATATAATTATTTCTGCGAACATGTTTCAGTCGTAAAGTGGCAACAGCCTAAACTAGTACCTAACCCAACAGCCGGTAGTACCATTACTTATTATTCTGTACCGCAGCGTTAAAACGAGTGACATCTTCAATTGAACCATCACATCCAGTTAACAGCGACAAATTTGTTAATCTAGACGTGATCTGGACCAATTACGTAACCAAGAGGTGACATTGGACACACGGATGACAGAATGCGCGTGGGCAACTATTTGGTTAACTTTACTTAGGAACTTCTTTTGTACGATTGCGTATAAGCAATATGTTTTGTTCATATTTTTTTTATTATAGAGGTGCAACTTTAATGCATAAATCGACGATTGATTAGTCGATATTCATCAATTCTAAGAGGTAAACAATAATTAGATCAGTTGATTAGTTATGCCATCGTTGACGATATCATCGACTGAAGGTGATCACTGCTTCTGAATGTGAAATGGTCACTTCCAGTATTATATTCAGATATATTGTTTAAAGATTATTACAACACTAATCTAATAAATCAATTAAAACTAATCTTAAATGGAATTACTTACCTACAATAAAAAATAATTTAAACTGTCTAGTCATTTGTTAAAAATAAATTCTAATTAGTCACGGTGTGTTATTAAAAATTCTCGAAACGAAACTCCTTACTCGTATTCTAACAAAGCCTTAACGGGAAGCCGAAAAAATATGAGAATAGATTAGCTGAGATATCATACTTTCTCATCTGATATGATCGGATGTGTTTTTCTACGTGAAAAGGTGAAATTACGCCATTTCCGCAAAGTAACTATGCGATTAGCAGACAAACCTAATTATACAAAGATATGCATAAAATGTAGGTAAGAAGATTCCGTGGCAGATTTAAATTACTTTCTATTTAAAAATCCACTTTGGAGAGAATATTATCCATACATGTAGGTACACGAAAAGTTTCACCACATTAGCAGCTTCAGATCTGAATTGAATATAAAAAATAATAAAACTACCACAAAACGACTGTATCAAAATTTACGAGTCTATTTATAGCAACAAAAAATAAACAAAATAATGTTAGATACGAAGCGTCAGCAAAGTGGTGAAATTAACCCACCACCAGGAGAAGAGAGATGTCTTTTCAAATATGGCTTTTAAATTTCGAACAGTTTAAAAAGAAATACTTGAATTAAATGTTAAAAAAATATTTGTCGAAAAGTCTATGGAATATTGCTGAACGTAAGTAATTTGAACACGATGGATGTCACTATTGCTTGAATAACATTCAACATTGATCTACGATCCTTTGTTTCGTCGCTGTACTATGAATGCTTGCTTCTGTTGACACCTAATAGATGTCGCTAGTGTTTATTAAACGCGCGAAATGAGTTTATATCATAGATTTTTTTACCTTGTTGTGGACGTTTTCGATTTGTGATTTTACTGAATACATTCAATCAATTAATAATTATTAATATAGATGTTTTTGTAGGTACTATTTTTAATATTACAATGGTTCTCACCAGTTAATTAAAAACCACAAAATGCGATAACAATATGATAACGTCCGTTATGTACGTAAAACTATTAAAAATAAAAATATTAATTTAAAAATTTACTTTCGCGTAATTAATTTGACGTCATTCAATAAATATTTTATATTATTACCTAATTAATGGCCAAAAAACGAATGGTCAAATGATGAAAATCAAATAATTTTTATGGTTCCGTACCTCAAAGCGAAAAAATTTAACCCTTGTCTGGATCACTTGTTTGTCCATCTATGTCTGTCCGTGTGTCAAGACCCTAGCTTTATCTCAGGTATCAAGTTGACAACTAAGGTCTACGGTCACTAGAAATTGTTTAAAAATCAAGTTTCTAAAATACTGCCATTTATGTCGCATATTTTGATACTTTGTGAGTAAATCAAAATCTACAGGGTCCGATAGACCTAGAATCATGAAATTTGGCAAGAAGATAAGCCTCACAGTACAAATAAAGGAAGAAATCCGAAACTTATTGACTACTAGCTGTTCCCCGCGGTTCCACTGGCGTTCCTGGGTTAAAGCCTATGTATGACCTTCGGGGACAATGTAGATTTCTATTAGTGAAATAATTTGTCGAATCGGACCACTAACTCCAGAGATTAGTGAGTTCAAACAAACTCTTCAGTTTTATTATTAGTATAGATATATAGATATACCTATAGATTAGAAAACTAGCTTTATGCATGAAGGTATATAATCATCCCTATATAATCTATTCATTCAGAGATGATCGTGATTGAGTAACAAGCAAAATTTCGCATTTCTAATTATTTTATTAGTTGGATGGTAACATGCAAAGATGTAATAACAATGATATAATTCTTACAAAACTGTTCGATTCACGTATGTATATCAATTTGCAATCGAATACAAAATCGAGCGTGAACGAATCCAAGTACCTACCTACTATGCTGAATAATGTAGAATAGTAATGCTTATGACGTCAATGCAATTATGGCATAGATAAGAGAGCTTTACGAGCCTCATCAGTGATACACGACGACCTTGTAGACTAGATGTGGCGTATTTTGAATATATACCTAAACCAAGCACCAGCAAATCAGATGGGTTCGTAAAATCGCAAGGCGAAATTACTTGTACACACGGCCACAGATCAAGCTACACATTTTTGTTGCAAAATAGCGCCTATTACAACCGCATAAGGTGCCGCAGTGTGTAGCTTGATCTGTGGCCGTGTGTACATGAAAAATAATCTTCCTTTTTCATTCATCGTGTTACTAGCAAGCTTTATGTATTTCATAAAAGCGACTATAAGTAATACGCACTACAATATTTTTGGATTTTTAGATAGGTAATAGCCGTTTTTTCCTCAATGATTTGATAACAGTGTTCGCAAAAAATATTTTTGTTATTATTTTTACAGACGTGTGTATGTATTTCTTTTATGTATGTTCATCGATCTCTGCACATAAGCGACCGATTTAAGGTGGAGGCTTCGGTTGGGGCGTTAAATTCAAATTTTATCACGTTTTTTGCTAATTGCAGCTCAGTTATAGGTCGTAAGTTATCAACATGTTATTTGCGACAAGAATGGTAGTATATTTACTGATTAATAACAAAATAAATCATCAACATATTAACATAACGCTCCAACCGAAGGTACACCCGTAAAAAAAACAACTCGAAAGAGTATATATACTCCTGAGGTCCCATTGTCACCAAGTCAGTCTGATGATGGGATCCCAGGAAAAACGCAAATAAAAAATTAAAAAACAAAATACATTAAAAAAAAAGAGAAACGCCTTCAAAACCACTAAAAACTATAAAATAACTATGTAGGGACTCTAATCTGACACTGTTTTGAAGTCGCGAAAGTTTAGCTCTTGTTCCATGGAAAATATCATAGTACCTAGACCTACCGCAGACTTTTCGCATGTCAACGGTTGACAAACAGGTAAACTTCAAAACCCTTATTACGTGAAATGGTTTAAAGCAAGTTTCAAGTTTCTCAAGTAATAAGACGGTAAGGGTTCCTAGTTTGCCGATTAGTTTTATTTTATACTTTTAAATGTATACCCGATTGTAGAGCGAGCTCTGACGTCATAAGCGTCAGGTAGAGGTATAGTTTCCAATTATGCACATACTTAGGTACGTGTCCTGGTTATATTCTAATACCGCTGAAAATATTCCGTAAGTCGTTTACATACGTGCGAGTTGCTTGCGACTACGTCGTAGTAATGTCATTTGAATAATTGATAAGGAGAGTCAACCAATTCATAGTGACTTTTGACTTGTAATTATACGAACAAAATTCCCAGGTGCATAAAAGAAAATCATAAGCGTTTTATTGACATAGCAAGTATTATACGGTACAATTACTTATAATTAAATTTATAACCGAAAAGGTTCGTGGTCGCCACTCGACAGCCTAAAACGCAGGATGGGATAGGCCCCCCTACAAGGTGGAGGGTCGCGGAAAACCGCTGGATGCAGGTAGCGCAAGACCGGCCATCGCGGAGATCCTTGGCCTCCCTTTGTACAGCAGTCGACGTCTTTCGGTTGACATGATGAAGTTACCTGTATTAAAATAAAGAATTATGAATTTGACGCTCCTATTATTGCTCTCTTCAAATCATATTTCATGAAATCGAAATAAAGAATATAAACTATTAATTTATTAGTTTTTTTTATAATAATTCTCTGACATATACAGTCAAGGAGCATGATGAATGTATCCATCAATTATGACGAGAAATCGAAACTGTGTTTTTATAATACCTGTTTCCGGTCAAAATTGGTTATGATTTAATTAGGATAAAAAAT
This sequence comes from Tethea ocularis, assembly GCA_963555595.1. Classification (NCBI taxonomy): domain Eukaryota; kingdom Metazoa; phylum Arthropoda; class Insecta; order Lepidoptera; family Drepanidae; genus Tethea; species Tethea ocularis. Next base: position 7,591,915 of record OY741972.1, on the reverse strand, counting down.
CGCACCCTTCACGAGAAAAATAAGGTTAATTAACAGGAAAAATTAAATACCAAAGTATGTTAAGGTTACATAGATAAATATCGATATCATTTCCATTTTACATATGCTCTGCTCTATTTATTTATCTGATATCGATAATCCTTTGTTTGTATTTCATTCGTCGAAATATTACAAAATTTCTAATGCTAGAATATCAGCCGAAAGAGATGCAAATCACGTCGATTATCCACGGTATTGTTTCATGGTGATAATGGTCCGGATACATTATGAATGTACAATTAAATTACATCATAGTAAACTGAAACTGACATAGGTAATTGCCCCAGTTTTCTTCACATTTATTGCGTAGATATTGTATGCGTGTGTTACGGATAAAGAAAAATTACAGATTATAGATTCTGACATGTGTCAATAGTTGCATTATTCAAGCATTTTGGGTTTGGCGATCACTTCCGTGGAGTAACTTCGGTTAAAGTCGGGGATTATTCAAAATCTTTTTTATTAGCTTAATCAATCCTGTCCCCGATAAAGATCAAAATGCTCTGCTCCAAGTTGGTTAGGGTATTAGAAATGTCACATGAACCGTCTCAAATTTCCACCCTGTTATAATATGTATTTACAAATAAAAGTAGTATATGTAGTATATCAGTTATCTGATTTCCATAGCACAAGGTCTGCTTAGTTTGGGATGATAACCGTGTGTGAACAATGTCCCAGGATATACCTAATGCTTTGTATGCAAAAAGAATTCATAGATAGATCTATAGCCACAACCATCATTCGCTAGTTACTGCTGATTACGATTCATAAATGCTTGAAATTGACGCAATATATTAAAACGTCACCACCATCGGCCACATCATCACTTATCACTTAAAAAAACGTTAAATAAGGTAAATTTGTTACGAATATATTTGGTCCAGAATAAAACCATTGCAACTAGATAAAAAAAAAAAATTGTACAATATTTTCTCATCGTAATTAATTCACTACTTTATAAACGAGAACTACTCGTATTGTGAAAATATCGTTTTAATTTTATTATGGAATTAAAACTCCATGATATAAAAATATTAATAACCAATCAAGGCATTGACGTAGTCTCATTATTTTTTAATTTGTATTCTGATAAATCATGACGTTAATGTTTATTTATTTTGTTATCTAAAACTGCGTACGTACATTCAATTAGGGTTCGTTATCACCACAAGGACATTTCTAATTATCTCACGGTCCTAAGGGTGTGTGAGTGAAACAATGGTCGCATGCACATAGTGAACAAACTGATAAGGGATGCCGCATGCTATAATCACCCTTATTTATAAGGACAAAGATCATAATTTAGATTAAACCTCATTAGTTCCGCTCGCTGAAGGATACGTGGAAATTTTTGCTACTGTTTTGTTATCAATTATAATATTTTATTTTATATTATTATGTTATAGATATAACAAAAGAGTCACTGATTTACTACTATGCAAACATACTAGACGTCTTTAAATATACATAGCTAGCTTCCGCCCCCCGTTTCACCCCGAGGGTTAAAAAGTAGCCTGTGTTATTAAGTCAGCTACCTCCATACCAAATTTCATCTAAATTGGTTCAGCCGTTTGAGCGTGAAGAAGGAAGTAACAAACATATAATATCACACAACTTTCGCATATATGCCTATTACTAGCTGTCCCCCGCGGTTTCACTCGCGTTCTCGGGATTAAAAGTAACTTATGTCCTTCTCTATATCATAGACTAACTGCTTCATCGCGATCGGTTCACTGGTTTAGGCGTGAAAAGGTAACAAACAAACAAACATAGTTACTTTCGGATTCATATTATTAGTATGGATTAGTAGGATGAGGTCGGTATGATGGGATGTCCTTTCATAAAAAGGGGTGCTGAAGAAATAATTTACCGAAATTCAATAGCATTTCCATACTTTTAAGACAAGGTAAAATTGCTACAGTTCGCGTCACGTAAAAAGAACGCTGGCAGTAGGCTGCGCATTTGGCGATTTATCGGTCCATTTGATGGTATGAGGTCCGGTATACCTACCAATAATCAATATACGAGACCCAAAGAGCCCAAGGCTAGTTCTAAAATAAAATAATAGGCCTATTTCGTTCCTGCGCGAGTGTAGACACACCTCTTCCACTTTCTTCCAGCGTTCTTTTTACATGACGCGACCTTTACACTGAAATCAAAGCGCGGAAAGATATAAAGTATACTTATCTACCTATGCAATTAACATTACAACATTATTGATTACAATCGTTTTTATTTTAGTAAATTTAAGTTAATGGTACAATTTCGTCATAACATGTCTTGCTTGATGAAGGCTATAGGAAACATTATAATGGAAATAATTAACGTGTAAGCACAATTATGTTTGAAATTAATTAAAGTAAATTATTAAGAGATGTAGAGCATATCGATTTTTCGCTTGAAGAGCAGCTCGACTAGCAGACCTTACAAAATACCGCAGCCAAATAACCTGGTTGTATTGCTGCGCGTGAGTAAGGTCGCCAAAGTTCATCGGGGTGGGGGGAAGGGTCGGAACGGCAATGCGCGAGTGGTACCTGGGGCGCGTATTAGTATTATGGTCTCAGTCCCGGGTGTCGCATTATTAGTCAATGTGACTATTCTTATTTTATTTATTTTAGGTAAACTCCATAGAATAACGACCATGTGCTAACCCTAAATAATTTGGATACTCATTAAAAACAAAAGACGTACCTAAGTATTACTTTCTAGAACATTCTAACGTAGAAAAACTTAATATTATTATGCAGAGTCACATGTACCATAACTCGTTCGTTTTATGCGTTACGGTTTCTAATCCTTAATGCCATTTGATGCACGCCAATTTCACCTCTATTACCATGTATTAAGATCTTAAGATTGATTGTAATGTTCGATACTGTAATTGTATTAATGCTATCGTTATGATCTATTGTAGGTATATGATGCATCTGTAGAAAGGTTGTTATGTAGATTATGAATGCGCGATATTATTATGAGATACTACATTGTTATTAGGTAGATAATCTGTTATATTTTTTAATAAACGTGTAAAAACAATATGGAATTTATAACGAAACGTATGCATGTATGCACTTACCTTAATTTTGCGATCATTAAAACTATTATTAGTTATAATTATAATTGAATTAAAACTAAATTAAATAATATCTATATATACAGAGTCACTATAAATAATAAACCTGTTTATTATCTAAGATTCTAGCATTAGTGGTGTATATTAAAGATTTTAAAGATCATGAAAATATTAAGAATAAATCAATACATCAATATTTAATATTTTGATGTTTAATGAATGAACCAGAATGAAATTATAATTATTTTAAATGTAATGTAAATGCCAGAATATAATTTATTTACTTACCGCTAATAAACATTATTTATTAGGTACTTAAATTAAAGTTAAGCCGTTGGTAATAGCTCCCCGCCCATTGGTTTCCCGAGGTCTCATTTAGTTTTATTTAAAGAAATTAATAAAAAAGACGGTATACTTACATGTAATAATATGGGAAGGTTAATAGGAAAAGCTAAATTCGTAGTCATATTTAGTAGTGGCCTTATAACAATTGAATTATTTTCAATTTCAAAACAAACATACAGTGCGACATTGCGTATGAAATTATGTACATTATGATGTTGTTTTCAATTCTAACCCATTTCAGAATACGACCGGCCTTCAGTTGTTGTGAAACATCAGGATAATCTCGAGCTATTTAACATTATAATGTAACCTTCTTTACCGTAAATATTTGTTTACATTGATATATCTTTGTGCGTCAAAAATAACCTTAAAATAAATAACGTGTTATTCTTCACCTTTTTGGTGTTTTAAGTATTGGAACGTGCGCATAAAGGTACAAGTCCGAGGCTCGCGGCTGACGCGTGCGGCCGACGCCAAATATTTTACCAGGATTGTCGGCCGCGCGCGTCAGCCGCGAGCCGCGAGCCTCGGACTTGTACCTTAAGAGTCATAATCACAAAACATATTTTTTCCCAAAGTTGGGTAGATGCTCTTTGGATTTGCGTAAAGATACATAGGTTCATATACCCTAGATTATACCACTTTAGTCCAGTTGCGGTTTTCAGTAGTGACATTTTAGTAGGAATGGTAAATTATATTCTAACCTCAATGACGTTTCCTTGCAGTCACGCGCGAGCGCGACACAATTACGTAAATGCAAAATCTTGCCACAATTTTGCTGATTTATGGGGTTCAAACTAGATATTTCTAAAGGTCATGAGATTCTCACTAGTTTATGTTAGTAAATGCGAAGGAAGGTTTGACGCTGGTGCTAATAATCATAAGGATGAATGTGACTGAGATGTTGAGGTAGATGAACAGTGTGACGAGGAAATAGGATTACAAATGAGTTTATAGGATAAAGTAGGTTTTATAGAAGCTTGGGAATAGAAGAGAACCAATCATTAAAGGGCTAAAGACCTTAAATAAGAAGCTCTAAGACAATATGATTTAGCTGTTTATACAAAAGAGGTATGAGAGAGTACAGAATTAAATATGATAACAGGAGATCAGAATAAATGGGGACGTGGCATTCAAAACCTATCCTAAATGAGGACCAGGCAAAGATGATGACTATGAAGCTGGTTCTAATTCTAAGTTATATCGAAGAGTAAAACATTGAATGTAAATATTTGAAATACATATTCTTGGAATCGGTTCGGGATTCCCCCTAAATGATTATTGCGTAAACACATCATGGAAAGAAAAACTGCCTAATGTCTACAACATTTCCATACGACTTAATGTCTTGTAAATTTGTTATCAAACATACTGATAATACTTATTATAATACTTTTTATAGTCTTTCCGGCAATCTATCAAGGCGTTCTAATAAATTACTATTTGTGGCACCAAATTGTATGAAACGAGGACAAGAGGCTCAAAACCTTCATTGTCGACTTGCTCAAATAGCTCATTTTTCTTTGCCAAGTGTTCTCAATCTGTCACTTGCCACTCGTGATATCATTGTTAATTAAGCGTTATCTGGTATCTAGGCCGAGTCCTGCAAACATTGGCTTACCACGTGGCTGCTCTTGCGTGAACCTTTTAAATTGGGTAAATTCCTTTGCTGTAAATAAATTTATTGAAGTACTACTTATTGTGGTTACATTGAAATATATGGAACATTCCAGAAAATGTATGTTTGATAAGAATTAGAAGAAGGTATGCAGGGTATATAAATCTTATAGTAGGACTGATTCTGGAAATGACAACTCTTAAGCATATAGTCGAAACTGGCTTACCAAAATTGTGTTCTCTAATTCTGAAACAAAGTTTCAAAGTTTATAGCCTTGTTTTTGACACTGGCTGACGCAGCGACATAAGGCTCTATCATAATAATGACATAATTTTATGTTCGTGATATATCATCGTATCGTATCGTCGTATCATAGGTTTGTTGTTGACGATGTTTTGGTGAAAGCAACCGCAAAAGTCACTTTTTTTTATAAAAACTTTGCATTAGAAATGATTGAGAAAGCCGACCCTGTGTAACAGGCCATTGCGAGGATGAAGTAGTCCTGATTATGATCCTTATACGAACTGCAATGGAGAGGAATTTACCTTAATGTTTTCAAGGCCAGAGTGAATAGGCTTTATCTGGGCAAGCGTGCTACATACTCGGCCTCGTCATAACTCCTACTTGGGGTCAGACGACGGTTAAACGTTACATAAAAAAAAAAGTTATAACCTTACAATTATACAGAAGATAAAAGTCTGCTTATATCAAAGTTTAACAGTATTTATAGTAGTTAATAGATACTAGTTACAGTTAGCGGTAATGTACCGTTCTGCCAGTAACCGTGTGACTATGAGAATTGCTTGCGTTTACTTGTTTTATAAAATGCTACGGGTTTAATTAAGTTGTTACTTTTACTTCATCAGTTAGTTATCAGTGACGAATATCAACGATCGTGGTGTAAAACAAGTTGGGTCATAGTCAATTAAATTTTCATGTGAAATCGTAAGAAGTTGCGAAAAGTACTATAGAAATAATTTACAACAATATAAATAAAAGTCCGAAGTCCAGCGCTGGTTTTTAGCTAAGGCACTAATAAATTTGTACCTATATTAAAATAAAAACGGTCCTGTATAGTGAAAAAAGACGTACATATAAAATTTCATGGATAATAATATGTATTACATAATTTACCTTATATAAATAGCTTCTAAATATAAATAATTGCGTAACAAAGTGGACAATCAAGTCAATTTGTCTCGGAATGATCTAAATTAAGCTATTTTAGTGCGTGTAGTGTTGCCCTTACCGACAAGGCTGGCTTTGACGTCACGCGGATTGAGGACAACACAGTTTGACAGAGTATGAAGATAATGTTGGACTTGGATGTGGTATATATATTTGGGTGTAGGTATTTAAGTTTCATGGACATTACAATTATCAAGGAGATTGTAGTTTTGTGACCTCAGTCTTAGATCGATCCTAAAGTACTGTGAGTAATGTCACAATTTTTACAAAACGTGTACCTATCCTGTTGCAGCACAATATTTTCGGCTCATGAATGATCCAAGGTAATTAGGTATAGTAATTAAATAGGTTACTCTGAAAAGATTAGTCCATAAATCCATAGATATGACACGATATTGATAAGTAAAAGTACTAGAAGATATTGATAAGTTACTAACAACTATCTATTTTCTCTCCAACTCTAACTGATTGAACCCTCGATAGATGTTAACTCGGGACGGAACCAAATCCTACTAAAATTATAAATGCGAAAGTTTGTGAGGATGTATGGATGTTTGTTACTCTTTCACTTACAAACCACTGAACGAATTTGGATGAAACTTGGCACGATCATACCCTGGAATAGTACCCTCAGAAAAAGCGGGTGAAACCGCGGGGCGGAAGCTAGTATAGGATATAAATGACAACAAAAAGTTTACTATAAGTAAACACGCCGAAGCCTCCGTTACTTATAATTACTTAAGTAAAATACCTGATGATGGGAACTGCCATTCAATGCAATTATGTCCCCAAAGTACGTAGCATTCGAAGAAACGATTATTCGTCCCGGTTTAATCTAATGATGTAAATAAATGTGTCAGAGTTTCCCAAGCTTTCGTTCGCTACGGTGTGTCATGAAAGGCTTCTCAATTTATGCAAGCCTAAATGAGTAGGCACAAGACAAGACCAAACTTTATTTAGGCATATTAAAAAATATTGTTAGGTACTATTAAGCTTGATAAACATGTGTTGTATATTATATATTTACTCCTTATACAACTAGCCAGTGATTTGCGGCAAATCATGAAAAAAATATATTTTAAAAAAATATTAATATTAAAAATTTTTTTTTTTTTTTAAAGGACTAAGTTTTAGCCTCAGATGTCTGCAACAACCTACCGGAAAAAAAAATACACCTACGAGAAAAAAAAAATTGAGAACCACTGAATTATATCTTTGTTCCATTATAACATATCTCAAATACTTAACTTTGATTGGGGATTTTTTCAATTATTACCAATAATTGAGAGTTAGGAGGAATGGAAAGTCACAAATAAAATATTCGCAGCACTGTACCATAGGGGGTGGGATCGAGAGTAACTTAAGCAAGGTAGGTATTTATGGAACATAAGGCTAAATCAGCTGTAGTACTTAATAATAAATATGGACATTAGATCATACAGCTCCCTAAAGTAAAAGAACGTTTTGTATAAAGTTGGTCTGTCTCTGAAAGTGTTTGGAAAAATTTAATGTGAAACAAAAAATCTTAGCCTCTGTTATTTATGACTAGTTTTCAGCCCACTTCTGATTCTATCTACGCACGTACTCAATTTCGTTCGTCGTTAACTTTTATTCAGCTATTATATACGTGATTGATTATCAAATAAAATATCCGCACGGACTGGAATATTTTACAATTTAATAGGAAATATTTTTTAATTCCATATTCACGTTGACCCTTCTTTCTCTAACGTATTAATGCCTATATTGTGTATAGGATTATTTGACCGTTTGCTATTTCTTCCCGGTTTCATTGAACCGATTTTTTTTTAATCCGGGATTTTTTTTTGTAGCTGCCAGTTGACTGCAATGTATCAAGCGGTTAATGTTGGTAATTTCTGGTAATTCTCTCTTTCATTTCGTAAGAAAAGTGGTTACCAGTCCATCAGGCATGACGAATTAGACAATTCTGAGTGAAAACCCATGTGCATTTAAAATCCTTGACTTGAGTAGGTGAGAGTCAAAGAAACACATATTTTACCACAACAAACGTAATTAAATGAAAATGTATTTTTATAAAAACTTGGTCTTTTTGTGGAGTACCCACTACGTAAAAAATACATTTTATCCTTACTATTATTAACATCTTTTAATGCTAACGTAATCTAGCACTTCATAAATCAATAATAAGAGTTCTATTGGGAGAAATAGAGAAGAAAAACAACTGCCGACAAACTATTTCAGTTTGGCAGAAGTCTTCCATAAACTATGTAGGTACCTAACTTTTATATAAAATAAAAAAGGCTAGGAAAAGATGGTACAAGCCAACCCTATGACTTAGGTAATAGAATAAGATGCTTAATTTTTGTAAATCCCACAAGCAATATTTTAATTAGTTTAAAGTTTACTAACTTGTAGTTTTTTACCTTGTTTCAGATCGCGAGGAAATGAGCTGCAACTAAACAAGATCATCAGTTATCAATAAAATTATATTAGGTATGTATCCATCATCATCAATAGTACCTGGTTCACCGAGCTTTGCTCGTATTTTTTAAAATGATGTTTTCTAAAAATGAAACCTAGCTAGATCGATTTATCTCCCCCGAAACCCTCTGCATACTAAATTTCATGAAAATCGTTTGAGCCGTTTGCGAGATTCAGATTATACCTATACATATATACGCACTTGTCGTGCGCAAGCCGCGCCTACATCGAGAGCGATCTCACTGTTGAACACCATGCTCACTCAACACCCTAATATTGATATATTTTATAATAAGCCCCGTTATATATATGAAATAATTTCTTTCTTTCAAACTAGCATGTAAGTATTTTGGTAACTTGGAAACTGTAAATTTACATGTAATAGAATAAATAAATAAATATATAGGTATATACAAGAATTGCTCGTTTTAAGGTATTAGATTCGATAGATTATCATCGTACCGTATGTAGTTAATTAAACAAAAGAAAACACGTAACCTCTATCCAATGACTATAAGAGAACTAGTTAGTGGTCGGGCAAATTATGCATTTGGCTATAGGTATAAATGTATCTATGAAAACATAAATATTTATTTTACAGAACAAAATGCCTCGTCTCGAAAAAGTAGCACCGGAGGACTTTCGTCGCGTGCTCCGCGAAAAGGCACTGAACCACAGCCTGTTTTATTTGAAGCTCGGGGCAGGAATTGCGCCTGAAAATGCGCGGGAGTCGACGCAGTCACTAGCACTGCGCAGGACGAGCGGCAGTGCGGGTGCGCGCGCGCCGCCGACTGGCCGCGTCACACGACAGGCGCAACCGCGAGTATCAGAGCTCCTCCGACGCTTCGAACCAGCTCCGATGCAGTATCTTCGCCCACCGCGTGCGTCCTCACCACCTGACGACATCTCTTCATCAGATGATGACGACAGAGCCGCTGTCAGGCGACGAAGCCGCGACCTGAGCGACGACTCTGCTGTAGAATTGGAAACACGCTTGAGAAGACATTCACATCCTCGTGACGTAACGCCACCTCCTGATGCGATGTCACCGAGAAGGGAGAGGACGCTCATTGAAGCTCATGTGGTGGAACTCGGGAGAAGAAGCAGTGAGGGCTGCGAGACTAGAGGGAGATGCGTGAGGACACCGAGCGTTGTGGTCAGCGATTATTCAGATGGCATTGCTGTGGGTGCTACCGAAGAAGAGGTGGACTGGTTGCGAGCGAGGTCCTTATCAGCTGATTCAGCCTGCTCCTCGTGCTCGACGCTCTCCAGCCGTGATGACGAAGAGTTCGAGTCACCGACTATGCCAAAAAAGGTCAGTGTTTGTTTGTTTTCTTTATGTTACGTTTGTATTACGTGACGCTGATTACGAGTATGTAGTACAGGTCGTTGGACTATAATTTACACTTATTTTTATGAATTAATTTTTAATACTAAGGAATGTTTCAAGTTCATATATTAGTACCGAATCGAAAGACCGTTATCCGCCTTATTCCATTTGCATAACCGAAATCTTTTTCATTGTGTCAAAAATGTCAAGGTTTTACAAAAACAAATAGTGCAAGATACTATCAAGGAACTACATTAATTATTCGTATTATTTCATTCAACCTGTCGATAGCATTAAAACCGATGATGCAATATTTAAAGCGTATTATTGCATGATAAAGCGTATTATTGCATGATATTTATTATCTATCTTAATCCATTGGTAACCTATATTGTATTTTAATCGTTGGTAAATCTTCAAAGGAAGTTTTATTATTATCGGAGATACCAATTTATTAATCACTTCATCACTTTTAAATTGCTTCTACGATTTCCTTCCTTATGTTAAGTTTTTTATCTGAATCTCCTAATATATCTATGATAAGCTTTTAATAGGGAGTTAGTTTCTTTTAACTAGCATATTAAACTAGGTACTTTGTGACGTGGTCATTTATCATCTTTTGTTCTTTTGAGGTCTATAGATCATCATCATAATTTGCTATAACGAAACCGTTTCGAGCCTATATTTTTTGTACAGTATTATTATTTTATGGTACACATATCTTCCTTATTTGATCTAACCAACCTTTAACTGACGTCAGTCAGTAAAATATTACGACTGTGAACAAGTTATCCGTGACAAATTTTAATGGTTTGACTGTTATGTGTTAATGTTCAAATCGATTGATCGTCTGCATATTGGCCTGCAGTTTAGGTATACTTCCCATGTCTAATCCAATCTAGAATATTTAATAGAAGAAATCTTGTTGAAAATCGAATTTCGAGTTTGTAATGAGGTAGGAGGAGCTACAAAGCTCCCAAACCATGTGAGACTTTTCAGTATTTGGTCATTGATTTTATTTCTTCTATCTGATTTTACTATATAACTCTATTACAGCACTATGCCGTTAAAAAAATCTTCTGTTCTGTTGGTCTACTTGCAAATTGCTTACTAGAGAACTTAACAAGAACCCTTTGTGCGAATAAACGCACAGTGCATTGACAGGAGTAAACAGGTTAATACCTATGTTAATAGAACCTAAGTCGTGAATAACAGAATAGGTTTTACAAAACCTTTCATAGTCTTCGTAAATGTCCTCGATTCGTCTCATGAAGAATTCTGCATGCATTATTCAAATTCTCATAATGGCTTTTCATAAAACAATTCCCCATTTGAAAACGTACAAGAATTTTATTAGGATGTTAGAAATCACAGTCTATAATTTTTGAGATGCTTTATTTTCATAACAAGATCTTTGCTCTCTTTAAACAACGGCACCTGCATCTATAACCTCCCAATTGTATTTCAAATCTAAACGTAGGTACTATTTATTCCAATGACGAATTTTTGCAGCGCCTTTATGCTAAAGTATATTATGAACAATAGAATCATGGATTCAACATAATGCGCTTTTTTACGATAAAAATAGCATAGCATTATGTCATGGAAAACATATTGTGTTGTTTATAAACATAAAATATGGACATGATCATATTGATTTATTCAGAGCGTTTGCTTACGTAAATGATTTTATTAATGTCATAGTAAATTTATTAAGCCATTTCTTTTATTATGGATTTGTTATTGCAAGTCTGTGAATTGTTTGTTACATTTTGACAGCCAAATTTCGACTCGATTTTCATGACTATCGGTGGAAGGGCCTATGAGCTAAAGTACTTTCGACAGGCCGGTAAGCCGCCTACTCTCTGATAGTTCACGATGTTTTGACAATATAGATAGCTAAATAAGGATATGACCCAGACAGAGTAAGAAGCAATGATAGGTCAGTGGCGTGACATTGTGACGAAAGTCGTGGGATAGATTTTTACAATGAGTTTGAGCTTTCGGTGATAGAAATTGAAGGAGAATGGATGTGTAGAGAATTTTTCAGTATCGAAAACGGGCGGTTGGTACCCCTGGAATTACAAGCGTCTATAGGTAACTGTTTTGATAACTGCTACCATCAGGACGGTATGTTAGTTTGATACCTTATTGGTATAAAAAAACGAATGTGAGGTAAACTCTTCTATAAAGCTGGTTTCCAGTTAAAAATCTGTCGCCAAGCACCAACAGCTGCACACGAGAACCAGTTCTAGGCTTTGTCTGCTTATCACCTTCAGCCACATCACCACTGACCACGGTGTGATTGTGGTCAACCATAGGCCTAAACACAGTAAAAACAAAAAGTTCAACTATAACTTACAAGGAAACACTGTCCTCTAATCAATGTCGAGCATTGATACATTTATTCCATGTTTCATTTCAAATGACATGATTGCACTTTGAATGTCAGATAGACACCACATGACCCCTGTTATCCTATAATCCGTTGGTTTCCTGATATAATGTTATACTTACACAGTTATTTTGTATGCAAGCCGGAAGTGTACATCCGTCATTTACGTGTATTGTCCATGGTAACTGGAGCGAACACTGATTAGTTTAGTTTCTGTCTGTGGTGTTGTTGACTATTGTATGCTTGCTGGCTCATATTTTCGTTTCATTTTACACAGGCTACACTACCGTGTACTTCTTTTGTTTCAGTTTATATTTAGTTTTCTTTCGTTAGTAGATCTTTTTAGCTCATGAAAGGCTTTCATGACTTCTTTTTCCTTTTGCTAATGGTTTTACTCTATTTTATTCACGTATGCCTTGCAGATTGCAAAGAGCTCATGAATTTTTACTAAACTCTACAATATCAGTTCTATCTTAGAAAGCAGAATTAATATACCTATGTCTTACCCAACCTAAATAATGAACACTAAAATACTACATACCTTTACAGTTAAAGTATTTGCAAGTACCTGAATAACAGGTTTTTTGCTTACTTGGACGTAAAGAACCGAGTATTTATTATTAATTGATATAATCACTATATTTTACGACGGTAATTTACGGTTTCAGTAATAGTTGAAACACGTGTAACAAAACCATCATTAAATTAATCATTGTGTTTTATTTAAGATTGTTTACTGAAGATACATTAATAAGCCTGTTTCAATATTAAAAGTTATATTCTTCAAGTAAACTACTTTTATAGACAGACTAATTTGTACTAAAAGTTAAAGTAATTTCTAAATGATTAATGCCGTTTTATTGTCTTTTAATACTTATTTATGTTGTTTTTATCAGGAATTGAATCTTAAAACAAACATTAGATCTTTAACTGTCAACAACATTTACATATTTTACCGTGATTAAAATTGTATATGACCTTAATTTTTCCTCCTTGACAAACTTGATTCTGCGTTTGTATGAGTAAGAATTGGGTATGTAGAAGGTAAGAAATAAAGAAAGAAAACAATTATTGTTTTCATATTATGTAGATACATTGTAGGTAAAAGAAAGAGCTTCATTATGAATAACAAAACATGTAGTAGGTATTAGGTATAAATAAATAAATACTAACTAAAATATTTACAAGAAATAAAATAAAAATAAGACAAAAAAAAACACAGACAAGCTATTTATAATACGTCCAGCTACAATGTAATAATTCTTTTGAAATCCTAACTACGGGAATGCTACAAGGTTCAATACTAGGCCTATCATTATTCCTTCTTTAGATCAGCGATATTAGTTAGTTATCAAACCAATTAATTTATAGTTTATCATTAAAATCCAAAAATGTGAGAATATATCATACGTAAGTTGACCACGATGTTCTCATAAAGACTGGAGTATTACCAAATATTATGAGTTCATACGTTAATTAGCCTCATCAGTTTTTTAAAGCAAACATGGATTTTACCGAAGCGGCGCCGGCGCTATGTTATTTGATCTGTGTTTAACAAGTGCTCGCTTGGGAAGTAGATTCAAAAGATTACTACTTAGGTACTTTGTGGGGTGAAGTGGGACATGAAGTATTAAAAAAAAATATATTTGTCTAACATATATTTTTTTACAATGTTAACACAGGTCTACTGTGTTTGACCACAATCTCACCGTGGTCAGTGATGATATGACCGACGGTAGTAGTACACAAAGCCTAGAACATCATTGTGGTAGCCAGCCAGGCGGGTACTACAAAGTACACATATATAGGCTTTGTATGCTTACCTCCTTTGGCCACATCATCACTGACCACGTTGAGATTGCGTTTAAAAACCCTACTACCGTCCAAAAAAGGCTTACTCTTTCATGATTAAAATAATTTTTAGTATTAAATACAAAAGAGAATAAAAATATATGTATCCACGTACTAAACAAAAATACATAAACTAGACTTAAATCGCTATAGTAATATAAAATTTATGGACACGATTTTATGGTAAACAAAAGAAAAAATACAGGTTTAATGAAAAAAAAAAATATCAAAATTTTGATTTTCAATAAATCGTGTAGTATAAAACAAACTTGTGTAAAGTAAACAAAGAATAAATACGCAAATGTTGGCCAACTTTGCCGCGTGAAAGATTGTAAGTCAGCATTCTAATTTATTTACATCACCTCAAACGTCACGTGTTCAATTAAGTCAAACATGGTAACAAGCTGTTATATCATATTATTACTGTCCTGTGTAAATTTGTTCGCATACAATAATTGTGTAACAGAATACATAAATTATTATAGATGTGTCATATAACATAAATCTATTTCACGGACGCTATTGACGTCACTGCGTCTAATTTCGACAGTTTGATCCCAAATTGCGCTGTAAATATTTGATGTCGTCGTACGATTGATTTAGGCACAAAATGTTAATCAACTGAAATACGCACGGCCCAAAACTGTGTGTCTATTTACTTCGTATTAAATTTAGTAGAGGGTAGTTGAGAACTCGAAGAAAGACAAAGGGTACTTACCAACTTTTTTGAGTAAACGGGAGGCACTCAGCCATCTTGATCAAGAAAAAAAAGAAAGAAAAACAATGACGCTAATTATGTACAATGTATTCTGAATTCTATGAATTGCACAATCTTGTAAACGAGGAAAAATATAAACAAGTCCAACCGCTTAAAAGTTCAATCAATCGATTATAAATAGTTGTAATGAGTTCATTTACTAAAGATTCTTTTGAATTCGTTTCTTTAAATTGTTGCAAAACGAAATTGCTTGAATTTCATACAATAACTAGCGGACTCGACAGACGTCGTTCTGCCCGGAAAACACATGTCAGCACAGCAGCGCCTCCTACCGCTTACCGGGTCCAACAGTGTTCTCAAACCATCCAGGATCCCATTGAAATATACACACAAAATTTCATCCAAATCGGTCCAAGGGATAGATAACAAACACACGGAAAGAAGAATTATATACATATATTAAGGTATTATGTTTATTTCATACTATTACTGTCCCCTGTGGTTCCACTCGCGTTCCCGGGATTAAAAGTAGCCTAGTGAAAGAATTTTTCAAATCCGATAGGTAGATCCAGAGATTAGCGCGTTCAAACGAACAAATTTTTCAGCTTCATTATTAGTATACCTATATAGATTAATAGTATAGTACCTATACATAGAAATAATGAAAGACAAATTATTTAATTTTCTACTGCAAAACACAAACAAATAGGAACAATAAAGAGAAAAATATCAAGAATAAGTTATGTGATGATCATTTAATTTCTTGTAGTCCTTAGTAGGTACATTACGTAGTTATTATTTCTTTGGTAACCTTAAAGATCATAAGTGAAAGGCAGTAAGGAATAGGCTACCATAATAAATGATACAGGATTTTTAATGCCATCATTTAAGATGAAAAGGTCACCTTTCCTCCTTGAAGATGTGAATTGTTATTAAAAAAAAGATGGTATGCGTCTATCCAAAACCTGTTTTCCATTTTATTAATTCTCTCCAATATCTTTTTAATGTCAGCTATGGTACTTGCATTTGCGGGATTTTTCCTTAATAATTAGGAGCACTATTGTGGCTGAATTTTAATATAGTTTTTCTACTATACTACGCTGCAGCATCTAGTGTTGCAGCATATGCTGAGATGGGTGCCTTTTTTGGCCTCACACTGCATGTTATTATAATTCTGTTTTTAAATCTTTCTTTATTATTGCTTGTGTTTTTGTGTGAGACCAAAATTAATGTCTTTCTTTGTTTCTTTCTATACGTATATTTGTAGTAAAAGTTGAGTTACAATAAGTTTTCTACCATTTTTTTTGTGAATTACGGATTAAGGAGTACTTATAACAATATTGAAGACAGTAAACAATGTACGTAAACTTTCCACATGATGTGCAAGTAATTTACAAGACGACATAAAATAAAATGATTCACTAACACCGTCACTGCTTTTACATACGACTTTAAGAAAATTGTTATTAATTAAAGTGATCACCCATTTAATTACTCAATACCAATAATATTGTAAATGTGACTTTGTATGGCTGTAATGATGTTTGTTACTCTTTCACGCGAAAATTACTAAACGGATTTGAATTAAACTTGGCACTTAAATAAATCATACCCTGGACTAACATATCGGCTACTTTTTATTCCGGTAGAAAATAAGATTCCTGGGATACGCGGATGAAACCTCGAGGCGGAAGCTAGTTTACAAATAAATAGCTCGGTTAATAATCTGTGGTTAGGTATGGAGGAAACAATAGCTTGTTATAGTTATGTCTCATTTTCCGTCCGTAGTAAACTGATAGTTTTAATTTTTTATATCCCCATCCCACCCACCATTGACGTCAATCGACCGGTCGCTCGGCAGATGTGTTTGTGTGTGTATGTGTGTTTTGTGTTTGTATGTCAACGCAGGGCTGCTAGGTGGAATAATAAATTTAAATGAAGGTAGCATAAAGTAATAGTTGTTTTATATAAAGACTATCTATTCTATATCATAAGCTATCTTCGTGACAAATTTCATCGCGATCGGTTCAGTGGTTTAGGCGGGAATAGGTAACAAATAAAGAAACTCACTTTGCATTTATATTACCTTTTTACAAAAGATTTAATGCTAAAATTCAAATTGTCGTAACTTCATAACGGTACTAGCACTAATAGTGCTGACATTTTGTAGCATTATTTAAATGAAATAATTCTGTCTAATATTCATTAGTCTGGCTATTGTGACGGCCGCTAAATAAAATATTAATAAGAATTCATTTAATTACTTTCATAAAAAAAAAAAAAAACATAATAGAGAATAATAATGTGTGATAACCCCCATAATTTTCATAATCTTTTTCAACAATATAACGTAACGAAACTAATGTATCTTGCTACCTAATTTGCTTATACTGTCGAAGTTTTAAAAATTAAATATTTGTGACATCCCTGCCTGGATTGAGCAAGTGTCAAATCGCTTTTATGCATATACACATAAGTATTCATGTAAGTAAGTAGTCGGATTGTTTGCATGTGTGCGCCGCACGCCCGCTTGCAATAGTGTTCAATGTATTTCTCATTTTATTGTAAGTATGACTATTCGAATATTGTGGAATTTAATACGAGTATCTCAAGTATTTCAACTATGAGAGGTTGTTTTGCTTCACTTTTTACATCTGATAGAATCAGTGACTCAACTTTTTTCGCTGTATTCGCTTCGCTAATTATCACTTTCCATCTTTTGTTTTTTAATTAAGCATATTTTTGTGGTATTTAGGAGAATTACACTTTCATTTGTTTTTTCAATTTCACTACAATTATCGTCATATTCCTTCTCAAGTATAAGTCAAGTATAATCATAGGCAGTCTAGTGAAATACCTAAGTATTGTATATGGTATCGGTAACATAAAATATTTATGTAGTTAACAAAGTTATTGCGTTTTAAACTTAGCTTTCATGTAATATTTTATATCGAAATTAAACCGATTATGAGTCACATTATGGTCCATAGCGCGTTATTTTTTTATTTAGCTTTTGTAAAAGCTGTTAATTATTCTTTTTCTGACAACTGAATTCGACGAAGGTTGTGGGTTCGAATCCTACAATGAGCTCTGGCTGGTTACCACCCAAGTTAAAAAATCAAGCACCTACCGGTATTTCGGCAATTGCACTTGAGAGCCAGTTGCCTTCTTGGCATTGTAACAGGTCGGCAACACATGGGCAATACCTCTGGTATTGAAAATGGCGATAGGCGACGGTATAACCACTTACCATAGGTGGACCGCCTGCCTGCTTGTCAATATTCTGACATAAAAACAATTAGGTTTAAATAGGTATAAACAGAAGCTGTAATTATTACTAGCTTCCGTTTCACGGTTTTACTCGCGTACCCGAGGGAATTAATGTTGTCTCGAGATATTAAGCAAAAAAAATGTTTATAAAGAATATATTCTACCTGTGGGCCAAACTTCATCCAAATTCGAACGATTATTTAATTGTGACACAAATATCAAAAATAAACATTCACATTTGAAATATTCTGAGATGGGAGAGTGGGATGAGATTTGAATCTAGAAAAGTTTCCGTCAAACATAAAATACTCAAAATTTATTGTATACAGCAGGCATGAAATGTCATATCTTTCCTTGCGCCCGCACATCCTCATTACACCACATATGATGGAATGACGGAAGGAATCCATTGCAAATTGAATCATCATCACGTGCGTCATGGACTGACGATACAGTTTTATGACTATAATATTATACAGAAAGGACAACTTTCTCGGCATACGGCATGTTCGTAATAAATTATTTGAAATCTGTATTCGAAAATCTGTTTAATTTTAAATTGCTGATCAATAACGGAATAAAGTAACTGATTTGAACGGTTTTGTAAAGTTCTCACTCAAAGCACAGTCTCCTTTTAGGTTGTTTAATTCTTATATGAACGACTATAAAAAAGATCCTGACGACAAATTTAAAGTCTGGCTACAGAACGTAGAATACCAATACGAAGGTCGGTTTGAAGAAAAACATCGTGAGGAAACCATAGCATGGTGATAGGTACTTAGACGGTCTGCTGCACTTGAGAACCAGGTTCCTTCTCGGCTTTCTGTATTTATCACATTATCATGCGTGGGAAATCACAGACCTATGGAAAAAAAGTATAAATTTATATATTGCCGACACCGTAAACATTACCGAAAATGTTCAAAATTAACGACACTCATTGTCTTTGAATGCTTTTAACTCATTTAAAATTAGAATTCAGATGGCATCTTGACGTGGGTATGTTAGCATGTTGATTTTAACATTTTTAACGTTCCAAATATTTATATTGTACCCATTGCAGTTGTAAAAATCAAAGTCCAACATTTATCTTTGTTTTTTTTTTATTAATATCGATGCTAATGTTTGACGCATGATTTTTTATTGTGTTTTGATTTTCGGAAAACAGGTCGCTCAGGATTCTTTTGTATCCCTCATTGCTTTGTTCCGTTAAATTAAAAAGTAAAATTGCTTGTTCCAGATGATAAATGCCGAATGAGTACGCGGTTGACTCCTGAGCGACCTGCGGTTCCGGTGACCTGTTGACCTCAACCTTCGACCTGATGACCTGGGTTCTATCAGCAAACCAGTACCAATGCACGATGTTCACATAACGACTGGAATTGTGAGCCACGTTGAAGGACTATTCAAATTCTAACTTAAAGGTCTCATTGGAATGTATTTTAGACGTGTCGCTGCCGTTTCGACCGCTCTGTGTGAATCTAGCCTAAGTTTCTGTTTTTGAGTATGTTATTGATTTTGGTTTCGTGTAGTGACCGGTTCATACAATCTGACACCAAAAAGCTTGTTTTTTTTTAGATGTTATAGCATTTTTGTTGCCATTCGTGGTTTTAAAAGCAGTTTAGTGTTATAAATGTTTTTACGAAAATGTTTAAATATTGTGCGAATAAATGTAGAATTAATATAAAATATCGACTCGTATATACCAGTAATTCGATTTAATGACAATCTGATTGACATAAGAATGGTTATTTTCGTATCTTTTCCATTTTAAATTCAGTTCATAATATTTTATGTCAATGTAATATGACAAAAGTTTTTTGTTTCAATGGAATTATTTAAATTTGAATTGAAATTGATTGGTAAGGAATTATCGAAATTCACTTTTATGTTAAAGTAATTTTTTTTTTGCATCCTTTGCCCGATATTTGTTTTATAGTGATAGGTTAGTATATTAAATATTATATGATTGATTCATTGTTCGAGATACATTATTCTTACGTAATTTATAGCAATAAACTTAATGATTTATTATGATTCTCATAATTTTAATAATAATTAACTATAAGGATTATATTCGTTTGTTTTATACCTATTGTTGTTTACCAAAAAAGTATTACAATTTAGAGTAGACATTATTCTTAATATATATACCTACTTTATTTGTATTTAATATAATTCCAATCAAGAATAACAAAGAATAACAACATATCATTATTATTTTTTAGAATTAAGTCAAAGTTACTATCTCATTTTTTTTTTCAAATTAAATATATTTATGACTATGATTTCGCTACATATTTTAATACGAAAAGCTTCTTGCCTTAGAGATTATTATTTATTATAAATAAATATTTTAATTGATGCGTAGCAATTGTTTATGTTAGTACCTATATTGTTAGTGAACATTCCATTCAAATGTTATTTAAATTAAGGATCTTAATGACGTCAAAGAATTCTTATGCGTTTTATAATATAATTTTATGTCAATTAATTTACATACATAATGATAATGGTGAATAAAATTTATGAGTTGTTTGAAAAATTTTTTTGCGATACCATTTTAATAGCCGAAGTAATTTTAAATTAGCATGAAGAAAACAGTTTTATATGGTCATTGTAAAAAAGAGGGTCAAGAGGACGTACCTACCCTGAGCAGGTTCCTCACTCTATTTTTCTTTTTTTATTCCGGACGCGTGCAAATTATGCATGAACATAACTATATGAAATTAGCAGTAAATGTGATATGTTTGAGTGGTAATAATTTACCTATGTTGAATGAGAGCAGCAAATATTTTAGGTACTTAGGTAATAAATTATGTTCAAAATGTGTATAAATTGTGCGTAAAACTTTTTAATCAGACTGCAAAGTTATGGTAGACCTTTTCATTTTAAACTTAAATTGAGATTTAATGTCTCTCATTATAAAACGAAAATGGGCTCTATTTACTTTTGCAATGTCAAGGTAGGAAACTACTCCTGGGTACAATTTTAATATCATAGCCACAAAAATAAGATTCAAAATTGAATGACGAGAAGGCCCATTAAATTTCCTTTGTTCGAAAGCCCTTTTCATTACAATGATAACGCGCATGCGTGACGCACGAACCGACCTCGCACGACCGATGGATGATGCATCTATCTCGTTCACACATCAGGTCAACTGGCAGGCAAACTTAAAAATGTTATTGGGACATATATTACCGTCTCTTTCTAACGTAACCTGTTAACCTTTGGTGCCATATATGGTTGTCAGTCAAGATGGGATGGGTAGGTATAAATCATCTAAAAAAATTTAACGGTTATTTTTTTTATTAATTTGCACAACAATATATTTTTATGATATAATCTTACGATTGTTATGAAGGAAGATTTAATTATTGATAGATTGAACTTATATACAATAAATCAACATTTATTGTTACTATTATTAAGGCGTGTAAGATGCGTCGTAACTAAATTTGTTTTTTTTTCGGCAAGTACTATAAAATTTTGTTTAATGGGTCATAAGTTAATAAACATCAACCCATTACAGTCAACGTCAATGAAGTTACTTTAGAACTGTGATACATTCACATTTCAACAAACGCAATTCAGTTTTCATACAAACTGTTAGGACAATGCCAATAGACTATATGAAAATGACAATAGGGTAATTTCCTGACTTATCAAATCAGCTACTTTTTAATAAATAACAAAACGATAGTTTATATGGAATTTTGTATGAAATACTACACTATGACGTCATAGTTTCACAGCATCAAATGATCTACTCTTAGAATTAAAAATCATAAAAAGCATATTTGTTGTTTCCACGTGTTTAATGATGTTTTATGCACTGGTTTGGTGATTTATTTTTGACACTGTCAACTAGCCTATTAGCCTTTTAAAGACATGAGGTGGAAGATATTGAACAAAATTCAATCAGTCGGAATTTGGTTGCTGAAACAGTGTTTCGGCGCATGAGTATGGTAGCCAGCCAGAGCTCAATGGAGAGAGGGGAAGGTCGATATAGTCGAGTGATTACCGTGGCGCGAATTGCTTTCGTAGTCGCCACTCGAGAACCCTTCTGCCCCAGCGGACGTCGGCAGGCTCCCCTCATGTTGGACTGATGATCTTTGATGGTCGCGGGTAACTGCTGGATGGGGGTAGCGCAAGACCGGCCATCGTGGAGATCCTTGGGGGAGGCCTTTGTCCAGCAATGAACGTCTGTCGGCTGACGCTGATGATGATGAATTGCTTTCTAGGTAGGTACCTACTCCAATCGTGTTGTCTTCATGTAGTAGGTATACCTATGTGCCTCGGGTGTTGTTAGCGTCTATAAATTACGGTAATCGCTTACTATAACTTCATATATCTCTATACTAATAATAAGGCTGAAGAGTTTGTTTGAACGCGCTAATCTCTGGATCTACCAGTCGGATTCGAAAAATTATTTCACTAATAGAAAGCTACATTATCCTCGAAGCTTATAGGTTAATTTTTATCCCGGACACGTGGGTAATACCGCGGGGAACAGCTAGTCGTATATAAAGATAAATAAAACACTTTCATTAACTGTATTAATTGCATATATCTGAATTGCTGCGTGTTTCACTCACATACAATTTCCTATCAAACATTTCCGTCTAGTGTAGTACGCAGTAGCAAAACAATAGCAGAAAAACTTCCATTCCTAGTGCCGACAGTATCGTATCCGTTCTGATATCCGTATTCCGGTTTTATTTTAAATATCACTCTAGTTTTGTGGTTACCTAATTAATACCTTAGGCATTAAGTCATCTGGCATTTATTGAATGCAACAAGGATCCGAATTATGTAAAGAAAAAACAAGTACCTAATATATTTCCTATGCTTATTTATTTCATAATAATATCATATCGTGAGTTTGAATTCTGTGCTTGTCTCGGTCAGTCTGAAATGGTCACTCGAACAACCTAAAAAAAGTAAGATGCATTTGTTAGGTACCTATAGATAGAATATAGAATTGCAGATAATGGGAGCTAATTTCAAAAAAGTTAATTACCATTTTCTTACGCCGCGCGCCGTCCCGCTATCAGCCAGAGCTAAGTCGTAACGTAACAAACACACACACACATCCAAGGATATTAGGACGTCATCAACCTAACCGCAAGTCATTAAAATAGGTAAGTATGAATATCCTATCTAAAGTTTAGCTCACTGTCTGTAAGCCTAATAGAAATATTAAAAGCATTATATTACACAAGCCACAGAAAAAAAAAACGATTGTTTTAATAAACACAATAGCGCGGTACCTATATACGTGAGCCTATTCATCCGCGGAAGGGCGTTACATCACCGAGATGTAATTACATTACCGGTGACGTAGATCGTGTAGGTGCTTCTGTACCTATTGTAAATTGTTTATAATACGCACTTTTGTAGTGTAGGAGATAGTGAACCTTTGTTTAACGGTGGATGATTTGAAATGACTCTTCGAAATCTGTTTTGGGTTTGTTATGCTTTATATGAGAACAACTCAGAAATTGAGATATAAAGTAAATGTACGCAAATAGTACAGTCAGTTTAAGTGTACCTATTCTGAAACTGACTGGCTGACTACTGACAAAGCATAGCCCAAACCACTGGACGCATCGCATCGGGCTGTTTGGCATACAGATAGCTATTGTGACGTAGACATTCGCTAAGAAAGGATTTTTGAAAATTCAACCCTTAAGGAGTTAAAATAGGGGATTGCGGGTGAAACGTAAAGAAATATCCACAAAAAGACTTGCCGAGTTTCTTGCCGGAGTCTTCTCAGTTCATGTGTATTCCGAACCGGTGGTAGAGTCTATTGTAATGATTGTAACTATCGATGTTCATAAGTGCCTTATCAGGGCCTAAACTGAATAAATGAGTTTTGATTGATTTTGATTTTAAACCGCGGTGCGGAAATGATGTAGTTTATAGTATGTAGGTTTCATTTGCTTACCAATCTTGATGAAAGTATAAAAAATATTTTATCCCAAATTCTAAATTGTAATCTTTCCGATAACTCTTGGTGCCAAGCTTCTCTTCCTATCAGGTTTGAAGGCTTAGGCATCCGAAAAATTTCCAGTGTTTCCTTACCTGCATTTCTGTCTTCTGTCCATAGTACCTCTAATCTATTTAGTAAAATTATACACAATTCTTTAGGTGATATTTCGATTATGTACATGGCAGAGGCCAGAAATGCATGGAATATGGCCTGCCCGAATGAGGGCTTCCCAAAAAACCTCCGTTTGCAGAGGCAATGGGACGAGCCTCTTTGCAAAATTATTCAAAATTATTTATTAAACAGTGGTGATGATATCAGGGATAAGGCTCGTCTCATTGCTACTAGCGAACGTGAGTCGGGCTACTGGTTACAGGCAACACCTTCGATTAATATAGGAACGCTACTGGATAATACTAGCTTTTCTATTGCAGTTGGTTTGCGTCTGGGCGTCTCCAGAACCGAACCTCACCAATGTCACTGTGGCGGCAGGGTGGATCGTTTGGGTCACCACGGTCTATCCTGCCGTCGTAGTGCTGGGCGTCTTTCACGCCACGCCACTCTAAACGATGTCATTCGTCGGGCCCTTGCCACCGTGAACGTGCCGGCTATTTTAGAGCCGAACGGTATCTCGCGTGACGATGGAAAGAGGCCTGACGGTATGACATTGATTCCTTGGAGTCGTGGGAGGCCGCTGGTATGGGACGCCACATGTGCTGACACCCTTGCACCCTCCCACGTCCAACATTCATCACGGGTGGCGGGCGCTGCCGCAAACGCTGCGGAAAACCTCAAGCGGAGGAAATATACTTGTCTTGGAGATAGTTATATATTTCTTCCGTTTGGGGTCGAAACTATGGGTAGTTGGGGTCAAGATGCTCGCAGTCTGGTTAGGGAGCTGTCCAGACGCCTTATTGATACCACAGGTGACCAAAGAGCTGGCACTTACCTCGGGCAGAGCATCAGCCTCGCAATTCAACGTGGTAACGTTGCCAGCTTTTTGGGAACCCTGCCTGTAGGCGGCGATTTAAATGCGGTTTATTATTTATAGTTACTCTGTATATAGGATAGATAGTTGTAGTTTAATTTTTAATTTAATATTTCATTTATGTTATACCTAATAGTTGTTATGTTTCAAATAAATTGTTTTGTGCTGTATGTAGGTATTTATAGACACACATTTACAAAATATATTTTAATGTATCTTTCCATATTATTTTCTGTTTATTTGAATCTTATAAGTAATTTATTTTGCTAACTGTACCCACGTAGTTGTTTTTGCTGACAAGAGCTTGCAGGAGAGATGACTCGTACTCTACATAGGTACTCTACCTAAATGTTTTAGAGTTTTATTCGTGATTCCGAGTTGGTCCCTAAAAAATTTGGTATATTTAAATTGTTTGTAATAATGAGTGCATTCAACTTTGAAAATTAATGATGATTACAATATTTATCTAGTTATTGAAAAGTAGCACTGTATTTAACAATCTCTTGTATAAATAATTTAAAATGAAATCAACGCTAAAGTAAACTATAATTGAACAATTATACACTTGTAAACTATAATATATTCAATTTGCCTTTTAAACTTATATAGCAATGCCTTTAACTTTACATTGCTACGAAAGCGACAGTAGGCATTTGGCAACTGCTATAGCACATATATATTTTTTTATTTTATTACGTAGGTACGCATGCTTAAATAAATATGATATCAACACTTTGTAAATAACAGTACCTACGGTAGTACATTGATTTCTAAATTTTAACAAAAACTGTCGTTTCAAAACATTACTTTCATTATTTTTTTTCGCTAAGAAGTGAAATAATTTTCTCACTGAATAGACAAATAGGCATTACCTGTCGTATTATATTCTATAAGTTCTATCTAATACCTGTAAATTAGTTTTGAAAAGTCTTGTAACTTAGCTTTCTAGAAAAACTTGAAATGTACATACACTCCTTTATCGTAAAGCAATCAAACGCAATTTGTTATCAATAGGAAAAAGCACAACTTCATACATTAAACTTATATCCCATAGAAAATACTTAACAACGAGAAAGTTCTATAAACAGTGAAACATAGAGGAGACATAGAACATTGTCACACTAAAAGACTATCAGAGGGAAAATTCCTATCATAGTTCATATTAGGAGCACCGGTGTGCGCAAGAGAATACGAATGATCGATATCGATGTGATATCGAATAAAATGAATCGATATAAAACAATATTAGTTGCGTGAGATATATGAGGTGTCAACGTGTGATTTATTTGCGTGCCTCTGTGAACGTAATGCGCGTGAGTCGGGCTAAGCAAATATGGAGATGGAATTCATGTTAAAAATTTAAAATACACGCAAGCGTATTCGTTTATTATGCGTCTGCCAGAACGGCTGTCAATAAATTATTGATACGTCATCATTACTCTTATGTCCATTTTGGATTTTGCTGTCGGTCAGGTTTGGAGCTCCTAGCTCTTATTAGGTAAATAGAGATTTAAAGCGTATTCATTTAACTTGTCCCTTTTTTGCCAACTAATTTGTAACATTAAGTTTGCAAACTTTTAAAAATCTTCAGTAAAGAAGTTTTTTTTTCTCATATAAAATTGTTTTTTAGATAGGTATTGTATTTCGACTGAAAATCAAATATCTCATGTTGAAAACCTGTCGTCTAGCCTACTGGTGTGGTCTGGCAGCTACAAGTGAGAGTAAGTTCCCTTCTCGGTTGTAAACAAAGGCGGCCTAAAAACACATCATAAAATTTTACTGACTTATTAATATCTATATTAGTTTAAATCTTATTTTTTTATAAATGTGATACTCCACATCACTTTAGCCAAGCTTTAGTTAACAGTGGGCGGAGAAAGACTGTCACTATAAGCTTTTGATATTGTTCAAATGTGCAGCTTATCTGGGCTCATTTTGTCGATAGGAATGTAGATCTACTACCGTTACTTTATGTAATAATTAGATAAGAACAAAGGTTTTGGTTAATGGTAAGTAGGTGATAAAAGGTAAGCAGCATAATTTTGTAATGTGTGACA
Source organism: Tethea ocularis (assembly GCA_963555595.1). Taxonomy (NCBI): domain Eukaryota; kingdom Metazoa; phylum Arthropoda; class Insecta; order Lepidoptera; family Drepanidae; genus Tethea; species Tethea ocularis. The sequence continues at coordinate 7,564,585 of OY741972.1, read as the reverse complement.
TCAGATGACAATTACAAACATAATAAATAAGAATTTGCGGTTTTGAAGTGATTTGTACCGAAAGGGTAAAAGGGTCCCTATTATTTATTCTATGCTATTACTAAGACTCCACTGTCTGTCTGTCGGTCTGTCACCAGGCTTGTATCTAATGATTCGTGATAGTTAGACGGAACCTTTCGTGCGCAAATCCGACTCGCACTTGCCCGGTTTTTATTTATCTCAAGTTCACATGGCTTTCGACGTCACGAGCAATAAATCGTCTAAATATTTTACGTGAATTTAATTAAGAGCAGTAGCAGTAGAGTTGGAGAATTATAATTTATTACTTAGTTTATTATTTATGCTTATGTAATGGTATCTTCTTACGATTAGCAAATAATTATAAAAAGAAAATAATTACTCCTCATATGTATGTGTTTAAATTTAAAATTATATCACACAGCGGTCTTTCATCGAGACTTACTTCAAATTGGATCACATTAGGACCGAATTATTCATACTCACTAACTATATGATCAATGTAAAAGCAAGTCTGTCTTTTTGATTGATAAGTTTCCTAGTTCACATTCTCAATGAAATTTGATACCTTGTATTTTGAAACCCAGATATGTTGCATTCAAAAATTATCTTACTAACATTATAAAAGCGAACGTTTGTGAGTGTGTATCTTTGTTACTTTTTCACGCTCATACGGCTGGATCAGTTTTGATGAAATTTGGTATGGAGGTAGCAGACACATAGGCAAATTTGTACCCCTCGGGAACATAAGCTCCTTCGGGAACACGGATGAACCGCGGGGCGAAAAGCTAGTAAATTCTAATTCCTACCAACAGGTAGGTATTATAAATTCGAATGTTTGTGTGTTACCACTCAGCTCCATAACGGCGCACATAATATATAGATAGTAGATAGGAGACACAACATATAGGATAAATTAAATCCAGCAAAACTTAAAAAAATTCGGAAACTACATAGAATAATTCCATCCCAGGAATATTTTATTGATTGTGTTCGTACGACTTATTTTTTCGTTGAAGACAGATGACTAGTTTGTTAATCCCGAGACAGGTTTCAATCAAATTGTACGCTGAGTGCGACACTGGTGCAGATTCCTCGTGTAGATTAAATTGTTACATACAGATAGATCGCTATCCCATAACTAGGTATATATAGGTACCTATTAGGGTGCTGGGTATGAACCTAACTGTAGAACATAGTCTGAACAACGGTAGAAGTCGTTCATGCATATAGTAACTGTTATAAAAAAAAGTATCAAAGATTTTGAAATATTTTCCTCAACTCGTTTCGCAAATTTTCAGGACATCGTTTCTTCATACAAGTACCTACCTACCTAATAACTAAGAGACAGTTAAAAGAAAATTAAAAATACATTTTATTTAAACAAAACACTAGGTTTTAAAATAACGAGCAAGCAAAGTTTTTAAATTATAATTATTTAATAATTCAGTGACTTCAAAAATATTCAATTTTTTTCTGAACACCATTCCTTCAAATAAGTAATTAAAAAACAAATGTTGGAAAACGGATATCTAATAGAAAGTTAAATCTATGTTCTTAAAATAGATGTCCTGATATAAAATTTTCACACAAGTGTTTCATCAACCCATAAACTATTCGAACCACATAACGCTTAGTTATTATCGCAAAAAATATATAAAAAATCGATGTCCCGTCTCGATGATCTCGGTCCCACGTCGCTGTCGTATTTGTACTGAGAGTTTATCTTAAATCATGAATTAATACATCGGTCACAGCCTCGCAGGCACAACACTGGCTTGTATCTCTACTTATTCTGCGACTAAGCCAGTAGTTGAACAACCCGTGAACTGCTTGCACGCATCGGAAATCGATCGCGATAATCGCATCGTCAAATAGAATCACGAAAATAATTTTTCAAAAATAGAAGTCAGTTTTAGTGCCGCGCATCAATTACTTATCGATATAATTAAGCTAAATCGGTGCAGTAAAGTGGCGTGCGATTGATCTGATTTGATAAGTGACAGTGTTAATTAATCGAATTGTCTGTCAGTGCGGATAAACATGCCAGTATTTAACGTTAATTTTTCAAATCAATACGTCGTTATAAATATGTGTTCAGTGATTTTGTGTATATAAATTTTGCATACAATTGTTTTATCTTCAAAAGATTTAACTAAAACAAAATTATAAATAATATGAATCATCAATAAGTATATGAAAAAGTAGGTATCTACATCTTAAAACTACCGATATAATAAATAACCGTCATTTAATAATAAGTAAACAAGAAACCTTTCATATAATTGTTTCGATAATTGCCGTGGCCGCTGTATGTCCGATTTAGAGAATGATTTGATTTGATTGATGCAATCTCTGAATTGATCTTCACGCTGTCTATGACGTTAATTGCCACTATAGCTTATCGATATCACATCTAGATTTATATCGATGCTTTTGATTCCCTTAAACTGTGAATATGATAATTTAGGACTTAATCATGTGGCTGAGAAATGCTAGGACTCGAATTGTGATTTTCTTAAATGTAGAAAATTCTTGATTGGTGACTAAGATTTTAATACATAATATGAAAGAAAGAAAGAAAAACACACAAAATTATAAAAGTGAAAAAATAAATAAAACATAGCGCAACATTAAGCATAATAGTTGGTAGCGCGATCAAAGTATAATTCAATGCAGCTAGATGTAAGGAATAAGTCCTGACGAGCTCAGTTTCATGAAAAAAAATACCAATCCTCGCGTTGTTTTTCAGTCAGGGCCTAAATCCGTAAATTAAGTATACGAGTATACAGTGACACAGTGAATTTAAAATAGATATTAATTATATAATTGTGTCTTATTATCAGGATCACTATCATTATCACGTTCTCAGCTTTCATAGCTAAGCTGCTAATATTATAAATAACAATGTTTGGATGTTTGTGATGAGCATGATGCGCATAAACGGCTGGACGAATTTAAAAAAAACTTTGCATAACTTGGAAAAAAACATAAAATTTTCATCCTGATTTTTCACTTAGAGCTTATCATTACATAGTATAAAATAAAGTCGCTTCCGCTGTCTGTTCGCTTAGATCTTTTAAACTACTTAACCGATTTTATTGCAGTTTTCAGCAATAGATAGAGTGATTTAAGAGGAAAGTTTATATACGTATAATAAATACATACATATTATAGTGTAAAAGCCGAGAACAGTCGGGGCGGGTCGCTAGTTAGCTATAAACTAGGAATCTGAGTCTCACAAAATTAAATACGTAGATGAAATCCATCTAATTTTCCGTGATTTCATCCATAATTTGTTTATTTATACAATCAAAACCAACATTTGTTCTCAGTTATTAAAAATATAGTTTTTACAAATAAATGTAATAAATACCTCTGGTATTGCAAATGGCGATAGGCTACAGGGCTGGACTGAATGGGTAACCACTTACTATCAGGTGGATCTTGCTTGTCCACCTTCTGATATAGGTACAATAGATTATGATAATATTTAACGTTATTTGTAGATCGCCCCTTACAAATTAAACTGGTACATGTATACTTTATTTATGTACATACAAGTATAATCCCGTATACCACATGTGCGAAGCATGTTGTCTGTTTCGTTAGTTTTTATGGTTTGAGATGGCAACACTGTCCATATTTATGGTTTGCTTATATTATTCTTGTGACGTAAATCGGATAATGATGTTACAAAAGATTTATGTGAATATTTTAACATAGTCTAGGTATTGTTAGATCATCTTCATGAGCTTTCAGATATTTGATGAATATCGAAGCATTATTGAAGATTATTCTTGTTTGAGCTTTCATAGAACCGGGTTTTGTGGCAAAAGTCAAAAACTGCTATTTTTACTGTAGAATATTTTATTTATGCGAAATTTGTAAAAGCCAAATTTTTTTTACAAATCAATGTACCTAGGTCAGATACCTATGAAAGCTCAAACAAGAATAATTTTCGATAATGCTTCGTAATTTGGGCAAAAATATTTTATTTGATCGTAGGTATTTCATGGACGTTCGTATTATTCCTAAATAGTTTCATTTTAAAGTTATGCGTATTATCGAGTGAATCACAAACAAACCCATAAGGGTATCGAAGGTACGCAAAATTAATTTTTTATTACGTTTTTTTTATTATTCCTAAATAGTTTCAATTTTTCAAAATGGGATATGCGTCAGAAATGTTAGTAGTATGTATAATTACTGATTAATAACAAAAATAAATCATCAATAATGAAGGAAAACTCTTAAAAAGAAATATATGCCTATTTTATGCATCAAAACGTCACGTTTTACTCAAATACCCTTAATTTACCCTTCTTTGTCGTAAGCGTCTATGCTTATTCCTACCGCTTGACGTGAAAGCGTGCGTATAATATAGATTTATTAATGTTATTTAATAACTAGAGTAACACGCATTGCTTACTTATATAAATCATAAGCACAATTAATGGCTTAGTCATTGACCTGGACATCGACATGCCTACATTTACTGCTGGTTTCTATCATCTGACATTAACATAAATTTAATCTAGGTATATAATACTTACAAGTAGGAATAGCCGATTTAGGGTTGTTATTTTATTGAATAATGGTGGTGGTAGTTTTCAGCACGCTTAGGTACGTACTGATGAATTTTGTTGTTTTTAACTCCCGACGCTAAAAGGACGGGGTGTTATAAGTTTGACGTGTCTGTCTGTCTGTGTGTGTGTGTCTGTAGCCTCATAGCTCCTGAACGGATGGGCCGATTTTGATTTAGTTTTGTTTGAAAGGTGACTTAATCGAGAGTGTTTTTAGATATATTTCAAGAAAATCCGCTCAGCCGTTTGAAAATTATCACCAATCTTTCTAGTGAATTTCGGAGTTTTCTTTAATTTTTTTTAGTTATTACTTCTATAGTTTTAATTGACTCCATAAAATAAGTATTGTTTACGTGATTTTCTACACAATCTATTATTCTAGAATGTATGGTAGTTATTCAAAAGTCAATTTTTAAATTGGAATGGGCACTACTTTCATAAGGAAATTAATGTCAGTAAGATTGTTTTTTTTTAACAAATTTGAGTTGCCACTAGGCACCGTTGCCTTTGGAACTGTTAAAATAGAACTTTAGTATTTTATTACGCCAACATTTACGAATTTCTATTACACCTAAATAAATAAAATAAACAACTTCAAGTAAATAACAGCTATATTAACAGAGGTGGCGAGAGACTTTTCCAATTTTTACGTTTGTTTATTGACAAATTTAATAAGTTACTCCTTTATAAGGAAAACACCTTATATGCTTCGTGCGTTAAAATGTCGAATTAGAACACCCAAATAAGTAACGAACGATGCATTACTATTCCTTGACGTACTGGTTCAAATGTTAACAATCGTTTTTTTACTCTGTGACATTGTTGCGTACTAGTTACTATTATCATAACAAGCAAAAAACACACAATAGACACTTGAACGAAGATTGTATCTCACCGGTTTGAGAATTGTAAACCGATTTAATATTTTAATTGAATTTATTTTTTTGACTTTACATACTGCTATTTGATAACACAACTTTGTACATGTAAGGCCTAATTTCACTAACTTTGTGTAGCACTAATCCACGGGGTAAATATGTCAATCTGTAACATTGCCATTAATCTGTTGGTTTGGTCCTATACGACATTGGAGAAATAGGGAATATGCATTAATTTTTTAATCGCATTACTTAAAAAAGATGTCAAAAAGTGAAATTAAAATTAAAGGCAGCCAAAAAACTCGGATTATATAAGCATTTTATACTACGAATTAAACAGCGATTAGACAGAGAGATCGAACAGATGATATATGACGTCATATAATATGACGGCAATATAAACTCCATGCTAAATTCTGTTTTGCTAGACAGAGATGGGCATAAATCTTTGATGGCTTATTATTTTTATAGTTATCCGAAATATGTTTTTATCCCACTGCTTCTTATATGAATAAGTTTTTATTAAAAAAAAACATGCATATTGTGCTTAGGTAATTTATACTCTAACTACAAGTATATACGGAGTTTCTTCATTTCATACTAAGATCAATATATCGAAAAGAGAATCAGTGCAGTTTTTTATTACGTTGCCTTCTAAAAAGTTTGAACTTATTCACACCTATTTATTTTAATAGTTGCAATGCTGTATAGTGTCTGTCTGTTTGTATTTTCATGGTACAATGGCTTATCGCTGTTAGATCTTTTGACAGTCAGAATAATTCTAACTGACTGACGTGTTTTAAACTCATATTCTCATTGTCACACCTCGTGTTGTGGTTAAAGCGACTGCACTGATCATAATCAAGGCCGGAGATTATTCTTCTAGAAATTTGATATGAATAAAAGATTTTCAATACGTGACTAAAAACTTTTTTAGGGTTCCGTACCTTAAATGGAAAAAACGGAACCCTTATAGGATCACTTTCTTGTCCGTCAGTCTGTCAAGACCCTTTTTCTCAGGAACGCGTAAAGATATCAAGCTGAAATTCATATCAATTACTTAGGTCTACTGTCCCTTAGAGCTGTGAAAAAATCAATCTTCTAAGCCAACGCAATCAAAAGATACAGCCGTTTAAGCTGCAAATTTTCGACACTCGCAAGGGAATCGATCAAGGAAAAATTGCGAAGAGAATAAATTTTTAGTTACACTCAATTATAAAGTTAAGTTTGTACGGAACCCTCGGTGCGCGAGTCAGACTAGCACTTGTTTATTTTTTTTTATTAAACTCGAAATCTCCTGATAAGGCACTAATGAACTTCGAAAGTTACAATTGATTCTACCACCACCGGTTCGTAACACTGAGGTTTATTACTACGTAGTTCGGAATACACTTACGTTTGGATGAAACTAGGCACATAGATAAATCATACCCTGGAATAACATATAAGCTAGGTAACTACTTACTATTTATCCCGGGAATGCGGGTCAAACCGCAGGGTGGAACTGTATTCCATAAAGATAGGCATCTATCAATCAATACTAGAAGCTACATTTGAAATTTACTTTACGTAATAATTCTTACAAATGTTATTGCAATAAAATTATTTGACGTCCGATTGTAAATAACTATCACATTGCTAATTCATGTTTTATTGCCACGTTAGTTGCGCAAACTATTTATTACTTTTAACTTCATTTCAGTAGAGTTGCGAACGCGGACATGTCTCTCTGTTAATTCAATCAATGTCTGTCTGTCGAAAATGTCAACAAAATGATGTGAATTGTCGATACAATTTAATTTTGTTGTCGAAAGTAGAAAATTCTCAATTTTTATCATGCAATTGATTAACTTGGCCGGTTTTAATTATGTTCATAACTATTATAATACGGAAAAAAGAGATAAATAAGAAAGATATAAACTTTTTTATCGTCCAGAATAATCTATTATACTTTTTTATACTTTATTATAGGGTAATTGACTGACTTATCAAATCAGCTACTTTTTAATAAATGACAAAACGATAGTTTATATGGAATTTTGTATGAAATATTACACTATGACGTCATAGTTTCACAGCATCAAATGATCTACTCTTTGTAGTTCTACTGGTAATTAAAAATCCTAAAATACATTAAATGTACAACAGATTTGATGTTTTCACGTGTTTTTAGATGTTTTATGCATTGGTTAGTGTTTGGTCATTTATTTTTGACACTGTCAACTGCCCTCTTATATGGATAACAACTATCTCAAAATTAGAGCCAAATGACGTAAATCATAAACTTTATAGTAACAAAAAAATATCGATACATAAGTTCCTATATCGATAATTACAACACTATAAACAGAAGCAACCCATTAGCACTTTCACAGCAGTCAATCGTGCGTAAGCGCAGGTCGAATAATTTCACGTTTGAACGATTTCATTTACTTTAATTTTTTTTAATTCAGTTAGGTTAATTTATGGTTTTGTCTTTTATGTTTTTTAATTAATTGATTAATCAATTAGTAATTAATTAATGAATTTTCAATTTTAATATTGATAAATAATAATAATATCTAAAATCACACGTGATTTTACCTGCGATTACATATTTATAGTATTTTTATCGAATCTATAACATAATAAAACAGTAGAATCTAATTATATAAAACGAAAACATGACTGACTGACGGATCTATCAACCCAAAGCTCAAACTCAAACTCGATCATCGGCCTGAAATGTGGCATATAGGTACCTACGTAGGCATCCGCTAATAAAGATCTTTTCATATGTTAATATTTTAATGAATTAACAAATAATAGACACAAAGAAATAAAAAATAATAAGATTTTTTATAATCTATTGGGAATCACAGGTTTAAAAAAAGAAAAGATCAAATCAGAGCCGTAATTAATAAAGGTAATTTTATCTTTGAAAGATTTACTTATTGTTTATATACCCACGTATATATTATTATAAACACTATTGATGATAAGGACTATAGTATCAGTAATCTATATTTTAATAACCAGACAGTTAAGCGTTCACTTAAGAATAACTTGAGAAGAATTTTTTTCATACCCTGAACTTGTGCGTAGTATAATAATTATTAACTCTGTGCCTGAACTGTATTTTTCCAACATGGCTTTGACCCTGCATGAACTCTGGGGTTATCGTACCATCACCATCAGCTGTCATCCAGGCTTGACGTCATTATACTTGCAGCCGACTTGCATAATGGATGTACAGCGTGTTGCAGAATTATACGATAAATAAGTCGGGTAATTTAAAAATGGCCGGATTAAAAAAAATAACTAAAATTTTCAACATGTTACAAAATATAATGACAGCAACATACATTGTACTTTATGTCACTCGGATAGACATAAGGATTACCTACATTCAAGAAATCAGAAGTTATGATGGAATAACTTCTGAATGCTTAAAATAATACATTCTTGATGACATTGGTTAAAATATAAAGTTGGAAATAAGGCAAAATAATTTTGAAGCCAAATTCAGAATTTGGTCTCGCTTACTTTAAATTAAGATAAGATCTGAATATCTTTGGCACTTCATTGGAATTAGGTTTAGATGTAAAACAAGTAGCTTATTAAGACTGTCAAAACGTTATGTGATTAAAAACACATTCTGTATATGAAATCTGTTCCAAGTAGCAGTTAAAAGATAACTCCATGCTCGAGGCTGCTGAAAAAGATGTTGATAATGATAACGCTTTTTGGCGGCATTCCTTTGAAGTCCCTTTTACGGGCTTCATATTTACGAGTCATTGAAATATTTTAATGCAAAACGGATTATTTAATTTAAATATTATATTTTATTAATCGTATCCTGCTCATAGGCTCATAATATTTTTTTTATTGGATAAGATTTAAATCTATCTCTGGAGTTCGTAGTGTTTGCCTACAAGTCTCAAATTGTAACTAAAATAATAAATTTTTATTTGGCCTGACAGTTTTACAGACCTCATGAATTCAGTAGTGTAGACACTTTATTTACTTGTCAAAAACAAGTTACAGTTACACATTTAAAAGTTTAAACATACCGTATGATGTCTTCGTTAAAATTATTCGGCAAAAGTTAAAAGAATTCCCAGCATTGTTGTTTAACACTTGAAAAGTTCAGAGCAGGTAGGTATTCGCATTACTTGATCTGCATTCGACATTTCATAAAGGTTACGCTTGCACCTTTTTACAAATAACGATCCAAATACTTTGGGAAGCGAAATAAATATGCGAGACTTTATAACTTTTTTACGTGTTCAATAAAAAGTTTACCTTGTTGGGTTTGGGCCAATTCTGTCAATCAATTCCTTTTATGTTGTACATGTAATAAGCAGGAATCTTTTTCTCATTAATCATTAACATTATTAATCTTAATGACTTTTATATTTATTTTGAAACTTTTTTGCTACTTATTTTTTGAGATATTTTGCTTCAATAATACTGCAAAATTCTTGTTTTATTCTCATGTTGTTATATCGTATGTTTGCATTCTCGTATTTTATTACCGCTATTCTGAAGAACAAATACGTGTTTCAACATTGCAAAAATGCACTTACAATCTTACATCATAAAATAAGCAATTAATATGTAGTATTACTACGTTTCGCATTAAAAGTGATGTAGCAATGCAAAAACGACATATAAATTACATCAAATTACACTCAATTTTCTTCTACAAGCATAAGATTCCATTACATTTGCCCTCGAAATACCTGTTCAGTGTAAACGAACTCCCATAGTGTCATATATAGGAAAAAGCCATCGAACCACCAATAAAATACGTGAACGCATCAGTAATTAAATATCGATGCCATACGAATAACATTACCGGGAACTTATGAATATGGAGTTAAACGTACTTGTCCGAAATGATGAGAAGACCCGTTTTTTGTAAAGCCACTACAGCGGTATTAAAAATTAAAAAATATTTTTTTTTAAATTTTTTTATTTAAAAAAAATGAATAAACAAGTTTTTATTCCACTATTAAATTACATTGTAACTTGTCCCACTTTGATAATGTATGAGTATATGATTTAACAACTCAATTCAAAAATAACATTCACGTGCAATTCAATAGCTCTAAAATACACTTTGCACTTTTTGTATATCTATTCTTAATTGATATATACGGTTTATTATCTTGTCAATCAATATTTATACATTTTCAACGATATCTAACTGGATGACCTTAACTAGAGTAACGGTTTAGCGCTAAATTAATTTATAAGTGTCCATTAAATAATTATAACAAAATGGCGTGCAATATTTGTGAATATTTTTTTGACAATTGTTAAAGATTTTAAATTTTAAATATATTTAAACAAAATTACAATCAGATTTCAAGTTAGATTACAGACAAATTTTCTGTCTTAATTTTTCAGATTTCAGTATTTCAACAACATATTTAGGTTAGATACTGACTTTTATGGTGTCAGGTACGTTGATAAATATACATACTTATTTAGCTGTAGGTACCCTGCGGTTTCAACTTCCTCAATAAACGACCTATTTAACATAAAAAAAAACAAATCATACTGATATTTCCTTTCAGAGATTAGAACGTACAAACATACGAAATCTAAAGCTTTATCACTAAGTATATATAGAAATAAAACATATAATTATAAAGCTAGAAACACTATAGTCATCTTTGCAGTTTAATTGATCTTTAACTAGTTAAATCGATTATTACCAAATAAGGACATTAATGAAATGCAAAATTAACCAAATAAGGTCTGTAAATAAATCCATCTAATAAGGCACCCGACAAATTGCAAACATTCGTCGTTGATATCATGAATATTTATTTTGACGAAGGCGGGGCTAAGCGCAGAATATTTGAAGTCGTGCTTTAAAATACTAACACTTTACAAACTTTTTGCTAAATCGGTATCGTGTTAAACGAATTTATGACCCATTATTATTTTTTATAAGCCAACTGTTTCTCAAAGTGATTAAACTTGAGAGATTTGATAAAATGTAGCCTATATTATATGCAAAGTCTAAATCAAATCCCCTCAGCCCTTACTGAGCAGAGTGATAACAATTCGTTGGATTATAACCTGCCTGGCAAATATATAACTTGCAATTAGAAAAATAAAAAATCCAGTTTTAGAAAAATATCTCAGAAATGGCGTTGAAGTCTTTTGTTCTGAAGTATGTGATATGATATTGTGGATTAAACTTTTTCGATTTGAGGTCGGTTGGTTTACATTTTGAACCAATAAAAGCTAAAATGATCTCGAAAAATTATTTATGAAAAATGTCTTCACATAAAACAGATAAGAAAAACCTGTCAGTTCTATACAAATTCAATACCAGCAAAGTAAACCTTCATATAATTCAAAGCTAACCAAATCATGTTATCAATAAAATGTGTTCGCAATAAATCTGTTAGAATTGCAGTGCGTAGGCTTAGGTATACTAGTTTGTCAAACATTGGTCTAGTAAGTTATATTTGATATTTCATAACAGCCCTTACCATTTGTTACTTATAACACGTGATTGAAATACGATTAATTAATAATGAAATTGCCATTTTGATTTTTTTACTGTACCTAGTGACTCGAGAAACCGCTGGATGCGGGTAGCGAAAGACCGGCCATCGTGGAGATCCTTGGGAAAGGTCTTTGTCCAGCATTGGACGTCTTTCGACTCATAATAATATGATGATACAGCTAACTTATAGGTACGATATAAAATTTGGGAAAAGAAATACCCAACTTAGAATAAGTTAAATATTATGCCCCCATAGTCCCCACGGTGACTACGCGGTCTTACGCTACCTGCATCCTTCGGTTACCCACACAAGATCGTCGGGCCATCTCACGCTGCAACTTTCGGTTCGTGGTCGTCACTCGAGAATCTTTCTGCCCCTGCGGCTGTCGGTTCTACGGTCGGTAGCTATGTATCCAACTGTAAATATATCGTAGTTCTTTCCAAATCAACGACGTTTTCTGGACAGGAAAAATGATAAAATAATGTTAAATCATTATATAAACAAAGGAATGTATAAGAACTATTAGTTTCAATTACATAGTATATGATAAGTGAGAAATAGCGAATGAAAAAGTACATGATTATGTGATATATTGGTAGTGATTTTATTATGTTTATTTTTTTACAATTTAGTTGAAATAGATAGCTTTTTTTACCGTGCTTTTTGAATATATTTATTTATCTTAGAAAAAAGACAGACGGTCAACTTTTTACAATTTGTTACTGAGCTAACTTTAATACTTTTGATATGTATATATATACATCGTTCGTTTATCATAATTTCATTTAAAGAAATTAAATCCATACAGAAACGTAGATATATCTATGCTAACTAATAACATAAAGCAGTTTTTATGTCTGAACCCACTAAAGAAACTGGCAGTTCTATTTGTTTTTTTCGCTAGTTTTTTGAGTATGTTTGTATGAAATGAAATGAAATGAAAAACGCTTGTGAAACCGCTGAGCACGCTGGCATATATTCATAATATACTGATACTATATCAGGAAGTATAAGAAAATCAAGAAATTTCCGTCTCGTCGTGTATTACGAAAGTTTTAAGGAAAATAGCAGGAAAAAACTGTCATTGTACCGATAACATCTCTTGCATAATACCTCGTTGCAAGTAACATTTACATCTCTGGATTGAAATACGATTTGTAAGTATTTCAATACGTTCAGAAGTGAATGATAGTCACTTGTCACTCACAAACTGCTCGCTGAACAGCAACAACTTTCAAAATCGCATATTCACTCGATTTTGAGTCTTAATGGATAAACTGTTACATATTGATATTTAAATTTTGCACGCATGCGACTTACTCATCATTGAAATATTTATAAATTGATTCTTGACCTGAGGTGAGTGCCGTTCAATATCGATCAAATGGTATCGATACAATATTATTAGATACGTGTGACGATAGCACATATTAAAGATCTAAATTCGCCTGTTACCTTACCCAATATAGAGTGTATTCGTAAGATACTTTATACATAGTTACGATTTAGACGTCGATCATTGGTTATTTTTTGCCCCATGATCGATCTATGTATGGCCATGCATTTGATACCAAATGATTTGTTATGCTATTGCCTCTTTGTGCTTATGTTCGATTTTATTGCCGTAGTAATTCCATTCCATACTCACTACATTTGGTAAGACCTGAACGCGTTTGAGATGAGTTTTTGTAGTAACAATTTGCTGTTTTTATTGGAACATTCATTGCGTGAATCGTGATGGGAGTATCAATAGATCACGACTGCATCGAGCGTGGATTTGTTCGCCACTTTGTATTTATGTCTATAAATATTTATTGGCTGCCGAGAAGATATCGTTGAATGGTTATTATATGGAAAACTTCTGGGAAATAGGTGGCATACAATCATAAATTGGTAATACAGCTTCAGAAAACTTACTGTAACTACACTCGTATTTTAATTGTAGTATGTGCATTTTAGTCTAAATAAACTGGCATATTCAATTCCGTTTTATGGAAAATTTGTAGATTTAAATAATATTTAAGTGATCTTATGCCAGTATCTCCTCTGGTGGTATGGAACTCAAAAAATATATTTAACTAGCTGTTCCCCGCGGTTTCACTCGCGTTCCCGGGATAAAAAGTAGCCTATAAACTTCGGGGATAATGTGGCTTCCTATTAGTGAAATAATTTTTCAAATCGGTTCAGTAGTTTCGGAGCCTATTCAATGCAAACAAACAAATCTTTCATCTTTATAATATTAGTATAGATAAGTAAGGTAGCTAAATAAAAATGGTCTCTTAAAAACCAGGACCAGACCTATCCATTAAATAAATACTTAACAACTTTTAACATTCAATAGAAAACATGTTTACGAGACGTCAGTGTCAAAAATAACCGAATGATAAGTTAGATAGATCGGCACACGTTTAAAAAGTCGAGTCGATAGAGACACCGAGTAGACTTATCTTCCATCTTAATAGTTCCGGGGGCAATTAGATTAATGAATTATTTGCTTTGCGACTGTAGGTACATTTATCTACAAGTCATTTGCATATGTGTGTTAGTTTGGAGTATACGATATGTCGCGAACCAGAAATTGATTTTGGGGTTCCTTGTTACTTTTTCGGATAATAAAACTAAACCTTTAAATTAAATTAACTAACTAAGTACTATGTATTTCCATTTCATACACTGTTTTAAAAATAAATATCCTAATATCCTAGGGCATTCCTCAATATGATCATTTGATCCTAAACTAAGCACAGTTTGAACTATGAGAACTAGATAACTGATATACTGAATACGCATTTTTTTATATAAATATAATACTTATATGTATAAATAATCATCCACAGACGCAGGATAAACAGACATGTAATGAAGACATTTCTATTAGAAATAAGCAGTTCCTTTGTGCCTTTGTATCTGTTTTGTCTTTTCCCTTTACTTGTGTGTGTGTGTGTGTGTGTACATAAATTAATAAATAAATAAATAATCATATTCTGTTCATGCACACAAATATCCTGAGAAGAAATTGAACCTGCTGCGGCGTGATAAGTAGGAGTTTAATATTTTTCAACCATTTTTAAGTAAGAGACTTTCCAACCCATTTGACGTAAAGTAAAAAAAAAATATTTAAATACGGAACCTTGATGTAAAATTATAAACTTTTAAGAAAAATGATTAATGTTGCCCGCTTCCAAAATTAATTAGTTAGAATACATTTGCGTTTGATTATGAATAAGTTCAGATAATGTATTGTTATTAATTATGTGAAGGAGTTCTGTGGATGACAGTTTTAAATGTATTTATTGATTTTTTTTTGTTATCTATTAGTAAATATATTAAAGGCTTTGAGATCATAATGGGATTGTTGGATTTATCCAAAAAAATAAATATATTTAATGAGAAAAAAGTAGTATAGGTATGTTGTATCAGCTATCTGGTTTTTTAAAGGGTTACTATCTTCTAATTATATAGAGGAAAGCACGACTGACTGATCTATAAACGTACTGCTAAAACCACTGGACGGATCGGGCTCAAATTGGCATATAGCTAAATGACGTAGGTATCCACTAAGAAATATTTTTAAGGGTGTAAAATAAGGGATCGCGGGTAAAGGTTCCGTAGGGCAGAAAGCCAGTTTAAACTATAACTTAAAATGGAGCAGTGTTACTAACTGTTAATTCTAACATGGAATCTTTTTAAGCATGATCTGTAAATCAAAATATTAATAATTATATAACAAATTCGGCAAACAAGCTTATGGCCCGTTTGATGGTAAGCGGTTACTGTAGCCTATAGACGCTTGGAACACCTATTACCCGGAATATCACTCACGCGTTACCTTATTTTGCTACGGTATTCTACATTCTACATATAAGGTGAAGGTTTTCCCCAGTCAAGTTGGTCTTTGAACGAATTAACTCTAAGCCTGAAAAAATTATTTGCATCTATGCATCTATGCAGGTGAATATTATTTCACCTTGCAAAGCTATCTAAAGCATTATGAAAATGCCAGCTAGGTCCGTCCATCAAGTTTAAAGCAACGCACCTTTTTATAATGTTTATATCATAAAAAATAAGTATAATGAAGTTTTAAATGTACTGTTAAAGAATAATTGAACGCTTTTAATCCATTTTTAGCATTTATTATGTATTTAATTGCAGTTTTAAATGTCATTTCGCTGCTCATTTAATTTTACGAGTGAATTGAACTTTATAATATCATATTTTTACTTTCTCTTAAACACGCAATAAATTGCTACATATTACCTATCCTGTCTGTATGATATTTAACAAAAATGTTGTTTATATAATAATAATAACAATCTCTCAAAATTAACTCTGTCATATTGGCAGCGATTGAGTATTCTGACTACGTAAGTTATACGTAATTTTATATTATTAGGGTATCAGGTGAATCTATTATCGTAGCTAAATAAAAAATAACGAAAAAATATATTAAAATTTGCTAATTGCCTTCAGAAATAAAATGACAATAATGATACAAATTAATCCAAATTACCCAGCAATAATGCGATAATCACTTGTGTAAATAAAAAGCAGGTTTACACTCAATAACCAATAAAGATTAACACAAATAAAGTGACAGACGGACACACGGTGAGTAGCGGTCCTTATGCAAAAGTGGACGATAACTTGCTCCAAATGTTGCGTAAATTCGAGCAATAAAACGGTAACAAGTAAATATTGAACAGCGTGGGACACTAAAAAACACTTACACGGAAAGAAAAATGCTTTTTTGGTTTGAGGGTCCCGTATTATATATATTACTTTTTTATAAAGTTTAAATTATTTGTATAAAGGTTGTTAGTTTTTTGTTCGGGTAGGTTTGTATTGGACCTTTATCTCACCGTGATACCTACTTGACACAAAAATACTAGGCTCTCAAGTGCACTGCACTGCTGGAACGCTCGTTTCGGGTGGCGGGCACTCTAAGGCTGAGATCTATAGAGTGTGCTTAGACTTTGCTCAGACTTTAATTCGAGTATAAACCTACGTAATGAAGTAAATATTTGTTTGTTTTAATTTGGAGCTAAGTTTTTGGTAAGTCGTCGATTAGGTGCACTAAGGCTTAGCTTAGCAACTCAGAGAGATTCGAAGATTCCATTTTAAATACCGACTTTGTACGGTAAAGTCTGAGCAAAGTCTAAGTACGCTCTATAGATCTCAGCATAGAATTCTTCCACTGTGCTTTGGCTGCTTACAATGTTTTCTTTCACAGTAAGCTAAAGTTTATTTTAGGATATTTTTTTCTTAGCCATTATATTATACGATACACAGAGTATGTATTAAAAAGTCAGGAGTACGTACCCTCTTTCAATGGAACCATACTCGTAAATTCTTATGTAGGACTTTAAAGAATTTGGCAATTTCGTAAATCAATGGGCAGAACCGCATCACCTGGTAAACCGATTCGCGGCACTTACCGCCGATTTATTTAAATAACTACTTTCATACAAACGTGGTGATTACCTTAGGTAGGTAATTGTATTTCTCAGACGTTGTATGTTTTGTGTGTTTGCGGAAACGTTGTTAATGGAAATTGGGATGGACGTTGTAATTTTATTTGGTTTTGCTTCAGGTCGTTTATATTGAAGAAGTTTGTTTTTCGAAGAGGCAATTAGTGTTCTACTTTTAAAAATATTGCAGAGTATTTGTTCAGTTAAAATTTTTTTTAATTTAGATCTAGCTGGCCCGACAGCCATTGTCCTGCCCTGAGAATAAAAAAATCTGGGACCTACATACACCTACATACCGCTACCACACTGCCACTTACACCTGCCTATTTTTTTTAATTGTTCTAGTCTGGTTATAAATATCTACCATATATCCCAATTTACAAGTAGTATATATCAGTTATCTGGTTTCTGTCCAAACTTTACATAGGTAAGTTACCGTGTTTGAAATATATTCCAGATTATTTATTTTGGTCAATACTTTTTTATTCAAATAAATTAAAAACAGAGGTTTTTTAAATGTCTGAATAGAAGTTACCTATTTGATCTAAACACAATTAATTCGAATTTATGTTTACGAGGTGTCAGATTCTTTTCTAACATGCAATTTGTAAAGTAGAGGTAACATTAAACGGACATGAGTTATTATAAATTGAACTGTGAAAGGCATTTAAATTATAGATATATAATAAAAATACAGAGCGTGCCAATTTTAAGTGGCAAATTAATTTATACTTGTTTGTAACTGTGTCGCCCATTTTTAATCAGCGAAAACATATGTAATTAATTGCTACTGCATAAAAAATGAATTATTTGATTTTTATTTTTACTAAGTGTTTAATCTTGATAAAAAAATCAATTTTTTATTTGGGTTGGTCCGTTAGTAATAAAAATATTTTTTTAAGACATTAAAACCGTAATATATATACATATTACCTACATTATATTATCAATTAGATAGTTCTCAAGTGCTTAATGAACCCTAAATCTATCTATTTAATTAGGAGCGCTCCATCATTTTTAATTAGTTCTTAATCACAATATTTTGCAGGATATCGGTAGTAATTAGTAAACCGGATCTCAACGACAAAAATAAGACATGAAAATGTCATTTCACTATGAACATGTAGCAGTAGAAGTTATTAATTACTCTTATTTATTGACTAATTAATTAGTTAACTAAACATGTATGTAGGAAATTAACTAACATATTAGTTTTAGTCACAATATTGAACATGCCTCATGTTTTAGTAGCCCAGAATATTTTTTAAGGCGTTGTGTATTTATCAAGCAATAAGTTTGTGCAGTGGTTTGTGTGTCAGTCAGTCATCTGTTTTATATGTATTTATTGTCAAAATGCTTGCGGTTTCGCTTCGTAGGAGGTCTTGAGTTCTGGCCCTCCCAGAATTTTGTAGGTACGTGAATGGAATAACCTATCATCAGTTTCAATGTAATGTTAATTAAAGCTCGACACGTAAGTCGTAAATTTTTCTTTTGTAGATGTCTAAAGTCTACACGCGATTTTTTATCAAGAATAGTGTAAAGTATGTAGACGAAAACTTTAGAACTTTTTTTTATCATTAAAGGCATGTTAGGCTTAGTCCACTTTTGGGCAAAGCTCGTCTCTGTAATTTCCTCGTAAGCTCATAGCAACTTTAGTTATATAGCACTCTCAAACTTTATAGTAAACTACCTGTTGCCTGTGACTTCGTCCGCGTGTAATTTTCTGTTTATAACAATATGTAATACTTATTCTGGGATGTTCGTCATACACGGCTATCTGATCCCAATAAAATGATGTCAATAACTGACAAACCTACTGTCTACCACATATAGGTAGGTACTTCTCCTTTTTTTGTAACGTTTTAGTAACGTTCTGGCCTCCTAGCATGGCAAGCGTATAGAGCAGTCTCGAGTCTTCGACAAATAATAATCTCGGATTAATTTCATCACGTCATATTTAAGTAATTTCATTGGTCGAAGATTTGAGTCTTCTCTAGTCTACGCTTGCCAACGGAGGCTGGTTGTAGTCTTGTCTTCAGACTTTAAGATTTCTACAGTTCTAATTATAATATATAACAAAAATAACACTTTGCTCTAATAATAAAAATATACCGATATTTCATATAATAAATAATAGTCCTGCTAAATGTAAAAACCAGTTACACCCAATAAACTATAAATACCATGTAATAGACTATGTCCCTACCCTATAATTTAGCAACATATAACTTGTAACTTCGACCTGAACAACGTTGCAACTCATTCCGTCTTGTAATCTCGTTTGATGAACGGTTATATTCAATGGAAAGGATATGCTATGTTGCGATATACATTATTATATTGTGTTCGTAATATATTTTAACCTACAAGATGTTATGGAGCAGGCCATGTTCAGGATCTCTCTACGCGAGAGGGTCCGAAACGTATAGAAAATAAAATGATCGAGATAGCTCGTAAAGACAGTCAGCTTAAGTGGCAATAGTTCTCGAGTGGCGACCACGTAGGTGCGGTAGACCAAAGACCTGGTCAGAGTCACTGGTGCCGCTGAATGCAAGGGACCTAAAACCTTTCGTTCTGGAAATCAATGGCGGAGACCTAATGGCAGTGAACATCCTTGGGCTGAAAATGTACTTACTAGAGAATTATGAAAGATGTAAATGCGAACCTAAAGTGCATTAAAAAAAATAATTTAAATATTACTTTAGAGCATAACTATATCAATATTTATGTTAAATTCTTTACAAAGACTAACTATTGCCTAACAGGTTTTTTATGTTTAATTTTGAGTTACAATGTTTATTAGTAATTTATTGTAATAAGTTAATTAGAACAAACCCCCACCGATCGAAGCATAATTAAGAGTATTTTCAGATCAATTTAAAGTATTTATTTAATGGTATGCTCTCAAGTCAGTGTTTAAAAAACATATTGGTAATGACAAATAAAGTGGATGTTTCTCAGTAAACAGTGAATTATTGCCGGCAATCGTTTCGGCAATGTTTGGCATTTCCTGCAATTAAGGTTTTTGTTATTTTAAAGAATTTATTTGCCAACTTCGGGAATGTTTTTCTTAATTTCAAATATGCAGTAAATTGTTTATTTACCTATTGGATTAAGGTAGAGGTTTACCTTATGTAGAGTCATTCGAATGGATTTATTTTTGGTATTTATTTGTTATATTATTTAGGTACATTTATTACAAACAAATATAGTCGATGAAATGTTGTATTTTATTGAAATTTTAAAATAATTAAATCATGATTATTTTTTTAATTATACCTAATGAAGAATCAGAAATAAGAAAATGAAAATACTAAACTAGTCCCGGCCCACGGTTTTACCTGCGTTTCCGCATAAAAAAATGGCCAACTACCTACTATATATTGTAGCTAGAGAAATATGAAAATAAGCCTTATATCGTTGCAATAAAGTTCATCTGTTTAATCATGTTTCAGTATATTATGTAGATTCAGAAGAACCTTATTGCAATATCATATGGTTAATTTTTTTGCAAAACGTCCTATCAAATGACTCTGATAGGGCGTATTTCGATATGACTTATATTCGAAAATAAAAGTAAACGAAATCAAAATCAACTCAAAATAACTATAAAAAACAGCCAGTTCACAGACGATATCTAATTTAAGCTATGTATATGTACAAAAAAAACTTTAAAACGAATTTATTAATGTAATTTAATTAACTTGCGCGCTCTTGTTTTGCCAATTCATGTCAGCGTGATGGATGCTTTATCCGCAACCTTAGCCTTGGAATGTTTTAATTTTAACACTTATTAACCTTAACGTGGAACATGTGACTTAAATACTCGCTTAATTATATCTGACTGATAAATAAAAGCTCAGAAGACATGTTGCTCAATTTAAGTGTAATGAGAGGTAACATTATCGCAGCTTCGTACAAATTAATTGGATTTCGGACAAGAAATTGAAGAAGAGTTTTCGTGTGTGGATTCAGTATCCAATAAGAAACTTTTCCATATTCAAGTATCATTATTGTTCTGATTAAAATTAATTCGTAGGTATAGGTACGCTACACGGTACACTTGCACTTGGGAGCCAGTTCCACCCTGGGCATTGTGTGCCCTCGGCCACATCATTACTGAACACGGTGAGATTGTAGTCAAACACAGGCCTATACATAGTAATAAAAAAAACTAAAATAAGGGCTTTTGAGAGCCTAAAGTTTTAAGCTATCGCTTACCTATTCTAAATAGCTACTTACTATAGGCTAGTTCAACGCTCCGGGCTCTCCATAAACAATACTATTTCTTTCTTTTATTTTTAAGAATTTCTTTAATTTACGATGGTTTTTTAATTCACCTGCGGAACTGCAAATGCTATAAATTACGTTCAGCTCATCTTTAATGAATCGTTAAGTGTTTTGGATGCAATATTCGCTGATGAGGCCACCCGCAGTGTGCTAACTTGCAAGGAGAGCGTCTACAGTTTTATTATATGATATTGGTTTAGTTTTTGTTTGTGGTGTCTCCGTCATCTATTTATTCCGCGTATTTTTATATGGTGCAGTCACCTCACGAAGTCTATTAAAAAAAAATCATATATAGATAATTATTTTCAATGGAAAATTATGTACAATTCAAATTCAAATTATGACATTCTCAAGACCTTTCTGCAGCTTTTGACGGAACTCAAAACATTCGGATATACTTAAATAGATAAAAAAAAAACTTTAAACATACCGCTTGATTCACTTTGAAAGCCAGAGTTTCTCTTAATTTTCTATTTAAATTTAAATTAAAAATATATCACTAGATTTCAATTTTTTTTGTAAATGTTATTTTTTTACGTTTTTACGAGTTGCGCTAGCTGGATTTCACCTCTAATATGTATGGTGATAATTTTACGATAATGTTCATTATTCTACCTTGTGGGGGGTACAAGGTGGACCAACGATCTTGTGAGGGTCGCGAGAAACCGCTGGATGCGGGTAGCGCAAAACCGGCCATCAATCGTGGAGATCCTTGGGGTCCATCCGGCAGTGGACGTCTTTCGGCTGATATGATGATTCTAAATATTGAAATTACCTCTTGCGAATCATTTCGCTTCTATTTGCTGTCAAACAATAAACTATAATAACTAAACATATAAATCTTGTCCACAATCATCTGTTACATTGATAAACGTCCACATCCTAGAAGCAATAGATAGATGATAATATATTTCCTTCTCCCATACACACGTTGTAGAGAGAAGGAAACATAGATTATACAACGTACTGTTACGAACGACTTCGATTATAGAGTTGAAATAATACTAGAAGTGGCATATCTAATTATTAAAAAATCTGTACTTTGTATATTTGGTATTACTTTTAGTTGTTGTCACCAGTCAAGTGTAAGTAGATTGAAATAATAAACCATGTAAAAAAAATGTAGTAACATTAATTACTTGAAAAAAAATCATTTATTTTCCAATCTGCAGGTTCTGTCTTATTTTAAAATGTGTATTTAGTTAGGTACCCTTACTGTAGGTTAGGTCAAGTACCGTACTATAGGGTAGTTGAATGACACATCAAATCAGCTACTTTTTAATAAATGTCAAAACGATAGTTTATATGGAATTTTGTATGAAATATTACACTATGACGTCATAGTTTCACAGCATCAAATCATCTACTCTTAGTGGTTCCACTGATAATTAAAAATCATAAAAAGCATTAAAAATACAACATATTTGTTTTTTCCACGTGTTTTTAGATGTTTTATGCATTGGTTAGTGTTCGGTCATTTATTTTTGACACTGTCAACTACCCTATTGTGTAGCTGTCATAAATATTATGGAGTATATTATGACATTTATAAAATACAAATCTGAATCATAAAAAAAATATTTTACGTATGTATTGATTATTTAGATTATATAGCAAAAGTTCGACAAAAAATACATGAACTGATGAGAGCATGCTTTCTAAGCATTTTAACATGTAGCTAAGCGTATTGCCTACATGTTATATGCATTGGTAGTCTCTCTGGCATTGCCTGCCTGCTTGTCACACTTTTGACAAAAAACTTCCACAGGTCCTATCTAGTTACAGCGTGTCATTGTAGAAACTCCAGCGCAGGTGTGGCCCGGCTAGCGGCTACGGCTAGGCGTGTGAAGGCTACATTTAGTATGTGGCTAGAATAAATAACAACCTCCTGCTTTGATATGTGCAATGTAAACAAACGTGGTACCTTTATGAACAGCGTCTCGTTACTGATAGATTTAATTTAGGATCAGATTTATGCTACAGTAGGTGCAGGGCGTTTAATCATAGTTTACGGCTGTGGGAGTTTATGGTTGCACAGTAGATTTTAATACAAACTCTACATTTTTGCGTTCAAAATAAAGTAAAGCGATATTTTGAAATTGTTCTCATTATTTCCTCAAACACATAAATATCATATTGTAGTAAATTAGCATAACTACTTAATTAAATAAACAGAAAGTTGGAATTTACTGCCAGCAATTATTAAAAAAATACTTAATTATTTGGGTTAACTGAGCAATTAAATTAATTACTTATTCTGTACAAAAAAGTGATCCAATAAAGAACACATTAAAACCAGAACAGTTAAAAGAAATTTCATAATACCTATTAAACACTAATTTCAGATTTAACGACTGTATTA
Organism: Tethea ocularis; assembly: GCA_963555595.1. NCBI lineage: Eukaryota > Metazoa > Arthropoda > Insecta > Lepidoptera > Drepanidae > Tethea > Tethea ocularis. The sequence continues at coordinate 7,540,471 of OY741972.1, read as the reverse complement.
AACACGTATAAAATAATAAGTGGTACTTGTGAAAATAAAGTAGAGTGAAGTGATGTGAAAGTGTCGATAAAAAAATCCAAATGCGGGCAACGAAAATGACATCGTCACATTGTCGTAGCGTGACGCCGCCTCTATCGCGGACATCGTCGACGGACCTCGTGTCGGCGTGTCCTATGTCGCCAGATCTGTCACGCAATCGAGCTCTGTCCCCCGACGTGTCTAACTACGCGAGACATCGACCATTATCTCCTGACGTTTTCCGCCCACTCTCCCCTGACTTTCCGCGTCGATCGCGGTCGCCTGCTCGACCAAGGTCACTTATGGAATCCTTACTCGTTGCCAAAATGGAGGCTCTGAGTACAGGAAAACTCGTGAGGACGGATTCCATGGATAGTTGCAGCAGTTTTGGATCAATGTCTTCGTTGCCAAGTGATGTGTGCCGATGTGATGACTGCTTGCTTGGCATCGTAGATTTTTATATGCCGAACCCTGATGCGAATAAGGCGTTAAAAAAGGTATGTTTTTAATTTTGTATCATTACTTATTCCACGATATTGAAAAGTGTTTGATTGGTAATTCCTGGGAGCAAAAATCTGCAGATTTAGTTCCAAAAGATATTTAGATTCAATTTAAAAGATATTCAAAATGGGATCGTTTGTGATATAATATTATTTAAGTAAAATTTCTGCTGAAGTTTTTGAAGAGTTTCTTTTTGAGATTTTGTTGCTCCTTGGTGTCAAAATTGCAGGAAAATTTAATTAAGAAATGTAATCAGCAGAAGTAAACTTGTAATTTGAAAGCTACGTTTGAATCGCCATCTAGATATAGCAAAACAAGTTATTAACTACAAGAGTCATTTTGTCCCAAGCTTGTTGCGTGCGCGCACGTTAAATATTTCAATAAGATGTAGTTGTAAGGAAAAGAACTAGATGGCGTTGGAATAAGATGATAAATAATAGTGTCGGGTATTGGTTTTATGAATTTGACGTGATTATAAACTATATTTGGCCGCACAATTTACCTTCTTAGAAAGTTTTCTTGGTGTATCTTAGATTCTTAGACCTGGTTCTTACCTGGTTTACTTACTACTTTTACTATTCGTTTACTCATCTTTTTTTTTTGTCCTCAATTACTATGTCATACACCGATCAAGCTTTCTGGTATAATAACTATTAATCACAACACTAATAAGAATTACAATGTACGTAAATAAATAATTTAAAACGCAGTAAGAAAATTCACGGCTTCTTTTTACGTCAAGTCGTGCGTCAATAACTTTGCACAAAAAGCGTTCATCTTCACCTTCTCAGTGATGTATTTTATATTACTTATTTGGTGTCATTCAGAGAGTCGATTATAAAACAATTGCTGATCCTGAATTGTGTGCAAAATAAAAAGAGAAAGTAAATCAAATACATTAATTCTTATTTTGTAATCACTAGTTAAGAGAGAGCTAGGTAATCTGTAATACAGGTCAACAATTCCTAGTACAGAAACCAGTCTGCCACAAATGAATTTTAATTTGGGAACTGTATTATTTTATTTATCATGTAGTTATTTTATTTAGATGTCTATATTCGACATCTAAAAGATGGCTATTCTTTATAGTAATGTTTTATTAAGCTTAATAGTTCAGCTTCTCACTCATTAAGTTCTATGAATATAGGAGCTATTAGACAGTTTATAATATTCACTACGTTACTTTCTTCTTTATCCTATGGTTCTCCATGAAAAGCGCATGAAAGCTTTTATCGATAGAAATATTTGTCCACCACTAAAAATGTTATCGGTGTCAGCTCTCAATTTCAATAAACATACGAGGAAATCGGTAATTTATGACATGACAATTATTTTACGATCACAATAATTTAATTGCAGTTAAACTGCAGTTAATATTTCGTTTGAATTTTTCCAATACAGACAATATTTTGATTTTTCATTTTACCTGCCATTAAATTACGTGCTATGAGTATTTAGCAAATTCTTGCACTTAGCTTCTATCTTTCAATGTCCAATAGAAGAGTGATAAACCCCAAGTAAGAATCAAGAAACTTAACACATCATTCTAACATTTTATTCAGTATAGTCTGACAATAATTTTCCTATTCAGAATAATGTAGTATGCATTGACGTTAAAGGCAAAGGCATTCTGTGGCCTAATGAAACCACCGGAACTTTATGCGTACCTTAGATAGTCACAATGCCATAGAAATGTAAACCTTCACCCAAACTAAATATGGTTGTTAATAGCTTACAATTAATGATATAATTAAAATTGTCGCAGTGTCCCAGTGACGTCACCGGACGCGCTTCGAATGTTGCGCCGGAGTTCGTGCGTCATTCGTACGTCATTCCTCTCTCTTAAGGCTTTCTCGAGCCATTTTTGGGATGCCGCACATTTCGAATGGTTTAATGTATTGGTTGTTACTGTTTTAATTCAGACTATTGGCAGGAAATTCCATTAAGGGAATGTAAGAGAGATAATGTATGTTAAAGAGTTTTAGTTGTGGGTATATTATGTTTGTTGGACCAAAAATAGAGTACATATTAGTAATATAATGAATAAAAGTATAAATTATACAACGTGCCTCCAAAAAAAAATTTGTGAAAATTTGTGAATGAAAACTTTTTTTTAATTCCCGTAATTATTAGTATACGACGTGTCTTCATTATGTATGTTTACCTTTTAAGAGTTGACACCGTGACTAGAATGCATTCCAATAAATAAATCATCATTTTATATTGCTCTATCACACGTTGAGAGGATTCCTTTTAATACCATAAAAGGAACGGCGCTTAATCATAGTTACATACTTTCTCATCTATCACATTTTTTATGTAATATTGCAGATAGGTACTCAATGTAATAATATAAAATCTGCAAGGTGTAGCTACTAAACCTTTATTTATAAATATAGTGCTTTAGCTCCAAATAATATTTTTTTGGGGTAGGTTTACCAACGTTTAACTGCTGCCTATTGTGGTAGTTATTTTAAAATATTCCATATAAAATTTCCCTCACAAAAATGATCTCACAAAAAATCGTGCCTATATAACTACGGTATACATATACCTATGTATTATTTTTTTGCAACAAAAATATGTAAAACCCTTTAAAACATTTACAACGCTTGTTTATACAACTACAGAATTTGTTTCGTCGGAAAATTTTAAGGTTAATATAACAGCTAAAAATTGACGCCCATCATTATAGCAATGGCGATGAAATGCCAATATTATTGAAGCTTCCAAGGAGGCTCCATGTCTCGTATTAAAAATAATAACAGGTGACTATAATTTACTGGTCGTTCATTGTTGTCAACGTATTTGATGTTCACAGAAAAATCAGATTTATTAAAAGGAGAGTTACATGGATGAGTTGTTTGATTAGTTTTTTTTTTCTAGGGAATACGGTTTTTTTTTTGAAAGGACTAAAGGTAGCCTCTGATGGCTGCACCAACCTTAATGGACAATCGGCGAGCGCAGAGGGCTCTCAGCCGGGTAACATTTAGGTAACCACGCCTGAAGGGCACCCCCGAATGGGGTACGAACCTCGGCTCAGGGCGTTACCGGGGGAGGGGGAGGACTTAGTACGAGTTACGACTAATTGGGGGTGTCGGATTACTAGGGAATACTGAAATCATTACTACTCATCCAACTACTCGAGATAGAGCAAGAGTATTGAATACTCCTGCTCAAGGGCATTCAGATGAATCAGTTGTCATTTAAAAACGTCCCTTATTATTCCTATCCTTACCATCTCAGAGCTGTAGCTTAGCGAGTTTGAATTTAGAATGCTTTTCTTGAAAATACATATTTGATTCAAACTAGTTATAGAGTAGTGATGTTACCATTATTTTGTCAATCAGCATTTGTCACAATATGTACACATTGAAGCAAAACGTCGCAGAAAGTGGGTAGGTACATAGTAAATACCTATAATAGGAATTGTATGAAGGCGTAGAGCTATTTTATCGTTATTGGACGCTAGCTATCTTGACTCCGCCTCCTTTATCGTATCTGAAAATGTGACAACACTAACTTAACGTTCCTTCTAACGGAGTCGTGATGCTAATCTATATTTTGTAAAGTAATTATTGTGAATGTGTTTATGCTAGGAGTAGATTTATCTTTATTGTAATATTGTAAGACATGTTGTAAGTAAGTATTTGATAGCATGATATGGTTAAATTAAGGAAGCACAAATATTATTTCAAACTAACTGTTTTACCCGTAAAAATATTGCCAATGTCTGTGTTTCTAGTCTGATGCTACAGTTTATTTACATGCAAGATTATATCATAATCGATTCAGAAGTTTTTCAGAAGTTTGGTTGTGAAAAGATAACAAACAGATAAACATAGTTCCTTTCAATATAAATGACAACACATTTTTAATAATATCAGTGTAAGATTTTATCTTTTACTTCGAAAATTTCAATTTTTTTTAATTGTCTGTACTTTCTATTACTTTGAGGTTTATGACCTTATTTTTTAGAAGAGTTGATTAGTACCTAGTCATACCATTATATTAGTGGGCAGATAAGTGTCAATATTATTTCAGTGATTTTACGTATCTAAACAGAACCCAATTATTATATCACGAAAACTTAATCAGCATTAGTTATATTTCACGAACTAAATAAAATATACTTTAAGAAACATAAAAAATGAGGTGACAATGGACTGACATCCATCAATGTTAACGAACTTTGTCAAATAATATTAGTAGGTATCGAATATAACAACCATAATGCGAATTTCATGGAACGTCATAAAATGGTGGTAAAAAATATCGAATTATAACCGTTCAAGAGACATTACTACCAAATGACGTGTGACAATATGAATTATTTCGCTCGGTACAGTAATTGCACTGTGCTCCATTATTACAGGACTTGATATCGTAAAGTGGCGCCTGACAAACAGCCTTGGAGCCTTAAGTAATAAAACAACTTAAGGTGGTTCTTGGGTTTTTTGAAGAGAGTTATCCCTCACAACAAGAACTAGTATTTTGCAGCTCTCACTAAGTATATTACAATTCATCCATTATGTTTTCTACACTAATATAAAATGTCAAAAACTTAGAATATCTAATGATTTATTTTTGCATTGGATTTGGAGTGCCGTGGAAACCAATCATTACAAAATTTATGCTACCTACCTTTACCTCCAGGCAAAAGGGGCGAAAATGTTTTATTTTTTAAACCTTCTCTATTATACCGGGTTTAAGTGACATCATAGCGATACACATTTATTGAGGGGTCCAGAATCCATGATTTCCCAGAATCTAGAATCTCGGATGCTATATAAAGCTATTGAGAGAATATCCAGGTACCTATTACTTTTTTATCTTATGTGAATGCAATGGAATAATAATATTGCATAAAAGACAAGATCTTCAATGATGTAAATTATTGTTTCTTGTTTCATATGTATAAACACATTATTTAGATGCAATACGTATTTTATCTATTCATAAATAAATTGTTTTTCTGCTTTCTCAAATAACAGCATGTTTATTTTTTAATTCAAGGTTGCAGAACGCACGGTTTGCGTAAATATCTACAATACTCATGCGTCATACTAAGTCTTGCACGCTTTGCTTCTACTTAGTACATTAATGCTAAAAAGTTTTGGTAAAAAAACCTTATTTTGTTAGTTTATATATATTTTGATTATATTATTATTTGACGTATACATTTGCTACCTTAGTATAAAAACATGTAAATTAAAATAAGTTAGACTAGACTATCAGTGGGCTTCGCACATTTATCTATATTTGATTATTAGGAGTCGTACGGTAACATTTCAGTTTTTATAGTATAGAATTTATTTTATTTTTTTATTGTTTAATTTAATTAAACTCGAGAGTTTTATATCATTACTAGCTGTTCTCCGTGGTTTCACTTGCGTTCCCAGGATAAAAAGTATAATCTTTGGGGGATAATGTAGCCTCTTAAATTAGTGAAAAAAAATTTCGAATCAGACCAGTAACTCCGGAGATTAGTGCGTTTAAACAAACTCTTCAGCTTTATTAATAGTACCTATAGATTATTTTTTAAATAAGGCAATCGACTTACTCATGTGTTCTCCTCTCAACCATGAGCTCTGGCAACTAGGCATGGTCAAGGAGACAAAATAGATGGACAACGTTGTTTATTTTCCTCTTTGTTTTATTACCCTTTCTATAACAAATATAAAACTACAAAATCTTAGTATAATTATTTATTTCTGATAACGAAGTTCTTTATAAAAAAATGTCCATACAATTTTTATGTAATGCAATAAAATCTATTTTTAGATATGAATTTAATTACTATGAGTCTTACAAAAAGTGAAACTCAAGTGTCACTTACAATTAGATATTGGGCACCTAGATGTAAAATGTTATGACAGATGCAGTCACCTCAGAATGGTTGAAAACCACAAGATGTATCAGAGAACATTTGTTCAAAACTATATACCCATAATAAAGCTGAAGAGTTTGTTTGCTTGTGTTTTCATGTGTTGGCCACGTCATCACTCCCCACAATTAGTCAATGCAAAATCAAGAAGTTAATAGCCTATTTAATGAAATAAATTATTTCTTAGTTTCTTTTGCAAAGTTAATGTCAATGAACTTTAGAATTTCTACGTTTTTAGGTTTTCCTACCCGAAGGGCAAAACTTAGCCCTATTGGTGTCACTCTAGCTGTCTCTAGCTCGTAAACGGAATGAGTTACTGTCCTGAACTTGAGATACATATATATTATATATAAAATTCAAAGTCCCTGAGTGATGATTAAAATCCTATACCGCTTATCCTAGAGACATTCTATTTGGAGGATTGTTTGACATTTGTATAATGCACGGAAATATAATAGATCGAAGATCGACCCGCTCTAAACCGTTTTAGTAATATTAAGAAAAAAAATCGCCTGTTTCCCTTAAAAAATAATATTGAAAATTTCCATAAATATTTTATTATAGATGCCATAAACTCTTATTATTCTGATGTCACACTTGTGTGTGATACAGTCTTATATATTTAGATGAGTTCATTGTCATCGAAAGGTTTATAATTTAAGGTACAGTTCTTATATTTTGAATTGAAAAATGTGTTTACCCGCCGTTATAACAAGTAGGTATTTTTTATGTTCAAAAATTTTATGAAAAATTCTAAGAATTAACCAACCATTTATTTAATATTTGCAAGAGGTTATTGTAATTTTTTTTTCTTCAGTACTTGAAAATTTTTGTATAATAAAAATGTACACATAGAAAAATCGGTCAAGTGCAAATCGGACTCGTGCACTTAATCGGTTCCGTAATATCGTATATTTTTTTAATTTTCATTTTACAGTTGAAAAACGTCGAAAAAAACACTTTTTTCTGTCCTGGGGACCTGCGTATCTTTAAGTTTTTAACATTATTTTATTCGTATTTTTTGATGTTATAGCGGCAACAGTCAGGACATACGGACATACGGACGAACGGATGGACTGCGGGAGCAGGTTCTTTTGTGTGATACTTCTAAATTAATATCCATTCAATAAAAAATTACAATTGATAGCTTCGATTTCATTAATAATAATATGTAAATTAGTCTCCTCCTTAAATTATGTCTTTTGTAAACCAGTGTGTTGCCATGACGTCATGAAGCTTATTGAATATTCATAAATGTCACGAAGATTTTTGATTATTGACAATTTTATTAATAGTTGTCAGTGCATGATTTATCTTGGTTTTCTGTAAATGTATTGTTTTTTTTTAGTTAAATACGTATATAATGACGCAAAAAGTTTATTTCATTATGTAAAAAACAAACAGGCTTTTAAATGTCAATTAGGTATATTTTATTATAAGAAGCATTTTGTTACTTATTTATGTGTTTTTATTTATTTTTTTAGAGTTCCGTACCCGTAATATGGTCAACTACTGAAATTTCGATATGTTTAATTTAGACAACAATATTTTCGTAGAGTTCTACTAACTTATTTTAATTGAAGTAGCTCATAATTTACTACAATTTATTTGTACTACTTACTTTTATTGTTAATATGAAATAATCTTATCAACTTGTATTTGACAGTTTTCTAGAAAAGATACCACTTAAAAATTGTGCAAAAAAACTGATCAATCGTTATACCTATTTTAAGATCTTCTATACAAAATGATATTGATGTTTGCGCACATTCATCATGGAAATAAGTGCTAGTAGGTAAATATGGTTTTTCCAAATATATTTAGGTAGTACTTGTTATACAGAAGTGTGATCGACGATTAATATAATTGATTATGAAAGGTAAACTGACGTCATATAGGTAGGTGACACACGACAAGAAGTTAAAATAGATAATGATAATAGAAATAGATCCTACCTATTTGCGTTGTAAAAAAATAATTGCGCTACAAAATAATACATACCTATAATTACTTCCACATAATAATAATTTATAATAGTAAAGGTAAAAGGAAAATGAACCCATTAATTACGGTCAACATTGACGTCACCGGTGACAATAGCAAAAGTGCATTAGAATATCCACAATTTAAATTGAAGTCACGCACAGGATTTAACTGATTTCTAAATAAACCGCTAGTGACTTGACTAGGCTATCACCCGCATATCTTGCGGATCGACGCACCAAAGAATCAAGCAAGTAAAGCAAGCCACAGTCAGTCAGTTGCGCGCGCGCAATACGTAGAGGCTGCCGCGCGAAGTAACACAACGTGCGCAGTACTTAAATTGCTTGCGTACGCAACGCCTGCGTGCTTTTGGACAAAACAGTGACAATCAGTGTATTTTTACCTAAAATGTTGCTACATTTCTCAATGTCAGGCGATAGGCAGTTCTTCGCGAAGTGATAGTAAACAACAATGCCGGAGTGCACCGAACAATTAACGTTTACGATACCGATCATACGTTATACCATGGATCCCGAGGACAGACAGACAGACGAGCGACAGACATTGACGAAAAAAATGTCCCTATTAACCCCTGTGAAAATTGAGACTCCAGACAGTGGCAGAAGGTTATCAGAACCAACGAGGTACTATATACCACCGCAGTGTAATAACAGACTCTCCCCACGTAGTGCTCGAAAACGGGATGCTAGAAGAAACTCCAAGTCAGATATTAAAGATGATTCTCCTCCCAAGGAGATGTTTGGACCGAAACCTTGCAACTGTGAGGATTGTAGAGCTTCCAGTCCCTTGCCACCTGGATATGGCCCACAGACATTATCTCCAGGTTACGATCAAATGAAGATGTCTTTACTGGAAGTCCCGTGGACTGAGGATTACACAGAAGCGTCAAGCGATGACCTTAGCTCGGAGTGGGATTCTGATGTTCCTGAACCGCCTCCACCTACACACAAGGTAAAAAATAAGGAAAACCATACTGATAACGATATACTTCGAATAGGTACCTATTATTTAAAAAATGGTGACCAAGCTATTTTGTTATTAATTTCAAAAGTAGGTATTCAGAAATATTATACAAATTAACTATTATTTGATGTAGTGAAACATACCTAACTGCATTATTTCTTACATTTAATATTTATTCAATATCCTAAAGATATCAATCTAGAATTTAAATAACTTGTTGTAACAGATTGAAAGTTTCAATGAAACAGATATTGCTGTGACGATAATAATGGTTTACGAAACAATAGAGTAGTTAATTAAAACTTCACATTGAATTGCAAATCTGTTTACAAGTGATCCATTGAAAGAATTTGGTGGAGGTCAAATTTTATTGAAACGCCAAACCATGGAAACTCTTTATCAAGCTGGCACCGAAGATGACGTCGTGATAAACAAATTCTACAACGTAAATCTTATGGTAATAGGAGCACATACATTATAATATTTTTGCGAACAAAATGTTAGCCTTCCAGTCAAAAACCAATACAAGATTTTACGTATCAATAACAAGAATATCTTAAATGGTTTGAATTTAAAAAACTTGAAGACGATTGCTACTGGTGTGACTTTGACCCAAATTATAGTGATTATAAATTTATTTCTAAAACTTATACCTTGGCGTAGTTGAAAATGAGAGTTTGTACAATTTATTTGAAGCTATAACGCTAAATCGTTCTAACGAGTTTTTTTTCAATTACATTGTCCCAGTTATTGTTGACAAAAACCAGAGTTAAATCTTCAACCAACACGTAGTTAGACGTTCTAGTTCATAATTGTTGTCTCATCATAGATAGACTTCTTAGAAAGTCTGCGTTCATTTCTAAGAAGTTATTACTGATAATTATAACATTTTATGGAATCAAATTACTAATTTATACATTATCATTACTCACAAAGTAGTAGAGACAAGTATTTTTTATTAAAGTATTTAAAATAAAACTAGTTTTCTGTTGTTGAACAACATTAGACTCAAACTTCTTATCAACTAAAATTGATTCCATTTTAAGCAGAGGCTTGTTTTTAAGGTAGTATGGAACTTGAAATACGTGTCTTATCATACTGCTAATTCAGCAAACAAAGAAAAGATACAAAGAACATTATTCGTACTTTTAAATGTTGCTCAAAATAAGCATGAAAATTTGCTAAATGCGATAAATCTATAAATATAAATAGCTCTTAGTTCTAGAAATACATTATAATAATACAAAACTCCTCACTAATATTATGAACATAGCTCAGTAGCGTAACACATTTTCATAAAAAGGTACCAGCAATATCGATATAATCCGTTTATAATCGATAACGTTATCGATCATAACGATGAGATGCTTTCACTACAAATGGGTGTCAGTGCATTGCGTACACCGTTACCTGGTTGTACTTGTGTCGTGTCGTGCCAATAACCTCTTTACTTTCACGCATCTTACACTACTATTGTTCGGTTAGTTGTTGTCAATGACATTGGGAGTATGGGTTTCATTCAAAAGGAAAGCCAGTATTGTGAGGAACTGTTTGGTAGGCTTATTAGGGTCGAAGTTATTTGCTATGTTAATTTTTATATGGATAACATCTTTAATGATATTAACTATTTCTAATTCTGCACCTTTGTGTGACATTCAATCAAACTACATATCTGTTTGGAATGTTTGTATTGTTTATTTTGCGTAATCATAGTTGTCATCGTTCGCATTGCTAGAATCATCAGCTGAAAATAAAATATGTGCCATTTTCGCATTAGTTTGGTATTCAATTATCCACGCTGCACCTATCTAAACACTGGCTCCATTTTATTTACTGCAAAGTGCAAAGTTGTAGCTCATTATAAATTATTACCCATAATCATAGGTGTATACATTTGCTCTACAAACCGTATTCGCAACTATACCTCTGTTACCTGACACCGCAACTGCTATTCCTAGCCTAGTAATCGACGTTTTTGCAGCTAAATTATGTCGATTTGCCTCATTTGGAATCAATTCGAGTGAGCCGTGATGAGATTCTAAAGTCACCATTTAATAGTTTAAATTAAGGGACTATGTTTTAAAATTTAAATTATAATTAGCAAATTAGAATCAATTTACGAAGAAGATATAGCAATTTTCTTGGATACGAAGAATTAATTGTTATCTTCAGTAATTTGTAAATAGATTAATTTTATTTCAATTTAATCATTTGGGGAGCTCATTAGGTCAGCACGCCTCGTTGTCTTCCGTTGGACATCATGAGAATTATCTGTCATTAAGACTCATTACGTCAGTTATATCTTATTAATTAGATTTTTGATTTAATTAAAACTAACACGCAGTTTCCGTAGACCTTGGTATTTTTTGCGTTATTTCATTTTAGATTACGCGAGTTTCATATATTTTTAGTAAAAGATTTATTTACCAAAATGATGTCATTGTAAACCTTTCAAATCGTAGAGTGACCCGAAACGGGAAACAAGCATTACCTCCTAAAGAAAACATTAACAATATTCAAAACCTAGAAACATGTCCTACTGTTTAATGTTTATATTAGAGGCACTACAAACGACGCGTGGCGATGGCGCCCGGAAGTCAACCGTGACGACTCACTAGCTTAGACTACACACGCAAACGATTAAAAATAAACAAAACACACGTGGGAAGAGAGTAATAGACGGCTTGATGATCAATCAATTACATTTGAATATTTTTTTAAGTATTAAGTTGGTTTTGGTTCATATATCATTGTTGTTACAAGGACGTATATTGACTTGAGGGTAGACAAAAACTAAATGTTGTAGGCGTAGTTACGTAATTTTTATCTTAGTTTAAATTATTGTTTCCGAAACTGATTCATCTTTATCTCATTGACATTTATATCCTTAATGGTATAGTTTATTTTAAACTCAAAATAAGGCACTTATGAATGTTGATAGTTACAATTATTACATAGAGTCTACCACACCGGTTCGGAATACAGTAACTTTAGACAGTCTCATTTTTTTTTTCATATAAGTACCAGGCAATGATTCAAAAGTAATAAATATATTCTGGAATCTTTTCATGTGGAATGTTGATCAAACTAAGAAATAAGAAGTGTGGATTTTAAAACCCATGAAAATTGTTCGTGCGCCAAAAACACCAAATCCTGTGGTCACCTCGTGGCAAACGTTCAGGGGGTGAATGACATTTTGAAATGACAAGTCAATAGCATGAAGGTGGCAATTTGAGAATGTCACGCGCATTGACGCCGATGACTTTAATAAAATTACCAAAATAATAGACATTTAAATTTGCTTGATTACACTGTATTGTACCTTTAGAATCGATTCGATTTTGTTAGTGGAAAGTTTGTTGAACTTGACGAATAAAGCTTATCATCATCGTCTTGCTTTATGCTGGTCATTACCATGGTACATTTAGATTATGGTTCTATGTCTTTTAATCCTCCCTCGTTTATTTTTTCTGATATATTTTTTCCAATATTAGTTTTGTTATTTTTGTGATCTGGAAGATTTGTGTTTTAGATTCTTACATCTACGGTTAGCGCTAAGTGTTCTCAACCTGATATAACTAAGCAGAAACGTGCCAAATATTGTATATCTAAGTAATTTAAATAAACCACCTCCTAGCATTGCTGAGGAATGTAACCCAGAGGTTAGATCAGAAGCTATGAATATTTATTTATACTAAATAGCGAAAAAATTTTGAAGACACAAGTCTTCTGCTGTGGAATAGTAGCATAAATACTGATGTCTAGAGTGGAGCGATTCCGATCGGACCAAATTGGACTCCATCCCTTTGGCCTTCTTACCTTCCACATAACTTCGGCTTCTAGATTGTCACCTTTCTTTAAGGCAATGTAACAAATATACGGAGGTTATCGAGAGAGAAAATGTGACTAATATAATTGGTTATATCCATGCTAGTACCTAACCTACAATCAGAAATCCTTGAATCTGCAAGGATTAAATGAAACCTGTCATTTAACTTACCCACGTCATTGTCCCTGGTGAGTCATTACTTCCTTGATCAATCTCGTAGTTTATTTTATTTCCATGTGCTCGGCTCGTGCTGTTCTTATTATCATATTCTTGGACAGCTTATGACGACATCTTTGCATATTCTTTAATTTACAAACGATTACCTCTAGATATATTATGCCTACTGCAGTGAATATGGTGAATTATAAAACATAAATAAATAAATAAATAATTATTTTTATATTTTCATCATGTCGTTTTATATGAGTGAAGCAAAACTGTCTAAATGGTTATTCTCGTGTCAGCAAACCAAATTTTATTCCTTTCTTAAATTTGTATTTCTCCACGAATGTTTCGATCAGTATATTCATTTTTGCTTTGTCATTTGGTTAGTCAGCAAAGACTTTACCGTATAGATTTTATTCTACCTTTATTAATAACGTAATCATTCGTATATTAACGAAGGATAAGGGTTCCAATAATTACCTGTATCCAGCAAATGATATGTTATGACAAAAACATGCCTACAAAACCTGAGTCATTGTTAAAACATGGCCTATTAATCATTTTGCCTGGAGGTATCTCATTAACAGAACTTATTATTAACTCCACTATAGAACAGCCTACGCCTACATCCGATGTTGCTTGTAATCAGTAACTAGTTATAAACATGACAGTTGACGATGTGCGTATACGTTTAATGTGTGTTCATGAGGTTGGTCAGGTTGGAGGTGATACTATTCTGTCTGGTTATTGATGAAATGATTGATGATTTTTTACATTCAATCACGCCTTAAAATTCTACTTCTTAACAAAAAATGTAAAGAAGCATTATCAATATTTAATATGGATCGTTTGTTATGCTGCTTACGAGCACGAGCATACGCTGCCGATTGTAAGTGGTTACCGTAGTCTATAGACGCTTGCAATAAGTGGCATCACGCGACACTGCTAACACTGCAATCATTTCTTTACACCTTGAAGAGTGCCATGCTTTCATTTTCATAATCCGAGCATCGGCCGTAAGAAGCTCCATTGAAACCGTGCAGTGTAAGACTATTTTGGTTCCAATGTGTGAGGATAAATGTGCCGGTTATAGGAACAATCAAAGTCTGTCTGAGGACACTGCTCTTGTCTATCTCTTTCATAATTTTGCTACTAAGATTTTAAATACCTATTGCATTCTTCAGTTACTCACTTGCAAGTAGCACTCACTTCATTACCCCGTTTTGCTTGAAAATGAATAATGCTGCGTAGCGCACGAGTTTTCGCGGCTTTATCCCAGGGATTCGACATCGGAAACGGATTCGAATACTTCCGAGACGAATTCCCGCAATTGCTATTTTAATTCCTACGTAAACGCTCCATCTTTCCGATATCGATTTTTTTTGATTTGTCATTCGATTGCTATTTAAAATAGCCTTTAAATAGGTCGTGGGGAACGGAATCGACATATGAAAGTTTTCTCGAATCCGAGTGTTTTAAAATAGCCCTGCAGGTGTACTTAGCCTTCCTTTGACGGGATTACACACTAATCAGCACTCGTATTTATCTACACAAGGTCTCGTTTGGCAGACCCATTATGCAACTGCTGTCTGCTGCAATCGTCTCATCGATAACCTTTGACCTGACTACGCTATAATGTGCTATAATGGTGTCAAGTAACCAGTAAATTAACAAACGAGCTTAACGAACTAAGACTCTATCCCCTTTGAATAAAAATCACAGTTTTCGTATAAAAATACAGGGAATTTTCCAACCAGACATAGCGATATGCTGGCAATGTCTGGTGCTCCAGTTTATGAATGATGATGTATTTACTGAGTTATTTCTGCTGTTATTATTATGTATAAGTGATTTTATGGATTTCACAGTCAAGTTTTATTATTATACTTAATATTAAAGGTTAAACCTCGTCACAGTAGGTGTACGTAGGTATCTATAATAATGTAAATGCGAAAATAGCTCTGTCTGTCTGTTACCTTTTCACGCCTAAGCTGAACCGATCACGATGAAATTTGATATGTAGATAGCATATGATATGGAGAAGTATATACGTTATAGTATTGTAGACTATGTCGGTCTTGCCTTTGTAATATTAGTAGGGATATTACCTACATGTTACGTTCAATGACCACGTGACAAAATGGTAATGAACTTCATTAAATTGGGCTTCCATTTTCTCCATTCTGGTCTATTTATAGGACAAGCGAATATCAAACGAGTTATTTAAACCATGCATGGACTCCAAACTCCCGCATGGGGTCTAGATATTATAGAACTCTTGATAAATTAAGGTTAATGAAATTCATTACCATTTAGTTACGCAGTAGGATACCAAATTATCGGAAGTTGGAATAAAAATATCGCACAATGGTGCCGATTCTGTTGTTTACGAACTTAACTAATATTAGACAAGTCACCTCTCTTTCATTTTAACCTTATTGAAAAAAGATAGAACATTTTTAATGCTGTCAGTTTAATTCATACCGTCGTAATGTACGGGTAAATAGTCGTGACCAATAAAGATCGCGCTTAAATTCACGTTGAAATGTGTGATCGGATTAAACTGACAGGTCTAAATTATCTTGCATCCCTTTCTTATATTTAATATAGAAAGAGATATAGTGACATTAAATTTATTTTAGTTCGTAAACAACAGAATCGGCACCAATATCCAATTTAATTTATAGCAATGGCACAATGTGGTCACGGTCTTGCATAGCTTCTATTCATAACATACGATTTTATTTATCTCACACTATAAGAAACGATGACATGTCAATTCGCTTCGGTAATTAGAGTTTTTGTTGGGCTTGCGTCATCGTCATACATATACAAAATATAACAATGTAGACACAATATATAACAATGTAGGCAAAATTTTCCGAATTAGTGCACGCGTAATGAATGCTAAGTAGGTTGTTTTTCGACAAAAACTGGTTTAACTCCGCCAATTACTAAACTGACGGGGAAAAGCGAGACAAGTGAGGAGCACTCTTAGTAATAAAGACGCTTATATGTTATTTAAAAAAAACAATAACTTTGCTATTAGATCTCAAATTTAGAATCATCATTTCTCATATATCGTCACTCAATCGCTCAATTACTTGGAAATGCATTCACTTTTATGTTGTTATGCTTTAAAAGATTAAATTTAAATGTAGGTACCTATAACAGTAAAAATAATTATAATAATATCCTATGACATACTCACACGGCTATCTTATGCCAAATTAAGCAGAGCTTGTACTATGGCAACCAGATAACAGATACATATAACTACTATATACATATTTTTGTAAATACATACTTACTTACATAGATAATTACACCCAGACTCAGGACAAACAACCATGTTCATGAACACAAATGTTGAAGTCCACGTTTATACCACTCAGACAAAAACGAGCATCAAAATTCAATGCAATAATATCCAAAACTTTTTTATGTTTCCACTTTTATCGATAAAATTTTACCGTTCAAAACCATTTCATGTACCTTACGAGTATTTTCACCTACGCATCTGTCGGTAAAATTACTTAAGGCAACGATATCCGAGAAATGATGATTCTAGATTAAGTTTTTCTCGGGAATATGTGTTGCAGAGATTATGACTGTGCCGAGGAATAGATTTTTTAAATTGGATTTTTCATTAGTCACGTCGGAAAAAAATGTGAATGTGCCCCTTTTTAAAACTAAGAATGATTTATTCTTTTATTTGGTCCATATCGTAATAACTTTAAAATATGAACATACATTATTTTTAATTAAAGGAGTTTTCTTTACTAAAAGTGAGCCTCGCTGTCCCGCTTGTCTACGTCAGATTAGTAAAAGACGGAGGCATTCGCGGAGGGCATCCTCTTAAAATAAGATCAGAAACAGTTATGATCATCGGATTGAGAGGTCTATAACAAGCATATTACAATGCCTAGATCATAAACCAGATAAGGATGTAAATTACAGGTTATTTAAGCCCTATTTATAGAACATAATTGTGCTTATAGACCACTTATTAAGTCAAAGAAGCATGTTTTATCTTTTACCTCAGCTATGTTAATGCAAATACAAGATACTTGTATACAGTGGTTGATAACGCTATGATAATTTGTATGTTAAACACTTGATAAGTATTTTTAACTTATATCTTTATGTTTTTTTAATTAGGTTATTATTAATGTCAGTTGTATCAACTGATATTGACGTCACACAGGCGGGTTTCCTTAATTTTTCGAAAACCTGAAGGAATCGAAAAAATACATAATAAAATTTAAGCCGTGGTTCATTTTGTTTAGGAGTTGATACTTAGCAATACTCGGTAACAATATTATGAGGACTGTCATTAAATTAATCAACACAAACAGTTTTTTTTTTTTTTTTTTTTTTTTTTTTACTATGTAGGTATAGGCCTGTGTTTGACCACAATCTCACCGTGGTCAGTGATGATGTGGCCGATGATGGTAAGCACACAAAGCCTAGAAAGGAACTGGCTCTCAAGTGCAGCTGTCGGAACACACCGAAAGGTGCTTGGCGACAGATTTTCAACTTGAGGGTGGTAGCCAGCCAGGCGGGTACTACAAAGTACCCTACCACCGTGCTATGGTTTCCTCACGATGTTTTCCTTCACCGAAAGCTCAAGCTCGTTTTAGGATTCGAACCCGGGACCTTCGTCTCGGCATCCGACGTCACTACCACTGAGCTATCATCGCCTAAAAAATTGTAATGCTTTTTTATACTCGAAAAATGGATCATGGATCAATGCATAGGGATAGTTCATGGGCCGTAGAGTGGCTACTATTTATCCCGGGAACGCATATGAAACAGGGTGTACATTATTTGTAAATAATTTAACTTTATAACTGTCTTCGTTTTTCAAGCAATATTGATCCGATTAATTACCCACATATAGTCAACTATTTTGGATTTACCAGTCACCATTATGTGGCATAAGTAAGTATCTCAAATCCCTCAAGCTTTCACCGCTTACGAACGTAAATTATAATAGGTAGTTATATTTTAAATGTCTCATTAAAGAATTACTTTTACCGAGGGAAAGCTCAGAATGCAAAATTAATCTACATAATGACAAAGTCGTGATCATTGATAAATTCAAAAGTATTTTGGCGGAGCAATGTTTATTATCAGAAATCGAAAAACTTTTCGCGGGGCTTCCCTCGCTAACTCTATTTTAGGGGTTGAATTTAGAAAAAAGTTTTCTTAGTGGAATCTGATGAAAAGTGAAGGTTTTAAAAAGAACACACCCACTAAATTGCATGTCTCTAGTAGCTGCGGTTTAGGCTGTTCGTTGTTATATCAGTCAGTCAGGATTTTTATTTCATCATCATCATCATAGCAGCCTTAAGTTATTTTTGAATGTAGGCCTCTTCTCGGCTTCTCCATTCCTGGTGGTCTTATGTCCGATTCATCCAGTCACGTGCCGTCTGATACCATCGACAGATAAAAACGTACATATAAATCTTTACTATTTTAGTTTTTAGAAATCTGAAAATGCAAGGCGAAATGTAGTCAAATATAAATTTAAGACTTAACGTTTCAGTGAATAAAATTCCCTCTGGGAAATATCAAACAAATGTTATCATATTCTCATTAGGTAGGTACATAAGGTGAGAGTGCAATAATTGTCCGAAGAGATAATATTATCGGTCGAGGACTTGGACTTGTGACCTTCTTCAAATTCCATTAAAGCTTACTTCCAAGTATTTATGTTTAATCTTAATTACATCGCGAATGTATTTTTCTTCGTGAGATATTAAGATAATTTTAATTCGGTTAACAAGATCGTTTGTATCCAAATAACGAGTTGACATTAAAATCTTGTTACGTAAAAGTTATTTTAATTTAAATAACTACCATATTTTCGGTTTTTAAGTGTCCATGCAAACCTACTGCATTAATTAAAAGATTATTGCAAATGTCAAAATAATAAAATTGCATGAATTTAAGAAAATAAAGGAAATCAAGTGACTTTCGCGCGTTGATACAATAAAATTGCTTTGGGTAATTAAAATTGGAAAAGAGAAAAAAAGCCTGACAATTTAATATAATATTTATGTCTTCAAAATGTTTCCGTGATTAAATAACGTTTTTAAATACACGCAAGTAAAGTTATACGTACCTAGATTATAAATATTTAATCAATATTTACTATCTAGGTACCTATAACTTTATTAAACAAAACATACACTTCTTTGTACTCTAAAAAAGACTTAGGCAAGGATTAATGAAAATCAGTTTTTAGAATTCTTGATGTACTCACATTCCGACCTCCTACTGTTTTATTATAATTATTTATAATGTACCAACAGATTTCTTCATACCTGTCTCATAAAATTAAACTAAACATAACGACTTACTTAAGAAATTCTATTGAATAACATACGTATCGTGGGAAGCTTAGAATTCTATTTGCAGCGTATATTTTACAAATACTACATAGTTTTCCTTAAAAATCTTACAACGGTCGTATAATTATCGCCAAGAATTTGATAGAAATATAGATTAATAGGGTACCTATATGTATGTATACTCACAAATATATTTATGTCTCTATTAATAGTTTTCAATGATTTTCTACATTGACTCTACCACCGGTTCGGAATACACTCCAGTAAGAAACTCAGCAAGGCATTTTTCTAGTGAATCTTTCAGAGCTTGCACTTACCGTTAGGGTTAATTTTGTCACATTTGTAGCTTCATAGTATGTTTCATAGGTCAATGAAATGCCATCCGAAACATATTATGAAGCTGCAAATGTAACAAAATTAACCCTACTGAAACCAACCATTGCACGGTGGTAGGGTTAGTACTTTGTAGTACCCGCCCAGCTGGCTACCACCTTCAAGTTGAAAACCTGTCACCAAGCACCTTCCAGTGTATTCTGGCAGCTGTACTTGAGAGCCAGATCTATTCTAAGTTTTGTGTGCTTACCACCATCATCCACGTCATCAGCCTATTCATAGTACAAAAAACATAACACGGCATTTGCCTAAAAACATATCGGACATTTTAAAAATTCTGTACATTTCGATAGAAGTCGTCTGCAATGTGTTTCACCAACTATCTAATGCAAGTGTGATAATAAATAAAGTTCACGAACTTTGCATTATGCATCATACGTACGTAAATATTTCACAGTAGACAATTAACTTGTATTCTACGTTGGTAATGGGCCGTGAGGTGGTCCCGTCCTGTATGTTGCTCGCCATTTATGAATGCCTAGTACGTGCTCATGATTATGTAATGTATTACCATACTAGAAATAATTACTGACTTTATGGGAACACGACACTAAACCTATGTAGGTAGATTTAAATATTACAAAGGATTGGTTAAGGATCGTGGCAAGTACTTAAACCTTTACAATTCATTTTAAATTCCCTTACGAGGAGTCCGAAATTCTGTTATGTCAAAAGTTTTTAATGAGTATTTAGTACTCTTTACTATTTAGTACTTTAGTTTTTAAATTATATAGTAATTAGTCCGTCAGTTAGATTATCAAAAAATATTGGATACGTATTTTTTATTTTATCA
Source organism: Tethea ocularis (assembly GCA_963555595.1). Classification (NCBI taxonomy): domain Eukaryota; kingdom Metazoa; phylum Arthropoda; class Insecta; order Lepidoptera; family Drepanidae; genus Tethea; species Tethea ocularis. Next base: position 7,519,559 of record OY741972.1, on the reverse strand, counting down.
AATCAATAAGGTAATTACAAAGATAAGTCCCATCAAAGTGCAGGATTGGGGCTTGTGACGTCATTGTGCAACAACTTTTTAGTACACTTTTTGCAGACCGGAAAATTTTAACGCACTGTATCTTCGTTATTTTTTGTTTTCGGATCAAAATAAAAAATACGTATCCAATATTTTTTGATAATCTAACTGACGGACTAATTAGATTTTTTTGTTGTTATTCCTCATTGTCTATGAGGTATTATTTGTGAACTCAAACAAATGGAAAAAAGAAATACCTAAGTTTGTTGTTGTACCTGCGCCATCTCACTTGCCAGCGACATGAAGAGTTGCAGGTGCGGCTGAAGTTGGTGCGGAAAATCCAAATAAAAAAAATACGGTTCTATTGGCCCTAATTATTTATTTTTGCCTTTTTCAAAGAACCCATTCCTTGAGGGTCCGAGGCTCGCCGATTTTCTCTAACATTATCTTCAAAACTAATTGAGGTCACAGGGGACCGGCGGGCGGGGAGGTTTTTCCGCCAACGCGTTAGCGGTTTCACCCGCGTTCCCCTTATATTTTGAAATTATTAAAAAACCTTTTCGCGGATACCTGCGTCATAATATTTATCAGTATGCTAAATTTTTTTCAAACAGCCCGATCCGTCCAGTGGTTTGAGCTATGTTGATAGATCGACCTACCGATCTATCAACATAGCTCAAACCACTTTTCCTTTTATATATTTAAATATAAATAATTATGTGGATTTCTTGAAACGTCATGGTACCTAGGGTTTTCCAACCCACAAGACTATTAGTATAAGTAAAAATAAAGTTTTTTTAAATTTAATATCGCTAGATTTACGTATCTTGTGCTTGAATACAAAAGAAATGTCGCACATACATTGTATGGTACGCTATCATACATAAATCCTTCACGCAGATACACACGTATAGTGAATGTCGTTATAAATAGATCATTGTCTTGGATAACCAAACTTATTGACGTCATCGACAACGATGAAAATAATTATAAAGCCATTAAACACATACGATCGGCTACAATCAGTGTCGCGCGGACTGACTGATAGCGTATCTGAAGCACTCCTGTTTTTAGGCGATCACCATGATAAAACCTATATTTCATATTTGCATGTTCTAAAAAAATCGAACATAACACTAATAATATTTAAAATACTTTTTCGAAAATAAAAAAAAAATCAAGGTTTTATTTATTTAAGAAACACTACTAGAACCTCAAGACAAGTCTCACAAAGTCACAAGTCTAAAAAAACAGAGTAAGGACAGGTACCTACATGTAAAAGCAAACAGGTGATAAAAATACCTATCTCGAATGTGACATGGACGTTAAATTTTTAAGTTTCAAACAGAGTGTGCACAAAAAAATAAAGTAAATGATTATGTAAGTTAACCTACCAAATGAAACTGAGAGCAGAATTTGTACGAGATTTGCAAAATGACGTTTGAGGTCAAAACCATATTAAATTCAAAGCATTTTAGAAGGAAAAAATGTAGAAACAGGTAGATTATTGAAAAAGATATACAACAAAAAAAAAGTGTGCAAACATATTTTCAATTGTGATCACTGCGCTTTAATCGATATATTAATCGTTTTATTGAAAATTAGTAAGATTGTCATCGAATATTTTAACAATATCGAGATAAGAATCTGATAAACAATCGAATCAAAGCGCACCACACTATCGATTCATTCCAAATATGACATGGGTGCAAGCTACAATGAATTATTAAACACTATGTAACGATTATTATCATATTGAATCAGTTAAAAGCAATTATGTTTTATACACAATTTATACACGTCATTCATTTCCAATAACGATGTAGGCATTATTTTATTTGGTAACGATTTCTTAGGATCATTGTACAGACGTGCATTGGACTTTGCACAGAGTCGTAATAATGTAAGTACCTACCAAAATACTTAAAAAAATACATAATATTATGACCAAAATATGTATTTTCTGGGTGAATAATCAACAATACAATAATTCTGTCATTTAATTACAAAACTATGGCTATAAAATAGCAAAGGTCCGTATATATCTATTATTTTCTTATAGCTTGACGAATATATTACTAAGCTGCATTCCTAATATATTAATGCAACACATTACCTACAATTTGTTCGAGTATATTGACAGCTGGTTTTGAAACCAGTTGTCTGTTGAATATTATTGTGTGATTACAAATAGATTTCTGTATTAGTGATGGGTGATGATTTTATTCGAATACGAAAAAATGCAATCGAATATCTTTGAATAGTTGGTACGTCTAATTGCTGTTGCCGTAATTATTTTATTTTATGAAGTTTCTGTCCCAAGGTTTTATAATGTTGTCTGGGTAATGTTTTGTTGAATAAAAAGTATCTCAGATTAGCGTTATATTTTATTTATATTAAATACCAACATTCTGATTGTGTAACTATTATTCATATAGTTTTATATTTTAATTGTTACACTAGCTTCCGCCCCGAGTTTCACCCGCGTTCTCGAGAGATTTTATGTTTTGATAGAAAGTAGCCTATATGTTATCTATGTGTCAAGTTTCATTCAAATCCGTTCCCTAGTTTTTACGTGAAAGAGTAACAAACATCCATACATCCTCCCAAACTTTCGACAAAAGTAAAATCGAGTAAATTAATTTAGAGCGAAAGATTTTTATTTCAATTATCTATATAGTTGCACAACACTAGCAGGCTCGATATTACTTACTAGTTTTTGTAAAAGATTTCATATGAACATAAAAACTAGGATATTGATAGTTAAAAACAAAAAGTATAAAAAATGTTAAGTAACCAATAAAAAGTATTAAAATTGAATAAGTAGGTAATCATGAAGGTCACAAGAATAGTTCCATATAATTATCGAAACTATGCTAAAAACGATAAAATTTACTACCCATGATACCATGGTACCCATGAAATACATTTTTTTTTTTACTTTATTTAGTTTAGTTTAGTTTTAATGTTTTTTAGCTTATTTTTTATTTGTACTTTATACTTTTAAATTAAAATTTTGCAGAATTATAATTATCCACCTTCATTATATTTCCAGCAATTAATCACTGCTGAAGTTTCAGCAACATAAAAATAAATGTTTTCGCAATTTCTAAACAATCGTTTAACGCTAGTTTCGTGTTCACTGTTTGAATTGACGTCATCAGTGCCCTACTTTACTACATCTATGCATAAACAAATATAGGTACTTATGTTTACGGTTGTCCTAAAATTTACTTCTAAATAAGTCTAGTTGTTTTCTTTATACATGTTTACTTTTTTATTTTATACTAGCTTTTGCCCGCGACTTCGTCCGCGTTTTCGTCGTTTTTCGTAAAAAAAGTAGCATATGTCCTTCCTCAGGGTTCAATAGTTTTGATGTGACAGACAGATTAACTTTCGTATTTTAGTAGGGAAATATAATATGTCAATCCACAATACTGTTAAAAAATATCGCAATAAGGAACCGCAGAATATTATTATTAATAGCTGTGCCCCGAGACCATCAGCGTGTAACTCCTTGTATGTTATTATGTTAATGTATTGGTAATATGGTTTAGATCACTTTCACATGAGGCTTAAGTACATATAGAATGAAAATACGGCACGTGAACATAAAGATTTCTAGAACTGCTAACCCGGGAAAGAGCGACATATAACTGACCATGTGAAAAACGTAAGAGTAAACAAATATAATCAGAATGCACCGAACTGCTAAGCTATCAGGAGTTACACGTGTTATTGAGAGTCAACCATAAAAGATAGACATATGCTGTTGCGGGATATTTTTATGTAGAATATTTCCGTCATACATGATTTCTATGTAACTTTAACCATTAAGGCTGCACACGCGACGGAAGCTTAAAAAATGGAGTAACTTCTCCCGTTTTCCCAACATTTCCCTTCACTACTCTGCTCTTATTGATTGTAGCGTGATGAAAAGTATACTATAACCTGCCCAGGAGTATGAAGAATGATTGTACCAAGTTTCGTTAAAATCTGTCGAGTAGTTTTTGTTTCTATAAGGAACATACAGACAGACAGACAAAAATTTTACTGATTGCATTTTTGGCATCAGTATCGATCACTAATCACCCCCTGATAGTTATTTTGAAAATATATTTCATGTACAGAATTGACCTCTCTACAGATTTATTATAAGTATAGATTACATATATTTTTTGACTATCTTTTCGCCCCGCAATTTCACCCGCGGATTGATTTTTCAAAAATGTGTACTATGCATAGCTATGCCAAATTTCAGCCCGATCTGTCCAGTGGTTTGAGCTGTGCGTTGATAGATCAGTCAGTCAATCAGTCACCCTTTCCTTTTATATATTTAGATGAAGTCAATATTATTTTTTACTCGCCAATTTAAAAGTACATTATGTGTATGGCTTGCCTGAAAACAAAATTATTTCACAAACCATTTGGATCTTCATTACTAATCCGCAAATTTACAAGTAATTTACAACGATTATATAAGTGTAATGCTTAACTATATAATATAAACAGAAGTTGTAAAATTATACCTTGGCCTACATTTTTTTTTATAATTCTATGTACCTTTATTTTTGAGATGTCTTTATTTTTGTAGATACAATATTCTAAAATTCGATGTTTTGTAAATCATTGAATAACTGCGAAACTATATAAATATTCGCCTACACTATTTACGTTGTAGCATGGTGCGGGTGACAGTAGCCAGAGAGATATGAAAATGAGCCTTATGTATTTGCAATAATGAACCATATTGCAATGTCATATGTTTAATTTTCATATTCAGTGTAATTGTAACATCATATTTAATTAAATCATTATTTTTCTTCCGTACAGTCGTATAAATTCTTGTTAATTATGACTTGATGAAATTCAACATAATACAAATTAACGTATAATCCAAAGCATTATAAAATTTGTTAGGTCCTTACATCATCATGAGTGGCTATGTTTGTTCACCTTTTGTGAAAGGCAGTTGTTTTTTTTTGTATTATTACGACTGGTATTCATGTAATTTTTCTTTAAGGTTGCAACACATCGGCAATCCTTGATATTGCAAATGTTCATAGGCGTCGAAGATCATTTTCCATCAGGTGAACTACCTGTTTGTAAACTTGATAACATGGAAATGTCAGAAGTTTCTATAATGAGGTAACCTATCCGTATTCAGACGTTGGAATTTTTTCTAGAGCTGATTCTGCCAAATAACTGTTTTCCACTACCTAGTGCACACTACATATCATTTAATATTGAGCCATGCGATTGTATAATAATTTACAAGTACTTAAATAAATATACAGATAATACATAGCATAAATAAATATACATAATGCAACGTCCGAGTTATCAGACACCTTATATTGACATTGCATTGTTGTTAAAATTTACGTATTGATTGAATTGATACTATTCGCCTATTCGCTTCGATGCGCTCGATTGGATTTCTATAGACATTCCATTTTTTGCTCGCTAATTTCCGGTCTCGATTTACGTCATTCTCTGAGAAATTTTAAACAGTTTTTTTAATTGTTTTTTTGCCATTATTATGGCGTGATGTAGGTAAAAAAGTGACTGCTTAGACTATTTTTTACGTTACGGAGGTTGTTCTGGTTAAATCCAGTTACAACACCTTGAACTCTGGAAGTCAGATCAGGTGGTTAGCAATTGAGATAACTGGTTAATCGGTCTTTTTGCCAATTATCCTTCATTTTTTTTGTATTTTTTAAGTTTATTAGTATTGTTACTGTTTTGCTACTTAACAAGTAATATTTTTCTTCTCTTTTACAGGTAACGAAAAACAATCTTCAATATTACTATTAGGTAAGCATAACATTTTAATTATGGAAAAGGTTGATATTGGTTGTTGAATCTATGAATGCACTGAACTAACATAACTACTGTGACTATGATTTTATATTTCCTAGGATGTTCCAAATATAATGTTAACGAGCTATTGTTACAAATCTATTAAGCATACATGCTATTAGATATGTAGGTACATCATATTATTTTAAGAAGCCTATAAAACGTTTAATGGTTTTGGTTTTTGGTATTGACCCACCACAAAGTACCTAACACTGTTATCTATGAGCTAACTAATAATAAAGCTGAAGTTTGTTAATTTGAACGCCTAAATCTCTGGATCTACCAATCGAATTCGAAAAAATCTTTTACTAATAGGAAGCTACATCGTCCCCGAAGGTTATAGGCTACTTTTTATCCCTAAATCGTGGATATAAACGCGCAGTATCAATAAAAAAAGATACTATGTGACTCATACTTGGAAACTCTAATCTTGGAAAAAAAAAATCTTTTCTCGTAAAAAATCAACCATTAAAAATGAATGAAATGCTTAAAAAATATGATTTCAGAGTAAAGTTTCTACATCAAAGTATTGCAGGGATACATTACCTACATGTTTTTTAATTTGCATGTATTTTTGGACGCGCTAATCTCAGCCTAATTTCAAAATTCGCTACCAATTAGCTACCTACCCGCCTCCCAGTTTTTTTTTATTTTAATATAATAAATATCACAAAAAAATAAGAAATCATTAAAAACTACAATTTATAGCTCCACCTATTCGACATCGTACCTAGTTAACCACAATTTTAAAGACACTTTACAAGTTAAAGTAGATTTAACCTACATTGTGACATTTTTGTTGACAAAAAAACCAATCATGCCCTCTAGAGCTGTCCGCTTATTTAAATAAGACCTTATACTAACTATATTACCATGTTACATGAGTATTTTACGTGCTATGAATAAAGTATAGAACGAACAGATTCTGAGAGTTCATTAGCTTACCGAACTGCGCAAATAAATATACAGCCCGCCTGATGGTAAGCAGTTCCAGTAGCCTATAGACGCTTGCAACAGAAGGGAAAGAAAAATAATGAAAATAAAAGCATTTATTTTGGACTCACACAAAAGAAACAATAAAAAAAGAAGAAGATACATTAGAAACAGAATTAAGTGTATACAGTGTGAGGCCAAAAAAGTCACTCGTCTTACTCATATGCTGCAACATTAAATGCTGCAGAGCTGGAAGAAGGGGTAAGAAGGGGTTACATCACGCGTTGTCAACCCTGCAAAAATCCCTTCATTCTCGTATACTTCTTGAAAAACCCCATTCTGTATTCCCTTTAGAAAACCACGGTTTTTTTGGAAAGGCCAACAATTGATAGCTTAATGGCTTCATCAACCTTACCGGACAAATCGATGAGCACAGAGGGCTCTCAGAGGGGCAATATTTAGGTAACCACGCCTGAGGGCATCCTCTAATGGGGTACGATTACTAACTGGTGGTAGCTCGGGCCGCTTGAACGGGAGGAGACTGACAATAAATGGGACGTCGCGACGGTCCTCGCCGTCGAGGACGATAGCGTAATCAGTTTGGTACTTTTACGATCTTCGTCAGCTTCGATCTGATAGTCTAATGTAATGTCTAATGTAATCTGGCTCGCAGAGGGTTTGCCCTGGTCTAAGGATACGGAGTATACGGGAGGGCGGGGATATTTACAGTCTTAGTCCTACAAGTCTATCTTCTAATACTGTCCCCACGATTAATAGTAGCTGATGTTAGTATCGTACCCTACCCTATGCCAAAAATCACGTCATTCCGTTCACATATTCGTTAAAACTACATAAGTCACCCTGTTAAAAAGTCTGCATGATTGTTTTGAAGCTGACGTGCGCGTTAGTCATATCTATCAAAACATTAGGGATTCAGAGTCATGTTACTTTCAATGTTTGAGGTAATTAGCCGATGAACCTCAAAGTGCAATCTATCTGTCCATATCCACTTTCCCAAATAAGGGATGCGTGACTTCATAAATACATCGTTACTAACAGCCGTGGCTAATGATCGATAATCGATTTCAAATTAACATTTATTTCATTGAATAGTAAAGTATAGCGACAACAAATAGTCGTGGTGGGTAATAAGAGACCCCCCTCTTACTTATTATATTTGTGGAACTTCCGAAGGATATAAGGTAAATCCTTAAAAGTAAGGAACGTGGGTGAAACCGTGGGGAATAGCTATATGAATTATAATAGTTTTAGAACATAACAATATTGTATGACCCGTTATGGAATCTTTACCTGTATTTCCAATTTATTCATAGCCATTTCATGAATAGTTAGGTACAATAGCCCGCTCAAGTTTTTGTCAATCAATACCACATGGCAATACTAATTTGTTAGCGTCATACAAACCTCGTAAACAATGAATAGACATTATTTGCCAATAATAGGCACTAGTGATTCATTATTACGTACATTTATAATGAGGAATACCAACAAAAAAATCTAATTAGTCCGTCAGTTAGATTATCAAAAAATATTGGATACGTATTTTTTATTTTATCAAATCCATAAGGAATTACAAAGATAAGTCCCATCAAAGTGCAGGATTGGGGCTTGTGACGTCATTGTACAACTACTTTTTAGTACTCTTTTTGCAGACCGGAAAATTTTAACGCACTGTATCTTCGTTATTTTTTGTTTTCGGATCAAAATAAAAAATACGTATCCAATATTTTTTGATAATCTAACTGACGGACTAATTAATTTTTTTTGTTGTTATTCCTCATTTGAACCTCTTGTACTATTTTGTTATTGAATTAGTTTGTATGTTAATTTGAGATGCCCAAAACACTAGCAAAATACTTTTTCGAATCAAATAAAAAAAAAGTGTGTTTCTAACTTGTTAGAAGAAATCATAAACTACTCAATGAAACAGAATCATCAGCCGAAATTCTTGAGGGAGGCTTTTGTCCAGTGGACGTCTTTAGGCTGATAAACACAGAATAAATAAAGAAAATTTTACCAATCAGAGTGAGATTATTTATTACACTTGTTCACCTCAATTACTAAACTAAACTAGCAATTTGAAATAAATATAAAAAACTATGGACTATAAAAAAGAATAACCTGATAAATATTTAAAAAATCACGTCCAAAACCGGGAGAAGTACGATTAAAATCCTTTACGTAACTTCAACGCACACAGCATGCAAATGTGATGTATGCTCTATTCAATTCCACTTTTTTACGATTCTAACATAGTTGTCAAGCCAAACGTGTATTTTTATTAACGACTGGTGCGAGATGTCTGCGCCATGGACGGGTGAGACTTGATGCACAAAATGTTTATGATAATCAGTAGTTTGTACACAAAAACATGCAATTGATATCCCACTAATATTATAAATGCGAAAGTTTGTGAGTATGGATGTTTGTTACTCTTTCACACAAAAACTACAGAACGGATTTGGATGAAACTGCACATAAATAGATCGTAGGTACCCTGGAATAACATATAGACTACTTTTTACCCCGGGAACGTGGGTGAAAGCGCGAGGGACAGCTAGTGATTCATGATTTGAAGCTGAAATCTGCTGAGAAATTTAACCTTGTTTTGTGTGTAAAACTAATAAGTGTAAATTACATAAATAGTAAAATATAGGGAAGATTAAACTCCAACTCAAATTTAGTTTACAACCCGTTAAGGTAATTATTAATGTCACAACCTTTTAGTTTCTGTTATCTGTAGTCACAACTCAAAACTGAGAAGATTCCATAGAAATAAATCCAACCATGCATTCCATGCCAATGTAGACATATCTTCATTGTATCTAGCATCTATAAAAATGTAAACAGTCACTCATTCATGTATCACAGCAACTACATTTGTTCAACAAAACAAAAACGTTATTTGTTATTCAGTAAAATAAATTCCAATACTTTATTTCTAAGGTGTTAAATAAACAAGAAGAAATATATGTATCGTTAAACCAAGAAAGGATATCTTAATAAGCCATCTCTACTGGTACAAAATAAAATTCAATTTATAAATGGTCGTGTAGTTACCACCCATATATGGCACCGTCTAACAAATTCATAGATCGAAAGATTAATACGGATAACTTAAAATGTGGGATTTATTGCTTTGTTAAACGCATTGCTATGATATTTGTCAACACCATGTCGTGTTAGTGGTCGTTTCAAATATTTCTTGTTTTATATTTGCACCATTGCTTCATGGATAATCATCAGTTTGTCTCTAATGATCATATTCAATGGAAATGACGATGGGAATGAGATTGGTGATCTAATAGCAATCCTAATGATGAGCGAGGCTCTTTCGCCTCAAGATAATTCTAGAGTCAAAGCTGAATGAAGAATCAAAAGCCGTAAGTGATTATTTTGTCATTAATTGACCAATAATGCTACTCAAATCAATTTAGCCGTTTCAGTGCAGACTTACACACATGAAGGGAAAGGTAGCCTAAGATTTTCAATACCTAGAGTACCTATATGATTTTCTCAATCCTTGCTGCTTATAGATAAACATATTCTCCCGTTTTACGTGTGATGGTTTAAAGCGAGTTTATTAAAACTTAGGCTTTAATATATCCATCACTTATTTACGTCATTTAATAGAAAGAGCCTTTTACGAGACTTGCTTTTAAGACAGTTATGAGTTCCATTGCAGTTATTTAAATTAAGAATGAGGCTTAAAACAGTAAACAATCCAACATAAAACACTTTCGCATGGTAAAAGTAAGTAGTTACTACATTATTTAATTCGAAAGTGAGTTTTCACCACTTTCACAGCTCGCCTACCTATTCAACAATTTTCAAGTAAATACGTTAATGACGTCACGGCGTCGTTGTAATAGATTTCTCACCAAACAATGTTGGATTCAAAGAATTTGACAATGTTAGTGAGTCAAAAGATAAATAAGATTTAGGAAATGCTAAAATTCTTCTTGGATGACGAAGGAGGCAGTAATCTGTGCTACTATTACTTTATCTGTGCATAATGTTTGTCATAAAGCATTTTTGGACTAATGGCCGGTAATTTTGCGTGCGTGTTGACTAAGGAAAACCGTGGAGTCGGCTTTTGGTGAATGTAATTCAAGCTTAACGTTACTCATTTTGATATTCACACTTGAATAATTTTAAGGGGAAAATGTAGGTTTAAATAAATATCCTGGGACATTTTTTTCACACACGGTTATCTGATCCCAAACTAAGCAGAGCTTGTACACACGGCTACAGATCAAGCTACACACTACGGCACCTTATACGGTTGTAATAGGCGCTATTTTGCAACAAAAATGGGTAGCTTGGGGTTTTTGTAAATACATACTTATATAGATAATTACATTAGTTTAGTCTTTTAGCTATTTAGCTTTTAGCTCCTTTTAGCTATATCACCCCTTGCGGTTTTCCTGCGTTTTCTTGGGATCTCATGTTTTCCCAGGATTTTCTATCTATCTGTATTCCAAGTAGGGTAATATAAAGTCTTCAAACTCATACCAAATTAAAGTTATGAATGATCATGTAGGTACTTAAGAAGATTACATTTGACTCTACCTAAAAATATACTAATTGCTTACGATGTGCTGTAGCGTAACACTAAAACTATAAATATTATTAGTGTGTCCATCATAAACTCAAGGACTCTCCCTAAACTAAGTAATAGACCAATTTGTTTTAGAAGCGTGTCGGCAGTTCCATTGTTTCTATTTACGGTCCGGAAATTTGGGCACCCTATTCATCTGTTTAAATAACGTTCGTTTCTTTTGTTGCAATAATAGTAGAATCAATTACTAATTGGAAATTTTAACTTGAAAATTTGTAAGTACTTTCCAAAATGTATTTCTTTGTAATATTTTATGAATAGATGTTTTGAATATAACGAATTTAAAAGTGCTTTAGAAGATAGTATAATTGTTAACGACTCTTTGGGCTCTTCTTATATAGATGTTTAGTCAAGATCCCCTAAGGATTAGATAACTACTTATTTATTTCGCGTTTCGCGTGCCAAAACCCAAGGAGAGCATCAGTAATTGCATACAATTGACAATAAACCGCTATCGTGTTTCGAATAACAAATCAAAAAGTTAATAATAACACGAACGTCCTACAAGAAGGTCTTATTTCTTAGCAGATGCGTTTCGTCAAAGCCGTTACGTGCGTCATAGGCGCTCTTGACATAATAGCAGCTGCCCCCACGTCTTGGCCTTCTATCTCTTTCTTGCTTACGTAACTGCCCTTTTATAAAAAGAGAGATGTTTTCATTACAGTATTGTTTTCAAAACCTTTGTGTGGTGTAAGCAGATATTCTTTTTTATTCAGGGCCGGTTGCTCGTACATTTTAGTTAAAGTTAACTTAACTATTACCATGCTTTGAAAGTAGATTCACTTTGACGATGACCGATCTCCCTCGGACGGTTATGGTTATGGTTAAAATTTTAGTTAAATTGACACGAGCAACCCAGTTTGCTTTCTTTCGGTGGTTAAAGTTAACTATAACCGTAACCTAACTATAACCTTACTATGACCGCGCTTTATGCAACCGACCCTTAAATTTCAATTCACTGTAACGTAATTTAAACCAGCTTTATTATAATCTTAATTGCTTTTTTTATCAGTAGGTAAAATAAAAAATACTAAGAATTGTTAATGATTGTAAAAACCCATTTAAATTCTATATATGGGGTGGCTATTGTTTTAGATGTATAGATAAGCTGTACAATACGTGCGTATGTAGTATTGTTTGATTATTTTATGGAGTGATAAATTTCCCCATGGAATTACTTACGTACCTGTATTCAGTTATCGTGATGACGTATAAACATAGTTTATGACGTTATTCGTACTGTGAGTCCCTTTTTGTTACACCTTTATAGAGGAAATTCATTTATAACTAAATTTTAATTTTAGAATAGCAACATACTGGATGAGTTTTTAATTACCGTCCAAATTTTCATGGATTTGGACAGATTGGATTATTGTATTCATCATTATGAATAACTTTTACGATGCTACTAACCCAAACAACTTTTCATACAATACATCTATTTAGTTCAGTCAAAATGTAAGAAAAGTTTGTAATTTTTTTCGTGATTTCAGGCTCGGTCCCATAGTAAAAGTTGTTTATTTACTAGATACTTATTTATTCTATAATATACAATATTTATAACAAATATACAAACTATACTTAAATAAAAAAAATCCTCGAGGCGGCCGTTTATAATGACGAGTATAATAATCCCCGAAAATTTGGACGGTAATTAAAAAAATCATCCTGTAGAATTCATAGCTATTTTATTTATGCACGTTCGTGTCTAAAACTAGTTCGTATTTTGGCTAAATAATTACTGGATAGACCACATGTAAAATCAATAAATGTCACAGTCTTAAAATTATTTTTTATGGCCTTTCGTATCCAATCAACCTTCTAAGTGAGCTGATGATAGTCATATCAATTGAATAATTCAAAATCTGGCCACTAACAAGGGTGTCGAATGAAATTAATGAACAAAATCACGATCAAAACCGCAATAGGATGTGGTTATTAAAGGATACGTATAAAACTTTATAATTTATTGACCTCTTGACATATATGTCACTATGTACACACTACAAGCTACACACTGCGGCACCTTATGCGGTTGTAATAGGAGCTATTTTGCATCAAAAATGTGTAGCTTGATCTGTGGCCGTGTGTACCAGTCCTAAAGTTAATTAACACTATAGAATTTGAAGGAGAAACCGTTTTGTTACTCAATACTTTTTTACATTTTGTATTGAATTTGACATTTACGTATGGAGTTATTGTCGCTTTGTGATAAAGCAGGTTGATGAAGGCTTTTGCTATCAATGCCAAATGATTTATGGTCATCATAGCAGAGTTACCTAATGATATTTTTTTTAAAACTACAGAGCTCAATTCAAATTTTTCAATTAAGTTTCAGTAAGGGTAAAAGTTACCACAGTGTGTTGAAAGTTCTGAAAGTACCGGTAACTTTGAAAGTGTATAATGTGACATGGCAAAAAGTGGTGAATTGTAAAGAAGTGCCGCCGTTACTGCTAAAGTAAAATGAGAACAGAAACATGAAACTGGTTGAGAGATTTATTGCGAGCGAGATATTGGAAATCCGGTCAAAATTATGCGAATCCAGAGAGTGTAATGTGAAACTTGATCTACATAACAGCAAGTTGACTCGAGGCAGCGGGTGATCAGTTTTGAGTACCATTAAAAATAATCTTCATAGCTCTGTGGCGTTAGCCACATCGACAGTTGGCAGCATGGTCCGAAAATATTTTCCCTACGCTGTCAACACCAAAGACGGTTACTATAATTTTCATGGTTTGAAAGTGACGCTTACCAACTAAAACTAAAAACATAAGATTATTGATGTTCTCTTACACGATTTAATATCATAAGTGCCTGTCTGTACTAATTACTGTGGAGTGTGCATGATTAAAGCATGTTATTTAATATCGGTGATTTATTCTCCCTGAGACCATCCCGATAATTGGTGACCCCGAACGCGAGGAACATTCCTAAGCCAGTACCTACAGTCTCAGGCCAGGTTCGTGCATGCTAATACTACCAGTGAAGGAGGAGCTACTGCAAATCAAGGGTATATAACCCTCCATTTCATGCATGGGGTATATTGCACTGAAGAGTGATCAAAGTGGCCCAGCACATAACATGCATGGGGTAAATATAGCTGGACGTCACTGCTCAACGCTGTAAGGTGCTTCAGGGAGCGCAATCCGGAGCACTCACACGCCTTGCTTGCTTGTGTATTCAGACATAGCATGCAGCTGCTCTGCGTCTGCCTGAGAACTAGGATCCAACACCGAATGACACCGGACAAAAACCATCTTGTAAGACTTTACCAGATTGCTGTGAGTGATTGCTTGTTTTTTTTTAAATAGTTTTCATGACTGCATGGGATTGCATAACTACAACTTTAGACATTCTGTGTGTATTCCTGCATAACTTGTGATCATAATATTGGTGTTAGCGGGAAAACTATAAACTCTTATCTATAATAATAGTTATTGTTTAGTAATTTGACAAAGAAACAGTGTAGTTTATATCATACTTACTACCTAACTTACTACAACAAATCTTTTACAATCCCTTATTAACAATAGTATTTAAATTTAAAGTTTAAGTTTTTGGGTAATGAAAATAGTAATACTACTTTTCTAGATTTTTTAATCCTTATGATAACTTACTATATTTGATTTTTTTCATAAATATTGATCCTATTTTATTTTCCTTTGTACATCAGATTTTTTTTAAAGGAGATTGCCCATTTGTGTGTCAGATTTTTTTTTAAAGGACATTGTCCATTTACGTGTCACAGTTAAAAAGAATAGTAGTTTGTTTTATTTTAAATCTATATTTTATGTTGTTTGATTGTAGTTTATTGTACATGTGTGTTTCTTTCTCGGTGCTTTGTTTACAGGTTGTAATGGTTTCTGGGAGCGTATGGTAATTTTTTTTTGGATCTGTGCTTGCGTAATAATTAATTTCAGTTTTCTCTAAATTCTTTTGATATATATTTTTCGTTACAATGTCTGAGGAAGATGACGTAAATACTCTTAGGAAACAACTCGTAGACTTACAAAGTCAATTACTCCAGATGAAAACACAGGAACTCCCTCCTCCTCTTCCTTCCAGCCCTAGCACAATGGCTGTTTCTGTCAAACTTTCCAGTTTTTGGCAAGATAAGCCTAAGACCTGGTTCGCCCAAGCGGAGGCACAGTTCGATGTTGCCGGCATTACTAAGGATGCTACTAAGTACGGTCACATTTTGGCCATGTTGGATGCTCGTACTGCTGATGAGGTTGAAGACATTATCACGAGCCCACCAGCCGATAACAAGTACGAAAATTTAAAGCAGGAGCTTATCAAACGGTTTTCAACATCTAGAGACCAGCGCGTTCGCCAGCTCTTAAGTGAAGAACAGCTTGGCGACCGAAAACCCTCCGGTTTCTTACGCCACCTTCGCTCATTAGCCGGAAAGAAAATGGATGATGAAGGCATTATCCGTGAATTATGGATGCGCCGTCTTCCTAAAGAAGTCCAGAGGATTCTCATCGCACAGGTAGATCTTTCGCTTGATAAAGTTGCGGAAATAGCCGACACTATTGTCGACGCGCCGCCTTTTACTTCTGCACCTCCCGCTGTCCACGCAACCAGCGTTCCCGCGTCAGACCTGGATCAGCTCATCCGCCGCATTGATGACCTAGCTCGAAAGGTGGACGCCATGCACACGGACCGTCGACATCGTTGCAGATCCAACTCGCGCAACCAACCTGGATCTCGATCTGCATCACGCTCTAGCTCCCGTTTGTGCTGGTACCACAAACGGTTCACCAGCAAGGCTACGAAATGCATTCAGCCCTGCAGCTGGAAAGCTGATGGCCAGGGAAATGCCAGCCGCAATCAGTAGAGGCGGCAACTGACTGCGCACAACATAGCCGCCGCCTGTTCGTTACAGACTCTGGATCAGGTCGCCGATTTTTGATCGATACCGGTTCAGATCTATGCTGTTTCCCGCGCCACTTGCTTAAAGGACAGTACAGTCCTACTGACTTTGACGTACGCGCGGCCAACGGCAGTACTATCAAGACATTTGGGACCATTTCCCTGTGCTTGAACTTGGGACTGCGGCGGGATTTCAGATGGGAATTCATCATTGCTGATGTTGGTTGCCCAATTTTAGGGTCTGATTTTTTGGCACACTATCACCTGTTACCGGACTGTAAAAATCAACGGCTAATAGACGGGAGCACGAAACTTTCCTCTCCCGCCCCCTTGGCGCAGGTCCAGCAGGTTAGTGTCAAGACAATCATTGCTGATGGTTCCCCCTTTACAAAAATACTTCTGGAATTCCCAGACTTAACACGACCACCAGGTGTACCCAGGGCTATCAAACACGACGTCACCCACCATATCATTACCACCGACGGACCACCAATTTCACACCGTCCTCGTCGGCTCGCGCCACAGAAACTCCTGGTAGCGAAAAAGGAATTTGAAGAGATGGTGCGGTGTGGCACTGCGCGTCCCTCCGATAGTCCCTGGTCCTCGCCGTTACATTTAGCTCGGAAGGGTGAAACCGGCTGGCGTCCTTGTGGGGACTACCGTGCCCTAAACGCCAGAACCGTCCCCGACCGCTACCCCGTTCGACATATGGCTGACTTTTCTAGTAATCTCGCTGGATCCACGATCTTCAGCACGATAGATTTGGTGAAAGCATACCAGCAGATCCCCGTCAGCCCAGCTGATATATGTAAAACCGCCATAACAACACCTTTCGGGTTATTCGAGTTCCCTTTCATGACCTTCGGCCTACGGAACGCTGGACAAACTTTCCAGCGTTTCATTGACGAGGTCGTGAGAGGGCTCGATTTTTGCTACCCTTATGTAGACGACATTTTAGTATTCTCCCGCAACGCTGAGGAGCACGTGGAACACCTTCGAGCCCTTTTTCAGCGATTATCTTCGTATGGCGTAGTAGTCAACCCTTCTAAGTGTGTGCTTGCCGCAGATGAAGTCACTTTTGTTGGCTACCGGATCACTAAAGACGGTACCCACCCTCCTCCCGATAGGATAGAAGCCTTGCGGAACTTCCCCCTGCCTAAGACAGTCGAAGGTCTTCGCAGATTCTTGGGCATGGTAAATTTTTACCGCCGTTTCCTCCCTAAAGCAGCAGAGCTCCAGGCTCCGCTTATTAACATCTTAGCCTCAACTCAATTAAAAGGCAATAAACCTGTGCCCTGGACTCCAGAATTAGAAGCTGCGTTCCAGAAGGCCAAAGATCATCTGGCTCAAGTAACGATCCTGGCTCATCCGATTCCTGGTGCCTGCCTCGGGTTGTTTACGGATGCGTCCTCGTCCCATGTTGGTGCCTGCTTGCAACAGCATGTCAATGACGACTGGCAACCCCTTGCCTTTTTCAGTAAAAAGTTGACATCGCGCCAAACATCGTGGCCAGCTTATTACAGAGAATTGCTGGGAGTATACGAAGCGGTACAACATTTCCGACACATACTCGAGGCAGAGCACGTGAGGATTTACACGGACCACAAGCCGTTGATCTACGCTTTCTCACAACGGCGAGAAAAGCTGCCTCCAGTACAGTTGAATCAACTATCTTTCATATCGCAGTTCACTACAGACATCGTCCATATCCAAGGCAAAGATAATGTCGTGGCGGATACGATGTCTCGAGTGGAGGCCGTCAGTCTAGTAGACAGTTTCGCCGACCTTGCTAAAGAACAGGCATCCGATGAAGAACTCCGGAAGATGCAGACCGAATCGTCCTTAAAATTAAAAGAGGTAAACGTCCCTGGTACTGACATCACAATTTTTTGTGACATGTCTACCGGGAAATCACGTCCTTACCTGACGCCGTCTTTCCGTCGAGCCTTCTTCAACAAACTGCATAATCTTAGCCATCCAGGTACGCGAGTGTCTGCTCGACTGGTGGCAGACCGGTTCGTCTGGCCTAATATGCAAAAAGATTGCCGTAGTTGGGCTCGCTCTTGCATCGCCTGCCAACGAAGCAAAGTTTCAAGGCACACAAGTACGCCACTCGGTAATTTTACCAGTCCGACCAAACGTTTCCGCCACATTCATATTGACATTATAGGTCCTCTTCCTTATAGTAAAGGGTTTCAGTATTGCCTTACAGCCGTCGACCGCTTTACGCGGTGGCCGGAAGCTTGGCCTATGGTCGGGATCACGGCGGAAGAGGTCGCAGAAACGTTCAACAGAGAGTGGATATCCCGTTATGGAGTACCTTCCCTCGTGACTACCGATCAAGGCCGGCAATTTGAGTCGGCGCTTTTCCAAGCCTTACTGCAGCTATGCGACGCCAAACGCGTTCGTACCACGAGTTATCACCCGTGTGCGAATGGTTTGGTCGAGCGCATGCATCGGCAGTTAAAAGCTGCCCTGATGTGTCACCAAGGGTCCTGGCACCGAGCCTTACCCGTGGTGTTGCTCGGAATGCGCGCTGCTCTGAAGGAGGATCTACAAACGTCACCCGCCGAACTGGTATACGGGGAACCCCTGTGCTTACCTGGCGAGCTCCTAGTTCCTTCTCCAGCACCCGATCGCGTCGAAGACCTTACCAGCTTTACCACTCAGCTGAGGCAGCACATGGCACGCTTGCGACCGATTCCTGCTTCGCGCCACGGCCACAAATCTCCCTTCGTCTTCAAAGACCTGGCATCCTCGACTCACGTTTTCTTACGGGATGATACCGTAAGGACATCTCTTAAGCCGCCCTATACGGGGCCCTTCAAAGTCGTGACCAGAAGAGACAAAACCATCACCATTGCTATGGGCGACAAGAACGTCCTGGTGAGCATGGATCGAGTAAAACCGGCGTACATCGATAGTGATTCCACTCCACCAGCGATCCAGTCTCCATCCTCGACAACTGATGTATCTCCATCATCTGACATTCCTGCCGCCCCGCCTGCACCTCCTCCGCCTCCTGTCAAACCTCAAACTGTCCCACTCAAAGATTGTTTGAAAAAGCCAGAGTACACAACGCGCTCGGGTCGAAAGATACAATTCAAACTTCCTCTTGACTTGTAATCGCTCGCCGCGAGCAAACAATTGTATATTTATTTTATTTTTAAATTTTAATTAATAAGATTTTTCTTTTATTTTCTTAACCGTGGGAGTTTGATTCTCCGTAGGGGGGTGGTGTGGCGTTAGCCACATCGACAGTTGGCAGCATGGTCCGAAAATATTTTCCCTACGCTGTCAACACCAAAGACGGTTACTATAATTTTCATGGTTTGAAAGTGACGCTTACCAACTAAAACTAAAAACATAAGATTATTGATGTTCTCTTACACGATTTAATATCATAAGTGCCTGTCTGTACTAATTACTGTGGAGTGTGCATGATTAAAGCATGTTATTTAATATCGGTGATTTATTCTCCCTGAGACCATCCCGATAGCTCCATATAAAGAAGTCTCAGTACTATGAATAATAGGTTCTCTTACACACTGAAGATATTTGTAATCCCAACGTAATGTGTGATGAGCATTATCACACTTTTAGTTAATAATACCAATGTAGGGCTGCTTATTATAAATTCTATACAAAGAAATTACAATTACGCCCGTGTCTTACCAAGATATAAAGCACAAATTCTTCAAAATATGTACTAAGTCCGTATATTTTTTTCTATTCGATGGGCTCTGAAAGTAATTTCAATTGTTTGTGTTGTGACATTAATAAGTGCTTTATCGGGGCCTAAACTGTTTTTTTGAAATGACAAAAGTTGGTAGCCTCTGATGGATTCATGAACCTTACCGGACAAATCGGCGAGCGCTCAGGGCTCTCAACTGGGCAACATTTGGTAACCGCGCCTGAGGGCACCTAAACTGAATAAATAACTTTTGGGATTAAGATTAATATTGTTGTGAAAAAAACATAAAACATTGACGTCATCGAAGACCGTGATGCAAAGATATCAGATCAGGTTAATCAACGCATTGACTACCTATTACTATGACGTCCAAATAATTATCTGCACATTAAAATACTACACGTATCTAAAGGCCCTTTCTAACTGCAGCTTATATGGTACGATAACTGTCATAAAAAAATAAAAGAATGCGACATTCAATCAGTGATTGCTGTGAACGTGCTAGTTTTTATGATCTCATAGTAAATTAACTTAATTGATGAACTGATGTACCGTTCACGTGATGATGCGGTATCAACACCATGACAATGCGGTGGGTCTTGTTATATTGCATTGAATATAATTGATTGTTTTAATTGGAGCATTCGAGAATAGTATACACGCTTCTTCTTCTATATTGTCAATGATATCATCACGATTTTGGTAGATGTTACAGGTTTGATGAAGACACTAATATGCTCTGCAAAGTTACATAATAAAAAATACTGGCTGGCAAGGAGAACAAAAATTACTTCAAAACATCATGTTTGAATCTTGAAATGTTACTTTTTCTAGAGATTTGCCGTTCCTTATTTGCCGTTCCTTATTGGAAATATATTTGATTATTTTGTATTAGTAACGTAAAGGTTTTCCAATAAAAACATAAACGTAATATTTCGTTCGGAATTAACCTGCGGTTATACCTGCTACCATATAACTATATTTTGGTCAACTGTTAATACTTGCTATTCGTACACTTACGTACATGACTCTTGAAGTTTGAACCTATGTCAATGGCATACGAA
This sequence comes from Tethea ocularis, assembly GCA_963555595.1. NCBI lineage: Eukaryota > Metazoa > Arthropoda > Insecta > Lepidoptera > Drepanidae > Tethea > Tethea ocularis. Next base: position 7,498,471 of record OY741972.1, on the reverse strand, counting down.
CATCAGTGTTTTTTGCACATGACTGTACATTTGTAATTAATGCCTGGTTCATGGATTTTGATTCATCATCTTTATGGTTAAAATCATTAGACAAATGGCATAAGGTTGAATTTGTGATTCATATAATATTGTACGCGGTATTGGTGTTAGAGTATTTCATTCTTTGCAATGTCAAATGGAATACTCCAACAGCTAGCAGGAAGTGTAAATGGATATTACATAAATACTTTGTAGATACCTATTTATACCTACATAACTTTTTTATTTAATAACAATAGCCACAATAGGCAGATAAATCTTTAAACAAATATAATATTATATTATCCGAGTGCGGCGAAGCCAAATAATAAGCCGTCCCTATTTTCACTCATCATTACTAAACGGCTGAACAGATTTTGATTAATGATATGTCATTTGATTCGTCTTTATTGCGCAAGTGTCACTGGGTATATTAAAATTATAAAATATGTAAATGGCGGCAAAATAATATTTTCGTAATGAAATAATTTATAGTCCCAACACAGTAGTAGGTATAAGTAGGTCATAGGATAAGAAAAGACAACAATAAAGATAGTTGCTAATCGCTATAATGCTAATGCACTAAGTATAAACAACGTATCATTGTAAAGCAAGGATCCAGAGTATAAATAAACTAACATTCCTGCCCACAGTTTCACCCGCGATGATCTAAATCACCTCAGGAGTGGATTTTTGAAAAAAACCTTTTCTTAGTGGATATACGTCCCAAGGCATACCCGCCATATTGCATGTTTCTAGTAGTAGTCGTTTAAATTGTGCTTTGAAATGTCAGTCAGGGATTTTTACAGACTAGCTGTTCCCAGCAGTTTCACCCGCGCTTTCAGAATAAAAAGTAGCCTATGTCCTTCTTCGTATCAGTAGGTAGGTATCTGCGTCACAAATTTCGTGATCAATTTAGCGATTTAGGCGGAAAAGGTGACATAGCGCCTCTCGCGGAATTTTTATATTTGATTTAGGAAATTTGACAGTATTTTTTTAATAAACTTGCAGCATGCTATGGTAACCGTTTTAGTAGCATTATATATGTACCCTGTCCAAAAGAAGACACGCATAACGAGATAAGAAGAGAAACCCTGTCACAACGTCAAAGAGACAATTTCCTGTTTCATGGTTTGATCTCGATTCACTTTTGTTTTAGTGATCTTTGGTAGTAATAGTTCTATCATTATCAGCCTATAAATACTTCAACATAGTTCGTAGCAATTGAATTTGATTCATGGCATTACTTTTTTAAAGGTTTCATTGCTATAAACATACATAATATATTCTTAGTCTTGACTTAAGATTTTACTTAGTAACATGTTGGTAGACAATTTTATTTAATTTCACTACAACTACTTCCAGTAAACTATAAAAATACTTTACAGTCCACATTTAACAATTCGTCTATTTATAATCAACATTATCATTGTACAAAACATTTGCAATCAACATTGAACCTTTCTTACATCTTCATAGACTTTAAAATTGCAAAAACAGTTGTGATTTATCTTATTCATAAAATATGTAAATTCACAGCCGCTAAGCTATCGTAATTAGAAATAACAACAAAAGTGATCTTAATTAGAAGAAGATATCGTGAAAGAGGTCAATATTTAGAAAAACATAGTCGGTCTCATAACGACTATTTTTTTATTATCATAATTATCAGATTAGGGTTGCCACTCTGATTGGCTAGCTCTATTAGTGACAGAAAGATCCTTAGCGCTCAGCCAAGGGCGGTTCCAGGATTTTAAAGGGGGCCTCGATCAAAATAAAAGTAAAAAAAAATTCGTTAATAGAAGAATCTTCGACTTTGTACTACAAGCTCATCACATAGCCTTAAAATTAAATGCAAACTGCAAAGGTAGCCGGCCTTGTGGGGGGGGGGGGGGGGGCATGCCCCCCTGGATCCACTGCGCCCAGCCTTTATTCACAAGTGACAAAAAATGACACTAACTACGTAATACTTAAATAATATCTTAATGTTTAACTACGTCATTATAAAGTGCGACAAAAATGACGTTAGGATAGCTTCGCAGTACTCATTTTACCAATACGCCTTTTGCAGAACTGGGAAACTCGATGTTTTTAAATATCGAACGTTATTGCGCTGACGTCATAGTTGTGTTGCGGTCTTTGGTACGTCCATGTGAGTCAGTGGGTCCATAAAGTTGGTTTATATCGGCAGTACTAACTTAACACCAGCCAGTAAACTACAGAGCGTTGCGTGACGAATAACAGCTCTATAATAATATTAATAAAGTGTCGAGTGTATTTTTTTTATCTGTGTTTATTGTGATTTGTTGAGAATGTACACCGGTAATATTTGTTTTACCATGGAGAATTTTATTGATGTCGCGTTTTGTGTATACGTTTCTAATACTAAAAAGGTTTGTTATATTTTTATTTTCTTGCTATTTGGCTAACAATTATCAATTAATTGAATTTTAATGAGTCAATGAGCTTTCTGTCAAATGTTTTATAATATAATGAAGGTAGTCTAATAATATACAAATTGAAATAATTTATGTTAAGTTGATTTTCCTGAATTATCTTATAAAAGCAAATGATTAACTATGAATATATTTATTTTAATTAATATTTTGTTATCGTGAAAACTAGTTTTAAAACTACTCTTGTGGTGACATTTACAGATGATATATACCTATAATAAACGAATAAAAAATCATTGTAGCAAATATTTTTTTTTAGTTAGCTATATATAGTAATATTTAAACATTTGTTACATATTAGGATTTCACAAATGTAATAAACGAGTTCAATTAGTTAAAATAACACCTAATGGCGAAGGTATAAAATGTAGATTACCTTGTGTACTATTCTAACAAAGGTTACGCTTAACCTAATTTAAACCATTGGTCAATAATTTGCACTTACCCGGTTTTTTTTAATTATATGACCGTTATCATTTTAATTATAATTAATTAGGTACCTGTTTACATGAACTCATGTAATTGACGATCCATATAATTAGCCATAATAATCTTCATACGTCATGTAGAGAATGCGCTTTTCCGTTACACGCTCTTAGCTCCGTGGGAAAAATGTTATGACTATTTTAATACAATGTTTATAAGACTAACAATTGTTAGTATTTAATGTTTGTTTGTACGCCTATTGGTATTGTTTTTTATCATACCTATATTTTTATGACCACAAAAATAATATTATTGTAGAGGTAGATAGATTTGTAATCTATACCAAGTCTATACTAATCTATATCTATCTATACTAATAATAAAGCTAAACAGTTTGTTTGTTTGAACTAATCCCCGGAGTTACTGTTCCGATTCGAAAAAATTTTTCACTAATAGAAAGCTACATTATCCCCGAAGGTTATAGGCTACTTTTTATCCCGGAAACGCGAGTCAAGCCGCGGGGAACAGGTAATACGTTACATAAGAACACAATAAGAATTAATAACAAACAAAGTTATCATCGACGAAAGGTAACGTATAGTTTAGGGTCATTGTCCTTAATTTGGTATCAGAACGTTTAGCAGATTAATCTAAACATTATAAATTCTTCTAAAGTATTCCTTATTGCAGCCAAAAAAAAAATACTAAGTCTAGCCCCTAAAGAAATTACTTCAAAGTCTAATTTGCTTTATAGGTAAAGTATCCTTTTTCTTATTCCAGCAATCGGAAAGATGGCGGAAGCTTCGTAACATAGTACAGTGGACACCATTCTTCCAAACCTACAAGAAACAGAGGTACCCTTGGATCCAGCTCGCTGGTCATCAGGGGAACTTCAAAGCGGGACCTGACCAGGGTACAATATTGAAAAAGTTGAGTGCACAGGAAGAGAAATGCTTTAAGGTGAGATTAAAAGATTTTTGGTGTTAAAAGAGCCAAAATATATGCAAATGTTGCTCTATACTTGGGATACTGTGGATAGCCCATTTTGTGTTTAAGTACCTAATGGTCTTTTTGATTGAATCGATTGCTGGGATTATTTGACCAGCCAGAATATCTCCAACGAGAAGACCTTTCAAATAATCTAAGTATACAGAAAAACCATTTTTAGGATCTAAAATTACTTGGTTATGACCATTCATTTAATAAAATTCTCGATTTGTTGCATCAAATCACATGTATCATCATCATCATCATCCAAATTTATAATTTGTGGTAAAGCTTGCACGATTCTGCTTATTCCATGACATACAGGCAAACCAACGTTACAATTTCATCATAAGGATGTCCGTTTTCCTCTATCTTAACATATGACGTCAAAACTGTTTTTATCTTTTTAAGTAGACTAAGTATTAATTAGGGAAACCACAGTCTCATCAACGTTTTAGTATTCACTATCTTATTATATTTTGCCTGGTTTGAATAATGGGCATTGCATATTTAGCTGTGAATTTCTTAAATTCTATTCCGGCTTCATGCCTCATTTCAAGAGCCTCCATGTAAAGTTTTTTTATGGTGTATGATTAAGTATACTCTCTTTATGTAGGTACCTCCGTGATTGAAAACTCATAGGGAGAATTAGTTCATTCATTACTTCATTGGGAATTTTACCACGACTATTTATTGATTTTTGTCCTGTAATTTAACCGCAAATATTTAAACTAATAATAAAATCAATAAATTATCCGTTATAAAATGGATAATATATTAGGAATGCATCAATGGATTCTACGGTTAATTACCTATTTAGCCATCTATTCTATATATTGAGTCTAAATTCTTGGATATAATAATAACTGTAAAAACTAGCTTTGATGCAATAATTACTCGTATTGTGGAAGAGAATCTATTATAGGTAGGTAAATGTGTTCTTTTTGCTTCAAAAAAGTTTGAAAAATGTTTCTATATCAGGGAAAGTAAAAAAAATTATGACGTCATTTCTGTATCCACGGTAGATATCTAGATTATAGTTTTGGCACGTGTTATTATTCTATTAATTCATAGTACTTATAAAATGCATTATATTCTGTTTATATTACCTTTAAATATAATTTCACGGGCGTAATCTTCGTAATGGTTTCTAACTACTTTATTTGTTATGTTAATGTACCTAAGTACATAATAATTTGTGGTTAAAAAAGAAACTCATTATGAGTGCAAATAAACTGACAAATGGGAAAACCCATGTCTACGTATGATTCTATATAAATATCACTAACAAAAGAGCTTTTTTTGCTCAGATCTTGAACCTATTTTGGTATTTTTTTGACGTTAATGAAATCCTTTTTAGGGCTTATAGAATTCTGTTGCCTTCGTTTTGGACTTTCATTTTGTATTATTTTATTGTATTTATATGGCTGAAACATATGGATCATTTTAAATCAACAGGATAATATGATTTTAAAGTAATTTTACTTGTTACATTGTTAAGTGTTAATTAAATTAATGATAATAGGTAATGATATATTGACGAAATATATTTTTAGAATTCAATTAGGTACATTGCTTTGTTTGACGTCAATGTTATCTACTTTTGGTCAATATACATTATCTACTAAATGATTATACATTTATTTTATACTTTTAATTATGTTATTAATTTATATTTAACCACGTATGGGGTATTGACGTATGTTCATTATTTTATAGTTTTTAATTTATTACCGATATCAGCTTAATGCGTACAAAATATATATATATTATTATTAGAATATTATTTTTCTTATTTATATACATATTGGATTCAACTAGGTGTAGAATTGCTTATATAACTTTAGTTTCCATCGATTTTATTAAAATACCATTTTATAGTAGCCAAGAACCACCACCACCGAGTATCAAAAAAGCAATACTCTGTTAACAAAACAAAAGTATAGTTTGCTTAGTGACACAACATACGATAATACATGAAAATAATTTAAATATAAACATAAAAGATTGACGTCAAATATGACAATCGGAATGACGACGGGGTTATAGACGTGAACAGTTTGGACGTGCAAATTTCTCGCTGCTGATTGTCTTGTAAAGTATGGTTTTACACTGTGTTTGTACAGTATTAATATTACTTGTACACTCCTTGAACTTGTTTACAAGTTAAAAAATCATGTAACTAAAGAGAGTTACTCAATGTAGGTACTCGTATAATATATTTCAGAAAGGAAATCCGCTAAATGCCATAAACAAACCCCAGGCCCGGTGCAAAAGAAATGTATCTTAGAAATATTATAATTTTGTCCCGTTTCTTAAAATCTACACGTAAAGACAAAGTAGCTTGATTTGACACAATGCTAGACTGTAATAATATTAATGCTATAGCGTCTTAAACAGCATATTAGGTATATCTTTAAGTTCTAGATTTGCAACTATTTTTGGATCCCATGCCAGTTTGACAGGTTATGATGACCGGTTCTCTTGCGTCACAAGCATAATGTCTCCGATGGTTATTAGTCCTTAAATTGTAGTTTTATCGTTTGTTTGCTTCAACTAAACACTAGTTTATTAAAATACTTGTGGTTTCAGTGACTTTCCATGATCTGTCTAAACGATGTTCTTAAGAACTTTGTGATGGATCGAAAAGAAATTTCAATTTTAACAGATTCCAGAATTCTAAATTTTCCCACAAACTATTTAAAGCAAAACTACTAAACATTTACTTGTTTTTAATTTCAGTTGCTGATGAAAGACGTTTTGAGGCCTTTTGTACCTGAATACAAGGGTCAAGTCACCTGTGATGATGGAGAACGTATCCTTTTTCAATATCAAACTTCAATAAAATGAGTAGCTGATGTTAAGTTATTGACACATGTTGCTAACTTGGCGCTTTCGGCGCTAGATCAATTTAGCACTTTTTGTATCAAAGTGTAGGTAGACTCGGACATGATTCTTGCAGCTGCAGAAATTATTATCATGTTTCAAGGTGAACTTATAAATGCTACCGATATGGTTACAGATATTCAATTATAGACTTTAGTACCTGTTAACTAAATCTTCAAGTCAAATAATTTTTATCCTTTATTATGGTCATAAAGAACCTAGGTTATTATTATCTTTATAATAGCTTTATTAGTATTTATAAAACCTACACATTTAGAATTAATTAGTGAATCCTCTAAAGATTACGAGATTATTTTCTTAACCAAGCACTATAACAGTATACTTACAACTGCAAGATCTTTTGAGTGACTTCGACAGCCCATGTGTGATGGACTGCAAAATTGGAGTAAGGACATATCTTGAAGAAGAACTTGCAAAAGCTAAAGAGAAGACTAAGTTAAGAAAAGTAAGTTACATATTTTAGTACATTAAACTTTATTTACTGAGGGAATCCTAACTAAGAAAAATTATGATAAGGATAATCATAAAATGTTCAAAGCACAACTATCTAGTAGAGTCAGACATTGATTTATTTTTAAAAGATTCCAATTTAAACAGACAAAGCTGGGCTTATTGTGATATCTTTCAGACAGTAATTCATTATTTATCTGTCAATGTGAGGGAATGTATAAATATAAAGATAAACTTATTTTAATTGAGAGTTTTACGTCATTGATAAGAAACGGACCGCAGTAATCTCAATATGGCGCTTAGAGTTGTCATACAGATATCCAAAAATAGAAATATTGGATGCGAATGTTTAAATGAATAATCAATAAAATAATAACTTTTTACAACCTTTACTGAATTATTTTCTCATAGTAGTGGTTATTTCTCATCTTGAAAAAACTAAATTAATTATGTAATTCTTATGATTCCAGGACATGTACGAAAAGATGATACAAATAGACCCCAAAGCGCCCACTGAAGAGGAACACAGAAGCAAAGGAGTGACAAAACCCAGATACATGATATGGAGGGAGACCATCAGTTCAACATCAACTTTAGGCTTCAGGATAGATGGAGTAAAAAAAGCCGACGGGACAAGTTCCAAAGACTTCAAAACAACTAAAACTAGAGATCAAATTGTTGAAGCGTTTAAAGATTTTACGAGCAATTGTCCTAACGCTGCGGTAAGTTTCCCTATTAATATTATTAAAGTATTTAATTTCATAATCATTCAAGATAGTGCCTTGATAGGACATTATTTTCCAATTTTGTGAAATTCAGTTGAAAACTTAATAAAGTGGATTCTAATGTAGTAATAGTATTTTCACATTTATATAGAATAAAGTCATAGAAAGTTATATCTTTTTCTGATCATAGATTTTTTTTTCAACAGCCGAGATACTTAGAAAGGTTGAAGAACATTCGAGCGACGTTAAACGATTCACACTTCTTCAGAACACACGAGCTCATTGGCAGTTCATTACTTTTCGTCCACGACAAGAGAAAAGCTTCCATTTGGATGATAGACTTCGCCAAAACTGTTCCAGTACCAGAAAATGTAAATATAGACCACGATTCTGCTTGGAAAGTAGGTAATCACGAAGATGGCTACCTCATTGGCTTAAATAATTTAATATCTATATTTGAAACTCTAAGTCAAGATGACAATGGAAATATAGATCAGTGTTATTCTAATGTTAGTATAGATAAAGACGTAAGACAGGATAGCTTCGATACCTGAAGTTTAGTGACTAGTGAGATGTCTCACGCATTTTGACCTTCTGTACAGATCACATTGATGTGTTTTCCATTTAGCAGTACCCGATACTGCAAAGACCACAGACGCGAAGATTCCACTTTCAACATTCGTAAAGATGTACCTAATTTTTTAAAAGTTATTTGTAAATAATTATTATAGTATTACAAACCATATTATAGTATTACAGTTATAAGTTGTTTATAATACTCATATTAGGTTAGTATAGGGACCACCAATAGTGTTAATTTGACGTGTTTTGCAATTCGTACTATCATGTTGGCAATGATAGATGACGAGTCTGTACCTTATTACGTAATAAAGCCAAATTATTATTAGCCATTGAACAATTTAAAAGACCTTATTTTCTGAAAATAAGATAATAAATGACTATTTCTTTATTTTTCAAAATATCAGCTATACTTTTTTATTAGTCCTCGATATCTCTTGACTATTGACGGTACTGATAATAAGATAAATCATTATACGTATTTATTTCGTTTTAAGTACACTATATTAGTGTAATGAAATATAATTAAGACATTTTGTGAATATACAAGTGTTTAAGACTCTAAACATATCCGGAGGTACTAAATAAAAATAATATCACACAGTTTTTGTGTTTACTTTTAACTCCAACGTCATCAAGTAGAAAAGTTAAATAAAACAATTCAAACTTTGGACGGTTTATATTTAAATTTAAGTTTATTCTAACTTAAAGTAATAATAAATATTAAATTATGTTTATTTAAATTTTACTACAAAGGCACTGGGTTACGTTTTGTCTTTAGGACTGTCTATAACAACATCGGTTAGACTGCTGCGTCGGGAGTCTCCTTCTTCTATATTTTGGCTTTCCTTCCTCAAGCGAGAGAAAAGTCTTGGCACAGGACCAGTGCTTGATCTCCCAGCGTCATTCGGAGCTGGTGAATATCGTCTAACTCTAGGTTTTTGTGTTTCTCCTTCAGCTGCAGTCTCAGTATAAGGAGGTGGAGGCTGCGATAGCATTGACATACGATTTTCTCTAGCTGCAGTTGCAGTAATTTGTAATTCTGCACCAGCTACTACCGTTGCTAGCGTTGGTGTAAACTGCGGTGCTGCAGCCCTAGCTGATACCCTTCTACGCCTAGGACCCGAAGATTCATCATTACCTTCTCTACTTGGTGGTGTTGGTATAGAGAAATCAGGTCTTATCGAGCCACGTCTTCTATTATGAGTAGTTGAGGGTTCTGTTATTAAGTCTAAAAGACCATGAACTTCATTCGAACAATGCGGACCCTGTGCAGCTGTTTCTAAAACTGCTAAAGCACGAAGTAGGTCTGCTACACTGGTATGTTCCAAAACTTCTACCTGTTCGGATTCGGGAAGACTAGTTATATTCACATCAGGATCAAAAAGACTAGGACGACCACGTTTCGTTTTATTTCTATAGTTTTCTAGATCACTAGAAAATGAGCTGTTTAGCGCTGTTGAGCGACCACCTTCAGTTGAATTATTATATCTTTCTGCATCATTATCAAATAGGCTGTTACGTCTTTCTTTGGTTTGATTATGATATTGCCTTATGCTAGCTTCTAGATCACTCGAACTTTCTTCATGTGTACTACTTTTACGATCTCTGCCAAATGTCGGGAACAAACTACTACGTCCACGACTAGTCTTATTTTTATACTCTACAAGTTCATCTGAACTTTCAGGCATTACTTCATCATCATTTTTCTTAGATTTACCAAACGTAGGGAATAAGCTAAATCGACCTTTTTGCGTTCGGTTTTTATATTTTTGGACTTCATCTTCATCCATCGTGTCATCTTCATCGTTGCTAGTTAGACCACTAAAATTGAAACTAGGGAAAATACTTCGTCTGCCACGTTTTGTACTTTCTTTGTAGTTCTCTGCAACATCGTCTTCAGGGTCGCTAAAATCAAAAGTGGGAAATATGCTATGTCTGCCTGATCTCGTTTTCTCTTTATATGCTCTTGCAGCGGCTGCATCTTCGTCTTCACTAAAATCGAATGTAGGGAATATGCTATGCCTTTTAGTCTTTTGCTGATATGCCTTAGCGGCTGCTGCGTCCTCATCTTCAGAGAAATCGAATGTTGGAAAGATACTATGACGGCCACGTTTTGTACTCTCTTTATAAGCTTTTGCCATATTATCATCATCATCGTCTTTGCTGAAATCAAAAGATGGGAAAATACTATGTCTCCCACGTTTAGTTTTTTCTTTATAAGCATCAGCATCACTTTTCTCTTCCGACCCAAAGCCAAAAGATGGAAATATACTTCCACGACGTGGTCGAGACGTATCTTTAACATTTTCATTTATTCCTTGGGCCACACTAACTCTACCTTTCATCGTATTCTTAATGTATTCTGCTGGACTTTCACTTGTACTTGGTTTTCTAAAAAACAGTCTGGTAATGATGTTTTGAGGTTGAGAATTTTCTTCGTTACCTGGAGGAACTTTAGAGGGTAAAGAAAGCTTTCCGCTGCGAATGTTTGCTTCTCTTCTGTACTTTTCAGCATTATCACCACTAGTCCACGTATGCTCATTATTAACCTTTGGTATTGATTCTTTTTTATAGTTTGGAACAGCGACACTCAAAGCACGACCTCTTTTAGGAGAGTGTATAATTCTATCTTGACCTATGCTGAAGTAAGGTGGTTTCTCATTGGCTAGAATATGCTCGTCAGCAAACAAATGAACTCCCTTTTCTTGTTGGGTTTGTTCCATACCACCCAATACATTTACTACTCTAGCAAGCAATTCGGCTGGTCTTACTAAGGCTGATGCTGTAAATGTCTTTTCTTTGTCTATGCCAAGTAAATCAGTATCTGATTGTATTCGAAGCATGTCTTTTGCTGATATTTGTATGTTTTCAGAATTAGCTCGACGTCTTTTAACAATGGGCCCTCTAGGCTCAACATCAAAAGTGAGGATAGGACAACTTGCACTTCTATATAGATGTGGTGATGACTCCACGTAGACAGGCTGAAAGACAAAAATATATTAAAATACATTTTCTGATAGCAGTTAGTGCCAAATGAATGTAGTAAGTAAAAAAAGTTTTACAAATAAATTATATTCACCTTTATCTTTATCAAATTCGCTTCATTAATAATTTTCCTCAAAGCGGACATGTCTCTTGTGAATCCTTGCAAGATTCTGCTTTGTGTAGTCTTGAACTGGTATGCAAACTTCTGCTCTAATTTATGTATGCGCTCTGATCGCATGCCACTGGTGATGAATCCGAGCAACATTACGATGTATCCAAGACCGAAGGTGATCCAGACGATAAGGAATATTTGATATGTGAAGAAGTACCCGTATTTAAAACCATTGTTCACGGTGCCTGAAAGGAAATGAAAATTTAAAATTATTATCATTATTTAGAACAAATATACAAAATAAAATCTACACATAAATAAATTCGAAGCGGCTGATGCTGCCGATCAACGGCAAGGTTCCCATCAGGCTGGCAGCGTTTTCTCTTTGAATGGCTAGACCCGCCCCCCGCGAGGTCTCGATAAATTTCGATGATAATGTACGAGAACTAGTATTAGTGCCATATATTTTAAAATTTTAAAGTAATTCAGCCACTCATCGCTAGATGGCAATGTATCAGGATTTACGTACATTTTGTACAAAGATTTACGTTAATTCCAAAGAAACATAAATCTAACTTGATAAGTTTGTTGAATAGTGAATAATATTAGAAATATAATTTATGATATGGGGAAACTGATGTAGATATCAAAGTAATTTTTAAATAATTACCTGCAACTAAATCACCAAAACCAATTGTAGTAAGCGTAACAAACGCGTAGTAAATAGAAGCCACGTAGTCCCATCCCTCAAACACAACGAAGATACAAGCAGGCAGGAATATAAAGAACAGGAATCCAGGAACGAGATACAAAAAGATCAGCCCAAGCATTCCCAGGTTATGGAAGAAATAGTCCAAGCTGTTCGCACGCTTCTCATTTCTTCTTTTGTACTTGCGGTAAATTGAAATGAGCTGAAATGTAAAATAACGTTAATGATACAAAAACGTTTGTTTAATGTGTTTATGACAACCAATTCTGACTGTTTGCGAGATAAGTATATAATCCAAGTAGGTATAGTTAAGCGGTCTTATCATATTTTACTCTAAAGAAAAGAACAAAAAGTACTTTAGCATCCTCAGGGGAAGTAAATAATTAATTACTGATATAGCTAAATACTAATTATAATGTCTCATATGAATGAATTTATTGGTTAATTTAATTTAGACTCCAAATAGCCCAGAACTTGAGAACGCAAGCATCAGAAAACCGTTCGTGGAAATCATTGCAGGAGGCCTATGTTCATCATTGGGCTGAATATAATGAAGCAAATTATATTTTACCTTTATTCCGAAATATTCACCGAGATTGGCAAGCAAAATACCGTTGATCGGTATACCGAAGAGGCCGTAGAATATCATCAATATTCTTGATAAATGAGTCGTAGGCGCTAAGTTCCCATACCCTGAAAGTGTTGAAGTATCCAATTAAATCACAGCACAATAACTTCATTATGATATAAACAGGACTATATAAAACCTATTTAAATATATACATATATAATTTTAATTGAACAAATGCCCTAATAAGACTACAAGTTAAGTATGTAATAAATCTGTCCTTTATAAGATCAAAGATAATTCAATTTAAATATCAACAAGAATCAATATACGAGAAAATTATTCCTAAGGTTGAAACATGATTCATTTTAAGATCCCTATCTGCATAGGACACTGATGGTGACAGAACTAATGATGTTTGCTTCACTAATAATCTTAAATTAATTCATTGGTACTTTAATCTACTGATGAATGATTCAACATAGATTTTCTTAGCGTGTTATAGAATGACAATGATCATCATTATTACCCTGGAAATTTCCACTTGCAAACATTATAGAACTCCGTAGTTAACCAATAGCTCCCTGGGTCCTCATCAGTATTAGTATTATTGTTTATCTGTCTACTAATATTATTACAGTTTTTAATATTATACGTCGCCTGAATGCTGCAGTGAAGATTGTGAGTTTGAATTCTAAAAGACCGAGCATTCACGGAAGGTTAACATTGCGAGGAAAGGTAATAACTAACAGTGTTGTTTTACCAACAGAGCCACCCGCTAGGCTGTATGTGCTTACCACCATTAGCCACATCATCACTGACCACAATGAGATTTTAGTTAAATGCATATACATGTTAAAAAAAATGATATGATTCATGATCGTGACGCTTAATACTGCGACGAAAGTCGCGGATTCAAATGTGCAAGGAAACATCGAGATGAAACCATAGCACGTTGGTAGGGTATTTTGTAGTATGCTACTACCCTCAAGTTTCGACAGCTGCACTTGACAGTTAGTTTTCTACTCGATCATTCAGGGTGAGATTGTGGTCAAACTCAGCAAAAAATAAATGAAGATAGATATAAAAGTATACATACCAATAGTACTGACGACGGTATATGAGAAGAAAAAGGAATGGTAGAAGTCCCATTTGAAAGGAGGCTCTTCATCTTCAGTGGTGTAGTTGAACATGGACTTCCCGCAGTAGTCGGATAACTTCCTCAGGATCACATCCTGTTTCTCAGGATCGTCTGGTATGTAGTATTCGTATAGGAGATCTAAAAAAAAGGAAAGTTCATGGGTGAATTATTTTTTGTCTATACGAGTAGATTGTGTCTGTTAAAACAGTTGCATTGTCTATGACAATACTATAAGTTTAATAGAGGATCCATTTGTTTTATTTTATTTATGCAGATCAGCTACTTCCGCTTCTTTAGTTTTGACAAGTGATGATAATTCGTACGCATGGAGCAGTTCTGAAATGAATGATTAAAATGGTAAAACTACCAATAACCGGTAGTATACATATTTAGGAGTCGATTCGCAGCAAAACGTCAATGGCGTATTCTATTCAGATATGATACATATATGAAGTTGCAAAAGTGGCGAAATTAACAACCATCTCAGTTGATTTTGGTTTAGAAAAAAACAGTTACCGAAACTATATATCAACGTAGTTGTTCTAGATTAAAAAAAAACTCAGTTGACTTCTTTTGGTTGACTTTCATTCGAATCAATTTTATGCTCGTTAAGTTAATTGGCCAACATTTGGATCTGTATGGAAAAAGATCAGGAAAGATGCTGATAATCAAGTAGTCTGCTAGACAGATCCCTCTGTCTTTAATGTCTTTCATAGCATTTAAATAAAGCAGCTGTACATTATCATTATTTCTAACGGTTAGTTTTATTCTCCCGGAACTACTGGTCGTTTCATGAAGTCGTGATTTTTGTGTTACTTTAACTAACAAGGCTGTTAAAAACAAAGTTATTGCCATTTCTCGTGATGTTCTATTTAAATCTATGTACCTAAATAAATGTTTCTTGCTATATTTCCATAACGAACAAAGTATGTAGTATTTTAAGTGTCAGATCACGGAAAAAAATATGCT
Organism: Tethea ocularis; assembly: GCA_963555595.1. Lineage (NCBI taxonomy): Eukaryota > Metazoa > Arthropoda > Insecta > Lepidoptera > Drepanidae > Tethea > Tethea ocularis. The sequence goes on along the minus strand of OY741972.1, from coordinate 7,483,436 downwards.
CTATATTTTTGTGTATTTTAAAATCAATTATTTGACGAACTCTTAGAGGTAAAATGAGTGGTACTTATCCAGCATTATTCTTAGGATATCAGTATGGACAGGGGTATGTTCAGGGCGTAAAATATGTATAAAATGTGAGAATCACATTCGGCATAAAATTACTCTTTTCAAACAAATATTTTTTTTATTATTATTTAGAAGAACTTTACGTGACAACATACAAAGAGGGTGTAACATAAGTACATTTGGTTTTTTATGCACACCATCATTTCATTATACAAATTGTACATTTTTTAAGAAATTATACAGATATCTTTAAAAATTTATATTTTTGTTCATATACTCGTTCGTAGTTAGTTTTCGTTTAGATATATACCTATAGTGTAATAGTATTCATTTAAATAATTCTGTTTTACTAGAAAAAGATAGAAATCTTTGATGGTTCAATTTTAGTGTACTAATTAAAAATGTAGGTAGGTACCCTATTTACTTGCTTAGTTGTCGGTAGGTAATCGTGCAATGCAATACACTCATGATCGATGATCATTGTATTATGATCCTTGATCATGATACCTTTTTAATTTTTAATCTAGTTTATCCAGAAAGTATTTCTTTAGTTTATATTTTGTTGCGTCAGTTAATTTTTAAGGTAAGTGGTAATTTATTTATTAAATTGATTAAGACGTGACGTTCCATAGAAGTTGCTGTATTTTGAGATTGCGAGGGAAAGCACTAAAGTTGGTAGCCTCTGATGGCTGCATCAAGCTTACCGGAACCGGAACCTTAGATTCAACGAACTTGATGTGCTTTCGCATTGAGAAAATATCATGAAAACAAATCTTGGCTTGATTGACTATGTAGTAGATTTCCGCTTCATTTACTTATTACCCACCTCATGTTGAAAAACGATTTTCAAATACCTAAGTGGTTAAGTTTTTTGTGTATATTTGTAATCTTTGTGGTGTGACAATAAAGTATTATCTGTCTATCTATCTACTGGGTTATTCTTATTTGAATGAAGAATGACTGTAGACCATTTATATCTCCTCTCTCCTATACCTCTCTAGAGATGTTGCTGTGCCCGACAGGGTCCACAATGTATGTATTACATAATTACCACCTAAGGTGTACACATTGTGGAACGCAATTAAATAAATAAATAAATATTTTTTACTCTTCATAGTTACTTTTTCCTAGGCTACACATCTTGGGCTATCTAGATTTTTCGATTGTGATCAAATACATACATAATACCTAAAACACTTTCGTTTATTGGTCATTTTGATATAAAAAATATATAGGGCATGAATTAATTAGACACTCGAGTTTTTACAAGGGACAATTTTACGCGCGATTCAACACAAATTAGACGTTTTTGTAATCAATTATATGGTGTTTTGTTGTTAGATCAAATCAGAGCGCATAGTTCGTTGTCATTTTACTTTTCGCGGTAAAAAGTCGTCATTGGACGCTGAGTAGCTTTTACTGGCCGGTTGGTGTTACTTTTAGGTTAGATTAGGATTTGTTTCATAACTCGTCGAGCGATAGCACACCAAAGGTACTTGGGGCTTAGTTTCACCTCCTACCCTGAATGGGACGAGTGACGAGTAATCCTACGTTGCGCGTAAATGTACCTACCTCTAATTTACCGCATAATACCAATAAACACTGATTTATTTGACAGCTGAAGAACTTAACATCGTATTAAATATAATCTTAAACCATAACAGGTGGATAATAAAACAATTAAAACTTATTTGTCAACTATTAACGTGTACAGCAGGGCAATTGTCTACGCATCTCGTAATCGGAGTTCCGATTACAAGGTCCCTCATAATCGTCTTAAAATTTTGGTATTGTCTATCTTTTTTGATTCCGATGGCTAATGTCAAACGACCAAAACTAATTGACTAATTGTAATGAAGTTAGACAATACGAAAAGCTTCATTTTAAGCCGATGGTCGTTTTCATTGAAACCGATGACGATGTCGAGATGCGTAGACAATTGCCTGCTGGTTAGACGTAAACGTAAGTTGAGTCAGCGTAAAGTAACGTACAAGTGTAATGAGTAATAACGTATAGGTAACATCATTCTTCTTCTTCCTAGTCGGACACTCTTGCCAGAGTGGTCGTGGTTATGATAGGTCTTGAGTGGCGGCTTTTGCAATCCGTCTCCATTCGGCCCTGTTGCAAGCATTGCGGGAACACTCGGTCATGGTGGAGTGTGTGGTAGACACTATAAGATCCGACCATCTAGTCGGAGACCGACCACGTGGTCTTTTGCCATTCATTCTGCCTTGAACTACCAAACGTTCCATTGAGTCCTCTTTGCGGGTAACATGACCAAAGAACTTCAGGATTCGTATCTGTACAGTTGATGACAGTCTTTCCCTTATTCTGAGCTCATCCAAAATCGACACATTGGTGCGGTGCGCTGTCCACGGGATCCTCAGTAGCCGCCGCCAGCACCACATCTCCAGTGCATCTATTTTCCTCCGCTCCTTCAGTCTCAATGTCCACGTCTCAGCTCCGTGAAGAAAGATCGGAAAAACGAGGCTTCTCATAAGCCGAACCTTAGTGGCTCTGGTTATTCTTCGGTCTTTCCAGATCTTAGTGAGCTTTTCAACAGCTGAACGGGTAACTGCACAGCGTCTTCGAATCTCATCTTCACAGCCTCCGGTATTAGTGATGTTAGAGCCCAAGTAAATATAGCTCTGGACCACTTCACAGCTCGCTATACATTTAACGTCCGGTTGGTTATTATGTATCCGGTCGACTATCATCATTTTGGTCTTTTCACGGTTAATAGCGAGCCCCAACCTTAAGCTGTTCGATTCCAGTCTCTGTAGGATATTTTCCATATCTTCTTTAGATGATGTAAGAAGAGTGGTGTCGTCAGCATATCTTAAGTTGCTTATTTTCCGACCTCCAATTGAAACCCCTTTATCCCAGTCATCCAGTACTATCCGCATAATAAATTCAGTGTATATATTGAAGAGCAATGGAGAGAGTATACACCCCTGCCTTACACCAGCCTGTGTTTTGAATTCTTCTGAGACTATACCGTCCACCTTGACTGCTGCAGTGCCATCTTCGTATAGCCTTCTGATGAGAAACGTTAAATGATTTGGAACTCCCATATTTGTGAGCACATTCCACATCTCCTTCCATTGGACAGTGTCAAAAGCTTTTTTGAAGTCTACGAAGCATATGAAGAGGGGGTTGTTAAATTCTCTAGCCTTTTCTACAATTTGGCGTAGAATGAGAATTTGTTCTCTCGCTCCCCTTCCCTTAACAAAGCCTGCCTGCTCAGGTGCGATCTCACGAGACAGAATTGACTGAAGCCTGTTGTTGATGACATGTAGGAGTATTTTACTAGCATGTGATATGAGGGAAATCAGTCTGTAGTTATTGCACTTTTTCGTTGAGCCTTTTTTGTGCAATGGTATGAAAAGAGAGCTAGACCAGTCCTTGGTAACATCATACAACATTAGATTATCTTAAAATCTCGACGCATCTAATTCAAAATAAATTCCCACAGGTGACGTTTAGAAGTGAACCGCTTCAAAGTTTTGGTTAAAACATGGGTATTAGATTAAATTTACATATATCATGATTTAACCAGTTAACAAGAGTGCCTTAAATGTCGCAAGTATGCTGGTCTACAGAGAACCATATTGGTTTGGCTATTTTCAGCGTTTGGGGCCTTGGGACCGGAAGCTTAACTTTTGTTCATAGAGGTCTCCTATTGACTTATTCAAGCCTCTCATGACAATACCGAATATACTTTGCCCAAAGAATTGCCATTTCCATTCAGCGTAGCAACACTGCCGGCTGGCATCGTTTTTTTATTTATAAGTTTTTTTTATATATTTTTACAAATTATATTTTTTTTGCACGGAATGTTAAATATAAACTTATAAATTTAAGTTGGAAAATTAGCCAGCTAGAACTAGGTATAACTTACTGCAGCTTTTAGCCGTAACATAATAAAATTAAAAAACGAATACTAGAAAAAATACTAAAATTTACTTAATTTTTTTATCGATACGATAAAATATATATTATCTAAAGTAACAATTAAAAAAATCTGTGGTTACGGAAGTCGTTTGTGGTATTTTTCACATAAAGCGGGCGTCATTCAAAGATTTTTATAGTAGGTACGCTTGAAAAGGAGGCGCGGTGGGATCATCATTGTAGTTCGATTACCATTAAACGGACATAAAATCGATTTACGATATAATTGAATGGACCTATTGTGAATGCGAAGGTCGGTGTCACTGTCATGACCAATGCAAAGGATATTTTAATAAGGTTAACTTTAGGGATGAAAATGACTGAATCGCGTATTTTACTTCACTGTTTGTAAGAACCTTAAGAATTCACAGAATGAAATTCAATATAGTGAATAACTTTTACTATAGGATGGCGATCATAGGCGTATTTACCGAGAGAGGGGCAGTAGCCCAGGCTCTGATCTGCCATCCTGACTCCCATATATGTAGCTAGTTCATTAAGTACCTACAGGTAAGTATCTATTTACTATTCTCAACTCTGATACGCTAAGATTGTCAGTCCATTGTAACAAGAACTATTCAGCTATTATTATTTATATGAATAATTTAAAACTATTTTTTAGAATGTGATCTTGACATTCAAAAAGGACCCTCGCTCTTCATCGGTTAATCTACATTTCTAATTATTTCTCAACAAAAATTTTGGATTCCATATTGGCTTCGGTTGAAAAATATTTTTCCAACAACAAACATGAGTTAGCTAAACACGGCATTAACCGTTTAAAGTGTTAAATGGTTTAACTTTGACAATAATTCAGTCGTATTTACTTATATGTGACATGAACGTATCGAATTAGTGAGATCGTGAAATAAGTCTCGCGACTCGAATGGTCCATGGGAAGGACTTTATTATTTACCTGCTTTTTATAGAAGTCTTTTATATAATGGTTAGAGACTGTCAAGTTTTTTGTCATTGCGTCAAGTTTTTGAAGTATATTGATCATGCACGATATTTATCAGTGTAAAGAATATAATTTTTAAGAATATAATTTTGACTTAGTTTTTTTTGATAGTTTATTGCATATTTTTTTGTTGTTTTTATACTTATTTTCCCGCTTTTACCAATAAGTATTTGTTTTTAACGTTTATATAAATCTACGAGAAAATGTCATTCACTGACTGACTAATTAACTAGTCAGCCCATGGGTACTTACCTTTTTTTTTCGAAATTGAATCTCTAATAGGGGATCGTGGGTGAAACCGCGGATCGTAATGCTCGTATTGTAAAATACCTATTACTAATTGGAGTACCTTTTCAAAAGAATTGAGTATAGACTATTATTAGGAAACGGGTTTATTTTGTGACGATTGTGAGAATCCTATAAGAGGGACATAATGTAAGTATCGAAAATTGTTGGTGTTTTCTTGTGATACATAAAAAATTATCCGTTTATGTATACTTTTATATACTTATGTCCATCTTTATAATTCTATTTAAAATTAGTTTTGTATATTTTGTAAATTATTATTTGGTTTATGCTTAGAAGAAGACTCCTGGGGGGTAAATTTGGCTACAATAGCAGTTTCAAAATTTAATTAAAAAATGAAAAAACCGCCACTGAACGGCAGCATAAACAATTAAGAGATTTACATTTACAAATATTATTTATGAATTCAATTCAGATGTTTCATCAGCTTTATTTAATTACGTAGTTATATGATATTAAATGAAATTCAGGTTCCATGCGATGGAATTAAATAAAATATTTCCATTTTACGTAATGCACAAAATGTCGTCAAAGTACAAATATGTGACAACGGGCGACATCTCTAATTAGGGGGCTAATTTTGAGATCACGACGGAAATTGGAGGCCGTTGGATATTTGCACAATATTGTCACATGTCCTCAAGAGCACACTTGAAGTTCTTAGCACATAACTTATGATATAGACGTTCAGGTTATAGGTGGTCACAATGGTACGGAAAAACATACATACATTCGCGCAAAATATTACCTAACCGCCATGGCACCTGCCCTAGTAGCATTTTGCGTTGGCCAACGGTGCCAACAGTTGTTTGTGACAATCTAACGAACGGCCAACAATGGCCTCACTACTAATTGGTAGGCTTTGCAACAGCAAAATCATACAAATATCTAACATAAGCCCTACTGCCGGTTTTGGTTAGATTTCCAACCAAAAATCCATACGAGCAGCCTACAATGGGCCTACTGTGGTTTCGCTCAGCATTCCCAACGGAAAATCTATACGAAAATAAAACAAAGGTCTTAACACAGTTTTCCAACCGAAAATTCATACCAGCAGCCTACAATGGCCCAACTGCAGTTTCGATCAGCGTTCCCAACAGAAAATTTATACGAACATAAAACAAAGGCCTGACCGCGGTTTTAGTTGGATTTTCAACCGAAAATCCATACGAGGGCTGCTCATACAATTATCGTCATATTTTAACAAAATAACACAAAATAATCTAATACCTAATATAATACCTATATAATCTGAATCTCGGAAACGGCTCCAACAATTGTCATGAAATTTAATATGCAGTGGGTTTCGGGGGAGAAAAAAACGATCTAGCTAGGTTACATTTTTAGAAAAGGCAGTTTTAAAAAAAAAACTAGGAAATTAGTCTCGATGAATGTAAGTAGTACGTGTAATTTACGTATCAACACGTACAGTACATCACGCTTAGTTCAAATAAATATGAGTAATTTATACTTAGTTATTTATATAACAAAAATATTATGATCCCTGAATAATTTTACATGCTTTATTACAAATGTTTTTTTCGAACATGAAAATAGGTAGTATTATGCCAACCAACAACCAACCAATTTACAAAGGGGTGCGGGCCGCGGGCGGGAAGGGCGCGGGTGATGCAACCAAACTAGGACTGTTGATATTTTTAAAAATATCGGATTTTCGATATATCGATATTTTTAAATATATCAATATCGGAGTTTGATATATCGAAAAAAAATATCGATATTTCGATATATCGGCTTTATTTAAAAAAAATAATCGTAAGGCAGCTCAAAAATGATTACACAGTTTATAGTCCAGTATATTTATTAAGCAAATTAAATTATAAATGTATAAAAGTGTTAGGTTATAACTATATATAGTTCTTAGTAATTATTGTTTAATTTAAATAAGACAATTATGTGTACCAATATTTTTCAGTAAGAGTTTTTAAAAATACTCTTTGTTTTATATGTTCAGCTGTTTGACTACTACGATTATTAGGCACTAAAAGATTGATTGTAGAAGCAACTCGTTCAGATGCTACAGATGTAGCAGAAGAAATTAAATATTTAACAGCTATTTCTGATAGCACGGGAGTAAAATGCCTACTATCGATCCAAAATTTTAGCGATTAAATAATTAACGAAAAAAAATTAAAAATTAAAATTTATTTTAAAAAAATATCGACCATCGATATCTACATTTCAATATCGAAATATCGTTTAAAAAAATATTAGTAATAAATATCGATATTTCAAAATAATAATATCGATATTTCGATATATCGATATTTTATCAACAGTCCTAAACCAAACTTGACTTGACACGCGCGCGAGTCGCCAAACATTCGCCGGCCGGCCGGCTAAATCGGCCATTTTGTATTGATAATTTTGATGTAGTTGCGTGCTTTCTGTGTGCTCACGTTTTTTTTTGTTTTTTCAAAGGATAGAAGAGATTTTAGAAGTTTATTTCTATAACACAAACAAAATAGTGTGCAAGTGAATACCTACGACCTATTCTTTTTTTAGTAATCTTGATAATGTACAAGGTGGTTGAGTTTGACGATTGTGATGGGAGTATTGGCGGTATTTTGGGTAGTTTGAGCGTCAAAGGAGTGGATTACTCGTAAATTTGAGGAGTGCCTTTAGCCCCCTACACAAAATAGTTTCAAAATTCAACAAGTGTCTGACAAAGTGCCTGCCAACAAAAATATTACCAGACGATACTTGGATCGTCTATCCCTTCAATCGGATTTTATATGAAACAGGTGAGTTGAGTGTTTTTTTTTACTGTCATTGTATATTAAACGGGACTATTACTATTTATTTTGTACCAGGCCCTCCTCCAAAATAAATAATGCCAGATTAAACCAAGCAAGTAGGAGTCGGACTCGAGCACTGAGGGTTCCGTGATCCATATAATTTATAAAATAATAAATCTCAACTCTAATGATAAGCATCTGTAAGCGCGGTCGAAAAAATAGATGGGTGACCGTTTTACATATACGTAATTTGTATTTGTTGTTTTACGTACAAACCATATACTTCTCTTAAGCTTAATTTGATGGTCATTGAGTAGTCCTGAGGCGGGATTAATTTGACACCTGGAATATACAAGCTATTTTGGGAAAAGAGTTTGTACAAAAATGGTCTAAAAATTGCCATGAAATCGAGGTTACTGGTATGGAGATTCCCCTTGGGTTTTTTAATTTTTTCTCAACAATTGTTCTGTTTCGATTTATCTGGTCCTGACTACCTACCTGTGTGACATATATTTCTAATAATATTTTGTTGCTTTTTCTTGCCAAGTTCAGTGATTTGTATTTATTATAAAAATCAGTCTGACACAAGCATTAAATGTAAACGGTCAAAATCTGTGATATTAAATTAATTGATAGTACAGATCAGTTACTTGATGATAACAGAAAATAAATTCATATCACTCACAAAAACTGCAAACTTATATATTATGTTTTGTTAAATAGTATATTTATATATTTGTTGTAAATATTGTATATTATAGAATAAAGTAGTTCATAAAGATAGTGATAAAAAGTATGTTTTGATTTTACAGAAACCAGAATAATAAGTGCACCTTGTATTACATCAAAGTCAACTGGAGTAGATATGGGATCTAGGACAGCCAGCCATGGTCCTGGTAAGTCTCAATATATTAAATTAGTTATACTATAACTAAGTTATCTGTATTGCTGATAATTATTTGCGTGTATGTTTGTTACCATTCAGCACTGCAAGACTAAACAGATTTGGATGAAATTTGCTACATATAGAAATTTTTATTATATAATACAGTATTATATTAATTATAGTTTGTCTGTCTGTTTGGTACAAATTTTGCAATCTATTTTGAACTACCTTCCTGTTGGGCTGGAAACATTTATATGGGATAGGTGACCGTAATAATGGCGGGGCCTTTATTTAAAAAATTGATATCTATTTTGTATCTTTCGTAAAAATATTAATTAACACAAGAAATTATTAATTACTTGCTGGCCCGGAAGACGTCCTGCTCCGCAAAAAAATATGGTACTGAAACATACCTACACCTACCTACCTATCCCTACCCACAAATTGTTTCCTGCACTTTTGATGATGATTTATGTAGGTAATAGTAAAAACAATAACTATATGATAAAATTTCTTACCTACAGGTGCCGTTTGACTAAATAAACCTTTTGAAGGAGCCACAGATGCTGATATTCATGCCGTAGTTTCAAACTGGTTCCGGTTCACTAAAGATAGATGGAGGCAGAGAAAGCCGAAGATCTTTAAGAAGTACAAAGCATCGCCATATCAGGGCTAGGACTGCATAAATTATAGGAAATTTGACAGCTTCAACATGTAATGTAGTTGCATCGAACCTTGAGAATTATAAAAATTAACGAATGTAATTTGTCTTTCCTTTTAAATGTTTTCTTCTGCTAATAAAAGGGAAAGCAAAAATGGTGCTAAGACAAGTTATGGTTAGAAATTATGACTAAACAAAAACTTGCGGTCATTTTTGCTATAGGTAGGTATCTAACCAAGTTAAATTGCTTATTGATCTTAAAAAAATATATATATATTTATATTCATATTATGAAGCCATTGTCAAGTAAATCAAATTTCCAATAAACGTCATTGCAAATTTTTTTCATTTATCACTGATATCGAAATATTATGTAATTTATTTTTGCAATTTTTTTAAGTAATTATATAATAGTGAAATTCACCAACATAATTTAACTTTTAGATCTTCCATAAAGCATTCAAATGTCTGTTATCAAATGTTAATTTGCAGTTAGATTTGAGTGATGTTAGTGAATTCAGCCATAAGACCTTTACTTTGTATGTTACAGAATTACATTTGCAACATAAGGCCTACAGCTATATTCCACGGTTGGTATACAGTGATTCTATTTTGTAGATCCTTCCTACGCCATAACGTAGGGTTACAGTTGTTTTATCTCACGAAGACGGGTTGACCTTCCTTGAGTGTAGATGCACATGCACATTGTTGTGTGCACGGGCGGTATAGTATCGCTCTCGAAGACCAACCCGCCTGCGTAAGATAAAACATCTGTAACCCTACGTTATGGCGTAGGAAGGGCCTACAAAATAGAATCACTGTATACCAACCGTGGAATATAGCTGTAGGACTTATGTTGCAAATGTAATTCTGGCCCTACAATTCTAAACAGTGGTTGGCCCAACGTAGTCGTATAGCTGTAGGCCATAAGTTGCAAATGTTAATCTGGCCCAACGATGAGAAACAGTGGTTGGCCCAACGATGAGAAACAGTGGTTGGCCCAACGATGAGAAACAGTGGTTGGCCCAACATAGTCGTCCTGGTAGGCCCTATGTTGGGAGACATCGTTGGGATTACTGAAAACAGGTGTGTCACTCGCAACGGTTGACCAACGGTAGTGGTGGCTGTGCCGATCAGTGGCCCAACGAAATACCAACAAAAAATGCTACTCGGGTGCAGGCTCAGACGGGTAAATTCTTTACAAAAAATACATGGTATTTTGTTAAAATTTCACTAATACCCTGAAATTTACAACTCAACATGGTTTATCCTGAAACCTTTGAGTAGCTGTTACTAAAAGGTAAACCAAAGACGTCATAAGCCATGAGACGTGACGTGACAATACGTAGCTTCCATTCCAAGCAGTAATAGGACATACACACATCATATATTTAAGGAAAATCATATTACACGACCATCTATCAAAGATTCAGCAGTCGACCGCGACAAGGTAGGACGCTGTTTTGCCGGCCTCATAGATCCATTTTCCTTATGATTTCCTCACTATGTGGGAGAATATTAATTGTTATCTGGATCTTTCGAAAAAAATATAAAGATAAAAGAGCGAAAACAGTGTTACTACTTCTGCAAACGTTTTTTTTTTCGGTAAAGCATGACGGTTGTTTGATATATTTACACAGAAACTAATAACAAAACGCTTTAAGTATCTACCTACCAATGTTTTTTTTTAAATAATCTTACTTGAATCTAATATTGGTTGATAAAGTTTCGTTCGTCAGTGAGGAACGTGAGGCTGTAAAATGCTACAGAAAAAATACGTGAATGAAACACGTATCATTTACCTATTTACGTATTTTCGATACTTATATCAATAACTTATTTATAATTTCATTATAGCTACCAGTGGCGAAGGGTCCATACAAGCCGATTCCCATCGGCTTGTGTTTTTTGAACGGCTTACCCTCGCCATAATTTCACTTACTATAACCTACTATTATATATGTAGGTCATAGTATCGACACAAAAAGTAGAGAAGAATGAATAAATCCAACAGCTAGTGACAGATAAAATGTAGTTGCCACCAAATATGGCTACTCGAAGTCTAGATACGGGTTAATTTAAAGAAAAACTTGAGGCAAAACTTTTCAACAAATTTGGAAAACTGGACCTTATTATTACGATAAATGTGGTTTCAATTTTAAAATTAAATTTACTATAATACCTAAGTTGGTATATTAGGTTACTATGGGCAAAACTGGATACGCTGAACGAACAATGTGTTGAATAAAAACGCATATTTTCCTCACTCAAGAAGCATGAGCCTCTATTTTCAAACATATAGTGAGATGTGATGACTTCATCATCATCATTATTTGTATTTTTGTTTGTAATGAATAAACTCAAAAGTTACTGGACTTATTTTAAAAATATTTTAATATTATCACTGAGAAATATAGGCTATATTTAATTTTCTCAAAAAAATTGGGACCCAATAATGTAACCCACGATCTTTGCCCAGTCTGACTGAAGCTGAAGAGTTTGTTTAAAGGCGCTAATCTCCGGAGTTACTGGTCCGATTCGAAAAATGATTTCATTAATAGGAACCTACATTACTTCCGAAGGTTATATAGGCTACTTTTTATCGCGGGAACTCGAGTGGAATCGCGGGGAACAGGTAGTGATCTATAATAATAAAGCTGAAGAGTTTGTTTGAACGCGCTAATCTCCGGAGTTACTGGTCCGATTCGAAAAAATATTTCACTAATAGGAACCTACATTATTCCCGAGGGTTAATAGGTTACTTTTAAACCTGGGAACGTGGGTGATGATAGCTAGTGTTAGATAAATATGGATAATGATAACAATAATAGAGATTCACAGTTATCAGAAAATAATATTGAAAGAAATACAAAGAAAATTAATATAAACAACGTACCCAGTTAGAAGACTGTCAATAAATCAGGACCAGTTTGCAGTCAGTTGCCAGTCGTACGTGTGTTGCTCATGACCGAGTTATAATTTTAAGGCAATCGAGCTTGTTTCGTTAATAAACACATGCTTATCCCTGTTTATATCGTCATATATGCACAATTATCTACTTTTGCTAAATTCTATATTGACTTGCGCATTGAGTGTGTTTATTGAAAGAAAAGAAAGAATTTATATATATTATTAGGGTTCAGTTTTTTTCCTTTTGAGGTACGGTACCCTAAAAATGACGTCATATTACATTGGGATACATTTGCTTTTGGTCAACATGTGTAACCTCACGTACCTATTTTTCTGTCTCTCGGTGAGTCAGTGCGCATTTACGTGCTTAGAAATTACAATAATGTTACGTCAATAAAGGGCATAATGATTTAGATACCAAAAACCCACAAGAATTTATTTCTATTGTAATTTTACTGCGCACTCTTCCTGTTATTCCAATGACGTAACTAATGCATTATAAAGAAAGATAAATTAATGCAGTTTGAGGAGAGAAAAAAATAGATAGAAGAGATAGAAGCATAAATGTGACGTCTGACGAGTTCCTATAAAACTGCCAGCCTGCTGAGAACCTTGCCGATGATAGGTGGCCGCTGCTGCCTAAGATTGTAGATTGTATTTTTCTTATTTAAAATATATATATAAAACATTAATAATATATATGTAAAATATTAGATCACATTCTATGGGACATTTCTTAAGGCTTCGAGTTTTCAGGGTGGTCCTAAGAAAAGTCCCATAAAATGTGTTCAAATATAAGTAAGTACCTAAAATATCGCTAAGTAGTTCATGACCGGACACTGTGTAAGTATATTTTTTATGTTCATTGCAAACACGAATAGAAATTCATTTCACTTCACATTCACATTTAGAGCCAAGTTTTAGTAAAATCTCTGTACACCTGGAACGTCAAAGTGGTACGATCATGTTCTAGTAAATGTGTTCTTTAATTACACGTGTATTAGAAGTAATTATCTATTGGGATGCTTTTGTGTACACCCATTCTTTTATATAGACGTCTCGTCACGAGGAATGTTTTCTGAGCTACAACTTTTGTAGCATAATTACTTAGTTATGGTTCTGTAAATTCTGCCATAACCATTAAGTGATTAACAAGTGAAGGATTCTCTTGGACATAGAAATGATCATGTTTTTTAAAATAGTCAAATTGCTATCATTTGAATCAGTCACGATTGGTTAAGAAGAATCAATAAGTGGTGTAAAGTACTGATAATAAAACATTATCTATAAAGAAATGACACGTATACTACGTGTCATTTCTTGTGAATTCCCTTATAATCGTTAGAACGAAGAACATACTAACCAATTTCAATCGCGGTTTTACCCGCATTCCCATTATTATGTTTTTCTGGGATAAGTATTTCCTTTTTGTTATTTGAGAGTATATCTGGGAAATCTTAATCTGTAACCGTGACGGAGCTAACTTGCTTACAAACATACAGTTAAGCAATCTTATTCAATAATATATAAACTATTTATCTGATTTTGATGGGTCTTTCACGGGAAGCTTTAGTGCTTTCTTAGCCATAGTTTGGTAAAATCACGTCGGGATAGAATTTGCCGTTTCTGAGATTAAAAGGTTTTCTTTTCATACAATAAAGTCGGCAAACATGGATACGACCCGCCTTATAGTAAACGCTAAGGTTGCTAGCGAAACCCGGGTTTATTAATATCCCCGCCTCGGATACCAAACGCACGTTGCCGACCCTTCCTCTACCCCAATGAGCTCTGTCGACCTTACTCACGCGCAGGAACACAACATAAAGCTATTTCGCTGCGGTATTCTGTAAGGTAGAGCTAGAGGTACTTCCCAAGTAGAATTGCTCTTCGAGTGAAAAAACTGTATGTTTTACCTCTCTTTCTGTCATAAACGCATTCTTTCAGCAGCCACACTTTAGTCAAGGACAGAATCCTTATACTAAAGGATGTTGAAATGCAGTTAGTAACATAAAATATACTTTCATGCATCAACATTAAGGAAAATCAGCAGATGAATTAGCCAATGAATTAAGTGCAAAATACCCATCGAACAATGAGTTAAATGACAATAGCTCTACATTTATATGCCAGTAATTACGTGTTATGTATTGACGATTGTTTAGTATTGATACACCATTGTTGTCATATTTTTAGTTTTCTTTATCAGGGGTAAAATAAGATTTTTATTGAGTATTAGTAGATTTTATATAGTACTTAATATAGTTACGAAATTCTTTAAATTCTTATTTAGAACGTTAAAACTATTTACATTCATCAATAAATTAATCTACTATATAAAAGGACTGACTAACTGACTGATCTATCAATGCATAGCTCAAACCACTGGACGGATCGGGCTGAAATTTTCTTACAGATTGCTATATGACGTAGGCATCCGCTAAGAAGGGATTTTAGAAAATTCAAGGCTGAAAGCGTGGGGCGTGAAGCTAGTTGTTGCTGCTGTTTTTATTGTATTAGTACCATACCATATATACAGTGCCGTATTTAGATTGTGTATTTTTATCATAATCATTATTTGTGCTTTTCGGAATTTTCCGGAAAAGAAACATTGTTGTAGACCGTGCAAAGGGTTATTAAACCTGAATGTAACAGCTTAGCCTACAAATTTCGGCTAAACAAAACATAATATGATAAAAATAACAACTCGGAGAGATAAAACACTGTTATTAACACGTACGTGGAACTTTATTAGATTCTATAACGATATTTTTGTTTGTGTGTCATTCTTTGAATTCGACTCGTTGAAATTCATTGCAATATAAATTAGAACTTGTTTTTCCTAAAATTAAAGTTTGATTTGGTGGTTTGGTACTGTATGTGCAAGATTTGGAGGAATTTGGAATTATCTTTGTTTTTATTTCATTGAATTAAAAATTATATGCGGAGATAATTTTATTGATAAACTATATCATCAGAGAATATACATCATGAAGCGTACAATTCTCAACTTATTTTTTTAATTTATTTATATAAGTAGCATCACTAATATTAAGCTTATACACTTTAAATAAAGTACCGAACATAATATGGTATTATTTCACGTAAACATACATAGTGATGACAACAAATTCAACCTACCAATTACTTATTACCTAATTAATTAACTAAAATAAAATCTTATTAAAATTATCTAAAATAAATATCTCTACCTAGCGACCCGCCCCGGCTTCACACGGCTTTTCTGTACTTTAATATCCATGTATCAAACATAAACCTTTCTATTGAATCACTCCACTCTATATATTGCTGATAACTGCATTCAAATCCGTTAAGTAGTTTAAAAGATCTAGGTTTACAGACAGCGGAAACGACTTCATTTTAAGTATACTATATACCTAAAGATTTCGTTTCGTTCTAATATTATATTAACTTTTATTTTCTTTTTTTTTTATTATTTTTAATTTAATATAATATTAGAAATGTCTGTAAATTCTTCTAGACTCTCTGTGACCATATTTGGTCGCAATAATATTTAAAAAATACAGTGATCTGCTGTACTTATCACGGTGAGATTGTGGTCAAACACGAGAATATTCATAGTAAAAGAAAAAAGCCTTGTTTCCTTAATCACAGAGGTCAAAATCAAATTGATGGACTCACTATCACTACTACATAGTATCAAACAAAGTCGCTTCCCGTTGTCTGTCCCTATGTATGCTTAGAACTATATACGTAACGGATTTTGATGCATTTTTTTTAATAGATATAGTAATTCAAGAGGAATGTTTATATCTATAATGCATGCATATTATAGTATAGAAAAGCCGAGAAATTCAAAGATTTGTACACCCGTGTGAAGCTGGGGCGGGTAGCTATATAAACATGATGTAAACAAGGTCCCATCCCCATTCACATATCAATCGAAGATCTAATTCGAGTGTTGTCGTCGTCGATCTGCGATGTCGATTGTTTCAAGTTTTTTATCGATTCTAATGGAAAAATATACACAATAGTATGACGATGACACATGCCCTATTAAATGGAGAGGTTTGACTGAAGTTGAGGAGTGTCGAGAGTAAATTGTATTGCGTTGGTACTTATATATTAAATTAAATCAGGTGGCCATTTTGAGATGAAAATATCTTAGAATTGTTCATACTTTGATAGATCAAAAATAATAAAAAGCCATGATTTCAGATATGATCCCATGGTATGTAGTTTCTAATGTAGATTTTGAAGCAATGCTTTTTAAAATATTAGTTTAGTAAACCTACCTATACTTTAATACAAACTTGAATAGATTTGTATTCAGATTTTATTACTAGAGTAATTATAATCTCTTATAAGGAAAAAGCAACGGGTTTAGTAGATGGGCCACAGAGAGCTATAAAATTCCTAAGTTTGTAGGATTTTGAAATATTGTACCTATCTTACCTACTTGATTAAAAAGAAATAAAATTTTTGGTCGTTAAAAAACAAAAGAAAAAAAAATATTTTCACTATAATTTAGTGATATTACTAATTGAGTTGCAACAGAAGCCAGTTGATAGTGCAAGTGGATCAATAGATAATGTAAATATGCTAGTGAAGTGCAGTATTGAAAACTGTATGTTTTTCACTTAACTGATTAGATGTCTGCTTTTACACATCACATGTTTCGTAAATCGTAAATAAAAACAGACTCTTAAAAGTTTCAAAATACCTTTATGTATAACAAAAATATATTAAGTTTAAAAAAAAAGTGAATAAAAAAAGGTAAAGATAAATAATATTAAAAAGAGGTAAAGTTCGTTTGTAAGTTTGAATGTAGAAGTTAATCTTTGTAACCAATCTGATTCTGAAAATAATTTAATTAATTAATTCATTTCAGTGCCCAACCCTAGCTTTTCATCCTGAGAACGCATGCGACACTGAAAATATTTTCGCTCATAATGGGTAGAGCTCTTAAAACCATGTAGATGAATAATAAATAGTAAACATTAAAATTAGCAATTACACTAATTAGAAAACCTTAAACGTATTATTTAATACAGAAAAAATAAGCATCGTTAACTGTCCTTGTGGTTTAAAACAATTTAACTTTAAGCTTAAGAAGTAATGAGCTAAGTGACAATGTTGTACAAATGTCTCGAGCTACTAGAGGTCATATCCACATACATGACACTTTATTATCCTGTCTAATGGTCACTTACTTTGAATTTCAAGTCTTTCCAGCTTATCTTCCGCTCTCTGTGATACTTCTAGTGGACTCTCTATATGATAAAATATACTCGCACCGACCAGCAGGTACACGATGTGCAAGGCCAGCATACAGGCCAATTGCTTCTTGGACATCATCTTGACTAGCTTTTTTCAAAAACTCTTTATAAATGAATAAAAAATCAACAGTCCTAAGGACCTCCGCTATCACAGTTTATTTGCGTCCGTTATAAAATACTAAAAAATATCACTTGAAATCACAAATGTTTCAAAATCCATAAAGTCCAATCATGCGGTAAGTCCAACTGAAGCATCAGAATTCTCAATTTCTCTAAAGTTTCCGTGAAACGGTTCTGACATAAACTGAGGTCAATTAGACACAGGCTCCCATTTTTGTACCACATGTTCGAAAGAACTCATTGAAAATGAACATGAATGATAACACTCGCGTTCGGTATACGATTTAAATAAAAAACTCGCGGTGAAAATTCGATCGGTTGTGAAAATTTATTTCCCGGTCGCAGAGTATATATAAAAAAAACGTCGTTGGTAACACTTCCCGATTGGTGGACGTTCGACTCGAGCAGTCGATGCAATCGAATGATTTTCCCGGCGCGCGCGCCTGCGAATCGTACGCCGCTCGCGGATTCGTCCTTTTTTTATACGTTGAGCTCTAAATATTTGAGTGACAACGCCACGCATTAAGTCGTCGTAAAGGATAATATGTAAGGTTATTGCCGACATAGTTATAGGCTAGTACGTACTGACGCAGTGATAATACTAACACGCTCAGGCGAAAGATTTCGTTTACGACCAGGGATTAAAGTGGATTCTGCGTTTGATAATGGTATGTGTGAAGAGGCCGTTACATCATTCGTTCGCTGATAGTGAATTCTTGATTTTAACCTTCGTTTGACGTAATGTTAGTTAGGGAATCATTTTAGGTCCAACATTTTGTGGATGAATGGAAAATTAAATGAAAAATATAAAATAAAAATGCAATAGGTGTTATATCCGCCATTTCTTATAACTTCACTACCACTCACTATTATACGCAACTAGAGTTATTTTATAGGTAATTATAAATTTGCAATTGAAACTATTTTATATTCATTTATTTCATTTTTATCTACATGCGTTCTGCACGCGAATTACGTATCGTTTACGTACATCTATTAGTTAGGGAACTCTGGGAATCTTTCATAATGGGATAAACCTTGTTTAAAGAATTAGTTTTTATTTATTTAATCCTTTTTGCAGAAGCAGACGAGTGGCTAGTGACTGTGCAACAAAGGTATGTACTGGTCAAATTTACAAGTAAGCAAAATGTTCATAACATTAGATATAAATTTTAGTTAGAACTCTGAATACTCTATGAATATTATTTATATCCAATAAAAAAATATATAATTTACTGAATAGCTTTAAATCTACAACTTTATTATTGCCACTTAGAATACTATGATCGTAAGTTGTAATAATTATATTAAATTTTATTGAAAACAGAAACAACATCTGAAATAATTCGTGATGGTAGACTATGTGATGAACTTTAAAGGAAAACTATAACGGTTTTGATAACTTTGTTAGTTCAGGAGTTATAGATGCCAAACTAGAGGAAAACGTAGAACAATAACGAAATAATAAGTAAACATAAAAAATTAAAAATAAAATCATAACAATTAACTATTGGACACGATCTTCTAAGTCCACGTGCCATTATAAGAGTCTACGGAACCCTATTCTATGCGTGGCCTGACACGCACATGGCCGGTTTTTTTATAATAGTTGTAGTTTTTTTTTATAATAATTGCATAGTTTTACGATTATTATAAGAAACTAGTTGTACCGGTATTTTTTTTATGCGGTAGGTACCCTAACTAATTCTAAAATAAAAGTAGCATAAGTTACTCCATAAAACATATGCTACTTATTTATCATAAAACTTTTCGATATCTGTGGTAAAATTGCAGAAATCAATTAAGAACGCAGATCTTCTAAATTACATTTTTTACAAGCATTACAATGTAATAAATAAATACAGATGAGTCAAGCCTTTGAATTGTTATATTTTTGTACTGATAACACTTGTCATAGGTATTTTAATTGTAGAGATAAGTTAATTTACATGATCATATAATATTATAATACCTACTTCAATTACATATAGGTATATATATATATATATATATGTCACCGTATCATTGTGAGCGCCATCAGTTCACAAAAAATCTCGCGAAATTGCAAACTGGTGATAAACTGTGAACTGCACCATACCGCCCACAATATGAGGTATTAATTTACGACACTGCAAGTTTTATATACATTCTATTTCCGCCCCGAACTTTCACCCGCGTTCCTGAGGGATCTTATGTTTTCCCGGGATAAAAACAAAAAGTATCCTACACTAAAACAAGGTGTCACCCACGTTCTCGGGATAAAAACTATGGCATCGTATTAGTGAAATAATTTTTCGGACGCGTCAGGTAGTTCCAGAGATCAAACAAACTCTTCGGGTGCTACCCCATCAACGCTGATATTTTGAGAAAAAAAATACTTCAATGTTCTTGGCACTTGGCAGTCTATGGTCAGTGAGGAAGAAATTACCCATCATTCGTCAGACGGCACAAATATTTACTTAACAGCATTAATCTTGGGCTAATCCATCTTTGGGCTTTAAGGAATTAGCGAGAAAGCCTCCTAAACCACACCACGCGTCATGCGGACGTTTGAAGGTTGTATCAAGAAACCAATTAAGGTTTATTGGCAGTCATTTGATCATTAGTTGATGATACGATGATGTGGATCAAGGAAATGCCAGGGCATTGACCAAATGCTGCGACGCAGTTTGAAAAAGTATAATCTAGTTTTATCCTCCCTAGACATTATAGTTTATCACTTTTTATTTTACAAATAGATGTTTTTAGGGTATTTCAAAATATTTTGTAGGTACTCACTTAACCGATTAAGGCCCAATTTACATAGAAATTAGATACCAGATGGAAACTAAAAAATACCCTATCACCTTGCTAAGCTTTCCATAAGAAGTATTCCTTTATAGAAAAGTACACCGAATTCGCCTCAAATCTATCAAAAAACTTTCATTATGTTTCTTCAATAAAAAAAAAAAAACAAGTTTGTTAAAAAAAACCTGTAAATTTTTTTTGTTCATAGAATTTTTCTCGATACGCACCATGATCATATTTCGATGATACGCACAAAGAATACTAACTGTCACTGTGTAAAGAAGTGATACTTATTTGCACATTACCTTGTATATTAGTGTATTCTTTGAATTATTAGCAATTGCAGGTGATGCCATGATCATCAAGTTACCCTTAGCTGTTACATGTATGATTCATCTCACGGAAAGCCTTAACCAAGGTTCAAAAACAATACACGCATCAAAGAATTATAAGCGTTTCCTTTCCTAACGAAGGTATACTAGCTGTCTTCGTGTTTTTAACCAGCCAATATTTTTTATTGGTGCTTAGTAATCATAAGTCTTTAGGACTCTACCAATGAACTAAATAGTATTCTGTGACTCTACCTGTTACAAAACTAAACCACGCCTCCTAATCATCAAGTCGTAATAATATAATATTTAGATCGATTTGTTATCACAGACAAGACTATTATAGCCAATACGCCTGATTTTGGCTTATTCTTGTCAAACCTAGAAATAACCCACTGAAATGGGGGCCCGCGGGACGGAAGCTAGTTTTTTTGAATAAATCTTTCCGTGTAGGTATTGTTAATTTAAATTAAAATATTTTTTTAATCAGTGATGATTCGTTAAATTAACTTTACTAGCTTCGCTCGCGTAAACAATACAAATTGTACAGTTTGAATAAAGTTCATTAACATTTTGTTACGCGGTAGCCACACTGGTATAGGTATGAAAATAAACTGGGAAATAACATCATTACCGTCACAAAGTATGCCTTCGTCGTTCAGCACAAAGCTCTGACGCCCATGTCGGTGGTAAACCCCTTAACGTGGCTAGAGACATGTACAAAATAATGAAGCTCATTGTAAGTGGTAATTACCTAATCATAGACACGTAGATTTAAGGAAAGCATTAAGTTAGCTACTGTTTGCTGTGGCTGCGGTTTGTGTGGTTAGCACAAGACTAATGAAATTAACGGATTTTTTTTGCAAAAATCTCTTCATATTCATGGAGTAAAAAAGACAAACGGACAAGAGAGTGATGGTTTTTTAAGGGTTCCTTTTTTTAACTTTTGAGGTACGGAACCCTAAAAAACCATTACTAATGGTTTTGTATAGTATTTAGTACGGTCTGAAATGGCTGTATCTTGTAGGTACAGTAATATAGACTGACATATTTTCTGACTGACTTCCCTGAAATAATAGGTGGGTATTAGTTTGGATGTCGTAGGTAGATATGCGATACAATGACGTCGCTATTTTACGAAATGTGGTTTAAGTTATGTGATATTGTCATCACGTTCATTGTTTCGAAAAAGCATTTTAGCCCGAATTCTATAGATAGTGTGCAGCGTTATCAGTAATCCTACAAAATTTCAGGTGTCTGAGCATGACTATTACCTACGAAGTTATGACAATTAGGTACCTAGTAAAAGCTTTTACTCGCTCTCAGAAACGTAGTTATTTATTTTATGGAAATATTTGAGTGTTGTTTTTCACTCTAAAATATTTTTGTCATGGTCTGTATAACGTGTACATCAATGTCCTTTCGGCCTACTAATACCCTTTCAAAATCACCCCGGTTTTTTTTTAATCAATAACCCTAAGGTGGCAGTATAATACGGTCCTCTGGTATAAACGTTTATGTTAAATTGAAAAACAGTACCTTTTCAAAATATTTATTTTGTCTTGATGGTAATCGCTAATTTAGTATGCTTACTCGGAAATCAAATGTGAGATTATTTCATGCCTAAATTGCCATACGGGGAAATTGTACGATATTTATAGATCTTAAAGAACAAGGTAAAGTATAATCCCTAGTTTGTGTAGTGGACGATAAATACTCTTATCCTTGTCAGTTTTACTGCATCTTCAGGTGTCGTAAACATTAATTAATGCATTAACTGATTAACAGACGAAAGTGTTTCAGAGACCATTCATCCGCAAATTAAACTGGTTCTTTCTGAAATTGTAATTATTTGAGTTGTACTATAGTTTTTGTTTCGGTACCACCTGAATGCTTTTAGTTTTTGTCTATTAGCAAAAATCTAAATAAAAATGCAATCAACTGAAATAGTGAAAAAATAATATATTTTATTATCCAACTAGTTCCCTGCGGATTTACTCGCGTTTCCGAGATAAAAAGTAACTTTCGGGGATACTGTAACTTTCTATTTGTGAAAGATTTTTTTGAATCCCACTCGTTTGTGAGCTAATCTCTGGATATAGGTCGTACACATAGACAGACAGCAGTGAATCCGCGGGGAACCGCTACTATATTTTGTAAGATTTAAGGAAGTACCTAAGAGTTTCTAAACCTTTACTTACCTGCTATATAAAAAGGATATTCCCAATCAATATCTTAAACTAGGTAATCTAGATATTTTCCCGGTACGACTTACGTATCAACTTTGTTAACAATTTCCCCATGACCTCAACATTGTAGGTACGAAACTTCCTATCGTCTTCCGTGAAGCATTAGTATGCTACACAGTGTCTTAATAACGACACTCTAGTGCAAGATTGCATGTATTTGTATACCATTTAGTGAGTGCACGGTTGTTGTTGGAATACACAATGAGGCAGAGGGGTCATCAAATAGTAACACTAATGTTATTAGATTAAACAAGGCTCACTATAAATATATCACATTCACGGTCCTATTTTATATGTTTACGTGAAACGCAGACATTGTGTAAAGAAGGTTCTTTACGCTAAGCCGTAGGTACTCTTTAAACCAAGGTGTAGGGTTAATAAAGTCAGGGGTTTGGCTTTTCCTTGGATCTGATAACTTTTTTACAACGAAAGCGTTAAGGGCTTGCGAGTCTAGGCTGCCAATTTTACATGAAATGTTTTTGGTAGGATAGTATTTTGTGACAATAGGTTAAGATTCACGGAAACACTTATCTGATTTTAATTAGACATTTAGTGAACAGTACCTAAGAACATACTGAAGCGTCCCATGAAAGTCTGTCAAAATCGTAATAACCGTATTTACAGTGAAGTGGCAATATTTACAGGTGTCACAAGTTTATCCTCTCAGCGGCTGCACTATAATACCCATGAAGCACCTATTATTTGCAATACTTATAATGGAGACCAGATTTAATGACTCAATTAACTTTGGGAAAGTACAAGTATCTATGAATTGGGAAATTCTCTGACGTATCTTAGTCAAGGTATGTTTTACTAGACCAATAAAATAATCAAGACTAGAAAGAAACAACATTGTCAGATAAACCGACTTACGGAAAACCGGTAGAAGCTAGTAGAAGCGGAATAATCAGTGACGTCGAATGCTGTGACGTCAGTCGGTGAGCTTTCAATTATAGGAAAAAGTCGTATTACTTATGGTAATAATAATACTAGCTATGTAGGTACAAGTAGGTATTTTTGCTGGAGAACTTCCTCTGGTTGGCTATCTCTCTTCAAGTTGAAAATCTGTAGCTAAGCAGCTACTGCTACCTATATGAAGATGTTAGATGATACAAATCCTAAGAGAGAACAGGATCTCGCAAGTATGACTTCTGGATGACTGAAAATTTCAGTCACAGTTGAGTCTGACGTTTCAGAAAACGTTCGAGTCTTAAATATTAATATTTTGTCGCAAATGAATGCTCAAAATACCGGATAAAATCTGTTTCACGTGTTAGCATGTTAGTTATGAATTTTAAATTGACTCATACCGTTTTATTAGCACTACATGGACATTAATGGCCGGGGCAGAGTGGCGGTGGGATGTCAGTGGATTTAAAATTTATCAATTTAATTTAATAGGCAAACAAAATAAGGCAGCTTCAACCAGCAATGCTCTGAGAAAACTGCGCCGCGATGCTTTAAGGCCGATCACCAAGCATGGAAATATACCTTATTTTGATTGGATAGCTATTAAATTCAATTGATACATTTTTAATCCTCTGCCGTGCCATCCACCACTGTGCGCCAGCCATCAAGCAGTGGATCCTTGCTTAACAGTCGTAGACGCATGCTTGTTAGTACTTTAGTGACATTCCTGTTAACAGTTAATTAAATACATAATATTTTAGGCTAGGAGTTGACTTCAAAATATGACTATTCTATTTATTTTATTAAAGCTACGATAGCGGCTAGCAACCTGCTCTCCAACTTCGCACGGGTGTCAATTAAGAAAATGAGGAGTGAAGTTTTAATATTTGGTTTTTAGGTAATCTAAAATCGAAATAGTTTCATGTTTTATATGATTCGATGCAAAACTCAAGAATCCAATTCGCGCCAGGAGGGCGTGCTTTACATAGTTACCTATCTGTCAAAATTGATATTAATACTTAATAATAATAAATAAATCAATAATAAAAATAATAATGTTCTTCACTACTTCTAAGCAACAACGCTACACCCACCTGACTGTAGAGCAGCTATTCTACATAAATAATTTTGTATCTAAGATAATGAAGTAGAATAATTTCTGGTCTCTTAGACTATAAAATGATATTGTCAAAGAAAACCCTGATATGGTCACGACTTAGCATCGACTAGAGGTGACGTTTTCAGATCTTAAATTAGTACTAACAATTTTGTTTTTATTTATAAGTATAGAAATATTGTATTATATTCATTAAAGTAGGTAACTACCTATATATTATATTTTTACATGACCAACTGAGTCCTGTCCATTGAATCTGCTCCAACGGTAAGGCCAATCATAAATAAAATACTAGTAGGATACAAGTGGTCTGTGCTAGTAGGTAGGGTACCTACCTACATAAGGCGATGACTGCTTAGTGATGGAGACGTTGAATAGTGTGGATGGAATCCTACAACAGCTTCCGTAAAGAAATAAATTACTCTCAAATTGAAAATATGACTTGTGTGCTTATTTATCATGCAGATTACATTACCTATTATTACAGAATATCATGTGATATGTCTAAATATTTTAATTTCGCGGGTACGGTTCTTTAGGCATGCACGTACGAGTCAAAGAGAATATAATAGTAGGGGGGTAAGAGTCACGAATAACTCAAAATATTATAGGGGAATCACCTTAAAAACGATTCATTTCATCAGACGAGACGAATCAAGGCGTCAATCAATCAAATCAAGGAATCAATAATTTTCTTTAAAAAATAATGAATTATCTAAATATCACGTTAGTTATGCCAAATTGTTTAAAATAAGAAAAGTTGTTCATTAAATCAGTACTCACGAAAGGAAAAAAGTTTTGAGTATTTGCAATAACTAAACGTATTTCTGATAGTTACTATATTGGAAGGGTTAACCTTAAATTAAGGAAAAATATTATATTTAACCTATTTTACCTGTTTTTATTTAAATAATCCAAACAGTCAAGATGAAAATAACTGAATAAAATTTATATGATCTCAAATTGGAACTATCCAATATCTGATTTACATTTATGCATATTATAACCAATTAATCATTAGGGATTTCCATATAAAACAGATTTGAAATTGCCATAAAAAATATTCGTATATATTCAAATCAGGTACTGTATCTTTTCCATATCAAAATCTTTTTTTGTTTAAAATGATTGAAAGACTATTTGAATTTACTAGGGAAACAAATTAGATTGTGCTGTACACCCTATTTTGACATAAACCAATCCTAAGGTCAAAAATGTGCAATTTGACATTGACATGTAGACGTGCATGGAAAGTGGAAGGAATGAAGCTACGTTTTCTTTCTTTGAAATTCTTAAATTTGGTAAAATAAAAAAATACATATAAATTTTCATTTGACCGTTCATCATGGATTATCAAAGCAAGCAATTAGCTGAAGATTTCTTTCTTCGTGAGCCTGTGGACGCTCGAATAAGGTATGACAACTTGACTTCATTGATTTCACAATGTTGTGCGGTGCTGTTTTGTAACAAAAATCACGTTTTATTATAGAAAAACTAAAAATGAGCCCGAGGAAGACCCTCATCCTACACTTAAAGTGGAAATGCAGACGATTCGACTCAATTCGGACTCACAGAAGCATGTTTTGGATACCTTGAGATTCATACACGGCCCTGACTTCAAACTTAGTAGTGCCAGCCTGTACAAAGTACGTACCTACAATAATTATCGAAATATCTACTATATAATCATTTATAATATTAAAAATCTCTAACTATGTTATATATGTTGTGGCCAGATCTTAGTTATTGATCATTTCATTATGTGGCCCACCATTCTGCCAGCTAAAACTGACCAAATTGATTAAATATCAACATTTAAGGATATGTCAATCGTCATTTGATCATATCATTAATTTAGAGTTTCCATGTTATCAAAGGTTTAATTCCAGTTCTTTTGTAAAATAATACCTACTTAGTTTTGTGTCATAACAAAATTGAATTTTTATCTTTGAAGATATATTATCATAATAAAGACCATTTTTTCAGTTGATGGATTTATGTGGCAGGAATATAGGGGGTCCCTTCATGCCCTGGGCACTTGCCTAGAGTGCCCAATGGAATTAATTAATTATTTGATGAAAGATAATCTATATTTATAGAAAAACCTAAATAGAAATGTAATTTAGATTAAAAATAATTTTGTATTTTTTCAGGATAAAGGCAGTAATCTCGGTAACCGATATTGGATGGAGCGAGGTAATCTTGTGGTGCAAGGAGGTTGTGACTATTCTCTCAATACCAAACCTGATATTGAGACATCTGAAGCCCGATTAAGAGCTTTTGCATTGGCCAAATTAGAGAAGTATGGTATATTTTATTGCCTTATTAAATCTCAATCTGTTACCATCTTCCTGTTCTTATCATACTTTAGTAGGCTGGACATAATGTTTTCTCTTCTACTCTTTTTGCACTTGTTTTTGACACAATCGATCCGTTCGGCCATCCGGCCGATTCTCTTATAACTGTATGGCTTAAATCATGCTTCATAGTATGTCCCTCTTGTGAATAAACTTCACTGTTTATTAATTACAGATACAATTTCCACAAAGCTCATTGTGCAGAAGCCTTAGAAATAGCAGCTGAAAGTCTGGATAAGGCACTACAAATATTATTCTACAAATATTTCCAAATAAATGTAGAAGAAAAACCAGTAAATGTCCCCACAATAACAGAATTACTTGAAATGAGAATGGACGAAAAAGCTGTACTGGAATCTATTTATGATTCATGTTTCAAAGTTAAAGAAGACAATGTCTGGATAGTAAAATTAAACTTAGATTTTTTAACAAAAATTTATGAGAGCAAAAACATTGAAGCTCCTAAAAAGAAAGTCAATTACAATAGTAACTTTAAAACAAAAACGAAAGAAGCTTGTAAACTCTTCCTCAATGGTCATTGTAGATTTGGTGCAAAATGTAAGTTCTCGCACGAAACCAATGTTGAAAATAATGTGACCGAAGATACAGAAAAAAAGGAAAATGCAAAAATTACTTACGAATTAGAGATACGGTTTCCAGAAGAAACAGTATACCCGTACGAGCCTCCTTTACTATTCTTTAAAACTGAAAACCGCTCTAAGATAATACCAGAAGTTACATTGTTACGGATTACAGGTCGGTTGGTAGATGAAGCGAAAACTCTAGCTCAGGATGGTATACCAAGTATTTATTCTTTAGTTGAATTGCTTAATAATGAAGAAGAAATAGTTAATTTTGTACAATTTGACACAAGGGCTTTTCCCGAGCCCTCAGATGCTTTGTTCCCTCAGTTAATAGGTGATGATTTAAAAAAAAACTTACCATCACATTACAAGAAAGTTCAAAGTAAAGAAAATAGGCCTAGAGTTAATATGGATGAAGTATTAAAAGAAAATAGAGATATAGCAAAGAGATGGTTAGAAAAAAGAGAAAATAATAGGTATAATAAAATGATGTCAGTTAGGAGAAAATTGCCAGCTTGGCAGAAGAAGAACGAAATATTAAAGGCAATAAAGAAGTCACAGGTATGTTTTTAAATATTTTTTGATCACTCTTATTTCTCAAATTGGTGATTGATTAAAGCATTTACCATTTTTAGGGTTCCATTCCAAAGGGTATAAACTAAGACTCCGCTGTCTGTCTGTCCGTCTATCCATCTGTCACCAGGCTGTATCTCATGATCCGTGATAGTTAGAGTTTCACAGATGAGGTATTTCTGTTGCCACTATTACAACAAATACTAAAAAACAGTATAAAATAAATATTTAAGGGGCTCAACAAATGTGGTTTTTTTGTGGTTTTATAGATAATGGTACAGAACCCTTCGTGCGCGAGTCGGACTTCCACTTGGCCGGTTTTAGTGAAGTTCATATTTATAGTTAATGTAAACGCAATATGATCATAATCCACTTAAATCCTCAGGTTGTAGTTATAAGTGGTGAAACAGGCTGTGGCAAAAGTACCCAAGTACCGCAGTACATCCTTGACAATTGGCTGGATAACTTCAACAAGGATGGACCGGAACACGTAGAGATTATCTGCACTCAGCCACGAAGGATATCTGCTATAGGTGTGGCAGATAGAGTTGCAGATGAACGGGTCGAGAAGACTGGCCAGGTTGTTGGTTATCAGGTATTTACACTTATTATCTTTACGTTTACGGCTCATATTCAGTGTTAGTAAAACGGTTCTAAATGAAAATTTTAGATTATACACCTGGCAAAAAATGTATGTGTTGCTGAGTACCATGTTTAAACTTTATTCACTGTTGTCGACGTCATAGGCTACCTACGCATATAAGGGACTATTAATTATTATTTTATTGAGACAAAACAATTTTTTTCCAATCTTGATAGATTACTTACTTTAGGTCTGATTTTTCAATGGCCAGATAAATGTTATGTGGTTGTTACTTTGGAACCGTTTTGAAAATCAGATCTTAATTCACAAAATAAACAATGTGTTAACCCTATTATGTTATCAATAATTAATTGCTCATCACCCTTATAAAATTTCAGATAAGATTAGAAAGCAAAATATCTTCAAAAACCCGTCTAACATTCTGCACGACAGGTATTCTACTTCGCAGATTAGAATACGACCCACAGTTGAAGTCTGTCACTCATATATTAGTCGATGAAGTCCATGAAAGATCTGAAGAGAGTGATTTCCTCCTTCTCATACTCAGGGACCTTGTCAAAGTGAGAAAAGACTTGACCGTCATATTGATGAGTGCTACTTTGAACGCTGAACTGTTTTCGCAGTACTTTGATAAGATACCAGTGCTGGAGATACCAGGTTGGTAGCTTCTTTTTATATAGGTTGTTCAAGGTTGATGCTGTCTTAGTCTGAGATATATAGAGCGTACTTAGACTTTACTTCGAGTTAACACAAAGTTATTAAACCTCCTGAGTGTATTCTAAGCAAAGCCTAAGTGCACTAAATCGACGACTTACCAAAAACTTTGCTACAATGCTACAATTAATGGTCAAACAAAAATATTCTTTATTACAACTCGTAAATGAGCCAAGTTTTACGTAAGTAAAGTCTAAGCAAAGTCCAAGCACTCTCTATAGATCTCAGCCTTAGATAGGTTAGTACCAAAAAATAAAATATATTTCTTTCTTTCTTACCAAAGTTTTCCTCAAGGTATTAAAAAATATTGTATAATATCTATGCCTAAGTAGTAGAATTCAAAGCACAATCAGTACTTGATGTTGGAGTCGTTTAGAGCTAGCAATTGGAATTGAGAAGCCCGCGCCCGAATGAGTTGAAGCGAGCTAGTGATAGAATGAGAGGCATTTGTAGGCATTTTTTCGTATCTAAACACAGTTTTTATTAAAGAACGAGGCTTCTTTACGGTAGTACTATTTCTTATTCCGTGCTAATGGCCTCAATTGGCTCATTTAAAGATTTATTATGAACTATTGGTGACTAAAATATTTCTCACTCTTATTGTTGTATTTCAGGTAGAACATTCCCAGTGGAGCAATTTTTCTTAGAAGAAATCATGGAAACTACTAATTACGTTTTAGAAGAAAACGGTCCTTATGCACGGAAAATTAAAAAAGGTGAGTTAAAGCTGTCCTATCGAAAAAGAATCGGAGCTTAGATTTCTTGTCGGTTTCACAGGTTTCGGTAATGGGTGGGATAAAAAGCAGTCTATGTCTTTCTTCATACCATAGGTTATCTGTGAGCTAAATTTCATTACGATTGGTTCAGCGGTTTAAGCGTGAAAACTTATGTATTTGTAACATTAGTATGGATATTTCAATTAGTACCTAGGTATAATGTGATTTTTTATATCTTTATGGATTCGACAAAATTGTAGTATAATCATATTATTATATTACTAGCTGTCCCCTCGGATTCACCCGCGTTCCCGGGATAAAAAGTAGCCTTTGTTCTTCGCCATATCATAGACTATCTGCGTGCCAAATTTCATCGCGATCGGTTCAGTGGTTAAGGCGTGAAAATGTAACAAAACTAACAAACAGAGTTACTTTCACTTTTATAATATTAGTATGGATAAATTAATTTCTAGGCGACAAAGACAAGCGACAAGATCTAGAAACCGACTTGGAAACAAGTGACGTGCGCTCAGAAGCGACGGAACCGCCTAAGTCATCGATAAGAGACGACAATCTTACCATTTCTCAAATGCTAGCAAGATACCCGAAATGTAGTAAGACGACGTGCAAGAATATGTACCTTATGGACAGTGAAAAGGTATTAAATAAAAACTCATAATTATATAGCTGCCAACATAGGGTGGCTTTCTATCTAAGATACGTAGTTAAGAAGATCTCTTCCTCGCCATGCATCCGTGGTGAAAAGTCACTCAAAACGTGAGTTTCCACTAGTCAACTTAAAACATAGTTAATTAACTAAATTTCTTGTGACGAATTATTTCTCAACTTGATTTTTAGTTAGAACATGTCACAACTTGATTTTTAGTGAGAACACAACGCTCGATAAAATGTTTATAATTTACTAGTCAATGTCTAGTAATTAATTAGAATAATCTTAATCACAAAAGAACGATTTTTTAACGCACAAGTCGCATCGCTAAAGAGATAGAGGAAATAAATAATAAAATTGTGTGTTTTGTATACAATCCACAGATAAATCTGGACTTAGTAGAACACGTGTTAAATTACATAGTGGAGGGCGACCACAAGTGGCCTAAAGAGGGGGCTATACTTATTTTCCTACCCGGCATTGCAGAAATCATGTCTTTGCACGACCAGTTAGCTGAGAGCCATACTTTTAGTCCCAAGTAAGTTTAGTTACTTAGAAATTGCTTTAAAAGGCTTTATTTATGTTGCAAAAATTATGACTGTTAAAAATATGCTTGTAATAATACAGAGTTAATAATATACTACGTAGAGATTAAAATCAAAATCAAAAACGAATTTATTCAGTTTAGGCCCTGATAAGGCACTTATGAACGTCGATAGTTACAATCGTTACAATAGACTCTACCGCCGGTTCGGAATACACTTGAACTGAGAAGACTCCGGCAAGAACTCTTGAAGAATTTTTGAAAGTATTTACAGACTCACAACGCATTTGTACTGATACGGCAGTCAAACAAACTAGTTAAGCAACAAATCTAGTCTCAAGTTATACAAATCACTCATAAATCTAATTAGGCTATAATATATTTCCAGGAAAGGCAATTACATCCTTGTGCCCTTGCACTCTACACTATCGAGCGAGGAACAAGCCCTCGTTTTCAAGAAGCCACGGCCCGGGGCGCGCAAGATTGTGCTCTCTACCAACATCGCGGAAACTTCGGTCACTATCGACGATTGTGTGTTTGTTGTCGATTGCGGGAGGATGAAGGAGAAAAGGCATGTATATAAGTTAAGCTTATGAGTCTATTCCTGTTTTATAATACCTAAGAAAGATAAAGATAAGTCGCATCAAAGTTCAGGCGTCATCTCTATAAAAAGTGTACTAACGCGTGACGTCACAGTGCGTAATCTTCGTTATTTTTTGTTTTCGGAACTAAAGAAAAAATATTTTTTGGTAATTTAAGTGACGGACTAATTAGATTTCTTTAGTCATCTTCCCTATTCTAATAATAATTTAAAAATAAAATGCAGTTCGTTGATAAGAGCATCACTTCAGTACGACTGGACCGATTTGGTTATTTTTTGTTTCAAAATGTTCCGAATTGGGTTTAATAGAAAGAAAACTTGGGAAATTCAGGAAATCTGAACCAACCAATGTGTTTTTTCTATGGATTTTTTGTATGAATTTGAAATCTGGATAGAGATCGTCTGCAACTAATTTAGTCTCAATATTAACTCTTTCTTACAAACGTTATCAAACTACTACAGCTACGCTTCAAAATGTGAGCTATCCAACGTAGAGACTTGACAATATTTGCTATAGTAAACTAAAAGCACTGCCATACTTATTAAAGCTTTATGCATACTAATAAACTAATTCTTATTCCAGATTTGATTCCAACCGCAACATGGAATCTCTTGACTTGGTCTGGGTATCTCGTGCAAACGCGAAACAGCGTAAAGGCCGAGCCGGGCGAGTCATGCCTGGGGTATGCGTTCACCTCTACACCTCCCATCGGTATCATCATCATATATTAGAACAGCCTGTACCTGAAATACATAGGATACCGTTGGAACAGTTGGTGTTGAAGATTAAGATACTGCCGCTGTTCCAAGATATGAGTGTGCATGAGGTCTTAGGTAAGTTAGAAGTTAGTTATCTATATCTATCTATACCTATATCTATCTATACTAATAATAAAGTTGAAGAGTTTGTTAGTTTGAACGCGCTAATCTCCAGATTTACTGGTCCGATTTGAAAAATTCTTTCACTAATACGAAGTTATATTATCTCCGAACAGCTAGTGGTTTATACTAGTAGTTTCCCTCGGTTACACCCGCGTTCCCGGGATAAAAAGTCGCCTATAATGTTATTTCTAGGGTATGATGTATCTATGTGCTAATTTTCATCAAAACCGCTCCGTAGTTTTTGAGTAAAAGAGTAACAACATTCACATTTATAGTAGCAGTAGTAGTTAGTAGTACGATAATAATATTTTTTTATAGGCAAAACAATAGAACCGCCAACAAAACCGAACATAGATGGCGCTCTTTGTCGCCTCCAAGACGTTGGCGCTTTGGACAAATCCTACGCTTTGACTGCACTTGGCAAACATTTGGCAGCATTGCCAGTGGATGTGCGGATTGGCAAACTTATGTTGTTTGGTGCCATATTCTGTTGTGTGGACTCGGCATTAACAATGGCGGCTTGTTTGAGCCATAAGAGCCCTTTTGTGGCGCCTTTTGGTAAGAAGGTGAGTGAATTAAATATTAGCATAATATAGATATATATTATAAATCGGCATACACAGCCGGTACTTTAACTATGATCAGTGTCAATGAAATTTGAACTCTTATGTTATGCATAGCAAGCGTCGAAATTGAACGTACTTTTATAAAAGAGCGATGGGCGACGCGCGAGTGATCACACCGATCTTGAACAGTTTTTTTTTTTGGGTTTTTAAGCCTTCGGTTTCGGCTTCGGCCAGATATCGACTTTCGGGCGGACACGAATTTTAAGTCTATTATGATTTGTTATTTAAATTTGAAGTTCGCGCGCCTTCGATTTTTATTTATTTATTTGAATTGAGTGATTATTTTTCAGTCTGAGGCTGATGCTAAGAGGAAAGAATTCGCATGTTCCAACAGTGATCAATTAACAACTCTAAGGGCTTACAGGGTATGTTTTATTCGTTTGATTGCATCATATTTAATGAATATATACTTAAGTAACAATATTTACAAAATAAACAAAATACATATAAAAAAATCCTCGAGCTACCAATGAACGGCAAGATTCCCATACCATATTTATTTTTTATACTATCGTTTCTTTTCTATAAGTATTTAGTATATTAGTTGTTATCTGATTTCCATAGTATAACCGTATGTGAAGAATGTCCCGAGATATTTATTTCTATTTAAAAATGTATTAAATATTCCAGAAATGGCAGCAAGCAATGAAACAGAGTACGCATGCCGCGCTAGTGTTCGCGAGTGAAAACTTCCTCTCTCACAAAACCCTGGTCATGTTAGCCGATATAAAGCACCAACTGTTAGGGTTATTGGCCTCCATTGGCTTCGTGCCAGATATGCCAGCCTTGAGAAGAAAGATGAGGACCGATTCTGTCGTCAGTCTGACTGGGGAAGAGGTATATAGAATAAATTCTTTTTTTTTTTTACTATAAGGCCGGCCATATACCTACATCGAAAAACCGTTTCGGAATATCTATTCGAGATTAAAAATGTAGTAAATCCATCCAAAACTATGTATGTGTGTGTTGTATTTACGGAATCCCTATTCGATATTCCGAACTTGATGTATGTGGCCGGTCTAAGTCTGTGTTCGACCACACTGTTACTTGTTTCAAAGTGAATTTAGTCGCCGATCTTTAATGGTAACGACTATTTCCCACAGAGCTTTAAATAATTTCTATCCCTTTTCAATGATATTTTAACAGAATCAGTATCAATTTTATGTTTCTACCATTGTGGGTGTGTACTTTGATATGTCACGTTCAGTTAGT
Source organism: Tethea ocularis (assembly GCA_963555595.1). Classification (NCBI taxonomy): domain Eukaryota; kingdom Metazoa; phylum Arthropoda; class Insecta; order Lepidoptera; family Drepanidae; genus Tethea; species Tethea ocularis. The sequence continues at coordinate 7,448,084 of OY741972.1, read as the reverse complement.
ATTTATTTTAGTCAAATCTACATTTTCTGTTGCAGTTAAATGAAAATGGAAACAATGATAAGCTGCTGGCAGCTATCTTATGTGCAGCGCTATATCCAAATGTTGTCAAGGTATTTATATTTAATAGTTTTCATTTTAGTTATGGTACGTTTTATCCCGAGGACACGGATAAAACCGCGTGACCGAAGCTGGTATATTTATTCTTAACTAGCTTTGCTTATTTACACGAAATCATGAAAAAAAATCTAACTTTTCATTAAAAACATCTATCTTAAGCATTATCCACACATGTCCGGGTACTCAGGGTTATCCGTGTTCCGAGTTGTTCGTTATACTATGATGCACTCGGACGCCCTTGACACGGAGCTGTGTGAACAAGCTCTTACTAGTTGTATGTAACCGATTTTTTCCCTGTCCCTGATGGAACACGGCAGGGCCGGGTACCCGGACATGTGTGGATAGCCCTTTATTCGGTCAAAATAAATTTGAAAAATCAGGGTTGGTCCCATAGTTAAAGTTTAAGATATAATATATTTTAAGACTAGCTGTTCCCCGCGGTTCCACTCCGTTTCCCGGGATAAAAAGTAGCCTATAACCGTCGGGGATAATGTAGCTTCCTATTAGCGAAATAATTTTTCGAATCGACCAGTTACTCCGGAGATTAGCGCTTTCAAACAAACAAACTCTTCAGCTTCATTAGTATTGATTATATATTTATAACATTTTTATTTCCTATCAGGTTCTGACTCCAGAGAAATCCTTCCACATGCAAGTTGGTGGCGCTATACCGCGTCAACCCAACGCAGATGAGCTGAAGTACAAGACCAAAACAGATGGCTACGTGGCTCTACACCCTTCATCTATCAACGCCTCTGTAGGGTACTACGCTAGCCCTTACCTGGTGTACCAGGAAAAGGTGAAGACTTCAAGAGTGTTCATAAGGGAGTGTAGTATGGTGCCGCAGCTGCCACTTGTTTTGTTTTCAGGTTAGATTTTTGTGCTCTTGTTTTTCTAGGAATTTTGTTTATGGAGAATTGTGCAACGCAAGGTATTTTTCCGATGAGAACCAATTGATCTTTTAAATATTGCCACAGATAAGAAATACAGTAAAGTCTCACTAATCCGGCACACCCAAAAATCCAGCACTCTCTGTACTCTGCGAAGAAGTACAAGGAAAAGAAAGCCTAGTAGAAAAATTACTACAGTTGCTAAAATAAAACCATTTTTCTATACAATCCAGTAATCCGAATATTCCAATAATCCGACACCCCTAGTTTTTAATGGTGAGACTGTACTGTAGTACTACCGTACAGAAGGCTCGTGCCCTCATAAAAACTGTGTTTATTTACGAAAAGATGTTTACATCTCTCTTTCTATTCCATAGCAGACCGTGGTAGCGCGTCTGACCTTTGACCTTAACAAATGTTTGCCAAACATAATATGTAGTATTTTATATTTTTTATTAGGATGCAGTCTTTCGGTGGAACTTCACAACGGTACATTCATAGTGTCGTTAGAAGACGGATGGATTATGTTCCAAGTGGACAAACATGAAGTAAGTTGAACAAGTTTAGTTTTATGTCATTTCGAAATACATTTTATTGTTATCTGTTGAAAGGTTTATTTTGCGTTAACTATCACATTTTTTTTATTTAAATGAATAATCATTTACCTATTATATTTATTTTTGTCTTCAGGATTTTGGGCATAAGACTTGCGTTATTGACTGCATGTTAGCGAGATGTTTTTTTGTCTCATTTACACGCATATTTGCAACCTTAAATTACAGGTCTCTATTGGCCAAATACTGACCCCACTCATATTTATGTTGTACTTAAGACATAAGCCTATACCATAGACTAATATTTAATCCTAATTGCAACAATGTGCAACCTATGTAACAGTGTGAGCATTGTTACACAGTGTAATTAATTTGATAATTTCCTTCATGCAAATTATCTATGAGAAATAAAAATGTTTTTATAAATAGCCAATTTGTTTTCAGGTAGCAGAAATGCTGAAAACCATAAGGGTTGAACTAATAAACCTTTTAGAAGAGAAAATCAACGACCCAAGCCTCAATTTGTTGCACTACGAGAAAGGTAACAAAATCATAAAGACAATAGTTCAAATTGTATCTAAAGACTAATCAATCCTCAAATACCTTGTACAAAAAGTTCTGAGTTAATTTTCAATTGAAGGTGCTATCAAATTTATCGTCTTTTGTTTATATTTTTTTATGCATGTTTAATAAGTATTACATAATTCGTCAGTTGTCTAAAGTAAAGATTTGTTTTTGTAAATTAGTAACAGTCAGTAAGGGTCGGTTGCTCGTAAGTTACAGTCAACGTTAACTTTAACCTTACTATAACCATTACCATGCTTTGACTGGAGGGTTAACTTTGACAATGACCGATATCCCTCGGTAGGTTATGGTTTCGGTTAAAATTTCAGTTAAAGTAACACGAGAAACCCAGTTTGCTTTATTACGGCGGTTAAAGTTAACTATATAAGTAGTTTTGACAAGCCAGTTGGCGCAGTTGGTTAAGACACCACCTATCACGCCGCTGGTCATGGGTTCGATTCCCATCCAGGACAAACATTTGTGTGCATGAACATGTCTGTTGTGTCCTGTGTCTGGGTGTAATTATCTATATAAGTATGTATTTACAAAAAAAAAGTAGTATATGTAGTATCAGTTATCTGGTTTCCATAGTACAAGCTCTGCTTAGTTTGGGATCAGATAACCGTGTGTGAAGAATGTCCCAGGATTTATTTATTTATTATTATTTATCTCAACTAACCTTACTATGACAGCGCTTTATGCAACCGACCCTAAGATGAATTCAGTGATAATAACAACAAAACTAATTAGTTGACTAATATTGTATTGTATTGTATTGTATTTATGAATTTATTTATAACTAAATGTCTGTATTAGTTTTTCTATATTAATTAATATTATTTATTTAGTATCAAATTGTTACCTATTAATAAAAAATCGAAATACAGGTTAATAATAGAAAAATACAATAATAAATAAATATTTAATTGTAGTGACAAAGCATAGCATAAATATTTTACGTCATCTGATCTCGCGTATCCCATTATTATTAAATTTTACCCTTATACTACCCTAGTTACAAATAATGCTTTAAAATCATGTAGTATGGTTCAAAATCGTGTATCTATCAATTAGAAATTCATTTGTATTCATACTACACGTTTATCAAAACAAATTTTCAACTTTCTTTCCAAATGTACTAGTTAAGCCTCGTGGTTTTTTTTACCCATGTTAGTCTAATGTTTATATAATATAATCTTCCTTAATTAACGGGCTATCTAGCGCAGTCATAATTTTTCAAATCAGCCTGGTTATTCCTGAGATGAGCTTTGATATAAAATTGGTCAATGAAAATTAACTGTTGTTAAATCATTTATGTGTATATAATCAATTAATCATGTACAAAGGTGTATATTATACTTCAATTATGCTGATGAATATAATCGTAAGCATTTTAGACAAATTTACAATAGAATAATAGATTTTGTATTGAATTAGTAACTTAATAATAATGATCTATGTTTAATTAATGGTTACCAAATTAATATTCACATTATTGTTTATCTCACGTGTATTTCAAATATAGGTACTTTTTCAGTCACAGTGTACTGAACATTATTGAAATGAAAGTTATTTAATTTGTTGTTTCTTGTAAATTTTAAATCGCAAGATTGTACCTTAATGTCATACATAAATGAGTAAATATACCACTATTTGTTTTAAAACTGAATTTCTAATTAACCAATGCTCCCTATTTAAGTACCTAATGTAAATCTATAGCTGCATCAAAATTTGAAAATAAATAAAATTGAGGCATCAATATACTGAAATACTCGACAATTTCCCAGAGTACCTACCTATTGCAAATGTTTATTATGAGGTAGTTTCCTGACATATCAAATCAGCTACTTTTTAATAAATGTCAAAACGATAGTTTATATGGAATTTTGTATGTTATACTACACTATGACGTCATAGTTTCACAGCATCAAATGATCGACTCTTACTGGTTCTACTGGTAATTAAAAATCATAAAAAGCATTAAATGTACAACATATTTGATGTTTTAGAGGTTTTATGCATTGGTTAGTGTTTGGTCATTTATTTTTGATCCTGTCAACTAGCCTATTATTCTTTACGTCTTATGGGTCATAACAGTCGGACCGTCAATGCGTCCGCCAAAAATATGATGCGATTTTTCAAACATTGACTTCTTACGAACATAATTTAAAATACAAAAGGAAGTTTGCATCCGACATCCAAACAAGTCGTCTACCGCAAAACTATAAAATATTATGGCCATCCATCACATGTCTGCGTACATTGTCCGACAAAACGCGCCGTCCCAAACAGCAGTGTACGAGGCCTAACGACCGGTCGGTCACAGCCTTACAAGCAATATTTCACGCAAAGGTAAAAAATTGAAAAGGCCTCCATTCGCGGCCGATTCCAATAGTGTGCCGTGGTGCGGCCCCCGGGTCGTAAAACGCACGTGTTTTGGTCGGGATACATGTGTATTTTAAACGACGAACTTTTGGGTTAGGACCGTCCGAGTTGGCTTTCTGTGAGATTAGGGTGGATATGATCAATGATAAGTATTTCAAAACTACGTTTTTTAGTTCAAATTTTTAATATTGTCCCTACCTACAAGCTTAGTGTACCTACAAGCCTTTTCAGATTACTATTTCATTAAAATATTACATAAATTAATATTAATATTTAGAACATTTTTATCGCCATGTAAACCAAGCATAATGAAGATATTCTATTAAGTGCCATCTATCGGTGAGTAGTAGCATGCAATAGGATATTCAATGAAGTTGCTATTTTTATACGTCAGATGTCTGTAGTAAATTCTTAATAGATTTTATTCGATTATTACTCGCTAGTCGTAGTGCAACACGGCCCCTCCCGCCCCTTAGCTGCTAGTATTTATTATAGATACATGATTACTCAGTATCGGGAGTAAGTAGTTCGGGCCGCCCGGCCGTTAGGAAATACGAATATGGTGCCACTGAGCATAATGACAATAGAGTAGTTAAGTTAAGGTACCTATCATGGATGTACTTACCTACATATAAAAAAAAATTGTTCGTCTATAGGCCTCTGTAGCTAGCTATCTACCTAATGCGAACAGCAAAGTAAAGCTTACATCCAGCGTTGTTTTTCACTCCTGGAGTGAGTAAAGTAGTACCTAAATATCACGGGCTCATCCGCGATATTCCAACGCAAAAACCGCGCGCCCCCGTCTCGGCCATTTTGAATCGCGTCACGTAGCGGCCGGCGGGTAATTGGCGCCATTTACCGTCCTTGGCTGTCCCACTCCACTCGTTACACGTCGCCTTCACCGTCCAAAGTCCAATATGTCGCATGTTGTTCGTAAAATGAAACATATTATGCTTTTATTTGAAGCTGGGGGTAGGTTTACAAGTCTTCATGTAGAATGTTACATGCATACCTATGTGACAATGTAAAGTTAGGTATGTAAAATCATTTGATCAATTATATGTTATATTCTTGTTCATATAGGTGAAAATATGTTGCCCTCACACATTTATTATTTATACGAGATAATTGCCCTAAATTTATTTACCTAAATAACCGCGGCACTAAATTCCTCTCTGTGTTTATTAGCGACTAACTTTTTCTAGTGGTTTCTGCAAAAATATCTTCTTTAACTTCTTCGTAGTGTTCTCTTCATTGCTGAAGGTCGTGTCCGTCCTGAAACGCTTTTGTGACATTGGTCACAAGTTGTCTCCATGTTCTCCTGTCCTCGGCTTTCCTCATAGCGGTCACAACTGGGAGGCTTGTAAGAGCAGTGACCTGATCCGTCCATCGGCTAGGTGATCGTCCGCGGGGTCGCTTTCCTTTCACCTTTCCTACCACAACCACCTTTCTAGGTTATCCTATTACACTTGGGGATAATGTAGCTTCTTACCTAATAGTGATATTAGAATCATATAAGTAACTCCGGAGATTACCTCCTAAATCTGAACCTTACAAACTTTACCTCTTTTTTTAAAATATTTGTGTAGATGTGTTAATTATACTGCAAGTGTGAGAAAAAGCATTTTAATTCATGCTTAAGTAGCATTATTTTGCTAACGCGTCTATTTATTAAACGTCATTGCTTGCCACACATAGGTAAGTATATATTTTTTAAAACTGTGTACTGATAGGCTACAATCTCACCGTGGTCAGCGTTGAATGGCCAAAGGAACACATAAAGCCTAAAAGGGAACCGTTTCTCAAGTGCAGCTGTCGGAACACACGGGTAGGTGCTTGGCGACAGATACTTGAGGGTGCCAACCAGACGGCTACTTACTACAAAGTACCATACCACCTAGCTACGGTTTTCCTTCACCGAAAGCGTTAGGACATTGTAGGATTCAAATTCTTATAGAATTTTCAATCTGAATTCCAAAGAATTTATAAAAGTTTGTCGTCCGCACCATCGAGTAGGAATCTAATATGTATCTACCTTAGCTACTTGAAATGAAATCAATTTGTAGGTTTTTACTCAACTGATAACATCTGGGGACTTCCAGATATGATAGAACCCAAATCATTGTCCTTTCTTAGAATAGCAACATTTCTATGTAGATTTCTACTTTACCAACTTATTCACTCGTCAGATAACAGAGTACCTATCACATTTCACAGTTTGTATAGATTTTTAGTTCTAGTTATTATTTTATATTGAATATATATATATTTTATTCCTGAATATGTTACTGGAATAATCGACTATTGCCAAACCTATGTTAATATCTACTGCTGGAAATATTTCTTCATATCTACTTTCTAGATGCTTCATTCCTAAGGCAGGTATCGTGCATACCTATATTATATTGCATATTTAGGTATATTATTTCCACATCATTTAATTTATATAAAACAAATATCATCTCGAAGCAAAACCACACGCAACGTTATCATCAGACGGTCCGTTGATTCCATTCACCGAAACCGAATAAATCAACGCGAAAGCCGACAATAAATTTGGTCCCAATCCTGGTCATCGTCGACCCAAAAGGCGTTTTAGCGCTAACCCAGGGGCCAGGACGGACCTTTCCGCTAAATAAATCCCTTATCTGCATACGGCAACCTTTCTAGGGTCCGGCTTAATAAATTCAGGTTGGGTTTGCGAAGTTTCTTGTTGGAACTGTTAAGAGTTGCTATTCAATTATTAATTAATAATAATACACAGGAGTGGTTTTCTATTCTATATAAGGACTGACTTGAATATAGTAGAAAAAAACAAATTACTGCAAAATCTTTTAAAACCACCGAATTGTAAACATGCTTTGCATCCTTTAAGATGCTCATGACACTCGTACTACTTAATCACTGTAAAAGGTGTGGACTTGTGCCAACTCAATCATAACAAGGATTTTTTTTATACTTTTAAGTCGGCGATCAAGCATAATATGGCCTGCCTGGTGGCCAGTAGCATTATAACACTTTATAAGATTCGAGTATTTTTACAAAAAAACTAAATATAGTCCGCTCTTTCTGTTATATGAGGTAAGAGAGTCACAGAATATTTAAATCCTTATTTAGACAAGACTTGTTTTAAACTGTCTCATGAAAATCTCTAAGAAAGTTTAAATTTCATTTTGGGTGTTTTAACAACTCTAAAAACTTCTCATAGGCCTGCTCATTTGAAAAGCGGCCGAGCGGGTGCGCTCCCAAATCAATAGTAATTCTGTGGGTAATCCCTTGGCCCACTGAAAAATACATAGCTAACCCAGATATCTATGTTGATTTTATCAAATTCCCTTGAAAATGGTTACATCAAATCAAGGATTTCATAGTTTTGTAAGCTATGTATCGATGGAAACTTATTATGTTAATAATAAGTACCAAACACGAAACCCCATTCGACAAATAATTTTATCATTAAATACTGATTCAACCACTTAATTGTTCTAAAAAAAATTCAAAAAGTTCATTTACTTACTTTTGGTAGCCTTACAATTCCACTCGTAAACAAATTGAATGAGATATTAGTGGCATCAATATATATTTGTTAAACTTTACCGTGTCGGAAAATCTTTTCATGTTTTGTATGAAAAGTTTGAAATACTTTTCATGTATTAGGGTCCAATAGTGAAAGTTGTTCATACTGATAAAGACACTTGTAGGAATACAGACATAACTAGTATTTAGAAGTAACTGTACTATTCAACTCAAATTGAATCTAGATGGACTAACCCTAATCCCTAACCTAGTCTAGATGTTAGATACAATAAAATTACTAATCATTACGCAAAATACAGTTACATTTTAGTAGGTATATGGGACAGAATCTGTTATATCACTTTAAAGGCCCATCTCTCTTACCCTAAAGTTTTAGGTCGGACCCGGGTCTACTTGCCAACCTCGACCTTCGTAAGGCTATATCAGATATAGTGTCCTCAAATATAGAATATCTAGATATAGGGTACGTCTACTGATAAAATGAATAACGTATTAATGTAGATAGACAGATTTGTGTTAAATAAATTATGAAAAAAAATGTTCTCGTAAGTAATTGGGTTTCCAAAATATGTACTTGATAATGAAATAAAATTATAGGTCGCAAATTCTTTTGTTTAGGTTCGGAGACATATCTATACAATCTTATGGTAAAAGGAGCCAGATGGGGAATTCACAAGATTGAGTTCTATACTAATGCTTTAGAGGAGAGTGCAGTAGTCTAGCAGTGGACACAAATAAGGAGATTATCGGGACCTTTACCTAATAATAGGCTATTTGACTGTATGAAAATTAAACGAGTAGCTACTCTTGAGCTCAATTTATTGTGCAGTAAAATTATGACGTCACAACGCAGTATTTCACACAATACTCCGTAGTCTGTAGTAAACTATAATTTTGACGTTTAATAAAAAGTTGCTGATTTGATATGTCATCAATTCCATGACATACGATTTCGAATCCACTTACCTAAAAATAGCCGCCTTTTCTCCGCCTACATACCCACACTATAAAATAACATACACGTCATACATTTGTATGTGTGAGTAGCCTACGAGGTGCTACGAATGTGCTACGAGCCATCTACGAGTGAACTCGTTTAACCAGCCAATGGTCAAGCGGTCAGCGTGCAAAAAAGACATCATTATAGAAAACTCTGAGAATGAGTAGGACGGAGATAGTATTGTATACGAGGGGGTAACTCACCCCGTTTCATATTATTTGCACCAACGTGTTGGGGAGGTTTTATTGAATTTTATTCGAGTAAAGCTTGGACTAACCTTATTATCTTCATTTTAATTTCGGTAAGTTCTTGTAGTTTTAGAACTTCAAGTAATTGAAAATATGGGAAGATTTAAATTAAGTAATTCATACTTGTTTTCGCTAACTTTCAATTAGGCATTGTAAGTGATGATTGCTCAGTGGTAGAAGCAATTAATTATATTTGACATTGAAGCATGTAAGGAAATATTTTAGTGTTGTTTTTCAATTTTTTTTTTAAATGGTTTGTATTAGGTATACTTCAATAAATGCCCTTTCGGCCTACTATAGTTACGGTCGGCCAAGAAAGTGGTGTGCCAGTTTTGAATTAGTTTCTTAGTAATCGAAAATTACAACAAGGTTCAAACTAAGAACAGCTGTCACGTAACAAACAGTAAACAAATGCAAGCGAAACTAATCCTTATCACCTATAAATCTGCAAGCGACATTCAACCTTAGGGTGGTACACTACTTTCTTGGCCGACCGTACCTTCTCACCCTGTATTTCGTACATTCGAAAAAAATACTGTTTTTTTGTGTAAAAACAAATAGCTCTAGGTAAGTATATTAATATATTCTTCATTGATTCAGGGCTGATGATAATGACGAATATTTAAATGTAGCTTAAATCAAACTTATAGCACGTTGCCGGTCGGTTAAGTTAGGGTTACTTATCCGGGTAAGGCCGGTAGTGAACCTTACGTGCTTAGGATCAGCTTGTTAAATGTGCGGAGGACAATGTCTATTGGAACAAAGACGGTATGGAGCGGCCTTATTATGTTACTAATTTGGTAATTAATTGTGAAAAACAAGTGGGTAAATCTGATAAAACTAAAAGCATGATACATAATTATTAGATATTTACTTTTCAAAATCATTATGTTTTGGAAGATAAAAGGTAAACAACATATAAAATTCAATATAAATCAAATGAAGATGATTCGAGATTGTACATTTATTTAGTACATTGTGGGTACGTACATTTATTTATATTATTATGATACCTTGGATTAAGTAATCTGTGAAGGCATGTACTGCAGCATGCATATACTGTAACCGCTTACCAACAGGTGGGCAGTAAGCTTATTTACCAACTTCGAAATATAAAAAAGTACAATACAGGACAAAAAAATATATAGTGTTAGGTATTTAACATAACTGCTGCTATGACTTGTTGTACGTTATTATATTATTAACTCTATACCATGACCATCACAGAAATTGTGTTTCAGAATTTGCACACAAATCATCAATGTTATTCGATAAAATTTATGGATTTTTTTTGTGATTTTACAGAAATGGAATATCCTTAATAATTATAATTTTAAGCCCTTTCAGAGGGCCTTACATGAAAGTACCAGGCAAGTAGGTGTAAGAAGAGTAGCAACCGATTAAAGAAAAGGGTCTATTCGCAAGTTTTCACTGTTGTTTCCATTTCCGTCAGTCCGGGCTTGGGCGGCCGCGCCGAGCGGTGGGCGGGTGTTTGGTCACTGCCTGAAATGTACATATGGCGCGTTTAACTGAAACAGACAGGGTTGTCAAATTGTCACAAATAATTAAATTATAGGTATAATGGTTTGAGTTAAACTAAACAAAAAATACGTATGGATTTACGTCTTTCGATGGTTTCACTTGAGAGCCAGTTTATAAAGGCCTTATAAAATTTGGCAATACTGTTAGTACTGCTAAAGTCAGTAGGCTAATGGTAGCTACTTAGGTACTACCTGCTAGTAAACCTTAAATTAAAATATTCGTATTAACGACTAATCTATGAAACAATGAATAATCAATAAATTAGAAATCCTACATCGTGTATAGATAAATAATGTATATCGTTTTACCCACTTACTTACATTTAAAATTACTTTAAAACTAACCTTTATCACTTACCTGTTAACAAAAGTTATTATTAAGTTAAATTTAATGTTATTCAAAACCAATGTCGACATTCCATTCAAAATTCAAAAGGTCAGCAGCATCCTTAAACGGTCAAAGAATATTAAATAGGATCGGTTCACACAAGAAGACAAGTGTTCCATTATAAAATGGACACAAGATCAAAAGTGTAGCAAGGGGATGCTGAGTATAATCCAATTATGGTCCAAAAACCAGTTTTTTTTATAACCTGGTCAGTAGTCGCGTGCCTTCACAATGCGGAGATCAGAACTGTATCAGAGGATGCTGGGTCAAAAGGTTAAATTGATAATTTACATAAATAGGGTAAAATCTGAGATAGGGCATGACCTATCTGTGAGTTAATGTATGAATAGATTTTGTTGTTATGGTAATTAGATTAAAGGTAATGAAATGGAAATTTGGATGTAATATTTTATTTATTGTCACAACATAATGGAAATTAAATACATTATTTTTCTTACATATACTGAATACACAAAGGCCTACTATGATTTTTGTTGAATATATAAATATCCTGGGACAATTTTCACACACGTTTCGTTTCATAAATGTTTGTAATTAATAGGAACTAAAGTTCGAACGCTGGGATAATGCGTTTTCTTAATCTCTGAAACGGGTAATCCTATCCTGACTGACTAATTAGATTTTTTTAGTCATCATCCCTATTATTTCAGAAATAGTGTAATTTTTGACGTCTAATCTTTCAGGCAAACAAATAATTGATTGAAGCTTTTACCCATAACATAAGCGTGTCAGCCCTAAACCCCATCGTATACAGGGCGCTAGATAAGTAACGCGAGTACCTCACCACTGTCTTGATGTAACACATTTGTAACATGCAGATGTAAACAGAGATACGGACGATCTATTCAACACCATGTATAGCAATTTCCTTTCGCATATGGCGAGCGTGCGGAGCGGGGTTCGCACCCAGAAATTGTTACAATTTGTTTTGATTACACCTATTTGTTATATAATAAATATAGTGTTGGTAGTTAACTGTTTTTGTATGTGTGTAGATATTTTGAATGGGCCGAGTTTGAATTTGAAGGAATGAGTACATACAATTATATTGGTGCCGATTCTGTTGTTTACTAACTAAATAAATTTAATCTCACTATATATCTTTCTAATAGTAAATATAAGAAAGGGATGCAAGATATTTTAGTCCTGTCAGTTTAGTCCGATCACACATTTCAACGTAAATTTAAGCGCGATCTTTATTGGTCACGACTATTTACCCGTACATTACGACGGTATGGATAAAACTGACAGCATTAAAAATGTTCTATCTTTTTTCAATAAGGTTAAAATGAAAGAGAGGTGACTTGTCTAATATTAGTTTGTCTGCATACTTCTTTTTTTAAATAGGGGATCGCAGGTTTTTGACCACCAGATCACAACCTAAAAAAAGCCAGAAAACATCTAGGTACTTACATGGCGACAGATTTTTATCTCGAAGGTAGCTAGGCTGGCGGGTACTATAGAGTACCCTACGTCTTTTTCGCCGAAAACCCAAGCATACTCTACAAACAAACACATACACATGTTTTAATATGCTAAGTTAATTAATCAACAAAATTAAACGTAAACAAATTAAAATATAAACGGGTAACAATCGTGTGTAAATGATCCCGGGTCTGTAAATTAATGGGTAAATCGCCGTAAGCGGAGCCGACGATATTTCAGGCCCTCACTAACCCTGCAACCTCCGATATAACCTATTATTTACAATGTCTTGACTATATTTACCTATAAATAACACTATTTTACTTCAGTTGAAATGGGAAATGTTTTGAGTAGTAATAATTTTTCATATTGATCGAAATTCAACCACATAAAGTTCTGCAGGCGAATTATAAAGAAGAATTATTACTTTTTTTATCCGACTGCGGCGAAGTCAAATATGAGGGTTATGTATTTGATCTGTAAGTATGTAGTGTAGGTATGCACCTATGTCCATACTTATGTGCCCTCATACTACCAAACGGTTGGATCGGTTTGGAGTGAATGATGTCGTTAGATTCGTCTTTATTGCGCGAGTGTTAATATAAAATTAAAAAAAAAAAATTGCGCCTGAATATATATTAATAAAATCTTCCGGTGGTAGCCAGCCAGGTAGGTACTACAAAGTACTCTACCACCGTGCTAAGATTTCTTCACTGAAAGATTCAATCAAAGCTTCTCTTTGTTAGATTTGAACCCGCGACCTTCGCCACGGCATTCGACGTCACTATCACTGAGCTAATTTTAATAGTACGAGTATAGGTATTTATAGGTAGCTAATTCCATAGAACATGACTGAAACTTACCTGCAAGCAAATGCAAGTACCTATAAGTAGGTATAGTACAGTGCAATGCAACTCGTCCGCATTGCGAACCCACACGTTCCATCCAGATATTTATCGATATTTTCATAATTCAGACGAGGGGGACAGACACGACACTTTTTATTTGCCGCGCCCTAGTTTAAGATTCATGATCTCATGAGATATTGCTCGTAGACTTCGAAAGAGTGATAGACCCGGTGTTACCGATAATGTAATGTACATACTAGCTTTCCCCCGCAGTTCTGCCTGCGTTTCCGGAATAAAAAGTAGCTTATGTTTTTCTTCATGTCAAGCTATCAGTGTACCAAATTTTATCACTATTAGTTGTGACGTTGAAGTCAAGAGGTAACAAACAAACAAACTATCTTTCTTATTTGTTACGATTACGAAACCAGGTACCTACTTTACTTAGATTTTTAAAGATATTTTTCATATTTATTACATAATTATAATATTAATTAATTAACCTTTTTATTTAATATAATTAAATTCATCGAAAATATATTTCAAAGTCAGTTAAACCTAACTTAGGCCCAATTCCACAAACGTTGTCTAACGGGTTAAAAATATAATAAATTTGACAGATTCTCTATAACAGGAGGTGGTTTCGACATACCTACTACAAAAACAATATTACAATTTAAAAAAAATTCATTAACATACATATAAATCGTATCTTTATGTAAATCGGTTGATCGTTGAGCTCAGTGAAGCAGGTGTCGGCTGTTCTATTGATGGTACTATCATAAACAACATCAGCTATGCTGACGATATGGTTTTGCTGAGCCCATCGATTAGGGCTCTTGAGATCCTACTGGAAATCTGTGAGAGGTACGCGGAGGCTCATGGTCTCAGGTATAATACAAGCAAAAGTGAACTACTTGTATTTAAGGCAGGAAGTAAAAAACCTAAGTCTGTCCCTCCGGTCAAACTTGGAGGAGTTTCCTTAAGTAGAGTCACCAAATACAAATACCTGGGACACTGGGTCACCGAGGATCTTTCAGATGATCTTGATATGGAGCGGGAGCGCAGGGCGTTGGCTGTGAGATGCAACATGCTGGCCCGCAGGTTTGCACGGTGTAATAAAGATGTTAAAATCACCCTATTTAAGGCGTACTGCCAAACGTTTTATACCTGCAGCCTGTGGACTAGTTATTCTAGCAGATCTTTCAATGCCCTGCGCGTCCAATATAATAATGGATTTAGGATGCTGCTAGGGTTGCCTCGTTACTGCAGCGCATCAGGGATGTTTGCTGAGGCCAACACTGATTGTTTTCGATCAATATTACGAAAAAGAGTGGCCTCCCTGATGCGTCGTGTGCGGGACAGTACTAGCAGTCTCCTAAACACCTTGATATGGAATTGTGAATGTCCGATTGTGCGCCATTGGAATACTTTACACATGGGGTCTAGGGTCGCGCTTTTAAATTTATCTTAGGTTAATTAACATTAAGTCAACTAACATAGTTTATAAGTAGATTGTTACTAACAAAATATGGATGTATCTAAAGTCCGAATTAAATGAATTATTATTATTATTATTATTATATAAAAAAAAAATAGGTCTGATGTCTTGTCTATAATATTCTTAATGCTACAAAAACCTCATTTTTTCGCCCCAAACATAAATTTATATTCGTTGGACATCACATGCGTAGCCGGCTAATAGCATTAAAATTGTAAATCTTTCCTTTGCTGCTTTTAGCGAAAGGGAAAAAGACTTGCAATTTGAAAAACTCCGTGAAGGTATGCCTTTCTTATTAATTTTTATTTCCTTTTTTGAAATTAATTGTATCACAATAATGTGAATCTGAATCTTAAGACTGGAATATAGTGTTTAATGTCGTAATATCTAGAATACAGAATTAATAATTTTAGATTTTTTATGAAGTTTAAAACTTGTTTGTTATCTTTTCACGCCTAAATCACTTAACCGATCGCGATGAAATTTGGCATGAACATAGCCTATGATATATTTAGAACCGTTCATATAAATCAAATTAATTACTATCGTCAATCCGTTGCTCCATGAAAGAATAACAACCCAAAGAGTCATTTTTACATGTAATGTATATGGTAAAGGTATATGAAACTTCACCGGGCTAAAACTATGTTAGCTGCCAAATTTGGCAATAGTGTTACTATAATATTTCTGCTACATAATTATTACTTTGAAATCTGAAATAAGTAGGTAAATTGTAAACTTTTGAGAAATAAAGATTCTTTGAACCTAAATTTATTTTGTACCAAATTTTGGCAGATCTCCTTTAGTATCCTAATTTGATTAAGGTCCGCAATAAACAATCAATCGTTTTTAAACCTCAAATAACATGCTGTTCTTTCAATAAGTCTATACAAAAACTATTCCAATTTCTAAGTATTGAAAAATCAGATAGAAATGATGTACTTTATAATATCTACTTATCATATACCTAAGCATTCGCTTATACCTATTATGTTATCGAGATTCTTCCAAGTTTAATATTTATGTCTCACACAACTCTTTACCTAGGTAACGCAAAGGGGGGTTTGAATCAAGAAATATCATAATAGGGCGGCTCTGAGCGGTGGATTTGCCCGGCTCGGGACTCGTTGCTTCTATTTTTATTTGCGAGGAGCTAGAACCATGAGGTGAGCTGAAACCTCGATGGTAAAATGATGTAAGTCTGATTTTTTATTTTTTTTAGAAGGCAAACATTATAAGGAATTGTATGAACATTATATTCACAGGTATTAGTAGTTAATGGTATTACAGTAATAATCTAGTTAATTTTAAGTATTGTGATAATCCTAAGTGACATAAAAACCAATAAATATGGTCTGTATTAACATAAAATTTAAATTATGTCGAATGAGATTTCAAATCATATTTTACTTAATATTATTAAATAGGTATGTAATATTAGGCCTTATAGGTTTGGTAATAATAATTGACATAATAAATGTTCTATTATATATTATGTCCAATGTAAGTACCTACCTACTTACAATTTTTAGCATTCGTGAGATGGTCGTGTTTGTAACGCGGCGGCAATGGAGAGCGAGCATTATTACCGATAAGTATATGGGGCGGTGTGCTCGAGTGTGGATTTTGAATAATATATTATTTTCTTATGTAAAATGCCCGATTACTCCCATCCCAGAGATTTTTGCGGCGGCACAAAGAAAAGCTCCTTTATGGCACTTTATACGTTTTTGTTCTTAAATTTTTGTTATTTCACGTATATGTGACGGTTGCGAGGGCCTTCTCGAAATGAAAAAACTTTTCGTGCTCACTCCATAAGAGAAAAAATCTTATTTTCATTCAATTTTTATCAACCCCTTTACTTATTATGACTACATGTGAATTCTAATGTAACAGTAATAAAGTTTATGTTAAAGGTAACATGCAAATCGATATGGAATTAATTATGTTAACTCTTATCTCACCGCACGGGTCACCGCGACTCCCGAACGAACTCGGAGAAAGGAGGTGGCGTAAAAAGAGGTATATTATTTTATTATCTGAAGCCAGCCAGGACCGGGAGACGGCAATATCACCGTATATAGATTCGATTTTCTACGTGAATTCGTTTGACGGCCTTCATAATGCGACATATAAAACTGGGGACTTACGGACCCCGAAACCAATTTCGGGTTATGACCCGACGACTCTCTGATAATATTCTCGGGTTATTAGGTACGGATAGGAGTTTTTACTATGGCTATTTTTTCCGCCGACGTCGGATTATTGGGAACCGGTTTACGAGCTACTGTTCTCTACATTCCTCTTGCGGGCTTACATTTGTTTTATGACGTCATCGGTGGCGATGCTTCATGCTTCATGTCTTGCATCTCGTATAAGCTAATTCGGTTTTGCAACGAATGGTAGGTATGTGGTATTGTCTGTCATAACTTTGCGAACCCGTCTTTTCATCGGAAATATATTTTTACGCAGGTATGTAGAAGTCCACTTTTTATGGTTAAATTACGTATTTCTTAACTTTTGCTAGTAATTTATTTCGAAAAAAAGTTATGATTCAAATAGCTGAGCGGATTTTCTTGAAACATAAGCTAAGAACACAGATTCTATCGAAACAATTGAATCAAAATCGGTTCATCCGTTCAGGAGCTGTGACGTCACAGTCAGGTACACACTACAAGTACCTACACACCTCTTCTTCGTCGGAGGTTAGAAAATTTACTCGTACGTAAATGAATGTACCTAACATCAAAGTCGATAAAAATTTTACCTTCATTGTTGTTTTATATATATGGAATTGCCCGAAATTTCCTTGAAATACATTTTCCCTTTCACATATGGTCACGTAACATTTAAAGTGGCTCGATTCGATACACATTTGGAATCAAACGATACCCAATGTGGCGAATCGTAAAAAATATAAGCTTTTAGGTGTATACGATGTACGTGACTGGATATGAAACGATCTTGTGATGACTTTGTTTCGATATCTTGGTATTTTGTTTTTAAAAGGTGACTTTTTATATTTGGTGAGAATATTTTGTTTTGATGCAGATAATATTATATTTTTTTTTAGATTTTTAGCTGTGTTCTCTAAGATACTTTCAATCCAGTTGGTTAAGACACCACCTATGACGCCCCTGGTCATGGGTTCGATTCCCATCCAGGACAAACATAATTTTGTGTGCATGAACATGTCTGTTTGTACTGTGTCGGGGTGTATTTATCTATTTAATAGTAATATATGTAGTATATCATGTATCTGGTCTCCATAGTACAAGCTCTGCTTAGTTTGGGATCAGAATAACCGTGTGTGAAGAATGTCCCAGAACATTTATTTATTAATTATTTGTACGTGTAAGATACTTAATAGTACTTACTTATGAAAAATGTGGGAATATAGATTTATTATTTCATTTATTTCAAATTCATAGTCATATCTAAGAAATTCAAGTTACCTTACAGGCTTATTGCAGTCAAAAAAAATAAACAAAATCACGAGCACATGTGAGACAAACTACTTTATTAAAAACACACTCTGTATTCATAACGGATCACCGACACTATCACACAAATAATATCACCCCTGAAGATGCATTGGAAAAGAAATGTATCAGAAAATGTATAAAAAAGCTGTATTGTGAATGTAGTTATGCAATGATGCTGGATTACTAGATGTGATATGGAATATTTTTTGATATGATACGAAAATATTGAGGGTGTTGAAGATTCGTATGATACCTAAAATATTTATATATTTGTTATAAAAACAAGTAGGTACATAACTAAACATAAAATGAAGATTTGGGGTTACCACCAACACCATTATTCACAAGATACAAATTCAATTCACAACATCATCATGTCAGCCGAAAGACGTCCACTGCTGGACAAAGGCCTCCCCCGGATCCAGCGGTTTCCCGCAACCCTCACAAGATTTATTCACGACATAAAACAATGTAAAACTAGGAGTGCATAATTTAAACCTTAACGTCACAATGATAAACAACTTGATATCTAACTTGATTAATTAAATGATGCTAAGGACATCTCAAAGATATTATCTCAAATATACATAAGATCTGGCTGGCTACCAAGTCGCCAAGCACCTACCGGTGTGGTCCGCCAATTGAACTTGAGAGCCAATTGCTTTCATGGCATTGTAACAGGTCGGCAACACATTAGCAAAACCTCTGGTATTGTAAATGGTGATAGGCGACGGTAACCACTTACCATCAGGTGGACCGTCTACCTTCTGACATAAAAAAAAGAAAAACAAAGATCAGATTTTTTTTGTAAATAAAATTGTTCTGGCAGCTACACTCAAAAGCCAGTTTTATTATAATACTACTTTATTTTATTTATTTAATAGAAAACGGGGAGTAACTATCGACTACCAAACAATAAAGTACCTACGCTTAAATACATTATCATGTTACTACTATCACATCCAGTTCGATTTTATAAGCCAGTTGTAGGTACATTATGTAGGCGTGTGCGGGCGACCGTATGATTCTTGTAGGGAGATATGGGATTTTTCAAAGATATAAACCGACCTGACTCGGCTAGTCCGAGAGGGGCTTTATGGACCGAGTTCACCGGTACCAGTCATGTAATATTGAAACCTGCCTTTTTGAAAGAGCAGTGGCTTGTTAATTAGTTGAAAAGATGCTTTAATTTACCTCTTTAATATGATTTGATTAGGCTTATTTGTAGCTTGTTATATTTGTTTAAATTATTAGCTATTGATACAGAAATATATGAAAGTATTTTCTATAAAGTACCTCTACGAACTATACTTTGTATCGAATTAAAATTTAAATCTTTAATACAAAGTCTAAAATACCGGAAAAATCCAGTAAATACATTAAAAATAATACTTAACTCCACTACTAACTTCGATATTCGAATTATCTCCCTTCATTACTTTCGATACACCTGACTCTCCATTGTCCTATTTCGCAAGTTTTACTACATATTGGCTACATGCTACATAAAACCGTCCCAGCGGATCCAATTCACAGTGCAAAGGTTATGGAGGCTTTGCCGAGACTGTCCGTAGACGCCAGGGGATATCTCATTGATACTGCACGTTAGGACGTAAATATACCTATACCTATAGAACGTAAATTTACGTACTGGAAAGTTGCAGTATTGGACTTATAGATAATATGTTTGGTTCATGTAGCGAATTGTAGTGGATTTGTATAATATAAAAGCCACTGTATTTTTTTAAACCTTATGGTAATATAGATATTTCGAACCGGTAGTAGAGTCTATTGTAAAACTGTAACTTTAAGTGCCTTATTAGGGCCTAAAATTAATAAATGAGCTTTTGATTTTTGATAGTGAAATTCAATCTTGTACTGAATAATGTGAATTTTACATTAAAGTAAAATCTCAAAATTCAAAATAAAATTATACTTTAATGTATAGGCATTGCATGAAATTTGAAAACCGTATGCTGCACATCATTTAATATTAAAATTATATAGCCATATGGACTCCCCTTTACGACAAAGCCCCACAGTGGGCGCCATAGCCCCGCGGTGGGCGCCAAAATCGACGATTTTTTACATTCAATTATTGTTGACCCCTCTTTCATGTTACTATATAAATTGGTCTGTCTCTCCCTAATAAATGATATCTCGGATACAACATGGTGTGGGAGGTCTTTGTTGATAAAGATAGATATTGTATGAGACTAGATTCCGCCTTAAAGTTTGCTTCGTATTTTTTATAAACATATTTCAAAGTGGCTTTATTTTTCAGTCACATAGAACCTATTTAATCAGTAATTTTAATTGGAACTTACCTACTAAATGAAAAAAATAAAATACTGGATCAAATTGAAATTGTTTTTAGTGTTCTAGTACCAAAATGCCTGATTAATTTAATAAGGTCAACGCAATTAGCAGTGGAGATCAATTTTGTTCAAGAGTTCCTTATGATATCTAAGTCTGTAGTCAAAGGGCATCTGTAGACAAGGGTTATCTTTACTTTATTATTCGTTTGTTTGTAATGTAACGATGTTTTCGTTATTTTTCTAATTATTATTATATTAAAAACACTTCAAACGTTTCAATTTCAAAATTATACTATAAGTATTACGTATTTGCAAACAATGGTAAATGGTAAAGGTGCAAATAGTAACTAGTTACCGATATTTGCAATACCATAATAATATATAAAGCTTTTTGAACAGTCCCCGGAATCTAATATTGTTTTATCCAATAGCTGCACTTGAGACAGACCCTTTCTAGCTTTAGGGTATATCACCTCTAACTACATTAACACACATGCAAGTTAGTCTAAAGCAGGGATTCTCAAATTATTTTGGGTAAGAGGATTTTCCAAAATGAACTGATACCTCAGACCCCATAGCTAATCCTATCTCCAGTTTTTTTTTATTGAGACAAAATACTTACCAATTTAAAAACTATGCGGTGAACTTGATATCATTTTGTCTTCAAAATTTAACAAAATAAATAAACAAAAGTTGTCCTATTAAGTCCCTATTAATTAAAATAAGAACTTGTGTTAATTAATAGGGATCGATTTTTAGACCTCGTTGACCCCCATACTCAGTTTTCTGTTATGTCGACCCCTGGGAACACTTTGAGAATCCCTGGTCTAAAGGTTCTGCATGCACTGGCCGTTAAATTTTAAAAGTTTTGTCCATTAAGCCAGCTTTTTTTTTTATACTATTAAGGTAGCAAGCAAGCATATGGCCTACCTGATGGTAAGTGGTTACCGTCGCCTATCGCCATTTGCAATACCAGAGATATTGCCAATGTGTTGCTGACCTGTTACTCGGTATTGTAAAACTGAGAAGGCAAATTGGATCTCAAGTGCAATTGCCGGAACACACCGGTAGGTGCTTGGCGACAAATTTTCAACTTGAGGGTGGTAACCAGACGGGTACTACAAAGTACCCTACCACCGTGCTGTGGTTTCCTCACGATGTTTTCCTTCACCGAAAGCTCAAGCTCATTGTAGGATTAAAACCCGCGACCTTCGTCGCGGCATTCGACGTCACTACCACTGAGCTATCATCGCCTTCAATTCAAAATATTCTATCATTGAGTAAGCAAAACTTTTATCAACTATGATACCCAACTAAATCCTCTCCGAGGGGTCTTGATCTCCTGTGTGGGATTATTGGAAGAAAGCGCGTCACTAGATGGGATCGCCTTTCCATTGTCAGTGGATCACATATGGCGCGAAAATATTAAATATTCACTACATGAATGGATTCGTAGAATACTGGCTTTAGATGTTTGATTGAGTTTGGTTATATTATGTTGCATATGTTTTTATATGTTACATTAAATTTGCTGTTGTTATTTGGAAGAAATAAGTTGATAAAAGCTCGTCTTGCTGATTAATTCAGTTGACTGAATAAAATAACTTTGGTATTGAACCTCAAAACTGTTCTAATTTGAAATAAACAAAACACCGCTTGTAGCCTATGTGACCCTAAGACTAATGAAAAACTAATCTAATTTGCTCGTTATAAAATCTACCAGTAAAGTAATAATCATAAAATTGAATGTTATTTATGTATATTTTTTTTGTTTTAATTCAAATACCTATAGTATTGAAAATACTATTACTTACCTTGCTAATACTATGCAAAGAAAAAGTATTCCCAATATTTTAGAAGCGTTCACATTCATTACAGACCACACACTCAACCCGCATCTCATCTGCCGGGTGAATATGGTTGAATAGCACTTTTTTTTATTCAAAATAAGTGCTTAAAAAAGCGAGCCACCCCAGAAGCCAAATGGCCCAGAATTTGTTTAAATTGTCACGTACAGACATCGCGTGGTTACGCAATCCCTAACCACTGGTTCTCAAACTTGTGTACCGAATAAGTTCACTTGGTTTAATGTTGTATGTTTATAGAATTAAAGTTTATTATTAGGTGCTTTTTAACAATTATTAATTTTGTTGAAAATCGATACTAATATTGTAGATGCGAAAGTACCGAGTGTCTGTTTGTTGCCTTTTCACGCCTAAAC
This sequence comes from Tethea ocularis, assembly GCA_963555595.1. Classification (NCBI taxonomy): domain Eukaryota; kingdom Metazoa; phylum Arthropoda; class Insecta; order Lepidoptera; family Drepanidae; genus Tethea; species Tethea ocularis. The sequence goes on along the minus strand of OY741972.1, from coordinate 7,425,044 downwards.
CGCAGAACAGATCGCGATTAAATTAGACACGCAGATAGTCTATGATATGGAGAAGGACATAAACTACTTTTTATCTCGGGAAACCGCAGGAACAACTAATATTTCTAAAAATTCATCATTATGGTTCCATTATACCATCACAATCTTACGTTAGAGCTGTTTACTTATTAAGTATAGTTATATTATAAAATATGCGATTTACTTTAAATTTATAATGAATAAGCTTTTGGACAACATAACCCGTTACTCTACAAATTTGGGAACCACTGTTATAGACATACGGTGAAGGGTTAAAAATGCATCGTAGTTGCATAGAAAAAATCTTCACTATACAGATATCGGATTTTAAATTTTAAAATGTGCATTGTATTGAGCAACGGGGATCGGAAATCGATTGGTACCGTAGCGACAAAGGGTTAACCATTAATAATAAAAAAAGCCCATTGGTTTTAGATGCGACAGCTTGCGAGAATGATCATCAGTTAAATTTAAAGTACATGGGTTAGGAGATACTGTTACATAATTAAGTGTAGTAAGTATCAACCTTTATATTATGCGTATACCTTAACTTAATAGACATACCTACATACATTCAAGACCTATACAATCGGTAATATTAAAAACTACATTGCATATTTTTTACAAAACAGGTAACACCTATTATGAACTTTATACTTTTTTATTTATGAGGAAAAATTTCTGGTGTTGTTATTTTTTTTACTTCTTTACACAAACAATTCTCTATTTATCAGTAATACACGTTTTTGTCCAAGTCCATGGTGTGGACCGCCCACTGTGCGATAATTTTGGCACGCCGCGGGTCGGTGATGGACTCCTATGGTGGTTTTCACACAACTTGCTAAAGGGAGTAAACAAATGAAAAACGTTGCTTTACCGCAGCCTCTTTTTCATGAGGTTTGGAAATAGAATATCATGACAGAGGTAGTGATTCAATAAGCTTGTTACGGCGACTAATAGAATATGTAGTTAAATAAAAAAGAAAAAAGCAAAAATGAGAACAGAAGATAGTGGTACAGATTTCATAGTCAGAAACATTGACGTATCATTATGTGTGACTCTCACATAATGAAACGGCTAACTTAGAAATAGACTAGGTAGACTTTAGAAGTTCCCTCCTCCTTCTGTCAATAAAGTTGCATCTTGAGTCGAAGGCAATGCTCCATCCATACCTTTGATTGTGAGTTTTACACGTAACTACGTCCCTGAAGATGTTATCGTTACAACTGAAACAGGAAACTTGAAGCTGAGATGTATGAGAATTAATTTAGAATCACAGTTTTGTATACTAATAACGAGTGGATACTTTGAAATGGTAGGTACATTTTGGAAATCTGTATAATAGGGTTTGTCATTCAATACAATTTTCACTTTGGGACCAACTTAGAAATAGAGAATTAAGTTTTGTTTTTAAATTTCGATCGAGCAAAGTTTTGACAATTATTTATTTTTATTTTGGTATTTTATATTTTTTTTAAATTGTATGACCAAGTCAATAAAGGTTTCTAAAATACTCCATCTCAATGTGTGTAGGCAAATAGGCCTACCCATAGTATAACTTTCATTTATGTTAGTGACACGAAAAAAAGATCCAATTTACCTAAGAGCTCACTATACTGTGTCATTTGTACATCACTATACAAATGAACTATAACTAAGTTCATATCGCACATTTTTCCATTCCCTACATAACACACGCAAAATTACAAGTCACTATGGCGACAACCCTACTCTCAACCTCCATTATTTCTACCACAAATGTCATCGATAACTCTTTTTGTTGGCTTACATTGCTGCTTTAAGATATTCTTTTGAAAATTGTTCGTAAGCAAATACAGCAATGTATGATTCACAATTCGATGCAACAGCAAATTCTTAACCCTAAAATATTCAGGGTCTCAAGTTCTTATTGTATTCAACATTGCGGAACCATTAATCAGTCTGTGCCAGTATCATCATTATAGCATTATAGAGGATACGTCCAAGTATTCGATTCGATATCCTATATATCGATTATGTATCGGTAATTCGATTATAGCTACTTGTATTGTAAAGAGGCAGTTCATCATACGATAGAAAAATGTACTTATCATCATGGTTTGGCAGAGGACTAATATCTTGTAGAGATAAGAGTAGTTTGAGAAAAATAATATTAGTAAATGGATATTTTTTTCCTTACTCTGTGATTAATTTCAAGATCTTAATAGTAATAATTTAATTTATAATAGTAAAAACTATAAAAAAAAACTTCAAATTATTTATGCCTAGTACCTACAAATAATTTTAACGTTTCAATTAATTAACGTAAGGAATTTTTGAATGAAAAATACAACCGTTCTATTAATTTTAAGAATCATCCACACTTTGTATTATACCGAGATATACAAATAATTATACATAATACGTAAATTCATCAAATAAATGAAATGTATTTTAGATTCAAAGTTCACTGTTCATACACTTTGGTTGAGTAGGTATTGAACTTTAGACCCTCAAAGTATAGCGCAACTATTAAAAGTAGCCTTGAAGGTTATGTAACCAGTGAATTAATAGTTAACTTTGATAAACTTAAATATTCAGTAAGGTGAATATGATTTGGCTGGCAACGCTTACATTTCATGTTAAAAATATGGTGGAAAAATAAGAAAAGCTTTTTTTAAAAAAACTAATGATTCTATTAGGTACAACTTACTTAACTTTGCGAAGCTACTCCTTATAAGGCAAGTCTGCCAAAGCATTTGGATGAATCACGAGGCTAGTAATCTTCACAAAAGCGCATCATAATATTTTTTTGTACCAGAAAATTATGTTAAGCCTTCAGGAATAGGTAAAAGGCAATACAAATGTAGAAGCGACATTTCTTGCTGGAAACAGAGCGTCCGGCGGGCATTAGTCATCCTTGTTGAGAGGTATCCTATGGGAAATTACGTGCGGGGGCCGCCGCGACCGCGAGCAGTCTCCTGCTTGATGTAATATTCTTGCTTTTGCGTGTTAGCATTTTCTGTTACGTTGGCTTCGCTAACGTGTGGGAACTGTGAAACAAATTAATTTGGATTTCTAAAGGGTTTGATGTATTGCCGCGAGTTTTTATGTCAGAGTAAGTTCAAATTAGATTTTGCTCAAAGCCTTTTTTTAAGTATAGTGAGGAGTAAATAATAATGTGTAGATATTTTTTCATCTTATTTCACAATTGAAAATATGATATATTATTGTGATTAAAATCATAAAATGAAGTAGATTGATAATACTGGCATATAATATTAATTGATAATGATTTCAAAATTAAAAAGAATCATGTGCAGATGTAACGGCATTAAGAAGTAAGCAACTGTCCCGTTACAACACTATAGACACCTAATACGATCTTGCAATTTTTCCCACACGTCCACAAAGGGTTAAAAGGACCGTCTCCATTGTAAGAGGATATCTAATTTCCTTGAAAGCAAAATTGGCGTAACATTGCCAAGGTATTTTTTTACTTTTTTTTGTGTACCACTAACCCTTTTTGCCGGTGCCTTTGTTGGTTTTTTTCTTTTTTAAAGCGCAAAGAAAAGGCGGTTAGTTTATATCCGGCCTCTTTGACATTTGGAGGGTTGACCGATGTTCCCAATGAGTAGTCTATAGAGTATTAATTATTTGAAGTGGGATTTGGTTCTTGAGAAGATTGACGACCATTGTGGGAGTATGAAGGTTATTATTTTGAGATTATAATAGTAGTTTTACTGGCTTATGGTTAGTACTATTTTTACTATACTGAGTTTTTACCTAAATTGTGTATTCTGAACCGAAGCTTGTGGGACCTTTGGACTCGGTTCAGCGGCGTGCCATTAGAATTGTCAACGATCCCGAGCTCACAAGCGGCCTAGAACCCCTCAGTCTAAAGAATTGTTAGACCTGACGCCCACGGCTACCTTTTGCCATCGTACCTCTCGCCATCAGAGTCCACCCTCACACACTGGAACCTAAATGGTCTCGCACTGTTTGGTTCCTAAGGAGCTTCCTACCACGGACGCTCTGGTTGTGAAATGAGCTCCCCGCTGTGGTTTTCCCAAGAGACTACAGCATGGGGTTCTTCTTATGCTTGTTTGCTGCCTTAGTAGTATAAAAAAAAACTGACAGTAGGTAAAGTCAACATTTAGTTTTTTTTAACAGGTGATGCTACTATACTATTCGAGTAGATAATTGAAATGAAAATAATAACGCTATCATAAATTTATAACCCAATCTTCAATATTGAAAAGAGAGCTATTAATTTTCACACCTCATTAGACGACGTGAGATCCGATCATAAAATAAAAAAAAAGATAAAAGAAAAATAATTTCACGCGAATCAGGAAGCATCTGCCGCCACCTGCCGTATAACCCTTGATTACCCTTCAACTTTTTGATTTCTTAGTGTGTCTTCGACCCAAAGCGGATATCAAAGGGTTTGTCTTTGTACAGTTATATTACGGTGCAAGTCCAGGTGGAAAGGTCTTAGATACCCCGCGTGTTCTCACGAGATGTTAAAGGATTTTGCTATTTTTTTAATAACAGGGATTTAGTTGATGCAACTGTATTTGCTTTTGACTTTTGAAGGGTTAGATATGAGTCAACTTTCTATTGATAATGAAATGAACAATAACATATATAAGATAATTATTTATTGTATAGATAATAAAGCATTATTCTTTGAAAACGTTTTGCATACTAACAAATAAAAATTCGCTTACATACCTACTTTGAACGAAACTTTAGATAGGCCATAACTCTGAATATCGCAACAAAGCCATCATTAAGATAATAATCCATAGAACGATCAATCCAAACTTTACTTTCTTAAAATAGTCATAACAACAAACAAAAAGAAATTCATAAATCGAACACACATTCCAAATTCAAAAGATATAAAAGTGTCTCGGCGTACGGGTCATGCGTAGCTTTTATTCCAGTAGACGAAGCGAGGTGAAGACTCGACGGGCGTGTGTGATTGACTGTCTGAGCTCTGTTCTTATTAATCTTTGGTACAGTAACTGTGCCTTTGCGAGTTGTCCCTCTTAGAGGCTTTTAGGATATATTGAACCTAATAGAATGAACCGTTATCGTATTGATTAAACTGGTAACTGATAATTATTAAAAATAAAAAACATAGGTACAATTAACTTTAAAGGCTTTTTTTTAATTAATACAAGTTCATATATTTCTTATGTAGGTAGATATAAATATAGAGGTCTAACTGTAGATAATATTTTTGAATGCCGCATCTGCGAGCGGTGTAGTCTACATCTCTATTTCTGTACATTTTGAGGGCGAACAAACATGAACATATTTTTTCTTTCGGTACGTTATAACAAGTTATCATAACTTATTTGTGAAGGTTCAGCAAACTGGATTGAGCAAATAATATTGATACAGCAATTTACTTTATAAATGGACCTACTTTTCTATTGATATTATTACTTCATAGTTGATATTAGTCAAAAAACGAATCGTTTTACATAGTTATGGCTGTGAAATCTACAAGTTTGGATTACAGATCCAGTCTAAAATAAAGATATGTCACTACAAGAAGAATGTAATTTTAAAGTAATTACCTACCAACTGAAAGAAGTCTTTTTGTAGTGGTAAGCGGTATTTAAATTCTTAATTTAGTTCTAGCTCAGAAGTTGTGTTGATTAAGATTATCGTCAATAAAAATCTGTTGCAAAAAATAAAGAAAACGTGATGTGATATTAAAATAATAGAGGTATTTAGCTAAAAGTAATACGATAGCCAAGTGGAGTTGTTTACGAATCCACAAATGCTATTTGCCGTGCCGAATCCATCGGCCACTGGCGGTGTCACGTTGCTCTGCGAACGTTAACCAAATAAACCTAAAAGTTTGTTTGCACAGCGAAAACCTATATCTGCTGGCGACACTTCAAATGGGTAGGTTATTAACAGTTGGAAAATGTGAACGTGAAAAGAGTTGAGCATCTGGTTCATTTTGTTTGATTTATTTATTGTTTTAAAAAAATGTATACCAAAAGTAACATGAAATAATTGTATAAAAAAGGACCTGCAAAATATTAATATACTGGGATATTATTCAGACGCGCTCTTTATAACGCAAATTATCATCTATCTATACTAATAACAAAGCTGAAGAGTTTGTTTGTATGAACGTGCTAATCTTCGGAGTTACCTACTGGTCCAATTCGAAAAATTATTTCACTAAATAGGCAGCTACATTATCCCCGAAGGTTATAGACTACGTTTTATCTCGGGAACGCGAGTAGAACCGCGGGCAACAGCTAGTTAAATATCTAGTTTAGATGAAGAAGAAATGAGACTACAATAGCGGATATTGTAATTAGGTACATATTTCATGTCTCGTATTAATGTTTGGTAATTATTAATGTTGTACAAAAGGAAAAATGTTATTTGTAACAAATATTATAATAAACCCCAGACTGAACAAAATAAGTAGAAAAATCACAAATGAAAAGACTACGAAAAGCAAATAAATAAATACGAATAGGAAGCCATATTTTCCACCGATATCCACCCCGGCTTCCGTGCGTCCGAAAAAATAGTAGATAATCTAACTTTTTCCTAACGCCCCTGGCCTATAACACTACCAAATTACAATGGCCTTTCGTAGACTCAAGCTCCCTGAGACATTGAAGGTCAAGTTAATTTGGTGCGTATAGACGGGGGCGTTCAATGGGGAAAAGGCAGCAAATCATTACTGACAGTTGACCAAAAGGGGTGTACGTCCCCTAAAATATGTATGAGGCTAGGAAAGGCCTGTTATGGTGTCCGAATGTTGATAAGCCAAGTATTGGAGCCGTGAGATTGGATGCCAATAGGGGAGGCTGGGGTGGTATGATTAGGATTTGTCGCATTATTTGGGTGTTCAGAATTGGTAGGATTCTTTTTAATGGAATTTTTGATGAACAGAGAATTTGTAGGGTTCTGTTTTTATAAATTGGTGAAGATGTTACAGTCTGCAAATACTTTCTCTACTTTAAACTTTTTTAATTTTATAGACTTCAACGTAAATTCCCATTTATTTTAGTATCAATTTTTGAAAAGCGATTTACTTTTGTAAAATTGTGGGAACTTACAAAATTAATATAATGCTAAATCAAAACAAATATATCTCCACAAACGTCATTGTTGCCACAACAAAGTGTCTAAATCCCTTTAAATCCGAAAAATAGGATTTCATAAAAAAAGAGTGTAAAAAAACGCTCGTTGACTCTTGCGAAATGTTACAATAGTTTGGGTGTTGTAAAAAAAAAAATAGTTCAGTGTCGGAAGCGATGTAAGCTACCGAAATACTAAATACAATTGATTGTGTCAGTTTTTTTATGTCAAATATTTTTGTGAAAGGATTTGAAGTGTTGCTTTGGATTTTGTAGTTGGGATTTTACGATTATTAATTGTTGGAAATTTTTCTACAATTAATATTAGTTACATTTTTTGTATTTGTATAATTATATATTTATTTATTTAAACGGGGTTAACTTCACGAGAATATATTAAAGCTACATTATCTTTTCAAATCGTACTAGAAAATTAATATCAAAACTAAAGCAAAAATTAAGTTATGTATTTTTCTTTTTGAAAATAACTTTTAACATTTGCATTCATTAGTACCTAAGTATTCTTAAAAATATAAATCAAGTGTCAATTAGATAAGGTAAAAATGCGTTAAACTTTCCCACTGACTATGACATATCAATAAATTCAATGTCATTAACGCAACAAAAATAAACGCTCCAAAACGCCATAATAAGATAACCCTATCAATAACTAACACAAAAAATGGGTACAAAATGATCCCTTCATATCTAAAATGCTATACAAATATAATTAGTGTTGTGCGGAATAATATATCACGACTTTTTTTTAACCCAAAACACATCGTTTTAACCCCGTTTCCCCCGTTTGGGTATTTTTTGTCGTCAATTGACAAAATCACAATGTCAAGAGGTGTTAGCTGTGAAATTTTAGTAAACTGTTTGTGAGTTCCCATGACCCTAAGTGACCTTTAGTTTTATTAATATTGTTTTTGTTGTAGGTATTTCTATAAAACGTAACATTTTTTTTTAGAAAAATTAAATATGAAAAAAATCATTGACTAAAGATGTAAATTCTTTATTATACATTTAAAAAAAATAGAAAATACTCTACCATAACTTTTACATCTATCTACATAGGTACCTAGTATACATATCGAAGTCCGTTAGAAAAAAAAATCTATAGATAAATCCCTATTATAACCTCAACAATGGTGACTTAACCCTTGCATAGATCACGAACTAGTTTTATTATTTTATCAATTTGAATGTTGCGATTTTTGCGTATACCTGATCTACGACAATGGGGATCACGAGAACCACTATTCAATTTTTGCATAGAGGGTTCCATTTAAATATTATAAACGGAAAGCAGATGTTAACGACGTGAAATTATTTATGCCCATCTTATATTATCGTTTATTATAATATTTTAGCAATAGTTATTATCAGAAATAATAAAGACTACGATATCTATAAAGTAGGTACAGCTTATTCGTTCGCAAAGTTTTTTTTATAAGGCCTGTGTTTATCTACAATATCACCATGGTCAGTGATCAAGTAGCCAAAGGTGGTAAGCATACATATGTTAGAAGGGAACCGGCTGTTCAATACAGCCATCGGAACACTAATTATTTTTATTAAATAAAAAAACACAGTCACTTGACAAACTGATAAAATGCAAATAGCTCCACTTCACTAATCAGATAAACTAGAACCCTGCATAATAAAAGCAAATTAGGCATATAATTTGTAGTGCGCTAGTTGGTGGCACACGTCAAGTTCTACATTACCTTTGAATCGTATCTAAAATCTCTTGCAAGTGCGAGAGTGCTTCACGAACAATTGAATTACTTTTTTCCATTTCATGTTTGAAGTATTATTTCATCATAGAACACCTAATAATAATTTAGTTATTTTAGTAAATATTTTTATGGCAATATTAGAAAAAAAAACAAAATAAAAATAGTTTTGTTTTTCAGTGTTGCAAAAATATTAAACATAAGTTCAAAAGTTTACCGATTACCTTTCGATTCAAACATTGAACGTATCCATTTTGTTATTTCTAAACTGATTTATGGCCAGAGACAAAGTTAAAAATCGAACGCATTTTTTTCTAAATATTTGTGTGTTGGAACGGGTGTTTTATTTGTGTCAAAATTTTGCAAGGGTCGCACTGACAACGGTTTACCGGTAAAGGGTTCAGTTATTACTATTATTATAAAAATGAGTTAGTGTAACTATTGTTTGATAATGAATTATTGGGTCGGGATATTTCAGGTACATTAAGTTGCATTTGAAGGGTTAGTTCGGAGATATTGCGAAACGACAGTCAGGAATTTCACACGTGAAAGTGTAGTCAGGTAGAGCTAAGTTGTTCGCGATACACTTCGTGTCATTATAATTTTAAAAGCTCACCAAAGGTTTCACAATAGTTTAAAAAAAACACTTACCTTCTAATATAAAATTCATTTAAAAAAATCGAGATCTGAAAAAAATATATGATTTTTTAACTAAAAGAAATAAAAGTCAGTAATACATAAAAAAACAATAATTAAGAAGTAAATTAATAATAGGATTTTTACATAAAAATATTTTACTAATTTTTTTTCAAGTACAAAATAATTCAACATAGGTAGTTCCAACATAGGTACCTAACAAACCGCGCGTGTAACCTCAACGTAACCCAAAACTCGTCTCAGAAAGCATCTTTTGTGTGCCCCTTAACCCTTCAATAATAATTACACCTTTTGTTAGTTAACCCTTTAACGCGCCGATAATTCTTAAAACCCTACCTGACCCGGTCGGGTCTACCTTATTTCCTGATCCATTCCTTTTCCAAACCGTCTCGGGAGTGCGTGTGCGCATCTATAGATCGAAGTTCGATTTAGTAATTGATTTTACAATGTTGTGGGTGAAGAAAAGTGATCTAGTTTTGGCATTGGAGTTGTATTTTATTTTTGAAATGAAGGTGAGTAAATTGTGAGAGTGAACTATTATTTAAAGTAGTGAATTATGCTTTTTTTATAAATAAGATTATCAGTTTATTATATTTTATATATAAATTCAGTGTGATTATAATATTATGTAATCATTATTATTATAATTAATCGATAGGTACGTAAATAACAATTTAATATGTACATATTTCTAAATGCTAACACAAAGAACAAATTCTCAAAACTTCCTTATTACTCCCAACATCGAGTATAATAAAGAGTAACATAATTTTATTCATACAAGAAAATAACAAACAAGACGCCATTATACGTCAGCAGTTTCCTCAAGACAATAAAAAGAGGCTGGACTCGTCTTACGAATGTCCTCGTATGAGCTCGGTATCCATGCAAAGGATGATACGCTGTTATTTCCAACATATTCCAATATATTATTTTTTATTGCCCTCCCTCTGTCCGGATGGAGGTAGGGAGGTTCGCGTCATGCGTGATATTTGATATAAAGTCGGAACTCAACTTCGTTATGTTATATTCTTTTTTCAAAGGACAATGGTTCGGCGCAGACGTAACATATTTTTGAAGAGATGGCGGGTATTTTTCTCGGATAGGTCCAATTATTCCCGACATGGATATGTATGTGATGTTAGTTTGTTAGAGAAGTTATTTGTGGCGTATAACGTATGTTGAACTTCGAGTAATGTTGCTCAAATTAATTAAACTTTATGTTTCTATGTGATTTTTTTGTCTCAAAAACATTACATTAATTAGAAGCAGAAAATAGTTTAAGATAAAAGGTAAATTTAAATCTACATAAGTTTTGGGTAATTTGGTTAGTACATATTTGTAACAAAATTGAAATTAACGCATAACCTGTTAGTAAAATATTTGATTGATTTAATTATTGTCTCTACACTATGCACTACACGTAATGATATAGTAAATTTCCTCACCATCTTCTTTTTAAGACCACTAAATTCGTACAATGCGATTTTGGATGGCTGAGTTGCATCGGCCATTACAGTCCGCCATGTCGTGCAAATAAATCGGCAGTAAATAGCCAGTGGGGTGAGTTGGTCAGTTCCCCCGTCGGACCCGCCCCAGTAGGTCCACTGGGGCGTTTGTCGACTCGGCCAAAAGTACCCCGTCGGTAGGCGCAGGGTTATGTAATTTTTGTAAGAAATGGCAAAGTTTTTTTTTATAAAGTCTTTATAAAAAAAAACTTTTATCGTGCCGTATCTTAACCTGCGTTAGAATCACTTTTATATTGCAGTATAAATAAAAGTAAATAATATAACGATTTGAAACAAACCTACAAAATAAGAACTCATGGAAACAAATAACTAAGAATAGAATGATATAATCGTACTCTACGTTTAATAATTTCAATTTAATCATAACTAATAAGTTTTAATTTATCAAAATCACACCAACCATTAGTAAGTAAAGCAAACAACAAAAGATTTCCTTAAGACCTACATCCACTAATTCCCTCATGAATTAAGCACAAACACAAAGACACATACGCACACATAAACACTAAGTACATTACGCCTCACACAGGGTGGACGGGCAACAAATGTCGCGGTCAGTAACCCCCCTCGTAGCCCCTGCAATTTAACCCCCTTCTACACGCCGTAGCCGCTACGTCGCTACGAGACCGCTACGGATTACTTGCAACGCTAATATAATTTTACAGGGTTTATTATTTGTGTTTTGTTTAATTAATTTCAAGTGAAAAATGCTTTTTAACTATGGAGTTGGAGATAACATACTATTCATATTTAAAAAGGGAGACGAGAGAAGAAACTAATGAACACATAGTAATTTTGCATTATTTAATGATGATAAAATACATTTTAAAATTTGTGTGATTTATTGTAGAACACACTCTTTGTTCACACAAATTATAAATACTTTGCGAAATAACTATACTACGTAGCTCTCGACCTGTTTTTAAAAAGCTAAACAATTTTCGCCCTTAGATGAATAAGGTTGGTTATGGTTACGGTTAAAATTTTAGTTAAATTGACACGAGCAACCCAGTTTGCTTTCTTTCGGTGGTTAAAGTTAACTATAACCGTAACCTTACTATGACCGCGCTTACGAGCAACCGACCCTAAGAAATAACTCTTAACTGAGACCAAATAAAGCAATTTTCCATATGGATCGGGGTGGAATCAATTAGAGCGAACACAGATTTCAAATTTCGAACTGGCCAAATGGCCAATAAAGGCAAATGGCGCGTTGTTACATTTGGATCTACGCATCTACCATATCGTGACCCCTGGGCGATTATTGCATTGATTTTTCATGTGAGAAGGGGGTAGGGTCAAGATATGCTGGTCGTCTATACGTTACTTTACGATGCCATTAGTATGTTTGCTGTTTGGGCATTCATTTTTGCTAACATTGCCTTTTGGCTACTTCCCTTATATTGACTATTTACGTAAGGATGAATGTAGTTATTAGTTATTTTGCAGAGTGAGTAAAAACTTTTTTGTATTCTTGAATAAATATTTTGATCATTTTTTCATTTACTTAAATCGGTAAATATTTATCATTATTGTTTAAGCATATTATTGGTATGATTAAATTCTTTCATTTATAAAATATGTATATACAATTCAAAGTCACTGAACTCTTTTTTGTTAGTTTAGATGTAGGAATCTTTGGAATTATAATCAGATTCGGAAAATTATTTCACTAGTAAGAAGCTACATTATTCTTTAGTGCTTCCTCTCTCAAAAATATTTTATTTTTCAATATAAACAAAACTAACGAAAATGCATATTAAGTATTTTCGTGTAAAGCAATAAAATTCAATTTTAAAACTCTGTTCAAACTGTTTATATATTTAATACTCTATGCACAAGACTCGATATTACTGAGATAGGTATTCGAATAATCGTCGGTCACCATCGCAACGATATCCAGGCAACGCCGTTTATGCTATATCTGTTTAGGTATAAGGCATGATTTCCCCTGACAAAAGTACGAGAGATACAAATAGCTGGCCGACCTAAGATGCGAAAAATACAGGAATAGAATACTTTTACAAAGAAAGACTTCAACTTTTTTTTTATGCAAATAAGAAGTGTAAACTGAACAAATTAAATGTCAAACGACGTCAGTATAATTTTGATCTTCACAACAAATTGCATTGTCTAATCTAGTGGTTTCCCGCAAAAAATAAAGTTGAATTGTTTAATTACGTAACTGGTTAATTAATTATAATGTATGTATCGTCACTGGTTAGTATTTTATTAATTTATAACAATGCACAAAATTTTCACTGACAATATAATTATATCTTACTAGCTTCCGCCCCGCGGTTTCACGCACGTTCCCGAGGTACCTCATGTTTTTTCGGGATAAAAAGTAACCAATTTGTTATTCCAGGGAATAATCTATCTATGTGCCAAGTTTCATCTAAATCCGTTAAGTCGTTTTTACGTGAGAGAGCAATAAACATGCATACATACTCACAAACTTTCGCATTTATACCTATAATATCAGCAGGACTATCAAATCCAGTACACTTCGGATCCTGACTAGCAAAGGTAGTGGGACAGTTAATATATTTGAAGTAAGGTAGAAAAAGGGTTTCTTGTGCTACCTTTGTGCGGGGATGCCCTTTAGTGGGATCTAATAAAACCTTGTTACGGCCAAAGGGATACCAATCCCAATATTGAAAGTGTTCTTTTACATGATACGGAATTTAGGGACTTCTTTCTGATATTAAATCTGGGGAAATCTTTTTACTGTAATGTTGGGAGATAAGGCAATATAGTGGTTTCATGCTCGCCTTATGATTTCTTTGAAATAGGTATTTGGCGCGTGTAAGCGAATGAGATACCAATAATGCCAACAAACTCATAGACTAGCTTCTACGAGTTTGTTGGCTTAGTTAGAGCTCTGGCATACTTTTCTTTGATTATCACTGTACGAGATATTTGTATCTCTTAAGTTTATTGAAGTGCCTTAAAGTAGGTATAAATTAATATAAGTATAGTTATCATTTTATATTTTTGTGTAGAATTTACATTGTATACTACCAAAAGATTTGTATATAGGTACTTTTCCGTTTTTTTGTTATATGAAATACTTTTGTTGTAATTGATATATCCGACACTATTTTGTTTTAGTTAAGCATAATTTTTGTTTGGTAAAAACTTAGCAAACTTTACGTGAGTTCCATAAATCTCCATACAAAATTGATATATTGCTAAATTCAATGGCAAAATGCAAAAAAACAGTAATTATTGCTGTTTTGCAAATTTTAGAAGCCTGTAGAAATGTATTGTAGGACGATCGTATATTGATAGGTCGCTGGTTCATATCCGGCTCAAAGGGCCACGTAAAAATGTATTTTAGGCAGGTAGTATAAAAGATAGAGATACTGAAAAGGAACATATTAAAACTAATTTGAAATTTCAATTTCAGATACATTCATTCAATTTTCAAGCACATGTTGCAAAAGCATTGGCTGATTCGCAATTAAAAATGTAGAGTCAGCCAATGCGTAATGTAGGCATACCTACATATTGTAAATAAAAGAACAGTAAGTACTAATTTGAAATTCAAAGGCTCACGACTTTTTTCCAATACATATAGAGGCACATGTTGCAAGGCAGAGGCTTTGAACACGCATGCGCCGCCCCATGGCCGAGACTACCTGACCGCGGCCGGACACTGATCAATATTAAAGTCCGAGGGAGGATGCCGGGGGATGTCTGTTTGTCTGTGATATTTGTATAGAGCTGATAATTCCAGGGATGGTTTTAATTTATTTGAAACTGTTTTCTACCCCGCTGGTTTCACCTACGTTCCCGAAGGTTTTTTTCCCGAGATAAAGAGTATACTATATGTTAATCCAGGATATGATCTATCTATGTGCCAAGTTTCATTTAAATCCGTTCAGTTGTTGAAGAGTGTTTGAGTCACAAACATCCAAACTTTCACACTTATAATCATTAGGTATTTTCTTTATATTCAGGATTGGTTCAAATAATTTAGTTGGATACTTGTAAAACTATGATAATTTATATAAAATCATGTGTCAATAACAATCTGTAATTAATTAATTAAAATAAATATCTAGATGTAATGTTACATTACAGTAAATTTTACATAAGTGGAAACTTATAAATATTAGGTATATATATTATTTCGTGTTAATATTTTAGTTGTTAGTTTAGTGGAATTTGAAAAAAAAAAAAAGTACGGTAAAAAACAAGAGGTACCTACCAACTCTATATGATTCCATCTTAACTCACCTTTCTGCGGACACTACGGGGGAGGGTCCAAGAGAAATGACGACCCTTAACTAAAACACACACATACACACGCACGGCGATCTCACTCATACATACAAACTTTCCTTTCATTTCGCAACTCACTATCTATGTCTCAGTGCGTCTGTGCCTGTTCTACGAGGGTATTTGTCTATGTGTGCGTGTCCAGTTTCCGCGCTCCTGGGTTTTGTTAATTTAATTAGAGGTACAAAAAGATTAAGGCTTTTGAGGACGCGAGCATTAGGAAAGTGCTTTTGTTGAGGTTATTCGTAGTGTGAAGGAAACTTTCCTTACATAAAGACAAATATAGGATGGTATGGACTGTACTTGGTGTATTTAAGTCTATGTAGGGTGAATATTATTTTGGTTACATTGCAAATGCCTATTGGTTAATCTTAATTACTTGTATAAAAATAAATGACTTAAAAAAAAATATTTGGTTAAATTTTCTAATTGAATTTTGAGCTTTTCTGGTATACCGTGTATATTGTGTATGACTATTGCCTGCAGCTATTTAAAAAACTTGTCGAGATTACTACCGTGCGCTAATAATGCTTTTTGTACAGAATTTGGATATAATCCAGATACTTTTATTTTATTAAATAATAATATCAAAACTACCAAATAAAATGTTTTGTTCTCTATATTTCTTTAGCACAAAAATATAATATGGAAATTGGGATACTTTGAGTATATTTTTTGTTATACCACATGTAGGAGCTTTACGGATTGCTGTAACGTTTATGTATTTATATAACGTATGTATGTAGGTACATACTTTTCATAAACACTTTTTCCCTTTTAGGAGCTCTATATATTTTTATGTGGTACAGTTTTGTTTATTTAGAAAATGTTTACATTTTATGTAAGGGTTGAATTTATTACTGAGACGTTTTGATTTGTTCTTATCATTTGAGGGTAGATTTTTGTTGCATGTACTGATATATACATTTTTTATACTAAAAAGTAGACATTATATCAATGACATTAGCATCTAAATCAGTACCTATCATCTGACATAATGAAATTAAGCCTTGTAAAACAGAAATTAAGAAGTAATTTCATAAAATTAAAAATATATTTTGTTACCATATTATATATAAAATTTAAGAATAAGTAATATAAAAATAACATTCATTTTATACACTTTGAACACAACATAACGCGTGTTTGTCTTGAAAACAGTGGGCCATTCCCAATACCACGATTCCACCAAATATAAAAAGTAAGTCGATAGCTTACCGTCGAAATTTATACTTTTAGATATTCGAAATATGTTCTATAAACCAGCTTAGCTTGGCCTATCCCGCTTGTCTCGTTACTCACAAGAATAGAGACTAGAGGTGTGTTAGTACGACGTATGGGATGTCAAAGTATGCTGGTTAACTGAATACAGAGTGTATCGTATAAATTCAGCCCACGGGTGAATATAACCGCGCTAGTCGTCGGGTTGTTTTCACATAATAGAGCCATTTTCTTTTGTTTTTGTTACCAAGCTTGCCTCTCGTTATAGGTAGGCAGACAATGATAACAAAAGACGGTGTCTTATTTCGGCTTTTTACTTACGCTTTTTGATAGTATATTTTATGATATTATTCGCGTTCAGAATGTAAATGATATATGGTTTTTGCACGTGTGAATGGTTATTAGCCGAAATTTAGAAAAGAATATTCATACATGTAATATAATATTTGTAGATCTAAATAATTAGTGATATTTAGTTCAGTACTTTAGTTATTCTATTACCGCTATCGTCAAAATCTATATTTACTCAGTTATATGTTAGAACTATGCATCTTTTTTCTAAATTATTTAGCAATGCAAGGCAATTCTCTTGTTTAAAAACTAAACTAATTTAGTTTCATGTACATCTCGTTCATATTAAGGAGGATAAATTATAACATAAAAATGTCTTCAAATTAGTCTCATTTATTTAATGGCAGGAATTTAATCGCGATATTTATTGGTATAGACTATTTCTCCGTCAGTCTGGTCAGTCAGCTGTACAAATGGAGAACTAATTGAAATGCCTTAGGCTGTAAAAAGTAATGCACGATTGGTATTAATAATAGTCGATCACAGCGACGCTGTAAGTATAGGGGAGATAAATCAGTGGCACTAATTTGACATTTATAAATATTTTCTATCCTTTTTCAATAATGTTTTATGAAAGAGATGTGCCATGTTAAAAAGTAGTTTAATTTCTGAATAACTGAATCAGCAACAATGTATTTTAACACCTTAATTATTGAATTGCTTCCAAATCTCTTCTCGACTGTACAATACCAATCAGAAGTTACACTAAAAACTTATAAGTACATATAGACTGAGCGAGCAGAGTTAACGGCATTCCGACTAGTCCAGCAAGTGAAATGGTCTCGACTGTACCTACCATTGGAAACGCTTGGAATTTAGTTCCATTCAGTTACCGTTTCCTCTCTAGCCTTTGGCAGCTGCTTCGGTTAGGGTGACCAATTAATTCTGTCACTGAAACAAATAGATTCTAGAAATATGTATTATTTTATTTGCTCAAATATGTTAATATTATTTGTTTGTAGAAATATATTAATTTCTTTAAAATTAATTCCAAATCTCGCTCTCATCAGACTTCCCTGAAAACCAATAAATAACCTAAAGTAAAAAAGAGAAAAACAATTTCAAATTTTTTTGGAATAAAAAAAATGCTTTGAACCGCCTTAATTCTCAATCTATTCAAAATGCCGTGCAAGCCCATCAAACTTTTTAAAAACGTATAATGTCTTAATTGTGTGTGTAATATTATTATTAATATAGTTATCAACCAATTAAAGTTTGAATCTACTTTTACATGTCTCGAATTTTAATTCAACATGGCCACAGTGGCGATCGGAAACTTGCTAAAATACAAGCGCAACTTGTTACCGGCCAGTTTAGGTACAAATTCGTAATATTACACGTCCCGCTTCTACGCTTTCAGAAGTTGTCAGCTAGTGTGGTACCTTCCATACTTAATTTCATTTTTAACATTAATTGACGAAGTTTGGTGATAATTCAAATCGTTCGCTGATAATCTCATGTGTTTAATGTTGGACACAATATTGAGAAAGTATATGAAGAGTATTGCTGTGGGAAGAAGATGATGATAGTTCAGGGATAGTGACGTCAACGGTTCGGGTTGTAAGCTTTCGGTATTGGATATATTGAGGAAACTTATACACTAATATCTCATTAATATTATGAATATTAAGACGCAGCGTGGGCAGGCCCACAAGGTGGACCCACGATCTTGTGAGGTTCGCGGAAAACCGCTGGATGCGGGTAGTGCATCACCGGCCATCGTGGAGATCCTTGGGGGTCTTTGTCCATCAGTAGACGCCTTTCGGCTGATATGATGATGATGACAATGATTATGAATCTGAACATGAGATCCTTCGCGAACGTTCTTAACGCGTTTGTTACGTTATAAAACTCATAGAAAGAGACTGAGAGCTTTGTTTAAGCTTCAATTGGTTAAGATTATCACATAACCAAATGGCATTCAACAGACTAAATGACATGGTTTAATAATCTGGGCAGTCAAGCCAAACACTCTGTTTACTTAAAATAAACATACGTATCATTACCAAGGTATAAAGATAACAAAATTGTGAGGAATCCGAAATAGCTCAGGATTTGTGACCGCGGGCCGACTCGCGACCGTTGTCAGTCCCGCGGATGCGCTCGCCGATAGCACGACACGTGATGAGGGTCACTTGGCACTGGAACTAATGTTATTTTGTTGTATTTATATTTTACTAGCGACTCGCCCCAGCATTGCACGGGTGTACAAATCTTTGAATTTCTCGGCTTTTTTGTAGTATAATATGCATGTACTAGAGATATAAACCTTCCTCTTGAATCACTCTATCTATTAAAAAAACCGCATCAAAATCCGTTGCGTAATTTTAAAGATCTAAGCACATATATGGACAGACAGACAGCGGGAAGCGACTATATTTTATACTATGTAGTGATGTTACTAAGGGCCAGTTGGGCTACATTTTAGTTAAAGTTATAGTCAAAGTTAACTTAACTATTACCATGATTTGACCGTAGAGTCACTTTGCCGATGTCCGATCTATCGTCGGTTATGGATACGGTTAAAATTTTAGTTAAAGTGACACGAGCAAGCCAGTTTGCTTTCTTTCAAAGTTTTCTTTAAAGTTAACTATAACCGTAACCTAACCGCTTTATAGAACCGACCCTAAACTTGCATTATATAAAAATATAAAAAACATATACGCGCGTTCCATACATAAGTCAGTCAGATTAGGCTCCTGGAAGAAAGAAAGGTTGAAGCTACTGACAGTTACTACATTACGAGATTTTCTATGCTAAGTAAGACCTATCAATAAATTGGTGTAATATTTTATGATAGTTCCATTTACCAGTCATTCATACCTATTAAAGTAGACAAAAATCTGTTTTTTTAACAACTCTAGAGTTAAATATTAATGGTTTTAGGGAACTCCGAGATAAAATGTTTTGTGTTGCTGAAACGAAGTATAAAAGACATAAATATTATGAGCGCTTGGCCTCACAAACAAAAATACAATCTTTGAAAATAGCAAACATGTTTATTACTTCGGACTGCATAGTCCAAACCCTGCACGCGCTCACGCAAAAAATGCAACAAAAAAACAACAAAAAAGGGTGTTGGGTGGACCCCTGTCCCACCCCACCGCCCACCATTCTTTCCTCCCTCATATCTCTGCACTCGCCAACGCTAATCTGTTCATTTTATAAACGCTTTTTGTACTATTATCACTCATAGTAAAATGGACCTTAAAAGTGAAAATCAAGATCGGTGTTCCAATAGCATAATAATAGGATGTGTACGCAAACGACTTTTCCAAAACAGTAGACAGTTAGGGGAGTGAGGTCTACCCACCTAAAAACGTGGAAACACTGATGAATGTCCCCCATTAGATGTTATTTATTTAGAATGTGGCCGAGCAAGGGACTCAGCCGTTTAAGTTTACCTAAAGTTTACTTAGGACCGAGTGTATTGGGTTAAACTGAAGACGTTTTCAGCGCTCGTGATAAATTTCAGACAGTTATAGGGGTCCAGTTTTTTGGGTTTCGCCTTATGATGGTATTTTATCATGATGACGTGGGAATGAGTTTGGCGTGTTAGGTTTTTAGATATTGTTTATTTAGGGGTCGTGATACATGCCTCCATCATACGGTTGACTTTAAGTTTTACTATAGTATTTACCTACTTGACAACACACGTGTGTTATTTTTTGGTTTAAGATTAGTTTTTTTTCATTAATTTTATTTCTTTTTATAGTATAGGTAAATTGAAGAAAAAAATTGTACGGAAATAGTTGACTTGCAGCAGGAGGGTTAAACAATGGAATATTTTCGAATATCTGTATTTATAGAAACTGTAAAACCTGCTATCTCAGTCAGAGTTCGACTAAAACTCCCACATTAATCTTTCCTTCTGCTCGAGACTTAACTATGAATTACTCACTCCTAGCTCACTATTAAAAAAAAAATAAGATTCTAAGTGAAGTTACAAGTAGTACACATACCTACCTAATTGATTCTAATAAAATCAAAATAAGTAATATAAATAATTTAAATGAAAGTAAAGGCAAGGCGGCTATAGTAAGGGATAAAATCCTTCGGTACTAAGTAGGTAGGTATTTAAAAAATATGATAATGTTTTATTCAATTTATTATTATTTACCATGATAAATAATAATATTATTTCGTGCAAAAGATTTTAAAAATAGTAATGGTTAGAGAGGACAAACAGCACGTAGATTGTCTGTCGGTATGTCAATAGGAAACTAATGGAACTGGCCCGCCCTTTACTGATGGAGTTCAACTTAAAAAATAACTAAACTATAGTTTGCTAAATGAAATAAAGCTTTAAATATCAACAACCATTCAAAATTATAAAACAAATATATTAGGTAATATTGGTAAACAATTTTATAAATCTTATCGTCTTGTGGATTCGTCTGATGATTTATCTTTACCTCTTATAAATCCTGAGCCTTATCTTTACAATGGCCAAATGACAAATTTAGAACTATGAGATCATGACTTCTATTAAGGCTACTTGAGTTATATCTGACGCTGAATAAAACGATGGGATATAGAATAATAGCAGTCGTATATTTCTTTATAATTCTTGTATTAGGTAATTCAGAATTCAAATTTTAAGAATTTTAAAAGGTCTGTTAAGATTTCGAAAAAACGCATGTAATTATTCTAATAATTACACCCCTGCGAAGCTGGGGCGGGTCGCTAAGTGGTAATGGATAATACCTTTATATTTTTTGAACAGTAGGTATTATTACAGATTCTTCAAATCCTTCTTATTTTCATATTGGATTAACCTGAAATCCAAATAAAATGGAGGACAAGTCTCAGAAAGCAGACCCAGACTAATAAAATCTGAGCATCACCTATATTGTCCCACAAAGTGATGCGTAATCCCCCACTTTACAATATTATATTATATGATATATGTACCCACTATACACGTGTATGATGATATTATGTCGTATTCATGTCTAATGTATACTATTTTTAATACATCTACCTATCAACTCGTATTATGGACGGGCGAACAAGTAAAGTTAGCAAGAAAATATGAAATTGATATTTATTATTTTATAGTTTATAATGAGAAACTAAAATATTTCGTGCCTTATTGGTAAGTCATTATAAAAATATGATAAAAATTGCAAATTCGAATGGAGAATATGTATCAATAGGAGAATAATGAACTTATGAACTTGATAAAAGTAATAATATTTATAACAAGCCCCCCATGGATTCACCCGCTTTCTAGGTAAAAAGTACTTAGATTATATTTTATTCTAAGGTTTGATCTATGTGCCAAGTTTCATCAAAATCCATTCAGTCGTTTTTGAAAAGTTATCAAACATAACAATATTATTTTATTATAGAAATAACATAAGATTTTCGAATGGTAGGTTTAAAAAAATCAATTTTATTTAAATGTAGTTTTTTGTCAACGGTACCCACCTCTCCCGTCCCTAGCAAATGTTGTGGTGAATTTCATATTTTTGTAAGTATCTACTCGACTGTTTATTCTCCATGTGTTTCGGTTCACATGGAATTTCCTTGATTTTTTATGCTTTCATAGGCTTTATGTGTACCGAAGAGCCCTCTACTTTACTTACATATGAAATATCATATTAGAGTACATTTAGCTGACTCATTTGGTATTTTTTCAGTATCACAGTAGGTACAATTTATCTTAGATCTGTGTTTTTTAATTCATGGCTACATTAGTTAATGTATAGATGGTAGAAAATTGCAATTTTTTTCGACTTACGGTTAGTATTCATCTCATTCCAAAGTAGAGCTTAAACCATGGAATCCAATTTTATCTGATGAGCCACATATAGTATTATAATTCTTGTAAATAGACTTACTTATACCGGATGATTTAGAAAGGGTATCTATACCTTAAACAGCAGGGCAATTGTCTACGCATCTCGACATCGTCATCGGTTTCAATGAAAACGATCATCGGCTTAAAATGAAGCTTTTCGTATTGTCTAACTTCATTACAATTAGTCAATTAGTTTTAGTCGTTTGACATTAGCCATCGGAATCAAAAAAGATAGACAATACCAAAATTTTAAGATGATTACAAGTGACCTCGTAATGGGAATTCCGATTACGAGATGCGTAGACAATTGCCCTGCTGATCATAAAAAAAACATTTCGAGTGGAACTACATGACAACACTAAATTATTTCCATACAATTAAAAAAAAAAGTCAATAATTTAGTTAAGCGTTATAAATGCTGCAATGTAAGTCTTACTGAGTATCTCTTAGATTACTCGAGTACTAATATTAAGAAGTCACCAATGCCCTTGTCCATATCATTAGACTTTTTGCGTGCCAAATTTCACCGTGATCGGTTCAGTGGTTCAGGCGGTTAGGTAATAAACAAACTTATTTTCATATTTATAATATTAGCAAGGATAATTTTGACTGAACAAAGAAATCCCAATACTTACCTGATTACTTATTTTGAAAAATGACCTCCAAACACCCCTGGATTTACTATTATCCCGTATGTCATTTCACCCCTTCTTAAACAAAACCTGGCTCTGAAGCGAACGGATTGCTGCGTATTGTCTAAACAATTCTTAAGTGATCAACCAATCTAACAAAACATCCTATATGGTACACATTGGTTTGCAAATACTTACCTTGATTCTCGGATATTGAATTGAATTTTCCAAAGCACGGCTTTAAAACTTTAATGCCAAAATGTTTTAAAATATCCACACTATGTCAATGTGAAAAGTGCACTATTTACTTAACGAAAAGTCTCAAATTCTTCAATTGCTCTGTTTTAAAACGTTCGATGAGGCAGAATTTTCACGAAAAGCAAAAATATCCAAAATGTTCAAATAATGTTAATTATTTTTCGTCCTTATAGGTTTCTAATAAAGTTTAAATTCCCTTTAAATTTGAAGAACGATTGTTCCATTATTGTAGTGTACACTAGCCAGTTGTCGGTCCATAACAAAACACATAAATTAAGTGCTCAATAATAAATGGAAATGTCCCTTGCAGAGGACAGGGCATTAGGGCGGGATTATGAGGAATGTGGCCCTCTTGCACTCTCGCTTCTGGACGTCCAAAATTAATGTGTCCTAGAATCGTAGGGATTATTGAAAGGCTATTGTTTGTTTCTTAATTAAAATACTATGTGTTGTTTCATTTAGGTAAGCTGTAGAAACTTTAGAAGTATAGTTAAAAATTATAACATTTTGAAACTCAACTAAATATAAAAATGTACTTACAAAATAGTGGCTATTGGACTTACCGCTCTTTTATACCAAACAAATAAATCTCTCTATATTATCTCTTTTATCCCATTATTTACAAACAACTCATCCATTATATTATCATTTCCAAACAGGTCTGCAACAAGCGATAAAACGACCACCAAATAAACACTAAATTTAGGGAGAGAAATCTTTTAAAAACCGACATATCCCCTGTCAAGTTATGGCCACTAAGTGGTCAAATATATCGCCCGTGTCAAACTTCCTTTTGTAACGAGAGTACCTGACAAAAGGTGACAAAAGATAAATGTTTATCCGAATCTATAGAAGTTAAACCAACATCCACGGTCCATCGTCAATTTATACGCTATAAAAACGTTACATCGTGCCTTTATCGACCGATGTCACGTGTATAAGGCAAGTTTTCGGGACCCTTCCCCTATTATAATGTAGTGGACAAACTGGACAGGGCACGCGCCACTCGGACACGTTCGGAAACCGGTCGGCTATTGGTCAGCGAGGGGATGTCGACGCGAGAAGGTTTTCTCGTCAGTCATTGGCTGATTCAAATTCGCCAGGTGCAAATAATTTAACGTTCGAATTTGTGTTTTAAATATTTATTTTACTTTTTATTTTCATTACGTCGTTTACTTACCTAATTAAATAAAACACACACTGTAATTGTTGAAGGGATGAATATGAATCCAAGCGGCATGCATCAAATGCTAAATCCGTTTGAAATTTAATATGTAGCGAATTGTATGTAACACTCTGTTATGCATGCATGCACCCTCGACAAGTACTGGTTGTGACGGTAGACTGATCGATTTTATATCAGTTACACGTGTCTTCTTAACTTGTCGACTTGCTTTTTATTTGCACAATATTATCGATAGTTTCATCGTGGTAAATAAATGTGCGTCATACCTTAATAATGAAGTTCATTTATGCTTCATGTGGACATTTAAAAGCCCAAATAAATGATTGTACCTAATTCATCACTTGATTTAAATATTCGTCGTTCGAAAAAAAAAATTAAATGGACAGAAATTAAATGGTTACATTTTTACCTCCCATAAACCGTATGAAAGATCAGCAAGCACCCGGAAACAGACTAAATAACATGTTAAATAACAATACATTCCTACACTTCACCATCTCATTCGAGCACATCACTAAATTACAATTCGAACGGTCGTTTTGGGAAAACAAAAAACATTTATATCAATGGTGAGTCGGTTCTAAATTTTACTAGTCATTGACAGGCCGTAAATAGGCGGGGCATGGCCTCTGGAGACTCGTTCAGCTATAGACGTTGTGGAGTAAGTAGATAAGAAAACTGTGGATACTGCCCTTACGTCTTGCTGTGACCGTGTGCCGAGAGAATTATATGGAGATGTTATACCTCCTTTGATTATTGTGACTAAACTTTGATACATTATTTCATTCAATAATTATCACTGTGGCTTACAACTACAACTAGTAATAAATATTACCTGAAGATAAAGTAAAGCTGAGCTGAATGATCTCCGACTGAATAAATTAGCGACATAGTAGAATTTAATGGACAAGCAAATTTAATCTGAATTTTGATAAAGTAAACTAGATTTAGCTCAATATACCTATTTCTTTGATTAGAATGTCAACATTGTCCGAATGTGCATTCAAAATCTGTCGAAAATCTTAAATCGGAAAAAGGTATATATTTTCATCAGGCAAGCATAATCTTTAGTACGATAAGTTTAGAGTTATGAAACTACTTTCACAATTTCAGAGCTTGTTCCATATAGTAAAAATTGTAGAGCGTATCGGAACAACATAGCCTTCACAAATCGGACAGGTTTTTACACCATGTAAACTTAGTTATTTCTGAATAACAACTCTATATATTTCTGCTAGAGGGTCAAAGACAAAGTTTTCGGACGGCAGCGGTTACCCTGGGGACGGCCCGGGGTTCAAACCCGGGATAAAACTCCGGGTAATTCTCACGTACTACCCTCAACTACCCTATATTTGTCAGTTGGACTTCGTACTATCTCACAATATGTTTGTTTATTAGAAAATAGTCCTATTACTTTAAGTGTTTTGTCCTGCATGATATTTATTTACCAATACTTTATTATTAAGTATATGCTATCTTGTATTAAATATTTTATTGGGTATATAGAAACTGGCGACATTGTGGTCATACATATCATAAATATGGTAAAAATATATGCATGGTAAAAAAATTCAAAAACTATGTGGTTCACGTTAGTGTCAATGTTTACGGCTTGTTCCGTAGCCTTATCAACAACAGCTCATATACACGTCTTAATTTCATGGATATTCAAAAACTCAAAACTCATTTGTAAAGTTTAGGCCCTAATAAGGCACTTATGAATGTCAACAGTTACATTTTTACAATATACTCTACCACAGGTTCGGAATACACTTAAACTGAGATATATATTATCATTATAATATCCTTGCTCCTTTGAGCAAGGGAGAAGGATTAAGATGAACCTTGTATATTTACTGATTAATAACTAAAAAATCATCAACATTTCTCCAAGGTATATTTGTGAGATAAATGACTATTTCATGAAAACGTGATTATATACCAGAAATTTGACTCTGTGAAATATGCTGATGATTTTTATATACCTACTACCATTCTTGTCGCAAATCACATGTTGACAAACATACGACGTATTACTGAGCTGCAATTAGCAAAACACGTAATAAAATTTAATTTCGCTGCTAACCCGAAGCATACACCTTAAGAACATAGGCTACCATGCGAACTCTATGCAGATTGATCTAACATGCCTTTGATTTCGTGATTGGCATCCAGATGTCTTCTCCTTCTTTATACATAAGTCTTTTTTGTTTTTTAATATATATAGGCCTGTGTTGGACCACAATCTCACCGTGGTCAGTGATGATGTGGCCGATGGTGGTAAGCACACAAAGCCTAGAAGAGAACTGGCTCTCAAGTGCAGCTGTTGGAACACATCGTAAGGTGCTTGGGGAAAGATTTTCAACTTGAGGATGGTAGCCAGCCAGGCGGGTACTACAAAGTATCCTACCACCGTGCTATGGTTTCCACACGATGTTTTCCTTCACCGAAAGCTCAAGCTTATTGTAGGATTCGAACCCGTGACCTTCGTCTCGGCATTCGACGTCACTTACCACTGAGCTATCATCGCCTTAAAATAAAATTGAACTATTTTTGCAACTATGTATTTAAAAGAAAATCCGTATACAGTATGTAGTAAAGTGAAACGCGCAGCAAGCTCGTCAAATATTTATATTGACTTAGGTTAACCCTTGCGCGGCAGAGTCCGTCCATCAGACCCCGTGGCCTCACGGGACCGGACAGGTACCAGGGTCTTATAGGAATCAATAAGGATAGAGTGGGACAATTACTATAATATTCTTTGAACTTAATCTCTTAATTATTTTGTTACAGAATATGCAGCAGTTTAAAATTACATGAAAAAGATGTGGGTGATGAATACAATTAATATTCTGAATTCAACTTAATGGTAATTGTTTCCAAATCACATTACCTACATATTTAATTTAAAAACAACAAAAGCAATAACTTATTTCTGTGTCAATCTTGTTTATATTAAACTATTATTATTTTTACTAATGCTAAAGTGAGTTTGTATGTTCGTTGCCTCTTGACGCCTCAACTGCACAATCAATAGTGAAATTTGGTACACAGATAGCTTAAGGCATGAAGAATAATATAGGCTACATTTTATCTCGGGAACGCGAGTAAAACTATGGGCTACAGCTAGTTTATTATATGTAATATCATCTACCTGAGGGATCTCCTAAAATATATTCTAGATTTATTGACGTACTTAATTCGATGTTATGTTACAAATATTCATACTACTAGACCTGAGACCGATCTATCCATCTCTCTCACACTTATTTTCTTATCTCACCCTGCACCTGTCTTTTTTATCATAACTATTCTTTACATTTCTAAGTCTTCAGGTCCGATCCAAGGGTCATCCCAGCAACCCGCAATAAAATATGCGCGGCGTCCTGCCGGTAGGATGTAAAAATGTTGTTTTTAGGGCTCTCCTCAATAATGTATCCTTTAGGAAACGTTAAGTGCTATTTCCCCTTACCTATGTATGTTTATAGGCGTCGTCGAATACCTTTTTTATTTTAGTATGGTATTTATATATAGCATTATGTTTCTGAGTTTATTTGGCCCCGATTAAATTTTTATGTGGATCTTAAAATAAAAATTGCAAATAAAATATATAAATAGATATAGATAGAATGGATATATAGATAGACCTATGAAAAAAATAAAAATGTTTATAAACCTATTTTTAAGTACATCTATGGGCTAAAAGCTGACTAAAAAACAGTCGAACTCAGAGCCGCTGTCATCAATTTCTGATACAACTTTTGTGATTATCATAAGAATAGAGCTAACTATGTGTAATTCTTCTGACTTTGGAAAATACAAAATGCAAATAAAGAAATAAATCTATTCTAAAAAAATATTTGTCCTACTAAACGTAACTCAGTGAACTATCGGTTAACATTCACTATCAATAAAGTACGAGCCGATGGGCAAAGGGCGTCGGTGATCGATGGAACTTCTAATTTATACCCAAAGCCCTAAGGCCGTATCGATTACACCCGCTAACTTTCGGGCCCACGGTACCCGAGCGGGTCTGCTTTTTGCAAAATTTCTCCTGTTGTCTCGAGAGGGTTAAATAACATTTACGCTTTGTGTGATTATTGAAATATGAATAATTTTGCTTGGGCATGGGAAAAATCGAGTGTGGGCAGGTGGTGGATTAACAGTTTTCATCATCTTATGGAAAGTTACAAGTAATAGATTATATTTATATGATGTTTTATCTGTGTTTTGAAAGAATTGCTCAAAGTAAATAAGAAACGATATCCACAGTAAAGTTAAGACATGTTTTTTTATGTATCTTTTTTATTATAATAATGGATAATCTACAATATAATAAAGATGTCATGAATAAATATAAATGATTAGTACCTACAGTGTAGATATCCTACGCCTATATTCCTAATGTTTTAGAGATATTGGTATGGGATATGCACTTTTGAGGATTCAAGGGTCTGTTATAGAGAAGGAAATTTAATAGCAACAATGGCCTCTGAGAAACTTAGAGAACTTTATCAATATTCTGTGGAAATCAGGGATGATGACGTCACGTATAGTAGAAAGTAAAAAAAATACATAAGATATATTGCAAATGTTATGAAATACCACAAAATTTGGGTAATATTTTCACACATTTGAAACAATTCACCGGAATTGATAAATAACAGAGCATCTGTTGTGAATTCGATAAATAAAACCTATTTAACAATATTACTTGATTGATGCACGATTTTAGCTTTTATATGTACGTTGATGAGTATCAGTTTTCAATAAATCATTCTCCACTAAATATTAAACTGTACTTATACCTTATAACTAAAGATACGAGTAGGTATCTATTAATATATAACACACAGTTCGTTAGGCAAGGGTCATCCCCACGGGTCAAAACAGGGCCTCTCCATAGATTACCTACCTCCAGTATTAATTGCTTACGTACGTTATAAGTACCTTAACTATCCCTTGTATGAAATTCTATTTACTTGGATAAGATGGATTAATAATAATGAGCACAGAATCCCTTTAAATAATCCGGTGTTAAATACCTAGTACGAAAGTCCTAGACTCAATGATAGCAGTACAGAAGTAAAGCTCATTTCAGATGACGCTATACTATAATAGCATATAGTATATAGCTCATAGCACGACAATATTGCGCTCCATACATTGTTATGGACACGTTCACACTGTACTATACGATATATTATTGGTTTACTATTCGCTTGCTTTACTTTATAGCACAATTATAGTACAGCATAGTTTGGCGTCGTCTAAAATCAGCTTTAAGTCTATAATACTATATTTTTATGCAATAGATATTTTAGTATATATATTTTTAGAATACCATGGCGAAGGGTGTGGGTTCGGAACCTATTAACTTGAGTAAGGAAATCATCGTTACCTTAACCATAGCATGCCACCTTTATAAAACACGCCTTGTTGAAAATCTGTCTCCAAGCATCTATCCACACCTTCGGCTCTTGCTCTGAAGACGGGACGGACATACATTTGATTACAATCATACCTAGATAATTATTAGATATTGGCATAGAATAACAAATAGTGCCACCTCACAGAATGCTAAATCTCTCATAAAAACTATTACTAAAACAAACGTCACTTTCATTAAACAAATAAATAATGTGTAGTATATCAGTGATCTGGTTTCCATAGCCAAGCTCTGCATAGTTTGGGATCACCGTGTGTGAAGAATGTCCCAGGATATTTATTTATTTTTATTTTTATGAAACCAATTTAAAATCTTCGCAATATCCGAGGGAATATTGTAATGCTACATAATATCTAAGAAGCTTCCATGCATCTTTCTTTATAATTTATAAAAAATGTCTACAGTACCTATATAGGTAATAAAGTATGTAAAAGTAAACAACGCAAACGTTTAGGGGCTTTAAACGAGTTAAGGTAAGGTCATCCGACGGGAGCAAAACTCCGGAGATTCGGTGCGATACAGGATTAATTAGGGAATAGGGGGCATACGTGTAGTGGTCGACGATGCGATGGGTACATGTAAGCGAAAAACTGTTAAGGAAAAGGAAACAATTTTAGCATCTGATTCATATAAAGTTTTTAGTTATAAAAACGTTTCCTTAGTAGAAATTACGTACAAAGTAATATGAATCGGGTCTTGTTGATTAAAACTTTTCTCTAAAGTACTACAATGCGATTTGTGATATATATTAGAGAGGGTTTCATCCTCTCCTGAACATAGATATCTTCGAGTACAGAGTTTCCAACCTTTACTTGAGTGGGTGCAACATAGACATAAGTGCATTATAAAAATATAATTGAGAGATATTTTAATTAAAACAAATAAAAATATCATGGGACATTGTTCACACATGGTTACCTGATCCTAAACTAAGCAGAGCTTGTACTATGAAAAACCAGATAACTGATATACTACATATACTACTTTTTTGTTTGTAAATACATACTTATATAGATAATTACACCCAGACACAGAAATTGACTCCAAATGTTTCCATTCCAGTAATGTCCAGTTCATAAATCGTGTCATAAATGACCTAGTCTAAGTTGAGTAGGTAAACTCTAAAAATACAAGTATAAAAATACGTATAATTAAAAACCTCCAACACTTTTCGATTCGCCCATACCAGATAGGAAGGTATTCGTCCAGCGGTTGTGTAACTGAATTACCTATCATTTTGATTGAACGTTTGAGAGCCTCAGGAGGCCCTATTAGATCGAACCTCTATTTGCCAGACGTGTTAGGGGCCTAACTGAAGAACACTTTTACGTAGTTAGCCTCTTTGAAGTACATTTAATTAGTTGTTTGAATATAGATTAGTATTTTGCGCCTTCTGATTCGCCGTGGTGATGTACCGATATGCAAATAGGACATTGCTGATTCACGGCAAAGTCAGGACTAAGAAAATACAAAGCTAGTGCTACCATTCCTGAACTCAGTCGTTGTCACCTGAAAAAAAGCGATAAGTAACTCAGCAAAGTTACATTTTATCATGTATCAATATTTTTCTTTTTTTACAAACTATCTTTAGTAACTATGTATTTAACAATTTTTAAATAGATTAAGCGAAAAAATAAAAATACTTTTAACAAAAGCTAATTATATTATTAAATATTATTATATTGTACAAGTATGGATAGGTATCATACTTACACTACAGTAGAATTTCATCATCCATCATGGTTTTTTTTTTATAACAGTGAATGCGAATATGACATTAGCAATTAGCTCTTTTAGGTGTTTAATTATTTTGGCGTAGTCTCACTGATGCAATTGCGAATTGGAAGCCAATTCCTGAACTAAATTCAAGTAAGGTAAGATAACAAAATTAATTCATTAAATACTAAGAACATCAAATGTAGAAAAGATTATACACAAATATACATATTAAACCAAAATATCAATGTCAGCCGGCGGCGAATTGTACGGCTTAAATATCAGTAAGCAGGTAGATACAATATTATATACAAAATGTATACTAAAATAAGGGTTCTGGGTACAATACACGTCTTAAACAAATATAAGAAGGCTGTGGCCGGTGACCTTTGTCCCTTTTGTGTCTGTGTGTGTAAGGGACTGCAATAAGTACACACTAACACTATGAAAACGGTTGTATTTGCAAATGTGACCTTATAGAGTTAGTAATGTGTAGATTTGGATAGGTTCTAGGATGTTTTCTAAAAATTTTACAGTAATTTTTCACTTTCCCTTTAAAATTAATTAACCAAAACTTCTACCATACTAATGGGCCATCCGCCCGGGTGTCCTCGGATTTGTCCTAGTTTGGGTGAGGTTTCATTTGTAGTCATGGTTTTATAGTTTACCGGTCGCAAAAATAAATAAAAAGTAGATTACAGTTAACAATTAAATCATTTTTTTATTTTACTGAGAAACTTTAAAAAGTCACATGCCCGGGTATAAAGCATCCATGGTTTTCACACTTGTTGTCCTTGTTATCATATTTTAGAGATGGCAACCCTACTAATAGAACCCATATCGGATCTTAATAACTATAATAAAAAAATTAAGAAACCCCTGATGTACCTACTAGAAAAGTCTTTAAACGGCTGAGCAGATTTTTTTAAACAGCCAAGAGAACTCTCGGTTAAGACACCTTTCAAACAAAATAAACTTAATCAAAATCGTTTCATACATTCAAAAGAAAAATTCACACAAGAAATAAGCCTTGCTGAATTTCTTGTCGGAGTCTTCTCTGTTTAAGTGTACTCGGAACTGGTGGTAGAGTCAATTGTAACTTTCGAAGTTCATAAGTACCTTAAGCAGGACCTGAACTGTATAAAATATTATTGAGTTTGAGTTTTGAGAAAGCTAATTATGAGCAACCAATTAAGCAGAGAAATCATCATCGGAGGGAATTGTCAGTTGTCCAGTCTTTAGCTTCATAGGTCTACCTGGTGTAAGCCCGTTAAGGCCGGGCCACCTTCCGATACAATAACAGCCGCTGTTCCGCGAACCCTTTCTTCTGGGTCCGACCCAGGCCCGGACCCGACTCGCTTATAAATTGCGGTGTCCAATGTGTACTGTCCCTGCGAACGGTTGTTTGTTTGCAATATTGTAGAGATAGTTTGTTTTATAGCAACGGCATGAATATTTATGCTATAGAGAATAAATAGAAAATAATCAAAATGATATTAATCATAAAAAAAAAATACTTTTTGAAATTTGATGATGACTATATCCTGTCCCGCATTTTCATCTGCGTTTAGTTTTCCTGGTATGAAAAATATTCTAGGGCAAGATCTATATACTATATACCAAGTTTTACCCAAATTCATTCAGCTGTAATACCTACGTTTAATGATAATTTTGGATTTTCCTCAGAAAATAAAATTAATAATAAAATCACAGTTCGCGAAAAAAAACATTTAAGTACTCGCTGCTCATAAGAAGAAATCTAATAGAAATAAAAAGAAAGCGTGGCTGACTAACCGACTGATCTATCAACGCACAGCTCAAACCACTGGACGGATCGGGCTGGAAATTTGGCATACAGACTATCTGTATTATGACGTAGACATCCAATAAGAAAAGATTTTTGAATATTCAACTCCTAAGGAGGTAAAATAGGGGATCGCGGGTGAAACCACGGAGCGGAAACCTAGTTATACTCATATATAAGAAACTCGAAAAAAATACGCGTCCATAGAACAATATTTTAATAAAACAAAAAATTGCGTGACCGATCCCAATGTTTTAATAAAAACAACATGTTTTGTGAGGAAATGAAAAAGGTCTGTACCCGCTCCCGGACGTTCCCTACTAGTAGATTATGTAACTTTGTTGCGATCAGTTTCCGTTTGAAATAGCCTACTCAGGCATGATAATATTATAATGTTAAAAATGGTTCCAGTTGCAGTTTAATTTGTTTTCGTGATTCAGAAGCTCCAATTTTTTTTTTTTGGCTTGGGTTTTTTTATGTATTACATGAAACACCCGTGTAGTACCTACTTAAACGGTATTACCAAAGGCATTACTTTCGTGCTGCACTCTCTTTCATTTTGAATTTTGCTTAGAATTGAACTGATTCCTAAGTTAAAATTCTAAACTAATTATATATAAACTAATTTCAAAAATGATAAAAAAATGGCCAAAAAAATTAACCTTAAAATTATTTATTTTAAGGTTAATTTTTATTGCAGCTGTCAAGTTTGTTTAAAAAATAAAGATACGTAATAGACCCGCAAAGTCGGGTAGTAAGTCTACTTGTGTAAATAACACGGGTATACGTGGTCGGAACAAGACGTTGTGACTTTTTATTACAATTTAGAGGGGCAGGGGTCGCGTAATGTGCCGATATTTGCTTTCTGTCCGACGAATGTTAGTCTCAGTGTTAGAATGGTATCTTATGTCGGTATAGTTTTATCATATATATATAGGTATACTATTTTTAAATTACCTTTGATCTTGAGTTAAATAAAAAGTTTGCAGTTGGATAATTGTTTGGTTTTTATAATTTTATCATTGTCATTTAGGTACATTTAACTTTTTTTACTATGAATAACAAACAAAGGTCTTTGACCACAGATTCAGCTTAGAAAACGATAATGTGCTTCAAGGTGGAAAGCACACAAAGTACACATATTTTCATCTTGAGGGTGTTGAACAGCCAGGCGGGTACCTACTTACTACAAAGAACCCTACTACCGTGCTATGATTTCCTCACGATGTTTTCCTTCGCCGAAAGGTCAAGATCATTGTTGGATCATTGAAGCCACGGAATTCGACGTCACTACCACTGAGCTACTATGGCCTTGAACCTATTGCGTTCAAAGGTCGTCACATACTATGACGAGATTAAATACAAACATGTGCTAAGTATCAAAATTATCAAAATTCTCGAAAGATCGGTAAGAAAACATCTAATCCCTAATCAGAAATATCCATAATCGATACCAATCTCCCTAGATTAAGATTTAACTTCTAGGAATAGAATCGTAAATCGAGTTTTGATTACCCCCCATCCACCACCCACCTCCGGTGTAGGTCGAATACAAAACAACTACGCAAATAAGTTAACTAATTTAATCCTACCGAAAAGCTTTGCGATATCTGTGCCTAATGTATGCACAGCGGATATACCCTTGGTGCCTCGTAGGAGTTTTCAAGTCTACTTGATCATTTCGATTTATTTATTATTCATTTATTTTAACCGAAGGAATTTTTAAACTGTATTAAATTTTAGCAAATAAGTATAAACACTGACTTTTAAATAAATATATTACCTAATTCATAGAGATCATATTCTTTTAAACAGGCAGCCTACACCAAATTAATTGTGATAATAGAAAATGTTAATAATAATTCTGATAATAGTATAAATGTAATAAATAGCTTAACAGATTTGAATAAAACTTGGCACTTACGTCCATGTTTTTTGTATTTAAAACCAAAGATATCCCAGGAGAATACAATGAGGGAAGCCGTTACAAGATAAAAGACAATGATAAAGCAAAAAATGCTAATAAAAAGTAACTAACAAATATACTAATAACCAATGAAGCAATAGAAAAAATATATGAACAAATGTTAATTCGTTATTTTTTTTACATAAATACAAATAAAACTCTTACTATTATTGGCAAGAGCCAACTCGACTAGGTAGTCACGAAGCCGCGTTCAAACGAGGCACGGTCGGCCGACCCTTTGCGGCCAGTTCTCCCTCGCTGTGGGCAGTACACCCCTAAACAACCTTTGTAACAAAAAACATTATAACTACCTGACAATTACATTCCAAATTCGACTCTACTCTAATAACATAGAGTGATATTTGTTTTGGAGAGAGTATTGTGGGCAGTGGGACCCAAAAAGCAGGGGGATGGTCGACGGATCGACCCATGGCTAGTATAGTGCGATTGTGTAGTTTTGATTTCTATAATGCTAACAGTACTTTTTATCTGCGAGTTATTTGCTCAGTTTTGCTTAGATTTACTTAGTGTTATTTTATATCGATGATTCGCACTTATTTGATTATTTTGAGAGAGAGTTGAAAAGGTACCTAGATACCGTAAGGGTCAATGAATGTTATTTTTTGGCTTCTCTATAAGTTAACATGAATTAGAAAACGTTATGATGCAAGATTAAAAAGTAAACTACCTATGTATTTATTTTTAGAAATAACTCATGCAAAAGTAATTACCTAATAGGTAACTCATGTCATGATCTGTTTATCTCTACAGTTACTTAATTAATATTGAATAACTGGCCTACACTTAATATTGAAAATAATAATAGTACAAAAAACAACAATATCTGTATGATACAAATATAGGTATATCCTTGGTAGTAATATCGCCATGTGGTTTTACTCGTGTACCCTTTTTATTTTCATCTAAATCTGTTATTCCATTACATTGAGTGAACATATTTATTACAAACTCTCACATTTATAAAACTAGTAGGATACCTAATGCAAATCAAAGAAATCTCATTGCTATCTGATTGACATTCTATCGAATAGCATTAGCGTGTCATTGCAAAATACACCCCCATTCAAGTTCATCTTGCAATTTGTACCCATTCCAAAGTTTCACACGACTCATCGAACCCAACCAAAATGACACGTTTCAACAAATTGCACTAACATGAGACCTGAAATTGCTTTGTGCTCTACCCTTTTTTCTAAACATGACACTGACAGTGTTTACACACGTAGCCCTAACGTCGACTTGAAGAAATACCCCCCATGTGTAGACGTTAACTTTGCTACACTTACTGTGTGGTGCAAGTTACACGCGTAATGCGTTGTACCAATAGATAGACCGAACAATTTATATCATATCTGAAATGAATGAAACTATGTAGTTAATACTACAATACAATACTATTCAGATATTAAACATAGATAGATAGATAATACTATATTGCACACCAGAAGAAATAAAAAAAAAACATACTACTGTCGTGGTCTTATCGCTAAGCAATCTCTTCTAGACAACCTTTGGACATACATTATACTTATTACAAAGTTGCAAATTTACTGTAAATAGATCACATTTCCCAATATATTTAATGTTATCGAATAGAATCATTCATAGATGAAAAGCGTTAGGTACAAATCTTATTGGAAAGTCAGAATTTATCATACCTAAGTATTTAGATACTAGCCACATTTTGATTTTCTTATAAGATTCCAATACCACATTATACCTATACCTACCTACATAAATGTATCCAATTGAATATAGGTATGTGTGCACCTATTAAAAACGTTATATTATAGGTACCTAGGTGATTCTGAGATTCTGAGCCTGACCGACTTACATTACAACGGTATTAGAATTAATCAATTATTACGTTTTAATATTTACGTTTATTAATTTTTTTAATTTAAAAATTGTTTCACTTGGTTTCCACTCTTTTGCGAACAAATAAAATAATCACAAAATTACGACTCAAAGACTTAAAATTGATGTACGTTATAAATTCAAACAGTACTGCGGACCAGCCACTTGGATAAACGCTACAGCTCACAAGTAGCGCCTCCGTCCGCAGCGGGCCTCCGGGGCGACCGTGACAGAGTGACGCGGGTCCAGTCAGCCGGTCCGAAATAGATATTTCGCCGGTTGTCGTCTTATTTGTGGAATTTCCAAACGAATTATGTACATGACAGTGTGTTTTTCGGGTAAGTTTTTTATCTACGTTGCTAGGTATATACCTATATAATTATACTAGCTTTCCGCGCCGCGCTTACCCCGCGATCCCCTATTTTATCCCCTTATGGGTTGAACTTTCAAAGATCCTATATTAATTAATGTCTACGTCATAATAGCTATCTGTACCTATGCCTTCGATCCGTCGGCTTGAGCTGTGCGTGGATCGATGAATCAGTCAGTCAGTCAGTAGGTAAGTAATTCAATTAATTAGTAGGTACCTATATATATAGATTGTTTACCATTCCGCATCTTATTTGAATGGTCCCAAAAATTAGTAAAATGCTTAAAATAAATAAATACATATCCTGACACATTACTCACACAGGGTTATACTAGGCAGAGCATGTGGTTCCTATACTATGGAAACATAACTTATATACTCTTTTTTTTTTGTAAATACGTAGATAGTATACCTACTTTGCGTGCTTGATAAACTATGGTTTCATGCACTTAGATATCTCATAAATATCATTTACCTACCCGTAATTTGGTCAAAAAACGACTTCCTAATATTTTTATAAAGTACCTACTAGATTCGTATAGTATAAAAACAAATACTTATTTATTTACTTGTAATGACAATGAGATATTTTCGTCGTAATCACCTACTAGAACGTAACTTGTATGTGTACCTTTTTAATTTTTCCAATAAGAATTTTGTTTGTAACACAGCGCCATCTATTAACGAGTAGCATGGCACAATTCTACCCTTCAAACAAATTCAATGGTTTGTTAATGGCCCCAGAGGTCGCTACTTGCATGCTTTTGGAAGTAGGTAAGTGTGGAAAAGAGATTCATGTTCATAAAATCAATGCTAAATATAGTTACTATAATTATATTTCTCATTGTATTATTGTTCATTTCTGTAATCTACTTATAGTGGGAGAAGTAAAGATATTTTATTATTATAATCACAGGGTTAATTTTCAATGAGTAAACAAACTTTCAGGGATTACTTATCGTAGGTAAACTTTTATGGGACCTATTCAAATCTCAAAAAAATATTGATTAATTCGTTCACTAAACATTTCAATTAAATTTGCTAATACCATAAAAAAGCTTTACCTCAAAGTTCGCGGAGTGAAAGTTAGCGGAAAGGCGAAGTGAAAAATGCAACGAACTTCCGTCGAGAGTAAGAGTGAAAGACTTCAGGAAGACTTTACAGCTTTAAACGTTGTTTTAAGCGATTTATAAGTTGATGCACAGGTTTTTTGTTCAGCCAGTTTGATGAAGAAGTTTTTTCTTTATCTGTCTGATTGTTTAATTTGTGTTTTTATGTGTTGTAATTGTTTTATTTTTATACGTAATATTTTTATTCGTTTTGTCTTATCATATTTTAATAAGTTATTATTATTTTTCTAATAAGATTTGTAGTCTAGTAACAAAAGTATTTTCTATTTAGGTATCTTAGATATTTAAGTAATAACAACATATAGAATTATATAAAAATGGCACAAAACGACATAAACTTTAAACGAACTTTTAACAAAACTTTCAAAACAGCATCAAAGTATAATTAGGTATTCATTAAAAAAATAATATGTCCATGTAGGTAGGTATGTGGTTTAGAATTTGAAATCTTATGATATATTTTTACTTTCTGATTAAATAGACAATGATTGCTATTAAAACTGAATCATGTATGTTTAAAGTTTTGTTGATCTATATAATTATATTCCAATATGTTAATAATTATCCTCGTATATATAGTATATGGATGGACGTATAGGACACGAACACCTATTAAAACCCTCTTTTTAATAGACTTCATGAAGTGATATGATATCACCTTAAATAATTTACAGTAAAATTACCGCTATACTATATTACTATATAGATAAGCTATCTGCGTTATATCGTATAGGTGTCTGGATAAACTAATAACCTATCGGTTGATCTCGCCAAGTCGGTGTTAGAGATAGCTCGCATTCAGTGCATCAAAGACGCACACCTCATGCGTAAAAATCGCTGAGTGCCTCCGCAAACCTGCCCTATACGTTTTAGAAGCGAGGCAACCCGAATACCGCTCTTAACGCAGTCAATTTTAATTAATTCCAACAAGAAGTCATATCATATGCTTATTTATGTATAGGTAACCAGATATATTTTTAATCTATACAAATAAATAAACTTGGAGTGTCTGTATGTAATGTTAAAATCATAGATTTTGGTTAAATATGAAGGTAGCTAGGTTATACAAAAAAAAAAACACTTTTTTCAATTTTTTTCTGTCTGTCTATCTGTTTATTCAGGTTAATCTCCAAAACGGCTGGACCGATTTTAACGGGATTTTTACTACGATATTTTATTTTATACAAAGTAGGTAAGTGGTGATACTTTTATTTCACAACGCGGGTGAAACCGCAGAGTACAGTATTGCGATATAAATTTCTTACTAACCCCACAAAATTGGACCAAGTCTATACAAACAAATACTCTCACCCGCTCAGCCGTCTGCCTAGACATTTACTCATTTCCCAGGCAAAAACTCGTTTAGCCATCAGTTAAAATGGGCGGGCCCAGGCAATGGCGGCGGGGCCCATATCCGCCGTGGACTGATTGAGTTCAGATATGATTGATCAACCAGCCTCTGTGATTGACTGTCGGACGTACATATATACACGGTAATGTGTTTATTTGGGTGGTTTCTGGAAGGGAAATTAGAGAACGGTGCGATAAATGCGTTATCGCGGTATAAACTTATTTGTAACTTATTTTATTCTAATAATATTATAAATGCGAAAGTTTGTGACTTAAACACGTTAAAACTTCTAAACGGATTTGGATGAAACTTGGCAAATAAATAGATAATACCCTGGAATAACATATACGCTACTTTTTATCCTGGGTACACATAAGATATCTCGGGAACGCGGGTGAAACTGCGGGGCGGAATTTAGTTTTAAACTAATTTTGTTATTTAAAATTGGTAATGTTTTTTTACCTAGTACAATGTCAGCAAAAACCTAAATAAGGTGAATAGGTTTGCAGCCCATACCCATTTACCTTCACCATCACCTAACGACCTTACCTATTATAACGAGTTCCAATCTTATATGAAACTAGCTGTTCCCCGCGGCTTCACTCGCGTTCCCTTGATAAAAAATAGCCTATAACCTTTGGGAATAATGTAGCTTCCTATTAGTGAAAGATTTTTTCAAATCGGACCTGTAACTCCGGAGATTATATAGCATGTTCAAACAAACTCTTCAGTTTTATTATTAGTATAGGTATAGATTATGAGATGGACCAAAAAAATGGTTATTGGAATATCCTATAGGTAAGAAAATTTATCAAGAACCATTTTTCTACCATTATTTGAAATAAATCAAATGTGACCGCATACTGGAAATTAAAATTACAAGCTGACAAACAAAACTATTGGAAAAATATCCACTTTGATTTAATTGAACAAAGAATATTTATAATTGTAAATCAACACTTTGAAGTTGAACCGTTTATTGGTGAAAAAAGAAATACCCATTTAATTTTGAAAATAATTAAGAATCCCTAACAGATTAGATTTTATCTCTCTCAGTCCTCTTCTCTCTATGCCACTCGCACTCTAGCAGCTTGGGCTATGTGGTCAAAAATAGAAATATTAATATATTAGGTTTTTTACTGTTATCATATTCTTCGAAACAGTCGAGTTTTTTCAGCGTAGACAACAATTTAAAATGTTTCAATTCAATAAACTATGTAATAATAAATCGTACACATAATAGTTACAATATCGGATATAGTTATTTATTATAGAGAGCTTGCGTTGAAAAATCTAATCTAAATAAATTATAAAAGTAAAACGTGACTGACCGACTGATCTATTAACGTACCATCTCAAACTACTGGACGGATCAGGCTAACTAAGGCATACAGATAGATTATGACGTAGGCATTATCTAAGAAATTATTTTTGAAATTTCGACACCTAAGACAGAAGGCGCACGGGAGACTTGTCTTTGCGACTGTTTCGTCGTGTGACGTCACGGGCTTGTTCGCCATACAAAATCCAAAAATGTCGACCAGGATTACTATATTTAATTTGTCAAAATCAATCAAAATCAAAAACTCATTTATTCAGTTTAGGCCCTGATAAGGCACTTATGAATGTCGATAGTTACAATCATTACAATAGACTCTACCACCGGTTCGGAATACACTTGAACTGAGAAGACTCCGGCAAGAAACTCAGCAAGCCTTAATTTTTTTTTAAATCGTGAAAATTTATAATAGGCCAATAAATAAACAATTATTTACCTACTTTCTGATCTACGAATTTAACAAGATACATAGACAATATTCTATGTCCACATTGTTCCCGGCCCCTTGTACCGATAAATGTTCTTTGTACCAAGTAAGTAGTTGGTATCTCATTATTTCTGCGCTCTCGTGTGTAAGAAATCCTGAACTTGCTTTCAAGTTATCTATTCTGCTGCAAAATTTCGTCTTTCACAAATGTTTCTACGTGTATTTCACAGAAAATCTAAGGGTTTTTTTTCCTTTAACGTGCGTTATGGTTAATTATTTTTTATATTTATTTCACTTTTTTGGAAAATAACTACCTATTGTATTTGTAATTTACCTATTGTATTTTAGGTACCTACATGGTATTACTTTTCAATGAGTAGCCAAATTTTCAAGAATTTTTGTATCTACCTATTATCATTATGAACAATTCTGAAATCACGTAAAGAAAATTACCGTTAAGAAGTACCTACTTCCGACAGCTGCACATAAGAAGTTCACTTCTAGGCTTTGTGCGCTTTCCACCGTCAACCACATCATCACTGACCACACGGTGATATTTTGGTCAAACACAAGACTATAATTAAACATTGTAAAAAAAAGACTCAATTACGCATATGCTGAACGGATTTTGAACAAAATAGGATACTTTTTATCGAGGAAAAACAAGATCCTTCGGAAACGCGGATGAAACCGTAGGGTGGAAACTGCTATTATAAAATTATGATACTTAGAATACATAGAATCCTTTGTTTGGTTTTTTGGTAGTTGGTAAAGTAGAGGTGCCTATTAGTTTAAAGTGCTTGAGAAAAATGAGAACAAAACATTGCAAAACTATGCATTTTCTCAAGAACAGTGAAGCGTCCAGCATTTACTCAAAAACACAACCCTTTTCACCTCTTGCTTAATAGTAGGGGGATGTGGGTGGAGTGAAGGAGATAGGAACATATTAGTAGGAGATGGAATCTCTTAATGGGTGGACATTAGAATGGCGTCACACACAGGGCTTTGTTAAAACTAACACCATTGTTAAATGAGACGTAGGTACGTATATTACCTACAAAACTTTCAGGTGTATCTTTAATTCAATTTAAAAATTAATTAATTTAGATATTACATGCAAAAAATAAATGAATGTAATTATGTCATCTTAAATTGTATATAAATAATATAAATATATTAAAAATACACATACAGCGACTATAAAGTTCCAATAAGATTCTGACCAAATTTCTAATATATTTGTAATTAAATTCACGATAAATTATATTTGAAACATCATCGTAATAACTCACTTTCACATTTATGTAAACAAGTCAACATCGGAACCAATAATGATGAAATTTGGTACACAGATAGCCTATGATATAGAACAGGGCATAGGCTCCTTTTTATCCCAGCGATGCAGGTGAAACCGCGGGAGATAGCTAGACTATTAAATAATAAGAAAGATTAAAGAGAAGTATAAATTAATTACTTCTAATTCAATACTCAGTAATGATTCTAATAGTAATAATAAGATATAATAGATCCTATGTCAATAGCTAGCTACAAATACAAGTAAATAGTTATGTCTCGGTGTGTATGATTAATGTAGGGTCTGCGCTTGATGGAGGTGTTATGCTCACATAATTTTATTCCCGTCCAAGAAAACTTGACTGATGGGGCAACCCTATTCACGTTGCCTTTAAAATCTGAGCATTTTATTAATGGAATTATACCTTATTGTGGTAGAGAATGCAATCTTATGATCTTACAAATTGAGGAAATATTTCTGAAAAACAAGTATTTGGTATTTTTATGGTTTATGTTGGAATTTGATATCATGATAATATGTTTACATATTATTGTACGTTGTATTTGAAATACAATTTAAAAATAATTAATTTAATTTTGAAATAGGTAGTGAGTGCATAATAAATATTATGATTCTAAACATACCTAGGTAGGTAAAATAACCATATCTTCCATCAGTTCTATATTCCCAACATGAAAGGAAAATATTTTATTTAATTTTGACGGGCCAGTTGGCGTAGTTGGACACCACCTATCACGCCGCTAGTCATGGGTTCGATTCCCATTCAGGACAAACATTTGTGTGCATGAACATGTCTGTTTGTCCTGAGTCTGGGTGTAAATTATCTATAAGTATGTATTTACAAAAAAAAAAGAAAGTAGTATATGTAGTA
The DNA here is from genome assembly GCA_963555595.1 of Tethea ocularis. Lineage (NCBI taxonomy): Eukaryota > Metazoa > Arthropoda > Insecta > Lepidoptera > Drepanidae > Tethea > Tethea ocularis. The sequence continues at coordinate 7,380,635 of OY741972.1, read as the reverse complement.
TATCAGTTATCTGGTTTCCATAGTACAAGCTCTGCTTAGTTTGGGATCAGATAACCGTGTTAAAAAAAATAAAAAATAACTACGAAGTCTTACAAAAAGATAGACCGATGAAATGATAAACTCATCATCATTTTATTTTACACGATTGCAAAGGGAAGCGCTGGACAGAAACCGGTGTAGACAGATTATCGTTCCAAATGTAAACCCGAATCTGACCATAATCCTCAGACTTAGTTAACGACCACAGAGTATTCTGTAAAAACATTGCCTATACTATAGCTATGAAAAAAGAAGCGTAATAAGATTAAAGCGATTAAAGCGATTAAATATCACTACATAGTATAAAACAAAGTCGCTTCCCGCTGTCTGTCTGACCCTATGTATGCTTAAATCTTTAAAACTACGCCACGGATTTTGATGTGGTTTTTTTCAATAGATAGAGTGATTCGAGAGGAAGGTTTATATGTATAATACATGCATATTATAGTTCAGAAAACCCAAGAAAGCCGTGCGAAGCCGGGCCGGGTCGCTAGTACTATATATATAGGTAGGTATGTGCGTAACTTAGCGATCGATCATTATCAATGCGTATCATAAATCATCGAAAAAAATACCTCCGTTTCTATGTAATTGTAAATATCCCATACATGGACAATGATTTCACACGTTAACCCACACACGCAAAATGCGTAGTTACGTATTAATCATGCGATACAGGGCCGGAGCCCGGAATGCTAGGTCGTTAATCATCAGGCGGACGCCCGCCCGCAATCTGAACGCGGCGTGTGCGGGGGCGCTTTTTGTTAATTAATCTGCACTTGTATGTATATCGTTTATGTGCTATATGCTTATATATATTGACGCTTTGATAGTCAGATTCTGTGTAGGCGTCATGTTTCGATATTAATAAGTTGATATACTGGCTAAGCTAGGCTTGGTTCATTGACTGAATATGAAAAAATAATATTTTTCATACAATCCAATCAGTATTATAAATGCGATAGTGTGTGTATTAGTGGCGAGGGGTGAAATTATGGCGAGGTAAGCCGTTCAAAAAACACGTGTAATTTTATAATTACTGTTTTTTAAGCATGATAAAAGTGGCTTTGAAATTATGAAAATGCGGGATTGGGATTCCTAAAAGGTAAGCCGATGGGAATCGGCTTATAGGGACCCGACGCCACTGGTGTGTATATTTGGTACCATTTAGTAAAGATTTTAGTGACACTTGGAATATAGATAGATAATGCCCTGGAATAACATAGTAGCAACTTTTTATTCCGGGCAAACAGGATCCCTCGCGAACGCGGGTAAAGCCGCGGGGTGGAATGCTAGTTAGGTATAAAATTCATATTTCTGAAAGAGATCTCTTGAAGATCAGTAAATATCCTAGTATTGCAAACGTCCTTAAGCAGAATGACCATTTTCCATCAGGTGTATCGTCTTCTTCAGTGGCGTAGCTTATCCTAGAATGAAAAAAATCTTTGTATCAAAAAATATTGGGGGCCCAAACTAATGTGTTTTTACTTATAAAATGTTTGGCCCAGCAGCCTAAAGTGTTATAAAATCTCGGTCTCCTCGGGGATCGGGGCCCCTATAGCCCGGGGGCTCCGAATCAATGATACATCTGATACGCGCGGTAGCTACACCCCTGGTCTACTTGCTAGTTTACCTATTGAAATAATAAAAATACTCTCGTTAAAACGTACCTACATACTGAATAATCAAGGTATGAAAAAACATAATGTGAAGAGAGAACAAATAAGTATCTCCATACTCTGAAAGCGTTATGAAGCAAAGAATTTCATACACTGTATCGTAAAAATAAAGTCTCAACATTGCCTGTACTATAAAAGTTCACGAGAAACTTTCACAGTGAAAAATCTAGAACAATACCAAGATGTGAATACCAGACCATGATTGCATTCCTAATTCGTCCACATACCTTTCTAGGTGCCGTTCGGAGGGGGCAAAGCGCAGGGTGGGGTGTGAAGGTACCCCATTTCGCCCGGAGTCCGGAATTTTGGCGGTTTACATTCCGCATGGTCATTCTTGGAGTCATAATTTGCCGGAGCTACATGACATGGTATGTGGAAGTAATTGTTTTTGTAAAGTTACGTAATTGTGGAATTGTTCTATGTGTACTATTTCTGTGAAGTTCTATGTGTACTTAATTTGTTTTTAGGGTTATGTGTACAATAATGTAACGGCTAATATCAATGTGTGTCAGTCCATCGCAAGACCGGCCATCGTGAAGATCCTTGATTCATCGGGGAGTCCTTTGTAGTGAATGTCTTTCGGCTGACATGATCATAGTGTCAGTCCATTTAACACAGTGCTCTATGATTTTTTTTGTGTGCGGATATTCAAAATAATCATGAATCGTAGAATGATTTAGTATATAATTATAAGTAGGTACAATTTCGAATAAATGTAATATCATTCGTTTCTTATAAGACATTCACCCACCAATAAGATTTTAATATCCTATTAGATAAAAAATACACATTTTTCTGAACAACTTTTTACTAGTACTGGTACCTACCTAGTACTTTTCGCATGGAATTTTGATACTTACTGCGGAATAGCCGCATGGTCATTGGCGTTTACAAGATTCCAGTTGTACCCAAGGAGCGGGTAAGCTAATGTGGAGTATATGCGATACGGGTCCGTTTAATACCCGCCATCTACACAGACTTCATTTGTAGTTTTTTACATGCAAAAGTCTATAAATTAACTCAGAATGCATTCAACATTTTGTTATTTAAATAAAATAGGCAATTAAATTATTAATATCAAATAAATTCCATAAAATACCTACAATAAATAAAACCATTTAATAAAAGTTTTTTTTCTTCATCAATAAATATTGATTAATTTATTTCAAGACTGAATTTATATGTGACCAAATTGCTAGAATAAATAAAAAATATTTGTGTCTAATGTATAAAGTCCACCTCCATACGATGTAGCCGAAGATATGTACAGAATGTTGGTCTAAACTTAATATTTTACGCTATTCGTTTCAAGAGGTGCTTACACTGAAATGTTTTTTATGTTTTTTTTTTAGTGTTTTATATATGTATAGTACTTATAAAAATGATTATTTATAAAAGTATGAACGGTAATTGTTATTTATAAGTTTACCACAGTATGTATAAAAAAGGATGACTATAGTTTGGTCTGGTTTCCATAGTACAAGCTCTGCTTAGTTTGGGATCAGATAACCGTGTGTGAAATAAATGTCCCAGAGAATGTCCTAGGATAGTACAAGACACAGGTATATCGATTTTATTTCAGAAAATTGAGGTTCTAATATAAATCCTATTTTATATTCAACAAACTACATTATAGGTACCTCTGTATTAAATACAATAAAAAATATATTTTTTTAGTAAAAAATTCGACAATTTCACAAAAAATAACACTGCTAATTTAACAACTGGTGATGATTTGATTTCGCCAAACAAATATTGGCCAAACAAAATGGCGTAGAGTAGGTACTTACAGTCCGACCATACTAATTACATTAAAATCACCGACACAGCACCGTAGTAAATCACTGTACCTATTATGTACTCGGGGAGGCCTCATCCGCATCTCCTAGACCCGTCGGACGAATGTATAAATATTCTAAATATACTGAAATTTCGTGCCATTTCTTCCTTAAAAAGCCCACCATAACTCTGTATAAAATATCCATTGGAAAACTATCTCTATTACCTTAAGGTTAAAGTAGAAATTATTTAAAACATGATGTGAGTTATGATGTTTAATGTGTTGATAAGGCAGTCCTTACAATCCTTTCTGTTTAACTATTCTGTTTGAATAATTGCCGGGTGGACCTGAAGGGTTAGAGCATATTCATGCTATGTCCCATTGTGGTTAGGGTCTAGGGTAGGTACGTAGATATGTTTATATGTATGTGTAGTTGTCGTCTGGAGTGGACAGTGTTCTGTCGAGTATACAGAAAATTATGTGTGTAGGAAAGTCATGGATATAATTTCTGTGAATATTTTTCTAAAAAAATCTTCTTTAGTGAATTAATACATCGAAGGGTATAAGGTGAGGATGTGGTCTAGGGATAAAATAAACAAACATTAATCATCATGGCGCCCAAATCCGTGTGGGGAAAAACTACTAAGTTAAGATCTCTACCGCATACGCGACCACAGACAAAGTAAATTTGCATCTAAAACTGAATTGATACTGATTGATTCCTACAAGATTCCTAATTGTTTAGTCCTGATGTCTGGCCACTTATAATGTTTTTTTCTTTATTATTTCGTTTGACAAGTTGACTGACAGTAATTGAAGTATTAAAACCCAAAAAACATTATAAGTGGCCAGACATGTCCAAATACTTGTACTTTAATGAAAAAAAGTTATTTTATAGCATTATCTTGGGAAGAAAACTGTACTATAATATAATTTTTTAATTTCATTATAGACGGGTGTGCATAAAGTGGGTCATTAAAGTACTGTTTTTGATTTCATAATTAGAACTTTACGATATGAGAGTAGATAAAATACATTAAAATATTACGCAACCAAGTCAAGTTCAGGATCGCTAGATTTAAAAGTTCAACGTGTACTTTTAAATTTAGCGATCTATGTAGTATTTAATTTTTTTTTTTTTTTTTTACTAAGTACCTATATAGGTCTTTGTTTTACCACAATCTCACCGTGGTCAGTGATGATGTAGCAGATGCTGGTAAGCACACAGAGCCTAGAAGGCACTGGCTCTCAAGCGCAGCTGTCGGAACACACCGGTGCTTGGCGCCAGATTTTCAACTTGAGAATGGTAGCCAGCCAGGCGAGTACTACAAAGCACCACCGTGCAATCAAATAATTTACTATAAAATGTCACATATTTTTTCAGATTCAGTACAAATACCAAATAAACACGTCCCAAAACATAATCCTCTAAATACAAGTTTTAAGCAATAACTGTAACAAATGTATGTAATTTCGTTTTAGTTTAGTCATGGCTGCGGGCGCTGCGCTCGCCTCCTGCTTCCGAACTGTCTTTGAGATATGCCAGATTAATTTATAGCCAATTCTATTGTGATCAGTTATCAGTTGATATAACGATCAATAGCAAAAGTTAGACAAGATATAGCATCTTGTCTAAGTTCCGACTAAATGATGAAGTTTGATCTTGTCTTATTAAGTTTTAACTCCGATGACGATATTTTTTATTTTTAATTTATTATCACGATAAAATATATGTAACACATTGAGGATTTTTGATTTCATGACAAGGTCTAAAATATCTTTGAAAAATTATGAAAATCTACCATTTTTGATAATATCTCAATATTTTCTCTAATTGGAACAAAAAATAGGTACTTTACAACATAATGCTGAATTGGAGGACCGATTTGTAGCAATCCACTTAAACCTAAACTAAAAACATGTAGGTAACATTGCTTTGTATTTTTTAATTTTATTCTTGACATAAACAAATATAATTAGTACTTTCTTTCTTTTAATAAATCATTTATAAAGTAAGAAGGAGAACCTAGCCTAGCCTATTACGTTTTTTTTAATTTACTTACATACGAGTATTAGGTAACCCTTCTTAACATTAATTTTACCCTATTCCATTCAACTATTTGACAATCAAGAGATGCATCTCAAACCGGTATTATACCGGTATTATACATTATTTAGTGGTCATCTCAGGCCAGGTCAATAGCAGGTCAGGTCAAAGGGATGCTGGAAGGTAAGGTCAAATGTCAGATTGAGATACAAATTGATGATTTTTGTTGAACTTTACATACTAATAGGGTTGTGTAAGGTCAAGTGTCAATTTAGGATGATTTTATAACCGGTCATGATTATTTGAATTTTGTTGTCATAAAAGTGTGAATAGGGATGTTGAATATATTTGAATAATATATTATTGACATTCGAATTTTGATGTCATAACTATATAGGGTACTCCCCGTTGACCTAGAATCATGAAATTTGGCCACAGTCCAATGAAGGCTGTGTTTCCAATACTCGCCGGTTCGGATATTTTCCAGGACATTGCGTTGTATTTAACGATTAAATTGGAAATGGATAATTATTTATCAATAAATTACATATTGTATGTATTTATTCTCGTGATTAATTTCGTAAAATATATTATTAAATAATATTCTAGAATAGATACATAAGGTGTCACGTTGACCTGTTTGTTATTTTGTGATCAGCTTATAGTAAGTGCACCATGTCACGATCTCTTGACTCGAGAGAGCTTTGATCTTATAGTGAAAATATGTTTTTATTATTCATATACGTTGTCACATAAAATACACGTCAAATATTATACTATTTCTTACTAAAACATATTAATTCAAAGTATAAAATCAGTTAATAACTTGTAACATAGACTTCATGATAAATATTTTATGCAATGTCTAAACTTGTTAATTGCATGAACCAAATCTAATTCGTAGCCGGCAACTGTCAGCGTGGTCGTAGGCACTGCTACATTGTAGCACTCGTAGCAAACAAGCTGCTGATACTCAAAAGTATCTAATTCTAAATGGTTTTGATCAATAAATAATCCTATAAAAATAAAGGCAATTTCATATATGTTTATTTAATAAAATGATTATGTATATTGTCAGAACTAAAACTTTAAAGAGCTTGGTTATTTTTTAATATAAATCTGCGACGGTAATTTATAAACGCTGTCAAATACCTTTTTCAAACGCTCGTAGCAACTACTTAATTGTAAAAAGAAAACATCTTCGTAACAGGTTATAAGTACAGGATAAAAATGTCTGGGTATTTTTCACAGAGTAATGGCGGGCTAGACCGTTTGACATGCAGGGGCGGACTGGTTGTTTAAGTGGTATAATTATTTTGTATATTTATTAGTTTGAACAAGTCATAAAATGTTATTTTGGATTTAAAGACCGTTGAAAAAGTGGTTAAAGTTAAAGAAGATAATTTTAGGGCTCTTTGTTTTTCTCTAATGTACCTGTTATATCAAAATAATTTATTTACACGCTTAGATTATAATGATTAGCAAATTACTTCACCCTTTTAATTTCTAATCCAATACAAAATTACAATAAGAGCCTCAAAACAATCGAAACAAAACTCCAAAACACTAACGACCGCTAACCAAACCAAACACTTGTACCAACTTTGTAACTCTAACAATTCATTCCCAAGTTCGGCCCTGCGCATTGGCCGAACGAACCCTTTCCCCCTCCCCGGGGTACACCGCACCCCCCTCTATCCCCCTAGTTTCCGAATTAATTGCAATCAAAAGGAAGGACACGAGTGTAGTCCACCCCTAACTTCGTGTGCCATGTTGAAAATTTGCTCGACGACTGTGGCAGTGTGGGTGCGTTGTTTGCATGTGTGAATTGTTCACGTACGATTTGTAGATAGTTATTTATGTGTGTGTAAATTTGCACGCAATGGCGCACTTTCTCATTTTGAATCTTTTTGTGCTGTGATATCTTAGTAAAGGTTGTCTCTTGTCTGATTTGTCCGGTAAGGTTGATGCAGCCATCAGAGGCTACCAACACTAGTCCATTAAAAAAAATACTCTTGTCTTTAAGAAATATTTAACTCCTCTTCTTAATATGATCTCTACCACAGTGGTAGATTGTAGTGCAGTGGCTATAACTATGGTATTACTATAATATGGTATTACTACTCAAAATCTTATGTAGTACATCAACAATGCTCTATCCAGCTTCCTCAACTCACCTATAGATATGACATTCCATAGCACGATCGACTAGCAAACATTAGCAAATATCAAGAAACCGTTATACCACTCATATACGATTCTGTGAAACTACATTAATATTTCAGAGCCCCCGTACAACTTGGGGTCCTTTCTAAACAGCCCTTGGTCTTCCAAAGTTATTCCAACTTTGTTCCACAGTTTGGAAGCTTTCGCTTAGGGGGCGCGTGTAAAGATTACTTTGTATGGGATGGGGGGTACCGTATCTTTAAGTTTTGTGTCTTAGTTTGTGCTCTGTGATAATAATGGAACTTGGTTGCGGGTCAAAAATAAGTTTCTAGGTTACTATAGAGATGTTATTACAATAGCAAGTGGCGATATCTAGAGCTGTTTGTTTCCAAGCACCATTTCTCAAACTTTTTACCAGGACCGACGGATTGTTGTTCTGTGTGGTATCTTAAAAATGTTGTGTTTGTATTTTTAATATGTAAGTGCTGATTCGATATTGATGTTTTTTTCTAACCAGGCATTTTATATTATAACTTGTAAAATGTTCTCGACTTAGGATAGTTTTTTTAGTAATATCTAGCTACAAAATTGAGATTGAAATCAATTATTTAGGCCTAACAGTAGGCGTAATTTTAACACGTAATATTATGTAAATTTTTAAATATACTCAAAAAGTTCATAAAAAACTAAAATCAGCTAAATAGGATGTTCATGCCGTCTGTAACAGATGCTGAAAGATAAGTCATTCAAGGTCTGTTAAAGATGGCATAAACCCCAGCATCACGTAGGATTAAACGCAAGAAAAATAAGTATTAGGTACTAAATAAGCAAAATTCATACACATATATAATAGAAATTAATTACATTTTCTGCTACAAAACTTAGAAACTCACACTATTTTCGGAAAACTGAGAAGTACAAAGATTTTACTTCGTTGACCAATAATTCAGGAAACAACTCAAATTATTACAATCTCATCCAATAAACAGTAATTTTGATCCCTTATCCACGGCATACCTTATACTAGTTCAATATCCCCCTTAAAATCTCAAGTACACTCGACGTCAAATATAATTTATGTACGTACAGTCGAATACATAAACAAAACGATCTAATCTGGTTAGTTGCAGGCAATATAGAACATATTGTTGGTAGGTATTCCGTTTTGATGTTATCTTTCTACTTGGTGAACATAGAGAAATGTTGATACCTCTAAGAGCTGGCTTTAGCTTAGGGTGGCTATAATGATGTAAATGAGAAGGACGTTTGAGCAAAAATGTTGATGATCGCTATGACTTGTTCTTTTTGTTTGTATTCAAGAAATAAAATAATCATTCCTGAAATAATTCGACAGTAAGTATGTGTTTACGAATGAGAAATATTAAGTTTACAATGCCTTTTTATATACCTAATAGTAATATTTTTTAAACCTATATAGTAATATTTTTTTTCAAAATACCATATAGCGGCGTTTCTAATTTCCTAATTGAATATTATGACGCCTGATTACCTGTAGACGTACCTCAATATCATAAAATAGTGACGACATCGGCCTGCAGCTTGTGTATTGTATGGTTATAAACCTGTACCAATCGATATACATACAAAAAATACCTTTATATATAAAATTCTATGTCCCTAATTAAGTGGTTAATTTCCCTATAGGTTTCATACCTACATACAACAAATCGACTTCTAAATGTTTATGTTATGTCCCTTTAGTAACAGTTTGATAATTTTAAATTCATTTCTTATATGAAACATAGTAGGAAGCTGCAAATGTGGCATAATTAAACCCCCTGGACACTGACTGACATAATTATATTAACGCACAACTTCATCATCATCATCATGTCAGCCGAAAGAAAGGCCTTGACTTAAACCGCCAATATCACAGCCACCCTACAACTCACAATACGTGGTAAAGTCAAGGAGCCAGAGAGATTTTGACCAATTTATAGCGTGCCAAGTGGAAAGATAAGCTAATACGGTTTACTACAGGGGCATACCCAGTGTATTGGAAAACTAATTTTGCATACCATCCACCCTTTGCACTTACGGGTAGGTACAGCGTGATGCCTCTGTTGACATTTAGTTGACGTCTCATTAGAAGCATTAAATATAAATGTTATTAATCTCTTAGGATGTCTTGTGTTTGACTACTATTTTGATTTCATTGTGACATGTGATTAAAGGTTGTACCTAATTATTTTTGCTTTTTAGGCTTTGTTAAAATATTTGAAGGTGGAAAACACATTGTTTATTGCTGGTATTGCTAATGTCCATATGTAATGGTGATCACTTACCATCAAGAGGAACGTCTGCCTGCTTTTCAGCCTTCTGACATAAAAAAATATATATTTGTTCCTTCAAATAAAACAATATATATTGGAGTTGTCATCACTTGTTAATTTTAAATAAATCAATATAACTATTGCTTTAAAATTTTTTTTTAGAAAATTTATGGACTCTTGTTGTATATTTTTTTTAAAACGCACTTTTTTTTGAAGTCCTTAATCTCTTATTTTAAATATATAAAAGTGTGTTTGTTGGTTTCTCCTTCTTTAACACAGCAATGAAGATAGGTCGGATAGTAACATAGACACAGACAGAAACATGAGCAAAACCGCGGGGCAAAACCTAATTTTTAATAAAATATTCGATTGCAACACTTATGTCCCATATTTTGAATATTCATCACCCACGTACTTAACATTTCAAACGAAATTGCAAATATCACCGTCCAAATTAAACAGATCCTTTTCAACATACCTTAGTTTATATAACGCATACTAATGACTCTAAGGCACGCGCTATGGTCCTGAAGGGTGACCAGTAAGGGACGAAAATTTCCGAAAGGGTTTACCCTAAAACGGGGACTCGAGCGATAATTAATGCCTCGAAACGACTGCGCGGTGCAGTTTTAACAAACGATAGTATACTTTAATGTTAGTAGTGATAGAGTTTATTGTGAGATTCGTAAGTGAAGTACATTTGGTCGAATTTTATAGTGAAGGGTGGTGAGGCAAATAAGAGGTTTGGGTACATACAAAGTTCGTAGAGTCGTTGATGAATGACACTCAGAGGGCCCATTGCCCTTCGGAGGTTTTAAGTGGGTAGGATAAGAAATGTCGGATATCTGGTGAAATATTTCGCTTTGGGTGTGTGTAGTCTGTTATTGTGTTTGTTTTGTGTAATTAATATGTTAAGTTGGCACGTATTGTAAAGTTTGATGGGCGATTTGAGACATCATTTGTTGGATATGAATGTGATTAAAGTTTCCTGCATAAATTATTATCTATCTAACTAAAATAAGTAATTACCTACATATCCATTACCAAAGATATCCACGATGGCCGATCTTGCGCTACTTGCATCCAGCGGTTTCCCGCGACCCTCACAAGATCATCGGTCTATCTTGTGGGAGGTTTGCCCACGCTGCGTCGTCCAATTCGTGGTCGCCACTCGAGAACCTTTCTGAACCAAATAAGTTAATATCGTCTTTAAATAAAATGGAACTAAAAATTCATAACAAATATGTAAATCTTCTTAGATTTAAAAAATAAATTCCCCGGCCACTGAATTGAAAGCCAAAATAATTCTAGCACCTAAAACTGATTGATACACCACGGCGACGTAACACGGACCCCCATCAACTTAGATGACTTGCAACGTGATGAGTACCACGCCATGTGTTAAGGGTTGGCCATTAGAAACGCTAATTATCTTAGTTTAGACACTCCCCCTTATAATGGTGCAAGTTTTACAAATGGCTTGTTAGTTTTTATTAGCAAGAAATTTGATAGTGGTCTTATTTGGGATCGGGTTAAAATATCCATAAATAGTGACTATTTTTCTATGACATGAAGATTTAAAGCTATGATAGTTCAATGATAGTTACGTCAAATATCGAGACGAAGGCAGTGTTGCTAGAAAAAGTTTGCTGGAATATTTAATATTTCCTACACTTTGAAGTGGCTAAAAGTGGACAGCAGATTAACAGCCTCTTTCGGTGTCACAGGGTGAGGGGGACAGGTGTACTTGAGAGTAAAAAATTACTTTATAATCAACAAATAAGTCACTCGCAACAAATCAATCCATCAATCATTATTCAACAGCATCATCATTTGACGTAGATGTAATTTTGAATATGATAAGCTTTCTTGTTATACCCACCACTTCCTTGGTAACTATGTTTATTTGCTACTCACCTTAAATTTTTAGTAAATGATTTAAAAGTGGCCGAAAAATGTAGCAGTACATTATTTAACCATGATATAATTGATATTTGTGGCACTAAGTACTGGACAAAGGCAGTGGGTTGGATATGTGAAAAAAAACGCTTTAATATAGGGTTACATGCCATTAAATTGTAAAGCTTTATCAGTACTCGTCAATATGAACAACTTTTATTATGAGACAAAAAAAAAAAGTATTTATACAAAGTACATTTGCTACAAGCCGCTACGTGCGTTAGACACTCAGCCTGACCCACACAGTAGGTCGTGGGTTCAATTTTAGCCCAGGACAAAAAAATTAGTGCATAAAGATGTCTGTTTATCCTGAGCCTACATTTGAAAAGTTTACAAGAGTTAAAACAATAGTTAAAAGTTGTGTTTACAACTTAGGGGGTGTGGGGGAACTCTTCATGGCCCCAGATCTAGTAAAGTTTAAGTATAAAGATAATTATTAAAGTTGAATTTAAAAATATGTATGTCAAAGTAGTACCTACCTATATTAGCCGTGCAAGCCTAGTTCCTTAATATCAGTTAAGGTGGAGGCTACGGTTCGGGCGTTGAATTAAAATTTTATTACGTTTTTTGCTAATTGCAGGTCAGTTATATGTCGTAAGTTATCAACATGTTATTTGCGATAAGAATGGTAGTATATTTACTGATTAATAACAAAAGAAATCATCAACACATTCCTCCAAGGATATTAGTAACATTTTCATGAAATAGTCGTATATGTTGGTAATATACCTTGGATGAATATGTTGGTGATTAATTTGTGAGTGAAAAAACGTGATAAAATTTGAATTTAACGCTCCAACCGAAGGTTTACCCTTAACTGGTTTCCATAGTCCAAACTCTGCTTCAGTTAAACGTGCGTGAAGAAAATTCAAGGGTATTAAATATAACTAAGTAATTAGTTTCATTAATACATAGAGAGCCTAATCATGCGTAAATCACTAGTGTTGTGATAAGAGTATTGATATCAAAGCTTTCCGCGCGTTGCTTCATTAGCGAATGGATAATGATGTATTGTTTTATGTAAGTATTATATTTTACTTTACATATTTAGATGTAATTTAAGAAAGTGAAGCCATTATTATACAATCTTATACTTAGGGCCATTTGACAAGAAAAGAAGGTCGTGCTGTATTCACCTTTTTTTGGCTCATGGATGTATGTACCTTTTGTCAAAACGGGCCTGTGTTCCTAATATTATAATATTTGATTGATCATTTTTTATCGTAATAATCATCAGTACCTGGTTGACCGAGCTTTGCTCGTGTTTTCTAAAAATGAAACCTTGCTAGATCGATTTATCTCCCCCGAAACACTCTGCATACAAACTTTCATGAAAATCGTTGGAGCCGTTTCCGAGGTTGAGATTATATATATATATATATATATATATATACAAGAATTGCTCGTTTAAAGGTATTAGATGTATTTTTGAAAAATTAGGACTAGTTTAGTTTTGTATAACTAGTTGCAATCTGATCAGTATTTTGTCTTGACCATATTTTTTTAAATATTATTTCAAATACTAACTTTGGCAACTAAAACTGAATCTAGTTCCCACATCACGACATCAAAACACATTAACGTTATGCAATAACAGCGCAATTCATCACATACTCGTACGTATACTCTGATCATTAAACGCACAAAGCCTTAAGCACCCGGAGGAGCCTTTAGAATCCGCCGTCTTTATGAAACTATGAAAACATAATGACCATACGTCACATCGTAAAATACCTACCAAAACAATAGGAGCTCGCGACAGAAATTAATATATCATTATGTCAGACCCATGTACTGGCAACCCTCATACTGGCTTATATCCTTTTCTAGCTTGAACAAAAGTGTATGTTCCGTCTCACTCTTGGGCGGAAAACTTTAGTATGAATACGCGAATCTCTCCCGTGATTGGGATTTGTTAATCTTCCCGCCTGCTGAAATTGCTGAACTTAAAATTCTAATGTGCTACAATGCCATTGGGTAGTGTTTGTGTTTGTTTGTTTGAAATTTACGTTTGCAAGTTATATTTCAGAATTATTGTTGGTAACACTAATTAAGTTTTTTTTCAATTATATTTATGTTGTGTGCACTGATAGCAGCTCATGGGCTTTTTAAATCAAGTGTTTCTGTTGAAAACAGAAATCCTTGATGTCTATAAAATGTAAGACTGGAGCAGTGTGCTAAAAAGTGCAAAGTTTCCATTGATGGCTATATAGGCTTTATAACATTAGACTTTTTTTAGAGTAAATTTTTGGATTCAACTGTAAAAATAAATGATTGAAGCAGAAAAATCAAAGCGCAACAATAAAGAACATTAATCTGCTAATGTTCGCGCGTACAAAAAAAAGCGGCGTCTATAAAAACGAGGCCAATGATACGCGTTGTAGTTCCCAGCGTGGCTTGTGAGCCAGAGCCAGAACCAGGGCTTTGCAGAGCCGCACTTCACATCACAGGCTAATTTACACAGGGCCGCCACAAAGAAAAATACGCTAATTAAAAAGTGAGTCGTCACAAAGTGTCATAGCAAACGGGAATGTCGGGGAAACGACAACGGATACAGCCTGTTGTTTTGTGAACATGTTTAGATGTTTGTTTTTTTTTTGTTTGTTCATTTTGTTGGGATCTTATAAATACCAAAATTATTTGCGACTAGCGCAATGTATCAAACGTAGCTGGTCACTTTACTATGTCACAGTAAACATTATGTAATTCACAGGTTTCAGAAAACTGTTAAGAGTAATTTTTTTACCTAGTTGTGGTGGGTCCTAGAGACCACTACATACTCTGACCAAGTTATGGCTCGTACCTACTTACGGTCTATAAAGAGTAAAGGTGTAATGACCTCTATTAAATCTTCAGTAAGATTTCAGTCTTACTTAGGTATTATTTATTTGGGTTATGTTGTTACACTGTTGAGACTAGGTATATTGCGATCGTCAAATAAATTAGTGAGACCTGACTGAACTATAATGGGCATACTAACCGCCTATTAAAAGGCAAGAAATTAATCTTCATATAAAAGACTCACAGGCATTTGCGATACAGAAAATAGTAAAAGTCTCTAACAACGCTATTATAATGGTTTGACGTAACAAGATCACATTCTCACAATAAATAGTTGGTGACATTTACAAGGATTGAAAACATGATGTCTGGAGGAAATGATGCGGAGGAAAGACTTTAATGAGCTGATACGAGTGCACTGAATACTCCGCGCATGTTGACGTTGGTTGGTAACAAAAGATCCTTTGCATTATAGTTTTCAAAGGAAAAACGATGCGGGCTGCCTAGGGTTAGAATATACATATATATGTATAGGATATAGCTGACTGATATATGACAAGCAATAAATAAAGCTATTGTTATGTTTATGGCTATTTTATCACAGGATAGTAAATGGATTTGATGACCTGTTTATGATTTTCCTTCAAGACTAATGATGCTTTTTGTATGATTTTATCAACTGATATAAGCTTTAGCAAGCAAATATGCTATATTCTGAGGGATCATCATTATTTTAGCTTTATCTATAATTAGGGTGGGCTATGGAACTGATTTCCATATCTCTCATTTTTACTCCATAATTATATCATACGCAGAGCCTATTTTTGGTTCGCTACGCACTTCTTTCTGAATCCATAGTTAAAGGGTTGAAAATTTCTCAAAAACGGGTCTGTATGCCAATATTTTTTTTTAAATACTCAATAAAAGTGCCAAACCTAACAATATCATTAAGCCCTATCACATTGTTTTTTAAACTCAGATAAAATAATCTCGCGCTTCTATGCTAATGTGTACCAACTTGCGCTTCAAACCGTTCGTTACCTGTAAACAAAAAAAATAAAACTATGACTTTTAATTTTTTAACGCTGAATTATAATTTTCATAGAAAATCTTCACCAAATCACCTACTTTACATAAAATAATATACAAGAGCTATTTTATCCCACATACGTTTGTAATACCTAGGTACTCTATACTTATATAAATACTTAAACGATGTTTATGTTTGTTCCAGATCCATGTATTGACGACGTGAATAGGGAAAGCATCAAGAATTAAAAGCCTTTTAATGACAGCCCGCTTCAGCAGCCTTCGGCTCCGACCTGTGGTGTGCGATACAGAGCCAAGAAATCAAACCACCAATGTTATCTTCAGCTTAAAATTTTGAGATTAATAAATATATCAAAATGTTATTATGAAGCATTGTGTATTGAAACTCAAATAACCTAGACAAAATATTGTACTTAAAATTTGTGTTATTTTTAAAACAACAAAATTAATTACTACAACTATAATTTTAAGCAAGATCTATAGAAAAGGAATTTGTAATAATACGTAGGTCTTTAATGAATTATATCTCTGAAACTTTAATGAATATTTGGAATTTCCAAAAAACTAAAAATACAATTTCCATGACATAAATATGTCATAATTCCTTATTTTGATTTTATACTCATTCTAAGATATTGTGACAACAAAGTGACGAGAAAGTTTTAAGATAAACTGTAGACATAAAATATAAAGGTCATAAGTAAATAGATATTTTCAAAAATTAGTTTTCAGCCTCAAAAATAATAGACAATTGTGTTTTTTAACTTGACGTGAAAATAAATAGCTTTGGCATGAAGCCATCCCGCCTAAGTGCTGCTCGCTTCTTAAAACCATAGGTGGTTTTATCGAGAGGTGAACGTTGCAGACAGGTACAAAAACGAACGTTTCAACGTTTTAGGTGATTGTTTCAGTACAATATTTATTTCTTACCTTTATTCAAAGGAAAATGTGATATTTTTAAAGTAAATCTATATAAGATAGATTTTATAATAAAATAAATTTGTTCGAATAAAAGGATTTTGTATGACGTTTGTGTTGTTAGGCAAATAATGTATGTTGGTTTAATTATGTTATTACGGTGTTATATATAATTAATAAATAAATTCAATAATACTTTTATAATAAATACTTATAAAAGTTACCTACTAATAAATGGCATAATATAAAATGATAAAAACCTAACCTAACCACGTGATATTTATAACAATAAGTACGGAAATTAAAATGTAAGTTTTCATCAGAGAACTGGTGAAGTCAATGTAAAAACATCTAGAAAAAGAAGATAATTTCGTTTTTAAAAGAGTCATTAATCAAGGTAATTAGAACCTTTTGTGGTTTGTCAAAAGGTTGCAACGCAATAGCAGTGCAATCGTAATTGGCACATCGACGCACCACGTGACGAGACCACAATCAAGGGAAAAAGTGGCAAAAAATACCCAACAATCGAGGCAAAAGTGGCAATTCCCGGCCACTCAGTGTTGATAGCATGGCGTTAATTAAGGTACAACACGCGGAGTGACGATAGTTTTTTTTTATTAGGAGTCCATTGCTTGATGTGAAAACGGTACGATAAAGTTTACCTATTTATATGTTGATTATGCAATAAGTAAAAATAATTTATTAAGATACGTAAGATAACATTGTATAACAGTGCTTCAGACTTAGATATAATATTTTCTACGGAATAGAATCTGCAATATTCAGACTAGAAAATATTTCAAAATAGTGCGAATAATAAAAAACTGAAATAAGAAAATACCTACTTATCTAAATAAAAATCTATATCAGGAAAATCAAAGACTATGTAAAAGTCACAAATGAAGATCGAAGCTTTATGTTTTTGGTGTATCTTTCTTTCACGCAGCAAAGACTGTGTGATGTGATGTTTTAAACTTAGTACTTATATAAGCACATAATGATATGATAAGATATTGCGATTTATTATTATTCATATTTACCATTGAAAAGTCACGAAGAGAGGTTTAAATGAAGAATTAACTTTATTTTTCTACGGAATCTAGGAAATAAATTGCTGTGCTCTACTTCCTTTTTTATTGGCACTAGTATGAAAGCCTTACTAATTGGTAATGTACACTGTACGAGTAGGTACTACCTATAGAAGTTTTTATTATTATTATTTTTCAATTTTCCGAATAATTCTACATCTTTGAACTGTAATAGGGTAGATTTATTTAGAAAAAAAGTTGTTTTAAATTTTTTTAAGAAAATTAATTCTTTAAAGTACATAAATGTATGAAAAAGCTTGCCAGTATAATGGTTGAAAAATTATGTTACCATAAAATATTAGGTACATCTCTAATAATGATAAATACATACATAATATGAATAAATTAAAACGAAATCTGCACATACAGACACTTAGCAAACGAGATCTATAATATTTCAATAATCAGTTCAAATATGGCAAAATCTTTTCCAAATATTTGAGTTCAAGAATCAACCGTGTACAGTATGACACAACTTAGATGTAGCATCGGCAAATCGTTTTCGTACACTTCACTTCCGAATTACACAACTAATAAAAATCGGTCATTATCGCGCCATTCAACGTTCAACGAGATCATTTTCGCCGATCATTTTTTAACTCATGAGTAATTTTGTAGGTGCACTATTTTCGGGAACGATCGATTTTACGAATTTTGCCGATGCTTCATCTAAGTTGTGTCATTCTATAACTAGCTACGTTTAAACATAATTACATATGTAATGGTAGTAAATAAATTCACCAGAGTACAGTCCAATAGTCTTGCTACAGTCGTTTGTATGCTAATGCTAATTCCTGCTTACTAAAAGCATTTGCGCTAAGCTTATATGTTTACATGGACTTAGGTACGTACAGTAAGAATGCAATTGGACTATGGCAGCCGAATTAAAAATTTTACAATTCAAATGATAATATTTTTTTGTGATTTTATCGTAGCTTTGATTTTTTTTACTGTTCTTCTTTCCTCATCACGGACTAATTAGATTTAGCAAGCAATGTGCCAATGAGGAATAACAACAAAAAAATCTAATTAGTCCGTCAGTTAGATTATCAAAAAATATTGGATACGTATTTTTTATTTTGATCCGAAAACAAAAAAGAACGAAGATACAGTGCGTTAAAATTTTCCGGTCTGCAAAAAGTGTACTAAAAAGTAGTTGTACAATGACGTCACAAGCCCCAATCCTGCACTTTGATGGGACTTATCTTTGTAATTTCTTATTGATTTGATAAAATAAAAAATACGTATCCAATATTTTTTGATATTCGAACTGACGGACTAATTAGACTTTTTTGTTATTATTCCTCATTGGCACATTGCTTGCGATTGACATCAATTGTTTTTTCGATAGATTTCTGTTCAAGCATGCTATGATTTTTTCACATCTAAATATCTAAAAGGAAAGCGTGACTGACTGATCGGTCGACTAACAGCTCAAACCACTGGACGGATTGAGCTGAAATTTGCCATACAGTTCTTTATTATGACGTAGGCATTCGCTAAGGATTTTTTTGTGAAAATTCAACCCCTAATAAGGTAAAATAGGGGATCGTAGATGAACCCGTAGGGTGAAAGCTAGTTGATTAATAACACTAGACTTCCAGGTACAATTAATATTTCAAGCTAGATATTTATTATGATAGTTTACATATATGACTATACTAGCGTCCGGTTTCACCCGCGTCCCCGAGGTAAAAACAAATTTCATCAAAATTGTTCCAGCCGTTTGAGTGTGAAGAAGTAACAAAGATACATTCACAAACTTTCGCATTTTAACATTAGTAGGATTGATATAAATAATATTTTAGTTGTAGGAATTTTTTACTTGATAAATTAAATTAGCTATGAAAATTTGCAACTATGTAATACATAAACATCCAAGTAAGGACAGGTTCTAATTTAGTATCAGGTGGCATCGCCGATGTGCGTCGAAGCCTGGATAACCGGACAAAGCGCTGTAATTGGTTAAGGCAAGACGTATTGAACGAAAGACTGATTGCAATGCAATTTCCATGATAAGATAGTTCGCTTAGGTGATTGATTAGGTTCCTATTTGTCAGCGCACTTTGAGTTCTATTGAATTAAATATTTAGGGGTTCTGCCTTTTTAGTGAATGATCTTGTGAATGAGATGTTATTTGAAAATTTTTGAAGTTATGAAAAATTATAAGTATAATATTTTATTACTATTTCTAAGAAGTATGTACTCATTACTATTTAATAAATACCTTTTTGGTAACTGAGAGTAGGAATTCTTGAAATGAAATGGTTTTCATAAAATTCTAGGATTTTGTAGAACTCCTTTAACATGTAGGTAGGTTAGGTTGAATATGAAAAATATAAATACATTATTAATATGAGTGTAAAAAAACAAAGGTGATAACTCAAAAATGATCGATGGTATCAAAAATCCCAAATATCAACACTCACATTATTTTGTACTGGTAATAATTTGTCAAAGTTAACCCTATAATAATGTCGGCGGTCTAACGCGCCTCCTGTTGACAAAACTTTATTACCGAAAATTAGACAATATTGCCCCAAAACGAGTAATATATTTTTTGTTGACACACCGCGCAGTTGGTCGTATGTCCGTACAAAAGAGTGATCTAGTTATTTGACCCCAAAATGCTATTTAAAAAGGTGACAATAGGAAGCAGAAATTCTGGTTTTGGTATTGAATACAAATTTAGACTATAATACAAGTAAAGAGAACGTGTTGTAGCTAAGTTTTAATACTTCGATCGATACAAGGTTCGACATTCGTAGAAGTACAAAGGTGATGGATTCTTTTTTGGAGTCAATAGACTCAAGTAGCATTGGATAAGCTACACCTCTCGAAAAGCCGATTGCTAATGGGGAAAGAAAGATTCTATCAACTTATTATTTTTGTTGATGAACAGATTGAAAATCTTTGTAAGTAAATAAAAATAATATGTAGGTACCTACTATGATACTATAGTTTAAGTCACGTACTTTAAACGACTTCATATGAAAAATTCAAAATTAGAAATGCTAAAACAATGGCAGCATTCGTTCACTTATACACTGCAAATTCAGCCAGGCCGTCTAGCGCTCTCACGAACAATGGTGACCCATTGTTACACCGTCCATTTTAAATGAACAAAATGGCCGCTCGTTCCAAATTCAAAAATAAAAGCGAAACTCCGGGATTTGAAACAATGCTCGCATCTAATCCTCGAGAAGGGTTAAATGCATTCTATTGGTCAACTGTACCCCCCTGACAAACTTTTGTATGTAGTTTTGTATGTGTGTGCGTTTGCAGACCAAGTTGCATGTAAATGTAAGCGTCTTGTATGTGTGATGTGTGTGGAATAGAATTCGGATGTCGTTGCAGATATGAAATTTTGGCAACGTTGAACATGACTTTAAGACTTTTTACTAGAACCAAAAGTCATGCATTTTGTCATAATTGTATATAAACTAATGTGTCATGTACTTAATGTGGTATGGAATATAGCTAGATCGTACGTGATTGAATTATGCTACTAAAAAAATAACATGTTCAAAAATCCTGCTCAAATAAACATTAGCTTTCCGCCCCGCGGCGATGCCTTGTTTTACTCTTGGGGGTTGAATTTTCATTATTTCTTAAACGATGTCTAAGTTATAATAGCTGTGTGTATGACAAATTTCAACCCGATTAACCATCAAGTGGTTTGAGTTATGCGTTAATAGATCAGTCAGTCACGTTTTCTTTTTTATATTTAGATAAATAAACGATAAAATAAAACTATTATAACAAAAGTGTAATTTGAAAGCCAGCCACATAAAAACGAATGGCTTTAAGGCCTAAGGAACATGTCTACGCGCGTCTAGGACAATTCATCGAACACGTCAAGCGTGACAGCCGAATCGCAATCAAAACTTCCTATCCATCCCCGGCAACATTGTACCTACGCGTACTTTGTGAGGGTTACCATAGGCCAATTTTGATATTATTATTGCAATATGACAATTTAAAGTGACAGATATATAGCAAGTATTCGTTTAATAAATTAATCGTTTTTATTTCAGCTATTAAAATTATCTGTTTTTAGATAGTTCCTCCCTCCTTTCTCCCTCCCTCCTTTCTCAGACTTTGTGTGGTTACCACCTTCGGCCATACCATCCCTGACTGTGGTAAGATTGTGGTCAAATATTGAAAAAAATTAGGTAACTAACTGATTTAAAAATATTTATGTTTTCATTTCATCTCATATTTATCTCTTTTTTTGTGAAATACAGTACACCAATCCTTTTAATGGGGTATGTACCCTATCTTTGTAATATATTTGTAAATTTAATTTCAATAATTTTGCAGTAAATAAAAGTAATTGATCTACTACGATTTCGTAGCCATTTCGTAGAGCTTTACAGCTACTACGGCGCCTACAGCATAAAGGTAACTTTTGATGTTTAATTATAATAATAGCAGTTACTGACAATTAAATTTGCTTATAATAAAGAGTAATTAATCTAATCAAAAATAATGTTAATTAAAATTACGCACTGGTAAAGAAAAATATACCCTATTTGTTTATCTCACATTCGATGATTTAACAAAATATCTAGCAAATGGTAACCCTGTACACGTCCTACTTTTCTCCAAAGACTATTATTTGAATGTCTTTCAACTCGTGAGAAGGGTCCCGAACACCCCCACCCGACGCGTGTGCCCGCCTGATAATGTAATTAAAACAACACCTTTATACCGAGTAGTCACATTTTGAAACGAGTTTTAGTTTGATGTGTGCGGAATGCTAGGTATAGAATTTAAAGTAGCGTATGTTCGATATTTAAAAATATTTTTTATTTAATTAATTTAAATTGACAGCATTATAAGTAATCTAAGAAATTGTAAATAATCTGAAAAAGGGGCCACCGGTAGATGGCGTTTCATCGTCATCATGTTAGCCGAAACGGTACACTGCTGGACAAAGGCCACCCCCTATGATCTCTACGAATGGCCGGTCTTGCAATACCAGCATCCAGCACTTTTCTCGGAACCCTCAAAAGATCGTCGGTCCACCGTGTGGAAGACTGCCAGCGCTATACACATCATACAAAAAAGTGATGTGAGATTGAAATTTGTTAACGGCCAGATAATAAAATTGACAACCTGCAAGTTTTACTTTTGTATGTATTTATCAATTTTAGTATAACTAATGTATACTTATACCAAGGTACGATACGACTTATACGTAAGATATTAAACAACATGCCTACAAGGGCTATAATAAGTAAGTACTTACACAGCTTTTAATTCAAATTAAAAAACTCTGTTTCAATAATCATTGTGTAAAATAAAACATGAAAACACGCATCAAAGGCCACAGCATAAAACATAATCGTTACAAAACAAAGGACTGCGTAACGTTAAAGTCGGTAGATTTTCAAAGCGGCGAAATTTTCGTGAATTTTCGGGGTAACATTATACCCGTACATTAGGGCTAAGTGATAGCGTCACATTTGTTGGATTAATTCATCATCTGAATTGCCGTGGCCAGACTGATGGCCCGGAACGCCCCCCTTCGACCCCCCTACGGGATGAAACGGGGGTCCCGCACAGATAACTTTTCACATCTATGTATGTTGCTTAAATTATGAGTTTGGGTTTTTAATTGGGCATCTTTTTTAATGTTGCCACCTATAAATATAATGTAAAACTTTTCGAGGTCAGTAAATTCTTAAAAGTGAGAATTGAGATTAATTGTTTTTAATTTACGATAAAAAAAATATGTCGTTGAAGACTGACTTTTCCGGTAAGTACCTAACTACTTACTTCTATTCTATTATAATTTTAACCATTTTGTACAGTTATAGTAGGTAAAACAAACGTTTTTCAAATAAAAAACATAACTTTACTAAATATGAAATCAGCGTTAGCAGCGTTTAGGTGGTTGCGCGAGCGCCCAATGCCCTTTGCCCCCCTGAATTAGGCGCCCCTACAATGCCCCCCTGGGGAGGCTCCCGGCGCCCCCACGACAGGACACTACGAGTGTAAGGATAAATGGGAGGGCTGGCTCTTCTGGTTAAGTGTAGATTTTCCAAATGCGGTGTTGATGATGGCTGGATAATGCTTGGTTTTTGATATCGATACTTTTTTCTGATTAATATTTATACTCTGTCTTATTGCATGAGGTGGCTTAAAGCAAGTCTTGTAAGATCTAGGTTTCAAGGTTTTTTTTGTTAAATGATGGATAAGACTTGCTAACGCATATTATATATTATTTTTAGTAATAACAAGTAAATTATTATGTTTCGTAATAATATAATTATTTCATGGCTAACAAATATCTCATTTTTATGTACTGTTAGTTATTCATACCTTATCCTAATAAGATTTTATGTTATCGACTAACTGTAGAATGCAACTTGTGTACTAATAATAAATTCGTTTGTCTATGGTTGAAAAATTGGTTTTTAGATAGCACAACTATTTATTCCATTTCCGTTATTAGGCTGTAGATCTTTCATAACGAAAAATAAAAATCTTTCCTAGAATTTCGTCATAACGTACTGAAATAAAAAATGCACAATATTTCCAATAAATCATAATTTAAAAAATACTCGATCGGCATCGATAAAACTACATTCCCATCACTAGGGCGGCAATTTCCCAAGACCGTTGGACAGCGGGGTTGTAAATACTCGTGTAAAATTGTCCACATTCCCTCCCTGGAAGCCTTTTGTTATATATTTCTTTGTTATTTACCTCTAGGTACGTTATACCTGTTTGCTGGGAAATGATACATTTTTGTTTCACGCTGTATTTAATGTCAGGTATCGGTAACATTTTGTAGAGTTAAGCGTTTTTTAAGCAATACGAACTTGTAAAATGGATTCCCTACAACCACCTCAAAATCCTCTGAAGTGGTCTGGGAGTAAAGGCTGTTCAAAAAATATTCTATACACCAAACTAATAGACCCAAATGGTTTGATAATTATCTACAAAACATAAAAATCAGTTTATAGCCTGATATACCTATAGGTACAGAGTGACTTTAATTTTTTTTTAACAAAAATATATTGTTTTTACCTTCTGATATTATACATGCGAAAGTTTGTGAGTATGTTTGTAACTTCTTCATGCTCAAACGGCTGGACCAATTTTGATGAAATTTGGTGTCGAGGTAGCAGACATCCTGGATTAACAAATAGATTACTTTTTATCCCTTGAAAACATGAGATCCCTCGGGAACGCGGGTGAAAGCGCGGGGCGGCAGCTACTTTATACATATTTGAAAAAATAGGGAGACAATTTAAGTCGGGCTGTCGTTAGCGTTCATAGGCTACAGTAACCGCTTACCATCAGGCAGTCGTATACTTGTTTACAATCTTTGTATTATATTAAAAAACATAAGTATATCTTATAAAATACTCAAGCAATCATGTGGTGTTAAACAA
The DNA here is from genome assembly GCA_963555595.1 of Tethea ocularis. Lineage (NCBI taxonomy): Eukaryota > Metazoa > Arthropoda > Insecta > Lepidoptera > Drepanidae > Tethea > Tethea ocularis. Next base: position 7,355,425 of record OY741972.1, on the reverse strand, counting down.
ACAGACAATATTTGGTGTTGTGTTATGTGTTCGCGTCACGACTTCTAGTTAATTGCTGTGCACAAATGAGTGCGAGCTACCCTGTTTACAGCCGTCGACCGCCACCTGGGAGAAGGACTGACGGCTACTGAGCTATGTTTCATATTTATTTAATTTATTTCCGACCCATTAAAATAAATATCATGGAATTAACTATACATAACAGCAATATACCTATACGTATTAATGAATATTACAGTTTATATTGTGAAATTGAAATATGCTTAATATTTAGGTACCTTTAAATTTTTGAAAAAAACATTACCTCATGTGTTTTTGTAATTTTATGGTGTCAATTTTTCCAGTATTAAATATAAAGGGCGCTCGATGAGGCGATACTACCTAAATATTTCACTTGAATCAGAAGAAACTACATATATCAATATTTAATAAATTGACTTAAAAAAAAAGATTAGGTTTATTTTATTTTTTTCGAATTTACCCTTGAAACCTCAGTATGCACCGCGCCTTACCACAAAATGTCTCCCTTTCACCTTCTACTCTCGCTTGGATAATCTTATTTTTCCTCGAGCCCAGGTGCTACAATCCTATGAAACTGCACAATAAAGCTCAAAATCGTTTAGCAACACAACAGGAGATAAAATGTATTACCTTTTATTGTGATCCTCAACACGGATTAAGAGAGAGCGCGGTTTTGAATTTTGATTCGGATTGTAGCGCTCAACCTGGCCATTCAAATTAGACCTCTGCCGGATTATTTGTCGCTCCTTTTCTAATCTGATAGCTGGAGAAATGAAGGGGGTGCGGGGTGTCAAGATATATTGGTTTTTTCATAACTATGCACACCTATTTTGCCTATTGCTTTGATTACATTCTACGGAATGGTCTTTAATGAAGATTTTGAATGTCGGAGGCGTGGTTTCTAAAGTCTTAAGTGGCTACTATTACTGCCAAAATATTTGTACTGATTTATATTAGTTCTATGACTATTTGTTTTTAAGCTTAGAATAACGATATCATTACAAAGATTATTTTATATATCTAAAGTAGTACAGTATGACACCACACAACTTAGATGAAGCATCGGCAAAATTCGTAAAATCGATCATTTCCGAAAAGAGTGCGCCTACAACATTACCCATGTTTATTAATAGAATAGAATAGAATATTCTTTATTGTACACCTTAAACAAGTGATGACGCTTTTTTAATACTTAGGTACTTTAGGCGAAAATGATCTTGTTGAACGTTGAATGGCGCGATAATGAATGATTTTTATTAGTAGTGTAAATCGAAAGTGAAGATATACGATTTGCCGATGCTACATCTAAGTTGTGTCATACTGTACCTAGGCTTTCTTCACTGCTTAGTAACGATGAAAATTATTAGTGGTTGCTCTATTCAGTTGCATTTTATAATAAAAATATCCTAACCCGTTACAGCGTCCAAACACGCTTACATTATATGGGTCTGTCTGACCAGTTATTAGGGCGTTTTAACCCTTCAATGCGGCCCCCGAGCGGAGTGACCTCTCCGACCCATTTCCCCATTTTTCTGTTAAATTGTCTACAACCCTCTGAACGCGTGCGCTTTGTGGGGTAAAAAATGTTATTTTCTCATAATAATGCTTTATTATTTATTACGAAACACATGTCCTCGCCTATTATTATTTTTATTGATAGTGTTGATGTTCCGATAAGTTATTAGTTTTGAATGATGTTTAAGTGTTTTAGGGTTATTGGGAGTTATTGTTACTTTATAGAGTATATACATATTGTAACTATCCAGTAACAGGTTTTTATGATTATGTTCGAGAAAAAAGTAAATACAGATAAAGAAATTAAAAATTAAAAATTGTGTGTCTTTAATTTACAAACTGATGTTTAGATACGTAATTAACTTATTTATGATGACGTATCTACCTATCTACCTACAACCATGTGCCTTGATTTTATTCGATAAAAATAAAAGTCACTTAAAATTTATTGTGCAAACTGTAAACCTGTTTTTCAATTTCAACCCTCGTGGACACTTGCGAAATGCATTCGCAAAAAAATTGCATTGTCAAAAATGGCAGATGGTCAAATTTTATAATAGAGAAAGTAACAATGTTAAAATATTAATAAAAACTTTTCTAACGGTCATTCTCAATTAACTAGACTAACAACTTTTTATGTAGCAGTAGTTTCTAAATAAGTAGAAAAATAAATTTAAAAACGTTTTTTAACTTTTTTTGTGCCTACATTTGAAATATATAGTAACATAAGTTCGTTTGACGAAATCTGTACAGAGTTGAGTTAAATCCTAAAAGAGTTTTCTTTTAGCAAATTGAAGTTGGTGTATTAATTATCATAGAAATTGTGATATTAATTTGAATAATAATAAACTATTACGCTCTTATTATTATTAAATCGTGGAAAATTTACAAAATAATAGAAAATAGTTATACTTCAAATCAAGTATCTATATTCAAATTATATTCTAACTTATTCAAAGTTTAAAAAAAGTAAACATAATGTAAGTAATTTATGCTTTACTTAACTTATAAGTTATGGTTAAAAATCTCTTAATTAATCAACAATTTTACTCGAAAATTATGCTTGAACTTTATACTTACTTCTTAAACTACCCTGCATAAAATCCCATGACCACTGTCCACGCATTGGGCGGGGTCACACAGGGTAACTGCCCATTGGTCAAACCACTGGGCAGTTACACATGTGTGTGTAAGGGATTCCAATTATATGGAATAGGGGACTTGGAATATTCTTGTTGGGATCTTTTTGGCATGGGGCGGGTAAGGGTTAGGTTATTGGATTTGTTTTCTTTTTTCTTATTGGATTTTTTTTAATATCACATAATATTTTATAGTCTTTATTAAAAATCAACCTATCAAGAATACCTAATCATTAAATGTAAATAATAATTAACTTTAAAAAAAGAGTAAAACCTCCTTCGAAGCCTATACCTACATAATCCAACGCAAATAATTATTAAAATTGGTTCATAATCAAAAAAGTTACGCGTGAACAAACAAGCCGAATTAGGAACCTCCTCCTTTTTTTTAAGGAGGTTAAAAATATGTTTGATGGTGTGTACCCTACACAATCACCACAAAATACAATCTACTTATAAAAAATCCTAGAGGCGGGCGAAAATATAATTTTAAGTATGTATAATCTGAGTAGGTAGTTCTTGGGCCCTTGATCATCTGACACTAAACTAATAGTGAGACAATACAAGCGTTTGATCATAGCCTCTGGAGATCTGAGAGCCAGGAACATTTTTACCCAGAGGCTAAGTCTGATGTCTGATGAAGTAATTCAACGAGACAAGGTATTTAGTTTAGTATTTATTTATAAACAAATGTGAGTTGAGTAGGTACAGTCGCCAGCACATTAGACCATACCTTTTTGTTGCAAAATAGATCCTATTACCAACAACTGCATAAGATACCTCAGTGTTTACCTTAAATCGCTGTCGACCGTATATAATACTATTTGTAAATTAATTCTAAGCGAAAAAACTACTACTAAGTATAATTGAGAAAGTTTGTAAGAATGTGAAGATGTTTGTTACTCTTTCATGCATAAATGGCTGAATGGATTTGGATGAAACTTGTCACATATAGATCATACCCTGGAATAGCATATATAGACTACTTTATTCCGAGAACGTGGGTGTACGCGAGAGACAGCAAGTAGGTATTTAATATTTTAAAGTAGGTACTGTAGACGATTTCCAAAAGAAAATACAACTTTGAAAAACTAACGAAAATATTAAGCTAAATAACAGTTGAATCTTATTTAACTGCTACGCTCATAACTAATAATAATAAATTAGCAAAGTTGTTATTTGCTATATTATTAAAGAGTTGGTCAGCCCCAGGGGAGACAGTCGGCCCGGAGATAAAACGAAAGTTCCGACATTAAGGAACGATAATAATTTGTTAATTAGTCGAGAGGAACATAGAGTCACCGTCATGGTGAATTATTAACCCGGTTCAGTTCACACCGCGTCGGTTCACCACGTTTACCAATTTCGGTTCCAGATTACAGGAATTCTTAGAAGTGGCTGAAGTTAGTATGAATCAGGGCTGATTTCTATAGGTACCGATAGGTACGTATATTCAAGGATGTATCCTGCATATAGCTAGATTTTGTAATCCAATCCTAGCTGCATTGATAAAGATTAAAGTAGGTAGCAAGAATCTATTGTTATAAAAGTGCCAGTTAATAGTGAAGTCTGATAATCCTTCTTACTATTTTAATCTATCGTAAATGCGAATGTGAGTTTCCTTGATTGTTAACTTTTCACGTCTAAATCACTCGATCGCAATGAAAGGCACGCAGATAATGTAAAATGAATCTACCGACATCTGTGATTTACTTAAGAAAATATTTTATAAGCGACATCTATTAGAATTTTACATAACTTCGTTACCGAAATCGATGTGCAAAATCCATTATAAATAAATTCTAATGAGACAGTATTTTTAAAATTTATTTATTACGTATTTAATAGGATGCCAAAGATTTTCTCATTCAGTATTATTTTTCATTGTTTGAATAAAAAATAAGTTAATTCGATTTTAATACGTAGGTAGGTAGGTACGCGTAGGTACTTACATTAAAAATAAAAAAAAATGAATATGCCTATATGAATTTGCATGATAACATGAAGACCTTGGCTTTCAGTCACTACCAGACAAATTAATCTCTATCAATCTAACTTTCACACATTAAAAGGCTATGATTCTGCTCTGCCTCATAATTGGGGTGTTAACTGATTTATGTCGATGTTCACCGTCATGAAAACGGTCCGATAAATTATAATCGGGCGTTTACCATGATTTTTCGCAAGAAATTGTTATTGTAAACGCCCGTTTATAATTTATCGGACCGTTTTCTAGTCGGTGAACATCAACCTAAGTATTGTATGAATATGAAGATACCTAATTAATTGTAAGTCAATGAAATATATTTCTGGATAAAAAAGAAAAGTAACAGATCTATTTTTTTTTTAATTAAAATCACCTACTATAGCAACATTAACTGAATAATGTTTTGTTTCGTGAAATACTAATAGGGTTTAAAATTTATTTTATAAATATTAACTATCTAGTTTAGTCCTATGTCTATGCCTATGTGTTTTTAGTACACTTGAACCATACCTCAATTTTTTATTCCAATAAGAGAAACAAATCTTATCAGTTCTGCTACTCAACCATAGATGGCGCTAGTTGTACAGTATTAAATTGGTGCTGTTTGCCTCAATGAAATGTATGTCTTATTGGTTTTATACCGTTAGGAAACGGCTCGTTTATTTTAAATATTTAGTAAAAAAAAACGATGATAAAATAAATACGATAAGGTTATGATTTGCAGCTTATTGTGGATTGAAATTAGAGTTTAGAACATGCAATTCCGTTGGTTGTAAAAAGAACATGGCATTTTAGTAAGTAAGTAAAATATTATTTATTTATGATAAGTACATTATTATACATAATGTTGAGTACTATAATCACTGAAAATTAAAACACTGATTTACAAATCATCCTGTATATGTACTAAGTACATAACCTACTTTTTTGTAAATATCTTCTATATAGATAACCTGGTTGACCGAGTTTTGCTCGCATTTTTTTTAAATTACTTTTTCTAAAAATGAAAGCTAGCTTGATCGATTTATATCCCGCGAAACCCTCTGCATACTAAATTTCATGAAAATCGTTGAAGCCGTTTCCGAGATTCAGATCATATAGGTATATATATATACAAGAATTGCTCGTTTAAAGGTAACATATATATTGCTTGATTACATAGATAATTACACGTAGACTTAGAACAAAAAAATTTCATGCACACAAATATTTGCCCTGGATGGGATTCGAACCCACGACTATGTGACGTTGTTGGGGTGTCTTAACTATCCGCGCCAACTGGCCTGTCAAATATTGAATAGGTTACCTATCTTGAATTGTCATATCAGCAACTTTTTATTAAATGTCAAAAATATAGTTTATATTATAGTTTTGTATGAAAAACTGCAGTATGGCGTCATAGTTTCACGGCATGAAATGATCTACTCTTAGCGGGTCTACTGGTAATTAGAAATCATAGAAAGCATTGAATCTACAACTTTCTTTATTTGATGTTTCCATGTGTTTTATACATTAGTTAGTGTTTGATCATTTATTTTTAACTCTGTCCACTAGCCTATTGTAGGAGTATAGGTACGAATTCGTTTGTATAAAATTACTAGCTTCCACCCCGCGTTTTCACCCGCGTTCCTGAGGTATGTTATGTTTTTTCGGGATAAAAAGTAGCCTATGATAGATAGATCATAGGCCAAGTTTCATCCAAATATGTTCAGTAGTTTTTACGTGAAAGTGTAACAAACATTCATCTATACTCACCATTTTTTTTTATATTAGTAAGATTTAAAAGCTCATTTTCAATCACTAGTTTGGTTGAAACTTGGTACATTTTATTTACCTATGTATATCTCGCTATAGCATAAGATGCCACGAACAGCCGGATGGTGGTAAGGTCATATTTTGTATGTGTTGTTTAAGTAGGTTTCCGCCTTGTAGGTACCTATACGTACTCATAATTATATTTGTATTAAACGACTGGCAAATGGTATTTTTAGCTTTTAGCTTTACAATCTCAGATAATCTAGTTCATTAATCATTATCCAATACAGAAAAATGCTTTCTGTATTTGCAATTGGATTTCAGACTAGTCGTAAGTGTTTGCGATCTTGTTAAAAAAAGTAATTAAAACTTTTTACACGTAGTAGGTACGGTCGGCCAAGAAAGTAGTGTACCACCTTGAACGTAGTGAATCTCGCTTGCAGATTCATAGGTGATGATTAGTTTCGCTTGCAGATCAATCTGACAACTTATGACATTTTGTTTACTGTTTTTTACGTGACAGCTGTTCTTAGTTTGAACCTTGTTGTAATTTTCTATGATTAGGAGACTAAATCAAAACTGGTACACCACTTTCTTGGCCGACCGTACCTACTCTCGAATAAATTAAAAATACTTTCTTTATTTCAAGAAATCTGATATTATTTTTAGGCCATTCAGCTTTCGATATTTTTTTTGATTTACCATTGCGGAATAATTAGGTTCCTTTGCTCATAAATGTGTTACATAGTAACAAATTGGACTTATATCACGACATATATATTTATCTTTGCGGAATTATCAAAGTATCTTATCAATAATATGTCGATTTTCGTTTCACTCGTGTCGCTTATTTGTGAAATTTGACCGATTATTAAGTAGGTACCATTTATGAAATCTTTATCATTATCGAAATAATGTAACTCAGGAAATCGAGTTACATTAGTCACTGATAAGAATCAAGGCCTTTTACTGACCAAAACAAATTAATCTGAATAAAATATTTAGCTATCATTTTTGCAAGAGGTTTTATTATATTCGTTTTTTCTTTTTTTTCGATAGTAGACTTATCTTTTTTAAGAATGATTATGCGTAAAAGTGTCTAAGCCTACAAGGACTAAATCAAACAACACACTTGATTAACAAATCGTGGATATTTATTGAAATAAAAATAATAAAAATGAAAAATAATAAAAACAGTTCATCTTTCACGTAGTTTACACAATAAAATTTGTCTTAGTTTTTTGTTTTGTCTATTTTGTGTCTTTCTGTCATCCTTTTATTTATATATAGCCATCCATTATAATTTATTAATCTATTTTTACAGAAATTATCTAGATAGTGGAAATGTACATAATTGCTTACACGGTAAGTTAAAATGGAATAAGAAAATCACACACATTCGGAACACGAAAGAATTTTCGAAATAAGAAGTACCTATTTATTAATGTGTGATGAGAAGTTAATTCTGTATTTTTTTCATTAATCGAATAACTTTTATAAAATTGGAATTGTTTATGAAACCTGCAGTAATTCCTTAAGTCAAAAACACGATTTAAAAAAATACTGCAAATGTATTAATATTCTTTAATGATCATCATATTAATTTTATTTTAGATAGATTTAACATTAGGTCTTGTTCAGATGACATAAATGAAACACATAATTTAGACACAGTTTTTGTTTGTATCAATACATCATCTGTAGAAGACCTAAAAGGGTTTTATTTCATGACTGTCACTGTCGGAAACTCAACATTGTCAGCAGTTGCAGACAGTGGCAGCACCAGCTTAATAAGTTAGGAGACAGAAATAGACAACAAAATTGATACTATTATAATTTACTTATAATTATCTAATATAAATTCTATTATAATTTACATTAAGTACGTATACTGAAAGATTTCACGCTTGGACTAAATTTAGGTACGAGTGAAGTTCATCCCAAAAATCACAATGAAACATTAATTTAAAACAAAACTGGAATATTTTTTCTTCAGTCTTAATAAAATAACTAGCTTCCACAAATACAGAAACGACGATCGAATTCCTCACAATATAGTTTAAATTTTAATAATTTAATCACTAATTAAACATAGAAATACCTTTACGAATAACACCTACCCTTAAAATTGATTCCAATTTTGCTTTCTACAATGCTTAAATAATTTTATCGATTACAGGAAACTCACCGTTTTTTCATCGAATTTTTTGTTATAATTTGCGAAAATCACCATCGTGTTTATAAATTATGAACATCAATAGGTAGGTACTCGATTTACACATTACACTTACATCGATTATTTACACAAGTTTATTTTATCTAGGATAGGAAACATTTTGCTTATTATTGTACACGATATCCTAAAAATTACGAAACAACTTACTCTTGAAACACATACTACATCAAACTATGAAGATCCTAGAAAATACTGGAAAATTCTAATTTAATTGACAAATATACAGCTTAAAAACTAAATCGTAAGGTAAAATCAACATAGCTAACTTTGGCATTGGTTTCCACATTTTTTTTTCTATAAATAAAAACATGTCAAAACAAGTTCGAAAGCACGTAACGTAATGAGCCGTAGAAATTACTTCAGCCTTTAAAACCAAACAAAAAAATCTTGAAAAACTAACATCAACAATGCAACGGGAACAGTTCAACACTCGTTCAGTACACAGGATATGTCACCTAAGATATAATAACTAAATTAATGCCCTTCGGTGCAAATAACTTTTGGGCTCATATTGCGGTTCATAAATTATAAACAATAATTTAGTCAAAATTCAATTCTTAAGACTAGAAATTGATCGTAAGTCAACCTGAATTAGCTCGCAAACGTTTCGTGCAAAGGAATTGCGATAATCTAAGAGGTACGATATGCAACGAAACCTTTGATTGCAGGAGAATTGGCCTTAGAAGATCTGGCTGGGCGGGACAGGCGGTGGCAAGCGGAGGCCACCCCACGGGTAGAGTCACGAGGCCTCATCACGACACGCATTTGAGTCATCGGATAGAGCTAAAGGAGCACCATTGCTTTGATTCACAACACATTTACGCATATGCTTCTCCAACGTCGACGGCACAGAGAAGGGCATTTCACAAAATCGACAACGATACACGTCTTTTCCTAACCGTCCGTGGGTTTTCATATGTCTCGTTAGTTTCGAGCTCTGAGCGCACGCATACGAACATAGTTCACATTTATAAGGTTTTTCTCCCGTGTGAGATCGTCGGTGAACAGTCAGATTTGAGCAATTTTTGAAAACTTTTCCACAGAACTCACATGTGTCATTTCGTCGTCCTTCTTTCTTCAATAGAGGATTTTGTAACAAGCCATTCCCACTATTCTTAAGACCATCGAATATATTTTCAGGTGGTCTTTGAGCATGTAACGTAGGTAGCCACCACCCGTCACCTCTCTCCATATCCAGTTTCATCCGCTTGGATGCTTCAAAGGGATTCTCAAAAGGGTTGAAGAGAGGATGCGGCTGTGGTGGCATTTTTGCAAATTCCTCTTTTAATCGTAGAGCGGCGGTGGGTGGCATCCCATTTGGTTTGTCATTAGGAGGGCCGTTGTTATTATCACGGTCTTTTGCCAATTGCCATTTAAGCGAGTTTCCCGACTCTTGGAGTGCTTGTTTGAATGCTTCGCTATATTGAGCAATATTTGATAAACCAAACTTATCCATTAGTTCACCAACAACTGATGCAGATGGTGGATGAGCAGGAAGTGCTGGCATTGGTTTTCTTAATGGTGCAGATGGAGCACTGCTATTCGATACTGTTAAATCTTCTGCCTCTTCTACGTCCTCATTTTCTTCGTTTTCTTCATCCTCCTCGCCTTCTAGATCCTCATCATCTAACTCATCTTCAGAATCATCTTCACCTGAATCACCACCAGAATCACCTTCTTCTATATTGTTATCAGTTCCTCGGTGACCTTTCATATGTTTTTTCAACTTTGAAGCTTTCTCAAAAGACTCCTCACATTCTGAACATTTAAATGGTTTTTCACCTGTATGTGAGCGGCGATGAACAATCAAATTGTTTTCAAAACGGAATTTCTTACCGCAGAACTCACAAGAATGGATAGCTTCATCATTATTGCGCTTGACGGTTGGAGTTGAAGTTGGGCGCTCTGGAGGCGGCGCGTCTGCTGCCATTGGTTCGGTGCGACGTTCTGGTGACGTTGAACTATGTGGCCTCGTGGCTTCTCGAGGCGTGTCCACCGTTCCGGGTCCGGCGCCCGCCGGTGGAGTCTGACCGACTCGGGAGGGCGACGGGGAAGCGAACGGAGGAGAATGCTTCCTGGGGCTAGGAGAGCTCGAATTGCCTGTGGCCGCCCCTGGACTGGTCGTACCGGCCAGTTGCCGCAAGCGCTGCGAGTAAAAATCCAGCTGGGGTTCAAGTGAGAGTGGTTGTGATACGGGCGGAGCCCTTTCTCTACCTGACACCGACGTAGGCACTATGGGAGGCCGGTCCGCCGGTGATGGGAATGCTTGATGTGGAGGTAAAGAATTTGCCGCCACAGCCGCTGCCGCGGCAGCTAGGTTTAGTCCGTGGTGACGAAACTGCTCGGAAACGAGCTGTTCCATTCTAAACCGGTCGTGATGATTTGGCCTCGCAAACATAGGCGCTGGAGGAACTGAAGGGTGAGCTAAGGGTGGTAAACTGCCTGGTAACGGCATTCTTAAAAGCCCACCAACTCCAAAAGGGGAATGCATATCCGGAGGTGGCAATAATGGATGATGTCGTAGTGAAGGTGGGGGCAAAGGCGCACCAGTAGAAGAGCACCCTGAGCTCGAGGAAGATGTACTGGAGGACGAGTGATTCTGCTTGTTCGGTAGTTGCTGAGGCATTGTCTCGACGTAGATTTTTACGCCATGAACGTGTTGAACGTGCTGAAGCAGCCTCCAAGCAGAGTGTACGCGAGCCTTACACGTCGAGCAGACATAGTTACTCGGTTCTGTGAACAAGGAAAAAACACCTGTTAAAACATGTAGCCCTTAAGTGATAGCAGCGAAGATGGAAACGGTTCCCGTTAGAAGATTTACAGCAATATTAACACCGGCAAAGTGTCTAGTAATAGCTCTCACATATCGTAGTGTTGGGCCTAGGGTGTGTGCGTGGTGTGCATGTTAAGCAGGCAGAGGTCCAAGGGTTCCGTACGTCGGCAGCGGTGAGTGATAGCCCCTCCGTGTCCCGCGTGATTCATGCACCTCTAAAATCTTATGAAATATACGCGCTTGGGAATCACGTACGCACGCGCGGGTTAAGACTGTTGATATTGAAATCCATATATGTAACGCTATACCGGTAAGAGAAAAATGAATAGCAAGCTTTTTTTTTATTAAAATATGTAGATGTTGGTTACAAGGAGCGATAGTGTCTGCTTTATATAATTACTCGTAACTTTATAACGAAGAATAAGTAGCTTTCAAATGCTTTGAAGTTACTCAACTTTTATTAATAAAGTCAAATATCATTAGAACATCATAAGACTCAAAACAAAAGTAACTATTGGTAATTTCCCTTAAAATTAAGAAGTATTCAATACAAGTTTAGGTCATAGACTATACTAAATGTCAATAGTATTCATAAATAATGTATGTATGTAATATGAGGTCATATGGTCAAGGTGCGTCCAAACGGGGAGCGGGTTTTGCCTGTAATTTGATTGTTCATTGTGAACCCAAGACACATTTTATTGAGGAGACAATCGCGTTTCAGCGAGCTTATAGTGACGGGACGTGCAATGTAAGAAAAACTTTACGGTTTATTGATAAACGATTAATTGTAACAAATCCTTACAAGGTGAAAATGGTCGAACTCGGCAATTGCTGAATTAACCCTGCTTTTCCCATTTTGTTTATATGTTTTAAAGCTAAATTTAATTATAAAATATTATTCAACTAGCTGTCCCCGCGATCCCTTTATGAAATGAAAGTTGGATACTTCTTCGCGATCGTTTCAGAGGTTTAGGCGTAAGGTAAGACAGAAAGCCAGTTATTTTCATAGTTGTAATATTAGTATGGATTAATATTCTATACTTTAAATTTTACTTTTTTAGATTTTAGATAAGGATTGTAATCGTCCACAATCTTACCATAGGAAGTGATGGAGGTATATTGAAACTACGTCTCGAGTTAGGAGATGCCTACCATGAAAATGTATACAGACGAATATAAAGCCTTTTCGAAATTAGAGCACCTACGCATTTGTGATTGTAAGAAAATAACAAATGTCGATTATATAGGCCCATCACTAGAGTTTGAAGGTGCGGCTCGATAAGCGATCTCGACTGTTAAGACGATTATTGAAATGTAACGGTCAGATTGTGACCGACCGGAAAGAAGATATCTACAGCATGGTTACAGAATGGAGGGATAAAATTCCTTTTTCTGTAATTTTTACAATGATGGTCTGTGTGTACAACATATTTTTTAAATACTTTAACCATTTATAAAAAAAAATGTCCTTTATGTTAATCGGAATTACATTAAAATACCTAATCTGCTAAGCTAATTATATACTTACGGATAATGATAAGAATCTTTTGTATAAATAAATTATAAGATGGTACCAAACTGGAGGGCCAATTCTCGCGCGGGTAGAGATCATCTCTAATTCGAGATATGTTGAAAAAAAATGGCGAATCTCTAATAAAATCAATTTTTCGTATTCTCGGGATGTCACGCTAGAGAAATGTCGAATCCCTTTCGTTCGAGGTGCAACGAATGGTCCGGAGCAGTAGAGATTTCGATGTCGAATGATGGCATTTTAGTGAGATTTTTCATTGACATTCATCTCTACCCGCGCGAGAATTGGCTTCCTGGTATCTAACTAACATCAATGAATATTTAGCAATTAAGCAACCATTCCAAAAAAAAATACCACTGCAATAATGTCCATTAATATCGGAGTAATATGACATTTAATTGAATAGAAAAATATGATTAACTGTATCGGATTTAAACAACAGACTGTACATAAAAAGATATATCGCGATATCAATATTGTGACCTTTTTGTCCAGGGCATTGTTCATTGTGTTGCGTTTCGGTCATCATAGTACAGACAGCAAACAAATCTTTACTAATATTATAAATGTGAATTTACGTTTGTTGGTTAGTCCTTCTTTCAACAGGATCAATGAAGCAACAGATCGACGTGATTTTTGACATAGAGATAGGTTATACTATTTCTCCCGGGAACGTGGGTAAACCACAAGGCAAGAATCTAATACGACACGTAAGTACTCTAACCTTTTAGTTTTTGAATTTCAATTACCAATCTAGAATTTTTGTCCGGTAAGGTTGTTGCAGCCATCTGAGGCTACCAACATGGTCCTTTCAAAATAAAAAAATCTAGAATCAATGTACAATGAGTAAAGTTTATCCAAAGCTATAAATGCTTTAATTGATTTGATACATCATCGGTCACTTGTCCGAAGTGGAAAATAATAGGACAATAAACTCAAGATAGCCTAAATTATAGTATGGTAAATTATTATAATGATGACGTAATTTTGGTAAAAATAATATTGTTTCGTAAATACAAGTATCAGTTATTTTTATGCTTTAGTACAGTCTTTGTTATTTACAAAAAGGACATTACTAGCAGAAATCTTCCATACATTATACGAGTAGAGTTTTTTAAGTTTTAAATGTCATTGCTGACAGTATCTAGCCTGTTTAAAGTAGGGTCAACAAAACTGGTATTCAATGGCTCCAAATTCGATTGATACCAGCTTACACCGATTACCGACAGCGTGTAATTTCAACCATTGATAAGATCTGTGGTCAGTGTAAGTGTGTGTGCGTGTGATAATTGTGAATGGAAGAAAGTTTGATTGACTATGGGTGGTCGGTATTAAACGATACAGAATAAATATTATCGCATGGTTTCTCATACACACTTTCTGGTATTATTTTTTTATAATAATAAGTCCAGCAATGAAACTTTGGCAAAAATAATTTTCACACTAGCATTTAGCACTAGCATTTTGAGCCTATAACTTTCTTCCTATAACACTGATTGATACAATAATTGAGGTTGACGACCGCTACAGTTTGAAGAAAAAAATATTCTAAATTCATGAAAAATAAAGTCACTTATCAAACCTATTGTATATAATTCATACGATTAAAGCGGTCCTCTGCGGTTTCATTCGCGTTTCCGGGATAAAAAAATATAGCTATCAGTACAGCAGAGGCAAAGAGGTAGTACTTTCGCATTATATTAGTAGGGAGTAGTATACATTATATAGTATTATTTATAAAAATGTGCAATTCATTTAAAAATATATAGATTAGTCGATATCTAATAAAGCGTCTGCAATTTCTTTACTCAGGTTATCCAACATACAGAAAGTTTAACAACCGTTTCGATTTCAAAAGGCAATCGCTGATTACCGGCCATTGTGTGGCTGCTATCCAGTGGGGGTGAAATTTTTAAACACAGGGGGCGTCCAGACCTAGGGGTGGGCCACCTAGACCCCCCCCATATCCGTGGTTCGGGTGGGTGGATCGTTTAAGCGCGGGCAGCGGGAAAAGCGCTTCCGGACGTATTTGCCTCATGGACACTGAAATTTGCAATATTTTATAACTATGTGTGTTTTTATTAGTTCCATAGTTTATTTATTTAATCAAATAACTATAATAATTAACAATCTCATCTAAAACTTACATACGACACAAATTTTACAATAGAATCCAAATCATAGATGCAATATTTTTGTAGAATACATTATGACAATGGTAAAATTTTGCTTAGAGTTTTTAAACAATAGTTACGTGAATTATTGTCATAAGATGTTTTTATTCATCAGGTATTCAAATGATTGTTAATAATTAACGAATATTTGACTGGTCGGTTAGTGTGGGGGTTAGATACCGTGACTTTTACAACGTACGGTGTGGGTTTTTCAAACAATTCCCACTCAGGAAAAAAAATGTGCGCATGTACTAATGTCTATTTTTGGAGCCTTATGAGATATATCTATGTAAGTATACCTGTATTTATCATCGTAAAATAATAAAAATAAATTATTTATTTGTTTATTTATAGTTCGGTCTAGTGTTTTTGTAACTTTGCGTACATTTTACTTCAGCAATCCGCAGAAAAATATGTAACAAAATTTATGACACAAACTAGTACTTAGATTTTTATCTACAATGGTGTCATGCCAAACAAATCTGATATTTTAAAGTTTAAACAGAATGAATAAAGCAAATCTAGAACTGGAGCTGAAAATGCAAAATTCCTACGGCCCATATAGAACGTTCTTGGACCGGAAGCTGCCGGCGCTGCTTCCGGCGACGACAACAGTTGTTAGCACCCCAGCGCCTCTCGCGGACACCACTAGAAACTACAGACAACCACCCGACAATATACATATCATATTGTTTATGCTTTGTACAGTATAGTTTGATGTAGCGAATAATCTGAAAACTAAATTACAGGAAAAATTACGCATTTTCCACAAGCTTGTAGAAACATTTTTGCTTATTGTGCTTATTGTTAAGTATGACGTCATCAAGTTTATTTAATTCTCGCTGCTACGTAATATTAAAGCCATATAATTTTGTACAAAAGGAGAACAACTTTTATATAAAACATGTTCTATTTTTAAATCTTTACGAAAGTGATTGGTAACAACAGCCTTCTAGACCAATATTGCATTGGGCAATCATCAAAAATCTAACAATAAAAAGGGAAAAAACCAAACGTGTTCTATTTTTGAATCTATGCGAAATATGAAATAAGAACGGCAGCGTTCCAGACTCGCCATCGACTTGTTATGCGGCGGATGTCCGTCGCGCCGCTGCGCTGAATGACCGCCTTCCCCTTCCGCCCGCCCCGCGAACCCCCCATGGGCTGCGTCTAGACGGTTCGCGAACAGCGATTTGAGTTACAGCCAATTGAAGGAAATTTTATGTTTAATTATGGCATTTGACACGTGACAGTCCAGTTGATATGACAGACTAACAACTGATTTTGGCTTTATATACGGATTTATAGGTCCCTAAGCCCTATAACTACGCGCCTATAATTACGCGCTATATATTATTATAAGCGTCTACGTTACATTTTCTTTATAAATATTATGTAATTTATTCTTTCATTTACTACAAAAAACCTCAAACACTCAGTTGGAAATTGAGTCTCCTCGGTTTAAGTGTATTCCAAATCGGTGGTAGGGTGGTATGGTCAAATATAATTTTCGACGACTCGTTGATTAAATTAGTTTTGAGTTGAATCAGTAATTATAACTCTAACAACATAGGATCACATTTCTTAATCTCAATAGGACACAACAGGCTGAGACATAACAAGCAGGCTGAGACGACTCACCTGATGGAAAGTGGTTTAAATATTTAAATCAGTTAGAGCAGTGTAATATTTACGACTCGTTGTTCCAGGGACTTGTATGGAATAAAAAGTTTTCCATCCTGCAAGACAAACAACAAGCCCAAAATATGTATCAGTTAATTAATATTGTATTTCGCTCCCCGCTTGGAGTGGCAACACTGCCTTACGCTAGTGCGAAGTTATAACCCAAATGGTGCAAATTGTGACCCATAACTACGAGGCACAGTGCTTGACGCGGATAGTAGTAAAAAATCTATAAATGGACAATTACTATGACTAATAAAATATGTAATTTTGATAAAATATATGTATAACTCTTTATTATGACACCACACTAATTTCTGTAGAATTATCAGTTTTATTGCTATAAAGCGATTTTTTTCCAGGTAAGATTTTTATAATGTAATTATATGCTTATAAAAAACAAATGAACAATATTATTTCAATATATCAACTCTGAGGTTTCCATGGTAGTTCTAATTAGTTTGGAATCAGAAGGTCGTTTATTTGATTATTTTTATTTTCATCAATTGAATTTCGAAACTATTCAAATCTTTTTTTTTATATAAGATCGGCTTGCGTTTGGCCACAGACTCGTCCATTTAGTGGACGATGACGAAGCCTATGATGGAGCAAACTTGCCCAGAAGAAACCTATTCACCCCGGCCTTGAAAATTCCGAGATTATAGGAGTCTGGAAATACAGACGCCGGAAGCAAATTCCACTCATTTGCTGTCCGCATTATAAAATGAGGAAGCAAAACGTTGTGCCCGTATCTGACAATTTCTGAAAAAAATCTACCTACGTAAAGTATTTTTACAGATTATAAAGTTTTTTTTGTAAATTAAATTTCATTGTATCTATTCACACAGTGCAACTAAAATTTTGCGAATACCTTGAGCGTGACGCATAAATTCAATGATGTCTGGGTCATAAGTACACAACTGAAAAAATAATTTCAATTTGTAAGTTATTGTTTAAATATATACTTACATTGGATTGACCGATTTGACCGTCAATGTACAAATTGTACACAAGTGTTTTGTAAAACAAAAGATGGCTTGTGTGCTGTAGCCAGTTGTAGGTAGGTAAAAAGTGACCCCGACCTTACAGACTTTTGAGTATCAAGTTACATGGATACCTATAATAATATAAACTCTTTAATGGCTTCATATTAAAATAAATCGGAATGAAAAATCTTACTAATGCTACAAATTAGGTTACGCATTTTTTTCTGAGGTTAGCTACTAATGAAAAATACAAATAAAAAAAAACTATTCCTCATCATAATAATATTCTCTAGTACAAAACTGTAGAGAAAACCTTCATTTAGAATCATCATTTCTCGTCTTAAGTCATACTACGCCAACGTGTGTCACTAAAGTAGCCACGTGCAGTTCGTTTTTGATGCCATTAAGAGTAATAAATTGTTTGATACGCCTACAATATGCATCCCAATTATGGGTGCATATGTCGAAAGTTTCGATCTTGCCTATCGGCATTATTATAAACACCAACTTGAACTTTGAGTAGAAATTAAATCACTAGGTATACAAAATACCGACTGCGCCAATGTGATGTATTGAATAAAAGACAGACTATCGCATACTGATGTTTTATTAACCATTGAGCCGGCAAGTTACAAACTGAGGGTGAACTAAAAAAAAGATTTTTTTACATTACTATAATACATAACACCTACCTTGATACCTCATTTTTGCTTGCTACAATTAACTAATCAGCCATTATGATTATGTAAGTAAGCTTTATTGAAAATGGCGGTTCCCGCACCCAAACTGAGCTGCTAAAACCATGATTTTTGAAAAATATCGCGTTACTTCACAAATTGTTTCCTCGTCGCGCCCTCCCACTAACATCAGATACGCCTATATTTAGTAGGGTGCGACTTTATTGAAAATTTTCATTAAAACTACAATTTTCGTGGTGAAATGAAATGTAGAGTATCGATGATAAAATATAAGACAATTAAATTTTGGCCTGTTGAGAACCCTGAGCACTCATTGAACTAGTTCGCATAAGGGTGCAAATGACTTTAAGCTAAAAACATAGAAAAAACTTTAAACGAACATTTAACTGACAAAATACTGAAACGCCACTTAAAATACGAGAGCGTCTCAACTACTTGAAAAGGCCTATCCTACAATCAAACAGTCAAATATGGACTTAATCACACCTTAAAGTAGCTTAAGTATTCAACAATAAGCTTAAACCATAGCGATTTAAGTACCTGCACTTACTACGAAAAAAGTTAACATATACCTACTCAAAATTAAGCTACAATATGATCACCAAAAATTGGCCTGCGACTGTCTTTGCCTCAATGTGTTGGGCTATTTTAAACTCATAATAGTCGTTGTCGACACATGTGTGACGACCATTACCACATATTACAAAAAATGGAGGAAAAACAATAAAATGCCGAGGGGAGACTTGGGACAACTAAGTGGATGGACGTGCTTTAAAATTGATTTCTGCATCCGATGGGTTTTAGTGGATCATATTTGGGAAGTATGATAGCTTATTTCATCATTAAAAGTATGAGATGAAACAATATTTTGTCTTTGGGTTATAGAAATGGAAAGTAATACAGATTTATGAATGGTTATCTGTTCACTACTTTCAATTCTATACTATACATTCCAGTGGTTTATATATAAATCAGAAACTTGCAAGGGCTTTGATCAAAAATAAAGCAAATTTTAATTAACGAATTCCATCGACCGGTCACCAGTCCGAACCCCATGCCGCATTCGGCTACAAAGCAACTATGACAGCTATTCAACTGCACCCATACCAAACTGCACCCGTTCGAAATCAATACATACGGCAATCCGCCAAAATTCCTAACCTAGGGACATCACACAACAATAACCGAATAAAACCACAGACAATATAGACATCCACTCCAAAAATCCTCCAGGCAATCTATCATAAACTAAATCTATGATATATTTACACACACTGAATGCATTATCACTATTCCTAAATCAGCTATCAACGGACTCTTTTCACTAAAAGGGTGAGGTTCACTATAGAAAAGGTTGACCCCTCATAAAGACTTATCACCTCATATACAAAATAAGGTTCTACTAATCCCGGCCGCTGCGTTCCATTTGAAATTTAAACAGTTAAATCTTAAAGATCAAATTTGTGTGGGCACCTCTCCGCAGATGGGATCTCGTCAAAGTTAGCGGTAGTTTTTTTCACAACAATCTCTTCTCGGACTTAACTTACGTTATCTCGCCCACGAACGTCACAAGGAATAGAAACCCGCACGTACATAATAAAGACGATATTTCTAAAGAAATTTAAATTCGCCCGCAAAGGTCCCGAGATAGGATTAAAGATTGGGCGCCGAGATGGCCCTTTTGTGGTCGACCCTTAAGAAAACATGTCTTGATATGGAAATATCTCGGACGGGACTTAATCGAGGAATCATTTGCGGGGGCGATCATTTATCAAGAAAACGGTCTATGAATGCGTAATTAGTTCGCAGATAGAACGAATTTTGTTCTTATTCAATGAAACTCTTTTGTTGACGTTTATTTTGCATGAGCAGACATGAAAAAAGCACGTTGTTTGGTATGACCGAGCGCAAAGCGATTCTTCCAACCGTGCGCACTTAAGTTTAAAACGATAATTTCATCAGGGGCCGCTCTGGACCAAACCAATTTAAATATAGCTGCACATAGCATTTGACATTGAAACTTTTAACTCGATAAAAAAAGCTGCGTAAGATGATTCAACTGGTAAATCCATATTAGATTCATCCTTACGGAAATATTTGGAATAATGACGATCAACATGATTTAAATATGAAACACGTATATCCAGCCCGACAATCCTTCATTAATTTGTAAACCAAACAAAGGAGACCAAACACTGGACTCAATCCACACTTGATCCAATATTTGTTTTGATACAAATAACTGACGGCCATCGGTTCTCCAACGTTTTGTGATGGTAATGACTGTGGCGACACATTGTGGACACAGTATCCATCTGTAGAATGTTTCTTTGTGTAAACGACACTTAAATTTTATAAACGTATGAAATAAAGAAACACTGACTTGTGTAATTGAATTTTGTACGGAGTTCCGATAGGTGCCGGTTTCTTAGCCTTCCAAATATAACCCGTAAACACATTGTCAAAGGACACGCGATAGGCACGAGACTCTTCCCCTTACCTTTAACAAAGTCGTAGACGTCATGTCTAAAATTAAAACCCACTTATTTAAAACGCGCCACTTAGCCACCTTCCCGCCAGTACAAAAACTAAAAATATCCTCGACCATTGTGTCACATTGAAAGAAGTTCCATAGGTCACGGCAAACGCATAAGCGCACAACCACGTGTCAGGAACACGCCAAACATTTTTTATCTTTGAAAAAATTATAAAAGGCCGTTTCTAACAATGGGGCCTCGGTAGCATCTTTGACAATTATAATATCATAGTCACCCGCTTACGGAGTGTCATTAACAACATTTAAATATCCTTCTACATTGAACTTTAAACGGATGCTACAAAAGCTGAATATTAAATGACCGATACGTAATACGTGAGATCTTTTGTCAGTAGCGTCATCGTGGTTAACATAAGGGTCATCACAAAAGGCAGTAGATAACAATGCGCGCACGTCAATCGTGTGTTCATGCAAATAATTTTTTTCTTCAAAAACATCCCCCATATCTGTTCATAGAGCGATGGGGTTAATTAATATGTACGGAATAATACAATTAAAATTAAGATCCCTTTTAAAGTTGGCACGAGGTCGCGACTTACTGTCACCATTAGAATTATGTCCTTGTTTTGACAATAAGCTTCCGTTTTCAATGCGGTTTTAAAAGTTAACTAGATTTATAGTTTGATAAAGCTTTTGTTTCTTGTTATCAATATAATATATTGTGATATTTTATTGTAGTGGGACCCTTTATTGAATATGGCTGGGTTGACAGCTCACTCGAAGGGGTTAATATGAACGTTTAGGATAAACTCAATAAACCGAAACAACTGGTGTTGAAGCAAACCTGCTATTGACATTTCAATGATAGCGCAACGATATAATATGACGCCATTTATATCATTTATATTTCTAGTGACTAGATTAACTTAAAATACTTATGCATGTTAAAAATTGTTTACCTAAACGTACCTATTCTATAAAGCGGTTGACAATATGCGGGTTGAAATTTTCAAACGGTGCACAATTTTCGGGTTTAAGAAAGCCTTTGTTGTGCAACGGTTTAATACAAAAGTGTCAAATGACAGCACATCTGCCGGCACAAAGGGTTACTCTCTCGGATAGATTATTTCTCGAACAGCCCCCGCAAGATTGCTCGCTTATACAGATGTTCCAAGATTTCAAGCTTCTATTTTTTGTATTTATTTTAATTTGATTAGTGAACCGTTATAGGATTAGTCGATTGGGCTCCTTCAAAAAACAGTTAAGATAAACGCCTATTTTAGTTGGATCATCTGAAGTTTGTTTTAAATACAAATATAATGTTTCGAATCGAAATAAATGTACCAGTTAGTACTAATACAGACAAAAGAAAATATATTGAGATAAATCTGAACACCCTTTTGTCAGTGACGTAATGTGACAGGATTAACTTCCAATTGTAAATAGACGTATGATGACGTCAGCATTACGTGCGTCCAACATTGTTGTTGTGCAACATCTTGCACATTATAGGACAAAGGGAATTGAAAGCGAAGATAAAAATGTCTCCATAGGCCGAATCCTTTGATGTCGTCAACGTGAGATATCATTAATAAATTACTAAATACCGGACTGTGTAAAGGCAATGACGTAGATGCTGGAAATAAAAAGAAATTTGTAAGGCGCACGTGTTTTTCCATTTGTGAGCAATGAACGTCCGTATCTATTGTTAGTATAGAATCAAATAATTCATTTGGTTTCCGAACAGTATTGAGAGTTATTGTTATAAAACAAGACAAAAGAAATTAATCAAATTATCCTATGCTGTAATCTTCTTTGGAGTTATTATGATAATTTATAATACACTTACCACTGTGCATAGTATTCGATTCGGCATCAGCAACCTCAGTTCTAGATTTTTTCTGATCCTCAGGAGAACTGGAGGTGTCCATGCGTTCCTGTTTTATCTTGGGCTTGATATCTTCATCAGGTGAACTTGAAGGCATTGGGGATGTTGATGCTCTTCTTTTAGGTGTTGATACTCCTGCATCACCTTCTGTAGAAGGATTATTGAATTATGATCTCTGTGTTTTCAACAAAATTTCTTTTATTTATCTATGGTATCAAAAAATGAGAAATTGTTTTCATTATTAATGAAATTAATTTAATACCAACCGTCCAATAATCGCTTAGGCGTACTAGAAGCACCTCCATCTTCTAGAAGATCAGGTGGTGCCATCGATGGACTAGCCAAGGGAGGGGTGTGAACCCTACTGCTCGGTGGTCTTCTTGCAGTGAGCAGAGAAGGCCTCCTCGCAGTCGCACTATTACTTGACACTTGGCTGGGTCTAGAACCATCTTCTTGGTCGGAGTTTGGACCTGCATGGTGAAAATTGTACCTAATGTTAGCTTAATTAAAATGGTTAAATTGTTATTAAGGGTGACGGTAGTAGGTAATAAAAATATAATGTAATAGACGCATTCCTTGAATTTTTGCTAGAAATTTTCATGCTTCAAATTCACAGCTTACTAGCCGTGCTCTACAGTTTTACTCGTATTAAATTTGAATTAAAGAGGCATGGGTTTATGGCGTAAACCTTTCTCAATACACGGGTTATCTATCTAACGCAAAATATTCATAAGATACAAACGCGTCCTAATATACAAACTCTTCAGTTAAGATACCTAGAAGAAATATAAATTGTAATACTCACCAGCACTATAACAATGGTAGGATGTGAGGTCCTTATCACAGGCGGAGACTTTATGCTGGATGAAGCGGACGATGTCAGCTAGGGCGAAGGCTCTGCGACAGGCCCCGCAGGTGAGGGTATCGGCTGGTACCCCTGGCGTAGGGGAACCACCGCCCTCTGCCGCGCTGTCCGCATCCGCTGGAGAGGAAAAGATGTTTATTTGAGGTTCAAGTTCATATTAGGTTAAAGGAGGTGTAAGAATTTCAGGAATGGATTGTAGATTGTCAATTACTATTTTTTTGTTTTAATAATATTAGGCGCTTAGATTGTTTCCTAACTGATATAAATAAATTAGGTTTGAGTTTAACTTTAAAGATAAACACATAGGACATAAAGGTTTGCGTAAAAATGTATCTAAGGCTAGCTACATGAACTTCGTATTTCCAAAACATACCTAAGTATAAACAACCAGAACAACTCCCAGGCTCACACAACAGATTTCAAAATTAGTTTGACACCCTTTCACGTTTTGAAAGATAAACAGCATTCAATAGCAATTATATTAAAAAAAACTGTTTCACAACATTCGGTCAACACAGCATATGGACGAAGACACTTTCGTTCAACCCTGTAAGTGTAAAATTACACTTAATTAGCAGTTGTTGAAGTCACGGTGTTCAAAACTAAGGTGTCAGTTGTGGTATTGACCACTTATCTCTCAATGGTAAATTGAGGTTATAATAACCGTCTTATTCCTTGAGGTCCGACTTTTTGAAAGGGTTCTTTTGTTGAGATATGAAAGTTATCTTTTTTGTGCGATTGGTATTTAAAACAGATGTTTTTTTACTACCTCTTAATTATTTTATGTCACAGGTGTGATCTTAAAAGTATTTTTTGTTTGTATCTATTTTTTTTTATCATGCTTTCATAACCTGAAAATAATGGTTATATTATGCACATAATATTGATTATCTTTCACATAATATTTAATAAACTAGTCGAGACGCGATGTCGGCATTGACACGTCACAATTAAAGGCGTTTTCACATTCAAGTCTCGCACAATTGGTCGGCACATCAAAGCCGTTCTCGAGCTAATTTCACATAAGTACTGTGCAGACGCCCTTACATTCGTTCTCGTTATTATTATTTTTCCTTCAATTTCTTTGTGAAGGAATATAGTCCGTACTTTCCTTCGGCATAATGTATGTATACGGGGGTTCATTGAAATCCGAGTACTAAATTAATATAGCGAAAAAACTACGTGATTCGGTCGTATTGTTTACAATGCCGTACCTAGTGTTTGTACAGGGGGTATATTATGTAAATGTCGTGTTTTATTGACGTTAATTTTTTTTACAGATTTGTACGACAGCAATGGCTCGTGGCAAATGATATTGTTTTTTATCACTTCCTTTAGGAAGTTTTATTACCGGTACAATATATTGTATCACTATTTGTTAAGCTAATAGATCACATGATTTGAATTGTGGTATTGTTTAGTATTTAATTGCTTTGGGTTGGTTGTTTTGATACAAGGATTTAGTTCCTTACCTATACCTAAAGTAGACCAAATTTTATCAGCCAGTGTCTCATCATGAAATGACTCAGTTTTGTTAGTTTTTTTCCATGGACAGATTTATTTATGCCTCAAACAAATCAAAACAAAAAAAAATCTAAGCTCATTTATTCAGTTTAGGCCCTGATAAGGCACTTAAGAATGTCGATAGTTACAACTATTACAATAGACTCTACCACCGGTTCGGAATACACTTGAATCGTGTACTTAAGTGATGACGTGGCCGTAAGTACATAAAGCTTAGATGAGGAAGTAGGCCTCATCGATGCAACCACTGGAACATAACGGTAACTTTCAAAATAATATCTGGAACCTATACCTAAGTACGTAAACAATATAGGCACATGAAAACTTTTCGAAACCCTAATTTCAGCCCCTATTACATTGTCTGCTCTATAATACTCATTGAAGCGACTCTATTGAATCGTTTATCTAATCGAACCCTACCAATATCTATTTAAGTGGAAATATGGGATTTACTGCACAGTGGGTCAACTCAGACAAATAGTGGCCGGCCACACCCACCGGCTACGACTGGACAGTGGTCAGCCCACACATGCGCCGTGTGGACAAAAATTTTACACCCACAACATAGATATTTGTTTTCACAATTGAGCGATGTGATTTATTGGGCGTATTGAGGTATATTTATCACAAAAACAACCTGATTTATTGCTTTAAAGTTCAAAAAGATGAAATCTTCAGTGTATAAATTAAGGAAGGAAGGAATCATTTGATATTATGATTTTTTACTTGGTGATGAAAAGTTTATAGTCCTACATTATACCTTAATATTATATTGAAAATTAAAAATCCCTTTTGTAACAATCAATATACAATAAATACGAAATCAGGAAGAATTCACGGTATATTTTAGTTTTAGTATCATGTAATGTAATATTTCGAATAAAATCAATGTAACCACGCGTATGTATTTTATTTTTGGCTATTGAAATCCGTCTAGCCATAAGGATAGTCGGACGCCTCAGGTGACGATGTAGGGGGAGTCACCCTCCAAAAGGACTGGAGCTCCGAAAAGTTTAAATTAGCTCGTTACTACACACGCCGTAACGTGTCAGTTATATTTGAGTTTTGTTTTTTTGCCACATAAGGTCGCCACTACGACGTGTGAGATTCGAATTTCGAACCAACTATGTTAGAGCAAAGTTCGAGCTCGGCCGTTGCATGAAATTATTAATTACATTTTGTGCCAGGCAGCGTTGTGAATCGTGGCACTGTGTTAATTTGTGAAACTTTGTTGGAAATGTAATCGCGATTACAAAAGCGGCCTTTTTTGGAAATTTTCAATTTTTATATCTAAGTACGCAGACTTCTGTTAGATTGATTGCCGACCAATCTATAATGTGATGTGACAAAAAATACGTCTAAAATTGACACAACTTTGACCACCGTGTCCAATATTAATTGGCAGGGGATCACCGACGCCCCACGTTCTCTATAGAAATTGAACGTTTTTCATAACAATAACGCGAAAATAAAAATAATAAGTTGCTATCAAATGTTGCGGGGGTGTATTTATTGTTATACGAGGTTATTATGGTTCGATTGTGGAATTTTGTGCCGTTGGTAAATATATACTTAAGTGTTATGTAAATGCAATATATTATTTGTATTAAATCATTTTGCATTTCGGAAAACAAATCACAAAACTGAAAAAATAGAGTAGCTGGTATTTTTTGTTGAAGGTACTTTTAAATAGAATTAGAATATCTATTCCCAATTAATAAGATCTAAATCTGAATGCAGTTTTATTTAGAGGCAGTATGAATGTTGACATCGGCTTCTTTGACTGCTTCTTGCTCAAAGGCTCAAGTTGTCGGAAATGGACATTCGGCACAAAAGAGCATTTAAATGGCTCTATGTCGGCAAATTGCTGATTATTTTCCTTGTGCTTCGTTTTTGATTTATTATAATACTTGAGCCAACGAGTTTTGAAATGTTGTAGGCGATGATGTAAATCGAATGACGTCTTGCTTTGAATGGTCGAATTAATCACAGAAATTCCATACGAGTCTTGTGAATTTGAACTATTAAATACCATAAGTTTATCATTCCTGTATTGCGGAATTAAAGTAGGTTTACCAATTAATATTTGTCATCGATCAATTTGAAAATCTAGTACGGTGACCTCAAAAGTCTAAGGAAATTCTTTCAGCTAATTATGAAGAATCATAATCAACAAAATATTATACGTTTTGAGCGAAAGAGTTTGAAGAGTTTAAAAATGTCTTTGACAAAACTCAGGCCACCATATTGGGAACACGCCCATCTAGGCAGTTTTGCTTCACCATTCACGGCACTAGGCGGGTTGTGTCAACAGAGCACTAATGACGTCACACTTCTCAACATGGCCACTCGGCAACCCTTGCTTTTTTACCTATAATTACACTTAGCAAATGGTGCGGGCAAAATTGCCATTATATACTTTCAAGTTACATAACTGTACTGATTTCGAAATTGAAATACCATTCCAGAAAATACTCAACTCGTAAAATTTTCTCAAATAATGTTATAAAACATTAAACAATATATTTTAATTTAGTAGTTACCTAAATATATTGTGCATAAAATCTACCTATACTTATCTCATGGAAAGAAAGAAGTGTTTTGGCATACCTAAAGAGAGCTATTATGACGTAGGCATCCGCTAAGAAAGGATTTTTGAAAATGTAACCCCTAAGTAAAATAGGAATTCGTGGGTGAAACCGCGGGACGAAAAGCTTCTATTCACCTAAGATAAAAAAACACAAAACATTAATAAATATAGACTACAACATAAAACACCTAGCATCTATCAGATTAAAAGACCTACCTATAAAATAGGATTAGGTACCTCTTAAGGGGACGCTTCTCGCCCACCGATAGCTAATCAAATTATCCGACGTAATTCCGAGCGACAAAAACGGCTGATTATCTCCATCTTGCTTTTTTTTTCGACCCTAGGGAGCCAAAGGATCACTGTCCAATGCCGAATTTATTTATTTTTTTATATCAAGAACGTTTTGTCATTATTTGTTTTGAATAATAATGATAAGTAACTTAGACAATATTAAACACTGTGCTGATTTGTTGAATAGTAACAGTTTCCTTTTTAAAATTAAATTCATCAACATGTCAGCTGAAAAACGTCCACTGCTGGACAAAGGCCTCCCCCAAGAGCACACATAATTTTAAATAATCTGACTATCCAATTATTATTTTTTCGATAAACCAAATGTAACATAACAGGTAAATGAAAATTCCCTAGAGCTGTGACAAAAAAAAAGTGGCCACGGCAGCTGATTAAATTAAGGTCGGGTCAGTAATCGTGTTACTGATACCCAATACAGGGTCGAATATTCGAAATAACTGGAGGAAAAACACGGGCCTCTAGTGTATTGGCGTTCGTTAGACGGATTTGAATTTTTTTTTCCTCCATTCTTTTGCCATTTTTTCCCTTTAGGTGCGTAACGTGACTCCGCTAAGGGATGGACTGCCCTTAATAGAAAATATTGGTTATAAAAATTGAAAATTTATATTGTCAATTTTTGGCAAGCGGTGTCGATAACAGTTTAACTACGAGATTATTATTCCTTTCGCTCGCAACGAGCAATAATAGACTTTATTAGAAATGGTTACGTTCGAAAATCTAAAATTTGCAGTCCGTGGAAAATTTTGTGTGTACAAATTGGGTTTCTAATACTTATTGAATAAATTAATACTCGTGTAATTATGAATAAACATTACTGACATTAGTAGAATCTAAATAAAGAATATAGGTATGCCGATTAATAAGACTAAAATAAAATGCAAAATGAAATATAACTACACGAATTAAAAACAAAATCTGCAATCTTCAATAGTACCTACCTATACAGGAGTACCTAAGAGCTAAATGGGCCAGTACTCGAGATGACTTGAGAAAGTGTGGTGCCTATCTTCCTGAAGATATTTGTCACCGTATGAGTGTCAATAAAAACGCCACACCGGACTGTCTGTCACTACACTACACTACGATGGTTTAGTGTTGTTATCGACTGTTATTTTATATCGATAGAATTCTATAAAGAATTTATTTTATATATCGATAAAATAATATAAAGAATTAAAAGATGTATGTGGTGGTCAATTTATGTCAATGTGAAATGTCAATGTTATGATTTTGTATATTGCATTTTTTTGACAATTCATTAAATCAATATTAGTGCAAGATGGAAATACTTCAACACATAAAAAAGTCTTTATTATTCTAAAAAAGACTGCGAACGTCTCTTGAAAATCTATTGCCTCGCTAACCTTTCGGTGTATTTGACATCTGCACGTCAGGCTTTGTGTGCTTACCAACATCGGCCACATCATCACTGACCACGGTGAGATTGTAAAAAAAACATAAATAACCTCTACGACGTTTACAATACATATTAATAACTACAAAAAATAATATACCAATGCAGTTGTTCATGTAAAAAGACTGTGATACATAATAATAAACTAATATTAATATAGATTACTTTCTTATTGTACTAAAGTAGGTATACCGTGAATAAAGTGTTCATAAAAAGAATGAGAAGAATTAAGAAATACGTCGCCCAACTTAGTAGTATTTCTGAAAATATATGAATTTAGTAGTATTTCTGATGTTGCGTGATAACATGTAATTTAAATTTCTGAATTATTCAGAGTGTATGTCGATATCGATAGCCTAGCACCCCACTATAACAATACCCGTTAAGGCGGACACTTAACCCCTAATCCTTGGCACGGCAGTTTTATTCCGGCTGAGTGGCGAGCATTTACGGCAAAAATCTTAATTCCGCGTACTGTCGTTAACTGCCCGCCTGTAATTATTGCCAGGAACTGTATTTATTACAGTCTGCCTTTTATTTATTATATCTATGGATGGCAAGGATATAAAAACAGAATTGGCGAAAATATAACCTATCTAGCTATCAGCTGCAGAATACAACAATCTGAAATATATTGAAGATATATTTTCATGATCAGTAAAATAAGAAAAAAATATAAGTTTTCGGAAAACTGAATTCATATCCAATGCAATAATTTTCTCTCAAACACACCACAAACCAAATGCATGTGTTTCATATTTTCTAAGAGCATGAAAAATAAGAGATATGGTTTTTCCTTAAGCAATAAAAGTGGGGTCATAAACCGACGACGTCCGGTCGGGAAAGTTGCCAGTAACAGTAGTAGCTAAGCCAACCCTTACTGTAATGTTGCGAGCTGAGCTTAAAATTTTAAAAGCTTGATGGCGCAAAATATTTTAACTTAAAATTTGATTAGTGAAACAAATTAGAAAGCTACGTCAAGTAACGACTAAGCAAATAGTCATAATGATGAAGAATTCTTAAAGTTTCTAGGTAGTAGGTAATTTTGTAGTTGAAACTTGAAAATGTTAAAATAAAAAAAAAGTTTGATGGTTATCCAATTAGATTCTCACTACATCGGAAATTAGAATAAAATGCATTAAATTTTTCACGCTCTTGGAAAACAGCAAAACAATTTTCATAAAATTAGCTAAACGTTTGTGTAGACCAATTTTTAAGCGATATTTATGTAAAGAGCCGCACTTCTAACGCAACCTCTCTGGTTAATACTTCGCGGCCATTATTTTGACATATAGCCTCTGTGGCATGTTATTTGCGGTCAATGCAAGCGAGGAATGCAGTTTTATCTAAAATATACTTTTAAATATCCCTTTATGATGATACACTGTTGTGGTTTCTTGCCATCGCATTTCTACTTTCTCGAGTGAAACTAATTTTTATCATGAATAAATCGAATGCTGTGGCCAAATTAAATGGTATCAATTTGTATAGTCAATCAAAGAAGGGAGACATAAATATAGTATAACGTTCCGTCCACTTACGTACTCATTTATATGTTAATGTGAATGCCAAACGATTCGTCGAGATTCATATAGAGATATCTTTTGGGGCCAGATATCATTTTCACTGCCTTATTACTTTCCAATTTGTCTTCAGTATTGGTTATTGTCTCGTTTATAGCTACCCTCACGACTATTAAATCGACTTCTGCCATGACGTAAGCGATACAATTGCTTGAAGTTAATCTTGAAAATGTAACATCAGAAATACCTTTACGTCTTAAGTCGATTCCGGAGTCGAAAAATCTTGACTTACTCCTCGAAGACAGATCCATTTTCTTCAGTAAATATCCACGGTTGCACCACAGTTCAGTAAACAGAGTACATTTAAAACTCAACTAGCACAAACTTAAAACTAAACATTGAAATTTTTCAAATCTTGAAGACCACTGGCTATTCGGCAAAACTGTATCCTTAAAGTCATAAAGCATGTGATCATCTTCGCAGATGAACACAGACTGACTGGCTACCTCAATAAAGTTTGGATCCAGAAATTATAATGGAAAAAAGAGCCCCCCAAAGTCTCAGGTAAAAAAATCCCGTATCAAAACCGCCGTTTCCTAGTGACCCCGATCGCTCTCCCATCCCTTTGTTGGGCTCCTTTTATTTATAATAGTACATTTTTTTCACACACGGCACCCCTAATAACGTGCGAGCAAAAATATGCGTAATCGTTCGCGGTACCCGAGCGTAGGGTCTCAAGCCTTACATTCATATGGAAAAAATACAACTGTCCCCCATTTGAATGGCAAAAAGTGCATGTCACTGCGAAAATGGTATTAGCGGATGAATATGATTTTGCACAGATCGCTATAGATGGATGACTTTTAATTGTACCGCGTTATATTTAGCATGAGTTATTGGTTTGAAGTTTTTTTTTGGTTGGCTAAGCTTTTCTTGTAATGTACGCAATATTTATGACAGATCGGATCTAATAAAGAATTACATTGCTCTAGAAGTCATCAGTGGATAGAATTTACACTCGATGATAAGTCCAAACATGGATTGAAACCATTAACGGAGTCAATTTAAAAGTTTATAGTGCCTGATCTGAGCTAAAACTGAATAAATAAGTTTGAGGTCAAAGCAAAGTAGTTAACAAAAGTACCCAATATTTATAAAATGAATACGCTAAACCAGAAAAAAGGATATCAACGATTTTGGAAACTCAGAGATTACCTCAAAGATTTGTCAGAAAACTGATCGTAATAGAATTATGACAACCAAATTTGGGCAAAATAAAAGCTGAGTGACCCTAAGCAGGGCCAAATGTTTGTTATTTCTAGGTAAACAAACATAGAAGATTGACATTGAGTGTACATCTGGTAGGCTGACGCAAATAATGGGGGGTAAACAATATAATTCGATTTCCTACGGTCTGCTGCGACAAATTGCGCGTGATGTTTTGGACAGAAATACGACGATGCTATTATTGTTTTGGATTAAAATGATAGTTAATGAAGCACAAAATGATAGCAAAACAATCTTGATTAAAACTTAAATTAGTACCTAATAGGATTATTCTTCAAAATCGAAAAAGATTCTTATTCTTCAATAGAAACAAATTCTAAAATCAAACAAGAATTTTAGACTATAGCAAAAAATATTGGTGGTAGAACAAAAAAGGATACTGTTACACCACCGTTGTCCGAGATCAGAGATCCGAATTTTCGGGTGAAGTTACCTGTTGTGGACCGTGTGAAAACGGAACAGGTGTTTGCGGTGCGTCTTCCGTTCGACCCGGTAATTATAGAATGGATGGACAATAGCGGCGCGTGATGCGCGGGAGTGGATGTAGCAAGATTCGCGGTTATCTCCTGTATGATTTTGTTGAAGCCATTGTATGTTACGGCTTTGATAGGTGCTGTATGTGGTTTACCAAAAACTGTTTAACATGATGTCGATGCGATTGTATTCGATGAGTTTTTTGTAAATTCTATTTTCATTTTTAAATTTATTGTTTCGAACTCTAAGATTATTATAGAACCTGAAATAATAATAGACTTAGTATATTGGGTGAGTTTTTTTTTTAATTAGGTAAGTATCTTTTCAAAATCTATATTCGATTAGATACGCTAAACATTTTTAATTGAGGAATCTTTGCACGGTCGTAGGGTACTTTGTAGTAGGTACTCGACTGTTTGGCTACCAACCTCTAGTTGAAAATCTGTCATCAGTCAATTCCCTTCAGGCTTTGTGTACTTACCACGGTCAGCCACACAATCACTTACCACAGCGATACTGCGGTCAAATAGACATTGTAAAAAATATTAAGTCTCAAATAGTCAATCATGATATAAACGACTGTACAAGAAATTTGACATATACACATAGATGGAATGTTTTGAATTCGCTGATACTTTTTATCCAGCAAGCCGCAAGCGGGTAAATCCGAGTGTCAGAAACTAAACTGTACAAATTTACAAAATCAAGAAAATTTTAGTATTCCATCTCAATATTTTAATATCAGTATATCTACAAAACACCCATTTAATACGTAATCATCAAGTTTCACGCTTAAAATGCTTTTAATTACACTGGACCATCTGAAACGGAAGGACCGTGACAAAATCAATTTATCATAATGTGCAAAAAAAGTTTTCTCACAATATGTGCTCTGATTCTGGTCAAGGAACCTATTGTGGACACCATTGTATGCTTTGATGACGGATCGAATCAAAGGGTTGGATACCACCTTTGAAAAAAGTTGCACTGACAGCGTGGGAGTGAAAGCGGATTCTTGGCAAATATTTAAGCGATTTTTTACGTTTATAAAGTCCGTCGTTTTGGAGAGTACCGGTTTAATCATATACGGTTAGAAACCAATATGTGAAGTTCATAATGCTATACTTTAAAAAAAACTACTTATTCTTGCCCTAATTAAGAAAGATCACTATGTTTATCTTTCAATCTCAACATTTCTAATATATCGTGAGCAGACGCAGATTTTCTATCATCGTAAAAACTAGCCAGGTCGCTTCCATGATCTTATTCCCATAACTTCTTGCTCATACCTTCAAGAAACCATTTTATCTTGAGCTTTACTCTCCAGTACATTTTCTCCGCTGTCCATACACTTGTTTAGCTCCCAGAGGGGAGTGGAGTTTCAGTTTAAAGTGGTATTTAAACGGGTAAGGTACGTTGATGAAACCAATTATCTATAGCGTGAATTAAGTCGCACTGTTTAATGGTTTGAGCTGTTCGTGTCATAGAGTTATTTATGAAGAGATATTCCAGGTTTAAGTACTAATCGTTTTAAATTACTCTATTCCTTTTTTGCGTTGGTTTAAAACTACAATATTATGTACTTTTAAAAGAAATATCAAGAAACAATTAATAATGATCGATAATGAAGATTCTTGCCGATGATTGGCAGAAGCGGCATTTGACTTTTCATTAAATAAATAAATTGTTGGTTTTATATTAATGATGTAATAAATAATATATAAATAATATTAAAATATTGTATTTTGTATTATTGTTGTAAATACATAAAGATAACAATAATACTTGTAAATGTGCTCCAGTTATGAATAAAATCTTTCTTTTAGATTATTATTTTCATAGTTCAATTTAAAAAACTAATTCTTTTATCTTGGCTAATTAAATTGCGTACCCGTTTCAAACGTCATTAAATCTAATAGCACATTTCTAGAGATTCCACAACCTTAAGTTGAACGTTTGAACCGTCTCTCGCGCAGACAATAGGCCATGTTAGGAGCTCGCACGCGGGTCACTCGTCGGTTATCTGCCGATCGGAAGAAAGCTGATCTCGGTTGCGGCCGCGCCGTCAAATTTATTGTTTTGTTCGCCTCTGCGTTTACAGTTAGTTGTTTCATCTATGGATATTTGCGGGTTAGGACTCCTCTCAATGAGTTTTCTTTCATTTTGAATATCAATTCTACATTGGC
The DNA here is from genome assembly GCA_963555595.1 of Tethea ocularis. Lineage (NCBI taxonomy): Eukaryota > Metazoa > Arthropoda > Insecta > Lepidoptera > Drepanidae > Tethea > Tethea ocularis. Next base: position 7,320,361 of record OY741972.1, on the reverse strand, counting down.
AAGTAAGTAGTTCTAGCACTTTGGCCTTTGGTAGAGATTTTTTATTTAATAAAATGAATTATACTTTTAGCTAGAAAAAAAATAGACAAGATTAAACTATAATCCATGTCATCATGCAAATGGTAATCAGTTCCAAGAAACCTGAATTACCCAGATCAAATCTGTTTATCTGAATCGTCTGACCTCCGAGTGCAAAAAGTCACGCTTTATTTACACCATACACTTAACTCATTTCACATGCTCTCAATTAAGCAGTCATCATTCAAACGGATGTAAGTGCATAATCTTCAGTCGGGTCATCGCGTTAACAAGGCAAACGGTCACGAACTGCCCGCTATGGGAAAGCTCCCAGCATACAAATGCAGATACGTCCTTATGCCGGTGGAGCGTGGTGGTGTAACCGGAAATGCAATATTGCGATCACACCTACCATGTGTGACGGTAGAAGGCGTTCGAGGCTATATGCATTATTTTATGGCTCACATATAGATTTAACGCTTCAAGAAATGTTCTTATAAGTTCTTATAACTTTTAGAAATCCCAGTCCCACAGATTCATCATTTCAAAGCCACTAATTGTAATTAAGTATAAAATTATCGGTGTTTTTTGAACGGCTTATCCTCGCCATAATTTCACACCTCGCCACTGATAGCTACAGATTTTAATTTCAATTTCAATTAAACATTTAAACTGCATCTACAAGATTTGTACTTGACCACAATCTCACCATGGTATAAGTGATCAGGCGATTCATGAAGATCTAAAATTTAAATTCTTAGAAATTATCATTGCATTCGAATTAATAATTTTATCTACTCTCATATCGTAATGTTCTTATTATGAAATCAAAATCAGTACGTTAATGACCCACTTTAGGCACACCCGTGTATAATGATTCATTATAGTACAGTTGTGTTCCCAAGATAATGCTATAAAATAACTTTTTTTCTATTAAAGTACACTTTGGACCTATCAATAGTATAATCAATCAGTATCAATTCAATTTGACGATGACAATGTGACAAATTTTTAACTTGAACTTTAGAGGTAAGAATTTTTGGGAGTTGGCAACACGGATTTGATTAGGTATATGATTATTGTGTCTGTTTATTTTATTGTTTTTGCCTAAATATATCATTTTGACCAAAAATGTCACAAAAATAGCAATTTTTTTTTTAAAGTTGGTAGAAAAATACTATCGATTTTTTGTACCTTTAAATTACATTATTTATATGAGTTTAGATAAAGTACTGTATGATACTGCACATAATTAGGTATTAAAAACTCGTGTGATACTATTAAGAACCTCGCCTACGGCTCGGTACTTAAACTCACACTCGTATTTAATAACCCCTATTATGCAACAGTATCATAAACTACTATTATGAAACTGAATTTGACTTTGTCTCTTACATATAAGTTTTTTTTTATAATTCAACAAACGCATGCCATCCTTATTTGAGGGGTTAAATCTTATTTCAAAGCAAACGACTAAGTCAGAGTTACAACTCAATCAATTTGTCACTCAATCAGTCGCAATTTGCAGCAAATATTTTATCACAACATCGATGAATAGATAGTAAATTGAATCGTTTTATAACATTAGGTGTTTAGTCAAAAGGCAATATATTATAAATCTATCAGAACGCCCACACCTCACACGTGAACCAAGAACAATACTAAACATAAGCTACAACAGAACATAAATCATAAACTTACATCAAGCTATCATCTTTCACTCCTTTGGTTATGTGTCTTACGATTTTTAACACCCACTTAATCTCTTAAGCGAAACAATAAGCCTTTGAGATATTGCAGCATAGTGTTAAATATTATGCCACGGGTTTTACAGGCAGGTTTTTTTCTACGAGTCTATTGATATTGTAAATCAATAGCAAAGCTTATTTGTCGATAAGCTGTTGTTTTTTTAATCTTTATCTTTAATTATTATATGTTCTTTGCCAATCAGAAAATCCATCATTTATGGTTGGATCAATGCTTAACGTTTCCAAAAGGTTTGATTTAAAGTCAAATTGACAACATTTTATTTAGCTATGAACTTTCGGAGGCTTGTAAATATGTATAACATAAAACCAAAACGTCCAACCAATTAAGCCAAAAAACCTTAAAAACCTGGTTGTTATTCAACACAATACAAACGCTCTATTAAAAGACCGCGTTTGTCCAATTTGACATGTATACCATGCAGTATAGGGAACGATTATAAAAAAAAAAACAGAGAGTTTAAGCTCACGAATCAAAAGGCATTGGACAATGGTCACGAAGAAATCATTCATGCACACAGACAGTTCAGGGATGAGGAATGGTCGATATAAAAGATCAGGTAGAATTTGACACGTAGCAATCTTCCCTTCAATCAAAATATGCTGATTCAGATAGAAACGGCAGAATTGTAGCAAAAAAGAAATATAAAGTAAAAGTAAGATATTGGTGTAAAAAGTCCATACCTAATAATTAAACATACGAGTGATGAGACAATGACATAGAAAATACTGACAGCTATAAATCGATATTAAAAATGAGATTGATAAAGCTAAAATTAACCAAAAGAAACATATCTTGATAAGTGTATTATAAATATCGATTATAAAATAGAGCAAGGGTTAAAATCAATTCCAGCAAGAATGTGACACTTGTAAGCCCTTTTCTGTTAAAATTGATGAAAGGGTGTCACATAATGATGCACAATAGTTATTTTGCCTTCGGATACCAACCCTATTCTATATTGTAGAGTTATAGAAAATTTTACTCGCGTAGGTGCGGACTTCTGAGCCTGTTTTGGCAAAAAAAACCTTTTGACCAATTGTTTGTCAAAGGCAGGCTGCTATTATTTTTTGTAAAGGTGTTTATCGGAGTTTGACCATGGGAAAATATTGGAGATTCAGGTGCCTCTATCGTATTTGGGTCCATTGTCAACCTGTTCTCCAAGTCTTTGTTGATATTTGATAAAATCTTTGCAGCTTTTGTTTGAATTAGATATTTGTACAATACGTGCTTCGCTCTCCTGATTGATGTAAAGAAATGTTCTATAAAGTTCAACACTTTGTTCATAGCTGAAGCGTTTAATCCAAAGAAGGCCGATAACACCTACCAAACTTTAAATCGTTTCTAACGTTGAAAGGCCGACAATAACAAATTGGTATCAAAGCCTGACAAAGATGGACTCTTGAGAAACTGTCCACCCACTCCCTGGCTATTGATCGTGGTCTGCTCACAATAAATTAATTCTTGTTATGAACGTTTTTTATTCCATTGTGCTTTATCTGTGTATTTATTTAACTGGGAACTATAAAAAGCCTAATAGGCGGACATTGGTCAAAGGGGATTTAGGTCGAAATGAATTAAATAGACAGAATACTTTCTCAAAAGAGCTGCTTGCGTGTAATTTATGCCTCATTTTTTTCTTTGACAAAACATAAAAGCCATAATATTATTTGATACAATATATTTATACTAATATTTACAATGCACAGTGATCATAATCATTATTTTCAAATATCATCATGATAAAAACTATACAATAAAGATTACTTGTACGAGATAAACTAACTTGAAGTGTTAAATTATCTCACTATTTCATCTAAATGTTATAGATTGTGTCGAAGCCTTCAAAAAAAGTTCAATGTTTGGCTACTGTTATTATTGTTTGTAACACGATTTGTATTGTCAGAAGTGTTAATCCTCTTCCTAGAGAAAGGATTGTTTGCTTTCCATTGTTTGACAATAAAAGTATACTCATATCCTTACAATAATGTTTGTAACAATTTCTAGATCCTAATAAATTTATAATTAAAATATAACTTTCATTCCTCCATGTTTTGTATCATTTAGATATGCCTCCAACGATGCTGCGACGCTTGCTCTGCTTAATAGGACCGGACTAATAAATCCAATTTAAATGTTACCCGGACCTCCGCCTATATAACATATGTAAATCCATACGTCTTTATCTTTGGAATCACAAATACAAAATGCCGATCGATCCAGTTGTGCAAAAAGTAAAAAAAAACCGATCCAGTCCAGTTGGAATTTCAAAACGGGTGGCCGCCGTCCACGAAATCATTATTCTAAATAAGAAAATTAGCTTCATTCCCATAATTTAAATACCCACTGGCTGGTACTGGGCAAAATAAATTATCAGATGCACCTTCTCTTTTGTCCTGTTCTGATGGACGTTGCATGTCAATTGCTAAATTTATATGTTCTGTTGACGAATTCAATTTGTTGGTAGGAACTCCCTTCTAGTTCGAGTTTGAGAAGGAGCTCTGATTTCTTTCCCACGATTGTAAATTGCGGCTTTTTGTTTGATTACCTAGTAAGTACAATTTAATATATTTATCAAGCTTATTGTATAATTGAATCTCATTATACAATAATAGTACCTACACTTTTTGTTTTACTGATGGAAATATTAGTGTCCAACCCATTCAATATACCACTGCATTTATTTTTATGATGATATTTGTCATTGCACATTCTTAAGTAATATATTTCTCTGCCTAATTCCTTTTGCAGTTTTATACGTAAAGCCATCAGCTTTAAAGATGTTCCTACTAATAATTCTTGACCAAGGATCAAGATCGAAGGTACCGCTTGTAAATGCGATGCTTCGATATTCGCTTAATGAAGACATATTGAATCGCTAAGCGGCGAAAGACAAGATATAGGCAATGTTTAAATTGACATGCGGACCTTTAAGCGGCATCCGTTCGGTTTTGATATAAAGTCAATGGTAAATAAATGTGGCAATAAGTATGTTGATCGCAGTTTATTAAAAGGTTCTGACAGTAAGACTACTATATAGGGCTGTAATAATTATATTAACAAAGAATTCAATGTGTACAAAATTAAGACTATTGAATTTAGGTAATAATGTGACTGCAGATGTTTTTTACAAAATATTTGTGGTAGGTACCCAATAACTGGGAATAATTTTACAGTAAAAAAATAGTATTTTTAAACCATTTGTAGACCCATATTTGAGTAGGTACACTGCTGTTACATTACTCGTATCGAGCAAATAACAAACCTTGGATAAAGATATCAAAATATTGATGGTGCCATAAAAAAGCAAATCTAATTAAAAAGTTGACAGAGGACACAAAAACCCATATCAATTAGTGACGAACGTTTCAAAGTTAAAACAAACAGTCCTTTCGTTAATGTTTTATTTAGGTCTGGAGTGGCATCGTCAGCAGGAAAGTTTACTTGGATTTTTAAAAGTTTGCTCAAAAGTTACGCTCGCGGTATCCCCCGTCCGTTTGGTCTCGCACCTGATAAAGTAATTTTACGATTCCCTAATTCACACTTTTGAGGAGGGTTTAAAAATACCAGAAGGTTTTCTGCCCTCACTCGTAATTGGGATCGCGTTAAAACTTAACGACTGTTTAAATTTTTAATGTGTTGTACCTTCTCATTAAGCAGCTTTCATTATACATTTAAAGGAAGTTACATCAGTGAGTTAACTGTTTAAATGCATACCTAGTATTATTTGTAGAATACTTATAATTAGCGAATACTTATGCACTACATACATACATCGCTATATTAAAGCGTCCGATTTCATGTACATGAAAATGGGGTCCCATTGTTAGCTACGACAAAAACCAAGTACCTCCAACTTCTTGCGTACAAAATAAGAACAAACGTGTCATCGACGAAATGACGCGTGTCGACCAATCGGGCGCGACGGCCGCAGACGTTGATGACGTCATAATGCCACCAACCAATCAGAGTTGCCCGTCGCCTCCGGTCAACTTGGACTAATTGCCCATGTGTGCGATAACGCTAGTTTTGAGAATAATCTGTGCGCGTGAGTCGACGCTCGACGTGCACATATATCACGAACAATATAAAAAGTTATGTTGAAAATTTAACGGCTTTTAGAATTTACTTACAAGAAAAAAATTACATGTTTATTTGCCGATATATTGTGAACGACAAAAATTATGGAAATTCATAGTATTTTGCGGAGATGATATGATCAGACGTTGAATTGAAAATTTCTAACTAGTTTTTTGATGCAAACAGTAAAACATTCTCAACTTTCTTTATTTGAGTGAATGTCGCTCTCAGAGTCCAAATTATTAATTTTGACCATTCTATTGTTAAGTAAAGCATGTGAAAATAAAATTCCACACTTTTGCTCATAAATGCTTAATTAAATTAACTAACTGTCGGCTAGTGGGAACTATAGCGAAAACAATGGGAAATGTATGTATTCACAAAACAGTTTCTAATGTAAAAATAAAGATATCAACTTGAGAAGTGATTTATTACGTATGCCTATTGGTTAATTAAATAAACTGCTTCAAAACATTGAAGGAATATTCTCATAGAAGCTAATGACACGGTTTACTACTAGGTTGGATTAACTATTCTGAACTCTGTTGCATTTATGGTCATAGTAAGCTTCATTAAATTTAATGGACTTATATTGTCTTGCAATATTGTAAATAGAGACTTAAGTGACCAAGACTCAAAGATTAAGGTTATAACACTTACAATAATTATTAATGCAATTACAACCAAGAAAAATAGGTAGGTACATTAGAATCTATAAAATGCTAATAATTAACTTATTTTTAACATAATAACGTTATTTTTATAAAATGAAGACCGCAATCAGATAGGTATAAATAAAATTTTAATGGTCATTTTGTTTGTTGGTGACCGTTTCATTTTTATTTTGTTTAAAAACGTGACGGACGTGTATTTTCTTATCTTTATTATCTTTCTGTTTCTTTGCACGTTTGTTCAATTGCAAATTTCTTTGTCCAAAACAAAATTAAAATGTTAGTTTTCGTACAAATATTACATTCGTCTGCCCACACCAAAATAGAAGAATCAAAATTTTCCAGTCAGTAGACATGCAAGGTATTTCATGAAATAAAAATGTATTGAGACAATTTGAGAAAAAAAAATTGTAGGTTCCATTAATGTTATAATTTATTCATGGTGCTTTAGGAATAACTTGAAAAAATAAGTTTTTTTGGATGGGAATTGTATTATGGATTTAATTCAATGTTCATGTTTCATGACTGTCAACCAAAAACTGCTATTTTCGTTGTAGAAAAATGTTGCGTCCTCATATATTTTTTATGTTTGTAGGCAATCTTATCATATTATAAATTTTTTCCTTAACTTTTTGGGCATTTTCTTTCAGAATTTGTATGACTACCAAAATTTTCTGTTTTTATAATGAGATTGTTTTCAAACTTTCCATCAAAATGACAATCTATTCAAGACGACAAGCAAGCCTTATGAATACTTTAAAGCGGCTACTAGCAAGTCTTTTCACGGTGTCCCTTCCCTTTCGGACAAGCGGAGATGACCACAGTAGTCTTGTGTCAATATTGACACGCCAGCTCGCCTATTAAGTAGCTCGTTGCCAGTGAATAGAGTCTCGGCACCAAAGATAGAACAGTGTAGATGTGAATTGCGTGTTTGTTTAGATGTTTTTGTAAAAAGTGTTTTTTAAATGTTTAGTGGATTCTAGTAGGTATTTTAGTTTTGCTCTGTTTATTATTACTGAATTTTTTGGTAAATAAATAAAACGCTTATTTGGGAGACAAATTTAGACGGAAAATGTATTTGATTTTTGTAACTTACCTTGCGCGATGCGTACAGCTGGCATCTTGATTCTCATCTTGAGTTGGTCACCTATTTTTGGATCTTCAACAACTTCTCTTATCCTCAGGAATCTTTATCTTAATATATAGCTATCTGGTGACAGTTCGTTAGCTCACTTCACACGTGCCGCCGACGGTCCAGCGGCTTATCGTCCTATTTTTAAAACGTTTTTGATAAGAGAGGTCATATCACAAATCCCCACTCAAAAGTCCGACGGTAAACTTCAATACGAATTTTAGTCATCTTCTTAATTTCTTCATCGTTGACATTAAATAACTCTACTGCCTCAGTGCTTACTTTTTTCTTTTCATGTTGTGATGATTCACCTCACACGTCAGCTGAATGTTTGCTCGCCGAAATCGACTGGTCATATAGAAGTCTTATCAACACTTGAATGAACGTCTCAGTGCCCTATCTAATCTATCCACACCTTGTGGCGATTCTGCGATTCGGCATACGAGTCAGTTGGTCACACTTAATTAAGCATCAGCTAAAACTTCTTCACTTTTCAGTCCAAACAACATAATTTTCAGTCACTGTTCTTAAGATTTCAAAAATATTTTTGCAATGAAAATATAACGTGTAGGTTTTAAAGAAAATATTGGTGAAATTTGCAGGATTAAACCGAAATAAAATATTTTTGGAATTTAAATTGTTATCTTATGTTTACGATATTTCAAAGTGCGGTCTCGCGATCGAGCACGTCGCGCGTGCGGAGCGTTCAAAGCAGGTGCACGGCCGGCCGCCCGCTCTCGCCCGATGTCCGAGAGCGTCTGTCCTGTGTCCCTTTGCGCGAGGGCTCCGCGGCCTCCGCATGTCCACAACTCGCGCTATCTCGCTCGGCCGGCCGACGACGGCGCGTGCGAGTCCACACGAAGTGGCCAGGGGTTACTCGCGGTCGCCGCCGCCTCGGCTGATCGACAGAGAGCGGATCACGCGTGTTGTGTTACCACCCACCTTAGAGTGAAAGAGACGACCATAAATCACAAGTACCGTGCGTCGGTGTGCGTGCGCGGGTGGGGCGAAGATGCAGCGCGTACAAAAGAAAAGGGATAATATTTGCTTGCATATTTCATGACTCGATTAGGAGATGGAATTTTTAATTGAATGGACCACAACGCGGTCAGTTCGCGCTTTCAGACGGTTTAAAAATTAAAAAATAATGTTTTATGTCTTATTCATTACTGAAACGTTTTCAGTGTCATGAAATGAAAAACACTTGTAACAGGTTGTCATTAAACTTTTCATGTTTCAAAGTACTATTTTATTTTATTCGAGTAATAATAATAATGTGGTTTACTAATTTTAATAAATCTAATTTAGCCGAATGATCTAATTTACCATAGTTGTAGCAAAAGTTCTCGCGTTCGTAGCTAGTGGCTACGTTATACATACGCTACGCGAGTCGTAGCACCGCGTGATGTCGTAGAGCTGCATGGCTAGAAAAATAAAGTAAATGGACTTTCTTCAGGTAATCAACCAGAAATTATATTAATACGTAGCTTTTGTGTATAAAAGGCTATTTTTACAAGTAGATACATTGAGGTATTATTTAAAATCCATAATAGAAAACGTCAATGTTACTCTATTTTAAATTAAGCTAATTGATGCTACAAAATCGATGACAACGATATTTTTACCTAAATTAAAAATATACCCTGACCTAATTTTGTAACACGCAAACAAAAACAATGTCGATAAATAAGTACGCAAGCAACACGTCGGTTATGAGGAAGGCTTCACTTCACTCTCACTCCGGCAACTTTCCGCGGCACATTTTTTCCTTCCGACGTTATTTTACTTAAGACGCCGCGAGGAACTTATCTCGGTCCTTGACTTTAATAAGTTTTATGAGTGTCAGTCGGGACTTAACTGCTGTGAGAACGGGCGTCGAAAAAGAACTTTTTCATAATTGTTTCCCAACTGTGTCGGAAACTTTGGAATAGCGGTTCGATTATTGAAATTTCAAATTGTTCTGTGATTGATTGTTTATTGATTTAATTATGGTTTTGCGCTAATTCAGGAGGTTGTTAAGGTATTTCTTTGTGTTAGTTTATTCTGGTTTTTGTAAGATTTTGTAAATGTTAAGATTGTAAAGTATTGTAGTAGTGCTAATAAGCTCGTAACTTTTTAAATCGGAAAATTACATATTTATAAGAAGGTTTGAATTTAACTATTACTTTATCTATCCTAAAGAAAACTCTATGTTCGAATACTAAATTCAGAGTGATTATCCATTCCAAAAAAAATACAAAATTAATATTTTCATTATTCGTTAGACTAATGTGAACGCATCCTTAACCACACACCATGCACCCTGACCAAACATCTTCCCATAGGTCAAGAAAATTCAAAACTCCGTGGTCATCTCATGTCCAGCCGTAAAAAGCCTAGACAATATCTCTGTCCTATTCCAATAGTCATATGTGATCGCTGAAAATAGAGACAGATAAAGGGTTGTCCGTTTTCTTGAGTGGAAAGCGTGAGATATAATGACCGATGTACGTCTATCTCACTCATGTGTAGGGTGTGTGGGTGTATGAAAAGGGATGGTGGTGTACGCATAGTTTGGAGGTGTGGGGGAGAATTTTCCGACGCTACTCGACGCTAGGCGGCGCAGAAAATTTTGTTGGTGATACGAACCTTTTTTGGGGTTCATTACTAGGCTGCAGAATAAAATAAAGATTGTATACTTTTATTATTTGTATTATTGCAAACTTTAACTGTACACATTTAAAATAATAATTATTTTTAATTTCCTACGTCATAACTTAGTTATTTAAATCCTTATTTAAATTGTTTTATTCATTTCACATACATACGTATAAAGTATTTAGGGTCGGTTGCTCGTAAGCGCGGTCATAGTAAGGTTATAGTTAGGTTAGGTTTATAGTCAACTTTAACCGCCGAAAGAAAGCAAACTGGGTTGCTCGTGTCACTTTAACTAAAATTTTAACCTTAACTATAACCGACCGAAGGAGATCAGTTATCGTCAAAGTGACTATGGTCAAAACATGGTAATAGTTAACATTGACTATAACTTTAACTAAAATGTATGAGCAACCGGCCCTTAGACGACAGAAAATAAAACGAAAACGCTTACTTAAATAATTTTAAAAGCTCGTTTATAAGCAGTCGTCTCAAAACACATCAACGTTACGTTTTGCTTTGCTTAAACAACTCGGCATGATAAAGAACATACTTACGGCTTACGGTAAACTTTTTCTAGTATATCGTATCTATAATTGAACATTTCAACGGATACTTTTTTCAACCATCCTCTGTGACAGATGTGGGACAGGATACAGAAAATTGCTCAATATGAGACATGTAACGTTATATCTGAGAAAGTATCGGGTTTACTGATTTGTGTTGACATGTATCTACTTATTATAGGGTTTATATAGATATTCTAAATTACGTATAATTAATTCTATAATGCAAAACTTGAAATAAGTTATTCGAATTTTTCATATTTTTGTAATATTTATTGACCATTTAGATGTCAAATTTCAATTTCAAGTTTTTATTTATTTATGTAGGTATAAAGGGTTTTTCCCTCGGTTTCCCGCATTCCCTTGTTCGATCGGTAGCTTCATTGCTGCTTCAAAGGCAAACCAACAAACACTCTTTCACATTTATAATATTACTAGCTTTCTGCCCCACGGTTTCATCCGCGTTTCCGAGGTTTAAATAGTATCCTATGTGTTAATCCAGGGTCAGCCACCTCCATAACAAATTTCATCGAAATTGATATAGCCGTTTGAGCGTGAAGAAGTAAGAAACATACTCACTCACAAACTTTCACAAATTAGTAAGGATTATTTTAAACTAGCTTCCACCCCACGGTTTCACTCGCGTTCCCGAGGAATCTAATGTTTTTCCGGAATAAAAAGGAGCCTATATATTTTTTCAAGGTATGATCTATCTATGTGCCAAGTTTCATCCAAATCCGTTTAGTAGTGTATATGCGAAAGAGTAACAAACATCCATAAACTCCATCAAAAATGTAGTTATTAGGTATGACAACTCGTATTACGAATTGTCAAGAAAATAGCTCTCTTTTAGGCTCACATAAATATTATTCTTATTACTTAATCTCTCCTATGAAATGTAGTTTTTCAGGGTCAACCCTGAAAAGAACTAAGTCTAAGTACCTAAAACTATTTTTTACAAAACTGTTGCCTAAAATCATGTAATGCATAAATAAACATGATATCTTTTTATTTCAGCCCATAAATTATAATATTCAATTAGAAAGCGCCCTAGCCCTATTCCTTAGCGTAAGGGACGCAGTTTAACGCGTTTTAAAATAGATCAAGACTCGCAAGTCCCTTTCAAGGGCACGGTATGGTACACACGTGTGTCGGACACAAATTAATGTCACTATGTGAGAAACTTGTGACAAATTTAGCTTTACAGCTATTAAGATCCAAATTACACTGAAAGTTTGCCGAAAATTAGTTTTCTGACTGTATTTGGATGTTTGATGAGTAGCCTTTGGTTTTTGGTTTTAAAAATAAACACCCCCTGGTTAGTGAAGAATTATGCCTTGTAGATTATCGTTAGATGATAATATAATCATTTTCTTTTTTTTTTTTTAATAATGGAATATTGTATTTTTAAAACTGTAGTACGCGTTAATTACGATATAGATTTATGAATAATATTATCCAGACTCAATGTTGAACTTTGATATGATTAATGCCTCACTCAGGATGAATTTATAACAAAACAAGCTGTCCTCCGCGGTTTCACCCGTGTTCCCGGGATAAAAAGTATCCTATATGTTATTTCAGGGTATGATCTATCTATGTGCCAAGTTTCGTTCAAATCCGTTCAGTAGTTATTGCGTGGATGAGCAACAAACGTACATACATACAAACTTTCACGTTTATAATATTAGAAGGCTGATTGCACTCCATGCATTCGTCTTTGTCTTTGAGTCCTTAATTACCACCACACCGTCGCTGACAACGGTGATATTGTAGTCAATTATAAGCCTATAAAAAGGAAAAACAAAACTCTTTTAATTCTATGTGTGAAAACACAAATTTTAATATGGGGGAAGTCTTTATATTTCCTTATAAAACTTTATTTCAATACAAAATAACAAAAACAAATATTGGAATAGCTTTGGCTAGAGAGGAGCAGTCCAAGTGGTTTTAGTTGCTTGGCCGTGACAGAAATAGTTCTGAAAACTAAGGGAGGGTCGTCACGCTTTTAAATTTAAATCGGACATGCTTAAAGGACTTCGGTCCTCATTATCATCCAGCGATACAAACAAATAAATAGAAGTAGTCATTAAGAATTTATGCATTTATTTTATTTCTAAGCTTCTTCCCCTTAACATTAAGTGTGTTGTGAACATTTCGGATTGTCTTCCGTTCTGCGTAAAAATGTTTTAATAGTTGGTGGGTTTAATTGGTATATGATTATGTTAGTTTCCCATTATGCCATTCCATTTGTTATTTAATAGATACTAAGTACTACGGTCTCTTGTTGATTGAAACTGTATAAAAATCATGATTTGGAAACCAACTCAATAAAACTAATACGGCCATTTAAGTTGCATATTTATAATTTTTGATGACCTAGAATTATAAATTTGGCAAGAAGTAGGTATAGTCTTATAGCACATGTAAAAAATATCTGAATTCTTAAATATGGTATCGCCGAGCTTTGGTTTCGCCGCAATATTTTTTTTATTATAATAAAGCTAGAGTTTATTTTAAAATTCAAAAATGTTAACTGTGGCGAGTGAAATCTAAGCCACTGACTGCAGTTTCATCTATTTTCAAAGTGTGATGAGAAGTCGTTAGCCTTCGGACGCACCGTTTATCAACCTGTAATTAGTATTTTGATAAAATTGTTCCAAAAGTAGACATACAAAGAACTCATAAATAAAATCGAGCCTATATGGTAAATTAATTTGATTTAATAACTGTTTGTTACTCAAATTTATTATGTAAACTAATAAAACGCTAATTAGGATGAATGTTAGCGAATACGAGTGGTGAGGTGTGATTCAACGCTGCGCCTACGACGCTAGACCTAATCAAGAGCCGCGCCAAATATGTCGACGGTTGTTCTCTTTAGTGATGGGCAGAGTGATCGATAATTCATTTGATAGGCATCAGTTTAAACTAAGTACAAATTCATTTATATTTTAGTTCTACATTATATTATATTTAAATACTTATAGAATATTAAATTAAAATTAAACTATAAAATATATCCTACATACAGAGTAACTATAAATATTAACCGCATTTAAATAGTACAAATGATTTACGACAAAAGTAAGAAAACATACAGAGTAAAAAAATGCTTGTATATAATGAAGGTTTAATAATAATAGTATTAATATTTATATTTATTTATAAAATTATAAATGCGAAAGTTTGTGAGTTTGGATGTTTGTTACTCTTTCACGTAAAAACTACTAAACGGATTTGGATGAAACTAGACTACTTTTAACGCCGGGAAAACATAAGATATCTCGGGAATGCGGGTGAAACCGAGGCGGAGAGTAATGTAGGTATATTTTTATCTAATGCCGGCACTTTACTTGGCTATACGTGTATTTGTATGGAGTCTTTTCCATGTCGTCAAGCCTATTTAGTAAATACACTAATACGAATAAGTAACGTCATATGATTTGCCGGCATTTATCCGTTCAACCTATGACATGATCGACTTACTAGCTTCTTAATTTATCGATAGTTTTTCCCATCCTTAGTACAGCAAATCCCAGCTAAGCGAGCTAATAGCTCAGTAGCTAAGCGCTAAATGCAGTGCCCGCCAACGTACACCATAAATCCTGGAGACGCTTCACATTAACTTTGAGGTATTTACCTCTCTAGACAATGACGATACGCAATATCTATGGATTTTGATATTTCTTCACTTGCATGTTTAGGTTGAAATTTGTATGTCAATTTTGACTCACTTTCCGTTCAATTGATCTGAAATTTGGTACCTACACATAATGTAAGTCCAATGACAATACAACAATATGGTGACGTTGAGCTATTCTTGAAAAAAGCATGTCCTAAAAATACTTTTAATTTTAACTTAGTTTGTATTTGAATTTCCAAATATTGTCGGCTATTTTATTGTATTATCATGTTAATAGTATGTGTTATTTATGTTTAACCCTTTCTTCCTCACGATTAATAAACATGCTTAATAAACATAGCTCTAGGTACTTCTAGGTATTTACTTAACATTTCAACTTTATGCATAATTCTATATCTGATATTGACATTTGATTCGCACGTTTATATAATTGAATCAAATACCTGCGTATAGTATGACACAACTTAGATGAAGCATCGGCAAAATTCGTAAAATCGATCGTTCCCGAAAAGAGTGCGCCTGCAACATTACTCATGTGTTAAAAAATGATCGGCGAAAATTATCATGTTGAACGTTGAATGGTGCAGTAATGAATGATTTTTATTAGTTGTGTAAATCGGAAGTGAAGTGTCCGAAAACGATTTGCCGATGCTACATCTAAGTTGTGTCATACTGTAACTGGCAGCATGTATTTAGAATAAGTAGGTACCTATATGTAATATGATTAAACCTTATTACCTTTAAACGTAGATCCTGTTGACAATCAGAACCTACAAAACAGACAAATTTCACTTTTAGTGACTCTTATAGGTTAGTAGGCAAAGTTTTGTTTGTATTACTTAAATCATATAATAATATATTCATGTTAAACCCGGTAAGGCACCTCTACACATAAGGGGATGATTCAAGGTAGCCCGTGAAATACGATTTTTGCTAATTGCTGATATAGGTACGACTATTTAATGAAAACGTGATATTTTGCCTCAAACATAACTTACAGAAATATGTTGATGATTTATTTTGTTATTTTTCAATAAATATACTACCATTCTTGTCGTGAATCACATGTTGACAAACATACGACCTATTGTTTTTGAGGTGCAATTAGTAAAAAAAACGTCATAAAATTTGAATTTCGCGTTACCTTAAAATTAGTAAATTATATGGATGGGTTTAATTTTCAACAATGGACAGTTATAATTACTGCTTGCCAGCGAAAAAGTTTCAAATTAGAACATGCTTTAAGTTTGTTAATGGTACGTATTTAATCAGGTAGTTAATTATTTTATTTCGCCATTAGCTATCCTAAGTAGGTTGCTGTAAAGCTCGATTTGCTTGCTCACGCCTACACGCCGCTGATATTCTCACAACGTTACTCATCCATTGCAAAACTGAATAACTTGGGTTTGTTAATATGTTACGAGGTATCGAAAATTTATTTTATGTCTGTACAAAACCTACAGTATTATTGGAAATAGGTATATTATTTTTCAGGAGTAAAGTTTCTATAAAATAATTCTGAGGGGTAGGATTTTTTTAAGCTTATAATATATTATTATAGTTTATGAAATACAATCAACGAATTCGGTTTATTATCCTTGATTTACAATCTGTTACAAATCTTACGACAAAAACATAAATCTAACTAAATTTTATTATTATAATTACAATTATTTACATAAATAAAAACTAAACTAAACTAAACAATTAAAAACTAAACTAAATAACTACTAATTACAAAAATAATTTGGCATGGTACCCATGACACTTGCGGCGTTGCCTCGCTGAATGATCAGGCTTAGCCTCTGGGCAAAAAAGTCCCTGGCTCTCAGATCCCCAGAGGCCAAATCAAACGCTTGCCTATGTCTTGAACTATTTTTAACGATCAACGAATTTTGTAAAAAAAAAAAAATCTGAGGGACTATCGAGTCTGTCACCATGTACCTATAGTAGATAAGCAGCTTTAATTAAATTTTGAAAAGGATTTGAAATTTTGTACACATAATATTGTCCCATGACAATACAATATTTATTTATTTATAAAATGCACAATGTACATACAATGTTACACATACAGTGAACTAATATGAGTACAAGGACCCTGTTAGGGTATGGCAAAAAGGAGTAGAGAGAGCTTATTATATATTTGGTATTTACATTGACAATTGTATTTTTATATTATCTATGAATCTACTATGTAATATACAGTAAAAAACAAACAAAACCATTATTAAAAAATTCAATTACATTAGGTATGAGTGGACCATTTATCCTAACAGTAACATTTATGTAATAAAAATATCTTAAGTTTGTTCTTAAATATACTATCCTTGCTTATTTCTTTTAAGGTATCTGGTAATTATATGGTGCTGAGTTGCCCTTAATAAAAAATACTTTTAATTCATAATAGTAACTTAAATCCGAAACATCTTGATTTGTTCTCTCAGCAATGCTGAAGTTTACAAAAATGTATTAGTGAATTTAGCACTTGAGTAAGCGACTGGCTATCGAATATTTTTCGTTCAAGATTGAGTAACCTAGGAGTAAGCTGTTCAAGGAGGATCAATTAAGAAGGATCTATTAGTTGTATAAAATGGATTCTGATCATACTGCGCGAATAATGCTTGTAGCACACTTGCAGCCTTTAGTCCGCATGCTGATTTTTACCTGCTATCCAGAGATCGTGATAATGTAACATTGAATAGTTTTTTTTAATTTCCATCTCTTATATTTGATGTTTCTAAAGAATGTAAATATTGTGTTGAAAATTTTTATTTCTTATCAGAAAACCGCGGGCTACTCGTAAAAACAAAAGGTAAATTAGACAAAAGAAAGGGTCCGATTTGGTGTACAATCGCCATGGTAGGCGCGTGCTGGTACATTGTTGTCGGGCGATACGCTCGCCAAACGCTACGATAACATCATCGGTGTGTACTACCCTTTATATTTGAACATTTTATTTGAAAAAATATTTTTATACAGCATGTTATCAATGTTGTGTTATTTCACCATTACATTTTTGGATGATTTCTCATAATATTTTCATTCTATTT
This sequence comes from Tethea ocularis, assembly GCA_963555595.1. NCBI lineage: Eukaryota > Metazoa > Arthropoda > Insecta > Lepidoptera > Drepanidae > Tethea > Tethea ocularis. The sequence continues at coordinate 7,302,794 of OY741972.1, read as the reverse complement.
TTGTATCATGATATTTGCAGTTATTGCCAGGTATTAATATCAGTACCTTGCAATAACAGCAAATTTATATCTTTGTGAATATAGAAACACTGACTAGTTAAAAAAAATACCTACGAGTGAAAAATTATAACTAACTAGTACCTAATAGTGGACGCAAACTTGCAGTGCTATATTTATTTCTCATCTGATTTATCAGTTTAAAGACCAAATTGCCCGATTACAAAAATGTTAACAAAATATTTACCTACTAACTTGAAACGATTATTTTTGATATTCGAATCATGCCTTTTTTAATCTAATCACGAAATCAGCTTACCCTCATTGGCGGGTGGCACTGGCAGGCACGAGGTATTGACCGGCGGCCGCGGATTCAATACAACACCGCCCTATTCTCGAGTCACGGGTCACTTCGCTCAGGTGGAATGCTTTTTGAATTTCGAATAATTATTGTTTGTTATTCAAATGTATTCTTAACTTGAAATTTATTTTTCTTTTGTGTTTAATCGAATATTTTGAATTTAATTAGTGGGCCCCGATTCTATCTTAATACAGGTACCTACCAATTTTTTTAGTCTCAATTATCCTCTATCTCCATTATCCTTAGTCCATACAGATGGATGTTATGTAGGTAGTTAAGCGTGCATGCCCTGAATCAAGTGATTCAGCCATATTACAATAAAAAAACGTTACTGAAAACGTCTTGTGGGGCTTTTACACTTTACATTTAAAAAAATATTTTTCATTTCGTGTAAGAAAGTAATTTTTATTAGAAGAAAAATTAATAAAGAATTAAATAATTAAAATAAATAAAATAGGTGTCATCGTGACTATAGAAACCCACAGATAGGGTGAGTTAGAAAGGCCACTGGCACCCTAAAAATGTTAAGATGTGTGTGAGGTGTAAGGCACTAACCGGTACCACATATTGACCGGCTAAAAGGCTACGTGCCCTTGAAATAAAATAAATACTTCCTATACGGACTTTGCTTGTCCCATTTAGAGTCAGTGATTATTAAATAAAATACAGAATTAATTATACAAATCATCATTGTCATATAGAAACAATAATATTAAACAATCAGCACAATCGACAAAAAAAGATAGTCGTCGACAAAAAAGTCGTTAACGTCATTGTTGTGACAATCAGTAACTGACATCTGTGACTCCTGACCCTTGGTCAAGTTCGATTCCTAATTCATTCCTGATGACTCTAGGGTCAAGGTCACCCGAGATGAAGCCTAGAATTTACATACAAACAGACTCCAGTTGAATAATGACCATTTGTTCTATGGGGGTCATATTTTTTGTTAAGTTTACTCATTTTAATTATACAAAAATATTTTTTACCGACTTTAGGTAAATAACTTCTATTCATCTGAAGATAAAGGTTAAAACGCAATACAGTTTCTCGATATTTATTTTTGTTTTGTTTCCTTAAGAATTATTAACAATAGAAGTGGTAAAGTGTTTCTTTGATTGTCAAATTTTCTAATATTTTAACGAGTTATAGAATATCATTGAAAAAGCATACCTTAAAATACTCGCAATCGTTTTTTTTATAGTTTCTATATTGCCTAGTGTAAGACAGTGAAGTAAACAAATATCTAAATTATAATTATCTTAAACGGTCACCTAATTAAACAGGTTTTGGTTGACTCCAAAATGTATCTTGTCAGCAAATAAATTGAGCTGCTTCTAGTGGCAAAAGGCATGTAATATTAGGCAGCCTTAAAATTATTAATAGACTTAGCTAGTTGCTGACCAGATACTGCTAGTGGTTTTTTTTTTATGGCAACTTCATTTCGCAAGTTCCCGCCATAAAACCCCTGTAACACTAGTTGTTTCAGTTGAACGATCTCGCACATTTGAATTTCGAACACGTCATTATCATTGTCCCAGCTGACAAAATCAGATCAAATTATGAACTTGCAAAAACTTCGCAATATAATACCGTCTGTTATCTTAAGATCTATCTCGATTGTATCAAATTTTACAATCGATTCTCGAATGACGCGTTTACAAAGAAAGAATAGTTGAAATTAGAATGACAATTGCATGCAGTTTTGGATTTGAATGCATAGAGTATTATTAGTTAAGAGGACTATTGTTAAAATCGTCGGGCAAAGTAAATATTTTGACAAAAGTCCGTTGCGCTATATTGAGTTACTTACAACATGAATGGACTAAATGGCCTGCAAAAACAAGATATTGCGATACCTCAGGCGAACGAAAACGTCACTTGAACTTTTTTTTTTGTAGGACTAATGATGAATGCATCGTCCTAACTCTCCTTGACATGTAACAGTTGATCAAGTGCCAAAACTTCTAATTGACACGTTATCGAATTCTACAAGCAGTACCTATAGAAAGTGTTAAAAATGCTTGCTACTGACCAGAGACTCAAAACAACTAATATAACTTGCTCTCTCCGGTCCTCTACATGAAGAGAAAAAAGTATGGTAACAATAAAAGTTGAAGGGTCGTTTTAAATTTGTCAATGCACAGCAATATGACGAGCCCTCGAGCTGTCGAAACATCGGGGTTCCCAAATGTAAATAAAAGTAAAACAATGGGTACGCGGCCCGAATCACAAATGAATGACTGGCTGGCTGTGGGCTGACAGCCATGTGGGCTGGAGGTCATGTACGTTCTAAATTTGTATTTTGAATTAGGAATCCCTTTTCATAGTTTTGTAACCTAATTTTAATCGTTGGATATTCCTGGCTGCAAAAAATAATAATTAGGTGCCATGACAAGGTAGACATGTTAGAGGTAGACAAATAGAAGTATCAACAATAGTAAATTAAAAATATGAACCTTATGTTTTTTTTATAGAATACATGGATTTTGGTTGGCATTTGCTATTTAAGTACAATCATTGGACTTCATACCTACCATAATTTACATAAATAATATAAATTTACCACAATAATTTTAATAATGAACGAAATGTCTTTATTACTACAATGGCTTTACTCGAGGCATTCCTCGGCCACCGTATTATTTACAAGGGCTAAAAAAGTGAATTATTTTCGATAATAGCCTGCCAGTCGGAGTTCGTGTGTGTCAAACAATGACGACAACAATCCTACTTTCGCGGTTCAACCAAATGTTGCCATTGTCGTGCGGTCAGAGGGAAATACGTGGAGTGTGCTCTTATGTCATATTTTTTAACAAGTAAGTATAACGCAAAGATGACAAAAGTACTATTGTAACGTAGGCTTATAAGGATGATTACATTGCATTGAAAATCTTAAGGTTGCAATGATGACAAATAAAAAAAAATACTCGTAACTCATTAATTCAGTTTACGCCGTTTTAATATTATAATCAAATAATATGAACACATAATGAGGAGTACAATAATCCCTGAAAATTTGGATGGTGATTAAAAAATCACCCAGTATTAAGAGCAAATAACACCTGCACTACTCCATAGAAACATTGTGCAGTGCAAAGCGAATTATCTTCGGACCGGGCAAGTATATGTTTTGCATTGTCAATAGAGTGATTACCACACACGATATCCTTGACAGCCGGTCGGAACGGGCTGACTTGTGAATTCGCTACTTTAGACTTGATTGGTACACTTCTCTCCATTCTCATAAGCTTTAAAGAATAATGACAATGGAGAGAAGTCTGGAAAATATGTTTTTAGTGTTAGCATTGAGATAAAATTGAGATGAATACTTACTCTTTCTGAAACGTAGACTTCGAAAGACATTTAATATGACATTGATATTTATAAATATATACCTGCCACTACCTACTAGTAATAAAAGTTTGTTTCTTTGACTAGAAAGTAACGATGACTGATCCGATACAAAAAAATCATTCACCAATAGAAAGGAAGCTACATAATCCCTAAGAGCTATTATACCTTGAAAGCCAGTTCTCTTCTAGGTTTTGTATTACCACAAATTTTAAAATAATAATACCTTTGTTGTTTTCACTTATTAACCTACTTATTTAGGGTGTCAAACCTACTTTATGTTTGGTTTCTGAGTTTTCTATGTGTTGAGAGTTTACTTGTATCGTCGATTTATTAGACATCTAAGAATCTCTTTTGTATTTCAAAATCTATCCTTTTTAGAATAATTTCCTTTTCACCTGGGGCTCCACTCACGAACCCCTATTTTACCCCTTTAGGGGTTGAATTTTCAAAAATCACGAATTGCCAAATTCCGATCCGTTAAGGTTTGAGCTTGAATTGTTGGATCAGTCACTCAGTCACCTTTTCCTTTTATATATTTAGTTATCCGAAAAGTAAAGCCTATACTAAAAATAATAACTATTGACATTCATATTAAGTGCCTTATTAGGGCTTAAACTGAATAAATGAGTTTGAGTTTAATATTTTGGCAAGGGATCCCTAAAACGAATCAGCTTGCCCACAGTTTACCCAATATTTATAGAATCATTAGCCATATGCCTTACTTGTGGTTCATTCTTATTTAATTCTAAATAAATTCTTGAGCATTGCGGTTGGCGTGTGCATGTATATTGAGTATTTAGGTTTTGGTCAGTTAGCTTTCACCTGGCGCGCGGTTTTACTTATTTTGGCAGCGTGACAGCTGGAGTGCCATTAACCCAGAGGCTTTGGCGTTAGTGAATATGATGCTATATCTGGTAGGTACGTAAATTATCTACTTTTGTGTACCTATATTGCAACAATGTTTACTTTTTAATATTAATAATATTATAATAATACCTATATTAGGTACTATTTATAGTGGGTACTCCAAATATAAGACAGTTTTATTTCTTACTTGATACTGGTTCTTGCTTGAATTGAAAACATTATGTACATGTTTATAGTAATGTAACGGGTCTATTCGCGCATAGAATATTATCAAAATATAATTTTGACTAACCTCGACGTTTCGATCAAGTTGCATTGATCGTGGTCACGAGTGGATTCTATGCGCGAATAGACCCGTTACATTACTATAAACATGAATTGTGTTCGCGAGAGTTTAAAAAGTATTAACATTATGTACAATGTTACATAGTACATAGCATACATTTTTTTTATGCTGATAAATAGACGTATCTAGAAATCAATGTTTTAGGTACGTATGCGCATTTGTTTGTGTAGTGTAGTAAATATACCTATATTAGAAATTAATATAATGAAGAGTTTAGGGTGGTTTTTAATTTTTAATTAATTTGGTTTTAATTTTTATTTACATTTATAAATAGTTTAGTTTTTTTTAAGTTAGGTTCATTTAAGGATGTATAAAATAGCTTTGAAGTTTCCGATAAACTACTCTATAATTCGAGTTACGTTACGTCGTACTATGCACTCAAACTCATTCTTCATTTGAAAGAAAGAAAGAACACAAAATCTCACTTTCAATCATGATTCATTATTACGTAAAATCTGTACAAGAAACCTCATTTAACTAAAGTACAGTCAGATGGAGAAAAAACTAAATAAATCATACAGTACTGCACAATACTCTGTGAGATGTTGTGAAATATTTAATTGGTTTTGTCTATTTATAATGAGAGGTAAACGGCGTGTAATTAATGGGGGCTTAGAATGATGAACTGTGGATAACTTTGTTGCTAAACGGACCGTCTGCCCACTGAATGCGTAGGATAGAGAATATCTACTAAGCTTTTGGTACAGTCGCGCGAAGTAAATAGAAACTAGAAATGTTTTGTTTTTATTCTATCTGGAATCTCTAATTCTGGTGGAGTAATCATCGTTCAATAAGGTTTTTTGCCATGATATCATCATATATTTTATCGCTACTACATCCATATCATGTGTAGTTCTGCGAAAATGACTATCGACCTCGAAATACAAGGAAAACTAATGATATAATATAATATGTTTAGCACAGAGCTCAACCAAAAACTTTAACTGGTCAGGTATGGTAGATACCTGACCAGTTAAAGTTTATAACAAGCAAAATGACGTTTCAACGATTTTTTTATTATTTAACTAACTATTTCAACTATTATGCTGTTGTGATCGAGCATCTGATGGAAAATTAATTTCTACTAATTAATTAGTTATTTAAGTACACGATTGTACTCCAAATCATATCGCCCACATTGAACCATTGTTCATTGTATTTATTAGTACATACTCATCTTAAATTAAAGCTCAATTAAAATGCATCTTATTGTCTAATTGAATATATTTTTTCATATTTTACTAATATTATTTAAATTATTAAATATTACCTATCAATATTTATGTTCATATGTTTCTAATTTAACAGGATGCAACCATATTTTTTATAGAACATAAATATGAATAATATTCATTTATGAATGATGACCCATAATATTTTGAAACGACCAACGTGTCAAATAATAGGGAGTGGCTACAAAAGTGTACAGTCATCAACACAACACAGTTGAGGAGTTTGACATTTCATATTGTTGATATTAGCATACTGGCCAGTGTGGACTCGCCCCTGTTCCTAATTTAAATTTTTAAACATGCTTTCACTGCTTAATGTTACATAACTGAGAGTTAATTAAATTTGTGTTACCTTATTCAATATGAGTTTAACTTAAGATTTTCTTTAATTGAAAACTAAAAGGTTTCCTAAGTGTAGACATCATGTCGCAAATAAATTGAAATATAAATCATTACAGAATATGTTTACATGACGCCATGTTTCGATTGCTTCATTCATAATAAAAACACTTAGGTCGAGTTCACCGAGTAGAAAACGGTCCGACAAATTATAATCGGGCGTTTACCATGAATTTTCGTAGGAAAAAGTTAACCTTATAGTTGTTTTAACTTCTTTTTTTTATAAATTTAAGACATGCATATAAATATCTGAAAATCCAACTAATACAATCTGAAAATTTTTTATTTAAATAAGTATTGGAATTAACACCAATTTGACCCCAATTTCTAAACAATTAACCGTCAATTTTTAAACAATAAAACAAAACGTCTACCCACTCATGAACGTTGAAAAAATAAAAAAATCGGTCCAAATATGTATGAATGGACGAGTCTTGTAAGCGTTGAGATAGGTGTGATTAGAACAAGCCTGCGCGTGGGCAGGCGGCCTGTCATCGCGCAAAGGGTCATTGTGTATGAAGAGTGTAAAAGACTGCAGTATTTTATAGAGGAGTCGTGCGTTATGTCAAATAAGATTTTTGATAAGTTTTTCACGACGCATGATATAATATTATATTCTAAATAGTTAATTATAAAAAGATAATAACTGACCTGACGTTACATAACACTGTTTTCTACATTATAACCTATCTATCAATCCTTATTTCTATTCTAATATTGCATTTAAGTAAGTAAGTAGATTATGTAAATCTGGATTAACATAACATTTATTGTTATTACTTAGACCTCTCCCAGGCATTCAGAAATTACAAACGTACAAAGCTAGTGTAGGGTGCCCTCCGGCTCGATGAGCCGAAGATTCGAAACAAGAAGGTTAGACTTCAGTAGCGCGCTGTTAGAAAACGCCTACATTCGATAACCATATAGAAAATAACCAATTTATTCAAAATGTTATTTCAACACTCCAGGCAACAGGCATTGTTTAGTTCTAGCCCACTCCAGCATGAATGTTTAAACAAGTCCAGTTATAAAATCTATTATTTTTAACACGTCAGTTACACAATGAGATAGGTACACAGAACTATTCGTTGTATTTGTCGTGTCTAACATTTCCAACCCGTGCTCATGTAAATTTGCATTGAATGAGCGCGGGCTGGACACACGCGCTTCGGCGGCCTGTCATTAACGGACGAGAGCAATCTGTCGCTGCCCCACCCTGTTCCAAACTCAAATTATTGTGTTTGAGCGAGCTTGCGTCGCGATCGCTTGCGACACGCGCTTGATATGAGGTTTCTGTCACTTGTGTACGTGATTGTACTTTTGAGTAGAGATGATTTTTAGAATCAATAGTTTCCGATATAATTTTAATGGTAAAAAGTTTTAGATTCCACAAAACTGAAGGAACTTGGCCTTATTATTAACTTTCAGCGGCAGTGGCGTTACATTTTAATGTTAAGTGTAGGTCATCCACATAACAAATTAATTGGTAGAATACTTTGCCATCCTTAAAATTTTCAAGTAGTAGGTAGCACCTATTCTAAACTCATAAATGAGGAAAAAATACATATATTCGTAGTTACACAGATTTCTGAACACAAACAAAAACACGTACCTACCCGTATAAACTAGATTGAAAACTATTCGGTCATCAGAAAAAGCTGCATTAGAAACCTCTTTGTGCACCGGCCTTTGTCCACAATTTTTTCAAGCTTCCACCCTCATTTATACTTTTTTGCAGTGAAAAAACGTTTCTATAAAATCTCAAAGGAAACGATGCGAATAATTCCCGAGTTTCATGTTTCTTAGTTTTTTGACATAGGGTCTATAAACGCCTACGGGTATTGTTGGTCTTCGATCTAATCTCCTTTTGATAGACCTCCTTAGTGATATGAACCCGTGCATTGTCCAGACTGTTTGACTGATTTTTTCATCTATATTTTACGAAAGAGTTGATTGATGAAATAAAGTTCGTCGAAAAAGTTTCGACATAATCTTCTATTTTGTTGATTTAAATTTGGATAAGAACAACTTGTAACAAATATTGTAGCCTATATAGAATGGCAGGATGAACAAATATTTAACTTTGATTAGTAAGGAATAAATAGATAACATAACAAAGGAACTATTATCATGTAAATGGTCAAGAAAAAAATCACAAGGAGGATCGATTTATGGAGGCGGTCATCTAACAATTTGTCCTTTTTGTCTCTGCAAGATTGCGACATAAGTTCCCTATAAACATTATTTTTTATTACTTCTACTCAGTCCCTGATGGTATCTGCGGCACATGTTGTGCAGTCCTATGATTTTAAGGACTTTTTGTAAAATGCTCAAAGCACCGACCTTTTAAATGATTAAATAGGTATCACCACAAAAATATGGACTTAAAAATTTGCACCATAGACTTTCATTTTAACGAACCCCAGCTATAACGCAATAACTACCTACATGTTAATAGTTTTCTCTTATCAATCTTATTTTACGATCTATTATTTCAAACTGTACCTATTAGAAAATAAATGTATTTGTTTGATATACATGCACACACAACATACACATTTATTTTAATATAATACTAACATTTATTTTAATATAATACTAATTAAACTTACTTTAAATATAAATATATCCTATATATAAAATCCTAAACCTTTTCTATTTACAAAATTTTAAATATTTACAAGTATAAAATTATATTCATTCCGAAAATTAAACGTATAAAATAAGTACCTACACAATATTTGCCTAGTAAGAAACTATTTCTAAAAACGACTTATAACTTCTTTCTACCACAAGTCAAGCTTCCACTTGAAATGATTTACGCAAAACGCGTGTGGTGTCCATAACGGTAAATTTTTTTGGGTTCAAGGGAACTTTGGACCCAAAAAAAGCTATTTCAGTTTCGTAAGCGTGTCGCCGGATAGTGCAGCTCTTTTGATTTTACTTGGCGATAAGTATTTATAAATAGTTTCTTATTAACTACATATGCAATTAGTTAAAACAACCCTTATATTAGCCTACTACTTGTAGGTAGGTAACTCCATATGATTTAGTTTCGTTACGTTCATTCCGCGCAGTACTATGAAAGGAACACGTACTTAAATCTTGGTGGTTCGTAATTGAATAACAAACAAACAAAAAAACTCTACATTTATATATTTCTATAATATTTTTTACACATCATTCATGTTAAGGCATTTTCTAATACGCTCAAATGAACTATTATCTACACATGTTTTCAAGATTGCTGTAATTAGTGTATTTTATATTTTTAAATTTAAAGAGTTTTTTATAAAAAAAACTTCTTTCGGAATAACCTGCTGCCTAAACCTGCATCAAAGTACCTCTAGATAACGATCGGCGAAGCGATTTTTTACCCCTATTTTTTTTCGAAACTTCATATTTCTTCCATCGTCAAAACCGTAGGTCATTTTCGGTTGCTGTATTTTGATTCTCACGTATGTTGACCGTGATTTATGTAACAGCCTGTCAGAAGGTTTCAGTGGTAACCTTTTGTGGACGTGATATCACGCCCGGGTCTTTTATCATACAGGTGGACATTGTATTCTCGGTATATTTGGATTTTATAGATTGAAACTTTGATTTGCTTTTTATGTCGTTTGATTGAACACATTTTGTATAGTAAGGGATTTTGTGACTTTATTTTAGATTATTTTGTATATTAAAAGTGAATTTGACGACTTTTGTTTACTATTATAAAGATGTTTATAAGTAGAGTTCTCTTTCTTAATCTTTATCGTAATTTCTATGAATAATGCATATACATTTTTTTATTTAAAGTTTTGAATACTTCATCGTGGTAATTGATAAGTTTTTTTGCAAAAGCCTACGAAGAACTAACTCTCAAGTGCGATTGTCAAAAAAGTAGTAAATTTGCAACTCAAATATCCAAAACTCTACCACTGAGCTATCCTCGCCTGAACTTTAGAAGCCACAAGTAAAAAGTTAAAAAATACCTTTAAATAGACTCAAGCTAACCTTCTTTTCCCTCATCAAAGTTACCATGACACGATCAGAGCGGGACGACCCACACGTGGTCGCCAGACACATGTGTCTCCGGATAGCCACACATGCTGGACATCGTAACTCTTGTATGAGAATTTACATTCCCTCATGTATGTTTGTTTGGACAGCCGACGAGAAAAGTGTCGCTGAACTTGAAATTATTTTTAATGCTTACTCGTCCCCTCACACTTCCAGTCGATTTGAAGTTGAAGTTTACTGTTTCTACATTTTAAAATCTAAAGGGTACACTTAAACTGAGAAGACAAGAAAGTCAGTAAGGCTTTCTGTCTATTGATCGGGACATGTTTATGCCATGCATGCAGACTTGTTACCTTGATTTCATTAGAAGTGATACCATTTTTCAGAAGCAAGAGACTTGTGTCTGGGACTGTACTTAAAAGTGCTATAGTTTATCGTGTCTGACCATATGGTACGGGTCAACCCAGAAGCAAAATAAGATACGAACAGTGTTATTATTAGTCGGAGTACGTAACTCTAGTACGTTTTATTTTGTACATACTAATCATCACTTTATTATGAATCCAAAAATGGAAATAAAATCAAAAAATCAACCCTCATATTGACAATTCTCACAAACCGCACAGTGGTGCGAACGTTACAAGAAATCTGACAAAAAATCACGGTGAAATACCGCTAGCCGACGCATCTGGATGTCGTTGCGTCGCTCTCACCGTTACGTGGCTTGGCTCTGACCTGACGCTGACAAAAAAACGTGTAGCGTAGGAGTGCTCCACCTTTGCACAATGAAATTATATTGCTACACTTTGTAATTACGTTCGCATGTCTTACGTTGACAGGAGAAATGATACGGAACCGATCGTGTAGACTGCGGGAACTGTTTTATTGATGTTAGATTTCTTATTTTCTTTCGTCACCCTTATTTTTTCATAACTATCTTTAACGGCTTTATGACCCAGGATATATTTATAATTTTAGGAAAATAAATAAGTGTAATTGAAAATTCAAGTTTATCGAGCTATGTTAATAGATAGTGATCCAACACAAGCAGTAAATATTTTTACAGTAAAAAACATAATTATTCTAAATCGTTTTATCGTACCCTAAAAATATGACTGGAAATACTAATGTAATTTTGAATGTTACAATAATGAACACCCTGTGAATAATCCCACAGGATAAACCGATGATAAAATAAATATCCGTCGGTTATAGGGTCAAAAACCATATTGCGTAAAGTCGACCCAGATGAGATGCAGTCCATGTTTTTTGTCCACCTCCGCGCCTATTTTTAACCACTATTTGGTCTAACAGATGCAATATGGTAACTGCGAAGTGATGGGTCACGAAATTATGGTAACACAATTTTTATTTAGGGTCGGTTGCTCGTACATTTTAGTTAATGTTATAGTCAAAGTTAACTTAACTATTACCATGCTTTGACCGTAGAGTCACTTTGACGATGACCTATCTCCCTCGATCGGTTATGGTTACGGTAAAAATTTTAGTTAAAGTGACATGAGCAACCCAGTTTGCTTTCTTTCGGCGGTTAAATATAGTTTACTTTGACTATAACTTTAACTAAAATGTACGAGCAACCGACCCATATCAAAATAATGTTACCTACATGCTTTTTGGATTGCCATAATATGCTTAATTCTGATAAATTTAACTGAATTCTGGTGTATTCAAAAAATATAGTAGGTACAGATAATTGCTAGAGAAATAAATAAGTTTCACCAACCATCATCATATTATTATCCTTAGGATTGAGAGAGAAATAGATGAGATTTGATTATAACAAAACAAAACACAGCTTTACATTTCAAACAACAGCTTCCTTTATCTTCATAACACGATATTGTCAAATATTGCCATAACGTTTATTTTGTCGCCACGGTGCCGTTAGATTGGTTGCACCTTGCAATGGTAAATAACCTGCGACCTATTTATCCGGCGATGAAAAAAAACCTTACGCCAAAAAACACATTTTATATTTACAAACCACAAGGACGTTCGAATTTTAAACTTATTGGGATAATATTACGTGAGTATTGAAATTTTCTGGACTGTAACAGTACGATTGTCAAACGACCACATGTGGGAAGATTTTTGACAGTTTTTGTGGTCGGTGTTCCTACTAGTTTGCGACGGATGTTTGGGTGCTTATAGTTTATTAATTAAGTTTTATTATTATACATAATTAGCATGTTAAAGTTGGTCACAATTAAAAATGTGTCATGTTGACCATACTTGTAAATTTATTTACATAGGTCTGTTTGTGTTTTAATTTTCAGTTTCTTGTTATATTATGATTTTGTTTGAATAGGTAAAAAGCCTTCGTTAGCTTGTTCTATGTGATAGAAAACTAGTTATACTCTTATGAAACTGTTAAAGTTGATGAAAAAGTACCTACTGTGTTTGTCCAACATAAAATATTTTTTTAGAAATCTATCCTTGCAGATAGCTATTTGCCTATAAAATTGCCTAATCAAACAGTTACAACTTCTTGATTTTTTCCTGTTTGTTTGATTCTTCTCTAAATTGGTAACAAAACTATTTCCACCATTAATTCTTGTGACACTTGGCAAGTGTCAGCAAAGAAATCCAAGTCAAGCAGGCAACTGGATGCCTAGTTAACTACCTAACTATCGCATAGCTAAAACTCACAGTAAATAATATACCTACTAAGTTTTACTCGCTAATGCCAAATCTCTGTGTACATGACATACTTACCTACTTAAAAAGCTTCATGAGACAGAAGAAAGCTTAGGAATATTAAAGAAAAAAACTTTTTACAAAAAATAGAAGCGCCTTCAAAGGCACTAAAAAGCATAAAATAACTATGTGGGAACTCTAATCTGACAGCTTTTTAGTGCCTTTGAAGGCGGTTCTATTTTTTGTTAAAAGTTTTTAATATTTCAATTTCTAATTTCTTATGATTTATTACTGATCGAATATAAGCATACTAGCCTTCCATCATCACATCAAAGATTACAACTAACGGTCTAATCGGTCCTATAATATTTAAAGAACCATCCCCTAACTCCTAACCGTTAAGGAGTTGTACCTTCCATCATCAGGTCAGCAATATATTATAAGGTGATGACAACTAGACATAAATATCTGAATAGCTTTAGAAAGTATATGAAACATTGTGGTTGACTTAACCAAATCGTTACGGAACCGTAAAGGTAGGTACCTAAAGCCTGTAGGTATCCTCGTTTTTCACTGACTCAGTACCTTGAAAAAAGTAGCATAACTCGATATAAAGCGTGGTTTTAAATTATTGTTATTTCTTGAATAGAATACGAGAATCGACGGCAAAACAAGCGCTCATATTATTTTGGCAACTTACATTGACTCAAAATTAAAAAAACATAATCTAGGATTAATACAAAATTTCGAACTACGATAAAATATATGAATCTCTGAGGCACTCTAGATATTTTATTTATAGATATGAATTGATTAAAAATACTGGTGTAAACATTCTGTATAAATACAAATAGGTATAATGTGGCCTCTTACAAGAGACACGTCCCGCTCCCGCTCCGGTCACGTACCGGACCCGCCACCCGGCCTCTCGTAAAGAAGGTCGAATTTATTGCCAGACGCAAGCAAACCGAACTTTGTGACGTTTTCCTTTGATATATTCGCCGGGAAGCTTTAGATAGAATAAAGATCTGAATTTCGAATTTACTATTGAAGTTTAATAATTATAATGGAGATGATGGTGTTATGTTTCTAATACATTGTATATAGGTAAGTACAGATATACAACAGATTTATCATAAAATAATCAACTTTAAAAAAAAGAGTAAAGCCTCCTTCAAATACAATAAAATTATACAGAACCCAACCCAAAAATAATGATTAAAATTTGTTCATAAACGAAAAAGTTATACATGAACAAACATAAAAAAAAACATACATCCCAATGAAAAACTGCTCCTTCTTTTTTTTAAGTCGGTTAAAAATATATAGGTTTATGAACGTCATCAAATAGAATCTATTTTCACGTAATATTTTTTATTCTTTTATTTGACCATGCTATAAATAAACCATTTATTACGATAGATTTATGACGTCTGATTAAGTATTTTTTTAAATTTTTCTTCAATATTTGAATGTGGAATATCCTAATTATACTTATACAAATATTTATAAAAAGTCGGAGTGACATTACTGAAATTATTTGGTAAAAGCAATAACTAACTTAACCCAGAACCCAACCTTTCCTAAAGTTAGTTCTGCAGTCCTTAAAAGTTGTATACTTATTAATACATAAGATATGAGTCACGTAATCAGGTCCAGCGTATGTACATCCCCTGACGCACGTAAGTACATAAAGGTGTGTTTACACTGCGCGATGACGCGATCAATCTCCATCACCGAGCGGCGCATTATCAACGAGTAACCGTCTGCGGTTAGGAATTATGTGAGTGTAGAAGCGGCTATATATGGATATAGAAATCACGCAGTTTCTGCTTTTTATTCGTGTTAAATTTCTCGCGGAGAAAAGCAGTCACAATCAGTGTCAAAATAGGTCAGCGGGATTTAAAATCTAAGGAAGCTTATTTCAGGCAGGCATTTATTATATTTTACTTGCGACCCGGCTTCGCACGGTGTGGGACCGCTTTATAAGCGCGGCTTGATTTTTTCCGATATCTTTAACAATAATTAGGTATCGTCATATTTCAACCAATTTACATAAAACCTTAAAAAATTATACATATAAACCTTCCTCATGAATCACTCTGTCTCTGTAGTTTTTGAGTTTATCGCGAACAGACAGACAGACGCGACAGGGGACTTTGTTTGATAATTGTAATAATATAATAGGCAAAAGCAATTGCAAGCAATAAATATTTTCGTCAATAATTATTTTGAATATTTATTTTGAGTTATTTTCGCACAGCTCTCGACAAAAATCATGGCATGTCTATGAATTCTCAAGTCTTCCGTGAGAACGAACTTTAACGTGATCGTCCATCACGCGTTTATCGCGCATGCGTTCAACTCGTAACCTTATCTGAAGATATGAAAGTGACGAAAAATGTACAATACACCCACACAGCATATCGTATTCAGTGGCGAAAACGTGACGAAAGCACTTGCAATAGGTATACCTACCCGTATTTGTTGACAAGGTTTTTTTTGGCATTTTTACCTTCATTCAGCTTGACAAACAATTGTGTGCATGAACATGTCTATCTGCCCATAGTCATCTACTTCCATACCAAATATTATCAAAATTGGTCCAGCCGTTTGATCGTGAAAACTTTCGCATTTATTATTATTAGGAATCATCCTTAGGAAATAACATTTTAAAGACTTTTTATAAGAAAACACAAGATCCTTAAAAAACCCGGGTGAAACCGCGCGGTGGGAACTAGTTTTATAAGGAGAACAGATACAAACAAATGAAAATAGAAAAATCACTCTCACTTTTGACCCCAATGAAACCAACCGTAGCTGCAAAACCTCAAAAAGTGACTTACTACAGTTTCTTTACATCGCGACATAAAAAGCTCATATGAAACTCCGGATTTACCATTCATAGTTTGACAACTATATATAGTAATAATTCTTTTTAATGTCCCATTTGATTAGAGACGTGTACTCAAAACATCTCACAATAGACTTAACTGTACTGCGAAGGCTATTCACAAGGCTATTTAGCTATGATTTATACTTTGTTTAATTCAAATTTCGTGTCTTAAGTACCGCTTATATTTAACTTGGACTATTGTGGATCGGTTTACGTAATTAGGTAACAAAAAATGTTTGCGGCGGTTTTTGAATGCGATATAATTTGCATGTAAAAGTACTACGCATTACATAATAAGATATATCTACCTAAGTACTTACAGTTAAAATAAAATTTGTGATGACTGAAAAAATACTTTTCATTTATAAAATATTCTTTAATGACAGTTTTGCTTGACAAAATAGTATAAAAATCATAAAAAACTAATTGCAATTCACCACAAATCTAAAAAACAGTTACGTTCCCAGAATGACCGTTTCTATTTTAGATTATGGTGAAGATAAAAAGGGACAAATATTTCGACATAGAAACTATTAGCTACCGATCTGATACCATCGGGCGTCGTAAAATGGTCATCAAATAACCAATTTTATATTTCACTATTATGGAAAATTTCCTGAAAAGATTCAAGCTTTTGACATTCATCATTTTGTATTACGGTGAAGTAAACACGAGAAAATTGACATATACCTATAACAACAAAGACTAGGCTCTTGAAATCACACGAAACCTGTTTTTAGTCAATGAAAGCAATTTGTAAAAGAGGTTGTACTTACCTAGTTTTTAAAACACATGTTTTTGATCAATATAAAGATACTAGCCATACGGTCATGATACGGCAAAATATCCAAAAGTTGACCACCTGTTACATAACTATCAATCCTGTTATATCAAAATATCGTATTTTTGGTCCATTAATTATAAAGAAATTTATATTTAGGGACAAATCGTCATGGCGTTTTCTGTGTAAGGACGATGGTACGGTTAGCATCAAAGTAAATCTCCGCGCTAGCACTCGTCATATTTTTTTAGTTATTGGTTTGACAGGTTTTCAATTACGGCCAACTAAACAGGTTGTAAGTACATTTGCATCGGTATTGTGACGCTCAAGCGTTCTAATATTGGCTACAAAAGTGCTAAGTCCACCGATTGCCTAGTAGCGCCGCAGTTATACAAAATACACACGAAAATTAATTGTTCCAAAAATAAATCATACACAATTTGTTTTAAAATAATACTTATAGCTTTTACTTTTACCATTTTCTTTAATTCAAAAGCATAAAGCAGGGCCTACCCAAAAGGATATTGGTTGCATTAAACTCAGAATAAAGCTATTCCTTCTGCGGTTGATACCTACCTCGTTTTCATGCTATCTCTACTTGCACAAAATTTGAGCACGCACCGTTTTTTTGTTGCTAAACGCTACGGCCATCTGGTAAGGATTTTTTTCGAACAAAAAACAGTTGCCTGACCCTTTCTTACCTTTTGTGCTGGCCCTCGTTTTTTAGAAGAAGTAGACCCCTCACAATATGTTGAATTAGCGTATTAGTAAGTTTCTAAAGGCTTGATGAAATTTTTGATTGAACAGGCCAAACGAATTGTGTTCTAACGGTTTTGTACGGACAAGTTTTTTGTCTAACCATTTTAGGGATTTAATAACTTACAATTAAGTTTTTTTTATATTATTTTCATTGTTATTTTGTTTTATAGAAAAATATAATAAGAACCTGTACTAATAGTTTATCTTCTATTGCCATTACCTACAATTATTTCTTATTATAGTAAACTTCTACATTATAATAAAAAAGTCCGCTACAAGGAACACATTTAGGTCTTACGTTTAAGGTTACGCAAAGTACCTGTGTTATTTGCTATGAGATAACTAATTTGAGAGACTAATTAATGAAATCGTAAGCCTTGACATTCCATTCCATATTCAAATACCAAAATATAACTCAATGTACCTAACATTTGCAAAGCATCGCTCTCAATTTGAGGGTCTACGTAATCTGTCTTCATAATCAAAGCGACGACAGCCAGCAGAAATTCGTAATTCTCAAGTTCAAAAGCAAGCCGACTGTAGTACCAATCGAAGTCCTTGTACCTAAATTTAAAAAATTCCGGTGAGTGAATGATTGAAGTGAATGATCGAATGAATGTAATATCGCGTCGCGGATCTTTCTGTTTATTTTATTAAATAGTTTGCACAAAGCGGTATATTGAGCTTTGTTCGCAATGCGGGGGTTGCATTTTGATGGAATGCGTTTTATATGCGTCTGTCGATGGCCTGCGGTTAGGGGAAGTAACAATTCAAATTGAATATCTTAATTCGATGCATTCGAATCTAATCGATTGAAAGTTGACTGTTTTATTAGAAGAATATAATTTACCGAAACTAAATAATTAAAACTTCAGCTCTCTTTGACTTACTGACATATGTTTGACGAAATTGTTTCTCCTCATTGATCCACACTAATATTATAAAGAGAATTGATTTGTATTTTTGATTGTAATAAATTCAAAAACTACTGGACTGATTTTACCAGTAAATTTTATTATGAGCTATATTTTATTTTGGAAAAAATTGGGATTTTTACGAAAACTCCAATTATGTAACCCAAGGTGTAAAAAACCTTACATTACGCGGATTGCGGGTGAAACTGCGGTGCGGAATGCTAGTTTATAAATAATATCAAGAAATAATAATTTCATAAGGATTTTCAGCAATTCACAAAAATCCTACCATCAAATGTTTGAAAAAATACTCTACGTCTAAGTAAAATAAAAGCCTTGTAAGATTTCCAATCGGTATATATATAAATAATTTGGGGTTAGGTTGCATGTCAACCATCCTTGGCCTTCGTGACTGACTGAGCCATTTGACTTCGTATTTATCGGAACGTTCCGTGCGACACGCCGCAAATGCTCGTTATAGTTCATACGTTTAACTATGTGGTGTGTTTAATTATTGTTGACCTTTTCACAACTACGTTTTAAATAAAATGTAAAATCTTAAAGAGCCTTATAGGACTGACATTATCAGTAGGTAGACGTAAATAGGGATAGATGTAACTGATGTCTTAATATCATCTGGATTCAGCTATATTTACATATATCAAATACAAAGATAAGCTTTATTTATCTTTCTTTCTTCCTTTTTTCTTATATTTCGTTTTTAACTATAGCACATTTATTATCCATTTTCTTTATTCTAAAATCCATAGTAAAGTTCTAAACTACCTTCCTTATCTAATCTTATCATTATAATAATATTTTATCGCAGCAAAATTCAAGGAACGTATGTAAAGGTGGGCAGAGGCCACAGGTCACACGTCATGGCACGGACAGCGCCGCCCCACCCTCGGACGCTATGGTCTGCCAACAGCCGTCTAGTGTGTTGCCAACCTTATAAATCGATAATTTTATTGTGCCTCCATGTTCTTTATATTCTTTTTTTCACCAAAGCGGATGCATAGTTAAGTAAGAAAACTATGGCACAGGTTTAGGAAATCATGAAAAAATATTGAGGAAAAGTAAGAAAATCAAGTAACATCTTCGTTTAACGAAGTACGTGTAACGTTTTCGACGTATAGACTAAATTTCAAAGTCATTTATTCATTTTAGGCCCTGATGAGGCACCAGTTCGTAATACTTAAACTGAAAAGATTTCCTAAGAACATAATAGTAAGAAGATAACCCGTTACTCTGCAGTGATGATATGCATAGTATATGGATGGAGAGTCACAGAAATAAGAAAAGTTACATGCAAGAGTGACTCAAATTGGCTGGAGAGTTGACGAAAATTTACCTCAGCCTTAATATCACCTCTAAAGTACTTCTAAGACTGCCAACTATCATCCAGTCTTCCTACGGTAACCTTGACTAATAAGTATCTACCACTTGGCTAAGGTCCCGTCAGTGCAGCCCAGGGAGGCAGACTTGGGGGAGTCTGCCGCCCAGCCAAGGGCCTCGCATAGTAGTGCGCCTGTTGCCGCACGCTGTTCCAAAGATTATGAAAGTGAGAAAGATCCTCCGGTCCTCACTTTCATCGGAGGAGAGGCCTCAACAGGCCGGGCGCCGACTGGGTTGTATGGAAGGATGCTATAGTCCGCTCCTATGACCCAGGTACAGGTGACGAGAGGAACACCGTGGGGTTTTAGTCGGTAGGAGTCCGACATAACCTTTCCGTTGCCGCAATGGGAAGGTATCCATGAGGCTCAGCCCATGAGGATTTCGCCACGCAAAAAAAAACGTTTCGTAAGTGTGACTTCAGGTTTAAGTTACTCTGTACAAATTAAACGATACACTTTTCATTTTATCAGCGGATCGCAGCCTTGTCGCCATGCTAACTACCGTTTCAAACGTGATGCAATATTTTTCCTGTTTACTAACATTTAGTAAGTATTTATGCAAATTTGGTACCACGTTATGTTACTTGAAGATAAGATATTGGTGTTTCGTTACATGTCGGTACAAATGTGCAAGTTTAGTTTTTTAACAATACACGGTAAGTAACCTATACTGGATGTTTTTTTTTGCCATCTCGTTTTTAGAGATTATGTAAATTAAATGCTGTTCATTGGTAAGCGAATCGCTTGAAAACAGCTGCACCGATTTGGCTATTTTGTAATAATTTGTACAAACAATATATTTTGAAAACATAAAAGTGAAAAAAATCTCTAACTGTAAAACCTAGTTTCAAAGAACACAAAAGTGTACAAATAAATAAAGTATCTATTAGGCACTGGTTGCAAGCTATTCCATCCACTAATATCGACACTATGTTAGATCGCATAAAATTAAGCCTTGGTATTTGTCTTCGCCTTGGTGCCAGGATAAATTATCCTCATCGCTGTCGCTGTGATAATTTCGTCGGCGAGCTTGACTTGGCTTGAAATACTCTTCCTTTGGCCCAAACTATTTGTTTATACTTTTTGCGGTCCAGACCATGAGTCCATGGGAGTCTAAGGCTCACGGAATTGCTCGTACTTACGTTATCGTCCAAACTTATCAAGGCCTACGAGGACTGGCGGGTAGGCAGCTTTTTCGTTAGCTTGCATGGATGCAAGCTAACGCGTTGATGGAAAAAGCCAAAAAGGATACGTTGGCATGTCATGATTTCAAGATTCAAAAATAGTTTCAAATTTTATAACCCTTAAAAAATTCTACCTTTACCTACTATATCTCAAAAAAGATATAGCCACCTCCTTCCAAACCTCTCGCAATTACCCTAGAACGGTCTAATTCTACCACTAAAGCATCTAAAGGCACTTTACCTCTAAGTGGTTGCCACCCTCAGAGGTAGGGGGGTGTCCACACAAGGCGGGGCGGAGACGGCACGGTCGAGCGTGGCCTGTGGCTATTGCCCGCCTTAATGCTGTTGGGCGGGCGGCATGGGTAAAACAGTATTTTGATAAAAGTATGCGTGACCTGACGGGTATAGGGTGAACATTTGGTATGGAGTTATGATTTTTATAGATAAAAATATATGTACTTATTATTATGTAGCTTTTCAAGCTTGATTTAAGATGACAAGTTTTTAGTTTAGAAAATTTAGTTTTAATTTTAGAAAATATTTAACTAAACATAAATATTTTCTGCAGATATCATCACTCTCTATGCCAAATAATTTGATACATTTTTAATAATCTTCAAAGACCCTTATACAATAACGGCTATAACTAACCCTTTTCTTTAAAAAAAAAATATATATACAAACCAGTTTAAACTATTACGTAAAATATTTTTTTCTTAAAAAACGAACTGTAAATTACACGGTAAGTAAGTTACAATAGAAATAACAAAAAACATGAAAAAAACATATGCTTCATGTTTATTTAGAAAAAATACTACACAAAGTCTATAATTCAAAGGGTTCTTTCCGTATCTTTGATACCGAGATAAAAGCACCGTCGTTATATGCTAATTTACAGCTTTTTTTGCTTAAACCTGATTTACTCTGTGAGGGTAAGCCATAGACTTTTAAATAGTTTAAAAAAATCTGTCTTGGTATGAAAGTTATGCTACTTGTCAAAGATTAAAGAAAAAAACGTAAACCCTTAACCGAACGTGAATAGTTTAGTATCAAATATTGGTCTTGCTATGATATTTTTTAATTTTTTTTTACTATGTATAGGCCTGTTTTTGACCACAATCTCACCGTGGTCAGTGATGATTTGGCCGATGATGTTAAGCACACAAAGCCTAGAAAGGAACTGGCTCTCAAGTGCAGCTGTCGAAACACACCGAAAGGTGCTTGGCGACAGATTTTCAACTTGAGGGTGGTAGCCGGCCAGGCGGGTACTACAAAGTACCCTACCACCGTGCTATGATTTCCTCACGATGTTTTGCTTCACCGAAAGCTCAAGCTCATTGTAGGATTCGAACCCGGGACCTTCGTCTCGGCATCCGACGTCTCTACCACTGAGCTATCATCGCCTAAATATATAATACTATACTAGCTGTTCTTTGCGGCTTCACTTGTGTTCCTGGGATAAAAAGTAGCCTATAACCTTCGGGGATAATGTAGCTTCCTATTAGTAAAAGAATCGGACCAGTAACTCTGGAGATAAGCGCGTTCAAACAAACAAACAAACTCTTCAGCTTTATTTTTAACTTTATTAGTAGGTATGGATTTAATAGAAATTGTGCACTATTCTGGTATAACATGTTCCTAGAGGCAAGAAGGAAGTTGTTTCTTGTACACAGTTATCTACTAAAAAGGTTTTTCGAAAATTCACTCCTAAGAAGATAAAATTGCTGATCGCGGCTGAAAACGCTGGGCAGAAATTTTTTGTCTATAAAATGTCAGGTGGGTCGGAAATGTTCATATTAAAAAAACCTCCGTAGGCGGCACGTGGTATTTTTTCATTGTACTTTTTTACCGTAAAGGATTTAAACAGGAAGTATGGACGTTAAAAATCGGTCAATGGGTTAAACTTTTGAGGGTTAACTACAAGTCGTAAGCGGCTTTCCATATGCCATATTTGGTTTTTTATGATCTTAATGGTCATAAAGTGAGTTTTTTTTTTTTTATATCTTAAACATAACTGATAACTCATTAAAATTAATTTAACAGTTGTCTTTCAGCCATTCTTATTTTAAATGTTATAATAATCCGTAAAGTTCTTAAATCCTGATTCAGATCCTGACAGTAGGATTATAAAAATATCTATATTTTTTCCAAGTTTCATTTTAATCCGTTCAGCCGTTACGGAGCTAAGTGGTAACAAATATACACAGACATACACAAACATTCGCATTTTTAGTAAGAAGTAGAATTAGTAGCAAATAGAATTCTAGATATTCAATTTTTCTCTTGATCTTGATCAATAGCACAAAATTCTTATACAAAAAAAGTTCACGTTTTCTAATTATCGGAGCAGAAACGAATTAAATACCTACCATAAACTCTACATTACTTAAATTGTGACACTTACTTGACAGTTGAATGCAAAACTCTACTGGACTTGTTTTGTTACTTATGTTCATGCGTTCAGTAGGTGAACTAATATTATGTACCGTAGTGTGATTTGTATGATCCTCCAATTTACTACTCCCATGTTCCATGGCTTGGCTACGAGTGTACTAAAATAGTTGCGTTTGATGAACTACGAAGTAGGTAAACGTCACGACTATATCAATATTAACGAATTTTTTTAAGTAGGTACCATCAACAACGTTGAAGCATGATCAGTTTTGAGACCTTTTCGCTTGCAGCCAGTAATCATAGTTTGCGCTGTCCATTGTTGACAATAAAACGGTCTCTTGTAAAATCTTTTGTTTAGACTATTTACTGACAATGACAATCTACTATTTTATGACAAGCGCATTGTCTGGTTATATTGTGTGAGACACAGGTAGCGGCTGGTCACTGCACGCAAAATACACCCTTAAGGTGATCATGCTTCAACTTTGTCGATAGTACTATGAAAAAAAGTAGATCACACCCTGGAATAAAACATAGACATTACTTTTTTCTGAAACATTAGATAGATACATCGGAAATAGGAGTAAAATCAGAGTGAAAACTTGTTAACTATTTTGACCAAAATTTGAAATTTCAGTAAACAAGTACATACAAAATAAAGATCGAAGGGGAACATGATTGAAAAGTCAGATATTGCTATACTCTTTTACTATAATTTAATTTAAATCATACTTATACTAAAACAAGTAGTATAACTTCTAACATCAATCAGATAACGCATAGAAAAATATTTAAGCAGTTCTTCCAAAACGACCATTTTAATACAAACTATTGACCAAAACATCTTGAGAAGCTTACCGTCACGGCGCGTGGTGATCGGGCGCGTGCCCGCCGGTCACATGTAGGAAGTCATTTGTCCTCCGTCACACCTATGACTCTGTATACCATTGTCTACAACGGTGCTTTCGGTCTGTCATGACCGTGTCATTAAATCAAGTGATCGAGATTTTAAATCAGGCCGGAGAATAGGTAATTCATTAAATTCATTCTAAGGCTAAAAATGTCGAACAGTTTCAAACACTTTCAAAAACACAATTTCAATTTGAAGTCAATAGCATATGGGTGACAATTTGTAAAAAAATACGGTACTTGTTGTGATGATCCTATTAAACTATAATCTGTGGCCAAACGCAAGCCCATCTTATATAAAAATAAATCGAACCAATGCGAGTTAAACTCGCGTGGAGAGGGTTCTGTACATGTTTAACTAAGTTCCATAAATATTTTTAAATCTGACCCAAATTTGTTGATGGTAACTATAAAAGGTTTTTTTTTTTTGGAAATCGTGTTTTCTAAAAATGGAACCTAGCTACATCGATTTATCGCCCCCGAAACCACCTGCATACCAAATTTCGTGAAAACCGTTGGAGCCGTTTCCGAGATTCAGATTATATACCTATATATATATATATCCATGAATTGCAGGTTTAAAGGTATTAGAGAGACTTCTTATAGGTTTTCCTGTAATCTTTAGGTAAAGAACTATTATCTGAATTTTTTTCAAAATGTTTGGCCCAATAGGTGACATACTATGACACTTTACTGTGTTCGGAGTGTCAGCTAGCACTACCAATTTAAAGAAGAAGAAGAAGAAGAAGAAAGAAAAGAAGAATTTTGCACGCCACACATGGCAAATACAGTGATTCGCATAATTATAACATACCACCTTCTGTACCTGTACTGCAAATAAATATTTTGACTTTGACTTTTGACTGATAGTTTCGGAAATAAGGGGGGGAGAATGGTAAATTTTCGCCAATTTTTTGCCTCTTTTCTTAAATAACTTTAAAACTATGTATATTAAAATTCAAAAAATATATATTTGAGATCCTCACAAGAAGCCGTCGTATTTGATATGTCACACAATATTGTATGCTTACATTTTTTTTTAATTTTCTAAATTACCCCCCAAAATTAGCCCCCATGTTTGAAATTCATTTATTTACGTAACACGTCCATGTTTGGGTCACCGACTTACATATGAGTACCAACTTTCAACTCAATCCAGTCCAATATTTTCGGACAGACAGACAGACAGACTCACGAGTGATCCTATAAGGGTTCCGTATTTTTTTTCGAAACCCTAAAAAAGAAATGCCATGTTTAATAGTCAAAATAAGGTTATGGTAAAATAGTATTAATCAAAAAGTCTAATGAAATTGTAATAATAATTAATAATAGGTACACAGGTTTTTGATAGTTATCAACATCATCCAAAAATAATGATTTTGAGGTAGTAACACCTTCTACGCAAGCTACAGTCTACATATCTCTCGACGGGAACAAAACTTGGCCACCTTGCAGTTTCGGTTCAGCAGCTTAGAACTACACATTAGCCTTGCGTTTGCGTCCAAATGACAAACGTCACGAGAGTTAACGATCTTAACGCTTTGCTGCTCCTCAAATTATCTCGAAGACCATTGCTCTTATGCTCCGTGGCACATGACAACTTACGGTGCACTATGTCCAATGCTTCCGTGTTGAGATAACGCTTTTTTCTTTAGTTTTCTCGTTATAATTACGTGGTAAGTTTAATACAGTTATTTCTATCATTATGATTTTTTCTACTTTTCAATTTTGTGATTTACCAAGTATTTTTTTATTACCTTCCTAAGTTATATTTAAAGAAAATAAATTCATTATTAAATATTGTATACAAATAGTTTTCATAACATGAAATTATCACATGCAAGAGCTCGCAGAAATCAGCATTTGAATGCTCTATGCGGTTGTTAATTAAAAGAAGAAGTTAACAGAAGACTGCAACAAACATATATTTATCACGCAGCTGTAAACTAACATGAGCTATAAAACCTAATGACAGGAAACAGTATAAATCAAACATAGTAGAGCAAACACCGGCATTTCCTTTGACCACATTAATAGAGCCTTTATCATCCCTTTATCTGTGAGTGGGAAACAAGCTGCGATTGTTCTCATCACCTACGTTATCAGCATCTAACAGGTTGGTAAATATTCGACGTTAGTTTACATGTGAATTAGTTTCGTTTTGTGTACCTTCGTGTGCAGAATCACTAAAGGAAAAGTCATAAAATATTTTTTTTTATGTGCCCCAATAGCTGTTGTGTTCATAAGCACATTGAAGAAAAAATAAATGAGAATGTACTAACTTAGAATATTTCAGTCGATGAACATAAAAATAATGATGATACAGATTCCAATAATATTAACGATAGTCATAATGATGAAGAAGAATGCGAAAGAAGCTTCAGCCTTATCCTCAACATAAAGACAACAAAAATCCGACCCGTAGAAACCCGTGTCCGTTTTTGATTACATACACAGATAACAGATTGTATTATTTAATTTGGAGTCATTCTCGTGTTTGTCAGTACGAGATAACGTCGTAATTTATAGAGGCTAGTAAAGCCTTTCATTTTATGATTATTTAATTCTTGATTGTTCACAGTCCTATTTACTCTGTGTAACGACAATAATGTCATGTTTGCGTCCGTGTGATTGCACAATCTCACATTTGTATATCTTTATAGCCTCACGATGTCCTTTGGAAGATCTTGCATAAATCCTTAAAATAATATTA
Source organism: Tethea ocularis (assembly GCA_963555595.1). Classification (NCBI taxonomy): domain Eukaryota; kingdom Metazoa; phylum Arthropoda; class Insecta; order Lepidoptera; family Drepanidae; genus Tethea; species Tethea ocularis. The sequence goes on along the minus strand of OY741972.1, from coordinate 7,275,625 downwards.
TGCAATTTATTAATAGTACGCTATGGTAAATGTTGTATGACGACTGGTTCTTGAGACTGGGTAAGCATTGTATTTGATAACAGTGTATTTATTTTTCTGTAGTAGTTTCAATGGTAGTATTTTTCTGTAGTAGTGTAGTAGTTTCAATGGTAATTTTGTGATGGAGAAGCATTATTGACATTTAACGCAAATATCTTATATCATTTTAAATTAATTGGAACAAAAGTAAAAAGCAGTTCTATTTCAAACTCTAAAAATATCAGATCTTATTGACAGCTATATCGCTTTATGCATATCATTCGGAGAACCATTATATTTATCCAATATAATTTATGTGGCACATTGTCCTACGGAAACTGTAGGCCCGTTACATTAATCGTTCATCGAAAAAATGTAATAAAACGGACCCCAAACGGTCAGCTACCATTAGCAACGAACCGTGATTTCTGCCATAAAACTAAATAAATTATTATTCATGGTAACTTTTTTTTTTCACGAGGATATGCAATTGGCTGGTGCCATACATCCATTTATCAATGGTATAATCTGAGATAGTTATTCATATTGAGCTCGATTTATTGTCAGGTGGAAACTGTGGAGTAGAGTTCTTGTGGCAATTTTTATGTTTTGAATTTTACAAAGTAATGAGGTGAATTTATCTATCTTTATATGTATGTACCCTTTATAAAATATTTCAATTTTCTATTATGTTTCAATAAAAATATTTTTTTTTCAAATAACCAGCCCGTGAATATAACTTTCCTAAGTCGAGCTATCGTACCTATAACCAGAGAGCAATATTATATATTTTTGATATGTTTTTTCTTTTTTCTATTTAATGTTATTGATTTGTAAGCAGGTACTAGTATTTATATATGTATATTATGATAACTTGTATTATTTGTAAGAACTTTTTTACCATTTTATTCTACTATACTATTATATTTTTAATTAATTAAAATAAAGCTACTTTTCTTAAAGAAACCATACAATAATAAAAATGTTTATCATTAAAATCTACTCCATTCAGCTCCCTGTTCAGTCCCCTTAGGTGAAAGGTCGCGTGGGGCACACGACGGTCAGTGGCGAATGGTACGGGATGGGACCCCATCGCCCTACCCATGAGAACTTGCCATGGTTTACTCATTCCATTGCCGCTCTAATACTATACATTGAATTCTATCTTCAAATATTTTAGGCAATGGTTCAGGGATACGAAGAAAACAACGTTTCTGGTGACGCAATTCAACGCTTCCAATATTCGTGTATTTTTATTACAGAAACGCGGCAGTAAATATGAACCTTACAGCTTTAAGCTAAGTTGCATTGTTTAGAAAGAAAGGAATGCATAAAATAAGCAATGTAATTAGATACTTGCGGTTTTACCGATAGAAATCTTTGTGGTTTCTGTATTGTTAGATGGTTTTAGGGTCCGATGGAGGATAGTAAAACATGTTTTTTCCAATATTACCAAATCTGTAAAGGATGACTATTTGAGATATTTCTTTTAATAATGTTTATCCAGACGGCTTAATATTTAGTTTTTACTTTAATCATTATTTTTATCAATTTTGTAATAAAGACTTATTTGTAACTTCGCAAAAACTGAGGAACAACACTCAAGGTATCCTAAACACACTGGAAACATAAATTTAGAAACACGATTTTACTTTTTTTAACTAAAGAAATATAGCCTACTTATTTTTTTAACTTGTATATTATTTCTAGCAATAATGATTCTAATAAAACTGTAAAGAAAAATTCAATACAACATTATATTTATCAGCAAAGAAAATCGCATGGTTTTCCTGACAATAAATTGTTACTTGTTATTACACTGCAATGTTGGGTTTCTTTGTGAACAAAGCTTTGCAAGCCTTAAAGTAATATAATTTGAACCTTGATACAAGATTTATAGGAATAACTCAACATGAAAGTTATAATATAGTCGGTAAGCACACAAGACCTAAAAAGACCTAAAAAGCCCGCTCAGCTTTCTCAAATTTACAGAAGAATAAATTTAATTAGCATTTTTTTAATTTGACAAATTGCATATAATATACTGTAAATTCTAGAAATGAATTGCACAAAGCAATGTTGCTCGAGAGGACTTTTAGACGCTTTAGGCCTTTTTTAGGTTAAATTATCAACAACAAATCTTAGCTGATGCCTACGTCATAATATCTATCTATATACCAGATTTCAGCCCAATTCATCCAGTGGTTTGATCTGTGCACTGATAGATCAGTCAGTCAGCTGTTCCGCGCAGTTTCACCCGCGTTACAGGATAAAAAGTAGCTTATATCCTCTTCCATATCTATCTGCTTGCTAAATTTCATCACGATCAGCTCAATGGTTTAGGCGTGAACAGTTAACAAAACAACTCACTTTCACACTGATAATATTAATAATGACAGTAAGAATAATAGGAAGTGGAGAAGTAAGATCTTCAGTCATCGATAACCTACTAATGAAATACTATGACATTTTTGAAATATTAACAGGCGAAACCTTTTATCTATACTTATAATAAAGCTGTAGACTTTGTTTGTTTGAACGCGCTAATCTCCGGAGTTACTGCTCCGATTTGAAAAAAATATTTCACTAATAGGAAACTACATTATTAAGGTTATATGCTACTTTTTATCCCGGGAATGCAAGTGAAACCGCGAGGAACAGCTAGTTACCTATATTTCAGAATTTCCAAGACATTATTCAAGTAAACAATAGAGTAGATACAGGCGCCCATCAAAAATGTCAAAAGTCCAAATTGATGTCCGTGGCCAATTTGTGCGGAATTCAATCAAACTTAATCTTATAATTTACTTTTCAACTACAATCAACATTTCTGAAAGTTTTGTGACTGGTTTTAGTCACTGAAAATTACAATGAAATTGTTTATAATTTCTAAAATTACAGTAACTAGTTTTATTTTTATTTTACTATCTATAGGCCTGTGTTTGGCCATAATCTCACCGTGCTCAGTGATGTGACCAATGGTGGTAAGCACACAGCCTAAGAAGGGTACTGGCTCTCAAGTGCAGCTGTCGGAATGTACCGGAGGGTGCTTGGCGACAGATTTTAAACTTGAGGGTGGTAGCTAGCCACGCGGGTACTACAAGTACCCTACCACCGTGCAACGGTTTCCTCATGATGTTTTCCTTCACCGAAAGCTCAAGCTCATTGTAGGATTCGAACTTGCGACCTTCGTCTCATTGTCTCATGTCACTACCACTGAGCTATCATCGACTTAAATTAATTTCCATTAATCTGTAAAAAAAACATAGGTACTAATTAGTAATTTAACCAATGGGACACTATTTTATATAGGGCAATCCTGTACTTAGTTGAAAGTAAACAAATGTGATACCTAGATTTTAATAAACACGCCTATTCTAAGTAAATCCTTCGACACATTTAAAACCTAAGGCAATACGTAAAATATACCTAGCATCTAGCTAGAATATGTTAATCAGCCAAAAAAATATTTATTATTTTTACTAGATTATTTCTTATGACCGACAATAACCTTTCACAGTTTCACATAAAACACGCTACCAGTAAACCTTATCTCACTTTAACACCAACAAAATGGTCGGTGACCAGTCATCCATCTACCAACTTATTTACATGCCTATCGGAAAACAAGTTGCCCATTGTCGTTCGACATAGCGTTGTAAAACTACCGGAAAAACTGCTTCAGTGCACACTAAAATTACCTCAATCACCTCACACATATAGCTCAAATTTCAACAGCAATGATAATGAGAAAACTGCAAGAAAAAATCAACCAGTTTAAAGAAAATAAAAATCTAATACTTCAAGAATAAAGTTGGAAATGGAATATCGAATGAAAGGACGGTAAGTAACAATGAAGCAGTCTATATACCGCCCGCACGTCCTCTTTAGATAAGATAAAGGCCACCTGAAACGAAAAGAGTGACACCAATACACAGCTAATGATACCGATATCCCACCGTAACTGGTAACACCGACCGGTAATTAATTTGTCGACCGATAAAATACCGGTTGGTCTGCGATAGCCGATTATTGACATTAATTTCGTGTGGCACTTGTTTTCGGTAATTAGAGGTGATGTTTGATAGAACATCTGCATCAAGAGCTCATCTAGAACATCAATTTTACAAAACGCAATAGGTAAGAATGGGCAATCTATCATAAATTAATATAAATAATACCACATCCAAAATACTATCTTACAGCCCAAAGATCTTCAATGCTAGATCTAAAATACTTTTTCTGGTCAAGCGTGTATAGTACAAGGCTTGCATATAATGATGGGCGAGTCCAAATGCAAGCCCGCATCATATAAAAAAAACTTTATGATTATGACACGTAACTTTGAATAACTTACTATGGAAGTGGTCGATACTCGCAGTTACCATAAAAGAATGTTGTAAATAATGACCAAGTGGATATTTGCAGAAAAACTGTTACCTGCATAACATATTATTTCGATAATTCATGATATCAAAAATGTGATCCTAGCATATCCCATTTCCTACGACCTAGGTTCCTAGAACAGTCCCGTACCCAAGACCGTCTGAAGATTACATAATGATCACTTATTTCGTGAACACCACGACACACTCTCGAGTCAGAGATGATTTAGGGAGGTACCTACTATGTCTTTCTAGCTATCGAGTATATTTTAGGCGAATATTCGATTTTGGAAGATCTATAAACCAACAGCACTTTAAGAAGCACACTTCTGAATTTTTATAATATTTAAATTAGTTTGTAAGATTTTTACTTTACTTATTATTATTGACTATGATTATGGTAGGTATTATAGTGTGAATCTTTAGAATAAAATATCTAAACAAAAACATTCATTGATTTTTAATCCAACTTATCTCACTATTCATAATTGCTTGATAGTAACACATCTTGTTATGCTGTATTTTACGACAGCTATTAGAATACAGATATGTAATTTTCCGTCAGGTATTACATGATTTATTTACTGAACAATAAAACTAAGAAACAGTGTCTGACTTGGCATTTGGTTATTTCTTGACATAAGTTTATAATATCTGATGAAGATTAGTTCAGGGCAATAGAATGTTAGCTCGCGTTGAGATATCGTCTATTTATTTTGTGATCTGTCCATTGCTATTATCAGGAAATAATGATGTACCTACTGCGCCATTTTACATCACATAAACATATTTAACCATCGTTAGTTAGCTCTACGAATATCGATGAATTCGTAACATCACTACAGTGACCATAGAACGCCATGAAGCGCATGATATTTCCATAGCTAATTGCAAATTGCGCTGAGCTGTCAACGCATGCGCGCTAATGTGTCATAACACACCGGCCGTGTTCACGACCAGCGCCTTCAGGACCGGGACTATCATTACATCGGGGACCCTGAATGACCCTTGCAATGGATGGGAATATTTGGGGCAAATGTTGGTGTAACATCCACCATTATGTTGAACCAAATTATTTTTGTAATGAGAAGGCGTTGATTCCGGTGCCGATACAAACCGAAATTATTGATTTTATTTGAACTTCAGTCATAGATTTAAACGATGACGCTTGTAATACAATAAACAGTATATTGTAAGTTAAGCTGGAAGATGCAAAACTATCAAGAATGTCTTTGGCGGTAACACGTCCTTATAACTTGCCAAAAAACGCATCAAAGCTCCCGCCGACAGATCCATCATATTTCAAGATTGATCCACGAAATTTAACACTATTATTCTGGTCTGATCTGGCCAAAATTTAATACCATTATATGGTCGAGATTCTTCGAGAATTCTTATTTTTAAGCGCTGTCCGCTAGCCAAACACGGGTGCTTCTCGGGCAAAATTCTTCGCGGTTCGTTTGACATTTTCAATAGGACTTTGCACAAACGTACAAAGTTCCTTCTGCTGTCACTAAAACCAACAATACAGGAATATGCACCTTAATAGTTTGAAAATAGAGCTGCAGTTGGTGGTAGCAAGGTGTGAAATAAAATTGGTGACGTTAAAAAAAATACTAATCACGTTAAGGCTCTACGGTAGCCGTATTATTTGTGGGCGGTTTATGTCTTTGAATTTTTTGGCGTAAAAATATACGCATAATAAAGTAAGGATTTTGATTTAAAAAAATGGTAACTTATGATGACCAAACGTTGCATCAGCTGAATACACATGAGTATTATTTGGCCAGATTTTTTAAATATTCACGGTCCATTACGCAAATTACTGTTTGTTTTTACTTTTATCATATTTCACATGTCGAAAATATCTGAAATCAATAATACTTTTTAAACTCTCGCGAACACAATTCATGTTTATAGTAATGTAACGGGTCTATTCGCGCATAGAATATTGTCAAAATATAATTTTGACTAACCTCGACGTTTCGATCAAGTTGCATTGATCAAAATTATATTTTGACAATATTCTATGCGCGAATAGACCCGTTACATTACTATAAACATGATCTGAAATCAATGTCAAATACTTTGATTTTACCAAACATAAACCAACTACCTACTTATCACAAAATAATTAAATTTGTAGTAGAATGTAAGTATGAAACATTATATAGTACCTTATCACTAGGTGTACAATCACGCACACAATCGCCTAAAGCAACTTGAAAGCACAGAAAGGCACACGTGTCGATGTGGCTTAATCCACGGCTTTGCGTTTTAATCCGACCACCCAGAGAACGTTGCGCGACCATCCATTATTATGCTGCCCACAGAAATTGTACCCCCATTATTACATAGAATAGAACATATAGGTGCCCTTATTATTTTACGCCATAAAATCGAGACCACCTACGTCACTATTATATCTTTCGCATTATTTTTTGCGAAACACTTTTGGATGCGAATGTAATGAGGCGTTCGTGATTTTTTGGCGGTTTTTGAGTATTTAGCTTACATTTGCAATTGTATGTTTTTCTTAAGTTGTTCTCTTGATTTTATAGAGTCGTAAATTCGCACTTGACATGTGCTAGCATTGGAGTTAAATGTGGTAGAAAATCAGCGTGAATTGACAATGGCTAGTCTGCATATACTATTGGTTTTAAGTACGTTTTTCACATGCTTGTTCGTATTTTTGGTTTTCATAATATATTATACGAGAATTCGGAGAAAAAAAAATGAATAATATTTTCTTCCAATAATTTTTTACCTCCAAGCAATATATCAATATCGCTAATGACAGTCCATCGCAAACAAAAGCATGTACAGTCAGCAACAAAAGTCTTTCCTAACAAACATTACCTTTGTTCGAAATAGCGGGTAGTGTAGCATAACTTGGGTAGTGAACTGTACCCTATGTTATTGTTTATTCGGACGTACGCGAATGTATATTAATGATTGTAGCAGACAGACCAACGATTAACTTCCATCTGTTACGAAGATGTCTTCCTATAATCTCGCAGGGGACATATAATCGAATATCTTGTCAAATGTTTTATGACGTTACTGATTTTGTTACATTTGGTAATTTAATTAGCATGAATTTTGCTAGAATTTATTGTACGTTTATCAATAATTTTGATAGGGATCACGTTTACACAAGATTATAGTAGGTTTATATGATTGAATCATCAGTGTATGTTTTAAATAGGCCGAATTTGACAATAATAATATTATATCTTCCGCCGGTTACCCGGTTTTACCCGCACTCTCAAGATAAAAAAAAAATGCAGTTACTCAACGACCCACAAACAATCTCTATGCTATAAACACGGCAAATTACTACGTTGCTGCATAAAAGAAAGACAAATATCCAAGAAACAAAACATTCATAATAGGGATTCTAGTCATACTGTGACATTGCATGATGAGTTTTAAAAAATATAAATGCTCCTAAATAATTCTCAAGTCTCAACCTATATTTTGGTATACGAAGAAAAAATTACAATCGGGCAATCAGTTACAATTTCAATGTATTAATAAATCTTTACAAATTTTACAATGTCGAAAATGTTTCCATGAGCAATGGAGCACTATTTAAATATGGAGTTACCTAAACGTAAAATACATCTATATATTTTTTATGTTTAGTACCTAGTTTAGTACATTCTCAGCATTGTAACAGGTCGGTAACACATTGGCAATACCTCTGGTATTGCAAATGGTGATAGGCGACGGTAACCACTTACCATTAGATGGACCGCTTGCGTGCTTGTCAACCTTCTGAAATAAAAAAAAACCTATTATATAGCATAGGCCTGTGTTTGACCACCGTGTTAAGTTATCAGAAAACCGCAATATTAAACCAATTTCAAAACAAAAATAGTGACACTGATTGCTAAAAAGTTATTTGATTGTTCCACTGAGGTCAAACGAACCTATATCTACTTCTCAAACTTCTTCTGTATAGCTACGATGGAAAATAATAAGCTAGTATTCTACACTTAAAGCTTAAAATTAATTTCCAAATCAAATGGATGCAAGATAATTGCAGTAGGTATCGTATTAGCCGTGGTGTTCATACATAGCTGGCTGGTGGCAGGCATGTCACGCGCGCTGGCTTGCCGTGTGCCAATTGCATACATTATTGGTAAACAAACACACAGTCCTTTGCTGACAGGGATAAGGACCGGTAACCGGTGTAAAACTGAAAATTTATGTATTCGGCACGATCGATTAGTGGGCTTTACTTTCCGGTCGTTTTTAAAGGCCATTTATTGCTGTTGTATCTAGTATCATTTTTAGGTAGAATTTGGTCGAAAATTGTGGTAAATATATTTTTAGTGTACTGTAATGTTTTTATTATAGAAATTAACGTTAAAAATTACGTTCAGTAATGGCGATGATAGCTCAGTGGTAGTGAAGTCGAATGCCGAGACGAAAGTCGCGGGTTTAAATCCTTCAATAAGCTTGAACTTTCGGTGAAGGAAAAAGAGCGATGGGAGTTTTTAATTTCGTTCAAATTCTAAAACACTATTATAAAAAAAAACTAATTAAAAAAAGTAAATGATGTAACCAGACAAGGGGCAGAGCAGACTTAGTGCTATTGCGGGATAATTCAAGTGTTGCAAATCTAACCGCAAGCTAATTGCGTCCATCCTAACTTGTGATATTAAGTTGTTAAGTTGGCTCTACACTGCTCTTCTTTGTTGCTAAACTTCATTACAGTCTTATAGTTCCCCGCGGTTTCACTCGCGTTTCCAGGATAAAAAGTAGCCTATAACCTTGGCTAATAATGTAGCTTCCTATTAGCGAAATAATTTTTCAAATCGGACCAGTAACTTTGGAGATTAGCGCGTTCAAACAAACAAACTCCACAGATTTATTATTAGTATAGATATATATATATATATATATATATTGGAATTTTATGAGGAAGTTCCCCATATCAGTATAACACTAAATTTTATCCTACTTATTACATGAGATGGTTAAACAGGTTTAAAACATATTTAACAAAAAGACCTGGGGGTATCTCAAAACCATGAGTTTATCTCCTATCAAAAAATGGTCTAATGTAAGTTAAATGAGTTGAAGAAGTTAATGTAAGTTTTGCACGGTGTAGGATTTTTTGTAGTACACCCCTGGCTCACTACCATCCTCAAGTTGAAAACCTGTCGCCAAAGACCTTCCTGTGTGTTCCGACAGCCATTTCCCATCTAGGCTTTGTGTTACCACCACCAGCCACATCATCACTGACCACGGTGAGATTGTGGTCAAACACTGGCCTATAAATATTACAAAAAAAGTTACCAATGAAAAAAAAAATGCTTTTCTATCTCAAAACTTGATTCACCTTGTAACGTATAGACTAATGTGGTTGGCCATTTACTGCAAGATTGCTTGGTCTACATTCTACTTTTAAGGTGCCAACCTCATACAAAATATTATTAAGTAATTTTAGACTTTATTGCAACATAATAAAGTTTATACTTTTGTATTATTTCTATTGGTTTTCGAAGTGGTCAAGCGTAAAATTAATATCAATGCGTCTGTATCTTACTTGACCGCAACAAATTAAAGTCATGAAGAACGTGTGGTCTTCCAATAGAAATGTTTCTAACCAAACGTTTCAAGTCCATTTCATGTAATTGCTTTAAAAAAGAACACAATTTTGTTTAGAATAATTTGTATAAGAGTGTAGGTACCTATATAGGTATATTATTTTTTTAATTTTATAAAATCTTTTTTTTTCGAAAATTTAAATGGCTATAAATAAATCAATGTACATAATATAATTTATTTCTGAATAAAAGTTACACCTTCTCAAATAACATTTCTGAAATATAATAACTTTATCCATGTGTACCACAAACTTTACCTGGCGGTCGTGTCTGGACACAGCAAAGCAAATTGAAATTAAAACTAAACTGAGTGAGACAGTGCCATGGCGAAATTGCACTTGTGAAATGCAATTGTGTTGTTTTAGGAGTCAACTTCTGCGTTTATTGTTTTTTTTTTTTTTAAAGTACTAAAGTTGGTAGCCTCTGATGGCTGCAATAACCTTACCGGACAAATCGGCGAGCGCAGAGGGCTCTCAGCCGGGTAATATTTAGGTAACAACGCCTGAGGGCACCTCCGAGTGGGGTACGAACCTCGGCTCAGGGTGTTACAGGGGGCGTTTATTGTTATACTAGGTTATCCTGGGAAATATCAATCTCCGGATCGAAGCTGCTATAAATTTTTATTGCCGTTAAAACATAGTCAATGAAAAGACTCACTTGTTCAAGTGTAAGAAGTATTGCATTCTTGCTATCAAAGCTGAAATTCATTTTTCATACTTTTTGAACGAGCAACCTTTATAGCTTATGAAAAGTTCGATTCTTGGTTGTTACTATAGTACTAAAAGTTAATCAGCATAATGAACCCAACATTGATTATGCTATCCCCAAATACCCATCGATCTGTTATTACTTGAATAGAACAGGAATTAGTACAAAAACAATGAGCTACTCAAATGTTAAGTGTGCTCGCTGTGATCCTAGTCTACAAGTAGCAGGGACTTTTACAAGTAAGTAAGTTTCATCATCATCATCCTGTCAGCCGAAAGACGTCCACTGTTGGACAAAGGCCTCCATGATGGCCGGTCTTGCGCTACCCGCATCCAGCGGTTTCCCGCGTCCCTCACAAGATCTTCGCTCCACCTTATGGTGCCAGAGTACATATTACCCCGATCCCAAATGATTGGTAACAAGGCAGGTAGAGGATGATGACACAGGTACCTACTTACATCAACGCTTACCTGTTAACAGAGTAAACATGACTTGCTACAATCAAATTAAAAAAAAACTAAAACAAGTGACAGATTACTCTGACAAACGTTAGCGTTATCATATCACATAACAACGGACTGTGTTATGTGTAATTAAAGAGATGTTCATATCATTACGCTATTTAATTAAGGAGACGGTGACCGCGACGACGAGGGCATTGCGAAGGAAAGCTGGGCTGTAAATTTGTCACGAGAGATGATGTTTCGGGTAAGGACACATTAACAACTGTTTTGCTAACTTACCTGCATAATGCTGACTGTACAGTATTGAAATGTAGATATTCATCAGAATAGAGAATATGCATGAGTTTTTTTTTTGCTTTAATAAAAACTCATTGATATAAGAAACATTTGGAAAATACTTCAGATAACCATAAAAATAACCATGATATACCTAAGCCATCAAAGATGTATTCCTATCTATTTCTAGCAAAACAGAATTTAGCATGGAGTTTATATGGCTGTTATAGTATATGACGTCACATCCTATTTCCGATCTCAATGTCTAATTGCTGTCTAATTAGTAGTTTAAAATGCTTATATCCTCCGTGTTTCTTGGCCGATTATAAGTTTAATTTCACTTTTTGAAATCTTCTTTACGGTATTTCATTTTACCTTAATTTTAATTTTCACACAGGTTAAATGACATAAGTAAATAAACTCCAAATAACGTGATCATAAATTGAGCTTAGTCCTTTGATATACGGCATGTAATCTATTGTCAATTCAAATTACTTGTGTTGGATTTAGAAAATAGCACAGATAACAAAAAATAGTAAAACTAATGTATTTTTTATTAAAAATCGCTTAACGCTCCGCTTACTACCTCACCACCACCAAGTGGTACCACTTTGTACTTTCCAACGGGTATCTCATACGTGAACAAATATTAGCCAACAGCGTCACCATTGGACCACACACAATCATCGTGGTACCGCATTTGTCATTATCTTATGAAATACATACACTTAATGTCGCAGTTAACAATGCTCTTACATCGTTATTTGTTATGTAAATAATTATGCATGTAGGTACTACTATTATAATTAAAACTACTACAAATAAAAATTAAAAAAATATTACCTAACATCAAAATAAATAATGTCTATAATTACCGTATTAATTTATGTTATTTATTATAAATACTTTTACGGTTACCCTGTATTGAACATAAACATGAATAGATTTAGTTTTATAAAACTTTATAGGTACTTACCTACCTATATTATAATTCTTGCTTTAAAAATATGTGTAATATAAGAAGGAAGTAAAATATTTGTAAAGACGAATGTGCAGTGCCTGCATAAACCCAAGGTTTTCTAGGCACTAAGATAATGTAAATCGAAATATTAAAAAAATGTGTATATGTAGGTACTTTGTAGGTATGCTACGAGCTAAATATCGTGATGGGTACAAGGGATGTAGAGCCGCTTTACCCAGCGGCTTTGACCAGGTCAACAAAACAAGCAATCATTTATATTATCACAGCATCAATACAAGATTCATCAGATGTCCCACCGCACAATCATTCGCTGCCGTTTGACATCAATTACCATGGTGCACGATGGTTTTCTCACGACTCGCAAGAGAAACCGACCGCAAACCGATAACGGAGTGAGTACGTAACGTATTGTTGGCCGATGGTAGGGAATTGTGATGCGGCTCGAGTGATCTAGCAACACGCAAAATTTTAATACTAGATAGATATGTAAGCGATGATCAAAAGATAGCGACAGCAGAGACATATTATCATAATATATGTTGCTATATGTAACTTCAACTCTGCGGTTTTGCCTGCATTGCCGATCTTATATTTTCTTAATTTTTCAAAGCCTTTTTAGGTCCTATAACGGCTTCATCGTATCTATTTAATTCTTAGAGAATATCAATCACGTGATAATTCATATGGAAACAAATAACAAACTTACATATCCTTACAGAATATAATAAAAGTGAGATTGTTTGTTTGTTTGTTACCTTTTCACGCCTAGACTATTGAACAGAGCACGATGAAATTTGGCACGCATATAGCCTATAAAATGGAGAAGGACATAGGCTGCATGGCGAAAGCTAGTATAGTCGTATAATAAATGGATATTGCGGATATAAGGACCTATAAATAAAAATAGACTCATTTAATTAGCATTCAGTTACTTTTTTGACATGTCTTAGCTTTATTACTGCTCTAAAGTGAGTTTAACATAAGTGATTAGTTGCTTGGATTGGTATATTAGCATATTTTTTGCCACAACATAGGTACATTATCTTTACAATAGATAGGTGTCAAGACCTTTCATGATAAAATATTCGCAACTCTTTTAGGTTGACGTTAAATGACTTTATCACGACTTTATGTCACTTACGTTATTTACAATCCTATATTTTGAGGTGTACAGTAATAACATCTGAAGCCAACGTAGTGAAATTATGGGGTAATTCGCAAGTGGCTGTGGCGACTGGTCGCCCGAGCGTGACCACTCGTGCTGTTGCGGTCGGGAACCGTGAACCGTGCAGGTTGCGGGATGCAGGCAGGTTAAACGTCAGATGTAATGGACTTCTTGATCATTTCGTAGTATCAAAACACTCAAAAATATTCCCATTATGAAACAAGATACTGATAATAAAAGAGGGGCATACCTAATCGCAATAACGAAAAAGCTTGAGAAAGAAATTGATTTAATTCATAAATAAATTAAAACTAAATTAAAAAGAATTAACTAAATCGCTGTCAGAAGGCATAATTAAAATTGATTAAAAAAGTAGCAACAAAATAAATCGCCAAATCTTATAAAACCTACCGACCTGATAATAAGGATCTCCATTTTAAGAACAAGAATCATATCTACTATTGTCAAACTAATTATAGTTGTCACAAAAGCAGTAACAAAGAACCTAAAAAAACTACTGTACGAAAACCACCTTAAAGTATGTAAGTCCTACTGTTTCATTGTAAGTCCAGTCACAACAAAACTAAATATTGTTAACAGTTGTCATAAAACAATTACACAGCTTTCAATAAACACTACAACAAAAATCTGTTCAGGTTGCGTTAAGCCTACAAATCTTGTTAAAAGGACTGCTACTGTTTTATTGTCAAAACACAACAACTAGCATAATGCTGCTGTCCGAACAGCAATTACAACAAAATCCTTAGGACGTCAACAAAAAATAGGCGATCCGTATCCGGATGAATGTTTATTGACACCCATTTGCTGTCACAAAGATATTGTCCTTTTTTTTCATCCCTTTTGGTCAAGCGGTAGTTTGCTAAAGGCCAATTTTTATGGCCCAATCTTACTGCAATGATGGAGCAACCGTAGATGAAATATTATTCCATTTATTTTCTACTAGCTTTTGCCTCGCGGTTTCGCCCGGGTAAAAAGTAGCCTATGTGTTAATACGGGGTGTCAGCCACCTCCATACCAAATTTCATCAAAATTGGTTCAGCCGATTGAGCGTGAGTAAATGTTTCTTTTAAACTCATGTAGTCATATTTTATTTCATACTGTACATGAAGACTAAAAAAAGGCAGCAGTTTGTAAATGTAATTAATAATACAATTCAAATTATGTACCTATATATAAATAAACCTTTAAGGAATTTTTAACCTAAGACATTGTGAAAACTTTGAAATCTTCCTTCTATTCAAAAGTTTGTCAAACTTTTTTCATACACAATTTGTTATGCCTCTAATAGGGTAAAAGTACCAGTTAGTAGCCGCGACCGCAAATTTGTCAGACCACCTTGCAGTGAAATTAAATTTATGGTCCCAAAGCCAGGAAGAGGCAAAGCCGTGCCATTGCATAATCTCCGCAATTTATGGCCGCTTTTGTTGACTTTATTGCGCTTTGTCGTTTTTATCTAATTTCATTAGTGGTTTAATTATCGTTCTGGACTATGGAGCTAGGTTGGTAATTAATGTAAATTAAATTTCCTTTGCTAAAAATACTCAACATAGTTAAGTTTTGTTTCATAATTTAAAAGTATAATTTATATTCATTATTATGGTATTGGAACTTATCATAATAAACAACTATACTGAATGGATATTTTTTTATTTTTTACATGCTGAACAATTTTCTACATAAGACCAATTCTAAAATGGCGAAAATAGCTTTTTTATATATATTATTTATCCAGCAAGGTGTTATCTTTATTAAATAAGTTTTTTTCGTCAGAGTTGGCTCCATTGTTAAAGTTGTTCAGCAAGACCAATATCCATCTCCAAATATCATGAATGTCTATGTGCAAACTTTATGTACTTTATGTAATATAAAGATGAAAACCAAAGAGATATAAATAATAGATTATATTAGATGTCATGACTTTTGGTACAAAATTAAATCACAAAAAAAAACGTAGTTCTACTAATTTAACAGCTTGTCTATTATACAATAATATACGATACTCGAGCATCCACTGGACTAGAATTAAATAGATTCAAAATCAATCAAAATCAAAAACTCATTTATTCAGTTTAGGCCCTAATAAGGCACTTATGAATGTCAACAGTTACAGTTTTTAGACTCTACTACCGGTTCGGAATACACTTGAACTGAGAAGACTCCGGCAAGAAACTCAGCAAGGCTTCTTTTTTTGTGGATCTTTTTTTTTTTAAATTTATGTAATTACAGTTGTTGTTTTAAATATACACAAACTTCATACAATTATCACTTGGCCAGGGGGCTGCAAGTGCAGAGGGAAGCTACTACAACCATATATTCTTGTCTTCTATATAATGAGCCACCTTATAGTAGGCCTTGTCAATCGAAAGAATATCCTGTCGAATCAATAAAAAACATCATCAAAACTATCTCCAAAATCAATCACGCCCATGGAAAATCGATGGTGTTTCATTCAGAATCTGCACGTGAGCCAAAGGTCGGTCCTCGTATTAAAGAGAGGAAATCCGGACTTCATTGTTGTATCACTTACTTTACCTGACCGCCAGATAAAAGGTCCTAACTGAATAGGGCTGCGGTAGCTAAGGTTTTTTTCATAATTATACGGTGTCAATCTTTGCCTGTGTCATAAAAAAATCAAACTTGAATGTTTCTTTTTTCAAATGCAAAAATGGCAAATGCAAATGATGCAACGGTCGCGATATTGTGTGCAGCTAGTTTTTTCACATAAAAAATACTGGTTTAATTTTCTCACGTTAGCATGGTGTTCTTTTTTTAAGAAAATTTCTAATGACGGTTTAATTTGAAGAACCCTTTGGGGTTTGATTTCGGTACTTTTTTGCGCAGTTTCATTGTTTACAAAAACATTCTCGTAACACGGTTGTCGCAAAAAAATAATTACGTTGTTGATTTATGCATTTCTGTTGCATACATTTTCTATATACCTACATGTCTGGGTAGATTTTTTTTCCGTGAAAACAAAACTGATTTTTATATCCTCCTGAAAAAAAAACGTCATCCATAAAAAAAAATCCGTAAAATTTTTACCAGGTAGGTACCTACATCAACTCATAAACCAACTTTATGCTTTCATAACATATAATCTTTTTTTTATTCTTTAGTATAAATACCTAATAATGTACCTAAAGTTTCACAAAAATAAAACCTGTGATTGATTTATTTATCAACGACACCTAACATTCTGGGAGAATGATCACATAAAAACCCAGTATTGCAACGTGTATTTTTTACAGTAACACCATGACATCCACAAACAAAAGACGACCGCATCTCCTATTGTGAATCCAAAGAAAATAAATTAGTCCATCCTTAGGGAGAGATTTTTACCGTTAATTCTAATCTACATGAAAAAAAACACACTGCGTATCTGTGGGAACGTTAAAAAAGTGTAGGGCAGGAAACTGTAAGTGTAAATATGTGAGGTGACGTAGAAGAAAGTTTATGAACGGATATTTACTTGAGAGATTTATTAATGTGGGCTCAAGGCTGAATATCTAATTTAGAAAATATAACTCGACTGCAAGTATGTCTAATGATATTTTAGTATTTTTTTTTGTTAATGACCTACCTTGACGAAAACTATTGATAGATACTTGCGTACCTACCGAATACGTATTTATAAAATAATGATTGGAAGTAGTTCGTGATAGTTTTTAATTAGAGAATTATGCAAGGTGTATTCATCAGTCAATTCGTAAAAAAAAACCAATAGTCGGAAGCCAAGAACTGTTTACTTCCGCCTAAAAAACATACACACAACATCCAATTGAGAGAAAATTTCATCCAAAACCGTGGATTCGAATAAAAAGCGATTTTATAGAGGGCACAGTTGTTCAAACTTTAATGAATACCTAACTGATACCTATGAGTTACAGAGAAAATAATACCGAGAGGGTAATTAATTAATTTACAGATTCCAATGAGAGAAAAAAAAATAGTTTTTAATCGTTTACAATACACTTATTGTATTATTAGTAAGTTTTAATCATTTTTTTTTAAGTTTTAAGCTAATTTAATACGAGTAGATTTACGAGTATAAAAAAGTTCATTTAAAATTTTTCGTGATTTCCTCAATGATAAGTATTAACTTTTTCTTAATAAAAAATATTTATTAATATATTATACCCTTACCTTTATTTTTTTATATGCCAAACAAGATTTAGATCCACTGTCCGAGGCTCATAAGTTTCGGACCAGAACGCACCCCTCGTTTTTTTTAAACATCCTGAGAGTCCCGTATTCTGTTTATAAAAACATATGCACATTTTTTAAGCATCGTATCATCGGCAGATCCAAGGTGCATGCGATTGCATTGTACAAGGGACATCTCCGAGGGGTTTTTAATAATTCTCTAAGTGCGTTTTTTATATGTGCGAGTTTGTTTTTTAAGTTTTCTCACGCAGTGTCCTATTGAGAATCAGATCTGTGGGTAGATACATCCGCGGCGAGTATTGTTGATTTCACGTACGAGTGGAAGTGATTGTGAATTTAAAATTTTGATAAAAAGTTTGGCTAAAGCCATTTTGTTATTAAACAAGCGATACAGTAAAATAGGTAACTTTGCATATATGAATTCAGTTTTTGAATAGTGTTTCATAAAAACATGATTTTAAAAACAACACAGCCGTCACAGATAAACAATATAACAGCGATAATGGCAGCTCATTTTCGTTACTTTACAATTGCATACATTAATGCATCCCGCATATTCATTACAAACAAAAAATGTAGTAATTTAATATAAACTAGATGACAAAAAGACGGCTAATATTCATAAAAAGTGCAGAAAAAACACGTGGGGAACTACTGTTAGAATAAAAAAATAAAAAGGGGTGTGTAAAAACAATGAGGCAAAAACTTTGTGACCCATTATCGGGATCTAACTGGGTTTGAAGACAAGCGGTTAATTTTGTTTAAGCCAGATTTATGGTCTTTATAGTTTATTCATATTACAAAAGACAAAAGATCATTTTATTGATTAAAAAATTAGCTTTGTAGGTTTTGTTTTATTTAAATAAATAAGAACCTACCTAAGATTTAATTGAGGTCACAGGGGACCGGCTGGCGGAGAGCTTTTTCCGCGTTAGCTTGGCCATCCAAAGAGGAAACGCTGGCAGCTTTCTGGGAACCTTGCCGTTGATCGGTAGCAGCATCCGCCTCGAGGATTTTTTTTTATATTTAGCTTGTATATTCGTTGTAAATTATTGTTAATGTAATAAATAAAAATCTCCTACTACGATTTAAAGTAAGTAAAATAACATAAAAATCAATATCATAGATAAAACAATAATCTTTAGTACATGGCTATGTCCTACACTGGCGCATAAAAATAAGCAAAATTTATACCTATCTCAATATCACCACGATAAATGATGTTAGTCAGCATCCAATACACCAATATTTGGCAAAATTTTTGTTACTTGAGGGTGGTGGCCAGGCGGGTATATATAAGAATATATAACCCCGCCTCTATGGAATGGTTTCCTCAAGATATTTTCCTTCACTGCATAAGTTTAATATAGGAAATAGTTTAGTAAATTTTACACTACAGTGTATTAGCCAGTCTGGCGTCGCTGTCCGTATTTGGCCCAACAATTTTGTTGGCATATGGCTTTTGTTTATAACAAGTAGTTTCCGTTACGCTTTTATTATTTTTAAATGTTATTTAAATTTCAACCTTGACAGGAAAATATAAGAATTATAATAATAACGTTTTTAAAGTCAATAAGGACAAGATTCGCCTGCAAAAGAGTTGCTTTTCACGACTTTCCTAGATTTTCATTTTCATTTTATCAGACAGCGCTGGCAGACTGGTTAGATAAAGACCAAGGTCCATCCATCGTCGATAGTAAAGTTTTGCATAGGGCGTACCCACAGCACTATCGATAGTGCTCTATTTCGTCATAGTACTGAGAATGACACGATCTTTAGACTGCAAAACGACAATCAACTCGATACAATAGCTGTTCATCCCTTTCACTTTCAACAATGTGTCAATTGAGTTGTCTGTACTGTTGTATATCATTTGATATTAAAATTGTTCCATTGTTCTTTTTGAGTCCTGTATAGCCTTGGTTATGCATTTATATCTATTTTAAGTTTTCTACTATTATAAATGTTAGTAAAAATATCAATGATTTCAGTTATATAGTTTTTTGCTATAGCTTTTTACTGTTTATTTTCATTAAAAGTTGTAATTTTTCCTTTCTATTGTAGGTATTTGAAATATTTTGGACTCATATATAATTACGTTATAATGTTGGTCTGATATGTAATCCTACTAATTATAAATACCTTTCTCAGACTACCCCCATGATACGCAGAAATAAATCAAAATAATTTATAAATCTTTCGAATAACGCCTGCACACGTTTGGTGATTAGGAGGCAGATGCAAAAACACAGTAACGAACTAGTACCACTATGGGAGACATAAATTATTTAAATATGACTTGTAACACTGTACGGGACACAGGATATGCATAAAAGGGTTGGAAAAAAAAATCTGGGGTGAGATTTTTTATGCATATCTGAGGGTCACGGTTACCATGACTTGTTTGGCTAACGTTCGTTACGGTATTGATATGACGATGTATTGAATACATTAATTGTTAAAGCCATTTTCGCACGATGATTTTAAAACTATTGTTGTATTTCTTTAGAAAATTTATCACATTTGAAAACCTTCTTTCGAAGCTTAAATAATATTTGTGCTACCTATCAGTTTCAAGAATCGTCCGATTGCTGCGATGCTGAAATTATTCAATCAAGCAAAATAGATACACACAGCATGATTGGAAATATGAACCTAAACACCTTCGTAATAAATTTGAGAATACGCTTCTAGCAAAAACATAAAAACATACATTTAATTTTCACATACAAAGCATTTTTCTTCAATCTCATTTCGTAACAATAAAAAAATCTTATCGTATCTATCTATACGTCCACAAATCATACGACCCGTTCTAAAACCCCTTTTTATCTGTGGAGTCTCTACCTATCAAGTTCAATTTAAAATCTGCACCCTTACAACTGTCCTGTCCACGCAACGTTCCCTGCAATTCTTAAACCATTTTAGGGTTCCATGGTTGGTCACAATAATTATTTATAATACTGTAAGAGTAAAATCGATGACGAGTTGGAATATTGCGAAAGTAGAAATGAGGAGATGGCTAGTGGAACATGATGTAGGTAGAAAATATACACAATCCCTTATTTTCCCCTAAGAAGAGTATTTTGAGAACCACCTTCGTTATTCTGGGTTATTTGTCATTTATTTTCGTATTTATATAATTACAAATCTCAAATATACATTTTAATCGAGTAAGGTTGATGTTTTGTACGAATAGTTTAACTGGTTGCAAAATTTCAAAATTCTGGACGCCAATTTACGAATCCCATGAACCAATCAGACACTGCTTGTATGATGCTATTCTATGACCATGACCACGGAACCCTCAGTTAATACATATCTACGCACTTGACCATTTTTTTTACAGGGCAATCCAGTGACTTTATCTATATAACATGACGTTGCTAAAAAAATGTGCGACCAGGTGGTGTCTACAAAATCGATAAAAAATCTGCCATAGTGATTGTTCGGTACTACGTATACGTACGTATAAACTCTCAGAATGGTAGTTAATCCTTTAGGATGGTCTCCGGCGATTCGATAGACATGTGTAACCCTTAGGCAATCCTATTGTTGTTTCTGGATGATACTTTTTTTAAAGAAAGAACGTTGTTAAACTTTTTTGTTGATATAAAATCGAATTTTACTTTTTCGTAAAATGCTTTAGTTGTAAATCTTTCCATTTACAAAATTAAAAGTAATATGAATACACAACGCATAAATACTAATTTGAAATACCTAATACAGCAATAACCACCGTGATGAACTTAGGTATTTTACGACGAGACAAAATTGAAGAAAAAAAACTAGAACTGATACCTTTCTTGTTCTTTTCTTTAACTTTGTAGCGAAGGAAAGACATCAACGCTATCTGTTTGAGATAAGACATTATGTAACGGTCTCTTTTTAAATTCTCATTTTATTAAAGATTATTTGCATGTTGCTTATAATTTTAAGTAGGTACCTATATTAACATTTTAAATTCAAAATATAGTATAATAATATCGGTATCACAACATAATCTTTGGTTACGTCACAAGAAATATTACAACATCCAATCAAAGCAAGTCCCTAAATAAAAATAGAATAAAAAAAAAAAAAAAAAAAAACAATCAAAGCAGTCTATAAACTTTCCAGTATAATGGTAGTGAGTGACACAAAAACAAAAGGCTAGCTCACAGTCCGCGGCACACGTGTTCGCGTTTAGCATTATCGATTGTCCTCATATTGTCCTCTCAACATGCGGGTAGTCGTAAATGAGTTCGAGTTATCGCCGCGCCCGCGCCGTGACGTCATGCCACAATGCGTTTTTGTTTTAGTCCGATGATGGCCACTGATCTGTTGGAATTCTTTATGCGTGAAGTAGCGATTTCCTAACTGGTATGTTGTCGCATTAGCTGAAACCATCGAACGATTCAATTCATATTGATAAAGCTGCTGGTTTCGATATTTAAAAAGAAAAAATCGTAAAACTTGAAATAAAAAAAACATATTAAAAATAGCTGGGCAGTATACAAAAAATTGCAACCTACGTTTAATCCCAATTCCCACGCGCATAATACGCATCCATCTTTTTACCATCGCAATTTACAATATCGGACAAGACGGCAGATGTGCAAAAAGATAAAGGATCCTTTAAAAAACTTCCTGAGAATCCTAGCATCACCTATGACCCCGGGCTATTCGCTAAGTCTCTGGACCGTTAAAAAAATAAATTACACGGCATAGAGAAAAGACGTCATTGTTTGGTAAAAAACTTGAGGGTAAAGTTACCTTGTGATTTGAATAAGAGAAAAAATGTGCGCCAAAACTGTGGGGTGAAGGACAAAAAACGTGCCCCTAAAAGTCCGTGTGTGATTTTTTAAGGCAAGGACCAAGGACAGAAGTAGCCAAATATGCATAGTAATTTTATTGCAAATTGGTTTTGCCTGGTCAGAATTCTCACGGTTGATACATCTGCTTTTTTATTGATAATTTTAACAAAACAATTGAAAAGGCGATAAATATGGGAATAGATAGAAATCATCCTGAGATAAAAGGTATTTTTTTATGATTGAAATAAATATAATGATTCTTTTGGTTGATCAAAGATACTTAAATAAAGCCGAATTAAGTCTATCTATATTTGTGTGCTTTAATGAAACAGCTTTCAGTACGGCAATTTATTTGCACACATTGTATGTAATTAAAACTGTTCAACAAGAAAGGCGAATCTCTTTTAGATATTTTAAATTCTTTGTCAATAATTAAATAAACCGTTAAACTCTTAATACTGCAGATCCCTAAAAATGCCCAATGTATTTTTATCACTCAGTTATCACTCACACTGAAGTTTGCATGTAAATTATTGAAGACCATGCGGGCACATGCAATTTTTATGTTGTGTACACAATATGAATATAAATAATCATTTAGATTCTCGTCTAGGCTGAATCAATGTATAAAATCCCGAAGGAATGTCTTATCAGGTCCTAAACTGAATAAATGAGTTTTGAGTTTGAGTTTCAATGCGAAAATTTGTGAGGATATGATTTCTGTTACATATAGACAGCAAACAAGTATATAGCCAACCTGATAGTAAGCGGTTATCGCAGCCTATGGACACCTGGATACAACTCACGCGTACTGACCTTCCCTCTCCTCGATTAGCTCTGGTGACCTTACTCACGCGCACACGTAGTAGTGTAACATAGAGGTTCTCAAACGAGCTGCTTTTTGAGTGAGATTATAAAGCTTGATTTTACCTCTAATAGGTACTTATGTATAGCGATAATTTTACGACATGACAATGCCTTAAAATCAACAATTTTCACGGTTTAAAAATTAAAATAACAGAAGTAAGTCTAGACTAAAAGTATCTACCTACTTACAAGTATATAAACGTAGGCACCAAGAATATTTTAATATTTTATTTTGGGGAATATTTTTCGATTCATACCTTTGTCATATGATAGCGTGGTAGTCAAGTTACCATTATTGTCCATGAAAAAAAACATAAGTTTTTGAATATCGAACGCAAAGCTCGTACGCAGATGTTTGTCCACTTTTTATGCGTTTTATTGAAATGATCGAGTGTACCGTTATTTGTGATTTTTTCTCATGATGGATCAAGTTGTTGACAGACGTATTATAGTTAGATATGAGTGGTAAGTAACAAACAATGCTTGTATAATTTATCATTTGCCTCTATAAATTTGAGCATGCCGATGGATCATGAACGTTGCCCAATATCAGAGATTTTTATTATTTAGAAACATACGTTAAGTTTACGTTGTCGATATCCCGAAAATTCGAACTCAACGCTTTGCTTCTCTTTTATCATGCGAACAGCAAAAGAGTGGAACGGGCTTCCGGCGTCTATGTTTCTATAGGCACCTATAATTTGGACACTTTCAAGGCCAGAGCTAGTTAGCCGTAGATCTTCAGCTTCAACATCGATCGTCTAGGAGCAAGTCTGAGGCCAAACGTAACCCCATATAATTGGTCCTTCATCAGATGAAAGATCAATATTTGCCTACCCTATTTCCTGTTATTCGCATGTGATTATACATATTTTAATTGATAACGCCAAAACTGAAATAATCCGTGAGTGCATAATCTAAACTGTCTGTCGGTTTATCACTCGCCTGCGCGGGCGCATCGGGTGACTCACAGTCATGGATCTATCAAAATCTAATAGATGCATTGCAAGACGGAGCGCGTGGGCGGGCGGACGTATTCAATTTATTTATAAGCTCCATCGAACCTTCTTTGTTATTTATTTACTACCTTTGGCCGTGGATTTGTTCTGTTAATTGTTTATTTTATTAGTGCATGCAAGTAATTAGAAAGAACTCTACGTTCAATCAAAAACAAAATTACATTTTTGAAATATTTTATAATAGAACTTAGTTAAGTAGTAACTAATGTTACTAATATTTTTTTCCGTTTTTTAAAGGAATAAAATCAATATCATCCCGAGTCATCTCTATAATCCATACTATTATTGCAAGTTACAACCTTAAGTCCGCCATCTAGTGACGGAATAATATCCGCCATTCAACACCAATATGAATCTGATAAGAATATTCTTATTCACCAGAAGATCATAGAAATCCGTACGAATTAATTTCATATGAAAATATAACTAATTATGACAAAAAAACTGATTTTCTTGTTGGTACAATATTTTTTCTGCTCATTAATACAACATGTATTGCAATAGGATTCTAACAAGATTAGGATTAGGTGTTACATGGAAGAGTCATCAGAATTATGAATAGGTACTTATTTTAAGCTCATAACAAATTTATTACTCACATTTATTAATCATCTATTGCATCTCTATAACGCCTCTACTTTCATACATCATGCAAATTCGTTCGCCCGACAATGAGCCCATTTGTACATTATTACCACTTTTTATATACCGCTAAAAACCAACACAATCATCTCTATATTTCCACTAGTAGAGACCATTTTTGTTAAAATTGTTTTTAACAAAGTGCAAGTATAACTTTGTAAATACATTCATATTAAAATGTAGATATGAGCACAGACGGACGGATGGACGTGAAACAATACGGGGCGTGGGTTGGATTAACTCATTATAGTTAACATCGCCTGGACGCCTTGACCGATATCCATGCTGAGTGGCGACGGGTGTAAAGGCTAGAGTTGCAATACGCATAAATTTAAATTACAGGTCGTATCTTCTTTTATGTGATAATTTTGATCATTAGAAATCAAGTTCAAAAGATAAGGTTATACTATAATTACCTACTCATGAAAAAATTACGAAAGTTAGATCTTTCAATATAGTATATTATTGTTCCAGTTGAAGTGTAGAAGTGTCCAAAGGACAAAATAAAGAAAAAAAATTGGTATCGATGCCATAATCAAAACCTATCGCCAACTACACTATATACCGATTTTTTTTGGAGCCGCATTCAGGTAGTAACTTACTTTAGGCTTTTTGTAAAAAAAATAAGTGAAATAGTAACTATATCATGTTGATGTCAAACGTATACTTTTCAAAGAAAAAGTATTCATGCAGGAGAGGTCCACATGATTACAATAAATTGCCACATAACGGTGTTACTATAGTCGCTATAGGATCTAAAGTAACTAAACGATGCGCATGACACTATTCCAGGTTGTCGTCACTCGATCCGAGCGTTCCGACGGGACATCCTGATGATACCGCGTGCCCGCGTCCATGTTACACTTGGGTGCACAACAAAGTGGCTAGATAATAAAATATTTAATGACGCTTTTCCAATTGGCAGAAGTTGTCTAATTGGAATTGAATTGTTACTGGAAACAATAAAAATTGTTTACAAACTGTTCGATTTATTAATAAATCTCTATATAAAACTCAATGAAAATGCATACACAATTATTATAATACCGAAATCTACGGAACACGAAAAGGCCCAGATGTCTATTATAAAAACCGATACACGAAAGTTCGATCATCGTTATCATTTTATTAACCAATATAATTATACATTTATGTCTCGTCAGTTTGCTGCAATTCAATTGGTCAATAATTTGAAAAGGATGATTTCTCTATCGTGTTTCGTTTTTCGGAGTATCATCTCAGATCCTAATCGGTTACTATTATATTACTATGATATGCATTATTAAGCATTAACATTTGAAACCATAAGGTTTATTTTAAAATGATTAGGTATAAGATTACAAGCGTTGGCCACAAGTGTACAAGAGTAATGGTGCGACCATTGGCGCGCGGTCGGCCGCCAATTACCCTATTGGCAACAATTGTTGTGCGACGCTGCCCGCCGTCCTGCTTATCAGTTCTGTAATAACATCCACCACTTTATTATGTTTGTTTACAGACATAAAACAATATAATAACAACTAAAATTATTAAATAAATTTAGCATGCAGATTTGTGCATAGAAAGACATAGGATATTATCCGAGAACGCGGTCGCGCGGTTTATAACGCCGGAGCTAGTAAATGCATTAAATACATTTAGGTAGGTTATAAATTATTTTCTAAAATACATTGAAAGTAAAAAACAAATATGTAGATTTTTATAGTTACTCTATTTAATTATGTTTTGTTTGTATTTGATTCCCCTAATCCTACTAGGTAATGCAAAACTAAATAATAAATCATAACTTTCATGAAAATATTCTTTAAAATATATTTTTTATTTTCTTAAGTATACCTTACGTTTGAAGGTTACCCTAACCCACCTCCCTATCATACTACTCGTAGTCTTAGCGAAGAAATATTAATCAGCATGAAGAGGTCCATTTATATTTGTGATATACGGCCCAATATTTAGGGGTTACAGGGCATAACAATACAAATGCCCAGGGGTTTGTAAGCTAGCCGATACAGCTTTATGCACGTTCTATACTTTGGTTAATTCAGTTTCTGTCCACAAAAAATATAAATATCAACAAGAAATTCACCTAATGTGCGTATGCAATTGCGTTTTGCAATTATTTTTTCTGTAGTCGACGACTATCGTAAGGATAAGGCAGTGACGTCGTATGCTGAGACGAAGGTCGCGGGTTCGAATCCTACAATGAACTTGAGCTTTCGGTGAAGGAAAACATCGTGAGGAAACCATAGCAAGGTGATAGGGTATTTTGAAGTACCCGCCTGGCTGGCTACCACCCTCAAGTTGAAAATCTGTCGCCATGCACCTTTCGGTATGCTCCGATAGCTGCACTTGAGAGCCAGTTCCCTTCTAGGCTTTGTGTGCTCACCATCATCGGCCACATCATCACTGACCACGGTGAGATTGTGGTCAAACACAGGCCTATATACATAGTAAAAAAAGAAAAAAAAAGTTAAATAATTACACCCCCCCCCCCCCCCCCCCCACTATATTCCCGACATAAATAATGTAATATAGATAATTCTGAAAAGGACGGTCAACATCAAAAATTCCAATAACTGTGTGCACCGAACCGGAGTCCATGATAATCCGTGTATAATCGGCCTGTCCGGCAATCCGTCACAATTAATAAACGATCACTTGATAACATTCGCATGGAAATTTAATATATGTGTATGTAAATTGTGTTTGTTTGGACGATTACGTTGTTAACTGCTTAATTTTGAGAGACTTAAGTGTACTTACTGAGAGTGTGTTTTCGTGAAAAGTTTAACGGTTATTTTAATGATACCTATAGGTACTAAACTATCAGTTACGTTTCTATAGTAGTTGTTATTATACCGGCAGTGTTTCAAAGAACGATTCATTAATATGAAAAACTTTTACTACGTATGTGTCCCAATTCTGGAATCGCAAAAAAACTGACATTTGATTTTCATACAAAACATCAACTATTATGCTCGTTCAGTCAAACAAAATTTACCATGAAAGGTTTGGAATTATAGAAAGCATAACCCGGTTCGGTTCCAAACTGTAATAAGTTGTTACCTACAAAAAACGTGAAAAGATATATTTTTTTAAATATCACCAAAACCCTATTTATATCATCTTACAAATAGCTATAAAACAAAATGTATGAACTATGCAGCAAGCGTAATCTAACTAAAAACCTTAGACTTCGCAGAATCCACACGCGTGCTGTGAGAGCGTCCTAATGAAAACAAACGACTCTTTGATAACCTGTTATGGTGCTACGGAACCCTTAGCGCCACAAATTGGCCTGAGGAACTCTAATTTACCACTATTGTACGTTTATTCAGATGTTTTGGCCAGACATTGTTGGTAAAATTCCTTTATGGTCAATTATTTTATTTATTAGATGGAAATTATTATGCTTAATTTATTTTAGTATTAAGTATATTCAAATAGGTACTTACTTCATTTCTTTGTATTTAGATTGAATTTTTTGATTTACTTATATAAGAGTTGTAGGCATCGATGTAATAAAAATTATAAGTACCGTATCCGTTTGTAAGTACTGAGTATGTATTTTATTAGTACATATTTACTAATAATACTACCTACATAGTACCATTAATAGTTATGTTACATCTTTATTCTGAGGTTATGGTCTCCATGGGATCAAATGGCTGTAAACTGTAAAAATAGTCTAAGATATTTAAAAAATAAAACTGTTTTTTTATAGAACTAACAATAACTACAACGTATGCAGGCGTAAGTGGGCTTATTTATTGATACAATTTTTATGTTGATAGGTAGGTACCTACTTCCACCTCATTGAGCACTGCAGGTGTATACATAATGTTCAATAATTTGTCAGATGCAATCAATCATCAGTGAAAGAAAAGGTTACCACCCACTTGTTACATCTAACACCTATCACACTGGTATATTTTTCTAGCTAAGTAGTCTTGAGAGCTTCAGGCTTCATTACTTACCACACGATGAGATAGTGGTCAAACTCAAGCCTGAAAGTACCTAGTTTACTATGTTCACAATTGCATCTAAGTATATCTAGCTTATTGGCTAGCGCTGACTTGGACTAAATTGAGACGTTTACATGTATTGACAGTAAAATGGCGAATCGATGTGCGACCGACGACGGCGCCGGAGTGAAATTTGTCCCGTTACTGAATGGTTGCAGACGAACGGTTAGACGCTACGATTTCTATGAATGCTATTTTTTCTAAAATTGCTTCCAATTAAAATGCTCACTGTAATTTGCTCTTTTGACTATAAAATTACTAATATGTAATAGGTTTAGTAGTTAGATATTTACTTCAATTAAAAATAATAATGTAGTCTTCAATTAAACCTATTTATATAATCTGAGTCCATCTGACAAAAATGGTTAACAATTCCTAAACAAAACATTATTTAAAAAAATCCTAATAGCCGCCCGTCTGAATAACTCAATTGTATGACCATGATTCGGTGTGACATGCAGAGCGCACCAACACCCGTCGCCCACTTGGTGGCGACGACGGTGATTTATTGCAAATGGCGCGAAAGCGAAAACGCTCGTAAAACGCTACGTTACCGCGTTTATAGTGCGTTGTTCGGTCGCGCGTACGATTGCATCGTGTGTAACTGCCCTTTGCGTAAATCGCAATGTTATTGCTGGATTTGATTATGTGTTTTGTAAATGCCTACCAAGTTATTAAGTTTGTGCATTCGAATAAAATGCGTAGGCATAGATAGATACAGCATCTATAACTTAATTAACTACCTAACTTAATAACATTATTCACAAATTAAAATAAAATCATGAATAATGTTTTTTTTATTATGCATATTATCAAAAATGTTAAGTAACAGGTAGGTAAGTACAAAATAAACATTTTCTGTTTAAACGTACATAAAATAATTATCTAGCTTAACACAGTTTATAACAGCATTTCCTAATGACTCACACAACCAGCATACAATTTTGAAGCAATCGCAACAGTGATAAATCCCGTCCAACCGTGCGCAGTGACATAACAAAGCGACCCGAGAGCCATCGAGCGATCGTGGCGGCTCGTGTATGGAGATCGTGCCGGACCGGCGGCCGGTCTCACGCCGTCCGATCCTAGCTAGTGTATGTGCTACTTAATTTATGCTTGCGGTCGGCAGATTGAGCAGATATAATAATGGTCGAGCTATATTTTCGATGTTGAAAATAAGTGTGCAGCAGTGGCGAAAGGTGAAATTATGGCGAGGGTAAACCGTTCAAAAAACACCGATAATTTTATAATTACAGTGTATTTTAAGCATCATAAAAGTGGCTTTGAAATGATGAATCTGTGTGACTGGGATTTCTAAAAGGTAAGCCGATGGGAATCGGCTCGTATGAACCCTTCGCCACTGGTGTGCAGTAATTTGGTTGCATCTGAGCATGGTATATGCATGGTTAGAAATATCTCTCATAAATTCGATGCATTGGAAAACGTTTGGCATTAATAACTTATGGTTTACTATACGATCGCCGTCGAATAACATTATCAGCGGACTAATTGTACACACACAATACGAAAAGCTTCATTTCAAACCGATGGTCGCTGTCATTGAAACCGATTACGATTACGATTACGAGAGAGATAGACAATCGCCCTGCAAATTAAAACGGTCTATTAAAATATATTAAAACTCAAGCTTTGAACCTAAAACTCCCCAAGAAAAAATAGCTTAGCACTTAAACCCACATAAGTACTTCGGTAAAATTTAGTTTCTAGTTACGTCTACAGAATGTACGGCTGCAGTGCTGCCGACTGGTCCGTGAGAGCGGGCCACTGACGGACGTCACGACTGCGCCACACGAACGGAGCGTGTGCATCAGCCTTACCTAGCCTAACCTACATACTGGAACTAAGAAACTATAACTATAGTGGGAACTGGGTGCGAGAACTTAAAAATGCTGAAATTTGGCGTACAGATAGTTATAATGACGTAAGCATCTGATACAAAAAAAGTAGGGAATCGCGGGAGAAATCGCGAGGCGGAAAGCTAGTTGAGAAAGAGAATATAATCGTAGAGTCAGTAGAGACTGAGGGCTGAATCACATTATAAGATGTATCGTTTATTTACCTACCACCTATTTAAAAGTAAGTATAATAACAAAAAATCCAAATGTTTTAGATCTATGAATCCTTGCTCCACTTCATCTGCAGAGGGCAGTCGACGGGGCGTCGTGGTCGCCGACTAACGAGATACTTGCGCAAGCGCCGGCCATCCCATCGATCACGTTTAGCATTTCGCGGACCCTCCCCGCGTCCGCGTCACAATGACAATCGCAGGCGCGGCTGATACATGCGAAAGGTAGCAACGCAGATAAAATGTTTTGGACAGTATCAAGGGGCAAGCTTCATCAGCTTATTCAACTAATAATACTCTATAAGTAACTGTATTTTAATTTTAAACATTTAACAGTTCGACTGAAAATATACCATCATTATTTCGATGAAATTATTCCAGTGGATTTGTAACAGCCTACAAATTTATTAATTCATTGAGTTACTACTGTATGATTTAGGCCCGATGAGAGATTGCTTCAAACTAGAATAATAAAATATGCTACTTACTGGTCATCTTCTGCATAGTACCATATTAACGCCAATGTAGATCAGAATGTTCGAAAGTGAATTGATTGACAGTTAGACACGGCACAATAAGCTGCAAACAATTATGAATCTCGAATTATTGCCATATTGGCTCCGATCGCGCAACTTGAATATTTAAAACAGCACAAAGGTCACAAACTCTTGACTTTGTTTTGATGCTAACGTTCGATAAAGCATTGAGGTGCGATCTGTATAGATTGCAACATTATGATGAGTTTCAATTGGAAACAACATGGGATTAAACACTGATTATAGTTACTAGTAGTCAATGGAAGAACATGACATATCATGAAATTAGATTCCAATCTTAAAAAAATATGACTATATGATCACATTGTGTCTTGGTAGAAAGATATAAAATGAACAGTGGATACAAAATAAATAAAGACACCTAACTCAACGTTGATGGGTATGGAAGAATTAGGAGACGCAGGTCCATAGACTCTAAGAGAAAATAAAGAAAATTAAGTAAATAGGGCTGCAATAAACGCCACACAAAATCATAAGCAAAATACAACATATAAGCGTATATTCAGTCAGACCTAGATTGAACTTTAAAGTCCTCACGTATTTTTCTAAACACCTCCCACACTTCACAGGTACGCTCGATGAAAGATAGCCCGCATCTCTAGCGGTACAGTCAGGGCCGTTTGCGACACAGCCAAATGTCAAAATAAGGTTAAAGGTAATAATTGTTGGATAGTAATGTCTTGGTACCCTTCGATTTGATTTATGCAGGAATCCTCCAATGATGCGCATTGATTTTCTATTCAATTATGTTTTGATCTGAGTATTCACCAATCGTTTATCGTTAACTATATACTTCTAGTATGGATTCTCAATTATAGCTTGGTATTTAAATTAATTTCTGCAGACAGGACCCTATAGCTATGATTATTGATAGGTCTTAGGGTCTTATCTATAATCTTGCTGCAAATCTGGCTGATCTAACATGATTTTGAGTAAAATTAATCATGTCCATTGAATGTGAGCCGTTCCTTTATTTATTTTTTTATGTCAGAAAGTTGACAAACTGGTAGGGGTTCCATCTGATGGTATGTGGTTACCGTCGCCTATCGCAATACAAAAGGTATTACCAATGTGTTGTCGACCTATAACAAACCCAAGAAGGCAAAGATTTACTATAATTTGGGTATTATATCAATGATTTATGATATAGCAGTTACAATACAATACCTATATCTTACCTGCTGTAGCTCTTTCTTTATAGTATTACAGAAAACCACAATCGATTATCGATGTAAAGTAAGAAATTCAACAGAGAAATCCTACATTAAAGTTTCTCCAGGGAAACATATAAATAACTTTGCTCAGTTTTAAATGTTAATATGCACAGACACATAAATAGAGTGGGCAACTAACGTGGCCGCTACGAGGCAATGGGTCAGTGAGCCGCGCCGCTTCCTACGGGAAAGGGCAGTTGGCATCCGTGATAGGTTTACATAGAGTTGATAATATAAGTTTCTAACAAAAAATATAAGAAAGGGATAGAATAAATTTGATTTCTCTCAAATTAGTACGTTTGTTTCATCGATAATTTAATCGCCACTTATTTATTAAACACTTAAATTACAATGGCACGAACCTATTTCAATTCTGTTTTTTTCGTTGGAAAGGTGTCAAGTGTCCGCCGAGAAGAAAATCCGCTCAGCCGGTAGAAACATCTTTGCCCAAGTTGTCGTATAAAAAAAACTGTAAATATAATAATAATAATCCTTTATTCAAAATAAAATATAAGTAGGTACATACACAAAAATTACAATTAAGTGGTACTTTTACAGTTAGGTATCTTAACTAGACACATCAATAGATCAGCTTCAGAAGGCGATTTAGATGAAGACTTAGGAATTGAATAGATAGTTTATAACAAATTCTGGCTTCCTAGATTGTTATTTAGTTTTTATGTACCTAAGTCCAACGTGTGGATAAACCGGTAAAATTATGACAAAACATAATCATTCATAAAGTTATTTAAACGTTTGTCACAACTAAAATACTCATAAATATTGTCAAACTTTATGTCCTTTCACAATATTACTGACCATAGACAAACAAGACCCGGAACTATTAGACACAACAAATCATAGTCTGCTACGTCTAGTAATGACTCGACTCACTAATGGAAACAAACTCAGCAATAAAAGCGATGACACTTAACAGATTTACACTTATTAAGACGGAAACTCACGGCAAACATCACCTACAACCTTAGCAATTACAAATTTACTCGAAACCAACTCTATT
Source organism: Tethea ocularis (assembly GCA_963555595.1). Classification (NCBI taxonomy): domain Eukaryota; kingdom Metazoa; phylum Arthropoda; class Insecta; order Lepidoptera; family Drepanidae; genus Tethea; species Tethea ocularis. The sequence goes on along the minus strand of OY741972.1, from coordinate 7,241,591 downwards.
CCAACTAGATAACGATCAGATTGGCTTGTATAATGACACGAGTAAGTCTGCGAGATCCTCCGGTCGGCAGTCCACGCGCTGTCCGCACGTTCATTGAGCTCTTCCCATGACATTATCCCAGAGTACTATCTACATCTGCCTTAACTTTGTAAGTCATCCAAACCGGTCTCAACTTTATCGAAATCAATTTAGAGCTGAATATAGAATGTGAATTAACGGTGGTTACTATGTTTGGTAAAGTAGTTGAAAAATAGCGCATCTGAGGCACCGATGGCCCTAGAGATGGACCTCGGTTTTATTTCCACCAAGGAAGACACGACTTTAGTACGATGCATGGGGGAAAATATGGCCCCCAGTCCGTTCAACCGTATTTCACAGGGGTCGTTGTGGGGTCACCGGCGCGGACATTATTAAACTGTTACTCTCAGTTCCTTTGGAATCGTGAGACGTGACTTATACAGATGTTAAGTAGTAGTTTGACTGATAGTTTCACGTGTATGCAGTGGTCGTTTCTCATGTGAATCTGCCTTGCACGATTCCTTGTCGGAAATTAGTTGGAAAGTCTCGTTCTGACCGTATTCGGTGTGTTACTCATTGGCATATTATCGGGAGGTTTCTATTATTATGTTATTTACGATTTATAGATAACGGATATGTTATATAGCATTATCTAGACTCTGATATGAAAAAAATTATGTATTATGTTGGTTGCTACTGTTGCTGACACCTTCTAGTTTTCAGTCCATGATTCTAGCTTATGATATTTTTGAAATCTTTAATCTCTTTTATTTCAAAATAGTATTTATGTCTTATCTTATGATTGAGACAAAAAGATTGAATATTAATTATGTATTAATGTTAGGAATAATGACTATTGTAAACTATTGCCTAACGCTCAGGAAGAGTCTTTTCCTGGCCGAGAAAAAACAGTACGAAACCAGCTCAGCACTGAAGATATATGAGGAATTCAATTTATACACTTTTTGCTTGTAAATCAGGAAGCCTAGTATAACTGTAAAAGGCGAAATGTGGGAAAATTGGCGAGAACAATGAGAGAGACGATGTTTTTTCGGTTGGAAGAGCGCTCGTCGAACGCAATTACGTGCACAACTCATACGCGATGATATGAGAAGGTAGGGTTACACTATGTTGTTTAAACCTACGTTAATTAATCGTTGGATATCATGGCTAACGTTGTTGCTTGTCGTGGGCGACAGTAACTAGAGAGATACGAAAATGAACCACGTGACATTGCAATGAAGTTCGGAAGGATGCTTCTGCTAAGCTGTAATAAACACCTAAGTATTGTATTGATCTGTTGATATTTTTAGGACTTTTGTAATCTAATTATCTGGTAAAAATGCCATATACGCCACAAAATACAAATCACTAACTCATTAAATAATTAAGTTCAACAATCAGACTGTTAACCATAGTTTAACTTCACATACAACGGTGCAACCGTTGCACTTATAAGTTTTTCACGAGGAAAAGCGCAGACAATACCCATTCGTACCCAAGATGCTGAGAAAGCCAACTTACTCATTACCATGGACTGGACAGTTATTGTGTGGTGATCACACCATTATGTACCAGGGTTTCCTCATTCCTGTATTAATTGAGTTGTATTTAGCAAAGTGGGATAGCGAGCTTTGTTCTGTCCTTCCGTGATTTAAACATGTTTGTGGGTTTAATTTTATAATGGGATGATGCTGTGGTTTGCTGTAAAAAGGGTTAATTTGAGAAACGTCCATGTTTGTAATTATAAACTTTATTGTACAGTTCGTGTGAAAATATTTGTTGTTATTTAGGAATAGACTGGATCGAGGTGTCCTTAGTGCGACCATATGAAACAAAATACTACGCGAATGTCAAAAATCGGCAACATTTTGGTATGTATGTGTGTCCGTAAGGCTTGTATATACAAGAAAACTGGCATCATTGGGTAGCGAGTCCATGAGTTTTTATCTAAGTCCATGGTTGCTATATAACTTTTTCTTCATTAAAGTTTCAACAAAATGAGAAATAAAATTGAGAAGCTCTTTTTATGTCAGAAGGCTGACAAGCAAGCAAGGCGGTCCACCTGATGGTAAGCAGCTACTGTCACCTAGACATTAGCAATAGCAGAAGAATTGCCAATATGTTCCCGACCTATTAAAATTCCTATAGGAGACAACTAGCTATCAACTGTGTTACCTTAGTATTACCTGTTATTTACAGTAAATCTTCAGCTTTTATAACCTTTTTCCTTTTACCAGAAGCAGTAGCGAAGACTTGAGTAGGTTTCTAGCACTTAGTATGTTTTTTTAAATCATTATTTATATGATCAAATAAGAGCATTAATTCACCTATAATTTATCTAAGAAACCTATTATTTATTTATGAGCATATTAAAAAAAAACTTTCGCAATCGACTGTCATTTGTTTTTCTTTTTATATAGTGACCAAAAGTTTTCATTGTAACCTTTTAGTATATTCCTAATCAATAATTATTACAAGAACATCGATTTAGGACTTCCTACATCGTTGCGCAGGAGTGACATCATTCATTCAGATGTATGTTTGTAACCTTGCTATTACATCCGTCATAGATCTAATAGCTTGAGTTAGTGCAGTGTCCTTGGCATCGCTTCACGTTTGGGCCGAGATTAAAGGTCGATATCAATTTGTAGGTAACTTCAAAATCGCACCACCGCGACCAGTACATTCCAGAACAAAATGAACCAGCACCCTTAGGTGAGGAAATATCGGTAAAAATTAAACATAAATCATCCACGAGGGAATGAATAGTGGTCGAATTGGTAGATATATGTAGTTTTATTATGACACTAATGTCTAGGTTAGCGTCTAGCATTCCTAATTCACCGTGAAAACTACTGCATATTTACTACCTCTTTATATATGCCTGCTTCGTACTGAATGCTGGAGTTTTTTTTTACTTACGTAAAAAGCCTAAAATGTGAGTAATGTATCGGGACAATAAAAGCCCAAAAAGGTAACATTAGTTTTCCTTTATTTTCAGGTCAAACCATCAGGATTATGTGCTGAATATTTAAATTAGCCGATTTTATTAGATATTATAGTACCTACACGCGCATTACATAAACATCAAGCAAAAATAAGTTTATTTATTGTTAAAGAAACAAACGAATTTAGAATTCAAAAACATACGAGTATCTGTTCCCTTTAATCATTGTGCTAGGGTCATATTATATTCATGAGAATTATCCCTAGTTACGTCTAGCATTGCCTAGCTAGAGAGTCTAAGCCGGTACTCAATGAGTCGATATTCAACGATTCAAATGACTCATGCTATCGATTGGTCTCTTGATGATAAGAATCGATATTATTTTGTCGATAACTAGTTTATAAAATTTGTTTCTTTGTAATGACAGATTTATAATTTACAATAATAAAGTCTAAGGCCTTTGTCCAGCAGTGGACGTCGCCCACTCCCAGTTCAGTTTAACAATTCTTCAGGCTATGTCGGTTACTTTAGTTCGCCCGCAAATCTCATCATTTCTGAATCGATCTCGCGAGGAAACTCCGAGCATACTCCATTGCTCTTTGCTTGAGCCTTCTTATAAGGCCCATTCACACCTTTCCTAAAGTACAAAAATAATAATAGAGCTTATACTCGTACTTTGGAAACAAAACAGGAATCGCGAAAAATCTTATTTTTTTTAGTTATTTTTGCCTGTCTGTCTGATTGAGCTGAAATTTGGTATTCATAATTATGTAAGTCAGTGACCCAAACACGATCGTGTAACGTAAATAAATTAATTTGTAAATATGGGGGCCACTTTTGGGAGTTTTCGATTGGACCTACAGTCAAAGTTGTTCAGCATATCTCACTCTGTATTTAATTAACGTTTTTGTAATTATCGATATCGACGTCTCGTCTCGAAAATTCTCGCCGGACACGAAGCGGCGCGGGCGCCCACACGCTTGCTAGAGGTTAGGCTTGCCTGTGACCGAGACTTTGCACATCCGTTGATCAAGTACCAAACAATACAGTAGGTAGGTACATACCTACTATTGCTACAATACAATTTATGTGTAAAACATGAAAAATATCGAATCATTTAGGTGTTTGGTTCAAACTGAATCTAACAGTTGACTGAAGACTAATTCATAACATTTAAAAAAAAATAACTTTCAGGAGGGTTCATTTTGCCATATTTGATGTCGAATAAAAAAAATGGTAAAACCGTTAATAAACACGGTACTTTTAACATTCACGTCAACAATTCATGCCAGAAAAATATTGTCTAATTCTATTCAGATATGAAGCAGAACTGAAGCTGCAAATGTGACAAAATTAGCAACCTCTAGATCATAGTTTGACGACAAGATTTCATTATCTATGTAAAACATGATCCACTCAAAGAAAATTTAATAAATAGGTCGCCTGTCACCATAAAATTTTGCATTATTTTATTTTTACGGTCTACCACTCTAAAACTTATCAAGCTTTTCATTTCAATTAAATGACTGCATTCACTATTTGATAAGTATCGATTGAAAAAAAAATATGAAAAATATTCATGGATTCTAATTAAAATTAACATTATTGTAAATAACATTGAAGATTATTTGAAAGTAAAAGGAGCCATGGGAATATTGCGAGCCATTCACACTAGTCGTGTTCGGTCCGGTTGTTAGACGACTAAAAATCGCAGTAATTGGGTGCACGCGCGCACGACGCAACGTCTAACTAAACGTCAGTTTGCATTGACATTATATTTACGTTTTAGTTGATATTGGTACCGATTCTGTTGTTTATGAACTTAACTAATATTAGACAAGTCACCTCTCTTTCATTTTAACCTTATTGAAAAAAGATAGAACATTTTTAATGCTGTCAGTTTAATCCATACCCGTACATTAACCGCTAAATAGTCGTGACCAATAAAGATCGCGCTTAAATTCAGGTTGAAATGTGTGATCGGATTAAACTGACAGGACTAAAATATCTTGCATCTCTTTCTTATATTTACTATTAGAAAGAGATATAGTGAGATTAAATTTATTTTAGTTCGTAAACAACAGAATCGACACCATTGATTTGTTACAATTTATACTTACAATTAGTATCGTTATGTGTAGCAGATAATACAGTAATTTTTAATCACTTAGGTATAATATTCTTGAAAAGTGTAAACTGATCACCCAAAACATGAAGCTGTATAAATATTTATTAGATACCTATTTTGTAACGTTTAATTTATCTATTTAAAAATTCCATTTCTTGTTTAATAACTCACCAATAAAACAACAATAATTTAACTTAACAATATGTTAATAATGAAATTTTTACCTGAGATATTTTCGGACCTATATCAACCTACTAATAAAAAGCATCTCAAATTTACTTAAATTATTTACTAAAATATATATCTAGATAAACTGGAATTATTTATTGTTCACTGGTCACTACAGTTTCAAACGCGATTCCAGGATAAAAAGTTGCCAATAATCGGATAAAATTAACTCTTGGTTTCTATTAGTGAAAGATTTTCAAAATCAGATCAAACCTATTGGAGTTTACCTCTTACCAAACAAACTTTGACTTTAATATTAATACCTATGACTGAAAATACTACTTAAACAAAATAAAATAACTTAACATCAAGCTGTCACAATAACAACGCATGTATACACTCATATCTTATATTATAATAGAGGGTGTTGTTTGAAACAGCTATTTGTACGAGTCATTAGGTGAGGTGATGCGCTGTTGATATTTAGTCGTCCGCGCCGCTTGCGCCACTCGCGGATGACACGACCGCTGCGACTGCGCCCGGTAGCACCGTTGTGTTTACTGCAGTTTATGTAAACAACTAGTTTTGCACCCCACGGTTTCACCCGCGATCCCTTCTCTCTCTCTCTGGTCGGTCCCTCATGTCTGAGGATCGTGGTCAGCATCAGGGATGCATCTGGAGTGGATGATCTACCTCCACTAGTTTCTGTCCAGCGTGTTCCTTACGTAGAATTTGGAGGATGACTAAATTATCAATTAATAGGTATCTTGTTAGTGAACGGCCGCGCGATCTGTTGCCTTCGGTTTTCCCAACCACAATTTTATTTACCGCTTTATTTAAAAATCCTTTCTCAGCGGATTCCTACGTCATAAAATGGCTATCTGTATGCCAAATTTTAGATCGATTCGTCCAGTGATAGATCAGTCAATCAGTCACGCTTTCTTCTTGTAATATATTTAAATTAGAAGATGTACAACTATTTTTAACTCTTTATAGTATAAGTAATAAATTTTAGAAGATAGTAAATCTTTTTTAGAATCCTATATACCTAATCCTGATATTACCAGCTAAAAGTGACCTTAATTGTTTGTATCGAATAAATGTTACCATAAATCATATGTTAGAAAGATAAACCTCGGATAATCTCCTCTGATAAGTATGTACAAAATATATTGAAAAATTTGCCCTAACTTTATTTAAACGTTTTTTTCATTTTACAGAAGATTAGCAACGATGAGCGGTGCAACCTGTCCCGCAAGGTCTCTGCGGGCGGCGAGTTCGTGTGGTCGTGCCCGCAGTCAGATTAAACTATTGCATTGCACCTCACCGACATTTCGGTCGCCATGGTAACCAAAAATACACGACTTTCCGCTACCTCCTGTATAACACGCCTTCATCAATCCTTAAATCCGCACACATAAGGTTCATAATTGCTCGTATCAACTGTGTTTGGTGCAGAAAATTTTCTTCGTGAGTTTATGAAATAGGTAGGTATAGTTAGAAAGACCTGTCGAATGTTCGCACGAATTTTGCTAGCAAATGGCTTGGCTGGCTTAGTGACGTGAGGGTATGAGTTTGTGTGGCTGAAATGTTTATTAATTGGAAAGTCTGTAAGTAATGATAATTGGTTTATTCAATTAATAGTCAATTTCAGTTTATTTATGAATGTAAAGTACAGTTAAGTCCTTTATTTTATTATTTAAGCTAGCATAGAAATATCTAATTAAGTATAACAGCAAAAATAAAACTCGAAACTAATATTTATGTTACAAAACCTTTTACTGATATCATTATTTAGTTTTTATTAAGTACTGACATAATTTAAATTTCATTTTACTTTACAGGTTCCTTAAAGTTTCTAGTTGACATGTTTTAGTTGCTGTTTCATCATCATCAGCCGAAAGACGTCCACTGCTGGACAAAGGCCTCCCCCAAGGACCGGTCTTGCGCTACCCGCATCCAGCGGTTTCCCGCGACCCTCACAAGATCGTCGGTCCACCTTTCGTGGGGGGCCGGTTGTCACTCGAGAACCTTTCTGCTCCAGCGACCGTTGATTCTAGGAGCTACGTCTGTTACTTTGGTTCGCGAATCTCATCATTTCCGATTCGATCTCGCAGGGAAACTACAAGCCCCAATACACAAATATAGTGTACTTAACAATACTTCACAGATACACTAAAAATCAAACTATTGCCCTATTGCATAATATAACATTTAAAATTTCGCAACTATTAAACTACCAATTTATGAAGTGATGTAAACAGCATAAAGACGTAGAAGCGGATCACAATTGAAGATCATCGTAGTATTTTGCACTTTAGCACGTTATCGCGGGCTATTTTATTTACTAGAAAATTACACTGGCAAGCATTTCATCGACAATCGAGGATTGTATGCAAGCGGGTTGTTCGATTGCAATTATGTATACGAGCAGAGATGATATTACCAACTTGAATGAAAGATTTTATCAGTGTCAAATTAAATACCAATAATAACTCTTTGAGATCTCTCAATAGGGTATTTTATTGGACTAACATTACCTATTCTATCAACATAGCTACTTTTTTTAATCTCAAAACGATAGTACAATATGGAGCTTTGTATGAAATACTGAGTTAGGACGTCATCATTTTAAAGCATCTATTGATCTAGGGTACTCTTAGGTCTATGTTCACCGATAAGAAAACGGTCTGATAAATTATAATTAGGCGTTTACCATGACTTTTCGTAGGAAAATTCATGGTAAACGCTAATCGTTGAATTTCGACCTTAGTTGTTCAACTGGCTTCAATAACCTTAAAAAGCAATAAATTTAACGTCTTTTTTGATGTTTCCGATATTTTAGAGGTTTAATACTGAATAAATGATCATTTATTTTTTACATTGTCAAATAGCCTAATTTACCAAAGAATTTTTACCAAAGAATTTAGATTATTTTTATTTCCCAAGCATGTTATTTCAGATTTGTAGAGCACATACTTAAATGATAACAGACACACTTACCAAACTCTATTAACATATACAGAGTGTCCTATTCGTGACTGAATCTAGCTAATGTGTGTAGCTCGCATAGGTATGACCGCAATGAAGATAGCAATGGCAGTATTAATTCATTGCTACGGGACCGCGTACACGCCGTCGGTCATTATCTGCGCTTCCTGCGTGCCTCTAAAGGTATTCTAACACCTGTAGGTTCCGTTCAGTTCACACGGGGTTCGGTTCGATTAATCTTTTGTTTTAATTACCCAGTGACGAATGGCATGTAAACATAGTTAAGTCAAACAGTTATAATTCGGTTTTATTTTTTTTACAGATTGGACATAGCTATCAACTGAAATATTATAGTAGAGGAAGTTCATTTCTTTTTCATGTAATTAAGCATCGCTATAGCAAGAATCATGATAAAGTACATGATATTATTCATAATTATTCTTATTTTTACAGGATTTTGGATTTTTAATATACCTGTTGCCAAACAATTTATTTATTTATTTGAAAAAAATAATGTATACCTCATAATATATTGATTCTGATCATTAAACCCTTCAGCATTGAAGCATTATTATTAGATATAGTTACATAATCTAATGTTATACGATCCTATATTCCCAGGTTCATACGTATCTCAAAAAGACATTGATCGACGATGAAACCCTGAGATTACACCAATGGCGACTTAAGCACGATCTTCAGTAACGTACGACTATGTAGCTGCTAACTTAAGACCTCCGCTCACAACAGTACCGAACGATCAGCTGATACAGTAACACAATTCAATCGGTCAAGATTCTTTGACGGGTTTTTGGGGTGCATTCATAGGGTGAGATCATAATATTAACTTAACTATTATTCTCCTTATTTATTACAATCCCAAAAGTTCGTATGGATGACACCGGCTATATGGCTAGATAGATCTGGGAAAAGTTCATGATACCATTTACTCGATTATGATTTAAGAATTCAGAACTGCTGTAGTCTAAATCTCCAATAGCAGTTTTAACAGCAGTTACGAGAAAAGCAATTTACAAGTTACAGAAATAGAAAACCAAGAAGAAGAGATGTTTGGAACGTAAGAATGCTTAAAAAAAATTACCTTCAAACTTGGTGCTACAAACATATTGACTTCTGTATCTACTCACTAATTAAACAAAGGAGGAGGAGAACGCGGCATGATAATCATAAACTATCAAACTAATCAAAAAGAGAAATAAAAAATAAGGTTCAAGAAATGATACTTAGGTACTGATATATCAAAATTGCTCCTAGAACGCACCTTTTCAGATTAGTACTTGCTGTACTGTAGTTGTGAACATTCTCGATAGAAACAAGTTCAAATCTCGTGTTCATATGGCTTTACATCTTGTATATTCTCGGAATTAATATTACGCATTAGACGCGTAATCAGTGGAGTACCGTAAATATTTATGGCAAATATAAGAATCGTGATTTCTGGGACCGTGGTTAAGTGCGAACACTCATTGGAATGGTGATGCTGATTAGCTGGACTCTAGCTAAGTAGATGTGGTGCTTATCTACATAAATTGTCATGCTGTATTTGGACCATGCATTATATTATGGTGATATACAATGTCCTTAAAAATTTTGTGATAATGGTTGATTGATAAGAATGTCATATTTAAAAAGCTGAAAAAAAATTCAAGCTACTACTAAGGCAAATTTTGGCATCCTGATCAATTGAAGCATAGTAGAAAGAAAGTATGTCAAATAACTAAGAAGTAAAACTATAGAACAGCCCTAGGCTAGGGGGATCTCCACTGATTGATTTATATGCCGCGCGATGGCGATGCGTGCGCCCAGTGCGCCGGCGCAGAGCAAACACGCGATAATTTTCAATAAACACGCTTTTATTGAATTACTCATCATCGGATGAGATTATCGAGGGTTATCAATGTCAGTTCGGTGGGGAAAGTAATGGGAAGGTAATGATAATTATATTTTAAGGTGTATTGTTGATTTAGATTAGAATAATAAATTTGAGTTTCACGTAATTGTAGTCTTTACAGCTGAAGGCTTTTGTTTTGATATAAATTGGGTTACCGAACAATTAGCAAAATCATTATGTCTTTAAACATACTGAGCAAAACAAATAAAAAATAAAATGTACCATCATCATCACAAGAGCGCAGTTAAAGAGAATCAAAGCATATGATAGAAAAGGTCTATGTCAAGCTGTAAAGGAGTGTAGACATCATCAATAATCCAGGAGCTGCAACCAATGCTGTACATAAATAACCAGAAGTGCCCCAATTTAACATAAATTGAGACAGGATAAATAGCTCTTACTCAGTATTTTGATAAATAAATGAATAATTACATTAATAATCTGTCAAGTTAGACAAAATAAGAGGTACGGAGCGAGCGTGGGTCCACTCACGCGCAGCCCCGCTCGGAGCATGCGCGACCTCGCAACCTGCGCGTCGCTTCACCAATTTGTTAGTCGGGCGCATCTTGCAGCTTTCTACCAGGATTTGGCAAGTTGAATATTAGTTTGTTGTGGTTTTTAAGTCGATTTGTACTTTTGTGGTTATAGTCTTCATTCAGGGATTCCTTCTGCTTGATACGAGTAGATAGCCTGTTTTTTTTTTTTGTTATTGTCATCATAGTCAGCAAGTCAAAAATGTCCATACTTTTGGGGCTCAAACAGATGGAATAAGGGACCACCATATCATCCCAGTGAGTGTGAATCGGTATTTATCCATCCTTGACCTTGACTTCTATCTTTGGCACTTCTGTATTACAAAATTAAAATTAAGTCTTGGCTCGTATGAAACACGTAAACACGTACCTAAGACATGTATTGCAACATCAAATATTCAAATATATTCAAAAGTGCATATGTGAAAACTGTACTGTTGATAGCTACTATTTCTTTTACTTTCATTAGTACTGTTTTCTAAAAAATAATTCAGAAAAAGTCACAAATTATTGAAGACAAATTAATCATTCAAATCATTACCACCCTCCTATTACCGTAATTAATAAGCTTTTGAGAAAGTATATTTTGTAACTTTTTCACGCTCAAACGGCTGGACCAATTTTGATGAAATTTGGTATGAAGAAAGCTGAACACCCTGGATTATTAACATTATTAACACATAGGCTTTTTATCGCGGGTGAAACCGCGGGGCGGAAGCTATACTGAACTAATTTATTACTAACGGACTATAAACACTTCCGTTACATGAAAATTAAACTAATACTGAGACAAAGCAGTTTTGTGGGCAAAGCTCTCGTTCGGCCCACACTTACAAGTTAATCACTGGCTAATGGATTCAAGTGCGTGGGCGCAGCGTTTATGCGAATGCGATGCGTGGTGGTCGCCATTGTGGCCGCGTCTAATGTTGTGTTTACACGTCTGAGGGTGCGTATACTAGCCTATTATAACTGTTTTAATTAGTTTTCGTCTAAGGCCTTTAATCACGTGTCATATTTAAACAGAAGTTGGATTTATGTCGATGGAGGTCTGTCCGATATTGATATTACTTACTTGCAGAAGTTGCAGTACTAAAATTAATCAGACTCAAGCTCAAAACTCACTCAGTTTACACTTATGAACGCCAGAAGTTATCTATCACTGGAACTGCAAAAGAAACATAAATATTTTATTAATATGTACCTGGACAATAAAAACGCTTAGTAAATTCAAATTTAAAAAGTTAAATGAACTCATGTCAAAACATGTAAAATTAAAAATATTTTGGTATATAAAATCTAAGTATAAACAATATGTAAATAACATGTTTAATGTGTAGATATTAGGTATATAATGAGTAAGAAAAATTAAAATTGCAGACTATAATATCACAACATACCTAATAGGTAATATCAGCAACAATACAGTATACCCGATGCCTGCAGACGGTGTGTCTGAGCGCGCTCATTTGTCCACGGTAATTACCATGCACGTATTGGTCTTAGAATAATTTATACGGAACCCGTCATCGTACTCACAGTGTATGTAATAGAGTTAATTATAATAATGAGTAGATTGATTTCCCTTAATGTACAGAGAAATTGGGTATTGGGAGTAATCTGTGGAAATTTATTGCAAGGTTTTTTTTTTTTTACTTTATATAGGCCTGTGTTTGACCACAATCTCACCGTACTCAGTGATGATGTGGCTGATGGTGGTAAGCACACAAAGCCTAGAAAGGAACTGGCTCTCAAGTGCAGCTGTCGGAACACACCGAAAGGTGCTTGGCGACAGATTTTCAACTTGAGGGTGGTAGCCGGCCAGACGGGTACTACAAAGTACCCTACCACCGTGCTATGGTTTCCTCACGATGTTTTCATTCACCGAAAGCTCATGCTCATTGTAGGATTCGAACCCGGGACCTTCGTCTCGGCATCCGACGTCACTACCACTGAGCTATCATCGCCTTATAGGTTATTAGGTAAGTCTGTAGATTTTCTGGAATGATATAGCTTCCTTTCAGGATTAGTAGTATCGAAGATTAAGTCCTACATCCAAACACACAAACTTTACCTGGTTATAATATTAGTAAGTCTACCTAAATGATATACAAAATTATGTTTCAGTTGTCATCTGTAACTTTATTTTCGCAGCACAATTTCCTACTGACTGATAAAGCAGTAACGTAATGTAGGTACCTATCAAATTCTATGAAGCAATAAAATAAAAGGTCACTTTTATTTGACGTAATAATAGCACATTTAAAACAAAATATTAAATGGTCATTTCCAAACTGTACCTATTCTATCACCATCTGACATTTTTCTAACATTACAAACGACGCCTACGCAGGCATTGTGTTCGATTCTATTATAATATTAACAATTTCTCTTTTACGTCTCGCAAAACGGAAATGGATTATTCTTAGCTTTTATTCCGTTACCATTAAGTGTTATTTGGATCGTTTAAGATTTTTCGTAGACATTAGTTAATATTGTTCCGTTGCTCTAGCACTTGTCTTGTCAGTCAACATTTTGAGTAAACTAGCAAAATTTTGTAATAATGACTCACGGTCGTAGGATGTAAATACCCACAGTAATTGATATAATCTGTAAATTTATCACTTCATGCTGTAATTCAATAACCATTGACTGTTTAAATAGACGTTTATTGAGAATCAGTTTTGCATTTGGCTGCCAACTTTGGAGTAAAATATTATGCCTTGAATTGACCTCAACTCAATTGACTCGTAACGAGTCTCGCGGAACTGCCATTTGATTTATTTCTTCAATAGACCAATTACTAACAATGAACGTTTTCTTAGATAATTTTAATATACTACTACCCCTTGTGACAATTTTTTTGCTCGTTAAGTAAGTAGCCGCTATAAAATAAAATTACAAGGAAAAATAAAGCGTAAACACATAATAAAGACGAAAGATTGTGCCAAATCATCAACTTAAACATACAAAACAGTCTTATCTAACGTTATAAAGTCTAAAACGTCGCTAAAACTGCTACAGACATTTTGTCAAAGTACAGTTAGTTTAGTAATAAAATTATCGATACTCATTATTCTGTATTAAAAGCAGAATTAAAAATTTACTTTTCCTTAATTTTGCTGGCTTGTTGTGAATGTTTTTATCGAATCCAAAGTGATCTGGAAAGTAGAAAAGAAAGAAAAGAAAGAAGTTTATGACGATATCAAATGCATGTAGTAATATTATTTCTACTTAAAAGCTAATTCAATTAAACAAGTAAACAACATTATTAATCGGATAACTAGTAAATTAACACATTAATCTTGGCAGTATAATCACAAGTCATCGAATAACCCCCAAAGAACGCACAACGGAATCGCACCATCGACACTGCACCTACCTCACGCACTATCCGTAAATTTATTAGTTGCTAAAGCAGTTTCTAAAAGCTATATATTTTCATGGTTGAGTGTACCTTCGCTGAGACAGAGATGACCATCAGCAAGACCATCGGTGACCCCACGACGGTCATTTATAAACACGACCATGGGAACTCGAAGATAACGCATCTCACGTACATCGTACTGATTAGAATAAACTACGTTTTTGCTTGCAATTAGGATCACTTACCACCTCATTTCGTACTCCGTTTAATAGAGTGACTTTTGAATGAGTTCCTTTATATGGTATTTCTGGTGTTTTCAATGGTTGGAATTTATTTCCTGAAATACAATCGGAAGAGCGGGTAATCTATGTATAAAATAAATGCAATAAATCATATCAAAGTCAACGGAACATTGAGCCTGTGCTATTGTAACATTTATTGATATATCTTGCCTATATTATAATGTAGAAAATCTATCATAATATAACTCAACAAAAACTTTCCTTCATCTCCAAAAGCCAAACACATGATTTTCCTCGTAGATTAACCGTAGACATCCTAAAAATTGACATCGCAGTGCACAAAGCATGACACGTGTTATCTGTTATCAGTACATCGGAGACGTGTGCGCAAGCGAGACAGCGATACGATCTATTCTCATGCCCCGAACGGACCACGAGGCAAAAACACGCTACTTCCGAATGAAGTCTTCCTACTTTGTTGGTTATGGGTTTTGTGATTTGATAACCCGGTAGATGTTAAACAATGGAGCTGTAAATAGATGAGGATATGAACTTTGCAGATGGTACAATAAGGAAGTTGTACAGCTGAGGAATTATAAATTATCATGACCATTGTAGAAGGATTATTTTTTTGTACAATTTCATAAAACACGCTGTTAATAACTTAAGTCCTATTAAAATAGAATATTGCAATACACTGACTCTACGATAGTAAAATCCATATAGGCTTTTCGATCTACCAGTTCCTCCAGTCCAGACTATGACTTTTTTAAAATATCTGCCACATAACGAATGCATCAACATTTACAATAACAGTTATTCGTATAAAACCCCACGTCCCCCATGGAGTGCATAATATCATTAACTTGTTACAACCACGTCGCGATGACAGACAAACAATCAACTTTCACGTTGTCAACCCACATCTGTGCTAACGTGACAATACCATCAGCCATCAGCCGGGTGGTTTCGCAGCTACACAAGGTATGAGCGACTTACTGTTGGCTTATAGTACTTACCTAGCGCTGCCAAACATCTTTCACATTATAAGCTAGACACTTCATACAAGCGAAATAGTCATTGGTCCGATGGGCGGGGCAATACCACAGAAGAAATAATAGACAACACTATTAAGCGTACAGGTATTCTATTACGTTACCTGCGATACGTTCGTGGGGTTTGGGGGGTGAGTACACCTTCTTTTCATAGTAATAATTAGTATTCTTTAGTATTAACAACCACATAAGTATGTCTGGGGCTTTTTCTTCATATAATATCTTCATATATATCTTACGAGGTGACTAAATTACGAGTGTTAAAAAATCTATAAGGACAATTTAATTTTATGATAAAAAAAAATATTGCGTCTAGGCCTGTATTTGACCACAATTTCACCGTAGTCAGTGATGATGTGGCCGATGGTGGCACATAGAGCCTAGAAAGGAACTGGCTCTCAAGTGCAGCTGTCGGAACACATCGATAGGTGCTTGGCGACAGATTTTCAAATTGAGAATAGCCAGGCAGATAATTTTCCATAAATACTATTGAAACGCTATTCATATGGACACGCTATCGTTTATCACTTAAACGAATAAAGAATGCATTATTCGTTCGTTCCTAGATCATAATATCATGGCAAATTACTTGAGAAAAAATATTAACTGTATTGTATTCATTAACTTTATTTTTATTATTAGGATTGTTTCTTCTGAATGTATAATTTGTGTTGAAAAATAAAATATATTGTATACCTACATTTATTCAGTAACGCAAGAACTCATATTTTATATCAATACTAATTTAATTGACTGAGTAGGTAGTTCATAATATTATAGAAAATCTTCTCGAGCTTATAGTTTTTTAATCGGACTCTCCTAAATAAAAAGAATTCGACCTAAATTCGAACTTGCATTATTACATTACATATTGTTTTTAAATTGATAAAAAGTATACCTTCGGGGATAATGTAGTTTCCTATAATATTAGTGAAAGATTTTTTTCAAATCGGTACAGTAGTTTCGGAGCCTATTCAATGCAAACATACAAACAATCAAAACTTTCCTCTTTATAATTAAAGTACAGACTAGCTTTCCGCCCCGCGGTTTCAACCGCAATCTCCTATTTTACTTTTTGGCTATATGTATGCCTAAAGTTAGCCCGATCCGTCCATTGAAGTGGTTTGAGTTGTGCGTTGATAGATCAGTCAGTCAGTCAATCACGCTTTCCTTTATAATATTTAGAAGATAGATTGAGCGCTCACATAATTTACCTATTTTAGAATAACATTTTTGTCTTATCAAGTTGAATAAATCCAGTTCCTGGCAAATATACCTATACACAGCCAGTGCAGTGTTAAAAGCCAAACAATACAGTACAAAAAATGTCGTTGACAAAAAGAATTGTGAGACGTCACAATATCTACATACATGACAATATAACATTGACCTCAGTCCCAGGTTGACCTATGACCTTCCCCTCGGTGACCTATCGAGTCTCTTTGGGACGTGTGTTAGCTCAGGTGACCTTATAACACTACACAGAAGAAACCATAGCTTAGATATATATTGATACACTGCTTGTATCGAAGTGTTTTTGTATTTGATATGTTTACACTGTGGTCGTTTGTGTACTGTAGATTTGAGTTATTCAGAAGAGTTATGGATCTCACTTGGCCCCTGCCCCTAGATTTGCGTCAGTCCACGGAACAATTATGGCGTACATAGAATATCATTGTTCATTACCATTATTACCTATAGTGGATAAATTAAATACAGAATATCTCCATTATTGGTTGCGTTTAATGGCATAGCTGGAAAATAATTCCTACTGCAACGTAAGTTATTATTAGGAGATATTTTCAATGTAAACGAACGCTACTTGTTTACCACGTAGCGTCATGTGTGTGACAATCATTTAGATTGAGTGCTAGGTACTGTATGTATTTACTTATTTATTTTCTGTTTTTGAGATATTCCTTTATTTTAGGCTTTACCTATTCCTAATTTTCTTTGCCTTTTCTTCCTGAATACTTTTGAGTTATCATATTTTTCACGAGAAGTGCAAGAACGATTTGAATATAGTATATAGGTTTGTTAAAATCTGAATCAGGGTTTAAAACATAAAAAGTTCCCCGCAAAATAATGTAATATTTATTCCAAGAATTATATAAAGGGTTATTTAAATGGGCTTAAAATAACTCTTTTAAATATAACAATAGTCGTAACAGAGTGTTCAATGTAAATGTGGTAACAAAAGAGAAAATCAAACAAATCGTAAAGTATCGTAATCAGGGGAAAGTGGCGAACAATTGTTCAATTTTACGACATTCGGCCCGCCTCGACAGTTACCCTTAACTGCTCATAAACACTACGACGCACAAATAATTCTTTATAACATGTAAAATAAATGTTGTAAACATTTTGATTATGGAAGTGAGATTAACTGATAGTTAAATATTTTGTATCGTAATTCAAAAATTGCAAATGTATAATTTTATTTTTATTCGAGTAAAATTAATCGGAGACCATGGAATCTTTGTATGTAATAATGATTTTAAAAAATCGTCAAGGTAGTTTTTATTTAATTTACTATGTTGTACTATAGATAAACCTGTGTTTGACCATAATATCACCGTGATCAGTGATAAAGGTTAATAATAATAATATTTTTTATTTTCTTTCTCCTTACAAACTGTACAATTAATAATAAATAATATAACATCTTAGTTTATAGGAGAAACTGGTGGTAAGCACACAAAGCTAAAATGATTATCGAAATAATGTAACGAAGTTGAAGTACTTATAATTTATTATTGATAATATATTTTTAGTATGCACTTTTCTATAAATACGTAGGTACTATCGACAAAGTTGAAGCATGATCACCTTAAGGGTGTATTTTATGTGCAGTGACCAGCGGCTACCTGTGCCTTACACAATATTAACTAGACAATGCGCTTGTCATAAAAATTTACGAAACAAATGATTTTACAAGGGACGGATTTTATTATCAAGAATGGACAGGGCGAACTATGATAACTGGCTGCAAGCGAAATGATTTCAAAACTGATCATGGTTCATCTTTGTCGATGGTACATTGTAAGTTTTTAAAACGTCACCAAAACAGCATGCGCATACATTTTAAAAACAGAATGCGCAAGATCTCAAAATCACATGAGACAGAATAGTCGTAACAACACTTACAAAACCGCGTATGTCTATAAATCTACGAAGCAATCCCAAATCGGTTTCCTTATTTCGTCCCATCTACAAGCCTGTTTATTTATACGATAATAATATTATTATATTTGCAATAATAGGGAATAATAAGCGAGTGGTGACCGCAAGGAGTTCGGAGTAACAGCATTCACCTTGCACACAATGGCGCGCTGAAAATATATTATGTCATTGGGAAGCCACATTCACAGCTCTGAGTTAGCTTTCGTTTACATATTGGAGGTTCATACCAGCTGGGTAACACAGATTATGAAAATATCGCCTGGTAATCTAGATTTTTTAATATTGATAGAAAATTTAACAAAGCGGTTAGGTACATATTTTTAGTTAAATATTTATTGGTAAATAAATAATGTTTTAATATAGAGGGAAGACTACTATTTTCGATTTTGTTCCAGAATTCTTCAATTACTACTTACATACGTAGCATGCCACACCAACATTTTAAAAACATAACAGTAATGTAAACGTTTACTTAATCATAGCTTATACCAACAATGGTGACACCAGTCCATTGATTTTTAAACAGCGAAATGTTTATGTATGAAAGTGTCAAAACATTCTGTCGTGCACAAATTGCCGGCGGGCTCTCTAAGGGCACCCATTTGAATACCATTTGGCCCATTCCGACGATTACACAATGGGCGAGTCCAAGGCATAGCCACGGGAATAGTCTGGATTAGATTGTTCCTGCACCGATAGCCTTCTATGAAGATTTATTGCTTAAACTATGCCTTATTGAATTTTAATGATTCAAAATCTATTGTCCTCTTTAAACCCTTGTTTGTAATGAGATTCCCTCGTTCAAAGGATATTATTCATAACTGTGAGAATGCTCAAAGGTCAACCGTTTCGTGCGGCGACTTTTAAAATAAATCGGATTGGTTCCCGATCGACAATTTGTGCTATTATAAGTGGTATTCGAATGATAAATCTACGGCTAGTTTGTAAATGTCAGCGGACACTAATAAGCTCATATTATATTATGGAATATGCATAAGTAGATTAGATTAATGGTTTTGGGACTAAATAAATGCCAAAGTATGTTCAGGTTGCACGATTTGTATAGCCAATGGCTAGGTCTGATTAAAAAAAAACGTTACCAAAGCAATTGTAAAATTAAACAATAAGCTCTATGCACGAATGTAGGAATATTTCTAAGTCTATGGTTCTAACCATATCACTACAAATCTTATCCTAATACATCGGACAAGCTTAGGTTTTGTTCCACATCAAGGCCAGATTCCTGGCTTCTCGGCGATGGAAATCAAGCTGCTAAGCAAGTCAAATGCTGAAGATACGGTTGTGTTGGTCGGATGGAGTGCAAAGGTATAGGTCAAGCGGGGAGTGGGTAGAGGGAGGACGCGAAATGTCACTGTCCCACTTTTTGGATGTGTTTATGCAAAGTGTTGCTGTTTTGTGAATATTTGAAAAGGTGTATTCTCTAATCTATACTATATATACTATAATCTATACTATATATACTATAATCTATACTATATATACTGTAATCTATACTAATATAATAAAGAGGAAAGATTTCAGTGTTTGTTTGCACTGAATAGGTTCCGAAACTACAGAACCGATTTGAAAAATTCTTTCACTGAATAGGAAACTACATTATCCCCGAAGGTTATCTACTTTTTATCCCGGGAACGCGAGTGAAACCGCGAGGAACAGCTAGTTATCTTTAAAAGGATTAATTACAAACAAAAATGTAGAATATCTGTTATCTGGTTTCCATAGCACAAGCTCTGCTTAATTTGGGATCAGGTGATGGGATCAGTATGTAAAGAATGTCGCAGGATATTTATTTATTATTTTATTGTATAACAATAATTTTACTAGATTTGTAAAAAAATCCCTGCATAATTTCAGTAACAAAAACAACGCTTAAAGATAATACCTACAAATGGCGAAATAATGTCCTAATTAAGCTGATAGGTAAGTATAGTTTTTAACCGTATTTTTAAAAATGATTATATTTAGATATTCTACAGTTATAGAAACTATCATTTATACCAAAAATATATGTTACAGTTGCATAGATACCGAACCGGTAGTAGAGTCTATTGTAAAACTGTAACTGTTGACATTCATAAGTGCCTTATTAGGGCCTAAACTGAATAAATGAGTTTTGTTATGATTTGACTTTATTTGATAGATGTTATTCCAACTGCAAAACATACTTTCAAGCATTTTGACACCACGTATAGGTACATAGTTAAAATTAAATTATTCACCGACATCGCGTGGGGTTCGCGCATGGTGTGTCGAGTAGCGGTCGCGCGGCATCTTCGCAAAGGTCGCCGAGTGACCGATAACGACTGCGGCCTTCTGCGGCCCGGATCAGCTGTTGCATTGCACCATGGGGTTACTATGGGAACGTGCAACTTATCTGCTATTTTCACGCTTGTTTAATGTGAAGATGAACATTCAACGGGTTTTTGCTGTAGGTATTGAGTAAATTATATGGTTTCTTTGTTGTATGGATATTTGTATGAATTAGTTTAAAATATCATTTAATAACGATCGTAGCGAACACTATTAAAATATGAACTACTGGAACTACTTTATCAACGTAAGGTAAGTAAGTATGTACAATGAACGCTGAAATAAATGACTGAAATTAAATAAATATCCCGGCACATTCTTCACACACGGTTATCTGATCCCAAACTAAGCAGAGCTTGTGCTATGGAAACCAGATAACTGATTATACCTACTACATAAACTACTTTTTTTTTGTAAATACATACAATATAGATAATTACACCCAGACTCAGGATAAACAGACATAAATACATTGCAAATCACTTAAAAAAACAAATACCTACGCCTAATTCAATTTAGCATAATAAAGCCGGCGATACACTATGAATATTCAAGCACCGTTACAACACTGCTACATATATTAGTTGGGACTCTGCGTGTGTGACGCGTCCCGACATCCTGCAGGACAATCGCACGTGGGCGCGCGTCTCCGATATCGCGATTATGTACGCCCGCTAAACGTGCTAATGAGGGAAGGTAGCTCTGCTTGGGGAAAATGTACTTTTTGTAATTAGGTTTTGATTAATAAATAATTTTAAAAGAGGTTGTTATCCAGGGTAGTAAAACCGCCTTTGATGAAAGAATATCATTTCTTTAAAAATATACAAATAATTGAATAAGTACCTAATGATCTAGGTAGATGATTCTTTTATCGTACATACACTTTATCTCATATATCACTCGAAATATACCTACTATTACGTAATAATTTTTAATATAATATAATAAAGATAGGTATATCAACTCAATGAGATAGCAATCTTTTCACCAAATTATATTTTTAAACTTCTGTGAGATTCGTTCAACTTCATCCAAACTTTCGGAGTACAGAAGAGCTACTTATCCTGCGTTAGCATACGATAAACGCTCGCCATAGTCCGCGCCATAATTGATACAGGCCGATGCTAAAAACCAATAGCAAACCCTCAAATGATTTAGTGCCGGCTAATGCGCATGTACAGTGACTTTATTAACATTTATTATGGTAATGACCGGTTTGAATAATGTTTTAATATGCGAGCCAAAGCCATTGTGAACCACTATAGTATCGGAGTGCGTGGGGCAACTCTAGTAGATCTAGGTGACCTATTAAATAAATGGTCATTAATGAACTGTCCAAATATTTACATAGGAACTGTTAAATTTGATTTTCTTCTATAAATTAATTTTTATTTCGTAAAGTGCCATGCAAATTGGGACTCAACTGATAAATATGTAAGTATGAAAATCTGTCGCCAAGCAGAAGATGCGTTCCGATAGCTGCACTTGAGAGCCAGTGTTCCCTTCTAGGATTTGTGTGCTCACCACCGTCGGCCACATCATCACTAACCATGGTGAGATTGTGGTCAAACACAGGCTTACACATAGTATAAAAAAAAGGTAAGTATAATATTGTTTCATTACATATTGGTTCCGTGACATTCAGCCTTGAACTAACAAAATAACATAGTCATAAAGACCAGGATACTGAGGTACTTACTAACAAATATATTCAACATCCCAATTGCCAAGATTGGGTGTACGATACAAACTGACCAACACTCGCTGACAGAAGGCAATAAACATCAATCACATTATGAATTCACAATAGTCATGGCCTCAGATCATGGCATTATCTAAATTCCAACATTAAATACATTAGAACCTATGATTACCATGTCAACGCGGATACAAGAACAATGGAGGGTGCAAAGAAATTTCAACTTTGCGTAATTTAAAATAGCTTACAGTTTATTTTTATTTAATTTAATAAGAGCGATTGTCTCAATACGCGACCTTCTTTATCGAAATCGACTACGATTAGTATTCATTTAGTTGGGTCAATATTTACAGATTCTTGTTTTAATATACATACATCTTGTAAATATTTGAATTCATAATATTAGATTCAGTCATTACATTCTACATTATCTATTTAGGGATCCGTATCCATGGGTGATTTATGTGTCAACTGAACCCTATTAGCTATTAAACCTCCACTGTCCGTCCGTACCGTAATAGGTAGACAATTGCTTTACAGAATATGTATTACTGTTTAATAAAATAGTGTACTTATGGTTATACAGAACCATTCGTGTGCGAGTACGATTGATTGGCCGATTTGTTAAATGTTCATCTTCTATAGGTACTAACCTATATTAACAGGTACTTATTTAATTCCATTTCTTACATCCTCAGCGATGCATTCTGGATGTTAATTCATTCATACAACATTGTCCTGCGTGGTTTCACAACTAACAATTAGTGTATACGTAGTTGTCCTGCGACAGAGCTCGTGTTTAGAATTACACTGTTTAATATATTACCGGTCGGGCTCTATAAATAATTTTACATTGTTTTGCTGTCGAGTCGGTCGAAAGGCTTATTAACTCGTGGTGACGTAATAAAATATAGATCTGATTTATCTTCAGATTTACATAATTTCTGTTTTATTATTATATTTTAAAATTGAGCCCAAATTCGTTCATCATAAGGACATCAAAACATAAGTTATCAAAAAACCGTTATATATAACCGGTTTCAATTAAAAATTGATGCTGTGCAACATAGTCACGTGAGCTAGTCAGAACTAGATATAAATTATAAGAATACGTAAAAAAAAACTTTTAACCCCACGAAAATTCAATGAAATCATTAAAACAACAAATTATAGAAAGACCAAAGAGCCAAATGGTTTTGCCATCAATTTGTAACAAAAGTGGGAGTAACAAGAGAAGTCGTAAACTTTGCGACACGGACTTGTCAAGCAACCACTGTAACTCGAAGTGGTTGAAAAGTTTAAGGTTTTAAGGTGAAACTTTTCAATCAAGCCCGTATACCCGTGTGTGGGGTGAATTAGAGGGTCGGGCCGCTAGTTTCTATAAAGAACTGCCCGCTCGGGTAATATTGTATGGAGGTGGAATTAATAATAATAATGTTGTGTTCGTTAGGTATGTTTGAAAAAAAATTAATAATTTTATTACAAATCCTTTATTAGGGAGTATTATTAGGTCCTAACCGTTAGGTCCTTACATATAACAGTACAAATACTTATGCATAAAACAAATTGCACGGAACAGTTTGTTTTTTTTAGATAAGTGTATGTATATTTACAATATTACCATGGTAAGATTTATAAATGGAAATAAAATAACTTTTCTAACTACACAAACCAAGATAAGTTGGTTTTGTTATAATTTTTGAGAAAATTTATTTTGAAATTCTGCTCAATAAAAATACTTTTTCCACATTAGCCTATCCTTGTTAAAACTAGCACTAACTAAGATCGTAAGTCGAAAAACTTGGTCTTCAGAACATTGAGCGGGGCCAAGTAGATAAGTGAATTTATCCACTATCCAACGAAATTGGACTTGACTTTGTAGCCTTTACAGTAGTTTTTGCATTCATGGACATTACCCGCATGCGTAAGTGAAGTTTTAGTGGTGAATGTGACGGGGTACTTAATAAAGAGATTTTGGGTTTAAATCTACCTTAAATAGCTTCTCTTCGACTGAAGGTTTTGTTTATAGCCTTCAGTTCGAGGAATGAGCAGTTAAAGAAGAAATTAGCTTTTAAACCAACAATTATCATTTCAGTTCAGAAGAAAACATAGGTTTATGTTAGGTTTTCTCACCTTTGAGTAGGTACACATATTCACAAAAAAACTGTTTTTTTGTTAAATAAAACTACTATAACATCCAAATTGAGTTTCGGGCTTGGATGACCTTTCTAACATTTTCAATTCAATAGAATAAGTATTCAAAAATACAAATAATCGAAGGTATATTTTTGGAAAAACTGCCGATACCTTTCAACGTTATTAGCACAATGTTGAAAATAAATATAACGAGAAGTCTCAATAAATGCATCAACAAAGAGCGGAGTTATCGGCAAATATTTCCCGACGCACCGGGAGCCAAATTCCGGCTATTTATCGTGAGGCAAAAATACATTTTTCGGACGAGTTAATGCACTTTGCCGACCAGTGTACCTACCTACATATAGTGGGTGTAGATTAGAACATCACTTCTGTGCTCTGACATTTTCTGAACTGATTATTTTTTTTTGTAAATTACCAATAACTATTTTTTGACAGGACTAGAAGGTGCTAGCCTCTGATGGCATCAACACCCTTACCAGACAAAACAATCCAATACTATACCTACCTATTATTTTAACTCATTTTTAACTTTAGCTCTATTTAACATTTTTATATTTTATAGGTATATGTACCGTAGATCTATACACAGTAGAGAACCTAACATGACTGGACAATCATGCTAATAATTTCTTAAGTTACTTTGAAATCCTTACAATGTCGCCGCTCCCGCTCTAAGGGGTTCAAAGAATTTCAAATAGGAAACTATCTCATCCTGTATATCCCAAGTGCACTTCAAACTCAGCTACCGCTGTTCGTGGTCATCTGGCCGGGAGCCAACAAAAAACGTCCGAACGCAAATATCCGCGGCGTATTTGCGCGATCGTCCCTTATCCACAGTAGAAAACCAACAGTAGTGCGATCGTGCCTTTATGAACTTATATGACGTCATCAAAACAACCAAGCCAAAAAACTTAGTCAAAAAGGTAAGCAAGTCGCTTGGATGCTAATTACTTAGTTAAGAACATAAAAATATTATAATGTACAACAAAAACCCATATTCAGACATTTCAGACCATTTCAATAGGGACTGTAACCTTCCAGTCATAAAAGATAGCACACTATTCCTAGACCTACCTCCATAAGGTGCAGGACCATTTATGGCTGGTATTGCCGATAGAGCATACTCTGGTATTTCCCTAATCTTCGGGAAATTACCCGTATTTTCTAACTCCCATCTCCTATGTTCAGTAAAAAATATCTATATCTATAAGCTCCTAATGATGATGAAGTTTACAAATATTTTAGTTGACTTACTTTTCTCACTATACTTTGGCCGGGCGCTGCGCACGCGGCGGTCATCGCGCCAGCCGCGGCAGCCGGGCAACAAACGCAAGAGTATTTGCATTACTCATTGCGTTGTATTCTTTGTCCTAACGTGCATCGTGGATTTGGACTTCGCTGCGGTGGAAACTGAAAACTATTTTTGAATTTTGTATTTTTTTTTGTGATCACTGTAAATAATTTTCTTGATTGTTTACTCTTTAAGATTGCAGCTTGTATTCGTTTTAATAAAATTGGAAACTTCATTCGAAACCAAAAACGGCAAGAATCTATTTACTGTATTTTGTTACAAATCGATACAATTTTTTTTTCAGTGGAGTAAATGATTTCCATTTTATTATTTTTATTCCGTCAATTTGAAATTTTGCTTGCAAGAGCAACTTTTTAATAAAAAAAAAAAAACAAACCGTCAACACAATGACTCGCACATCACTATGACATCGACAACGGTCACGGACAACATTCGACGATTACACCACATAAAGCTCAATATTCCCAATAATGAAGTAAAACGGTCAATATGAACGTAACACAATAAACACGATGATTTTGCATAATTTTATTGATCTAAATACGCGTAGATCGTTTATCATCCGGTCAATAATACGAATAAAACATGTCACTATTAACTAGTGATGTGTTTTCGACAGTAGGTAAACTTAATTTATTAAAATATTTTATTTATTTTATAACTTACGATAGAACTATCTAGGTGATAGTGATAGACTAATCATAAAAATAATCGTGCTAAATAAATGTTTAATCAATAAATCATTATTTTTACTGTACCATAAGAACCGATACAAAACTACAAAATATTGTATTACAACGAAGATTATTGTAAGATTTAAATAAAATTTACTTTTCTGGGACAAAGTAAGCAAATTATTTATTTGTAAAATTTTAGGACATTGTTAAACCCATGCCAAATATTTTATGTTTTGAAAACGTATAAACAAAAAATAGGCACCTACATTATTTAGATGTGAAACTTTATAACATATTTTATCGAGTATCGATAATTCATATCGACAGATTCATATCACAGCACAGCACAACATCAGTGTTGTGCAAATCCCAATGTTGACCGATGATGCGTGCAAAATGAAACGATCGATCATCGCTTTCATATCGCTTGTGTCTTGACTGCAACCAGGTGTGGAACCTTCCTTAACTAGGTGTAGCTTTGGCAGCTTTATTTTTTTTACATCATAATAATTTAAAGACGCACGTGCTTGGTATAAAAATAACAGCGTAATAACATTTTTATGATGAATGTTACGCAATTCATTTTTACGTATTATTTGAAAACGGAAACCATAATTTTATGAAAACTTCGCCATCAATGAATAAAAATATCCTCATGGCTATATTACATAATAACAATGACGCACAACATTATTTTTTCGCAAAGAAAAAGTGAGCAAAAATAAAACAACAAAGGTCCGAAATACTTCACCAAAAAGTTATCCAACTCCTCAACTTTCAAATCAAACACGGAAACATTGGTCCAATATTTGCACCCTCACACATTGTTTGTCCAAACTTTTCACACGATCCCAAATCTCGGTTAACACCGCCGATCCCCTGTTTATACCCAATAAAAATCACCGACAAGTCCGGTCCGAATATCGAGAAAATTCCCACCCTCAAAAATTTACTACAACCAACTTTTCTTTTCAATCAAACTATCAAATATAACCCGTATTCTTATAACCATTAAGTTCACTAGATATACACATGAAAATAGCCGCCCTTTCAAGTGATTTGCCCCATATGTTGAGAACAAGTGAGTTGGCTTCTTAACACACTGGACACCCTAAATTGAGGGTTGTCGAGGGTAGAAAATTGTTGAGTTTATTGGAATTTCCTATGGGTGATTTTCACACGTGGTTTAAACGATTAGGTTAGGGGTTGGTTCGGTCTTTGATTATTTATCAATAAAATTTATGTTTGTATTAATTTGGTTACTTAGGTAGTACATTTTATGAGAATTAAAAATCGCTTTAATTACATTCCTGTGTTTAAAAATACTTAGATAACATCCAATGGAAGCTAGCTTTAAATTTTTGAAGAAAATTGCATATCTATTAATACCAGTTTTAATGTAGATACGTTACAACGCTATCACACACAACACGAGCAGCAGTCTTGCGTATTGATTTTAAAGAAAAATTCAAAGTCCAGAAGCATGAGCTAAATCCATGGTATCAGTTTTCGGTACGCTGTCCTTTACACCCGATATGATCGGATCGACTTTACTCGATTTACCCGCACTAGAACGAAACATAAGCTATCTGAATTCTAGACGTAGTACTTACCTAAGCTAATTTTACTGTCGCTTCAAAACATTATTTTTCCCATAAAACCCTTTGTGGTATATGATCGTGAATAATTCATATTCACATCCGGCTGCACCCCCGCCGGCCGGAAGCAGATCAATTGGGCGGAAAGGCGGCTTGACCGCGGATGTCGAGTGACCCTCCCTCGCCTTTCAATCATAAAGCTTTTATAAAGCTAAGGGCACCTTTTAGAGTATCCTTTGAAGAAATGTCGAGGAGTTGGTTATGGTTATGAAAGGTTGAGTAATAAGGTATATTTAGCTTCAGATGATTACGTAGGAATATTTACGAAATTAGCCAAACAAATAAATATCACTAAATTTCATTACTTTAAAATCGTATTCGTTTAAATACTACAATCGTTTTTTGTTAATAATTGGACGAAAAACTGCAATAGAATAAAACGTAAAGATGCGTAAACATTGTAAATATTGTAATACGACAACAAAACTTTTAACAAAATATTGTATTTCACTTTACATTAACATCACGTCTCACATCAATTCACCACAAATTTACACTTTCACGTTTCTATATATATATTCTTCTTTCACACATTTGTCGACATGATTTTTTCTCCAAGTGAAATTAAAAGTCAATCTTAAACAATTATGTTGGAACTTGTCATAAATACATCATGTAATCAATTTAGGAGGAATTTATCCTTTTCTTTGGACTCTGACGCACCATACTAGTTGTTGAAGTTACAACTTTCCGTTTACAAATTTAGAAAAAAAATGGCAAATTAAAATACATCACAAAAAGACTCGTACGATAGCAATAAAGGTAGAGATGGCATAGGCCCATATTTTTCTTTAGACGATAGCAACCTTGACGACAGTCTGTAGCAGCAAGAGAATAGTGACGAAGAAGAGTATGGTGGGTGGGATAGTCTTGTTGTTGGATTTGCTGGTGTCACTCGTGAGGGCATGGGGCGCAATCACTGGTGTTGCGAAGGCCTGATTGTTGCAGCGGTTTAGCTGAAAAATACAATTTTATGTAAAGCACTACGATTAAATATAGGTATGCTCTTTCTTAATTCTATAGATGTATTCCTCAGTTACCATTAATTTATGTTTTTGTCTTATCTAGAGACATCTAAAGTTAGAACATAATTTGAGCTATTTTTTTATGTCTAAAGGTTGACAAGCAGGCCGACGGTCTACCTAATGGTAAGTGGTCACAGTCGCCTTTGAATATTTGCAATTTATTTAAAATGTCTTGCATATATTGTCAAAGTTGAATAAAAATATCCGTGTGGGGTAAAACAATTAAAAGAAAGAAGCCCAACTCAGAATTTGTTTGAGTTGCGTTTGGCTAACTTTATCAAATCTTACAAATACAGACTATAATTATCTTGAGGCACCAATACTGCAAGTTATACTATGCTGCAGGGTTTGAAAACAGCGTTCTACTTGGCATAACTTCCAAAGTAAGAAGTATGTCTGTAAGTATTTTTTTAGACTGACTATCCATTAAAAATTAACAATCTCTATGTTATATAATTATGTAAACTAGCTGTTCCGCGCGGTTTCACTTACGTTCTCGGATAAAAAGTAGCCTATAACCTTTGGGAATAATGTAGCTTCCTATTAGTGAAAGATTTTTTCAAATCGGTTCAGTAGTTTCGGATCCTATGCAATGCAAACAAACAAACAATCAAATCTTTCCTCTTTATAATATTATAGTATAGATAAGATAAAGAGAATACCTCACAACACGTAGTTTCTGGTGAGCCAACACAACCTGAGCGACAGCCTCGTACCACGGCCTCGTAAGAGTTTCCTTTTGATATAACAGATGTGAAGCATTTGTCATCTGCGCTGTGGCATGTTATTGTGTGCACTCTGAAATCAAACAAGAAGAAAGAAAGATTTAATTGGACAGCATAACAAGAAAGCAACTAAAAAATATTATGTTTGAAATAAGTAATTCATAGCAAGTATTGCCGATATAAAAGCCGTGACGAATTTCGTTGGTTTGAACTTACAATATAACCCGTATTTAACACAATATTGATATTTATTTTAGTGGCTACCTTCACCAACCGTTCTTAAGTACTATACGACACCAAACCACCTGGAAACCTCAGGTTCAAGGACCTTTTGCAGTAGGTAGTACTCTTCGATTTGAACCTACAAAAAGCTTGATATTTCAGTGAAAGAAATCATGTTATTTATATTCGCATGTCGTCGCCTAGCACCTGCAGGCGTGTTCTAGGAGATGAATTTGAGAGCCATTTGCCTTCTAGGCTTAGTCTAGAGGCAACAAATGCCACTTACTATCAAGTGAACCGCCGCCTGTCTGCGTGTCAGCTTTCTAACATAAAAAACGTCTTATTTTTATGAATATTTCAATGTAAAATTAATGATAAAAACCTGTATTTAGTAGGATCTAAACAAGATCTTAATGGCGTCTCGGCTTTGTAGGCGCAGACATAGCATTCCAATGGACGTCTTTTTGTAGTTCTTGTCAAACCGAGTGACTTGGGGGTCGGTATCCCTGGTGCTCTTCTGCCTACCGCACGTTCGGACTTCTCTTCTTGATCATCTTCATCGTCTTCTTCTTCTTCTTCGTCGTCTTCTTCGCCTTCTTCGTTCCTTCTAAAGTTAAAATACTTAGTTTCCGGTACGAGCCATCAAAAATACTTGCCTTTGCCTACAGTTTTCTTGATATTGTCATGTGTATCATGTCTAAGCCGACATAAATCAAACATTAATCATAAGATTATTTCAAATAATACCTATAATTAAATGCAAAAGTGAAATTAATTACTTTAATGGCACACCATATCCTATACGTCATAATTTTTGGCCAAATTATTTACCAATAACAGTTTATTTTACTGTTAGCTTATGACGCCTCAGATAGCTCCGACTGATGTATTTGGCACACGGTAGCCTATGGCATGAAGAATTAAACCGGCGGAAACTAATACCAATAAACAAATCATACACAAATTCATCATCATCAGTAATTTTGAGCCCACTGCTGGACATAGGCCTCTCTCCCAGAGCGCGCCACACCTTTCTATTCTCAGCCACCCCCGCATCCAGCCCATGCAGTCCGGCAAATTCATCACATCCAAAAAAATCAATCATTGTGGTACTTTGTTAACCAAACTCAGATTTTACTGTGCCATTATTGAAATCAAGAGACACTAACTGCTGGGTAGGTGATGTCTTTTTCACGTCACATTTCACTCCTACGTGTTCTTGTCATGTCAAACACTACTAACTAGTGATTACCAATACTCACTCTTCGTCCCTTTCATCATCATCAAACTTGGAGCCAGTCTTTGCTGGGAGGATCAACAACATTGCCAACATAAGGCAGCACCTCCACCGTACCATTTCACCACTTTCAATACACCGATATAAAGACTACACACGTCCACACGCTGGATTTGTCATTTTAATTCCAAAAATAAATGCAGTTTATGCTGAAATTTCAATAAATATGATCAAGAATTTTGCATCTGACAACGCTTTTCATTGGATTTTCGTGTTTGGAATTTAATTTTGCTTGTTTTTCTTGACGTTGGTTAAAGCTTTTTGTCACAGCTTTTGTCGTGTGGTGTAAATACTCATTTTTAATTTCTTATAATTAGTCTCCAAAAAGTTTCCAGACTGGTAATTTGGCAGATGAATAATCTCACGGTAAATAAATTAAACCACCATCGCAGTTCTACCATGGCTACTATTATGAAATTGTATCGTTCCAAAGGACTATTGTAGCATAATTAGATTGCCTTTAGGTAGGTTAAGTTTATATTTATTTTTATTTTAAATCTTTGAAAATTAAGTAATAAAATTGAGGTTAATTTTAATCTCCTATAGTTTCCGACATTAAAATTATCATAATATTTCAATCTAATCTAATTTATATAAAATCTAATCCAATTGGCAAACATTCACAATTCTAAATGTACCGCTGCGACGGTAACCACTTACCAGTTGAGCCGTCTGCCTCCTACTTGTCAACCTCTAATACAAAAATTAGGTAAATGCTACCAGCATGCTGGGAACCTTGCCGGTGTTCGGCAGCAGCGGCCGCCTTAAGGAAATTTTCATGAAAACCGGTTAATCAATTGACGCTTTTATTAAAATATATTATAATCAATTAATATTTCTGCTTCAAATATCATGGCTTATTTTTCATAATTTAAATAGGTGATGGGTTATATTTTTGCCCACTAGTGCCATCTATGAGTTTATTGTCGGACTAGCCACTCTCCAGCAGATGGCGCTAATTAACAATTCTTATAAGAAAATTATTTACTTTCTAGCGTTGTATCTGTTTGTTTATTAAACATAAACAAGTATTTTATAGTTTATTCAGTATGTTTCCTATAGCCTTATGTTTTATTGAGTGTCGATAATGTTGTCTAAAAGTGTTTAAAGCAAACAAATCTACTTAATAGTAATAGAGTGGTAGGTAAATTACTACCATCAATAAGATTATGTTGATAGATGGTAGTATATATTTTTAATTACTATGTAGGTAAATCTCAAATTTTGGAGCAGTAGGTAAGTTTATGCCATTTTTGCTTTGCAATTTACCGACACTACACACGATTTTAAACTTTCCCTTATTCCTAGCCTAAGTCTATAATCACATGTATTTAATTAATTCTTTAAAAACACACTGAAGTGTAATTGTTTACTTACTAGGATAAAATAGGTACCTACATAAAATTGTATGTAAGCTGGTGTGGTAAATCTTAGGTAGCTAGTTAAGAACAACTTCTGTAGATTGAGATAAAAAAATAAATCCCTATATGAAAGAAATTTAATTATTTCAACACACACAAATAAATTTCAAGAATTAAGGTAACAGACTACTGAATGTAATAGGTTAGTAGTAGTTGAAATTTTAACAGAATGTGTATTTGAGTGGCACTGTAACAACAAATAATGAAAATAAAATAATGAACGATGGTACGGAACCCTTCGTGTGCGAGTCCGACTCACCATGTAGTCAAGGCCTTTTATTATTCACCTAGATTACCTACCTTTTAAATATTAGCTTCAAATGACCTCGAACGAACGATAATAGTGATTTTTATACGCACCTTTGTCGAAGAGTTGGGAGCTTTTACAATGTTAGGTACTATGGACAAAGTTGAAGCATGATCACTTTAAGGGTGTATTCTGTGTGCAGTGACCAGCCGCTACCTGTGTCTCACACAATATAGCCAGACAATGCGCTTGTCATAAAATAGTAGATTGTCATTGTCAGTAAATAGTCTAGACAAAAGATTTTACAAGAGACCGTTTTATTGTCAACAATGGACACGGCGAACTATGATTACTGGCTGCAAGCGAAAAGGTCTCAAAACTGATCATGCTTCAACTTTGTTGATGGTACCTACCTACTTTTCCTGTAGCATATTTTTTTCAGAACATCTCACTTTGTGACGTATAATCGTACCTACTGCTTTTTTCGTATTCATGGGCGGATATAAGGTATAGCGCTGCAGCGGCGTGATAAAAGTCTCATTCTAATAACCTTACCATCAGCGGGACTCCATGAATAAATGAACAGCGTACCATAATGTAACTCTTTCATGCACGCACACAACGGTGCGGTAAAGTAGACGGTCTCTTTGCGTGTCGAACGCCTAACTGGGGCTGGTGACGCTTATCGGCCGCACAAAGCACGGGGCGGCCCGCAATCCCCGACGCTCAAACCCGAACACACGACCTCATTAAAAAATGAAACCTCACAAACACGCCATAAGCCCACAAAAACCCCAAGACTCGTCAAAGCGAAAAGCGTCGCCTAGCGGAGAGTGGCAGAACTACGCCACTCGCGGAACCAACCTCTGTACTTTTTTAATTAGCCTCATACACTGAGTGAATGCGTGAAATACGTTAGATTTTTTTACCCCATTCGCGGTTAGTTTGGTAGCTTTGAGTAAAGTATGTTAATTCACAAGTAGTCTCCGCTCTCGACGTTTTGAACTGTTTAAAAAAGGGTCTGGATAAGGCTTATTTGATAACTTTGAGTTATGAAAGCTTAATTAGTAATGTGATGTAACATATGGTTGTAAAAAAGGTACGTTAACAGCTGTGTAGGTTGTAGTTATAGCGGAGCGAAACTTCGCGACTTTCGTCTCGAACTTCTTTTATCTCAGTCTAGGTTGGTTCAAAAAGTGCAAACTCTGTACAAGTTCACTTTCGCCTTGTGAACTAATTTTTCGCTCGGTGTCAAGTTCATGGCTGAGCGAGGCGGCGGGGGGGTGAGGCGTCGGCGGCGGGCGCGGGGGGAGCCCGCTATGATAAAATAAAATATTCATTATGATTGCTCAACGCGGCAATGTTCGCGAGAGCAAGATTGTCGGGTCACTGCGTTTTGGCTGTTGTTGGAAATATGGGGTGATATTAGTAAAATCTTACGATATCTTAATTAACAGTATTACCTACTTGTGTTGTGATAAAGTTCTTGAAAACATGAAAATCAATATTAAATTTTACTAGGCTTCTAGCCTATTCTACATTGGTCGTTTTCGTAGTAGAGTATCAGAGTGCAAACTTCTTGTCAAGCCTAAAATGTATAATTCTAAATTGACCTGTAGGTCGATATTAGTTATCTCAGTAATATTACAACATATATTCAACTACACAATTTAGTTGTTCTAGATTGTTTTTTTCTTTATTTAAAGAGTTTATTCGCTGGTGCGAATATGACACTCTGTAATCTATACAAAAAATAACAAAATTAAATCAAAACTTACATACATACATTTCTAGCATTTAGGGCCATCTTAATCATATTTAAAATCGTCACAATACTATCAGATAAGGGGTCTGACAAGTCGATGGGGACACCCAACTGTTTCCTTAGGACTTTGTTTCGGACACATCTCGTGATTATGTGGTACGCATCTTCATCATCATCGATCTCTACTAAAAAAATACAACAAAAATTGTAGTACGAGTAAGTTCTTAATGCTTCGAAAAAAACTATGACAAACCGTAGTATATACACATATTTTGTTTATGTTAAATCAGCCAGTAGGTAACACTTAAAATACCAAGAAAGTAGTTGATTGTAAAACTGAAATTAAAAATTACCTACTCAAACAACCAATTCACGACAAGCCAACATCATAAAAGAAGACTGAAAACTGACGTAAAAATCGTCCCGGACCTGCCCCAAACACTGGAAAGTGAACGCTCCGTCTGCAGACTTTAAACGTTTTTTTTGCCGGTTTTTCCCTTAATTAGTCTATTAATCTGGTGTCGACAAACCGAGGGGGAACTCCGCGATCTATACTCGTTATTGGTTTGTAGATGATTCATTTTATATTTTGCTATCGATTTATTCATACTTGTTGAATGTAAACTTTTTTTACCGTTTATAGGCTTTTGTCTGTTCATAATAGGTACTCCTCCTCTACCCCTACGGTAAATTATGATATTATGGCCAAAGGCTGTGAGCATAAACCTTAAAGGCAACTAACTTGCTCTGTAGTATAACCACCACCAGTAGGTGCATAGCGAAAGGTTTTCAAGTGTATTAGCCAGACAGGCAGTCCATGATACTGTAGGACTACCGCATACGATGAACGTACCTAATGATCGTTTTTTATTCTGTTTATAAACGACATTCTTTGTAACTTACTCAGGTACTTTAATCTAGAGATTAATATTATTATTATCTTATAAAATTTGGTTGCCAACAACTGAAATCCTATCTATATGTAGACCCACAGAGTAGGTACCGGAACGAGCCAATGAATATTATATACGACTCGTTTCATATTCGTATAATATGTACTTCAGAAAAACAGGGTGATTTACTTGCTGTACTTTATATGGTGGAAGCACCCATCAATATACTTGTAAACACTTTTACTTTAACATCCACAACGAAATCGCAGATTTTTTTAAAAAGTTTCATACTTTTTGAATAACAGAATTCCAGAAATCTCTCTCTCAAAGCAATTCATTACTATTTTTTAGTGTAGCGAAAGCTGCCTGAAAGATCGGCGTAAAAAGTTCCGCAACATAGGGCCTACTCCGAAAAACACAAAATGCAAGTCACGTCAGTTTGCTGCAATTCTATTGGTTATTAATTTGATCGCACTATCGTATATCGTTTTTCGAGGTAGACCCTCCTGAACTTAGTCATAGTAATAGAGAGTACAACAAATAGACTAGGTACACAGACACTAGTAAATAAAAGATTGTGCTAGATATAAGGATTTTTGGTTACTAGTTTTTTATGACGACATACAGGTCGAATAAAATTAGTCGGTCGACTTGATGGTAAGTGGTCACCTCCGCTTAAGAACATACCTATGCAATTACAAAGTGACGCGTTTTTTGAAGAATCCTCTAAAAACCGTAACTATTTTATAAGACTCCTCCTATATATAAATATAATCCTTTGTATACGATTCAAAATCAATTACAATCTTCTTTGTTCTCAGTTTTCCTATTCCCTAAGCCGTAGATCAATCTTATTTCAACACTAACCCCTTGAGGAACTGAAAAGCAATTTTCTAAAACCCAACGATTAAATTCAACAAACATCCCAAAGCGTCTAAACTAAACATTTCCTAATTTTAAACCTCCGACCAACTACGGAGTAACTAGCGAAGGCAAATGAGACACACACACTCACACACACCATCCAATTTAACATGATCTATCATTTTCTTCTTGCTTCCCCATATCAACCTACGTAAATTTATATGAAAGGGGGGCAGGAAGGTCTTGTGAGACTGGTAATGTCATGTATATAGTACATGGTGCTGTCAGCTTAACATCCAACTTATTAGACGTTTCGGAAATTCGGTTTCGCCCCGCAAGCACCACAGGCTATGCTGACAACAGAGCTGTGATTTAATATCGATTTTTTTGATATCGACATAATGACTAATGAAATTTTTAACTGTTGTCTATCGAACTTTTCAGATGATAAGATGAACCAGACGAAAGACGTCCACTGCTGGACAAAATATTTCGGTATATTATATCACGGCTTCAACCATCTTATAGCAACATACCTATTTATTATACATTACAAAGGCAGAAAACAAGAATACAATTTGCGTGGTGTTCGGTTACCGTAGTCCATGGACGCTTGCGAAATCTGGAGTATCACTCACGCGCTACCGACTTCGCCCTCCCCGATGCTCCACTCATGATGCGCAGGAGTTATTTGACCAAAGAATACTGATTCTTATGAAGATACCTGCTTTTTGACTTACTGCACTTATGCCAAGTAACGAGATCATCGATATTAAACATCGACATCACCCCGCCACTATTTGATATCCAGTTGGTAATGCAAACGTTTGTAACCCAGCGGTCCGGGCTTCGCTTCGCTCGGGGCAAATACGTACGGTAAATAACCCTTCGCTTACATACATACTCGTTTTATATATACAGCTTATATTAGCAACAACACACTGTATGCCGTAATTATGCGTGATAGATCTAGGTTGAATTTCATACATCGTTTTAAGCCTGGGAGCTCAGCTATGTAAAATAGAAGCTAATACTAGCTTCAAGATACTTTTTAAAGAAATAAAAGGTTTCTTAATTGTTTACATTCCATATGTATTTTTGTTAACAAATCTGAAGGATAAATACTGTATATTGTGTTCCATAAATCTTTTTTCCTTTTAAAACAGGCCGCGTAATAAAATATATCACAATTATGTGCTAAAATTTTCCAAAATGATTACCTCTAAAATTACATCAATTTCAGCAAATTAACTACACAAAAGGAAACTTTATACCATCTAAAACAAACATCTAATAATGCTGCGAAAGCGTGAGCTTCATATATCTACATGTAGGACATATGTTCAAGATAATAAGGTTGAATTCGGCGTGACATGTGTTATGCTAGTAAAGCTTCCAGTGGACGGAATGTGAAACGCCTTGGCTGTTTGTTTGTGGGTGGATGGTTCTGGTGAAATTTCTCCTTTGTTGCTTACCCGCCCGAACGGAATGACCCAAGGGTTAAACTAGAAGAGGATTTTTGTTTAAATAAATTATATTCTACCACTGCTGAACATAGGGCTCCTGCATCACATTCCACAAGAACTGGTTTGAGCCTGATTGAGCCTTCAAACCATCAAACGGTATGGGTCGCGTGCATCTAGCACGCGACCCATACCCGCCTCTACTCTGACCAGGTCGACCCGAGAGCCCCCGTCCACCTATGAGATATCGTCCCACTCAGCGTTTTCCAATACGTGGTCGCCACTCGAGAACCTTTCTTCCCAGCTTGGATAATATTTTAAACATATTCTCCATTGCACTCTTAATTCACCTTTCCACAAGCGTCTACATTATAAGATTAGATCTTTCTGTTCGGCGGTCGACGAGTCAACACGTCTGTGGAGCTCAGTGTGTATGTGCTTGTGCGCGTTCATACGAGTTCTGTGTTCGTGTGTTTGTTCGCGTTCGTCGAGTAGTCGACAGTGGGTCTACTGCGTCCTGATGATGCTTCGTGAAGAAGCGAAACACGTGTCGATTTCCTGTTAAGTTCCCTTGTTTTAGACTTGACAGAGAAGGATATATCCAGCGGAATTAGTTACTAAATATTTGTCTTCCATCTAATTTTATAATGGATTTCCGCAAGGTCACTCCTGAGTCAATTAGTTAGCGTTTACATTAGTAAACACAAAAGCCTAGAAGACAATTGACACAGAGTCGGCTACAGGAACACACCGTTTGGCTTAGCGATAAACTCAATAAATATTTATTCAGTTTCGGCCCTGATAGTTCACATAAAAACGTCTGAATTTACAATTGACTCTACCTCCGGTTCGTAATACACTTAAACTGAGAAAACTTATTCATTATGTGGATCTTTCTTTTGAATGTGTGTAGCTATTACAGATTATCAACTTGAATATGAACCATGTCATGCAGTTAGGTACTACAAAGTACTCTAACATCATGCTACGGTTTCTTTACGATATTTATTTATCAGGGGCCACGCCATTCGACATAACTACCACTGGATATACAATTAGTGAACACCATATTAGAAAAGGTGTAATCTGATAGCAGGGTTTTTTTTTCAGGCAAGTAACCTTCCATTTACAATCCGCAATCTTTCATAACTTATGGCACATCATGAGTTAGAATTTGGCGGGCAATAGGTAGGTACGCGGCTTTGTTACCCTCACATTATGTATTCCGTCGTGGACTTGTCTGCATGCCATGTACCCGAGCTATGTGGAGTTGAGCTTATGTACATAACTTATAGCCTGGTTTAGCCAATAACGTATCTATATAATCCGGTTTTGGTATTTAGGGACTATGTGTCTTATTAAGACAGAAGGCTTATTATGTCCAATTTAGATGGAAATATAGAATCGTCAACATTGTCTCTAGTGAATATCAACCATTGTTTCTCAATGGGGTAATCTAAAAGTTGGGTTGGAATTAACTGTGATAACCAAAAGACTTCCTTATAGTTTAGCCATTTTCGTTATTACTGTGACGTATCTTAAAACATAAATCAAGATGAATGAATATCTATTTTACACAGGCAGTTTCATATTGATCTAATATCTTGTATGTACCACGAATTTGTCTTACAGTCTCCAAATCTTGGGCAATTTTATATAAACATAGCCATACTCGAATCTCTAATGGCCTCAGTAATTGACACGCTGAGAGCTATTGGCAGCACAAAGTGAATTTCAATGACTGCGACGCTAAAGTTAGGCGCGTTGAAACTTGCCGCCATATGTGTAACAAAATGGATTATTCTGAAACTGTTACCAGTAATCGCACATATATTGATCATAGAGCCAAGTACAGTGGATAAAGGCCATCAATTCAACTCTTTTATTCTTGTTGTTTTTCTGCTCTATTTTTTTTAATACACAGTCCAAATACTTATGTATTCAATTTAAGCCTTGATAAGCTAGAACAGAAAGGTGCTGGAGCGGAGACCTCAAACAGAGAAACGGGGAGTAGGATGCTTTCCGGCCCGCTGGACAGATGACCAGAGAAAATAGAAGGGAGTGAATGGATGAGGGAGACGGAGGACTGAAAGGAG
Source organism: Tethea ocularis (assembly GCA_963555595.1). Lineage (NCBI taxonomy): Eukaryota > Metazoa > Arthropoda > Insecta > Lepidoptera > Drepanidae > Tethea > Tethea ocularis. The sequence continues at coordinate 7,201,192 of OY741972.1, read as the reverse complement.
TGGCTCGCCTTAGAAGAGGCTAATGTTCAGTTAAGATATGCACTTATGAACGTTAGAATTGACTAGCAAAATATAAATATAGTTTTTGTTGTCATAAAGACTGTATACATACCTACCTACTCATCTTCTATCTTTCAAAAGTAACCTAAATAAAAGCGACGAATTTCCTCATTTTCAAGCAGTCAAAAACTTTATTAGTATATATACTCTAAATTTGTCTTTTTTCGTAGAACAAAACATTCTCTCTCTAAATGTTCATAGTAGGAATTCCTGAAATCTCTCTCACACACATACACACACCTACACTTAATCAAAATCATAGTGCATGACTGTAATAGTTGTTCCTAAATGTATAGTTATACGACGGCACCAACTAAATTGAGCACACGTAATAGGGGGAGGCCGGGGTGAGATGGAAGCGTACAGAACTTGCTTAGATAATGTGCATACATTAAACTAAGACCAAACTAACGCGGGGCGTATATCTTGATGAAGGAACTTCGGAATTTGCCTGTGGTCTAATTACGGGGTGGTTCGGGGAAAAAATACTCTTTGAAGAGGGAATTAAGTGTGAGGAAAACGCTCTAAAATACTGCCTGTTGAGGTTAACAAAACTTTATGTATTTTTTGTGGGAAAAAAAATTGAATTATTGCTGAAGAGGTGAAAATCAATTTTGACTGGGTGGCTATATATCATCTCATCATCATCATTATGTCAGCCAAAAGGCGACCACTGCTGGACAAAGGGCTTTCCCAAGGATCCCTAAGATGGCCGGTCTTACGCTACCCGCCTCCAGAACCTCATAGAATAGGTATACTCTATCTAGAATATTTTTCTGAAAAAAACGGAACACGGAAAAAAAATTAAGAAAAATATTGTAGTTTGTAGCTGCAATAGCTATTTTGGGACAGCTGAAAAATGTATCCTTGATTTGTCTAAGTTTGTAATTAGATCCTGAAAAAATGTACTCGATATTTAAACTTTACTATATATTTATTAAACTTCACCAATTAACCAACCAATTAATTTATACATCTCAAACACATTAAATAAGCATTAAATTTATTTAAAATGAAATCCCCTTGTTTTAATATATAGGCAAAGTGAAAGATACATCCATACATACTTTATCATCCTATTTACCTACCGGATACCGTCCCGGTAACCGCCGTATTTACCGGTTCTGATCCGGATTATACCAGCGTAAGGCTGTTCGCCCATATATTGACGTAGAAGCGGCGCTGATCTTTTATATTTTCAATTTAAAATCATCCGAGGGTAGTTTGAAATTAAATTTAGATTTATTTTACATTGCACGTTAGGTGACGTAGTTGAGTAGATGAGATTTTTATTTTTACATTGGATAGGATTTGAACACAATTTAGTGATCATGTGGCCGCAGTAAAACCCAAAACTTAATGTATTAATTTTGAGATTAAGGCATGTTGTTTCAAAAGATTGGTTAAACCGTCTCATAACATAATACGTGTTTTAATCTAAAAATAATAATGGAAAAAGAGAAAACAACTAACAGAACGTGAAAAAACGTTGAATTTGTGTTAAAGATTATTGATCTCGAAGTTTTTAGGGATTATTGTACCTACTCATCATTATGTTCAAAACCAACACCAATAAATTCAAAATTTTCGTACATTTTGATCGATCAAGATGTTTTGTATGAATAGTTTGATTTTAAGTTGTTCATATATTGATGAGTACAATCATCCCTAAAAATGTCGAGATGGTAAAAAAATCCCATCCAGTATACAATGCCAAAATAAAATGTAGAGAATGAATCGAAGAGGACCCTCATTTTGGAATCATCATTATTCATGTTTTTGACCAACCGTCGCATGTACCTATTTGTTTTTTTTTTGTTGGTGATATTAACGTTTGTAATACAGAGAAGCTAATTCTTCAATATAAGTACATATTTCTTTCCATAAATTTCCAACTAACAGAATCCCCTAATCCCAATCAGGGAATTTATCAAGCAACATAGCTAGACACTAAAAACGGAACACAGAATAAATGTGGCTTACCTACCTTCACGATTACCGCCTTACTAAATACCCTCACAAGTGCACCCAAGCGGTTAATCACAACCCTTTGCCCTCGACAATTAGGAGATCCCGCGGTTTATGGTGCACTCAAAGTTGGGCAGTTATCGTGAAAACAGCATGTAACTAATGTACGCCCAGCTTTAACGTAACAGCTTGGTTATATGAGATTAGTTTTGCTTAGGTGCCATTTTGCATGTATAAATTTAATAATTATGGTGACTGGCTAACATAATTATGACATTACTAGCGGACTCCGCAGACGTCGTTCTACGGAAAACACATGTATGTAACCGACAGCAGCGCCATCTACCGGGCCCAATTCGGTCCAGCCGTTTAGGAAGAGTTAGATGACAAACACACGCATAAGAATTATATATATTAAATTAGATGAATAAACAATGATATTTTAAAAAAGGACCAAAGCATAATTTACTTACATTTGCAGAAAATTATTTTCACATTGCTGTACTAGTCTCTTTTTGATTCAGGCATAGATATGGGTTGTTATAACGGTCATCATAGTGCGCCGCTATTTAGTCATTATTTTAGACGTAAGGTCTTATAACCATTTATCATTATTTACTTCACTTGAAGAAGGTAAATGTCAATACACATTTTAGATTTACTTCTAGATCAACCGTTTCAGCTTAAACAAGCTTTCGAGCGAGCTTACGTGCAAATAATTACCTACCTTCAGGCGCAGTAGGTTTTAAACCTCTGAACCAAGCCATCTACTAAAACATTCTAAGCACAAATAAACAAACATCGTAGCAAGCGATCGCACATGTCTCCCGCAAGACAAATAGATGCTTCTTCCCCCCATTTGTCCCCAGTTTGTCCCCCAGCCCCCGTTTTAACCCCGTCCATCTCAAGAACGCTGACAGTTGGTATTCACCTGCGGGGAAATACACCAACTGACAGTAAATTCCCTTAAAATGTCTTCGGTGCTGTGTATTTAAACTCAAATTGAGTAGTACGTTGCACGTTTAAGCTATAAAACACAATACTGTGGCTGTTCAATGGTTTTACTTACTTTGAAATAAGACTCAGGGTATACGAGAATATTAAGCTGAGTTATTATAGCCATGTTAGTTAGCTTTGAACGGTGATAGCCAACTATTATTTCAAAAAATAGTATTTAAACTGCGGAACTAAAATGTTATATGGCATCTCCTATATAATACCTAGTAGGTAATCTATAGGTTGAATATGGATATGCAAAAGAAGTCAGATAAATGCTATTTTCGTTTTTCAAAGACCTATTTACAATAGAAATCTTTATAATGCATAAATATTTGTACCTGCTTATTGGAAAAGATATATCCATATAAGAAATGATGAACTCAACTGATGTGTTCAACAAATAAATTCAAATAGGATTTATACAAAAATCCAATAAGTTACCAGCGCTATCTATCGTCAAGTAGCATTACTATTTCACAAATGTTTATAGAAAATTATAGATGGCGGTATTTCGCTACTGTTTACCTATTGAGTAGGGCCTACGAAGCTACGACGTAGCACTATCATAGGCAAGAAGACGGACTGCATTAGCAAAATGATATTGCCAGGCCGTCTGCTCGATTTTAGCGTCAATTATTATATTATTGTTGATCGCGAGCGTTGCGCGCGCGCCTGTGTGACTGTATCTTTTTGATTAATGTAGCATGTAAAAATCAGAAGAAATTTTATATTTATCATGAAACAATTGTGTCATGATAAAACATTGCATGTTTTGAGCCCTTGTAATTTTTAAACATTGAAGCAAATTTCTACTTTTATTAGATGATGTTTAAAAAATGACATACAGTTTTATTCGTTAATACTTACACAAAATAAGAGCATACTTGATTTTGTATGGTGCTGACTCGCAATAAAAGTAATAATAATACTCAGTCATTTTATAATTTCATAGTATAATATACATATAATAAATAGTGCAGTTCAACTGAAAGATTGAACTAGTCAAATGTCTAGTCAAAGCCCTCTATGTCTACTTTTTTTAACAGTAATAAAAAAAGGCTATATTATTATTAATATGTTACTTAACTACGTAACTTTATATACTCACTTTCGCAATACGAATGTAATGTTTAGATACTATAATACTGAAATTAATGGGATTCGCATTCTCCGGGTTCCTTCTGAAGTCATTTTCAGTAAACAAATGTAGCCTCACTTGATAATAATCTGATAAAATACCAAATATTATTGACGGCCAAAGCCGCGTTTACATAGTTGTACAGGTACACAGATAAATGTAAATCCCCAACGTAGAGGCGGTCCCCACGGTCTAGTGGCTTTCCATCAACGGTGATTGATAAGCCGCGTCCCGTGAGATTGTCCTCACGGTGTCGTGTCGCTGTAATATGGATAAGACAATGGGATTTTGCTTATGAATATGAGGTTGCGCCTCCTTTTGAAATTGCACAATGGTATATCCAAATTCTAAAACTAAAAATATCAAAAAAATATTACTCAATCAGTACAAATTATTGTGGAATTAAATGGATAGATTAAGAACCGCTTTAGTTATGTATAAATATTTATCTAAATCTGTCAATAGATACAGGTAATTTAATAAATATACATATATTATATAAATAACTTTGGAAAGTGAGACAAAAGTATCACATTGAGTTTTATTAAATAGGTATAGGTTACATGTTTGACCACCATTTTAACTGTGGTCAGTGATTATGTAGCCGATGGTAAAACATATAAATCCTAAAAGGGATCTGGCTCTTAAGTATAGTTGTCAGAACAGATTTTCAACTTCAGGGTGGTAGCTAACCAAGTATAAGATAAGACTGTTAACGTAGGTTGTTGCTGCTCCAAAAAATCCCATTGTTACAAAATGCTTAGTTTTACTAGAGTTTAAAAACAATCCACGAAAAATTTACCTAAGTTATATGCCTTGCTAATGTAGCGAATTAGTTACAGAAAATACCTACCATAAAGTAGCTAACATAAACGAATCGTGCGCGTCTCCACTAAAGCTTACCTTCTAACATTATTGATGACTAAAACAACCCTCCCAACCCCCTCACCGGGCCTCACGGACCCAAAATACGAAGAGGGGTCAAACGCTAACATTTAGACATAGCTACCAGTCCGAGATCTATGCACATTTGCCACATAAAAGCTACCTTAAATACAGTGAAATAAAGGTGATTTTGCGTGGGTTAACATAGGTCTTAAAGACCGAAGTCACGGCGCAAGTAAGAGGGTGTTAGAGGGTTAACCCCCCAGGTGGTTGAGCAATTTTACCACGTTAGGCTGTGACGGTCGCCTGTAATTTTGGAGCCTAATGCGACTATTCCTATTTCAAGTTACCCCTCCAGCTTAAGTATGGGCCTGACGTGGGAGATAAGGCTCTATAGATGTAGTAGGTAGGTAACGACGTACGTGGTAGGTATGTTGTGAATGTCTTCGCGTAAGTACTTAAGAACTGTAAGGGGTTAGCTGCTTGGATTTTCTTTGTATAATTTAGTTTGTATTTTATTGTCTATCATGACGTCATTACACCACACCTTATAATAATATTTTTTTTATTTTGATTTATGTTTTTTTATATTCCTTATTTTATTTTTTGTATATATTTTGGAATTGTTGCAATGCTAGAAATGTATTATCAATTAAAAAATATATAATAAATAATCAATTGTTAAGTTAATAATATCCACCACCACCATCGGCCACATCTTCACTGACCACTGGTCACAGGCACATAGTAGAAAAAAAATATTTTATCAGATTCCTACTTACAATAATCTTTACAAAAAGTAACGGTCACTTCGTACCTATTTACGATATAACTCATCAAAAACCTACTAAGAAGTAAAAAGTCTTTCTTATATTTCTAAATTTTTGATTTAGCAAAGAAAGGGTGGGAAATTATTATTTGTTTCACCTAATTCGAGAGCCGCCTTCTCTTCTCTAATGCTTAAATATTTCATATTTAATTTTATTATTGGCTTACTATATCAACCTATATAACCCATCAGTTGGGCCGCTGCCTTAATGGTAAAAAAAAAGTATTGGTATCTGGGTAGTATTTTGTTGAAAATCTGTCGCCAAGCTACTGTGTTTTGAAAAGCTACACTTGAGAGCCAATTTTCTAGGCTTTCAGTGCTTATACTGCCTTCGGCTATATTGAAATTGTGGTGAACACGAATTAGAAAAAAATAAAAAATATTTACATTTGGTACAATACAATAATGATGAGCTATGACGAGTAACGAGTTTACTACTAATTTATCTTTGGGCAAGTTTAATATTTTTTGAAAAATCGTCATATAACTACAATCCTACAACCACTTTATTAATGTATAACCAACCTACTTTTAATTAACACCCAGATACATAACCACCAAGTATTTATGAAATAAAACTAAATTTTCGTATGTGGTAAGAAGATTTCAAAGCAAATTTTAAATACTGAGATAACTCACAACATTTATTACGCTATATTATAACTTAGATATAACCTATATCCCAGTTTAGTTCGCTCACAGCCAGAGGGCGTTCTAAAGTTCTAAACAAAGATAAAGGTAGGTACACACAAATAGGTGCCAGCGTGTACCCGACTCGAATATAAATGGATGCTGTAAAAGTTTCTGCGGCTTAATTAATTGCGTTCGGATTACGCGGGACGTGGAATGCTCGCTGGGCTTGTTTTCATTCTACTCGACCTCCTGTCTGTCAAACACTTTATGTTCTATGGTATTATTTCAAAATTCGAACTGTCAATGGACTTTGAATTTTCACTGGGCACTTGGATCTTTGATATCAATGGAACAACGCAACGTAAAAAATATGTTGTAAATCTTTAAAATGATAAATATAATGACAAAAACAGTGGTCACTTTTATTTAGGTAGGTATATTTATTAATTCATTTATAAAAATAAACATTCTATTGTCACCCTATTTATCTACCTGATGCATATAACAATCACCGCAACATCTGACGAAAAAACCCCAAAAATTAAACATCGTCTTTTGTTGGCGAAAACGCTAAATTGAGGAAATTTCCATCCATTCTCCATCCAGGCGTCATCCGCGCCTAAACCCCGCTTCAATTTCAATAGTACCCCCTACATACTCCCTACACCCTTTAGGACGCCCCCACCGTACTCTCTATCCCTGTCTATCGCCCGATTATCTGCAATGAGAGAAGAGGACGTTGCTACCTACAGGGCCGGTCCGAAAGTTAGACATATATTATTGTATTATACGATCGTAGGTGGCGCGGGGGTGAAGATTGATGCCACGGGGCTGGCGGGGGGTAGTTTCGGCAACCCTATGGCGACGTAACGAAATTTGCGTGACGCACACATACGTGCGTGAGGGTAGGTACGTGTAACATGGCCTCATATTTCACGTGTAGGAAATTAGGTGGAGGAATTAATTTTCAAGTTTTCAATATAGAAGGAAAAATTGGCTCGAGTGTAGCTCGTATGGTTATTAAGGCTTCGAAGAAAATTAAAAGATCGGTAAGGCTTCCAGTCAATTCATTTCGTTTTTATATTGCGTGAGTGGGATTGGAAACTTATCTTCGTGATGTGTTTTGGATATTTAATTTCTGTTTTTATTGACTAGTAGGTAAGTAGAGGGTAAATGAAAGCCTTCAATTATCCTCTAAAAGGCTTCATTTAGAGGATAATTGAAGGCTTATTTAATATGTGCAGCTATCTGATAACTTACAAATACAGTACGATTTATTTGATTACTACCTATTTAGTTTGTTCCTTAATTATTTATTATTAGGTATGTAAGAAGGTTATTGAACAGAGCAACTTAGAGGTGTTGAAATAGTCTCAGAGGTAAAGTTATCGATACAATAATTTAAGCAACAACTTTTAATCAATACTATACCATATTACAAAAGGCATACCTACCATAATATAAATGCCATACCATATTACAAAAGACACAAATTATAAAAACACATCATAGTTAGGCGATACTTGCAATATCACACAGTATTTATTTGCCCTTAGCAAGGTTTTATTTGTTAGTATATTTACGTACTAAAGTAGAATTAAATTAATCCTAAAAAAACTGCATCCATGCCTACTAATATTATAAATGCGAAAGTTTGTGAGTATGTATGTACCTATGTCACGTAAAAACTATTGAACGGATTTCATCAGATCATACTCTGCAATAACATATAGGCTACTTTTTATTCCGGGGAAACATAAGACACCTTGGGAACGCGGGTGAAACCGTGGGGCGAAGGCTAGTAGCTATTAAAGCTAAATTCCAGTACCGTCACTTCACGGAATCAAATAAAATCACTCACAACTCAATAATATAAACATTAAACACCATTTGGAAGTAAGTTAAAAAGCAACTTTTGTAACAGTATCATAATTTCAAAGATGAACAAAAATGATATTGAAAAGTTCAAAGTCAGGAAAGTCCATTGTACTAATTAAGCGGCAGACGGCGGGCTTTCGCTTTTGCCGGCGGTCGTTTTAATTATTTTTTTTTCAGCGTCTCGGCGCGGCGTCTGGCGGGAAGCTCCGGGAAAAATTGACGATAGGATAGTGCTGATTTAATAATTGCCATTTTTTTGTAATGTTTATTTTACTTTATTGGGTTTAATCAAATGCAAATATGTCTAAAGTCTATTGTTTTTCAATCAAAAAAATATTTCGGTACTTTTTTATGCCTGTTTTTGTTCTTATTGCTGTATTTTTCTGTATGGTGTAAACAATATAAATTTTGTATTTTGTTGTTATTAGATTGTTTTTTTATTATTTCTCATTCCAAATTACATTTAAACATATAATGTTATCACCCCTTATATTTAAATACCCCGCTCGATAAAAGTGGCAAAAAAACATTATTCAAACATAGGCCAAAACAGTCCCGCGGGGGACGTAGAAGTCGTCCGAGGGAAGGTATACCAGAGTACGGGCAGCAGCATATCTCTGACATGATGATGATACCTACCTATTGATGCTCACGTAATAAAGACATATTATTCATCAAAATCGGTTCAGCCGTTTAGTAGTTATGAGAGAACATTGAGACAGACATACAGGTCAAACACATATAGCCCTCCTTTTTTGGCTTCGTCGCAGTCAGGTAGGTAATGACTACGAGTTCACGTAATGAAAAATAATATCTTATAAAATTAAAAAATATCAATATGCAAGCAGGTAAATACCTATGTATAAATAATAATAAAAATACAAAGAAATAATACCCGCCAAGGATATCCCGGGCGTATCTACGCGAACCTTACGGGAACTGTTAGCGAAGTTCGCGCTCCGCTCAATCTTTGATACTTTCTTCGTGCATTTTTTTAGCTCGCCTTATTAATGAAAAGTAGGTTACTAACTTGGTTCGCTTTAAGAATGAAAGTTACGGCCACGTTGCCGTAGGTCGATGAACTTCGCAGCAGCTGTCTTTTGTTTTCGTCTCCTCACTTCCTACGTTTTGTCTAATTATTTTTTATGAGAAAAGATGTGACTGGACTGTTTGGGTTGGCGCTATATTCGACTGATATTTGGAGTATCCAATACATTTTTAAATTAGGTTTTTTTTATTGATACTATTATTTATTGTATCTTTGTGATTAATCAGAAAAACGCTTTGAAGACTTTGTCATATCATCATAACTCATGCAAAAGCAAATATAAACAGGAAACACTATTGTAGCGAACTAACCCGTGACAACGTAGTAACATCATTAATTATCTATTAGAAAATAATCCTTTTATACGTCACAACCCATTCAGTGGCGGCAAGAGGACACGGGATTACCTGGACTAAAACCCATAAAAAATAACCAAACAAACAGTGGCACAATAGGAACCCTTGATTGGTAAGGTGGCTTTTTTTATCCATCAAAAAAATATGAACGAACATGACGTAATTTAAAGAAGCAATAAAATAAATATTCAATCTCATTTTTGAAATTCGAATATTTTTAACTACTGTTCATTTGGAATGGTTTTCCGTTAACCCTCAAATCCTAACCCCATAATTTTAGACCCTAAGGAAGTACTCTCTTCTTCACATATGCCTCGGGCAAATCTAAATCTTCCTGAGAAAGCGTGCATAATAATCATTTATAGCTCTCCGATCATGGATTACCCTTATAAAAACCCTTGGGTCACCCTTTTACTACCTGAGGGTGACATTTTTTATTCACACTTCCGTCAAAAACGCATATGCAAAAAGGACTGTTATTTTCTTTGATAGTATATCGGAAATAATAATTATATGCATAATAGAACGGATTAAGGGTCGCGAGATTTCTGTGTGTGACGTTTTTTTTAGTTCCTGTCACCTTGCCAGTGTCAGATGTTCTTTGAACTTTTTAGTCATTGTATACATTTAATAATATGCATTTTGATATGCAAGCTGTACGTTACCGATATTTTACTAATTGATAAGCCGCTGTGGTGAAATGTTCGACAGGGTTACATTTTGGAATGGATTTAAAAAAAGTTCTTTTGTGCACATAAATATTATGCAAATTAATTCAATCGATAGTTAAAATTATTATTATAGGGTTATTTTATTTTTGCAAAAAATTTCGAGTAAATTTGTTGACGGTTAACCCTCGAGCACGGTAGGTGTGAATCCGACATGTCGTACATTTTATAAAATCCTCGAGTGAAGTACTTCTACCCCGCCAAGGCGGGAATAACAATGCAGCCCGGCTGGTATCTCGGCATGCAGCCTCTTGACTGCAATCAAATAATTACTGCCCCACGGTCGAATACACCCTCAGCTCTCGAATATTCAAAATGGCCGATCTACTATTTAATTTATGCATAGGATAAAATCTACTATATTTAGAATCATCGCAAACACTTTTATTGGCCACGTATTTAAATAGTGGAAAAGAAATAAAGTTTAACGATACATTTAAATTTATTAGACAGCATTTCTGTATCAAATATTATTATTATTAGCTAAATAGCATAGTATGTTTCATAAAAACATTACACCCTTGACACACCGCATATCCCGAATAACAATAGGATGCAGATTTTGATTCTCCAAAGATAAATAATACATTTTGATTTATAATAGAAGTAAAAAAAAAATACTCTTCGTTTATCGAGAATGCATAAATAGACCCTATTATTCGTATCGGGAAGTGCAAAATATGGGTGTAACTTTTTTATATCCGTTGAATACGTGTCAGTGAACGGGTTGACTTACGAGGGACGCCGTTTTTTTATGACAGACATAGAACACATTCAAAATAGTTCAAAAATATTTTACGGATGTATTCAATGGTGATTTGATTTATTCCAATGACATGCAGATGTAAGAGTCCTCGTTAGATTTATTTGACTGCTGTTTTTGCATTGATCTCGCGTTACGCATGATTGGTCATGTCGATTGGCAGTTAGTGACTATTATTTTGATGTTTGTTGCATTATAAGGGTGAAAGAATTCAAAAAATATTTACAAAATTAAAAACTGAAACTCTATATTTGAAAATAGAATATTTATTTATCTTTGTTACTGAATTCACTGAATAACTTTTGCATGTGAATCCGAAGCTTAGAGGCAAATGTGGCGTTATCTAAATCCGGGTCTGATAAAGCCCCTAATCTACATAATAAAAAGAAGCGTCAGGAAATACAAATGCAGTGATAATGCCACAATGGCTGCAGAGACCGCGGCGCACCGGAAGGGTTGCTATTGTCTGAACTTACAACTTCGAATTAATGAGCGACTGCAAAAAAATGTTTCACAATCGCGTCATACGATCTTTTTTATTGGTTCTCAAACTTTGAACGTGAGAAAGAAAAATTATCACACCAAATTAAATAACAAATATAATTCTGTAACATTAAGGATGTGAAATATGATTTCAAATATTAGGTAAATATAAGCACTGCCGCATGCTAATCAAAATTATTTCATGAACAAAAAATAATAATTTCAATAACATAGTAAGGTACAGATTAATCATTGGATCAAAAATTTAATTTTATTACTACTATGTATATTATTAAATTCATTCAAAAATATTGTTAATTAAAACATTTTCTTTACTATTTTTTTTTTCTTAATTTATTTTATAATTTAAAAAATATCTTCCTAAGTATAAAATTTCCTCACTCTAAAAGTTTGACAGCCACAATAGACCGGCGCTACCTACTGATCTAATTTCCATGCGTACACGCAGTCGAGGTAGCGAAGGGGTTATTTTATTCACAGTTTCAATAGGAGCTGATGCATTTATTAACTTTGGGTGTTGAACAAAGATTAGTGTGTTTCTGATGTTTGATACGAATAGTACTTCCTTGTGATTCTTGTGATCAAATAACATATGGCTTCAGTGTTTGAGGTGTGAATTAGTGCAATAATGGTGAGAACCATGTGTGAGATAACTACATATCTCAGACATGGTTACTCCTACGAGTACTATTGAAGAAAGACATCGAAGTATTAAGGAGACATCTGGTTATCTAAAAAACCTATTTTAGACAGAAAGTTAATTACCGGGAAGAAAGTCCCTATCTGCTTCCTATTCAGAAGAAATCGCTGAAAAATAGTTATTCAAAGGTATTTATTCTCTACTGTTAAGTCCACTGATTTGCCTATAAAGGATGATGATGGAGCCTAAGATGGAGCACGCTTGCCCAGGAGAAACTTATTCACTCTGGCCAACTGGAAACACATATGCCTAAAGCAAGAGCCCTGTCGGCATCGGCCAGACTAAAAACATGCAAGATTCCTCAAACTAAGATAGTCTTTTTCAAGAATTACTGAGAACTTCAAGATGCTTTGTCGTCATAAGAAAGAAGCTATCGATATGAAAAGGTAATAAACTGTGTAAAAATAACTAAATGTAATTTGCTTTTTACAACTTCTGATATAATTATTGTTTCTTTTTACAAAATGAAAATATTTTACAATACCCCTGACATCAAAGTTATATCTTATATGCCCCTCTATAGCCTATGGCATATCAGAACACACCCTAACGATCGCCTGGTCCCCAAATAGCCCTAAGCTCTAAACGAATCCACTTCAGAATCATAAAATTTTGACATACTACCTAATATTACATTCAATGGTATGGTCGAATAAACTTGCATTTATGAAATGAAACTGATAAACTGTAGAACTCGAGTTTTATTGAATTAAAATATACTGGCTTTTCCCGGGAAAAAAATCTTTAAAGTACCTAAGTAACTATGTTAAAGCTACATTAAAGTCTTTGGCGTAGTTTGAGCAGACAGGGTAACATACATACTTAGCTACTTCGAAAATAAATATAATTATAAGAAAATACTTACAAAATAAAATAAGCTTCTGAAATGCATATGTAATTCAAAATTCATTCGAGGTAGAATATTATTGGAACAAGGCATACCAGAAAGTAATACATACATAATATTTTTCTATAAACCATTTAGGTTGAAACAGGATTGTAGAAACGCCGTAGCATGTACAGTAGCTTCGTAGCACTTGTAGCAATTGTATCTGTTAAAATTCTGCTTTCATTAGTAGGTACAATATTACGTAGCAGCAGTCCTTAGATTTTCTTTTTATATGTATAGGCGTTATCCGTACTTGGTTAGTCAATCTCATACCTAGATAGCGTTATGTTATATATATACCTATGTATTTTTTTGTAATACATATTTTCTTTTTATGAATATTACAATTAATATAAATAAAACACACAGCTAATCACACACGTCACATCCCAGGCTTAAACTTCGTCGGGCCTCTTGGCATCAAGCCTAGATAGGCCACTAGGATATCTAAGGTTGATGCCTTGCTTTGTTTTAACTTTGGAAATATTGAAATTATGAATCGATCATGCTTCGCCAGGTTGTACCGCAGGCAAGCATATATTATATCATATTGTACGTATAATGTTTCGTACATAAACCGTATCTGAAGGCTTAGGACGCCATTTCGCCGGGGCACTTCCTGTTAACATAAATCCACCCCTATTTTGGAGCGAACGTGAACGCAGAACGAGAGGTGAGAAGACGCTGTTTGATTTTCGATTGTGGTTTTCTGTTAAAATTGATTTCACTAGTCAATTTAGCACAATTGAATTACATTCTTAATTCAGAAATTGCAGCCCTATGACATAAAAATAATGTTTTAGGTATAATTACTTCAACTAAATTAAGTTAAATATTATATCCCAAAAATTAATAATAGGAATCTAGAAATCGATTTAATACTTATTTTCACCAGTATTGAAAACGTATTGTTTGTACATATTTCATACATACACATGATCTTATTTGTATTATTTTAAAATCTACTTTCTTTTTATAAGTTCATAGCTCAACAGTTTTTGTTGTTCTAAATCGCCCAGCGCATAAAGCAAACAAGTGCGTCCCAAGATGATGTTCTGCCCGAAATATCCAATAACCATAGTTTTACAGGGGTCCCTTTTGTATAGAAAATCGATCATGCACCTCTCCCTTCCCTGAGCCCCCCTGATGGATTATGCCGTCATCCTACGAGATGGAATAAAAAGAAAACATTAGACTCGCCAGTTTTCTCGAGGGAAAGTCTTCCAAAATATTTTTATATTTCGGAGGGTATGTCAAATCTGATTTTTGTTCAGAACGTTAATGTTTAATGTGTTCGTGTGTAGACTTTTATGAAAATTGGTCGGCATCATATTTGTTTTTAGAAATTCCTTGCGTTGTTTATTGAGGCATGAAATTGAAGAATGTATAGATCCAATGTAGAGATGTTCAGTGAAACAACTTTTACATATCCTCAGAAACCAGTACAAAAATAAAATACATATTGCTGAAATGATTTATTTTTTTGCCTCATGCATGACGGAAATTATTAATCCTACACGAATTTCAAAGATTATAAAATATTCTCAATACATAAATCATACAGTAATGTAACGATATCAACGCAATCCTACGTCAACGCAAACTGTAGACGTTGAAACAAAATCAAAAACAGCCTGTATCTTGAATCTTGATCCAAACAAAACCTCCGAAACTGGGATGTCCAAGTACCTATATAAAGGTTTAAAGCTGTACATAGCCGAGCGGGGGTGTCGCCCCAGATGTAGATACCGGGTGATTTACGGAGGGTCTCACGGACCCTTATCGGGAGTCGTTATGACCATGTGAGGGTGAAGTTATTGTACGGTTACTAGGGGGGTCAGGGGGTTACCTCCGGGGGGTAATGGAGGTGAAACACGTTTGAAGAATCCTCTCCCGAGCACTTTGAAAGGACATAATATGTTATTATTTTAAGAGTGGAAGGATGCGTGATGCTTGTTTTTGAGTGTTGTCTTTATTGGAAAGCCTTTGTTTATTGTTATAAAACAATAATTTCGTTGCGGGTCTTTTGTGCCTTATGATATTTTACTGACATATCAAATCAGCTACATTTCATGAAATTCTGAACTGTGACGTCATCATTTTACAGTCACAAATGATCTGCTCTTAGTGGATCAACTAGTAATTAAAAATCGTAAAATACATAAATTTACAACATATTTGATGTTTCTATACGAGTTTATAATGTTTTATATACTGGTTAGTGTTTAAGCAATATTTTTCACATAATAAAATAGGCTAGATATTAATAAATTATCTATATCCAATTTAATCTTGGAAATTACGCATAGTATTGTGAAGGAATACAGACTATTTAAATACCTATGAAATAAAATTGCCTATCTCTTTATTTCAATTAATAATTTAAAAAAAAAAGGTTGAAATAAATACGAAAGTATTTCATAAATTACAAAATAAGAAATGCCCGACGTGTTTCACAAACCATTGGTCCCTGGCAATAAAATTATATACGCCTACCAAATAAAATGACGCCGTCCGCGTCCCCTCGGCGACGGAATTCTGCATGCAAAATTTAATTTTACAATCCAAGCCGTTTCAATATAGGTAATATTAGAAATTTATGTTCCATGTTTGAATTTGAATGCTGTCCCTTCTGTCATAAATCTAGTTATTGTCTTTATTCTTGTGTGCTTGTTGCTATATTTTTTAAATAGCTTCATAAAATGTGTATTTTCTTTCTTCCAATTATCTGGCTCCATTTAAGTTACGATTTATTTATTTTGATTGGAATTTATAATGAAAATATACCTAAGTGTTAAAAAAATCATAATAGTAATCTTTGATCTATTCAGTGAATTGCAGTAATATAATTTTCTATAGTGGGAGAATTAACAAAAGGCTTAACCAAAAAAGCAAATAAAAAAAGCATCTGACTCAACAATTAATACAATTATGATTGTGGGGGAGGAAAACACAGCGTTAAACTCGTGTTAAAAGCCAAAGTAATACAATTTTCCCGCCTTTTTCTCCCCTACCTAATTACAAGTCAGTTTATTAATAAAGTAGATCGTTACAATTAACATTGTACCATGAGATAATAAATAATGTTAATACAGATTTTATGAACAAGATCCACTTAGTTACAAGCTGATAGAATTTTTGTTATTATAAAACTGACAAGAAATAAAAATTTACAATATCTCCTTCAATTTACAAGTCATAAATTATACCCAGCGGTCAGTGTTGCCCACTGAAAATATTTAACCATCAAATGGTCGCGTGGGCTCACGGGTCAACCATTCACTAAAAATGTATATTTGAATAACGAATGATATACGGTTTGTTTATTGGCGGGCCTGTTCGTGGATTCATTATTCGAAGTTGACCGACGCGCGTTCGGGTCGCCGTCGGTCACTCGAAAGGGGCGATTGGCCGGATGACCCTCGCGTGTTCGCTACATTATGTACAAAAGTTTTAATATTTTCGCAGCTTGGGTCCCTAAGACCGGTTTACCTTAGTGAGGGTTAGGAGTTATTGGAAATTTTACGTTTAATTTATAATTTTGTGAACGCACGTGTGTTCTGTTAAAAGGTTAACTCGAGGTTATAGGTTTAAACGAATGTTGTCTTGAAGGACATTTTGTCGCTTAACTGGATTTTACTGAGCTTCTTTGTAATTTACCATATCTTCATCTATATTCAGTATTTTACATTATAACCGAACATACAACAAGTAGAAAATATTAACACATACAATTCATCGTCAAAATCTATTTACAAATAGAAAATCAAGTGTTACATTATAACTAAATATTTAAAAAATCTTGATACTTTAATACTTGTAAATGTAAGATTACCGTTTTACTCACACACGACTGTATTAAAGATTGAAATTAAATTCAAACGCTATTATTTTGTCGGAAATTTGAGCTACGGCCCTACGGGAGGGCCCCTCGTGAAAAACGAGGAAAGTTTCCCTCTCCGAGTTACTTTGTTTACTTTTACACTAGTTACGCAAAAATGTTGGGGCTCGCAACAATTTCTTAGACGTTATATGAAAGAAGTTTAGTGCTATGACCATTTTGATACTTTTAGGCTTCATCTTTTTTTATATGAGGTGATCGGCGGTGAAATATAAGAAGTCGCGATTAAATTGTGGATAGATGTGCTGCAAGCCTCCATTGGCTACGGTAACCGCTTGCCATCAGGCGGGCAGGGTGGGCCATCTATATGCTTGGTTGCAGAAGTCTTCTTCTCCATAACCTTTTCCCATTTCTATTCGGTCGGCTCTCCTAATCGTCCTTCTCCAAAGACATCGTTTCTGGGCTATCGTTGGGTCAATGCCTGCTGTTGCGAGGTCTTTAGTCAATCGAGGTCGTCCACGGCTTTTGGGTCCCGACTCGAGATGCAATACTTTTTTTTGTCATGTGTTCATCAGGTCTACGCATGACATGACCATACCACCGTAGACGCATCTCAGTGAGTTTCTCTGGTATTGGCCTTACTTTGAAGCTCCCTTACTTTAATATGCTTGGTTGTAGAAGTAAAATAAAATATCTGCTCTGCTCATTGAGAATTAATCTCTACTATGAATTTGAGTTATTATTAAGATTCTAGACTTTCATGGCCGAAAAACGCTCAATTATTTGACAGATTCTTAACATAGGTAATTTTGGCGTCACATTCAGTAGGTACAATTTATTAATTGAACTTACTTACTTCACATCAAACAATACCTAAATGGTTGGTATATGCCTGCATGATGTGTGCCTGCCTGTATTCTCCAACCATGAATATTCTTTGGTATTTCAAACTCAAGACTCATTTAGTTTAGGCCATTAAGGCACTTATGAATGACGATAGTTAAAATTTTTACAATAGACTCTACCAAAGTATTGAATTCCAAACATATATTAGTGCCATATTTTTACATCGCTACACTTGCCTATTTCAATTTGAGATTCACCCCTTGAGACCAGTCATGTCATAATCAACTATACATACGTCTATCAAAGTAAATTCCATTAACAGCATTATATGAGCAATGAAAGCTGTCGAGGCACGTTCAGTTTAGTATTCTAAAGCGATGTCAGTGGGTAGTTAGTATGCGGATGTTGTTACGCTGTGGTAATTAGCACACATGCCCCTCTGCGACTTGTGATATCTATGTCTATGCTGGCAAATACGTACTGTAATGTGACACATAAGTGAAATAATTTATGTCGTTTGTTAAATAGGTAATTGACTAACAAAATTCATAAGTTGATTATATTATGATACTTTTTTCTGGGATGCATTCAACCTACATTTATCATTTCAAAATCACCCGGAATATACATTTTTTTGTACTCGCAATTAGTACACACAGTGTCTCGCAGATAAAGAGTTAAAATGAGTGTGTGATATAATGTCCCAAAATAGTTTTGTATCGGTAAGTACTCGATTTGATAATAGTAATAGGTAATTGTAAATACATAGATAACTGGGCCAAGTGAAAGAACGAAAATCATTATTGAGTACTATCCACGTAACTTACCGTCGTCGCGGTTTTTTCGTCGTCTAAAAAGAAGCCATAAGCTACCTGCGTGCCAATATTGGTTATGCATACCTTTGCGACGCGGCGTCAAGGGATAATAGACAAACTCACTCTCGCATTTCTAATATAATGTTAATTAATGCATGATATTTCTATCTATTATATAGTAAATTATCATAATAGTAAAATTATAAACATATTTTTTTCAGTTAACAAATTGATTTCTGCTTGTAGGTATTGCTTGATTTTTATAGTCTGACTTTTTGTTTATTGAAATTTTGAGCAATTTTTTATACTAGAAAATATTTTTTAAAGAAGTAGAAACCAATTTTAGGCATCATACATTATTTAAGACTCGAACAAAACCTAATTAAAATTAACTCTATAAACAAAATAGAAGGAAATCACTGATATTCTAGGGTGAGTACATAATATTCGGACCCCAACGCACACATGCATATATCACATAGTAATCCACTCACACATATACGACGACACATACCCGCCGTATGTGCCCACGTGCGGGTGGGACACGTGTGGGAGAGCGACGGTGATATATTTGTTGTTATGAGCAAGAAAGGGATGGTTGTTGCAGGACGAGCGATACAACAAATCAATACGAGCGGTGGTGACCGGTAGCCTGTGTCACTACCCCCCCGCCCGACCCTCTTTGCCCCCCGGCCCCGCAGACCGCACGCCTCCACCTACATTGTCAACTGCCACAGAGTAATTTAGACCTCCCAAAACTCGCAAGTATATAGAATAGACTGACTTGACGCTGGTTTATTCGATTGCATTGACTTGAAACGTTAGAATTTTTAAATCATGCTTTTTGCTCTTTTGTAAAAGTCTGCACTAAGTTTTGATAAGTCGTATAGAAAAGCTAATGGCTCTGTAGCTTTTATTTAGCCCACTTTAAAATTATAATTATGTACACTATTGGCAGTTCAATTTATAACAAGTCTTCAATTATACTAAAAAGAGAACGGCTTTAGCATTTAAATAGTGCAAATAATCATAAATATCCTGAGACATTCTTCACACAAGGTTATCTGATATCTTATAGGTACGTTCCTGTTTGTGTATTTTATTTTTGAAACTTTTGAATCACATTAATAAACAAAATTAATAAAATTGTATGTGTCGAGTACCTACCTCTCTACCTTTGTTCTGTATTTTCTTCTTATACCATCCATACGAATCATTCATTACTCTATGAAAGAAAATCCGCTTGACCGCGCGTGTGGAAGGCGCAGCGCAACTCCGCCCGACCAAACTTGATACTTTTCGAACTTTTCGGGAAACCTATTTTTATTACGAATCGACAATTATTGTGTTCTGTTGCCTTTTAATTTATACGTAATAACAAAGAAATAAGATAAAATATATACGTACTTATCTGGAATGAGTGAAATGCTATTTTAGTTGTGAATCCATTGTTAAACATTAAGGAATAATACGGATATGATTAAATACGTGACTAACAAGTAGCTGACTCTCTCTAACTGTAGGCTTTTTCTTCTAACATTTTAAAATACATAATAGTTTATGACATTAAATAAGTTTTGATTTTCAAAATTTTCATTTAGTTTCAATTATCCCAAAACAATGACAAAGCAATATACCTCCTCAAAACAAAGTAAACGGCCTTTGACTCCGCTTGCAGTGACCACGAATCCGAAGGGGGACTATTTTTTCTTAAAACTTTTAGGGGGCACATTCCGCTGAGTAACAGTCCTGTAATTCACTACCCTTCGCCCTACGGAGCCCTGCGAAGGGCTCATATAGGAGGGACGATAAACTGTAAAACCGCGGGAGGGAACCCCCTCCTCCCTCCCTGATAAACAGGGCTGTAATTTATGACACCTACCGGAACCCTTCCTTGGATGGACCCGGGTTAACGGAATTTCGGGTTTATAGCTTTGTGTGTGTGAGTTATTTACGTAATAAGATAGCGTGTAGATAAATCTGGAAAGCGAGTATTTACATTACAATATGCTTTAGCTAAAATAGATCCCATTGTTTTTCAGACTACTAAACATATTGCCTAATAGTTTATTTTTCAGTTTATTTACTATCTAACAGAAAAAAAAACTGACATAAAATTTTGCTTCCTATGTTCAGTGACATAATCTATACAGTACTACATGGTACGTTCCAAAGTACGCACCTGAAAGCAAAAATCACAAAACAACTTAAACTGTATTACACTCGAGTACAGTCGACAATTGTATAAAGCCTACAAGTTGGAAGATGCATAAATAAATTTGTTTGTAACTGTTTATTATATAACGTATTTGAAAAGTTTTTGCAAAGATTCTGTGAGCATGGCGTGAGAGAAGTAAGAAAAAAACTTCAGACCCGCGCGATAATGAGATCTGAAACTTTTTATAGGCGTTTTATTTACTTTGGAACGGCTAACTGCGATAATTTTATGAAATACTAGTGTATTTTGGGTTCCGTAGTATGTAAAGGCTAGTTTTGTGACACTATTGATATAATATTCATTAGTAATTATAAATGTCAGTACTCTGTTAGACAATCTAATCTAGTTATGTCGTCTTCCAACATATATCTTAATATCTGTTCCCGGGCTAAAAAGTAGCCGATAACCTTCGGGGATAATGTAGCTTCCTATTATTGAAAGAATATTTTGAAACGGACTAGTAACTCCGGAGATTAGCGCGTTGAAACAAACAAACTCTTCAGCTTTATTATTAGTATACTAGATGTATTGCATTAAATTATGATTCGATTTACCTGAAAATATTTAAAAGTATCAACATACAATTTTTTTAACCCTTTACTAACATCAAAAATAGCTCTACCTTCAACAGTCTAACGTAGAGTAGGTAATACTCGTTCTCAATAATCGATAGCAATGCTCGAGTCTGACCAATACAAGCAGAAACTCTCATATAAATATATAACGGCGTATTTTACCCTTATGGCCAGCTCGGTCCGCGGCCATCTTGGAATTTTCCCCCTCCCCCGCATCCCGCCCACGCTCAATCTTACCCCAAACATGCCCCCCGATCTAAGGGGCCTTTGAAAGGCCGAAACCTACTAATACTAATGTCCTCTACGTATGTTGTGTGTGTGTGTAAGGTACACACTCAGGTCGTATGAGCTTTCCACTTGTTTGCGCTCAATTTGATTTTCATTTGTTTTCGGGAGGTGGAATTAATTACAATATTGTAATGATACGAGTCGAAAGTGATCTCAGCATCTGCTTTTTTTGTATTAATTATTTTTTCTCGTGAAATTTTTTCAGTCGGTACAGTCGAGTAAGAAATACATACATTTATGAAAGAAATTTAACTATCTAATAGAATAATCACGCTGGGGTTAACTATCAGTTCCACAGAAAAACACTGAATATACCTATCTACAACTTGTCGACACAAAAACATATCTAAAGCTTAGGTATATGAGATGAAAACATAAAAAAGAGCAAGTAACATCATACGCATTACACTATATCGTAGATACTCATACTGTATATGAAGTAAATATTTATAGTAATTTTGTTATAACGCATTTTATGATAGGGGTTTATGAGGCGGTTTTATGACATGTTACGTACATAAAAGTTGAGATTTCCCCCTTAAGGATTCGGTTCTGAATAACTTAAAACATCACACGTGAAGTGTATGCCTCCATTTTAGTTTTACGTTCATAGCAGTACGTGCGACCATTTTTCTAGGTAACAAGATAGGACCTACTCAGGTCTGATTCAAACTCATCCTGCACCTGAAGATCATAAAGTTCCTGAGCTGAAGTAAACAGTTATGAGGAAAAATTTAAAGTATCGAAGATATTCTCATGCGGCCTATAGGTAAATACATCGCAACAAAGGCCTATCCTCCAAAACGCGACCCCATAAATATAAAAATGGGCAATAAGCAACAGTGACACGCCTAAAAGCAGCCGTTGGGATCCAATCAGTCACCTCAAAGAGCATTTCGGCTATAATTGGTGCCGAGCTCAAAGAAATGCGGCTGTCACCCCCGCCGCGTCGCGCCGCAATGCATTACCGAAATAAAAAATTCACATCAATTTCCGAAAGAGATTTCCATCAGAGCCGATACGGTGGCTAAACACAAAACCCCGAAGGTGGCAGGCACACACACACGTGAAATATTCAGTCGCCACTCCAATACATCATTCATTCGTCCGCCGAGAACGGTTCGACACCAATCTTCCATTTGGCAAGAAAATCGATACACGTCGTGGCCATATAAGCATTCCGGGGGAGGCAGACGGGGTGTCTTAAGGGGGAGTTAAGGTTTAGTCCCGAATATTGAATTTCCCTTGGGACAAACCCGTTTCGCTTTGTCCCTTCGGTCGGGGTCGTGTGGGCCGTGAGATGCCCGGGCTGCTGGCTGTGTGTGTATACCTATAGGTGCCTGCCTATACGTAGATTTATACGTAGGTATGTAGATGCGTGAGTGTACGTTCGTGCGTAAGTGTTGGATAATAACATTCCGAGGCCACCAGGCATACGTGACTTTCAAAGCGTTTGACGGGCCCCGAGGCTATGTGCCCTCCACCTACCTACATATAGGTACCTACTATGTATGTATGTGAGTGTTTCAGTGGGCGTTTTACTCTATATGTGATATAGAGGCCTCCCTTTACTTCAAAGCCTTTAAATTGGGTCTCTTTAAATAAAATGTACGCACACGTTTTTGTCAAACATTGAAATTTCTGTGAAATACAGTGTCATTGAAGGTTGTACATTTATTTTAATTTTAATGTAATTTATCCACTGAATGTCATTCAAACTTTAGTTGGTTAGTTAGACTTTAAACTACCAACAACGATTAAAATAACCGTAAAACTTTCAATAAAACCTTATGAAGAAAGAAGGAAAGAAAATACTTATTTGTTTTTGACTCATACACAATACTTACCTACATTTGTTATATTTATTTAAACAACTACTAGAGGACCCGGCAAACGTTAATCCACCCGAAAAACACATGTATACCGACTGCAGCGCCACCTACCGCCTACCGGGTCCAATTGTGTTTTCAAACCATCTAAGATCTCATTGAAATGTACACACTAAACATCCTAATCGGTCCTGCCGTTTAGGAGTTAGATAACAAACAGATATGAGGCCAAAATACCAAAAAGCATCCATCTCTGCTTATAGCGCTGTTTTAGCTGAAATCACACGGTAACAACAGCTTTTATTTTTTTCACTTACCAAGCCTATTATCATATACATAATCTGCCATCGATGGCTAATTTTAATCAAAAGCAAATTCCCCGTAAAATTAACTCCTCCTAACATCCTTGTACCCTAATACAATGCAAGTCATTAATCTTGGAACACACTTTCCCTAAAGCAGTATATTCAATACATGGTGCCCTGTAGCCGTTCGACAGTCCATATATTACGTAAGTACGTCTCGTTTCAGTACCTCTACATGAATATTAACTTGTGCTTTATAGTTCATGGGGTAAAAGGCTCTATTTGAGGATTAAACAAACCTACAGTCAAAGAATTATTATTAATAAAATAATACACTAGTTGATTCATGAAAACATGTGTTCAGATAGCTGCACTATTGAGCCCGTTCCCCTCTAGGTTCTGTCTTCTAGCTTATTAGGTACCTTCGGCCACATCATCACTGACTTTGGAGCTCAAGAGCGGCTGGATACTGTAATAAAAAAAACAAGTTATGCTTGTAGTTAAGTGGTAGATTCTTACTTAATTATAATATAGCTTCCCGACTAAGAACTTCATATTGTGAAATTTCCATATAATATTACTCACAGAATAATGAAAAGGTAAAATAATTCAAGGTATCGAAAAGCTGACGAAGTTTCACAAGAATGTGAATATTTACTATTATACGTATATAAGTTGCGCAATTTTATACTAAAACTTAGATACGCGATGATAGTTCAGTGGTAGTGACATCGGATACCGCGTCGAAGGTCGTGGGTTCGACTCCTACAAAGAGCTTGAGCTTTCGGTGAAGGAAAACATCGTGAGGAAACCATAGCGGTGGTAGGGTACTTTGTAGTACCCGCCTGGCTGGCTACCACCCTCAAGTTGAAAATCTGAGAGCCAGTTGCAATCGTGGCATTATAACAGGTCGGCAACACATTGGCAATACCTCTGGTATTGCAAATGGCGATAGGCGACGGTAACCAACTTACCATCAGGTGGACCGCCTACCTGATTGTCAACCTTCTGATATAAAAAAAAGATACTCCAAGGATAATAATTACCATGATATTGTATGGTAAATCCGCAGTTGGCAGGAGAGGGTGGCGAGGGCGGCCACTATAAATCTCTGTCACAATAAGATAGAGACAAATACCTAAGCGCTTGCTCCCTCGCTTCACAGGTATGAACTAAAAAAAATGTTTTTACATTTTAAATAATATTTTACTACAATCTATGTATTAATAATAAAGCTGAAGGGTTTGTTTGTTTGAACGCGCTAGTCTCTATGGACCAGTCGGATTTAAAAATCTTTCGCTAATAGAAAGTTACATTATCCCCATTTATATTCATAATATAACATCCAGTAATCTGCGTTGAGCTTGCATGGTAGTCTATAACATTATATCGACATGTTAAAATGATAGGTACTCGATTTGCTTCACTAGCTGTTATATTAAAGGTTGTATATACCTATTCCACACTAGTCTCTATATACGCCCACATACATGTTCAGGTTTCTAATCAGTCCCACCTTTGTATCGACACGAACTATTGGTGCGAGGTGACAGCCAAGACATATGGCCCATGTTATCCATTCCGGCTTTAATCCCAGTCCCAGTGGAGGTGCTGTCGAAACTATTGCTATTGCTACTTGTTTCTCGATGAGGGTGGAGTAAGTCTCATTACTATTTCAGTAATGGGAATTATTTAAATAATTTATTTACATTATAGTTATCAGGTAAAATAGTCAATAAGTCTATCTACTAACATAAATATTCCTTTAAAATGGATATAACACTATTTTTGTAAAAAAATGTAACGGCATTTTATACTTTTTATATGCTGCTTTATGCGTCGTTTTTCATATTTATTGGGGAGTTTTGAAAAATACACATCTTTCCAGTGTGTTAGAGTTAATTGTAACTTTCAACTTTCATAAGTACTTTACCAGGGTCTAAACTGAATAAATTAGTTTTGAGTGTGAGTTTTCTTTCACAATTTTATTATCATAATACATTTTACTCACTTCATCACCAAACTAGAAACTATTAACAGCATTATAAACTAATATACAACTGCGAGAGTATCATTCCTACAACCTCATAAGATATAGCCGCAATACCGTTTCAATTCTTCAAATAAATAATGATAGAAATATGTGGTAGTCAAATCCCCCCAGATTCACCCGGGGCGGACTTGTTAGAGCATCGGTCGAGAATCACGTTCACTTTGAAAAACGTCCTTTGAAGCGCTCGCCTTGTTACCAACCTAACAACTAGCTTTCTCTACGTCACGTGTATTAAACCTTTAACTCTTTGTCAGTCCAATATCAAACCAATCCCAACCTTACTCACTCCCAATAAGAAACAAATACGCATAAGCAGAAATAAATAATTTCAAGTAGGCTTACGTGCTTGGGAACTCAAAGTTTTTTCCCACTTGATGAGAAAATGTGTTTTTTATGACATGTAATACTTTTCTTTTTGATATATAGGTTTAGACAAACGGTACATATTTTGTAATATTGGGCGTTTTTAGTTTGTGAACTGGATATTCAGAAGCTATCAGAATAATTGGCCAATACGTACTGCATAACACATTGTTAATTATGTCTCTGTCTTCCATTTATTTGTGTTTCAACTTTTCCACCAATCATTTGACCCCTAATCTGAAATCAAGTGTAATCAAACACGGCACACAATCAGCATGTATATAAAATATGTACCTATATTTTTCTCATTCTGCGAGTAAAAATCTCATAGCAAGCTTGTGATATCTGAGCCATGATGTATAATGCCTCCCTCAATGATTACCATTTGACGAACTGAATATTACGCTCCGGTAGACATTTTGAAGCTATACCGTGGTCTGCTTCAGTCGACGAAAAAAAAGAAAAATTGCTACCATTTTTTTATAACGTACTTTTTCAGAAAAGCTTTTTATTGGTATTTTGATTGATTGGCGTTGGATACTTCGAGAAGATGGTTTTATATTTATAATCCATTATTTACTTTGACTTAAGTTACTAAGTTTGTTTTTGTATTCTGTCCCATATTTTTTAAAAGAAGATGAACTACTTTTTTGCAAACTAACTTTAATTTCTTAGGTACCAAGATCTTATTGTAACTTTTATTAGCCATTGACAAAAGAAAAGGTTATGATTTTTATGGTGTTTAATTTAAAGGTATAACAACACTAAGTTTAAAACTAAAATAATACGTGTCATGCACCGAATTAATTTGAGCATTGTTTAACTCTCACAATTGGTGAAACAATAAGTTTTGAAGTCACATGCAGAGTTATAGAGCAAACTCGGCTCTTGCCCTTTGACGCAGCCCTTTGTTAGCGCGCGATCCTCTATTGTTTCGGAGGGCGCAAATTAATCTCAGTTTATTTCTTTGATCGTGATTCGTGACGTTTTGGAATAAAGGTACACGGGCACATGGCTGACGGCTAGATTGTGATGGATATGTAAATGGATTTCGTAGTTTTTGTCCAACTGTTTGTTTTTGAGCGGTCAATTGTTTTGATTCAATTGTTTGGTTTAATCCAGGTGGCGCTATTGTTTTTTGAGTTGGTGTTTTATGAGAATCATTATTTTCGTTGTAGCTTTTATGGAAAATAATGTATCAATGATACACCGAATTGACATACGAGGTGTGAGTAGTAGGATACCTAATAATTTATATGATATTTTTATACCAAAAAAATCGGGTTTCATTGTTTTTTCATGAAGAACAATAGAAAAGTTGTAATACCTAATTCTAGATGTAGACATAAATTTGAACTTTTCTGTTACAGTTAGAAAATAGTTCATGCACATAACTAGGAGTTGAATGCTTATTATTCACGCCTATCACCCTAAAACTTGGCGTAGTCCAAATATTTTCTTCTCCATCTATCTAAGATAAAATTTCAATAGTCAGCCTATTTAGCAACAGTTTTTGTTATTATCCCACCTTTATACAACCTTCTCAAAAATAATTACTGTTCATAAATTATCAATATTTTTACTAAAGATGCTAAGTATCAAAATTGTAAGCAACACCGTATATTTCATCATTATATAAGCCGTAGTAGGCCGAAGCAATATCCGGTGATACGCAGCCTGTCAGTTTATTTATGCGCCAACATGTGGAGATTTCGGGCTATAGGGAGGGGGGCTAGCAAATAGGTGGGTTACTATAAAGATAAAACATCACCGTTTTTTATATGTATATTTGCTTTTATATTGGGTTTTTGGGCCATTGAAATTGGGATTCTAATAATAATGATTTCCTAACGTTTTTTGTTATTTGTTTGCGGGTTTTTATTACTATAACACTACTAGATTGACAAAAAATATTGCAAATTAATTGGTGAAAATGTTACTCATTTCAATTTCATTAATCTTTCCCAATATGTGAAAGGGCATATACCTAATCTGTTCTAAATTCGAGAAATGAATTGCATGCACCAATATTGCTCTAGCAGCCGTTTTAGACTTCCAGTAAATTTTTTCGACCATATTGTCGGTAATTTTTTAAAGTCTAGCGTTAGATCAGATCAGAATTTACATAAGTATTCAAGATACAATTAGAAAACAATCAAATTAAAAATCCTTGATTAAAATTGATTAGAATACAATCCGAGCATCCAACATCTAACACGGATCAACATCAAGAAACCTAAACTTGCAGACTGATTTATATCGTCTAATTCAACCCTTAACAAGGCTCTGTCCGTAAACTTAGCTTATATACACAATAATGTACACACACATACACGTTCTATATACACTGCTAAGCCTTCCGAAAGTAGCTCGTATACGAAGCATCGCACACATGCGAGCTAAAGCCGCAAGGCACGTAACATAAGGAGCTTTGAAATTAATTTAGCTCGGAACTAGCTGGCAAATGGATAGACGTGTGAGCCCGGCAAGGGGGGCGGTTTAGGTGCCCCCCCATTTCGGCAAGGGTAGGATGGTGCGAGGCCGTACGTCGAGAAAATTCGGCGTTTAGGCGAACCCTTGTGGTGAGACCGGTTGTGCTTACCAGTAATTGTGTTCATGTGTGTAGGCACCGTTATGTTCCCATGATTATAATTAATGCTTTGTTATTGAAGCTTATGCCTTGTTAATTGCATTATTTTGTGCCTTTTTGCCTACTTAATTTTTTCTTTGACGAAAACTAGTTATGAGCTTGATTATAACAAGTTAGGTACTCTACTTTTTAATGGAAATACTTATAGCATTTCTTCAAAATATTTCCATATGCATGTGCCTAGCCAAAATTATCTTAAATTGATGTAGAGTTAATTTTGGTACCCTAAAACTACATAATCCAAATGTATTTATACATTTTCAACTAAGTATATAATCTAAGCTTATCAATATCCTGCCGTCGAACACCAAAAGCCGTACAATATCCGCTTTGTACATCCCTTGTATGACGTCATGTATCTACATTACATCACAACTAATACCAGCATAGGGCTCTTGCACACGAGCGATTTACGAACGACAAGTATCGCCCCAAATAGTTGGGTACTTACATATCTCCATAATATAGCCGTATTGTACAAGTGAATCCATATATGGATTACGCCATGACTTAAATTAGACGACAGACTTTCAAACGAATGTTTTTTTATGTCAGAAGGTTGACAATCAGCATGCGCTCCACCTGATGGTAAGTGGTTAAAACAAAAACCTATAAAATAAAGGGCTAATTTATTTTATTGTTATATAGGTATAGGTAATTATGTGATTGATACGTAGGTCGACGCGATTTTTGGGTTCTATAAGTACAGCAAACCCTAGTATGATAGAACCCATAATCTATACAATACCCTACAAGCCCCGGGCAATTGCCGGATAACCCGGTTATTAATATCCGGCTGTCGCCACACACCGCGCACCTTTGATTTCTCTACGCATGAATTTCTATTAGGATTTTTAGGGATTAGACGGAAATTGGATGTGTTTTATGCCGAAGTGGATTTCATGTCGGTAATATGGTCACATCGGACGCAGACATACCTACTGGTAGCTAGCTATTTTGCTACAAAGTGAAGATATATTCCATACTTTAATAAGTATCTAAATATAAAAGAAAACGTAACTGACTAACTGACTATCAACGTTACCACTGAACGGGTCGGGCATGATTTTGATATACTACTCGTATTATGACGTAGGCATAGAAAATTAAACCCATAAAGGAGTAAAAGAGGGGATCGCGAGTGAAACTGCGGGGCGGAAAGCTAGTAATATTATAAATGTGAAAGTGTGTTTGTTAGTTTGTCCTTCATTTATGCAGCAACGAACAGTCGTGATATTTTATATAGAAATAGGTTATAGGCTGGAGAGTACAACATAGGCATACTACCTAGTAACTAGACTTTTTTTTGACAAAACAGCTTCTAAAAACAAACACTGTTTTAAAAGGACACTTTAACTAGAGTTCTTCAGCCTTGGCTTTTCTTCAGACATCTGTATGTATGAGGGAAGGTAATGCAATATTCACGGTCGCTGCTCTTAAAAACACATTTTACGATTTGGCTATCCGTATAAAATATTAAGAGTGGCGTACATTGAATCCTTCACGAAAAGTTAGCGTTTTCTAAGTACCTACATCAACTTTATTTTACAAAATTATTGGGTAAAGAAATACAAGGAATTGTACTAATAATATAGCTTCAGAGTTTGTTTGTTTGAACGCGCTAAATCTCTGGAGTTATATTACTGGTCCGATTCAAAAATTGTTTCTTTGGAAGCTACATTATCCCCGAAGGTTTACAGTCTACTTTTAATACCGGGAACTAGAATGAAACTACGGGTGACAGCTAGTCTGTTAAATTAACATTGCAACAAAACATTTCAATTTTATTTAAATGTGTCAGTGTCCGTTGTGCTTATGATAGATGGCACTCGGATCTCCACTCATATATCAAGAATAAACTTGGTTTACGCGCAGTAGTTGTAGCTTGTAATACCGCTTCCTTGGAGTCGCCTCTCTACAATGTAACTTTCTTTCTTACCTCTTTCAAGGCAAGGTGCAACACTATTCACCTTACATCAGTTACGTCATCTTCACATTAAATATTAATGAAACGTGTCTTGTCGTAACGGTGAATGACTTCTTGCAAGTATTTATTACAAATTAAAAACTAGGTATATGTTTTTATTATGACCGTTTGGAAACGTGACTGAGTCGAGGCTATATTGTAATACACTTTTTGCTGCAAATAAATCTCTTCAATAGTAAACAAAAGATAGGTATTAAGTATGTTCTATCTGTAATTTCTGTTCTTCACATTTATTCTTTTATATTGACTAGTGAGTTGTGAGACTAGTATGTTAGTATCGTTTTTCTTTTGGTACCTATTAATATATTATTCTTCTTTGGCTTTAATTTTACCTTGCATTTATAAACATCGAATACGTATTTGTTTCATTTTGAACTCTCTTCCCTTCCAAGACAATTCCTTTCGATTTACTGGAGAAAAAGGCAAAATCTACGTAGTTAATTAGGAATACGACCTCCTCATGGGTCAGAGAAGCTCACACGAGGCGCTTCTTGAAGGTGTTCAAGTTGATGAGTATTAGATAGAAGCGCTCGCTACACTTATCTGAGGAACTCTTATTAAATCCTCCTTAACTAATCCTTCAGATGCGGGGAGTGACAGCAGAAAAGGGCAATTAGGGTACAAAAATATTTTACTTTTATAATAAATTATGACTGGTTTATAAAAAATACACAGTCAAATTATAGAAAGAAGGTACCTACTGAATAGACTAGTTGCTTACTATTTAGTAGAAGGGATACGGCCTTAAAAAATAAAGTTTCCTTTATTTCGATGACTTCGTAGCGTGTTCATAGACTTCGAAAGCATGCATTTGTATAACACTTATTTACGACATAATTAAAATAAAAAACAGACAGCTCAAACAATACAATTTGAAAACAATTCCATAACTATACACATACCTATATCAAAGCTTCACATAGGTCCTAAATTAAGGTCCCAAAATGAACGAGACATGCGAAGGCTTTGCTGTCGGTACCAGTAATTAGTGGGACCGTCGTACATAGCCTGGCGTATATAATGTAATTATGCACGTACGTACATACGCCCGCTCTAAAATACTCGCGGAACAATTTGGAACTAGAGGCGAAGTTGGAAACCGCAGTAGACGTCGGCCATCTTGCCGTAGCTATGGCAACCGGCCGCGAATTGTCTGTTCACTACCTGAAAATGTAAATAACTTGGTGTTTTGTTGTTTATAAGTGTTACTTGTATTGTATGTGAAATCTGAATTATAAATAATACTTACTTATTTAAAGTATCTATTGAAAGGACCAATGAGCGCCTTCACCGGTGCCTAATTAGTAGAATTATATTTTAGAGTTTCAGCCAATTTCTATTTTAATGGTTCTGAATTAACTTTTTTTTTGCATCGTGTTGTTACCTGTCGTTTTTTTTTTGTTAGTATGTTTGTTATGTTACGTCATGACTATTCTAACTGGTGATCCTGTAATTTTAATTTGTTTCCTATTGATAGGTATATTTATTGGATACAGTTTACTCACAATGGTAAAAGATTTTGTGGCTGAAGATGGTAACCACAACATGTCAGCCGAAAGACCGAGGGTCGCGGGACACCGCTGAATGCAGGTAGCGCAAGACGGACCATCTTGGAGGTCTCATCCGGTGGTTTCCCGCGATCCTGCCAGCCCACGCTGCGTCAACCAATGACGGTAACCACATAAAGCTTAAAACTAGTAAAATGTAATAACTAAATCATACGTTTAGCTCACTGTACGCACTCCAAATAATATTACATATTTACTCTTTCTATACATTTCATTGGTACCAAACGAGATACTATTGTTAACTTGTACGTGGTAAATATGTGTACTTACATATACCAGTTCCAACATGCAGCAAGGAATTACGAACCTTCACAAGAAAACAGAAAAATTCTCAAACAGCTCATAAACAAAAAGCCCACATTTATTAAAAAGCATCCAGTATAACGCCCCCAGTTTAAGTGCATCGTCCTCATCATGGCATTCCTCAGTTGTTGGCAACGTAACAATTCGATGGAGTATTTCAATATAAACGTTGGTCCGCCATTAGCAGTCGACGAGCGGGACGCGCCGCGGTCCCAAGATATGAGTATAGCACTACCCTTGAGGCCAGGGGTTGGACAAGTGTGGAGAAGTTGTTTCTATATAAATTTCATTACGTTTACAGGAGATGTTACCTTACGACCTTACGACTTCTCAATGAGATCTATAAAATCACAAAGGTTTTATTCATTATACCTATTTGATTTTTACATCTATTTAGTTTTAGAATTTAATTATACAACCTTCAATTAAATATGTGAAAGGATTATCTATAGGTAGATAGTAATTCAGAATCGTAGTATACTCGTAGCACGTGCTACAATCGGCATTCACATATTACTTTATGACATACTTTGCGATATATGAAAAAACCATAAGACAATTTACTTCTACTGCAGATAATGTTCATAAAAAATACTTACAAATAATAAAATTCAGTTCAGTTTCAAGACTTGTGCAACTATTTTTGCCACTTTTTAACTTATAAATGAAGAGTAATACTGACTGAGTATACCTACTCTCATTTCACTGTAAGATATATTGAATCCTATTTGTACCATATTTTTATGTATTTGTAAATATTGTAGTGTCAATTATCGCCGTCTCTCAGGCACATTACCAGTTAAAATATAGCATTATTTTTTTTATTATTCATAAAGCCGCCTCCACACTACACGACGACAGAGGGCAGACAGACGTAGTTGTGAAGCACTCTTCATTTCGAATGCCTGTCCACGCGCGCCGCCTCCCCACCCCTCGTGTGTACACGCCCTATACGGAGTAGCAAACACTAAGATGCTGTATTGTATAGTGTGAACGTCGGAGGAGGTAGTTTAGATCTCTAAATATTTCTTTATCTTTTTTAGGTACTCTCAGTTGTCATCGATTGAAGAATCGAGTCTAATATGGTTACCAAGGAGTATAAGTAACTATTGGGATATGAAATGAACTCTCCAGTACAGTTTCCCACACCGATTTGATATAACGAGCTTCTAGGTCTGCAAATTTCTATAGAAAACGGTGAACACTTACTTACAATAAGGTAGATTGTTTCAAAATTTTTATAATAAAAATTGTGTAAAAAAATATATTCTCTTTTTAAACATTATGATTTTTTAATCCTATAAATTTTACCTACTCTTCAATAAAATAGTTTTATTTCTAACAATAACTTATAACAGATATCTTTTTGCGAAACATCGTAACTTTTGCAGTAATAAAACAAGCATACCATATCCATTGGTAATTTCCTTCGCGATCCTCACACGCATGCCCTTCGCTCCTTGGCTGTGATGAAAGGACGTGTGATGCGTACCCCACTATTGTGGTTTGTCTCACAGCAGCCAACCTTGCGGAGGACAGAGGGAGGTACCAACACTCCGCCATTAACGGAGTGCTACCACCTGTGTTCAAATTGAAATCGGAATACCAGTTTTTAATAATGGTTGCTCTATGGTAAGTATAGTTGAAAATGTTATGTATTTAACTAGTCTCTGAAATGGATTATGGGATAAAATATGCTTTGTGTAAGAAAATATGAATAGTGATTTATTTTATCCGTGGTTTTGGCAGCCGATCCCGCTCCTTGCCTTTGTATTAAATATTGTTGTATTTGTATTCATGTTTCATATTCATTTAAACTAAAACACTCGTGTGATAGTATTAAAAACCTCGCCACTGGCTCGGGTTTTCAACTCACACTCGTGTTATAATAACCCCTATTAATGATTATATTAAACGATAATTAATGATTATATTTTTTATTGATTTGTTACAATAAAGGCCACTAATAACTACGTATTTAAATATTATAATAGTTTATATTCTAGAGTAAAAAAACATAGCCAGCAGGGCAATTGTCTACGCATCTCGACATCGTCATCGGTTTCAATGAAAACGATCATCGGGTTAAAATGAACCTTTTTGTATTGTCTAACTTCATTACATTTAGTCAATTAGTTTTGGTCGTTTGACATTAGCCATCGGAATCAAAAAAGATAGACAATACCAACATTTTAAGACGATTACGAGGGACCTTGTAATCGGAATTCCGATTACGAGATGCGTAGACAATTGCCCTGCAGGTATAATATATATATGTTATATTCCACACTAGATTACTCTTACATATAGTATCTGAGGACACATTGCAGCGAGTCAATCTTACTTATAGCATTTGTGTGGTTTGTGTGTCACGCAGCTAAATTATTAAGGTATTTTAGAAAACTTTAAATCCTTTGGCAACACGGGTATACCGCAGAGTAAAAATTTCAAGCTAAATAAAACTTGCATCACATGCAGCCTTCACCAAGCATTGTCTATTCTAATCACACGCTATGTAAGCCACTTGTAATCACAATAAATGCCATTCACTCAAAAAGCAATCACATCTAAGCGGTGTGCAAGAGATCGACTATCCGAGATTGAATTGCGAATCCACGTAATATATCAATGGTAATCCGTTTAAGTTTAAGGGGCACTATATATCATGCGATGGTGGTACATAGCCACCCCCGCTGTTTGGTCGCCTAAGCAGGGTGGCTCTGTAACGCATGTTTAGGTGGATGGTGAATGACATAAACTGTAAGCGAGATCTAATCTCGCTTACAGTTTATGCTGGTCTATTAGATTTAACTCGATTAAAAAGCGAGTTTTTTTTATTTTTTTATCTCTTGGCGGCTTACCGGCCTATTGTGTTGAAATTGGGTACACTGATAGCTTAGGGTATGGTGAAAAATATAGACTTTTGATCCCAGGAACGCGGGTAGAGGCAGTCCGGGGCAGCTTAGAACTTAACAAATAAACAGATATGGACCAAATAATTAAAACCCGCTAATCGCTCATACGTTACGCCACTCACACGTTCGTCAACTAAGCAGGATGGCAGAGTGTTTCAACGGGTAGGGGGCTAACATTTTCCTGTTTGAAGGCACACGTCGCAAAGGAAATCCTGTACAGGACAGAGCTCTAAAATTGCCCGTTTGTGATAGTACGTACCTGTCGACTACAGTATGGATTGCAAAGGGGTAGGTGGGGTGCTTTATATGTTGTGTTAGTGTTATGAAATGATGGAATATATTTATTAGAAAGCACTAGCGTGTAGGTATACAAGGAAAGTTTATTTCTTCGTTATTGCTTTTCAGAAGAAAATATATGATAGATTGTTTAATAGATTAAGCTAATATATATGTATATTGGATTTACAATATAAATCTAAAATTATATTAATAATACAGATTGATTAATTTAATTTGAAACGTAATTCAATCAATATAAATCCAGTAAAAAAATTGTGACACTGATATTATAAACAGTTTATATTATCATTCTTTTATCGAAAGCTCTACGACGCTCTACGAAACTCGTAGCACTATTGTAAAGATCTCAATATGTCGGTTATTTTTACTGTCTTGGAGGAATTACAGCTCATCTCAAAGCCGTTATTCATAAACATATGAGTCGTTGCTATGGCAACTGAGCAGTGGAACAGAAACTCCATTTTATGTATCACTTTATTTAGTAGTCTGTATCTGAAGACGTTTTTGAATAAAGAGCTGTAATGAAAAAATTAAATGTATCTTACTATTTTACTTCCTATTCTACCACTCAGAAATGGCTGAACAGATTAATGGAACTGTGAACGTGGACAGATCATACCCTTATATGGGACTTTATACCGGGAAAACATAAGATCCGTCGGAAACCCGGGTAAAACCACGGAGCGCAATTTAGTTCAATTCTCTCCTATATTTTTATTGGATTGAAGAAACAATTTCAGCGTATTTACCTATCAGAATTAATAGGTACCATACATAATAAATGATGTAAAGTATAGGGGAGGTATGGCGGTATCGGGAGGCTTCAATCATTCAAACCTACATGAATAGTTAATCTATATCTATCTATACATGGGTAGAAGTACATAATACGTACATATATAAGTATTTATTACACGTAACCTAATTATGTTTTCATGATCTTAATTTACTGTGAAAATAGGTTTCATGTAATAACCCAGATTTTAAATTTGCTTTCTAACTTTTCACACAATTAAAGAAATATTTGTGATGAAAGTAGGTAGGTATCTACTTACAATAATAGCATATAGAAGTATGGTTTCATATCAATATTTACATTATAATGATAGTAATAAGATACGAGTAGCTAAGTAATTAATAAAAATAATACCTAATTAAAAAAGCTATAAATATTAAAAAGAGCATTAAAGTATAACAGGTAAACAACACTAAAATATTTCCATACAAATTTAAAAAATACTACAAGTTATGTTAACATTAAAATACGCTTCAACGTAAGTCTAACTGAGGACCTATTAGATTACTTGAGTGCTAAATTAGGTATCTCGCCCCACGTTTTAGAGTGCGAGTAAAGGCAGAATGACAAACAAGATAAATCAGAGATTTATGCAAAACCTCATAATGGTATAATGCTGAAGCTCCTGAAATTTTGATTCCTTAATAATGTACTACACTATACGCAGTAGCTATTAGCAGCCTAATATACTCATTCAAAGTCACCCTGTAGGTATATATAAAAAAAAACGACTTATCTACCTGCAGCAAAACCATAATAAGATAACCATGAGAAAGTAGATCAACATTATTAATTATAATCGAAACATCAATGTCAAACATCGCTAACATCTTTTGTGCGGTGCTCTGGGAAAAAATAACCGAGACGCAACCCTAACGACTTTTTCACTATACAACTCATTGGAATATTCGGTACCCCTACTTTGCCTGCGATGCACCTTGTTGCAAATTAAGGATTCAACCCTGTAAAAAAATGTGACCCTAAAGAGTCGTGGGTAAAAAAGTTTTATCTCTTTTTTTTATTATGCGTTATTGAAATGAGACACCGGGTTCGCATATAAAATTGGTCTTTTTGTCCGACGTGAAAGGGTTAGACACGTCGGGACTTTGCATTGAGTTTTTTTTTACAAAGAGTTAACCCTTTGCTACTGCGGTTCAGTTTGGTTCGTTATTTCGGTGTTAAAGTTGAATTTGCGTTTGCAATCACGTAGTAACTTTTTGTGGATGTTTTTATGCAATCCAACATCAGATAAGTAATAATAATAATATGTTTATTTTCAAAAAATTCCTAATACTAACTCATTCATAAAAAATAAATCAAGTGCCTATACTCATTGGTACCGAAGTACGGAAACATGTTATGCATAAACTTTTTGTATAGGTACATACTATTATAAAAGGTTATGTTATGATTTCTTAATTGTATTACCTATAGACAATACTAACAATTAAGCTCCAATAATAAATAGGTATATTAAAAAAGATTACTGCAGCTCCGAAGAGTACGTAGGAATCCGCTACAAGAAATGTCTTTATTTGAAAAATCCCACAGCGAAACAAACACAGTTTTAAGAAATTTCCTATACTATGATTTAAAGTACCTATTCTAAAAGATACTTGGAATATATATAACCCTAAACAGCTCTACTATTGTGCCATCATCACACAAAATACACAGACAAAAACCCGAAAAGATACCATCAACAATTTCACACTTGGCAAACGCTTAACATTTTTCAATTTGACAGTAGAGTACTTTATTTGGCCCGATAAGTATCGCCCCAGATTTGATCTGACATCATTATATTTGAAGTGCTGCCATCTATTGACTTCTTCCGTTATTGTGTAATTAAGATAAATCAAAATGTAAAAGGGTACTTTTGTAATTTTAGAAAATAAATTGGGTCCTTTAGGTAGAGTCTGTTGAATGAAAATGCTTGGGCCCTACAAGTGAGCACATTTTCTTAAATCAAGGTGTAATTAGGACCTACTAGCATTAAATAATTAAGTCCTAAATAATTCCCTTTTAATTATAATAAACATGCGCTCAGTTAGAATAATTTTTGCAACGTATTAGGTAGATCAGTAATCTACCAGTTTGTTATGCCAGCTGCACTTGAGAACCAGTTCTTTTCTAAGCTTTGAGTGATTACCACCTTCTATTATGGTTAACTACTTGTATATCCATGAATGATCCATAGTATCATCAGATAACCTAAGCACAGAGTATACCTAAATATAATAACGTGTTATGGCTATAAATGAAATGAAATGAAAATATATAAAGAAACATTAAAATAGGTACAACACATACCTACAATACAAACAATAAAAAGGACTAAAGAGAGAGATAGTAGGAAAATATAAGTGACTTAAAGGATTCAATCGTCTGGGCTTGTCGTATGGTCAGAGGTAGGAAGTTCCAAAGATGAACAGCTTGCACAGTGAAAGACTGAAATGATTGGGAAGTGTGAATGGAGGTTTTGAGATGAAGTCCAGTAGATTTACAAAGATTCCTTATGATAATAAGGGACTTTGGGATTCAAAATGATAGTAAGTATACCAAAGTGAAAGTATGTGAGTATTCCGGCGAAGGCGAATTGGGAGACGCTTGTG
Source organism: Tethea ocularis (assembly GCA_963555595.1). Lineage (NCBI taxonomy): Eukaryota > Metazoa > Arthropoda > Insecta > Lepidoptera > Drepanidae > Tethea > Tethea ocularis. The sequence goes on along the minus strand of OY741972.1, from coordinate 7,161,547 downwards.
CTGAGAACGAAACTGGGAGACGTGGTCATATTTGCGCAAGCCCAAAATGAACCGTATGCAAAAATTTTGGAGACGCTCAAATTTAACTGCTACTCAGTGAGGTCAAGTTAGCTAACATCAGCGTAATCGAGATAATATACCTAATAATGTTAGTTATGTTTTACTTGAATAAACTCAAACCAAAATTCCATTCAATAATCTAAAGAGCAAATCAAACACATAAATTTCACCCAACCCGTGCCTGGCGACATGTTTTGTAACTACGTCGCCGCCGTCACTCCCCGCTATTCGGACATACGCTCCTATTTACCAATAACCCTCACTGACCCTTAACCCTTCTACCTAAATATGACCTTTCGGGCAAGCCCCTGGTCATTGTGTCCCGAATTAATCGGCTAGTATGCCCATTGTGACGGCCACTGCCCACCCGTTATCGAAACGTGCGTCCGTCATTGTGTTTATATTAAAAGGTTTTAAGTGTCCCTTCTGCAGTTTAGGGTTAGTCCAACTGGTTTGCGAATTTTTTTGTTGTTGTGAAATCGCAGTGGTCAAAACGAGTTTAGAGTTTGCTAGAGCATTTTTAAATGTGCAAATCTACATTCATGTAAAGTTTTGATAATAATAAAAATTAGTTCAAAAATAATTTACTATAGATATTTGGCAATTACGTCTTTAATCGATTTAACTTCATTAATTTAATACCTATGAATGTAGAGACAATAATAATTAAGAGATGTGAATGTTTAATTGTCTATTTTATTTATATTCTATCGGCATCAATTAGATTTTATGGACCGATTAAAGTACTTATATCCATTTATGTTTATTGCATGGCTATAGAAAGAGACAGATACCTATAGAGATAATCTACTATTAAAATCAATTAATGTCTCTGAGTACCTACCTACGGTCGTATATCGCCATTTTATCGACTATAATTAAAATAACGTAAATAAATACCTATACTATTTAACTACCAATAACAATTTAAATTAAAAAAAAAAATTGATATTGGTAGTAGGTATTTTAAATAATAAAAATCAAAATACACCAACACCTGGCGATTAGGAAAAAAATGCATAATGCCCGATTAAAAAGGGAACACGCGAATTTCAGTGACAAAACGGATACTGCAAAACCCGAATACTGGCAACACTACTCAACTATTTTGCATACTGCACCCTTTTCTAATGGTTAACGATTTATTGTTATTATTTATGCACCGGAAATGGGCCCCTCATGTTTAGGTTGCAAATGTGCATCCAAGATGAATGTGTCGAGATCCTAAACAATTGGTTTATTTCGGTTATATACTATTAAACACAATCTTCGGTAGCACTATAATAGGGATATATTATGTTAATGTACCTACTTACCTACCTACAACCAACACGTATGATATACCTAAGTACCATCAACAAAGTTGAAGCATGATCAGTTTTGAGACCTTTTCGCTTGCAGCCAGTAATTATAGTTTGCCTTGTCCATTGTTGACAATAAAACGGTCTCTTGTAAAATCTTCTACTGACAATGACAATCTACTATTTTATGATAAGTGCATTGTCTGGTTATATTGTGTGAGACACAGGTAGCGGCTGGTCACTGCATGCAAAATACACCCTTAAGGTGATCATGCTTCAACTTTGTCGATAGTACTTACAGAAAATATCGTATAAAGTTTGAAGAGGATTATCGATGGTAACCAAGTTTCATGAGCTGTTTGCTACGCAAGTGGCCTAGCCAGATAGATGGATTAATTAATTTTCTGTTAAAGAGTTTCAGGGGAAACTATTAGCTAATCTATGTTGCAGATTTAGTACATAAGTATATAAAAAATAAAAGGTTTTCAAATTACATAACCCTGTGCAAATCTGGTCTTCTTTCTAATATAAATAATATATCCCTTATTCAATGTAAGCTGTCAGTCAAAATGCATTGAACAGATCAACGGGGAAAGGTGTGCAATATCCTTATGCAAATTTTATTCCTAATAATAATTCACTTTCTATTTTGTGCTTTCCTATTATCAATATATAGTTCAAATTTCAACAAATTTAATGAACGATAAGTTTTTGCAGTTTGCGCTTTGACGAAGTAGGTACCTACCTACCTACGAATATGATTTTATGGCATTAGAAATAGAGTTCAGATCAGCTTATGCAATTGTTGAGATATAAACCCTTATTTTATGAGTTTTCCTCTAATTTGCATGCCGTATTGTCAATGGGAGCTTTATTTTTTTAAATGGCCACAAAAGATTTTTTTATGAACAACATTGCGCGAATTCATGCAAAGTTAAAAATAGAACATCTGCTCTATAGACTGGGGATATTTAACTTACAAAGTAAGCTACCAGATCGATATCATGTATATAGGTATTAGGTATCTAAAAATATCCTACATTGAAGTAGGTAGTTAGAGCTAACAGATTCATTTAAAAAAAAGCCTTGCTGAGTTTTTTGCCGGAGTCTTCTCAGTTCAAGTGTATTCCGAACCGGTAGTACTTAGAGTCTATTGTAAAACTGTAACTTTTGATATTCATAAGTGCCTTATTAGGGCCTGATGAATAAATGAGTTTTGATTTGATTTGATTTGATTTCACAGTGTAGGTAGGTATAGGTCGCGTCATGTAAAAAGAACGCTGGAAGAAAGTGGAAGAGGTGTGTTTGCGCTTGTCTACACTCGTGCACGAACGAACTAGGCCTATTATTTTATTTTAGAACAAGCCTTTGGCTCTTTGGGTCTCGTATATTGATTATTGGTAGGTATACCGGACTTCACACCATCAAATAGACTGATAAATCGCCAAATGCGCAGCCTACTGCCAGCGTTCTTTTTACGTGACGCGAACTAAATACTATACTATACCTGGATGTCAAATAACTACCTGACCCAAATGGTTATTCTTCTTTGTATTTTTCAACTATGAAAAAATAAACATGTATTAGCATCTTACGTAAGAGATGACATAGCCAAAGGTGGCAAGCACGCAAAGCCCAGGAGTTGGCTCTCAAGTGCAGCTGCCGGAAAATACCTACCTACCTACAGTAAGAAATTGGACTGTAGTGGTACCTAATCAATAGCTTGGGCGCAGATGTTTTGTATTTTTTTCGGAATATAATACTTACCTACCTACTTCTTTATCCTGGCAAGATAGCAGTTCTTTATCGAATCCACAGGTCTATATTGTCATCGAATGATAAATTCGTCTAAGTAATTTTCAGAGCGCTGTTACTCAGTGGTCAAATCCCGAGACGAAGGTCCCTGGTTCGAATCCTACAATGAGCTTGACCTTTCGGTGAAGGAAAACATCGTGAAGAAACCATAGCACGGTGATAGGGTATTTTAAAGTACCTGTCTCTCTGGCTACCACCCTCAAGTTGAAAATATGCCTCTATTTATAATAATAGGTAGTCCTTATAGACGAATCATACTTTAGCTTTGAAAATAAATAATTGTATAGTTCTTACTACAGGCTGTGCTACAGGTAAGCAGGTACTTGCCTACTAGGTAGGTAAGCAGGCAAGCACCTAAGGTTTTAGATAGGTTCCTATACTAGAAATAAATTACCTACGATAGTTGCTAGCCTAACAGTTGTTTTAAATTAGGGGGTAAGTAAACACATTCAGTTATAGTCTATAGAGCAACACACGCGTGCTGGTCAGTGTCCACCCATCAAAACTAATAAAAAACAACAAAATTTTATTGACATTCAAACATCGTGAACTAGCTAAAACTAGTTCAAACAATAGGTTCCATACAAAATCATTATGTTTGGCAAATCCACGCAAAAATTTATAACGCAACAATAACTGACGGATAACCAGAAATTCAAGTTCATTTGATTATAACTGGTTTGATCACGCGCCTCTTTATAATTTGCAATATTTTTAAAGGGTTACAATTTGGGGTAAAATTGCGTAGGTAACTGGCAACACTGGTCTGCCATTGTCCAGTGTTATATTGTCTGGAATGACCTGCAATGCTTAACGAATTATTGAATTAGTTAATAATTATAGTTTGTCGTAAATTATTGAACTTACTACATGTAGGTAAGTATGAAAGATAAAATTTATGCGTATCTATTAGGTTGGGGAAAAAGTCTTTTTGCATTATAGTATGTATGAACTTGTAATAAAATCGCTTTGGCTATACTATTTGTATCTGGCTGGTTTAGGTATCATTGAAAGTTTAAATTTTAAAGAACATAATTCCAAATTCAAATTAGGAAAATGTGTGATTTTCATTTGTTTTTCGTACTATCCAAGTATTATCAAGATGAGTGAATCTAATGAAGAAATTCGATACATTTTTAAATTTTACTACAAAAAAGGTAAAAATGCAACGCAAGGCGCGAAAAAAATTTGCGATATTTATGGACCTAGTGCAGTGTCTGTGAGAGTAGCACAAATTTGGTTTAAGCGTTTTCAATCCGGAAAATTTGATGTCAAAGATGCACGTCGCTCTGGTCGCCCTATTACGGATAACAGTTTTGGCGCATTTGAAAAAAACTGGGTACACAAAAAAGCTCGATATTTGGGTACCTCACGAGCTCACTGAAAGAAACCTAATGAAGCGTGTACTCATTTGTGATTCTTTATTACGACGTATTGAAACCGAACCATTTTTGAAGAAGCTGATAACTGGTGATGAAAAGTGGATCACGTACGACAAGAACGTGCGAAAAAGGTCGTGGTCAAAGCCGGTCAGGCTTCACAGACTGTGGCGAAACCCGGGTTAACTCGCAACAAGGTGATGCTGTGTGTGTGGTGGGATTGGAAGGGCATTATTCATTATGAGCTGTTACCACCAGGCAGGACCATCGATTCTGAACTCTACTGCGAACAACTGATGAGATTAAGGCAAGCAGTTGAGAGAAAGCGGCCGGAATTAATTAACAGAACAAAATGGTACCTACATACTTTAGTTAAATGTAAATAAACTATATTAAAAAATGTTTTGAATTTACTTAAAAAATGCGAAGAAACTTTTTCCCCAACCTATTATTATACCTTTTTAAAATTAAAATCAAAACCTACCAGAGTAGGGAGGTAAGTACTTAGAATTGCTGGCGTACCTATCTACAGAAACTGACATGACGTGTGTGATATTCGTATAAGTACCTACTTTCTTATTATATTAGATTAAAAATCAAAACGATGATCGTTACCTACTATCGTATTTTTATTTTTCGTAATAGGTACTTAAGACTCCTGTGACTGACTGAAGAATAATTCTCAACTACGTAGGTATGTGTTAGAATACAAAATAAATATTCTTCCAGTTTCCTACTTTAATAAAAAAAATACCTACAATTTCAAAATCTAAAAGCTCTGTAAATTCTAAGTTTGAAAATTGCCCAATTTGGCGCCAAAATGCTACGTTTTCGTGCAGAGAACGCGCGCCGGCCGCCTCACGGCTCACCGGCTTTCACACACGAGCCCCGCCCCACATACGTCGGCCAATCGCGGGACTTTAAACACCCTCGCGCAACACGCATATTGATCTGCGGACACAGCTCGAACCGTTTACATTTCGACATATCACATGCTAAACAGCGACAAACAATAACATATGCATTATGTACATTGTAATTAAAACCTTAACTCATCGACTTAAAGTCGAAATCTCTTTACATTTGAATACATCACTTACAACAGTTTTTATTGTTGTACGAGGAGTAATTTATAACATGTGATCTTCCAAGCTAAAATAAGTCTTATTGGAATCTATGAAGGTAACGATTACTTTGTTTAAGTATGGGTATAAATGTGCTGCTGACTTAGTGACGGTAGTTTAGTTGGTTGGGTACCTATTTATATTTTTGAGAATAAGTATCTATTTGATGAAAAAAAAATTCAATTGTTATTTCGGATAATTACATTTAAATATACAATTAATTGATCAATATCTTCGATCGCATTAAGAGCCTAAAATAAATCATTTCAATCAAATAATTTATTACAAATAAATGGAACGAGTTATGAAATAGCGTCATCTAGCGTTACACAACAAAAATGTTTAAGTTAGCAAAAACCTTGAGGTACACAACTACAGACACAACATCACTAATGTTGAAATGGTTTGCGGCCAATAATCTCATGCTTAATTCCTCTAAAACTAAGTGTATAAGGTTTACTCTCCCCAATGTTGCTAGGAAGGACAGTCATGTCCTAGTCGATGATGTTAGACTCGAACTAGTTGATAGGACAGTTTTTCTCGGCATAACATTAGATAGTAAAATACAATGGGGTCCTCATATAGAAAGCTTAGCTAGTAAATTGAGTTCCGCCGCTTTTGCAGTTAGAAAAATTAGACATATAACAGATGTGGCTACAGCTAGGTTGGTTTACTTTGCATATTTCCATAGTATAATGTCCTACAGTCTTCTGCTATGGGGCTCGGCTGCGGATTTGGAATCTATCTTTATCTTGCAGAAAAGGGCCATTCGTGCAATCTATTGCTTGGGTCCTCGCGAATCCTTACGAACTCGGTTTAAGGAATTTGACATTTTAACCTTACCGTCGCTATACGTTTTTGAAAATATTATGTTTGTCCGTAAAAATTTAAATCTATTTGACACAAACAGTAGCCGCCATAACCTAAATACAAGAAATAAAGATAAAATTGTTACACCTAGATTCAGGCTAGCGAAAGTCAATAAGTCTTTTCTCGGGAACTGCATTCGCTTTTATAATAAAATCCCATATGAAGTAACTAAGATGTCTTATAATAGATTCAAAGAGTATGTTAAACATAAGTTGATTGACAAGGCCTACTATAAGGTGGCTCATTACATAGAAGACAAGAATATATGGTTGTAGTAGCTTCCCTCTGCACTTGCAGCCCCCTGGCCAAGTGATAATTGTATGAAGTTTATGTATATTTAAAACAACAACTGTAATTACATAAATTCAAAAAAAAAAGATCCACAAAAAAAGAAGCCTTGCTGAGTTTCTTGCCGGAGTCTTCTCAGTTCAAGTGTATTCCGAACCGGTAGTAGAGTCTAAAAATTGTAACTGTTGACATTCATAAGTGCCTTATTAGGGCCTAAACTGAATAAATGAGATTTTGATTTTGATTTGATTTTGAATGCATTCTTGATTACACTGACATCTAGCGGTCAGATATATCTTCGAACAAGGTTTAATATCCACACAGTAGACCGGTTGGTCTATCTAGATGGCCTATGCAAAGACTACTATTGTATAGCATCTATGTGAAAACATTCTACGGATTTTATAAACCCTTTGATTGAAGGCGTATATAGAAGAACCAATTTCACTTTACGGTTTTAGTAGTCTTTGAAGATTTTCATCTAAGCCTTTAATTAGTAGGTAGTTAACAAAAACGTTAGATTTGTTTATCTATTCAGTCACTGGGTATTAGCTATATTAATTATTAAGACGAAAAAGCAACGATACTAAAAACCATAGAATAAATAATATACTACTAATACCAATTAGTATCATTGCTTTTAGTCTTATTTTCATAAAATCACTTTAGGTATCAAGTAAACCTTCCCCCTACTTTATATAAATACCTACTTGAAATAAGTATTATCTAGTAATAGGTAAATTAAGACAGGAAATAATGAAGTCATATTTTTACTCTTACCAATGATTATTTACAAGATGTACTTAGCATATTTTTTTAATCATTAATTAATTACTTTAACACAAATAAATAAAGCACTTAAGTAGTATATTAAAACATCAATGAATTAATAACATAAATATTCATTTCAATGTAAATAAAATTATAATCAACAGCTCCGTGTGAAAATGTGTTAGTAGAAATATAGCTTTGAAATATTATAAAATATATTATTACTAACCGCACTTAGATACATGAATTTAGTTTAATGAATGATTAAGTTTATGCTAAGCTATTATTTTTACAGCTTATCATTGAAATGGATAAACTCAATTAATCATTAAATTCTAATTGAAATCTCTGAGTGCAGCAGTATGTACTTTTATATCAATTAACAATTTATGCATCCTCTGGTTTATAAACTTTCACAGGTTCATTCAGAACAAGGGGTATGTCACCACCACCATTCCTCGGGACCCAACCAGCAGATTCATCCTCAATCTTTTTTTTCTCTTCCTGTATGCGTTCATGTTCAGCAATTTCTATAGCATATTTAGGTGTGGTAATACCAAATAATCCGGCTAACGATTCCCCTGCATAATCGACAGCATTCAATACTTTTGAGCCAGATTTCCAAGCTACATGAGAGAACCATGGGCCCCATGGTAACGTTTTCTAGAAAAAAAAGTTGGATGATAATGTAAATGCTTTTTGTCGTGATTAATTATAATCTTTTTCATTGTTAATATATTCCTCTCTGCACTCCGTTTTTAATAAATACTTAATAATATTGTTGTATGTACTAGTACTCATAACAATGTTGTAGCCATTTTTTAATAGTTTTTAAATAAATATTAAATACTTTATCATTTACTACATTTGCCTTTTATGTCCTATGTCATATCCTAGGACATAAAAGGTATTCTAAGCTATCAAAAAACTAAAAATAAATTATGATTCATACAATGCAGCATCATAAATAATCAGTATCTTAGTCATACCAAGCCGCATTAGATCACAATGACACAACCTTACATTTAAATTTTAAACTTGTATTCATCTTGTATTGCACAGTGATTTTATAGGCAGTTAGTATTCAACTTAATATTAAAAACCTTGAATATCAGAGCTGTGTAATGTGTACGTGTGCAAAATATATTATATATGATTATTTTAATTCTTACAAGGACCTATTACATCTACAAAAATTATTTCTCTATATTATGATTTGCTTACTCACTGGATCAACATGTTGTTTTGGTTCATTTTGCAATTCCTTTACATTCTCTTCCTCTATTTCTTCGTCAACTCCATCACTGAAATGCAAAACTCGGGATGGTTTACTAATTGTAACATTTACTTGTGAATCAACTGTGTTTTGATTTTGACTGTCCATTTTACAAATAAATATTAAATTTAATTATAATGTTCAAAAATCGAATTCCGTCATGTCAATTATTTATTTAGGTACTAGCAGGTACTAGCAAGCACGGAACACTTTTACTCCTAGCGGAGAAGAATGTCGACTTCATAGAAAAAAAATGAGACGGAAGTCGCTCCTAGCGACATCTAGTTTTTTCCCAGGCTTCTATCTCAAAGTAGAAAAAAAAAAAAACGCTTTTTCTGGACACTTTCATTTGTAAGAAGACTCAAAACACATACGTTATTTACTTATTTGAAATCAAGGAAATAACGTATGTGTTTCCAGTCTTCTTACAAATGAAAGTGTCCCAGACAATGCCAGAGAATTAGAATATATAAAAAGAACAATAATAATTAAGTTATTTATTAAATAGGTAGGTACATTTTACAATAATTATTTACAATAAATGTACAAAATACAATGTACATATAAAAAAATCCTCAAGGCGGTCGCTGATGCCGATCTACATTTCCCAGACGGCTGGCAGCGTTTCCTCTTTGAATGGCCAAGCTAACGCGTAACGTTGCTTATAATTATGTTAATTGAAAGGTACATTTAATATTTTTCAAAATAATCTTCTCAGTTGGGCACTCCTGTGAGAGTGGTCGTGGTTTATATAGATGGAGTAAATGGAGGGTCCAAAATGTCAATATTTTCCTTGATTAAAGTTATTGCGGCGGTTAGTAGCGTTGCGAGTCATTGCACCATGGTGTATTGGGCTATCGCTCTTTTTAGATCAGTCCAATGAGCGGGTGATCGGCCATGGCATCGCTTGCCTTTTATCTGACCGTGAACAAGTCTTTCAAATTCAAATTCAAAAGTGTCTTTATTAAATGAACTCATTGCAAGTATTTTTAATCGTCAAATATGTAAAATAAAAAATATTTATATAAAAAACTGTGTCGTTCCTGGAGAAGTGACCAAAGAAGAACTTAAGGATTCGCAGCTGCACAGTCAATGAAAGTGTCTCCGTTATATGAAGCTCCTTGAGTATTGAGTTATTCGTTTTGAAATTAAAATTGAAGGTGATTTTAATGGCATCTTAAACATTACTAATTGTGACCAATGATTTTCATTTTTCGTTTCAATGCAGCTGCTGAAGCTTCCTGACTAAACAATCTATTTTTGAGTATGCAAAATCGTTTCGTGCATATAAAAAAAACAGTATTTACAATGTGTTCAATATTCGAAAGATTGTGTTCTTTACATTCATTCATAAATTCGAAACTAATTTTAGATTTAATTAATGTATTAATTTGTTTTTTTAATGAGTTTGTATGGCCATTTTCTTTTAGGAATTTGTTAATAAATGTTGCACAAAATTCGACGCAATCCACCACAGGCTTTGTTACGTACATCAAACTGGTTTTCTGATCATTATATTCCTTACATTGTACAAATAAATGTTGGGGTTCCACAGTCGTCGCCAAAAAAATATTGCGGCAAGTTTTGCACGACGTATTTTTCATTTTCTTTACAATAAACCCACACACATATGCACAGGCCTGAATTTCAGAATTTTCTTCTTTTACATCTACTTCTCTTACTTCAGGTAAGTCGACCATAACGATATTAGTTTCTGAGCTTGTTTGTGTGGGTTTCGAGACAGATAAAAAGGAATTGAAGTTATTAATTATAGTATTATATCTATCAGTCTCACAATTTCCGGATGTGCCCATATGGGATAGATTACTAAGAATAGCAGTTTTTAATCCTGCTACAAATTGCCCACACGTTGGGTTTGTATTTGATCCACAATTCCCACGAATACAGCCAAACAGGTTTTCGATCGGGTCCTGCTGCAGCCTTCTAGTTACCAAGGTGGTAATATTAGCCGCCTCCAAGTTTCTCCGTAACCTTAAGAACGCATTTAACGTTGTTATCCATCCATCTTGTGATGGCGGTTTCCGAAGACTCCCAATGAATTTAATTGTAGAGAAAAATAATTTCATTTTTTCCAGGAAAACTTTGTGTGGACTAGTTACAGACCAATTTGTTGAATGCGGCTTTCCTCCCCTTAAGTTAGAGCTGTCAGCATTCAACAAATCAAATAACTTGTCCATGTCCAATACAAGACTGGCTGTTACAACGGCTTCAGCACACATTGCACCTGGAATTAAAACATTTTATTAATTCAAGAGATACGTGCATGTCAATTCGCACACTGTGTTGGGTTCTTTCAATGTTGTGAAGTAAGTAGCCCAGTCGAGTTAATCAGAAAAAAGGCCTGATATCGCATAAAATACCTGTGAGATCCTTACTACTGGGCTACATTGCTACGAGAAATTTTTGGTCAAAAGCTAACCCGACTGGGCTAAAGAGTATCTAATCAATCTTTGATCAAGATAATAGACTATTTGACAGTATGAAAAATAAATTATTATTCACTAACCTATATAAAACATATTATTATAATTACACCGGAAACATCAGATATGTTGTATATTTAATAGTCATAATAATTTTAATTGATTTTAGATTTTAAGTTGCTGCTTTGATATGCCAGTCAAATACCCTATTTTGTTTAAATTACCAGTTGATATCCTTGCCAGTATTCCTCCAGCCACTGAGTGGCTCAAGACTTGAGCAGCTAAGTTGACCTTCATTTTTTGCTTTGTATTTGGTTCCAGATGTTCTTTCTTCAACTTAGGCGCATAAACGAAGTTTGGATTAGTGCTGTCAACCTCGTGGAATTCTTTTATATGGGACCATTTTGCAACACCTGTAGATAACCAGATATAAATAAATAAAATATCCTGAGATATTCTTCACACACGGTTATCTGATCCCAAACTAAGCAGAGTGGCGACCACGGACCGGAAGACGCAGCGTTGGCAGGTTGGACCGACGATCTTGTGAGGGTCGCGGGAAACCGCTGGATGCGGGTAGCGCAAGACCGGCCATCGTGGAGATCCTTGGGGGAGGCTTTTGTCCAGCAGTGGACGTCTTTCGGCTGACATGATGATGATGACTACTTTTTTGTAAATACATACAAAGATAATTACACCCAGACTCAGGACAAACAGACATGTTCATGCACACAAATGTTTGTCATGGAGGGGATTAAACCCACGACTAGCAGCGTGATAGGTAGTGTCTTATCCAACCACGCTTACGGGCCTGTATATTAATTTAAGTTAAGCTGTTCCTCGCGGTTTCACCTGCGTTCCTTAGATAAATAGTACCTACCCTATGTTCTTCTCCATGCCATATTATATGCTTATACGTCATATATATATATATATATATATAGGCCAAATTTCATCGTATTCAGTTCACCGGTTTAGATGTGAAAAGATAAGACAGACATTTTGCATTTACAATTTACAATATTACTAGCTGTTCCCCGTGGCTTCATTTGCATTCCCAGGATAAAAAGTAGCCTATACCTTCGGGGATAATGTAGCTTCATATTAGTAAAAGATTTTTTTTAATCGAACAATCGATTCCATTTTTAACCCCCGACGCAAAAACGACGGGGTGTTTGTTATAAGTTTAACATGTCTGTCTGTGGTATCGTAGGTCCCAAACAGATGAACCGATTTTCGTTTGTTTTTTTTTGTGTTATAGATAATTGATCCCGAGTGTTCTTAGCCATGTTTTTTTAATGAAGATCATCAGCTCTTTTCTAGTTTATGAGGGGATCTGACTAACTTCCTTATATCCGATCGATTCCCCGGTCCCCCGACAAGACGACGACGCTTGGAAAATAAAAATATTTGAACTTACATAATATATGTGACGATAATAATTATAATATGTTTAAAATATTTGTTGTACGTTTTTATAGTTTATCTTTTGGATCAGGGGGTTTTTAAAATTTTTAATTTTACTTTTATTTAGTTAATTAGCGCGATCAAACAAACACTCTACAGCTTTATTATTAGTATACAGATATTAGTATGGTTTTTTTTAAATAAATTATAACCTATGTTAAAAAAAGGTAAAGGGATTGTTATATATGATGATATAGTCTCTATCTTACCTTTACCAACCATCCCATAAGAAGAAATGCTTGTTGTTGTTATTTCAATGTCATATTTCATAAACATGTTTCGGAAACATTTTAGCAAATGTGGTGGGTCAAAAAACATCACAATATCTTTATTTTGTACTGTAATGTATGGATTCTGAACAGTTGCACCCAGAATTGTGAATGCTCTTCTATTGACCCCATCCATATCGCAGACAATAGCCACAATGTTAATACCTGCTTCAAAGCATTGATGTAAAACCTGTAATATAAAAGTCAGGATAAAGTGGTTATTAAAAAAAAGGTGTTGATCAAGGCTGGATGTATAAAAAAAAATACCTCTTTTATTAGAACTGCTAACCTATCTGCAGTGGAAAATCCACTAGAAAAATAGTGGGCAATTGGCTGCTTGATTCTTTTTCTTATGCCTGAGATCATAAAAACTAGAGCATATGCTGCTATCAGCGGTGACCTTCCATGGGTGCCATGGTCTTGATATCCTTCAATGATATCATCTTTGAAGTTATATTGTAAATGTTTTTTTAGTGACATTTCATCAAACATCAGACAATAATAATTATCAGATGATGCTTGTGTATCTGCAAATCTTTTTAGCACATTAAAAATGGGTTTATTAATACCAACTTCAAATGGCAATTTCCGCAAGAGTATTTTTAATGTGCTTGGTGATGGCAATGGGAATAATCTTCGTAACAGTCTATAACAAGTTGGTGATCTTTTATAAATTCTGAGTGCTGTGATCTTTTCTTGTTTTGACCACCTCCGACCGGAATTTTTTCTATTAAAATTTCTTAATTGCCCCTGTAACAGCAGGGCAAATGCAGGTGTAATTTTTTTTGACAACTTTTTTATTGCTAAATTTTCAGTGATGGCTTCTAATATCTCCTTTTTTTTTAGATTTTTAATTCTATTTCTCAGTTGGCAAATTTTTTTCGTATATTTGCGACATTTTTCTAATAACCTTCTATTCTGTTGTGTTTCATTGGGTGAAGCAGCCAATAATCCAGCCACTGGTCGCACATTTTCTTTTGTCTGATGTGAATGTGCATCATTATTGGTTGCAACAGATGGTCCTTTAGACTGCTGTTGTGGTGCAGCCTCTAAATTTGAAATCTCTCGAAATGGCCTCTGTTGTGATTGTCCCGCAGAAGGATATACACTTACAGTGGGTTCTCTCTGAAATTAAAACAAATATTATTTTCATGGAGTACCATTACAGCTGGTCACATGATAGACTGTTGACTGGCCTGCCTCAGCAGTTCTGCTTTCTGAATATAGAATGTAGGTTTGAATCCCTACCTGGGTCAACATTGAGGTTAGACGATTCTACGATAAACCAATCTGCTTAAACCTAATAGGACCTATTAGATAATTTACATAAATTACTAATTTTACTAACATCACATGGGATAGCCGTTCTTCGTAGCTTTTTCTTACAGTTGTCTGCAAAATCTGCATCCATAAAATGTCGCTGACACAGCATTCTGTGCTCACTGTGTAGCTTTTTTTGAAAATTAATGAGTGCATACTCGTTTTCATCCTTTTCAGGAAACATATACTTCGCCCATAGTAAGCAGCTAAAAGGGTCAAATTTTTAATAGAGCAAAGGATGCAAAATATAAATTTTTAGTAATTTTTACCTACATAGTGCCTACATATTATAAAAAATCAAGACATACAGCAGAAAACGTTGCTTTCCAAGAAATTGATAAAGTAAGGGTAGGTCACTTACCGAATGAGGTTAGTTACTCCAGGCTTAGGAAAGCGAAACAATTTCACCTCATCTTTAGCAGGTGAGCAACCACACTTAAAACATTTTCTTTTATCTTCCATTTTTTTACACAAGAAAAAATAAACCAACACACAAAATCACAGCAAGCAAAATTTAAAACGAAACTACTAGGGTTGGCGATCTGAGATCAATTAATTGTAGAATCGATTTTTTGGGCCAGATAAGCATTTTTTTTAATCGATATTAAGCAATGAATCTCGGACTTATGAAAGACAGACGAGCTGTCCCACTCACCCACACAGCTGTCTTCATCAGATAAGAGGGCTTTAAACCTAAAAATTTGAAAGTTGACGCGACGCGATCTTCGGTGGTCTAACACCCGCGACATTAAGAGCCACGTTTACAAACTGTTCTCGAGAGTCGTCACGAACCGTCTCGCCAGAAGACTTGACGAGTTCCAGCCACCACAACAACCGTAGACCACATCCATACTGTTCCGCAAATTGTACAGAAGACTGAGGAATACAACCAGCCGCTGTGTATGGCATTTGTGGACTACGGGAAAGCCTTCGACTCCATCGAAATATGGGCAGTTCTGTCCTCTCTGCAACGATGTCGAATTGCTGGCGTTACATCGAAGTGTTGAGGTGTCTGTATGACGCTGCCACCATGACTGTCCAGATCCAAGATCAGAAAACCAACCCCATCCAACTGCTCAGAGGGGTGAGACAGAGGGATGTGATATCCCCAATGCGTTGGAGGATGTCTTCAAGACGCTAGAATGGACTGCACAGGGTATCAACGTGAACGGCGAGTACATCTGACACCTTCGCTTTGCCGATGACATCGTCATAATGGCAGAGACGGTGGAACAACTAGACCGGATGCTGCACAGCCTAAATGGAGCCTCTCAGCGGGTTGGCCTTGGCATGAATTTGGACAAGATGAAAGTCATGTACAATTCACACGTCTTATCGAGTCCAATCCGCATCGAAGGGTCGCTTCTCGAAGTTGTTAAGGAGTATGTCTACCTAGGGCAAGTCATCCAGCTCGGTAGATACAACTTTGACAGAGAAGGCAACAGAAAGATCCAGTTAGGTTGGGCAGCGTTTGGAAAACTTCGTCAAGTCTTTTCGTCCACAATCCCGCAATGTTTGAAGACTAAGGTTTTCAACCATTGCGTTCTGCCCGTTATGACATACGGTGCCGAAACGTGGACACTGACAGTCGGGCTGGTCCACAAATTCAAGGTCGCTCAGTGCGCTATGGAGTGGGCTATGCTCGGAGTTTCTTTGATGGATAAAATCAGAAATGAAGTTATCCGGAAGAGAACCGGAGTAACCGACGTAGCCTGCAGAGTGAGCAAACTGAAGTGGCAGTGGGCTGGCCATGTTTGTCGAAGGACTGATGGCCGTTGGAGCAGACGAGTCCTGGAGTGGAGACCGCGTACCGGCTAACGTAGTGTGGGGCGCCCCCCAGCTAGGTGGACCGACGACCTGAAGAAGACTGCTGGGACAGACTGGATGCGGAAAGCGGAGGACAGGGTGTTGTGGCGCTGCCTGGGAGAGGCCTATGTCCAGCAGTGGACTGCGATAGGCTGAGTTGATTGAAGCAATGAATCGATCTGACACTAGAAAATTGAAATTAGTTTTTTTCTTCTTATTATTTTTGTGTTTGTGAACGCAAAGGTTTCAATTAGAATCGATCTTTTTCAGAGAGAATCGCCATCCCTAGAAACAAAAACAAACTAACCAGACGCCATTACAGGTTTGTTTGTGTTACAATATGTCAATATGAAAATCATACTCTTTATACAATACCAGTACTATTCTAATGTTACGTCCACATTACATAACTGTTTAACTGAGGAAATGTGATGATTTAATTTAATTTTATAATTTGAAGCATATTTTATCTATATAATTAAAAAAATAAAAAATATCGGTTTGGTATAAATAACTACTACTTCATAATTTATGGTAGCAAGTATACTTCAATGGTAACATTTTCTTTTGGCATATCAGGATTGTTTGTGTTACAATATAATAAAATAAAAATCATACTCTTTATATAATACCAGCACTATTCTAATGTTAGGTATACAGTAAACTGTTTTAAACTGAAGAAATGTGATGGATTAATTTAATTTTATAATTTTAAGCTTACTTTACCGAAATATTTTAAAAATTGATAATATTGGTTGGGGATAAAAACTACGATGTCATAATTTATGGTAGCAAGTATTCTTCAATGGTAATATTTTCTTGTGGCTTAACAGGAGGTTGATGTGTTACCACGCTAACTATTTCTTAAATTTCTTTGATGGCAAGTTGGTTCTTTTGCCCTAGTAGGTATTTTATGATGCCCATAGAAACTTGATAGCGGCTGCTAGCAAGTAAACATACTATTCAGTAATCTATGCAAGTCAATAGACAATAAATAATTGATTGTAGGGTTGCGATCTGCCAGCCGAGATCGTTTGAAGTATCGATTTTTGGGCAAAATAATCGATTTTTTATTTTTTAATTGATCTGAGACACTCACAAAATCAAATTCGGTTTTTCATTTATAAAATTGGAATATTTTGTTCTTGTAAAGCATAAAATATAGTTTTCAGTTCTTACCTTTTAATGTTAAGCTTGACTTAGGTGTTAAAGTAAAAAACCATAAAAGTGATTGTCTTTTTTATTTCCCAAACAAATAAAAGAATCTTTTAAACTTCGATATCATTATTTTTAATCGATTCATCAGGATTCCATTCAAATCGATTTAATTTTGTATCAACCCTCAACAAAAACAATTGAAGGACTTCATAAAAAACAGTTATTTAGGGAATATACCATTGAAATAACAAAATATAGTAATTTTAAAAGTTAGAAAAAAAAGTTCTATTCTTATTTTATGTATGTACGGACTTTGTACGGATTTTTTTGTTGAATGTTGATACACAGTCTCTATTATATGGCAACACTGCTCCGTAGTTTGTTTTGTTTGTTGTTCTTCGTTCGATTGGAGGGATTTGATATATTTCCTGGTGATGTAACCATTTACAACATTCGTCATCGGTAATTTTAGGTGTTTTATTAACCGGTTATACGGTATGAATTTTCTTTAAGTTTTAGGTAGATTTGCTGAGTGTAAATTGATAATTTATTAGCCGGCGAGATAAAAGAAAACTCTTAAAGTAGAAAAAATATTTTAGAAGATACAAATAATTTCTGATCTGATTGAAGTCTTTTCATTTATACATAATCCTGTCAAAGATCCAGTCTATCCAGTGTTAACTTATTATATAACGCAGCTAACTTAAAAACTTTTTAAACAAAAAATACATTTAGCTGACTAAATAAAGTATATTTTTTTTTGGAATATCGAAAAATGTATACTAACGATATACTAAAGATGTATGAAATCTATTAGAGATATGCATGTAATGTATTAGAGATATAATGTAATGTTAATGCTATTAAGAGTTGACAGATTTTGATTGATTCGGATACACGCTCAATACACTGACCCATATAAGAGATAATTTTTCGGTACGGACATGTAAAAATAGTTGTGAATTATGTATCGGTTTTTTAATTAATTAGGTAATTGAATAACCGGTTTTCTCTGGTTATTGTCAATTAGTCACACCACTAATATTTACTAATCAATCATTGATTGATTCAATCAAAGACCACAATTCAATCAATTTAATTTAAAAATCAATTAATACTACGTTTTTATCACTATTGACCACTATTTTACTACAAATTTTCAAAGTACTTATTTACCTAGTTCTATAGGTACTTTAATCATGTGAAGATTATTAGTTAGAAATTTAAGCTATTCCTATCATTGCCCTATGTAATGTAATGAATGAGCTTGCTGAATGGTGGACACATACATGTAGACTAAAAAGAAAAGCGGTTTTGTGATAACAAAAACATAATGGAAGGATTTTGTAGAGGTTGTTTGGTTAAATTTGATGATCCGACTGAGTTGCTACAGTACACAGAAAAGAACAGAAGGTTGTTTGTTTACTCTACCGGCTTGCAGGTATTTTATAATTTTCATCACAATACAACATATTTTTTAACCTTGTTTGATCTCTAAACCTCCTTTTGTAATGGTACTGGTAGACATCCCTTACGTCTTTTCACTCCTAATTCATATTGTGTGCCTGATCTAAATTTTATGTTTTAACTTAAAATTGCATCACTGACCGATGAAATAAGAAAACTATTATGTGTTGCTTGCTGTAGTATGGTAATCAACCAGCATGGGGGTTGAACTTAAATACCTATGCGCACACCACTGGTTATGTGATTTCTTAGGATGTATCTTTATATATAATTAAATATGTCATTTAAACATATTCAAGTTATGTTACATACTGATCATGGAAGAAATTCCAAGTTACTGAAATTTCCATAACTAAAATAAAACAAGAAGATAATGAAAAATCTACTTTTACTCCTTTTTTCTTCAGGTGAAACGTAATGATGCATTTACATTCCTGCTGTGCAAAGAGTGCTATTTAAACATGAAGTCATCCTGTAAGTTCAAGAAACAATGTCGGAGTTCAGACAAGAGGTTCAAGAATTATATAGCATTGAAAGACATTGGAGATAATATAGACTTTTGTACATTCCTCAAGAATAATGATGATACTTTGGCATTCCGGTAAATATACATACTTTTTATAATACACTGGTGCCAATTCTGTTGTTTACGCAGCTCATCATGTATGCTGAAAGGTAGCCGCTGGCAAAAAGGATCTCTAAGATCCGGTCTTGTGCTACCCGCATCAAATAACCTTTGATTTTTGATGACCTTTTGTAGATTCAATGAAATAAAAAATATAATTTATTTCAAAAGTTAAGGAATTATGTATGAGTATTGTAGTTACTTAATTATTCATGAAGTTACCAGTAGTGTAGGTATTTGGTAATTTTAAAGGAATACTTATTTTTCTTTACAGACTGCCAATGTTGAGTGGCAACAGCACACCAGCAAATCAGAAGTGTAGAGATGATGACAATGGTATTACCTCTTCTATATCATATTATAGACCTCAGATAACATGAATTAGTTAACTGTGCTATCTTTCAACTTATCAAAACGAGCAGGATAGGATTTTGGAAATTTTAGATATTTACTAAATTACTAGCATACGCCCCACGGTTTCAACCGCGTTTCCGAGAGATCTTATGTACCCGAGGGATAAAAAGTAGCCTATGTGTGTTAATCCAACGTGTCAGCTACCTCCATACCAAATTTCATTAAAATTGAATCAGACATTTGAGCATAAAGAAGTAACAAATACATACACTCACAAACTTTCGCATTAATAATATTAGTAAGAATTTTAATCGTATTTACAGAATCAACTTGCACTAGCATCCGCAACTTCATGTCTGATATACTGCAAGGCGAAGAAGTACCTGATACAGAAGCGCGGATCATCCGCGAAGTTATAGAAGAGGAGGCGGATTTGTTGGACGACTCACTCGACTCGCACTGGCTCCAAGATGACATTTCTATTGATACTGACTTCAGATTGGATTTGAGGTATTTTTTACTATAAACTCTAGTTTACTTAGTTATGGATTAACTACAAGGAAGTATTTGGTAAGTAATCATCACAGATCATCCAATCCAAAATGATAAATTCAATGATGTGATGATTATTCTAAAATTGTAGGAAATAGAGAACAGTGAGCTCAGGTGTTTATGACCTCTATTTTTCTGAATATGCCAACTGTACTTTTAGATTTTAAAAAACAGGTAACAGCCTGAAACTTCCTGAATTATTACAACATTCAAAAATATTTGGTGGGTGCTTTCTCCAACTCTCTATTGTGGTCTGTCCTTTCCAACTTTAGTCCAGTATGGCCCCAGGGTTAGGAGGATATTGTGTTCCCATCTTGTTTTTGGTCATCCCTGTTTTCTAGTCTTTTGGATACCATATAATTCTTAATTAACCTTAACATGTTACAGTTTTAGCCCATTTTCAACGCCACGTTCTGTAAATAACGACCATTGCTATACTCCAAAGAAAATAAATGATCCAAGAGAGCAATATGAGCTAAATTATATTGCTTCAAAGAAAATTCTAGAAAATACTAGTGACATTATACATAAAAATGAAGAAGTTGTTAATGCACTATTACCAAATGAAAATGTGACCAATCACACAGAATATGAAAATGGAATAACAATAGAAAAATATGAAAATATAGGCAATGGAGATCTAAAAAATGATGGTGATTTAATAGAATATGTAGATCTTATAGATAGTAGTGAATTAGAAGGAAAAAATGCACTGAATTACTATATAGAAGATATTGCAATCATAGAGCAAACAGATACTGGTATTAATAATAAAGATAATGTAACAATACAGAATAATGTATGTTCTATTGACAAAAATTTAGAAGAAGCATTAAAGAATGAAACAAATAAAGCATTTTCTTTGGATGAATTACTTCTTTCTCCACCAGGTAATATCTGACGTTGTAAATAAAATGTGTTTTGTAAAATTATATTTTAATGTTTACATAACAGGGGGCCAATACCACTAACAAATTTTGACTAGATTACAATTGGATCGCAGCTGAATTACGACTTTTGCACGTTTTCGTAATCCATTAATAATCTGGCAACGATCGAGATCCAATCATGGTTGAGTTAAAGTTGACGTTCGATCGAAAGTTATAAAAGTGGTATTACACGGTCTACGTATTACACTAAACATTTGACCCACCATTGTAATTTCGCAGAATTGGCCCCCAGAGCTCTGTTATACAAATCTTCTTAAAATACAAATTAAACTTAGTTGTAAGAAATTAAAAAAATATATTATTTCTACAGTGTTTTCAAATGTGACAGCGCCATCAACACCAACAATAAACAACATATTGTTTGGTGATAAAATAGATATTGATGATGCAAACAGTCCAACGGGGCAACACATAGAAAAGTTTGATAATGTAGAGGGGAATGTAGATATACTAGAAGATTTTTTTCAAAATGACACAATAGAGTTGAACGAAAATAATGCCATTAAACATGAATTTATTGATGAAGATGAAAAAGATATAACAGAAGACACTGATCACATAGAGATATATGATTTAAACACTCTGTTTTGTCTAGCATGCAAAAAGCAATTCAAAACAGCAAAAATGTTAAAAACGCACTTAACAAAGAAACATCAAATCACTTTGAAAAAAACGTATAATTACAGTACTAAAGTATGTAATGAATGTGGAAAGACTTTTGCTGGAAGGGCTAATCTTCATAGACATATGAAAACTCACAAAGCAAAACCGTCGGTAGGTTTATAAGTAAATGTTGCCAATATCTATATATATAAAAATGAATCCATATTTCACTTGGTCATGGCATGGCATCACGCGTCAACGGTTGGACCGATTTCTCAAATTCTTTTTTTATTGTTTTTAGGAGGTTCTTATGAAAAAAACGTAGGTAGGCAAGTAGTAGGTTATTTTCAGGGCAGGACAATGTCTACGAGGCCAGCTAGTAGCATATTAAAATTTTTGCAATATTTGATATCAAATAAAGTATTGATAAAAAGATTTTAATAGACTACCTGGATACGTATTTGATTTTTTTTTTTTTTTTTGTTTCAGAAACCTAATGAGATATTTAAATGCGAATATTGCCCAATTGAATGTTCAACTTTGGCGATATTAAATATGCATATGAAAACACATACAGGGATTTATGTCAGTAAAGATCCTGGCAAGGTAAGCGTTCATTACTTACTCAATTTTGGATGAATTTGATGAAATAACCAACATTTCCCAATTTAATTACATAGACTGAAACGTGGGTGAAAAGAGATTAGTCAGATATATAAATATTATTATTTATTTAATACTTTCGGCTGATATTATGATGATTTATTTAACATAGAAATCTAAATCAGTAAGAAGTATAGAAGTGGCATGATTGAAATACATCACTGACTGCTAATATGGTACCATTATATACTTTTCGCCCGCTCTCATTATTGGCTTATAAAACTGTTATTATAAATTATGTTTGTATTTTAGAAATATGTTTGTACCATTTGTAATGCAGAAAGCACTACTCTTAGTAACTTCAAGTTACATATGAGGAGACATACAAAGAGTTACACTCACTTTTGTAACGAATGTGGCAAAGGATTTTATAGAGCCTCCGACTTGAAAAACCATTTGAAGTAAGCTGTCTATTATTTAACATATATATTAATTATATGTTTACAAAGAATGCCTTGAAACAAAAATTTGAATTCTTTATGGATTTCTCAAGGCGTTTTCGATTACCAAAATTAATTAGTTAGTTTTTAACTCAAGATGTGATCTGAAGGGATTCAGCTTCAGTAAAATCCTACCTATTGTTCCATACTAAAATTCTAAAACTAATAATGTACTTATATAATTTTTGTATGTATCATTTAAAGACTATACCGATGTTCTCGTTTTAAACAAAAATATTTTTCTTTTTACAGGTGTCATAACGGCATAAGTCCGTTTAAATGCACACACTGCTCTCTCGAGTGTGACTCTTTGGCGAGATTAAATATGCACCTTAAAGCACACGGGAAGACTGCCATTAAAAAGGAATCTACCAGAGTTAGTATCTACTTAAACTACATCTGTATTCTAGAGCTGTCATAATGTGTGTGAGAGCTGCAAACCATTTGGCAGACATTTGAAAAAATCGCGATGCTATTTACATTAAGTTATAACTTACTAGATGTCCCCCGCGGTTTCACTTGCGTTCACGGAATAAAATGTAACCTATGTCCTTCTTCAGGTGTAGGTTATCTGTGTGCTAAATTTCATCGCAATCGGTTCAGTAATTTAGGCGTGAAAAAGTAACAAACAAACTCGCTTTTGCATTTATAATATTAGTAAGAATACCGGGTTTAGGTGACTCGTTACGAAAACCGATACCATGGATTCAGTACATGATTAACGTCTAAGGGCCCCCCCCTAAGCGTTAGAGTTTTGCGTCAGGTTTTTAATTAATTTTACCCTTAACGTCTTGTAATTTTTTTTTATTTTCTTCACTTAAAATTGCTATGTAACTTATTTATATCTCAAAAATCACGTTGATCCGCTACTTCATTTCTGCGTGAAAGAAGGACAAACCAGCAAACACACATTCACATTTATAATGTAATGTTGGTAAGAATTAACTATCGAAGTTATTCAGAGCTACGTACGTACGAGTTATTCGGAATGAGGCATACGATACACAAACGTGGCTAAAACAGCTTTCCTACCTAGTATATAAGGTACTTGTTGAAATGTATGAAGAAACCAGTTCTACACTTTTACATTTCTATGGCCATATTATTGATGTTTCAGAAATATGTTTGTACCATATGTGGTATAGAAAGCACTACTCTTGGTAACTTCAACATACATTTGAGAAGACACACAAAGAGCTATACTCATCATTGTGTGGAGTGTGGCAAAGGATTTTACACTTCCTTCGAATTGAGTAACCATATGAGGTATGTAATGTCTAAAAATAACTTAAGCAACATAGGTGTTTGTAGTTGCATAATAAATTACATTACAATTATTAACCGACTTCAAAAAAGGGGGAGGTTCTATATTCGACTATATGTATTGTTTTGGCAACACTATTGATTGTATGAGATCGGGTAGCCGGTGATCAAAGACAAAGAAATATAATACTTTCAATCAAGCTATTTGCTTAAGGTATGGTTTCCTCCAAAAGCGGTGCCATCATGTAGCGACCGTAACACAGCGGTGAATGACGTCACTAGAACGTTGTCTATGTTAACCAAATGGCGCGGTTTCCTAAAGAACGTAACGTAACGGTGTCAATTACCGTTCTCTAAGAAACCGCGCTATTTGGTTAACATAGACAAAGTGACGTCATTCACCGCTGTATTACTATCGCTACATGATGGCACCGCTTTTGGAGGAAACCTTACCTTTAGTCTTACCTCTTACAGCATATGTAACTCATTTTGATCAATTCATTTCATGATAATTTTTTCAAAAAATTGCTTATAACCTGCCATCTACTTACAATTACAGGCATCATACCGGGGAGCGCCCATTCAAATGCGAACATTGCAACCAAAAGTTCGCGCATCGTTATTCTCTCGTCAAACATTTAAAACTTCATGCAGGTAATTTTACTATACATTTAATGAACATGTATTGTTTATTTTAATAGGTGTAGTAATCAAATATCAAGTTGTTTACAAAGTATGGATAGAATAATATAAGCAATCAGTTTCAAAACTGATTTTATGGTAACAGGAATGTTCGCTCTCTCGCTCGCTCATCTATTGCGATATATACCGACTGCTTATATTATTCTATCCATACTTTGCCAATTTCAAGTCGAATAAGAAAAAGTATTGAACAATTATTAATGGAAATATTTTTACTGGTACTGAACCACCAAAAAAAATTACGTACTGCATAAAAAAATACTCTGCACTTGTTCGATATTTAAACATGTCACCATTTTATTTTTTCAGATGATAAACGATTTCATTGTGATTACTGTAAGAAAAGTTTTGTGACGAAATCGACTTTAATAAAGCATTTAAAAATGTCTAAATCATGCTTTGAAGGTAGGACAATGATGCCCTATGATACTAAATATAATGAAGACAAATTCGTATATTCACCCAAAACCGAAGAAGAATATAATGTCGAATATTTAGACGAAATTGAGGAAGGCGCTGGTGATCCATACTTGGATCAAATAGAGGAAGAACCTGATGATCAGTATTTGCACGAAATTGAGGATACTAATGGTCATATAATCGCTTCAAGCTGAGGATCACACTGATGGTTAATATTGCTCCAAATTGTGAATATGAGGCAGATATTTGTCCATATTTGAGGAAACGGTAAATAATAAAGTTATTTCTTTATTTTATTAACTTATGTTTTATTTTTAACCCCCGGAGTAGAAGAGGGCTGTTGTAAAGTTTGAAGCATAGAGTAAATAATATACTACGATTACTACGTACAAGTTTGAAGATTGTCGCCGATTGTTGTTTACGAACTAAGCTACTAGTTACGTCACCTGTCTTTCTTACAAACTTTATTAAAAAAGGATAGGAGATATTTAAAGCTGTCAAATTAATCCATGTCATTTAGATGACACGGGGAAATACGCGATTTTGAACCAGGGCGCGTCAAAATCTGATATTCGAGGACAAAATAACGACAGACTAGGAATTCGAATCCGTGATGGTGGCCCTGCCAGGAAGTGCTACACGCTTTCATTCACGTGAAAATAAGCAATCTGACTCATTTGACTAAAATATTTTGGTATTTTATGTATAATAACATAAGTTTATAGAAGTAGTTGATGATGGGTCAACCTCTGTTTAGGATGCGATCTAGTTAATTTTCAGAAATGTCGGTCTTACTCGGTATAATAAAAGACGTAAAATATTTCAACAACACCTGATTATATTTAAAAAGGTCTGAACTAAATAAAAAAAATATACAAAATAAAAGATTGCTCTGACCGGTTCAACAGGACATAGTAGGTACTAACTGTATATTTGGTTAAATGCATAATTACCGCCAAATTTATTTATCTATAATGTGATAACTGAACAAATCAATTCTTAAAATCTAACTTACTACATATCATGTACTTAAAATTATGCCACTCACTATCGTGTGCGAGTGCATTTATCAACTAGTATCATATAAAAATGTATAATTAGAACAACATAATTATTTATTTTAGAACAGTACTATGTAACATTGGACCCATTAGCACGAAATTAAAAATAAATAATAGTTTATAATAGGCTAGTTTACACAGTCAAAAATAAATAACCAAACACTAACCAATGCATAAAACATCTAAAAACACGAGGAAACATCAAATATGTTGTACATTTAATGCTTTTTATGATTTTTAATAACCAGTAGAACCACTAAGAGTAGATCATTTGATGCTGTGAAACAATGACGTCATTAGGTTAGTATTTCATACAAACTTCCATATAAACTATTGTTTTGACATTTATTAAAAAGTAGCTGATTTGATATGTCAGTAAACTACCCTATTAAGTAGTTAAAATCTTAGTTTGGATTTCATATTGAAATATGTGCAAATGGGCTCCAGTGCACCATGATTTTAAACAAATTGCAAATAATTTTGTTCTTCAATTTTAATTATTATTTGTAACATTATTTAAATTAAATGTACATAGTTACTTTTACAATATATTTTACAAAATTGTTAACTACATACCTATTACAATTTATCTACCTAGTTAACTTTAGTGCCTCGTCGTATAAATCACAGACACTTCCATGTTTACTAACGTACAAGTGACTATAACATATTAGGTACATGCAGTGAATTGTTTCATGAGTAAGTGTCCAAAATATACTTCAAATAACGACAAAGATTCCAATAAAAGATAGCTTCGTATTTTTTTTTTCAGAATATTGAGATTTTAAAACAACATTGACGTTCGGCATACTTAATAAAAAGATGTCCTTAAAAAATACAGTAAAAACAGTCATTAATAATAAACAAATATCATTAATAATGATATTTTACAATTGGTAATCAATTAAAACCAAGTAACAATGTTCTGTTTTCGATACTAAAAAGACTGATTACTGATAGTATTTGCCTGTAGTTTGTGAAGTCACTTTACACACACTACAATGTCAGCACCTTGTTTACTCGGACCTAGTTCTAGGCTCAGTCTATTTAGCTAGAACTAAGAGTTTTGACCCTTTGGCCTGCGACTCACTACTATGCAGTTATCTGCTAGCTGGTTACGCATTGATGAGTTTTCTTTGCGCACTTCAGTTAACTCTTGATTAAGCCTTAATATTTCTAAGACGAGTTTTTCGTTTTCCACTTCCAATTTTTCTAGTCTGAAATGATAGGAAATATTAGGAAGATGATGCATCGAATATGGTCATAGTAACAGATGTACAGTAAAACTTTAGCATAAGAGTCGGGCTACAACTGATGAGGGTTTGTGGATATTCCTCCATCTCTATCAAAGGAGAGATAGAGGAACATCCGTTAGTTTTTGCCATTTAAATGAATTTGTGGTTAACACAAAATTTTTTATCTACCTAAGTTTTATTTATATTTTGCCAGGATTCCAATAGAAGTTGCAGCTGGCTGGCTCAAGACAGTTTATTGTGGCCTTAGTTGAGCAAATTGTGTTATAATTGACAAATACTGAAAAGCCACTCAGTTTGTGATTAAGTCGTCATTTGCAAGTTCAATTGTATGGTTCAATTGCATGCACATAAGATTTGGTTATTGATTTAATTAAATAATCTAATGATACACACCTCTTTTGTTTTCCCGTAAGCTCTGTGATATGGTCGCACGCTTTGGCCAGTATGCCACCTTTGCTGGCAGAATCTGGAAGGCCGGAGTTGGGTACTAGAGCCGCCAGTTTTGTGATCCAACTATTGATCTTGTCCCGACGGCGCCTTTCGACCTCGTTGTGAGTTGCACGCCTTTTGTCATCACGCTGTGAATAGGGAAAGTATTTTTTTAGAATCATAAGGTAATGAAGTTAGCAACTCTAATAAAGAAATTCTATCTAGCTAGACTATCTAAGATTGTAAAGTTTCTTTCTGGCACATTATGCTAAGGACAAATCTTAAGACTGCATATAAAATATCAAATTCCACATGGAAGATGTAGGTAGTGTTTGCATTTAATCTGGTCTAGATTGACCTGTCTAAAGCTAAACTTCATCATACTGCAAGTTAAATAAATAAGTTATTTTACTAAATGTACCATATTTTTATCAAACCTCGAGGGCTTGTTGAGTTGAATACATCGAGTGCTTGTTAAGTTGAATACATCGTTCACAAATATAGCTTAGAATCTCAGCCTTAGATTATTTTAAAATAAGTATAGCAATGTACCTACCTTTTTAGCAGTGACAACTTTTACTTGCAAGGGATCTCGTTGTATGGGCTTCTTAGGAGTACTCGGTGTTCCAAACACTTCAACTGGATTACTTATTACGAAATATTCGGCATCTGGAAGAAGTATTAAATTTAATTCAAGTACACTTATTCGTCAATACAATGAGTTTTATCTTGTTACAGATTTTGTGGCAAAAAGAAATAGATGAATTTGGACCATCAAAGACTTAGAGTTTGCATGTCTGGCAGGCAACTGTATCTATGGACGCATTACTAACTCTTCCCTCCCCAGTAACACAACATTAAATTTGCTGTGGTATTCCCTAAGTATGTATCTAGTTGAGCTACCCTTTGAGCGAGAGAACACTATGCACTGCCAGTTCATTTGTTAAAGAACTAATATACTTACCATGGACTGGGGAGTGTGTTGGATTGTTACTTGTCTCATCACCAGTCATTGGGATTAGTTTATAAGTCACCGAACCAGCTGTAACAAAGGTTCATATCAATAAAAAACCAAGTAAAGAGGATTTCAAATTATAACCAAAACATTTGTAGTATTGGTTTAGTCAAAATGTATTGTGAATTCCCTCTCAATCTTTTTTTATATCTAGTAGTGAGTAGTCTTATATAAGTTGCAAATAGTACACAGGAGATAATAAGAAGCAAGTTGTTAGTCCAAGTCTTGTGTCCAATAAAGGGCATGCCAAGCTTCCCTTCAACTTTGTACTTCAAGCCCATCACATAGCCTCAAAATTAAAAGCAAACTGGAAAGATGGGAGGGGCCACGGCCCCCTGGATACGTCCCTGGGAGGGGCTTGTGTTTGATTGCAATCTCACTATGATAAGTTATGAGTAGCTCAAACCATCCCATACAAGTTTCTCTTGAAAAAAATCTTGTTAGATAAGTAAGGGATTATTGACACAAGAGGGTTAGCTAACTATGGTGTTTCAAATTATCCTACTAATATTATAAAAGCGAAAGTTTGTGAGTGACTATGTTTGTTACTAGTTCATGCTCAAACGGCTGCACCAATTTTGATGAAATTTGGTATGGAGGTAGCTGACACCCTGGATTAACACATAGGCTACTTTATGTCACTCATGAATGCAGGTGAAACCGCGGGGCGGAAGGTAGTATTAATAATAAATTTAGTTTCTTTCTCCTTACAAACTAGCTAAAATAAGTTTAGTTAGTAGGAGAAACTGGCATCCTAGCTAGATGACCAGTCTCTTCCACCATGGACTGTAATAATTACAACTATTCTTATTGCAGTATTACACACTGCAGGTTGTGGGTTTGATTTCAACCCAGGACAAATATTTAAAAGAAACCATAAACAAAACATGTTTCGTATTAAATCTAGATAATTTATATCCAAGATTAAATATATATTCAGAAAAATGTTTTATATCAGCTATCTAGTTTGTGATCCAAGGCATTTTTAATTATAGCCTGATGGCTTCATCAACCTAACCGGACAAAACCCTAGGTTGAATATGATGGTAATTGCACACACAGACTACAAAATCCTTCTTTAAAGTAGTGTTATCTTGATAATATATAAAAAATGTGAAGCTATGATACATCATCAAATGGTTTTAAACATTGTTAAGTAAGAAAAAATATTATATAAATCACTTACATATGTCTTTGAAGTTATAAGTGGCGTTCTCGTTGGAGTCCAAGTATTGTTGTGTCACTAAATGTGATCTTTGTTCTGGACTTCCTGAAATTAAAGTTAATTTAATTTACACTTAATTCAATAACCTGGGGCTTTCTAACGTTTGACAGATAATTAAATTGGATACATGGAAGCAAATTAGTCTTAACACGGCTATACTATTAATTATATTATGGCATAATGATACTTATGGTTTCAGTGAGAATTAGAGTGAAGAAGCGAATAAGGAAACAGGTTGTATAGAATGGCAACATACCGAATGATCCTTCATCCACTATGCCCAAATATTCACCGTCTGCACTGTAAATAAACGCGGTAAATCAAACACAACAATTGAGTATAAAATCTAAATTGAGTGCGAACACTGAACCGCCTGCCAAGTTGCAAAACTATAAAGCGATGACCTTCGGTGGCGTTAAATTGAGTTAATTATGTAATGCACCATTCACAATAATAATGTAACTGTATTTTACCTGTTATCAAGTGAATTTTCGTGCATGTCATCAATGTCAATTTCCACTTTAGCCATTGCGCGAATTTATTTTTGAATTTTCACAATTTGATCACGGGGACAAAATAAAGGGGTCATGTGATGTATCCATAGACAAAAGTAAACTATACTAAACTAAAGTGTCGCCAGTAATAGGGTTGGCGATCTGAAATCAATTAATCAAAGAATCGATTTTTTGGGTCAAACTAATCAATTTATTGAATCGATAATAATCAATGAATCCATTCATGGAATCAATCTGAGACACTAGAAATACGATATTCGATTGCGTACAGCAGCTAAAGAGCAAAGGCGAATTCTTATTTGATCAAAATTTGAGCGTCTAGAAATGTCTTATAAACAAAAGTAATTCAAATAATTTTCTACGTTTTTTCAACTCAATATCTAATCTTGTAAAACCCGGATTAAATAATATTATTATTTAAAAATACTATTGACTATTTTAGTTTTCCATTTGTCAATACCATCAGTTTAGTGTTGCCATTCAATATTTCTTCCTCGACATAGTGGTAGTTATAGTTTAATAATAGCGTAGTTTTATAATTATAACAAGTTTAATAATTAATTAAACGGACAGAATGCTGTTTATTTTAATAAATAAAAATGATTTTGTGTATTGATTTTATTATTTAAGTCATGTTACATATTTTTTTTCTTCTTTAATTAGAAGAAAGGAAGTAAAATGAAAGAAACGTTATGGCAACACTCTACTGTGAAATACTTTGTATCTATGGTCATGAATAACGTTTAATTAAAAAAAAAATTCACAATCGTTCGCGCTCTGTTTTGGTGTTGTTGTTTCGATTGTATTTTCATATTTTCTCAAGTTTTACTAAAATTGACCCGGACTGCTTAAGGACTTTGATATTTATATGATATCGTGTGTGACTTGTGCTGTGTTTTTCTGGACTCCGATTTCTAGATGATATAATTATAAGAGAAGATGAAGAATAAACTCGAAATAAAAATAAAAAATCTTGTTTTATTGGTCTTTCAACGTATTCCTTATTTCAGCTTGCCTTTTTGGCATTTTGAAAGGTCGACAACACATTGGTTGGACAACACATGTGTTGTCGAATGTAAAGAGTTTATGCTAATATCGACAGGTGACGGTAGCCATTTACCATCAGGTAACAGGGCCGGTTGCCTGCTTGCTTGTCTTTTGACAAAAAAGTAATACATATTTAATGCAATCGACATAAATCGTAATGCAATAATGCCCTTTACGATTAAACATTGACCGTGGTTTGAGCTTCTTTTGGGTTTTTGCTGTCATGAGACATGTTGAAATGGTAATATACTTAAGATGATTCATATTTACTTGCGTATCACCCCTGAAATTGACTAAATAGGTACCTATCGAACAGCCATCAAAAGTGAAATAATGACATAACCTCCAAAAGTTCAAACCTAAATATCTATTAATCTCCGGTTCCTTTTACAAAAAATCTTGCATATACAAGCTCAGGAACTGACGCTGAATCAATTAATATTTTTTTCATCTCAAGACGTTACAATTTAATCTCAAATAAATTGATGTATGGAAGTTCGCCATTGCTCTTTTATA
The DNA here is from genome assembly GCA_963555595.1 of Tethea ocularis. NCBI lineage: Eukaryota > Metazoa > Arthropoda > Insecta > Lepidoptera > Drepanidae > Tethea > Tethea ocularis. The sequence goes on along the minus strand of OY741972.1, from coordinate 7,129,096 downwards.
TTAATAAAGTTATAGTTGTCAGTCCTTGGTATCCATTCTTTATGTTATCTAATGTTCACTTTGACTTATGTATATTGTTAAAAATGATAAAAGTGATTATTGTGATGTCTTTTTTATTTCCCATACAAATAAAAGCTAACATCGAAAAAAGAAATATTTTTGGGAAATCGATCTTTTAGGCCCTGGGGATTGATTCACCAGGATTCGATCTAAAAATCGATCATTATTGGAGAGAACCGCCATCCCTAATCCCTAGCATACATCCCTACATACTGATGTAGTACCATAAACTATAGCAAAATGGTACTTTATGGAGCAATAAGGAAGGAGGGGACTTTTAGGCGGGAACTTGCGTGTACTAAAACCTAACTGAAAATGATCAAATAAGACAAGGCTGTATGGCTCTGTACCTTTGCCTGCCTTTTGGCGAATTTAATAAACAATAGCAAGCATTATGGAGGCTTGCTTTTTGGCGGGAACTTACGAAGTAAAATCGAGCGTTTTCGTACATTTTTGTTGGCCACACCATTTGCCAAAATATTCTTGTCGCACTGTATTGAGAATATTCGCTTTATCTACCATAAATTATACTGATTATACACTTTATCTAGCTAGTACCTACAAATCCTACTAATATTATAAATGCGAAAGTTTATGAGTATGTATGTATGTTTGTTGCTCTTTCACGTATAGACTACTGAACGGATTTGAATGAAACTTGGCACATAGATAGATCATACCCTGGAATAATATATAGGCTACTTTTTATCCCGGAAAAACATGAGATACCTCGGGAGCGCGGGTGAAACCGCCGGGCGGAAGTAAGTAAATAATAAGTCTGACTTCATCATGACAGCCGAAAGACGTCCACTACTGGACAAAAGCCCAAGGATCTCCACGTTGGGCGGTCTTGCCTTACTTACTTACTATAAAATACCTTAGTTTTTTTTATGCGTTCTATGGAGCACTTACGTACAATGCTTTCCAATCTCATCAATATTTTTTGAGGCTCTAAAAATGTGGCTAAATACCATCTTTATTGTAATTAACAGGCGTATATAGGTATGATAATCCTTACGTATCTAAGTAGATACGTAAGGAACCGTCGGTTCGAGCGCGAAATTCAAATTTTATCACGTTTTTTGCAAATTACAGCTCAGTTATGGGTCGTAAGTTATCAACATGTTATTTGCGAGAAGAATGGTAGTATATTTACTGATTAATAACAAAATAAATCATCAACTTATTCCTCCAAGGTATATTATTGACATAAACGACTATTTGATGAAAATGTTACTTTTTCACCACCTTAAGAATTCGTCGGAATCTTGTATATTCTTTTTTTATTTAAGTATGTTCCCCGATTAATCGAAGACGCCTGGACCGATTTGGAAAATTCTTTTTTTGTTCGAAAGAGTACCTATATACCTACCTACTTCACAGGTAGTCCCATAGTCCGCAGGTCAGGATCTGATTATGGGGTCCTGGAGAAATCGTGGAACTTTTAAAATGTTATACATATTTAACAAATAATGTTTTCAAAATTCGTTTTCGACTTCTGCTTGCTTGTTTAAAATGATAATATCTAATGACATAAATATTTCCAACATTATTGCACATCACTGGTGCTGGCATAAATGAGATGAGATACAATAAGCCGATCACTGTATAGAACCGATAGCGTTGTCGATGGGTTCATGGCGGGCGATAGATAAACGCCGAGGCTTATCGCAACCAACGCCTGAAACAATGGGTCCACGCCTTTACATTGTTGTGAAGTTCCAGTGCCACTTCACCCGAGTTGAGTTTACACTTTTGAGTTGGAAACTTTGGAAATTAGCCAGCGAACTGAAAAGGAAATAGGACTGTGTGATGTAATTTAATGTGTAAGCAAGCCCGTATGACGTTAATGAACGTTTCATTACCCTTTATCTATTAGTGAAAGAATTTTTTGAACAAATAAACATTACCTCTTCATACAAACCTAGGTAAGTATATATATATAATATAAGTAGTACCTAAGTATAGGAAAATATTGTTTTAATAAATGAACTTTATTTGTGTGGGTTAAGTGGCTGTATCTAGAGCTTGCATAGGTACAAATACGGGGCAATAAGTCCTCTGAGTCCTGAACCACGGACTTTGCAGGTACCTACTTATAAAAGAGAAATTTCATCGAAATGTGTTTTAATGTGTTAAGGTGCGATTATGTTACTATCTCGTAATGGGATTCCGATAGCGATGGCTCTGGTAATGGTCTTTTATTTTTGGTATTGTCTATCGTTTTTGATTCCGATTGCTTATGTCAAATTATTAATTGTTATGAGAAGTAATTACAATAGCAGTTTCTTTGTTTCTCACCTAAGATAGACAATACCAAAATTGTAAGATGATTACGAGAGCCATCGCTATCGGAATCAAGTTACAGAATTGCCCTGCTGTTCTTAATAAGACGTCTTTTGAGAAAGGGTCCAAAACTGCAAACAACACGTTGATTGTCCCATTAATCTACCTTATCATGTCCCAAGTTCTGTTTTCCCCACAGTGATATTATTATCTAATGCTCGAAGAAATAATAGTAGTTTATGATACTGTTGCATAATAGGGGTTATTAAACACGAGTGTGAGTTTAAGTACCGAGCCGTAGGCGAGGTTCTTAATAGTATCACACGAGTTTTTAATACCTAATTATGTGCAGTATCATACAGTACTTTATCTAAACTCATCTAATAATGTAATTTAAAGGTAAAAAATCGATAATATTTTGTCATAGGTTTTCATGACTCACGGGTATCGATTATTCGTCATTTCCATTGCCGCCTCCACAATTTCAGATCCAAGTTTATTTCACCTTAGTATCACTGCTATTTTACTGTCATTTTTGGCCAAAATAAAATATGTATGCAAAAAAAATCATTAAAATAAACAAACAATAATCACCATGGCGCCCAAATCCGTGTTGGGAAAAACTCACTACCGCATACGCGACCACAGAGTAAATTTGCATCTAAAATTGAATTGGTAATGTTTGATTCCTAATTGTTTACAAAGAGAATATAATACTACGTTTAATTGTTTAGTCATGTCTGGCCACTTATAATGTTTTTTTCTTTATTATTTCGTTTGACAAGTTGACTGACAGTAATTGAAGTATTAAAACCCAAAAAACATTATAAGTGGCCAGACATGTCCAAATACTTATACTTTAATGAAAAAAAGTTATTTTATAGCATTATCTTGGGAAGAAAACTGTGCTATAATATAATTTTTTAATTTCATTATACACGGGTGTGCATAAAGTGGGTCATTAAAGTACTGATTTTGATTTCATAATAAGAACATTACGATATGAGAGTGTATAATGATTCATCATAGTACAGTTGTGTTCCCAAGATAATGCTATAAAATAACTTTATTTCTATTAAAGTACACTTTGGACCTATCAATAGTATAATCAATCAGTATCAATTCAATTTGACGATGACAATGTTTGACTTGAACTTTAGAGGTAAGAATTTTTGGGAGTTGGCAAGACGGATTTGATTAGGTATATGATTACTGTGTCTGTTTATTTTATTGTTTTTGCCTACATAAATCATTTTGACCAAAAATAGTTTTTTTTTGTTTGCTATTTTTTAAAATTTCATTATTTATATGAGTTTAGATAAAGTACTGTATGATACTGCACATAATTGGGTATTAAAAACTCGTGTGATACTATTAAGAACCTCGCCTACGGCTCGGTACTTAAACTCACACTCGTATTTAATAACCCCTATTATGCAACAGTATCATAAACTACTATTACAGTATATGCAATATTTATTATTCCACATAACACCTATCTATGGAATATATTTACAACATTTTCAGTCATATTTCCTTGTAAAATTCCGAGATAGGGTAGACCTGTAGGGACATTTACGACTCGCAGAATTGCCCTTTTGAGCTTTTAAAGGTGTTATATGTGTTACCGGGCAACCCGGGTGTGTTTAATAACCTCAACACTTCTGTTTTGCGTGCTTTGGATTGAAAATTTGATTGAAGATTTGGCAGGTGAGATTTTTTCCCTATTACGTAAAAATAAAATTTTGTGTGCGAGTAAGCAGGTAGGTAGATATTTCTATTCTATCCCTTTTTATGAAGGTATTTAGTAATATAGGTTTACAGCATTACACTAATACGAGAACACTAAGTTATGTTATGTCCACGTGTGGAATTAACGTCGGTCCACATTGTGGGGGGCCTGCCCACTCTGCGTCTTCCGGTTCGTGGTCGCCTCAGCGGCCGTCGGTTCTACGAGCAATGTGCCGCCCACTGCCACTTCAGTTTGGCACTTCTTCGGGCTTTGTCGGTTACTTTGGTTTGCCTGCGGATCTCATCATTTCTAATTCGATCTCGCAGGGAAACTCCGTGCATAGTACGCATACAGCATGTGTGTAGGTATAGGTACACCAGTGGCGAGGGTTCATACAAGCCGATTCTTATCGGCTTACCTTTTAGAAATCCCAGTCCCACAGATACATTATTTCAAAGTACCTATATTGATAGGTACAATTAATTTAATGTATTTTTAAATATTACGAAAAAAATCGCTGTAATTCAAATAATCGTTGTTTTTTGAACGGCTTACCCTCGCCATAATTTCACCCCTCGCCACGGGTATACCTAAACTAAGATTTTATTTCGAAAATCCACACCTAAGGAGGTAAAATAGGGGATCGCAGGTAAATAAAGATTACTTAGTGATAATAATAATAGAAAGTCTCTTTTATTTATTTAACCAACCAAAAAAAGTCATAAATTACTTCCCCCCTCAGATGACTTGCGGAAAATGTGACACACAGAACTCTCGGTTTATTTACAATGTAATTTACAAAATATCTCATGTCTGTAACAATGCGGATGTTGCGTAAGACAAGGAGAGGCTAATCTGCGGGGATGATCTTATTGCCACCCACTCATGCACGTGTTTCATACCTACCTTCAGACTGTGGTAACATAAAGATCCTTTAGAGAATACAAATACGAAATTGTTTGTTCCTTTTTAGATTAAAAATAAAAGAGATACCTACTTACTCAATTCATCGGATTGACAGCCAGTTGGCGAGGACCATGTAGGACCACGTTATGGAATCGGCCATTTAAGTCGGTGGGTTGTTGCAATATCTCCAGTGTTTATAGTCCTCACAATCCAATATAGAGGTTTAATTGTAATTATATACATTTTTGTTCCTTTATACACGCAGCATTGAAGCAACACGGTTCGAAGTGGTTTTTGGCATAGAGATTGGTTATGGTTATACTCCGGGAACGCGAGAAAAACTGCGGGCCGGAAGCTAGTTTACAATAATGCTCCTGAAACGTTACAGCTGAATATTACATGTAGCCTGTATAGGTACGGAATAGCAGAATTGCCCGTCGAGAGCGGAGGAAATTGGTTTTATGTTTTGAAGGCATTTGAAGGCTTATGTTCTACAGTAAATCTTGTTATGACAGAAACTATCAACACAATTTAGGGTTCTGTAACAAGCTTTTGTTTGTATTTTTTTCGATTTAAGATAGTGAATAGTGTGAAGATAGAATCAAGCGTAGGTATGGTTCAATTATTGGCTAGATTTATTGTTGTTTTATTTATTTATTCTTTGGAAAACTAACAACTATTTATTTACGTAAAAATAGCCTTTTACTCTGTGCTTTTGCATTCAAAATGTTTAAATACTGTATACCTATTAGTTCCCTCCCTCATTACAAATGATTCGCTATTTATTGATAAGATAACAACGTAGGGATTTAATAATAGCTAGTAATTATACAAATTAAAATTAATATAATATATAGGTACCTATTCAATTGACATACCTACGTTTCAGTAATAAATTAAAATGCAAAAAATATTAAATCTCTATGCAAAAAAATTACCTCGATTCGTGGCTCCTTTCCTACGTGATAAGTAGGACAAACCCAATAAACACACATTCGCATTTATGTTAGGAATTAATACAAAATGTAAACAGACCTTCCGTTCTTACAGTCTTAGGGAATAATTAAGTTGGATGCTCAAAATACTCGTTTCGTGTAAAAGTAGCTATGTCATCGCAGCCTAAACTCATTAACTGGGTGTTTCACAAGTCATTCCCTAAATAAACAAAACGTTCTACATTCTGTTTTATATCTTTGTTATATTCTCGAAAAAATATGCCAACATTATTTTAATCAAATTACTTTAAACAGTGTCTATGAGTAGGTATAATAAACAAATAGTTAATAACTAAAATTACAAAAAATAACTTTTTCTAGTATGTCGGCCACTAGAAAAGATCTTCAAACAGATGAGAACATTTAAATGAAAAAACTTAATCAAAATCGGTTCATCCGTTCTGGAACTATGAACCCATAGATACACACTACGAACTTATAACGTCCCTCTTTTTCGTGCGGGGTTAAAAACAGACATAGGAGAATGCTTTAGGTTCTTAGTCCATTGTACAATCCTACCAAATTTATAAAATTAAATGTAAAAGTGTGTTTGCTGTTTCGGCCTTCTTTCACGTAACAATGAAACAACGGATTGACGTGACGGATTATCCTGGGAACGTGGGTAAAACTGTGCAACAAAATCTAGTTTATTTAAAAGCTTTTATTTAACTTGCACTGTATGTATGTTCGGGTGGAATCTTGCTACTCAATTTTGCAGCAGATATCTTCAACCGATTGAGCTGAAATGTTGTATACACGTTTTTACAGAGTCACTTTGGAAAATAGAAGGAAAATAAAATAATATCAATAGCAAAAGGTTTGCACTTCGTAGCGTTCTTCTAAGAAACTACTTCTCAATACAACATTCAGTTCAAAATATTTTTTTCTAAAGTTTTAATCTGGTTTCATATTTGCTGCAATTCTGACTTGCTGTAAACTATAAAATTCAATGAAAAAAAAGGTTTCGTAGGTCTTCGTAGCTTGCCATAAACATAAGTAGCAAAGTATTTTTTTTAAAACTTTATGTCATATGCGAAAGGTTGGTATTTATGAAGTACCTAATCATTATATTATCATTATAGGTCATAAATTATAATCGTTAAAAATATCGAATCCCCATTTAGCATGTTTTGAGCATTCAGTTTTTGAGTAAAAAAATGTTTAAAATCGACACATTTTCATACAGTTATTTGGAGGAATAATCTTCATATTCATAAACTAAGCAGGATACAACCTACGGATACAACATTAATGAATAAAGGCACATTGATGGCGTCTCTTATGATGCACCTTTGAAAGCATACACGAATATCGTAATTTGATCATATATAGGTAGATACTATACGGTCTATTACCTACGCGTTTGAAGGTTTTTAGTTTTTCTTATTTTTCTTGAAAATTCCGCCATTTAAACTGAAACTATGCCTTTCACCTCCATTTCACAAGAAATAACAGCACCTCGTAGTTCATGAAATTAAAATAAAACCCATAGCATTTGTGGGTAGGAAGTTTGGTAAAACACTGTGCGACGTGAAAATTATAATCTACAAAAAGAGAAATACGTTGTGAGTCAAAGTCAAAGCCATTTATTCAATGTAGGCCTCAGAAGGGCACTTATGAAGGTCAAATTTACTGAAGTTACCACCGGTTCGGAACTCGACCTGGGTGGTGGTATAATTATAGTAAAAAAATATTAACTCAGTGGTTAAACTTATACGCTGTTATGCATTCCATCCAATGATGATGGTCTATAACGCGTCGTGCTTCTATTTGTAAAACGTCATTGGGTAAAAGTAAGTCTTTGTCATGCTACTAGAGTCGGTAGACTTGGTAATTATGCAAATGTCTCTTATTACTCTGATTGGGTATCTATGTAGCAACGCTCTCTTGGAGTAAGTACCTATGTATTATGGGGACGATATTGTAGAATGATGTAAGTAGCGCAGTAATCTCTACGTAGCGATGGTTAAGTGACTATAATAGATAGAAGGTTGGTTATTAGTAAAAAGTTTCTTATGCTAACAGTATGATCAAATTTGGCCAATAAATACCGTAGGGTTGCACTAATGACGGGCATAGTGATGGTATTCAGTAAACTGCGGGATTTACGAGCAGTGGCGGGTGAAATAGCGAATCGGCCGGTGAATGATGACCTAATTGACGTCCACCGGGGAGTAATTGATGGGCCGACTTGTTGTTTACGTCACTAATGTATCTAAAGTTTGGTGATGTGAAGTTCTATTGAATGTGTGGGCTTTACTACCATGGATTCAGTACAGTGATTGTAGAACCCTTAGCGTTACAATTTGACGTTTTGAAAACAATAAAAAAACTTCATTTTAACCCTAAATGAACGTACAGAATCCATGGATTCAGTTTTCGTTAACCGTTAAGATATCACTTACGGCCGGTATATTATGCTATATTTTTGTTCAAAAGAGTTAATTTAGTAAAAATGTATGACATGATGAAAAATATGTCTTCATATTCCTATAATATACCTACATTTATAAATGTGAAAGTAATTTGTGATTTCATCACGTAGGGCCAAATGAATTTGCATGAAATTAGACACAGATCAAAATCCCGTAAAAAATAAGATCCCACGGTAAAGCAAACAAAATCACTGGACGGAGGCTATTGTTCTAAATATATATAAAAAAATGCGTGACTGACTGATTAACTGATCTATCAACGCACAGCTCAAACTACTGGATGAATCGGGCTGAAATTTGGTATACAGATAGCTATGACGTAGGCATCCGTTATGAAAGAATTTTTGAAAATTCAGCCCCTAAGGAGGTATAATATGGAACCGCGGGTGAAACCTGAGGGCGGAAGCTAGTTGTTTATAAATTAGTTCAGAGGTATAAATCCTGTCCTATTTTCCGGCTATTTGTCCACATACGGAACTGGGATTATGGTAATTAAGATTGACAAATATCCAGGATACGTTTATTTTGTCCCATGTGACCTGAAAATTAAACTCCAGCTTCACGTATGAATAAACTTGTTCTATACGGGCAGGCGGGGGATTAGCGAACGCATTAACTTGCCCATCCAAAGAGGAAGAGCCTCCTGGAAATTATGCTGATGTCCGGCAACAGCGCACGTAGTTTTTTCAACGATTTATAGTAAATCCTTATCTATAAATTGAAAACGTGACTGACTGATCGATCAACGCACAGCTCAAGGCTGAAAGTTGACATACAGATAGCTATTTTGACGTAGGCATAGTTAGTGAGTCTAAGCAATTTACAAAGCACCGATAAGTACAACAACAACTGTACAGCACAAGACATATATGTCTTGTTATTAATATGTATAAAGGTTAACAGTAGGTAGCTATTTTATAAATTAACAAAACAACAAGCAGTGAACTTATTAAGAGCGCAGCTGGGTCTAAAACCGCGACAGTACCAGCATCTGTTTAGTTGTTTAATATTAGCTAAAGTATTATCATCAAAGTTTTAATGAAGGTGCTGCAAATTATTTCATGACCATGTGTCTAAAAAGTGAACACTCAATATATTTACATAATCATTTACAACAAATGAGTAGGGTAATAGCACTATTGGCCAGCCAGAAACCAGTAGTCAGCCTTTTGCGTTGTTTATTGGTCATAAATATCGCTATAATTAGAATAAACCAATTATGTGTACTTAAAGAGAAGCTCTGATTCCTCATTGGTTAATATGTCACGTGATAAGAGCGTCTGGGGATCCGGGGGAAGAAATAAACTCGTATGTACAGGTGCTGTCTATCGACAAAAGCAGTAGAGTCAGGTCCACCATATTTTTTATAAAAAAACAAAAAATAAAAATTACTTAAAATGGCTAACGCCGGTGAACTTGACGATTTGTCCATACAAATAAGTACTCAAAGCTTAGGCGTCCGCAGGTGGGATCTAGAGGGGAGCCTTGGGTTTGTTTATGCTTGATTTTTATTTATTACTATAAAATTATTGATCTAAAAAAAATTTTAAATAATACAAATTGTAAAAAAATCTATCTCGTAAAAAAATAAGAAAATCACCAACAAAACCGCAGCAGTATTACGGTGTTTCAGCGGTGATTAGTGTAGATTACTTCAGCACACCAATTCATCAACGGCAAACAAGATGCGGCAGTTGGTATAAGAATAATATTAAGCACCAAGTAGAAAATGTTTACATAGAGGCTTACGCCACTAAGCGTGATTGATTTGCTCTATCATTGTCCTCAGAAAACGTGTAAGGATGGGACTGAGAGTGATCTAAAAAAGCGCAAAAAAATATATCTTTGTTATTCAATAACTTTTCAGGCCGATCCGTCCACTGGTATGAGCTGTGCGTTGATAGATCAGTCAGTCAGTTCTTTCTGGTCCATAATCTAGGTAGCCTCTGATGGCTGCAGCAACCTTACTGGACAAAAGATTAACTGATACGTCACTACGTCAGTGAACAAACCGTTGATCATCTGTAGGTATTATAGTAAAAAAATATATTAATATTAAGTCCATTCCCATCGCTCATGTTCAATCTGATTTATTATAAAACGAGTCAAAATATCCGATTGTGGGTGACAACACTAATCTTGACTCTAAACAAAGAGGAAAAAAAATAAGGCGCGTGTGAGGTAAGCAGTTATTCTGAGAGAGCTTTGTGTACGAACGGTGCCAATGTTTTTGTTGGCAATGTTTTCCTGATGAGGGTACGACCTCCCCCTGCGTCCGCTATTTCTTTGCCATTTCAAAGAATTCCTCCAGTTAAAATGTTTTTAGAGTTAGTTTTTTTTACACCAAGTAGGTGGTTTGCGCAGCGCAGCGCAAAATGCTTACTTAGTACATTAGTGACGAGCCGAGTCGTGGTGCATTGACGGATTTTAAGTACAGTGTACCGTGCGTGCGTGCATTCCAATCCGCTAGCTTATAGCACGTAGCGGGGCGGGCCGGGCCGCATCGCACAAACCAAAATCCGCGGCGGAATTTTTATTGAGTAAACCCCCGGGGCGAAAAAGCTATTAGGTATAACATATAACTATGGTTTTCTGAGGAAAATACTTTGAAAACTCAAACTCAAAGCTTATTTATTCGGTTTAGGCACTTATATAAGATTTTCTTATATAAAAAAAATATTCTTTGCATGTACGTTTCAGGATTCGATTCTATAAATAGAAATAAGTCCTGCTATTTCATCGTAATTAAATTCCTAAAGCCGGCTAAGGACATTATGTTGGCTGTCTCTCATTTGAATATGAATCGTCTCTTTCGGAGCATTGTCGGTTTTTCTGCACAAATCAAATGCACTCATTTGTCAGTAGTCATTTAAACATCATGTAGACGGTAGCACTCATTTAAATTTGCCTGCACTTGCGTTGGTTGAAGCTCGGACAACATGTACGAGTATAGGCTTAAGGGGGATGTGCCAAAAAGCCCGCGAAATTCAAATAATATAAGGTTTTTTTCAATTTGGAGACCAGTTATAATAGGTAATTTATTTGTCAAAATGTAATTCGCGACTCTGTGATATACCTATAGATCTATACTATGTATTCATTTTGCATTTAAAATATTATAGAACTGTACGCATGTTCCTGCGCATTATTCATCGAAAAGGAACCGATGTATGGATTTAAATAGTTTAAAAAGCACAATGTACGCATACAGTAATTAATTGACATATTAATGAGTCGCAAATCACAGTTTGACAAATATAAGACCTATTACTGAGCTGCAATTTGAAAAAACCTAATAAAATTTGAATTTCGCGGGCTTTTTGGCCGATTCAGCTTAATACCATATTTTCTATCAAAATCAAATATATTTTGATAACAAATTGATTGATAGGATTAGGTTATTGGTTGCCTTCGGTATTCCTGTTGCCAAGAAATCACTTTTAGAAGTAGGGCGTCCCCACGGAGCACAGAGATAGAATCAATTTAACAATATTTTATACACTCTATTTATTAATAGCATTCTATTTCTGCAAAAAATATATATTTTGAATTACTTCACTAATTTCGATTTATAGGTATTTTTATCATATGTATTATTTCAAAAGCTTTATTTATGTATAAATATTACAAAGATATATTGAAGAAAATAATTACATGGGAAATGGAGTAACCTTCAAGAAATCAACATGGCGAAAGGAATAGTCTGGCCGGAAGATGTTGCTAACTACATGAATAATTCACGATATCGCCCAAGATATACATTCTGAGGTAATATTTTAATATTACATCGCGAATACACGGAGCTCGATAAATAAAGAACTCGTAACATTTTGTTTTAAAAAGCTTTTTTTTTTATACTACGTATACGCCTGTGTTTGACCACAATCTCACCGTGGTCAGTGATGATGTGGCCGATGGTGGTAAGCACACAAAGCCTAGAAAGGAACTGGCTCTCAAGTGCAACTGTCGGAACACACCGAAACACGACACACGATGTTTTCCTTCACCGAAAGCTCAAGCTCATTGTAGGATCTAAAATAACTTTTGCTCTATTCTAAATAAATATTTAACTAAGTCGGTATCTATAGTTTGGTTATATAAAATATTATTTAGTATATATTTTGCTTCTACCTTATATTAAGAAAACAATATTGGCAAAGCAATAAAACTAAGAAGCCATAGACTGCGTTTTCATGTCAAATGTGTCACATCTAGTGAAATTATTTATCATTCCGAAATGTATCAAGAGAAGGAAAGGGACGAAGAAATATTCCTCTCAAAAAATTATTAAGCCTTGAATGATTCACCTTCGCTTTTGTTAGACAAATATAGAAATATATTTCCCTACAAGATATTGCCACTTGAATATATTTTTATTCAATGAATCGTTAAGGAATACAAAGAATTCCGCTCTGGTAAGCACGGGCCTTAATTGTGAGGAAATATTTGTGTTTCAAATAGCTTACTTAATGTTAAGAGAATTTAGACGAACTGATAATACCTATCTAATCCGTTGCCTTTAAATAATTGAACATTTAATCCACGTATACAATAAAATACTTGAATAATAAATTTGGAACCTGTGTGTTGGGGTGATATTTAAAGAGTAACTGAATCTGAACACACAATTTTTTTATTTTAATAAATAAATAATATTATAAATGCAAAAGTGTGTTTGGTTGCTTGTCCTTTTTTCACGCACCAACACAGTAACGGAACGTCGTGATTTTTTGCATAGCGTAACATAGACTATATTTTATTCAGGGAAACCGCGGAGTGCACATAGTTATTATATAAATAAACGAAATCTGCGGCAATGTGTATTATGATACGTCACAGTATCGATATTATTTCGCTCAAAACGGGCTGGAAAAATCGTTATCATCAATCAAAGATACAACTTTTCTAAGATTTATTTCGACCTCACCTAAGAAAAGATTTATCATTTTCTTAACAAAAGGAATTACAAAATGTTTTAGGTGAGCACATGGAATTGGGTAGTACAATGTATGTTATTTTAATATCCCTCTCGATTTTACTTTTACTTTTTAATATTTTACTATCTGGTGGATGTCTAATGATCTGGATTTACGGTAATGGAAGAAAACCAGATGAACAATCCTTACCTACTTCCTACCATATAATGCGAAAGTTTGTGAGTGAGTATGTTTGTTACTTCTTCATGCTCAAACGGCTGGACCAATTTTGATGAAATTTGGTAAGGTAGCTGACACCCTAGATTATCACATAGGCTACTTTTGATCCCTCGGAAACGCGGGTGAAACTGCGGGGCGAAAGCTAGTAATATTATAGATGCAAAAATTTGTTTGTTTTTTTCACGCCTATAAACCAATGAACCGATCGAAATATGTGGCTTGGCCATTTCGCTACCATCTCATGGGCGTAGGGTGAAAAAAATATTAACTGTTCATTACTTTTCTGATTAACAGTTCTTGTAGTAACGAGATTAGAGTTTGTGAAGTTAGGGCTGGTAGAGTTGGGGCATGTAGAGTTAGAAGCTTGGCTCTACATGAGATTTGATAACTTTTTGACAGGGCGAGCCATATGGTCTCGGCTTGGCAACATTTTATATAAAAATGTTTTTGGTGGGATAGGATTCAAGAATAATGCAGCTTCCTAACGGAGTTTGTGTGTACATAAGTCCATTTGTGTGTTTGTATGTCCTCCACATACACAAACTTACAAAATTTGCATTCTCTTTTTAAAATATTTTCATAGATTTGGGTAAGGTAGGTAGGGTAGACTTTCATACTCTTTATCTTTTTGCAATAAATACTTATTCATTAATTTTACTCCTAAAACCAACATTCAGAAACCGCTAGTATAAAATTTTACTCGACTAAATTATACGAATAATTTCATGTTCCAAAAAGTAGAGTACCTTAGTAATAAGAAAGATACGAGCAAAGATACTGTTCGTATCTCTGGTAATGACGCTAGGGGCTACAGTTACGTACCATCTGTTCAGATCATTTCATTAGAGGGACGTGAACGACGCTTTCCAAAATGAATAAACATAAAAAGCTACAAAAATTTTAACATTTTATTCAAATAATAAATGAACTTCAAAAACATGTGTGGACATGAGTAGCTATAATCCTCATCATGTTTTGGAAATTCTTAGCTACTACTCGTATTAAACTGATTTAAATATACGGCTAATTACTTACATAAATAGTTGAAACTGCTAGCAAACTATCCCAGCTACATGCCCGACGACTGGAAAAATTTGAGCTAAAATTTAAACCTAGATGGATTTTTAATTATCATCAGACTTTCAGCAGACTTGAAAAATACCATAGCATTATTCATAGAAAAGTAATATCATAATATCTATATCAAGTAAATTTTGGTAAGTATCATAATAATATAATTTATTGGATGTTTAAACGCTCGTTTATACAGGAATTTCAATATTGTGTACAAACAGCTTTAGTGTAAATCGTTTATTGTTGCCATTTTGACTTGAGACATTGAGGAATTGTTTGCTTAATTGTAGATGAAATATCTGTTCGTGACGTCATTATGCCTGCGCCTCGTGGCCTTCCGATAGATATTGATTTGAGTAAAATATTAACAAGCGTTTGCTATTAGAGTCGAAGTCAAAGCAGAGAAACATTCGTAAGTTAAGACTGGTGTTATTTTTATCCGGTAAGGTTGATGAAACCATCAAAGGCTTCCAACTTTTGTCCTCTCGAAAAAAAAGGTGTTATAATTATTTTAAACGTTTTCCTCAAACTAACCACCAAAATATTTTCTTTTCTTTTGATTTTATTCTTTCTTGTAAACCTAATACAAAACTGTCAGATTTAAGTTCTAATGTGAAATAAGTATGATATAACGTTTAGTTTGAATGAGTGTTTTTGAAAATGTCGAACATAGAGTATCCTCATTTTTCTGAAGTAGGTTAAAAATATTTTCTGTGGCAATACCTACCAACCTATAAAAGACACACGTTACCTATTTGCGAGGAGGAAAATTGCAAAACGAAAAAGTGTGATAGTATCGATGTATCGGTGACGAAACGACCTTCGTGTGATATGTTGGGGATGGGGATCGAAAAGAACTTATACGGTTTTGCTCCGTAACATAAAGGTGGGACGAAAGTTTCGGAATATCGCACATGAAATGGGCCGGAATTAATATACGTATAATAGTTTACCATGTCGTGGATTTTATACAGAAAATTGGTTGGTAAATTTAGGGGAAGAGTTACCTACATGTTTATAAATAAATAAAGGACTACATTATATTATAGGTTAGTAAGTCCAAGCAAGATAGCGATAATAATCAAAAAAAGAAAAAAACATTTTTTAATCCTTTCAGAGTTGGTCCTATACTAAAAGTTATTTAGCATGACCAACCCATATAAGTAGGTTTCAAAAGATGGCATCTTAAAATATCCCCTTGATATAAGAAAAAAGCATTGGCGATAGTAGCATAGTGGCAGTAACGAATGCTGTATGCTATGTGGGTCCACACTCAATAATGAAAGCTTTCAATTTAGGTAAGTCTTATTGAGGAAATTATGGCGTATTTGAAGAAAAGTAAAATTGTATCCGTATCGCTACCTAACATAATTGAAAATACCTATAGTGCATCTAGGCCTCGTCTTATCACCTTTGCTTCATCATCTTTTACCATGATGAAATTGTGGTTAAATAGGTAATTTCAGGCTAAGACGAGGTTAGGCAGGTAACTAAATATCATGGTAAACCACCCAAGTATAATTTGCGTCAATTCACGAGTAAAATTTATATAAACGAGTAGACAAAAACAATGTAATAATCAACATGTTTCAACTGTCATGACATTAAATTGAATACGTTCGTTTTCCATTTATTTTAATTAAAGTCTATTCATTAGGCTTTGCTAACAAAAACGTATCTACATTACGAAAATGTATAAATGTAAGTGTCATAAAGCCAGATCGTATTGAATGATGAAGAAACTACAGACTTGATGAGATTCTAAGACGTGGTATGAATAAATAACTGAATTATTTCTTTGATAATTTCAATGATAGGTAATGTAAGTAGGTAATAATAGGTACGTACGCTAGAACGAGAATTTTATTGATTAAAAAATATAATTATTTCGTATCTTCTGTTTCAAGGCTGTATAAAATAAATACTTTGTGAAGAAAATACGATACACAAACTACACAGTTGTTGCGTAATATTAGCTAAAATTATTCTCATAACTGTACGAATAAATTATAGTCAACGAACGAACTATACCTATTCTTGGAATTCCAAATAATTTTCACATCATGAAGGTGGCGAACAAGTATACTGCTTGCTCACTTGAATTACTTGATGGTAAGAAAATCAAAATTATTTTATTCAAAAAACCTTCGCAGGCAGTTATGAATAGCCAGACTCTAATACCAGTTCGGAAAGTTGCATTTGCTGAGAAGAGCCGCAATAAACAACAAATTAAGTATTCTTTTCAAAACAAGTTCAGATTCATTACAAACCATTTATATTCTAGTCTTACTGGCAATAACTGCGTGCTCCGACAGCATAACTCTAATAGGTAATAGTTAATTATGAGCAACACTAACAAGTTACCGTAAGTATCATAAAGAAGTTTGCAACACCTGAATATAACTCTGCAAAAATCTCGTCGTACATAAATGGATTTTCAGAATCTAAACATTCCTTTATTAATGTTTTGTAGTTATTTATTGTTTATATGAGAATTGGTCTGGAATTTGTGTCCAGACGCCTCGGCGTCATTGCGTCCTTCAACGGATTGGCGACATAGAGTCGCGACCGGCGACGTTCCAGGGACGGAGCATGGAAGATCTCAATTGTGAGCCAACTCTCGCACTGAGTAAATATTCACAGTGTCAACATGTGTTAAAAACGTAAGTTTATTCTTTGGACATAGTTAATTTATACTTGGTTATATTACTCGTATCTATTAGGTATATCATGCAAAAATCATTTCTTTTTTTTTTATAATAATATGTAGTTTGTATATTTGTTGTAAATATTATATTAAATAAAAGTTCCTATGTACTATACAGTTACCTGGTTTCCATAATACAAGCTCTGCTTAGTTTGTAATCAGATAACCGTGTGTGAAGAATGTCCCAGGATATTAATTTATTTATTTAGGTATCTACTCTCATATCGTAATGTGCTAATTATGAAATCAAAAACAGTACTTTAATGACTCACTTTATGCACACCCGTGTATAATGATTTATTATAGTACAGTTTTGTTCCCAAGATAATGCTATAAAATAACTTTTTTTCTATTAAAGTACACTTTGGACCTAAATAATTAGGCATCAATCAGTATCAGTTCAATTTTAGATGCAAATTAACTTTGTCTGTGGTTACATGTAATAGTAACGAATTTTTGACTTGAACTTTAGAGGTAAGAATTTTTGGGAGTTGGCAACACGGATTTGATTATATGATTATTGTGTTTGTTTATTTTATTGTTTTTGCCTACGTGATATACGTAGGCAAAAACAATAAAATATTTTGACTGAAGATTTCACAAAAAAAGCAATTTTTTTTTGTTAGCTAAATACTATCGACTTTTTAACCTTTAAATTACATTATTTATATGAGTTTAGATAAAGTACTGTATGATACTGCACATAATTAGGTATTAAAAACTCGTGTGATACTATTAAAAACCTCGCCTACGGCTCAGTACTATACTAAACTCACAGTCGTATAATTAATAACCCCTATTATGCAACAGTATCATAAACTACTATTATTTATTTTCCTAAAATAACAATGCTGTGTTACTCCGAATTTTGATGTAAGTATTTTCAAGGTCAAATAGCGGATTAAAAAAATTACTAATTTTAAATAATATAGGTATATTTTGTCTTCAAATATAATGGTAATATCATAACTATATATAACATGCATCCCACAATGCAATAAAAAATTCGTTATATTAGCTAAGCGAATTGTAGTCTCATTACTAATTCTATCTAACAAAGAGCTTCGATTAGGCAGCTAAGCAGATTAGCATACACCAGTCTAGTGCATAGTATAATACGCTTATATGACAGGTATAAACTCAGTGGGGATTTCCTTCAGTTGCATATAAAGTAGTTATACAGGATTAAAGCGAGATGAGATGTACATTTGCAATTCAACGAACACTTGAAACGTTATTGATTATGTGCTACAATAAATTGATTTCAATTCGCAAAATAGAATTAAACGAAAACAATAAACTTTGCAGACTAGCTGTACCTATATACAGAGTGCAAAAGTCTGCTGTACCTAAAATAAATACTGATTATTCTGCACTTAAAATAAAGGATTTATTTGATAGAGCTGTGTGAGTGAGCTCTTGTTTCTAATTAATTCTATACAAAATAGAGAGCTGAGAGCTCAGTAAACTCAAAGGTACAAAGAACAAAAAGGCTACGAAATGGTATGAGGTACTTTATCTTATACCTACTAAGCTGACCGCTTCGTAATGCATCGCTCGCTATCGCTATTACATCCTTCTCGCTTAGAATTTTTTTAAGCTCGGCTCCTAAGGTACTTTACTCATGTGCTTTCAAAGGATCGTAGCGTGATGCCCATACATAACCTTCTTTAATAAATGGGCTGTCAAGTTTCAAAAATATTTTTTCAAATCCGTTTGCAAGAACTACCAATCTGATTAGCATGGTCAAATAAACTTTTCAGCTTTATTATAAATAAAAGTAGTATAGATAAAAATCAAAGTCTGATCACTGACTGAATATTAATGGAAAGCCTAGCCGCTAGTCATAGAGACATTACATGAGGTTGTGTTATGTAGTCATCTACTAAAAAAGGTTTTTCGAAAATCTAAGGAGTAAGTAGGGGATTGCGGGTGAAACCGCGGAGCAGAAAGCTAGTCTTGTATGCATTTGATCGGAGCTAGAGATCAATGCTTTTCACATTATTTAACCTCGACAACGTTTTGCAGTAAAAAAAACATACACTACCATTGATCAGGGTTGCAAAACTGCATTAAGTATTGTAAGGCGATGATAGCTCAGTGGTAGTGACGTCGGATGCCGAGACGAAGGTCCCGGGTGCGAATCCTACAATGAGCTTGAGCTTTAAGGCGATGATAGCTCAGTGGTAGTGACGTTGGATGCCGAGACGAAGGTCCCGGGTTCGAATCCTACAATGAGCTTGAGCTTTCGGTGAAGGAAAACATCGTGAGGAAACCATAGCACGGTGGTAGGGTACTTTGTAGTACCCGCCTGGCTGGCTATCACCCTCAAGTTGAAAATCTATCGCCAAGCACCTTTCGGTGTGTTCCGACAGCTGCACTTGAGAGCCAGATCCTTTCTAGGCTTTGTGTGCTTACCATCATCGGCCACATCATCACTGACCATGGTGAGATTGTGGTCAAACACAGGTCTATACGTAGTAAAAAAAAAAAAAAAAAAGCTTTCGGTGAAGGAAAACATCGTGAGGAAACCATAGCACGGTGGTAGGGTACTTTGTAGTACCCGCCTGGCTGGCTACCACCCTCAAGTTGAAAATCTGTCGCCAAGCACCTTTCAGTGTGTTCCGACAGCTGTACTTGAGAGCCTTGAGTTCTTTTCTAGGCTTTGTGTGCTTACCATCATCGGCCACATTTTCACTGACCACGGTGAGATTGTGGTCAAACACAGGCCTATACAAAGTAAAAAAAAAGTAATGGTGAAGATGTTAGCAGTTTATTATATTTTTAAATACAGAAAAAATTAAGTATATTTTCTGTTGTCAAGAAAAGCAATATTAATTAGTTTACGTCTCTAACTTGACTCTAGTTACAAACAAACATAATTAATTGAATTATTATTCAACATACTAAGTGCTTTGAGTAATATGACGACGTGCTTAAAGAAAATGGTGATCCTTGTGAAACTTATAAATTAAGGTAACGTTATTATTTATTAAATATCAACAGTGCTTATTCTAAAGATTTTAACTTTGCCTAACCATGTTTAAATTAGTTGCTTGATAATAAAAATAAAAGAATACGAAGAAAAGAGGTTAACTAATAAACTCCGAATAATTCCATGATAACAGCTCCTTTTTTAATTTATAAAAAGCACACCAAAGGAATGGTGAAGAAATTACGCCAATAAAAAGTGTTCAAATTAAAATGTAAAAGAGAATTCCGCCTCAATTTGTCGGCACGGTTTACGCAGGGTTGTTTGAAGAACGTAATTTCCCTTGATAGCTGTGCCTGACCTTAAATTGCTCTCGCGCACACATTGGCGTGATACGGAAATTAAGGTTGCTAGTTGCTACATACTATAAAATTAAACTGGACGCTAGTAAAGCGAGTTCATTTAAGGCGACGATATACGAGAAATGATGATTCTAAGGCGCTGACATGTCGTAAAATTACAACCATACATATTGGAGGTGAAATCAATGGCATTACTCGTAAAAACGTAAAAATACGCATTAAAAAATGTATTTCTGACATCGCTGATGAAAAATACAATTTAAAAAAACTATTCCTCGTCATAATATATTCTCTATCTAGATTAACATATTTTTAAACACTTGCAATAAAAATTTGTCTTATATCATGTTATACGTCACCTTAAGTCTCAATTAAAATATTGTTTTTTTTTTGCAAAATTGGCACTTATCTTCATTTACAACAAGGAAGACGGATGTCTTCCTTGTTTAGTTTAAGTAGTCAAAGAAAAAAAATTGCCATGATTTCGATGCAAAATAACAAAAATAAGAATTCATGAAGTTACATCTATATAAATAGAATTACGTGAAAATGTCGTAGTATTCTGAGAGCTTTGAATAAAACCTCGGCAAAATAATAGATACAGCGTAGTCTCTGCTGTATTTGAATATATCTGAGCACATAAACAAGTTTTTGCAAAGTTTTTCTCATATTTTATGTTGAGTTCTTTTAAATAAAAGTTGTTTTTGTATTTTATCTCGAGATGTTTAAAATAAACATCGATATTCATTTCGTAAGTTTTCAGTATTATAAGTGGGTTTATTTGTTATTTAACGATTTAGTGGTAAACTGTTTAGATTTGGTTTTCTTACTAGTCTGAAAACGATCATTTTGATTGGTTATACCTATTAAGCCTGATTGCTATGATTACAAAGTTATGAAAATTAAAAGATTAGCGTAATGAGCGTAAATCTCCGATAAAAGCCTTTACTTGCACTCAGAAACGTAGTGATAGGGTGAGATAGCCCCTTTAGTACTCGAGTAATCTTAAGGCGATTCTATACGTGAAATGATGATTCTAAAATGCGTTTTTCTCTGTATTCTTTGTTCCAAAAGATTTGAAACAAATATATGTTAAACTAGAGAATATGTAACGGAGAATAGTTTTTTTTTAATTTGGGATTTTTCATTGGTAACGTCAGAAAAATCGTAAATATGCCCCTTTTTAAAACTAAGAATGTATTCTTCTCTTATTTGGGCCATCCAAATAACTTGAAAAATATTAACATAAATTCTGTAATCCATTAGAAAGGGAATAGTTTTTTACTTTAAAAAAAAGGCTTAGTTTCTTTTCAAATTACATAAAACCATATTTTTTTACTAAAATTACGTCTCTCCTGTCTCGCTTGTCTCCGTCAGTTTAGTAAGGGACGGAGACATACACAGATAGCCTCTTCTTAAAGTTAGACTTATTTGAATACCTACTTAACTAATTTGTTATTTGAAATATTTTAGTGATTTTATACGGTATGGTTCAATGCCCTTTAGGGTTACTATACCCAACCAAAATCACCCAGTATAATAAAGGTAATCCATCAAAATCCCCATTATAGCAAGACATGGCACCACCTTTGTTGTAACAAGAAAACATCAACCATGTTAGTTGTGTTCATACAGTTTATGTTTAATTCATCTAGTTAGGCGGGATCACGCGCTATCAAAGGGCTTTACAAACACCGCGTCACTCCTTATGAATATTACATTAATGTGTGTACTTATGCAGGGTTCGCCGCCTTTCTTATACCAAATCGCAAAATTACTGTTTCATTACAATTTGTAGCTATTTTTGCGGTTTAAGTATCCATAAAGAATGTTACTTTACTTTCGTTATAAACATTATAAAAAAGAATTTCTCATTGTGCCAAAAGTTGTTTTTTTTTAGATTAAGTTATTTCAATTGATTTTTTGTACATGACGTACGTGAATTGATACAATTTTATGAGGTGTTTATTTATTTGTTTTTATCAGATGAGGTCATTTTGATATTTTCTTATCGATTTCTCAAAACATTTTCAATCTCTTTTCAGCAAACTATGATTTTGATATAACCATCCTTGTCTTGCATGACTTGTTATCCAAACAGCGACAGGCAGTCGCCCCAACGGCGCCCATGAGTCTACAAACAGATTAGACAAACTATTTTGATAATAACAATATGTAATACCCTTATCACAATGTAATAAGAACAATTTTCCTTCAAATAAAGTGTAAACAGGTATAGCTGCACCATGGGAGCTGTAGGATTGCGTCACGTTAACACAGTGTCTTGCCAAGTCTTAGGGCATAACGCCATTATAAGTTGAACTCAGATTCTCTGTTATTCAATGACAATGGAAGGTCTATTAAAATAGTTATAAGAATTCCGACTTATTGGCAAAATGGATCCAAGGTTATGTTACATAAACAAAATAAAGTCGTTTAAGGTCGAAACTACGCGTAAGTTTAGGTATAGGCCATGGTCAGGACTAGATATATAATGTGTCAGCAAGTAGGCAACCTACTTTCGTATTTGAATACGAGGGCAAAATAATATTATTTTTATTTATTTATTATCATTATTTATTACTGTGACTCTGTTCTAATATTAAAAAGAGGGAATGCGCATCTGAGATTGTGTCCATGGGGAGGGTAAATATCCGGAATTTCTTCGAAGTTTCAATTATAGCAAGCTATAGTATACCTAATTTCTATGTTGATATTAATATTACTTATGAAGTTGAATCAATATTGATCGGTTTTTTGTGTGATTATTTTGTTTGTAAAATAACGATTTATTTTAAAGTATACATTATATATAATAAATAATCAATAGGATTGTTGGTATTCTTCAAATAATTCATAAACAAAAATTAAAAGCAAATAGTAATTATGATTCCATCGTCAAAAATAACAAAATTTAAAATATGCACTATCAAATAAAATTTAAAAAAGTTTTTAATTACAAAAGCAACGCAGCCAACTATTCAATTTATATTGCAAAATTCAATAATATTTTAATTTATGGAAAGTTTTCAATAAAGCGTTGTCGCTCGTGTGACGTATGCAGTTTCCAGGTAAAAACAGCCTTGTACAAAATAGGGCACACAGCTACAATATTATATTTCATGCATACACTGTAGGTCACACGTGGAATAAATGGCAGATACTCACAAACTTTGTAGCTAGCTTATAAAGAGATCGCGGTTTCACCCGCCTTAGGGGTTGTATATTCAAAAACCCTTTCTTCTACGTCATAATAGCTAAGTGTATGCGTAAATACACATGTGTTGATACACTGTATCATCTCACTTACCAGCGACATGTAAAGTTGCAATTGCATAATTCAAAAAATACGCTACCATTGGCCCAAATTTTTTTGATGCCATGTATCCTTTGGGAACACACCAATGAGACCTAAGACTAACTTGCACATTATCAACCAAACTTATCAAGGCTTCGGGGGACCGGCGAGATGCTTTTTCCGACAAAGCGTAAACTTGGCCATCCAAACAGGAAACGCAGCCAGCCTTCTGGGTATCTTGTCGTTGATCGGCAGCAGCACACGCCTCGAGATTGTATTTTGTATATTTGTTGTAAATAAAATTATGAATGTTAATAAAGATCCTATTTTTCGGTTCCTTCAACGTTAGTCACGTATTTCTCTTTGTATTAATTGTAATACTCTACGAAATTCAATTAAATGTTTTATACATACGTACATACCTCAAGTAATTTTCATATTATACAACATTTGTGTATATCTCAAACAGTATATCATTTTTAGTAGAAGCTATTTAACAGCTACTGTGGTAATTTATAAATTATATAAATGTCCTCCAAACAATCAAATCACAAATTCTATGATGTACCTATAAGCAGCCGTAAACGCAGTGTTTGTATGCAGCGGAATTTATTCACAAATGTGCTACGTACGGACGTAGCGCATGTGCTACGTACCGCTACGAAGTACTACGAACCGCTACGGTATTTGCATATTTAAATCAATGTACTCTGGTTTGTTTGCTGTTTTTCAACAGTTATGAGGAGTAGCCTGAACATGGAAAAGATAATTATTTCAGTTTGAGTTCGTAGAATAAGATTTTATCATACTTTTAGGTTTTTGAAATGCCTCAAATTAAACATTAGGCACTGGATCAATCGTACGTAGGAAATAAACATAGTAATTTAATAACTTTAGATTACAATTCAATGTATGGGACAGAGGTTTAATAATGTATATATATTATACTATTATAGAACATGAGACACTCATGTTACCGAACGCTAAAACTTTCGGTTAAACAACCCTTTAAGTTATCAGTGAGTTTGTAATCAGCCTGTAGTTATAAGTTAGTCAACAAATTCATCACGGCCGACACTCGTTAGTCAACAAAAGAGATGAAGGCTTTGATAAGAATTATTATGCTTCGCACAGTTCTTTGTTGTAAGCTATAACGCATTTTTAATGGAAAAAATTGCAGTTTGAATTTTTAACAAATATTTTTTTATATTTTAATTTAAACCGTTAATGTCAAGCGCTTATGCTAGTAGTAATTTTGTAATAAGCAAATGAGGCGTCTGTCTGATTTATCTATATGTCGGAGAGTCAGGTTGTTTGTCCGACTCGATTGGCTCAATTTATTATCATGGTAGAGGTATCGGTTGAAATGGTGGCAACACTTGCCGGTGAATGAATGACCTATGACTGAATGATAGTTTATGATACAAGTTAATGTGGGTAAGATCATTACGGTCGGATGGAACACTTTATCACGAGCTTTCGAGCTGTACGTACGTCAGTGTAACTGTTGTTTCGTTTGATACTGAGGTCTACCATGGTGTTATTCATGGTGTAATTGAAGTGATTATTTAATTGTCAAATTGCTACAATAAACCTTCTTCTCCTCATACGGGGCTATTCCGAAGCGATGGTATTACGTTGTTTCATAGTCTGCACTACGTCCATTGAATCGGATCCTGATACCACTGAACCCTACACGTTATGTTTGTATCGCTTGGCTGTCGCTGGCGCCGACATATAAATTCATTCTGTATTCAAAACATTATGTAACCGTAGGTACATTGGTTACAAATATTCAGTTAACAAATTTCCCTAGGCATCAATATATACATTTAAATAGTATTCAAATCATAATTAACTCAGAAAATAATTAATCGTATAGACCTCATACGCTAATCACAAAATTCGTTTCAATAGGCAATATTATGTTAAACTTTTGACAAATTACCTATACCTGCTATAGGTAGTTTGTCCTTTTACCCAATCGATTCATAATGACGTATAATAAGTAGGTACAGAATAAAATCACAAATGCCTATGTCAACTTTTATATATTATTTATTGTATACCTACAACTCCTCTTTTTTTCATGTATCTTATTGCCGAAATTATTTGTTGGCCCTGAATAAACATAATATCAATACTATCTCTATCAGAATATAAATTCAGATTTTTTGCTATTGGTCCTTTGACAGATTCCATTATTTCCGAACTATGTGTTACCATTAAAAAATGAATGTGTGAATTGTTATCAAATGAACACTCACTCACTCTAACATGTTATTCGAACGAATTTAATGTAACTAACTATAGGTATATCTCTTTTTAACAAAAAGCATAAGAAAAAAGTATGAAAAAATACTGTCAAATTAGTAAAATTGCATGTTTCATCGTGAATTTAATCGTCATCTTTATCACGACTATTTACTTGTAAAAGAGAATGAATTGCATTGGGCATAGACTAACTTGCATGATAGCTTTAAATATTTTCTATCCCTTTTCAATAATAATAAAAATTACGTGATTAAAATCAGTTTAGCTTTTATGTTTCTAAACGCCCATTCTAAACATAAAAACAATAAATTTTTAATCCTATCCACCACCTAATGTAAACTTTATAGTTATTAATTAGTTGAGCGTGTTACTTCCACACAAACTGGTTCTGTTAGCATTTAATTAAACTTGTTGACATGTTTGGTATAAAACTAACAACTAGAACTAGAGAGCTTAGTTGCACAAACAACGTTTGGTTTACGGAGTAACTGGTCAAATATCGTGCTAAACTTTGCAGCTTGGCTTTGGATCCCTTGACTTATTACGGGTTTGCTGTGGACACAAATAAATCGTACAAATAACTATTAAATAAGGATATATTTTCCCATCTTCGAATCAAGTAGTTACAAACATAAAAAAAAATAGGAATACGTAAATTAAAATACGAGTTTTAAAATATATAGTCTGTAACTGCGCAACATTTACGTAATTGTAACGAATCAATTAATGACAAGCGACGTGTCGTTTCTATTAATGACCAATTTGGGTAATGGGGATATATTGGCCATTTTATTGGTATAGAGGGTGCTATTGGAAATATCCAACACAATTAAGCAGGGTAATGAATTAATGGGTTGTACGTATGTTTGTAAATTTAAACGTCTATTTAAAGCAACGAATAATTTAACTGAATGAACCGTTATAAAAAAAGAGTGTAACTAAATAAACTATATAGTTAACATTCTATAAGTACTCTTTAAGTACCTAGTATATATACCTATATAAGCATAAGTGGAAGGGAAGTGATCATATGAAATACAAAATATGAAATAAGAATAAGATCAAGTAGTAGCTTATTTCTGTATTTACTTCTCCCCGCTAACGTTTAGAGTACCTAAATAAAATTGTAATTACATAAACTAAAAATAAAAGCTTTTATCTACTCTCATATCGTAATGTTCTTATTATGAAATCAAAATCAGTACTTTAATGACCCACTTTAGGCACACCCGTGTATAATGATTCATTATAGTACAGTTTTGTTCCCAAGATAATGCTATAAAATAACTTTTTTTCTATTAAAGTACACTTTGACGAATTTTTGACTTGAACTGTAGAGTTAAGAATTTTTGGGAGTTTGCAACAAGGATTTGATTAGGTATATGATTATTGTGTTCGTTTATTTTATTGGTTTTGCCTAAATATATCATTTTGACCAAAAATGTCACACAAAAATAGCAATTTTTTTTTTGAAAAATTGCAAAAACTTTCTTTTTTTTACCTTTAAATTAAATTATTTATATGAGTTTAGATAAAGTACTGTATGATACTGCACATAATTAGGTACTAAAAACTCGTGTGATACTATTAAGAACCTCTCCTACGGCTCGGTACTTAAACTCACACTCGTATTTAATAACCCCTATTATGCAACAGTATCATAAACTACTATTCTGAGTGTGTATGTGTGTTACGAAGTTACGATCGATGCGGTGGTAGAGTCAATTGTAACTTATGTATGACGTTCATAAATGCCATATCCGGGCTTAAACTAAGTAAATTGAACTAAGTAAACTCTAGCGTTCTCGTTCAATATTCGATATGTACCTATGTTATATTTTATCATAAACAGCTAATTTAAATGGCTTACTCTTATATCAAACTATCTTCCGTTTCGTGGTTTCACCCGCGTTCCCGAGGGATCTTATGTTTTCCCGGGATAAAATTTTTTCTATGTGTTAATCCAAGTTATAAACTATCTGTGTTTCAAATTTCATCCAAATCCGTTCAGTAGTTTTTGCGTGAAAGAGTAACAAACATCCATCCATCCATACTCACAAACTTTCGCATTTATAATGTTGGTAGGATTTTCTACCAGGACCTTACCTTATTCGAACAATATCCGGGGTACTCAAATATTAATGAAACCCGCCCCAATCCCAAGTTCATACTCGTATAAGTACAATAGAAGATAGGGAGACTTGTTACGAGTTGGGAATCCATCACGCTTCCGACCGAAGTTACACGAAGAAATTTTCCGAATGTTATCATTTGTGTTGAGTTCTCTTGGCCAATGTTTGTTTTCTTATTTCATCGGTAAATATTACATGTAGGTATCTACATATGTATGACTAGCTATTCCCTGCGGTTTCACTCGCGTTCCCGGGATAAAAAGTAGCCTATAACCTTCGGGGATAAAGTAGCTTCCTATTAGTGATAGATTTCAAATCGGACAGTAACTCCGGAGATTAGCGCGTTTAAACAAACAAACTCTTCAGCTTTATTATTAGTATACAGATATAGATGGATATACACAATATAAACATTGGTATTTATTGAACAATGGATATACAATTTTAATTGATGAAATATATTTTTGCGCTTAATCGAATATGTACTGTTTTGTAATTTTCAGTAGGTATTCCCACCAGCCGCTGAGAGCTAAGTTTACATTTAATTTAACTAAAGAAGTCTCTCGCGTCGTATTTTAAGCTGTAACTTGTACCTTCATGCGTTGACTTAGATAAGTGGGATTTCAAAGCAATTTGTGTTTGTATTTGTATGCTCCTGAATGAATTTTTTTAATGGAACATGTTTATTTTTTATTGAAATCCTATCCTTTATTATATGTTTATATATTTGGATATTTGCGCTTCAATCGCGCATCAACAACTGAAGAGATTTGGATGAAACTTGGTACATAAATAGAACATAACCTAGAAAATCATATAGGACTAGCATTTATCCCGGGAAAGCATAAGATCCCTTAGGAATACGGGTGAAACAGCAGGGCAGAAAGTGATAATTGAAAAAGTTTTTCCCAAAAAAAGTCATGAATATTTTGATGCTTATTATCTCTAAAAAGGTAAATACAGAAATTCCTATATATATTTGTTTATAGAGCAGTAATGAGGATTATCGTCGTCTGTCAGTCACATTACTAATCCCAGGCTGATCATTTATAAAAACGTCAAGCGCACCTAGTCCACGAAATCAAAACCAGAATATCGAGCCTAATCGAGTTTTACGAGTGTACTATTTGACCAACGGAGGGAATTTACACACGGCCACAGATCAAACTACATATTTTTGTTGCAAAATAGCGCCTATTACAACCGCATAAGGTGCCGCAGTGTGTAGCTTTGATCTGTGGCCGTGTGTACGTACGTGAAGGTATGAAGTACGAGTAAAAGGTACGCGTAGGAATGTAGTACTTACTCGACTGGCTGGTTGAAAATCTATCCATAAGCACTTATCGGTATGTTTCGACGTGGCATTTGAGAGCTAGTTGCTTTCTAAGCTTTGTACAGCTCGATAACACGTTGGCAATATCCCTAGTATTCATAATGATATAAGTACATAAATAACGCAACATTTTTAAAATATTTATTTTTTATTAAATAAATTATTATTTAATTTCTTTCTAAGGTTTGTTTCCCTCCTCCCCCCAATCTGGAGATTCTGATCATCAAATTGATCAGCACCTGCTTAGTTAATGGAAAACAAAAATTATCTACATATTTGTGAATGTAAAATTAACTAAAGCTGGCTTACGTCTTTACAAACCATTGTTTATCCTAACAAAGGAAGTTGAAGCCATGTTTAACTTAAACCTCAATAAATTCCAACTCTTGTTTGTTCAGTTCTCGGTACAGTATCTTACAGTATAGTTTTCTTCTTCGTTGAAAAACAGTTTCTATTTAAATTTAATAATACATAAAGTAAATTTTCTCGGAAAATTTTCAGTTGTTATTATTTGAAGCTTATTTATTGTGTAAACGATACAATAAACCTAACTAAAATCATTTGTAAAGTAATATAAACAATAACATTCACATTCATAAACATAAATAAAATAATAAAAAGCGTAAGTGTTTTGGATTCCTTCATCACCTTTGGTAATACTTAATGACATCGCTATCAATTCAAAAACTATCCTTTAATTATTTGTCGTCTATAACTTTGATATAAATATGAAACAAATCTAATAAAAGGTTTATTTACTAAGGTTGTCAAAAAACCTAAATCCAAAAAACTTCTACTCTACTATTCGTATTACATGAAAATCGAGTACACTTTATCAAAAGGCAAGGTTATAAAGGTCATAATAATGTAACGTATGATTCAACATGAGCACAGTGGTTGGAACACGTTTTAGTCGTAGACAACCCTAGCCCATTCGCTGAATCGTAAACGGCGGTAAACGCGACTTGAATCTTAATCAAGTATCGTGTATCCAACATTTTATAGCGACGCTTTATTAAAACTAGAGATAACCAGCTTTGATCGATTCTTTTTATGATGGGTCCTTAATATGTGGTAATAAATATACTTCATGATAACCTTTTTAATGGCTTCCTAAGATTACTCTCTTAAAACAAAAGAGCTTTACGTTTTTCATGGAAAACAACGCATCTTATTGAATTGTAATTTTTCGATTTCAAAAAAATTACACTCCCTCGAAACGTAAATTAAACACTCGACAATAATATCGAGTAAAAATCGATGGCGAGCAATTAATAAGCAAACACATCACTTGAGTGTTGGAGTGCGCATGTATAGAGTGTGTTACAAAGTTGATGAGATGAATAAATAGCAATTGTGTAAAAGTGAGCGTACATTGTTATGACGTATAAAGGTTGTTAAATACATCAATGTAATAAAAAATTAAAAAAAATAAAGACAACCTTTTTTTAAAAAAGCAATTAACTTTTAGTTTATTGCAATTTTCTTGGGATTACATCATGAGATCTGAGACTTGGTAACAATAAGACTACCTATTATAATTTGTAGGTATTATATAAATATTTGTTGGGGATGCAAATTTTGAAGAAATAAATACTTATATAAATTTATTGGTATATCATTGACAATTTTGAGACACATAATTATTTAAAATTATCGTAATAAAACAACTTATTAAAATTAATCAATATTAACTAGTAGTAGTAACTATGTAACCTTGACAAACTAACACATTAAAAAAAAAACAATCTAAATACTTGCAACAACTATAAATTAAACTGAATTCATATTCATACTGTACAAGTGTACATATAACGATCCCACGTTTTTACCCGCAAGCCATTAATTCTGAGCCTATACCTGTCTCCTTCGCTGACAACTATCACCTGACCACTAGGTCAGTGATATATGGCACGACTTGGCGTTTTATTTGCAGACTAGCTTCCGCCCCGATGTTTTACCCGCGTTCCCGAGGGATCTTATGTTTCCCGGGGATAATAAGTAGCCTATATTATATTCCAGTGTATGATCTATCTATGTGTCAATTTTCATCCCAATCCGTTTCATAGATTTTACGTGAAAGAGTAACAAATATCCATTATTAAGTAAGTAAGTAGGGTGTGTAACGTTCATCGCCAAACTATTTATAGTTATTTAGTTAGTTAAAAAACTATTGATGTAGAAGGTTACATCCAACAAGATAAAAAAATTGACAATTCATGCTAGTTCTTCAAGGAAATACAGCTGCACCTTGTATGTGACTTTACGTTTTAGTTGATAAATAAAGGGTGTAAGTGTGTAATATTTCATCTTTGGTGATCAACTCTTATTTTAACTCCCTTTAGTTAGTTAAATCGTAATGATACAAACCTAAAAACCTTTATCGAGTACTACTTACTAGGTATACCTAGTCTTTTAGGCAACTGTGTAAAGGGACGTTGTTATCAATTAAAAATAAATCCTACATTAAATTAGTAAACATATTTTTGATAATAATAGGAGGGTGGTAGCCACTTACGCCCACATACGCGACTCTCCGACGCCAAGTCAGCCTCTGCCTGATCAGCTTCGTATACTCGTTCTTATATCCATATAAATAAAACACATACAATAAATTAAATATACATTTTTATCATATAATCACATGTAGGAATAAATAGATATTTAAAAAAGGTTATAAAAACACTATAGAAAATAGCTTGCAATTAAAACTGATTATTAATACTCGTAATTATTTATACTCAAATCACTTGACATAGTCCACCGGTCTTCTGAGAATATAAATACATTAATTAGAAATGAAATTCTTCGTAACTCCTATTCTCAAAGATTTTCGCAGAATCATTAATTTGTCTTTGTAAAGTAGCTTTACAAACAGATCGAAGATTCGACACGTTTAAGCTTAACAACTTAAAAAAAAATCCCTTTGTCCCTTTGAGATGGGCTCACGGAATTGACATTTGATATAGGTCCTGAATCGACTGTCTCGGACAAAGCGCGAACAGGAACACTGAACGATGCCAATTGAAGTGTTACTGTATCTAGGGTCATTGAACGAAAACGCAAACTGGCTATAAATGATTCATACAATAATTTATATTGTGTGTACTTAATTTATACTAGCAGGTCGTGCCTGGCGTCACCCGGGTGATATTTATTGTGATTTCCATCAAAATTTCTGCTTCTTCCAACGGATTTTCCAAAACTATCTTTCAACCAACCTTGTCCAGGCAATTAGGTACAAACATAACAAAAACATTTCGGCAATATTTTTTTATGTATAGGTATATTGTGAGCAACAAATTTGGTAGCATAATAATAAGAAATGCTTGTCTACACGGAAAAACGAGCTGATGTCTACAACATAGGCCTGCCTAATATAGACTCCGGCTCGGCTACAATCTTTTTTAATGTACTAACTCTCCGCTCCGCGGTCTCACACGCGATCCTGTATTTTATCTTCTTAGAGGATGAATTTTCAAAAATCCCTTCTAAGCAAACACCTACCTACCTACGTCATAATAGCTATCTGTATAAAAAAAATTCAACCCGATCCATCCCGTGGTTTGAGCTGTGCGTTGGTAGATCAATCAGGTTTTACTTTTATAGGTATATGTAGATTCAACGTACATTTATTTGTGATATATTATTATTCTTAAATTATTCATTTACGTAACATTACAAAGTAATGATTATATTTTAATCTTGTTTGAATTTTCAAAGAGAGTCTGAAGAAACTCTACCTTTCTGAATAGGTAAATATTTTTACAAAGAACTTTCAAGATAAACATTTGTAATATTTATTAATTAGATTATGAAGCAGGTGTGTTCGGACGGTAACTTTATTTAAGCGGCAGGTAGGCGCTTTGCGCTCGGCAGCACATCAAAGGCGCGGTTGCTTTGATCCACCCGCTACCGCTCGACAGCGCCCCTGATATTGTGACTACCAACAAACACTTGCTTGCATATAACGTGGGCTCAGTTTGGTTTGATTTAAAGCTATTGTTTAGAAACGTTACTATTGTTCTTGACAGACAGGCATTAAAGATTAAAATAGAACATTTTACCTAAAACTATAGTAAAATCGAAACGATTGGGTCTTTTATCAAGCCCTATTAGTTCAAATCAATAGCTGTTCACTCTTTGTAAAAAAAGACTATTACTCTCAGTGAAGTCAGGTCCAGTGGGATCAATTTTTAATTCTGATATCAAAGTAAAAACAGAGGTTTTTTCCTTAGAATTGTTGATCTATCTATCTTCATCAAGATTGGCTTTTTTGCGGGATCGGTAGTTAGGAGACGTAAATATTTTATATTTTATTTGAGGTAATAAACGAATAGAGATCAAAGATAAAGTAGTAAGGTAATTGTATGAGATTAGCGGCGACATAAAGGCGCGTCGTTGTGGCGACGAGTGGAGACGACCAGACTTCAAATAACTACGCTTTAGTCACAGAGTAAAGCTTTAGTGTCACTACTCACGGAATCATAACTAAATAAATATAAATAAATATCTTGGGACATTCTTCACACACGGTTATCTGATCCCAAACTAAGCAGAGCTTGTACTATGGAAACCAGATCACTGATAATACTACATATACTACTTTTTTTTTGTAAATACATACTTATATAAATAATTACACCCAGACACAGGACAAACAGACATGTTCATGCACACAAATGTTTGTCCTGGATGGGAATCGAACCCATGACCAGCGGCGTGACAGGTGGTGTCTTAACCAACTGGCTTGTCAACTACTCAATAATAATAAAATTAACTATTAACAAAAAATAAATTGTACACAATTTGTTTTTTATTCAATTACTTTTACCTGCTGCCACTAATTATATAGATCGTGTCTTTTATTAAAATAAAGGTTACTCTTTGTCCCGATAAAACATTAAATAACTTGGGAATTCAAGTAACACCACGGGGCGAAAGCTAGCTGAGTAATAAATGAATCACGCTCGTAAACTTAACGTTGTGGTGATGTAACGCTGCGTAGTAAATATATTTCGTAACCGTACAAGCCTACGAAGCTACGAGATAGAGCTACGAAGCTACGAGTACTACGTGCCTTTTGATTAAGTCTTTACTTGGCTTTGCAGACTTTAATCATTAATCGAGTAGGTACTCTTCAGTTTGTTAGAAAAATCTTATTAACTTCGTGGAGTACATACTGCAAAAGTTCTTTGCTAACAAAGTTTACCATAATTCCATACCATAACCATAATTTTAAAGTATTCTTCCATGATATCCTGTGGGAATTTCCTTATCTTTGAAATTTAAAATAGGTTCTCGTAAGAGGAAATATTATTAGATACCATTTGACCTAAGCAATGGTTGACAAAATTCCGAAAAGTGAGTTTTCTTACATGTTTTTACCTTAAAATATTTATATTTAATTATTTAGTTATTTCTAGTGTCATTTAATAAAGTAAGTGCCTTGTACCCTTTTATTTATAGTATATATTCTATACTAATATAATAAAGCGAAAGAGTTTATTTGTTTGTATATGAACGCGCCCTATCTCAAGAACAACCAATATGATTTAAAAAAATATTTTTACAATTGACAGACTAAATTAAGGAAGGTTATAATAGGCTATTAAACATCACGCTACAATTCTTAGGAGCTGAGCAAAAAAAAAGACCACTAAGTGACTAGGATATAATAGCGCGAGCGAGAGATGCTATGCGACACGATCAGCTAGTAATTAATATGGTACTTATAAATTGTGAACGAATTCTCAAGGAAAACTGAAGGTAATTTAACCTTACTATTTCAGCGCTATTTTCGTAAGGGGAGAAATACGTTGGCGTAAAGGTAAGGGATCATTAACTACTCGTATATCACGTACGAGTGCGACAATCGAACCCGAAGTGGAATCCAGGGATTCTGGGATTGCGGTTATGTTCCGACCGGGATAGGAAAGTAATTAAGTTCTACATGTAACCGGTTGACCAAATTAAGTTAACGAAATTGAAATGTCAATGTCAAAGTTATTTAAGTACTCAGTTTTGGCCCTTGAAGGGCACTTACGAAGGTCAAAGATATTGAAGTTCAGTCAGCATTCAACTGAGAAGAACCGACCAAAAATTCAGTTTATTTTTGGATCTAATTAAATTAGCTGCTATCTATTTTGATAATCTGAAAGTATATTAATAAAAGTTTAGTCTCAGCACCTGTTTCCTAGAAAGCACCTCCATTCAACAGGGAAACTCAATCATCATTATTTCAGAAACTGCCATTTCATATAATTACTAAATGAATTAACAAAAATATCAAACAATGAATAGTTCCCTATGTTCGTTAATTGATGAACGATGGTTGATAGTCCCCGTGGAAATTTATTTGATAAATAGGGTTCAACTATTATAAGTACCTATTTCGTATTTAAATAGTACATACAATCAATTTATTATTATACCACATTAGATGAAGAGTATACGTATTACCTATACCTAAACACATTTCATTCATTGACAAAACAGGGCCCGTATCTTATTGCGACCTAACTATGAATAAACTGAATCGTTTTTGTCCCAAAAACGTAATAATTATAGACCGTAATATTTATACATTTGTATTCTCAGTGATCATTGCATATTATAGGCAATATCTAGTAACCTTGATGGTTATAAAATAATAATATACCACGCTGGGGCAGAAAGGTTCTCGAGTGGCGACCACAAACCGGAAGACGCAGTGTGGGCAGGCCCCCCACAAGGTGGACCTTGTGAGGGTCGCGGGAAACCGATGGTTGCGGGTGGCGCAAGACCAGCCATGGTGATCCTTGGGGGAAGCCTTTGTCCAGCAGTCTTTCAAAGTCTTTCAAGTTCTTTTAAGTCACCAATATCGTATTTTTTTCCACGTAACATCCAACTGTTATCATCACCATAATAACAACAAAAGCTATATACTTTAGTTTCTTTACGTACCTATGGTTCGTTATGTATTTACTCAAGTGGCCAATAAAGTAAGTAGGCCCGGAATACAGCTCGTATACATTGCAAGTCACGCTGGAATATTACAAGGCAGGGTGACCGCATTCTGCAAGTAATGTGCTTTGCGATTAAACATTAAAAACTTGATTTTTTAGTGCTGAATCATGATCATTTTCCAAATTCACTTTTACTGGATAAATAGATATAATAGACAATCCATAAATCAAAACAAAGATACACAAGTGTCATTTATGATGACACTATAACAATTCTTTTAAAAATAATATACCTACCTAGTCAAATTTTCTGCCTTTGGACCAAATACGAAACCAGTCGCAGAATTCTTATCTGCACAATAAAGACCCTAAAGTTGAAAATCTATCGTGAAGCACCTACCGATGTGTTTCGAAAGCTACACTTAAAAGTTTAAGCTTTATGTGCTTACCCCTTTCAGTCACATAATCACCGACAACGGCGAGAATGTGGTCAAACTAAGGCCTATACATATTGGACACAAAAAAAAATTGGCCCAAAAAGTTGATCAAAATCTATAAACACCTAAATAATTAAATAGCATTTAAAATACCTACAGTAAATGTCGATAGAAGTCTAAGACGATAATTATCTGTGTCGGGGCCGGTAGCAAATAATTGGATTTTTGGAAACGAAGAGCCTGAATTTATCTAACGAGCTTATTGATTCTTTAATTATTATTTTGTTTCAGTGATATTTTCGTACTTAACAGCGATTTTACACGCGTTCCCGAGGGATAAAAAGTAAATGTGTTAATCCAGGGCGTCAGCTACCTCCATACCAAATTTCTTCAAAATTGGTTCAGCCGTTTGAGCGTGAAGAAGTAACAAACATACTCACTCACAAAATTTCGCATACATAAAAAAATTAATATGTAATAGGTACCTATATTTATTGACCAAAATTACAAAACTATTGAAATACATTTTCACCTGACGAAAGCCCTAAAAGCTAACTCGTATCCGGCGAGAGTTCAATTGAGTATTATGTATAAATTGTATACCGAGTAATTTTGAAAACAACACCATATATGAAATATTTTCATACAAATTTCAATGACCCAATTAATGAAATAATATGTATGTATTTCGCCTTATATACTCGCCACTACATTTCAGAAAGTGAGTATAGATAGGTTTTTATCAGATATTTACTGTCTGTCTAAATGAGAATTCCTATTTCATTTCAGATGCATATTAACCAAACTTTAATACATATTATACCTACTCAGCATTTCGGTGAATCTCGCATCATGACGGCAGCAGCTTTTCTATCCATCTTGTCTGCTGCGAAGGACGTGTGACCCGCCCATTTTCATTGATCACACCAATCCCAAGCGAAACCGTTCAATGGTGTGAAAACGAATTGAGAGTGAAAATAAACTCCAGATTTTTACACACATTTTATTCCCCCATGAAATGCTCGTAAATAAATGTGTGAGTCAGAACTTTTCAAGGGATTTCTGTATCAGATACTTGGTTCTTAAAATTGCCGGTGGAGTACCCAAATATATTTAGCTATTGTTTTTTTTTCTTAAGAATAAATTCAGTATTAGCAAACAAGTCTAGACTTCTAGTCTTCAATATAAATATTTAACTAAGCTCAAAAGATATTTTTTTTTTTTTTTATCTAATGATAGTTTAGGTACCTTCCTCTAGTATACTATAATATAGTAAAAGAATAGTATAATATCAGTTATCTGATTTCCATAGTACAAGCTATGCTTAGTTTGGGATAACCGTGTGTGAAAAATGTCCCAGAATATTTATTTATACCTAAATGATCGATGAATTATTAACATCATAAGCTGAAGACTGATATTCCAAATAGTAGATTGGTAAATATGACTATTATTAAATATTCTTTAGTCTCAATAAATATAAGATTTTTCCTTTCTGCTTGTAAAAATGCGAGTAAAATACGGGATCGTCTTTTTTTATTACGTCACGTCATATCAATTTTATTATTATTTGGTCATGAGTTCATAATGTTGAGTCTGAGTGGCTATTATAAATGTACAGTCTGCTTTACTAGTTTGTAGGTAATCACATTACGAATGAAGCTCGTATTCATAGGCCAGTTTATGACCTCTTTACTAATTAGCTTTCTTGTGTTATAGTCACGTGTCCGGGTTTTTTTGTTTTCATTATTATCTCTCCACTGCTGAAGATAGTTTTAGTTTACCTACCTGTAATCCACTGATTATGGAAAAATAGACAGTGGTAGCCCACCGTCTGTTTTTCCTTGAAAATCTCTTGAGAAATATTTCTGGACTATTGAGAAACTTGTTTTTTGTTTAACTTGTTTAACTTACTTGGTTTCAAGTAAGCATTGAAACTCATAGTGCTTGTAACATAGTTTATTGAAAATAATAAACTTCTCTTATTCGCCTATTATAAACGTTTACTATTTTACAATCCAAAATATTTATTTTTGCGTAACTTAACATACAATTATTTTTACAATTAATGTTGTACTCGTGAACAACATTGAAAGCTTTATCTATGGAGTCTTATTTTAACTTTATATAAATAGTTAAGTATTCCATTGGTAGATAATACTTATTTTCTGTATGAGTCTTGCACTTTGTGCTTTATTAAAACGGCTAGCATACTGCGCTAATAATGCTATGTAGGTATGCATCAGTAGTTAGTTGTTATTTAATTAATAACTATAACTTATTTAATTAATAAATCATTGGCACTTTATAATTAATCAAACTTGTTCCATATTTAACTCCTAATTTATTTACAAGCATCGAAATAGTTTCACAGTATTATAAATTTAAGGAAATGGGTCAGAGCACTAGCTTAATATACAACTTATGGTAGATAAAGCTGCCAAGAAAAGATTATAAGTATACAATTAATGCAATATTCTGAGATATTCAAGTTTTTATCGATGAAAGGAGAATTTATTTATATATTTAATACAGAGAAGTGGACGGGTCTTAAAGTGTATAGCGATAACAGAATATACAAAGATAAAATAATATAATATAAAAATATATACCTATTATAATAAGTACGGTACTAAATAAAAGTAGATAAGGTTTAAACGTAATAAAATATATATAGAAGATAGAAAGTTATAAAGCGTTTAATTTTGTCGACAAATAACAACTGATATTTTCCATTTAATTTCAGCATATATCGCAGGGTTATTGTCAAAGCAGTAATGAAATAATTTCACTCGTAACTTTATAATTGCATAGAATTTGTATTCAATAAAATTACTACAATTATACTAAAATGAAATAATAATTATAATTATAAATATCGATTTCACATAATATCGCTTTCAGTTAACTCGTAATGTTACGGTACAATAATATACCTAATCCTAGCTAGACTATAACACATGCTCGTAATATAATACGCTGGTGCACCTATCAGAGGCTATCAACTTTAGTTCTTAAAAAAAAATACGATATAGAGATGATAAATGAAAGCCTGCGCAATTATAATGTCACTTGTAAAAAAAATACCACGACTTTGACAGTCTTGCGACATATACGAGTAGGTACATTTATTTTAACAATGATATTAAGGGTCGTTTGCTCGTAAACGCGGTCATAGTAAGATTATAGTTTGGTTAAAGTCACTAGGCAGGCTCGTGTCACTTTAACTAAAACTTTAACCGTAATCATAACCGAAGGAGATCGGTCATCGTCAAAGTGACTCTACGGTCAAAGCATGGTAATAGTTAACTTTGACAATAACTTTAACTAAAATGTACGAGCAACCGGCCCTATGTGGTGCATGTTATAAAGTACAAAATTTTAACTTATCAAGCTCAAACCTGTAATTTTCAAAGTATTATTTGGTCAATATCAATAGAAATTCGACAATATTAATTATCCTTGTCTTATATTAGTATCACTTGGCAAATTTAACTTTTAACTGATTATTTACATCACGAAACAGACTTTTATATGTACTTTGGTTATGTGT
Source organism: Tethea ocularis (assembly GCA_963555595.1). NCBI lineage: Eukaryota > Metazoa > Arthropoda > Insecta > Lepidoptera > Drepanidae > Tethea > Tethea ocularis. The sequence goes on along the minus strand of OY741972.1, from coordinate 7,088,477 downwards.
TAAAACATTATTTGCATATATCTTAGCAGTATTTCCACTCTATGACATCAAAGAGCTTAATTTACATTATATCTAACATGACGAAATAAATACTGAAATAACATGTTACGGTTCAATTATAAACACGGCCAGTTTCATAAAAACATCTATCTCTTTATTGAAATCATATTGAAATATTTGTTATGTTTGTTTTATACAAGGGTCCGTTGCAAACTGAGAATCTCAATGTTAAATTTTTATGACAAATCTGAGATAATAAGATTTATTTTTATATGTTATGACGTTATTTAATATACATTATCAATAACTAGAAAATTATACAAGGCACGGCCTTATACCTACATAACTAATTAATTATAATCATTATGAACAAAACACCTCAATGTTTTGTCTAGAAATAATTATTAAAATAATTTACTGCTTTTTTTAAAAAAAATTTTAGTTGTTATGACGAACTTAAAAAAATCTATTTGCACTAATTAATTACAGTGTTGGAAAGTATATCTTTTCATAAATTAGGACATTAGTATAATGCCTTATTGCACAATCTGGCTGCAACGTGATTAAATCCTTTGAAGATCCATCAAAATATTTTATATAATATTTAGAAACACTCCGTTCATAAATATTAATACTTGTTCTATCTCATCCACTCTAATAAATTGGCAAATTATTTGGGTGATTTTACTTCTACTTAGCTAATAGTTCTGTATCCATCATTTTCAACATTCATTTTATTTCTGTAAAATTTAAATTGGAAAAGAAAAAATGTGGTTTTATTAAACCACATTTCTTATTTACGAATAATTAATAATTTAAAATGTGATAATAAAACAGTTTCATAATTAACCATTCTTATTAATGATTTCGGCAAAATTCAATGTTCTTAATTAATAGGGCAGTCAAACAATGGAAAATAATATCTAATCAAGTAATGGATTTTGTTCCCGTTAGTAGATAAATACCTTCCTATAAATATTTATTTGTACAGGTTTTTTGGAATTCATTAGGTACTTCGAATAAAGTACAAGATAGATCAATACATCAAACTGAGAATAACATCTATGACTTTTTTCCCGAGAAAACATAAGATCGGAAACGAGGGAGAAACTGTTTCTGGCGGGATATCAGATCTGTAAATAACAATGTGATTCCAATGGTATCAGAATAAATCATAAAAATACAAGTGTTCTTTGATAGCGCGATAGAACAGTGGAGCAAAAACTAGTTTACTCAACTAAACAATTAACATAATATAAAACTCATAATACAGGAATCCTAATTATTGTAGGTAATATTATGATGGGATATAACATAATAATTATCTTTGGTTAAGTTGTTAACTGCATATCATATTGCTGCTTATGATTCAATTCCATTTATTTTAATTAAACTATCTTATATTAGTCCTATTGCATATAATAATAATTGCTCAAGCACTTCTTCAAAATATTTCACTTTATTTAAAAGCATACAAATAGGAATATAAACATTAACACACTATTTATAGCTTCATCTATTTTATACACTATACCATAGTCATTATTATAACGCGTATCTAATATAATTTTATTGCACCATAAAAGTCAATAATTGCACCAAAGTAGAAGCGCTATAGCGGTGTTTCGTCGCCTGATTCGGAATATGGCATTCTAACTACTTTAGCCCCTGCTAACACTCCGACTCCTTCCATACAAGACCTTCTATTTAGGACATCCCGTAAGAACGCCCGTCTTGGTCCAGCTAAATCAGTCCCAGTTATCGACCGCGTCAACTTCCGTAACGCAGGAAGCCTCAATGCTTCTTCATAAGATGGTGGCTCATCCGTGGGAGTCGTTAGAGCTCGACCACCAAAAGGATCTCTAGAACAAGTTGGAGACAATTCTCTAGAATAATATAATGCATTCTCACCACTTCTAACTTGGGGTTCAGGAACAGGTTCGTAACTTGGAGGGGGATAAGATGCCCGAAATTCATCTAAGATTTGTCTGGCACTTCTAGTAGTTGTCAATACTCCTGCCCAAGAGCGTCTATTCTGTTGTTTGGCTTCATGTGATCTTGTGTTCGCAGCGATACTATGACTGGAGTGAGTCTCTGCTATGGTCACTCTTGGCCTTCGTGTCGGCTCATCAAAAGACGCTGCCTTTATGTTTGCCCTAGCAGGCCTGTGCTCTGGTTCGATGTCAATTGAAACTCCAGTGCAGGGAGGATTTTCAGTAGGTTCTTCTCTTAGAGCAGCGTCGATACGCATTGCTTCTGAATAAGAGGGAACTAAGGCACAGTTTCCTCGAATAGCTGCGAACAGTTCGAGGCTATCGACGGTGGAGGCATGCGACAGTGGTAGAGTTCTAGGTGGACGGGGTGCAGAACACAGAACTGCACATTGCTCATCAGCTAAAGCCCAAGCATAGTTGGTGGCTGTTACTGGTGGTAATGTATCAGACAAATGGGTATCTAAATCCAACTGCCTGCTTGGATCCAGCTCATAGTTTGTACCAAATATTTTAGTTATCTGAAACATTTAACTTTGTTATATCCTACAATTATTACATTTTTAAAATTAGCATAATCCTTTGACACTACTTACCGTATAGTGTACGTAAGCAGTATTACATTCTATGAGAATTCGTAAAGGCCATGATAGTAGGAGACATGACAGCGTCCAAAATAGTAGTTGCGACGAATACCATGGGCAGCGTTCAGCATCTCTAAAAATAATAATTTAATTTGTAAATTCTAATGTTAAATTTAACGGTTTCGTTCGATTTTTTTGAGTAGCAGTAACTAACCTGTATGCAACCATATATTCTTTAAAAGAAGTAACACCAATTAGGTCCAATCCCTCGCGCATCTCCATAAAATCATCAAATCGTTCATGCTCCGCAAAGAATCTTGATCTTTGATCTTCGAATTCTGGAAACATTTATCTTTGTTAATCATATAAATAAAATTTGAAGGAGGAAATACCAAATACAAATATATTGCTTACCACTTGCCGCTTCAATATTAGCAAAAGCAAATCCTTTGCTAAAACGAACTTTAGTGATGGGAGTCTTGGTGTCCAGCACCAGATTTCTAGAAGCATCGCGCTCTCCACAGCAAGCATGTGCAAATGAAGTGCTTGCACTGTGAGTGTTCACCCTTTCGTAGTAAACCTGACGAAAGATAGAGTTTATTGCACCGTACGCTGCAGTTCATTGCCCAGATACCAGATCGATGAAAAAATCATAAATCGGTCGTACTGAGGTTAAAACGATAAGATAAATTCAGCTCCGTATTCTTATGAAACAATTTAAGGGTACTAATTTTGACATTGCGAGCTAATTGGGTTCATTATATGGGAGACAGTAGGATTTCAACAACGTGCAATGCATAGTTAAGTATCTAATTAAAACTGGCCAGACAGAGCATGTCCGAATTACTTGTAGGCTTTACTAGTAGAACTGTTTAAAATTTAATGTATTCTGCATAATAAACAAATTAGTTCCTTTGTGCTAATTTGAATGGGATGGAAACTCAAACTCAATACTCATTTATTCAGTTTAGGCCCTTATGAACGTCAATAGTTATTTTTTTTAAACTATTGTAAATAGACATATTGTAGGTGAGTCTATACTCTACCAAGTAATGCAAGATATTTTAGTTCACGCCTGTAAAATAAGAACAGTTGTCAGTCTAGTTCCTACATAGTGCAGGTGACCGAAATACAAATATGTAGGACCATCAATATGCGGAGCTGTTGCTTTCGATTCACGCTGTTCGGAGGTCATACCCCAACAAACAATGCCGTTGTGTATATAACCTAGTTCAGCGCTCAAAGCTGCTGGATGGTTTTTGACATGTATGTTTGAAGGTAGCAAACCCATCCTATATTTCATAAAATTTACTCGGCTTAAAAAAGTTACTACCTAATAAATATCACGTCGAAAAATGGTGGAGCATTTCGACCTTCGCAATTATTGTTTCCGGGAAGGTTTTATTAGCACAAGCGAAAAATACTTTGGGAAAACAAAACCATTTGCCAAAATACCTGGAAATGTATATAAGTAAATAACGTTTACCTGTGTTGTAGTATAAGCGTCTCCGTTTCTATATCGCGTGACCTGCCTTTTACGTCGTACGTAGTGGTAGCATATTGCCTTCCACCTGAAATAATATTGGATATCAACTATCACACATTTAGGGAAAAAAGCGTCCTATATAAAACTATCGACATGCAAAAATACCGACATGAAAATATTTTCGCTTGGAATTTTATTTTAACTCACCAACGTTTTATTTTGCAATGATAAATTGTTAGTCTGCCATTAAATTTATTCATTTTAGTTTGGCGCGTAAATTGGGTGGCATGAACAGATAAACTTCATTGCAGATATGCAGTATTTTCAGATTGTGGACTTCTAACGAATACCTTTAGATTATTAAGAATGTGTATACAGTGTGTTGTAAAGTTTGACAAGCACGTTTTATAGTTAGGCAGTTATAAAGACTATAGACATGTTAATTTCTTCCAGTAAGGGACCAACCCTTGACTGCTTCTGAAGCTACATATATTATTATTTTATTTACAGAGTAGTAGGTAGTTTCAGATGTCAGTTTCAGACTTTTACTATTGGACCAACATATTTTTATTCTAGGTGCATATTTTTTTCAATCCTACATATTTTTTATAATTTTATCGAGATACGAGTAATCTTTTGTATGAAATTTTTAAACATCTACATTGATTAAATGTAGTCCTTAGCTCAGTTAAATTTTATATAATCCTTATAAGGTTAGTCAAAGGAACCATATTAAAATGAATCTTGAATGAAAAGGCAATTATAAAATTGCTTTCTACAAAGGGAAAATTTATGATTCCTATCTATTTATAAATACCATACATGTGAAAGCTCCATCATATGCTCATATAGACATATAATAACATAATATTTTACATTTATAATTTGGCATAAAGGCGAAGGCAATTACTGTCTGTACATACTGGAATCAAATTCATTTATAATTGAAGATTTTAAGAGCGCGAGCGTGGGTGTTTCTCGTGTAAAATGTTATTATTTAAACATACTTATATACTGAGTAAAGGGTAGGGTTTATTTATTTAAAATATAGCATTGATTTAATTATATTAATATAGACATTTATTTAGAATAACTACAAAAGTTTTTTGATTACTTATTTTTATCAAATATCAAAACCAAGAAACTAACAATTCCAGTTGGTTGTACAAGTAGCGAACTGACTTCGAGTGATAACGTAAAATTCTGGGGTCAACGAAACGAGAACTATGAATGAAAATATAATAAAAAACACAATTGACTTACTGTTTCTGTACTGGACTGTGCCCTAAGCAATTTGCAGATAATGTCCGTTATAACAAGTTGAATTGAACGTTGTTATGTTGTTTTAGACTAACCTTTGTTTATTTATTTCGCAGTTTGTTTACGTACGCTGCTGGGACAATGTTAGGGTATATTTGAACAGGGCTTTAGTAGTTTTATGTAGACATGTTTTAACAATGTTAATTAGGTACAAACATGTTTGACGATATAAAATTGCAGTCCTAATACATCGCTTAACTTATTTATTACAATTACTCGTACAATGTGCGGATCATTTAAAACCATGTCTGAAATATAGTAATTTGAATTATGCCGCGTATAACCTTCAAGAAAATAATATATATAACATACCTATTATGTTATTACAAAGTTACGAATGTACCTACATATATATTCCTAATAATAATTAGGAAAATACAGTACCTTCGTATGTACATTAATAGCTTCGAGCTCTTTTCTTTTATCAATTGCGAACTATAATTACCGATAGTTATAGTATATGGGCAGATCGTAGGTAAAGAACATTTTCTTTACCTGGGTAGGGTAATTTGATACTCACACCTTATCCGTTTTATACCAATTATTTATATTATGTCATTTATTTATTGTCAAGTCGGTACCTAAATTTTATAACAAATTGTTTCGTATATTAATACGGCCTACTTGTAGTTATTTTTTTCAAAAAGTACCTTTTAACTTGGTATTTCCCTTCAAGGCTTTATTACCACCTTCAGCCTCGTCATCACTGAGGGCTTACATAGTTAATAAAGTATATATTACGACGTGTACCAATTAGGCCTATGTCGAAGTAGGTTTCAAATTCTAAGATCATTTTGATAACTTTTTTTTACACACAATAATTAAAAAGAGGTATATGAAAAGCCTATTTACGTGATCAAATAAAAACAATGCTCACCAAACTCTCGGTGTCGCAGTCCTCATCGCCTGCACCCTGGCACTGACGGCAGCAACATCAACTCTCCTCGCCAACTGTATCCTGGCAGTGCTGTGGTAGCACTCCACCAGGTACACCAGGTACAGGAGCAGCACGAAGGCAATGGGAATGTATGCATAGCCTACGTCGCAGGGTGACTCACGCACCGTCCTCTTTATCGGGTGCCTGACGGATGCAAAACTGATTTAGGTGTTAGTTGCTTGATTTTAAGGTATTAAATTGTTTATTAATAAAAGCTTTTGGAGAATGAAAATATGAAATACTATGAGGCAACTAAAGCGCAGTTACTACAGTATTTAAGAGAGTTAGAGCAAAGGATTTTTCTCTCAAAGAGTCCATGGGTCCTTGGGGGTCCGCTTCGCCGATTTGCTCAAACTCTTTCTTCTAAACTTATCGAGGCCTCAGGAGACCGGCGAGCATCATAGCTTTTTCCACCAACGCATTAGCTATTGGCCATTCAAAGAGGAAACGCTGCCAGTATTCTGGGAACCTTACCGTTGGTCAGCAGCAGCCGCCGCCTTGGGGATTTTTTTTAAGAGTGATTAAAATAAAATATTCTATTGAACTCATAATACAAAAACAGCTTCATGTTAACAACAAAACAATAAAAACTTTAGTTTCAAAAGCTCTTGGAGGGAAGCAAATCCCACGCGATTAAGCTCACGATGATAAGTTAGTTTTAAACTTTCACTAATTAATACACACTTCTCGGAAATACGAAAAGTTATAAGTTATAACTCGCAGGGTAATTTTTTGATCCATTGGCGTAACCAATTATTAAAGACTAGCTATCCCACGCGGTTTCACCCACGTTCCCGGGATAACACTCGGGGATAATGTAACTTGCTATTAGTGAAATAATATTTTTCTATTTGTTGAGATTTGCCCCAGTGATATTTTCGACTATACTGTGCCGTTTATTATATTATAATGCATCTCATGTTATGATGTGCCAGAAGGTAGCCGGCATAAAAAACATAGAAGAAAACTGATTCTCAAGTCGGCTGGCGTAATATACCGGTAGGAGCTTGATCCGCTGGGTGCGGATAGCACAAGACCGGCCATGGTGGAGATCCTTGGGGGAGGTCTTTGTCCAGCAGTAGACGTCTTTCGACTTACATGATGATGATCAGTAAAGAGGATGCTCTTTGTGGATGACTCCGTCCCTTACTAAACTAAAGGGAAAAAGCGAGACAAGCCAGGAATACGCGACTTTGAATCCACAACTATCACCACGGCATTCGACTTTACTACCACTGAGTTATCAGTCTTACATTAAGTCTTCTCATGGCTTACTTACTTGCTAAAGTCAATAAGATCTCTATCAATTTCGGCGGTGTTGCACCAAACTACGGACGCGAGACATCCAGCGATCATGAGGGTCAGCATGAAACACTTCCAGTTGCCTTCTCGTCTTAACACTCCACCCAGGCTCTGTTGCCTTGGCCGCTGCAACAATTAAAAAAATATTTACTCATATAATAAATACGAAAGTAACTCTGTCTGTCTAATAACTTTTCACCGCCAAACTGCTGAAACGATCACAATGAAATTAGGCAAGCAGATAGCTATGATATGGAGATAAATATAAGCTAAGTATTTTTAATCTTGGATACTGTATTCCAGAAATTAGTGATATTGAACACAGTCCCTGTTTTACGCTATATTATTTTGTAAAAAAACCTTTACTACTAAATAATTTATTTCAAAACGATATTTGTAATAAAATTTTATAAATCTACAGTATTTTTACTTTAAATATTGGTATACTAAAATAACTTTGTATGTACAAGGCTGTATAATGGCTTGTATCGATCCACCGATAGGACAATACGTAGGTAGTATTATAATTTATACCATTATAGATTCAGGCCCCGACCAGTAATGCCAAGGGATATATTCGAGGCATCATTTTTTTTTCTTCCACTGCTTTAACTGCACTATTTTAAAATTGTACTGTCTTAATGTAATGTGTTTTATTTCATTCTTTCAGATATTTATATCACACACGGCAAAAAATATGTATACAAATCAAGCAATTAATAATACATTAATAATAGATTATATTATGTAAGTATTCTTTTATTTCCGGCACGCAATTTCAAATATAAAATACGCAAGGGAAGGCAAAAAAGTTGCGTGTTTTGGTTGCTATTAACTAATTTACTAAAGTGGTAATCAAAGCGAGCCTTAACAACGTTTCACATTAACACGAAACCATTTCACATAAATGTTGCGTTGCGTGATACACTAAATTAAGTTTCAGGCACCTTACAAAAAATATTAAAAAGAAATATGTTTAACCCATTAGGTTCGTACAGTGCGACAAGGATGTTTCGGCAGTTGAATGACATCGTTAGGAGGGCGCTCATTAACTTTTTATCAAAGCTTTTAATTTAATAATAATATGCCAAAAGTAATAAGAAGTGAGAGAGATAATATTAAATAACAAGTAAAAACATACAACAATGATAAACGGACAGAGAGAACTCCCAAAAAGTGACTGACTCTTCACAAGATAGCGGCGTTAGTCCTAATTTTGACCACGTCATTGTCGCACTGTATTTTGAATATCAATCGAAGATTCACCTTTTATTATTTATTAATTAGTGGTAATATATATCTCAGTGAATTCATAAGAAAGAAAATAATAAAATATAATGACCAAACTGTGCTTAATGGGCTAGCTTTTATTGCTGTTTAGTATATCTCTGAAAAGAAATGAGACTTGAAACAATTCTCAATAAAATTGTATTTGAAATCCTTTATCATACAACCTTCGGAAAAGGTGTAACACACACCTTTTCCGAAGCTAGCTCTTAGAACATTTTGGGACAACCCTAGATACACAATTGTGAAAAGTCACCCTTTATTTACATTGACCTAATAATATGACCCGAGAATCCCTAAGGGTTCGCATACAAATATTTTTTTACGACAAATGAAAAAAAAATCTCTTTCACTCATTTCTGGATCGGTTTTTTAAATTTCAGTGACAACCAATTTCTGAATAAAACAAAATACCGTATTGCAGACGATAATCATACCGATTAACTACTCAATACTTTTTCATTATTCTTATACAATGAAAATGATTCATACGGCAACTTATCAAAACAAGTTTCATATCAAGTTGTATGTTATAGTAGTGTTCCTGACATGGTACTGTGTACGAGCATCTTTCCATTCTTAAAACGTCCTTGACTTGAATTATAAAAGCGCAAGAGTTATGTATGTATGTTTGTTATAGTTTCACGACTAAGCTATATTGTAGCTTAGGCAACTTTTTAAAATGGGAAAGTGGATGAAACTGCGATTGACAATATAATACCTAAAATAATTTCTATCTCAACTAGGTCACATTTCCATAGACAGATGGCACGAAAGTCAGTTAAACTCAAATCTATAATCCAGGGTTAACGGTAAGCCGGAGCTTATTACAGCGGGCATCGCGAGCCAATTGTTTGGATAAACATGACGATACTTCGCTGTTCATATTGATTAAATTGTTCTTGATTACTTACGACGATTACTTACTTACTACGAGTGCTTCAAGGCTTGTTAATGACGGCTTAGAATAATAATTCAGTGAATATTTACGGACTGAATATTATAGATATATATATATATATATATATATCAATGCTAAGTTTATGGTTTGATAGTATACAATAGATTAGTCTCCAAGTTTCTATAGACTTCATCGTTTCGTAAACTACATAATATAGATCAATTCAAGGATTAATCGAAAGCGTGTACACAATTTATTTTATCATTAGTCATGAACTATTGACGTTTCGTATAAATAAAATAAGTAATCAAAAATTACCATGTGTTACTTACGAACATATCAAAACCAAAATGTCTTACAATTGCACTCGCATTGAATAAAAACTCACAGTTAGAATTCTATACTATGTATTACAATTTCACTGTAGGTCTTCGTATAAAATAAATGGAAAAATCATTTTAGGCGCTATACTCCTATACCACGGTTAAAAACAGAACTGAATCTCCCGAGGCTCAATGTCAGAGTTTCAAAAATTTATGACTTGTTAAAAAAATTGTTTCAGTTTTGCACTTCAGGCGAGAGCGAGCGGTTGGATTGGTTCGTTACTTTTTTACGTGTAACGTCACGGTTTTTAATTGGAATGAAATTTTTAACATTCATGTCTGTGTTCTTTTACAGAATAAAATAAAATTTACCTTTTAGTTTTTTGCCTCATCTGTGTTATGTAGGCTGTCGATATCTCCTCACTTGCCTCATCTTCCATCGACGCCAGATGCTAGCTTTAATTAGTAACATTATCAAAACATTTTTGGATGTAAAAAAATATTTACTATAAAATAAAACGATGGGCAATTAATTTTATGTTATCCATTATTCCAAATCTTTGAATAGATACTCATAGCCGTTTTATTTAGCATTTAAGCCTAGGTACACTCCAAAATTTCCAAGTAGTTAGTTGAAGAGTTTGAACAAATAATTGCTTATATTTGGAGTGGATCTGGCGCTGAATAGAAACACTCAAACAGAAATTAAGCTTATATTAAAATGTATATAGCCTTGTGGAATTCAATAGATTCATTCAACTTAAGTAAGCTTGTATTTAGCTTATCTTTTCTTTATCTGTATTCTCATTAAGTTCTTAGGTTAATCGGGAATTTGTTTAAAGCGTGGTACTCATCACAGCTCATTGAATGGATAGATTCAACGTTTATTTTACTACAAGCTTTTATCCCTGACCTGCAGGGACCACTTACTTATTCTCACCTTTTTATCCTCTTAGGGGTAATTTTCGAAAAATCACAAGTTTTTTGTAAGTATGCTTCGGGTTGCTAAGTCAGGGACTTTGACTTTTATTAGGTATTTATTAGTAAATAATGACGTAACCGAACATACAAACAAAAGCCTAGAAAACATAATATGTTTTTTTTTATTCATCCCTACTAATATTTTATATGCGAAAGTATGTTTGTTGGTTTTACCGTTCATATAGCAACGGATCGTCAGGCCAAAAATTCCATATGGTTACCTAGACTATGATCCGCAAAGTATCATAGACTACTTTTTATCAAACTAAGACTTTTTATTGTAAAACTGCGGGGTGGAAGCTAGATTATTTATCATTTAGGCAGGGACTTACTTTACTTTTCTTTTTTTTTCTCAAGTGATTGGCCATACATTTTCAAGAATACTTAAATTTCCTCGCCGTCGCTATGTGTACAATGACGAACGAAAGCTTACAACATACGTGTACAATGTACAACAAAGGACACAAGTGAAACCATTGTTCGGTAGACCGAGTATTTGCGGTAAAGACATTATACAGAGCGGAAAGTGTGGAAACGGAAGGCGTAGGGTAAATTCCTGAGGGATTGCAACACATTTGTCACACATAGTAGAGGCAGGGATTAATAAATTAACATTAAAATGCTTAATGTTTTGCTAATTAGACGCTAGTTAGAATATGTGACGATAAAAAGTTTTAATTAACTTAATCTAAGTACGATAATTAGGATGAAATACATTAAAAGTTAGCGTTGCATTAAAATTGCAAACATATCTTCTGGGATATTGTCTATCCATCTCGTAATCGGATTCCGATAACGATGGCCCTCGTAATCTTTTATTTTTGGCAGTGTCTACCTTTTTTATTTCCGATGACTAATTTCAAATGATTAATTATTATGAGAAGTAATTACAATCACAGTTTTGTTGTTGTTCACCTAAGATAGGCAATACAAAAATTATAATATAATTCCGACAGCCATCGTAATCGGAATCAAGATACATAAACGTCCTGCTGGTTCGTTCCAGCTCGTATTAATTGACGTGTTAGTATATTCCTCTGAAGTCTAAAGCACGCTGCATCTTTTGATATGATAAAAAATTTAGTATTGCCGGTTTTTTATTCCATTATAATTGTAATGAATTTAATCATATAATATAGAAAATATTTATTACCTACCTTGATTTCCACAAGCATACTCATATCTGAAAATTTGCACTATTTTGATGCTTCCCAATTAATTCATTGTAATCGACCGTTAACTTTGACACGTGTATTAATAAGGTTCATTACCCAAAATAAAGCACCAAGGGAGCTTTGAAACGTATCAAAGTAAATTACGTGCCATTTATGTCTATTTTAACAGCTACGAGGAAAATACACGTAAGGGACGAATAACCCGTAAAGGTACTCATAAATTACTATTACTTAAAGTACCTACCTGCAACTATATATCTACCTTTTTGATGTCCAGATAATTAAATTACTGTGAATCTAAAGTAGCCAATAATAATAATTTGGTATTTAGTAACTTTCTAAAAATACGAAGAATTAGATATGATGAATAATATTACGATATTATGTAATTATAAGCGATTTCTAGGTTTCAAGGTAAAATATATTTTTAGGTAGGCTGTAATAACTCGAGCCCAGACATCTAATCTTGTACTCGACAATTGTTGTCCTTGTAATTTGAATAAGATCTAAACATCTTAGATTTTATACTACTAAATAAATCTTCGTGATATTAAAATATAATTCTGACTATGTTAATAAGTTTAACAATAAACTTTACTATGCTCTTACTCTGGTTGTGTTGTCATTGTGTAGTGTAGTCCGACCGCAGCTTCGGGTTCGGCCTCGGCCTCGGCCAAAACTTAGGCTTTTTTATTATTTATTTAACAAATGAAATGCATATTATAATTAACTCTGCCTAACTGCTGAGCAGTTTGTTGGCATATACAGTCCTTATTCTATAGTATAACACACGGATAAAACATATTGTTAACTGATAAGTAGATCTAGATATTTTCATAATTCTTTAACTCTACATTTATGTTAAATCGCTATGCTTTGCTCAAGGAAATGCTGGCTAATGTAATTTCTCAAAGTAATTAGCTATATATAGAGTTGCGAGTATTCCCAAGACTACATTAAAATGTTTCCTCAAAGGTTCTGAGATAATCATTATGGAAAAGTTTGTAGGGCTCTCGACACCCTACTGCGTCCGCGACAGCTCATCGGATTACCAGCCAATCTTCGTGTATTCCAACAGCCAGTTCTTGTCAAATCTTGCTAACTTTAATTAGCTGTCCTTCTTTGATATCTGTTTTCACTATACCTATAAACAAATACGTTCTCGTTTTCGCATGTTTAGTGACCTTGTTTTACAATTCAGAGTGATATTTCGTAAGAAAACTTTTTTTAAATTATACGGTAAAAAATCATTCAATCGATATCATTGCTGTTGTTATAGTCAAAGTCAAAGCCATTTATTCAATTTAGGACCCAGGTGGGTACTTATGAAGGTCAAATTTACTGAATTGATCACCGGTTCGGAACACGGCCTTTTACTGAGAAGAGCCGGCAAGAAACTCAGCAAGGCTACATTGTCTAAATATGCATATTATTATTTTTTATACTATGTTGACATTTTATCGTCAAAAACATCCGTAGTTCTTATTAATTAAGTACATTAATACATTTTATAAGTACATAATAAGTAAATGAGTGCAGGAATTTTTTGTACATAAGTAGTGTACATATATTTTTTTTTATAGGGAACGAAGAAAGTAATGACTGCCGAAATGTGGTAATCAAGCCGCGTCGCTACCGCCCGCGCGCCGCGCTGGGTCGGACGGGTCGAAAGGAACACCGGAAAACACAAACTCCGAAGAGGCAAACGGTTAAATGTATTTTTAAAGAGAACCTTTACGAGAAGGCACTTTATTTGAAATTGTATAACAATATTTATATCTTAGTAATCATAATGTACCTACGTATCTATCTAGTAAACGTTATTACTTAAAAAAATTACGCCCCCAAAAACAGTTTGGGATATAAGAATAAACTTACATATTGGTAAACGCTATTGATATAGGTACAAACCCAAATAGTAAGTAAAGGTATTAAAAGTTGGAATAAGCTTTATGTATTTCCCGAAAAGTCCTCCCTCATAGGCATGACACTCAAGCATGACAAAATAGCATCATAATTTTAAAGGAAAGGTCAAAGTTACAGTTAATATGTAATAAGTATAGCAATTTTTACTCATAAGCATGGACGCCATAAAACAATATTTAGATACTTAATGAAAATAAAAATAACCTTGCTTCTTTGCCTAGGTTTATTCAACGTATCGAAGTAATATGTTGCCATATGCAGATGCAGTGACGTCATTTACTGTATACCGACTCGATTTTTATTCCTTTGATTCATATTTATTCTTTTCAAAACTTATATTTTGCGATGCAGATGTGATGACGTTATGAAAACTTTAATAATATTGTTGATAGGTATTTGATGTAAGAAAATTCTAAATCGAAGATATTTGAGTATTTACGTCATAAATTGTACTGATATGACATCAGAGAAACGGCCTCGGGTTACGCCTACCTTCAAAAATTCTTATATATACCTTGACTTGAACTATTTATAACCGTTATCGATATGTGGGTACCGAAATAGACTAGCAAATAGCTCTACTATAGCTCAGTTTTATTCTTTTAAAATAGCAAAAAATTTAATATCTCTCACCAGAATGAACAGTTTGTTATCCGCTAGCTAGTTTCAATGGTAGAGTTCGTTCAAACGACAGAGATGATCAAATTAATTTCTTAGCTGTAAATAAATAAATAAAAAAAAAAGATCCTACAATGTTGCCGATTCAGATTTTTTGATATTAAACTAATATTAATCATGTCAGATTTCTTTCCTATGAACATTAAAAATAGGACAGAAGATATTTAAAGCTATTTACACCGAAAAAGTCGTAACCAAAACCAATATAGATCGGCAACTAAATTCAAGTAATTCTTGTAATTGAACTAATTTGACAGGACTAAATTTCTTATATACTTATTTATTACCTTTTTATCCTTTGTTAGAAAGAGATATTATATATACCTAGTAACAATAAAAGTACTGTGTAAATACGACTAAATGTTACATGGATGGTAAGTAAATAGATTTTTTTCTTTCTTTTCTTTGATGGTTGAAAAGATCCTAAGCTGGTCATAACCTTTATGTGAAATGTAAATGGAAGTCGACTTACACGAAGGAGATTACCTCGAGAAACGACGCACTAACTCGGGAACATGTACCTACTCGTATCGGCATTCTCACAATCCTTACATAACATTACAGATTCAGATTGAGTCTGTAAGACCGCGTATCTCAATATTTCCCTCTGGGGCTCAGTGGCGCGACATTGGAAGTAATATGCTTTGTGTTGTTTGATGTTCCAGATCACTGTTATTTTAATAACAGAGAAATTTGGGCACGTAGACTTGGACTTTCGAGAATGTGGTTCAAGTAATGCATCCTCAGTGGTACGAGTAGGTACCAAAATACTAGTAATAAAGTCATAATCATGATAATGTTTATGTCGGCATGGAAAAAAACTATGTTGTGCATGTTACGAATCGTAGCAAACTAACTTGACGTCAAAGATAGAGGTTGTTGACTCGTATAAAAAGACGAAATATCAGCTTGAAGACTTGTACATGTACAAAGCTCTAATAATTACAGAACATGTTTACCTTTGTTACTTATGGACGTCGTTGGTAACAGTAAAAAATAAGGAAAACTACGGATAAATAATATAATTTTGTGGGTATTTCTGAGCTTTTTATAAGTACATAAAGGAAAATTATACTCAGATGTAAAATAAAAATGGCGTAAAGGATTTCTCACCCACAGCTACATGTGCTTACGAATTTTACATTGGAATTACGAAATAACAAGTTCTGTATAGTAATAAGGAATCGTAAACAATTCAAAAATGGTAGAGAAGAAAAACAATATTTAAAAATAGGTACGATTATCGGTAAGGAATGTAAAACGTGTAATATAGCTTTCCGCCCCGCGACCTCCTATTTTACGACCTTTTATTTTTAAAAATCTATTCTTAACAGATCTATTTATGTGCCAAATTTCAGCACGATCCGTCCAGTGGTTTGCTGTGCGTTGATAGATCAGTCAGTCAGTCCCTCTTTCCTTTTATATATTTAGATATACATAGAAAATAAAGCGACGTTTGTGTGATCAAGTGTTAAATAATTGTAAAAACTTAAACATTATTTTAGGTGAATATAAAGTATGATAAATATTATATTTATCCGTGTTTGTGTGTTTATCATTCTTATTTATGTAAAATATAGCGATTAAGTAATAAGGTAATGGAATTGGCCTCCGCATTTTCCATCAAGCTTTTAGTAAAATAAATACACTAAGCTTAAAGCGACTTATTAGCCAGGGTTATAAACGAGCCTTCACTAAGGGGGAAAGTCGAATTGAATAGTTAGGTCACGTCCCTCAAGTTCGACCTGAGGGCCCCAGGAAATCGATATTTACTGAATAAATAATGTTCATAGTTGTTTGTTTTTTTAGAGGCCACTTCCGTGGGTGCCGCCAACCGTGAAAGTACTTTTATTGTCTTACTCCTGTCTTATCTTATTTTACTTTGGGATTGTTTGTTTTCACTTAAATCTAAAAGGTGGGTTGACATTGAAAATGGAAAACCCTGAATGTATTGCAAATATTTTATTTTATTTTGTATATGAATATTTCTTCTTATTTTTTGTTTCACAGAAAAAAAACCATCCATCCATCGAAGTTTTTGTGAATTCTTATTCTACAGACCAATATCTGTTTTGTATTACAATGAAAAACAATTTTATAACTTAGAACACTTCTCAAGACAACTACCAGTTTTTAGGGGATAACTTTTATCTAGTAACAATCTGCGATCAAATTAGGTACAGTTTAGGCAAGATTGACTATCGCCAAAGAAGAGTCTCTACCTACCGCATCCCGCATACCGCTGGGATCCAAATGCCATCAAAGTTTCAGAATTATTTCTGTCCATTCAACTTGATATTGGCTCAAAGAGAGTTGCGAGGTAGCTGTTTATGTGGCTCGGACTTTACCAATAGGTACAAACACATTAATACCAATACAAAGACACGTTCTATTCCATTAATCCTCACAGAACCTTCAGTTGTGAATATGTTTCCATACCATTCTGATAGAGTGGTAACCAGAATGATACAAACTGACTGAACATAACATCCATGTAATATCCACAAATAATCCATTAAACTCTTATTTAATACTATTTACCTATATATATTTAATTCACATTTCTAGCCAGCTTTGTACAAAGTTTTAGCTTAATAGGTACAACTTTAGCCTACAAACCGCGAGTGGCCGAAGTCGCGGTGAGCCTTACGGATTCTTTGGAGAGCTTTGCTTACATCAGTTTTGCCATCTAACGGCTATGCGGTCACAAAAGTTTTCCGTTATTGGTCTTGAGAACTTTGATTCGTTTTAGCGAAATGTCCAATTTTAGTTTTGTCTATTTAATTTAATTACACTGTATATTCTGCTAAAAAAATCTGCGTTAGTCTATTTGTTCTATTGATATCAATTGTTCCAAATTAAATTAAAACATATCTCTTTGATTCTTAAAAAAAAACATGATTGAATTTTTTTTACTTCACTCTCCATTACAAAAAAGTGATTTATTTATCGACAGGTATTTAATAGATACCTGGAAGAGATAGCTCGCCTGTGTTGTACCTATTTTTAATATTGTTTAATGTTTATTTTGTATTCATTTATATGGTTTACAATAAACTATATTTTCATTTCATTTCAATGAAAAAGTAAAACTAAAATTGATGGTAACATTTGAAGACGTAGTGAAACGAAAAGAACATTCTTGTAAAATTAAAATCAATGAAAAGAGAGACTTTGATCGCAGATAGGTACTTTCACATTTAAATATTAAATTCCAACACAATAAGATCAAAGAAATTATTCTCAAGCAGGAAACGGACAAGTAACAAAGGAATGTTAAAATAACGCGGGAAGATTCAAGAACAAACTTGGGAAGATATACCGATATAGACAGTTAGTACATAAATTGCCTATAAATTTTGTTGAATTCTTGGAAAATATTTTCAATTTACACGTCAGAATTTTTTTTGATCTTTAAATCGTTACCATAATTTTAAAATATTTGTAGTATAATAAGTATTCATAATCTGTTTTAATAACTGAATATTTATTATTTTCATTTTTTACAACTCATAAAAAATCAGTAATCTAGTGCATAATAGGTAATTTCAGAGCCTTGTTACCGGATTAAAAGAAACCTCTAATCTCACCAAATTTACGAAGAAAAATTTCAAGAATTTCGAAATTAAATCTTTTATTCAATATCTGCAGGATACAAAAAATAGCATGTACCTAAGTAATTTTATAAATAAATCAAGTTTAAGGTTGGTTGGTTAGTATAGCTATACCATTTAAAAACAGTTCGTATTGCACTTTTCATGGCACAATGAAAGTAATAGTCCATACAGCCCAGGCTGCTTGTTGCTTTAGAAATCACTTAAAAAACATTTTATTTGGAGTCTTAAACTCATGTTGACTCATTAAACCTGTTTTGCTATTTTCGTGGTTATAAACTAACCTTGACCATTTTTTTACATTAGCTAAACCAAATTTAATCCGAAATTAAAAACATTTTGTTCGTGTGGTAAAAGCATAGAGTAGTGAACAAGTGTATTTTTTTTATTTCACGGATAAAAACTCAAAATTAGCGCGATAGATAGAAATACGACACAGACAGGATACGAACTTCAATCATGGCAATTGTAGTAATTCACTTTTAAAAGTTAGGTTATATATTTTGAAGCACTGCCATGGCCCATGTAAACAGATAGCTGATTTATAAAATAAGAGGTCACACTTAGTTGTGACCTTAGTTTCCCGGCAACCTTCCCGCCGCGAGTCGCCAGTGTCATGCGACTAATGGTTGTAGCAGACATATCAACTCGGAAAAGGATCGTCCGTATCGCCTTTCGCCGCGCCGTCAACCAAGACGTCAACTTAACTTAAGCACGTAACAAAAGCGGGTCATCTACGCAGCTAAGCGACGCCGCGCCAACAGCTGGTTGACGTCTAGCGTAAGCTCGGCGACGCCTAGTCGTTCGTGAGCTTATCCCGAAGCGAGGCGATTAGTGTGCGTTGCAGTAAGGAGTGCCATCCAAAGAATACTAAACGGCTCGAGTTGATACGGTGACGATCCCTTTCCGACTTGATATATGTGCTACAACCTTAAAGCTTGTTTCCTTAGCACGGACAACCCCCGGTCTGGGCAGGCTTTAGAAGGTTACGATCCATGTCTTACAATACGACCTAAAAATATCAACGTATTTGTTTACATTATGTTCCAATTTTTATCGTATCGACATGACACGCAAGCGTATTTTTGTGACTTTAAGTTTTTTTTATTTGTTCATGACTAAAACACGCTATATGAACCTAATTTTTCGTTATATTATTCGACCACAATCTTTCCATAGAGAGTTTAGATGTGGCCAAAGTAAACAAATAAGCCTAGAAGGGAACTGGCTCTTAACAGTGGATGCTGGACACACTTCTAGATCTTTGGCGATAGATTTAGCTCGTAAGGGTAAAATAGGGGAAAGCTAGTCCGTTTTAAAGTAGAAATTAGAATAAGAAGATGAATGAATTTTAATAAAATATTAATTAGGAATCTTCTATCGTTATCGGACGCGCATCTCATTTGCGAGCCAACGAGTTATGCTAGCCAACGAGTTATGTGCTTGAAATAACATATATCTGTTTCATCATCATCATAATTAATTCACAATGTTAATTCATACTACACAACATAGAGCAACCTCTGTAATTAGGCGAATGGCTTCCAGAGCCACCCTTTTGATTTGACAAGGGATAAGCAGTATTTTTGGCTTTGTGTTTTTATAATTAAATAGAAACTGTATAATATTATTTTTTTAGTTTATTTTTTTTTCATTATTATATTCCTGTAGATTAGATTTCCAAGGGAGTTCCCATATTGTTCAAAAACTGATGTAGAACATATTGATTGCACATAATGTGTAAAAGTCATTTACCTATACCGGCCAAACCCGATTTTAGGATACCAAATACTAGTTCCTAGGCCATATTGGTATTACCTATCTACATATAACAAAATCAACTAGTTTAACTTAGGCTGGACCAACCAGTTTAGTCTAGACAGAACCAAAAGATTTTAAAGACAATTCAAATACTAAAATAAACCAGTATGGAGCGGCATCTAAGTAATATTATTTTAAATGTGTGTTTTTTTTACATTTTCAGGAAGGTACACGAAATTTTTACGTTTATTATCCTTCCACTCTTCGGGCTGTCACGCTTCTTACGCCTCATTTTGTCACATCACATATTATCTCTTAGAAAAGTAATAAAACCGCTCGAGAGTGTTGACATAACAAACGCTATGAATAATGCCATCCATATATGGAAGGAGGGTCCGAATATATAAATATATGGGGACCATTTTCCTCAAAGCTCAGTTCTATTACAGTTTATCATGAATAGGCTATACATTTGACTATAGATTACTACACAAAAAACAGGACAAATACAAGTCTGAGTCGCGCACCGAGTGTTCCGTAATTTCCTATGGTACTCTAAATACCACAGACTTCTTATCGGTTTTCCTGTAATATAATTATAGGTAAAGAACTATTTTCTGATTTTTTTTTCAAAATTATCCTGAAGATAAGGGGAGAATGGTCAATTTTCGCCAATTTTCTTACATAACTTCAGAACTATTCAGTAGAATTATAAAAAATATATATTAACGAGCGTCTTCATTTGATGTGTCACACAATATTTTGCAAAACTTATTTTAAAATTTTCTTTTTTACCCCATTCAAAAGTGGCCCCCATATATTTCGTGCTTTTTAATTTATTACGTCAATGTCAAGCGCCTATGATTAGTAATAGATATTTTAGCCCATATGGCGTAGATAAATGTCCTATGTGTGTGTGTAATTTTGTATTCAAAATATTAGAACCCCATTGTTACAAATTGTTACAAAATGACCGTTTTTTACTTATTTGACGTGCCAGATAAAGTAGTTATATAGCATATTATGTATTTTCTGGTTTTCGTAGTAAAAGGATCAGATAGCCATGTGTGAATAATGTCCCTGGATATTATTATTATTCATAAAATGCGGACTGAAACGCCACTCACATTTAAGTTGTACTTAAGACGTCATTTGATAGTTCGATTGAATGCCTTCTCAATTATTTAAGACGCTCCTAAATTTTAAGTGACGTTTTAGTACTTGTTACTAGGTATATCTACCTAATATCATGTATGTGTGTACACTTAGCAAAATCTATTTGGCATAAAATTACCTAGTACATTTCTGCATATTATATACCTACCTACTATATTTTGGTTCTTCATTATGTGCCTTATAAGGTTTCACAGCCTAAACTGAATAAACGAGTTTTGAGTTTGAGCAGTTTTTTTTTGTATATCAATACCTACTCTAGCTAGTGGGTCCTCGAAATATTATATTCTTGCCTAAGATAAGGCAAAATATGATATTTATGTAACTCTTATCAGGCCCCGGGGCTATATTAAAAGTACTTGCTCTCAGTAGCGAAATACCGGATATGAAAACGAATATTATTCTCACTAGCTACGACGCAAATGTCCGGCCATAATGGAAATGTGTACCGGACTGCAAGGCGGGTTGGGAAGAAAAATTGCCAAATAAAAAATAGGTTTATTATATAGATGCCACAGCTCTTGCATTTCTATCAATGAGATGAGTCACATTCCTCAAAGTATGGAAAAAATATACGTTTTGCGTTAAGCCACGTAACTTTTTTCCCCCATATTACATTGGGATTAAAATAAATACATTTCGTGAAATATTAAACCTAAACCTTCAAAATAAAGCACATTTCAAGAATGGACGCGAACTTCGAGCTTATCGGGTCAAAAACGCCCAATGGCCTTTAATATCCTTTTTAATGATTCTACATTCAGATTAATTTAATTTCGTCAAACCTACGTATACATACATCTAAATCAAATTATTATTGCCTACATTAAAGTTTGGTTTTTAATCATCAAGCTCATCAAAATGCTAAATAGCATGATATAAACCATAGACACAATAGTGTTCCCATACCCATAGACACAGCATTTATACAACGTTACAATAAAAAATATTTTATTCAGTAAATCACCGAGCTTTGTTGAAATTGTCTCAAAAATAGATAAAGTATTTTTATGTTTTCCAGCGCGGTAGAAAATTCATCAAAAAGGCGACCTGAATAATTTCCACCGTGCGGGGTTCCGCTGAATTGCAAATTTATGGGATCCATCAGTTCGATCTGATCTTTTTTTTATGAAAACATTTACATTTACACAAATATTTCCTCGTTCAATCAAATTCGCTTGTAAAGGCTACAGGTACGAGATAAAAAAAACATCATTTAGGTACTTTGTAAAAATATTAGATAAAATTTACCCTGTGAATAAATTGTATAATATATAATTGCATTTTATTAAAATATGATTTTATGGCTTGTCTATCCAAAGAGGAAACGCTGCCAGCCTTCTGGGAACCTTGCCGTTGGTCGGCAGCAACGGCTGCCTCGAGGATTTATTTTATATGTACAATATAATACAATCTATTTTTTAAATTTGTAAATAAACATATAATTGTATAAAAATATGTATTGTGCACTGGAATACTGTTTTCATAACAGTTACAGAACATTCTGTTACTGACGGCACAAAGCTATTACATTTATAGCGTGGTTTTGTTTGTTTAGCGTCGTAAGAAAGCAAATAAATATGCAAATGAGTAGTCGGCACACAAATCTTGAACCACGAATGGTTGTAGAGCTTGGATATTACGATGATACATTACATTACTGTGTTGTTTGTTCGAATATCTCTGGAGAATATTTCGAGAGTTCAAACGGAAACTTTCATATCTGTCGCAGAGTTCAAGTGTCAAAACTTTTTGGTTGCTAAGAAGTTTTCAGGAATGTAAATCGTTTTTTTCCCTCGTACAAATGTTCTGAGTTATTAATGAATTTGTATCTGATGCTGGAAGTATTTCTTTTTTTTAAATAGGTATATAATGGACTTCAAGATAGAATTTGTTTCAATAATGTACTAAAAAATTTAGTTCAGATGAGCAATACCAGAAATGTCGAACACAAATATTAACAAATAAAAACTATTTTATCTAGAAGTTCTAGAACCCTTCATAATGTAATAAAAATGTTTCTTTAGATTAGCAATCTATCAGAAATGTTAAACACAAATATTAACAAAAAAAAACTATTTTATCTAGAATCCTTCAGGTGATTTATAATTGAATTATATGATAAAAATATTTCCTTCTTCTATTACTCTTTGTGCAAACCTAATTTCTGTAAAAGTAATTTTGAACGCCGATTTAGAAACTACTATAAATCATGCCAAAACTATACCACAATCAGGTAAAAATGCGAAAAATCTGGGCTTCGTGGAGGCAGGTGAATTTTTGCAAGGGCTGGAAAGGGCGAACAATACCCGAGCTACATTACGAGGGCTCGTATCATTGTGCCGCTCAAGATTTATGTTGCCACTCCTGTATTTCTACTTTATACCTACCTAGTTCGTGCAAAGTATAAAGGAAGAAACATACTAGTAACTTTTGAGCGCCATCGGTGTTCTTTCTGATAAAGTAATTTAGTCTTATTCCTCTTTCTTTTATTTATAACAAGATAATGTGTTTCATTGATTATTTTTATATTGAAAAGATTATCAAAAGTGGCTATTCATTATTAATAATAATTATTGCGCAACATAATGTATAAAATAAAGTCAGGTTATTTACTCCATTTATAACTCAAGAACGGCTGGTCCGATTTTAGGTAGGGGTAATTAAGTCCTAGTTTTTTTTCATTGAGCAGGACAACGTCTACCGGTCAGCTAGCAGTAAACTAAATAAAGGTTACGAAAAGATGACCCCTAAAATTAGCCACCTTCACACTATAAAGGCAGAAACATGCTCGAACACGTGTATCTCTAAAGAGCATCATCTCATATTTATTAGATTTGAATATTTTTAATGTTCATGTTCAGGAACGCCATTAGAGTAAACATGCATGCTGATGTAAGCATCATGTTGCTTGAGGAGTTGCAAGTCTGTTCCAGACTTAACAAAGGCACGGGTATATGCGCTTCTAAATTATAGAATACTATTTAGTTACTTAGAAGTGTAAGATTTATTGTTTATCAAGAGATAGTAAATTGTTTCTGGATGGAATTAACTATTGAATTCTGTTGACAGTAGTAGCATGCCATGAACGCATGGAAATTTGAATGAGGTTTCATATAATTTTATAAATTTTATATTATAATCGCGGCAAAAGTCGTTGCATGCCGCCCTAGGATAAGTTATATTATTATATAAGCGATAATTTAATTTAATTTAATTTCTATATTTGAATAAAAAAAGGGACTGAATTTCAACCCTTGTTCAAGTTATCTAAAATGTCACATATAGAAGTAACTATAAATTGACAAATTATAGTTTTAAAATCTGCATTAAAATCGCTATAATCCCATTTGATATAATTGAAATTCCATCTTGCAATGCAGATACTAGAAACTTTATGTAATGTGGCTGTTCGGCGATATTCTTGGAACAGATCCAAAGCCGAAGGATACTCAGTTGCATAACGCAGGTAAAGTAATCTCATAGTAAATACTAACCAGGTCCTCGTCGTCATCGGAAAAAATATTCGTTCGTTCCTGTGCCGTCATGTTATCGGAATAAACATCCAATACACGAAAAAGAATTCATCCATGGCTCACACACACAATACACCGAGCTCCATCACTGAAAAACACTCCAACTGCATCCAAACTCGCCTCTGCAAAGTTGCATGGTCGCTGTACATTTTAACACCTTATCACTGATTTATTTTCAAACTCGATAAAGAAAAAGAAAAAATCTAATGGAAAATTCCAAATTTAAATTTCGTTTTTGTCTCGTAAAAAGAAATATAAATACATCGATGGATTTTGTGAGAACGCGGAATAGCCGACCGCGCTTAGTGGAGTATGGGCGCTTACTGCGGCGAAGGGCGGGCAGAAAGCACTGCAGCGTCTCGTAGCCATGGTGACGCGAAGCCTTTGACGCCACTGTCGGCTAATGCGGGAAAAGTTCGGTCGCATGCATTTTGTAGACAATAACTGACAGCGGAAGCGAATTAAAACGCTTTCAAAATTTTTGCGAGAGCAAGTGAAATTGAACACTTCATTCTGTCACCTGCTTTGTATTGTTGCACGTTTATTGGCATATCCATTTAGGTACGATAAACTTCATTTTATTAAAAAAGTAGCGGAAGCCACATGGCTTCACCCGTGTTCGAAAGATTTTCGCATTTATATTATTAGTAGGATAAATATAAGTAGGAATAAGTAGGATAATGTTTGTTCAAAAAAAAAAATTGTAAGTACACATTTATTTATCACTATAATACTAAATAAATAAAATAATCATCTCTATTTCAATAAAAAAAACAATGAATATTTTACGATAGATTCCTTTACTAAATTACACTGAGCTGGCTACCTAGCCACACACAAGTTGATTGTAAAGCTGATTAAAAAAAAAAGTGTCTACAGTTATGTTCTTTTTTTGGGTGGAATAAATGGTTTGAATGTTTTTAAGATCGTAGCAGGCATATCAACTCGCAAAAGGATTCGTGTCTCGTGATATGCTACGACCAATAGGGTAGTTGACTGACTTATCAAATCAGCAACTTTTAAATAAATGTCAAAAAGATTGTTTATATAGAATTTTGTATGAAATATTACATTATGACGTCATAGTTTCACAGCATCAAATCTTCTACTCTTAGTGGTTTCACTGGTAATTAAAAATCATAAAAAACATTAAATGTACAACAAATTTGTTGTTTCCACGTGTTTTTAGATGTTTTGTGCATTGGTTTGTGTTTGGTCATTTATTTTTGACAGTGTCAACTACCCTATTACGCCTTTCGCCGCGTCATCAACCTCGGAAAAGGATACGGTGACGATCCATTTCCGAGTTGATATGTCTGCTACGACCATTAATCGTAATCATACTATTCCGCGTCGTTAAATTAAGTTATCCGATTAAGATATTTACTGCTATTATTATAAATAGTAACTTTTATTAACGTCTTTATAGAAAGGTACTCAATGCTTATAATACCTAACTCTCTCCAGCAGACTTCTATTTATATCGCTGGTAATTCAATAGAGGCTGAAGAGGTCTATTAACTGATGTAGTGAGTAGGTACTAGAGCTGTGTTGAGCGATAATACGTTGAGCTCGATAGACTGATTATATAGTGGTGCCTAATATCAACATGGAGTCACGAAAGGGAATAAACAATTTAATTAAATATAAGGAAAAGGAAAGTAAGGCTGAATGAGATACAAAGTTTATGTTACATGATTCATGGTTAAATTTGAATTATACGACCAATTTTTTTTATAAAATTCGAGTTCTACTTTCTAAAAAAAATAATATAAAAATAAATACATATGATTAAACAGGGAAAAGCTTGTAGATATGTTTTATCATCGTTTAGATATGTGGGTATATGTTACTTTGTGTGCAAACATATTTGTGTGTAATGAATGACTGAATTTCAATGAAATTCAAAATACAATTACCTACTTAGATTACCTAACGGACTCAGAAACGGAGGGGAAAAATGTAAAAAAAGACATAAATGTTATGCTAATGAAATATGAAAATTTTGTGGGGATTGTATGGTTAATATACATGCTATGGTATTTAGTTATATATGTACCATACATACTAATTAAGTATCAGTCATTTGGTTTGCATACAAGCCCTATTTTTTGGGATCAGATGAGGCAAGAATTTTTAGAGATACTTAATTAATAAGAATAATATTAACTTAATGATAAGCCTACCTACCCAACTTATTTTGTGAAACCGAGGATGATTTGAAATGGGACATTAATAAATTAATTAATTTATCTTACCATTTTCGTCTACAGACAGAATATAAATTAAGCAATTAAGCCCAACTATATTCTCTTTAAACTAGGTACATACAAATTCAATGCTTGAACAAATTTTGGGGAAAGTTTTTATACAACCAACTAATTGCATCTAAAATAAACAGTGTACCTACCTACTAAAAGGTAAAGAAAATAAAATGAGTTTAATGTTGAACCATTGCCAGCCATTACCATCGGTGTAATGTCCACAGGCAGCAATGTCTGAACATTACGGCGCACAATGGCAAATCACCATGTTTATTTATCTCTTATGAGTTTTTCCTCTTTGTCTACGAAATGTATTGTATGTAATTATGAGACTTTTTGTAATCATTTAGACATCACTATTGGTTATGAAGCTGAAAATAACTCAATCTGTCTGTTACTTTTTAACGGCTAAGTCGTCTGAGCGGATCGCGATGAAATCTAGCTTTACCTATTATTGTGTAGGGTGTGCGGCGCACACGAACGGAGGGTCTCAGGGCGCGACGAGCGCCGCTCGTAGTGACCGACCGTGTGCCGAAGTTTTGGTCCGAATTATACTAAAACCTGTCATAAACTGTTCTGACTTTAACATAAATGACAAACTTTAATATAAATAGACACTGTCAAAAAATAAGTCCCCTAGGATTTGTTTACAACAAAGAAGAAGAAGAAGTGGCATAGAGTCTGAAGAACCACCTATTCCATTTTGATCGCGCGCCTACGTCTAGAGGGCGCCAGGGTATTGATTCCACACGGGCGCTACATGGGGTAGCGCCGCCCCTGGACACAAATAGCTGATGGCAGAGGTTACTTTTATCTTAGCAACGTAGGTGAAGTTGTGGGAAGCAAGTGCTATTAGGTATAATTCTCATTCAAACATTTGTATTATTAAATGTAAAAGAGTTGTGGCGTATGTGATCGCCCAACTTAGTCGACTCACTGGACTACTCTAGTCGTCTATGTTTCTCGTACTACTATATACCTCGTATATCTCGTATTTCTATATATACTCGTAGGTACATATAGAAAGACATAAGCTCTCTCTTCCGTTGAATTTCGACGAGACAACACTATTATAATTACTTGTTTTGCTACCCCAAGTTTCATTTTCATTTAAACACAAGGATGATCGCTGAACCAGCGGGTATCCCAACAGAGTGTTAGTCATAAAAGTTTTCAGTAAAAGAATCAATATTATCATTAATATTTCATATACTGCCTCGTTAACTTTATAGCTCAATGAGCTTAATTAATGAGTAGTACGCTCGTTGGTTCCCAGATATGACAGATCCTTTATTTTATTTTATACCATAATTTTGTGATTAACATGCACATGTCTAAGTGCATAACTCGCATATTATGTTTCTGAAAAAACCTAAATTAAATTTCAATTGAAAATGAAGGATGACATTTACTAAACATAAGATGGGTACCTGTGCTTACTAATCGGGGAATACATCATATTCCTCAGAAAAGCGGGTAAAATGGCGTTATGAAGCCTAATATTTGTATTGTAGTAAAACTTCCAATCGCATATAATTAATTTTAATTTTCAAAATTATTTTTTTACTCCTACAAAAACAAATATTTTTACCAAAAATGAGCTTACAGACAGCATCATAACAAAAGCCGTGAGTCAAATACTTATTATATTCATATATATTGTTTATGTTTGTTTGTTTGTTTTTTAGTGTATCTTGCAATATTAAATATTTTAGTTTTTCCATAGTAGCATATATTCAGCAGCCTAAACAGCCTAAATTTAGTAAAAACGTATAGTTTGAATCGGTATGTCATCACATCAATTTTGCTTTGAGACTATTGAATCTTTTGTTATCCTACTTTTGCAGCCCTATAGTGAAATAACAAAACTAATAACATGTTTCGGAATGGAACTCCACTCTATACATGAAATTAAAGGTGTTAAAAACTTTTGCACTAAGTATTCGATTACAGTTATCTAACTTTCTTCAATGTTTCAGCTTATAAAAGGAAAAGCTTCGGATAAGTTATTAAATATAATGATTGAATTAAATTACTAATCAAATTTAAATTACGAAGGTATAACAATGGAAGCCAATTAATACACGCAATGTTATTTTAAGGTCAAATATTATACGCGAAAGCATTTCATTTCTATGAATAACTAGCTTAATACATATTTTAAAACCAATTTACTTGACATTTGTGAACTTGAATTTAACAAAACTGTAAGATTAATGCTCATTTTGTTAAAGTGGAAACCTTATATATATATATATAGATTTTTAATTGGTTTTTTAAACAAACTTTATTGGTATCTATATAAAAATGAATCTGTTTCAAATTTGCAGGGATAATAATAGGGTACTTTTTATCTCTTAAACTTGAGGCGAACGGCGGGGGTTAACTTGTATATGTATCTACTATAAAAATTATATGGCTTCGTTTTTTTTTTTTCAGAAACAGTACAAAAGAGATAGTTATGTGTTTAATCAAAAATGTAAGACACAAGCTCTGATTATAAAAAAAATTAAAGACTGAAAGAAAATGATAGAGATTTTCCAACTTAATGTTCGAGACTCAAAACTAAATTAATCCTAACAGGTTTAATTTTAAATGTAATGAAACAAACCTGTATATGTACTGACGCAAGAAACTTCGAAATTGATTTAGTAGACTGTTTTAGAACTGAGTGGTTGAATGCTATATATATTTTACATATAAATTTAACTTGAAAGTAAATTCTAAAAAAACGTGGGCGATTTATTTATAACTGGACCAAGTTTTCATGGAAAATCCTGTATCTCTCCATTAAAATATATTTATTTAGTAACTAGACTATTAGGAATAGTTTCAGATTTAAATCCGTGCTAGATAACAACACTCGTAGGTATCTTTTGTACCATGAATAAGTTTGTATTTGACCACAATCTCACTTAGGTGGTCTTCAACTTGAGGGTGAAGTATTTCGAAGTGGCTTGCCGCTGCGCTTTTCATATGCCCATGCTTACATGGAAAACAAACCCCTGGTTCCAACTCGCTTAGTTGCAGGATAACCAAGCATTCATTTTGTGTCCAATAACAATCCCAGAAAACTTATAAGTTATATCCTAGAAAAGATTTCCTTTTTAAATATTTCTACTTGGGTCGATGTTTGAGATGCTCAAATCTGTTTTGTAGTGAAATACATAAGTAGACCGATTCAGGCCTTCTCCACTGCCAAGGTGCTACGTGTCCAAAATTTTTGTGATATTATTGTGTTGCTTTGTAAATTGTAGCTATAAAGAACCATGACAGAATTAATATTTTTTTAATTTGGATGGTAAAGCAAAAAATACTAAGTGACTGAAGTGTCTCTCCAATATTTTACTAAAAAAAGCTTGACATAGCTTAAGACGAAAAATACTTTTTAAAACCAATAAAACATCTAGATATTTACGTAAGTACAAATGGTTTTGTAAATACATTTGCAACCAATTTAAGCTCATCGTTCAAGCTTAATAAGTTCATCGCCATCAGATATTTGATCAAACAGAAATTCTTGTGAAAACTTTTGAAGATGAATTTCTAATTTAAACTTTTCAAACAAACAAAGCTAATTAAAATGTAAGTTACATCATATCTAGATGTGGTTATTTTATTGAACCTCGTTTTACGTTTCAACGATCCTAGTTGATATTTTTTAAATTTAATTATGGCATGATTGTTGGTACACACGACCACAGATCAAGCAACATATTTTTGTTGCAAAATAGGTACTATTACAACCGCATAAGGTGCCGCAGTGTGTAGCCTGATCTGTGGCCGTGTGTACTAATATAAATACTGATAGATTTGTAATCATGAAACATAATTGTGTATTTATGAAAGTAATTCCCTTATCTAAAAAAAGGATACAATAAACGTGTTATAAACAGATAATGTTTGTTTGTTTATTGGTTTATATCGAGTGCTATTATAGGTATATGCTACTTTCTATCACTAAATCGCTGGAAATCCTCCCTGATGAATGATGTGAATATACCACATGTCTTTCCTTATTAGTTTATGCTTTATTTTATATTATTAGGTAAAATTATGCAGTTATTTTCGGAGGGATTTCATGTTTTAACGAGATAAAAGTATGGGATACATTATAATAGGTACACATGTATGTGCAAATGATCATCAAAATCCATGGCTGATCCATCCAATTCACATTTTATAATATTAGAGATGTAATAGGTATAGCAATAAACCAACGGTGACGCTAGATGCAAGCTGCTCAGCTTGCAGTTGGTAAGTGGCAATCAATGGGGTTGATTGCCCTTTGCGGTAACTTCGATTCAATCAACTCAACTTTGCAATCTAATATTTATAAAATATTATCCTATACATCTAACTTAGTTTGAAATACGAGTATTTATGTCCTAACATATTTTGGAAACGAAATATACTCAACCAAAATCTAGAATGATCAGTATATTACTCGTATTAAGTCGAATAGTGTACATCACTATCAATGATCCTACACAATTTTAGGAGGCTGAGTTATGACGATTAGTTTAGCCTAAGTAATTCTCTGGTTTTAAAAGCCTTTACTCGCTCTCAGAAACGTGCGAAATTGCTATTTTAGTAGGTACTACCCAATAAGTACGTACTCAAATTTACGTTTAAGCTCATTTTAATGCTAAACTAATTTGTACATATTTTTTTAAAATTTGTTTGTAATTTTTTGTGTTATTTTCCATTCATTTTTTTTTAGGTTTTTTTAGGTACACACGGCCGCAGATCAAGCTACACACTGCGGCAACTTATGCGTTTGTAATAGGAGCTATTTTGCAACAAAAATGTGTAGCTTAATCTGTGGCCGTGTGTACCTAAAAAAACCTAAAAAAAAAATGAAGTGAATGCAATGAAATTTTTAGGATCTATTTTAAAAGTAGAATGATGTTTTTTTTATAAAAACATTGATGTCGAAACTCGTTGTTTGCAGTATCAACATTAGACCCATTCAGTCTTTGACGGCAGCTCAACGTCGCGTCGGTTATTCCGCGCAATGCTAAATTGTGTTTACAAATCCAATCTGTGGCGCCGCAATTTCTTTATTGTACTCTCAACATAATTGATTTATTTCTAAAGCCTCTCTTTTAGACGCAAAGTGATTTCTTTCGTTCTTAATGTATTTTTATTTTTAAAATACGATAAAGTAAAATAATTCGATTTGTATTGTTGTTTTTGGTACAAAATTCGATTTTACTTATTATTTTTATTTATAAGGTAAGCCTGGATTTAGGAATTGACGTCGATGATGGCAAGTACCTATAGTAAAACCTTGGTATAACTTTTAGCCACTAACTAACCATAAAGAAATGACGTGTTCGAAGTTCGAATTCACTTTTCACTCTGAAATTCCCTAGATTTTTTATGAATAGGTACCTGATATTTGTAAATTTACAGCTACTTTCAAAAACAAAAGACGTTGATGTAAGATCCGCAACATAGTGCAGTGATGGATCCTTTATATAAAACACTCTGTTATGAACTTAGGAGTAAAGCTAGTAATCATTTTCGATCTTTACCAATTTTTACCGGAATATATGTGTTCGAAGTTAAATATTAAATTATTCAATACTCTGAATAAATTCGGAGTCCTTCACTAGATAAACTTCAAGCACGAGTAGGTAATTCGTATACATTCTATGAATAATTCGACCATCAATGTTCTAACCAAATAGTACCTACCTTATAACTTAGCTCTAGTTAACTTGAAAGCAAATTAGATGGTAAATCTACGTACGCCTCGATTAACCGAAGGCAAGTAACAAGGAAAGTTTCAATCATGCTTCATGAATTAACCAAAAGACCCATTGTATTATCTATATTTTGTGGAAACAATCTGGAGTTTCACCTAGCAAGCCAATCATTCTAGGTTCATTAAAAGTTTGTGGTAGGTTAATTCTATTAACGATATTAGATACCTACTAGCTGTTCCCCTCGGCTTCACTCGCGTTCCCGGAATAGAAAGTAGCCTATAACCTTCGGGGATAATGTAGCTTCCTATTACTGAAAGAATTTTTCGAATCGGACCAGTAACACCAGAGATTAGCGCGTCCAAACAAGCTCTTCAGCTTTATTATTAGACAATAGACAACACTTTATTTGACATCACAAGTTTTTTAAAAGTACACGCACAGAAAAAGAATAATAATAATGATAAATGTAAAAAATAAAAATACAACAAACAGTTTCTCATGTGATGCCAAAAAGGACTCCCACTCAGTATTAGCTGTGGCAATCACCGACAGCACTGGTTTTCAGGGGAGGCCCTTGAAAAGTCGCGATGCGCTCGCGGGGCGCTCCCAACGTATAGACTAAAATAAAAGTCACAAAGTATACAATAAATAAAATGGTGAATGAAGAGATAACAATAATAAAATACGTATCCATAAATAATAAAACATTAGCAGGTATAGATAAATAGATAGATTTAGATAATTATCAAATTAAGATTATATTTTTAACCATCTATCTAAAACATCTATCTACTTCCCTGATTATTTTATTTAGTTTTTCATATATAAGATGAAAGGCCATAAAAACACTTATATAAAATCAGTATTCTTTGTTATAAATGATAAATAACATGGCTGTGGTAGCCGTGACGCGGTGTGGGATAAGGTGGCGCCGCTGTGGCGCGCCCTCCCGGCGTCTATCTAAATATTGCACTACTTTTTCTACCAAGAACCTATCTAACTTAGTAAGGAATACTCTAGTGTTATTGAATATTTCATGGCAACTTAGTATATTGTACGCGGTTGATTTTTTTATTTTTTTATTTGGTTTTATACAAAAGCTTAAAAGGTTTAAAGGCTTAAAAGATCAAAACTATTTAAAAAAAAATCTCTAAAGGTTAGGGTGTTAATTTTCTAATGTCATGGTGTTTAATCAAAGCTCTGATGTATTAGTTAATAACTCTACCGTAGTGAAATAGTGTAAACACAAACCTATCAACAGTAATTTATCTGAATTGAATTTAATAAATCATGTTATTATACTTTCATTTTATGACATAACACAAATAAAACCATAAAGCTAGTTCCAATTTAATATATTCCATGGCAATGAAAGAGTGAACTAAGTAAGTACCCTATGACTCAGCGACGCAGTATCGACTAGTCGGGGCTGCCAAATCTACGCAAGGTCACACTATTTTATTTGCTATGCAGTATTTTCAGTGAGCTTGTTTTAGTATGGCGTTTGGACCTAAAAAAATAGTGTACCTATGTTTTTATATACCTACCACTAAATTATGAAAATAATGAACTTTAGATAACCTTCAAAGACAATATGGGACCACCTTGGAGCTATACTGAACTCAACGCAAAAATATTTTTTTAAATCGATTTATGCGTGAACAAACATTAAAAAATTAAAATAAAAAAGCATACTACCGAATTGAGAAACTCCTCCTTTTGAAGTCGGTTAAAAAAATAGTTATTAAATTATTACCTGTAAATTTATATATCAAATCCAGCATATTCACTAAGATATTTTACTTTTTTTTTACAAACTTTAACTTCAAGTTCATAAAAAGCTTCAAGATCAGCAATCCTCCTAAATTTGCCACACATAGACATGTCCACAGGCGATGGTGACCACTTACCATCAGGTAGATCGTCTGCTTGTTGACAATTGACATGAAATAATATGAATT
Organism: Tethea ocularis; assembly: GCA_963555595.1. NCBI lineage: Eukaryota > Metazoa > Arthropoda > Insecta > Lepidoptera > Drepanidae > Tethea > Tethea ocularis. Next base: position 7,053,563 of record OY741972.1, on the reverse strand, counting down.
TGAGTGTTTATTCATAGTTACCCACCACCAATCAATGTAAATCCACGTCTAACCAGAGGTACCTAACTGTAGCTCAGTTCAACCATCTTGCGTATAGATTTCAGCAATTTGTTTCATTCGACAGCGGTAATCGGTCGAGTCGACTGCTCCAGAGATTGATGGCCCACCCTTAAGAAACTTGCGATCTATCTTCAATCTTTATAAGGCATGTGTTGGATAATTTATGGCTCATATAAAGATAAAGAGATATGTAAGTAGTGTACGTAAAAAAAAAAATAGGTAAAAAACTCTCAAAAAACAGTGAAATAGCATAAGGCGCGGTCCTCGTGCTCTCGCATCTTGCACATTAGCTCGTTAGCGTGTGAGGTGAGAGGACATGACATTCGCCGCACTTTGCGATTTCATTCTTTATTGACCTCCCTTATACTAGCAAATAATCTCATCTATATCTTCTATCTATAACTAATAATAAAGCTGAAGATTATGTTTGTTTGAACGCGCTAATCTCCGGAGTTACCCGTCCAATTCGAAATATTCTTTCTGTAATAGGAAGCTACATTATCCCCGAAGGTTTTTATCCCGGGAACGCGAGTGAAGCCGCGGGAAACAGCTAATTGTATAAAAAAAACTATACAATTAGCTGTTCCTGTAGTTTGTATAAAAATACCAAAACGATTTTTTTTAATTTCTTCGTGAGTTACTTGTGCACGATCGATTAACAGAAACCTCCGAAAGGGTAGCTAGCAATTATTGCAACTGCCCAATCTAATGAATTGGCACAAATAAGGGGCGAGCGAAACAATTCAATGGCGAAATTTTTGTTCACCAAAACTGAAGAGAGCTTACCAGAGTGAAATGAGCATCGCGTAATGGCGCGTATAATGAAATCATTCACGTAGATGTGCCCAACCGCTTGGCAATTCAATATCTTGTTGTGGAGTAAACATTCCATTTCCGAGCCATGATTTGAGGATAAGGTGCAAGTGATAGAAACTATGTCACTTCAAACTCAAACACAAAACTCTTTGATTCAAAGCCCTGATAAGGCACTTATTTATGCATTTCGATAGTTACAATTATTAAAATAGACTCTACCACCGGTTTGGAATACACTTAGGTTATGAAATTTTACTACGAAAATTCATGGTATACGCCCGATTATAATTTATTGGACCGTTTTCTAGTCGGTGAACATCGACCTTAACTAAGAACTTTAACTTAACTTAATGTTAGGTTGTAGGAACCTGTCTGGGGGTTAATTTCGCCACATTTGCAGCATCATAGATGTTTCATATCTGAAGTGAATTCGTAATATGGACATTTTATCGACCTGTCATCTATCTTTCATTTCATCTCGTCATGATGATCGTGGTAAATCTCACAACTGCTAGAGGAACTAGTTCTTGAGTTTTGAGTGCAGCTATCGGAACATACCTGTGTTTGACGAAATATTTTCAACTTGAGAGTGGTATTTAACTACTTAGGCGAGATTTTCAATTAACTGCTTCTTTGAATTTACATGAGTAATACTAATATGTTGATGAATTTTAAAGGCCTCAGGATGCAACTGGCTCTTTAGTGCAACTGCCGGAATTCAACAGGTGCTTGGTACCTACCAGATTTTAAATTTAAGGGTAGCAGCCTCCAGGCATTAGAGCACTCCTAATAGCAACATAGTTTCGACGAAATCTATTCATTGTCTCACGCTCCAGTTTCTCGTTACTTATTCCATTTATTAAACTTCGTTTCATGCGACATCTTCTTCCAATTTTCTTACAGGTACGTACCACGGTTGAATACTCATTTTAAATAATATTTTTCCTTATAGTCTGTTTATAGGATGATTACTACATTTCTTCACAGAGCTCACTTTTATAAATCATTTAATGAAGTAGGTTATTTTATTACCTAAATTGACTTCAATAAAAATCTTAATCGATTGAATTCTGCATTTCTAGAGAAGGGATATTACCAACTAGTACCTACCTACTAACTAGTATTATAATAACGTAATGAATCTGTCTGTTTCTAACGAGTCCGTAAATCGTTGGTAATCTCTCGAATCGATTTATGAAAATTGTCGCAGGGGTAGTTAGATCCTACAGAACTAATGTAATAAATCGGTTATGGATAATTTCTAGAAAAAAAGTTGACTTCAATATTACCACATTTTCGTAAAAAAATATTATTGATATATCGATTACCTAAATTATAATAGGTTTAGTAGGCATTATTATCAAAGTAGAGATAAAATTAACAATATACAAGGGTTGGTAGCAAACTATTGATAAATTTTACGTAAATAGGAAATAATAAAAGGAAAATTTTTCCTTGAAATATTGATGTCACTTGAAATCAAGGGAAGCTGAAAAAAAATCGAATAAAACTATTGTAGGTTTTTCAGGCTTTTCTTGAAACATAGATAAGAATGACAAAACACAAAAAATCATTAAAATCGGTTCATCTGTTCAGGACCTATGATGCCACAGACAGACACACAGATACACGTCACACAGATAGGTACCTACACACTACAAACATACAACACAACCACTTTTACGTCAAGTATTAAAAATACTTGTTTTTTTTAGGATGGATAACTTGCACTTTGAGGAACTAGGAACCGCGTCTTTTAGCTCGCCCCCTTCACGTGAAGTACACTACAGGCCACTTATTCTCTATAGCATCTGTTGTTCTAGAAAGCCACTTCTGGAGCTTCTAGTATCTTAAAGTTTTTTCCCATTGAGAATGTTGGTTTTAATACTTTTAATTGCGTTATTGTTTCGTGCAGTATTTATGATTTAAGGTACTTCAATTATAGATTGCTGAATAAAGCTCTATTTTCTATTTTTCCTCAGGATAGCCCTTATCCACAGGATAAATATTGCTGGCTAACAGAATATGTGAAATAGAACATAAGTTTATTTTACACTAATTTAATAACATTTATCTCACCTTGTATGCACCTATTAAAAAAACTGGGAAAATTATGTATAATTTTTGCTACTACAGTTTTCACAACACGAATAAATATTATGGTATTGTTCACACGAAGCGTGTATGTACGTTATACTTAGCTATGTACTTATAAAGACTATAATTTATTTTATTGCGCATCATCGCAGCAATATGGCTGTTTATGACGTCACTAACGATCCCCTATGGCGTTTATGAGCCTCCTTAGGCGAAGTAAATTATACTTAGAGACATTTATCTGCAGTTAATGAAAACACTTGAGAAGGTACCTACATTTTCCGCTAGGTGTTGTACAGCAAGATATTTAATCGATCCGATAAACATCGTGAAGACACCATAGCACGGTGGTAGGGTACTTTGTAGTACCCGCCTGGCTGGCTACCACCCTCAAGTTGAAAATCTGTCACCAAGCACCTACCGGTGTGTTCCGGCAATTGCACTTGAGAGCCAGTAATTGCCTTCTCGGCATTGTAACAGGTCGGCAACGCATTGGCTTTACCTCTGGTATTAAAAATGGCGATAGGTGACGGTAGCCACTTACCACCAGGTGGACCGCCTGCCTGCTTGTCAACCTTCTGACATAAAAATAAAAAATAAATATAACAAACACACGGACAGAAGAATTATATTTATGTTTAATAATCGATATGTATCAATGTATAACAACATTACATATAACCTGCTACGTACATTTTGACGCACGCATCAGACGCAACGGCCGCGACCCACGGAATTCTACCATTATGATTACTTTCTAGTCGAAAGACTAGGTCTGCTCGTAAAATGGACTGTGTTCTGAGGAATTGTTCTAGATTGAAACCAGGGCGTAATGACATAAAGTTTGTTTTCTTTAAACATACTTAATAATCTATTCTTGAGACTTGAGTTTGGATTCTCGATGTTATACAGGCCTAAGAGTCAGTACCATCATTACCGAGTCGTGTTTGAGGTCGTGAGTTCATCTCCCACGCTATACAATGCATATTTCCCAACCTGGCGTGGGTACGCTCTCAGTCATATCTCGAATTTATAAAAACCATAGATATTACATGAAGAAAATGAAAATGTTGAAAAAACATTAATGCTATTTATGATTCATCCTTTGTCATGATTTTATTTGATGGCATCCATTGTCATGATTTTATTTGATGGCAATCGGATGGCATCCCATAAACACTATCACGTATTGGGAATTCTCGGACGATAATTCCTTCAGAATCAACTTCCGCCGGCCTATAATTTCTAACATGGAAAGCAAGAAGTCCAGTCGCAAGAGTAAATAAAACATGATACAATTTTGTCCACGACCTTGGTTGGTCGACGATTAATTCCCCGATCTGAGTATAAGACAAGTCAATAGGTTGCGTCGCCAAGCCACGGTCGCATTGGCCTTGCTATATGACGTAACCGGTATGCCTCCGAACTCCGACGATCCTCGCGCCGACCGCCTGACGAACCTAACGTGCGTTCGCGCACAAACAATCCAATATCGAATTTGTAATCGATTTTTAAATAACGAACTTTAATATTTAATTTAAATTGAGTACAAAGTATTTATAATTTATCAAAATTAAAAAGTATAGTATAGGGGTGGATAATGTTGATAAGTGAGTTTGTGTTTGTGTGAAAATGACTTCATTTCTTGAAACTCAATGAAAAGATTATACCAGCGAACGCGCTAATAAAGAATCCTTTTTAGGTGAGTCACTCAAATTCAACTTTTCTGTCTTGTATTTTTTAATAGGTTTAAACTTTACTTAAAACCATTTTAATTACGCTATCTGTCCAATAATTACCAAATAATTATGCATTTTTGCGAGATTTCTATACCACAAAATACCCGTAAAAATAACACCGTTGATAACATGTTTCGTGGCATCTCTACATTGGTATCATTATAATATTCATCTAATATGAATTAATTAGAATTAAAACCAGTTCGTCGACCCCTTAATATGTGTCTTCTGGCGAGACACGCATCAATAAAAACCTACATCAGACAAATTGTTAGTGATCATTTGAAATTGTAGATATTTCTAGACTAATAGAAGACATGAAACCTCTTTATAAAAAAGTTATAATATCTACAATCTTTGATTATATACCAGTCAAGTACATAATTATAATCAAAGCCTACAATGTATGAAACCACTGATTTTCTTTTCGCGCTTTCAGTTATTCCTATAGAAAAAGTTGTTTGTATTCATGACTTATTTTACTCGTTACAAAAAAATCACACAATATCTATAGGTATTTGATCCAAGATAATAGATTAATTTCTTTAAATTGTGAGAGGGTAAGAGTCGCAACCGGACATCGCCATTGTAAAAGCCGTACAATTGGGAGTTTAGGCAGGACTCTCCAAACAAAAGAGTGAAAATTGCCGGACGTTGAAGGTATATACTACCTACCCAATAAAAAAATATCCATATTTTCACGAAAACCTGGCAACCCTGTACACTGCCTCATCAGGCTGAGTAGGAAATAATGATCCAAATCACCATCCTTGTTAAATGAAGATATATCTACTCGTACAATGATAGAGGTCTCTAAGCTATTAACAATGAAGATACTTTTAGCTATAGGAATTCTTTAAGAAGGCAAGACAAGTCTGAGCTATTCATAAGTGTTATTATAATCCAAATTGCATAATTCCCTAAAGCCTTAATTGTCCTCGTATTCAAATCAGGAAGCATGTTTGGTTTCAATATGAGATATAGTTAAGTAAGTTCATTTCATTAAAAATAGAGGAAGAAGTAACGACTTTTTATTTCTCTTTGGTGATTGTATTAAAAATAAATAAATAAAACACTATGGTTTTTAGCTATTAAGGTTTTTGTTCCCGACCCCATTTCTTTGTGGCCTAGTGTAGCTTAGTAATTTCTATCCAGTTGTCAGCTGTTTAGGAGTTATTTATCAAATTAACATTATGAATCCTTAAGTACCTGCTATTTATCTCTTTACCATAAAGGAACTAACCGACTCGTACTATTGTTGCTTATCATCATATCTTTATATTTGTATATCGAAGTTAGGAAGCAAGAATACGGCCCGTCTGATGGTAAACGGTTTCCCTAGCCGATGAACGCTTGCAACACCAAAGCTACTACATTGTCATTGTTTTATCATTTTAAAGTTTCCCTAATTTATAGTTTTAATATAGCCAACAGGTGGTTACATAAAAGGTGTACTTGGTTGACAGGTGTATTGTGGAAGGTGCGCGTGCACATGCATTTAAATGCATAAGACATATTGGCAGTCGTGCAATGTGCATCACGGCCCTTATACATACAAGTTGCGTGTTTTGTGACATGAAACTCGTGAATGATGAATGGTCATTGAATATTTTACAGACGTGACATTCAGTAACAGGTATAATACCACGAAAACCAATAACACATACTTAACGTACAAGCGGAAATGTCATCATATTTTTTATAGTTTTGACTGCGGCTTACCTTTTTAAATTGTTATCAAGACTTCGTCAGTCCATATACTACTGAAAAGGAACCACTGATCTGCAAGCATATGTTGTGTAGATTTTCATAAAATAATTCAATTGTTCAATAATTCGTTCTAAATGGATATTGGAGTTTAATTTACGTCCTTGTTTCCTTTATAGGTACTATCAAAATCTATACAATATACATACGATACAATCTTGTGCGTGGTAATGTCAATTTAAGTATTGAGTTGTATTTTTGAAAATTGTTATTATAGTGAAAAATGTAATAGGTAACGTAATGTTTGACTTGACACTTCAATAGACGATACACGACATATCTTAATTGACATGAAGAATTAGAATAATCTATGTATCTATTTTTACATATCTGGTGCACGCACCACAAGAATGTTAGTGTAATATAAATACATATAACTTGCAATATCACATTATAATGATGTAAGTAGTGTATTGCTAGAATATCTGTGATTTCAGACGTATGGATTAAAATACGAGTAGAAACACAACTTAACATAATAATGAAATTGTATGAACAAATGAAGATGAATTCATGTATGACAGACACTAGTATTACGATGCATCGGCATGCTCTTTCACGCTCGGCCTTGCTTGCAACGGTATTTTTGTTAAAATACCTTTTGTTTTTTTTTTATTTTGATGTTTAGGTAAATATCAAATGAAAGGGCTAGTTTAGAAAGTTTCAAGATAATACATTATAGTTTTGAAGTTATTTAGGAAATAGGCGAAAATGTACCCTTATTTAATGGATCTTATCTCCAAAACTACTGAACCTAATATTTTGAAAAAAAAACTGTAGATCCTACTAGTAGCAGGAGAACCTCTATGAAGTCTTTAATAGTATATAATGGGATTCCTTTAACAGTATTATGTTTGGTTAAATTTAAAAAAACATCGACGTTGGTAGCATATTGTAGTGTATAGGTATAATGGAAAGAAAATATTATGGTTTATTAAAACTTGAGCATCCTGTCTTGCTGAACTCCTAACATTTGTCGTCATCGCGATTTCCGCTGTCAAAACCGATAGTTTTCAAAGTGGAACGTTCGTAATAATATGCACCTACAGTTATTGGGTTTAAAAAAAGAATGCACTTCCTCCCGTAAAGGACCAAAGCAATATTGTATTGACTATAGGTATATCTTTCTATTATTTACAATGTTACTAGGTTCCCCGCTCTTTCGCCCGCATTCCGGGGATAAAAATATCGTACTATATCCCTCTCCTTACCATAGGCTATCAGCATGCCAAATGTCATCGCGATCGGTTAAGCTGTTAAGGCGTGAAAAGATAAACTAACAGACTGAGCTACTGTCGTATTTATAATATTAGTATAGATAGAAAGTATGGAAGTATGGATATACTTACCAAAAATACTTCTACAGCTGTGTGTGTCTCAGCTCAACTTCTTGTTTTACCAAAAGCATCAGAAGAAGGTCATCATGCACTGAATTATAAACAAGGTCAGTTTTAAGCTGCCTTTTACGCCATTTGATTTTGTGTTCTTTTTAATTCTTTTAATACATCGAGTCCCAGAGACCTTGGCCCGTTCATTCACTGGGACCCTCACCCTACAATAACCTTTAGAAAACGGCCCGGCGAACCGTGGCGACGCTTCCGCTTAACCATTCTTCTATGAACTCTAACAATTAACTCCATTGTTCTAATCAAAGACCTCAATAAAATGGACTTCTATCTAGCCAATTAAGTACCTAGGTACCCAAAAATAGCACATCGCGTTTCGTTTGCGGACGTATCGGTTGTCTGTAGTTCAAAGCAAATTTTGTTTTTATTCCGCTGGTGTTATCAATAGTGAAAGAGCAGTGAATGTTAAACAATATTGTTGTGTGTTAGAGTTTTAAGGTTGTTAGAAGTTCAAAAAGGTTGTCGGTAATATTTTAGCATTTTTAATAATATATTAATAATATTTTGTGCGTGTGTAGGTATGTTATGATAACAGATTTTCATGAATTAGTACACAAGGTACACGGTAAAAAACGATTTCTTCAAATAAAGGAAAATGCCTTATGCCAAGAAAATATTAATTCATATATATTCAAACGCTTCATTTCTCTTAAATTCAGTATTCGGTGTTCTTAAAAATATAACCTTGTGTTAAACTGATATACGTTTAATCCAAAGGAATACGAACTATTTATTTTAATAAAATATTATTTTATTTTAAGAAATCGAGTTTTCTTCACTGAAGCCTTTGTATTGTTTTTGAATTTAAATAATAGAGTTCACTTAATTTAAGACAACAGTTTGTCTTGGATTTAAGACAATCGTTTGTTTAGATCAAGATATTTTCTATTTTATTATAAAACAGACATGTTCCTGATTGAAATTATTTGATTTTTGACTAAGAATCGAGTTGTCTTCAATATAGAATAGTAGATGCTTAGTTCAAGGTAATTATCGTATTACGAAGAAAAAACAAACACTACTAAAGGGTTCAAAATATTAAATCTTTTGAGTAAAAATTTAAGAAAATTTGGTCCAAATTATTACTATCATTGATTGTAAAATTGATGGTATTATGGATCAAAGTAGTAAACTATTTTTATTTAATGCATCGATTACTTCGTTTAATACTAAAATAGTTTGGCTTTTTTGAATGGAAGCCAGGATTGTCTGTATGGAAGAGTTTGGTTCGTTTCAATAAAAACCACGGCATTTTAAATTTGAGAATCATTATTTATTGAATACACCATAAATAATAACTACAACCTACACATGCCATTATTATTATTTAAAGATTTTAAATACTTGGGTGTAAGTGGCATCGAGCATCTAACGAAAACTGAAAACATGGATCCTTAATGCCATTTTGGACCTTTCAGCGTTAAAATTGTATGTCGGACTTTAAAAAATATTACGCCTGTTTTGTAAGTTAGTTATTAAAACTGCAACCAAAGACGTACAATAAAAAAATCAACCACGCAATATTTTAACGCTAAGAGGTCCAAAATAACGTACAAAATCATGAGTTAATTTCAGTTTTCATTATTGACCCAAGTATTTAAAATCTTTAAATAATAATAATGACATTTGTAGTGTGTAGTCGTACTCAAAAAAATAAAATTAATATGTACAGAATAAAATTACATATGCTCAAGAAAATTTTGACTATACAAGGTTGAAAACTTAGACTTAGCCAAAATAAAATATATATCTACCTACATAAAACATATTCAAGTAATCACATTTTGTTTGCAAATATTTACTTAAAAAAAAATTATGAACGATAAGAAAACCGATCTCCTTGCAAAATTAACTAGCGTTTAATTTTTCACTCAACTTAATATTTCTTTTTTTATAAGCAAAGTAGTGAAATAATGGGATACATCCTGCCTTGCTAACAATATTGAGCACGGGGTAGCTTTCTATTTTGCAATATCTTCCTCGCAGGGTTCTTTTCTTTTAGCCAATCAAGGTCTTCCTGTTTTCCTTCTGCAGTAGTTCTAGTTGAAAAGAAAAGAAAAAATGAAATTAAAAAAATAAGAAGGTATTATGGTTTATTATTTATAGTTACTCTGTAATGTATATAAGATAGATATTGTAGTTTAATTTTAAATTAATATTTCATATATGTTATAATAGTTGTTATGTTTCAATTGTATCTATACCTACATATAAATAATTCTTAGAATATTATGTAAAAATAATTTAGTATATCCAGTTAACTGGTTTCCATAGTAAAGACTCTACTGTTTGTGAACAGATAGCCATGTGTTATAATATCCCAAGATATTATTAAATTTCAACAAAATAATCTTGGTTGGTTTAGGTACCTACCCATTCACTGTACCATTCCTTTTGCTGTGATAGATTTGCCCACTATCACCATATATTACTTTTTTTATTAGTAGGGTAAAGTAGGTACTAATTGCGGACTCTTGAGTGGAGAGTATTAATTATTATCATTCCAGATATAAAAGTATAATCTTCATATGTCAAACACCTGAAAAAAAAATTATTGGCTCTCATTACCTTTAATAGTAAAGGTAATGAGAGCCAATAATTTTTTTTATTTTTAATTAAGAAATAGTTCTTTAATAATAAATGTACTATTATATTGTACTAGCTATACCTATACATCTTATGAATTTACGAAGTGAAGAGTATAGTTTAGCGGATGCCTTCATTATCTGTATGCCAAATTTCAGCTCGAGGTTTGAACTGTGTATTGACAGATCAGTCAGTCAGTCACCTTTTCCTTTTATATATTTAGTGTGTACTATCTATCATACACATATACCTACAATCAAATGGGATATAATAACTAAAATGAATAACTGTATAAATTGTAAATGCTTACTTGTAACCAGATGTTATTTAAGCAGTTTCTGCGTTTGGTTATATAAATAATCCATTACTGCTATAGAATTGTAAAATGCTTTTTCCACATTGTGAAGTCTCTAGATGAGTTTGAAGTCAAAGTCTTGGAATGAAGACATCAGACAAGCTTGTGTTGAACATCTAACTAATTATGCATTTCCTCCTCCTCCACTGTAGCCTGAAAATAAAAAATAATTAGGTAGGTAATCTTGCTAATATCCAGTGGTTTACCTAAGTAGTATCCAGTTGTTTATTCAATTTAAATCAATTTCAAAGAATATTGGGCATAAAACTAATGATCAGATATAGAAAAATATTAAGTTTTATATTTACCAGTCTATCTTCAAGTCAATATGCACACCCAGCAATGGTCTGAGTTCTTTCAAATTTTCTTCCATGAGAGAACCTATGTGGTTCGTCTGAATCCAATTTACTGTAAGTTTAAACCAATAGTTAGGATTTAAATAAATCTCACACATATCTGCTGCCGCCACTATGGTCATAAACAGCTTTAAGTACCTAAAGTAGGTACTTATTTGTTAATTAGATAAATATTTATTAGGTGCCTCCCTCTAGGTACCCTCGGCACTATATAGAAGTGAGTTAGCCAGACATTAGTATTAACCAGTTAAAGATAGTAACAGTAGGTAAATATCCTTATACTACTTATACACGCAAAAATCTAAAAAACACACTTACTTAAAATGCCCCATGGCATCCAGTTCCTGGAATTATTTTGTACTTCAGGCACCAGGGACGGCCGTCCCTGATGAGAACCAAGATAGCTCTAACTTTAGCTGGCATTTACCAGGTTTTGAGTAATTTCTCCATTAATGTACAACACACTCACCAAGACTTATGAAAGTAAAACAAATTTTAAAAAACCAAAACTTTGGCTTCGGAACTCGATGGACGCGCATGTGTCAAGACCGGCGCGGTGCGACAGTAAATACGGTGATGGCGGCCGGCATGAGATATTTACAACGATCTATGAGAATTGTTTTATCTTCATGTAAACAATTTAAAGTTGATTAAAAAGAGAACACTCTTATTATAAAATTATGCAGCTTCATATTCATCTGATTTTTTGGAAATTTTGCTTAAAGATAATTGTTTCGTAATAAATATATCTTCAATTTGGATACAAACTTGTTGTATATTTTGTCAAGACTACTATCTAATATTGAATTGATAACATATTGTCACAGAAAAAGATTTCTTTTATTTCTAATGATACAAGCTCACTTTTGAGTATAGACGATTAAATATCTCATGTGGATTACAAAGATTGATCAAAACAAGAGTTTTCGATGTCTTAAATGGAATGTAAACTAATTTCATCAGAACAAAAAACCTGGGTTCTTGACCTAAGATACATAATTTTAATGTAAATAATTTTTTTCTCCTTCAGTTTAGAGAATCATTTTTTTTAAGTAAGAATCAAATTTCGATTGAAAACAAAACTCTCTTAGAATCAGTTGATATTTTTAAGAATATTTATGGTCTTGGCGCAAATAAGTCGCAAAATCTTTTTTTTCCGTGTAGGTACAATAGTTATCCATATAAAAAATGTCTTTCGGCTGACATGACGTACTTAACTTAGGTTTTCATCCCGTAGTTGAAAGTGCAGGAGACAGCTTAAACTTTACTCATTCAAATGATTGAACTATCTTAATTAGTTTACATTGATTTACATTTATGAGAGTAGAAGGTAATTTGATAGTAGGCAGGTATAATCTAAACGAAAAATTTGTGAGAATATTGATATAAAAATAGGTACTTAGGTATATTATTATTGTATACTTCAAAGTTCAATCTCCATTCTGAATTCATCAGAATGGAGATTTGTACCTACCAACCTGATCTTAAATAGGTAAGTACCTATTTATGTAATTAGGTAGTTGTCCAAAATCAACAACGAAGATATTTTTATAAATCACTATAAGTATAGGTGTGTTAATATTCGAGAATAATGTAGCTTCCTATTAGTGCAAGAATTTTTCGATTCCGGTAGATGCAAGTTTCAGTTCCTATCCGTTCAGCCGTAAATGCGTGAAAAAATAAAACGACAAGTGCGAGTGTGACGCTCACCGAGGGTTCCGTAAAGATAAGTCTGGCTGAAAGACAAACTTTACTTTGTAGTTGAGAAAATATTCTCCGATACATCGATATACGTCACAGTCAATTCTCCAACTGCAGATGTAAATTTGTGATCGTAAACATTTTTTTTGTGTGATATAACTCCAAAACAACATTCGGATTTGTTTCTTTACTTGAGCTGTGAGACCCTGGCTTTTGCAAATTTCATAATTCTAGGTCAAAGGGAAGTAACCTGATTTACAAGAGTATATTTTTATTGCGTTGACATACTTAGAAGCTTTATTTGAAGTTGGAATTTCTACGGTCTACGGTAGTTACTTTACCATCAAGTAAAGAATCAAATAGAAAATCTGTCACCAGGCAATGCTGTATACCGGCAGTTGCACTAGTCGCCTTCTAGGCATTTTATTAGATCAGCAACCCATTGGCAATACCCTTTGTATTGCAAGTCTCTACGGTACAGTTGACGTTTTTTCTGGAACGGGAATTGATTTCCTCCGGCATGCCATAATTGATTGATATAATCGAATTAAAATTGTTTTATTTATAATATACATACTTGGCTACTCATTGAAAAGTAACCCGGTATATAGTTATACCCTCTGCTCTGCATTTTCCCCGGGTTTCCCGAGGGAATTAATCCCTTTGTGGCAAATTGCATTTGCATTCGTTCAGCCATTGTCAATCGTCGTAAGCAAACAAATACACAAATTTTCTCATTCATATTATAGGTAATTTTCAGACATTTGTAGGTACATAGATAACCACATAATACATGTTTTTTTACTAAATACTTTACTTTTATACTAAAATAAGTATTTACGTTATAACAAATATGGTAATAATATTTTATTTTCTGTTTCCAGTGTCACAGATGAAAACAAGATGACAAGAAAATTTCTATTTTGTTTCCCCTTGAGGGCGGGGAACATTGTGTTTGGATACATACTTATTGTGAGTATCTTACTACTTACTTATCAACTACCTTCTGGTTTAACCCCGCTTTGACATATCTTATATTTCCCTGCCAATGTTTAGTTGAAGGAGTAAGGATTTTAGTCCGTCATCCTTTTTATCTCGGTCTTTGTTCCTAGGATAAAAAATATCTAATCTTTTTCTAATATTATGTGATCCTTCTGCTGGTTCAACATAAAAAGTAAAAAACGGAATAAACCTAGGAGTACGTAATTTTATGTGACCTAAATTTGAAGTTTTATGTAAAGTTTCAATAGTTACAAACTGTAACATGAAATTCCACCTACGCGGGTTGGAATGTAGCCTACGTGAGTTTCACTACAGTCCGTTTCGTGGTTTAGTTCTCAAACAAACTCATTTTAGTGTAAGTATATATATAATGTAAGTAGGTATTTGATATTATGTGAATTATATTATTTTGTTGTTGTTGTGAAATATCTTCAAGTTGTCAATTAGTATTGACTGCAATGTGACTGAAAGCTCTTACAGAATTTTGTTATTTATCTTAAAATAGTTGTTCTAAGATACAAAAATCTTATTTATATAAGTACTTACAACATCGTCAATTTGCTTCATACCTCAGAAAACTAATTACGAAACTAACTATAGCTTTGCGACGCCATCCAGACTACAGGCTGCGGGTATTTGTTGTAAGGACGCCGTATTGAAACACCTAAATTACTTCTCTTATGTTAACGTACAGTGATATTGCTCTCAAAGTTTTAACAGGCGATTATTAATGAAGTTTGTTCATTGTGAAAATTGTAACAGTTTTTTTACGTTCATGATGGTACCAAGTTTTCTCAAAATACGTATTAAAATATATAAATATTCAGACTCTACCACCAGTTTGGAATACGAGTAGGAACATACTTTACCTGTGAAGACTCCGGCAAGTAGGTAACTCAACAAGGCATTTTAGTACCTAGACCTATTTCCACAGGTTGATTATATTGTTTTGCGTGAAAGAATAACAAACATACATCCATACTCACAAACTTTCAAATTTATAATACCTATTAGTAGAAAGTTAGGCTCTGATTACTTACATTCAAAGTCATGGTTGTTTTGACTCTTTTTGTGAGAAACAAGTCAAAACGACGACTTGTTAAGTTTTAATGCATCACATCCAAGTAGGGAAACCTTTCAGCTAAAATCAGGATTTTATATAAGCAATTGGATAAGTTAACTAAATCCTTGTCATAAAAATCCAGAAGCCTCCAAATACCTATTTGTTATAATATTTGTTTTTTTTTTCAGACCATATCATTAGCAGTAGTAGTATACCATTTATATGAGCTGGGTCTCAGCATAGTCGATAATGACCAATATGACGAAAATGACGAGAAGTTCAGAAACTTTCAGAATTTGGAGAAGATATTTGGACCTACCAGGGATACACTTGTGGCCATTATAATAATGGCGTATTATTTAACCTACATAGTAATTGGATTGCTGCTTCTTATGTTTGCTATAATATACACATGTGGAGCTTATAAGGTTTGTATGTTATACGAGTATACTTAATTTTAAATCATAATTTTCTTTCCTATATTTTTTTTTTACTTGTCATTCACTTCAAAAAATATACACTTTGTTAGCCCAAAGCTAACTTTATATAAGTTAACTAACTACCCGCCCCGGCTTCGTACAGTGTGGAACCGCTTGTTCGCCTAACCGTCGAAACAGACAGCGACTAGATTATTGTTTGCTTGTTTTATACGATTAGAGATTTCTTTAATCTTTTCAAATATAATCCAAGCACATAAAGTTACGGATATATACGGTGAGGTTTGTAAACCTGGGAATACGGCAAACGGCACATTGTTTCCTGAATCAAATTTATAACGCTACTCGACATGACTCATGTTGCATGGCAAACGTCAATAAAAGTCTCGTTGTCCGTTCATACGAGTGTTGTTGTAAATCTGAGTAAAATTGATGTACATGTATGAGTATGACAATTTAAGTATAAGCTTGCCAATCGGTTACAAACTATTTTACAATTAATTCTATTTATGGATGTCGAAATAAAGAGAGTAATGCTTTAAGGGTATGTGACTTTTTTCATTCCACACAAACATAGATTTGGATGTACGTGGTATTTTTGACACTGTCCTTAATTAGTTAACTTTTTTATAAAAGACAGTAGATTTTTTAAGTTTTAGTATTTTCACTGCGGATTTTTAAATCAATTGGGGTGGGGTACTATTATTTATTCCTAATTTGAAGCTGCTTAGTGGAAGATAGTTACCATTACCATACAACGGGCGGAAGCTAGTAGTCAATAATTCAAGTTGAAAATCTATCGCCAAACACCTACCGGTGTGTTCCGACAGTTGCACTTAAGAGCCAGTTCCCTTCTAGGCTTTGTGTGCTTACCACCATCGACCACATCATCACCGACCACGGTGAGATTGTGGTCAAACAGAGGACTATACAAAATAATAAAAAAAAAATGTTTGATGACATGAGTAGTTGCTTAGAACATAGTTACTATAGTGTAGGAGTATATACCCAGAATACCTAACAACATACCTACTTTTGAATGAACAAAATAAACTCAAGTAACATTTCAGTGAGTACAAAAACTCAGTCACGCATCACTACCTAGTCCAATGCATGATCACGTCACCTGGTTTCGGTGTGATGTAACTAGATAGCGGAACTAAAATACAGATTCTGTGTTACACCACCTCTCAATTCATTCGATGGAAAATATAATAACAATTTACGCATAAAAAAATATATTTCTCATTATATATCCATTATACTTTCTATATAGCTTTTACGGTCAAATTGGATTACCTGACTTTATATGGATTATCTTTGATTTGCTTGAGAAGTTTGAAATATAACTATTATCTATGTAGGTATATTGAATTTATTGCGCAATTGCAGTCACTTTTTTTATGTAAAGCCATTAAATTCCTTTTATATTTATGCATAAAAATTTACAGTTATCAAAAATCTGCATTAAAAAGACTAATTGAAATGCTTATTTGTTAGATACCTACTAAATAGTGACCTAATGAATAAAAGCTCCGTAAGATGAGCTACGAAGAGAGAGAGAGAGGCCACGAAGTTTTCTATTCACGACTTCATAGACTATGACTATGATTCATAAGTAGATGGGCGTAATACCATTGTACCTTCAAATTAAAACAACGATATTTTATTAATTAATCATAGAATAATTACGAACATTTCAAGATTTTAAAAATGAATGTACTTCTTTTTGGAATTCCATACAATCATTTGGAATCTTGAATGAAATACATGTATGTACCTAACTACAAATCTTATACCGCATTTCTTTTGTTTCAGGCCAATCACTGTTTAGTTACAACATTCTTCGTGTACAGTTTTTTTCACTTATTCTTCACTATTGGTCTAATAGTGTGGGAAGCCTTAACTGCCGGCTGGATACAACTTGGCTTAATCGTGTTCTTTGACTGTAAGTATCAGGATTTAGGAGCATAATTAAATAATTTTCTTAGAACATTTTTTACACGCGGCCTTCTATAAGTGCCAAACTATAAGTTATATGTGATACCTATATTAATGTGCTAGTAGATATTAATTAAATCACTCATTAATATATTAAGCGTGGCTCACTGGTCGACTCAGAGCTCAAACCACAGCCTGAAATTTGACATACAAATAGCTATTATGACGTAAGCACCCCCTAAGAAAAAAAAATTGAGGTCAACTTAGCTAATTCTTCCTCTAAAAATATTTTATATCAAAGGTAGGAATACTTTAGGAAAGCCGACGTAGCAATTCTTAAATCCAATAGAGAATTCCAATCTGTTCTGAGCGGAATGCCACGCGAACCGGAAGCGTCAACTGAAATGAATCGAAGTTTTTCTCCCGTTACTTCAATCGAGATGAGCTGCAAGATAATTTTTCTAAGGGAAATTTGTGCATACAGAAAAAAGAAAAATTTATTGAACACTAGAAAAGCTTCCTTATTTCGATCAATTCTCTTTAAAAAATAATGTGAATGGAAAACCTTCATTAAAAATTATGTAAAGTAATAGGCTATTATTGGTCTGTGGCGAGAGACATATACCTACATCAGGATCTATGTAATAAGGTGGTGACTCCTGTTGATGTATATTCAAAACTAGCTGTTTCCCACGATTTTACCCGCTTTACTACGATAAAAAGTAGAACTTGGGGATAACGTATCTTTCTATTAGTGAAAGAATAATCTTTAGAATCATACCAGTAACTCCGGAGACCTACCTGCTACATCCGTACTTATAATTTGTGTCAGTTTTGAATCAAGTCAGAACAAAGTTTCAAATGTTAAATAGATAAATAAAATCTTTGCTAATATTAAAAAAGTTAAGTTTGTTTGGATGTAGAAGGTTTAAATCTTAGAAATTACAGCTCATATTTTATACAGTTCTCAGATATGTTAAATTTTTTTATTTGTTGCAGTGCTCCTACTTATTTGTCTGTTTGGTGTCAAATACCTGATGGAAGCAATAAGAACCGGAAATATCTACAGTCGACCGGGAGAAGTTTATTACAAATATTAAACTTAAGACTACGTATAATCCTCATCCTAGTAACGTATTGAATGCTCAAAAAATAATAATAATATATTATCATATCTATATTTAATTGTGATCAGTTTAATAAATGTTTTGATACAATGTAAGACTACTACTTCACTCGCGTCCCAAAATGTTAATATTTGTCCCGAGATATTTCTTCCAAATCCTAATAAACTATCCATCTATTATAAGGTGGCTCATTATGTTGGTGGCAAGAATATATCCTTAATCTCCCTGGCCAAGTGATAATTGTATGAAGTTTATGTATCTATTTTTCAAACAAAAACTGTAATTACATAAATTCAAAAGAAATTTATATTATATCTTATTTATCGCTCTTCTTTCATTTTATAATATACATATATTTTTTAGATATATCAGGTACAAGTAATATAAGATTCAATAAAAATAATAAAATATTGACTCCATGCACCACGGTAATAAATCAAATCAGTTGACATGATTGTAACTCAACACGAAATAAAGGACCAGTGGGTAAACATTCTCAGATTTTTATTAATAAATAAATAAAAAAATAATTTAATCACTTATCTAAATCTTACGTCTATTGAGATAATTCCTTTGTAAAAGGTACATCGTTCATAATTTCACCAATACTCAACACATCCATATTTTTTAATACTTAAAAAACATTCATACTAAAAACTCGAAAAACACATTAAATTACAATCACAGCTATCAGACATTCATTGGAACAACAGATTAAAGTTAACCTACTGATATCTGTATAAAATATTATTTAAATGCACATCTTCTGGTATTCCATTGACTTCTCTTCTACGCCGCCGACGCCCTAACATCATGGGTACTACCATCGCCATAGTAGCAGGGACCATACCTGCTCCAACTGCAGCTAATAACGTTGAGCTATCTGGTGCAGTATTAGACACCACTTTCCTCCTCATTATCCTATTCTTCATCGGTCTATGCTGAGTTGCGGCCACTTCTAAGTCATTCTTCTTATCCATATCTCGTTTCGATTCTTCAACGGTTTGAAAAGTTTTTTCAACTTCCAGTAAACCACCATGAGACGTCGTCATATTTGTATGAGCATTATCCAACGGTAAAACCGTTAAAGCCACGGCTTGATGTGATGTCATTGTTGTATAATCAGAACCTTCGTCGGCAGGTGGATTCAGTGATCTTTGACGCTTCTTATTTCTGTATCCTTTAGTTGTTGATAATAAAACCCATTGGCCATCACCATAAGGTGGTCTTGAAACACGATCGTTGTCGTACTTATCATAGTCAGGGGATCCTGCGTATACAACTTGAGTAGGCCTTCTGTAAGGGCGTTTTTGAATTGAACTTGAAGCTTGATGTAGAGCCTCATACTCATATGGGAAGTTAGGTGGTCTTTGGTCAGTAACTACTGAATCAGATACACCATAATATACCCTATCATCATTGTGATAGTGATCATCTGAATCGCAATTTGGCTTGTGCGGCCTTCTACCTTCATCAGGAGACCATGATGCTGGGTAAGACGTTTGTTGAGGATTAGACCACGTTGGTTTTGAAGGCAATTCTTGATCGTAGTCAGCTGTCACATGTAATTTGTTATTTATAAATCCAGGTCGAGACAATGTAGGCCTTTTTTTAGGATAACTATAACTACTATCCATTCCCATCCCCATTCCTGTATCTTGTGTATCTATTGTTGTCGAAAACCTATTATCGTTAGGAAATCTGTCCTCGTCTTCGTTCCAATGATTTGGTTTTTGTTTTTTAACATTTGGTTTCCACTTTGATATTTTGCTAGTAGACCATGCTACCGGCTCTAAAGACACCCATCCGTCTTTATCATCGTAGGGATGCTTGTGCTGCTTAACTTTCAACCGGTTCCAGGTTGTATATACCTTGCCACTATTATCATCTTCATCGTCTTGACTACTCATGGTTGAGTAACGATCAGTTTTCAGCCTGTCTTTTTTGAGTTTTGCTGCCAAAGCAGCTATAGCTTGAAGGCGATCCTTCGAGAATTCACGATAATCTTTCATTTTATCTGCAGCAAGCAAAATTTCTTCAAATCCTTCATGTGGTCCTTCATTAGTATCGTATCCTTCTTGACAAGAGGGTCCATAGCATCGTGGTCGTTCGTCATCTAAGTCGTGTACGATATGAGTCATTAAATTCTTCAGTTCAGCATTGTCCTTGTTTTGATCAAAAGAAATGTCTTTCCACCTCTTAGCATCCTCAGCATTCTCTATAATTGTGATGGGATCCTTTCCAGGCACTTCCAGTTGGTACGTCTTTAGTTTTTCATTATATTTTTCAATTTGAGTCGGGTCATTCGAGTCGGCTAAAGCAAATGCAAACACGCAAAATATAAGTAAAGGCACTGTCATTTTCATTGAGCTATTTTCACTTTCGTTGGATCGCGTGTCGGCGCGCGGACAAGATGCGCGTGGACTGAGCGCCGGTGGCGGCGGTACCCCACTGATATAGTTTTGATTGTAGATGCACAGTTCCCTCCATGCGCTCTAATGCAATGGTAATTTCAGTTCGGTCACGACGAATGAGCGAGATAATTATGTGGCGATTGTCGTTTGCCGTCGGCTATCTTAATTGACTATCGCGACTCTCTCAGGGCCATGACCCGCGCTCAGGTGAAACCGTTTTTCATTTTATGGGATGTTTTCTCCGTGGATAATGGGAGAAAAGTTCCGCAGATGCTTCCCACAAGATAGTACTGATTTAATGATTGAGTAATTTTTATACTACTATTTCAATGGAGTTTTCTCTTATATCTAGTGAAAATACCATATATATATTCTTAAGTTTATGGTTTTAATTTATTGAGGTGAAACTTTTAATATTTTTAGCTGAAGTTTTCTTTATTTATTTATTTATCAGATTAAAACCTAGGTAGAACTGCTACCTTTTCTTCATTATATACTTAACCCAAATAAAATAGAAATACTAAACATCCATAGTTATCGCTACTACGTGCTCCATTCGCACAGTCGTGTCTGCTCTCTCCATAATCGCGAGCTCTATTACCCGTATCTCGCGATCAACTTCGCTCTAATTGCACACTGCACTCTTACCAGCCTGATATCTCGCACGTGCAACTATAAATCTATCTGGAATTAGATAAACATGAATTATATGTCAGTGTGTACGTTGTTGGTATATAGCTGCTACGTTAAACCAGCCTGCAAGAGTATCCTATATACTTTTAAAGTCTTTATCTGACTTACTTGCTAATAGCACTTATCTAAAAAGCTACTGAGCTTTTGAGAAATAGCCATTTGCCGAATTTTATGCAGAAAAGTTGTCTTTCTTCTTCTAAAATAATATTAAAAAGAGGTTTGTAAGCTCGGATGTAGCAGCTATCACCGGAGTTACTGGTCCAATTCTAAAAAATCTTTCTCTTACAGGAAGCTACATTATCCCCGAGTGTTATCAGCAACGTTTTCTACCAGAGACGTGGGTGAAACCGCGGGAAGTAGCTAGTAATGATAACTTCAGTCTTGAAATACTTACTACAATACAAAGTGACTAGTCATGCGATGACCGAACACTGGCCTGCATTTCACGCGAAATCTATAATAGTTGTGTGCACGCATCACATGACACAATATTCGAAACCGGGTCAGGAACAGATAAAAAATGATCAAATTACATTTTAACCTACATCTCTCTCCATCAACATGCAAGGAATTTGCAATTTACCATATACGAAAGGAATAAATCTCCATAAAAGGCAAGCGAGTTAACCTGCATTTTTATGTCCAAAACCTTCGGATAACATTTACGAAGAGGTTATTGCTCAGCTAATCACGCTCGGAGAAAGGAAACATAAATAAAAAGTAAACTATTAGAAACTTTATGCAAACATACATACCTATATGTACACTTTTATTTGTACGTTTATGTAAAGAGGTATAGTAAATATAACACTTATCTTCGCAATTATCATAATTTGTTACGGTAGTTTTATATGCAGGCATCAGGTATAGGTAGTTATAGTTCCTTGTTCCTTTTTTGGTTTGTTAGACCAAACACGTTCTAAAATTATAGTACTTAGATTTACTTATGCATTACTCGGCCCTTTTTAAAAGTCTTACATAATAAGCACTTACATACTTAAACTTTTAAAAAGATTCGATCAGTCAATATATCAGATAATAAAACTTCCTTAATAGTAAGTATGTACCATACTAACAACTATCTGAGCAACTACGAGGCAACACAGAACTCTTTATAAATGGTAGAATTAATGGGATTCCTTCAAAAACATAAATGTGAAAAGGGGGCCAAGTTCTATGAAATCGAGGCTTGGGGTTATCGGCACCGCCGTAAAAGAGTTCAGATCCTGAACGAGTGTTATTGATATGACTTACACCTTATGGGAGACGATATTTAATAATTAGTATTTTGATTTTCAGGTCAAAAATTAAGTAAATTCATCTTAACTTAGGACGTAGGGGCATATTTTTGAGCATAAAATAGGTATACTGTTATTTAAATAGTCTAATGGGACTCATAGAAACACAAGTATAACCTTAAGTTTAAAGTTAGTACTAGGTAATAGAACCTAAACGTCACTTTTGCTGAAACGAAGCGTATAAACTGATACCACTCAAGTCTCATCGTATCTAACTCACTGTGAAATCTCATGTAAAGTTTGTAGCCTCTAGGCTTGTAGATCAAACATGTTCCTGACACATGACTGATGTTTGATAAAGGTAACCATTAATTAATAGTTTAGTTAGTTTTCAGAGGGAATAGTTATGTCAGCAATAAAGGTTTCAGTTACTACTTGTGCCCGAAGGCAATTTTGAAATGTCAATAATAACTTGGCAACTTTATTTACAAAAAGATGTTATTTTGTATAATTTTTTTCAAAAATCTTTCAAATAATATTTTTCATATTTAATTTTGGTACCATGTTCATAAATATTTTCAATAAATTAACAATTGGGTGACTCAGTTTATAATAACTGGTAGGTATCTGAATTGTTTTAAAGGCGAAGATTATTTAGAAATTTTTCATCAGATCTATTTGTACGCTGTAGAAAGCATAAAATAATCATCCGGCGTTAAATGACGAAGTCAGTGTCGATGGGCCCGCGGCCGTGACCGAGGGGACTGTTTGTAAATAATTCATACTTTGTTTGTTTGTGGTTTTAGAATTCCGTAGGAACTGTTCCGTGGTGTCAAGCAATACTTCTAGTATGGTTTGATGTCTACTAAATTCATACGTATTCTTAAGTAGCTGTTGCGGCGATATCCAACCGACGACTTATTTCACCAACTAAAGATTAGGTCATTATCGTCAACTGAAATGTCCACTGAACATAGCTGAATAGATATAAAAGTTAGAAGAATAATAATAATTTTATAACTATAATAAAAGTAAACAGGTGATAATTGTATCCTTCCGAAAACAAAAATATTACAAATTTTACTATAATATAGTTCTTATTTGTGGTTATAACACATATAGAGGAATCAACCCATAAAATTTATAACTTATGGTTGTACGTTTCATAATAGTCATTAATAACAACAATAAAACTGAACACGAAACACCGGAAATGGTATTAATTAACTAGTAGACCATAAAAATATGAATTGATTGAAATATTACGGAACATTATTTTCTTATGGAATTACAAGATGTTAAGTAATACACAATTTCTTGTCTCTTAATTATAATCATCAAAATAAATCCTTTCTAGGAAACACTATTCATTCCGAAAGATACGGAAGCCGTTATCGTCCATAAAGATTTCAAAAATTGCTTCTGTTGCCATTTCCATTGTTTGCCATTACAATTGCTTTCTTTACTCTATGGAAGCTAAATTCGAGTGTTATACAATGATAAAATGCTTTATGTAAAATTATAGTAGGTATTTTATATATAAAATAATTATGTTTGTTTACTGTATCTTTCATCTGTCTGAGAACAGTAAATTAAAATAAATAAAACTCGAATTTATTTTGCATTTTTCCACCACAAAGATAACATCTCATAAATGCTGATTCATGTCTTCATAGGTGACCAAATTCGTACCTACGTACAATTAAAAATAATTGAGTACTGCATAAACATATCTAATTAATGCATAAACGTAATTTCTTGGCGGTATTAGGTAAAGAAGAGTGTACCAGATAGAGTCCTTGAATATACACAGAAAGGCATGCATATTATCAACACCGTACCTACATCGAAACATTCCACAGAAGAGGACTTTTTCTTTTAATGTCGACTACCTAGTAGGTATCTATATAAAATAGAGCAAGCATATCGACAAAAAAGCAACGCTATATTTTTAAGACGCCACACAAACAACAACACATTTCGGAGAGCCGAAAATGCATTGTTTAACCATTACGTATAGATTGTTACACTAACCGAACACAATTGCATCACGCCGGTAAACTGGGAAAGCGTAATTTGCCTCCAACCAATTGTTACACGAGCAAGAAACAAAGCACTTTCGTCGCGTTTTGTCCAAATAAGAACCAGCGGATATAAATGACAGAGACATCGTTGGACTTGACGTTTATTTTATTTTTTTAGATTAAGAACATTTGTTTGAACGCGCTAATCTCCGAAGTTATTGGTCCGATTAACTGCGGAAAACAGCTATAGATAGTCAATTAATGATGTTTTGGCTTATTTTCTGTAATAACATGTCTACATAAAGATGGTGGGAAATATGACAAAATTTTGCCCTCAAATAAAAATAAAAAACATTCCCCGAAAAGTTACCTAATATTATAATTTTTCACAGTATAAAAGCAAACGAATTATGAAAATCGGATATTTAATAAAATTCTATGAATAATTGAACCCTTATTTATTCAGAATTTATCAATGCAGAAAATTACTTCCGAGAAGGAAGTAAGTAATTATTTATTCAACATTATTTTAAAATTTTGGGTTGACAGTCAATACGTTTTACTAATACAGACAGAGTACCTATACTCTCCGGAATTACAGGTCCAATTCGAAAAAATCTTTCAGGCAGCTAAATTATCCACAAAGGCTACTTTTATATCCCGAGAACGTGGGTGAAACCGCTGGGGACATCTATTACTTAAATAGTAATAGTACGTTGGTAATAATAAAAGTAGTAAAATTAATAAAATGGTTACATTTAAACTACTCCACAGTTTTTCACTGCGACGGTCAAGGCTGGCTACCCGGTTTCACTTTCTGATACCAAAACATTTTCACTGGCGCCGGCGCAGGCTCTCTCACGATTACCGCCGAACGATCACGAAGCGCGCTCGGAGAAATGCATGCCACTGCGCCTGCGTATTACTATACAAAAAAGCATTAAACGCATTATGTCACCCCCATTGACCACAACATTGACCGTGTAATCGTCTACCGTTGAACTTAACTTAGTAACTTTTGCTTTTATTAGCACTCTCTCTACGATCCGAACTTCTAACTTCTAGCCCAAATTAGTTAAATTACAGAAATATGATCCCTATCAACTCTTGCATAAAGCACAAAAAATTAAAATTAGACTAATTGTGTGAATGCCAGGAACTCTCATTCCATTACCTAAAGCGTGATCATACACCGAAGCTACTTTTTGTAGAGCAACATTTACAACATAATAACAATAAGAAAGTTACTTCGGTGTGGATCGACCATTAAATTGTACCTACACTACTTGTTTTATGCTTTAGATTTCATTCATGTACTCTACCTAAGAAAGAACAGTGTAACAAAAAATTCTAGCGACATCTGTAGTTCGTTACTAGCAACTATGTCTACTAGGTTTTTAACATTCCATGTTTACTACGCCATCTGTAAAATGTTCTATGAAACTCTTGTTATAGAACCGCACAAGAATATACAATGTATTTCTATAGATGACGCTACGATTTTTTTTATTATTTGTTTATTTTTTATAGATGGCAGTAGTCCTCGCAAGCAGACAGGTTCTAGAGTGGTGACTACGTAGTCACCACTCTAGAACCTATCTGCCCCAGAGCGGCCGTCGGTTCTATGAGTGATGTGCTGGCTGATACTGCCATTTTAGTTTGGCAATTGTTCGTCTGAAGACGAAAGTCTTCAACCAGTGCATCCTACCCGTCATGACATACGGTGCTGAAACGTGGACACTCACGGTCGGGCTGGTCCACAGATTTAAAGTCGCTCAGCGAGCTATGGAAAGGGCTATGCTCGGAGTCTCTTTGAAGGATCGAATCAGAAATGAGGTGATCCGACAGAGGACCAAAGTCATCGACATAGCTCAGCGGATTAGCAAACTGAAGTGGCAGTGGGCCGGCCATATCAGCCGAAGAACCGACAACCGTTGGGGTAAACGAGTTCTTGAGTGGAGACCGCGAATCGGCAAACGTAGTGTAGGACGCCCTCAGACTAGGTGGAGCGATGATCTTCGCAGGGCGGCTGGAAAGAGCTGGACGAGAGTAGCCGAGGATCGTGCTCAGTGGCGTGCAATTGGAGAGGCCTATGTCCAGCAGTGGACTAATATAGGCTGATGATGATGATGATGATGATGAATTGTTCGGCCTATGTCGGTTACTAGTTCGCCTGCGGATCTCATCATTTCTGTTATTATTCAAAGCAATCTTCGAATAGGTGTCAACCTTAGAGTGTGCGCTAAGCACCAAATCAAGTAGTAAAATTGTCTTAGAGCACCAAATCTTAAATTTTTTGGATTCATTATCTGATTATGTGCATATCACTGTACTTTAGTCCTCATGTCTAAAATAACAGGGTGTAATTAAAATTAATCGAAGTATGAATGAATGGTGAGTCTTACTATCTATTAATGCGCCATATAATAAATACACCCTGTGTTATAACTCTAAAAAATATCAGTTTCAAGATTCCATCCTTTTTATTGATATTTTAGTTTATTTTTCAACAATTATAAATTGATCGTAAATAGGTATTTTGTTTATATTTCACGAACATTTAGGTCTTAAACTCGCCACTAGTTAAAGCGCCGATTAAACACTTCGATATTTTAATGTTTCCTCTGAGTCATGTTAGAGATCATATAAATATCTAATATCATCTTCATTTAAGTAGCATACTGTAAAAATTTCAACTACCTTCTTATTACCTACTGTTAAAAATATACAGCTCCGTGACGGACAGACAATTTTGTGTAAGCGACGATACAAGAATATCACGTAGTAGTAAGTAAAGAATGCACATATAAATAAGTTCTATTTTGTGCAGTTAAGTGGCAGATCAGTATCGACATTTGCATTGTTTTACTTGTTGTTTCTAAGTTCGAAAGTAATCTTTGTCATCCATGAAGAAAATTGAGAATTTACTTATTAGGTATACGTCCGACAATTTGTGAAAATGCTTTGTAGGTATACTTACGCTTCCTTCTCAGATACCTCGTAATTACGTCTTTATTTTATAGGGAACATGATTTCCTCCATTATCAAAATCCTTCATCACCTTTTGTTATTGGTGGCGATGATAGCTTAGTGGTAGAGACATCGGAAGCCGCGACGAAGGTCGTGGGTTCGAATCTTACAATGAGCTTGAGCTTTCGGTGAAGGAAAACATCATGAGGAAACCATAGCTGGTGGTAGGGTACTTTGTAGTATCCGTCTGGCTGGCTACCGGTGTTCCGGCAATTGCATTTGAGAGCCAGTTGCCTTGTTGGCATAGTAACAGGTCGGCAACACATTGGCAATACCTCTGGTATTACAAATGGCGATAGGCGACGTAACTACTTACTATCAGGTGGACCGATATCTGAATGCAAGCACGGAGTATTTTAGAAGACGGATGGATTGTCTTAGATAGTTGTTTGTCCTTTCCTTGTAGCTCTATGCCACATCATGTCATTGTATTGCATTTGGTACTGATTAAGAATTGATTCACGCTTGATCTATATTATTGTGTCGATGTTCAATCGTTCTCAGCAATCAAAACTTTGCCTTAGTTCGTCAGTTTTGTCTGGCCACATTGACATACTTACCTACAATATTCTAACAAGATGTCAATACAGATGTTTATTATGATGTATTGTTACATCACAATCACCGAAACAGCAAGTGTTTGCCCCAATTCGTCGCACGTAACTATTACGGAACAAAATTGACATATCTTGGACGTAAACAAAGATGTTCCGCTAGGTTTAACGTTGTCGCCTGCATTTGTTTTGTGAACGTCGCCGCTTTTGAATCTTGCAAAATAATATTAATGTTTAAAATTATTTATAATAATATAGTATATTATATCATAACATGTAAGTATCAGTGGCGAAGGGTCCATACAAGCAGATTCCCATCAGCTTACCTTTTAGAAATCTCAGTCCCAAATTTTCATCATTTCAAAGCCACTTTTATCATGCTTAAAATACATTGTAATTATAAAATTATCGGTGTTTTTTGAACGGCTTACTCTCGCCATAATTTCACCCCTTGCCACTGGTAAGTATAATAAGGTATATATATTTTTATTTCCATATCTATATTTTCATAATGACCTAGATAGGTTATGAGCAGATCATACGTACCATTTCAAGCAGAAATATGTCCTTCGTAGCAAATCTACCTGCGCCTAATAGGTAAATTACCTAATATACATTGATTTTTTATAGATTGGATGCTTGCTTTTTTTAACAAATGGTAAATTGCCCTACATTTATTCTAAAATTTATGGTAGATACCTAACAGTTAAATTGAAAGCTTAACATATCTACAAACAAACTTAAATTTTATTCACAGCATCAAAAACTTACAACATAACAATAACACTACACCCATACCAACATTAAAAAAAATAGAAATGCCACTAAAAAGCAACAACAATAGCGCCATTAGGAGATGTCATCGTGCGTGCGACAAACAAAAGAAGCCGGGAAGAGATAAAACAGCGGAGTACACTAGAGCTACCCATTGTATGCACTACCTGTTTCCTGACCAGTCACCACCCAACCCCTGTCCAACATGGTTGCAATATACGTGTTCCTATCTTGGGTCGTTATCGCCTCAGCTGAACATTCCGGTGCTTACTCCTCACCCCAATACGCGAAGAAAATGTACCCAAAGAAAGGATTCGATTCC
This sequence comes from Tethea ocularis, assembly GCA_963555595.1. Taxonomy (NCBI): domain Eukaryota; kingdom Metazoa; phylum Arthropoda; class Insecta; order Lepidoptera; family Drepanidae; genus Tethea; species Tethea ocularis. Next base: position 7,024,061 of record OY741972.1, on the reverse strand, counting down.
AACGCAGTGTTACCACGAGAGAAGCCGCCAGTACCATTTAGAGAGAGTGAGGAATCAATTGCGAGGTTTGATAGTGGAGTGAACGACACTGCTCAATACGGTCGATCTTCGTTCCTTGAATCTGCAGGAAACTTTCTGAGCGGCACTGGAGGACAGGTCGTCAGCAGTATAGCGAAGGATTTCATTGCTCGGTCTACTGGTAGCAGTCAGGTTGGTTTTGACTGCGTTTCTCAGGTCCGTATCGCACATTAATTTAAAATTGCACGCAAACATTTATATCGCATGAGTAATAGATACGCTTTTTTGAAGAGATAAGAATTTTGTGACCATAGATTATTGTGAGTCATAAAGGGTTCCCAGGATGATGACGTAATACATTCTGCAATTTTTTGTTACGTTTTACCAGTATTATGTGCTTGCAGGTATTGAGTTTAAATTTAACGAACTTGGTGATCCTGATTGTTCTAAAAGCGTTGATTTTGGCTGCGGGTTTCTTTGGCGCAGGCGCATGGAAAGGTGGACATCACTATGGAAGAAGTTTAGAAGGTAAGTCTACACTAATTATATAGATAACATAGTAACGATTGAAATAATTATGAATTATAAATAAAATATTATAGTGACGTAGAAAATATATTTTAATTAGCTCTATTTATCCTATTTATATACTTAAGTATGCAACGTCTTATATGGTGCAATGAGTCCCGCGGGATTAAAAGTAGCTCATATCACTTTTCGACCTATAGATATCTGTAATCAAAAAATCACATCTATCCATTGCTGTTTTTCGACGAGATAAAAAGGACAAACCAAATACTCTTTCGCATTTATTAGAAGAGATAGATAAAAAATCTTTCACCTTTACAAACAAATAAAAATAACTGACCAACCAGAAAAAAATATTTAATAATGTCCACGCGACCATTTAATTCTAATACCGTCCTATTAATACCAAATAATGACCAGGAAATACCACTTACATTCTCAAATCACTTTCGCCACCCATCTGCCGTTCGACAAAATCATTAGCAACTGTATTCCTTTGTGTGGCGCGTGACAGACAAACTGACCGCTATACTCGCAGTTAATCCAATATACCTCGGAGATGGGTTTGTCATGTCCAGTAAAAGTGTAATCCCATCGCTGCAGGATTATCTGTCCCAGTGTGGACGATTTTAAATAAATGACCAACAGGGTTTTAAAGCTTATTTTGCTGTAACTGTATTTTGTAGGTTGAAGTAGCTTTAAAATGGTTTAGGAGAGTTAATGTTTGATCAACAGACGAGTGGAATATTCTTCTGATAATTATGACAACTCTAACTTGGACAGTTTCAAGGCTAGAGTGAATAACCAATATCTGAGTAAACGTGAAACATCCTCGGCTTCGACATCGACAGCTCCTGATCGAGTCTGATTGACTGAAGTCAAAAGCAAGCTCACATAAAAAAAATAATCAGCTTTTAACAAATAGAGTAAAACCTCCTTCAAAGACAATAACATTAAAATGGAACCACATTGGATGGAGCTATACTGAACCCAAATAATTATTAAAATCAGTTCATAAACAAAAAAGTTATGCATGAACAAACATAAAAAAAATATAACCGAGTTGATAAACCTTTCTTTCTTTTTTTTGTCGGCAAAAGAATATTTATTTGAATAATTAGACCTTGATTTATATCAGCAGAATAAGAATTTATAACACAGTCCCATAACTACGAGAAATATTTATTTTGAATGGTATTTAATGTTTTTGATGTAGCTTATCTATTACTCATACAAAGACTTTGTATGCTTTACATTAAATACACTAATGCTGACTCACGATATATTTTCCCATTAATTGAATTTCTGTCGTCCACAACTCCTTTACTATATATTTTTTTAAATGACAGATAATAAAAACGCTTCCTACATAACTGAGGACGAGATACTCTTATACCTGAGCTACTTAGCTGGTCAGCAGCATAAGAACTACAACTGCCTGTACCGGCTGTCCTGTCAGAAACCTCAGCAAGCAGCGCTTTATTCCGCTGGAGCTGAACTGTTAGTGCAAGGAGCTAAGCTGCTACAAGGGTATGACGGAAATGTTTTTGGTTTATGAGTTAGTAATATGTATTTTACCGAGGTTCACTGACGATCTTGTTAGGGTCGCGGGAAACCGCTGGATGCCGGTAGCTCAAGACCGGCCATCGTGGAGATCCTTGGGGGAGGCCTTTGTCCAGCAGTGGACCTCTTTCGGCTGATATGATGATGAAAATGTATTTTTAACCCCCAACGAAAAAGAGGGGTATTATAAGTATATTTGTGTGTCTGTCTATAGACAGACACAGTTTTTTTTTGTTTGAACCTTTCAATTGTCTTAATCGAGAGTGTTCTTAGCTACGTACATATGTTTCAAGAATATCCGCTTGGCCATTTGAAGATCATCACCTCTTTTCTAGTGTGTTTTGTTGGGGAATATTTAATTTTATTTAAAACCTTTTTTCTAATGTTTATTTGGTCCGTTAAGGAGCTTTGAAAACAAAAAAAAGAGGTAACTGAAGATTGTGATGTATTCTTGAGAGGTATTCTATGTTTGTCTACAATCAATATATTTTTTAAATACATAGGTACAGTATGACACAACTAAGATGTAGCATCGGCAAATCGTTTTCGTACACTTCACTTCCGATTTACACAACTAATAAAAATCATTCATTATTGCGCTATTCAACGTTCAACAAGATCATTTTCGCCGATCAGTTTTTAACACATGAGTAATGTTGTAGGCGCACTCTTTTCGAGAACGATTAATTTTACGAATTTTGCCGATGCTTCATCTAAGCTGTGTCATACTATACATGTATTGACCTTTGCGAAATTACAGGAACAGTATCGAGCTTGATCAATACGAAGATATCTCTAAAGGTATCAAACAAGCAGCTGATTGGGGAGAGGGAGGCTTTTCATGCGACACGCGTTACCAATGTGGAGAATAATTTAATACTGGAATATGAGAATTTGACTTTGTAAATAGACAGAAACGAAGACTTGTTTGAAAAGTAGTTATTTCTTTAAAATTAGTACATAATTATTTTATTTAATTTCACAGTTACACATTTAAGTACCTATATATAAATACAAAAAAGTTATATATAATTATTTGTCTTATTTACCTAAATAAAGCAGAATTTATTTTTGACAGGAATCACCATTTCTTAAACGTTAACATATCCGATAGAGCCATAGAGTTAATAGTGATTATGAGGCCAAGTTAATGGGGTTTATACAGGTTGATTTCAGATGAGTATATTAGGCCGAATACCATAAAACATTATTAATATATATATCCCACAACATTTCAAGAATCCAGAACTATAATAGTATCATAGAACAATTAAAAGGTTAGCGCAAAACCTCTGGTAAAAGTCAACTCCAAAACATAGTAATGAGACGAGATAGTGATTTTAGTACTCAAGTAATTTTATATGTACTCAGACGTCTCTAATGCTAACCTAATTTAGTTGGCATTTTCTTGAAGTTTGGAAATATTTTTGCGTTCAATATATCCATTCTACAATATTTTTTATGACATGTATAGTAGGTATACGGTAAACTTCAAAGCCCTTTCTCTCTACTATAAAAAAAACGTGGATTCCCATTCAGGAGAATCTCCAGAGTCTGGGTATAATCATCTATATAGGTATGTATTTACAAAAATGGTAGTATATGTAGTAGTATATCAGTTGTCTGGTTTCCATATTACAAACTCTGCTTAGTTTGAGATCAGATAGATAATCGTATGTAAAGGGATATTTATTTAAACAATGTTCATTGTACAATTGGTGCCAATACTCGGGGAGTTCGCTGAGAGCTGTTTGCTCTTGCTGCTCGGTATTCCGCGTAAGAAACGAACCCGTCTCCATCTGTGTCATCTAACTCCAGAGTGCGGTCCACTATAGCTGAAACATTTAAACATTCCCTTAAAATATGTAATGAAATTAAATAAAAGACCTTCACATACATAATATGAATTATCAGACTCTAAAAGCGCATTTCAGACTACGCTATAATATTCTGCTATATAGTACAGCATTAGCAAGCCAATAATATATATTATAGCTAAGTGTGAAACGCGCTTAATGCAAGGTACGATAGGTTGTTTTTCCTGAGAAAGGCCGGCCGGCAATAAACTCAGAAATTACTTTTTTCAACTTTGTAATTACCTATCATTTACATAAAACGAGAGACCTCCTAAAATAACTAAGGTAAATCATTAGGTATATGGGATTTATTATAGTGCCTACCTACTGATTTTCGATATCTTCACTAATTTATAGAAGATCTTATCAACTCAACAATCTTACCAATATAAGATTCCAGTTCATTGGCTTCAGGTTCTATAGAGTAATCGGCATCAGAATTTGGAGCCCCATGTTCTACAGTATGATAAACTGCCTAGAATTATGAAACCAGAAATTAAAATCATGCAGTAAATAATAATAAAATATAAATATTGCTGTTCTAGTGAGTACCTTTAATAGTTCTAATCCATCTAACTTAGAATTTCGATCGAAGTCATGAGCAGAGAAGTAGTGAAATTCCAGTTCTTCGGGAGTCATTTTTGATAACATTTCTTGAGTTAGAACGCTTGAATCTTCTTCTAAATGCCTGGAAAATTTACAGCAATCATTATTATCAAAGAGTCTACTACAAAAATTTGAAAAATAAACTTTTATTTAAAAAAAATAGTTTTACCCATGTTTCCGGAAAAAGATACCCTATGTCGTATTTGAATCTTTATAATGTGTAATTAAAATTTTGCCCCTAATTTAGGTATATACAGGGTGGAATTTTGTAATGCCACCTGGAGGGGAAGTACTCTTAATACTTTAGATAGAAAATTTTACTCAAAGGAAACATTCCTTTATTTTTGAAAAGAAAAAAAACGGCATTAAAGATTTTTAAAAATTCGCTTGCCGCACACGGTAATCGAACCGACTAAAATCTGTAAAAGTTGCACCGTGTACTTTTATTGCATTGATTGTTAGGGTCAATATGTTAAAATATTTAATTCAAAATCAAAGTTGTTTTGTTGAAGAGGGTGCCGTCGCTTTTTGAAACTTCCAGTGTTCTTTAAATTATCTATCATTCTTTTCAGTACAAATCGAGTTGGTGTCTGACGGTCTCGATATCTCTCTCCATACCACCGCAGAGCACGATTCACATCTTTATTATTTAAAAAATAAGCTTCCATTAAATCAAATTGCTCTTGATAAGCCATTTTTACCGTGAAACAATTATGAAATGATTTGTAAAAACAATCAAATGTGAATAACAGATGAAAATCTATTTTCAAATGTAACATTCCATATTTAAACTACGTCATACACGCAGTTATGTCACATCTAAGAAAGGAGTCTGCATTACAAACACGTGCAAATTGCAATCGTCTTATCTAAATAGTAATTCGTCATTTCGATGGATAAATGACGTCAATGATAATAATTAATGAATAACATAAGTACACAGATAGATCTTTGAGTAAAAGTGCTTTAACTTGACCGATTGAATTAATAATTTAAGATTTCATTGTTTTCCATTCATTTAACTTCTGAAAATGGAGCTCATTTCGAGCAATTAATTAGTTAGTTTAAATTTTTGTACATAATTAAATTAATTTAAAATTTAATTGTTTTCATGTAATTCAATTTATGAAGTTTGTTAAAGAGATTTCATCCTTATTGACCCTAACAATCAATGCAATAGAAGTACACGGTGCAACTTTTACAGATTTTAGTCGGTTCGATTACCGTGTGCGGCAAGCGAATTTTTAAAAATCTTTAATGCCGTTTTTTTTCTTTTCAAAAATAAAGGAATGTTTCCTTTGAGCAAAATTTTCTATCTAAAGTATTAAGAGTACTTCCCCTCCAGGTGGCATTACAAAATTCCACCCTGTATATGTCACCGGAAATGTATGAAACATAGGAATTGTACACGATTCCTGTGTATTTCTCCTAGGACATTTTATTTCAATAATGATACTAGGAAATATATAAATTCTATTGCAAAAATAGGTTGGGGTTATTTTTTTTATTTTGCATAAATTTGAAAGTATTCGCACAAAAATAAATTTCACTTACAACCCCCCAAATACCGCTATCCTTACAAATATCCCGAATGTAATACTCCGATAGATATTTAGGAAATGTATGGATTTCCTAGGAAATGTATACAATGACGGATTCGATACTTTTCCGATACATATAATAGTAGTAGTAGTTACATATTTGTTTGTCCTGAAAATTTTTATTGATTTGGTAACAAATAGCAAAATAGAAAGTCTTTATTTCAAAGTCGCGGAATCACAATTTATATTTACCTATTTGTATCGATGTAGTAATATAGATTTTAAAAATATGATTTGCATATTATGATTTGCATTTCAAATAATTAAGGGTTTTTTTTCAATACATTATTTTATTGACAAAATACTTACTTTGTATCATGTAGTAACTGAGAGTCACCCATGAGTGTGTCCAATCCACTCGGTTTGTAATGGTGATGAATGTAGTCAACCGGGCTCTGGCCATGCGGGTGATGTGGGCCTCGACGCATGCCTGACACCATTACATTCAATAATATTAGAAGACATGCTGAAAATAACAAAAAAATATATGTCATAATGCTTAGAAAATTGACAAAATTGTGTAATAGAAACATTCTATTCCAAATTTCTGAAAGTCATTTTAGGGTTTTATAAATAGTATTGTTGATGTTTACCAATCCAAGACCCTAGATCATACAAACAAACAGACACGCGTCGTCAATTTATTTGACAAATAATTAAACAATACCCGAACGCAAGCAAGACCAACGTTCTGTACCTGTCTGTAATTTGCAGAGCATTGTACTTTTGCAACATAAAGGGTAGTTAGGGGAGCGGGCAGCTGGGCACCCTCGTCCCCATGGGGTCCACGAGGCCCGGGGAGCACAAGATACCCCGCGGGGACGCAATATTCACACCTCATTTCACAAGTACCCTGCCCATTACATTTGTCATCGCGTGCTCAAAGTACGTCATATTAAATGTTTTACTTTTTTAAATTAGCTTCTTTATTTTTGATTTAAATATAAATTATGAACGGCTTTGGTGCTTTGTTATGTATGCGATTAGTGGTTGTAATTATTTTGGTAATACAATTAATTTGCTTTTGCAATGTACCATTTCGGATAAGAGTCTTATCCAAAATGGTACAAAACAAACTATTTTTGCAAACAATAATATACCTTATTAGATATTTTAAGGCTCGGCAATTTTTTTCAACAGCGACAAATATTATCCATAGGCCTAGTATAAATAATATACAAAAATACGAATATTTCACAAAATCTTATCACGATTTAAATTAGGCATTATTGACAAAAACTTGTAGAACATCAAAACAAAAACAGGTGCCATACTACCCTTGTACAAAAATCTATTACAAAAGAGTTTCAATATATTGAATGCATAATTTATTTGAGGACGGCGCGGCCGGTCCCCTCGTTTCGGACGGAACATTTGGTCTGACGGAAAGACGAGACTTGTCTTTAATCGAACCCTACTTTATTATAGACTGCAGTGTATAAAATAAAGCCATAATGGAGGACAAATTATGCGCTCATAGTGACAAGTGCACGGTACATATGTCGGGGTGTCCGTACCAAGCGGTATGGGACTATGGAGTGAGTAATATTGCAGCTAAGTTCAGCTAGCTGAGCTATTTGTTGGGATGCCAACAAACAGAATCCTTTCTTGTTAAGGTGCACCATTAAAATAATATGATAGATCTAAAAATGCGTTGCGCTGATAGACTCTACCTAGCCATCGGAAACGTCATCAAACCATTAAAACTCGTTGCTTAGGATATATCTACTCAGCGCCATCATTATATCTGTCAGAGAGAGGTTGGTATAAAATGTAGGTATACTTTCTCGCAGCCTACCTATCCGTCATCTCAGCATTGATTCCTTTCTTACATCGGTACTACAGAAAAATCGAAACACCTTGAAAGTTTATGTTTTGTAAGGATTATCAGAAAAATGTGAATATTTAGGAATATATGTCCATAAAAACGGAAGTGTTTCGATTTTTCTGATGAGAAGTATAATTACAATGAGACAGATAAAATTGCTCACAATCTATCTATCTTTTATCAGTCTTCCTTTCTACATCATTCTTCCTCGTCCAATACACTTTCAGTTTGAACACGTTCGCTATCCCATAAATCAGTGTGTTCTCTTTAAACAAAATATAAAACTAGGGTGTCACAAAGAACCCTGGCCAGCCCACCGTATTATCGGCCGATAACACCCTAATCCCTCGCGATTACAATGGATCCTTCAGCTCACGGGTCACAAATTCCTTTATTCTACAATAAATCTTGGTTACGTGTTGGTGTACAATGATAATGGATTGTGTTGAAAAGGGTTTATGCCTTTAAATTACTACTAATGTTTTTCTAGTTAGTTGATGACCAATTTGAAAGATCAAGGAGTGACAGAATAAAGAACTGTCGAAATGTATGTTACTTACTGCTAATCTTAAAACCTGAAAAACAAATCTTCAGGGCAATTGTGGTATATTTTGGACCTCGTTATAATTTGTTGTGGAGTAATAAAAAAACACGTAGTGCTATCATAGAATAATAACTATTCTATTAGTAGGAGATCTTTTTAGTAAACAAAAGCTGTATTGTAACGATGATACCAATACTGACAGAGACATCTGGTGGATAGTCATTTAAGTTCAGCTCCGGGAAATTGTATTATTATCATCTAGCTTCGGTAAATTTATAAATATTTTATTCACATACCTAAAAGCTAAAGACAATTAAACACAAACAACAATAAAACAAAAGACACACAATTCAATAATACGTGAACATGTCCCTAAGCTAAGAAAGATGATCTTTTGTAACTAGTTAGATATATAAATTAATAATAGGTACCTCCAACTCTCATCGCTGCGGCATCACACAGTAGCTCGATATTTTAGTTTTATTCTTTATTCAAAAGCTAAATAATATCACAAAAAATTTAGTTCTTTACGTGCATCTGTCAAGTCAAAAATGACACTTGAAATCAATGTAACAGCGCATGCGTAAATATGACTTGTGAATTTTTACTTTATCTAGTGGTAACAAGAGCGATTATCATTTGCGGTATTATACTGAAAGTCGCGCATGTCTTTTGATGTTTTCTGTGATTTTCATATTCTCTACTAGATGTCACTGTCGGTATTTGTATAATTTTAAGAAATAATGGAGACTTAACGATGCTATTATCATTGTTCTAATTAATTATTTCATTAGAACGCTTTCATTATAGACATTTTGTTCTTTAGAACCATAGGAATCAATTCTCTTTGTTTTTTTTTTGTTTCAGCAAGTAACTTGAATTTTGTAGAACCGGTGCCGGTGGTTAAAGCTCATATGGCTTTTAAACTGAATAAATGAGCTTGATTTTGCGTAGGCCTAGTTTATTTTCTGCTTAATTTCTCTTACGGCATGTAATATTTTTCATCCACCATACTTGATGGTCTTGAACAATTAATAACGATCAATGTCTACATAGAATAATCGGAGGCGGAATCTATTATATCAGAATTCGTCTCATTTATAACTTCAAAATTTGAAATTCCTTCCATGGCTAGCGACACGTCTACGCGTTTTTTGCATAGAAATACATAGAAACCCAGTAGTGTCGTGGTGAAGACTCGCTTTCTGCTGCTGCTACGAACGTCGGCTACGAACTTGTACCTTAAAATATTTTTTGTACGGGCATCTATTTACAACCTTTTCAACTTTACTAGTAAAATAGTCATTTATGCAACTTTTTTGAAGAGCCCCAACCTATCTATACTTATATATATTGTACATCCATCTTCTATAGGTACTAATAATAAAGCAGAAGAGTTTGTTTGTTTGAACGCGGTAATCTCCGGAGCTACTGGTCTGATTTGACATTATCCCCAAAGGTTATAGGCTACTTTTTATCCCGGTAACGCGAGTGAAACCATGGGAGACAACCAGTTGTATTATATAAGTAAGAAAATTCCACAAGCGAAACGCAAACGTGGAAGCAAATACAAGATATTTGCTTCCATCGCACAGTATTTATTATATACCCTTCGCTCCGATGACAAGGGGTGCCATTGTAGAAAGTGGGCAGCATCTCAAACAGTTTTTCAGAACAAATTAAACACAGATACAAGCGCCGTCCCTGCAATCAGTTCCCTAACTGACTAGATCACTTGTGAGGAGAATTTGTAAATGATTGTGTATATGTTCACGGAAAAGTATCTAATCCATCATTGTATACATTTCCTAGGAAATTCATACATTTCCTAAATATCTATCGGAGTACTACATTCGGTATATTTGTAAGGATAGCGGTATTTGGGGGGTTGTAAGTGAAAGGTATTTTTGTGCAAATACTTGCTATTCTATGCAAAATAAAAAAAAAAAATAACCCCAACCTAGGGGTACAACTGACAGCAGTACCTCCACGTGTGCCCACGTGGTCTTGCTATCGGGAAGGGATTCAATATTCCTCCCGATGGGAAGGCTACGGGCCGGTGTACCCCGGGCGTCGGTTAGTGACTTTTGGTTCCAAAGATATTGAATACGTGTGTTCGATGTCTTTGGGATCGGATCTCCCTAGCCGAGGGCCAAATCTGCTGTCTCCAATCCAAGGTGTTATTCGTACCGTGCCGATGGATGCGTGGCTGAGGGGTAGCTCAGTCGCGAACGGTGTCTCCTCGAAACCGGGGCAACTCGGGGAGTAATTTTGCCCTTCGACTGGCAAGCGGGGCTCTACCAGTCGTGACCTTTTAGTTCCCTAGCTTCTCGTGGGATAATGAATGAAGAAGATAATTTAAACTGTAAAGAAATTGTTTCTGCCCTGGATTCCATCCAGGTCAACCCTCTCGTTGGGTCGGTGGGAGTGCTCGAGGCACCCCAAACGCCCTCGACTTCTACCTCCGCTGCTGTGAGGCCGAGCTGTGACGGGAATGGAGCCTTAATTGACTCCAGACCGATCTCTAGCGGCGAGGTACCTAAGCCTGACAAGGGTAGATTGTCGGGTGCTGCGCGGAAGAGGTTCCGACGGCTAAAGGCGGCGAACGTGGGAGACAATGAAGCCCTCGCTCTCTGCCGAAAGCCGTGGAGCGAGATTCCGAAGGACAAGCTTCCAGCGGACCTGCCTAAGGCAAACTCCAAGGCAGTTAAAAGGACGCGGTCGGAAGAACAGTCTCCCAAGGAGCAAATAAAAAAGGCTCCGAAAACATCCCTGGAAGGAGGAATAAAACCCACTTTCAGGGAAATTGCTGGTGCCTCGCGAGTGGGAATCCGTAACGAGAGTCCCATGAGTGAGGATCAGATGCGCTTGGTCAGGCAATCCATAAACTACGCCATTATCAAAATGGACGAAATGGGAGCCGGACCAAGATTTTTGGGACTATCTCACAAGCCAGGCTGGATTCTGATAACCTGTGAAAATCAGGCGAGCCAGCAGTGGATAGAGAGAGAAGTCCCAAAGCTGCTCCCGTGGCCTGAGGCGAAGCTCTCCGTAATACCGGAGAGTGAACTGCCTAAGCCTACGGTCAGCATAGCTTTTATACCCAAGGGGGAGGTGAGCACCGTTGAGGATGCCCTCCACCTTATGAGGGTACAAAATGCAGGGCTTCATACGGAGCACTGGCGTATTTTGGCCAGTAAGGAGGACAAGGCCGGTTACACAGTAACCATGGCCTTGGACGAGCCCTCTGTTGAAGCCCTAAAAGAAATGGATTTCAGGGCTGCCTGTGGTTTTAAAAAAATTCCCTTTAGAATCAAGGGCAGCCCTGAAACCATAAAACCATCAGCGGAGGTAACCACGGGGGATGTAGCGGTATCACATCCTACAAATCCCCCCGGAGGAACCACTGCCCCGGTCGCTTCTACCAGTGGGAGTGGGGTGCCTAAACGCCTGCCGGCGACACGGCCCCAAAATCTCCCCAGGCAAGCTGGCGACTCGAGGGGCGGAAAAAAGAAGCCTGGGAGAGCTCGGCCTGGTCGTGGATGTCCTCGTCCGCAACAGGGGGGAGTGCAGCCCAGGCTTCCCGCTGACACATAAATGGCGCCCCAGGGAGAGACGGCGAGGATCCTCCAGGCCAACCTCCATCATGCCGTGGCTGCAACTGCGGTTGTGGAGTGCTGCTTTGTTGAGGGTCATGTTGATCTCGCCCTCATTCAAGAACCCTGGGTGCGCAACCAATCCATTCTGGGACTCAACGCTGCTGGCAAGGTACTATACAATACCGGTGGCAATAAGCCCAGATCTTGCATTGTGTTTTCGAAACATATTAATTTTTTACCTGTTCCAGAGCTCTGTTCAAATGACCTGGTGGCAGCGTTTATTAATCTTAAGGGATGGGATGGGGCTAGAGTAATTGTGTGCTCGGCCTACCTCCCTGGAGATACACACGATCCGTCTGAGGAGCTGAGACGCGTCGTGGATTACGCTCGGCAGCATGATGCAGAACTGGTAGTGGGATGTGACGCAAACGCCCATCACACTGACTGGGGCAGCACCGACGTAAACAATCGAGGTGAGTTATTATATGACTATCTTATTCAAAACAGTCTTCAAGTACTTAATGTAGGGTGTGAACCAACCTTCATCACAAGCAACAGACAACAAGTTTTAGATATTACCTTCGCTACAAACAAACTAGCCTCTCATATATATGACTGGCATGTTAGTGGCGAAACCTCAATGTCGGATCATCGGCATATCCGTTTCGTAATCAAAGGTCAACTAGCCTATGAATCGATAACTTATCGGAACCCCAAAAAAACCGCCTGGTGCGACTATAGGGACAATCTAAGGAGGAACTTGGAGGACTGTCCAAAGAAAATCAAAACATCTGAAGAGCTTGAGATGGCGGCGCTTATTGTCTCTGAAGGTATAACAAATGCCTTTGAAGACAGCTGTCCGCTAGTAGAAAAGACTTCAAAAACCAAGGTTCCCTGGTGGAGTGCTAAACTTAGGAAACTAAGGGAGAAAACTAGGAGACTTTTTAATAAGGCTAAGAAGACGCGGGAATGGGAGGTATATACGAAAGCCTTAACGGAATATAATAAAGAAATCAGGAAGGCTAAGAGAGCCTCCTGGCGTAGGTTTTGCGAGGACGTTAAACACACGCCTCAGGCATCTAGAATACACAAAATTCTAGCCAAGGACAAACCTAGGCAAATAGGTCTTCTTAGGAAGACAGATGGATCCTTCTCGGCCAATGAGAAGGAAAGCTTGGAGGTGTTAATTTCCGCACATTTTCCTGGGGCTCAAGCTACAGATTTAGCCAATCGCAGAATGCACGCCTACAGGAGGCCTCTTAATGAGGACTGGCGCAGAGCGGCGCAATTAATTAGACCACGACAGGTAAGGTGGGCGGTTAACTCCTTCAAACCATATAAATCGGGAGCGGCGGATGGCATCCAACCTATTCTGCTACAGAAGGGATTGGATATCCTTATCCCCTTCCTGATCAAAATATTCAGAGCTAGTTTAGCCCTGGGGGTGGTCCCAGAACCATGGACCAGGGTAAAAGTACTCTTCATACCTAAGGCAGGTAAAAAGGACTATTCCTTACCGAAGTCCTTTAGACCTATAAGCCTTACATCATTCCTCCTTAAATGTATGGAGAAAATCATTGATAGCCATATTAGGGATGTGGTTCTGGCCACGAACCCTATTCATTATACTCAACACGCCTATCAAAGTGGTAAATCCACTGAAACTGCCCTGCTCAACCTAGTTGACAAAGTAGAGAAGGCGCTAGAGGATAAAGAAATTGCCCTATGTGCATTCTTAGATATTGAGGGAGCCTTTGACAATACCCCTATTAGCAGTCTGGTAGGGGGACTGGAACATAAAAATGTGGACCCCACGACTGTTAGGTGGGTTAAAGCAATGCTCTCCAATAGAACTAATAGCGTATCACTACACGGTACCACCCTTGAAGTATCTGTAGTGAGAGGCTGTCCACAAGGAGGAGTGTTGTCTCCCCTGCTTTGGACACTGACTATTGACCAACTCCTATATAAGATGGCAGGGCTACGTATAGATGTGCAAGGCTACGCCGATGACCTTGTAATCACTGTCCGTGGTTTCTGCCAAAGTACTATTTCGTACCTTATGCAAAGAGGACTCAATACTGTAAGTAGGTGGTGCAAAGAAAACGACCTATCGGTTAATCCCGACAAGACGGTTCTGGTACCATTTACTCGAAAACGGTCCATAGAGAAACTAGTTAGGCCGACACTTATTGGCAAAAGTGTACATTTCTCCAAGGAAGTAAAGTATCTGGGAGTAACCATCGACCAGAAGCTGACTTGGAACAGCCATATCACTAACATAAGTCATAAGGCGAAAATCGCATTAGGAATTTGTAGTAGAATGGCTAGTCAACGTTGGGGCCTCAGGCCTCATGTTATACTATGGCTATACTCCACCATTGTGAGGCCGTTGATAACATACGCCTCTGTGGTATGGAGTAAAAAAGTCAATCAAAAAACAACAACTGCCTTATTAGGTGGCATTCAAAGAACCGCCTGTATTATGGCAACTGGAGCCATGTCAACCTCACCTGGAGCGGCCCTTGATGCTATGTTAGATCTAACGCCCCTGCATCTACATGTAGAGAAGGTGGCGAGGACGACAATGCACAGAATATACGCACAGGGGAGAATGAAGTGGCTCTCCCAGGCACTAAACTCTTTACAGGACTCAGTACTGGAAATTCCTATTTTGAACATGGTATCAGACTCGATGGTCCCTCAGAATACTTTTTGTAAATATTACGAAGTCGAAATTCCCACCCGTGACGATTGGCTAGACGACAAGGTCACGTGGGTGGGAGGTAGCCTCAAGTGGTATACCGACGGGTCCAAATCAGGATCTGATGTAGGCTGTGGGATTTATGGAGAGCGTCCAAGAATTAGCAAAATGCTGAATCTTGGAAAATACGCCTCTATATTCCAGGCAGAAGTACACGCCATACTTGAATGTGCGGACATTAACCTGCGGAAAGACTATGTCAACCATACGATATATATCCACTCGGATAGTCAGGCAGCTCTCTTAGCACTGGCCTCCGATACAATTAACTCAAAGTTGGTTAAAAACTGCATGGACCTACTCAATCACCTGGGCGAAAAGAACAGGGTCGTATTGCGGTGGGTTCCTGGTCACTCAGGAATCGTCGGAAATGAAAAAGCTGACGAACTAGCAAAAGCTGGAGCTAAGGGGACCCCCTATGGACCAGAGCCAATTTGTGGGGTTCCTAAAAGCCTCGCAAAACTAACTATGAGGAACCTGTATGTAAACTCATCGATTGATTTCTGGAATAAAGTTTCTGGAATGAACCACTCTAAGGCACTTATAAATGCCTTTAGTAAAAGGTCTACCTTAGAGGCACTATCCCTAAGTAAAACAAACTTACGCATACTTGTGAGGGCCCTAACGGGACACTGTGGATTGAACAAGCACCTGGTCACCATTGGCGTCCGTGACACAAAGGCGTGTAGATTCTGCTGTCAGGCGGATGAAACACCACTTCACCTTTTGTGTGAGTGCCACCCACTTATGCCTAAACGTTATACTCTCCTGGGGAAGCATCAGTTGCACCCAGATGAAGTAAAATTTATCACCGCTAAGAATATAGTACAGTTTATTATAGCTGTAGGTCTTGGCGGTGAAATTTAATTTATGTGGCGATCACAATAGATCTAATCAGGTCGCAGTGATGCAAGCTCTGTAAAGACTTGAAACAGCCACAAAACCCAAATAATAATAATAAACCCCAACCTATTTTTTTCAATAGTTTCTATATATTTCCAAGTATCATTATTGTTATAATTTCCCAGGGGAAATACACAGGAATTGTATACAATTCCTATATTTCATACATTTCCGGTAACATATATACACACTAACTAAGTATGTATGTAGAGAAATATTAAAAACAAAAAAGCTCCTTTTTTCAGAAGTTTATTTATCTATTTTTTAATTACTATCATGAAATAAATATCATAATAAAATTAAATTCATTGATACTTCGCATGTTTGAATAGCTCATAGTTCGTAGCCCTCGTAGATGGTGCTACGAAATACCATCATTCGAGTCGTCTGCGTCTGATCAACTTCATTCATATTTGAAAATCAAATAAGCATGTTATTTTGTCACTGAATATCTAGAAAATAATATTAGGCTACGGCCTTGCCTTTTCATACATAGGTATATTGATCAGTAGGATGAGTACCGCTTCATGTAAATAATTGATTTTTTGTAAATATATTTGTGAAATTCAATTTATTTAATCGAAATAAGTATACTTTTTATCATGGGAAAATGTAAGATCCCTTAGGAACGCGGTTGAAACCGCGGGGCAGAGTATAATAATTAGATAGATAGATTTTATTTTTGTTTATATAGATACCGGCTGGATTTAGGGATTATTATTGTGAGACTATTTCTAATTTCACAATAATAATCCGCAATTAGGAAGAAAACTTTAAAAAAACATTTATTTAACAAATATTTCTTTCTAGTAAACTCATTTCTCACTTTTTATATTTTTGCATAAGAAATACAAACATATGCGATGATTTTTACACTCAACAGATATTAATAAGAATTTTCTTACGAAAATTACATAAGTGTATGATTTTATAAAACCTTAACTCAACATCGTGTTTACAACCCTCTATCTTTTAGCATACAATATAAGCATTCCTACAACTAGGACTTGTCAACAACTGAAAACTGAGCACATCACATCCTCCATCGATAATAACCCCTGAAATGTCTATATAAAACTCATTTTCTTTTAACTCTACTCTGAAATAGATCTTTATTCCTTTAAAGATACGAACAGAATTTGCTGGCACAACAAGGACTTTTCTTGCGCGATAAAAGACGTAACCTTCAACGGTTTCACGTATTCTGAATTAAATTTTCATGCAATGAGATAAAGTAAGTAGTTGCTTGGATGTTTTTACTGGAGACGGCTTTTTGGAGTGAAAATGTTTATGTTTATAGCGATCTGTTGTGGGGAAGTTAAAAAGAGACGGGCGTATGTAAGCGTGTGAGGGATCGCATGATCAATACATGAGCGGGGCCGCGAGCTCCGTGTGTTCCGAAGGCTTCTCTAATGGTCGTTTTCTTACATTTGCATTCTAATTGACTTCTCCACTCAGGGCTTTCTACAATGTTCCTTTTGTCTTTGCTATACGTGACGCAAATTGCGACGAATTACCGTCATGTTGGATTGTTCTCGTACAGACGTCGTTAGTGAGGCAGAAATTTTAACTCGTCGTCTTTCACCGCGTACCCGCTGGCGTAGTTTATGTGTTCAAATTAAATGTAAACTTAATACTATATTGTTTATTATGTTATCAAGTTTATCATATTTACAGGTAGGTACTATAAAAATAAGCAAAGTTGCGATAAAAGTATTAACAATTCAGCTTGTTCATACTACTATTATTACAAATATTTTAAATGTGAGATAGTGTGTGTATGGAGGTAGCTGACACCCTGGATTAACACGTAGGCCTCTTTTTATCCCTTGGAAACGCGGGTGAAACCTCAGGGAACAGTTAGTATAACGGATTTGGATTAAACTTAGCAAATCAAAACTCATTTATTCAGTTTAGGCCCTAATAAGGCACTTATGATGTCAAAAGTTACTGTTTTACAATAGACTCTACTACCGGTTCGGAATACACTTGAACTGAGAAGACTCCGGCAAGAAACTCAGCAAGGCTTCTTTTTTTGGTGGATCTTATTTTTTTTTAATTTATGTAATTACAGTTTTAAATATACATAAACTTCATACAATTATCACTTGGCCACTTTAGCACAAAGATAGATCATACCCTGGAATAACATATAGACTACTCTTTATCTCGGAAAAACATGAGATCCCTCAGGAACGCGGGTGATACCGCGGGGCGAAATCTAGTACAAGATATTTAAAAGTTACTTCAGAGAATTAACAAGTACCTACTACATTTATATTACATTGGCGACCGACCCCAGCTTTGTATGAATACAATTTATACACACAACCCTTCATTGTTTATATTAGTGAAAACTGTATTCAAATCCGTTGCGTGGTTTAGAAGAAGTATGCAGAGAAACAGAGAGGCAGATAGCGACATTGTTTTACACTATTAAGTGTAATGTTCATGACTTTTCGTAGGAAAAAATATGTTATACGATAATTTATTAGACTGTTTTCTTGTTTGTGAACATCGACCTTAGAGATAGATCTTTATATTTGATTTTAAAACCTACCTACCTGGCTACAACTTCATCGTTTTCAAGCCAAAGAAGAAGAACGAAAGAATGAAGGTTTACAAAGAAGTATTAATTATCAATATGAACAAACTAAAACGGGGCTGAATTCACAAAAAGCAATTATTCCATAGAAACATTACTACAAGATTAAAATGTATGGACCCACCTAGCATTAACTGTAGTTGATATTTCAAATAACCCCGAATTCAATTTAATTGAAATTTCCATATAAATACACCATACAAATTTTCAAAGTAACCGCTGAATTTCCCAAAAAAATATTACAATTAAAAATACAACAAAAAAAAAGCCAAAGGTGCAGCCGTTCTGATGAAGTAATGCGCTTATATTCGGCAGATTATTTTTTATATATGTATTAGACTAGCTGACCCCCGCGGTTCCATCCGCATTTCCGGAATAAAAAATAGCCCATAAACTTCGAGGCAGATCCAGAGAGTAGCGCGTTCAAATAAACAAACTCTGTACCTTTATTATTAGTAAGTTTAGATGTATTATGATCTTAGTTAATAAAATATCATTTAACAAAAATAAAGAATATGATATTTCATAACATAGCAATACCTAACTATATGGAACATAAACTCGTGCGTTAGAAACAATAAATTTTCGGTTTTCAGTATCAAACGGAGATTTGCGGTGTAGGGTGGGCATGGGAGGCGTTGCTAGGCAACCACGGTTGCCTCACTCCATAAACCCCAGCTACCTCGCCCGGATCACTTTTAAACTTTCATGTCGGAAAGTTTTTAAGGTTTGCTTGCGGCTCTCAGATTCGCCATCTTTTTTTATTTTAAGCCTCTTTATGTAGGAAAACAACACTGTGTTTGTATACTCATAAACATTTATAGGTAGAAGATCTGCAATGAGAAATCTGGGTAATCTTATTGACATGAGTCTTAGAACACTTTTTACAGAGACGTGACGTCACAATCCCGCACTCCTGAACTTTGATGCGCCTTATCTTTGTATTTTTTTATTGATTTTATCAAATAAAAATACCCATCCAATTATTTTTATTATTTGATAACCTAACTAACGGACTAAACAGAATTAATTAATTTTTACCCAGTCATCATCCCTATTAAACATGCATGTATGTATACCCATTAAACACAATATTATATGTATAGGTATATTAAGCCAATACTTAAGTAGTAGATAGAGTTAGCGCAATTTTTGAAGGTCAGTAAAATATCTAAAGGGAAATCGCTGGATGCAGGTATCCTTTAATAAAAGCTTTACATAATAAGGAATTAAGGAGTGAATTAATGCATTTAGGATATGATGCCACATAAAAATAACATAACCAGCATATTAAAAACACTCAAAAATAGTACAAAAAACATTTTCCGCACTATGTTTTGCTGCTTGTATTTCCGGTAAAGAAAATAAACGTGTTCATACTGTATTTCACAAATAGGTATAGACGTAAGTAGGTAGTTGAAACAAAAATGACATGCAAATATTAGGCTACAAATATACCGTCAACTTTAATAATTTAAGTACCTAAATAGCATTTTAAGATGCCTCAAATAGAATATTTACGTGGAGTAGGTTCACATCTCAGTAAATAGCGTAGGTACCATCAAAATCAGTAACCTCATAAAACTCTTCATTCTTTTTTTCTTCTAGAGACTTTTTTTATACAGAATGTAAAGTTTTTAAGTTACGAGAGAGCACCGTACAAAATTGATGAGAGAACGTAACCACGCGGCTCGCCAAGCAAGCAAGACCCGAAGGTGCTTTTAGTCCCTAATTGGTGAGCTTTTAAGACTGCCGCGCGTTCGTTTGACGTCGCAACCTGTACTGGCAAAGACTAAAACGAAACGTTATTTTGTCGAGAAAAAACAAAACAGACCAAAAAATTCGATGTTTTCCAGCCAGTTGCGCAGCCAGTACGAAAAATATTTTTAAATTGCAGCTTTCGAATTTCAAACAGAGGAGTTCTTAATTTATTCTCAATATTTCTTGGTGTATCATTTTTTTACGGGCTTTTTTATAATGGCGCACATGTGTGAGTGATACCTCTAGTGTTGTAGCATCTATAGGCTACTGTGACCGCTTACCATCAGACAGGACGTTTATCTATTAAGTCGACCGCATATAGGATAGGTACCTATGAATTTTGATCGTACTAATTGAGTGCGCACACTGGTCACTGAATACGATTTCCTTCGTCAAATAGGCAGTGTCACGGTGGTATCGCTTACGTGAAGTCATCTTCGTTGCGTTATAAATATAAATAATATAAGTCTTTAAGATAATTAATTATCTTCTAAGTCGGAGGCTGCGGCGGCTACGTCGGTCGGCGCATCGCTCGCTATCATTGAACCGGATCTATTAAAAAGAAATGAATTCTTCGAATCCGCTCCGATCCTGCGATTTCATTGATAACTATCATAAGAGTCATAAAAAATAATTTTCAATTTTTATGATAACAAAAAATATGTTTAACTAGGTACTTATTTTGATTTAAGCAGATTTTTTTTCAATTAGTTACATTAAAAATAAAACCAGCGTAGGTATATTACCTACGTCTAAATCCAACCCTTCGACTGACACTGTAATCTTATTTTATTACATTCAATTGATATAATTTTACGCTCGATTGTACTTTTGGAGATGGATCGAAAACACGGAGCAGACATTCGGATCAGCACTAAACGAGTTAGCTTCTGTTATTTACTTATAGATTCTTTGTTTTATTTACAACTACTACTCGGTTGCTTGGTTTCTATTTTATTATATTAGATATGTGTTATGAATATTTAGTCAAGAAGCAACTTATAAAAAATAAAAGTAATGTTTACAAAATCGGTCTACATATAATTTTTTTGGACATTTAGAGCCGAGCTACAAACGCCACGTGGCTGCAGTAAAAAAGTTAACAGTTCTAATTTCAAATTAACAGTGGGCGTCAACTGGCGCGCGCCCCAAATTAGGCGGCAATTTTGACAGCAGGGTAACTGAGAATTTTCTTGTCAAAATATTTTTGCAAACAATCAGCGTTCACATTCAGTGACTCTTTTATAACGCCCACTTTCAAACAACAAAACAAAACCACAATTAGCATAATAGTTACTTGTAATTTTTATTGTTCGACTACAAAAAGCTTTTTTAGTTACTCCACCTCCTCGTCAAATCAAAGCTTTTTTATATATATATCTTCCATCTTCTATAGTGCTTATAATACAAATAATTAATTACCTTCAATCGAGCTGCCTCACAAATCCTGGTTCGTAAATAAATTATTAATCTCGGAAAATGGGCTCAAAAAGGATGAATTATGAAATTACCACTCAAACGTTTCGCGGCATTGGAAAAGGGTATGCTTATAAGAGCTTGACACATGGTTTTCTATCTCTTTCTAATGTTTTGCTTCAGGATTTAGGGTACGTAGAATCACCCTTTTCAGGGGTCGACTACTCTCAACTTCCCGTGAATTCAGCCCTATAATATAAATGAATGAACCTAGAGGTACTTACCTACCATAGCACTTATATGAGTACCTATAAACTACATTTTTTTTTTAATCTGCACGAACGACTATAGGTAACATATCTATCCCATACCGTATTATCACTTTACATATTATAATAAAATTATAGTATTATTTTATTGTCTACTACCTATCCCCAGCGATTTCCCCCACGTTCCCGGAATAAAAAGTAGCCATCGGGGATAATGTAGCTTCCTATTAGTGAAACAAAAAAAACGATTCCAACTAGAAGATGATCCAGAGATTAGCGCGTTCAAACAAACAAACTCTTTAGCTTTATTATTAGTATGTAGATATAGGTTTTTTGTTTCAGATATCTTTTCGACCACCAATATCAACGTAGTAAAACGTAATTAAATTTAATTAAAATACACATGAACTTCTATATTTTGTAATGAAAACAAATCGAAATTATAAACATTTAAAGGGTAAAGGGTGCATTATAAAGTAAAATTGAAACGTTTCTAAGTAGGTACAGCAAATAGTTGGCGTCCAGTAAACATTGAGCTCGCAAACTAACAACTGAGATCCCTCTATCTCATTTCATTACCGTAAACATTCAAGGGTGTAGGGACCAAATAACGATGGTTCTAAAAAGTGTATATTCGGGTATGGTTAAACGTCGGGGTCCGCACCGTCGCAACCATTAAAAACTTAATAAACATCATCTCGA
Source organism: Tethea ocularis (assembly GCA_963555595.1). NCBI lineage: Eukaryota > Metazoa > Arthropoda > Insecta > Lepidoptera > Drepanidae > Tethea > Tethea ocularis. The sequence continues at coordinate 7,001,498 of OY741972.1, read as the reverse complement.
GCAATTACCCCCTCCCTTTAGTAGGTACCTACTTCCGTAATGCTTCTCACTGGCTAGGATTAGCTACCTGCTCTCTGATAATAACATTTATGGATAAGTTATGTATTGCATAGTAGAATTAATTGATGATTTTATTGATTGTGGAGTAGATAACATAACTAAACTATAGACAAAGCTGAAAGCACGATCTTTATTAAGATGTGGTAACTTTTTGTTGGTGTAAAATTCGTTTATTCTGATTACATACATACATTGAATTTCTTGTAAAAAAAAACTTTTATAAAAAATAAATATTGTAACATTTTGTACACAGAAAATATTTACCAAGAACCTTCGATCTCGCCGTAGACCGGAAGCAGCGGATGCGCGGTGCGCCCAACGGAAGCAGTCAAGTCGTCTGCGCGACAAACCGGAATTCATACACTATATCATTCGTTTAAGTATTTACACTATACTTCAATATTTCTGTATGTATTTTATAAACGATTAATAGTCTGTAACATATTTTACATAGTAAATATTTTATTGCTTAAATTATACTAGGTACCTATATCTAGCTACTCTATACTACTAACTAGCTCTCGTTGACCGTTCGAATGAAAGGAAACTTGTAACACTAAGGTCGACGACTTTTTCCTACGAAAATTCTTGGTAAACGACCTATTATAATTTATCGGACCGTATTCTAGTCGGTGAACATCAACATAAAAGTGTTACTGCGCAGCAGAATTTTATAGTTTTTATACCTAATTCAATCGCGTAGCTAACTAAAATCCCCATCAAAATCAATGCCACTTCATTGATTTTGATGCCTTTGAGACATAGGCATTAATTTATCTATTAATCAATTACCTGGGTACCTTCCTGCTTTATCCTGAATCCTTACATCTTCTCAGATGTTCTCTTTCAATTTAAATCGACACGTGGCTTCAATCATATGTGACAACCCTATAATTTTGCTCTCTTGTTATTTTAAGCTTATACGATACAATATTATTGTGTCACGTATTTAAGTCCTACAGCCAAATCAATGGGGTGGGAGGGGCGTTCCTTGCACATGGTCAAAACAAGTGTCCCAAATTATTTTAAAACTATATTGTAGTGGTTTTTTACACCATGATAATATTTAAATTTTCTTTTGCTCTTATTCACTTCATAATAATAAAACTAGCATATATATTTTTGGTTTTATAACTTAGCAATAAGAAACGCAAACATTATAATTATACATTCTGCTAAAATGCTACTTTTAAAATAATGATTATTTTTAGTGAAGTACCTAACTACATGATATTAACAATTATATTCCAAAACCAACTTCTAAGCATGTGTAGAGCGGGTCTGCGGGGAGATAAAGTTAAAATTATTCTTCACTGGCCAATTGTTTCAAAACTTGAGGTAAGTATATAGTTTTTATTAACATTTGTATGGAAAAAGTTACTTCGAGGGATGAGCATAAGAGTCAGAATTAATCAAAACTGAGATATCCATTTGAATGACCGACCTTGATACCTACTTAAACCAAAAAGCTAACTAATAATAAATGGGAAGCTAGACATGGTTTGTTTTATTACTTCTACCTAGAAAATATATACCTACTTCAATAATCATTTATATAAATTAAAAATATAAAAGGACCTAAAATAGATCCTTGCGGCACACCCATACGCACAGGAGAAATGCGTGACAATACATTAAATGGCTCTTTGGCGTTCACATTTTTAAATATGCGTCCTTGCTAATAAACATCCTATCGCGATATCGTCCGGAATGTTCAGACGACATCATATTCTATATTGTTTTGCCTGTGTTTGTTAATATAATACAGGTAGCCAGGGTTTTTTTTTTCTCAACTACTTAAGTACTTCTTTATTGTACCATGTCACGGATGTTTGTGCAATTTTGTTAATATCTATTATGTGCAATTTTGTGAGGTGTAAATATATTATTGCAAAATTACGATAATGTTGACCTATATAACCTATGCAGACGATTATTATTCATCATCTTATATCTACAATTACCTATATTTTAAAATAGGTATGTAGTCTATAATTTGTTAGATTTTATTATTTTTTTCAATATTTGTACGATCCTAAGCGGATATATCTCTTTCTATATAATGATATGTTACATCTTTAGATATGAAGACGCATGATTAAGACAAATAACTAATAGATATTTAAATTACTGATCCAGAAAGAAACCCACATGCCATTTTATGTTGTCTTCTAAATCATCTTTATGCATGAGCTATCGATACCTACTTGGTTTTTATTTTTAATCGTGACTTATACCTTATTCCACCAACTATTTTTCATAACAACATAATTTTTAAAATCTTTGTACCTACCTACTAATTTATGTCTCTTATCATTTGTGTTCCTCAAATTTAGTATAAAGTTCAACAGGCCCTGTGGCGCAACGGATAACGCGTCTGACTACGGATCAGAAGATTCCAGGTTCGAATCCTGGCAGGGTCGTAATATTCTTTTTTTTTATTATTTTGATTTTGATTTTTTGGATGGAGAAATCATCGTTAGGGTTCTGTAACAATTTTTCGATATCATTTACTTACCTACTTTTTACGAGATATAAAGGTAGAAGCGGTCGCCTATTTGTGTTCATAACTTTACTTACAAATCCTAATATATATAATGTATGTCATATCCAAATTAGAAGGAATACCTAAGATATGCATTGTCCTACGTGCACTTGACCAAATTATTTATTTATTTTTCCGGTTTATCCGTTATGTCCAAATATAGTAAGAAATAATCTACTAGTTAGATTCTAACCAGAGATGGCGAGAATCTAACTAGTAGAATATTTTTGCATTAGAGAAGCTGTAAACCCAGTTGGCGCAGTTGGTTAAGACACCACCTATCACGCCGCTGGTCATGGGTCGATTCCCATCCAGGACAAACATTTGTGTGCATGAACATGTCTGTTTGTCCTGAGTCTGGGTGTAATTATCTATTTAAGTATGTATTTACAAAAAAAAAAGTAGTATATGTAGTATATCAGTTATCTGGTTTCCATAGTACAAGCTCTGCTTAGTTTGGGATCAGATAACCGTATGTGAAGAATGTCCGAGGATATTTATTTATTATTATTTTTTTAAAGTGAATATTGAACTGGAATCAAAATATATAATACACAATACTCAAGTATTAGTGATTTAGCAATAGTAACGTAACGTAGCGCGGTGGTAACTTAGTTTTTTAATCTAATACCTACTTACCTACGCTGAACATGGAATACCTATTATAAAGTTTGTGTAACAGACCCATTTCCAAAGTAAATAAATACCTTTATAATGTATAAACAATACATAACTATCTACTCGAACTTAGCCAAAGCTCCAAGTCTTACTTCAAGGAGCGGCGAATCAATTAAAACTACTAATAAAGTTCTAAGACATTTTACTTCTCCCTACTTCTTCCCCGAAAACTTCCTTTTAGTTTTACGAGATAAATTCTATTTTATTTTGCCTTCCGTCCAATTAATTATTTACAACTCTCATTTTAATTATGGTATTACACTAAACATTTTGCAATACCCATTTTTTTCATTTATTAAGGCTTGTGTTTGACCACTAAGTACTTACCACAGTGGTAAGTGGTAATGGGGTAGAACACACAGCGCTTAAATAGCAACGGGCTTAACAAGCACTTGGATAACAAGGCTAGGATTAGAACACGATATTGATTATAAAAAAAACGGGACAAGTGTGAGTTTGACTCGCGGACTGAGGGTTCTGTAATTTCTTATGTTACTTTAAATACTATAGACTTCTAATAGGTTGTCCTGTAAAAGAACTATTTTCTGTATTTTTTTCAAAACTATTGGAAGAGTAATTTCGGAGATACCTAAGGGATGGTAAATTTTTGGCTTTTTTCGATTTATAATAAAAAAAATTAGATTTTCGAAACGATCCCTATCTTTTAATATATCACACGATATGTGTGTGTAAAATTCATTTAATAACTTTACACGTCGATGTTTGAGTCACCGATTTACATACGCGCACCAAAATTCAACTCAATCCGTCCAGTAGTTTAGGAACAAATTGGCTGTGACAGACGGACGGACAGACAGACACACGAGTGATCCTATAAGGAATCTGTTTTTTTCCATTTAAGTTATGGAACCCTAAAACGTTTAATTCCAGAATACCTAAACTAAGCAGGTAAGGTAAAATACACCCCATAATGATGTAATTGCAAGCAATAATGCCACATGTTTTTTGAGTGCCACTAATTTCGAGTTTACCTACTGTAACACTTACCTACCGACTCATTTATTTGCTGTGCTAATATGTGGCTAATTATCTGATGCCTCATATCAATTCAAATGATTTTCATGAAAATGTTTGCTTCATTATTATATTTATTAGATACTATTCTGCCTTTACTACCGCAAATATGATCTTCATTACATTACCTTATCTTAAATGGTAGATGGCATCTGAAATAAAATAATTATCAATCCATCTCTTCCAACCATCCTTTATTAAAGAATTATTAAACGCGTTCTGTACCCGAACTTGATACTGTTAATGATATTCATAACCACTGTGTCAAGGGGTTAGTCGCGTTTTGTAGGGTTGAGAGATGGTATCTTTAAAAATGAATGAGTGATACATCATACACTTGTGTTTTCTGTATTCAGATGTTCATAATATTCAATTTCATATTAGGTAGGTACTTACAAGTGAATTGATTGTGTTATCTGACTGGATTAGGATATCATATTGGTTATTACTTGTTCTATAAATTTAAAGAAGTAGTAAGAAGAAAGTACTTGAGGCTATTGCTCACCTGGTAAAATAATAATCGACCATGATAAATGGTATCATTATTATATAAATATGTACCAGGCTTTGTAACAAAGTCAATGATATGTTGCAAATCACTGAAAGTCAATTACGAAAGCATTAAAATCAAACAAACATTAATAATGAAGACCTAGATTGGCAGATATACTATCGGTATTGGCATAAATCTAAAATTTAAAAACAATTAACTATCGCATACGAATTCGTATCCCAACATGAAGACACACCACCATCGGCACATTGCACTCGTGTGAAGTTTGAAGCATCCATCTCTGTTTCACGTTTTACCTCAAGAACTTCATACGTGATTTTGCGTTTTGTGAAACAAAACATGCAATGCATAAACTTTAAACGCAAGATCGACGAGAAGCCATGGGGACAATAAAACAAAGAAAACCGTATCTAGCCCGAAGCGGTGGCGCGGCGCCCCCGCCGGCGGCAGGCAATCCCGCCAATCAGCGGCGCTGGGTGCTCCGCCGCCGCCCCATCGGCCCGCCCCGAACAGAACCCGCGTCTCGTGCTGGGAACGAACGAGACGCAGCATCCCTATAAAGATTTTACATCGATTATTGGGGTATGGGTGCAGGCTGTTTCTCTCTTGCCCGTGGGCGGCGACGTGAGGTCCTCTCGCGCAGTCGCGAACAATTAACGCGCGGGGCGGCGTGGTCGGTGTGCGGCGCGCGACGTGCGACGTCACTATAATGTGGTTAGTCAGTGAGCGTCGGGGCCGAGCCGACGGTGACGGCGACGGCACGGATCACGAGGTGAGAAGCGCGGGAGAGCCGCGCTGGTCGCTCAGCCAACGCGCCGGCCACAGCACGGTGGAGTTCAAGAGCGCGGCGTGCGCGGGGGCCGTCGAGCCGCCCGCGCCGCCTCTATCTGCGCTGCCGGACCCCCAGCAGTTCAACATCTTCCCGGCATTCTTCAGCCGACAGCTTAATTTTACGGGGGGTGGAGGCTGCGGCCAAGGCTCCAAGATCATGGAAGAGCTACGGCCGAATCTTGTAGGAGGATTGCTAGGCGTGCCAGGGTTGTTGGACGAGCACCAGACGGATGCCAAGTTCCTATCTTCTGGTGGGGAGAGCAAGTACACCCCAGATAAGGGCCGTAAGTGCAGCAACGCGTCCTCTTCATCTGCTGAAGAATTTGGTGGTCTCTACGGAGGCGAACACGCAGCAACACCGCCCGTACCACCTCTCAGCCGTTCCTTGCAGGATCATACAGGTGTGTAGATACAAAATGTTTTTCAAGTGTGTTGTGTGCAGTTGTTTCATTTGCAATTAAACTATTTACGTAGAAATGGCGAAAATCTGCTCACTTTACTTTCACGCTCACTAAATAACGTGGCATACGTCTTTCGCAGAACGGAAACTGCTTTGTTAGGTATACCTACCTACATTTTGGATATAAGGTAAACCTTGACAGGTTACAATGTTCCTTCTATCTCATTAAAGCTACAGGATTTCAAATCGAATTTAAATGTCACAATCACAATTAAACATAGTTGGGTCGCAGTGATACAAGCCTGGAAAGATTTGCCACCAAATCCAAAACCTAAACCTCTTTAGTGGTCTCACTCTTGAAAAACAATAAATAACTGGATTACAAGCCTCAAGCTGCAACATGTGCAGAATTATAATTTACTACTAATAGTATATACAATGACAATGATCAGAATTTTGGATTTCATATCATTACAAATACCTCTCAATTGGTAATAACGGCAGAAGTACCGACAAGAATAGTGCAACACAAATGCCAATACTGAAGAAAAAGATGAAGACAGAAGTAGGTACCAGTGGGATATAAATATAAAATAGTTGAAATGTCAACAGGCTTGTGGTTGCTAACAACTAACGAACAAATGTTATGATTGAAAAGGATTAGATTATTAAATTAAACTAGTAATTCAATATTCTCCTCAATATCATCGATCGTTCACACGATTCAGTCGAATGTTCCTACTGCAGACCTTGATTCAAGACCATACAGATGTGGAATGAGCTCTCCTTTACCGATTCCCTCGGCGCTAAAATATAGGGTTTTTCAAAAGAGGCGTAATTAGTGCTGTTCATAGTTGGCAAAACTCCTGGTATTGTAAATGTCCATGAGTGGCGATGACCACTTTCTATCAGATTGTCTGTCTGCCTTTAAACCTATTGATATGCTGATTGCAGTACAAGGGATATGGATAATATTGTTTTGTTTGTATCTATGACGTCATTCAAGGATGGCCAACTCGAAGTGAACGGACCGGTAGCACTTATTATGAAGCCTAGTTACTAAACTAAGCTCTGTGCACTAAAGGACTTCTTGAGAAATTGTCTCATCCGTCGCTTATTTTCTGCAATCCTTGGAAGGTTAAAGCTAAAGTTCGGAAATCTGTCTTCAACTGAGAAGAAACAGCTAGTCACTCAAAAGTATTTACAATTTTAAATATTATTATACAATCAAGCAGTATTGGTAAAACCCACAGACATAAGATCTGGGCATAATATAGCTAAAAAATAAGGATTATAAAAGAGATGCATCTGGGTTTACTAGCAGCAATTATTTATATGGGAATAATCCCAAAATAATACCTAAGGTCAGAAATATAACATTACAGCCTCTCAAGACATGTAAAAATTGATGGGATCTTAAAAATAAAATCTTTTGTTTGGATGTTCTATAGAACATCCAAAGTGTAGTAATAATTCTAAGTAGATTTTCAGATTAGGATAGAATATTTATAGAGTATTTAATTAATAGTTATTTTCTTCTCAATTTTAAAGGTAGGTAGGTCTCCAGCTTCAGATAAGATGCTTTTGATAGGGCTTTAAACGCACTAATACTAAGTCGAAGACCTGTATTTTGGATGCTTTCTAGGGAATTTAAGGTACGACTTTTGCTGAATCATAGGTATAAAGCAGTGTCGTACCTAGTCTAGTTTTTGCCTAAATAAAGTCCGATATGTATTAATTAGACATTCTCAATCAGATAGTGTTGATAATAAAACCTTTAATATATTTAGTCCTTTATAGCATTCAGATTTTAGTTTATTTATACCTATGTGTAATCCAAGTCATATTTTTATCACATGTTAGTTTTAACTTGTTTAAGTTATTTACCTCTTTAATACATTGTTCATTTAAGTTTCATAGTATGTTTCTAGTTTTAGTTTTAGAAAATTTGAAGCCGATTGGCCATTTTTGGAAATTCGGTATTTAGCTTGTTTTGAAGCAGGTAATTTTAGCATAGGTTATAATGTCCTACTACTAGTTACGGAAGTTAAAATAGATCTTATTTTAACTTTATCAAAAAATAATAATCTTCTATCTGTTTATAGTAATGTAACGGGTCTATTCGCGCATGGAATATTATCAAAATATAATTTTGACTAACCTCGACGTTTCGATCAAGTTGCATTGATCGTGGTCACGAGTGGACTGGAACAGCGGGTCAAGATCTTGCTTGGCGAGAGTTGTCTCCAACTACCCGCAATTGGTCTTGTAAAATATAACTGTCACAATCACGGCATACCGTACTAATTGTATCAACACACCTACTCGAACGCAAGTCACGGCGGCGCGAACACTTACTTATCACTGGATTCCACGCAGCAGATAACTTAAAACCATCTTCCCGGTTGAAATTAGGATATTTTTTAATCTCAATCGCTTCTCGAATAAAAAAGTATTAATCTTCTATCTGGTTTTCCAATATATATTTAATATATCTATACTAGCTTTCGCCCTGCGGTTTCACCCGCGTTGGAGTTCATGAACAGCCCTTTGTTTATATAACCAACCAAATATGTAAGTAAATTTGTCCGTCTGTATTCTCATAACTAGAGAACCACAGTACAGATTTTGAAGCGCTTTTTAAGGATAGCTACTCTTAGGTTCCTAGAGGAAGGTTAAATATCCGGGGACATGTATATGTTCAGTGACAATTTAATGCTCATTATGCATGTGGAACCCTGTTTAGTTATCACGTCTAAATACTGGTTACAAATTACAATCCATTACTTAATAGTCTTTGTTACATTAAATAAAACGATCAAAGGTTCTGAGCCATACAGCCTTGTTATATTTTTATTTTGAATTTGTATCTTGATGATTCTTTGTGTTAGATATTGTTTCTTTTTTATATGGGCATTAAAGTTTGAGCTACACTGTGAGTGGAGGGTTCTTAGTTCGCTGTAACATATATTACTTGGTATGTGATAGCATACATTCATGATAAATTCATAAAATATGGTATTAAAAAAGCATGTTTTTTTTTAAATAGGTAAGTACTTATCATAAATTTATTACCTATATTTTTTAAGAAATAGTGATTTCCATGTTATTAAGTTTATATTACATGGTCTATATTCCAAATTTTAGATATTTTGATCAAGTAATTGCAAAAATATCAAGGGGCAAAGTAACAGATATCTACCCATTATAACTTTGTATTGTTTAATAGTATTACAAGAATCCGAAACACTTTAGGATTCTTGTAGTAGACATGGTCTACATCCAAAATTTAAGATACAAGTTATTTGGAATAATATTAAGGGCAAAAATAAAATATCCCACCTCTATAACATTTCATTGCTAAATAGTATTGCAAAATGCTTTAGGATTCTTATAGTGCTTGTTATGTCCCCAAAAATCATGCTTCTTAGTTGAATAGTCGCGTATAGGTTGATAAAAAATTATTTAAGCCATAAAATTATCAATTATAAAAATATTGAGAAACACTGGATTTATTTTGAGATGCCTAGCTCAAGCCATTACAAAAATTTTAAAGTGCAAAAATTTTATATTTCACCTTTAAAACCTTATGCCGTATGAAAAATTTTAGGAACCTAATAATTAATTTAAAAAAATACTGTGGGAAGCTTATTTATTTAAAAAATCAAGCTTCTGCTATTATGAATACTTATTAGCTGAGAAAAACAGGTAGCTGAAAGTAAATATTCAGCATTTTTACTTTGTCTAATCGCAAAATTATTAACATTTCTGATTTGACTTTGATAATAATAATAAATTTGACATTACTGATAATTGGACTCAATCCACTGACGAACACTCTGCACTCGTAGAAAAAAAAATCTTTGCTCACTTGTTGAACAAATAACTATTATTGTTTAACTAAACTATGAACCGCATATAGGTACAAAACTCTACCCTAACCCGTAACTACCCTAACCCGTAACTACCCGGTATGTGCGTATAATTACAATTCCAATTAGAGTAATATTGCAAACAATCGGCCCGCGGGTGACGTCATGAATACGAAATGTCACTAACGACCGTCCCCGCCCCCACCTCATGCCTATCCCCCGCCCGCGAGCGAAGCCTGAATTTTCAAGCGGCCTGAGTTATACAATGTACATTCTCGTACATAAACTTAAATACATGTTATTCACAATAGGCACAATTATATTGCAGTCGGTTTTGAATATTATAATTATTTGAGTCGAGAATTTCCTTATTAAGTTGTATGTTTAAACTGCACGGGGACAATTAAAATTGTATTAATTTCTAATAAATGATTTCACTCGATAAAATTCTGTTACATTCAATTTTATTGAAAAATAAAGAAAACTAAAATTGCACCTCGTTCTGTCGAATGAACGTGTATAAAATGAGTAGGTACATGAAAGATATAAAGGCGCGTACACAACGTCACGTAGCGTCGACAGTAACAATGGACGCATGAGACGTGCCGCAGGAGTCTCACCTCACAACTTGTACCTATAGTGTGGACTGTCGACCTGTACTGACTGACCAATACGTGATACCTACACGGTTATGGCTTTTATAAGTAAATATTTCTTTGTGAGGGAATGATTAGTTCTATTTAGGAACTAAATTCATTTTTCATCTCTCAATTCATCACTCCTGCAGAAGGGTGATCTTCTAACTTTTAATAATATGTAACTTTTCAGAGTTACTTCAGTTTTACTTACTCCTATATTTCTAATGTTCATAGATATCAATGGCCACTTACTAGCATAACTATTTTTCAGACTACTGACTGATATTACAAAAAAATATTTATGAAAAGTTAATGATCCGTAGTATACTTTTAATTCGATAATAAGAAATTTTGATTTCGCAAAGTTGTTTAAAAAAATGTATTTAAATTATTAGCTGGATATTTTTTTTATTTTATCTTTTCTTAAAGTTAACTGTGCGATAATTAAAATAAAAAATGTAAACGCCCGAAACACACTAGAAAAGAGGTGATGATCTTCAAACGGCTGAGCGGATTTTCTTGAAACATGACTAAAAACACTCTAGATTATGACATTTTTCAAATAATAAAACAACTTAATCAAAGTCGGTTGATCCGTTCAAGAGCTATGATGCGACAAATAGCCACACAGATACACACTACACATTTATATCAGGGTGTTATTTTGTATCGTTTATCTTTTTCGTCGAGCAGAGCTGTGAGATATTTAAACTTCATAAATTTTCTATATATTAATCTTTAAAATTGCATAAATAGATATTATTCTAAATAATAAATCGTTTCAGTATATTTCTTTTGTTCAGACATTGGAACGACTGGCTGTACTTGGATGTAAAATTTTCTCTTCACAATAGATTTCATTACATTTGAAATCTTGTTATTATTATTATAATTATTTTGGCCATCATTATTGATTGGTTTGAGATTTTCGCCGTCATTATTGACTGGCTTGAGGTTTTCGCCATTATTATTGACTGGCTTGAGATTTTCACCTTTATTATTCTCTGGCTTGAGATTTTCACTATCATTATTGACTAGTTTGATATTGTCACCATAATTATTGGCTGGCTTGAGATTTTCGCCGAAATTATTGACTGGCTTGAAATTTTCAGCGTAATTATTGACTGGCTTGAAATTTTCACCGTAATTATTGTCTGGCTTGAGATTTTCACCATTATTATTCTCTGGCTTGAGATTTTCGCCATCATTATTGACTGGTTTCATATTGTCACCATAATTATTGGCTGGCTTGAGATTTTCGCCGAAATTATTGACTGGTTTGAAATTTTCAGCGTAATTATTGACTGGCTTGAAATTTTCACCGTAATTATTGTCTGGCTTGAAATTTTCGCCATCATTATTGACTGGCTTTAGATTTTCGTCATCATTATTGACTGGCTTGAAATTTTCACCGTAATTATTGACTGGCTTGAAATTTTCACCGTAATTATTGACAGGCTTGAGGTTTTCGCCACCATTATTTACTGGTTTGAAATTTTCGCCATCATTATTTACTGGCTTGAGATATGTAAATGGTCTTACGGAACTCGTTATTGGTTCATATGTTACGCCATAATTATCAACATTACCACCAAAAGGCAAATCATCATCATTCTTAAATTTATTTATCGTGTCTCCATTGAAATTATTATTAGGATCAATAACAAGATTTCCATTGTTAAAATGATCTACTCCTTCATACTCAGAATGTTTAGTTGTAACTGGTTGATCGCTTGAAGTGTAATCGTTATTCCACCAGTTATTACTTCCTCCAATACTTTTATCTATTTGGCGAAATGAATTGCCATCATTTCTAGTCATTATTGATGGAGTGTCACGAGCTCTATCTTTAACATAACTATTTTCTTTGTTGTCAAGACCAAGTAAATCGAATATTCCACCTGCTTCTGTGTAAGGAACTATGATTCCTGAAATAATATTGCAATATTTTATATAAACTTAATTAAATTAATTAAAATCTTTGAACATATTTATAATTATTTGATGACTAACGCATTAAGGTACCTCTTAAAGGTCAAGACTATAACTTTTATTCTATTAATTTGGTCAAAACGTAATACATCGCAAGAAAGAGCCTAGAGAGAGTTTATATGGAGTAAGGGTGTCCGCCCACGTCCATAATCAGTGACTGTTTTTTGTAAGATAAAAATATAACGTACTGATTACAATATTATAGTGCAACGCACACGTCCTACCAAAAACTCAGTCAGAAATAAGAAGAAATAAAAATCGGACAGATTATCGGCCCTACAAAAAATCTGACGTGGGCGATTGGGCGGTCAGCATTAAAACATTTATGTGAAACAATCACCTTTTAAAAAGAGTAAAACCTCCTTCAAAGACATTAAAATTAATATGGGCTAATGCAGAACCCAACGCAAAAAGAATTATTAAAATCGGTTCATAAGCAAAAAGTTATGCGTGAACAAACATAAAAAACATACAGCGGAATTGAGAACCTTCTCCTTTTTTTGAAGGAGGTTAAAAATTCATTGAATTATAAAAAATCGTACAACAAAATTAACAATCTTGATGAACCAAAGTCGCTTGCGTTATTTACCAGTGTCTGGTGGCTGAGCATTGGGCAACCTTTGGTATTTATTTATGGCAAATCACATAGGCAAATAATTTAAACATTAATTATATGGATTAAAATCTTGGTATATCTATTATTACCTATTTTTAAATACCTATTTTAATTGTCAGTTAATTATTCAATATCACAAAAATGCTAAATTAATAGTTTTAATGGACTTACCCAAAAACAGATAAAAAACAAAAAAATAAAATGAATTTGATTTCATGATCACACTAACTCCCACTTAAGATGTGTAATGATAGAAGACTGACCAAAACGTTAAAATGATATAATTACAAAATCAATTAACAAACCAACAGTTTTAATGATGGTCCGTTTTGTATTCGTACGAACAGTATTGATTATACAGGTGATTTTGGAGAGGATAATATATGAAGAATGAGAAGAAAGAGAACGACTTGAATATTATAAATAGTGATCAACAATTTTGGGTATGTCCTAAGTGTGAGCACGAAAATAAAATATTGACAGTCATTTTTGAAATTACAAATATCAAATAAGATCATTAAAATAATACCAAAACAAATGGTTTGTGTCCACGTTTGTTGATTATTTTCTTAACAATTCTAAAAGCAAAAAAAATAAAATGTGTTATATAAAAACTGTAAGTATAATAAGTTATACCTACGTCACTTTCACTGAGCTATCGCTGCTTCAAATTCTATGGCATTTATCTGTAGATAATTAACTTTGTAATTCTTTATTCATTATTAGAATGGCAATTTTTAGGCAAGGCGATAAGTTAAGTATTATCAAGAATCTAACGACTCCATTCATTAAACAAATCATTGAATATTGTCTGATAATAAAAACACAGTCCACTGCAGTGCTAAACTTAAATAAAAATACAGACAATCTCTAGACAAGCGCGATCCACCGTCGGATAAAAAAATATAAATAAAAAAAAAATAACACTTACAAACAAAATGTACTCTGAGAGAGCAGTTGTAGAACTTTTTCTATAACAACCTTGGATTTAATTTACAAACATTAGCGAATCGTTCAATGTAATTTGGACTTCATTTACCTACACATAGATTTCTAAAATACTTTAATAATGTTGCTGAGGTAGGTATAATGCATGGCATGTGTCGCGTGCGGACGCGTGCAAATCGCACCTGTCTATTGGCAATGTGTGTGCCCCTTTAAGTATTGTACGATTGAGAACGGAAGTGGTCAATATAATCTCAATAATTGTCGAAATTCCTGGAGAAATTAATAATATGATTTTTCATAAAAAAGAAGCACACAGTTTCATTGAATAAACGTAACGTATTGTAAGGAAACTAATATTACTAATGTTTATTTTATCGGAATTGGCTGAATGACGAGAAAAATAGGTATGTCATTTTATGAAGTATGTGCGAGGAAGACGCCGCCGTGGTCGAAAAGCTAACTAAGATATAAAGAATAGTTTAAAAATATTATATTCATTATTTTAGTCATACTCATACCTACCTACCTCGATAAATACCTATGTTATTAGGTATAACTTAGCTTTGTTTGGGATTAATTAACCGTGTGTGAAGAATGTCCCAGAATATTTATTTATTTATAGATAGAGCCTATCATCCACTGGAATTGTTTTTTATTTTAATTTTTTCTGAATTATTGAAGAGTAAATGTGAATGAAAAAAAAGTAGTTGTAATCCTCTCAGCCAGTTAACCAATATGCGCATAATAATCCTTTGTCAAGCACGTACTCGACATAATGGAGTGTCGATTGTGACTTGCACCGGCGCCCGCGCACCCTCGTCGGCACCTACAAATCCACTAAGCCTATTGTAATTACTCACATCGCGAGCTACCCTATGGAATCATCTGGCACTCAAAAAATGTTATTTGCCGTTAAAAATATTTAAGGTTTGTTTAACATTGTTCTCTAAGGCGAAATAACTTCCAAATATTCCATGGAAATATATTTTTTTGCCGGCTGTCTATGACATAATTTATGTAGGTATCTATGGTTCTTTATAAATAGCTGCAGACATGGTTCAAATTAAATAAATATAATTTAAATGTTTAAACGTGTATTAATGCATTATAATCCATCGCTAAACAGTGTTCTAAACACAGGCATTTTATTTTATTCCAATAGTCGACAAAATATTAGTCAAATAAAACTGTGTTGGAGTTGCAATTATAAAAGGCTATGGTTTACTATATTACCTATTATATATTTTTTTATCTGATTGGGCTTGTGAGACAAACTTATTACCTAAGTATTGCACTAATAGTTTGTTAACAAATTGTTATGTATTGTCGCATTAATTATTACATTTCTATATACTCTATCGCTCTTTGCAAAAAACACAACATTTGACGAACAGTTGTTACAACTAATACTTATTGCATGGAACATTGCGGACGCAGGTCAACAATCAAAGATGGCAATCGCTCAGATTTGCGGCATTTGTCTCGATTATAAATCTATTAAGGGCATGTGGCATATGGACGCCGCTTGAAGGGCGCTGAGCCCCCGCCGCGTGTCGGCACTCCAGAGGTGGTCCCAGCCCTTCACTAATACAGAAAGCTTTTACTTCTGATATTAAATTGTGGCTATCTGAAGTTTGAACTATTTTTGAATTGTTTTTTTTAAATTTATTTATTTAGGAACATACAGACAAGTAAAGAGAAAAGACATATCAGTTAAAAAGGCACAAACGGACTGCTTATTTCTAATATAAATTTCGTCATGTGAAATAATATATTAATATTATAGAAATTTTGATATTGTTCCCTGAGACATTACAATACCATGATAAGGTCAAAAATTGCAAAAAAAAAACAAGTCTGATGCAAAGTCTGTAATAGCAATTTACTGCATATCAATTGTCTCTGAAAGTCTAAAGTGATTTGGATCATATGATTTTTTAATAAGTTACAATGACGATGTTTTTAGTATATCAGCAGATATTATAGTAGTAGTTTTGATATTTGTAAGTTCATTAGAACGTGCAACTTATTTTTCTATCTTTCTACATTTTCTTTTCTACTCTATAAATAAGTAAAAGTTTGATGATGGGACAAAATATTTTCCAAAACAAAGCCCCCAGAATCAACTTTCATCGAAGTAGTGTTTAGTATTTGCGACACTTATAGGCAGTCACCCGACACCTCTCGACCGCCACAGATGGCGCTTTTATGTCAATCGTCATAATTAGGGGATTACGACCCCCTAATGATGTGTTACATTGAATCACTGTTACGCCCCCGAACAAATGTTCTCCACTTTGAACTATAAATAAATACTGTTCGTTGACTTTGCGGAGCACCCAACAATTTGTTACATTTCTTCACCGTTCACACTATTTTATTATGTGTAAGTATAGCTTCCGCCCCGCGATTTCACCCGCGTTTCAAAAGAAGCCTCTATGTTATTTTGGGTATGATCTATCTATGTGCCAAGTTTCATCAAAATCTGTGTTTTTACGTTTTTCCATACAACCTTCGGTACATAGGTAAACTTTCACATTCATATAATATTAGTAAGATATGTGTGTAGTATAAGTGTACATAAATCTCAAAAGTGTAAAACGTTACTAAACTTTAGTAGATTGGACAAAACTATACCTACCTACCTATAATCAAACTGTGCTCCTGTTCTCAGTAATTTTCAATGATGCTTGAACTTTAATTAGCATACTGTTATTACTTTGTAAAGAGTTAAATAAATAATTAACGGGTGTTAATAGTAAGCCAACGTAAAGGACAGTCTTTGTACGTACCTACTTAATACAATTTACTTGATATTAGACACATAAACCACTACGGGTCGATTTCCTAAAACTCCTTTTCATAAAAAAGAGATACTATTTGAAAACGTTCCGTTTGTACTAAAATATAAACGAAATAAATATAGAAAGCTTTTTTTCTATCTCTAATGGTTTAATCGCATCTCTGAAAAATGACAGGTAAAAAGCGAAACCAATATATTCGCCATCAAAGCGCCTAAAAACATAGACGGGAGTAAAAAATACAACCTTTTAAACGTTAAAAGGCCCCGTTTACCGCGGACGCAAACACTTAGCTCCTTGTTAATTAGTAAGTAGCTTGGAACACCGTCAAAGGGAATGCATGAATACTTGCCAAACCGACCTCCGACGGTGCTTTTAAAATCTCCCCCGCTTAATTCAGAAGCTCAGAGAAACCGAAGGTAAACTGATTATGTCGCCAATATGCGAATTTTTCAGAGAAACGAACATATGTTTGAGTCATTTGAAAGCAGATAGGCACGTGGGAATACAATTAAAACGTGGTAAACATTCCCATCTGAATTTTATTTTAAGTCAAAGTCTTCGTTTATGTGAACACTTTAATTGAAATGATAACCCTATTTTATTTCATCGTTTATTAACTCATATATAATTGGGGTTTGGACTTAGTAAAAGCACGAGTATTACACTTGTGATAAAGGTAAAGACAAAATTATTTTTGCTAATCCCTAGACTATTACAAATTATGAAATAATATACTAAATCTCATAGTTGAGTAATTGAAATCATGTATCAAAGCTATCCATTTCAGGTATAGAAAATAAATCAAAGTTAAATCAGGGTATAGGACAGATCAGCTGACAAACAAAACGACTTAATAACGACCTAATGATTATGTAGAAATTATGAATAGGCACCTACCGGTCTGATTAA
Source organism: Tethea ocularis (assembly GCA_963555595.1). Lineage (NCBI taxonomy): Eukaryota > Metazoa > Arthropoda > Insecta > Lepidoptera > Drepanidae > Tethea > Tethea ocularis. Next base: position 6,983,656 of record OY741972.1, on the reverse strand, counting down.
TAAACGGTATTTCTGAAACCAATCAAAAACATTTTAGAGTAAATATTTCGTATAACATATAAATAAAGAAATGATTTTCTTAAAAATAGGTTTCCCTGAACACGTGACATAAACACGAGCTTGAACACGAGTTGATTCGTGGAAACGTACCTACCTACACTCGGCGTAGAATCATTAGCTCTTTAACAACGTTAGTTAAAGCAATGCAATTACAATTACGAGAGACGCGAACTTGACCTACGGATGGAACGCGGCAAGGGTCGATGCGCAACGCCCGCTATGCAAATAAGAAGCTCAGCTTTTCTTTGAACTGGTACGTGGTTGTGAGTAGGTTAATGCTCGCACTCCTGCCGTCCGCTGAACTATCGCTGATTGAGCGTAAATAGTAAACATGTTGTATTTACGCTAGAATGTCATCAATTAGAAGTGATATAATTTGAAAAAAAATAAATAATTTGATTTTATTATAATTTCAAAAATCCTTTCTTAGTGGATGCCTATGTCAAACTCAGCTCAAACACAAAAAAATAATTAATTTAGTTTAGGCCCTGTTATGGCACCTACGAACTTCGAAAGTTACAAATGACTCTACTACCAATTCGTATGTGTAATACGTCATAATAACTATGTATATGCTATATTAGATAATATGGTATGACTGAAAGGGGTCGCAATATTTTGATATTTGAATCTGTTTCAAACTTAAATATTACTGGTTACCTACAGTTACAGATAGATAGATTTTAATAATCGTACAACTAAAAACAGCCGGTGCTCATAACTGAAAACCCTAAATTAAATTATGTTGCGATGCGAATTAGTATTCAAAACTTTATCTTATTAATAAATACGGTATATTTATGTTTATTTTTCAGTCTTCTTCTTAGACAACTGATACCACTATAGGATAGTTTGCAGGATATTGACCTGGCATATCAAATCTGCTACTTTTTATTAAATGTGAAAAATACTATGACGTCATAGTTTCACAGCATCAATATATCTGTATAGTTCTACTGGTAATTAAAAATATATTTGATTTATCCATGTGTTTTTAGATGTTTTATGCTTTGGTTAGTATACGATAATTTATTTTTATAACTGTCCAATACCTATTAATAACTCTAAGGAGTTTATTGATGTTAAAGAGATCACGTTATTAATAGGTTAAATTATAAATACTGACTTACAATTTTTTCAACAGCGGAAGGTGCTTTCAAAAAATTAAAGCCAGAGCCGGGCGGGAATAACACTGGGTCATCTGGAGGTACATCAGCGTTATCCCCGGCTTTGGGGCCACAGCACGCGGGGCACACGCCTACTACAGCATCATGTCCCACACCTGCGAGGAGACGGCATAGGACTACATTTACACAGGTACCGTTCTGTTCTTTTCTGTACATATCTTTGTAAAGGTTTTATAAACGTGAGATGACTAATTGACTCAGGCGTGACCTTGCAGAAATCCATTATTGTGAGATGGTTTAAAGCTAGTCTTGTGAAACCAAGGTTACCCCGCCTCTCTCTGTTACATGCACAGTTACATGACATAAGAAAGAGACGAATATATTAATTGTATGTGTTTGTCTTATTTTGATCAAGAAATGAACTAAAATAATAATGATTATTTTCATAAAACAAAATCAAAAACATATTTATGTTGTAAGCTAATCATGAAAAATGGACAAAGTAATCCATTTATCGCGATGAACTAAGGCGAGTTTTTACATAAATATGTAAATGAGGATCAATTTCAATGTCAAACAAAATACATTAGGATATTATTTTAAATAAATCTTATGAACGTGATGAAGAAATTATGTCACTTTCTTGTGTTTATTTTTTAATTCATCACCGTCTCTAATGTAATATCAGAAAACCACATCATTTTTAAATTGATTTACGATTCTGGAAAAACTCCATTATAAACAAAACAATGGTATGTATGTACCTCGATTGCACGATTTTGGTTTCACGGACATACGCGCCCATTACAAGCATCCATAAGCCGTTGGATAACATACACTTGTCTTAGGTTTGTCTAATTCTAGATCTAATTCTGTAGATCTAGGTCAGAGATTTAAGAAAGTATTTAAGTACTAACCATTGTTTTATTTTATAGGAACAATTAGCAGAATTAGAAGCGGCATTCGCGAAATCACATTACCCTGATATTTACTGTAGAGAAGAACTGGCGCGGACGACCAAACTCAACGAGGCGAGGATACAGGTCAGACACATCATATACACGTTCATTACGTTGAAACACTACATTATACTATTATTCAATTTGTGACATTTCTGATACCCTAACCTAACTTGGCCCCATAGAGCCTTTTGATCCTTGTCCGAGACAGGATTGATTAAGCTAATAAAAAATATTTTGACAAATCATCTATTTCTCGCTGACTATAAATTTTTTTCAAAATCTTTAAATGCCGATAGCAATAACTCAAAAAATAAAATGAAAAAGGTCTCCTAAGACCATATTCGCGTGGCTTCAACCCTTAAGGAAGCTGCCCTTACTGACCCGTCTCAAATTTCCACCCTGTATAGTACTAGTACTTACTAGGTAACTAATATACATTTACATTGATATTAATGACACAAACAAAAAATATATCTAGTTAAGTTTCACATTATAAATACAAAACATCTAAATTATTTTATAGAAATGGACAAAAATACCGTTTTTAATGATTACTAGAGTAGTCTGATATGTAGAGCAATGCTTATAGAAAATGAACCACCCACCGTGTGCAAAAAAAAATATAAATTGTTCCCGACGCAAAATAACAGGCAGCACACACAATGGCATTGCGCCATTCGTTCTTGGATGGAATTGTCGAAATATCAATGATGCGCGAATACTCGGATAATACAATTTGGAGCGTAGGCCGGAGGCGGATTGAATTAAAGCGCCATCTGTCGTCCTCGACCGTATGAATACGAAATGCTTACAGTAACTCGTGAGAGATCTTTATCTCAGTTTTAAAATTGCTCAATCCCCCAGGACCCTCGTTATTGATTTGTCCCCGGAGCACCTAATTTGTCGCTTTAGATATTTTATTCAGAACGTGACTTTTACATCCTATGAGTTACCTAATAATAACAACAATATTTTGCTTCCACTTTAGGGCTCGTTTAAAAATCTATAACATAGACCTCAAAAAGCGAGAGAAAGCTTTTTGTCGGTAACACTTACTTTATCTATTGGCACTCATATTTTATGAAACACCTTTTAAGGTATATTTTATTCAGAATCTCTCTCTTCATCAAGAGAAAATTGCTTTTTTCTTTCAACCGCAACAAATGACGATGCTCTTCTGAGAAAATGAAAGGTTCTGTGTAACGACATTAGATCGGAAACCTTTACATGATTCCCACCGTTAAAAGCACGTGAAAAGCGCATAGGTAACATTGTCAGTAGGTTGGGTACATCATACGTAAGTGTGTCGAAAAACGTCAATACATTGTGTATGTGTACGTAAAGTCGGTATGTTCGTGCACGCGCGCTCCGTAGGAGGCTATTAACGTTTAGGCGACGCTACATAAGAATGTAAACGTTAAAGACGAGAGCGACGTCGCGCGTCGGGCGTCCCTCCTTCTAGAGGAAATTTCTATATAAAAATACAACGTCGGAGGGCGCGGGAGGGCTGCGGGCTGGCGGCGGCGGGCGGAGGTGGCCCCTGAGGCATTGCAATCCCATCAAATGGATCCGTAACGAAGTTAGCCGCTCATCCTCCCCGCGCGCCTCTCGACATTGTCTCTGCCCTCAAATGAATTCTACAATTGGAAATAAGAAAATGTTTTGTTGGATCCCCGTGCTTTTTCAGTTTAAAGGCGACCGTTTTCTCCGGATAACTCGATGCGCTCTCAGGAAAATAAATAGGTATCTATAGCTTCTCTCGAACACAGGACAAAGTGTTTCAGCCGAGGGTAGGTACTTTAATAAATTAAATTTTATCTGCTTTTAAATTTGTTTCTTATAGATTGTAAACGATTTGAACTCTTCGGATATTTATCAAATAGTCGTCTTGTTTTGTTAAGATTTAGATAGAAAATTTAATTGGGATCTCAAATTAATAAGTTTACTGGGAATTTAAACATATCTCTTGACACAATAAATAAAGTACAATCATAATGTTAGACAAACTGATTAAAAAAATATGTTATAGAGTATATAAATATATGTAAGTACAAATAAAAAAATATTATAAACGAAATATTATAAGCGAAATTTTTTGAAACGAGGGAGAGGTGAAAAAAAAGAAGATAAATATCGTATTGTATTTTCCACCAAACACAAAATTAAGTTGTTAACAACAAGAAAAATAATTGTTTTATTTAAGTAGGCTCAAAAACTTCATTGAGTACTTATACCTCAACTTTCAACATGTTTAAGTTTTTCAACACGGATATTTTGTCCCTTCTCTCGGTAGCCTTAGCAGATTCCAAGGCTTTACCATCACTCCTAAGAGAAGTGATATACTCTGAACAAACTAATAATAATGATTTAACGATGATTTAACTATTTTTCCATGTCCTTAAGTTTGACAACAAGTTAGTTTTACTCATAGTAAGTGGTCACCACCACTCATGGACATTAGCAACACCTGCGTAATTACTAATGTGTAAAACTTTGGTCTCAAATTCTGTATTTTACTTATTGGTTGCAATTTTGCAAAAATAAATCAATTAGAATAAGCTTGAAATCAAATCTATTTCGAAAAATTTCATTACTCTTAAAAACGCGTAGATCGTTTTTAAACCGTTCGGAAATTGCTTCGTTTTTCATTACAACGCTCGCGCGGTGAAGGGCGGATGTCGGGTAGCTTTGCGAAAAAACTAATATCCCATTTACGTTTCCTCCCCCTATCTATACGTGAAATACGCTTAACAACGTTTCCCAATCTGTACACGTTGGTTATCGATTATTACAATAGTAATTTAGAAATATTTGTTTAACTAGGTTCATATTGAATACAGTTTCAATAGTTATTGTTTTTTTAATGGTCATCTTCCAAAAACCTACTTTTCTTATTTGAAACTAGCTATTCCCCGCGTCCCCGGGATAAAATTAACCTATAACCATTCGGGGATAATGTAGCTCCCTATTAGTAAAAGAATTTTTCAAATCGGACCAGTAACTCTGAAGATTAGCGCGTTCAAACAAACAAACAAACTCTTCATTATTTTAAATTAAATATTTTAAAATATTGATATTTTATTATTTATTATATATTGACGTTGTATCCTACTTTATATACAGAAATTATTATTTTTATTGTTTTGCAACACAAAATATGTACAAAAAATAAAAACGCAGTAAAGTTTCTCGGAGGTTACTCTCAGTTGAAGTACCAAACTGGTAGTAACTCAATATCTCGCGATAACCTTTATAAGCCCGAATTGAATAAAAGGAATTGACTTTGACTTGGAAATTTGATTGTTTTTAAAAAATATATATACCTATACACAAATAATTACACGCTACCTATTATTACACGCTTTTTAAAATTTACCGTAAAAAAATTCAAATTGAGAAGCATTGTACCTACATGCGTAGGTACCTATAACTTATATTATATAGGGTGGGTTTACTAACCGTTAGGTATAGGGAGTATCGGTTTATTTATATGGAGAGTGCGTACGGAGGGCGCGTTGCCCCCGCCCTCCGGGATGGGCGGGAGGGCCCACCCTCTCCCTCTAATCAGCTCTAATCACCATATCAAACGACGCACGCTCTCATTCCTGTTGACAACACACAGATTAGGCCGTCCTGTTTTGTTTTGTTCATTGTGTATATATATATGTACACTGGATAGATACTTTTTCGAAAACTATGTTTAAATTTATTATTCTGAGCAACTTTTACTGTAGGCCATCTTTGAAATTGCTAATATAAAACCAATCTTTTTATACTAAATATAAAAAAAAACCATTATGAGTAAGTATTTGAAATTTACACACAGATCAAGAATCAGGCAGTTGCGGACGCCATAGCCATGATGCGGATAAGTTTATTGACCACATAATAACTGCGTCTCTCATTCAATCCCTGAATTTTTATCTCACAGGCATTCAATTCCGATGCAAATAACACGAATTGCCTCGGCACTGCTTCGACGTCAAAATGTAGCAACCTGCTTGCGCTCTACGTCTGTACCTGCCCATGCACACAGTTGCGTATCTACAGGCAGAAAATCCAAAGACTATATTCACAATTATAATGTAGTATAGGAATTCAGCAATCATATAAACATGAATACTCCCGCGTCTTTTGGTAATTAAAAAATACAACGTTATAAAACAGTAAAATACAACCACACTTCCACTTTTGACAAAGAAAAGGAAATCTTGAAATGAGAATAAAATGTTTCATTATTTTTATGTTTTCGTATTCGATTCTTGATTGAATTATTTTATTTTTAAATAGCACAACATTTATTTGACACAAAATTATCCTACTATACATAGAAAGCTTAAATGAATGTTCTTCCCACTCAGGTCTGGTTTCAAAACCGTAGAGCCAAGTATCGGAAGCAAGAGAAGCAGCTGCAGAAGGCTTTAGCGCCGGCTGTGCTGCCTGGTTGCAACGGCATGATGAGAAACATCCAGGGGTACAGGGGCTACCAACCTTACCCCCATCCTAATACCATCAACCGGTATCCGCAGGTATGTGCTAATTTTCAATTGGTTTTAGTAATACAAGACAAGCATCAAATATTTTTGGCATTTCACAATATATTACTTTCGAAATATTTTACTATATAGGTATAGATTGTATTTTTGTTGTAAATAACTTTCAAAATAAAAGATGTATTAATTAAAATGTTTAATAGAATGAATAGAGTGCATAAATTATTTATTTAGAAATTCATAAATCGTTACTGAAATACAAAGAAACATCCGACGAGTATAGAAACGAGGATTCGTAGCTGGCGCTACGAGTGTCTACGAAACCCGTCGGGTAGCGACCGTCGGAAAGCATTCTTTCACAGCTCTACCTACGAGTATATACTATACAGAATAATTCCGGTTGGATATATTAGGCCGAATAATGCGGATAGTATACGTACATCATTATGAATGATACTAAAAAATTCAGGAGCGTGAGTTATAATTTTGAAGTTTAAGATAAATCCTCTGCTCTGGTGAAAATCCTATGTCGCACTAAGAAACGAAATTATGGCACGAGATAGCGATTTTAGTATTCGGTACAAAAAAATAGTGTGCAGTTTCACCACAATTTATCCGCTCATTACCATATGGCGCTAATCAATCGCTCTGATTACGCGATAATAGGATTGTGAACGCAGCCCGTGGCGACCGCGGAAAATAATGCAAATACTGCATGCACTCTCTGCGATAAATTATACATGAATATGAGTAGGTACATGTATGAATAGAATATAAATATGCATATCTATTTATTTATATAATTACTCCAATATAGCTATTGAAATTAAATTTTTCTTAAGATTTAAACGCAGAACATCCTAATGATATCTTTACGGATAATAATTACAAAAATATTCGGCCTTCTTCATCATAAAATACAAACCAAGATTTGTAGAAAATAATTCGTGGCAATGCATTAGGTTGCAGCTATAAAACGAAGTCAAAAGCAAAAAGTAAGCTCAAAGACGAATTTATACAGTATTGGTTTGGGACCAATTTCAGGATGGCACCTATGAAAGTATAATACACTGAAGCTACTAACTATTGACTCATGTTCGTTATCATACCACATAATATCATAAGAGTAATCATTGATACATAAAAGTTATAAAGTTATTCTGCATTAATGTGCAGAAACATTAACTTTCAGAAATCACCCCAATAATGTATAAATCGTTTCGCTTAGTTTATTATAATGGTATAGCTAGCAGACATGGCCGACGAGCTCGGTTACCTAACGTAATCACACACCACTATTCCATTAAGTGAGGTGTTAATCACTATAAAACACGAAGCCGCCATTAATGCCCACTATTAGCATAAAACAAGCCGGGAAAAATTATCTCTTACCGGTGCTTCGTGCGATAATATACCGGTTCGCGATATTTTAGCACCACTTGATGCAATTTTGACAATGTAGTCTGCAAAATTATGAAGTAGTTAGTTAACAATACATAATATTATATAGCTGGCCGTAGGTAGCATAGCCGTATCCCTGAAGTAGTGATTCAGTAATAGATTTATTTATTTTTAGGCTAACTTATTACTTAAATAAGACTCGGAAATATGAGATCTAAAGACATGAAATTATTAAAGATTTTATTACTATTATACATTATACATAACTGTAGATACTAGGTCACCATTAGGACTATACCTAGTAATTTCTGAAGTTATATTCAATTAGCGACCCGCCCCAGCTTCTCCCGGCTTTTCTCAGCTTTTCTGTACTATAATTATGCATGTATTATACATATAAAGCTTCCTCTTGAATCACTCTATCTATTAAAAAAAACGCATCAAAATCCGTTGCGTAGTTTTAAATATCTAAGCATACATAGGGACAGACAGACGGGATGCGACTTTTTTTTATAATATGTAGTGATTTGATATTGTTTACGCAGCACCACGGCAGTTACGAAGAGTTGCAGAAGGACATATTCTCACTGTCACAGATGGGCGGCGGGTCTTACCCCATGCCTCAGGGCTTCTCCATGGGACACAGCGCCAACATGAGTGCGGTCGGTATGAGGCAAGATACCATGGGTAAGTCGACTTACTTGAATATGAAGAATATCATTTAGCCAACATGGCTTGGCATAACAAATGTAACATTTTAGTTTTACAATAGTAAAAAATCTATATTTATGCATGTTACTTTGTTTACAAAGATATTTCCGTTACTATCAATGGGATTTAGGACCTTTAGTCGTTGAAAATGGGGTCAGTTTTTATACCCCGCGGGATATCACCTAAACTGCAAATTCTTTTAGTTTGTTACAAAAAAAAACAAATTTTAAACCATGTAAAATGAATATAAGTTTGCAGCGTAAAACAAAAAGCCATAGACGGCAGGCGGCAGCTTTCATCAAGTTTCTATTAGAGCCGTCAAGGCAATTATAAAGTTGGGTGGCGCGAGGCGGATGATCGCAGTGTCGTTTTTATACAAATATCCCTTATAATAATGGGAAAACTTGCTCTTCCCGCCGCACAGACCACCGCTAACTTGCCACAGATGATCTTGAAAAAGAAGAAAAAACTGGATTACAATTTATTAATATCACCACCAGTTTTATATTCCTCTTTGTGAGACGTTCTTTCGATCGGTGATATTTTTAGCACTGATGGTTGAAATAAAATGTTGATCTTTTTAATATTGAATTATTTTTTTCTACAAAATCACATACAATTTACATTACATTTACATTTTTTTTTAAATACAAATAGCCTCAATCGTTAGAATATCTACGAATAATATACCTATTGAATGTTTACGAATATTTATCATTCCGTATTTATAATAGACTAATGCTTTACTCTACTTAATCGTTTTCTTAACATTTAACCTAATTCCCATACCTGACTGAGTTGAACATGCGTAGGCAGTTTCTGTAATTGAATAAACCTTGATATGCGGCCGGAGATTATTAATTTGTGCTTCAACTCAAGACATGTGCTAATTTAAAATTAATTTAACGTCTTAATACCCGATTGGTACAGTGAAAAATAAGACTATTATAATAATAAAACATAATTGTAATATTTTGCACGTTATATAATTTATCAGTAATGTATTCAACTTATTTAGGTACTTACTCTTCAATAAAATACATTAAATAGCAAAATGAAAAAATACCAAAATCATTTGTTAAAAAAACAACGTCTTATTATATATTAGTAGAAAAATATAGCATAAAAAACGAAGCGATAAAGCGTGAAGTGGAAATATGAAGCGGCCGCGGGCGAACAGATTCCTGCGTAAGAAAAAATGAACAAGTAATGGAGGCGAGGCATCGTACCGTAGATATTCTAATAAGAAAATTTCCACTACATTTACTTTGGCGGGCGTCCTCGCGGCGTCTTGGCAAATATCTTATTTCCTGCGGCGAGATTGCATCTTGAGAAAACGCGAGGGTCGATTCAGTGCCTCACTATTTGCTTCCCTACCCTCCTCGAGGCGTATCGACTCTGTAGCTACGTGTATGTACTTAAACTGGAGTCAACGTGCTTCTACAAGTTTGCTACGAATTTTCGTAGCGTCTTGTACTTGACTGTATAGTTTTCGAACATTTATTAAGGAATGCTTGTACTACCATAAAATAAATAAAGTACTAAGTACCTAGGTAAGTAGTAAGTACTTAGGTACCTACATTTTTACTCAGAGATAACATCAATATTGTTATAATTTAAAAAAATGCGTTTTTATTTGCAAGGACAACAACAGGGCGGGAAATACTCCTCTATTTTACGCAGATATCGTAAACAAAAACAATAAGATCACATAATCGGCATGTCCCGACAGCTGGGCTACCATAACATCACTTATCACGATAATATTATAATCAAAAGGCAAGACTATCCAAAAAAAAAACCAATGCTGACATGCCATCACCCCGCAGGCATGAGCGCAGAGGACGAGTGGTACAACAAATCGCTATCAGCGCTGCGGATGAACAGCGGGCACCACGCAAACCTAGCGGCAGCCCCCATGCTGCAGTACCAGACCTAATCGCTACTGCACGGCGCTGGCGCCGCGGCGGACTACTCGCCCGGCCCGGCGCACGACTACGCGCCGCCATAGTCGACTGTGTGCACAACCTTCAGAGCGGTAAACTTTTATCATACTTGTTTTAGCATTTCCAGCTGTGTTGCGATTGCGACGACATTGTCAACAAACTGCTGTTAAGGTATTGATGGTGCGACGCCCACGTCTCGTCGATAAACCTCTAGTAATACTTATTAGTTTAAGGTGAATCGGCCGAAAAGCCCGTGAAATTAATTTTATTTTTAGGTTATTTTCAAATTGCAGCTCAGTAATAGGTCGTATATTTGTCAGAGTGTGATTTGCGCCACATAAATATGCCAATTGATTACTGTATATATACATTATGCTTTTTAAACTATTCAAATCCATACATTGATTCCTTTTCGATAAATAACGCGCACCAATGTACAGTTCTATAATATTTTGAATGAAAAATGAATCCATAAATAGATCTATAGCCATATTTCAGTGTCGCGAATCACATTTTGACAACTAAATTACCTATTACTGAGCTGCAATTTGAAAAAAAACCTAAAAAAAATGGAATTTCGCGAGCATTTTGGAATATCCCTCTTAACCGGCGTCTGTTTGAATTACTATCACTGAAGAAGTAAGCGGTCTCAGTACTGAGTACATAACACGCCATTATGTTTTGTTTGGTGACGTGGAGCATTTTGTACATCGATATAAATATGTTTTATTAAAACTATTAAAAAAAAATAATGATACTAAGAGTGGTTTATAAGAGGAGTTTATAATATTGGAACTACGTTAAAATTTTGTTACTTTTCTAATGACATAACGGATGTATTTATTCTTGGCTATTGACCTTTTACGTGTGTTTATAACATAGATGAGTTTAAACTAATAAAACCAAAATAAATGTGACATATTGAACTGATAACAAAATTGAAATGTTTTCAATATAAACATTTTATTTATTTAATAAAAATATTTGAACTTGATTGTTAAGTAGTAAAGGAAATTAAAAACCAAAACTTTATACAATCAAGTGGAATCAATTTGAAATTTATTGAAATATAAGTCAACACGTTACAACGACGTGTTTAGTTATTTATTATAAATAGGTACAAATAGTGTTTTAATTTATAATGAAACATTTGTTTCGCAATATACGTAAATTGTGTATGCTAGTCATATTGTACAGTACATTAAATGAGTTAGTGTTAAGTGATGTATTTTCTTGATCGTTGTATTAACTGAGATAAACGAGAGTTTGTGTCTTTGACAGTTCTACCAAAGATATAAGTTATAACAACTATGTTATCATTAAAATATTCAAAAATAAATAGGCATAATATAACTTAAATAAATTTTAGAGCTATCAAAGAGCAAAGTCTGCAATACAGCCCTGTAAATATAATAGGTAATTGATTTTGCATGATACTTTTATAAGGTGTAAACAGCTCAACGATATCCTAACGTTAAAACATTATAGTCTAATTTAACGGTAAAAGGCCATTTCCACATTGCATTTTATCAGATAAAAATATGCCATTCAAAAAGTTTGTCACTTAAATAGCTCATTCCCTACATTTATATAAATACTTTGATCTCATAGTGAAGTAATTTTAAGAGTAATGGAAATAATATTTTGGCTTTTGTACATACAAAACCATATCAATTAAGACTGTTGTCGATGAATTCTCATTTAACTTAATATCAGTCAGTGGCCATTCTGTGCATTTTTGTGTAAATATAACGTGTAAGTAAACTTGTCTAAATAATGAACATGTGTAAAATGAAATAAATTGTCTAAAATGTAAACAAATACAATTTTATTCACCAATTTATATCATAGAAATTATATATAATGTGTGAAAAGTATGTAAATCAAGTCAAATATATTCAGATTCTGGGATAGCATAATGTGGATTAGTGACTTTATTTCTATTTAGATAGTTATCCAAATGTGCCATCACAATCCGTTCGCCGCCGATATTTTTCCAAAAAGCGGCTGCATCGGCGCGTATCGATGCACTTTGACCACACTCCTGTGTGCAAATACCCTTATTTTAATAACACTACAGCAATTTTACATGTAAATCGACTAATATGACATCTGCTAAGCGAGTTTGAGTTACATATACGTGCTCTACAAAAGTACAAAGTTTCCTTGCTGATATCTTCTAAATAAAATAAGTACCTATCAATAAAAAACAATGGTAGGTATATCCTACTACTCTTTCATGCAAAAACTACTAAACGGATTTGGATGCAATTTGGAACACAGATAGTAAAAGTATCCTAGGAAAAAACAAGATCTCTCGGAAACGCGGGTGAAACCGCGAGGCGGTATAGTTGAAATATACTTACTGACGGTATGTCACATGCTCTCGCGTTTTTTACCTGATTGACAAATATAAAAGTTGTAGTATTTTAATATGTCAATATTTTTAAATAAAAAAATACATGAAATAATTAAACTTACTATTTCTTCACCACTAGTTCTTGCAACAAATCTGCTTAACAGAGAACTGAAAGTGCCGAGTTGATGCGCCTCCTATTAAACAATATTAAAAGTTATTAAGTACAATTCTGAGGAGAAGCAATAATAAAGGAGAATATGACAAATATAAATTCACCATAGGACTTAATCCGCATTTCGGTATGTTTGCACAACTTTCAGTAGAATGTTTTAACAAATCATGTACCTAGAAAAAAATAAATTAGCGTTATAAAAGTGTAGATTTAATTAACTGTACGTATGGCAAAAAAACACATTATAAGTGATATTTTCATTCTCTCGTGATTTTCCGGGATTAAAAGTAACAACGTACCAAATTTCATACCTATTTGTTGTGCCATTGAGGCATCTAGAGATAACAAACAAACAAACTCACTTTCACATCTATCTATAATATTATATAGTAGGACAAACAAATTACATATCATACCGTGCCCACGTCTTGGTCATTGATATTCTGTAACAAATCTGGGAAAGTGTCTTGATAAAGTGCTGACATCCACGGCTGAGTGAAGTAATCGTACAGATCTTCTATTTCATTTTTCTTTGTTCAATAGTATTATGAAGCCGGGAATAAAATTAAAGTATTTTACAATTTGATACACATAAAAAACGTTATACAAAAACTAGTACAGCAGATAATATCTCAGAATATATAGAGATACTGTATTACGTTTTTAGATGAAATAGTTTTTTTACAGTCACTAGATTTGTTTTCAGTCGTCTGCGTATGCATGGAAGTCAGTTAATTTGTGAATTTTCATTTCCGTTGGGCTTAAATGTTTACAAGATTTCAGTATCATTCCAGTAAGTTTATTACTTTATTGTAAATCGAGCATAATAAAAACGAAATAAAACACTATAGCATATAGGTAACAGCAATAATGAGGTATATTAAAAAATCAAGGAAGATGTTAATACCAGATATCTAATAAGAAGTTTGTTGAAGAATGCTTCGTGTTTGCCATAAAGTTGATGCATGATTTCTGAAGAGAACTGTTTGTGGGACAGACAGGTGACCGCGTCTACGCAATGCAATGCGTTCAGCTGAAGACGGAAGTAGTTGTTGCCTTTGTCAGTTATTAATGTGTGACCCTGGTAGGAACATTATATCTTTTAATAACGTTCTTTTAGCTTGAAAGTTTATTTATCGCTTCACTTATCTGGTAATCGTAGTACCTACTACAATACAGGTTTTTATTCGGTTTTCACTATCATCGGCCATAAACGGCTTAAGAGAAATGTTTCAGCAAATATTTTTCTTTAATTTTTTTAAGAAAGTGCAGTAATAAGTATTTATAAAGTGCATAATAAAACGAATAGTGTAATTAATTTCACAATACCTGATGCGGCAATAAACTCTGTACTTCCATTGGTATTTCCGGACCTGGTTTCCTCAATTTCAAGTAGTACAGCGGTCCAGGCATTATAGCATATTGTACTATTGGTGATTCAAATTTTAGCACTGGCTGCCATTTAGACCTATTTACCAATTACCGGTAATTATGAAAGTTAATAAGTGCAAAACTAAATTCAACATCTTTATTTATTATTTTGAGAAAAATACATTAAGAACTTACAGAGAGGGTGTGGCATAAACCCATTTGGGTTTTATGCACACCATCATTACATTACACATATTATTATACCCAAGAAATTATACATATTAGGTACAGCAATAATATTCGTATATAAATTAAAAGTATTTACCTTTTATTTACGCCAAGTGATAGTCGAACGGCACTAGATAAGCTTCCGTGGGAACCTTTAAACCTACGAGAAAATAAGTAACATGAGTACTTACATTACTGAACATTTATTTTTGACAATAACAACTACTTTTTCTTTACTTTTTAATTCGAAGGGTCGAGATTCAAATTATATACTAAACTTTAGTGAAGGAAAACATCGTAAGGAAATCACACACTATGCAGTACCCGCCTATTTCCCCATGGAGAGTAGTTACGGCAGATGCACTTGAAAGTCAGTTTCATTATTTGTGTGTGAAGGTGGCAAACCTTCGGTCGAAAAATGTCTTTGGTTATTCAAAAATAAGTGTACCTACCTATTTTATTGCTTTTTTTATGCTGTTTACAAATACTTTTATAATTTGTACTTACGCCAACAAACTTGAACTGAATTTGGGTAATAAATCAGACTTAGAAGACTCCATATCTAATCTACCGATCATAAATGGATCCATCTTTTTTAGGAACAGCTTCGCCAACTGTTAATTAAGAAAGACTAAGAATTCATAAGGTGAACTTATCATAACATCCATCCGTCTTTAAAACACAAGAGATCCGATAATTTAAACCATAACTCAGACATAACCTACCCATATGTTTAGCGCATAGACTATTTATTATTCAATAGAATAAAAATAACAATATTTCTAACTTTAAAAAACCTACATTTTAGATAAAGATTTATATTTTAAAATTCTTTATTATTACACTGGAGGTATGAGATACTAACTAGGTACCTATATGAATCTTTTGATTATGTATGACCAAATGGTTTTAATTTTAGTTACAAATTGTTATTATGTAGTTATCAAGTATTAGTAATTCTTGTCGCAAAACATATTTTCCACGAAATAGTTATATCTCATAATCATAGATCATATAGAAGTTCAAAAGAAGGAACGAAACCTGGAGGAAAAGACTCAAATTGTTTAAGTTCCCAATTTTGAAACGAAACATGGCTTTATTTTTGAAACTGCATCATTTTTGTCTGGACGGGAGTCAGACGGATAAAAAGCAAGTTTTTTTTTTATTTGTTACTTACTGCTTCCCCAATATCTTCGGAACAATAATATCTATGCATGCATTTCGACGCATAGAGCCTTCTTGAGTATCGCGCGCATGTGCCGGCGCCGAATATGTGCGGATCGTTCGTCTCGAATTGCGGACCGACCACCAGTCCACCATCGTAAACGAGACCAGATTCATTTATTGCTGAAATTTAATTACATACATGCGTACTTACCCAAATTAAATACACCAACAGCTACATTTTTTTAATTTAATTATTTTCCTATTCATATTATATATTAAATAATGTTTGTATGTAAATGTATAATAATTAATTTTTATGATAAGGTTTGTATGAAAGGCTATTTTTGGAAAATCCACCGGAAGTGTCGAAATTTTTATAGTATTCTGTATGAATATCTCACCAAAACGACCCTGGGCACAGCACAAACAGCAAATATGATAATAATAATACCTTTAAAAGCATGCAGGTCAATGGCCTTCAATCCAAAGTAGAAGAGTGCGAAGCAAGGCAATCTTATAGCATGCAGTGGCGACATTAAATGCAATGCTTCCACGCGATTGTTGCTTAGTAGCCAACCAGCTAGGTGGCATTGTCGTAGGACACGGATACCGATCTTGTCAAGGTTTGCTTGGACCCTCTCATCCACCTATATTCAGTATCACATATATTATCATCGTGTGTGTAGGTACTTGAAAGATTCTCGAAACAAATTAAGGTACCAAAATAACTTAAACCGACTCATAATTAGGATCATCATGTCAGCTGAAAGACGTCCACTGCTGGACAAAGGCCTCCCCCAAGGATCTCCACGATGGCCGGTCTTGCGCTACCAGCGGTTTTCCGCCACCCTCACAAGATCGTCAGTCCATCTTCCAGATCATGGTCGCACTCGAGAACCTTTCTGACCCAGCGGCCGTCGGTTCCATGAACGATGTGCCCCGCCCACTGCCACTTCACTTTGGCAATAATAAGGATAAGGCTAGTAAAACTATGATAATGATTATATTACGAATGTTTATATTTATTGTTATTTTTTTTATACTACTAAAGCAGCAAGCAAGCATACGGCCCATCTGATGGTAAGTGGTTACCGTCGCCTATCACCATTTGAAATAACAGAGGTATTGCCAATTTGTTGCCGACCTGTTATAATACCGAAGAGGCTCTCAAGTGCAATTTATACTCTTAACTATAATAAAACACGTTAAAATGGAATAGAATAAGTGTGACGGTTTGACTGAATGCTTGTCAGCAACATACTTAAGTTATAGAGATAGAAATTTGGCTTTGTAAATTTACACTATAACTATCCTATGGATATGGAAAGATAAAGAAACATTTATTTAAATATATGTGTATAAAAACATACATACTACGTATTTCTTCACCATAGATAGGCATCGTGAAAATTTGTATTTGTTCAGCCACTTAAGTTGCTGACCGTACCCACCTTGTTAGATACATTTAAGTTTAATTCTATTGAACATACCATTTCATTATTGAAACAGTTAACCCTCGAGGCAGTGATGTCCTCTGGTGGAAATGGTTCGACAAAAGCTATTTTATCAGCGCTTAAACCCAGCTCTAATAATGCCGCTAAACAACTATAGGCTTCTATGCATTCCCCGTAAACGACCACTTGGTTTTCATCACTCAGACATGATTTAGTGTTCTCTGAAAAAAAAATATTATAACGGCCAAGTAAACCTTTAAGGCGATGATAACTTTAATGGAGTGACATCAAATGCCGTCACGAAGGCCGCGGCTTCGAATCCAATAATGAGCTTGAGCTTTTGGTGAAGGAAAACATCGTGAGGAAACCATAGAGTGTTATGTAGTACCCATCCAACTGGCTACCACCCTCAAGTTGAAAATCATCACCTGACCACGTGCCGGTGTGTTCCGATAGCTGCATTTGGTAGCTAAATCTCTTCTAAGCTTTGTTTGCTTTGGCCACATCAGTAAATTACCACTTACCATGGGGAAACAGGTGTCTAACACAAGCCCATTCATCATACAAAAAATAATGTTCCACGTTTCAACAGTAGACGCCTATTTATTATTTACTTAAGCTTTGAAGACATGAAGGTAATTGGTTGCACATTCAATTCCATGAAGTAGGTACTTGGTAATGAAAATGATGAGGTGAATAAAAACATCTAACTGAATTCCGAAATCTTGCATAAAAGCTTCCTCAAGCAGAGGTTGGCTTCGAACAACGAGTTGATCACCATCACATTTTGAGGCATCTCCGGTGGTAAGGGAACTTTGTCTGCCAAGTAGGTCGGATCATCCATAACCACTCTGTCACAGGGCTTGCCTTTCCTTGTTTATGGAAAAAACTATGTAAGCATCATGTTGCTCTTACATGAAATCTATCCTAAATTTAGGACCAAATTCTTATGAGTTCAATGAAAGGGATTGATAGCTCTAAGTTATGAAAATTATAAAATGAAAAATTCTGCACATATAATACATGACTTCAAGATATCTGCTGCACTTTATGTAAACGAAGAAGTTATTAAAAAATATGTACGCACTCCACTTCCTTGACAAGTTCGAGAGATTCGTGCAAGTAGTCAGGATGTTGAAATTGCTGACCACAAGTCAATACCAACTCGTCGTAGAACTTGGTTCCTCCGCCGTTCAAGTGGATGCATTTCTTTTTTCTACAAAAACATCAATGGTGAACTTTTATTGTGTATAATCAGGAGGTAAATAAGTATAAAATTTTATTAGGCAAGTGTAAAATTTTTCGTTTCTTGAAAAGCTAAAAAAAAAATTTTCCTTACAAAACAAAAAAGTGTTACAAGAATGTGAAAACTTTCGCCTTAAAAAAATCTAACAATATAAAGACTTTATTAATTACATTAGTTGGAGACATTTTGTTAAAATATTTTTTTTTATTTTAGTCTTATACCTTTAATTAAACGAGCAATCCTTGTATATATATATATATAATCTGAATCTCGGAAACGGCTGCAACGATTTTCATGAAATTACGTAAGCAGGGGGTTTCGAGGGCGATAAATCGATCTAGCTAGGTTTCATTTTTAGAAAACACGATTTACAAACAAAAACGAGCAAAGCTCGGTCATCCATGTACTAATACCTTTAAACGAGCAATTCTTGAAATATATATATATATAAACTGAAAAAACGAGCAAAGCTCGGTCATCCAGGTACAAACTATTACTAGAGGTATACGCTATAGGAGAGTGCTTTACGCTACTATTTTTTGAGAACGCGAATAAATCCAGCTAGTGAAAAATAAATCTCAGTTCTCCAATAATCTTTACCTATCAATTCCAATCATAACAGCGGATATGACATCCAAATAAAAGTAGAAAGGTACACTCTTCAGATAGCGGTCAGTGTACCGGCCGTCGCGCGGTACGCAGGTGTCTGCCGCTCGGAGGCACTCAGTCACCGTGGGTAAGCCGTGCTCGGACACCAGGGTCACGTTGCTGAACGTCAGATATCGAGCTGTTTGACTGGATTAAAAAAAGAAGACATCAATATCTACGCAAGTAAAAAAATAAAAGAAATGTATCATTGCTAAATTCATATGTCAATGATTTATTATTTTCTTTTTGCATTTAAGATGTCACAAATTCTTTTTGATGTGTAACATCTTTCCTGTAATCTGTGGGAGTGATTCCGTGAAAACGGACAGAAGTGTATAACAGGCAGCAGCGCTATTTGATTTGACCAATGAGCGCTCGAGGTGGCAGAGCTGTCAGATGGTTCTCGTGCCAACTCATTATCCGAGACGACTGTGACAATAAAAAGGGAAATAGAAAGGAGAATGCATCAGCTTAGTGCATTACCAATGTCAGATGTTACACATCATATGCGACTACTGTAAGGCTCGCTCGTTTCTTTTTGTCAGAAAATAGAACCTTACAGATCACGGAAAATAAGACATTAGTCAGGATGTGGATGTATTTACACTTTATAAACTCATATTATTATAAAACCAGAATTATCTCATAAATATATAAAATTCTTACCCTAAAAATAAAGTCTCGAGGAAAGCAAGACCAGTGCGGCTCGCACCTACAACCACGATGCTATTGTTCACATAGACTTTAGGCAAACCGGATAACGGCCGCTCCAGAACCCATAGAGCAAATGGAGTAGAACTAGAAAATGTTTTGTGGTAAATAAGTCATAGAATATTAGAACGATGTATTTCATAATAGAATCGTATACACTCACACAGCTTGAAATAGTTTCTCTAAAGATTTGTTTCCACTAATATTTGGTGCCGAAGGTCTAGGGTGGACTGGGCACATGTGGCCCGCTAGTGACATAAGATTACGACTCGGGCTCTGGAATGTGGAAAATAGAATTAGAAAATAACTTCTCACTATATTACCATGACTGCTCTAAAAAAAGTATAATAAAATCTTATGTCATCCCGAGTGACATATATTACGGAAGCTAAACAGTCAATATGTCAAAAACGCACACAGCGACAAAGACTAGGTATCACACTAGGTACTATTTGTGTACTGACTTTTTTGTATTAATTCCATCTTGTTACCTTATGAATTTGTGATACTTAATTTCAAATAAAAAGTTATTCTATTCATTTATTATATTTCTATTTAATACTTATAACTTGAAAGATTTCAACCAAACGTACGTCCAGCACATACATACATTCTTGACAACCTTGATAATTTTATTGAAACCTACTGCACCTACTAGTAATATGATCCCAACGTACCGCCTCTCCCTTGGCGAAGAGTCTACAGATCCAAAACAGCGTGGTGTAGCGCGACTGACGCAGTAACTCTCTTAGGTACCATCTGCTGTGTGGCTCCATTATTGGTGACATAATACCTGATAGCATCTAATCAACAGAATAATTTTATTCCTCCTGCCTTTCAATACTATTTATTAATTAAGCACTAAAAGATGGTGCCATAAAGCCTAGTATTACAGTTAAAAGTAGAAAGGTACCGGTAAAAATATGTTAAGTATTTGAGAGCCAATTCCCTTTTAGGCTTTACATGCTTACTAGCTGCGACCACATCAGCCCTTCCCATAATTAGATCTCTAGAATTCATCAATTAAGTAAAACTTACAGTGCCATCAGTTCTGCATCTTCGAGGCTCTGGCTCTAATTCATACTGTGCCCTTATTATAGTACCATCTTCAATGGGTCTTAAAAAAAACATTGTTTATTTGTTTTATATAAAAAAATAGAAGCTAGGTATTACTAATACACGCAACACCAAACTCGTCTACGAGATGGGCCTACACTGCTACGATTCTATAGAAGCTCTACAAGAATATTTTTAATACTTACCCAAGAATAACGACACCAATTGGTTGATTTTGACTCAGTAGAATAAAAGACTCAAGTGTTTGTGAACTTAGAGTAGATTCGAAGAGGTCTAAAATATTCTGTGCCCTCGGCGCATGCTCCAATACACTGTTTAAACTGGAAATATCGCACGCTTCCCCTGGACGCACACTCATATCACTATTATAATAATAAATTAGTGCTTATTGAAGTAATAATACAGTTTCAATTTGTATAAAGATAAAAATTAAATAATGTCACTTACCCTCTCACAGAATTCACATGCGCTACATAGAGTGTTTCATTAATAAACCTCAATTGCGAGGAGTAAGATGTAACAAGCTGAAAATAATCAATTATTAAATATTGAGAAACAAAAAGCCTGAATATATTTCCACGTAAATATTAATTTACCGTAAAATGTTCAAGTAGAGGAAACGATGAGTGGTTAGAGGGTAGACACATGACGCAGTAATCTCTCTGAGGGAATAATTCAAAGGCGACTTCTAGCATATCAAATCCATACCTAATAAACAAAATTTGCCATCATATTATTATGAAATAATGATACTCCATGAATGTATAAAATAAGGTTAGGTATGCTAATAAGGATCGATTACTCTGCCGCAACTACTTCAAGCTAGAAGTCCTAGATGCAAAAGACAAAAAACATTTGTTTTAACAACAAAAAAATCTAATTAGTCCGTCAGTTAGATTATCAAAAAATATTGAATACGTATTTTTTATTTTGATCCGAAAACAAAAAATAACGAAGATACAGTGCGTTAAAATTTTCCGGTCTGCAAAAAGTGTACTAAAAGTAGTTGTACAATGACGTCACAAGCCCCAATCGTGCACTTTGATGGGACTTATCTTCGTAATTTCTTATTGATTTGATAAAATAAAAAATACGTACCCAATATTTTTTGATAATCTAACTGACGGACTAATTAGATTTTTTTGTTGTTATTCCTCATTGTGTTTCAAACCATCAAGAATTACATTGAAATATACCTACACCCAAAATTTCATCCAAATCGGTCCAGCTGTTTAGTAGGAGTTATATAAAAAAACATGTATAGAAGAATTATATATGATTAAGATACCTCTCATCATAATCAGGGTGCATAGCAAACAGTTCTAATAAGAATGCATTAGGTTTCCCTGTATAACGAATGGGCTCTTGTGGTTTCAAAGGCGTCGGTGCTAGGAACAAAAAATACAGTGGTAAGATATAATAAAGTGGTAAAGATAGCACATACTTATCTTAGCAACACCTTCCTCTTTTTGTAGGTTACATTGTAGTACCTACCGCCTGGCAGGCAAAATCTAGTGTCGCCAAGCACCGTGTGTTCCGACGACTGCACTTGAGAGCCAGTTTCCTTCTAGGATTTGTATGCTTACCATCTTCGGCTACATCATCATCACTGACCACGGTTAGATTGTGGTCAAACTTAGGCCTAAGCCTACATAGTAAAAAAATATATTTATAGTTGCTACTATTACCAATCTGAAGTTATGAAAAATAGCACACAAAGCGCCATGAGTGATCCTATAAGGGTTCTGTTTTTTTTTTATTAGTTTCGGAACCCCAAAAAGAGTAAAACCTCCTTCAAAGACAATAAAATCAATATGAGACCAAATTGGCGCTATATACCTACTGAACCCAACGCAAAAAGAATTATTAAAATCAGTTCTTAAAAAATTTATGCGTGAACAAACAAAAAAAAACATACAACCGAATTGAGAAACTCCTGCTCTTTTTTTAAGTCGGTTAAAAATACTCTTCTAAGGATATTTTTATACTACTAAGGTAGCAAGCAAGCATACGGCCCACCTGATGGTAAGTGGTTACCGTCGTCTATTGCCATTTGCAATACCAGAGATATTGCCAATGTGTTGCTGACCTGTTACAATGCCGAGAAAGCAAACTGGCTCTCAAGTGCAATTGCCGGAACACACCGGTAGGTGCTTGGCGACAAATTTTCAACTTGAGGGTGGTAGGATTTATCATATTTTCTATTCATATGACCAAAATTAATGGCTGCGCTCATAAGAGACAATTTATGTGTCAACAAAACATGGAACCACCGAGCGACCTATGTACCTTACATCCATCTTACTTATTTTTTTTATTTTATCCTTCTTCAGCTTATCGTCTAAAATATCCTTGTGTTTACAGTTATCTAATATCTTCATGATGTTTTCCACTGGCCTGAAGGGAAACAAATATATGAGAAGAGAGTCGTAAATATTTGCGGCCACATTATAAAGAACATTTATGAAACGTTTACAGCGGGGGAGATTACTCTGCTTTTCTTTCCCGTGTCTATCGCAGCCATAGCCCTCACCGCGTCACCAAGACGCAGCAGGGCTACAACGGTCAAACATTTTTTTTTTCAAATATATTCTCCAAAACCGTAGCTACTTATATAATTCCCCGCTAGTGACCGACCAGTACCTATCGTCAAGGAGGATCTAATAGTCTATGGTATTGTATAAGCAAATTCGAAACAAAAAAGTCACAAATTTTTAGACTTCTTATTTAAATAAATAAATTGTCTACACATTGTAACTTGTAATTCTTACCCATGTCCTAAGACATCATATGAGATCAATTTAGGGACTCTCAAGAGGTTCGTATCAATATTGACTATGTCAAATTCCAGTTCCTCGTCATCATCTTCTAGCATGTTGAGAACATCATATGCAGGGGATTGTGGCAATTGAGACGCAGAGTGTCCAGGCTGTAAATTCGTAGCTTCTAGACGGAGATCTGATTCCTCTTCGTCGAATATCCAATTCACCTTGTATTTAAAAAAAAAGATATTTTTTCCAAGACGAACAGTAAAATCCTCCCATATAGGTACCTACGAGGTCTTTTTGATCAATTCCCAAGAAAATCGAAATGCCCGAAATCATATTAAACTATGAATCGTTGCCATTATTGTTGAATCATTGTTGTCCGTTTTGAGGCTGATCTGACTCGAATAAGTATCGTGAAAAAATTGTGTAGTGAAGTACCAACTGAGCCCTTCAGGATTTTCAAATTTAACAACACCTACTAAAACCTAGGTCCAACTCCGGTTTCTTCTGTATCGAATAAAATTATAGGTACCACTCATATTTATAATGACTAGGTAGGTACTCTAATTGACTAAAATGTAGTTACTAATTTGGACACCGTATGTAAATGAAACCACCTGGTCAGAATAGAACCAGCTAGCTTTCTTGAAGTCTTGATTCAAGGTATGTTATTTATAGTGAATTTATAAAGTAAACGACATCCGGTGCTCCGGCAGTTGCACTTGAGTGCCAGATCCGTTCCAGGCTTTGTGTTCTTACCACCATCGGGCACATCATCACTGACCACGATGAGATAGTGGTCAAACTCATAATAAAAACAAAATACGATGTGGAGCAATATTTAAAAAAAAAAAACAATTTTATTAGCACCTACATAAATTATAACGGGTGGCAAGCTATTAAAAATAAAGATATTTATAATTACCCGCGACCTGTCCACATTACGACGTAGCCCTGACTCCGAAAGGTATTGCGACGACTCACACGTGCCAGAAAGATTGCCAAGAACGCTATTTGAAAACAGAATTAGTAATCTTTACGGAATAGGTACATTTTCATTTTTAGGGTCCCAAGGGAAATCTTTGGGTGGGAACTAGACAAAACAGATATTCTTTACGTTTCTGAATTATTGTCCACTTGCTCATGATGTTTTTCCTTCATCGAAAACTCAAGGACATTTTAGGATTTGAATTCGCGATCTACGTCACAACATTATGACGTCATGACGACCAATGAGCATTCATCGGCATAAATATCCTAATCTCTACTAATACCTAAATAAATGCTATAATACGAGTTTCTGATTCTTACATCACGTCTACTCAAGATAATGAAAGCTAATAAATAGGGGTAGTTGAGACCCTGAAAATGGATCATCCATTTTATCCCAGGAACGCAGGTGAGACAGAGCCGGTTACCAACCTTATATTAGAGTCCAAATCTCTACTTTTCTTAAGGGGTATTGAGCATAACTTCCTGAGACCAGCAAACGATGACATATCAAAGCTCTCCTCCAGCGCTTCGTAATCAATCTGCGTATTGAGACACATCACTCCCACGGCTAGTTCTTTGTGCTGTTGTAAGAAGAATCATCATCATCATCATGTCAGCCGATGTCCACTTCTAGACAAAGGCCTCTCCCAAGGATCTCCACCGATGGCCGGTCTTGCGCTACCCGCATCCAGCAGTTTCCCACGCCCTCGCAAGATCGTCGGTCTATCTTGTGTAGGGCCTGCCCACGCTGCGTCTTCCGGTTTGTGGTCGCCACTCGAAAACCTGTTTCAGCGGCCGTTGGTTCTACGAGCGATGTGCCCCGCCCATTCCCACTTTAGTTTGGCAATTCTTCGGGCTATGTCAGTTACTTTGGTTCGGATGCGGATCTCATCATTTATGTAAGAAGAATTGTGTATATAAATGTTCATCAATAATATAAATAAAAGTTGTTTCCACATCGTTGTTCTGACCTATTTGTTATACCTACAATATTGCGATATTATATGCGAAGGTTTATCTTCAAAGCAACATGTTAAGGTAGATATATAGGTAAATACTAAATAGTAAAACTAATAATACAACACCTCACAAACAAGGAGTACTCTTTCTGACTCTGGATGCCTGGATATGAGCTCACTGACATAAAACTCTCCGTACATTTCGCGTAGACGACTCGAGTGCCGCTCGATTATTGGTACTATGTCGTCGTTGTCTTCCTCACTAACAGTAATTTAATAAGAGCATTAATGGTTTTTTATTAAACTTTCATTAATTGTTATCTACTTAACAGAAGCGCAACTTATAGCAATCTCCAACTACACTTTATACTTAATTCAATGCGGAATTGAGTACCTATGTCTGGTCTGTTTGCCACGTTAACATGGCTAACGAACAGATTTTAATGGAACTTAACATGAATCTGGAAACACGTGAATAGAGTAATAAAAATGACTAACACAGCCCTCCTGACACGAAGCCTAGGGCTGACCTCGTGCCTGTCAGCTATGGACAAGATCGGTAGATGGTCGCCAGACATGCCGCGCTCCATCACCTGGACGCGTCTGAACGACGACTCGCAACGCAGCTGTCCGGGTACTAACACTATAAATATGTAAATCAGAACTAAAGAATTGAAGAAATCATTATAAGGGCAATGATAGAGTAGAAGTTGGGTAATTAAGGTTGTGGTTTCGAATACAATATTAAACTTGACCTCACGTCACTTACCTAAAATTATGAGCTTTTGGTTGGTCTAAATCTAAAACCAGCTTACCTACTCTTTCAAACGGCATTAGCTGCGGCAATTATGCCATGAAATATTTTCTAACTAATTGACTATTAAAAATCACAGTTTAAGGTAAGATATTATACGTTATAACATGAGTTAGGTAAAAAATAACGTACACTGATAGTGAACCAAAGACTTCAACATAGCAATGTGCTGGACGTATGCGTCATGCATAAACACAGATTTAAGCATGTTATCTACCAGTTCACGTCCATAAATTGTATTCCAGCATAATAAATGGAGGAATAAAGTATTCCGAGCTTTTAGCTCTATCGCTCTGAAATAATAATAATACTATTAGACGATTGGTGAACTATAATTAATTTCGATCGAATCAGGTAATAGCTGGATCAAACTATTTGAAACTATACAATTATCGTTATGCCACGAAGTAGAGAATGTGGTAATGCCGGTCAGAAGAGTGCCAGAGTGATGTGCACATCCATGTTAGAACTATTTTAACTGTCATTATGAAAATCGTGGCAAAAATGTTCAGCAAATGTACCTATCGTTGCCGACAGTTTTTCTAGGCTCTGTGTGCTTACCACCACCGGCCACATCATCACTGACCACTAAGAGATTGCGGTCAAGCACAGGCCTAAAATATAGTCAAAAAGAAAAAAAAGCCCATCCATCCACGTGCAGATCGTACAAAACTGAACATTCAAATCTTACGTAAACAGACCTATAACAACCTCAAATAAAAATGCTTTTAAATCAAAGCTTATAACACTCTACATAGGTATGACTTTATAGTCAACGAAAATTAATACGATGCGCGTCATAATAGCAACGAAAGAAAGAAAAACGTCGTAATGCTCCTATTTTGTAGATAAAGTTTTTACATTAATAGCCACCTACTTGTATTTGGTCCAAATATACTCTTCCCATGCAAGTGGATGCACTGAAGGAATCAAGGGATAATCTTTAGCAGCAAGGAATCCCACGATTACATTGTTCACATCAAGCTGGCATATGGACAACACACAGTTTTCACTGAAATAAATAAGAATATAATAACATTTAATGTAAACTTAAGATAAGTCGAACTTCGCAGAGAAA
Source organism: Tethea ocularis (assembly GCA_963555595.1). Taxonomy (NCBI): domain Eukaryota; kingdom Metazoa; phylum Arthropoda; class Insecta; order Lepidoptera; family Drepanidae; genus Tethea; species Tethea ocularis. The sequence continues at coordinate 6,955,911 of OY741972.1, read as the reverse complement.
CAGATACCTACCAACCATCTGCCAATAGCAGCAACACTCGACTTTTTGGGTAAAAATCTAAAGGACTTCCAAATCAAAGAAGCATTCTCTATCCAGTCAACTTCCGACCGAAAAAAAAACGCGAAGCTTAACTCTCTCATAAATAATCATAACCCCTCATAAGTAGTTCATTTTATACATATTTCCTTTAATAAGGTTGACAATCAGGCAGGCGATCCACTCGGTGGTAAGTGATGGCATTACCTACCTACCGTGTTTTAATATGTATATTACCGATGTTTATAAAACCTAGAAGGCTTACTGGCTCTTAAGTGCAACTGCCGGAACACTTAGGTGCTTAGCAACGAATGTTCATACTACCTAAGTGCCTTTATTGCAATTTTATAGGTAGTTTGTTTGTATGGCACACAAAAAGGCTCGGCTAAACGGCATACCTACCATACTATACCCGCGAGCGATATACTACTCGCTCGACCACAATCTTGGCTAGGTACCTATATTGATTAAAAATATACTTTTTTTTTTAACTCACATTAGATAAACAACATCGTTAACGTTTTCAACTCGAAAGTTTTTAGACATCGACTCATTGACTAGATCTATAATAAGAGGAGCGTCTTCCACACATGCCAACCGCAACGAGCCAAGAACCGGCGGACGAATTACTCTAGTCGCCATTTTCTTCAACTCTCTCTTCTACTCTTCAGTCACTAACATACAATGTACCTATTTATTAGTTATGCCTTTGTAATACGTATTATATTCTCTTTGTAATTTGCTGTTGTAAAACTAGAAGTAAAAAGTACGCATAAAGTATTTAATCTTCTGACATCTGTCGTACAAGTCCATCCATAATTATTCTCTTTGATCCGTACATATTCGTCAAATGTCGGCCATAGACTTTCAAGTAATTTGATTAAACAGGCAGCAGGCTGGTTCAAACAGTTTTATGAAATTGGCATGAATGAAATGGCATGGCATGAAGTCATATAAACATTCGTATTTTCTATTTGATCAAATTACTTGAACGTCTATGGCCGGCATAAGGTTCTCCTTCATTATTCTGTGCCGCCAGCAGCGTTTTCTGTATCGAGGTAAGTACCTAAGTAAAAGGTGAAACCTCGATCTATATAGCGATGACCCACTTGAGGCGATAAATGAGTTTTTTTTTTATATTGTTAAGACTTAGAACCCTTATGTTAGTAGAGAATAAAATACGACTTTTTTACATCCTTATAGTTATTTATTATCCTTAAAATCATAACTCCCTTTATTTCGGATAGATTACAAAATCATATGCGTACACTATAGCTCGTGATGACGACGGGAGAAAACAATGCAGGTAGTTTGTTTGAGCTTGCACTTAACCATAAAAAAAACTTCATTAACTGATTAATATCCTTAATATACAGAACACAATATATTCTAATAAAAAATAATTTAATTTAGTAACAATATTCCTACTAGCTCTAATTAGCATCAATAAATACGATGACTTCATTGTGTGGATCTCTTTGGGAGTGATTAGGTTACATTATATGCCACTTATTTGAAAGTAAATGGTGTGAACCAATTTATTTTAATTTTTAAATACGGTACCACAAATTTTAATATATTTTTATTACAAGATAATCCATGTAGAAAGAGCAAAATATTTACAAGAGCTCAAGTTTAAACTAAATTAGAACCCATGACCCAAACTACTTATGTATAAAAGTTTATACGATATAGGAAATTAACATAAGTGTTAAATAGCTTACTAAAACATCATTATTTAATCAATAGCATTATCTAAGGAAGTAAAATTATATTTTTTTTGTTAAAAATATTGCTTACGTCAATGTTAGGCGGACGATACCGAAAGGTGGGCCGAACTTACAGAACGCTTAAATCGATTTTATAGTACTTTTGTGAGGCTGACTTGTCTAGCTAAGAAATTTAACTGCTTATTTAATTTATTGAAAGCTGTTAGTGCAATTGATGTGACTTTTTACGCGGGGGCGTTGATTTACTGCGATGCAATCTATCTTGCACCTTATCACAAATACATATAAGGTTGATTGTGAATTAAATTGAGGACGCGCAGTTTATTTGTCCTCGCGTATCAACCGTTTCTGATTTTGGTATGCCTTAGTTCGTAAGAAGCTGGCTGGTAAGGTAATTCACGTCCTTATAGTCATATTTTCTTTTACCCTCAGGTAAATATTAATAGCTGTTAAGAAGTCCAGCCACAATAAATATTTGTATCCGTAAAAACCATTTCGTTCGTGATATACGTACATTAACTAGAGGATTATGCTACGATGACGAAGTTTATAAATGAAAACTAGACATTACAAAAATAATGGAAATTAAAAGGAATATTATAAAAGATTGCATTAAAACAATATTTTCCTAACGAGATGTCTTTTTACTAGTATAAAAATAGCGTCAATATTATTTCTTCTATATAATTCTGATACTAGCAGTATTGGAAACGTAATATACTTATCTGAAACAACACACTATAAGTGCTCAGTCCTGTACATCAGAAAACAAAATCTATTGTTTCAAAATTTACAGATGTCACAACATTCTGAAATACATTATATTATTTTTGAGACTATTATAAATGCCATTTACATAATTATTTGAGTATCGTCGAGTAAAAATCTGCCTAATAATCTAATTCATCGTTAGTTTTAGTAAAACTAGAAGCGAAATGGACATTATTGGAGTTTAATACACTTATTGATAAATAATTGATAGATCTACCAGAAAATACCTATCTAATATTATACTTATGATAATTTTAAAATACAAAATATCTGTATTAGTGCCGAATAACATGCGGTAAAATTATATCGGATCTAAAGTATGTCATTCATTAAGCATGCGAGTACAAGAGACTTACAACTATTACATAAGGCAAGTGAATAACATGATACAATTTTTAACCTAGAAACACTATCACACAAATCCATGGTTAAATCTGTAGAGATCATAGACGACACGACAATTCAAGAGCGCAGCTCACAAACTGTCCGACTGTGAAAATCAAATAGAAGAAATGCACTATCATATCGGTAATATAAAATATTTGAAATATCTGCTTTCCAAGATTTAAGATATAATTTATTCTTAGTTCATTAGCAGTTAATTTTAAGTTATTTACAGTCCAATGCTTTCCTAAGGCGTATACTGATATTTCAACATCAATACCCAATATTTACAAACATCATGATCAAGACCGTGAACATTAGAATCACTTGCACCATTACGATAATGTATGTTTTATTTGAGACAAATATTATAAAACATTTCTGTCACTAACATTATATGCTTTATTCCTGTATAACTAAGTCTCATATTATAGAAACATTTCGTGAAACTGAAACTGTGATGACAATAAAATGAGAAATGTAGTCTCGAGATAATATACCTATAAGAAATATAAAAATTATCCCCGAAGACGTAGACTAAATTCTCTGTACTGAGTAGTACTGTGTTTATCCAGATTACACCAGATATTTTTTACCAACGTAAAATGTCTCGGGCAGGCCAGTCCCGGCCAATATATATAATCATTTCTAAAAAAAGAAACGTCAATTTGTACCTTGCCCGACTCGAAAATCGAACCCAGGGCCTATGGTATCCAGAAATATCACTATATCAGTCAATCAATCACTCATACGAAATGATCACCTAAAATTATATTTTTTGTTGTCGTAACAAACTGATGGTTACTTTTCATGAAACACCCCTTTTTCTCCATGTCAGTGAGAATATTATATCATTTGTACAATAATTAGCCATTCAGCCACTAGTGAACCTAAATGACGTATGAATGTTCTGTGATTCGTTAACAACCAACCCAGTTATGTCGGAATGGTACTAACATACCTCTTATTGTATGATAGTTTCGTAAAATTTCCTAATAAGAATTTATAACTAAAAGGAAGGTATCTGTCATGTTCTCGTTCCAACTGCGCTGCAGCTCAACTCATTCATTGAGTTAGTATATTAAGCAAATACAAAGGATAGCTCGACGCACAGTAGTTCTAGTGATATTTGTGTGCACTGCACGTGACGCAGTTGAAACTCTAACATAATAGGCATTACAATAACTGGGTTGCCCGTCTGTCATGTTATAAGTTATACAGGGTTATTTTTAATAGTTTCGCTAAACTTTGCATTAGTACATACAAACTTTACTATGATACCTAGAAAAATAAAAATATCAGCAGTTATATTGGTTATGAAGATAACATTCTACCCTGAAAGTTTAGGTAAACTATTAAAAATGATTATGTTAAATGTTGTGTGGTGGAATATTAACACAAGCTCATAAGCGTGTGGATTGTCCTGATCACTTGGCAGGCTTGTGTTTGGGAGGCGTAGTGGGCGGGCCGCCTTGCTCCGCCGGCGCTCCGATAGCGACGCCTTCGCTGTCCACCTCCGTCTAACACAACATATTAAACGTTACTATTATAGGTTCAAGTTCAAGTTCTGAACGAGGCGTCACTTAGGAATTACTCTCCCCGATAAGCTCTGGCGAACATAGCATTAAATTATTTGACTGTTCAATTGACATTCTTAAGGTGGAGGTACCCCAAGTTGAGATACTTAGTAGTATAAAAAAATCTTATATTAACAAAAACTGCATCAAAACTGTATTGTGGTAGACTTGTTTCAGTCATGCATTCCTTAAATTGGTTCTGTCTGAGTCATAAGAGGAAGACTTAGTCAATGAATTACAAATTAGGAAATCCTTCCCTTCAAGCAAAATGTTGCAGATCCTGTATCAATCGTTACTTAATTATTGTATGATAAAGTTAAAAAATAAAAGTGTTCTTGGGACAAGTAACTAATAAATGACTCGCAAAATTACTCACTTTTTCATCCTTAGTGGTAGACTGTGGTGAACTAGTACCATTGTTGGCATTTGTGCTGTCAGGTACACTCTCACCACCTTCTGTGCTTGTTGTACCTGCAAAGATATGGACGCTATAAAACATATGCAAGACATATTGCATTGATTATTAATAATGGATTATTTAAAGACTATGGTACCCAAGAAGGGACATCAGATGTCATATTATATTATTAGAAAATTGCGTTAAACCTTAATGTTCGGAAATAAGTGGCTATCATATTATAAAGAGGTAATTAATATTTGTAAGTTCGGATCTAGCAGGTAATATCAGGAATTCCTGGTCCAATTGTAAAAATTCTTTGACTTATAGGAAGCTAAATTGAGTGCTATAGGCTATTTTTTTTATCCCAGGAATACAGATGTAACCGCGGGAAACAGCTAGTATTAAATATGACTATGTTAGTTACAGCCTTGATAATCGACCGTCGATGTCGATTGGTTTATATTAGTATGTTTACCAGCTTGTATATGATGCGTGTTCCCTTGTTCGGCCTCGTGCTCCCGCACTACCGCGTCCAGGTTATACCGCCGCCGGTACGAAATGAAGAATGACCGCACGTGCGCTTCCGTCTTTGTGCCTAGCGTCTCTGCGATTGCTTGGAAGTCCCTCCCTGTATCATTGTTATCATTGCAGATGAAACAAAATATAATCTAGACTATAACAAGTCTGCTACCAACACAACATACTGTAACAATATCAACAGGTTATAATTTTCTCCCTGTTTATGGTGTTGATGTCATACATTTCATTTAAAAATAAAAGAATACAAGCACTGTGACAGTTTAGGACATTGTTAACGATTGGACTGGAGTGGTCGTATGAATATGAAGTTTTAGTAAGGTATGTATGTTGAGTATGGTAGAATTAAGCGTATTATATAGGTGACGGTACCATATTTCCTGACGGCAGTGACGGCCATGAGCAGCTCGTCATTAGTCCAGCGCGAGTTGATCTTGGCGGGCGGCTCCCCGGGGCGTAGCTCCTCCACCCCGCCGGCGCCCGCCCCCGCCCCCGCGCCCGCCGCCGCCCCCGCCGCCGACCCTGCACCCTCGCCTACCTTGCGCTTCATCGCGCTCAGCTGCTGCTTATTCTGCTGTACCTACGCGTACACAACAAACTATTAATTCCTTGTCCCACGATCCTCGTAATATAGTTTTAGGTCGGAAACAGTGTGAGGTGCATATCTGGATTATCCAAAACTACTAAGGACGATCGAGTAGCAATCTATCAAGCATAATATAAAGAAATCGGGACAAGCATGGTTCTATAAATTTAAATAAAATACTGAACTTAAAATATGTAATCGCTATTATGTGTGCAGAATACATTTTTCACAATACCACCTAAAACGGTATTGCTGTACTTATAATTAGGTAGCACTACAAAATCATTGACTATTTGTAATAAAATCATTGAAGTATTCACATTCTCACATTACATCACACATACTCTTGCCGAGTCACATCCACGCTCCGAGTGCTAGCCCGATATCGTTCCGAGTGTAAGGTAGTCAAGTCAGTGTCAACGTAAGAGTGAGAATGTGTCTCGCAACGGAACTACATAGCGACATTGTGGCGAATTGCGTCTTACTTGTCTTTTTAGGGATATAATTTCTCTGTCCATTGCTTTTAGCATGGCTTCACCCTGATTGATAAGGCCGGGCTGCGGGGCATCACCGGGCTGGGGGCCGGTCGCCATGGCGACGAGATCATCGTGATTGATGTAAATGCCCCGCGGCAGGCGATGCTTGTACCGCTGCTGTTTAGAGCCGGGCCCGCGCCTGCCCGACGGTCCGCACAGCGGCCGCATCGTTCCGGTGCCTCTGTTACATTACCGCCAATATTCAAACAACAATTCCCTAATTTTACTTTACAACCACAACACACTCCATTTTAAATTGAATTAAGACATGCAATGAATGCAACGAACGGATTAAAGTAATAATGAAACGTAGTAGGTATAGTATCGTACCGACCTGGCGTGCACGAGGCAAGCCTGACACAACTTGTGCGAGTTGTGCGCCGTGGTCTGGGAGCACAGAATGCCGCAAACAGTGCACCACTTGCCCGCGCCCTCGCCGCCGCCCTCGCCCTAAACCCCAATCAACATTTTACATTCCTTCCTCAACCGACATTATCAACACCTACAACAACTTTAACAAATTCTTGTTCATGGACGGACGGACAAATGACAAAAATTATTCTCACACACTTCTTTTAAAACCCATTAGAATATTAAATGATATTCTGCACACATTAGATTCACTATACAGGTTTCCCATTTTATTTGGGGCTATTAAAGGAAGCATGCGGGAATATTTGAGGAAGTTGCAAGGAGAGGAATAAGGTGAATCATAAGTAATACGTACATATAAAAAGGATTAACACATACCTAATTACAATGATGGCATTAATATTTATTGTAGTGTATTTTTTTATTTATATTGTTCCACCAACACAATCATTTTAACGGAAGATGGAAAGTCTATTACAACATTTTAAATATAGCAGTTTGGTATAGAGGTGTTGATGTAACATGTATGTGCTATGTATAATTGATTACAATAAGTTTTTATAGTAACACAAAAATTTATGATGCATGTGGGCAGTCATAGTTTGTAGACAAAAATGCAGAGCGGTCAAACTTAAAATACAAAGAAGCATTATCAAAGCCGCTTTAAAAAAATATGATTAGGAATGCATGGTTACGATGGGAACAGTTATTTGAACAAGAGCATAAGACTTTATATCTCTGGAGAATAATTTCTAAAAAAAAACTAAAATACTTTGGAGATTTTACCTACCTTTCTTGTATAGATTAAAAAAAAACATCTTGGCCTAAGGCGTTGAAAAATACATACCAGATTAATTATGATAGATTTTATACTGAATACTCAAAACCCCAAATGGAAAAAAATAGGGCTCATATCCAGTTAAGCACACAACACAAAGATAAGGCATGTATATATACAATTATTTCATATTTTCAAATAACTGTTCAATATTAAAATAATGATGTTTGAAATAACAAGCCACAATAAAAACTTGCATGATAAAGATGACAATAATAAAGTGCGTCACTATGATAACATGGCGTGACAAAAATAGACGTAATTTTAAGGGAATGGGAATTCCGAGAGTGGTAACCAACAAACAGGAAATCTGATATACAACAAATTATGGATGACATCACACCAATCGAAGTAGACAGTGAGAAATGGAAGAAGACACTGAACATCAAGTTTCCATGGTGACAGCGAGGTTATACTCATTGTGGGGAAGCAAAGCACCCACCTGGGCGCCCTGCTGACCGGCGGCGCGATGCGACGCCCCGCCCGTCGCGAGGGACTTCCCTCCACGGACAATACCACGGTGGATAGTCCACTTCTGTCATATTCAACACACTCATGTCCATAACTAACAGTATAACAAACTATTAAAGCACCCAAAAATACAAAAAAAAATATGTATAATTTAATTGACCTTTACTCAAATTATTGAATTAATCTCAGGGTGAAATATTACTAATTCAAACTCATCATGAGGCTGACTTATCTACATGCAGAGCAAATAAGAAAATGTAGGCAAAATATGTAAATGTGTTCAAAATTATATTTACTTCAAGGTTAGACCAAAGAAGTTCTTTTAATATTATCACTATGTTAGGAAAATATGTCAACCACTCTGCATCTCCATTTACTATTTATGTCTGGCTACTATAACTTGTTATGATCTTAATTTATTGGACAATCCAGATATACTGACTGTAGGTATTTATAATTTCGAAGGATGATGAAACAATTAGAAATTATTTTAATTTTTACAATGTCGAGAACAGTACAGAACACTGCACACAATAAATAAAACGAGCAAAATATACAATATCTTTAGTTAAATACATCTTTCAATGGGCTGCACATGAATACTGAAGCAATAATACATACCTTTTCATCATTATCTGAATCCTTATCAGAGCCACCTGGTTCAGATCCAGGTCCAGGTTCCCGCTTGCCAGTTCCAGAACTAGTAGCATTGCGACCTTCACCGACCACATCCATGAGTGAAGTGCGAGCTCTCGTCTTTTTCCAAGAGTAATAATATTTTACTAGTGATGCTATTGATTTATCGGGTAACTGTTAAACAAAATAATTGTACAGTTCAAAACAAATAACAGTACATAGTTACACTCCACATCATAAAAAACATAGCAAGCTGATACATAAAATTAAAAGGTTTTCACTTACCATTTGCCGTATTCTATGAAAACTTTTGCCATGAAATTGGAATGCCTGCTCAAAAAGCACCTTATCTTCAACTGTCCACTCATCAGGGAATGGTGTAAAGTTGGCAAGGTCCATAGAAGCTCGGTTAAGATCATGTTTGTGCCAGAACAACATACCAAGTGCTTGTTCCCCATTATATCCATACTTTTCTTTGGCTGTAGTTATATATTCATCCACTAAAACATTTGTCATGTATAATAAAAAGGAACATACTAAAGTAATAACAACTGCTCAAATATACCTATGTATTTGCAACTTACATTTCATGTCAGATATATCACATGTTGGTGACCAAACTAGTAATGCTCTGTCAGAGATGAGTTCTGGTCGTCGCTGTTCCACTGGCTCCAGCTCAGGGCAAACAGCTTGATAATCTCGACCTACTCTGATCTTCTCAGCTGCAAACGGTACTACTGCTTGGTTTCATGTTACATTGATGATGAGGTGAGGGCAGCATGAAGGCGATGGTGGAAAGCATAAAAAATAAAGCATGATGTCAGATGAATATTAAAAATTACGTACGCTAAAGCATATGAAAACATCTAAAGCTATAATACGCCATGAGTTACAAGCGTCGCACGTCGCACGTATTATTGAGTAAAGTACCTATCTAGTAAGTACATATATCGCTTAGACGAAGTAGGTACGAATCGTGCAAGACATTGCGAGTATTGTGACTGCCAGATGGGTACTGGTTCCCATGAAACAAGCATAGTAAAATTTCAAAATCTGCCATACCATTCTCGTCTTCTGAACTGGAATCTGGACTTCCATGGCCATTGGGGCTTGGCCCCCTTGACCGCTTCCCATTTCGAACATCATTACTTCTTTCGGCCAAAACCATCGTTTCACACAAAACAACACAGGTTTCACTGGATTTTATAAATAGTTCATAGGTTCATTTGGATATTATTCAAGATTTAGTTTAAGGTTTTATAGGAAATACGGAGCTTCGCACTAAAAATTCAAACGTGATTCAAACCACCGCATCAATAATTTGACAAATCAGCCGCACAGGGTAATGGTTCATTCAATGGCGTCTGTACTTGAGGCATTCACTTCTAAATAATAAATTATGCGTCTATGTAGTATTATATATCAAACATAACAGAACCTATCATAGATGTGTAAAAATAATTAAAATAACGTACAAAACTACTTCAAGGCTAACATTTTGGTCATCAAAATTATACATTTCGTTAAATTAAACAGTTTGAAACTAAATTACCACTGGCAACATAATTATACAGACTTTTAGAAAAGCTGTAAGACATAAAAATAATAATAAATTCGTATGATTATTCAGTAATTCATCACTGTAATGTAGTTAAACTCCTCTGGCCTAATTTTTATTGATAATTTATTGTCTGTTTTTTTTGTTTTGCTTAGGATTTCAGCACAAACGGAAACTTTTATTGATTAAAATCATTTTTTGTTTTAAGTTCGTGACAACAGATGGCACTAGTATAGGAGTATTAGGAGTGAGTATACTTCCCGTTATAATAATAAGTACTCTTCTGAATATACTATACTATTTATTTTCCTAAAACCTTCCGTAAAAAAATATCAAACTGATGGCGAAAACCGCATCAAAATCCATTGCGTGGTTTCGGTTAGGAGGAGTTAACGGGTATACTTACAGACAGACAGACGCGAAGAGTGACTTCATTTTATACTATTTTAGATTAGATGAGATTTAGATTAGATTAGAAGATTAGATAAAGAATAAAGAAGATTTCACAATTTCCGATTTTTACTCTATACTCTTTGATAGAGATACGCGCTCTGCGCGGTTCTGACAGTTGTCTACGATGAAAAGATTCTCTCCGAAAAAGATCGATTTGAATCAAATCCCGATGAACAGATTCTATAAAAAATCGAGGCCTAAAAGATTTGAATCGATTCATTGCTTAATATCGATTAAAACAATCGATCATTTTTGCGCAATAAACGATTCTCGGATTAATCGGAATCAGATTGCCAACCCTACCGTATTCTTCCGTCTATGGCAGGCATCCACAGAGTAAGGTATCTCTCCCTCCCTCACCTCCCTGGTTTGGTTTCAGAACGTATTCCTAAACAGTCAGATTTTCAGAAACTGTGGCTAAGATTTTTTGGTAGTAACAATTTTCTTTTGCGATTCAAGATGTTATCAAAATAGATAACGATTATGTTGCTTTTTAATTCAGTCGCGAACAGGTGGTAGCAAGAGACGCGCCAGTGGTAATAATATCTCATAGCTTTCGAGCTATCGATAAAAATGCCACTGCCGTAAACGATACCGCGTTGTGTTATATTATTTTGCCAAAAAAGGGCGCACAATTATTATGAATGTTATGTAACGGATGTTTTAGTGCTCCATTAAGTGATTTAATATCTTGAGGAAGATGAGGACGGTGGCTTTGATCAGCGGGGGGAAGGACAGCTGCTACAATATGATGCAGTGCATCGGAGCCGGGCACACGATCGTCGCCCTGGCCAACCTCCAACCTCAACATAAAGGTTACTTTTTTCGCTCACACATTTATACTCGAATATTTACTCTAAAATGAACTAACTACATGTGTTGAAGTCAATAAAATCTTGTTAGAATATGTTGTGAATTAAAATGTACATTTTAATAAAACTCTTGATTACTTGTCATTTCGTAAACAATATTAGACAAATATTTTTGAAGAAACCTGTCACAGAATTTTGTCTTAAGTTAAATTCTGTAATAGGTACTTTATGTATTTATAAGTTACCGATGATTAGCATGTAATTTATAATAGTATTCACAATATAATTAACTTTTCAGATGAACTGGATAGCTACATGTATCAAACTGTGGGTCACCATGGTATTGGGTTGTATGCTGAAGCTATGGGACTGCCACTGTACAGAGAGACCATATCTGGAGTAGCTGTCAACCAGGGTAGAACATACAGGCCCACTGATAATGATGAAGTTGAGGACTTGTTTAGACTTATGACTAAAATCAAGGTAATAAAAATATAATTTTTAACCACAATAGGTGTATGTAATAGGGAAGTAGGAAGCATCATAAAATGATGACTATCAATATTTAATTCAAATGGAGAATACATACAACTTTAATATTACAAGTACAACTTTAGATTATCCAATGAATTTTATCTATAAGCCAGACAAAGAATCCATGATGATTATTTTCCTATTCTCAAGCAAATTGGTTAATTCATGTAATTATTGCTAAAGCAATTATATGAATTGCTTCTTATTTAATTGTTTATTCAGATCGACTTGATTATCATTTGGTTTGTGGGATCAATTTTATTTAATTAAAATTATGCTGATACTGCGTTAAATGCAGTCTTTATTTACTGTGATTATATTCAGTTCAACATGTAATTTCAAATGGAAGCTTGAAATTGGAATATATGAGACACTTAATTTAGTAATCTGCCCAATTGTATTTTCATTTGAATTGTGACCTCTGAATATTCCAAATAATCAGTTAATATTCAAATAAATAGTGTAAATATTGTTTTACAATGTAGTTTGTTGAAAATAAACGTTGAATGTTACTTGAAATTACCCATGTTGCAAGTAACTTTCAATTTTTATTTTCAAGAAACTGTATTAGTAATTTTGTGTATAACAAATTTAATCATTGACGCATACAAGCTGAAATGAACTGACAAAATGAAAAATTAACTATTAGCAGACTCATTACTGTTTTCAAAGTCATTAATGTTTTTTAAATTGGTTTCATTGACATTGTAACAAGTAATTATATTATTTATATACTAAGTTGTGTGTGTGCATTGTTTGGAACAGGGTATCATAACTAACGGTATCTGGTGTAGCTGATAAGGGTTTATCTGCTCCTTTAATTGACACATATAATTAAATAGCTTGTCTCCAGTAGCCTGGGTTCAAGTTCCATTACAAATTGATGTTTAATTTTTATGATAAGAAATGATAGATACTTTTATTTGTAATGGTTACAAAACTATTACAATATATTTACTCAGGATTGCAGAAAATATTTGTATCAACTTTGCATCTAGACCAGAGGTTCCTAAAGTGGTCCAGGTGGACCCCCAGGCGTCCACAGGAGCCTCGACGGGGTCTACGTTGGCGTGTAATTTTTTGTGGAGTTTTGGGAATATAGTAGAAATGTAGCTACAGGATGTCCACCTTAACCAGCAAAATTATGAAAGTGGTCTATGAGAAAAAAAGTCTGGGAACCTCTGATAAATTTTAGTTATCTACTTTCAGCACCAACTAATATTTAGTTTGTAAGGACAAAGAAAATAAAATAATTATTAATATTGCTAAACCTAGACTGATCTATCCGTCTTTGATATTGATAGCAAACAATCTAATACTTTTATAGTTTCTTTATTAAGAACTTTTTGAAGGGCATTTCTTTTTTTTTTAAGAATTATAAATATTTACAACCATTAATTTATTACATTTTTTATATGTATAGATAATCAATAAAACTATTTATTCTATAATGTACAATATTTACAATTATTTACAACAAATATACAAACTACATATAAAAAAATACCTCGATTTTAAGAATTTAAGTTATTAGTAAACAAAATACAAAAATTATCTCCATTTATTGGTTAAATTAAAAAATCTTACTTAACAACATCAAAATGATTTATGATTATTGTTCTAGAATGAATTAGCTATAGAGGCTGTTGCCGTTGGCGCAATTCTATCTGATTACCAAAGAATAAGAGTTGAAAATGTGTAAGTATGCTTTTATATACTTACTAATGCACATTTTAATTGTCTTCTAAATATTTCATTATTAATCAGTGGAAGTGGTATTCAGAATGCAAAATCAAATATGGGTTGTAATTATCATTTATTTTCTCAATCATGTCTTGCAAATTAGCTTCTCAATAAATTACATTATTTTATAAGTATCATTTTATGTTGATCTTCTATTGCAGCTGTCGGCGATTAGGTCTAGTTTCACTTGCATACTTATGGAGGAGAAATCAAAAGGAACTCTTACAGGAAATGATAGTCAGCGGTGTGGAAGCTATTATTATAAAGGTAAGCTTATTAATAACGCAACTATCGATATTTTGATAATCGTTTTAATAATCTAAATATGAAAAGGAAAATGAGATTGACTGATGACTGACTGGTCTATCAAGGCACAGGTCAAACCACTGGGCTGAAATGTAGCATACAAATAGCTATTTTTACATAGGCATCAATAAGAAAGGTTCTTTGAAACTTCAATCCCTAAGGAGGGAATCGCGGGTGAAACTACATGACGGAAGAAAGTAGCAACTTTTATTTTCAGATCTTGAATATATGTTTATTTTTATTCAATGCATTTAAAAATGTAATAAAAACCTAGTATCAGTTTAGGTAATTGAACGCCATAAGTGGCATCTGCAGTAATATTTGCATTAATGTATCTTATCAGGTTTTAACTCAATGCATATCCTAACATAACTGCCAAGAAAAATAATATTTTATCAGTAAAAGAATTCTCGTATCTTTTTGTATACAGTAAAATCATTGCCTGACTCAACTAAATATCTCTGCTGGTTTATTTTATCAAACACTCCCGCGGGTTTACCCGAGTTCATGAGATGGAAAGTATCCAATAGAATTTAAGAATGATGCCACTTTCAATTTGTGAAATCAGTGGTTCTGGAGATTACAGTGGTAATTTTGTGAGTTTCTGTGTCACATACACATAACACACAAATTAGCACTCTCTATACTTAATGTTAGTACAGATTTGAATCTGATCTAAGAATGGATATCAAACCAAAAATATTTTTTTATCGCATTTCTTAATAAAATATAAAAATACCGTAAAATCATCATCATGTGTCATCAAAAATCGGCGAAGAAAAATACGAAAGATATAAATAAGCATTTACTTGATTTATTACTACTTGCTACTAATACTAATTAGGCAGCGATTGGACAGAGAGATCCGACATGCCCTATGACTTCATAGGCCACTACAGCCATATAAACTCCATGCTAATTTCTGCTTTGCTAGAAAGAGATAGAGATATAAATTCTGCTGTTTCTTAAATGAATGAGCGTTTATTAAAGCAATACAAAAAAATCATGCATATTCCTTTATTGACCCATTGTAATCTGTCTGACGTTCGGTTGGGCGATTCGAGCGAAAGATAAACTCAAAAGAGGTATCTTCGTATTTCAATTTTGTGGAATAGTAATAGCGCCGAAATTTCGTTGAACATGTATTTTTGCATGCCTCGTTATATTTACCTTGCATGTGATACTGCTTATCCACAGTTATTTACTTAAACGGCACAGATATACGAACTAATATAGAGGAAAAAATATACAGCCGACTACAACTAATAGAAATTGAGATAGAGTGTTCATTTGTACGTCTTTACGTTGTAATAGATTGAATGAAATTTTGCATAAAGATAGTTGGGCGAGCTTGAACATAAAGGTACATGTTATCCCGAGAATGCAGTCAGTCACGTTTTATATGTTTAGACTAGCTTTCCGCCCCGCCCTTTCACCCGCGATCCCCTATTTTACCCCCTTATGAGTTAAATTATCAGCAATGCTATCTTAATGGAACCTACACTTCACAAAGAACATACCCCTTCAAATTTCATGCCTCCAGGACCAACAGTATGCGTATAATATTTAGATTATCATAGTAAAAGTTAACATTTTGTTGTGCAGGTGGCAGCTCTAGGCCTAGACCCAAGGATACACTTGGGTATGACCATTCGCGACATCCAGCCGCATCTTCTAGTCATGCACGAGAAATATGGACTCAACATTTGCGGGGAGGGCGGGGAGTACGAGACTTTCACTTTAGACTGCCCTTTGTTCAGAAAGAAGCTTGTTATGTATGTAATTTTTTTTATTTGTACAAACGTTGTTGAAAAAGGATAGGAGATATTGAAAGCTGTCAAATTATTCCATGCCTACGGGGATATAGTCGTGACTGATGAAGTTCACCCTTAAATTCACGTTGATATAATCGCAATCGGAATAATTTGACAGGACAATAATTTGTTTTATCTTTTTCTTATGTTTCTTGTTAGAAAGAATGAAATATTAATTTTTTTTTTTTGTAAAACAGAATCGTGGCCAATAACGACTATTTTGACAGGGTCACTGCAATTGAGAACACCTAACTCATGATTCAAGGCAGCTAAAAATATTAAGTGTATTTTAAACCTATGATTATTGCAGTGCTAATGCTAAAATCTATCTCGCGAACATCATTGACCACTGTTGGTACACTGCGTGGCAATGGTATTGATCGATAGTAAAATTGTATTCATGTCTTTAAATATGTCATGTGTATATCGTTATGTTTAGAAATGTTGCGTATAAATATATGAATTTTTTCCATCAAACAGAGATGAAAAACAACTGGTGATGCATTCAGATGATCCAGTCGCACCCGTTGGCTATTTAAACTTAAAACTGCACCTGCAACAGAAGGAAAACTTCGACGAAAATATCAAACTACCTCCAACTGTCAAAAACGCACTAGATTTTTTAAACGACTTGAGCGATACTGTATTCAGTGATATAAGCGATATAGAACTAAGCGAGACGGAGATAGATTCTATTGAGAAGTTAGAGAAGGAGGAGAAGAAGAAACAAACTGAACTGAACCCTTTGCTCACTTATACAGAAGATAAAACTGATGTTTCTACTAGTTTAGATGTGACTGATAGTCAGAATGAGAGTTTGGAGAGTATAGAAGACGGGTATAACTATGAATCCCCGGAAGATAGTGAACAACAGCCTGTGTTAGATCATAGCTCTATATATGGTAATAAACATGGGTGGTATTTCATTGGCGGTATTGTTGGTGAAGGAAATGATACCGGACTGGCGACGCAGGATGCTATGAAAAAACTCATTAGTAGGTAAACTTGTTCAGCTTTATTTTGATAGTCTTTTATTTGCACGTGTAGTCTCACTGTATAATGTACCTACTAGTTATTCACTGCGAAGTATGGAAAAATATATAAAATTCAACTACCAATATGATAACTAAATTATTTAATAGTCCCCTTATTACAACCAATACTAAATACCAAAAATACACTGTCTGAAATATCTACTTCCAAGGAGTCATTAACTCTGTTCTCGTGAATTTCAGACTTATTGGAATGTGAAGACTTGAAGTTACCAGATGTGACTTCAGTTAACATATACATGCGGGATATGGGGGAATATGCAGCGTTGAATGAGGTGTATGTGAACACATTTTGCTTCCCAAATCCTCCGACACGTGTGTGTGTTCAATGCCCGTTGCCGAGCGATGTTGGACTTATATTAGATGCTGTGAGTATGCTAATTGTTGTTTGGAATTTAACTCCTTTTTGATGCACTGGGCCGCAAAGAAAGTGTACAACAGTAAATCCTTTTTATTTCTTTTTGATAAATGTAAAAAACAAGAATAAAATTGTATGGTTTATAGTTACCGACACACTTTATTTGCAGTGTGTTTGTTTTCTTATTCTGTGTTCTTTGTGCTCGGTTATAACTAATTAGAGGTCGGTGCAATATTTATGATTCGATCCACAATCTCGTTTTTCACCTTAAACCAGAAAATCCTTTCTCATCGGATGCCTACCTCATACAAAGAACACATCCTCCAAGTTTCAGGTCTCTACGATCGGCGGTTCAGGTCAAAGCATTTTATATTTATAGATGATACGTTAATTTTGAGATGAGTAATTACTGAGTTTATTGCCGGCTCTTCTCAGAAAAAGGACCCTTCGAACCGTGAATTCGAGTCTCACAATTCATAAGTACCTGTGAAGGTCTATTTGAATAAAAATATTTCATTACCAGAGTAATGAAATATTTTTATTCAAATTAAAAACTAGTTAGTATCCACAGAGACATGTATTATAATGACAAACGCTGTAAGAATATTGATTAAAAATATATTATAGATTTAGAGTCTGATATAAATATGATAAAAGTAATAAAACTCCTGGTAAGGTAACTACAAGTATCATGCTCATATTACAATATTGATGAATGATGGATCATATATTTATAAAGTATATTGAAGTTTGATCTATATTTTACGATGATAGTGAAAATCACTTACAGCATGAATGATTATTAAGTCATAATAAGATACATTATCGTGATATATACTGACGGATAATATCGAGATAGTATAATAGTAATCTCACTGCAAGAATAAAAAGTGAAATGATAAGAATAATAATGGACGTGTCTGTTTTATCATGACCCTTTTTTACAACGTCCAACCGTTTTCAGTTCAAATTTGATTAAAATACAAACACAACTTTGATGTGACCTGAAATTAGTGAAAACAGCTGCTGAACTTATTTCTACCAAATATAGCTAGTAATCATGCCATAAATTTGGATTTAAAAGCTTGATGATTTATATATTTTAGACATAGATTAAAATACACTCTTTAAAGCACAGCACTTAACTTCTACCATCCGATTCCATCATCAAACCCTTTAATGGCTTGCACTTTAGCCAAGAAAATTCCAATAAGTCCAAAAAGCTAGCATCCATTGTTCCGTTATGGAGTTCCAGTGCCTGTTTTCCAGGTCCATTACCAAATCCGCTCGATTGTACTAAATTATTGTATTACAAACTACAAACACTTGCGTTTTATAGTATGTTTACTTGTATAAGTTGAATGATTGATGGACTTACTAGATTTGTATACTTAGTTTGATAAATACAGGGTAATAAAAGCGTGTTAAAAAAAAAGATTCTACTGCCATTTTCTGAATATGATCATCTGAAACTAATTTGCCTGTCATATCTACAGGTTGCGCACAAAGCAAGCATAAACAATTACAATGAGACTGATAGCATCAACCCGAAAGAGCGAGTCACGATGCACGTGCAGGGTATATCGCATTGGGCGCCCGCCAATATTGGACCTTATAGTCAAGCAGTCAAGGTAATTTTTTTTTTTCATGAAACGAAATACTATAGGGAAAAGTCTTGTCTTTGTATGTTTTTCTGTTATTGATGGATGGCACTGATTGGTATGACAATATCGTTATTTTTATAAAATTATATAGTTTATCTTGTGTCAGGAAGAAAGGACGCAAAAATCGATTCGATCAAGTCACAAGTTAGATACTTCCATGTAATATTATAAAAATAACCTGTTTGCCCTCCCAAGATTCTTATGGCTGCAATGTGGTAATCAATCGGTCATCTACCAAGGACATTTAGAAGGCTTTGAGTGGGTGACGTTTTAGCGTTTCAAGCTATATGGTTGACTTCTTTGATGTACACGGTCGGTTGCGTCTCAACGTCCTCTTTTAGTCCTCGGTTGGGAGCTTGAAATAGTGTAGTAACCTATTCGAAATTAAATTATTATGTGAACATATAATAGGTTGGCGAAGTGATTGGGACATGCGGTCAGATCGCTTTAGTCCCGGGCACCATGCAACTAGTGGAGGGGGGAGTTCGGCGGCAGTGCGCGCTGGCGCTGCGGCACCTCACGCGCGTCATCCGCGCCATGCATCCGCGCGCGCACATCCGCAGCGTCGTGCAGGTACGTCTTTATTGCATATCACTAGTAGACCTAGTAGTAATAGAGACGATCATTTACATCTTTAAAAAGATTTCTGTATTATTATACAGAAAAAGTTTATCGCGGAACAACTCATCCATTGAAAATGTCATAGGCAAGCATAGGTATCTTCCGCCAGGCTGGGTCATCGCGTCTGGGGACTGTGGTCGAACTGAATCTTGTTATTATATATCATCCAGCTTTTCCCGGGATAAAAAGTAGCCTACGTGTCAATCCAGGGTATGATCTACACCGTACCAAATTTCATCAAAATTGGTCCAGCCGTTTGAGCGCTAATTAGTGACAAACATACTCACAAACTTTCGCATTTTTAATATTATGTAGGATGGTCGAGAGAATTCAAAAACACTAAGGCGATGATAGCTCAGTGCTAGTGACGTCGAATGCCGACACGAAGGTCGCGGGTTCGAATCCTAAAAATGAGCTAGAGCTTTCGGTGAAGGAAAACATCGTGAGGAAACCATAGCACGATCGTAGGGTATTTTGTAGTACCCGCTTGGCTGACTACCACCCTTAAAGTTGAAAATCTGTCGCCAAGCACCTTTCGGTGTGTTCCGAGCTGCACTTGAGAGCCAGGTCCTTTCTAGGCTTTGTGTGCTTACCATGATCGGCCACATCATCACTGACCACGGTGAGATTGTGGTCAAAAGCTTATCTATACTAATATTATAAAGAGTAAAGATTCGATTGTTGAAGCTACATTATCCCCGAAGGTTATAAGCTACTTTTTATCCCCTTATATAAAAAAAAATGTTTAATTATTATTTTAAGCTAATTAATGCTTATTTAGACCTCTGCACCTAATCTTGTTGTATTGTATTGTAGAGTGTGTGCTACACGACGGGCGCGGAGCGGTGCGGCGTCAGCGAGGCGCGGCGGCAGCTGGAGCGGCGCACGGCCGGCGCCATCGTGCAGTACGCGCTCGTGCAGGCACTGCCGCGCGGCGCCGCGCTCGAGTGGCACGCCTGGGCGCACACCGACAACAACCGCTTCGAGTGTTAGTCTCCATATCCATCATTCATAATACCGATCATTACTAAAACAAGTTTCTTTTTTTTTTTTATACTACTAAAGTAGCAAGCAAGCATACGGCCCACCTGATGGTAAGTGGTTACCGTCGCCTATCCCCATTTGCAATAGCAGAGATATTGCCAATGTGTTGCTGACCAGTTACAATACCGAGAAGGCAAACAGCATGGCTTCTGTCAATAATTTAATTTTTGGTACAAGCTTTTATTGGCGACTGTACTTTTTTTTGCGCAGTCTTCGACTACTCGTTAAGACGGTTCCGATAAGCCCAAACTCGATGAGGTTGTGTCGTTTTATTGCGGAGTTCCTATATGGTCACCTTCTAGCTCCAGCATCAGATCAGCTCTAGGTTATATTATTATTTTGCACTGTCATCCCATTTACACATGCATGCAAAATTTCAGCTCAATCGGTAACCGGGAAGTAGGTCAGATTTAACTTGCAAAATTCCATTACAGACAACGGGACAGAAAGTAAATAAAAGCTTGTAAATAATATAATTAGTCCGTCAGTTAGATTACCAAAAAATATTGAACACATTTTTTTTTTTCTTTAGTTCCGAAAACTAAAAATAACGAAAATACAGTGGGTTAAAATTTCGCATGACGTCACGTCTAAGTACACTTTTTTACAAGAGAGATGACGTCACAATCACCCACTCCTGAACTTTGATGTGACTCATCTTTGTATTTTTTTGTTGTTTTGATAAAATAAAAACTACGTATCCAATATTTTTTGATAACCAAACTGACGGACTAAACAGAATTAATATTTTTTTACCCAGTCATTATCCCTATTACATGCTCATCAACCATACACCAGTCAACAATAAATTTTAATATAGTATCGATTCTGACACAATATAGCGTTTGACAATCTCGATCAACGTTTGATAGTCCTTTAGAAAAATTAAAAGTCATATTCCACGTAATCCAAGCACACTTCCACGCAGCACAAACTAGCAAAGATTGCATGAAGTGTGACTGTTAGGCCTGGACTAACTACGGACTCCTAAAGCGGAGATGGGAGAAGAGATTTATTTTCATATAAAATACAAACTTCACACAGATAGTTCAGCCATTTTGTACAAAAATACAAATTATATACACAAACCTTCCTCGTTTATCGCTCTTTCTATTAGTGAGAACCGGATCAAAATCCGTTGCGTGGTTTAGAAGTTAGCGAAGAAACAGACTCGAGGCAGACAGCGCTTTGTTCGATACTATTTAGAGATTATGTGTGCTCAAGTAGGCGTAGTCGCATACAGTTGTATTATCTGTCATACACCACTATCTCACGATAAAGGAATCCTCGGTCGTAAATAATTTAGATAATTCTTACATAATATCGTGAATGATAAATGTTCCTCTATTTTTTATTTGTGTCATAAATTACGTGACCGAACATCATACTATCCAGGCAATTGATTGGAATTCAGTATTTATCTACTGAACATAATGATAATGTTTATTGAGCAAAAGCCCCACTACAGCCTTACCTAAGTAAGGCTTTGTATATACATTAATCTAAAGGCTCCTGTATATTTATGTAGATGGAAATAGCTTTTCTCTTTAATTGTAGTAATTTTGTACAATAGATGAAGAAACTGGATGCAATGTGGGTGAATACAAAGTTGCCATCACAAGGAGATGGAACTATGAAAATACTGTCGCTGCGTTTGTCTGCTATGTTGCTACAGGTAACGACAAATTTATGATAATATAGCTATGAAGGTACCAGTTTCTGTATAAAAATAACTCAAGTGCAGCAGCTGGCATACTTGAAGTGACTGCCTGTACTGTACCTATTTTTTAACGTTGTTTATGAATAGGCTAGTTGACAGCTCATCAATCTTTGAATTCAGAGTTGCCATATAATAGTTGTTCATAACGATGATTACAATAATCCCTGATTTGGCTACTCATTGAAAAGTAACCCTATACAAAAAAAGAAAAGACAAAAAGTTGCAAATGTAGGTTGTAATATAGGCGGCGGTGACCAGTTACCATCACGTAGACCGTCTGCCTGTTTGTCAACCTATTGACATAAAAAATCCTACTTCCAGGATCATCCCCGTCGACGTGCCAACTATCTTTCCCGAGCGAGGAGGCGTGCCACTCGCACCGGCAGCTCGCCGCGCAGATGCGGCGCGCCGACCTCGAGGAAGTGCTGCAATACGCACTCACTAAACTCATCAACGACTGCCGGGACAAGGACACCAATCCCGCTGTTAAGATGAGAATATTCTATCAGGTAACTCACTCACATCCACAGGTACATGATAATAAAGACAATATGCTGTCGCCAAGCACTTACCGGTGTGTTCCGATAGCTGCAATTGAGAGCCAGCCTTCTAGGCTTTGGTGCTTCAACCTTCTACCATCATCACTGACCACGGTGAGATTGTGGTCAAACACTGGTCTATACCTAGTAAAAAAAACGTTATTGTATATTGGAAGCTCACTATCTGCTTATATCGCGTCTCGGGTAGCCGCTGGTCACTAAGCTGCAAACAAAAAGGAGCCTTATAGTTAATGTACGATTGGTTCCAGGTGTGGAGTGCCCCTAGAATGAGTGAAGTGTTGGAGGCGGTGAGGGCAGTTCGGGAACGTACCGGCGTGTGCGCGGCCGTCACGCTGGTCCCGGTCCTGGCGCTGCACAACGCCTTCACCTTCCTCTCCATCAGCGGGCTGAGGCTCGACGAGTGATCATACACATGGGTAATCTTATCTGTCTATATAATGCCATGCTTGCCAGCAACGTCGTGACGATGTATTTTCCTCTGACGTTAGGGAATGTAAGAACCTAACATACTAGTTGTGCTGACACAGTTGTACGCTAAAAGGCGGAGCATATTAGATGGATACGCCCTATTGTATCCATAAGATAAAAGAAGTGAAATGGAGGATTATCTTTTTTTTTACAATGTTGCCTGTATTTGACCACAATCTCATAGTGGTCAGTGATGATGTCGCCAATGGTGGTAAGCACAAAAAAGCCTAGAAGGGCACTGGCGTCTCAAGTGCAGCTGTCGGAACACACCGGAAGGTGCTTGGCGTCAGATTTTTTCAATTTGAGGGTGCTAGCTAGCCAGGCGGTACCTACCACCGTGCTATGTTATATGTATCCGTTATGGTTTCCTCACGATGTTTTCCTTCACCGGAAGCTCAAGCTCATTTTAGTTCTTTGGTAGTTCTGTCCATCCCAGTAAAATGTATTTTGTTACCATAATTTCCAAACTAAATCATTATTAATGTAATGAATCACAGATGAGAGAAATAAAATACTTGTTTATCAGATAACTCTCGTATCACTGCAGGTTTACTACAATCATAATGTTTTATTGATTCTTCAATAAATACCCGTATTTCAAGAGTACATCAATTTTCTTTTTGTTCACAGGTTTCATCGAAAAATAAGGATACAGATGCTTTATTGCCAGTTTATAAAATATATTTGCTGAATATTTTCAGTGTTTATAAAATTTTGTTAATTATGCTACCGAGTTTACCATACTGTAAGTCAAATTATATAAATTATTTTTTATTGCACTTCAGCGTTTTAATGAATACCTAATCTATCATTCTTACACGATAATTAATAAGAAAAACAATATTCAAATTAAATTTATTTTATTTTTTTACAAAATTGACCGAACAGTGCGAGATTTCTAGAACGTTACACTTGCATTAAGTAGACATAAAGTTATCATTATTCTCTTACAAGTAAGTCTTAAGAATTCACCTGTGTCAATAAAGCAATGCGAATTACGGCGTGAGACACACCAGAACCAGTTGTGTATATCGTATAAAAGATATATTATCATGATTTGACTGATGAAATAATTTGTGGACAAAAAAAATTATCTTAAAAATTGTCACTAAGTAAATTATGATTAATAATTAACCGAAGCATAATTATAAACTAAAAACATGATACATTACTTGTCAGTATTCGATGAAGTTACTGATCATCTACTGCACTTATACAATATATTTCTAATACAATGTATAATACACAACATAGGGGATAATTGCACACAGCAGTGGTTAAAGGACGATAGCGCGCAGAGATTACCATAAGTACAGCAAATGCATACACGTGTCGGTACGAGGTTTACGTATACCGAAACCGTAACTCATCTAGTGGTAGCAAAAAACCAGTCAACAAATCAGCTGAAAAGAAGCTTCGCTCTGGAAACGATTATCACCCCAGCTATATTATTTAATACTATCTTCGTAACACCGTAGAATAAATAAATAATTTCTCATAATGAAAATAAACATAATTACTATTATAACTCTGTGTTAAATAATTTATTTGATCTTTTTATAATAATTATCATTTATAGATTTTATTCTATATCATTAGGTTGATATGGTTTCCAGAGCGAGTACGCGAATATTAGTACATAAAGGTAGCCTATGTGTTTTGTACTTTGAAATTAAGTAAGGAAAATAATAATTGTCACTTGAAGAAGAGCTGCTGAATTTTATTCGTACAATTAAACTACAAAAAACGTAATCTTAAAATGTAATCTATATAGTGAAATTAATCAACAACTTTTATAAAGTGTGTATTAGGGGGAAACATACCTATCGTAAATCATACCGATCAGTTCATAAGAAAATATCTTCAGGCGTCATAGACATCATAGTATTTACGTTACGTATGATATCAACCTGAAGAACTTAGATTTTTTTCTTGTTTGCAACAATCCTCAAACATTATAACGGGTCATGAGATTGTATACAGCTGTATCCATAAAAAAGTATAACTAAAATAAATACCTTACTAAGCAAAATTAACGATATAATCTAAAATAATTCTATATCGAAAAACAAAATGCGCACTGTTTCAATTTGCACGTGCATCTACATATTTTTGAAAAACAACAGTGACAAACTTAATTTTTTTGAAACAATTCAAATGCATTAAAAGGCAGATTTTTTTAATCATATATGTTTATTTTATTTTTCATATTTGAAAACTAAATAATTCGTAAAGAACAAATTAATAGACATACCTATATTCATCTATAGTTATATAAGATACTCCTCAAAGTTTGTCGAGGACAAGGATGGTATGTTATGATTTAGTACAGTCAGGTCAGGTCAGGTCAGTTTGGGTGACACTGCGCACAGTATACGTCACGCGCATACATACGCTCCAATCGCGACCACACTTGCACTCCGCACTCGTACACACAATCAACCTGTTCTAACGTTAATAACAAACCGTGGACAAATACACAATACATGATTTGTCTCGCAGGGTACTTTAAAATGAAACTATGAATATTATTAAAAATAGTATGATTGCCCAGCTACCCATATAGTGAAGTTAGTTTTAAGTTACTGTACAGCTTACACGTCAATTATCTGCGATCTATAGCTATCTATCTAACCACTTTATGATGTTCATCGTCTTTCAGTTCAAACCATCTATCTCCCTCTAGGGATACGATAATAATATACATTATAATTTCGATCGAGTTCAGTTCCTCCGTCGATCCCGAACCGAGATCTCGACGCATAGAATAAGTAGAATACGCAGCGATAACACAAAGAGACAATACAACCGGTATCTCCTCACTATCCGATAACTTACACGTAGCCTACGGGTTAATCGTTATATTAATCAGATTTATGCAACAGTTTACCTTACAACCGTAGTACCGAAGCGAATAAGAGTTACATATAGACTAATAACAGCTAAATATATTACAGGGTCCGATTCTATACACTGAGGGGGGTTAGCGCCACTCACTCCCGAATAATAGTTAACGCACTGAGTTGATCGTCAACGTTCACTAGCACGCGTCGCCGTAGCCGCCGCTCAGTCGCCGAAGTGGAGGCGCAGCGGTCGGGCGGACTCGGTCGCGCTCGGCTCGGGCTCGTCATCCACGTCCACGTCCGCGTCCACGTGGTGGGGGGGCGTGGCCGCGGGCGCCAGATCGGCGTCGGCTTCGGCGTCAGCGTCGGCCACGGAAGCGGCGGCGTCGCGCAGCCGACTCTGCAGGTACTGCCGGTGCGCGTACTTGTTGAACCGCCGCTTGGCCATGAACAGCGTGGCGATGGTGCGCGGCGCGAGTCGCACGGCGGCGGCGCGCGAGGTGATCCCGCCGCGGCGGCACTCCGCGCACGTGTAGTCTAGCACCTTCAGCTTCGACACCGTTTGTCTAACGCATTCTGTCAGACAACAACGACCAATATCAGTCGCGGTCGGTTTCGTGAACTACCGCGGTCGCGTAGCTACGGGCGCACCCGTCCCGTAGCGTACGCGTCCCTGCAACACGTTCGCCTGCGATGTCGCTCTCTATTGCAATGTGGCTCGATCGATGACGAACGATATTTGGTGTAGGATACGTACCTAGACGTATCCAGTTTGTCCCCATGCCGCAGGCTAATCGAGCCGAGTACCTAGGAACCTAATCACGACAATGCATGGCACACACAAATCGGCGGCTCTCGACGACCCGTCGTGTGATTATCTATTTAAATGCGATCCAACATATTCAACTACCGTCTAAACGAGGCGGGTTGCTTATAGTGTATTATACATCATGCGTTCACCTATACGTTGTCATCTAAACACATCTAACGAGAACGAAAGCTTCCTGTCGATATATCCTTCGGAACGTTCACTGTCCGGCGGCAAACTTTTAAATTCCAGGACTCGAGTGTTCAGACTATGTCAGATATTGTTTAAGTCGACATAGATAAATGTACGAGACGGTAGGATAGCGATATGGAAACGAGCATAAAATATAATAATTATACTACATATAGACGAAAATATAGGTATTTCATATGATAATGAAGTTAATGTAAACATGCAAAACGACGAAGAACCGAGCGAAGCACATCACATGAGGAAACATTTCTTACGCACTTGCTACTTTTATATAACATCCTCCACCGTATGCATGCGAAGCGAGCGGGCGATACAAAAGGATATAAAAAATGCATCCTCAATTTGGGAAAACGCACATGCAATGAGACAGGAACACGAAGCTCGACTTGAGATTGCAAATGACGGTAAATAGTTCGTAATTTTTACCAATTTCATGAACAATAATAAAGTGAGCCTCGCGTTTCGTGGTTGGTAAGCGATTGCGTTCTACTCGTTCGTTGGTGTATGACGTACCTTGATGCAGTTGCCTATCGCAGAGCTTACATATGACGAGCTGCATGGTCCCCTTGGGCCCGATGAAGGAGCGCTCGCAGAGCGGGCAGTAGCGACCGATGCGATACGCCCTACGTACGCACACACACATACGGACCGTACGCGCACAAGCACCGGAACAAGAAACACGCCATTAGTATCAACACGAGACGAGACACGAGCTGTACGGACACGGTCTCACACATACGTACCTACTACGCTAAGTTATATTGTTTATTACTTATCTTCGGTTGGCTCCGTTTTGAGTATGTTACACGAGTCTAATAAATAACGAGATAACAAGACCGATATTTTTTTTGACAAAGTTGATAAGAACAATTTTACGGTTACTGTGGTTTTACGTTACGGTTTTTTTTTATTGACTCGTAAAATAACATTTTCTTTACAAGTGTTCATGGAGGTTATAAACTGTTGGAGCTAACAACGATTTAATCTACCTTATTTTTACAAGGCGGTAACTTTACATAATTACTTGTTTTGTAAGCCTTTCGTTTACAGTAGTTTACACGGAAGAGTAAATTCAATGGTGCGTGAAAATATCCAAAAAATATTCTTTAATTTAATTATGTCATTTTGCATTGTAGAATATTTATGCAATAAGTAAATTAGCAGACCGATATTGACTTTATTACATGTTTAAGTTATTTTATCAAAGGTGACATTATGATATCTTATAGCTGGAGAGAACTGTAGTAAAGAGAAATTAAAATAAATTAAATTATATAGTTATATATAAAAAAAAGACGGCTAATGTGTATTGTATAATTTAAAGTTTAGCTAAGCAAATCATACATCAATAAAAGTTTTTTAATTTGGTTTCAGATAAATAATGAGTAATAGTTACTAATTTTTATATAATACGTCAAGATTATTAGATAACATGTTTTGTTTTTTAATAGAGCCAGAAGAAAAGTAATAATCAATTTGGATTAAGTTAGTGAACGCACGAAGAAAACAGATTATATTCTACGCCCGTGTTAGTCAATTCTTAACAAAAATAATGTAAGGTAAATGAGTTAGTCAGGAGCGTTATGGGCAATGATCGGATGAGATGACACCCTTTTGTCATTGATGATTCTGTGGTAATTGACGCAGCACTATACCACGACTTCAAGAAAGAAAATCAAAGAAGATAATTTAAGACAAGAAAATTATTACTAGATTTTATACTGCGGCAATTATTATTTTTACTTTGATATTAATTGTCTGAATAAAATTACCAATAAACAGTAAAAAAATGAAAAAAAAGGAACAGTAAAGAAGTTTCAAGATCTACTGAGTGGTGAAAATATTTTTAAAGATAAAAAGCCTGAATAGAGGTGAAACCCAGTAACCAATAAGTGCTATTTGTACAATTTACTTTACTGTTCATTTTAGGAAGATTTTTTGCTCATCTTAAAATTTTTGATACAAATAAACCAATAATGACGATGAGCAAATAGTCTTAATTATGAGAATGAATAAAATTAACTTATACTTATGAGAATATATAGCATGCAACTTATTCAAATAATACTGGGAATGTGTGCTGAGTAAGAACGCTGCATTGGGGGCAAAGGGAAATCATTCTGCGGGGGCCAAAATGCTACAATATACCAAAGACAAAGCGGATGTCGACAGAGTGAAGGCAGACGTTGAAACGAGACACAGAATGAGTCAGCATGTGTTAGTCCACATCGAACACGCATGAGATGACGTGACACATGAACTACCAAGACCAGTTATTACGTCAAACAAATTACACATATAATAAATCATTTAAGACTTTATAAAAGTGTGTACTTTTTATCTGCGTCCCTCGATAAATATTCTTCTTGATCGATTAACGTTATTGTGTTCACGTTTTGTTGTAGCCCCTCTTGCTTTTACTTGAAAACAATACGGAAATATTTTAATTTTAGTTTTGTCCGTAGTTCACACAGAATGCGCCCCTAAACATGAAGAAATGTATTTCATTTGATAGACAATGATACAATCTAATGAACAGACTAAAAAAGGAAGCATGACAGTTGATTCTTCACTGAAGAAAACCAAATCTAATTCGAACTAAGAGGGATATAAGTTAGGAAAGTTTATTTTTGTAAGGTGAAGAATCCATTGTAACATTACACCGGGATTAAATAGTATATTGTTAATTATTTAATGCGTTTATAAATTGCATCATGTATAACAGTGTTATAGGGTTACCTACATTCAGTGAGCTACAAATCCAATACATTTGTCTATAAAAAATACTGAGTTTTAGAACAAAGTTGAAACCTGAGCAAATATTTATTTTTTAATTTCTGTCTATTTGTTTCAGAATGCTATTTGCTGTCAAAGCAATAAAATAAAACGAATTTGATACAAATTTCACTATTCGACATCCAAGAATAAAATCGGTAATATTGTATCTCTCTAACAATTAACGTAACATATAAACTGCAGTTCTAGAAATATGTAACACTTGGTGCTCACTGCATGCGAGTAACTTAATTATATTGCAGCTTGTTTATTTAACTGTGGTCATTATTGCAAATAGGTTGACAGATATACAATTGAATTTAATCTCTGAACTAAAACTTGAAATGAACATTACTAAATCACAGACCACGAAAGATTGTGTTATAGTGCATATACGCGGCGTTATTATTTGTATTTACATTGGTACACTGTTACAACCTTAATTCATTATAAAATCTTCACGTTTATATCTAAAAAGGATAAAGTTTACAAAATCAATTGCAAAGCTCTAATACTCGATACGTCACAAATTCAACATTACCTTCAATAATTAATTAGGAAAAATTTAAACAAATATTAGAACCAAGCAATCAATAATGAAAGTAGCTATGGAATGTTTATTAGACTGACCTGGCGCAAGGCGTGCAGAGCGAGTGTGAGTAAACCTTGTGTCCGCCGGGGCCGCGGCGCGTCTGGTGGTGCCACTCCGCCCCGCTAGTGGCCCCACTCGAGG
The DNA here is from genome assembly GCA_963555595.1 of Tethea ocularis. NCBI lineage: Eukaryota > Metazoa > Arthropoda > Insecta > Lepidoptera > Drepanidae > Tethea > Tethea ocularis. The sequence goes on along the minus strand of OY741972.1, from coordinate 6,924,958 downwards.
AGCCGCTCGTGGCCCCGCTCGAGGCTCCACTCGAGGCGCCGCTCGTGGCCCCGCCCGCGCCGCTCCCCCCACTCGGCTCCCTGGCCCCACACGACTTGCATATCGCGCACTCTACGCAGTGCCATCGCCCTGGAATATACCAAATAAATACAACATCAATCAACATATCAGAAAAAATGTTTTGATTATACTGATTACTCGCACTATTAACAGCAGATCAGGGTTAGTTTTCTTTGTGGGCATTTCACAACATAGTATTAGTAGTTTAATTTGTCGCTAAGTAAATTATACTAATAGTTTACAAATGTAATTTTGTTGAACTCTGAAATGAGTGTAAATTAACAATAATGAAGTATTTTTTTAGTTTATCCCCAAATATGGAGTGCCATCCGGACTACTCGATTAACTTCATGGGGATTCAGAAATAAATTGCCTGTAAAGGACAGACGGATAGAAGAAGGGTTCCGTTTTTGAGGGTATTATTATTTATATCTGTTCATTGTAGTGTAGGCTTTGTGTGCTTACTACCATCGGCCACATCATCACTGACAATGGTGAGATTGTGGTCAAAAACAGGCTTGCTTATACATGGTAAAAAAAAAAACTTGAGAGGTGTCAAGGGACACCCGGATGGAACGAAGTATAATCAATACTTTGACGTATCTTGAGAGAGAGAGAGAGAGAGACAAACAGAGAAACACCCGCACGCCGCACGGCTTACAACTATAGCAAAAGCAAAAAGTGTCGTGTCGGTCATTGTCGTGTCGGTCGTTACAACTTTTGGTCTTAATTTTTTCCGTCTAGCCCCTTTTCGCAACGCGCGATAAGGAACTTCGTTCCAAAAAGTATAGTATATATAGTATGGTATTGTATGGTATGGTATTGTAGTGTAGTGTAGTGTATTGACCGCTAGGCACGTTGGTGAGTCCGACGCAGTAGATGTGGAAGCCGCGGTCGCAGAGGTCGCAGAAGAGCATCTTGTCGTCGTCCTGCGGGCGCGCGCACGCCCCGCACGACTTGCACTCGGCGCACTGCCACCCGTACTCGCGGCACTTGCGGATCGTGTCCGAGCTCAGCTCCACGCACCCCGGGTGCACTACCCAACACATACAAACAAACAAACAAACAACATATTGTACTTGTCCACTATTCATTACGAGTACGAGACCATCACTTGTTAGGTATGAACCTCATCGAATAAACAACACAATGATAATATAGCATAACACAACACACATAGTTTTCTTTTTTATTCAAAAATTTTAAGATTTTCTTCGAAATTCAGCAAGATTCCTATCGGTATAAAATGGTATACTACATTTATATCAAAAACTAAACTATTCAATCATGAGGCAATGTTAACTTTACGATTTTGACCTATCATAAGAGGCCTATCATTTAAAATTGAAGATACACTTTATTATCCACTTTAAAAAAAGTATAATAATACTTTTCATTTTTGATTTAGCTCAAATTAACTAATTAAAATTTTAATCTAAATGACTATTTGACTAAAACGTCAAATGTATGATAATTACAGACTCACGTTTAGCGTTACAGTTGGCGCAGACGAGGAACCGCTCGTGCGTGTACTTGCGGTTAGCCTCGAGCCGCAGCTTGCACACTCGACATGTGTCCACTTCGCCATCTCGACTGTCTTCCTTGTCTTTGTCTTTACTGGTACTCGCTATTACTTCTGCTTGACTGCTACGCTTCACTTTTGTTAACTTTTTGCGCTGTAATGTAATGAATTGTGTTTTTGATGTAATGTAATATAATTTAAAGTCGCAATGGTGCTTATAGGTGTATTTGCAAAAACACTGTTTAATGTGTTACTGATCTATGATCATACATGAACTAAGCTAATATTATAGAAACCACATAACAAATGAGTATTATAACAATAATAAATTTCCATATAGTACAGTTACATTTCACCGAAAGTAGAAAGTAAAAGTAAAGTAAAGTTGTGTAGTGTACAGTTTTTAGATGTACTAAAAATAATAGCCAGCCGCGGAATAATAAATTAACCATTTAGACATTTCTAATGAAGAAAAGTGACAGCGAATGGCTAAAAACATCGATAAACTCATAACTTCATATAGTGTCGAAAAGAAACGATAAATTCATTAATCCACGTTCTCTGTGTCGTTTCCTGTAATACGGATTGAGTATAGGTATAGTACCTTAGCAGCATGAAGGTGCCGTTGCTGTGGCGCGGAGTCATCGGTGGAGGAGTACCGGTCCGCCCACTCCGGCTCCGAGTCCGAGCTCGACTGCACCGGCGACGCGCACGCCGGCGGCCCTTCCAGCGCCGTGTTCAGCGGGTAGAACCTGAATATTGTTATATTTAAATTACACTATATTGTATTGTAACATAGCAGTACACAATTACTATGGTAAATAACCTTTAACAAATTCTAGAGCCATATCTAGTGAATTTAAACTGAATTTAAAGCTCCTCCAAGTGATTTTTTGTCTGAAGCTAAAATCAAATCTGTGATATTATGGTGAAAGCGCGTCAGTTAGGTTTTAGAGATAAACTACGATAATATGGCGCGCCCTTCCAAATTACTGTTTTAATGAGTGTAGTCACATCCTTACGAAAGAGTTTATATGTAGTTGTAAGTATTCGTTCAGTAGCAAGCCATCTTCAGTATCTCACTTATTACCAGATTTGTTATTGTAATCATAACTAAAACTAGCCGACCGTGCAAGACAACGGACGTGTTATTAAGGGGCGCGACATGTTATCGTATTAATGTGTACAGTGTTAGTATGTATGTAACATACCTGAGTTGTTCGGGCGTGTAGTGCCTGTAGTAGTGGTGGTACTGGCCGGGCAGCAGCGCGTGCGGGTAGAAGCCGGCGGGCGGGCGCACGTGCACAGCGGGCCGCGCGACACTCACGCGCCGCCGCAGTATGTGTGTAACATACCTGAGTTGTTCGGGCGTGTAGTGCCTGTAGTAGTGGTGGTACTGGCCGGGCAGCAGCGCGTGCGGGTAGAAGCCGGCGGGCGGGCGCACGTGCACAGCGGGCCGCGCGACACTCACGCGCCGCCGCAGTATGTGTGTAACATACCTGAGTTGTTCGGGCGTGTAGTGCCTGTAGTAGTGGTGGTACTGGCCGGGCAGCAGCGCGTGCGGGTAGAAGCCGGCGGGCGGGCGCACGTGCACAGCGGGCCGCGCGACACTCACGCGCCGCCGCAGTATGTGTGTAACATACCTGAGTTGTTCGGGCGTGTAGTGCCTGTAGTAGTGGTGGTACTGGCCGGGCAGCAGCGCGTGCGGGTAGAAGCCGGCGGGCGGGCGCACGTGCACAGCGGGCCGCGCGACACTCACGCGCCGCCGCAGTATGTGTGTAACATACCTGAGTTGTTCGGGCGTGTAGTGCCTGTAGTAGTGGTGGTACTGGCCGGGCAGCAGCGCGTGCGGGTAGAAGCCGGCGGGCGGGCGCACGTGCACAGCGGGCCGCGCGACACTCACGCGCCGCCGCAGTATGTGTGTAACATACCTGAGTTGTTCGGGCGTGTAGTGCCTGTAGTAGTGGTGGTACTGGCCGGGCAGCAGCGCGTGCGGGTAGAAGCCGGCGGGCGGGCGCACGTGCACAGCGGGCCGCGCGACACTCACGCGCCGCCGCAGTATGTGTGTAACATACCTGAGTTGTTCGGGCGTGTAGTGCCTGTAGTAGTGGTGGTACTGGCCGGGCAGCAGCGCGTGCGGGTAGAAGCCGGCGGGCGGGCGCACGTGCACAGCGGGCCGCGCGACACTCACGCGCCGCCGCAGTATGCTCAGCGACTGCAGGTCCGCGCACGCCGGCCGCCGAAGCGCGTTCAGGGTCGCGTTCCATTCGCTGGCCGACGCTATAGCTGCTGCTGCCATGTCCTGCGATATATTATACCTGTTACCATCTTGCGCACTCATTTTTTTTTACGTGACGGCTACGGCCCGTGTCAAATGAACATTTAAGGTGCATCCTGAAGCCTGAAACGCAGGTTTTCCTAGTTCAGGCATGTATTATATAAATTAGACCTAAGGAAAATACTGTTACCTACCTATTTATTATGTTATCTTTTTAAGAAAATTGAATAAATTATTATTATTATCCCCAGATCTTAGTGCGGATCAGCCAAATTATGTCACGTCAAAATATTTAGTTCCATAGAAAATGTAAGGAAACATGCATCATTTGAATGGAAGTAATTCAGCAGCAATACAAGCTAGCTATCTGCTAGTGTTTGTGTGCTTACCACCCTCGGCCTCATCACAAATCATAGTGAAATTGTGCCCATCAATATTTAGAAAAAGTGTCATCTCCACATAGCAGTCTCATTCATAGTATGTTACAACTCAACAACGGTAATATCAAGAAGAGAGACTATTAATAATAGTTGATTTCAAAACACAACTCGGTAATTAGCATTACAAAAGCTAATAATAAAATACCTGTCTTGTCTTTTCAGGGTCAATTTTCGGAGGTTCAGGTTTTTGATCAACAGATTTTTGCTCCATTTTGATTTCAACCTTGCCCGCCTTGTCTTCTGTCTTGATTTCCGGCGTCTCCTCAGGTTCGGCTAGCTGCCTCTCGCGTTGATGCGATCTGTATTCTTCATATTTGTGAGGGTAGTCCGATAACATAATATCGAGCACTTCACTGGCATCCACGGCTGTGATTCCTGTACATTTTCAAATTATCATGAGAATTGAATACTCAGGTACTTATTAAGTTAGGTTCGTAGATAAGCAGAAACGAACGGCCCGTAAAAAGTGGCATACATCCATATTTGCTGGAAGTTAGACAGCCTTTAACTAAACATAAAAATAAACCAATCATCTTATCTATTTTAGGGCGCACATGGTAGACAGCAACTCCTGTTAATTATAAGGAGAAATGAAAAGACATTTATCTGTTGACTGACAGGCCAAGAGTTGAACTCACCAAGATCGCACAAAGCTTCAGTAACCAACCCTTTGCCGAGCACGTAATCCCTCTCTTCGCCGCCGATCGTCCGTCGTTTTAGCTCCGGGTACCGTCGCTTGAAACTCTTCACGTTCAGGAACATCGCCACTTGCTCTTGTATCATCATTACCTGGGGTAGGGTTTGAAAGTTGGAGAATTATTTATTTAAACTTCCTGACCATTCCTCTGGGAATTATTATTATATTTGCTTACAAATTATTAGTAACAACAAATAAGTGAATTATTAGCTGTTCCCCAATTTCACCTATATATTTTTGATACATTTTCATTGAAATCAGTTTGCAAGTCAATCATAAAACATAGCTAACAGACATGACTAACTTTCTGATTTATGTAATCTTCACTTAAAGCTCAATAGGGTAGTTGACTGACATATTAAATCAGCTACTTTTTAATAAATGTCAAAACGTTAGTTTATATGGTAGTTTTGTATGAAATATTACACTATGACGTCATAGGTTCACAGTATCCATCTTAGTGGTTCCACTGGTAATCAAAAATCATAAAAAGCATTAAATGTACAACATATTTGATGTTTCCGCGTGTTTTTTGCTGTTTTATGCATTGGTTAGTGTTTGGTCATTTATTTTTGACAGTGTCAACTACCCTATTACGTCATTTTATAATGGAACATACAAATTAATTTTAAGATTACCTGGTGCTCCACATCTGGTCTTTCAGGAGGTGGCCACGTGTATTCTTTGACATCAGCTGCCGTCCACACTTTATTACTGTAATCAAAATGTTAGTACCATAAGTTTATCACTGTATTTTGTGCATATATCAGTCTAGATTTATAAACTATTTTTAATAATTTACCTGTCAAACAGATCAGCAAACTTGGATTTCTTCATTTTATTGCTTTCATTTGTTGAGCTCTTTACTGAGCTTTGAGAATCCTCATCCAAAAGATGTGAAGGTCTGTAAAAATAATTTATTTTAAATGTTCAACCAGAACAATTTCCTATGTATTCTAAACAAAAACCCGATACATACTTGGCAGGTGTGGCATTGTCGTCCATCATACAAGTTTCCTCCTCGAAAAGCTGAACGGTGGTTGTGGCAGGGCCACAAACGCGTCCGTAAATACCCATGGTTTCCTGAAAGATTATTATAAATATTAGTATCACAATAATTATAAAAAGTGGACAGGGAGTTAAATAAGATATAAAATTAGTAATATTGTAAAGGCTGGTTCAATCTGCAGAATCTGCAGATTGAACCAGCAACTGCAGTTAAGGTACGAAAATATACCTTCTAATTTTATTAATAATACGATAAATTCTACTAAAAATCATTTTTTTAATTAAAAATATTAATATAATTTATTGATAATCCGAACTGTGCCTTCTGCCCATCCCGTGGTGCCTTTGCGCATTTGTAGGTACGTACAAATGCAAATCTGAGTTTAGGTACGAAGTGTAAATATTCGTACCTAAACGCAGATTGTACTAGGGCCTAGCCTAGGGTGAGCCTGGTGTAAGATATAGTACTACTATGTAGTATCGTAATTTACTGTAGTAATTTATATATTAAAAAAAATAATAATATAAGATTTAAGAATATATTATTTATTGCCAGTATCTGCCCGCATAGTAATTAATTAGTGAATAAAATTAAATTGATTGAATACTTGAAATAAAGGTCAATTTTGAGCTATATATGTAACATGTTTAATTGGGTCAGGATTAATACTATGTCACCCAAAATAGCGAATAAATAACTATTCAAACCGAACCAGCCAGGCCTGTCTCACTCCCAGCGGGCCTAATCCAGTAGACCATGCCTACTTTACCGATTCGACAGCTGTTGATTTAAAAAAATGAGAAACAGAAAAAAGGCAATAATACTGTTCAATGTTTAACTATTTAAACACGGATTGCGATCCAAATTTATCGTTTCTTTAACGGACGCTGAAAGGTTTAATCTACTTTAAAATGGTTATTATAATTTTATTATGAAATTATCATTCATGATAGGTATTAAACATATTCACATTACGAAAATAAGTAGGATTGTAGGTATAGTAGGTAAGTGCGTATTATTCTTTCACGAATTTATTAGAAATTAGAATTAAAGGAATTTCTGATATTTGAGATTGACGATATGTTTCATTACAAGCATGCTAGCAAGCTACTTATGTAGTTAGGTTAGTTAAAGTTAGAGAAATAATATAAATATAATTATTTTCACACTTCAAACGTCAGTAAAATATTTTTTTAACCGATAAGGTTACAAAATTATTGTACTGATCTGTGTGGTTTTTCGAAGTAAGCCGACAAGTTCGCATCGTACCTTCATGTACATGGCCCCTCGTCCGCCGCCCCGACCTCGGCCGCGGCCCCGCGGCGTGCGGCCCCGGCCCCCACCGCGGGAGCCACGACCCCCGCGCCCGCGCACCGACACCTCCGGACTCTTCATGTCCTCCTCCAGCTTCAGCGTGTCTAGCACCACTTTCGTTTCGGGCGAGTCGAAAACCTTCATTTCGGCAGTCGACGACTGACGGCGACGGCTGGATAGCGGTGTTGAGCACGCCCCGGGCATTTTATCGAGCGCTTCGGTCATCCGCGGTAGCTTTATTCTACTACTGGTGGGATCGATTGTCCCGGATGTTTCGTCGAGCAACACCAACTCGGATTCAGGCTCGGGTTCGACTTCTGGCGGCGGAACGGGCTCGTTGCGTCGCCCGCCCCGCCCGCGACCCCGCCCTCGTGGTTTCATGAGTATGGCCGGTCGGTCCCTGGAAACGATGTTGGTTTGAATGAAATGCTTTTATTAAACATAAGTCGAGTCATTTTTATTTACAAAAACAAAGTAAGGCTAAATAATTTAAATACCTCATCAAACGAAGCGACCTCTGTGGCCGTTCTTCGAGCGCTGGCACGGGTAACGAGACCGGTTTCGCTCCCTCCGAGACCGGCAGTTTCCGCGGTCGTCCACGCTTCTTAGGTTGCGGCGTTAGCTCCACCATCTGAGGAATGTTTATACTGTTGTCCGACACAACTTTGGAACTATCTACCTCCAGTGGATCTTGTGATACTTCATCGACACCCGTACCGAAGTCGCGAAACTCTGAGTTTTCGTTGATTATCATTTCTTGTACTTCCGGATGACTATTCTCGACAACGACCTCCACGGTGTCCGACCCGGTCGAAGTGTTCGATTCTACCTCAGAAGTTAGGCTTTGAGTTTTCTCCAAGCAGTTTGTATCGTTCAAGGGCATTGTTTGGATTTGTTTAGATTGTAAATTTGATAGTATTTTATGTAACTTTGAGTTGCCATTTTTCGAACAGTTCTCATTATTTAATATGCTATGATTGATAGTTTTCACTCCTTGTTTTGTTTCTATTCCAGGTTTAGTGGGAGATAACTGCATTCTCGGAACTACAGGATTTATGGTGAGAGATTTGTTACCTGATAGAAGTTGACCAAGTTTTAATCGCTTTGTTTCTAGTAGTGAGAGGTCAGACTCCTTACTTGGTGGAGAGCTCGTTTCTGATGTTGGTGGTCTCTTGCCAGCAATTCGTTTCACCACAGGGGATTTTTCTGCGTTTTCTACAATTCTTGAACTTCGCAACCTTTTTCCCATGGGCATACTTGTTGCAACATCTGTTGCTGGTTTTCTTCTACTGTTCACAATTTGTCTTTTTAGACTTTGTTTGTCATTCAGAAGTTCTTGAGTATTTTCAGGAAAAATTTGTTGGGTAGTCAGGGTGTCGGGTCTTTTTGTCTCTTCAGTTATAATTTTTGCTGAAGGTCCATGATCAGTCTTATTAATTTTTAAAATAATTCTGGGTGAATCCTGTCCTGAGCTCTGATTTGTTATCTTTTCAGATACAGTTATTTCTAAAGGTTTTGTCAAATTTTCATTCAATTCTTTACAGAGATCTTGACTGGCATGATGTTTTGGTGATACCAAAGAATAATTTATGTCATTTTTATGTGTAGGAATATTTTTAAGTTCGTTTTTAAGAGTAATTTCGCAATTAACCTTTTCTATGACGGAATCTTTTGACCCTTGTTCACAATTTACAATATTTTTAGGAATTATTTCAATAGACTCTGATTTATCTGGGGCAGTTAATTTATTTACACTCAATGATGGATCTTCTAATCTCTTATCTAATCCCTCTTTTGTATTTTCTAAAAGCTTCTTTAATAAAGTACAATTTTGCACAGATGTTTTCTGTTTTCCAGGTGATATCTTAATTAAGTCACCTATATTATCATGTGCATTTAAATGTTTTGGAATTCTTATTGATTCATTTGCTTCACATATTTGTACTGAACTCTTTTTTTCTACCTTTGTTCCATATAATGGACTTGAGAGAGAGACATCTTTACTTATACTCACAGTTTCTTGGAAATCAGAACTATGATGAGATGATTCAGCAGGGAACGAATTTTCTATCACTACATTTGAAGTGTTTTCTTTCTTAGAAAAACACATTTCCGATTTTATTTGCTCAGTCATGGGGTGTTCCTGTTTATCTATGTTGTCTGGAGGTGAAGTATCACTTGTATATTTTTCTGTAACTGTTTTGTCCTCGGGATGAACTTCTTTATTATCACTTTGGGTCAAATGTTGCAGATTGTCAACATCTGAATGGTTTAAAGAATGAATATTAATTTTTGGTATTGATGATAAACTTTCATTCAGATTGTTACACATATTATGTTCACTATATAAGAGATTTTCACTGTTGGAAGTATCAGCAACAACTTTCATATTAATTTTCATTAATAATGGAGGGTTTTTTAAAGTCTTTTCTTCCCCTCCGTCTTTTATTTTCTGTTGCTCTATTTCTTCAGGCTTGATAACAGGTTTTATGTTTAACTTTGTAACTACAGGTATAGCACAATTTCGAATGTCAGGATTCTTAAAATTATCTTTTTTAGGGGATGAAGGTGATGCATTCTCATCTGGTTTTATCAAAGGCTTTATGTTGAGTTTTGTTATGACAGGAATGTTTTGATCATTAGACATAATTGGCCTTTGGGATACTTCCATATCATTTGGTTTTATAATAGGTTTAATATTTAATTTAGTTACAATTGGTATATAATCTGTATTATCATCACTTGAATTTCCAGCCTCAGAAGACTGATTTTCAGAATCTTTTATTGTGTCGTCAACTGTAGGTTTAATAATAGGTTTAATATTAAGTTTAGTAATAACAGGTATGCTATTTTCATCATTGTCAGCATTTAATTCATCACAGTCTTTTTTTTCTGAAGTATTTTCTTCAGGACTATTTACTGGTTTAATATTTAATTTAATTATTTTAGGTACATCTTCTACACTAGAATCTACTTCATTATCTTTAGGCTTTATTACAGGTTTAATATTTAATTTTGAAACTACAGGAACTTTATCGTCTAAACTCTCTGAGCTTTCTCCATCTGTAGGTTTCAAAACAGGTTTTATATTTAATTTTGTTATTATAGGGATATAATCTGGACTGTCACAATGAACTGCTGACTTTTTCGGGGTTTTACTGCCCGAATCAGTATCTGTTCTTGTGATAGGTTTTATTGTTATTTTAGGCACATGTGTATTTTCTTTCACCTCTGTACATGAAGAAAATGTCTCTGATGATATTTTTAATTTAGGTATTTCGCTTTCTTTATTTTCAGGTGCTTTTAATGGTTTAATAGTTAATTTAGGACTAAGTGGCTGACCATCTGCTTTAGACACATTTTTAATAGTCAGTTTGGGTATTTTTTCTAACTGCTTCTCATCTGATTGACTAATCACTAATTTAAGCTTAGAAACAGGCTCTTGGTCAACATGTTGAATGCCCTTTATAGTGAGTTTTGGAACATTTTGTTCTGTATAAAATTTTCCTTCACTTTGAGTACCAGGTTTTCCCAGTTTGATAGTTACTTTTGGAACTATATCAGGTGGACCTTGATCTGATGTTGATGTTTGATCTGAAGTACTGGTACTTTCATCATTTTCTGAACATTCTGATTCTGATATCTCACTACTACTTGATTTTCGATGAATGTCATTTATTTTCTCTGGAGGTTTAGGTATTGGTTTAATATTCAACTTAGTCACACATGGTATCTGCTCTTTGATTTCCATTTTATGGTCTGCATCTACATATGTCTGCAGCTTAGAAGTTTCATTTATTTTTTCTGATGGTTTTAAAATAGGCTTGATATTCAATTTTGTTATTGTTGGTATAGGTGGACTACTCTCAGTTTTTAAATCTACAACTTCATCTGTTGGGGGTTTTATAGGTTTTATTGTAACTTTTGGTACTGGAGATTTCATTTCCTCTGTCTGTTTTGCATATATTTTAATAGTTAATTTTGGTACCTGTTTAGTAAATTCAGTGTCTTCTTGAAAACTTTGCATTTCAACATTAATTTTAGGTTCTGCCAAATTTGATGTACTCAAATTTAATTTGATAGGTGGAACTTTCTTCTCTTCATCATGGGTACTACCGTCGGTAGTTTCGTATTCTGCAGAGTTTGTTAAACTACATGATAAAATAGTCATATCTTTGCTTACTTCGGAAGGTGGATTATTCTTTTCATCATCTCTTGTAATAACGCTACTGATACCATGATTTTCTGATATAATTACATTCTCATTGGATTTTGGTGAATTTAATACACATACATTTAATTCAACTGGGGCTTCTTTTTCCTTTTCATCTGGTAAAGAATTACACTCATTCTCAATATTATTTTCTTTCCCTTTATCATCAACTTTTTCATTACTAAGCATTTCTAAAGCATTCAATGCATATGAGCTTAGTTTACTAGGTGGATCCAGTTTTTGATCTCCTGACGCATTGGTATTCTCATTGTTAGCAGGCTTGAATGAGGTATCCGTTTCAATTTCACTGTCATTTTGTGTTTCTGTTGGTCTTTCACTAATTGGTTCAGTTACTGGAATAGTCAATTTCTCTCCAGTAGAATCATTACTAGTCAAAGATTTGTCTTCTAGACCTTGCGGTTTTGTTGTGTTTGTGTTAGATGATTCTGAACATGTTTCAACTAATTTCCCTGAAGATGTTGACTGACATGGTTCTCTTTCAGATGAAGTTTCGAGTGCATTATCTTTCTTAATCATAATTGGTGTAATTTTTTGTCTAATAAGTTTAATTTTTTTAGGAGGACTCATAGAAGGTTCTGCTTTGCAGATACTAATTTCACTTACATTTCTAATCTCTTCTGGCTTAATATTAGCATGTAAAGTGGGGACAGCATCTGATGAACTAGAGACATCCTTTGCAACACTTTCACAACTAGACTGACCAGCATTGTGAACATTTATTGATTGAGAGTCAACAGTAGAAGAAACTGTAGAATCAGGTCTTCGATCACTAGGTGCAGGCCGTACAAGACGTCGTCGTAGAGGTGATCGAGTTAAGTGTTCTGCAGGTGTAACCTTAAATTCACTAACACTATTGTCACTTGATGTTGATTCGGCACTTTCAACAGTGATGTCACAATTGTCACTGGATGTCACACACTTTACTGTCCGTTTCAAATTTTCACATTCACTAACATTTGAAGTGTCTTCAACAGTTTTTTCTTCACTGCTAGTAGGAATATTAGATAGAAGGCAGTCACCAGAAGTCTCAGGCTCAGAATTTGACACTGTCGGGACTTCAGGTTGTTCAGGTAAAGCACTTTCCACCACAGATGAACTAGCTTGTGAAAGAATTATATTGGTATAAACAGCACCTACCATTGCACCAGTGTCAGTTGTACACTCTACTGGAGTGTTAAACATACCAGCATATTCACTGTTTTCACTTTTGGCACTTGTGGTAGGGGTTGAATTTTGGGGCTTTTGTGGGCTGTTACTGCGTTCGGATTCAGCCGTATTTTCGTGAAGTAAATGAGAAGAACTAGTGGAGGCGATTCCGTCAGCTACAGCTTCCACGTCTTCTTCGAGTGGCGGTAATCGTTTCGGTGCTCCGGGCCCGTCAACAATTTCGTCTATCATATCCAAAATCGCCTCCGTGCTGGTGTTGACATCTTGCGCCGACGGCGACGGAACGCTGTCGCCGTCGAAGTTGTCCTCCGACATAGCGGGGGTTTGGCACGATGCTCGAGGCTCCGACTGTCCCTGTTGGTAACAACTAGTTGCATCGACGTCTTCAGCCTGCTGGACGTCCTTTTCCCGCGCCGATTCACGGCGGGAAGCGCTCGTCGCGGTGCCCGCATCATCTTCTGAACTCTCCATTATCTACTATTTTGCGACGCTGTCATATCTGAAATATAAAACGCTCGCTGGGTGATATTTACGTTACGAACGGGTAACCTGACGACGTGCGAGATTGACAAGCCACAGGCACCATTCTAATTCACCATAACGCTACAAAAATTCGTTCACGAGGCCCACAGCTTTGATTAAATACCTACACATGAACTTTAATTTCATATTCACGAAGTTTACGTCTCGTTTGAGTACGCGCGAGGTCTTGGAAACTATTCAACAGCGTAAACCGGCAAACAAAAAGCTTGTATACGCCATTTTTAAAACCAAAGACATGGCAGGTTGGGATGTATGGGCCAATAAAAAATATCCTATACGGACAATTCGGCCATTGTCGTGTTGGTAAACTGCAATGCAAGGAGCCCATAGATCGCTCCACTTGGGCTTTTAGTTTGTAAAAGAGTGATAAATATGTCTTTCGACATGTGTTAAAGCGAGTCAGACAATAACTCTTCTTAGTGAAAATATTTTTATACAATGGCAACAATAATTCATTCTTGGCTGACCGTAACAATATTAAAAAAGTAGCCAAACCGGTCACCTTTATCAGACAAACCGAGACGCTGAAACAACCAAAGTCTCCTTGGTATGACCTGTTTATTTCGTTGGAAGATTCCCATTTTATTGGACGTCCGAACATGGTGAATCGAATTTCGTTCGGTGTTGAACCATATGAGGACAGTGGACATGTGGCGCATGGTACCCTGAACTTATAAAACAATTATATTCTTGTTCGATGGGTTGCACATGGGGGGGACCGCACCATGTTTGCTCGTTTGGGCCGCCGAACCAAGGCGTAGAATTTGGAGTCTGACTGCACTAACGAAAAATAAAAAAATTAAGCCACACTATTCCTTTTTTTGGGTTTTTAAGTTGTCTCAAAAATCTGTGAAAAGTTTAGTAGAACGGCTACCATTGTACTAAAACCTAACCAAATTGACTGACTATGACTAGAAGGATGATTTAATACGACTTGAATTTTAATAGAACTTTGAAACTACATGGCTCAACTTGACACTGGCAAAATACACTAAGTGTGATGCCAAAAAGAAAATGGAGGGTTTCTTGAAATAAGCTTCACGAGGTGGCAGCTCTATAGCGAAGACTTTTCTTTTTTTCTTTTATTTATCTTTCAAATCATTCACAGAGCAATATTCTTTTATAAAATATTGTATTCTAAAGATAATTAATTGGGAAATCGATATATGTTTTTGTCCATAATCCATATTTATATTGTAAATAGCTAAGTGGGAATCTATCTCGCACGCAAAGGGTTACGTAGTAACATTATTTTATTTTCACAATTTGTTGTTATAGCGCAAAGAAAATAAAGTATACTTTACCTTTAGAAGACACTATGAAGATATTTTCGTGTGGCACTTCCTGGCAGGGCCACCATCACGGATCTGAATTCCAAGTTTGTCGCTATTTTGTCCCTAATTTGTCCTATTTTGTCCTCGAATATCAGATTTTGTCGCGTCCTGGTTCAAAAGTTATAAGGGTTTTAAGGTGGCCCTGCCAGGAAGCATGCTTCCTGGTAGGGCCACCTCATATCTCAAGAACTAGAGCACCTAGCGAAGATCTGTTTGCTTCCAGAATTTGTCATTAATTTGTCAAATTTTGTCCCCGAATCCCAGATTTTGTCGCGCCCTGGTTCAAAAGTTATTAATGAATCTAAAATTCTCTATACTCTTGTACAGGCGAGTAGAAAATATTTTTGATAACTTTATTAAATTGCTTTAAAACTTTGAACTGTCTAATAAAATAATATATTCGTAGTTGGAAAACGTATGTATTATAGTAAAATGGATAAAAAATAGGTTCCTAGAAAAGTCAATAAAAATAATTACCTTTTTAATAATATTCACAGACAAATGTATGGCTAAATGTTTTTTTTTAATCGTTTAGTAGTATTTTTACCTTACAAATAGCCTGGTACAAATCGTTTTTTAATATCTTCAATAAAAACTTTTAACAAAAAATAGAATCAGTACATGGTACCGCTGACTTCATAACAAAGTCAGGTTGATTAGAGTTCCTAAATGGTTATTTATGCTTTTTAGTGTTTTAAAAGTTGGTTCTATTTGTTGTGTAAAAGTATTTAATTTTTAAATTTTTAGTTTCTTATGTTTTATCACTGACCTAGTATAAGCTATCGTTGTACCTTTCATCATCACATCAAATGATATAACTAACGGTCTAAAAGGTCCTATAATATTTCAAGAATTATCCCCTAACACCTAATCGTTAAGGAGTTGTACCTTCCATCATCAGCTCAGCAACGTAAATGATGACTACCAGATGCAAATATCTGAATAACTTTAAAAAGTATATGAAAAACATTGTAATGCCTATAAAATTTTAAGAGTTCTCTCGATTTCTCCAGGATTTCATCATCAAACCTGATGACCATGGGACCACCTGTAAAGTATATCCCTTCAAACAAAAAAAGAATTTTCCAAATCGGTCCAATCTTCTTCGAATAATAGGGGAACATACATAAGAAAAAAAAAATTTACGAATTGAGAACCTCCTCCTTTTTGAAGTCGTTTAAAAATAAGAATGATTTGAACGTTTAAAATTTTCAATTAGAGAGATTAAAGAAATATATCTTGTTTACAATGATTGAATTTGTGAGTTTTATTATTCTTCCCAAATAAAAATGATTCCCTGATACACTTTGGTACGCAATTGTACACCTAAGTATCGAATAGTCTAAGAGTGAACGTGAATATTTATAAGGCTTTTTACATAATTCTAATCGAGAGATATAATACAGAGAAACACGAATGTAGTCTATAATTATTTCTTGTTTCCATATTTATAGAAAAATTAAATCATTAAAACTTGCTTTTTCAATGAAATAATAGAAAAATATTTAACTAGTCTAACTTTTGTATAGAAAAAGCTACATAGCTCTCGGACTACTCCATACAAAAAACAAATTTGTTATAACTTTTGAACAGGGTGTGACAAAATCTGGGATTCGGGGACAAAATTTGACAAATTAATGACAAATTCTGGAAGCAAACAGATCTTCGCTAGGTGCTCTAGTTCTTGAGATATATTAAAACCCTTATAACTTTTGAACCAGGGTGTGACAAAATCTGAGATTAGGGGACAAAATTTTACAAATTAGGGACAAAATAGCGACAGACTTGGAATTCAGATCCGTGATGGTGGCCCTGCCAGGAAGTGCCACACGATATTTTCATGCAATTGCTTCAGGCTTGTAAAATTGTAGTGATAGAGGTCTCAGGTGACGCAGTGACTATAAATTGTGAATATGCTCCTCGAACAGATATAAGTGTATATTATTTAATTTCAAACGTCATCCGGTATCTAATCGCAATCAAAGAAAATATAATGCTACGTTTTAACCGCAATCCGTAAGTGAAAGGTATGATAGATATTTTGTTATATTAATTACCATAAAGAATGCCTGATCCAGTACCAGCACAAGCGAAACCGCGAGCGAGTACTAGTATTATAGAAATGTTTTACTTTTCTGAAATATCATGATTTGACACATTGACAATGACATTTGTTTGCTTACCTTTTTTGCCTTAAATTAAAAACCAGAGTATCATTGGCAGAATTGTGTAAAATAAACACATATGGGGCCATTTTGGAAAAGAAGTGAAGTGAAGACCTAGTTTCCCCCAAAGAAAGAGTATAGTAAATATTAAATAAACCAAAAGGGTATCCCCTCTAGAAAAATTGGTCTTAGTCATGTCGTAGCTACATTAATAGTGATCAGAGTGATCTGTGGTTGGAGCGTTATTGCAAAGATGACGTTGCGTAGCAAAGAGAATATAATACTACGCAGGGTTCCCAACTTAGGGGTTTTAAAATTCAACCTGAATTTTTGGGAGTCGGCAACCCTGATACGTGTGTGTTGTGTTTATGTGGAAAAAGATAGGATAAAAGATTTAAAAAAAATGACTACTATTAGGCCATTTACATGTGAAGATATGTTAAAATTTAATAATGTGTAAGGAAGGATTCTTACATTTGAATAAAGCTATCATTTTATTTAATAAATATTTATAACCCCTTTTTGCTCTAGGAACTTAGATCCCCTAACAGAAACTTATGGGTTGTCTTTCTACACGCAATACTTAGCACACTGGCCCGAGTATTTTCAAGTTGTTGAATCACCAAGTGGAGAAATAATGGGTTACAGTTAAGTATTGTACATTTCTGTCAGAATTAATCTGGAGTACCAAAGTATTTTAAAATTATGTTATTTTTAGTCATGGGCAAAGCAGAAGGCCATGGTGAAAATTGGCATGGCCATGTAACAGCCTTGACTGTGAGTCCTGACTACAGGCGATTGGGTCTAGCTGCTACTTTGATGAATATACTTGAAGATGTCTCTGAAAAGTTAGTGAACATTGTTAAATCTAAATTAAATAGATGTTGGCTACAATCTTATAATGTACAAATTATCTGTGCCTGAAACCTACCATAGAAAGTTAAATGAACATTACTGTGTGCTTAAGAATAATAAACCATGCTAATAATATTTTTTATCTTACAGAAAAAAGGCATACTTTGTTGATTTGTTTGTCAGAGTGAGTAACAAAGTAGCAATAAATATGTACAAAAACTTGGGATATATTGTTTACCGTACAGTATTAGAATATTATTCTGGAGATCCTGATGAGGATGCTTATGGTACTGTTTTGATATCAAAATGTAGTTACCTACTGATACTTATTGTCTTGACTATGTTTTAATCAAAAATATTATTTTACAGATATGAGAAAAGCATGTTCAAGAGATGTGACAAAGAAATCAGTTGTACCATTGATACATCCAGTTCGACCCGAAGATGTAGATTAAAACATTTAGGAATAAACAATTAGATGAGAAATACTTGTTTATTATGTTGTTACTTTAATTTTGTCTCCTAATCAGTTGCATTATCATTTTCTAAATTATTATGTTCACTATCTGAAGTCTCTTTCTCTTGTTCATCATGCTCATATTCTCTATTTGTATCAGCTTCTGGGGTTTTTGTTAAATTTGATTCTGATGATTCTGGGACTTCTTTTTGCTTACGCCATTGTTTAGCAGCTGCAAGCAGTTTGAGATTGGGTCTAACCATTTCATCTTCGGGGAAAATGTAGTCAAATACTTCTTCCCATCCTTCTTCAACACCTGCTTCACTGACAATCTTCTGTCTCTTTTTAACACGCCTTGGCATTTTAGCCAATACTTTCTCAAGTTTTATCTCATCACCTATTTCATTTTCAAAATCTTTCCATGCTTCCAAAAGCAATACTCTAGCCTCTTTTTCGCCAGCACTTCTGAGGCTATCATTAGCACGTTCATATACCCTTCGGGCTAGTTCAACATTAATGTTATCTGCATTTTCAGCATTCAGTTCAAACTTGGCATATGACAACCATACTTTAACATGGAGAGTCCTTTCTAACAACCTTTCATAGAGCTGTCTCGCTTTCTCAGTTTCACCTTGGGTCACCTCAAAATCAATGTAACTTTTCCATAGAAGCTCTGGCATATCTAATCTTGGTTGACCCACAGCAATTTCGTATATTGCTCTGGCTCTATCAATGTCTCCTAGAAGTGTTTCTAGCTCTGCAAACTTGATCCAAGTTATACAGTTCTCTGGACCATATTCAAGGAATTTCTGATACAATATACGGCATCTATCAAACTCTCTCAACTGTATTTCTAAGTCAATATAACCTCTATAAAGCTTATCTCTAGGGCATATACCAAGAGCCATTCCTAGTGTTTTCCTTGCTTGCTTTAGATCTTTACATCGGACTTCAAATTGAGCATACATGAGCCAAATTTTAGAAAATGTAAATATTTTATGGGGTATTAATTCCAAACATGTTCTGAATACTTGCCTGGTGCGCTCAATATCTTCTGCTTCTAATTCTTCGTATAAAGCGTAATTGATCCATAGATAGATATAACGCCTCCAAAACTGCTTATCCTTAGATGGGGGTACATTGGCTATGGCTCTTTCATATGTATCTCTGACATCATCAACATTTCCCTCATTTTCAACCAGTCTTATGTAATCAAACCAAGCATCATAGTTGGTAGGATTCTCAATAACCTCTTGTTCATACATGTACTTCCTTTTGTTAACAATAACATCTTCAATACCTGATCTGTCACCATATTTTTTCTCATGTATTGTGTAGGCCTTGTAGAGTTCCTTGTTCCTGTCTTTTGGTATGTGATCTAGTGCATACTTATAAATTACTCTTGCTCTGTCATGTTCCTTTTGATTTTCTTCAAACTTAGCAAAAGCTATAAACAACCTCTCATCAAGTTCTTCATCACCAAAAAATTCAACAGCTCTTTCAAATACTTTTCTTGCTCCATTAATAAAACCATGGTTCTCTTCAAATTTTGCATACTTTATCCAGTTTTTAACATCAGGATGTACCATTACAAATCTTTCATATATTTGTCGAGCTCTTTCTAGTTCTTTATATCTTAATTCAAAGTTGATGTATGTTTGCCAGGCCTGTTCATCTGGCTGCCATTCTGTCCAACGTTCAAACACCTGAGAATTAAATAAAAATAGTATAATGATCAATATATAACATTATACTAGCAGAAATTTTTAAAATTTGCTTACTTGTCTTGCTCCTGCTATGTTTTCTAACATTTCTTCCATATATGTGTATTTGTACCAAAACTGTGATACTCTAGGTAATATAGTAACAGCTCTATCCCATAGATTACGTGCATGATTCACTTGTCTGTTACGCATTTCCATTTCAGTATATTTCAACCTGAAAAATAAACATTTTCATAGACAGTTGAACCCATAGTTTTGTACGGCATTCATACTATGAAATAATATCTTACCAGAGGGTAACATTTCTGTGGTCAACATCCAGTGCCCGCTCATATATTGACCGAGCTCTCTGCACCTGCTTTTGTGATTCTTCCCACTGTGCATATTTAAGCCAGTTGCCTATAACCTAGGATAAAAAATTGTTTAACTAGATTGCATCAATTTATTAGATTGGTAACGGTACAAATTAATATCTAATTACAAGTAGATACTATTACGACAAGCCAGATGGCGCAGTTGGTTAAGACACCACCAATCACGCCGCTGGTCATGGGTTCGATTCCCATCCAGGACAAAACATATGTGTGCATGAACATGTCTGTTTATCCATGTCTGGGTGTAATTATCTATTAATGTATGTATTTACAAAAAAAAAGTAGTATAATATGTAGTATATCAGTTAACTGGTTACCATAGTACAAGCTCTGCTTAGTTTGGAATCAGATAACCGTGTGTGAAGAATGTCCCAGGATACTATTCTAAGTGCTATAGTGATATATCTACTCACGAGTCTGTTTTTCCTAATGTTGTCTTCAAAGGCTTTTCTTTTACGATGTTGATAATCTCTGAGTTCCTCTGGATCAGAAATCTTTTGCTTAGGCGGTGGGGGCAAAATTTCCAAATCTCTTTCTTTTGCTTCCCGAAGCAGTTGTTCGGCGGTAATTTGTATCTCCGCCGGTGCTTTGTTCTTAACCTTGAATTAGAAAAAAATATTAAATAATTTCCAATTCATTATAATATAGCAACAGTATTAATCGAAATTGAAACATCTCTGGCTTTTCCCATATAATTATATTGAGGACAATGTTATAAGTTATCAGGAAGGGTTTGTTACCTTTGCCACCTTCGGCATTTTTGTTGTTTTTCCATCCATTGTTAAGAGTACAATTAGTTCGATTAAATTCAAGTAAAAAATGAGTATTCGAAGTAAAAAGATGCAAAGAACAAGAAAAATATTTTTAAAGACACAATACAGTAGGTAAGTCAAGTCAGTAATTCCAAAGAGGGATTTATAACAAATACTACATGACGTCTGTCAATTAATAAATGTATTTTTTTTATAGCATCACTTTTTTTTCTTATTTTACTTTCATTTTTGCATTTTGCCAGTGTGAAGTTGACCAATGTCGGAGTCGGAATAAAAGATTATCTATGTTGATTTCGAAACCATGTCCCAGATCTTAAGTTTCTAAGGCGTTGAAGTTCCGGTGATTACATTTATTGTTTGGTAAGTAAGTTTATCGTTAAAGTTTTTCAAATTGTCGTGATACTAGTATGAGCATCTTATAATTTGTTTGAATAACTTCTCTTAAAAAATACAAGAATGTAATTTTTGCAGCAAAAATGATACATTTCAGGAAATGTAACGTACGGCACCACAGAGTACTTTATTATATATTTGTACGGCACTTACGGCACAAGGGCCCTGGCAACACTACGTACTACCAAAGAAAGACGAGATGTACACACGGCCACAGATCAAGCTACATATTTTTGATTATAAAGTAATATCAATTTATTCTTGATGTAAATCATCGATATGCTTTTACCAATATGTCGCTTTTTATTGCCACAAAAATCTTGTAAGTACTGAATTCTAATTTTTTTTTTATCGCTGAAGCTTCAAACGCGCAAAATAAGTTCTACTACTAAGTTCTACTCAATGATTTTGTG
Organism: Tethea ocularis; assembly: GCA_963555595.1. NCBI lineage: Eukaryota > Metazoa > Arthropoda > Insecta > Lepidoptera > Drepanidae > Tethea > Tethea ocularis. The sequence continues at coordinate 6,903,206 of OY741972.1, read as the reverse complement.
AAATGTTTACCTGATAAAAAAAATATTAATTTTATAGATATTCGTACGTCTACAAGATTAATATATCAGTTTGTACCAATTGTAAAAGGTAAATATGGTTTTGATCAGATGGACTACATCAAATCTATTATTGAAGAAAGTGTCCCGGATTGGTCAGTTGTGAAGAATAATGTGCTATCAAGGCATGGAAACATTAATGAGAAAAACTTAAATGGTGTACTTTTGAAGACTATGATAAGTAATAAAAAGTTGGATGCTGCACTTTCATTTGCAAATCATATAAAACAGTCTAGTGAGGAACTGACTTTGGGATCCATTAATGGGCTTTTAAGCCTGTATTATGAAGTTGGAAAGGTAAAAGAATTATCAGATATTGAAAGGCAGTTTATTATAAATACACACAAAAGTTTGTATAAGCAGTATAAAGTATTAGATTTTTTAACTTGTGAAAGACTTGTACATGCTCTTTGTGCTATTGATGAGTGGGAAAAAGCGATAAAAGTGTTAGATGATATACAGTTAAGTAGCATTCCATCACATTCTGCTTACAGTACATTAATAGCTACATTATTTAAGAAAAACAAGAAGAAAGATGCGATGGTACTTATTCAGAAAAGTATAAATGATAAAAGACCATTACAACCCAATGCTTATGAAGAATGGATAAATTACATTATGCGAAAATATAAAGAAAATAAAACAGTTATAAAGTATCTAGATGAAATTTGTGTCCACATATCAAAGAATTGGGCTGTTATCACAATGAAAACAGCTAATAAACTTATAGAAGTTTATAGTAAAGTGGGGTGGAAGGCAAATTACACCAAAATCAGAAAATTGTAGTAAGTATCTTGATACCTCAAATGAAAACATGCTAAAATATGGTAACTTGAGTAGCTTCAATCATCATAAGCGCCATCCTATTGAATAAATGGCTTTGATTTAGATACATAATATGATGTAAAGTTGAAACACTCAAAACAGTATCTTAAATGAAGGTGTTTCAGACACAATTTCTATAGTGCAACCAGATATTCCTGTTGTTGCCTGTGATGTTAGAATGGAGTGGGGGATGCCAACAAAGGGAATTGTGCAGGGGAGTACATTATTGGTACTTCATACTGCAACATATGCCTGCCCCTGCTCCCCTATAACAATATTGTAGTTGTGGACTGAGTTAACCAGTCACACTGCCAAGAAGTGGCATAGCAACATTCATAAATGTACCTAATTTAAGATTTTTTTTTCAGTGGTGAATGTTCATGCTGTAAGAATAAATTAGATTGTTTGACGTTATCTTCAGAAGAATTTATAATCCTGCAGCAAAACATTAAAGAAAAATTAATAGTTGGTTCAGATTTATTTCTTAAAACTTCACCAAATGAACTGAGCAGGTTTTTAAATTTTGTAGAGGAATCTGCCCCTTATGACATTGTTTTAGATGCACTTAATATAGCATATGCAGTTGGGAAGGGGCACACTATGGATAGGATGAACTTGCTGCATAATGTAGTTGACCATTTCACAAAGCAAAATAAGAAAATATTGCTTTTAGGAAGGAAGCATATGCTGAAGTGGCCAAAACGATCCATGGAACAGCTCAGAATGAAGACTAACAGTTTCTTTACTGATGATATGTAAGTACCACATCACTTTAATGCATGATGGCCCTACTGCATGACTATGGTTCTTCCTAGAGACTACAGCATTGGGGTCCTGTAATGTGAAGAGATTATTGCAGGGTTGCCAACGCATGAGTTATATCCCTGGTGTTGCAAGCGACTTTAGGCTATGGTAACTGTTTACCATCAGTGGGCTGTATGCTTGTTTGCTTATCATAATAGAGGGCTTATATGTATATGATAGTATCTGCCCCACATATTTTCGTGTTACTGAATGTTTTCCCATGATAAAATTTTAAATGTTATTTCAGGATACAATCTAGTTAGGTACCAATTACTATTAAGGTTACTAGCCTATACTTTCTCACTACTAAGCCATGGCCTCCCATTAATGATTACACCTACATTTATAATAAAATATGTTCATTACTTTTCCAGATCTGAGGATGACCCATACTTCATAACAGCAGCTATATTGAGTGGTTCACACACAGATATTGTGTCTAAAGATTTGTTGCGAGGTCATAAGTTCCAGCTGAAGGATGATAATTTAATAAATCTGTTCAAAAGGTGGCAATGGCAGCATCAGTGGATGTTGTTCCTAAATATTAATAGAGGATATATTATACAGGTATTATAATTTGTTTTCTATAGATACTCTTAAGTATTATGACAATTAAGGTCTGACTAATATAAAAATGTACAATAACATGGTATTCTATGGTATGAGCTATTTATGTGCCAAGTTTCATATCTGTTCAACTTTTACGGAGTTGAGTGGTAGCAATAACAAGCATATATATACACACAAACTTTCGGATTTATAATATTAGTTATTAGAATATGTATGATTACTGTTTTCTATGACACAGGTGAACTAATGAGCGCGGCCCAAAACATGGATATGTTTTTGTTGTTTCAAAAAAAAAGTATTTTGTTTTTTTTTTCATTATTAGTACTTTTGTTTCATTACAATTATGTATTCTGGTTTCAGCCCCCTCTACGATTCACGCCGTGTGCTCAAAAGAAGAATGGTAGTTGGCATCTACCGTACGATAAAGAGGATTCAAAACCCTCTGTTCAAGTCAATGATGGGACGCCAGACCTTTCCAGTTGGCTTTGTTTGCAGCCCACAAATATAGGATAAATAAAGTTATATAATTATAATGATTTTCATTTTGTTTTTCCATAAATTAAATTTACGCGTCTTACATACATAGAAAGAAAACGAGAACGCCGCGCCGGCGAATGTCTGCTCTCGCCCTACGCTAACGAGCTAACATGCGAAACGATGATTTCATTCTTTATTGACTAGCAATCAGGATATCGGCCGTTTAGAAGTTACCTAATTCTGCCACTCGACATCAGACTTCTATAAGGTCATACAATCAACAAGTCTGCTTATTTGAAACTAGCTGTTTCCGGTTTCGTTCCCGGGATAAAAAATAGCCTATAATCTTCAGGGAAAAAATATAATAGGAAGCTACATCATAGCTTCCTATTATATTTTTTTCAAATCTGACTAGTAACTATGGAGATTAGCGCCTTCAAACAAACAAACTCTTCAGTTTTATTATTAGTATAGATAGATAGTAGTAAGTATATTATTTATTCTTTGGTAGTAGTTATAAATTTTAATTGTTCATGTTCTGAGATTTAGAACTTTTTACTACGTTCTTCCTACCTATATGTTTTGAGGTTTTTTTTTACATAAAACAAATGCTTGTCATTTTTAGAAACTGTATTTATGTTGTCATTATTAAATTATTGTTGTCATGACTTATAAATAATTTAAAATATTTGGCCTAATCAAATTAATAGTGTAATTTAATCAGCATGCCCAAAGGAAAACGAAGTATTGATTCCACAGCTTCTAATTTGGACAAACCAAAAGGATCCAAAGCGGAGCTCACCTCCAAGTCTGAACAAAATGTGGTTTCGGGTGAGTTTAATTTTTTTTATTACCCGGCCTGTGTTTTACCACAAAGTCATCGTGGTCGGTGATGATGTAGCCGATGGTGGTAAGCACACAGCCTAGAAGGGAACTAGATCTCCAGTGCAGCTGTCGGAACGCACCGGTAGGTGTTTGTCGGCAGATTTTCAATTTGAGGGTGGTAGCCAGGCAGGTGGGTGCTATAAAGTACCGTACCACTGTGCAGATCTCAGGTTTTTTAAATATAACCCTTGAATCCATGGACTTCCTTGAATCCCTAATGATTACCTAAGTTGCACGTTCCCTGTTACCTTAGGAGAAGCTCCCAATAAGCGTGGGTCATCGCGTCTGCGCCGCAATATGGAGCGAGTGGAGATGCTCGCGCGACCGAACGCTCGCCGCCTGCGCTCTTTGTGGGATGAAAAATGTGCCATACTACCGCCTGAACGACGGGACAAAATCAAAAGCGCTTTGGAAGAAGACTATTTTCTTAGCCCTGAGTAAGCGTTTATTGTCTAGGTATAACTAAAATTAATAATTTAAAGAAACTTTCGTTACCTACACTATGATAGAGGTGATGATTTTCAAACGCCTGAGCGGATTTTCTTGAAACATAGCTAAGAACCTTCCAAGAACACTCTCGATGAAGCCTTTCAAACAAAAAAAATGATCAATAACGGTTCATCCATTCAGGAGCTATGATGCCACATACAGACACAAAGAAATATCTACAGATATGCACTACAAGCTTATAATACCCCACTTTTTCGTCGGGGCTAGTGGGGGGTTAAAAAGGGCCACATAACTTTGACTCTAAAAACATCTGTAGGTATTATATAGGGTTCCTTCTATACCATGAAAAAAATCTTGTCTGTTTGTCTTGGCCATATGTCATCGCTTTTTTCTCCGAATCTCCTGAAGCGAAATGTTAAATTTTCGAACAGACAGAGATAGACGAATATTTTCTTTTATAATTTTAAAATGTACCTATTGAGTGTATTTGTTTTAAAACACAGTTCACCTTACCCATATCTTATGTCAAGTCATTCTCATGGAAAACGGAATGGGTATGGGTAGGTACCTATCTACGCGCGTGGAGAGACATCGAGTTCGTTTTTTTGCATTATGTTTGCATTCCATTAACTGTTTTATTTAGTGAACTTTTCTTATTGTGTCATTATGATACTTAGACAAACTGAGCAATACTTCCAAGCTCTAGCCGCCTCTTCGAAGCGCTGGTCCGGCCCTGGTGGCATGATTGGACGTAAGGAACATGAGGATAAAGCTCGGGAACTGCGGCAGAGACAGAAATGGCTCGTTAATTTTAGTGCTCAGGTTTGTACAGTTTCATGAAAGGGCAAAAAGTAAGTAACGTCAGCATAAGAGTAATATTATTTAATCGTAAGGCTGACAGCCATCATGGCGGCGCGGCGGTCCAATAGATTTGTTACAATGCCTATAATGGAACTAGTACCTACAATGATGTTTTCTTTCATGGAAAGCTCAAGCTCATAGTAGGATTCGAACCCATGATTTTTGTCATACCCCTGAACTATTATAGATTCAATCAGCCGGTTATTGTCATAGAAGGTAGATGGATGGTTTTCGATTAGTTACTCCTATTCTGTAGTAACTACCTACTTCTATAAAATATATTTTAGGGTAGTAAACAGCTAAAGGCGATTACAATAAATAAATAGTTAATTGACACCTCTTAAGTATACCTATCTAAATAGTAATTTCATTAAAAAGAAAGAAAATGTCTTGTTATGATTCTTTATATTTTTGTAGGTGGCATACCGTCTATGCGACTACATAGCTAAGGGTCAGAAAGAGTTGATGGTTTCTAATAGACTGAGAAGCATAGCCGATGTTGTTTTGGAGAGAGTCGCTGAAATTTTAGGTTGGTCACTGTAAATTATTTGTTATAAATAAACATATTTACTTAAGAGCGACTGCTAGATCTAGAGATTAGAGCTTTAAAACGAACAAACAGTCTTCAGTCTTTATTATTCGTACCTATATATATAAGTACCTACTAGCTGTTCTCCGCGGTTCAATATACAAGCACTAGCTGTTTCCAGCGGTTTCACTCGCGTTCCTAGGATAAAAAGTAGACTATAACCTTTGGGGATAATGTAGCTTCCTATTAGTGAAAGAATTTTCCGAATCCGACTGGTAGATCCAGAGATTAGCGCTTTCAAACAACCAAACAGTCTTTATTATTAGCTTACCCACCTATATATAAATATACCTAGATGAGACCAAGTGTACAAATCGTTATGTTTATTTGACATCTAGGTGAACCGAAGCCATCTCGCACGCATCCCGGTCGTCTGGCTCGATTTATGGTAGCGATTTCGGATCGAATCGCAGTTTGGATCGAAAATGCAGTTTACAGAGCTGATGCGTTTGAACCGAGAGAGAGCGGGGCTGATGAGCATATACGCCTCGATGCAGAAAAACCCCTAATATGCTAATGACTTGTATACTTAAAGCGGGGCTAATGGGTGAGTTAATTCATGTAAAGTTCTGAATACATACCTATCCAAGTAGGTATTTTTACACGAAATAAAAAAAAACAAACAAAATTAGGTCTCAGTAGCTCCATAGTCAGGTTAGATTCGCAGTATCATTATTTAAATGTACCTACCTATGTTGTACAGGTATACCAACCTATAAATCATGACGTAGTCGCTTTAATATTATTATTTTCGTTACTCTGAGACTTCCTCATCGAACCTCAACCTGTGTCCTACCTATGGTACACCACACCACAGAGTGCAGTCGGTAGGACTTATATGTACCTAATTAGGTAGTAAAACTGTCTTTAAGGCATTATTATTTCTCGAGATACCTACTTTAGGTACATTTAAGCGAGCATTCTTTCTTATAAATTATATCGAGATTACCATTGATTGAAATGCTAGTATGTAGATAATACCAGTTCATAATAAGCATTTAATATAATCGCGGAATTACTAAATTATGAGGAACGCCTACGTTCCGATCTAGTTTTATGAGCAATATGCATTAGAAATATCTACCAGTGTTACTAAGGTAAGCAATAAACATGAATTGTTATGTTTAACGCCTATTATAAATAAAACAAAGGAAACCTACCAACCAGATAGTTGCTTTTTATCTCGGTTGGTATTTGCCCACTGTAAAATTAAAAGGTGGACATCAAGTAGTTTATATTTTACTAGCGTCCACCCCGCGGTTTTACCCGCGTTCGTTATAATTTTCGTATTTATAATATTAGTAGGATTTGCTGATGAATTGTAGGTAATCGAGGTAGCTTTCTTTAGCCATGTGGTTAAATTAAAAACTATCCCAAAATATTCCGTTTTGATCCTCTTATTATCAGCTTCAATTATATGTATACCTACATATTAGTATTAAACAATGTCTCCATTCTTCCATAATAGGCTTTATGTGACGGGGCGAGTTTTAACCACGCCTTAGCCATCAATCTGATAATGCCATCCAGTTATTATGATTCATTTCCCACTTTGAGCTCAATAGCATTGCAATAGATAATAAATTATTATGCTCCCCATATCTGGAGCGTATAATTAAATAGGTACTTGCTATTCAATTTTTTCTCAACGACAAGTAGGTATTTTCATTAGACATTCAGATTGGCAGGTGACCTTAGGAGGGTCTAGGGCTGGATACCTACTGCCAGTACTGGTTGGCGACCTTCTAGGATACTATATATGCGTCTGTCTTCCGTAGGACGGTATAGTTTGCATCCAGAAGGCTTACGAGCAGTTCTAGTGAGATCTAACACCACACCCTACAACCATCAATATGAAATACGCCGTAAGTTAGATTTTAAATAGATTTTTTCTTCGTAATTGGGTAATGACTATCTTCGGATGATCTTGAAATCATGAAAATAGTCAATTTTTATAAATTTTATGCTGGAATATTGAAAGTATTTAATATAAACTTATTGCGTCATGTAGTTACCTACTTATATTGTTTGAATTTATCTACCTGATAAGTTAGGTAGGTAAGCGAAAGTTATTCTTGATTCCTTTCCTTTACTTTTTTTATACTAATTCTACTATGTAATATTTAATTCTAAAGCTGCTAAAGCTCTGCCTGCCCCTTAGATTTCCGGTAGTAGGTAGGTAACATATTTTTAAGCTTCCATGGACAAGGCATGATGATGCAATGAGCTATTTCTTCACACAGGTATTCTTCCTCCTCTTCTGCGTAGCCATGGCCGCTGCCGCACCCCAACTAATCACCACTTGGGGTGGCTACGCACCAGGCGTTATTCCCGCCAGGGTGAGTACATTATATCTTAGGATATACACAATTGTTTGGTTATGCCTGCATATATTAAGTGTAACTACAAATATTTGTTGCCCTTGCCTCACCCTTTGCGCACTTTTAATTCAGTTTTAAACAGCAAAATGTTTAGTTTAGTTTATTTATCTCAAAATTTCCAAATTTCATACAATTACAAACAAAATAACAATTACAAATTCTTAATACTTTTCGGAAAGTGATCGTCAATTTCAAAATAAAATATAATAAAAATAAAATGAAAATAATAACAGTGTACGTCTACTGTCAAAACAAAACATTTACAACAATAGTGATATAATGAGCGCTGTCTAGTTTAATATTATTTGCCGGTGCATGATTTGTATACATGACTGCTGTTCCCCGTAGTGCCACGTCGCGTTCCCGTTTGAGATAAAGAATTGCATTTATTAAAAGTTGGACCACAAGGTGAACCAACGATTTTGTGAGGGTCGCGGAAAACTGCTGAATTCGGGGAGTGCAAGACCGGCCATAGTGGAGATGGGGGATGTCTTTGTCTAGCTGTGGACCTCTTTCAGCTGATATGATGATTTATTAAAGAATATTAAAATATGGATTTACAAAAATTATGCAGATGGCCGTGTGTGGTACCAGAATATTAGTATTATTGTGATTGCATGTATCACTCTGCTGGCTCATAAACTGATGCCTATGCTAAGAAAATACTTTGATTCGTTGTTACGGACCACTGAAAAAAAAAATATGGTTAAGGTTTTTAAAACTCGATAGATAGTTTAGGCTCGATGATACTTAGCTGATATTCAAGCATAGTTTCTGTAGAAAATATTTTCAATGGCTCGTGTGCAATTTGTAATACAAAAAGACGAAAATGTTTTCTAATATTAATGTCTTGCGTCTGGCCTACATGAAAACCACTAGCTTTTTAAAAATTGTCAAATGGATTTTTTATCTAGGTCTCATCTTTAACTTTCTACGTGTCTAAGCGATTGTATTTTTTCTTAAAAAGACCCAGTTTATGCCTAATTTGTGGAGTAGGCGGTATATACGTATTAGTTGAAAGCTTTAACCATTCATATCCATTCAATTCCTGCGTATATTTAATCTAAGGCCTATAAGTTACTCGACTTATTGTTTTGCAGACTGTGGTGGCTGGCCCGACTGTGGTGAACACCCCCTTGGCCGGTTTGGGCGGTAGATTAATCGCTCCTGGCTACATCGGCACCTACTACTGATCCCCGCACCCCACACTCCACTCCCACTTTGCACCTCATTCAATGTAAATTGATCATAATATGAAACATTTTGTAAATATAAATTTTCCTTCCATATAAATAGAAGGTACTGTCTCTATTTTTTCGTTTTTATTTTCTCACCTACAATGGTTGCAGAGTACCAAACTTACGTATCACTGCGGCTATAAAGTAATCTACATATACATAAATATATAAAAGGAAAAGGGGACTGACTAACTGATCTATCAATGCAGAGCTCAAACCACTGGAAGGATCGGCAACCACTAAGAAAGGATTTTTGAAAATTCATACCGTAAGGGGGTAAAATAGGGGATCATGGATGAAATCTTTTAAAGTTACAGTAATCGAAAATAGTCCATATATTTTTTTTAATAAATATGCAACTTTGTAGTCTAGCTTCATAGAGGCAAAGTAACAAGGTTATCCGGATATCAATCTCACGCAAATTTCTCTAAGCTCTAAATTACGTTGCTAAGATATTATTATTACCTCATAAAAAAAATAGAAGAGGCCTCCTTTCGGTAGAGTTGATGATGATGTCTTTTTAGTGAGAATTTAGTAACGAAATAAATCTTTACTCTCACTAGTGTTTCTTGCACCTTAATGAGGCAGTCAGTAGTCAATCAGTCATGCAGATTTTTTTGCCTTAATTTGCTGTCCATTGACTCGCTTGCCGTAGTAGAATAATAATAGTAGAATAAGGATTAGAAACTACCTATTTCAAATAAAATTAATAAGCTACAAGATGATCTATTATCTTTTGGTATATAGGTACCCTATGGTATTGGCCTTTTTTTAGGGTTGTATCCAAAGGGTGCCAACGGAACCTAAGATTACTAAGACTCCGCTGTTCGTCCGTACGTACTAATCGCTGTATCTCATGAACCGTAATTAGAAAAGTTGAAAAAAATTGTCGTACGACAACAGAAATACATAAAGTATTTATCTTGAGAAATATCAATCTTGTTCGTCAAAATGTATGATTTAAAATTTTATCGTGATTTCATGGTTGGTCCCATAATAAAAGTTGTTCAGTGATGAGTACAATAATCCCTGAAAATTTGGACGGTGATTACAAAATTACCCAGTATTTTCGAAACCTAAGCTGGATTCGTCTTTCAGTCCATCTAGGCATCTGTGCGATGGACATGACGAAACTTCCTGTTTGACTACAGGACCTTGTGGTAAATCAGTGACAGGACCCTAACAAACCGTGCTAAGGGTGGGTTGTACCATCCAAGGTTATCGTTAAAAATTGTCTGTCAGAGCTAGTAAAGTTTGCTAGCAAAACCGTTGCTCTGACACATCCAAATTTAAAATAATACAGAATATAATATTTAATTATCACATGATCATGATTATTATCTGCTCCAAGCATGTTTGAGTGAATGTGAAGTAATTAAAGTAACCACAGCAAGTGACCATTATCTACACATCTCTCTCTACATATAATAAAAGGAAGTCGCCTCCGTATCTGTCTGTCTGTTTATCTGCTAACTCCTTCTAAACCACTCAACGATATTGAAACGGTTTTCACCATCATATAGATATTTTCGGGATGGTTTATATGTAATAAAAATTCTAATAAAAATTTCGTCTATGTAAATATAGACAATATTTCGGAACTAAGTCGTTGTGTTATATTAATATTCACACAACCACCACCACCAGAGACCCGAGTCTCTTCGGAAGTGTGGGTTCATATCTCACCGCTGCCACCATGTAGTAAAAAACAAGGCTTGCTAATTAAATACTAATTTAAAGTATAAATCAATAAATATTTATTTTTAAAATCTAAATTGGACCCATGCAAAGCCGGGGCGAGTCGCTAGTTTAAAAATACTGGGATGACCACAGACACATTATCTAACAGTAAACATAACTGAGAAAGTTACGGTTTTTAAGAAAGAAAATGTCTCGGATTTTTATAATTCGGTCGAATAAAATTATCATATTCATTGAATGTTTGGTGATTGTAAACAGAACAATATTATATAAGTTGCTATCATGTTTCCATTAAATAATACAAGGAGTTATAATATTTTTTGCAAAATATTAAGCAACGAAATAATAGTGAAACTTAGTTTTCATGAGCGATGATGATTTAATGTCTGAAACCGGAGAAATACTAAAGACCATCATTCGTTAAACTATATTATTACAAACATTGTAAGGCGAAGTTATAATACAAGATTTCATTGATGTTAGTTCCATTCACATCATAAAAAAATTAATCAATACTCATTTTAGATAGTCACCAGCCAATAACGTTAACAATACAATACCTATGGAAATTAGCATGGTGAAAAGGAACTTGTTAAATTGGCATTTTTAATATTATATCAAGCAAGTCGAGCGTTAGATAATAAAATGTAATATAAATGTGATGTAAATATTGTCTCGATGCCGTGTAGGCGAAGTGATAGTAAAAGTGGTCAGTCTGGAAAAAAGACGAAAAGTCTCCGAGATCGGCGCTTGCCCGACATAATAGCGGTCTCATTTTGTACATAACTTATTGACCAACTTTATGAATACACCATAAAAATATACCACAACTTTTAATCTTATTGCGATAAGGTATAAAGTGCTATTATTTTAAGTTACTCGAAGCAGAAAATTATGTTTGTCAATTTAAACTGCCCAGTGAGTCTGTCATCCAGTTGTGTAATAGTGATTCAGAGGATTTGGGTGAAGCAACCTAGAAAGGCTTTGGAAAGTCTAGGTCGGAAGTGATTAGTTACATAACGATGACAGTCATGCTTAATTTTATTAGTGATATATAATTCGACAGCGAGTTGATACAATCAATTAGATTTAAAAACACTCGATAATGTCGATTATTGTAACATATCTGCAAGAAAATCTATCTTAGGATCGGTAGAAATAATTTGCATAGTGCTTGTTATAAATAAATACTAAGTGTCTGTATGGCTCTGAAGAGAAATTAGTTTGGTATTCGGAGATTATTAAAACCTGCGAAACGATCAAACCATAGGCTCGTAAGAAAATTAAGTAACTAAACATAGATTTTTTTTTTTTTTTTTATTCCATGAAAATCCGTCTGCCCTCATATAGTAACTACCTACCGCTGTATGATACCGTTACTTATAGGTAATAAATTATTGTCGGAAGTGGATAACAGATTTGCATATTATTAGTCAAACTGCTCTCCCGTAGAAAGCGGGTCAATATAGCCTAATTACAACGTCATCAGCCAAATGCTTGTAAACAAGAATAGATTAGAAAGAAGTATATTAAATTAGAAAGAAGTAAATTATTTTTTAGGGTAGAGTACCTAACAAAATTATTTGAATACTGCGTGTTTCTCGGGAAAAAATCAGGATAAATATTATGAATGCGAAATTTTGTGAGTGAGTATGTTTGTACTTCTTCACGCTTAAACGGTTGGACCAATTTTGATGAAATTTGGTATGGATTTAGCTGACACCCTGCGGATTAACACATTGGCTACTTTTTTATCTCTTGTGAACGCGGGTGAAACCGCGGGGTTTTGAGCTGAAAGCTTGTTTGAGAGATAATATGCAAATGTATTTTTCAAGATGCAAAGATGCAAAAGAGATTAGCTGTAGTTGCTTGCTTCTCAATTTGAGTCGGGCGTAGAACTTTAATTTGACATGAGAGTGGTTTGAGCGCTGTCAGAAACGCAAATCTAGTGTTGAGTACAACTTAAGATTTCAAAATCTCAAATATAAGTAAACTCATGGATAAATGCTTAAACTCTACTCAATCATAATTCAGAAATGAAAAATTGTTTAAGTTATACTTAAGCAGAGTTTGAGACGCTATCAACTTTGAATTCTCAATTCAGAAACCGGCTGTAAATCTTTATTTCATAGTGAGTGGCAGATGTCAAGATAAAATCTCGCTACTTCTTTTTAGAAGAGATTTCGCTATTGAATCGTTTTTGTTCTACTTTAGTAATTACTAGTGATTGAAAAATGTTGATGCATCTTGCATCTTCCAGTTGCAGTGAACTCCAAAAAAAATTTTTCTTTATGAATGACACTATTTTGGCAACGACGTGCCGGTGATTACACAATACATACCTATCGTTTGTTTTATTGACACGGTCTCTATCCCAAAAGTACATACCTCGGAAGTAGGTAAACTAAATTCGTTACTTTCTAACTGGATGCAGTGTCAAAAATGGAACGGTATCTATGCAACTACTAACTACTAAACCAAAAGGAACAAAAAATACATTATTTCAGACATTGTTCAATTATAAAAAGATAGAAATACAAATAAAAAATATTAGAATCTAAACAGATACAAAACAAATTAAATGACAAATTACCATTAGGTACTGCCTACCTAACTACATTGGACCTACGTTGTCGTACCAAATCTAATGGGATCCCAATTTCATTACGTAGGTACCTATATAAAAATGAAGTAAAAATGTATAGTATTAGGTATTTATGGTAATGATGTACCTAGGAAGATACCTACAACACCCACCCTAACAGATACCCTTTTATGCGTTTTCACTTGTACTACGAGTAGGTACCTATATGAATGGTCTATAATTTAGAAACATGATTATCAAGTAATTCATGACAGGGAAGTGAGGCATCGGAAACTTGAACCAGTCTAGGTACAAAAGTGGAATTTTCTCTCAAGGTCTGTTTATGAAACATGGTTGGTCACTTGTAGCTGTACCTACACTTAACTAAGTAGGTACCTATTTATGTTATTACTTACTGTTTAAACCAAAAATATCATAATAATTTATCGTAAATGATATCATTACGTAGATGTACTATTTAGTCTGTATATGTACCTATGTCTGTTATCGCTATTTATTTATGAGGTATTTATGAGAGTTCCAGCGGGTTCGCAAAACGTTCAAAACTCAAAATACTTAAAATATGAAAAAGTAACCTAAGAAATATTTATAACTGTATTTGGTAGACCAATGACAAAAATTTTAAACTCTCATATGAAATAGGGTTTGGAATGGAGCTAGAAATTATGAAGCTAGTTTTATAATAATATTAATAAATTCTTTATTATCTGGCGACTTTGGCCAATATACCTTAGACTAGACATATTAACATGATTACATATTATATTTTAATAATAATAATATTAGGTATAAATACTAGAATTTTTTAATATTTTATACTTAATGATGATGATTATTATTATAATTTTATATTATAAATCGAGACCACACCCACACAAAGAATAATGATAACATCACAAACAATTAAGATTTTCAAGCTTTAAACGATGAGTCACTCAGTGAGACAGAGAGTACGACCTTGTGTGCACTGACTCGCTTCTTATTTTAAGTCAAGTGTATAACGAACGTAAAGAATACTTTAAACTTTCACGGAACCTAGCATAAAGGTACTAACAAAATGGGAATGCTGTTAAAAGTGAAAATTAAGTTAATTTCCGACCACCCGTTTTGGCAGGGTAATACCTAATAGTTGCGCAAGTCGCGAAAAAACTTACGCGTCTCGATGGTACCTACGCCCTACTTTTAAAAATGATACAATCGCTTTAGATGAGTTTTTGTAATTGATAAATTGCTTCGGAACAAAACAGCTGTGTCTGAAGAAAATAAAACAACATAATTTTATGTAATCGCAATCGGTATTTTGTTGTGTACGGTTGGTACGGTCGGCAATCGGACTTTGTGTATGGCGCGATGAGAGCCGAGAGTGATGAATAAACACTTGATAAAATCGGGGACGTTAGCCATTTAGCATCAGACCGCTATTTTTCAGAGCCAAAAAACCTCTGAGCTTGTAGTAGTACAGCACGTGGGGCCAGAATTCAGAAATGACAATGAAAATCAGACTCGATTATTATTGCAATGACAAACATGGCTGTACTTAAAAGCTTTAAAAAAAAATGCCAAAAACAAGAAATTTTGTGGATTTACCAAGTTTGTAATGAACGAAATGAGCATATAATATACTTACTTATAAATAGGTGATCAATGTCACAACACAATAGATTTATGTAATGGTAATTATGTTGATAGACATCGTAAGTGATCTATCTAGCTTCGTAGTACACATGAAAGTATCAAACAATGGTGTAATTAGAGCCCGCAGTCAAAATAACATAACACGACAACATTCGCTCGTAATAATACTAAAATCATGTAGGTAGGTAGGGTACTTTCATATCCAATTGTGGTATCTATTGAAGCTTTCAGAAGTTAACATTAGAAAACGCATTTAGTATGGCTGTACTCTAGGCATTATGTTAGTAGGTAGGTATACGTGTTTGGTCTTTTGTTTTAGCTAATAGTACTTTAGCTATAGTACGAGCGAATGCACCTGCAACCAGTAGCCCTTGATGAAGGAAAACATCATGAGGACGTAAGTTATATTCGAAAATTTCAAATATTGCCCATTGCGTATTGTGCGTGCGGGCATAGCACAATACGCAATGGGCAATATTTGATTCGACGTAAATTAGACCGGCTGCACATTATAAGAAATTTTCTGTTATAAAAATTCTGACACCCGCCGGAAGGCACTCTACTCATATGTTTTATTCTAGACCCCTAATACTATCAGAATTCTGACATGTAATAGTTTAAGTGTTGGTACCTAAGTGCCCCCGGACAGTAAGCCACTAGTCGCGGGCACTAAACGCGACCACCAGTGGTTCAGACTTCAGACCACTGCACGCCGCGAACCACTGGCCGCCACTTGCAGCAAACACATGAACCAATGTGTGGTCGCGTTTAGCGGCGGCCACTCAAGTGCTCGATGTTCGCCACTATGTGCGGGGGCACTAATACCTAACGTAAATGTATTCAGTATGCTTGGATTACCTTCGCTTGTTTATTACCCTCACATACTGAAAGAATACTTACTCATTTTTATCCGTCTACACTACTTACAATAACGAGCTTTACGGGAAACGCAAATTGTGAAAGTTTAGCAATTGTCATTCAGTTAGCATTGCAATTGTTGCGTGAAAACTACAATATAAATAAAAAATACTATGATTCTAATGGGTTGTTTATTTTTCAAAAAAACTAAAATATGTAATTGAACTACTATTTTTAGTAATCCACTAGAGCGTATAAAGATTGAAGTATATATTATTATAAGGGTTATAGACCTAGTTTCTTTATTTAAAAAAACAACATTCTAGGTTAATGATCGAGTCGGAAGGCGGACGTTGTTATTTTAGATTTATTTATATGAGTGACACAATCTTATATAACTTGGCGGAAAGTGATGTGATATTAACAGATCTGATTTTTAACCCCCGATGAAAAAGTTTGTAGTGTGTGTGTGTGTGTGTGTGTGTGTGGCATCATAGCATCTGAACGGATGAACCGATTTTGATTCTGTTTTTGAAGTCGATACTTTTTTTTAAAATTACTTTATTTAGTAATTTTTTGTTTCTAATCTAGTTATGTTTATGTAGTAAAATGTAAATTCGTAAATAAGCTGTTAGATAAGATTTATCTCTTAACTTTTTTTAGTCTATATACACACGGCCACAGATTTACAACCTCTTAAGGCGCCGCAGTGTGTAGCTTGATCTGTGGCCGTGTGTACCTAGTCCTATGTTTGACCACTATGACCACAATTTCACCGTGGTCAGTGATGATGTGGCCGATGGTGGTAAGCACACAAAGCCTAGAGGGGAACTGTCTCTCAATTAAAGGCTTCAAAAATCTTTTGTGGATTTTATTCAAATATTTTAGTGAATATAAATTTAATACGTACGATCACCCCTATTTGTAGACTTTGTAGTTGTAGTAGGATATACCTACAATTCGTGTCTGACTGTAGGTGTGTGGTGATTGCACTAGCTGTTTCCCACGGTTTCACTCGCGTTCCGGGGATAAAAAGTAGCCTATATCCTTCGGAGATAATCTAACTTACTATTAGTGAAAAAAGAACAAACTCTTCAGCTTTATTATTAGTATAGATATAGATTACCTATAGCAAACACGTGGATGTTATAGCGATAGTTTTTAATTGCTTTATCAGATGCACTTTCATAACTCAGATGCTTTCACTCGGAAGGGACCTTAGATTGGTAATAATACCAATTACTTCATTATACGCGCTTATCCTTCATATTGCACAATAAGTGCACTTGGCAGTAAACAGAGTTTTATAACAGCAATTATTCTTACACGTAATTCTTACGCCTATCCATACGAGGGTTTCCACATGCCACGTGTTATCATTTTCCATTTCCATCAGCCTCCTAGACGATGATTATGGTAATTAGAGTATGTATCGTGGAGATCCTTGGGGACTTTGACGAGCAGTGGACGTCTTTCGGCTGACATGATAATGATGATGTGTATGAATAAACATTATTATTTTCTTCCAAAGTTTTTATGATAGCCCTTCATCGAATAAAATGGAGTAATTGGAGCGTATACCTGAATAAATCTATATCATTTTCTGCAGAAGTCTAGGCATTTCGCACTATGTAAAGTCCTAGAGACTCCTTTAGAAAATATAATGACAATGTCTATGAAAACTTTATACAAAAATGCACTAGATATATTAGGTTGATATACCTACTTACTAACTATTATGAAAATATAGTTTGATTGATATTCAGTCGATGTTATTGAACTGTAAAATATTTTTTACAAAAAACCGGACAAGTGCGAGTCTGACTCGAGCACCGAGGGTTCAGTAATAGTAGATTATGATGCAAGTGTCCGCCTTGTGTATAATGACTAACATAGCACATGTACACAAGGCGGTATTATTCGCGTAAGGAGTATGCGAGGCGCGCGATGAGGGAGCCGAGTGGGTATGAAATTATCAATGCACTGCTTTTCATGGAAATTCTTGCTTGCGAGGAATTTTTTTAAAGTAAAACAAATAAGTACAACTTTTTTTATTCATCTCCATTATCAGACCAGCTCAATGACACCATATTATTGTATTGTCAACATAGGTACTTATATAATGTGTACGAAATTTTAGCTTAATTTAACACCGGGAAGTGAGTCAACAATGATTTACAAGATTCGACCTAAACATACCTACCAACATACATACTAAATATGGCAAGTTAAATAGAAACTTGTAATAAAGGCACTGGCAAAACCGCTAATCAACCTAGCTGTTCCCGCGGTTTAATTCGCGTTCCCAGGATAAATAGTAGCCTACCTTTGGGGATAATTTAATTTCCTATTATTGTAATATTTTTTAAAATCTGTTAGTAACTCCGGTGATTAGCGCGTTCAAACAAACAAAAAAATAAACTACGCAAATTAAGGTTAATATTTAGTGATAAATATATAATTTGATGAAATGATGTTAATTATATGATTTATTATATGTGTCCGTTTAGTATTATGTGTACAAAACAACTCAATCGGTTCTGTAGTTTCAGAGCAAATTGGTGTGCCAAATGTCGGACAGACAGACACGTGAGTGATCACGGGTACGGAACCCAAAAAACTAGCAGTTTTCCTAGTTTATACCTGTAAAACCTGCATATGTCACTCTGATCCAATTATTTCCAATTGAATGGTCTAAGTAGTTACTTTTTGTTATACCCAGTTATGTAGTCACTGGCACGCATTGTGAAAATAATTTACCTAGCTGACACTAGAAGCAAGAAAAAGTTTAAAGTTCTTCTACTGACTATTAATGAGAAAGTTATTGCAAATTCTAAAAGTGTTCGTTGATTCTAAAACTTTATTTAAGTCTCAAATTACAATGTCATTTGAAAGTTTTACATATAGGTAACCTATCTTTATGACAATATTGTTTTTATAGAAAATTACAACTACTTACTTAATAAAAATAAATTATCTTACTTTACCTACGCTCCTCTTCTCGCGTACAAATTGCAACATTTGAATGAAAGTGCATTTCGTATTCTTGCTTATTCAATCCACATTGAATTTTGAATACAAGTATCCTCGTAGATTGTTTTCAAGATTAAGATACTTGGCTCTAAGCCAAAGCTCTTGGCTTTTCGTCATCCAGTTCCACAGTATCTTTATTTTTATTGTTTGCACGGAGTTTATTAGCTTTGTTTTGTTTATCACGTATTATGTTGTTACTTTATCAATAAGCAAACAAATTAAATGATTAAAAATCATTTTATTATTATTGATCGTATGTCCGCTACGCATCGATCAGTCGACGACATTTCGACGACACCTCGGTCATTGAATGCATCAAACCGTGATCATTTGGTGACGCAATAGTTCCGGTTTCTATTACCTCATTGTTGGGTTCGGAAGCTCGATGGTTCGCTCCCATTCTTTCAGCCAGTGCAGTGAAAGGGTCCTCCGATACACTTTTACCCTTCCGACAGCTCCAAGCCAGCGGCGGGTGCACGCCACCATTCGCTCTCTTATAAATTCGGTGAAAACGCTGCGACATCACATTACGAATTCGGCGGCTGTACGAGTCAGCCGACCGATCGCAGACTTACAGATATTTGTTTGTGTTGTGTACAAAGCATCGTGCAGTGATTTAGTTTCATCAACGAGACGAGCATTCCAAATAAGCATCCAAAATGAAATTCACGGTGAGTGCGCGTATTGTGATCATTAAAAAGTGAATAATTAGGATATCAAGTGTGTGTGTGGTGATTTACTCAAAATACGCAATTATAACCTTATTTAAGGTGTTTATTGCAATCGTTCATTGAACATCGTGAGGATTACTCGGAATTACACTCAGGATCAAATTGTTCTACATAAAATTAACTAAATGCTAGTGAAAGATAATTTAATACCTTCATAACTTACTTGATACTTAAAACATAAATTGTATTTTAGCTATTGAAACAGTTATTGTCTATGCGTGTCTGCAATGCATTACGTTTACAAGATAATTACCTGCTAATCCAATCTGAAATCTTAGTATTTTAATAGAAATATCATAATATATTACAAAAGAAGATACGTATTTGTTTCTTTGTAAAGTAAAAGTAGAAAAAGTGAAATCAAATTTTATATGTGGGCTTTAATCTTGAACAGTGCAATGCGGGCTACCGGTAAACTTGACACATGTACCACTAAAATATTTCCGTTTGAACAAAACAAGTTTCAGCTGTTCCTTAAAGCGATCGTATGGAGTTTAACCATGTCACGATGACTTTACATGTATTATTTCTTTGTTACAGGTCGCCTTTATTTCCCTCCTGAGTATCTCAACATCATGGGCTGTCTTGGCCAAGAGAGTAGATGACCAAAAAGACAAAAGAGAGGCTCCTCTGGGATATCCATCACCTGGACAATCGTCGCACACCTACCAAGTGCCATCACTCAGCCATGGAGATGCCAGTTCCATCAACGTCGCAGCCGGATACAGCATCGGTGGAGCTAAGCCTAGTTTCAGCTTCGGCGATCAAGGAGCTAGTGGAGCTCAATATCAATATCCTTCAGAAGGCATACAATCCAGTGGTCATTCCATTCAGCTGGCTCCCATCACCCTGCAAGGTGGTCACGGAGGCATTGTTGGTACCGACCTCTCTCAAATTATGAGTCAGCTCTCTCAAGGCATCAACTCTGGAGCCCTATCTCTAACACCATCGAACAGCGTAGCTGAATACCATTTAGGCAACGCAGGTGCTCAAGGTGGTCAAGAAATTTCCTTACCCCAATACTCTTATCCTAAATTCCAACAATACCAATTATCTGAACCTCTTAACAGTATACCCTCATATTCTGCTGGAACTAAAGGCTTGAGCTCGTACGGTTCAACTGGCCCTGTTTTGTTCAACCCCTCTCAGTCTCAGGGTCAATCTAGCCAATCTGCAGCTTTATCTTACGGTCAACCTAGCGCTGGCCACTCCTTTGGTGATGCCAGTGGTCTTTCCTTAGGCAGTGCTGGTGGTCAGCAGCAATATGCTTTAGCTGGTCTCCCTCAAGGTAGCTCTGGACATTCATTTGGTGGATCTTACAAGAACTTGGGTGGCAGCTACGCTGCACCAAGTAAAACCTCGTTCAAACCTTCTGCTTACTTAGGTTCTTCCGTTCAAGGTGATTCAGGTCATGGTTTATCTGCTTTATCTGGATCTTACAGCGCTCCATCTTTTGGAAACTTGAACAGTCTATCACTTGGATCTGGTAGCCATGGAGGCAGCTTCGGAAGTGCTTTTGGCGGTTTCGGCAGTGGCGCTACCAAATACCTTGCACCGTCGTACCAATCTCCGAAATCGGAAGGATTCGGTTCCAACTTAGAGTCTGTCTCTGCTTTCGCTTCAAGCGGACATTTGGCTTCACCTCCTGGTACTACGTACGGAATCCCATCTGCGTCCTACAGTGGTCATTCTTCTAACAATGCTCATGCCGCATCTTCCACTAGTCCCCAATATTACGTTTCATCTTCGAAACATTCATCTCCTTCTAGCTTCGGCGAAGGAAGCTCACAATACAGAGCCCCTGTATCCTCTCACGGATCATTGAGCTCTTACTCTTCTGGACCTAAATACAGCTTTGGTGGTCACGGAAGCTCCGGCGCCCGGTATAGCTCACCCGGTAAGGACTCCCACGGTGCCCACAGCGAGACCTCATACAACACCATTAAATACAGCGAGGAGTTAAAACCCCGTATTCATTAAGATGTATAAAATGTAATCTCCACAAATTGATTTTTCTTGTAAATATAGACATTAATAGTCATTTGTGAGGGATGGGTAGGCTGTGGTCCTAACGAAATTGCACGGTTGAGGCTCGGCGAAAGTATTGACTATTTATTTGTGTATACGTTCCGCTAATTAGCCGAGCGACCACATTGATTCTTGCTGTCACTCGAGTACGTGTCGTGATTTGGATACCTTGTTGGTGTGCTTTCTTTTCGGTAACACGTGCATAATTATGTAGCTTCACATAAATAGCATTATAGTAGTTTGGTTTGAACCGGTTATTATCATGTGCTAAACACGTCAAACGACTGCATAACTATGATATTTCATAATTTCCATTCAACGGTCACTTTCATGTGAACGTTCTATCCTGCGCCGTGAATTTCTGTAAATAGAATAATTAATTTAAGTAAATTTATTTATTATTCGTAAATGTTAATGTATGATATAATTGTTGTTGTTTTTAATAAAAAATATGTTGTTGACACTGGACTTTTTATGGCACCTGAAATAATTACAAAGAGAAGATGAAGGAAGTTTAAATTATAACTGTGACGATATGTGAAGGCTTTAGAGAGCGTAACACGAGAAATGTAGCATGAGCGAACATCCGCAGGAAACATGATGCCTACTGCTTGAGTAATCAACACCAGGCATGGACCGCCGGTTTCACTTGTAAGAAAGTACATTAGGAAATTGAAATAAGCCAAAGAATATTATACGCAACACTCTAAGTATTAAATAAACTGGAATTTCCAGTCGCACCTTCGTTCAGTACATAAGATAACAAGATAGTTATTATATTGATTAGTGCTTCAAACTTATATTCTTACTTTGTATAACTTCAATGTTTTCTTCAGAAAATAACATGAATTTGCAGTTGATTTGAGGTTTGAAAACACCAATTATACTGTCTAGGCATGGGATGTAATCTATAATCAAAGGACAATTAATAAACTAATCATGCTTTAAATGAGACAGCATAAAATAGAGGGTCTATTTTTAGAGTGTATATTTATAATTGGTGTTTTCAAACCTCTGAGTACTTAATAACAGTTATAAAATCCAATTACGACCTAATTCTGACTGCATAACATAAACACCTTTTTAGTGGAAAATGTGTTTATTCCGTGCATTGTGTAAACGAGGCAGTTACTTAATATCTTCACGGTCGAGAGGATATTCGGGTCCCGAATGAAGTCAACTGCATTCACTTCCGAACTGTCGGATATTGTTATGTAACACTTGATAAAAAAAGACACCCACAACAAAAAGATTAGAGCACCGTTATGCGCATATTACGTCGGGCCAAGAAAGGGCGGAGCGAGCCGCATCGTAATTGCTTGTGATATTGATGGGTGGCCAAATCGTATTGATGGGTTTCAATTATCATTTTCATATCACTTACCTACCCATTTAACTAATATCGCCTACTGCACCGTGTCGTAACGGGGTGGAATAGAACAGAAATCCGTTGGGCAGAGATGTAATCTGTTACGGCCCGGAAACATGTGTATCAGAACATATGGAAGCGATTGAATTTGCGTTGTGATACGGCCCGGCCTTCTGCGATATAATATGTTGTTATTTTTTTAAAGTTCATGACAACCCAATCCAATATATGGGAACGTTCTAGGAGATTCAGACTCGCACTTGGCTGGCTTTAAAGTTATTACAATTTTGTGTGGATAAAAATAATTATACTTATAAGTAGGTATATTTAACATGTAACAGTCGAATGAGCTACAAAACAAAACTTATACTAATTAACCCATCACAATAAATATCTATAAGTAACAAATAATGAACTTGATAGGTATTTGTGCTAAATAAAGTTTTGTTTTGTCGATAAAATCGTGATATTAGCTGGTAAATAGCCCTTTTGTAAACATCTTGTTTGGTTTACGAGACAATAGTTAAAATAATGTTACCGTTTAATGAAATCGGTCACGGTTTACGTGCCATTAATTTTGCTACGAAGTTCAAGGCGAGTTTAATTTTAAAGACGCATGTGATTTTGCCACGACGATGATTTATTTTAGTATTTAATTGTTATTACATACACTTTGATTTAAAGATCTCACATATATCATACTAACTAGCTATTACTTATTCTGTGCTATTTACATACCTACGTCACTACTTCTCAAGGACCAGGTGAAAAAGAATTAACTTTTCTGGCTGTTTTCGCTGCTGTATCTTACTATTTATTATGTTACTAAGTATTAATATTCAAGTATGTTGTACATTATATGTCGCATTTTTTAAGACTAGCTTCCCCCCTATGGTTTTACCCTCGTTCCTTTTCCTAGTACCTAGTCAGGTATCGAGCCCGTCGATTTTGTGTACCAACTCATAAATAGTTTTTTTACCCAAGTGACATTAGTCTTCGTTAGCTAATTTATCTATTGTTCGCAAAATGTAAGTAGATAGATATTCTTAGTTGTTGTATTCACAAATGGCTAGCTAGGTAGGGCAGGTAAGTGTATGAATGAAAGTATGAAAGTCATTTCCTACATTAATTAAAAATGTGATTAAAAATGAAGCTGCATCAAGAATTCTCTTCCTTATTAGTTTCAGTTGGTAGACACTAAGTAGACACAGTGGCTTCAATTAATGAAAGTATTTTTTTTTACAGTAGGTATACAAGTATATTATGCAAAGTAAAAAATATGTCATCGCCTAAAAGTACTAGACCTACCGCCTCGGAGATTCTAAGAGGTTGTCATCAGGAATAGTGTGCTGTCAATGTTGTCATTTATGACCTAAAAGGTTCGTAGTATAGTGTGTTGTAGCCACTAAAATAAATCTTTCGGCAAACAAGCATACGGACTGCCTGATGGTAAAAGGTTACCGTAGGCTATGGACGCTAGTGACACCCGGGGCACAGACCATTTACTAATCTACACTCCGGGTACCACTCGCGTGTTGCCGACTCTTCCCCCCACCTCGATGAGTTCTGCCAACCATACTCACGCGCAGGAACCCAAGAGTAAAGTAGCCTGTATTCTTCAGCCCAAAAACTATCTCTATAAAAAAATCATATAATCTTCACGATGAGATGAAGACTAAGCAATAAAAATAGGATTCCCGTTTTCAATATATTTCCGGACGCATCTATCGGCCCACCCTGTATTTTACCAGGTTTTACCTATGTAAGTTTTAACGGTTCTTAGCTAAAATAAATGTTAGTTGAGCAAAAAGTTTTTATGCAGTTTTGAAGCTGACACATTCGACATCATTTTCGTTCCATTTTCAATTTCGAATTTAGAATAGGTACCTACTGCTATAAAAAATAAAACGCAGGGTGGGCCAATAGATGCACGTCATGTTGCTAAACCAGAGCTAAACAAAAGAGGGTCAAATATTTAAATATAAAAATCTTAATAATTTATACTTATTATAATAATATGTTATATTTTGTTTTATTTATACTAAAAAATAGACCTAAAGGGCTTATTATGGGTAGATCTAAATAGGTTGTATAGGTTTGAATTAAGTTCTATAAAGCTCCATCTATGATAGATATAGCCAAAGTACGGAGGTAACATATCTATACGTTATCAAGTAAATACGCCGCAGGTTCTTGTATCAAACTTTCACAAATTTAACCATAAAATGATCATTAGTTCACCTACATTTTTATAGATGTCGCCGGTATTATAGCTTCTACTTGAAGAAATGTACCTGTCAAATAGTAAGATACCCTAGCATTAGCATGTCATGACGATTTAGAAATATAGGTATAGGTCGAAGGTTTGATTTTCACAAAACACAAACTTTTGTGTGCGTGAACAACAATATTTCAAATCTATGGTATCTATTTAGTTAATTGAGATCTTTGAATAGACCATAGAGTACGGGAACGCGAGTAAACCCTCGAGGCAGAAGCTAGTTTCCAATAAGAGATTAGGGCTTTAAAATAATAATAATGGGGTAGTAACAAAGAATATACAATATTATGACGTACTAAAAGTAGGTACCTATCTACGAGTACGTCTATTAAATAACATGACTGTTAATAATTGAGTTTACTATACAGTTAATTACCTTAAAGACTCAAAAAAAAAATATATAGGCTACATGTACGGATTATATGTCCACAGCATTAGCTGTCCGAAATAGTTCATTATGATACAAGTGTGTTATGTTGGTATTAACTCCACGCTTCTCTATTCGACTCTACCATAGCACAATGCTCTAAAATATTGTCATGTTTATTAAATAAATTAAAGAAAAAAAAAAAAAACTAAGTGATCAAAAGGAAAGTTAACACCCGGAAACAACAATTTAAAGCTTTGTGCAGATTTCATGAAATCTAGTATTGTATCCCATTCAATGTTCTCGTGTTGTTTATCTGCGTGAATGAATAGAAACAACCGTTTTTCTATGCAGATATACGAGTACGTCTATCGTAGATTAAACAATTTTAAAATGAAAGTGAAATCGAGAGTGAATGCATTATTTTATTGTTATTTGAACTAGATTTTTAATAACATTGTAATACCTACCTACTACAAGTGGTATATTATGCAACTCTGTTATTATAATTGGCCATGAAAAACTATATTGAAACGTAAAAAATGGTTTCGAATATACGCGTAGTATGAAACCAATCAAAACGTTTCCCCAATTTTACCCCTTAATTACACTTGGTTGTCTGTCTGTCTGTACGTGTGTCAGACCCTTTTTTCAGGAACGCGTGGTGGTACCGGTACCAAGCTTGTCAACGCAATCAATAAATAGGTACGGCCATTTATGTCGCATATTTTGATATTTTGCGACTAAATCAAAACCTATGGGGCACTTCCCGATGACCTGAATCATGGAATTTTGCAAAAAGCAAAGTCTCGTAAAGGTAACGGAATAATTCAGAGAATCAGTAATTTGTAGTGCTTTTTAATTGTATCACATAAAAAATGTTTTTTGCGATATCATAAAATTACATCTGCAGTTTGAGATCCTGTTTTAATGATTGTCCTTCAATCCGACTTATTTATACGGAACCGGTGCCTATATTTACAGTGTTAATTTATGTACTTTTCTATAAAAATATTTGAATTTCTATTTGCGATTCCAGGGTTGGTCTCATTGTAAAAAAATATCAGCAAGACAACTCAAGATAATCAAAAATATGTCATCCCAGTAGGTACCTAGGTATAAAGTAGATGATAAAGTGCGTGCTCTTGTAAATAATTTAAATGCTAGAAGAGCTATCTATATTATGATTATATGTATGTGAGTAGAGTAGGCACCTGCGGTCTACAATTAGATGTAATTCATGGCGCGGCCTCCGTAGAAAGCTCGTGAGATATTTCGCTGATTACACCCTGAGGTAGCCCTTTTACTTGCAAGTTGCAGGTGCTTTGATGAATTGTTTCCTTCGTATTCTAACATAATGATGTGCACAGACTGCAGTTAGGGGTGGGTAACTTATGTCATTTGAAAATTGGCTTAGTTATTATTTGATATTATACTAGGTTGTCCTCCGCGGTTTCACGCACGTTCCCGGGATAAAATGTAGCTAATAATCTTTGGAATGTAGCTTCCTATTAGAGAAAGATTTTTTCGAATCACACTAACTTCAGAGATTAGCGCGTTGAAACAAACATTATTATAGATTTTTAACTAGTCTACCTTATTATGTTTTTGTTTTAAATTATTTTAAACAACAATTTCGTAGTATCTTCATGATTCTAGCTACTACTACCTATTTATATTTGCATTACTGTGGTAGTTTAGCCTTGAAAACATGTCAAACAGACAGATAGGGACTCTCCCTATCGCTTTTAAAATACCTATTAGAAAGGGTAATTAACCGGTAAGATAGGTTTGTAGTGTGGCGTTATAAGTATTTCTGCGACGCATTTCCGACCTTCCGTCTGCGTGTAGGAAGTAAACTATCTCGCAGTAAACTGGATACGTTCCGATACAGGACAAAGACCTATCGGCCACTTCCCTCGGCGCGGCGCGGGCGGCTGCGATCTGGAGCCGTAGGAAAGTTGTCCACACCCGCCCATATAAATGCATGAACTTGATACATTCATGCACTTTTCCGCGCGCCCCGGTGAATAGAACACTTTTCCTTTCGCAATACGCGTTTTTCCTTAAGAAAATAATGTAAATATACTCCCGTGGGCGTCACATGCTACGATTTGCATTGCCATGGCGAAATGGGAAGTTTTGGTAAGTTTTCTTTTTATATAACAAACGTTAGCTTAGCCATTTGCAAGTCATCACGCGTTTACACGTATAATTTGTTAAACATTTAAACGCATATGAGAATTCGTATTTCAAAATGTAAAATAATGTGTTAACGAGGTAGCTGATTAATTGGTTTCCACACCTATTTTGAATTGACTATGATGGATCGTTTGATCGTTAATTTCAGATTTGCATCGCGTTCGCTACGCTTGTCTGCTCGAATGAAGTTGACGATGTTGAGCAGAAAAAAAGAGGCGTGGGGAAGGGAACCAGTTTGAACTCAATCACAACTGGAGCTCAGAAGGATTACACGTACAGTATATACTCGCAGAATCCAAGTTCATCAGGCAATTCTGTTAATCCGTCATACCAAACTCAAGTACCTAACTCTTTCTACCCAAGTCAAGGTAGTAGCCAATATTATTCCTCTTCCAGCTCTCCTACTGATACGTCATCATCGTCTGCGTACTCTCAACAGTCACAAGTAAACCTTATTCCCCCAGCAACAACGTCCCAATTTGTTCCAATTAATTTTGTATCGAATTCAGGTTACCAATCTAAATACCAAATCGTGCCACCTAAGACCAATGGTAACATACAGTTAGCTATATTGCAGCAGCCAAATGGTTACGCATCTCAGCCTCAAGTTCAATACCCTCAGCAGCTGTTTATTCCTAATCCATCGAGTCAGATAAACGGTCATCAGAATCAATTAGTTCATTCGTATCAACCACAAAGTAATTACAACGTTCCGAACTACCAGCCACTACCATTCGGTTCATACCTAAATCAACCATCTACAATGCTCCTGTTTGCTCAGCCAAATCCATCTTTATACAATAACCTTCTGTATCCCAATCCTGTGCAAAGCTTTTATAATTACTACCCAATGAATTCCCAGGCTAAATACAGCTTATCATATGCACAGCAGCCTGTGACGTCAGAATATGACAAAGGTCCTTTGACCCAGAGCATTCCCAAAGAAGACAATGAAATTGGTGCTCACAGTAATGATTATTCTTCTGACCCTAACTCCAGTTACAAGAATGCTTATACAGCCAGTCGTACTTCATATTCCAAACTATAGTAATATTAGTAACTTCTCGTTATAAGAAATCAATTTTTCATGTAGCATTTAGCGATTACCACAGATGTTCTGTTATATTTTTGTATAAACGTTGCCATTGTATGTAATCAATTTTATTTATTCATGGGAAGACTGTTTTAGATGTAATTTATTGTTAACAACTTTATATGTTACTGAATCTTGTTAAAAATAAAAGTTGTATTATGAAATGCTATATTTATTTATTTTATAATACTCTCCATTTGCTATATTGATCGCCTAATCGGGGATCAGATTGAGAAAATCACATCCTACTTATATTATAAATGCGAAAGTTTGTGAGTATGGATGGATGTTTGTTACTCTTTCACGCAAAAACTACTGAACGGATTTGGTTGAAATTTGGAACACAGATAGTATATAACCTAGATTAACACATAGGATACTTTTTATCTCGGGAAAACTTAAGATCCCTCGGGACCTCGGGTGAAATCGCGGGGCGGAATCTAGTTCAGTCATAAAAAATCGACATCGGTACGATTTTTTTTCTGTATTGCATACCATACATCGATAGCTAAGAATAAACAAAAAAGCCACCGTTCATTTGAATGAAAATCAGACAAAAAATACATAGGTACTCGTTTTATTAACATAATAACCGTAGTAGGTAGGTAATCTATTAATCTACCTTTCAACATTCCTACCGCGCGTCAGCAATAGATTACAGTAAGATATCGTGTACTTTCTACGGCAATCGTTTTGTTCTCAAATGTTAATACATAAACGGTTTTACATTTCTTCCTCTGTATAATACTGATTTAAATTGAGAATCCATCTTTTCTATTGAAAATTATATGAACGTTCATATCCTGGGACAAGAAAGCAGGTAGAGCAGAGGTATTATGATATATAATGGTAATTGACCAAGTCTCTTATCGTAGATTATATCAGAAGAAGTATATATGATTATCTACTCTATGTAAATTATTGGTCAACTGTGCTGAATCTGCTGGAGTAATTTTGGTGGAATTTGGCACACATTGTAGTCAGTACCAAAATATGTTATTGCATATGCGGTAACAATGCAAATAAACCTAATTATGACAATACGTTTACAGTTTGAATAAAATGATGTAAAGTGTGAACTGTGAAGTCTTTTCATTGTTTGTTTATTATAATACACTGTAATAAAAAATAACTGCAATAAAAAGTGAACGTGAAAATTCAGAAGGTTAAATAATTACATACCGAAAAGAGTCTCAAGAGGTAAGGTAGGTAGTTATTCACTAAACATCACGATAATAGCAATATTCTGTTTTATATTTCCAAACACTTGTCAATCAAACGTTGAATGTTGTTTATAAAAAATGGATTTCAATTAGTACAGCTATTCACTATGAGTAAAAGGGCTTATGAATTATTTCTGCTTGTACATATATAAATACATAATAAATCCTATTAAATGAATAACTCATTTTTTTTAATTATAATTGGACAACGTATTTGTTAGTTACGCTTTTACGTATTTATTGAACTTATCGCCATGAAAAGAGTGGTTTTTGGTAATCCAAAGTCAAATAGAAAAATTATTCAGTTAAAATAATTATAAAAAAAAAATACTTTAGATTGTGTATTTTTTTTCCAAAGTTGCTAAATTACGAAGCATATTTTTGTTACGAACATTTCTTTCTAAAACATATTTGTGTACCAATAAAAAACACTCGTGTGAATCTACTAGACAAACTAGTTTCCAATCAATTAAACGCACAGACCGTTTGATGGACGTGTGAACTGTATTTTACGCATGTTTATGACGTAACTTTTATCTTACCTATACTCATCTTGTAGGTATGATTAGTGGTGTTACTTCAGCATAAGCAGATGTCCAGTGAAAGGGAACCGAGCGTGGTTAATTGCCTCAGATATTTATTTGTATCATTCTATTTGTAAGGTGCGTAAAAGACCGCACCTGTTTTATATAGAGTGTTAACTAAATTGAAGAAAGTTTGATTTCGTTTTAAAAAAAGACTCAAAATTATTTCTTTGGCAGTTTCTTGAGTGATGATTATAGAGCACTAAAGTTGCCTTAGTAAAAGTAGTAACTTTGTAACAATTTTCAAACTAATCAATCTCTGTGAAAGTTTTAACAAGTTTTGATAGTTTTATTGATGATGATGACTCATTCTCAGGCACTTTTAAGTAACAATATAAAGCTATGTTTGATCTACGACAGAAGCTGTCTTGAAATAAATAATCATTTGTCAAGAAATACAAGAGATGTATCGTGCTTGATGTGTAAAATAATAGATTTCGAAAATGATAACCTAGATGAGGTTATCTTTTCATCTGAGTTTCACATGTCAGAGCATAAATCTTTTTGCATAAGAGGGTAGCGTGAGTAATTGTCAGTGACGAAGGAAATATCACAATAATTTAATGTTGAAAAGTCCTTTTTTATTGTGTTATATAACGTTGGGAATTGTAAAAATAAGCAACACCAAATATTTTTTTAAAATTGTTTCTTTTTCAATTTGATTTACTGAGTTGAGATTGATATTCTAATTAGTTACAAATACTAATGAATAATAGTGTATTTAATGTGATAATAAAACTTGTACGCTGACAGGTGAAGAGTTGTTTCTTTTCCTTATACAATTAGTTCAGGTCGTGAGAGAGTAATTAAGTTGTAGACTAGGTATTTCTGTAAAATTTACTTTATTATAGGAACATAAAGATCAAAGATAGTGTTTTTAACTAGCTTTCGTCTAGTGGTTTCAGCCGCGTTCCAGACGCAGCAAATGGTATCAAGGGTATGCCATATTTTCTCATCTAAACGTTTTAATAATTACAGGTAAGTGAATATCTTTATTTACAACAACAAACAAACTAAAACAAAATAATTTAATTAAAACTAGATTAAAATAAAACTAAATTATCTATATATAGAGTCAGTCTCGGAAGTTTTCGAATCCGTTTCCGAATGTTTTATTTAATAATAGCCCTTAAAATTAAACTCTTCATGATGTGGCCGATCATTTCATGGAATGGTTGTATTTCATGATATGGCCAGCTAGAGCTAAAACTGACCATATCGTAGGTATAAACGTCAAAGTGAGTAAAGTAATGATGTCCATCGACGTTTGGCCGTATCATAAATTTAGGGTTTCCATGATATCAAAGGTTTAATTCAAGTTATTTCGTAAAATTCAAGTAGTTTTGCGTCGTGACGATATTTCACTTCACTTTTATCTCAATTGGCGCATTATTATTAGCTTTTTTGTCAGAATAATTGTAAAAACGTGTAATAAACATGATAATATTGAAACAACCTGTAGTTAGTACAAAAAGCTTATTAAACTTGTTCGATGCACAACTCGTTGGATCGGTCGGCTCATCTCGATACAGACGCAATGCCAACGTCTCTGTAACACGTAATAGCTATTAATTGTAATATATTACCACACAATAATCCTACATTCATCCTACATTACATTATTTGTAGTTTTAAGACAACTTTCTACCTGGGCGGCGCCTTTGTTGCCTCATTAAAGATTTTTGCAACTTTTCAACTATAAGTTGCAAGTTAGGCTTTGGTTGGACCCAGATTTAATTGCGTGTTTTAGGTAATCAAATACGCGTCACCTAAATGCAAATAACTTGGTTGCCGAATATGTATTCATTTTAAAAGGTATAAAACGAATATCAAATTATTTATTGTGTATTCAGATAGAATTTTGCATATCATTTAACATAATATGTAGGCTTAAAAAAGATTACACAAGGTTAATATGTTTATGAAATATTTAGAGGTTGAATTTTCAAAAATCGTTTCTCAGAGGATACCTACGTCATAGCTATCATCATCATCATGTCAGCCGAAAGACGTCCTCTGCTAGACAAAGGCCTCCCCCAAGGATCTCCGCGATGGCCGGTCTTCTTGCGTTACCCACATACGGCGGTTTTCCGCGACCCTCACAAGATTGTCGGTCCATCTGGTGGTGGTGCGCCTGCTCACGCTGCGTCTTTCGGTTTGTGGTCACCACTCTAGAACATGTCTGTTTGTTCTGAGTCTATGTGTAAATAAATATTTAAGTAGGTAGAATCACAAGTCGTATATTATTTTAGTATATCAGTTATCTATTTTTCATAGAATGTGAAGAATGTGCCAGGTTATTTAGTATACGTAATTTAATTAGTATTAAAGCTGATAGCAGTTGCGAACTAAATAATACACAAGGTTTTATTAGACATTGTGTCTTTCTCGTAAACAAAACATAGTACCTTCATGCCACAGTAATAGGAAACTTATCTTGTTCTATGACGCAACTATTCAAGTATCTGATTATCTATTATTAGCTATTATTTACTACTAGGTATCGAACCTTTCCTGTGAAAGTAACGCTTAACTTGTATTGAACGAGAATAGCGCACAGCGGGCTGTATTGTAACAAGTTTCATTGATTTATTATAATATCCTTTTCAATACTCTGATCATACAATTGAATGCCACAGCAATAGTTAAGTAACATAGAATAAAAAAATGGAAAATAAAGTGAATCTTGCTGATCCATAAGAAGTCAAAAATGGTTGCGTCTTGAATTGTTAGGTACTGATTTGAATGAATGAAGTATTATTTCGACCAATTAGCGTGGTTAAGATCATAGATGTAGATCATGCAATTATATACACAAGTATAAGTTTATATTTATCGGCATTTAAAAGTTATATTGGAATAAAATAACTCCAGCTAACAGCCATAGTAAATGAACGCTGAAAACAACAAAAAAAGTACTTTCTTTGGGCAGTCATCAAACATATAACCCAAGTCACGCGTTATCCGAGCTCCAGTTTAAATTTTTACTGCAATCTTGGTCTGCGATGCAACTTATCTTAATTAAAATGTTCTAACCGTTACATAATGAGGGTGTGTAGGACAAGTGGACTTCACATTCCACCACATTGCTCCACACGACCATAGTTACATAAAACCTTGTGTTATAAAAATGCTTTCTAAAACGTCTAGACGACCTATGTGGCTCTAAATTCAAAATTAATTTCACTTTTTAGTTTAATAGTAGTGTTTATAGACGTTTAATGTGCGTCCCTCAACTAATCGGTCAATCATATTGTCTATCGCGGTGAGGAATAATATTCACACGAAGTGATATATTGAGTTATATTGAATAATGAGTTAGGGTTATCGCAAGTTGCATTATTAATGCCTTTGTATAATATAAACCTCGGTTTAAATATGTATGTGTATTTAACCCGTGGGTTAGTGCTATAAGACGTTGGTGCAATTGGGCCATTGGCGTTGGTGTAAATTGAATATATGCATTTTTTTAAATTATGTTTTTAACCCATTTTATTGCAGCTTACATGGGCTATCCAGGGACGGAGTCATTCGCGGAGAGCCTCCTTTTGAGTTTATTTGTCACGTTAAAAATAAAACAGTTGAAAGCTCTATTCACGAATCGCCTACATCAATTCCGTTTACCAAAACGCCATCGCCACCGTTACTTGAATCCGTCAACTGGAACCATCTGAATAACAATAATGTATGTAACAGTTACATAAGCATGTTTAGGTGCCTTTGTCCATTCAAGACTTTGTTCCGAATCACCACCAACAGGTGATAATATAACTTTATGTACTCGCTAACAGGTATACTTACTAACGTGCTGTTACTTACTGCTGGAGAACCTTTATGTAGATTTCGAATGAAGCTTTAGAAACCAATGATTCATTATGTATATACCTATACAATTGCATTTGTGATCCAAAAACCTTATCATACAGAATTAATCTCAATACTTACATTATTTTGGTTTTGAATTTATATTGGTTTTATTAAAACAAAATTATTTTTAAGTTTTTTTTTCCATATTTCAATATTCTACAAAATTTATTTTACTAAGGAAACACTTCAAACCATCTAAACGCAAACGAAATCGATCTCGTTTCGTAACAATTTTTGTTGTTCTGGCTATCGCATGTGTGTTATAAGTTATGCAACTTTACCTAACAAACACTACTGTAGGGAGATTCGATATGCGAATGACGCATCGCATTGGGAGAGATTCGTCTATTGTTTTTCACTATCAAGCATGGCGAACGATCGGAGTGGCGTTAATTTGAAATGTATATCTATTATCTGCTGCCTTACAAATTGGAAGTGATTAGTCGTACTCTAATTACTTCAGTAATAAAATATTTCAGTGTTATTGTGTTACTTGAAATTGAAAGAATCGTAATGTAGAATGAGTTGTCGAACATCATCAATTTTTTTTTTAACTTTGTATCTAACTAAAGCCTTTAAATGTGTGGGTAATAAGTATGAAAATAAAACAAAATTAAATGATATATAATATCAAGCTGTTTATCTAATGTTGTAATAAAATGCAACCTTTATATTTTCGGTTTCGTAATTTGAATGATTTGCTTTTTTGAATTTGAACTACTTAGTCAAGTCAGGTTTGTATTTCTTGAAGACTAGCTATACCCTGCGGTTTCACCCGCGTTCCTAGGATAAAAGGACTCTGGGATAATATAGTTTCCGATTATTATGAAATAATTTTCGGAATCAGACCAATAAATCTAAAGAATGTCTTCTACATCCAATCAAACAAACACATTTTACCAGTATTACCTTAATTATATCAGTATAGAAATTGTGTCATTACCTAAGAATAAAAATAATAATCTTCTATTATTAGATATGTATATATAAGTCACAGCTAAAAGCCGAAGTACGTTTAGATGCATTTCATGGTACTTAGTTAATATATTTTACAAAATTACGTGCTATTTCTTTCGTTCTTATTATTTTTGAATTACATGTACTCATAATTAAGAGCTTTAAGATCTAATCATATTATGTTGTAATACAGTCTTCAAATAATTAATTAAAATTGGCAGTTATTAATAGTAGTACACATTATGAGATGTTTTAATATGCATTGGAAAGATACGTAATTAATTATTATAATCGACCTCGAAGCAACGACTAACTATTAATTTTAACTTACGTCGAAAGATAAAGCACTTAATTAAGTTTGTTTAATACACTTAACATAAGTGCATTGGCTATTCTTTGATGTGATCTGCACATATGGTATAAGCATTAAGTGGTAAACTGAATAATTTTCCAAGGAAAAGTGAATCTCTGTGACTCTGAACCACTTTCTTTCAAGACTGGTTTTCTATAAAATAGTAAAAGTAAGTAATAGAAAAGAGCATCAAATAGTTATGACTGAGGCAGAGGCGTAATCTCATTACTTTTGTTTTGTATTTGACGTGTTATAATAGGTATAGCAAATTTTCCAATGTCATCTTTATGTTCTACCATTTAATAACAGAGTAACGAGGTAAAATTGTGTTATCTGAGAATAGTGGCTTGGAAAACCCTATGAGCCCAATTGATCTCTTCATACGGTTGACAATGATTGTACTTCTATTTTTTTTTGTTATAATGTGTAAACTGACTCTATCTGTTTATACCTGTTTTGTGATATCAAAGTGGCAAGTTTCTATCATCATATGTGTAGGTACATTTGAGAGAAAAAAGGTAAATAAACTAGAGTGGAAGATAAATAAAAATAAAATATTTTTTATACGTTCCGTCATCGCCAAACTTGCTAGTAAATAAGTAAAAAAAAAGAAATGAAATAAAAAAAAGTAAGGAAAGTGCATTAGGTAAAATGAACATTCAAGCTACAGTTATGTAACGACATGTGGTTTAATATCCCTATCGCCGCACCGCGCACTTTGAAAGTCTTCCAAACATATTTATTGGTAAAATAAAGAAAACTATTAATAAAATAAAAATTATAACTCTGTAAGAAAAACTGATAAAAAAATATTATTATTGATAGTAGAGAAGTGAATGGAAAATTACTCTAAAAGGGTTCTTATCGTAATTTATTCAAATGACGTTTCAGGTGTGCAATATCCTCAAATTTTAAGACACAGACACCGACAAGTTATTAAAAATGTTTTCTAATTTTGATGACACTTTCGTGTTCTATGGAAAATAGGTCAAGTGGTACGGGATAACATGATCAGGGAACGATAATTAAAACATGATTTGAATAGAAGAAGACGTCGCATCGTTACAGTTACTGATCGATAAATAGTCAATGAAATAGTGACAAATAAAGATCAGGATTAAATTCACATTGAAATAAACAATAGGACTATTTTATTCCCCTTCTTAACTTTTTGTCAGAAAGAGATAATATAATAACAGATACGTGGCTATTTTTTCCTCTACCAACTAGCCGAAAGACGTCCGTCGTTAAAACCTGAAACCAACAGAAGTATCATTTGTCTGCCAGAAACGTTTAAGTAGCTAAAATGAGTAATATTATTACCATGTCATAATAGAGACAGTTACAATTGTTTAATCACAGTACCAATGATTGTTTGTTGAACATAATAATAGTCATTGGTTGTTATAGTCAGTCATAAAGATGATGATGATTATTACGAAGTCTGTAACAAGCTTTATAAGTTATTTTTTATTGGTTGAGGAAGAAATTATTTGTAGGAGCTTCGAAGGAACCTATTGATTATGTAAGCAAATATAATCTAAGAGATCCGAGTATCATTGTTTTTTTTAAACTGGGGTAGTATTAAGATTAGGTAGGTGCTTTGTTCAGCTCAGAAATATCACAGATACCCGAAAGCCCCAGTTGTATGCCTCAATATTTCTATAGCCATTATTAGATTCTTTGTCTCAGAGTATAACTAGTTTGTAATTATTAAGAATTTAAACGTTTGAGTCCTAAAATCTATCCGTTGACTCGGGATTAACTTCGGTATTCACGCAATCCATCCAGATTTTACAAATCATTAGACGCGAGTTACCTACCTTTGCATAGATAAGCCATATTATAAAGTGTATAGAAACTCCAGCCGCATAGATATGGGCGTATCAATTACAAAAGGGAGTGCAGTGCAAAGAGACATCAGGGTATCGGCGCTGCTCCACTTGCTTAGAAAGTATCCAGTGAAACCGATCCAGTTGACGGAGGGACATCACTTATAACACTTTTGATGTTATTGTTTTAATTTTTATTTGTATTTTAAACTCAACCTATAAGCTATCCTACTTGATAATATGAACCATTCTTTCAATATCTTACTTGCATGAGATTTTTACTTTCTACCGAAGTGGATTATTTAAAGGTGTATTTCCAAAATAAAATTATACTAAGTGTTTACATAGGCTATGTATTAAAACGAAGAGGAATAATTTGATTACGTATGTTGTTTAAAATAAAAAATAAAAGTAAAAAATGCAAAACATCAGCTAGGCATTCGACTTTTACTATTTATTGGATGAATATAAAAATGTATTTAACTTACAACAGTTTTTATTGTTGAGTTAATTAAGTCTATATTTGAGTGGAATAGTATTTGATATAGTTGTGGGCTAGAAACAAAGCAAATAATTCAGTTCAGTGGGCATTTTAACGAGTCTGTCACACGTCAGCGGAACGTCAGATGAATGTTAACTCTTTTAAAACCAGTCCACTTTGGTATGCTTTATTTGGTTTTTTTTTAAGTGCAATGCAAAGGGCGCATCAGCGCAAGTGAAATTAAAATAGAAGCTGTTATAATATTGTTAATTATTATAACGTTATTATCGGATATTAATTAGTGCATCGGATTAGCTTTCGAGATACTGTATGTTTTTCAAATATGGATATTTTTAAAAAGATCTATATTCACTAGCTTTCGTCTAGGGGTTTCACCCGCGTTGCCAAATTTCATTGTGGTCAGTTCAGTTGTTTACGCGTGAAAAGATAAGAAACAAACAAACATTCAAAAACTTTCAAATTTATAATATTTTGTAAGTATAATAATGTAAAGGTTATATTAATGTTAATACGTACTATGGTCGAATCTTATTCTAGAAGAGATTAGTGAAAATCCTAGTTATTTTTCATACGTTAGAAATACCTAAACGAAAATGCTTGCTGATGAACTACAAAGCTATTTATAAAAAGAAGAAAAGTTGTGATTTAAAAAAAATTGGTGAAGATTTAATTTTGCTTGTGCTGTAATGAAACATCCGTAAAATTGGTATTATGAAATAGTTAAACTTGTAACATAGAACCGATTTGCATTCCTCATTATTTACTTCCGAGCGAGTTAAAATAAAAGGACTGTATTTTACTTTTATATTACGCAATGCTCTAGTAAGCATAGCATCTTCAAGTCATTTAAAGTGATGGCTGCCATCGAACGGACGTAATCGCTTAAAAAACGAGGATTCGAATTACCTCTCGCTAGATATTATGGGAATGAATAAATTGTAATAATTGCGTCATAAGTGACTACAGGCTGATTTTCAAACCTACCTTAGGTACTATTTAAAACAGGTCATAATAGTACATTATGATATAAGTGTGCTATGTTGGTCAGTAAGTGTAACTAACAATGAGGCGGAATTATTCGATAAGCGTCCCGAGTAACTTCAAAAATATACCAACAAATTTCTTTATTATTAAAATACGCTCAAACGAAAATCTAAATGAGTACCCATTAGATTACTCTAGTACCTTGCCCCATCACTTCGTTTCTGATTTTGCGTAAATGCTTTCACCAGAGTTGAGATTAATATATAGGCTTCTGAAATTATATATTATTGATAATGATGAGTTTCTTGCCGGAGTCTTCTCAGTTCAAGTGTATTCCGAACCGGTGGTAGAGTCTATTGTAATGTTTGTAACTATCGACGTTCATAAGTGCCTTACCAGGGCCTAAATTGAATAAATGAGTTTTTGATTTTGATTTGATTTTGATGTGTACTATATTTGGCATATTATACCAAAGTAATATCATCCTGTATATCGGACAAGTAAGATATCCGCTCATTTGTAATACAAATCTTTAATGTAATATCATGAGCTGTAAATAACATTATTGCTCACATCCTAATGTATATATAGCTAGCAATCAACCGGAAAAGTGCTGTTAAAATTTACATGAGAATACTGATTTGATTTATGGCTTTGCTAAATTACAAACGCCACTCGTTTGTATGTGCCGGATGGATTACATTTGTACCTACATTTATTTTAAGCAGCTTATACTTTTAAGAGTTGATTACTTAATAAGATCACATTTAGCTGCGTGAGAGTGGAAATGATAAATTGGTCAACACACTGTCAGAGAAGATCTCCAATTATCCTATAAATATGTAGGTATTAAATAGAAATTACCTACCTTCTAAGGTTTCTAATTGCATTATTAGATTAATTATTATACTTTCACAAATATATCACACTTCTGTATAGTTACTATAATTTTAGGATACATTACAAACCGATAATGTACTTCAGAAATTTCAGATGCAATATGATAGTTGCTCAATTTGCAAAAAATCAAATCTCACGATCTATTTTATAGGACTTTAATAATGTAGTAAACGCATGGTCTTAATAACTCAGCCATTTTGAAAGCTATTTGGATACCAATAAAGTAATAATAGATAAAAGTATTGCAAGTAAATTATCCTATGATTGACTTTGGATAATAATAACTGCCATTTTGATAATGATATGCTTTTAGACATCGGTATTGTACATTTTAACGTTACTTAGATTAAAGATGGATGCTTTCATGTTAGCCGACTTGACCGACATAGCGTTATGAATTATAATTCTATTGTTTAACAAATGGGATGTTACGTTTCAGACGGAAGGAGGAGATATGTCAGTAGGAAGTGGGTATGAGTTTACACGGATGCTATAGTATTTCTATAGAATGCGGTGTTCTATTGAACTTCGTAAAAAATTGCTTTTTTAAAGGAGGATGGCGAAGCCATGATGGAGCACGCTTATCTAGAAGAAACTGATTAACACTGAAAACTCCTAGATATTAACAGAGTACCTATTTAAATTATAATATGTGTTGATTGCTTAAGAATGGATGATAGAGCTAAATAAATATTTTTAAGCTTTAAAAATATGTAAAAGCAATGTGGGACTACAATAAAAATAAAACCCATACATTATTTGTAATCATTGTCACATTAATGTAACTAAAAACAAGAGTTTATGATTATTTGCATCATTCACATAACGAGATTAACAAGAAGTTTAATTAGGGTGCAACTCACGAAGCAAAAGTAATTGAAAAGGGCGTTACTAGGAATTTAATTATAATGTTAGATTTATCGCCAACTGCGATAATTATCACTTCATACAAAATTTTAGTTAAAGTAAATTTTAGAAGTAGATATAATGTAAGACATATTAATTATTTGTGTGCACGTTACTAAATAATTAGTTTTAGTTTGTTATGATATCATAAAGTTTTGGTTATAGATCCATTTTTAAAATGTATGGTATTTTCCTCACTATGCAAGTCAACTAACATTACAATGTGGGTCTATGCGTGTTTTAGAAACATCAAGAAACAAGAAACATTTAAGAGAGTAGGATCAGGTAATTAAATTTCGAAAAAGTCTAGACCGACACTGAATAATCGGTCCAAATTTCTCACGAAGTCACTGTCATCAGGTATGATGCGAGGATCGCCTTTCTGCGCCCGCGCCGATATGTAGAGTAGTGCGGTATTTAACAACACTACGGTCGATACGCGCGACCACTTTCCGAGCGGGCACTCGGCCGAACGCATTTGCGCGACCCATGAATTTAAAAAAGTTCGTAATTTAACAACCTACTATTTACATATCAAAACAATTCATTTATACAAAAAATAACCATTTTAAATTCTTACATTTGCATAAAAGCAATCGATAGCGAAACTATATGCTATCGTTTATGGAGTCAATTATCGAGTGTAGTCATTGGTGTAGTAAAAGATTTTTCTTTTTAACCAATGGTTTGTTGTAATTATAGGATTTCCTTCGGCTGCGCTTGCGTGCACAGTTGGGACCTGCAGTCACAACGCCGGATATGAGGACAGACCGTTGAAGTAGACACAAGATGCGGGTAAATGGTTCCACGTGACTTTGGTGCGGTGTTCACAAGTGACTTTCCATAGACTATTAGTGCTCGTTAATGTTCGTGCTCTGTGACTTGAGGAACTTTAAGGACTTTGTGCTTTAGTGCAGCATCATGATCTTGAAGGTGAGGATGATACCGGCTTATAAAAATATAATGTAACAATTCCTAAAAAACTAATTATACCTAGTATTTACTTTTAACAAATATTATTTTTGCAAACGCAATATTGAAGATTTGGACAAGGCATTAGTGTATTAATTTCATATGCAATTATTATTATTAACAAACTCTCAAGAGGAACATTTTCTGGAATTATTTATATTTCGAACCCACATACGAGTAGAGCACTGTCATGTCAAATCACAATTATGAGATTGCTTCATTGCCTCGTCTCTACAAAGACTATGAAAATAATATGCTAGTAGGAATAAGTTTCATTTTTGTCTCATACAATTAGGTACCTGACATAATACCTATTGTTTTTAAAATGGGCTTAGTAGGTCCGACTTTGTAGTTTGTTAAACGAAACGGAAAATATTGATTTGCATTCGAAATAACATACTGTTCATAAATATCATTTAGTTTAGATATATTTCATTGGGCTCCAGGGGCGTAGCTACCACCGTAGGTATCACCCCTATCAATCATACAGGGCTACAGGGGCCCTGAACGTATGTATGAAAAAAATCGCAAAATGTTATCCATCTTAAATCCATTAACTCCTCACCGTACTATCCGAAAAAAAAAACATATCATAGATATATTCTCATATATGATCAATACGATCCATATCTGCGCATACTCCATGCTCGATCCATGTAATGTTCAACATTTTATAGATTTTATAAAAAAATCGCATTACTTGAATTACTGTCCAGTGTACAGGTTATTTCAGGAATCTCTTTTTTTCTCGGGCTAAGCCCGGGCGCCCAAAGGTTGATATCACAGGACTTCTCCGATTAACCTATTAGGTATGTAGGTAATTTATTTGTGAAAAATCTTTACTCTTAATTTGGGCCTCCAACAAATGATACACAGCCCCACTAAAGCAAGCTACGCCACTATAGGGCACATATTTTCAGTCATGTGCAAATTTTTATACAATTTGCACACTAAAAAAATGAATATATATATAATTATCATATTTCTATTCCATGACAAGGACGAATGAACGAGACGATGAACTCCGATAACGCCTTGTTCTACTCTACCATCAGCCCCGCCTCTTTTTAGATCGTAGAAAGTTTCAAGATGCAATAAATGCGTATAAAATCGATTTCATCGAGTGGGCGCATAAAAATTTCGAATATTTCATTTATTATGCTTTGAACCATTATGCGATGTTATCGATTGTATTTAAATAACAATGTTTATATAAATAAAGGTGGCAATGTTCTGTAGAGTTTATTTCTTACAATAATTGTTTTCACAGGCAGGATAGTGTAGGATGCTCTATTACATAAATTTAAAAGTTCAGTTTTGACTGTGTTACGTTTATGCAACAAGAAACAGGTACTTTAAAATGTCGAAATTTTTACGCTATGTATGATGGAATACTAAAGGTACAATAAAAAAATCGTGTAACTGCTAATCGTGTAAATTAAAGCCAATAATGAAGTCGGTTAAAAATTTACCTACATGCAAAAAATGCAAACAAACTTGCGCACAAGCAGAAATAAACATTACACATATATGGAATTACCCGCGATTATCCCTTACTAAACCGACTGAGTCGGGTGAAGCGCACTTTTAGTTAAAAATACAGTTTTATGTTAATAAAAAAAAAACTAGACCTTTTTAAAAGAATAAGAAAACTATTCCCATTTTATTAGATCTCAGAATGTATGTTAATATTTTCAAGTTATTTGGCTGGGCCAATTTTGAGAAAAAATCATTCTCAATTTAAAATTCACGAATATCATTATTTATTACATATTACAAATTTGTCGCTCTACGATTCAGTATATTGCAATATATTATGCTAATCTCCTGAATATTGAGTTCATTTATGCAATATGCCTGATTAAAATCTAGAATAAAAATTATATAATAATAGCGAATGTCAAGACTCGGATATATTGTCAATATGTCCTAGTCATGACACTCGCCCACGCCGTCATTTTATATGTTGAATTATATACA
Source organism: Tethea ocularis (assembly GCA_963555595.1). Classification (NCBI taxonomy): domain Eukaryota; kingdom Metazoa; phylum Arthropoda; class Insecta; order Lepidoptera; family Drepanidae; genus Tethea; species Tethea ocularis. The sequence continues at coordinate 6,859,107 of OY741972.1, read as the reverse complement.
TTTTATAGCAGGATATGGACACCTTATTTCACTATTAAATAATAGCGTTCTCAATTATATTAGTAAATTTTCTGTTTATTATTAACTTGAAAGTAATAAAATTCGTAAAAATATTCTTTAAGGCTACAACTTTCAACTGGCAACTTTTAGACTCGAAATCAATATAGAGTTAACTATTTTTAGTACTACATAACTTTATTTGGCACCATTTGTTTCCGAAATCATGAAAAAAATCGATAAAATTATAAGAAAAAGAAATCTTTACGATATTTCAGCGTGGGAACCGTCGTAAAAGTTATTAAGCCTGAAAAACCCGATATAGGTTTTCGAAAATCTTAAATATGCAGTAGGTATACCGATACAGAATGTGTGATATAAATGCAAATGAATCACGCAATTAAAGCAATATCTCACGTGATAGTGTGAGTGATTGTGATATAAACAACATCTCACCTACATGAGATGATTGAAGCTCTCAGTAATCACTGAAGATTACTCACACGCAGTCATAAGCTTAAACTTGCGAAGCGTGCATGAATGAATGATTTTCATGGCGGCTAATCAACGCCACTGACTATGAAATCATCTTTAATTAGCGTCTAACTACGGTCAGTAGCGCAATATTTTGACAAACGTAAGTACTTACGATATTTAAAATAGAAAGGTGCATCACATTATGATTCACAGTCGCATTGTATGAGATGCGAAACAAAGGAAGTTTTCGTTTCGTAAGACGCTATTACTTTTTCAAAGTTGAAAAAAGTTTCACACATTTATCTTAGCTATTCTACAAACTTTATTTGCATATAACGATATAATCAATGCTGTAATTCTCAATTGTATATTTTTATGAAACAAAAAGTTTGCGAAGAATTGTCATAAGAATTTATAATCGTTATTATCACAATAATTTTATTGGAATCCAAATTGTAAAAATAACGTAATCACACGTAACATAACATAGATACGAAAGTGTTGGAATCTTAAAGGTAACCACATAAATTGCGAGTAAAAGCTAGCTCCCGTTTCTAAGTACTTACTCAGCGACGTTAACCGGTTTGATAATGGACTCTAGTTTATTTTTTGCCATTCACCTGTTTGCTGTAATGTTAGGTTTGGGCGCGGTGCGGCGGCGCGGCGGTGTGGCGGGACCGGCACGCCTCATCGCGCCTTCTTGGTCATCTCGCGAGACACGCGCTTCGGACATCCACCTCGCTCACTTATCTTTCCACTTTTACTTTCAGGTCGCACCTTTTTTTCTCCTGGCCCTGCTGGCAGGAGCTGAGAAGAAAATAGAGTTGCAAGACATCGAGGAAGACAATTTGAAGAGTGAAAATGACAAGGATTATGATCAGCCCGAACAGCGTTCCCAAAGTTCCGGGTCGGAACAGGGACAGGGTTTAGTTCCTCTTGAATTTTTAAAAAGCGGAATCTTTAAATTTTTCGACAATCCCACACAAGCACCGCAACAGCAACGTTACGTTCATCAGTATGCAGTGACCGAGCAACCGGAGAGATCACCTGTAGTGACTCCCAAGGCACAATATGGGCCTCCAGCCGCTCAACAAGCGATGGTGGGATACTTGTCCAATGTGCCGATGCAAATATATCTAGTCCCTCAGTATTATAACGAGCACGCGGCGCAGGCAGTTCCTCATCAACCCAGCGCATCGTATTCAGCGCAAACTGTGGCTCATGTTGCTGGATATCAAACTTCGCCTGAAGTAGTACAAACACGAACGAATTACATAGAAGTACCCACTTATGTAACACCGACAGGCAAGACTTACATTCAACAGTACACGCCACCAGTGACGTATGTGAGCTACTCGCAGCCGACTATTGCACCGCCACAACCAACAGTAGCTCCAGTATTAACATATCAAATGCCAGTAATCCCGTATCCCTCTACTATTGTTCAAGCACAAACACCAACTAGTGCAACGAAAACTTATTACCAAAACCCTCATTACACAGACACAAATACCATTGAAGAAGTACATGAGCATCAAGAAGAAAGCCCCAAACAATATTCCACACATACAGAAGTGTCATACAATAAGGCCCCGTCAGGCAATGATTACCAACGATATTATCCATCCCGGGCACTCCAAGAATACAGACACAGTTCTGTATCCGAATTGCCACCACCTAATCCCTTATTACTTAAAACTCCTCCACATCTTTCCCATATCCCGAAGGCTTTGCCTATGTATCGGCCGTTAGCGAAACCGGTTTATTCTTCGAGCATTGCTCCTGGTGGTTTTTCACAAAGGCCAAATGATCCTTATGGTCCTCCATTCAAAAGAAGACCGACATCTCTTCTGGACTCTTATATACCTTCAAGTGTTCAGTTAGAGTACATGAAGAGAGGTTTTGCCAGAGATCCTCTGGAGGCTTTCGAAGCGTTATCGAGCGGTCGACATTTCTCACACTCCCCGGTCCCTCCCAGACATTTCGAGCGAGGTTTCCTTCCAAATCAAATGTATCATACTGGAGCTGGTGGTGTGACGTTTGGTCATTATAAAAGATCACCAAAATTAAATAAATCATCCCAAAATTAGATTGTAATCAAAAGTCTGTAAAATATTATTATGTATCATTACGATGGACTTGTTGTTGTGACAATTTGTTGACTTTTGGATACAAAATAAAACGTCACAATTTAATTTAGGGTAGAATAACACCTTTATCGTACAACGAAACCTCTATTAAGTTTAGTAATTAAGGATTCAAATTACAATTGGAATGATAAAATTTAAAATGAGGCTCTATGTAATTTGTTGTCAAATTATGTTAGTTATAGTGGTCAGTATTTTGTAATATTGTTATTTATAATAAAATTGTTGTCAATTATTGTCTAATTATTACTTAGACCCTAGATTATGACTTTGATGTATGTTTCATGTTGTTATAACATGCAACGACCTGCAAAATGTATATTTAAAGTTGTAACACTTATCTTAATGTCCATAAAAAGTGCTTAAATCGTGAGCCCCACCCACCTTGTTTGCTTAATTTGGTTTTGCACTGAGATAACATATGGCTCGAATATTAAGCATGCTTCTGTGTGAAGTAATTTATTAAATTATTCTGAAAGCTAGATTCAGAGACACATTGGTAATTAAATTATTTTTTTAATTTTTATTTGGTACTTTATAAGTGGTTGGTTTCCTATTTGGTCTTATTTCTCAGAACAATAAATTCATAAATAAAATAAAAGTGTTCGAATCTTACGAATAAAAAAACACGCCTGTAGCAACGTGCTAAATAAGTATTATATTATTATTAAGGAGAAAGAGAGTTAATAATACGTGTTATGCATCTATTAACTTACTGACCTTCTTTACAATATGTCTTATAAAAACATATAAGAACAACCACACACATTTTTTAACGACTTCAAAAAAGGACGAGGTTAACAATTTGTCGGAATCTTTATGAATAGAGTCAGAGTCGTTATGTATGTTCCCCGATTACTTGAAGAGCGATTTAGAAAATTATTTTTTTGTTTATATTATATATTGTATTCACAGGTGGTCCCATTGTCATTGGATCAGGATCTGATGATGGGATCCTGGAGAAATTAAGGGAACTCTTCAAATTTTATAGGCACTTACAATGTTTTTCATATACTTTCTAAAGCTATTCAGATATTTGCGTCTGGTAGTCATCATCTTTTGTTGCTGAGCTGATAATGGAATGTACAACTCCTCAATGGTTAGGAGATAGGGGATATTTTTTTAAATATTTATAGAACCGTTTAGACCGTTAGTTGTATAATTTAATGTGATGATGGAAAGTACAACGCTAATATGCTTATAATAGGGATAAAACATAAGAAACTAAAAATTAAGAAATAAAAACATTTGAAAATTATGCAATAGATAGAGTGATTCAAGAGGAAGTTTTATATGTATAATAAATGCATATTACAGTACAGAAAAGCTGAGAAAAGCCGGGCAAAGCCGGGGCAGGTCGCTAGTAGCCTATAGATTGCCTAGGTTGAATGCAGCATGGAATATTTAGAAGTGATCTGCAGTTGCAGTTTAAAGTGATTTCCGTTGTTTAAGTCACGATCGATCGGACGATTATCCACGAATTACTGCTGCATACAACACTGTTTCTCTTACTGACCTATGACAATAATTACTATTGAGAATGAAATGGTTTTTTACCTTTACTTTTATGTAATTCTGTGACGGTATAACAACTGCTTGTATATTTATTGCTGTTATTTACGATTTTGTCATAAATTTTCTGATATTAAACTCATGTCTGGTAGTGGGTGGATGGAGAATAGAGAAAAAATTCAGTAGTCATTATTTTTATAGCCTATTTCCATCAGCGGGCTGGGCTGTGCCTAAAGGTTGACTAGCTTACCGCCCCACCGTAATAGTAATAAGTGGATGGTAATTTTTTTCTCGTTTTTACCATGGACTGTGTTTCTTTCGCATAGTTTTCGCTGTCCTATGAGTGCGGTGGATACTTGATTTTTTTCTTTCTGTAACTACCCTCAAACCAACTGAGAACTGCTGAGGTGTAATACCTCCAAACCAGTAGTACGTTATTTACTACGAAACAAACAGCATCGAAATCATCCTGACATCTTCAATTCATCTGAAGATTCTCATTTGTGAGCAATACCAACCCAGCAGTGACCAGAACAACGAGCGCATAACGGTTAAGGGTAATCAACAGTTGGTTTTCCAGGTACTTGCATTATATTGTTACCGGAAAATGTGTCTGTGTTATACCTTACCTACTTGGCAATTCATCATCATCATGTCAGCCAAAAGACGTCCACTAGACGACAAAAGCCTCTCCCAAGGATCTCCACGATGGCCTAAAAATATTTTCTGTTGAACATAATTATTGCCTCTAGGGCCTAATATCAAATCCTTAGTAAAGTGCTTTATTAATATTATATGAATATAATACTTAAATATTTAAATTAAAGATATTAAATAATAATTTAAATTACAATAAAAATATTTTTGGTAAAAATAAAATGAATGGTAATCGTATGCAGCGCGTTGATGTCTTTTGTAGTTAAAATAAGTTGAAGCTTGTAACGCCCTACTCGAGAGAGGTGTGCATTGCAATAAGATTTTAGTCTAAGTGGCCTTTCTGAAAGATTTTTTATATAATTTTCTCAAATTTTTTCGGAACCCCTCAAATTTTAGACTACATCATCCTGACTGCGAACAATTTTTTTACGGCTCAATGAAACAATGTTGTGACTAGAAAATTTAACGAGCTACAAACTTATCAAACCGCAAGACTCGGCGAGAGCAGGCCTTCCTCAAAGTGGACCGACGATCTTGTGAGGGTCGCGGGATACCGGGTAAATACGGGTAGCACAAGATTGGTCATCGTGGAGAACCTTAAGGTAGGCTTTTGTCCACCAGTGGCAGTCTTTCAGATGATATGATGATGACAAATTTATCATGAAATTTTGACTATGACATCTATTGATAGACATGTAAAGTATTCATATAATTATCTAAAGAAATCTTACCTTCTTTGTGAAGCGCTACCTGCCGGTAGAGCTATGAAACAGTGTCTAAAGTTTGTAGAGTTGTTTACTCAGTTATCTACTTTCTCTTTATTTCTAAAAGTTTCTACACTTCTTCGCAGATGGCAGCACAATAGCTAATCAACTTTATACAAATACTGCATAAGTTTGTTAGAGGGCGTAGGTGGTCTATAAGATGGTTTTTGACTTCAGTTTGAGTAGAGTAGAGGTACCTATACATCATCATCTGAATGATCTTATAATTATTTATTAATATTATTCTATTAAAAAGATATCCTCCTTATATAAAAGAGGAAGGGCAAATAAAGAAAACTCTTTTTTTTCGACTTTTACAATATAGCCCATTTTTTACAAAATAATTACCTTGGTTAATATCAATTAAATAGTATTTAAATAATTACCCAATCCATCTGACTACTTTAATTAAGATCAATGAATACCTCTCAAAGATTCGTTTTTAAATGAGCGCCGGCGCAGTTAATCACACGTGTAATTAAATTGTCCTCATTTATAAAATGTTGCGTTTCTGCGTGAACACAATCTTGTCACGCATTATTATGTTATGTAGCGTGTACTTAACTGTTGAGGTCTATGTTTATTGGTATTGAAATCTAAAGATATTTATTAATTGAAAATATTATCTTTTTTTTATGTATCTTTTTTTTATGTATCTGTTTAAATTATTCATTACATATTTATTTATATTTCCTATTAAATTATCTTGTAAATGCATTAACATTATTATGTATTCATCGATAAAAAAAGACTCCTATAAGTATACAAAATATTTTGACCCTGCTATTTGAAAATGCAGCAATTTAATAAAAAGTCTTGTTTGGTAGAAAATAATGTTTGGTAGACTCGCCAAAATGAAGCCACTTACAACGTTTCAAGTATGTATATTTATAACTTAACAAACTTCTATACAAGATTTAAAGTAGTAGATAATCACAATCTCACTCACTCATTAAAATATGTAGATCTTGCTTAAATTCATTGATTCATATGTGTCGTTACGTTGCTCAATCAATTTGTAGAAATTGACAGTTACTTAAAACTTAAAACGTCCAACCGGATGTCGTAATAAGCTTTTGATGATCTCACATGACGGACGAGTTACAACATTATCTAGAGTACATAATAAATTACTCTGCTGAAATAGGTACTAACTATAGTGAGTATGAGAACAACATGGTTAATGAGTAATGATTTATTATTTAATCGTTCCGAATATGTCTGATAATGATTAGCTTCTATAGGGTAGTTGACTAAAACATCCAATCAGCTACTGTTTAATAAATGTCATAACGATAGTATATAAGGAATTTTGTATGAAATATTACATTATGACGGTATTGTTTCACAGCATCAAATCATCTACTCTTAGTGGTTCCACTGTAATTAAAAATCATAAAAAGCATTAAATGTACAACATATTTGATATTTCCACGTGTTTCTAGATGTTTTATGCATTGGTTAGTGTTTGGTCATTTATTTTTGACAGTGTCAACTATCCTATTATGGATGACTTTACCACTCGAAAACGTAACAGGTCGGCAACAAATTGGCAATACCTTTAAGCTGGTATTGCAAATGGCGATAGAAGACGGTAACCACTTACCATCAGATAGACTGCCTGCTTGCTTTTCAACCTTCTGACATTAAAAAAAAAGGTCTTGATAATCCATGCTTATGAGGGAAATTTAAATGGCTAAAGTTACTGGCTACTTGAATCGAACATAAATGTGTAGAAGCGAAACATAGAGGTTTTTCTAATATACACTGCATACTATTAATAGTCTCATCATAATAGTTATACGAACAATTTCTTACTATTAAAAGCACAAAAATATTTAGTGGCATAATAATAGTCAGAAGACGATAACAATTCCAACCACGCGGCCGCGTAGAGTTCATTACATAATAAACCGCTGGAATCTATCCAATGACAATTGAGTGAGATCGTAATACCACAGATACAAACACACACTCATAAATAATGCAATGCAAACATGTCATCGGTTATTACACCCGAATTCATGCATGTTAACAACTCCAGCGAGATAGAGTGTCGATGAAAAAAGTGAAAATTTACGCGAGATACCGTGCTGTACTGAGACGTTAGAGAATACTTCACACGGTAAATTAAGCTTGGGTTATACTGTAATACTATACAGTTCTGCAAAAAAAAACAATTTGCAAGCTATTTGATTATAACCAAGGTTGAAATGCGTTTCTGATAGGTACTTACTTATAAATAATCGATTTATCACAAAAAGTCTTATCAGATTTCTACACAATGGTTGAATATCTAAGTTTACAGGTGTTTTCTTGGTAGATTTAAACTGAAAATTGTATCAAATCCACAAATTTGTATATACCTAATTGTTTCTCTGTTAAAATATACAATAAGTTTGTTCATTTAATTAAATGTAAATTTCTTGAAATAACTGTGGAACAAGTAATGCAGTCTTACCTTTACGTTAATCGAGTATAGTTTATATATATGTTACTAGTATCTCTAGTATTTGAGTAGTATGCTTTTGAACATTTGATAATTCAGATTCGCTGTCACAATATTTATTTGAGTTGAGTGAGTAAAATAGAAAACCGTATTTTAATTTTTAATAACTCTAAGATTTATTTGGTTAGGCAACAGCTTAGATGAATTAATTACTTGTTACATAAACATCATAAAACCGAGTAATTATAAACTAACATGAGGAATGTTTTATGTAAATAGGTGCGGTGCGGTCACCGGAAAATGTATAATTGAGTTACTCTCATAGGCTCATTTTATTGATGCAATAAATCAATTTCATCGTCAGAACTATATTTAGAAATATATATCTTAACACTCTGATTTATGATATAAGATATACCTACCTACCTTTTATTAATATTTTTATGGTTTTATTCAATACACTATAGTTATACATATTGTAAAACAACAAATATTAATAAAATATATTTATAAATATTAGTACGAAATAGCGATATATATCAATAATTCTATAATTACTCCTATATCTAAAAACGACTTGCTGAGTTTATTGCCGGAGTCAATTGTTTTATGTAACGTTTATAAAAAAAGAAAATATATTTATCTTGAAATGCACACAACACAACAAAATATTGTCAATATAAAAAAAGGATTATTAAACGTAATCCCCGAACAACATTGATTTTCAGTCGCTGCTTTTGGTAACGTCATGTAATGCTTGTTTAGTTTTGAATATGCCTGTACAACCAGACAGAACATAAAATAAAATAAGATATTTAAAGGCCCTCTCATTGCCTAAACTGAAAAAAATAGATTCGTGTTTGAGTTTGACTCGTTTCTATTTCGTGTATAACAAAACACAGTATTTTCTTGTATTCATTTGTTGTAATCTAATTAAATTTATATTATGTGATGAAGATAGTGTTTACTTTCAACAGGGCGAGGGGTCATCTAAGTTTCACTGCTTAGGCTGACTTCGTAATTGTCTCCTCGAACCATTATCCATTAGTAATAGCAATTATCAGGAAAGTTCTTGAGTTATAAGAGGACATATAGAGACAGATTTATATAGTAGTATCTACAAGTAGTATAGATATTATTTTACATAATAACAACTACTTTTTAGTTCTGCGATTACTTAAATTAAACTTTTTGGTCCCATCTAAGTTTGTTCCATCATGTTTGATCACCAACATAAACCGCAGAAGTATTTATGTGGTAACCGCTCTTCGTCGGTATTTGTGTTACCAACGTTACGTTAATTTACATGCGACGTAATCTTTATTACCAAAGATATAAAATGTAACATTTGTATACCTATTTTCATCTAAATCAGGGGTTCCTAATCTTTTTCAACCCGCGGCGCAGTTATAAATTTAGTATTTTGTTAGCGCCGTGACAAAATACTAAATTTGTAACCTACAATAATATTAGTTAGGTTAGGTAAATAGGTACAAAAATTAAAACATCTAAAATAATTGAAACAGAAAACAACAAGAAAGATGATAATGATAGAGGATCGACTCACGGCGCCCCTCTTTACTTTCTACGGTGCACCAGGGCGCTGCAGCTCACACTTTGGGAACCCCTGAACTAAATCATTTAATGTAGTTGAATGGTATGTGAAGTTGTCATCAATGGAGACGTGTACCACGTGGTATCAGATTGTGCCTTTCACTTGGCAATGACAATGAATAAGCTAGATTCTGCTGTATGGTTATTGTATACATTTCTTGTGCAACATTATGATGTTAACTGATAATTAATATCTGTTGTACCTAAATACATATATTAAATAGTTAGTTGACATTTAATTTCATTATTTATCTTACGTAGGATAATTTGTATCTTTAACACACTTAAGGTTAATGAAGCCCAATGCAGTTAATAATTTTTCATGTCAGTTCTAGCCTGAATATGATTTCTGCTAAGTTTGTTTGTGTTACTTTTTCACCATATTATCTATATATATAAAAGAGTAGCGGTTTTTTGGGTAAACATCCCCCTGCCCACACCGCTGAACCGATTAATGTGAAATTTGGCATGTGCGTAGATTTTTTCACGTAGACCCCATTTAAGAAGCGATTTTTCGAAATTCCTTTCCACAACGGTGGAAACGGGCCCTTTGTGCGATTTTAAGAATCTTAATATCTTTGGAACCTTAGAGTCTAGAAGTCTGAAATTTTTAATGTAGTTCTTTCAGTAAAAAATATTAGATATGGGTGCGAGCGTTTCTCAAACTTTTGTCTATGGGAGGAAAATTTAAAAAAATAAGGGATTTTCTTTGTTTCCGTTAAACCTTGATAACTTTGTGAGTTTGAATGCTAGAAACTCAAAATTTATAGTGTAGGTAGTTTAATAATACTGCTAAAATGTATTTTCGGCGTTTCTCAAACTTTTTTTCTTCGAGGAAGATATTACCGATGGAAATTATGCATTTTTCAAACTCTTATATCTCTGCAACGGCTGAAGATAGGCAAATGAAATTTCGTATACGCGTTATGCTATACAAATACTACAAATTTCAACTTGGTATTTGTCAAAGTTTTGCCCATAGACAAAGTAAAAATGTCGAAAATTTACTTTTAGCATCCTGTTTTTTTCAGTTAATATTCATAGCAGAAGCTTGATTTTTGGAATATAAGCTTTCTACAGTATTTTTTTCAAAATGTACTATCAAGTTTCTCAAACTTTTCATGCGGCATAAAGTTATAAAGGGTGAAATATCCAATTTTTGCACTTTAATATTTTTGTAATGCCTAAACCTTACATTTGGAATATAAACTATTCAATACAATTGGAATAATATTCAAACCAGTGTTTCTCAAAATTTTCATAGATGTCAATTTTATGACACCTTAAATTATTTTCTATCAACCTGTATAACGGAAGTACTATACAACTGAGAAGCATGTTTTTTTGGAAATAAGCTACCTATAGCAAGCACTATAAGAATCCTAAAGCATTTTGCAATACTATTTAGCAATGAAATGTTATAGAGGGTGGAAAATTTTATTTTTGACTTTTAATATTTTTGCAATTACTTAAGCTAGGGTTCCAAAATTTTAAATGTAGACCATGTAAAGTCTAACAACATGCATATCAATAATTTAAAACTTTTTAATCATAGACAACTTTATGACGTTTTTATTTTTTTTTCATCAACCTGTATAACGCTTTTCCTATTCATTTAAGAACCACGAATTTCTGGTTATAAGCTACCCATAGCAAGCACTATAAGAATCCTAAAGCATTTTGTAATACTATTTAGCAATGAAATGTTATAGAGGGCGGAAATTTGTATTTTGGCCCCTTCATATTTTTGCAATTACATGAGCTAGGGATCAAAAATTTTGGGTGTAGACCATGTAACATAATTGTAACAATATGCACATTAATAATTTTAAACTTTTTAATCATAGACATATTTATGACCTTTTTAATTTTTTTTCATCAACCTGTATAACGCTTTTCCTATTGATTTCAGAACCACGAATTTCTGGTTATAAGCTACCCATAGCAAGCACTATAAGAATCCTAAAGCATTTTGTAATACTATTTAGCAATGCAATGTTATAGAGGGTGAAATATTTCATTTTTGCCCTTTAATATTTTTGCAATTACTTGAGCAAAAGATCCAAAATTTTGAATATAGACTAATTAACACAAATGTAACAACATAGAAATCAAAATTATTCTCAATTTTAGTCATAGATATTTATATGATTTTTTAAAAAAGTTTATCAGACTGTATAAAGCTACTCTATTCATATAAGTACCATATTTTATGAATTTAAGCTATCATATGGCATGCATTGTTTATAGCAAACTAAGAACCCTTCCACTCACAGTATTGTTCAACTTTCATGCCAAAATAAAGTAACAAAGCTTTAAATTTTCTTCAATATCTCAAACAAGTGATTAGTTTATATAAAATAACTAGCTGTTCCCCGCGGTTTCGTACGCGGGTTTATAAGTAGCTTATAACCTTCGGGGATAATGTAGCTTCCCATTAGTGAAACAATTTTTCGAATCAGACCAATAACTCCGGAGATTAGCGCGTTCAAACAAACTCTTCAGCTTTATTATTACTACCTATAGATAGATTAAGTTTTCACCCAAGAAATAAAAAAAAAACAAAATTAGTAAAAATAAACTCAAAACCAATTTTGAAATAATTAGGACCTTCATAAGTAGTATTTGTTTCTATGAAATCCGTATATTATATCTACAACAATTCAACTTAAAAATATTCAACGTTAAAGCAATTATCATCAAACAAATTACTTAAAGGACTTCATGTCGGTGAAGTCGTGCATAGTTCGGTTCTTTTCGGTATTGCTCGGGTTACATCGGGCGCCGCGTCGCATCGCCCGTGCTATACAAAAATAAATAAATATCCTGGAACATTCTTCACATATTTTTTTTCAGGTTTTCAATTGCAAAAAGATTTTTCCAAATCCGACTGGTAGATCCAGAGATTAGCGCGTTCATACAAACAAACAAAAACTCTTCAGTTTCATTATAGTTTAGATAGATAGACATATAGATTATTATTAGTATAAATAAATTATAGATAGGTTTATGTAGGCAGTTCTTGACAATTTTGCATCAATCTGTATTGTATCGTTGAGACAATCATTTAAGAAGCTGTCCTTAGTTTCTCACAAGTTCTGGGATAAAAATACCTACCTTCTTATCTCACGGGTCTACCTCTCTGCCAATTTTCATTACACACTGTTTGAACGTTTAGAAAGAAAGAAGAAAGAAAAACTTTTATCTCCTGCATTGCATGCCATTCGAAACTTATAAAAAAAAATATCAAACATAAAAATTCAATATACCTACAAAAATAAAAAAAATTAATAAGGCTGTATGGCTCTGAATCTTTGACTGTTTTTTTTTAACGTAACTAAAACTTATGTATGACTAATAATGGATTGTAATTTTTGTCAAGTATTTAGACGTGAAAACTGAACTCCACATGCCACATGCATAATATATTTATGTAGCATTCAATCGTCACAGAACTATACCTGTCCCTGGATATTAAATAGCCTAAAACCTTCATCTAGGAACCTGAACCTAAGAGGATACCTATCTTTGAAAAGCGCTTCATAATCTGTACTGTGGTTCTCAAGGTATGAGAATACTAACGGACAAATTGACCTACATATTATTTGGTTGGTTAAATTGAGTCTGTTCATGAACTCTAATGCGGGTGAAACCGCTGGGCGAAAGCTAGTAGTATATAAAATTGACAATTACCTTTTATAAATCCTACTAAAATTAAGGAGAATTCTGAAAACTTAAGAATATCGGAGAGACATCTTACTTAGTACCAACTGTATCTTAAATATATTTTCATTTTACAGGTACTTCAGCGGCGAAATTTGTCGGACAAAAATTATATGAGAAAAGATAAAGTCAGGATATAATAAAACTATACGAATATACTCTTCTTGGCTATTTTTAGCTACACCAACTATAGACGAATAAATAATTAACATACCAACACACAGTTTAGTGGTATTATATAATAGACAATTATTTATATAAGTATATATTTTTTTGCTGCTTTGCGCGACATTTTTAAAGTCTGCCATAGTTCGATGATAAATAAGTAGTCAGTTCAACAATTGCAATGGGTAAGTAGTTCAGTACGATGCGTTTTTTGTTGGTCATCGGAGCATTTACGGTCGTTGTAGAGATAACGAAAGTAAGGAAGTAGCTCACTTGACATACTGCAGATATTTGAGCATGACCGTCAACAATTTGTAATGTCTAATGATATAATCAGTTCTGCAGGGTATACTGAATATTCCAATTTAATTTGTACTATTAGGAAGCAAATGCTTAAGACGTTTCGTAAAAATATCTTCAAAATTTGCGCTTCGATACATCAATTTTATTTTTTATTTGCCTTTTTATTACTTTGAAAAAATAATAGCATGTTCAAAAGAAAGTATCTTATATTATAATAAGTAATTTTACATTTATTGTCAGGTTAAAGGTACTTAATAACAGATAGGAATTATGGTCTACAACAAGACATTTTCCTATATCTGCAACGGAGTAAACTTGTTACATCGTATTTAGTAACATTAAACTGCGTAAATATTACGTTACGAACTGCAAGTGAACTCATGAAGTGGAAACAATACTATGAAATGCTAGATTTTATTGAGTATAATTATGCGCTCTTGTTTAAAATTGGCAGTTATTTTTGGTTTTAATTTGAATGTTATAAAGGCAATGAGTAATTTATTGCTATAACTGACGTATATAAACTATACGTCACTATTTGGAAAGAGTCAGTTTTTTTAAAGAAACGTTTTATGCAAATATTACTTGTATTAACTTTAAAGTTGGTGAACTCTTTGAACTATTTGAGACGTAGTTATATAAACTGAAATTATTTAGAAAGGTTGAAGTCATCCTTTATAATTCACACACGATTATCATTATTTTAGTGTGTATATTTTATACTGCTACGGTTTTACATAGATCCTAGGTGGCATTATGACATAATTATATTAATAAATAAATATCCTAGAATATTAGTTCACTCAATGGTTGTGCCATTTAGTTTCAGAATTTTAATCGAGCTTGTACTATTAAAACTCTTTAATGTAAGTACCTACGTAAAAAAAACAGGTCTAAAATTCAAAAAGGAGCTTCTTACCACGCAAGCTTAGGTTGTGGAATGAGCTGTCCTGGTTTTCGCAAGAGACTACGGCGGTGGCCCTTCAAAGTCGTCAAGTTGACTTCTCAATTGCCGTATATGGGTCGACGCCAACCCACAAGAGGTTCATCAGGTGGTAATGCACTCACAAAAAGTTACTGTTGTCTTGCGGATTTTGGGTCGGGGCGGCGTCATTGGTCTGTACTTGAAAACGACGTTTATGAGAGGGCGAGCACTACAGATCAATGATAACTTATTTTTTTGGCCCGTATTGAACGATCAAACGCCACAAGTATGGCACAGAAGTGTGGTGGTGCTCTTCTTCAAAAAGGGCGATAAAACCCTACTGAAGAATTACAGACCCATCACACTTCTGAGCCATGTTTACAAGTTGTTCTCGAGAGTCATTACGAACCGTCTCGCGCTCAGGTTTGACGATTTCCAGCCTCCCGAACAAGCCGGTTTCCGGAAAGGCTTTAGTACCATAGACCACATACATACGCTGCGGCAAGTTATACAGAAGACCGAGGAGTATAACCAGCCATTATGCTTAGCGTTTGTGGACTATGAGAAAGCCTTTGATTCGATAGAAACCTGGGCCGTGCTGAGATCTCTTCAAAGGTGCCAAATCGACTACCGGTATATCGAGGTGTTAAAGGGTTTGTACGAGAACACCACCATGTCGGTCCGTCTCCAGGACCGGAACTCGAAACCTATCCAATTGCAGCGAGGCGTGAGACAGGGAGACGTGATATCTCCAAAACTGTTCACCGCTGCATTGGAAGACGTCTTCAAGCTTCTGGACTGGAACGGATTTGGCATCAATGTCAATGGCGAGTACATCACTCACCTTCGATTTGCCGATGATATAGTAGTCATGGCTGAGACCTTGGAAGACCTCAGTACAATGCTCGATGACCTCAGCAGAGTCTCTCAACAAGTGGGTCTTAAAATGAACATGGATAAGACGAAAATCATGTCGAACGTCTATGTTGCACCCACTCGAGTAAAGGTTGGAGACTCTGCATTCGAAGTTGTAGACGACTATATTTACCTAGGACAGACCATCCAACTAGGTAGGTCCAACTTCGAGAAAGAGGTCAATCGTCGAATCCAACTCGGCTGGGCAGCGTTCGGGAAGCTACGTAATATCTTCTCGTCTCAAATACCGCAGTGTCTCAAGTCGAAAGTCTTCGACCAGTGTGTGTTGCCAGTGATGACTTACGGAGCAGAGACGTGGTCGCTTACGATGGGCCTCATAAGAAGGCTCAAGGTCACCCAAAGAGCAATGGAGAGGGCTATGCTCGGAGTTTCCCTGCGAGATCGGATCAGAAATGATGAGATCCGCAGGCGAACCAAAGTTACCGACATAGCCCAAAGAATTGCCAAACTTAAGTGGCAGTGGGCGGGGCACATCGCTCGTAGAACCGACGGTCGCTGGGGCAGAAAGGTTCTCGAGTGGCGACCACGAACCGGAAGACGCAGCGTGGGCAGGCCCCCCACAAGGTGGACCGACGATCTTATTCTTATCTTATCTTATTTATTTCATTTCAACATCGACTCACCTTTATTGGAAAACCCTTTATAACAACAAAAAAGTGCTCCTAGCTCTTAGTTATATGTGATTAATGGTATGGTATTAAAAAATAAACTACAAGTACTTATAAATTAAAAAATAAATTTGAAGACGCTGCGATCATTATATTATTGAAATGTTATGATAACTACTTAATTAGTGGAAAGTTAAATTTGATTATATTACCAACTGCCAAATTCAATCTAGCTTCTTCAAGAATAATTTCATTTCACTTATAATGTAGGTAAGTATTATTTTACCAATTACTAATTATAGTAATTCAATATTATTAATAATTTTCGTAGTATAGCATTTTTTTTGTCAGTAGACCGACTAACAGGCAGGTTAGCTGGTTACAAGCCCTACTTAGTTTTGGATTAGATAGGCATGCATGTGAGAAGAATGACCCGATAAGATATTAATCTTATCGGGTCATTAGCAAATTCACATGTATTGTTATACCTATTCCATTGTTTACGTGGTATTATCAAATCTACATTATTATTATCTTAGTTAGCCCGGAGTGAGATACATATGAGTAGGTATGTGCATTGATCCTGAGGATGCGTACAATTTTTCTTGGCAATCAGGTCACTCGGTCATTAATCTATCAGAAATCATCAAATTACTTCAAATATTTGTAGAAAACATGCAACCTATTACCAAACTATTACTTACGTGTTTTGAAGTGCTTGTTACATATGGTTTGCGTTAAACATGACTTCAATATTTAAGATTTAGAAGAGTTTAATCTGGCATCAATAATACTTGTATATCCTATTACAGCTACTCCTACTCAATAATACTAGCTCCTATTACAACCGCATAAGATGCCGCAGTGTTTACCTTGAATTTTCGTCGTCCGTACATAAATAATCTGTATAATTTACTAAATTAGACTTACGTTTTAATTTGGTCGATACTTTTATGAAGTTTGTATGAAAATATTTTCGTGTTGACTCTACAACATTTTTTATGACCTGTATTTCAGTAACTTTTAAGTCTATAATACCCAACCAAAATCACTCAGTATAGACAATATTACGTCATCAATCAAAACAGTTTAATGGGACAAAGAAATTGTTATTCCCTCGATACATCATACTGCCTCAAGCGTCGTCAGTCGGGAAGTTAATAATTATTTATAATCTGTAAGTGCGTATGAATATATTAGTGATGTAACTACAACTAAACTGGGTTACTATTTTCAAGGGGTCGAGAATAAGTAAGCGGAAAATCTTCGCTGTCGGATCACTAGAGTCAAAGGTGTTATTGTAAATTGATTCCGATATGTTTATGATATAACTTACATCTGACATAGAAAAATATTCTTAGATATTATTATGTTATAATGTTGAAATTATATGAAATGTCAAATATGTAAACATCTAACATCTGAATCTAGGTGTCGCCAAATTGTTGACATAAGTATAAATGTAATTACAAATAATTACAAAATAAATGTTGTACATGTTATCAGGATCAGATATCGTGAAAAGTTGCAAATAACAGATTATTTCTTGACTTCAGTAGTGCTATACCGACTGCTTATTGCAATCCCATTCAGGCTAAGCTAAATCGATTTGTCTGTCTATGGATGCCACACGTACTTGTTAAATAAACAATTCCGTTATTCTCAAATTGAATTTCAATTTAGAGGTTGTATTACGAGTGGTATACATTCTTCGGCGCATTTATATTTTTATAATAAATTAATTTATAATAGTGATGGCTTTGTTTGGCTCGCCTTCGATCGCTTGTAAAAAAAATAGTTTTTCGTAAAAAAAAGCTTTGTTTTAAGATTAATTAAACATTGTGTTATATGCTTATCGTAACCTAACCATAGGTAAGCTTCGAAAGCTAGCTAAGATTATTTGAATAGAAAATGTTGTATACAAGCCAAATCATTATTCATATCATATTCATGCAAATAAAGCACTGAGATAGATTTTAATTGAAGATTTAATAAATTAAATGATAACTAAAAATAACACATTAAATTAGACATCAAAAATCTCTATTCATCAGGTGATAAAAGATTAATGGTGTGTAAAGTCGATGTAATAATTGTACCTAAGTTTCAACATCGATCATGACCACTGACCAATTTTCTATAGAGTTGAATTTTGGAACGTCTTCACAGGGCATCTGGGACAACTTTTCTATTTGTAATTTATTATTATGGATTTTGTGAAACATGTGTAAGAAAGTGGTAAATGCCGATTTGATGGATAGAAGGGCTGAATGGAAGAAGAGTACATATTGCGCCGACTCCCAATAATTGGGAACTAGATGAAGATTATTTTTTATTTATATTCTGTAATTTAAGTAGGTTATTATTAATTAAATTGTAGATTATATAGTAACTGTTAAATAACAAAAAAAATATTCAAGCCCTTTAAATCAGATTGCGATCAAAATCTTAATGAAGAAGGTCCATATTACAAGTTTACTTACTTGCAATTGAAAGTACGGTCATTACAAAAATTATACATTCAACAGGTTGTATCCGCACTTTGCAATTACCATCTACATTGCATCTTCAAAACCAGAAGTAGTCATTATTATATCATAATTGTTTATGTGTAGTGTCGGTCAATAGTACCACTAGTAGACCTCTAGCTAGAGTTCCTATTCTTTCAACATAACGTAATAGTGATGATGAGTGGGTAAAACATAATTAATTCTGTTTAGTCCGTCAGCTAGGTTATCAAAAAATATTGGATATGTATTTTTTATTTTATCAAATCAATAAAAGATAAGTCACATCAAAGTTCAGGTTAGGGTTGTGACGTCATCTCTCTGTAAAAAGTGTAGTAAGACGTGACGTCACGCGAAACTTTAACGCACTGTATTGTATCTTCGTTATTTCTTGTTTTCGGAAAGTAAAGAAGAAACATATGTCCAATATTTTTGGT
The DNA here is from genome assembly GCA_963555595.1 of Tethea ocularis. NCBI lineage: Eukaryota > Metazoa > Arthropoda > Insecta > Lepidoptera > Drepanidae > Tethea > Tethea ocularis. The sequence goes on along the minus strand of OY741972.1, from coordinate 6,839,886 downwards.
AGTTGGCTATTAGATACAAGTTCATCATGAAACATTGTTCATATCATCATCTAGAAATTCTAGAATTATTGTCACTGTGTTTTACAAATAAAAATAAATGTAAGGAAATGCTAAGCAAGTCTCATGACTCTCTTTTATTTATTCTAAAAATTGTAATGGATTACTCTACACTGTTGCTCTCAGACTGATGTTACCTACTACGTTTGATGAGTTTCTCGTGGATGACGTAGGTATTTTAAATGCATATAAAACATCTAATATAATTAAAGCCCCTGCTAATGAGTTAATTGTTATTCAAAGTTGTGTAACAATATAATCAAAACTGTCTCTCTCTCCGTATTATGATCATTATGCGACGGCTCAGTTAAATGGACGTAGAATTCCCGTCATTGTTTCCAAATTTACATTACGTCGGATAAATTGCGGAACTATTACGTGATGTAGATAAATGTGATCAACTAAATCTTTTTTGCGCCGAATCTAGAGAACGGATGTAAATATTATGAATAGTTACATATGTATGACTGTCGTGTTACGTACTAGTATTCCTACTATTGTTGTGTGAGTTGTAGGTTTCACACTATTGTAATAGAAGATGCGTTTTATTGCAATTAAACTTCATGTGTAGAGAGTCGCTAGAAACGAGTGACTAGTAGTAATTAAAATTTTAATCAATCTTTACCATGCAGTTTTACCTCTACAAATATGGTGACATTGGGAATTCAATGACCTAGGTCCAGATTGTATTGCAGTGATTGTCCAGATTGATGTGGTACTAAGTTTTGAAGGCCAGTGTATTTAAACAATATTGCTTACTAACTAGTATAATATTTCTATTTGATAATTGATTCAACAGTGTTATACGAGCAGGTACATAACAGACAGGTTCATTCCTAAGATTACTAAACAATAGGGTTCATTCATGTCTATTTCGTAAGAGTATTTTCAGAAGATTACCAATTACAGGCATAACGAAATCTATAACTTGTACGTAGTATATTATTTACTGTATGCTATAACTGTTGAGTGGTTTTGCAAAATTAAATAAAAATACCGGTAAATTCGCTTACATGTGTACATCAACATCTATATCCTTTCATTAAAACCTAAAAATGTTAGGTATCTAAGGTATGCAAGTACCTAATCACAATAAAATAATAAAAAATATTTATTCACACCCACGTAAAATAAAAAGAACAATAATTATATACTAAAATAGAAGTTAGTAAAATATATTTCGTACTTTTGATGACCCGAAACAAAAGTACTTACGTAAAAAATTGTTATGTTGAACATTTAGCTATATTGAACATTTGGATAATTTCAATGCCATTTAGGCATTGTAAAAATGTATTGGCGGTGGTTACCACTTACCTTATCAGGTGGAACACCTAGTGCCTGCCTGCTTGTCAGCCTTCTGACATACTGAAACGTGACGACTTGAAAGTACACAATATTTCTTTACTAAAGAAATCCCATTTATTTACAATAATAAACAAACAAAAACATAATAAGCATATCAGCCTCGCAATTCAACGTTGCCATCTTTTTGGGAACCCTACCTGCATGCGGTGATTTAATAAATAATCCCATTTTATATTATTGATTTTCCTTATTACCTACTCAAATGTTCCCCTGTGTCGTCCACACCTTAACTTAAAGTAGGTACATAAGTGTTCATTGTTTTGATGAAACATACATAATAAATCAATAATTACGTAGCTCACGACTTAAGTTAAAGTTGAACACATTAAGCACTTAACTTACTTAACTAGGTACCTACTGAGCATCGAATCATGTGTACCTACTCGTGTTATTGCTACTGTAATGCATTTTTTTTGTAAATTTAAAAGCTCGGAATCTATTTAAAAGCCATTAATAAATAAAATCGATATTTTTATTACTAACCGATTATTTGCTACTATAAGAGTGAGGTAGGCATCAACAGCAGAAGTCATTCAATATACTATTTATTCCTCGTGATTTCACCCTAAATAAAAAATAGCTTCTGTCCTTGTACCTACATACTAAAATATTATCTATGTCTAAACAAACAGACAGAAAAGATGCTTTACGTATTAGTGTAAAATATGATTAGTGATATGTATTTGCATCTGCAATATGCAATTATAAAAATGTTACAACTGTTCTGAAACTCAGTTTCATTCTTATTCTCGATGCAATGATAATGATATATATACCACATAATGAGATAATGATGCGTTATTACATTTTTTTTATTCAGGTCATGTTATATTTGAATTCACTTTTGATTGTTTTGTATCAATCTATTACTTAAATGTCATATCCTCGATTTATGATTATGATTTTTATATTGAACTGAATAGGTATACCTAAATCTTTTAGTAAAATAATAAAGATCGTTTTTTGTAAGTGATGCTGAATAATTTAACTATTTTTAAATTAAGTTAAGTTATTACTTTAGTAAAATAATTACTTATTTTAAAGTGTTGTCTAAGTACAGACAAATTTTGGCAAAAGCACGTTGCGGCCTAAGCCTAACTACTTTTATGCAAATAAATCGAAAGCGCCGCAAACGGCCTTACTATCTACTCACTAAACAATGGTGCAATTATTTATAATATTATATTTATTAATGGATGTAATTTTTCAACATGATGATATAAATATGAAACTGAATGACTGAATGATTATTAAACAAAGAAAAATGAACCTTTTTAAATATATATAACTTACCTTTTATAAAATATTCTCATTTTATGTAAGTAGGATAGATCGCATTATTTTTTTTAGTGCATTCCTTGTTTTATTTATTTAGTCAAGTACATACATACCTTCACGAAAGAAAATTAAAATATTTGCATTAGCTTATATATTTCATTTTCATGAACTTTTGTATTTTATAGAAAAAAATTCTTGCTTTGACGTAGTAATATCACTTTTGTGTACATAGAAAGTGATAATTAATTTGACTGTCTATACAGATCGGATGCGGCACAAGACAAGCCAATACCTCCACCAAAAAACCAATCTGAAATTCCGTAAATTGTGAAAGTGTTGACAAAATAAGCAAATAAACATATCAATAGCGACTAGTGACGCGGGGATCAGTGAAAGCGCGCAGTCAAGTTCGCCGGATCGACTGCATCTGCGTACTTATGTGAGCGCTTTCGGTCAAGCGAAGCGTCGGCGCATCTTGTGAGAACGTTTCCGAGGTATAAAAGAAGGTAACATAGTGATTCTTGGAACCATTGCTTTGCACGTACCCACTCGGGCTCACAAATAAAACTCAGGTACATTTTAGTACACATGACATGGTGTTACGATAATTTGTGGATGTGATAGTGTTGTGACAGTGTTGTGATTTGATAACGAACTCATCGGTTTTGCTTTTCTTTTGACAGAAAGTGCCGCGTCGTGACGTCACTAATCCACCATGCGGTTTTTCGCACTGGTAAATAAACTTGTTTGTATTAGAAAATAGTGATAGCTGGGTTCGATTCCTAGTTAAAGTTGACGTTTAGTAAATAAGGTTGATATTTGATACTTTATTAGAATTGAACATGAATATTTAAAATAACTGGTTGCTTATGCAGTTGCCACATTTTTTGTATTCGTGACTAGGTAAATCTGTTTGTTTGTTTTAATAAATTCTGATACTTTAGGGTCACGATACCTTAACTAATACCCACTTTAATGTTAACTTTTATTGATATTTAATTAATAATTTAATAAATTAGAGTTACTAGTAAGTATGTACTTTTTAAATCACACTACATGCATATTTTTGTAATATTCTTTCAATTATTTATGAGCATAGGCCTATTTTTGCCACATTTGCAGCGTTATATATACTTTATATCTAAATTGAATGATTTTTTATTTCCCATGAATTATCCCATTAATATTAACAACATCGTTTAGATGTACTATGCCATTTATACATTCAATTTTGAAGCATAAATCAAACTGTGCATGGGCAAAAATAGCCTTCTTGTGATTGCAGAATATAATAAATATAAATGCTAAAACTCTTAATTGATAGTCATGGTTATTTTGAAGTTATATTGCGATGTTTTAACGGTATCAAACAAATAGAATTTAAGTTAAAATAACGGTTGCACTTGAGTATGCGAGAAGTTTAGGCGAATCGAATATCCTTATAAGGCCGAAAGAGCATTAATGCCGACCTTACACAGATCATGAAAAAAAAAAACTTGTAAAAATTTCAATAAATTAGTTAAATGTTAAAAACTCTCCAATGTAATTCTAACTGAGTATCTATTCTCGAGTAGTAATATAGCTATTTTGACTATGTTTCGTAGTGCGAGTAAAAGCTTTTACCAGAGATTTTCGGTAAACTTATAACTGTCATAACTTCGTAATGGTAGTGCTCAAGCTCCTGAAATTTTGTTGGATTACTGATACCAACCAATAAGTACATACTATTCGTAGAATTTGGTCTAAAATACGATTTCAAATTCACGTGTACCGAGGCGGAAATCTATTAAAAAATATTCTTCAAAGAAAGCAAGTGTGCGTTTTATACTAAGGTTTTTATATACATGTACATGTACTATGAAAGACATTTCTAGACTTTAGTCTAAGAATAAATAGAATTACGATCAATATCATAACTGTCAAACTTTCTAATTGCTGATATTGAGGAGCTGCAAATACCACTCAGATGTACAATCTGTACATATAACCATTTATTTTAATAAAGTGGTAATTATGCAAAAACAAAACAGGTTCTTATTTGATTAGACGAATAACTTAACGGCTCGTGCTATAATCTCGCTATACCTATCATTTTGCAAATATTTTAACCATTTAAGGTAGATAAGCCGCACGTTTTAATTTACTACTTACATCATGTTCAATTGCCTATGGAGAGGAATTTTGTTATTCGCCCCTGAAGCGTAATTAGTCCTATGTATCGTATGGACTAATTACGCATTTCAAACAATGTTGACTCCTTATCAATTATTAACGGATATTTTGTAATTAGGGAAAAAACATTTTTTTTTACTCTATAACTTTTAGCCATACGTTTCATTCGCTAATTATAAACTTAGGTCTCATAGGCGCTTGAAATTGATGCAATAATCGGATCATCCACCTTAATAAGTGGGTGTGTTTAACATATCACCCGAGGAAAAATAGTATGAATTGATCCTAATTTCCTGGGTATCGAGCTCAACAGATTGAGCCATATTTTTGGTAAGAAAAGAGTTGAAACTGGTAGTTCTAACTAATATTAAAAATGCGAATGTGAGGTTGTTTGTTTTTTATCTCTTGATATCAATTGTGATGATATTTGGTACACACTTTTTATTCCGGAACGTAGGTACAATCACGGGGGACAGCTAGTAGTAACGTATACTCGATTAGGTATAGGTTTTGTCTTTCAAAATATCATACCTAATTTTACAGCGTAGCGAAAATTTTTCCTGTATTAAATTAGGGCTTTTAGTGAGACCTACCTACAACCTTTGTAAGCACCATTTGTAAGTGAATTAAAAGTAAATACTATTTACATGTCTATGGACAGTAAAGTCAAGGTTTACACACAAGGCACCGCTTCGTAGCGGTATTTATAAATAAAGCGAATTTGTAGTATTTCTGCGAGTGCCCTCGAAAACCCATTAGAGTTCGGTTAACCGGTACAAATGTCTAGAGTATACTCATTTAATTCAGGATATAATTGGCGAAGTATATGAACAAATATTAATATACAGCTAAATATTAAAAGCATTATATTAGTCTTCTATAAATCAGTGGTGTCAATTACAGGTTTTACATAACTTAATTATTAGGATTAGATGCGGGAGATATTGATGTATCAGGTGATCGTAGGTATCAACAGCTTTTTTAAATATCAATGAACTCCAACATCTCATAGTTATATGACGTATATTGCACGATATTTATTATGTCTAAATATAGATATAGAAATAATTATAATGACTAAGTGGTTGTGATTAACATAATATCACATTATCAAAACATCAGCTTAAATTATGTACCAATGGAATTTAAAACTTATCTTATTCACTTGTCAGGAGTTATAACTGTGAAAGATATTATGCATTAGGTATACGTATAGGTATTATTTAGACGAGGTTATGTAATATTTAATACTCTAGCTAGACTCTTGTTTTTATGATTATTACGTAATTAACTGCCTGTGTTACTCATAGAATTATATTATGTATTTTCAAATAGAGTACATTATATATTTGCATTTTATATTTTTTAATAGATAAGTGCATTTTTTTAAATTACCCTAGATAAGTAGGTACCTAACCTAAGTAGAATTATTTATTTTAATGTTTACGTGTCGATGTCACATAAACCAAATATATTAATCGCGAAATAATTAAATATACTAATCGTTAAATTATACATTTAGGTAGTAACTAACTAAAAAAGCGAATGGAAGTAAATTATTTCATTTCTTAAAATGGTTAAAATCATATTGCGGAAATTGTTATTAAAATGTATAAAATTTATTTCAGTGCGCAGGCAATAGTAAAAAAAAATAAAAACGCCATTGACCCTATAACCCTCAGTTTATTTTATTTTTATTAGTTAACCAACGATTATTATATTCTTATATATCATCTAGTTTATAAACTAAACAAGTATTTAGTAATACCCAATCAATACCATTGTAGTAAGATTAGATGGATATATTCTTCTCTGTCAAGTCCAAAACAAGGGAACTCAACAGAAAATCGACACGTGTTTCGCTTCTTCACGAAGCATCATCAGGACGTAGTAGACCCACTGTCCACTACTCGACGAACGCGAACAAACACACGAACACAGAACCCGTATGAGCCCTTGTTTTGGACTTGACAGAGAAGGATATATCCAGCGGAATTAGTTACTAAATATTTGTCTTCCATCTAATCTTATAATGGATTTCCGCAAGGTCACGCCTGAGTCAATTGGTTACCATTGTAGTATTAATATAAAGTTTTACAATAAAAAGGATTGCAGAATCTACTATCAAACTTGCTGATGAATAAAGATTGTATTTGAAAGTAAGATTACCATTCGTGATACAGTTAAGTTAAATATGAAATGAGACGTTATCGACCATTTAGTATGAGTTAATTATCTGAAACATGCATTTCTTTAAACATGGTAATTAGCATATGACTCAACAAGTTCGGGCTCAGTTTAATTGACAATATTCATGATAGAAACTAGGTGCCTATTACCTTTTATAGATCCTGTTTACGACCTTACGAAATGATAATAAATATGAATTAATTGCAAGGAATATGCAAGTTTTCTAGTAAATGTGCAACAAAGTGAAAGTGAAAACATCAGAAATCCATAATCTGGGAAACTGCATCTTTTAATACGACTACCAATTTTAAACATTATTTTAATGTGTCATCTTTAGAAATTATTAAAAAATAATTCTAACAACCGTTTCAGTGTAATTTTTGAATTTTCGTTGGCAGTTTTAACCACATTCCTTTGGGATTCAGTAAAACATTTTCGCATTTATTAAATTAGTAGGGGGAAAAAGAGGATTTGTTTTAGAGTATTTTATCATCCTTGTAACTACTTGTAACTTGTATAGTTTTGTCTACATAACATTAATAAACAATTGAATCTCGCTAAGTCATCATCATCATCATATCAGCCGAAAGACATCCACTGATGGACAAAGGCCTCCCACGAGGCATCGCTTAGTAATGTAACAAAACTATCAGCTAGCGATTTGAGTAACTGAACAGTTGGTAAATGATGTTTGGTTGTTTACATAGCTATCATGGGCAGGTAATTAGTAGTAGGTACTTAAAAGTAATATAATTCAAAGCGCAATATCACTTAGAACCCGGTAATTGGAGAGGTAGCGGGTACTTAATAGCAGCTCAGACAGCAACAAGATATACGCAATTTCTACACTGTTACATAATATCATAAATAATATTAATAGATGTAATTTATTGCAATGAAACAAATGCAAAACATTTCCCATCATATGTTATTGGCATGTTGATCCAAAGTTATGGTAAAGTGAAATATGTTATGACATCGGCGATTACTCAAGTTATTACCTAAACATTAATTTTGTGTAGTAATTTCTGTTTGATTAGTAAAAGGTTTTATTTTTAAGGTTTGTGGCGTAATACCTACTTCAGTTTATGAATAATTTCAATCACGTAGAAATTTGGTAAAATAAACTTGTGTAATACATTCAGGAATAAGATATCAAGTTATAACTTGGTATAAAGTAAGTAGTATGTAACAGCTTTGTGATATCTTGTAAAAGCAAAAGGTGACTGACTGATCTAACAACGCACAGCTCAAACCACTCGACAGATCGGGAAATTTAGCATATACATAGACGGAGGCGTATTTTAACGTAGGCATCCGCTAAGAAACGGTTTTAAAAAAAAATTATAATTTAACAAAGGGGTAGAATAGGAAATCGTGGATCGGAAAGCAATTTTTTTTTAAAGGACTAATGTTGGTAGCCTCTGATGGCTGCTACAATCTTACTGGACAAATGGGCGAGCGCAGAGGGCTCTCAGCCGGGTAATATTTAGGTAACAACGCTTAATGGCACCTCCGAATGGGGTAAGAACCTCGGCTCACAGCGTTCCCGGGGGAGGGGGAGGACTTTGTACGAGTTACGACTAATTGGGGGCGGTCGGATTACTAATGGCAGCTCGGGCCGCTTGAATGGGACGAGACTGAGTGGGAAGTCGCGGCGGGAAAGCTATTTGTTTAATAAATGCTTTCAATGTCAAGTGTGTTAATTAATATATAATGTTCAATCAAAATGTATTTTAATAGGATATTTTATCTATAATACTTGTATACTACATAACTACTACATAATACATGTTCTGACATAATCGCAAGCAACACCTTTTTGACCTGACATTGACCGGTATAGTGTAGTAACTGTATAAAGCCATGTGTCTATTGCGCATACCCCACACAAATAATGATAATGACTCGCAAACTACAATAAGATCCAATTTATTTTCAATATTACTACAACTGATTACATAACGTTAGATAGGTCAATCTTAAGTTGCGTACTTTTTCTCTAAATTACCGTTATTTATCTTGACAGGAGTAGTTTGTACCAGGAAACGTATTGTTATTCAATGTTGCAATCCTCCGGACAGGACCCGACGGAAATTTACACTTTCTCTTTTATTTTACATCTTAAACCTGATCCCGACGGTACTTTCATCTTTTATTGGCTCAAAGATCACATAAATGCACATCACCTGTGTTTTTATGACTGCTTAAGCACGTGCTCAACGTTTATCTACAGTCATACAACGTTTTTAATAATGATATTTGTTGAATTTAGTATACAGTCTAACATATTTTTATACATTAGGTACCTTTTGAAATTTTATTATACTTTATATTGTAATCGCTATAGGAAGAATTGCCGTATCTAACTGCAACGAAAATAATGGTTTGCGTAACCATAATAAATTTGGTTGCGTAATAAAAATATAGCTACAGGAAGAGTCACAACATAGAATTATTATCCCTTGCCATCTTGGGGTCGTGGAAAGCCACATGTGGGTCTCGTCACGTGACTCTTGCGCATTCTGCAAGAAAATAGAGGTTACGTAAGTGACAGATTGTACCGATTGCGAGCGATAATGCGCACACGGCCCGAGCATCCGACCCGAGCATTTCACATCATAAAAGAACAGCAGATATTTATTGCGGAAAAAGGTTGTTTTCTCTCAAAATGGCATACCTGAGGCCAACGGATAAATAAATATTATTGAATATAGCTTCTACGTTGAAATTAGACATTTTCTGGCAAAAAAACAAATAAGTAAATGATGATCTCTCGGCATAACATCGCAATAGACGGTAGTGAAAATTTCACAACACTAACTCGATGATAGAATACATAGAAGTAAGATAATGTTATGTTACCTAATTGCGGTCCTCATTTAGAGAGTGAAGACTTGTGAGCGAGTAGGTACAAACACGCAACCACTTAATGAGCTGTAAGATGTAGAAGCACTGCTCGCAATAATACACGAACATTAACCATGACTAGATATTACTGATACCTCTTCAACTCTGTCAGATAATGATTAAATATAATTAATGTCCTATTACCGTCTATTAATATAATTCATACTAATAAAAGAGTCAAATGATTTGTTGTTTGTTGGAAAAGGGCGTAAAGAGTTGTTATTTGATAAATTCTTTTTTATTCCCAAATATTTTTTTATTTACTTTGTATTTTTTATGAATAATCCTCCATCATTTTAACTTGGTTTAATTTAATTATATCTTTATCTTATTTCAGATAATATTTTGTGGAGTATTGACAACAATATGTGCAGAGCCAGATCCAAAAAAATTTAAAACTGAGATAAAAGAAAGAGATAAACAAACAAATTCAAGTTTAACAGAAGATGAAAAAAAGTTCATAAGAGAAGTTGAAGCTAAATTTGGAATTAAAGCTGATACTATTGAAGAGAAAAAGAAGGACGATAACACTGAGAAAGTTAAGCCTATTCTAAGCAAGGCACACTTTCCAGCTGTGATAGCTATTGAAATTGTTAATGATACGGACTCAAAATCGAAAGGTAAAAGAACCATAGATGCAAATCTTGGCTATGGATATAGAACCAACAATGGCTACACATACAGTTACTTTGGAAAACCTGCACAAGAACAAGGAAAGTTCATGATCTACCCATATTCACAAGAAGATATACAACCCTCACGTCATTCAGCGTCATATGGTGCTCAAAATGGTGGCCATTACCAGAAATACACGAAAACATCAACAAATGTAGAAATCCAACCATCTCAGGCTTTTGAACTAGTGACTGAGAAGCAAGATACTGGGTACCATTATGATAAGCCTATGACTGAATTTAAGTCAAACTATAATAACATGAATGGGTTGGTGTCTCCTCCATCCTATTCGCAATCAGGGTATTCTCAAGGTATATCACATTCACCTCCATCTACTTTATATACCACCTACAATGGTGAACAGTTTTCAGGCTTGAGTGGAAAGTTCCCAAGCGTAATGCAAAATTATTTAGTTGACCCGTCTCAACTCCTGAAAAATCCTGAATATCAAAATGCAGGTTTGACTCCAGATCATTTACGGCAGCACGGCTCAGTATTAGAACAAAGAGTTGTTCCTGTTTTGGTATTGAGAATTCCAAGCTCCTCTCTTAGAAATCCTACAGCTGAATTATTTGCTAATTTACCACACAACTATCCACTATCACAATATTTGAATAACGTAAACTTGCAAGAATTAGTAAATCAGTATTTTAAGAAAATGGGATACTCGTTTGCTCCGCAAGTAATGTCATACCAAAGTTCAGTAGCTGGTGAGACCCATACGGCTGCGCCTGTACCAAACTATGAACCACAACATTATGCGACTCCTTATGTCCAGCCATCATATACTCATGCTGATTATTCTGGTGTACAATACTCGGCAGTGCAACCGGTAATGGCTCGATATCCATCAAGTTATCCTCGAAAGCATTACATACTTTCTAATGATCCTTCACTATATCAGCCTCAGCAACAACAGCAGCAATATGAATATCAGTATCAGTATGTTCCACAGTCTGCTGTTTCATCCCAAATGTATTACGTTCATCCGCAATATGAACAGCAATCACAAAGTCATTTACATGAGGAATCAACAGCCAAAGTACAATATGAAACACCCTCACAAGTTACCCACCAAGAGATGCCTGAATCAACAGCCATAGCGTATGGTAATCCACAAGTAGATACGACTCATTACGAATCAGCCAGAACAGTAGCTCCTGAATATGGAACATCCCAAGAGGAAATCTCTGCAGAAGTATCAGGAGAATATGATCCAAGCAACGTTCAAAGTTACGGAGCTTCAAAAGAAATTCTAGGATCACAAGAATATTATTCCCTTCAACAACCAACTGGAAAAGAAACCGATGCGGCGTATACTTTACCAGATGGCAGAAATATAAAACAACAGTCTCATTCTAATGCAGTAGAAGTACAAAGTTATAGTTACCAACAACAAACACACGAAGACACAACAAAGGATGGTCTCGTGTTGTCAGAGAACTATCCAAGCAAAGACCACACCATAGCAACCGTATTACCCTACAAACCTGGCAGAACACAGAATACGGGAGCAGTTCAAAGCGTGAGTTATGTTACTCCGATGCCTTATTCGTACAAATATCAATCCCCTTATAGAGTAATGGTCCCTCAGACAGTGTTTAAGAACCCTTCAGATGAAAAGGTGGCCTATGTAAATTCACAATCAGTGTCAGCTTACAGTCAGGCAAGTTCACACCAAGAACAAAATCCTGAGGTTGAATATACAGTAGGACCTCATTACGTTCCTCCAGTTAGTAAGCAAAAGCCTTCATACCCTAGAAATTATCACTCTCATCCGAAACGAATGGTGAAACCAGAGCACAAACATGATAGCAGTAGTTTGTCTTTGCTATCAAAAAAACAAAGTGAAAAGAAGAAATCTTCTTAATTACTGGATTCTGTAATTAAAGTTTTGGCTGTAATATTCCTAAAATGATGGTATTGTAAATATAGATATAAAATAATTTAATTAAGAATAAATTAATAATAATAATTAATAAGAGCACGTACTCTGAAGGCATTATTCACAATAGTGAATTATTTATTAGATTGCTATAAAAATACAATTAGCTAGCTATATTCTGATAAAATATGTTACGTATTGTAATTTAGTTTGTGTTAGTTTTAATTGCTAACATGATGTATAAAATAATGCAGCGAATGTGAAAAGTTTTTTCTCGTACATTGTTTCAAGTTTATTATGTTATTTATTAAAGAAGAAAATTATGTGGCTGTTTTACAGTGCAATATATTGAAATAGAATATGTAAAAGAAATATACTTTTTTATGTTTTTTATTTTGTGTTTGATTCAACGAGATAATATTATGGATTGCACTCCCTTGGGAGAACCACATCGGAGAGCTCATTGTGATATCGTTTTGAAAGTTTGTTAAAGCGGTATCCTACTCTCGTAGTATATAATAATATAGGTACATTAATATAATAAAGAGAAAATATTTGTTTTAGTTTTTTACCCAAAATCACTAGACCGATAAAAAAAATCCTTACATCACTCGGATTGAAACTGCGTTGTGGAATGTACTGAATAAAAAAAATACAGAATCAATGTTTTTCTCTGAAGCACTTGGACAAGGCTCCCTCAAGTTGAAAATCTGTCACGAAGCTCAACGAAACCATTTTTCAAGATGAGTAGAATAGAATAGAATAGAATAGAATAGTTTATTTGCTATAAATGTGGTTTACAAGGTCTTACAGTATCTATACATAATAAAAGTTCAGCACAAATAGCTTTAAAAAAAAGCATGCAAATACATAATAATATTATAATATGAAAAACATTATTTATTTATTATTATAAAGAAAGAATAGGGAATCATGTCACTTACTAAATATCAAAATTAAAATCTATATCAAAATTAATGTCTATGATCTCGTACATACATGTCATTTAGTCAACGAACAAAGCAAATAACAAACAAACACAAAAAGTCCTATGTCAAACAATTATACAATTCATTAATGTCGTAGAAAATTTGAGTTTTTAACCATTTAATTAATTTACATTTAAAACGTGTCAGTGAAAGTGATTTAATATCATTTGGTATTGCATTAAACACCTTTATACTCATTGCATAACATTGTTTTTGATAAAGAGCCATTCGAGGCGGAATGTCATAGACCAATCGATCTGGATTCCTCGTGTTTCTCGGGTAAATGTCTTGTGCTGTTTTAAAATAACTGTAATGAGTCTTTACAAATAATGCAACTTCTAATATATACATACATGGGAGAGACAATATACCTAGACTTTCAAACAGAGGTCTGCAAGGTGCATGTGGTGGAACACCGCATATTGCACGTATACATTTTTTTTGTGCAATGAATACCTTATTTAGATCTGTAGAATTCCCCCAAATCAATAGGCCATATTTTAGTGTTGACGCTATATAACCATGGTACGCTGCTAGGACAGTAGATCGTGCGGATGTCTGTCTCAATCTGTTTAAAACATATATAAACTTACTTATTTTTTTACAAACATGATCAATATGCGACTTCCAATTTAAGTTCCTATCAATAAACAAACCTAAAAATTTTGTTTTGTCTGTTTCTAATACGTCCTGTCCTTTATTATTAATATTTAGTTTTATATTATTAGATCCATAATTATTGAATTGAATAAATTGTGTTTTTGTTAAATTTAAATTTAAATTATTATTACTTAACCAATTAGAAATTAATTCAATGGTATTATTTATGTCCTTTTCATAATTATTAATTTTATTTCTATTACCGGTTATCATTATGGAGATGTCATCAGCGAAGAGAGTACATTTATTAGTAGTCACATCTGGAAGATCGTTTATATATAATAAGAAGAGTAACGGGCCTAGAACGCTACCTTGAGGCACCCCACAACAGCTGACTCTGTTCACTGATTTGTGAGAAACCAGTGCCAAGTCCGTATTCAATTTTGTTATCTCGACATATTGTACTCGATTTCTTAAATATGTCTGCAGCCACTTTAGCGCTATACCACGAATGCCGATATTATTTAATTTTTCGATTAGGAGATCGTGTGATACAAAATCAAAAGCTCGAGACATATCAAAGAATATAACAGAAGTTGCCAGCCTTGAGTTGAGAGATTCTGTTATTTCACGTACCAGTTTAAATGCGGCTAATGTTGTGGATTTCTTGCTCTGAAACCCAAATTGCTCCTCTTTGATAATATTTAACTTATTAACAAATGAAACAATCCTTTTCTGCATGGCTTTTTCAAATAATTTAGACAATACAGGTACCAAAGTTATTGGTCTGTAGTTATTTAAATCTGATTTATCTCCTTTTTTATGCATTGGTTTAACAACAGAAACCTTCAACAAGTCTGGAAATTCACCAATTTCAAACGATAAGTTTATCAAATACGTGAGAACTGGACTAAGTTCTTCTCTACAGTGTTTGATAACTTTTGTGGCTATTTGATCATATCCTTCAGCAGCAGTATTTTTCAGTGATTGTATTAATCTATTTAATTCCATTTGATCACATGGTGTTAGGAAAATACTGTTAGTAACGTGCAATTTGTTTGTATTATTATATTGTTTAGTGTTTTTGTTTGTATTTGTTAGGTCTATAAGGTATTTATTAAATTCATTTGCGATGTCAACTGGATCCTTTAACATTTTGTTATCAATTTTTATTTCATTAATGAAATCATGATTCGATTTTTTATTTAGTTCTGAGTTGATTAAATTCCACGAGGCTTTACATGTATTATTTGATTTAATCAGGTAATTATCATTTTGAATTTTTTGGGAAGTTTGAATACAGCGTCGGAGCAATTTGGAATATTGTTCATATTTCAATTTATTTCGCATATTTCTATTTTTGTAAAAATTATATCTTAAATGTCGTTTGGTTCCACAGCTTATTTTTAATCCTTTTGATATCCAAATTGGACTTTTGTAGACATTTGTGATTTTTATTCGTTTAAGGGGAAAGCATAATTTGTAAAACAAACAAAACAGGTCATAAAATTCCTTCATAGCTATCTGTATATTTGACTTGCTATAGACCTCTGAAAAAGTTAGTCTTGATAAGCAATATCGAAATTTTTCTAAGTTATCTTTGGAGTAGTCTTTTTTTAAAACATAGTAAACTGATGGCAATGAACATTTATTTTTAATTGGAATACTTAAAATTTGAGCTGTATTATGATCTGATAAGTTAAGCTCTAGAAGAGTTCCAGTAGCATTCTTGATATTACTTATGAGATGGTCTATACATGTTTGAAGTCTAGTTGGTTTAGTTATGTGCATATGTAAGTTGTAACTATTTGTTAAATTAATTAGATCAATGCTACTCCGTGTTGTTTTTAGTATGTTAATATTGAGATCACCTGCTAATACAATCTTTCTCTTGGGATTTTTTGATAGCTTTAACAAAATTGATTCAAGCTTCGAGAAAAATATATTTATGTCCGAATTTGGCGTTCTATAAAGACAAATGACTACGATATTCTCCTTTACAATCTCCACCCCACAGCATTCAAAGTTTCGATCTTCAGCATAATCTTTTAAAAAATGGATTCGTCTAAAACTTAAACCTTTTTTTATTAGTATGCAAACCCCCCCTCGACTTTTGTTATTTTTTCTATAGTAAATTGAACCATTATTAAAGCCAACAATATTTATATTATTCTTATTAGTTGAATTTATGAATGTTTCAGTAAAGCACAATATATCAGGCGATTGATTTTTGGTAGACAGTTCAGAAATTGTTACATCTACTATATCTCTTTTAGATTGTAATCCTGCTATATTTTGGTGTAAGATTCTAAAAAACTATACATTGGTAAATGTTTACAAGTTGTTGATGGTATATCGATTGAATTAGGTTTTTTATCATCTCCCATCACATTATTCTGAATATTAACTGATTTAATTTGACTAAAGTAGTAGGGAATGGTCCCTTTTTTAGGCTTGTTTTGTTTTATTTCTAATTTATTTTTTCCTTTGTGTACTGGTAGTATTGGTTTCTTAAAGTTCAAGAATTTGGTATCATAATCTAATTGGTCTATAACATTATTTATTTTATAACACAGCGAATCAAAATTATATTCATTGTACATAGAGCTTATTTCATGAATATCTAAGTAAGTGCAATTGGAGAAATTATTACATATATTTTTCATCATCCTATTTATTTTATACTCATTTAAGTGAATATTCGTTTGAACACTTAACACTATTATCATGGGACATTTTTGCAGTACTTTCAGGGCAGCACAGAGTTCAATCATAATTTGAGTAGGGTTTTTATCATGTTGACCAATGGATAATATTAACCTGTCATATTTGCTTACTTCAAACCACCTGCAATAATTCAATATTTCATGTGAAGGGGCATGTGGTTTTGTGAAAGAAATTACTTGGTAGTTTTCGTGTTTCGTATTCAACCTTGATTTTTGTAGTCGCTCTCTTAATCCTTTGCATTGATCTCCTCCGACAATGTAAATATTTTTGTTTCGATCTTTATTGTTATTTTTTCTTGCATACACGTCTTCATTTACATTCTTATTACATGTTGCGTCTGTTACAATGTTATCTGTCATTCGTGCTGTATTTGGTTTATGTTGTATGTTATTTTCCTGTACTTCATACGAGTCAATTTGCCTCTGTATAATAGGGGATTTATTAGTTATTCTGCTACTGGTTGGTGTTTGAAAGTTTTCCAATAGATTGCGTCGTTTAATTTTGTTACCATTCCCTGATGACGATAGTAAGACATTGTTTTTTTTATTCTTAATAGAAAAAGAAGAAGGTGTATTACAAATTTCTTTTAACATAATTATTTGTTGTTGTAGGCTTTTTATTTGTTTCTTCTGCTGTATATTTTCTATTATGGTGTTATCTAATTCAAGACGTGAACTTTCTAATTGTACTTTTAAGTTTATTAATTCTTCCTTTAAATTTTTTAATTCATTTGTTTGTAAGTTGGTCGATAAATCATAACTTCTATTAAAAGCGACTTCATCTTCATATGTTCTGTTTAGCGTTAGGTTATGGTCGTTAATATTTTCCATTGAATGTGATTTTATTAAGCATTTTGGGGTTAGATCCGTTCCTACGTATGCTATCTCATTCAATTTGTCAATGTTTTTTAACCTTTGCGAATCTAACGGTGTACTTGTATCATTTATATTTGATTGTAGATGACAGCATCCTTTACACACATAACTTTTTTTTTGGGCTTGATCCATTAATAGGAACTTTTTCATAGAGATCTTAAGACATTCTATATCATATGATTGGTCACACGTAGAACAAATAAGATAATCCATGTTGGAAAAAATTTTTAAACATTGTGCGCATTTTTTGGATCGTAGTGCTCGCCGAGCCCTCATTATCGATGTACTCTTTTTGATAGAGACGGAACAAATGTCAAGATTTGAACCTGCGTCTGCTGAACGCGTGTCCGTATAGTATACCACTAGACCAACTGTAACTTAATTATAATTGCGAAATATCGTATCTTATCGCGACATAAAATTCAAATATTGTGATGTTCGTTATTATGATTCATCAGTTGTAATGTTTTGTCACTTGCACTGTTTGTTTACCTCCTTTGTCCAATTATTAGGAGAAAAAAAAAGAGATCACCTTAGTGCACTTGTATTTGGATATTAAAGTTGCTGTTATTGTTTATTGTTATTATATAGTCATGAGATAAGTCACTGTATTATTATTATTTTTTTTTGTTTATTTTCACTATCACAGGCACTAACACAGTTGTTAAGTTAGAAGCACAATGTCCTGAAAGTATTTTTATTGTTTAAATACTTAATTTAGTCTTTGTTGACGTAGATAACATTTCCACTATTACTTATTATATAATCACACAATTTAGTTATATAAAATCGGTTAAAAACTCAATTATTAATTTTTAAATGTAATGTAAACACGGAGCCGATATGAACGTGACGTCAGCGTCGTATCCGTTTTGAATATTCAAAAGTAGGCAAACATGCTTTTGTGTCTCGATGATTTATGATCTACTCGTATTATTGAATATTGCTAAATTACTGCAAAAACATATTTATACAGCAGTACACGAACGTGTTAGTCGAGATTATAGTTAGTGGTAGGTAAATTGGGTTTGATGTCAAATAATAATTCTATTAATCTACGATAGAGATAACTATTATGATGTCCATTACATACCTCTAGTTCTAGTAGTCAATGTAGTTAAAATATTACGTTGTTATTGGAATCAACGTAGCTATTTATTATAAAAATATTTACGGTTCAAACATCATAAACTTAATTAACAACCTTAGCTTATTACAATAAAGTTTACAATCGGAAATCAAAACCTAATCAGTGGAACCTTGCTAATTGAAAATCAAAATCTCATTTATTCAGTATATACCCTTGTAAGGCACTTATGAACGTCGATAGTTACAATCATTACAATAGATTCTACCACCGGTTCGGAATGTGGTTGGTGATTATTACACAAAAAGTGGTTCATCTTGTACGAGCACGTATCTCTTATCTCGTGGGGTTGGGTGACTGGGTGCCGACATTTCACTCTCATTTCCTGACTCACTTCCGTATTTTCCGGTACTGAAGTAGGTACTAAAGTACCGGTTGTGAGGAATCAGGAAAAGGCAAGTGTAAGCTTGAACGGTAAGCTATCATTACATACTATACACACTACCATAAATATCAACGAGCATATAAAGCAATGAAGAACGAACGTCGAATTACAAATTGCCTTATTATGTTAGTTTTATGACCATCCATCCATAGGCAATGAAAAAAATAAACAAAATGTCATTATTTATTGTGCCTATATTAATGACGTCACGCAACATTAGGTTATTAAAAATTGTATGTTAATTTTATTTTATGTGATTATTTGTTTTGTCATATTGTTTGTAAATTGTAATGTTGCGTGTATGTATTATGAATAAAAAATATTTTCTTTATTTATTTCTTTCCATTCAAATCCAAAAACATTTTTTTTTATACTATTAAGGCAGCAAACAAGTATACGGCCCACCTGATGGAAAGCAGTTACCATTAAGTAAAGCATTGCTGACCCCGCAAGCATCTCTTCACACCCTTTTTGAAGAACCCCATGCTGTAGTCTCTTCGGAAAACCACGGCGGGGAGCTCATTCCACAATCTGAGCGTCCGTGGTAGGAAACTCCTTTGGAACCGCAATTTTTTTTTTTATTTTTATTATGTAATAATAAAAAAAAAATTATAAATGTACAGATTATTAATTATACATTCACAGATACGCCATATGATCACAAACACAGCCGAGCTTAGTCCTATGGGAATGGGAACTGGATATCTGAATACTACATAACCGTAGGTAGAATCAATTGTAACGTTCATAAGTCCCTTCATCATCATCATGTCAGCCGAAAGACGTCCACTGCTGGACAAAAGCCTCCCCCAAGGATCTCTACGATGGCCGGTTTTGCGCTACCCGCATCCAGCGGTTTCCCGCCTAATAAGTTCCTAATAAATGAGTTTTGAGTACAAAGATTAATATTTTTTGAGTTTTACTGCACCTATAAAAAAACTGCGCGAAGAGACCGTAAGGCGTCTCATCTTCTTTACATAGTATAAAATGAAGTCGCTGCCGCTGTCTGTTCACTTAGATCTTTTAAACAACAGATTTTAATGAAGTTTTCAACAATAGATAGAGTGGTTCAAGAGGACGGTTTATGTTTATTAGATGCAGCAATACAGAAAAGCCTAGAAAATCCATGTGTAGCCGGGGCGGGTCGCTAGTTGAGAATAAAGGAGCTTCACAAACTTTAATATGAAATAGTGAACGTGCAACCATGCTCGATGCCATGCTAGTTTGTGCAGGCGCTGGTACAGTATGTATTATTCAGTAAAGGCAGAAAGGAAACGTGAGGGAAATTGTTTGCTACAATCAGTTACGCAATTAGTAGTTACGGTGTAAATGGTATCACTGCATAAACGTAATTAAATTAAGCTGCGGTGATACACTTTCGTCGCTGCATCGTGCAAATAATCAGTGCTGAGACCTAATTAGTTTATGTTTTATGGCCGTTAATAATTATATTTATTGTTATTATTTTTTTGTGATAATTTGGAAACAAGGCAGAATTAAATAAAACCTAACTAAATAACTACAAATCACAAGAAAAAATAAATTATAACTATTGAAATTTGACAAAAAATAATTTTTTTTTGGAATATGTTCTCCAGAAATTGCTAGGTAGGTATATTTATTACAATATTTTGGGATGTGCGAAATAATGCAGATAGGTACCTCTTCTTCTATGTCATATTGGTCTTCACTAGTTTCTCACGCATATAAATTTTCACTTAATCTATCCAGCTTTATTTCGGTTTTTTTCATTCTGTATTCACTCATATTCATAATTCTTTTAATCTAGCTCTAATCCCTTTTCATATCATGATCACGGTCACATGTTTCATTATCTGGCGCTACTTTCAAATTTCATCACCTCAACTTTTTTTTTCAATATGGAAAAATACCAAAAGTATGAATCGAAATTACTTACTTGGAAAGAAATGTAGTTAGGTACTTATCTTTAATTACGCAATTTCCTGTTGCCATCAATGTTTATTTTATTTATATAGCGCGACTAGATAAATTTGTTGTTTTACTATTTGTAGGAATACTAAAAATAAATATTATTATTCTTTTATTATTTATATTATCTTACTAATAAAAATAGTGTCTGATCAGAGTTAAAATTTTTTAAATATACTTTGATTTCGAAACAAAAAGGATTTAGTCTAACGATGACCTGTCTTTAACTCGTGCATAAATTTTCGGAGTATACCCTCGGAACGTGAGGGAAGTCTTCAAAATGTTCCTTGTTTCATCAGAGGGGTCCAATCGAATATTACCTGTATTGTAGCTATAAATTAGCAAACTAAAAGCTATTAAAATATCTTAGAGCATAGCAATCTGAATAAATCGAGCTTGTAAACAACACTGTTACAGTCAGAGGGCGGGACTTGCGTTTTGTTCACTTTATGCGCTAGAAAGTGTTTCTGAAGTTACGTTAGTTCCTAAGGGATAATTTACGAAAGCTCTTTATTATTTACGATTCATTGATTTAGCTTATACCTATTTATTTAATGGTGACATTTTGCAATATCTGTATAATTTTGCGACTTGAACTAACATATCGACGCTCAGCCTAATATGGTCCTAGAAGCATGCAATTTGCATGGTGTCTTTCTTGAGAAGTGTAGATATCCACAAAGAAAGGATTTTTTGAAAATCAACTTCTAAGGGGGTAAAATATAGAATCGCGGATGAAATTGCGCTGAAAATTCGACCTAAAAGGAACAGTTTTTTTTTTTAATTTCGATTAAAGTTCAGTGTACTGAAGGATTTTTGTATATTAATTATTCAATATGAATATCAGGTAGGTAAGTAGGTACCTATATTTTTTTAATGAAGATAAGTAATAATATGCTGGGACATTCTTCACACACTTTTATCTGGATGGGAATCGAACCCACGACCTGCAGCGTGATAGGTGCCTGGCCCGTCAAAAAGCTCATGACTTTTAATCGAATGTTATAAACATTGGACTCGGATTTATTTACCATGGCCCCGGGCGTTAATATGTTAGTGTGCTCCGAGAAGCTTACTTGAGCTTGGTCATACTCCAACGTTACTCAAACTTTATGACGATAAAAATATATCTTCTCGCTCATTATCCCTGAAGAGAGAGTAATGATAGAGATAGGTGACAGCTATTGTCTTATTGTGTTGAGGATAATAGTAATTAAAAAATAAGATAAGGCTTTAGACCCCAAATATCTAGATAACGTTATAGGTAAGCATTAGTAGTTTTATAATCACGTTCTGCAAAACATAATAGGTACCTATAAAAATAGATGAAATTCATGGATGGATTAAAATAATTTTGTAATAAAGTATAATCATTTGGCAATATTATGGTTAAGGTTACTTAGAAATTAATTTTAATTTTTTCCTAATTTTATTTTAAGAAACTATTTTTTAATTGAATTTTCATGGCGTTTTCTTTAAGGTAGAGCAGATGTACTTTTATTATAATAAGATTTTATTATACTTCGTGATATTGACTGTTTCATGAGAATCTAAGCTCTTTGAAGCCAAATTAACAAAAATGTTTTGCAGTTACCATTTTCGTGTTAATAATCTATATTAGTATTTTATACTCACAAAAAATATTCATGGGATTAGGAAAGCAATCACAAGAATCTTTATAACTAAATTATAAGTAAAACATCACACTGTAGTAATACGTATAATATACCTAACAGTAAGTATATTACTAAAAGTTTGAGAGCCGCATTCAAACGTGCAAGTGTGCATGAAACAGCGCGAGTCCATCGGTGTTACTGCACCCACTGCAACACCAACACAGATGCACCTCCACGCTTCGCTACCCCCGTATATAAGTCTAACTCTGACTAGCCTTGAACTTCACTTCACCACGGCTGCAACGACCAACGTCCACAAACCACCCTTAATTATTCACACGTCCCTTGATAAATAAGTTAAAATCGCGGAGTAAAGTGTGAGTGGAAAACTATGGTGTGCTGTTAAATTTATAAACTGTGTTAGTTGGTGCTGAAGCTGAATTACGTGAAAATGAAGGCCGTACTGAAAATCGTAAGTACTGTAAAAAGTTTATTGAATCTTTCAAAAATATGAATGAAGATGAGTGAATCCGTATCACGTATTTCGGCAATAAATATAAAATCTTAGTAAAATTGGATAAGTAAAACATAAATCATAGGTAGGTACGATTTAATTATTTGTACTTTCACAGTACTGTACTTATTCAAATTTGACGAAACTAAATTAAAGCTGTATGGATGGTGAAACACGTTAATTGAAATCTAGCTCGACACATGAGTAAATTAATTTAAAGCGATGATAGTTGAGTTGTAGTGATGATAATGAGATTGTTGTTGGTAGCTACTCTATCCATAATATTTCTTAGGTACTTGAATAAATCGCTAATTAGGTCCGGTTGCATCGAACCATTAGAGTAATAGAATCTGTCTGTCTGAATCTGTCAAAGAATGACAAACTTTCATGTCACTAAATATAGACCATCCACGTTATTTCCAACAAATTCTTGTTAATAATATCGATACATACAAAAAATATTATCACATTAGTTTAACGTAGTTTGTTATTTTGTTAATTAACCAACAAATGTATGGCATAATTAATTCATTCAATTTTAGGATTCCGTATCTCAAAAATAAACCGTTCCTTAAAGATTACTAGCGACCCACCCTAGCTTCGCACAGCTTTTCTCAGTTTTTTTGTACTATAATGTACATGTATTATAACATGTTAACCTTCCTCTTGAATCACTCTATCTATGTTGAAAACTGAATTTAAATCCGTTGAGTACCTAGTTTAAAAGATCTAAGCGACCAGACAGCGGAAACGACTTAATTTTATACTATCTAAAGATAGCCACTTCATTATCCGTTATTCGTCATCATATCTGTCTGTCTGTTAAGACTCTTTTTCTCAGGAACTCGTGGAAAATAAATATAAAATACGAAGGCGCTCTGTCAAGACGGCAATTTATGTCGCATATTTTAGCACTCGCAAGTAATATAAGTAGAGTATACCTAGGGACTTCCCGTTGAATCATGAAATTTGGCAAGAAGCACAAGTAAAGGAAAAAAATCTGAAAACAATAATTTGTTGTTATAACACTAATATAGATATGTATAGAACCCACGGTGCGTGAGACAGACTCACATTTCTCCGATTTTTTATTTTCAAGAGTAACAACCACTTAAATATTAATTTATGTCATCACACGTTAAGTTATACGCATGATAATGTAGATGATAATGATACATCGGTATAGTCATTGAGCTTACAATGCTACGGTCATTTGTCATGTGTGTATCATTATATCGTGGATGATCCCTTATTACTGAATGCATCTGATTAATGGGAGAAACTTGTTTGATAAGCTTAGCACGTTGGCATCATGTAAAAATGAATGTTTGCACTAATCGGTACTTATTATGATACAAACTACGACGATAAGAAATATTTTAATAGTTTACGATACGATTTTCCACCCTTTTAAGACTATAAAAGATTGTGAACATGATAATAATGGTTGAATCATGAAGTTGGTTCACCAAAAACCATCATAATTCAAGTTTAGGCATCCGAAGTAATCGGAAATTCAAATATTTATTGATGCAAAACTTAGTGTGCAAAAGAAAACAAGTATGTTTATCCTGAGTCTGGGTGAAATTATTTATGTACTAAGTACCTGAATAGGTTTATATTAATAATATAATTTATAGGTATTGTATAATTGTGTAGCTATCTGGTTTCCATAGTGCCTACAAGCGCTGTTTAGTTTTGGCTATAATTAATGTTTTAAATAACTTGCTCTATTTCTCACAACGAACATTCAACTTCAACAATAAATAAGTGCATCCCACGCGAACAAAGCCGCACATATTAATAACTTTTAAAATAACTTTACAATATTTTTAATTTACCTATATTTTGCACGTACCGTAACCGTTGATCGTGGTAATTTATAATCGGCCAGGTGAAATCTCATACTCGTTACCTACGCATTTTGAGCTACTTCATATCTAAATGGGTATCTTATCTAATGCACCTCAAAATGTTACACAATACCTACTATTAACATCTAAAATTCAAATATTTCCACATAAATCATTATTATTCTTTTGTATTTGGTTTATTTTAGAAATTTGATCTTTTAGTCTAATAAATTAATAAAATTGAGTTAGTTTCCAGCAAAATCCTAAAAAGGAACTTTTATTGTAAGATTTTCGTATCTGTCTGTCAGCAATTACAAATCTATCGACATGAAATTGGCAAAAAAAAAAAAACGATTTAGTTATTGCTCTCTATAGTAGGTATGTATATCTCGCCAGAATGGCTCTCTTCGTACGAGAATATTAGCAATTTCTTTTTCTTAAATTTATCATATCCTTTTCATATTTATTCTGAAATTCTTATATCAAAAACCCTTTGTTTCAAATCACTTTGGTTTAAGGCACTTTCTTTGCGATATTTTCGGAGGTTACGTGAACGTTCGATCTCGTTGCTATGTCCTACTTTGTTGTCGTAAATTTTACATTTTATGGCATTGCATAATATCTAAACGAGGTTAATACGATCCCTTTTAATGGCATGTCTTCATCATATACAACCGGAGAGATTTTAAATTAATTAAGTTGATAATAGATATGTTGGTGAAGATGTTAATGAACCAAAAACTTTAAGAGATGAAAAGCATTTATCGAACGTTATCTTAGATTTCGACAATGATAAAACAAATAGAAATCATATCAATGAGAAAAATTTGCGTTTTCATAAGAAAAATGTTAGCCGTATAGGAGTAGGACTTATTGCGGTAAATCAGCTTAAGCTTTTGTTCAGACGTCTTTCAAGTTATACCTTTGACTAGTGCTCAATAAAATGTGTACAAAAGTATTTTGTAGGTAATTAGGTAAACCTTCTCATCATCATATTTACAGCAGTGGACAGCAGTGAGCAGTGCCTTTGGGCTGATAATGATGATAATATTTCATAAGTTCTTCTCTGTAGGATAAACTGCCCCTAACAACAGGTGCACTACGGCCAGCCGCCAGAGACTCATTACATTATATCTCCATGATTCATAGACGCCATTACAAACTCCATAACTGGTTGTCTCAGATTACGTTATGTGAGATTCATCGTTGACGCAACTCTACGACAATTTAGCTGTATTTTGATTTATATTATGTATAATTTTTATTCGTGGAAAGTTTACGGATAAAAAATAATTTCATTGTAATTCCTTTACAAATAGCTAGCAAGGAATGTCTGGTGATTGGTAAAAATTACAAGGAAGAATGATTTTATAATCTTACATTTTTTTATTACCTCTTCTTCTTCTAAATACCTAATAATAGGTAAAATATTAAAAAAAAATGGTTCCGACTCAATGTTATAGATTATATTTTACGATACCATCAGTGTCCATAAAGAATTAATCATTGTTCACAGAGTCTTTATATATGTATAGTAAATCTAGCTAGTAAAGTTAAATCATTAATTTATTATCCGTAGTATAAATTCCCACGGCGTGTCAAAGACCTGAAGAGCTGGTCTCCAATCAGGTAGTATTAAAAGCGACAGTGCTTCGGAAGCATTCGACTTTCCCCGACACACCCCGACATCGTAGTGAAACGCGTGACCGCCAGTAAAGGGCAGAGAAACGAAGCTCATCCTAACTAAACCCGTAGACAGGAGTATGTCGCATCACCTTTGAACTTACGATTTATCTCGCTTCGTAGTCACGATTGTTTATAACTTATTCCGTTTGTTTCATGCAAATGTTGATTCTTGATATCATGAGCATCTACCGGATGCTCGATAAATAACAAGCTTTAAATAAATTTAAAAAACATTGCGTAAAAAGCAATTATTAATGAATATAGATGCAATGTTTAAAGAAATCTTATTTTGATTTAAAACAATCTATTCAAGGATTTCAAAAATTTGGTACCTGATATTTATTTTAGTTTACTGCTTTCTGTTATTATATAAATCTCCCGTACCTAGAAAAATCAATAGACACTACATTTATTAAATTTCAGATGTTTCTGGGTTATAAATAGGCACCTCAAAAAGCGAAACCTATCTTTGCAATCACATAGCCGGTTAAAAATATTAGAAATCATTTATGGAGACATGTTATTTACAAACATGATAAATAAATAGCTATATATGAGAATTTGCAAAAAATATTCAAAACACTGCACTGCAGCCATACATAGACAGCTTACATACTTTTAACTTAAAAGTTTTAAGTTTCAAAGTAGAAAATAAATAGTAACTAAGAAACACTTAGAGGTGGTAAATAGTCGTAAAATACTATGAACATACAAGTTTAAGTTTATATATTGACTTCGAGATCGCCATATTAAAACTTAATGGTAAGCGCTAGAATATTAAATTTATCGATTAAAATTACCATTAGCACGTTGAAGGCTTCAATGTTTATCTAAATTATTTACTTTCCTACACGTAGGCAGTAAGTGGTATTTACCGGTACTGCCCATCGGGTCTCTTTGATTACACAACTAGCAGCTAGGGTGGTGTTATTGGAAAGTATATAATTTGATCAAAGGTGGTGTATTATTACATCAACTCTGTCTCTCTTGGATAATTTCATGAAATATTGGTGGTTAGGTACCTACCATTGATACATAGAGCTAATAATTTTAGTTGTATGTGTTTAGGGATTGTAGTTACAGAATTTCCTAATATGTTACTAAGACATTATGTCGATAATAAAAAATATAAAGTAAAAAATAACCATATTGTAAATCTCTAAATAGAATACAATAAAATAGCTAATGTCTGTCTGTTTGTCGGTTTAGTATTTTTAAATAAATAAATGCATAAAGTTACGAACAGAAGGGAATTTATATTCATCTCTTTGTCCATCTTGATGATGTAAGTAGCGTTGGCTGAAAGAGCGAAGTTCTACGCCCTTTCACCCTCGTCGACTATTATCGACTTGCATGCATTATGCTCACGAATTGAAAGTTCTCTGAGACACTAATAAACTTTCTTTTGTGTGAATCCGTTCACGATTTTCATACTCTAAGTCAGTTTAGAACCTGATAAGGCACCTATGAATGATAATTTAAATTATTAAATTAGACTCTACCATCACTCTACACTTAAACTGAGAAGACTGTCTGATTTAATTTACTATCATGTTTATAATTTTTTAATTGGTGCTTATTACATATGATATATATGCATAGCATATTTCACATAAACTCGATACAGGGTCTAATAAAACTGTAATATTTGTGTCCACTAATCTAATGAAGATCATAAGGAAAGCGATTTACGCCTAGAGGACCACAGTTTTCACTATCATCTGCGACATTCCAAGCGGTCGGTGCCCGTGCTATGCAAGCCTGGGCTATATAAGTCTTACGTCTCACCGTCATTGTTAGCGATAGAGCGAGCATCGAGAACTAGACATTTTCACCTGTTAGGTAGACTTAGGGCGCGTCCTCATTTAGGCTCACAGTTAGCGGCAGACTGTTTGCTTCCAGTTTGCCTTCCTATAATTTTAAATGAAGTGTCCATACCGCGCGTAATGTACGCAGTTTGTGGCGTTTGACTTGCCGACTTATTCAGCGGCTGATTCACAGCGATACATTGAGTTAGCGACCGAGCACAAGCCGCAAGCTGTGCATTTAATGAGGACGTGCCCTTATGCTTTACCTACCTTGTAGTATCTGTGCGTAAGCAAGGTGCAAGTGACATTCGTAAATGATCTTCATTACACTATTTAGAAAGGGCCGCAAATTCCTCGCAATGTAAACAACTTGACAAGTTACTTTACTTGCACTTTACTCGTTCTTTCTAAAAATACTACTCGATGTTTCAATTATGGAGATGAGATTTACTTTACATGTTTCAGGTTTCTATTATTAATTGCAACTGGTAACAAGATATCAGAATAAATTAAAAGTAGTTTTTGCTATATAAAACTTTCATAGATTTACAATTAGATACAGTATAGCATGTGAAAGTGTTGATAATTCTCAAGTCAAATTCGTTTAAGGGAACTAGATGTGGGCGGGACACCAGAACTCACCGAAGGCGAGTTTGACCCCATGAGTAGTAGTTGAAAGGGAAACCTTGCAGAGCCACCTTAGGGTCGATAAAAATAATAGCGGTCGATCGAACTTGTCTCATAAAGTACTTTATCTGGTAAATGTAATAAACAAGTATAATGGTTTGAAGTGAAAAGTACTTTCGCTGCTTTATTATATAGGTATCTTAGTTCGAGCTAAATACATATTACAATGAATTTAATTTCGTCATCATCATCATCAGCCTATATTAGTCCACAGCTGGACATAGGCCTCTCCAATTGCACGCCACTGAGCACGATCCTCGGCTACTCTCGTCCAGCTCTTTCCAGCCGCCTTGCAAAGAGTTTAATTTACTTGTATTATAAAATTATTGAATTTATTTAAGGTTACTTTACCTATAGATACAGTTTGGATACTTCGAAATGTTATCTTTTCGTAACCTAACATAGATTTCGAAAAGGTTTGATATATTATATAACTATCCGACAGACCATCCAACAATATTTATGTGCGTGTGATTAATGAATGAAATATTAAGTTATGAACTGGTTTTAAGAGTCATAAACTGAAACATGTTTCTTTTTGTTGCAGATACGGATACTAGTCATAACACTAGTCATCAACATCGCCCGCTGTCAAGATGGATTCAGCGACCAGGATATCCTACGCATCCAGAAGAGAATACCCAATGAAGGTGACATTGAAACCATTACCAGTTATAGTACTAATATAATACAGAGAGATCCAAGTAGTCAATCAATAAGCTCAGTCAGCGTGCAGTATCACTTAACTGATGAAGCTAATAATGAAGAACAATACCCTAGAGCAGACCGCACGCGAAGCAGAAAAGTGTATCGTATTAAAAACCCTTTTCAACAACAACTGGAGGAGAATGGACAACAATATGACGTCATCAACGATCCACAAGACAGCGGCACTGGGGCTAGTAACCAGTATGCAGCAGTTCAGTACTCGTTACCACCGGAAGATTTTCTACAGCAGATGAGAGACAATCAGTTCTATCAACAACAACAGCAGATATCTACTCCAGCGCCCAATTTAGGATATACAGCTACCCCGCAGCCGCAATATCAGTTCTCGACAATTTCTCCTTCTAATTACGATAATCATAATTTGCAGTCGAACCAAGCCCCACAACTCGAGGCAAAGGCATCTCACAGTCAATCATATTTATCGACACCTAATTCTTATCAGTTTAATCCACAGAACACATTTTCTTACGATAGTGTAAGCACCCCATCTCCTGTAACGCCATATTTATCGACATCGTTACCGAATAATAATCAGTTTGCTGGCACTCCTGCCAATTCTTACATCTCGAGTTCATCTCCACTTTACCTATCGAGTCCACCAAACTTGCAACCATATGTTTCGTCTCCCTTCTCCAATATTCAAGCTGTATCATCTGATTACGGAAACAGTAGAGTTACAACGACAATCGGAAGTAATTCTTTGA
Source organism: Tethea ocularis (assembly GCA_963555595.1). Taxonomy (NCBI): domain Eukaryota; kingdom Metazoa; phylum Arthropoda; class Insecta; order Lepidoptera; family Drepanidae; genus Tethea; species Tethea ocularis. The sequence continues at coordinate 6,809,081 of OY741972.1, read as the reverse complement.
GTTATGATAATAACGACCAAAATAAAAAGATGCAAATCGACCATTATGATAATTCGGCTAGTGGTATTAGATATCCAATTAATATTCAACACCAGTTTTCGAATGACTTTGTTTCTTCAACTGTATCACCCACTTCGTCCTCATATCCAGAAACAATACGCGATTCTTGGCAAAATTCAATGAATGCATTATCAAAGTCACTGCAGGAGGTATCTATGAGTCAATATCAAAATTATCCATATAATAATCAAGAAACTAGAATGGAATATAGTAATAATAATAATGCAAACTCTGAAAGTGTTAACAGTGATACACATCGCGTTGGTAATATGCCTGCAGCCAATAATATTTATTTAAACTATTTGCAACCGGATTCCCAGACTTATAATAATCCTAAGAGTCGCACGCGGGACATAGAGAGAGAAACGGGTCAGGCACAGTATTACTCTAACGGTGACTATGGTTGGCGATTGTCTGGAAAAAAACCGATGGCGGATATGTTTTCCTCTGGAAATAATCAACGCTATCAATCTAATAGTCAATCCGATGGTGGAGCAGTAAGTCAAATGAATTTTCACATGGATACAAGTAAGCCATACGAGCAAATCTCTAAATCAACCATTGAAAATAAAGAAGCTCAGGAATTTGCAAAAGCCGCTGCAAAAGCCCAAGAAAATTACAAACAACAGCAAATATATGACAACAATTACGCATCTAATTTTAACAATAATAATAATAACCAGTTAACATCATACAATGGACACTCATTGTATGGACATAATGAAAAACAAAAAACCAAGTACACTGATAATTCAAATTTATACCTTTATAGCAGTTCTCAACCAGATTTAATTACAGCTTCACCATATTTCTATGGCAATTCTAGAGAAAATACGATTGATAGTAAAACAAAGCAACCATTTGATCATGCAAAGGCATTAAAAAATATAGTCCCCATTGATGTATCGAATGTTGTCTCAAATTCTGATTCTCAATCAAAATTAAGCGAGTTGGAAGAAAATCGATTTAATATACAGTTTAATAAAGATCAAGAACAGAATCTACGATCATACTATAGACCCGTGACTGATTCTTATTACAAAGACAAAAACTCAATTTATGGATTTAACATAAAAAATAAACCCGAAGATTACTTCTCCACAGATGGCCCAAAGCAATTAGAGCAAAACACATACTACGGAAAACAGCAAAATAGTGAGGAATCAAATTATAATCCAGTCAGCCATTCTGCGACGTCACAACCTTTTAATTTAATTTCTCAGTTATCGAACAATTATCAAGACAATATGCAATCTTCAGCGAATATACAACAGCAAGGAGTACAACGTCCCCAAAGCCTGTCTGATTTTGCAAGTATTTTGAAACTAAATGATATTCCATATCGGTTAACACAAGGTTTAACGTCTGACGCTTTACGTTTACACAATAGCAACTTCGATCAAGGAGTCATACCAACGCCTTTACCTGTTAGGCTTAATCAAAACGTAGGTAGTCATCAATTAGATGTGACAAATGCGCTTAATAAGTTGATGCTTAGTAAACAACCTACACATAACGTTATTAGGCCTGAAATCGATTCACAAGCTAGTGGTCTATTATCTACAATTAACGGATACAAAGTAGCGAATCCTTTCAACGTTGATCTTAAATTAGTAGCAGAACTGTTAAAGAGCAAACCTGCCGTTGATGACATGATGTCCTTAAGGGATCAGTTCAGTAAACCTGCCCCACTAAAACTTGATCTTTCCCAATTACAACTTTTACTTAAAAATGAAAATAGTGGAAACATGGCTCCTTTAAACGACGCCCTAGGTGCATTAAGTAGTCCATACCTAGATATTTATAATAATGGTAGATTCCCGTATCAAGGTGTAAAATATTCCCGTAGTCAGGAGGAAGAAGAAAGTATAATACCTATAGCTGATGCATCAAATAACCATCCCATAGGTGCTGTTATAGAACAAGACGATCCGGAAAATACTCATGAAGTTGGAATTTCAGATTTGACTGCACATGGTGATGATAGTTTAGCGACCAGCTTTGACGCAAGCAGGTCAAAAAATTCATATATTCACAGTCACAGAGAAGTAGGAGATAGACTACATCCTAATTCACTGCTATCTGGACGTCATCCTTATCAAAGAAAGTATCCAAAATCAGATATTGACGAGCCGTATCCATTATTAAAACCGCCGCCTCGAACATCGAGAGTAAGAAGTAGAGGTAAAATGGAAAGAAATGGTCGTCGAAGACGTCCGAATAAACCAAAAATGGTTCGATTTCTAAAAACTGAACCTTTGTTTGAAGCCGATTCTGATGGGGATAACTTAGAGTCAGTACCAATTTTATTAAGGCCACCACCTCCAATAGCGGAGGCAAAATCTGACACTGTTAATATTGAACGGGGCTCGTAGGATAGAATTCAGTCTTCAGTTTCGTCTAAAAAACTTGTCTACTCTAAAATATATGTATAAGCTTATTTTGAGAAGACATTTAAATAACTGAATGTACAATTACTAAGAATACCTATATTAATTTTATGTTTTAATATACCTTTGGAATTCGTAAAATATCTAATTATTTTTTAATTTGAAAATATATCATCTTACAATATATCTAATTGTATAGGGTGACTTTTTAATCACCGTCCAAAATTTTAGGATTTTGTTGATGCAAACGTTTACCTTGTTCGGTCAAAATGTAAGAAAAGATATTTTTTTTTTTAGTGATTTCAGGGTTGGTTCCATAGTTAAAGTTGTTCATAGAGATGACTACAATAATCCCAAAAAATTTGGATGGTGATTAAAAATCATTTTGTATATTGTTAATTTTATTGAGAATTGGCATTTAATTAAATTTAATGTATGTACTTATAGCATAGAATATTACGACCTATTTAATTATTATCCTGTAAATATTTTTTTAATAAGTATTAATCACTTACAGTACTTACAAAAGCTTAAATATAAGTTGTAAATAATAATTTTAATTAAAAAGTGCCGAAATTATATTCATGTTCTATACCCAATGTTTTGTTTGTGATAAGTTGGAGTGTCGTGTTGTTGATATGTTTGTTAAGTTATTTTTAGATGTAATATATTATTGTTATTACAAAAATAAATAGGTATATATTTTAATGGACTATTTACTTTTCCCCAATAATAAATCTAGTAGGTATGATCAAAAGAAATCCATGATACAATAGTATACTTATAATTATGAGTAAATATATAATAAGTTATAACACCCAATAAGTCGTAACTCGTATCTATGTCCCTCTCTTGTGGTGGCGCGGTTACCTACAATTTTTTACCCGGTTGAGAGCCGATCTGCGCTCCCCAATTTGTCCACGTAAGGGTGTTATAGCCACCTCTGGATAAATGAGCAAAAAAAAAATTATTGCATTAGATAAATAATTTAATTAATCAGATCCAGCACCAAAAAAAGATGACATCAGATTCATCTTTGTGATTTTTTTTTGATTTCACTTTAATAATGTTAATGATCTATTACAAAGATCTACTAAATAATTAGTGTCATTATTTTAGCGTGTTTACGTTTTAACTGCATTAATGTTAGGTAGGAAAATATGATAAAAGATTGGAAAAACTAAACCTCATAATCATTTGCGTTCCATGTTCCCAATTAGGTACTTATTGAGGTCGTCGTAATATGTAGGTACGTTTCTTCCATTTAGCCCTTAGTTATATAGAAATCACTACACTTGATGACGAAATATGATTATAATATTCTGAAAGTGTTATTCAAGAATAATATCTTAATTATTATTGTATTCAGTTAATGAAATGTCGTGTTAAGACAAGTGTTGCGTGCGTCGCGCTTTCTGAACGCACTGGCCGGTGCGGGCGCTGGCGGCCTCATAGTTTCATTGCTGATAGCCCGCAGAAGATATTTATGATCAAACAATGTTATGAAATCAACCGTTTTTCTAACATTGAGATCATTTCGATCATCTGTCGTTTTGTTTATTGCCAGTGATGTAAACGATGGGCCGATTTCATTATTAATTAATAGGCCCGAGAGTAATTTTGATGTTTAGGCAACGATGAATCCTCAATTTATAGCTTCTTGTTTAAATATTTTATTGCTGCCTACTTTTTTAAATAATTAAGATATTAAATAAACGTTAACTTTCTGCGAAAAGAATGTTGTAGCACTTAATATTGTGATAAGCAAGAACTACGATGAATGTAGAACACGTAAATTTTATTCATAAGGGATTAGTTTAGGTTTTCAATACAAAATATTCGCGGTCCTTACTTCATTCATATGGATATATATTTGCTATATTACTAATTACGGTAAAGTTAAAAATGTATGAGAACAAATCCGCAGGCAGTAAGTAAATAGTTTTATAGCAATGACGCTAGACTTACTGGCGCCGTCAGTAGTCAGTTGTAACTCTATTAATATTGAATGCGTGTTTAAGATAAGTAGCAATAAAAGTATTAGAACAGAAGTGTGACAGACATATTTTTTATTCTAGTGCTGGGGCTTTAGGCTCAAACGCATGAATATAATTAAATGAATATAAAACAGCTTTTGATTTATGGACTGTCTGTTATCGAAACTTTGTCTTTGACAGCGTTTGAGCTTTTGGTGAAGAAAAACATCTGCACGATTGTATATTATTTATTATTTTGTGCTGACACATTACAAAATTGGGTGATATTGACATTAAAATTTACAGGTGAAATATCTGAAAAATGGACGAAACTAAAAGTATTTTTAAATTTAAAAGTGTTTTGATTTTAGATCATTTCAAGATCAAAACTGAAACTCTCAACTGATTTAATTCAGTTTAGGTCCTGATTATATATGGATTTTTGTGAAATTTTCTTATGAATTATATTTTTTGTTGATGTATAAATACACTTATTCATACTTAGCAAAGTGCGACAATGCAATATGTAGGTAAGTAATGAGTCACAGGTATAGGTAGTAAGTAGTAGGCTCATTCATATACTAAATGTAAGAAGGTCTGAATTTCAATGTAATATTTTGTAATAGCTATTTAATAAAAGACGAGAATTTAAATTAGTGTCATTAGCAATTTATCGATGAAGTTTTTCTTTAAACATAAGATTATTTTCTATTATGATTTCCATACAAAAATGTATCCGATCTCGCCCATTAGGAAATCATTTAAATATTAACGCCCATATTCTTAAAGCACACGTTAAGTATGTATTGAGTAACAATTCAGAATAATTTAATTCATTCGCGTGTTTCCGTTAGAAAAGGAAAGATGTATTGAAAACTAGTTTTTTTACTCTCAAACTCGATATCGTCTCATCTTGAGACGTATCGCCTACGTCGATATAAATATGAAGGAAGTATGCTACACAACACAAACAAGCGTCGCTTGTTGTAGCACCCACAAGTTCAAGTCAGTGGCCAGCGATTAGCTAATCGATATGGCTACCTTTGTAAGTGTTCCAGTACAAACATCACTAAAATAAATCAAAATAAACACAAATCTTATTTTTACATTATTTGTTTCAGACCAAATTGACATTCTTAGCCATCCTAGTGAGCAGCAGCTATGGAGGGGTTCTCCATGGACACGCACATCATGAACATATTGAACAACACGACCATGGTTTCTCGTCTCCACCTCTCAGCCTGAGCGCTCCAAGCGCCCTACATTCTTCTTCAAGCTTCTCCCCAAGCAGTTTCCCTGCTGGATCCCTGCCATCAGCCACTTTCTCTGGTTCTGGATTCCACAGTGGTGCCTACTTAGGTGGAGCAATCAGCTCTGGCGCTTCCTTCAACGGAGCTGGTCTAATAAGCGGTTCAAGCTTGGGAGGACCCATTGGCGCATCTGGATATAGTGGTGCCGGATTTGCTAGTTCTGGATTGGGTGGAGCAGGCCTGGGTGGAGCAGGTCTAGTTGGAGCTGGGCTCGGTGGACCTGCATTTGGTGGCGCTCCCTTGGGTGGTTTCGGTGGTGAAGCTCCCCCTACGGGTCTCAAAGCTCCTGTCATAGATGAAATCCATGGTCTCGCTAACAACAACGGAGCTCCTACTCAATACCGCGTCCGTGAGGAACCCTACCAAGTGCTGCGTGAGGTGACCCACAGAGTGCCCCAGCCCGTGCCCGTGCCAGTTCCTCAGCCCGTCAGGGTGCCAGTACCTCAGCCTTACCCCGTCCAGGTGCCAGTTGTCAGGAACGTACCCGTACCAGTGGTAAAAATCCAACACGTGAAAGTCGACAGACCCGTCCCCTACCCAGTGGAGAAAATCGTCAAGGTTCCAGTCGAGAGAGTGGTTGAAGTACCGGTAGAACACCCAGTCCCAGTCGAGAAGATTGTTGAGGTTCCTGTCGTGAAACTCATTAAGGTACCCATCCCAGTGGTGAAGACTTACCCCGTACCGGTGGTGAAGACCGTCCACCACAAAGTTCACGAGCACCACAGTCATCACAGCCATGGACACGGACACGGCTGGTCCAGCTGGTAAATGTGATGAAGTGATAGATTATATAAGCGGCCTAAGTACCTCATGTATCATACTCATAGCAACCTAGTCCGGTCTATTGTAAATATATTTCAATTCATAGCATAGCTCATCGTGAGGCTGCAATCTGGGGTGATAACTAAGTCATTAATTTAGGAGAATATACTTATTTGTGTATTCAATTAATAACTTCGTTTTGTAAATAGTAATATAAGAATTTATTACTCTATTAAAACGATTATCCAAAGATATGCTACTTTTATTTATTTATTTGATATTTCCTGAGAAATTTTACAATATAAGAATGAAAAATATATACATCTATAGTATTACTGCTACGAATATTTCGTAGCACAGAGTCCTAACAGTCAACGAATATAAAAATTTACAACGAAATATACGTAGGTATACTAGAGAAAAGTAAAAACCCCTTTTTTATTTTTATCCTAATAGGATAATTCATTTTGCATCATTAATGTATTCATATTCATTTTGCATATAAAAAAAAAACCTATCTTTTTCAATAATAGAATCCTTTAATATTAGGATTAAAATATTTTGACGATTGATTAAAAAGTCACCCGGTTACATTGACAGGTTGAAATATATTTGCCTGGTATGCATTACAAAATGCCACACAATTACAAAGATTTATGGTTATTTACGTATGTATGGTTTTTTTTGTCGCAGATTAAAATGACACAATTAATAGGGCTGGATTTTACTTGAATAACCCTGCAATCTGCATAGTTATTTAAGTTAAAGATTGAAGCAAATTATGCTATGGTCAAGTTATTTGTGTCCTATATGGACAAATTTACATTCAAAATTCTTGTTTTTTTGTGGGAATGCATGTAAATTAAAAATTATAAACTAAAGTGCAAGCTGTTGCAAAAACCCTAATGTCCACAAAAATATTGAAGGTCATTGCGTTTTTGGAAGTAATAGTCCACAGAAGTCCAATCGAACTGTCAAATAACTGTGAGTGGTGTGTATTTGGACGTAATAATGCATGTACCCCTACGTTTTTCATTATTATTCTAAACCATTTCCAAAAATATTTTTAAGCCATGTTAAATTAAATTCATTTACTGACAAAAAACGAGCTAAAATTACATTGTTATCCAGTAATTAGGTAATATGTTTAATGTTTCACTAACTCATCAGGAAGTAATAGTTTAACATCGATAGCAAAATTTTAACGAAATAGACAAATCAATATCATTATCATCATAATTTCAGCCGAAAGACGTAAACTGCTAGACAAAGGCCTCCACGATGGCTGGTCTTGCGCTACCCGCATCCAGCAATTTTCCGCGACAAATAAATCAATAATAAAAAAAATTGCCTCTGATACTCATCATCATCATCATCATATTAGCCGAAAGACGTCCACTGCTGGACAAAGGCCCAAGGATCTCCACGATGGCCGGTCTTGCGCAAGCCGCATCCAGCGGTTTCCCGCGACTCTAACAAGATCGTCAGTCCACCTTGTGGGGGGCTTGCCCACGCTACGTCTTTCGGTTAGTGGTCGCCACTCGAGAACCTTTCTGCCCCAGCGGCCGTCGGTTCTACGAGCGATGTGCCCCGCCCACTGCCACTTAAGTTTGGCAATTCTTCGGGCTATGTCGGTTACTTTGGTTTGCCTGCGGATCTCATCATTTCTGATCCGATCTCCATTGCTCTTTGGGTGACCTTGAGCCTTCTTATAAGGCCCATCTACCTACTTAGAATAGAAAACAAAATGAAAACTTGAAAGACATTTATTTATTAAAACCAAAGATATATGAATGTAATAGAATCTTGTTACCACTGTGGATCACTGATTAATGACGTAGCCGATAGTGAAGCACATCCTGTTGACTCAATCAGCTTATGAGCCTAGTTTATGTCAGGTTCGTACCCTAAAATAATTAAATAGTTGCCGTGTGAACGGAGTATTAGTCTCCGCCCCGCGGATATGTAAGTATAGGTATACGAGATGGTATGGAATGTATAATCGGTATTACCTATCATAAAATAATAAACATCGGTAAGTTTAAACACACTTGAAATAAACATAAAAATAAAAATAAACTAAGAACCAGAGATTTCTTCTAAGTTATAAATATCTTTTACGAAATTAAAATGTATTTCACCATTCTTTATTTTAAATTAAGCCTATGAGAATAAAATAACGAAACAACATTGATACTATTTCATAATTATGAAACTATTAATATTGTTTTGAAATAGATAAATAGGTTTGCTTAATTAAGTAGGTATACCTACTCGTAATTTCAACATATGGCATCTGGTGTGTTGAAAATGTAGGAACATTTTAAGCCCTTTAATTAAAATTAAATTCAAAGAAATTAATAAACAATGGAACAATAAAATTATACATAATTGCCGCGTTTCCTGGCATACACTACAAGTGATAATAGGGACAATCTATCCTATGTGCGATCATCGCCATCATGACAGTGTTCCCTGGCACTCAAGAGTAATACCGTTACCAAGGAACCGTTAATTAACCACAAAGATATTAATTATTAACCATTATTTTTTTTAGATCAATTTATGAGTGTAAGTAACTTTTCTTGACTTTGACTGCTGGCACTTTAGGCTTGATCATCATTTATTATCATCAAATTGTTATAATTTGTTAAGTTAAATAGAAACTAAATTTTTCATATTAGTAGTCACTTAATAGTTTAGTTCCGGTCGAATTATACAACGATCTATATACGATAAATTTAATTTTTTTAAATATTGATTGAATATTAAATCAAACACAATGTAGGCCATTATTTTGCATTACAATTATATAACGTCATATCAAAACGTAACCGGAAATTGTTTGTATATTGGTCACCAAGATTTTATTGGTGATTAACATAAATTCTCACAAGGTTGGTGAAATTTGATGGAGAAACGAACTGGTTGGATTGCAGGCCGCCTATTATTCAAATAAATTCATGTTGATCAATTTAGGGTCCGGCGACACTTGATTACGTAACAATTGCTTCAAAGCTTGATCATAAATCTCATCTCTTTTATGAGAAGGTTCAATATAGGTCAAGTTAATGTTAACGAGTGGTAAAGCCATAAAGTATGCGTCGCAAACTCCATCCTTATTCCATACGTATTATAAAACAAATTGCCCCGCTGCGTCTGTCTGTCTGTTCGCGATAAATTCTGAACTACTGAACGGATTTTCATGCGATTTTCACAAATATACAGAGTGATTCATGATGAAGGTTTAAATATATAGTTAGTTAAAGTTTTGTGTAAAATGGTTGAAAAATGACGATATATGTTGAAGATGTCGGAAAAAATGTTGTAGCGCATATGAAACGGTCCCATACCATGCGAAGCCGGGGAGGGTCGCTAGTATATGATAAGCATATATATGTATTTTATTTTTATCAAACTATCACCGTTGTTTACACGGGTGAAAAGTATTCAGGGATAATCTGGGATAATATAGATTTTTTTTTCTTATCTGTTCAGTTGGTAGTTCGTTGGAGATACATTCTAAACACAAACTAAACTTTTCCTCTTTATAATAATAGCATACATAATTGAATACAGATTAAAGTATTTGAAATATATAAATTGTAATGAATATTCAAACTATAAAGTATTTTAAATTAACGTATCGATTAAGTGGTGTTCGAAGTTGTTATTTTTCTCTTTAGTACTTATGACCATTTTAGTTAAAATTCATCGCAATCTTCTAAGACTTTATTTACCAGGAGAAAGTGTTACTTGAGAACATCTTGAGGCATTTTTATTTATTACAAATATTCAGTAAATTTATTCATTATCATCTATCATGCAAAGGTACTTAATCACAACATAGTATAAAACAAAGTCGTTTCCCGTCTGTCTGTCCCTATGTATGCTTAGAGCTTTAAAACTATGCAACGGATTTTGATGCGGTTTTTTTAGTAGATAGAGTGATTCAAGATGAAGGTTTATATGTGTAATATAGGTACATGCATAGTATATTAGAGAAAAGCTGAGAAATGCCGGGAGAAGCCGGGGCGGGTCGCTAGTACATTATAAAGGTACTTAAAAAGTATTATTACCGTAAGACATTGATTGAAAAGCTGCTGGAGAATCGTAACGGAAATAAATGGTTTGTAATTTAGTGAGACAATGGTAGCCGGAAACCTATTAAATTGTGTGTTATTGCTTACTTTATAAAAAGCTAACAATAGCCATAGGTACAGCGCACGTTTATTTATAGTTTAGATTTTGTGTATGATCTGTGTTTTTAATATCTGATTTATTAAATAATGGTTGGGATGTTATTGAAAATATTTGTATTGGGAATTTATAAAATTAAGTTAATAGATAGTAGTGGTAATAGGTTTAGCCTATTTACCCTAAAAATGCATGCCTTTTATAGCTGCTATAGACAACATCAAAGATGATATCAGTACATTTTTTTTTATACATTTTCATAATATATGTCAAATTAATACAAAGAGCACATAAACAACACATATCTGACGAATCACATAATAGACTGTGATTAAAAACAAATACATTTATTGTAATTAATCAATGTACATAGTTATATCTGTAGTAGGTGCCTAAAGCCATAACCATCTGCCACGATAAGAGTAAATCAATATCATGGTAGTTGTAATTAAGTTAAATCATCGTTTTGAACCCTATAACTCATCCAAAGAATTCAAATTTCTACTTTTAATTATTAACCAGCCTGTAGGTAGGTGTAAAGTAAGCGTTAAATGCCCGTGTAAGCTCACACGCATTTCTATGACAATATATAACAATTGCCTATTAACTCCTTTGTTTCGACGACTAAATGTCTGGCTCCAGGCAGCACTTAAAAACACTATGCTTGCATAACTTTCGGAAATGTAAACTTTATCGAGACCGAAAGCCAAGATTAACATAATTTTGCTAGATGACGCTGTGGACGTATCCGCTAATATCAATAATTTATTCATAGGCGTTGTTCAGAAGAGCGACTTGTATAAATATGTGGTCCGTTACGTTATCAAAACACAAACCACCGAAACTCGGAAGGCAAAACAACAGCTTCTCTTTGGCTGGCTTCAAAGCGATTAGCTAAAAGCCATGGCGTTCGTTGTAAGTTGAGGACATGATATCAAATAATATTTTTTTTTATCATTAATGTATTAGTCCATCCAACAGAAATGCTGACTTTTTATTACTTTGTTACAGGTTAGGATACTCTTCGTGTCAGCTCTAGTGTACAGTACACGAGCTGGACTATTATCTGGTCATCACAGCTCGGATTCATACGTATCATCGGCTCTCCAAGCTCCTTCTGCAAATTATGGCCCACCCTCAAATACATATGGAGTACCAGCCGTGACTGGAGCCGTCATCGGACATGGACATGATCATGGACATGGAGTCCACTCTGTCGAAGAGACAGTAATTGAAGAGCATCATGGCGGTCACTCACAACCATTAGAAACCCACTCCTTAAATCTAGGTGGTCACTCTCTAGGTGGTCACTCTCTAGGTGGTCACTCTCTTGGTGGTCACTCTTTAGGTGGTCACTCTCTCGGTGGTCACTCCCTAGAAGGCCAGTCTCTAGGTGGATATGCTAGTGGATTCAGTAGCTCTGGAGCTCTCGCTACCCTTGCGAGTGCCTCTGCATCTCTTTCCGGAGGACACGGACTAGCCAGTGGACCTGGCCTAGCTACTGGACCTGGACTAGCCAGTGGACCTGGGCTCATTAATGGACTTGCTAGTGGTCCTGGACTCTCCAGTGGCCCCGGGTCACTCGGTGGTGGATCAAGTCTTCTTAGTGGTGGAGCTGGAGTTATTACCAGTGGTCCTGGAGGACCTGGTGGACCAGGTGGTCTCATTAGCGGTCCCGGGCCCCTCGGTGCAGGCCCAGGTTTGATTGGTAACGGAATTGGCGACGGTAGTCTCCCACTCGACACCGGTCTGCCCGCGTCTGGTGCCACTGCTACAATCGGAGCTCCCAGAGTTATTGGAACAACAGTATCAGTCGGTCGTCCTGATCCTGCTGCTACAAGGTACGAACTTCAGTCGGTCGTGCAGAACGTTATCCGTCGTGTGCCAGTTGAGGTGACCCGTCACGTGCAAGTTGCCGTGCCTCAACCCGTTGCCGTTCCCGTGCCTCACGAAGTCAGAGTACCAGTACCGCAGCCCTACCCCGTGCACGTCGATGTTGTGAAGCAGGTGCCTTACCCTGTCTACAAAACTGAGCACGTTGACGTCGAGAGGCCAGTACCAGTGGAGGTTGTTAAACACGTGCCCTTCGAGGTGATCAGGAAAGTGCATATCCCCATTGAAAGGCCATACGAGGTCATCAAGAAGATCCACGTTCCCATTGAGAAGCACGTGGAGGTCCCCGTAGCAGTATGGAAGCCCTACCCACTCCACATCATCAAGCACGTCACTCACTACAAAAAGAAGAGCTGCTGCTGGTGATTTAGCCGAAAAAAGCCGTGATAATACCAAATACTCAATAGATTGTAAATAAAAATAGTCATTAGATGTATGTACATAAAACATGTAAATAGAAATAAAACTTAACGTTTTACAAATCTCCACATGACTTGTTTGTCTTAGATCATTTATACATAGGTAATTTAGTACCTAATAAAACCAATGAATCTGATACATTATGTCAATTTTTAAAGAAATTGATACTTAATGAATGAATGGTGAAACTTTCCATTTAAATATTTGCACATTTTAAAGCATTAACTATTCGTTGTTATAGTTTCCTTATAAGTAATAGTAGGTACCTAACATTAGGAATAATTTTCACATATTAGAAATTTTAAGAACCTACTCAGAAGCTTTAAAAACTAGTAATTTAGGAATCAATTCTGTGACGAAAAGGAAACAGGGCATCTCTATTTACTTTGTTAAACAAATTTTGTAAAATGAGTTAATTGCACATAATATAATCCAAAATCATAATATAGTAATAATTATCTCTTGGTTATCGATATAAAAAAGAGCTTCCTTCGGAGTTGGTCATCGTCCCTAGAGACTGTGGTCCAAATATTTAAATCTTGTATTGCCGAATAAATTTCATCAGCGTGATGTATCAAAGTTCTACATCGCGCCATCTATCCATCGGTGTGCGAACTATGTAGTTGATAGATGTCGCTATAGACCCATTTGTATGTAGGTATCGGTAGCCATTTATCAGACAATAATTTGTACTACTATGTTTCTTTACCATCATTATGACAAGTGAAGATTATGATCATCCCTCAAAAACATGTGTTGTGATAAAAAAAAATGTTGGTTAATAATAGTAACACATCTTCCTGCTGTAACGTGCAAAAAAACAATAAAATTACAACAAAAATGTATCTATTGTTTATACAAGGAAAAGTATTTTCCACAATGGAAGTAGTTACAACATAAGTTTGCCATGGAAGTTACAATATTAGTATTAGAGATAAAATTAGGGAAGTTAATTAATGAACAATATAATTATTCTTATAATGTTTAGAGCCCCTTGTTAAACTTCTGTTGTGATTTAATGAATCATTATAGTGTGTTATATGCAATATTTAATTATGTACCTACCCTAGCTACGCGTTATTTATGTTTAGGTAATAATAATTAAAAATTAGTAAGCTGTTTGTCTTCGGGTTGTCATGCCCGCTCTGTGCGTACTTTATCACTTATCTTAAACCGTCTTTTTAAGCGCTAAAAAAATACCCTATCATACGAGTTACACTCTTCAACTAACTCGAATAAAAGCTTTACGTGAAGGTAATCCCTTCAAGTATTAAAGGCTTAAAGACTTAAGTCAGTTGAATGGGATAAATCCCCCCCAATTCGCCACTGTACGACGAAACATATTATACCTATTTACAGACAGATTCGCAAAAGCATATAGGTATGTTTCGCTTAAGATGGGCTATATTACTAAAATCCATACAAATCTGTCAATTCAGATGAAATGAAAGAAAGGTGAAACAACAGGTCGATGAAATGTCCATATTACAAATTCACTTCAGATCAAACATATTATAAAGCTGAAAATGTGGCGAAATTAACTCCGCAGCTTCCCACTCTATTTTATCTCTTTGGCAGTGAATATTTGAGAAATCCTTTCTTAGTGGATTGGATGCCTACACTTTACAAGGAATACACCCTCCAAGCTATAGCTTAAACTATACCTACTTAAGCCTATACTTTAATGTATCAGGATAGTGATCAGTCAAGGATTTAGTATTTCATATGTACATACAGTTAACCACTTACCATCAGGTTAACCGCCAGTCTGCTTGTCAACCTTCTGACATAAAAAAAATCTTTTTGGCATAGCTATCAAGGTTATCAAATAAAAATAAATGAGTTTTGCTTTCTTTTTGCTAGCAATCACGTTCAGGGCTTTCACCGGATCATCTTAGAATGCGATGATTTATGACCACATATATATCAACGCTATAAGTAGGCATACCTACCATGTTTTTGATTTTAGGAATCTCTTCTCAGTTAAAGGTGGTAAATTCTGTAAATTTGATCTTCATACGTGCCCACCTGGGGCCTAAATTGAATAAATGGCTTTGAATTTGACTTTAGAATCGTCTTTGACCGACTACCAAAGGTTACTACTAGAATTGATACGTTTTACGTCTTGAATTGATAGCTCGCAAAAACGGATTATTTTAGTTTTATTTTCGTTTTTGTTCTTTTTTTATTATAATATTTACGTATTATATATTAAAATACAAATCCTAAGCTATTGAAGTATATTAAATTGATTTTTTTATATTTTTTGCTTTGTTATAGAGCAATACACCTTTCGTGATCATTGCAAATAAATAAGAGTAGGATCATAAAAATACTTTCAACCTAGAATCTGTAGTGTCATTACAGATATATATAACGCCTACTTCCTTATTAGAAAATTATAAAGAAGTGAATTTAGTTAATAATTGTTACGAATTCACTCTGCAACTTATATTTAAGTCCTAGGTACCTACTACCCGTTAGGTCTCAAGTGGGTAGGACGCGGGTCCCATGATATACATGTGGGTAACACTAGATTCTCGTGAGGGATGCGAATCCCTTTGATTATTTAGAGTAACCCGAGGCGCATCCCACCCATCTCGTCGATGAAGTTTTAGTATAGCGTCAAGTCCCTCGAATAATTAGGTACTTATTTTGACGATTTTTTTGCGATCCGATGAGTTAAATTCACTGCAACATAATCTTTAACGTTATAAAAAAGAAAAATAATTACCAGCAGAAGAACGAACTAAACCAATTCCAGGGATATATATATAAATGAAAGATGTATTTAGTGAAAAGATGAAAAATAATTTCAGAAGATTATACTATGCCTCAGAATAAAAGGTACGCTATATAGTATATACATATTTTTGTAGAGGTTATGCAAAGTCGAGGTTGGAAAAATAAAACTCATAGTTGCTATTATATTTTATACAGGTGTTTTATCGCTAATGAGGAATACCAACAAAAATATCTAATTAGTCCGTCAGTTAGATTATCAAAAAATATTGGATACGTATTTTTTATTTTGATCCGAAAACAAAAAATAACGAAGATACAGTGCGTTAAAATTTTCCGGTCTGCAAAAAGTGAACTAAAAAGTAGTTGTACAATGACGTCACAAGCCCCAATCCTGCACTTTGATGGGACTTATCTTTGTAATTTCTTATTGATTTGATAAAATAAAAAATACGTGTCCAATATTTTTTGATAATCTAACTGACGGACTAATTAGATTTTTTTGTTGGTATTCCTCATTATGTTATCTAGGTAGGTACCTATATTATTTCTGTAACAACTGAATAACTTTAGCTACGTAGCCATATAAATTTTAAATGTTTTATTCATCCTTTTTGTCGAGCAAGGTTAATTAATACTAAGTACTTCGATTGAAAACTTTTTTTTTCGCTTTGGTTAAGTTTTAGCGAACCCTATACAACATGTAAGTATCTACAATAGGTACATCAAGGAAGAGCCGGGACTCAAATAAGGCTAGCAGAATATATTAGGTAGCAAAATAGGTACAATATATTAGGTAGAATAGGGATTAGGTAGCAAAATTGTACCCTTTGATCGTGCTTATCACGTGGTTTTCCTTCACCGAAAGATTGCTCTAATTTGGAATAAATCAATTCTTTATTTAGACATACAATACGTAGACTTGCCAATAGATTCTAAATAAAAATATCTGTATAATATTTTAGATAGTACAGACCATTATCAAATTATGTCAACCTGTGACTTTCTAATTTTGTAGGTAGGTACTATTTATTCCTTCAGGACAACGGACGAACTTTCCACATTTAAACCCATAGATTTATTATATTCTTGTTTGGTTATTCCATTACTTTTCAAAACAATATATTTATGTATTTACAATTTATTCAGTAATATATTCGGGTACAAAAAATGTGATTAGAGTTAAAATAATTTTCATACTAGCATCTAAACTAGGCAGAGCCTGTATCTTAGAAGCTAGTTTCTTCATAAGACACCGAATAATACCTACCTATAAAATATAATAATTGGGGTAAAGTAACGCTACAGTTAGAGAATAAATTAATTCTAATAATAAGCCTTAGCCGTAAAATAAGTTTTGTAGTGAATACTTTAAAAATACATGTTTAAAAAAAATAGAAATTAGATTATTTCAGTTTATATTTAGTAATTTAATATTTAATTTGTAAGTTCTAGTAAATAAATAATATTAAAGTTTATTAAATTATTTATTTATTTATCTAAGGTACGTACGTATTTAGAAATTTTATTTTTTGGAAAGGGCAAAAATTATTATTAATCTGATCGGACAAAATTTACTCGTTATTAACCTCCTCTAACTCTTCATTTTAACCTTCAGTAAAAGAATCCACAGGGATGGATTGATCAACTTTTATGACGATCTTGTAACGGTCTATTTTTTTCTGCAAGTAGGAAAACCATGTCATTTTTATTAATCCTAACGTTTTTGTAACATTGACATAACCTGATGATTCAAATATCTCGTAAAGAAAGACCATATTGCAAAACCAAAAGTGGTAGGGCGAACTAAAAGAGCGAGCCCTACGTAGGCATATCATTGACTGCACGATAGTTCATTCGGAAGCTGATATATTCACGTCAGTGGTAAAAGTATGTAAAGCTCTTTACTTATATACACTTTTTAAATGGAAGCTACTTAAAATGCGACTTTTTAAATTGAGTAAAAAATGTTTACCAAATAACCGTAAAATTATTCAAATGGGTCGTAGAAAACATGTTGTACCTTTGCGAGCGGTAATTTACGAATATATTTGCAAGCGGTCAATTAAAAAAAAATATTTTTGCATATCTGATTCCATCGATAACTTCCTGTTTTTACGTTAAAATTGGTAATAGAATTGGCCTCAATACAATTTTCTCGATATTAATTGCAATAAAACTTAAATTATGTACCTAATTTATTTAGGACTTTTACTTCAGGTTTCCTGTTTTGAACCTAGTTAACTAGTAGGTACCTAGTGTCTCTAATAGTAAGGTGCCAACTAAAGCAAGTAAAACTTGAAAGAAGTAAGTCAAGTCTTTTAGAATGCATAATCATATTATATACGATTATGTTGATAGGTACATAACAGAAAACACGTTGGGGTAGGTTTCGGATTATTATTGTCATAAAGAAGTTTATTTTGTAACATACTAGATTTACATATTTAGATCTTTTGAATATTATATTAAACAACTGTGATAGAAAAAGGGGTAAATCTTCATTTCGTTTACAACTTTAATAATTATTATTTTATTATGAAATATGTTTAAAATTATTTATCAAAATATGATCTACATTCCTGGAAGTGGCTGATTTAATGAAGTTAATTGAGAACGAAATTTTATAAAATGATCCAAATTTTCATCAGTACCTAGGTACCTAAACAAAAAATATTCGTGTCTTATGACTATAAGACCCAATGCACCAACGTCGTATAGCACTGTTATCTTTAAAACCCAAATAGTGAAGGTTTTTTAAATTTTTTAATGACTTAATAAGAACAGTAGGCTTTTATAATTTACAATTTTAATAAAAGTGTGGGCAGTCTTTGTAATAAAAAGAAAAAAATTATGTGATAGATATACCTACCTATCGCTATTTACATGAGTTTTTCTATATACTTTTCATATATCATTATCGGTTAATGATTATTCATAAGTACGCATCTTGCATTTTACGAATTAGTTATTAAATATTGGTGACTTTTTTTTAATTACCATATTTAATTTATTCACCCAAAAAAACGTAATCAATATCTGCGCATCTCTAATCGCATAGAGCAGGTTGTGAATCTCTCGATATTTACGAATGCACAAGCTGTAGGTATATAAAATTGTGGTCTTCCTAGTTTAGGTACAGACGATCAACAGCATCCCAACAGTCCACAGGCTGCTCACAACAGCAAAGTCGCAGCCATGGAATTTCACGTGAGTTTAATATAATTAGGAAAATCATATTAATACAATATTGTACCTATATGTACGTATTTCTTTAAATTACAATTTAAATACTAAGCAATATTTTCTTGTTTACAGGTTTGGTGCATTTTAGCTTCGGTATTACTTGCCACATCATACGCTGAACGCTACGATACAGGCCCTCAAAGATTTTTTGATAGTTCCACTCCATTTCCACAAGTACAACAACGATATGAAACTAAAGAAGTTGTTTTATATTTAACACCTAGTCAAGTACAATCGTTAGAAGCCAGTGGAGTTTTGATAAGATCTGATAATTTCGCTGAACCTGAAGTTGTAAACGAGAACGAGAATGAGAATGAAAATGAGAATTCTGCTGAAAAACAACAGCCCGAAGTACCTCAGCAAAATGAAGACCTTGAACAGGATGAAGACCAGGAACAGAATGAAGAGCTTGAACGAAATGAAGAACCAGAACAAAATGAAGAATCTCAGCAGAATGAAGAGCCTGAACAAAATTCTGGAGAGGAATCGGGACGTGCTGTCGAAGATCCAAATGAAGAACTAGGGTTAGAAGAAATTATTCGCATTCTAAATAAACAACAGGAGGAGGAAAACAAGAAAAATGCACAAGGTCGTAACGTTCCACAAATTCGAGAGGGAGAACAAGAAGACGAAGCAACCGTAGAGTCTAGAGAATCTGCTTCACGAAACAAAGTTCAATCAAATTCAAAATCAAAGCAAGAAGGAAAGAAATATGGAGCTAGAAAGGCACGCCCATCCAAAAGTAACATTAGTTTCAGCCTTAACGAACAATCTGCAAGCCTGAAATTTCTTCGTTCTCAACAAGAAAAAGCCTGGAAGCAAGTAAGGCAAGAAGCCAGAGAAGAGGCTAGAGGTGAAACCAGAGAAGACACTAGACAGGAAGCCAAGCTGCAAGGTAGACCGCAAAATAATCAGCAATTTAAAACGCAAGTTAGACAAGAAACGAGACAAGTAGTAAGACAGGAAGTCAGGCAAGAGCCTACACAGGAAACCACCAAAGAAATAGCTCAAGAAAAGCAAGTACAACTTCCGAAGTATAAAGTCACTCCTTTTAATTTGGAATCACAACAGGGATCGCCTAAAGAAGAAGACACAGAAGTCAAATGGTCAAAACTAGTAAGAAATGAAGAAAAATTAGCTGAACTAGCTCCTCTTTTACAGCAGAAAAATATAGCTGAAGTTATAGCACAACAGAAGCAACAGTTGCTGAGAAATGAATTAGAACTCCATAATACATTGCGCGAGTTACAGGGCTCTCCTAAACACAATGATCAGAAATACGCTATCGAAGTCGAGAGACTAAGAGCAAACTTAGAAAGGCAAAATACCCTATCTAAGGCTGAAGCTTTTGCTAAGGTCGGCCCCGTGGTAATCAATAGCCGCGTTGCGCTACCTGCAAATGCACCCCAGCAATTTCCTACACCTTTAGAAATTGTGAAACGTATACCGTATCCAGTCGTGAAAACAGAAGCAGTAGAAGTTGACAAACCTGTGCCAATTGAAGTAGAAAAACGTGTTCCCGTGACCGTCACGAGAAACGTATACGTAAAGGTAAACAAACCTTATTTCGTGGAGCGTGTCGTTCCCGTTGAAGTCAAACAGGAGATCCCAGTAGAGGTACCTATCAACAAGCCTGAAAAATTAACCATTTTACGACACATTTGGGAGCACTAGTCTAGTATTTTTAATTGTTACAATTGTTAGCATTTATTGTTATTTGTTTTCATGACGTTTATGTTATTGTTATGTCGTATTTAATTAAAGATATTTTTTATAATTACTTCACTCTTTTATTGGTCTCGATATGACTGCAACTTACTCTAAAACTACATCTTTAAAACATATATAATTAGACTAGTTCCTTTTTATCTTTAAAAAATGCGTATTTCTTATTATTAGTGATTGTAAACAATAATAAAAAATACCAATCAATTCTCTAGTGTTACGTATCATGACGTATTAGCATTTTCTCAGGTTAAAATTAGCTATGATTATCCATTTAACCTGCTTTTTAATCATTATTCACATGACCCTTCCGCTTTATTCATGGTGAAATACCTATTATTCGAATATCTAATATTACGATCGTGTAGAAAGCCGACTGCCTACCGTTTGAATTCGAAATCATGTTACCAGGAAGGCGAGATGTCGCCGTTTTAAAATCACAAGATTTGTATTCGCAGCCATTGCGTAAATGGGACCATGGTCGTTACATTTGTGTCCCACATCAGTGCTTTACGGTTCACTCATGCATTATTTATTTATTTTTAGATCGTTACTAAGCTTCTGCATCAATCTTACTCATATAAAAAAAACATTATGTATATTTGAAAAGTTATGTAGCGAAATCACTTTATTTACTGAGATGACACCGGTAAAAAACAATCTAGTATTTTCTACTTCCTAACTCTATATACTTTTTATGAAGTACAATCATACTATTTAATTTCACTTCTCATGATATTTTTTTGTATTAATCAGCTATGTACCTTGTTAACTGCATTACGAGAGAGAAGTAATCTAAACTGCATGAGTATCTATAATTTGTAAAGTTTTTAATGCATTTATCTTTTTACTCAGATAAAATTGATTTAATGACGAGAACATGACTTATTACGTATCGCTCGTAAATCGTTAACTAAGCTCAATTTCCGCAACTTGTATTTCGTGAGGACAATTGTTTTGAATACGGCGACACGTCGTGACTTGAGAATGTACTGCTTTAGGCGAAATTTGTACTATTATTATATACTTTCCAAATTTCTAAATTCGACTATTTATATAAAGCGAATATTCAATATGTATTTGAAAGTACAATATTTATTATGGTTAGGTACTTATTATTTAGCAGGGGTTCATGCCTCTGTAATGGGTTCATAATTTAATTATGCTGTACTAATTGCTAATTTAGATTTTTGTTCGATAAGTACTAATAACTGTTTCCTAGCTAGCGGCAAGTTATGTTTTTTTTAAATTTTGGATTACATGATTTGATTGTTGGTAGTTTACGAGTTACGATGATTAGATTACAAGCAACATACTTGCACATAATCATTTTGTAATCATTACATAATGATAGTAATTATTTTTCATTCATATTTTGTTCCTGATTCCAAACATTAATCAAATAAAAATTCAAATCAATAAATCATTAAAGGGATATTATAGAAACTTTTAGTATTATGTCATGATTTCTTTATTTTTTGTGGGTGTTTATAAAGGAAACAAGTATTTCGTTAAAACAAACATTTTATTAATATCACAAAATCACTGGAACTCAATCAACGATTGCCTTAGTTAATATAATTAATAATAACGCAGATCAAGCGAGGAAACTAAAAATAAAAACACACGAACAAGCAGTCGATCAACTCAACAAGATCCGATCACTTTCTAACATTTAACTTACAAGTTTCATAGCTTATTTACAAGCATAAAGATCAACGTTTACAATTTTAAAAACAATACTAAGTTTTATATAAATCACGGATTGCCTAAAATGTTTTTTTAGAATTAAACCTAATTCAGGTACATAAAATCGTTCGATCATCAATACAACGAACAGATCAGCGACTCGAGCTACAATCTAAATAATATTTATACTAATATCATCAGGCAAGAAATAGACCTAAATATTACTTTAGACGGTGGAGGTTGCTCCACACTTAAGTATATGCCCGCGGAAGATGCTAAATTAAATACAGTTAATAGCTGTCATATTTGTAGCCTTCGCCGCTGTCTCCGCCGATAGTTTGCGCGTGCTGCAGGTAGTATTGTCCGTGAGCTTCAGGCTGTTGGAGCTCAGCGTAACCTTTCAGACCTTCGCCGCCTTCGTAGCCTTCGTACCCACCGCCCAAGTGTTCGTAACCACCCTGCTCGAACCCTCCATGCTCAAGACCTCCATGTTCAAACCCTCCATGTTCGAGACCAGCGGCTAAGTGCTCGCTTGCGTGTCTCTCATCTTCGAGCACGAGACCACCCCCATGTTTGTGCTCAGTTTCGGGATGGATCAGTTTCAGGTTTTGTTCAGACTTGCCCTTCTCGAGCGGGTGCTTCAGCAGATGGCTGTGTTCTTTCTTCACGTATACGGGCACTGGATGGAAGTGCTCGAACTTAATCGACTGGTGTGATTTCGCATGTTCGTGTTCAACTTGATGATGGTGTCCAGATTCCCCGATGAGGGCATGCTGGTCGTATTTCTCTTCCAGCTGAGGCGCTTCCTGGTGAATGAAACCAGGGTAGGCGGCCACTACAGACAGGAATCCCAGGAAAATCTATCAATAACAAAGAATATCTATTATATTTGAATAAAATATTGTGTTACAATGTTTGATCTAAGCCAATTTAATTTAAGAAAACTATAATCAAGATTTCTTCGTTTATTTTAATGAACTCAATCTCGATGCAAAAGCTGTCTGTCTCCCCGCCAATTAAATAATCAACAATAAACCATCGAGTTCGCTTTCTGTAAACCTGTCCGCCCGGGGGCACTAACACTAAGAACTTTATATAACGAGAAAGGCTCTCTACGAAATGGTGCACTACAGCGGCGAACAGGAAGAGTCGATTCCTGTAGATGCTTCACTGAATTCATACATAAATTAATGCCAATAACTCGATTACTAGGAACTCAATTAATAAACGAATAAGTTTAAGTGGTTCGCTGAGATTTCACATTAGTTACACAGTCCATATGACACAGTCACACGCTAACGCGTTGCTATGAAGCGCACTAAGAAATTACTATAAGCACTCAAACTTTGCACATATAAATATTACGCACGTGGTACTTCATCGCTGTTGTTTTGACTTGTACTCCTTACTCCACGAGAGGGTGGTGGGTAATGCCAGCACTTGTAATTTGCATCGCTTTTATACTCGGTTTCACTTATTGAGTGGAGTGTACGAGTGCTCTGTTTGCAGTTACGTGTGCGCCGAACGAATTGTCAGTCTTTCTGCGTCTCAACTAGAACAATAGATAGAAATTCATTGGGAG
The DNA here is from genome assembly GCA_963555595.1 of Tethea ocularis. Lineage (NCBI taxonomy): Eukaryota > Metazoa > Arthropoda > Insecta > Lepidoptera > Drepanidae > Tethea > Tethea ocularis. The sequence goes on along the minus strand of OY741972.1, from coordinate 6,785,089 downwards.
ATGTATGGAAAAAGTGTACGATCGAGCAACATTAACATATTTTGCTTTGATTTTCACGTAACATCTTCTATAGGCATTCGTAATTGTTTGGTAATCAATAAATGCGTGAAATGCTTATTTTATTTAAAGTTATTTATTTCATAATACGCAATGTTCTTTTTCAAAAATGTATTCAAATACTACCTACTTGTTTAGATATTTACGCATTTTTTTATTGCATGTAAACCTTATACACAGGTATAAAGATAAGAAACTGCTAATTTATTCACAAAGTTAAATTAAATTATAGAATGAGTATGAATCAGTAAATCAACTTCATGGACTCAGCAGCTTCTATTATTCTAATGATATGTAGCTATTTACATGTATTTCCATGAAATTGTTTATTTTTTACATAGGTAAATTCAAAAGATCTATTCAATCGCGTATTGTGGTGTGTAAGTGGTAAATAATCTTATTATGATTTTGCTCTTTTTTAACCTTATTAATAATAATTAAATAATTTCAACATAATTTGAAACTTATAAAGTTTGTTCTACTTAAATGTAAAGAAAAAATGCATGTAAGTATAAAAAGATAATTACCTTCAGATGTGCATTCACACAAATGAATATTAAAAGCATAATTGCACAAAATCCAGAGCGAGGACATTTAATTTGGAGATTGTTAACATAACTTTATAGGTCCTGTAAAAGTCTAAATACGAGAATTAAATGTAACGACGTAGTTAAAAAATCTTTTATAGGGTAGATACTAAACTAAAATATTTTAATATATCTACAATTTAAATCTTGTGTACTTGTACCTGTCTGTCTTGTCCTCAAATCCTATTACCTCACATATTTTTGTTCGTTTATTCAATTTTATTTTTGAGCAATAATTGAAAATACCTACACTAATACTAAAAGTTTCAATGAATAGTTCATTGATATTTATACCTAAATATATTTTTTAAAGAATAGAGTTGTAAATAAAGATATATTTTTGAATAGGGGGTGAAAGTAAGCATTCATTGAAAGCATTAACGAACGAGAAATTTTTGAAAATGTTGTTAAAAAAATGTAGTAACAATTAGTTAGGTGATTGCCTCACTGCGTAACCGTCTGATCAAACCCGGTCGCTGGTTAATTGTCTCATACGTTTGCGCAAACTCTTTGCACTTTTGATACCATTTTTGTTTCACAAAACATTACGCGCTTACTCAATATGTGTAACAAATACAATGGAAACAAAAGAACTCAAAACTCATTATCAATTTGGACGCATGATTTCAATTTGGAGTTATTTCATCTTCATCATCATTATATGAGCCAAAGATCTCCACAATGGCCGGTCTTGCGCTACCCGCATCCAGCAGTAACCCGCGACCCTAACAAGGTCGTCGGTCCACGCTATGTAGCTAAAGCTAGTAGGCACACAATTACTACCTATAAGGTAACTGGCTCTCAACTCTTCTCTGTGCTCTCATGTATAGCTCTGTCTGTGTACACAGTTAGGTACTTGTCAACAGATGTTCAACATACCCTGGTGGGTACTTCAAAGTACCCTACTAGCTTCATCACGTAAAAGCTCAAGCTCACTATTAGATCCGAAACCATGACCTTCGTCACGACATGTGACGACACTACCATTGAGCTATCATCACCAAGATATACCTACTTATGTATACCTTCTGGATGATTTTTTTATCACCGACCAAATTTTCAGGTATTATTGTAGTCATCATTATGGACAACTTTCACTATGAGGCCAACTCTGAAATCATGAAAAAAAAATACCTGAAATCACCTGTATAATACAATATTTTAACATTATAAATTCATACTTGTATAATAAATTACAGCACAGAATAATTTATTACAAACTAACCATTAAGTGAATTTATGACAGATCATTAGATGAAATTATGTTTTATATGATTAATATTTGGCTATCTTGAAGCTAGAGCATGACGGCCTTGAAACATTGGCATTTGCATAATAACAAAATTTGTTACAGTTTTTCTATTGTATGACAAAATCTATACTAATGGTATGAAGAGCTAAAGTTTGCTAGTTTTATGTAGAAGAACTATTATATCTCCGAATTACTCATCCGATCCTGAAAATTCATTCATTAACAGGAAGCTACATTATCCCCGAGTACTATATGTAGGTTACTTTTAATCCTAGGAATTCGGGTGAAACCTGGGGGGACAGCTACCTGTAGTAGGTCCTACTTACATTTCATCATCTCCCTGCACCGTTCCAAATTAAATATTTGGGGTCGCGGTCGGCACATATTGGTATTAATTTCTTTCTTACTCATACTTATAATCTTTTACACGCCTACTATTTTACATTTGACAAGTTTTAATATTTATTTTTGATGTGCGCTCGTTTATGTCTTTTACAAGCAAACATTATAACGCACAAGTTAGCTAGGATTATAACTCTCTATATTCGTAACTCGTACTATGTCCTCCCCTTCCCCCGGTAACGCCCTGAGCCGAAGTTTGTAGCCCACTCGGGGGTGCCCTCAGGCGTGGGTACCTAAATGTAACCCGGCTGAGAGCCCTCTGCGCTCGCCGATTGTTCCGGTAAGGTTGGAGCAGCCAACAGAGGCTACCAACTTTAGTCCTTTAAAAAGAAAAAAGAACTCTCTATATTTATATTGCTATAATATCAAGTATAGCTGTTCACCGCGGTTTCACTCGCGTTCCCGGGATTAAAGTTGTATATATATAACCTTTGGGGATAATGTAGCTTCCTATTAGTGAAATATTTTTTCCGATTTGAAAAAATACCAGTAATTCCGGAGATTAGCGCGTTCAAACAAACAAACTCTTCAGCTTTATTATTAGTGTATGGATATAAATATAAATAAGTTTTCTAAACTCTAGCAATTGCTACATAGTTATCAGGGTTCAAAATAATGTTTTATTAATTGTAATATTTCATGTTTTGTTGACGCTAATAGGTGTCACCGATTTAATAAAAACAAATATTTGGGTCCGTAGTTCCTTCGTTGGCTTGATTAGCGAACTATGGTTTCACTGAAAAAAAAGTTTCGTTCTATATAACCAAAATTTTGTCTACCAGTTGCATAAAATTAGTGACAACAAAACCAGTGTAACACATAACAAAAGGCTGTTGAGTTACTGGAGTAATGTAGTGTAGTAGCTTTTAACCAAACTTTTTTAGTTTTGTATCGCAATTTTCTGTAGCTCAGTGTTCTCAAACTGGATGTTTACGGCTTAACTTATTACAAGTTACCATTAGCTAAACTTTTCAGATAGAATAACACCTCAGTTATGTTTCAGTGAGATATCAGTTTGTCTATAAGTAATTGTAATTATGGTTATATTACTTAAACTGTTTAGTTAATTATTACTAAATGACGTTATTATACGCAACTTGACTTTCTTAGTATCTTACCAAATTTTTTGCAGAATCTAGTCTAACTTGTTTTGCTGTCTATTGCAAAAGCTTTGACTTATATTAACCAAATGAATTTGTTATTATTAACGAAGTAGTTTGCCAATATAATGCCTAATGGTTATGCTATATTCAGATTACTGTTTTGTTATAGATCAATGAATAGTTATGCTATATTCAGATTACTGTTTTGTTATATATCAGTGAGTAGTTGTGCTATATTCAGACTACTGTTTTGTTAAATGTAGCAAAAAAATCGGCTAAAATATCATTAAAGGTGGATGTGCACTACCCGGAGCCACAAAGTCCGCAGATTGTGAGATTTCTGCGGACTTTGTGGCTCCTGGTAGTGCACATCCATCTTTAATGATATTTCACCCGATTTTTTTTGCTATATAAAACAAAACAGTAATCTGAAAAATCGTCCACTTCTACAAATTGACTACCAATTCAAAATAGTTAACAACAGTAACAAAATAAAAAGCTTAACATAAACAATTTCTATAAATTAGGAGAAAAGATTTACTGTTTTTGTGTGTAGGTAAACAATTAGCTAATGATATGTTCTATTTAAATAATAAACGATTTTACTGATAATAAGACATGTATTATTATGTTCTTAGAGGTAACTAAAACAAAACTCTTTATACATTACCGGCAAAACCCGATTTCACGATAAAGGCCAAACAACAGGTCCAGCGCTTAACTTAGTAGGTTCCTGCGGTAGCAGTGCGGTGCGGGAGGGTGTGGGTAACGCACCACCAGCAATCAGCGCTAGTTTCGTTACATCATATGTCACCCCTCCCGTACCGCTCCCTTACCTCAGGAACCTACTCAGTTAAGCGCTAGACCTGTAGTTTTATAGTTTATGAAATGACACGTTTCAAATTGGTTTACAACAGTAATAAAATTAAATAGGTTTTATACATTTATGAGGAAAGAAATACCCAATTGTGTTGTTTATATTACAAATGTTTCAAATATCATGAAAATCCGGAATATTCATACTATAACTTCATATCGCAAGTACAAGAATAGCTAGCTCGCTATGATTATAATAACAAGTAGTTAAATTTCGTGAATTAAGTCAAAATGTCTAAGTAAATCTCTAAGGCTTCAAAAATTATCAACACATAAAAAACATATTAGGTATCATGTTATATTGCTTATAAGTAAGTGATCTTGTTCAAAGTTTGTAGGCATTAAATACGGCTGTATGTTTCCTCGATTTCTGCAGCAGTCTTTAAATTACTAATAAAACCTTGTAAAGCTTCGTGCTTCGAAGGATGCCACCGTTTTTTATGTCAACTTGTTGTGTTTTTCTTAGCTATAGCTGTTGTCATTAAAAATGGGAGCCCCATAAAACCAATCAGATGAAGGACCTCTCTTGATCTGTAAAAAAATATAAGTTATAGATACCTATTATTACCTATTATCTTCAAGCCGTTACTAGACCAACTGTGCAAAGTATTATCACTAAGATTGGTCAACAGCAACAAAAGATAAAACGATAAAGATAAAACTAACCATTAAAATCTGTAATAATATCCTTTAACCCAGAATTTGCATGATGAGATCATTTTTTAGCTTCTGCAATGATTTTTGGCCTGACTATTGGCTAGTTTTGGTATAATTTGTCATCCGTTTTTTGGTAAAGATTTCTTAAGTCGTTCAGAAGCTGCAAAAAATTTAAGATACAAATAAATAAATATTACTTAAACTAAAAAGGACATAATTTTTTTGTGAATGTAACTTACTAAAAAAACATCACCGGACAAGTCGAGTGGCTTAAACTCCCCTAAATAGTCTTAATCAATTCAGATGTGTTTTTGCCCTGGATTGAAGCTGTAGGTGCGTGTAACGGAACGCTTTGGTTATAGTCAGACACTAGACACCTGATTGTGCGCGCATGCATGCATAACTCATCTCTTATTTTCAATTCTATCTTCGCACGGTGAAGTCTTTCTTTCTATATTCACTTGCTTTAAACGTCTATGGTGATATCCTTAAGTCCTCCAGACTTAATAAATTCTCTCCTGCATTGCCTATAGCTAATTTGTACAATCTACTGCTCTTTAATTTTTGTCAGGCTCATTTTTCAACTCGTTAACAATTACAATATTGCATAATTTTCATCTGGAGGTATTGTTAAGCAGTCCATTTTCTTGGAATCTCAACAGCAGTGATTTTCCCTCGTTGTATGCACTCAAGATATTGTATAATTCCTGAAATATAGAACATATTATTTTATTTATGATAAGACTTAATAACGACGAACATTTTGATCATCTGCCGAAGATTTGGACTAGGTATGTATTGGTAACTCTTAACTAATACAGTATTCCTTGTTCAGTCTGACCCTACTAATATTATAGTTGTTTTACTTTTGTTATTGTGCAACAGTTTTGTTTTTTATATGTATATATTTTAGTGCTAATATCTGTATTTTTTTCATTTTACAATCGAGGGATTATCATAATCATATGAAATAATGTCAATCAAATTAAATTATTAAAAGCTTTAAAAAATATTAAGATGATGATGAAAAAAGATGTCCGTCAGTTCAGTAGATTTGAAATCAAACAAATCTACTGAACTGACAGACATCTTTTTTTTCATTTAAAATTATATAGATGCTTAAAATGTAGGTACCTATATTCTGTATAAATTAATACTGCGGTAATTCTAACAATATATAGGTATCTTTTTACTATTCCAAACAGCGAGATTAAGTAGGTAGGTACTATTTGATAGTGCCAGCAAGCAGAACACATTAGGAACAGACAACACACCAGTAGGTACACCAATGCTGCCTGAATCGAAATGTGGTACTTACCTAGACTACCTACCACATAGCTAGGTAGGAATACTAGTCAGTAATGTACTTACCCTGGAAATATCCAATTCCAATCTCCAGGCCCCATTGCCGGAGATAGTCATCCACAGGTCGAAGATTGGCTTCGTCCATCACTGGTCTTCTTTCTACATATTTCACGAACATAATATACCATATTTCTTGTTATAACATTAGACGTTTTTAAAGCAAGCGAATATAGAAAGAAAGACTTCACCGTGCGATACTTGAGCTGAGCTGATAGAGAATGAGAGATCAGATAAGCATGCCTGCGCGCGGCGCGCACTACAGGTTTTCGGTGTCTGTTTACAACCAAAGCGTTCCATTATACGCTACAGTATATTTGTAATAAATAATTGTTTCTTAAATTTATTTTTAACCTAAGTTTTGCATAGCACTACATAAACCGTGCGTGTATATATCCAAACAAAATCAGTTATGTATCTATAACCGGACGTTAGGTTAAAATAGCAAAATTTGGTTGGTAACCTATAGACAAAATTAATAAGTAGATTGCTTTTGCAACATACAGTCAATTTCATTACGCTTATCATTGCTAAAGACGTATTGGTTACAGGATAACGAATCGGTTTGTTTATAAAAGTTCGTTAAATAACAACATAAATATTGATTATATATTATCAAATTCAAAGTAACAAAACCAGTTTAGGGTCTAATAAATAAACCAGTTTTGTCATTTTAGTTCAACTTTATTTATGAATAAACAAATTTTTGTTATTTCTGAAATAGCCGAAATATGTTCTGCTATTTCTTTTTTTCAGTGTTGACCCGAATATATTTAACAGTTAGATAAGATTTGAATAAAAATGTATATTTTCTAAAATATTTAAATTAAATGCCGAGTAAAATTTCACTACAATTTTTTCAATCATTTAAATTATTATTAATAATTAAATCAACTGCAAATTAATTAAACTAATTAGTTTATTAAATATAGGAATAATTATTCTGAATAAGTTTTGCTGACTTTAATATTACTATTCCTCCAGATCTCGTTCAATCCACCTGTATAATCTCTATTTCCCTACAAATATAATATGCATGAACAAAAGATTCAATCAAGATTATATTGTTACGTTACGATGAACTCAAAGCAAAATCTCGTCACACATAATTATTGAGCAACGACTCACAATGCACGTAACTCTACAGGGTTGCCTATAATCTGCGAGCCGAGTAGAGCGAGTAACCATAACAACCATCACCCAACTGTACTAGCAATCGATAATTGGCAACGTTCAATAATTATTCAATTGCAAACTGCACGCATCCATTAGTATTTATATAGATACAATGGAATGGAAGATAAAGGCCGATTTGCACATGTCAGTGCCGTCAGTGCGTTGCAGATTGCAGTGAAGTATCGATATGGTTGGTCGAAGGAAGTATCAGTAAAAAATAATATTGTTTCATACATTTACGTCATTTATAGATCTTTGGAGTTTAATTTATACTGTTAGAGAAGTTACATAGCAAATAATACGTATTGATTAATTTGGACCAACTAATCATTTGCTAACAATCATTTGTAATCTAGGGTTTTTTAATAAAATTGGATGCCGCAAAAAAGATTTACATTTATGGAATTTACCTACTTATTATACAGGTGGTGCTGTTTATCTTTCTTCTTCTATAGTTTCTATATCTGTAGCTAAAGAACTATTTTCTGTATTTTTTTCCAAATGTTTGGTCCTGTAGTTTCGGAGACAATGTTCAATTTTTGCCTATTTTTATAAATAGCTTCAAAGCAATTTATTTTAACATTAAAAAAATATATTTGAAATTCGTTCCGGTGACATAATTAAATACTAAATTATACGCGAGCGATTTCGCGGGCAGCAGCTAGTAATAAATAAAATAAGCTTTCATTTTTCATAAATGCATAAATATGAGAACCCCTTCCTCGAAGAAGGAGATCTGCAGGGTTTTCTACGTCTGTTTACCTACAGGTAGTGTCTCTTGTGGACTCTCGTTTTTAACTATTAGCTTTTAAGTCCTCTTAAGTGTACCTATGATACATTAAATTGACGTTTCCGGGAATACTCAACATCTTCTCAATGACGCACCCAAGTAGAGCCACTGTAAGTGGTTAGTTCAGAACAAAACTGCATCAAAATTACTTCACTTGGTACTTTGCTGATGCTTTCTTCTGCGTTTTTATCCCATAAAACTAACTTTCATTGTTTCATCCGTATCCGATTCGTGTTTCTTGCAATTACATTTTAGTATGTATACATGGTTGTGAATAATCAACAAAGAATAAGCGTTTACGTCTTATACATTTGAACGTATTGAGAAGTTTCTACTAACTTAACTGCGTCCTTGCCACCTTCGGTTACCTACATGGTAGAAATGTTGGCGGGATTAATTAAACACTTTATTAATGCTATAAATACGATATGTAGTGTGTTTGTCATTAATTTATGTAGCAACGAAGTAACCGATCGATATGTTTCTTTTGCATAGGTATATAGAAAGTTGATAAGTAATGGGCCGGTTGATAAGTTAAACCGCAGAGTAACTAGTAACGAATAAATGAAGTACACACATAAAAAGGATTTCTTCATTTAAGATATTTTAACTTCCACGAAGTTAGTTTGCATTGAACCAAGATAATGGCGATTTCATATATAGGGAAACTAATATTTTCTTGTAGAAAGAAAAAAAAACTTTTGGATTAATATTCATAATTCAAGAAATCAAATGTCAATTGTTTTGTGACAAGACAATTGACATTTGATCCAAGACAATGTATCTTCCACCAAAGAGATTTAGTTTTCTAGTTCTAATTAAATTGAAGTTCTTAATCCAAAAGTAGTTATAACTTGTTCATTCAAGAAAATGTAGAATCAATGTAAGAGATGATATTCTTAGTTCAATATGATAAAAATGTATAACAAAACAGAACGATCTTGTTTTGAAATTGGTTTTACTTGGATTTTGAAAGTGATACATATCTTAAGATTTTTTTATCTTCACATGATATAAAACATTCTCAGTTTAATTTATTATTATATTATAATAACAAACAAAAGCCTTGCATAGAGAAATAATAGATTCTTTCAAGATTTCAACATTTTTGTGTAAGTTTCTGAAATCTTCTGCAGAAATAAAATATTCTCATTGTAAAATGATTTGTCCTACCAACAAAAAGGGTTTTCTCATTATGAGATAAATTTTAATTGTGGCAAAACGTAACGATTTTTTACTAAACCGTAACTATCTTCGATGTAGTAATGTTACTTTCTTCTGAGAATTAAAGGGTTTTTATTAAATCGTAATTATCTTAGATGTAGTAAAGTTACTTTGTTCTGAAAAATAAAGATCTTTCAATAATTTATTCCTCTTTGTGAGATTTTTGGCATGCTTGTATAGGTAGATATATATTTGCTTAGTCTAAATTTAAGATTATATTAGTGTAAAAACCATAATGTAGGTATTCGTGAAAATAAAAAATAAATCTTTTTTTTTTCTTTCGTACACATCTAAAAAATGTTATAAATTTTCACGAATACATTATGGTTTTTACACTCATATAATCTTAAATTTAGACTAAGCAAATATATTTCTACCGATACAAGCATGCCAAAAATCTCACAATGAGAAACAAATTATTGAATGGAGACCTTAATCAAAACAAGCTAACTTTACTACTTACATCCTAGATAATTACTATATAATAAAAACCCTTTTAGTCCCCGTACAAAGTACCCTTACTACATCTAAGAAAGATACAATTTACTTTCTTTTTATTTCACACAATTTTTTCGATCAAAATGAAAAACAGGTTTGAATATAATGCAATCTATATTCATAGCTGGCTGTACACACGTATAACATCATATTATTTAAGTAATAAAGACATATCTCACATAATGTTAATAATTTACACATAATTTTAAAAAAAATAGGAGAAACTGATTTTTTTCTCATATCTCAATTCTCATATAACACTTACAACAGTCAATAATATTGATTAATAACAAAATTAAAAATTAAAATAATAGCCTAATAACTATTTAAAACTAAAACGATAATTTAGATACTTTTAACATTATTCTTTAAAAGTTGGCATGCTTATGTCGACTTACCTACAGTAAATATGTCTAACATTATAAAACTGTCAGTACAGTATAATTAATAATAGGTCATTGAATTATCAACACATTAGGTTGAAATATCTTTGTGCAAATTCCCTTGTAAAATTATATTGAACATTTAACTTGTTTGCTTGCAGAAGCCTTCAGCTTTTGTTCTTCTATTTTTGTATGTAGGACCAGGATTCTAAAAATAAGACAAATGTATTAGAACGTTGATTGATCAGATCGTAGCGATATTATAGAAATGACACCTAGATTAATGTATGACAGACAAAATAAAACATAAGAGGTGGATGAATGCATAATAATATGTATTGTAATGAAATGATCATATTCTAAAATAAATAAAATACTTTAGGGATGTACTAGGTACGAGTACCTACTGTATGTATCTAAATGTATAATTTCCAAACCGGTCCAGGCGTCTTTGAGTAATCGGGGATCGAACATGAAAACAAAACAATATGAATGATTCCAACGAATTGAGAACCTCGTAATTTTTTGAAGTCGGTTAAAAATAAACTTATTGACTTACTTTCACTGTCCAATTTTTCTAAGCCTTGCACAATGCTGAGCAGATTTTCGTTTACACGTTTTCTTAATAAACTTCTTCGAGGGACACCTTGACCATTGCAGTAAAAGCATTTATGCAATTTATATTGGCCCTAAACTGCCTCTGCGCGCACAAATGGAGTTGCTTGTTATCACTTTCTACTATAGGCTTCTGCTTGCAGAACTTCTTTTTGCATCTTGCTTTCAAGATGTGCACCAACGGCTGGCCGGTCACGGAAAGAATGGACATGGTGGCCGCTCGCTGGTTGCGCGGTATTGTCTTGACAAAAACATATTTTGTCTGCCGTAAACCGTAATTCCTTTAATCTAGAAAATGTATCTTACTATAAGTTATTTCGTTCAATGATATGAAGCAATAGGAATTGTTATGTTAAGACAACATTATTTATTCCAATTAACATACCATAAAACTACAATGAAAGAAGACTATCTTAATTTAAGATATTTTTTCTTTGGAACTCAATAAAATAATATTTTCTTGCTTAAATAACATAATTCTTCATTTGAAGATAAAATTTTAATAGATTAAATTGTTTAAAAATGTTGAAATAAGATTTTTTATTGTTTTTAAACTAAAACTTTGTATATTTGCTTTGAAACAAGTTTTCTTTAAATGTCAAGTAAAATATTTTATTGTACAAAGAATAATATTTTCTTGGAGAAAATATATATGACTTGAACAGAAACACATTCTCTTGATATTAAGAAATATTTCAAGACATTTTTAATTCTTAATTGGAGAAATCCTTTTTATCTGTGTAGGTACAATACGTTTTAAATTTAATTCTTTTCAAAGTATCCCATTTAGAATTATTCAAAATTTTATACAACTCTTATAATAATGGCGTTAATCTATAAAATTATAGGTTATACCTATATGTATATAAGTTTTAATAAAAAAGTAGTATTATGTGATATATCAGTTATCTTGTTTCTATAGTACCTACAGTAATTGGGGTCAGATAACCGTGTGTGGAGATTTTCCCAGAATATTTATTTATTCATAGTTTTTTTTATCAGTTAAAGGTACCATAACTCCTGCATATTTAAAGTTATCGCGCAAGTTTGATTACACAGCATGCATGATTAATAGTCTGGTCGGATTACGGTAAGATATTGATACAGTTTCTAGTGAAAGTCAGATTTATAGGTTCTAAATATTTAAGAATTCCGATAGGCAAACTATTTGGATTTTAGTGTTAGGTATATGCTTAGAATTATTAATCTCATAGTTAGAATCAGTTCGTGGGTTTTTGACTCAGAAACAAACCCTCAACCCTCGCCCTAAACCACTCACTTACATATTATAGGTAGGTGCCTATGTTAAATTAAATTTATAATGAGTGTTACGCCTACAAACTGCGTTATTAGTTTGGCGAAGCAACAAATTTTTGTATTATGGTTATGGGTATTATGGGTATAAATAAATAAATAAAACTTAAACTACCCATATACCTACATAAATATATCCAAAAATATTCCCTCATTAAAGAAATCAGGTTATTTTTATATTGAAAGTGAAATAAAATATTATTACATAGCTCGTAAAGTTCACGTTAATGTTTTACATTAACAGAATACGGTCTCGTTACTTTATGTTGACGATTTAGTAACTTCCGCAAAGATTTCCTGTTACAAAAGAGACCGGGCGCAAGATCATCAGAGGAAGTGAAACTTGGCAATATCCAAGTGTGACGTTAATTTGCAATGGTACTTATCTACTTATTGTTATTTTTGCGTTGTCGCACTACAAAACATTGCACATCATAACATCTACGGTACATAAGATTTCATAACTCAATTACATAGTTTCCAGAAGAAACAAAAATTGGTAGGTAGGTACCTACATAACTGATTACTAAGGGTGGGTTGCACCATCCAACGTTATCGTTAAATTGTCTGTCAAACAAAACTGTCTTGTGGTAGCATAACTGTTGCTCTGACAGACAATTTAACGATAACGTTAATGGTGCAATCCACCCTAAATAAATTGTGGTAGGTACCTACTCACATGAAATTTTCAAGCGTAGTTTAAATTATTTATAACCGTTATTTGATCAAAACATTATATCTTTATTCCTGACATAAATGTTGTCTCTAATAGAGGCTGATAGGATAGGTATATAAATACCAATCCATCCATCTCATGGTAATAAGTATTTCAAATATTTTATCTTAATCAACAATAAATAAAAAAACTAATTTCTCTGTACAAGTTTTCTTACAAGCATAAATTTAACTAACGCTATTAGCAAAGAATAAATAATGTATAGGCTATTAGTGAAAAGTGACTAGTAAGTGAATGTCCCACAAATAATTGGATTGGAACCGCTGCTTTATAATCACTAGTTTCATGATAATGATAACTGGGCTTACTTTTCTAAACATGCCTACGAACCTACTTGTTAAATCGAGCTGTTGCAATAGATGCAAGAATCCACGGATCATTCATTGGAAAATATTTTTTCTTTTACTGAAACATTGAAACCTAATAATGTACTTTCTAATAACAATCCGGTTAAACCTACATAGCGTACCTACCACTTGGTAGTTGGTGGGTATTTCAACAATGTGGTAGATAGATTGAAAGCGTACCTGATGGATAATTAATTTATGGATGAGTTCATCTAGATTTTTTTAAATAAAATTGTTCTTGTTTATTACGTGTGGAATCAAGAAATGTAGAGTACAAGTGATCTCCACTGGCGTACAACTCTAGTACCATAGAGATCTTGCCCAATGCTCTTACATAACTTGACTGCTGTTTAATCAAATAATAATCTACACCAGAGGAAGTTAGCGTTTGTCAGTCTTAATTAATTCTATAGTTTCGACAAGTCACCGCGCGGCTGCAGGAAAGTAGTTTGTTGATAGTTTACTACAAGAAATTGAGGTAGGTCATTGTGACGCAATCTATGGCTCTTATTATTGCTAGTACCTGCTAAATGGCGGAATTAATGTGGATTTTATCCCCTTTAATCCTTTTTAGCAAAAGAAGTCAATAAATAAAAAAAAATAAAAATTGTTTGCTTGATTATTAAATACGTGAGATCCACAGAGAGACAGCAGGTCATATAGGGAAAAGTGGAAGGAGTCAGATCACGCGGCAGATCACCTATCGCGTGAATGCACTACACGATAAAAACTGTAGTACTTACCTTACTAAATTGAGGTGAGCTTTCACGGCAGATTAAGTTAAAATTAAGGGTAAACGTTCAGTTGGAGCGCGAAATTCAAATTTTATCACGTTTTTTGCAAATTGCAGCTCAGTTATAGGTCGTATGTTATCAAGATTTTATTTGCGAGAAGAATGGAAGTATATTTACTGATTAATAACAAAAGAAATCATTAACATATTCCTCCAAGGTATATGACATATACGACTATTTCATGAAAATGTTACTAATAGTGATATGTTCCAAAAAGCCCGCGAAATTCAAATTTTATTAGGTTTTTTTTGCAAATGGCAGCTCAGTAATAGATCATTTATTAGTCAAAATGTGATTCGCGACACTGAGATATGGCTATTATTGGCTATAGATATATCTATGTATTCACTTTGCATTTAAAATATTATAGAACTGTACATACAAGCGTTATTTATCGAAAAGGAACCAATGTACGGATTTAAATAGTTTAAAAAGCATAATGTATACATAAAGTAATCAATTAGCATATTAATGAGGCGCAAATCATATTTTGACAAATATACGACCTATTACTGAGCTGCAATTTAAAAAAAACCTAATAAAATTAGAATTTCGCGGGCTTTTAAAAAGCTGTATCGAAAATCCATAGACACCATAGACAAACACAACATCAGATCTTGACTTTTGCGCCCTCCCTTCACTACCTCCCCTCGCGCTTGCCTGTTGACGTAGGTAATATATAAATACTAGCAAAAAAAAAAAGAAAATGGTTTTCTCATTACCTATTTATATTATCCTTAGATAATAAACCACCTGTCTAGATAGAGAGTTCGCGAGTCTAAACGCCAAAAAAAATATCAGCCAACATTTTGCTGGTAAGCTTGTTCCGCCCGCTCAGTGGTAACAATGTCATTTGTGCTACAAAGACGTATTCTGTGCCGAATATACTTCAGAATATTTTTTCCCCTACTTTTATGGGAAATATTCAAGAACTGGTATCACTCAGCATGCCTGAGTGTCGAGTGACGCAGCTCACTTGTCAAACAGTAGATAAATCTGGCCTGTTTTTTTGTTGCGATTGCAGCGCAATACTCTATCGTTTATTATCTAAGATATTATCATATTATAAATAATCGTCAAAATTTAATAAAGCAACTTTGTAGCGGCGTGGGGGTGCGTAAACAAAGAAAAGAGCCGTGCCAAGGTTTTTACTATAATGATTTGAATACAAGGTATCAATTAACAACTGGATTTAAGATAAATATTACAAAATTCCTAATCTCTATATCGCGCGGGGACGCGTCTCGTCCGGGAAAAAAGAGGACCAAAGAGTATACAATCACTACGTTAGAAGAGGACGAGACAAGAGTCGGAAGTGGTGTCCAAAGAGAATATAAATCACTACGTTTTGTTGTGTCTTTGGTTGTAGCGCAGTGTTGCCGCGCTATAACTTATTTTTTAGCTTGCCACGTGTAATTTATGTTACTTTCTCTTCTCACACAGATTTAACATTTTTTTGTCCTTTTTCACTATATATAGAGGACTTGAATTCTTTTTTTTGGAACGTAGAAACATTGCCACTTTTAGCGTCTGAGAAGGATTGTTTCGCTTGACGAATATTCGGAACTTAAAATAATTGTTTTATACAATAAGGTTGTTTTTCGGGAGATTTTTACTGTGTCCGGAGTCGGGAGGACATACAAATATTCGGGAGAATCCCACCGAATCCCAACTACCTGGAAACCCAAAAAAATTCAAAATGCGGCCCACTGATAACTCGGTCGGAATCAGTTTGGTACACTCTCAGTTACTAAACAATAAATCTGTGGGTATAGTATGACACAACTTAGATGTAGCATCGGCAAATCGTTTTCGTACACTTCACTTCCGATTCACATAACTAATAAAAATCATTCATTATCGCGCCATTCAACAAGATCATTTTCGCGGATCATTTTTTATCACATGAGTAATGTTCTAGGCGCACTCTTTTCGAGAACGATCGAGTTTACGAATTTGGCGATGCTACATCTAAGTTGTGTCATACTATACACTAGTATAAAGTGATCTGTGAATCAGGTTATGGTTAATCTTAGTCAGCAACGTAGTAATAAATTCCAAAGATATTTTATAGTTACGACGGCACGTAGTTGAAAATTTCTTTGCAATCAACTCATAGCATCTGAAATATTCTATTCACCATGGACCTAACTCAATCACAGCAACGTTACATAGTTCTCTTGGTAGTTTGTGATCACAGCACAATAACTCGATAACCTTTTGAAGAAGATTACCAAAGAGTAAAATAAATAGATCAACCAACCATAAATTTCTGAACGTTTAAAAAAAAGTGTCTAGCCAATCACGAAGCAGCTGACGACATTTTGATTTTTAACGTCCTCAATTTTGAAAACAAACGTTCAAATTTCTTTCAATCAAGTCTGATTTTTTTGTTCGATCAAAGTGAAGAAAGTGTTGTTTTTGAAATACTTTGCAGTTTGAGTTTAGAGAAGGAATATCTGATTGTGAATGTTTTTTATTATATTGTCCTGTTTGTATTGAGAAGTTATTTTCAAAATGATCACGCTAACCGAAGATGTGAATAAACTTTTGTAAGTATTGAATGATTTTTTCATTTCCTATGTTTGTGCTCTAATTTTATAACCAACAGTAATAATATACACATTTTATATAATAAGACACCGAAGAAAAACTCATTATATGCTATCAAGGCGTCATCAACATCAATTCTGTCCCGCCTAAAATACGTTATTTTACGAATTTTATCCTTTCATTCTTGTTCTTCTATTGTTTTATACGTACTTATTTGATATTTCTAATACCATTATAAAACGCGAAAACATTTTACTACTAATTATAGGTGTAGCCAAACAATCAACATCCGAATATGAATATGAAATGTGAA
Source organism: Tethea ocularis (assembly GCA_963555595.1). Lineage (NCBI taxonomy): Eukaryota > Metazoa > Arthropoda > Insecta > Lepidoptera > Drepanidae > Tethea > Tethea ocularis. Next base: position 6,768,050 of record OY741972.1, on the reverse strand, counting down.
TAAATGCTGTCCTAGGGTCTATAATGAGACTTCGACCTTCGAATACATTTATTGATATGCATTTCAACTAATAAACCATTTGATAAGGAAAGTTAAAGTAATCTTAAGTTTTTACCGGCAGCCCCTTTACCATTATAGAAAATGAAGGAACATTTTCTGGAAATATTATGTATTTATGTAGTGATTTGATTTTTCTTATGCGTGGTGTTGCACCAAGTGATAGCAACATAACAGCTATGACCTAGATATAAATGAAATCCTATCCTACTAATATTATAAAAGCAAAAGTTTGTTACTTCTTCATGCATAATTTTGATGAAATTTGGTATTGAGGTAGCTGACACCCCGGTTTAACACATAGCCTACATTTTATCCCTCGGGGCAGAAGCTAGTAACAGAATAAATTAATATGAATATACTTCTTTTTAGCAATGAAGTCTTGCGGGAAATATCCGAGAATATCCGCACCATGATGGGAGAGCTGTGGCTAAATTGGTCACATCTTGGAGTAGATGATAACACAAAAATCAATAACATTGCTAAGCTGGTGCAAATAGAAAAAGATCTCCACCGTGATGTCATTCATGAGACACAGCAGAAACTTAAAAATATGCAGAGTCAAGTTGATAGTAAGTATTACTTTTATTTAATACTGAAAGTAATCTACATTAGGTTTGGTTTAAAAAAGTATGGCATTCCTATTTGCTTAAAATGTTAATAACAAAGCTGAAGAGTTTGTTTGTTTGAATATGCTAATCTACGGAGTAATATAGAGTTATCCCTGAAGGTTGTAGGCTACTTTTTCTCCTGGTAATGCGAGTGAAGCCATGGAGAACAGCTATCAATAGTAAAGCAGTTGACATTTAGTATAAAAACTTGGATATTTTGGTTTGTTTGATGTTTGAACTGATGAGGTTTCGAAAATAATACCAACTCCAGTACAAATATTTTCATTTCTTTAAGTTTTATTTGGTTAAATTTCTTATTTTCAAACAGAGTTAAAAGAAGAAACAGACGAATTAAGCAGATGTTTATCAGTTGACATCACAATATTGGACTTCAAGGATGAAATGATGTTGGTTGATTACAAGAGAGAGTTAGAAGAACAGATTGCAGGGTATGACATCTATTCATTTAATTCTTTTTATTTTCTTTAATTAGATTTTAGTTACCATGTATTGATTTTGTTTAAAGATTTTGTGATATAAATAAGCTAAAACTGTTCTTAATATCAATGTAAATGTGAAAGTGTTTAATATGAAGATATGTGTATCCACACATTATCCCACTAAAACTACTGAACAGATTTGGATGAAAGTTGGCACAGATCATACCCTGGTATAACATATTACTTTAAGCTACTTTTTATCCTGTAAAAACCTAAGATCCCTCAGCATAGCTAGAAATTAATAATATACAGGAATATTCTTCTCTATGGATAGGATTCCAAAGTAAGGAGGAGTTAATATTAAAACCAATATTGACTGATAAATAAAAAAAAACAAACCGCTTTTTAAATATGTATACTAATATTAGGTACTTACATCTGGATGAAGAAGAAACAGACATCATGTCCAACACCAACGCAAATGTCTGTTTTGGGTAAGAATTTATCCAAAGCCTATGGTGCGGTAGTCAATATACAATTTTAGTTTTACAAAAATTATATCTTTTTATACTATTCCTTCTAATAATATTATGCTATGACAGATATAGGGAACAAGTGGAACAAAGGCGTATGAAGATGGAAAGACTCTTGGAATGGCAGCGAGATCTTGCAGATAAGCTTGGTGTCACCATCCGTGAGCTGCAAGATATTCCCCTGCCATCTGAAGAAGAACTGGATAGGCTGAAGGAGCACCTTGAAATGCTTCAAGCAGAGAGAGACAAGAGGGCTGAGATATTCTTGAATGTACAAGTTGAGATTAAGGATATTATGGGTTGGTATATCATTCTATCTTTATTTTATTGTCAGTCATTTGCATGCTATACATATATTGGATATCTGTTGTAAACCTGTGACAATGCAAGAAGGCATTACTATACCATATGAACATATGGTATCATCCTGAGGAAAGTATGTAGCTAAAATATTAGTTTTTGCTAATTATTTACCTATTGTGGCTCTAGGAATACTAAATTATTTATTATTTAAAGCATGTATCTGAGAAAAAAACAGATGCTGATTTAACTAAAATCAAATTGTGTGTAAGGAATTTACATTAGTTTCTTGTTTAGTTTTTGTTAGAAACTTGTAATCAAAACATGTATTGCTTGCACCCAACGCTTGTTCGGATAAAGACTATGTATGCATGCATACACTATACAGAATTAAGGTACATAACTGTACCTTGGCCAGGCAAAATTCAGGCTTTACTTATGTTGGCTAGATGCTCAACAAAATATTCAAACATACAAGTAAAATCATCCTAAACATTTGAAGTATTTTGCTATGAAATATAATAATTAGTATTAATCCTTATTATTTTCAGATAAACTTCAAATAAGACCACAAAACAAGTTTGAGCACATTGTGATGACATCCCTCTCTGTAGACTTCAAGGTAACAGATTTGAACATGGACCGCCTGGGGAAGCTTCAACAAGATTTGCAAGAGAAATATGAAATAACTAACAATAGGGTAAAATATTTTTACATATGGACTTTCACTTTGTTTAATTTTGTTATTATTTGCCTGGCTACTGGCTACTACTCTTAAGCTTTATCCACACATTTCCGGGTACCCGGCCCTGTCGTATCCCGTCAGGGACAGGGAAAAAATCGGTTACGTACTATTAATACGAACTTCTTCACACAGCTCCGTATCAGGGGCATCCGGATACATCATAGTATAATGAACAACTCAACACGGATAGCCCTGACCAGGCACGTCAGGGCCGGGTACCCGGAAATGGGCTTTAAGCTAAGATCGCCAAGCACGACTTGAAAGCCAGTTCAACTCTTTTGAGTTTCTTGTGTACGAATCACATTCTTTACTATGGTGAGATTGTGTTCAAACACAAAATTATCCACATTCAGTACAACTTTATCTTACATAGATGTGCTAGCGTCTTATGTCGCACAATCTCATGTGAAATGAAACTGATTCTCAAGTGCTCCTTTTCTACATCGTCTTTTATGTGTGACCATATAACTGTACACAGAATCGTAATCTCTCCGCACTTTAGTTACAAAGTGTCAGGAATTTTGTGGATTCCTCTCTGCAAGAAATAATTAGTAATTAGTTATATACATTACGGCTTCTACTGTTTGGTGTCATGTCTTAATAATAAACCTCTGGAATATTTGACTTTGAAAATAAGCATTTTCCGAATGGTGCCGCGACTTCATGTGCCTGTAGATTTCCTATTTTAATGAATATTTAATTGCATTTAAATATTTACACAAACGTGGTCTTAATTAAAACTGTTTTAATCTAGGTGTTAGAAATGCGTGAGCGTCTCTCAAAGCTTTGGGAATGCTTGGAAGAAGATCAAGTATACCGCGAGAACTTCCTGCATGCGCACCCCGGCTGCCACCCGCAGACCGAGGCCGCCATCAAGGAGGAGATTAAGCGCTGTGATCATATCAAACGTCAGAAGATACAGGTCATTATTATGTAGTACTAGCTATCCCGTATCACCCAAGTTCCCGGGATAAAAGGTGCATTTATATTATTATAGGGAATGATCAATCTATGTGCCAAGTTTGATCAAAATCCGTCAAGTAGTTGTTTTGTGAAAGAGTAACAAACATCTTCACATCCAACAAACCTTTGCATTTATAATATTAGATTTTTAAATTAAAACTAGTATTTAGTATGTTATTAGATGCATAAAGCCATAATTTTAAATCAGCTCTGGATATTTTAAATTCTGTGTTTTTATGCTATGTATCTATTATACACAACTTCACCATCACTAAGTGATGGTGAAGGTGGTAAGTAATAAAGGGGCTAGAAAGAATCTTGATTGAAATTGGTAGAAATGATGTTGTTGGCAGATAACATTTGTTAACACGCCTGTGTTTAAAATTAAAGACACCCTAATCATAATAATGATAGAAGACAAACCTAATTATTCTACCATTATTTTTATGTCTTAAAAGGTGTTCGTAGCGAATGTCCGTACGAAGATAAAGCTGATGTGGGACAAGATAATGTACTCTACTTGCGAGCGTGAAGAGTTCGTGCACTACTATCAGGACTTGTTCACCGAGGATACACTCACACTGCACGAGTTGTACCTCGACAAGATAAACAAGTACTATGAGGATCACAAGTGAGTACTTATCATAATACTATGTATATTTATATAGTGGTACTAAGTGAATTAGCGAGAATAAATTAGGGGTATGTCCCTAATTTTTTTAACTTGGTCATAAGAATGTAGTTATAATATTGGATTTTATAACACAACTACAATAAGGATTTTTTTTTTACCGTGTTTGACCACAATCTCAACGTTAGTGATGATGTGGCCGATGGTGGTAAGCACACAAAGCCTAGAAGGGAACTGGCTCTCAAATAAAGCTGTCGGAACACACCGAAAGATGTTTGGCGACAGATTTTCAAGACAGGATCAAGTGAAAACTGTATTTTAAAATATTATTGTTACTCAATTTGGCTAGACCATGGTTAAAAGAAATGACAATTAAATCATAAAAGAGCTCAACACAAACAGTTATTCACTGATATAATGATTACCAGGCACATATTCGAACTTGTGGAGACTCGCAAGAACCTCTGGCTGAAGATGACCGAGCTAGAGGCGCGCGCGACAGAGCCAGGCCGTTTCCACAACCGCGGCGGGCAGCTGCTGCGTGAGGAAAAGGAACGGAAGGCTATCGCTAGCAATGTTAGTACCCTGTTTCGTATGTTTACATAGCTCGTAAGAACCGTCAAGCCTTTGTTTATTATTCAGGACTAGTTTTCTCGCGATAAAAAGTAGCCTTTCAATGATCTATCTATGTGCCAAGTTTCATCCAATTGAAAGTGTAACAAACATCCATACATCCATACAACATTCGCATTTATAATATTTTTTTGGATTTTTTAATGAGAGGAAAATATAATAAAATGAACACATTATGTGAAAACTTAATAAAAACTGGTCGAGCAAGGTTATTCCTTTTTCATGACAATAATATTTATTATAGTTGAATTGTCAGTTAATTGTTTTTTTTTGTGCTATACTATGTTTTATTTATATGACTTTTTGTTATTGAATCAGCTGCCGAAAATCGAAGCCCAAATTCGTGACTTGGTATCTGAATATGAAAACAAAACTGGTAACACATTTACCATTGATGGCAAACCTCTTCTGCAGCTAATGCAAGATGATTGGGAGACTAGAAAAGCTGTAAGTTATACATACCACATGGTTATTTTATTGATTTCACACTGAAGAAAATTTTAAATTAATAATTTTTTAACAATTTTTCCTAACTTCTCTTCGTCTTTCGTATGATATTTTCCATTTAGTTTTCATCTTTTTTTTTCATTCTAAATTAAACTAGCCGTTTCCTGCGGTTTCACCCGTGTTTCTGGAATAAGAGGGTTAATATAGCTTCCTTTTAGTGAAAAGATTTTTAGAAACAGACTAGTAACAGCAGAGATTACCTGCTACATCTTACAAACTAAACCTATTTATAATTTTCGTTTTAAATCCATATGCGTTTACGAGATATCGCACTATTTGTAGTTATTTTATCTCATGTGCAGCAACCACCCATCTCGCCCGTCTCATCTACAAGTCAAGCTCTAGTAATATCAGTCAATTGTCTTTCTATATGACCAGAATTTTCCAGGATATTTATAATCTTTATTTTTAGATTAATATGTGTGTTTGTATGTTATTGTATTGTATAGGAGCGTCACAATAAGGTGTCTGCTCGCAAGCAAGTGCTGACGCCGACGACGCCGCTGCTGTCGCTGCGGTCGCTGGCCACCTCGCCGCCCTGCAAGCGGAACCGCACCGCCGCCGGACTCGCTGCCACCGTCGACAGGAACAGGTCAGGACAACACACACGACACGAGCAACCACCCCAACCAACCAACACCACCACATACGTGTACATGTATGTGAAGACACAGGAACTGACAAATGTTGCATGGCATTTGCTCTGAAATGTATGTCTGTGTTTGAAACTGTGGTCACTCCATTTCCCCACTAAAATACTCTGATTTTTGCATCATGACTACACGTGGTTTTCTACTATAGATTTGGGAGCTGCGATCTCCGTATTTCTCGCGATATTTTAAACGTTCAAATTTATTAATGTACATTTTTATTGAAGTGTAAGCAGACTTTTGTACTGCAGGCCGCCGTCGAAACGTCAGCTGATCACCGGCAGCGCTACTAAAGCCGTCAGCACAATCACTAGCAACCTATCAGCCCTGAAGAGATCCGCTATTTCTACTGTCAAGAGGTAAGCTTTAGTTTTGAATACATATTTTAATCTCAACAATAATTCAAAATAGTTATAGAAGACATTGATTTATGTATTGTGCTACAATTAAAGTTACTAAGGCCGAGATTCATATTTAATCTTGTTAAAATTATATTGTAGTAAGACCTTACCTTTTCTATTTTTAAGACTCAATTTTCGTTAACAAACTGGTTTGATATTTGATACTGTTTTGTAAATATTAGCAATGAAGCCACTTTAGTAGTTCAATAAGCGAAAAATTAAAAATCAGTGACTCCATGGTAGTACCTTGTAGAACAATTATTTGACAGATGTTTTTCATTCCTTTAAAATTTTCAGTGCTCGCTTGTGAATTATATAATGTATGAAAGCAAATCAGTCATAACATCAACATAAGGCAAGTTTTGTTTGATTGACATTAAGTAGCATTCTAATCGAAATTAATTGGGCTTGACTTGTGCCTTGCGTAAGTAGAGGGAATGAGAAATATTGTGTGTTAATTTTTTTTTATTATATATACGTGGTAGTAGAATTTGTAGGCTATTGTTTTCGATTTTGATTAGTATTTTAAGTTCATTAGTTAAAGCTATTAAAAGTGCAATTGCTGAATTTGAATAGATATGCATTTAATTCCGTCCTAGAGATGGGTTTTACACTTTTTCCTTCAATTTTAGTCCATAATCATCACTGTTAGGGTTGGAACTTAATTATTCAGAACTTTGGAACAAAACTAAGTTGGGCTGTAAATAAAATATTTTAATTTTTACTTTAGACGTATAAGCGGACGGTTAGCTGCTAGAGCGGCAACGGAAAGAAACTGTGACATTGCAAAGAGGAAACTAGATTATGCGGGTGATACGAAGAGAACGCCTAAAGTTACCGTCAACATTCTCAAACATAAGCGTAAGGTAAGTTGCAAACATTTTTATTATGTTACCTCATCCACAGCCGAGTACATAATAATAATACAAAGTTAAGATTTTACTTCTACCCGACTTATCTTTACGGAACCCTCAGTGCGCGAGTAGGACTCGTTCGCATAATTTTCATGTGTTAGGTATATATTTTTCTTTATTTTTTTCTTACTAAGTGTTGTCGATGATATTCCAGTCTCACGGCAATCGTCGAAGTGGTGGGCGGCGCTCCATGAACGCGACGCGCTCCAGCACGCGCTCGCGCCCAGACGATGACGACAAGTGTACCGCCGCCGGGGCAGGGACCGGGGCCGATCCGCTCATGGAAACCACACTGCTTACCACATACACCGATTTTAAGGTATATATTTTACTAGCTGTTCCCCGCGTTCCCGGGATAGAAAGTAGCCTATAACCTTCAGGGATAATGTAGCTTCCTATTAGTGAAAGAATATTTCCAATCGGACCAGTAACACCAGAGATTAGCACGTTCAAACAAACTCTTCAGCTTTATTATTAGTATAGATAATTATGCATGTTACCCTGTAGACCAAATTTGAAATACATCGTGCAAAGCTGATTTATTAACCCTGTGAATATACTTCTTGTAATAACTAGTTGTAAATGAGCATAACATGAGATCTTGGATTACGGATGTTTGGGTAACTTGAGGAGGGTAGCTTGAATTGACTAGTTACAGTAGTTACTGTGCACAAAATACTAGGTACGAGGCAAACTTTCCAACCGAACCCTATATCTGATGTGATCCTCATGTCTATTGGAAAACGAAACTATAGTTATCGTTACATTACGTTTTAATTTTCTTTATTTTCATTTTCAGGATAATATCGATGAAAAGAAGATCAGTCGTAGTTCAATGGCAAATACTAAACCGCAAGACTTTGTTCTCCCCACTATTGTATTTCATCCCCTCTCTGAAAGAAACACGCCTAGTTCGCAAAAAAAAACTCCGCGGACGAAAACACCATTGACACCAAAAATAGAAAAGGAGAACATCCAAAACATTAATGCGATGACGCCTAAAAATAATCTGTTATACACACCCACAAAGCTTACAAGATCTGCTCTTAAGTTGAACAATGACGGTTTTGCCACCCCTAGAGCACCGCTAAGCGCTAATAAAGTTAATTTACCTCGACAGAACACAGCTACTTGTTTATCACAAAAAACAACACCAAATAATGTTAGCAGGTCTAAATCGCACTCTCATTTAGTTCGAGTGAAAAACTTACCACCTCTTATTTAATAAAAACTGACTTCATGACTTATAATGACGTATTTCTCTTTTCTGCACTCTTTTAAAAACTGCAATATGTGAACAGAAGTCTTTCAATGTACCCTCATTAATTAATAATTACAGGCCTGTATTGTTAATTAATTATGTAAAGTTTTGCAAATACGTTAACTACTCGCTTTTCTATCAATGTATATTTGAATCTCCGCTATGCAATTGTGTTTGATATTATTATGATTGATATTATTAGTATTTTAATTTTTACGTAGATTTATAAGGTTTTAGTTTTTACAAGAAATAATTATTTTAATTGTCAACGATTAGAATACATGTTTTGTTTTATAGTTTTGATGATCAACATTTTCTTAATATTATAATAATGCCTCCTGGCTCACGGATTTGGTTATTATTTTAAATATTTAAATGACGTCTAACATTTAGGGATTAGTTTTAATATGAGTGTTGTTCACTAAATCCATATATTTTAGTAATTTATAATAACGAATAAAAAAAGTTACGAAATAAAAAAAAAGTTCTTTGTGCTACATATTTGAAAACATAGATATTTTTAGCACGTTGATCGTGACGTAGATAAAACTATATTACTATTCCACTAGGTCGAGCACTTGACTATGGCGAGTGCGAACGCGATTGTACTACTCTCAAACTTATTCCAAGCTACTGTATTTTACCGGTACGTAGTAAATACATTTATGATCTTCGATATCATTGCATTTCAAAGATGGCAGCTCCTCAATACTGAGTACAATTTCATATAATGAACCAGTTTTGGAAGACGGTACTTAAAATTGTTCGTAATCAGTATTTAAAACTCATCAAATAATTTAAATAATGATAATTTTAAATGTACATAATGGTTTTAATAAATTTGCATAGTTCAAATATGTTGTTTAATTTCATAGCCTATGAGATTATTCTGAATACATTTGTGTCTCCAAATAGTCACACTATTTATTCAGCGATGTCAATATATTTTGATTTCGATGTTGGACCTACTGGTAGAAGGTTTAGAAGAGCAGTTGATGCCGATAAAAATGATATAAAGTTATTTTGTGATCTTAACTATACGGAAAAACTGTTCGGTGATGTCGATATTGGAAGTTTAATGTAAGCAAAAGAACGCATTTTTATTCGTTAAGGAAATTATAGGTAGATACACTTATAATAATGGAAAATGTTCATCTAGCCTACATTTTATTAGCTACAGTAGGTAGGTAGGTATATTACCTACCTATAGTATACTAGAATCTGGTTTCAAAATAGTCATATGTGAAGTAAGTAAGTACGTCTCAGGATATAATTATTATCTTAATAGCATCTCTGTATATTTGGCTATAGTGAGTTATCGCCTCTATCAATATGTATGATAAACGAGAACAAAGAAGTGGTGGGGTTCATGGCACTCTGTGACCATCCTAACGTCACGGGCGTTGATCCCGCCGATTGGGAGATATGGATCAGAAACATGTACCAGTAAGTATAATATTTGCCTTATTTGCTACAGAATTTGCCCATGCATGCCATTTTTATTTTTAATTAGAACACAACGTTCGTCTAATAGCTTTTGACTCGAGATTGATGATTTGATGTGATTTTGCTCAAGGCAGCACTGAGAACAGCAGTAACAGTTTTGTAAGTTTGTTAGTGTCTAATAAATTGTTTTCTTTTACAGGAAATATTATCTATCCCGTAACACTTTGTTTATACATTTCATGTGTTGCATAGACTCGGTCACAGAGTATTTTCTAGACGAGGCCATCATATCTGTGTTTCAAAACGATACTTATTTATTGAATATTATTTTGATGGTGCCTTTTTATTGTTCGGAAGGTTAGTCACATATTGCAGATCTTATAGGTCGATTCACTCTATGGATGGCCAAGCTAACACGTCTATTCTGGAAGTTTGGTCGACCATTCAAATAATATTTCAAACTAATGTTTAAATATTTTATTTCACAGAGAGTATCACGAGATTTGATATAACATTTAAGAAACGCCATGTTTATAAATACAGTGCTAGGCGTGATGAGGAGACTGAAAAAAATTGTGACCATTTCTATCATTTCAAGCGGCAAGAATTTTGTCCTAAATTAAATATGCGCCGTGCCGTGTACGTTAACAATATGTATCATTGTTAGGTTTGAAAAATTTATTTGAATACGGAGTTTTATTTGACGTAGATGCCTGTTGCAATCATTGCAATATATAAACCATATGAAGTTAATAAGCTTTTATTGTGAATACTACGAGTTACCTACTACTTAGTAACTAAGCAAGGTATTAATTAGTACACATGTAATTGTTTTTATCTATAGAGAAGAAGATAACGATGACATAGTGGAAATATTAGATAAGAAATGCCCAAAACTAAAGGAAATATATGGTAGTTACTACATTAGTGAACTAGTTGGACGGCACCCAGAAAGCCAAAGGAAAATAATTGTTGCTGAAGTAAGTGCCTTCATAGTCACTACCAAAATAAGTCAATAGGCAGATAATTAAATATTCATATTAAATCAACCATAGTAAACAAACTCAACCTTTAGGTACAAATAAACCATTATTTTTCGGATAAATTAAAAATAGTTTCTTCTAATAGTTATTTTTTATTTACCTATTTTTTCCACACTAAGAATTTATTATGATTTATTATTTTCACAGCAGCATGAACGTGCTGTAGGTGTAATGTGTCTAAATTCAGATATCAACTATGAAAAGCTACAGAAGCTGTATGAGTTACGACCATTTTACGGATTGAGGAAAGCAACACCACTTGAAAAAGAGCAGAATAAGCGTAGCAATGTACTACTGAATACATTTGGGTACCTATATACTTAAATCTATTAAGATAGGTACATTCTTATTAGTTTCTCCAGAATATGATTAAAAAACAATTATGATATTACCATAGGAAACCAATAATGCATGGTAAATTGAGCCCGTTTGACCATCTCACCGCAATGGAAGCGACTAATTTATATGAAAATGTAAGTTTTTAACATATACCTACATATAACATAGGTACTTACAAATTATGGAATTATTAGCGCCCATGTCCACAGATACTATATAGATGACTTTCCAAAACCGATATTACTGAACATTATAGTTCCATTGCGTACGGTATGGTTTACAGGATACATCAACAGAAAATCTAGCAGGCGCCAGAACCAAAAAGTTGAGTAAGGTGAACTTCAGTCGAAGTGCTGCGATGAGACGTAGCATGGATCTGATGAAGTTCAAACAACATCACTCGGATGACTACAGCGAAAGATCACCTACACCTTCGCAAGTAACTGATTATTCAGTCGCTGATTTATTGGATGAGGACCCATTTGATTATGATATTATTAATATTGATACAAATTTACTTGCTGTACCAGAGGCTTTGTCTTATCATTTTATGTAAGTATTTAAGGACAAACACATTTTATAGGTATAAATACTTCATAATAAACTGAAAAAACCTTTTTCGTTTAAAAGGACGAAGTCCAAAGAATTCTCAGGACAATCCATGGATAACGTAAGGCGATGTAAACCAAGAAGTGCGTAATATTTCTAAAGAATAATGTACTTATGTATCATTATCCGTTATAGAAGTATAAGGTACTGACGAAGTATATATTTTCAGAGAGAAATTCACTGTTCACTACAAATAAATGCGAAGAACCTGATACAACATATCGTGGGGGCCCAAATGCTTTTATGATTGAATTATATGGCCTTCGTCACGACATAGACGATAGGTACTTATTCTAAGACTTTATATAGAAATATTAACAAGCAGAGGCGAAGGGGCAGCCTAGGGGCCACAGTCCCAGTGGCTGGAGCATTTTTTTATACTAAGGCAGCAAACAAGCATACGACCCACCTGGATGGTAAGTGTTTACCGTAGCCTATGGACGCTTGCCACACCTGGAGTATCACTCGCGCGTTGCCGATCCTGCAAGAATCTCTTCACACCAGCACAACAAGCTCAAAAGACTGGCTTGCCTTATCAAAAAACTCAAAAATCAATTATGGTCTTACTTTGCACTTACCAAATTGTCAAACTAACAAACGTCACCTAAGAAGGAGTCTGTTACGGTGGGGGAGGTCCCAAATGCCAAGTAGGTACCTAGACCCTGGCCCTCTAAGTCCGGGCCTGCACCTGATGCCTACCGTCGCCTATCTATGGACATAATTATGTAGGTACCTACTAGAGGGATTGCCAATGTGTTTGCGACCTGCCGGAACACATCGGTAGATATAGGTACAGTATAAACTTTGGATTTTAAAAGCTAACGACCATTCCAGATATGCATTCGACTTATTAGAAGCTGCCTTTGAAATAATGAAAGAATATGATTATTGTATACTTCGTGTTCCGTCTGCTGAGAAGAGTTTTCCTTTACTTCAGCATTTTTGCGTGAGAATTGTTATCTTATCTAGTAGTTTAATTAATGTGACGGTAAATTAAAATTCTAGGTACTTATTTTTAATTTTGCAGTTCGTTCCAAAAAGAAGAAATGTTTGTTCCAAATATGCTCTTTATGTAGCACACAGGTGCTCCGTTCTCGGGTACGGATTAATTCCTTTAAATATGTATTTAATATAGATGCCATGTACCTAATAAATTGATAATTGTCAATATAGGAGATTAAGAGTACGCAACGTCGAGATGATAGATATACCCCAAATTGCAACTCTGCTGCAACACTTGGACGGAAATGAAACAATATGGTCGATCGAGAACAGCATATTGAGAAATAAAAAATATCAAGCTTACGTTTTCTTCAGTGGTTTATCGCTTGTTGGTCTTGGAATTTTAGAGTATGAAATTTTAAAATATCTAATATTTTATTTTTAGATAATAGCTTTTCAGACTTTCCTGAAGTGTCTACTGACTCGCTTATCTTTTTATATAATATAGCTGTTCCCCGCGGTTTCACTCGCGTTCCCGGGATAAAAAGTAGCTTCCTGTTAGTGAAATAATTTTTCGAATCGGACCAGTAACTCCAAAGATTAGCGCGTTCAAACAAACAATCTCTTCAGCTTTATTATTAGTATAGATATAGATGATAGATAAAGAACGAACGTCGCCTCTCATGTCCACTCATCTCGCTCGCACGATAACGAGCTAATGAGCAAAATGCCAGGGCATGTTATTCTCGACGAACAACAATGGCCTGTTTAATTTTTTGGATATTTTTTTATTGGCATAAATCATATAGGTACACTAAAAGGGTCAAAACCAAATTATTATTATGTACGCTTTCAGACCACCGGAACAGATAGACTTCATACGTGCCAAGTTCAATTTAGAGTGGTTTCATAATCACAAGTACCATGTGAAAGGTCAAGGAATCAATATTGGTATTGCAACACTTAAAGCGGTTTTGGTTTACCCCGCGTTCGAAGCGCACTATAGGTTCTTTGCACGAGAGATGATGCGGCTCTCAGGATCTTCCACCCTCTTATGGCTGACTGCCTATAGAAATAAATGGGTAAGCAAAAATAAATACCAACATTTAAAATTACCAAGTAATTATAACATGGTCTGAATTAGATACTTATAATTATAATATGTATAATACACCATAAATTACGTCACATGAATTTCACGACTCTTGGACTTGGGCTAAATACTGAAACGCCACGGTCAATTGACGACATAAGCTTAACTTAAATGTGAGTGGCGTTTCAGTATTTGGCCTTCACAGTAGTTCTAAGATTATCTCCTACGTGTTCCTTCAAATTTGATAATATACTTTTGATTGCCGATTTTTTAATATTTTTTACCAACTTATCTTGCAGATGGCGCACAAAGCGAACTCTATGGCATCAGCAATGATACCTTTATTGCCTAGAACTTCAGAAATAGATAGCACTTCTATTCCTGAAATGAAGAAGATAAACACTTTGGCGAGAAACATGTGCGTAGGTTTTTTTAATTTTGATCTAAATATTGTTTATAGTTCGTAGTATTTAAAGAATGAATTTGTTAATACTTATATAATTAATATGTTACTATCAGAATGGCATTTAGTACGTGGTATCTTGGAAAAAAAATTACGAGCGTACCAATGGTAAATGTAACCACACGAATAGTAATTATTGGTGCTTCAAGAACTAGTATGGCTTTCCTTAATACACTACTATTTAGGTAAGAAACAGATGTTTCATTAATATTTTAGTTAGTAAGCTGACGTAAGAATGGGAAGAAGGGTTTCGAAAGACGCATAAAGCGCCAAGCGGAACGTCAGCTCATACGGGATTCTACCACAATGGTAGTCTCTGGTAGACCGATGATCCAATGAGACATTGTCAGTGCCTAAAAAAAAATCATTATATCATTCCATTATATTCCACATCGCAGTTTCTGTAGGTCTTGTCTGATGAATATAGCCCATTAATGGTGCTAATGTTTGTAACTAGTAGTTTTTTATAGAACTCATCTTTAATTATTGAGCGATTAAACATCTCATATTATAAATCAAGTTTGAGATGCTAACGCACTTTCTTTCAGCGACGCCTCTTCATACCTTACGTTTACAAATGTGACGCTTATATCATCGGAGGGGTTGCCATATGTAAGGCAGTGTAAGGTCGCTGCTGAAACTATGTTTCCTCAACACCGGACCAGCTCTGACAAGTATTTGAAGAGTGTCCCATATACTTATTATGTGAATGTTGTCCATGGAAACATGGTAGAGATTAATAAGTGAGACTCTTTTCTTTGATAAAGTTCGTCATTGTCATCAGTTTGTCCCTATACGATCTCCCTCACAACAACGATATGAGCTGAGATGCTTTCTATGCTGAGTCATCACATTAGATATATTTAAAAAAAAATTGTGAATGAGATGATAATTTTCCAAATTTCATTTTGCAGACATGAAAAGTACGTAACCATTTCCAATGGCAATAACTATTACTATGACCTCCTTTTCTTGTTATTTGGTAAACAATATCAGCATCCTGATTATTTGAAGCCATTGTTGGAAAGAGAGAGAGAAAAAAAGTAAGAACAAAACCTTTAATTACGGTAGTAAGAAAATCTAAATCTATGTATAAAACAAAATACATATCATCTCATTTGTTTTAAATTTACTGGCCGTTTTGGCATTAAAAAAATCGAAACAAGCCATTAAACTTTTTCTTTTAATTTCATAATCTTCTAGATATCTTAATGGACGCTGCATGGCCAGTATTATTTTCTTTTATGTTGTCAGGTCGGTGAGTAGATCTTTTTGCTGGCACTTTTTAAAAGATGTTTTTTTTATAAAACCAGGTTTTTTTTACAAAATGATTTTTGTTATTGCAACTGGGCATTGCCAAATTTTTCTTCAGATGGTGGGCCGGCAGGATACATTATAGCTTTTTTTTTGGAATGGACTAAAGTTGGTAGTCTCTAACGGGATGGTTTCCTTACCGGACAAAAGATTCAACATTCCATTTTTATGTAAATAATTTATTTGCAGAAGTGGCTATGACCCGCCATATGTTCGGTTGGACGTACCAATACGCAATGATGTGGATATCGAAGCTATGCAGTACTCAGCTGAGGATACACCCGAGAATGTGTTCATTGTAAATAACATAACAGAGGCGAATAAAGCTTTGACTTACGTTAAAAACTTGTCATGGCAAAGCAGTAACTGTACGTAGACTAAAATTATAAACAACTAGCTGACCCGGCAGACGTTGTCCTGCCCTGAGAACAAAAATAAAACTGGGACCTACAAACCTATCCCTACCTACTCCTATCTACCTCTACCTGCCACTACCTACCTTACCTACCTACCTTACCTACCTACCCTACCTACCTACCCTACCTACCCTACCTACCCTACCTACCCTACCTACCCTACCTACCCTACCTACCCTACCTACCCTACCTACCCTACCTACCCTACCTACCCTACCTACCCTACCTACCCTACCTACCCTACCTACCCTACCTACCCTACCTACCCTACCTACCCTACCTACCCTACCTACCCTACCTACCCTACCTACCCTACCTACCCTACCTACCCTACCTACCCTACCTACCCTACCTACCCTACCTACCCTACCTACCCTACCTACCCTACCTACCCTACCTACCTACCCTACCTACCTATACCTGCCACTACCTACCCCTACCTACCTTACCTACCTACCCTACCTACCTACCCTACCTACCTACCCTACCTACCTACCCTACCTACCTACCCTACCTACCTACCCTACCTACCTACCCTACCTACCTACCCTACCTACCTACCCTACCTACCCTACCTACCTACCCTACCTACCTACCCTACCTACCTACCCTACCTACCTACCCTACCTACCTACCCTACCTACCTACCCTACCTACCTACCCTACCTACCTACCCTACCTACCTACCCTACCTACCTACCCTACCTACCTACCCTACCTACCTACCCTACCTACCTACCCTACCTACCTACCCTACCTACCTACCCTACCTACCTACCCTACCTACCTACCCTACCTTACCTACCTACCCTACCTACCTACCTACCCCTACCTATCCTATGTCCTTCTCCTGGCTCTAAACTACCTCCCTGCCAATTTTCAGCTAAATCGGTTCAGCCGTTCTTGAGTTATAAGTGGAGTAACTAACACGACTTTCTTTTATATATATAGATTATATATACATTGACTCCCCCCCCGTACCCCAGTGACGCTTACATGGAGCCTACATCGCATGCTGGCTAGCTGAGCGCGGTGAGCGACAACCACGCGACTTTTTTCTAATACTTGCATTTTTAAACTCGTGATATCTTCCGAATGAAATGTCCGAATTGAATAATTCAAAAAGTTATAAAAAGGTATTAAAGCCGTCTTGAATATAAAGTAATTTATTTTGATGAGGATTAATACCAAGGTACAAATGAAGAGCCTTTTCAAGAGGCGGCATATATAAATTAATATTTTAGAATAAAAAACTGCTTACTGTGACATAACTATAATATTTAGACATATGCTGTCGCGACACTTTTTGTAGATAATGATGAGTTCTGCAAAGTCGTAGTAAATGATTTTGTTCTATCATCAATAGTTTTCGCAGCGCACGCGACGTAAGGAATTTTTCAGGTCATTTTTTTACACCTTATGTTACATTATTGGAGTTTTAGTAAGGATCCCTAATTTTTTTTTAAATATAATATAGCCTATGTTACTCGGGGATAATGTAGCTTTCCAAAGGTGAAAGAATTTTTGAAATCGGTCCAGTAGTTTCGGAGCCTATTCATTACAAACAAACAAACAAACAAACAAATCTTTCCTCTTTATAATATTATTATTAGTATAGATATAGACTAGGTACCTGTTTCCCGTGGTTTCATCCACGTTCCTGGGATAAAAGTATATACAGGGTGGAAATTTGAGGCAAGGGCAGCTACCTTAAGGGTTGAAGCCACGCGAATATGGTCTTAGGAGACCGTCCCTTATTTTTTGAGTTATTGCTATCGGCATTTACAGATTTTGAAAAAAATTAACCTACCTGCAGTCAGCGAGAAATCGACGATTTTTCAAAATATTTTTTATTAGCTTAATCAATCCTGTCTCCGACAAAGATCAAAAGGCTTTATGGGGCCAAGTTAGGTTAGGGTATCAGAAATATCACAAATTGAATCAAAAATTCCCATACATTTTATTAGTAAATTAATTTATCATACTGTAGTGACATAGTCAAATGAAAAAAAAAACTTTGCTGTAGATAAAGTATTAGTGTACGGTGCCAAGATCCACGCGTACTGCTGTATGAGCGCTCTCCTCGAGTCAAACGTGCCGCCGGAGAACATCGTGTTCATAGAACCTTTCCCGCCTGAGGACTCTTATAAGACTAGAGTGCCTGTGTTTTGTAACGTTAACGTTAGTCACATTAATTCATCTTACAATTATTTAAAAAAACTGGATTGGATGCGAAAAAAATCTCTTTGCAATTTTATCTTAAGTCCTGGGATATAAGGTAGCAGTAGATTAAGCATCTATGTGAAGTCCTCTACTTGCCAATGAAAGTCTCGTCAAAATAGGTTCAGCCTTTATTAAGATTAGCCCGGAGAAACTGTTTGAAACCATTATTTTGAAATTGCAGACAAACATTTGCAGACACAAGTTATTAAATTTTGAAGTTTTACATTAGTACCGCTATATACCTAGTTACATTTTGTTTAAAAAGTTGATATGTAATAAATAATAGCAATAAATATATTTTACTATAGGTTGACCAAACTGTTCGTGAAGTCCTGAATAACTTGAAGATCACAGTTTATCGTTCGTACTACTTCCAATCTTGGTCAGTTGATTTCGACAACGTTGTCACACACGTGGAATTTCTATCTCAGTTCCATTTTCTGCGACTTGAGTGCTCCGCTTTCTTCTACTATGGAAAACAGGGGGTTAATACCGAAGCTTTTATTGGTAAGAACTGGTAACATATTATATCATAATTTTTATTACTTTAATATACAATATAAATATGTAGATACCTACATAAATGTAAGTAAGTATTAAGAATGCATAGTGGTGTTATGGTTACTCGCTTGTTACTTCACAAGCTCATTTCACACGCCAATTACACCTTATTGCTATTATGGTACAATTATTAGATATTTAAGTCAAAATCGAGTACAGACCTACTATGTAGATTAGAAACCAAATGTGCCATTTATACAGCGACAACAGTAAGCACATTTTTATGGATTGTAGATTAATATTCTCTTTGTTGCGAACACGGGAACTGCTGCCGACAAATTGTTTTCACAGTTTGGTAGTTTTATAAAATTGAAATATTTCTTTTGTGTTTCAATAAAAAAAAAAAAAAAGTTTTATATGTAGATATTGATTCTTATTTCTTTCAGCTTTAAACAAAAGTGGTATGGCATACGATGGTGGTATATTGATTGACCACAAATTCACCACAAAGGATCCCTCAATATATTCGGCAGGTCCTGCCACTATTTACTATAGGCGCTACTTTGCTCAAACCAGCAGGCACAAGTTTTATGATTCTTATGAAATTGGCGAAAAGGTGATCCTACAAGATATTGTTGCATAAATATAGAATATGAACTCGTCTAGAATCATCTGCCTCTCTCGTTTCTTCAGGATCATCATGTTGTTACCATTATACATTTATAATCCATCCGTACCATTTCTTCTTCAATCTAGCTTTTCTGACATGTCCATCATTAATTTTTTAATCCATGATTTTATTCACAAAGCTTTCATCCTTCTATATTGCTAAACTCCACATTTGCAAATGGATTCCTCCACTGGCCCTACATGCTCATTCATAATCCCATCCATTCTTGTTACTTCATACACCCGTCTTTTTAACTAACTACTATTATGTTTCGAGTAGATAAGTATGGTCTTATAAATACCCTCTCTCAACAAACGGTCTTTACTAATAAAGGTAACTCACATAACTATAAATAACGAAATATATAAAAAGAAACAAATATACATTCTCAATGTATCTCATAGCATTACAAGCATGGGTACGATACAATTTACATATCTATATAAGATCAAATCGAATATTAATGTTATTTTCATAAGTTGGGTGAACAAATCAGAAATCAGTTGGATCCCTTGTTTTCCGGAAGGAAATACATACCTGGACGAAATGCCGTAAAGTTCTCAACCAAAAATGTGAGTTTTAGTTCCACATCAAATGACACAAAATCGTGCGGAGATATAAACGGATCGATGAATCAGAAAACATCTTTATCGTAAGTGATTATACTACCTAGTTATATTATGGCGTTATAACTGTACTCCGTAGGTATCCGTAATTATCTTAATTTATTAAAAACATGATTTACTTCAAAGGCGTGATTCAATAACACCGTTAGAAAAACTACCAGAATTTGTGAAGCCTATAGTGACATATTGCATCTTGCCTGGAGGTCTGCAATACTTGGACGTGCGATCCCCAGGATTGAAGTTTCCACATCACTATGTGCAATCATTAAAGTATAATGTTAGTAGAAATAATAGGTACTCTAGTTCCTTAGCATGAAGACGATTTAGGCATCTCTAATTAGGAAATTATAAATAAATCAATTAGACACAATTGTTGGATAGAAGTATTATCAGGAGCGTATTAGGTACTCTTACTTATCACATAGGTAAATTATAATACCTTTATATCTTTGGGATAATTAATTATTCATAAAATTTAAATAAAGTTGATGTAAGGTACCTACATTATTTTGCCTGTCGATAATTCAATCAAGTACTGATTCCAGGGATATGTCTTGGAAACATTCAAACGTGGTTATTTCAAGCTTCACTTAAATAATGATCTGATAGTTGATGCCATCACTTGTTTGAGTCCAGAAAAGTATTCTCTTGAGAACTTTAGGAGGATCTTCGGTTTGTCCGCAGTTGTCCTCAATAATGTGCACCTGAGATATGCTGTAAGTTTTATAAGTCTTCTAATACGTTAAGTATGCCTCTGTAATGTAATACATTTCCAATTGTTACGGTTATCAGGCCAATAAATTGGATGACTTCTACGAATACTTTAGATCGCCGTGGGCGTTCTTTTTGTACTACGACCAATCTGATGACTTATTCGCTACGGTCAAGGAACTTTTGCCAAAGGTGGGTAGTGTACCTATAGAATTTTTACTGGAGGTTTTAAAAGATAACTTTTATTAGTAAGAAAGATACTTTTCAAGTGTAATTTCAGGGGCAACGCAATGGTGAAACTATAAGAGAAGCGTTACGGTTTGTCGGGGAAAAGCTGAGTGCAGTAAGATGTTTTAACTTATTCTCACAATAAATTCCACTTTTATTCACCTTTTTTTAAGTTTTTGTGAGAACATAATCTCACTAAATATGGTAAACATACAAAGCCTTGAGATTTTCAGCATGAGTGTAAACGACTACTCGTTTCCTCACAATTTATTCTTTTTCCGAAAGCTGAAACTTACTATAGGGTTTAATAACGGTCTTTGGTCTCTACCACTGAACTATAGGGTAAAACCTGGATAGATGCCCCAGTAGGATAGATGCCCCGATGTAATTACTCTAGTTTCGCGGATGAATCGCATGCTATTTTATTTATTTATCGGGAGACATTCCAACTACCACTAAGTGGACTATGTCTCAAGTCTCTGTGCGATTGCATGGGAAGGCAAAATGCGATCAAAGTTTTTTCGGGATGGATGCCCTGTTTCTCAGCAGGGCGTCTATCCTAAACGTAATTTATATGGACTAGGCAACAATCCCATATATGGGATAGATGCCTCAAAATGTAGAGGTCCGCAAAAATCGCTAATACTCTGGAAATATCAAAGATAATGTTTTTTACTTTTCATAAATTTGTAGATAAAAAAACACATGGGGTAAAAACCAAAGTACTTGCCAGTTTTACAAATAAAATATTTTGATTTTTGTACTGGGAGATATGAAATGATTTCAAAAAGTGGGGCAACTATCCTGGTTTTATCCTACCTAATATTTTATAGTATTGTTGGTGATACATACAATAAAATGTAGCCGGTAACTGTACATTGAATGCCATTTAACAAAATGTTATGGAGTTTAGGTATCAGATGAAACTTTTTTCAGACATCCAAATTGAATGCGAAACTAAAGATTCGGACTAATTTTGAATCGTCGCCATATATTGAAGCCATAACAGACTATGTGATAGAATGGGTCTCAGAAAACGACGTGCTGCTACCAATGTACTTGAAACCTTCCCAGCAATCTGAATTCTCGCATGACCTGGAGAAGAATCCAGCTTTTAGAAAGAGGAAGACTACTATGACGAAAATAATATCTATGATATTCTAATTGCTTTCTAGTGTTGAATAAATTTGGATTTGCTCTTTCCTTTAATTCCTTTTATTTAGGTAAAAAGTCCTGATTAGATGTTCTTTAAAAATGGAAATTGTAGTCGTTATTAGACCAAAAAGAAAAAAAATATTGTCAAATAGACAGTATGAAACGTCAACATTTATAATTTTTGCGTAATTTTGAGTTTGTTTATTTTTATAAATAACATAATTATTTTTTAAATCATGACACAACAAAAGGCTTGCAAGCCTCTAGTGCTTAACGAACTATTAATACAAAATGTGAACACATGGGGTAACGTGCAGTATAACATACCTTTGAGGCTCTCCAACAACGAGACGAGGACTGGAACCAGCATTGCTTTGCGGCATATACCTGCTATTCCGCACAGTTTGGATTGCGTGAGTTCATAAAAATTTATGCCTTGCTGCTTTGGTGCTTGATTTTTTGTGATACATGTAACTTACAAATAAAAAACCTTTCACCAGCATTACCAGGTAGTTTTTAGAAACCGGTATTTTGGCCAAAGGATGTCTCATCGAAGAAATTTGTATATATAGCCTTTTTTTTTAAATCAGAAAGTTGACAAACAGGCAGGCGGTACACCTGATGGTAAGTGGTTAGGTACCGTCGCCATTTGCAATACTAGAGGTATTGCCAATATGTTGCCGACCGGCTCTGAAGTGAAACACACCGATAGGTGCTCGGCGCTAGATTATCAACTTGAGGGTGGTAGCCAGCCAGCCAGACGGGTACTACAAAGTACCCTACCACCGTGCTATGGTTTCCTCACGATCATTCTTTTCCTTCATTAAAGGTCTAGCCAATGTCTAGCAGTGCACGTATGCAGGTTAAATTAGATGATGATGAGATGTAATATTTTCGTTTCTAATTATTCATTACATTAATTATTGTTTTCCATTCATTTCATCTAATCGCATTGCTATGATATGCAAACATTCTTCCAGAAAATCGACATTCCTCTGCCAGAGCGAGTTACCGGACGAGACATGGTTGTGGAGAAGGAGACTTATAAGACCACTACAGGGGAATACTGCGTGAAGCCCAACCCGAACAAAGCCATGGAAAGGTCAGATTGTTCCATCAACTGTCGCAGAGTCATATTTATGACTGGCGTTGAGAAGCGTGTTGGTACCTATTTTAATTCAATCTAAGTTTAATTGCGCTTGTTAAATTTTGGCTTTGAATTTGAATAGTGAAATAAAAATAAAAATATTCAGTGAATAAATAGAGGTTACTGTAACCCCGAACGGTAAGGATCCTGGAAAATAATACCTACTAGGTAAGTACATTGGGCATTTATTTATTTTCAGTTGCAAGGTAAAAACATCACACAACCAATAATGTTATCAGAAATGAAAGATAACTACAGAGGCTTGACAAATTCACCTACTGCTCCGCCAGAGATTACTGTTCGACCACCTGACCCTGAGTACATATTTGATGTAAGTACACGAGTAATAAGTTAATAAGTACATTTTGACAAAACTAAGAGCGCGGCCTAATTAGGCTCACAGTAGCGGCAGACTATCTTCTGACTGACTCTGAGCGGCGCCGGCGTATCGGTCGCTAACTCAATGTATCGCGCGCATCGCTCACTGAATGAGTCGGCAAGCGAAACGCCACAAACTACGTAACTACGCGCAGTATGGACACTCCATTTAACAACTATAAGGAGGCAAACTGGAAGCAAACAGCCGCTAACTGTGAGTCTAATGAGGACGTTCCCTAAACGTTTAAGATGACAAAGACTAAATCAACAGGTGGTTGCAGCTGGAAGAAATGAAGCACCCGTTATACCAGATAGTGCTAGAGGATTCAGAAAACTGCTAGATCCCTATGTTTCAACATACAGAGCCTATCATAAGCCTTTTTCAGTAGAAGACCAATATGGAATTGGTGCTAAGGATCAGATTTCTTACTATTCAGAGATTGGTGTGCCAAAGGTAAAAAACTCTTCTGGTCTTAACATTCTAAAAAATCTACTCAATTTATTTCTTAATTTTGTTAACAAGGTTCGTGGCTTCGGTCCGAGACACAAAGAGATATGGATGCCTCTGACTGCTAAAGTACACAGAAATGTTTACGATAGAATCCATGTTAAAAAAGAGTGCAAAGAAGTTGCTGCCTGTCACAATCCAGTCAATAACCTCAAAGGGTAACAATAAGAAATTGACAAAATGTATTCAGTTTTTTCTATAGAACTATAGATCTATCGTGGGTATTTTTCTATTTCAGAGTTTTCGTCTCTGAAACTAAGAAGAAATTTAAAATACCATTTGCCCATTCGTCTCTTGCTACGTGGTCCCATGGAGAAATGTTCGATCTTGCTCCTTTCCCTCCCAATCCTTACCAAACGAACATAGCACCTTTCATGTACTGCAGTGATTATTGTCACATATCGCAGGGAACCCCACCGTACACCGTTATAGATCAGATCAACCATGACATGCCTCCGCACAAGAAGTGTATTCAACGACACATAGTCTCCAGGGATTCGTGACTTTATTATAACCAATGCTAATGAAGAGATGCCATTAAATCGTTTTTGTATTTTTAACAGGTAATTTTATTTATACCTATATATAAGGTATTTTCGGTAATTTAGATTGATTGAGAGATCAGTATTATAAGTATTTCAGTAGAGGAAATCAAATAAATCTCTGTTGTATGTTATAAGGTCATTTTATTTATATAATAATTTTGTAACAGTTCAGAGTATTAGAAGTGTAGCGTGTAAAAGTAGCATTCTTGCTCAGCTCATCTGAAAACAAAAAGGATAATCAGACAGAATTATTTTTCTTGGTTTCTGGTTTTATTAATAAAAACTAGTGCGACCCAATAACTTAGTCCCTCGCCTGCAACTTTACAGGGAAATAATCTTATGCCTTTCCATGTGATTTAAAATTACCTTTATCTTTGTTTAGTACCTAATTGTACTCGCTTGATTTTGGCAGTAAAGCTGTTTAGTTACTTGAATTTCTAATAATTACTTTCCATATCATCAAATTAATTGAACATTACTTCTTCATTTCATGCGGATTTCGTAAGGCAGACTTCAGATTTCGATTTTGAGATAGTTATCTATAAAAACATGTAGTGAATAATATAATACTAAATTATGTGTTGTAATTTAATTGCATTTTTGGATAAAGCGTTTGTAAATAAAAAATTATAAAATACCGTGGGCTTTAACACAAAACAACTTGCGCACGCTGGTACAGAACATTCGCAAAATATTTTCGTCTGGAAATAATAAAATAAAAGTTTATTAGCGTTCACTAATAATTGACGCTATCTATCGTATTTTCTATCTATTACTTACCTAATCTTAAAAAAGTTCGTACTCACTTTATTTTTTTTCTTTTCTTCGCTTTCAAACATTCGGGATTTAGGAGAACATTCGTTTTCGCTCTGAAATAATAAAAGTTTTGTAGGTATGTATTTAATTTCGCCGAATAAAGAAGTATGATGAGTGTTTTTTTAATCTCGTGATATCTTCCAAGACAATGATTTGGTGTAAAGGACAATTTTGATCTACATTTATAGCGTGGGTTTTAGTTTAAAAACCATAATAAATGATTTAAACTTACTGCCACGCATGAGCAAGAACCGTGATGTTTTTCCTTTTGTTTATCCATTTCTATTTATCTATTTGAGTTTTTTTTTCAAATCTGCTTTTAATCGCTTCACTCATAGCTGGATTTTTCTGAAAGAATAAATTATCGTGCTCACTAGTTCGAACAAATTTATAAACTTATGAATTTTGTTTTTTACTCACTCCAGGACAAAATATATTTGGACACTTGGTCTTTTTATCTGGATCTTCACATTTTCCACCCTAAAACAAGTGCATGTTTAAAAAATTGTAAAAGTTATAATATCGTAGGTCTAAATAGAGTTGTTCTTACTGGCGGACACAGTTCTTCAGGAGGACGGAGTGACCGTCGTCGCCGCGGCGCTGGACAAGGTGGGTTGTGGAAGCAATGTGTGGGGTTGCTGCAAGGTGCGCCGGACCTTGCTGGCCAGAAGCATGGCATCAGGTACGGGAAGCACGATGATGGTGGGATGCATTCCGGCATATGATGGCAGGACCTGGCTGTTTCAGGCTGAGGAATAAATGAAATAATATAAATAAATAATTTGAGAGTACTACTACAGTACAGTTTCATTCAATGGTGATTACTTTTTGAAGTATGCTGCTTGATCTTGGTGTCAACTCAATTGGAACTGGCTTATATTTTGATTTTTTATGGAGTAATACCTGAAAAAAATCGTGCAGTTATAAAAATTATAGTCTACAGAACTCTTGTTTCACAAAACACAAATTTGCTTGTGATTTCGTTGAGATTTTCAGTTGAATTACCTACAATAATTTTTGTAAATAAAATACATCATACTAGATAGAAAATACTTTGTTGTCACATAAAGTAAACAAAAAATATCCTAAAAAAATTAACAATGAACGGCATTATCACTAAAATGATCTCTACCATGCAAACAAAAATTCTAAATCTATGAGGAAACCTTTGAATGGAGAAAAGCTATAGGATAAGACGGAGGTAAGCAACACATAGGTTTAGTATATAAATATACAGTATCTAAAGTCTATATCTAACAGGGCGTAGACAAGCATGTCACAGGTTTAATAGATTTCCATAGAGTTAGCTAGCTAACTAACCTCCGCTGTCAGATGGCCGACGCTCAATAGGATATGCATTCGCAGAAACAGAAGAATTTTATAATTTGGCGAGCTCTACGAGTGCCAAATTTCCTACCCTTACCAAAATAAAAAGGGTTATATCTTACCTTAAAGCCATAGCAGTTATTGCAGTCTATCGTGCATTTTGAACTTGAATACGAACTCTGAAATAATGACTTACAAAAGTACTTATGATCATTTACAAGCAATGTTGAATTTTTAATACGCAATCATTGTCTTACTTTGCAGCTACAATTTCCTCTTGGACAGGAGAGGCACTAGAAGCAATATTGACGACGTCAGTGAAAAATAAATAGTTGCTGTAGAAAATATGTAAGGATACTTAATAAATATAACTCACAACTGGTTGGCAAGGTAGGTCATCCTGAAATCAAATGGATATTTAAAATAAGAAGTATGAAATTGTATACTCGGACTGTTTGTTTGTCGCCATGAGAACACCAGGTCAATAATCATAGTAGATACAACTAAAATAAACGTACGCAAGGTAGACTGCAAGGTATGCTGCATGGTCGACTACATGGTCGACTGCAAGTCGCTCCTATTCGTATACAAGATGGACATGATGGATCAAAGTAGCATTGCCGACATCCACCGCACTGAAATCGTTCAATGATATAAATTAGATATTAATTTCAAATAATTTCCCACACTATCTGACCCGTCCCACTCGGCAATAATACGATAAATATTTGAGACAGCACTACTAGGAAAAGAAAAGCAACCTGCCTTCACATTCCTTCTCTATTTCTGCAATTCCTGATATAACGCTGTCTCAGGGATCTTAGATAAAATGGTGGTTAAAATATTATCGTACTTTCGTCGTTTGCCGCGCTTAAAATTATAAATAGGTACAATCGGATAAATAAGTACCTTAAGCGAGTACGGTAGATCTGTATTACTCTGAAATAAAAAAAAAATCTACATTAATGGATTTGGTATAGGCTTCCTAAATAAATCTATCAATATATGTGTTTCAGCTGAATGATGCTAGTAATCAAAATCTGACTCACCCTGTTCGTGCAACATTGTGCACCACAACAGATTTGTACAATAGCAGTTTGATGAAACACGGCCCGATCGTCGTCCTTACGAATTTTTTTCGAAGGTCTCGATCCAACGATGGCTATGTTTGATAGCCCAAACATATTGTGCTCTTTGTCCAAGCGGAGTATAGTAGACAAGTATTTGTCTCCGGAACTGATGTGATTATCATGTTTTGTTTGTGATTCACAACTGCAGTTAGAGCTAGTGCTTGAAGCTGTTGGTGATAGTGACGGAGAACTGAAAAGATTTTATAACAACGGCTTAATGTCCTTTCAGATATAAGTCATTTTCAGCTAATTATATCGGCTTAGATATGAAACTATCCCAATTATTTTTTGTTTGGTTGATTACCTACTTTTTGACAACCTTTAAATTTTGTATATTTAAAACCGGTTTACACAAGGATGCTTGATTTAGTGCAACATGTGCTAAATTGGTAAAATAAACAATATTACCTGTTATCTTCAGATCGGTCTTCTTTTAATTCTTACCTTCGCACCAGTCAGTGCGTTAACTTTTCTGGAACGACATCATTCCTCTATACTGAGACATCAGCATTCAATCAAACAGTTATTTAAACAAAACCGTACCTGGAATCTGGTGCACCATCTTGTTCTTCAGTAAGCCACTTCATTTTGGTCAGTTTGAGAATGTTAGCATTATCACAAAGGAGGAAATCACATTCCTCAATCTCGGAGAGCTCGCTTTCTTCAGAGGCAGTCGTTGGCTGGAGATTGTTATAAGTAAATAATTAAATATCTACTAGCTACATAGTTAGAAGCTTAAAACAAAGTAAGTAGATATATTCTGATTAATAAAAATGTAAGCATACATAAGGTGTAGATGATTCGGTTTCAGCTTTGCACGGTCCTTCTAAGGCATCATTGTCATTTTTGTTATGTGACTCGATTAGTTCATGAAGAGCTTTAGTTCTTTCCACTCGAATGGGTTCGTCTTCCACATCAATCTTCAAAAAAAAAACATTTAACAAGATAGCATAAAACATGTTTATATTTTGCACATTTTAATTACTGCACTCTGTGAGCAAAATTTTTTCTATAAAGAATTTATTCAAGAAAATATTCGATTTTATTTATTATCAAAAGCATCCATAGCTTTTGTGTTTGTGTAAAATTGGCTTTGTTTTCTATATTGACACTGAATGACACAATTTATTATACACCACACTCAAGTAAAATATATATACATACAAATTAAAACTATATAATCTAAACTAACATTAACATTAACATAAAAAAATAAATAAAAACTTCTTACTACTAAGTAGGTAGTAAGAAGTTTTTATTTATTTTTTTAAGTAAAAAATTTGTCCCAAATCGCTGCCTAGCGGTAGCGTGCCAAGAAGGCTGGCCTCATTGCCACGCTGAATAGCAATGCTAATTCTTTGTGCAAAATACGTGCCAGCCTTCTTGTCATGAGAGGCCTGAATGAGTCGATAGGAGACCTCTTTGAACAGAAGATGAGCCTCCGGTCCCCAAGGCCCCAGAGTTTCTACCCCAAATGCCAAAAATATGTTGGTCCTCTGTAGACCATATTTGCGACGTTTGAGGCACTCTTGTTGTGCAGCCGCAGCGCCGGCAGCTACAGACGTGTCTGTAAGATGGGAAGGCGCAAGGGTGTCGACGCATGTAGCATCCCACACCAACGGCCTTCCCATCTTCCACGGCACCAATGACATTCCATCTGGTGTCTTGCCATCGTCGCGCACCAGGCCATTTGGTTCTAAAACTGCCGGTACACCAACGGTGACAAGAGCCCGACGGATTAAGTCATTGAGTGCCGCATGACGCGAAAGCCTCCCAGCACTCCTACTGCACGATAGGCCATGGTGACCAAGCTCATCCACATTGTCCCCGTAGGAGCAGCGATGAGGGACATTACATATAGTACCCAATCTTAGGCAAGTGCACAACCGGAATGTTGAGTTATCCAATAAAGTGCCCGTATTGGTTGATGGAAGGGCATTTAGTCAGTGCCCTGACTCCCATTTAGCTACTGCTAAGAGACGAGCTCGCTCAGCAGTACTGTCAGATGACTGTAAAAGAGACGTATATGACAGTCTACTCAGCGGCTCATCCCACATTCTTTGTGAATGTGTGGACAAAGGTAATTCTGTGCTTTAACTAGCCATCACCCAAACATTTCTGGCCTCTGACAGGAACGAAACCTCAAAGTCACCTAGTGACGGATTTAGAATACTTCCTATGAGGTCTCGCACACTGTGAACTGAGGAAAGAAATGCTGGTAGAGATACACTTGAAATTTTGTGAATTATGATAAATTTGATCTTCTGATCTTTGCTTCAGTTATGTAAAAGTATGGACGAACTGAAGTTGTGAAAAAATATTGTCCATCATAACCGCATTTTAACAACTATGGAAAGTTTTTTTTTATCAACAAAACCAATTCAATATTGGTACTTACGTCTTCGCATTCACCATAAAATGAATTCCTGTTTTGATCACAATCCTGAGATATGTATGGTTTGGGGTCATTTATAAGACACACATATGTCAAAAACACGTTCTGTTCTGAGGCACTGCTGGTAAGTTTCATCCTTCTCTCTGCTCCATACATGTTATATGGTATGTTGTTCGAGCTTGTGTATGTTTGTTGTGCCATCTTGCTTGCTTACGTAAACCTGGTTTGCATTGATGTCATCTAAAAAATCATTAGAATTAGTAAAGCAATTATTTAAATATCTCATAAAAATTAAAACTAACCATAAATGATAACAATACATAGCTTTAAGTTGTAAATGTGAGAATAATGTAAAAAAAAATATTAAGCCATTTCAATTGAATTTTGGTTTGTCATTTTGTGACAATGATTTGAATTATGTACTTATCAATTTGTTAATTTCCCCTTCTTTTCAGACGTGTTTCAGCCTGAATCTGTTGTTCGTTGAAAGAGTTTGGAATAAGTACTATATTGAGATTTGGTCCATAGTAAAAGTTGTTCATAATATAAAAATTAGTAAAGCAATTAATATTATTATTGAATGCTTCCACGCCTTGAAGCACAACAGGTGAATTACAAGAAACCCTGAATAATAGTGTATAAATAACACAACACCTTTACTGTAAGTTGCGATATCAGTATAAAATCGCACACCACAGTTTTGTTTCAATTTAAAAAAATCCGCGCATAATTGACAGAATTTATTCCATTATCTGATTAGGAAGTAATTTTTTACGTGTTGTTAACAATGGGGTGTCATGCGGTGTGAATTCGGCCGCTCGACGCTCGGTACACCGCACCCGTCGGCCCACCGGCCTGTGACCTTTTGTGCGGATGTGGTATATGTCATTGAGCGACGACAACGTATCACTCTGTATAGTAAATTTGAAACTAGAGCGAAACTAATGCTTGTTGTAAATAAACTATAACTTGAATGAAAACATATTTTTTCATTAATTGAGTTTATGAGATAGACACTACTATAATAAAAGCTTACAAAGCTAAATAGCACATAAATAAGGAGAGATCTTATTTAAATTAAATTAATTTTGTGAATGTATCCAATTTTATTCTACTAATACTTATTAATAACTAGCTGGCAAACGTTGTCCTGCCCTGAGAATTAAAAAAACTGGGACCTACCACCTACCCCTATCTACCTACACCTACCTACCTATTTCATTTATGTGATTTTTTTCTATATTTTCACAGTTATTCTGCTATTCTCGTATTAAACGAAACCAACGAAACAGAGATCACCAAATCGGCCGTTCTCGAGTTATAAATATAGTATAATTACAGTCGATAGATTTATTAATATGAAGTCTTAATATCCTTTGAAGAGGAAAAATACCTATATTTCAAACAAGCAGACAGAGTTCGCTATGACCTAATGATGTGAATGACACCAAACTCCACAAAAACTTACTACAATACAATTTAATAAAGGATTTAAAAAACTGATTTTGTGAAGATTAGGCGGCCACGGTCCGTTCGCATCGGCTCGCCCGCCTTTTTTGTGCGTCTGATGAAATATATGGGATTGTTCTAATATAAATAGGATATGATAGACGGCATAAATATAATGCGATATTTGTGAGATATCTTTATTAATTATCTTAAGAACGCCGACAGTACATACAAATGACTACCAGCACTGGTTCGTAATTCACATGAACTAGAGTATACTTACTATAACTTGACTTATAGCATCGAGCAGTTGGTTTGTAAGGATTGAATTGTCAAATGACGTCAAAGCTCAACTTATGTGAGTGTCGTAGTTTCAGTATTCTATCGCTAATGGTAGGCTAGGTAGCAGTGGCGAAGGGTCCATACAAGGCGATTCCCATCGGCTTACCTTTAAGAAATCCCAGTCCCACATTTTCATCATTTCAAAGCCACTTTTATCATGCTTAAATTACACTGTAATTATAAAATTATCGGTGTTTTTTGAACGGCTTACCCTCGCCATAATTTCACCCCTCGCCACTGCTAGGTAGGTACATTTATTACAAAATCTTTAAAAGAAACTATTACAACACGTATAATTGCCAATTTTCACTATCAATACAACAAAATGAAATAACGGGTAATGTTAAATGAAGCATTTATAAGCGCGTGTACCTACCTACTAAAAAAAGCCCGTGATGTGAATAGGTGTAAACGCTTGCACCAATCTGAAGCAAACGTTTATAGCGGTGATTCACATCACGCCAGGGGTAGTCAACTTTTCGTAAAATTTAATATTTTTTTGATAAGTATTCTAAATGTAATCCTTAGACCGGAGACTGCAGTACCATACCATAATCTACTTATCTGCAAATATAAATATAATCATCATAATAATTACAATAAATAAATATTAACACGGCAACCATTGCATTGTACCGATAGTCGTTTCCAGTTTATTATTGATAAGTTTTTAGTTTAAAAAATATGTCAAAATGTTGGATACACCTGTTTATTCCGGTCGGAACGGAGGCTCTGTACCGTATCATTTTTGTTGTGATCCCGCCGTTGGCTTCATCTGTAACATCAGTGATTCATCGAACCACTAACTCTAGCCATGGAATGTTAATTATAACGTGTGAAATGTCATATTAGTGCCAAGAAAATTATTAAGTACAGGAATTATAATATTTAATTACGAAATATGGCAACAATGATTAAAATTGTGTTTTTGTGTAGTTGTATTTTTGAATGGAACGTCTACGCACAGTTTGGAAGTAAGTAATGTTATCTGTCTATTTTTGATTGAATTTCAGTTGGTTTAGAAGTAACACTTACCTATTTGTAAAGCACTAAGGTACTCATCAATATGACAGCCACTTGTTCGAAAGACAAGTTAAAAATTTTCATATCTATTCTATCTATAATACCTTTAAACGAGCAATTCTTGTAGGTATATATGTTAACGGAAAAGTATCTAATCCGTCATTGTATACATTTCCTAGGAAATCCATACATTTCCTAAATATCTATCGGAGTACTACATTCGGTATATTTGTAAGGATAGCGGTATTTTGGGGGGGTTGTAAGTGAAAGGTACTTTTGTGCGAATACTTGCTATTCTATGCAAAATAAAAAAAATAACCCCAACCTATTTTTTTCAATAGTTTCTATATATTTCCAAGTATCATTATTGTTATAATTTCCTAGGGGAAATACACAGGAATTGTATACAATTCCTATATTTCATACATTTCCGGTAACATATACATAATCTGGATCTCGGAAACGGCTCCAACGATTTTCATGAAATTTAGTATGCAGGGGGTTTCGAGGGTGATAAATCGATCTAGCTAGGTTTTATTTCCAAAAAACACGATTTACTAAAAAAAAAAATCGGGCATCCAGGAACTAAATTATTAACTCTGCTCACATACCTACCTATGTTTGATATTAAACTGACTGCAAATTATTTAACAACTATAATTTTATACCTCTTATAACTATTAGCTGGCACCTAAATATTTGTTAGGCTATGCCATACGAGACTCGGGCCATCGAGGGGTTTTCCCAAGAGGAAAAATAATACATTGCTTTGAATATGCTCGATCATCGCACATACCAGACAATGGCTAAAAAACCTGGCTATATAAAATAATGTAGTGTACACTAATAATAATTGCACATAACAATACTGTAGCCTCGATTAGGAAATAAACGATAATAGATTAAATCTAGATTCAAGGTTACATATGACAACCTGTAATTTTCTCGTCTGGTATTGATGGCGTGCTCTATATTATTGTTTTGCGTTTAATTTGTTATAACTTGTCTGTTTCTCGCGGTTTTACTCGGAAACGAAAACTAACGGTTAGGCAAACAAAAAAACCCGAAATGTGCTTAAAAAAATTATAGAAAGCTAAAATCACAGTCTCAATTTTATTTATTTTGTAATGTTTATCACTATCAAAAAGAATAATATTTATTTTTTCATGGAATTGAAGACTATTATAATCATAGAATTAGTATTTTTTTCTACGAATTAAAATATACCCTATACCTATAATAAATACGTTCATCTCAATAGAGTATCTATCTAAAGTTATAAAATTGTTTTTACGAATCTCTGCCGTAAGTGTAGCGTCATCGCGTCGAGTTGTAGTATGGGGATTTGAAACTCGAACATTATCGGCAGCACGGAGAAGGTATAATTACATATTTTTTTCAGGTATATCAATAAGTGCAGGGTTGGGAGGCGTTAAAAGTGACGATGAAGTTTCAGATTTTAAAGTGAGTTCATCTAAGATTTTTTATTTCACGCTTATTTTTTATTAAGTATATAATTTCCAATATAATAAAAAATTATAATAACATTTTACTTTCAGAGTCCATGTCCACCTTATACAATGTGTATGCCGATCAGTTCGTGTCCAGTGCTATCCGACCTTCTGGACTTTTCATGTTTTTCTTCTGATAAGTAAGTTTAGCCCCTCGCAATCCCTACTTCCTTACTAATATCATAGAGTAAATAATATACTTGCTAATATTATAAATGTTATAGTATTAACAATGAATCAACGAATCGATGTGATTTTTGACATCGAGATGTCTGAGAGGAGTCAGAGAATAACATAGTTTACTTTTTATTCCGGAAACGCGGGAAAATAATATAATGAAATGTATTTTAAAAAATACTAGCGGACCCGGCAGACGTTGTTCGGCCCGGAAAACACATTGTCATGTAAACCGACATCAGCGCCACTTATCGGGTCCAATTGTATTTTCAAACCATCCAGGATCCTATTCAACAATTTGAACATACAAAATTTTATCCCAGCCGTTTAGGAGGAGTTAGTTTATATTAATTTTGAAAATATGACATCTGAAAATATTCCCTCGTTACCTAGGTATAGTATCTCGGCTTGCAATTGAAAACTATCCCAGTACATGTAGGTGTATAATTTATCTGTTTTCCATGATATAAGGACCTATTAATTCTTATCCACAGTAAATTATCTATCATGGGACATTGAACAACCTTAGATTGAAAATTGCTATAAAGTATTCATATCAAACTTTAATTTTACTTCAGGTATTTCCACCGACTCAATGAGCTGACTTGCGGCAATGCCAACAACGAGGACTACGTGTGCTGCCCTTCGTGTGAATGCGGTAGGGTGTACCAGGAAGGCGCCCAGCAGTGCGGCCAGAGCATGGTGCGAGGTATCGACTATGATGGACTCGGGATGCATCCGTGGGTCGCGAGGATTGGGTTCACTCGTAAGTTTATCTTTTGAATATACTTCTTCAGCTATAGATAAATGTTTTATCGATCTGTAGCTAGTACCTTCACCAATCTTTTTATATTGATGATTATTTCTACTCCTAAAGTACCTACCGTAGATTAATCATAAATAATCATGTAGTTACAAAATTTTATGGTGGTACTCATCGGTATGGATAACTTTTAGGACTTACCTACTCTGAATTTGCGAATATTTATCAAACTTTTCACACATATTTGTCGAGCAGGGTCTACAGTTTTACGTCTTTTGTTGTAGGTTTTTATTAACATGGTTAATTATTTTGTAGGCACAATATATTTTATAATTATTTTGCATATTTTATAATTTTAATTAATCCATCTTATTTCAGATAAGGACTCTGGTAACGTTAGATTTGCTTGCAGTGGTTCCATAATTTCAAAACGGGTTGTTTTGACTGCTGCTCACTGTGCTTTGGCCAAACCAGAGGGGTATAAGCTGTAATTATCTTAACTATTTTTAAACAAATCTAATGTATCTTACTGCAATTATTTTGCGAATAAATCCAGTAAAATACGATAAACGATCCATATCAGTACTAGTTTTATAGTAAGTAGTAGACTTTCATAAGTGTCTTACATGATAAGACACCCAAATTGAATTAATGAGTTTTAGTTTGAGCTCTTCACGCGTATCGCAGTTTGACCACAATACGCACGTAAAGAATTTTTAAATAATATTTTTTTACACCTTGGGCTAGGTACATAAAGTTTGGGCTTGGGAGCTTTCATAGGAAACCCATATTTTTCTGAAAATAAAAGGCAGAGAGGAAAAGAATATTTAAAATCCGTCCAATCGTTTTTGATGATATTCGTTACAAACAAAAATACTAATCTTTCCACTTTATAATAATAGTAGATTTCTCGTTAACTGAACGTTTCTTTTACTAACATTTTTCTTAACGGTAACAGATCAACAGTAGTGGTAGGTGAATGGGACATAGGCCGCAGTCCAGACTGCAATGAGTTCTTCTGCGCGCCCCCCACACAGGCAATTAAAGTGGAGAGCGTAATCGTTCACCCTGGGTACGAGCAGAAGATATTCCGGCATGATATTGCGTTGATTGTGCTCAAGGACGAGATGAAGTATTCCGGTGAGTTTTGATATTATTTTAACTTCCTTGGTTTTATTAAAAAACAAAAGAGTTTTTATAATAAGGGGTGAGGTTTTATGGCTGAGTTCTCTGATTTAGACAACTTTATTGACTATCTGAGACTGCAGATGACTAGGAATAGGGCACTACCATACAAAATGTTTATTTTTTAAGGTATCTTGTCGATTCTTCTCAGTTGAAGACTATCTTCTGAACAGTTGTAAATCCAGTGGCTAAGAACTTCTTATGTGTCCTCCGAGGGTCCATATTGTATAAACAACTAACTTTTTACCACAGATGAGGTATCTGTGACGTAACGTAGACGAAGGAAAAGAAATTATGGTTTTCTTCTGTTTGAAATAGTTCAGTAAATAGGTACTTTACTCAAAATAGATGATACCATTGAATCCTTACAGGAACTGAAAATACAAATAGAAAATCTTGTTTCATTGGAAAACGTTAAAATACCATACACGTTTGTTTATTTCAATATAATTTCTTATTGGATGTGCAACAAGTGGCAGTTACACAAAAAATATATTCCACGTAATTCTGAACTTGACATCCAATTAACGTCCTTGAATGTCGAAATGAACCATTGTACGTTCACTGACGGGTAATTACCCCTATGTTCTCCTGTCTGCTTATTACCATTCCATTACCATTTCAGTGACAGCAGCGCCGATCTGCCTCAACGATAAGCCGGAAATAGTAATAAACGAGCGGGCAACACTTGTCGGATGGGGAAAACTATCCGGTCAGAGCAACGTGGTATGATTCACAATGATTATTATCATTCATGTCATTGGCTAATTGATTTGACCTTTTAAAAGGTAGAGCGATTGTAATATAAAATTTAAGTCATGTTATAATTAAAATAGATGAATTGTGTCGTATTTGACATTATCATACCATGAAGTGGTAACCAAAATCATTGGTATTCCCACCACATTTGTGGTACCTAATGACATATTCACGAAATTTCACTCCCAATCGGTTCCTACCATGAATTACTATTGCTTAACTGCCATGTTTAATAAAGCATAACTCTGCACGGACTAAGATTTAGAACTTGGTGCCATAATAATTTTTGTTCAGCTCATAAATACCTCTCCATTGGAGGGTGGACCAAAATTTGCATTCTTCTTTTACTGAAAATTTATATTTCACCTCTGTAAAAATACTTACGTTATGTTTAGGTAAGCCGTCAGCAGCAACTAGACGTGCCCCTAGTGCTTCTGGAGACGTGCGAGCGTATCTTTGGAGAGTCAGTTCCCGTCCACGAAGGTCAGCTGTGCGCTGGAGGGGAGGAAGGGAGGGACGCGTGCTCCGGCTTCGGAGGAGCTCCTCTACTTGTCATGAGAGATGGAAATTACGTGCAAGTGAGTTATTTACTCATCATATAAACATGCATTTTTTTATTGTTTATAAAAACATTAAAATCTAAGAATATTATAATAAATCGAAATGTTTTGAACTTCATTTATTTACGTTACACGTCCATGTTTGGGTCACCGATTTACATATGTGTACCAAATTTCAACTCAATCCAGTCCAGTATTTTCGGACAGACACAAGTGATCCTATAAGGGTTCCGTTTATTTTCTTTAGAGTTTCGGAGCCCTAAAAAATACTTACAACATTAACATTTTATATTTTCAGATCGGCATAGTTTCGTTCGGCTCTGAAAACTGCGGCAGTGAGGGAGTCCCGAGTGTTTACACGAACATCGCACATTACTATCGCTGGATCATCGAGAATTCACCTTCGTAACTAAACTATTTGTGCCTAGTCTTATCTAATAAACAGTATTTGAAATGAAGAAGAGACTAAACATAGTTTTTTTCATTTACCTTCATTATTAGGACTGCGAAACAATACGATACGATGCGTTTCCTATTGAATCGTATGACCATATTATATTAATATCCTGTAGCAGTAATGTTACACGATCTTAGCTTAGCAGTTCTTGGAATTATATTTTCATATGTAGATAGGACGTTTATAGAAAAAAGATAATGTTATAGATTTGTGAGCGAAACTGTGAAAAGCGTTATTATTAAACAAACGCTAATTTTGTAGATATAATCTGTCACTATTGGCTGTGGCGTTGTGGCGTCAAGAGGTAACACACAAACAAACAGTATCAGTTAAGTTTATAATAAATCTTCGGATTAAAACAGAGTACCTTTTGTGGACCCTCATTATCACTCATGACTTTATAAACAATAAAATATTTCATTTATGTGATAATTTATTTAACCAAATCATATGACCAAGATCTTCAACCTCTTGCGGTCGTCTTCACAGGGTCTCGCATTACCAATTTTAGAACAAAGAACTGAGAACAAATCAACCTGAGAACGGTCCTGGATTTGCTGGTCGAATATCTGAAATATTAAATGAATTTACTGGGTAATTTTTTATATTACATGGGATACTTCTTCAGTTTTAATTCAGAACGATATTTCTTCATATTTAATTCAAAACGTAACCCATTGTTTAACATAGAGTTTTTTTATTAATTTGCCGCAGTGCTCTAAGGGGTAGCATCATCAATGAACGAACAACTTTAACTATCAAACCTACAACAGAACACTGGAATATTTTTATACAAGTAGTTTACTGCTTTGTTCGATCAAAATGTATGAAGAGATTGAAATAGTTTTCGCAATTTGACATTTAATAATATAAATAAAGTTATTTAATTAAATAAGTACTTCCAACCCATTAAACAATGTAGGTAAATTACAGTAAAAGAAAAGTATATAATAATAAATATTATTAAGAATAATAAAAGGTTAGGTGCTTTTGTATGAATTGTAGTAAGTAATAGAATATGGTTATCAAAGAACTTAATGGTCCTAATCAATTAACTTTGGTATACCTAATAGGAATTGACAGAAGAGGACATATTCATTGTACCTACATAGAAAATTATCGTAATCAACAATATGTTTAACTCCTCTCCATCCAAAGGTTGCCTTTTAGTCTTCTCCAATGACATTGGTGTGACAAGCAAGGCATTATCTATCAATTTAGAAAAGCATCGCATACTGACCTGGTTTATTGTGACAGTTGGTATAAACCTTGGTTGGATCTGATTAGTTTGGAACTCGGCATCAAGTTGCAACGCAATACCTTTGTTTGTTAATAAACAATTCGTAACTTCGGCGGTGTTTATGTTATTTCTTCGGACACACTGAAATATTGAATAAATAATTTTGTAGAAACTAAGACTTAGAATGTCATGTATCTAATATGGAAATTAATAAGTTCAATTAAAATATATTATATTGTACCTACCAACTTCCCATCCCAAACATTAAATTCTTCGAATATTTTTTTCTTTGTGGATTCCTACACTTAGCGTTGGTTACACCATCCAACGTTATCGTTAAATTGTCTGTCAGAGCAACGGTTTTGCTACCAAAAGACAGTTTTGACAGACAATTTAACGATAACGTTGGATGGTGCAACCCACCCTTAGTCTTCATAAGGAACACAACCTCCAAATTTCACGTCTTTAGTGCGTGCGTTGATTTGTTAGTCAGGGAATTCAAATTATAAGATACAGTTTTAATAAATCATTGTAGAAAAACAATACCTGCATATTTTCCTCGGTTCCCGCCCGTGTTTGCATCTCACAAATGACATAGTCCAGCTTGTCTAGATCGCTTCTGCCTCTCATGCTGTTGAGAGCGCAGTCCTGTACCATGTTGCCGCGACATTCTGTCTCTCCGTGTTGACATTCAAACACGCCACCTACAATGTGCTATATAACAGAGGTATTAGGATAATAACAATATAATATCATAACATTCATTTGACGTACGTTTACGTTCTTCAACACTGACATATACGACTATTTCTTGAAAATTTTACTAATATACCTTGGAGGAATATGTTGATGATTTCTTTTATTATTAATCAGTAAATATACTACCATTCTTGTCGCAAATAACATGTTGATAACTTCCGACCTATACCCTATAACTGAGCTGCAATTAGCAAAAAACGTGATAAAATTTGAATTTCGCTCCAACCGAACGTTTAACCTTAATTAATTAAAGCCTATATCCATAATTTGACAAAAAAAAGCTAATATGATCGGCCCTCATTTTTATGCCAATTTATTTTGAGACATGAAAAGGTTATTTAAACATAACAATTTCTTCGTAATTATTAGGTATTTTGTAATACACAATAATTGGTAAGTAGTTATAGGTACTAAAAATAGCGTTGTAGGTATTAAACGTTCACTTAAGGTTGGCCGTTAGCTTATACCTCTCTTCACGATTCCCCACGCCCCGTCGCCGTGTCTCAAGTCAGATCCGCGTATATAACAACGCTAGTTATTCTTTTGTTACAACAATGACGTCACTCAACTCGATATGAACAATGTTATAGCAAGCAAATGCAAAAAAACAGGAGGAATTCGTTTATCACCATTACCGTGGATTTTAGTTTCCAATGTCAATGAAGGTCTATATTTCTACTGTGGTGCTTAGGTCAATTACTTGCGTCTATATATTATATAGTATTCAAGGTTGGTATATAATCCACAATTTCACACATCAATCATATCAACATCAGTCACAATCGTCATCCATTAATCACGTGATTTGTGGTTATGAAAACTAATTTATTGACGTGACTGGTGCGAGTAAATAAACCTAGAATGATTCGAAACTGAGCTAAGATGTTCGATCAATAATAATTATACCTACTCATTACTCTAAGCTAAGGCAAGATACAAAATAAGTATGTAAAAAAATAACTTACTCTTGCTTTACCAAAGGGTATGAAGCGCAACTCGACGTATTCATGAAGTAGTTGCATTGCAGGTTTGAGCTGATCGACTATGAAATGCTTGCTGTCTGGGCATTTGCTCTCATAAAATACAGACAGCACTAGCTGTAACAAGAAAAGAACAATTAATTAACTAAAGACTTGCATGTTTTACGTGGATAAACTTATCCTCCTTGGGATAACGTATAGTGATTATATAATAATATCTAGTCTTTGCATGTACAGACATCTTAGTAAAAAATCCAATGGAATTAACTTTTAGGCCTTGGATTCGACTTTCAGTTATGTTGCATGTTTTTTATGTAATCATCCTATAGTCCGGGTAATGCAAGTATTCTTAGGAAGTATTACTTTGCTAATATTAAATACATTTAGTGCAATACGATCGGCAATGATTTTTGAATTATTTTTTTCTCTAAACTATATAAAGAATAAAACTAGCCTGATTATTAATTTAAAGGTCAGTTCTACTAATAGTTAGGACGGTTGGACTAACACGCTGTCGGGGCAGGACAACTTTCACTGTTCCAAATAGCTCGAGATGTTAACCTCCGCCGAACTTTGGATTTTATTTGATTAGTAAAATTATAGCGGTACAGTGATTTCTATATTCTAGACGTTATAATCATTTGTATAGATGTTTACCAAGATAGTACTTATGCATGCTTTTTTTTATTCAATTAATCATAATCATATCAGCCGAAAGACGTCCACTGCTGGACAAAGGCCTCCAAGATGGCCGGTCTTGCGCTACCTGCACCCAGCGGTTTCCCACGAGCGAACCTCACAAGATCGTCGATCCACCTTGTGAGGGGCCTGCCCACGCTACGTCTCCGATCCGTGGTCACCACTCGAGAACCTTTCTTCCCCAGCGGCCCGGCCGTCGGCGTCGGTTCTACGAGCTACCTATACTTCAATTAATAATATTTTCTTAATTTTAAATTTTGATTCACGTTGCTTGCTATT
This sequence comes from Tethea ocularis, assembly GCA_963555595.1. Lineage (NCBI taxonomy): Eukaryota > Metazoa > Arthropoda > Insecta > Lepidoptera > Drepanidae > Tethea > Tethea ocularis. Next base: position 6,725,197 of record OY741972.1, on the reverse strand, counting down.
ATGATAGGTAGCTGATTTACAAACGTGTGTGTAGTCGTTTTAGTTTATAATTTGTTACACTCAATAAGTATTACCTAAGCTATTAAATGATTTATTTGTATATTCTAAACCGTTAGCCTGCTACAAATGCTAGTGATTGCGGTGTGGCAACTCAATTAAACCAAGTACCTACCAATAAAATAATTAAAATGTCATTAAATGTTGCCGCGATTGATTTATTTTACTCATTATTGTATTCTTTCACGTTATAACGCCTGTTATTTGTCTAGTACCTCCTACCAGTAGGTCTTATTGTAAATAAAAGGATACTACACCATGATTGTATGTTCGTATATTTACATTTTACATACATTTCAACTGTATTAGTATTTGAAAAGAATAAAGTCAGTTCCAGTTAGTTCCAGACACTATTCCCGTTTCCATTATAGCCAAGGACTCCTAAAGGCCCTAAAGCGTTTGGAGAAGAGACGCCTAACGCTTAAGGAACTCCTAATACTCGCTTCAAATTGACTTGAATTAATAGGTTAACTCCTAATCAATAAAACACATTTGAGTAATTGAAAAAAATATTGGTTTGGTGACTAAAGTACCTCCTAGGTTTCCGGTACATTGATCAATATGTAGGTATGATATCGGTATATGTACTTACCTAGTAGGTATACCTACGTGAATAAAATAAAATTGTAATACCTAATATCTATACATACCTACTTCGCTACTATGAAAACCTGAAAATACTTAGTCTGCTTGAATTTATAAGTTATACCTACATCTGAAATCAACAATATTTTTCTAAAGATGGTAAACAGCAGAACTAATGAGGCATTTGTTAGAATATATTGTTTTGCACTCGGGTAATAATTATATTTTTTTATTTATGTTACTAATAAGATTTGATTAATTATGGAATTGAATTTCATGTTGTTTATAGCTCGAGGTCGAATCATTATCATAACAATAGGCAATCAATCGATATTTCGATAGCAAATATGATGTTGTACGTGCAATAATTGCTAAAATCAACCTTGTAAGGTGATTTATTTCATTGAAGAATACCGCTTTATAATGAGGTTCATCTTTTGGTTCTTAATTTTATTATAGTGATGATAAGTAGGTACAAATTTTTCTTAGCATTTGGATCATCTGTTTCCCGCGGTTTTATCAGTCTATATGTAGTATATATACATGTTTAAAAACAGACTTCAAAACAGTGTCAGATTAGAGTTCCTACATACCTAGGTGTTTTATGCTTTTTAGTGTTTTAAAGTCGGTTCTATTTTTTGTTAAAAGATTTTTATTTTTAAATTTTTAGTTCGTTATGTTTTATCACAGACCTTGTAAGAGCATATTAGCTTTGTACTTTTTATCATCGCATTAAGGAATAATTAACGGTCTAATAGGTCCTTATAAAGAATTAGCCCCAAACTCAAAATTTTATAATTTTCCAAATCGGTCCAGGCGTCTTCGGGAAATCAGCGAACATAGGTAGGTACATAAAAAGATTCCGACGAATTGAGAACCTCCTCCTTTTTGAAGTCGTTTAAAACACCTCCAGACTTGAAGTCTTAAATTATTTAACAGGACTAACAGGAGTATTTCTGAATTTAGCATGATTTTAGTAGGTCTAATATAAAATTAAATTATGAATTAGGAACTAACCTTTTGCTGATCAGCGCTGACCTGGCTTACCGTGAAAGCGATAAAAATAAACAAGAGTTTATTAATTTTCACCATTGTCAACGCACTACACAACAAAGACTCACGATTAAAATGTGTTTTGTGACTGTGTGAATTTATATCATTTGTGTAAATAATACACAACCGTTTACGTTTGCGGTTCAATTCGAGAACGGTTTGCAGCTGGCTGCACTCTTTCCACTATTAGCTCTCGACTCGATCCGACTCTCGACTGGGCTCGTGTAAGTATGATAATTTCACACACTTCATGCTCTTAAGGCTATGTACTAATATTTATAAGTACTGCACACCGGTATTAAATCTTATTTTATTAATCCGTTATGTATCCAATATTAAGTCAAGCAATAAATACCGTTTCTAACTGTGACTTCAGAATAACTGTAAAATATAGTTAAACTTCTATGCACATTTGGTAATTAAGTCTTGTGCATACATTACGCTTAGTTAGTTTCTAGTTAAGTCATATCAGATAATCTAGTAAAACTAGACATATATATCAGGCTGAGGAAGGTACGTTTGGAATAGATTAGATGTTATCAAAACCATTTACAGTGTGTCTACGAGTACCTACTTATTACAATTTTGTTGGTCATTGGGCAAAGGGACATTGGCCAAGCTTGGGCATTCCTAGGTTCCTAATCTGTGCGTTATGCAGGACAATAACGATCAATATTAGGATACCAGAAATCTACTGTGAGACATCTGCGGTCACCAACATGATTGGCCATCCAATTGCCATATACAAGCACTCTACTGTGTTCCGCAAATTTATCAATATATCTAACGTATAGCATTCTAGGCTAAATAAGTGTAATAAAATTCTAAAACCATGAAACTTACATGAATTTATTAGTTTAATAAATCATACTGATTTGTGAATAAATGGTGTAAATCATTGCAATGGTCAGTATCAGAATCCAGTATGGCTGTATTAGATATAGCCCGTATGAAAATATCATTATTATTATAAGAAAATATACTATTTCCATTTAATTTTGTAAACATTTTGATATATTTATTAATTTTAAAGGTGAAGGTGACATCATTTTGTCACCTTTGTTTGACACCCCATATCTATTTTTGACACCTTTTGACGTTCATACCACAGTGAAATATGTTTATTTTCTTTGACATTAATACTAACAAATCAATAGATAGGTTATTGGCCTCTTTCATCTATTTTGATGAATTTTAATAATTTTGCATAGACTTAAAAAACCTCATGGACAGACTGACTTTGAACATTCGAACGAGATGCTACCCAATGATGCCAGTTTTCTAGTAAATATATTATCCTCACGGTGACAAATACACACAAAAATGTTGTTGCCGATTTTTGACATTCGCCTATTTTGTTTTTATTTCGTATTTAGTACGACATATTGTGCGTCATTTTTAACAAGGGGTTACTCGATCCAGTCTATTCCTACATTCATGGTTTCTTGTTTGTTTTTAATGAATTTATTGGCTCCATAAAACTTTGCTTCTTAACTGTATATAAAGTCTGATGCACATAGGTAACTTACCAAATAAAAATAAAATGTAGAGTATTCATATTTTAATTATAATTTATTGTATTTCCACTGAAATATAAATTGTACTTAATTTTAACTTAATCTTTCCAATCTCTTATTCTTCTCTACAAACTGATCAAGGACGGCACATATAGGTTTTCTGGATCCGTATTGAGAGTTTTCTGAAGAAAATTTTCGGAGAGTACTGGAATATTCCTGAGGTACATTGGTTTCCAAGTTAGCTATGGTTCGTTCGTAATATGATCTGACTTCCTCTTCTCCGTTGTGGATCAGCGATTTTAGTCGAGCTGTCTGTTGTATGTAGTTATCTCTTGATTCTGTACGGAAGGACCTGTAAAACGACCGGGTACTCTGATAAACGACATAATATTTTTTTTTTTTTTTTATTTATTTAGGTAAACAAACAGATATACAATAAAGGTATAATTCAATGAAATTAGGAATAATCAACATAGTTATATGTATATCCTACAACATTTACCATAAATAGTTTTATAAAGATATTTTTTGCATTCGAAATAGTCAAATAAAGTTGATTTTAAATTTACACAGACTACATTTAGATTTTATAATATGTTTTACTTTAAGGAGTTAAGCTAACTTTTACTTTTTAACAAAAAGAATAACTACAATATGATAGAACGATAATCGTAAATGTATTTTTAGCCAATTTCATGAATATTAGGTACTTCACGTCAGTTTTTATGTAATTCGAATAAGATTGATTTATAATTATCGTGACTCGTTTTTCAGAGTCTTCAGACTACCTATTATCACGTTAGCAGGTACTTAAGTTCTATTTATTTATTCAGTGCTCGGGTTACATTATTGTACCTGATTTTCGTAGGGATCTCAATTTTTTTTTAAAATAAAATACCTATAGCTGATTTCTAGGTGAAAGAATTTTTAAAATCGGTCCAGTAGTTTTTGAAAGAGTCTTCTACCACACAATAGGGTGTTTTAAACCTAAAGCATGGTAACAATACCAACCCGGGTACCCAAAACAATTTGTTATGAGTTCTTATTTCCCTGAAGTCTTCCTTGAATGTTTCTCTATCGTACATAGATTTCGGCCTACGAGGTGGTAGACGCCATTCATCATACTTCTGTTTAGGAGTTCGAACCTAAGGGAAAATATGAAATTAATTACTTTACAGGTACCTACTCTAATAATCTACCTAATCTTATGCTAAACCTTCCAGCTTACACATATTGGCTGAACGGTTTTTTATGAAATAATTCGCGTGGTAGAACTTGTATTATATTTCAAATGGTGCAGAATTTTTGTGGTAATTAAAAACATTTGGAAATCATCTGTGAAATTAATGAACAACAGTGATGCTCTTTTAATTATTCAACCTCTTCTAAAATTCGAAATTAATTAGCTGCCTGTAGTTAATCAAAAACGAATATGTTTCTGCAAATTAATCCACACCTGATATGAAAGATTTTTTAATTTATGGATTTTTTTATTGTGTACATTTTTCAACTGTAAAAAGACTCCCCCACATTTCCATAACGAAAAACGAACGGATAACGCTCATGAAGGAAGTGGTTCCAATTATTTGACGTATGGAAATACAACCCTGAGTTTCCATCAAATCTTTGAGTGATTAAATACATCATCTAACTTACTGATAATGCCATTAAACATGTGTTTATTTTCAAATTCATTCATTCGGTTTAGGCCACTTTTTATTTTTTTGTCATCATTAAAATGGTAGCTGATAACTTACCCAGGGTGTATCGGCGTATGTATAATATGTCACTACATCCTTTGAACATGATATTTTATTCAACTGCTCTGCTGTAAAGGGCCGATGGTGCAGTCTACTGGTCGTCAGATATGGGTCTAAGTACTTCTCGTAACCTTCATGAGTTGTATCCAGAGGTTCTATTTCTTTATGCCAGCTCGGTTCCACTGGAGGCTAGTAAATAAAAAAGATGCAGATTTTTCTTTTGATTGAACGTAATATCAAAATACTAGTTTCACTATCTGTTCCTGTTGTTGTTATGTTATTATGCACTTGATATTTGTTGTGATACAATAATTATAATTTTAAATCATTGAAACTAATTGCCTGCACTTGACAGACAATTTGGAAATCCAAGCAAAACTAGTTGCTGTATTGGCTACACATATTATTGTATGTACATTTGAAACAGGTTGAATTACCATCTATTATTGCTACTTATTTCGTCGATATAATTTTTGTAAATAACACTTTTGCGTGGTAAATCATCAAGTATAGGTACAATAAAACACAATTTACCGGTACTGGAGGTAGACTGGCTGGGTGCTTGAACTGGTCCTTATCAGTTACTAATCTAGATGGAGTGTTTGGCGCCGTGTATGAACTCCTCATCTCTGTAGTCCCGTGTGCGGAACATTGTGGTGTTCTTTCTGCAAGCTTAACATTTTTATCCTTACAAATCTTATCAGCTAGTTTAATAACTGTTATATTATTAGATGACGCTGATTTAGCTACGCTTGTTACAAATACTTTAATGTTAACTAGGTAGGTAGTAGTAGGCTAAAGAATCAACTGAAATGACATAATTATGACGAATGGCAATAATTTTTAAAAGCCTACCCGTTTTCGACGCTCATTCATCATTTGTTGTGTTGTTACTGAGTCGAGGTTCAATTACGGTACGAGTATTCTAATATACCTACATTTAAAAGCAAGATTGCATGCCACCAATTTGAACAATTTAAAGTCAAAAGCAGAGTTTAGAAACCTAGAATTTTGGAAGGTAGGGTTTCCTTATCCTTAATTATGAAAGAGAAAATTATGTATTAAAGAGGAGAAATAGCATATTTTGGGTCTAATTACTTATGTTATCCGTATGGTAAAACTCATTAATTCAGATTCGACACTTATGAACTGTTTTGTTGTCTCTACTATCAGTTTGGAATACACACCTTTACATAAAAATAAATTGTAAATACTTACTCTTTTACTCGGTGGATAAATATATTGGTTTTCAGTACAAGAAGTATGTTTGTTGAACCTTTTTGTCTCAGGAAGTTTAAACCCATAATCTTCAGTAGTTTGGGAACTAGTCAATTCTTTAGTTATGTTATAGTCACGCAGGTAATCCTTAATTTCGTTAACTGGTTCTTTCTGTGGAAATATAGCCACTTTAGTACCTAACAGTTACTGGAATTCTGTTTATTTCGTTTGTTATTATGGTACGCGCATCTCTTCAAGCCAACGGGATATATATTATTATATTTTTTTAAACTAGTTAACTAACTAATTTTTATTATAATTATGTAGTTACATGGGCGGAAGGAGAAGCGCATCATCATCATGGCAGCCAAAAGACGTCCACTGCTGAACAAAAGCTTCCCAAGAATCTTCACGATGGCCGGTCTTGCGCAACCCGCATCCAGCGGTTTCCCGCGACCTTCCACGGTCCTCCTTGTAGGGGCCTGTCCCATATTAATCTATGGCCTGTCCACGCTGCGTCTTCGGGTTCGTGGTACCTATTCAGTCGAGAATCTTTTTACCCCAGCGGCCTGAGTGGATGAAAATTTTCTCCTTTGCATGTTTTTTGTGTAATTCTTGGAATCGTCATGAAAATTTGGACTACGCTAACGTGTAAACTCGTGGTGTGTTCACACCTGCAAATATCTTCAATACTCACCAAGCGCTTAATTACTTCAGGTTGGTCTCTCCACTTCCGACCAATAGTTTCACTGGAAACACCGGCACCAGGATATTTCCTTACTGGATATTCAACGTTCAACCTATCCCAATAAGGAGTTGGGTATTTCTTAGGATATTCTACTTGCATGATTGTAAGGAATTAGGATCCTAATAAAAACTAGACTCACTGGTTTTCGGACTCTACTGTACGAGGGTAGTTGATGAATCGATGGGGTATCCAAGCTTTAATGCTGTCATAGTGATGTTTATTTTATTAGCAACATAGATGAAATCAATAGTCAATAAATATGTAATATTTTTATGTATTACTAACTGTTCACCTTCGGGGATAATGTAGCTTTCTATTAGTGAAAGAATTTTTCGAATCTGACCAGTAACTCCGGAGATTAGCGCGTTCAGAGAAACTCTTCAGTTTTTTATTAGTATAGATAGTTTGCGCATCATGCTTTCAAAATTTTGTATTTGTTTGAAAAAATTTGAAACTTTAGAATGGGTTTAGAAACAAAAAATTATGTATTCTTTTGTAAAAATTTGTTTAATTTTTCACAAATGACTGAAAATGTTATCAAAACACAATATACGTGTTACATAACTAACGTTAATACAATAATGCAATAAATACAAAATGGTGTACGTCACACCGGTTACATAGATTCAGATTTATAATTCGCCAACTGCGACCACAGATTTTTCTAACGAGACTTGAAACGAAAAGTAACTAAGTTTAATAGGTAGGTTATGTACTAAATATTACAGTACAATGGAAGTAAGTTTTGTAGTAGAATCATTATTTTAAACAAATCACAATATCCCGAATATTTCCATTTGAACATTATTTCTGAAATTACCGACTATTTTGTTGCGATACCTACTATAATTTGCAAGAATAGGTTATTTTAGGATAAACTAGAAAAATATTGTCTGTGGCAATCGTTAAGGCAAAGTCGATTAATCTGAATACACCATTATAGATCGATAAATTTCAGCGAAACTTATTGTTATTCTCAAATCTAATTATAATTATTTAGTACCTATTTGTATGTATGTAATTAGAACTGTGTAACATATTATAAACTCATAAGTTTCAGTTGTGAAAATATTAGTTTGGAGTATTCTGTGTAAGTTCCGCTAAAATGTATCCTTGTGTTAAATGTTTCCCTTACAGTTATGTATAAATAAATTAGGTATATTAAGAAACGCCTCTACGAATATACAAAATCAATACAAATCCTTAAAATATTACTAATACAAATTACATCACAGTTCATAAACAAGTTAGTATTAAAGAGTTAAAGTACAGATACTTCAAAAGTAAAATTTAGAATTAGCACTAGAAAATGTTTAGAGAAAATACTTAAATTTAATTAAACTTATTTTAAAAAAAAACAACAATTTGGTGAGTTCATTTCTGTGTACATTTACAAAATTTAGGAACAAATACAAACGTACACTCGAAGAAAAAATAACTACCTTCATAAGGTAGTCGGGTTAGTGCCTACTGTATATTATCTAAGTTAAAGAACGATTAAAATGGTGAACATTTTTCTCATACATCACAAATTCACACAAAAATTCAAATAAAAATTGCACACGTTATACAAAATGTACAAAAACTTGGGCATTACAACCACAAAAATGTTCAGTCGGAATATAAAAAACGTTACTTATTTATATTGAGTAAAAAAGCTACGTTATAAGACATTAGTATGCTCAAAGTTGAGTAGCGATGCTTTAAAAATACTGCCTATAAGCGAATGTACTTATCAGTAAGTTAAGCTAACGAGAATGATAGCACTTAAAAACAGTTGGGTAATATCGTAGAAAATATCACTTTATTTTATTGTTTAGGTGATAAAAATATAGCAATTTTCCAATCAATGTTTAGAAGAAATATTACACCAAGACTTAATTTAATGAGCATGAGTTTTGACAACCTTATTTTGGTGTTTGCACTTAGCAATCATAGCAGTATTCAGGAGATAGGGAGATTTTAATTTCCCTCTCTGTAAATATTTGCTGGATTTGTCATTCAGCTTAAAAAGATTTCTACCGCTGCCAATTTATAGCAGATTAGTATTTAGTTCCTTTTTAGGGGTACGATAAAAGAGCTTGTTGTGGCCAAGCTATTTTGGCATCTATCCTTCTATACGCCAGCGTGAAGTTCTGCCCACTCTTCTCTGACATCACTTCTTGAGGGCAATCGTTCTCGTTCAACATTGTTTCTACAACAAAATAGATTAAATAAATTGTGTTTGTTTGCTTGGTTAAACAAGTGTAAGTTAATCGTAGTGATTAGATTTAAATATTTATACCGCTAAGCAATTTCTGTACCTATACGTTATGTTTTAAGATAAAAAAAAGATTCTAATACTTTTGTTTATGTCGTGGCATTCAACTGCAAAAAATACAAGATTTTTCATTTAATAAATACTACGACTGCCTTTTTAAACTAATTATAGTCACTGTCAATCGGGATGATGTAAGAATTCTAACGATACCCCTCATACATTCAAATCTACACAGGCATTTAAAAGTTATGGTGGAATAAAAAAATTCACATACATGAACCCTGAAAACCCGTGCTGAAAGCATTATATTATTTGTCTCATACCCCCTCAGACTACTTATAGTCGCTCACACGCACACATAAATATACTAACGGATTAAATTTTTCTTTGCACAATCGTGTTCCAATCTTATAAAATGTTGATAGGTACCATGTCCATCGTGTAGTGCGAACAAGGCGTAGTCCTGTGGGTTGGTGATGGCAGCGGCGTGCGCGAGCGCCCGGCACAGGTCGCGGGCGCGCGCGCCGGGCCGGCACGGCACCGGCACGCGCCGGATGGAGCCGCGGCACTCGTCCGGCAACACCACGCGCACCACCGCCACCGTCGCCGGGGACTGCTCCCGGCACGTCTCCACAGAACCACGACGCCACTGTATGTATAATAATAATAATCGTTATTTAATAAGTTATTGTACAAAACTCTCGCAAACACTCTCTCACAATCTATAATTAAAAACTTCCTAAAGCAGTCACAAATTTCAAGGCATACTAACCGGCACTGTACTATCAGGTCCCGGTTCCGGCGCCAATCTCTTGAGCACGGCGACTGCGGAGAACAAGGCAGTGAGGTAGTACCCGCCCTCGCCGGCCAGTAGCGCCGCCGGCAACAAACCCGCCATCAGCTCCGCTTCAAGCTCGGCGCATACTAGCCGGCACCGGGCTACCGTCCACGCGAGTACGGGAAGTAGGTCGTCAGCTCCTAGACTACGTTCTCCACGAATCTGTTAAAGGATATAAGTGCTGTAGCTGGTACTGAAGATAAATACTGCCAATGTATCACCATTATAAGCGTTTTCATTGGAATTTAATTACCCAAAGTGGTTGTAGTTGGAAGCCTTTCAACCACTTTGGGTAATTCAATAATTTTATTTTTTTCCTCGTGAGATGCCTTCTTGTAGATGCTAATGTTGACTAAGTCATTTTTACTCTTATCGTCACGTCATCCATCGGGTGTAAAGGAGCATCTCATAGCATAATCACTATTAAGGTACAAGTCCGAGGCTCGCAGCTCACGGCTGACGCGCGCGTTAGACGCGCGCGGCCATAGTCAACATTATGGGAATTGTCGACCAGGATTGTCGGCTGCGAGCCGCGAATTTGTAGTAAAAAGAAAATAATGATAATCTTTCACATTTGATATTCCATATTGAAAAGTAGTACTTGGTTCGGTATATTTTGGGACTGCAATTTATTGCAATTACCAATGTTTACTTAAATAAAAGATTATTTGTAAGGACATATACGAGTAATTACGATTAATAAAATGATTCATATCAGTAAATGTTAACAAAAAAGTATTCTTACCGCATTAAACATGACGGATATGGCCGCTAAAAGATTCTCTAGTTTGTCCAATGGCGAGTCAGCTTCTTGCATTTTGAGGAAATGCTTTGAGATCACCGCTAACACCGCCGATGATGGAACTTTTGTAGATTCCTGGAATAATAGTTTTACTTGATAATTTAATTTCATTGGAACTTTCACTTGTACACACATATTATTATTAACTAACTATATATATAATACTACGCGCCCCTGTTCTGTACTATAATATGCATGTATTATAGGTACATTAAACCTTCCTCTTAAATCACTCTATCTACTTATTGCTGAACTGCATTAAAATCCGAAGAAAGATCTAAGCGTACAGACAGTGGGACCTTGTTTTATAGATACCTACTATGTAAAGTTAACGAAAATAAAGATATATTTTGAGTTAATTTATAAATTTTCATTACCATGACTGATTCACTAATCTGCACTGATTTTGTCGAAAAAAACTCCTTTTCTAGAACAAACATCCTGAACACACGTGCTGCGAGCGCTTAGGCAATTAGTAAATGGGTGGATGGTATCAAAGTATTGTGCACTGCTACATGTTATTGAGTACTTACCATTTTCGTTGCTATTATCACAAGGGGTGTGAGTGCGCCGCCTTTACGTACTTAGTAATAGTATTATGTCACAGATTATGTGGTAGGTAGGTGCAGTACCTTGACGCCAAGCTGCAGCGGCGTGGCGTGGTGCGCGCGCTCGATGGCGGCGTGCAGGCGGCGCACGTCGGGCGCGTGCCACGCCGCCAGCAGCGCGTACAGCCGCGCGCGCAGCGGACGCACCACTAGTCGGTGCATCACGCCCTCCAGGATCGCGTCCAGGTTTAGGAACTCCGTTGGTTTCAGCTGCAATACAAATGTAACACTATGTTACCCAAACTAACATAAATTTGGAAAATATGCCATCTCGAAGAACAAACAAAATTCTTTCCTGTTTTCGAATCGAATTTCTATAATTATAATTCGATCTAGTCTAGTTGATAACTAAACTAAAACTATGAAAAGATGATCTTACCTTGAGTCTTTCTTTTTCAACTTCCTTCTCGAACTCCCTTTCACCATGTTTGACGAGGTAGTTTTTCATTCCAGACATAAACTGTCTTATGTTGCGCATCATGATCTGTAACCACAAATAATAATAAAATCAATAAATACACAATTACAGCTAAGTTTGCAGCTAAGTAAACAATCGAAACCTGAGCTAACCTGTGGACAAGTCTCTTTAGAATCCAAGGTGCATGCGATGAAATTATCAACATTCTGCGCGAAGGTGGTGCTCTTGTCCTGTGCGAGGTGCAACGCGTAAGCTCGTAACGCTGCGCCTACGCCGCGGGACGTTCTGCCGCCGCGTAAAGCACGCACACGACCCGCTGCTGCTGACAATATTAACATTAATTATTTTACCATTGCCAATCGAAAAATGAAAACTTAGTTTTATTCCGGTAACAATGAAGTCAAAACAGAAATCCTAAATGGAGAAAGTAAAACGATAAAGTACCTACGCGCTGACGCACAATATACCTAAGTAATTAGGTACTTAGTTGAAGTCGTCACATACAAGTGCATTGTACCATACTGTCCTACTATCCATTAATTATCTAACATAATGATTTGGCACGCGAGAAAAAGCTTCGCGCAACTTGACATCAGAACATGCACAATGCATGCAGGATGCACGATAGGGACTATGACCTAATTACAATAGACACATGTGATATGACGATAGACTAATAGTCATAGTCTATCGTCTGTCATATCATGTGTAGATCGAACTTTTTACTATACTATATAATTTAATAGCGGGGATTTTATATCCTTCAGTAATTAGTATTGTAGGCCAGTGCATTGTTAAAGTTTTAGTTAAAAATAAATAAATATATTTTATCTGATCCCAAACTAAGCAAAACTTGTACTATGGAAACCAGATAACGGATAGGTAGGTAAATTACGATTTTTTTTTAACTTATATGAATAAATACATCCAGACTCAGAACAAACAAGGTTTAGAATCCGCGTATTTTGACATATAGCCTAATTGTAGGAAGTAGGGTAATGAATGAGCTTAGTTATCATAAAAAGGCTTAAGATAAATCTATTTTGAATAGGTAGATATGTACTCAGACATAGGTACTGTTATTTACACACGACGACATCCACGTGTAAAATCAAGGATTGATAAAATGATTCTTATCTAAATAATATTATTTAAATAATATTTATTGTGATGGCATTCAAATATGATATTGCGGGGATTACGCGTGCTTTGTTAGGTATGTACCTACTTTTAATTTTAGTAATTGTAGGTACATATGCATATGCATGCAACCACAGTCAACGATAATTAATTTAATACTCGTAGAGTAACTATTATCTATGTGTCATATATGGCCTATTTATTAGGAAAATATCAATAACTAGCTGTTCCCCGCGGTTTCACTCGCGTTCTCGGGATAAAAAGTAGCCTACTATACTACTAACTATAGTATCTACTTATATACTTTTTATCCCGGGAACGCGAGTGAAACCGCTGGGAACAGCTAGTAGATAGAAGATAGATAGATATGAGAAAAATATTACCTACATAAGTAAAGATTGACGGATTCGAAGTTAGAATCTTCATTCAAAATAGTTGCTGAGGTATCGAGGTTTAATTTACATGATTCACATGGCTTCGTTTTGGTAATGAAACGCCGGCAGAATTTTTTGATTGCATTATAAAATCGGCGAAATATATTCAAACGTACAGGTTTTTTCTCATTTAGATTCGTGCAGACACTATCACAATGGCAGTTTGGGGATTTGGCAACCACTTCTGCACGTTTTTTGATGACACTATTTTCGGCTAAAGATCTACACAAAGTTGTCAGAGAATCAGTCTTCGTCAAATGCCTCTGAAATCTCGGCTCCATCAACTGCTCTCGGGTGACAACTACCCATTCACTCTCATAAACAAACTCATCTAAGCTGTCTCCACGAAAGTTTCTAATGGTGGTCAAAGCGTACACTTCATCGGGCACTGACACTGTCACCTCCAAATCTGAAGAGCACTCTTCATAGGGGTGCTCGAAATTATTCAACGAATCAAATTTGCTCATCCACGCTCCAGATTTACTGGAACCAGGGTTCTGCTCAAACGGCTTCTCGCACTTTCCTTGGAACAACTTTTTGAACCACTTCATGGCTGATCACTCTGCGGTTTCGTCCCGCTTGAACGAAGGCCTTAAAACGATAGTTTCTCATTCACACGAGAGGAGGCGCCACGATATAATGCTGTCCCCACAAATGTCGGGAAGCAACTGCGACCACAGTTCATTGCCTACTGACTGTGACTAAGAAATTCACGGCACGGGCAGACCTTTACCCTTTAACCATAATTGATTTATTTACTGAGTTAATGTTACAGATAACAGATGATGTGCGCCGCGGTCCCATTGTGTGTTCTATTAAGTTAATTAATTCGATAGGACCATATTATTAATGATTGATTAAAGCTGCATTATTCATATTATTTTATAGGCCATCTGCAGAATTACGTCAAGGTATCAATTATACACTCATACATTTGAAGTGATAACGATGTATAGAAAACCGTTTCATTTATCGTAGTTATTTTAAAGCATTTAGCAAGCAAGAGAGGCGTTCTAGTAATACGTATTGTACTAAATATCTTATAAAATAATCTTAAGAACGTAACATCTGATTCTGTTTACGCAACGTACATAATAGAGAAATGCGCGTGACCGACTCAACAACATGTCGTGTACAACATGTGTCGACATTACACTCACTTGATAATCTACTTCAAGATAATAATGTATAGGTACCATTATAATATATCTTATAAAACATGACACACAAAATATATATTAACTTTAATTGTGTGATCATTATAGTTTTATTTTCCGAGAATTGCATGCAAAATCATTCTAACAGTGGTTATTATAAAAAGTTATTTAACTCACCTAGTAAAGGGTCTAGCCGATCCCTAAAGCTCTTAGCTCGCGTTGCCGGCATGGGACCTCTTCTTGGAATAGGAGATTCCCATTCACAAGGCTCCTCCTTGAACATAAAAAAAAATCATTAAATTCTCATTTGTATCATATTCTTTTTATAAATGTAACAATTCCTTTTCAATAAATCATCATCGCATCATAGTCCATAGAATTGTTCCCAAAAATTAATTTGGTGTATCTCTAACACCTATTTAAATGTTTGTCATATAAGAGATTAAATAAAAAATAATCGTGCTTAGTTTCCATTCCAAATAAACATGTATTATGTAATATACATTAAACACCTTTGTTAAAACAGATCAGTTATCGACGACAGACAGTAGATCATTACGCGTAATCAATTGAATTACCAGACGACTTTTATCTCTAAGTAGAAATAACTTAAGCATACTTGTGAGGGTCTTAAAGAGACACTATACATTAGCTAGATAAGTGTATAACTTATGCTATACATTGAACAAACATTCTGTTCACAATAATCGTGCGTGAAAACAAAAGCGTACTAAATTCTGGTGAGGCTAATTAAATACCAGTACATTTGTGTCAGTACCACAGTTTAACTATTCCTTACAGCTCTGTAACGAATATACTTAGCGGGGATACGTGGATCGCAGCCTGTCGATCTTTGAGGGATGATGGGAACGTGTTTTACGAGACTTGGTCAAACAAAAAAAAATACTTTGCACGGAGTGTACCTATAACATACCTACCTTTAAATTACACGTTTCTTTTATTTTCCATTTTGTGACAATCCTGACACATCTGCGTGCGACAGTGTAAGGTAAGTACACGAGTGACGGCATCACCCGACATCAAATGCGATTCCCAACTGTAGGGAACAGTTAAACTGTACTATCCACATATCTAAACTAAATTCTCATCCTGTGTAACACCAGTTACACCTAGGTGAAGCATAAATCTACTCTTGTCAAGAATATAATGTAGTTTAATGTATTTGCAGGTCTTGTCAGTAAAATCTGGTCGTAGTGAACTAAGCTTTCGGAAGACTTGAAAAAGCCACTTAACCCAAATAGTAAAAACATGTAATTTACTAATGTAGTATGTCTAATTATGTTTTTTTTATTACGGCTTATCTCACGATTATAATTAGATGTACTTACAGCATCATAAGGTTGTTGCCCGTTGCATGGTGGTATCAATCCGTCCCATTGCGAGCTATCCCATGGTTCTGAAAATACCGTGCCATCGTCGCTTGCCTGAAGAATACAGTTTTATTTAGGAGGTTTACCAAATAATAAATCCGTCGAAACATAATATCTCAGTGTATAATGATTGTTATGAAGGATTTTATTCTCCGAGACAGTAATTAGTAAATTGTATACTTATTTAACTCTTAATACTAACCTGTTCAGACAAAGGCCTTAGATCGTGTACGTTGTCATAACATGATGCTCTAGGTGGAGATCTCACTTCTTCCGGCAATGCGGTTGGCTCTGCATTAAGCCGTAAATCGGGAAATCTAGTGAAAAATATTATCCATTACAATAAATTACAAAATTAGCGTTAGCGTTTGTTTATTTTGAGGTCTATTATACTCTTTTTAGGGAAAGGGTTTGCGATCCTTTTGATGACCTAACTACAGAAGCAAGACAGGGGACCTTCTAACGTAATCTTTATCGTACAATATATTACTCGTATTTATAACCTTTATTTTATGATAACATTCAATGTAACATGAGTCTATCACCTTTGAGCAACAACCTGATGTACTGTCAGGTGTTGACCTCCATCGTCCACCCCACTCAGTCTAGTCTCTTGTTCAGCTAAAGATGGGAACGTGCCACTTTCACTGTTAACACTCTCGTCGTTTTTATCTGTAAATATAAGTTATTTTTCAGGTGATTTTTGGAGTAATATAACTTTTTCAAAGTGCATTACCGTTACAAACTAAACAATGCATTTTTTATGAACTAATTATTAATTCATTTAAAGTTACTTAATTTTGTTAAAATTCAAGCCAAACAAAGAGCACTAAGTTACAAAAAAAAAGATTAAACTAATTCGAGGTATTATCCAGGGAGTTTGGGAGTGCATAAGGATGGCAAGAAAAATGTTGTAGGTGAAGCAACATCTACTCGTGTCTACTGTATCTCATAAACACTGACTTATAAACTCCCAACTGGAATCAACGGTCCAAGTCTGGTCGTTCTTGCCTGAGGGTGGCTTGTTGGCGACTCGAGGAGGCTGAACTGGCTTCATCTTCGGTTTACTCCGTAGTGAAACGAGGTTGTCCACTGATGATGACGTGTTGGGTGATGATGCTGTTAATAAAATAAATAACTTTTAAATATCAGCATTACCCTTTATCAAAATTAGTATAATGGTAGGTACGTAGATATCTTCATAGCATAGATAGCAGTCACAATCCTTAACTATAGCATTAATTACTTACGTGAAAGTTCTTCTATGCTATGCATGTCTCTTAGAGGGTAATACGGATGATTTTGATTGGGTGGCTCTGAATAACGTTGCGATAAGTTTACTCCAACTCTGAGCAGCTTTCGTCTTTGTACGGGTGGTAAAGCAGCCTGAGGTTAAAGAAAATACATTTAAATATACGACTGCCTTATTGCCAAACTATATATATATATATATTGGTATATTTTAGTGGCTATTATTATCGGAGAAAACCTTACTTCTTTTAAAGCATCTACAGGATCAGCGTAAAAAGGACTACCAGCGTTGTCTTTGTCAGATTCGTCACCTATAAGATCTTTTACACAATCATCTTCCAGTTTAACAGTTTCCATACTTTCAGCACTATAATTTTCTCTACTTTTAAAGGCAGCTTCAATCTCTTCGGTCAATTTCTTATTCATATTCATAGCAATATTCAGTTTATCAGGCCTCTTTGGTACAACGTCACCTTTGCTATTTGTCGTAGCTATAATTTCATTTGAACTATTGAAGCTCTTTTTTAAAGAATTATCTGATAAGGTTTTCTTTTCGATTAAGCTTTCAGTTGAGTTAAGTATGTGCATATTTTCTTTTTCTAATATTGATTGAGTACTTTTTGCAGCATTTAATTTGGCTGTAAAAGAAGTGAGTTAAAAATGTATTGTTCCTTCAATTAGATACATATTTTTATAATTTCTATGTTACTTATCAATGTATATTATACACAAATAACTTACGTAATGTATCTGGCAATAGGTCAGGTCTTTTACTTTTCATTAATCCATTATGTATGTTATTGTCATTTTCAGTTTTAAGCGGTTTGAATGTAGAACAATTATTACTTTCCGGACCCCAAATATCCTCATAATCTGATACTTTATCCATCAACGAACTCCTGTAGTATACACCTGGTGATTCTAGAATATCTGACTCCTGAAAGTAACATAAGTAATTAGGTAACAGAAAACTGCGAGATTATATAGATAAACTATATTTTACATTTGCCTTAGTTTTTATTCAAACACGATAGTATATTTAAAATGTCGTGCGGTTAGTAATGACTGTACATAATACAAATATTTTGGCATTCATCAAATATAGTCACCCCCTACCTGATAATGTCTGGACTCCTTTCGATGGGAGTGCTTACTCCTCCTTGATCTACCAGACGGTGTGGTACTCGTAGTGTTCGTATTTGGAGATAATACTTTTTCTTTCCCCATAATTGGAGAAACAATTGACTGATTAGAATTAGGAGAAAATGTATTTTTAGCAGATATTGGAGAACTTCGAGACACAGGAGAAAATATTTCACTTTTGTTAGTTTGGCTTACAGGAGAAAAGACGCTGCTTTTTGAAGAAATAGTATCATTTGAAATAGGTGAGTTAATTTGACTTGTTGGTGAAAATATGCCACTGGTAACGGAGTTCGTACCATTTGGTGAAATCAATTGATTTGGAGCAAAACTGTTGCTTGACTTTGTTAAACTATTGACTATTGGATCGACAGACTCGGAGGTATTTGCTTGAGATTGTGGTTCTAAAGGTGATCCTGGTTCCACGTTATTCTGCTCAGTCATTTGTCGTTTGAAGCTCCCGTGCAAACTAGCTGTCATTGCATTGATGCACTCTCCCTCTGGTGACATACGGTGCATCATATTCTATACAGGAACAGGAAGATTGACAGTCAGTAAGTAGTATAGTTTCTGATAACTATTTAGAAAATAAAACATTTATCGTGGTTAGAGACAAACAATTTGCTAGCAGTCTAGCCAAATACACCCGAACATCATGCAATAAAGCATTCACTGGTTCACACACGCCATGCATTACATAAAGTTATCCTCACCTGGGAATCTCCATTAGTTTCAGCAATATTTTTCACAGATTCCATTATGTTGAATACGGAGTCTGCACTACTATTATTATTGATGGCATTAGACGCAAGCGTTAGTTGCAACCTGTCACTTTGTATGCTCTCATTTATTTGATGATTGTGAATTTGTGTGTTATTGACACAGAAAGTTACTGTTGTTGTGACTGTAATGTTTCCATTTTGTGTAGGTTTGTTAATGGGACTGAAAGCTACGGCTTCGGATTTTGGGGATAAGGATGGTTTGGTAAAAGGCGGCTTTGCCCATCGTGGTGGTGGTGGCGGAGGTGTCGTTTTAACATTAATCATTTGGGTGGGAGAATGTTGCGTGTTGGTGGTTGGAAATGTATGAGGCTGTGTTATATGAGCCTGAAAATAGGTGAAGCGTTGATTAAACATTTAATAAGAAGAAAAAACACCTATTAAGCTACAGCAATAAATATAAATAAAATACTTACTGTGCTAGACATAAGATTTAATGTATTTGGTGGGGTTGGTCTCGGAGCTCTAATAAATGTACTGGTGGGTTTTGCGGGTGGAGATGGAGCAGTTCTGCCTTTAAATGTGCTGAGGTTCTGGTTCTGACTCGGTGGGGAACCTGATGTATCAATTGGAGACATCTTTAGCACTACATTCTGGTCTTTTTCTGGATTTAGAATGTGTTCTCGGGAATTTGTTCGCGTACCTGGACATTAAGTTGGTATTAATGTTTATCGTATACGGCAATAAGAAAAAGTGTATAATAAAACTAGAATAAAACTTACTGGCATTAAAACTGCTAAGACTAGATCCAGTATCAGACGGTGTCACAGCCATAGGCACTACACCGTTTGTTATTTGACAAGGTGAGAGTAGACTGTTAGGGTTATTTTTTGGATTTGCCATGGGATATCCCCAAAACTCCTGACCCAGTAGAGTCAGGGAGCTGAGCTGCTGCCGGCTCTTAGCTTCTCGAAGGGGGCGAGGCAGTTGAAGCTGCACTGGTAACTCGTCACTGAAGTATAATGTAAAAATGATTAAAAAATTGTGGAGATTTGACTATTGAAAGACAAAATTACTGTAAAATATCAAATTACTAGCAGTCGAGCTTTGGTTTTTACAATAGACATTACCTACACTCCATTTACCATTAAAATCTAATAAGAAAAAATAGATAAATATAAATTATTTATTATTAAACATAAACTTTTTACAATAATTTCCATTTTTTTATTTGAAAGACAGAATTTGGAGGAAATATTCCATAAGTATACCCTTAGGTACTATGGATGGGGTTTTCAAACTTCAACTAAGAAGGGGTAAAAAATTACAAATAAAATTACCAGCATTGAGAGTAATGTGCAATCAGTTCGGGTATATTGTCGAAGCGATTGTGAGATGTCTCAAGGCCTATTCGACCGCCGGATGCCTGTATGAGGTAGTGCTCGATGTAAGGGCCCTTGTCAGCTGGCAAACGAACGCTAATTGCCATTGTGTCAGGCTGGCTAGATTGACGGACCACGAAGTTCTGGAATCAACGACGAATTTGTTAGACTTCTATAAATTATTTAAGTACCTATCTAAACTCAGAACGTATTTATTCCGTTTAGGCCCCTAATAAGATTAACTTAACTTATAAATATTTCGATTGACTTTACTAACGGTTCGGAATATACTTTATCTGAGAAGACTATATTATTAGTAAGTGAACATTGTGTAGTATTTTTTAGTACCTACTCAGTTATTTCATCGGCACCCAAAAAAGGTTGATTAATTGTTACTGTTTTTTTTTGTGATAACATAAGAATTAATAATAAAAGCAGTATGAAATAGGTATTTTTCTCGTAGGTTCCTGCGCGTGAGTAAGGTTGCCAGAGGGGGATGGGCGAAGGGTCGGCAAAGAGCGAGATTAGTAAATGGTTTGTGCCAAAAAAAAAATGGAAAGAGCTTGAACTGTGACGTTTCTAGGTTTTATAATAAGCAATAAAACATACCCCTTCCTCTTTCCCTTGCAGCAAGTGAAAGGCACCAGCCCTCTGTATGCCTGGAAGGAACCACACTGGATGTGTCCTGATTAGCCTCTCCAGTAGACCGATGTCGCATGGTGGCTGTTCCTCCAACTCTGAACCAGACGAGCCAACGGAAGAGCAGTCACCTCGGGCACCCTCGCCGTCTGATGACAAACTCTCTCGACTCTGAAAACCAGAGAGTTTTTTTTATAATTTAGGTGTCTTGCATTCTATATATTTTTGCTGGATCAAATATATCACTACAATAAACAGGTATATTAAATATTATAATAGTATACATACAGATACAATATACCTACACAAAATGTAACTCTTAATAAATAAAAATCATAACTAAAACAAATGTAGCAAATTACAATTTCGAATGTTGTTTGTTAGTGAACCCAAAATTAGCAACGAAAATTTTCTTAATTAACATTATTAGAGAAACCTCTTCCTTAAATGGTTGATTCTATGTGTGTAATTATTTTGCTCCTAAATAGGTATAGCATACAAAGTGAAAATGCTCGCTAATTAGGATACCCTCATATGGACCGTAAAATATCGTAATAGGTAAATATTAGTGTGTCCCTTTATGCTGCGGTGTGGGAGCCAGGAGGATTACAGGCTCAATGAAAGAGCCTGTCTGCCGCATGGCTTTTATGACTTAATGTACAAACGTATGTATACGGCTTAATAGACTCAATTCACGGAAAATTTTATGATCATACGTTATGGTAAAGTGAATATTACTGTTGTTTTGTTTTTGAAAAGGGTTCGAAAGTCAAACAAAGTACCTACTCTTATGATGGTGTATAAAACAGAAACCATGAATAAAACGTAAATGTAATACTTATTTACATGTAGATATTATTGCAAATAGAACATAGGAAAACGATACGCAGAATGTGACATAAAACGTCTCGAAGAACAAACCAAAGCAGAAAATATAAGACACTTCAAATAACCGTAACTTTGGCGACAAGCGGGCACAATATTTCTGGTACAAATATCAGCGAAGCTCACTTCAAACAGAAAGAAGCCTCTTTGTTCACCAACTTGGAAATATTATTACGCGATTTTCCCGCAAAAGGATCGGTTCGACGGCGTCCGCTTCAAAGACTGGCAAGCAATTTTATACACGCTCATCCATTCTAGTTTTAGTTTCGTATGTTTCGTTGTTTATATGTAAAAGTACCTATCCCTTTTTTGGTATTCGGTCATTGCCCTGCCACTGCTCTGAGATGAGGTTGTATCAAGATAACTTTGTGAAATATGCTCAGTAGCCCGCATCAATTTTCTCCTGATCCTCCTCCTTTTTTTTATGAATTTGGAATAGCCCGCGGCTAAAGTCTTCTCGTCAAATAATATCCAAGAAGATTTAATATAATAAACAACTACTTTTTAGGGGAGTGTTTTCATTTCAGTTTTAATTTCATGTGGCGTTTTAATTTTGTATAACAATTTGGGGTGCGCATTAGTGAGTTAATTATATTCAACGCCGGGGTACATTTGTGTTGCTAATTGAGATAAAACCCCTTAATGTGGGATTTAGTCGTAAACCGTATAGTTTTAAATTAAAATATAAGTATACACAAATACAGTTATACCTACCTGCTTACAATAATATACACTTTAAATATACAATTTAGGCACGAAGGTTTACGTATATTTCAAATTTAAAAAATAATAATTATTTTTATAATTTACCTATAGGTACCCAGAAAGTTTTTAATTTATCAATAATTCTACTTATTGATAAAGAATTGTGAATTTTGAATTGTTTATATTACTTGTTATTATTTCAGCACCTAACTGTAGTTCAAGCCGATTAACATTTCATTATATTTTTTATTATTTTCCTATGATTCCTACAGAGAAAATAAACTTTTTTTACACCTTATAACATTTATGCTATCTGCCAATGAGAGTCCCATCTAAAATCGGAGCAAAAAGACGGAGAAAAGTAAAAATTGATTTTATTTATTTTATATTTCATTTAGTATAAAGCTGTTATTTTGAAATTACAAACATAAACTTCTTAAGATTTCTTCTTATAAATAAAACTGTTTATCTGTACCTACACATAAAATATTATCTCCATCAATTATCACAATCAATGTCACCTATCATTTTCAAGGATAGAAAAATCCTTCACATCCGGTTCTATGGATTTTAAATTCAAATAATTCTAATAACATTCAGCTTCGTAACAATTTTAAAACGATATTAAAAGTAAGTTTAAGTACCTACACACTGTTTATCAAAAGTCATTATAAACTCAAAACAGTCCAAAGCTCTGACAAGTTACGCCAAAAGCCGTATTCATTTATTTCATTTTGAAATTCTGCCCAAAATTTTTGATGAATTTGAAATGGTTACGCTAAGAAAATTCTTCTATAAAAGTAGAAAGTAGTAAGTTCCAAGAGAAATGATAATTAACTATGCTTAAGTTTCTGGTTTTCTTAATTATATTCATGTTAAGATTTCTTTTTGATAGTAAACAAACCAAATTGTAAGTAGCTATAGGTACTAATATAAAGTAGTTTAGTGAGTACCTAAAATGATAATTTCAACAAGCTTTACAGTGTGTAAGAAACTATACAAGATTTACCTACTTTCCTTTTAATATTTTCATGAAATGTCGATATTAAAGAAATGTTAAAAAATAAAAATAAAATATTCGTAATTTATGTACCCTGTGGATAACAAATGACTTTATAAAATTAATTTTCAGCTAACTGCGGTATTTTAACACGACTATTATAAGCTGAAAATGCTACAATCTGCACGGGAAATTAATTCCACGATCGGTGACAATAATAACTGCCGTCATGAATCATACGCGACAAAGGTTTCCCTGCTATCCGACCGTGGATGAAGGTGTTAAATTTTCGCGTACAATAGCGCTGTACCGCACTCCCAAATATTGCAGCACCTCAAATACCTGGCCCAGAATTTATGTTGAAACTTGGATTGCAATTAGTTCACTTTGGTTGGATATAAAATATGAGACAATGTCTGTAATAATATGAATATAGGTTATATATAGATATGTCTCTAGAGTACTTACTTTTATTATTCGGGTTATAGACATTAAATATTTAATCTCAACAAGATTAACTGAAAACTACGTATACACTTAGGTCTCTTGAATTGGATTTAAATTAAAAAATGTTAAATTTAGGAAAAGTAATTGATTAACTATGTTGAAATAGAAAGAAACATTTGATTTTATGCGCCTCATCCGATAGCCTAAACAATACAGTGCAACAATTAAAGTACACAGAACAATTTTACTCTAGCGAGTGCAGGAATATCACATTTATATTCACAAGCAGAAAGCACGAAAACGATGCGTACCTATTGCCAAATCACCACTAAACCCTATATAGCAATCTCTTAGGGACATCTGCGACTCGGTCGTGAAACTCATGAAAATATACAGCGCTTGATGTTTAGTGCTATAGCAGTTTGCTTTTACAAGACTTTGGAACTAAGTGCGAAGTGGTCGCACGTGTGCCGATGCTGCAAATGGGTGAAACGTTTTAGGGCAAAATGCAGACCACCTGCGACCGCAACAGCTTCTGAATGGGGAAGTTTTAATTAGCTAAAAGTTAGAAAGGAAAGTACCGAGGAACTAACTAGTCTTTCAAGATGTTACAAGAATAGTTGTAATAAAATAATAGATTGTTGCGAAGGCGGCATTGGCTTTAATGTGAGAAGTCAAAGCTATTATAATAACTCTGCTCCTCACGGTTACCGCGTTCCCTGGATAAAAGTTGCCTATGTCCAGAAGTAGGTATATCGGTAATTAGGTATGCAGATAACTTATGATCTGGGGAACTATATCATAGGCTATCTGCATAAGAAATCTCATTGCGATATGTTCAGTGGTTTAGGCGTGAAAAGGTACCAGACAGACAAACAGACATGCATTTATATTATTAGTATGGATAGTAATATAGTCATTGAGTGTATGTAATGATCCCTTTGTATGAAATAAAGATTTGTTTTATGGATGAATGATTTAAATGTACATTACGTTTATTTTTATAATAATATATACTATATTTTACAATTATTTACAACAAATATACAAACTACATATAAAAAAATTCCTCGAGGCGGCCGCTGCGTTTCCTCACGATGTTTTCCTTCACCGAAAGCTCAAGCTCATTGTAGGATTCGAACCCACGACCTTCGTCGCGGCATTCGACACACTACCATCTATAGCTATCATCGCCTTAAATATTTATATCCTCCTTGATTATACTATACAGAAAGGGCTATCTAATAATTGCGTAAGTATCGTTAAACTTATGTAGTGCACGTTTTCTATAGACTTTCCATCAATGTAAGTGGATAAGAAAACATTTGAAATGCGAAGGAACTTTTCCATTTCTAAATAACGGGAAGTTTTTATTTATTACGAAACTCTTGTCACGGTTTCGAAGAGGTTGTAAAAAACTTTTAACGAGCACCAATCGAATGCAGACGAAAAAAGTATGCAAGGAACAGCGGGGTCTGTTTAATAGTTATTTGGTGCACAAACTCACTCGGCCACCCTTTAGTTTCTTCAAGTTCAATCAAAGAGAGCAAACAGTGTTTGTGGTCCACGGGGGAAGCCGGGGGATGCCCGGGTAGGACGGGGGAGTGAGTGCAGCAGATGACTCACCCGGGGTTGTTAAAAATCAATAAGTCGTGTCGACCCAACTCTCGTGAGTTGCGATCGAAATCCGGGGTTCTTATTAGTTGCTTAATTAATATTTTTTTATAGGTTTATATGTGGTATTCTAAATCGCTTCTGCCAAAATAGGTATTATATTTTTCAATTACCTAGGTATTTAGGATTATCATTCTGAATAATTTTTAATATAAGACCAACTCTTAAGTGGCGAAATTTTTTTTTAACTTTTTATACAAACTGCAAGTTTGGCTCTTACTCGAACAAAATGTATAAATAAGTATAAAATTTTAATACAAAACTTACAACTTAATATCACGAACGTATAAAAATTAAATCGAACGACAAGAACTATGAGTAACTGGCCACTAGAACAATAGTTGGTGCTACTATACGATATTTAAGCTACACATGAAAACTATTCGATTCAAGTTCAATTTTTTTCTTGTAGGTATACCGACCCACATGCTTGTGAGTTAGGGACAAGTGATATTCTTGGGTATACTACAAACATTATATATAAGTAGATGCTATTAAAATAATAAGACTAAGTGTAGGTACCGGAAAGTGTGCAGGGGTGGCAGCCTACCTCTCGGTAGGGGTACGACGCTCGACCGAGTATTGACTTGACATCTGACTTATGCGGTAACCGCTTCCGTCTATTAGCCGTCTAATTGACGCATTTTGTTTAGTTTCCTAGCAGGTAATTAATAGAAAGTGAGGTATTGCTACGAAAGACATACCTAACATAAAATATGTTTAGTAATGATTAGGTATAGAATTTACCTACGGTAATTAGGTGCATTTCCCGTTGCGCAGATTAGAGACTAAATAATTTTCACAGATTTATAAAATTAATTATTATTCCTGATATGATTTAATTTCAATCACTGCAGATTCTTCGAAATTTAAATCAAATAATAAAATTAAAATTTCGAATAAAAAAAATGTTCCAACCGGCCAGCACTTATTATGATTTTGATTACGATATTATGTAAATCCTAATCTGTATTATTTTGTTTATGTTTATCGCTACTGGATTAAAAAAAAACATTAGAATTAGGTAGATAGGTACCTACCACTTCCTTATATTTGAGAGCATATTCTTAGAGCGCATTTTGAGAGTTCAAGCTAACACACGATAAAATGCCATTTCTAATCTTTGCTTTTTCTTTTACATCTTGAATAATGAGTCAATTAGCGCATTCACAAGCAATACAGAGTACCTAGCATAGTGAAGACATACCTAAAGGTGAGCACATTTTTAAAATTACATTGTTTAAAGAGGTTAACTAATTGTTTTTTAACGAGTCAGCCTTATTTGGATTACCTACAAGGCTTACATTTAATATGCCCGCAATTTTTTTAGCAAGCTCAGCTCTTGAAATTATCATGTTTTCATGGAAATATAACATTTCAACTAAAATTTTTATAGAATGCACAGATTTAGAAATAATAGGTTAGTAATCTGAAATAGAATGTTAATAAAAGCCCGCGTAATATTTATTACTTTCGCCTAGTATCATCACAGACCAGCCATTCAGTAAACGCAGTTGCGTCTGTCTGGAGTCCATTCGCACAAGCGTCGCGCGTCCACAGTATTGTTGTACTAAATCGATGATATTGCACTGCAGTGCATGCAAATTAAACTAGCGATGGGTTTTTTTTATTCTGCGACGATTAAAAGTCGCCCAGACGGGGCGCGATAGGCGGGCCGGAAGCGCAGGGGACACAATAATCGCTCCGTGTTTAACAATGGTTGTAATTATCATGGATAAAACTAGAATTTCTTCTACAGAATACTGAGTTTGTTGAAAAGAATAGTAATATTTGTTTGCTAAAGTAAAAAGAGCTAATTATTAATGTTGAAATGCAGTTGCATATTGTATGAAAACAGGAAATTCTCAAATCTAATAAAAATCTACAGACTCATAGCTTGACAGCTATAAATAAATATGTGATGAACATTTATTTAAAGATAAATAAATTGTAAACGTTATTACTTTTACGGTAATTAACTTCAGCAAATAATTTGTTTTGTTATTGTAAAAAAAAAAAATTACTTACATTTTTACAATGCAATATTTTTTTAATGTTTTTTATTTAACAGAACCCATATTTGTATTATAGGTAATACAGAGCATTTCACTGAAAAAAAAAATTACGAATCTACAAAACTTTAAAAATAATGTGTGTATTCTATAGAAGAAATTCAGTCAAGCGATATTAGTTGAACGAATTTTAATGAAAAAAGCACTAATAATAATGTAGATAAATCATAACGTTTTATATCGGAAAATTATGTTAAAATTTTAGATCATTAGATACCTAGTTTATTTAATACCTTTAGATAATTTCTAATGAAGTAACCTACTTGTTTTACCTATATTTTTAAGCCTAATAACATTGATTAGCTACAATTAAACCTCCATGGCCAAAATGTTTACAGAAAATGCAATTAAAGCCTAATTACAGTACATAAACGCAACATCCAGCGGTATAAATGCGGCACTCATCTAAAATTCTAAGTCATTCGCTCATGTCATTTACGCCCCACGAAAGGCAGTTAACTTTAGGTCCGGCCACTAATTCGAGGGTTAATAGTCAGCCCAATGGACCAGTAAGTGTTGTGTAATGAATATTACGCTTTCAGAAACCCTTAAATTTTTGGTAACACATCTGTGGCTAGCAATATTGCTGGCAACTTTTAATCGCTAACTTGGCTATGAGAAAATCGATCGTGCTTTTGATTTTAAAATTAAAACTTTGCTCTGGGCTGATTTTTGGCCAGAATCAGGCTTTTCATTTGAAAGGTATTGTTTTTGTGTAGACTATACGCTTAAAAGATATTTCCATGTTTATCTAGCGATTGAAATATGGGAAATGAAAAACACGTTATCTTCAACATCAGCTATTTATCACAAAATTAAAATAATGTAATATGTCTAGAAGAGATCGCTTCTATGAACGCCTATAAATTGTAATCGTTGCCTTTTAATTTCAATAACATATTTCTTATTTTATTACTGCTTTACATTTTATGTAATCTATTAGTAAAATAGTACTATTGTAAACAAACTTTCTATCCCCGTATTTTTTGCCGTGAAGCGGGTGTGAACCGACATTGTCGGCGGAAGGGTTCGGTAGGGTTTCAAGTATTCACAAAGCAACGCCCGCAATTGACTGAGATGTTTTACACCTCGAGTGTACTCCTGTCAACGTATGTAAGTGCACCGAGTGCACGCGGACGTGTTTTGTACGCAAATATTGTTTGCCTAGGTGAAACAACGGCTAATAATTGTACTTTTAGTAGGTATACCTAATGTTACGTTAAAAGTATCCTATAGGTACCACCTTTGCGATATGTAGTCTGTTTATTGGTAATTAATACAAGTTGGTACCCATGACTTGCTTAGTTTGGAGTAGATTTAGGATTCTACAAATGTTAGGTGACTTATACCTATTGATTATTTTAGTATTAAATTTATAATATCCTATTGGTAATAAATAATTTTTGACTTTTGACTATTATATCTAGTATAAAATCAATGTAGCATTTTATACTATACGTATCACTTTTTGTGTATATTTCTATACCAAAATAGTATTAATAAATTATTAATTAGTCGCGAATATTAATAATCATTAGAGAATCTTTACTTAGATTCATTACATTCATCATAAAACCAGAAATACTACAACTACATAGTAACAACAAGAAACGCATGAAAACTTTTTACAATAAAATTAATTATGTCAACAAACCGGACTGCGTTCGTTATTTTCTTTTGCACATAGTATTTATACTTTCATATTTGAGCTTGAGAATACTAAGTTGCAATTTCAGTTCTTATTTTTCCTCTCCCTGATTTCTACCCCTATTCATCATAACAATACAAAGTTTACAGTAGAATTTTTCATTTTCAACCAGGAAATGCAATTTACGACGCAATGCAAACTTTTATTGGGAATATGTTTTTTCTAGACTGCCATGCAACAATATTGATAAGTTAGTTTTTTTTATTGTAATACCTACCTATAGGTACTCGTATCTCGTTAGTTTTGTAATTTTTCGATTTAATTACAGTTTTAAGTAATAATCATTCTTAAAAATAAATAGCAATAATATTTTTTTAAGATATCATAATAATAATTATTATTATACCTAACATCGTTATAGCTGCAGGTCTTGGCAGTGAAATTTAGTTTATGTGGCAATCACAATAGATCTAGTCTGGTCTCAGATCACTAAAAATTACCTGTAAACTTAATTAATAACAATAACGTTATGAATTATACCAGAACTACTAACCTACACGACATTTCCGAAGTATGTTACAAATGGAAACTGAAAGATGTGCTTCCGCTTTCACGCAAAGCGCCTATTCACGAAGCCGCAAATGTAATTCCGATTCGAGAATTGAAAAATATTGCTTTTATATAACGTTACTCTTGTAGCATTCGAATAGTAATGGAAGCAAATGGAAGCAACGAGTTCCGCGACCCTTCATCTCGCACACCATTTCAATACTCCACAAATAAACGGCTAAATGTTATTTCAATTCGATACAACATTTCACTACAAATGCTCCATTGAATTCCTTTGGATCCAATCTAGTATGCAAAACTAACCTAATTATACTAAAAGTAAAGTTTGAAAATGTCTGGGAAACTAAAGACTAAATAGGAGAGTAGCACGGTTCATTAGACATCCGAGTAACTTTGAGATTCCTGATTTTAAAGTTTTTAAAAGTTTCCTAAAGAATCAATTACCTGACTGAGACTGTCTCCGAGACTGCCGTCGGCGTCCACCGGCCGGAAGAGTTGACTGGCGTCTTTGATTGGTAGGTCTCTTGATCTTTGTTTTCTCTCTTGGGCCTCCCTCATCGCTTGACTCTGAAGTCTTTCGAAGAATTCTCGAGGCTTTAGCGGGGGAGGTTCGTCGTCTGGCGGCGGGGGTGGTGGTGGGGGGAGTCTCGTACGCGGGGAGCTGTGCAGGAGCGATCTCTCGTCATCCTCCGTGGACCGTTCATCGTGATCAGAATCCGAGCTTCGGCTGTCACGTCGTCTTATGCCCTGGAGGTGTGGCTCAAGGAATGTCGCATTTCTGTAACAAGATAATAATTAAAATAAATAAAATGTACAAAATATTTGTCACTGTATTTGGTAATTAATCAGCGCGGATAGAGCTCTTTGCTCTTCTCTTTTTACCTATTTAGCTGGCTACAAATCGATTACTGTAGCATACAAACACATGGGGCTTGGCTTGGCTGACCAGACTAAAGGACATTAACCAAGATTTATTTCCCGAGCACGGTTGGTGCCACGTAGGTATTAATTAAAAACCTCTACACGCTGCCGGTCCACGTACGCACCACGAGTGCGTTCGACATTCTCTCGAATTACTTACCTACTCTGCTCGTTGTAGGGATTTTTTGGAATTCCACCACTTGAGTGAACACAATTTGCGAAACTTGTTAAAAATGTTATGTAATTCTCCGAGACTTAAAATTCTAATTTCGTTGGTTATTTTTCACCTAAATTAAATAGCTAAAAGGCGAAATGAAAGAACCTAAACTGATATACCTAGTATCATGCACCTGACAATATACAGCGAACGTAAACAAGTCGGTAAAGCAATTTAACCCGTCTCGCCGGTTTGACGTTAAAAATGGCCGTAATAACAATGTTCCAGGGTGACACGGAGTTGACACTCAATTTGTTAGTGAATGACGGTTCGCGTCGGCCTTAAACGTCACAAACGTGATGTTATAGAGAAATCGGGTGATAATAAGTACATGTATATAATAAAACCTATCTCTTCCTACATATAAAGGTACCCATTTATAAAGCGGGCTTATAAAGTACTAGCTTCCGGCCCCGCGGTTTCACCCGAGGTATTTTGTTTTCCCGGGATAAAAAGTAGCCTATGTTATGCAATATGTTATTCTAAAGTATGATCTATCTATTTGCCAAGTTTCATCCAAATCCGTTCAGTAGTTTTTACGTGAAAGAGCACCAAAGATACATACATACTCACAAACTTTCGCATTTATAATATTAGTAGGTTATTTTTAATTAGGTTCCATGAGCAACTTTTAGTTTGTACACTTTATTTACTGTAATTTCACACACATCATCACTCTTAACAGCGGAGGGTGCCACAGCGATGAGCAACAAATCAGCATCGCCTCACATGTCACCCCGTGGTCATTATACAGGAATGACGCCAGTATGGCGACCATCGCCATTAATTAAAATGTCATATTTGACGGTAACTTTGTCACAGGTGCACCGTCGAAAACCTTAATTAATTTTGATATGTAGTCGTGCGTGAGCCGCGTCGTTAATGATTGAAGGTTTATAAACAAATCCTAATTTTATAGCAATACCTACAAAATGCTCAATATTGTAGGTATTGCTATTAAATTTTCATAACTTTCCCAAAAATAGCGACACTCATAGTTTAAACACTAGAAATAAGGATAAACTTGCTATACCTGTAACTCGTTTGAGCAAAGTTAGGGATTCTTTTAAGGGGCAATGTATACGCTTCTTTAACAAAGTACCCAAAGAAATTCAAAAATTGTCCGTGTTAAAATTTAAAAAGCTAATTAAAGATAAGTTGTACAAAAAAGGGTACTATAAAGTTTCTGATTTTATAGAGGACAAGAACGCATTTCAATGAGTTGTTCGCTTCACATGCTATTTTTTGTTATTATAATTTTTGTTATTATTATTGTCATATTGTTAATTTTAATATTTTATTTTATTTTCTATAGTTTATTTTTATATACATATTTTTTATTTTTACAAATTTGCCGATTAAAAAAATCGGCCAAATTTCATCCAAATCCGTTCTGTAGTTTT
The DNA here is from genome assembly GCA_963555595.1 of Tethea ocularis. Lineage (NCBI taxonomy): Eukaryota > Metazoa > Arthropoda > Insecta > Lepidoptera > Drepanidae > Tethea > Tethea ocularis. Next base: position 6,692,538 of record OY741972.1, on the reverse strand, counting down.
TGCGTGAAAAAGTAACAAACATTTTCACATCCATACAAACAGTCCCATTTATTATATTAGTAGGATAGTACCTACAATAGAATTAATACAGGAGAGGAAAAGAGGAGGAGAAATTATCATCATTATTTCGGTACCAATGTCATACATTTTCCCGAATAGTCATGACAAAACTCCATTATTATTTACTGCTTAGTTAGTAAAGACAAAAATACGAGCTAGGTTTTAATATATATTTCTTAAGTTTTGGATACATGTAACTATGTAGCCCTACATTATTAAAATCAATATTGAAAATCAGTCATCCGGACAGTAATGTTACATCAAAACTTTTGGGTCGAACATGGGCAGTGGAAAATGCGGTGAACCCTTCTTATGTTATTTTAATATTAACATACTTATAAATGACCCTTAAAACTTCTCTAACTTTATAAAGTTTAGTCTCTTCGTTTCTTAATATTATAATTAATTGAAAACCAAAATAAACTTCGCAAACGAAATCAAGCTTATTTTGTTCTTAGGTTGGACAGTGAGATTAATTGCAAATGAAGAAAAATAAGAAAAAAAAATATTCAGATATATTTCACGAATAGGTTTTAAAATAAACCAATAATTCTATATACCAAACAATGTACTGAAACTACAATCAATTTAATAAGCGTATTCGCAAGCAAGTAAAAAAAATACAATAGTATTCAAAAACAATTGATATTATAGGATTGGTAAATTCATATTTACCTACTTATAAGTAACTAGCTGTTCCGCGCGGTTTCACTCGCGTTCTCGGGATAAAAAGTAGTACCTTCGGGAAGAATGTAGCTTCCAATTAGTGAAAGATTTTTTCAAATCGGTTCAGTAGTTTTGGAGCCTATTCAATGCAAACAAACAAACAATCAAGTCTTTCCTCTTTATAATATTAGTATAGAGTATAGATAAACGAAATTTAATGTAGACACATCAAACTTTGAAATTTATTATTTAAAGGAGCAACCCTATTTTGTTGAGTGTTTGTGTGGCATTGTTTGTCATAGGCCGACAACAGCCCTAATGGTCGGCTTTTGTTTTTCTTCATTTAGTGACCGCTCTAGGGCCACCCTGCTATTCGCTACACAAAGGAATTCCCTGGTCTCCCTGAAATAGCGTCGGTTAATAATAATATAACGGAGCCGTCTGCTTTACTTTCACACAAAATTATTTTTTGTTGCAATCGCAAAATATGCTTTTTGATACAACACGATCATGACCAATATTTTTATATGAGCCATTACTTTAAAATACGTTTACGTTTTGTGGCAAACTTATCGTTAAATGTGTGGTTCCTTTTTATTTTTAATTTTTATGTTCTCTCTTTTAGTATTTAAATCTGATGTACATAAATATGTGCCACAAATAAATATAATTTCTTTCTTTTCTTTCTAAATCATTGTGCAAGTTCAATAAACTACTTATTTCCTAAAATCTAATGGCATATAAAATAAAAATTACTATAAGTGGAACTGGGAAGAACACGTGATAGTGGTATATAATAAGGTAAGTTAAAAAAAATCCTCAAATATTTTCCTTTTTTTATATTAAACCACAGTTTACTTTATACTTCCAGGATCAAATGTGCGAGTTGCACATTTTATTGTGACACTTGCGCCAGGCGGTGAAAATAGTCACATTCAGTCGCGCGTGAATCGCATTGCGTCTGTCACAAAGGACCGTCGCGTGCATTGAAATTGTGAATAGAAACCTTTACTATTCATTCTCGATTGAAATTCACATAGATATCTTGCACGTGCTTGAAGTTGTTTTAATGAGGGAAAAGTTATTAATTATTATTGTATGTTTTTCTCATCCTTTTTCGTTATACCTACCATATTTTGTAGCATCCAATACACATGGTCGTGACTAACACATTAATAAAAACAAACACTGTCTAAACCAATGACTCAAGAGATATTTTTGAATGTGAGGTCCTTATAAAGTGTATAAAGGCTAATCTACTAATAAAGGGTTTTCCATATCTAAAGCATATAATAGGCGATAGCGGGTGAAACCACAGGGAGAAAGCTTGTTAAACTATATGAAATAACGCAACTGCAACAATAAGCACAAACAATCATTGGCATAGAGTTCATAGGGTCCATAGAGTTTTAATACCATCAAATATTACTCGTCAAGACACTATCAAGTGCGTTAACTTCGACATGTCATCGAGTAGCTATAGTAAATATATTAGTAAGTAAAGTTACACTCGGGAGTGACAGGAGAGGGCACTTGAGTCGTGAACCGATAACGGGCACTCCCGCACTTTCCGCACACTTTCCATCGAGCCGACGATCTTCTTTGTTTCAGTAGACACTTGGAAACACTTGAACCATTCCTATAATTAAGTAGATAATATGGTTGATGTCGAAGAGGTTCTCTCGGATATTATACCAAACTACAGACGCACATTACGTATTGCCCTCTAAACAAAAAAAGTAAATAAGACCAGCAGCACCCTCCATTTCCACGACGGGACTCTTTCTGAACAGACTCTAGTATCACAAGTCTGAACTCAAACTAGCAGCTAAAAAAATGTAGATGTGAAAATAGACAGTTTTTTTATATATTTGTGTTATCTGTACCTACTAGCTATTTTTCGAGTAGACAAATGAGTTTAGCTAATATTTTTTCTTTAAAGGTAAAGAAAAAAAAAATGCTATCTGTGAAAATTTGGAAATAATACCTATAGAAAAAAAAATTACATCTAATTTCCAAAATACTCATATGCCTACCTACCTACCTAGCTAAAATAACAGCGTAAATTAAACTAACCAGATTTTCGTAGAAAGCGTTGTGTAATATTTGAACACCGGGACGTAGACTCTAATACGATTATAACAGCACCAAGCTAAAGCTCTTACAGCAGACGTGATGTTACACTGAAGGCTTTTAGCCGCCACCATTTAGTTACGTTGAGGGAATATATTACACTGTTAAAGTATTATTTATTCTGGTAACTTCGTAATTAAAAAATATATAGGTATATATCAACTTCTTGTAGGTTATTGAGATCTTTTTAGATTCTGGAATACTAAATGACTTAAATCACAAACATATTAAAAAAACTGAATAACAATTGAAGCATTTTTGACTCCTCAAGTAGATTTAGGTTAGACAAGGTCTACTCGAAAACAACTTTCTCACAACTTAATTTACTAAGCTACTCATATACCTTACTTAGGTTTTTTACTGAAAATATGATAATAATTTTCATTCCAGCCAATTTCCATTCAATTTGTAACATCCTTTTAAAAAAAAATATAAGTAAAAATTTTACCTTGATATTTTTCTACGTCAAAGCATCCCATATCATCTCCTACAGTGACGGTAAGCCAGTATTACATAAAGATTCTCTACCATCATTTCACTTTGCAGTGATTGTCATAACACTTCCCCGGGCCGAAACAAAAGGCGAGTGATTTTGTCGGCAGTCACTGGCCCGGAATGACCCGTGGCCATCCGCCGATAACGAGCACTTACAAATTTACCTTTGTAGGTACGGGGCACTAAATAGACACTAACATTATCTTTAACTGATTGGGGTATTTTTAAAGATTCTATATTTGATGAATGCCCTGAAATATCTCAACCAACTCGCAATAAAGAACAAAAAAAAGAAAGAAAAACATCTACCTAAACTAGGTAGGTACATAACTTTCTATGTTCGTGAAATATTGTATGATGATGAGAAATTTAAGGTGTAAGATATTTATAAAAAAGTACTTTTAACCTGAAAAATAATAATCTCACAGGAAACCCGGGAAAAGTGAAAATGCGGGGCAGTTTTTTTTTTAAAAACGGAAAACAAGCTGGACGCTAGCGACACCTGGGCCATAAACCATTTACTAATCTACGCAAAATTATATGTATTTGGCTACGGTATTCTGTGGAGGTACTTCCCCAATCGAGCTGCTCTTCGGCAAAATAACGCTAAAAAAGCGCTCTAGATACCTTTCGCGAAAATAAGTCTCAAAAAATTAAGAGTAACTCTACATTATCTTAGTAGTTACAAACATGCACTTACTGCCTCTATAAGTATACGATTCGAAGACAACATTATAATCTCCCCTATGGTTGGCTAATCGGAGGCACATTTTCCTGTAAGCGATTCTTATCTCATTTACATACGTGACCCGAGCCCTGCGAGTGTCGCAATCCAAATAAGGTTCGCCAGATATATCGAAAGTCGGCGTCACTTGTCACTGTCAAGCCTATAGCGGTTTACTCACAAGTGATAATCTTTCCAGGACGAGCTTGAATAATGATATTACAGATTTGGTAACGTTGATAGCGAATCGGATTATAAATTCAATATTATTGTTTGTATATTTTTAATAAACTTTATTTCTTTACATACAATCTATTGACGAAGAGGTCATATAAAACAAGGCTGTAAATAGCGTGATGCATGAAAATTAAATATATTTAATATATCGTTTGTACCTACTGATTAATATATACATATATACTACTATATACCTACCTAGGTACTTCTCATTTTGGAAATAATTGTAAAAAAAATATACTTAATTACAGTGTATTATTGTCTCTTTTTGGGAATAAACTATTAATAATTATCAAAGATTACCTTACCTTCTGGTTATACAGACCTATACTTTAGCCATTTATCATTTATGAACTGGTTATCCCATAAAAATACATATACCTAAAGGTAGCTTTGCATTACATAAACATAAGGTTGTTGGGGCAGTTTCTACACTTAGCGCCACTTGTAGGAAAACAACCACTTTCCACAGGAAATTTGCAATTACATTAGCCTATCATGTATGATATAAATCTACAACCACTTGTCATGTAAAAATAAAACGGTTGATTATTTAATTAAAACATTATTTACATAATTTGATATCTCACGCTAACAAATTGATTTTTTCTCATCAGATAAAGCGTATAATTATGCAAAAGTGAGTCAGTCAGAGTCTTAATCCTCTGGATTAGAGCAAAGAGGGTCGATCAAAGGGAAGCAAAATGGGAACATCCCTTCGTTGGTTAATATATAATGAGAGACTCGTTTAAATCCCCGTGTTTACATTAATTTAGTGAACATAAATGTAACTTGAATTCTTATTTAGGATCTTGTATATTTGCTAAAAGCGAACAGACTAAGGTATTAAAAGTTAAAACAACAAAATTTTGCAACAAAACTTTAGAGACGGAGGCGGTTTATCCAATGATAATAGTGTGAGATAAAGCGCAAAGCTCAAAACTTAATTCAGCTTTATCCTTGAAATAGATATTTTCGTTTCAGCCAACTAAGGTTTTCGGAATCTCAAAAGGTCTATTAGGAACCCTCTCTAATACCTATCAAAAATAACTTTGCACAAGTATTATAATACTTACCTTTCTATTCTTACATTCTACCAGGTGTAGAACATAGACTTCTTTCAATATTTTCCGGTATAAACAGCTTTGAAATTGAATCCTTGATCATAGATAATTATAAGCTAAACTACACATACCGCTAAGCAATCTTTTGTTTGATGGGCCCGTTACTCGTATGGCATCAGTATCAGAGCAAGCAAGACAGTGAGCGCGCCGGTGCGCGGTAGCTTGATTACAGCAATTTGTCTGCCACGCCCGCGACCGCTGCGCCGAGCTTCCTACCTCAGCCACAGTTTACTGGTTTGCTGACTCATGTAAGTCGAACAACTTGAGCTCAACCTTCAATATTACCGACTATCGGGACGTTTTCAGACATTATTTCTTATTGTTTTACAAGTTTTGAGTCTATAACATCGAGACTTGAATAATAATTTTAATTTAAATCACATTATCAAATTGTAGTCGTTATAGTAAGTTCTATTGGAATTTTGATATTTTGTGTACCTATTCAATTTCACCATTTGTAACTGGCAGGGTCTATTAATAAATTGTTCGAAACTTCGTGGAATTTAATAAGCGTTGGATCGGATATCAGGAAAAATAATTGTGAAACGATTCAATACATAGGTATAGTACTTATTTAAAAAATACAGCACAATAAAATATTTAAACTTAAAAGATTTATTGGAAACTGTGTAGCGGTATAATAACGTTAATTGGACCTCTCGTAGAGGGGCTCAGACATGTTTAATGGTCGTGACTCGTATTTGTTTCCCATCTCATTATTTTGTCTGCAAATAAAATTATTTTATTTGGTTTAGCATAAAATAAGATTTAAATTATATGAAAAAATATCTGATTAAATTAAAAAAAAATTACATAAGGTCTTAACTCTAGGTATATTTTTGTAGATACTTTGATTGATACCTATAGAGTTAATAAAGTCCAAATATTTTAATCACGAAATCTAAAAGGATTAAATTCACACCAGTGACTCTTAAACTATAAGGGAGATCTATTCAAATATCTTTGAAAATTACACAGAATTCCGTCGTCTAGAGCAGTGCTTCCACGCCTGGACCAATAGCTTCCGTTGCAATATTCCACCTCCAGCTAACATAAGCAAAACGAATCCTTACGGTGTATGAAATAAGATTTTATTCACTGAATAATATAGGGTTGACGGTACAAATGCACAAGAATCGGTCTGGGATACGCTTTGAGTATTTACGGAGCGTTTTATTGATGCAATAAGCACTTGACGACTATTCATTCGGGACCGAGAGTAGGTACCTATTCGATACGATCCCTATATTTTATTTACCAAGGACATTGGATTCAAGTGATTTTATAGAGGAATTATAAATAAGTACGAACGCACATTAAAATTGTCTTTCTTTTATCTAAGGTTAGACAAAGTATTACCTGAAATTTTACTAATAATAGAAATGTGAAAGAATGATTATTGGTTTGTCTGTCATGCAGAAATAAAGATACGAATGGAAGTGATTTTTGGTATTGAGTTAGAGGGCCGGCGAGGTTACATAGGCTACTTTTTACTCCGGGAACACGGGTAAAACCGCTGTGCTGAAGCTAGTAATAAATAACGCCTCCAGCGGCCATCTTTTCGTAAAAGGTAATCATAAATGAAATGTTAAAGAACATTGTGTTACAGCAAATATACTCACTTTGTATACAATTCAGTTCAAAATATTTATTAAGAGCCACACCACAAAGTTTACATGCACAATGCAACGAATAACTCTGTTTTCATGCAGGAAAATATTAAAATTTTATGAACTAAATTCCCAGAAGAGCTCGCAGAATTTGGCTTATTAAAATTTCCTTCAAAACTGCACAGTGAAGCACTCAAGACGGCGCGTTTCCTACCACAGTTCACTGCATCTATTTTGCATCTCAAAGTGAGGTGGATTTTCTAAATTATCCTTTATTAAAACGAATATTTTTTCTAAATACTTTAACGGCCATTGAAATTCGAGGCGCGTAGTGCGCTTTATTGTTTGCGATTAGAGAAGGTTTATGCATTTAGGCAGCACGTGATGTTAACAACGTTTAATTAAAAACCGCAGTTCGAGAGCTAAGTATGGTTTACTTCTTTTAGAATGTTGTTTACTTTTAATTTTGTGTTTTATGTGCTTTTTAATAAATAATAAAGCTATCAACCAAAAATTTGTGGAAAAGAACACTGAATTTCCTAAATAATGTTTACTTATTGTTTTCGCATTTTATATATTTTTTTAAATAAGTAAACCTCGAGGTTTTTCTAGTTTATTTTAAATCAAATGCTATTTTGTTAAATATAAAGTTAGTGATAATCTTGTTAAATTAAATTTATTTATAGTCAGATATTAAAAAAAAAAATGCTACACACCAAGGCTATACTTTATGGTAAAAACAACTAAGTCCATAGAGCATTTTAAACTATATGCGCAATCTATCGTGGGAATATTCTAACACATATTTTTACGTTGTGTTAGAAATTAAGACTGTATTTAGCTAAATAGACTTTCTAACAGATGTCTAAAATTTTAGAAAAAAAATGTTTCATAGGACATGAGAAACAAGATTCTACTGGAATACATACCACATTTGGATACCATATGCTTATTAGATAAGAGAACATCTCTCTCAGTATTTGGAAGTTTGTAGACATTATACAAAAAAAAGTTAAAACTTTAAATGTACTTACCTATATCGGATGCCATTTTTTATCTGTGGATTGGATGGGCTTGTGTCTGGTTATATCTTCATTATAGTAATTGCCATGTCCAAATGAATTGTAGCATACAAAACTTAAAGGGAACTAGTGTAGCTACCGGAATATGCCCGTTAGTTAAAAAAAGATTATTTTTTTAAACAAATAGGTTATTTTCAATCAAATCACCATGACAAATTTTAAAATAGATTATTTTTGTAATTAGTAGTAGGTCAACAGCTTCAACAGTGCCGAACTTTAAATCTTTTTACTAAAATAGAAATATAATATGCACAGAAATAGCCTTTATTAAGCTGTATCGAACAGATGGCAAGCGAGGCAACCATTTCAAAGTCCCTTATAAAAGGACGATATTTCCTTTGTGCCACGGGGAATAGCCTCAAATATAATTTAGCGACGTCCTTTAAATCATATACTTGAAATATATGGAAACTCCACTCAGACATTGTCGTTGCAAGTATCTGTATTAATAAATTAAGAGTTAATTGCTTCTGTATTTTAAAAACGCTGAGATATGAAAAATTTATCTTAATTTAATAGGTACATACTTATATAGTATGTTTGAGTGTTAATCTCAAACATTAATAACATGACAGACGTAAGATGGATAAGTTAATGTCCAGTTGGTAAAAGATCAAAAGTCTCAGTTTCCTGTCTGTAAATCATAACACGATTGCCGACATCAAGAGAAAGTGCTGAATAAATCAACAATAAAATAGAAGACATATACAATTTTTCACAACTACTGAAAGAACACATTGTTTAAACGATTCATACATAATAATGAAATATATTATATATTATATCGAATACTTATATAAGTATTCGAGTTTGTAGTTAATCTAGTTTTTAAGAGAAAAAAAAACACTAATCAAGAGGATTAGGTATATCGGTAAAACATGTTTTTTTGTAAGAACAGTAATAAATGGTCTTGCCATAATTTATCTTAACCTATATAAATCTTGTATGTTAAACAGATTTGATGTTAACTCATAAGAGCTTATTTGCATCGCGGAAGAATGAGCTGATGTCTACAACACAGGACTTCCTAGTGTAGACTCAGCTACAGCCACCTATATTGTGCTCAACCTAATATTTATTTGTATTACTTAATTACAATTTTCCAGACTGTAATAGGTTAAGTTTTTAAATGAAATAAATTATTATTATTATTATTATAGGTCTTCTTTTTTTTTCTCAGCTCTTTGGCTGGTTTTAACTACATTTACGGGCTGAAGCCAAGTAAATGTAGTGTGTGGTGGGTATTTATGATGGGGGTGTATTTTCTTCCTCTATCTGCATGAATTTTCTCACAATTCTACACGTGTTTAGTATTGCAGCTTTCTGTAGGCTAATATAAACAGAATCTGGTAGATCTATTAAGTTCAAGCTGCGGAGAAGATGATTGGGGACAACGCCTGTCGTGGACAGTACTACAGGTATGACATAAACTTTCTCTTGTTTCCAGATTCTTGTAATTTCTTCTTTAAGTTCAGTGTATTTGCTTATTTTTTCAGTTATTGTTTTTTGTATGTTATGGGTGTTGGGGACTGCAATATCTATAAGGTAAGTGATTTTTTTTATTTTATCTTGTAGGGTTATGTCTGGTCTATTATAGTGGATGGTCCTATCTGTAAGTATGGCGCGATCGTAATACATTTTATGTGTGTCATTTTCTAGGATAGTTTGTGGTGTGTATTTGTAGTAAGGAGTATTTGTGTCGTGTATGAGTTTATGTTTAAGTGCTAGTTTTTGATGAATGATGTTTGCTACTTGGTTGTGTCTGTGAGTGTAGTCTGTTTGTGTGAGTGTTGTGCATGCTCCTGTTATGTGTTGTATAGTTTCCGATTGAATGTGGCATCTTCGGCATTTATCATTTATGATGGTTGGGTCTTTTATTATATATTTCCTGTAGTTTTTAGTGTTGATGATTTGATCTTGTATGGCGATTATGAATCCCTCGGTTTCGGGGAAGAAATTTCCTATTTTAAGCCACTTATTTGATGCTACTGTGTTTATATGGGATTGTTCTAAATCATGAGGGTGCCTGCCGTGGAGAACTTTCTTTTTCCAGTTTTCTAGTTTCTGCTTTTGTGGGTCAGTGTTGTTTGTGTTTTGTGTGTCTATCTGTTCATTTAAATTAAGTGGTGTGTAGTTATGATCTATATAAGTAATGGCTTTATGTATGTCACTGGTGCGAGATTTTGTTTGGAAGAACAATTTTAGCGTATTGATTTGTTTCTGCCATAGTTGATGAATGTCGATTAGGCCTCTCCCTCCGTTCTGTCGTTTGATGGTAAGTCTTTCGGTTGCAGATTTAGGGTGATGGTTGTTGTGTTTTGTGAGTGTAGTGCGAATGGTTCTTTCTAATTGCTCGATGTCAGTTTTTGACCATTTTATAACTCCGAATGAGTAGGTTAATATTGGTATGGCATAAGTATTCAAGGCTTTTATAAGATGTTTTCCAGATAGTTGTGTATTGCATACTGCGTTAATTCTCCTTCGGTATTCTGTAATTAGTGTCTGTTTAATTGCTGTGTGGTCAAGTCCTTTAAGTTGCTTGTATCCTAAATATTTGTATAAATCTGTTGGTTCTAAGGCTGTTATTGTGTCGGTGTCATTTACCACATAGTTGCCAGGTCGTATTTTACCTTTTATAATATGTAACGTTCTACATTTATCTAATCCAAAATGCATATTTATATCTTGACTAAATTTTGTCGTAGCTTCTATAAGAGTGTCCATTTCTTTTTTAGTTTTAGCATATAATTTAATGTCATCCATATATATGAGATGTGAGATAGCAGTCTCTTCGTTATTGTGTTTAAGGTTATACCCGGCCCGACACCGGTGTAGTAAGTTTGACAAGGGGTTAAGGGCGAGACAGAACCAAAGGGGGCTTAAGGAATCACCCTGATAAATACCCTTCTTAATATGTATCTGTCGAGTTATTAGAGTACTGTTACCGTTATTAAGTTGTAGTGTAGTTTTCCAACGTGTCATTATATTCCGCAAAAACTCAATTATTTTAGGGTTAATTCTGTATATTTCTAAAATTTTTACTAACCAGGAATGTGGAATGCTATCGAAGGCTTTTTGGTAATCGATATATGTACAGTGTAGATTTCTATTTTTTGCAGTAGCATGTTTATGAATTGTAGAGTCTATAACTAATTGTTCTTTGCATCCCATGTGGCCCCGCCTGCATCCCTTCTGTTCTTCTGCTATTATATTGTGGTGTTCAATGTGTGAGTTGATTTTAGCTGTGATTGCTGATGTAAGTATTTTGTAGATTGTGGGTAAGCATGTGATTGGTCTGTATTGGGATGGCAGTGATGTGTATTTAGTTTTAGGTAGCATGTAAGTTATTCCTGTTGAAATAAATTCAGGTATTTGTTGTTTTCCTAATACGATTTCTGTTAAATTTTTAGCTAAACTTTTGTGTATTGAAGTTAACTTTTTGTACCAAAAATTGTGTATTTTATCTATTCCCGGTGACTTCCAATTATGTAATCTACCTGTTATATGTACAATGTCGGTCTCTGTAATCTCAACAAATTCCATTTCATCTATTGCTCTCCATTTTGTTTCTTCCTCTGTTATCCAAGTTGCTTTATCGTTGTGCTGCACTTGCTCTTCCCATATGCTAGACCAGAAAGTTTCTAGGTGTTCTTTTGTAGGTATGTCTGTGTCATTCAATGCTGTTGTATTAGTGTCTGTATGTGGTTTCTGAATATTTCTATAAAACACTTTTTCATTCGTTGAGAATAAAGCGTTATCATTTTTGCGTTGCTGTGTCTTTTTGTATCTTCTAAGCCTATGAACTTTAAGTGCTAGTTTTTGTTTAAGTGTGTCCAGGAACTCTTCAGGTTTTCTATTGCTATTTTCGTGTCTGGTGTGGGTAAAAGTGCTTTTAAAAATTTCTTCAACTCTCTTAACCACTTTATTTGACCTGTTATTGTGAATGTATTGTGTGAGTCTACCGCAATCTGCTCTTAATTTTTCTATATCTTTTTCAAGCCTTTGTTGCCATGCTGGTTTGGTATTATTTTTTGTTCTTGTTTTTCCTGTATGGTTTGTGATTGTAAAATTTAATTCTTCGCATATAACTACTGCTGTGCAATATGTGAGGGTGTGTATGTCCGTCAGTTGTGTGTCATCGGTTATAAATTGGTTTAATATGCTTTCATTAAATAAATTAATTAAACGAAACAGATTTGGGCTATATCTAAGTTTAGGTAGTTTTGGTCGAGCTGCTGGATCCATTCCAGAATATTGTGTTATTGTAGTTCTCAATTTGTCACGTATGTCTTGTATATGCATTTCTGTTATCGGATTTTGGTCCCCTACGTCTAAAGTGTCAATATCATTTTCAAGCATTAAGGTTGTATATTCAGTTTGTGTGGATGAGTGTGATGTTTGTGTGTGTGTTTGCAGTTGATTGTATGTTTGGGATTGAGTATTCGATCGAATTTGAGAGTACGAGTGTGATTGTTCTAGTGGAATATTTTCGCTTATGTTTTGTGTTAGCGCGGTTGTGTTAGCGCCTGTATTATTTTCTGATTCTTCTTCTAGTTGTATACGAACTTCTTCTTTTAATTTATCTATTATATCTTGAGACAAGCGTTTATTTCTTACTATGATTCTTCTTTGATCTGAAATTCTTTGTTCTGTGACATTAATTTCTGGGTATTTTTGTTTAAAACGTTCATGCAGTTGTTGTCTGTAAGTGGTCATATCAGTCTCTAATTTAGTGATGTAAAGGTAGGTCCGCATGATAAAAATGTTTACATCCTTGCTCCATGTCATGCGAACTCTTGCTTTCCCAGCCTTGGTGGACGCGGGTAAGAAGGTACTTACCTCCCGCGCAACACTCAAAGTCGGAGTGGGTGGAACTGTATTAGAACTATTACTGTGAGGTGACGATGGTGGTGATGAAGGTCTCGAAGGTGTGTATGAAGTTGTACTTGGGCTATATGGTTCTATTGGAGTATTTGTCCTGTCTGTCAGTCTATCACCATCGTCATGGATTTCGGCTGTAGTATCTTTGTCGGTGGGAGCCCGCCTGTTCAACTCCTCACCGCTGACGGTTCGCATGCTGAGACACCCAGCGTCAGCTCCAGGTGTGCCCCGGCGATCGCCCCCGGGCAGCGGTCCTATACGTTTACTTTTAGAACGAGTCTCCATGTTTAATGGGTTTCCAGAGCCACGTTAGCCACGCCAGTAATTCATGTATCGTGTGTCCGCCCCCTACGTGATTAGATGGTCAATCAGGACGTGTGGTTGTTTAGGGGGCTTATTATTATTATTATTATTATTATCTTCTTTATTTATGTTATTCCTTAAAATTAGTCTTTTTTACAACATTAGTATCAAAAATCAAAAATATTATAAAAAAAACTAACCCTATAAATAAACATATGATTATTTTTTTACAATATTTTTATAAAATGAACTCATAATGTTTTAAAAAAACCTAATTCTAGTATCCCGTCGGCAGCGGGGTAAGACCTAAGCTACCGGTGGTTAGGGCCGCAGAGAGAGGAACCTCCTGACGATGCGCGCCGTGTCCAGAAGTACCGCCTTCTGTATCTGACCCTTGATCCAGCCACCTAGCGAGAGCCTCTCAAGATGTTGGTCGAGACTCTTCGCTATGAGACCGTTCGCTGAAACAACTATCGGGACAATGATCGTCGAATCAACATCCCACATGGCTGTCACCTCGTGAGCCAAGTCAAGGTACTTGCTTAGCTTGTCCTTCTCGGCCTTCACGAGGTTCTCATCATGGGGGATGGTGACATCGACGAGCACTGCCCGGCGCTTCGATCGATCTGTCAGCACGATATCAGGCTTATTGGCTACAATAGTCCTGTCCGTGATAACAGATCGATCCCAATAGAGCGTGGCACGACTATTTTCGAGAACTGGAGCAGGCGCGTACTTATAGTACGGTACTTCAGAATCCACAAGGCCGTATTGAAGAGCAATTTGCTGGTGAATGATTCTGGCTACTAGATTGTGTCTGTGCAAGTACTCGCCGTTAGCAAGATGAGAACAACCGGAGATAATATGCCTGAGTGACTCTCCGGGACGGCGGCATGCTCGACAGATGTCGACCGTACCGTCCTTCAAGATATATCTCCGGTAGTTATTCGTCATGATAACTTCGTCCGCAATTGCACAGACAAAACCTTCGGTTTCCCCAAAGAGGTCACCAAATCGTAGCCAGTTCACCGACGCGAGTAGATCTACATCGGGCCCTGTTAGGGCCTTGTAGAACCGCCCATGTAGCTCCTTACTCTTCCATACGTCCTTGCGATCCTCAGTGCTTAGCACTTTTAGTCTGCGCCAGTTCTCGTTTGCCAGGGAGAGCGAGGTGAGGCTCCTGTCTACTGCCACAACATCACGATGCATCCCACACTCATTGTCGAGGAAATACCTCCTAAGACTGTACACCTCCCGATTGTGGAGGTTCTTGGCATTTAAAAAGCCACGGCCTCCACACTTACGTGAGATGTACAGTCTCATAACAGATGAGCGTGGGTGTAGCATACGATGTGTTGTGAGCAGAAGACGGACCCTCCTATCCAAGGCATCCAGCTCAGTTTGGGTCCACCTTAGTATGCCAAAGGAGTATGTGAGTAGGGGCATCACCCAGGCATTGAAGGCTCGCACCTTGTTGCCACCTGACAAAAGACTATTCAGTACTTTTGTCAAGCGACAAAAGAAGCGCTCCTTCACAGCCCGTTTGATGTCCCCGTCCATAATACCCAATGACTGTGACATACCAAGGTACTTGTAGGTTTCAGCTTCGGAGAGAGATCTGAGGGACATTGTCTCGGAAAGCTGTAAATTCGTCGAAGTTACAACTTTCCCTCGCTGTACATGCATGACCGCACACTTATCTACACCAAACTCCATTTTAATACAGCTACTAAAAGATTATTATTATTATTATTAGTGTTTTTTTTATATAGTATAGTTATATATAGGTATAGTTATAGTTTTTTTTTAATTAAATAAAATAAAACTTATACGTTTTGCAAATGCAATATAGGATATATAATAGTGTGCTATAAAAAATCATCGTAAAAATTGCTTTGTTATGCGGGTGCGGTTACGCACTATCTCGTCTTTACGCTAAGTACTCTTGCTTTCTGAATAGTTCATATAAAATCAGATCAAATTTTGAGGCCTTCGAAAATTTGCCCTTTATTCTTTATTTCGTTCTTCTATATTAAAATATACACAAATTTTATTGAAAACTCATAATTAATTCTTAACTATTCACCAGTCAGTTAGTATCAATACTGGTATTCTGATAATTCAATGATACATTTTCATTTATTTTGTTTCATATTTTTCCTCTTTACCTGACCTGATGTTGGAAATAACGTAACGTTATTATCCTAAAGCTCCTATGTTATTATTACAGGAGACTGTTCTCGCATGTGACAAACAATCCCATGAACAGTCGCCTATTGTCACAACTGGGTCAGAGATAACGAGCGGATTAGCGAGGACCAATTTTACTGATTAAAAAAAAATGACTTGCTAGTTGCGTCACACTCATATCGCACGTGTTTATTTTTGTTGAATTGGATATAATATTATTTGTTGCAATCGAATAGGCAATCTAAGAATGAAATGTCCGTCCAGGTAGTTGAGAGTCTGGCTAGGAGACCTAATTTACTTATTGCAAGTTCTCTTATTAGCTTAGTGGTGTAACCTTTGGCCACATTATTCAAATTAAAAAGGCGAAAAGTTCTAGGTTTTTCGATAGATACTCGCTCTTATTTATATTACCTTCATGATCATCACTAACCATCAGATGTGCCTAAGCCAAGGACTAAATAAGGTGGAAATTCTGATTTTCGTCAAGATATTGTTTTACCATGGCTTGTAAGTAGGTATATGCGTGATGTAAGTCCATGTTTAAGGTCTTAATGAAGCTAGATTGAATGTGAAATCGTAAAGCACATGATATGTGTTCTTTGTTAGACTCATTAGATTGGTGGGATGTGAAATAAAGTTGCAAACAATAGTCATACAACGAAACATACGTGCAGAATGTAGATGGTAGTCAAGGTTACCTACTAGCCAAGATGGTTCTGTTATTTTTTGCCTTAAGGTGGAGGCTTCGGTTGGAGCGCGAAAACAAATTTTATCACGTTTTTTGCTAATTGCAGCTCAGTTATAGGTTGTAAGTTATCAACATGTTATTTGCGACAAGAATGGTAGTATATTTACAGATTAATTACAAAAGAAATAATCTACATATTCCTCCAAGGTATATCAGTAACATTTTCATGAAATAGTCGTTCATGTCAGTAATATACCTTACTGGTATTAATTTAAAGTTCAAAATATTCTATACATCACTTTAATTATACCATTTAAAGATCCAAACATTATTTGAGTTAAAACCTCACCTAGTACAAATTATCATAAAGATTAAGACATTTCAAAAATAGCTGTTCACAATGGTAGGCGTGTACCAAGCTAGGGTGCCGCGTCAACGGTTCACAGTACATAAACCGTCTTGCACCATTGCACCAGCGAAATGTCTTTGCTTTCTGAGGATACCTTTCCTTAAGGGTGAAGAGATTTTGATAGGAAAAAGGATTTATTCGCCGGAACCGATTTAAATTCAATCATGCCGACAATTCTTCACTTGTAGGTATTATACAAAATAGAATTTTACTTGCAATATAAGTACCTAGTGGTTTTTCAAAGAACCATCCATGATGAATAATAAATATTCCTTTATTTTTTATTGATTGAAACCCCATAAAAAAGCTTTAATTATTCTGAAATGTTAGGTGTACTATGTAATTGAAATACTTTCATGTTTCTTTGAACTATATTCTTTACAACAAGTTCCCGACCCTGCAGTTAGTCGGATAATAGAAAAACACTTTGCAGCCATTTCCTGTGGAAGATGTACTGTGAGGGGATTCATTATCAACCCTCGACAAATCCCCGATTTTCTTAGGGTCCCCTTGTGCGGAGCTGTGAAAATATTACGTATGTTTTTGGAGGAAGAAATAGAAATAAGGAAAGGTATTTCAGGTAGAAAAATTAGTAGGTCTATCAATTAAGTTAATAAATGATTCTTAGATTAAGCAGATCAAAATGTAAGATTTCAAAAATAATATAAAACTTACGCTTTATTGACTAGCTTTACCGCGGTTTCACCTGCGATCCGCTATTCCCTTAGGAGTAGAATTTTTAAAAATCCTTTCGTAAAGAATGTCTACGTCATAATAGCTATCTGTATGCCAAATTTCAGCCCGATCCGTCCAGTGGTTTGATCTGTTCGTTGATAGATCAGTCAGTCACGCTTTCATTTAGCCTGTAGGTATATTAAAAGAAGAGAAGATATAGAAAAATTAAATATAGTCAACATCGAGTTTTTTTAAGCTTAATCTGTCCAATATTATTAATTTTATTTGTTATAGGTACATATAAGAATACATGGAAACATTTAAAAAAAATCTTTCCCTATATGTTTACACATCTGCACCCTTCAATCTACCGACATGAAAATTTTTATTCGTAGCTCTTATTGACAAAACTAGGGAAAGGGGCACGTGTGCGATGTTTTAAAGGTGTACCCTAATAGGCTTTAGTTCCGAATAGACTGTACGGATTGCGGTTCAAAGCCGTTTTCGGGGACCGTTGATTTAATGAAATGTTCTCTTCGCCCATTATTTACACGGCTCATGTAGAAACACCTTTTGGATTCAATGTAATATGGTTGGTTATATCCGACCAGGGTCCTTATTTATCTGACAATTTCAGGAGATTTCCTTGTATTCCAATTAAATTAACACAGCATAGGATGGGATTCACAGTATGTTATAATCCGCGGAATGATCTATGCAGTAACGTTTTCCTTGGATTATTAAGAATGCAGTAAGTTGTTACGTCAGATTTCGCTGGAAATATGTTGTTTTGACAGGGAATAATCTTTTAGTTATAAAAAGTCTGGCAAGAAAAAATAAAAAACATCTACTCAAACCAAACTTAGTGATAATACCTTCCAAAAACAACGTAAGCTTGAAATCTCTCGAGAGATTTGTTCGTGGAAAGCAATAATTATTTTTATTATGTCATAAACCCGATATCTATTGAATGAACCCCTGTATAGCGCAAATAGAGTTGTAATGTCGACGACCAGTATATCTAGTGCAGATATTCTTAGACATTCCTTCCTGGTACAACAAAATGTTGCTTCTCATAAAGTAAGTCACGATGGGTTCGTTAAACTTAGTCTTAAGCCATGCAAACTTTGCAAAGTGGTGTACATATTTTTTCAGCGTTTCAACTTTTTTTATGATATTGCAAAACTTTAAGATAAAAAGTTGTTATGACCACTTGATATCATTTTTATCTCTATATGATAATAGAATCATTATTTACCGAATTTCGCAAAATCAATGAAGAAATTATCTTGAAACTTCAGAAGAATAAATAGGTTGTTAGGGTAATAAAGGTGTTTCTTCTTTGTATATTCATTACCCGACTGCGGCGAAGCCAAAAAAGGAGAGTTATTTCATCGTAGTATCACATTTTATTAATATTTAAATCTTTGTAGTGTGACAATAAAGTATTATCTAACTCTATATCTATCTATCTCAGTTTATTCTAACTGTGAACACTAAAAAGTTTTGTAACTGTGTGCTTTTTGCTCGACAAAATTTTATGTGGATTTTTATGCTGTTCAGCACGTGACTAAAGGTGGATCCCGGATCCCGCAATGTTTCTAGTGACATAGCACTCTACACTCTGCAAAACGTGAAAAATTCATGTCTTTCTGCTATGTGCATTACTCTTTTCTCTCGGACGGTTTCCGCAGGACGTGAGCTCGAATATGCAATGAATTCGTGACACGTGAAACTGAAATTTTTATTTCACATTTATGTTTTATTATGAACAGATTGAAATTACACACAAATAATGTAAAAAGTTGTTTTGCTGCAATAAAAGGAACAAACGTATTATGTGTGGTCTGCATTAATCAAAAACTTATTTAGATTATCTTTTCAATCAGTAAGAGGGAGGTCGCGTGAACCAAATTGTCAACTTCCGCGTTTTAATATTAGATGTAGGCGTGCACAATTTGGTCGGGGCTATAAAGTCAAATGTTTATATTTAGCCCTATATAAATAGTGGTAGAATTTATGTCCGCGACGGCACGCGGTTCGGTGCACTGGGCCTAAATGAATTGCCCCTAAAATATTTGTGTGTCGTGATCCTGGCCAAACGCCAGTCGGATCACTTTCAGCAAACTAGATAAAGATAAAATATAATGGGGTAGTCTGGAATTGGATCGAGAAGGTATGCGTGTTAGCGCCCGCTTCTGACTCAACTTGTGTTGTGACTGTGAGGTATAGTTTACTACAGAAAAGATACCCACCTAATGTGTTGAAAATATAAAGGTATCCTTCTATAAAATAAATGAAAATTTCAAAACTAGGTATATCGATATCGATTTCATTTCATATTATAATTTAGATATTATGCATTGGATTAAGTATATTGCATTTTTTTAAATATAACTTATGTTACTCTGTGATAATACCTAGGATAGTATTCTACTGATTAAAGATTTTATTTTTAAACTCAGTCCAGTAGTTTTTGATTACGAACAAAAATACAAATCTTTATTAATATTATTGTAGATATCCTGCTATCGTAAATTGCTTCCAATAATGTAACTCTGCACACCATGATTTTTTATAGCCCTGAATAAATTCAAGTATCAGTGAAGATATCCCTAAGAGGCTCTTCGCAATCTCTTTTAGCTAGTTTTCAGGCGTAAGCCGTAGTAAGTTGGCTGTATCTAGTGGAACTATTTGCAGTAATTCAGCTAGGAAGCCATTCAGGCACAATCTCTTAGATCCAGGGATTATTCCTCGGAACGCACGCGAGGTCGAGTGAATGAACTCACTTATTTAGCAAGAGGTAATGTATAATGTGTTTTGTTGTAAGAATTTAATATTATGCTCGTAATTAGATAATCTTCATCCTCTTCATCTGCATTAATCATCTTGATAGTTAACACGGCTAATTGAGAGATCTTTTTAAATGTTTTCTTTTGAATCCTCAAGTTTTAGCGAAATCTGTTAGTTTAATTTATTGTTGATATCATACCTATTAAATGGATTTTTAGGTCCCCTAAATGTTAAAAGGTTGTGTATTTTATTTGAAATTAGTTATAAAAACTCAACAATTTCGTAAAATTTTCAAAAAGATTGACGTAAAATTTTAACGCTGAGGTCCTAAGTCAGTTTTTATGTCACTTACACTCGGTTTACCTACAGTTCTGAATAGGCAAAGTTCTCACTTATAACTATTAAATATTGGATAATCTCAAGACCTAGGCGCCAGCTACGACGATAACTGTATAAAATATGTAAATGAGCAACAGCCGCCTCCACAATGTGATAATTATGATAAAACTATCATTAGTCAGATACTGTTAGAACTCAATTATCACAGATCTAATTTAATTAATTATTTAACTTATTTGCAAATAGGTAGTTTCAAACGGAATCTTTACAATTATGTTAATCGTTGCATTTTTTTTTTTCAAATAGATAACCACAGACATCATACACATAATATCAGTTAATTTATTGTACGTTACGACAAACGAGATGCCTATACATCTTGACTATCATTCACAGCCACTTAAAATAATCATCCTTCATCTGATATTTGTAACCACATGGTATTGAGTGTCACAGAGACCGCGACGCGACCTTGTCATATATATTTGTAACACATGTTTATAATAGAAGATTTGTTTAGACGGATAGGTATGCAGAAGTAAATATTTTGCTTCTTAAAAAATATGGGTGGTATCTACAGTACGCTAAAAACATGAGAAAAACTATCTAGTACTGTAAATCAATTTGAGCTTTAATTAAAGGGAATTATAAAAAAAATACAGTCAATTCAGAGTTAAATAGGTAAATATATACTACCGCTAATATACATACTAGTATACTAGTATTACTGGCTCGATAATCAAACGTAGACCCTCAAGATCGTAGCACAGCTAAAACATTAGAGTAAAAATAAATTTTACTAAAAAAACAATATAAATACCACTACATAGAAGCCAAACTCCATAAATATGGAATGCAAACTACATAGCAAGCCATATACTACATCTCTATCTAAATGTATGGGAAACTTTGTTGATAATTTTTCAGTAATACAACCTTAATGTTTTTTATTTTTTTCTAAGAATCGGTCAATGTTGTTTAAATAGTTCCATAGTACAATCATTCATGAAGCATTATCGAAGGTTCGATGACATTCAAGATCAATATTGGACATACGTACAGAGATAAAAGAAGTTACAACTTTAGTAAGTACTTTCTTTACACAACCGCGTGTCTATATGATTTATGATATTAGCTTTACGTATTAGTTTACACATAATGCTAGTGTAAGGAACAATAGGGATGCATGTTGTTTCCTAATATTCCTAGTAAATTTTAATGTAACTCGATTTTAGTAAAGGACGTTTTTTATAATATTAAATTTCTAAATATTACACGATTCTGAATAATTTCAACATTGTCAGAGAAAATTTTGAGTGAAAGTAGCGACACATTTGTTTTTTATTATTTCAAGTTGAATTACTTACCTCTCGACAAAAACGTAACGTCAACGTGCCAAAACACATACTGTGGCAAATAAAACAGACTCACAATGTCACGGTCGACTAGAGTAACAAGAAAACAAATAAAATGTTATGATAAAAGCAATTTAGTTAACTGTAGTCACTTTCATATACCTCCTTTGACAAAGTTAAGGAACAGAATTACAAAGTAAATAAAAGATAGACACAAAGCGATTTCGTTCTCTTCATTCGTTTTGATACAATTCTGTTTGTTCTCCTTTGATTAGGAAATTGTGTTATGAACGGGAGCGACCTTTGTTATTACGTTACTGGATATAAGAATACTCAGCTAAGAGGAATTGCTTCAATTAACAGAGTTCAAGAACAAAAACAGAAAGATATAGGATATAAAAGTATAGGTAGGTACTTACCCAAAGAAAAATACCACAACATCAACACGAACTAAAAAGCCGAATTCAAAAGTTGCAAACAATGAACGCTTAGCATAAAGGCTTCAAAGGCAATTTTCTTGAAAATTATATATATGAAACTTCTCAGACGACAGAAACCTTAAGAAAAATGCATTTTATCTGCCATGCTCTGGCACCAACGTCGTTTGCCTGCGGCAGCCTGCCGACAAAGAAAAAGTGCAAGCGATACTTTACTAACCAGCAAGGAAGCAAGAACCCTACGCATACATATGCGGCTTTATGCATATTCTGCTTTACGTGGCGTCAAGTGAATACATAATTTAAAAACTGTTGTCTCCGTTTAAAATTGTTTGACGTTCTAAAGGGGTTAATGGAAGGGCAACTCATACTGATGTTTGTTGTGATATTGCAAATAACTGCTGCTAAGAATTGTTAGCATACAATAATAGACCCGTAATTATTTACCGGTGCGTGATCAGATTTTATACTATTGAAGTATTGATCTTGACTATTAGGTACATTATTAACATGCAATATTGATCTTCGTAAACGATTGCTTAATAGCAAACACTTTATTTTCATTAATATTTCCAAGATATTCGATAAAAAAAAATGCATTTAGCATTTAGCACTACAATCAAGCGACCGTTTTAAGCTCCAAGAAGTTTTATTGCATTTTATTTTGTTCACAATGTGTAGGATATATTCTTACAATTCCACCTGCAATACCTACTCCTAACGATATAACTTCCGTTATTCCGGAAATTATCATGACACTCTGGTGGCGAAAACATTAGCGAGTCACAAATGAATATGCATCCCATAAGGGTTGCACGCGTTACACCAAAATATTATGAGAAATTCTAAAGGGTGGTCTCAAAAGCCACAAGATGATGACAGGGGCAAGTGTAATAGTCCTCAGGCCTGCAATAAATAAGGATGCGAGTTAAGGGGCTACCTTCATTGTTATTTCCTTAACGGGCCGTCTTATGGCCCTCTTAATTAATTTGAAACTTTCTGAGGTCTCCTGTGGCGTGCAATTTGAATAATAGCACGGATAGGGTGCTGATGCTTAATTTTAATTGCAAATATTTATGTTAAACGAGCCTCGAGGCGCCGAATGCCTTTCTAGGATATTGCAAAGTATGATATATTGTACGGAAATGTCAGCGACGATATTTGAAATCCCTTTATTTATTATTTCCATAATTTTACAGATCATTTCATCTGAAATTATTCCAATTAATATTGTAGTTTTATTTAGCTTTGTAATTTTGAGAAATAGGTGAATATGAAATAAGCGATATGTTTCTGTATCAAATTCAGACGTCACTTCACTAGTTAATAAACCCTAGTCCTTAAAAGAAACAAGGTCATTAAACAGATAAACAAACTGCTTAGTTCAACCAAGCCTCTTGTAAATTGAAACGGTTATTTATTAGCACGAAAACCCTAACGAGTGAAACGGAAGGCAATAGGACATCCATAGATGATTCAGACTTTTTTAATTTCCAGGTTAAAATTCTAAATCTAAAATAGCTTTATTAATTACTGTAGGACCTATTTATTAAAATTCCTAAGATTCTTTGTGAAGAGTAATTAAATGAATGAATTATTAATTTATATTTAGAAGTGAGTAGGTATAACAATATTTTGCCTAATTACATAATGCAGTACTTATAATATCATTAGTACTTAATAGACATAATCATATCAAAGCATTACGTATACTACTGCAAAACCATCATCATTAAAATATATCTCATCTCAAAGCAAACAGTCGCAATTATTTTAAATCTCAAAGCAGTAACAGTGTCATATCATGTTATCTACAAGGGACTCTAAGGGAGCTACGACACGAGACTAGTCGTCAGACGGGCTGGCCGCCCCGTCCCATCACCCGCATATATGACTAACGAGAAAAGGATAATGACACTGTCTACTACAACTATTACGTTCCCTGTGTCGCGATAGAAGTACTGATAATAATGCTTTTCTTCAAAACCCGCTTGTTTACTTTCTGAATTATTATATTCCTTGTCTGAATCATGTTCTTGTGCAATTTCTTATTTAAAGTACAAAGTTATGAAGTTAGTTTTAATCGTGTGAAAAGTCTTATTGACAATTTTATTGTTGTTTCTTTCGATCATACTAGAAAGTGACCATCAAATTTTAGGTTGATAGTGACAATTGTTTTCATATTATTTGTAAAATCAACAGCGAAACACAAAAAAACACGGTTCCCATAAATTAAAATACAGGTCGGTAATAGGCTATTTAAATTGGTAATTGTCATTTATATATAAAAACAGAAGAACCTTTACATACATCGCGTGATTTAGTCAGGAACGTAATTATGTAAGATAATTACAACTGAACCACATAATTACCTTATCAGAACATCATAAGTCACTAACCTGAAGTACAGTATCAGTTCTATCCAAGTTATATTTAACCGAAATCCAGCACACAGAAATAACAGCACAGAATTTATTAAAATCTGATACACAATTACAAATTAAAACTAAATATCATACGATACAAGTTAGTACAACAAGTTGAAAGCGTAACATCACACTGAAACAGTAAGCATTGAAGATTTCATAGGAATTTCGCACGGCACGCCGGCTTCTATTCGTCACCGTCTAGTAATTAGGCGAGACTGGAAATAACTATATCTATTCACACGTGATAAGCCCTATTATAAAACTGTTAAGAGTTATTTTTCTACGATTATAGTGATAACTTTTTTGTAGAGAGAGCGTGCGACTCCCGAGACGCACTCACGCAACGACTACCAATGTACTGATGTTGAAAATAATACCTACGTTTGGCATTATACCCGTTATAATGCCAATGCCCGGGTGGCAATGATCGACAGATATGTTTTATGGTAACATCTATAAATAATAAATAATGCGATAACTGGGTCAGAGACATTAATAACATGCAAGAAGGACAAAATTACTAGAATTTGTAGTAAAAGCAAGTCAAGTAGGTAACTGTTTTGTTGTGTTAGATAATGATAAAGTGACTTTAAAAGGAGTTCTTCCAGTGATTATTTAAGACTTATGAATAGTAATTTAGGTATAGGTACATAGAACACAGATATAATCATGGACAAAATAATCTGCTGTAGAACCGACAACTGTTGCGGTATAGACGAGTTTTCGAATGAAACTAACTTCAAATACCGGTAAGTATGACTAACCCCTTGCGATAAGATGATCCGATAGCCGATAATAATACTGAGAATTGTATAAATGCGGAAGATAATATTCCAATTTTGTAATACTAGCAAAAACCAAAGATCGATCACCGAAAATACGTTGGTTAATGCAGTAGAAACAGTCATGTGCAGTCGTTGACGCCAGGTGGCACCCTTCGGATATTGCCCGGCAATCCGACCGTGACGACCGCAGTACTGTATGGCTTTCAAATACGAGTAAGTTACAAAGGAAATAAGTTACAGTGTAAATATTAAGTGACACCCGTCATGAACACCAACTGCTACCAATGCAAAAGATTATAACATGCACTTGGATCGTTATTCGGTTTATCTAAGTGATATTGTAAATTTTCAAATTTTTGCTATTTGATTAGTGTTTAATGTTTGCTAGTTGAGGTTTGTTTGGTGGTTTTGGAAGAAAATTTGAAGGCATTTTTTGGAAATGTAGGTAAGTGAAAAATAATACACAATTACACGGCAAATAAAATTAAAATTCAAGTGTAAGTAATTTATTAAAAAAAAACAAAGGCATGACGCGTGGTGTGAATAACAAATGAAACAATGGATTGCAAAATGCATGGAAAGGTCGACGAACCAAAACCTACCGACTTTATGTAGTGGAGGAATATAATTGAAAAAAAAAACTTTACACATGTAATACCTACACCAAAATTTCACTTCGCAAATTGTGACTAGAGAACAAAAAATACTACATAATAATTTGTCGTGCATGCTTCCGGTGTTTTCAGTCTGGTTAATAGTAAAAAGACATACACGGTTGATTGTACGAATAACCTACTTATTAGTTTCTTGACTTTTTGTTAGAAATTATAAATTTCAATAGTCATTTATTTAAAACATGTTTTTGTATAAAAGAAAAACCGGACTAGTGCGAGTCCAACTCGCGCACCGAGGGTACCCTATAGATGATTCGGAATGAAAAAATCTCTCTATTGAAGATCTGGAAATGAAAAAAAAATTAATTGCAGTACAAAGAGAAGTCCTGGTGATTAATAAATCAAAATGCATCACCAGATAAAAACAATTCAACATAATATAGTAAACACGATGAAATTTCATCCTCTTAAACATTGTTAATTTAGGAACTTGAAATGGCAAGAATTAAATTTATCTCAAGAGTTAATAAAACTGAAGTAGCGAATTGTCCAGTATATTCACTCTGTCATTGGTGGATGTCGTCCATAAAATATTACAGAGATAAATACAGCTAGGAACTGTCTGGTTTGTCTGGCTGGAGGCAGACTTGTCGTGAAGCTGAATGTTTTACGAGCAGCAGTAGATAAGGTGAAAACAGCTCGACTTAAGAGATTTATAAAAAAACAGTGTTTTATTTTATAAATTCCTTAGGCAGTTTAATTTGAAGAATTAAGAAACTGTATTTATTTGCGTGAACTATTCTGTGTATTATCCAATAAACGAAAAATTATTGTTTTTATGTCATTGACTGTTCATTAGGCATTGATAATTGATTCACAGTAGCTAAGAATACCTACGTCCCGCCTGATGATAAGCGGTACCAAAGCCTATAGACGCTTGCAATATTCGCGAGTGGCCGACTCTGTTAAAATCTCTTTACATTCTTATTGAGGAATCCCATGCTATTTTGTTTTAGATATCTACATGTTCAGGATGTAATAACTATTGCGTACCGCTAGGACTGGATAACGGTTGATTGCATTGATTGTATAAATTAATACATTATAGGTAGGTATATACGTAAGCGGCTTATACTATACTATCTTCCGCCCTGCGGTTTCACCCGCGTTCCCGAGGATCTTGTATTCACAATAATCTATTTCACGTTCCAAAATCAAAAACGATGGTCAATAAACAAATAGGCAGGTGCACAAAAAGCTGCTGTTTACACCTGTTATCGGTATCAAATATGCACATAAGCGTGTTTGTATCATCGCCACGCCAGTAACCTTGAAGATTACTAGAGCGACGCGACCGCAAACCTGATGTTTGGCAACCACTGTCGAGGCCACCTTGTCATACCAACTCCACTGAATATCTTGAAGAATAAATTATGTTTGATACATGATACAGTCGGTAACAGATTACTATTTCAAATGTGATTTACCTATTTGACTTTGTGGTTCTCTGAACTAGTTCAAAATGTAATATTTTTTTATAATAAAATTGTAAACACCAATGTTATCCGATTATAATAAATAATTGAAAATAATGAATAAATACCGTATCAAACATCGACGTAAGTTTAAGACTAATACATTTTGTAAGTTTTTATTTTCTAAATATATAAAAGGAGAACTGCTCTAGCAACTGGATGATAGATCATGCTAAAAGACATACAGATACTTAGCTATTATGACGTAGGCATCTGCCATGTAAATATTTTTGAAAATTCTAAAAGTAAAAAGGATGGCAGGTGAAACTGCGGGGCAGAAAACTAGTAAATCTATAAATAAAAAGTAGAATAGGTAAGCTAATAATAATCCTCATGTTAACAGTCTTACATAATACCATGAACGAGTAGATAGATGGTCGTACAAATGTAATGGTGTCAGCTAAATCGGAAGCGGAGGTGCCGAACAAATAAGTAGGTACAGGTCGCGTCACATAAAAAGAACGCTGGCAGTAGGCTGCGCATTTGGCGATTTATCGGTCTATTAAATGGTATGAGGTCCGGTATACCTACCAATAATCAATATACGAGCCCCAAAGAGCTAAAGGCTAGTTCTAAAATAAAATAATAGGCCTAGTTCGATCCTGCGCGAGTGTAGACATGCGCAAACACACCTCTTCCACTTTGTACCAGCGTTCTTTTTACATGACGCGACCTATACCTAGTATTATATCTACTTAGAGAGTGCTTAATTTCCACATCGAGATACCATTGCCGAAGAAATTAACATTTTATTAATCAAAGTATAGTAGTAAGTCAGTGATACGGTAGTTGGTGGTATCAGTTTACAACAGCTGGCCTGACAGTAGCATCCGACAGAAGTGATATTTTATCTAGGTGTTTTAATTTATTATCGAGGAAGTTAGTAAGCCAGTTGTAAAGATAAATAATATTGACATTGATAATAATTGTAAGACCTAAAATACCTCCTACAATATTACTATATTATGTTTATGTTAGGTACTAATGAAACTATTTACAAAAATAAATCGAGACATAAAAAGTTACAATTTATAAATATATTGTGATAGCAGAATTTTAAATGAAGCTCTATTCAAATGAAAATGATGGAAACTCCGTAGAATTAAACAGTAGACCGTATTTCGCTGAAGGGAGGAAAAGTTGTAGCCACAAAGGACCTCTGCTGTGCAGGTACGAATACTGATATATTTGAAACTCGCTTGTTTCTCTTATATGATTCGTTGGTGTAACCACAGTTTCATGCTTGAAAACTTTGTCTTTGTCACACTGGTATGTATTCTTGTTTGTGAAAATAAGCTTACCTGTTATTACCATGCAATTTTGGAAACACCTGTGTCTAAAACTGATCATTCATTAACGATTATTTGTGGAAATGTAGGAACTAATATAACATAGCTTTTTTCCTAAGAGTTAACACAGATTTAATTAAATAATTGATCGAAAAATCTTGAAGAAACTTCAAGATCTTACTTAACCTTTGAAGAAAGTAAGAAAAAACCTAGCTTACTAAGCGAGCTAATACTGCAGAAAATTTTATTCAGACTTGCACATTTACGTTTACTGCTCTGTCCTCTCAAGACATTAATAGCAATAATACTAAAACCTGCTGGAAATTAATCTGTAGTGAAAAAGCTTCGTTATCAGTTCTGAGGTCGGACTTTCTCAGTTCATATGATGCCGGTTTTATCATTCATGTTGATAGAGCCGGGTAATTATTATTCATATCTTTGAAAGGTACCGTCTGGAAAGTCACTTATGTATCCCTAGTATTACTTGTTACTACACTATTTATTTTTATATCTATGAATCTTGTAACATTAAAGAATTCTAATAACCCCGGGAAGGTTCGTTTGACTTGCGTTTGTGAGTGGTGATGTTGATAATATTTATGTTGGAAACACTGAATGTAATTATGACATAAGGCAAATCTGTTCACTCTCTCTGCTCATCTTGCTAGGAATCAAGGTCAAAATTATAGAACTTTTAAATTTATTTTGCGTTTATATATATATTAATTCAACATAAGGCATAAATTCAGCAAAAAACCGAAATATAGTCAAGAATATAATGGTCCTTAGAGCCGGAATAGGTTCTTGGTTAATATGATACTTAGGTACATACATCTATTTGCTAATTGTCATCCGTATCCATACATCTGGATCATAAAAGAAAAAACAACAAACTTTCACATTTATAGGTAATATTAGGACATGATAATACTTGAAGGAATAAGTATACTTTATTGAAAATACAGCCTTCGATATAGGGTCTCACTGGTAACCCGATAATTTTCATCAGAAAGGGCTTTTGCTTGGATTTAGCAATACGCCTACCCAACCTATTGTAATATACTTTCTCTCCATACTGTGCCATATAAAGAAAGCCTTTTGTCCTTTTATAGACGAAAAGTAAGATAGCTATGCTATTCTGAACTTTAACGTGATGCTGAATTCAAGCATCGAAGTTTCTACATCTCCTCGTGAATTCCAATATCAGTATGAGATCCACTGTTTGCGTATTTTTACTGAACAGTCGGTCGAGTTTGGTTTTCACTTCTGGGCTTTGTGTCCTTATATAAACCTCACCATCACTAACCATGTTTATTAAGTAGTCAAACACAGGCCGTTATACATTGTAAAAAAAGAGAAGTGAAACCTGCTTCATTACATGAGATGGTCTTGAATTCTAGGTTATAAAATAGCCCTGGCTCTTTCTATTACACAACGTTAGAAAATATCGGATATATTATATTATATTTATATAACTTAGGTTTTACTCACAGAACAGTTAAAGTAACCTTATTTACCTATTCCGTAGTTTTACTAGACGTGTTTGGAGTTAAAATCGAATTCAAAGAATTTTGAGATAATATTATTATTACCGTATTATCCACGTTATAAGGGGATAATAAAATAAATAAATCCATCAATTCTGTTTATTTGGCTTTACACGTTATTAATGTTGTTTATTTTAAGTGTTCTCAACGGTAAGCTTCACCGCTATGGGCAAACGTAAACATTCCCTTATGTAAAAACGTTAACCCGACTGTTTACTTTAATACCAACATTTTAAAGTTATTTATTGCCGTTATCACAAGTGATTTAGTGTTGAATATGTTATTTTATTGTATTTTGTTTTGAGATTAACATACATTTTTGGTTTAATAAATTGTATGACATCGGGTTTTTTTGACATAGGTATTTCTGGTTATTTTAAAATACTGCAAATATATTTTTGGGATTGGGTTTAGCGATATATTCAATAAATAAAATGTTTAGAGGTTGACTAGTTAATGCATTATAAAAGTACATTATACTCTGATCATAGTGAATAAAAAATATTACCTACAATAGATTATCTATTATAATAACTATGAAGCAACAATATTTCCTTCATTTATAGTTTTAAAAATCATCACCCATTCTTCAAAATTTTAAATTCCCACATGTCGTGTAACTTCAACAAAAAATACATCAATATCTTTTTTTTCGCACTGTCCGTTAACTATGCAATCAACATTTTCATTCGACCTACATAGCACCATGTCATGCGCGCGCGCAACAATGGTGAATGACCGTACGTGTAAACAATGCTGAGAATCCGACTTTTGTGTCGTTATGGCTGGCCGGCACACTAGTGTGATGTGATGACTAAATACATGCGAAGCTGTTTTTTGCACTATTTATTCTAACATGACTTTTTGCTACTCGTGATTGACCTACATTAGCTTTAATATACATACCTAATTAATAATTTGATAAATTTGCAAAAGCTTATTTTTTTCATTTTGTTTTCAATGTTGTAACATAGTTAATTAATTTAATTACTTATAGGCTTATATTATTTTGTTTATTCACTGTCAATATCTCTGTGATTCAGATAAATCTCGCACTGACCTGACGCTTTAATTCTTTGTTAGTAAAAGAAATTAATAAAAAAAATAGGTTTTGATCTACTTAATAATTTGTTATAACAAATATTTATACAAGAGCTGAAGTGTCTCGCATTCGTAAGAAACTCAAACGACCAGATCCAAAAAGTAACTGAAGATCAAATAATTTTAAAACACAAACAAAACCAGGACGATGAAATTTCGTATATGAGAAAATATTATCGGAGAAAACTCTTACATGTTGCCGATCTATTTACATTTCGTAAACAAAGCCGGGTGTGGGCGATTGTATTCTACGAATAGATGCAAATTGTCTGTTGTGTGTAGTGTGTAGGTGTTTGTATGTACATACCTACATGTAGTACAGTCGCGAACAAAAACGGTCGTTAACTGGTTTATAATCTCATTCATTTGCATTTAAACATATTGGGTAGTTATGCAACAGCGCTGTTATTATACCATAACTTTTAATTAATGATATTACTCGTATTAATTTTATATGCGAAATGAAATTGGTGAAAAATTTCTTGATATTATATAAGAAGAGTGTAATAATTATAAAACTCCAATAACACTTAATCACCCCAATCGTAAAATTATAAGTGTAAAAACAAGTATGAGCATTATTATATAAAGTCTATAAAATCTACTTTCTATAGCATTACATCAGCTATTTTAGTCATTTTATGTTAACAGAGCTATATCTGTGATATGAGGACATAAATAAGACCTCCAGATAAACTTTGGTTTGACACTAACTAATTAACACCACTCATTAAGTTATTAAGGTGGTGGCTACTCCCTCTTATGTAGGTATTATAATTTGTCTACATAAATGTACCGGTTTAGATTTCAACTTGTTTGTTCTAAAAACGACCCCATTAAAGGAATAAAAATTAACGTTGATGTACTTAAAAGCTTAGAGATATACTAAATATAAAGGATTAAGCTTGATAATAATGAGAACATTGAAAAGGAATCCTACAAGGGTTGCATATAGCCTGCAGGGAATGAAAAATGCCGCGTCGCTTCTTGTTGGGGGAAAATTATATACTCATCTTACAAATAGATTGTAAAGGGTATAGGGTGTGTGCAGAGAGAGGTTGCTTGTCAAATGAATACGAGGGTTCGGGACCTGAGGCTATCGGGACGGGTACAAAGAAAATCTGTCAAGATCACTCAACTAAAACTAATAGATTCTTGAGATGTCGCAAAAAAGGATTTTTATGAGTCAATACAAAATAAGAACGAAATTGAAACTATACCTACAGATTGAAAGCAAAAATAATGACTACTTGGTTCAAACAGCAATGGAGAGGACTATGCTCGGAGTTTCCCTGCGAGATCGAATCAGAAATAATCAGATCCGCTGGCGAACCAAAGTAGTGTACTTGTAGCAAAAGTGGCAGTAGGCGGGACACATCGCTCGTAGAACTGACGGCCACTAGGGGAAGTAAGGTTCTTGAGTGGCGACCACGAACCGGAAGACGCAGCTTGGGCAGGCTCCCTACAAGGTGGACCGACGATCTTGTGAGGGTCGCGGAAAACCGCTGGATGCGGGTAGCGCAAGACCGGCCATCGTGGAGGCCTTTGTCCATCAGTGGACGTCTATCGGCTGACATGATGATGATATGAGAATAGCGAACACTGTAATTTCTAATAAACTTAGGAACTAATATATACTTCTAGTAGGTACCTATAGATATCTTATACATACCTTATCGCTTCTTTTATCGACGTATATGATACTATGACCAAAAAAGAAAACAAAAACAAGTGCAAACGATTATTAAAACAAAATAGCAATTCAAAGCAAAAAACCCATTTATATGTAGATACAACCGGAGTTATTACATCTGAAAGATCATAAATATCATCCGTCAAAAACGATGAAAAACATTCACGCAGAACTGTTGCAATATTTTCAGTGAAACGCTATTCAGACAAACAAACAGAGTAAATATTGAATGAAGCCGAGTGGAGCTTGTTTCTCAATATGTTAACTGTCTGATAAGAGGACTTTTTTTGGTCCAAATAAAATTTCCTTTCAAACTCGGACAGTGAGACATCCCTCAGGATGAGGGTCACAATAAGATTTAACATAATAAAAAGACCTCCTTACTGACCCTTCCTATATTGTATTTTGAAGGTGCGGGAGTTTACCTTATTTAGATCCTTCGAAGATTTATTGACACGAGGTCTAGGATTGACTTACGAATTTAATATTATGGTCAAGTTGGTGTGGTTCCAGTCTGCTTAATTTTGTAATAAAAAATATAATTATACTAACAATAGTAGGTTGGATTCAATCCATGTTTGTTTTGAAAAGAGTAATTTTTTCTTGTTCTAATGCCGGTTCGGATGGTTGCTTTTCTTAGCTAAAGCTGTGGCTAAAGCAACCATCCGAAATGTCAAATGAACTTGACTATGGAAACCAGATAACTGATATACCTACTACATAAACCAACTACTTTTTTGTTGTAAATACATACATATCTAGATAATTACAGACTCAGGACAAACAGACATTATAACAAAACATTTTGTTTATTTTTACAGAAAATCTTCAAATACTTCGACTAAATGAAAAAAAAGTAATATCAAAAACGAATATTTGTATAGATAACAGAGGTGGCATTATTGAAACATTACATAGAGTTTGGGTAAAAGTTTTCTTCTAAAAATAAACTCCTTACAAGAAATGTCAAGCTCTGAGCTCACGCTAAAAAGCGAATATAACTGAAGAAATAGTATAGTTTCTTCAGTTCTTGAACTCAGACGAAAATAAACCTATTTTTAGTTTAGAGTTTTAGACGATATTCTGATAGTATTGTTTTATTAGATGCCTACGAATATTGAGTAATCAAATATTATTATAATTCTAATAAATACCTTTTAGCGTTTCAAGGAAATAGGTTTAATAATTCGCTTTCACCCGATACCCGGAAAACGTTTTTCATAAAATATAACGCCAGGATGATTTCCAATAGCACTTAAATCGTTCTATCACGCCTATCGTAAAATTATAAGTATAGTAACAATTATAAGTATTACAAACTAAAAATGCTCTTCCTATTCCTATATCACTAATAAGCACATCAGAGGGCTTATTTTAGTCACTTTATGTGAACAGAACCATGTCTGTGACATTCAATAGGGCAACTTGCGACACTTTCGATCCAGACGGTGCTGAATTTAAAACCAATTAAGTTTATACCATATTTTCATACGAACACGGTTGAAAATATACCAACGCTCTTGACTTTAATTAAAAATAAACATTTCTTCAATGTATTTAAAGTTGAATTTGCTTCGAAAAGTAAATGTGCATCATCGAACTTACGAGGCTGTAAAGAAAATATTAGCGGCGACGCGTTTGCAAACATGCCTGGAGTTGATAACTTTATTGTTATTGCCATAAAAGCGGAGTGGGAACAGGAATCTGGCGTCTTGATGTAAAGTTTTAATAAACAGAAATACTATATTCGAAGTTTGTTACCTCGCAAAAGTCTATGTACTTTATCCATGTTTTAATTACTGACGCGACTTCTGGTCCGCAATTACCTGAAACAATAAATAAAGTCAGTATGTTATCACTGGGATATATACACGTTCCAGTTATTCTTATCAAAATTGTTACATGATAATCATAAACCTGTTTCAGGAGTGTTGTAACGATAAGATTCCATGTTACAACAGAAGGAATTCATGCCAAAAGCTAAATCCTATGGAAGCTACTAAAAAGTCGTAAACAACAAAAAACGTATTCGTATACAAGCTTAGCAGAGTAATAAAAAAATGTCGTAAGTTTAAAGCAAACATCGAGTACCGTAAATAGTTCAAACCGTCTTGCCTTTGATGTATCTACTTTGCGCTACTTAAGTAAGACAATTTAGTTTTGCCCTAGATCCCTTTGAGGGCTCCCTAGAGAATGCCCTTCAACAGGTAACTTTATAGCTGGTGAATTAATGCGGTCGAAGCAATTTGCTGAGTAATGTAGACTTGTTACATTAATATAGCATTCGTGGAGGGAAGCAGTAATCTAATTACAGACGGTGTTTTGCGTTCCATCTGCATTTTCATCATTTCCTGCTCTCCGAATTATTTTGGCGTTTCCGAAGTTAAAGTTTAAACTTTGTTGAGAACGTGACGTTGGATACTTTTTCAGACATTAAATATTTGGAAAAATTAAAAATTTATGAAATACCCATAGAAATCTTTCTTAGTGTCTGAAAAATGTGATGAAATTCAATGCTGCAATCAATCTTGCAAAAAGTTCTTCATTATGAAAATACTAAGCAAAAAGTTTACAGTTTCTACTTGGAAATAAACAATAGAGAGTCGAAACGCTTCGAAGTAAAAGCACCCATGCGAATAGTAGGTACCAATAGGAAGATTGATCTCTAAATCGATTCGATTATTGGGACTATTCGATACAGTTCAAGTACTCGTGTAATCGATTCATTACTAGTACACCCGCCCAAATGAAAAGGCATGACTAATCAATCAAGTTACACTGGCTACCGGTTAATTTGATTCATGTGGTTAGTCGTTTAAATTACTGCGTTTCATACAAGTCATACAACAGCCTTGAGATATTAAGAGCTTAGCTTTTATTTTTTATACGACTACCAAGTCGGCAAACAAGCATATGGTAGGTTTACAAAGAATCAAGTTAATAGTTAATTCAAATCAATAAATCAAATCCTACCCAGTCCTACATAGTGCAGGTGTTCAACGTGTTTTTTAATAGATTACCTATATTGAAAGTAATTCTGTATGTGTATATCATTGATAGAGATTTTAGAAAGATTGATTTAAGTGTAGGTACAAGACAAATTATTAGTACCTAAATAAAAATATGTCCTAATTAGAAGTAGATTTGTAGTAAAAGTAATAGTGCTGGATTTTCGGATCTAATTACTGGGATTGCTAATATTACCACGTTTTGAATACCTACATAAATCTGTATGAAACAAAGTGTCACTTTTTTATTCTATTTGCGTCTACGAAATAAAGGTATTTATTCATATTGAGCGAAATTTGGGCAATCACCGCAAACCTGTCCAAATAAACAAGAACGGTTTTGCTGCATCTTCCCAATGATCACAGATCAGAGACGTTCGATTAATGTCCCAATTCGGCATTCACTACTGAATTTGGAGCCCGCATCGATGGGATCACTGAACTCTTGCATGCCGTCTTCTGTGCCAGTACACACTGATACAAATTATATCACACGATCTTTAAGGCGATGCTATACGTGAAATGATGATTCTAAAATGCGGTTTTCTCTGTACTCTTTGTTCCAAGAGATTTGGAAAAAATATATGTGAAACTAGAGAATATGTGACGGGGAATAGTTTTTAAAAAAATTGGAATTTTTCGTTAGTAACGTCAGAAAAAAATCGTAAATATGCCCCTTCTTAAAACTAAGAATGCATTGTTCTCTTATTTGGGCCATCCAAATAACTTGAAAAATATTAACATGCATTCTGAAATCTATTAGAAAGAGAATAGTTTTCTTACTTTTTTCAAAAATGGCTTAGTTTATTTTTAAATAACATAAAACCAAATTTTTTATCAAAATTACGTTTCTCCTGTCTCGCTTGTCACCGCCAGTTTAGTAAGGGACGGAGACATACACAGATAGCCTCATCTTAACATCCATGTCGATTCGTTATGCGCGGTGTAACACTTGGCTGTAGTTGCAATAAGTTTGTTTTTCATTTGTAGTGTAAATGAGTTGGAAGAGCACGTGCTTTTAATATAAATAATGAAAATTCATGGTAAACACCAAAAAGAAAAGTAACTGTTGATTACTAAGCCATCGCCGTACACGTAGGTAGGTATTTGTTACGATAGACGAAATGCATTTATTTTATTTTTAATTTAAAATGTCAAAATACATACAATTATGACTTGTTTTGCAAAACGTAGAGAAAATTTAAAAATGTATGTAGGTACCTATACTTTATTTATTTCAGGTTACTACGTAATATCTAATAAGTAGGTACCTACACTTAAGAAACCTGTTGGTTTAACTGCAGTCTTTCCATTGATATAATGGTACTTTGTTGCACACCTGAAATTATCATCAATTAGAGTACCAAATTCACCAATATTATTTTTAATTTTTTTTTTATACTACTTAGGTAGCAAGCAAGCATACGGCCCACGTGATGGTAATTGGTTACCGTCGCCTATCGCCATTGGCAATACCAGAGATTGCCAATGTGTTGTTGACCTTTTACAATGCCGAGAAGGCAAATTGGCTCTCAAGTGCAATTGCCGGAACACACCGGTAGGTGCTTGGCGACAAATTTTCAACTTGAGGGTGGTAGCCAGCCAGGCGGGTACTATAAAGTACCCTACCACCGTGCTATGGTTTTCTCACGATGTTTTCCTTCACCGAAAGCTCAAGCTCATTGTAGGATTCGAACCCACGACCTTCGTCGCGGCATCCGACGTCACTACCAACTGAGCTATCATAGCCTTAAATGCATGAATGCATATAAAAAAATTATACAATCACGAAGGCATGAACGTTATTCAACTAGATATGTATAGAGATTGTTTACCATCACCATATAATGTCCAATAAATCGTTTATACTGTGAGTTAACAGCCGCTCGTGAGCACCGCGCTTTAGTTTGGTGACATTTTTATTGACTGTTTATGTAATAGAATAGAATTCCCTATAAATGGAACTGGTTTCAAATGAAACGGATGTTACAGAATTTTATTATGTGCGGAGGAACTTGTAGCCATGTCTATTTCGGTAACATTTTTTAGATAACATAAGATAGCATTATGGCTATCATGAAAATAGATTTTTTTCCCTATACATGCATATAATTACGGTTTATGAAATAAACAAATACTGTCCTTAGGGAAAATCACGATTTAAAAAATCCCAATCAAAAATAATACCTACATGGACTGAGTTAATAATAACTCATAATTATAATCTGAACAAATAAGTATTTATTAGTTCATAACTAAAGTACCTACATATTTAATTCCGGCTAAATACAACACAAAAAATTTACACAGGACGAAAAAAAACGCTAAGCGCAAATTGAAATTCCCGAAGCGTTTTGCGAGATTGAAGAGGCTTTTATGGAAATGGACTGAGCGTGCATCCTACGATAGTAGGCTGGCACCCACCCTGCACGGTATTACACAGCCGATTTAAATATTTACGCCAGCCTGCTGCAATTTGGATACACCTGATGTTCAATTTATATCAGGCGTGTAGTGGTTGTCGTGTATAAATTATTTTCGATAATATGTGGTCCACAATGGTCTCCCTATATTTTAACTAGCCAAAACATTTCCTTTGTCTTAGTTACTAAATACCATTACTAAAAACTAGAGTGTCTATATTTAAATATAACTTTCAACATGGTCATGTCCTTTTAATTATACAAATACATGCAGTTGTAATATCAATCAATGGTCAGACAAATGAAATCATTCATAGACGATCACACTATTCACACTGGTATAATTCACTTGTATCTAATCGAGCACGATTCACATTTCATACTCAATATGCGTGTATTCGACAGCCTGTCGTTGCGTACCATGATTTATTCATCGGACACGAACCATTGTGTTGAAGTTACTAAATGTGCGCAAACAAATTACTGAACAAAAATTCAAGTGGTTAGCTACTTTGAAATATAAAGCTTTTTTATTCAAATTTAACTATTTTTTGTATTGGGATAAAATTCGTAATGGGATTCCGGATCTGAGGTTTTTAGGATTGTGAGTCATGGATTTGGTAATAAAATGTAAATTAGTAGTCGTAAAATATAGAAGTGGTTTATAAATGGAATCAAAAATCAATAAAAAGGTTCAAGTAAAGAGATACCTATGGGTATAATAGTAATCATTTGTCCTTTTCTTATCATACTGTAAATGAAAATTCGGAAGCCATCTTAAGTCTGGTAAACCATGTCAAACACGATTCAACACACAGTTGCATAACAGACAGCTGCCATCTAAAATCATAAGCCACTTCAGGAAAAGCGTCAGATATCGTAAACATAAACATTGTTTGTAAACTAAACGTGATGGTAGCTGACGATGATAGCAATGGCGGTAAATATTTTGTTAATGTTGCTTTGATGGCTACGAGTCAGTCTTTTGGAGCATTACTAAACATCATGATTATTTTTTTACTGTTTGACCTAAATCCCATCGTGGTCAGCACACAGCTGGAAAGCACACAAAGCCTAGAAAATAATTTTTAAATTGTTCTTGTTCTCCAAAACACTTTACCTGATGCCGTTCCTTCAATTTAAGTGTTGCATACATAATTCCTATCTTTGTTCTCCGAAGGACGTGTTGATTAGTCATAATAAATTTGCTTTCAATAGTTGAATCATTGTACGCAATGTGTGGTCGTAACATCCTTGCTTATTCAGACAATGGTAAACGGTGTTTAAGTTGGTTAGGTAGGATGGATTTTAGGACATCTTTACGATCATTATTTTTACCATCTTCCATTAATGGATTCTATCAATATTACCTGTTTGAATTGTTAGCATCGAACTCTCTGTAGATCAGCAGATTTTGGTATTCCAAGTAAGTACTCTATTTCAATACAATTAACATTTTTATTAATAATTCAATGTCAATCGGATATTCTTTCAATGAACGGAAGGAAGGTAAGGGACCCATTAAGTTGAATGCATGTCACGGTACCAGTTATAAATTATAATATTTTGTTGAATGCAAAATACAATATATCTTAGAAGCTTTCTAAGCATTAAAAGCTTTTGCGTAAAAGGATACGGAGGATGCACTTTAATCAGAGGCTTAGTACCTATATATGCACATACCGCAACATAAATCCATTTGATTTGGGAATACCATTATGGATATTAAAATATGCGCTCTCCCCCATTTGGGATTGCACGGATTGGCGCCGTGTTTGATTTAGAATGGTGACTTCCGGTTGGATAGGGGTACGAATTAAGGAGATCTCGCTGGAAGGCATCCTATTGGCACTTCGAAATTTGAATATTTTATCAAT
This sequence comes from Tethea ocularis, assembly GCA_963555595.1. Lineage (NCBI taxonomy): Eukaryota > Metazoa > Arthropoda > Insecta > Lepidoptera > Drepanidae > Tethea > Tethea ocularis. Next base: position 6,652,036 of record OY741972.1, on the reverse strand, counting down.
AAATTGTATGATTACCATAATTCGGAATTAAATGTGATAGATTAATCATAATAATAGATAAGACATCTAGAAAGCATTGGTCAATTTTAAAAACGATACATATAAAATTGTAAAATAATTTAACACAACTGTAGGTACGTGGGGTCATAATAAATCAAGGAACATACCTAAATCAATTACATCATAGTCTTCTGATAGTTGAATATGTTAAGATGCACCTTCACTACCAATGTATACTGTAACATTAAGATATATCATCTGTAGCAAATCTCTATGCAGTAAATCGTCTATCAATTACAGATGGACATGCATGTATGTAATAGATGTCCTAATGTGATAGACGTCCGAGATAATAGGGATTATATCAGCTTGCAGTTAATTAATACGCCTACCCTGATGTAGTATCGACAAAATTGAAGCATGATCACCTTAAGGGTGTATGTCGTGTGCAGTGACCAGAGGCTACATGTGCCTCACACGATATAACAAGACAATGCGCTTGTCATAAAAATAGTCTAAACAAATGATTTTACGAGAGATGGCTTTTATTCACAACAATGTTAGCAAAAAGACCTTGACATGTCAGCCAATAAAGTCTTCGGAAACGACAGAAACTGATCTTATACAGTAACTTCATTTATGATAGTAGAGCTGCAGTGCAAGTCTTCAAAGAACATCAACCATAGGTATATTAATAATTATAAAATAAGTAAATATGGCTAAAGACTTGCCGCACACAAATATTAGAAAGGAATAGTAAAAATGATGGTGTAGGATCAAGCCGCTAGATGCTTGGCGTAAGATTTCCAGCTGGTAGCAAAGCTATACAGGTTCAAGAAATAATTCTTCACTTTAAATTCAAGATAATTGTAATTCTTGTATTGTTACTGATTGTTCTTAATATCTGAAAAATGTGAAAGTTATCGTTTGGATGTTTTTAGATTATTTTTTACAAAAACAGTCGAAATTTCTGCTGTATATTTTACAAGATTATCGCAATATAATATTAGATAAAGATCAAATATGTAGGTATATCATTACTTCCTTATAGAATTTAAGTTCTATACATGAAGTGACCTCGAGCGCATGTCTCAATGGCTTCTAATTATAGTTTTGGTAGGCGTTCACAAGAAACGAACAACGGGATCCTCCCACTCAGTGTTCCGGCTCAACGGAGCTAAAATGCTGATGTGCAAATCGTTGTGTTAACTTGGAAGATTTTAATATCAGATATTAAAGTTACTAAACTTTCTTAAATTACCGTATGGACAAAGTTTACGCCCTAAATGTAGATTATGAGCATACACGTGGACTTAAATATACTTTTATTTATGTTAAATACTAAAAACTGAAGAGTTGTATTTGAGTTTTGATAAGTAATGAATTTATGTATCCTCTTTTATACTAGTACATACATCTTCATCATTAAAGCTATAATGTTATATTATATGTTGTAAATATTGTATATTATAGAATAAATTGTCTTTTGAAAGTTTTTAAAGCTATAATTATACGTCAATACGTCGTACAAAATCATATTTTCCGACAATTTTTTACTTCCTTACTCTACTAAAAAGAACTTTAGAGCGTCTGTTTGTATATTTATTTTCTTTGTTAAATTTTCATGGCTACAATAAAGTTTGATGTGAATTAGGAGGGATTAGCGTGGAGTGGAAACATAAATCAAAAAAGGAAATCAAAATAAAAGCAATACATCCATTAACAACATTCCAATTCATGATTTAATAATCAAAATCACAGCAGAATTCAAAGTACAATTTCATTATTGGAAGCGGAATATTGAATTTCTCTGCGGAACGTATTTGGTAGTACTCGAGGGATATAATACGGAAAACCGAATCAACTTTCCACTCGTATCCATTGTGAACGAGCTCAATGATATTTGGTAGCTTTATTTCAACGATACCACGCACTTCCGAGGTAAATTAACTGGATATACTGAGTAATAAGAGTAGGTCAAACGTCGGAGATGGCACGAGTCAACAAAATAGAACTGGATAGCTTCTTTGATAGGTAATCTAGTTTCCGCCCCGCGGTTTTGCCCGCGTTTCAGAGGGATCTCATTTCAGGAGATGGATCTATCTATGTGCTAAGTTTCATGTAAAATTACTTGTTAGGAAGATTAAATACTATTAAGGTCCAATTTCACCAACAACGTCGTTGTATTGCACTAATCAACAAGGTAAATATAGATGTGACACATTTTTATAGAGAATCTGGTTGGTGAAAAACTTACTATCATTATTATAATTTTTTAGTTTATATAATGACTGAACTAGAATAACTGACTGAGAAGAATTACTTCTAATAAAATAATAATAAAACTACAATAAATCCCTCTATACAACATTCCAGTAAACGTAAACTTTTAATTTCATTGACAAAGCAAATAGTAACTAGGTATATTTTAATCTGCGCACTGTACTTATTTACTCTATGCATAGTTACGTGAATTTCAATCCACATCGAAATTTCAATCAGTGTACCGTACTCACGAGCTGTAATCCAAATAGTGTTGTTAAAGTGTGTGCGTTGTAGCTCTATGGTTATTAAATTCCCCGTAATACGAGGGTGGCCAGACAATTAGGGTTGTCCAGGGATATAGCTGTCAATCAGTACATGTACTCAACTGCGGTAATGTGATATCATTGACCGGAAATAGGGAGGTAACCCTTGAACATCGACTAACTACGTAAAATTTTTAAACTCACAATTAATCATAAAGTTAAATAAGTCGGATATTGACTCTATCAAACAAACTGAATGTGTTGTCAAACACTACAGAAACATAAAACTAATAAGATTCCAATAGTCCAACTCAAACAGATGTCCGCATCTGCTACAACTTCATCGTCAGATTTTTACTAATTAATGTTTTGACAAGAAATTAGGTCAACTGCCTCTCCGATCCTATAGTTGCTGGCATCCCGGTTTCAAATTTAGAATTCTGTTCCATTCCAAAGTTTTATATGTGAATCTATACGGGCGTTGGCGCTTGACGTGACGTCCCAAATCCCAGGTCCCAATGGTCAGGCATGTAAACTGTCGGTCAATTACATGCCAATGTTACTTCGCTTCGGGAATTACGGATATCTGCGGTTGAAAATCATAACATAATCCATTTTGCAGTGTTTTAAAAGTACTTGTGTGAATAGAACGATGATTATGTAACTATTGAATTAGTCATAGGGGTGATTTTTCAATGGCCACCACATGCGTTATCTGGGTGTTCATTTGAAATTAGAACAGTTTTTTGCGATTGAAAAGTCGGACCGTCTTTGCCAAAATAAAATCAATAATATCAAAATACAATCCCAATTAAATTCCAATCCAAAAAAATACACAAAACAGCTTCACGGTTGGAAACTTGCTTCAGGCGATCGGTAACCTAATACCGATTGTAAAACTAGGGGGTGCTGTTCAAAAATAAAGTAGACTTTAAAACGTGAGCGTTTAGAGTGAATAGAGTGAAGGGAGAGACGATCGGCTTTGCCTAGAGGCTAGGAGTGGAGTGCATTGCTTTTATTGTAACCACCCCAGTATCTGCTATTCGTCTATCTACCTACGCTTTTAGTTCTATGTTTATTGCGTAGTTTTTATTGGCTCGGTATACAGGATTGTATTATTTTGAAATTCGAATTTTTAATCAAATGATAATTTTATCATTTGTATGTCATTTATGTGAATAGGTTATTTTAAATAATGTCAGAAAAGCTCATCAAGGATTTGGTTTACCTATTTTCCTCCCGTTTTCTTGGAAAATTTTGAATAAAAGGCTTGTAAATGACTCGCAGACTGTAAATTGATAACCTTTCAAAATTAGCCCTTCAAGCGTTAATATAAAAACAAGGGATTGAAATTAAAGCAAAAGTTTGTTCTGACAGCGAAACAAAAACGAATTATAATTAAACGGGTAGCTAAAATCAATTAATTAATGAGAAGGAAGTAATGAAAGCGTTTATTGAGGAAACTCAATTATTTTTAATAATCCGAATGATTTATGATTCCTATGAAGTACTTTTGGAATAAGAAAAATACTGCTTGTGTAATAGTAATTATATCGAATAAATATAATATATTATTTAAACAGGATGTTAGTTTCTGATGCCGGAAATTTCAAGAATTTATAAGTTCTGAAAATATTACATTACTAATGTTATAAATGTGAAAGTGTGTTTGCTGTTCTGTCCGTTCATACAAAATGAAGCAATGGATTGACGAGATTTTGGCTTAGTTATAGTTGTACGTAGTATATTACTCTATGGTTATAGGTTATGGGCTCGAGGCCTTTATTTATTTCGCGAAACCAGTCAGTCAGCAATAAAAGTTTTTCGCTTACCTGTTCAAGAACTTTATCATTAATAACAGACGTAAAGTTACTTAACTACGGTCTCTTTTACAATGTCCCGCTTTTCAGGTCTAATTTTACTTGAGTTAGTATCGACTTGAACGGTTTGCGATGCAAAATTCCTAGACAACGGGCTGAGTAAGACAGTTTCATCATAATTTCCGCTTTTGCCAATACCCTTCTAGCATGGTGTATTGATGTTAAGTTTAAGTGCCTGCGGCTAAGGCTAGTCACAGCTGTATTATATTGATAGACAGATGAGGTAGCGGGATACTTAATAGCTGTAAACTATAATGTTTGCTAAAATTTTAATTAAACTGACATTTTACATTGTTGTTATTGGGAAATAAATAATATAGTTTAAACATGATAATTCAAAAATTTACACCGGGCCAAATTCCAGTTGTATTTTAGTGAGCAAAGCTATTTTGCAAGTAATATATGTTTTAAAATACTTCACAGAATTATTTGAACGGTTTGAAAAGCCTTTCCAACTCTACTTCGTAAAGATATTTTTACAATAAAAGTTAATTTCTTTAGTTATTGGTATGTATGTATAGATCTAGGATATTGTTCATAAATACAGGTTCATGCTTCACAAGTGAGCCTAATAACTTGGTTACCGTGCCCGCCCAATGTGCAGCGTGCCGATAGCAACACTGAGTGATTTGGATAGCGCCAATCCGCTTATATCGGTCTTAATTATTGCCTGCAGCGGTTCACGGCCCCAAGCCTTTATCTTTTGATTGACCCGCCACACGATCTCTGACATAACACCATACAAGTATGTCAGTTTAAAATAAACCACGATTGTTGCTCACCAAACCTGATTGGTAAATACCGAAACCAATCTCGTAATTGGGATTATCATCAAAATCTGCTGCCGTCATCGTGACCTGTGTATTGGATTTGCTCGTGTTCTCGGAATTTTTAGCAATTTTCGAATCGGCAAAATACTTTTATGTGAGACGTGAATAACGATCTTTTATTAATTATTATTGTGAACGATACAAGGAAAGTATTGAAGAAAACTTTCGAGCCAGTGAAAACTTATTCGAATTTTGAAATAAAAGTTGTAATTGGATCACATGAAAAGGCCAAGGAAACCATCTGTTATGATGAGTCACGACAAATCACCGGCCAGGCTAGACAGACATAAGGAATCCGTAGTAATACATAAGAACGCATGATGGATGATTCACACTGAAATAAGGCGGCGGGATTTCCACGCTTTTTGAACGTAGTAGGCGGAGCTTATTCATAAATGTTGTCAGCAGATCATAAAATATATGACGTGGATATTTTGAGATGGCATCTTTTCGAAATTCATGTTTGTTTTATGAAAAACTTTTACTCTATCGAAGTCAAAAAACACGGATTTTTTTTATCGATCAAGGTTAATTTTTATTAGGTACGAAAAGTTGAAATTCAATCCATATATTTAATATCTCTATATAGCTATAGTGTAAAAGGAAGTCGCCTTCCGCGTCTATCTGTTTAACCGCAACTCCTTCTAAACCACGCAACGGATTTGTAAGTATTTATACAGAATACCATCCTAAATAACCAGATATCATATATTTTGTAAATTATAATCATATATTGTGAATAGATATTCTAATGCTTTTATAATAAGTGCTACATTATAAATACATGGTGTTGAGAATGTTAATGGTAATGTAGCTTATAAAATAGAACAGCGTAAAGCATCAGGGGCGCACATTAAATTTGTTAAGTGGACCATTCATACGAGCTTCTAGTTAAACGGCCACTTTGCCACAATTAGCGACGGCGCCAATTCCGATGAAGCGAGTCAATGAACACAGTATGCGCACATGATTTTGCTGATAGTATGCTGCGTTGACCAATAAACTCAATTGATTTACTGCTCTTTGATTGGCTCAAGATATTCCAACTTATTTTTTTTTACATTCTATACTTGAATTTGTTAAATTTCACATCAGTAAAGTGATTAGCGACTAATTTCAAAGTTGCCGCTTGAGCAATTATAGCAAATTATCACATTAGTTTATACACTTTGTGAGCAGACGGATGCCTCGTTAGAACAGTTGAGTTGAACGTGCGAGTTGTTTTATTGTGCAAATCAGTTGGTCCAATTAGCATAACAAACAGGCGGTGTACGCACGAGCAGCCGCGCTGGGCCAGTACTAGGGCTGCTTGGTATCGGCAACACGTCCAAACGGGGCATACTATAGGTGAAGCGACCGTGCTCTCCAGACCGTGACGGGCTTTCAATTGCATCGACTTTCCAATGCATCTGCCAAATTTAAAGCCAGAAAGTTACAATGTGTAAGATGTTTATTAGTGTCGCCGGTCTTTATTTACGTTTTTGTATTAGCTTGACAGCTTGCAAATATCATAAACTATTACTATTTAAAATAGAGTGGTAGTAAAAACAGGCTATCAACTATTAAATAATCCAACCACATCCCTGGCATCTAACCGTAAATAATTAATCGACGAAATCGTTCTAGAATTCCATTATCTAAGTGAGTGACATCCCATGGGATGCGGCATCCTATGCAGCCTTCGGGGACGTCCGCACAGACGAAGTTATTGTAATGAGTACGACAGGGGATATTTATGCCTCACCATGCGTCCCGAATACGCAATGAGTGGCTCCACACAGCCTTGCGCAACGGATATTCGAATATTCAATATAAGGGACTGCGCCTTGAATTTTCTTATTTGCAACATTATTTACTCCACAAACATTACTGACAGGTGCTGATGTTGGACCCTTTATATTGACAAAGGCTTGTACGTGTTTACGAATACGTAAATTGATACAAATAAGCTCGCGCAAGTGGTTTTGTTGAAACGTTTGTATTGTATTACATGTGTCTCCTTTTAGAAAATATATTGTTCTCTTCTTTGAGTGGCATATTTTATATCATGTTTAAATATCATTTGCGTTTTATCATTGTTATTAGATCTCTACCAAAAGTATTTGACGTAAATCAACAAACTAAAAATAATTAAGAATGTTTATAGGTGCAATCTCAAAGCAAGTAAAGCATATGATAGCCCCGGAAGCCGTGAAGAGGGTCTTTCAAATCCTTTCACAATAGTGGAAGATGTCCTGCCTCTACGGGAGAAAATTATTTCCCCGTCGGCCTTTTGTCCTCGTCCGCCCGTTTAAATGTGTCTTCCAGGAAAATATTATTCCCATCCATTGTGGTTTCTTCCCGTAAAAAAGTAACATTGCTTATTGAACGTGTGTAATATTCAAATATTACAATTTTATTTATTTTGCTCTCGGTTTCGCTTTCACTAAAATTATGATATCAATGTTGGTTATAGAAGCATGACTTATTACTATACTATTTCGCTTTCTATCAAAGCAACTAGATCTATCGGAAGTGTGTAAGATATTATAGTATTTCCTTTCATTCGTTTTGTATCACCTTCATATAAATTACCTCTTCAAAGTACTATCGTAATATCATTACGAGCATTTCATCGTTCACAGTTATTAAATAGGTACCAGAACATTTCGTAATATCGTAATACGTATTTAACGGAATCAACTAAATAACTTCACCTCGCTTTCACTGTTGATGAACGTTCAATCATTGCTTGTCAGTGTTCATATGCAGGCGATGTCTGATGGGCGATCATCACTCATGTGACACAAGTGTTACGACATACTATTGCATGGGAAAATAGTGTTGACTCAAATTGATTTCAAGTTATCGATACTGAAAAATAATAGCAACATGGTTGTCACATGAATGGGTGAAAAACGTAATGGCGATTTACTTGCTTTGATAGTCATCTTTTTAGCTGACTATCTAATACACTTACTTTATGTTTAAATTACAAAGAAATTTAAGATAAAAGTAAGGTTCAAATGTCACGATTTCCTTTCCTTTGTTTTGAATCCTGAAACGGATTATGAAAATAATATCGACTCATCAATTCCATATTTTGAGCAACACTAATGCTAACATCGATTTGAAATGGTAATCAATCTGTGCCATTTTGTGGTAACATGTTGTCCAATTTTAGTTCTTCTTACTTTCATGTTAATATAGAATATTTATACTTTTTTTTGTTGGATGAGAAATTCAAGACTTTACGAAATACTGTATATATAAGACTTATTTTGCTTTTATGAAATTTATCAAGGCTTTTTTTTTAATAAAATCCATGCAAAGTTATACCTTTTCGTACTCCAATGATATGATAACGCTCAAAAAATGCTATAGGAAATAACACCACTCACTATAAAAACAAATTATTGGTAAAGTAAAACTACCTTTAAAAGTTGCGAAAGAATATAGGTACTAAGCTGCATTTATCTAAACACATAATAACACAAAAACAATCATTAAGTGTTTATACAGTACGTGTGGCTTAGAAAACTACTCTCAATTACATGTTTTTTATTCAATTTGTTAGGCGAGTGGATTTAGTACGGGTTACAAACGGATCCAGTGAAAGTCGAAGCGTACGTAATTGGACGAAATTACCGTTTCCAAGGGACCTCACCATAATTGCAGTCTTAACAGACACTTTTTCTATTAGAAACGAGCTTCTTTAACTCGTACACGACGCTGTCTGGGTAATTTCGGTTTTCTTATCCTGAGGCAGTGTTAGGCTGGTGTATTAAATTCAGTAGATACCGAGTATTTCTCGTAATCTGAAAGACGTTTCATTTGCTGGAAACTTAGGCTGTAGGTAATCATGAGATAATCTTTTGTGTTAAAATATAAATAAATTATACGTACCTACTCGTATATTGCATGCACAATACATAATAGAAACAATCGCCGGTAGTAACTGCGCTGACTGCGTTTCTACTGTAGTCTCTTTGTAACTGAGGCCATTGTTGTAAAGGCAGTTTATGCACCTACCTCTAATTACCGTTATCATAACTTATGTAGGCAGACAAGATACGTTCACGATTATGGCTTTAAGTCTTAACACGATCTATATTATGTATTCTTACTTAGTAAAACTTAGTAAAATATTTTTACATACATAAATTTTGGAACTGATACAGCTCCATTTGAAAGTGTCTTAAATTCTATCAATATTATGACTATTACTCAACCAAATAAAAAATTAAAATTAGCTGCCAATTAAAATGAAGATACGAACTTAATAAACATGTTTCAAATATTTATAGAAACAGCAATCTAAAAAAAAATACCACTCAGCCTTGACCACTTATGCAAACTGTGATCATTGAATGAGAACTAATAGACATAACTGAATAGTACTTCAAGAGAGAAAATGTTTTTTTAGTTTAATATAACTGAGGAGACGCAAGCATAACGTTTGACAAACCAAATAATTATAATATGAAAGCAAAAAAAGAAAAGGCGCCAGATTAATTGGCGGCGCTGAAGTATAAACACTGTCTATAAATAGTCCAAGGGAGAACCGCTAACTAGTGGGGATGATAACATCAGTGCTAGTGACGAGGAATCATGGAGCGATAAAGTGAGCCCCTAATAAAAAGACGAAGTACTACAGCCAGATTATTGGACGGCGTCTTATCGAGCAACTTGGCTTGCCCCAAATTGACTGAGCGAGAATTATGGACGAACTTTCTACTGGCAACGAATAAAAGATAATGAAGATTTCGATTAGATAAATGTGGTAAACATTTGGATTTTCGTCCTAATGTATATATTCGCTTATCAAGGCAAACTTGCGTTAGAAATTGCCATATATTTTTACGCTGCAAAAATAAAGCGGGTACTAGTATTGTTATATCGATTGATCTGGCAAAGGAATATTAAAAATTAATCGCAGGAAAATATTAAGTCGTAACTTTTCCGTTAACGGATCATCCCTTTGTCGAACCGTAATTCAATCTTTATTAGATTCTCAAACCAATGTTTGTTAAACGTTTTGAGCTAATAAAAGTAATATTAAGGGAGCAAGAGGCCGCCGAATGGGAGGAAATGAAAGCAGCGAGAGAATGAAATTGGAAAACTTGTTACAGAATTACTCGAGATGAAAAAAGGAGAAAATAAATAAGATCTAGTAAAAGTTAGTGAAACACGCTACGCTTAGCTACTTTTATTTACCTGGGGGACCGTGTTTGATGTTTATCTTGACGTATTCGCATATCATCCACCAAATCCCATTTTTTCTAATTGTTTTTATCATAGGTATTATACCAGTTGAACGATTTAAATAAATAGTTTAATGTTACATACGAAAATGAAACTATGCTTAAGATAATAAAGTAAATTAGTGCTTTTAAAATTAACAATCAAATAAATAGCTTTTTATGAATGGTTTACTCGTATTATGTATGTTTGTCAAATTATGTGTTATTTTTTATAATTGATATTTTGTTTAAGTAAAATAAATCAGCTGATAATAATAATAAGCGCTTACCTTTTACTCCAGTTTCCGATCTCAGCGTAGCGTCGGCCGTTTATGCTTCCGCTCCTCCTCACTTCATTTCCTTTGAATGTCTGAACAGAGTTCCCGTTAGGTGTTAATATTCCGTTCAAAGCACTGTTATTGTTCCTTTCTCTATTCCTTGGGAACGTGCCGGTTCCAGGGCGAAAAGTTGCGAGTTGAGGCGCCGGTTCCACGTCAGGAGTGAACTGTTGAAGCGGAAGAGTTACATTTCCACTCCAACTCTTGCGATTGACAGCGAAAGTTTTGAACGTTCCATTACCGTTGGTGGGCGATGGCACCACCCCACAGAAACTGCTCCGGTTATGGCTGTTCTTAATGAACGCACCGTTCTGCAGCGCTACTTGCGGCTTGATCGGCACCAGTGGCGACGCCTGGTCAATGGACATCGTTTTTAATAAATGTAGGCGCAACCTACTTTGATCTATCTACATTTTTGGTCTGTAAAGGAAACAAATTTCTACATTAGGGAAGTAAAATAAACAGGGTTTGTGATATCTTTGACAGAGTTGCTCTATTTAAAACGAATCGATTCGAGGCTAGTAAAACGGTATCGAACGTATTGACTATTGTCAACAAGTCGGTTGCTAAATGACATGGCAGCTAAAGATACAATGAAAAGACAAACTGTACAATAGAGTTCAATTTAGGTTAATGGGTAGGTATTCTAGGTTTAAATATTTCAACGTTTGCCATCATAATGATAGAGTTTTGTGGTTTCTTATTACAGCTTTTATAGAAGTCTTAAGAATTATAACTCATTTATTTGCAATTTTAAAATTGGTAGATGTTAAATTAAAGATCACCTTCATTTAATGCTACGTCCGATCATTTAAACAGATAGACAGATATATGTCTACTGATTACATGAATGATTATCTTAATTGAATTTGGTATTATGATATTAACAGTAATTGCTATTGTGTAAATTTGAAGGTAAATAAAAACCATCATGCTAAATGGTACGAATTAGAAAATTTAAGCGAAGGACGTTATTTGTAAATTGCAAACGGACATAGTTATTAAAGGCATTACCTACAGACGAGAATGCAGGAGTGTCATTAAGTTTATTTTAATAAGATTCAAAATGTAGGTAACTTTTTGAAAAATTAGTAGGTAAGGAATGATTTCTTAATTTTTGATTGGAAAACTGGAAGTTTTTGCAATATATCTATTTATGCCTCCAATCTTCTAGCTCTCATAATATTATGTCAAATCGTTTTTACAGCCCATCGTCATCGAAAATATGATGAACTTGTTTAGAGGTGCAGCCGTACAACGGCCATATAGTTAAATGCGTCCTGCGTTTGGCCATTGTACCTACCCACTTTTATTCACTTACAAGTGGAAACTCTTCATTAGTTTCCTCACCTTGACCCACTTGTGAATCCACTTTGTTAGAATTTATTCGTACTTCATTTAATTTGCTGCATGGTTTTTGTGTGTTTATAATTAGTATTCTAGCAATGGTGATTCATAATTATTTTATCTATTGTCATAATCGTCATCAATCATCTGTTTATAAACTTACAGCAGTGTTATTTGATGTTGCTTCCTTTCTATTGGTTTAAATTAGATACATAAACAAACAAACACCTTGGTTTAAGTGCCTGCCGACATAAAAATGTTTAGGTATCTATTTAATTATGTACTTGATATAAAAAAAAATATTTTTCTCTATTCTTTTAATAATATAAGTAATGAATTTTATCAAACTTTGTTTCGATATTTTGTATTCGCAAAATATACATAAATATGGACAACTGCTTCACATTTAATAATAAGATCTCTGGACTAATTTATTTTCATGTCTTACGGTTTATTTACTTTTTAAGCGCCACAAACTACCATACTCTACAATCATTTGTCTATTGGTTTTCGTCATAGGTATATATTATCTTATGCAGACATTGTGATCATTATAATATTAATCATCATAATATTTTTTCCTTTTGTTCCATAGGCTTATGTTTAACCACTATCATGACAAACTACGGTAGGTACCTACTAAAAATAAACAATCACCTATATAATAATTGACTATAATTACTGTACCTATTGTTTATTTCTGCCTATTTGCAAATTGATGTCAATCAGCAAGAGACCTGACCCAGTGCTCAGCGGACATTGGTGATTTGCGACCAAGCACTCACGCGTCGCAAACTCTTCAATCATTATATAACAATTGCGTAACCAGTGGTTAGACCAGTTGCACAACCGGTCACCTCTTGAGATTATAAGCTTGCCCTAATTTGGTGGAATTGATCATCAATTAACGAGATTTATAGCAGTTGATAAGTGGCAGTAATGTTTGATAGAATTCAAGAATAGAAATACCTAAATAAAAAGCTCATGAAAAAACTAATACAATAATTATGGAAACATTAATGTAAATAGACAATCAAAAGTAGCAAAAGCTGAACTTGTAAGTACAAACAATACATGATTATAATGTCAAAGAATATATAGCTATTGAAAGTTCAAACGTCAAACTGTTATTAACTTGTATACTCGGTGCATATCAAGTACTAGGTAGCTGATTACGAGTTTATCTGTTTCTTGTTGGTATTGTTCGTTGCGGTCATGAGTGATTGGAAGCGGGAAGTTTATTCTTATTTCGCTTTTTCTGACATTGTTCAAGGCATGTTGCAAAGCGCATGTAGCAAGCCAGTTTGCAGGTGTTGCTCAAGAACTATAATTATTTTGATGTAAAGTACGTTGCCTCCAGAAAGATTCTGTAACAGGTGGTTACGGATCGTTGTTTGAGATTGATTTACATGTTTGTAAAAAAGCGATGCATTCAGCTTGTTTCACGTTAAATCGAGTTTACGTTTAGCTCAGGCCACATGCTAAACCAGTTTTAAGGGGTCTGTTGTTAGTACATTTTATCATTATGCAGATTTTCTGTTAGGTAGGATTACGGTTAGGTAACTATTTAACTTATAATTTATCAGTCAGTTTGACTATTATTAACTTTATGTAAAGTACACTAAATAATATCATTATTACTCAGCACTACTAAATAATACCTAAGCTGAAATAATTAGCCTCAGGTTTTAATTTTATTTGAAAGAGATAACAAATGGTGTAAATTCAGCAAACCACAAGGAAAAGACTATGCGCGAAATCGTAATGAGAATTCCAGAAGAGCATTATGAAACAAGTTCATAAGAGTTCACCATCATTAGATTTTAACATGCAGGTTAGGTAGGTAAGTGAAATAGCTATCTCTCGAAACATGAAGAAACATTACAAAACAAAATAGAACAAGAAAATTACAGTTAAGATGAAACGAATCAAGAAAAATTGATACCGTGTGAATATTTTTTACAAAATGATGGCTAGACTTATTTCCGACGAGCACTGCAATTAAATAAGATTTTGTTTATTTATGTAATAATCTTCGCGCAATCTACATTGAACTTTCAAAATAATCTTAAAATCATTAAATGTGATAAAAGAACAGAACCACTAGCAGAAATTGTATGTTGGGTTATACAACAACGATTTGGTACGGATCATTCTGTGCGTTAGTCATGCCTGACCGTTTTGCAATAGTTGCTGGACCATTGAGAGACCAGCGCTGAGTAAATAGAAACAGTTTCTCCTTATTCGTTTGTACCTATAGAGTATAAATTTTAACAACCATGAATCAATCAGGTAATGATGCAAAATCCGTTAAAGGACAATTGACTTGTCTAACAGATCACACAAAATGTGAATGATGATGAAAATGTTTGAGTTACAAATATCAACGAAATGCTTAAGCGTCTTTAAATGTTAAAAGGTTCGGTTTAAATTTTCATAAACTCAAGTTTCATGATATTCGGTAACATTTTGGCGAATAATTTATTCGGAATATTTTTTTTACTACGCATAAGTTTTATAAAAAGAAAGGATCCCAATCATCTGTCAGGAAGGTGCGTTTGCGCAGGTGCGAGCCACGCGCCTGTTTAATCGAGTTCTTACCAGTTTAACCTTATTACCGTTGATAACTATGTTAAAAAGACGTTTACGATAGCACCAATTAACTGACATAACATGTCTAGACCGTTTATATTACTTATTTTGTAATACTATGTCTACAGTTCTAAATGTCATTGCACTAAAGTCATTGAACATAATAAAAAAATTACTTACTAAAGGGAATGTTTTTATTTAAAAAAAACAATGATAATGAAAAGATCGTACTTATTGTATGCAAACGTTATCTAGTCGCCAGACCGTCTATGTTAATCATGACATGTCATATAAAGGTTGATATCAAAGAATGTCAACACTAAGGTGATTCATTTATGCAATGGAATGCGGCAATATAGAGAGGATTTTATACAGAGACACGTGCTTTTGCATGATGTGCAACATAGGTTTGTGCAATAATCTTATCAATCGAGAACTTATTTAGTTCCCAATACCATAACACAAACTGATTAGATAGGTATTCATAACACTTTAAGTACTTATATAAAACCTATTGTTATGTGAAAAAATTTCATGTGTTAAATAACAAATTTAAGTAAGTATAACGCTAACCGCAAATTCTTTGGGTAAAGTACTTAATGCCAGGTGATGTCAAGTGATGCCTAATTAGATGATAGGAGACCTCTTTGAACAAAATATGAACTTTCAGTCCTCAATAAGGTATAGCTTACACAGCTTGTACATAATTTAACATTAACTTTAAACCCTATTATTTAAATAACTAGAAAATAAGTTATTAATGACTATTATATCATTAAAAAAAAATCCTTGGTATCTAAAGACAAAAATATTCCAGTTATAAATTTAGACGATTGTTCATGTATTCGTGAATGAGATGAAATTCCATCTCAAACATACAAAATCCTTGGCCTAGACTTGATAGTGGCAAACAAACTATATTACATCTACAAACGTGACCTAATGTGAAGCAGACTATCAATGAACCTAGCCTCTATTGTACAAAACAAGTCCATAATACGATCCTTATAAGTAATGATGAAACCATTTACCGCTACTTCAACGTTGAAAAAATATTTTAAATGAAGAACTAATATAATAATTTATAAATCAACTTTTTTATTTAGTAATCCAACATTTTCATCTATATGCTGAATAGAAAAAATCAACCCTGTTTCTACGAAATGTAATGCTACAAAAGCAGAATACCGCTTAACAAAGAATACCATTTATGGAGCACACAACGTGACAACTATTTCAAGCAGAGAAAACACAAAAACACCACTTTATCTAAGTGAAGAATATCGGAGTGAGCCGAGAGTCATAACAAGGGTGATCTGTATTCGAAACACGATGCGTACAGGAAGGCAAAAGCCACAATGTGCCAGAGACTTCCGACTCCTGTCCAATATTTTCTATTATAGATACTGGCACTAACTAGATGACTCCTAAATTTTGTACATTGGGTTTTACCTTTGCGGAAACATTTATTATTTATACGATTTGTCTTCACACAGGTGTTTACACAATCTTTGAGACAAGAATTTAAAGCTGGCATAATTCGTGGATTTACATAAATGGGATAGACGAAATCGTTGAAAACAGGTATAAGATTGATACATTTTTCAAATGAGGACTTAATTTTTGTTATTCTTGTATTTTTAAGAGACACCAAAATTTAGATTTCAATAGCTCCAGATTTATGTAAGTACCTATTTATTTGTACAACATAATATCTTAATATTCCCAATGATACATCATATCATCACGTACATCTACCACGATACGAGTTTAGTAGCAAAAAAACATGCAAAAACAAATCCAAGGTCAGTATTGGGGTGTTTTTGTTCCATATCAGCCCACGTTTTTTGCCCGGATTTTTGGCGTTCAGTTAAAGACACAAATATGCCTAAATTGTGTTCCACTGTAATTTCATGCTAGATAAACGCTATCTTATCTTATTTATGAATCATATTGCGCATTTACACTATTAAAAACTAGTGGCAGTTGATACAATCTTCACGATTTTGCACTCCTCGTGTTTGTTTTTAAGTAAAACTGTTCTACAATGAACAGGATGGGTAGAGGTCGATTTAACAGTGGAAGGTCATTGAGATGCACCTCAGGTTGGATAAACAAACATTGCAGGTTGACACACGCAAACGATGCGGGCTGTGTCAGCGGTGGATACCTTAATGCCGATGGCATGAATACTGATGAATGGTTAGATCTTATGTTTTTGTTAGATTCTGTGTGTGCAAGCGAAGCATAAGGGAATAATAATGTCCAAAAATATTACTGTAAACGATATAAATATACGATTATAATAATATGTATATGAATTATCTGCAATTACCTAGAAAAATCATAAACACGTAATTCTTCTTTTAGTTATAACTAGCTTTCGCCCAGCGGTTTCACCCGCATTAGAGTTCATGAACACCCCGTACTCATTTTAACCAACCAAATAATATGTAGGTCAATTTATCTGTTAGTATTCTCATACCTTGAGAAACACAGTACAGATTATGAAGCGCTTTTCATAGATAGGTATCCTCTTAGGTTCAGGTTCCTAGAGGAAGGTTTTAGGCTATGTTAATATCCAGGAATATGTATAGTTGATCTGACGATTGAATACTACATAAATATTTATGTATTATGCACTGGCTTTTTTTTTATTTTTTATTTTGGCATCATACTTCGTATATTTTGCCAGTGCAGCAATGTAGGTATTTTTATATTCTTCATGTATTAAATTCTCGTCCATCGTCAAGTTTCAAAGTTCAAGTCATGTTAAATCTTCTTCGAGTCATAGTCAGTCAGTTTAGTTAGGTTTTAGTACAATGGTAGCCGTTCTACTAAAACTTTTCATGGACTTCTTGAGACAACTTGAACACTATACACATAATCATTTCATTTCACTTCACTGGTGCACTTGTATTGATCTTTATTGGACAAAATAACACCGATAATATTCAATAAAACTCAAAATACACGATTTTATGAAAATAAAACGAAAACGCAACGTCACTTCGTAAGTTCCCGCCAAAAAGTCCCTATGCACTGGTTACAAATTACAATAAATACCTAAGTTTTTGTTACGTTAAAAAAAACAGTCAAAGGTTCAGAGCCATACAGCCTTCTTATAGTTTTTATTTTTGTAATGAATTCTTTATGTGTTCGATATTGTTTTTATTTCGGATGGCATGCAGGAGATAAAGGTTTTTCTTTCTTCTTTCTTTCTAAACGTTCAAACAGTGTTAAATGAAAATTGGCAGAGAGGTAGCCCCGTGAGATAAGAAGGAGATTTTTATTCCAGGACTTGTAAGAAACTAAGGACAGCTTCTATAATGATTGTCTCAATGATACAATACAGATTGATGAAAAATTGTCATGAACTACCAACATAAACCTATCCATGATTATTATTAATCTAATAAAGCTGAAGAGTTTGTTTGAACGCGCTAAGCTCTGGTTCTACCAGTCGGATTTGGAAAAACTTTTTGCAATTGAAAACCCAATTATTAAGGAAGATTATAGAGCATACATCACGCTACTATCCTTAGGAGCCGAGCAATAATAAAAAGAACGCTAAGCGGGAAGTACGGGCGAGCGATGCGACGCGGCGCCCGATGTAACCCGAGCAATACCGAAAAGAACCGAACTACTAATACGTAATTTGTTTGACGATAATTATTGCTTTACTGCGTTGAATATTTTCAAGTTGAATGTTGTTGATATTACGTACGGATTTCATAGAAACAAATACTACTTAGGAACGTCCTAATTACTTCAAAATTGGTATTGGGTTTATTTTTACTAAATTTGTTTTTTTTTTATTTCTTGGGTGAGAACTTATCTATCTATACGTACTAATAAAAAAGCTGAAGAGTTTATTTGAACGCACTAATCTCCGGAGTTATTGGTCCGATTCGAAAAATTGTTTCACTAATAGGTAGCTACATTATCGCCGAAGGTTATTATAGGCTACTTTTCATCTCGGGAACGCCAGTAAAACCGCGGGGAACAGCTAGTTATTTTATATAACCTAAATTGATTTTAGAAATTTTAGATCATTTGTTTGAGATATTGAAGAAAATTTAAGCTTTGTTACTTTATTTTGGCATGAAAGTTGAACAATACTGTGAGTGGATGGGTTCTTAGTTTGCTATAAACAAAGCTTGCTATGGGATAGCTTAAATTCATAAAATATGGTACTTATATGAAAAGAGTAGCCTTATACAGTCTGATGAACTTTTTTAAAACTCATATGAATATCTATGATTAAAATTTAGAATAATTTTGATTTCTATGTTGTTACATTTGTGTTAATTAGTCTATATTCAAAATTTTGGATCTTTTGCTCAAGTAATTGCAAAAATATTAAAGGGCAAAAATGAAATATTTCACCCTCTATAACATTGCATTGCTAAATTGGATTACAAAATGCTTTAGGATTCTTATAGTTCTCGCTATGGGTAACTTATAACCAGAAATTCGTGGTTCTTAAATCAATAGGAAAAGCGTTATACAGGTTGATGAAAAAAAAATAAAAAGGTCATAAAATTGTCTATGATGAAAAAGTTTAAAATTATTAATGTGCATATTGTTACAATTATGTTACATGATCTATAACCAAAATTTTAGATTCCTAGCTCAAGTAATTGCAAAAATATTAAGGGGCCAAAATACAATTTTCCACCCTCTATAACATTTCATTGCTAAATAGTGTTGCAAAATGCTTTAGGATTCTTATATAGTGCTTGCTATGTGTAGCTTATTTCCAAAAAATCATGCTTCTTAGTTGAATAGTTCTTGCGTAATACAGGTTGATAATTTTTTTTTAAAAAGGTCATAAAATTGTCTATGATCATATTTTTTTAAATTATTGATTTGCATGTTGTTACACTTATGTTACATAGTTTACTTTTAAAATTTTGGAACCCTAGCTTAAGTAATTGCAAAAATATTAAAAGTCAAAAATAAAATTTTCCACCCTCTATAACATTTCATTGCTAAATAGTATTGCAAAATGCTTTAGGATTCTTATAGTGCTTGCTATAGGTAGCTTATTTCCAAAAAATCATGCTTCTCAGTTGTATAGTACTTCCGTTATACAGGTTGATAGAAAATAATTTAAGGTGTCATAAAATTGACAACTATGAAAAATTTGAGAAACACTGGTTTGAATATTGTTTCAATTGTATTAAATAGTTTATATTCCAAATTTAAGGTCTCTAGCTTGAGCCATTACAAAAATATTAAAGTGCAAAAATTGGATATTTCACCCTTTATAACTTTATGCCGCATGAAAAGTTTGAGAAACTTGATAGTACGTTTCGAAATAAATACTGTAGAAAGCTTATATTCCAAAAATCAAGCTTCTGCTATGAATATTAACTGAGAAAAACAGGATGCTAAAAGTAAATTTTCGACATTTTTACTTTGTCTATAGGCAAAACTTTGACAAACACCAAGTTGAAATTTCTAGTATTTGTATAGCATAACGCGTATACGAAATTTCATTTGCCTATCTTCAGCCGTTGCTGAGATATAAAAGTTTGAAAAATGCATAATTTCCATCGGTAATATCTTCCTCGAAGAAAAAAAGTTTGAGAAATGCCGAAAATATATTTTAGCAGTATTATTAAACTACCTACAATATAAATTTTGAGTTTGTAACATTCAAACTCACAAAGTTATCAAGGTTTAACGGAAACAAAGCAAATCCCTTTTTTTTTTAAATTTTCCTCCCATAGACAAAAGTTTGAGAAACGCTCGCACCCATATCTAATATTTTTTACTGAAAAAGCTACATTAAAAATTTCAGACTCTTAGACCTTATGGTTCCAGAGATATTAAGATTCTTAAAATCGCACAAAGGGCCCGTTTCCACCACTGCGGAAAGGAATTTCGAAAAATCGCTTCTTAAATGGGGTCTACGTGACAAAATCTATGCACATGCCAAATTTCACATTAATCGGTTCAGCGGTGTGGGCAGGGGGATGTTTACCCAAAAAACCGCTACTCTTTTATATAATAGATTATAACCTATGAACTCTTTATTGTGTATGGAAATATTATTTAGTTTTACTGAACAAGAATATTTTGAAAGAAATAAAACAAATTTTAGACCACACCGTGCATACAGGTAGGTAAAATGTGCTTGCAAGGTAAAGACTTTAGTTGGTGGGTATAAAAATAACTGCTTACAACAACAATAAGGTAAATAAAACAATTATTGTTGTTAAAGCCAATATGATTTTATAGTGTGTAATATATTTAACAATATTTAATGAGAAGGTAATGACAGATATTAAAAAAAGATTGGTATTGCGGTGAACGCTTTGCAAAGTACAAGCAATCATATAAACTTTCTACTAGAATTATGAAATGTACCTAAATAGATTTTATGGCAAATGACTGTGATGTTATTCCTACTGTGGTTGTACTGAAACTTGTAATTGATTAAATAAATGAAATAAAAATATAGCACATTAATTATAGAAATGTCTGTCAAAAAAACAAATCACGAAATTATTTAAATACTAAAATTTCAATGGATATTATACTAACGAGATGAATATCCATAAAATATTATGTGCACCTATAAATAATTGTGATAATGAGCTTTTAACAAACATCCCGTCATTACTTTCCATTATCACAACTTCAAACGAATTGAATAATGAGAAACAGAATGCATAACAAGTTTTATTTTAACGCCTTTGAAACATCTATACTGAAATTGAAAGTGTTGAACTGACTAAAATCACTTTCTTAACAAATTTCATTATCTATGTTTCAAATGATAATATTTAGATTAGCCGGATATTAATCCTATCAATAAAGAGGCAAGCTTTTTCGCAGATCGTTTGAAACATCAACTTTAAATGGAGCAGTCATTAATCAATGTACAAAAGCTGACGCCCATAGAGTTTTAAAAAGGAGGACGATGCAAAAAATATTTTATTATCCGTTCAAGGCACGTGCTTACGCTATCAATATTCATTGTCCTTGTTACATTGAACAGTTTTTGCTACTTCAAATGATTTACCCACTTTATTTATAGATAGGTGACGGAAATCATGTAGAGACAAATAGAGAGCCCAATGGATCAAGAAGGATAAAACAATATCGGCGTGTAACGCAGCGTGAAACCGATTGATTCTTACATAGGGGTCGCCCCCGTCAGTTTCTAATAGCACTTTGCGATAGACGTTTGGTAAAAAAAAGCTTCAAGTTGAAACCCTCATGCAAGTAGGTCACTAAGCGGGGAACATGACGAATCGCTTCCATCACTCTTTAACGTTACAAGTGGGAGGCAAGAAGATAAGACTTTACACTTAGCGTCTCTTGGTTTCGAGAATTTTTGATTAATGAAATCTCGAGAATGAAAAAGTACCAATGGAATTTTTCAGCACCAAACTTGTAAACATAAAGGCACCGCAAGTGGACTGAATATAATTATCATTAAAGAAGACCAAAGACGGTTAATTAAATACTGCAGACATTCCAAGAATTTAGGCACATGCTCGGTGGAGCTCACCCGGCCGGAGCGTATGAAGTTGAACCGCTATGCGCAATATATGGAGTCGTTTCGAACAATGGACTCCGTTGTGTTTTCCGGAGCAACCTTAACCGTCCACATTAGCGAATGTGCCGCCATATATAAAGAGGTAATTAAAAAGCCATGAAGAGAAGCAGTAACCGGCACACGGGCAAGAAAAGCAATTAGTGGATCCATTAACGGAATAGAACTTATCTATTGTATAGACAAACATTGTAGTCGTAATGCTCATATTCACCAATGTCAAAGGGAGATCTAATTTTGACCGAGTGTGATTATGAAAGCAAATATTACGATAAATAAGTAATTTAATTGCGTATTCGAGTGGAGAGCTACGATTGCGGAGTCACGGAGTTTCGTAACCACGATCGGGCACATTCCATCGCGGCGTTGTCGGTGCAACGCCCCTAGGATAGACCTGCGACGGTTACTGATGATGCTAATACATATATTATAGAAAAACATAGTAATGCCAAGATACTACCTACATAATATAGCAAAAACATCTTACAATAAGGTGGGTTGATGTTTACAAAGAGACTCAAGAAAGATGTGGGTATTAATGAGGTGAAGGTGGCAAATGAAGGTAATAAACCTACTAATCACTTTACGAATACCTTTTGAGTCATAATAAAAATGGATGCGAATGTAATTGAAATGTAACATAGTAGCATTTCATGTAAGACAGATTTATTTATGACCGAACCATATTGCGAAATTATTGAAGAACACGTGCAAAAAGGAGGCCGTTTGCGTAATCGGCAGTAAGTAATCAAAGATTGTTGCCCTCGCTAATGCACCACTAATATCTGAATTCCAACGCTCTCTAACGGTATAGTCAGCATTCTGTGCTCGCATTGTTTTGGTCAATTGTACATTAACGGGTCGGAGAAAAACTGTGTTGATCATTAGACATTTCCGACAGGCTTAGTTCTGCTTCTGCCCTACCATATAGGCGCGAAGTTCTCTATAATTTTTAGTATAGTTACCATAGTTTTTGGAATTCAGTACCTAATCCAAAGAATAATAATTGTGTTTGAGTTTTTACATTATGACATTTTGTTGTATAAAATTTATGTAGGTACTTACTAATTAACCCTAATATTAATAATATGTAGATTTTCTTCATCTGGACAAACGTTATTTATCTTACTAAAGAATCAGATAACATACCTTCCTACCAGACAATGATACAATTCATTCAATATAATAGTACGAGTAGGCACTACCGTTACTTCTCATTGTGCTATTCACACTAGTTAGATATCTACATAATTGTAGTATCTTTTCTTTTAAAAGATACGCTTTATAAATTAATTAGCTTCTCACCGCGGGATAAAAAGTAGCCTATATGTATATTCCAGTGTATGATCTATATATGTGCCAAGTTTCATGCAAATCCGTTCAGTAGTTTTTACGTGAAAGAGTAACAAACATCCATACATGCATACATCCTCACAAACTTTCGCATAACTAGTAGGATAATAGTACATTATTAAATATTGATGATGTGATTCAAATGCAACGGACGTAATATTTACTAATATGAACTAAAAATATTTTTCGGGTTATAAAGTAAGTAAGCACCTAGTACATAATTTTTGGTTATCTGACATTTTTGGACATTCATACATAAAGCTTAACTGAGTTAATGGTCAACCCGAACGTTGGAAATTGCTGATACTAAAGATTATTATAGAGACCATACTCCAATGAGGCAATAATCGAACACGCTATTAAAATGATTTATTGTTAATCCGACATGCGTTGAAAAATATCGTTGCAAATCTATAGTATAAAAAGGGGAAGGCCAATGTCAACGACCTACACCCTATGGGTACAACAATGAGACAGATCGGGAAAAAAGGGTCTTGCGCCATTATGAGTCCAAATTACCGCTTGAATGGCCAACCGAATATTGTTAGGACCTTATTAAATCCATCGTGGCACGCGCTTATTTCCAGTAAAACCTGTTTAAAATAGTCTTAATAATATTGACGTAATTTGTCCGTTGGGACTTCTAGATCGACATGTTGTGTCATGTTCGGGTGCAGAAACCAAGATACGAAATCAAATTTGAACCGCATTAAGTGTCTACGCTATATCCAAGGGATCGGTTAACCAGAAGCTGGGGAGGGTGCACCAGGCGATCCATTTCAAGGGCCCCTCGCCTTATATTCAAATCCCTTCTTTGTCTTTGGTATTTCATATAGTCAGTGAATCAAAATATATAGTCATCCCAAACGCTTGTGATGAATTGATCGATTGAATAACTTACTGCTCTGAAAAGTTTGTTTACTCACACAACCTAAATTAAAAAACCAATGAATAAATCCATCAATATAAAGTGAAAGGTATGAAATAAACCTTCATGTAATTAAGAAATGCTGGCGACAGGTAATAAGCAAATATAATAATTATGGCTGCATTCAATAAACATGATTAAAAACACACATTTTGCGAAAATTACCAAACCCATCATAGTAATTACAAAGGTTCATTAAATCATTAATGACACGTCTCTCATGCATTAGTCGTACCTATGGTTCGTATGTTCTAAATATGCAATACTTGATAATGCATACCCAATGTAGCCAAAAGATAACACTTATCAGTAACGATAAAGCAACTCTGTTGATGATATCACTGAGAAACAATATTGGTAAGGAAAAATGAAGGAAATAATTTACTTATGAACTACTTAAGCTACTAAAAATAATATAAAACTAAATACGTACTACTAAAACAACAGTTGGTATAAGAACACTGGGCAACAAAAACACAATAGCGTATAAAAATCAAAGCACAATTTTCCAAAAAAAAAACAAACTCAACGAAAGTGACAAATTTACCAGTAAACGCGCGAACTTTTTTCAAACACTTCACAAAATTGACGACGATATCAAATTTTCACGTGAAATTTGATATGTGTACTATGTTTCGAGAATCGGACCAGCGGATATAGACGGCTGAGCGACGCACAGTGCGGCGACCGGGCCACAACTGACGTTTACTCGATGTCTGACTGTCTCCGTCCCACTCCACTACGCATGCCCGGAACTATATCCCTTCATCATTACCACATTCATTCCCTTTTACATATTCGTACGATTTTTTTATCACATCATCGATGATAAAACAAACACTTTAAGATACATAAACTTCGTTACACCAGACGATTCTCACAAAAACAACGTGGAGTTGAAAAGAGACGGCAATAAATGTAGAGGCAAGGTCGATCGTGATTGTGTTGCAACGTTGCCTCCAGCAAAAGCTAACAGTTCAGGTTTTACACCTGGTTTGTAAAGATAAGGAGATTTAAAGTTGCTTTGAGGCCATAAAGATGATCAGATTTTTTTTACTAAAAGGGAAAATTATAGCTGCATTGCTTTTAAATCGTATCGTCTAGCAACAACGATTTTCAAGAGATCTATTAACTGGAACTCTAGTCACTACATTCCTAATATATTACCTGAAAGGTTATCTATTTAGGTATTTAGTTTACTTTAGTAATAATAATTTTATGAGTACCTAGGTATATGAATCTTATCGTAGGAATCTTTGCACATTGATTATTTTCATTACTTTTATAATTAAGTACAATTCAGCGCTCTACTTACCATCTTTTGTCTATATTCTACAAAACCTATCATGTAAGATGTGCATGACCGATTTTGTTTTCTATTCATTATTTTATACTTTTACCAATTATTGATTTAAAAACTATGATAGCAGCAATCGTCACTTACCCGGTACCTAGCATTTTCATTTTGCGTCTGGATCATACTTTCATAACTCATCGTGAATATTCTACACTTTCACTAGAGTGACGCATATGGGTCGGGTCGGGTAATGAAAGTGAACATTGTCACTGTTGCGTTGTACAATGCACAATAGGAATGATATCTCAGAGCGACATTTGACCCAAACTTTCGTGTGATATAGTTAGTTAGTTAGAAAACATTGCCTTGTCAACATATGCTTCAATAATTTCATTGTTGATAATTTTATCTTACTTAAGTAGATCATGTTTACAATGAAAATATAACTTGAATGCAAAACTTGCATAACTTTAATTTCAAAGAAATACTAATAAGAGTCGTGCATGACATGGAAATTATGTAATCCTCTAAGAATCAAAGACAACTAGTACCAAAAAAGGAAAATAGAAACAATCATCAAACCATCTTTTAGTAAAAAATAATCAGCAAGTAAAACTTCCATTCCAATAGCATTAAAAAATATTTTCCGGTCATGATTACAATGGAATAGAATAATGTTGTGTCTGCTAGCGAAAAGGTTAAGATTAAGTAAACTTTAACGGTCAAAGGACAAGTTAAAAACACTTAACTACACACTACACTACAACCGTGTGAATGTGTAAACAAGTCAACTTTGAAAGTAGAAGCACGATCAAGTCGACATTGAACCACCTGCTCGCTTGTCAGTATTATGTTAATACTTACCAAACAGTTACTTAACTTATTCGTTGTATATTGTTGATCATTACGATTCTTAATACGTACCTACCTACTATGTACATGAGCTGAATGTTTTTTATCAATTTACTCCATTAAACCCAAACTTTAGAGGTAGAAGTGTGTTTATAAATCAACTGCAATGCTACTCATCATTATGACCATCTTTTCCTATCACACCAACTCTGAAATTGCTTTTTGCTGAAGTTATTTTTTCTTTCCATATATTATTCGAGCCAGATTGATGTTTTGTATGAAAAGTTTGTAATTTTTAAGATTTGGGATTGGGCAGGCACTTAGCACTTATGACATACTTTGGTACTCATTGAATAATTACCGTTCTCTGGCTGTTACTCAACCTGTACTAAAAAGCAATTTTATTCCTCACCTGTCTCACACACGATTATTTCTTGCCATTTCTCATTTTCCCGTGACACGTGAAATACTAAGTCTAGTCTAGACAGTTGGACATGGCAAAGAGCTCTAATGTCAGGTGCGTTGTCTACATCGGCATTGATGTACTAAATAGTCCGATTGTGGCATCTTGAATAAGACCTTCTTACATTGTACGTAGTAAATTGTGTGTGTGTTATGATTGCATGTTTGTTTAAGGTGCTGTTTAGGCCGGCCAGATACAACAGGAATTTCGGAAAAACCGTTTCGGATTTCCGATTCAATATTCCGAATTCCAAACGTATGTGGCCGGCCTTAGACTGCTCTGGATGTTTTCATACGTTATTTATTATATTTCTAGTAGCAATCATTTAGTTCATACGTTACCTTAACATCTCCATTAATAGCTTAAATATATTGCCAATAGCACATCTAACCATAGTAACTGAGTTAGAACAAATAAAAATACTAACCACTAGTCATCAGATCTAAAATTAAATCTATACTAGTCTTACTTTGCTAGGTAAACTCATTTACTGAAGTTTGTGCAGAAGCAACAAGCAAACACTGTCGTGTTCCGCAAATATATCAAACACTGCTTCACGCCCGAGGACATTAAGGTCTTTCCACATCCACAGATGACAAACGTGCGATACACTTATCGTGTCGCTATGCTCCCTTATTTTTCTTTTTTATAATACTATAAAGGTGGCAAAAAAGCATACGGCCTGCCTGACATACATACTCGTACATGCATTAGACCAGCAACGCAAACTATTATTACTTTGCAAAGGTAAAGATATGCTTTTACCTATTGTTTACTATGAAAAAGTGTCATAATATAACCGAAACATGGGATATACTATACCTAAAGATGAATGATTTTTAGCTTATAGTTGAAGTTGGTAGATAAGGGACTGTTTCTTCTCAAGGAAGTACTTTGAGATATATAAATCCACAATTCTAGAGCCTCTTTAATACAGACATGAATTATTTCTTTCTGTTAGTATTCTCCAGATAAATATTTTGTCTGTGCAGTACCAGTCTATTACGATGTCTTTTGGTATAAAATGGCCTTAAGGCTAAAATACGATTACTGTAGATTTTATGTCTTACATTGTACAAGATAAACGAATATCTTGGGTTTTGGAGAATGTTTCGAGTCTTCCTCTATTTCAGCACACTACATTAAGATAGCATGTTTCTTATTCTATCCATGTTATAGTTTGTTTGGAAAAATATATATGATTCGCTTATTTAGTAATTCATTTATTAGGTATATATTATAAATATCTTGATGATGATCAGCATTATTCTTATAAACTCAACGACAAAGAACTACAGTTCCTAATTACAAACTTCACAATTACATCCACTTTTGTGTCTAAAAAAAAGCATTTAACAACACCAGTCGCAAAATTTTAATACGACACTTATGTAATGTACAACTTAGCAATGTAACCAAATGGAATTACAGATAACGGGTAAAAGAAATGTGGTAATAAATTATGTGAATGTCAGAATACCAAATATGACGGTTTACCAAAATAACCCATCATAAATGTACTAAAACCGACCATATAATATAAACATAAAGGGCCTCGTACAGTACAATCTCTCCTGTTTGCATTGGCTCGGCAAACATCAGGGTAAAGAGCGGAAACGTTATTACAACTCAGCAACACTACCAATGCACCATCCAACATTTGTGAACACCCCCTTAGGAATTTACATTACCGCTCCGTTGCACAAATAAGTAACATAATACACGTATAGGAAGCAATGGTTATGTATATTTGGAAATGGTAGATGTATTGCGAATTGAGAAGCAACAAATGTATAACATGGTAAAAGTGCGTGCTTCACACAAACTCCCACTTTAGCTTAATTCTAATGATTTTGATATTAAACTAAGCCAACCGTAAACACTTGCGTTTGTTTCTGAACAAATATGAAATGAATTTTAACGATTTGGGGCATCATCAATTAGGAGGAAATTATGCTTACTTTGTTTTCTTGATTTTTTAATTGATTGAAAGTAATTCTACTTTCACAGAGTAATGAAAAGTATAAGTTCACCATAATATTATTTGGACTCATAAATCAACATTGAATACAATGTAACGATTTATGTTTTATTCAGAATGTAAAAAAAAAATCCATGTAGGTACCTAAAGTTATAGATTTGTCTAAATTGTAGCTATTTTTGGAATTTAGATCATATCCTTTACGTATAACTGGGCGAGGAGTTGGAATAGACAGTGGAGATTTTAGTGTCCGGTATTTCGACGATTATCATAAACCGCCCCCACAAGGACATAAAACAATAAATATACTGTAAAACCATAAACGAAGGCACCGAGCCATATCATAAATTGTGTTGAATTGGCCCACTTTGTACGACTCCAGTCATTATAGTGTCGCCAAATCTGAGGAAACTAAACATTATTTATTGTTGCTTGAAAAAAAAACTTTTTTTGGCGTAAACGTTCATGTGGCTCGTAATTCATTCCATATATATTTTTTTCACAAATGCTTTCAAACTGGTACCTCCCTACCGAATTTGTCATAAATGGTAGGTACTGTAGGTACCTAAGTACTGAGAGTTTAGAATCTGCTTACACACGACAGAACGAAGACGATATAGATAAGTTTAGGGCAAGAGTTTGTGTGTTTTTGTTATGTAATAAGTAAATCCATCACTATTTTCCTTATGACTACCCACACTGATTTCGATGAAGTTGTATATTGTCTTGATAGCAAGTGATATGAGAAAACACTCATCCAGTATCTCCGCACAA
Source organism: Tethea ocularis (assembly GCA_963555595.1). Taxonomy (NCBI): domain Eukaryota; kingdom Metazoa; phylum Arthropoda; class Insecta; order Lepidoptera; family Drepanidae; genus Tethea; species Tethea ocularis. The sequence continues at coordinate 6,622,078 of OY741972.1, read as the reverse complement.
TACAAAACGAGGCTCATGAACTTTATTTCCCATATATTTTATTTGTTTATACCAATGTGTATAAACGACAGTGTGGCGATATATTTGAGAAAAGCCGCCGTAAAAAATTTACCCCCATCTCCCCTCGCAATTCATACATCATCTATGAAGTGTTTGTCGCAGCCGCCAAATAAAAGTGCCTTTCCGTTGTATTGACAGAGTTTTGTGGTAAAGTGCTCTTTTTTATATGTATTACCAACTTTAAAAAACTTATCATAGCAATTAATGTTGTGGCAGAAATTGGCAAAGCATATAATTAATTATAGGAAAATAAGGAGAAAAGATTGCCAGATAGAAGCTAGTAGTATATTACACGTAGAAATTACGATAACATCATCAATGGAACAATTAAATGTAGGTACGTAATAAAAATATTTGTGTCAATTTTACGATGATTCAATGTAAACTCAAAGAGTAATTAAGCAATATGAAATGCTAAAAATAAAATTAGTTACTGCCAAACTATATCATAATTCTAATCATTTAACATTTCCGTACGATACTTGTATAATTCACAGATAATCTACACTGCGAATGCTGCGATGCGTCGCGGATTAATTAATATGCCGCCATTATTAATTGCAGACACTAACTCGTACAGTAATTAATATATGTAGATGTGCATCACTGTATGGCAATGAATAGTTTGGGAATATCATTACTGTATAAGTTGGTACGTCAACTCCTATGAGACCTTCGTTAACGTTGCTGAACGTGTTATACTCGTATTTCAGTAAACACTAGCTTCCGCCACGCGGTTTCACCCACTTTCCCCAGGGGTCTTATGTTTTCCTGGAATAAAGTAGCCTATATGTTATTACAGGTATGGACTATCACTGTGCCAAGTTTTATCCAAATCCGTTAATTAGGTTTTACGTGAAAGAGTAACAAACATACGTCATTTATACATACAGGCTGTATGATACAGCACATTAATATTAATCGAAATCTAAATGAAATACTATTGTTTCCTTGCAAATTAACGGTGCTATTCAGGTGCTCCCGAGAATAAATTATTTTTAATTGGCAAATCCACCCCTGCCTTATGCTGCTTATTTTTATAATCAATGAAATTCTCACGTGCATTTATGTTGAACAATTCAAATGTTTTGTTCAGTCAGCGTCAAAATTAGATTGTCACTTTAGTTCTCTTGGAAGATTGTACCAACAGCTTCTTTTGATACTGACTGTACACTAAGATTCCGTTTATTTTCTCACAGCAACAACTCTTGACTTTTATTGCTTAAATTGACACTTAGTACCTATTCATAAAAATGAACAACATATATTAAATGTTATTGTTTGCGATGACACTTGCGACGCGGCTGCAATTAATTGCTGTGTGATAACAAAAAAGGCAAACTCACGTTTAAAATTGGGTTTAATTCTGAATACCATGCAAACTATATGAACATGTAAGTACTTACCCGTGGACATTTGTAATACCGAGGTATTAAAAAAATACATATCTATAAATATTTTTAAAGATGATCGATGTTCAATTAAAAAATAGGTAGATTCGGAACTATATATAGCTATCAATCTACCTAATTATGGATCTCTAGAAATAACTATTATCTACGAATAATTATTACAAGTATTTAACGAATCAATTATTTACCATTGAGTTTTAATCATTCTTAGGAATTATCTTGAAGAAATCGACGGTTTATTTTTAATAAAGACGCAACTTATTTATTAGTAAAATAGACGTATTTTTAAGAGATTCATAAGATTCGATTAATTTAACTAGACTGAGATGGTAAGTTCCTCGATGAAAAGGGCGACAATTAGCAATGCGAGAAAGCTGATTGTGCCAACTGGAAGCTGTATAAATTGTATTAACAACCCAACAATACGGCTGCAACAGATAACATAAATCTTCCTCTCTTTGTTATCTAGATGTGACATTAAACAAATTTTATTTTTACTTAATATAATTTACTTAATTGGTAGCAATAAGACTTAAATTGACTTTTACTCACATATCAAAATTAAAAAGTAATTAATTGGTGTAAATTTAAAATTTAATTGGTGTAAACTTTTGTAAAATAAGGCTCTATATCTGAATGATAAAAAACCTTTCGCTTTGTATGGTATCTAACGTCGGTTACTATCTGTACCTAATTAATACATAACTCAGTCTCTTCCAATTTAATTCTAACTTAATCTTATTCAATGTACATTACAGTGTTGCCCCTCGAATATTCACTTAGCCACTGAAACTTCTGTAACAGGTCTTTTGTACCCATACCTCGCCGTATTCATTAACGCTACATCTAATATGTAAGAGGTAGGTACAGACAGACCTTTAATAACCATATCACTTTGATGCTTCTCTGGGTTGTGATTAGTCACGTCGTTATTATTATGGTTATGGTTAGGTACAGTTATTTTGAATTACAAATTGCAGTTATTATAACATAAATTAAGTGAATTAGTTTTAAACTTGTTATGAAAAATAAAATAAAACTACTTACCCATCAGGTACCTAAATGTGATTTTTAAATGTTAACAGCTCACTTTGATCAGTAATTAATTAGTAATTTTCTATCATATCATAGGCATGTAGGTACTCACAAATATGATGATTTCCACGCACAAGTTAGCAATATTACCTGAAAAATAAAGTCTGAATTAATACTCATCATAAAACATATTGTTTATATAGTTTATTGTTTGTATTCATAACGTAAGTTCCAATTCGTGATTATAGTAAACGCCTCGCTTAGCGCCTACCATTCAACTTACAGCAAGAATTCACGGTCGTCTTTCGTATGTACAAGTAAACCGTAGGCGGTAAACTAACTCGACACAAAATTAGGTTGAAAATTTACACGACTGAATATTTTTGTCTTATCTAAAACTTTCCAGACAGTTTTATTCTTAATCCTGTTAGCAAGTTAAAAAGTAGGCTTCAAAAAATTATCCCAGAAGTCATTTAAGTCTTAAGTCGCGTTTAATTAAAGACGTCGGAGACCGGTCACGGGTCTGTTAAGGGGAGCACTCGTAGACGGAAAAAATAATGAATTCAGTGGAAAAGTTGAAATTAAGTAGGTACGGTCGGCCAAGAAAGTGGTGTACCACCCTAAGGTTGAATGTAGCTTGCAGATTCACAGGTGATAATGATTAAATTCGCTTGCATTTTGTTTACTATTGTTACGTGACAGCTGTTCTTAGTTTGAACCCAATTCGTAGAAAATAAAGAGGGAATTTCGAATTAAATCATTTATAGGAAAAAAACCGTAAACCACTAACCAACAAATTGCGTCACAAAAATCACAAAGAGTAGGTATGTAATAAAGCACATACCACATCGAGGCGTAATCGAACGTCACTCGTGATCTAGCGATCATCATTTGTTTGACGTCGAGAACCCTGAGGGACCTTTGAGACGCCTAATTGAAACAAATATTTACGGAGAAATGTTCAGTCGAGGGGCCTTAAGGGATGAATAGTAATAAAATACGTGTATTCAGATATCGATAAGCTGGGATCGATTTCGATGAGATTCGATTTAATTACACGATTGATGAATTGAATAATATTTCTGTTGGTGACATATTATATAATTGTAAATTCTTTAATAATATTTATATTATAAGTTTTTGCCGCAAACTTTCACGTAGTATTTTGGTGTGTCACTCACACACAGTCGCGTTGATTTTTGAGATAATTATAAACTATTATGTAATCTAAGTACCTGCATTTGGTGCCTACATTTATCGACAATTACACGAGTAAAATTCAAACAACCTACATCACTAAATACTTTCCGATATTCCGTTCGTAAATCTAAAAGCGTTCTCATTTCCAATCAGTTTTGTGATGTTTAGTGAATATAACGCGACCCAGATACTACTTGATAATAATTGGTTCAGTCTTGAACAATCAAAGCCAATGTTATATAAATGAGTGAGATAGCAGTTTTTATTTTATTAACATTGACCAATTTTTTTAAGAATGAATACAAATCGATTTTATGGCAACTAAAATGAATGATCGTGACGTTAATTTATGAATCATTTATATATTTAGTTCTTTTCGCAGCAACTTTTTGTTAACAAGCGATTATTGCTTTGCAGCATAGACTTTAAATCCATCGTAGCTATAATCTATTAACTAGTCTATTTTTAAAAATTTATGATATTTTATTGCTTGCCTGAGTGTTTAGATTCCACAATTAACTATATTTATCGCTAACATGCCTAGCACTATTTGGACTAGTATATTTAAAGGTACCTACGTAACTACTTATCCAAATTCCTGTATAGTCTATTTGTTTTTCTATTACTTCGATTTTACATTATGTAACTGCCTATTTCTATAATAGAATCTAATTCAAGTTCGGCAAAGTATCAAACAACTGGAAATAACTTCTAACTAATTTTCAATAGATTATCTAGGTACCTAAATTAATTTCTCTTATTACTGTCATAATTATAAAAACTTGAGTACTATCTCACAAGCTCCTGCATAACCTTTATCCTTTAACATAATTACAGCCTAACATAATTTGTTAATTCCAAATGAGCAAATAAATGCTTGAGTGCGAAATTATTATGAACGAGTAATGTTGTGCGAAATGCCAAGGATACTTGTTCGTAATTGGCAAAACTTGGACGTTGAAAGCACCTGACGGGAGCGTGTGTCTAACTAAGTCGACTTAGTAAAGATGAATGTTACCTTATTCTGGACTTTGCATCGCCTATCTATTTACGGAAGCGATATGACATAAACAATTCATAGGTAAAATTCTTTCTACAACAATTTGGAAGTATTCAAGACTTCTTCTGGGTAATTGTGGTCCTTGGTCTTGCTGAGATAATTTTTTAGGGGCTTGTTTATGACCAAAAATTTATACTGATTATATTTATAGGTGAGTAATTTCTGCTTTTCTTTATGTGCTCAATCCGTAGAATTTTCCTTAATTTGAAGAGCTGACGATCTTGAATATTTGATAAAAATTTGCATCCTCTATCGTTTCTCTTTTAAGGTTTAGGAAAATTAATTGACTACATATTAGTGTCAATTTCTTTTATTTATTTTTGATCTGCTAACATAACATTTCGGTCTCGTCTCATCCTGCTATATCAAATCAAGATAGCAATAGAGGACGACGCTCAGAATATCAACCATACAGATGCTGGATTATGACTGGACCAGCGCTGAATAATTTGACGAAGGGTATTCATTAAGAGGACTCCAAGTCGTCGAGCACCCGCTAATGAACGTAAGTATGTAAGACTGAGTGAAAGATTTACTGCATATGCACGACAGAACATCAATAGATTAAATGCTGATGTTTCAAGGTATAATTATATTAATATTGCCATCTAAACTAAAGACAGGGAAATAGTTACTCCAAAATCTATACGCAAGTGCAATCCAAGGCAAAAAAAATTGGAAAGCTATCAAAATTATGACTTTGCAAGTACCTAAATTACCGACACGCCCACAAACAAATAACATTCTGGACTATGACTATCATCAGCATCATCATGTCAGCCGAAAGACGTCCACTGCTGGGCAAAGGTTCAGTGCACCCCCAAGAATATCTACTATGACTACTTATATTAAATTTATAGGCTTTATGCAAAACACAGAACCTTTGAACTATTTCCGTATAGCTTTGTATGTTTGTCCTAATGCTGTCGTAACAAACCACGACTGAATTTTGCGAAATTAGCTAGAATGTTAGTCACAATGTAGATAAGAGAAAGGTCTCATTAAAATAATCCAGTAATTTGGAAGATTGACATCTACCTTTATAACCAGCTGTATTTCTAAAGGTATTACATAAAACATTAGTAACTTACTAGGACTTGCTATTGACGTAAGTTCTTGTTCGTGCAATAGCTATTGACTTGGGTTAGATGTAACTTTATTGTACGTTGAAATTGATTAATGAACTTGCTTGAAGCATAACTATTTGTGTTCTTCTATGGATAAACTTCTATTTGATCACATTATAATTAGTGATATTGTACCCGATGATGGCACACACGTCAGGAAAGGCACCACCGCTGCCACCATTGTATAGTTTCATCGCGATGCCGAAAGCTCAAACTTATTTTTGAACTAGCGATCTTGCCACGGTATTCGACATAATATGAAATTTCAATGTATCAAAATAATGGTACCTTAAAAGTTATCAAGTCGTAGGATACTACTAAATACTCAAGGTCTTTGAACTATTGCAAATAAAGTGTCCAGCATACCAGCACTCGTTGTTCAAACTTTGTCCAACAAAGCAATTATTTAAACAATTAACCCCGGGGCTCCAGCCAGGTGTGTTAAGTGTTGACTAGACGTTCTGAGCCAAGTCCCTAAACATGTCTAAACGAATGTCTCTCCAGGCTCTCCATTAAACTATTTACTGCGGGAGCTTTTGAATAACTTTGACAAAGGAGTCGTATTTATGGAAATATTTCTGATATATTTTCTGACTAGAGACGGATTAATTTTTGATCGTGATAGTGTTTTTATTTTCACAAAAAAAAAAGGTGATTAAATTGTTGAAGCATCCATCATCTCCCTGCCCTACTCCAATAATTGTGGTGGGTTTATAAAGAACATTGCACTCAAAATGCCAAAGACGCTAAGTTTATTGACCGGCATTTTTATTATGATGGTAATTACCCGACTGAAACGACTGAAACATAACGGGTACCGGAACCAATGAAAATGTCATAACTAGCGTCAAACTGACAAATAAACTTGTGTATATTTCCTAACGAGATATTTAACAATGTAAATACAAATAGGTATGTAAAACTAACGGCCGTCTTGGGTCGTTAAATTGACAGTAACAAACTTCAAAAGGTCAGATCTTAAGTATTAGAATTGAAATATTTAGTAAAAATACAAATCTTTGTAGATAAGTAGTGACTTAAATGTCAAAATGTTTCAACATCATCATGTCATACTTTTTAAACTCTCGCGAACACATCATGCTTATAGTAATGTAACGTAAAGGTAGTAAACCTTCAGCCATTCGTTTCCTTCTGTGGGACTTAGCTGAGAAGGAGATCCAGCGGAATTAGTTACTAAATATTTGTCTTTTATTTAATCTTTTAACGGATTTCCGCAAGGTCACGCCTGAGTCAATTAGTTACCTTCGGCATACTCGTCTCTTGCTACGGTGAGATTAGTTATTGTACCTAAACGCAAGATGCAGGGCCATGAGCGATAGGTACCTATGCATGGTTTTCATAAAACCAGTACTGAATCACCAAATATCCAAATCATAATTGACATTCAGAAAATTTATATTTCCAAGAACTCAACTCAAATAGTTTTTTTTTTTTTTACTATGTATAATGAGATGATGTACAATCTCACCGTGGTCAGTGATGATGTGGCCGATGATGGTAAGCACACAAAGCCTAAAAAGCAACTGGCTCTCAAGTGCAGCTGTCGGAACACACTGAAAGGTGCTTGGTGACAGATTTTCAACTTGAGGGTGGTAGCCAGCCAGGCGGGCACTACAAAGTACTCTACCACCGTGCTATGGTTTCCTCACGATGTTTTCCTTCACCGAAAGCTCAAGCTCATTGTAGGATTCGAACCCGGGACCTTCGTCTCGGCATCCGACGTCACTACCACTGAGCTATCATCACCTTAGTCTTGCACTCGCATAAGATCATTCAATATTTATATCCGTTTCCCTGAAAACACCTTGGATAACACCGGTAATAAAAATAAAACTCTTATTGATGTAGGTCATCGATTTTACTTTATCCATGTCGGTTTCGAAATCGTTAGTAGATCCTACAGCGTGGGTGAGGCTTGCGCCACCTCCTGCGCCCGCGCCGCCCTGTAAAATATTCACTACATAAACACCGTGTTATTATTATGATCATTGCGATATGCCCAACAGCTGCCTAATCGTAACATTCAGATTAATGAAGATAATAATTATTATTTGCGGTTTGTAAAGCATGACCGTGAAATTATAGCACATGACTCGATACAATGATAATTAAGCACAATTATTTATAAAAACGTATGATGTAGTCCTCGATTTTTGTGTCTTCCACATCAATATAACGCATCAACATAAAAATTAAATATAAAATGAATAAAACGCACTGTTCGAAACGTTGAGTCGGCAACAAATTGATATATAAGAAAACAATTTTTTTTACAGTCAGCTATGTTTTTTAATTGATGTCCTACTCTAACATGAGGAACTATTGACTTGGTCAGCTGCAATAAATATCTCCGGAACATTGTTAAACATACTTTATGAATTGATATGTTAACATCCTTTTTCAACAATAATTATGTACCTACCTATCTTCTGTGCCTAGTCATTGGGCCCTTCTGTCTGTCATACAATCCTTTCTTACTGTATCATCATTCAGACATATATCCATCTCTTTTTCGGTCTTCCTCTTCTCATAGTTCTCGTATCCACTCTCATATTCATAACTCTCTGCGTGGCTTTCATTCCTCCTCCTAATTAATTCTACAACGTAAAGACAACCTATCTGCCTTTAACACATTGTAATAAGTAGGTAGGTAGAGTACCTACACGCCTATTTGGCGCATTATAGTGTTCAATATAAATTCCGGGGCCGAGCATTGCATGCCGGCGCAAGATGCACTCGACCTCATATTGCACACACAGTCAACTGAAATGTTTGCGACAACGGTATGCATAGTTACCTGATGAATTGTTAGCGTTCTTGAAACATGGGTACCTAACGGAGGACCCACTTAGGTAATAAATAAAATGGTGCATGTTATTTGAAGTATGAATTATGATTATTGAAGTATTCTTTATTCTGGATACTAGCTGTTTTCGACGGTTTGGTCCGCATTCTGAGATAAAAGGAAAGTGAAAGATTTTTTTGAATCAGACCAGTAACTCCGCAGATTACCTCCTACATCCAAACATTTATATTAGTACAGACAATTCCGTATAAGAGAAGTCATAATATACCTAATACAATTAAAAAATAAAAATAAAACGCGAGTCGTCTTTATTTTAGCTAAAATGACATTATTTGCAGTTTAAAAAGGCTAATAAATACAGTAGAGTTTAACTGGTATTCAATATTATTATGAGGTCACAGGTTCAATTGTGCGCTCCAAAAGGATTTAAAGGTCCATAAATTTTAAATTTGAGACGCTTCATAAATTATATTTGTATCAGCTTGAGAGGCTGTAGAATTCTTGTTATTATACCTAAAATGGCATTAACAAGAAAATGTACAAGTACGAGTATATATTAATACCAAGTACTTAGATTTTACCTGAAGCACCTTGCAATTATATAAAAATAACTCGTGGCCTAGATAATTCATTTAGTTATTAAAATGATAGAGCATTATCACCTAAAAATCTTATTGGGATGTATCGGTTCTCTGCTGGTTCTCTATAGTATACCTACTAAAAACAACGTATAAAATGCACAATAATATTAAGTGACAAATCTAAGTGTTAATTTTCATGTAAGATATAAAACCAAGTTGGCATATGACTCACAGGCTTATCTAAAGTTAAGCAATTTACACAAATTAACTCTCGAAGGGTGGGCCAAGACTGGCCAAGTTTTACTTTCTATTGCTCTGTGTAAATTAATGTATTTTTCTGCGAAGAAAATCTTTATTATTAACATAGAATTTTTATTGTAGTTGGGCTAAAAATTATTGAGTTAGTGTTTACTAATTTACAAATTATTTTTTTTGGTAAATTCGACATTTTGAAGACATAATATTATTTTGACAACAAATATACAATATATTATAATTATATTGACTATTACCTAGTTCATTGAAAACCTTTCTATTATTAACTAGCTGTTCACTCGCGTTCCCGGGATAAAGAGTAGCCTATAATAGGCTACGGGGATAATGTAGCTTCCTATTAGTAAAATAATTTTTCAAATCGGACCAGTAACTCTCGAGATTAGCACGTACAAACAAACAAACTCTTCAGCTTTATTATTAGTATAGCTCTGAAAAGGTACAAAGTCTAATTCAAAGCTGAAAAGCGTGAGTGTAAACAGGTAATCCATGAGTTTGTTTGATTTTCAGGTTGGCTTATTTCCATAGCACGCACCAAAGGCTTACGTGACTAAAGAAGACATTTTTGGATTATAATATGTAGGGATTTTAGTGAATTTCCATGACCTGACCTACCTACTAGGCTTTATAATTAATTAATTTCGGTCATACAAACCTACCCGTAATAAAAAGAGCGTAAGATACCTTGTCTTTATAAACATTTAAAAATATTATCAAGGTATATTATATATATGTGAGAACTAAGCATCTTATACCTAAGTGAAGTAAGAGCTATTAATCACATACTACTAACTAAGAAGAACAATATTTAAACCACAAATGAAACACTTACAAATTCCTTTGAAATATAAATTACTCAACTCGGTAGACTAACCGCCCCGTCTTCATTCCAGACATATTTAATGTTATCCGGCAATGGGAAGCAAACCTTGGACAGTCAGTAAAAACCGTTTCAACAGTGGTTGGTCCGGAAAAGTTTTAATGGAGTACCAAGCAATAAACTTGTGCTATGCCACCACTAGCAGTAATATTGGAGGACCTCATTATGTATCTTAATAGGAACACGTTTCTTTAGGATTAAGAGAAAGATAAAATGTGTAAACTTTATTTAGACAATGCTGGCTATGTATATGCTAGATAACTATGCTTTTGACGACCCTGGTTACTGGATCGCGCCCTATTTCTAGCTTGCTAGTATAATAGGTACTATGTAACTAAAATTACTAGATATGTAAGCTCTCAAAAATAGATTTTTCTAAATAGGTACGCTAAAAATATCAAAAGTATATGCCATGTTAAAACAGATTATTACATAGTTGAATAAGTTAACACAATAAAAATTACCGACATACAGGAGAAAATCTAATCAAAAAGCGAACCTTGATAATTAACTGGAGAAAAAAAGTCGCTGAAGCAAACGGGTTTTAGTAAGTAGAAACACAACACTTTTGTAGGTATGTCAGCTTTCATTCATATATCAGTTTGTTATCGCTGAGTAGTTTGCCAATGTTGTAACATTCGCTTGATAAAAGCTATCTTAAATGTCACTACATGCATTACATTTTAAACGATCTTAGCTTATAAAATATAGGCCTAGTAGATAATATCTGAAAGTAGATGACATTATCTCGGCTTTTAAAATGTAATCAAATGAAGTAAAAGCTTAACAAATTTATCCTCGTTAATATCGACATTACGCTTTAATTATTGCTAAGTGAAACATAGACGTTGGAATATTTATTTCATTAAAATGTTACATAGTCGGATACAAGTTTAGGGAGTGCTAGTTGATAGAGATTATAATCTGATAAACGTAGTTCATAAAACCAATTGACCAATTATTGACGCATATTACCTGTTTATATTATTAATTCGTTGCTTGTAAATGGATTAACTTCAGAATAATTTAGAAGAGATAAAATACTAATTATTGAACATGTGAAGTAATCATTGCAACTTTTATTATGTATACAGGATATCAATCTTATTAATTTAATTAAAAGATAACTCATACTAAAGCAATAAAAATTGTGTAAAACGCTAACTAATATTAAGTTCGAAATAGGTGGAATTGATTGGGAACTATAACTATTAGAAATTCAGTCATACTCGTCCAATCAAATACGACTATATGTTCTAAACTTTGATTGATTGACCCATTTTATCATCAATTTTATTCCAATGACCACGATGAGATCAATTCTATTAATTGATTCAAAGTTCACTGACCTTATAAATTAGGGTCAGTCTTTACGAAAGCATTTATCCAAAATTAAAATGTTATAGTAGTAGCAGCTCATAAGACCTGAAGAGAACTGCAAAGTAGGAAATCCAAGGAAATAACGTTATTATTGAGATGAAACATGACATAAGCGAGAGCAGTGTTAATAATCAGAAGAGGAGAGACATGACATACAAATATATTCCTAAGTAAGGAAAATACAAGGTAAAAGATGATGATGATCATGAATAAATAACTTTTAATAAAAGAGTAAAACCACCTTCAAAGACAATAAAATTATGTGATATAAATATAAGGAGCTATATATACTGAACCCAATGCAAAAAGATTAATATATATCGGTAAAGTTATGTGTGAACAAACATCAAAAAAAACATACAACCGAATTGAGAACCTCCTCGTTTTTATTTTAAAGAGGTTAAGTAAGCAATATCCTACTGGCTAATGAGACACTAATAGGCACAGTCACTGCAACCATGATAATTTTATATATTAAAAATTGGCTTGTTTTAATTGCAGTGACGAAACTGTACAACGAATGAGGACTAAGTATCTCGAAATCATCTTTTTCTTTTCAAAGTTGTTCGCATGATTCTGTACCATGATAATTCCAATAACTTTAAATATTATAGCCCTAGCTATATTAAGTAGTGTTATATAACAAAGTGCATTGTCCGGTACGTTATCTTTCCGTGTTATCTTTGGCGAGCGTACATTAAGATTGCAGATAAGATCTTATGAAACAAGACTTACCTTACTTGCAATATAATATTGCAATTGCACTGCCAAGAGCATTAAATTTACGATTATCTCATTGGATGTCATTAAGATCTTCAATAATTTTATCGATACTCTACTGGGTGATAGGCATTTTTTTGGATTTCATTTCTTAGATTTGGTATCCGTTTGTCACCGGCGTTTGTCAGTTTAAAAGTTACCAAAACACAGACTTGACGAAAAAAAGTAAAATTTCCGACAGGTTTTTGGTTGGTAAGTTTTCGCGTATAAAAAAACATGTTATCATAATTTGTTTATATATTTATCTAGGATATAAATCTACCGCTATCGGATTGCTTTGAAAAAAAGAAACAAGGTACAATTTGGAGACAGAGCGTTATTTACTGGGGTAAAATTAGATAGCACGGCGATGATTGTGCTAAAACTACACTTGCATGGTTTTGTTTCTGCAATATCATTGCTATGAAAAATAAGGGTACAATTGCTCCATCGAAGACCGTCGTGATTGCATGTCAGTAAATAATAGGATCGTCCCTCTTCCATTACACATCGCGTCCTCTTCTAATTGCAGGACATGCAACTCGACCGTGAACCATAATTTATACGTTGTCGTAACTTACTTTTTAATTTTAAAACTATTCTTACATAGTCTCTGTAATGTCTTGAAGTTACAAAAGAAAATAAACATGTCGAAGAACTTTAAGCATTTGAAGTATTGCTATTAACTGAGCTATTCTTTCTGTCTCCATAATTTATCTTTGTACCTATTTTGCAATCTTCATTTTTCTTTACTGTCTTATGTTTCTTTATAATAGAATTTACTTTTCTACTTACTGCAAAGCATTGTTTACATATGTATGTAACCGGATCTTAAATTATATATTCAGGTATGCATCGAGCTTCGTGACAAGATAATGCATGTTCACGACGACATACCTACCGTTTACGTTTGATTACGTTAAGTATAAAAACAGTATTGGATTCTATCAACCGCATCTAGAAACGTACTAATCAATCATCACGCAACTTATATTTTTATCTATATCAATAACGAGAAGAATGTTTTCATATTTTTACGGCAGTTTAAGTCTTACACAACAGCAGTATTGGCCGAAAATTAAAAAAGAAAACTGAATTATATAAAAATCAAGACAAAAATATATCAGGTCCAGTTGCATGGAACCATTAGATTTATTTTGATTTTCGTTATTCAAAAATTTCCAATTCAACCCACAAAAAACTGTTAGTAATAGTTTTATCATTTTGTATGTCAATGTCAGTCGATACAACTGGACCTCAATAAACCAATAATAGTAGATTTCACAATAAGAACCACTATTCTACAAATCAATTGTTGAATCAAATACATTAAAGCTTAGAAACAACCAGCAATAATGCTAGTAATAAAACAATTGATTTGAAAGACGATAAAAAATAATTTTCAGTAATAGAAACTGTCACTGTATTATGCGAGTTAATTTAGACAAATGGGTCGATGTAAGTGGTCACGGATGCTACCAATTTATCTTTTGTACTGAGAAGCCGGTGCATGCCCTTTAAGTTTACTTGCATTCCTGCAACTACAAGAAAGTTAAAGCCATTTAGTCTTCTTTTCGATAAAGTAGTATAAAGTGTCCATAAAGCTCTAGTTATGATCAATTATCATCAATAGGGATGAGAATAATCATAATGACCCTTAACAAATCACATGTGGATAAATACAATCTATTAAAGATGGTGAACGATCTTAAGTCTTTCTGCAAAATTATGCCAGCATTCTCAGTAACAGGTTACCTAGATTACCAACCTTTTTATCAAATGATTAACTACAAAGCAAAGGCATGTAGAAAGTGAGTACATACTCAACCTATCCCTGTTTAATTTAAAGTGGTGGCACCGTCTCGTGCCAACCCATGCGGCAGAATGCAATTGAGGCTAATAAAAATGCAATTCTCGTAATACGCCCCGACTCTATTTACTACCTTTAATGCCGCTGCACTGATGCATACGATGAATACCTAATACCCTTTGTGACCGGTAGCTCTTTGCGTAAATGTTTAAATCTGTTGCGATACGAGAAAAGTATTATTGGTATATTGAAAATAGAATGAATAGGTATGTAATGATTGATCCTTTGTCCAGCATTGGACGTCTTTCGGCTGGCATAATGATGATGAATGAATTGATCATTGACACGAGATTATTTTAATTTCTATTACTTTTAAATCATTGTCAGATGACCATGGCTAATAAAAATGTTATGTATTAAAAATATTAAAATTATCTTGGTGATATTAATATTTTCCACAACATAACCTAGAAGGCCGTTCATAAAATGAAATGTATATCAACCAAAGACAGCCTTAATATCATAAGATTCTGTTACAATTGCATAGCTGTATCAAATTGCCGCCGTTCTAACACATTCATGTAATCAAATATGGTAACTTAATTTCGAGATGTAGCACTCTACAAATCGGATATTTAAAATATTCTATAATTAAATTAAATTCTAATTCCTGTCGAATAATAATTAACATCAGATTTCTTAGCCACTGTATTAATTATGGTCACTATTATCAATCTGGCCTTACTAACTCCATCAAGTCATTGTCAATTAGTAATCAGACTGAATAAGAGAGAAGCGAGAAATTTCAAAATAAATATTATCAAAATTAAGTCAGCACGTTGATCAGCAGGCAGATGGTCGACAGTAGTTCGAGAGAAACAAGTGAACTAAACTAACCTGTAAGCGAAATAGCGACGTCTCACCGGGCGGCGACCACTCGAGTGGCTATCCAGAGATGAAGACCAAGCTCCATCACCAGTTCTGGACAAAGCTGTATTTCTGGCTTCCGTACTCCTGGCGCTTTCCAGCAATATCGCCGTGTATTTTGTTATCAACATTTTTCTTCAGTTCACTTATAGGTACATAGGAATACGATCAATTTATTGTACGACACACAAATATTTTTATAACACTGCCAATACACACTGTTTTTTAAAACTGCTAAGCATGTTAAAAATATGAGGAAATAGTTAGTTTTTGTTTGTGGCCTATACTTTCGTGTAATATCGGAAAGCAGCAAGTGAACTGACGGTCTGGTAGGCCCACATCCGTCTACCGTCACGCCGTACTGACCACCAACCATCCTGCATTATGACCCTCTGAATAAACAACGGGATATTGTGAATTATGCGTGACTCCCACACAACAAGACTAATAACAACTTTGGACACTGACCAAAGTATTCAAAAAAGGATAATTTAAGACATTAAAGGAAATGTTGATCAAACGAATGAATCCATTTTAAATTCAAGTCTTTAATTATAACCGATATATTCCAATTAGCATAGAAATATCTCTAATTAATACCAAATAAAATGTAACATTGACAATAATACAAAAGTATGTAATTATTACAAGTTACTTGTAATTGAAGAAAGCCAACATGATATAACAACTAAATATTATATAATAAAAGATATTTTATTTTTGTAAACTTAAAAAACGACTTCAGGAAACTAAAACTATTGAAGGAAACATCAATGCGTTACCAAGACTACCGGCAATTGTACATGAGGATATGGCAATTGCTGAAGATAAAACGGTAGGTGTCATTGACCACCGTGCAATCGAAACCCACAAATAGACAACGTGCCGTTGAAATAGTGTTTCGGAGATAGAAAAGCATCTGTACGAGTAGCTCAAGGGTATAATCTGTAACCTGGAGCTTATTTATTCCTATGTGTTTTATAAACATTTGAAGAAAAAGAAATGTAATTGCTTCACCGAGAAAGTAGAACAGTATGTAAATAATTTGTACATGTAGTTTCGTGTTTTGTATATGTTTATGTAATGATAACAGGTCTACCAAAATGAGAAGTTTACTTGATTGTTTAAAATATATCAGAGAAAGAGCTTCCAAATAATAAAAAAGGCTACAAAAAAGTTGCGTACTTGAGATATTCCTATCTATAAACATACGAGACGTAAGTGTATGAGTATTATCATGGCAGTCTAACCATTCCGTCGGCATGGCCCGTTTGTAGTTAACGGATTGCTTATCTTGCCGATCTGCAAGACATAATTACGATATATCTCCTCTCAGTCGCATTAGCTTATAATATAGCGTAACGTATCATTGATATTATCTTGATCCTTATCTTTAGACTGTCCAATTCAAGAGGATATTTTGGCTTTAAATCTACTTTAATTTGATGTTAGATCTCTTCTAATCTTCGATTGTTAACTATAGGAAAATTTCACAAGGAAGGTTTAGGAATATTGTTCGTAAACATGACTTGTATATCAATGTAATCACACATAAAAAAAATGTATCTGGATTTAGTGACTGTAATCTTTATTAGGTCAAAAACCTAAATGCTCAAATAAAACGCAGTAACAGAAAATCCAGTTGCAAACAATGCCGTTTCGAATTCTTCGCCTCCTACACATCTGTTTCAACGCGCGAATTTTTTGTCGAAAACATTTACAATTCTATTTAAAATTTGCTCAAAGCTATAACTGCCGAATACTCAGACTCAGACGACAATGTGAATTTATAGGCCTCGAACTTGGAACTATATACGTTCAGGATACTTATATGGTGGGTGTAGCTGACTGCTATTTATTGACTACCATATATGGTGGCATCATTTATGTGGTGACATTTCATTTTATAGCACTAATAGGTCTTTTAAAAGCTAGTCAGTTGGAATTAGTTGACATTTAGAATTCACAACGCTTTTCTACTACAAATTTTAACGGAGTAATGAATAAGTTTTGTAAAGGCCTTTAATTTTGTCAGATCATAATGTATCTATTGATATTGTAACAGATAATGCAATATTATAGGTAAGTAGGTGATTGTATCTATAGATGCGTCAAATACTGACGTTGATTTATATATGACCGCAATCAGGTACACCTTACGGCTACGAAAGTATGTGTGCAACAAAATAGTAAAAGTTAGCAATGATTTGCAACACTGCAATTTTAGCGGACATGTCTTTCGTTCACTGTATGCATTAGGTACCTATATCTAAAAGAAGGGTTAAATATAAATATATAGTTGTAGGGCAAACTATAACAGTAACTAGTCGCTACAAGATCTTAAGAGCCACTAACAAGCTCAAGAACTCTATACAGTTGAAATAAAGTCATTGTCGCAAGAAGATAATGGCTTCCTGGAAACTGTTTCTCTCTGCATTTCGTTTCAGTTGTAGTTTGCCATAATTTTATGGCCTTATTATGAACAAAATTTTTGAATTTCGCAATGGAAACAGATAAATCGACAATTAATAATAATCAAGGTGTGGGTGTCGGTTAGATCATCTGATGATTTGACAAGCTATGAATCACATTCTTGTAAACAAATCGAGGCCTACCTATTATTATTTTACGATTGATGTTCGCTAATAATGAAAGTAACATTCATAATATATAATTAGTTCTTTAATAGATATTGTATGTTATACCAGTACTTGCTTTCGAAAATTTGAAATTATGAACTTTATGTGAAATAGTTCCAAAGAAATACATAGAGTTCTGAAGTAATTTAAGTAATCACACAATCAATACATATGCTCCAATAACACTCGATAAATTGCACTATAGGGAACACCACAGGACTGGTATTCAAGAAGCACTTGTACAAATAAATGGCTCGCGCGACACTTTTCACAAGCGCGATGGTAAATATATTTGCGGTATTTTCGCAATTGCGCACGCGATCGCGTCGCTATCCAATCGTCCGATCAGAAACATCGGCGCGGGCGCACTGCCTCGAGGAGACTCGACAATCGCGCGCCCTGCAGGACGACCGACAGTTTTAATTTGAACTTGGAACTCCGCTTCATGCGGGATGCAATTTTGGACGTCTTTTTATTGGGTTTTGGTCAACGATGCGACACGGACGCTAATTTGGAATACCACACGAAAGGTTTATGACCTTTATTTACCCGACATATTAGGTATTATTTAATAGATGATGATTGCCGGCACGAAATGGGCTTATTATGGCAGATTTTCCTCAAACCATTATTCTAAGAAAAATACCAACGTCCAAATAAAAAGGAGCGGTAAACGTTTGCCTATAAACAAAAAAATTATGCACCCATGAAGTCGGCGAAGCCTTTGATGTTATGCAGGGACGTTCCTCTTCGTATCCGTTTCTGCAATAAAAAACTGCCCACAGTGGCCTTAAAAGGGAAGCTATTTCAAAAAATGTTATACAACTTTCCGTTTCAAAGGGATGAGGAGGTATTATGTGGAATAAAGTTATCTGGACATATCCTTTTATAGCACGTAATCGTGAATCCTATAGCAAAAAAAGGTCAGTTGGAACGAGTTCGTCATTACATAGAATGGACGCTAACGTCCGTATGAAAGTAAAATTTATTTACGACGACTCACGTTTATATTTTATGCTTTTGGTAGGTACCTACTACATTTACGTGGGGCGGGATACCTAAAGGTAATATATTTATGTTAACAGACGTTTATAACAAACGATACATAATTATATATTTATATATATTTACGTAAAGTCTCACTAAATAAAAGGTTTATTTTTCTTTTTTAATCAATTGATCTTTCTAATTTATAAAAAATAGAAGTCAAGTGCTTTTTGCCGCTTAGCGACAATTTAATGAAATTTATGTTTTAAGTTTACGGTAGCAAACCTTTGGGAGCCGACTGGCTAATGAAGCTTGGGCTATGAATACATATTGGTGCATTAGAGTGTGTCAATGATAATACTGCATAGACGACCCCGACCTCTTAATACCCGTTACGAGAATATTGTGGAAACTTACAAATGAGCAGAAACTACAAGATGATATTGTAAAGTAAAAAACACTGTAACTATGAATTATTTTTATTGGGGATAATGTGCTTCCTATTAGAGAAATATTTTTTTTTATCGGAACAGTAACTTCGATGATTATAATATTAGTATAGATCATCTTATTTATTTACAAACACATGAAAATTAGGTACATAACTTATTTTGTTATCAGGTTAGACAAATACAAATGTAAGCAGTGGATTCTAAACTAGAGAGCAAGCCGGTATTTTGGATTCCCATCATCATGCAGAATTATACAAACAAATGGCACATAATAGTAAACTGAAGTACTTACTAACCAAACGCAAAGTAGAATCACGGAATACAAGGTACATTTATGATACATAATTATACTTCTAAAATTTATTTAAAAAAAGGGACAAATATAACTCCTGTATTTCTTATGGCGTGAATGTGACAATGATTAATAAAATCGTGCCTCATTAATACATATCGTACAATTTTCTTAATTAATTCATCGCCAGGAGAGCTGTTAAATTGTTAAACTGTTTAATTGGTGGAGATAGCGCGACACCACTTTAAAAGGAACGTCCACTCGTCACGCAATTTAGCTACTAGATTTAGTTTATATTATATAGGGTTTGGAGATTAAATTGAAGTCCGGATAGTTTTTGGCAATATATGTCTAAATAAAACATTTTGCTTTTAGGTACCTCATTTTTTTTGAGGTTGCGTTATCATTATTTCACGTTTTTCACATAAATAATCGTGACTTTTGAATTATTTTGTATGAAAAATGGAAATAAAAAAATAATATGCCAGTTGATTCTTTGACATGGTCTCAACGCCTGACTATCCTAGAACCTAGACTTAGAGTTATGGAATATCAAATGGAACACGTTGTATGTACGTACAGATAACATGCAACAATATTTATTTTAGTACCATTTAGTTTTCTAAGAAAACGTGTAGGCGCATCATGTATCTTAATATCCATACATCATCAGGCCAAACATTCTTCAACAACACATCTACAGCCACAACAAGCCACAGTATACGAAATATATTACCATGACTTCCTATCACGGGTGTATCTAGAGTGGTACTGGAAGGGTAATGTTTAGTCTGTGACTAGAAAATAATCTGAATGCTGACCGAGTCAGGATATTGCGTGGTGTCAGTTAAGGCGAACTGACATTAACACGTGGGCGAAATGTCTTAGAACTGGTGTGCAATTAACGTAGTGTAAATATATCACTGATATAAACTTCTTTGGTGGATAGTTTGCAGTGTCGCACTACAATTAATCGATTTATAGTTGGCGTTAAACAACGTCGAAGCGAGTGATAATAGTCTAGTAGAATTTAGTAAGATTTGTTTGGAAACCACTCTCGATTAGAAATCCATCCTAGTCTTACAACTCTTGAAATCGCCAATGTATAGTTTCGGAACTTTGAACTATCTGGGTCAAGACAAAAAAATAGGTTACCTATAGAAAATTAACACCTCATATTTAAGGCAAGTCTTCGAAAATGTGAGTAAATAGACATTTGACCGTATTATGCTGTTATGAAATAAGTGATAATAATGTGGTTTTTGTCCGTATACATAAAGATTTATTTCGAGAGAAAACTGTTTACTGTTTTATCCTTTTCATAGTTTTTGTATTGTATGCAGCAGTCACGTGACTGTCATTTTCCATACAAAGTCTTCCACCAAACACCTAAATTAATTCTACCAACAATTATGCTGACAGAAAAAGGTTTTCTAAGTCTACTGGTCAGAAACTATTATAACACCAAAAATGCTGTTTGTACTACTATTTTGATCAAATATTCAGCAAAAGCATCGCTCAATGGCTACAAATAACTCGCTACATAGGGTCATTGAGTGAGCAGTGTTTATTACACGTAAGGAAGGCATATCGTACTCAACAGCCACTTTACACCATAATTATCAAGATATTGACCGCTAAGGTATTCAAGGATGGAATGTATTAGTCACGAGGCATTACTTCACATACGCTAGGTATAATTTTAACTGACCACTAAATGAATGCTCAGCTTATGAGTTACCTACAGGAAGACCACAAGTAATATTTATACTAGTCTTTCTTGTTTTACTTATATTTATTTGTAATTAAATGATGAACTTTATGAATAATTTGCGTTATTAAAACACTCCATATTAAGGCTTGTTTGTTTACATCAGGCTCTGTGAGCTTCCGTGTCTTTACACAAGAGCCGATGTAAATTTTATCATTAGAATATTGTACATATTCTAATATGTACTTCATTCTAATGAATTGGCAATTATATTTCTATTTAAATTCACAGTTATAGTTATATCAACTGTATATTGTAACGTTACGCTGTTACTTCTTCCTTCTTTTCTACAATTAGTTTCAAAGGAAATTCATTATTTACTATCTTTTTAAAAGAATTTTAGATTCATTTTCGAAGAAAGTTTAATATTTGCTTTTTGCTATGCAGTTTTTAAATGTTGATCACACCACTGCAATAGTAGTTTATGATACTGTTGCATAATAGGGGTTATTAAACACGAGTGTGAGTTTAAGTACCGAGCCGTAGGCGAGGTTCTTAATAGTATCACACGAGTTTTTAATACCTAATTATGTGCAGTATCATACAGTACTTTATCTAAACTCATATAAATAATGTAATTTAAAGGTAAAAAATCGATAATATTTTGTCATAGGTTTTCATGACTTACGGGTATCGATTATTCGTCATTTCCACTGCCGCCTCCACAATTCCAGATCCAAGTTTATTTCACCTTAGTATCACTGCTATTTTTCTATCATTTTTGGCCAAAATAAAATATGTATGCAAAAAAAAATCAATAAAATAAACAAACATTAATCATCATGGCGCTCAAATCCGTGTGGGGAAATCTCCTAAGTTGAGATCTCTACCGCATACGCGACCACAGACAAAGTAAATTTGCATCTAAAATTATAATTGTTTAGTCCTGATGTCTGGCCACTTATAATATTTTTTTTCTTTATTATTTCGTTTGACAAGTTGACTGACAGTAATTGAAGTATTAAAACCCAAAAAACATTATATGTGGCCAGACATGTCCAAATACTTGTACTTTAATGAAAAAAAGTTATTTTATAGCATTATCTTGGGAAGAAAACTGTACTATAATATAATTTTTTAATTTCATTATACACGGGTGTGCATAAAGTGGGTCATTAAAGTACTGATTTTGATTTCATAATAAGAACATTACGATATGAGAGTAGATAATAGTAGTTTATGATACTGTTGCATAATAGGGGTTATTAAAACATTAGTGTGAGTTTAAGAACCGAGCCGTAGGCGATGTTCTTAATAGTATCACACGAGTTTTTAATACCTAATTATGTGCAGTATCATACAGTACTTTATCTAAACTCATCTAATAATTAAATTGAAAGGTAAAAAATCGATAATATTTTGTTATAGGTTTTCATGACTTACGGGTATCGATTATTCGTCATTTCCATTGCCACCTCCACAATTTCAGATCCAAGTTTATTTCTATCATTTTTGGCCAAAATAAAATATGTATGCAAAAAAATCAATAAAATAAACAAACATTCATCATGGCGCCCAAATCCGTGTGGGGAAAAACTCCTAAGTTGAGATCTCTACCGCATACGCGACCACAGACAAAGTAAATTTGCATCTAAAATTATAATTGTTTAGTCCTGATTTCTGGCCACATACAATGTTTTTTTTTATTATTATTTTGTTTGACAAATTGACTGACAGTAATTGAAGTATTAAAACCCAAAAAACATTCAAGTGGCCAGACATCAGGACTAAACCATTATAATTTTAGATGCAAATTTACTTTGTCTGTGGTCGCGTATGCGGTAGAGATCTCAACTTAGGAGTTTTTCCCCACACGGATTTGGGCGCCATGATGATGAGCATTATTTTGGGAAGAAAACTGTACTATAATATAATTTTTTAATTTCATTATAGACGGATGTGCTTAAAGTACTGTTTTTGATTTCATAATTAGAACTAATGTAATGTTCTTTTTAGAAATGAAATAAAAATAAACTAGCTATCACCTTGGCCTTCGTAATAATCTGATGATTCACATTGTATCGTCTACCGTTGACTTATATGGTCGTTACGACGACCTGTCAGCATTATTAATTTGTAGTATATGAATAAATTTAACGTTTTGTTATACCTACCTAAATAAAATATTTGAATACAAATTGTTTACGTAATGAAATGCCTACTTATGGAATTGTGTGCTATCTAAACGTATACTACCTTTATTTTTACGAATAAAGTTTTCTGCTTGGTATTCTCAAGAAATGCTTGGTGGATTAAAATGCGGTTTCTCTATTAATTAAAGCGTTTCACTGAATAGGTTTTTCATGTAAACTATTTTTTTCTATTATGCCACGTAAAATTGAAGATTGATCGATACCTAGTTACTAAAATATTGAAAAAACACTGCCTACTTATCAACATAGACTATTATTATAGTCAGCACTGGATGCGGGTAGCGCAAGACCGGCCATCGTGGAGATCCTTGGGGGAGGCCTTTGTCCAGCAGTGGACGTCCTTGGGCTGACATGATGATGATGATAGTTAGCACTTCCTCAAATAGGCAAATCATAGAACCATTATCGTTATCTAAACGAATGAACATGACTATGAGAAACGACAATAGCATTTTTGTTTATGAATTAGAGAATTCATCGCTCGAATATTTGGGAATATATATTACAGTTAGCAACAAAACCCGTATTAAATTTCATGTTTGAAATTTTGTGTGCGCATCGGTAGCTTTACCACTACCAAACAAAGCGATCATTTTCGCAAATATGAACATTATCATCGTAATGCAGTCTTTATTGGTACACAATGTAGGCACATCGGTAATCGCGAGCAGTTGTTCAACGGTTATTGTTTCAACGATCAGGGGGCGACACTCATGAACGGTTATCTGATAAATGATTGTTTCCATTGTTAATGGCATTGTTTAACCCTTGTACGTAATTCGATAGATAGCATGATCTGTACGAAATGTATGTAGGCAAAGAGGTCTGGTATTTCAAAATAACGGTTGATTATTTAGGTATAAGACTCATAGTTCCTTTCAGCCATTTCCGTTGTGTTAAAACACCTTTAGATTTTATACCAGATTCTGCTCCGTGGTCTTACCCTCGTTTGTGAGGGATCTTGTATTTCCACGGGATAAAAAGTATCCTTTGTGTTATTCCAGGATATTATCTATCTGCGTACTAACTATGTTTCATCCAAATCTGTTCAGGTCAAGTTCAAGTTCTGTTCAGACAAAGCTCTGTATAAAATCATAGCCAAGGTAGAACTAGAGACCACTTTCATAACAATTTATTTTTTCAAAACATGTCCACAATACTCAAAACAGGCTTATTCATGGACCATCTGACTTTACTACGTCAAGTTATCATTATCTTGCTCACAAACTTTAACTAGCCATGCAACCAGCATATAAACTAACAAAACGTACCCGAGAGTTACACACACACATAAATAAAGACAAAGCCTTCCCTTTCTATAATGTTTAACATATTACCAACACAAACAATATGGTACGCAATTAATTATTACTTATACGAAGCAAGCAACTATTAGGACGTTATCGCGAAATGAAACAAATAACATAAGTTTTCTTCATAAACATTATTCGGTGCGATACAAAAGTTTATGTGAAAGCTATATGTAATATATGGTGTTCATATTTTAGTTAGAAGCAGGATAATATCCTCCTAATTTAGGTACCTATTATAAAGGCCAATGTTTAAGTCGTATTCAGTGAAATGGTTTAATTAAAGCAACTCTTGTTAAGTGATAGCACTGGCTCTTTTTTATCAAATGATATAAGAAAGTGATAGATATAGGTATATTTAAACTCGACTTGCTTTACACTGTCTCATGTAATAAGGGGGTAGATATTTAGATGTATTGAAACTTATAACTCACTGTCATGACTTGAGTTTTGAGTTTGCATATTTTTCATTAGACAAATAATGGACCCGGCTGTATTTATTAATAGCGAGTTAAAATATATACCTATATAATTTATTTTTACGTAAAATCAATTCCTATTCTTTCAATATTTCGAACAAAATAAGGTTCACAACAGTCTGTAACTGCACCAGTTCCATTTCAGCTCTGTGATTAATTTTCTCAACAATCAGCGTGGACACTTGATGGACGTTGCTTTGCTTCGCTGTAGGGTTGTCTACATCAAAGGCATTTAAATAAACATTTAAATAAGTTTATTTTGAATTCTGGATGATACGAGTTACAGTTCTCTTAGTTTACATTTATTCACTCTTATTTCGAGCAATTTTATCTTGCAGTGCACTTAATTACCTGAGTAACTTGAGTTTATGGTATTTAAGTACTTGAGTATCTACCTATATGATTACTATCTATTATTGTATTGTTAGGTAGATTTTTTATAAAACAGTTTTCAACTAGATCCGCTTGAAGGAAAGTTATCATTACCACTATGGACATTTGCAATACCAAGATTGCCAATGTATATCTGGAACCTTGAAAAGCTTTTCACGACTTTTTTGTACAGCACAATTTATCCTCAAGTCATAAACAATAACATTCTGATCAACGACAACCCTGTATTGTGTAACATGAATAAAGCATAAAGGTTAGCAGTACATCCCACAAGTTTCAATGTGTAGCGAATGAACTGGGCGGTTAGGGAGTCTGCGGCATTCGCTATTCTGTGATTTGTAACCCCTGATTGATTAGTTAGTATTGGAAAAGAAAAGGTTGTCAAATATAGTTTGTTTTAAGCATCAAATCGATCACACATACCAAAGCATGATTAAAATGAGGAAATATCTTAATATTCATGAAGTGAATAGAAGCATATTATACTCTAAGCATGAAGCAATTAAAGCTTTGTTTATTGTTAGACTCAACAACGTTATAAAATTATCCATTGGTTTCTTACTGACATTACAAATAACAATAACATAACAAATACATTGGGCATTACCGATTTATTACTATCTTTGGTTAGATAAGTAACCCTCTATTCATATCTCTACATAATTTTAATCATAATAAAATGTACCTATCCATTTACTCGGATTTGGCTGAGTCAGTGTTCTGAATGCGTCCCGCCCTTTTCACGTAATACCACACGTGTGTAGGTAAATTGAAAACCTATTCTATTCATTCTTCATTTAAAAGAACATGGTACTAGGAAGGAAGCGAAGAGACGAAAAAAAAGTCGTAGGAAGAACTTATTTTTAAAATTCCAACTATGATTTCTAATTTTAAAACACTCTACCATAATTACTCTGTATAAAAGAGTTAATAAAATGTTGTCTGAACTGGTCTGAACGCTATCGGCATTTGCGGTCAACAGTAAGTATGCTAACAATTTTAGCAAAACAACATTATCAGAACTACAATTCCAAAGCATTCTCAATTATTATGACAATATACCTACAAGTTCTTCAACCAATAAAACATAATACGCTAAAACAGTAGGTACGTATTACAACTAACATTGACGCAAGTGCAATTAAATTTGTTATGCATAGGACCCTTAGTTTAAGCACATTTCAATTACCATACGGAGTAATATCACGAGATGTATGGAATTTGCATTAATTTCGTAACAATTCATCATTCAGTACCTTGTAATTAATTGTATTATGACTTTCATAATGTATCATATGTAGGTTGGTACGTCATACAAATAGCTATCCACTAATGAAGGTATGACCGGTTATATGATGAAAAT
This sequence comes from Tethea ocularis, assembly GCA_963555595.1. Taxonomy (NCBI): domain Eukaryota; kingdom Metazoa; phylum Arthropoda; class Insecta; order Lepidoptera; family Drepanidae; genus Tethea; species Tethea ocularis. The sequence goes on along the minus strand of OY741972.1, from coordinate 6,594,908 downwards.
AGCTTCCACCCCGCGGTTTTAGCCACGTATCCTTTAATAACATTTTCCTGGAATAAAAAGTATCCTTTAATATTTCAGTGTATATCTATCAATTTACCAAGTTTTATCTATATCCAATCAGTCGTTTATGAGATCAATAGAGAGAACCTTCCAAAAAAAAAAAGTACTCAATAATTTCATAGAGTAACATAATTTCTAAGAGCTGAGTTTCTGTTGAGCGAAACTTTTCCAATAATTTAAAACATATCATTAAATTATGGTTTTATATATCCAGATATCAGTAGTATATTTTTTTCAATTATAAATTGGAGTAAGAAATATTTGCACTTTACACAAAACAGAGTGTAAAATTCCACAATAGTGCCAGTTTGACACATTGGTCACTAACAAATAGCTTTGTAGACTATTCCTTTATAAAGGGGAACCTTCCGCCGAAACTCTGCTACGTGGGGAACCAGTAGGTACGCCAACTATTTAAGTTATTTAGGACCAGTGCTGTTGTAAATCTTAATCGCTGCCGGAAAGTTTGGATCAATGACTCGTGAAGTAAACTGTCCGCACATAAATCTTAAAACCTATGGTCACTTGTATGTTAGAATTATTTTAATACCTAGTGGAGTTTGGATCGCTGAATTTTACCGTACTCAGGTAGGTAACCTTTGCTCCTCCATACTTTCTATTTATTAATCAAACAAGATCTACTTTAGTTACTCAACCCTTTGAAAGCCTTCATGTAAATACCAAAAAATTGAAATCATGAATAGGTGTATCACAACATTTAGAGTATACCTACAACAAAACGATATCGAAACTAGGCCGATGAAGTGCCGGAATACTTAGTTGGAATAGTTACTGATAATGTGATATTGTATGTGTAATATACATTACTAGCGACCTTCCCCGGCTTCGCACGGCTTTTCTCAGCTTGTTCTATACTATAATATGCACGTATTAAACTTATAGATATTCCTCTTGAATCACTCTATCTATTGCTGAAAACTGAATTAAAATTCAATGTGTAGTTTCTAAAAAATAAAAGATCTAAGCGTCAGTCTGTGGGAGCGACTTTGTTTTATACTAAGTAAAAATATTCTTTGCTACGAGAATAATATTTTTTTGGAGGAGTCACACACACTCAACAGCCGAGACACTCACCAATAAGACCATTTTTTTTTGTTTAGCAGTATTATCAAACATTTCAATAAAATAAAAATATCTTGAGACATTCTTCACACACAGCCATCGACTTATAGGTAAGACGACATGTCAATATTTGGTCAAAAGCCTGAGGGCCTAAAAAAAAAAGTCAGAAAAAAGATACACATTAAGATTTCTAAAAATGTAACCAATAGAGTTTCATTTTCAATAGACTTGCAACTAAACTCATGACGTGAAATTCTATTGATTAAATGTATCATCAAAATGTTTGAATTATCGTGGTCTATTGGAAGAATAAAGTTTTAGATTTAAGTGGCTATTTATTCTTGTTGCAAATGTAGAAGTAGGAAATTATTTGTGTCGGCTTTTGTAATGGAAATGGAGATAAGTACCTACAACAAGTTTTATATGGCAACTCTTGCGATCGTACGACCCGATTGCAAACATTTCTGTCAGAGACAGTTACCTAGTCAAAACTTTGTTGTTTTAATTAATTAAAGAGACGAGGGAACGTTGACATAAAGAATTCTGTGGCTTTTGTGTTGTCTTAAACGTTTTATCTCTTTCAATGAAAAGGAAAGTTGAAATGAATTCAGCTTTATTTACCTCGTGTGCTTTCAAATGTTTTAAGCTTTCAGTGTATACGGAAAATTCTTTTGGAATTTAAATATATCTATTACGAATATGAATACATACATCCCTTTAAGGTATTTACTTCATTTATTAAAGATTAGATATATACAAAAAATTACAACCATTTAATTTGTTTATCTAGTAAAATATAAGTTCTGTTGTAATAAGAAAGCATATAAAAAATATATTGCATACTTACTTAAAATAATCAATATGCTAAAATTTATCTTAACTAATTGGCTATTAACACCCTTGCTTACTCATATTTATTAGCAGTACCTATGTGGCAAAGTATAAAGTCATATAAAACCAATAAAGTTATAGGAGAAAACATAACAAACGCAAACGACACGTTTAGGTACAACAAACAAACAAACAGACGTTGCCAACGCCTGATAGCCAAACGAATTAAGTAAATGTCGGTCCACGGCATTGCCAAGTTTATGGTGAACGTACTGAATATCAATTGATTGTTAACACAGTTTTGCTTTGTTTAAATACACATAAATAACCAAATACGGCCTTTGTTTGATTTAGTCGAAACAAGCTTACGGCATAATTAGATAGGTACGAGTATATACCTACTAAATGTTGCCCGGTTGAGAGCCCTCTGCGCTCACCGATTTGCCCGCTAAGGTTAATGAAGTCATCAGGCTACCAATTTTTGTCCTTTTAAAAAAAACCTCTCTCTAATACTCAAAACTGAATATTAAAAAATAGGATTTCTGGATGTATGGATAAAAATCTGTTTTCTCTATAAGACGCTCACGAAATACAATTAGGGCAATACTAATAATAATAAATATCATAATTACGTTCTAAATAGACGTTAGATGGATAAAGTTTAATGGGAAATCAGAGGCAATCTTTGCCATCGCGTGATCTACCACCATTAACACTGAATCAATATAGTAGCGATAAAAGAAGCCTGCAGGTGGCAAGGGTCGTGCGATATTGAGACATAAATTCAACCACCAAGCACTTGTGTTAAGCTGTTATTTAATATTTACGATCCTAAGGCACGTGTACAATGTACAGTTACTAGGTACTTATAGGTACAATACGTTATGTACCAAAAGGGCTGACCGCAACAGGCTCATATCGTTTTAGGCGTCGTGCCAAAATTCACTAAAAATTTTATCATTCAATATCACATACAGTGAATATTCAACCAGATCGGGGTTAAGACTAGAAATTCAGGTTTTGAATAGTAAAGCAATGTTCCAATTTAGGAATACCGTTTTCTCGGGGCAATTCATTTGTCGAAATCACGTCATAAAAAAGATTAACAATTTAAAGAACTATATACCTATACTCCGCTGTTGCATTTCTGTTTATACTGTAGATTCGTACATATGCCCACTTTAATTCTTGAAAGGAATGTCCTATATTTACTCCAGACCTGCTTAGAATTCTAGACATAGGATAGTCGCTAGTCATAGACTGTAGTGTGCGACGACTCACAAATTACCCACGGTCTTATCTCGTATTCTATTCTACTGGGTTCTGCTCCGATTTTAATATTTATGCCTTAAAGTATGCCTGCATAGTATAATTCAAATACTTAATCGTGACGGATATCTATATAAACTTAAAGTAGATTAAATCTTTACAGTTTGGTATAAAAAAAAGTATACAAAAATGGTCATGTTTACACGAGTTACTCTTCTTCTAGCACAGAGCACAACACTATACTTTGAAAAAAAATTATAAGACCTACTTATACTAATACAGCATTAGATTAAATACTGAAGTAGCAAAGAAATATAATTATCACGAATAACGAGTCTTTTAGTTCATGATACTCTGTGTTCATGAGACTATCTTGCTATAAAGCCTTTGTCCGGTAAGGTTGTTGCAGCCATCTGAGGCTACCAACTTTAGTCCTTTCAAAAAAATAAAATAAAGAAATTCCGACTGTACTCGTAATCAGATTAGTCCGAAGCAGTAACTTTGTCATATAAAATTGGGTCAATATTTCTTCAAAATCCTAATGTATGCGTATGCATAAACAAAAACTGGCTATGTATGCATATACATAGCCGGTTTTTTTTTATATCAGCAAAGATTAATTAGTTTTCCAAGAAGCATATTAACTTATTCGGGATACGATTTTCCATATCCTCACGTCATTTTTCACGTCTCCATCTACCGCACAACTATTTCATGGTAAAAGTTATGAAGGATCACATCTCATTTCGATGCTGGTGTGATTTATGCACTCAATTATAGAGCCTCCTGCTGCGACGATCCTTAACGCCTACCAGATGGAATCTACATTGATATTCAGTTTAAGAATTTATTTTCAGGAGAAAATATGGGGAGAATTTTTGCCTTTTCAATTTCAAGTGGAATTGTTTTTTGTTTTCCTTTTTGCCGCTAGGCTTGGCCTCTTATAATATTGTTTTATTTCAAGGTATTTTTTGTATGGTTATTTCAGGCAAACTCTCTTAATAAATGTCAGTGGGGTAATGAGTTTTTATTATGATTCAGCTTGGCTGAATCATTAAAAATTAAAATTAAAATAAACAACTGTTTGGTGAACAAAAAAAATCAAAACGTTATCGTCTTTGATATTTTGCCAGTTTACCAAACACTTCTAAATCGGTTCGCATTCAGAAGTTATGATGGAGTAAAAAAACGGACAAACATGAACCCTCAAAACATTAAGTACTGTTTTATTTTCAGGCAACCTAAAATATGAAAAACCAATTATATAAAAATAAGATAAATTAATTATCAAACATTTAGTAAAAATCGTTGCACAATATAATGAAAACGGCAAGATCCAGAAGCACCCTCGGAGGATTAATAAATCAGCGAGCTCCAACTCAGACGACACTACTTTATATGCAGAGCTACTCCTGAACTTCAACTGAAAACAACAACAGCGTTTGTTTATATATCCAAGCAGTTGTGAGAAAACTTTCTGGTATAAGTATTGTGTGGTTACCTGAAAACTAGTTTTGAAATGTTCAATGGAATCCATGTGAGTCATAATTCAGTATAAGAATACTCGTGAGTTGTAATTTAACTATGTGGTAGACTATCGGTATCCTAAACAATTGTAAAAAAGTAAAATCGTCCAAAATATTATTATTATAATTCAACTTTGCTCAGTTTCGTTCAGATTCTTCTGAGTAGTATGTTGATTTCCGAACTGGCAATAACATCTAAAATCATGGACTTTGGCTTTATTATAACTTTCTTATTATTTAATTTATTGTCACTATTAATATCTAATCTACCGATTAAAAATGTTACCAATTGTACCAATTTCTATTATCTTTCTATACACATTTTGTACAACCTACCTCTTGTACAAGTAGGTACATTTTATAAACTAAATACAACATTCCGTGTGAAATGTTCTGCTAGTTTACATTCAGTATGCCGCTCAGGCACACACTGCTCCAGTAAAACTTTTAAACGTTAGTTGTCTGCTTGTTTGCTTTAACATTTTGACAGCCCGTATACTGCATAGTAGCGGAATTGTATAAATAATTTAACAGGAGACACCCCTGGAGTGCAACTTCCTTGCTACATATTACACGGGCTTTGTTACGTTGCACTAAATGTGCTATAAAACTTAGCTTGTAAAGTTGTAACATGTAATTAAAATAATATTATGTTGTCCTACTAGCGAACTCGGCAGACGTCGTTCTGTCCGAAAAATACATGTATACCGACAGCAGCGCCACCTACTAGGTCCAATTATATTTTCAAACCATCCAGGAATATACACACAAAATTTCATCCAAATCGATCCAACCGTTTAGGAGGAGCTAGTTAACAAACACTCGTAAAATTAAAACTAGGTTCCGCCCTGCAATTTTACCAGTGTTCCAGAGGGATCTAATTTCTTTCAAAATATACAAAATCTCACCAAAAAGTTCAGCCATAACGGCGTGCAAGATTGAGTAGGATAGGACTGATCCTAAAAACAACAATATATATAACAACAATATATAAAACTTTTAAAATTTGTACCTAGTGAACCATAGTTTTTACCATTTATGTATAAGTTTTCCTACTATCATACTAAGTTGTATAGTTTATTGGATCTTTTCCATTATTTCTGACAAGGCTTACATTTTTCCAAACACCCCCATTCAAATAAGAATGTAGGACCCCACGCTTTGTACATGTTCGTATTTTTATTTCAGTTGCAAAATATTTTGATTGACAGACAAGCACTACACTGTAACAAAATAAAAATATAAATAAACGCCATGAAAATACTTTTATATTTCTAAAGGGGAAACATTAAAGCCCTGCATAAAGGGATAACTTTTTTAATCGCCTTGAAAATGAAAGGGCTGGAGTTTCACCGCAGGGAGCGACACAGTACATACAACTAGGCAAAATTTTGTAGGTAAGTACCTAAGTACTTCGCAATACATCTCCTGCCGAAGCAAGTGTCAAGAACTGAAGTGAAAAGTTCCTATTGTTGTCAACCTTTTGTTGTGTTGAAATATTTTCACACTTGAAAAGAACTGGAAAATTTTAAATGGAATTACGAATAAAGATTCACCCCTTTTGCAATGAAAAGAATTCCTTACATCCGATTGAGATTTAGTCACGGTAATGAAAAGGTAAAGGACCAATAAGTAGCTCGGTCCAATTGCATTATCGCTCAGAAGCGTCCCTTGTAGAGGGTAGACGCAATAAATTGAATTACGAGTCTCTCAACCTCTGCTAGTCTTATAAAAATAGCCTTTGAGCCATGTCGCGGACGTTACATTCGCATTTGAAAGGCAATCAAACTTCTTTTCTTTTGAGAAGTTCATTTATTGGGATCCTATTAAGTACCAACATATTTGAAACCTTTTTGTACCATCTACTATATTATAACTGCGAAAGTTTGTGTGTTTGTTACCACTCAGTTCCGTAATTTCTGATTTTAAATGAAACTTAGAACATGGATAAATCATACCCTGGAATAACATATTGCAGGGACCAAAGCAAAAATGCCAACGTATGTTTGCATATCGTTATTTTATTAAGAGCTGTTGTTCATTTTTAAACCTGATCGTTCTAAATCATTTTGCTCAAAGCATATTTCAGTGAACGCTGGCAGGTGGATCACGCACGCGTCAGCGGTCAAAAGGTTTTGAATAAATTGTTTCATGCAGCCAACGGTTCACTCGTAGGGTAATTCCATGTGAGTTAAACTTATGAATATAGACCAACATTTATAAATCTACGTAATTACTTTTATGTGAATAAGTTTAGGCCATTTTAATAGGTACTACGAGTATAAGTGTATGTAGGTACTCGTATCTACTCTCTGTGTAAAAGTATTCCGTTAAAATTAATGCTTATTAAACAAAGATATTTCAATGCTAAATCATGTTTTTAGAGTGCTTAAAGTTTCAGCAAAGCTTCATTAAGTGTTTGAGAACCTTGAGTACTTATTCCTAGAGAATTAATTAATGGCAAACTCATTACGTATCTCAATATTAAATATTCGTGAGGCGGGATAAAAGCTCCCGTCTGTTGCGGTGGAAGGGAGCGAAACCGCATCGAACCGAGCACAGCACGCAATCACGGACTATTGTTAACTACTGGGATGTAGGAAGTAGGTAGATGGCATGTAGGATATCCCGAGGGAAGAAATGTAATACTCATAAGTGATATAGGACTTCGTATACCTACTTATATTTTAGCAAATTTTTTTTTAATTGCGTGTCGTCACTGTATATGATTGATTCAAAATAATATTTGGTAGTCTAACGTCATGTCATGTCATGTTTGTTGGTTTGCCCTACTTTCAAACAGCAACGGTATTCTCTTATAGATATAGATCGATGTTATATTTTTGGTTTATACAGTCTCAAGAAAAAGGTGACCAACTATCCTTCATAACGGTATTAAATCCTCTCTTACTCATATCATCTTTCACATAATCCATCAATCTCTTATTCGCTCTTCCCCTTCTCTTCTTCTTCAATTGAACTAGAGTGGGTACCTATACGAGGCAGTCAGCGCAAAAGCGGCCTAACCCTAAATTTTTCATATCCTGACTTACCTATCTACTAACAAAACGTGCAAAACTATAATGCAAAACCGGCCTATCTCTTGTTTCACCTATCGTCCACAGACGGCGTTGCAAGTTCTTTTGCATTCCATTATTTTTCTCTGCTAATAATACAAAAGTAGAGTAATGTGTTACTGACTGCCCATCTCAAGCTTAGGCCACTTTTGCGCCAACGGTCTCTATTACCTAAACTATTATAATTCTGCTAGTAAGCAACATTAATCAAGATCTCTTTAGCTTGTTTTACTTTCCTCAATGGAGCTCAATGTGTCAAATGCAATGAAATAGCATCAATCATGAACAATCAGTCGGTGATTGCACGCAATGTGTCAGCGTTCTGTTGACACCTATTTATTATCCATTTATTTACGAGTTACTATTGCGATTTACTAGATGTAGGTATATTGTGAGCAATGTTTCTAAAGGATCCAGTATACAAAATATCCTATATAATAGTTTTATTTTATATTTTATTGTTCCCTTAATTTATTTTTTGTAAATATTTTAAGAACTGAAGTTTAGTGTTAGTTTGTCAAAAATGTGATTAATTATATAGTTTACTTTATATATTTTTCCAGAATATATTCTATGTATGTGCTCAATTTCATCGTCATTGGGTCACAAATATTCACATTTATAACATTAGTAGGTAAGCAGCCGAAATAAAAAAAACATGCATTCGAAACAAACAATTCTTGTTAGAATTCCTAAGTATGAAAAATGAAATCTAAATGCTCTACAATTTAGCATAACTCGTTTATTCTATTCGCAGAATTGTTTGATAAAGAATGTGAATGCGATAGAACAATCCAACATGTGGATGGCGTAGCGTATTTGACAAAAACCGCACTCATTTGAATCGTAAACCGTTTTATTAAAAGTGTTGTAAATGTTTTTTCGTTGGTTGTAACCAATCTCTATTGCCATCTGACCACTATTTTTATTTCAGTCCGCTCTGTAAAAGGTTTGACAAATATTGAACAAAGCCAGAGCTTTATTTATACGCTAGCTGTCCCCCGCGGTTTCACCCAGGTTATCGGGATAAAAAGTAAGTAGCTTCCTATTAGTCAAAGTTTTTTTTTATCCCGACTGATAGATCCAGAAACAAACCCAGCGCTACGACATGGGGTTCTTCAAAAGGGGCGTGAAAAAAGCACTTCAAGGTCGGCAACACATCGGCAATCCCCCTGGTATTGCAAATGTCCATAGGCGGCGGTGACCACTTACCATCAGGTGGACCGTCAGCCTGCTTGTCAACCAGTAGACATAAAAAAACCCTTCAACTTTATTATTAGTACAGATATAACTGGTATTTATTTTTTAATTCAAGACTAGCTAGTAATAAATAAATAAATAATATTAATTAAGTACAATAACAATTAGCTACAGCCCACATACACCGCCGGTTTGTTAGGGGGTGAAATGATTCATTATGAGCAAATGGAGGCATGCACCATGCATCATTGTAAATCTCCCTTATATCTCCATGTTCACGGTACATTAAACTGCGGTTGCGCTGTCTAATTAAATCCCTCCGGCTCTACCGCGTTGTCGGCGATTTTTATACACAGGATTATTTGTAAGGAACTATCCATACTGGGTACCGTAAGTAGTTGCGATTAATACAAAAAAAATAAAAAAGTAAACTAATGGCAGTGTCACTCGGGAATATGATCCTGTTCAGCCATTTAAAATGTATGAAAGTAGCAAACAAGCATACAGCTCACCTGATATTAAGTGGTTTCTGTAGCCTATAGACGCCATATTTTGACAGATTTGTCATCATCTACGGTTTATTAGTTATTATTCCTTTACATTTATTTAGTGACCAAAAAATTACAATAACTTTATCAAGAATCATTTTCAACTGACAGCCTGAAAGGCTTGTGTGTCCGGCGAGAGTTCAATTAAGTTATATTTAATTTGAAGGACGTATGCTAAAGATACACATTTAATTCCCTCCCATCTATTTCCCACATACAATAATTGAGTAACTAGAAAGTGATTTCGTATAGTTGATCACAAACTCAAGGATACCTTTTATTATATAAAAATATTTCATGAAAAATTAAAAATTTATTTGTAGAGTACCATTTTATTTTGTTTCAAAGTACGCAATGTACCTAGAGCTTTATGTAAGTAATATATTTTAAGACAATAAAAAAGAATCCAGGCAGTGGGAGTGAGCAGATGCGCCTGAATGCCTTCTGAATAATTACCGCGTCGCCTGAGGCGCGTGCCGGTAAGGCGGAGGGCACACTAGAAAGAACACGTCAAGTAACAAGTAAGATATAACCATATAAATAAGTTATTTACATGTAAATATCCATAATCTATTAAGAATATAATACTATATTATTGAGGCCGATAACACCTAAAACATAAGCTCAATATCGAAGATACATAAACGCAATAAAATTATTTTTCTACATCAATAGAAAGATGAAATACAAGGTAAGGTAAGTAAATATTTGTTTTTCCAAGAAATATTTTCATAAACCTTACTGTCACTATTGGACATGTGCCAATTTAGTTAAGGCAAACAGAAAAACAAAGGTAAGTAAATATAGTAATACTAACAGTAATTGTTCGATTTCTGCTGTTGAATTGAGGGTAGTTGGTAATTCACTGCCAATCTCTTTTCGATGGTGGCCGCGGCTCGCGAGCCGCGTAAGCAGGTATCGTTTTGACGTTGAGAAGGAAGGTTGTGTTCATCTCCTCTCAAGAGGTACTGTGCCATATCCTCATTGCCGTGCAGTGTAGTTTTCCACGAACATTGAACTAATGTGATCGATCTAGCCGTGCTGATCTTCTAACCCTGGACTCGAAATTGAATACCGTTTATTGCCTGAACCTGTCTTCAGCCCCTGGATGTCGATAGAGGTAGGTGGTGTTCAATTACCTTCTTGAAAACTGCGGAAACGAACGTTTGCCACCTACATACATATACATTTACATTTCATTCTTAAATTCACGAAATCCTGCCAGCATAATTTATCTTAAAAGATTGTAAAAACCGCACAATCTAATTGGTCCTTCAGTTACCGGATAGGATTTGTGAATTCTAGAACTCGTAGTTCTAATCTAGCCGTGCTAGTAATTTTCCTACCTAACTCGTAGTTAGTGTAAATATATTTCTTTAATTTCTTTCTGACCGTGTCAGATACAGATCTTTGTCATAACTAGCTCGTAGCTTGTTATTTATAAGTAAAGACGTTCTTTACTATCCCTATTTTGTTAATTTTCATCATACGTAGTCACTTCATTTTCGCATTGCGACACCTTCATAAAATAAAAAATCTCATTTTAATCTTTCGCTGGTAGCTTCAAATCAATATATTTTCACATTATACACACACATATATATATCGTACATGTTATATTTTGTCTGTTTGTGATTAATTTGCTTGGATATTGGTTATTTTTCGTTATTTTACAAACATTCCTTTGTCCACGCACACTGCGTAATTAGTTCGACAAAATGGCGCCTCCAATCAAAAGTAAAGAATGTAAAGATGTAGCTGAGGCATACCAAAGTGCCGAGTTAACCGTGTTGATTCATAAAAAGCAACGTATATTTGAGCAAATACAAAATTTGTTTGATTTGTCGAAAGATATTTCGAATCCCGATTCTAAAGAATTATTTTTAGTTCAAATTTGTGATATAGATAAATTACGCAGTTCATTCGAGAGTTTAATTTTCGAAATTTTAAAAAAAGAACTTGAACATGACTCGAAATCAAGCCTTCGTAGTCATGAATTGAAAAGTTTTGATGATTTGTATTTCCGAGTGAAGTTAAGTGCATCGAAACTTGAGCCTAGTAATCATTACATTAAGGCTGAAACTTCTTTGCGCTCTGTAGAATCTCGACCAAGGCTTCCAAAGTTGGAACTGTTTACGTTCGATGGAAACATTGAAAATTTTAATACGTTTTTTGAAACATTTTGTTCTTTAGTTCACAATCAAAGTAGTATTCCAAACATAGATAAATTTCACTATTTATTGTCATGCACTAAGGGTTTTGCACTGAACATTGTAAAAAGTGTACCAATTTCTGCGAATAACTATGAGGTAGTTTGGCAAAGTCTCCTTGATAAATATCAAGATAATAGGATGTTAGTCGGTAGGTATTTAGATAAAATGTTAACTTTTTCGCCGTTACAAAAAGAATCATCGGATAATTTAAATTTATTCATAGGACACTTTGACCATTCGTACAAGGCTATTAAAGCGTTAAATATTGAAAATTTAAGTAGTTACGTGATGTGTCACATTGCTTTGAGGGCTTTAGATCCCCATACACGTAAAACCTTTGAACAAAACATTGATCAAAGAACTATTCCAACATTTACAGATTTAATTAACTTTGTTCAAAATCAAATTAAAGTTTTAAATCATTCTTCGTCTTATTCTGTCAGTTCAAGTGCACAGCAGTCAAATCAACGTAGTAAACCTATTGTACCTAGGCAGGGTAAAAATAATTATTCACACGCAACTTCATCTCATAAAAAATTGTCGTGTTCACATTGTGGTGAAAATCATATGATTTTCAGGTGTGATCAATTTCGTAAATTGACCACCACTCAACGTATTAGCCGTGCTAAGGAATTAAAGTTATGCCACAATTGCCTTAAAATTAATCACTTGTCGAATGAATGCAAAAGTGAATTTAGATGTTATATTTGTAAACAGCCGCATCATGTGTTATTGCACCAGGAGTCGACTAATAGCGAACCAAAGCCGTTGGTTTCACATTCTGCGCCTGCCGCTCGCGCTGTCTCGTCCGAGCCCTCGCCGTGCGAAACTCAAATGAGTCATCATGCGCCCACTATCAGTAACAACCATATAGCATCTACGTGTAACTATGCTGTTATACTAGGGACAGCTGTTGTACATATTTTAGATTCATTTAACAACTATCAAGCTTGCCGCGTTTTAATTGATTCTGGCGCGCAATCGAATTTTATCACACATGACTGTTTTCAACGACTAGGATTAGCTGCTAATAAGTGCCCATACAATATTTGTGGTCTAGGTGGTGAACATGTAAAAAACAAAGGGATGGTTTCGTTAACCATAAAGCCGCGTCACTGCGCGACTCCTAATTTTAATTTAAGTGCTGTTATTTTATCTCACTTGACTTCCGACTTGCCTACCGTTCCAATACCTAACAATGTAGTTAATGATTATAAAAATTTACAGTTAGCCGATCCGTGGTTTTATAGAAAATCTCAGATAGATATTATTTTAGGCAGTGACATTTTCCCTTATATTTATGATGGTAAGAAAATGATTATTAACACCGATGTTCCAGTCGCGTTAAGTAGCGTTTTTGGTTATGTCGTAACGGGAAGACTAGAGATGAATTCCTCTAGCAATAATTGTCAGGTTGTAGCGTCTACAACATCGCTAGTGTCCTACACTATCGAAGAAAATTCTTTAAATGAAACTCTCAAACGTTTTTGGGAAGTGGAAACTTTGCCGTGCGAAGTTCCTATTGCTCCGTTGGAATTATTAGCGGAAAAAATATATGTTGAAAAACATTATCGCGATGAAGTCGGCCGGTATGTTTCTCCGATTTTATTGAACCCTGAGCATAAGCCTCTCGGTGACTCATTCGATACTGCTCTCAAGCGACTCACTCAGGTCGAGCGCCGTCTCGCTAGGTCTCCAGACCTTCGTAAGGCCTATGTTGACTTCATGAAGGAGTACGAGTCACTCGGACATATGGTGCCGTACCAAGGTACTGAACCCTCAGGTTATTTTATTCCACACCATTGTGTGTTACGTCCGTCGAGTACTACCACGCCCCTGCGAGTAGTTTATGATGGCTCTGCCAAAACTAGTTCTGGTGCTTCGCTCAATGATGCACTTTTAATCGGTAAAAAACTACATCAGGACATACTTAAAATAATAATAAATTTTCGCCTATACGATGTCTGCTTTACTGCGGACGTATCCAAGATGTATCGAGCAGTTATCATTGATCCTGTTGACAGAAAGTACCAGCACATACTCTGGCGTGACGATCCTACGGAACCAGTTCGTATTTTCGAGTTAACTCGAAATACTTACGGCCTTCGTAGTGCACCGTTTGTCGCGGTGCGCACTTTGCACCAATTGGCTTCAGATGAGCTAGCTCATGCTGAGCAGCCAAGGACCAAGGCAGCACAGGTGCTTAAAAAAGGGTTTTATGTAGATGACGTCTTATGGTCTTGTCAGAGTTTGAATGAAGCTTGCACGTTGCAAGACGATTTAATTTCCCTACTTAAATGTGGTGGCTTTGATTTAAGGAAGTGGGCCAGTAACTGTCCAGAGTTGCTAACAAGAATGCAATCGGATCAGGTTTCTGCTATCAACTTTCAGGACGATACGATATCGTCATCTCTCAAGGTTTTAGGTTTGACATGGTTACCCTCGTGTGACTCATTTTCTTTTAATTATATTTTGACTGACGCTAAACAAACTAAGCGCTCCGTTTTAAAACTACTCGCGAGTATATTTGACCCAGTAGGTTTTATTTCACCCTGTACTTTCGTCGCTAAGTGTATAATGCAAGACCTTTGGAAACTTGGTCTTGGCTGGGATGATCAGCTGCCACCTGAGCTGACTTCACAGTGGAATAAATTTATTACCGAGTTAGCAGCGTTAGGTAATTTGCGAATTGAGCGTCATGTTTTAATTTCTAACTTCACCGAAGTGCAACTGATAGCATTCTGCGATGCGTCGTCGCGCGGCTATGCAGCGTGCATATACTTACGTAGCACTAATAAAGATGGTCACGTGAAGGTAAGGTTGTTGACGAGTAAATCTAAAGTCGCGCCTCTTAATCCAATTTTGTCAATACCGAGACTTGAACTTGAGGCGGCCGTGTTGCTCTCAAAATTAGTCAGTTTTGTCGTACAAAACTTAATTGATTTTAAGGTTTCTGTCATCGCGTTAGGTGATTCAAACAACGTTCTAGCGTGGCTCCAAATACCGCCTTATAAATTAAAAACTTTTGTAGCTAACCGTGTTAGTCAGGTGACCGCAGTGGTCCCGCCTAATTGTTGGTTTCACGTAAGCAGTGAAAATAATGCTGCCGATGTGTGTTCGCGCGGTGCGATGCCGGCTCGCTTCGTGGATGGCGCTGCGGAGTGGGTTCACGGTCCATTGTGGCTGTATGATGACCAACAAAAGTGGCCTATCAAAGCATTTTATGTTAAGGACAATTTTAAAATTTCAGACTTAAAAACTAATTGCGATACGTTTGTTTTAAGTTCGTGTGACGATAAAAATATTAATTTTAAAATTGACTTAGAATTAACTTTTAATAAATACTCATCTTTTAATAGATTGCAACGCGTCATGGCCTGGTGCCATAGGTTTATAAACAACCTTAAGTTAAAATCATCTACTAGGACTTTTGGGCCTCTCAAATCTTCAGAGTTGAAGATTGCTCATGATTCTATAATTCGAGTGATTCAATTAAATCATTTTCATAACGAAATATCATCGTTAAAAAAACATAAATATGTTGCTTCACTACGTAAACTTTCACCCTTCGTCGACTCTCATGAGTTCCTCAGGGTGGGGGGTAGGCTCGTGCAGTCCGATCTACCTTATAATACAAAGCATCCTGTGCTTCTACCTAAATGTCACACGATCAATTTAATTATTGAATATTTTCATAAATTATATTTACATGCAGGGCCTCGTACGTTACAAGGCATATTGTGTAAAACTTACTGGATAATTAATGCTCGTAGCATCATCCGATCTGTTTTATCTAAGTGTAGAATTTGTTTTCGATGCCGACCAAGTTCAATTCAGCCCGTCATGGGTAATTTACCCGCGCCTAGACTACAACCTGATAAGGTATTTAATCATGTCGGTTGTGATTTAGGTGGACCTTTTTTTGTGAAGGAAAGTTTGAGGCGTAATGCGAAAGTAAACAAGTCGTACTTGTGTCTGTTCGTTTGTTTCTCAACAAAAGCTGTGCACTTAGAGGTACTCACAGATTTAAGCTGTGATTGTTTTTTAGCTGCCTTCGATCGCTTTGTGGCTCGCCGCGGACTATGCAGTTGCTTATATTCTGATTGCGGCACCAATTTTATTGCGGCAGCTAAACATTTGAAGGAAGTCGCAAACTTCTGGAATTCTAAAGATGATTTAGAGAAAATAAATAACGGTCTAACATCACGTTACGTAGAATGGCGGAATAATCCACCCAATGCAGCGAGTATGGGAGGACTCTGGGAGGCAGGAATCAAGTCTGCGAAACATCACCTCTATCGTGTTGTAGGCGACAGATCTCTTACCTTCGAGGAGCTAACTACTGTTTTCTGCAGAGTTGAAGCTGTTCTAAATTCTCGCTCTCTCTGTTCTTTATCAGACAACCCAAACGAGTTTGACGTATTAACTGCGGGTCATTTTTTAATAGAACAAAGCTTATTAGCTGTTCCAGAATATGACTTCGAGGATATTCCTCAGAATAGATTGTCACGTTGGCAATCCATTCAGAAGGTTTCACAGTCGTTTTGGAAGCGTTGGTCAGATGACTATCTTCATACTCTTCAGCAGAGAGCGAAGTGGTTCATTTCTCCACCCAATTTGCAGGTTGGAGATTTAGTTTTACTAAAGTCAAATCTGACTAAACCTCTCCAATGGAATTTAGCTCGGGTTGAAAAGGTGCACAGTGGTGTAGACAAAATTAATCGCGTCCTGACTTTGCGTACTAAAAATGGATTAATCCAGAGACCTACAAATAAGGTCTGTCCGTTACCCTATGCAAATTAATCACAACTTATCTATTTACCTAGTATGTAAGTTTATTTAATACTGTACCGTGTACACTTTACATTTAGAACATACTATACAAATATGCTTCGTAAGTTTATTTATGTTACATATTTTATTTTATATATTTTATACCCAACACTTCTCATTCATTTAGGGAAATCAATCATATTGATTTCGGTGGGGGGTATGTTCGATTTCTGCTGTTGAATTGAGGGTAGTTGGTAATTCACTGCCAATCTCTTTTCGATGGTGGCCGCGGCTCGCGAGCCGCGTAAGCAGGTATCGTTTTGACGTTGAGAAGGAAGGTTGTGTTCATCTCCTCTCAAGAGGTACTGTGCCATATCCTCATTGCCGTGCAGTGTAGTTTTCCACGAACATTGAACTAATGTGATCGATCTAGCCGTGCTGATCTTCTAACCCTGGACTCGAAATTGAATACCGTTTATTGCCTGAACCTGTCTTCAGCCCCTGGATGTCGATAGAGGTAGGTGGTGTTCAATTACCTTCTTGAAAACTGCGGAAACGAACGTTTGCCACCTACATACATATACATTTACATTTCATTCTTAAATTCACGAAATCCTGCCAGCATAATTTATCTTAAAAGATTGTAAAAACCGCACAGTAATACTTGCGACTAAATTAGATGTTTTACCTTTGCTTTGACCAATATCAGGTATAGGTATGCGTCGAGAAAATTCATATCCTTGAATAAAATTTATGGCTTATTAACATATTCTACCAACCTACGTTGCCAACTATTGAGACTGAATAATAAAGCTATCTAGGTAGTAAAGAGATCTCTATATTTTCATATCCTTCATAAAGTTGAAAATATTCCCTTAAATATTTAGTAGTATAACTATTTCCGGTATTTTTATGTTCATCTCCGAGTTATATCTCGGTAAATTTTCTAAAATCTCTTAGATACAGACAGATTCTATCTCATGTTGGAATAATATAAGGATAGACGCACCTTTATTAAAATAAGTGTGCATGCATGAAAGCTTTCCTAACTGGGGTAGTACTTCAGTTCTTTTCATTTTCATTAAAAGTTGTTACATTAAACAAAGATAAAACTTATTTGGGACAGATCATGTTTTATTGCTCTTGCGTATAAAACAGGTATGATTCTATACAATCCCTGTTCTATATAGGGATTGGGTGACTAGAAAGTAAACAACCAGAGTTTATAACAATTTGTTATTTTTACCTATTTTTAGCTAAAATTTAGAACAAACAGTGGGTTAGGAGCCCAAAAGCTGAAAGTTTTAATCGAAATTAACAACTTAAAACTTTAATTTAATCTAAAAATATTAGAAAAGAACATATATGAACATACCACTCGTTATATAACTTGACATTGTTTCTAATCAAGCAAAAACGTAGGTACCTATATATACACACAATCAAACTTATTTACGTTCATATCGTGAGTAAAAGGGGTCTTCTCTATTCAAAGTTCGTATCCGTACAAGTCGAAATAAGTTACACAGTCTCATGTCAAACAAGAATATGCACTCAGGAGGGCCAGAGGGACCAACTCACTCAACTTGAACTAATCTAATGCCGAAACTAACTTCCAGTACTAGTTAGAAATCTAATATAGACTTTCAAATAGTTTGCTAGTGGTTTAAGTGATATTTAGCTACTATAGTTTGTTGGAAACCAGTCAATTGTATTTGAGGTATCTAATTACCTTTAGTTATACGAAACGAATAAGTTTTACCAGTAGATAAGTATTACTGTTCATTACGCCTTTGTCTTTCAGTGCGCTGATGCAGTTTTTAAATTATTTAATTTCTGTATTTTGCTAATATTTTCACCAAATCTGGCTGTAATACCATAAAAGATCTTTCAATGTGATGAATAAGAGAGTATAAAGACTTGAAAATATTCTGAAAAACGACGCATCAATGCCATGTACCTACACTCCATAATGTTTTATCTAGTCCATTCTACGATTATAAAATTGAACTAAAGTTGTATCAGTAAGGTACAAACCTAATAATCTTTCAAATCTCAATTCCACCAGCTCTTAGAGTCCTATACGCCCATAACACGGAGGCATCGTATGGCCACTCAAACCGATGCCCAAATAAATTTCCCGCTTCAATTTACAAAGTGGGTATAACTTCACTTTAGATATTTTATGCTAATGCCCTATCTACAGCCGCTATGAAATAATAATATCTACTCGAGGAAGTATCCTCTTACCTTCACGTTGTACGTGCCAGAGATGAGTTTTATATTTAGCCGGGTTGTAAACATACCTTAATGGAGTTTTTCGACGGAAAATTTGGTCGCTATGAGTAAATACAAGGTTTATGCAGGTGGTAAACCGGGTGGGTGGTAAACCGTGGTACCCACGTAATTTATATGCATAACATTTTGTAACATTGTGAACGCTTGGTGCTAAATTCATTTGGAAGCTAAAATCATTTCTAACAGTAAAAACAGAGAAATCCAATTCGCATAACGCTACCAACGGCGCCACGGAGTACAGTTTACCTGATGATATGTGGCGACAGTTGCCTATATACATAAGCAACACCTGGGGGTTTGCCAACATTGATGTGTGGCCAACCTTTGCCATAAGGTGGGTCTTAAATTCAACTATCAGAACACACGTAAGTGCTTAGAGGAAAATACAGGCAGCCAAGTAGCCAATAACGTACCCTAGCACCGTTCAAGGTTCTCAGTGCATTGATCTTTAATGTACTCTTTAAATAAAATCTGATCTGTGTATTTACACTTATTTGAACATAAATTATAATATTCATTAGAAAAACCATCATAATATTTGCTGTAATATGAGTACTGTGAATTTCACCAAAAATAACTCATGTAAACAACATTCAATTATCTGCCTGACTAGGTAGACTCTTGAGCTTAAAAAACCCTTACCGACCTTCAGCGCCTCGAGCGAGCTACGTTTTCACTTTATTAGTACTCAAACATTCGTCTGTAGGGAAACCATGACTTGGAAAAAGAAATGTAATAAAACTGGAACATACGAACGATAATAGTAGATCACTTTCTTTAATTCTAATCCGTGGGGCAATCATGTAACTTTGTCGAAATCAGATAATATAGCGATTATAGCTACTGATCAAATTTTACCACTAGGTAATCACGAAGAATTCCGAAAGGAAGGTCCTGGATTCGAATCCTACTGTAAACTTGAGCTTTCGGTGATGGAAAACATCGTGAGGAAACTATAGCACTGTGGTAGGGTACTTTGTAGTACCCGCCTAGCTGGCTACCATCCTCTGTCACCAAGCACCTTCCGGTGTGTTGCGACAGCTGCTCTTGAGAGTCAGTTCCCTTCTAGGCTTTGTGTGTTTAATACCATTGGACACATCATCACTGACCACGATGAGATTGTGTCTAGTAAGTAAAAGTTGAAACGGCAGGTTGCAAATTAGGTATACTACGGAGAAGAATCTTATGTTTCTACATTTACAGATTTACATTTGCTGAATCTTATATACTGTTTTACTTACATAGATGTTCAGTCTGGTGACCCTTGTGTCGTTAATAGTGTTTAGTGCGTGATGCATGTGTCGTGTCTCTGACCGCAGGCGGGACCGACCCCGAGGCGTTTTGAGGAATGGATATTAATCTATTCGTACGGCCGTTCACGTTAATGTTGATGGCAACTAGGTAATAAGCAGGATATATGATAACGCCCCATTGGTCATTCCGGAGGATATAAATTATATTATATACAAATTCATCGGGAGCTGGGAGCTGATAAATAACGGCTTTTCACTGCCACAGATGTGAAATTTTACACTTCTGTAAGCAGTATAAAAGTATTTCGTTGTTTCATGTTGGAGTCTCCAAGTGTTAATTATTTGCAAAAAAAAAAAAAAATACGTTACGTAGTAACTATTACTTACCTGTACATGGACTCACCTTTGACTGTCTATCATAGCCGGTGTTTTAAGTAAATTGAAAAGTAAGGTGCATTCTTTGATATGCATGAAATTTTACGGCAGTTTTTAGCACCTGACAGATATGATCTGATTCTTTTACTATATAAAGATATCTCAGATTCAGGAGTAGAGCTATAATATTACTCTTTCATTATTGGAAAATTAATAAAACTTACGAACCGTTTTCTTATCAATTTAGAATATAGCCACGTGTCAATAATATAAAAAACCAAAGGAGATATTTTATAAGATCCCAACACCCTATTAGTGGTTGGCAACCCTATACACATAGGGATGAAGATGAGGATTAAACGGATTTGTTTTTGCGAGTATAAAATATCTTTGAGTTTATTCTCGGAGTATTGTTTTCACAAGTTCATGTTGGGGATTAATATTCTTATTTATTACTTTATGTTTTAAATAAATCAGCATGAGGATTATATGAATGGAGAATTTATATTTCCGTATTTATAAAAGATAAGTATAGTATGACACAACTTAGATGAAGCATCGGCAAATCGTTTTTGTACACTTCAATTCCAATTTACACAACTAATAAAAATCATTAATTATCGTGCCATTCAACCTTCAACAAGATCATTTTCGCCGATCATTTTTTAACACATGAGTAATGTTACTTATAGGCGCACTCTTTTTGAGAACGATCGATTTTCCGAATTTTGCCGATGCTTCATCTAAGTTGTGTCATACATGCCTTTTGTAACTTGCTATACCTACATACCTATTTGATTATTTATTTACTACACAGTTACTACGGTCATATGTAAAATTTTGATATTTACTCGATGATGATATTTTGTCACTATACATAATGATAATGATCTTGTCTGTATTTTGAATGATCAAAGTAAACAGATATTAAAATCTAAGTAAAACAATAGTTGGATTAAACAGACTAAATCAAGCGATTATATTGAACCCAATTCAAGAATTCCGAAACCTCTGTCTATAAATACCAACTAATATTCAAATACAAAATTAAACTGGAATCAGATTCTTAAGTTCTCTACTTAAAGCTTAAAATAACTGTGATGTTAGTTTGTTGACAGCATCATTTATGTTGGTACATCTAAGAATTGGCTTCTCGACAGTCAACAAACAAAGAGGCATAGACAAATGTTATTGTTACAGTTATTGCCCCCTTGTCTTTCGCTTGTAATAGTTGGCGTAGTTGGCAACACTTTATTCGGTCTAACAATCCAATATTTTTATGGAGGATAATATTTGCTGTTATATTTTTTTTTGCTGAGAAATAAGGTCAGACTGTCTAGTAAAATTATTATCTAGAATCTACGCTTTTTCTGTCTTATGTTGAAGATATTCGCTTAGTTTGCTCAAGTATTACCTACTATATGCGAGGTGTTTTATCCTACCAAACTAAGTAAATACAGAATGAAATGAAATTATTTATTTTGCCAAAAATGTCGTACACTAAGATAGTACATACCTACCTATTTCAAAATAATAGAACTACACATTTCGCTACAGAATGGTGTGCAAAATTTTAATGTAATTTAATAAATTTAATTATTAATTAATAAGTACAATATTATAATTTCAAACAATAATAATAATATCCGGAAAACAAAGAAAAATAAACCAAGATGATTCATTATTTCATTAATTTTTTTATAACTACCAATTTCGAATTTCACTAAAATAAAGTAAATTAAATATCTACATGAAATCACAAATTACTTTGGTACTAGTTACTTCATACCAGTTGCAGTAAAACGAATAATAAGTTTCTCTAAAAATATACAATATCATGAAAAGAAGGCGAAAATGTACCTTCCTAAAAATAACCTACCTAGTGAAAACCAACTTTATCGAGCATTCCCCACGTAGGTACAAAAAAATCGAAAATAGGTAATAAGAAAAGGACAATAAAAATCTCTTACTGAAATATTTATGTCAGTTAAAATTAAATAAAAAATGCATACATATACAATAACAGATGTCTGTCTAACATAGTATATTATACAGGATATAAAGTAAATCGAGTGTACAGTGTACTTCAACATAACAAACTTTCAATCACAGGCCTCAGAAACCATTTTCTAACATAAAACATCAACATAACGCCTGATAACCTATTGCAGCCACCATTTGCAACACATTTTTGCCGTATATTTTGATGATGCCATTACGTAGGGTAAATGGACCGATCGTTGTCCATCCGAGGGCTGTCGTTCGATTTAATTTAACGCACCCGGCGGTTGCCCTAGCCACGGTTAATTTGGAAATAATTATTGCCTACTGCCCTCCCCTGAAAGGGGCTGAATTAAAAAAACTGGGCAAGAAATGCAACACTCCATCATAATGTTTTTGCCGAATAGGTACTTGTGGGAATGCTAAAGGTAAACTGGATAATTACAGACTTTATTCAGAAGTAAAAAAAAAGTGGCAATACCTACTGGGTAGAAATGTCATGTCATCGAAATCAAAGTAGAGTTACTTACACTAAACAACTTTTACTGTTTGACCAAATCTGAAAACACGAAATTATTTTTGACACATTTTGATCAAACAAAGCATTTTTTTTTGTGAATTCAGAATTATTTCCATGGTAAAAGCTAGCGATTCGAAAAGATGTTTCAAAGTATCTAACCTATACCTCTTAGGCACATGCCTTTCTATACAATAGCATTATACATACATTCGTGTCACTGTAAACACAAACGTAAGTATTGATTCGCCGCCAACGCCTAGGCCTATTTCATATAAACATTGATAGTAAAAGCCTACGGTATAACTATGGTGCATTCACGGCGAGATTGACTCGGCGGCCATTGTTTGTGGAGTTCGCTCGCAATCACTCAAAAGTACTATTCCAGTCAGTGTTGAGCTATTGACTTCACTATAAACTATCGATAAACATTTTCAAAGTTAAAATAAATGAGGTCTATTAAATGGATCTCACTTATTTTCTTTTAGTAACCATCATGGCTAACAAAGTCGCCTGTAATTAATGAATTAAAATGAATTAGATACATTTCCACCAAATAAATGAAATAATATTAAATTTTTGTTAATTTTCCAAGTATAGTAAATAATCAAGTAAAAATACAATAATCTTTATAAAATATAAAATAAAAAAAAACGTCGATATTCAAGTAGATGCCGTCACTATTTTCAGAAAATATGAGAGGGTGGGGGTGGTATCAAGAACTAAAAGCGCAGTATACGGATCTGCAAAACCACAAAAGATCTCAGTTACATTGTCTACCATAGTACAAAAGGTTGAAGAAATTGATATATATTAAGGTATAGTTTGGTTACAGAGGTTTGGTGCATGTTTTTAATGAAGCTTTGATAACTTTTTTACTACGTTACTATGGTCATACGTAGTAGATTATAATGATGTCTAGTACAAACTGAATTGTTTGTTTGGGAAAATGTTTCAGGATTAATAAAATACTCATATATTTTTAAAATAGATCCAGTTTTATTGCTAACAGTGAATCCTTACTGTGCTATATCAATTGCACTCACCTAACCCACTATCTCCCTTCGCAGACGACTCCTCTTTAAATCACTGCTTTGCAGCCTTTAAAGGGAGCCGCCGAAATCAGGCGAGCAACTTGTACCTAATAGTCCATTTCGTGGCTCTAGACAATTTCACACCCAAGCCAATTGGATTTCATTGTCCTTGGTAAAGGCGGTCCAATAACTTTAGCTGTAAACTTAAATTTCTTTTTTTTGTTTCAAGTTTTTTTAACTGAAAGGACACCTTAACAGTCTTGATATAAATTGGCTCTTAATTTAATAGTTAAAACTAATTTTAACTACTGAATTATCTTATTATTATCTTACTCTATCTAAATAGAGTAGGTTATAATATTTAAGTATTCAAACTATCCTAAAAGTTAAATATGTGCATTATTGTCTTTTAACCTATATGACCTTAATAAATTAAAAAAAATATATTAAAACGAATGTATTTCCAATGAGTGGAGTTTATTTTGATTAACTAGTAAAACCCACAGGATTTTAATGAATACACAATCAATTAATCCGACATAATACATTGTTGGTACGATATCCAGTCTCTGTAGTGTTTATTCAATATAAATAACCATTTAATTTTCTCTCAAAAATCCAGACACGTGTTATACGAGTGACGGCGTTGGCTCACCTCAGCTTAATTTATCATTCCAGCACCTAGCTTGAAAGTTTCATATCCGAGGACCGGGGGACCTTTTTGAGATGTCTTCAGGGAAATTCACGCTAAAGTTGCTCTTTAAATATTTTAATAAACTCGTATTAAAGTCGTAAAAAACACTTTGCGCTCCCGTTTTTTTTCCGTTGCGACACCCTACCACAAATTTTCCGTTTTGTGGTTATATCTACCTATGAAGGGATGAACATTGTACACACAGGCTTTACAGAGGGTGTTTCATTATTCATAATGCTTTGTTCGGAACTTATGGCTCCTGGTTTGGGCACGTTTTGTTGTTTTTGACGGCTCTCATTTTCCAAGAATGAAGTGGAAGTAAGCAACCTATAGGTAACATGAGGGTGTATGTTATCTAATAATTAAAATATACCTACATGAAATAATAAAAATATGTTTGTATTAAAATGGAAATGTGAGGTCTTATGAGTAGTTTTATTGTAATAGCGTCAAATGTTTTAGATAGGTTAGGTAAGTTCTCGATGTTTCCATGTATTACATTTATTTTGAATATAAAGGAAATATTACATATTATTTCTACGTTGCTTATCAGATTTAGGTATTTGTGGAGTAGTGAGAAAATTGTGAATACGTGTACGGCCTCATTGTTGAGTCAGCCATCCATCAGTAGGTAATTGCTAATAATTAGTCTAAAATAACATTTAATTTCCCTTTGTAGGTAGGTATATGCCGAGTTGCGTGGGAGCCTTTACGATGTCCCTAAATAAACATCACCTAAACAAATGTTTTTCACTCTCACCATTACAGTTAAAGGAGGAGGAATAACGTTTATTATTATTAATTGGGAGAAAACAAACACAACCTGTATTTTAACTCAATAACTATATAACCAATTACTTATTAATTATTAACCTTTGCCTTTAACTCCTAGGTTTTATTAAATCTCAAATTCATACTCGTCCTGTTTGCCATTTTTTTTAGTCTAGAAGCAATATAATAATAATAATATTTTTTTATAGATTATATTAAAAATGTACTTTACAAGATATATATTTAATAAATTAGATAATAATAATAAATTTATTTATTTTGACAACTAAGGATCATTTGTTACTATTACAGGATTTTTCTTAAGGACTATGTTAGTAATGACTAAAAATTAATAATATAGTATAGTCTAATTTTAAATTAGTAATTTCCAAAAACTTGTAACTTGAACCATTCAAATATTTTAGTTTTACATCTATAGGTACCTCATGCTTATAGTAAGAATATAATACCACACATACTAATAAATAGTATTAATCAGGTAGGTCTATTTCCGGAAAATATCAGATTGAAGCTTTATTTATTGGTTTCAATATTTATATTTTGACTATTCTTACTTGACTATCGTTATTTTTACCTTAGCTTCGATAGAAAATAATATAGTTCTACCAATAGCAACTAAGGGAACGTTGAACAATCCAGTTTACCTTCAGGGAATGACGTGTATTATACATTATGATAATCTTCCACCAGTTGCATAATGTGATGGTGTGTTCGAAGACTTGCGTGGATTTTTATGAGAAATCTGAATTGTGGGGGGATTTTATGCTTACGAAGAGAGGTGTGAACGCAAATCGTGTAGTTTTCGCGAAATATTCTTTTTTTGCGGTATAAATATTATCCGGTAAGCGGCTCTGAAAATGACTGCCTTGAATTGTTAGGGCAGTCACCCTCAGTTGTATTATTCATTTGTTCGTATTTATATTTTAAATATCGTTTTTTTTATTTGTGTTATCTTGTTTTATGTATTTTAATGACTTACTTATAGATTATTGATGATTATATTCTTTATTATCGATGTGGAGGGAAGATTATATCCCGGAAACGTGAGGGAAAGCTTGTTTTTCATGATTTCATTTATTAACTTAAATGTCCTGCTATCAGACTAAATGTCTTATATTTTGTTTAACGGGTACAGAATAGATAATATCTTTGTTTCTTACTCTAATCATAGAATAAGTTATAATGTATAATTTATTTTTCCATAGGTGGCAGCCCTATAAATTCGTGCGCTTGTTAACGCCATGGAGCGCGGAAGTGCAATGATTTGTTGTGCTTTCGATAGCACCACTCGTGTTTTTCATACCAATGATTAATGGTCAGCTATACTGCACATTACTGCAAATCTGATATCAGAGCATTTATGGTTACTGGACAAAACATTTCCTATACCTATATTTTTTTACATTTTTGGTTAAATATATTTTAAATCTGTCTATAGTTTATATATAATCATACTTAGAAGTGAATTAAGGACGATACCTTGAGCACTTTATTTATTTTCATAGCAACAAGACGCTCCAAATTAATATTTGTAACAAATTACCAGTAAAAGGTTTTGTACCTACATCTAATTAAAAAACAAAGAAATAAAAGATTTATGTGAAAAGATAACTACAACATTGAACGCTACTTAAGACAAACGTCGTTGAAGTGTTAAATAAGCTTCTAAATTATCCAACAAATTATGTTGGCATTTAAACGCATGATAAATTATCCCCTTGTTGAAATTACAGATATCATAATGAAATAAAGGTACAACATAGCCCACAGTCTAAACAGAAATAAAAGATAACCAGACCGTAGCTGGTAGCTTTGAGTTGCATAGCGCGGGCGGGGCAGTCATGGCGCATGGAAATTGAAAGGATAATAATTGAATTTCAGTAACCATGCGGTTCTCTGTGTAATACGGGACGACGACAGGGGTCCCGTGTGTGTGTGTCTTTTTGTGTCGCGGTGTTTCATAAACAAGGTTCGTTAACAGTCTAATTTTTAACTTAACTGGTAAACAATTGCAAAGATAGGTACGGATAAAGTTACAAGCACATACCAATATGTTTCGACAGCTATACTTGAGAGCCATGTCTCATCTAGATTTTATATGCTTATTGTGAAGGTGTCACATCATAACTGACCACGGTGAAATTGTCACTCAGCCCTATATATGTACCCAACATAGTAACAAAAGCTCAAAAGCTTGCTTATTTTAACTGGTAGTAAACAATTTGGATTGGAGAAAAGCTATTGATAATAATAGGTAATTGCCATCATCATCAACTAATCACTTATGTATGTTTGTATCTTTTTATGAATTTTCTTTCATTGACAATAAATTAAAAAAAAAGAGTGAAGAATGAAAGGCACTTCCTTTTCAAAGAAGGGGCTAAGACTGTTGATAATTAATAATACAAAAATGTTAACGAGGTATATTTTCAAATTTCCAGAACGGAAAATCATTTCTTTTGTAGGTACCTATCGATCAAAAGTCTTTGAAATATCAATTAATTAAAATAAACTTTATTTTAATTAATTTCTTTTTTTTATTTATATTTTTAATGTACCTGTAGTAGAGTCTATTGTAAAACTGTAACTGTTGACGTTCATAAGTGCCTTATTAGGGCCTAAACTGAATAAATGAGTTTTTGATTTTGATTTTGAATGTAATAAAATAATCGTTTACATAAACACATTATTGTACGGTACCTATATAATACCTATAACTGTTTATATTATGAATAAAACGATAAACCAACAATACTTCACAAAACCAACAAAATGCAATTATGAAAACACAAAGTTAAATATAATGCAATATTTTCAGTCGGTTTCAATATCAAAGGTAAAGGAAAAGAACCAAGCTCGATTCGAGTCAAGAGTCGAACTCAGGACCGCGTGTAATTCGATTTACTGGTCGCTACCGGAGCGCTACTGCGCCGATAATGCGATTTTGTGCCCATTGACAATAATACCATTTATAAATTTATATAGCTGTTATTACAAGGGCATAAAAGCGTAATTCATTTGTCAAATAGAACAAATCAATTCGGTTTATATTTGTCTGTTATTGATCCGTTCTGGAGTCTTAATGTTATACTTCATAGCATCGGAATATTCAATAAAAGTAAGGTATATTATACAGAGCTCGTAATAGGGGTGATGACTAAAAAAATCTAATTAGTCCGACAGTTAGATTACCAAAAAATATTGGACACATGTTTTTTCTTTATTTCTTAAAACAAATTTAACGAAGATACAGTGCATTAAAATTTCGCGTGACGTCACGTTTTAGTACACTTTTTACAATGTCGTGACGTCACAAGCCCCCACTCCTGAACTTTGATGAGACTTATCATTGTAATTATTTATTGATTTGATAAAATAAAAAATACGTATCCAATATTTTTTGATAACCTAACTGACGGACTAAACAGAATTAATTATTTTTTACCCAGTCATCATCCCTATTGGAAGCAATAAAAAAAACATGCTTTCTCATATACATATAGAAAAATTCAAAAATTAGGATCAGATGACAATTTACCTGGTTAACTTCCGGTCTTCATACAATTCAGTCAGCATGTCTTCCAAATCCGTTGACAGCGTATTCAGTAACTGGAAATAAAAAATATTAGTTACTTACATTACAAAATTAATAGCGTTATTTTACTCAAAGAACCTCCAGGTTTAGGGCGGCGGTTTAGGTAGGTAGTTCGACTAGGAAAGTAGGTACCTACAAAATAGTGCAGCCAAATAACTGCATGTGAGTATGGTCGCCAGAGCTCATCGAGTAGGGAGAAAGGGTCGGTAAAGCGTGAGTGATACTCCATGCAGTAAGTAATCTGTGCTCCGTTTGTTATGGGTAACCGCTTACCGCCAGGCGGGCCTTATGCTTGTTTGCCGGCTTCGTTGTGTAAAAAAAAAAACATACAAGAAATTTTCACGCGAACTATGACTACGAACCAATAGTTCAGCAAGCAAAATCATACTTTATAACAGCTCGAGTAAGCCATCCAAGCCAAGCCAGTCAAATACCTAGTAACTTGTCAAGTAATGCTGATGCATATTGCATAATCCCCATTATTTGAACATCGATGTGTTCGATTTTCTATTCGCCGCGGAGCCCGGAGCGCATATTGGATAGGTACGTTCACGTTGCAGGGAAATGAGTTAAACCTTGTTCACCACACCCGCCAGGTTTAGGGCGGTTTAGGTATCACGGTCATGGTGAGTTACGAGTAAAATACCTACTCGAGTTATGCTCTGATATGAATCAGTATGGCCATTATTCAAACTAATGACTTTCATTTGAAAGTTAGTCGTAGAATTCTATGTAGGTATATTATTTAACAATAAACCGTAACTAACTGTCTGTTTATTACTCAATTACGCAGTAATAGATGAATAAACATTAATGAATTTTAGCCCATAGATACATAACCATAATAAGAAGTTATCATACCACCGGGAATACAGATTCCTTGGCAAAACGTGAAAGACACTAGTTTATCACAAGCAATTGTATATTAAAAATGATAAGAGACATAGAAACAAACAACAGGCCCGTTTAGTAATGAAATCGCAGTCAAACTCAATTTCATGTCTACAATAAAAGCTGACTAAACTTAACAGCCGTATGTAATACAGTTAGGTATTTGCTTAGTTTGCAGACGGGGTGGCAGTGTAAAAAGTTGCTCAAATAAAAATCTCTTGGCAAAGCCGCGGTCCATCCACGCGTAACACCCCACGTGTTATGCTGACTGCTGCACGATTTTATTGTTACACATTTTCCATCACTGTGTGTCACTCACTAATCTTGAACATTGACAGGTAAATTGCAACTGATTGTAATAACATTGGAATGGCTGAGCCTTTAGATTTAGTGGGCACAAGATCTTTTTTTATGTCAATAGGTTGACAAACATGCAAACCGTCCTTCTGATGGTAAATAGTCACCGTCGCTTATGGAGATTTACAATACCAAGCTAATTGCTTTGTTTCCGACCTTGAAGAGCACTTTTTACATCCTTTTTGAAGAACCCTGTACTGCAGCTGACAACGGTATGAGTACTAGGTACCTAAATTAAATTCGATGATGCAATGTATGAGGAGATCAGAATGTTAGCTTTCGAGGGAGATTAAAATTAAAGAAAGAAAGAAAGAAAAACATTTAATCAAGACAGCATTACAAAATTGAAAGATAAGTATACAGTACAAACAAACAAATAAACAAACAAACAATAATGTAATACGGCGCGATGTCAAGAATAGGTCCTAACATAGCATAATGCTCAGGTATAACTAGTAAACCTAAACCGTAATATCGCTGATAATTGAGATGGTAATATAGATAGGCATAAAATAAAACGAAGTAACTAATACTTTGATTCATAAAAAAAAAATCGAGCTCTAATTGCATTGCGTGCGACACGGTGTCGACCGTGTTTCAAAGTTGATATGCTTCTTCTGTTCCCCTGAACCATTGAGTGGGATGTTGTATGACATGAAGGGCTTTCCTTTTAAACATGTGAACGTAAGCCGTTTGTAGTTCACGCACTGTACTCAGTGTTGCATAAAATTGCCTTCTTGAAATAGGAATGGAAAATAAGACTTATTTATTTTTCAATCTTTCTTATTTAAGCATAGTTAGAACTACTACTTGTATGTGTGGTAGGTACTTGTTACATAGACTAGGCACCTACTAGTATATAGATTACGTAATCAAATACCTAGACTAGGTACATATACATAGGCTATAGTATATTCTAAGAGTGTATTGTTTTTCAAAGGAAAATGATAGTATCCTATATATTAAGATTTATTTGCATGGTAAATTTCATCACGATAAACATCTTTCCATCCTCACATTCAAACAAACTCACAAGTTATATAATACTAGTACCTAAGATAAGATAACATTGAATCTAAGGGTACCACCTACCTAAAGTTTTTTTGTAAAGTTTTCCTTTTATGATGAGGTAGGCCAATCCAATCAGCAGTTTATTTATGATAGCTAAGTAGTCCCCGCGGTTTCACTCGCGTTCCCGGGATAAAAAGTAGCCTTTAACCTTTGGGGATAATGTAGTTTCCTATTAGTGAAAGAATTTTTCGAATCGTACCAGTAACTCCGGAGATTAGTGCGTTCATACAAACGAACAAACTATTCAGCTTTATTATTAGTATAGATATTGAAAGCTATCCTCTCTAAAAACGTAAACGTACTTATGAGCAATTGGGGTTTTACTAATGATGAGAGATTTTCATCTGAAACAATAGGCCCCGGATTTACCGTATATATTAATTTCATGTTAATTATAAATTTAAAATACATTTTCCTCTTTTGAATGTATAATGTTATGCTAATTAGGACTGATCGATACATTGGAATTGCTTTAATTTTTAATTTATGTTTGTAATGTAAGTGTCAAATATATTCTTTTAGTTGAATAGAAGAGATATTCAAAAACAGCGATGAAACCTACAGGTTATATTAAGTAGTTAAAGGTTATGATGATGCGCTTTATCATATTAACGAGATTGCTAGAGTTAAAATAATCACAAATACCTATCACAAGATAGATCTAAATTCAATCGGTAGAAGAAAGCAAGTAGCAGAAAGAAATTAAAAACTCCACGAGATCACATAGCTTCATGATATGGAACCCTAAAAATCACTATGCAGATTAACATATGAAATCGTAATTTCGCGCATGAATATTGAAATTTACATCATAATTCACAATTTATTAACGCTACAATCAATACGCACATTGCAATGTTAAATATTTCCATCGTACAAAAGAATGTTTCGTGCAATTTCCCAATAAATTCCCTTTGTAGTACTACAAGAGGTCAACAACCTAAACCAGTATACAAACTGTTGCTAAGCAATGGAAACAAATACATAAACAACATTAAAAATATGAACTAGGAAACTCTACTTTATTTCCATTCCATAAGTGTGATATTATACGTTTTTATATGCATAGAAAAGTTTGTAGGAAGGGAAATTTTGTGAACCCGGTCAAGAGGAGTAGGTACATTACGAGTGTCATTAGGACGTTATCCGTTATCGATTAACATGTTGACTAGTAATTTATGAAGACGTTTTAAAATAGAAGCCGTGTAGTCCATGAAATTAATGTACTACATCGCTATAAAATTAGTGTTGTACCCCTGCAATTAAATAAGAAGCATATTTACTGTCGATAAATGAGTTTCATAAATAACTAAGGTGAAGACAAATCTTTTGTACGTCTATGGGTGCAACAATAACAGTTGTACCCGTAAGATATATCGGATTTAAAAGTTTACAATTAAATTTGATAGTACTATTAAACTTCACATTTACTACCATTTTAAAGAGTGTTGTTAAATCTTAAAATAGAACTTAATAGACGACGGCCCGGAACTGAGTACGTAAACAAAATATCAAGTCCATTATAATGCTTTTTATGCACTAATAAAATGCAGTGTAGCCGGAAGGATGCCTTAAAAATTCTCGTAAAGCTAACGAGCTACGTCTAATTGTTTGGAAGAGTCCCGTTATGTCGCTTGGGGGAACGCTGTTAGGTATTATTCCTTTTTATTCCTCTTCACAATTTAATGTTAAGAGATGATATTTCATCTTTGCGTACACCCTCTTAATTATTGAGATAAAACGTCGAGGTAATATTCATATAAAATGTTTGTTTTATAGACTGTAAATTCAACTTCGGGCGACCACACAACCTAGGTATATTATGTAATTGATTATGATATTTACATAAATATATTTTTTTTATTTTAGTAACACTTGGATATTAAAAAAATATGTGAATTATGTGGTGATATAAAGTATACTACAAAATGCAAATTTGGATATTAAACTGCGAGTCCCTGGAGTGCCGGTTCAACACCCGCTCCTGAGTTTATGAATAATGCGTTTTGTTACTGCTATTAAGTGACAGTTTTTCTATGAGTACGAAAGCTTTTAACGAGGTAATATCCGAGAATGTCAGGTTAAACAAAATTAATGGTTAACATATTATGTGTAAGAGTGAAACATAAATAATTGATTTAGTAAAAATAAAACAGGATACAAAATAATTTATTACGAATAAAATTAATTGTGATTCACAACATTTTTTACTATTTTTCATAAGATGAATCAAATATATAGTCCCAGCAGTAGCAAATGAAAATTAATCATGAATGAAAAATTGTAAAGCTCATCAAGAAGAAAAATACAATGGGGCGATAAAAGGAGACGTCGATAAAAGTAAGAGACAAATAGTGTCACGTTCTGTCGTTCGTTTCTGTTATAAATGATACCCTTTACTTAATGTTATTGGAACATTTGATGGTAACTATTGAATCTCGAACGAAACATATTGGGATAGTGCACCGGGTTCAAGACTTGAGGAAGATAATTACGATATATCTGTCTTGACGATTTGGAGTGATCGCACATCAACCATCTCACGCAAATAAATCCTCACTGTATCCACTAAGGTATATTAGGTACTAGGTTCTATCGAACTATCCTAAGCGAAGTTCATGCTCAGTTTTGTTAATATTCGCTGCAGCGCTGAAACAATAATTAGTCGTCTCGAGTTTTACGTAGCGCTAGAACGCTTTTAAGATATAGTTTTTTTGCGACCAAAAAGTCGAAGACGCCGTGATTTTTATCGTTTTGTGTTTAAGCAACTACTTAAGTGTAATGCGGCCGGTTGGCTGCACTTGAACGGAACATAGTGGTTATATGTGGCGTCTTCTCTATACGTGGTAATATACCTCAGTGATAGTATCACGATAAATAGTAACCGAAGATGTGGCTGATGGTGTTAAGCATATAAATCCAAGTAGAGATCTAATACGGGCTTTCGGCGTAATTCACCGATCTTTTAGTTAATTTTTTCAATAAGATCCATGAGACTATAAAATGTACTCTCACTCCTATTTTCGCTTAGTTTAATCGAGAAGCAATAGTTATACATTCTAGACAACATTGATAAATAATGGTACCATGCTTGTGTACTCGTAATTCCTCGTATCTGCCACGTATTTAAGGCATTAATATATTAGCTAACATCTATTACTATGAAATAAAAAATAATGTAAGTTAGATTAGCCTAACGTAGAAATGAAAGTATTAGAGATTTATGAAATTCTCATAAGCACTTGAAATTGTTTGGATGTTTATGACTTAGTGTAGTCGCTAAACTCATAATAGCATGTGACCGAAAATATCTCATAGTACTTCATAAATACGCAACATTTTTTATTTGTTTCAAAATTTTTCCTTAATTTGTAAAGTTAACTTCACACTTTTTGCGACTTTAGAAGTGCATAAATATTTCATCTACGATTTGATACCTACCTACTGTAAATATTATTAATTTTACTCGCGTTTGTATTATAAAAGTATCCTACGATTAAATCTAAGCGAGTATGATATGTACCGATCAGCCATTTTGTAGTTTTGAGTAAGAAGTCCACAGAAATATAATCATAGGTCCTACTCCTACTCTCGTATTACCGTGCAGTGAAAACATAAAATCAAAAACAAATTCGCTTAAATTAACGAGGGACGTTAGCGAGTCGTCAAACATTGGGAATCTCGTTAAAAAGTTGTCAAAAGTCAATTACCCGGGTGATACGAAACAAAAATAAGTTATTAACTCAAAAATACAACCTGAAAGGTGAAATATTAAATGTACTACGTACCCTGACACCTTGCCTCTGAAACGAATTTATAAGCCTTTTTAACTGCTGTTTACTTATTCATCGTCATAAAACTCTACTAAAGAAAACTATTACAACATAAAAAAAATACTATGCCAGTGATGGTTTCGTTTCCAGGACAACATATTTATCTAATCTAATACGAGCAATTCTTGTATATATATTTATATAATCTGAATCTCGGAAACGGCACCAGCGACTTTCATGAAATTTAGTATGCAGGGGGTTTTGGGGGCAATAAATCGATCTAGCTAGGTTTAATTTTTAGGAAACACGTTTTACCAAAAAAAAAACCTAGCAAAGCTCCAGGTACCATATTATTATATTTAATACTAGTCTCCGCCCTACGGTCTCACCCGCAAGGCCTTATGTTTTATTAACCTATTCCAGTTATCTATGTAAATGCCAAGTTCAGAATTTTTTACGTGCAGGAGTACCTAACAAACATCCATCACAAACTTTTGCATTTATGATATTAGTAGTATTGGTAGGATTAGTAATACTATTGTAATAAGATAAATACTTGTTACAGAACGGGACGCTGTTGCTTCGAAACGAAACACGGAACGGTCGCTACTCACACCTACTTTAGTCAACTTTAGTAGGCAATTGATATAATGACCTCACTTAGCACAGAACCTTCTAGTATAATTTAAAGTCCATACATAGTTCAGTAATCACATACAGTAACTGAACCTAGAATTATAAATGCTCAATTAAACTGACATTTATTTTGAGGAAGCAGTTCAGCAGACATAAATGTCATGCATGTATATTATATTATACTAGTTTCCGCCCCGCGGGTTCACCCGCGTTGCCCAAAATTCATCCCTAAGTTGGTAAAATAGGGGATCGCGGGTGAAACCGGGGGGCGAAAACTAGTAGGTATATAAACAGGAATTCAAAAAAATCTAGAATCCTTTTAACAATAACCCGATTCCCTATTGTTTGTGAAAACAAATAGGCTTTCCGTACAACTAATAATTCGCGAAGTATTGTTTGTCAACGGTGCAAATGAAGAAACTTTTCCTACGATGCCGATCCGTTAGGAAATTTTCAGTCCGGAAAACAAGGGTTTTTTTACTTATTAAGCAAGGTACAGGCACGGCTGATTTGTTCTGCTATTTGTTATTTTCCCCCACTGTATTGATTGTTGTCGAGGGCCTTTTGTATTTCTTACTTTATTCTCCTTTAGTGGACTGAGACGGACGAACTTTTAATTAATCGCTAATTGCATTCTTTCGCTATTCAATTTGATTTTTCATCTCTATATTTGTATAGCCTACCTCTTCATTTTAATATTCATTGTAATCTTTATTAGATTTAGATCTTTTTTATTTTGTATCCGAATAAGAACTATAAGATGTTATTTCATCTTCCATATTATTATGTTCTCTGTGTTGTTGTTTTAAAAAAAATAAAGGAATATGGTAACATATTGAGCGAGCATAAAAGATAAATAGAATCTTTAAAAACTATTTGATATTGTGTTATTATTTGTTGTTGTTCTCGATTGATTAACTGTCCCTTGTCAATAATAACATTTTTGAAGATACTAGATAGACGCTAATTAAACAAACAAAACGTGACTCAATCAAGAAGAATGAGAAGCAATGACATGAGAAAGATAAATACGACAAGACCAAAAGAAATACAATTTAAAGGAAGGTTTCGTTGAAGTGTCCAAAAAAATTCACTCTTAGGAGAGTAAAATAGGGGATCATAGAGAGGAAGCTAGTACCAACTGAAGCTGCAGTGTATTTCTGTGGCAGGCGTTTTGCAGTCCAAGTGTACCTACCTATCCAAAACCAAGGCTCTTTCATTATTGTTAGCGAATCCAGCAGTCAAGTTTAGTCAGGCCTAGATGTTGGCCGTCTGTCTATAACTACTGCCAACAATCATTACATAGGATTCACGCATACAGGCTCACGTAAAGGAAGCGACATGACGGTCGGCGCCGCTTTGTGGCGGCTCGGAAATTGAACACCGCACCGCACAACCGCTGCACGTTCAACTTTGTTCTGAAACCTTTTGTTTACATCTGTCTAACTATTATGTAAATAGGTACCTACTAGTTTTTAAATATTACAACTTCATCGGCATCATAACTTTCAGACTAATAATATCTCGCTGAGTATCAGTCCCCCGTATTATTCTATCGTTACAACTAAAAATCTTATGGCCAATATGGCCTTATGGCCAAACCTTCGTTCCTTTCAAAACAGTATAGTATTTTTTTGTACAACAATATTGCTAACTTGAAGTCAGTAGGCGTTTGGCATGAATAATTATGTCGTTGGCGTCGATGTCTCATTCCATAAGCCTGCTAAAGGCTACAAGAATTCTCCATTGATCCTGTCTAATTTATTATAATTTATATATAATCCTTTTTATCTTTAACTTTTATCGAACTAATTCAATGGACTTACCAACTAAACCCATTCCGTTGATTATAGATTTTAATTTAGTATATCAGTTTCAGCAGTATCAAAAAACCATTGATAAAAAAATAAGTTTTTTTCGGTTGATTAGTCATTTTGAACATTACAGTATTACTTACTTACTATTAATAGCCACAGTTTTATCAATGGTTAACGGATGTTACAAATTACTCGATTGTTAAATAAAAATATTTTTCTTGTATTTAGGATAAATGGTAGTGTTCGGGCTGATCGACCTACAGGTACTAACGAAAAATCCAAAAATAAATGAATACACAATATTTAAACTAACATTAATTTGAATATGTCATTTTCACCGATGAGTGGTCACAGTGGAGTCCAAAAGAGGAAATGGAAATGTCAAATGCATGCTCGATGTTTGCTTTAAAGCTTTGTAAACTTACGGGTCAAAAAGAAAATGTCATCACTTCCATTTTAATATGAAGTCACGCGCATTATCCATTTCTACATGAATAAGTATAATTCTACAAACAGATTGATCTACTTATATCCTAAGGTAGTAATAAACTTTTTCTTGATAATTAAGTAAACTAGTTGAATAATATTGTAGTATAGTATAAGTTATAGGTACATAAACTAAACTACAATTTCTGTCTGTAAATTATAATGAATACCTTTTTCCAAATAAAATCTACGCGAGAAACTCGCAATAATGATTCGGTTCTCAATTTTACCACTGCAATTGAAATTTTAAAATCCAGATCACAACATAGCTACAGTGTTTTTCAAATATGGAGTGATAGCACTTAATTTTTATATTTAAAAAAAAAATTAAGTTCAACTTCGTTTTCTTTATAATATTCTGATAGTAATCGATAACATTAGGCCTTTACTTTACGCACACGAAGATAAACACCTTATACTAGTATACCAAGTCACGTAGCTTATTTATCGCCGTCTAGTCTGAGATAAAATAAAAAGATATGTAGTTGGTAACTAACTGCGTACTTAATCATTTGGAACATGAGCTGATCAATGTTATGGGCTCCCATCACGCAATGTCGAAGTAACCATCTGAGGATGATATTGCGTTATGCTCCAACTTGTAATCGATGTGAAATAGATTGGCGTAGATTTATTTTGTAGTTGTATGACATATCTAGTGGTTAATTAAAATTATTTATGTTTCATTGATTTTCTAGTTGAAATATAACTATGATTTTGACAGAGAAGTAGTTGGTTACCAAACAACAACTAAATTTTTGGGAGCAGTCTTCTATATACCTCTCTATGTTTTACTAGCAGGTATGGTATTGGTCAAAGCTTGTTTAGCATTTCATGTATTGTAAAAATAAATAAATAAGTAAATAGAGTCTTCCGTATATTTATTAATTAATTAGATGTTTGCATGTTTTTGCGTTAAAAGTCCAATGCTCTTTGACTAGTTTTTTCATATACTTTTGCCTCATTAAAAGTAATGGAAAATGAGTCTTACCTTCATGTATGAGCCTCCATTTTTCTCCTCGCAGTGCCGCCTGATGTACCGATGGCAAATGTTCGACATTCTCCACTCTGTAAGTAGAACAGGCTTGTTAGCTCATACTCGTACACAATATGCTTGTTATTTTTGATAGGGATGAGGACATGTATTTTTGATTCGAAGCCATTGTTATTGTTACGTCAATGATGTATTGACAAACTAAAATATTGTACTACGTATTCCACGCGGTTACACTTGCGTAGTTTCTGAACGAAATGTAAGCTAAAGAAATAATTAAATTACAAATAAATAGATGTCGTCATAATTTTTACAGAATCAAGTGATCTACTCTCAACTCTCTAGTTCAACTAGTAATCTACTGTGACTGACTGACTGATCTATCAACACACAACTCAGACCATTGCTTGGATCGGGCTGAAATTGGCATACAGACTAATAGACTAATAAGCTGTTTGTAAAGGAATTTTAAAATTCAATGCCTGTGGGGAGGGGGTAAAAAGAAGTTTCAATAAATCATAAAAGTTTTTTTTTTTTTTTTTTTTTTTTTTTTTTTTTTTTTTTTTTTTTTTTTTTTTTTTTTTTTTTTTTTTTGAAAGGACTAAAGTTGGTAGCCTCTGATGGCTGCTCCAACCTTACCGGACAATCGGCGAGCGCAGAGAGCTCTCAGCCGATAGCAGTTTTCTGATATCTTTTTTATGTTTTGATAACTCCAATTAAACTATATAACTTGAATAAAAAGCTAGCTTTTTACCTTAAAATCATTGAGCATACAAACGTTCACATTAATAATATTAGATGGTAGGTTGAAAAACCGAATTCCAAATTCATAAATTATAATTTGATCTCAATATGTACCTATAGCCATTTTTGGCCACAATGTATGACCACATTATTTTAGTAGGTAATTAATTGAAACAAAGTTAAGTTTTGGTTTAGTCATTCAATTACTCATTCCAACCGGATTCAGTCTCAATTTCAATATTATCTAGCAAATAGGAGTTCGATTAAACAATGTATCAAACATATGAAAACATAACGGGAATACTATTCTAGTAATAAATAGGCTATCTTTCTTCTACATATCGACTAACTAATTAACATTTTGAAGATCAAAGTTGAACCCGTCAAGGGGTGAAGACTTGAACGTTAGGTAGCATTCACCTGAATATGCTATAATTATGCTTGAAGTCGAGTAAAAAAACTAAATAATTTATTTTTGTATATTCTTGGACCTAAACTTTCCTCTAGAATTCATGATAAAACTTCTTTAGAAACTCATAAAACACAAATTACTTAAAATCATATTGTTTACCAATCGTATTAACAAGTGAAACAGATTATGTTTAAATGCTTTATGAAAATGCTGTCTACTTCTAATAATTTTATTCGAAAGATGACTCGAAAAGAATCTTAAAAACTTTTATATCTACAATCGACTACACTTTAAACATCCCACAAATAGCTTTTGGGTTGTGTATAGAAAGTACGTACAAATGTAAACATTAGGCGAATAACACTGTGTACAAATTTAAATCACACCAGCCCCATCCGGAACGTAATTCAAGACGAGTAGGAAGTATTGAATGGGGTTAGCGCAAGTTGTGGTGAATAAATAGCATTATAACATCATGTGCTGCTATTTGGTTTTCAGCGGGTTTCATACAAATGTAACGCTTAAGCATTTCCTTTATTGCTTATTTCCTAGATGAGCTTAAGTCTGTTTGTACTTCAGATGTTGTCAGCTTTTGTACCTCATACGAGTAGTGTTTGCAAATATGAGAGGGAGTTCGGAATATGATTAATAATTACTTACCTATTATCACATTGACCACAAAATTATGATAACAAAATGTTTTCCTGTTATGCCTCATCTTAGGCACTTCATACAAGGGACTTAATGAAATTATTATTTTTGCTGTAGTCATACGCATTCGCAGCAAGCGGTGAGGCCTCAGAGCAGAGAAGGTAACGGCATTAGTCAAACGGACCAATACTACCAAGAGTACTGCTATGATATTATGTTACGGGTGACAGCGGTGACCAACGAAACATTCGCAGGTGATGCGAGTGTCGTAAGTATAGGATATAATTATGATATATCACTATATCCTTAGTAATTTAGGTATTCTAACTGTATATAAATATTCCGGCTATATCTATTTCACTGCGACATAGTCTGCATATGGTTGGTTATGGCAAAAAAAGAGACGATGATAAACCTGAAAGTGCTGATACAGTAAAACTATATAGCTAATACCACCTATAGAATAAGAAGCACATAACATTAATAAATAAAATAAGCGGACATAGTTATGACAGATCTCGAGACGCACGTGAGCTCGCGCCTTCAAAAGAGATTAGGCCCTTTATTGATAACCAGATGGTCACAGTTTCCGATAGCTTATAACCAATAAATAATTATTTATGTATGAACAATAGGTAATATACAAGTGGTCTGCAGCAGCAAAGGAGTTTAATTTAGTTATAAGGTACAGAATACAGAATAAACACAAGTCTTGAATAAACATTGTCCTCTTGCTGACAACGATATTTTCAGACGTCACCTTTCCTACGCCTACGAAATTCCCAACGTATTTAGAAAATATGAAATCTACTCGATTTAATTAGCATAGAATGTAAATTTAATTATATTATTACTATTTTGATTAGAATATTTATCAAGTAACTTCGTTAAGTTCGATTAAATAATGCTGAAAATCAACGGAAACAAGTTGAAGAAGTCTTTGAAACCCCAAGAAACATTACCTTTTATTGTTTCGCACCCTCTGCCTCATTTTCCTCTAACATTTAAAGGTCAACGCACATAAACATTTTCTTAAGTAGTGTAAAAAATATACAATCCACTCTTACGCTAAAAACAATATCATTTTTTGTACATGGTAATTATAGCACAGGGTTTTCCTATTTTAAGTATATACCTACCAACTAAACTACTAAATATTGTTAATGAGATTTCAACACAACCAATCTTATTTTGAAATTAGTTTGTTGTCGTAGTAAATTATCTTACTCTAAGATCGAAAACAAAAACATTGATATTTGAAAGCTATAATTTATGATCAAGTTAATTCTCTAGATAGATATGAAGAAAAACAAAAACATCAAAATTTGACATTTACCATAATTGTAATTAAAACACTTGTAGAAATCAATTACCTACCTACTGAACTGCAGTATTTCTAGGAAATGTGAACAACCTCGATCGGTCTCCTCGTTCCGCCATTGACTTGTAAGTTTCAACCAAGCGAAACTTTCTTGCTCTTTTAAACTAATAAAGCATTGAACCAATTGACACTAAACTAGTACCACTAACCACGAACTATACATAAGATTATTATAAAAAAAAAAAAATCCAAATCGTTCCAGGCGTCTTCCAGATTCCGATGAATTGATAACCTCCTCTTAAAGTCAGCTAAAAAGTTCAACCAAACTCTCTGTGCGTCGAGGGTTACATTCAGGCTGGACTGGACAATTTGCGTATAAACTACTTGAGATATCGGTCGGTTGCCGGGCAACGGACACTTTGTCACCAAGTCGTGTTTATGAGATGACTTTTGCTTCCCTTGAATGCACAATTTTACATCTAAAATAAACGAAAATATTTACGAGCTGGTTGTAACTAGAGATTAACTACCCTTA
This sequence comes from Tethea ocularis, assembly GCA_963555595.1. NCBI lineage: Eukaryota > Metazoa > Arthropoda > Insecta > Lepidoptera > Drepanidae > Tethea > Tethea ocularis. The sequence goes on along the minus strand of OY741972.1, from coordinate 6,552,081 downwards.
TGATATTGTCATACTTGAGGGGTAATTTATAATATGAAGGATGGTATGACAGATGGTCACGCGTTCCACCTGCTCCAAACATATCAGATGGGATACAGATGTTCTGTCCACCTTGAAAGGTCCTCTAAGCGGGACATTAACAACTTGAGATAACGTTTGGCAACAGACCAATATCCCTGTCTGTATTATAATTGAGAGTCTGTAGCCTTTGCAAAAATCGACAACACATTAGTAATCTCTTTGATATTACTAATATCCTCAAGCGATGGTGTGTTTCCATCTGGGAGGCCGTCTGCTTTTTTTTTTTTTTTATTCTACTAAGGTAGCAAGCAAGCATACGGCCCACCTGATGGTAAGTGGTTACCGTCGCCTATCGCCATTTGCAATACCAGAGATATTGCCAATGTGTTGCTGACCTGTTACCCGGTATTGTAATACCGAGAAGGTAAACTGGCTGTCAAGTGCAATTGCCGAAACACACAGTAGGTGCTGGGCGACAAATTTTCAACTTGAGGGTGGTAGCCAGCCAGACGGGTACTACAAAGTACCCTCCCACCGTGCTATGGTTTCCTCACGATGTTTTCCTTCACCGAAAGCTCAAGCTCATTGTAGGATTCGAAACCACGACCTTCATTGCGGCATCCGACGTCACTACCACTGAGCTATCATCGCCTTAAATTCAAATGCTTACTTTAAATTCAAATTGTTCAAATAAATCTTTGGCTACTTAGAAATCAACTGTCAAAACGCGTCCCCTTGTAGCAAATTACCGTTTAAGCCAAAAGTGTTAAACATCGTAGTTAGAAGTCGTGCAATTTCCTGACTGCCAAAAATGAGTGTCACTTTACAAAAAGGGTAGCAGGCCCGTTGTACCAGTGGCGCATGGCGCTGTCGTCGGTCGTGCGTGAGTTATGTACTCACACCATAAACGTTGCCAATTTGCATAAGGGGTGAAAGCTTTTGCCAGATGAGTGTTTATGATAAGTGTGAAACAAAGTTCAGATGCGGTTTTCCTTCAACGTATATTTTTGTTATCTGCGCGAACCATCTATTTACCAACATTTAAATTCAGGAATGACTCGACAATTATTTGTAAAATTCTGAAACATGCGGTCAATCAGTTTGCAAAGATATTCTGGGTTATGAGTTCTACTTATGTATTTTGAAGAGTTTATATGAAAAGTTGAAAGCGGTCAAGTCGACAAATAACTGGGAATTTTATAAGCGCTAAGGAAAACCGATGTAGAACCGTTTATTATGACTTTAATAATTGTGGAGGCAACAAAAAAGAAAAAGCCCCAGCAGTCATCGACGTCTATTTCAAAATTGAAGTAGAAAATACAATAACAACAAAAGCAACAGACAGACTCTCATGAAAACGGGGTGAAAACACAATATCATTTGTTGCATATTTATACAGACCGATCCAAAATCACGTACAAGGATTAAAATATCCAAATCTAACCAAAATGACAACTGTATGAATCCGATCATAGATCAGGTGGGGTGTGAAACGTGCCGATGCGGATATAACAGACACTGGTGATCCTAAAGTCTTAAAATTACAATTTGAACAACCTGCCGCATGGGATGGCTAAAAAGGAACATATGCTTCGTTTTCTGATTATGAAAGAACAAACCTTATGCTCGTAACAACTGGACCGTATTTTTTACCGAACGACTATGCTATACAATTTTTAAGATATTCTATTCCACTTTTTTCATCTTTGAAATTAAAGCAAACTATATTTTCATTTTAGTGGATGTAAAATCTATTCTTCTGTGTTGATATTCGTGTGCTAGCTACTTAGACCTCTGCATAACCTGGGATGGGACGCCCCGTATTGTAAGTATAAGTGAGTGACATGTAAGATGTCTAATATGATTCATATTTTGTTACTGTGTCTTAATAAATAAAAATTTAAAATTATTTAAAGTAAACAACATCTTAGCGGCACAAATTTAAACCCGACCTGAGGTGAAGGATTAAAAGGATTGTTCGGGTGTCATTTCGGGTTCCAATTTATTTGAACGCCCAAACGCCCAAACCTTCTCGATAAATTTCATTCCGGTATTTGTCGGTACCTACACGAAAAGATTACCATACAATGATATCATGGTAGATTAACGTTTTCTGAAGTAATGCCAACATGCTACGTTGTACACACGGCCACAGATCAAGCTACACACTGCGGCACCTTATGCGGTTGTTATAGGCGCTATTTTGCAACAAAAATGTCTAGCTTGATCTGTGGCCGTATGTACTAGTTGGAATCTCGCTATAAGTAGTTGTACCTAATTTTACGAATGGGATTGTAGTTTTTAAAATGCCAGTAGATACGGAGTTTTTACTCCTACTACTTTTTAATAAATTTGCAACTACACTGCACTTGATATGCGGAGAATACGGAGAATATGCAGTTTGGTTCTGACTGACATTGAACAGCGCATAAGTTCTCTAATTCCCTGATATTACATTCTACCATGGATCCAGATACCTATGAGTTCAACTTTACTTTATATCAAGAATAAAGTTAAATATCTTGTACTAAAATGCTAGCATAAATGATATTTTTTTATTGAGGAAACGATAAGATAAAATAGCTTAATAATTTATATGTTTATGTCTTACGTCTTACATACATTTCACTTTACCACCGCCCTTATGAGTTTCCCCATCTTACCTCAAATGTATTCGTCCATACAAATGACTCAAGCAACAAATCTTTTGGATTTTAAAAATTGCTGTATTAAGCCCCCAAAAAAAGCAAACAAATCGTGTCGTACGCAACCGTCCACAGATAGGCTTTTTATTCGGTCGTCAGGTGATACAGGGTGCGCCTCATTAGCCGGCTCTACTCCGCTCGTTTGTCAACGCCCTCACTTCCGAATTACGGTGCGTTTTTTTTATTAACGCCAATTCCTCGTACCGTAACGAGTGTAATTTTTCCTCGAGTTTCGAGGATTCCTTTTCTGCGGAAAAGTGTTTTTTACGAGTTGCCATTCAGACGGGTCATTGATCTTTTATTTAACTTTATACGTTGGGTGAGAGTGTGTACGTGAAGCTATCATAACTTATATTTGGCAATTATTATGCTATCTTTACATCATATAAGATCTCTAAACGCTTTGCTCTATTAATTGAATCTGTCAGTTTTAAAAACATGATGCTTGCTTTTAGAGGCTATAACCAAACACGTTTAAAGCTACTTCTTTCTATTTTACACTCCCTTACATATTTTTATCCTAGACTCCAGTAATAACCATTCACCGCATATTTTTCAAATGTCATCTCAAAGTCACCCCTTCAGTACTATTTTAAGTCTCTATATGTATACGCGACATTTGCACCCCCTCGTATACTCAGATGGTTTAATGTTTCTGGCTCAAGCAGCATTACGGCATTTTTCATACCACACCACTCTCATATTGCTGAGATGCGAATGCGATGTCTCATCGGCATATGCATTGAAAATTGTGAAAGCTTTGAAAAAACCTCTCAAGTAAAAGCATTTCTAGTTTTATATCAATTTCTTTTTTCCTATTACAGTAACACAAATATTTATTTAAACATAAATAGATACAATGATAGATTCTAAATAAAGTTACGAAATTCTAAGTTAATGTGCCATCATTCAAAGTGAACAAATGTTTTGTGTGGCAGAGATTCTTAACCTTTAAAAACTATAAAAAATATTAAACTTAAGTTTTCTATATAGAATGTAATTGAGCTGCAATACAATAAGTGGTGGAATTATATTACTCATCAATTTACTACGTGAACAACTGCGTAATCGAAAAAAAAAATCAATTCAATTATTTCAAAAAATACATACAAAATTACATTTTAAATGATGTATTCAAGCACGTTTCAAACTTTTAGATAAGGTAGCACAGAATAAAAAATAGTACCTACAAGTAACTTGTTAATTTAAAATATACTTTTCTGGAATAATTAATTAAATTACCTATAATTGAGAATTATTTGTAAAACTTATACCTACTTAGAAATGTTGTACGGCCCTGCTCAAAGCAGTCTAACACAATCACAAATCACGTAAATGCTAGTTCTATTGATTCTCGTTTGGATTACGTCTCGATCTATCTACCGGCGTGACACCTCCTGCTTTGCCTCCGATACGCTCTTTGAAGCCTCGAGACAGTGATCGATGCTTTTTTGAGCTCAGGAATTGGATTCCAGTTAACATGGTTCTTCAATTCAGTTTCATATGTAGGTGGAAATCACGATGTCAAGTTGTTCTACGTTTATTATGGCAACAATATTTACATAAAATGATTATTTTATATAAGAAAAATCTGCGATCTTCAAAATTTAAGCATTTTTTATTTACATTATATTCTTTCTGCGTCTATTTAGTAAATAGTAATTTCCCAAAATAAAATGCAATATAAAAAAATATAGAATATGTGTAAAATTATCGTGTTCTAATTTGAAGTACCATCTACACTTCGGTGTATCTCAAATTACCATGACAGGTTGAAAAACAAGCATGACCTCTAAATTATATGGGCTGCTGTACTTGTCGAGAGTCATGGTTCTATCCTAGCGTAAATTATTGTTCTCATAAATATATTCTTTGTGGTGAAGGTATTATAAATGGGTAGAAATACACTTAGAATAATTGCATACCCCATTAATCGTGGTCAGGCCATTTACCCGCTACCCTCTTTCCAATTTCTACAGTTTCGACACACAGGATGGCCGTTGAAAAAGCACTCCTGTACTTTTTTCACCTATGGATCTCGTGAAGAATTTAAGCTCGTAAAATAAAAGGGGGTTTGAACGATAGATACCTGCTGGGTGAGCCTGGCTGATGTCTGGAAAATGTGAAATTGTACACACATGTAAAGGTATTGGCAAGGGGCCTGAGTAATGTATTTGTTATTATTCTCGTAAAAGACAAAAAATATGGAATTACCTTTTATGTCCATGGTACGTACGTACATTAGTTTTCTTTATTTTGCAAGCTGGTTTTGAATTTATTTTTTGAAGTCTTGCTTAAAAAGAGAAATTTACATTTTGGGTATAGAATAGGATATACAATAGAATTTACTAAAACACGAAAAAATTATGTAAATAAAAATAATTCCGAAGTCGAAAGAAACGACATAAATAAAGTACATAATTATGTTATTCTCTACGTCCTTTTCTAAGCCTTAGGGACGTCAGCAAAAATATAATTATTGTCATTTCTATTTACTTTTATATCTACGTGAGCACGAATTTTATTGGCGGGCGCCTGATATATCGCGATGCCAATCGTAAATCTGTTGCGGTGAAATAAATAATTTAAAACTAATGAAACCTTCCCTGCACTCGTAACGCGAAGGTGGTGGGCGATTTAGCTTTATCTTTTCAAGAAACCTGTCAGGTAGGTAGGAATACCTACTATTTAATGTTACTTATGACTTATGAGTAGGTACCTAATAGTGCCTAATAACGAAGTATTTACAAGATTTATTTTTAACCATGTAGAATTTAAATTCGCATTTTTTTAAACATAATTATCATAAATGGGCAGTGATATGAGTCATATTTTTTTTAATCGTAATATATTTATTGTATTCCGTCTTTTTTTAACTGTAAACATTATTTATTTTTATGGTAGATAGGCATAAATATTTATGTATTGTATAAAAAATTAAATATACCTACATAAATGTTTTTCTTCTCACTCTGAAACCTATTATATTTAACTAGCTGTCCTCCGTCCGCGTTTTGATCCACGTTCCCGAGATAAAAAGTTACCTATAAACCTTCGGGGATAGTGTATCTTCCTATTAATGAAATATTTTTTCGAACCCGACCGGTAGGTCCAGAGATAAGCGCGTTCAAACAAACACTTCAGTTTTATTATTATTATATAGATGTGATATAAGATAGAAGTGATAAAAAAATCATCACATGGAGCTAGATAGAAGTGAGCTATATCGTTTCATCCATCTCTTTCAATATTATTAATATTAGAAGAGCAAAAACATATTATAAGTAAAATATCATATCAATTTCTTTATTCAAGTACAATGTAAGATTATTTATTCAGTAGATTAGGTTTGGTATACACACTGGTATTCAGGCGTTTCGTAACGCTATCAGACAGCATCCATTACTCGTGTTGTGAATAAAAGTTCGAGTAACGTCTCGTGAGAATTCACAGAAACACCAAAATAACTGGAATAGAAGCGTAACAACCCTACTGTTTTCTCAAATAAATATATAACCTTAATAACAAAGCCTTACCTACCTAAAAAACTATTAACTTACCTATATAATATTACCTAAACATCAATTTCAAAATATTATAGGGGAAAAAAATATTTTATAACCATTTCATCAAGTTCTGAAATAAGATACAATTTAAATACAAATAATCTCTTCCTCAATTCAAAATTGCCATTATACGTATACCATTTATAACTTAAAGCACCACTGTCTACAGTAAATTGTTATCTGCCGAGCTACCATTATGTGTTCTCGTAAATAGACCTCATATAATATTAAATAATGTTAATAACGGATTACTCAACAAGGCTATCACAGATTATAGGTACTTACATTATAATATTCTGGTCCAACTACACCTATCAGCATCAATACACGTTTGCCGGTTGATTTTAACTTCGTGAGCATGAAATACCATACTATAAGAGGTGTGCAGGATAGTTCAGATGCGGTTAGAAGCTTTAATGTGATCAAAATACCTTCTATGGATGCGGAAGCCCTCTGGCTCACAATTGCCGCATAAAATAACTGGCTAACGATGGATGTTGATAAATATGTTGAGACCTAAGACGTTCTTATTTCTTACCTAAGTTACTAATAATACGTATCTTGCACAATTGCATTACCATTGTTCTCGTCTGGACATATTATACAAACGCTAACAACTGCAAAATTAATTCCGCGAATTTTATGACAAACGAAAATAGACCTAAGTGCGCCAGTTGTAAACTTTATTATGGCGATTAGGGGTGTTAATTTACGATAACGTATACAGAAAATGTATTATGCAGTACGGAAACGCATTGCTTTCTAGATGTGCGCGTGCGTGCTATCGGACATGTGTTTTTGTGACGTTGCTGTCGCTCGACGACTACGCTGCAAAAAAATCTTATCGAATAATAAAATTACTAGCATTAACTGACCGGAAGCTTTGCACATATCCTCTCTAGCTGGAATGATCTGTTATGGTATCTGTTGAAACCGATCCAATTTGTTTTTATAACTAGATCAATTCGAATTTTTATTCACAAAAACAATAGCGTACAACATAAAATATTTTATTTCTCTAACGAAAATACATTCTTGTGGAATTTGAATTACTCGCAGTAGTGCTCATGTACCATGTAACAATCCTTAGTAAACATGACCATTATTATATTTTTTTATGAACAAAGCCGGTGAAACGACTGCGCAATGGAGTCAACAGGCTGTAACCACATCTTTGACAGGCTTATTGTTTCTCCTCCTATCATATTGTCAACGAAACCACCCCCTCTTTTGTCCCTTTACTTTTTTATAAAGTATAATGTATCAGTAAGTGGCCCACCATAGTGGCATGTGACTCGGTTTCTTCTTTATCTGTGCTTGTGTTTGTGTTTTGAGAATTACTGTGACCAAATGTGGTTTATGAAATATGACTACCTCTATCAAGTATTGTTTGCAATTCTTTTGCTGGCTTATTATGAAGAATGCTACGCTATTTCAAATACTAACTTCAACGCTAATATCAGAGCTTACTCTGTAGTTGAGGACGCTGTAAGTTATGATCTATCAATAAACAGTATAGTAGACATAAAATATTAGATCTTATTTTTTTTTTCAGAATTCCACAAATGTCAAAACTTTGCAGAAGGAAGACGAAGGGAGTCATGCAGGATTTTTACCAGTTACTGGTCCTATAAAATTTAAGGTGAGAATGATTTGATTTCCTGATTTAGGTACCCGGCTTCCTTCAAATCTACAATTATGATGCAATTTTCATATCAACTATGCAAAGATCTAGTTTATAATGGAGTAGGTACTCAAACCAGGTGCAATTACTTCATCACGCAGCCATAAACATTCAATGCATTTTAAATGCAGAAACACGAGCAACTGTTGGTGACGGTGGGAATATCACTAACATGGCCCACATTCTTGATAAACTTGCTTGAACGGAAATGTGACTCAACCGGCACCCGATATAATAAAATAACATTGATATTTTTTTATATAAAAATCCTAATGTAACAACTCGTCTCAATCATTATAAATAGTTCTATGAATTCTCGGAAATGTTAATTAAAATACATCATTGTTATAATAGTTGTTAAAGATAGTACTTTTCTTTAGAGACTGGGCTCAAAACATGCATAACTGAGAACCTTTTCCCGTGACGGCCTCGACCTCGACGCTACAGTTAGTCAGATTTCAAATCAGTTCCCAGTAATAATGAATAATGCTTTCAAGTTAAACAATCTTAAAACGAAGTGAAGATAAAACCCATATGAGTCACAGCAGTTAAAAACTCGCAAAGTAAAACAATACAGAGCTAAAGAATTCAAATAAAAATGATAGTTTTGCAAATAAGTTTTTAAAAAAGCTTTCGTGGTGATTGAATAACTAATAAAAAGAAAAGGATTGACTGTATTCTTGATAGAAATGTAGGTAGTAACATTGAAATAGAATTCAGGTTGAAAATAATAACCCCAATTGGAAAGTGTGTGACTAAAAGACTTCGTTGTTTAGAGGATCGTAAAGAATTACTGGAGCATAACATAAATACCACACACTAGGTATATCAATGCCATTTAAACTAAAGTAGAAAATTGCAATTGAAGAAATGATTGCAGAATATAATGTGATGGAGAAAAAGAGACTAATTTATGACTTCGTACAAGTAATAGGTTTGTGACATAAGCAAAAAATATGAGTCATATTTTTGTAATGGTAAAACTCCACAAGAATGTATCAACAACATTGATCAAAGATAAATAGGGTTTAGAGGAATAAGAGAAAAAATACATTTCTTGTGTGAATCATTTTTTCGGTTAAAATTCCAGGAAATATCTGACAGTGCATTATCCAGCTCGAGCCGTGGGTTATTACACTACGACCATGCAGGTAAGACAGATAAATTAATTATGATATTGTTACTCGTCAACTCTCCACTGACTGCTCTAAGACCCAACTACTTCTAATTTTATAGAATTGTCTCTTAGTTGCCGAGTCATAAAGTTTAATCAATTTACTGTATTTGCTGGCAGTAAATTATTCCTACCTACTTTGTGAATTACTTTCTTGTCTCTTGATAATCTGGCTGACGGTCCACCTGATCGTAAATGGTCACAGACATTTGCAATACCAGGGAGATGAGGAAAAACATGATGATAACATCCTTAAAACAACAGGTTATGGATTAAGCGAATATGAAGAGCACCCACACTACGGACATGGTTACGAGTATCAAATACATAATACAGATCACCATGATAATTCTAATCATCACGACTATCATGATCATCACGAGCCTCATGAATATCATCACCATGGGCCTCATGGAATAGATCTTCATGATTCTGATCATCATCATGGCTTACAATATAGTCATAGATATCACCATAAGCATTATGATCACGTAAGTGTCCAAATACCTACATCTTTTTTTGTCTTATGACTGTAACAAGGGGAATCTCTGTTGTATTAGGTACTGCACTAGAATATAACTCTTCTTTATTGAAATTTTAAAAAAGTAGGTAGGTACCTATGTATTTGAAATTATCGAAATTTCAACCTATAGGATAAACTGTGCGTTGAGTAAAATTTGGTACTGTATGTTTAAGACGATCCGTAAATGGTCCACAAAAACCTGTCCTTTTGGAAATCTTTCATTTAGGGAGTGATACTGGTTTGAACTTTGCAAGGTAGGTACGTCATTGGAAACAAACTTCTTGTTTCTTAGTATATTTTCTTTACATGTTATTCACCAAGTTACGTAGGTACTTAGTAGGTACCTATTTATGAATCTTTAATGCTTTTATATAACGTTATTAATAATCTTAAATTATGCAGTAGTAGTAACTATGCTCCTAAACAAAATCCCACAAACGCCGTGTAGGTTGGCAAATTATAGTTTAGACGTTGCTAGTTGTAAATTGAAAAGCAATAATAAGCTACACAAAGCTATCGCTATATTATCTCAATAAGGAAAATTGTACATTCATCAGTTCATTCATTAAAAACCTACCTATCACGCAGTGCGGAGTTTTAGCTATTTTTGTAGGTATTGTTTAGGTAACTGTTACAGTTTAATTATTTATTAGTAAGTCTGATGTAGATTAATTGCCTTGGCTTACTGACTTTGTTTCTCCAGAACAGATCACAATTTGAATACCAAGAGGTGAATCGATTGTGTGAAAGATGTTATAAGTAAGAAAGGAGTGATCGTACCAATATAGAAAGGCTGAGAAAGAAGGGTAAATAATGCGCCTACTCATTCATGCGCAAATGATTGGGAAAAGGACAGGCATATGATGAATGCAGAATACATTTTCAATATTTTTAACACAATACTAATTGATATCGTTCTTTTTAGGCGTTAGGAGCAAAGACAATACTGTGGCCAATAGCTGGGATTGCATTATTAGGTGCTGCAGCAGCATTGGTCAGCAACCCAGTACTTCTGCAACTTGGAGTAGTATCAGGTAGAAGAAAACGTGACACTGATGCCTGGGGTCCTGACTTCATTACTGAAGCAATTCAACGACCAATACTTTACAAACGAAATGTGGATGAGAAATTTAATACTCATACTAATAATGAAAAAGTAAATAGGAAATCGTTATCGAGAGATGAGTTAAAAATAGTTAAACGTAAAATTGCAATGAAAAATATTAAACAGAGAACAGCTAGAAATACAGACAGCCAAGAAAATGATGATGATACCCGTAAATTCATACCAATACCTTTATTAATGAGAAATAAATATTAGAGCTAGAGCTAGTATAAGTATGTTTTGCTTTATAGATACTTATGTTAGAACTTTCGATTTAAGTATTTCAATTAATTAATAATTAAGATCACTATATCAACACTATGTACCTAGGTACCTACCTACTGCATTTTAATTGTGTATAAGGTATATAATGTAATAATTCAAGTTGTATATAACAGTTATGTATGTGTTAGGTACTTACCAAATACAAAGTATCCACAACGATTTTTTAACACTCTTAACTATATAATGAAGTTGATAACACACACTTAATTAAAATGCTGCACTTAACACTTAACTGTACTAAACATGTAACAAACAACCTACGCAAAATAATCACTGTGCACTGTCGAAGACATTTTACAGTTCAATACACAGAAATATTGACAAAACAAACTATAAACCGTCAATAAAATTGTTTGGGCAAACGTCATCAAAGAACCGATTCAACCGATCATACGGTGTTTAGTTTACGAAAGGAGTGAAGTTGAACTTGCGTTCCGACAGAGACGAGGCACATTTGAATGAAGTTGGCTACCTATTGACCCTTCTATGTGTGCGCGTACGCAGCGGAACGTGTTCGCTTCTGCGATAGCAAAGGGGTGTTGAAAAACTTGCTTTAAAAATGAACATGTGTGAGTATATAATAAACAGAGAAAGTATTCATGTGTGAAGAGGACTTACGGACGGTAATAATAATAATTGTACTGGGTAACTACATAATTGAGGGAGAACAGGACAGGCGACAGGGACAAAAAGTTACCTAAATTAACTTAGTTGAAGTCATGGTATGGTACACACGGCCACAGATCAAGCTACACATTTTTGTTGCAAAATAGCTCCTATTACAACCGCATAAGGTACCGCAGTGTTGATCAGTGTTGATCTGTGGCCGTATGTACACATACGTATAATTTAGAAACTGGAATTAGGTTCATCTTACGTCAAACTTACTTCTTTGTAAATGTATTTTTCATTCATCCTTTCAGATTTTATAATTAAATACAGTGTCATAAAGTTTCTTCCAATCATATTATTAACACACAATTATTTTACACTGCCATCTAGTTGAATGTTAAACAACTAAAATGATAAGTAAGTTGCAGTATGAATAGGTTACTAGTCTAGTAGGTAGTAGTAACACAATACACCCAAACATAGTTCTGTGCTATAGTAGTATAAACTCACAGAACAAGATGTCGCTAAAACAAACATATTCACCATAGAGAGATAGGTACGTCACTTTAAGATTAAAATTAATTAAATACCTTATGGTTTCACCTACTACGTTCCCGGGATAAAATTAAAAAGTAGCCTAGGTATAACCTTCGGGAATAATGTGAAGTTTAATATAGAATATTAGTGTAATATTTTTTCGTATTCGACCGGTAGAACCAGAGATTAGAGCGTTCAAACAAAGAAACAAACTCTTCAGCTTTAATATTAGTAGTAGGATATAGATAATTGTGTAAGTATTTATTTTAAGAATCACTATCCCTTGCAATCTAATTGTTATTCAAAAAAGCTGAAACGAGTTATAAACATATTATTACAATATTTAAAAAAATACAATAATTTTACATACAAGTTAATTCAAAATATTTATTAGGTATCAAATCAATGGGTTAGTTAATTATCAACTATGTGGAGCTGCCTATTTATAGATTTCAAACTTTGAATCCGAACTGAAACAAAAGAAAAACATTTTTCTTTTACCTTCATTTTTAGGACCGATTTTATAATAGTCAAAATTAGAACATATTTTGCATAGGTATCAGAGAAATAACTTATCCTAGGTTTATCTAGCGATTGAAAAATGGGACTTTAGAGAGAGAGAGAGATTGAATGACCTATTATTAATATATAATAAAATTATTAAATGCTTTCACTAACCTTTGGTGCATTTTCAACGGTACATTTAAATATCAGGGCAGCTCTTTCACAGCCCTTCTCCCCATCACTTACTTCTGAATCATTAACTGAAAATAAAAAAATAATAAATTGTGCTTTTACTATTAATAACAACCTAATTTATTTCCATTACAAATAGGTACATTTCACCATCTGCATCATACTTGTGTATGGGGTGAGTACTGATAACCAGGTCACAGTTTACACTATTTTGGTTGTCAGGGTAACCTTTTTATGTGAAACTATGTTGTTTTGCTTATTAAAAATGTATTTATTTATAATAATAATAAAGTTTTATTTCAGTTTAGGCACAGTTTGACCCATGTTTATAGGTCTACTAAATTTTCTATTCAGATTCACCCGGATCTAATTCAGGTCAGGTAACACAAGATAAACCGCCTGTCATATATATCTGCTATAATTTCACTTAATATCAAAGAACTGTAATTTTAAAATTAGCTTCTGCTTGTAACATTACCTTTTACGCAAAGATCAGCCATTTTCTTTCCATTCTCCAATCGTTTCTCGTCACCATTTTTAGTTTTCTCAGCTAATTTGTAAGCATGTTCTATATTATACAATCCTTTATCAGTCATCTGAAATATGTATTTTTTTTATAATACATAGATTCAAAAACTGTTCAGCCGCAAAATTATAAGGGGGTTGGAAGATTTCATATAAAAATACAGCTATCTTCCTCTACTTCAAAGCCACATTTATGTTATAACTGACACACTACACTCACTCATCTTTAGTTTTTGATGAAAGAACACGAGGAAACCTACCTACATGATCGAGAGAGAAGTTAAAGGGAAATCAATCGTCATGAACTTTTATAGTTCGGTGCCTTAGTAAGAGAAACGATTGGAAATATGTAACATGTATTGATAAAATAAACTGTGATCCTACTTACAATCCCCTCACGTTTGTAAGCACAAGCAAGTAAACACTTTGATTTTACATCCTTCGGCGGGATCAAGTTTTGCAGCTTCACTAGCTCAGACATTTCCACAGGATGGTCTTTTGTGCATGACATTACTATTTTTATGAATTCTACCTTCATTTCCTCCTCTGTCATGGCCTAAAATGCAAATAACGTACACCAATTTATGGTTTATTACAAGGAAAGAGTTTAAAAAATCCGTATTTAATAATATGTCATTGTTATTTTCAACTTACGTAAGAATATCCGCATAATAGAAAAACAAAAAACAATCGCCACATTTTGTACAAAATTCTGGACGAACTATTTATTACTGAATGATAAAATATTTTTTCTACCTTTAAATACTTACGCATATTGTTTCAGATTTTCAAATATAACTCAAATTACATGAATTTAACGTCCATTGTCATTATTTATTATTATTTACGAGTCACTGGTTTGCGATACAATCTGCTCTCAAATTATTTCCTCAAAATTTTCATTTTCCTGTAATTAATAGTTATTTTAAAAATAATTGCTTCGGTCAATATAAAAGTACCTATACCTACCCGATGTATTTATATAAACATGTGTGTATTTATCATTCAAATTAAACAGTATCAAAAACCAAATTTCGCTTTTTTCATTACAAAAAATTATATTGAATATTGTATCACTTTTCTACCCATCAATACAATGATCGTGTTTTGTTTATTTTGACAGCGGGGCATAATGGTTAATGCAAAATTAAAATAGAAAAGAATTAGGCATTATATCTCGCGGGACATTCAACGTGGGACATAATGACTAAAAGCCCCAAATACCATGATATTTAAATCCTTCAAAATATATAAAGACAATTAGTATTCTCTCTAAAAATATGTCCTTACTGAATATGTATCATTATAACTTTTCTTAATTTAGCAGGAATAAGACCGGTAGGATGATTAAAGGAAAAAATTACGTTTGTTTTTTCCTCAAAATATCTTTATTAAATAACTCTCTACAAATAAGCATAGATGTATATGATAGACAATCGTCCAGCTGTTCTGTATTAGATACGTCATACTTTAAATATTTTGCACTCAAATGAAGTCAAACTGAAACAAAAACAAAATTATTTGCATTAAAAATAAATTGTGACTTTCAAATAATGGCCGTAAAGTAGTAAATTTAATTTATAAGTAGGACACACCTGAGATGATTTTTCTACGCTACATTTGTAGATCAAAGCAGCTCTTTCACATCCTTTATCACCATCGTTTACTGAGACATCATTCACTGTAAAAAATACTATATGTATCATAATCGAAAAAAGTATTTGTACCTATGTAATGAAAGTGTCGTTGACCCATACGATACCAGTTTTACAGGCCTCTGTAAATTCTTCACTTTTTTTAATTTTTTCAGGATCACCTGACAAATATTTTTGTGATATGTTATTAACTCCTTCAATCGATAAAAAGCCGTTTTCATCCATCTGGAAATTTAAAAAAATAATTTGCCTAATTAATTGAACACTAAATCTTATTATTCTATCTACTGCTCCAAGAAAAAATAAGGATAATTTATTTTACAACTATAATAACTAATTATTATAAAAGATAATAATAGGACATGATCATCAAAAATGTGTTTCCGGTAAATGAAGAACATTAGCTGTAACAACTGTAGTCAGGTGGCATTGTTCAACGAGCGTAGACCGTGAAATTAGTACAGCCATAATCACTGACCTTGCTACACACTTGAAATTCATATATCTAGGTACACCTACACCATGGTGTGCAATCTCGTTACTCATTCAGAAAATTATATTAAAACAATACGCAACCCTTCTTGTGCAGCCTAGTAAAATGGGTCAAACAAAGCCGCTATCTGTTTCTCCCTATACTTCTTCTAAACTACGGAACGGATTCTGATACGATTTTCACTAATACAAAGAGCGGTGAACGAGGAAGGCGGGTAGTTAGACGACAAATAAATTTTCACTAGAAATATACACATAATGACACTAGGAATATAATAAAATAAATAAATAAAACAAATTTATTTCAAGTTACCAAGTCTCACTAAAGAACACATAATTAAATTGCAGCAGTACCAGATATAGGAGCAATCTAAACTACTAAAAATCATTGCCAGAATAGTGCTTGAGCTGGTCCAAAAAATGGATGCGGCTTAGAACAGTTATTTGTAGAAGTCAATGAAACATTTAGCGATTTATACCTACCCTCTGTATTTCAATGCTAAGTAAATATTTGACTTACCATTCCTGCCCTTTTAAAAGCACAAGCAAAAAGACATTTTGTAGATTCTTTATCAGGCATCTCTTTTATTTTCAGACGTGCCATATCCTCTGCGGTTACTGGATATTCCTTTAGGCATTCAATGACCATTTCCACATATTTATTCTTTAATTCATCTAATGATTGAGCCTGAAAACAGGTTTTCATGTAAACATTTGTTCGGAAATTATTATTTTTCCAACACTTTGTTGCATTTCTTTATATTTATATTATTTTGGACCGAACTATGACGTTCTAACTAGTAATGATTGAAACATAATTTCTTTTCACTTGAACGTTTTTTTGACTTACCGCGATATAAGAAGCAAAATAACAGGTGAAAATAATAAAATATAACATAGGATTATACATATTTGCAGTTTAACGCTGAATCACAAACAAATTCCAATGCGTGAATGTGTGAATTGTTATAAATAAATTCTTTATATACAGCAATTTACGATAAATATAGGGTAATACTAAGGTATCAAATCCTAATAAAACACCTAGTTGGATCAAAATATCTGAAATTGTTTGAGCAAATATAGCGCTTATTCCGAACTATTACAATACATACTATAAAAGTTTTGATAATATAAAATACGACAAACGAATGTAATTTTGAAATTGTGTCAATGTAAAATATCAAAGCCTTTTGTGGCCACCATGTAGTTGTAAACACAGTATTGTGTGATATGATGACTGATGACCATGAGGAATATTACCTCACATATTCTTATCATTTTAATCAAAAGAGCAATCATCAGTAAGTTAGGCCTTGAAACCTGAAGGCCTCAAAATAGACATCAGTATTTAAAAAATAGGTGCGTAATATTATGTATTGAACTCGTGAATCTTAGAAGATATAGATTATTATAATTTAATAAACCGAACATCCAAAATCCAGACTCTTCAAGCTTGTAGCTATAAGTTCGTCAATTTAAAACCAACTAATTATCTTCAAATTACTGCCTGAATACAATACTAATCCAAAAATGATCATGGGTTAGCAAGTAGCTCGTTATTTCATTATGAACATGTCATCTATATAAATTCAGAATTACCAAAAAATCTGACAGTAAGTCACGGCTCTTTGATATAATAGCAAATGTAACAATGTTTCAGGTTCAGATGTCAATTTTGTTATGTTTTCTTCGCTTTTTAGCTTTGTCGCCATATTTGGCAAATGTAAGTTTATGAAATATTTTTGGGGATCAATGTTGTTTCTTTGCCAATTTAGAATCCACAGAGGCAGATAAGCTGCCACAAGTATTCAATAATTTCTCCTAGAATCTGCACCCTACCTATATTTGGCAACATAAAATTACTGATTCATATTTTATAACGTTTCAGGCTATAACACCAGAACAGAAAGCCATGATGCATGAGCAGTACGAGATGGTAGCAATAAATTGCATCAAAGAGAACGTCATTACAGAAGATGACATCGTCAAAATGAGAGCCCGCCAGGTCCCTTCAGGTCCAAATGCGCCATGCTTTATGGCTTGCATTATGAAACACGTTGCCGTAGTGAGTAAATAATTTATGAAGAGCACCTTAAAGTTAAATTGTTTACTTAAGTACCCTTTACGACAACTAAAAACGCCTAGAGTTAAATTTTTTATTATAGTTATTTCTTTCACGGAAAACGTAACTCAAAATTTAATTATACTTACTAACTGTTATTAGACGTAAAATGCAAACAATGCATATTATGATAGTTTCAAACATTTAACATACAGTTAATTTGACTCTATCTTAATTGAAAAATAATTATGTTTTTTGGTAAAGATTTAATACTTAATAATAATATACCTATGTGGCATTGTTGAACTTTATTAAAAAAAATCGTTTACAGATGGACGAAAAAGGACTAATACAAAAAGAAGCTGCTCTTGAACTAGCAAAGACTGTTTTTAATGACGACGAAGAACTTAAAAACATCGAAGACTATCTTCATTCATGTTCACATGGTAAGAGAAAACATATAAATCTTTGTAAAAAAAAAACTCAATCCGGTAGGATACTTCATTATCGGAGAAATATCGCCAAATACCTACAGGTGTGTTCTGGCTAAAAGGTTATCGATACTAAAAAAATCATTTTAATAAAATTATAATACTTTCAGTCAATACTGAACCCGTCAGTGATGGAGAGAAGGGTTGTGACCGAGCCATGCTTGCGTTTAAATGTATGATAGATAACGCTTCTAAGGTAACAAACATTTATTTTACTACTTGAAACATTATTATATTTTGAATATTGATTATCAAATTGTTTTACTGCGTCTTTACTTTACTTTTAGTAGGTAATAGGTAAACTTATAGCCATCAGTTTTTTTTTTTCATAAGGCTATTAATAATAATAATAATTAACTTATGACTTGGAATTCATAAGTTGATTGAAACTCACAGTAGATAATTATGATAAATTATTTCAGTTCTTTCACCACTAACTTTTGTATTCTTTCTATTACAGTTTGGTTTCGATTGGTAATTTTTACTTAATCCAGACAATTTGCAAGAATTTGGACCTAACTATTGTATTAAATATAAGCCTATAACTTAAAGTAATTTGTATTTAGACAAAAATAGTAAATGAGATCATAAATTATTCTGTATTTTCCATTCCTTTGTAAGAAAAAAATATGTTAGTAGTAATTAAACAAGAATAGCTCCTGATAAATCTAAATTATTAACACTTTAGATCATTATCAAGCTATTTAAATGATTAATGTTTGCAAAAACATATTCCTATGTAATTAAAATTAACGAATGAATAAATTTTGTGACGTCTCCTAGAACCCAAATAAAACGGATGTGTCATTATTCTGACTACTCGATTCTATTGTTCGTAATCGGCATATCGCTTAACCGATTAAAAGCTTGAAATTGAAGGCTCTCAGTCCAGTGTTTTACAGGATATTAACATTGTTTACACTTCAGAAGTAAGTATAAAACTAGCCGTTTCTTTAAGTTCACCATCACATTAATCTCAGTCATCGTATTGTGTACAGCACTCATTAGAAAATATTATACTTTAAAGGAAAAAAATGCATTCAGGAATTGCATTTGTCGTGTTTGCTGTTCTCTTGAACAATGCATTGGTAAGTACATCAACTGTTATTTCTTATGTTTCTCCTCTATAATCTTTGTCTTTCTTTCCCGAATTAAGTGAGTTGGTTTATAAGTCATCTCCGGCTCTTTCCGTTATACGAGGTTAGAAAGTGCTGGATATATTTAAGACTTGAATTTTGCTAGACGTCATTACGGAGAACTATCCTTAAGGAGCTTAAACTGTAGATCTATCATATTATTATTTATACCCATTTTTCAGGCAATCACTGAAGAACAGAAAACTCAATTAAAAGCCAAATTCTTGGAAGTAGGTACTGAATGCTTGAAAGAACATCCAATTTCAGAAGAAGATATTAATTCCTTCAAAGAAAAGAAGTTCCCTGAATCTGAAAATGCAGGCTGCTTTAGCGCTTGTGTGTTCAATAAAATTGGAGTTGTAAGTTAAATAAGTCGATCAATTAGTACTACAATACTGACACATATAACCTAATACTTAAGTAGGTATTAATGATCGATCATAAATCGTTGGCAAAAAATAAGAGACATGTAAAGTAAGCGAAGTAAGCGATGATAACTCAGTAATAGTGACGTCATGGGTTCGAAACTAATGAAGAAGAATAGTACTCGTCGAAGACCTCCATGTTAAAAATCCGTGGACAAGCACCTACCGGCCTGTTTGAAGAGTTTAAATACACTTATGAAAGCTGAAGTCTTTTCAGAATAAGTTACCTAAAGTTTTTTTTTTTCAGTTTAGTGACAAAGGTGAACTGCATCACGAGCCAGCATTAGAGCGAGCGAAGGAGATATTTGAAAATGAAGAAGAATTGAAAAACATACAAGAATTACTTGTTACGTGCGCTAAAGGTAAGATTGACTCATAATTTCTACCAACTCGGTCCACTAAAAGGCAAGTAGGTAGGTACTACTAACTACCAGTCAAATAAAATCTTTTAAAGAAAGATTGGAAGTCTATCCCTACTAATATGATAGCCACTTTGGGGGTTGAATTATAAATAGGGGATAAAAGAACGGATCATGTGGATGGCTGTAAGCTAGGCTTTGTATAAAGAAACTTTGTATTTACTATTTAAGTATTATATTATTTTTTTTATATTTACAGTAAATGACGAAGAAGTTACTGATGGTGAAAAGGGATGTGAACGCGCCAAGTTAGCCTTCAACTGTTTTAATGAACACCATGAACAGGTATATACCGAATTGTTTTATTATTATTGATATCTGTATTAATCTATTTGGGCAGCAGAACTACTAACTCCGGCCACATCTCAAGCCCAAAAAATGCGCCTAATTGCCTGTTTCTTATTATAAGACTGAACTTTCAACATTGAATTTGTTTGAAAAGGAGCTACAAAAACAATTAATTTAAATTAACAAGTAATTTAAATATTATTTCGAAGTTAGTAATTTAAAATGATTAGGTATATTCATTTTAGATATTTCTTGTTTTCTTTTTTCAGTTTGGATTTTGAACCTCTTCGAGTTAGTAACTTTTTAAATGACAACGAAGCAGTGATTATGGACAACGCATTCATAGTTCCTATAAAAGCATAACATTTTGGATTGTGGACTCAAGTTAATTGTAATTTAATTATTAATATATTTAATTATTAATAAATTAATCAGGTACCTTAATAGCTAGTTGTTTCTTTTTATTGCCTTTGTAGTCTACTCCTATCATACGTACAATACGATATATCACATAAAAACAGACGTTTTACACCGTATATAATACTAATTTTAATTCAATTGTTTGTCTTCTTTTTTACGGTATTTTCATATATTGTTAAGAAATTATTGATAAAAAAAATGTGCACATTGTCAGACACATGGTGACTGATTTATCAACTATAGAGTGAAGCGAGCCGAGTACTGAATAAGAAATAGTACGATGACACGATGGCGATCTATTTCCTACGTTCCCTAAAATTAGTACGTAGGTATAGATAGACAGTTTCATTTAAAATATATAAAATGCAGGTGCATTCAACCAATATTTTACACGTAGAGTAATTTCCCAGATTTGTATGAAATTTATACATATCCATAATAATTTTCCCGTGGGACTAACTTCTACCTGCCTTACCTTATTTCTTTGGCGATATTGAGGTACATATCGAATAGTTTTATTAGTTATTTTAATTAGCAGTTTTACAAAAAGGAAACTACAGACATTAACTTTAAACTGCAATATACTTCCTGTCACAAAACATTTTTACGGTATCTGTAATTGTTAATTAACAAGTAGGACTCGAAATTCTGAAAAGAACTATGATGAAAAACCATTTATGAAAACAAATTTCTTATAACTCTAGAAGCTTTTAATTTTAAACGATATTTATAGTACAATCCAAGAGTATGTATAGAAAATTTTATCAAAGCGATCGCTGCTGCTTAGCACCTAAATGCTTAATAAGCATTAATCGGCAAGGTTCCCTGCAAGAGTTTCCTATTTGGATGACAAAAGTAATGTGTTAGCGGAAAAAGCTCCCGGACTACTGATCTCCCGAGGCTTTGATTACTTTTGATGATAATTACTGAGCAAATTGGTGAACTTCGGACCCCTCTGCAAACTCTTGCGAATTCTTCACAAATGGAAAAATACTGTTGCAAATACAAAGAATCAGAGCCCAAATATAAGCAGAGCGTGTATAGGTACTATGGAAAATAATAAAAACAAGATAAGAGGTTCATACAATTTGATTAGTTGAATTAACTGCATCTAAATCCTAATCATTATAGCATCACTTTCCGCTCATAAAACGTATATTATCGTATCAAAATAAACTTTATTGCAAAACCATTAAACATTGTCATTTAAATAGTTGGAATGGATTGGAAACATCATCAGTTACTTCGCTTACCTTACAAGTATTGTTCTTTATTATTTAATTACCAACGCCTTGGTAAGTAATATGGTTAGGATTTGGAGCTAATTAGATAAATAACCTTAAATACTTACTTAATTGAGTTTATAATATCAACAGCATCTACAACCACTTTTGCCTTTTCCTTCACTACAATGATTTTGCCAAAGATATCAGCACTTAACTCACAAACTTATCAATGCAAAGCAATAATTTGAGCTTTTATTGATGGAAAACTTCGTGAAAACCATAGCACGGTGGTAGTATCCTAAGTAGTAAGACCTGCCTGGCTATCCTTTAGTTGAAAATCTGTCGCCATGCACCTACCGGTATGATCCGATAGCTGCACTTGAGACCCAGTTTTCTTCTAGGCTTTGAGCGCTTACAACCATCGACCATATCATCACTGACCATGATGAGATTATGGTCAAACACGGCCTGTGTATACCTACAAAAAACAGTCAATATCATGTAGTACAGATCCAATTTGGTTTTACCGCCCGGAACTAACTCGTAGGACGTTAAGCGGTGTGAAATCGAATGTGTATGCTTTAAAGCGAACATCCAGCATCATAATCGAAGGTCGGACATCACCCAAACTGTCATATAATGTCCCGGAAACTCGTGATCTGTTTACTATAAAACATGTAAAAGTCCCAAATGGATCATCACTTGCGTTTCATAGACGAAAAAGACTGAATGTTGCTGTATTTTTTTAGCTGTGCCAGAAGAAACGAAATTAAAATGATGGACAAGTGTGTGCTTCTTTGTTTCGTTGTAGCAGTTTGGTTTGTCTCTGAAAGTATTGGGGTAAGTAAACTTGAATATCTTCTTTTTTATTATCATAATCAAAGTATATAGCTCGTGGTATTCGAACCCAACCCGACAATGAGCTTGAGCTTTCACGGTACAAAGTATCCTATGAACTCAAGTAGAAAACCTGCACTTGACACATCACAGAAAAAAACCAATATTTATAAATAACCATTCTTGCTTGGTAAAAAACTATAAAAATAAGTAGCATCCATAAGAAAAATAGTTTAGCGAACTTTGCTTACAGAGAAAATATCATCTGAAAATATCCACCCAATAAATATTAATGATTGCAGTACTTCATTAATTTATTATTTTCTTATAGGCGTATACTTATACAGACTCACAGAAATCGATGATTCAATCGAAACTCCTGGCAAGTGGCGTTGAATGTATCAAAGACTATCCCCTTTCGATGTCAGACTTCAGAACATTCAAGAAGAAGATGATGCCTGACAGTCACAACGCAAAGTGCTTCGTGGCTTGTTTGTTTAAGAAGAATGGTATTGTAAGTATCCAAGCTAATTAATAAAGGGTAATTAATAAAAGTCAACATCAGCTCATAAACATCGGTGGGGGCTTGCATTTCTATTATAGTCTATACATGCCCCATACTCGGAAGCCAAGATATTCTAAGTCAAGTTATGCTATCCTTTGCTATTTGACGTTCAAAGATAAGGATGAAGTCATGTTGAAGTTTTGAATTTTATAAATTAACTTTACTATATTAAAAAAAAAATACTAATCCATAGAATTTGCACCCTCATGATGGAAGTTTTTCTAAAGATATGTAAACTATGAATGAACATGCTTAAGTACCTACTTTATTTAAACTTACTTTTCTTTTAATATCAAAGATGGACGACATGGGCAAACTGTCACCTAAAGGTGCCCGAGAGCATGCCGAAGAAGTATTCAATGGTGAACAAGATCTTTTGAAGAGCATTGACCAGCTGATGGAACACTGTTCAACCGGTAAATATATATATTTATGGTACATGCATAAATAAAATAGGTAGTATTAGATACATGGTCGAGAGTTGTGTAGAGAGAGGTGTCCATCAATATACAATTTTATTAGTGAATTTTATGAACAACACTAACCAAAATTAAAAATGAAAGTAACCCCTGAAACTCACTACTACTACACTAGAAAATTAGTCATACTTTTCAAACGGCTAAGCGGGTTTTTTTAAACATAATGTAAGAACACTCTCGATTATGACACCTTTCAAACAACAGTGATGAAAGTAAAAGAAAATACATAAATAGATAGGAAAAAAATATTATTAATTTTATAATGTTTCACAGTAAACGAGCAGCCGACCACTGACGGAAGCAAGGGTTGCGATCGTGCGAAACTTGCATTCAATTGTTTAATTGAAAATGCTCCTAAAGTAAGTCTAATATAACGTTGTTTTATCATAGAAGATAGTGAGATCGTGATATACTAAATTAAAAATAGAATCATTGTCCTTTGGAGTATTCGATAATGATAAATTAATAATATTGAGATTAAAGATTGCGCCAAAATGCCTTTAATATTTGTTCGTCTATTCAATAACTCAATCCTCATTAGAATTTTGCATAACTGGTATTATTTTAAAACTACAGCTCGATTTTAACTGATTTTCTTTTTTGCAGCATGGATTTGACACCGACTTTTAAGAAATAATTATCCTCAAAACATTCGAACTGCTCAATGGAACTTTATTGCCTATAGTCACAACTTTTTATATGATTGTGGACTCTCTGTATGTATGTACATTTTAGCTAAACTTGAATAAATTATTAAAAATGGAATACTCAGTTCTTTTATAAACGTACTAGCTTCCGACCCGCGGTTTCGAACACATTCCCGAGTGATCATATGCTTTTCCGAGTTAAAAAGTCGCCTATATGTTATTCTAGGGTATAGACTATCTATATGCCAAGTATTTTCCAAATAAGTAATAATAGTAAGTACTTAGTAGTTCAGTAGTTTTTGCGTGAAAGAGATAATAAATATCTTCACATCTTCGCATCCATACAAACATTCACATTAATAATGTTAAGTAGGAAGGATACAGATCAACTTAGCTGTGATACACATAATAAATGGGATGTACCAAGGATAAATAAGGTAGATAGTTATAGTAGCAAATTAAAATTGTATGTAACTTTGAAACAGTATATTTATTATTGAGCAATTAACAATTCTTATAACAAATCCACGTTGCCATTGTCCATTAAAAGTATTTGTCCTGGAGCATTATTGCGAAAATATCAGCTGAAAAGAAAAATATTGCTTTAATATAGATAGGTAACACGCCTCTATGCTATTGGTATGTACCAATAGCATCTTAATAGCATAGAGGTTTTTATAGCACAGTTTTTTTTATACTACGATGTCGGCAAACAATTAAAGCATATGACCCGCGTGGTGGTAAGCGATTACCGTAAACCATAGACGGTTACAACATCCAGGGCAGACCAGAAGGGCTCAGGCCACCTTCCTTCATGTCTAGGATCTTAGCTGCGATATTTTATAAGTTGGAGGCACTTCCCTAATCGAGCTGTTCTTCACTTCATAGAAAAAATACAATTTTCTTCACCATATTCCTACTTAGGTGATTCCATTTTCATGTTATGTTTCCATGTAATTTCTTAAAGCAGGAATACAATGTAAGTGTGTATTATATACTTACGGCTTTGTTATCCACCGCACATTTGAATAATAAGGTGGCCCGCTCACATTCCTCGCTAATATCAACATCGTTTACTGGAAATATAAATGTATTATTTATCGTAAATACATAAAATTAATACGCATAACCATATTAAAATATATTTTTTTATACGTTCGAGTACCTACAAAAATATGGCTTGAAATTAAGGTTTCTAGATTTTATCAAACTTTTATTTTTGTTTTATAGAACTTACTTTTGGAAGAGAATTTTCCTAAGTTTTGTAAGTAATATGTTTATACGGTCAATATTAAATAAATACATTATTTTACCTTTAGTACACGTTTTGATTATTTTCTCAAAAGCTTTCAAATCTTCTTCCTCAGTGAAGATTTTTTTAGACTGTTCAATTGCCACCTCTGCGTTGAATTTATTTTGTTCGTCCAACTGAAATATCAATTAAGCATATAATAAATATAGTTAATTTTTTTTTTAAATATTAGTGGGATGATATTAATGTCTACTTACAAAGCTCATACCCTTAAATACACAGCTAAAGAAACAGGGACTAATGCCTCCAGCGTCTCCTTTGTCCTTGGCCTTCTTTATCTGGTCTCCTTCAACTATAAACTCGGAGGAGCATTTCAATACATGTGGCAGCACTATATCTGTATAAACCTTATCTTGCAATTCTTTTGAAAGAGCCTGTGGAAAAATATTTTTTAAATTATTTGGCAATAGTGAAAAGTAAGTAGGTACCTACAGTCAGCGTCAAAAGTAGATTACCTTTTCACGATAAACACTAGTGATTAGCTATTTTTGACTCTGATTGTACCTAATTACACAATAAATAATTATTAGCTACGCCAATTGCTTATACATAGCGACTTTTTGGAACTCCAATTGATTATCTATATAGGTATGTACTGACTGTCTTACTTTCCAAAAAGTGGCAACACTATTTTGCGTTATCGAGCTGTTCATTTTAAATTAGAAATTATTTGTATACACTTATCGGAGGAATAGCTTCGAGGTATAACTAGCAATAGAAAAATCGGAACTTGTTGTTTATCTTTAAAAATTAAAGCTCATAAGTAATTAATTGAAAAAAAAATATTCAAGTGAAAAAACTTATACTCACAGAAACACTTGCGATGCTCACAGCTACGAAGCAAAGTAGAAAACGGGACATCATTTTTATCAAAATATCTACAAATGAGACTTGTTGCACTTACCAAATTTAATTTGTCTATGCTGTTCTGGTCATTCTACCGCTTTATATAAATCTCGTAAAGTATTTTTTACCGGTATGATTACTATAATTCTTCACACATTATAGCATTCAATGTGAAAAAAAACTTTATAAAAAATGAGGATCTATGTGTTTATCGAACACGTATGTTCAGCTAATCGGTACCTATATTATAATCTAGCTATAATATCACCACAGATTTATGTATATTTACTATTTTTACTTTTAAAGCTTAGGTAGAACGAATTATTTTAGTAAAAATAAGCTTTTATACTCATAACCTGTTTGTATGTGGTAGAAAATTTTACTTTGAAGGCTTATGACAAGGTTACAGGAGACCGGCGGGCGGGGAGCTTTTTCCGCCAACGCGTTAGCTTGGCCATACAAAGAGGGAACGCTGCTAGCCTTCTGGGAACCTTGCCGTTAATTTTGATTTTTTTTATATGTAGTTTGTATATTTGTTGTAAATAATTTTAAATATTGTATAATAAAAGAGTAGGTATATTCTTTGCGAAGTATGACAAGGTCTAAGTTTAAACTATATACCTAACTTAAATAACTAATACAGTTGCAATGCATTTTTAGTTGGCCCTGAGAATGGGAATTGCCCAAACAATATTATTGTACAACTACATACAATTATTCAATATCAAAACAAATCCCGGATATGATTAAATGCATCGATTTTGCTTGCAGATATTTCCTTATACATATTCATTAAAAAAACTTTTTTGGCATGCATCATTTGTAGGTATGTTTTGCATATTATGGATAAATCTTAATAACATATCGTTTAATAAAAATACGAAGATTCGTTTTACAGATATTAGAAACCGAAATGTATCACAAAAGGATTATAATAAGAACTAATAATAATAGAACATTTTTATAGGTGCAAGTGAGGTGCAAGGTGGTGATTCAGCTCGAGCCGAAGGCGAAATCTTGGTGTAATGGAGCCGAAATCACCATAATAAATATTGATATGAAAAATAAGTTTTTAAGATTATTTTTCATCCACTTTGTAACCATTAAATATATATATCAACTCTCTAATATGTAGAGTCGTTCGGAGAAAAGGTCGAACTACTTTACGTTGTCGCGTCGCACCGAACCTGTTCTGATATTTCATAGATACCTATAAATTTTTTGCTGTCTCGGTAGTAAATTGAATTTAATTACAATACAAAGTCTAACTCTTAACTCTTAGGGGACGATTTTCGTAAAGTGCATCTCTATTTGTTATTCATATGTCGAACGTAACATATATTTTTTACGTTACTGATATCAATTAAGAAGTTTTATAACAAAATAATTTTAATGTAGTATTATAGAGTACATGCAAGTATAGTAAGTAGTTCTAGGTGTAATGTAGAGTTCCAAGTCTGAACTGCTCTTATAGGAAAACTCACTAACTCATCATAATAGAACCGATACTGGTAGGCAAGCAATAATGAGCAACTTACGGGATGAAAATTCAATCATTTAAAATTAGCTCACAAATGCGAAAATTTGTTTGTACCTATATGTTTGTTACCACTCGTCTTCGTAACAGCTAAACCAATTTTCATAAATCTTTGAAATTGACAGATCATACCGCGAAAGCAAAATACATAATTTCCATAATTTTTCATTTATAAAAAGAATAGAGAATATACGTGATACACAGGATCTGCAGTAATTCGAAATAATCATGTTCAGCAATTTAATAAAAATGGTCTTTTTCAGGGTTCTTAAGTACCTATATTACAGAATCCTGACAACACAGTCATCACACTTTCAGATTAAACATAACGATTATGTGAGTGCATTTATTTAATAGGAAGTCAGGAAGCACAAAAAATTCTATATAACTAATAAAACTTTTTGCATAGCGTTATGCACATAGGTGCTATACCTACCAACACAAACATATTAAACCTTGAACCAACTTTTTGCGTAGATGTTATATTTATGAAGATTCTCGTAGGTTACGCAAAAAAAGGAACGTGCATTGTGATCCTGCAAGGTTACACTAACACTAATATTGTATTCAATTATAAAATCTATCTATAGGCCATTTATGTAAAATGGCTTACGGAGCTGTGACTTGATCGCTTCCGATGGGCCTCATAAGAAGACTCAAGGTGACTCAAACCAAAGAGAAATTAAGAGGGCTATGCTCGGAGTTTCCCTGCGAGATCAAATCAGAAATGATCCGCCTGCAGATCGAAGGTGAAGGTGATCGAAGGTTACACAAAGCCTAAAAGGGAACTGACTGGTTTTTAAATATCTTAAAAGGAACATTTTACATAAAAGAGCCTATTTGAAATATTTTTTTTATTTAATTATGTTAAAGTAGGTACTAAAAACTGTGTATTGATTAAAATACAATAAAGTTGAGTAAAAAAATTATTAATGGAACAACAATATGTTTACAGTTTTCTTTGTTGTAACACTTTTTATATCTTTATTTCCACCAAGGAAGTGTAAGTACGTATGACTTTTTTATTCTTCTTTGAAGA
This sequence comes from Tethea ocularis, assembly GCA_963555595.1. Classification (NCBI taxonomy): domain Eukaryota; kingdom Metazoa; phylum Arthropoda; class Insecta; order Lepidoptera; family Drepanidae; genus Tethea; species Tethea ocularis. The sequence continues at coordinate 6,522,769 of OY741972.1, read as the reverse complement.
ACTGGAAATAAAAAAAAACAGCATAATATTAAGTATGCAGAACCAATAAAATCAGAGTATATTATAAGTAGGTACATACATCATCCTTATTTTTCATTATACAGGCCATCAATAGCTTCGCTCTTTCACATCCATTTTCTCCGTCACTAACAGTCTCCTCGTTCACTATAAATGAAAGAATTGGTTGATAAACTGTCAGATGATGATGCTATTATGGAAAGTAGACAACGCTGTCTATGGGCTGTACTTCGATATTTCAAAAGACGAAATATCAATCAATTGATTTGCAAAAAGTCATTTAGTTTAAGCCCTGATAAGGCATTTATGAATGTCGAAAGTTACAAGTGTTACAACTGACTCTACCACCGGTTTGGAATACACTTAACTGAGAAGTCTCCGGCAAGAAACTCAGCGAAGCTTATTTCTTTTTTGGATTCTTTATTTCTGTATTTTGAGTATTACAAATAAGTTACTATCCATATTTAGCGACCGTCCATGTTTAAATTTGAGAGTAACGAACCTTATGACTATAATTAGAATTAAATAAATAATCAAAAGATCACCTGCAGCACAAGTTCTTGCTATTACTTCAAAATTCTTTCTGTCATCTTCTTCACTCAAAAAATCTTTGGATTTCTTTATTATTTCATCCGGATCGAAGTTGCCTTGTTGGTTCATCTGACGTTAAATTGAAACATTTTAAAATTTTAAACTTCCAGCGTATGCTACTTAGTACATATTATTATATGGTTTGGAATCAGAAAAATAGGATAATAATTTTATAAATAAATATCCTAGGATATTCATCCTATGTCTTATTGAATTTTACAATTATTGAAATCAAATGGTTTCTCATTGAAATGACAAAAAATCTAAGTATTTTCCTTTTGTCATGGGCTTATTTAATTAAAATACCTATAATATGGGAAACATAAAGCTGACTTTAATTTACTTGCGGAAACCCTATGAAAGAAGTGTGTGGTTTCAACAGAAAAGTAAGAAAAAAATCGAAATACTCGTTGCATAGTTCAGTTTTGTGAGTTAGGTCTGGACTCTCGATTCTATAGGCAGAATCAAGAGTCGAGACCTAAAATGATTTTGAGAATAATTTTAAAACAAAATTGAAACATCTACTACACCTTTTAGGTTTATACTTACAGCACCGATTCCTTTGAAAAGGCAGCTCAAATAACAGGGATCAATATCGTTCATGTTTTTTGATGTCTTAGCATCCTTAAATTTTTCTTCTGACATACCATTATCTTTGGAGCATGCCATAATGTGTGGGTGCACTGCAATCACTATAGCAGACATATCCTCTCTTGAAAAAGCCTATGGAATAAGTAAGAAAGTAGTATCGCCTACTACGACAGTGTGCGCTGGCGGAAATCGTATGCGATAAACCGGGGAAAAGTGTAGTAGGTTAGGTATGTATATCCGTGACTTTCTTACAACTCTTTTCATTCATTCAACAATAAGATCTGGGTCTAGATTGTTTTAAACCATCTCACGTAGGTAATAAGAATGCTAATTGATAATATTACAAGCACCACGTAACCGCACAGCACTGAGTAAAGCAGCGTTGAGTGATTGCTGGGTAGAATTACTCAGGCGACTCAGAATTATGGGCTGGAATGTAGGCATCCAGCCCATCACTCCTTAAAATATTTTCCAGTGCGTAAAAATAAGTTATTTTATTCTTATTCTGTGTGGGGCGATGAGGTCCCGCTTGGGGTGTATTGTGCATTCCCGCCTGCCAGCTTTACCCAAGCCATTCTATCTCCTTAAAGTAACGGAGTGTGGTCTTTGGATGCTGGCAAATTTGCTTCAGTGATGTGGGTGGTGCTGTTTTCAACGCTGGTCAAGGCATTCCAGAGTCTGTTTCCACGGTTTGTGGCTATTTATTTTATTATTATTATAATGGGAATACATCATTTTATTATCTTTAGCACCCCCCTAGACTTTTACGTATATTCATTATATAATGCATAATAATGATAAATTATACTTACAGAAACACCCGCTATACACATAGCAATGACGCAGTAGATATAACTCGACAACATTATTGCAGATAATAATATTCTTCACCTTGTCTTCCACCTTTGTATTCTAATGTCACTCTGCGCTTTGGAACTTACAGCGCTATTTTTATATAAAACAAGAGTCGTTAAGTAATTTTCCTTATTCTATGACGAATGAACAAAAAACAAAAAGAAACAAATTACTTAACAGTGTAACTATTTTCGGTATATCTGACAGTGATATAAAAGTAAATTTTAACCGAGAACGGAGGAACTCTATAAATATTTACATTATAAAATGTTATTATGATGTTTTTTTATGGTTATTGTTTTTGGTTTATTGGCTCTACCAACAAGAGCGATTACAAATATCAATACATGAAACCCTTATTTGAGGAATATTTACGTGAGCATAAATCTGGTTTTATTTCAGTTATAACTGTATAATAACCCGATATTATTTTGTACTTCCAGATCCGTTCCAGTTCAAAATTTACCAGATAAATGTTATACAGGTTTGTTTTTTTGAGACAGGGCTGCCTGAAGTGCCTGATAAGGGCAAGCATTTACTGTTTTTGGAAAAAATGCAGACACAAATAGCAAGAAATGACGATGATGAATGTAGGTATATTTGACCGCGGGAACTTTAGATATCCAAACAAATACAATGTTTTATTTATGCTTGGATGAAAATATTGATAGTAACGCCATAAAGTGTATAATAACATCACAATTGCCATTGTGCAAAATATTCAACTTTATGATAGGGATGGGATCTTTATAATTATTGAAATAAAATACATAAATTAAAAATTAAATGCTGATCGTTGGTAAAAACAATCCTGCAGAACGAACGGTGTGATTTGGCTATAGTTCATATAAGCTTTCTAAGGCAATAAAAAATTGAAAAGTGGCCGGGAAAAACTGAAAATGATATGGAATTTCTATGGAATATTAAAAAATAAATCTACCAGATTTTATTTAGATCACATTCTACAACGTTTAAAACGAGGCGCATTTCCTCATGTAAAACATTATCAATAAGAGGTAACAACCCTACTGAAATTGGATTCAGGGACATCACAATTAACATTCACACATTTTCACGTTCATACAATATAGTTATTCTGTGGTTGAGGTTTCATTATGAGATATCATCAATTTGCTGCTGTATGAGTCCACAGGTCATACAATCAGCGACGCGACGATATAAGTAATTACATAGTGGTGCCGGTAGCATTAAGTTTTTTTGTTAGAAGCGTGACGATGCAAATGTTGTAGACTAGTGTGGGCGATGGATTTGCTTCTGCATGATTTGAAGATGCGCCAGAATTCTCCATATCTACCGTCATGACATTACATGCACACCATCGAAATATAGACTAAAAACTTTACACAGATGCTGTCAAAATCCTGCATTATTAATGCTGTCTAAACCTACTTTGTAGTACCCGCCTGACTGGCTACCAAATCAAGTTAAAAATCTATCACAGCTGCACTTAAGACCCAGTTCTTGGCTTTGTGTGCCAATAAAGATTCACGTTAAAATAAGCAAATGGACTAGGTAATTTGAGAGGACTAAAATTAATTCGATCCCCTCTTTTTATTTTTATTAGAGAATTAGCGAGTTTTTTTTAGTTTGTCAACAATAGAATAAAATAACCCAACATACCATACGTTGGTAACTTTATTTGGCAAATATTTTAATTTACCTCAGTTTTTCAGGGCACAAATAAATGAATGGTTTTTTGATATGAATCAAATGAAACAGTATTATACTTATAGCCTTATCTGTGCTTATTGACAAACTTACAATCTTACAAATATTATGAGAAATAAAATAACCTTAGCAGAAAATACTTACTAAAGATAAGATCAGACATGGGTAATTATAGCAAAATTATATTATTATCATTATTCAATCAAATCCATATTTCCTATCCAATAATTTTCGTGACTTTTCTCACTATGCATAATTATGCATGATTATTACAAGTACAATGTAGACGTAAATGCAACAACAAATAAAGAGACTTGGCAAATAAAAAAAATATCTATATTCAGGTATTTATCATGGGAATATAAAATCTTTTGGTTTATATTCGTACATGCACTTCGCTGTCCAATAAGAGGCTTCACAGAGGTCATCTTTATATTTCTTGCCTATAAAGAAAAGAAAATTAACAGTTTAAAAGAGTCATCTGATAGTGAATTTTATTAAATTTAATTAATTGCATCCCCTAATCCAGCGGTCGGCAACCTTTTGGCAGACAAATATCTTTGGGCCACATAGTGGCAAAATGAGGCAGAGACTGGACTTTTCTTCATAATTTTAATAATAGGTTGAAATCTATCTATCTATATATAGATACTTTTCAATGTAGGTAATTAATAAGAACAACATAAACAGTAACATAACTACGAAATCTTTGAATTTCAAATAGGTACTTACCCAAATCTTTGCATTTATCTATAGATGCCTTCGCTGATTCTTTAAGTTCAGGTGGATACATGACGTCAACTTGTTTTATTGATGCTTCGTAATTTAGTCTGTTATTTTTTACCTTAAAATTTTAAAAAATATATTGATTGATAACAAAATCAAGCACAGACCACACCATGACCTAAGCTAACTTAGTTTAGGTATTTAGGTATAGTAAGTAGGTAAAGCTATGATTAGCTATGGCTATGGTCCTATGATAGGTGAGCTATGCTATGCGATCTGGGATCACATTGGCAGAGCATCACTCACTACTTACTGTAGTCTTGGGTGAGCCTATGAGCTAAGCTTAAGCACAATGTGGAAAGCTGAATTAATGCGTTTTGAAATCTGTAAATTAGTCTTTTAGATTGAAAACACTGAAGACTTTTTCAGGTATCGGTGGCCGATCGTATAATTTGCCAAATCATGATATTCCTATCCTAACCAATATCATGATTTGGTGAATCATACGATCGGCCGCCGTCACATAGGCATAGGTAAGGCAGTTAGTAAAAGTCCTATCGGTTTCAGAAAAAAAATCTGTTTCCATGAATCTCTCGGCACCCACTAACAGTAAGTAGTACGTGAACTAAGTTAGCATAGCTCGCGGCGTGGCCTGCGCTGCACATAATTAGGTATTTTACGATTGTAAATTATACTTACAACTTGTGTCATCTGATAAATGCATGCAATATAACACATTACTTTTCTGTCTTCTATGAATTTCCCCTTTTCAATTTCACCAATCATATCTGTAATGTTTATTCGTCAATTTTTATTTGTGACTTCATCAGGTACATAAGGGTCATGAAACTTACCTTCTGTTACATCGTTTTTAGCCATACAATTCTTCTTTAACATTTTTCCTGAATTCTTTAGCTGTTGCCTTGACATCTGTTAGAAAATAATTAACATTTTTTACTTTTCTGGTAGCGTTTCTAGGGTTCCTTAGTGATTCGTTATGTCCATGTCATTAGACTCGGAGATTTTTGCCATAAAATGCTATAGCTATAGCTACTTCAGTTTTGCCTCCTCCAAAGTTATGACATAAAAATTTTCAGAAGAGTTTTTATATAAAAGTTAAAAAAATACAGGTTGTCTTTCACACTTTTCACATAAAGATTTGTTCAAAAAATATGAACCTATTAGTATTTAAAATTGCAACTGTCTTAAAGGTCCTTACCAACCAAACTGCTATATTCAATAAAATAACATAGTTATAGGTACTATGATCAATTTTAAAGGAAGCTATCACAGCTATGTAAGGTTTACTATTTTACGAGCTATGCGCTTTGTATCCTTTTCATGTTACTTTGCTATATTTATGCCTTGTTTGCTTAGCACTTCCTACTACATCATCATACGCTGTGATTGAGGACAACCTACAGCCAAAGTTTTAAAAAGCAATTTTTGTATCACTGACTCTCGTCCACCGAGCATTTAATGTGGCAATCAAATAGTAGCGGACATCTGTAGGTAGATGATAATGATGAATAAAACAATTATTATAATCACTTACTGCATCAGCGCCGCTAGCAAAAACAACAACAATCAGCAAACATAAATCCCTTCGGTCCATACTCCTGTGCTTTCACTTCTTCTACCACCACAGATATACGAAGGACTGTTTACACTTGAATCCCTCCATAGATTATAAAGGAAACGATCTCACCATGATTACAGATTCCGGCAGTGTATTTAATCCAGGCATTGTGCTTTATTACTATGTAAATACACACTTCAGTCAGTTGCCTGACATTTGAATGTACTGTAATTAATTTTATAAATGTCGTTATGGTAGCTAGTGGGGCGTTTGCTAGTACTTAATAGTGAAGAGAAACAATTTGTTTGTGTGTCATAAAATCTCTTCTATCTAATATTTTGTTTATTCTAATATTTGAAATTACTACACAACTTTTAATGTAAAAGTTCGTAAACTTCGTATTAATGCAAAAAATTGGCATTAATTTCAAATTATCTTGATCTACATGTGTGAACGAATAAAAGACAAATCCACATAAATACCATTTTATTTGTTTGAAGCAAATTTAAACTGCACAATAGATTTTGATGCAATTTTTAACATCATACAGAGAATTTCTTTCGGTAGGCTTATGGATATAACCGCAACCTTATTTAAAATACAACTTTTTAGTGGGCAAATTATTCATTTGGAAATCTCTTATGTTAGTTAGTTACCGACTCACCGTGACATTTCAAATCTTGGTATAGTAATTTCCACTGTGAATGTAATCAACGACACCGGTAATTAAGTACCTACGATAATTAACAACGACACGTGATAAAAACTACACTTTACATACAAATTGAAAACTCGTAGATAATGCAAACCAACAAGTAGCAAAGACAATCCAAAATAATAATATACAATAAACTAGCTTTCCGCCCTTTATAGACTGAGTTTCCAAAAATCCTTTCTTAGAGTGTGCCTAAGACATAATAACTATCTGTATGCCAAATTTCAGCCCGATCCGCCCAGTGGTGTACGTTGATAGATCGATACGAGTCAGTCAGTCAATCAGTCACGCTTTCATTTTACATATTTAGATAAATATACTGGACATTCTTCAAACATGGTTATCTGATCCCAAACTAAGCAGAGCTTATAATATAACTGATATAGTACTACATACATATTATATAGGTAACTAACTCCTTTTTTTGTAAATACGTACATAAATAAATACACCTAGACTCAGGACAGACAGACATGTTCATGCACACAACTGTTTGTCCTGAATGGGAATCAAATCCACGACCTGCAGCGTGCGCCAACTGGCATGTCAATATTAATTATAATAATTTCTTGTTAGTTAACATAATGATGCGTAAGCGCAGTTAAAAAGGAATTATACTTTGGATGCGACAATACAATGCGAAACAAATTACCCTTCTGTGCATAATTTTATTGATTAAAAAAAACGTCGGTTTAAGCAAACACAAAATTACTTGGATCGAATTCGTACATGCATTTAGCTGTCCAGAACGAAGCTTCGCAGATGTCTTTATATTTCTTTGCTATAACAAAAAACACTAACGTCAGAAAATTATTAAGACCTTGATACAAACTACCTACTACTGGATTCAATTCCCAGTACCGTTGAAATGTAGGATTCCTATGGCCGATGATTGGATAATATTGGAAATGTATAATTAATTTAATTTTGATTTTTCTCTTAATTTTTTATTTAATTTGACATTTCAAATGTACCTATCACAAGATTTCAAATTCTAGACCACAAATATTGACGGATTTATTTTTGAAGAATAGTAAATACATTTTTTGTAAATTCGATTTTTTACGTTTTTACGAGTAGCGCTAGCTTAATTTCATCAGCTTAGCTACTGCGTAGTGAACTCACCAATTCCTCTACAATTTTCAATTGCTGCTTTAACTGGATCTTTCATATCCGGAGGGAACATCATATCAACTTGTTTTAGCATCGCATCGTGTATGATCTTATTATTTTTTACCTGAAATTATTCATTTTATGTCAAGATCACATTAATACTTGTTTTTATGGCTTTGTAACTTTTTAATATTATTGAGTTCAATTTAAAACTCCTTACCGCCTGACTCATGCTGTAGACGCAGGCAATGTAGCACATAACATTTTTGTCTTCTATAAATTTGCCTTTATCAATATCTCCTACTTGATCTACAAGAAAACTCAACACGACAGGTCATTTTGATTGGGTATTTAGTGTATTTGGTATACATAATAATATTTACCTATTATTAATTCAACAAAATTTAATTAGCCTATGTACTAATAATCATTACGAAATTACAGTTTAGTGTAAAAGCTCCGGTAAAAACCTTAAGTTGCACTCGGAAAAGTAGTGATAGGATTTTAGTACTCGAGTAATATGTAGGTAGGTACTCACATAAACTTACATTTAAGTATCTTAATGCTAAACTAAGTTAGTCGATATTTTTTTGATGTTTGTTTATAGGCCTGTTTATGGTATAATAATACACAGCCAACCAAAATCAACCTATTTATGAGGTGAATTTAAGCTGAAATTATATCATGATCAACCTCAAAATAAATGCCAAGTCAAATTATTATGATACGAGTAGGTAATTACCGTCGATTTTAAAATTACTTACTGACCTTCCGTAACGTCGTTTTTTGGCATGCAAGCCTTTTTTAATAGTTTTCCTGAACTTTTTATTTGTTGTCTGGTCATCTGCAAATAGTGTTAGATAAAAAAAATCAAGCAATTTATGACAAAAAATAAATAAATTACACACAACTTACCGTTAAAACATGGTATCTGCTTATTATTGTCAGTAATATTGTACAAAATAAAATGTGATTTGGATGCATTTTTATTGTTAATTCTCTTATCTTAAATTATAAATTCAATTAATCTGGCTCAAAGATAGTTACATGAAAAACTACAATCTAACAATGTCAGAACTTTGAAGCCAGAGGTGTTTTATAAAGGCGTTCAACAAAATAAATTACAGTTACAAAGTGTCTATTTATCAACTTAACGAGATGTTGGTCCAACTGACGATAGAGAAACGGTGACAACCTATAGTTTCAGATATATTCTATAGTTTAAGCTATCTACAGCAAAGAATACAAACACTTATGTATAAGGCTATACAGTCTATATTTGAGATGCAATTGGCAAAGTTTCTTGTACGAAGAGTCACGGGAATATAAAATTGGGTGGATCGGATTCATACAAACATTTTGTAGCATAGAATATTCCTTCGCACATATCGTTGTATTTATCTTCTGTAATAAAAAATGTGTTGTATTAAGGTACTATTGCGGTTATAACCACACCGAATTTAATAGGACCGTACGCAAATGTTGTAAAGTTATGAGGTAAAGTGCAAAAGTGTTTTATTGAAATCCTTAACTTTCCTCAAAAGTCTCGTCAACGGGACCACTGGGACTTCCCAACAGACCCAATGGAACAACTTCAACGGGGTATCTGGGAATACTCCACTTCATCTCTGAACAATTACTGCCTCAACCAAATAAAGTAAATATTGTTGTAGCATAATTACAAGACCAAAACACCAGTACATCACTAGGTCGATTAAATGAGACCGAAAAATAGGGTTTTTATTTGTGTAAAAACTTCAAAACTATAAGTAGGTACTGTAACCAATAGTGGAGTTTACTATACTTCTTCTTCACCTAACTCCACTATAATAATACTAATGTAAGTACTCACGTATATTTACGCAGGATGCTACTCCATTCTTAACTGACTCTTTCAAATCTTGAGGATACAGTATATCAATTTGCTTAGATATTAAATCTTTATCTAATCTATTATTCTTCACCTAGAACACAAAGTAATGATATATTATATACCTATTATATTCGTGTGTATTTTATTCAATTGGTGACTCTATTAAATCTTGATTATTAAAGTAGCCATAATGTGATTTTTATTACTGATTACTGAAACATGGAATACTGAAAGTCTGTTTAAATAAATAAATATTTTTCTTTATAAAGTTGTACCGTACAGAAGAGGTGCGGTGGTAGAGTCAAAACTGTAAGTAGGTACTGTACCGTTCTTATATAAGGGCCTAAATTTAATATTATTTTTTTGTATATTTTGAGGATGGTTCATCTATGCTATTCTCGTTTCATTCGTCGACGACGATGCCGCGTACAACGGACTTCTCACGCGATATCTTAGTAAACGATAGAGACAGAGTAGGTACAGTGACAGCGTCGAATTCATCGTCGAGCCATTACAGATTAGCACTGCTGGTTGCTGAATATGATTCACAGAACCTAACGACCATACATAAAGTTACGAAAGAAGCCTTGCTGAGTTTCTTGCCGGAGTCTTCTCAATTAGTGTATTCTGAACCGGTAGTAGAGTCTATTGAAAAACTGTAACTTTTAACATTCATAAGTGCCTCATTAGGGCCTAAACTGAATAAATGAGTTTTGATTTTGATTTTGAAATAATGAGAAACTTGACTTACCACTTGAATTGTCTTATATATGCAAGCAACATAACACATCACGTTACGTTCCTCAATAAACGCTCCTTGTTCTATTTTGCCCACTTGATCTGATAAAAACAAATAATATTTATTTTAATTGATTGTCCACATTTTAGTATTCAATACATCATTTCAATAAAGTCATGAATTACCTTCAGTGACTCCATTCTTGGGCATACATTGATTTTTCATGACAGTCATCGTCTTTTTGAGTTGCGCCCGAGTCATCTGTGTAAAACATCAGCATTTTGTTACATAGACGAAAAAATTGATCATCAACATATTATGTATTATGTTGTATTATGGTACTTTAATTTTCACATTTTAAATAGGTAAAAGTTAAGCTGTTTGATAAAACGACGTATCTACGATTGTAGTCCTCTAATTGAATATGCGCTACTTACCCCAAATGTACTTGACAAAGTAGAAAATATTAAAGCCATGAGCAGCAGTCGACGCATTCTTATTTAATGCACTAAATCTCATTCAATATACGTTTAGATTTCTTGATAATACCGTCAAAACTGAGGGCAATATGACACAATGCCGAATTTATGCCAAAACATCCTGAATGTAAAGTACTCGCAGAAACCCGATAATTTTGTAAGTACAAGTAAATTATACACTAGCTCTAATGTTGCTAAACGTTTTTGGTGTAATTGGTGTAATAAGCATACTGTAGAAGGACATAAATTGACAATAAACATCAATCTTTATGCATTATTACTATGATAACTTTCCTACTAGTTAATAATAAACCATTTATCCTACACGTAAAAAATAGATGTCTTATATACCTACATAATACATATTATGTCAGAAAATTGACAAGCAGGCAGACGGTCCACTTGATTGTATGTGGTTAACGTCGCCTATCGCCATTTGCAATACCAGATATATTGCCAATGTGTTGCCTACCTTTTACAATGCCAAATTGCAAATGTATAAGCATCAATACGTTTTTTAATAGTTAGCTCCACTCAGCACAGAAGAGGAGAGAGTTCCACCAGTAATGCACTAAAAGAAAACAGTAGTGGGTGACGCACCTAACAGAAAATAAAACAGTTTTTATTCGTTGCTTTTACACACGTTTTCTGGAACAAGCTAATCACCCATCTTAACTAAAAGTATCAAGATGGTAGATCATTTCGATAGAAATAAAAAAGAAATAGAACAAAGCAATTTAATCAAAATCAAGTAAAACTGTGTTAAGGGAACACAAAATTCTTTGGATCAAAATCATACATGCACTTTGCATTCCAGTACGAAGCCTCGCATATGTCCTTGTATTTTTTGCCTGAAAAGAGGAATACACCTTCAGGCATTTTCTAAAACATGAATTAGATGTTATTGTATTGATGATATAAAAATACATACCAATATCTTTACAATTCTCAACTGCAGCTTTTACAGCTGCCCTCATTTCAGGTGGAAACATCATATCCACTTGTTTAATAACAGCATCATAGTTCAGTTTATTGTTTTTTACCTTTATTACAAAAAACAAAACTTAGATTATTGTCACGATACATAAAAAAAATATTTTACAGCAACTCTCCACATACCTACTATGAAATGGAAACAAGTAAGTAGCTACCTACATTGGTTAAAAGGCTGTACCTATAATACTTTACAATGACATTTTCCTACTAAAATTCATGGTAAACGCTCGATTATAATTTATCGGCCCGTTTTCTAGTCGGTGAACATCGACCTAATTATGGTACAAGTGAACTAGGTAATTATACTCTGAAAGGTACAACTAACGTAGCAACAGCTTCTACAGATATAATCCATCATCTTGGAAGAGTAAATCTGACTCAAGAAACTTTGACTCAGCTAGGGTAGAGAACAGGGGTGCTATTCTGTAAGGAGATATCACAAGCTCGACGACGAATTCAACGCTGTCACTGTACTCTGTCTCTATCGTTTACTACGCAATCACGTGAGAAGGCAGTTGTGCGCGGCATCGTTGCGCGTGCTCGTCGACGAATGAAACGTTAGAGAATAGCATGGCTGATAAGGTTAGAAGATTTGAGCCATACTACTAAGGTAGTATGGCTCAAATCTTCTAACCTTTTTTTGCACAATTGCGCCAACTGGCTTGTCATCTTATATTAAGATGACAAGCCAGTTGGCGCAATTGGTTAAGACACCACCTATCACGCCGCTGGTCATGGGTTCGATTCCCATCCAGGACAAACATTTGTGTGCATGAACATGTCTGTTCGTCCTGTGTCTGGGTGTAATTATCTATATATGTATGTATTTACAAAAAAAAAGTAGTATATGTAGTATATCAGTTATCTGGTTTCCATAGTACAAGCTCTGCTTAGTTTGGGATCAGATAACAGTGTGTGAGGAATGTCCCAGGATATTATTATATTATATTATTATTTTATTATGTACGTTAGTAAAAGTATGCTTGTAAAAGTAGTAAATACATACAACTTGTGTCATCGTATAGACGCAGGCAACGTAGCACATTACTCTTCGATCCTCAATGAACTTCCCTTGCTCTATTTCACCAACCTCCTCTGAAATTAATATGTATATACAGACATTTGCAACGACCTAGTTATACTGCGTTATTTTATTTATATGTTGAATATATTTATGAGATGTGTTTTTTTGCCATACCTTCTGTAACGTCATTTTTTGGCATACATGATTTCTTCATTAGTTTCCCTGAATTTTTTAACTGTTGCCTTGTCATCTAAAAAATATAAGCATTTTAAATACTCAATCCAATCTTCAATCTTTATTGATTGAATTTCACATTATTTATTAATTATTCTAAAGAGAATATCCAAATTTGTAATTGAATAAAAACCAACATACCGCATTACATACACTCAAAGATAATATAATAAGATAGTAAATCAACTGAACTTTTCGCATATTCATTATTTAGACAAACGTTAGCGTTATATTAAAAAAGAAATCACACTAAACAGCTTTTATATAATGCATTTTTTCCTACTTATCATACAATGAGCGATTGATTATAGTGAATTTCAGTCAGATAAATAACTTGTTATTGTTTCGTCAACATCTTAAGGATTCAAATACGTACATAATTATTGTTCATTATCATAAATCAGTTCCTACATAGGGGCCTACAGATAGCCTAAAGTCAAGCTACCTACGGATGCAAATATTTTTTTTCTCTAATACCAAAAAAACATGAAATTTTTAAATAAATATTAAAAATAATTAATTTGAGCTAGCTGAAGCGGTAGCTGAAAATCTGATTTTATGAAACTGTCAAGCCGTACCGTTATCAATTCAAATTGAAATTCTACTGCAATTTGTTACAGGCTCATCCTCAACATCTTCAGTGAATATGACACGTCTTCAGTGAAAATATCATAAGTCTAGGTAACATTGATGACTCATCTAAATGAAGATAATTAAAAGATTAATTAATATACAATATTTACAATTATTTACAACAAATATACAAACTGCATATAAAAAAATCGAGGCGGCCACTGCTGCCAATCAACGGCAAGGTTCCCAGAAGGCTGGCAGCGTTCCCTCTTTGTATGGCCAAGCTAACGCGTTTAATTAATTATTAAAAAGACTAATTTAGTGGAAGACAATATTTAAGTTACGACTTAAATCTTTAAATCCTTTACTTCTGTGTATTAATGCCCAATTCAGAGGAGTTGAGTAGTGACATACCTAATCATAGCATTTAAAAGACATTTTGATTTTCTAACTTACCGATCATTTATGGCTGTCACCAAGTCAAAGTTCGTTCCTACATTGTAACTTTGTTAAATTGTTGCAGTGACACGTCTTTTTCATGCTTAGTTCTAAAAGCGTCAATTAGTAATTACCGAACCAATGTTTAATATGAAGCAGTTAGGGTGACAATTTGAAATAGCAAGCATAATTTGATCAAGATTTTTTTTATTTTTCTTTCAATAAAAGGTTTTCTAACTTATTCTTTGGATTGAGTAATATATTTTAAGATTTTTTTTCTAAATATTTACAAGAAAAGCGTGACTGACTGGCTGATCTATCAACGCACAGCTCAAACCACTGGACGGATCGGGCTAAAATTTGTCATACAGATAGCTATTATCACACAGCTAAGACAAAATTTTTGAAAATTCAATCCCTAGGCTAAATAGGGTGAAATCGAGGGGCGGAAAGCTAGTATCCACTAAGCATCTATGCCATCTTAGCTACATCGATCTGATCACAACTGAATCTTACACATAGATAGGTATTTTTATTAGTTTTTAAACAGCACGTTTTCTTCTCCATGATCAAAAATTACATGTTCGAGTTAGAAATTTGGGATAATTGCACCTATCCACAATTTAATAAAGAGACCGCTGGGAGGAAAGATACTAGATTTATTTTTTATCACGCTGTCCTGGGGAACGGATTCCCCAGAGATGTGAGATTCTAATAATCAGGGATCCGATGGTTATTCTGCGGACATAGGAACAATTCCAAACTACTGAATGTATATTATCACATTTAGAATATAACTAGCGACCCGCCCCAGCTTCGCACGGGTGTACAAATCTTTGAATTTCTCGGCTTTTCTGTCCTACAATATGCTTGTATTATACATAACAACCTTCCTCTTGAATTTTTCTATCTATTATAAAAAACCGCATCAAAATCCGTTCCGTAGTTTCAAAGATCTAAGCATACATAGGGACAGACAGACAGCGAGAAGCGACTTTGTTTTATACTATGTAGTGATTAAGTGGCCACAGCCAGTCACCTAGATGGCATCGCCTGCAGAAATCTCATTACCTCTGTGGAAATAACATGGCTCACTCACAGTACTTTTACAATTACCTACCTTTTGTCTATCATATGTTAAGATAATGGTCACAAGAGTAGAATCTAATTAGGTGTGAACTGCTTAACGGTGTTATTATCATGTTACTACATATAAAACTGTCAGTCAAGATCAAGGTTTTCAGTAAATTACAGGCCATGTCAACGCGGCAAGGAACAGAAAAATCTCAAAAATGATCTTAATTGAAGTGTTTAAATGTTTACTCTTTTTAACAATTTGTAATGCGGTGAGTGCTCATAATTCCTTGTTTAGTTGGAACCTTTAGAAACTTATTGCAATTATCTTGTACCTACATAAAAGAGAATAATAATGAAATTATTGCTTTCAGATGACAATGAAACAAATTAAATCAACGGGGAAAATGATGAGAAAGACCTGTCAGCCAAAAAATAATGCAGAAGATGGTAATGCTATAAAAATACAAATACAACTTTTACTGATGAATTATAGGTATTCACCTGACTTATGGAAATCGACTTCAACACATCGTTGGGCGTGATTTATTTTTATAAATTATACTAATCTGGTCATCTTATTTTTAGTATATAAAACTCACTTTTTATTTTTATTTATTTTCAAAAACAAAAACTCAAAAACATAAATTTTCAAATCTCGGCGATGGAATGCAATTGCAGCATTCCATCGCCGAGATTTGAAAATTTATGTTTTTGAGTTTTGGAAAACATTTGAAACATTTGGGGAATTCCCCATGATCTAGTGTTTCATAGGCTGCTGATAATCAATCATTTCAAACCGCATCACTCCTTAGACTTAGTCTTCAACATCCAGCTCATTTTGGCTTTTCAGAGAAAATAGATCCAATTAATGACGGTGTATTCATAGATGAGAAAGAGGTGAAGTGCTACATGGCATGCATCATGAAAATGGCAAATACGGTTTGTTATCACAATGTTTACAACATACCTAATGTTTTTATTCTAATTGATGATAGATAAAAAGTAACTGAGTATTTTTTAATGACAGATGAAAAACGGCAAATTGAACATTGAGGCAGCGTTGAAGCAAGTGGATTTGTTATTACCGGAGGAAATCAAGGAGCCCGCCAAGGAAGCTATCACAGCGTGTAGAAAAGTTGGTTAGTAAAACCAATTATTTTTATTTTTTTACTTAACATTTGAATCTATTATAAAGTGTACCTACTTTTTCCTTAAATCCTAACGTGTAGTCTAGCAAAACCCACGTTTTCTGAAAAATAATAAGATTGTGTAATGAGTAAAAACGACGTAGATATTATATTACCTTCCTAAAAATATTATTTTTGCGCATGGGCTAATGGGCCTTTTTATTTCTTGTAAGACCTTATAAAATTGGTAATTACGTGTGCTTTTCAACCAGCCTCAGGTGGATGGTGCATCAGTTCCGAGCTATATGTTATCATCATCAAGCTTGAGATGCCCATAGGTTTTACTATCACGTCTTGTCTTCCAAGTTTGTATATCCGACCAGTTTCTACTATTTTCTCAGGTAATTGAGCTTTCAGTGAAGAAAAACATCGTGAGGAAACCATAGTACAGTGTTAAAGTACTCCTAGTGGTTGTTACAACCCTCAAGTTGATAATATGCAGCACCCTGACATCTGCACTTCACAGCAAGTTCCCTTTCAGGCTTTGTGTGCTTACCACCATCGGCCATATCATCACAGACCACGGTGAAATCGTGGCCAAACTTAGGCCTAAACATACTATTATGTTTAGGCTAGACACAGGCTGTATAACTATACTTACCTAATGTCTCTTAATTTCCGTTTATTAATTTCAGCGGACTCACACAAGGACATCTGTGACGCATCATTTCACGTCACTAAATGCATCTACAACCACAATCCTGGGATATTTTACTTTCCATAATTTAAATTAACCTTTTTGTAACTAAAATGAGAACCTATACCTAAGTACAACTTGTGATTAATAAAATTATATGTAACTTTATTGTAAGTACTATTCATTCCTCAATGTCATGAATTAACGGAATTCCCTGTACTGTGATATAACAAAAAAATGATGATGTTAAAAAAGTTATTATATTGTATTAATTGTTGCCTAAAAGTTTTATGATCTTGAATTAAGTTCCTAACTTATTTCTACTTATAATTTTTTGGTCTTCGCTCACATTTCAATTATCAGAGATGTGCTTCAATAACCTGTTAGACGACATAATATATTCTTATCTACCAAGAGTGATATTACAATTTTTGTTAAATCTTGTCTTTTTCTTATAACTTGTCTGGGAATCCCGCTTCAATCATCATCTACATTT
This sequence comes from Tethea ocularis, assembly GCA_963555595.1. Classification (NCBI taxonomy): domain Eukaryota; kingdom Metazoa; phylum Arthropoda; class Insecta; order Lepidoptera; family Drepanidae; genus Tethea; species Tethea ocularis. The sequence goes on along the minus strand of OY741972.1, from coordinate 6,505,139 downwards.
TTTTACTGTAAAAAGACCATGACTTTTTTACATGTACTAGGTACATTACTAGTACATAAGGAATCTACTTAGGTACCTAACTAAGCGGTAAACGAGATTCGTATCAACTTCCGTCTGTCACGTATCTACCACGTAAATACCACGTATTTTAAAAGTTAATAATCCATTAGCTTGCATTTTTTTCACAGCGTGTTAGTACACGCTGGTCACACTTGGGTTGAGTTTATAACGATGGCAATTATCTGTATGGGCTCCTATATCATTAACTTTCCAGCAAATTATTGGACATCATATCAATGTCTAAATATATCCTAAGTTATTGCTCAGTAAATGTCAAAATTCACTAATCCTCGTCTCATAATAGGTAATAATATCTTGAAACCATATCACGATGTAGCTAGACTTTTGACTTGTGGTTTTGGCTACCACAATCAAAATGAAAAAGCTGCATATACCTTCGTTGGTTTGTATTGTACACCACCTATCACGCCATGGATTGCTATATTATGGATCAATGGGATACTCAGCTTAATATGTAGCCGACTTTACCTATAAACGCCAAAAATTAGGTTATAAGGCTAATTTTACTAAACAATATTTATATACTAATTTGAATAGGTACCTACCTAAAGTTAAATTATGATTACTCAAATGTATAAATAGATATAAATCAGGATTTTTAAATCGAATTGTTGTCAGTATTATTCAGTATACTTAGCTGCAATGATTTTACAATTGTTAATAGGTTTTTGTTTATTTGGGGCTTCTTATGTAAGTGCATAATAATATCTAATCTTATAAAATTCGAAGTCCTGACTGACTGACTGATATATCAAGGAACAGCCTAAACCGCTGTTCCTAGAGACATACAATTTGGAGAGTGTGTCCTTTGTGAAGTGTATATATCCGCATTAGAAAGGGTTTTCGAAATTCCACCCCTAAGAGGGTGAAATGGGTGATCGCAGGTGAAAGCTAGCTCATTAATCTCTCTGGGCATGACCCTAGTGGCCATGAGAAGAGCAAAGAATGAGCAAGTTGCACCAGCAAAGTGACTATCAGACATTACTACAAATTAACGGAAATAATATTTACAATAGGTATTTGGTTCTAGACCAAAGAGTGACCCGTGCCACTAGAAAAAATGAATACCTGTAATGGTTGGATATTTAATGTCCAAATACTAGGAACAGTGTAGATAAACATCATTATTATCAATCCTACAAAATATCAGGAGTTAGTACTCTTCTGGTGAAAAACCTAAGTCGCACTCCGAAACATAGAGATGAAGCGTAGAGCAATTTTAGTAGTGGAGTAAATCTTATGGGTTGGTTACCTACTCACTCAGTTTTGTTTTCTACTCGACAATATTTTGTATGACCTGTTTAAGGTATACATCAATGCTCTTTCGGACTACTAGGTATAACTACCCTCCCAAAATCGTCATGTGTAGGTAATTATATATTTATACTTAAATATTCCTTAATTAAATTAATATTCGTATATACCAGGGAAGAACACAGGATGAAATTAAAACATGGTTCTACAAACAAGTCGTAGAGTGCAGTAAAGAGCACCCTGTCTTACCAGAAGAACTAATTATGTTGCAGAAGAACCTAATGGGGGCCAGTCAAAACGCTAAATGCTTAATGGCTTGTGTTTTTAGAAAGTCTAAATGGGTAAGTTAACTTAAAACCTAAAAGCTCATAATGATCACGTATCGTGTCAATCTAATGACCGAGGGTAGTAACTCTCTTTTTTAACTACTTAATCACTAAAACACATTATAAGCGCGCACTTTAATTAGGGACCCATTTAATGTTGAATATCGTAAAGCTGTTCTGACGAAAATAGGCCTATCTTATTCTTCTGGCTCTTAGATATAATATTTATTACTATTGTTTTGATGATTTCGACCTTAGAACATGGAAATGGGTCTTATATTAAAGTTCCTGACTGTACTTCACAGTAAATATTAAGGTTTGCACTCGGCACTAAAGCATTAACTTTTATAATTTTTGTACCTACTAGTAGGTATATGGGATAAATTAGTTCCGAGTATTCCGTGAGGGGCGCTGTCAGTTATGCAACACACCAATTTAACTACACTTTTATTTTTAATTTTCTAGCTGGATGATAAAGGATTCTATGATATAAACAGTACTTATGCTTTCGTTGATAAAGAGTACACTGATGCAGCCAAGAAGGAAAAATCCAATAAACTTTTTGATTTATGCAAAAAAGGTATCAACACAAATTATTAACATCAACTTAGACTTTTCCTATTATAAATGTGAAGGTTGTAATTTTGCAATGTACTTCGTTGTTGCAATGTTAGGGTGTGAAGATGTTTGTCACTCTTTCACACAAAAATATATAGCTCCGAACTCTTTATAGGTACCTAATAGGTATTAGGGTGAACAGTAAACATTATAATTATATTATTTACAGTGAATGAACTTAAAGTCGAAGATGGTGAAAAGGGATGCGACAGAGCAATATACTTGGCCAAATGTCTAATGGAAAATGGTCTAAAGGTAAAAAAATGTGAATTAAATACTGATTTGGTAAATAATAACTAAATATACCTATACTTATTTTATTTATTTCAGATGGGGTTCACTGTATAAATGCTGTTGATCCTACGCTCCATATTATTCACAAATAACTTTGGAAGATAATATAAAATCTAAATTCATAATCAATCGTTTATTAATTACTTAACCTTAAAAACTCACTACTATACAACAGGGTACTAAAAGTTATATACTACAAAATATTCATACTATATCATTGCATACTATGCAAAAAAAACTGCTTTCCCTTTGACTGTCACAGTCGGTAACGAAAGGATGATCATGATTCGTGAAAACAGTAAGTAGGTAGGTACTTTCTGTTGTAATTCACTATAGTTCTATAAACTTTAATGTACATAAAAAAAGAAATCATTATAAGGCTTGAAGATTTTAGCAAAAAACATAAAATGGGTCCAGAAGCCGTGATTACAATTATTAGTACTTATTTATTTATTTTAAGACCGTTGAAGACGAAAGAAATAAAATGCATGTGCAATAAGCTTTTGTTTTATTTTCTACTTCATAAAACGTATTTTTTGTAGTTTTTAATAGTTTATTAAAAATAATTGATTAACATACTTGATTTCAAACAATTAAATAGGTATGCATGAAGACAAACATCTTTATTTTACTCTTACCTACGTTTATTTTCTGACTCAATCGAAAGAACGAGTTACGCTAAGGCCGACCGATCAGGGACGGTTCACAATTTGACGGTTTGACATTGATTATAAACTATCCTAAATTAATACCTTATATTGCAAGCAGTATGGCACAGTTCACAATGTATCGACAGTTTACAATCTCGAGATAGATTATAAACTAACGGTGTTTACAATCATACGTAAAAAATTGTACTCTTTGATCTAAGGTACAAAATGTAGTTTGGGTATTACCTGACATAAGTACCCAGAGTATAAAAATTGACGATAGTAAAAGTACGTACTGTCGCTTTCGCCTTTACTAAAATATCAAATGAAATTAGTTCCTAATTTCTATTGTATGTAACATCTAAAATAATAGGCCCCGATTCTGTTGACAAACTAAACATTAGTCTCGCAAGGTAATCTCTTTGTAACCAAAAATATAAGAAAGGGATAAATGACATTTTAGTCTTGTTCTTGTTGTTATTATTCCGATTGCTTATAACTTTTACATGAATTTAATTCATTGGCCACGACTATTTACACTACTAGCCGTCCGATATTTATAATGCCGGCCATACAACGTTCAAATTATGTGATCAATTCATCATCATCATCATCATGTCAGCCGAAAGACGTCCACTGCTGCACAAGTGCCTCCCGCAAGGATCTCCACGATGTGATAAATTATTTTGATCAAATAGAAATACGCAAAAATTTGTTCTTCATGCCATTTGACAACTCATTCAATTTGATGAAATTATTTTCCTACAGACATTCATGCCAATTTGATAAAACTGTTTGATCAATTTACTTGAACGTCTAAGGCCGGCATAAGAAGGAGACGTGACTAATATTAAATTAGTTTGCAAACAATAGAATCGACGCCAATGTTCCTTCCTAAGTATTCCAAATCCATTTGCCAGTTTGCCGGATACCTACGACAAAGTACCCTGCCACCGTACTATGGTTTCCTCACGATGTTTTCCTTAACCGAAAACTCAAGCTCATTGTAGGATTCTAACCCGCGAGTTTGGTCACAGCATACGACGTCACTATCACTGAGTGAGATATCATCGCATTATACCTAATATACGACGTTTATAGGTACAGTTAGCAACATAGCTGACTATCCCATTTATGAATGTAATCCATCAATAGACTATGTATTCATAATACAGAAAGATAAAGAAAACAGGGGGTCTAAAAAGGCCGCCCGAGCAATATTGCTAAATGCAGTGGCGGATTTGCCCTAAGGCCCGATAGGTCCGGACCTAGGGCTGCCAGATATTAGGGGGCAGCCAATCATAATAAAAATAAAATATTTGGAAAAAACTAAAGTGCACGCCGCAACAAGACCCCAGTACGCATGACCACAAGTCAAGGTAAACACTGCGGCACCTTATGCGGTTGTAATAGGAGTTATTTTGCAACAAATGGATGTAGCTTCATCTGTGGCCGTGTGTACCTAATTAAAATAATATTACAATGGTAAAAACGCCTTCGTATTCTTTCTACCTAAATGATGGGAGCTGAGAAAGGGGCAGCTACATGGCCTACGGCGGCCAATACTGCAAATCCGCCACTGCCTAGATGATGAATTTTTTTTCTGGATTTACATCAGAAAGAAAGAAACTAACTTTATTCGCGACAATTCGTTTAATTTTTTTTATGTAGGTAATAGGCCTAGACTTCAAAACAGTCAGGTTAGAGTTCCAACATAGTTATTTCATGCTTTTTAGTGCCTTTGAAGTCGGTTATATTTTTTGTTAAAAGCTTTTCGTTTTTAAATTTTTAATTTTATATGTTTTATCACTGACCTAGTTTAAGCATATTAGCATTTTACCTTCCATCATCACATCAAAAAATACGACTAACGGTCTAAACTGTCCTATAATAGGTATTTAAAGAATTATCTCCTAACTCCTAACCGTTAAGGAGTTGTACCAGACGCAAAAATCTAAATAGCTTTAGAAAGTATATGAAAAACATTGTAAGTACACTACCTATAAAATATGAAGAGTGCCCTCGATTTCTCCCATCGATTTGATCCCATCATCAGATCCTGACTTGGTGACCATGGGCCACCAGCGAAGTATACCCTTTCAAACAAAAAAAGAGTTTTCCAGATCAGTCCAGGCGTCTTCGAGGATTTTGGGAACATAAATAAAAAACCGACGTATTGATAACCTCTTCCTTTTTGAAGTCGGTTAAAAATTAAATGCATCTAGAAATATTAGAATTCGAGCGGTCTTTTTAGACCCCCAGATAAGGTGTCCTGTAAATTACACCAGGATCTACTACTGCTGCTGCTTGTTAAGTACTGACCGTAGGTACCTACTATCATTACCTATAATTTAACGAACAAATAATTATTGTAATCTATGAATTTACAATTTAATGACAAAACGATTTTTAGATACTTAACATAAATACCTAAAGTTAAATTATGATTATCCAAATGTAAGTATAAAAGGATTTTAAAACCGAACTGTTGTTAGTATTATACAGTATACTTAGCTGCAATGATTTTACAATTATTACTGACTTTTTGTTTGTTTGTGGCTTCTTATGTAAGTACCTATACATTATATTCTATCTAAGTCTTTATACTTGTTTTATTATAAGTACTAACTTACACACATTTTTTTGTCACTCTAAATGCACTCTGATCAAAGGCGTGGTGCCCAGAAGGGCGAAGAATGACCATCGGACGGTCAGACATAACTACAAATAGAATTATTGAATACCCTATCTATATTTTTTTCATAGACTTAAGTTGCGTTTATTATTTCTTAATTAATATTGGTATAATTATCTACTAGGGAAGAACAGAGGATGAAATTAAGGCATGGTTCTACAAAGAAGCCATAGAGTGCAATAAAGAGCACCCTGTCTCCGCAGAAGAATTAGATTTGATGCAAAAGAACCAAATGGCGGCCAGTCAAAACGCTAAATGCTTAACGGCTTGTGTTTTTAGAAAGTCTAAATGGGTAACACAAATAACTTTAAAACTATAGACTCAATGATTACGTATCGTGACAATCCATTGACCGAGAGATATCTCTCTTATTTCGTTATCTAATCACTACAAGACTATAAGATGATTTATTTTTCAGTACAATCGCGCACTTTAACTTGAGACTCAATTAAGGGCGAATATCGAAAAGATAACGTATACACGTTAAGAGCTTTATTAAGAGCTACTTGCAGCCCTTTAACATGTAACGTTGATATTGACAGCGCCCAACACTGAAGAAACAAGGGGCTACTTTTTTTTCGTGTTCTTAGATACATATAAAAGTTATAAACATAGATAGTTCATAATCAATCTCACGAGATTATAAACTGTCGATACATTGTGAACTCTGCCATACTGCTTACACAATATAACGTATTCATTTTTGATAGTTAATGATAAAAAAAAACAAATATACATTGTACCTACAGTATTTGTTTTTTTTGTATGCGAAAAAATAAATACGGGAATAATTAGTTCCGAGTATTCCGTGAGAGGCGCTGTCATTTACGCTCAGGTATTGGATAACTAATAATAACACTAATATTTTCTAGCTGGATGATAAAGGATCCTATGATTTAAACACTGCTCATGCTTTCGTTGATGAGGAGTACGCTAATGATGCAACTAAGAAGGAAAACGCCCATAAACTCTTTGATCTATGCAAAACAGGTAAGATCCATACAAATTAATAATATTGTATTGAGCGGCTATTAATAAAAATATAACATAGCCGCTCAATACTTTACTTAGGCCTTGCTTAACATTCTAAATTCGTAACCTAATTATCTGTTCTTATATTACAACTATAATAAATGTGAAAGTTAGGATGAGATAAGAGCAAAAGTACTACTAGACCCATTTTGATGAAACTTGGCACAAAATGCCCTGGAATAACATACTTACAGGATATTTTTTGGGAGAACAGGTAGTAGATAATTTCCGCGGTTTCACTGCGTTCATGTGATGAAAAGTAGCGTATAGCACTCGGAGAAAATGTAGCTTCCTATTAGAGAAAGAATTTTCAAATAGGACCAGTCACTCCGAACATTACTTTCTACATCGGGGCTTTACCTCTTTATTATATTAGTGTAGTTAAACATGATACTTATTTACAGTGAATGAAGAAAAAGTCGAAGATGGTGAAAAGGGATGTGACAGATCATTTCACTTGGCCAAATGTCTTATAGATAATGGTCCTAAGGTAATAAAAAATATGCATCAAATACATCTCCCTTACTGATTTGGTAAATAATATCTAAATATACTTATTTTATTTATTTCAGATGGGGTTCACTGTATAAATGCTGTTAATCCTACACTCCATATTATTCGCAGATAAATTTGGAAGATAATATAAAATCGAATATCATGATCAATCGTTTATTAATTACTTAACCTTAAAAACTCTCTATACAACAGGGTACTAAAAGTTGAATACAAAATATTCACATTATGCAAAATTCTTGTCCACAGATTCAAAGATTACCGTGTCTCTCATGTCATGTCTATTAAGGACATACAAAAAGACAATAATGGCAATATTATAGTTTTGAAACTACTGATAAATTTAGATTTTCACTGCTTTCACATTGACTGCCACAGTCGGTAACGAAAGGACATCTTTAATTCGTGTAAATGATAAAAAATATGTGACTTTTAAATATTGATAACAGAGAATTGCTGACTATTACCGTCAGTGGCGGTCAAAATATTTACAGCAATTTTGTATGCGTAATATATTCATATTATTATAACACACAACTACAAAACATTTAAAAATATAGTCCGATGCAAAATTAGTACTACTTGAAGGGCTGATTTTTTAATTACTAGATAAGCGGTATCTGGCTTTGACTTATCAGAGGAATAACTTATCCGAGGTTTATCTAGCGATTAAAAACTCAGGCCTTAATGAAAGCAAATTATAAACGGACTTTTTTTTATTCATACACGCCTTACAAGTCATTACTGTATACAGTTATTGGACCAATCATCTAAACCATTTACGGCACAGCCAATCATTGGCAAGTCTTTTTAGTGACGATTTTTTCATTCATTTTTGGGTTACGAGTTTAATTAACTCGAATATATCATACTCGTCCGAACAAAACGAGAAGCGAATAGCGAGCATACAATCGCACACGGGTGCAAACTTTATATGACTTTAATATTTCTATTACAAAATATTACGTATTTATATTATAATTAATTAATAGGGGAAGGCGTACATAAGCGGAAAAAATACATATTATAGGGTGATATAGGATATTTCCGCTTTTTTTCGTTTCAAACTGTGATTTAAAAAAGTTTTTATTCCGAAATCCTACCTACATAGTAAATATCATCAAAATTTGTGTTTTATATATTAGAAAAAGTAAACAATTCATAAAAATATTTTACTGTTATTTTATTTACGCAATGCAATGGTGTGTGCATTTATCTCCGACGAAGTCTTAATTCTAGCAATTTAAATTTTCTGTTCAGATGTTGAAATAAATGTTGCCTAATTATTATGATACATAAAGATACGATTATTGATTATACAGATGACTAAAAACGTAATTTGAAAATAACATGATTGTTAAAATATCTAACTATTAATACATATTATGATAGATAATATACTAGTACTGATTACACTTGAATGACTGAAATAATTGTTCAAAATAACAAAGAATGAGACCAAAATGCCTGTAACATTGAAAATTCGTACGATTTTCTCTCCCTACCTTGATAGACCGAGAATATTGTTATTACTATAGCAGTTATTATGTGAAAATATGCAAATATATTCGACATTTTATTCCCATTCTTAACTCTAACTAACACAACAAATTAATTAATAGTTTGTATATCTATGTACTTATGTAGATAATAAGCTACAAAAAAACTCAACAACAAAAATCTGAAATACCTTAGTGCACTGTAATGGACCATAGTGACTAGTGCTTAGACATTAATAACAAACTCATACATACAAACGCGAATACTACGAGACGGGAGATTCTTATAGCCGCCTTCAAAATTGTCTTTTAGCAATATATTGTATAAAATTTTACTTAATCAAGGGGGCTTATATATAACTCAAGTATCGGGTAATTCGTATATACCAGATACAAATCTGCGAGAATAGGGAATATGCATGATATTTTTTATCGCTTGTCTTAACAAAATATGACAATACCGTAAAAAAGATGTCAAAAAGTGAAATAAAAATCGGCCAAGAATCATGGAAGATATAAGCATTTTAAACTACTAATAAGACAGCGATTAGACAGAGAGATCGGACGTAGTATGTGACGTCATATACTTTGACGGTCATATAAACTCCATGCTAAATTCTGTTTTTCTAGAAAGAGATAGAAACAATCTTTGATGGCTTATATGGTTATTTTTATAGTTATTCGATTTTTTTTTCTACTACTTCTTATAATAATGAGCTTATAATAAAGCAAACAAAAAACATCATGCATATTCCCTATTCCTCAACACCTAACAAACATGCTTGTCTCCTAAAATAAAGTGAAAAATAATTAAAGAGAGTACCTACAACTTGCCAAAAAACCGTTCATAACCATCAATGCTGTTTAAAAATAATAATTCATTTGGTTCGCGAATATTGATAATAAAAAGAAATAGGGATGAAATATTATAATATTAATAATTTGTTTTTGTGAATTTATACAGTTTCAAGAGATACACAGTAATTTAATATTAAACATGAAATAGTAAAATTTAAAAAAAATCTTTCTAAAAATTGTCAAGTTTTAGTAATACATGATACGACGTTTTATTTATAATTCTTATTTGCTAAATAAGAATATAAATAGCGAAATATTATGCATGTACCTACAACAAAAATAATTGAGCTGTACTTTCGTTAATTATGCAAAAACAACAAGTATTAAATTATAATATACTAGCCGTTCACTTCAAGTTGGCCGTTACCTCCCACCACGCTTCCCCACACTGCACCTCAAGTCAAACCCGCGTAGTATGGATAACAACGCGTTATTGTTTTGTTTGTACATATGACGTAATTCGACGACAGCCAATTCGAAGTGAATGGGTAGTACAATTTCATTATTGAAACCTGTCTATGAATACAACTAAATAAATATATAATGTGTAATAAACATGGAAATAGCCACATGAAGCAATATTTTATAATAAATGACGATGATGATTATATAAAATTTATAAAATTAAATTGAAAAAAAAACTTATTGAGAGTTCAACAAAACTATGGCGATTTATTAAATTCATGCAATAAATCAATAGTTATACTCGTATTCCTTATTTATGAGGCATAGCTGTTATTATTTTATAATATGACAACTCGTCTTGATTCTTTCATAGGATATATTAAATTATTACCTACGCCTATTTAAGTCTTTATAATCGTCAAGCCTTCAGCTTCTCGGTACATGTGATACAAGTTATTAATAATTATACTCATATTTATAAATACTAGGCTTTATATTATAGTATAGTTATTATTATAAAATAATTTAATATCAGAATTAAATAGACTACTCGATCAAGACGAGCTGACCTTCCGAGAGGGTCTCTTCCCTCTGATGTTATATGCTGTCGTAGCTGTTAGGGTCGGGGCTGGTCACTGGCCCAGGGCCCCGTGCCGGCAACTTGAAACCGTTTGCTGTGAAAGCCCAGCCATCCTGAAAAATAAACCTTAGATAAGCAACTCTGCTAATACTATTATATTATACTAGCTGTTCCGCGCGGCTTCACTCGCGTTCCCGGGATAAAACAGTAACCTATAACCTTCGGGGATAATGTAGCTTCCTATTAGTGAGTTTTTCGAATCGGACCAGTAACTCCACAGATTAGCGCGTTCAAACAAACAAACACTTCAGCTTTATTATTAGTGTAGATTATGTGTATTTTATTTTCTTTATTCAACTTTTCATAGCTAAGTAACCTTACATCCTAATTTAAAGAATCCGTGCTAAGGACATTGGCATAAATATCCTAGGTCATATCCAAATAAATTTTAATGGCAATAACCTATAAGAAGCAAGATCAAGAGTTCCCAATCTTTTTTGTATTGCAACTCCCTTTATTTATATGTTGTAATTTTACTGCGGCTCCCTTGTAAAAGAAGAAACCCTCTTCTAATAGTGTGTTTTAGAATGTGACGTAGGCAAGTACACCGGTTCTTGACTCTCTGAGCTAAATAAAAGGTAAAATAAATAAATTATAATTAATTTAAATAAATTATGAAGGTTGTAATGTAGGATGCAGATCATAAACAGTTTGATTCGTGTCTTTTCTTAGTGTTATCTCAATTCAAACTACGCAATATTTGCCATTCATATACAGAGCAGTGTTGTCTCTATTTGTTGAAATAAAATAACATAAACTTTTACATACCTTCACAAGGTTCGGTAACTCTGTCCAAAATGCTAAGTTAGGTATAACTTCAATACCCGTTGCGCCCATTAAGAACTTTTTTGTGCAAATACCAAGAACGAGGTAGAAAATTAAACAGGAGAAGAAAATAATCAGCAGTGTGGAGCCGAACGACCGGCCAGTATCAATTTCTTTCAAGCACGCATCTTTCGAGTAAAATGCCAACACCTGTAAGTAAATAAAGAATATTTTAACTTGGTGACATAAAAACTAGTTTGTAGCCACTCACCAAGCTGGCTTCCACCTTTAAGTTGACAATTTCTCAAGCACCTACCGGTATGTTTCGACACATGCGCTTGAGAGCCAGTTACATACTAGGCATTGTGTGCTTACCACTTTTAGCCACATCATCAATGACCATGGTGAGATTATGGGCAAACACAAGCAAATTAATGACATAGATTTATATTTTACTATCATAAACCAATTAAATTAGACTGGACACAAGATACATATAAAATAGATACGGATAGGCCAATATCAATATACACATGGGCTGCATTCCGAATGATGATGATATCGATAATTATCGATGTGAGCGCGCTAAAACGCGTACCGAATCACTTTTAGCGCGATAACGAAGCCTCGCGAAACGTCATCGGTGACGTCATTACATGCGCCATATTGCGATTACGACGACCATGGTCTAAACGTTATCGCCGTGAGCGTGGATGTCAAAAGTGACACTTGTGTTGTGATTTGTTTTGACAAAGGTTTTTATGTGAGAATAACAAATAAAAATACACTGTATTCAAATTAGGGAGTCTAATAATTGAAGTTAGGGAGTCCCAATGCGTTGATCATTAATTTTTTATTCCCTTTTTCGAATGTTTTAGTTCTAAATACTGTCAGCGCGTTCACAAGCGTTCCGAATCATTGACAGTTCACGGTTCTTATAGATGTGATATTCGTATCGGAACGCAAATTATCGATGTGAGCGCTACGATCGATTATGGCATGTTTCGGAATGTACCCATGATAATGCACTAGGAACAGGTTATTAGATTAGAGTGAATAATCATCTTTGTAATCATATTTTGTAATCAAAAATATTATAGTCTGTTTATATACTTGCAATAAGTTAATTTATTTTACGCTTTTAAAGGAGGATGGGCAAACTGGTCTACCTAGTCAACACCGACAAGTTATATATCAATGAAAAGGGCATTCTTAGTACATCATTTTTTTCTATTACGACAAACGTGTAGCTCATGGGGTTCTCATTTTAGAGCACACTTTCTTAAACGGAATTTACATCCAATGTTTTATAGTTCGTCAGGGTTTTATCTGATAGATAATAGGGAGTGGGGTTGATTTGAGTTCTCGACGCAAGCGCTTGCGTCGAAGCGCAGGTAAAAACCTGTTAGCGACCCCTGCCCCCGCAACCCCCGCACCATGCTTCCCCGTATAGTACTTACATTGCTTTAGCACAGCTAGCTGCACCTCGCAGTTGATCTTTGCTTGTCATTGTGTACTGTGTGTTTCCTTGTTACGAATATTATCTTTGACCCTTGCTTGTTTATCGGACTACAGAATATTGCTATTATTTTGACCTGTGCTTGTTAATCGGACTCACGTCATCGTTATATAATGGAAGGAAATGCAAACGAATGTGTTGTTTGTGAGCGCTCTGTTTTGCGTCAGCGGCGACGTCACTTAATAACGCATAACCTTATAGAATCCAGACCTTTTGTTGAAGTATATATACGAGGACATTCTTCACGCGAGGTAAGTTGATTTTTAATGCTATACGTTATAGTTAATTCTTTTGAATAAATACTCTCCTACTTTGTCAATTTAGTCATTATGTACATGTACCTACGTATGTCTTTACCGACTAGACTGAGAGTAAAAAGAGTTCCTAAGCAGTTAGATTATGATGTAGATTCTAAACCCAGTTGCGTGCGATTGAAAACAATCTGTCAGGTAAAGTAAAGTTCGGTGTGCTTTGTTGTAAGTATTTTGTTGTTTCTTACAGGTGTCCTTCAATGGCGTTGTATTCACGTGCCATCGATGTTGGCAACGAATAAATACTGCAGAACGGGCACAGCTGGCTATTGGAGCTGTCAACGAAGATGATGATGTCCCAGTTCCACCAGCTATGCCAAATATTCAGCAAAATCTTGCAAGAGCATCTAATACGGCTAGCCATTGCATATTTACTGGTTGTCCAAACGAGTCAAGACTTCGAATACCTAATAGCATAAAAGCGCACATGTTATCCTACTACAATTTCTACATACCTATAAGTGCTCGTGTTTGTAATGAACACTTATTGGCACAAGATTGGGATCAGTTGCTAAACGGCAATGTTTCTCATGATTTTAATCAAGACCATGTATTGGATATAATTACAATTTATAGAACAGCTATGGAGAATCCATCGACTATTTTCGATTTTGATTTGCAAACTGTAGATGAAAATGAGTTACGACACTGGACTGGACTTACGATCGCCGAGTTCAATTCGGTACTCGAACAAACTCCATCACTACGACAGCACTCGAACGCGGTTCTAGGTGGATATCTTATGAAACTTCGGACAGGTGAACCTAACATACGCCTAGCATCACTTCTGAAAATATCTCGACGAACATTCGAACGCCACTTAGTGATTGCAAGAGAATGCTTACTGGCAGACTTCGTGCCATCTCACTTAGGAGTAGATCATATAAGTAGAAATGAAGCGCTTAGCAAGAATTTGTTAATACCAAACGCCATTTTCGGAGACCACAATAATTCGAAATTAATATCGATTTGTGACGGGACGTACATTTATATTCAGAAAAGCAGTAATTTTCTTTTTCAAAGGCGTAGTTACAGCCTTCATAAGTACAGAAATCTGTTGAAGCCGTTTCTCATTGTTTGTAGCAATGGCTACATAATCGATGTAACAGGCCCTTATGCAGCCACTACATCAGATTCCACGATCATGAGCAATCTACTACGTGATCATGACAGTGCATTTAATTGGTTTTATTCAATGAATGACGTGTTTATTTTGGATCGCGGTTTCAGAGACGCTCTACCTGATTTAGAAGCATGTGGTTATGATGCCCATATGCCACCCAGCAAGGATAGAAATACTACGCAGTTATCCACAGATCAAGCGAATAAGTCTCGGTTGATTACAATTGTAAGATGGGTAGTAGAAGTTGTAAACGGAAGGTTTAAACGTGACTACAAGTTTCTACGGACTGATAACTTTAATACGTCCCTTCCGCATATGTTCGAACATTTTCGGATTGCTGCAGCACTGATTAACGCTTTTCACCTGCCAATCCGTGACAATGCGTATGCCGATGCGATAATAACAATTATCAATGAAAGAATTCATTGCGAAAATTATTTGGCTGAATATGTCATACAAAAGAACTTAAATAGGCATCGTGTTATATTTACCAGCATGGCAGCAAATCTTCCTGAGTTTGAAGACATTCCTCAATTAGAAGAAGAACACCTAATTTTAATCGCCCTAGGAACTTATCATATTAAGATAGCCAATTCTTACTGTGCCGAACATTTTAATGAAGGAATGTATATCATAGAATTATACAGAGACAATGAACTCAACGATATGAATGAATATAACATCGAAGTGGGAGAAAGATGTTTCCTACTACGAGGGCGCATACAATCACGTCATTCAAGAGCTAAAAAACACTACACATATGTGCTAATAAACACAGAAATTGAGGGAAGAGGCGCTTTTCGGCACTATTATTGCACATGTTTGACTGGACGTCGTACAATTGGAACATGTGCACATGTTATATCAATCTTGTGGTATTTATGCTGGGCACGGCATCAAGAAGCTTTCATACCGCCTGCAGCACGTATGAATGATATAATTATAGACACAAGTATCATGTAATACGTCAAATATAATATTATTAATTAATTACTGGTGTTCCATTATTTTCCCTTTTTCAAAAAATTGCCAGTCTTTAGCACTTTTTTTTAACTGGTTTATGGTTTTCTAATATATACCCTATTATTTAGCATAGATGGCGTTGGTGTTGAGTAGGTAGACCAAACTCCATACATTTTGCCCATCCTCCTTTTACATATTTACATATTATTATACTAAATAAATAAAGCACACATTTTTTCACACAAGAGTGTGGTTGCTGTATTATAAATTACATGTATGTAATTCACAACCAGTACTGGGTGAGGTGGAATATGAATAACTTTTATTCTGGGACCAACTCAGAAATTGTGTTTTTGACGCTTATTTTGATTGAGTAAAGTTGATCAAATCAAAAATCAAAATCAAAAACTCATTTATTCAGTTTAGGCCCTAATAAGGCACTTATGAATGTCAACAGTTACAATTTTTAGACTCTACTACCGGTTCGGAATACACTTGAACTGAGAAGACTCCGGCAAGAAACTCAGCAAGGCTTCTTTTTTTGTGGATCTTTTTTTTTTTTGAATTTATGTAATTACAGTTGTTGTTTTAAATATACATAAACTTTATACAATTATCACTTGGCCAGGGGGCTGCAAGTGCAGAGGGAAGCTACTACAACCATATATTCTTGTCTTCTATGTAATGAGCCACCTTATAGTAGGCCTTGTCAATCAACTTATGTTTAACATACTCTTTGAATCTATTATAAGACATCTTAGTTACTTCATATGGGATTTTATTATAAAAGCGAATGCAGTTCCCGAGAAAAGACTTATTGACTTTCGCTAGCCTGAATCTAGGTGTAACAATTTTATATTTATTTCTTGTATTTAGGTTATGGCGGCTACTGTTTGTGTCAAATAGATTTAAATTTTTACGGACAAACATAATATTTTCAAAAACGTATAGCGACGGTAAGGTTAAAATGTCAAATTCCTTAAACCGAGTTCGTAAGGATTCGCGAGGACCCAAGCAATAGATTGCACGAATGGCCCTTTTCTGCAAGATAAAGATAGATTCCAAATCCGCAGCCGAGCCCCATAGCAGAAGACTGTAGGACATTATACTATGGAAATACGCAAAGTAAACCAACCTAGCTGTAGCCACATCTGTTATATGTCTAATTTTTCTAACTGCAAAAGCGGCGGAACTCAATTTACTAGCTAAGCTTTCTATATGAGGACCCCATTGTATTTTACTATCTAATGTTATGCCGAGAAAAACTGTCCTATCAACTAGTTCGAGTCTAACATCATCGACTAGGACATGACTGTCATTCCTAGCAACATTGGGGAGAGTAAACCTTATACACTTAGTTTTAGAGGAATTAAGCATGAGATTATTGGCCGCAATCCATTTCGATATAGTGGATAACGTGTTATTGAGTTGCGTAAGTTCTGTGTCTTTTCTATCCACTTTAAAGATTAGAGAAGTGTCATCAGCAAATAAAACTATATCGCACAATTCATTTACCATATAGGGCAGATCATTGATGTATGCCAAAAACAACAATGGGCCTAAAATTGATCCTTGCGGTACGCCTGTTTTAACTAAAGACCCTGAGGACGTAGTACCGCTAATACCTACTTTTTGTTGGCGACTGCACAGATAAGAACAAATCGTTTGATGAGGAACAAATCGTTTTTTTAAGTATAAATTATAAATATTACACTTACAATTCTATTTGGGTCTTCCAATGAATAAACTTGTAGTGTATTTTCAGTTTGGGCACAATTAAGAAGAATTATAGTTGATCTGAAAAAAATATAATATAATTATTAAGTAATTAAAAATAGCAAGGGTTGAAGCTAAAAGCATTGTTTATTTACCATTCTTGTCTATCAGATCAGATCAGATTCAGATCTAATATTCATATTATTTTAAAATTGGATATCCTAACTAGTATTAGCAATGGATCAACATGCTTTTGCATAGAAATAGTTTATGGGCACTCTGGCTCAGGTAACAGGCTACTTTTTATCCCAAGAAGATGGGTAAAACTGCAGGACAGAAGCTAATCTAAATAGGTAAAGGAAATACTGACCAACTGATTGGTCTATTATTGCACAGCTCAAACCACTGATGGATTGGGTTGAAATTTGGCATACAGATAGCTATTATGACTGTGGGTCAGAAAGCTAGAAGAAACATGTCTTAACAAATCTCAGGGGCACTCTTAACAATTAATATAACGATATAACGAAATGTATCTACAATGCATTTCCTATTAGTGAAATAATTTTTTGATTCGAACTAGTAACTCCGGTGATTAGCATGTTTAAACATACAAACTCTTAGTTTTTATGATTAGTATTGATAATTACACTTACGAAGGGCCATTTATGAAGATAATTGATTTTCCATCAGCACTAAATTTTGCTTTAGATTCATTATATGAACCCAAGTAGTCATAGACTCCATTATCCATTTGGTATGTTTTGTTAGCAGCATTAGTAAGATTCATTGTGTATACATGACGACATAGCTGAAATTAAAAAAATAATAAATTTTCTTAAAATAACTCAATTGATCATTTTATTTCATGAATGCAATAAGAAATTTATTAAACTTGAATCAAAAAAATTGATCCTACTGAAATATGTTAAATTAACTTGGGTTAGACTATAAGGCAAAAGCTGGTTTTGGTATACCAAACAATTTACTATGTAAATTCTCATAAAAAGAATCTATTTATGTATTTCCTTTTACTTTCACACACTGTGTCTACATTTATTTATATTTTTTCCAGTCGTAGGGTTGCTGGAAGAAATTTCTATTAAAAATAAGCAGTCCCTTTGTACATTTGTATCTTTTATGTTTTTTTATTATTACTTGTCTGTGTGTACATAAATAAATAAATAAATAGGTATCTAGCACAATCAAAGAGAAATGTTATTTCCTGTAGTATCACCAGAGGTGACTACAAGCAAATATGTACTATAATAATAAGCCATAATAAATAAATAATATTAAGTAGCTAAGAATAATATATGGTTATTGAAACATGAAAAACCTATTTATAGAACTTAAAACAGATGTATTACAATTGAAAATTTGAAACTAAAAATGTCTAGATTATTATATTTACATAATTAGTTACTTATGAGTGGATCCAGTTTAGGTAGAAAAATGACAACGAAACAGGTTCTTAATTATGTATTCCTACAAAACCAGTTTCCTAAACCTCATAGAAGGGCATCTACGCAAGTTAAATGATTTCTTAATTTAGATAGGTACACATTAGGTGATTCACATAACATTTAATACCTACAAAAATAAATCACAACATCTTAGAGGAAAGGACAAGACATGAGTATAAACTTACTGACAAAGGGTCTCCACAAGTATTATTTGGTGTAAGCGATTGAGGAACAAATAATTTATTATAGCAGGGGTGGAAAAAATAAGTGTTTAGCTTGTATTGTGTGCCATTTTTCTCCATATTAAAGTATTGCGCAGCGTAAAAAGTATCAGCAACCGTCGGTGATAAGTCTATTCCGGTGCCATTGGAAAACTCGCATTCACATGAACTCTTTTCAACGCAAACATCTTGAGTAAAGGTGTATGAAATTAAAAAGTTAAAAATAACGAAAAGGAGGCTATAAAAACTTGGGAAATTATGCATTATCACAATAGTCGAACGAAAATTGATTGTTTCGTAAAATTCAAGCTTTCCACACACAACGATACGAAATAAAAAATAATTAATAACTGTCTGTCACGCTGTCACTGGCTGTCCGCTGTCAAAAAATCCTCACTCAAATTAGGGATGTCAGTCGATGTTCATCACGAAGATCACGTCGATATTTCGCGGGAAAAAAAATCGATGTTATTAGTATAATATAGATAGATAAAAGCCACTTGCTGACTAATGTTGTTTTTAGCATTAGTTCACCTTCAACCATTTTACACTAGATGTCACCGATCAATGTAATCGAATGTTTAATTTGCTCCCTAAAACATCAATTTTTCGGACATCCGATCCGAACATCAAATCACAATTATCGTAATGAGAATGATTATAGTAGTGTTGCCGAACAATTGATAGTATCGCAATACTATCGATACCACAACAAAGTTCGATACTTGTGGTAAAGCCATATTATTGTATAAAAAACATACTGTCATTCATACATCAGTTTTTGCTTAATAAAGTCTATTCGATTCAGACTCTGGTATATTTATTATGAACACCACAATACTGTCTGATCCAACCAAAGAGAATTTATTAGAATAGGTACTACTAGAACGTAGTGTTTATATCCTCTTTGTTTGGGTACTACATTAGTGATGTGCCGAGTCGGCTGTTTTTGGTATTCGAATACTTTGCTATTCGTTAAAATAAGAATCGAGTTCTGAAGACTCGGACAGGTATTCGAGTACTGGCACGAGTATTCGAATACTTCAGTGGACTCGAGTACTTTTTAAATCGAACTTTGTAGTTTGCTTTTGACGACAAATTCTAATATTTCATCACAAATCGTGTATGAACGATAATATAATATGTAAATAATAACAGCAGTTTATTGTATAATCAGAAATTTAATCATCATTTGGTAATTTTGTATGGCACGGCATATTAATGCTAACAACTAACTATTTACTATAACAATTTTATTATCAATTGTATTTTTTAACTTTATATTTATTTAATGTCCATTTTCGTATTTTATGTTTTACTTCAGTTCTTTGATTGTTTTTATTGCATCTTTAAGTTTCGTTCTTTCTTTTATGTACTCATTCGGATTTGAATACTGTATTTTATATACTCGAGTACGTGAGTACCTGCTAGGTATTCGAGTCAGTACTCGAGTCAGTCTGACTCGGTGACTCGGCACATCTCTATACTACATACATACGTAGATACATAGACTACGTACGTAGTATCTCTACTTAATTAATTTGTGGGTACTAAAATCTGTATATCTTTTTGATGTAAATTTTATTAATGAATTGCCAATGGATTAATTGGTATTAAAATATTCTTTTTAGTTTTAGAGGAAAATCATATTTCAAACCCATGATTAGCCCATGATATAATAAATACTACTGGATCATGATGAAACCTGTGCGGAAAATCTATGACAAAAACTGAGGAGAAAAACGAACAAACTCTAAAAATATTTGGATTCTTAATAAAAAATCCGTAGAAAAGATCAGATGTAACAATTATTACCATGGCGGATAAAAAGAAGAAAATATTTACACTTAAGGTATGTAGCGTATTTAAGTAGATCAGCTCATCTCTAGCTCACCTTGCTTGCACCCATTCTAATCTCTTTTGGTTTCCATGCCCTGCTATAAATTAGCAATTGTAAAATGTTTGTATTTGATTCCCACTGTAACAATTTGTGTACATACCTAATGATTATTTATTCTATTTATAGGAAGCTACAATACCTAGAAGGCCTGTGATATTAAAATCAGATAGAGAAACTACAAAAGAACCCAATAAAGAAAAACAGGAGAAGGAAAAGCAACCTACAATAATACTGAAAACCCGAGAACAGAGTACTCCTAAAGATGAAAGGCCTCAAAGCCCCAAAAATTTTAAAACTTCCTCATCAGATGATGGGCCTCATCCATCTAAAATAGCTCAAAATGAGAATAAAGAAAAAAAGGGATCAGGTAACTATTTACCATTAGGTGGGCCATATGCTTTTTTACAGATAACTAGATAAGCTTGAGAATCAGTTTAATCAACCTATAATATTTTTACACTACAAAGTCGGCAAACATGTATATGCTCACTTACTTGAGCTCATTGAAGGATGAATGACATGTGGCCTTCATCAAGTCTGTCTGTTCTGTTGTTGCCTTAAATAGCTCCATTTTTAAGATTCCAAAATCAAACTCCTAATATGATCAATTGTGTGTATGTATGTCCAACCACCTGCCACAGCCAATTTGCTCAGTAACAACTGGTCTTATTGAGTTGAAATTTGGTTCACTTACATAATAAAATTAAGTGACCCAAACATAGCCTATGTTTGGGTCACTGAATTACATATGTAACATAAATAAATTCATTTGAAACAAGGGGCCACTTTTGTCTGAAAAAATTAAAGGGCTCATTGTGATAATTTTAAATAAGATAAGATAAACATTTTATGAAAATGCAAATTACAGTACGATAAAAACAGACAAATATACATATTTAATTATAATTTTAAGTTATAAGTAAAAGTAATTAAAGGAAATAAGAGATAATTGCCCATTCCCTCCCCCTTTTTTTCGAAACAACTGGGCCTGAATTTTATATAAATACAGAAATAGTTCTTCACCTTTATAGGTATTACAGGAATGTCTATGGTAGGCATTTAAAATAACATAAGAAATTATCTTTACGGAACCCTCAGTGCATGAGTCAGACATCAGACTCACAATTGTTTGTATGTTTTCAGAACAGAAACCCAGTCCACCACTGAAAGTCATGACTGAACCCGTGAAGCTGCTGGATGAAAACTTAGATTTCAACAGTGCTGCTCTAGAATTCTTGCATGATTCCAGCACAAATTATCTAGTTATTGGAATTATAGGTTTGTAAAGTCCAATTTATTTTGAATCGTTCAAAAGTATATAAAAATAAAATAAGGAAAGAGGAGAAAAGAAGACTGAAACTAAACTGAGAGTGTTTATAGTTTACTATTGTAAATGTTAAGCTCTGGCAACAGTAGCTCTACCGCATAACAAAATGGTAATGAACATTGAATCGGACATCCATTTTCTGCAATTCTGGTATATTTATGGGACACTGGAATATAAAGAGTTAATTAAACCATCCATGGAATTATCCAAAATCTAAAATTGCTCTAGGCAACTCTAGGCAATGAATTTTTTCCTGAATCTCATGCATATTGAGTTCAGTGGCGGATCCAGGGGGCCATACCCCCCCTCACAAGGCCAGCTACCTTTGCGGTTTGCATAGAATTTTGAGGCTATGATTATGATCAGCTCATGCGATAATACCTACCCATTGCTGACCATCGGTCGAACGAATTCGGAACAACTCGGGTTAATCTCGTCTACTTGTTCCTCCAACAAAAATTTTAAAAAAAGCTTATGAGACGTGGCCGAGGCTCCCCCCCCCCCCTAATTGGAATCCTGAATCCGCCCTTGATTGAGTTGCAGATAGGCTTATCACAAATAATATTATGTATACTTATATCCACATTATTTACTCTAACTTACAGGTATGCAGAGTGTTGGAAAATCAATGATAATGAATTTAATATCTCAAAATGTACATGACCAAGACCTATGTAGCCAAATCTTAAATTCACATGAAATGGCGACTGACAACATATTTGAAGCAAATGACGTTGGTGGTTTGGAAAATCAATTAGAAGCTCTCGATTTCGCCGGAGTTCCAGAAACGAAATCGCAAGAAACTGAACATTTCAAATTCAAAATGCAAAATATTGATCAGATAGAAAGAGGTGTTTATTGCACTAAAGGTAATTTTATATTCATCTGTGTATTATTTTTACAAAGTGGCCATGAGCTCATTATTTAAGAATTATTTTTAGAATAGGAAATATAAAATCCCTAGTATACATATTATAAATATTAAAGTAACTCTGTTTATCACCTTCACAACTCATTGAATCAATTGTGATAAAATTTGACACTCATATAGTATATGGTGAGGTGAAAGATATGCTTCTTTTTATCCCATGACGGAGCATAAAACCTTCGGAGGCAGCTAATACTTAATAAACAATAATAATATCGACCATTGTCCACAAATTTTGTGTGGTAAATCACTACAGCACAGTCTATCTAATCTAAGAAATACCTTTTCACGTTTAGGAACGTTTGAAGGTTTATCTGTTAAATGTTATTAGCAATAAAATACAGAGATCACAGAACAGAAATATAGTAAGTTCAAGATATGTATATTTTATTTGTTTACGAGTCAACATGTATATTTTAATTTTACAGGTATAGACATGTATGTGACAAATGACCGTGTGATTCTACTAGACTGCCAAGCGCTATGGTCACCGTCGCTTATTGAAGAGTCCAATGCTAATCCCATCACAGCCAGAAGTGCCAACATTGTGACTGTAGATTGCCTGCAGATTGCATCTTATTTAATGGCAGTATGTCACGTCCTCATTGCTGTCCAGGATTGGTTTACGGATTATAATTTTATTAGGTAAAATATAATATAACAATGGTCATGCAACTGTCAATAGGCTAGCTAAGGTTACCTTCGGCTGCTTGTTTGCTAACTTAGAAGTAGTTGTTTATAAAGTTTGATGCAATAAGGTCATATTTAAAACTAGTTGTCTCCCGCGGTTTCACCCACGTTCGGAGATAATGTAGCTTCCCATTAATGAAATAATTTTTCAAATCGGACTGGTAGATCCAGAGATTAGAGCGTTCGAACAAACAAACTCTTTAGTTTTATTATTAGTATAGATTATTTGTAACAAATATACAAATTATAAAAAAAACCTCGAGGCGGCCACTGCTGCCGGCAAGGCTCCCAGAAGGCTTGCAGTTTGGCTGTAACTTTAAATTATTTATGTTACTACTTACTAGAATAAAAATAGGTGTTCTATTAATCTATATCAGATACATCCAAGCAGCTGAGATGCTAAAACCATTCCTCTCAGCATCCAACACAGTTCCATCGAATCAAGAGGGTTCAGAATCCACAGGCAATGGCGAAAACCACCCACATTTATTACTGCTACATAACAGATGCCAACTTGAAGACTTCACTCCTGAAGCTGTGATGACCATGCAAGATCTTTATAGGTACAGATATTTATACAGACATGTTGTATTTTTATTCAATACTAGCTGATCGTACCCGGTGTCACCCGGGTGATATTTATTGAAATTTTTATACAAAAATTCCATCCAAATTTCTAACTCTCCCAATGGATTTTCCAATGTTTTTCTTTCATATAAACCTTGTCCTGACAATTACAAATACAACAAAAAAAGAATTAGACAAATAGGTGCAGTCGTTTTGAAGTATTTAGTTTTTTCGGTAATTCATTTTTATTTATAATAATAATCTTTCTTTTTGTACGTCTATGGTATTATAGTCCTATTCAAAAGATTTGGGTTAGAAAACATTGCATATAATAATAATAAATAAAAACATAAGTAATTTATATAAAATATACATTATATTATGTTTATTTAATCATAATGGATACTTATTTCCTTTGAATCGAAGCCTGTGGTGAATCCATGCGTAAGTACTAGTATTTACGATGGGACTCGCCAAGAAAATGTGTGAGATACAGTATTCCTAGTAAATTGCACTTTGCTAGATGGTTAGACTAAGCCCTTATCTCGACATGACGATTTGGATGAAATTTTGTATTAGATAAGATTTTGCTTTTTAAATTTATATAAGTACTAGTATGTATATGAATAGGCGTCTTTACTGAAAAATGCGATTATACACGAAAAAAAAGAAACGCAGCTGTCGCCCAGGGACTAGGTACCTTTAAATTACAGGAAAAAACATTTGAATAGATAAACAGATAAAATAAAACGACAAAAATACTTATTACTGCATTTATTGTGTATACTTAATACTTACGATGCATATAAAGCAGTTAAATAAACCTTTGTTTACTTTCAGGAAAGCCTTCCAACGTTCAAACTTGCAGTTAAATTCTGGGATGTACTTGTACAGTGACACAAATAAGAATGGACTGAATGTAGATAAAGTGTGTAAGGAGTATAGTGTTGAAGCGTGTGGAACTCCAATCAATCTGTTCCTTTTGCCCGAAATATACAATGACTTTGGTATGTCCTATTAAAAATCTTATTACCTCGTTGGGTCGTGATTCAGGGTGCGGTCCGAATTGCGATTTTACTTCTCACGATACTGACGGTCTGACACTATAATCGCTGGTCCGAATTGAAAGTGCGCCCATGGCGCTTCAATTGGACAACTAAAATGATAGATGATTGGACACATCATAACAACACTGACATTCTTGTGATTGCAAATGACAATTAGACATTTGGCTGACAGTGATTTCACTTAGGAACAAAGTCTCTGTAACTCCAATATGGCGCAGGTAATGACGCCATTCATAACGTCACGCCTTCTGCCATAGGCGCGCTTACACTGATTCGGGACGTGTCTTTGAGCGATATTTCCGATTTTCGGACCGCACCATAGGTCGTCACCAAACTACATAATGTATTTAAAAAGAATTCCAGGAATTGCTATTCAAGTAATAAAAAAACGATAAGAGCTCAGTGGTAGTGAAGTTGAACGCAATGGCGAAGGTCATGCATGGGTTCGTATCCTAACGAACTCGAGCTTTCTTTCTTTCACTGGCATGATGAGATTGTGGTCAAACTCAAGCCACAGAAAAAAAAAAAATTTTTGGTATTTGTGAAATATTCTTCCACTATTACCTACCTGCCTACAAAAAATACGTTTTACCATAACATAATGCAAAGGTAAAGAATATAAGTTTATATTGGACTTGTAATTTATGAAAATATATTATGAAAAGCTATCCCATACATAGAAACACAGAAACCTTTTTTGTTACTAGTACTAATAGTACAGTTATATTTCTTTTACATTTACTGAAGCGTGATTTATATTAAATATTGAAATCATTTCAGACAATCGAGATGTTTACCGCGGTCACCCGCCATTCGAGCAACTAGCCAAGCGTTTACGATGGCTGACCCTCGGAGTCAACAGACATCAAATCACTAACGTTGCTAACTTATCGGAAAGAGGATGGTTCCACTATTGCAGCAAAGCATGGGAAACTATAAGAAAATGCACATTCTTTATGGAATACGAAAGATTCCTACCTTGAAGACGAGACCGATAGCTGATTAAGGTTTATAGTCTGCTTTCTTATCTAAGTTTCGATAAAGACGCAGGTGTTCGAGACTGGAATGATAAAGACGATTAATAATCAAGAAGTAATTTTATTTCAAAGCTGATGATTAATAATGTACATTTTGCAATTGGTTATTGGACCCAATATACATTTTACTTATATTTCTTTATAGTTTAATTTACGCCTCCGATGTGTTGCCTTATCATTGATAAACGCTAGATATAAGAGGTTTACGTCTCTGCTCTGGTGGTTTATAAGCATGTTGATATACACTTGCTAGCCTCCAATGTTCTGGATAGCCAGAAGCATTTGAATCGCGCCATATGCTAAATGGAGGCGCTAGAGTTGGAATAGTGTAAGATTTCTTGGTGTACGGATGACGCATTTTAGGCATTTTTACACCTTTGGAATCATTCGTACTACTCACACTTTGCACAGAATTTGGATTCCCAGCTTTGAATGCAAATTTGTAATCTTCCTTTTGCTTGCTGCATTGAGGATATTTGACACCGTTGCAAGATAAACAATTCTTATGTTTTGTGTTACTATTAGATGAATCACTATCTTTCGTAGAGCGTCGCGTTATTTGAGAATCATTTGGTGAACTCTGATGTAGCTTACCCTGCGCCAGTGGTGTCTTCTCATAGGATTCCAGACTATTTCTGTTACGATTAACGTCATAGCCGCTTTTTTTATCTTTATTACCATTCCATGCATCTTTTATAGGATATAGTTTGTCCGGTCGTACATTGTCGCGACTGGCTCTACGACTTAGATCACTAGGAGTTCCACAACCATGAATTCCATCACACTGTGGTTTCTTTGCCGATTGCCCAGAACTTCGCCTGCTAGATGATTCCGATCTAGAATTTTTCTCATTTGCACTAACATGCTGTGGGCAGAACTGTACGTCGCAAGAGTCTTTCCTTTTGTCCTTCGACATGTCTTTTTCAAAATAAGGCACAGGGTGACGTCCTTCATCCTCTATTACCCGATTTTGATTAAAAATTGGGTTCGAGTGACTGATAGTTTCTTGTGCCTCTTCTTTAGGCGTATGCACCATTGTAAAAACTGCTGGCGCTTTAGAGCCGTTTGAACCGTCTATATGCTTAGGTGGTCTTGGTTCCCTTTTAGGGTCATCGGGTCTAAAGTCCCAACATATCGCTAGATCCATAAGAGACATAGGCTTTTTGTACTGACCTCCTAAATCCGGAGCCGAAGTAGAAGGTCTCTGTTTCTGATTATCTTTATCACCGTCAGTTTTTTTTGGGTCACATGTTTTGGGTCTGTGAACGCGCATTTTAGTACAACACGTAGGCCCCGATGCACCGTATCCCTTCCAACCGATCGCGTATGGTTTTACAATAATGTCGGAATCTCTATGTTCCGCAATTTTAGTCAAATTCCGGTACCCTAAAGTGTCAGGTAGCGGCTGATGCTCAAGGTTACCAACGTGCATTTTCTTTGCAAAATTAAAATTTTGCGATACATTCACATAAGGCAATTTTGGTGTTTCGCTTTTTTTTACGTATTTCATATCTACACTGGCTTGTTCATTATTTTTCGCGTTTTCAGCTACTTTCCTCCAAAACTTGTCTGCATCGTCTTCTTGTGGTCCATGAATATGTTCAACCGCGTCTTTTACCAATAGCTCATGAGTTTCGTGCCTTTTCTCTGGATCCGTTAATGAGCCAGGGATATAAGGCCCGTGCCCATCAGAATCTACGGGATCTAACTTTTTATTTAAATCTAGCGGGTCGTTGTCTTTATTTTCATCTTGTTCGTCATAGATTTCTCGCTGTGTATCAGATGTTTTACCTTCTACTATAATTTGATCCTCATTATTACCAGAATCCTTGTTTGGAAAGACATGGAAACAATTGGAAAAAACAACTTAATATTGATAACAGTCCATTATTCTTACAGAGAAAACAAAAAATTTAATTGCAAAAATTCCCTGGTTAGTGAGCCCTATTACTACATTTTCTCCTTTTTGTGAGTATGAAATGGGCACATGCGTGGCTGAAAGAAATGAAAAGGAAATGAAAGTGTATTGCAAATAAAATAAAGTAGGACTATTAATTATTAAATCAAACTCTTGTAAATGTATTGTAGACAGAGTTAAAACCAACAATTACTGAATAATAACACAAAAGTGTAAGCTTTAAAACAAAACGAACTAAAAATAGCTTGCGAAATATTAAGTTCACCTATTGCCACACTAATAACCTACTTATGGCTTGAGAACTTTCAAGGCAACATATCAAAGAGTTCACGCTACCACAAACAAACATACGACGTTACGTTTCGCGCGCAAATGTCTATCAATAGAGACTCGCGTGTAGCTCTATTCACTTACTTGGAACGTCTGTACGTCCTGCAAGTCAGGTTTTGCCTCCTCCTTTTTTCCTTTGCCGCGTTTGCCGGCGCGCATGCGTGCTGCCGCGGCGGCGGCGGCGGCCGCTTTCGGCCTCTGAACACGAAGGTGAAGCCAATCTGGAAATCGTCCATCTGGTGGTTCTTTCGCCAGTTCTTCCGCTGTAATAAGATAATTATATTCTTTTGCATCATATTTGTATTTTTTTAAAGCAATGTCGATTAGGAGGAGGTGTTCTAGGTTATCATAATTTAATTGAATGTTGTCAACTTGCGTGCGTACTTATGTATTATTAGGTCATCGATTTCAACCCTGATCTTTATTTACAAACGTTCAACTCTTCGTAAGTAGCGAAATATTCAAAAGCAGCCACCAAATTACTTCATAACACGATCATATTTGGAACAGGAAGTGTTTTGCGTGTATGTATGTTGGCAAATAAATGACGGGGATTTATTGTTTTAGGCAAGGTCAAAGAATGATGATTCATTTTGCAAAATAAGGTTTCGGACAGGAAATAGGGATCTGCTTACCGACTTTCCTTGTTATTTTTCTTGGAAGTTCCCATGTTCCGGTGTAGTGACCGAAGCATTTGGAGGACCCTTTAGGAGCACCGGGCAGGAAGTGACCATTATCGTCGCATATAGGTTTGGGGTCCGGTCGGTATTCTAGAGGTCGGGCGCGTGTTGGCGCCCAACGTGGTACCTGCCAATTGCCCATCCGCTTTGGCGTTGATTCTCTGTTGAACTGTAAAAGTCAATATGTTCGTGAGTCCACATAAGTATATTACACATCCTAGATCAATTATATTATTACAAAAAACCTGCCGTAAAAAACAAGACCAGAGAATTTTACAACATGTTAAAAACTTATTCAAATTCCCTGAACATTCATGATTGCGCGATGAAGGGTGCACGTGCGACACGTGACTGTGGTGACAAAGCACGTGTCAAGTCATTCTCAAATCAACAACATGTAACTTTATACTTTATTCTAATTATAGAGGCGTTGTGGTTCCCGTATTATGTTTATTTTTAAATTACTTTATAGCAATCTATCACAGCTATTTTTAAGGAATCTTAAACTTTTATATAAATTATCTAAGCACTTCATAAAACAGGAATTATTATATTTCAAAGTACGTACGTACTTAGACATCAAATTTAAAGTTTAACAATAGAGCACGCGTCACTCATTGATCAGGTGTCAATTCACCCCCTTTCCACTCCCTCACTGGGCGTCATAATAATCATCCCCTTTTTAACAAAGGATTGCAAATTGTTATTTACCCCATACATCATGCGCAAGTTTGCCTACATTATGAATGCCCGCAATAATTTAGAATTATCATGTCCAACATTTTATATTTGAGTATTTGTGAGTTGCGTGCGGCACTGCGTTGAAGTTACTATGTCATTACCTAGAATATCTATGTTGACATTGTAAACTAAATAATTATTATTACAGAATTGTATGATTCGTATTATTAGAAATTGTATTATAAATTAAGTTTTGGTAAAGCATATCATCACAAGTCAATAGAATCTACAAAAGATTAATCCAATTTTTTTTAGATAATGGTAGATAAAACCTTACTTAATTCATGCAATTTTCTTTAAACAAGCCTACAATTTCACATAAACATAAATCCAATCGGGCAATATCGGCCTCCAATGAGTTACTATTTTCATTCACAGCGACGTCCCTGAACTTGGTCATTTATAACATTCAAAGTCACTATATGTAAGTTAACTATTGTCCTTACTATAATGTCATGCAACCCTTTCATTATTGTCGAACCGGCTATTTTTAGAAATCTATACATAATGCGTTGAAACGTACGGAGACTATTCTATTTAGACGTTTTGTTGCGTGCTTATAATAGCCCAATTTAATATATGTGCCTGCGTAATTTCCGAAATAGGTGCCTAGCGATCGCGAAATAACGCGATGTGTATTCACGAGTTCATGGTGACTGTAGTAAAATTACTGCTGCTATAATAAAATCAAGGCATAGTCTGTTTGCTTGTAAATTCCTCATGTAAATTGCCTAAGACTATATAAAAATCTAATTTGGTAAGAACATCAGTTTTCAAAGCGTGAGCTACGTTTTATGTACCGATTCAAACGTTCATGTACGCAATCGGTTCTTACGCAAAGAACCTATCATCTACGTCATAAACATGTTGTACTAGTGACGCCGGATGCCGCGGCGAAGGTCGTAACCCTACAATGAACGTGAACTTTCAGAGTCAAGTAAAGAATTAGGTATAAGGTAGCAAGTATTTTGTATAACACCTGTAACTTTCAAGTAAAGTATTATAAGGTAGCAAGTATTTTGTGTAACACCTGTAACTTTCAAGTAAAGTATTATAAGGTAGCAAGTATTTTGTGTAACACCTTTAACTTTCAAGTAAAGTATTATAAGGTAACAAGTATTTTGTGTAACACCTGTAACTTTCAAGTAAAGTATTATAAGGTAGCAAGTATTTTGTGTAACACCTTTAACTTTCAAGTAAAGTATTATAAGGTAGCAAGTATTTTGTGTAACACCGGTACTTTCCGGGCAGTTGCTTACGAGATTCGAAATCTTAGGCTTTGTTCATTTAATTAAGTAACTTATGATAGAGGAAAACGTCAAGCACATAAAGAGAGTCTTATGTGCTACAGTTTCTTTGTAAATTGTAATCAAACAGGATAGGCTGTTGTAAAAAAAATATATTAGTAAGTACCTATGTACCTAGTTCCATAGTAGTTTCAGGACCCCTTACATTATATGTATTAAATTAACTTAGGTATATTCATTTAAGACAATATATAAATCACAAAACAGCGTAATGTTCTCAGATACTTATATTTATCTTAAGAACTATTCATTTAAATAATATATCTAGAAACGACTTACTATCGGGAAAATGCGTCGTTGAGTCGATAAACTAAATTGTTAATCTACGCATTCATAAACATAAGTCTTTATCAAATCGAATCATGATATCAGACATTATGATATTGTATATGTAGGTACCTACCTAAAAGCAGCTCGCAAAAATTTTGCTAATTATGATGATCGTCCAACACATCATAATGATGGCAGACGAGATGAATTTGATGATGATGAGAGTTAGTCAGCCAATTAATGTTATGACAATAAATCCGCACAAGGCGAGTCTAGCTCGTGCACCGACGGTTCCGGACAAATAATTCGGATTGAAAAACTATTTTCAGATTGATTCCTTTACCTGTGCTGTGAGTGAGACAGGTTTTTTTGCCTTCATGATTCTAGATCAACGGGAAGTACCTTATAGGTTTTGGTTTACTATAAAGTAGTAGTAAAGTATCAAAATATGCGACATACCTAAATGACCGTATTTTAAGCTTGATTTTTATACAGCTCCAAGTAATTATTTGATATTAAGTTTGTTAGTTATAAGGTTGAAATTAATATCAAATAACTATATAACTTTACGCGTTACAGAGAAGGGTTTTGATTCACGGACAGACAGACACGACGGACAACCAAGTGATCCCTTAAGGGTACCCTAAAAATTGTTAAGATGATCGAATTTACGAGGTGGATTTCCTCGGCCACATCTAGAATCTTTTTGATGTCAAGATACCTACTGAACAATAAAGGACAGCTTGTAGGTAGTGTAGGTACAGCAATTTCTGCATTTATAGATTGTAAAGATAGTGCAAGCTATAAAGAGCTCTATTTTAAGCCATTAAACTTTGAGGCCGCTGGTTAAATAGTTGCTCTTCAGTCACGACAAGACATTCGGAAGTTTCCGTTCGTCGCGCATCACGCACTTGCTAAAGTTTCCTTATCAGCCAAGTTAACTACACAGCTAGAATAAATAATGATTACAATCAACCTTCCGAGTCAAATCTATAAAAGCATTAGCAGACAACTAGGTATGATTCATTGCCTTTAGGTTATTATCGTTAATAAAATCTACCTTACTTCTTAATTTATTTATTTTTCTATTCGTTGGACCGTAGTATTTATAGTCTACTTCTCTTATCTTAGTATGGAGCCGTTATTTGATTGTTTAAAGCTGGCTATTTACATACCGGCTCGGCTATCTGTTTATAAAATTCCCGTCAGACACCCCATTGCAAACAACCCGGCAGCGTTACCAACCTTGAAAGTATTATATTTCATTTGGCAATGGAACATAACTATGAGACGCAGGCCGGTTATTTAACGCTATTTACAAACAGCATAAAACGCTTAAACAAAAAGCCTGAATAGGAATAAAATAGAACCTACTATCTACCTACTTATATATATAACTTCAGCGCCCATACTTATTTATATAACCTACCTATAAATAAGTAGTTTTTGTATGTTTATATCGAAACTTTTCTAAATAAAAGTCATTTGGCAGATTTTTATCGTAATGCATCATGTTTAATCGCTAAGCTTAGCTTCAAATTTCTGTATAAAAACAACAATAGTAAAAAACAATTTATCGCAGATACACAAGAGCTATTAACTAAATACCACCAGCAAGATGTGTCAAATAGGGATTACAATCGAACACAATGCCGTGAAAAATTGTCATTCTCTCGCAAATAAAAAAGCACCCCTATTCAATGACCAACGCTTAACATATTCTAAAAATGCACTCAATACAATACTCTATCGTGAACGTACTAAATCTTTATTTCGAATGGTGATATAAATGCATGAGATGTTTACGATGTAATTGGATGTATCTAACTTGGATTAAAGGAATTACAATTTGTAAGCAAGTAAAAAACGTTCTCCAACGAAACAAGGGCGAATGGGCTTCAAAGCGCGTGAGTGCATGGTACAAGTTGCAGGTGCATTATTATATATAATGCTAATGGTTATTAAAAAACATGTGAGACGTATAAGTCTGAAATAGACCATATTTAGCCAGAGTTTCTAGGATAAAAGTAGGTTTTTTCAAGGAAAACGAAACAGGCATAGGTAGTGCCTAGATATACTTACAGAAGAATAAAAAGAAGAAAACCTATGCTGTACCTACCTATCTATGATTTATCTAGGTACATGGTAGTACTAGATCAGTGAGGTAGATACTGAAATAAAGCAAAGTCTGTTTTAGTGCGCTGTAATTAAAGAATTTTCAAAGGATTTCTGTAGCAAGTCGAATATAATCATCGAAATAAATTGGTATACGTTCATATATTCCTCTGAGGTTTATGCAAACATGTTCAACACATGAAAAGGTTCACAATCGTCATAATTTGTTACAAACTTCAGTCAGGAAAATGATCAATTACACTTACCTGACCACTGTCGAAATTGAAAGCCATTCTTGAAACGGCACTGCACACCAAACTATTGAAAATTTATATTTAAATGTAAGAAAACCAAAATATCACAAACCGCTTGACCACATTTGATTTGTCCTTGAATACGTCACGTACATTTGTCAAAATTCAGTCAAAAAGTTTACGATCGTGAGGCTTCACTTGGAAAAATGAAAAATTCTATTGGCCCAACTGCGTGGTAGTCATGACGACTAGTAGTTTTCATTGGATTTCCCTAGAACGCACCCGCAACGAATCAAAGGTTCATTGCCTTCTATAATAGCACAGCCTTCCCCTGAAGTGAAACTTTGTATGTAGGTAAACATATTGATGTAGGTATGCGAGTAGAATAATTAATTCAATTCCATACTTTTCATGACTTTGTAACCGTAGATCTTCGATCAATTACCTGCATATATCAATGCTGTAGATATTTGGGTCATTTGTCAAGTTGATAGGGTCTATATCAATTTTCAGACCTCTAGCATCAAAATTTGACGAAGTGTCATACAAACGTCCATCCCCTCGCTTAAGGGGTTGGGGGCTAATAAAACTTACAAATAATAAAATACATACCTATTTCAGGATTTTTAGTAAATAACTAACTCTACTACCCTTTAAATTAGGGGATGGAAGCTTGTATGGGTCTTCCCTATACAAAATATAAACAACAAAAAGTATTTTAAACGGGTGTTTATATTACTACATTAATATACGAATAATGTACTATACTTATGTACTTACTTTTTGTAAGTAACTAAGTAGTTACTTACAAAAAGATGTGAAATCTCACCAAAAACATTTTCATATAAAATGTAGCCAAGCCGAGACCATAATATGGTTCGCACTATCAAAAAGTTATCAGATCTCATGTAGAGCCAAGCTTCTAACTTTACACGCCCTAACTCTACCAGCTCTAACGTCAAAATCTCTACACCTAGGTCAAAATATGCGGCAGGGAAATCTGGGACAAGTTCATCTGCTCACAATTTGACAATGACCCATTTAATTCTTAGGTAATAAAGATTTAATTACGCGTCCATGAATTAAAATTTTGTGAAATTTCATTTATTTTAGCTATACTGCATTGTATACCAAAATATTAAGCTTTGCCGATGATGGCAAATATGATGAATATTATAGTCTGCACGTATCTAAACAGCAGATAGATATACCTACCTACCATAGCTAGTTGTTCTGAAACTAATAGGTCCGATTATATATAGTTGGAAAATATTAATTAAGTACATTCTGCAAAACTAATAACCAATTCTATAAAATACAAAATTGACACATATTTTGCTAGTTCCGTTAAAACAGAACAGATGTTAAATAATTAGGGACATGCTACAAGAATTCCAAAAACTAGATGTTTATTTTATGTAAAATTCTAATTGTAAATTCATAAGCATAAAGAAAGAAAATTATAGCTTTATTTACATCGCGTGCTCTATAGCGATGTCACAATAAAGAAAATTAGCGTTTGCCGTGACCTTCGCAAACGTTTAACGGTATAATATATTTGTTACGTATAACTATTTATTATAGTACTAGCTTATTCATGCAGCTTTACTTAAAATATTTATTTGTTGCAAAAAAGAGTTAGCTAATACTCAATATAAACGTAACTAATAACCTAGTATACTGTAACAGCGTTAGCCAAAATTACCGATGACTGTTATGCAATCTGAAATATATAAGTAAGCTCATTAAATAGAAGCTACTAGATTTCTTCTTTCTCTATAGCCTTCTTCCTTTATTAATTACCTCCCTTTTTTACTTTTACATTGTATTATTTTCATTTTTATGCAAAAACAGTATGTAATACGGAAAGTATGTAGGTTTAATCAACAAAATTAATTTTACTTAACAAAATCTGCAGTAGGTAAGTAGTCAATCTATGTACTATGTACCTACCCGGCAAACAGCCGAAATTGACTTTCAGTGTGGCAATTTTTTTACACAAAAATGTTTACTCTTCTCCATGCACAAAATAAATTAAATGCAATTTCGTTATAAACATAAATATTATTTATTATAGTCTTAATACAGGATTGTGAGCTGACATTAGGCCGAGGATGTCGCCGAGCGGTACATGATTCTTTGCATAAATTATCTTACTTTGTGACCAAGTAAATCAATTTCAGAACGGTAGCTATACCTATCTATAGCTACGGCATGAATCAGTGATTTAAATTCGTGACCTTTTTTATTTTCGAATTTATGCTCGGCTAGTCCCAGTTGGGTTATTTCTACTGTGTTTACTGAAACTGTTATTTTAAAATATTATAGATTATTTGTCGAAACATTCTGTAGGCACGTGAAATAATGAATATGCATACAATAAAGTAGGGCTAGGTGGGGCACAGTGTTAAATGGCACCTATATTCTAGTATAAAGCTTCAGTACATATACCTACCACCTACCTATCTATATCATACTTGGCATACGTGTGACTAGAAATACAATGTAATATATCGTTATTAATTTATTTTTTATCATATCATGCACGTGAATAAAGACAAGATTTAGTATGAAATGATAAGATTAAATCATTCATCATTATATTAATCTAGTCAAAATACATCTGATTAACTGCATGGAAGGAAAAGTTTGAACAGTTGCCTAGCAAGGAATGCCCACATTTTGTATAAAAATAAAAAACATAATCTTGTGTAAAAAAATATGTCTGCGTCATAATATCTGTTTGAGCTGTACGTTGATAGATCAGAGAGTTGGTCACATTCTCCTTTTATAATTACATTATACCTACTAGCTGTTCCCCGCGGCTTCACTCGCGTTTCCACATTGGTCGAAGATTCGAGTCTTCTCTAATTTACGCTTGTCACTCTTGTCAGGCTAGGGGGGCAGGTTATGATCTACCACGTGCATGACTGAATGTGAAAAATTTCATCTATACATTAGTTTTGCCAATGAGGTATTCAAGTTACCAAATAAACTCACTTTCGGATTACAGTGACAACAATTACAAATAGTATTATCCGTTCTGGGCTTTTCAATTACGCCCATTTCTCTAATCAACTCAAACTGAAAACGCTGCCAGCCTTCTGGGAACCTTGCCGTTGATTGGCAGCAGCGGCCGCCTCGAGGAAATTTTTTATATATAGTTTGTATATTTGTTGTAAATAATTGTAAATATTGTATATCCTATATTTGTTATTCCTAATAAACTGAAAACTCATTTATTCAGTTTAGGCCCTGTTAAGAACGTCGAATGTTACAATTGACTACCGCCGGTTTGTAACCTCCGGCAAGAAACTCAGCAAGGCTTCTTTCTTTTGTGGATCTTTCTTTTGAATTTATGTAAGTAATTATATAAAGGGAGGTAATTTAAATATGTAAATTTCTTACAATATGTCACTTGTAGCATAGAATAAATAATATACTGCTTGTAGTATAGTATACATAGTAGGACACCTCAGTTACTTCATATGCGATTTTATTATGATTTTAATTTCATATCTAACATTCAATGCGAACTTAATCATAACTAGTTATCCAGCTAAAGTAAAGTCGTAGACCAGACGGTCGAATTATGCTGCACCTAGAGTACCTACTTTCTTTTTGCTACAATTACTCTCCATCCAAAGCTTTTAATGATAAGACTGCCCATTGTAACACTTTCTTTGTTTAGGTTAAAATTTAAATCTTAGTGGTGTGGTGACAATAAAGTATTTATCTATCTATCTAATCTACAACTAGGTACATACGGTGATTGGACTTTAGTCAACATTATTTATCCATAGTTTAATACATGTATTGTCTTTGATATAATCTGGTTTTCCTTCTAGATTTTCTTTCAGCGTCAGACTGGCATCGAGATAAAAACATGTTATTTAAAATTTTCATATCGATTGCCATAGCTGAAATAACCATGAATCGAATTCGAGTATTACCCGGGAAGTTATCTGGCGTCATAGCCGTCAATTATCCGGGAACACCTGCGTCTCGGGACCGGGATCGATAGGCGGAGCCGGGGCGGGATTGGCGCGTCCCGCGGATAGGCGGAGCCGAGAGAGACCAGATGCTGCTACCATCTGAGACTAAAGTTTACATCACACTGATGGGAAAATAAGGGAACTCCATTTTAGTTTTAGTATCAGAACAATATTTTATTTAATACTAGCTGTTCCTCGCGGCTTCACTCGCGTTTCCAGGATAAAAAGTAGCCTATATATAACCTTCGGGGATAATGTAGTTTCCTATTAGTGACAATTTTTTTCAAATCGGTTCAGTACTTTCGGAGCCTATTCAATGCAAACAAACAATCAAATCTTTTCTCTTTATAATATTATTACGAGTATTAGTATAGAAAGTATAGACTAGGACTACACTAAGCCCATTTGATTTCGACATTTAAAATGTGTTATTCTAGTAGTATAGAACCATGATGAATGTTTCATTCAAATCTGTTCAGCCGTTACGGAGCTAAGTGGTAAGAGTCAAACACACATTCAGACTTTCGCATTTATAATATCAGTAGGATTGTATTGCGAACAATAAAAACGTAAATTATTTGTGTAAAACACTCTTTATCAAACGCTTTCAATATTATGTTACAGTATTTATTTTCAGGTGGTCGCCCGGTCGCTACGAACGAAAGTTTTCTAATTTTTCCAAAAAATCATATTATCTATGGTAACCATGTATATTTAAGAAAAAATAAGCAATCTGAATTACTATTTGTGGAATATATTAACCAAATGTAGCGCCGCCCTCTCGGAGGGTTGGTTCATCCCCTTTCAGAGGAGATATAAGAGGAGGTATGCTGACCTCTGGACCAGTCCTAGACTACGAAACGTGCAGTATGGTGTTGCAAATAGCTAATGTTATAATGGGTTTTGTGAACATTTAAATGTGTTGGTTATTGAAGGTGTAATATAAAATAAATACTAAAATGTAAGTAAAAAATATTTTGTTACCGACTAATCTATACTCATGTCATGTGGACATAGGTAACATATTTTATGAAAATTACGTTATGTCATAGGGCCGGTTGCTCGTACATTTTTTTAACGATTACCATGCTTTGACGATGACCGATCCGAAAATTGATGTGAAAATGTATCAATAGGTCGGAGCTAAGCTCTTCTTCATCGTTGGATATCTTGCAATTATTTTGGCATTTATCATAATAGTACTTAGCTAAAGTGCAAGGGAATAGTGTAGGCCTAAAAAGTATTGCGTCGAAAAATTATTAGGATTTAAATTCTTAAAATAAACAAGATGTGCCCCGCGGTTTACCATGTTAAATTAAGATGCGTGACTTTCTTCAGGAAACGGGCTATCTAAAATAATAATAATAATTGTTTTAAGTATCGTATCGATTTAGTTGATACTGTTGTCATTGATTGTCATAGCTTTGAAAACGTAGATTCATGTAAAAATTACCTAGACAGCAGTAACTTCAATTTTAAAATTCTCTGTATGAACATACGAAGCTTTTTTTATGTATAGTTTGTATATTTGTTGTAAATATTGTATAGTCTTATAATAAATTCTTACCAACGAGAGAAAAAAAAGCTTACAGAGGAACTTTGACGACTTTGAAGTTGCAATT
Source organism: Tethea ocularis (assembly GCA_963555595.1). Classification (NCBI taxonomy): domain Eukaryota; kingdom Metazoa; phylum Arthropoda; class Insecta; order Lepidoptera; family Drepanidae; genus Tethea; species Tethea ocularis. The sequence continues at coordinate 6,465,442 of OY741972.1, read as the reverse complement.
AACCGCTTTAAGATAGAGTTTGACAGCATTGTGCTAACGGAGTGTTGGCTATCTGACAACATTCCTTCAAATGATGTGCCAGGGTATACAACGTTTCGATCATATAAGTTTGTAGCATGCATCATAGCATAGCTCCTGAACGGTTGTTGGTATCTTGAATGTTCTTGGCTATATTTCACGAAAATCCGCTCAGCCGTTTGAAGATAATCACCTCATTTCAATGGATTCGGGGGCTTCTTGAAATTTTTAATTTTAGTTATTAAGATTTCGACTAGCATACTCTATTATTTATTGTGTTATTGGGATTAAACTTGGCTGAGATTCTTTGCACTATTATCTGCAGTCATTCATAAGAGATAAGGACGTCCACCAATCGATTCGATACGGTTAGCGAACATGATTGGATTAGCCGAAGGGTTGCAGGTCGCAGGGGTCGATATAAAAAGAATAAATACGGATTTATTATCCCCTAAAGAGCCCGCTTAGTGCGAGGTGTGAACGCGTGATGTATTATTTATATCGAGTTCTTTGCTCTTGCGGCCAGTAAATTTGATTTGATCGGGAATCAAAACAAACGAATGGTCTCTGAGGACCATGTGAGGAAACATTTGGCTTCTGAGTCCACACCTTATTGATAGAAGGGTTTGAAAGTGTTGCTTATTCTGGGAGCTCAAGTTTTATGTCACGTATTTTCTTGGTATTGAAGAAGCATTTTCAAATATCTATAGAAAATATCCACAAGGTCGACCGACGATCTTGTGAGGGTCGCGGGAAACCGCTGGATGCGGGTAGCGCAAGACCGGCCATCGTGGATATCCTTGGTCCTTTGTGGAGCCTTTGTCCAGCAGAGGACGTCTTTCGGCTGATATGATGATGATGATAGAAAATATTACATTCATTCAGAATAGTTGCTACTTATTGCTCTTGCTTACCTTTACCACAAGAAATGGTAAGACGTTGACCTGATACTCTCATCAATACTTTTTAATTAAATAAATAGTAGTAGATTTTAAACACCTACCAAGTTATCATGATTTGTCATTGTCTTATTTTATTTTAAACAGAATCAGTATGAAGAGCTGGTTGGAGACCGCCGGCAGCATGGAGGATGGTTCGCTCCCGTGCATGCTAGCTGAACCTCGGGAAGCATTACTACCTATCACTGGTAGAGAGAACTTAGCGCCGAGAAAGAGGTAATGGAGCAGATGATCACTAGCAGTATCTACTTACCTATTACTTACATATTAAATACTAGCACTACGGTTTCACTTACGTTCCTTAAATAAATAGTATCCTTTGTCCTTCTCCGCATCATAGGCTATCTGCATGCCTAAATTCATCGTGATCGGTTCAGTATTTGGCGTAAAAAGAATAACAGACAGACTGAGTTACTTTTGCATTACATTATTTGAGTTTTCCTATTTACCTAATTTCTTTGAAAATATAGCTTATGTTAGGTACTCATGATAGAATTATTCTACTGCTGAAAGAATTTTTAAAATCTGTCATTTATTAATTATTCCATGGCCACGGTAATCGCTTAGCTTACCATCAGGCAGCCGTATTAGTATTACCATGTAGTACTAAAAAAATAATCTTGGATTGAGTTAAGTACCTAGGTAGGTACTTATAGGAAATCCAAATCTAGTAGGTAAGTAGTCAGGTGTTTAAGACTTATATCCATATTTTAGCAGGATTAAAATACAATAAACATAGGTATTAGACATCGGCATCGAGATACTTACCACGACAGGTGGTGATGAGGCCGATGGTGGTAAGCCTAGAAGGTTACTGACCCTCATATACAACTGTCGAAATACACTGCTAGTCAGGCGGTTATTACAAATCATGTACCTACTTATCTGTCACCGTATAGGTAATTGCGAACACCGCTAGTTTATAATCCATCTCGCGAGATTGTAAACCGTCGTTACATTGTGAACTGTACCATACTGCTCACAATTCAACGTATACATTTTCGATAGATCATAATATATCAACATTTATGATGTGGCCGAAGGTGGTAAGGACACAAAACCTAGGTATATAGTAATGACCTACTAAATAAGACTCAGTCACGTCTTATAATGGCTGAACAAATTTGCACGAAACATGGCATATAGATAAACCATCGAATAACATAATAAACATATTTTATAGGTATATGCGCATCCTTCCTTTTGGTATTTACTCATTAGATTATTGAGTAATCTGTAATCTGATATTCTCCAATAAAATTTATTTACCGTAAAATAAATTTATCAAATATTATTTTTCTGTGTAAAATTTGTAAAATGTAGATAACTACAGTAGGTAAGTACCTTCTTTGTCAAGCAGTAAGTACCTACCTACAATATTCAACCATTATTGGGGATGCGTGTTGCTCGCAACATCTGAATTTTAAGTAGACTACAAATAAATGAAATGCAACTACAAATTTTGCGAAATGTCGTTTAAAATTGATAGTCGTAAAATTTTATTGAGGTTCCTTCTGATTCTTTTCATTATGCAAATAAAAAGGTAAAGTTAACGATCTTGCCTTGGTTTTGACAATGATTTCGTCATGGACGTGGTTTAGCTAATAGTATGTAGGTATCTAATTGTTGCCGTTATCTTTCTACTGTTTGTTTCTAAATGTTTTCCAGTCTTAAAATTTTTAGAGCGGTTTTTTTTTATTGCCTGTGCATAAGGTTTACTTCAATGCCCATTCGACCTACAAAAACTTTGTAGGTATGACCCTGTAGTATAAATTATAAGTCATACTCAAACTTTATTATTATTTTTAGAGACAGAAATCTGGAGCCGTGCGCTATTTCTGAAGAAGCATACTTATCTAGCGGCACCGGGTCGCCTTGCGCCGGTCTATCCCGAGAGGAGCGTCGAAGGAGACGCAGAGCTACACTCAAGTACAGAACGGCTCACGCCACCAGAGAGAGGATTCGAGTCGAAGCCTTCAACGCAGCATTTGCAGCCCTCAGAAGACTATTACCAACTTTACCACCGGATAAGAAACTTTCTAAGATTGAAATACTACGCCTGGCTATCTGTTACATAGCATATTTGAATCATGTGCTGGAAGCGTAATTATATTCTTGATCTTTGGAATATCTATTTGGTAAGTCAGATCTTAGATATTGAACCTAGTCATTAACTTTAAAAATAGTTAAAATAATCTTAAAGAAGAACTTTGTCAAAGTCAAATTCAGAGGACACTTTATGAAAGACAAAGCTAATGTAGTTATCAAAGTTATTTCTAAAGTTACCTTTGTTAACAAAAAACTTATAAGTACCAAAGATATTATTAAGCTATATATTGCATTATAAGTTAATATATCAAAACATAGTGATTATGTAAATACTAGTTTATTTTAACCAAATCTAAAAAAGTCTTCCTTCATTTTTATGTGAATAAGTATGTTTAGTAGGTTAAAATGAAAATCGTTCTGACATTATCTTATTATTATATTTACAACCTTAAAGATCTAACTAGTCTTAATAGGTACCTACAATAAAATTTAAAATAAACGTGTACAAAGTAAAAAAATATTAATTTTGTTAATCCCTGTATTACAATCAATATTATTTTTATACCTACCACAGTGTATAAAAAATAAAGCGTTGCAAATGGCTTCATAAAGTACAGATTTAATTTAAAAATAAATAATATTTAAATATTATTACACAGTCAACTATTGTTGTTCAAGCTGTATAACAAATGATTGTCAAGATCCTCTTTGGCTTTCAAATCTCCTGATTCTATTATACTATATAGAATTATTTGGAAGTAATATTGATCAAATAACTTAAGAAAACTGGGAAAAATACCATACCATGTAGGAAGCCTATAAATATTAAACTGAATAACATTCTAAAGAAGAACACTTCAATAATTTCTGTGTACGAAAAAGCTAAAACTACGATTGGTAAATTGGTTAATGTGATACCAGTAATTATCGTTGCTCCTACCTGCCTTATGGCATCTTCGACCCTTTCTCTTGGTGGTTTTTTACTTGTAGTAGCAGCATATGCAATGTGACCACAAAACTCAACTGCTATACCTATAGACACAATGAGATTGACACAAGATACCGCGTTCAGAGGAATATTCCAAATGTACATCACACCCATCATATTCAACACTACCATAATGGCAGTAAACATTACTGCAAAGGTAGTTAAAATATTGAATCCTGACGCCAAGAGATTGAAAACTATGGCACCTATCAGACAGAAACCGATTGAAGCAAACGTGTCTTCCCACATAGTCAAGTATTGCTCGTAAAACACATAGAATACAGAATATGGGAATACTTCTACGTCGACACCAGTGTGCCTTTGTATAGCTTCAGATATACTTTCACTAATCTCGTAACCATATTTTGCAGCTGTTATGTAATCTTTAGAAGTTCCTAGCGATGTATGATAAGCCATGAAACTAGTATCGTGAACTGTGGCTCGTCCTTCTGAATCGAGAACATAATTGACAGCAGCGGAGTAACTTGCCAAACCACCTTTATTGCAGATATCTGTGGGCTCGTCTTGTAAGAAGAATGGTATGTATCTTTCGAAGGCTTCTTTACTAGGTCGCAGCCCATTAGCGAACTCATCTCTACTGATAACACAATACGAACAGTCTTGAGATGATTCTGTACTGGGACAATAACTACCATCTGTAGTATTATACTGACAACAAGCTCCGTATAAACTAGTCCAATCAATAAAATCATCTAACCAAGAATTAGAAGTTGTAGATATATATGTGATTTCGCTATGCTGTGCAGCTAAAAATATTTGTGTTGTTAGGGAATCGTCGTTACATAACTGACCACCGCAAATAACATTTTGATGATTAGGATCTGTAAAATTTAAACCACTTTTAAGTACGAAATATACTGGAGGCCCTAAGCGCATGAGGCTGTTCACAGCTTGTAAATAACTATAAACATAAGAATCAGGTGGTAAAGCCATTTCTTGGTCTAAACCTATTTCTATTTGTGGAATTAATATAACACTTATTGATGTAACAAGCATGAACAAAATAGCGACTACAATTTTAACTCGCCAGTTAAGAATCATTTTAGAATAGGGTTCCATTAGTCTGTGAGTAAGACTTTGATACGGTGTATCTGAATTCAAGGGATCTGAATCATTTAATATTTTCTTTCGAACGCAACATAACACATCAAACCTATTCTGAGAAGCACGTTTATAATCAATTGATATTAAAGCCACGATTGTAGTCATTTGGAAAATAAATAAAAAGGCTAAGGAAAGACTCGCAAATATAGCGAATGTAACAACTGCAGGAAATTTAGCTAAACTTCCAATACCAAAACAAGTAATCTGTGTGACTGAAGAGACGAACACCGATGGTCCTACTCTACCCATCATCTTTTCAAATATAAATCTCCTTTTTTTCTCAAAGCTAAAGTTCTCTTTGTAATCATCAAACTCTTTTAAATTGTTCTGAATACTTTGTAGCGTGTTCACCATCAGGAAAACGTTATCTATTCCCACAGACAATACGAAGAACGGTATAACATTTATAGCGAGTAAGGTTGCAGTTATATTAGCAAAACCCATAACACCCATTGCACAGAGAATTGCTATCAAGACTACAAAGATGCTGCCTACCGCTACCATAATCTTACTGTCTATAAACCAAGTCTTACAACTTCTTATATTACCTAGTGAGATTGTAATGTAAATGAACATAATAACATAACTTATGGCAATTGGCACCACCTCGGCAACCGAAACACGTTGAATCTCATCTTCTATAGATCTCTCAGTACCGTAGAATACGTTAACAAAATCTGGTTTCTGATTTGCTGCGTAATCATGGAGTAAGTCTATAAACTTTTGTTCCCATTCTAAAACTGGAACCAAATCTTCTTCTAAAAGAAAATTGGATATGGGATAATTGATAAGCAAAGTGTTAGCACTCAAAATATCATCACCTTCATACCCACCGAATGTAATTTCTGGTTCGGAACCACCGCCCCAAGTAGCCATACAATTTAATGCCAAGTAATTATTCAAACAGTTTTGGATTGTGTCAAGATAAGTTTCATTATTAATCTCGTTACCGACATAAACTCTCACGGACATGGAGACGCACTGATCTAGACGTGGCTCGCCACCCCTAAGACGGAACGGCGCGTAGCACACCTCTTCCAGAGTAACTCCACCGTCATTTCTACCGATATCTCTAATGGCAAGTTCAAGTTTGATTAATTCTTCCAGAGCCTCTATCCTATAAGCTGGTCCATACGTAACGTTGTTTACTACGAAGGGATCTAAACTATCGAATTTCAAAAAAACTTGTGCTGCGCGGTAAAATGGGCCAAACCTCGAGTTGAAATAGTTTAGGTCAGCACGGCTACGAGACTCGGGGGAAGACCAAAGTTCGATAGGTTTTGAAGTTAAATTCAGATTCATCACACCGAATAACATACCAAAAGCAATCCACGAAGTTAACATGATTATAATGACTGGATGACTCGCCGAAAATCCACCAATTTTAGCAAAAAGTAATTGAAAGAATTTTGTAAACTTGCTGAATGTTTGTGGCTGGCCGTCAGGGGGCTTAGACTCCATATTTCTTACCTTTCTATAGTCTAGTAATGTTAAACTTATAAATATTATTACAGTTATCACAAAAAACACAAGTCCCACAGAGAAACTAATACAGTTGACAGAGAGCACAGTACAAATATCAGGAAGAGTAGGCTCCATGCCCGATGGACAAGTATCGATGCAGTCAATGCAACTGCAGGGAAGATCTCCATCAGAAGTCTCGGTACAATGTGGTGCAACTACATTCATAGAATCCTCAGCAGTTGGCCACCTCAAAAAGTTTACTTGTACCGGTGCCAAAGGGTTAGCCTGTGTATCTCCCGTAAATCCAAACCATGCATCTGCATCGCACACCACCGCATTTCCACACATGATGTTTATAGCCGGCATACCAGTTTGAGGCACGAGAACGCCTGAGCAGGAAGTATGAGCTCCTATCATAAAATCATTGAAAAGTCTGTAATCAATTTCATTTACATACTCCGTGTTATTCGTGCCCAATTCAGTATAAACATCTACAAATCTAGATTGGTCAGGAGAGCAATTCATTTCACAAATCTGTCGAGCGAAATTTCTGTAGCATGTCGGACAGCGTCCAAGAACACCTTCTGCCAACATCAAACTATCTGCCGTCTTAAGGATTTGGGCAGGATCACAACAGGTCAGTATTTCATTGTAAGGTTTTACGTTCCCTTCATCATCGTAAACAAAGCTCGGACAAATGCGAGCAAATGTATTGATTATACGATCTGCTTCTTCAGGTGACGATAGGCCGTTGACCAAGGGTTCTGCTTCTATATCCACCGGACAAGGTTTTGCGAATCCGCCGATCTCGTAACATTCACCACGCATGCGACATCTAGCCGAGGCTTTACAGTATAAGGATATCAAAACTAAAGATGTCACAACGAACTTCATGTTTCGTTTTGCACACTTTGTCTACACTGGAATGTATATTCACTAACTCTTCATGGTTGCGACTGACTACGATTGACTGTCGATGCAGAAATAACAGACGGCGATCACAATTAATCTTCTGATGTATTCGATAAGCTATCAGAAATTAACGCAGGTGCGAGATAATGTACCTACTTATATTTCAGTGATGAGGTTTCATATTTGAAACATACATTGTACAGTATGACACAACTTAGATGTAGCATCGTTTTCGTACACTTCAATTCCAATTTACACAACTAATAAAAATCATTCATTATCGTGCCATTCAACCTTCAACAAGATCATTTTCGCCGATCATTTTTTAATACATGAGTAATGTTATAGGCACACTCTTTTCGAGAACGATCGATTTTCCGAATTTTGCCGATGCTTCATCTAAGTTGTGTCATACTATACCTATGTATTGTAAAAAGTTAATTTATCTTTGAATAGTGATAGCAGTAAAAATGGAATTAGCTGGCGATGTGTAAGTACGCAGGTGTTGAGACGACACGACGCTCTCTCGTGGGTCCCCGGGGAGTGCTCCAAATGGTCCCCGGCTCTCTCCCGCAGCTGCTCGTCGATTCGTTTTCCAATGTTTCCAGTTTCCATACATTTATTATGAGCCAATAATATCCGATGCAAAGTGGACTCTATGCAGACTTTTTTTTACAATGTAGGTGTTTGACCACAATTTTACCGTGGTCAGTGACTTCTTGGATTCAGGAATTGCGAAGACAAAGAACCCTCTAGTTATGTCATGTCCGTCTTTCTAAACATATTCTAGAGCGGAACGTTTATTTTAGCTGTAAATTAGGTTTCTCCAACTATTTTTGACATCAATTAACATTTAAAACGCTAATTACAAAAAAATATCGTAAACTACAAGGCGCCCATGTATTTCGATAGATGATTAGACCTTCCCTACAGTACTGCCACCTTGTGTAGCTTACTATAGGAAACCCTCATTGTCAACCCGTGAAAACGCAAAAAGTACTGACTCACTTTCACTTATTAGTAATCTAGTAATCTATCAGTTATTGTTACTAGAAGAAGGTATGTATATATTTAATTTCGTTTCATAATTTACCGTGAATCATACATAGCATAAGTAGGTAATCATTATTTATGATAACGAGATTATTCGACTTTATCGAAACTGTAGATAACCATGTAGCTTGCGTAATAAGCCGTTTAAAATTCCCTTTAAATCTCCAGTGTCCAGCACGCAAAAAATACTGTCTCCATTTGTTATTTTGCACAAATAGAGACAGTTTTTTTTTCTCAATCGAAATCGCTATAATATTTAACAATTTCGTGGCATTGCCATCTAAGCCTATAATAACTCTGTAAAATTAGGGTAATCGAGAAAGGAAAATAGGACTAGGTCAAAACGTCACGTGCAGCCAGATCTCTGAAATATTATGTTTGTCAAAATTCATATTCTATATATAAATTCATTTTGTCGTAATCCATCGAATTTGGATAATACGTATTTATGGTCCTTATAATAATTTATCCTGCAACAACACTAATGATATTTTTTATCCCAGTAGAACAAACCCCTTGCAAAGGCAGATTAAACCGCGGAGCTAAATTGTAATTAAGTATATTTACTACCTACGATATGGCAGGGAAATGTGGTGACAGGCCACGTGGCTGATTAGATTGATGTTCAATGAATTATTGTCCAGGGAAATCAACCGTCCACACGTTGAACGCGTGTAATTGATACTAATGCAGGGGTGATCGCAAATTCCCACAGTCTAGTCTCGTTATTGTTGCACTTGATGTCCTTGTTGGTACGCTTTTCCGGCTAAACTCCCTAACCGTAGGTAGGATAGGTTGTATAAAAACACCCGAGGTGACGCCGAGCGAGAACATAGTTTATGATAATCTATCTATCTATCTATCTAATACCTCTCTTGGATATATATATAAACTGAATCTCGGAAACAGCTCAAACAATTTTCATGAAATTTAGTATGCAGAGGGTTTCGGGGGAGATAAATCGATCTAGCTAGGTTTCATTTTTAGAAAACGTCGTTTAAAAAAAACGAGCAAGCTCGGTCAACAAGGTACTATTATCTATTATCATCTATTATATTAATAAAGGATGAATCATCATACTGCACCATCTTTCGGAAAAAAGTAGAAATATTACTACTTGTTTGATTACAAAGTTTACTATTTAGTTTTAGAAATTTTCAAAGATGGCAGCATAAACTAAAATTTATAATGACGCCATCTATTGTTGAATAGCCAACTAACTTTCAAACCATTTCCTTGCTATTACTATTCGCTAACAGATGACGTTAATTGCCTCATCGCACATTAGTATTTTTTTTTACTTGTGTGAAAATTGCCTATTGAAGGCTAAAATTAGATCGCAGCAAATACATTCATGGTATAATTTAGTTAGTCATTTATTCAGACTGACGTAGTTAGTATTGGCATCACTTATATAAGAAATTGCTGTTTTATGCACCTTTGTAACGCATCCTCACTAAACTTGCTGTAAGCACACTCAGCGTAAAAAAGGTGCCACATGTCAAAAAGAAAGCGATTTTGGAGCTGAAAAAATTTATTAAAATACACAGTTTACATACATATATAATACTTACGTCTCAAATATACATAAAGCAAGTGGGTAAGTAAGTGTAAGTAGGTACATATTAAGAAAATTACATGGAAAGTACCTATGATTATAAAATGATTGGCATATTACATTACTTACACAGTAACACGCAATCACTTTGAAATACCTACATGTTGAAATCTGTTTGTCAAAAGCAGCTTACCATACGTAGGTAGTACGTTCTTTATAACTAAGATCGTCTCTGTATCTTACCTTTATTTGTGGCTATAGTAAACAAATACATACCATTTCCTACTAAAGTAAATGTGTATATTTATATTATAATCGCCAATGAACTCTGACAACCTACACAAGAGATTCACGGGCGGGAATCGGGATAAACAAATTCTGTGCCAAATGCCAGCCAAGTTCTGAAGTTACCGCATGCCTTGACGTCATAAGATTGTAATTATATTTCCAATGTACTTACGATACGATTTTCCAACCCGGGATGGGTTGTTGTAGAGTTCCGTGAAAAGTAGACGGTCTTCATAACACGATCTAAAATGAAGTTAAATTAAAATGCAAGCTTAATAAAAACTACAAAAAGGAATTTCACATACCTACGAGTGTTTACCTAAAATACATGCAACAAAGCTCTTGTTATATATTGATTGAGAAAATGATATAGAAGTTTCTGTATGCCATCTTTATTTTAGCCCTATGTACCTACTTGTATGATTATTTAAAATAATAACTAGGTACATAAGTAATTAGTTTCGCCCGTCATTCATTTTTGTCCCAAATTTTCACAGCGACGCATCGCGACGTAAACAAATATGGAAACTGTATCACTTTGATGTCAGATTCCGGTGCGAGTAATTTTAAAACGGAATCTCGTCTGGTCGACGCCAGCTCTGTGACGTTACCAATGTCATGTTTATTTTCGTTGATATGTACCACAACAATAAAATAAATAAAAATAAACAATCTATTTCTGAAATTGATACAAGTGAGCATTTAAGAAATCGATTTACCTCGTTTAAAATACGCTTTATTACTTTATTTTTGCTGTTGCATAATTAAATTGATTGATATTTTTCCTTCAAGTTATAAGCACACTTCATGTCCTCCACCTCAGCCTAAGAGAATAGATAATTATTAATTATATTAAGGAATTTAAAGTTATTTATGATACATCCTACTTATTTTACCAATGCATAGAACAACATTTTATTTTATTCCACAGATTAAAGAAATAAAGATACAAATAAAATCATTGATCCACCCAATCTACCTACATCCTTTTTATTTTTTTATATGGTTAATGAATAAAAGCTACTTTTAAAATCATTTCATTGTTATGAACCATTAGAATATTGTTTAGTTCCTGTATCATGTAAAAATATTCAGTAGTTTATCAAATGTAAAATAACCTATAGATGGTAAAACAAGTCGGGTGCTCGAACAGGACGATCTGTTTATAGTCACTTCTGAAAATATTTACACAAATACTTCATCAATGTTCGTTGAGCGAATCGAACTGTTGCAAGCCATTTTATGGCAAGTAGGTAGGTACTCTTACTTACACTATTTCCATTGAATCGATTTTCTATTTAATTTAGACAATCCACTTTTAAAAACAAGTTAATGACGACAAGGAACATTAAAGTTCATGCTAATTACAATTGACAGAATTGTGATTGGAAAATTAATTTTCATCAACAAGTAAGAACCTATTTTTATATTCTAGGTACCTAAATAATTTGTACCAATAAATAATTTCTGATAATTTTTATCATACATCAATGTTACTTAACTGCACGCATGCGTATTACAACACGTTTAAAAACTGTTAACCTCCACATCCCAACATTTGATATAGGTACATACATTTTGTACACCGATCAAACAATTACCTATCAATTGAGTAATAACTTACTAAAATTTGCTGAATTGCCTACATCAAAAGCTCCTATTTGACTCATTTACTGTTTATTTATTTTCAATGTTATCTGTTTTATCAGTCGTTAACCTCTAGAGCACGTGGACGTAGTAACTATAGTATTTTGTTGGATTTGAAGCTGTAGCTCTGCATCAAGAAAACAAATTTTGCTTCATTCAAGCTCTAGAGAAAGACAGGTAACAAAAATCATTTGGCCGACGACCGAGAAGTATACATAGCACAGAGCTATCCGTAAAATAGAACGATAACTTGTTCGAAGTGAAAGAGAAAGATTTATGGGTAACTGCATGAGTTGGAGCAGCCCGAACCGGTTAGGTCAGAGCGCCTGCGTTAATTTTGTGTAAGCGAGAAGCATAGACGTCATGTTTAGTGTGTTAGAAGAGCAGAGTCGAAGGTTGCATGTTTTATCGTGGAAATTTCCATTGCAGACAATTGAAACTTGAACGCATGGGAAGGATAGTGATGTAAAAATTCCCGTTGTCGATACAATTTATATATTTTTTCATTTTTTTTACAAAACTCAATTCTTTTGTGTTTTTTTGCAAACAAAATGGTTAAAAGAAATTTTTGAGGATTAATTTGTTTATAAAACGCTTTACGCTGTAAAACCAAAGTAAAAGAAAACTCTGGTAACTCCTAGCTATATCCTTTGTGCCACACATAATTTTAAACACATATAATTAACGTGACAAAAAAATAACCTTGTATTTGTATTTACTCCACGATGGCCGGTCTTGTGGACAATGAACTGGTATACTACCATATGTTTGTATGATACAAGCATAATTTTGCACCTTATCCTTGGTCTGTCTGTAAACATAGAAGAATTATTAAATTAGTTCCTCTGTCTGTTCTTATAATTATTGGTAATGATGGTTGGCATGATCTATTTTGTTAGACGTACGTATTGACTCAAGACTTCTGAAGAACATCATTCATTTTATGGAAGTTTCTCATCTGTCTTATTGACCAGATTAGGTATATTATTAGTGTTTACTTTTTTAAACTTAGGTTTCACAAAATATTGAGAAATTTTATATAAAATCACGGGTCTAATGTCAAAATACCAAGTGAATTTCTTTGATAGATACTAGATAGTTTCAGTGTACTTAATGTTTTAATAAATATTATTATTGCCTATATAATTTTGACTAAATAGGAATGTTTCACAAAAAATACAGAGTTATCTCAAGATAGCGCTTTACTCTACAATAACTCCCTAACTGAATTGGTGGCGAGACGAGTCTAAGTATATACATCTCACTCTCACCATAAAAAAGACAGACACTGCAGTGTCTGCAAAGTCTTAAATCTAGTCTCTGCAAATCTATTGCAATAAACACAAACTCAAACCTCATTTATTCAGTTTAGGGCCTAATATGGCACTTATTCGAACATCGGCGTCGAAAGTTACGTTGAATCTACCACCGATTTGGAATACCTTAAACTGAGAAGACTCCGGCAAGAAACTCAGCAAGACTTCTATCTTTTTTATGGATCTTTCTTAAATATAGATAAAACCATATTTACAAACCTTTTATCTACTGAGAGTAGAGCTTATATTATAGTATAAGCTCTGCTTGGTTTAGGATCATTCGGCCTCACCTTCATTCAAAGCTTAAATGAAGACCTCTTGAAGAAGTGGTTCTTTATCTAAGTTTCATGGCTTCAACCCATTTATATGACACAACCTAGTCCGGCTTAAAATATTAAATATTTCATAAAAATAAATATTTAAATGAATCGATATCGAAAGTGAATGACCTCGGTGTATCACAGCACTAGTAGCAGAGCCCCCGATCGTCGCGGACGGTCGTCTATCGCCGACTTGCAACTTACATACAAGCGAACTTGCATAATTACTTTAACGGTCACTCGTATCGTCTAGCGATATGAACATTTTATTAGTTGAAATCTTTAGCCAAGATTACTGAGAACAATGGCAAATCGCCAAACAATCAATCAAGAGCTAGAGTGTATTTCGAAAAAGATTTTTGACAAGCTATTTGAAATATCGTCGTTTCAAATTATTATAGGATTTACGCACATGGCTTTGTATACCATTTCACGCATAAAATAAATCGTTTCATTTATATCCTGCTTAAAATATTATATACCTATCAGATGAAAATTCATTTATTTCAATTAAAACTCAGATAACTTATTTTATCTAAACTAAATTGAAAGTGAATAATATATTATTGTTTCGAACAGGGTTCTACCGTAACAATGGTTTCCTTGTATAGTTTTTAAGGAGCCAGAAGTTACATTTACTACGTATTTGAAATTATTCTCGCACCATTATTCTTCGTATACGTGGCTCCACGTCAGAGTTGCCTCTACCCTCTACCCTCTACACACACACTCTCTACACAGCGCACTTTACTCGTCGTTTCACGCATGAATGTAATATTGGTATTTTAACATTTTTAACACTAAATGTTGAGAAAATGAGTATTTTTAAGTCTTTTCAGGATCAACTTCTCAAGTATTTGAAAGGTTTACAAAATCTTTTTCAGTCTCTACATTATGACAAAATGTAGAGACTTTGGTAAGTACTTAGATAAGTAATAAGGAAATATTTTTTTTAGATAGGTATTACTGTTAAAAAAAGAGCTATTGTATACTGTAAACGGAAAGGAAACCAAATAAGGCGATGACAATAAAAATTACTCAGTGAATTATTATCAACCGAAATCAGATATGTATACACTTAAGTGATGTATAATCTACAACTGTCTCATAGATATGAAATTAAGTTTTGAACCAATAAAATTAAAAATTGTCTTGTGTTATGTAAATAATAAATAGAGCTTAGAAGCAAGCATGACGCAATAATGTAAAATATTGGTATATAAATAGGTACTAAAGTATGTTCTCCATTTTGGTTGAAAGTGTTTTTTTAATATCATCAACGAGTTCAGCCACCGATTACCTATCTACTATTGGTTATAGTCCTATGGATTACCATACCATAAACCCAATAAATAGTAAACCATCTCAAGTCAGATGTATTTTTTTGGAAATGACAAAAAAATATGGCCTGATTGCTTCATCAACCTTATAGGCATGAGGACCAGGCAGAGGGCTCTCAAACGGTCAATATTTATATGATACTATGTATTATTATGTTTCTGATACGAAATATTACATTATTCGTTTAGCTTAGTAGCTCAACAGGTATTGCATTTGCATGAGGATTTATGGAAAATATACATCTCCATAAATAGACAGCGCCATAGTTATATGTAAAGATAGGTCAGGTACTTCCGTCATAATGTAGGTATAATAATAGCACTTTGTGAATTCATTTATTGTAATTACGATAAATTGTATTACCATAACCATATAGATAATTATTCGTTATTAGGTTATTTAAGTGATGTTACATAAACTTGGATAACAAAAGGAGACGTAAACGACGTAAACTCTACCTATACACACCGTCCCAAAGTGGTAAGTACACAAAGCCAGAAAACGAACTTTTTACCACGAAGTCGGTAAATTTGGAGGTAAGCGGTTACTGTAGTGTAAGTAAACGCTTGAAACAACAGTCATCCCAGAATCATAACAAAATATTACTTAGTTACTGTTCTGAGTGGGGTATCTCTCACGAGTTGGCGACCCTTTATCCCCTCACCGATTAGATCACTAGAACTGACTCTGTTTATGACTCTACTGACGACAAATTGCCAGACTTTTTTATTTATTTACTATCTGTTCCCCGCGGTTTCACTCGCGTTCCTGGGATAAAAAGTAGCTTATAACCTTAGGAAATAATGTAGCTTGCTATTAGTGAAAGAATTTTTCAAATCGGACCATTAACTCGGAGAGGAGAACTTGACGGAGATTTAATGGTCTGAGTGAATGAATGAGTAAATTCCCTAATACAGTATCTATCGTGTAGACAGGTAGTACACAAAAAAAATAAGCCTTGCTGAGATTCTTGCCGGAGTCTGTGTCCGAATCATTGATAGAGTAAATTGTAAACTTACGACGTTCTTAGGTGCCCTAAACTGAATAAATTAGTTTTGCCATCTGTATCACAACACACCTGTAATACTCGAGACACTGCAAGTGCCGCTACTGTAGTGTGTGCTTTCACACTTTTTTCAAGAGCCCCAGCATTTGCAGCTCCTCGGAGTAACCTTGGTAAGTATGAATGAAGGCTGATATGTGGTAATATAAAGGCTACATAAACAACTCTCAGCAGTTATTTATGATGCAATCTAAAGCTGAAATCACTGAACCATTTATAAATCCAACTCGACAAGCCAGTTGGCGCAGTTGGTTAACCACCTATCACGCCGCTAGTCATGGGTTCGATTCCCATCCAGAACAAAGATTTGTGTGCACGAACATGTCTGTTTGTTCTGTGCCTGGGTGTAATTATCTATATAAGTATGTATTTTCAAAAAAAAGTAGTATATGTAGTAGGTATATCAGTTATCTGGTTGTCCTTAGTACAAGCTCTGCTTAGTTTGGGATCAGTCAGATAACCGTGTGTGAAGAATGTCCCAGGATATATATAACTAAAACGAAAACCCAAAAAAATATTCTATTCTAACAAGACAATAAAAAACGTTCGCAATGTAGAATAGAATTAAATTGCTTTTACCGTATTTTTATAGCGCCCTATTACTCTTATTTATTCTTAGCTCCAAGGCAGATCTCTCAGAGCTCAAGATCACATCCGAGTTGATTTTGCATGGCCTTGTTACTTTCTATTTTGTTGATCTGCAAAGCTATTATATGTATGCAGTGATGTGACAAACGTAGGTAGGTAGATAGTATATTTTTTATCGTGAAACTTGAAAGATATATGAGGGAAGACACTGATGTTGACAGTGTTTCACGTGACAAATAAAATTGATGTTGTAAATTAAGTAGGTCAGATATTTTAAGAACCATTTGTTAATTTATTATTAACATAAGCTAAAATATAATTTTCTCTATTGTAACTAGTTCTTTGATAAAAACTTTCGGCTGTGTTTTCTGTTCATGTGTAGATATTGCATAAAAATCAAATCAACAAAAAATAATTGAAAAGAAACAGACAAGTGCGAGTCTGATTCGCGCACGGAGGGTTCCGCAGCGAAATAAGATAAACATTTCTTGTCCATGTTTATTCCCGCCCAGTAGTTTCGGAGATAGGGGGGGATATTTCACCTATTTTCTTAAATAACTTCAATCTCACCGCAAATTGCACCCGAACAAGCAGGGTTTTTAAAAGGGAGGGGCACTCGCGGTCGAATTTTTATACTGCGACAGAGGGTCGTAAGTCCGTGTAATACTTACTTAGGTAACCTAAATGTTGACTACTGCAAACGATGGTTGATACTAGCTACACAAAACAATTGGGCGAAATGTCACGCAATTCCTTGTGGCAGAACGATCTAACGTGTGAGCAAAAAATGTATCTCTCTCAGCAGATGAGTGGTAGCTGAGTCGACTACAGAACGGTCACAGAGTTCATCGACCCACTAGTGTTGCTTTCTATTTCGTGTGCCTGCGCACTTCGCACCGGGACCGTTATTGCCCGCACTTGCGAATTCGACACTATTTATGTAACAACGTCGTTCATATTGTGACATTATCTGAAATATAACCGATACATCGAAAAAAAAAAACGAAAATAAACTTTTAATTAAGAAACAAAAAAGAAAGTGAGGTTTTTATGGGCTATATAATTTTAGAGTACCCTAACTAACCCTAAGCTATATGAAGCCTAAAGGGGTAAAATTTAACAAAAAAACTTCTTTGGGTATCTACCTTTATTTTAATGATATGTTACCTCAGATTTGAATGTAAACAATTATGTTGATTTTGATAATTTAATAAACTCTTCTATATATATATATATTTTAATCTTATGATAATTTAATCTTCTAGGTTGCAAATCGCACTAAAATAATTTCAATCACGTCATAATATTTCTTTCTTACAAACATTATTGTCATTTACGGGGAAACGGGAAACAAATAAAAATGGCGACTAAATTTACGTTAAAACATATAAACAATTAGGACTTAATAAAATATAGTATTATTTAATTTAGTGCTATAGTTATTTCGTTAGAAAGAGATAGTGAGAATAAATTTGTTTAGTTTGTAAACAACAAAATTAGCAGCAGAGGGGTGTTATAAGTTTGTAGTGTGAATCTGTGGCATTTTTTCGTGAGTATTCTTAGCTATGTACTGTGAAGATCACCTTTTTTCTATTTAATGAAGAGATTTAAACTATTTTTTTCCTTGTTAAAGGTTTTTTGTGTCGGGTGTTTCATTAAGTAAACCTGGTTTTGCTGTCTTAAATTTTACAAATATACCTAACCTATTAGCCACATGAAGAACACATAGAAAGACATATCGTTCGTTTATAGGCTCACAAAAATAGCTCTATTATCAACTAATTGAAGTTTAAAAGCGTTTTTATTATACGAGTACACTGACACGAATGGAGCACGTGGAAGCCAAGGTCGAGTCGTCAGCAATCAGCATGCCTCGGCCCACTTTGTACTTACCTGACATCAACAGAGAACCCTGCCAACTGAAATTGAATCTTAAAATTATAAACTTGACTCCATTGTCAAATGGCATGCAATTTTGGTTAATACGGCGGTTCAGTTTCGGTGCGCCAAATGCTGTTCTATCTACCTACTAGTTATGTAAATTGTCTGGGTTTTGTCTGCGGAGCGAAGATAGAATTTAGTGGAGTGTATTATCTCGTGACCAGAATGCTGAGTATACTACTTTGGTCAGAGAATCAGCATTCAACGTCTGCCACGTGCCGTCAGTATTATGGGAACTATGCCTTTTGACAGCGACTTACCCTATTGTTCAGTAATCTGAGGACTTACCTATTCATTTAGTTTATACTAAACAGGACAGTTTTTCCTTCGTGACAGGAAGGCTGGTGTCTATCTAGGACAGCGGATCAGCATTGCCATTCAACGTGGCAATGCCGCCAGCCTTCTTGGCACGTTCACTCAGGGCAGTGATTTGGCACAACTTTTTTCCAACAACCTATATTATAAAATTTTACGATACTAGTCCAAGTGGTTGGGTTGTACCAAGCATCTTTCGGTGTGTTACGACAGTTACACTCGAGAGCCATTTCCTTTCTCAGCTTTGTGTGCTTACCATCATTGACCACATCATCACTAACTACTGTGAGTCAAATACTTAGTACCTAAAAAAAAACACCTGTTGAGTAGTTCCTTTGCCAACTTATACACAGTCAAGTCACTTTTCCTGGCAAGATTATAGTGAAAATCTATAAAATAACATTTTAATAAATACAGGGAACCGCCTAAAAAAATACAAAAGGTATGAAATATTGATTTAGGATATAATCTGACACTATTTTGAAGTTAGCAAAAAATCGTCTGTATCAGTAAAATTTGGTGCCTAACACGTGATGTCCTGATAATTTTGCTGTATCAATTCTTAATAAATATCGCTGAAACGTTGATTAAGTATGTTATCATAGTATTAATTCAAAAGAGAGTTTGTTTGTTTGTTACCTTTTTGACTACCCAGCTGTATAACCAATCGTGATGAAATTTGGCAAGCAGATTGCCTGGCATTAAGATTGTAGGTACCTACTTAGGTAGGTATGTAGACCTCAGGTGAAACCGTATTTAATGGAAAAAGAAATTAATACTTTAAGATTAGATTTGATAAGTTAATAAGTAGGTGTGTATAAATTCCGACGACGTTATCATTTTAATAAACGCGAAAAAGCTTTTTACATCCATTTTATCAATACAAGTATCATGTGAATCCATTAGAGCGAATGGTGCATTAAGCCATCAAAATATTTTCGACTTGAGCTAGCGCCAAAAAATAAAGAAAATCTTGAATGACGCAGACAAACAAAGTCGAAATAAATATAAGTAAGTTCCTAGGTTTCCAAAAAAATACCTAAAATCCTATGTACCGGTTACTAAACCAACATAATCCTTAGAAAACCTCAGCGTATACAAACAAAATAGATACACATATAGGTATATATAGCGTAGAACTGAATTATGTACTAGGTAATAACCGGGAACATCTCGCACAAATGAAATGATTTTCAGAAAAAAAAATAGTTTTTAAAGCCCAAATGGCTGTGGTACAAAGTGATGTGATGTTATTCTCTGATTTTTTTTATTAACTTGGACCGAATTGTATGTTATTTTTGTCTGATAGCACAAATCTTTTTCATCCCATCGTGTAGTTTATTAATAATAGTCGAAGGTATTCAATTTATTTGTAATACATTAGCCAAAACAACTCAAAAAGACGTCAGCGAGTCATGAAAACGAAGACGTTAAATTCGATTAGGTGCAATAAAATTTATGCCAGAACTTTAAAATAGCTGCTATGTTTGTGACCGTTTCGTATGGCACATAATAAAATACCGACCATTATACATGAGCTCAACTTCTTCGCAATTTCTTACACGTAAAGGGAAATTAATCTTCTCTCAGGGATCTTTCTCGCTGGTTTGCTGTCGCAATGCGTGTGATGTTCAATTAATATGGTCGCCTGAAATAAGTACATGTCAGTAGTATTCGGATATTACAGGAGTGAGCCAGTTTCAATGTCCTCGGTGTTATTGACAATCCCATACTTCCTTGAGTTTCTTGGTTCAGGGCTGACATTGTTATGAAAATTGTAGGAGCAAATGGACTACAGCGACTTGGCATTGAATCAATTTCCGTGTAGCATTCATACATTTGGTTGAAAATAATGTGTCGGAAGACATGATAAATTTTTCATATTAGATAAGAAATATCCGCTATAAATTATCTAAAAAACATTGGCGAAATTTCTTGCCCTAGACTGTTTCTTTTTCTGTGCTGCTACAGTTTTATGAAATCGTTTGAAATCATTTCTTGATGTGGTTACGAATTTAAATTCCTGTAAAGTTTATCCATAAAAAATATGCAATGCTTGGTCAAAGGTTTCTTTTATTTTTCAGGACACTGTTATTTATTTATATAAAATCCGTATGTAGGTTACTAGGACACAAACCGTCAACTAATTTATTAACACTGGTGCACTGGGATCGATATTCCATCGGAATGTAAATATTTAATGTGAAGACCCATTAAACTCAAGAACCTCCTGTTCAAAACATGTAGGAAGTACGGTAGGAACTAGTAGGAAGTCATGGAGGCTCACAACTGCCTTGGGGACTAACTAATCGCTGTATTTAGTTTACTATTGATTAAAGCCATTTTGCAACGACAAAACTGAAAGTAAAATAGTTTCATCATAGATAATGAGGTACCGGAACTCTAACCACAAATAGGCTTTCAACTTCAAAAACAATTAGAAAGCAAGTAGCTGTATCAAGAGCTATTTACTTCATGGAATCTTTCTTCAAGTCAAAAATGTTATTCTATGAATTTTATGGAATTTAACGATTAACGTCTTGTTGACAAAAACAGATACCTAAATTGTAAAGCTAACTATATTTACAGTGCTTAAATATAATCTATTATAGGTACATTTATAACAGTGGATATTGTGTGCATGATAAAATGTAGAGGCTATCTGTTTTCGATAACTGGCGTTGGACTATTTATCTCTTGTTTACCAAATTCGACAAGGTTTTTTGCAAACTTATCTGCGTTCGTTTTTACACAAAAAGACTGCAGATATCTGCAGTAAAAATAAAAAATAACAAGACAGACAAAACAAAACAAACTTTTTGTTTGATGATAACGTCTTGTTGTCAAAATTGGAACACAAATCGTGTTTTATTAGACCGTCCTTCATTCCCCCGTGGTCTACGTGACATTCACCACGTCTGGAACCTTGACCAGCTGACCCAAATATCCAATGTCCTTGAAACTCTTCGACCCTGTTTACCAGACAGTCCACAGCGTATTAATTTCACCCGATAGCAGAATTGGGGAAATTTCTATAGTTGGAAAGAGAACAACATTCTTGATATTGCCTTCGTAAGAAAGAGACAGAATATATGCTTATCGGATGATAGATCGAAAACGTGATATTTTTTATAGATTACATATCCGAAAAATTAAATTATCTTGTCCTTTCGTATTAAAATTGTAAAATAAACAGTAAATTTAGTGTTTTCCCGGAAAATAAATACCTATGTAGGTTTTGATAGTTGCGATAAATATTATATTTCAAGGGAGATCCCTCCTTGTGACTAGTCACAAAGAAGAAAGCAATGCAGACATGTCTATCATTACGTGATATAATATATGATAATTATGGATAGCATTATATCTACTTACCCACTGTCTATGTATGTTTATGAACATTGCATTTATTTATGTGGCATACAATTCAGTTACAGTTAAGGGCAATAATATGTTCGTCATTTGACAAGACAACCTTTGAAGCGTAGGTGTATCTACAGGTACGCTAACAAGATTTTCCTTTCTGAGTCACTAAGATATAAAAGCAGTCATCAGTCATGCTAATAATATTGGGCTGACGTTTAATCACGCGTGCCGTAACAGATTTCTGTGACACGGCCAAAAATATATACAAATTTTATTTTAGTACGCCATTTTCAGTCGCAAAAACCTTGCCAAGAATGTTGGGCGAGACGGAGGGCGCGCAAATCATTGCGTCTTGTTTTAAATACAGGAAGTACCACGTTATTGTTTATTATTTAACTGCCAATCGTACCGTAGGCTTATTTATAGGTACACCATCTATTTATTTTCCTTTTTTTACTGGCCAGGATTTGCTGGGAACAATGCCCTGCGGTGCGAGATTTACACAAGAAATTACCAATCTAAGTATCTAGATATAATTCTGTGGGTTTTGAACTCGAAACATATTTTCATCATGAAGAAAATAGTAGTAAGTACGATTGCAATACCAGGAAAAAATAGTTTTTTTTTCAGTCGGAAGCAATAGGTACGTAACCTTTCTACATAGACAAGTCACATGGTCTTTCTACTTTCCTTCGTTCCTATACCATACCAGGGGTTGGCCAACCAAAAATAAAATAGCTCTTTTTTGTTGACAGAAAACTGTGCGATTCCTAATATGGAAAAAACTGGCTTTTTCAAAAATTCAAACGAAGGTTGTTGTTATTTTCGGTACCTACCATCAAAAAATTCTTCAGTTGATAGGTACGCTAGCTTACTAATCTAGCTCAGTAGTTGAATACCTACATGATACTAATACTGGTATTGCGCGATAGTATGTATGTACCTACCTAAATTAAATAAGTAGTATTACAAATTGTTACACAAACATTACTTTTGATTACAGCATTTAACCACTTTAAACATTAGCTACTTCAACAATAATATACCTATTTTTAAAAGTGGGTCTCATCAATCTATCTATGTACCTACTCCTAGTAGTACCTATCTAGCACAATATCTAATCTAGACAGGCGTTCCAGTATTTTTCCACTAGTGATGTCAAATTGCGCAAGTCCGTTGGCAGTTCAACGACCCGAATCGACTTGTGACGTCACGGTGACCTAGGGTATAACAGAAGGGACAAGCTTAGCCGTAAATAAAAGAATTTAATTCTTAAGTACCTAGAATTGTGATTTGAAATCATCTGTTTTTACAGACTACACAAATATTATTAAGTGGTAGGTTACTATGTAATATAAGGCAGGTATTTTCATTTGTTTGCTATAGACTGACATTGAGTGTGATACCCGATTTACACTCCTATAAACGCTTGTACAAAAATTTTACACTTGTACGCAAAAGCTTACACCTTTACGCTGAAAAAATCTTACCTATGTCCTTCTTTAAATCTAAAAGAAAGAAGAAAGAAATAAAATACATTTATTCATGACAACACACAACATTACAAAATTAAAAAATAAAATAGAAAAGAGTACAAACAACTAAACAAACAAACAATAATGTTATGTTGCGCGATGTCAAGAATAGGCTCAGCATAATGCTCAGGTCGATAAATGAATATCAACACTCGCGCTGGTTTTCAGTCAGGGTCTATATCTATGACGTCACGAACATACAGTGACACCGAGATTTGTATTATACTTAAAAGAGATCTTTAATTAATGAAAAATAATCCACATTCTTGGCCAATGAAGTCACGACAATCCTAGATCAAGAGGACAATAAAAGGTTAGATAATCATGACGTAACTATTACCACTTCAATTAAATGGTCGTTATAAGTGGACGCATAAATTATTACACTTTAATTGTCCTATTTTATCTACAACTGGCCGATGCGCGTGGCTGTACTCGCGTTTATTTTTTTCTACCGGCTACTTGGAAACAGTTGAACCCATTTTGACAACATTTTAATTGGCAGCTAGAGAAGTCTAGCTAAGAGTAGTTAAGGATAGGTACAGATTCCGAACCGGTAGTAGAGTCTAAAAATTGTAACTGTTGACGTTCATAAGTGCCTTATTAGGGCCTAAACTGAATAAATGAGTTTTTGATTTTGATTTTGAGATAATAAATATCAGTTATGTTTAAACCATATCAACAAATTGCAATTAATACAAAATTAAAAAAAAAAACATTGTAACGCACTTGAATTGATTGTAGAGATTCTCGAAAACATTTATGACAACGTTACCCCGGGTCACGTGGCAATTGCACAAGTAAGATTAATTTTAATCTTGTTTTCTTTCGCATGACTTGAAAAGCCATGACGAAAAAAAAGTAATGAGAAACTTTAAAAATCGAACGACGACGCGCGCCGCGTATTTCAATTGTTTGTAGCTCGTAGACATAGCCGTAGGTAGACCTATTTTTCGGCATTCGTAGCAGTTATTAGGAATTTCGATTCTATTTGTACTGTTGACTGTTGGGTAATCTTTCAGAATATGGCATACATTGAAATAATCCACTGGGTAAATTAAAAGTATAAATAATATGGCTTCTATTCTAATCAACTAACTCTATGATAAAATCAAACGAAGGCTAATTATTGCGTTGCAAACTAAACAACGCAGTAGCGGTAGGTAATACCCCTTTTTAATACCGTGCTAGGGAGTTACAGTGAGGTAGGTTTTTATAGTTACACATTATGAGACGACAAAAGTTTAAGAAATTCCTACCAACGAATTAAGTATTATGACGACTGACTAGTACGCAATACAGCTGTGACACATTTCCAAATGGAAAACGCTTTTTCCCTTTACGGGATCGTCATAGCAAACACGTGATTTGTGTTGCGTATGTAAATAAACCTTAGGACAACGCATAACTTAGTGTGATTTAAGTATCCATAATTATTTCCTCATAGTGATTAGATTGTACGTGTTAGAACTACCTTGCATTTGTTATATGACTAGCTTTCGGCCCCTCAGCCCGAGATCCCTTATTTTACCCCATTAGGTGTTGAATGTTAAAAATCCTTTCTTACCGGATGCTTATACGTATATTAGCTATCTTAATGCCAAATTTCAGCCCGTGCAGTGGTTTCTGTGTTTGAGCTGTGCGTTGATAGATCAGGCAGTGTCAGTCAGTCACGTTTTCCTTTTATATATTTAGATTAGATTACGGTGTGATTTAGATCTTTATTTCCGTATAATAATAATTAATTAATTGGTAAAAGTATTGAAATGTTTTTGAAAAGTATTGATATTGCGCTAATCGACATTTTTTATTTTTATAAAATGTTTTTTTTTTATAATATTATTCAATTATAATAGCACATGCTTATAAATTCAATAAGCATCACACTTAAAGTAGGTAATTTTTGTGATAAAAGTAAAGACTCAAAGACAACACAAAGATTAATAAACTGTGAAAAAATGCACTTATTTTAGACTAAGATAAAGTACCTATCAAATAAATAAAATTCAGTTCAAAAAATTCCACGATTCGTAATGTGTCTGAGTTTGATAGTGGTAAATACCTAGTTGTGGAAAATCTTCAGGTCATATTAGGAACATAGATTTAAAGGGAGATAGGGATTGACTTTCATAGTATTCCTCGTATAAATAAAATTAGTTAGTTACCTACTGTTATAATTGGTCATTATTTTCAAGGAATATTTGGTATCAATTACCTTATGATTACGGTCAATTTGTATCTCATATTTATTCAATCAGTATTTTTATCAGCTTTAGGTATACATTGGCTTAATATAGGTACTATCTATAATATATTACTACGTATTTGATGATTTATAATTGTAATATGAGAAAAAGGGTAAATTCAATTGAATTTATCATAAAAAAAACATCGTAGGGGTAGAATTAAGTTTACCTGAATCTCCTCCATTTTGCCTTTTGGTCAAAATTGCGCAGCGCTAATTTAGGGAAGTTGATTTAATTGACACTGTAGTGCTAAAACAGCGTTATTAGTCAAGCAAAGTGATATGATAATTTGTCAAAGCATGAAAGCACTATAATTTACGCTTACGTACCTATCTAAAACGACACGAAAATTTTGTTAGAGCATCATTTTGAAGTAAAAAAGAAACTTAATACTATCAGTGGCGTAGCGTGGCCCTGCGGGGCCCCGTATAAAAAAATGTTTGGGGGCCCTTATGAATGGTAAAGATTATTAAGAAAAAAAAAATGTTTGCATAAAATTAAAGTTTTTTTTTTTACAAACAATTCAAATTAAATATACACTCTCCTTGCCTTTTTTTCGGCAAACTGACTTATTAAATCATTTATAGCTGATGATGACTTTGGTTTTTCTAATGCTTTTGCCTCTATGACGCACGTCGGGGCCCTCTGTGACCCGGGGCCCCGTATAATTGATACGGCAGATACGGCGGTAGCTACGCCCCTGAATACTATATACTTATATATACTTAGATAGTTCTTTTATAACTTAACAGTAGGTACCTATCGGTGAAGATTATCGATAATATTTGAATAAAATACTAGTACACAGTTGATTTGGAACACTATCTTGCACGAAATAAAGGTGATTATAAAACGAAACACGCAATTTGTTTCATGTAGGCATACTGCATTCGATTCACATTATCCGCTTGGTTATTTCGCACGGAAATTTCCTGCAGTAAAAATGAGTAACTGCCTGCAGTAGGTACCTACTTTATGACGTGAAGAACAATAGTGGTCATAAATTGGTATTATCGATTGATTAATACAAACAATACACCAATAAAGTTGAGTTATCATCCTTAATCAGGAATGAGAACGTGATATGATCCACTGAGAAACTCTTGCGCAGGTAGATACCTACCGCCGGCCAACAGCTAGTATATATATGTATTATTCATACTATTAGGTCGTATAAAATAGTATAGATAGCCCACCTAGAACATAAAATTAGCGCCTATGATTAATTTCCTGATACGTCACTAATTGAGGCAGATTAAAAGAAAAACGATGTTACTTCCTTCCTTTGTTAAAAGAAACGTGATTGCTACTTTTGTAAAAAAATATAACAATCAGGAAACAAAATTAAGGGCTAATGTCCTAAAAATCTTAACTTTTTTGTGACTAATAGGTACCTACCTACACGTTTGCACTACACTTTACTAGTAAGCTGATCAATATAGTTTATTGTAATCGTATATTATTATTTTTAAACTCATTAACTTTATTAGCAGGTAAAATAAGGAAAAAAAAAATTACTTTGGGGATATTTTTTTTGATAAAATGGCAAATAAAGCAGGAACCAATCTGCTTGATGCACCATAAATCGTTAAAATTGCTTGTTAATTATTAATGTGAGGACGTTACTACCAAAAAAATCTGAAGAAACAATGACGTCAAACATTATCACCTACGCAGCGCAGTGGTCACGTCTATGCTAATAACTAAATAGGGGTAGTTGACTGACATATCAAATCAGCTACTTTTTAGTAAATGTCAAAACGATAGTTTATATGGAATTTTGTATGAAATATTACACTATGACGTCATAGTTTCACAGCATGAAATCATCTACTCTTAGTGGTTCCACTGGTAATTAAGAATCATAAAAAGAATTAAATGTACCACATATTTGATATTTCCACGTGTTTTTAGATGTTTTATACATTGGTTAGTGTCTGGTCTTTTATTTTTGACAATGTCATCTACCCTATTGGTCATTATTTTCAATGAATATTTGGTATAAATTAATTACCTTATGATTACGGTCAATTTGTATCTCATATTCAACTTTAGTCTTTTCAAAAAAAAAAAAAAAAATACCCTATTGATCATTACAATGTACAACTAAATTGTTTAACATGCGCATCATTACTTTAAGTATAACATAA
Source organism: Tethea ocularis (assembly GCA_963555595.1). Lineage (NCBI taxonomy): Eukaryota > Metazoa > Arthropoda > Insecta > Lepidoptera > Drepanidae > Tethea > Tethea ocularis. Next base: position 6,437,200 of record OY741972.1, on the reverse strand, counting down.
ATAAAATAATATTCTTACAATAATTGTATGTAAGTATATTTTACGTAGCCTTATAAATATGTTGGTATAGGTACAGAGAATATTTATATACAATTATCTAAATATAAATATTATCCCTGGATAGAAAATCTACGGAAAATCTTTAAATCTACCTACATATAACGGGTAACTATTTAATGGCAAATTTTCGAATGCCTATGTTGGGTTAATCAAACCCCAAACAACTTTTGTTTACTACTACTAAGATCAAAATTTACTTTGAGGAATGTTTCAGTATTATTTTATCTCAAAACATTCGGAAAATTGTACTCTACATATTATATTATTTATATCGTGGGGCAAAGCTAATAAGTACCTAAAGATTATAATTTATCAGTTAAATATGTAATAGGATAACTCAAATTTAGTTGTAAATGGTCAGCGATAGTATGAGATAAACGTTACAAGTGTGAGCTTATAAGTACCATGCGTCAATTTGTACCTATTCTGTATTCACTGTGGGAAACTAGTTTGCCTTATGATGACAACTGACAAATAATTTCCATAATTGTTCTATGTAATAGTTTGACTAAAATAAACATTAGAAGAGTTTTCATTGTTAAAAGTTATGGAACATTCAGATAAATAGTACCTACTTATTGTTAGAATTTATCCGAATTTACAATAAGAATGAAAATTAACTTATTTTACGAGAAGTGCCTTATATTGTAGCCTTGTTCATAGCCTGTTACATCCACTGAGCGCTTCATGTATATTTTTCCCTGATTCCCAAATAAATAGCTGTTTTATATGATTTTTGTTTATTTTAATAAAACACTAATGGTCACTAGACTCCACCTAAAACTTTTTAGTGACAGGTCAAACGCTTGTATGGGGATTGGGTATTGTTCTTTGCTCCCTAAAGCGCTATCCACACATTTCCGGGTACCCGGCCCTTCCGTGCTGGGTCAGGGTTATCCGTGTTCCGAGTTGTTCGTTATACTATGATGTATCCGGACGCCCCTGACACGGAGCTGTGTGAACAAGCTCGTACTAATTGTACGTAACCGATATTTTCCCCGTCCCTGACGGGACACGGCAGGGCCGGGTACCCGGAAATGGGTGGATAACGCTTTATCGTTCTTCACTGTGGTTATTTGTATTCAAGGGATATTGTCGTGGGACACGTTAGCTTAAACGTAAGTAAGTGACTTATAACAATAGGCACAGCATTTTGTTGCAACCTAACAATTTTCCATTCCGATGAATGATGCATTGACTTTTGCTGCACACCTTGATTGTTCAGGTAGGTATATTCAATGGCGTCAGGATGTCGGCAAATTTGTGATTATTTACAATGACTTTACAATAGATAACACATTAAACATTATCTTTATAATATCTTACTAGCCTACTCTACGAAACTAGATTAAAGTAGTTATGGTTATGAAAACACCTAAATCTCAGTTTTTGCATACTACAAAGTAAAGTTTTTGGTTTTAGTAATACTATGAGTACAGGCTCATCTGTCTATTATTTTGGTATACGCTAATTAATAGAACAGACATAAAAACGATGATAAAAAATTTGAGTTTATAAATGCTGACGGGAAAAAAGGTATAATTTTTTTATGAAGTCTATGTAAAAAGTTAGATTTAAATAAATAAATAATTTAAATAAAATATTTCGTAAATAATATATGTAATACAGTCAGCAGCAAAGATATATAATAAATTATAATTAATCAATGTATAATTATAATTTTTTAAATAAATACTTTGCCACATAAAGATGTCACGATGAATTAATTGGCATAGAAAATATTTAAATACTTATATAATACATACATACATAGACTGATATAAACAACCGTTATTTATCGAATCATATATATTTTTGTAAGGTTGTGCTAGGTTTTTGTATATTTAAAGGAAAGTATATAAGTATGGGTTACTGCGATGTACCGATTCATAAAATATATATGAATAAAAGACATCAACTAGCGCTAATCACAATAGTACTTTCGAGTCACTTATAAATAAATACGTAAGTAAGTAAATATTTAGTTTTTTTTTCTGCAGTATACTTATACATATTGTATATGAAGAGAAAATTTAAAAAGCGGTTAATTTAATATGGCTTTGGACAGTCAATAACAACACAAAGTTTTATCGTAAATCAATCTATCGATGTTATAAACTGAAATTGTTATCAGAAGATATCTCGTGATCTAAATGACGTCAATTTAATATAAAGTTTTGTAGGTATCTGCACTCTGCAGCGAACCATATCAGTCCATTCAAATTGTCAACAAGTAAGTAGAATCGGTACAGACAAAGTCAGAAAGAGATAATTCCACTGTTGAACACTCATAACTTCTAAACTACTTATCATAATTTGATAATTGTCCACTGGTTATAGGCTATGTGACGTCACATTAAATTGAATTTGGCACCCTATAGTCTAGAGGACATACCTAGTCATAAAACAAAAAACTTTATTTGTGTGTGTGTGTGTGTTTTACAACAAAATGTTTTACATTCTTATGCGTATAAAATTTTTTTTATAATAAAATTATGGAAAATTATTATGAGAAAATTCAAGTAAATATTTTCCATATCAAGGAGCTGTCTGTCATAGATGATTAGGTTATTAATGCCTGTAGTACATTGTTACCACCACAATGACGCCGGCGACCACTATTGTCCTTGAAGGACGCCGGATCAGATAGCTCTTCACAATTCTGAGCTATTTTTAGCGCTTTGTGTGTAAATCTATACTTCTCTTACAAAAGACTAACACATGTTTAGAACAAGAGCATCCTGCTAATATTATAAATGCGATTGTGAGTATTGAATGTATGTATCTTTGTTGCTCTTTCACGCAAAAACTACTGAACGGACTTGGATGAAACTTGGCACCACATAGATAGATCATACCCTGGAATAACATATAGGCTACTTTTTATCCCGGGAAAACATAAGGTACCTCGGGAACGCGGGGGAAGCGTTCGGGAAGCTACGTCGTCTCGTCTCAAATACCGCAATGTCTCAAGTCGAAAGTCTTCGGTCAGTGTGTGTCGCCAGTAATGACTTATGGAGCAGAGACGTGGATGCTTACGATGGGCCTCATAAGAAGGCTCAACGTCACCCATAGTGCAATGGAGAGAGCTCGGAGTTTCCTTGCGAGTTCAAATCAGAAATTTTGAGATCCGCAGGCGAACTAAAGTGGCAGACATAACCCGAAGAATTGCCAAACTGAAGTGGCAGTGGTCGGGGCATATCGCTCGTAGAACGACGGCTGCTGAGGTAGAAACGTTCTCGAGTTGAAACCACGAACAGAAAGACGCAGCGTGGGCAGGCAATTTAGTGGGGGTTTCGGGAAACCGCGGGTAGAGACTGGCCATCGTGTTTAAACATCCTTGGGGGAAGCCTTTGTCCAGCAGTGGAAGACTTTCGGCTGACAAAGCTGTGTTTCTTATATTTTTACTGAGAGGTCTATATGACCAGATTATATAGACGTAGGTACCGTAGGTAACTTTCATTCAGGTGTACAAAATTTCACGTTTCTAGCTTCATTGATTTCAGCTTCTTAGCTTCATAGCTGGACAATGATGAATCAGCCAGAACGCCCAGACAGTTCAACATTTCAGAATCCGATCGATTGCTTGCATACAAAATGCAACTGTAAATACAATACACGCTACGAACAATAACAAAGATTGCATTTACCACAAGTTGGAATCTATGAATTATATTTGAATGTTCATACAGTCCTGTCTGAAATTTTCGGAACGTTTTTTCTATGATATTTCTTATTTTATATGTTTTCTTTTAGACAAACGTAATAAATAACACATGCAATACAAAAATAAATTTAAAAAAAGGTTTAGAAAAGTAAAGGGTCTAAAATATATACACTTTTCGCCTAATTACATAACTCGTCACTTTAACTTGTTCCAAGAGGTTTAACTCTTTGGTTATTCCTAACAAAGATTAACAACGTGGTGACATTAGCACGCACTGATAGAGCTGAATATGCTCACGGTATCCTTCGATCCGGTATTAACCGGTTATAGTTGTCTACACACTATTGCTCACCGGTTAAAGGAAGTGCTGAACAATATACGCCTTGCCTATAGCTATAGAGAACAGAGAAGTAGCTATTCATAGAGATGAATTCGACATAAACCTTTGAAGATTCGGAATTCAAATCATTGAAACATGGTTTATGTTTTAAAATAGGCTGTAAAGAAGTAAATTTAACAATTTAAAGAAAATAGTACATGACAAAATTTGTTGCGAATAAAATATTGAAAGTTAAAGAAACATTATGGAGAGCAAAGGATGCATAGAAACAGAAAGTAGCTTGACCTAGAATTTTATTAACAAACAGTTTAATATTCATTACAATAGGTACCTTATAAGATCGTAAAAAAATCTTATTTGAAATTCTAAAAGAAAAGCAATATGTATATTCATTGACCGGTTGTTTATGGAACTCTACAACTAACTCTTTACTCGGACTTTAAGTTTATGAAACATAATTATTTGCCGAAAAGCTAGAATTCTTCAAAACTAAAGTAAATTAATATTTTCTGGGTACATTTCCCCTTCTTATGCCATGTACTTTGACTACCTTGCATATTATATTACAGATATACCTACACCTAGTTACAATGAGGTTTACGTCGAGAGTGGCCAAGAAATTAAGTTAAAAGTAGAAGTAATCAATAAAGCTATCTTCAAAACAGCATCATCTATCATTCAATAAATCACTCTAAATTGAAATGGTTCTGATTGACGGAATTCTAACGTCACAACTACGTCACGAACATTGGTGTAATGTAATAGGATAGATCACAACAAATAAATTAGTAACACTATGCTATGAATCAACTAAATGCGTAGAATTGTATGTCTGAATGTCATGAGCACAGATATCAGAACAAGAGGTCTGATATCTGTGGTCATGAGTATGGTTAATTAACACTTAGGTCGATGCGTTCACTGATTAGAAGACGGACAGATAAATAAAAAATATTAAGCGGAAGTTTACCATGAATTTTCGTAAGAAAAAGTCATCGCAAATGCTCGATTATAATTTATCGGACCGTTTTCTAGTCGGTAAACATCGACCTTAGATGAATAATAAGATTCAAAGAAGTTATGAAATTGATGTTTATTACTTTTTACTGTGTAAGTAGGTAGGTACCTATACCGGGTGTAGATAAGTGACATGGAAATCAAACGAAAAATTAAGTACTTATCCTTGGTCTCAGTGTTCGTTATCCGGTATAACAAGCCTGCAGCGCCACAAAACATAAAGGAATAGGTACTTACTTATATGTTGATATACGTATTTCTTATATGTAGTATAGTATAGGCAAGTATAGGCCAGCGTTTGACCACCGTGGTCAGTGATGCCGAAGCATAGAAGGATTTTTATGTAAGTACCTACATACACATAAAATGTTATTTTTATCCACGATGTGTGCCAAGACCAAGCATCAGGAAGCTGTACAATCGCAATTTATTTAATATGGTAAATACCAAAAAAGAAAAAGTACTAAAACATGAGTACGATACTGTCAAAACATCGACCTTCCAACCCTTCCAACTAATTAATACCACAATTTTATTGCTTCCAAATAACAATGAGATACAATCATGAAGAGCAAAATATTATGCTGTGAAGTACTCTGAACCGGAAATTCGTGATTGAAGATATGAAGTGCATAAATACTTCGCAGTAATATGCAATTGCAGAAAATCATTCGAAGTTCTGATTTTTTCCGAAAGAATTAAGAAGTAGACACCTGTCCTTTGGAATATTTTTCTGTATGTACCACCTGCATATGAAAATACGTAAATCTTTGGAAGTAAAATCAATTTACGAAATGAAGTAGCTACCTACGTTGACTGCAGTAATAAACTGTTTACGTACATAGGTTTTATATTCATGTGAAATCATGTGTAAGCACAGACGTAACTAGTATGAACCGATTAGTATATTAAACCGTATAAATGCGATTCAATCTGGACGTTTTGTTTTTATAAATTCATTTCAACCAGTTTCCACTAGTTTTGGAAATTGGATAGTTTATATCAAGCGCTACTTTTTCATATTATTGTTAGCAATAGCAGTTGTGAAGTGGAATCAAACTAATGTGTGTCCAAATGCCTCAAATAAAGGTAGAATTTTAATTGATCAACTGTTCTAGTGCTGTAGTCGGACTATAGTGTTCTTAAAAATATTCTTAATTGTAAGAACATTGAAAAACCAGGGTTTTACCCAAGGATATCTGCCTCTATGATCAAGTAATTAATGGGGTTTTTCAGAGCTGGCCGGTTGTGGTCCCGCTTCAGATATTATTTATCTAAAATATACATAATATTTAGGTGGAGCCAAAAGGGCAGCTCAGCATTATGTTGACATAATATTTTTAAATAAATAAATAAATAATATCCTCGGACATTCTTCACACACGGTTATTTGATCCCAAACTAAGCAGAGCTTGTACTATGGAAACCAGATAACTGATATACTACCTACATATACTACTTTTTTTTTGTAAATACATACTTATATAGATAATTACACCCAGACTCAGGACAAACAGACATGTTCATGCACACAAATGTTTGTCCTGGATGGGAATCGAACCCATGACCAGCGGCAAGATAGGTGGTGTCTTAACCAACTGCGCCAACTGGCTTGTCAATACTTACCTTAACTACCTTCTGCCGACGACCTAGTTCACTCTTCAAAGGAATGTCGTGTTATAATAGGATTAACATAATTAAATTACCTATACTGTTGCTGATGTCAGTAATGTACATAAAGAAACCTTACGAGAGGGTCGTATTGATACATCCATAGTTCCATACATACATTCCATAGTACCTAACCATTTGAATCCTATATGTCATTAACAAAGTTGTTTATATCAAATATTTTACAGGTAAGATAATATTTAAAAATATTACTAAACCTCTATTTTATAAGGTTGTTAAGTAAGTACCTACTTATTTCCAACAACTTTATCAATATAGTATTTGGGAGAATTAACTCTGCAGAATTTTATAGTTGATAACAATTTTTACAATAATAAGAGTTATAATTTATCATTAATGAGCCGTAAATTCTTATCAGTTATTCGTTGGGAAGTTTCACTATTAAATTAATTCTTCAAAGAATCATGTGTCACTAATGTAATAATGACTAATGTTGACAGTGAGAGAAAAGGGAGCTTCCCTTTTCTCTACCGGGTTTCAGAAAATTCAGGAGCAACTTTTGAGGTAGGAAACCCATACAAATAAAAGTAATTTACTTAGGTATAATGTCAAAATTGCAGTGACGGACTAAGGGGGGCCGGAAAGTGCATTCCGCCCCGGGCCTCTAGGCTGGGGGGCCTCCGAAGTTCGCGTCGAGTTGTTCCGAAGTTGAGTCCGGATTTTAATACTTGGACACACCTCAAACGTCCCAAAAAACCACGAATTAAGCACTTTTACAAACGCAAAACTAATTATATATGCACCCGAAAATAGATAACTTTCAAAGATTTTTTTCACGGGTCGTTAGCGCAAAGTTAAATATAGACTAGTTATATTTCTTTTAACCATTCCATTCATCAAACAATAGCCGTCAATGGCGCCCGCATGGTACATTCGAGAATATGGGCTACCTCGACCGAAGCGACGAGATCGCTTTTCAATATAGATCGAGAACCTTCTACGTGCGTCTACTACAATAAGACAAGACTTCAAACACCAAACAAGCACAGCGGGATGTCTCGAATTGTTATACTGTAATTCAAGTAGATTTCATCAATTTTATGATTTATTAAGCATTACTTAAGTTTAAAAGAAAAAAACATTGAATTATTACAACTATAGAAATAATAATTAAGTAGGTACCTACTTGCCTGCCAGTATTTTTATGAATATTGTGTTAGGTAGATTTTTATCTGATACTGCAGTCCGCTATGTAGACAAAACATGATTATTATTTATTTAAATTATCAAGACGCACGTGTTAAACTTTGACTTGGTATGTGGTTAAACTTAACTTGGTACAAAAAGAGAGACCATGCCAAGAAATAACTAATAATATTTGAAATTGATACCGTAGTACTCTAGGTAACTAAATGTACCTACCTATGAATTTTTATTTATACCTACAAAAATAAATCTGTTTACCAAACTGAAACATACTTTGAACAATGATAATTTAATAATATTAAATCTACAACAACAAAAACATGCATTTAACTGACAAACATGATATCATTCCGTTGTTTTGGTATGCTAATTATGTACCTGAATGAACAAAATGTACGCAAGGTGAAAATAAAAGAGGTTAAATCCAGAATAAGCTTTATATTTAATAATAAAAGATTTAATACTTGATATAAATCATCAGATCAGACAAACATTGTGTTGATATCGTTACATGCATATCTACTAGTATGGTAAGTAGGAAATAAACGTTTGAAAATATCGATATTACATCCAATCAATAATAATGAAGGATTCAAAACTTGTGATTTTTATAAAGTTAATTTATAGAACTATCGTATAATTTTATACACCCGACTACCTATAATGGTAGCTCATTAGGTGATAGATAAGGAACTTTATAAGCGAATAAAAGAACATCGTGTTCACGATTCATCCATCAAAAAAAATCTCAACGAGATGTGCCTTAAATTTAGAATTAATATTATGACCATTATGTTCAGTTTAACATAACTAATGGATTCAGTTTCGATTCAGTTTTACTGATTGATTATTACGAATACTATTTTTTAACAAAGCTGGTCCATTTACTTACACAGTCATTTATATAAGTTAATTAACATTACATAAAATCAAGCAAAATTCATAACAAAAATGGAGCCTACCTCCGATACTATAAATAAACTATCACTGCCTAATAAAATAAGGTAAATCGATGACTACAACACTGCTTACAATTATCAAATATCGACAGTTTGCACTACGTGTAAATTTTAATCAATATAAGGTACATTTTTATTATTTCTAGACTGCTAGTTACCTGCATTCGTTAACATCTTTATCTCAATTATTTTGGTACTTAGTCAGCTTTAGATCAATCGAAACTGAAACGAGATTTATTGAATGTCTAATTGACTTTTAAGAAATTCCAATTTCATTCAAAAATAATTTACTACTGTACATGAACTGTTTTACAATAATAATTTAGAGTAAGTAATTAAAGAAACTGAATGATATTAGATTAGACGTCCACAAACGTTGAAATTATAACGAACGATCCTTTTAATTTAAAATAAATTACTTACCTACATCTCCTTAGACATAACGAATCACAGATACCTTTCGCGAACTGCCATAAACTATCTATTCCCTAACCACCACTGGGGTCGCGAGAAACAGAGATGTAGTTCCAGCTTCACCGTCCGTCCCCAGCAGGGTCCCTACAAACTTATATTAACGCAGTCTTGAAATTCATACATCGTGCATATAGCCCCTGTTACAACCTAATACTGACAAACCGTTCCTATAATAAAATTACTTATGACATGTAACAAACATGCAAAGTTAAGGAAAGCGAACCGAATGCATGACAATGACATCTATAAAACTATTGCATTGCGTCGATGTAACATCAACGGTGATAAGGTTCTCATCGTCCAAAAGACCTTAGGCGGTTAGTTAGCACATTCATCAGTCACAAAGTTTACTCAACTCGTGGAGTTCACTATCGGAAACATATCACAGATAGTGTGGCGGCGCGATCGCTTGTCAGCCTGCGTGCGGTGCGGTCCGCCACCGGCAGCGTCACCGTCACGGTCACCGTCACAGGTAGGGCACACAGGCGCCGCAGCGCGAGCGTCGCTCCGGGGATGCGGCGCGCGCCCTGCACACAAGCACGCGTTAGCTCACGAGCTCCTCTCCTCGCGTCGCGAATCCGAGCGGCCCAGCGCTCGCTTCAACTTCTCCACCAACCTGCTGTGGAACTTGTCCTCGCGCGGGCTGCCTGCCGGGCTAGCCGAGCCCTTGCTGGGGCTGTCGGCGGTGCGCAGCGAGACGCGCGACACCGGCGCCCGGCAGTAGGACAGCGAGCGCATGGCGGGCGCGCTGCGGTGCGGCGACAACGCAGCTGAGCGCGGAGACAGCGCCGGCCCCTCGGACCGCGACTCTGATACCTTCCGCACGCGCCCGCCGACGCCGCCGACGCCGCCCTTGTCCGCCGACTCCGAGGCCCGCCGCGACCGCTGAGAGTTGTAGATATCCCAATCGTTCTTCATTACTGGCATCATGAACGCCATCTCGGCGGTGGTTACGGTGACTCTTGAGTTTTAACGTTTTTGATGAAATATCGTCTGCTTTGCGACGAAAGATTCGATTCCGATCGCGGAAAATACCTTGCCGATCGATAGTTTTATGCTTGGGAAAAATTTTCACTGAATCCTATTTTGTCACGAAAATGTATCTATTGTTGTGAGAGATAGTCTGATGTTGACTTTTCTTGATGTAAACGAAGGGAAAATCGAGGAAATGCCGTATTTCACTTCAATGTCACGATCACTGAATCGAAAAATATAGGATGTTCACCCTAGGACGAATTGCTGTAGAATGAAGTATTCATGAAAACACACCCTGATTATAAGGAAAATATCGGCGCCACTTTCGTTGCGGCGATATTTGGAAACTCTGATAACCCAAAGTATCAGTTGTTATAATGATAATGCGTCTAGAACTACTAGAACAGACGACGTGTAAATACTTATCTTTACATATGCCACGTAATTGCTGACTCAGACAATTATTATAAGTGATTAATAAGCGATAACAATGAATCACAAAATGCTTCTAACATAACATAAACTACACTGAACTATTATACACTAGGTGGCGCTATCAGTATTTAGGACTCCTACTCAACGCTAGATGGTGCTTTCCAGGAAAAAAATAATTATAGTGCAACAGGGATCTTTTAGCACGTGGCCAGGATCGGAGCTAACGAGCTATCTTGTGAAGAATCACTTTTTGAGAGTTCGCTCTGTCCGCTTATCATTGTTGTGTGTTGTGTGATTTGATATGCCGAAAGTAAAAAAATTGTGTCAGTGAGATAGTGTTAAAAGCGTAGTTAAAAGTTAAAAAGCGCCCTCCTGCCAATGTCATTCAACTGCCAAAAGATTCTTGTCGCACTCTAGTGTTCTGTCACGTTCTCCCGCCTTTAACATCTAGCGCGTTTTGACCGAAGACAAAACGTGTCCAGAGAAAAAATAACTTTTTTTAGATATTTGAGTCAAGTAGAAATATAATATTTAAACAGGTTTATACATTTTCTACGATACCATAACCCAGCGCTTCACTTAGTTCCTTCCACACGTAGTTTTAAATATTTTTTGTAATAATAAGAAAAACAAAATAAGAAGGTTATTAATTTATTGGCAAATAATTAAATAGTAGCAGATCAATATTCAATAAAGTATATAACACGTACATATACCATAATATCCTAAGAGCGGGTTATTGGTAGCCAACAAATTAAATCAACATTTGTTTACATCAAAGAATGTTTACATTAATCAACATCAAAAAATGAGTTATGTAGCTTATAGATACAGTAAAGGTTGTAGCAGACATATCAACTCTTAAACGGTTCGTCACCATATCAACTCGAGCCGTTTAGTATTTTTTGTATGAAACCCCCTACATTAACGCACACTAATCGGCTCGTCTCGGGACAAGCTCACGAACGGCTTACAGCTTCACCGCGGCGAAAGGCGATACAGTGACGATCCCTTTCCGAGTTGATATGTCTGCTACGACCATAAGGCAAGCATTACTACATGTTAGTTTAACTACCTATTTAATTTTAACTGTTGGTCATCGATCAAGCAACTTGTTCCTAAACAATGACTGTAATCATAACTAAACGAACAAGTAAGTAATTAACAAGTAAGCAATATAACATAAGCGATCATTCGCAGCAAACAATTGGCCCCTCCCAAACCAACAATTTTCTGATAACCAGTAGTTAAATAAAACGTTATCCCTTTCCTATCGTTTATTTTATTGAATACACAAAATCTTAATTGACATAATTATGAGAATCTAACCATAAACTATCTTATAGTAAATTATCACATGATTTGCTGGTGGGATAAATAATATCACTTTTAATAACTGTCATGCAAGTTTAAGCCCAAAAAGGCGTTATTAATTAACCTAATAAATATGAGTAATACATTAATATTTTTTATTCAGCTAATTTGTGAATGTTAAAAATAGCATTATAATACTTATGTTGTAGCTTGTGTGGGTGACAGTGACCAGAAAGATATGAAAATGAACCATGTGACATTGCAATAAGGAATCAACATAAATACTGAATAGATGAACTTTATTGCAAAAATATAAAGCTAATTTTCATATATCTCTCCCGCACTAAGCTGCAACGTAAATAGTGTAGGAAAACTCAGTTATAATAAATACCTACATAGTCTAATCGATATGTCACTTTCAAGTAGATTGTACGCTTGTATGTTCTTCTTTAGATTTATCCAAATCATAATATCCATTCAAGTTGATCATAGTTAGCAATTCTACCAAATGCCTTTGATATCCACATTCCATCAATTTTGTAACAACCTTGTGCAAATATTTGGCCAATTTTTCAAATAAGTGGAACAATTCTTGTAGTTGTGCAAAGCTTGCATGTGTGAAATATTCGTTTTCTTCTTTTTGCTCCCACTCACTACAAAATGTATACACAAAATTACGATACAAAAGGTACAGGGGGATATGCCCCCATTAACTTTTATAGCGATTTAACACACGCCACCAGAGATTTGCGTCACACCTACAGATAGGACACGAGTTGAATTTGATGACATTTGATACGCAGGTAGATCATAACCCGAAATTACATATTTCAGAACACTTTTCATCGCGGGAAAACTTTACCGCGGGCCAAAAGCTAGAAATCTATTGTAGCCATACTCGATATCGTCGAAGATGCTCAACATACTTACTCACACATACTCGCTATATTGCAATTTGCCATGCAATAAATATAAAAAAATACAGTATAAAAATTCATAATATGGCTGCGTTATAATTAATAAAGTGAATGTATTCTTACCCAGCTTTCAAAACACGACTGAACTTTAGTATAACAGTGAACATATCATTCAAAAGTTTCATCACTGGCGTTGACCTGTTATTTAGAAGGCATCTAAAGAGTACTTTCTTGATATAAACCACGTGACAATCGTACAGATCGTCTAACGTTCGTGCCTTTTTCAGGTCGTTTTCGAATTCAGTCCAAGACGAAAGAATACAGGTTGTGACAATGTAATTATCTAGGGCACGAATCATAGATGCCATTACATGTCTGTATATTTGGATGGAAATGTAATGCGGCGATCTAAGGAGCTTTCGAGAATGCTGCCTGGACAATTTTGCTGATAATTTTAAAGCCTGTAAGAAACAGGATAACTCTATTAGTAATATAGTCCTTCATACCAGATTGAGCATTTTAGCATAATTATTGCGCAATGGATAATGATACTTTCATTAAAAATATTTGCTTACCTCAAAATCTTCACCTAACACCCAAAATATTCGCCTCATTTTAACCAAAAACTGAAATACTTTTGCATATCGCAGCAGAGCTTCTTGTGACAGTATAATATTTAGAGGCCAACTCACAGAGTAAGTTAATGAAAGACATTGCAATACATCTGGTGAACTATGTTGAAAACTAAGAGGTGATTCTGTTATAGTGAACGACAGATTCTCGGAAAATTTATGAACATCTGAAATATAGCAGCAGAATTTTAAAGATCCATTGATTTATGACAGTTAATATCTCACTATTAAATACTTACGCGATATAGATGATCCCAGAGCTTTATCAAGTATGTTGTGTAAGGTAGCGAAATTCAACAATTCTTGAGGATTTAATGTCTTCACTAGTTTCGTAAACAAATTATGGCATATGCTTTTGGAAAACTCTCCGTCCATCAAAAAGAAGTAGTCCTTCAAACTCCTCAAATGCTCGTACATATCGAGATTCACGAGAAAGTATGTGAGAATCGAATTATTAACGACTTCTAGTTGGTAAGTGAGAGGTAGCATCACAGACCGCTGAAGACAAGCTGTTAGTGTAGCAATGTTGTCACATGTAATTTTTTGATGGTCCTCTTCCTCAGACCCAAAATGTGAAGCAAATATATTTGCGCTGGGTTTTTTTTTCACTTTCTCCATAATAACTGCAGGATGTGTATAACAAGATGTCGACATTTCCAAATCCATTTTACTGGAGAAGTGATTGATACAGTATTTTTTCAGATCCTTAACACCGAATGGATCAAATTCCTCAAGGCTGTATGTACCATCAAGCAAATTGAAAAACGAATGTTTTGTATTCAAATCTTTTAAATCAGGATCTAAACTCTTTGAAGGGGAGTTATCTGGTGTATCAATAGTATTTATATCGCTTATGACTTCAGATTCCACTGCTTCATCGTCAACCATAATAGGGAAATTGAATCCATCTGAAGTTAGATATTCTTTATCAGATTTAGTTTTGCTAGTGCTGAAATCTTTGGCACTTTCGCTTCGAGGTGTAAATACGTTACTAGACATTGGCCCTTCCAGTGGGATGTCAGCTGTTGTAGGTGTTTCTAAGTCGAGCTAAGGCAATAAAATTATATTATTTTTTACATTCAAATAAATAAAATGTTAATAGTAAATAAAAAAACACAAACTTACCCTCGGGAAAAATTCACCTGGTGTAATGGCACCTGTATTCGGTGTTACCTTAAGACTATTCGTGCTTGCTATAGTTTCACCATAAGGCTTTAAATTTAGTGTCAACCCAGATCTTTTAGCGGGTTCGCGTTTTGAACTGGCTTGTAAATTCCTATCTTCGTACTCCGAACCTAAAACTTTCTTCTTATTGCGTATTGCCTCTTCCTGGGCTACGTTCGCTGGCTCGTTTGTTTTATGAATTTCTGCTGGCAAATTATATTCAACGCCTAAAACTTTTTGCTTATTAATTATAGCTTCCTTTTGCGCATCTGTTACTGGTTCTCTAGCTGATTTTCTCTGTTGATTTAAGCCAAAGTCTGCTCCGAGGACTTTTAACTTATTTCTTTTAGCTTCAGTAAAAGAAGACAGAACATCATTCACATTGTTCTCTTCATCAATTGAGGCTATATTTGTAAGATCTTTTAATTGATTGTTCTCTTTATCAATTTTTCCAAATTCATGTTCCATTACTTTTTGCTTGTTCAACCTTGCTTCTTGCTTCGCCCTTTGATACTGTAGATTATCATATACATTATCTAAATTGCCACCAATGACATCACTTGAAGTTTTACTGTTTTGAACATCGTAGTTACCTTCAGTATTAATAGGAATGACATTTCCTTGAGCGTCAAGATCTTTTTTATTATCACAAGTTTTATAATCTGTGGGTTTCGCAACTCCAAAAATACTTTTAGCGACGTTACATAGGGCGCTAAAAACATCAGTAGAGCCTTGTGCTTTACTTTCCTCAAGATCTACATTTTCAGTTTCTTCCGATTCTATCATAATTACTGATGATTTGGAATCAATCATTTTGTTTTCATCTACTTCAGTGGAATTATCCTCAGTTTCATCCTTAGAATCATTATCATCATTATTAAAATCACTTTGAATAGACATGGCCATAATATTTTCTTCATTTTTTTGATGCTCCAATTCCAACTTTTCTCTCTTCAGATTTCTTTCTTCAGTTGACAAAAGCTGCATTCTGCTCTGATCTAACTGCAAGCGCTTTATTTTCCATTCTGTATGCATCTTACTTTTTTCCACTTCCATATTTAGCTTGGAATAATATTCCATTATTTTATTCCTATAAAATAAATACAAGCTCAATGAAAAAATTATTTTGCAGTCATTGTATTAAATATACTGTTAAAATAAATAAATAAATATAAATTAGATAAATAAATAAATAAATATAAATACATGTTACGGTAGTAACAAAAATCTAAATTTATTAATACATGAGCACAAGAATAAGCTTCAAACCATAATTCCTCCACATTATTATAATATAATTATAATTATGGATAAAAATCACGACGATATTAATCATGAAGCTAATCAAGCCAAGTCAAATAAACGGAGTTTAATTTACCTTTCATCATCCCTTAACCGAGAATCGACCTCTTCAGTGGCTTTTTCTGCAGCATGTTCAATCTCGTGACGCTTTCGTTCGCGCTGCTTTGCTTTATTTTTAGCAGCTTTAGCCTCTGCCATAGCTGCCTCCAACACACGGAGGGAGTGTTGTTTTTCGGCTATTATTAACTGTGCTAGTCTTTTTCGTTCCGCTGTAAAAAAAAACACATTACAAATAACTTAACTTATAGGTATGCAATGTCTAAATGCTTTATTTATTTTATAATAATATTGTATTATGTAAGACATCAATTTCACTTTATTTTAGTAAAAGCACCAACATCTACAAACTAACTTACCAACAATCTTCTCAAAAGTTTCAGCCTGTTTCAGCGACGCCATCTCAGTGAAGGCCTTCCTTTTGGCCTCCCGTTTCAACAGTATCTGATCGAAGGTAACCAGTTCACCACTGACGAAAAGGCACCTAGTTCTATACACATCTAGTACTTGTTGCTGTCGTTCCAGCTCTTCGAAACTGGCGCAACACTTCACTGATGGGTGATCGGATGATATTAGGAGGACTAGGGGATCCTGAAATTTATTATCTTTGAGTTTATTCGAATGTTCATCTGTTTGTAGCAACTATATTTATGCGCCTTTTATGTCATCTTTCACGACAGGATTTCATCTCTTTCTAGAGTCCTGCCTCCCTCTTCAGGAAAGATAATTTAATCTTCTGCCAATTCAAATTGAAGATCAATTGTAGAGGCGATTGTGAGTATCTGTATTTATATCCTTCGAAAATATTTAACAAACTTTATTATATAAATTAAAATAAATCAAAGTTAAATGCACTTACATTTGGATTACAGAGCTTCAATAATCGCAATGATTTACCACACAAAAGTATGAATTTGGCCAGAGCTCTAAGAAACTCCGGGACCGCAACACTCTGGGTTATATAGAAGCCTTTGTCCCAGTATCGTTTAGAACGACAGTTCACATACTGGTTGTCTTTTCGTATGAAAAATTCATTATACCTGTCGTCCAGCTCGCCTTCGAAGATAAATCTCTCTATAAACCTAAAGTGAAACATTATTTTTGTGAAAATATGACAAGATTTAATTCTTTGTAGGACTTATTCCCATGAAAAATCAGAACTATCAGATAAGTGACTGACATTCATAAATTACGGTTCATCTGCTAGAAGGTGGACAACCAGACAGCCGGTAATTAAACCAATGCAATGTAGAGAAAAAGACAAAAAAGCTAATTTTTAACCATTTAAAGATCAATCTCTAGCTAGATAACTTAAAATACAAACAATTCTTTGAACATTAAACTTACTTGAAATAAACATTGCAGATGTAATACAAAGAATTGAACATAGTGAATGCAGTCTTCTTGTGTGTTACCAAAGATATTTCGTTGAACAGATACGACATGAGCTCTGCGCCGCGAGGAATGGCTGTTTTTGGTTCTGTAAATAAAAAAAAATACGCCAATCCTAAGCTCTTGTAGCAAGCATATGACGTTATTATTGTAGGGCGAAATAGTTTTAATTGAGTATATTATATAATATAATTCAAAGACGCCTCAACAAGAGTCCTAATCCTACAGCTTCTAAAAAGACCGGTCAGATATTAGAGGACTAGGAAGGAACTGACTAGTAAACTTAAGAGCAAACACTTTCTGTAGTGATAGCGAAACTTCAGTAATGGAAACAAAGACAAGCGTTGCCTCTCATCTCTCGTTTTCTAATTAAGCCGTATCTTTTAGAGCAGGGATTCCCAAAGTGCTCGTAGAACCGACGGCCCCTGGGGCAGAAAGGTTCTCGAGTGGCGACCACTCCGACCACGAACCGGAAGACGCAGCGTGGGCAGGCCCCCCACAAGATGGACCGAAGATCTTGTGAGGGTCGCGGGAAACCGCTGGATACGGGTAGCGCAAGACCGGTCATTGTGGTGATCCTTGGTGTAGGCCTTTGTCCAGCAGTGACCATTATTTGGTTGACATGAATTCCTAAAGTCTGAGATATCAGTTCATTTTGGAAAAGGGGTCTCTAGCCCAAAGTAGTTTGGGGATCCCTTTTTTAGATAATAAGGTTTATTGTGAATTTCTTTACAATTTATCAATTTACTCAAGAGATACATTTCCAAGAAAATTACCTGAGTCAATCATCTTGTATATAGCAACAATAGTTTCAATCTCGTATTTGAGAGGCTCCATATGAAACAATATTTCCAATAATGTAGGCATGGTGTTCAAGTTTTCAGCAGTGCTTTTACAACATTCCTCGTATATCTCTGTGGCCAATAAACGAAAATCTAGTAAATACCGCTTTATTACTTCTCTTGCTGCCTACAAGCGAAATAAGAATAATGTTTAAGATGCACATAATATTAAATGGTATTTAATTAGAGCTTCCCAAATAATAAGATAATTGGCCCCGATTCTGTTGATTACAAACTAAATTAATCTCATTATATCTCTTTCTAATAAAATATATAAGAAAGGGATGCAAGATATTTTAGTCCGATCACTTATTTCAACGTATTTAAGCGCGATCTTTATTGGTCACGACTATTTACCCGACGGCTCGGACTAAACTGACAGACTAAAAATGTTCTATCTTTTGTCAATAAGGTTAACATGAAAGAGAGGAGACTTTACTAATAATAAAGTTCGCAAACAACAGAATGGGCACCAGTATTTAAAACAGTACCTCATAAACAAGACCATGACTATGGAAGTGATCCTCTAACGTTTGGTTGAAGGCAAACTTATACAATCGCCTGTAATAAGTGCCGACCACCAGCAAATCTAACACGAAGCCTTTGATATGTTCTCTAGATATTCCTTCCAAGACTAAATTCTCTTTCATGTAAAAACTATTTAATTCTTGACTGAAAGGAAATGAATTTGTTTCTACACCAACTGAAAAGATTTTTATTAGTTGATTTATGCTTAGACCAGTATAGTAATAGTTTAGGACTAGATAAACTACATAGTGATTCTAGGACTGCTTATAAGTACTTTGTATATTAAATCTAATTAAATGTAGTTAAGGCCGATTTTTCAATAAGCGGTCTCAGACCACTGCTCTGACTGTTAATTAATTTTAAATTAGAACAGTTTTCGTACACACTCAGAGGAATAAGTTATCCAAGATTTATCTAGTAATTGAAAATTTGGACCCTATTATGTAATACTTACTTATTAAATACATAACATGCCTAATGAACTTTTTTTCTGATATTATATTCAGATCTGACAGTACACCTTCGTATGTTCGCCGCCATAAGTTCAGCTCCCTTGGTGATGTTGCTATTAACTGCCTTTCATTTATTAGCGGCAATTTGGCTACAAATAAATGTACATTTATAAGTCAGTTTTTTTTCTGATAAGGATCAAAGAAATCAGAGGCATATTACAGTTATATCATAATAATATGTAAAACATACACACTATCTCCCATATATTTTCAGGAACATCTTTTTCTATTTGAGTAGCCAGCTCCCAGATATCTACAGTATCCGTATTTGGTTTTGCTCTGAAAACTTCTTTTACATCAGATTTCGTATCTGTACTTGTTAACGATATCTGTAAAAATAATGCTGGTATAGTTTCCTAGGCTACATTTCGTCATGCTAATATCGATAATTATCAATGTGAGCATACTAAAACGTGTCCCTAATGTGGCAAAATTTTTGAAAAAATACAGAAAATAGTTCTTTACCGAATAGTTCTTTGTTGATTATAGGAAAACCTATAAGAAGTCTATGGTATTTAGAGTAACATAGAAAATTACAGAACCCTTGGTGCGAGAGTCAGACTTACATTTATCCGGTCTTTTTAATATTATGATGATCTGTTTACAAAATATGAAGCTATAAATAAGTAATTTTCATCCCCTTAGACTGTACCACATCATTGACTATGGAACCCTAACCTTATGTAATACACAGGCAGGATTTTTCTATTACCTTGATGTTAGCATCATTAGATTCAGAAATAGGTATCTGCAGGTCTCTTGGTTCTTTCAATCTAGGGTAGTTCAACATCTTACTTTCAGAGTATGGACTGAGATGTGAAGATGTAAGTGATGCAAGTGACATTGGACTTAAAAAGGTCTTCATATCTGCCTGTCCTCGCATTTGGGAATTTTTTGAATCGGGTAAGACTGTAAACAAAATAAATTTACTAATAACAAAATACTATAAAAAAGTTATCAGGTAACTTGTTTATAACCTTCTAATTATAAACTAGAGAGAACTGAACCATAAAAGATCTTATACAAAAGTCTAATATTGATTAATAATAGTTAATACTACAAATTCCTTTTATTTTTTGAAAAACAAAAAATATTAATAAAATTGTCGATGTTTGTTTTTGATCTGAATCATAGGTACCAAAATATTAGAATGGCATTGGATGAAACTTGGCACAAAGAAAGAACAAACCCTGGAGTAAAACACAGGATATTTAATTCCAGGGAAACATTAGTTCAATTATAAGTGAAAATTAAGGACTAAAATTAGGGTATTAGGTACCCTAACACCCTAATTTACTAATACTTACAGGATGCTGATTCAAAGCTCTCCACAGTATATTCAGTATATGTTTGTGATTTGTGGTTGTCTAATATAGACCCCTGATGTTTCAGTGAAAATGGCAACTCAAATACATGTGATGGGAAATATGGATATGGCTGTGGGGAACCATAACTTTCTTTTCTCGGCTTTGGTAGCATTTCATCAAGCAATCCAAAAGTGAATGGGCTCTGAAATAAAAAATTTACAATGCCAAACAATTTTTTTAGAAGCCTAAGTATTCCTTGGAATTAGATTTTAGTAGATTTCAAATTATACCTGAAACATTTCCGGTGACAAATCCACCTTTACAGTATTTGTCAAGCCAATAAGGAATCTCAAAATATTATAAACATTATCTTTGTTCTCACCAAAATCAGTCTGACGAATTCTGCTTATAATTTTTTTCAACTCAATTGATCTTTTGTATTCTGCTACATTCTTTGTATTCTGCTGTGATACAAAATAATGTGTAAGCAAATCTATTATTGGATCCCCTGTATTGGCGAGGAACTCTTTTGATGTCTTTTTCAAAATTATTTCGTAAGAAAGAGACCTCATTTTGCTCGTAAGTCGCTTTAACGATATTCTGTTTTGTGAACAGTATTTCTGAGCTGTTCTATTACATAGGTCTGTCAGAAGATCGTAAACTCCAACATCTTCATTATTCTGTGAGTTAATCGAAGCCATAATGTACAAGTATGTACTGTGAAGCAATTTACTCTACTACTAATAGTCAATAGAGGTTTGCACCGGAGCAGTGAGTACCGGAGAATAACCGGTGATTTACCGGTAAAAGTACTCGATTGAAATAATCGGTATTTAACCGATTGATCTCCGGTGATCGTCGCATCTATTTTTTTATATAATACAGTTACACAAATAAAAGACACATTCAACAATCATTTTTTTATAATTATTTAACATGCAAGACAATTATTTACCAACTTGTTTCTTTCGAATTAGATTAATTATTTCAGTCTTTAATTCAAAGCGGTCTTGTCCGATAATGTGATTCATTTCACTAGCAACTAACTTGCCAAATAATTGGTTATTATTGATAGTATAGATAATATTTAATAAATTTAAATTAAATCCTAAATCCATATTTACAATTATTTACATAAATAAAAACTAAACTAAACAAATAAAAACTAAACTATATAACTACTAATTACAAAAATAATCTACTTCAAAATTTGGCATGTTACCCATGACAATTGCGGCGTTGCCTCGCTGAATGATCAGACTTAGCCTCTGGGCAAAAAAGTCCCTGGCAAAAAATTGTTAAATATTTCAAAAAATCGAATACTGCTATACTAACACTCCGCAAAGAACAAAAGGAGAGAAATCCTGATGTAGAACCTTTAAAATTACTACAGGAAGTTCCAACTCGTTGGAATAGCCTTTATTATATGATAAAAAGAATTTTAAAGTTAATTGATAGTATAACCGCCGCACAGAGAAAACTGCCTCAAGCACCTCAAATAATTAGCCCAGAAGAAGAAAAAATATTACAAGATATGGTGCTTTTGCTGGATATATTTGAGCAAGCAACCCAAATGATAACCGTAGACCAGTATCCAACCTCTACTTTGATTATACCTATTATTTACAGGCTATTCGATAACATTCGAAGTTTGGGTCCCAGAATTTCTTCAGCGGTAGGTGAAATATTTTTACAAACATTGAAAAACTGTATGAATGATCGCTTATTGGAATACGAATCTCGAACTGTTTGTCGAATTTCTACTATACTGCATCCCGTTTTTAGAAACAGCTTTAGACAATTGCAAAATAAATTGGCTGCTAAAAATGCTGTAGACAGAAATAAATAATATTTTCCGGATCCGAAACATATCTCAAACAGCAGAAGAAATAGCCACGTCAAGTGAAAATAGTACAAGAGAAACTGGTCGCCCGGATTTCTAAAAAGAAACACCAATAATGCAGATATGACATCCGCCACGGCAATTAATTTAGTCAAAATGTATACGGAAACACAGTATCCTGAAAAAAGCCACAATTAGGATGAAGATGTGCAATTCTGGAAATTCAATAAACATTTAAAGCCTTTAGACGAAATAGCCCTTAAATACCTAGCTGTGCCTGCTTCTGTAAGGTCAGAGAGAGTATTTTCGACGACAGGACAAATACTAAATGATAGAAGAAACATGTTACGCTATGATGCTGTTGACATGTTGTTTCTTAAATCAAAATCAGCATTTGCTTACTTTATAAATTTTTTTTTTTTAATAAATGATTATATAAAGTATATCTATTAATTATTCTTATTTCTTCATTATGAATGTATAAATTTATAAAAAAGAAACAAAATTTCTTTATTCTCCGGTGACCTCCGGTTTTTCACCGGAGATTGCCCGATCACCGGTGAATTCAATCGGTTGTTAAAATCTCGCTCCGGTGCAAACCTCTAATAGTCAACTCTTTGAATGAAATTACATCAGTACATCATCATCTTCAATCTAAAGTCAAGTAACAATCACAATAAACCATTCAGTGAATTTAATATTTTGGTTACGTTTGGTTACGTTGCTTGTATTGTATTGTATGTATGTGATGTGACAAGGCAAGGACAAGCTGACAGCCAAGTAAGTATTATATAAATTCTCAGTGTTGCCAACAGATAAACTAGCTCTCCACCAGATTCAACTTCTAAAACCACTAGAATAACAACAATCGACCCTACTCCAACCACTGAGGTATAATACTACGTATAGAGAAGACGCCACATATATCCACTATGTTTTGTTCGCACTTCACTTAGTTGCTTATACACAAAACGCGTAAGCGCCATGTAAATCACGGCGCTTACGACTTTTTGGTCGCGAAAAATCTACACCTTATAAGCGTTCTAGCGCTACGTGTTTGAACAGTCTGGTTAGACGACTAAATATTGTTTCATCTGCAGCGAATATTAACAAAATGGAGCATGAACTTTGTTTAGTATAGCTTGTCTATACGTAGTAGTAGTATACCTCAGTGACTCCAACAAACAAACGTTTGGATTTTACGAATGAAAAATTCACTGCACGCGAGGATTCCCCGTGTGCGGGATGGATCATTTGACGTCATCATGTTCACGTCATGGATTGAGATAGGGAAAACGTCATTCTGACGGATCAGTAATGCCTACACAATACAAGTAAATACTCCGGAAAATTAAATTAAGTAAACATAATATATTTTGTTAAGTTTCAGTGGCATTTTTAGTAATTGAAACTGGATTCTACTAAACCATTAGAAAAAACCACCAGCCACTAAAAGCAATATTTCGCCATTAAAATGGGGGTTGAAACCACCAGTTTTAGTGGAAAATCCAATAAGTTGATAACACTAAATTCTCCTTGCGTTTTGCTTTTGCGTTGTGATTCAATTCAAAGCACAGAATATGAATGAATATATTTTTTTCTTTTTGCCAACATAGGGATTTTCCCCCTAAAAGGGGGATAAAATAATAATGTATTCCGAACTGGTGGTAGAGTCTATTGTAATGTTTGTAACTATCGACGTTCATAAGTGCCTTACCAGGGCCTAAATTGAATAAATGAGTTTTTGATTTTGATTTTAATGGGATGGGATTTTTTTAGGGGTATTTTAGAGACATTTTGAATTTGTTTGTTTAATTAAATAATGATATCTAGAACGGAAGATGAACATTACGGAAGATGAACATTACAAAAGATGATTATAATGATACTTTTTGACCTTGAGTGTTCACCATAGACAACTGTCTATTTTTGTCCCCCGGTAACGCCCTGAGCCGAGGTTCGTACCCCACTCGGGGGTGCCCTCAGGCGTGTTTACCTAAATGTTACCCGGCTGAGAGCCCTCTGCGCTCACCGATTGTCCGGTAAGGTTGGAGCAGCCATCAGAGGCTACCAACTTTAGACCTTTAAAAAAAAAAGTTTTTTTTTAGTAACATTACAAATATTCCACTGACTTTTTAGCGGGAACTTGTTTTTAACGAAACGCCATCAATATACTAATACCCATAAACCTAACATACACTGGTGCCAATTCTGTTGTTTACGAACTAAATGAAAATCTCACTATATCTCTTTCTAATAGTAAATATAAGAAAGGGATGCAAGATATTTTAGTCCTGTCAGTTTAATCCGATCACACATTTCAACGTGAATTTAAGCGCGATCTTTATTGGTCACGACTATTTACCCGTACATTACGACGGTATGGATTAAACTGACAGAATTAAAAATGTTCTATCTTTTATTAATAGGGTTAAAATGAAAGAGAGGCGACTTGCCTAATATTAGTTAAGTTCGTAAACAACAGAATCGGCACCACTGACTGACTATGTCTTGAAAGTGATTTATTAAAAATATAACTTGATAAGAACTTGAACTTATATAAAAAGTATATCTTGAAAAATAATACTTGAATATGGGGAATTTTCAGAAAATTGATCTAGCAACCCTGGTCTGCCTGTACTTTACTAGAGTCTAGCTAGATGTTACAGCCTGTAGACTAGGGATGTAACTTTCAGCATAAAAAAACGATTTTTAAATAAACGATTAATTTTCATTGCATTCAAATTGATTATTATAGATTTTGGAATAATCGTTTTTTTTATTATTTTCTAGGGAGATGAAATATCTGAAATATCCACAGTTATAACTTAATTAATATCATCAGTCAGCAATAATATTGATGACATAAATTACTTAACTTTTTAAACGTTTAGAAAGTATATTTTGACTCCCGGTTTTTGAAATAATGCAGTCAGCAATGCTATCGGCTTTCGAGAATAATCTTTCCGAAGTCGCTGAGGTAACAAGCAAGCCCGGTTAATTTTGTAAGGCCGTACTGGGACATACCCCTATCAGCTTATAATTATGAATAAATGTCAAATGTGGTGCAGTTAGTAAAGAAACGGATAATAGTAGTAAAACTATAAGTAAAGCGGGTTCGAGCATCTATGGTAAAAAGATTTGTTTTTGTAGCAGTAAAATATGGACAGGGAAATTAAATCGATTTTTTATGAATCGATTATTTGCAATATTAAAATCGATTATTTTTTCACATCCCTTAAGATAGATAATTAGATTCTCTTTGACACTATCTGTGTGACTGTGAGGTAACCTGTATGTATGGTAAAAGATAATATTCGTAAATTAGTAATTTGTTTAGTGTAATTGTTTACAGAACATAACAAACAATACATAAAGGATATTAAATTGGTTGAAAAGATTAACTATGAATCAAGCAGATGTCACTAAATTAGTTTCTAAACTACGTATAAAAGTAAGACCAGAGTATCGCAAACTTAAAAATCCAAATGGTCCAGAAGGAAGAATAGATAAATTACGTAAAACTGTAACAGGACTTTTTAAATTTGAGAGAATTGAGCTAAATTTCAATAGAGCTGATGAAGCCCGTCAATATGCCGAAAGAGTAAGTAGAGGTAATGAATAAAAGAGTAACTGCATGCACTGCACG
The DNA here is from genome assembly GCA_963555595.1 of Tethea ocularis. Taxonomy (NCBI): domain Eukaryota; kingdom Metazoa; phylum Arthropoda; class Insecta; order Lepidoptera; family Drepanidae; genus Tethea; species Tethea ocularis. The sequence goes on along the minus strand of OY741972.1, from coordinate 6,410,976 downwards.
TGCATGTAGTTGCTTTATTGTACTTTTCTTTCAGGGATTTAAAAAATACCCTTATCTCACTCAACACATTTTTTTTTCTTTTGCGATCTGCTAATAAGATTACAATAAGATTGACTTATAAACTTACTGTGCCAGATGTGGATATTGTTACCTATTTGTTGTATAGTGTATGTTGTAGATAAATGCAATGTCGTAAATACTAAAAGGCAGTGTTTTTGATGGCAGTTGTATAGCATTCTGCCTAGACCTTTGATTTTGCTCAATACCTTTAACTGGTATGTTTCTAAATGATGTTGTCATAAAATATATTTTGTAGCACAGATACTTAATAGAAGTTGATTCATCCTTCTAATATTATGAATGTGATAGTTGTCCTTATTCCAGGTTTATCCAAACAACAGATTAACTAGCTGTCATGGTGCAAAAAATATTGTGTAAAATAGTTTTTCTCTTCTTACAGCTCATATCAGAAGCTATTCGCCATGGAGACTGTCACAAACCAACAATGGAAATGGCAGATTTTTGGTTACTTGAAAAAGAACTGGTTCATAAACTATTTAAAGTCCTAGCCCCAAGATTTGAAAACAGTAACACATCTTTTACAAAGATGTATAAAGCCCCAAAACCACAGTATGGCCGCACACTAGAGAAAGCAGTTTTAGAGCTTAGAGGAAACCCATATCCACATTTGCTGAACAAACAATCAAACAACAGATTATTGATTCAAAATATTCTGCTTGATGCAGCAAAGTATGATTATAGGCAGTCAAAGTATGCAGAGATGGCAGATAAAATTGGAAAAGGAGAAACAGCTCAAACATTGCAGGAGACAGGTCATAGAGATACAATTGTAGATAATAAAACAGCATAAACTTAATTAAATGAATCAATTCAGTAGTTATGAAATAGTTTCTTTTTGTTTAAATTATGTTGTTACTAAATATATCTAGTACTGACACAGGTCTCATAAATTTTGTTTGATTAAATTAAATGTCATCTCTACATAGTAATATACTCAGTTTATACAATACACTTGCGTTGGTCGAAACTCCGCCAACATGTAGGTACTTACATCTTTACCTACAATAATTATGTTGGTTAGGTAGTTTACTGTGGGTGGTAGTTTATATCTAACAAAATATCTTAGATACCTTAGATCTCATTACATACTGTGACATCGTTGTTGGGCAGGTATGTACGCGGTAGGTACCTAATTTAACAAATATATTAAGTACTTGTCAATTCCTAAATCCATGCGCATGGCACTTCCTGGCAGAGCCACCATCACGGATCTGAATTCCAAGTCTGTCGCTATTTTGTCCTCGAATATCAGATTTTGTTGCATCCTGGTTCAAAAGTTATAAGGGTTTTTAGGTGGCGCGAAAATCTGATATTCGAGGACAAAATTGGACAAATTCTGGAAGCAAACAGATCTTCGCTAGGTGCTCTAGTTCTTGAGATATCTGGTGGCCCTGCCACCTAAAAACCCTTATAACTTTTGAAACAGGACGCGACAAAATCTGATATTCGACGACAAATTAAGTACAAAATAGCGACAGACTTAGTTAATTCAGTATGGTGGCCCTGCCAGGAAGTGCGACACAATCCATGCTTATCAGCATAAATGTCATTAATAGTAGTTTATAGTGCCATGGATTTAGGAATAGACTGGATCGAGTCGCTCCTTGTCACAAATGACGCACAATAAATATATCGTACGTATGATATATGTCCTGAGTGCGACCATCCATAGGAAACAAAATTACGCGACGCGAATGTCAAAAATCGGCAACATCTTGGTGTGTATTGTGTGTCCGTGAGGCTTATATTTACAAAAAAACTGGCATCATTGGGTAGCGAGCGTCGCGTCGGTCGAATGTTCGAAGTCAGTCTATCTCCCATAGATAATACACTATATATATATGTCTCCGATATATAAAAGGTACTCTGTGAGTCTGTCCATGAGTTTTTTTTAAGTCCATGTATGTATAGAGCATAAAACGTGTGATAAAACATAAACAATTAGTTGATTAGGCCGGCCACACATTGAAAGACTAACCATTTTGACGCGCAGTAGGAGCTTACCCACCAGGTATAAGGAATTTTACTCCAGGCTACTATTAATCCTGGTAGAACATAAGATCCCAAGGGGAACGCGGGTGAAACCGAGGGTTGGAAGCTAGTCATCAAATATATAATATAGTGGCTAGCCTCTAACCGTCCCCAATAAGCATAAAATTTAATTAATGTCATAATTTAGTGTGGCATAATTTAATTTAAACCTAAAGTGCAAGCTTAATAATAAACAAGCATACCTACACCCCGCACCCGTAAGCCGGGAACATAATATTTAGTAGCAATGATTGTTGTTACATATTTTTCGGTTAGAGAACTCCGAGCGTGTTTAGCGGAACCAAAGAATAACGGAACTTTACTCGCCGAACCTTGAGCAGGCGTGGCGCTACACTTAAATATGTAGGTACAAAACCTATTGTTTATAAATCGTGTGGCACTTTCTGGCAGGGCCACCATCATGGATCTGAATTCCAAGTCTGCCGCTATTTTGTCCCTAATTTGTCTAATTTTGTCCCCGAATCCCAGATTTTGTCGCGTCCTGGTTCAAAAGTTATAACACATTTGTTTTTTGTATGGAGTAGTCCAAGAGCTATGTAGCTTTTTCTATACAAAAGTTAGACTAGTTAAATATTTTTCTATTACTTCATTGAAAAAGCAAGTTTTAATGATTTAATGTTCTATAAATATGGAAACTAGAAAAAGTTTAACTGAAATGCTGAAGTGCATGCTATTTATTTTCTATTTGTAGTAATTCGGTTGTAAACGCATAATATGCATTACTAAACTTGCGCATAGTGTAGGTACCTATAGGTACCTATTAAATACCGTAAAATATCGTATGAAAAGATTTTAATTATTTGTCACATCTGATAATGTATGGCCAGCCTTATTGACCGGCACAGTTGGTGAGCGAGCCGAGCGCTGTGTACATTATATTACTCATTTTCATCGCAGTGAGATAAGAATTAATTTTCTTTACCATGCAGTCTGCATCTATAGAAGATCAAAGTAAGATCGTGGTTATTGGGTCCTGTTCTGTTGATTTTACAACGTATGTATATTTACCTACTTACTTCAATGTGTACCTATTTCGTCAATAATAACCTATCAGCAATTTTAATTATTGTCATTATGAAGATTTGCTGTGACGTAACAAATGTCGGCCATATACATTCAAGTAATCTGAATGCATGCATCAAACAGTTTGATCATGGAACACTTTTACCAGCGAGTTTGATCAAATGGTAATACCACCAGGTTATACGAAAAATTATATTTCTTCATGAACTCTAATTTGATCCAATTTTGCCATCGACGTTCATTCCAATTTGATAAAACTGTTTGAACTAGCCTAGCCTATTTGTTTGATCAAATTACTTGAACGTACATCCAAAGAGCTTATATTTTATACACAGACTACTTAGAGATACTACGATTTTATATAACCACTGTACATACATGGCCAGCATACGAGACCACAGAATATTATACTCACACACACGCACGACACTCAACTCATTAGTGATGGCAATTATTGCGATTTCAAAATAATTTCATGACCATGTGAATTCCTAAGCCATAGCATGCTACTTGCTTTTGCTATGCTATTTACGATTACAATATAAAATGACGATAATTGTACATAATAACAAATGCAGATATCTATCACTATAGTTAAAGTACAGTATATTTCACCCTCAGATTCCTATTGTTTATAAATCTGTGATTTCGCAATTGTAAAGTTTATCAACAAAACAACCCACATTATCATTTAGCTATTACACAACAAAAATGGTATATATTCGATTCGGCTCTAAGGTCTGGCTCTAACTGACTAATCAGGTGATGTTCGCGACTGTCGCAAGACAGTATGCGCCAATAGCGAGAGTGAAGGAGTTTTTAGAGCATTGATTACAGTTAGCAATTTTATTTCCTTCAGCAACGTTCGAAAAATAATCCCATATAGGATTAGTTCGTTGAGACATTTTCACGTTCAACAGTTTATTTACTGAATTTGTTTCGCATTTCGTAGAATATAGCAACTACTTTTAATTTGTTAAATGCTACTGAAGCAGTAGCATGCTAAAAATGAATGCGACTGCGAATTATTCCATCACTACAACTCATGGTGCGGTCCGAATTGCGATTTTATGTTTCACGTAGTGTCCAACCGTACGTAACATGTTTTTTTTTGCCGAAACCGAAGGATCGGTTTTGGTTCTAATTTACCGAAACCGAAACTTTTTTAGGTGTTCAGGGGAATGTCGAGGGTAAGCCGCGATATTCGAATTTTGTTACGTTTTTTGCTAATTGCATTTCAGTAATAGGTCGTAGAAGAAGATATAATACAGAACCTAAATCTAATTATTTACAAGAAAGAAAAATATTACTAACTAAGTAGGTCCATACTATTTTAAAAATAAAAAAAAATTGTTAAAGTTGGTGCCCACTGGTAGAGTGCCTAGAAGGCTAGCGAACCTTACAAAGTATTATTTTAAATTTTCTAATTTTGATTACCTTTCTACATGGATAGTATAATGGTACAGGTGTTTTGTAAAGTATCTGTTCCGCTTCTACAAAGTGGGCATGTAACGTAACCTATTCTTTTGCACTCTAATGTGTGATTATGATCATACTAAAAGACGGAGGATTTTTTGCATATTACCCTAGTTAATTTGCAGATTACCTGAGTTGTTACATTTTTCATTAACGAAGTAGTTACTTATTCTGCACATGTTTATGTGTATGTTTATAGTAATGGTTAAATTATCTTAGCCACACGGCATGCATGATATACCAAACGTACGGGCGTGCGCCACAGACCACTATGGGGGATACTAAGTAGGGGGCGTATTGAATAAAAAATTTATGGCACTCTATATAAAGAAGCATAAAAAGCGCTCGCATGTATTTGTTTCTAGCGACTTTTAGTTGGTACATGTATCATGCATGACCCTAAGAAAATCCCTAAAATATAAGATAAAATTACGATAATCAATATAAGTAAAATATGTATTTTGTGACTATAAACTGTAAGTATAATACCTACCTAAGTAGGTAGGTACCTACTAATGGAAAAAAATCTGTTTAGATTTAGTTATGTGCGAGTCTGTTTTGCGCTCTGAGGATTCCGTACAGATAAGCCATATTTCTCGCAGAACCGATAACCGATGGGGTAAATGAATTCTTGACTGGAGACCACGCACAGGCAAGTGAAGTGTGGGACCAATGACCTGCGAAACCTTTTGGATGGCGGTTAGAAAGCGGAGAACCGAAAGTTGCAGATTAAATGAATTGAATTGAAGATGTGGCAACTGTTGGGAAAGGCCTATGTCCAGTGGTGGACGTCTACAGGCTGATGATGATGAAATCAGATTGAAGGATAATTACAGATCTCCAATGGCCAATGTAAATTTGTAAACGCAGAAAAAAAATCATTTTTCAGATTTATTAAAGTTTTTGTTGTTGTTACCATAATGACCATAGGTATATTTTTATTGCGTTGACTTAGAAGCATTTAGACTTAAGGTGGAGGCTTCGGTTAGGGCGTTACTGACATATACTACTATTTCATGAAAATGTTACTAATATAGTTTGGATAACTTACGAGTCTTACGACCTATAACTGAGTTGCAATTAGCAAAAAAACGTGATAAAATTTGAATTTAACGGTCCAACCGAAGCCTCCACATACTTCCTACGCTTTCCAGAGAAAAAAGGGTAAGTATTAACAAAGATAGACGAAAATAAATTAATCTTAATACATTTTGACCGAGAACGGTTTATGTTTTCTATGAAGTGTCATTTTTTTTCTTGATTTCACAGTTGGTTCCATGGTAAAAGTTGTTCATACTGATGAGTACTTCCATCCCTTAAAGCGATTAAAACGACTTAGAAATAACCATGTCTATCTATAGGTACCTACTAATAATAAAGCTGAAGAGTTTGTTTGTTTGAACGCGCTAATCTCCAGCCAGTTATTCGAATCAAAATCGCTAGGTACGCCCAACGGTAGACCATAACTTACACCTACGCATTCTGTAAAATCTTTTTATGACCTTTATATTCAATAAATAAATATGTTATATTATTTATATTATTTAATTAAAGTAAAGACATTATACGGATGGAAAGCTTTATTTTGTAGATATGCCTCAAGACTTCCGAAACCTGGGGAAACTCTCCAGGGAACTAAATTCACCACAAGTTTTGGTGGAAAGGGTGCAAACCAATGTGTAGCTGCTGCCAAATTGGGTGGTAAATGTTACATGATAAGTAGAGTAAGTTCTGACTTTTCAATATTACCTATAATAATTATTATATTTTAGTTAGATTGAGACCAATAACTAATTTACGATGTTTTAAACTTTTTAACAATTCAACTTAGGGCCGACATGACTGATTTTAAATGATATAGTAGTATATAAAATAATTATATAGTATTATTAATAGGCTTTTACATCCCGATACAGAAAATCTAAGTGATAGTCGGGATATAATCAATGTCTAAAATAAATAACACACACAATAAGACACATAACTTAGTATTGCTACTCTTTTATGACTCCTAGCTTGGACATGATCATTGGGGAGAACAATACAAAGAGCACCTAAAAAATGTTGGAGTCGACGTAATGCATGTGAACATCACACCTAATGTCACTACGGGAATAGCACAAATATCAGTTGCTGAAAATGGAGAGAATCAAATTGTCATAGTGCCTGGTGCAAATGATCATCTCTGTATGTCCGATATCGAAGAATCCAAGGACCTAATTGAGAATGCCGACGTTATAATAGGTCAACTGGAGACACCACTTGAAACCACATTTGAAGCTTTTAAATTATGCAATGGCGTAAGTTGTTTTATCCTTATTTGAATTAAATATTGAAATGAGGATTAGTGACTAATTATTTACGTTTAATTTTTAGATAAAGCTTCTGAATGCAGCACCAGCTAGACCAGATATTGGACACATCTTGCCATATTGCACAATTCTCTGCGTCAATGAATCGGAAGCATCTATACTAACCAACTATGATGTTAATATTTCGTGAGTATATTTATTTACTTGATAAGACTTTGATATTATAAGTGTGAAAATTTGTGTGTATCAAGTACAACAGTAAAATAAAAAGTATCTTACTAGATACCCTGTAGGTAAATTGTGTAGAATGAACTGGCTTACGTTTGGCTATATTACTTACTAAAATTCGATGTTATATTTCTAGGAATGCAGTAGACGCTTTAAAAAAATTACTTGATACTGGTTGCCAGACAGTAATCATTACTTTGGGACCCGATGGAGCAGTTTATTTATCTAAACAAGATCCTCAACCAATACATGTTTTATGCGAAAAGGTGAAACCCGTGGATACTACGGTAAAATATATATTAAAATTTGTACTGTATTCACATAAAAAACTTTTAACAAAAAATAGAACCGACTTCAAAACACTAAAAAGCATAAAATAACCATGTAGGAACTCTAATCAACCTGACATTGTTTTGAAGTCAGCGGTACCATGATATTTTTCATGGAACATTAACTACACTTTCGCTAAGTCGGTTCTATTTTTTGTTAAAAGTTTTTTATTTTTCAATTTTTAGTTTCTTATGTTTTATCACTGACCTAGTATAAGCTATCGTTGTACCTTCCATCATCACATCAAATGATATAAGTAACGGTCTAAAAGGTCCTATAATATTTAAAGAATTATCCCCTAACTCCTAACCGTTAAGGAGTTGTACCTTCCATCATCAGCTCAGCAACGTAAATGATGACTACTAGACGCAAATATCTGAATAGCTTTAAAAAGTATATGAAAAACATTGTAAGTGCCTATAAAATTTGAAGAGTTCCCTCGATATCCGATTTCGAGGATTCCATCATCAGATCCTGACTTGATGACCATGGGACCACCTGTAAAGTATACCCTTTCAAACAAAAAAAGAATTATCAAAATCGAACTACCCTGTAAAAAGTTATGCGATCATACATAAAAAAAAAAATACGCGTCGACTTGAGAACCTCCTCCGTTTTTTTCGTCGGTTAATAAATTAATAGTGAATAGGTAGATATGTTATATTTATACATTTTATTTACAGGGTGCTGGTGATGCATTCGTTGGTGCTTTAGCTAAATATATGGTTACTCATAAAGATTATCCAATGCATCAAATAGTTGGTGCTGCATGCAAAGTAGCTACACTCTCTGTGATCCAGGAAGGAACACAAACAAGTTATCCCAAAACATTTGATGCATTCTGCAATAAATATAAATACTTAAAACTATAGATTGTGAAAATAAAAACAAGCATTATTTTCAATTACTTTTAATTTTTATAACATAGGTAGAACTACTCACTATCATATTACTTCGCAAATTTAGTTACTAAACATTTTAATTTTACCTTAAATAAACTATGTGAATTAGAGTATGTAAGGTCAACCTCACACACAACACAGGGCACGACACTAACTGGTATCATGAGCTGAGCTCACTTCAATCTATGTACTTCAATAATGACACCCATAAATATTTCGATGTGTGTGCGGTTGACTGTACGATCTTATAATAGTAATTATGATCAGAAATTAAATGAAAGGAGTTCGGATTCTACGAAATGTAAAATGGATATTATAGGTATAATATGCAACGTCGTCAAGTTGCTTATAAATCTAATATTCAATACAATAATTATCATCTTCATACATCAATGCTTACATAAATTAAGTAATATTATAGCATTAGGCAACCGTATAATACCGCTATCACAAAGAAACGCCAGTCTGTGTGAAGCGGTGAGTAAATTGTAACGATATGAGCCTTACCAAGGTCGACTATAAGTTTGTATACGAGCGTGACTGAGTTTGAATTATGCGAAAGTTATTGATGTCTACCCAGATGTACGTACATTCTTTTAAAATAGGTAACTGTTTTTGCACAACTGATTCTATCCTTGATTTGTCATCGACATCACATTATGATATGATCAAAAATATAAACGCAGAATTTGAATGTTTTAACGTTGTTTTTAGCTTTAACAATATTTTCCACAAATTCTAACTGTGCTTGTTAAACCAAACATACAAATTACAATTTAATCTTAAATATCGGGTAAAGTGTACATTATCTAGTCAATGTGCACATTAGCTTGCATTATTATATTATTTTAGAATAATACCTAGGTACAAAAGGTCATATTAGATATAATATGTTAGCAGTTTTATCTAAAGGACTTGTGGCTTGTAAGTCATTCAATCAAACCGGGTAGCGGTTCGATACGGCCAGATTTTTTCATGTATACCTACCTACCCCAGTGGCTATACTATGCGTTTACTACGGTGGTAACGTAATCGATACTCGCTTTTGAACATTTTGTATGACGATTCAGATTGATTCGGATTTCGTTGTGGAAGAACAGTATTTTATAGAACTTGTATCACCGTAGCCGCTGGTAAATTATCATAAGGGGGATGTGCCAAAAAGCCCGCGAAATACAAATTTTATTAGGTTTTTTTCAAATTGCAGCTCAGTAATAGGTCATTTATTTGTCAAAATGTGATTTGCGACATTGAGATATAGCTATAGACAATGATATTAAATAAAGAGAAACAGATATTATGTTATAAGCGCGTGTGTTGTGAAGACTTAAAAACGGCCCAATTGGGAAATCTTTTGATTAGCTGCGGCGAGCGCAATCACGAGTGTGTCGCACTCACTAAAATATAGCTAACTCTTTTATATAAGTGTTACTTCGTATCTTTTGTTTTATTTATTCGTGGAACTTGTCAATGTGTGCAGTTTTGTATTGCTTGGAACAGATTTAAAACGCAAATTACTATGAACGTAACATATCTATTAGTTTAATATATCATTGGCTATAGATCTATCTATGTATTAATTTTGCATTCAAAATATTATAGAACTGTATTGTATGGATTTAAATAGTCTAAAAAGCATAATGTACATACAGTAATCAATTGGCATATTTATGAGGCGCAAATCACATTTTGCCAAATATACGACCTATTACTGAGCTGCAATTTGAAAAAAACCTTATAAAATTTGAATTTCGCGGGCTTTTCAGCCGATTCACCATAATATCGATTACGTTATTGTATTACGATAAGAAAATTGTAAGATTGAATTTTATGTGACGTTTTATAGTAACGTTAGTTACGATAGCTAACCCCAAAGGAGGAATTACTAGTCCGTCCGACTCCGCAACAAATGTGAACACTGAAGGGAGAATATAGTTACAACCCGGTCACATTATCTCGAGACCTCGCTGGAATGCGAAACTCCCGCCCCGTTCTCCTATTAACACAATATTTGTTTTGTTGGAAATCTTATTGTTTATTTAATATCCTACTAGAGGATGCTTGTTTTGCGCACCATATCAGAGCGCCGACGCGACGTGACGTCATCGACGCCAGGTCTCGAGATAATGTGACCGGGTTGTACACTGTGGTATTACTATCTACTTTGCCCAGCTTCGTATGAAATCACTTGCGAGGAGAAAATAAATAATTTATGTATTGATAAATTAATTAAATAATAAAAAAAAGACTTGGCATTCAGAGACTGCCGCGGTAAAGCTATTGCATAGCTGTTTTTATGAACTTATGCAATTATAATTATTTATTTATGCAGTATTTTTTTCCTTTGTTTTTTTTTCTTTGATTTTAATTCAAGTTACACTTTTTGAGCGTGGTCCGATACAACCAATGCCACTTAGATACGAGTTGCTGAACTAAAGAGATAAGCGTGATATTTCAAAAAGTCATTAAAAGTTCTGCTATTCATCGATAGATGGCAAAACTAAAAAGTATCACCGCTGTGCCGGTCGGAGTGGGGGGTGTTAGGTTATTTTCGTTACGGAATTTCTGGATTCGGTCTCCACGCTCAAGGTCCGCGATGGAAGCTATGCAATAGCTTAAAATCTAAATCTATGCTTGACACGTAGATAAATCTACATGGAATACCACATAGGATAGATACCTTTTATACCCGGAAAACAAAAGATCTCGGGAAAACCGCGGGACAGAGTTAGTAATATATAAATGTGAATTCTTCACGGAAAACTATGAGTATGTGAGTATGCGTTTTGCACGATAACCCGCCCTCCTCTATAGCGCAGATGGCGACCACCTTGGGGTTTTAGCCAGTACGAGTCTGGCATAACCTGACTGCTCCCCCTGTGCGGTTGGTTATGAGGATGGATATCCCCACCATAAAAAAATACATTAAAGTTACCAGATGGCAATATCCGGCTTTGCTAAAAAAAAAATACTGGCAATTTATTTATTATGACAATAAATCAAGGCCATACCACAGTTTAACTATTCCCTACTTCAGTATCAAATGTACTTGCGCAGAGCAACGGCAGGACTCTTGCAGGGAGCGGGCGGCGCGCAAACGCGCTTAGTTTGCAGATCGTCATCCCTCAACGTGGAACGTAGATGGACGACGATCGTGTTTTAAGACTTCGTAAAAAAAACTGCTCGGAGTGTACCTATGGTAAATAATGATAATAATATTATGTATTATTAATGAACATATATAGGTATATTATTTTAAATTTTGTGACAATCCTGACACGTCTGCGTGCGACAGCGTAAGTACTGACACGGGCGGCCGCGGCAGCATACCCCGACAACAATCGCGATTCCCAACTGGTAGCGAATATTTTAACAGTGGCCATACTGATGTAGGGTTACCAGTCCAGTATAACATTGCCACGTGTAGGGTAAAATCTCCAATAAAAAGTTTTAATAAATCGCGGTTGGTAGAATGAACAACATCTAGGAGTTGTTGAGGTGAATAGCCCAAAAGACCCGCGGAATTCAAATTTTATGACTTTTTTTTGCTAATTACAGATCATTAATAGGTCGTCTGTTTGTTAAAATGTGATTTGCGTCTGATACGTATATCTATTGATTATTATGTGTATACACCTATTATTTCTAAATCTGTGTGTATACATAATACTTTTAAAACTATTTAAGGTTATACCTTCAGATTTTCCACTTGAGGGTGGTAGCCAGCCAGGCGGGTACTAAAAAGTACCCTACCACCGTGCAAATTTTATCACGTTTTTTGCTAATTGCAGCTCAGTTATAAGTCGTAAGTTATCAACATGTCATTTGCGACAAGAATGGTAGTATATTTACTGATTAATAACAAAAGAAATCATCAAAACATTCCTCCAAGGTATATTAGTAACTTTTTCATGAAATAGTCGTATAAGTCAGTAATATGCCTTGGAGGAATATGTTGATGATTTATTTTGTTATTAATCAGTATATATACTTAATATACTACCATTCTTGTCGCAAATAACATGTTGATAACTTACGACCTATACTATAACTGAGCTGCAATTAGCAAAAAACGTGATAAAATTTGAATTTAACACCCCCAACCGAAGCCTCCACCTTAAGTCCATACATTGGTTCGTTTTCAATAAATTATCGGACAGGAACCAATGTAAAGTTCTATATTTTCAATGGAAAATGAATACATAGATAAATCTAATAGCCATATCTGTGTCGCCAATCTCATTTTGACAAACACAAGACTGAGCTGCAATTAGCAAAAAAACGAAATGTTGAATTTCGCGGGATTTTTGGAACATGGGGGATGTTCCAAAAATCATTTGAAAGGTTTGCAATTTATTTTAAATTATTGAAGACGCATAATTTTGATGTGTTTTAACTAGAGTTGCCACGAATATTCGGCAATGCTGTGGGCCGAAGCGCCGAATATTCGGCACTAAATACATGCTTGGCGAGCGCGTAAACAATAATAAGACAAGTCACGACCTATCTCCCTCGTGCGCAGGCGGGTGTTTGCTAAAGTTTCTCTTTCTTCTGCCGGGAGTTGAGTGTATAGTGAGAGGTAGTTTTCTGAAGCTGAAATCATTTACGGCTAAAAGCGTAATCGTTTGCTACCAACAAATGCTGAAAGCTTATTTTTATCCCTCACAACTTACCACTGATCAATTTTATTTATTAAAGTATTGTAAGTAATGAATACAAAATTTGAGTAATATGATGTCTTTTTTTTCATAATTCGGTATTCGGCCGAATACCGAATAGTAGCCGAATATTCGTGGCATCCCTAGTTTTAACTCATTAAGTAGGTACGTAGATACTGAAATAAACGCTAGTGAGTGCGCAACCTATAGCAAAAGACTATACGGGCGGCAAATTTGGAGTGATCGGATAGTATTTTTCCTATAAATCCAGGATTTCGAGAAAACAATAAAATTAATTTTATTTGAAGTGTTATCGTATCATATCCCCTTTTCCCAGTCGCTGTGTGTCTGTACTTTATACCAGTAAAATAATCTTAACGCTTCTAGTTGAATTATTACATTTAGGTACCTATTAATCATTTACAACGTAATTTGCATACCAACAGATTGTTAATATAAGGAATGAGATGGTTAGAGCGAATTGCTAATCACAGGAGCGTCAGTGCGTAGCCTAAGCTAGGGTAGGTAGGGCTTCTCTAGTCATCATTCTCCCACTACTTATATAATGAGTAGGAAAGGAATAGTACTAGAAAACATGCATTTTTGTCCTGTTCGTCTCTTCACAATGACAATATTATAAGGTTCATTCATCGTCTTGTACTAGTGGTATTTAGCCTTAGGTTATGAGATAGGTATTATGTATGTCAAACATTGCATTATGAACTTTTGTAATTTGAAATTAAAAATGTTTCATCATTATAATAGTCCGTTCCTATCTATCATAATTAACTATTGAAATTATTTGTTATTTTTTAATAATTTTACAAATGAGGTATACCTCAAAGTTTTTAATTGCTATAATCTGGGTAAGATCTTATAAATTCAGTAATAAGGACCAATAACATTGTTAATAATCACAAAAAGTAAGTTCTTTGGAACTCAACATTTTACTTTGACTTGCTTTAAAGATAGGTTATTAAGGCTTTTTGAGATTTGAGTACTAGACTAAAAATAAACTATGAGATATAGAGAAAAGTTATATAAGTTGCTTAAAAGCTCACTCACGCTCTTCTGTGAAATCACTAAAGACTTTTTGCCAGGTGTGAAACGCATTGATATAAATTTTATGTGGCAAATATAGAATATAATAATCTTCAAGTTTCATACAGAGCTGTTGCACAACCTGTTGGATTCCAGGAACTGCAATTCAACAGGTTAATAAACTCAAAAAAAGTTATCTATTAATTTATTGGAATGGAGTTCTATAGATTTTAATTATGATATTGTAAGTGACATATTATGTAGTCTTACAAGAAATTCAGATAATGTGGTTAGCTTTCCCTCTAAACCAAGTTTTATAATTTATCTTTTGTGGAGTTATCTTCGTAGACTTTTCTCTATAAATGTTTAGGATTAACCCTTACTCTTATCTCAAAATCCCACCCAGAATACTATTATGATGGAAATTTACATTTTATGAGCAACCTGCATCTTATTAGATTAATTATATGACATAGGATCAATAATAAGGGTAAACATGCATATAAATAGCATAGCATATAATTATATTATGTCAACCTGTTATATAAAATAAAGATAAAAATAGATCACTAAATTGTAATGTATTTTCATTAATATTATACCTAAGTATACTACATATTTTCATATGTAACAAATGTCCATTTTTATATTACATCTCAGTCATAAACATTTCTTGTAAGATTGGTAGATTAAGATTTTAGAATGTTTTGTGTTAATAAATCAGGAATCATTAAAACATATCTCTTTCACGTGATATTCTATCATAAGAAACTCTTATGACAAAAAGGAGTGAATTGACATTTTATGCTTTCACAAAATAATAGTAGAGGCACAATTTCATAAAACATGAAGATGATTTAACCATTTCACACAATCAAATTTTGTTTAAGACAGTAAATATATATTTATATATATAATTTTCTTTGCAACCTGTTAATGTACATATAAACTATTCAGTTCACTTTCATTTACAATCTGTAATAATACCTGCAAGTCTTCTAAACTTGAAATAAATTTAGGTGCTCCTAAAAACTCAACAGATTTGCCTTCTAATTCAATGCTATATTTCAAATTCTTTGGACATGTCACAGATTTGTAACATACACCATCCCTAATTTTCTTAAAAACCACTTCTGTGATACCAACCTTTGGCAACAAAGTATTACCTTTAATGTCAGCCTTCAAAATATCATTGCCATTTTGCGAGTCTGCATTTACTAAAAATGTGTTAGTTGCAATCTCACTAACAGCTGTAGTTTCCTTGGAGGGTTCAGTATTATTTTTACATAGCACAGGCAAATGCTCTTCAATACCTTTCTGTAGAGCTTCATCAAGTATGGAAGGGCTCTGAGGATTATTATCCATTTCTTCAGTCTCCATACCAGCTTGTGGCTTATCCTCTATGGAATTCTCAATAGCATTCAACTGTTCCACTTCTCCTATTATATTATTAATTTCAGCGTTAACTACTTCCATTGGTGTTGAATCTATGGGTTTACTAGCAAGATTTGACTTACCGAGGAGCATAGCTTCCACATCACTTGAATTTAAATTTGTTTTAAATTCTTGAGAAGCACTTTGCTCAGTACTCTTTTGGTTTATGTCTGTGGTATTATCATTTAAGATATCCATAATTGAAGGAAAATCATCAGGTTTTGTTTCTGTCACTTTAGTTTTGACTTCTGGTTTAAGGATAGGTTTTTCATTGTACATGAGATCTTCTAGTTCTGCAGCTATCCGATCATACACTTTATCCTCTTTTGGTTCATCATTTTTAGGGAAATAATCTATGCACCATTCTTCAGAAGGCAGGATATTGTTGTCAATAACAGGTAGTAAATCAGTAAGTGCTATTTCACTAAGTTTATCTTTATAATTGTTAATTTTAGGACCAATAAACATTATACCATACTGTTTAATGTCGGTGTTTATTTGTTCGCTGGATTTTTCATAATTAGAATTATTGTCTTTCAATATAGGTTTTCTAAGCCTGTTGTTTTCTTTTAATATATTACTAGCTTCTTTAAGAGTAGAAAGGTCATTGAGTTTTGTTTTTTTAGAACCCAACAACTGCTTGACTGGATGCTCACTGTAGGCATTTCTATGTAAAAGCACCATGCCATTTTCATTGCGTTTTAGCCTCGTATTTGATGGTGGTGAAATTACACCAGGGTTGCTTTTAGGTTTAGGATTCAAACCACTTTCATACTGTATTTTTACTTTAGTAAATTTACCCAATATTTTCGCAAAGTTCATTCGAGTCACTACCACTGCACACTCGCGGCATTTTCCTTCTTTGTACAAACGATCATAGTTTTTAGGCATCTTCAATGCTTTAGTTCGGCGACTTTCACGTGATTTAATGGGAATCATTATCATATGCCCCTAGTAGGAGCAATTAGATTGGATTTATTCAGGGAGGATTGTTGTCTGTCTGTATGGATAACAGAAGTCACATTTCCCGCGCAGACGATGTTGGCACGTCTATTGATCTGATTTCGTCACAATTTATTTACCACATTGCATACCTATCCAAGATTACAATTTGATACATTTGATTACAGAAATGTATCTAATAAAACGAATTTCAAAGATTTCTGTACAAAACGATACGCAACCAAGTTGAAATCAACGCGAAAATGGCGTCGTTCTAGTGATGTACCGCAATCTTTGATTCGAAACCGCATTTTTCTAAATATATTTTTATATCGATAAAATAAAAAATAATAGATTTTGGATTATGGTGCCATAATTTTAGTATTGCTACATATAAATAAATTATTTTTTTACTGTTATTTTACTGTCAAACAACAAATATAATATTTTCCAATGCAACGTCATGCGTTTTGTTGAAGAGTAATAAAATCCTTAAAACTCCTAATGTGATAAAATCCTAAAAATAAAGTTTTAAATTATATTCTTTTATTTAATACTAGCTTCCGCCGCGTGGTTCCACCCGCGTTCTCGAAGGATGTTAGTTAATTTGTTATTCTAGGATATGATCTATCTATGTGCCAAGTTTCATTCAAATCCGTTCGATAGTTCTTACGTGAAAGAGTAACAAACATCCATACCTCCTCACAAACTTTCGCCTCTGAGCATTCGTAGTGATGCTATACAAGTGCACCGACGTTTTGTTTGTAGCCCCAATATTTGTCTTCATAATTACGTAAATCTTTACAAAGATTCACAAATTCTCATTTCTCTTGTCGCTCTCTCCAAATTGGATGCACATTTCGTTTCCTTGTAGTTGAAAATTTATTAGATTCTTCATCGTCCAGAGCAATCGCAATAGCCGCTATTTCCAGATCATCAAAATTCAACATGATTGTCCCTGATGTGTAGACTGCGGCGCAATGGTAATTACTCGGTCGAGTCGAGGCCAGTCTTTGTAAATTACAGGCATGGAACCGGCTCGGTGACCGTGCTACGGCTGAAGCTCGGCTCAGACCCGACACGGTCTAGCGTAAGTCATCCTTTATGGTTTTAAAGTGATAGTTAATGGTTTGTCTTTTGGCCGAAGCCATAAATAAAATACTCAATTGGTTTTCTTCTAGAACAAGACTTTTTGCTTTTTCTATGTGTCTTTATATGTATATTCAATGTATATACATTTATAATGAGTCCTAAAGTCAAAAGTATAAATAAATCTCTATACTCTTGTTATCTATACTTCTATAGAATTCAGTTGTCCTTTATTTGGTAAATTCTTGCCACAGGTTAGCTCCAACTTGTTAATATATTTATTTCTCACATTCTGTTTCTCATTTCTTAATTCCAATGTGGATTTTTTTTTACTAATTTTTTAGAAGTGAACTACAAAAAGATTACTTGAACTTGGATCTCTCGATAATCGTGAACTTTCGTTCTAACGTTGTCAGATCTGAATAATGGAAAGAAATAATACTTGAAAGACTCCTGCATCTCAGATGCTTGCATGATAATCTCAGTGCAATACTGAAGGCAGGGTACTATAAAACACCCTATCACTATCGTAAAGTTTGATGTAATTTTTGGAAGTTCAATCTTTAAGATGTGTTTTAGTTTTATTGGTATGTAAAATCTTACTTACTTAGGTTTATAATTATGAATTTTCATCACCCCAAGGATGTTCAATGGTGAACATAGGCTTCCATTGATTCAAATGAACGAGTTTGAGCCGCTTATAACCAGAGGCTACTCTGGCAGATTGTCGGTTCATCTGGTGGGAGGTCATACCATTTTACGTTTTCCGATACGTGGTCACCTCTTGACAACATTTCCTCTGCATCGGTTATCGACTCTTCGATCGATGTGGCCTAGCCATTACTACTTCAGCATGCTAACTCTGTGCTATATCTATCACTTAAATTCTTCTCGAATATCCTCGTTGCGGACTCTGTCACGTAGAGATATTCCTAGCATAAAGCCTACCTGTTGAAACTCTGATGTGGTCATTTAGTATGATGTACAAAGTTTCCAACGACTCCGCCATTATAACCATGTCACCGGCAAATCGGAGGTGAGTGAAGTGTTCACCAATGATATTTGGTATCCCTTACAGAAAGAGCTTAAAGACATACACCGTTGCAGAGATAGAGATAGTAGGTCTACATTATTAAAGTCTCTTGAGAAACTGTCTTGTTCGGGATACTGGAAGTTGTAAATAATAATTATTATTTAGTGACGAGGTGTACAGCTGTTCATAAATCTCAGCTATGACGTGCACTGCCGTTGTCACGAATTATCATGAATGCGATTATGAAGCTCTAAAGGAATCAGAATTCTTGAAACTTAGCACGATTTTTAGCACATAAGTTTTTAAAGTTTTTCTTTTATTTATTTATGTACACGCACAGACAAAGTAAAAAGAAAATAGGCACAAAGAGACTGCTTATAATAGAAATTTCTTCCAGTTTCTTGATTAATAGTAAACATCTTATTTCTTGGGTTAACCTGTTGGTTTGCATGTGGAACCTCCGGTCACATAACTTAATTTATTGAACGGTACCTAAATTGGATAAACGAATTTGAGTTCAAGCCCGACGAGCGAAAGAGGGTTTTCACGGCCCGTTTTCATACCCAGTTACTCATTAGTTAGTTATTATTGGGAACTAATAAAAAACGAGATAGTATCTGACTGACTGAGTCCCAGAGTGAACATGATGTAGCTATTGGGTTCTAAAAGGACGCATCTAATCTAAAGCACCGTCGATAATGATAAAGTTTTGGGAATGGAGAAGTTATTGACAAATTTTACAAGCGGAAGGTTAGAATTAACTGAGCTAAGGTGTCATTTTATGATGGAGCTATGGAAGTATTTTATCAAAAGGTAGCAGATATATAATAAACTACTATTATGTCATAACCATCAAAGATTCGAGGATTTCTGCTATAAGCCAATCACAGATAGTCAAAAGAAAGTAAGAGCCCCTCGTCATATTCCTAATCAAATGTGACGATTCTGAAGATTGCATACGTATGTACTTAAAAAACCAACTAAACTATCGGCTGTTAGAAAGACTATATTCAACGGTACCAAATGTATATTATATGTTGACTCAGGTTCTCGCGATGAATGAGCTTCCCTGTTAGTCAAAGAATTTTAAGAATAGGATCAATAAGTCCTGAAAAAAATGCGCTAACTTTCGTTAAATAATAATTTCTAGCTTCCACCTCGTGGTTTTACCCGCATTCTCGAGGGATAAAAGGTAGCATATGTGTTTATCCAGGGCCACCTTAATACCAAATTTCATCAAATTTGGTCGTGCCATTTGAGCGTGAAGAAGTAAGAAACATACAAATAAAACTTGAATTGAGTTGATTTTATCTTTACAGGTTCCAGCTTATTATAATTATTCATGCAAAGATGCTGTATTATGTGATTATTATAATCAATCTGTGGGGCCATCACGAAACTTTCCTGCAATCAGTTTCATTTGTTTTTTCATTGAAACCGGTTTAATATTGCGGTTTTCTGATAACTTTTTTACGTTTTGGTAATTCCATATTCAAAAAGTGCATTAATGTGCTCAAGGAATATATTTTAGAAATTCTAAAAGTAACGATTTAAAGTTTGAAATTGATTGAAACTGATTGCAACAAGTTACATGATTGCCCACAGATGTTTTTCCTTTTTACACAGAATGTATCACGCGAACAACAGAACATAGTTTTTTTACGTAGTAATAAAATGTCTGTGAGGCTATGACTTCTATAACCTTAGTAACCTACTATCGACTTTGTACAACACTAAATTGTGGGCTACGTCACGCGTTCGTTTGTCGACCGACCGACGTCAATCAACGCGGCGCGGCTTCGCCATCGATTCGATTTGTAAAACAAAATGGACGTCGTACGTGGTCGTACTTTGTCGTAATGTCAAACCGAGGCGAACAGTGTTTTTATTTGCTATAGTGATTATATCAATTCATTTTTATTCGTATGAATTAGAAGATTCTCTCCATAAAGATTGTCTTACTTTTGTAATTATGGCGTGGTCTATGCCCTCTTCGGGGCAATGGAATCCGAGTATGGGTATGAATGCGATGATGCCTGATATGAGCACCATGGGTTCCTATACACCAGAGCAATGGGCAGCTATGCAGCAGCAGAATTGGCAGCAGTGGGCCCAGTGGCAACAACAGTATGCTCAGTGGCATAATCAGTATGGAGAAAAGGTACAAGAATTTTCCCAACAAGGTCCAACCTATATTTTTCCCTTGTGAAAAAACCGGCTAGGTTGGATTTTGACAATAACAATTTTTTTATGGTAATCAACTATGGATGTACGTTGAAAATTAAATATTTTGATAACTGGTTATTAGTTGATGTTGATTGTATATTACTTTAAAAGTTTTTTTATGTACATTACCCTTACCAGTGATAGTGTCACTTTAAACATTCTGTGTTTACATAGGATAAAGGTTCAGTCTGTATCAGACTGATCTAAATTATTCAATTAGATGGCTGGTAAACAGAATGTCCCACTCAAGAAGCATACAATCTGTATGATAATATTCTGCTGAAGAATATCCATAGTTTAACAAAATCCGAGAGTATTTCTTGTGTTACAAAAAACTAAGTAATCAGTTGGAATTAAATAGTAAAACACTGTTAAAGTCCTTATACTGCCCTAGTCAGCATAATTAATCATACTACATTACATACATAAACAAATTAAGATTGTTACATAGATGTTGAACCTACAGGCATAAAAATGGTGTGAAAAGACTTAAACATAAAATAAAATGAAAACTTAAACAGTTTTGAGAATGTAAATTCGTTATTACTTTATTAAGTTTACAGGATAATTTGTGGTAAGTGTTTTTGAGGCTAAAATATAGTAAATTATATCATATATCAGTAAATTATTTGGAGTGCAGTTTAACCTGGGCGTCTAAAAAGGAAGGATTACGCAATATTGCTAAAAGGAATTCATTTCCTGAATTCACAGCAGATCTCATGCAATTCATCTATTTTTTGGTAAAATAGTCGCCCTTTCTGCGCAATTCAATTCATAAACAGATTCTGTTATGAATTAATGTTACTAGACTACAAAAATTAAAACCGTAACTTTACCAGTTATTCTTTCTATTTAGTTTTGGTTAAATTAAGACTGAATAACTATGTTTTTTTGTATTATAATTAAAAACCAATCGAATGTTGCTTCATAGCATCTATTTGATTGGATTTGGGTACTCAAACTGACATTTTAATTGATTATAAAAATATTTTCTTCTTCGACTGGTATCAATCAATGACAATATATTTTATCTTGTCTATGGTCGGTCGGTCAAACTTTATATATATTGGATGTTTTGATAGAGTACAAAATAAATATTTAAAAATTCTAATAGTCTTTCAGTAATTTAAGGAAAATATGAAAATTATTATAGTACTGTAATTATTTACGTAAAAATGTAAAAGGAAGACAATATCAGTATTGGACGAATAACACGGAAGAATCTTTTAGAACGTCAAGATTTTTGAAATTAAAAGACGAGGAATCTCGCAAACTTAACCTAAAGTAAGTTTATCTCCTACATATAGTATTTCATACTTTTGATAAGTCGTTACGAGGATATTCCAACAAACATTCAAGTTATTATTTCTTAAATCGTCAGTCAAGCTTGATACTAGGTAGGTACTTACCAGTTAGCAATTTGATATTATGATCTAAATACTGAGGTACCCAATAAAATAGAACCATTTTATTTGTTAAACATATGTATAATAATTTCATTAATGTTATACTATTATTGCACAAAGTAAAGACCTCTTTATAAACTTCCTCTTGTTATTATGTTAAAGATGATATTACTGATAATGTGCATATTCCATCAATTAATTTAACTAACTATAATTTTACTAACTTTCAGGTTACCCGAAGAAGATGATTAATGGTCCATAGAATTATCAAGAAAGTAAAATGTTATAATTAACATGACAGTTACATAATGATGCAGTCATGCTGTAATTAGTGTCACAGTTTAATATACCCACATATCATTATTATATGCAGTTTCTGGGAGCTGTATTCGCATACTGGCTGATTCTTGCCTTAGTATTAATAATTACACTAAACTACAGAAAGATGAAACAATGATACTGTAATAAATGTTTATGCTGTTTATTTACATTCTTTTATTTATCCTAACTAAATAAGTGACCAATGATAATTCTTATATCATGAGGATGTCTCTCTGGTCTCATCTATCCTTGACTCTCACATATGGATACCTTTAGCCTATCATGACATCATGCAGTTCCGCTAATTTAATCAAAGACATCACAGATATGCTCATAATAATGTAATTTTTTTGCACAAACTATCAACCTGGGTATGGTTTTAATATTATGAAGGTACTATAATTTAGATTGAAACTTAGAATAAAGATAGATAACATATAGGATACTTTTTATCCTGGGAAAGCAAGTAAAACTGCGGGACAGGTAGGAATTATTGCTCAGACCATCTGAAGCTCATCCTATTTACGCTGTAGGTAGTCTGTTCCCCTTGGCAATAATTAGTTTATACTGAAAAGATATGCATCCAATGTATTTATAGGTACCTACCTACTAATGTTATAAGTAAGGCGTTGATATGTTAGAACACACTGATTCAGTCTGATTTAAAAATCTATATAATAAATATCTATAATAAATCACCTATTGCTATTGAACCCTAAAACACCCTATGGGTAGGTAGGTACCTATAGCTCATTATAATATTAAGACAACTTGTAAAAATTACGATGGTAAGAATGAGGTTCACAAAACTGGTGGTAATGAACTTATTTGTAAGCCAAAACCTTTAAACTGTCCATAAAATGGGTTATAGACGTTAAAAATACATATTTAATTCCTAAATATTCATTGATTTTTAACAAAATCTCTAAGTTGAATTGTAAAAAGATAGTTCTCAGTATCTTCTTATGATTCTACTATTTGACGTAAAAGCAATTCGGATTTAGTGAACCATTTTACGAAACTCTATAGAAAACTGTCAAAGAAATGAATTGCAGATACAGAATCGTATTAGGATCATATTCTGAATTGCATAAAAAGCGGCCATTTTACGATTTTGAATTCAATTCATAATAGGATCTCATTATGATTCAACAAGTGCTTCCTTTTTAGAGCCCCTGGTGAATAGAAGTTCCTGGAATTCTATATATTTTATATACACTTTATAGTTTTAACAGTCATAATGGTATTTGAATGGTCTTATAATCACCATACCAGCAAAAAGTATGCTACAGATTTCAGAAGCCATTATTATTAGTGTATAATTTTGTAAATGTAGACAGCAATTAAAATCATAAGTAAATCAAAATTCGCACATAACCATTGTAAAAAAAAAATGGAATGGTGCAATGCTAAGTTTTGAAAGGAGGCTGATATTTAATATTTTTTTTTTTTTTCTAGTATGCAGAGCAGATGCAGACCATGCAGTCAATGAGTGGCATGCCTCCTCTTCCACCGGCCAATAGTGCTCCGCCTCCGGCACCTCCGCCGCCTGACAACCCGCCGCCGCCGCCTCCGCCACACGAGAATAACCAACCACTCTTTGTACAAGCAAATAGCCAACCATCTCCAGTACCTCCTCCTCATAATCAGCCTCGCAACACCAACCAAGGAAACTATAGTAACATTAAATTAGCACCAGGGAACAATGCTAATCAAGGAAACTTTAGTAACATAAAATCCACAGCAACTAGTGTCAACCAAGTAAACTATAGCAACACAAAAACAACAACAGGTAACAATCAAACTTGGTCATACACTTCAGATGCCACTGTTGAGAAATCTCAATCTGCAGTTAATGCTGATGCATTAAAGAAATTAGCAGAGGAGGAGAGGCTTTTCGACATTCAGTTTCAAAAATGGGAAGAAGAAATAGACAAATGGAGACAAGAGAATGTAAACCATCCAGATAAACAAGCCTACAAAGAGTACGAACAGAAATTTGAGTCTTGCCGGGCGCAATTGTTGGAACGGCGTCAACAGATGAAACAAAAAAGGGCTAAACTGCTGGGTAATGCTCCTCCTGCCCCAAATGCTGCAGTGCCAGGTAATATAATAACTTCTGTACCACCTCCACTGCAAAATGTTAATATGAATAGATACAACCCAAATGTACAATCACAAAACTATTCAAATCCTCCATCCCAGAACTATAAAGACCATAACCAAGCCCAATACCAACAATACAATCAAGGAATGCATGAGTTGGAATTTAATAGAAACAATAACAAAACTATAGATCTACAGGACAGATATGAATCATACCAAAATGTTCATGACAACAATTATGAGGATAATACTTATGAAAATGATAATTATGAAAGCAATGATTATACAGCTAGTGATGATAATTCAAGTTTTCTACCAAAAAGTGCTTCTAGCAAAGGAATACCTGGCTTAGATTTGGTGCCTGAGACTGATAAAGCACCAGCAAATAAAATTCAGGATGTTATTGATATTACTGATGACCCATCATTTACTCAACAACAACAACCTTTAGCTCCAGATTATACTACAATATCAAAGGGAATAAATAATATTCTTGGTGATGAAAAAATTATGAATATTCTTTCAATGGTGAGAGGTAATAATCAAGTTTCAGGTAATAATCAAGTTCCAGATAATAATCAAGTTCCAAGTAATAATCAAGTTCCTGGTCATTATCAAGTTCCTCGTCACAATCAAGTTCCTGGTAATAATCAGGCACCAAGTACTTCTTATCCAATAGGTGGAAATAACAATCCTCCATTTAATCAAGGGAACAATCAGGGGATTAGAAATCAGAATAATTTTAATAATCAACAGCCATACAATAATAATATGGGTAACAGACAGAATCAAAATATGACAAACATGCCTTTAAATAGACAAGGCCATAATTTTCCTGCTCCACAAAATCATGGTGGAACTCTTAAGTTTCCTCCCCAGAGAAATATGTATGATGAACGTCCAAACAATATGTCACAAGAGCATTTTCATGATAATAATACCCAGTATGATGCAATGCCAATGCATGACGAAAGACGGTTTAGACCTGGACCACTACCCACAAAACCAAACATACCCTCACTTATGGGCTCAATACCGAATATAGGTGAACAGCAAAATGTTAATGAGCCTCCAAGAGCTCTCTTTGAAAAGCCCATGCATAATAACCCACCAGTGAACCAAAATGTAAGACCAAAGTGGGTTGAAGAACCATTGTTCACACCATCAATTATTGTTGAATATGAACATAAAGCTCTAAGATTGAAAGGTAATTTAATGCAAGATCTTTTAATTTTTCTAAATTTCTATTTTTTAACAGACTTCAAAAAAAAAAAAAATTGAAAGAGTATACTACCAGCTAGATCACTAGTCAGCCCAGCTTTGTCCTGGGATCTTTGTATAATCTCTAATTGGAGCGATTTCGCTTGTCTCGGGATTTGTTCTTGTTACTCGACCACTCCTTCTATCCTCATGGAGTGGTCAGAAGCTCTGCACTAAATAATGTTAGTACCTACAATATAAAGGTGCGGTTTTGCCGAAACCGTTTAACCAACTGCTACCAGCCGTACCTAGGTGTAGCCGTACTTCGCCTTTAAGCTGTAACATATATATTAGCAGATTGCTAGTCATGTAAGAAAAATTATGATCTGTCCACTTATTGAATTAGGTACTCATGAAAAAAAACATTTCAATGTTTGCATAGTTTCCTCGCCATTTTGAATCGATTTTTTCCTAATAATAGCTGATCCGGTAAACATTGTTTTGCCATATTAATTATTTTTAGTGGGCCACCCTTATCACTTATGGTAGTTTACGATGCCATATACAAAAAAAAAATCAGTAAAGCCGTTTCGGAGGAGTTTGGTGCCAAACACTGTGACACGAGAATTTTACATATATTAGATAAAGATATTTTAATAAAAATCTGTTGAATTTACCCCTCAAACCATAGCTCATTTTATTTATAATTTTTGTTTCACTTTTAGCTCGTGACTTTATTGAACCTGTCCACATGTTTGATTACAATCACATATCAAAAGATAGTGAGATGAAAAAGAAAAATTTCGAAAAAGAAGTGGATGAATTGTTTTCTAGGAAACCAAGAAGATTTGATAAGGAAGATGAGCATGCTAATGTTCCCAGATATAGTCGGGACCAATATTCCAGAGATTTTGAACGAAGAATGCCAAGAAATGATGTGAGAAATGAGTATCGTCCTAGAGAGGAATTAAGAGACGAATATCGTCCTAGAGAAGAATATGATGACAGGCGAAGACCGACCGATCGATATGACGACAGAAGACGTGATGACCGTGATAAATACAGTCGTCGCGAAGACTCCTATAGAGAAAGGGATAAAGAAAGAGAGTCGTATAGAGATAGAAATAGAGATCATAGAAGAGATGATATAAGAAATCGCAGTAGGAGTCGCGACAGAGACACTCGCAAGAGAGGACGCAGTAAGGACAGTGAGATAAGTAATAGTTCTTTAACAAAAAAGTCAAAGGAAGATACAAAACAAACACCATCATCTGAACAAGCAAAAGTTGTTATAATGATAGATGATATATTAGAACCTCCTGGACGTGAAATGAGACCAGAAAAAATTGTGATTATCCTAAGAGGTAAGTTGTATCATTTTATATAAGAAATTACATACTGGTGATTTGTTTTGCCATCTCGAAGTTTTTAGTGATTATTGCACTTATCATTAAGAACAACTTTTACTATGAGACCAATCCTGAAATCACAAAAAGAAACTTTTCATACAAAACATCTATCTTGATCGGTCAAAACATATATGAAAAGTTTGAAAATATTTTCGTGATATCAGTGTTGGTCCGAGATGGCAAAAAAACATCCAGTATTTTGTGCTCAATATATAACTAAATATTCATGATTTAGGACTACCCGGTAGTGGAAAATCTTATTTAGCCAAATTAATAAGAGACAGAGAAGCAGAACATGGTGGTACAGCTAGAATTATGTCTATTGACGACTATTTTATGCAAGAAGGCGAGGTTGAAGAAAAAGATCCTGTATCTGGAAAAATGGTATGTATCAAATTATAATACTGCATTCGCAGCGCAACCAATTATAGTAAGAAAGAATCATTTTGTTGGGTAGACCCGGCGTATATTGAACGGACGACGATTTCGCTCTGTCGATTTTGTAATTATGATTGAAAATTTATAGAAAAACCGCCCGTAAAAAATTAGGCCTGTTGCTGTTTAATGCACTTGAATATTTTTTTTAAACTAGCCAATTGTTTCCAATTGATCTGTTTACAAAACAAAATAACACTCATACGCATATAAAAGTAAAACTGGTCAAGTGCGAGTAGGGATTACAATCCTGCAAAACGGGATCTCGCAGTCCCGCGGGAAATGATGTTATTAAATCGAATTAAAACTACAGGTTTTTGTTTAAAAAAATAACTTGAGTAATTTACTCGTTTCCTGCGAATATTGAATAAATTGTATATATATTTGAGTGTTATTAAACAAAAATTATGCGTTCATCTGTCAGTATTTTTTTTTATTTATTTTACACAAAAGTTACATAGTTTATCTTCCCAAAAGCTCAAGCTTATTATAGTTTTCGAACCTACGACCTTCGTTATGGCATTCGACATTACTGCCACTAAGTTATCATCCCTTTATGTCGTTGGTTGTCTAATTCTATTGCTTCCAATTTCCTATCGTCCAATAGATTCTAAGAAAATAAGCTATAATATACATACATACTGACACGAGAGTGATCCTATTTAGATGTACGAATCCCTAAATATGAATTCCAATGTTTTCAGATAAAGAAACCCACTCTCAAGTATGAATATGATGAAAAACTAGAAGAGAACTACATCAATTCACTAAAGAGAGCATTCAAAAGAAGTTTGACTGATGGTTATTTTCCATTTTTGATATATGATGCTGTTAACGATCAACTCAAAAGTTACGCTGATATATGGAACATTTCTAGACAAAGCGGTTTCCAGGTGTGTACATAGTTTAGTTAGTGTATTAATAAGAAAGTAATTAATTCGATTAAAATTTAAAACCAATCAAGGGTAATATTTTAGGTATACATAATCAGTTTGGAGCAAGATGTACAAGCGTGTTACAAGCGAAACATTCATAATCGTACGTTGGAGGATATTCAAGTGATAAACGCACGATTTTTCCCGACGCCGGCTCATCACATTCAGTTGGACCCGACCACCCTGCTGCAGAGCGCAGCCATCACTGACGTCCACATGGAAGATGTCGACGACGACGTTGTCATACAAGACGCACAAGAGCCTGAGGTGAGACCTCACTAAACACACCGATCAATTACGAGGCCCTATTTTTCGTTTCGTCTCAGATTTTTGAATGATTTATTATACCAAAAATCAATACAATGTGTGTGAATTGAATATGATTTCCCATTCAAAAGTTTATGTTGTCAAAGAATATTGTTTATATTTATTTACTATATACTTCAGTATTAATTGAAATTCCCTATGTCACGTTTAGGTTAGGGCTAATAAGTTTTATTCCAGCATTGTAACTAAACTAGTAAAGAGCTGCCCCAACACAGGTCGAAAGCATTTTTTCTTCGAAGTGGGAGAAAATGGACAACGCTGATCAACTAGGTAGGTTATTAGTAATGTCTCCTTTGTAATTTTTAGTTTTAAGTTTTCGTATTCTCGCGAAATTATGATGTAACAACGTACATCGTGGGTTAGAACACTTTGAATAGGTTTCAGCGGAAATAAATCCATTTCGTTGTCATTAAATGTGTGGTTGTGTTGTTACAGCGCGGCTCGACGGCATCAGCAAGCCCCTTCGCCCGTCGCAGCTCTCAATGGAAGACTACCTCCAGATAGACGAGTGGAAGCCAAATGCTGCTAAACCAGGGAAGAAATCTGTAAGTATATTTTCTTTATTCTTGATTCCTTTATATTTTGTTATTATCGTTACCATTCGATATGGTTGTGGAAATGTATTTCAACGAGCGCCTTTCATGTGATTGCGGTTAAATTAAACGATTCCATTTGGAATCATGAAAATGTTTACCAAACCATATTTAACAACATTTATCAACTTTTTAAAAAATATATTAATTAACAGTTTGATTGTTGTTGAATCTAGTTATTCTTATTCACTTTTGGTGAATTGCGGATAACATAAAATTATAATTATGGTGACTTTCGATCAAAAACGCATTTTTCTACAATTTCGATTACCTTGTTTACCTTTGATGATGAGTTCCGATACAATTTGTATGGGTTCCATCCGGTCTACCGTATCTACTAATTGAATTGTAAATTATAAATAATTTACCTGAACAATAGTACTAGCAGAACTGCTTTCCACTCACTGTATTCATACAGTTTTACAACCATGTCTTTACGCCTTTAAACATTTTTTTAAATTATGTGTAAAAAACACATCGTCGCTACATCGTTTGTACAGCATTTAACCGGTTATACTGAATTTCCGTCGAGACGAAATTTCCGTCAGTAAACTTAAAATAAAAGAAAAGTCGTCAGTTAATTGAAGAGGTTACCAACCTGTTTCTTGCGATTACTAAAGTGTTAGAAAACACCAATGAAAGGTGAGTTTTCGTTCGCTCAACATGGTGTCACAGTAGGTTTTCATCATATTGTCATTAACAACAGGTACGCTGGGCGGATATTGAAGAAAGCAGAAAACAAGAGAAGATGCGTGCCATTGGATTTGTTGTCGGGCAAACAGATTGGAATCGAATGACCGACCCAACAATGGGATCCAGTGCTCTCACTCAGACAAAATATATAGAACGAGTGAGACGCTATTAATTTAGGCGTAATTAATTCAATAATAGTTAAGGGCTTTTGTGAAGATTCCGATCCTGCTTCTTTCCCAACACGCAAAGGCATATTTGGACATAATTCCGATTATCCATCGGCCAATTTGTCCAATTTCCAATCAATGAAAGCTGATAATTTCCCGCTCATCCGTAGATGTCGCTATAGTTGATTTAGGTGATAATTCATGTGATGTAAAAAGGTTATAGGTTATTTATAATGTGAACTATTCTATATGCAGTAGTTTTCTGATGACGACGTTATCTCGTGTTATTTGTATTATTCTTAGAGTAATAGATAACCTCAATTCGGTTCCAAGTAGCGACATCTGTTGGTGAGCAGGAAATAATAAGCCCTCGATCATTACTGTAGCGCGTCAATAATTTGTTACACCTTGATCGAACATTAATTACAATTCGGGATCCATACTGCGTTCGGTACTATTATGTATTGATGAAGTTTGCCGATGGACACTGAGTGCGGTCTTACTTATACGCTTGTTATATTGAAATATAACATAATATTTTTTTAGAAAAGGTTACAGCTGCGCATGCCAGGCTGTAACCTTTACCGATACTTTTTCTAGGTGTTTTGCTGATGACAATAATACGATTATCAATAGAGGCATATGATGTGTACGGTCATAGCTTCTGTAGGTCATTTGAATCATTTGAATATGTCATCTAATAGCTTTACTAAGCCCTTGCCCAAAGGCAATGTGGCCTTATGCCTCACAGTGATTGGAAATTTCATAACGTTAGAAGATACTCAAGGAATATTCGGATACATTTTACAGATGGAAATATAATGTATTTTATTTCTGAGCTGTTAATACTGGGTGATTTTTTAATCACTTTCCAAATTTTTACGGATTGTTGTACTGATAATTATGAACATCTTTTACTATAGGACCAGCCCTGAAATCACGAAAAAAAATTCAATCTTTTCGTACTAATCATCAATCTTGTTCGGGCAAAATGTATGAAAAGTTTAATCCGGGTTGGTCCCATAGTAAAAGTTGTTCATAATGATGAGTACCATATTTCCTAAACATTTGCACGGTGATTAAAAAATAATCCTGTATAGTAATGAGATTAACACAATTTAGTGTTAGAAAGTTCATCTATCTCACTCTCTCTAGTGTACTGACCTAACATTGAATACAAATTATATTTGTTTACCTGTTGTGTGTTAAGAAGTTTAGTTACGACACGATTTTTTGGAATTTTCAATGAATTGGGTTTTACATTTGAGGTACCTATTCATAATATTTAGGATAAGTCTTAACTTTATTCTGTTAATTTACGTCAAATCGGGGATCGTTTAGGTGAAAAAATTGTCTGTACATTTAAATCTGTTATAATAAATACATTTTAACGCATATTTGGTTTATTGTTTTATTGCTTTTGTACCCAATTAAATATGTCATACATTAAAAGAACTGTAAAAATAGGTATAAGCTATTTTTCATCATTCATCGCACTGAAAAAACCAGGAAAACCCGAGCTTCGATTTGCGTAGCTTTTATAGGCGTACTTAAAATTTTGCGTATCCGTTTGTGGTATATGTTCGGCAGCATTTACTTTCATTAATTCGTTTTTAAACCCTTCGGTACCGGATGGATTTTCAACTTCGTACTTGTCAATTACTGCTGTATTGTCAACTACTGTATTTCGTTTTGAAGATTGCGTGACACCAGTTTTGTCAATTTTACTAATGACGGACGATTTTGATATATCGTCTTCACCCTCTCTTCCTGCGGTCATGATCATGACTGGAGAGTTACTCATATCATTGATATGATCCTTTACACATTGTTGAAGGATGTGCAGAAAAAATAAGAATGCCAGCAAAGTTAACGCAGACATGGCAGCGTTGCTTTTATGACCTCCGCCATAATTGCTGAAAATAAATAAACAAATGGACTATACATACCTTCGCTATGTTACGGATTATTTGAATAAATAGTAATGGGTTGGTGCCAAAGTTGGTGCGTTACTAGGTATACATACTGTTTAGAAGATGCAACGTGTCCATGAGAATGCACTGACGGTTCATACGCATAATATGCGTGCTGTTCATGGGATAGAGCGGGATATTCTGAATACCTAGATAATACAATACTTTATTATAATATATATATCTAAATTAGATTTTATCTCAGAACACTTAAGGTATATTAATAAAATATAACTAATAAAAAAAAAATAACATACCTCTCGGTGAGTTGCTTTGTTCCTATTCCCATTTGGGACATAACATTTTCCAAAGTCATTTTGGTTTTCAACTGTTACACGCGTCGCTTTGTGCGAATGTCAAGGTTTGACTGACAGTGTGATGCTCTTGCGCCTATGGGCGTATTAATGGGTTCATTATTATTACGCTCTACTTCCCTTTGCCGGGTCTGGATGATGTGACATTCATTACTATAACGGTAATTTCATATCATATTTTTCTAGATCTTACCTTTTTTAACGCTTCGTAGTCAAGGGTACAATCACAGTTACTTTGTAATTCAAAGAAGATTAAAACAAATAGATATTATTTTTGTTTTTATTTTACAATCACAAGCATACAAGGACGTCCTCAATCACGCAGTCACACATAAAATATACATAAATACTAACTACTTAAAAGGTGATACAAAAGTCTATTTATATCACACAGAATTACTTTTTACATCAGTCGTTAAATTATCGACAAACTGGCGGAATAGTTCATCATTCAAAAATAAACAATGCGCCAATTTTACAATATTCAATTCTAAGGGTCAACGGATGGGGTTAACACTTGGGTGTTTTTTATTTTCATAATATTTAACAACACCTACTTATTAACTTCTAGAATAAGTTAAATAAATAAATAATTTAATAAATTAATAGAACACTACTTGACGCTGTTTAAGTCTGTGCGACGGAATAAGTTTTTGAGCACTAACAATTTCAATCCATCCTACGGCATCGACACAAGTTTATAACAAATTTCATTATGATGAAAGAATTATGCAAAAGAATCAAATAATATCTTGACTACGAGCGACCTGTAGCGACTGTTTCGCATTTTATACATGTTTTCGTAATCACTATGAACTGTGAAATTTAAACAAAGGCACGATTTGATTTTTGAAACGCGTTACTACTAACATATCGTTTTATCACTGGTACTATATCGCCGCACTAGGAGAAAAATATTTGGCGGATTTTGTTTTTAATTATTAGCCCTAAACTTCATTGCACTGGAGGTACATCTGACGACAGTCAACACCAGAGCGTCCTCGGCGACCGGCTTCATAGAACTCGTCGAAGCTGCCGCCTGACTGCCTTTCAAGGACGAAGCTTGCTGCGTAACTGTAAAGAACAAATTAATGTTTATGAAATTTTCATTCGATTTTGATAACATAAAAATTTTGAACACACAAGACTTGCAGTCTACTCACGTTCCTAGTTGACAGAAGACGCTCTTGGGGCCAATATCGGAGGAGCATTCGTTATTTGCGTCACATACATATTTCTGTAGACATTTATCGTCGCCTGTACCGAAGGATCTCACGTATGTCTTCATCATGGCGATACCGGCAATAGCGGCGTCACTTATGGAGTCCTTGCGACCCATAGATCGCGCGGCCAACGATCTGTGAGAGAATGATGTCTTCAACGCATCCAAAAGATTCACCACGATGTTGATGAACTGAAACGAGAAATCTAGCATTACCGTATATCCCTTAAAATCATGTTATAAACTGAAAGGAAGATAAGATATAAGAGTAATTTAATCAATTTAGAAATTCTAGCGTTACCTGAATATAAGGCTAGTGCAAGTATTGAAAGGAAAAAGGAAGGATCGGTGGCGTACCTCTCCAGCCTGCTTTGCCATGGAGGCGACCTGGTCGGGATCTTTTGCACCGAGCACCGTCGACAGAACCGCAGCCAATATACCCTGAAGCAAGCGAGAAGCGACACCGTTTCCGTAACCAAACTTTACTATTTACATTTCAAACATTAGGAGAACCTCAAGGAAATATAAAAGAATCCCAGAAAAAAAATTAAATTTATTTCAAGTTTCCCTGAGTTTCCCGGTATGTGATTGCTTTAGTTATTTGTAATGATTTAAGGTGTCTATGAGTTACTACGTGACTATACCGACTACAGGTGAGGGTAATAATAATGGTGCTTTATACATTGGCAGGATAATTAACATTACTTATTTATTCTATTAAAGTTAAGGTAAGGTAAGGTATCTACAAAAAATATGTTAGTGGATCAGTAGGGATAAGACGCTGTTGCTTATGAATTTACGACGATTCATAGAGGTCTATTATTGTCATGTTTTTCAAAACATGCGTACGGAATCAATCTTTAAATGATGCGATACCTGCATAGGTGATGAGCCGTTGTCTACTTTGTCGATGCCGTCGCTGGATGCTCCTCCTCCGAGAATGGCAGTGAGGATCTTGAGACCCATGGAGAACAGATTTGCCCAAGGAGATGGGGATACAGATTCGGTATCAATGTTGTCACTCTTGTTGGGACCCGTTCCACCGGGATTGAAAAGCATTTGCATTATCATACCTGAAAAGTATATGGTTACCTTTTTAATATTCTGATGAGCAGAAAATAATAAAAAAATGGATGTATGTGTTTATAAAACACAAGGTCTCCTTTAGAATCAAAAGTATTTTAATTTACCTAGCGCTTCCTTACCAAGCATGTTGGACCATGAAAAGCCTCCATCGGAAATGGAATTAGTTTGAATGTCGTCGAGGTCATCGAGAGCAACCTTCTTAAGCGCGTTTGGCTTTTCTGCAAATTTCCGTTCCTGAGCTACTTGTTCCTCTTGAGGCTGGGGTACCGTGTTGCTGTAGTACGTCCGTACGCCGCTTGTTACCTGAAATTAATATTCCTCTTATGAAACCATTCCGCAATTATTTCTTCACTTGCGGATAATAATAATTTTGCACCTGATAGATCTCAAATAGATTTCTAAGAAAATATCTATTAAAAAAATTACAATCCAAAAGACATGAACTGATCAGAGCGATCTGAGAGCATAGAAATGAGGTTTCTACAAAGTAATGAAGAGAAACACAAAATATGCAAAGTTTCGAGTATAGACTACCAAAGAGAAGGAGGAATATGAGAGTGAGAAAGGAGCTGGCTAAAGACGAAAATGTAAAAAACTAGCTGGAAATATATTTCGATTGACATTTAAATTTGGTATAAAATAATAATTTGTGATTGTGATGGATCCATAATTATCTCCGACCCTAGAAATCGCTCCTTGTATATTGCTTTTTACCGACGTCATAATATCTAAACAGCGGAAGCAATATTCGGAATTTGAACATGTGGAGAACAGTGAGTAGGTACCTCAACACAAAACACGTTCTGCTCGGGCCTACTTTTACCTCAGTAGGTATTCCTATCCCGAAATTGGTAAGGGAAACGATATTCTAAAGTGGTAAACTACTGCCTGTGTAATGCTGTCAATACATGCAAAGATTTAAGCTATGGCTTATAATTGGGGATGATTTCGATGGTATAAAAGTTAAATACCTATTCATTCCACAGACTCTGAAATTGTTGCAATTAATTTACCTACAGGAACGAGCGAGTAAGGCTAAGAATGAATGTTGGATGGTTGAAGTGAAATAAAACTGTAAAAACTGGGTACAACTGGTGAAATACAGCTGCCGCTAGTTTCAGAACTCGTTTCATTATATTTTGTTGTCATATTATCAATACCGGGTGTAATTGACATCGTAACAAGGACTGAAACCATGGATTAAGTACCTACACGTTTTTAGCGTTAAAATTTTGCGTCAGATTTTTCACTTAAAAGTAAAAATTTCAGTAAGCTGTTAAATTTACAGACAAAGATACCACAATAGGAATACAATATTTATTGCAGTATTTGTGAGATTTCGTAAATTTTGTGCACTAAAAAAATGCTGAATATTATTCAAATTAATTAAAAGTAAAGTAAAATTCTAACACTGAATCATGAACGAGAATTTAAAGTATTAGTTTTCGTTACGATATGTCACTTACACCATGTATAGTTTAATGTTAAGATTGTCACACGAGTGATTTAACGAAGCTATAATTCTTCGATTAGAAGTGAGTAGAAGAAGTATGAATGTGGGATCAATTTATTTTTATCTACTGTCTACATTAAATACATAAAAATAACTGGTAAGTAATTAACATTTTACTTCTACATACCTGGGATATCTGAGGAACATGTTGGGGATATGCGAGTGTGTGAAGAATCGCTGATGAGCTGATAAGGGCTAAAAGCGCCCACCCTGCCACTTTTTGATGCATCCTGTCGAGAAATTAAAATCGTAAGTAATTTTATACATAAACACAGGTTGTAGTAACACTGGTAACGAAAGAAAATGACGGATTGTACACATAACATTCATGAAAATACAAATAAGTATCAAACTTTCTTTAATTAATTGTGCTCTCGCGCAATGGACGTCACGTCGTCGGTCGATTAGAAAGTGTTCTGCTGATGAGTGATTCGCGCGAATTGATCGCTTGCTCAAAGTTGCTTAGAAAGTGGTATTCTGAGTATTTTAAGGATACTGGCCCTCTAATTATATAGAGGTTTAGCATAAAATACTATTTTAATGTTTGCTTGGGTAAATTATATAAAAATAAACAATTGACAAATTTTATGAAATTTCTTACCTACCAAATTTCTATCAGAATTGAAAAAATCAGCAATTTTTCAAATTTGTTACAACCATGTGCATTAAACGTTATTTACTTAAATGGTCTATAATAATACAAATTTTATCAATGGTTGCATTACGGGCACGGCAAGTATATCTGCACTGGCTGGCTACGCTACTCATCCGGCCTGGAAATGCAGGTGACACGGTCTTAACTAACTGTAGTTCGGATGTCACCAGCTTAATAAGGTGCTAGTTATATAAATTGACGTAAATTTTTAAATGACCGTTAGTCACGAATCGACCTCAAAAGGTCCACTTTCTTTGACCGAGAAAAGCGAACTATTTCACACCTGCTTCACCTGTACTGGCGTGACAGAATGGTTGCATCACTCAAGGTGATCGTATTTTATGTAGCTTAGGTATCTCTACCTACATGATAATTACTTGAAGGAAATTATTTATTCACTATAAGCTTTTCTGCTTGTTGTATATAACTAAAAAAATGGAGGGTTGTGGATATTTGTGAAAATATATAAATGTGATTGGAGGTTTGATGGATAATCGGCTTTTTACTAAGTAACGCGTTTGTGCAAACTCGCCCTCAAGTATATAGTGGTGCACATCGCACCGGTTGTCGGCAACAGCAAGTCCGGTGAGATTCTCTCCGGAGAAATTTGCTGTCGTAAGACTCGCGTCGTCATCGCCTATGTTTTATGTATGCTTTGTTCCCGCTACTTACTGGTAAACCGCTACATACATATCGTTATTTTATGTAACGACGTCGTCAAAAGACAGCATTTCCAAACCTTAAAACCGTCCACGTCAACTTTGCATTCGTGAGTAACGGTTTATTGTTTATTATTTATGTGTAAAATTTCCTTATTGAAATAAAAAAAAAAAAAAAGTAGGTACCTACCTACACGGCAAACGCAATAAATTTTATTCTTATCGATGTACTTATGTAAAATCTATCTATTGATTTATTTAAGCAACATCTTGCCTGAGTTGGGGTCCGATTTGTGGCAATCTGATACCTAAATATTACTTTCAATATTTTTTTTTGTTATTATTGCTGTCTTTCTTTCTTATTATTGTTAAATTAATAAATTAAAGTTCAAGATTTATTTACCTGTAGGTACGTCATCGATTAATTTGTAAGTTTGATATTGATATTTTGTAACTACTTGCCCACATAAGCGGTACCTACAAGAAATAACAGAATACTTTCTACCTACAGCTTTCACATTTTTTAGAGGTTACCATTATAAAATTGATTTATGGGTGGGGTGTAAATTGTAATGCACGTGGCAACGACCCCTTGACCCAGTAACCCTGCACCGGCGCAGGCGACTGAACTTCGCGGTGCAGCGCTCGGGAAACTAACCTTACTTTCGATTGACGCGGATCTTCGTCGGTACAATGACCTACTTTATATGATTTGAATATGTATAATTAAATACACCATTATATATTATGCCTACTTCTATAAAACATTATAATATTATTATTTTTTTCAGTAGGAAGTATACTGAAAAAAAAAGTTATCTGAGGTAAGTAAAACTGCTCGTGACCGGCATCACCCGGGTGAATTTTCATACAAAATGCCATCAAAATTTCTGAATCTACCGGCGAATTTTCCAAAAAAAAAAACTTTCAAGCAAACTTTGCTAAAAAAAATCTAAAGAAAATATATCTAATATCCAAATATTTAAATATGTGCAGCCCTTCGAAATTGATGCGCTTACATACATTTTGGATGTATTTCGACTTCACTTTCGTATCAATTTTTAATTTCTCATATTCGGAAAGTAGTGTTTGTTTGATCTGAGTAGCGGGTGTAAAGCGCTATTTCCCACCCTTGGGCAGGTAAGACTCTTCCTCCCTAGAGCGGAAATTAATTTAAAAATAGAACTATCCATGGTTATGTAAACACACATTTACAAAACCGCAGTTTTCTTTATTTACACACATGATTAATAGTTATACCTACTGTCTTTTTTTAAATGTCTGTTCAGCTGCTTAGGTATATTGATTTCAAAAATATTGATTAATAAATGATTGAAATGAATTAGGTATTTTAGGGCCTATTTCAATGTTGATAGGCACGGATATTGATAAACATCATGGATCCGAATCTCAATACATTCAAGCGGGTGCATTTATTATAGTTACGCAGAATGGCGGTGTTGTGTTGTGTGTGAGGCGCAGTCGCAGGCGCGGCTAACATGGCGATAGGTGAAAGCAACGCGGCCGGTCGCGTGTGTGCCACTGCCGTGCAAGGTTAAGTTTTTCTAATTTCGGAGCGAGGACTTAGACCTGCTATTACGCTGTGACCAACTGGTTCCCTACTTTCATCGGAAATTCACCGTGGAAAAATGAGAATCGCAAATTTCTCCTCCCATTTGTCAATTTTCCTCTTGTCCGAGCGAGACGTTTACATTATTATGTGCTTGTTGCTGCAGTAATCGCACCTGGAACCACCGACGGCTACGGCGTAATGGTCTTTTATGAGACAATCATTTCAGATAATGATCAAGAAACGGTAACATATAAAATTACATGGTTTTATAGCCGATTGATTATTCGGTAAAATAAAATTCTAAATTATTTTTCACAAACTTTCATGCATTTGATACCCTTCAGTTGTTTTAAGTTTTGATAATTTTTTTGCCTTCCGCTTTTTTTTGATGTTTTTTCGCCCGAGTGACCGGTCCAGCGTGCAATCCGCTTTCTAAACGGCCCGCAACTGTGCGTGTTTCATACGCGGATGTGAACATGGACTGATATTTATTCATTCGTAATAAACTAATGTGATTAAATGCTATGAGTCATCTTAGCTATGTTCGAGAATCTGACGCTCATAGGTTTAGCTATAGATCATCATAGGTACCTAATTAATTGATAGCTAACTGAGAATATCAACCTACTGGTACCTACTGTATTGGCTCTGCCTAGCTTAAGCACCTTAATTTTTCAATAATATCTCTATTTATATTTTTTATAACTTATTGTGGGAGAAATATGTAAATTATTTATTACTGTAACAGCCAACTAAAAACTTGTATGAGCACACAATTATTTTTGGCTGCTATTTTTTATTTATTAAGAAAAAAAATATCCTTATGATTATAGTAATTACTACTTGCTTCCCAATTATTATATTGTTATGATTCGGCATATTATAAAGTAGAAAAAATCCTTTCAGTTGGTATAAAATACTAGCTCAAATGCTAAGTGCTATTATAAGCCAATGAAGTTACTAATTTGCTTTTAGATTTACTTAATCATCAACAATTTAATATCACTTTGGTTTCACAGCCACCCAGACCATAGACTAACTATTTAGATCCCGGGATTTGAAACTGTATAAGTAAAACGGAAATTTATGTGAAAAACAGTAGCTGGCACCAACTGTAAATCTATCGGAAAGGCGAACGGAATGATCAGCCATGTATTATGTATGATCTTCATTGATCACGGGTTGAAGATGCAGTGGCTGCAAGTTTTCTACGAACGGTCCTCGCACGCGTTGGAACTAACCGTAAATACGCTCTTGATGCGAATCAATCGTACGGTACACAGTACACTTGATACAAGATGTACGTACACGTTTAATTTGTGCCGATATGTTCACCCACTTGTCAATGAAGTGTAACAGACTACCACTACACCTGTTACGCGCTACCTTATTAAATTGATGTGTTCTAATTTTGTACCAGTCTTTGTCTCCAATCGAATTTTGAAATATAAATCAAAGATTTTAAAGGCAAAGCTCGACTAGAACAATACAATAGTCAAAATGAGTACTAAAATGAGACTTAGTAATAGGGTCTGTTGGCACCTTTTGGCATACCCAAAACCTTAAAAAAGTGCAAATACAATGAATATTCGGTTCAAATTTTCAGTACATTTTGACAGTTGTTTAGACCCCACGTCTACGTAGCGACATCTGGTGTCAGAAAAAAATTTGGAAACCCTCATTACGCATGATAGAGTCCGTACATAACTGTTAGTTCCTTGTTTGCTGATCTGGATATTCGTTAAATAAAATATATACAGCAGCAGAGCTAACTAGTAACCTACCCGAGTATTAATAGTTAATATTTTATGCCTCGAAGGTGCGTCGCATCGTTCCGGTGTATAATTTTCTTTTTAAAATGATTTCGGTTACCCAACGCCCCACGCGGCGAATGACGAGATTCCTCTCTCGGACAACTTTCACTTCAAAGTTTTTTGGACATCAATTGAATCAGTGCTTTGTCGTTCGAGACTCGAGGCACGATGACATTAATTACGAACGGGAAATCATTATTTCATCAACTTTTTTTTTCTTAAAACGTATTACATATGTGGCTATAAAGTTTAATGCAAATGAAAGCAGCCACTTCATTTATTTTTAACAGATAGTTACGTAAATATTCAAATGAATATGTGAATTACTGATGTTGCAGCGAGGACTATTTATCTTATAGTTATATTACCTAATAAATATTGTTAACATTATTTCCTTTATAGAAATACGAGTAGGTACGGTGGAATCTATCTAATCAAAACAAAGGTAAGTCGATGTCATCGTGTTGTTTCGAAAATTTCAATAACTGAGGTTATCATGCTGCCATAAAGTTCAGTAGTAGTTGAATTAATATATCTAAGGGAATCGCAGTAATGTATGGATTAAATTAAATACTTAGGTACTGTAAGTCATGTTATGGTTTTGTGGACGATGATGTACCTATGTAAGCCCTATTAAAAAAGAAGGTTGTCTTCAGCATTTCGTGCGACTGAAAGTTGTGAAGAGAAGGATTACTAATTTGTTTCATCCTTCAGTTCGACAGTAAATAGTATGGAGTGTGCGAGAAACTAACTCCAGTACCGGGCTGTCGGCACGCGACCGACTATTGGCCATTCCGATCGCAGCAGCTTTCCTTGCTACTTTCAACGTTGCGCCGGCGCACGTTTCAAGACTTTTAATTACTTAAGAACCTGTCACAAGTATCATAATAGTCGTCATGCTATGATATATTTTGTTTACATTTGTAAAGACGTCTTATCGATTTCACTTTATTTTGAAAATTATCTTTATTTGTAGTAATATTTCCAAGCCATTATAATAAATGCTCTAAAAAGTTTAAAGACATATCTAGTGATAATCATCGCTTTCTAAACCGGTTGAGAGGTAGGACAAGTCTTCAAATGTACGTTAACTCAGTGATCTGAAACGTCTAGAAACTACAAAGTTATGAGACAATAAAGATATTTTTGAGGAAAATAGCACCACTTTGTGCAGATATTTAAAGGATCCAGGATCCAATGAAGGAGGATTTTCCATTAAGTATAATGAACTGCCTAAAAATGAAATTAAAAAAATCTTATCATTATCTCTAATTTAACTCTAAATCAACATTGAATACAGACAACAGAATTATACCTAGACATTATTATTAATCAATCAATAAATTGATCTTGAATATAAATGTAAAAAATCGATTGTAACGCTCCATTTATATAGTAGAACAATAAAATTAACATCGCTACCTGTTGAAAATATTGAATCAATCATCATTTGAAACGCGAACATCGTATAAAACAATCGGAAGAGAAACTAATAGAGATACACACGTTAAAAACATTATTTTCTTTAGTTATCATTGTTATGTCAAATGTTACTCAAGCTTTGTTTTGTTCTTTAATTCTTTCAAAGCCATGTCTAATTCAGGGTTATATAGTAGGTATTTTCACATTTTAGAAAGTGAAGGCTCGTATTTACATGACTATAGCTGACGATAAAAAGAATGTTATGTGTTGACTTCGTAAGAAGTGTGAAATTTTCGTGACTGACTCCGTCTATTGTTTACCACGTGCTAGAGAGTAAGGCATACAATATATACTTAGGTACTACTCTTATTATAATGAAATGTACTTGTAATTTTTTAAGACAACAGTAGTAGGTAATTAATGTAACCTTCTCATAATAAATATGTATTTGAACTGAATGTGTCAAGTACCAAATTTTAAAGAGATTGATCCAAAATAAAAGGACCCACCAGCTAATAATTGTTATAATAATTATAATATTTGACATGAATAATAGGTTAATAATTACCTATTATTCATAACATTGGTATACAGTGTAACAGATTTAATACCTGATGATTCTAATTTAACGTTGCGAATTTATCAGGAAAAATTTAAAAGAACTCAAAGTAAAATAC
This sequence comes from Tethea ocularis, assembly GCA_963555595.1. Taxonomy (NCBI): domain Eukaryota; kingdom Metazoa; phylum Arthropoda; class Insecta; order Lepidoptera; family Drepanidae; genus Tethea; species Tethea ocularis. The sequence goes on along the minus strand of OY741972.1, from coordinate 6,367,649 downwards.
CACAAAAACGTAGCTACCTAAGTAGGTACTACAAAATTAAATAGCTTTTAATTATTTATACAGTTCACTTCATCAAAACTTTTCTATCATCACCAAATTGATCACTTGAGAAACACCTTATTAAAATCTATTAAGATCACAACCATAATTAGCCAGAAACGTCCATCCTTTATTTTGAAATTCACGTTGCATACTGCACTTGCACCATGTTTCCACTGTAAGTAAGGGTTTGAACCTTTGGATAACTCACCTTTATCTCGTACTCGTACGTTCAATCACTGAATCACTGACACTGTGTTATCTTCCACGAGGTAGCTAAAGCGTCACCGGAGAAAGTGCGTGTTGCTTGTGCGAGAGTTTGACTTGCAATGAGTGTTGCGCCTTGAACTTCACTATATATATATGATGACCCAGTTATAGTGGCAGCGGCTAACTGTGCTAGTCGGTCCATCTGTCCGTGTGTCCAACCTGTTCCCCATCCTGTTGTACGGAGATCCCGGCGTGGTTCAGGCGCGGACCTTGTCAAGGACATCTCAAACAAATACAGCGCCAAGATTAAATGCAACGGAATCTGGCATGACCCCGGCTCAACGGAGTATTTCTAACAAACCTGTACGACTTTCTTTTACGCGTCTTTTCCTGTTCATATCTTATCTGTGAATTAAGTTATAACATTTATTGTTATTGTTGAATCCATGCTTACGAGTGTGGGAATTGTTTAGCGACTATTTAATTTACTGTGTAATGTATATTAGACTCATTAAAATTTCATTTTAATTTATAGAACATTTTGTTTGTTACAGGTATTTAAAAGAAATATGTTTGTGAGATCAGGTAAAGTCAGGAGTAAAGGTAAGTGAAACACATGTGATAAGAGCAGGTAGGTATATCTACATACACTGTCAATCAAGATCAATCTTATTCGGTCAACCGAATAATACCTCAACATGAAAAATGTACAATGTATCTAACGTGTAAACTAATTAATCTACAACTAGGTACTTATTTAGAAGTCCTATAAGGGTTCCGTTTTTTCCTTTTCAGGTACGGAACGCTAAAAAAAGAATAACGGTTTAGGGTTACATATGAAGGTTAAGGCTAATAAAAAACACGTAATATCCTACGTCTTATCCTCTGATAACCTGTAGCGTTTAGGTATAAATTATACCATATAATAATCCCAGAGAAACGACAAAGGCCACCACATCACATTGGGGCTAATATAACTTCAATTAAATTTTCTAAAATATACCTACTGTAAGCATAGTTCTGTTCGGCAATAGGTTTTATACCTACCTAATTCTCAGCCTTTTTCATCAAAATCACTTAATAGTGTTTTTTTATCCAATAAAGGTAATGTGTCTCGTGGAAACTAGCGAACCTCGCGTTCAAGCAATGAGTTCACACGGAGTAGATACACAATAGATAAATGAGATCTAGACGAGCAGTAAAACATAGTACCTATCTTCTTATAATGCACTATCTTTTGTTTTACCAAGCTAGCTTATATTTGTTACTTTTTAACTCATGAGTGTCTGGAAGGTATTATATTGTATTCAGTATCAATAAAAATAAAGAGGTAAAGCTTCTTTGTCAGTTTGGATAGAGGACGTAATCTCTAGAACTATACTGATACGATTCTGAAAATTATTTCACAAGGAAGCTACATTATCCCGGGAACGTGGGTGAGACCGCGGGGGCCAGCTATAGTTATTAAGTATTAATAATCTTATTTAGATGTCTAACCTTTTTTATAATATACGTAGGTACTCGTAGGTTTTTATCGTTAGCAATTTTGTTACTATGGGTCTACGAAGTTGTTTTCCATTCAACTTTTTTATATTTATACCAATTTGCTTTTCTCTTTTTAACCCCTGATGAAAAAGAGGGGTGTCGATATGCGTGATTTCTCTCAAGTAAAGGTAAAATAAGTATAACGTGACCAGTATTTACTCGTAATTTTATTTACAGGTACTGCTACATACGAGACGATATCACTTAATCACTCATTAATGTTTACAATCGTGAGTATTTTATACGTTCTAAAACACAATTCTGCTACAAAGTTTACTAAAAACAAGTTTTGTCGTTAACACGCTGTTCTTGTTATGGCCGCTGTAGTGCGTTTGATCTCAATCTATGCTTGCTTATGGAATAGTAGGACAAACCATTCGATGCATGTATTTAAGTTGTTTGAATATAAGGATGGTTTTATGTAAATAATTTTGTGTTTTATTTATTGTCTACAGATAACTAAGACGTTATTATGTAAAAAAATACAATATAATATCTGAGTCAGACAAAATAATACCTGTACCACTTTGATGAGGTTATATATCTGAATTTTAATTTATAAATATGAATAAAATAATATAAACAAGAATTTACTTTCGCTAGCTTCCTTGAAGTTACCCAATCAAAGGGGTCACAATCTCGTGCTCTGAAGATTGTACGTCCGTTCAGATCAGTAACCAAGTATGACTCACATTTCGATGTAATTTCACTTTCTTATTCGGGGCAAAACCAATACGCTTTTGTTCTATTAAAATTTAAAACCTCAGTTTCACTATACAAGTATGTTTGTCTATAGCTGGTGCTGGTGCCAAGACATCTTATCTTTGATATACCAACATAAAACTAAACCTTATCAGGTAGGTAGGATCTATACTACGCGAAGGCCGACTCTGAAACCTCCAAAAAATATTATACGTAATGTAAGTATTTTTTATGGTTTTTATTATTTATTTATAAGTACTATATGATTTATATAAATTATAAAATAAATTTCCTCGAAGCCGCCTTTGCTTCCGGTCATCGGCAAGGTTGCTCAGCAGGCTAGCATTGCAGTGTTTCTTTGGATGGCCAAGCTAATGCGTTGGCGGAAAAAGCTTCCCGCGCCCGCCGGTTTCTCGAGGCATATATTAGATTTGATGGTAATGTACGATATTATCCCACTAATACTGTAAACGCATAAGTTTGTGATGCGATTTAGGGCCTAAACTAAACTGAATCAATGATTTTTGAAATTGAGTTTACAATATACCTATTATTGCATTTTGTCTGGTACCGGTATTAGCAAACTAGTTCACAGAGGGTGATAGATCCTGTATTCCGTATAGGTATTAAGACATCCGCTAAGAATGGATTTTTGAAAATTTTATCTATCAGAGGATCGCGTGTGAAATCGCGGGGTGGAAGGCTAGTAAACAATAAACTAGCTCGTGTTAACGGGATGAGGTTAAGGTGATGGATACACGATATTTTACTATAGAATCGTGAACTAATTGTAAGTATGTAACTAATAAAAATGTCGTATTTGCTCTAGGTTATATTATCTATATATACTAATAATAAAGCTGAAGAGTTTATTTGAACGCGCAAATCTCTGGAAAAATTCTTTCACTAATAGGAAGCTACATTATCCCCGAAGATTATGGGCTACTTTTTATCCTGGGAACGCAAGGAAACCGCGGGGAACAGCTACTATTTTATTATTTTAAATGTAGGTACTTTTTTAAAGTAAGTATAAAGCTTTTGTATATACCTACAATAATATAAAATATTACATTTTACCTAATAATTATTTAGTCTAGTGACAAAACATGCACCGTACTTAGAACATGGATACGAACTGTTCAGAAAACTTGCTGTGAACGGAAAATACTGGGCTAGCATGTCCGGTAATATTTGTCAATTTGCATGTTCTTGTGATCGGTAGAGGGTAACTGTAAAGTTGGAATGCGAACTGTTACCCACTTCTCTCCTCCACTGATCCAAATATACCTACAGTCGTTTTGATAATAATCACTTGCTACTACTTGATTGAAGATATTAAACAGGTGGTACGCTCTGTAGTCTATCATATCTTTAAGATTAATGTCAAGCGTAGAGAGAGACTAGACTATTAAGTACACAAGTTTGACTTAGATAGTTGTATTTACTTGGCTGGTTATGGGTCTGATTTGATGTTAGTGAATATAGATTCTAAGGGTTGTAAGTAACTATAATATAGGTTTGTGAAGTTAGCTGGCACCAAGAAAGAAATATGCAACTGAATTTCACAACTGTCTGAAACTGCAGATGAAATTATTTTATGTAAATTGATTTATTTAGGGTGGGTTGCACCATCTAACGTTATCGTTAAATTGTCAGTCAGAGCAACGGTTTTGCTAGCAACAATTTAACGATAGCGTTAGATGGTGCAACCCACCCTTAGTTTTTACTAGCTACGCTCGTCGCACCTTTTTTTTTAGGTCCTGAAAGTTTTTTCAAACATACTGCTTGTAGTATTACCACAAAGTAAAGATCACCTTTATATTACTCCGTGGTATTACACCTACACCTTTAACTAAAGATGGTAACAAATCCTATTTATCATAAGCGGAACTTGTTGTATTTAGAACGCGGAATGGCCCCAAAGCGGTTTCTATAGCAACCGCAAAGGCTGGCCCAGCGCTTGATTCAACTCATTATACAAAATATGGGGTCAATTGTACTTGTCTATAACAGCGTTTAGGTGCACATCTTAGCTAGCAAGACCCTTAACAAGTTTATTAGGGAATACAATTTTGACCTATTCTGTACAAGCATTGGCTCGGCTAGAAGGCAGCTAAACCTTAATTTCTTTAAGAAGCCACTGACCATAGACTGTACTAACCCTAATCATATTAATTAACTTTCTTTCTATGTTGTTAGAAGTATACTTATTTCTATCTAATTGTACTTACATACCTACTTGTTGCCTTACGAGTTAGTTCACTTACTTAATTTCTATTATGTTATCTAACCGTGAGGATCTATTAATGGCTTTCTGTTTTATATGTAAAATTCTAGTTTATTAAATTAGCTGTAGATCTTCCTTTGATTAATAAATAAATAAATAAATAAATAAATCTTTATTAAGCACTTTTTATCAGAAGAAAAGTTGTGTGCCAACCCTCGGGCGTTTAATTTACCCACAAATAAATCAGTTGGCATTAGAATTTAAAAATAAATACACCTATAATAGGTAACAATTTAACTGAGTACAAAGCACAACAGGCGTCATTTGTTTATATTGTTCGTCTCGTGATTCATTCATTATGTAGGCTGTTTAGCTCACCTAACTCGTTTCGGCTTTATCATCACTGCTAGCACAGAGTCGGCTAGCTAACCAATAAGTAAATATGAATTAACCGCACTGTGGGAATCGGTTCACTAGTCGTTAGTCTAATTTCACGAAAAGAGAATGCGCTGAAAGCACTTAGATGGACTTAGATAAGTGCTAGATAGCAGTAGCTATCAAGACATGCTTCCGGTATTTTTAATGTCAGAAGGCTGTGGTCCACCTGATCGTAAATAGCTACCCTACCATATCGTGCTACAGATGGATATACCTAAATAGAGTTAAGTAATTTAGTTAAATTTACAGAAGTGCTGATACCTTTATAAAAGCTTAGGTAATTACTTACTATAAAAGTCTGGTTTTTAAATTTTTATTGGAGCTTAGAAAAATGAAGAATGTCACCTACCTAGAACGACTACTACATTTATGCATGTTTATTTATGTACGCAATTAAATATTTCAATATTTTATTTCTTTGAAACTGATTCAGAAATACCTTGAGAGAGATTGTTGGCGAAATGGTGAAATTTTAAGCTTCAGATGAAAAATATATTCGAAGTAAACAAATGTAATATGATGTGCAAACAGGCACCGTCAGTGGGGCAGTAGGACATCAGCGAAATGTTGGCTTTCGTTCTTACTGTCAATGACAGTCTATTATCAAGGCAGCGCCAGTGTGTTGACCCAGAAGGATACTCCGCATTCCGAACGCCATAGACGTGCGTGTGATTATGGGTTGTGATCATCTGACTGATGAATATGTGAATGACTTATTATTATTGACAGTAATTATCGTTTCGTTTTTTACTTTTTTCTCTATAAGTAGATAGGTTTGTGTTTGAACGTAATCTCGCATGACAAGTGATTTGGCCGAAGATGAAGCACGTAAATCCTGGAAGCGATCTGGTTCTCTTCAGTGAGACTACCTAAATAGATTAATTTTATCATTGATGTCAATAGGTCATCACCTATAATGGGTAGTCAAATTTGGGATGTCCCAAAGTTGGCATTATGTAGCATTAAATAGTTTACACATAAAAAACATTATGAGACGAGGAACCACAGCATGGTGGTAGGGTATTTTATTATCAGCTTGTCTGACTACTATCTTTTTATTGGCATTCTGTCATCAAGCACGTAGCAGTGTGCAGCAGCTATATTTGAGACCTAGTACCTACCCTTCTATAATTTGTGTGATCTTCGGCCACATCATCACTTACCAGTAGTGAGATTGAGTCAAACAAGCCTCATCAAAATAGAAATGGGTGCTTTGAATGTACGTATATGAATACATTTATTTTCACTACTTAGAAATATAGATACGCACGACAAATCCAACAATAGAGTCAGATATAAAATAGTGAGCGAGCCGGTGCAATGTCACCGTCATAGAAAGTGAAGACTGCTCCCAATGTGAAGCAGAACGGATAATTTGTACGAAACAACAATGGGTTATGATTACGATGTCTTGTAGACCCTATTGCCTCGTACAAACAAATTGGAACCACTTCATTCATTCATTGCCAATATGATCATATAGTAGGTTTAACAAAAATAGCTTCTAATTTTGATTTAACTTGATTGAGTAGGTATTGCTTTATCCAATCTGGTTGGTTAATAAGTTGTCAGTTCCTGATAAATCGGCTGGTTGAATGTTTTATGAACAACAGAGTTACTGGGTGACACCCTTTTTTTAGAGTTCCTACTTATCAGTAGTGTTTAGGAGTTGCTGACGATGTTAAGGAAAACCTTAAACTCGCTTAAATATTTATTTGGCATTGTTACACTTTACACTTTTTGATAACAAGTAGTATCAACCACAACTATCAACCCAAATATCTACTTAAAATAGGTGAACAAAATGATCCAAATATTATGATTTTATTCCCATAATATTTCCATCCTTTTTGATGATATCTTTTTGAGGAATTGCTGAACAAATCATTAAAAAATCTTAAGCGCCATTTAGTTTAAGGTGACATTTTAATTTGTGGTCGATTCAAACTTTTACCAAGAAAGAAAGTTAAGGAAAATATAAGATTTAATTAAAATGAGCCAATCTGACGCGATTAAGGATGAAAAAATTTTGAAGTTACCTATCTAAGTTGTTTAAATTATTATCTAATTTTGGTTATCGAATGGAGCAAGGATATAGTGACGGAAATATGACTTGCGATTTTATATGGCTTAAGCTATGTAGGTCAGTGGGTTTAAGTTAGTACCTGGGTTTGGACTTTTTATCATGTTTTATCTACCTTTATCTATGCCCACATTGGTACCAGAATAAGGTCAATGCCATTTACAGAACAAAATACCGGACAAGTGCGAGTCTCACTTGTGCACCGAGGGTTCCGTAATTTCCTATGTTACTCTAAATATCATAGACTACTTATAGGTTTTCCCGTTATCTATAGGTAAAGAACTATTTTCTGTATTTTTCATCTACCTTACCCCCCAAAAGTGGACCCCATGTATGAAATTCATTTATTTATGTTACACGTCTGTGTTTGGGTCACCAACTTACATATCTATATGTACCAAATTTCAATTCAATAGGTACAGTCCAGTATTTTGGGACGGACAGACACGCGAGTGATCCTATAAGGGTATTTTATTTCTTTTGAGTTCCGAAACCCTAAAAAGATTAAGAGACAACAGAACTATAGAGTTAGTTTTGCATTAATAATATATTAGTATGGTTATGAGTCAAACATGGATATCCTTATATTTTTCGTTTCATCCTTAGCGTGGTGAGAAATTTAACTTAATAAAAATAAAACATGAACAACTCTCAAGTGAGATTGTTTCGCGTTCACTTAGCACGGTTCATGCCTTTCTATATGAAGTTTGACCACCACATAATCGTAAACATCATTATCCACGCAGAAAGTTGTTTCATTTAGAGAGAGAAAGAGATAAACAGAACTATATTTAATTTCAGATACCTATTACAAATAACTGTTTAAGTAACAGTTTTATTTTCAAAGCAATTCGGGGTACCTATGAAAACTCCAATCCAATATAATTAATCTAAGGTAGGTAAAAAAAAAACATAGGTACTAAATATTATAAATGCGAAAGTAACTCGGTCTATCTGTTATCTTTTCACGCCTAAACCGCTGAACCATACACAATGAACTTTGGCATGCAGATAGCCCCTGACATGGAGAAAGACATAGGGTACTATTTATCTAAGGAACGCGGGTAAAACTGTAAAACGATATAGCTACTTACTAGGAAATAAAGAGATTATTTTGAGATTCTAAGGTTTGGTTTGTATGACATATTTTGGAATTTCTTGTCATTAATCATAAACGAATGGATAGTGATCTGACTCTCTCATGCACCTCAATTAAGATGAGAGAGAAAGACACGAAATTGCTCACTCATTCCAACAAATTATATCGCACTATGATAAGTTTGAGGTTCACCGTGTGAAAGTCTGGCGGCGACACCATGACCTATTGATAGAACCTTAATTACCATGTCAGATTCACGACGACTATAATTTATTAAAAGTCAATTAGCTTGAATAACTATGCTTAGTCGACTACGGTAGGTAGGTAATTATTTTGAAGATGATCGAGATAATCTCATAAATAGTCTATTTCACGACACTAATTGATAAAGTTTATAATTGTGTCATGACAAATGTTAGATGCTGTTCCCTGCGGTTTCCCTGTACGTTCCCGGGTGCCTATAACCTAAGCTGGTAATATAGCTTCCTGTTGGTGAATATTTTTTTCGAATCCGACTGATTGATCCGGAGATTAGCGCGGTCAAACAATCAAACTCTTTAGCTTTATTATTACAACTTAGAAGTATGGTATATGTATGTGTAGATATAGATTCTGCAGTAAGTACCTACCTAAGTAAAAATACCAATGAAAAAGTAATATTCGGAATTGTTCTGTGACACAAAAAATAGTAAAAGAAGAGATTTGAAAAACAAGCGATAAGTACCTACGTTTATCGTTTTTCATGAAACTATCCGAGTATTAAGTGTAATTTAATATAATTATATGGCATCGTCGTTTTCCCCCAAATTATTTAGTCTCAGGTGAATGTCTGTGGCGCCTACATACTTCTTGTTTTAACGAAATTTGGGCTCTTTTATGAGCCGGTCGCCCGCGCCGCCCGGTGCTCACTTTCTCTGCGCATTGATAAACCTTAAAATACTATACTTGGACAGTAAATCCTTATTTATTATTATGTTGTTAAAAGTAAACAATATATTTATAACATGGGATTCCTCGATAAGATGATTTCTTATTCTTATATAAGAAATCTTATCGTAAATCTCATATATATGGTAACCCAATTGTACCTATGTGATCATGAAATGTATATAGAATAGCAATTAAAGTACAGATATCGTATCTCTTTGTATTCCAGCCTAAAGAAACTTAACGAATATCTCACTAAAGAAGCATGTGTGTGCGCAGTAAAGTTGATAAACAGTTTTCCTTGTCGGCTTTCTCTGCGTAGAGAAATTTTAGTAAAACGCTAAGAAAAGCACTCATTTATGCATTTTTTTAAATTATCTAACCGACATCTATATCTTTGTATTTTTTGAGAATTCTTTCTCACTCTATGGGAGAAATATAACAGAAGAACTTAGGTACAGATTAGTAAACAAGTCCTGCCATTTCAAGCCACTCTTCATTCTCCTCACATGTTTATTCTTCTAGATAATTTATTTCCTTGTTAGTCAAATGTCTCGCAGCATTGTGTTACGTAGTAAGTGTCTAAACGTTAACAATAATTGTTAGGCAATTTAAAAAAAAACATGTAGGGGCTAGTAACAACTTCAAAATATTTAAGAACTACAATAGACCAGAAGCAATTTACAAAAAATATCTAGGCCTTTTGTTCATCTGTCGTATGTAAACGTAAGTAGTTTATGCTTTTCACAAAAGTCCTCCACGCTTTCTTCGTGTAAGTAAGCAAGCAACAAATTTTGCATTATGTAATACCGCTCGCTGCGCCCGCGCCGGTCATCGATCTGTCAGATATTATCTAATTATTACCTAATAGTTTATTATGAAATGGTTAATTTAAATATTGACATTCGATCATTTGCAGAGTTTTATGATCATGTGTGATGTTTGAGAATCTCTCAAAATTTTATAAATAGCTGTGCCCCCCGATTTTACCCGTGAAGTTGAATAACTTAAAACCTTTCTCAATGAACTGGTTATATCTAACACAGAAATATGTATTTTTTTCTAATAGGGCTGGTAGCTCCTATTATAAACGCATTCGAACATACACACAATTACACAAAGTCTATATTAGATAGATACTCTAATCTATAAAAGTATCTGTAAAAGATTCAACGTCATTCGTCAAAAAGTCAACATTATTTACCTGTTATTGAGAAAAGTATAAAAGGACCGTTGGTTTAAAATATAGTAGATAACTAGATAAATATTAAATATCAATAACTATAACCAACAAAACAATCCAAGTACTAGTATATAGTAGTACTAGGTGAAACTAAATATTATGCGCGTATCCAATCAAACCGTACGCGTTGAAGTCTTTTGTGAGGCAGTTATTAGTTCCAGCGTGGCCTGTTATTTTCCTTGCGTGTTATTTATTTATATATTTGTTAATATCACAATTCATGTGTATTTAGATACAGATGAGCAATATCGAGTTATTTTTCATGTTGTATCATCGATTTATTCGTTAACACAGGTGGTACATATTTACTTTGGCATTTTGTAATGTTTTATGGCATGACATGTTTTTTGGATAAGATACAAATATATAGGTAGGTATGTTTATGTAGATTATTATGGCAATATTTAATACTTATTAACTATGTCAAACCTATTTAACTATTACGGCTATGAGAAACCTATACTTTTGAAACTCTCACTTAGACTTGTAAACATTGATGCATACTGTACCTATTTATACGTATGTACCCAATCAGCTGTTGATCTTCCGGATAAATAATTATTTTCTCCTTTATTTTGAAATGAAAACTTTGTAGGTTATACAGGAAATTGCAAATTGTATGATAAACTTTGTCGAGTTGCAGTATCGCGCGATGGTTCAGAGTATTACGTCACACACTTGAGAGCAAAGTGGTCAAGGAGCTAATTACGTGGAATCGTGTGCGTTTCGAACGCTGCAGGAATTGGGCAGGCAGAGAGGTCGAAGACCTGCGTTCACTTTCTCCCATTCTTTTAAACCTACCACGTTACACACTACTGAGATTATATATCTAGGTATTGCTGACTTGGCTGTATACATTTTAACGCATACCGAAGTATCTACAAGAGTTATGTAAACTATATTTAAAGTAATAAACAGTAAGATGTTAAATTGAGAATGCATGAGTGAAGGAATCTATCTGTCGTTATTTATAAAATATGTATTATTATTCATAACAAAAAGCTACTACAGGTACAAGTACATTGCAAAAAAGTTACTGAGAATTGCAGCAAACTGACGAGACGTAAATTTTGTGCAATTATATTGATTAACAATTTGACAATGATGATCGAACTATCGTGTATCTTTTTTTGAATTAGGCCATCAGGTGTAGTTAGTAACTAAGGATAGCGCTACACCAGCCTGAGGTACGGCGCTGAAAGTTCCGCCAAACACACTCGCAATGTTTTTTAACTAACTTATGGCACATCAGCCAAAGACGCCGCCGCCGTGGTATTCAGACTGTTTGGCGCGTTTTGATGTGTCATGCCAACCAAATACTACCACCGATAGAAGTGTCGGCTTTTATTTGCGAGCGCAGTGGTCTCTTAGAAGTATAGGCGCTACACTAACAAAGTCGCTACGTAATTTTGCAAACAAATTTATCAGCTTTCAAAAACGTGTTCAAAACTCGATTCCTATTCCGACGCGATGTCTGCTATTGTAGACACATTATGTAATAGTAAATTGTAATTATTATACATGTGTGAATTTAAAGAAATGCTGTTCAATATCCGGCCATTGAACTTTCAAATCATGTAACGTCTAGAACTTGAAATTAGTAATTTGATGATTCATATTTATTGCCTACTTGATCTGTCTTAATTGAAGTTCACGAATACCAAGTAAGTACTTCATTATAATTAATTACTTAATTGAGATATAGAGAGCGTAAATAAATATGTCCTGTTAAATAGATATAGAGTCCGTATACATATAAATGCGATTTAATTAATTAATACAACTGACAGCTATTCATTCAAATTGCAGTCTTTATGTCGTTGCTCACAGAAGCCACTTCTCTCGTTAATTTCCTCTGCAGTAGGCAGATGCCGGTACATGACAGCAGCACCCCGCATTTTTCTTGCATCATCGCCAGATGTTTGCTCGTTACCAAATACAGCTGTTTGCATTTTATTAACAAAAGGAGTTATTTTACAAACTAATAGTCTGATGCAACTGGTTTCTTCTTCTGAACCTTGTTGTTTGATAAGATCCTCGATATCATCAGGTAAAGATTGATTCTTTGCTGTCTCGAGGAGATCTTGAAGCTTTCTGTTGTTCTTGTTGAGAATCCATGTCATAGGGTCGTCGGAGCGGTGAGGTCTTTGAGAGCGTTTGGGTCCTGCTAAGAATGTTGATATCTGAAATGATGACAATCTCAGTTTTAGGTACTTATACCTAACTGTTAACAAAATACTCAGAATAAAAGTTCATAGTAGAGAATTCACAAAATTCCGATCTAACTGAACTGCATATATCATCATTGAGGTCATAAAAATATAATTACAGTAATTTGGTTTTCAATCTTAAATTATGTATTAATGTCCTTAGTATTGTTAACAATAATAAATAATATTTTTATACATATGATATGTTATCCATAACTATAAGGAGTGTTGTTTGCGCGAACGCATATGTTATAAGATGCAAAAAACAAAAGAGCAATAATCTTACAATTTAAAACAAATCTGAAAAAAGTACGGACCGCGATTCTGTAGTTATAGCTTCATTAAAAAAATGCCTTTAGTATAAATGTTATTATCGCTTTTACAATTTTTGTTTAGATTATATTAGTTTCATAAGTATTCCACTATTCAGTTCCTATAAAGAAATGTTGGCGCGATATTATCGTTAACTAAAATCATAAAACGCTCCAAGTACCTATTGGTTTGGCTACATTCCAATTAGTTGCCTGTGAAATGTAACTGAAAAGGTTAATTATGTTGTTAACTTACCATTTGAGCTACAAACACTAGCGCATTAACTGCTACAGCGCTAATTTGATTTGGCTGAAGACCAAAAAGTCGAACTAGATGCTTCAATGGTGTCAGTGGACTCGGAGCCTCATCTACGTTGGAATTAGGTCTAGACTCCTCTGGTAAACTTTCTTCTCTATCTGCAGAGCCATGAAAGTCATCATTATGTGGAGGTCGACGGCGACCTGTCGTCGGATGTGGGTTGTTTGCTGTCTGGAACGCTTTTACCACAAATTCTGCTACTTTCAGTGCCACTGATTCAGAAGCTAGAATAAACAAATAATCACTTAATACTTGATAATTAGTACTTTAAAGGCTGGTTTAGAAAATATCACTTGGAGTACGTAATTCCCCATGGTTTGTCATATTACTTAGTACATATATGAGTAGGTACCTACCTACTCATATATGTACTAAGATCATACATCGGTGGAAAGAGTATCATCTAATCTGTATGTTGCAAGTATCTGTATTCTGTTCTTACTTACATGGTCCTAGCGTTAATAAATAGTTTTTGAAAAAACTAAAAACTTACCAAGAAAGTCCTTCGCATATTGCACCCCACTACTTAAGCGGTCCATAAAACCTTCGGCCCTAAATTGTTCATTACCCGAAACCACATGAAATAATAAAAGTATAAAACACAACACATGTGTCGCCATCTCGAGACCGAGGCTGAGACTACAATGAGCACTGATGTAGTGACTATTGTTCCATGGTTCGTTTCTTCCAATAATGGGTGCGCAAGCGCAACTGTCGCATCAGAGCATAAAATTTGCGACTAATTGTGCTCTTTGTACAGGATGTTTTAAATATAAATCGCAAAAAGGTAATGTAATATTTAATTTACTCAACAGATTAAGTTGGAAGTGGTATATATAAATAGTTTTACTTTCTCAAACAGATGGCGCTACTAGTAAGTTATTTAAATAAATTCAACGAAAAGTTAACACGTTCTGTCCATGATAATAAATAAATAATCGTGGAATGATACCGAAGTCCCAAATGATCTTAGTTTTAAATGAATAGTAGGTACTATAGTCTATCTTTGTTATCAAATCAATTCAATTTAAATCATTTATTCGCATCTATTTTTATAAAACATGACAAAACGCTGATGACTTATCTATTTATTTTATTTCACGTAGATACAATAAAATACGTTGTAATTGGTAGTAAATACGTATATAAAGACAATGGCTTTCACGACTATACACAATAATTGAAAATGCAACGGTAGTAGAATTGATATTTGTGCGTATTTAAAGCACCCTGTAAGTTGTAAGAAAAGAAAAACTTGTAGAAAAGAAGACAATAGACACGGAAACATTAATAAACTAGACGTGTATACTACTCTCAAGATTTTTTAAATTATTGTTATGGTTACTACATTCAACATTCAAAGACTTTCATGGCAAACTCGAACATGTTCAGTTTGGGACAATTTTTACAATAGACTCTACCACCGCTTCGGAATACAACGGCAAATAAAACATTTATTAACTGACGGATTAGCAGAAACATATATATCTGTTTCGCCTAAAATTGGGCTATATTACGAAACTACATATACAAACCTGTCAAATTAGTTAAATGAAACAAAAGATAGATTACAGTTCGATGAAATGTTCATTCGAAACATCTATGAAGCTGCAAATGTGGTGAAATTAGCCCCCTTTTGATTAATAAACATCCAATAGGGTAGGAATTATAGTGGATGCATCTATTTATTTTTAAGATCTCCAAGAAATATATTGATGATTGCATAGATATAGGAAAGTAATGACGGTAAATACTTGTGTCAACTCATACACACGCATAATCTATGATGAATAAAAATAATGGCCTATTTAATGTGACCGTTACAATGTTTTTCTCGCTCAACAGACCACAATAAACGCATCCCACGCGACGAATGCGCATTTCAGCATCTCGCATTACACTGAGTGACTGTCCTCCCAACATGTTGAGGCTTCTGCTGATAACTTGCACGTTGTACAAAGTCATATCATCCGATATCACGACGGAAGAAGTCCAGTTCCTCAACGAGTTACCTCTCGACAAGCTTTTAAGACTTAAGACATCGTTAAAAGATTTAGTAACAGATAATTACGAAAATGTCACTACGACAACGCCAAGTTACTTGCAAAGTTTCGGTGCTCAAGCCATGGCTATTAGAGCACCCCCAATAAAGAGGGGGGATTATGAAGAGAGTGTGTACAAGAAGGAAAGTTACGGCAAGATAAGTAATATATTCTCTATGTCGGTGACAACGCTTGCATTTTTGGCGTTTGGTGGTTACTTGCTGTGTTTAATAGTGCAGGCTGTGAAGTCGAAACAAAACTACAATAACACATTTCCAGCGCCTCACCCAACGACGTTCTTCGTAAGTTCAGGACTAAAGAAAAAGCCTCAACCTCAGTTCGCATCTTATGGTAGAAGAAGAAGAGATAATAGGGTCAAGAGGAGCTTTAAGCAAATGGATTTACCTCCAGAACAATTGTTTTCAGCATTATTACAAGTTTGTGAAGGATACGCGAAATGGAACGAGCGGTTCGGTGATATTATAGATTAATATTGATTAAAAAAATAATAAAAAATATGATAAATTGGTAATGTACATAAATTGAGTATCTACAAAAACCAATAATTTTTCCCAAAAACGTTGAAAATTATAAATAGTCGGCAAAATATGTTATAAGTAACAAGTAAACACCTACAATAATATCTAGAAAATAATAATTTAGCACATGATGAATTTATTTAAATAATAAACAATGTATTGTCTTATGTAATATTTACATATTATTTAGCTAACTTTTAAACTAAAAGTGGTTATATCCAGTTTGTACCTATCCAGGGAACGCGGGTGAAACCGTGGTTGACAGAGTAGGTATACTATATACATATATACTATGGTATATTTGAAATATTAGGTATGTTACTTTATCATGATTTATAATCTCTGTTAGTTAATTATGTAGGTACTTGCTTAAATTACTCTGAATAAGCAATAAAATAATCTAAGACTGATGCTATTGGATGAAGCTAATCCACAAGTGTCTTCGTAGCCTAGCAAAAACAATCAATCGTTGAATCTACGCCAGAATCGCATCACATTACTTTGTTAGTTTGAGTCACCTTTGATAGTTCAGGTAGAAGCAAAACACTCAAAATGTGGTGCAATTGTCTTGTACCCAAAATAACTAAAGATTTATTTATAAGTTTAAGTATGTGTAATCTTATTAAGAATCAGCACATAATGCCTATGAAGATGTTATTATTTTTCACTAAAAGCAAAGCACCACAAAACGCTGTTTACATTAAATGCAGGAAGCCAGATTGCCCAGCAATATACCTACAATTTGTAAACGTTTTCAAACTGTCAAATAATCACGCTAACACCTAATAATAGCTGCATCTTCGCTTTAAAGATTCCATTGTAGATTCCACTCAACTGGCGATTTGCTTTTCTCTTCCATCGTTTAATTTGATATCTCAATAACTTAAGGATAAAGTTTACTTTTGCGTGTCTGGTTGAAGATTTTTATGATATTTCAACGTGTAGCAAGTGTTCTGTTCTGTTTGTAAGAGGCGGGTAATGAGGGTGCTGCGTTTGGTCTGTCATCGCCCGGCCTCTAACTGTTTACGGGCGGAACAACACTCATAGTCAGGTTACACGCGAAACACCCGTGTAACTTATAAAAATCTTCTTATAAAAATAATTATTTAATTATTTCATACGTCGACGATGAAAAAGTAATTTATTTATACAAAATGAATTTCATGCATATCGAATCTTTTTATTTTTTCTATAGAAAAACAGATACAGGCGCATAAATTTAATTAAGGTGGATGGATAGATAGCAGGTTTCATGCAATACAAACTCGTGCTAATTTTAAGAGCTGTATTTTCGCATAATTTGAATTTAAATAGAGAGATTTGTTTTTATTTTGTACTACATATACCGTAATATAAGAATAACAAATTTTGCAGCTTTAGTCAATTACGTATTTTTCGCCCTTCTTACAATTATCAAGAAATTTTACATTTTTGGTGACCAGTGATTGTTTAATCAGTTTTTAACGGCAGCTAAACCGAATGTTGTACAATCCGACCATTGATTGCGCCGTTGGTGGCTGTGAGATAAGGGCCTGTCCACACCACATGCCTCTTGTTCACGATGACATGTAAATACAACATCGTGAAAATTAAAGATAATTATCTTTACATAAACTCAATATTTTTTATGGGTTGCTACTTGCTTTACTGAAATGACTTGTAAACTAAAATGTTTTTAAATTTAACAGGCGTACCTTGTGTATTTACATGTGAACAAACTTTAATAGACGCAATCCAAATAGTTTATTGATGGTATCAGGAATACATCAATATCACTATGATAGATACTTTAATTATAGGTAGGTATATACATCTCATGATGTTGGCATACTTTTACTTTTATTCAAAATTTTATGTAGATAAAGAATAAAATCGAATATGTATGATTTTTTAAAACTTATTTTTTATAGAGATTTAAGTTTATTTTATAATCCAATGATAAAAATAAATACAAAAGGTCAATTTTGTTTACCGAGTACCTATAACAACCAATTTCCAATAGAATAGTTTCCAATTTTATTGAAATGACTCGATTTATTTGCGCTAATATGAATCGAATGGGACAGATATAATCGAGCGTGTTTAGGTCAAAGGTTTACGATTGGGGACCCTCTAAAATAAATTGAATTCGACTCGGAATCGCATCGTAAAAGAACTCATCGTGAGACTTTACAATCGATCGATTCAACATGTTATGGGAGACATGGCAGAGCTGTAAAACAAAATATACTTAAGTATGCAACTAGACACTTATATTATATACATTTAGTGGTTTTTTTAAACGATGCATAACATTTTCTACTCACTACAATTCATACATATCTTTAATTCAAAGAGAAAACACTTCCTTCTGGGAACCTTGCCGTTGGTCGGCAGCAGCGGCCGCCTCGAGGAAAGATTTTATATGTAGGCACTTAATTTGTATATTTGTTGTAAATATTGACATATGTAATTTAAATTATAGTAATCAAATGTTTGAATATAAGTTCAGTTATAATATAAGTCATAACATTTCTTTAATTTAAGTGAATTAATAAGTACCAAATTTTGTTTTAAAAAAAAAATATTTGTGTAGGTTGGTATATCAGTAGATACCATCTCCAGATAACTCAAACTAAAAGGTATAACTACTACCATAGAATAAATAATATACTGCTACTATTGTAAATCTAGACTTAGGTATTGGTATGTAATATAGATATTTTCACCCTGATGTTCATGGACACAAATGGTTGCCCTGGATGGCAATCGGTCTCACAACCAGAGGCAGTCAGGGTATCTAACCTCTACATTAATAGCCCCGTAGAAGACTACCTTGCCCTTATACCACATCATCACGTATCGTGCGCTTATAGTAAATACAAGTAAAATGAGACTCCATAAGTCTGTATATGGATTATTCTTATTTATAAACGTCTACTAACTGAGTGTTATAATATCTTCTATATACTGAAAAGTACTATCAAATGGTATCGGGATTTCAGCAAACTTTTTAATGAAAAATACTTAAATCACATTACATCACACAACATTATGTTACAGATGTTGAGGATCCTCCGATGCCTACTAGAATGCGTTGATGAAACATTTAACTCTAATGTTGTGCGACAACTCATCACGATGTCTTGTCCGTCTTACTACCTTTTATGTAATCTATTGGCTATTACCCGAAAGTACCTATTAAGAACGTCGTTCGTATTACCTCGCTAAGCTTATTTGGCCGCCCGCCCGTAGTTTGCAGGCATTAGGCACTCATTCCAAATCAATAATGTTCAACTTAATAGTTTGCGGCCTCTTTGACAAAGTTTATAGCGAATTTTATAGAAATCCATCTATATTGGGTATCAGTAACTCTTTTAATCATTAATTGGACGTAAAATGTAGGGTGGTCACAAACTGGAGATAAATACCACTCTGAGAAAAGTAATTAAATTAAAGAAAATATTTAAGTAGGTATCGTTTCATCATATTAGGACTTTTCGTTCTTTAATATACCTAAGCGTACCATTATTATACTACACCCGCGTACACGGACATGGGGTCTGCACATTAGAACCAAAATGGTCTCACACTGTACGCGGTTTCAAAGGAGTTTCATGCCTCGGGGGTCCAGGTTGTTGAATGAGCTCGATGTGGTTTTCCAAAGGAAGTATGTACAGGGGGTTTGAAGAGATTCTTGCAGGTTCTGAAACCTGGTACTGCTGACCACTCAGCGCCCGCCGCCGCGCGAGCGAAAGCGCGCGGACCGCTATGCGCGTTTGCTACCTAAGTAGTAAGTACCTACAAAAAAAAAAACCAGTTTAGGTTTCCGAAGGCCCCTTCAATTGCAAAATTTATAAGAAAATCATCAGGGTCTTAACTATAATAATATAAATAAGTTTGTACGTTATATAGTTGATTTTTATTCTCAACAAATTACAAGATTTCCTATAACATAAATAAACACTTCAAAATTCTTCAAAATCATAGTTAGGTAAACACTACGTTTATGAAATTATGTATAATACATTTGCCTACTGATTGACTGTATGCATACCTACAAGTACAGAAATATTATAATTGCTGCATTATCTAACTTAACACATCCGGGCGTTCTAGGGTTTTCAACATCGTTCAGATAGGTAATGCACGATGGTCGTAATTAACATATAACGAGATGCATTGACAGAGTATAACGTATTGGTAGGTATGAAAACATTTAACTAATAACTGGCTGTTAGGTAAATATTGTGAGGAAATTATAACCTTCGATATAACTAGAGATGCCGCGAGTAGAGGTTATGTTGAATAGCAATTAATCGGCATTCCCTTTATTGCGGACATCTATTTATTCGACATTTCCTACATCCTATTCCTCCTATATCCTACTAATATTCATGGAAATAGGAAAATAAAACAAATCATATTCCCTGTATATCAAACTATACTTTTTAACTCGCATAAACATTAGATGTATCGGGAATGTGGGCAAAATCACGGTGAGAAGCTAGTATGTCACTTTACATAATATTTTTATGTTTAGTATATTAAAATTTCCATTATTACCATATGAATAAATTTGGCTACTAAAATGATCATAATATTCATATACTATGTTCGAATACGCCAATAACTTATTATTACAAATGGTTAGGTAACAAATTAGCATTAAATTGGCTCTACTCTAGGTACGCATAGGTACCTTACCTACTCTAGCAAACATTTTTCACTAACAAGACTCACCCATACTTGCAACATACACGGGCACGCAACCTTTTAGGCATTACATTAAGTATCTAACAATAAATATATCAGTTAACAAAATACATCGCGCACTCTGTTGACAAATCCTGCAATAAAATATAAGCATTTACAATAAAATTAATTATTATTTACACGGCGCAGTGGGCGCGCGAAGTGAGGGTAGAGTCGTGTGGATAAGACTGCGCACTACTGCACCCACCAATGCATTACCTACCTTTTTAATAGCCACAGTTGAATTAGTTGTTAGCTCGTAGTGTACTTGTAGCACGACGTCGTGGATCTTGTATCACCGTAGACCAACTGTGAAAATAACTGTTGCTAATAAATGACCATTCTAAATGTTAATCGTAGCACAATCGTAGCTGTGTTGGTGTTGAACATATGAAATACATACTAATTTCTGTCCGCGTTCCCAGTATAAAAAATAGTTCTAAGCAAAAAGTCACGTCGAATTGTTACTGCGTGATAAAAGGATAAACCAACAAACAGACTTTCGCATCAATAATATTTCTAGTTTCTGATGCCCACGCTTTAAAAAGTACCACCCTTGTTTTAAAAAGTAGCCGTACATAAGTAGGTAATTAACTGGTTTTCCTCTTTTGGAGTTAATCTTACTCAACGACTATAGTATTAATTAAACAATTTATCGTTTGATACCGAAAGTTTAAGGCCGATATTAGTTATTTCTTTCCTCAGCTATCGTCGAATATAGACAAATTGCGGACATAAAAAATTACTGACGCAATAAAGGTATGTCCATATTTGATCCCACACCAGTTCCGCCATGCTGGAGGTCTGGGGACCCCGCGGCGCCTTGCTTTATCGCACGCTGCGCGCGCGCCGGACACCTCACGTCTCTAAAGAGTAGGGTCACCATCATATCTAGCAAGAATCAGACCACTCTAGAAACACCCAGCTGTCACGGGAATTGTCAAAGCAATTTGTGGGTAGTATCTTTTTCTCTTTCTCTGCTACTTCTGTTATTTGTGCCTAGAAATTCATCATTATGTTTTAGTAATTTAATAATATTATAAGATGATGGTCTTTCTTTACTTTCATATAGGTAATTACAATCTATATTTGATTTCTGAATATAATCTGTGATAGGTATTTAGGTTTCAAAACGTTCACCTATGTAATAGGTCATAAGTTATTTCAATTCCAAGTACCACCTATCATCGAGTTATCACAATTAAACACTCTAAAAACATAAAAATAAGGTCCACCGTACACCGCTACCCCTATTCTTTATGAGCATCCCGCGGCAATCATAATTCGTCTCCGCTACCTCGGCCGGCCTCGCAGGCGTCTCTACAGACTTTTATTGTGATTTACACTCGCATAACCTTTGTTACTTCTCTTGAACTCCTTTTTTATGCCATTGCACGATCTGAGTTTACACTAAACAGATATGATGTACAATGTTACTTATTATAATCAATGCAAGGCTGCTCAATACCGGATAGATAACAAGACTGTAGATAATAATTTAATCTATTAATTAATTATATCCCACAGCGCGGTTTCTTTCACCCGCTTTCTCGATAAATCTTATGTTTTCTTAGTGATTAAGAATCTCATATGTTATTCCAACCTATATTATGTGCTATCTATTTTGATAAACATCCAAATTTTCGCATTTGTAATGTCGATATTATTGTAGTCCCCACATAGTATTTCCCACATGCTTACAATTTCCATGACCTTATTTTGAATAGGTGCCTAATAGTGTTTTTTTTTATGCATACAGCCGTTGAAAACTTCAATTTATGTCCCCCTACGCACTGTATGTCAACTTGTATGGTAAAAAACTTGTCATCAAAATAGGCATATTCAGTTATGTTTCGTTATGACTGTCAGTAGGCTGAAGGTTCACGTGGGCAAATAGATGGACAGATGGATGGCAAGTTTATGTTAATACCAGTCGTAAACTTTATAACAGTAAAAATATTTAAAAGAAAATAAACACGCGGAATGTCGAACTTGAAATCTCTATCCGTTGATATTTCAACCAATAAAAAACCTATTTCTTTTTCCCACTTAACTTAATACGATATCCATTAATATTTTATTGATTAGTGATAATGATTTTGTGCATTTATTATTATAAAAATTAATTTAATTCACGTGGGTATATTGGGCTAATTCAAGTTATTAATGGGCTATTAATATTGAATTTCATATTGAATAATGTTTAAAAATACGATTATGCAAATATGATTAGTTCTTAATAAACAGTTTATATATTTGATGGGCGCGCCACACGAGAGCCGGCGCGGCCGCCCGGCTTGATCCGAGCTTTAATTACAATAAATACAACAACACATTAGAATCGATCACATCGGAAAGTTATTCGTGTTATTTATCGGAACTAATAAAAGTGATATACGGTTATTAGCGTCAACTTAATTTCTAGGGATGAGTTTTTGAAAACAACAGTCAAAAACCTTGTAAGTTCTTGTCTCTAACAACTGATCGAACAAAATATGTACAAGATTTAATTTCCAGCAAATCAAATAAATTATTTTTCCGCTGTTATTATGTTTTCTTCCTGGGTAATGAATTAATGTTCACTAGGAATTTTAAAAAGTACTGTACAGAACCCAAATCTTTCTATGAATCTATGTTTTGACTGCTTAGTTTATGATTCGAATGCAGGAACAGATACAAGCGGTTGTTATAGGATCCGTTGCCTCGTGGCGACTCTCACACGATCCGGTATTATTTATTGCGTTTATTGGGCGCGAGCTTATGCGCCGATATAAAGCATTTCCTGAGGCGACAAACACCGGCGACCCGACACGGAGGTTTATTCTAAAGACTTTTTACGTATTTATTCAGACATTCAAATTAATATAATATAAAATAAGTGAATATTTTGCCAGTACATATTATTATTGTAGTATTATGATTATTGTACCCATACGTACATGGATTAAATTGTGCTTTTTTTCTCAGTTCAGTGAACTTTAAGAGTAAAAAAACTTTGAATAGAAATTACAATCACGGGTCTCAACCATGTGAATATCATATAAACGGTGCTATTACATACAATAAGCTTCTGCCTCGTGGTTTTACGTAGGTACATTATGTACAAAATACTCGGGGTCTCAGTATTTGTTATACTGGTAAACTATCTCTATGCAAAAGTCATAACGATTCGTTGCTCCCCATTGGCGACGGTGTCCATTGAAACTTTGCCTGCATGTCTCTACTATCATTCAGTTACCCTCCACTGTCGAGTGAATACAGAATAGGTACCCTCGGTTTCCCGAGCCAGTCTCGTACGGCAGACTTATGAGGATAATTCATGTCAACAATACAGTTTATTAACAGTTAGTTATGCTCGCCGTGATGATATCGCGCCTACAATTAAATATTAATATGTGTTCGAAAGGTCGTGGGCGTCTCGTTGTTGGATTTATCAGCTGTTTAATGAGCCTCTATGTTACTATAGAGCCACATACATATAAATGTATGTTAAGGATAGGTAAGTTTATTGTTGAGTTATGCTAAACGTTTCTAGCATTAGTACCTTTTTGTTTTCACTGTTTTATACCTAAGGGTGCAAGCAGATCACTTCCGTGTTCGTCCGTCTGTCGCAGAGCTCCAAATCTCAGAATTTGGAATAACATGATAGTCTTGATTACAAGTTTATATATTACTCATAAATAATAGGATAAAAAGATATTTAAAAATTAGTAGTCCTTTAAAAAAAGTTTCGGAACCCTAATAATAATTGGGCGAGCCTGACTCGCTTTTGCTTATGACATTTTTTTCTACATTATTGTACAAAAGAAATTTTATCTATAGCGTTAGAAAGGTGGGATCAATTAGTTAATTATTAAAATATATACACTACTAAAACACTCTAATTACAACCGAGATAATGAATATGCACAAAGCAGAAAATAACCTATGCATTTCAAGAGAAAGCTCGCGTGCACAATGAAATGGTAAGAACTTGGTACCTTCATCATAAAGTTGAGAGAAAAAAAGTGAATTGATTGCCTCCCCCCGTGCGTAAACATGTCCACTGACGCTCTCGTAAACTGTAAGTGGATATTTTTAATGGCGTCGATATTTAATATTTATTGCGACACAGACACCCAATATGAACGGCGATTTGTTTAAACAATCGTGTTTTATCGATATGTACTCGGGCAGGACCTGGCTCTGATAACGAGACTAGCCAGCTAGGTCTGGTCTAGGTCATAACATATGCAGATTTAACACTAATGTATTGTTTATGCCTAGCATTATCTATGAATAAACCCATGCAGAATTATGCACAATTTATTTATATTTATTGATTACGATTAGGATGCAAAATTATGAATTACACTTCAGATTTTAATTGACTTTTATAAATTGTTAGATAATAAAAATAAATAATCGTCAGGAAAAATACACTTAAAAAATATAAACAGAACTACGTGCGGTGTTTATCAATCACAGATTATATTCACAACTTCAATAGCAATTACAAAAGAAACAAATTAAATTGGGATGCGTTCCGGAGACCGCGGCCATCGCTCTCGAAAGGATGTTATTCTGTTTGTTGACTCACTTATTTCGATACGGAATGGCCTAATTGTAGTCCAGCGTAACTCAGTAGACATCTATAGACATTTAACAGTGGTTTAACTATCATATAAACAAAAGCAGACTTAATAAATCTCCCGTAAGTTGTAATTTCCGGAAAGTGATTCAAATTTTATTTGAATGATCAAATAAGGAAGTCGTTGTGAACACCCGATTCAGGGTTTAATTTCAGGTTCACAATAAATCATGATGTATTTTTGTGAATGCTCTCATTATGTAGGTATGTATGGAGTTAGTGATCATTATAAGTTTTTGATTTAGTGTTATTTATTATCATATCATTTTACGGTTTCTAATAATAATAAAATATTTCCAAAAAGATTTAAGCATTCAATACATAGGTTAGGTATATACATTGGCACATTATATCATAAATAGCTTGGATAAATATTTAAAGTTTGCAGTACTTATACTAGGCAATGCCTGTGTCGAAAGTAGTTTCTCTCTATTTTATTACTATAGCTTTCCACCCCGCGGTTTATACGTGTTCCCCTATTTTACCCCCTTACTTAGGGCAAAAATTTTCAAAAATCCTTTCTTAGTGGATGTCTACGTCATTAGTTATCTATCTGTAAGTCAAATTTAAGGCCAAATAGGTACCAGTCAGAACAAATAATTATATTGTATGTACCTATAGGTAGATAAGCCTTAAATTTTTTCATATGTAGTGTTTTCATTTCCTTTTCGATGAAATGAATTATTGAATGAAATATGTTTTATTGTAAACCACATAAATGAGAGCAATATTAAAAATAAGTAAAGTAAAAGCACCTATATTAATACAGACGGTCTTATCGCTTTGCGCACGACGGAAGTTATTTATGTGGATTTTTTCTCTAAGTCATATATTTCTCTATACAGTATATTTTTTTCATCAGTACCTATAGTTAAGCATTTTTTAAATAGATTATAGTTGTAAAACTTTAGTTTATCTAAATTTCGATGCAATATATAATACTTCTCGTGGCAATGTCATATTCCCTGTATTAGATATCAACGCAGGTTCATATCATTCAATCATATTTGATCAAATTTGCTACGAAATATTATGGCGTTATATTATATTAAAATTGGTAGATTTAACAAACATATAGTCCTCGATAACACCTATCATTTACTTACTTTTTTTAGATCAAGTATTACTGTGGCAGCTACTTATACAATTTCTGTCTTACTAAGAATCCTATTTTAAAATCGAAAAATCTCAATTTCCCGCAAAAAATCCAAGACAGATGAGCAAATTTACAGATTATGCTAAACTATAAAATATCGTGGATGGTAAATAAACCATAGCAATGATTTACAGTTGTTGCAGCTGCCTTGTAATTCACACGTGTGGTCGTGTAATACATTTTGCTACAAATCTTTTGATCCTATTGGCGTTGGGTTTATATCAACCGACTATTTATAATTATGCTGATTTATGTTCATATGATATCAAGCATATTTATGCTAATTTGTTACCTGTGCGGCGATAATTTAAAATTAAACTAATTGTGTTTGTATAGATAAATATACCTAGATACTGTAATGACGTTCTTAAGTCGTAGCTTCAAGTATTCAAGTAAGCTAACATTTTGTTACAAATTATAACGTACTATATAGGTATAATCCCTCAACTTTAGTCTCGTAGGTATTCTACTAACGAATATGTATAAAGTAATTATTAGCCCCTCGCTGTCCCGATATAAATAATATCCTTGTTAATCTCCTTGGTCCAAGCAACAACTTCTAGTCTGACAAATTTTCATATAAAATAAATCCTTTAGGTGACTGCGTAACGTTCCTATGCTGACACTATTTATATCACTACTATCAATCTCGACTACCTACATCAAGATAAAAAAATAATAATTTTCTGGAACATTAACATTGGTACTGTGTCTTTTAAAGTACCTAAGTATCTATTGGTATACAATAATAACGACCACTTAAAACTCTATTTCATAATTAATAGAATTTAACGTCTGCAAAGTTTACACATGTGTTAATCCTATAATTAGTTACAATAATGGTGAGCATGTGGGTGCGTATATCTACACGTACCTACATAATCATTTCGTTAGCCACAGATCATTGATACTTATCGAGTAAACAGCGTGGCGTGCGGCCGGAGCGAAACTCTTTAGTAATGATGGGATCTATATCTGGTGCTGCGGATGTATCACAGGTGTTTTCTGACAGGCAAAATAAACTCAACCGTAATCGATTTTAGAGTTTTAGAGCTAACAGTTGTTCTCGAATCGATTGATTCTGTATTATGTGTAGGTAAGTCGGTGTAATCGAGTGCGGAAGATACAGCAGTTTTATTCCTGGAATCGTATGGTCGATTGTACACTTGTATAAATTTATTTGTACTGAACGAAATTTATTAATCGTAATCTCCTTGTTTCAAAATCTGTTTTGTTTATACGTCTCGTTTACGGGTAATTATGCACGTAAATTTATCACCTGTACAATTAACTTACAAGATTTTTTTAAATATTACCTACTGCAAACTAACAGGCCTAAGACGTGTTAATAAGAAGATACCCAGACTGAAATGAATCGTGCATGAATTAGCTAAGATGTATCGTTCCAGACTTTTTTCTTTCGCCTCCTCAAAGATATTTACTTAACAAAAAATTATAAACACCCACAAGTGCAAATAAAACGAATTACGGCAAAGAAATTTAATATATACGCACATATAACGTACTTAGCTTCCGCCCTGCAGTTTCACCCACTTTCCCAAGGGGTATTTTATTTCCCGGGATAATATAGCCTAAAATATTATTCCAGGGTATTTTCCATTTATACGTGCCAAGTATCATCCAAATCTGTTCAGTAGTTTTTACGTGAAAGAGTAACAAAAATTCATCCATACTCACAAACTTTTGCATTTATATTATTAGTTGGAATAGTAGGAAGTAGGATATTAGTAGGTAGGATAATATGGAATAGGTATCTAGATATTCTAGCTACGCGTGGAAAGGTCATTAAGGTAAATTATACATTTTTAATTACCTGTATTTTAAGTCTCAGGAAAAGATTAGTTTCTAAAAGACGTAGTCGTTTATGATATTGTCCAATAATTCATAGTTTATATATTTTGAGTACCTATATTATGCCAAACAAGAGTAGTAATTGGCTTTGGCGTTGTTAAAAAAAACAAGAAAGAATCAAGGTAGATAATATTCGTAAAAAAAACCACAAGCAAATACTTTGACAAGTCAGGTGGACTTTCCATCAGATGGCCCGCCTGCCTAAAACAATTAATTATATTTTGGTGCTTTATTATGTTTTATTTATTTGTTATTCCTAAGGCAAAAAACCCAGAATAAAAATATTAAATTGGAAGTAATATGACGTTTTATAAAATAGGTACTAACTGTTATCTGCGGAACCGCAGATCCATCTAACCATGTTTCGGGTGTGATAAGTGTCTTGTGTTTATTTTCTTATTTATAAAAATAAGTTTAACCGTAAAAAAGTAGTTTTTCATACCTATTAGGGGTTGAAGTTGAATTTAGAAAATCTTTTCTTGGTAGATTTAGTGCCATACCGCAGTAAGTACTTACCATCAATTTACAATAAGTTTTGAGACAATTGGCTAATTTTGTTTTTCCCTTTTCCACCGTGAAAGGGGAGTGGGAAATAGCTAAGCGGAATGGTAGGTTTACATTTCCACCCACAAAGAGTTTGGTGTGTCGATGTTGTTTTAACAAGGAAAAAGAGAGAAAAAGCTGAATAAGTTTACTTCAACTCTTTCAGCTCGCTCAGTCCTTTCCGCTTGGCTATTTGTTGGTGGAAATATATGTAGGTACCTATATATGCAGTTTACTAATGGCTCCTAGAATTTTTTCGTGATCAGGGTTGGTCCCATAGGTGGTAGGTAAATACATAGGTAACTCAACTGGAAAAAAAGAAATATTATAGTATACTTATATACCTATATATACTTCGTTGTCCATCTGCCTGGGTGTCTAAACTATTTTCTTACAATCGCGTGGTGCATTAGGTATGTTAAAATTAATATCAAATACAAAAAAAGAAGCTTCTTATGTGAACGCATTAAAAAAAACTTCCCGTTCCCGTTGACTTAGAATCATGAAATTTGGCAAGAAACAAGCTCATAGCACAAGCAGGTACTTAAGTAAAGGAATACCTAAATCTCAAAATCAATAAGTAATTTGTAGCTGCAAAATTTACATTTGCTGTTGGAGAATTGACCGACCGTGATGTATATTATGTAAGTATGGAATGATATTTTCTCAAATACAAAGTTTGTCCTTTATCTAGATACAGATACAGAACCCTTGATGCGCGTGCGAGTCAGACACGCACTTGTCCGAGTTTTTTTTAAATCCCGACTATTCCCGACCTAATTATTAAATTATACTTAAGTGTTTATTTTTTATTATGTTACTAGGTAATTTATTTTGAACCTACTGTTAGATAGTGACACATACCTACCTACCTACTCATTAAATTAAACTGAGTATATTATCGAAATATCTAGTAGCCATTTCATTGTCATCATCTTCCTGCCCTATTCGCAATCTATTGCTAGCACGAACCACAGAAATTACTACCTAGTCTTGTGCTAGCACGAACGGAAATCTCAAATCTTAGAATTCTTAGGGAGGGGACCAGGTACTGTGTGTGCCGTACCTAAGTAAATACCTACTAAATAACTATCGACTCCATTGTAATTTATAGGTACCTACCACTAATCTGAAGAATGACGTAAGCCTCGCAGCAATGAAGTTACTATAACTAATATAAATTCTACTACACTTAAACACAAAGTCATATAAAACACATTAAACACTGTTTATTGTAAACAATTGCAGTTGTTTGTAACATCAGGGTCAGTTAATGCTTGCTCACTCCATAAGCTCCGTGCGTAACGCCCAATGACCCCCGACCAATCAGAACGCATCATTAAACAGGGCACGCCCATTACTTGCGCCCGCGCAGATAGCCGACGCGCGATACTTGTCAGTTTTTCAGTTGCCTCCATGACAGAAGGTCTACTTGGTGTCTTTTTTGTGAACTATGACGTCTTTGAGTGGTGAAATTACGGCAAGTAAATTGAAATTTAGTGTGGACAGTATT
This sequence comes from Tethea ocularis, assembly GCA_963555595.1. Classification (NCBI taxonomy): domain Eukaryota; kingdom Metazoa; phylum Arthropoda; class Insecta; order Lepidoptera; family Drepanidae; genus Tethea; species Tethea ocularis. The sequence goes on along the minus strand of OY741972.1, from coordinate 6,337,267 downwards.
TTAGGGAACAATGAGTCTTCTCATTCGCATAGAAGTTCGGCGATGGAGGCGCCAAAAGTGCAAGAGCCTCCATGCGCGGGATGCGTGGCAGCCCTATACCGGTGCTGTAGGGATGAACCACCCTTGTTACAGTTGCCGCTTCCGCTTTCGTATACACATTTGCATCCGGCTTTGAGGCCTACAACTGGTAAGTTAGAGGAGTGCAGTCTTGCTTATTATACCTTCTGGCTTAAAAATATTACCGAGGTGCTTTTTGAAATATGTTAAGAAATTATAAGTAGGTACTTAGTAAGTAGCTCTGCTGAAATGACTCCAGTTTGCCATAATTCAGGCTAATTCTAGTTTATTCCAGATACCTAAGTACTTATACTTTGTTTATAATTTATATTTTATTCCAATGTATGGACCGATGCCAAATATAGCAAAATTTGTTCTGTCTATTACATACAGTGCTAATTGAGTTAGAATACGAATATGTTTCATATCCCTAATATTAAAAAAGAATTGTGTCCTTAATTCACTCAGCAATGAAGCAACGGATAGCTTAATACTTGACATAAAGATATTATGGGCCGGAGAATAACATAGGCTACTTTTCATCCCGAGATCGTGGGAAAAAACGAATGGAAAGAAATTATAACTGACTGCAGAGTCCAGCAGACCTAATGAATAAAATAAAATAAATAAATGATTAAGTACCTATGTATAATCCATCAAGTGTTATTTGAAATAACTTATTTCTTTTCAAGTTTGTATTAACTTTGTTCCAGTTCCAATTATGTTACTCTATAGTTTTGAGTTAAACAGCCGTAAAACATACATATCGAAACTGACATGAGTTTGTCCACTGAATTTTCAAAACACATACTATGTACTTATGTAGGTAGGTAGACCTTGCTACAAAAATGATTAGTTGCTACGAAATCTCGTAGCAGTCCCTATATTAATAGGTAAGTTGCAAAAATTGTAAACTAACAGGCTGAATAAAATATTTTTTCAATAATTCTTAAAAATATTACCATATAATAAAACCCAAGTGGGGTCCAGGCACCTACAGCTAGTAGGTAGGTGAGAGCTAGTTTACTTTGAAAATGCTTTGCTGTGTTTGATGACTGACTTAATAAAAGAGTTGAGGTAAATTAGAGTTTGATACACGATTTTACTCACTAGGAATATTCTGGAAAGTTTTTTTTTGTAATAAATGTTTGTTTATCTGGGGTTTTCAATCCTGCTGTCAGGAGCTAACCATCTTACAACATCGACCACCGCAGTTATTTGCATGTGAAACAACATTCGTCTAAGGGTCGGTAGTTTGCTCGTTAACACATTATAGCCAGCATTAACTAACCATTACCAAGCATTGATTTAAGTCAGATTGCAAATGGGATTTCACAATACATATTTTTAATCAAGTCAAAAGTAACCAGTAGGTTACATACAGTGTGTTGTTAAGGTTTTAATGAGACAGGTTCATTCCGTATAGTACCTATAAATATTTATTTAATTAGGTACCTACCTTAGTAAAGTTTACAACACTTACCTAGGTATACCTATGCACTTTACGTATATTTCTTCAAAATAACCCTTCTGTGATATATTGAAGCTGGGTAAAATTCTCATTAGAATGTTTAGTATCTTACTTATTTAAATGAGGTGTCATAGACGGTACAAATACGTCTATGTGAGGTGTAAAATATTCAGTCTTAAATAAAATCAGAAATGTAAAGTAATTTAAATACACACACGACGCAAAGTGCAAATTAACCGCCTTAAGATATTAGGTACCTACCTCCTCGTATATTTCATATGTGCTTCATTACAATATTGAAACATTATAATTTCACAAATGATTACGATATTTATTTTGTATTTTTTATTAGTAGGTAATGGCCCCAAATCTGTAGATTACAAACTAAACAAATTTAATCTCACTATATCTCTTTGTAACAAAAAATATAAGAAAGGAACGAAATATAATATTTTAATCCTGCCAGATAGTCCGAATACTTATTTCAACGTGATTTTGCTTACGACCCGTATTACATTTACCCGTATATTAAGAATCTATTTTCAATAAGTTTTAAATGAAAGTCACTAATATTAGTTAAATTCGTAAACAGCAGAATCGGCACCAAATTATATCTATCATATTTTATTAAATTAACATTTGGTGCAATTGCAAGGTTGATGCAGCCATCAGAGGCTACCAACTTTAGTCGTGTGGCACTTCCTGGCAGAGCCACCATCTGTCCAAGATCCAAGTCTGTCGTTATTTTGTCCTCGAATATATAACCTAAAAACCCTTATAACTTTTGAACCAGGGCGCGACAAAATCTGATATTCGAGGACAAAATTGGACAAATTAATGACAAATTCTGGAAGTAAACAGATCTTCGCTAGGTGCTCTAGTTCTTGAGAAATGAGGTGGCCCTGCCAGGAAGCATGCCACCTTATAACTTTTGAACCAGGACGCGACAAAATCTGATATTCGAGGACAAAATTGGACAAATTAGCGACAGACTTGGAATTCAGATCCGTGATGGGGCTCTGCCAGGAAGTGCCACACAATTTAGTCCTTATAAAAAAAAAACTACCTATCTTAGTCGTTTAAAAAAACTGTATTATTATAGTACCTACTTTATGTTTGTTGCTAAGGAAATACCTAAATAAAGATATTGTTATTAATTTGTACAGCTCGGCAACACAATACAATCATTCCCTGGTAGACAACGCTAATGCCTATCAGATGGGACTGCCTGCCTCATGCCTGTTTGTCAGCCTTCTGGCGTAAAAGGTTATCTTCGTGCCTTTTTCATCAAGAAAGAAAGAAAGATATATTTATTAGATCAAATTAGTAAACTAACTAAAACTATTAAAACCAAATACTGCACAGAATAAAATAAATGAAGTAGTCCCATCATAGGTACCAAGATGATCCAAAAGGCCCCAGCTCAGCATGTGCTGCAAGTTCGTGCGTTGCATCACACAGATTTAATCGAGAAAAGTTAACAGAGTTACTTACTTTCGTATTTATAATAAGTACCTACCTAGATACTACCTATAAATACCTAAATACTTAATTAATGTGATTGGTAGGGAAAAAGATTGTATAAATGGTTGATGAGTATTCTTCTCTACACTACTACAATCGATAGAGTGGTCGTGGTTATGTAGATCTCGAATCTTGAGTGGCGGCTTTCGCAATGCATTGTGGGAACATTCGGTCATGGTGGAGTGTGTGGTGGACTTTATGAAGTCTGACCATCTAATCGGGGACCGCGACCACGTGGTCTTTTACCATCCATTTTCTCTTGTACTACCAACCGTGATGTACGACTATAAGTGACTGTATACTACTGTGTACCTAGGTGCTGTTTTAAAGTAAGTGTTATAATTATGTAGGTAGGTACTACATAGTTATGGAAAAAGCTGTTGAAGTTTGGCACTAGGAACTGATTTATTACTTGGAAAAATTTTGGACGCAAATATAGATCTGCGCTAAGTGCTCTTTTTGAAGTGGAGGCAGGGTCAATTAAAATTATTAAAAACGCTAACATTAGAATCAGGGACTGGTAAAATCTAAGATTTGGTGACAAATTTTGACAAAATAACGACAGACTCAGTATAAAAAATCCGTACGTGATGGTAGCCCTACCAAGAAATCCCATAGGTACCGTGATTGTTACGCAGCGGAGTAGATACCTACTACTTATTCGTATTCTATGGGTCGCTTATCTCCGTTTAGATTCACACCCAGAACCTACTCTAAGAAATAAAAGTCCATAAACCAATCAGAACAAGTAAATAGTAAAAACCTATTCAAATAGTTACAGGAAATATTAGCTATCGCTGACAGCAAATTAGTAACTAGTTATATACCTAGTTAATAATATTTTTTTGATTTCAGTTTATCGACTTCCCATGCCCACGACTTCGCCTCCTCAGCAGTCTTCAGCCCCTCGCTGTGACGTCACATCAAGTGGCAAGAGGAAACGATCGTGGTCGCGCGCCGTTTTCAGTAACCTTCAACGAAAAGGCTTGGAGAGAAGATTCCAAATTCAAAAATATATAACAAAACCTGATCGAAGACAACTAGCTGCGACATTAGGGCTTACAGATGCGCAAGTAAGTTTCAACCTATGTAGATTCTATCTATAGGTACATGAATGCCTACCTACCTACTCCTTTTCAGGTTTCATAGGCCTCGTAGCTGAAATCTACGTGGCTCTGTCTATGTAGGTCTATCCACTTTTACGTTGCATATAGGAAATTAATAAGAACCTGACGTTGGAATTTAGCCCAGAGGTGCTCAAACCGGCGGCGATCGTCGCAATATAATGGTAGCCAACCATACTCATATTGCGCCAACGTCGGTGATGGTGGCTATCTCTAGTGGACTGCGTTCAGTTCACCTACATACCACAAACAGTATCAAATATCATTTCGTGATTGAAATATTTTATGAATTTATGTCGACAATTATGTAAATGATATGCATATCTTTGGTCAGTAAAAATAAAAAGATAGTTACCGCGACAGGTATAACACTCAAACATACAAATAAAATTAACTTTTGTACGTTAACAAAAAATAAAACCAATTTAAAAACGGGTATACACGTAAACTCGTACCTACTGTTGTAAAAATATCAAATTGTAGAAAATAAAATCAAAGCATATTATAAGTAGGTACCTATTTGTAATTAATAAAATATTCAAATCTCGATTATTCTCGATATTCGTGTTCAAAATTCAGTAGGTAACAAAAACTAATCGATTCATATTTGGAGGAGTTATGTCTGAACGAACATAAAGCAAGAATGTTCTCTTTCTTTTTCGGTTATGTCTTAAAGTATGAAGGCTATGAAGCCATAATATAAAGATCTCCTACCTAAGCTACTATTGAGCATCTCTGATCCTCGTATGAAAAAAAAATATTATTGGTTTTTCACAGACCCTAGCTAGGCCTATTTTACCCGTCTATGGCGAACCCAAAAGAAGTAAAATTATGGCTTATCAACTGCGATAGCTAAAAATATATTTGATGAAATCTCCTCACCAGGTCAAAGTATGGTTTCAAAATCGTCGCATGAAGTGGCGACACACGAAGGAGGGACGGGGCGGCATTGCAGGGACTACCGGTCTCCCGGGGAGGGACCCAGACTCCACCAACGACGACAATGAGGACGTTGACGTGGATACCCTTAGCGACTAGATTATGTAGCTTTAGAAAATGAATGTAAAGGTATAATATGTTGGTTATATTAGAATTTTAACAACATAATAAAGCTGGCATACTTATGCAGTAGGTAAGAAGGTATTGTGTTGATGAATAATGCTGAATGGAGTACAATTCAAGTACCCACAACTTACCACTGTATTAGTATTTGTATTACGGCAGCAGGTACTTGATTTAATAAAAGCCAGTCTTGCCTTCTAACCTTTGTGAAGGTCGGTCATATTGGGTGGTTACTCGAAATGGCAATTTTCAAAACCAATTTCAGATTGAATCCCATAATTTGTCAAAATTTGGAAATACGCAGATCTTTGCTGGGTACTCTAGTTCTTGAGATATAGAGGTGGCTCTGCCAGGAAGAGCCGTCCTGGCAGGGCCATTTATAAACCCTTATGCCTTTTGAACCAGGGCGTAACACAATCTGATATTCGGTGAGAAAATTGGACAGATTAGTGACGACTCAGAACTCAAATCAGTAATAGTGGCTCTACAAGGAAGTGCCACACTTTACGAGTATTATAGGATCATTGTGGCATTAGTGTAACCCTGAAAGCATCTCTGGTGGTTAGATAGTCCATGTAACATGAATTATTACTGTTAATAAGGAAAGAAAATAACTCAATTTTAAAAATATATACCTATTTTAGGTTGAACAAAGTTGTAGAACTTCATAGGCTGAATAAGCAGTCGAGTGGCTTGCAAGATCATTATCAAAGGTTTTGAATATGTTGGCAAGAGTATGACTAAGTGTTAAATTGTAAATTTAAGAGATTACCGAAACTTGTTCATATAAACGATGCTATTTTTTTATTTACTATCTAGAAATAAAATATATCATTATATATTAAATTATTTCTATTATATTGTTATTGGTTTGATTTTGCCATGATATTGAACGTAAGTATGTACAAGGTTTTATTTTTATAGGTATTTTGTCTGTATAGGTCTGTGTTTGACCACAATCTCACCGTGGTCAGTGATGATGTTGCCGTTGATGGTAAGCAAACAAAGCCTAGAAAGCAACTGGCTCTCAAGTGCAGCTCTCGGAACACACCGAAAGGTGCTTGGCGACAGATTTTCAACTTGAGGGTGGTAGCCAGCCAGGCGGGTAATACAAAGTACCCTACCACCGTGCTATGGTTTCCTCACGAAGTTTTCCTTCACTGAAAGTTCAAGCTCATGTAGGATTTGAACCCGGGACCTTCGTCTCGGCATCCGACGTCATTACCACTGAGCTATCATCGCCTTAAAGTAATACAAAAACAAAACTAATAATACTTAAGTGTAAATATTTTTTTATTTGAATTGATAAGTAATTTTACAAGAACTATGTAGATCTATTTAACAGTTTTTCAACAACAGGTTTCACTCCGATATAACTGACCTCAAAGAACAAACAAAAAAAAAATACTTTGCCTTACTGACAACCACAATCATGCTTAGAAAAAAAGAAAAGTTTTGTTTGTTCCTACCGCTACCCTGAAAATATGTAACAAGAGAAATAATTCCAGTTTATTATAGTCAGTCAGTCTGTCACAAAATTTTATTTACAACGATATGCTACATCTATTTTGGCATTAATACCTAATAAATACAAATTATAATCTAATAATCTACAAGCTTTATTTTTTTGGAGTAACTATCGGAGTTTTCTCTATCGTAACTTTGGGCCTCGTCCCGCGAGTTGTAATTGGATGGGCCATCACCATAGGATTCTGGGCCCCCATGCCTAAATCCCTGACCCCTATACCCTCCTCTGTAACCGTAAGGCCGCCTCCTCGGTGGTTGATAACATTTGTCTTGATCCCACCTATTTTCAGGGCCTTGGTGTGGTTCAAAACGATTATCGTGTCGAGTATAATCTCTACTTGGGTATTTATCGTATCTGTTTGGGTATTCATCTGGCTTCCTTTCTTCTTTATGGTAACTTTCAGGATACTCTTGGTAACGTTTTCGTGATGGTTCTGAATAGGAAGGGAGCTCGTCGAAATCTGGCGGCTTTGGCCTAAAGGTCGCTGATGTGGGATCTCTGTTGGTTTCCCATACGGGAATGCGTTTCTCTTTGGGGGATTCACTTTTGGAGCGGCTTCTGTCTTCTCTCTTCTTTTCCGTTGGTGGAGAATCCCTGAAAAAATAAAATCACGTAAATTTTTTTATATAATAGAATTGTTGTTTTTTTTTTCAATATAGCAATTAAATAACTCTCTACATTTGGAACCTTATAGAATCTGGCACTCTCTCTCATTAATCGATCTATATTAATTACATTGAAATTAATTATAGATATCAATTATTTTATTGACAAATACATAATATTTTGATTTGAAATTACTTCAATATTTGTACCTATTAAATATAAATAAACTGGGACATTCTACACACACGGTTATCTGATCCCAAGCTAAGCAGAGCTTGTACTATGGAAACCAGATAACTGATATACTACATATACTACATTTTTTTTGTAAATATATACTAATATAGATAATTACACCCAGACTCAGGACAAACAGATATGTTCATGCACACAAATGTTTGTCCTGGATGGGAATCGAACCCATGACCAGCGGCGTGATAGGTGTTGTCTTTACCAACTGCGCCAACTGGCTAATTAATTGTTAATTTATAATTTGGGAGTTAAAATAGAAAAATATCAAACACAAAACTCATTTATTCAATTTAGGCCCTTATGAACGTCACAAGTTACAATGGTGCCGATTCTGTTGTTTACTAACTTAACTAATAACTAATTACCTCTCTTTCATGTTAACCTTATTGAAAAAGGATAGAACATTTTTAATGCTGTCAGTTTAAATAATAAAGATCGCGCTTAAATTCACGTTGAAATATGTGATCGGACTAAACTGACAGGACTAAAATATCTTGCATCCCTTTCTTATATTTACTATTAGGCTATTAGAAAGAGATATAGTGAGATTAAATTTATTTAGTTCGTAAACAACAGAATCCGCACCAATATAACTCTACCACCAAAATAATAGTGAAATAGATTTTGACTTATAGGGGTGTCAAAAGAAACTCGAAATTGTTCCTGTAATTTAATACATGGTCGTCGTCAAAGATACTCGATATAACATGAAACAATTGAATTAGTTAATTTACCTTGACGATGAGCCGCTACGACTTCTGTCTGAATCATCACTAGATCTCCTGTTTTGTTGATGCCTCATTTCACGCTGCCTGTAACAAAAATATGTCGTTAGAAAAAAAAACACTGTGATAGTTCATTGATTTAAAGACCATAATACCCGTATCAACACAATATCTATTACGTTCGCGGTTAAACCAGATAGATTTCAGCAATATATATAGCTGTTCTGATGAATGCCACAGCGCAAATGCCGACGAGCACTTCTCATTGCCGCTGTGAGACACAGATACGGCACGTAAGGATGTAATGGATGCATAACGCATTAGAGAAGCCTCATCAGTGCGTTGCCTTACGTTTCATCGTCGCAGCGTCAATGCTGTCGTTCTCATTAAGCTTACAAGAAATTAAAAAAATGTGCGATAATAAGAATTAGTAACGCGCAATCCTCTCCTCGTATAACAAAAGCGAGTCGCAAACATCGCTCAAAGAAAGAAGGCTCAAGATAGATTGTATAAATTACGCCTTTACTAAAAATGAAAAAATGGCGATGTAAGTAAGGTAAGAGTAATAAATGCGGTGGTAATGGTGATGTTGGTATTGGTATTGGAGTTGTTGTTGTTGTTGTTGGTGTAGTGTAGTGGTAGTGGTAGTGTACAGACTTGCGGCGCAGCTTGATGGCGAGCTCGCGCATCTCCTCGTCGCGGCGCGCTTGGCGGCGACTCTCGCGCTCCAGCCGCTCCGCCTCCTGCCGCTTGTCCGCACGCACTGCAACACAACACAACGCTAACTAATAACACACAACACAACACAACCAACTAATTACTATTACAGTATTCTTGGTTATAGTTTTAAAATAAAAAAAAAAACGGATCACGGACATACATTTTTTTTTCATATGGCTTTTGTTTAAAACAAGTAGGTTCTGTTACTCTTTTATTATTTTTAAATGTTATTTCAATTTTAACCTTGACAGGATAAAAAAAGAATTATAATAATAAAGTTTTTATAGTCAATAAGGACGAGATTCGCCTGCAAAAGGGAGTTGCTTTGCACGATTTTCCTAGATTTTCTATCTTACATATTTTCCATTTTATTTGACAACGATGCCTGAATGGTTATATTAAAAACATACAAGTAAAACTCAATCAAAACGGAACTCCCTTTTTTCGAAGACGTTACAAATAATGTTGAATGAAGTTCTGTGATTTAGTTTTATCTATGAATTTTAACTTATTCTAAGAATTTGGTAGGAGTCATGTTCCAAGTTATGATTAATTGAAAAAAAAAAACATTATTAGCTGTGGTCATAATTTCAAAAGAATGTAAATTTCATCTTCCTGTAGTGATCATGGTCAGGTCTTGTTTTATCTGTGTGCAGTAAGTTAGAAGTTTTATTTTAATATAAAACTCACGTTGCCTTGATAATTGAGCTTGCATTTTCCGCTTCAGTTTCTCTTTGAGGGAGATTGTCTCACGCGACGGACCCTGGAAAGTATTCTTATGTTAATTACAACACACTAATTATGATCATCTCATTACCGAGAGTAAGGCATAAAATAAATATCTTTATTTTCATAGTGTTTTATTCATGCATCTGCTATATTTATCAATAATTTATGAATAAAAGAATTGTGTGTGTCCGCCATGACAGGACAAGTAATTGATTATTACTGATATATGGCTAGAAGTAGAGGCGAAAATTATTATTTCTAAATGTCCTTATATGATTATCAATGTGATAATATCAAGTTATTTTCAACATTCAATCCACTGTATGTTACATACATTGTTATAGGGTAAAAAATTAATGTTTAAATTATCATAGGTAAGTAAGTACACTTGTGATAGTAGATGTGGAACATTTCAAATCGATATTTTTGTTATTTCTTGTATATTATAACTTGGATTTCACTTTTCACGAGGACTTGTAATTTGTTTTCCAATTTTAATAATGATAAATTAAAATATACACTATAAATTGGTTGGTAATTCATTTAAAGTTATTCTAGCGTAACTTACTCTGCTCTAAGGTTACCTTTCCACCTGAGTTGCGTAATAATAAATGTTTATCGCTACGCTTTTCATATGGAAAGCTACCCTAAGGGAAACATGGGAAAGTAGCAGGTCAGGTATAACAACATAACCCATAAAGCACCATCGTGCCATATAAAGAGTTAAAGCTAAACAAACGGCGTTCATTCAAAGCTACTGATCAGTAAAAGGTGCTAAAATGAAAGCGTACAAGTAAAAAAAACAAATGATTCTTACTGACTTTGGAGCTGGATCCAGACAATCGTATCTGATTCTGGTTTGTGTTGGATTTATTGCCAACCGCCGATCTGAAATGGAAAACAATACATATTAATACTTGTTTACACCCTGCGGAAACCCGCAATTTTGCCATTTGCATACGAAGCAAAGCGTTGTCCGTTGACAATGTGTGGGTGGAAATTCTACCAGCATCTTATGGAACCGTAAAGTTTGTAATAAGAACCATAACATGTGCATCACTGTAGAAAAGAGCTATAATATCTGGCTATTTTCAAATGAAAAAGACGAAACAGTAAAAGAATTAATAAAATAAACATAGGCTTGTATGAATGTTACTGGATGATTTATATTTTAGGTAGAGCATATTCATAGAGTATTTGCTGCAACCGTGGACAAAGCTAAAGCTAGCCCTGAAAAGATGATACAAAAGATTTTCAAATATTAAATAAAGCTTAATGCAGTACTATAACTCACTTGTTTTTTGCTTCATCGGCCGAATCACTAGAGGCAGAGTCGAGTGAAAGCTCACTCGATGATTTATCCTCCTTTCGCCTACCGTAGTACCGCGGTACCGAAGGCTTGCTTTGACCACTTCTATCATTACTGGAACGTACATATAATGTGTTAACATATGGGCATATAAAATTTAATAAATAGGTTTAGCATGTCGAACTTCAAGAGAATAAGTACCAAGAAAACAAAATACTTACAAGTCTTTTTAAATGTAATTAAGATGGATATTCTTATAACTCACCTTAATTTACTGGTAAATAAATGAATAAATAAACAACCTACCTTTCGTAAGACATCGACCTCGACCTATTACGCTTTGCATATCCACTAGCTTGACTGTGGAAAAACATCAAACTATTAGTTACAAATAAATACAATACACAACACCGATAATTCTGAAAATATTACATGAAAATACAAACTTTGCAGGACTTCTAGAGTATCTACTCCTGTAGTTACGTGACCTCGACCTTGACCTTGACCTCGATCGCCTGTAGGGACTATAGGATCTCGAACGTGACCTTGACGATACCGAACGCGAGTATGACCTCGATTTTGAACGTGACTTCTTCACAGATCGAGGACGTGATCGTGACTTTGACCTTGATCTCGAACGAGAATGCGATTTAGATCGGGACAGCGACCTTGACCTTGATTTTGAACTCGGTAAGCGGGGACCCATCACAGGGCGTGGATGGTTCTCCAGAGACTTTGCCGACCTAAAATAATCAAGTCAAGATTTATTAAACCATTTAAACAATAAATGAAATATATAAACCATAAATATATATTTACCTTTCTCTAGCTTTTCGCGCAACCTCAGAATATAACATTTCCATCCTCTTAAGATTCTTTTTTACTTTTTCTGAATATAAAGGTTTCAATGGTTGTGCTGTACAGAAGAAATTTTTGATAAAAGAAAATTACAAAAGACGACTATAGATCTGGGTTTTTTCTTAGAATAAGAGCATCAATTCAACGTGTACTGTACTCAAGAGTTGTATTGCGGTGTCTAGCTTGCAGTCTCATTCAGTCAGCGGTTGATTTGCAGCGTAAGTACACGCGCAATTTGATCCAATTTGGAACTCAGAGTCAGCTAGCAGACAGTTAGTTTCAAACTATTTGCCTTGACCTTAGCCTTAGTAATTTAATTCTCTCACATTGTTAAGAAATGATAGAACCTCCTTGTATCGACGCTATAAACTAATTGTTTTTCTTTATATTTTTTATATCTGTCATTATGACTTTTCACTTTTTCCTAAATGGTGTGAATACATTTTCTGATATTTTATTTAAATTGCATTATTAATTCCCTATCTTCTTCATTAACATTTGGTCCAATCGAGCCACATAGGAATTATTTTACCGCCTTGGATATCGAAATAAATTGGAGAAGATCATTTTTGGGAAATTATCTGAAGAGGCAGAGGTCACATTAGAGGTCATCACCAGGTCACGAATTCAACAGATTTATATTGGATGCTGATTGGATGATGCACAGTTAAATATATTTTAGTGAACCCAGTACTCTATTGATCAGGTAGTATGTATAAGTGTATTTACATCATTAAAATAAGGTTAGTACCTACCTTCATGCACATTTGCTTTGTATAATTTTTGCAATTTCAAAGTATGCCTATGTTGGTAATTCTATATTAACTAAAGAAATATAAGTTCGTGGCTCATTTATTAACTGTATTTAGTTTAAAATATTGTCAATTTAATACTAATTTACATACCACGTCCTTATTTAAGTGTAAACTTACCATTATTAATTTTGCATAGGTTTTATTCATGTGTAAGTGCGAGGTAAGAGACCGTTTGTTAAGTTAATTTCAAGATTGTTAAGTTCATATATTAATTGTTAACATCATTTGATCACTAAATTATCATTACATATTTGGCATTATTAGCGTTTCACAATAAATTCAAACTTTAAACATCCCTTTTTATGATTTGTGTAACAGCAATTAGCATATAGTTAATATTGCAATTGTATAACATTCCAGGTTAATCCCTATTGTTTATATAATATCATTGCTGACCACAAGTCTCTCATAATGACCGAAAAGGAAGAATTAAAGGAGCTTACTAAGAAACGCGGCAGTTACAAAGGTCGTTTAACTATTTTTGCATCATATATCTCTAATTTGGAAAAAACATTAAGTTCATCTGAGGTATGTGAATTGCAATTACGTATTGGTAAGATGGAATCTTTGTACGAGCAGTACGATGACATCCAGTTGAGAATAGAATGCATCGTGGATGACATGACCTCTCAGCTTTCTGATAGAAGTGAATTCGAAACACTTTATTTTAAAACTATTTCTAAAGCTCAGGATATATTGTCACGTAATTCCAAACCACGCGATGATGAGAACGAAAAGGGTTCCCATTATACTAATGCTTCTTCACCTCGGAATAACCATCGACTCGTTAAACTACCTGTCATTAAGTTGCCAAAATTTAGTGGTTCATACGATAATTGGTTAGAGTTTCATGATTCCTTTTCTAGCCTCATACACTCTGTTGACGATATAGATGAAATAAATAAATTTCACTATCTTAGGGCGTCACTGGAGGGGACGGCTGCTGTGGTGATTCAATCTATCGAGTTTTCTGCCAAAAACTATAAAGTTGCTTGGGATTTGTTATGCGAGCGCTTTGATAACAAACGCTTGTTAATACAAAATCATGTTACGGCCTTATTTAACTTCGACACAATTACTAAAGAGTCCTCTTATAGTCTTAAGCGAGTAATCGACCAATTAAATAAGAATTTGCGTGCACTGGAGTCTTTAGGTGAGCCTACAATACACTGGGACACACTCCTAGTGCATATGGTGTCTCGCAAGCTTGATGCTAAGACATACCGTGAGTGGGAGGAGCTCAAAGGTAAGTTCAACAAGGATGAACGGGTAACACTTACCAAGTTTTTGACATTCTTGCGAAGCCGTGCCGATTTACTCGAAACACTAGAATCATCACGTACTCACCAATCAAATCAGCTAAGTAAAACTGATAAAATTAAAACTATGGTAGGATCGTTCACTTCATCACAATCACATATCAATGATTGTAATAAATGCAAGGGTAACCATTATTTATCCGATTGTCCTCAGTTCTTAGGCCTTTCAAATGAGGAAAGGTTCCAGTTATTACCTAATTATAAAGTCTGTTTCAACTGTTTTCGGTCTGGTCACTACGCTAATCATTGTAAGAAGCCCGGTTGTCAAATATGTAAGCGGAAACATAACACACTCGTTCATGTAGCAGATATTAAGTCACAGTCAGCGTCATCAATCCAGGCATCTACGAGTGCAGATAGCACTGATAAGCCAATACCTGAGGACACGCCGAAACGCGCCCTGTCTCTATCTGCCCGCATCGCCGCTTCCGCAAATACAGGGAATGAAGTCTTATTGTCAACCGCTTTAATTAAATTATACGATAATAATAATCGAGAAATCATCGCTCGTGCAGTTCTCGACAGCGGCAGTACTTCATGTCTCATAACCGAAGCTATGTATCAGCGATTAAACTTACCCTTTTACAGCGTAGACAAATCTGTTTTAGGTATTAACAATTCATTGTCACACGTAGGTAAAATGATAAACGTGTCAATGAAATCATTGAATGAGGATTATGCTAATAATCTATCATGTTTTGTGTTGCCCTCTATTACAGAGAACGTGCCGTGTAAGCAAGTAGTCTTGTCAAAATTAAACATTCCTACTGATCTTTGTTTAGCGGATCCTAACTTTCACAAACCATCTACAGTAGATTTAGTCATTGGTGCCGATATCTTCTGGGACTTGTTGGGATCTCGTAAGATTAAATTAGGTGATAGCAAACCCATACTTTACGAGACTAGACTTGGTTGGTTAGTTTCAGGCCCAGTAAACAGGAGCCATAACTCCGAGTCATCGTCATTATATTCAGTAAAATGTAATTATTCAAATATTTATAATAATGATCAGCTTCTTAACGATGATATTCAAATCCAACAAACGCGATTTTGGCAGCTCGACGAGATTAGCCCTAAATCATCGTATTATTTAAAAGAGGAGCAATTATGTGAGGATCGTTTTACTAAAAATACTACTAGGCTTGAAAATAGTAGTCTTTGCGTTCGTCTGCCTGTCAAAAAATCACAATCGTGTAGCAGATATTATTAGATAAAATCGACCATACACGGAGGCATGTGCCGACGGAAATCAACCCGGCTGATCTTATATCACGTGGCGTTGATGCCAACGCTATTCAGTCGCTGAATTAATTGTGGTTGAAACCGGATGTTTCATTATATGTAACCGCAAATAATAAGTTAGATTTAATTGATTTTAGTTGTTTTTCCAACTTTTTAAGGCTGAAACGCTGTGTTGCGTATGTTTTACGTTTTGTTGCTATTTAAAAAAACAAGTTATGATAACTAAATATTTAAGTAATCAATAATTACAAGCAGCATTAAATATTATAATAAAAAATAGTTTTACAGTCCACTCATATCTTCACTAAGCTAAGTATTGTTTAATTATTGTAAAAAAAATATGAATTTAGGACGTCAGTAGCTCTTACCTACTATTAAGAAGACTTATTGGCCTATCGGTGGGAGACATTTAGTCAAATAAAATTATGTTATCATCAGTGTGTGTTATGCCGCATGCGAGGCAAGATAGTGCTTCCTATTATGGGAAACCTACCACAGCAGCGTGTCTCACCTAGTTACCCTTTTAAAGCGTAGGGGTAGATAATGCAGGTCCGTTATTGTCAGCTAGTCGTCAAGGTTTACGTGGTAATATCCGTATGTTCGGATGTTTGGTAGTTTTTTGAAATCGTATTGCAATTCACTATCCGAACACGTAGCCAATGAGGAAATCAATTTTATCTTTAGTCCTCCTTATGCTCCCCATTTCGGTGGTCTATGGGAGGCTGGTGTGAAGTCGACTAAGTACCATTTAAACAGAGTACTGGGCAATTGTAATTTGACATACGAAGAACTCAATACTGTGTTGGTGCAAATAGAAGCAATATTAAATTCGCGACCGCTCACTCATCTATCTTCTGACCCAAATGACTTGTTGCCTTTGACGCCTGGTCATTTTCTGATTGGAAGACCTCTAACGGCACTGCCAACGCCCAACTATGAAGAGTGCTCCCGACCTCAATTAACTCGCTTTCAGCTGATCGAGAAGTTACGACAGCATTTTTGGACGAGATGGAGTAAGGAATACGTTTCTGAACTTCAGCAGCGAGTCAAGTGGCGTACGAGTTCCACATCCTTAAAAGTGGATTCCATGGTTGTCCTCAAGGAAGATTCCCTTCCTCCTCTAAAATGGAAGTTGGGTAGAATTGTAGCGGTTTTCCCTGGACTGGACGGCGCTAACCGAGTGGCCGATTTGAAGACATCAAGCGGAATTGTACGACGAGCCTTTAGCAAGATTTGCCCTCTTCCTGATGATTCTTGTTGAAAGACCAGCTTTCAACGCCCGGGGGCATGTTAAGAAATGATAGAACCTCCTTGTATCGACGCTATAAACTAATTGTTTTTCTTTATATTTTTTATATCTGTCATTATGACTTTTCACTTTTTCCTAAATGGTGTGAATACATTTTCTGATATTTTATTTAAATTGCATTATTAATTCCCTATCTTCTTCATTAACACACATAATAATATAATCCTGGGACATTCTTCGCACATGACTAACTGATCCCAAACTAATAATGTTCTATAATTGATTGAAAATCGTCTCCTATAACACAGACTCACGTGGTTTGAGTTCATCTTCCTCTCCACCGAAGGAGGTGATGAACTGTATGTTGTCTCCGGCATCCGGGGAGGGGCTGCGGCTGACCGAGCGGCTCGGCGATCGCATCACCTGGGACGACGGCGCCGCATAACTGGGGGGACTAACCACTCGAGTAGCTAGCTTTTTATCGCTGAAATAAAAGGCTCAATGACAGTGGATAGTGTATGAAAATTTATATTGAAATAAGAATTTTAAATATCATCTTGACCTTGAGCCTGACCATATAACGTAAGTAGTCTCATAAAGCTCTTTTTTTTTAAAAGGTTTTCTGATCCCAAACTAAGCAGAGCTTGTACTATGGAGACCAGATAACTGATAAACTACATATACTACTTTTTTCTGTAAATACATACTTATATAGATAATTACACCCAGACACAGGACAAACAGACATGTTCATGCACACAAATGTTTGTCCTGGGTGGGAATCGAACCTATGACCAGCAGCGTGATAGGTCGTGTGTTAACCAACGGCGCCAGCTGGCTTGTCTTATTTAATGTAAACTTACCGGTGTGCTCTTCTCTCCCTCCTGCTCTTTCTACCAGAGAACATAGCTTTCTCCTTTTCCTCACGTAGTAATTGCTTCTGGTGTTCAGCATCATCAGCGTCACCAGTCAAGAATGAGAATAGATCGCAGCCAGCCATTCCAAACTGTGGCCCCACTGCATTCAACTCGTGAGCCTGTTCTCCGTACATATCCGGGTTATGGACACATCATAGTTATTCAAAAGATTAGATGAGTTTAATATTGGAAACCCCTACTTTTAACTCAGCCTCAATATAGAATAAATTCAATTCATTTTGTGATTAAGGAAAGATGGAAATCACAAACTGGTTTCATAACATGTTATATTATTCTCGTATGATTTAATGTAGCAATTGACTGAACATATATGCTTGAAAAAATACAATTTGATTCACTAATCAATCCAAAAATATACAAACCTGTTTTAGCAAGTAGTCAATATTGGGCATAATTTTTATAAGCAGCGAGTTAAACTACAGACACAAACCATGATACAAAAAAAAGCTGTCTAGTGTTAGCCTAAGAAGTATCGTAAAAAATACATTAAAAAAATCACCTGTGATGCCTCCATCTTGTTCACATCAATACTTAAGTCCACATCAATGATCTCGAAATCCATATCATCATCAGAGTCTTTCTGTTCCACTTTTTTAATCTCAGGGCCTGTAATTTAACACTGAATGCCATAAGAAAATTCAAGGGAAGCATACTTTGTGAATACTACCCCAAGACCAAGTATAATTTAGCCGTTAACCGTCATGGCAGATGTATTAACAGTAAAGCTGAATCTACCGTTAGAGCAGGAGGGTTGTGCTCCTGGGTCATTATAATTGTATCCTATAGCAGCACCAGTTCCTTTCCTGTCATGTAACTTTTCCTTCTGCATCTCCTTCTCTTCTATTGTAACACCAAACTGCTCTTCTATCGCTAACTGCTGAAGAAATTTGTCTTCACCTGAAACAATAGAAAATGAATACTCTCTAATTTTGATTTATGGGTCATTCAACTTTTTGTTGTCCCTTAATCTTTTTCCAAATCACAAGTTACTCTGAACCTTGTGTGAGCTGAAAAAGCTTTTATTTTATAATTTACCCATATATTGGTGAGGTAAATTATAACTTACCAACATAGAAATACTACTAGAAATACAACAAAAATGGTGGTCCAACAATTTTTTCCATACAAATCTGGAGTTAATTTTAAGTCCTCTGAGTCATGGACTTTATAGGTACTTTTAAAACATAAATTATGTTGAAATGTGTTTTAAATGGTAGGTTAATAACCAGGGTACTTGAATAGAAGGGCTAATATATTTTGGTTTTTTTTCTTAATAAGAAAAGAAAGGGACACAAATAATAGCAAAAAGTTGATACTCTTATATGCAACTAGCTGTTCCCCATGGTTTCACTTGCATTCCCGGGATAAAAAGTAGCCTATAACCTTCAGGGATAATGTAGTTTCCTATTAATAAAATAATTTGTCAAATCAGGATTTATGATACTTAAAAGTTCATTATAAAGTCATGTTACAAAGGTATATTTTTTATATTTATTACAATCACTTACTTATTCCAAGAAAAACATTTTGAGCCAGTATCCTGTATCTCTCATAATTACACTGCCTTTCCTCTGTACCCAGATCTTCAGGTGGTACATCAGGGATCTTTATCTCTGGGATGTAATCAAGATGAGCTCTGACATCAAAACGGTCAATCATGTTACTTGTGTCTCCTTGCCATGGCATCCTGTAAAATTTTATTATAAATGTTTAGCAATAAATCTAAATTATGCTACAAATTATAACTTTCTGATGAAGTGACTCACATAATAGCGGGGCCTTCACCAGCAGCTGCTACTACTGGATCGAGGTGTACTTTGCATTGTCGACCGTGGAGTTGTAAGAACTGAGTTGGTTCCGCTTTCTACAACACATACAACAGTAACATTTAATTAAAAGATTATCACTCCCAATGGTAATAAATACGTATAAAGTAAAAAATGTATTGCTTACAATTTTCTCATAAAAATCTTTGCGGCGCTCCGCCCTTCGGCGATAATCCACTATCATGCCGCGAATCATACGCTCTTGTTTCCTTGCTTCGTGCCACATCGTGATTTAATAACAGCGGGAATTAAAGAATAAAAAAGCAAGATATCTAATTACTTAGTTTATCACTAGGCACATTAATTGAGCACAAAATATCATTTTTTCAACATTCAATATGCACTAACGCACGACACGACGCCATTTTCGATTTTTATTTTCTTTTGGCATCACAATTTTATGTATTTTGCCAGTGTCATGATATCGCACCTCCAATTCTCCCAATATATAAGTTACTCTATGCGTCCAATAAAATAGTGTAACAACTCAAAGAGTTAAAATGTTCAGGAGAAACAAAAATGTTTCAACTTATTTTATTTTTATCGAAACCATACATTTTTTAAATAATATATGTATGTTAAATTTGTATTTACTTGTTACACTATTTTATTGAAGATTACGATAATATAATATGGAATAAAATCTTCTATTCATGTTGTAACATTCTTTATTTTGACCAAAATAATCAATAACATCGAAAACTAGAAACAAATACCTACATAAATGAAATGCCCAGGTATAAAGCTCCAAAATCCGGGGTTTTCACACTTGTTGTCCTTTTTAGCGGATTTTAGAGATAGCAACCCTGCTTACACGTCGACAAGTGATTAGTAATTTCGTCTTGTATTTAAATACATTCTTTCCACAGGTAACTATTAATTAGTAAATACCTAGTTTTGTTAATTATATACTCACTAATTTTTACGGCTCACTTGGAAAACAAAATATTGTCAGTTATTGGTAGGTGTTGCCAGTTTACATCAAAACAAGTTACCTTGAATTAGGGAAATGCATTGAACGTAGGAATATGGTTTTATATGCATTCATAAATGTACAAAACTAGGTAGAATAAATATTTATTTAGAATAAAAAAATAAATATATTAATGACGAGTTATAAGTTTTACAATTTTGTGATTTTCTATTGGCCTCTAAATTGCGAACTGTGTAATAAGGTCACTTGTCCGTCTGATACAGTATCTCTACTTAGTTTGTGCTTATATCTAGGTTATTTTTATAGTTATCCAAAAAAAATCCGAGCTTTTATTAAAGCAAAAAAAAATATGCATATTCCCTATTGACGTTTATTATTGAAGTAAACAAGACATGATTTGTGATTACCTTGCTTTAATTCACAGTGTATAAAAACAATTCACAGCATTGTTCCACATCAAAGAATATTTCATTGTCTAATTGGTTTGGCTTACAAATATTTAACCAATTTATTAGCTCTTCATAAATATCCAGATTATTCAAGGTATCTGTCATATTTCTGTTGGAAATAAGATAACTACCCTTTTTAATGTGTTTTTTAAAGAAATACCACATGTCTCTGTGTTTATCATTATCAACGAAAAAGTCAAGAATATTGACTATTATAACATCAGAATTAGCCACAATATCACCTCTGTCCATTACATCTGAATTTATAATTTTTAGTCTGTTATTGTCTATTGAATATTGACCAATAATTCTATCTTGAACATCGCAGCATTCTTTGTTCATTTCTATTCCTATTATAGTTCCAGCATTTGAAAAGTAATATCCCTGAAAGAGAACATAATTAACATTCAATTCAATTTTGCTCAAGGTACAATAGACATAATTGATAAATCCTTCTGTTTACTGTTTCTAGACCTGTATTTGACCACACTCTGACTGTGGTATCTATCACTCAGCATACAATTAATATAAGTTTGAATAAAATTATCAAGCAATAAAAAGTATGACTGCTCCATTAAGACTTAAGAGTCCTAACTTTCCTGGTCAACCAACATCAACTGATTCCAAAATAAGCAGAGATTGTATTATCTCAACTATGCTGAAAAACCTATAACTACTTTATTTATATTTAAAAATAAGATGACTCAGATAGGACACATCATGTTCCTGCTCACAAGTCTGTCCTGGTTAGGTAATCACATAACATACCCCATAGAGAACTGCTCCTAATCTGGAACCAACATCTAAAATTTGTTTATCTTCTAAATCTTTTGGAAGAAGAACTTTGAAAATGTACTGAAGAGCCTGTCTTGACATTGAGTGTGAGATGAATATTAAGTCCTGGAATAGAAAACTGTGTTTTAATAATGACTTGTATTAGACAGAAAAATAATATTGTAAGTTACCTTAATGTTCCGAGATTTGCATTCTAAGCAATAATGTCTCTTTAATTTCCCTTCCTTCACAAGGTCCTCAACTGCATCTTCATCATAAAGAAATTCGTCCACATGGCAAGTATTGATATCATTGCAATCAGCTTGGTCTCCTATATTTGGTGGAATGATCTTTTCTGAACGCATCTCGGCTTCAAAAGGCACTATTTTCTTAATAGAATTTCCAATTTTTATCAACATCCTTTCAGATTTTTCGAAAGACTTCTTGCATTCTAGATCTGTAAAAAATTATAGATGCACAAGTCCATCTACATTCATATTTTGACACTGAAACAAGCAGCCTCTACTTTTAAACCCCGGAACGGGGGGTGGAAACCGGAGGGTGGCAATTAGTACCTATCGCAATTACCTTTTTTGTAAGCCTGACTACAAATCCATTGTTCAATTGATTCTAAATCTGCCTCATCAAGTTCAGAAAATAGATCCAAAATCCGATATTTGGTGTTGACTATTCCACCGTCAGACATCTCTGTATTTTCACTGAATAGTTATGTCAATAACTCGATACAATAGTTTGGAACTTTGGAATATCGTAATTTAATTCTCAACAAAGAGCTTTTAACCACTATGATGCTCAAGCGGGTAACCAGGAGTAAAAGTGTTCCGTGGGGTAACCTACGGAAAATTCTCTGTCCATCTAGTCCATCTATCTACGGTAACTTTTTTTTTTTTTTTTTATATGGCAATCGTCCGTTTGCTAATTTCTGCCAATGTCAGAGTTTGAAAACGGGGAAACGGAATAAAAATAAAAATATGCCTAGCTTCGAAAATTTGGAAGGAGGGGTAAGGAGATCAGGGAAGTAAATGTAAGGAGGGATGGGGTGAGTGAAGGAAAGGTTTTATAATTTAATGTTTACGGTAACTTTATCTAAAAAGTAGGTATTTATAAGAACATACATATAGGTTAGTTTTTTTTTTGGCATCCCCAAACCAACTACCAAGATGTTGGCATCACATTCCGTGTATTTTGCCAGGGTCATGTTGAGCAATGTAGGTATTTTTATATTTTATAATCGGGCGAATATACTGTTTTATTTAATAATGACTAGAATAAATACCTTTTGCCGACTATTTCATTATGTAAAAAAAAAGAACGTCATTATCTAGCATTACGCTCTACTATTGGCTAAAAATGTTATTCCGAGTCATTCGTCTGGTATGTATCCCTATCATTCATTATTCTCTTTGTCCCCTACTGTATGTACCTATAGTCCCCTACCACAGTGGAAATATAGACTTATTCTGTGCCCCTACATAAGTGAGTGTCACGAGTGTCACCAAGTGTCACTGTCGGTCGAGTGATCCAGAGTGATCTGTGGATTACTGCCTGCTCCGCTCGCATGTTTGTTTATTTATTTTCAACTAACGCATATGTACATGTTATTTGATTTAAACGTTGATTGTGTTCAGTAACAATTTTATATGTTCAGTGTTTGTTGTGTCTATAAGTGTATTTAAAAAAATGTGTTACCTATCCAAGAAAGTTTTTAAATAGTTTTATTGTAATTTTTGTTTATAAGTAACTCGTTATAAAAATATCGACGACAGTGTAGACAAGAAACACAGCACATTAAAGCCTATTACTCTTCCTTTTAGGAATTCTAATAATCTGCCAAACATTGGCGATCGCCCTGGTCTATTGGCAACGGTAGCCACTTACCATCAGATGGACTGCCTGCCTGCATGTCAGCCTTCTGACTTGTTTCTAATCTTGGTTAAAATTACTATAATTTTAATTACCGAAATTGTATATCCGAAAGTGTATCTATTATCATCTAAAATCTAAATACTTTGGTAGATATTGGCATGAATCATTATTAGTTCTGCTCCCCTTTATTTTATTATTTCGAGATCAAGCAGAAAAAATGGATAACAATATACCTCACACTAAAACAATAGGAATATGGATGTCAGACAAGAAGAGCCAGAAACTTAACTGGAAAGAGTTGATAAACACCTGCTCTATACATGGATATAATCTTGTAAAGGTACATTTTACTCTAAAATTTGTGGTGCCAACAGATATGGCTATTCGTATTAGTGTATAACTACTGGACTGGAAAAATATTTGACAAGTAAATAAACATCAAATAATGAATAACATTAATTAGACAAACATACTGTCAACTCATGGTGATTATTTGCTGAAACTGGCCAAATACACAAATACTAATGGCCATGTGTAGTTGCAGCATTACAATTAAGATTAATTTGGATGGTACATAAAATTTGATTCCCATTACTATCTACATATAAGTAAGTACTTTACTAAACCACATATTGATTTAAGTAATCATGCTATTATAAATTTATAATTCTTGAATCAACAAATTGACAAATTATTGTAGTTTCAAGAATTATAAATTTATATTTCTTGACACATTTTACTAGTTCAGCATACTGTCTGTAATAGATAAGTAATAAAAACAGTTATTTTTTTAATTAATTTCACCTTGATGTTATCCAGGTCAAGATAAAACAATTATTGTTGTAAATAATAATAAAAAATTGCAAGTAAAAACTTACATGAAAAAGAAACGTTTGGTGGACAAGTCTGCTTTTGTTCGCCAGCTCCTCAAATATTAATTGCTAGCCTGCTTATAAAATTGACTAGCATTGGATATTATTTGTACTCTTATAATAAGACTTTTATTGTTGAAATTAACTTTGTTTCATATACAGCTGGACCTGGAGAAACCAATAAGACAACAGGGGAAGATTGATGTTTTCTTACATAAACTGACAGATATTATTGCTGCTGCTGATTTGGGAGACCCAAAAGTAAATATCCATTTCCATTATAATATATAATACAGTTAATTACAGATATGATTTAGTCTAAGAATCAGTGTACAATGATCATTAATCCTCTTTTCTAGGATTTCGTCACATGCAATAATAGTTATATTTTTTTTGCAATACATTATCTTAATCTCTAGAAATTGATTTTCATGGTTCACATTTGTATTTATTTTGTCAGGCATCAAAAATCATAAGCAGTGTGGAACAATACTTATCCCAACATCCAAATATTACAGTTATAGATCCATTGGACAATGTAAGGATACTCTTGAATAGGTATGTAGAAGTATTTTATGATGAGGAAATTAAATATAACTAAAATACATTTAAGCTATGGGTAAATAATTGATGTATTTATGTACCTAATATTTAATTATTTCCAGGTATTGCTACTACTCAATACTTCGTGATGAGCCATCATTTGAAAACCAAGGCATTTTCACACCATCTTTTGCTGAATTCACCACAAATGACATAGAAATTAATATTGAAATAATGGAGCAGAGAGGGGTCATATTTCCAGTAATTTGCAAACCGACAATTGCTCATGGATCTAAATCAGCGCATGAGATGGTTGTCATATTTAATGAAAAAGGTTTGAGTGTTTGTAAACCACCTTGTGTCGTCCAGAGTTTCGTCAACCATAATGCGGTACTCCATAAAGTATTTTTAATAGGAGACAGGTTAGTAATATGAATGATTATTTGTTTTGGTGTTCCATGCAATTTTTTTAATTCTATCTTGTTTGATGTGCTTAAGTAATTAAAAAAAAGAACCACTCTATCCATACTAGCAGACCTGCTATCTGTTAAATAATAAAGGTATACTGTGTATAAAAATTTTAGAAAATACGTGATATAATCTGTAATGTTGTAATTGTATTTTCCAGGTATCATATATGCGAACGGCCTAGTTTAAAAAACTTCTATGAATCTGATGATCTGGAACCAATTTTCTATAGTACGGGCGAAGTATGCAAAGCTGACAGCCAATCTACCCTTTCCATTCTCGACCCTCACGATAAGGCGGACATTAACATGACTCTTAACGAGGACAAAATAAAATCTATAATTAAAGTGCTCAGGATAAAAATTGGATTGCTGCTAGCTGGTTTTGATGTAGTCATAGACAATGTGACCGGTAACCATGCAGTTATTGATATAAATGTCTATCCGAGTTATGATAACTTTCCAAATTTCTTTGAACATCTTTTAGAATGCATTGAAGAGACAAGAATGTTAAAAAGTGGACATAATGATGTAGATGGCAATGGCATTTGTGAAGACGATTATGTAGGTACTTATAAAATGAATGGTTTGATAAACGTTGGCTTGGATCCAATTAAGTATAAAGTGACTGGAACGAACATTAACTGATAAATCTTATCAGCTTTGTTAATGACTTTAATTGTTGACATAGAATGATAATGTAAATCAAAGTGTATTGTACATTTTTATCTTATTATTAGTGTTCTATATATCTAATGTATGTATGTACTATCAAAAAAGTTGAAACATGATCACTTTAGGGTGTTTTTCATGTGTAGTGACTGACGGCAACCTGTGCCTCACACAATAAAACCAGACAATGTGCGTGTCATAAAAATAGTCTAAACAAATGATTTTATTAGAGATGGTATAATATTTTCAACAATGGCTAGGGCAAACTATGATAACTCATTTGTACGTAGTATATTATTACTCTGTGCTAACTGCAAGGCCAAGCGAAAATGTTTCAAAACTGGTAATCTGTCAACTTTGTTGATGGTATACAAGGTTATTTGTAATTCGGAGTTATTTATGGGGTGATAATATCAATATGTTTTTTTTTTACTAAGGAACCAATATATCACGGAAATAATTTCATACTAATAAATAATGTACGTTATTTTACGATTTTGAGTTGGTTCTATCACAGTACCGATGACAGATAATCCTGTATTATACTACTAAATTGTAAATTAAGAAATTTATTACGTGTTACATACTTTATTATATTCGAATATACAAATAAAGAAAATATATGCCAGAATCTTAAATGAATGCTTAGCTTACTACTAAATAGAGACAGATATTAATGTATGCATAGTTTATTTTTATAGAAAATCTGCTATAGTCCTCACAACAGGAGGTATCAAATTCAAACGAATTTCAAATGCCCAAGGTCTACTGTTAAAATCAAGTTTCTAAAAATCGTCATTGTAAAATATATGCATATTATTATGAAACAATCTTGATGTTTGGCATGAGGTCTTTTGATGGAGGAATAAAATAAATCCAAAAATCGTTATATTCCTACACTGTATGCAATTATTACGTTAAATAATTATATTTACGGTGTAACTATGTGACCGCGATACTTTCCTGTTTAATTTTAGTGGAAAATCGAAGAGAGCGAGTCCTACTCGCACCGTCTCTTTTATTAAAACTGCGAAAATATTCTGCCGTTAGCTGTACAAGGGCTGGCCAACAGTGTTGTGATAGGGTTGCACAAATTATGTATTTTTATTTTTGACTAGCTTTCCGCCCCGCTGTTTCATTATTATAACATTTTGTAACTTCATTGTTTTATGGTTAACCGTTAAATAATAATCAGTGCCTAAAACGTGTAAATAATTATTATCTCCACTAAAATATAGTACCATAGGAGTAGTATTATAGCAAAGTATATAATAAAAATATTATGTATGTATATTGCTGACAACACATCTTGTATTACAAAAATAAATGAATCGAATCGTCGAATAGAGAATGAAATCTGTCTACGGCTTTTTAGACATTTTAGGGCCTACGCGACAAAGTAAGCTGAAAACTTTAAACAAAATATTATTTAAAAAAACAATACTTAAAAAAGGAAAATAATATTATTTTTTAAATTGTATAATAATAATATCTTGGTAATATTCTAGTTTGTGTGAGCAAATTTAACAACCCTAAGTCATCATAAAGTATATTCATTTGATCGTGCTGGGAATCGAAACAAGGATCGCACGCTCTGTCAATACCCGATGTTTACTAAGATAATGAAGGTAATGCTGTAATTAAACTATTATTTTAGCGATCCTTCGAGATAGACCACTTAAATTCTATTCGGGACGTTGTTTAAGTATAGATTTGAAAAGTCGATAAAAATAAACTTATTGATTTTACAATACATTTATTGTTAACCAATTTGAGGTAGGTACCTAGGTAGATTATATTGTTACAAATTTTAGGAAAGTCGTAGATTGGGGAAAATTAAGTAAACTTTTAAATATGGATTTAGTGCAGTATGATACAAGTTTGCTGGTCATTAGTAATTACGCACGAGGCGGTATTATTCGATCCGAGTGAGTAATTAATAATGCATACACGATTCATACGACGTTTTTCTGGAACGTCCGTGTTCGGGTCACCGACTTACATATGTGTATCAACAACTAAATCCAGTCCAGTATTTTCGGACAGACTGATATACGATCCTATAAGGGTTCCGCTTTTTTTATTTTGAGTTCCGGAACCTTATAAAGGGAAAAGGGCTATTTGTGGTTGTGACAAATGTACAGTAAGACGTGTTGTCAGCAATATATATTGTTTAAACTAAATAGGTATAGGTATAAGTTTTTTCATATTCCAATGGACATTTTTTAATACCTATTGACAAAAGAGGATTTATGAAATAGTATTCTAAGCTATTGATTATGACTAAATTGCTTTTATTTATGACTATCTATCGGCTTAAGACTGAAATCGTTTTAGTGTACATATATTACATATACACAAATGTAAACAAATGTTAAGGTTGATTTTCTACTGGCTATAAAGGATACAAGAAATGAGACAATTCTTATTTCAAGATCGTAACTTATAGTATAGTTGGTGGACTGTCACCTTTAAGAAATGGAATTGAATATTATGAAGTATAAGTAGTTGCTTATTTGATAGTTTAAAATATGTTTTCACGAAAAATAGATAGATTAAAAAGTAGATCTTTATAATGTATGATTCTGTCGTCAATTTTCCAAATCTTTTTTAATTGGCTAGTGATAGATGTTAAATATGCAACCATTTTTACAATAGATATTGAGGATCATTTGTAAATTCATTTGAAGTGTTTTATGGGGTAGTAGTACTCATAAATATCTACCACTTGTCTTTTACTATGGGAACAATTTGGAATTCGCGAAAAAAGAAATTGCAATTCTGATACAAAACATCATCCTTGTTCTATTAAAATGCATGAAAAGTTTGAATTTTTCCCAAATTTTGATTGATGATTTGAGTAGTTATCAGTATACTATTCAGCCCCTTAAAGTATGCCCCTGTGGGTGAATTTAAAATATCCTTGGTATAAGTATTGTTTTAGTAAGATTAGATATGTTAGTTCAAAATAATATTTAGATATTTTTTATGCATTTGATTAATATCTACTAAATTATATTTCATAATTGTATTACGTGTTATAAAAACTCACATTTACAGTATGACTTGACCGATTAATTAATACTATTTTAAACGATTCAACGTTTAAAAGTAACTACCTCTAATGACATGTTGCCTGCTATAAGTATATTGCGCTGTTTTAACGGTTTTATAAATATCTGGAGATTTATCTCATTTGATTACATACTTTTGTAATAAGAATATTTTATTATAAGTAAGGTATATCGTAACTATATGGATCACCCATGAACTTTTATGTTAACTTAAGTATTCTGTGTATCATCTGAAACTGTATCTACTTTTATATGATTATATATATAATATTGTGCTCAATTCACCTATAATAATAATGCTGCTTATGAAGATAGGCTACCGTTGCTGAGTGTCCGATGATTTCGTCAAAGCCAACTGAATAACATTAGGATACTCAGTAACTAAGGTAACATCGTAAAGAAAACTGATACTATGGATTCGGTACATGATTTTCGACCCTGCTTCGACGATGCTGAACATTACAATTTTAGCTTTTCATGGATTTTACTAGAATTAAATATTTTTTTACACTACACTGCGTTGTCTGCGATCAACGACAGTTGTTCGTTATAGATTATTGTCAGATTGTTAGTTATAGATTATTGTCAGATAGTTAGTTATAGATTATCTTCTCTGTGGTTATAGTGTATAATTTATGGTACTGCCCGTCAGCCGCTTCTGAATTGTCTACACGACAATTTTAAGTGAAACAAATGATTCTAGGTATTTCGTAAATGGAATTGAGCTTAAAATCTATTAAAAGACTGACTCAAAATTGAGGGGTTCAGAATCATGTACCTTATCTAATGAATTTAGTTACCGATTTTCGTTACAATGTCACTTAGGTACGCCCAATATGTAAGTACCGATACGTCGGTAGTTTCGTGGAAACGTGTAGGTACTATACTACTATTCGCTGATGGTTTTGGCTAAGTATGCCAATGCACACTCAGAGCGTAGTCGACATAAACAAATAGGTAATTGCCTCGCCGTCAAAAAAGCTAAATATTTGAACGCACGCAATTCTTAGCTTAATCACAGCAATTTTTGAAAATTAAATTGTAAATATTTCATTCCATTAACCAATTTAATTGGGTTATTTTGATGGAGACTGATTTGGAAAAGTAGAATTTAGTATTATGTAATGTTGTTTACGTATTTCGATTATACAATTTTATTGGAATAACGTCAAAGCATTTTTGTATTTAATAATGTTTATAGATATACATACATACACACAGGCGCATTATGATTATTTTATAAGAACAAAGTATAACAATGTTATTTTATACTACACTTATACATATAGGATGATATAGGATGATTTTGATAGGCCGAATGGGCATTGAAGTATACAGGTCATAAAACATATTTTGAAATGGAAAAATCCATCTTGAATGTTTGTTTGTACTCGAGTATACTAAAATAGTTCTCTCGCCCCAGCACTGTTTCTGAATGCGAGTAAAGGCCTTTACCAGCGGTTTATTCTAAACTAATATTCATTACATCGTAATGGTAATGTTCAGTTTCCTGAAATTTTATATGTACTATACTATCCTCAGTATTAATACTAAATTCAAAATCATCCTGTATGAAGGGGAAACTACTATAACAAATATAATTAAGATCATTCAAAGAATATAAATATATTCGCTTAGCCATGATTCTTCCTTGAATTCCTACCACTTATTGTACCGCACGTATGTTTAAGCAATAGACATTAATATTCGATGCCAAGAGTTAATCTATTTTAAATTAATATATGAACACAATATAGTCTGTGTTTGTTATAATCCCACGTACTACCTATTTAACTCCAATAACGGTTGTGTTCATTTAAAGTGGGCACAAAGGTAGTAATTGTTAATTCGACACAGTTCTGTGCATAAATCACACCTAGTTGCAGCGAGAGAGGTAAATCTGTACAATTTATATTATATTACGGCACGCAACATCCGCGGCGCAGCTCGTCTGTGTGCGACCGAACCGCCCGCGCCGCCGTCACATTGAAAACACAGGAAGTGCCGCCATTCTGATCGCAAATCTAATGTAATTTAGGGTTGCCATTACCATTCATCCCAGTTTCCATAAAAGTACCTACATACATCTACGTCTATTCTATTTAGAACATTCTATTTAGAGCGATAAATAATGCCGCTCTTAAAATGCATAGAGATAAATGAAAAGTGCGATGTAGATAACTCTTACAAAAAAAGTAATTTGAAAATAAATCGACTTCTCAAAGACACTCAAAATTAATAAATAATATTTTTTGTATACTTAACCTACTTTACTTTAAGTAAATTAGTTAGTAAATGTAAGCTGATAAAAAAAGAATGGTCACAGTTTAACTTATAGTTTCGGAGATATGTGTGGAGTGGACAAACGTACATCCACCTATAAAATTTTGTATATTTGTTTGGAAGCCCTAATAGATTATCATATGTGAATATATTGCAGTTCCAACAATATTAGTAACATACATACGTGTCGAATTGATAACCTTCCTTTTTTAAAGTCGGTTATAATGCTCTTGGAATTGAAATAAATGATGATTTCTGCGAAAAGTAATAAGTAGGTTTCGGTCCACATCATTTATCACTTGCCACGGTCAAACAATACTTAACTGTATCATGCAGAAATTATGCGGTGATGAAAATACGAACAAACACTATTAGGTAAGTATGTTTATAATATTCTATAGTGTGGTGCTGAAAAATTGAAATTAATTTTCAATCACATTGACTCAAACCTGCAGGATGTTGTTCAAACTATGTATATAGGTACTTTCTTTCAACTAGCGTTTCAGAAGACAACCCAAATTAAGATCTCTGCTGAAAGCTGATCCATCAGCGCCTAACCACAGGCCTAGCGGTTGTCGGTGTGTGTAACAAACGTCGTTAGCGAAAAATTGGAACCTTGTAATTGCAGTGTTGTTTTGAATTGCGATTCAGTCAGCTGTCGGCACATGCGGGCAAAGCACGCGCGTCGCGCGCGCAACCGCTGCCTTGATACTATCGATGTTTTCGCGCGCTCAAATACAAACGTACGTTTTTTTTTTAAATAAAAGTTTTCCTCCTCCTGCAATAAATCTGTTTGTGTATGAAAGAAATTGTGATTTTTCATAGTGTTCGTTCAGGATATATATAATAGTCTGTCGAAGATAGCTCTTCATATCTGTGTAGCCAGTGTTCAATTTTTTGTGTATGTATCGTGATTATGATCTGATTTTTCGTTTTATTATTGCTGGTACATTGTGTTGGTAACTATACCGCGTCAATCTGTCTATTTAGTGAATCAGATAATGCGTACTTTGAAATAACTAATTAACCGTGTCAAAGTGTGGATTAGACGGAAGAGCTTAAAACGTGTTTATACGCAGGTGAGATACTATTGAAATATTATCGTAGCTATAAATATTTAAACAACAGTATTTTGTGTTCTAAATTCATTGTTTAAAATAATCCTCGTTGAGAGCCACTGTCGCTATTTATTATTGATACGACTACCTTGTGATGTTGCGTAAATTTTGAAGGTAGACCTGTAAGGACAGAATAACTAATCAAAGGAAGAGCTCAAGATGTGAATAATTATCGCAGACTTTATTGATTTTAGAACCTATGAATCAGTCGAGAGTCAGATAGGTACTATAAAACATTCAATATCGTATTGAAGAATTTAATAACAATAACATCGTGAGAATTGATTCACGTAGAATGGATATGCTAATAAGAAACATCGTTAAGTAAGACACTTTACTAGTATAGTTTATGGTGCATCATCTTAAAGTTTTATTTCTCTTTTATGATATCACTTACTAAAACAACGTTAAGTTAAATAAATGCACATATTTACATATTTTATAAGGTATTTTACCTACTTAGGTACCTACTGAGACGTTGCTAAATGGATTGCCAAGAGGTGCTAGCCAATTGAGTTTAGAAGGGTCGTTGTCGGGATCTAATCTAAGAGATTACTTTAACCCTACTATCCCCTAGACAATACAAGAGTTGACACAGCTAATTAGATATCTTTGTCGGTTTACACCAGTCACGGTACCTATATTATAGTCGTGCTGCGCTGCGATAAGCTCTTGAGAAAACGCTCAGAATACGAAATACAACTAACGAAACTCCCTTCTGTTGTCGTTCTCACGGCTTCCGCTCTAAAGTGTAAACTTAAAATGGAAATCACTAGTGCAGAAATATCCAGTTTACTTCCTTATGAGCTTTTGGTAGTCCCTTTTCTATGACCTTGTATTAACTGCGTAGACTTATCGCATCATTGGAATCACGACGAGAGCTGCGGTGGCATTGTCTGCATCGGCCAGCTTTAACGCCAACTTGCAGAACGAATTCCGAATTAGTTCCGCCCGAGTTCCCGCGACCTTCGACTACGTATCGTCGCAGAATCGAATCGTCTTGTTGTAACTGTAAAACTAGTTTGGTTGTCGGTCTCTTCTCTAATAGGATCGAACGCGTTCCGCACAGTAGGTACTTTTTCTATACTTTTTCTCGAGCAAGTGTAGAGAGAAGGAATTGATGGCGCGGTCTCGTGCTTTCCAAGACGGGATTCAATCTCGCATCCGTCCTCATTTGTTTTGCCTTTGTTTGTTTTGTTTCATACACCTATCCCCATGAAT
Source organism: Tethea ocularis (assembly GCA_963555595.1). Classification (NCBI taxonomy): domain Eukaryota; kingdom Metazoa; phylum Arthropoda; class Insecta; order Lepidoptera; family Drepanidae; genus Tethea; species Tethea ocularis. Next base: position 6,303,619 of record OY741972.1, on the reverse strand, counting down.
ATAGTAAGTGTATCAAAAAGAGGCTGTCTAGACTATCTGCGACGGCCATACTACTAGTATCCTTAAATCTTTCGACCGCCAGACATATTTTACATTTTGTTTTATTGATCCTCCTTTCAGTTTCCACTCAGGTTTTGTTTGATAAAATAAAACTAAAGTGACTGAGGTTGTTTCTTTCATCATTGTTTCCCTGACAATATCCATCTATTAGTTGGTATAATAATAACTTTTTAAAGAGAACCGCCTTCAAAACCACTAAACAGTATAAAATAACTTTAATCTGATACTGGTTTTGTAAAAAGAAATTTATTTTTTAATTTTTAGTTTTCAATTTTGCTGGGATCACATCATTAGATCCTTGACATTTAATCAGACGATTATTGGCAGATATATCTACTAAACAATAAAATATAACTTAATATCTTAATGTTTTTCAGTTAACTGGTGGGTGACTATGGTTGTACTTATTGGGCTAGGCTAGAAAATTTCTCACTTGCTAGTTTTAGTAGCGAGCAGGCTTCGTAGTGATTCAGAAAACACACGAAAGATCAACAAGCTGTATAGTTATTTGTCTACGTATTGTTTTGATGTTGCACTAGTGAGAGCGTTGAATTTGAATCATTTGGCATTACAGGAAAGTACCTAGCTGCCAACGAATGTTAATCATGAAATCGTAAATCTGCAACATCGCAAATACAATATTGACTAAGAATTCATATTAAACATTGATCATTAATCTATTCACAAATTTAGTAGAATAATCTATTCTAATAACAGCCCACATAATCAATCTCCACGTGGTCTCGATTTCAAAAACAAGATAGGTACGTTACATAAAACCAATTTGAATAAGATAACTAGTGATTTTATGAAGGCGGATATTCTAAAACTTGAATTTGATTTTTGTTACGAATAAAATATATTTTATAGTAAACATGTTGGGTGCCATGATGGAAGTTTCGTGCGTTAGTGGCACCTCAGGTGGTTTCTTTAGCAAACTGTTGCGAGAAGTTGAGGAGATAGCAAATATTGACAATGCTCATTGGCAGCACTAGCACTCTGACGCGATGACGAATCGTGTGGCAAAAATAGAATAAGTAATACAACTAAGTATATGGTACTATTGCTCGTGTGAAATGACAATATCATAGCTGCTGCAAATATGGACATCAAGATATTCGATAGTGCCATACGTGAATTTGGTTATCTACCTGCATGGCGTACATGGTCAATCGCGCCATCTGAATATGATTGAAACAATATGTTGTTGTTTTGATAGAATATTGCTCGTGCAGTTTTACGTTACTATATGATATGAATCTCTATGGAAGTAGGTATAAGTTTCATCATAAAACCTTGTACGGCGCTGACGTACACTTGAAATATATAATTTGTTATAACACGAGATGGACGAGGTTTTTGTTGACTATCGCAGGTCAAGGCTACATAGACGTGTCGACAATTTATGCATCTCACGCGGCTGTCGGGGTCAGCTTAAGTTCTTTTCAAATATACCTGCATATTTATTTACTTAAGCCTCGTAGGTAGGTATACTTTTTTAAGAAAATTATTTTTTCTTAGTAATATTTTGACGAAACTTATAATATCAGATAATAGGTTTACGATGTAGTGAAAGTAAAAATAAAAGTTATGTGTATCGGATAGGTTTGAAGATACGTAGGTATACCTCCTCATTTTTGTTTTTTTTTTTATATCTATTTATCGGGTTATGTTTTGTATTCAATTATATAAATCATGCCAGTTTCAGTCACTTTTTTCATACACTAATATCACATCACCTAAGTATACGATAATTTCTACTACTAGGTATCTAGTTATTAGATTCGCATAATAGTAAAAGTCTGATGCAGGTCCGGAAGTTTGCTATATGCAGTTTGGGAGATGCTCATGGTGCTTCTGAATATAGTGCTTGCTTAAATATTTACAGTTCGAGCGCGAACTCCAAATTTTCCCTAATTATTAACACGATTTTCATCTACGTTGCTGAAATCAGGAGTAAACAAACTGTTAATATCCTAAGTGGTTCAAGAAATCGAGTTTTGTTAGACAGCGTATTTTCAATTTTAGTTTCTATGTGTGACTTTGACACTTCTGTGGCCATGATAGCTCAGTGGTAGTGACGTCGAATGCCGTGACGAAGGTCGTGGGTTTGAATCCTATAGTGAACTTGAGTTTTCGGTGAAGGAGAACATAGTGAGGAAACCATAGCACGGTATTAGGGTACTTCGTAGTATCCGCGTGTTGCCTGCCACCCTCAAGTTGAAAATCTGTGGTCAAGCACCTAGCAGCGTTGTGTTCCGACAGTTGCACTAGAGAGCCAGTTCGCTTCTAGGCTTTGTGCTTACCACCTTCGACCACATTATCACTGACCAACGTGAGATTGTGGTCAAACACAGGCTATAGGTACATAGTATAAAAAATCAATTTAAAAAATTTAATTTGCTTCATTTTTTTTTTTTTTTTTTTTTCATTTTGTGTCAATCCTGGCACGTCTGCGTGTGACACCGTAGGTACTTACACGGACATAAAACGCGATGCCACACTGTAGGGAAAATATAGTTACACTGTGGTAGTAGTACTAGTATTCAAGAAGGTACGTACATCCTTTACAAGTAAATCTACCGTTGACAAGGGCACCATATCGGGTGTTTGTGACATCGCCCGTGGGGATTGAGAAATGTTTGAACAATAAGTAGGTTTTGCGCGTGTCATATCATACTTGATACTTTTATCTTGTTTTATGTAGTTGTTGTTTCTGTATTCAGATGTTAAAGAAATGTACCAGACCAGAATAATTTAAGCACTTTCGCACAGGATATCCATAGGGGCGGAATAATATATTTATTTATTGTAGTAAGACTTGACCTCGGTAAGAGTGCGATGTACAGGTTTGTTACTAGAATTTTTATAATTGAAATGTAATGAACATTAAAAAATATTTACGAAGAATTTTTTTTTTGTTGAATGATTGTTTGTGACTGAATCACACAAATGAACTGCACCTGAACTGATTTAGATGAAACTTGGCACTTAGATAGATAGACCTTTTATCCCGGGAAAACATAGATCCTTGGGAACGCGCATAAAACCGCCTGGTGGAAGTTAATAATTAATAATGTAATTGTCATAATTTCACTGAATTTAATTTCTATGAAATAACATATTTTATGGTAGGTACCTACTCGTTATAATGCAAAGTACAATATTAAATGAAAATAATGAAACTGAGCCATCAAGTTTATAATGAGCACAGTTAGTGGTACCTACATGATCTCTGACGTTGGTAATTTGTCATAATCTGATGCAAGTATGAAAAGATCACGTTCTACCTGGTGATTACGCCGCGGAACAAACCAAAGAATAATTTGCACTCGTTATGAATAATAACAAACTAGTTCGGAATGATTATTATAATTTTGGACCCGGTTTTGAAGTAGCTTATCTATAGTAATCTACCTACCTATTTATAATTTTTGTTTTAGCTCGCCTTAGTCATTAATATCTTGTAAAACTATTCGATTTAAAAAATTTGGTTGATATCCTAGTTCCTACCTATTTATCCAACCTTTCGAGAATTCTAAGACGAAGTCTCATAATAAGATCTAGCTTCAACAGAAACCTCATTTTGGTTACCGAGTTAAGGAAAGCATGAAAGAGATTAAACTTTTTCCCAAATCTGTGTCTTTTAATCAATCAATTAAATTCCCATAAATATGGCTCTATGCCCTTTAATTGGGTCTTTTAATTCATTAGTCGAAGTTATAAGTACTTAATCTTATATAGGAAGTACCTAACAATAAGATACGATGAATTTCTCATGGGACTGGCAAAAGGAGGCCGACACGGTCTGCTCGCACTAATGATATGCCTACATTTGAAAATCTATATTAAGTTGATGTAGAGTAAAATGTTGATGTAGAGTAAAATATTGATATAATGTAGGTAATGGTTTACTTGTGGGTGATATACATGTAATAATTTGGTGTGATATAATATATTTTTTGCCGTTTTAGCGCTCGGCAAACAGCAAACTAGGTATGAACACAACAAACACGCTATAAATGACTAGGTACGTTACCTAAAATAGAAGTGAGTAGTAATGAAAATAAAGCGAGGATATAAAAACGTATAATTTTCTAAGTCCAATAGACATCGCCGTGCTTAGGGTTGCCAACTGGATTCCTACCGAGTAAATATTCTGTGTAATTTATTCGCGACAACCCCTATAATTATGCTGTAGCTAATATTTAGATTTGCCTTAGGGATCTGCAAATCATGCAATTTTTTTTTCAAAAGGAACTTCCTTTTGACCTGCTCGGACATCCTACATAGGTATTAAATGGTATTTAACTGAATACTATTTAAATATTTATGTATTTATCAACCGTAAGTAAAAGACTTGATTTTACTTAAGGTCATTTATTACGTTATTTACGTGACTCTTTAATAATCGCCAGTATTGATCTTGCGAACCCATCTGGCTAAAAAAAATAGGCACTACCATTTCTTCCGTAGGACAAAATATATAAATACTAAATACTATGAAAGCTTAATTTTAATTATAAAACTCATACAAAACTTAACCTATCACATATTATACAATATAATAACTCGAACCGCCAACCGCAACATTGACTCGAACTTAACTATTTTTTGCGTATAAAGAGCATCGCACACTGGTGCGGTTGACCGACGTCGACGTTCGACTGTTTTTCTCTATTTAGCCATCGATGGCAGTACGTAAAACCTGACCGAACACCTGCCGAGTCATTGCCTGGGAATACGACTAATTTTACGCCTAATGACTGGATCAACGCAGCCAATTATATGCCATTGCTACTGCTGTGATGTAATTGGTCGGCATACATCATTGTTGTATTTGTTAATGTGGAAAAACATGTATGGACGACAACAAAACTGCAGAAGGCAACAGCTTTAAGTGCCCCTTATTGTTTGTACGTGAGGGTAAAATTACCTGTGGGTATCGTAAGCATTACGTGTGTTTAATGTTTATTATGGGAGTGTTATGGTTTTATATCGCGTTGGAATCTGGATACCTATAATTTTTTATTTCTGTTTAACTAACTTTGACCACGATGTTACCTTTTCACGCCATGACTACTGATTTTATATATGTAATAATCAAATGATCCAAATGATAATAAATTAATGTAAAATCATTATTTATATATTTGCAAAGGATTGAGACGAGAATCACCGACTTGATTGCGTGACAAGGTACATTACCCTAATTATTTCGCTAACTAATTATGAGAAAAATTTAAATATGCAACAGCGTGAAACTTGTGACGTGTAGCTAATTGGTTTTATTACTGAACTGGCTAAAATTCTCCCTTGAGTTGTGAGATTTTTTTTATTACCCACTAAAACCGACATTGTACTATTTTAATGTAAATAATTACATCGTTTACATAATGTTTTTATAGGTTTATTAATTAAAATATTATGTTCCATGGAGAAACTTTTCGAATAACTATAAAGAGCAAGGGTAAATAAGTCTGTAGAATGAAATAGTCTATACAGAGCCGTAGAAAGCTACGAGTGAGTGATACATCTACTGCTGGGCGGGTAGGTACTCTCGCTCGGTATACAGTTCGCGAGAGCACTCACCTTTTACCTAGTTACCTACCTACTCGTATTTCACGCATTGTACTGCGCCGACGCAGCGGAACTTCCGACCTTTGTGTTAAGTGTTGACTTTATGACAAAATATAAAATTTTTCGGCACGAAAATCAATGGAAATTATGCATACACTAAGTGAAATCTCTCTTGGTGGGCGAAATTCCCACGTAATTGAAATACAGTGGGTGTTTAAAGTGCCCATTATTATAAAGCTTTTCGACGAGTGATTTTTTTTTGTTGGAATTAAGTTGGCTCTACTTGTGGTATTCAATTACAGTAAATTACGTGTTTTTAATTGCTCTAACTTATTTTCAATTACCGTCGCTCGACTAGATTACCTACTCTAGAATAACATTAAATATTAATGCTTAAGGCTGGTAGCAGTTAGAGATAGAAGTTAAAAAACAGTTAGCACAACAAAATTAGAGAAAAGAATAATAAAGTTGTAAAAGCAACGGCAACAGACTACAGCGCGGTAGTAATTACTAATTAGTAGGTAATATGCTCACAAGTCACACACCACACGCAAGGCCATTCTTCGACTCGAAGACAACATTATCACTATAAATACCTGTAACTCACATGCAACTAACCGTAAAAATTTTCATACTTGAACTAACAAATTATTATGTTAAAACAAATATTAAATTAATATTTTCAAAAATATTTGTAATTGTTTTGTCGGTAATTTTGTCCGTAAAACCCCAATGTGGAATCCAAAAAATATTTAGACTGGTTTAGTCCACCTCCTGATATAATACAAATGGTCCGAGCCGCTACAATAAGGGCATAATTTTTTAATGGAACCCTAATTATAATTTGAACGTATTTTTTTCGTTTGAAGCTCAAATTGATAAATGGAATGATGCTTACAAAAAAGTTTTTAATTATTTTCCAAGGGAGAAAACTTCAATAGGAAGACGACCTAAAGTACATAAAGGAGTACCTTACAAAAGGCGGGTATCTCAGAATTTTAAGTGGCATTCTTACAAAACTTTATACAAGCAAGACCAAACCGTCTGGTGAATGTGGAGGCATCAGTTTGCTAGAACACTTATTTCATATACGTAGGTGTAACGTATCTACATTTACGGTTACAGTTATTATTATGTGAGTCTACAAAAGACAAATATTCTTTGTCTTCAATGCCAATGAAAAATTTGCAAGCTTTTTCATTTGGAGCGGTAAACTAAGTGCTATTGAGGAACTGACAAAGATTACATTAGCCAGTAATGGTTTCAGGTCACTTGTAAATGCAGACTCAGAGAAGCTCAATTAGTTATTTCAAAGACTATTTTTCTCTGCCTCTCTAATTACTAGTTTGTTAGTGAAGACCATAATTTACTTGCACAAATAGTTACAATAAGAAATAACAGTTTTTACATCTGTGGGTGGATATTACCTACTCAAGCAAGTTTATTTATATTATGTTATGTGAGACCTATCTACCTAATTCCAAAAACCACATGTTATAATAAGGACGGCTCGCGTTGAAGTATGGTTAGATTATTGTGCTCATGATTTGCGTTCACATTCTATCATAGATTATATAGGTATTTAGCAGAAGATGAATGGATTGCTAATGCGAGCTTAAATTACAGTTTAACTCGATTAATGCGTTTCTGTCTAAATGACTGAATGGTATCTAATTTGTTTAGTCATACCTCTACCACTATGTTTAACCATTAGTACCTATAAATAACACTATTCGGTTTTTAGTAGGATAGCTTTAAGTGTTAGATTAAAACAAGAAGTGAAAGATACAGTACTTTCTTGCATCTCGTAATTGACACTTATCCCCCTGAATGACTTTCCTGAGCTCTACTATAGAGACGATTCGAGACGAAATGAAACGTTGTTAAATTTAAAAAGTCAAAGGATTTGACCGTCCTTTGATAGTCCAAAATTCTTTTTTTACACTCGCTTACAAGTTTACACTCTATGTCACATTTATAAAATGTATTCTATGGTTGCCCTTAAGAAGTGAAAGTGCGCGGGCGCGGCTACGGAGCGGAGTGTACACGATACGATCGCGTCTCATTACTGTCCTCACGCTCCAATCTAATGAGCTTCGCGACACCTCTCGACGTCGACTATTGTTGGCGTTTGCACTCTGACTCGCTCAGGTGTTTAATTACCTGCACCGATGACCTGTGGTGACATAACAGATATTGTCACGGGTTCTTAGGGACTATTCCAACCGCTTGCTCTTGCTGATCCCGCCAGTCTGGCCATTCGCCTCGTGATTACGGAGCTATTACTTTTCTATTGTGCTTGGGGAGTTAACTGATTAAAGTACCGGAGTAATGGGTTCGTGGACTTGTAAGTCATGTTGAAAACGTTTGTTGGTTTGTTAGGTACTTGGTATAAAACAACGCTGTCCGCCCGCCGTCTATTTGTACGCTTAGATCTTTTATACTACGCAACGGTTTTCATCAATTAAGTGATTCAAGTGGAAATTTTACTGGCGTATATTTTAATATTATTTTATTTTGACACATTGTTATGTCGCCAAAGGTTGCAGGTAGGTAGGTATAATTAAACCTTAGCTACCATCTAAAGGAAGGCATCAGGGTTAAATAGGCAGACTATCCTATCTGTTCATATTTATTTTGATATATTTTATACAATGGATTCCTTCTGTGCAAGTGTCGATGAGTTTTCCAGCTATTTCTAGCAAAGATCGTTTCATTTGATAGCCTGCTGTCATGTTTATTCATAATTTTACGGCGCATGTTGATGAATATACTGACACTATGATATTGCGGTCATAAAAGTTCTATTTGGGGACTCTACCAGCCGACAATACATGCCGGCTCATGACAAACAGTCATTTTGCAAAATAACGTCTGTGTTTGATCGCAAGCTGAGCCATTTAATATCCATGAATATACTACAAAAGCCAACAAACAAGATTGAAAACAAAATAAACTTTGGAGAGTTGAAGTCAAAAGTTAAAGGATATGCCGAGGAACCAGTTTCTATAGGAACGTGACTTTTCATTTCACTCTCGTTTCAGTTTGTTTTTATAATAAGATCTAATTAATTTAGCTGATAGGCTCTTTTTATAATGTGACAATCATGTTTCGTTAATGCTAAAATATGGGAATAGTTATACTTGTAGGTACTTGTACATAGCCGGTATATTAATTTACTCTATGGTAATACCTATGTATCTATTTATAATTGATATTACTGTCTGAAATTCTTACATTTTATATGGGTTAGTAAGTTGACGCGAGGTAATTAGTTAGTAGGTTATTACCTATAGTATACCTATTTAAGGTAGGTAGGTAGTTATCAATATAAATGTTTAGTATTTCCAAATAATTAGGTACATATTTTGGTAATTAATAAATTGGGGATGGAGTATTACTATTTACGTTTTTTTTGTAGCATCGCGTGCCTAGCTATTCACTTTACAACATAATACCGTTGTTTTATTAATTATTAACTGTAACTTGAGTAGTTAAGAGGTCAGTGACTCGTTGGCTTGTGTACCCTGCCATTATATTGTTAGGTGTAGCCAATTGATTTAGTAAAGCTTCTATTATGAAACATGCCTAATCATCAGTAAGGCAGTTTTATCAGGTAGTAAACTTAAGACTTATGATGCACACTGTTTAGCGATTAATAGTAGGTACAAGTGTTTCATTAAACTTTCTTCATTTTATTGGGAATACTAGGAATATTTATGATCCTATCAACTTATCCGAAAGCCCAATACCAATTTTTACTTTAACAAGGTCTTACAGCACAAGTAAAGGGAAAATTCCGAAAAATTAAAGTAAATGGTACTTACAAGTTTTTGCGTAAATCTAAATTTGCCCATATATTTTTATCGACTCAGGACCTTGATTTTTATACACCTAATAGGGACTACAGACCTCAGTATCTGGTATAAATTTCAACTTGCTAGGCCCACCCGTTCCTGAGAAAATTGGTGGTGACACACGGACAGACGGACAAGGGAGTGACCTCAGTATCTGGTATAAATTTCAACTTGCTAGGCCCACCCGTTCCTGAGAAAATTGGTGGTGACACACGGACAGACGGACAAGAGAGTGATTTTATAAGGGTTCCTTTTTTTACCTTTTCAGGTACGGAATCCTAAAAATAACGTATGTTCATGGTTGCGAATTTTCCAAACACTTTATTATGTGCGTATTCACAACACCTCTATCTCCAGTGGCTTGGGCTATACGTTGTCCGTCAGTCAGCTAATAACTCAGGCAGGATAAAACCTTTTGTATATTGATTATATTATCAAAGTATAATAGTAGATACGTGCACACAACGGATGTATTGGAAAGAGGATTGTTCATTTGAATCGTTCGATTTTTTCGCCTCAGTCAATTTGCAAGCGCAATAACTCATGAATAGCCGCTTGTAAAACGCCTTCATTTACGTAACTCTACATAACATTAACTGCACTCGAAGGGCAATCGTTTTTTTTAAGTTACGACAGTGAAAGTACCATTGTGTGGAAGTAGGTAATTATATTAAGGTCTCGAGTTAACCATATTTTATTGGATAGTTGAGGAGAAATTATCTAGAGAAGGGCCTCATATCTTACTTTATTACTTACTTACCTTATTACTGAACTAGCTGAGTCGTGCGTGATGTTATATAGCATTTATAACCTTCCTCAATAAACGGGTGACTGAAAAAAAATGGCCAGGATGGATGCGAGTTCAAACATAATACAAACTCTTCAGCTTAATAACATACAGTAAATAAGTAATATAAATATGTAGTAATTACATTTGCGGAGAGTAGAATACTGTTTAAATGTGACAACGTAAATGAGGCTTACAAAAAATATTTTGAGCACCTGCTAAAAATGAATAATAAAAGGATTCCGCAAAAAGTGTAGTGTTTTATCATAAATGGACCATCCTACTAATATTATAAGTGCGAAAGTTTGTGAGGGTGTCCCGGGAATATATAAGATCCCTCGGGGACATGAGTGGAATCGTGGGGCAGCAACTAGTGTGTCATATTTTCTAAACTAGAGCTGATAGAGAAATGCCGATCACAGATTTGAAATTGGCATTAAAATTAGGCTAACATCATGTAACGTAACCCAAACATCAGAAATGCTGTTGTGCAGTGTAATAATGCTTAAAGCCTGTATTTTTATTACCACTAAATTTCCTAAGAGCTGAACGGATTGAGTTGACACTTGATATGAAAGATAGATCATATCCTAGAATAACATATAGGATGCTTTTTCCTCGGGAAATCATAAGATATCTCGGGAAAGCGGTTAAAACTCGGTAGCTTGTTCGTATTTTAACGATGGAACGTACATCGATATATAAGTGCACGTATTTTTTTTGCACATATGTATGTACTTAGTATGTACCTACTCTTCTAAACATACTCAAACGTGTAATACAGTTTGCAAAGCAATGTCAATACTCAATTGTAAGTGACTGATCTTTATCGGTTCTTAGCTTTTATCCTCATCACGCTTTCAAACGAGGTAGAAATCCGTGAGGGTCGTAATACATTTAAAAATATCAAGTAAATCCACTTGGTATTCATAAACGACAAACGTGGCTTACAAACTTTGATATGACGTCTTCGAAACTTTCTTGGCTAGGTACTAGGTACTATAAAAGCGAGTTTTCTAATTATAACAAACTTCTGAATAAGATTTCTCTTACTCCATTGTTTTTGTTTATTACTGCGCAAGATAAAATGTTATTCTAAACTGGTGTATTAATAGAATCATGGCTTTGTTGTGGTTGAGAACTTGAGATATCAATTTTACCTTCGGATTAAGTTACCTTTAAGTCTTCATTTAGATGACTGATTTCATTACATTAAGGTGGATGCTCCAAAAAGCCCTTATTAGGTTTTTTTTGCTAAATGCAAATATCTATTGATTATGCTTATAAAAATATAAATTTGCATTTAACTATATATTGAACTTAGATGGAGAATCAGGACAAACAGACATGTTCATGCACACAAATGTTCGTCCTGGATGGGAATCGAACCCACGACTTGAGGTGTGAAAAAAATAACCTACTGTGCCAAAAGTCATCACTAGTCTTGAAGGATCCCAGGTTTTGTGTGTGTTATTCCAAAGAGAAAGATTTTCGTCTGTTGTTTTCTCAATGGCATGGCACGACTCTATAGATTACGTCTCTGCTGATGTTCTATTTAAATTCTTCAAACGTTCTTCTTTGTCCTTGTTTCCTTTAAAGTCAATAAACATATCGTTTGCATTGTATAACTTAATCAATTGGTGTTGCATTCGGAATATTTAGATATTGAAGCTACTATCATGTTTAGTGTATTGTTCGGTAACAATATATTCAGTGTAGGTACACTCTTATTATACGAGTATAATATACTTAATATTACAGCATCAGTAAACAATAGCATGTTCATACTATTGTCACAGGGCGCGTGGGTTTGACTAATGAACGGCGGGACCGGCTGTAAGTTCAATCTATGTAGCCATTTTTGTCAACTAAGCATAGATCATAGTGTTATCGGCCTCATCATAAATAATGATTATAGAGATATTACGGTTATGGCAAGGAATTAGGATTATGACGCGACAGTGGCTTTTTGTTGTCCATTTGTTAGGGTGAACGTTGTATATTATGGGTAAGAACATAAACTATTTTGCTTTAATGAAGAGCTTATTGTAAATAAATTTAGTCGAATATTGTGCTTGCAAACGTTTATTTAGAAAATCTAAGATAGGTTAATAGCTAGGTATGTTAATTACAACAACTTGAAAAACGCTATTAATTAAGCTTGATAATGCAGTATATGAGAAGTAGGTACCTAAATGCCTGAAAACATACAGTAAAGAGATCTCTTTGAGATCAAAATTCGTCTATTCTATAATAACAAAATTGCAGCTGTACTTTATAGTAAAAAAAAAGAATTGTGACGGGTCATTGTGCAAAAAAGAGCACTTTTAAAGCCAGTCAACCTTTTGAGAGCTCTAGTTTGGGTTGAATTGATATTTTGTTCAGAACCCCAACTTTACCCAATACTTTTTTATTTTCCCCTATGTCCAACTCACTTAGCCAGGCAATTTGCATATGAATGAAGTTAATGCGGTCAGTTAAATTCTATCAGAGGCAGACGACGATTTTTTTTTATGGACTATACGTCATAGTAATATTATAACGTACATGATTTTAATTCAATTGTTTCGATTTTGGCTCAGGATTTGAGTTATAGATATGTAGACTGAGTTTTTTAAGTGAAATTGCCGACATTCAAGCACGCTTTCATTTGATGGTATTTAAAGGCCATCATCACCTAGTCATTACTAATTTTTATAAGGAAATACAAAATTATCTTAATATGTGCCGATCGAATATGGATTACCTATAGTTCGTACTCGTATGTGGGAGGCCTTTGAACAGGTAACACGTGTTTGTTTACTCTGGTTAAACAGTTCGATTTGGAAAGTACAAAATAACAAGATAATTACATTAGCGTTTATTATCCAAACAAATGGTCCATTGTTTTATCCAGTCCATATAAAGTACACAACAAACACTAAGAACGTTCCGTAGATTTTAATAAGGTTCATTTTGAATGTATCGGTGAAACAGTGGGTGTTGGTAGTCAAAGAAAGTCGGCCTACGATAGTGTTCAGACAACGTTTATGAAATAGGCTAAATGCATAGCCATGTATGTTGACGTGTACGATGAAGCTGTGGCCAGAACAGATGATTAGGTATGGAAAATCTTGGATATTGAAGGAGGATATTTTGGATTCTCTTTACAGTTTCCTAGTTTCTTCACCAGGTATAAGCTGTCTGCTAAAATACCATATAGAAAGTGTCTCTATGAAAAAATTTCACGACAAATCTGACAAAGCGGATTGTCGTGCCATGGCGTTGAAGGAATTTTATCGCATGAAAATGTTCTTATCATAAAAAATAAGAAATTTATTTATCAAGGCTTATTCAAATTTTCCATCGATGTAAACCTACTAATAGAAATTTCTACGTAATAATTTTATCATAGTTCAAAATTAATAGTTTAGGTAGGTAACTAACAAATGTCTATATTGTATTGTGTTTGTATAATTACTAATCTTGTTAGTATTTTCTAAAACAAAATCAATGTTTTCATTATAAAAGCTGCTAAATGTAAGGCTTTGACTTTGAAAGCGATTTCTTTGAACTAGTGTAATTATTGAAAATATATTAGTACCTTAAATAAATTATACCTAGTATTCTTTATCTATTTTTTACTGTACCTATAGTTTTAGAGTTAGGTACCCTATACGCAAGATTAATATCACATAATACTGAGTTAGGTTCAGTGTCCTCCCATGATGAACGAGTACAAGACGTGACATTCTATTATCTGAAATATGAAGCTCGAAGCTTCTTTGGTCCTAGGTATATAGGTATTATTTACGTCTGCAGCACCTTATTTAGAGACACACCTTATTAGTTATAAATACTTAATATATAGAAAATAACTGTCTGTCTGTTTATCGGCTACCTTTTTACATTATAAGTATACTATTTTCGAGGAGTTATTTAAATGCTAATTTGAATTATTTTTTTTTTGAAGTGTGTATGGAAATATATTTGTGTTGTTTTCTTATCGTCATTTTTTTTCGATGCTCTTTCAGTGTGCTATAAATATCTAAAATGAAACTTAGTGAGTAGGTATATAATTTTAAAGAAAGATGACAAAGCAGAGTGTTAAAAACAAACAGGCGAGTGAAAACAAGTCGAAAATGTAAACCCGCGACGACTCTTACTTAGAGTTATGCAAATTGTAAAATGGCGAACGAGAGTTATGTATGTGTATGTACTTTTTGTAAGTACAGAATGCTAACTCAAGAAACTTTGTTTGGTGTCAGAATAAATTACAATAAATATTTAACTTGACAATGAAACTTAACCACGAGGCAGTTAATGCTTGGGAAACACAATAAAGTATCTAGGAAACCATATATCAGCTGGGATCGTAAACAATGTCCAGGCGTATAGTGAAATCGACTTTCGAAGTGCTCATATAATTGATATTTCCGAAAAAGGAACGTAAACTTTGTCCGCATATAATTATTACTGTATGTCCGATGCAGCTTATTGATTTGACTTGAAATTTACGAGTTTCTAATTTATAAGCTTCGGGCCAAAGTTATGCTTTTACGACTGCGTTTAGATTACAAGCTCCGCTAAGATACCTACTTATGCTGGTTTTAATTATTCCCCATAGAATTTCAAATACGTCAACGCAAACCAATAGCATTTATAAAATAAATGTTTAAAACTTGGTCATCTCATAAGATTTTTTGTAGATGCTAAAGGCAGTTCAAACAAAAACTTCTGCTTTGGTCAATATAAAAAAACTGTTAAATATTGTGTCACCGTTACATTGCCTATTATTTTTTCATGACATTTCCAACACTGTTCACGCTCAATTTGTCATAAGTTCATAGCTAACTAAGCTCACATCTGTGCATACAATATAAAGTGGGCCACGTTAAGTAAGTATACGAATTCTTTTGCAATCGTAGGACTACTACACCTTTGTCTGTCTCAATATTTGTATGAATTATACACACGTAATAAGGGTCTCCACACTACACACTGTACAATTACCCTTGTACCTCATGTTGTTGGTATTTATGCAAAGCTGTTTGCTATGCAAATTAATCCTGGCGATCGTCGATCAGTGACAGATGTTGATTTCAGTGCGTTTGAATAATCGCCTATGTGTCACGACATTGCTCCCACATTGTGAGCACTGATTTGGTTTTGTTTGTTTTTGGACATTGAGTCAGAGCCCTTTGTTAGAAAATATGATGACGGATCTGTTGGGATTCGAACAAAGCTTTTCGGTTCTTCTTTGACTCTTTCTCAGTTTGAAACGACACAAACCTAGTTGCACTTTGAGCTTTTGGAACTGTTACATCCTGATTATACATTAATCTTACTAATTATGTATTTAAAAATATTTCTTTCCTTTTAAGGCTTGTCATAATGGATTCATTAGAGCGGTGTTTTCTTAGGGAAACTAATTACGCGGGGTAATAATATACAAGCACCCTGTAGTGTTATATTGTAGATATGTTTACCCTCTGATACCAAACGCCAGTGGCAGGGTTAGACCAGTCACTCTGGCAGATTAGACACGAGGGGCTTCCGATAGGGCTTCGCTGCGATGTCAAAGCTGTAGTATTATATTTAGTTATGCTGAGTGTACACTCAACCGTACATCTGTTCTATGCAGATAGTCTATTTATTATTCTGATTTGTTATTGCTTTTGTACGACCGGGACTATCATGTAGATTTATATTAACTGTCCCCCACGGTCTCACCAGCAATTCCGGGATAAAAAGTAGTCTATATGTTATTCCAGGGTATGATCTATCTATGTGTCAAGTTTCATCAAAATTGAGTGTAATTGCGTGAAAGAGTAAGTAACTTCAGACCTCACATCCTGATAAAACGTTCACGTTTCAATTTATAATAGTAGTAAGTTTGGTTGTAGGAGGTAATTTGATTAAAAACTACAGATTCGATTCTGATAAGTATTTTTTTCATATTCCTGAGTGCTTAAATAAATCAGCCTCTGCACTCAGAGGTATACACGCTAAGTACTTTTCATCCCGAGAACGCGAGAAAAATCGCTAAATCGAAAAAACTTTGTATAATTACAATATTGTTTTATTTTTGATAGACATGAGAGATTTTCTTCGGTTTATTTTATATTTTAGAATAAATAATCATATTTTGGCCAAACATGCTCAATTCTCGATATACCAACATAGGTATTATACTTTAATTTCTTTGACCTACCTACACCGTGGTAAAATTTCTTTATTTTGCTTTCCTTCATCCATCAAATCTTTAAAACTGTGGTGTATTTTTAAATCAATCTATTCTGATGGCTGGTTTTAAATCATTCAGTGGGTATTTCTTCTGCTTTAATAAGCAGACAAACATAGAATACTAGGTGCAATTTCCTAACATCATAGGATTTTCACCTTATAGTGAAAATGAGTGACCATAGTTTTTAATAGACTATAATTACAAGTTACAAATACTTTTTATTCCCCTTAAGTGGGCTGTTACAAAATGTATGCAGGTACTTTAGTGGCATTTTACAGCTGTATCCAAGATAACTACAATGTAAATGTCCAATAAACTTTGAATTTTATACGGTTTTCACGAGTAAAAAAAAAAGAATATATTATGGAAATCATTCGAATACAATCGAAATAAGGTATATATTTCAATGCTCGGTGATCATCTTCGGAGCGTCGCAGCGCAGTTTTCTCTAGAGCATCGTTGGTCGAAATATACCTATACCTTATTTTTATTGGACAACTATTCAATTCAATTGATAAATTTTAAATCTCCTGCCATCTCGTCCTGCACTCTGCGCCCGCCATAAAAGTTCCATCGTTGCATATAAAGCTGGTAAATAATGGAAGATGCATAAATCTGCAAGCGAAGTTCCATCGTTCACGTATAGAATAGAATAAAGTTAATGCAACAGCAATTTGTCATGTACGTGAGAACACGCTGAATCAATTTCGAAGCACGCGCGCCCATCAAACCGTTCAGTGTAATAAAATGGTAGAATGAGAGCAACTGCACTTTACGTAATAATGAGCGTTTGGAGGCTTTGATATACATGTTCAAGCACAGCGGAAATGTTTCTCGAACCGCCATCGCCAATGCGTGCTCTAGCTTGACCTCCATCGATGAGAGGAAATTGACTTTCGAACGGTTCAGCTTTTCCATTGGAAAAATGCTCAGTTGGGGGTTGAATGAGATTGGTGATAAGGATTGAATTTAAATAAAAAAATAAGTAACAGATCAAATCATTTTAAATAATCAATATGTAGTTTTTGTTCAAAAAATAATTATGTTGCACTCAATATTTTAATTTAAACAACATTTTATTGAAACAATAAAATAAAATGCTCAGTTGGGGGTTGAATGAGATTGGTGATAAGGATTGAATTTAAATAAAAAAATATGTAACATATCAAATCATTTTAAATAATCAATATGTAGTTTTTGTTCAAAAAATAATTATGTTGCACTAAATATTTTAATTTAAACAACATTTTATTGAAACAACGAAAAATATACTCCATCCTATAAGTAGGTACGAGGAAGATCGCCTATGAGGTGGACTGACCAGATAAAAGCGGCAGTAAATGGCTCATCATCACTACATGAATGCACGAGGAAGGCGGCCATCCGGGAGGAGTGGCGGCGTGTTGTGAAGCTTGCCACCAACACCTGAAGTGATGACCACGATCACGATGCCATCGACAAAGAAGAAGAAGAATAAGTAGGTACATACCTCGTATGTTTATCAAATTACGTTAAATTGATGTTATTTTAAGTCATGATCCATTCGTTCGTTGACCATTTTGAGCAATTAAAAATAAGAAGAAGAAAATAATGAAACTGCATCGTGAATTCGTGACGTAAGATGTCTCATTCGAATAGATCAAAGTGAAATTGAGGCCACGGTAGAGGCGTTTCCGCGGCGGTCTTATTTCCTGTGAACGTATAAATTTCCATTCAAAGGCCGATATTTATTATTTATATCGTATGATATGCATTAAATATGCCTTATATGGCTAATGACGCAATTCAGCACAAAGCATTACTTACTACTGGAAATTGAGATGTCTTCAATAATAGATCATATCGAATGATTCCTTTTTTGATGAAAAATCCTACATTCTCAGTTGAAGTCCTGCTTGGAGATCTTGGAAAATTATTCCACAAAATTGTCATATACCTAGGTAGAATAGTATTTTTTATTTATTAGTTATATTTGTTGGAGTTGTCTTTTTGCCTGCCGTGTTATCACTTGCCGTTCTCAACAGAATACGAGTGTTTGTGATTCTATATACCTACTAGTGGCGAAGGGTCCATACAAGCCGATTCCCATCGGCTTACCTTTTAGGAATCCCAGTCCCACATTTTCATCATTTCAAAGCCACTTTTATCATGCCTAAAATACACTGTAATTATAAAATTACAGGTGTTTTTTGAACGGCTTACCCTCGCCATAATTTAACCCCTCGCCACTGATACCTACTTACATTTGTACGTATACACATGGTGATTTTGAAATGGTATAGTAGGCTAAAAGAGCATTGATGTATAAGACCTTAAATAAATCATGAAAAACATATTGTAGAGTGGAAAAAAACACTACAATATTTCTGTTTGACAAATAAAAAAAAATCAATAAATTAGTTTTGCGTTAAAATACACTGTAATGTAAGTGAGTCTGAGTATCTATTCGATTACTCGAGTACTAATATAGCTATTTTGCCGTGTCACTATGTTTCTGAGTGCAAGTAAAGGCATAACAATGAGGCGCACACTACCCGTAGAATTTGGGCTAAAATACCATTTCAAAATCACCCTGTATAACCAATATTAACCTGAATTGGAGCGGGATTGATTTATGGCATGTTGTAACTTCGTCACTAATCGCCATCGGCATTTAAAAAGAAATAAAATTAATTTAATTGTGTAATCGAATATTTCACCAGGTCGGCGTACTGTCTTAAAATTACCATTACCAGCTCCATTTCACTATAATTTAAATTAAATATACAGTAGTGTACATTACCAACTAAGTAGCGTTTACTTAAAATAAGTGGCACTTAGTGATATCGTAGTAGCAGTCATAATGCTCCCAGCCATAATAATCGTTATCAAAAAGCAGTAAAATTAATGTTTAATGAATACTACTAGATAGTGCTGCCGTTTTTACTTACCTCGTAATTTATACGTTTTAGAGCAACATTGAATACGGCTAGCATGTTGGCATTCAATTTCCAATCTTATGGTGAACTAGTAATATTTGCAAAGTACCTATGTACCTATATTCAAAAACAAAAAATAAGTGTGGTCTCAAAACATGTAGGAAGGTAATATTTTGAATTTAATTAACGGGCTTATTGAGCTTGGTAGCTTCGAGGTTTTTTGTTCAGGAACATGTCCGTTTGTTCTATGACTGGGTATGATTTTTTTTCATATCTTTACAACTCTACTTCTATACTAATTCATAAAGAATTTGTCTGTTTGTAACGTTTTCATGTCATCAAACTTTAATACATTTACTATGATTTAAAACTAAACTATAATAATAATGATTATGTTTGTTACTTTAGTTTGCAAATAACAGAATCGGCACCAATATCATCCGTTTTACTTTAAATTCCATCTTAATTCAATGAATTCAAAAGTAGTTGTGCAATGCACGTAAATAGAGCTAGTTTATATTCACATCTTTACAAAAGAGCTGTTAGAAATCGGCTTTTCATCGGAGGTCACCGACCCGCAGTCGTTCAGGATGTGCACAGAGACAAAACGTATCGTACAATACCTAGCGTATCTGCGCTGCGCTGCGTATCATCCGATATGGCACTGGCTTTTTTTAAAAACGACATTATGTCAAAACCGCAGTGTCGGGGCGATGCAGACGAACAAAGTGATGAGTTGCAATAAAAAAGGGTGCAATGACTGATTTATTTTATATCAAGTGACTCGCTTTATATTTATTTATCAATACTTACATAATTAACATGTTCTGATTGATTCATCAATGCATCAAACTACGGGACGAGACGGATTGGCAGAAATAAGTGCGGTTTATACAGATAGTCATTATGACGTAGACATGTACCTACTAAGAAAGGATTCTTGAAAATTAACCCCAGTGTAGGTAAAATAGATGTAGAAATAGATGATCTCGGGTGAACCTGCGGGGTGGAAAGCTAGTACAGAAAATACGTGTAGTAGGTAACTTTATAAATTATAAATGTGTAAAATAGGTGTATGTAGGTATTTGTAACAGGGCAACGATAAAGCAAAAAAAAAAAACACATTAATTTATTCAAACAGCAACTTTTGAAAGGTTACAGTTTCTTTGAAACATCCACATTCATTTCTATGGTTTCACAGAGTCTAAACATCTTTGGGAAGTAACTAACTTACAGTAAAACTTTTTCAAAGGTTCCTGAAATCGTATTTTGCGAAAGTAAAATCTAATATTAAGATTTTTTTCGGTGGAGGATAATATCGTGAAAAAATACCACCAAATACCATAGCATAATGGTAGGGTACTTGAAAATCTGTCACCAAGTATCACCTATCGTTGTTTCGACATCTGTGCTCGAGTTGGCTATATAGTCGTTAGGTGGTAAGCACACAGAAGCTCAGAAGGAAATTGTAGGCTTGCGTGTTTACGGTTTACCACCTTTGCTCACATCATCACTGACCACGCCTGTTACGATACGGTGTGACTAAGGAATTGCTGATAAAATCAAGTACGGTGTAATAGAAGGAATCAGCTCATCGATTTCGCAAGACCTCCTGCATTGATGAAACAACTAAATCGCCGATGCAGCTTTACATCATCGCGGTGGACACCGCACCAATATTTCTTTCCCATACTTCACTTTTGGTACTGACATCGACCATCAGACACCTTCTTTAGATTTATTGAATATTGTATTCTTTTAATTAATAAATTAAGTTAAATTAATTGGTTTTTTTTGCATCCTCCGGCTGGAGCCTACGTAATTGGCGCAGTCGGTAGGATCTCGAGTCAGTGCGTGACGCGAACTACAGCGAAGATTTCCGTATATCTAGCCGAAGCGAGTCTCGCGTGACTGACCGGCTTCTGCCAATCGAGATCCCAGAACCTAGAGCTGCAGCCCGGCGGAGTATCAAGACATAGATACAGCAGAGATACCAATAATGCGCATGTAAGTACTTTAGAATCATTCTGGAGTTGCTTCCTTTTTCCTATAAGACTACTTTAATTTATCAAGATTTTCCATCCCAGGCAATCGCGATCCCCTAGGTTAGAAAGAAATAGTAGGTTAGATTCGCACGACGCAAATAGAAATATAAGTACTATGGCCCAGAAAATGGATCAAATTTTAAAAGCACTCAGATTAGTCCCGGAATTTGACGGAAACCCGCATATACTCACTAGATTTATCAAGTTATGTGATCAATTAGTAAAAGAATATTTGGATCCGGAACCGGACAATGAATTAATAAAACTTGCTTTGTTAAATGGCATTTTAAATAAAGTGACTGGAAATGCAGCCCGTTTAATTAACTCAAATGGCATCCCAGATAGCTGGGAAGGCGTTAAAAATGCTCTTAAAAATAATTTCGCGGATCAACGCGATGAGACCTCGCTATATAACGATCTTGCTTTATTAAGCCAAGGATCTTTATCTCCACAAGAATTTTATGAAAATTGTCAAGGCCTATTCAGTACTATCATGACCTATATTAGCTTACATGAAAACGTGGCGAGTACAATAGAATCAAAACGATCACTCTATAAAAAATTAACCCTACAGGCATATGTACGTGGCCTTAAAGACCCGTTAGGATCGCGTATTCGGTGCATGCGACCGGATTCTATAGAAAAGGCGTTAGAGTTTGTGCATGAAGAAACAAATACTATGTATATGCAGCAAAGAAATGAGCACTCCGATCGGAAATCGCAACCTCACGCACAAATGAGCCTGTCTCCGAAATATTC
Source organism: Tethea ocularis (assembly GCA_963555595.1). NCBI lineage: Eukaryota > Metazoa > Arthropoda > Insecta > Lepidoptera > Drepanidae > Tethea > Tethea ocularis. Next base: position 6,281,387 of record OY741972.1, on the reverse strand, counting down.
ACATGGCCCTATGCCACCAGTAGCATCAACTTCGAGACCGTATGTATTTAATATGCCAGGCCAATTTAAACAGACCCCTTTCCAACCGTTTCAACGTCCCCCACAAATGTGGAAACCTAATTTAAATCAGGTCCCTATATACTCGTATAGAGGTCCTACGCGTACTCAGCAAATGCTTGCTGCACCGCCTCCTAATTACAGACCCCAGAGCAACGTCTTCAGAATTGCTCCTAAGAATCCACCACCTAAGTTAAATAACTTGGTGCAACCAATGAGTGGCGTCAGTCATTACGTCACGAAAACCTTACCACCTAGTGGACATGAGTGGACTAAGTTTGGAAACCCGCCACCGGTAAATTATTTTAAATCTCGAGAAATTAATTTTAATGAATGTTACGAGAATCAATATGAACCCTATTATTATTCCGACTCTTACAATCATGACTGCTATGAATATCCTGAGTATGTGTGTGATAATGATGAACGCCAATACACTGAAACATATTATTCGAACCCACCTGAAGGACCTCATGATGATGTTCCTCCTAATGAACATGAGGATTTTCAGCAGTGATGCATTAGTTCCCGAACAATCCATATCGAATTGCATAATTGGTGAATGCATAACTAATATCAGTAAAAATCGTGGTATTATTGAAATCTCTAATCTCACTCAGAATGACGTAATCTTTTCCATGGATCAACCGGTTAGTGCGTCAGTATTTAATACCGAGTGCAAACGTACTAAACAACTGTCGTCTCGCGCTGATGAAGTTTTATCTCGCTTACGTACCGATCATTTAAATATTGAAGAACGTGCTAACTTAGAATCACTATGTGCTAAATATGCCGACGTATTTTATATAGAAGGGGAAGCTCTTACCTTTACTAACCGGATTAAACATCATATTCGTACAACTGATGAAGTTCCGATTTATACGAAAAGTTATAGATATCCATTCGTACATAGGCAGGAAGTACGCGATCAAATAACAAAGATGCTAGATCAAGACATAATTAGGCCTTCAGAATCTGCATGGAGCTCCCCCATATGGGTGGTTCCTAAGAAAGCTGACGCATCAGGTAAAAAGAAGTGGCGTCTTGTAGTTGATTTCAGGAAACTTAATGAAAAAACCATAGATGACAAATATCCGATCCCAAACATAACTGACGTCTTAGACAAACTAGGGAACTGCCATTATTTCACTACGCTAGATCTCGCTAGTGGATTTTATCAGGTGGAAATGGACCCTGAAGATATTTCCAAGACCGCATTCAATGTTGAGCACGGTCATTTTGAATTTTTGAGAATGCCGATGGGACTCAAAAATTCTCCATCGACATTTCAAAGAGTCATGGACAATGTCCTCAGGGGCCTTCAGAATGTAATTTGCCTAGTTTATTTAGACGATATAATAGTTTTTAGTACCTCATTACAAGAGCACATGGATAACCTTGAAAAAGTATTCAAAAGACTGCGAGAATCGAATTTTAAAATTCAACTGGATAAGTCTGAGTTTTTAAAATTAGAGACAGCGTACTTAGGTCATATTATTAGTAAAGACGGTATAAAGCCAAACCCAGACAAGATCACTGCGGTACAGAAATTTCCACTACCTAAAACACCTACGGAAATAAAGCGTTTTTTAGGCCTATTAGGATACTATAGGAAATTCATACCTGATTTCGCTCGTATCACAAAGCCCATGACTCAGTGTTTAAAGAAGGGATCCAAAGTCACGTATAACGATTCTGACTATCTAAGTTGTTTTGAGAAATGTAAAACCTTATTAACTAACGATCCGATTTTACAATACCCCGATTTTACTAAAGAGTTTGTTCTAACAACCGATGCATCAAATTTAGCGATAGGTGCAGTCCTTTCTCAAGGGCCTATAGGTTCCGATAAACCGATTGCATATGCTTCACGAACTTTGAATACTAGTGAAATAAATTACAGTACAATAGAAAAAGAGCTTCTCGCCATAGTCTGGGCAACTAAATACTTTCGCCCGTATTTATTCGGCCGTAAATTCAAGATAGTAACTGATCATAAACCTCTACAATGGATAATGAATCTTAAGGAACCAAATTCAAGATTAACACGTTGGCGACTTAAGCTTAGTGAATACAATTTTACTGTTATCTATAAATGCGGTAAATATAACGTTAATGCCGATGCTCTCTCTCGGATCGAAATTAATAATGAAGATGTAAGTTCTGTCGCGGTCAATCTGTCTGAAAATGCTCACTCAAAATCAGGATCATCCACAGATACAGCCCAATCTGAAAGAGCACTTTCAACCACAGGGTCCTCTACTCTTACTGTACACTCAGATGCTGAAAGTCCTATTTTAGAAGTGCCCATATCAGATGAACCCCTTAATAAATTCAATAGGCAAATATGTTTTACTATAGTGGGTGATATAAAGAAACGCGCAACAGTTACTAAGCCATTCGAAACCCATACGCGTACATCCGTTCAACTATCCGAATCGAACCTCGAGGAAGACGTTATCAATGCCATAAAAGAATATGTTAACCCCAAAGTGAAAACAGGCATTATTATATATCCACATACAGCAATGTTCAAAATAATCCCTATCATTCAAGATAAATTTAAAAGTTCCGCTATGAATCTTATCTTAACTAAAACCGAGGTAGATAATGTGAAGGAGTATTTGCGTCAGCAGGAAATTATACAGAAATACCACGAGGGTAAAACTAACCACCGCGGTATAAATGAATGTTACTTAGCGCTATCAGGGAAATACTATTGGCCAAAGATGAAGGAACATGTTGCAAAGTACATAAACGGTTGCAATATATGTGGTCAGGCCAAATATGATCGTAACCCTGTAAAACAGAAATTTTGCATTGTACCACCCCCTACGAAACCCTTTGAGATATTACACCTTGATGTATTCACTGCCCAAAACGAAAAATATCTTACCTTGGTAGATGCCTTTTCCAAGTACGCTCAAGCATACTATCTCCGAGATGGTACAGCGATCAGTGTAGTGCAAGCCCTTCTAAAGTTTTGTACTCACCATGGTGTCCCATTGACAATAGTGACAGACCAAGGTCCGGAGTTTACGAATCAGCTCTTTTCTGAATTTGTAAAATTGCATAAAATACAACACCATAAAGTACTTGCTCATAGCCCTAACGATAATGGAATAATAGAACGTTTTCATTTAACCATCCTTGAACACCTTAGAATACTAAAGTTAGAACAGAAAAATGAATCTGTTATTAATCTTATGCCTTACGCCCTTCTAGCCTATAATAGTTCAATCCATAGTTTCACTAAGTGTAGACCCTTAGAAATAATAACCGGCCATTTTGACCCCAGAGACCCAATAGACATTGATCTATCGAAACATTTACTTCAACAGTATACACAGGAACATAAGAAAATGGTTGTTAAGGCATACGGTATAATAAACGAGTCCTCTTTGCATGATCGTACAGTACTTACCGAAAATAGGAATAAAGATCGTGAACCTGAAAAGGAATACAACCCTGACCAATCTATATATGTACGTAATCCCATGGCAAGTCGACAAAAATTAGCACCACGTTATACACATGATACAGTTTTGGCAGATCTCCCCATTCACATATATACTAAAAAGAAACGCGGACCCGTAGCCAAAGCACGCCTGAAAAGAACACCAAAATCTTCATTGTTACAGGATACTTCTGCCGATAGTGTTCTGCCTGGTACGAGCGCAGGACGTAACAATTGAAACATTAGAAGATGGACCCGGTTTGCTTCCCTTTAACTTAGGCCCTACCAAATTAATATCCCATTATCATTCTTTTCTTCAAACTATTGAACTTGACGACATTCACTTTAAAATTGAAACGGTAAAATCGCAGCTGAATGAACTTAGACCTCAACTTAATAATAAGACTTTATCATTATACGAGCCACATATTGAATATCTGTCTGATAAAATTGAAAAGGTTTCTGAACAATTGCATTCGTTTGAACCTAATCGTATTAAACGAGGACTCATCGACGGACTCGGTTCAGTCATTAAAAGTATTTCAGGAAATCTAGATTATACAGATGCTATTAAGTACAACTATGCCATTAAAGTACTTCAGAATAACGAACATAAATTAGAAGCTGAAATTAATAATCATATAAGTCTGACTAAAGATTGGACATTACGTCATTCTAAGATATTAGATAGTATTGTAGAGAATCAGAATAAAATAATATCAGTTTTAAAGGTTATTATGAAAAGCGATAGTACCAAAGAAACTGATTTAATTAAGTATGCTCATTTAGCTCAGCATTTTGTAATATTAAGCGATAATATAGAATCCTTATCGGAGGAGCTGTATAAGTTAGGAAATAATTTAGCCTTTATTCGTGCATCGAGCACATCTCATTCTATTCTTAGCCTAGGATCACTTAGTAACATGATAAGTAAATTGAGAACATTATATTCTAAAAAGGAAGTTCTAGAAATAGATCTTAGAAATTATTATGACATTATTAAGTTAGGATATTACTTTATCGATAATCAAATAGTAATCGTCTTTAAGGTGCCGATTGTCTTTCCTGAATCCTTTGACCTATATAAACTATCCATTGTCCCCAATAAATATCATAAAGTCCTTATTCCAACTTCACCCTATATAGCAATTCATGGAAACGGTTCTATGTACATAGAGACAGAATGTCCTAAGATCAATCTGTGGTATCTCTGCGAAATAAAACCTAGCTACAAAATTGGAAGTCAACCTAAATGCGTTCCACGGTTAATCAAACAACAGCAACTGGATTCATCCTGCAAATTCAATTCAATTATCCTGGAAAAAGAAGCTATAGAACAACTAGACGACAAGCATTACACACTATGCTTTCCAAACCCAACTAAAGTACAGACATCGTGTGGCCAAGATCAATATAGAACTCTTCAAGGAAGCTATTTAGCCGTAGTCCCACACAACTGCCTGCTGAAGACATCAGAATTCACTATAACTAATACCGATAACCGTATCAAGGGACACGTAATGAAAATAATTGGAATCCCACATATGAAAAATTATGCAAGACTAGACGAAGAACCAAGTATTCAACTCAATTCTATAAATCTAGAGTATCTGCATGATAGTAACTCTAAAATATCATTGCAGACACCAGTAAAGATAGATCAAGCTATGGACCAGACTATGTATCACACTACGATACCTATCTACTTCATTCTATCAAGTTCATTTATAATCATTTTAATAATTGCGGCCCGCCGTTACAACTTATTCGACTGCAAGAAAATCGAACCTCCGACGACAAAGTCTGAAGATTCAGAACAACCAAATGTTCCCCAAAGAATTAAAGTAAAACCTGAAGAGATAGAATTGAACCCAGCAACATTTTTACTGAACGTTAAAAAATAGTCGCTGTTCTATGGGGGGAGGTGTTACGATACGGTGTGACTAAGGAATTGCTGATAAAATCAAGTACGGTGTAATAGAAGGAATCAGCTCATCGATTTCGCAAGACCTCCTGCATTGATGAAACAACTAAATCGCCGATGCAGCTTTACATCATCGCGGTGGACACCGCACCAATATTTCTTTCCCATACTTCACTTTTGGTACTGACATCGACCATCAGACACCTTCTTTAGATTTATTGAATATTGTATTCTTTTAATTAATAAATTAAGTTAAATTAATTGGTTTTTTTTGCATCCTCCGGCTGGAGCCTACGTAATTCGCCACGTTGATGAGATTGTGGTCAAACACAGGCCTTAACATAGTAAACAAAAAACCCATAGACAATTGTATCGAAGTTTTGGGCTTTTAAAAGTAGGTACTCAATAAGAAAGTGCGACGTATAATAAAGTTCCAAATATAGTCGCATTATTAAAGGGCTATGAAGTACATCGATATTGCGTATTAAGTCTTGGTAGTAGTGAGGATAAACACGATTGTAATAACTTGTAAGGTATATACCGATATAATATAACGTGTGTGAAAGCTTCCTCGAAATGAAGCGCTTTTATACAGCAACCTGTGTGGATGTGTAAATAAAGTGCTCGGTGCTAGCAAGGAGGAATAGTGCTAGTCACAAGTTGTCAATCTTAAGTTAGCTGTTCAAGGCTCGTTCCTCCTCGTTCAAGGTATACTTAGTTGGTGACAGATACGTATTCTGTAACAACTAAAACTACCTATTTTATTTCCTTATTTTTTTACCGAGGCATAACATAGGGATTAAAATAATTATTTGGTAAAGACTTATCGAAGTAACAGATTATTCGAGGTTTATCGATTTAAGCAAAATATCAAATAGCAGCCTATCGTCGGCTTTTCATGTTTTTCCGTATTATTTTTGTCTAGAAAACATTTGTATTGTTATTAACAAATATTTGCTTTACCTGCTGCAATAAGCAAATACCTACTTTACTCAGAATACGCTTGCAATTTCCTAATAACATGCTAGGAACAAAGTTCGGGATTCGCTTATAAATTGACAAACTTATCAGCATTTACCTGGAAATTAATATTTACGCAAAAATAAACCTTACTTTGGAACTGCTAAAGTTAAGCTTTCAATATTTTGCTCGAATTTGTAACGTTGCAAAACGTAGTGTTTGACTTAACGGTTAGTTGTCACAAACAAAGTTTCAAGTTTCGACGTCGAACTCAGTCACAGTGGTCTACGACGTTATTTTCAATGTACCTCAAATATACATCGATACAAAATCTCAGACTGAATTTCAGAACAGAAAAGGCGATGATGATTTATAAGTAGATAGAAAACATAGATTATGAAATGACAGACGTGTCTCAAACAAAATATCGTGAATTGTATAGGTATTTTTGTATCAGATAAAATGTATCTTATGCGCTAAAGCAGCATATCGCATAGTAGTTAATCGATTGATAAGTTATGATAAAACCTCGACAATTTAATAGAAGTAGGTACTTTCCAACTCTTTAATGTGTATTGCAAACCGCAACCGGTGTAATCCGATCTGTCGTGGGTTTGGTTGTAAGCGACATTCGATCCAATGGCCTCCATGTCTACCTGCCAATATCGTATTTTACTTCGATCCAACAAGTTTTTGTCCACATTGACAAATCACGTTTTTAAACGAGTAAAAAATCAGCTTACGATTTTGTAATATGATTCTGAAATATAATTTCCTGAGAGAATAAAAATAAAATCATCGTTGTATGTACTTATTCGTATTATAGAATTCTAAACTTACTACAACAATTATATAGGTACGTAATAGTAACAATCCAGGGACACTCTTCTCACACTGATAAAGGTATTCCAAAGTAAGCAGAGCTTCTACTATGGAAATCAGATAACTGATAAGTATAGTATTATTTTTTACACCCAGACTCAGGACAAACAGACATGTGCATACATGTCTTGAATGGGAATCGAACCCACGATACTGTACACATTTATCTTTCATGAATATTTTAGAGAATCTGTAACTCTTATTGTAATATCGTGATCATATGATTGCAAACGATGATCCTCGAAGCGGATAAGCTATGAGAGAAAACAATTCTCGCCTTTGTCCTACCCATGCCTTGTTCCTAGAACTGTGCTGACATGTCGCATCTTTCAAATTGGTAGACAGGGGAGGTCTCTGTAGCCTGGTGACGGTCACTAATGGAATGTTCAAATGAATAATGGTGAGTGTCACGACACCCTCACGTCACGTCAGTCATTTACAGCTACGGCGCGGGCGGCGGATCATCCGCCGGTCAACCTACGTTTGTCAAAATGGGTATGACAAACAGAGAATTTCGCTGTAACACTGCACATTTGTTTGGATGTTGTGTCCTATATTATATGATATTGTTGTGTATGATAAGGGTGCTACAGTTTCTTTCCATCTCTGCAATAAATATAAATGCATAGTTAAATTAATATTACTACTAATAATAGAGAATTCAGCAACCAGTGAAGATAATAAAATAATCTTACTTACTCGTTTTTATAAATCAAATTAAGTAGCTACCTAAAGACAAGTAGTTAAGTTTAATACTATTTCGATTCAACAATAGGGTAGTTGACAGTGTCAAAAATAAATGACCAAACACTAACCAATGCATAAAACATTTAAAAACACGTAGAAACATCAAATATGTTGTACATTTAATGCTTTTTATGATTTTTAATTACCAATGGAACCACTAAGAGTAGATGATTTGATGCTGTTAAACTATGACGTCATAGTGTAATGTTTCATACAAAATTCCATATAAACTATCGTTTTGACATTTATTAAAAAGTAGCTGATTTGATATGTCAGTCAACTACCCTATTATTATTTTTTTACTATTTATAGGCCTGTGTTTGACCACAATCTCTCCGTGGTCAGTGATGATGTGGCCGATGGTGGTAAGCACACAAAGCCTAGAAGGGAACTGGCTCTCAAGTGCAGCTGTCGGAACACACCGGAAGGTGTTTTCCAAAGTATCCTACCACCGTGTTAGGTGCTTAAGCTCATTGTATGATTCGAACCCGTGACCTTCGTCTCGGCATTCGACGTCACATACCACTGAGCTATCATCGCCTTTAATTATAAAACTATATTGTTATAAACAATGTAGATTTACTATATTGTTTTTGATATGGAATTAAAATTAATTTCGGATGTGGAGTAGAAAATCTTACAGATTTATGGTAAAGGGGTGCTTCTATTTCAGGCCGGATGCTACAAACGCTCTTAAATTAATAAAGGAAATCGTGCGAGTCTATTATCACAGATCTAACTTAATTATTCAAATTTATAACACGGTACTGGTATGGTACTTATGTATATTATATAATATTGTATCGCTTTCACCGCTCTGAATATGGAAACGTGCGAAATATCTTTTAATAAATGATAGCTTACGTCACTGATTCATTTCTATTGGATCGTATTAGATAAGTGATGTAGCAATATAAATTTGCCTCGAGTATTTTATATCATTCATAATAATCATAGCTGAATCTATGTAGTTGAATCTCATCGCGAGCGTTTATCAGTTGTTAAAGAGCTATTCAACGTATAGTATTGTCACTGTTATTTTGCTTAGTAAGTAGGTTTCGCCGCTAGTAGAATTGATTCCCGAAGATTGGGTATCTTATTTCGCGCTAACGATTTAAAAACAATCCCAAATTCTTAAATTGATGGAATAAACTACTTTAAAAACCATTGACTAAGTACCTTATAAAAACGAAGATATCATTTTAAATATATCAAGTATATTTTGTAATTTTATTATTTTTAATTTTCACAACAAAATATTGTTGGATGCGTCAGTTCTTTGGCCATGTGATAGAGACTTCATTCGCCTATTTAGTAAATATAATCATGATCTTCATAGGAAGCGACACATGGACATCACTTGTGTGCTACAAATTATGTCATATTAAACGCCCAATTTATCTTACTAGATGTCATAACACAACCATTGAAATGATAACGATGACACAGAGACCGGGCTCTGGAGACCGGTCTCAATTAAAAATGATATTTTGACAATAGAAACGACTTTCGAAAGAATCGTCACGTCATGCACAGTAGAATATTTTTAAAATTACATTCATCTCTAATATAATTATGAGTAGAACAAAAAGAAACACTACTCTTACGAGAACATTTTGATGACCTAATTTTTTTATACCTTTATAAATAAAGGCGGTAAACGTGCATACTGCCCGCGCGTAGGGCATGCAATTATCCGCCTCATTTTACTATCCGGATATTTCGGATACTTCCAGTTCACTATCCGAATAAATCCGGATAATATGGATAATTCGGATACCCCCTTAGAAATGGGTAAATCAATCAGTCAACTTAAAAATGGGACTTTAATTAACATTTTTAAACACGCACGCTAAGTGCCTCAACCATTTATAATTAAGAGACGGCATCCACCCTCAATAGTCACCCCGCACGACGCCCAACGAAATGCTCAACAGACAGATCTCAAAGTCTCAAACTCGCGACACACGCCAATTTAATACAGTTAGTATTAAAGAGGCCATTGAGCAGAATAAAGGCTCTAAAGTGTTCGCAAGAGATCTGTCTGTTGGGCAGAGCCAACTGACGAAGCTGAAGACTGAGGGTGGCAGAATCATCACATCAAACATGTCGGCTAACCCGACACTATACTGAAGATATCCCGGACGTCAGCCTGTACGAGATTAGAATGGCTCTCAAACAACTCAAGAACAACAAGGCGCCAGGTGATGATGGAATTACAACTGAACTTCTGAAGGTACACCGATCCTTAGGGCCCTTCAGAAACTATTTAATTCCGTCATACTCAAAGGCCGGACGCCGCAAGCATGGCACAGAAGTGTGGTGGTGCTCTTCTTCAAAATGGGAGATAATTCCCTATTCAAGAATTACAGACCCATCACACTGCTGAGCCATGTTTACAAGTTGTTCTCGAGAGTCATTACAAACCGTCTCGCACGCAGGTTTGACGACTTCCAGCCTCTCGAACAATCCAGTTTCCGAAAAGGCTTTAGCACCATAGACCACATACACACGCGGCGACAAGTTATACAGAAGACGGAGGAGTATAACCAGCCATTATGCTTAGCGTTTGTCGACTATGAGAAAGCCTTTGATTCGATTGAAACCTGGGCCGTGCTGAAGGTGCCAAATCGACTACCGGTATATTGAGGTGTTAAAGTGTTTGTATGAGAACGCCACCATTTTGGTCCGTCTCCAGGACCAAAACTCGAAACCTATCCAATTGTAGCGAGGCGTGAGACAGGGAGACGTGATATATCCGAAACTGTTCACCGCTGCACTGGAAGACGTCTTCAAACTTCTGGACTGGAACGGATTTGGCATCAATGTCAATGGCGAGTACATCACTCACCTTCGATTTGCCGATGATATAGTAGTCATGGCTGAGACCTTGGAAGACCTCAGTACAATGCTCGATGACCTCAGCAGTCTCTCAACAAGTGAGTCTAAAAATGAACATGGATAAGACGAAAATCATATCGAATGTCAATGTTGCACCCACTCAAGTAAAGGTTGGGAATTCTGCACTCGAAGTTGTAGAGTACTATATTTACCTAGGACAGACCATCCAACTAGGTAGGTCCAACTTCGAGAAAGAGGTCAATCGTCGAATCCAACTCTGCTGGGCAGCGTTCGAGAAGCTACATAATATCTTCTAGTCTCAAATACAGCAATGTCTCAAGTCGAAAGTCTTCAACCAGTGTGTGTTGCCAGTGATAACTTACGGAGCAGAGACGTGGTCGCTTACGATGGGTCTCATCAGAAGGCTCAAGGTCACCCAAAGAGCAATGGCTATGCTCGGAGTTTCCCTGCGAGATCGAATCGGAAATGAAGAGATCCGCAGGCGAACCAAAATAACCGACATAGCCCGAAGAAAGTGGGCGGGGCACATCGCTCGTAGAACCGACGGCCGCTGGGGCAGAAGGGTTCTCGAGTGGCGAACCGGAAGACTCAGCGTGGGCAGGCCCCCCACAAGATGGACTGATGAACTTGTGAGGGTCGCGGGAAACCGCTGGATGCGGGTAGCGCAAGACCGGCCATCGTGGAGATCCTTAGGGGAGGCTTTTGTCCAGCAGTGGACGTCTTTCAGCTGACATGATGACGATGTAAAATGTTGTAATATTTGAGTGATTTTGATGTAATCCAATTAAAATTTAGTATGCTATATTAATAAAGTAACTATTCGTTTTATTCGTTTTATCCGGATAGTAAATCGAATAATATTCGAATATTAAAATCGACGGATATCCGGATAATTCGGATATCCGAATATCCGGATAGCATGCCCTACCCGCGCGCCGTAAGGTAAACGAATAACTATTTCTAAATATATGCTCACTGAATTAATCCGCATAAATTACAAATTAATTAAAGTTTCATATCTGAAAGGCGTTTCACATATTTCATATCAATAATTCTGGTTTTTGCAACTGAATTATTTTCTCAGGTTTTATCTATTTTATCGTCGCAGTGCAGGGCTGAATCGAAGCGAAATCATTTCGCCACTTTAGTGGAAAACTAAAATGATAGATATAGGTATTTTCTAATTTTTTTCAAGTTATAAGTAGGTACTATATTGAAATATCACAAGATTCCATTGCTAGACCTATGTCTAGCAATGGAATCTTGTGATATTTCAAGGCCTATGCCTTCCCCATTGATTTCCACAACAGCGGATATCAGCAACCCTCGTAATATATTAATTACTTATAGTCGGTCCACTCCCCGCGCTGCAATCTTAACAATTGGCGATTGTTATTGCATTGGCGGAATATGGCAATTTTTCTAGAAAATTCCCTGTATAGTAGAATCTCGATTATCCGGACTTATTCTTCACGGCACTTATTACCGATTTAATGGCGCAACGTGACATCTTACGATACGACGAATTTATTCCCGCCTCATAATACAAATTTAATTATTGTTTAATTTGACTTTCAAATCGATTATTCAGATTTTCGATTATGCGGAATAGCCCTTTTTATTATATTTTTTATTTTATTCTAGGGATTCTACTGAATTAAAATTTCGCTCTAATCGTCCACTTTACTCAATTGGCTCCAGTAGGATAGAAAAATGCGCTACACTGTGATTTTCTTTATTTATATAAATAATAATATATTATATGTAGGCTACAAGTAAAATAATGAACTCTAAGGAAAGGCTAAACCGTGATCAATCGTCCTGTGTCAGTGAGCAAATCAATTGGCATTGTGAATTAATCAAATCTCATTAAATCAAACAGCTATCGGAGTAGCACTGCATCGCCCTTTAGGTACCCAAATCCGGTTCTGGTTTGGCGCCCTGTGAAAATCTAACATAAAATATTGCTTATTATTTAGAATGCAGCTATCGAGATATCGACGTCTATCACGAATGGGCGCAGGCGCAACACGCACACACGACTTCCATCTTCGACTTCATGAGTTCGCGTGGTTGTAATTTGGATGTTGACAGATTTACAATCACCATGTTTCAAGTCGAACGTATCGAATGCGGTCGTCATCATGCGAATAGTACCTAACTGAATGCGATTTAAATATAAGATGCGTGACTTTGTGCGTTCATGCGATGTGTTGAAATGATGTGTGCGCCGATTATAATTTTCCCATAACTTGAAACTTGTGAATATTATTAGAATATGATATCGTCGACAAATTCGATATTCTTGTAGATGTAGGTACCGATGACAATATCGTAAGTGGTAATGGTTTTGTAGTTAGCATATGGACGTCTCAATTAAAACTGAAATGAAAGATTTTATCAAGTACCTAGGTAAATAGCAAGTATTTTGGTTAATTCTAAGTAAACGTTTGACAAACAACAAAGTAGACCTCGATTCGTGTTAAGGTCACATTCTATTTCGCCCACGTAGGACAATGCTTTACTGTTTCCATGGTGCTATCTATAAACAAACAGTATCAATTTATTTAACACCAACGACCTACTTGTTCATAAAAAAAATCTGTAAAGTAGGTAACTACTTATACCTAATTATGAAATTCAAAGTGATCACTGACTGCCACATCATCGCACACCTTAAATCACTGGTAAAATATATAAAATTTAGAGGTTGTGTTCTTTGAGAAGTGTAAGTAAGCAAGCATCCACTGAGAAATAATTTTTCTATCCACTATCGCATGTAAATCTGCGGGGGGAAGCTAATATATACCTATCTAAACGTAGCATAATAATTACCATCAAAAAAATAAACTACATAATGTAGGTACGGCTTGTATGAATGATCACTAAGCGCATTGCATTTAGTGATACTGGGTGAATACTGAACGTCCAGGCTCTTTATTTGCAAATCTGCTTCGTATTATAAATTCCTAAGACAGTCTAAGAAATCCAGTCCAGTTTTTAGGGATAGACAGACAGACAAACACACGAGTGATCCTATAAGGATTTCGTTGTTCTTTTTGAGGCACCGAACCCTAAAAACAGCCAATTTTAATTTTGGCTTGTGACATATAAATTCTTACTTACATCTATTTGATTAATCGAGCCGCAATCGCATCAATCATACAATACGATTGACAAGATTCGATAATGAGGTTTATCGATTATACTTTTTTTTTATTCACACCTCAATAAAATAGGTGTGGTAACTGGTAACAGTCTGTCAGTAATGATTTAGGTGACTTCCTAACATAGTATCTAAATCCACAACAGTGTGTCTAACACTAACAACTATTGAGTAATAGGTATATAACTGATAGGTATATCGTATCTTTTCTGTATATAAAAGAAAGTTGTGTTAGTTACACTATTTATAACTCAAGAACGGCTGAAAATTGGTGGGGAGGTAGCTTAGAACCAGGAGAAGGACATAGGATAGGTAGGATAGGGGTAGGTAGGGGCAGGTAGAGGTCCCAGTTTTATTTTTGTTCTCAGGGCAGGACACCGTCTGCCGGGTCAGCTAGTTTATATAATATTTTAAGCAATACGTAATTGTAATAATAAGTTTGTAGTAGGTATCATCAATTGAATTGCCTTATTCAACTCTTCTGACAGTTTTCACATAATTTCCTTCTTTTCTGTTTGTAATGATCTCTATAAATGTTCTTTATCATATTCAAATTTTCTTAGCATATCTGACCTTCATCCCATAAACAACAGTTATAATTTGTGAAGTTATTTTAATAATATGATTTATTTTAATTAAACCTCATGTTTATTTACCAAACTAGTCTTTTTTGTCATTTATTTCGATTAGTAATGATCAGAGATTTTGAATTCATATAGGTAATATGAAGGATTGACAAAATATACTAGGTACAACACATTCGTAAAACATACACCCACTCAAAAAAAATAACAAATAGTGATAGTGCTGTGTACTTTCAAAATCGATAACCTTTACATTTTTAATGGTCTTTGCCTTCGGCGGCTTTTACAGCAACCAATTACATAGTACTACATAATACATACATACGTGTACCTACCTATACATGTAAGAACATCCAAAATAAGTTGCACCATCCTTAAATGCAAAGGTGTGTTTGTTTGTCCGTCATTTTGCCCATAGAGATTATGTTACGGAGAGTGATGTGCCTAGACATTCAGCAATTTATGCTTATATAGATTTTTATCGAAGAACGCGCGAATAAACGAGGGAAGAAAACTAAATACTACAATTTTTGAAAAAAAAACGATCCTTCAAAAAATGCAAACTAAACTTATTTATCTAGCTTTCCTGCACCCCGCAGATTACCTCTTTGGTCATTTGAAAAAAATTGTACTTTGTACAACTCTACGCCATTAGAAGAAGCATCCTTCAAGGTTCTACAGACCAATAGTTTAGGCGTCGAAATATCAGCCAGTTTGTTACATAGTACCTAACCTACTATCGATATTCGTATTTTAAAACCATTTCGGAAAACGATTTGAAGCAAATAGTGTCTTTAATAATTGTAAACCAAGCTATAAACTATTCCTAGTTGAAATTGAAATCAGCTATGTTAATTTACGTAATGCATTTTAAAGTTTCAAGTTTACGATTCAAGATAAGGTCTAGTATTTAGAAGCATGAATAATTCTTCGTAAGTAATTTGGTTAAAGTTATAAACCGTGGCGGATAGTTGGGTTGAAAAAAAAACAAACATGATCCTATAAGAGTTCTTTTTTCCATTTTCATGATTTAAATCATTAAAAATTTTGAAATAAGCATTTATATTGTGCACGTTGCCTATTTTTACGCGATTAAGAACAATTAGAATTTTCCCATGTTTTTGATAAACAAAAAAGCCATATTCAAACTAGCAAAATACCCAGTACAAGTAGTAAAAAATAGTATCATGAGAAGCAATTCTATGATCATTATAATTTGTAAGGAAACTACGATGATAGCTTCTGCGCTTTTTATGGCAATTTTGCGGCAATTTAATGTAATTCCGCTTACTAAGTTGTGTGACGTAGCCATAATTTTAATTCCAATTTGACTCGCTACTGTACTGTATCTAAGTTGTCTTGATAGTTTTAATAGCTTTATTTATGGTACGTTATTTTAAATGTTGTCTTCTAAATAATAACTTCGCAATACTTTTCGAATAAATCTTATCAAATAGATACATAAATTACTTGCTAAACACGTTCTGAATTCGTGATTATCTCCGCCCACACCTTAATTCCTAATTTCTTTGACATTCTTTATAATTATATACAAATTGTTACCTAGCTTCTTTGTTTCCTGTTCCATATTATGACAATAATATATAGGTTTTTTATGTCTGAAGGTTGACAAGCCGGCAGGCGGTCCACCTGTAAGCAGTAAGTGGTTACCGTCGCATATCGCCATTTGTAATACCAGAGGTATTGCTAATGTGTTGCCGACCTGTTACAATGCCAAGAAGGCAAAAAGGTTTTCCAAATAAAGCGTCATATTGATTAGATTATATATAATACAGTGTTTCTGATACTTTTATAGGACCATATTACAATAAAATTCATAACACATACGCTGAACATTGATCTTTCCTATAGACTTTTAAAATATAGAGTAGGCTCTTAGATTCAGTAGCATTGACCAGGTTTTCGGTCCACCTGGTGGTTATTCCTTCAACAGCTCCGCTAATCGCTCTTTGATCGTTTTGTTTCAGTCATCGGCTCTTTGATCGATGGGGATAGCCCTTAAAGGATAGCCACATATTATTTCATATTATTGACTTTATTTGTAGGTTTTATTCCTATTGCAATTTGTAATATTATTTATAATTAATTAGGTGGAAAATATATCTAGATGATATTAAACTTATTTGGCTATACAGCCTTAGATGTCAATTTAAGCTTCAAATAATGTGGTCTTCTATATATGAATAGATCAGAAACCAGTATCAAAATGCCGATTGCTATCATGGCTTTTTGTCTTCCGCATATCATCAATTAAAATGTTTACACGTGGCTAAATGACGCAAAGCGGATTCTTTGTAACCGGTTTTTACAATGGGTTTGTGGGAGAGTGAAGTTCGGTTAGCGCCACCAATTTAATTTGACCTTTCTTGACTTTGTTTTTAAGTACCTACATATTTAGCAACCATGGCAAAGTCATAGTGTTTGCGGGAGATCATCTTCCAGTGGTTACGTTGTAGGTAATGATCTTGTCTTCAAGGCGACATCTCGTTTCGAATACAATTAAATTAATAATGCGAGTTTTTGTGCTCCATTCAAGGATTCTGAACAATCATCGCTTTGTGGGTCTTGAGAGTGATCGATATACTGAGAAGTGGTTTGGCTCTTTGGATGAGATTTAAATCGCTTACTTCGACGAACATCTGTTTTCTGAAACATTTAAAGTTCTCTGATTGATGTGGAACACTGATTCGAAAATATTACTCTTTGTTCTTGTTTTTTCTCACATCCTTAGTCATGCAGAGTGTCTTGACCTCCTAGTTTTTGCCTTCATTTGGCAGCATTATGGCCTTGGGCAAGTCTTGGATATTTCCTCAATTAGCGATAACAACTACCCTGTGTAGGTACCTATACTTATTTAAAATTTTAAAATTCATGTCTATTTTATAGGCATAATTAATATTTAGGGTTATGGTGTAGGTAACCTCAATTAATTAGATGCCTCCTTCAAATGCTTGTCATTCTAGTTCCATTGCTTTGAAAGCAAGATTTTTAACATTTTCTGCAATTAGTGATATATAGCTAATTACTGTGAAATAACTACAACAACAACAATATTCAGCATGCGTGTGAAACTGGCATTATAAAATATATTTTTAAAATTAGTTACAAAATATTTCAACGGTCATCTCACGGCTATCATGGATCAAAATTTGCTTGTTTTTTGTTACAGTATAAAAATTAATTGACGCCTACTTATTATTCTGTTTTAATGCAAAGAAGATTAGCGTTGCACTATAATAAAGTCATATGTAATTTACGTAATCTCTTTATGGGACGTAGTAAAAAATAGCTCACGATCACGAACTATTAATAATTATTCGATTAGGTAAATATTCAATTGAAAACTTTTTGTGGTTATTATATTTGAGCTTCGATATTTTAAAGTCTATTGACGCCGAGAGGAATTATTGAATTCAATAGTTTATTTATGTGACTTCTTTGTTACCTTTAATAAATCGATAAATTTTCATTCCTTTTTGTGTTAAATATTTTTCATTGTGCGAACAATTTCTTTACGATTTCAGAAGAGAATGCATTTTTTATACCACCTTCTCGACAATGTCCAATTATGACATGCATATGACGGAATCTCAACGCAAAAGCCAGGCATATTATTCCCAAGGGATATAAATTAATAGTAAAATCACAGAGGAAGTGGTAAGGGACATAATGTGATTTGAATTTGGAAGGTTAAAATTCGTATGAAAACTCTGTTTTGTACAGATTTATTCGAAAATCACAAAAGGCGCAATTGTAAAAAATGTGAAACAATATACGGTATTTAATTCAATAAATTAACTTTTTATACGAGATCCAGACACAAGTTTCTAAATCATTATCATAACAAAAATATTAATTACTCTGTCCCTCCATAACTAGACAAAATGTGTCCAATAGGTACTTCAATATCAATAAACTTTTAACTAAATAAATGATTTTTATTATGTAGACCTGGAGACCTGGGTTTATATTGTGTCGCAGTAGGTAAGTAAAGTAGAATATTCATCTAGAGCATAAAGCCTGTCTTCTTCTTTGGCGGGTTGAACCCCTCGTTTCACTTAGGACTCAACATAACTCCCTAGCTTCGTTTCTAGAGTCCCTATTTACGCTCAGGGTCCAATATGGCGCCCGTGACGTAAGAAATTGCGTTATCCCCTAGGTGCATAATCTACTATTATATCTACGATTCTATTTCAACGTTCGAACAAATTTTGCTCAGTAATAATACAAACATAATTATTTGCTTTACAAAGAGTAGATTTTCCAAACCCATCAAAAGACACGCGAACACTTAATTTACATGTTAGATTTAAATAACAACGTAAGATAATCACAGCCAATGAAACACATAATGCTATATAATAGTACTTACATATAATTTAAATTCGATGACATTGTTCTAAACATTTGCACGAAATAATGCATCTATTTTTAGTCTAACAATAGCATATTTGTAATTGTGGCTTGAATGTCAACTGATAATGAAATACCTACTTTGTAAGCGACTGTGGACGTGTCTTTCACTTTTGACATTACACTTTGCAAGTCGTTACTGTTATCGTATCTTGGCCTTTGAGTAGGGTTAAAGTTTAGTGCAACTATCCTACTAATATTATAAATGCGAAAGTTTGTGAGTATGGATGTATGGATGTTTGTTACTCTTTCACGCAAAAACTACTGAACGGATTTAGATGAAATATGGAACACGATAGTTTATAACCTGGATTAATACATAGGATAAGATCCCTCGGGAACGCGGGTGAAACCGCGGGGCGGATGCTAGTTATTTATACCAGAATCTGATTATGCATAATACCTCTAAAACTATCATCTGTCTCTACCTACTTGAATTTTTCACTGTAACCTATTGAAACATGTTGGCATTGACGATGATAGCTTAGTGGATCCAATGCCGTGACGAAGGTCGTGAGTTCCAATCCTACAGGAAACTTTCACTTGAAAGTCATTTCCTTTCTAGGCTTTGTGTACTTATCACCAAACCCATATCAACATTTACCATACTGAAAAAATAATCAAGCACAAGTCGCGTGTCGGACTCCGCACATTTAGGGGTCCGTTCCAAATGTAGAATATAAGTTGGGTCGTAATAGGAAAAATGAAAATCTGACTTATCGATATATTGGTATTTCTTAGTAAAATATACACACACACACCTTCCAAAAAAATCGTAACCCTCATTCCCCGTTTGACCCTCGTTTGATTTGAGTACCTAACTGGCTTCGTAACCTCACGCAAAATCGATCGAATCAGACGCAAGAAGCGAATTCGTATCTACCATTTTTACTAAAAAAGAAAACACGGGAAGAATGTGAATGACATGTACCTACTAATGTAATAGTAAAGCTTTGAGGAATAAATAAAAAAAAATCTGCTTCAATTACTCAGAGTTTACAAGAAGCAACTATTTATAATTTCAATTTAATTTTATGCCGTTTCGTAACTAAGATCTTAGATAACTAAAGTTTAAAGCGCAAAACAGCGCCTTATAATAACTTACGGATAACTATGTCAGACCACGAAATATATTTCTAATAAAAAGTAATACCTATCATGATCCTATTTGGCAATTGGCAGGCGCTTCCCACGGGGCGCAGGCGTCGGTCGCGTTGCGTCGGATGGACAGACGGGCTGACAGCATGATTGGGCGTAAGTACTGGGATCCCGCACCTCTGCTGTCCATGTTAAATGTTTCTACCAATTACATTTGGCATTCACTCACGAACTCACCCTGGATAGCCAATGACGTCCATTCGTTGGCCGTGAACTCTGAAAAGTTTAGAACAAAAGAAAATGCCGAGAATCCTGTTCAGTGAGAGTCAGCGATTCTTGTTCTGTTGTATTGCCTTTAAGACCGCATAACATCAATACGACATAAATTACTTTTTACAAAAATAAAAACACTAAAAAGTATAAGATAATATAATACCTATAGGAACTAGAGTTCAAATTTGACACTGTTTTGAAGACAGTGAAAAATCTGCGGTACTATGTTATTTTCCATGGGACACGAGCTACACTCTCGCTGTCTTGTCTCAAAACAGTGTTCCTACATAGTTTTCTTATACTTTTTAGTGATTTTAAAGGTGGTTCTCTTTTTTGTAAAAAGTATGATATTTTTTAATTTTTAGTTTAGTGACAGACATCGATGAAAATACATTAAAAAGATACTTACAGTCGAACATAGAACCTTCTCCTTTTTGAAGTCGGTTAAAATATACGTACTGCTCAATGTAAATATCAATATGTATGTAAATATCATAAACGTTGTGGTTATAAGCTCTTTGGTAAATATCATAGAACTAGTTCAATGGTTTCCGCGACGCCATTGTGGGAGGACGTCGTGGCGTGTTGCTTCTTCATAAGAAAACATAATTAAAAGCTTATACCACAGAATGAATAGTTTTAATGCTTATACTGAATATACCTATTAGAAAAAAATGTGCAAAACTGTTACAACTTGTATAATATCGTAAGCATATTTATACGATACAGATACAGAACCTGTTCACAACATGAATGTAACAAAAAACTCTGTAAATGTCGATTGCCTATATCCTTTCCAATAAACGAGCGGGGCCTATAGGTATTTTCATGGCCACAATTTAAATTCGACATTCCCAATATGTCTGAGATACTTTTGGCCGCAGTAAAAGAAATGGGAAGATTCCTTAATCAGGTTTAAGTAGCCATTGTGTGACATTAATCCCCATTGCTGAGGTGATAAGATGTGTCATTACTGGGGTGGTCCAGTAATGTGATATGATTACGAGGTTTTGGGTAGGTAGGTACCTTTCATGAACGTTTGGGTTACTAACGGCTATATTTACGTTGGTTTCTTTTTGTATATGAATATAGAATACATATAGAATTGAATTTTTGTAAAATATTTAGGTACCTACTAGACGAGAGCATCGGACCATAACGGATTATTTGTAACAAAATATTTTTTCATTTATACGTAAGTACCTATCGTGTGGACCGCCAACTGAACGCTCAACACCGGATGAAGGCTACAATAAAATATACGTTCAACAATGATATATAAAATCAAGCTGGACGCAGCCATCCGTATTATTCCGAAATGTTGGGACTTAAACGCAATGAAGTGAATATGTACAAAATTAATCGAACACGTAGATATAAAGACAAATGTGAACACTTAACCGAGAGAGAATATGAAACTATATTACGACTACTTAAGGCGATGATAGCTCAGCGGTATGAATGACGAGACGAAGATCGCGGGTTCGAATCCTACAATGAGCTTTAGCTTTCGGTGAAATAATACATCAACAATAGAAACCATAGCACGGTGGTAGTGGAAGTACTCAACAATATGAATAACTTTTACTATAATGCTATAAGTCAAACACTGAAATCGAATAAAAAAAATCTTTTCGTGACATTTTGATCAACCAAGTATAAGTTGTTCATATTGATTAGTCCTACTTCGACCCCCTAAAGCACTGGCAGGTGCAAATTAAATTAGGTGGCAAATTGTATACATATTTACTTACTGAACATATTTTTCATTCTGTGTGTCAAAGACCTAGAACAGGGATGGCGAACCAATGGCACAATATTTTGGGTACGTCACTGATCACAAAATTCATTATGCACTACGAAAAAAAGTGTGAAGTAGGTATTATATGTTAAACGAACGCCAATAATCACAAAGTAAAAATTATTTGATGACACGTCTATGACCTCATTAAAAGTTTCTTTAAAAAATGACATTTTGATACGAAAAGGTACGCCACCCCTGACCTAGAATATAATACTTTTTATATTTCAAAAAAGCTTGTTTTGTGATTTTATTAGATGTCAGAAATCATGTATTGCGGATACCTAAAACTAATTAGGTAACCCAAATAGCGATTGAAAACTATTCTCAATATACGTACTACTCCTATGACAAGTTCCGGGAGTCCAAGTGCCGAAGAGTCAAACCTCTAATAGGAAAGTGGCACACGACCCAAATAACCGCAATAAATATCGGATGCCACTAGAACGGTACTTCCGAAATGTTAGTAAGACGACTAAGATTTCAAGTGAGGGACGCACCCTCGATTGTGCTGGTTTGTTTCATTGTATGCAAATCGGTCCACCACGCCCGTCCGCTACCAAATATTTCACGCCGAACGGCAGCGGTGGCCTGCGACCGACACGGACGCGGACGCGTCGGACGTCCAAATTACGCGACCCCACAACTATCGAACGGTCCCATAAGCATTCCAGAAACCGCGCGGCCACCAATTTGTCCCTTCCGTGTCAGTGATTTTGTAGTTCCCGCTGGCATCGCGCTAATAAAGAGCCGCAAGCTATCGGTTCCCTGGATTTCCACACTGTACAGGATTGTCAGGATTTAATTAACCTTTTAGTTATAGTGATTCATAAATTATTGCTATACCGAATGAATTGGATTTTCTAATTCAAACATTATTTGGGATACCTACTATTTATGAAATACTTAGTTTTTTTAATTTCTATCCTGTCTTTATGTATAAGCTTTGACTTTGTTTATTTAGTAGGTATTGTATATTGCATTCGCACCACGACTCACGATACCGCCGGCATCGCGGCAAAAGACAAATTGGCTGTCAGAAATTCCAAACGTCATTGCCATTCAGATGCTGAATGTAATTTGTATCGTCACCGTCACGTCGCCGCTAACCAGCGGCGCGGGCGTGCCAGCCATTCTTCTCTTCAACCACGTCTCTGTTTCTATACTTACGTACTCGACAATTCTCACCTTTCCATTCACACATCACACAATACCTACTCATACCTGAGGTGTGTGCAATATTGTTCTTTGTTAATTTTACCCGTTTCTGCAGTTCGTTGGATTTCAAGAACTTTTCAACATTCTCCTTTGCTATGTTCCTTTTGGGTGTGAATCTTAAAATACTAAATGCTTAAGCATTTCTTAACTATAATCATTTATCAGGATCGTGCTTTTCTATAACTGCCAGACCACACCCCAGTGACCTCTTACCGTCTGGAATTTTCGTATAAGTTTTGAATATACTTTGAATTTAGAAGAGAGAATACGATTATTTACCGGCTTAAATTAATTACACAACAACGGTTATCAAAAGTATCTTCAAAGCCTAGTATAGGAAACAGGTTAATCCTTGACTGACTCACCTTAAGACCATCATAACGTCAAAATGGTATGTAGGTATCTGCCTTATCACTAGCCGTGGTTGCCAGGTGAATTTTGTGAAGGTGAAGTAGGAAATTGCCGGAAGTAAAAACAATACCTACTGGTAACTATACGTACATTTTTTTTTGGTAAGTACAATTATATTCTTTATCGGTCAAAAAATGTACTTGTATGTAGAGTAGGTACTTTTATGCTACGTTTGTGTTTTTTTCTGACAAAAAGCCGGACAGGCCAGTCTCCTGAAATTTTAGCCGGATAAACTGATAAAAACCTTAATCGGGACACCTTTGGAACAGAACATCGCGAGAGCCGACTTGTGTAAACGTGAAATCTTAATAACACGTTTTATGAAACTCCTACACGTACAAATGCGGCACGTTGTTTGAGGTTTGAAGATATGAATATTTAGCACGTTGAAAGTGTTCCTTGAATTCTTATGTTTGCTGAATGTAATAACTTATAGTTATATAGTGCTTATATACGTACTCACTACACTACTCGCATTTGACAAAAATAACATGGAAATCAGTATTAAGTTAATCACGAATAAGTTATATAATTGATCTAGATCAATACGACTTTTAAAAATATGATCTTCATCTTATTTCAAGAAAAACGTACAGCCTGTCAAGATAGAAGCGATACGAACCTCTATTACAATCGAAACATCTACACAGTTACATAAAAAGAAAATACAAAGTATAATAGATTTATGTGCCGATGTTTTTCGTTCTGATACGGGTCATATAAGTCCTGAAAATTGGACGGAACACCTGACAACACTAGTAGAGTAAGGAAGGGCGCGTCCCCACTAGGCTCACTGTTAGCGGGAGACTATCCGCCGACTGACTCTGAGCGGTGTCAGCGGCGTATCGGTCGCTGACTCAATGTATCGTAAACGAATCGTCGTAAACTGCCCTACACTGCGCGGTATGGACACTCCATTTAAAAATTATAGGGCGGCAAACTGGAAGCAAACTCTCTGCCGCTAACAGCGAGCCTAGTGGGGACGCGCCCTATGGTACCTTCTAGATTCAAGCAAGATTGCAAATGTTACCTATATATTTAAATATGTACCTATATGTCTCTAAATTGGTCTCTTTGTAGTTGGAGACGCTCGATTGAACTCTATTCCAATTGTTTCAATTTTTATTATCGCCGCCTCAATATACTGGTAATGTAATGGTACACGTGATAAGTGCTCACAATATCTATATAAACATTTATTGAGGATGCTTCTAGAATTTTTATTGGTTTCGGAATATTTTTATTACTCAAAGCTTAGATGTCTGTGTTTGTTGGTCAGCAATAATATAATATTTGATTATTTAATAATTTAAAAAATGCGATGATTTTGGTTGAAAAATATGTTAAAAATCAAATTTTCGCTTTATTTTGGTAATCCAATAACTGGAACTGAAATTTGAAAACCTATGTAATTTAAAAAAAAAAATTGTATAAAGGAATGGTCTACCTTCGTAGTATACCTAAACTTATTAAATATGCCTACATTATTTTAAAAACTCTAACCATAAATACTTGTTTAGCTATGAAATTCTTTAGGTATACAATGTACCTACTTTCATGATTATCTTCAATACGTAGGATCCGTGTGAATAATTTATAGAATTTATTTATAAGTGAGGCTCTCAGAGTCAGTTAGCTAAAAGGGCAGTTGGCAGTACGCTGGTCACATCGCTCGAAGAGGCATCAGCGAGCAGCCCATATTGGCAGCTCATAACCAATGTTGGAGGAACGGCTGATGAGCGCGTGTATCTGTGCAATGTGCGCAATGAGTCGGATGACCTAATTAGTCGCTAGATACAAGCGAATCAAGATCGTTTATTGGATAATGGTATTAATCGGGTCTATTCGCGCTTAAATTACTTAGCAGGGTTAATTCTGTTACATTTCCAGCTTATATGTTTTGGATAGCATTTCATCAATATATCTGTTTCACCTAAAATTGGGCTTTTTTACGAAACTCTATATAAATCTGTCAAATTAGATGAAACAAAAGATAGTTGACAGGTCGATGAAATACCACCCGAAACATATTATGAAGCTGCAAATGTGGCAAAATTAACCCTACCGATTAATAATACCATTACCAAGAATTTAAGTTTATTGCAGATTTCAGACATGGAAGTTTCGTATTTCGTCATTTAGTAGTAGACATTAATTGGTGATGATGATATGATAATGTTTTTATATAATTTTGTTCTGCTTCCCAGGTTTTTAGGTAACTAATCTTAAATTAAATAGTCATCTGTAGGTCCAAACAAAAAAAAAGTTGAATTATTAATTATAATTATAGAACTTAAGTTACACCTGGGAAGGTAAGTACTAGCTTATTCGGAAGGTAAGCTACGTCAATTATTTTCCACGTGTGAGTTTGGTGATTGGTCTACCTTCGTCAATGTGTTTTAGAACTCTTATAATGCCTAGAAAGCAACATACTGGCAGGGAGTAGCCAGCCAAGCGAGTAGGTACCTACTACCAAATATCCTACCACCATGCTATATGATTCCGACAGCTCAGCGTTGCTTCTAGTTTTCTATCCGAATGGATGTATTAGCAGACAAGCTGTTCCCCGCGGTTTCACTCGCATTCCCGGGATAAAAAGTAGCCTACCTTTGGGGATAATGTAGCTTCCTATTAGTGAAAGAATTTCTAAAATCGGACCAGTAACTCCGGAGTTTAGCGTGTTAAAACAAACACAGTCTTCAGATTTATTATTAGTATAGATTAGTATATGTAGTTAAAGACACTAAACATGATACGACGAATTTACTTTACGATAAGACGAATAAAAAAAAATGTGCAAAGTACTATACCCATAACCCACAGCAAGCTCTGACGCTAACGATATTATTATTGCATTATAATAATCACCTATTTTACACAGCTACGACGCAAATTTCTAAATAAACTTACTCATAATGAGTCACGACAACATAAAACGGGGCTGTAGTTTCGGATTAGTGCATAATAAACTAGTTAAGATTTTAATACGGTTATTATTCAGGGGCTAGGTCTGGGACAAACAATGGTATGTCAACCCACGCTTGAATTGGGAGTTGGGACTGTGCAAATATGAGTCTCTTACCCACCGCTCAAAGACATGAAATGTAACGCACCCACAAACGGTGTGTTAACTAAGCACTAGGTGACACAAAGCTTGCCTACTTGTAGTAATGTGAGTTTACTAATTTACGTGAATAATGTTTTATCTCTGCCAACATTACATACTGTTTTGCTGAGAAAGTTACTGTAGTGTGCTTGCATTATTCTAATATATTGTTGATAAGTGTGGAGCTGAATACCTAAATGCTGGATAACTGTACATTTTCAAATTCCAATATTTATTTGGGAACCAGAACATGGCGTATGGTTATGGATACTAAAGTTGAAAATCTGTCGCAAAGCATCTTACCGGTATGTTTCGACAGCTGCACTTGAGAGCCAGTTCCCTTCTAAGCTGTGTGTATTTACCAACTTTGGCCACAAATTATCACTGACTACGGTGAGATTGTGGTCAAACTATAGGTACGTAGTAAATAAAACTGTTTTGACTCACTAATCTTCAAAACCATTGATTAGATTTTCATAAATAAAACTTAGATTGCGAAAACATTTATTTTATTTGACGGGAAAAAGAGAATTATATGAAGTTTGCGCAATAACGCGGATGAAATGCGTTACTAAGGAATGATTTCGTCTTTGACACTGTATAGGTACAGATAGATACATATCGTGAAAGAAAGTAGTTCAACGGTAGCAACCAAGCCACCTATCATTATAGATCAAGATCGGGCCAAGAGCTGGACGCAACCGGTTATCTGCTGGCCATAACAGCTTGTCTAGTGGATAATTTGCCTAAGCATTTTGTTTTTATTGCCTATTCTAAGTAGCAGTTCAATACTTTGATTGTTTACTTTGAAATTGTCGCTAGTTCCACTACAATTCATTGTTTATCTTTAGAACGAATATCGTTCAGACGCACGATACCATAAATTTTTCCGAAGTTTCATGGAAATCTCTATCAAAAAACTAAACAAATGTGGATGGAAATATTCGGTACGCTAAACCTTAAAACGAAAATGTATTCAATATTAGTCAATTCATTTAAATATATTTATTTCAGAAAGCCCATATATTTGTTAGTTTTTAAGTTGTCAGTCATCATCCATTTTAATTATATTTTTTTTGCATTGTTTCAGGACTAACAAAACATAAAGAGCAAATCACACATGTCCCCCAAAAATGATTCCGGTAAGTGCAAACAGAGCTTTAGCAAAATTCTATAAGCTTTA
This sequence comes from Tethea ocularis, assembly GCA_963555595.1. Taxonomy (NCBI): domain Eukaryota; kingdom Metazoa; phylum Arthropoda; class Insecta; order Lepidoptera; family Drepanidae; genus Tethea; species Tethea ocularis. The sequence goes on along the minus strand of OY741972.1, from coordinate 6,253,224 downwards.
AAATAAAGGTTTGCTTATAGCCAGTCAGCTCTAAGGAATAATTATATCAACATCTGCTTGTTGGCAGCTGGTAAAGACTTATTACTAACGTAATAAAGGAAGCCAGTCGCTTATTGAACGGCAAAACACTTCAGTTTTTCTATTTAGGTTTGCGTTTATGCTATTTATTTTTGCATTATTCTTATTTAGTTTTAAAAGTTTTTTTTAATACAGTAGGTACTCGTATAGCAAGTAAATTTGTCAATTAGATATGTAACTTTAATTTAGATATTTAAAAATCTGTCATATCCGTACAATAAAATCTATTCACAAAATAAATACTTGTAGTTGAAAATCACCTTACCGAACTTCCTTGTCCTGCAAACATGTTTAGTAAAGTTCATAAATGCAGATAAGCTACTTGAATTCAATTCCGCGTCTCGTCTTCCCTTTGCCAATTTATACTTACAGCCAATAATTCACTATATTCTATATCTATAGATTTAATAACAGTGTTATAAGGTACACAATCGTTCGACTTAATTTGAAGTAGCGAGCTTTTATGGCGGTGACTCCTGTTTTGATGGACGGATGGATAGACAGCCGTTGTCCATAGACGATGGTGATTACGTCAATATTTACATAATGGCTTGGAATCAACTTGATTTCCGAAGATGCAATGACCTTTTCATAGTTGCATTAATCCAACAAGTCTATAAAAGCCTGTTTAAGGAAGAACCTCGAGTCCTGCTGTGTCCACCTGCACTGAGCTGGATTGTAATTGAATAGAATTATCATTTATCCAAGTAAAGGAGCTGAATATATTGGAATCAAATTAATGGAGAATTTTTACACTTTTTATTCATCAACAGCAGTACAATCTGATGGAGATTCATTTTATATTTTTTTGTTGCTAATCAATGCCACCGTGCCAAATTAATTTTCTTTATTTTGTATTCCCAGGGGAATATAGCGATTCCTGGTTGTGATCTACCTTTTTACCACATTTTAATACGATTGGTAGTGTTTGAGGCGTCAAGAGGAAACAAACAGACAAGTTCCTTAGATAACAAAAAAAAAAGTATGACTACATGGCTGAAAACTCTGACATATGAAGAAACTGAAAACATATTAAAGTAACTCTCCGATCTCGACGCAATACAACATTCTCGTACATTCAACAAGCTTTGCACATAGATCCCCCAGCTCTCCCCACATTTTCTTACAGAAATCTTTATGCACTCTCACATACACACACACGCACACACCCACCCGCACTCACACCCACACACACCCACACACACCCATACACACCCACACACGCCCCCACAACCACTCACACACACCCCTACCAACCACCAAATAGATACAAGTATAATGTACGAAAACCAGGAAGAGCGGGCCTCCCCTAACACAGGTTGTCTAAACTTAAAAGGGGAGTCCCAACCCATGTAATTACATACTTGTAATATAATAAAGAAATTTTGAATTTTGAATTTGAATTTTGAATAACGAATGTGGGCCCAATTTTGAGGTCGAATAAGGTGTAGAAATGTTCATCTGAAATAATTTACAACACTTATGTAAGTATGTACCTACCTATATTAGGAGGACTGGCATGCAATCTCTTATTATATTCATATAACAACAAACAGAAATAGAAACTAAATAATTGGATTAAAACTAAATTAAAATTAAACTAAAATATTCATTATACAAAGTCACTATAATAATATTAATTAGTTGCGTAGTTGGCTATTCAGTAGTCTGTGATGAAACGTTTCGGATTTTATTCAAACTTTCCAATATGCCTAGAAAAACAATACCCAGCATCTAGACACATCTACAACAAAATATGGGTAAAACAACTATCCAAAAGTACTCTACTATGCCTGGAAAGTACCATTGCAAAAATATTTTATATTAAATTCTTCATTATTTTTATGAACCAGAAATAATTGCACGTTTTGGGGATTTTATGAATTAGTGTAAGCGTAGGTATTATAGTAATATGTTTTTGATGTACAACCTTAATCAAGTGCAGCAATTTAATTTTGCTTCGTATAAAATGTTGAAGAATGTTATTTATTTATTTTTTTATTGCACGGAGCAGACGCCGCGGCGCCTTGGTGTAATAAAAAATCCATTATACCTATTCTCGTACATTCTGCTCACCTTGTAGCAGTTGAATTTCGCATTTGCCACCGTTGTTGCCTATTTAATACTTAATAAAAAGTATGTTTTCCATAATAATTATAACATCAGTCCCATATAATCTCCATAAATGTAGACCCTACGCAAATTCTCTAAAAAAACAAAGGTTAAGCTCGCAAAGGGCACCGGAAGCAACGGGTAGGAGGCAAGCAGCGAGATATTTTTTTATCCGTTTTATTCCCTTAACTAGCTGTCCCCTGTGGTTTCACCTGCGATCCAGGCTTTTTTTTGTACCCTTATGCTTTTTCTAAAATAGAAGTCCCGGCAAGATCGGTCCTTTTTGCATTTAGCAAAAAGATGTTATTTTGACATTACAAACGGACACTTCAATTTTATTACCTATAGATAATTCCGTAGCTTCGTTTTATTTATTGTAATTAACGGGAATTCGCATTGAGAAAATTCAATTAACAGTCACAAAGCTGTCTGTGATATGTGATGTTTATCCTGCCTGAGTGTTATTTAGGAGCTTCGTGATTACGAAGACTTATCAATTTGGCTATAATTGTAACGTGACGTCATTTTAGGGCCGTATCTAAAACGACTTTTAAACTATCCAAGTTTTAATGAACTACTGGTAAATTTCCTTAAAAGTTTTCGTAGTAACATAAAAAGCCCATGCCCTAATTTGTGATACGCGCTCTCTACGTAGAGACAAGTGCGTACCAAAAATTAGGGCATCCATCATCACATGTTTGCGTATCACGTCTGCTCAGACAATGGAACCATTCGAAATGTCATTGCGCATGAATGCCTGCATAAATATACAATACAAACGCACAATTAACTGAAATAATGGTACCCTTATTATTCATACGTTATGAGGAAGAGCTTTCGAATAGCAGACAGATAATGATGAGTTCCTGGATGTTAATTAATCTTTATTTTCTAAATGATGAAAAATGGCCATGCATTGTGAGAGGAATCGGCCACAAAGATAAGCACAAATTATTTGTTTCATTTTCTTTGTGTAAATATTATTGAAATACGTGATTATTTCTTTCAGAGGTTTTTATAGAACAAAAGAATTTCTGAATCTTATGATTATTACAAGCAAAGTTAAATGTCGCTATATACTAACACGCAATGTCGTTTTCCCAACAGTTTTATATAATCATGATTAAAAATGGAAAATGTAAAAAAAAAAAAATATTATCCACCTGATGTAAATTTTATCACGAATCACCTACTTGGTCACCATCACATCACGATTTACAAGTACCTTTGTGTGGTTAGGTGCTCCAATAATGCGATTTTCCGTTAGTTTACCTCCAGGTGGCGCTACTGTGTCTCGACGGTAGTTCCCAACTCGTTAGCGTTCAACTTCCATACCCCGTTCCTTGTAAATTGCTTGTCCTCTGTAGTTTTCTTCAATTTTATCCCTCATGTATAAAATTTCATGCGAGATAGAAGCTTAGTTGAATGCTTAGCGCTATTGAAAATTTTGTAGGAACAGAAACGATTATTAGATTTCGCTGCATTTACTTCAAGCAGGTTGAAAAGGGTTCAAAATATAATTAAGGTAAAATTGAATAGATATAATTATTTGTCTCAACGCATATGAGTATGAGAGTGACTAAATCTTTTGATCATAAATATTTTGTCGAATTCAACTAATTCTTTTGTAAAGCAACTTTACATTTAAATGCAACAATACCTACCTAAGTTAAACGATTTTAGGTCTAACTTATACCTACTTTAACAAAAAACGATCATTCAGTCATTTTATAAATAAATTGAATCCAATTGTAATAAAAAAAAATCCTATTCTACTAAATTTGTACAAAAATGAAAACAATTTGAACTGAACTTATAAGCAGTTTTCAAATGCAACAGATAATAAAAAGTAACGTGGATGGGGCTGATTAAATTCCTCTCATGAATAGTGAAATATACGGTCCGTATTTATTACGTTCTAATGGATTGAACTTGCAAAATAATACAAATGAATTACATTCGAATATTTAGTTTGAATACGGAAGGGGGTTTTTCAAGGAACCCTCCTTGAAAAACCCCCTTCCGCGAAGTGATTTTTGAATCGTCAGCGTGCGATAGGTGCCATTGCATACGTTTATACGTTAACTGCTTGTCATCCGATGGGCCGTATTCCTGTTTGTTACCTTAGCAGTATAAAAGAAATAGTTTATTAGCAGTTTTTCATAGGAAAAACTAGTAGGTAACGTTACAAATGACATTGGACTTGAATCTATCAATAATAACGTTTTATTGGATTGTTTTGGTAATGAAACTTGCGAGGTTAAGACCCCTCTTTTTGAATAGTTTGTAGTGTGTATCTGTGTCTCTATCCGTGACCTAAGAGCTCTTGAACGGATGGACCCATTTGGTTTTAGTTTTTTTTGTTTGAAAGGTGTCTTAATCGAAAATGTTCTTAGTTATGTATGTTTCAAGAAAATCCACTCAGCCGTTTGGAAATGATCACCAATTTTCTAGCTATTTTCCGTCCGTGGAAATGGTCCGAAAGGACCCATTCAGTTTCTACGAGTATATCCAGTCGTTATATGAAAATGATCGTACCACTAGTACTAACCAATACCATAAATATTTTGTTTGTAACAGATGATAGTGCGAGTGTGGTGCGAGAGCGGCGCCGGATGGTCTCCGACGCACGTGCCGGTCACCCCTCAAACGACCTGTCGAGACGTCCTCGACTGCTGTCGGGAGCCCGGCGACGAGCCTTGTCTGCTGCTCTGTGTGCACCCCAATCATGGAGGTAATTTGTAACAAACTTTATTACGTCTCAGATTCTGATTATGGTAACATCGATTTCTTTTGTAATTATTCTATAGTCTGACTGATGAGTTAATTTTTTAGAATATTTTTATCATAATTGCATTAATAATTTTATTATAAAAATTGTGATTACGGGACGTTAAATACCGTACCTATGTCATTCAAAAGTATAAAAACTGTGTCGCAGACGCCAACGCCCTCCTCCGTTACATTAGAAATTAGTTCCATAGGTACAGAATATGTTTATGAAACAACCCAAAGAAAGATTTCACATGAATTCGCTTAAATCTCAAAAAACTAGGTCGCTTAGGTGACCTCTATAAATATAGGTTCTTGGGCACCCTGAAGTTTATTGATAATCTACCACCTTTGATGTTGTGTTCTTTCTAGGCTTTGTGTTTACCACTGTCGACTACACCATGGTGATCTATTCATAGTTAAAAATGTGTGATACAAGTACTTACAAATAAGCAGCAACGAATGTACCTACCTGTGATAATTTTAAAATTGTATTTCCCTTGACCTAAAACCCAACGCTTAAGAAAGCGTGTACTTATATCCAGTTAGTTTCGCGGTATCCGAGATAGGACTTCGTTCAGTGATGTGGCTACTACAAAAACTGCCTCACGCTCCGTTACCGGGAGATGTCACTTTAATTCTCCTTAACAGTACTTGATAATACTTTAACCTTGTAATGTTACCGTGGGAAGGTTGTCAATATGACCAACCTGGGATTATCTTTAGTCCTAAACATGAGTAAGCAATGTCGATCAAACTTCAAAATTTATTTAGTGAAGCCATAAAATTTTATACATTAGAATAGTACCTATTCTAATAAAATTATTTTGTAGAGACATTTAGGGCTAAAAAAATAAACGTATCTTAAATTTTTTTTTAATTAATAAGTACAAAACATCCAAATAAATGACAGTCACGTACATTGAAACAGCTCAGAACAGAACCATCGACAGCAAATAAAAGAAAATACAATCATTATGATTGTAACAAAAAGCTAATATAAAATTCTAACCTATAGATAAGTAATTAGAATACGAGTAACATAACATTAAGTCTAAAATCTTTGGGATATACTTATAAAAAATCTGATTCAGATGAAATTAGGTATTAGATAAGTACTTTTAATGAAAGTAATCGACCGGACCAGAAAAAAAACTTTTTTTTATAATATCATTTGAGACTCATAAACAAATGACTTGTGAAGTTGTGAGTGATACTTGATTCTTGCAGTTTTCCCATACAGAGTACCTACAGTATGGGAAAGTGTAGTATATACTATGTCTGAATTTATTTATTGCGTGACAATGTTTGATAGTGATAATCTTTAAATATAAATACCTAATATTTTGCATGTTTATCTTTAGTATTGTTTACTACATGTATGTAATAAACAATACTAAAGATTAGCTAAAATCATAAAAAAACTATTTAATTCTAAAAAGAATGGTGCTGACTCAGTTTTACAAACTACAGTAGTAGTAGAGTTTTCAATACCTACAGTAAGTGAGATATGAAAGAGAAGGGATTAGTTTGGTTTGTAAATTAAAGAATCGGCACCAATGGAATAATAATAATCATCAATATAATGAGTTATCAACCATTTGATCTCTAATTATCGGGAATTGGATTATTTGTGCTGCTGTAGACTAAACCCGATGTCATTTGGACGTATGTCATTCTTATCATGTGCAAAATTATCCCGTATATAACTGAAAAAATAAACATTATCATTTAGTACTTTATTATTATTACAAATTTAAAATCAGCTTTGACTATTCTGTGGTTTAACGGAAAACAATCTTTGTAATCGACTTAAATGTTTTTTCAATTTACATATCGTAAATACAAAAAATGAATTAGGCCCTTGACCTACCAAAATCCTAGTTATATTTACGATACGTAATTTTAATATAGATACCTATTGAAACAAAAAAAATAACATAAAAAAATAATTTTCATTTTGTGTAACCCATGGTTATGACAAAAAAAACTTTGTAACCTATCTAAAATCTCAAATGTGAAAAAAAACTTATGATATTTTTTGGCTCATAAATATTTTTCATTAAGGGTAAACGTTCGGTTGGAGCGCGAAATTCAAATTTTTTCACGTTTTTTGCAAATTGCAGCTCAGTTATAGGTCGTATGTTATCAAGATGTTATTTGCGAGAAGAATGGAAGTATATTTACTGATTAATAACAAAAGAAATCATCAACATATTCCTCCAAGGTATATGACTGACATTATACGACTATTTCATGAAAATGTTACTAATATACCTTGGAAGAATATATTGATAATTTCTTTTGTTATTAATCAGTAAATATACTTCCATTCTTCTCGCAAATAACATCTTGATAACATACGACCTATGACTGAGCTGTAATTTGCAAAAAACGTGATAAAATCTGAATTTTGCGCTCCAACCGAACGTTCCCCCTTAATGCGTGAAAGAAGCATTTATAGTTTAAATAGTATAGTAGATATTTACACTATTCTGAAAATTATGGGTAGGTAAATAAGTAGTAAGGCTGTCAAAAAATAAAATAGGTATGAAATACGAAATTATATGAATACTTACAGCAATATACGAAAGCAGGATATGCAACAGGTGGAACTAAAACTGCCATCACAATACTTAATATGACATGTATAATTGATTTAACAACCCCATAAATAACATAAGCTTTCACGTAGCCAGGCGATGTCTATAAAAAACATAGATATTAATAATGAATTATGATAGTTAATATTTTATTTGAAGAAAGGATAATATTTAAAATAAATGGTAAAACAAGTAATTTAAAAAATTGCAACTGCCTTTACAAACCATGACATAAAAAGTTTAATTTTTTATTGTCATTATAAAATTATTGTCATCTTCATTTTTGTATAATTGGTTTAGGTAGCCTATATGACCCCGGGTGACAATGATTTAAATCCTACCATCCTAATATTATTTGTGAAATTTGTGAATAATATGGATGTATGGATGAACGTTTGTTACTCTTTCATGTAAAAACTACTGAACGGATTTGGATGAAACTTGGCACATAGATAGATCATACCCTGGAATAACATATGGGCTACTTTTTACTCCGGGAACACATAAGATACATCAGGAACGCGGGTGCGGAAACTAGTAATACCGTAGGTCTACGTACACATCTAAAACGCTTCAAGCATTTAGAAGTTATGATGGAGTAATATAATTAAATTAACAAACATACATACACAGGAACCTAGAAAACATGACACTCTTTAATTTCAGGCAGTCGTGTAATAGAAATGCACAATAAAAGCTTGACGTTGTATGTATACCAGGGAGTGAATCGATGTTTAGCTAAGAGAGGTGTTCAGTAAGGTTTGGTATATAACCAAAATATTTATTTTTATTATATTTACAAACAGAACCGATAGACGTTTCCCTGATCATTCGGTCAGGGAAACGTCTATCGGTTATGTTTGTTCTGTTGATAGGTATTCACCTATCAGGTAAATACAACTTTACACTTTTAATTTTTTTTATTAAGGAGGAGGATTTTTCAAGGAGGTTTTTTTAACCAAATTAGTCCACCAGCCGTCCAATTATTATGTATATCTTTGATTTCGAAGATGTTATATCGGTCATTAGCAACATAAATAAATACCTTTAAAAGTCCGTTCAAAAGCAGTAAGGAAAATACAAAGCTGATGAAAACGAGCAACAGTCCAGACGTCATCACGGCTGTGAAAACATATCGGTCAAGATATGGAGATGGTGGAGAGATATTCAATCCTGTCATCACCATAAATATGACGATAATGAGTAGCCCTGTTGAGACCTGTAATTGGAAGAAGAGGCAAATAAGTATTCAGGACTAGTTTCACGGGTAAGCCTCCTCCTTTTTGAAGTCAGTTAAAAATTGCCTATATCATAGACATAGGTATATTTTTGGTTCCATTCCGTTTTTGGTAAACATAAAATAAATACGGGATCCTAAAATAGTAATAAAGGAAGGTAAGGACTGAGATGAGAAAATCCTTTCATCCTTCTATTCTCTGGAGATATATATTTAAATTCCACCGTGACAAGTGGTGATCCCATGTCGCCATCTCTTGTTTCGGGTTTTCGCTCGGTATAAACATTCCCACATCTTGAGTATTAAACACTATAAATACATAGTTTGTTTCTACTCCTACTAAGGAAAAAAACTGAATCCTTATTAGGAGCACTCGTGTGTCTGCCTGTCCGTCTGTCACAGCCAATTTGCTCCGAAACTACTGGACCGGTTAAGTTGAAATTTGATATGTTTATGTGTGAATTGGTTACTCAAATACGGTCGTGTAACGTAAATAAATGAATTTTAGACATGGAAAGAAAGAAAGAAATATATTCATTCGTGATAAAACAACAGATAAAGAAAATAATGGGACCTCCATGTATAAAATTAAATAATTCATTTACTTTTGGGCGATATATTATACTTTTTTTTACAAATGTATATCGTGTGACATACCAAATGAAAGGGCTCCTTGTGATAATCTCAAATATATTTAACATGAATAGTTTTGAAATTATTTAAGAAATTAAGCGAAAATTGACCACTGCCGTTCCCATTCCCCTTATCTCCGAAACTACTGGGCCTACAATAAAATAGTTCTTTACCTATAGATTACAGTAAAACCTATAGGAAGTAAAAGTTAAAGTAGCACAGGATAATCTTTACGGAACCTTCGGTGCGCGAGTCAGACTCGCACTTGTTCGGTTTTTGATGACATAGTACCTACTTACCGAAGTAATATATGCAAAGATCAAACTGCCTGTTTTTACATTCATATAGCCTGCAATCTGATCCATGTTACACATGTTGAATCTACAATACAAAAAAATAAAACATTTGAATCAAGCCTAACAAAGGTGGTGATTGGGACCAATATCGTGGGACCATTATTAACACATGGCTATCTGATCCCAAACTAAGTAGAGATTGTACTATGGAAGCCATATAACTGATATACTATGTACATATTATGTACCTATTACTACTTTTTTTATACATACTAATAGGTATATAATATCATTCATTAGGTACCTACACTCAGATATGATCAGTTTTATGCATAATTTATAATTCATCAATTAAATTACATTTATATAAAAAAACACTATAAATAAACCCATTGATTAACTTAACTAATAGGTACTACAAATAATTCTAATATATACATCAACACCATATCATATTTTTTCCTCTAATGCATAATAGAAAAGTTTTATGATGTACGTACGAGTAGGTACTAATAAAATTACCAACTGCACCAACAAAATAACTATTCATTCAAAAACGACATGGATCGTTTAGTTTAGAAGTGTATCTGATCTTACCTTTTTATTTTCTTTATCCGGTAATCAAACTTATGTGCAAATAATATTATAAAATTCAAGTTATATTAGCGCAAGGAATAATATCACACTAACTAATATTAATAATGGGACTATAGGTTAGATAAACATTTCAGAAATTGCTTTACAGGAAGCTTTGGAGCCAGAGATGCCGGACAATATTTTAATAGATTTCATTAATTCTGCACGGTACCTACTTGAACGGTACACATAAAATGAATGAGTCGAAAACGAGCTCACACTGCGAAGCAAACTCAAGTACCAACTGTGTTTGTTTAAGTTCGTTTATAAAAAAGCTAGCAGGTAAAGCCCCGGTTCAAATTAAGTGTTAGTTCATCGAGGCGACCAAGTGAACCAATTCATTGAAATTACGTTTTTCAGTCTACTCAAATTAATTCATATCTATAAGCCAAGGTATCAAGTGTAAAGTCCAGAAAAAAATAAGTCATTTAAAACGGAACAATACATCAATTTATGAATTTTAATTTATTTAATTTTCGCACTTTTTTCTGTTATATAAGTCCTCTAATCAATAAATTATTTTAATCAAATAAATTCTAGTTTAGCAATATTGTATTACTTACATGAATAATAATATGAACACGTTTGTTTTTCTTTTTTGACTGTAATGTTCGCGTAGAGGAATCATACCTTAAAAGAGTCAGATAACAGATTCATAAAACTAAGCAAGAACATGCACAGGATGTTATTTTAAAATAACATGTACATACATTCCTCAGATTACAAAACGATAGTTTTGTACTAAGTACATTATATCAAATCTAAAAGAAAAAGGTGACGTTTAGAAGATTGAAAAACAACCTTATTGCTTCTTGCGAAAGACGTGATTTAGATCATATTTTCGAAACATATGACGGGTTTGCGTTTGTTATGTTAAAAAATTTTTAGTTAGGCCGAATCTGTAATGCGAAAATATTTTTGAACAAATTATGACATTTCAGAAAAATATCCAGTTTAGATGTTTTTCTAAAATCATCAGCTTTCGGCTCCGCGGCTTCATCATCCCCTATTAACTTTGTTTTCGAAAAACCCTATGACAGTGATTGCTTGCTCTTTACAAGGAACACGCACTTAAATTTTAAGCCTCTAGGACCAGCAGTTCAGCCTTTGCGTTCATGTGCTCGTTAGTGATCAAAATGTAACATTGATTGTTTTTGTTAAATATTTTTTCGGATTTTAGTTTTTGTGATTGCTTATTTTATTGCCACTTCCACTAAACCATTTTTATAAAATTTGGTCTTTACCTTTGACATCGAATAACTTAATACAGGTACTAGCCAGTTATTTTATTTTACTCAGTTCTCACTCACTCTGTATACAAGTTATTATAATCATAACTATTCAGCTTAAGAGTGCCACTTGATACGTTTTTTAAGTGGAGTATGTTTGGAACAAGGTTATTTAAATAAGGTACGTTCTAAAGGTCAAACAGTTTGTAGAAAATCACTATAAAATAGAATGAATGTACCTAATTAATTTTTAAAATCGCTCCAAAATCGCTCCTCGCTGTGTATTGTGCGATGAAAATGTTTTGCCTTATCCCAACATAAGTAATAGCCACCTTACTTACTATGAAAAACAATAAGATTCCTTGATGATACGATGATAATAATAATGCATATCTTTTTTACTATTTGAATGTTTTTTTTAAATAATCTGTTCCAAGCTTCCAATACCTAGACTTGCAATCATGAAAAATTAACTGTTTTTCATGATTGCATGTCTAGGTACAACAGATATCTACATTGGCAAATGTAAATTTGAAATTGCTTCCGTGTTGTATCTAACCTATTTGCATGCTTGTCACCGTTAGACCACCATCCACTTTGTCTTCGCATGGAGAATCGATGATGGACGGACAAGTAAAGCTGACGTTCTATCCCGTAAATACCTACGTAATATCTCGAATCTCGACGCAAAAACATAAGACGTCAATGTAATTGCGATCCTCACTATCGAGTTGTCCGTGGGAAAGTTATGCCCGAAATGTCATTTTAAGAATCACTTTTTTAAAAATTGTATGGGGTAAGTAGGTAGGTACCTAACACATGAAATCGTTTATCGATACCACAAAATATATTAGGATTATTCTGTAATTGTAAAGTTAAATTCAAAATCAAGTGTCTTTATTAAATGAACTCATTGCAAGTATTTAATAGGTAAATAATAGGTTCTATACCTTTAACTTTGAATTACAACTACAAACGGTATTATTGTAGTACCTACATACATAGGTACCTTTACATACCCTACCTAAAGTTTTGGGACAGTATTGTACACACGGCCACAGATCAAGCTACACATTTTTGTTCCAAAATAGCGCCTATTACAACAGCATAAGGTGCCGCAGTGTGTAGCTTGATCTGTGGCCGTGTGTACCTATGTTATGAGAATCTTAGGAATATATTTTCTCTCAGGGTTCGATTGTAGAAGGATAAGTATCTCTGTATATCAGTAACTTGAATCAATTGGTGTAATGGGCAGGCTATATCTATCTGAAATGGCGATAAAACTGGCAAAAGAAAGTAGGTATGTATATAGTGGCTCTGATCAAAATTGTGAATGAAAGTGGCCATACGCTATGGAAATCTATGGTGAAGTCTTTGTTCAACAGTGTTCATCTCTAAGTTTAATATGATGGTGATGATGTCACATTAACATAATCTACTTCAATAATACAAATAAGCAAAAATATGTAAGCAAGCACACACAAGTTAATGTTCTCGCTCATCAGCGAAACATACATTCGCAAATTGCTACATAACAACTATAATTTGGTATAATGAGCTCATATTCGAAGAATGGCCAAGATAAGACAGCACGCGACGAAGAAAAGGGGTGGAATAAATATAAAGTTGCGTGAGAACCGCTCCGTATCCGTTTGTTACGTTCCATTATTAATAAAATGGCTTATTACTTAACTTTATCGGTCTTAGTCCTCAGTTTTAATTGAGATTAATACAAATAAAGTATAATACTATAAAGAGAACAATAAATTTTATAAAAGTCGCCGTAAAGCTCCTTAAAGATATGGCTGGTAATTATAGTCTTGTGGTAATTATTGCTTACATACTTCAAGCAGGCGCTCATACATTTTTATTGACTTAATTATACACACTAAAGATCCTTTCTGTTTAACTTAATATGTTTGATTTTATGTAGGAAAATAAAAAAATATCTAGTACTATACCTGAACACCTTTTTCATTTATAATTATTAAGTCAGGTACCTCTGGTTTTATTGCCGAGTTATAAACATATTTGTGATGATTAGAGGATGTGAATTACACTGAACTGAATGTTATCTTCTTGTTTTTATTATATTCGTTCGTTCTATGATATAATGGAATATAATTCATTACGATAATTGATTTAAAGCGGGCAGACCCACTTAGGTATATTGTGGACTGTGGTTTAGTTTTACATTTCTACAAAAATAATAATATAGATACCTAAATATATATCCAGTCAAAAGTAATTTAGTATTATTATTTTCTACATTCATATTGCCAATTTATCTGACTTCATATGCTCCGCATTGAAGACACTGAATTATAAAATCTCATCAATCAAAATCTAAATTTATCAAAAATCTAAATTTATGCGTAATTCTTATTCTAAGTAATCTTTTATTATAAGTTCTTTATGTGCCTACTTGCTTCTGGGTTGACTCCAAACCGATTCAATTAGACCCACTATCATGTTCATATATTTTTGAATACAGAATAAATAACAACACTATTTATACAAAAAAGAAAAATGTGACTGTCGTCGTTACAAAAAGTACCTAAACTAAAAATAAAACAAATTATAACGCACACTTCTCGGTTACAGCATTTAGAAATAGAAGATTAGAACATACATGAACGCTGAAAACATTACCCACACTTTTTTTTGAAGTTAAAGCATACCTAAAGTAAATTTCATTCAGGTCTAAATAGAAATGGCTTATTTTCCAATTTTCGCCATAACACCGCGTCGTATATTTTTTTATTTCGTTCCGTTTCTTTAAGGATTGACTAAGTAAATATCTTGGTTTTTAATCAAACAATGAGACAAGAAATCTGTTTTGTGTAAGGTATCTACAGACGAGGCTCTTGGGACATAATGAACTCAATTCAAATGTCGAGCTATTTTCTTTCCTTTCAGTAATACCTACGCTAAAAATATCTTTGAAGATAATAATGAAGAAAAGCCATTTCAGTTCAAAACAAAACGATAACTTTGTGATGTTGAGAAAAGTACGTAGGTGCCTATTTTCTGTTTAACAATACTTGAAATGTTTGTGGCCTGTAAAATTAATTACGTTCCTCGAGTAGGTAGTGCATTATTCTAAGCTATAGTTTCATCAAAATTAAGGATTTTTGGCGCCATAATATATGTTTTTTTTAAACTCCCAAATCTATCGAGTGTGGTATTAAAAATAATGAAGGGGTTTAAAAGTTGATTACAGAAATATATATCTACAAGTAGGTAAGTAGGAATGAGAAAATGTGATAAAAAACAATCCCCAACTTTTTTTCGTAATCTAATACATAGAACAAGAGTGACTAAAACTTTTTTTTTAATTTAAAACATTAACCTATATTTTCATGCCTTAATAATAATATAATGCCTTAATTTTCAGTGCATGTATTACGGGACACGGAACTTCCCCTGGAGGTTGCTTCAGCCCTTGGACCTGACGTGCAGTTCGTCCTCAAATACATAGACGTGGGTGAGTGTTCAATTTTTATAAAGTTTTTCACGTAGTATATTAGGAAACATTCTTTAATTGAATTATTAACTTAAAAAAAAAAAAAATGATCTATCTTATCTTCAAAATCCATGGTCAGATTATTAAAAAAATCAATAAATCGGACCATCTCGAAAACAATTTTCTTTGTTTAAAAAATAAGCTACGAAATCGGTTCAAATTTGCCTGACTGAGTTATCTGAGTTATGCCCAAAAAATAAGTGTCTAGGTCTACAGATGAATTGAGAACCGTCCTCTTTTTGATTTCGTAAGAGGTAGTATATTTGACTACTCAAATTGACATGAATTTTCCATTGCATTGAAAATCTAAGCATTGAAAAGACAAATTAAAATTTCTTCCAGCAGCCTAGTGACTGGAAAGTTTGATAAAAATGTAGACATAGTGAAAAAAACTTAAGATAAAAATAAGTAAGTAGCTAAAAAAATATCATATTTGTATAAGCTTAACCTACACAAAAGCCTCAATTAAAAAACCTTAAGTATTTACAGAAATTATTCCTTCATCTATTAAATCACATGATAATGGGAGTTTATTTTCTTTTCCATATTTATTTGTCGGACCTATGTCGTCTCGTGATTAGTTCGTTTGTTTGTTCCGTTCCCTACTGTCGAAGCGCATAAAATTGTCAGCGGGGAGCGCCAATCGAATTATCGATGTATAGCTTCATTTAGACATATCTATCACGAAGGTGACCCGACAAAAATACATTTTGCGGAGGGAATAAATACTTCCAAACAAATATGAAAACTAAGGTCCTAGCAAAACTGAGCTCATGTGTCTAATAATTTTTATTTATTACGTATACCTACTTTTAGTGCGAGTACATTAACAAGAAATAAATGCTTGAAAGTTCATTCATAAACTAAGATTATATATGATAAGGTGACAATGAAAGCAGCAAAAATTATGTGTCTAAAACCGCTAAAGGGATGAGACCCCTTGGCTACGGTCACCGCGCTATAAATATCCCGCACACATAGACCACCCACCATCGTTTCCAGATTATTGTCACTCCGATCATTCGATACCCCCTGTGAGACGTTCCAAACGAATTGGCCTCTTTTATTTTTGCTTGATTTCCTCCTGACTGATGGACGGATAAAGATTAATGGGAAGGAGCACTCTTTCCAAATTGGACGGCCCCGGCCCGGCTTTCGAACGGATTATTAGTTTTTCGTCTGTTGCGTAACGGACGCTGGAAACCTAATTACAATATTTATTCATGAGTCGACAGCCCGTTATTAGAAAACAATGAATCCAAAGTCAATTTATGTTCGGAACTGGATGAATGAATTTAAACTCGACGGTCTTGAACGCTTTCGCTGAATTCTAATAAACTGGTTGAAATGCCAATTCTTCTGTATTCTCTTTGTGGCGCAGTTGCATGGAGATGAAACGGAAAACGGTTTCTTCGATGCAGATTGCAATACCTATTGGCTCATATGCACTTTAGTAGATCTTTGACTTTGACGGTGTGAAGTTTAATATAAGTCTTAGGTACTATTGTTACTAATAGCTTTACCGACAGTAACTTTTTTTTTGTCTATGATCAGAATCTCACTCTCTCATGCCACTGAAGGTGATAAACAAGCAAACCCTGAAGGAAACGTAGGTACAACTACTGGATATAATACACCGGTATCAGTTCTTGTTGCTGAGTTACCTAAAAGTCTAATAGATGTATAAAATGGTAAAGTACCTACCGTCTCAACTAAAGTTACGATTGTTTGGGTTGGGTGGGTTGTATCAACTTACTTTGACGTACTTAGTACATGTTAAAGGTAGCATTTCAGTTAACGCCACTTTATTTTGTGACAATTCAACGCTTGTGTTTTGGTTAAGCTTATGGTAGGCGACTTTTTCGTGAGAATACAATTTATTTTTATCATTTAATTATTTCAAAAAGTTGTTATTATAAATATTTTTACATCAAAAATTAATTTTATTTCCTTGAAAGAAACTACGAGGCTCGAGTGTCTGTATCTGTCAAAATGGATATGCCCCATTAATTTTGTGGAAATGAACTCTTCTTTGTCTCTTTCGATCTGAATATTCATTCGTTATTTTCAAGTATTTCCAGTTACAAAAATTTTATTCACGTTTTATATTAATGTAATAAGTTTTCCATCTAAACACTTATTTACTTCAATTATTATTGTATAGGTGTTGTTGGATTCTTGATTGGCAAAAAACTATTACGAGCTTAATAGTAGGTACGAGTGAATCAAGTCCCAAACTTGTTCGACATAATGCTTTTATTTATCTCTCTGTTAGCCATTGAAATCGAAGGCCGTTATTAGCGCTACCGTAACATAATTTTGAAATTCTAATCTAAATTCGTCTAGCATATCGACTTAGAAGCATCCAAATAGTGTTTAACCTTAATAAATAACTCTAATTGCATACTAGTTGGATCATTACCATAGCGGGGAACTGATAAAATAGCACCAAACAAAATACTATGTTATCATTAAACCACAATCAAGAAAGCATGCACACACAGAAAAAACGACACACGCACACATTCGCATAATTCACCTGTTTCTGTAGTTGTACTGAGAGGCTTTGCGCGGACGCAGGTTGTAGCTTCTCCCACTATACAGCCATACTGTTGTCGCTATCCCTTTCATACTAATGTCATGTGACGGAGACAAAAACTTCTACTTTTCATGTCGGTAAAGCAGTGTGGCTCATTTACCGACATCGCGACTGGATCAACGGTCTTTCTGGCATATAGCGGGCCTAACTTAGTTTTAACTTAACTCCGTAACACGGCGATTGTTTTATACGAATCAACTGTCGGTTTTTCAGCAATGTTATGTTCAACACGTCACATTTTGAATTAGAGAACCGTTTGTGTTGTTTTTGTGACGTAAAGTGTGTGTATTTTGAGTCGATTTTTACCTAAAAGTTAGTTATGCAGCCTTCACCTGAGTGAATGCTTAAATCACGCCATGTACCACAGTGCTATGTAGGTTCGTTAAAAGTGCCAGTGCAAAGTTATAGTTTGAATTTGTGGTGTTAAAAAAAGGTTTATCCGTTGTGCTGTATGTACAACTGTGTTTTGTGAATAAGTGCCTCTAAAAAGGATTGTGATTGACTTCAACGTGAAACAGGGTACGTACATATGTATTAAGTTGGAACTTTCTACTATATAGATGGTATGTGTTAACGGTAAAGTCAGAAAAAACGTAGGTGGTATAATAAATAATTGCCCATGTTTTCGTTGCCTAATCAGTTAATGAATTCCTAATTCCTGTGCCATATCAATGTTTTTGCGATGCTATTGAAATTATTGATACACGATTCGCAAAATGGGCTTAACTATTAATATGATAACTTTAGCTTCTATACAAATCCGGTTATTTAAACAGTTATTAAAACTTGGGTGTGGGTAAAGTTAAATGTTAGCAAAACGTGGCACAACAGGTTGTTAATTAATGTTATGATTTAATTAACATTGCGTCAACAAGAGGTCAGTACCACCGGCCTCTGGCAGAGAGGTGTTCTCAATGTAATTTCAAGTTACCGCTCAAACTCGTGCAAATACTTACTATATATGTATTTCATTTCACCTATGCGAATGTTGATGTTCATATAATTATTCTTGAGAATACAAATTTGTATTACACTTTATTTGCATTCCTTTCCTTAATCCGTGACACTTAATACCATTTAGTTATGTTATAAAGACCCCCTGGGTGACCCAAAGCTATCGTAAGGGAGAAGAATATAGGTATTCTATGTAGTAGGTAGGCCTACTGAATAGGTATCTTGAGACTTTAAGAATATTATTCATCATTTTGATTGAAGTAATCTATTGTGAAGACCATAATTTATTTTTATTTGTATAGGTACATTTATTCGTTTATACAAATATTCGATTTAACTTCCGCCCCGCGGTTTCATCCGTGTTCCCGAGGGATCTTATGTTTTCCCGGTTTAAAAATTGCCTATATTTTATTCCAGAGTATAATCTATCTATGTGCCAAGTTTCATATAAATTCGTTCAGTAGTTTTTACGTGAAAGAGTAACAAACATTCATACATACATCCTCAGAAACTAGTAGGATAATAAATACAAAGCATTTGTGGGCTATGCTATACAAGAATATCAGTTACGAGCTATATGTACACACGGCCACAGATCAACCTACTAAATATATTATTTGTACCTACTAAATATATTAAACTATAAACTGTAATTTTCTTACAAAGTCGAAATTTATGTTTGGTTAAAAATATCATCCTTCAATTAATCTTTTTTTTCGATCAGAGTTAATCTTAAAAGTAAAAAAAAACTTGTTCATCATGGCTAACTTAGATTTCGATAAGATGACATCATAAAGTATTCACCCAGTATATTATTTGGTAACAAAACAAGTAGATTATAATGATTATACTACGAGTTACTTGACATGTGCGCGCTGCGAGCATTTCTACCTTTGTAAGAACATCAACGCGCTGCATACGTTAGCGATACTACAGAAATCAGTATATACGTTACCATACATTTATTGCTCCACGTGAATAATAAATATGAATTACCGAGAAAAACTTTTAAACATATATCTGTATACTTAGAGATATTAATATATATGTCACCGGAAATGTATGAAACATAGGAATTGTACACAATTCCTGTGTATTTCTCCTAGGAAATTTTATTTCAATAATGATACTGGGAAATATATAAATTCTATTGAAAAAAATAGGTTGGGGTTATTTTTTTTACTTTGCATAAATTTGAAAGTATTCGCACAAAAATAAATTTCACTTACAACCGCCCAAATACCGCTATCCTTACAAATATCCCGAATGTAATACTCCGATAGATATTTAGGAAATGTATGGATTTCCTAGGAATGCCTATACAATGACGGATTATATACTTTTCCGTTAACATATATATTTTTAATGCCTATGTTTGAACACAATCTCTCCGTGGACGTGATGATGTGGCCGATAGTGGAAAGCAGCTGTCAGAAAACACTTGTAGGTCCTTGGCGACAAATTTTCAACATGAGGGTGGTAGCAAACCAGTCGGGTACTATATAATTACGGTATATATAATTTTATATATAGGTACTCAATTTTTATATTATTTTTGATAGTAGGAAGGGATTATACATTATTATTTTCTAAATATTTTTGCAAAATCTATCACTGAAAGTAAGAGCTAAATATAACCAAAATAATAAAAATCCCTATCAGTGGGCAACGTCTCCAATGCTGCCGGCATCACCACGTTGGATGGTTATACAAAAAATAATTTCTTGTAATAACGTTAACCTAATCAATACTTTATTTAAAAGAAATAGGGATCAGAATCATAGACTTAAGCATAAAAAACTTCGGTTACGACGCATCACATTCCTGAGATGCCTTAAATTAGTGGCAGGTACTGCCGGGCGGACGCTGTAGTATTTTTGTGGAGTTTACATCTTAACTTTTAGGGCTTCCTCAAGTTTCTTGCTCATGTTTCTTTCTATTGAAATATACACACGTGACCTTTTTAAAAAGAATATCTGTAATTTACTAGATTGCGTATTTGAGTAGGTAGGTAGGTAATTATTTTAGTATTGTTATTATTATATTTTTGTATACCTAGTAAATTTATAAAAGTGCTTAAAAATATTATCTTGTTATTATTATATGATCAACAAAAAAATACTGTAAGTAAAGTACATATATAATAAACAATGCCAATAATGGAAGGACAACAATTATTTTCTAAGAATTTATGAAGAGCCTTTTTCAAACAGTATGAATAGTTCTGAGAATGAGCATTTGTAAGCACGAGTAGTCTTTTGAAAACATTGTGGAGAATATAGGCCCATATTGCGACCACCCTTGAGTCGGTCGCAAATTAGCAACACGACACGGCGCGGAATCGACTGTGGGAACTGAGAACGAGGCAACTATCCTTAGAAGGAGCCTGGCAAAGACTGCCTGTGTTTTTAGCTATACCAGTAAAGCCAAGCTGTTATAATTTTCTGTTTTTCTGTATAAAACTAGATTTTGCTTACTAGGTGTTTTCAAATGATGATATTGTCAAATCTCCATTTTTGATGTATATTCCCCGAATACTCAAAGACGCCTTGGACCGATTTGGAAAATATTTTTTTTGTTTGAAAGGATATACATCACAGGTGGTTCCATAGTCACCAAGTCAGGATCTGATGATGGGATCCTGGAGAAATCAAGGGAACTATTCAAATTTATAGGCACTTACGATTTTCATTAACTTGGAGTTAGGGAATAATTCTTTAAATATTATAGGAACTATGATAGAAGGTAAAACGCTGATATGATTATCCTAGGTCAGTGACACATCTTGAGAGTACACATAAGAAACGAAAAATTTAAAAATACAAAACTTTTAACTCTGGTATATTGTTCTTTAATCCATTTATGTATTACATGGTAGTCCTATTCTATCTCAAAGATATTCAGATAAATTTCTCAATGTTACTTGTTAAACGTTTCGAACTTTACTTTAAGTTGTTGTTTTCAAAAACATGTCAGTTTCCTTCAAAACATTTGACAAATATTTTGTGGAATTCTTACAAGTTTATAAATTGTTAGAAATAAAGTTTAGCTATAAAATCGTATTTACAAGAATGTGTTAGCACTTTTATACCATCTTACAATAATAAAAAATTAATAATATCGAGGCCGCAGAATACTGGTAATACAAGCTAATGGTGGCCAGTGAGGCAAACATTTATAGCATCCTCTATAACAAGTTAGTTCTCTATTACTAGTTATAATACGTTTGATTATTATTATTTGCTTATACGTATGAGTATCTCTGCGCTTATAAAGCAGTTTATATCTTCGTTTTTTACACACTTTAATATCTAAATTAAGATATATCGTAAAACCCATAGTTTCACCTTCTATTCTGTTTGAACTGGAGCCTCTTATTTGGATCTTTTGAATACTGATCACGTATTTAATTACATTTCTCATTGGTTTCGCGCTAAGAAATAATTTAGTATAAAGTAAGGAAGTGGGAATTGGGGCGCGTCACGGTGGCGCGGCCGTGCACCGACCGCGTAACCCTACCGATGTCGACGACGTCGGATGTGCTCACAAGGCGCGCGGGGGCCACTCGGGCCCCGCGTGGAATCTCGTGAAAGTTGGCCAACACTCGCTCAAGATCAAGTGGATGGGTCGCTGGAACCAGTTTCGTGAATCGGCAAGTGTTGTTAACAGCAATGAGTTAGGAATCCACACTATAAACGGACACTGAATTATGTAAACCTTTTAATACAAAAAAATAGTAAAAAAAATATTGATTACTGTCATCAGAGATTATTATGGCATTGAACAATTAATTGTGGTCATAAAACCGATTGAACATCGCATTGTCGTCGACTGGCAGTATCAGCCGGTTACTTTGAATAAAAATTGTGTTGTGGCGATTAATCTCAAACTCAATAATCATTATTATGAACTTGGCACTTATGAACGTAGAAAGTTACAATTATTGACTCTATCACCACCGGTTTGGCTTAAAATACTTAGTTCTCAAACGTACGTATCTATCCACTATAACTTTTTTAGAGCGATGTATAGTCGCGCCCACGTGATCACGTCGAGATAAACGTCCACGTGTTAACCTTTTATGATACAATTCTTCAACAGAACCGAGAGGCTGTTTCCTGGAAATCTTCAAATAAATTGTTTACGCTCAATTTGAGTTAACTAACAATGCACAAAGATAGGATGCGCGGTATCGTTCCGGTACAATATAAACTCTTTTTAATTGCCGCGATCAATAATTAGTTCTGGCAGCCACGCACAGTATCCGTAACCGTGAAGTGGTACTTTGCCACGACCTATTCAAATGAATGGAAAAAATCTCCCATGCGATTCCTCTCACGTGCCATTGTGGATTGTCTCGGCGATCTAAAGCCGCCATTTAATTGTTGTGGCCTCATTGTGACTGCTATCTACGATCTCACGACAATGGTACTGTGGCCCAAAAGGCAATAATAGTCCCTAGATTACGCATAGCTTTATATTTGTTCTGGTCTTTTGGTGTGAATAGACCAATGTCTTGACTTATGTTGTGCTAAAAGCTGATTAAATACCTCAGAAATTTGAGTTTCAACATGGTTCGAGCATGGTCTTGTGACTAATGATAACTTTGGATTCATGTAAAATATACTTTCTTCTATATTCTATATCAATCTAATTTGATTATCATTTTGTGTGCAGCATTTTAAATGGTTTATAAAAAATATTGAGTTGTTTGAAGCTCTTGAATTAATAATTTATCATTGCTTAAAATTTTAGGTCGTTTTTGATAAACGAGCAGATAATATTTTTCAAAAGATATACGAGTATATGCTGCGAAGAACAACAATAGGCTGCGATAGCTGAAAGTGATCCCTAAAGAAATCGTAAGATATCTGTGAAAGGCCAGGAAATTGATTTTTATTGAGCATTTAATGGAACTAAGCGTTTTCATAATGGGTTATAATAGATATGTGTGAACTACCTACATCCTTGTTGCGAACTTTTTTATTGCATTTTTTCCAAGATAAAATACAACATACATCTACTATAAACATGTAAAGGCAGTGAGGGCAGTCGCTTAAACAAAGGTTAAAATAGTCATAATCGTGACTAGTACATATTTAAATAGTTCTAAGTTACTATAAGTTCACATTATCACAGATCAAATTATATTAATTTTAGTGAATAATCTTTGACTGCAATAAATTAAGTAATTGACTGAAGTGATTAATGCTTTTGTTCTAAACGTTAAAGCTTATACAAAGCGTGACTAAATA
Source organism: Tethea ocularis (assembly GCA_963555595.1). Lineage (NCBI taxonomy): Eukaryota > Metazoa > Arthropoda > Insecta > Lepidoptera > Drepanidae > Tethea > Tethea ocularis. The sequence goes on along the minus strand of OY741972.1, from coordinate 6,229,294 downwards.
GTTTTATCAAAGTTTAAATTTATCTAATTGCTAAGTGCCGTATTTAATACAGCTAATAGCTGTTATGTTTGTATTTAAGAATTAGTACGAAAATGTATAGGTATATACCTATCCGTATGGTTGAAAACTATCTTATTCTCACAGAAGATGAGAAATTTCTGATATCACGAAATTACGAAAGGTATATTTAGAATTTACTTCGTTTATGAAATAATCTTTATGCAGGTAATTCTATAGGTACTGTTGCCGCAAAAAACCTTTTTGTTTCTCATTATATTTTCCATACCATTTGCCATTTGCCAATTGCCATCGTATTTGAATAGGATTGGGATGATACTTGAAAGTAAAAAAAAGAAACGGCCCTGTCGCATAATAACCATTTCTTTAAAATCGTCTTCAGAATCATAAATGCTGGATGTTCCACTCTTGTTGAAAGAGTGGCCCGGCTTCAAACCTGTTTTAAGTAGATTAAGTGGTCCCATAAAATTAATAAGGTCATACAGCATTCGCTATAAAATACAAAACGCCATTATGTGTTGTTTCGGGATTACCATAGGAGACTCGTTCACTGGCATTCATATTGGTATAGTTTTTTTGTTTGTCTTGGAATTGCATAAAAAAATTGGTACTGACTCTAGGCCGATGTCGATATTCTGAAAATAATAGCTACTTTATTTTCGTTCACAAGTTTTATTGATGACTTCAGTCATCCAGTTCCTGCAATTTTTTTATGTAGTTATTCGCAATCCAAAGGGTGTAAAAATACGTATAATATTGTTTACCCTCAGTAGGACCCAAAATAAATATATCGACCGCTACAAAAACTTATTCTGTTTGATGGTTTACCAGAGATTTGTCTCCAACTAAAGACAAAACATGTCTTAAATTTTAATTAGTGCCAAGATGCTCTGCCAAAGAATACATTTCTGCTGAATGTTAACAATTACTGAAGAAAATGTGAGGCCAATTCCTGTTTACGTACGTTCTTACGTTCAATAGCTTAATAACTAACCCTTTTTATTGAGATATCGTCATTATTCAGTGAGTGTATGTAACTACTGTCCATTTATTTTGACGCCATATTAGGCTACAATCGATTAATTATTCGATTGAACAATCGATTATCGTGAACCTAGTTGCGTGTTGATTTATATCAATCCTTGGACTGAATTCTTTCAATAATACCTACATGTAGGCATCTAATGCATAGACCATGTAGATAACCTAATTAAATACATACTTAATTTTCTATGTAGTTTTTCACAAACAAATAACGTTTATAAAAATATATCGAAATAATCGAAAGGTAATTTTTTTTCAATAAAAAACACCTTATTAGACGGCATTTAAAAACCACAAAGGCTGCTGAACATTCGTTTACATCCGAGTTAACATACATTTTAATTACAAACAGATCATGCATGATTAGATTAGTTACAAAAGCAATCGTGATATTGAACATGTAAAGAAAAATAATATGGAAAATAAAATAACATAAGTAGAATCATAATTTTTGACAGCTTTGTATCGTAGTTAGGAAGTAGGATGTTTTACTCCTATCATTAACAAAAATTACCATAAAAAAGTTTGAAAAGATTACATAAAATTGATAAGGGATTATGTGAAATAAATAGGCATTATAACTAATAACATTAATAGTAACTTATCTGGGGTAAGCTTTACAAATCCTTATTTGAATTTCTTGATGGGTTACTACGTGACAGATACGGAGTATTTATTTGACACTTGACGAGGTAATCTCTGTTTATTGTAATCGCTTTCTAATGGTGAGGTAGGTAGTCAACTACATAGGCATGTTACTGACGGTTTATCACACCTCGAGCGCTTGGATATATATTTCAAGATTGGGTAAAGGCTTTCTACAATATTTGTGAAAACATATATACCTATTTGTGCGAACGTGTTATAGGATGCAAATGCAAATTAAATTATTTAGATCTAAACCTAATGTACATGAGTTCTTTATTATTTATGTAATGATCTGAAAATAATTAAATTGTCCCTTCTTTTATAAAAAATCTATAGAAACCAACATTAAATTCAACAACTTCGTAGCATACTTCATGATGTATGATAATAAAATACAGCATTCATTACCAATTTAACCTGATGGATAACTTATCGAAAGGTGTAATGGACTTAAAATAACGAACAATTAATTTGAGTCGTAAAGGGACTGAAAAACATGACTAGACAAGTAACCTTAAAGCAAAAGCTGCTTCTAGGAGTTGAAGACTCGTGCCACTGCAATGCACCTGTGTTTTTTGTTGCAAAGCTGATGAATAATTGAGACAGAGGGTAATTTATAGCGAGCGACTAAAAAAAATTGTAAACAGTTCATCATCAGCCATTTTGAGTCCACTGCTGGACATAGGCCTCACCCATAGCGCGCCACACCTTTCTATTCTCAGCCACCCGCATCCAGCCCAGTCCGGCTACCTTTTTAAGGTCGTCAGTCCATCGTGCTGCAGGGCGTCCCACACTACGCTTGCCAAGACGCGGTCTCCACTCTAACACTCGTCTGCTCCATCGACCGTCCGTTCTTCGGCAGACGTGACCGGCCCATTGCCACTTCAACTTGCTAATTCGGTGAGCTATGTCGGTTACTTTAGTTCTTTGTCGGATAATCTCATTTCGGATTTTATCCTTCAAAGAAACCCCGAGCATAGCTCTTTCCATAGCTCGCTGAGTGACTTTAAATTTTTGAACCAGTCTATGTGTCAGTGTCCACGTCTCCGCTCCGTATGTCATGGCAGGTAGGACGCACTGATCGAACACTTTCGTCTTTAAGCTCTGCGGCACTGACGACTTAAACACCGCACGGAGTTTGCCAAATGCTGCCCAGCCCAAACGAATCCTGCGGTCGGCTTCTTTCTCGAAGTTGTTTCTCCCTACCTGGATTGTTTGACCCAGATAAACATATTCTTGAACAACTTCAAGTACCGTTCCCTCAATCGCGCATGTTGATCTCGGCACGATCTGTGCGTTGAACATGACTTTGGTCTTGTCCAAGTTCATGCCGAGACCAACCCGCCGCGAGGCCTCGTTTAGGTCATGCAGCATCTCGCCAACTTCTTCCAAAGACTCTGCCATAACGACGATGTCATCAGCAAATCGAAGGTGTGAGATGTACTCACCGTTTATGTTTATACCACGTCCACTCCAATCCAGGGTCTTGAAAACATCTTCCAATGCGTTAGTAAACAGCTTCGGGGAAATTACATCCCCCTGTCTTACCCCTCTTTGCAGTTTGATTGGCTTTGTTTTCTGGTTTTGGATATGGACGGTCATAGTGGCAGTTTCATATAGACATCTCAGCACCTCGATGTAGCGCCAGTCGATATGGCATCGTTGCAGTGATGCTAGAACAGCCCAGGTTTCGATAGAATCGAAGGCTTTTTCATAGTCCACAAATGCCATACACAGCGGCTGATTATACTCTTCGGCTTTCTGTATAATCTGCCGAACAGTATGGATGTGGTCCACGGTGCTGTAGCCTTTTCGAAACCCAGCCTGCTCCGGCGGCTGGAATTCGTCAAGTCTTCCAGATAGGCGATTTGTGACGACTCTCGAGAACAACTTATATACATGGCTAAGAAGTGAAATTGGCCTATAGTTCTTCAATAAAGTTTTATCCCCTTTCTTGAAGAACAAGGCCACCACACTCCCACTCCATGCCTCCGGTGTCTTGCCAAGTTGAATGACTGAATTGAAGATATCTGCGAGTTCCTTTAAAACTGGAGTTGCCCCCGCCTTCAGAAGCTCAGCAGTTATTCCGTCATCCCCCGAAGCTTTGTTATTACGAAGCTGTCTGAGAGCCGCCTCAACTTCAACCTGATCAACATCGGGAAAGTCTTCGGTGTAGTGACGCGTGAGGTGTGCTCTTGGGTCATCTGCGCTGTGGGCTGCTGGTTCTGCCGCACGAGATGCGTACAGCTGTCCATAGAAGTTTTCGACTTCCGCAAGGATCTGGGGTCTCGAAGCAATTATTTTTCCGTCCGCAGCTTTGAGTTTCGTCAGATGGCTTCTTCCAAGATGACAGGCAAAGACTTTTGACCCCCGGTTTTGCTCTATCGCAGCCATAATGGCGCGTGTATTGGCGCACCGAAGGTCTTTTCTTATATTTTTCTTAATGAGCCTGTTGAGAGCCAAATCTGGCGAGGATTGCGCTGACGGCATGTCACGCCTCTTTCTCATTAGCTCCAGAGTCTCCTGCGAAAGTTTGGACTTGCTGCCGTTCCGTTGTGGCGGAAAGTGTCTACTTCCCACATCTCGCAATACTTTGACCACGTTGTTGGTTTTCTCGTTAACATTGTCTGTGGTTTCCAGCAATTCGAATCGGTTCTGTAGTTCTATTGAGAACGTAAACAGTTGAAGGGTTGTATTTGAAGTACATTCGCATTGCAGGGTTGAATGAACTGCGCAAGCGTGACAAATCGATGATGGGGTCATGAATCGTGATCGTTGCATGTCAAAAGTTTTCGGTGTATCTACCTATTTCATGATTTTTATTGAATCTGCAATTTCGTGTAGTAATCTCACCAATCTATAGGAAGTTTAGATCGTCGGATCAGAATTAATTACGATTCTTTTAATATATGCAAGAAACAAATGAAAATTACGTCTTAGGAAAACTAAGCATTTTTATATTGGTGGTAAACCCTACAAAGTCTTCATCTTTCAAATTTTTATGCGCATTTTTGTTATATGTATTCGATAGACCCGTGCGTGTTATAACTACTTTCTCAGAACCGTCAAAACTAGTAGTGTATAACCCTCGACATTCGCCAGTGCGTCAGTCGATACTTACATCTGTTAGTCAGATCCTCGTCCATCAATAGCTATCAACCCCATTGTATATCAAACTAATGTTTACATACACACCGCATGTTTATGACACAGTAATGTAAACAAATCAACCCTAAAAAGTATCCCCAACTTGTACCTAATGTAAACAATTGGAGAGTGTACCTTACCTGACTGTTTGCACCTGCATAAATCATTGACATTTCGGTCGCGTGTAGCAAGCACCTACGTGACTCACACAAAATCGTGAGGGTTGCCCCCCGAAACATGCACTGTGTATTAATTTTAACAATCGGTTGCAGTAAAGTTGTAGGTAGTGTAATTTCACGGTTTTGGGGTTCTGTTATGAGTAACTCCGACGTATGACTTTACTGTACTTATGGCAAATTATAATTCTATCCTATGTAGTCTTAATGTAAGCTTATCGAATACCTGGTATAAATTATCCGAATTCCTATCCGGTCACTACCGTCATTAGGTACCTACTTGGTTAAAAAACGTCATACAGTTATGTAATAAAATCTCGATAAAAATTAATTGCATTGCACTTTTCTGAATACAAATCTTGTATCTTTTAATAACTTAGTTCTGTGAACTGAGGTTGTACCTGGTATGGAACCCTTCGCACCGCGATTTGGCAAGCATTTTGTGAACACCCCTCACCCCGATAGGTGACCTTAAAAAGGTGGCCAGACAGGGTTGGATGCGGGTGGCAAGAAACCGGAAGGAGTGCGCGTACTGAGAGAGACCCAATAGGCCCATATCCAGCAATGGACAAAGAAAGGCTGATAACGATAATGATGATTTAAAAGTTATGTTACCTACGCATTGAGTAAGGTGTTACCTAATTGTTTTCATCTCATAAATCTAGGTAACACACGAGTGAGTGTTGTAAAAGTATGTTGGTAGAACTGGAAATAGTAGCTTATCTAAAGATAAGGATTTATTGCCTTATACCTATTGTATAGCGATTACATTAGAATTTTTATGTGACGGCGACGTCTGGGGAAGAAAAATGGTTTCGTGAATAGTAAATCAGGCTTTTTTTGTATTTACTTTAGGTACCTATTTGAATTTCAAATAACCCACAGAATTATTTTACACGTAGTTTTTCTAGCGCCGTAATTTATTTAATTATAAATTGGTTCCTTCTAGATAAAAAATCTCTCGACGTTAGTAAAGTATTTGAGTTGATATTCAAATTTTCATAAGTATGTACCCTATAGCTATAGCGCATCGCGGTATCGTAATGTTAATTTATTTATATTTTAATTAATTACCCCACTGCTTATTTTGAATCCATTTATTTATTTACTAAATGAATAAATTGTGTGGATGTTTATCATATCCTACTGGCTGAACCGAGCTAGAATTTTTTTTCGCGTCATATATAGGTACCTACCTAATTCCGCCTACGTAACATGTATATACTAACGCATATGCTACGTCTAGAAAGTAACACTAAAAAGGAACAAATATACCTAAAATAAAAATAACTACATCTAGAAATAAATAAATAGTTATATATGTCACCGGAAATGTATGAAATATAGGAATTGTATACAATTCCTGTGTATTTCCCCTAGGAAATTATAATTCTATAATGATACTTGGAAATATATAGAAACTATTGAAAAAAATAGGTTGGGGTTATTTTTTTTATTTTGCATAGAATAGCAAGTATACGCACAAAAGTACCTTTCACTTACAATACAACCCCCCAAATACCGCTATCCTTACAAATATACCGAATGTAGTACTCCGATAGATATTTAGGAAATGTTTGGATTTCCTAGGAAATGTATACAATGACGGACTAGATACTTTTCCGTTAACATATATAGATAATAAATAGTTTAAACGTGTAACCACTCAACAAGGAAAGCACTCATATTTCGAGCGTAGTAGAGCTTCGCTATACGTCAAAGAAATTGCAAAATTTTCGAGGAAACAATAGAAATACGACCCTCCGCGGATTGAGCAAGCGAAATTCCAACAAAAACGATTTTATGCAATTACGCTTAAGTTGTCCGGAGAGTTATTACTAAACCCAGAGCTCGGTCACGCCGACAATAATGTTCGTCGGGATCGCTCGTGCGAGTCACGAGTTCTGCACAGCCTTATTCAGCAACACCATACAGCCTTTTAGCGTCTTTTTGCCCTTTTCAAAGGCTATTTTTATGTAGACGCCATATATGTAACTTGTAACTTAGATTATTTGTAAATGGGTAGATGTTATGGAGCTCCCATTAAATATTTTATACTAAACTGAACATATTTAAAATAAGAATAATTTCTACCTTCTATATTATTGAAAAATATCATCCTGTAAATTTTGAGATGGCAAAAAAATCATTCGAGAAAACTTTTTTTAGGGAGATACTTAGATAGAGGGAAATTTAATTTCCAGCTAAATTATCTACATGATGGCTATACAATTTAAAAAAAAATATACCAACAACTAATGTTAAAATATTACTGAAAGTTTGATATGACAATCAAAACCATATGGCGTTTTGATACTTTTATTAACATTTATGAACATTATTGACGAAACTGTATGGGTTCCTTGTTGACTATACTATGGAACTCCAAAATGGTTAATGTTGAACATTATTATTTTGAAATGTTTTTTGGATTTTTGATTTTACACGTCCCGTACAATAAACATTTAGAAATAAACTGCCTTCTATTTATTTTCTTCATCGTTTGTGTCTACTTTCTGTTATTACGCGAACTTTAAGATTAAATTGAGATACGCATAGTTACCGCATTGTGATGGCAACTTGCGTTTCTGCGTAATGCAAGTAAAATAAGGCTTTCTCTTCAGTTTCCTGCCAAGAGCGAAAGTAGTGATAAATCTATAGAGTTGACTCGTTAACGTTTGCTTGTAATGTTGAGTAAAGTTGTTGGGTTATTATTATTTAGAATAGCCGCGACATAGCTTGCATTGTTTTACATTTGGTTTCTGAGTGCGTTCCTTGGAATTGTAATCAACAACCATGAGAAGTAGCCCGGTGGCCAAGTAGAATAATAAATAAAATGTTATACATAATATAATTTTACACTCTATTGGTTTTATAAAGCAGAATAGGAGCAATTCTTCATGAGATAAGCTTAAAAACGGCAGAGATTTCATTTTTTTCGCGATCCGTGGCATTAGGGACAAATGGGGGATAATGGATGAAACGTCATCACTTTTGCTGCCTGAGAAGTTAAGATTTCGCGATCGTATCTGAATTTGTGTTGATATCAAATAAATACCTACATTTCTGAAAAAAAAGGTAAACAAACTGTTTTGATATCGCGTATAGCGTTATGTATGCGGAGTTGGAAATGTAACTAGGTCTAATTAAGTTCTAACACTTAGGTACTAAATACATACTAAAACCGAACTTTTTTCAGCTTAAAGTAAATCAATTATTGCTACCAATTATTTATATCTCAGGTATTTCTCAGGGATATCAGGGATTTTAAATCCATTCATTTGCTTACACGATAGATTCGATTCTTTTACCAAAGCTTTTACTATGTATGTATAGTCATGTGTTTGACCTCAATCTCATTGTGGTCAGTTTTGATGTGGCCAAAGGTGGTAAGCACTAAGATAACTAATTGACTCAGGCGTGCCCTTGCGGAAATCCATTATAAGATTAGATGGAAGACAAATATTTAGTAACTAATACCGCTGGATATATCCTTCTCTGTCAAGTCCAAAACAAGGGAACTGAACAGGAAATCGACACGAGTAGTCGACAGTGGGTCTACTACGTCCTGATGATGCTTCGTGAAGAAGCGAAACACGTGTCGATTTCCTGTTAAGTTCCCTTGTTTTGGACTTGACAGAGAAGGATATATCCAGCGGAATTAGTTACTAAATATTTGTCTTCCATCTAATCTGGTAAGCACTAAGCACACAAAGCCTAGAAGTGACATGAACGAAGGGAATATATGATATAAGTGTCGAAATGATGTCTGTTTATATAATTAACTAAATTTACTAGACTAGCTATCAAGTGTAGAGATGGAAATAGAAGAATTAAAATATAACTCTTTTTCTTTCCAATTACAATGACACTTTTTTAATTTTAATTAAGTATATAGCTCGATTCACACAAGTAAACCACAAACAATGAAAGTGGAGCGCAAGTGGCCAAAATATTAAAATATATCGAATGTGAATATTTGAAACTGTTGTATAGTTTGAGACGGCCGGAACTCTGCTCCGTGGTTCCGAGGGATTCCATGACGTCATATTAATATCCGCTATAGCGGCACCAGGTTTCCGGTTTCCGGTTTCGTTGCATTTCGTTGAACGTTGTAATTATTGGATTTTATAGCCAAGCAGTAAGTGAGACGAGTTTCATTTGTATGCATCCACGTAAGAGAATTCGCTTCTTGCGGTAGTTTATTAATGAGTAATTTACATTTTTTAGAGGATCGCGTCTACAAACGAATATGAAAGTGTTATGCAAGTTCTATTTTTATAAACAACCACTTTCTATTTTCACTGTCTGATTTAAAAGGATAAAGCTTATGTAACTAATTATGTTGAAATTATGATTAAAATAGAACTCGTAATTAAGAAAATATGTTCATAATAAATATCACGAGCGGAGTGACATGGCACACCGCAAATTCACGCAGATTACCACGGAGAAGTCTGGTGGCGGTTACTATGTGGCAGGTTAGAGACTAGTGACGCTGTTGGTTACAGATAAAAATACTTTAAAAAATGACTTCAAAGTGGTCCTGTTCAACACTTACAAAAGTAGAGCTACTCGTAAGTGCAATATGCAAATGGGTGGTCTTTGTTTCCTTTCTAGTTGAGATTCCGAGCTTCGCATCTTAGTTATTTGTTAGGTACCATTATACTAATAACTTTGTTTAGTTATAGCAATAATATTTTTTAACTATTATAAAATAAATATTATATTTTCATAACGATTTATCTACAATGGCCCCGATTCTGTTTAACATATTATTTAATCTAAATATGTCTATTTCTAACAAATAACATAACAAAGGAATAATAAATTTTCATCCTATCAAATTAGTCCGATTGCTTGTTTCAACGTGAATTTAATTGCCACCTTTATTATTCACGCACGACTTATTTTACCCGTAAATTACTATTAACTTAGATTAATTAATTTAATCTCATTCAAAATATTTAATCTTTTCTAATAATGTTTATAAGAAGGAGAGGTGACGTGACTAATATTACTTTAATCTGTTGACAACATAACCAAAGTAATGTTTAACTATGAAGCTATGTATATTGCAAACCTACATGCAAGCATGCGCACGTATAATCACGTAACCCCTTATTTATTCAATCGATTTCAAATAAAATTTCATTGCAAATTTATATGACATGCAAAATAAATATCTCACTCACTAATTTACTGTTCAAACATCGCGTGTAATGAAACTGTAAAACATAACTTTCAATTTAATTAAAACTAAAGCGCCGATCTGATTGCGTTGCAGTTTTTGCACGTTTCATGTAGATATTTACATTATTTTGATTATAGCTTTAGTTATCAATTTCGACACGAAGTTGAATTATTGTTATTTGATAACGCAGTAAAAGTAAATAAATGTAAAATTAAAACATCGGAAACAGAAAATGGTTCCTCTAAATAAATAATGATGCTCAAACAAATTAAGGATGAAGCTCTCTTGTTACAAAATTCATAAAAAAATTCAAGGAAATATGTTACAGCAAACGCTCTATCTCATCGAAACTACATAATATACTATACCTAGTTAATCTCGTAGAACTTTATAACTTCCGTCGCCAGGTTAGTAGGCGTCAGAGAGGCCGGTTCTTTAGGAATGCACGGTTTTGCAACTGCGTCACGCACGTATGTCGTAACAAGAAACAACCATGGGTGTAAAACTCGAACAGATAGCCATGTCCCTTTCATACGTACGAAATTAGAAAGGACCGTGATAATTCTGTTCGATACGACGACGTAATAAAATTGCGTTAAGGATCTCAAAAATGGAACTAGCTGAACTTATATTCAATGTACTACAAACGAAGTCCTGAGTTCATTATGATGCATGCCACACCACAGTCTATTCACTGTCATGCAGACTGCAGTGTCACTGCCTGCTCTTCCGTTCCATGGTGTGACATGCTTGTGGGCGGACCGTAGAAAGTATGACTAAATTAATGCATAGATAACGCCCTTTAAGATTCGATTGTATCTTTACGATGTGGGTGTGAAGTTATTATCGTAGAACATAAAGTTATTATGATACCTATCATAGTAGAGATTATAGTTTCTACTTTCGATTTCGTGGAATTTTGATTGATCTCTTTGGAACATGCTTAGGTATGCATTTGGTAATCTAGGGCTAGCGAATCTTGTGGATATATATAATGATAAAAGAATGTAGGTATATGTTAGGATGTATGTTAAACACAGCTGTTTAGATAGCGACGTATACGGCATGATTCAAATTAGGTTCATATAGTTTTAGAAATTAATGATCATATTTTCAATCCATGTTTGGAGCCATTCATTGTTAGTCACAAGTTAGTAATGAATTTCATTGTTATTTGTAGGAAATATGTATTTTTGTTTCAAACTAAACATGTAAATTTTCAAATATGAATTCATATTCTAGAGCATACCTTTCAAACTAATAAAGCTACTATAATTGTAAAAGTTTAGTTAAACATAGGTCACAGGCGAGACTCAGCGTGGCTTTACTTGTCAGTTTCTCGGACAGCTAAAGCTCCGTGTCACGACACTAGTGCCAGTCGGGAATTACACGTAAGTACATAGAGTGCACTGCAAATTAGTCGACAAAATGTCATCAATGTATGAACCAGGAAATCCGTTCTGGAATACTGTAATCGAAGAGTTTTACAGTATAAGATGCGGTCATCAACGAATAATGATTGACTTTTCGTTAATGATGCTTATGATAAATCATTGTGTTTTAATTAGTTTCTTTGGTGTTAAATCATACTGTTAGGTTATCCCCATGACGAATTTATTGCCATCGATAATTCAGGCTATTGAAAGATGTAATTTTTTAACACGATTAATGTTCTTTTTTTAAAGATAAGCTGATATCATAGCGTGTCCAAAGCATAAGTAACCAACTCCACAATCTATTATAAAAGCTTGTTTGTTTTAGGTATGACCAACTTTTTCATTTTCAATATAAATCTAACAATAGATGATATCTTATCAATTAAGCATCTCAATTAACGGAATCTAAACGAACTTAGACATAGAAAGCTAAATCAATCGTCCCAAAACGTATCTTAAGTAATTTGATTATTGAATTCGGCCTTTCGTCATCGTTATAAACCAATTGGGGCAAATCAAACAGTCCAACTAAACTTGGTACGTTTAACTATTGTATCAGAAATCAAATAATACTGAAAGCAATTTAGGATTTATGCTATAGCATTTCTTGATCTTGAGAGGAAGAAGTAAGAGTTTCTTTAGTAGACGTGCAACTAACCGAAACTGTGTCTAATAGTATTGTATTTTATGAGACATGCCCTGATACCGATTTGTGTCGCACATTTTTGACGATATTAATATTTTTAAATTAGACCGTGCTCAAATTGTCATGCGTAGCAATACGCTTTAAGGTTGGTTTTATCTACTCTTGACATTGCACGATGTCCATTCTATAAATGCAGTAAACGTAACGTAACGCTTAGAATGTTAATTGTACATCGTCGGATCGGATTACAACCGCCTTTGTTTATTAACCACGCTCTGCAAACGTAAAACGGGATCGGCCTGTTTCCCTTGCATGTTTGCTTGGGATCAGGTATATACTTAAGTATTGTTATAACGAAGGGAAGGTCAAAGGATATTCTATCTTGTTGTCTCATCACTCAGCAGTATCTGTTTACATTTGTAACAACTTTAATGCAAGAGTTTAGGTACTTGTGTAATAGGACTTGCATATGAATTTGGTTTGCTCACCTTGTTTGAAGTCTTCGATAGGAATTTTTAGTACGATTTAAGTGCTTAAATATTGTAATATGGTGTAATTAACTCCCCATTCTCTCAGCGCATTCACACAGCAGAAAAAAAATGGGTATTTATCTTGGGAAATACTCCTATCTATGGGACATTATTTCAATTCTCTAGTGAAATCTGAAGTTATACCAAAATTATAAACCTCATTTGATAAAATATTAAATACCTAGAATAATATGGAATACTTATCTATATCTAGAAAAACAATCATACCTAAACAAGGATCAAAATATTGTAATTGTACAATCTTCCGTAAAGATAATATAATAGATCCTAACCTACATGACCTAGTGTGCTTCAGAAGCCGTTTATCAAGATATCAGTATGTGTATAGTAAAACAGGATACTCCACATGAGGCAGCGGAGGCACTCAGCTTCTCGCGAGCTCCTCGACTCGCTCGCCCCTTGAGTGTTCTCCCCAGGTCGATGCTCGGTATAATCGTATCTCTGTCTTCATTTTGTTACCTTATTGCTAGCGTAATTATAAGAAGCGGATGTGTCTGTTTGTAACGTTCACGTTTTACTGCTGAACTGTACCGAACCTACCTTACACAATGGTAGAGTTCTTAGCACCTGTATATTGGTGAGTTCCGGACGGCAGTTGTATTTGAGTTCTCCTTTAAAGTTTACAAGGGAAATGTAAACCAATCCTAAAGAAAGCCTGCTTGCCAGCCTGTAAACATATAAAAAACAGTTTAGTGATAGTTCAGCTCGGATAAAGGAGATAATCATAGAATACTTTTACCAGGGCAATATTAGATCCAATAGCCTTGACAGTTATTACATTTTTGATATAGGTAAATTGCCAAAGTGCTAGGTAGAATATTTTTGTTCTCGGTTATTCTCGTATAAATATTTCAAATCATTTTCTAGCTCCTGCCTACCTGGTAAATAATGGTTTATGTAAGCGCGAGATTAACCCAAAAGCTATTAAACTATTCCATTTTGCATCGTAGTCGATAAACCGACGTGCCACAATTTAGAGCCCACCTGGCGATTTTGTGCACGCTCAAATGAGTTTCCCAAATTGGTGAATTGCACCATTTCAAGAATTTCTATGGAATAAATTGAGAAATTAACAATATCACGTTTAGCCATTTTAGTTGTTTTGTTCTGTCCATATTTATAAGGACAACTTTCAAGAAGTTAAATTGTTTTGCCACTTGCCCTTTAGGGTTTTCAGTAATTTATGTAAGATTTACTTTACTTTCAATAATTTAATAACATCGTTGCTTTTATCGATACGATTCTAATTAATTAGATTTTATCATAATTATGAAAGTGATTTTCAAAGGTACTGAGCTTCCAAGGTGTTTTCAAGTTATGTGTAAACAGTCGCAATTTAAAAAATATTTGAAAATTTTAATGAAAAGTTGCATTAGGAGACTTAGGGAAAGTCTATCTAGTTTTAGTGATAGCAAAACTATCTAAGGTTACGACCGTTACGTTATCACTTAATTTGATACTCGTATAACCTACGTAATGCTTAGAGTAACAATCTATGACGTAGATAGGTACAATTCCATCAACTATTGATACAGATACCTAATGACAGTATACGAATACCTACGTAACTAGTAGGTACTGGTATGACTCGTTTGATCGTGACTAGACGATTTAGTTTCAATAGGAAAGTTATTACTGGCATATTTATTTGAATACGTGGGTGCTTGCACAACACGGTTGCCATTATAAACCAATACAGACTGTCTACATATATGTACTTAACAGTCGTGATTCAGAGTGCAATAAACTTTAACTCTGTGACTCATGTTCATGTAGATAGTTGTCTAGGAATCTCTTGATTACTTTTACAGTATTGTTCTTATTACTCCAATTAATGTATCCTGCTCGCCATTGTAACTGATATGGAAATGGTATGGAAACACCTTTGGCTTATATACTTACGCTGTGATCATACGCACACGCAGCACACGGTGAGGCCATTGGTCGATGGGCAGGGCAATACTACCAAGAGTACTGCTATGCTATTATATTGCAGCAGCGAGAGGTGGGCGACGATACATCTTTTTTTATCCCTGTTTTTAATGGCATATTTTTAATTTATGAGATTAAATAAGTTGTTTCTGCTCTATGAGTTTACCACTTTGCGTTTCCTGGGGCTCTACTGTTTCTTTCGGAATAAAAAGTATCTTATATTTTCTTTATGATTTATATGTGTGCCAAGTTTAATTCAAATCTGCTTAGTCAATATGCTATCACACAAACAACCATATTATTATCTACATGTGTTTATTTTGTAGCAGAAACAGTATTATTTACCTAACCTACCATGTATATCTTCCTTCCTTCTCGTCCTTGTTATGTTTGCTCGTAAACGCATCTGTACTCATTACTTACATGTTGTACAACTTCTACATGTGTTAAATAGTTATAGATAGGTATAGGTATATATAGGTAGTTCATTCTAAGAGAAAGGCTTCTGGCGTTTCTGGTTGTGATTACTCTTCTCGCTCTGGCCTCCTTACCGCTAATATGATAAGGGAGGGAGTGTCTTTAGAGACATACTAGGTCTAAATAATTATTGATTTAGTCAAAGTAAGAAGTAACTTTAGGATCCTGGGATCATCGAGCTCACCACCTTTTTAGAGAAATCTCTACATAGGCCAAAGAATAAGCCGCCAGTATTCTTGGTATTCTGCCACCAGGGGAGGAGTTAGGGGAAGTTTTTTATTTATAATTTATTTATTTTTTAGTTACATTTATAAGTAGTTAGTTTGTTTAGTAGTTAGGTTAGTATTAAATTGTTTTTTAAAAATGTAAATAGTCAGTTATTAAAATATATTTTTTTAATGTTATTATGTTAGAAGTAGACTAAATATGATTAATCTTAACAATTATATAGGAAGGCAGACATTATATGAGTAAATAAAATCCTCAATAGATGTAATGATAAAAATCCTACTAATATTATAAATTTAAGAGTATGTATGATGTATGTATCTTTGTTGCTCTTTCACGTAAAAAACTACTGAACGGATTTGAATGAAACTAGGCACATAGATAGATCATACCCTGGAATAACATATAGGCTACTTTTTATCCCGGGAAAATATAAGGTACCTCGGAAACGCGGGTGAAGCCGCGGGGGGCAGCTAGTATTATAATAATAATTTGGGGAAATAATTGCATTTTGTGTCACTCTCTTGTAAAGATGGGTTCCAATCTGCTGGTCGATTGTCTATCCATCCAGATTAATTATTACGAGAAGTAATTACAACCGCAGTTTAGTTGTTGTTCACCTAAGATAGAAAATACCAAAATTATAAGATGATTCCGAGAGCCACCGTAATCGGAATCATGTCAAACAATCCCCTTACTGGTTGTTTTGACTTGAGGATATCTCGGCTTGTCATGCTATGCATATTTTTCGGTACGGGTAAAAATATAAATGGGTTAACTAATTGACTCAGGCGTGACCTTGCGGAAATCCATTATAAGATTAGATGGAAGACAAATATTTAGTAACTAATTCCGCTGGATATATCCTTCTCTGTCAAGTCCAAAACAAGGGAACTTAACAGAAAATCGACACGTGTTTCGCTTCTTCACGAAGCATCATCAGGACGTAGTAGACCCACTGTCGACTACTCGACGAACGCGAATCTGTGTTCATGTGTTTGTTCGCGAACACAGAATTAGTTACTAAATATTTGTCTTCCATCTAATCTTATAAATGGGTTATCAAATAGCCCATCATAGCGTGCCCCTATAATAATCATGTACCTAAGTAAAATTGGATGCCACTTTCAAGCATGGCGCGAGCGCAGTATATTTAACTCTTGTCTTGTATTTTCAATAAAACGTGCAAGGTCGCCAGCCGCATTGCTCGACGAGCTTGAGTCAAGGCGCTGCCAAGGCCAGGGTAATGTGGAACTGTTATAGGGTTTGGTCGACAACATATAGGTAGGAATATATTATTTTCTCTGTAATATTTTATCTATAGATACCATGTAGAAAGCTCGGAAAAACTTATTTCATAAATCAGGAAATTAAATTGATATGGCGGAAGTAATATGTAAAAGTCTATTTTAGAGTATATTACATAGTATTAAGAATTTATGATGTGAATTTTTTACCATAACTTCGTGGTATTCTTAAATAAGAACGTACTTGAAAATATATAAAAGTAGTTTAGTCATCTCAAAGTATGGTTAATGCCAAATAATTCATGTGCTTGGATATTGATGTGGAAAATGAAGGTGATTCTCCTTCACATCCCTCGATTATTCCACTAATGTACCAGCTTTTATCCTTACCGCACTGTCTAGAAACGATGACATGTTTATGCAATAAGTAACAATGTTTTTCGAGTTTTCTTTCTAGCTATATTAAAAGTAACTAATATATCTAGATTTTATTAAATATTTTTTGTAGGTATCGGACAGGATGTTACTTTAACTGAGGATAAAATAATTCTACATTATTATGTTATTCTATTTCGTTTGATTGAGTAGTGAATATCAATTATTGAGTAACAACATATTAGTTTTGTTATACAATTATAAAGAGGTGAGTGTTTGGATGTAGAAAATTTCTGAAAAGTACTGATCCAATTCTGAATCTAGTTTTTTACCTATATATGTTTAATAGTACTATTTACTATGTAGGTATATCCCTGTGTTTGACCACGATCTCACGGTGGTCAGTGATGATGTTGCCGAGGGTAGTAAGCACAAGAGATACCTAGGATACAGAAGCTTACTTTAATTTTTAAATATATTCCTCGTTATAAGATTTGAATGTAAATAAGTTGAAACAGAGTTAAGTCAAGGCAGAAGGCTGTTCAAAGACCAAGTTAAGTGTCAAGCCAAAGTTCATCTAAATGTACACTTTTAGAGTAGGTAGTGGCGGTGAACTATTTTGCATCAGGAAATTTTCAAGACAAAGCTCTATTTGCAAGTCACATTTGCGCCCACTTGCATCTTCCCCTTGCCTTTATTGCCTTTTCTAGCTATTCATTATAATTAAGCATTAGCATTAAACATGTGATTTTATCCAATCTAACATGAATGTATTTGTAATGTAATTTATGTTTTATAATGCTCAAGAGTTAAATTATAAAAAAATGATTTGAAAATGATTTCGTAATTCTCGACGACATAATCCCCGCGAGGCACTGCCAGTGTATTGAAATACGAAAATAACTCTTATCAGTTTGTAACTTGTAAGTTCCGGTAAAATTATTAAAACATGGTTGCAAATCTGGAGCGATAGTTATAAAGTTAAATTATTTCAAAATTAATTTTACCAATCTCCGGGAATATAAATAACCAATTTCCTATGCGTTTAAATATTTAATTCGAAAATGTTTGCTTACTTGATTCTTTTGCATTATCCCGTTTGATTTCCGACTCTTCGATATTGGATCTTTTCGTTCGCTGCAGATAAAAACAGTATTACTTAGTAGTAGTTTTTGTTCCTAGATAAATGCATTTACCTTAGTTTGGTATCTGCAATACATTAAAAAACTAATACCTCGAACTACTTTCCGTGCAGTCTAAAGTTTTCTTTAGTAAATAAACGTTTATTTTTGATAAAGTGTAGCGTGTTCTCATAACACTAGATTTGTACACAATCTGAAAATGGCAGACTGCCGAGTAAACGATGTGAAACTTGCAATAAACACTTATCATAAATTCCAGTCGGCATTGATACAAAGTAAGTAAAAAGTATTGGATGTTTTTACCTTGATACGTGAGGAGCGACGAGTGATGACTGACGCCTGTCGTCGCAGCCCTGCCCTCTATAGGTAGCTCTCCATATATGGACTGTCTCGTCTAGCCTGCACGCTGATTGCATAGAATGCTTTTCTCTGCATTCTTTCCCTTGACACGGCAAACTTACCCCCTGATGTGTGCTCATAGTTTACGATTTAAGAATTCACTAGGATTTCTCTCCTATGTGAAAAATTACAAGTCACATTGTAACGTATGACCCTCATAGAATTATTCACTTTAAAAGAAACTTATGAGTAAATGCTTTTAGAAACTTCTCTTGGTGTAGGTACTTCGTGCAATCTTTATTCAATTGAAATTGAAGTTTCATAATAATTAATGTGTTTGTCATAGAAAGGTATGAAATGCCACAATGCAATGCACTGAGGACTGAAAAATGGAGAAATCCTAGTCCATTAAATTAAATTGATGTTATCTAGTCCGATAACGAAGCTATATAGCTTCCTTTACAGTTAAATTGTAAATGCATCTCTGGCTAAATTAATGTATCAGCTAAATCTTAATACGCAAATCTTAATGTTACCTTTTTGAAGGCTCATAATAGTTTGTAAAATACCAATGAGCGTAATTTATCTTTCCTTCGTTTGTAAGTCACGAGTTATTTTTTCTCACGCACTCGCCAACCGACCGTTTGCGAGGAACTCCCTATAAGAATCCCAAATATTTTTATATTGTCTCGCATCGTATAGCTGTCTCTCGTATTATTATGTGATCCTAGTTTTTTGTAGTAGAGTCAGTAAGTGATTGTTATTCATGTTTTTTAATAATGTCCTGGTACACGTACGAAAAGATATTGTTCGTTCACTTATCGCGTTTGTGTATTTATTTGAAACTTTATTTATGTATTTATAATAATATGTATGTATGTAGATTATTTTTTATAGTGTCAATTTATTACTTTGACAGGCCAGCTGGCGCAGTTGGTTAAGACACCACCTATCGCGCCACAGGTCGTGGGTTCGATTTCCATCCACCAGGACAAACATTTGTATTTACAAAAAAGTACTATAATATATAATATATCAGCTATCTGGTTTCCATAGTACAAACTCTGCTTAGTTTGGGATCAGATAACCGTGTATAAAGAATGCCCGAGGATATTATTATTATGCAGCTAACTTAGCTCACTTACTTTGAGCTAAGCTATGCTACAGGTCACAGATTTCATTATTAAAGTTTCAGACATCTCTATAACATCAGACTAGTTAAAAATATATGCGCCGGAGTGCTTAAACTGAAGTATGAAAAAATATATTAGTAGTGCCGCAACTACATGGCATTCTAACTAAACTATGTAACCTTTTCTGGCAGAGTGGCCGTCTTATTCAATCAGCACTTTCAAATTCAATACTTCGGACGAAAATTAATTTAATTAAAAGCTTTCGACGCTGATTTTGGGTCCAATATTAACATGCAAATAGTCCCCGTTACCTAATTATGTATACTTTCTCAAATGTTGGGAAGGCAATTTGATATTGCGGGGGCCATCTGCGAAAAGTAAAAGCCTTTTGAGGCCTACCGATCGTCCCTGTGAGTGAATAAATTATACCGCCCAGTATATAAAACCTTAAATTTTGCAGCATTTTATGCTTAAACAATGTTTGGTTACACTTGCGGCTTTTTGTATTTATAGCAGTTAATTTTGAAACGTATATTATCTATAACATACAGTCTATATTTTCCATCGATACGCAATACCGCAAGTGATGCTGATTTTATTTTTAACTACAAACCGTGGTGCTATCCTCGTTCCTGAAATAAAAAGTAGCCTAATAACACTCCGGAATAATGTAGCTTCCTATTAGTGACAGAGTTTTCAGAATCGGATCCGTAGAAACTTCCGGAGATTAACTCCTACATCCAATAAACTTTACTCTTTTATTTATAAACAAAATAAAATACCTAGTTATCTTAAATTAACTACGTATCTTTTTGAACCTTTGCTCTTTATGTCATCGTTAGGCAATCGTAAATTCGTTTGTTAATCAAAAATAGAAAATTGGATGAGTTATCAGATTCTACAAATATCTCTTTCTCTGAAGTTCTGCAACTAAGGAATTTATCTCTTTTCTTTTTGTATTACACGTTAACGATTCAAAGGAAAGTTGGGGGAAAAGCAAAAATCTAATTCAGCGCAAATGGCTTCTCTTTGCTTCTGGCTGCCGTATTAGCACGTAATACCAAATTAGCAAGGCAAATAGCGTAATTCTGGAATAAAAGATACAAGGTATCTATGTTCAATTGAACTTTGGCAATAAGCGGCTGGTAACAAGGCTACGGGACCGTAAAAGGATTGCTTACATTATCTAAAATAATCTGCGATATAATTCAAGCCTACATTAGTTAGGACGATCGTACGAAACAGTTATTTTTAACTCACTAAGAACCGAAATTTATAACACTTATCTTGCACCCATAGCACTTTAAAAATCTATGGTTACTTTTACACAAACTGGTTGGTAAGTATTTACAAATGGACTATTTGATTAGGTAGCTAGCTAGTTGATCTATTTTGTGAAAAGTTTGAGTACCTATAGTTAAACTTTAACTTTGTACCATTTCATAGCTAATAATGGATACTTACCAATGAAAGCTAAGGAAAGTTATGAAATATTCCGCTAGCACTTGAAAACGTGAATTCATAATTTCCAACTAAGTATTTTCCTTTGAAGACCGAATTTTAACTATAGGCTGGAGTACACAAAATCCTTTCATAAAATGAATTCAGTTAGGTACATGAATAAAGAATAAATATTTACATAATGCTTTACTATGGATAGGTTTTTTTCATCACATTTTGTTTATGGTGTACATTTTGTTAAAGATGTGGTCGACGATAATCATACAAAGGCCGAGAAGGAAACTGGCTTTCAACTGCAAATACAGCATGTAAATTGACACAACTCAAACAAATAAATATGAAAGACGAAAGATATACAAATTAGGTGTATATTGGTTCAGCCAGCACTCCTCATTCAAGTAGAGCACTTTCTTTTATAACGTAAACGAGGCTCCTAAGTCCTCAGGTTTCGCAATAGATTGCTTCCCGGCCTGAGGCGTCTATCGCGGTCTGGGCCTTTGGTAGCGCCTCGAGGGATCACTGTCGTTGCGGTGAATCGGAATGTTTATATTCATTCAGAGCCAAACAGTCGGTAACACTGTCTGATACGTCTTACAGAGTTGCCACAACCGGTAATGTAATGATTTACGTACTTATTGCCCTTTTGCTTATGATCAGACATCGGGGCCTGTGGTAAAAGCGTTTTTGGATTTACTTTACTCCATTCGGGTACTTATCGTTTTTCTCTACGTGAGTTTATTTTATTTATGCAACGAGGTTTGCAAACAACTATACCGCCTGGCTGATGGTAAGTGACTACTGAAGCCTATAGTATAGACGTTTGCAACTCCAGGGTCAATGAGGTCTAGCGACCTTCCTCACGCACAGGAACTGCTTGCAGCATTCTGTAAGTTAGCGGTATTAAAAAATAACGCGATGCTTTACTTCTCTTAGATATACCTATTCTAAGCATAGGTTCTGATTTTCTTTAAAGAGAAGTTAAATGTATCCTACAATTACAATATTTCAAAGAGATACGCCCATATTTACATCGTCTAGTGAAACAAGCAATCCAGCGTTAAAGACCTCGATTCATATAAGGATCTGTTTCATTACTGGTGATTAGACTAACCACTAATGTCTGGCAACAAACGATAGCGCAATGATCCAGTAATTCCAGTACAAAATAGCTGAGCGTCGATCGTTGCTCGAATCCTCTGCGCGCGCGCCTACTTACTGCTGTACGATCTATGATTCAATATTAAAGGGTACGATTAAGACTTTGGTGTAGTTGTTAAGAGAATAGCGTATTGTTTGGAACTATTAACAATACAAATATAATAATATATTAATACTTTTTACTACATTATTTTTCAAACTACAAATTACAAAAGACCGAGGACAAATAGATTACCTACGTATGGTAATCTATTTATGGGACACCAGCTGGTTTTAAGTTAAGTTTTCGGGATCAAAAATTGTATCTATGTTATTCCAGGGTATGCTCTATCTATGTGACAAGTTGCATCAAAATCCGTCGAGTAGTTTTTGAAAAAGTTAAGGAGATCCTCACATCCTAAAAAACTTTCACATTTATAGTAGTAGTAAGATTGGAACTTGGAAATTACGACTCTAGGTACAGATTGTACAAAGAAAGAACCAATAAAAACGCTTAAGTCTTAAAATTTAAACGTAGGTTTCACGTCGGACTGAAGGGAGGGGGTATGTATAAAAACTAGGAGTGTACGCCATTTAATCACCAGCTCCATATTTATGAAGCGGCTGAGCTCGTCCGGCGACATTCTTAGACTGCCTGGAGGAACCATTGCATCTATAGTTGCCTGGTATACTGAGATTACTAATTGCTTTTCATGATATCATGTTCCAGATAGGAGTTAGTTTGTTTTGATTGTAGGTAACATCGACAAAATTAAAGCAGAATCAGGTTTGGAACTTTTTCGTTTGCAGACAGTTATCATACTCGTAGTAGGTATTATATTCATCTCTGGTTATAACAAATAACCAATAACCCTTTATTATTTGTTTATGATAATATACATTTATATTAGCTACAAGCCAAACCTGTTGCGAGTAATTATAGTAAAATGTGCAAATTATAAACAAACAAAATAATATGCGACTGATTTATTTACGGAGTTGATGTATGATTATTTTTGTATATAATCAAAGCTTGAACTACCCTTGAAGACTTGAAGATTTCAACAAATTATAGGTACTTTAGACATTAATGGCTGGTACAAACACAACTAAAAAAGAATACCTACTTATACCTACATATATAATTTGAATATACAATAAGTGGGTATTTGAATATAACTATATATATATATGTAATGAAATGAATGACATTTCATTAATTTGAATTTGCTGCGCTTCGCGCATCTATGTTGTCTGTGGAAGATAGTAGAGGGCGCATCAAAGTGACGTGTGAACTATAATTCAATGTCGGATGACGTTTAGATTATTTTGTGCATTTTATTGTTATAAAAACTTGTAGAGAGATAAACCGAAGGATACGATTGAGGAAGCGATATTAGTGAACTTTAAATGTCGTTTCTTTGTATTTTCAGGTGAGATAGAAGTGTATTTGTCATAACTTGATAATTGTTGTAATATTGTAAAGGCGTGTTAAATAAAACAGATCTTTGTATTTTCAGAGAAACAATTTTTGGTTTATTTTGAATATCCTCAATAATATACCTTATAAAACGACATTTTTGTTAACTAAGAGAAGATGGAACGGCTGCAATTTGAGTTTACATTGATAGCCTCAAATGATGGCAAATCTAATGTACTAGCCATAACCTCAATATTTACAGAAGAAGGAAAATGTTATATTTTACCCGAGGAGCTGAAGCCGGTGAGTCATCATACATACATTGTTAAAATGAACACATTCACAAAAGTAAAAAATAGCATAAAGAAAAGACACCAAAGTAGAAAAGTATGGAAAAAATTGGATGATAATCTAAAGAAGACGTATGTAGATGAGGAAGGTAATATGCAATTTTTAGATCAATATTTAGAGGAAATGAGCACAAAACAAACAAGAGACAAAGATGACAGTTTGCAACATATCTTGGAACAATTAATAGAAACTACAACTAAGAAAGAAAGTCAACATAACTTAAGACATATTTCAGAAAAATTTATTATTGAAAAATTCACAAGCAAGAATCCTAATGCGATGCAATGGATGGAGATTTTTGAAAAAGAGTGTGCGCACTTCAATATAACAAAAGATGAAACAAAAATAGATATATTGAGGTTATTTTTAGATAAACCTTGTTTGGATTGGTATAGCTCGATGATCATAAAACTAACAGTAAATTCTGAATGGAGTGAATGGAAAGACAAATTTTTAGAAACTTTTAAAAACCGAGGATGGGACATAGTTACATATGCTCTCGTATTTAGGTATAAAGAAGGACTGTTAATTGATTATGCCATAAAAAAAGAACGACTTATATTAGATATAAACAAATCTATAGATTCCAAAACAATGATAGATCTTATTGCAACTGGTTTACCTGGATTTATCTTAAATAAGTTAAACAGGGACGAACTCAACAACACTACTGATTTGTTCAACGAAATAAGAAAATATGAAGGTATGATGTACAAGAAAAACTCAACTAACATAAAGAGTGGTACATTTTATAATAAAAATAAAACTAATGAGAAGAAGCCATGTAAGACTTGTGAATCTTTGGACAAAGGAATAAGATATCATCCGGAGGAGTCATGTTGGTTCAAGAAAAATAAAAATGAACCTGAAAAGGTTCTTAAAACTAAAAATGTTAATAATAACTCCATCATTGAAGTAGACATAAATACTGATAAAAAAAACTAGTAAGTACACCATTAATCAAAATCAAGCTTTTATTAGAAAATAAACTAGAAGTGAGCGGCATTTATGATTCAGGCTCACAGATCTCTTTAATAAATTCAAGATTGATAAAAGTAAAAGAAAAAAAAGATGATGTGAATATAGCATACATGAAAACGGTTAATGGTGTGAAGAAGATGGATGGCTTGATAACAATAAAAATAAAAATATTTGATTTAGAAGAAGAAGTGGATGTATACATAGTAGAAAATGAAGATTTTGAAGATTTCATAATCGGATTGGATATGATTAAGAAATTCAGATTAACCCAAAATGAGAACTGAGAACAGATAGAACAAAAGAAAATAACAAATAAAATAGACAGGATGTCTAAAGATAACAGAAATGAAGATAATAATATGAAAACATACACAGTAAATTTCAATGAACACATAGAAACAGAGGAATTTGTAAGTATAACAAACCATTTAGATACTGAAAAGAAAATTGAAATAGAGAAAATTATAAAGGAATATAAAACAATTTTTGCGAAGGACAAGTATGATATAGGATCAGTTAGAGATTATGAAGCTCACATAGATTTACTAGTAAATAAATATTGTAGTAAAAGACCATACAGATGTACAATACAAGATAAATTAGAAATTGAAGAGCAAATATCCATGTTACTAAAGAATAATTTAATAGAAGAATCTTACAGTCCTTTCGCTGCTCCAGTGACATTGGCTTTTAAAAAAGGTGAAAATAGCAAATCCCGTTTATGTGTAGATTTCAGAGAATTGAACAAAATTGTTGTACCACAAGCTCAACCTTTTCCTTTGATAGATGATTTAATTATTAAAACTAGAAATTGCAAGTATTTTACTACTCTGGATATAAACTCAGCATTTTGGGCAATACCATTACGGGTGGAAGACAGAAGTAAAACAGGATTTGTCACACAAGATGGCCACTTCCAATGGACCTGCCTCCCTTTTGGTTTGAAAACATCACCAGCAATTTTCCAGAGAATTTTAAGCAATATTCTAAGAAAACACAATATCACAGGATACTCTGTAAACTATATTGACGATATTTTGATATACTCGTCTACCTTTGAAGGACATATAAGGCACATAAGAAATGTATTAGAGGCAATAATTAAAGAAGGCTTTAGATTGAAGTTTAAGAAATGTACTTTTGCTTCAGACTCAGTAAAATACCTCGGCCATATAATTCAGAACAATTCAGTAAGACCACTAAAAGACAATTTGATTTCAATAAGGAATTTTCCAACTCCTAAGACACAAAAGAACATCAGACAATTTTTGGGAAAAATAAACTTCTACCATGAATACATACCAAGAAGTGCAATTATCTTAGATCCATTACATAATTTATTAAGAAAAAACGAGAAGTTTCTATGGTCAGAGAAGTGTGAAGAATCATTTAATAAGATAAAAAGATATTTATGTTCTCAACCGGTCTTAGAAATATTCGACAAAGACTTACCAATCAAAATCTTTACCGATGCATCTTTGGAAGGCATTGGAGCAATATTAAAACAAACACAACTAGATGGTAAAGACAAACCGGTGGCATATTTCTCAAAAAAACTGAATGAACATCAAAAACGGAAAAAGGCTATATATTTAGAATGTCTTGCTATGAAAGAAGCCGTTAAATATTGGCAGCACTGGCTCATTGGAAAACAATTCACTATTTACTCAGATCACAAACCTCTAGAGAACATGAACATTAAATGCAGGACAGATGAAGAATTGGGTGATCTCACATATTACCTATCTCAGTATGACTTTACAGTAAAATATATAT
Source organism: Tethea ocularis (assembly GCA_963555595.1). Classification (NCBI taxonomy): domain Eukaryota; kingdom Metazoa; phylum Arthropoda; class Insecta; order Lepidoptera; family Drepanidae; genus Tethea; species Tethea ocularis. Next base: position 6,202,435 of record OY741972.1, on the reverse strand, counting down.
CTGGTAAAGAAAATGTAGAAGCAGACTGTTTCAGCCGAAATCCTGTATTAGAATCAGAAGATAATAGAGAGGAACTATTGAGAATAGTTAATTTAATACAAATAAAAGATATAGTTGAAGACCAAGAGAAAAATGAAACAATAAAAGAAATGAAACAAAATTTAATACACAAAAATAAAATCTATTATAAAAAAATAAAAAAACAGGAAAAGATTATTCTCTCAGAAGAATTTAGTAAAAAACTTATAAAAAAGGTGCATGAAGATTTATGCCATATTGGGATCAGACAATTGCAGAAGAAAATAAGTCCTATATATACAGCTATAAACCTAACAAAAAATATTGTAAATACTTGTAAAACATGTGAAATATGCATAAAAAATAAAACAAGATGTCAAAAAAAAATTGGATTAATGTCACAACTAGGACCAGCTACAAAACCATTTGAAATAATGTCAATGGATACTATTGGTGGCTTTGGAGGATCTAGGTCTACAAAGAAATACCTACATCTTTTAGTAGACCACTACACAAGATATGCATTTATTGTGACTTCAAAAACCCAGAATGCAAGTGACTTTATAAACCTAACAAAGAAAGTACTAGAGACAGATGATATTGGAATTATCCTGACAGATCAATATCCGGGCATTAATTCAAGAGAATTTAAGCAATATTTGCAGGAGAATAATATTAAACTAATTTTTACAGCTGTGAATACACCATTCTCGAACGGCTTGAATGAAAGGTTAAATCAAACAATAGTAAATAAAATAAGGTGTAAAATGAATGAGAAAAATAATAAGAGAACATGGACAACACTAGCAAGAGAATGTATACATAAATATAATGAAACAGAACACTCCGTTACAGGTTTTGCACCAAAATATTTACTGGATGGTACCAATGTCAATATTCTACCAAATGAATTTAAAACAATAGAAAAGGAAGACAAGTGGATTGCTGATAGAAGATTGGCATTAGAGAATACAATAAAATCCCATGAGTACAACAAGAAAATATTTGATAGAAATAGAAAAATGCAAGAGTTTAATGTAGGAGACAGTGTATATGTAGAAAATGGAAATAGACTGAATAGAAAGAAATTAGACGAATTAAAAATAGGCCCTTTCAAGATAATAGAAAAAATATCTAATTCGATTTATAGGATTGATACAGGCAACAGAAAAACAGAATCAACATTATTTCACATAACAAAATTACAACCTGTCGTAACAGAAGCTGAAGAAGATGAAGGAGAAGAAAATGAATATGAAGATAACATATAGGTACATTGTATAGATATATTGCTTAGAATTTTCGCTCTTAGGGGGGGAGATGTAATGAAATGAATGACATTTCATTAATTTGAATTTGCTGCGCTTCGCGCATCTATGTTGTCTGTGGAAGGTAGTAGAGGGCGCATCAAAGTGACGTGTGAACTATAATTCAATGTCGGATGACGTTTAGATTATTTTGTGCATTTTATTGTTATAAAAACTTGTAGAGAGATAAACCGAAGGATACGATTGAGGAAGCGATATTAGTGAACTTTAAATGTCGTTTCTTTGTATTTTCAGGTGAGATAGAAGTGTATTTGTCATAACTTGATAATTGTTGTAATATTGTAAAGGCGTGTTAAATAAAACAGATCTTTGTATTTTCAGAGAAACAATTTTTGGTTTATTTTGAATATCCTCAATAATATACCTTATATATATATATATAACTAATGAAGCCCCATTATTTATTTTCATATTTCATAACCATGCTTTTATTTCTTTTGCTAACTTTATTTTACAAATATATTCACCTCACAGTAAGTAAATATTTCATCAAACTTATTTATCGTCTTAATAATCACGAGTAATACTGTTCAACCGTTTCGAAGTGTAATCAGGCACTAAATTATTATGCAGTTTTTTATATTACTTAATTGTAATCGTATCTCTAAGACATAATTTTTCATTCGTCATTGTCATTATCAGGTTTTAGGCCACGCTTCAATGCGCAGGTAATCAAATGTTACGAAATATTTTGACGATAAACAAGCGTTTATTTAGGACAAGACCTTGATTAGGTACATGTTTTAATTAACACTTTCAACCACAGCGTAACTATTCTCTACAGTGATGAAAACGTTTGATGCCGCAAAATCAGACCTTACATAAAATACCAAATAGCAAATACCTCTGTTAAATATATTAAGGATGCCGAAAGCAGATTATTAACAGGTGACACCAAAATAAGAAACCCTTACATAGATGAGATTATATTTGAATGTATATTCAACGATTCTCGTAAAACACGCCTGCGCCGTCCTTTAACGTTTGGGACCGTAAACGCGTTGGACGCTTCCCCGCAAGAGCCTCGCCGCCGATGCTCTGCGCAAGTACATTCATTTCATCACTGCAGAGAATACTTACGCTGTGCTTTCAACTATGGCAATCATATTCGTAGACAGTTATTGAAGTAAGCGATTAATATTGCGACAACAAGACAAGTACTTTTTAGAGCAGTCATGTCGCAGTGGTAATTAAGTATTTACCTAAACTCCTACATAGTATGGGTACGATAATTTATAAGCTATTTCAGAAATCTAGGAAACGGATGTTGGGCTTTTAAGTACCTAAATGATACCTTGTACGGGTTTCGTAAACGAGTTTTTATCTTAATTGGATGGATTCCCTTTCAAACCAAATGGGGTACCTTACCCGGCTCACAAACAGGATCGTCGGGTAAGGGGATAGAGTCAATCGGTGATATTCGGTTTCACGATAGAGATAGCGCTCTCAGTAGCATTAGCCGTAGGTATTAAATCTGCCCAAACTATCATAGTATAGGGATACTTTATGGAAATATGATTTTCATTCTATCCACATTCCACATATTGCCCAATTCTCACCACGAATTATCTCAGCGAGTGATCGTAGAGGCGACGAACAATCCGCATAAATGAGGTTTAACCTACTACTATAGTTTATAACAGCACCCTTGAGGACCGTACAAGGCCCTGCTTTACAAATATTATTATATAGGTACATAGAGGATTATCAGTGAATGTGAAGGATTTTAATTGATATAGATCGAAATATAACCAATGGCTGCAGTATGTAAGTAGTTCATATTGAGAACCTTTAAAAAGAACACAACAATCTTTTAATGAGGAAAAAAAAAGCTTTTTTTAACTTGGCTACCTTAAAGTAAAAGTTTACTTGTACATGTAAACAACGTTAAAAAATTGTACTCACATACGAATAAATCACTGAACTATGGATAATGTTCTGCATGAGAGAAAATTATGCGTTATTTATATAGCAAAATGCTGTAGTAAAGAATACGCCAACAATATAAAGTCGTAACTATGAATAATGGGTAGTTCAAGACAGAGTGCAGCTGCAGAATTTACAATATACGCGATAAACAAGCCGAAAGCCAATGTTTTGCAGTAAATCCTTAAGTTATTTTGGGTCAGGTTACTGGGAGAAATATTTGTAGAAATTAAAATTTTGTGCAGTTTTTGATGAATAGAGGTAATTTAAGAAATTACTTAAAAACTGTGTAGGTATTTGCCCTGAATCCACTCGTTAAGAGTTGTAGATAGTAATATCGTTTAAGACCTTTCGCTGTGGGATAGCTATAGGAAAAGGCTTTAGTTTCCTAAGACCCAGTGATGCAACAGAGTAAATAAGAAAAAACTTTCAGTAGCTCTTCATGCATTTAAATAATAGGTGCTCGTATAGTACATCAAACATTAATATTTTTTTTCATTTTATTTTATACATATTTACATTTAATATTTTTTTAATATTATTTGAGTAATTACATTATATTTTGCTTTATTATTTTGAGTAACGTTATTAAATAAGGTATAATAATTTTATGCCTGAACTAGGATTGAGTTCATTTAAATGAGTATTTATTTATTAAGAACCATTTCTAATTCAATAATAAAATCACTGGTCTTTTAGGATTTGAAATAAATAAACATTGAGGCTTGTTGTATAACAAAGTCATTTAAAAAAGTAGAGAACATAATTAAAAACCCTTCAGAGATCTTACTGTTCGTCGTCGGTCCCTTACAAACAATGTTTAACATAGTTGCTTAACTAGGTACATAAAAAATGAAAAAAGTTCCTGTGTAAACAGCTCTTATTGCCTCCCCTTTGTAAGTACCGTGCACACTGTCCAGGGAGTTGTGAATGAACTTGATCAAAACTATTTCTTTATGCTGCTGCTTGTATTCACTTTGACGTTTGCATTCAACGCATAGTACCTAGTCATCGTAACACAAATTATGGAGCGAATTCTCTCCATTTAAAAGTTGCCAACGTTATTTTCTATATAAGTACAAAGAAAACGTGACTAACTAAAAATTCTACCCCTAAGGGACTAAAATAGGGGATTGTGGATGAAACCGCAGGGGAGAAGCTAAGTTAGTTATAAGGCCCCCTGGCAAAGTGTTTAGGTACTGGATATTAGGATTTTTTTATAGTAGTTTTCATGTAGTGTACAAATAAAGACCTTATCTATCTTAAAGGTTAAGAACCACTGCCTTAGAGATTTCTGTTCATTTAATAATGTTCTGTTAATTTTGCCTTTGTTTTAGCTTTGTATACACTGTTCTAGTACTTGACCTTTGTATATTATATAGTCTATATATTATTATATAATAAGCTATTAGTTATATGTCTGAACCACGAATCTTATGTAGAAGCTCTTCAATGTAATTCATTGGTAAACAAGACGGCATCGCAACAGTGTGGAGTGTAGCGGTTCCATCGAGCTTATTCTTATTACTCTTACCGGTTCACTGTGGGACTGTAATGGCATTTGAGGTGCTAATTGCTAATCTATTACTTGCCGACATCTAAGTGCTGCTTTTCAATTATCTACATAATGTAGTGATTCATTGAGAGTTCGTATTTTTTGTTTGGTGGGAAGTGTGAAGAATATCTGTGTAGTATTGAGAACACATTACTTTTTACAAAAAAGAGAACCGCGTTCAAAACCACTAAAAAGTATAAAATAACCAATCTAACACTATTTTGATGTCAGCGAAAAAAATCTGCGGTACCTACCTGTGATATTTTCGTGTGGAACACGAGGTTCCATAGACACTTTCGGTGACATCAAAACAGTCTCAGAATAGATTTTTAGTTTGTGATTATCCTGGAATCCCATTATCAGATCCTGACTTGGTGATAATGGGACCACCTCTCTATACTCTTTCGAATGTTTTTTTTTTTAAATCGGTCGATTATTAGTGAACATACATTAAAAAGAATACCTACAGTCGAACATAGAACCTCTTTTTTTGAAGACGGTTAAAAATTAACACAAATAAGAATATTATATACTATTACTGTATTACTAGATTAAAACTTACTTAAAATGAAATTGAAAATGTTTCGTGTATAAAAAGCACTTCACAAACGTTTTAACTTCAAAACTTTAATTTCGTAAATAAGCAAAAAATCGTGGGAAAAACTGGCGGCCAAAGGAAAAAGTAAGTATCCAATAACGAAGAGTATTTTAAAATTCAGAATAGTATATCAAAAGAAGCTACATAGTTAAATATAAAAATGTTGAATGAAAGAATCAAGAATGAATTAATGAAGAATGTACCTATATTTATTCACCATAAAAAATATGGAATCCGTGTAATCGTTAAAATAACCAACATTTTTTTTTGTTTATTATTTATTTTATTCTTTTCGTACACACGGCCACAGATCATGTTACACATTTTTGTTACAAAATAGCGCCTATTTCAACCGCATAAGGTGCCGCAGTGTGTAGCTAGATCTGTGGCCGTGTGTACTATTTTCTGATGAGAACAAAGTATCGTATGGATATTAAAACTCCGAAACAAACAAGTTATTAATATTTAAATTGACCATGTAAATGTCATGTCAATACTGACACTAATTATCGATTACAAGCCATTCATTATTCTGCTTCCTGACTTCATGATGCATGTAAATAGTTAGTGCTTTTGCGAACATATTTTTTATCATAAATATTCATTATTTACATATTTATTAATAATTTGATCTAAAGTATTACAATAATTTGGATTACCTGTCTGGAGATCTTATTGAAAGTGACAGTTTCTATTTATTTGAAAACTTTATCCAACGAATATGTTGTATATATGGATAATTTATTCTATAATATACAATATTTACAATTATTTACAACAAATATACAAACTACATATAAAAAAAATCCTCGAGGCGGCCGCTGCTGCCAATCAACGGCAAGGTTCCCAGAAGCTGGCAGCGTTCTCTCTTTGTATGGCCAAGCTGTAACCCCTGCTGGTCCCCTGTAACCTCAATTAATTTTGATGATAATGTTCGAGAAAATCAGGGAGCTTCGGACCCCCAAGGACCCATGGTCTCGACCGCAAAAGGCAAATATAAATAATTTGGGCCAATAGAAGTGTATTTTTTAAATTTGGTATTTTCCGCACCAGCCGCAGCCGCTCCTGCAACTCTACACGTCGCTGGCAAGTGAGATGGCGCAAGTGTATCAACACATGTGGCATCCCACACCAACGACTTACCGACACTCCATGGGATCAAAGACATACCATCCGGCCTCTTGCCAACGCCACGCATAATACCGACTGGTCCCAGTACAGAAGGCACATTGGTTATTGTTTATATTATCTCGAATCTTTATTTTGTCATTTGGTAGTGAGTGGGTATGCATGCTTTATAACGTTAGGTTTCGTAGAACTATTTATACTCACATATGATGTAACAAAGGTCCATATCGGGCGGGCAGTTGGTCAGATGCTAAAAGTAGAAACAATGGAATTGATTTACGTAACAGAAAGTCGTCGGTCACGGCGTCTGTTAAAACGTGACCGGCTGGCGGACTTTTTGAGTGTCTATTCGCTGAAAGCGGTAGCCAGTCTTTTTAATTGCCGGTGAAAGTTTTGAAAGCGGACCCCTTATTGCATAAAATACTGGCGTTTAATAAACCCGGTTGTTTAAACCGCTGAAATATCTTAACCCCGTATTTACTATGATTACAACATAAAAGAAAAAAAAATACTCTTAAATATTCCCACTCGGTGACATAATGCTCTCAGCGGCTCTGCGACGGATTTACGATTTACTTTCTGCGGTTAACTGTTATAAAACTGCGACAACTGTATTGATGTTAGTGTTTGGAATTTAAGCTTTACTGTTTGGTTATTATACTTAAAATTTGTTTGGCAGTGACAAAAACTCCGTTAAAATGATATGATTTGCGTGGTCGCACGTAACCGGGCGTTACCTTTGCGGTGAGATAAACCATGAAGCAGCAAAATTAGTATCTGAGAAAGGCTGCAGAGTGTGTCATATAAAAGCTCGTTTATGGTCATGGTATAATCACTTCTAACTTTAATAACTTGAGACTACTTTACACAGTAGGTAGTACGTAGACGTCGTCACTACGTCGTTAACGTGAAATTACAGTTCTAAACGTCAGAAAATCTTATACGGTTTTTAATAGCCGGTTTCTAAAACAACATTCCTAAAACAAATATGAATTGTGTTTCATTCACAAAGTGTTTGGTATTTAAAATTCAGTGCGAGTATTTCCTTTTATCCTCCCGCGCTTTGTAAAATAATCTGATTTCTTATGCAAGTACATATATTATACATAAAGTACCTACTCTGCGTAAAAGGTTATTTCCTGAAAGTAACCAGTTCTAGTTCTAGTATTGCTATTGCTCCGATGTATTAATGTAGGTACTTACATCTGCCTTAATGCAATTGACGGGGTTAAGAGAAAACTTACTCTATTTTTTGTTACTAGAGTCGAATATTGAATAAGAATTGTGACATCAGGCCTATCAGCCTATATCCCATAATCTGTGAGCATAGTGAAGGTTTTATTCCCGCTGTGCCAATAAGCGAGACAATCTGATGTGAAATTTGCGTAGGCCTGCCAGCGCATTGCATCTGTCATTTCTAGACTACGCTATAAAGGTACTAGTCCGAGGCTCGCGGCTCGCGTCAGACGCGCGCGTTATACGCGCGCGGCCTTAGTCAACATATGGGAATGTATGGAGCCACTTCCGTGCCTCGCGACTGACGCGCGCGGCCGACGCCATACATTTTACCAGGATTGTCTGCCGCGCGCGTCAGCCGCGAGCCGCGAGCCGCGAGCCGCGAGCCGTGAGCCTCGGACTTGTACACACGGCCACAGATCAAGCTACACATTTTTGTTGCAAAATAGCGCCTATTACAACCGCATAAGGTGCCGCAGTGTGTAGCTTGATCCGTGGCCGTGTGTACCTTTGTATTCTGTTCTTCCCACATTTTTAATTGTTTTAAAAAGTAATTATAGTGGCCATAAAATATTTGATTTTTATAAATTACAATCTATACCAGGGTACTTAGTGGCGAGAGGTCAAATTATGGCGAGGGTAAGCCGTTCAAAAAACACCGATAATTTTATACACAATTACAGTGTATTTTATATATGTATGGACCCTTCACCACTGGTACCTAGGTACTTGTGCTGAATACTTTTATTGTAATTAGGTAATACTGAGACTATCTAATAAAAGTGAGTATCTATACTATAATTTATTGAGTGTAAGTGCAGATAATATTACGACAGACTCTACCACCGGTTTGGAATACACTCAAATTATTTGCAAATTCCAAAATAAGATGACGGTTGTCAGTGATAATGTTGGGATCTTGTTTTTGCTTGAGTTTAAATGAATGAATAAAAGATTACAGTTAATATAAAGTATATACCTAGTAAATGTTAAAGTTTCCAGCACTATAAACATTGCTTCTACTAACGTGTTTTGTATAGTATAATCTAAGCTGAGCGAAAACGAGAATAATTAATCAGAATATGTTATTATCTCAAATAAGTACCTCTAAGTGGCCTGTCATATTTGTCAAGTTATGATGTATATTTAGTTGTATATCTGTAATCTGTAGTTACACAAAAGGCTTGATTGAGCCTGTATGTGACGCAATCAATGCCGCTTCAGAGGCGGTGAATCGAAACAAATTAACTAGGCTTGCTGACGACATTAACTTTAATATCTGACGATAAACTAATTTTCAGCTATGAATAATATTTCTATACATTGTTACGTATTTTGATTTACGCATATTAATTCATAATTATTTTCGATTATATATAGTTAATTGCTGTTTCCGGTGGATAAAAAGTAGCCTATAATTTTTGGGGATAATGTACCTTCCTATTAGTGAAATATTTTTTCAAATCGGACCAGTAACTCCGGAGATTAGCGCGTTCAAACTCTTCAGCTTTATTATTAGTACAGATATAGATATAAGTATATACCTAATTCCTGATGAGAAGAGATTTAAAAATAAAATATTTCTCTAGATATAGTTAATTTTGTCTGCGTAAAGGTGTTATAGCCACCTGTGGTTAACACCTTCATGTCCTTTAACAAAAAAAGTATTAAACAATCTGTAAAACTTATAGTATGGAAACGGTTTTTTTTTTTACTTTTTTAAGCGCTTTCCTACTTATACAATATTAATGTATATAACACAATGCTTTACATAGACATTAGCCTAGTTAAATAATGGTTAATCGTAAATGATAGAGCGGGCAAAGTGGTAGTGAAGTGTAAGCCAATAATAATTCAATGTAGATCGTTGAACAATAATAGAACAGATGTCATCGACATTTTGAAGCCCATTTTAGATAGTTAATATTGAATTCTAGTTAACAGAATCTCATTATGCGCGGTGATAAATGTATTTATGAACCACCATCGTTCCTATCATAGTATTACTACATTACACTAATTAGTACAGCGTTTCTACTTTGATACAAGAATATTGGATTCATTTATTACCGAATAATTTTATGACATTTCAATTAAAACGTTTTGCTGTTGGGCGGAAAATCTGAACTAATTAATATTAATATTCCTTCGGAAAAGTTATATTTTCATCAGTTGCTATTTACACAATAAGCTTAGATAATAAACCTGTCTAGATAGAGTGTTGCGCTGCAATCGCAACAAAAAAACAGGTCAGATGTGTCTACTGTTTGACAAGCGCGCTGCTGATATGCTGCTGAGTGATACCAGCTCTTGAATATTTCCCATAAAAGTAGGTGAAAAATATTTTTTTTGAAGCATATTTGGTACAGAATTTGACAGAATACGTGTTTATAGCACAATGACAGTGTCACCATTGAGTAGGCGGAACAAGCTTGTTGGCTGATATTTTTTGTGGAAAGTACAAAGAGATTTTTTTAAGATTCTTCTTATTTTGCTTCAAACGGAATTCTTCAACACTCTATTTTAGGGCCTCATCTCATCACCCTCAAATACTTGAAGAACTCTCAAGTGTTTGGCTTTTTAGCATCCAATATCGTTGTATACAGATAGGTACGTACCCTAAATGTAGATATATAAAATGTAGGTTCTTTTTATCATCAAACAAATGTATCAGTTATTTTACTTCGCAAATTTTCCAATACCTACGTTTTAATTCGAAGTAGCGTCAATAAATTGATTTAATCATCCTCGTGGTAACGTGGTTAACTGATTCTGATTTCCTAATGAATGAATTGTACAAATTTGGTACTTTTGTGCAACGGTAGGTTCGTGATTGATAACATTTGAGTATCCGCTTTTCCTTTTTAAATAGTAAAAGCTGAGGTAACTAACACGCTAGCGTAGCGTTTTGAATTCGGATTGTATACGAATGAATAAATATGATGTATGTATTTTATCTGATATATGAACATATTTACATTCGCCTACCAGACGATAGTCAGTGTAACTATTCCATTGAAACAGTTCACGACTGAGCGAGTTTTGGTGGCTGAACATAGTAATATTACAATTTTCAAAACCTGTTTAATATTTTAACTGAATATTTTCCTTTGTTACAGAGACGGGGAGCACGGATAAGAGCAATGGTATGAAGGAACCGGGATCACCTGAGGAATTGGTATGTACTACTTCTTCAAACATTCTAAATTCCTAAAGGATATCCGATCGCTAACAGAAGATTTATGGATTTACCTCACGTTTCACAAATGATATAAAAGAAATCTTGAGCGTCGACGACTTAACGTACCTTCTCCAATCGGATTGATCTTTCACGAGGAAATTCTTAAAGGTATCTGAAATCAGTCGCTTTACGGGCGCTTCGTTTGCGGGATTCGTTTGAATGGTTCCAATTGCCCCGAAATTTCGCGTATCAAAGGACATGCGTTATAAATTTTATTCTCAACCTGTATTAGAAATCAGAAGCTTTCTTTTACAGCCAACAAGGAAAAACTTAAAAAAATATCTACAAATTTTTTTTTCGCGAAAATTGTAGCTACCCATTAGCGTTCATCAAACATTCTGCCAATCAAACTACCACGTTTCGATAACGATTTACGCACGTTTGGCGTACGGGTGGGCGCTATTCTACGGATGACCTGTCCAATGTATGCCACCGATGATAGATTGCTCTCAGCCTTTTATGAATGTAGGTTTGTACGCTTCATATTCACGTTTAATAACCTCGAAAAATGTCCACGTCGAATTTAATATGAATGAAGGGTAAATTCCACGGTTGGAGATGGAAGTACCTACATATTAATGTGAGCCATGTTTTAAATAAAAAAATCTTCTCCCTAGTAAGTACTTGAAAATAAGAACTAAAATATTTACAAGAAATAAAATATACATAACTAACAAGCTGGTCTTCTCCCTACATTTTGATGAACTCAACGGAAGAAGATATTTTAAAAAGCTCGTGTAACTCTTTGATTGATAAGTTAGTACTTAAACAGTTTATACATAAACGGTGGAAATAATTGGTGCTTATACCGGTGACACTTCAACCAAAATATACGGATTAAAATAAATTCCTTAAAAACTGGTTCTTGGAAACGGTCCAAGTGTTGTTGAAAAGAGACGCGAAATATAAATAGGGGAATAAGAACATGATGGGTTTCAGATGGGATAACCGTTTGTTATGAACTAGTTTGAAAATTGATATAGGTATGTACCTTCTGTTTGCAGAAGTATTTCGCATTGATGTTAAAAATCATGCTTCAGTTCTTTTCTCTGTAAACGTATGGTCTTGATAGTATGCATTTATTGAAAAAGAAAAACAAAAAGCTGTTTATCCATTAAGTTACATATTCATAGATCTACTTTTCAATATGAATTGCCGCCATGCAGTATCCTGGGTACGATGCCTTCTGTCTGACCGACACTTTTTTATAATGTGTAGTTCATTTTACGTCGTTTTATTTAGAGTTATATATATCATTATATGCTTTCACGGTGGTAGGGTACTTTGTAATACCTACCAGCACCAGCAGTACCAGCTGGCTATCTGTATCTACCACTCTTACCTAAGTTAAAATGTGCTTTTGTTTGTTTAGCGTGATGTGTTTTTGGTCAAAATACAAGCCGTCCATAGTAAAATAAAACATTCCAAGGTAGAGAATAATATACCTTACATATTGATTGGCATATTTCTCTTGCTGAACACATTTTTTAGCTTTTTATTATTGTTTGAGAGGACTTTTATATTTGTAGAGGACGCGGCGTAAGTGCTATGCAGTGCGTAAAATTGCAAAAACTTGGTTATGTGGGCTCACAAATCAATTTTACTAGTTTTTATTGGTTGAAAATAGAGCTTGATGATTTCAATAGTTACGTTTCGACAAGTTTTCATACTATACGCTTTTTTATTATAAAATGTCGAAATAATAAATTGAATGTCATATGCAATGCTTTTATAAATTTGCATTGTAGATACATAGAACAAGATAGATATTTAGAGACTACATTTATTTTTTTTAGTTTTAGTTCAATATAATAACAATATTAAAATGTTGTTGGAACCATTTTATAACGCCGTCGCTCATCCTTTGTGCGTTATATTTTTCACAAATATTTTACCGTACTTTCCTGACATGCAGCCATGCATGCATTATATTCAGTTATAAAGTTTTATCTCAGTCAATGTTTAACAAAGCGTATTCAGATAAAAATTGAATTTTAAAATATATTTCTGAGTTAAGTAAAAAATTTCGCAGTCGTAGTTTATTAATTAAACGAAATCTGGAATACGTTTCTGAAAAACAACGTTTCTTAAATAGGTATTCTTAATAGGTGTGAATAAAAATATGCTGTCCTACATACATACTTATTTTCATCTTTTGTTATTATACCTTGTTTCATAGGTTTATACAATTTTTTGTTTCGTAAATCTTAAATTTTCTCCAAACTAGCTGTCCTCCGCGGTTTCACCCACGTCACCAGAAAGACAGATATAACCTATGTCCATTTCTAGTGTTCAACCTACCAACAAAAAAATGCAAATCTACCAATTAACTCTTTCACATTTATAATAACCTACTTATGACTATAATGTTTACTTCCTTTTCATTCCTGGGAGTATAGTGTTAGTCACGGTTTTTGCAAAGTCTGTACAAATTTGAGGGTTATCACGATATGCCTACGGTGCGTTATCTCTGCACAATGAGGTTAAACCGTTTGCGGCAGGGTATGGCCGGTCCCCGCAAATAGGCTTCGCATAAACATCATAACGGTCGTTTCGACCTCGATCATGGTGTCACACGAAACACGTGAGACGTGACACACCTCGATACCGCCTAGCTTGATAAGCACTTTGACTAAACTATTTCTGTTCTGTGATTTGAAAAATATTATATAAACTTACTGTTTTGTAATAAACTAATATAAAACCTCTGTTGAGAACTTCTAAAGGCGGCCATAATAAACGTGTTTTGGGAACTAAGCTATAGCTGAAAATTAATATAGCTACTTTGTAACCATGTCTACATCGGTTTCATACAAAGTAGTATATTTTATCTGGTGAAGTAACATTCCATTTCAGTGCCAACATCCTTCTGATAACATGATCCACCTGTCTGTGACTCCTGGTACCTAGTTGTTTTGCTTTGCGACATTTAAATACATTGATTACTGATAGCGTTAACAGGATTTATGTGGTTGGCCGGACTACGGCTTAAACGTGGCTTTGATACGTTTAGGTTTGTCGTCTGCATTTGCAGGGTTATAACGTAACTCTGATGGGAAGCAGTGATCTCGTATTGACTTCAAGTGACGCTTTAATTGGATTATTGTCGTCTTTACCTTGCCAAATTGACGACATTCCTGAGGAAGTGACAACCGTACTCAAATTGATTAAGAATGCTAAGGTTGAATGAGCTACTATCATTTGGTGGTAGCTGTTAAAGTTAAAAAAGGACCCTTATGGTGCCAACTCGCCCGTCTGTCTGTCAATCTGACACAGCGGTATATTTCAGCAATCACCAATGGTCTTGCTTTGAAACTTGAAATAATTTAAAATATTAGGAAAGGAAGGTATCATATAAGGGCTTATTTGCAAATTCCAAAACAAGTTTTTATTTTATTTTGTTTTTGATTTATGATGAAAAATCTCTTTTGCGTAGTAAGTAGTAAATTATCTGCGTAAGTAGTTTGCAAAGCAAAAAATCAGAAATAATTACAGTGAATAGACTTTAATATTAAAAATTATCTAAATTACTTCACAGACAAACTTAGATGGTCTGGTTTTTAACTAAGAGCGACGGCGTAAACCAATAAATATAAGTCCTAGGAAGGTCGGAGCCCTCGATGCAGCGAGTCAGAATCAGATTCGCACTTGGCCGGCTTTTATTTTGAAATTTTTGCTTAGGTATTATTAGCAAGTTACATAGTAGCCTAGGTAGGTAGGTAATTCTGGTTTAGCTCCATCCAGCCATTGATTGGTACGCAACTACGGTCCGAGTAGGTACATTGCTGCCACAGGCTTTGAAAATTCACGTATTGTTTCGCTCCCGAATACTCCCGAGCAAATAAAAAATGCCGTGGTGTAACAGGATGAAGTATTGGTATATTCATAGCTAAAAAAACGAATATTTTGAACTATGGTGCCTTAACTTTAATTTGTGTTTTTTACCCTAGATTTTAAGTTCATACTTACGTTAGTTCTATTTTTCTGATGTATTGGTTAAACTTTATCATGAGCAGCTATTTATTTATTTAGGACAACCAGTGGTTATTACATTATAAATAACACTATAAACTAAATTAAAATAAAAACCAAACTTGGTACAGTATTACACAACATAGATGAAGCATCGGCAAAATTCGTAAAATCGATCATTTCCGAAACGATTGCGCCTACAAAATTACCCATGTTTATTAGTACTTTAGGCGAAAATTATCTATCTGTCAACGCAATAACTTGTAAATTTAAATAATCGAATACATTCGTAAAATTTATGCGTTGATGTTTATACACTTATTTGCAAAATAATAATCACGTTTATAAAGTATGTATTATTTGTTTATATTTTTTTTTATACATTTGATATGGGGTATATACACGGATAGAACGATGAATGTCACAAATCAAAATTAACGCCTTCGACATCCATACTTATATCCCCAGTCTCAAAAGCGCCTCTTGTCGTCAAACGATTCGTCGCTGTCTGATGATGATGAGTCATTTAAATTTAGGACAGTAAAGAAGTTACTTTCGCACTATGGATTACCTATATGTACTAACGAAAAATATCTGTAAATAAACTAGAGCATGTATAATTGATGTATTGGAAAATATGATATGGACTTTAACTTAGTAAGCTTTTGGCTTTCAATGCTTAAGTTCCCTTTTAACACAATTTTCGTTTATTTATTGCCTTTGTTGTGATCAACAAAACTGATAATTAATATCTTTGTAAGTAATTACTAAAATTTGGTAGTTAATTATCAACTTTTTGAACTTAGTTATTTATTACATAGAACTTTGCTGCTTTGAAAACTTTTTGTTGACCAATTTATTAATGACTTAATTTTTTCTGTACATACACGTACTAGACTGATAAAAAATAATTCATCAGAACGATAGCGTCGGCCGAAGTGACACCTTTTGTAGCGGGACCGCTATCCTGCAGCATGGAATTACTTTGCTTCGCATGCATATGCAAGAGGCAATTTACGAGTCATGTCTGAGCTCAGTTGCCATCAATAAAACAACCACAATCTGCGACAATTGCATCTATCTGTGATTCATTGCTTTATTTATAAAGCCGCACCTCCGCTATAATACTAAGTTATTATGTCTCGGTAACACATCCAGACATAACGGTCAGGAACTATTAGAAAATAGGGGTTTACCATCAATAAACCGATATATCTATTTAACATAGTTTCTCATTTAATATCAGTGTAGTTATTACAGTTCAGAACATCCGAAGCCTATAATATGTCGTTTCTCGTAAATTGCTGCTTTTTTCGCGGTAAATTGATTCTAATCTTATCTTAATCCGCGAAAATTCCTACACATACCCCTCTAACAAACTGTCCACTTACAAAAATCTTGTTACGGATAAGTTTTTGTGAGCGGCGACAGCTTCACCGACTGATGAATGGGGCGGGCCATCAATAGCAGATCACTTGGATGCTTCATAAATATGTACACGACACTGTGACGTCAGTTTTTATGAGCTTAAAGGGACCCGCTCGCGTATGATTGATGATCGGGACCCCGACAAGTGAGGTTTATTGATTCACTTTATTCGAGTGTTATGTTTGTTGTGAACAGTCATTAGGTGAATCTCGTCATTGTTAGGTCGATCGATTGGTCCAATTTAAATTGGCTGATATTTGTCCGTTATAATAATACGTTTTGGTCCTTTACATAATATTTTATTGTGAGAACCAATATAAACTTTATAAAAATATCGCGTGAAAGTCGATAGATTTGGGGCGTCGTAGGTTGCGTGTTCAGACGGGATATTTAAGTATTTGGCAACTCAACCTAATTTTGAAGAGCTACTGTCTGGAAGCCGATGATGCGGTCCAAATTGCGATTCTTGATTCATGAACTCACGCGATCGTAAAATTACTCACATTAAGATGAGTTTATCTGTAAATTGGTGCCGATTTCTGTAATTTCAAAATCAGTTCCAATGTTGTCAACAGCGCAACCTAATTCCCAGTAATTCTGCGAACTACAGAAATGCTATATCAAGTTAAGCGCTATCCCAAATAATTACCACTTACACGTGTAGCACATTAAGGTGAAGTGGTGAGGGTGAAGGAAAAGTCGATTTATAGGGCTTTTAATTTGTTAGGGAAGCCCGTTAATTGAGCCAAACAATAAGGAAGAATCTACTCTATCAAGTATATTATATGACTCATTTCTTATGGACATTTTATGTTTTCAGTTGTTGAACGAAGGTTTGAAAGGTTTTTTATGGTTAAGTGAAAATACTTTTTATTTAATTTGATTTCAAAGAGCTTACAAATTTGCTCTTGATAAATCCTTTATTTCAACGACGCAAAATGATAAAAACTTACTTACTATTAGATATAGATATAATATAATGAAACTATATTAATTAGGTATGTAAAGGAAACTCTAATGAAACAAAAATATCTAAACAAGACTCATTCCAGAACACGTATTATTTCTCACGGCACCTACAATCTGTCTGTTATGTGTGGATATAGGGGATCCTCCAGGTGAAATAGGGATTTCATTAGAGGGAATTACAACCCAAGTCGGAAGGTTCGCACCTTCCGTAATTATCCTTGTGTCGCTATATGAATTACGAGCTCCACTTTGGGTTCTTACATGTACCTAATCGTTTGGAATAGCATTCCTGTGGATCGGGTAAATTGATTCTCTGTTAGGTGAATTGATTTTCCTTAGGATAATTGTGATTTAGTCTAATTTTGCCAATATGTATTAATTTTAGTAATTTTGGAAATTTATATTTCTGTTGAAATTAAAACATACAAACGGAAGTGTGAAGAATGTCCCAGGATATGCTTATTATTATAAAAGAAGCCCTCCATTACGAATATGCCATCAAATTTTACCCATGCAGAGGAGGTGTCTTAGCTCATATTTTAACTGAAGTCACTTCCACGATGTTCCAGGTAAAGCTATCATAAAAGTTATAATTTATTTATGCAATATATCATCTAAATTCGCTATCTGCTTATTTATGTCTCTGCAACATGTGTGCCGGTTCGCCGCAAGCGGGATTCTGTTAGCGTTGTCACCGCAAACATTTGAACAGGCGAAGAGGAAACAAAAAAACGTTACCTACTCATGTAAACAGCGTGAAAAGAAACAATTACGTCTAATGAAATAAACCGAATGAACTGAGTCACTGTTTCAGGAAAAAATAAATGGTAGTTTCAATTTATAAACAACGTAAATAAGACACGCTTAGATTGCGAAATAATGGATTTATTAGGCATTTCGTTCCGTCTTCTTATCAATTTTGCCTTAGTAGTTGACAATATTCATTGATTGTATTGATGTTTTATATTTTTGATTAAAACAAAAAGGTTCCTACATGACATGTTTAACCAAATTAATAGTTATCGTGTAATTTCGTAATTTTACAAGCTATAGATACTATAAGTACCTGTTATAAGCTTTTTGTGTAATTATCGTAACTGATTAATACACACTTTACACTGTATCGTACGATACATGTCTTATTATTATTTATAATTACACAATTTGTACATTTAATTAATAATTACAATTATTAATTACAATTATTAATGAGATTGGTTAGCAGGTTGTTGTGGTAGGTTGCTGTCCCTTATATTTATTTTTTTATATACCTAACCTTACATAATTTTTAAAGACTATTAAGATGTTTTAAGATAATTCTCAGAAGCTCTACTTGTAAAAGGTAGATTTTAGTACCTAGTACTATCGACTCAAAAAAATACGTGACTTTCTTTTAAATATCTAGAAGTGAATTGCAAGCAGAATGTTTTCATTCGGTGCAGATGTGCCCCTGGCAACGAATCAAGATAGGCCGCCGGACGTCGGACGCCCGCCGGACGCAAGGTCGCGGTTACACTAGCTAATAAAATGTATTCCACAGAGTAAATACTGTTTGACCGTAGCTTACGTCCTCTCTTGCGGTGTTTTAATAAACAATAACGAAACTCAATGTTTTTCAAGGTTGATGACTCATGTCTGAGCTTTACTACTAGACGAACGTAGATTTTGAATTCGTAACGCAAATAAAAATATTGATAGTTACATTGGGTGGCTGTTATTCCTTCAGTTTTGTATAGCCGCTGCAGTTTTGCTAGCCATGTTGGCCTGATTGTTAGGTATTGTTTTATGATTGAATCTGATTTTAAAATAGGTTTAAAATTATTATACATATTCTTAATTTATTAGTACATATTAGTATTTAAGGCATTCTATTAAGTGTCGAAATGACCCATCAGAAAATCACACATTTTTGAAAATATTTTACCTATTTAGCGTGTTGGACTGTGGCCTTATACCCTCTACCCTAGTTATAAGAGAAAGCACGTGCCCCTGCACATAATTGGCGATTAACTGTGTGTGCATTCAATAGTCAGTCTCAGAAACTACTCATATAAATCTATTTGATCTTTTTTATTAAAGTTATTTTAGCTTTATAAAAGATATTTCCACAGAACATTAATATTCCCCGACGGGATTTCAATAAACGCCAAGAAAAATCGTTGCTCAATAATGTTTAGAAGCAAAAAATATGAATGGCTGAGTCATTATGGACGTGGATGTCACCGGGTGAGAGAGAAAACTGGGAAAATATACGCAATGTTATTAAACCCACTTCATTTCAAATTTAGAACTGTTCAGTCTCGATTCAACCGCGCGGCGTGTGCGCCGGCGTCTATGTCGCGTATCGTTAATTTTCAAACTGAAAGATTTGTTCAGAACTCTTTACTGAATTATTACGTCTTGCGTATATAAATATAAATTGTTTGTGTTGATATATTAGTGGTGTCTATTTTGAACGTTAGTAGTAATCTGTAATACGATTTATTAATCGTATAAAATATAATATTGTGTGTTGATAAACAAAATTAATCACGCGTTTAGATTATATTTAAGGATAGTACTTAATATTATTATAGTTACTAAAATAAATACGTTATTTACTGATTTTAAATACTCATGTGTCGAGGGTTCTTTAAAGGTACTAGTTTTGTTCATCAACTTTTCAGTATTTAGGTATATTATCCAAAACTCACAACACTTTCATTTATTCATAGGACATACCTAAAACAATATTAAAATATGTTACTTAGTATAATATCGGTAAGAGTTTATTTTAGTTAATATCCATTTGCATAAATATAAATGCCATTACATTATATGAAGTACGTCATGTGAAGTTTTGTCAAAAATCCGTTATCAAAGTGGGCGCAGGTCCAAATTTCATGTTAATCTGCACGAGATAACTTTTACATGTACTAATTTAATTACAAATACACTGAGTAAGTATGTGTGGAATCCCAAACAGTAATGCGTTAAAATAAAACAAACGAGTAGCGCGGGTGTAGTCTCATTAATTTGGAATTTCTAACAGACTTTTACATGGAAATATAATTATATATTTTTGCTGTGTGTAGCCTTCAACTCTTTTGTATTCATAATTTTGTTTTTATTGAAGAAAAAACATGCAAATAAAACAAATAGTTTTTTGTTTATATCACGGTAGAAGATATTATTAAAAAAAAAAACAAACGATAATGTGTATTGTAATTAAACAAGGTTTACTTACTATATTTTAAAGATCATCATATTATAATTAATATCCGTTTTCATAAAATCTAACGGCTTTTAGATAATTGAATTGACTGTCAACTATGTAATGTAAAGTAAAGATATTAGTTAGAGTTCGTGTTTGTTTGTGATACCTTGGATTGTTTACAAAACAAATCGCCGGGCGACGCAGTACGATGTCCGTTGTGAATGTCTAAACATGCTTTGCGACTTCATTGCGGTATAAACAACAGCGACTTCAGCATGAATATTGAATAGAATAGTCGCATCGTTTTGTTGAAAAGAAATAAAAAAATAAATTGTAGGATTCATTGTAGCAAAGTGTACCTATCTTAATTTTTTGTATTATTGTCATACTGTACTTATAGGTATATACATTTTTTATAAACCTAGATCTATTCCTACGTTAAATATGCAGGAATGATCTATTAAATCTATAAATTATTCACATTTGGTGTCACAGGAAATTAACTCACGTACAATTAAAGTCGACTATAAAACGAAAACGATTTCTAATTAAAACCGTAGCTATAAATTAAATTTATGTTATTCACGAGTGACATTTGATAAATTTTATATGATAAACGTCAAAATTTGCGTATTTTATTCTATGTTCGATAGTGCTAAATAGGTAGGTATCTACAAGAAGAGGACGTTGACACCACACCACCGCGTTTGGTTTTGTTGCATGACATTTTCGTTTTAGGTTGTTATGTCTGGCCGGGTGTCTGATTTATTTCAGACTTATAAATGGGTATAAGTAACAAGAGTTCATACCAATGTAATTTACCGACGTTTTGAGCGGAACTCTTTCAGAGATCTTATGTTTTCCCGGGTTAAAAGTTTTCTATATATTTTTCCTCCATCAATCCATGTTCGAAGTTTCAATCAAATACCTACTTTCAGCCGTTATGGAGTTCAGTGATAACAAACAAACACATAATAACTTTCGCATTTCTTGGTAGTATTAGTAGGATGGAATTGTATAAATAGACAATTAAATTATTATCCTTAAAATATTGAGGTCATTAATTTTGCATAAATAATTATTAAAATAATAAAAATATAGAGGTCAATTTAGTAATAACTGAAAGATAAACGCAATTTTCCTCAATTTGCAAGTGAAACTGTAGTTATATCCGTTCTTGCAATTTCTACAATGTAGAGATACTTACTTATTTATTTAGAGTCTACTTAATAAATAACCATTATGTATTGATAGGAACAAAGCAAAAGCTTATTCTATTCCTCGTATAGACAGGGCAAATAACTAACTAACTACTTAAAGTACAAATAAACTGGAACCCGGAGGCGGTTGGAATTAACTATATATAGATAGTTTTTATTTAAGATCTGGCTAGGTTTCAAATACGCATCCTGGGTAGCTGCAGATATAACTGATTTATATTTGGTTACACAGAATATATTATCTCATGTTATAATTCCTTTCAAAGTAAAGCCATTTAATAATTCTTGAAATTTCTTGAAAGAATCGTACAAAAATTAAATCATGAACTAATCTTTCTAATTGCATAAAAATCTCAAAACTGAACTACATTTTGTACTGAAAATAAGCTGCATTTATTTAGGTAATTAAAAACACTTTCGAGTCGTTAAACATAAAATGTAAAATAGAATGGAAAAACTATATGGAGATGAAAATAAAATTGTATATGTACTACCTATATGGGGCACTGAAGTGCGAGTTGAATTTAGCTAATTAGAGGCAGAGAGGTATCTCGAATCCCTCCCTGTGCGACCCTTATCACCTCCCGTTTCAACACCTGTCCCCAACTCAAGCAAAGCAATCCGGTGAAATTTTGATACCGGTTTGAAAAAACAAACGTCAAAATACTTTCGTGTCACGGTCAGTTGGCTTACACATAATCACACTGAATAAAATACGATACCAACCGTCCTATGCATTACAGCAGTAAAAAGGTAGTAATATAACAAAATGATTTGCAAACTGAAATACATTATTTGTTATAAAACTGAAACAATAAATCATATTTAAATTTATTCGCACGTAACAGTTAACAGATGGCAGATTATAACCTGATCCTCAATACGCCCACTTATTGTCTGACGCATTTCATCATTCAACTCTTACTGTCACGCTGAAAGCATGTAGCCATACATTATTAATGCCCACTGAATAATAAACAAAGTTTATTCAGGTATTGACAACATAACTTTAGAAACAATGGAGTGTGGACAGTTCGGCACTGGACTAAGGTGTATAGCATACTCTTCCGCTTCGTCAGATGTGAATCCATCGTCTATAGTGATAGAAGACTTGCGTGATGACGTGACTAGTGACCAGTTCGTTGGTAATGAAAAGTATCAAATAACTTTTCCGGAAGACGACAATGAACACGAAATCAAAGGACGGACGTTCGAAGACTTAAATGAAGCCCCTAAACTTGTTAATCGCTGTTACGAAAACCCTCTTTTTATACCAGCGAGGGAAGTTTTTAAAGAGGAGATAAGTGACGGCGGGGATACTAAAGAACTAATGAAGAGTGAGACAAAAAACTTTGAGGATTATAAGTTTTGTGACGCAGTTAACGACTTCGACATCGAGTTGGAGGCGGATGAGGCGGTGCCAATAGTGTACTTGTCGATAACGCGGGCGGCGAAGCTCCAGAGGGCGCTTCGTCTTGGTGTCTACAAAAAGGTTGGCTTCACATTTCTTACTACTGCGCTTTTATGAAAATATTTAACTACCTTTTTGTCGTTTGAGTCAAAGTTTGTGCCGTGACAGCTAATTAACATTTAATTTCTCATTTTACATTGTTGCGATGCTTGTTTCGAAATATTTTATCTATTCGACAAATTTTAAATTAAAATGTCATGTCACTGCGAGATAAAAGCTATTGTTACAGCAGTAAAACCTTTTCAATTAGCATTGCGGTACCACGTTCGTAATCCCGATGCTTTTGCTGGTTTGTATTTCATGTAAGTAGGTAGTTTAATATACTACTAGATGAAAACCCGGGTGAAATATAACTCTTAATACAAAGTAGGTACAAAATGTTGGTAGATATTTCTGTATATTAAATGAATATTATAGGCAAACAAAGAAATAGATTCGTATAGCATCGTTCATTGTGTTTAATAAACACTATTTTCTGTATATAAAAAGTACTCTGTAATCACTATGCAAAACTAAATAAACACTGATCGAAAGCTGTGATCGAAAAACTTAGAAGATAATTGTTATGATTTTATTTTTAATATTTTACATGTTTACTTATGATTTCGTTATTATTGTTAATTAAAGTTAAAGTTATTCATCATGCTAATTCATTCAGTTTATAACTGTAGGTAATTTTATTCCTATCTTTTTACGTCAACTTTAGCGAATTTAAATAAATGTTTCCTACAACGGAAGCTGTCCCAATCGTATGGTAAGGGCAAGTAACAAACTTAGTCGTTTTGTTCGTACACAAAGACAAATACTGGCACATTCACCTCGGTTCCTATCTAGGAGTCGTCCAATTAGGCGTTGATCCACGTGGCCGCCCCTTTTGTTCCTCTACAGAGTGCCAGGTTGTTATGACAAAAATACTGCATTGTATTTCACCTGCGCATTGTTAGATGCGTTTTGTGCCTACACAGACAGTTTGAAATTGAAATATAAAATGCTTGTCTGTTTGGGTTTAGAACATTTCGTTCTATGTACGTAATTTGTTTTCGTTGGGTAGTAATGAAATTGTATAGTTTTTATGTGTTATAAAGGTATCTTTGTAAGTGGCTTAAGTACCTATAAGAGACGGTAGCCACATACCGTCAACTGGACCTCCTGCATGGTATCAGTCGTCTGATAAACAAACAACTTATCGTAAGTAATTCAATTGTTCCAATAGGATTAAGTACTTGTGGTAGCTCAGCACACCTTCTATGAATGATATCAATGAATGTATCACTTAACTTACTCCTATTACTTACTCATCCAGACACCTCAGATCATTATTATGTAAGTACCTTTGTGTCAGTCAATCAAACGGAAGAATATTCAACATTTCTTATTACGTATTCTCCAGAAGAACTCGTTTCTGTACAAAAAACATGAAATAATAAGAAATGGAATGATTTATGAAGTAATTTATGATAAGACTTTCACTCTGTCTTTTTCAATTGCTATTGGGGTCAGCTCGTAATTGCGAAGTGGGTCGCGTGATACTCTGAAGTGTTTGCGGGTTATGGTGGCCGATTGTCTGATACTATCTACAAAGTCTGTGACGTTATTTTTTTACGACAAATTTGTTGTACACCTGATTGAATTGAATTACACATAAAAATAATCGATATTAAATATTTAATATTTGGGAACAAATGCGAATATGCAAAGTTTCATAAAATGTACCTACGATATAGCCAACTGGACCCTAATTAAGCATTAACCTTGCTAAACGTTTTCCCTACATCCGTGATGTAACTACATAAAACAAAGATAAATTACACGTTTGCGTTTCACATACTCTATAAATGTTCCCTATATCTACCTACGTGACAGATTAAAATACTTTACCTGCCTTCGAAACTTTCAAGCGACGAGACGACGACGGCATTCTCATTTTAGGGTATCAATATGAAAGTTTGACGTGGAGCTAAGAGCCGAATGCTTGTAAGTTTCGTCTTCATTATCCATCAGCTTCATGCTTGCTGGGTGTTTTTAACTGAGGCAATTACGACGTTTTCAAAATGTAGGTAATGTTACCCATATCATAACGTCAGGTAGCAGAATTCGTTGCGTTGGGAAGTAGAATTACGTAATATGTTACGTACGAGAAAATAGTGCTGTTCTGTGATGTACAGGTTCTAACTCTAGATGGCTATGAATAAAAAATAATATTAATTACAGTAGTTGTTTTCGTTTTTTGTAGACGTTATACAGGGTTATTTTTTTTAATCACCTGCAGTTTTTTGGTGTTGAAGTACATACTATATGAACATTACTATGGGATCGAGTCTGAAATCGCGAAAAAAAATAAACATTTTCATATACTAATTGATCAAGTAGCAAGTTTTAAATTTTTTATGAACATTTTAATAGATATGGACCTACCATACTGGGAATATAAGACCTATTTTGAAACTTCTAACCAACGTAGCTGTTTTAAAATTATGGCACAGGCATGGCGCAAGTATTAAATATTCCGGGAATCTCCCAGCTGAGATGAAATTAAATTTACGGTGGGAAACGCTAACCGAATTCGATTTTCCGCCCGTGGGAGCCTTAATGTCTTCAAACCGCAGGCATTGATAGTAAGGAAATTGGCTGGGGACATGCTGTATGGGCCAGATGTCCGATGTGAGATTTGCGAGGCATGCCCCGGAATGTGCCCACTTCCTTAGTGGAACTCAGCCAAATGATGTGGAAAACACAAAAAAGAAATGGTTTTTATATTTATAGTTAGCGACAGATATATCTGGTGTCTTTTGTTCTTCATTGAATGTATCTAAGTCGGGGTGAGTGACCTATTTCTACAATACTTTAGGTATTTAAATAGATATTTTTTTAAAGAGACGCTTAAAAATCAGTAAATGTTTCATTAGAAAGATAATCGAACATTGTTGCTTTTACTAATCATCGTCACCTCTTTCTTAACTTTATCATACTAGTATTTAGGAACTCAAAAGAAATAACAAAATATCCCGTGATATGCTGAGCTGAACGTCTTATTAGGCGGCGTATAACAATGATTTGTATTACTTTTTAGTGTTATTTTCTTGTAAAAATGACAAATATATTTTCTTTTTCTCTTCTGCATAGTACTTACGTATGTATATTTAATTAAATTAAAATTAAATAAAAATCCATAATAACCAAGGCAATATTTTGTCGACAAAAGTAACTTTAAAAGAAGTTATATTTAGAAAGTAATAGAATATACTATGAAAATGAATACCTACGAATTTTCGACAGTCCTATCACCATTACACAAGGAAAATTGATACTGCCTTCCTGTGTCGTGGGCGAGCCAGACGATCGTGTAGACAGAACAAACTCATTTGCCATTACTGTAAGTCCTATACTCTTTATTATAAGGGCGCTTACATGGTTTTTATAGTGCACGATAAATGTGTATATTTCTTGGCATTGCTGTCACTTCGCCGGCGATGTATGACGTCGTATTACTACCGACGATGTGACTTGACACCGACTATACGTAGATATGTGAGAATTAAATAACCTAGACTAAATGAAAATAGCTAGAAAATAGCACTAGAATAAAAAATATATTGAATATTATGAGGATTATTTATAAAAAGCTGGCTTCTGAAATGAAGAATACTTCGAAAAGTTATTATTCCTACATAATCCAAAGATTTTCTGTAATGTAATGTTTTTAAGTAAATTAAATTAAGGAATTAGTATATATCCCTTACTTTATTATTAACAATATTTACAATTATTTATAACAAATATACAAACTACATATAAAAAATACATGCTGCCGATCGATGGCAAGGTTCCCAGAAGGCTCGCGTTTTCTTTTTGGATGGCCAAGCTAACGCGTTGGTGGAAAAAGCTCCCCACCTGCAAAATTGTGTTAAAGTGGATAAATATATACACGTAGAAGCCTCGAAAGAAAAGTCGATATTACAATTTGTACGCCATGTTTCTAGCCCATAGTTGCTTTACAGTATGTAAATATTCATACATTATATGAGAATATTTACATACTAAGATTAAGGTTTTAAATTAATGTGTCATCGGCTGCAGTGATGGATGAAATGCTGGACCTTTCCCAATAGTTGCTTTAACTTCCGGTCCTACAATTTTCGAATCCATCCACCGCTGCCAATTTTCGTAGGTCATAGAGGGTGGAGAGGTCGGAAAGTCAAGGACGTCACCTTGATTTTAAATACGATAGGCTTTAATTTTATGTTCGTTGATAGTGGTATTTTAAAACGTATCTGATTTCATTGGATTATCCACTGAAATGACACCTTTAGACACATCATTGAAATGATGGTAATTTTTATTAAGTCTCTGTTAATAGTTTAGAAATTCCTAGGGAATTCTTCAAGTTATTAATGATTCTTCCCGATTTGGATTGGGTTATTGCTCGCGATTAATCCACTTTATCATCAGCTAAAACAACAATGGGCCGATTCTATTGTTTACAATTTAAACTAATATTAGTCACGTCTTCTCTCTTTTCCGCAAACATTATTGGAAAAAGATATTTTAGATTTTAGAGAATATTTTTCATGCTGTCATGGCCACTGTCTATGCCATCGTCATTTACGAATAAATAGTCGTGGCTAATAAAGGAAGCGATTAAATTACGTTGAATTAAGTAATCAAGCTAATATGACTAAATTTCTTTTATCCATTTTTTATGATTGTTATCCGACATTTTTATTATAAAATTATGAAACTTGTTCCAGTCCACAAAATATAGAATAGGTTAGGTAAATTCAATAATTTATGATACTGAGCTCTATAAAAAAACGGTTATTAATACCGAGGTCAATTAGCTACAAAGTAATTCTTTAATTAACAATTAATTTCAGGTAAATAAGAGCCTGCGCTGTAATATATGACTCAATAAAGGGAAAAGGTAGTAAAAGAAGCATTTGTATAACGACAGCAGTTCAAATAACCATTATCATTAAGGCGAAAATGGATCGCTTACATTTTCGTTGCATTTCTCCAAAAGCTAGGTTTTGTAAATTCGAACGTCTCATTTAAAAAGTAATTATTTTAAGAGTAAAAACTCGAAAGCCCATTTTTCCTATTGGTAGTTTATTTAATTTATCATTTATCAAGAAAGGACGCACCTTTTCTACGAAACTTAGTGCCCTATAAAAGCAATGATGCGTTTAATCACATTATGGGAATAAGAACACCTTAATACGGAATTAATAGTGCTTATAATCAGCAAATAATGAAATTAAGTCGGTATTAACTAATTCATTTAATTCGTTTCTATACCTACATCATATTACTTTTTATTTAATATAATTTTACGAGCACAGTATTTTGATAAACTCTCCTGCCTTATGAAGAATGAAAAGCCTCCTGAAAAGAATGTTTCCTTTTTTCATTATCTTTGGTAAAAAAATATTTACCTCCCTTATTCTTAGCACATCGGGGAGGTAGGAAGAGACGGTAACTCGTGAGTGCTCAGAACAGTAACTAACAGCTTTAGTTTTTGTTTTGTGATGCCTCTGATCTTCCAAGCGTTCACAGGCTACGGTAACCGCTTACCACCAGCTGTGTGCTTGTTTGCCGACTTTATAGTATACTAGCTGTTCCCCGCGGTTTCACTCGCATTCCCGGGATAAAAAAGTAGCCTGTAACCTTCGGGGATAGGGGATAATGTAGCTTTCTTTTAGTGAAATAATTTTTCAGAGCCAAACAAACAAACAATCAAATTTTTCCTCTTTATAATATTAGTATAGAAATACAATTGTAAGCTCATTAGCACCTAAATGCGAGTTTCGTTTTTTACTTATCGGCAGTTTGTATATTTTATTACGTTATATCTCTGAATACATAGAGCTTCTTATTCAGTTCCCTTAAAAACATTCTCAAAGAAGGGATTTGCGAAACGCTATCAGTGTTAGATTGGATCGAATCCTTATATTCGAATGATCAGAATGAATGTTAAAGTCAAGGCTGTCGTATACGATGTAATACGTAAAGATCTTATTTGATCTCTAATATGTACTTTATTGTTTTCATTTTACGGATACCTAACTCGTTACATAAGAAAGACGTTACGGGCTGAAAACAGTCTATATTGCATTGATCTTTAATTTGATTCAGCTCTATTAGTGTTATTTAACTCCAGATAGAAACTAATAATAACTTTATTATACCTATATCTGAAATATATTATTATATTAATTAACGTCAATAATGTATACATAATGATTACAGCATACAATGTATTGAAGGCTGAGGACTAACGTTCACTGAACAACTAATTAAAATCGCATAACGTTTGTGAGTTTGTGGATAGGTATACACAGTGGTATATGAAATGAGCGAAGAGCGGCAAATTATAGTCCTTTATTACCCGCGAGGCCGCGCGTCAGGTCACTACTGATTATTGTCCTAATTTACTAGGCTATATCACACGGTTATCCTGTGTCATCCTGTGTATAGTTGTATTCATTTCTATAATTATGCTCTCAAATCAAGTGACTTTGCTCTTTTAATTTTAGAATGACGCAGGTAGATTCGGAATTGGCATAATCTTAATGGATTTAAATTATTTTGAGGCAGACGCGATTAAGAAATTTGTTTATATACATAACGTCTCTCTTTATGTAATACCGAATACTTAGGTAAACAAATGTTACTCAAATCAGCAGAAACGTGAAACCTAGGATGTGATCAAATTATAAGAAAATGTGAAATTAATAAAACTTTTCTATTATTACTATTATTTACTTTATAGGTAACTAGTTTCTAGTAGGTAGTAACTAGTTTCCTACCCGGGGTTTTAAAATACATCGATCAGTTACTCTGTTACAGTATGACACAACTTAGATGTAGCATCGGCAAATCGTTTTCGTACACTTCACTTCCGATTTACACAACTAATAAAAATCATTCACTATCGCGTCATTCAACGTTCAACAAGATCATTTTCGCCGATCATTTTTTAACACATGAGTAATGTTGCAGGTGCACTCTTTTCGGGAACGATCAATTTTACGAATTTTGCCGATGCTTCATCTTAGTTGTGTCATACTATACTTCGAACTGAAGAAAGATAAACCAGCAGACACACTTTCAGATTTTTAATTTAGTAGCGAAGTACGTAGTATAAGTATTATTTTATAACTCAAGACTTCGTAACTTCTAATTACTATCACTACATTATTTTATGAATTATTATGATACAGTTTCACAAATAGCATATTATGTTGCATGCAGAGCGAATGATGTGAAACCGAGTTTTTTTTTACTTGTCTACAAAAGGTTGCAATATATTACATAAAACTACGAGTTTTATGTAATATTGTAAGTCATGAATATAAACTTTGACCAATATAATTGTATATAACTATGAATTATTAAGTTTCGTAACATCACGAAGTTGTATTACACTTTTGTCACATTTTATCGGTCGTTGGCGTCCTTTCTATTACTCTTTTGTCACGGCAAAATTTAATGAAATATTTCATAATAGCATGAAAAACTGTTTGCCATAAATCTTACATAAGTCAGTAATATTAAAATGTAATTTAATATTATGTAAAACCATTAAAGCAAAGAGAATAAAACATAATTAAGATTACAATAGAGATTTACGTGGTATATTTTGAATCACCTCTTTGTCATGTCATGATGTTAGAGAAACACGAGTGATTAATTATAGCGGATTTGATTGTCAGTATATTAGCGTGTTATATGCTTTTATTAATTTCGTACGTGGTGTTTTTAAATTTTTGTTATTTTATGGACAGATGGACTGATGGTCTGATGGTCGCGGGAAACCGCTGGATGCTGGTAGCGCAAGACCGGCCATCGTGGAGATCCTTTTGGGAGGCTTTTGTCCAGCAGTGGACGTCTTTCAGCTGACATGATGATGATGATGAAACTGATGGATGGACATCCAAGTCATCCTATAATGTCATCTGTCTGTCTCTCTGTCAAGGTCCCTTTTCTCAGAAATGCGGAGAGTTATCAAGATGAAATAAACATTTACTAATAAATATAAAATTAGTTAGATATATTATAATAATATGTTAAGATAGTTATTTATACTTAATGGATGTAAATACGTTGGTAGTGTTGATACCATAATGCCTCTGCCACAAACTCTCGACTTCTATTTAAGTTAACATCGTGTAAGCAATTAAGTACTACTGCTTAATAATAGGTAGTTATTTCTCGGTTCAGTTAACACATCCCTAATATTTGAAGCTCGTCACGACTCGCTAATACCTTCAAAACGTGTAACAAATCCACACAGCATTTGATACCTATCTGAACTTTTATACCTAGGTATAATTACCTATTCATAAAGAAAGCGAAGATAAGATCCGTAAAGGGTTATTGGAAATGATACTTTTCTTAAAAATCATAGAATTATATTTAATGTAGATTAGTGTCTGACTGAATTAGCTTCTGCCCGATATCACCTGCGTTCTAGTTTTTTTTTTTTACTATGTTTAGGCCTCTGTTTGACCACAATCTCACCGTGGTCAGTGATGATGTGGCCGATGATGGTAAGCACACAAAGCCTAGAAAGGAACTGGCAGGAATATTTTATGTCCCGGGATAAAACGTATATGTTATATATATATATGGTATAAACTCAAACCTCTTTATTCAGATTAGATCCTCATAAGGCACTTATGAATGTCGAAAGTTAACTTACAATTGACTCTACTTTCTCATAATTCTCTCTTAATTTGTTCGGATATCCGTCAAGAATTTGTGGATCTCTGTCACACAATTTCAAATTAATAATATTAGTGATTTATTGAGATGTTATGTACCATATAATCCTTACTTTGTCAATAAAATAAATGTTCTTGGTATTAACTGTTCAGATGGCATGAAATTAAAAAACTGAATTTCTAGGCTATAATGACCTTTATCGCAAACGTACGTTCACATTATAACTAATATTATAATAAGATGCCATTCTAAAATATATGTATATTATATATAGATTAAGGAAGCCGAGTTCAATAACCTTGTCAGACTTACAAAAGTTTTGGTTGAGTTCTGAAATAAAGAACGCCTGTTTTCGAAGTTTCCGCGATGAGGCATTGGTATCTTATTCTGAAGTTTAACGTCCGACAAAAGTAATTATAACTTAGCTATTGATTTTATTATTTATGGTTTTAATTATGTTTTTCCTTTCCTAAAAGCACAATTTCTTTGTGGAGTTCGAAGTCATCAACCCTCATCAAGGCAATCAACATCAGTAGATAGTAGCAGCACTACCACTAGCTATCGGTCCTTGAGTTATTTTAACTTATATGTATTTCTAAGTTTTATTATATACATTTAAGTTTATTTATATTAAAACTTCTGTCGATACTTTTATTTACCCACATGAAAGCAAAAAGCATATATTTTTTAAAGTATAAAGTGCCATTTAAATGAGTATTTCAATACGCTGTTATTAGGTTGTTTCTTACTTCACAGTTACAATTTAAAATGATACCACATTCAGTATAATTGAGTTTATTTTTAATTTTACCGTACAGACGCGATGTCGCTTCCGCGAATTTCGTTTAATTTGGCTCTTGGCAGAATTTCAAAATAATATAACTATTGGAAAATTATTATGAGTCTCAAAGATGTTTTAGCTCTTCGTTGTCTTTTATTTAAATATTCAGTTGGGACTTTTTATTAATAAATAACATTAACACTTACATTATTATGGCCGTGGTTGGAAAAGTTTTATCTCGTCCCTAAAATTGCTAGCGACAAGAAAATTTTGTTAAATACTTAAAAGATTTTGTGAAAAATACTTTCAGAATCTAAATATTTGTCATGATATCGATTTATACCTCGTTCAGCGCACTTTCTTGCTTAGCTCATTAATAACTTATCGTCATCTAGCATATTATTACTTAAAAAAAAAAAATATAACTAATGTGATGCTCTATTACTTAATAACTTAGTTATTTGTTTTCAGAATGCCTAATTAAGATTCAAAATTAATTTTAAATTGTCAAATGGCATAATTTAATTTGTTATCAATTTATTTCATCTGAACACACCATGTTGTTGCTTGTTTGAGTTGAGTTTACATTACAGCAAATTTTGTATTATTCTGGATAGTGTAGATTTGTGAGTACCTATGTTTCAATTATCCATCATGTTATATAAACTTAAAATAATATACAATCAAAACTTTTGATAGAACCCTTCAGTTTGTTTGTTTGAAAATTAACGTTCATATCGAATGTAAACAAAACTTTCACATGTAAACAAGTATCTAATATTAATTGACTTGATGTAGGTGGTAACTAAGTACATATAATATATTTAATTATATTAAATATTTTCTTCACCGACTCTACATGTGAAACCATCAATCAATGACAACAGAGTTTAATGGTATCTGAAGGAGACACTCGCTTAGGTATATTCTTTAAGGCAATATCATAAAGTAGGTATTTTGATTAAAATTGCAAAAAAAATCGCTTGGTACCTTTGACATTTAACATAATAGTACCTGGTTGACCGAGCTTTGCTCGTTTTTTTTAAACAAAAATAAAACCTAGCTAGATCGATTATCTCCCCCAAAACCCTCTGCATACTAAATATCATGAAAATCGTTGGAGCCGTTTCCGAGATCCAGATTATATATATTTATATACAAGAATTGCTCGTTTAAAGGTATAAGGTATGGAGCCTGATGCATAACCTGGTTTACCTATTTTTATTATTATAAGAAATTATAAAAACATATAAAAGGAAAACGTGGCTGACTGACTAACTGATCTATCAATCAACGCAAACAAAAATGTTGAAACTTTTGAACATTCAACCCCTAAGGGGATAAAATAGGGGATTGCGGGTGAAACCGCGGGGTGGAATGATATTCAAACATATTATCGTTAAAGATACCTACAACCCTGTGTGAAATACAGAAATCAGTTTAAATGGGCAACGAGGTTTTTTATTATAAATTAGGACCCGTAATAATTCTTGCTAAAATTATTTCGCGGACAGCGGAGGGCGGATAACGTTAATACTTATTTTCAAATGGCTCATCTGGCAAAAAGGCCTTATTCAGCGAAATTTCAAGTGATACATAGCGCCTACACCCCCAGGGAGGGCCTCCAACCATGAAATAAGATACGGGGGACTTCACACCCCAGAGCCAGACACGTGTTAACTTTCCTTAAGTGTTATTTTCCTAAATTAATTTTTAATAACAACTTTGGTAAATGGACTTTCATTATGATGATAAAAGTTTCCCTTTCATCAATGTACAATGAGCCGTCGTAATAAAAGTGATTAAAACTTAATAGATACCTCGTTATTACCTCCCTCATAAATTAAATTATCGCTTTTAGAAAATAAAATTTCATCTTATGAATGAAATTTTCATTATTCTGACTTACGTATGCTTCTGCACCTTCTTATTGCCATGCCTAAATATTAAAAAAATTATTTGTAGACATAATATAATTTTCGAAATTGAGCGTTTCGATAGCCATAACTAGATATTTGGTAGTACACGAACCATATTATATTGTGAACACAGTTATTTAGTATTTAAGCCGTATTTAAGCAATATTTAAAAATATAATAAAACTCCTATGTGAGTCTTGTATAAGATAAAGTCAAAATGTTACCACATAAGTTTTTGTACATATTACAGCAATAACGCCTGAAACAATTAACTTCCTCAGCTCTTAATGGCGGACAACATCAATCTAATCTACGCCGTTTTCTCTCGCCCAATTATCTTTTTTCCCGTGATGTCACAAGCAACGAACCGTGGCCGAGAACAAACTAATTAATTTTTACTCATTTACAAGTCGTTTGAGTTCTCCCAATGGCATTGTAAAATGATGGGGCATTTCTCACTTCAATCA
Organism: Tethea ocularis; assembly: GCA_963555595.1. Classification (NCBI taxonomy): domain Eukaryota; kingdom Metazoa; phylum Arthropoda; class Insecta; order Lepidoptera; family Drepanidae; genus Tethea; species Tethea ocularis. The sequence goes on along the minus strand of OY741972.1, from coordinate 6,167,258 downwards.
AAATGCTAACAACTCTTTTCGTGCGTTTAAATTTGTGTATTTATTTTATAAGAAAAGGTACAACGTTAAAACGTTGTAAACGAAACGTTGTTATTTTTATAATTGCCTTGAATTGATAAAAGTTTCCCTTTCATCAATGTACAATGAGCCGTCGTAATAAAAGTGACATTTGCATTGAAATATTAAAATTCAATTAGGCAACTAACAATAGGTAATTTTTAGCCCTAAAAATTCTAATTTGCTGTGATTTATTTTTTATTTTTCTTTGTTTCAGGTAAGGATTACATAAAACAAACGAGTCTCTAGGATATTCCGTTTTCACGCTGCCAGTCGGAGTACGGCTGTAAGTAAGTAATTCCATTAGGAGAGAGCTATGTATCGAGTTTCTGTTGTAAGATAGAACCAACTCGGCTATAGCTAATACCTCAACTTTAGTGGTTACTGTATTTGAAAAGGTCGCAGTTATCTTCGCAGTTCAAAACATTAGTATATTGTTCCATAGAGGCTACTACAGCGAAACTATTACAAGGAATATATTACAAGGAATATATTATAATGTTTTTATTTTTACAAAACCAAATAGTTAATTACAAAGGTATTTTGATAAAAAACAGTTAACGTTAAAAGTAGCGTTTTACAAATTCTTGAGTTCGTCAGTAGAAAGTAAATTAATAGTTATTTTTTTATATAGATAGAATTTAAAATAAATTTACTTACTTCAAAAAACTATGACAATATTAATAGCTTTTGGTTGGTAAACCTCATGAGATAAAGAAAAGAAATCTTTATAACAGAAATGTTAAACACAATTTCTAAATGGACAGCCGTATTTCTAAAACTGATATCTACGAGGATGGAGAGCCTATGACTATGATGGATTCTAGCACAGAAAGAAATAGCTTATAGTAACATTTAGGTTCTCAGTCAGTCTGATGATATTTCAATTAGAAGATAAATACTTCAAAAACATTTTAGATGTAAGAATAATTATTATTTCTATGGTTCAGGCCTGAAATTACGTAGGCACTAGACAACTACTGAGATGGGATTTTGCGATAGTCAACTTTTATGCGGGTAAAAGTATGGGTAGGTTACATTAAATTTTTAATTACCATAGAGTTACCTACTTAAAGTGACAATGTTCTAATTGGTTTAATACATTCATATAAAACATAATATAACTACAAACACAAATAGGAATTTCTAAATGTAATTAAAATTACAATTGCAATTATTTAATATTTACAAGAATATAAAACTTAACGGAAAAAGATACAACATTACATATATACAAAACTACGTACATTAATAAATTTGGCAGAATTTTAGGTAAGTATCCCTTAAATCTGTATGTTCTTAATATATAGACCTCAGGATTGTTAGGATCTATGTATGTAGTTATATCATCATAGAGTATCAAACTGTACGTAGAATATTATTACTCTGTGGTATCAATAACGTTACGTGTACACACACGTTAGTATGCGCAAAGTTTTAAGTTCCACAGAGAAACTTTAATGCACTACTAAAAGTAAGGAGTGTATTAAATGAGCTGTTGCCATCTCGAAGTGCACGGTGACTGAGTTTAATTGAAATAAAGCGCGTGAGACGGCGCGGCGCAACTAGCTACTTGAGAGTTTCGCGTCCCGTTTAAACTCATACATCTTGTTTCATACATTTTACAAACTCAATTAAGTGTTTGCAGAGGAGTTACACCACATAATTATATGTTCTAAATTTAGATCGTAGCAAGGTTTTGATCGCTTATTATAGGTATGCTTTGACGAACATTTTGTGAGTGTAAAATACATAATGATTTGGGGAGGGTGTACCTATTAGCACGAATCCCATGGATAGTGCTGTAAATAGTTATAAAGTTAAGCTGTGGTTATAAATAGTTATCGTTATAATCCTAAAAAATTTAGCATCAATGTATATCTGGGACATTAATAATATCTGATAAAAAGCCTTTTAATCGAAAACGTAGCCATAATGGAACGAGATATCTGTTTTAGTACTTCAGTAATGTTAATAGATACTCAGTTGGACTTACGTTGAATAGAATACGTGTATTTAATGCTAAAATAATTTTTTGTAATTTTTTTTTTAATGTGTATGGAAATATTTTAGTGTTGTTTTCCGCCCAAAAAATTCGAAATTCTTTCGACCTACTACCTATTACCCTCTCAAAATCACCCTGAATAAGTGCACCTCGATGAAGAAGATGAAATAAATATTAGGTACCTACCTACTTCCTTACATCCTTTATTACCTGAAAGTAATTTATAAATACATTGGTGCCGATTCTGTTGTTTACGAATTTAACTAATATTAGACAAGTCACCTCTCTTTAATTTTAACCTTATTTTAAAAAAATAGAACATTTTTAATGCTTAATCAGTTGCAGTTTAATCCATACCGTCGTAATGTACGGGTAAATAGTCGTGACCAATAAAGATCGCGCTGGAATGTGTGATCGGATTAAACTGACAGGACTAAAATATCTTGCATCCCTTTCTTATATTTACTGTTAGAAAGAGATATAGTGAGATTAAATTTATTTAGTTCGTAAACAACAGAATCGGCACCGTTATTCGGCACAAATTTTTAAACACAAAAGTGACGAATGTTTTAGAATATTCTACTAGGGACTGGATGTGGTTCCAACAATTTACCTAAAATTCCATTCCACGTATGACCGCGTTGGGAATCCAACGACTTCCCAGAGCGGTGAATAGAAAATTTCGAAGTGAAAATTCGATGCAAAACGTATTCACTACAAAGATTTTTCCCATTCTCCTACCAACTACCAAAAATTGGGTTATATTTTTCTTTCGTATTCATATTTTTAGTAGGTAACAATTTTCTTTTTGGTAATGTGGCTGTGTTTGCATAGGAATTTATTTATGAATATTGTAATTTTATGTTGATAAATTGCTATGGTTTGGATATAACATGCTATGCCCTATTCAGTATTCTGTCAAAGATCATGTTCTAACACTATCCATCCACATTTTCTACCATCTTCGTGTAATCCTACTCTTGCACCATAAACAAATTTGTCCAGTAAGCAATATCTGACAAGCACGATATAAACTTAGACAACGATACTCCACGAACTTCGGTCCCCAGAGTAACCACGGTTATGTAAATCGGGTGTTGGATAGATATAATTTAATCCAACACCGCCGTGTTGGCTAATCTAGGATTACTTGGGATTTCGTTAATTTCCTCACTTATTATCCAAAGGTAATTATGAAATGAGCAAACCGTTTTTACGTATAACGTTTGTTACGAAACTAATTGGTCTGTATGCTGGGCAATAAGTGCTTACTTTTTATGAGCAGTTTTATTTCAGGCGTTAACTATGTCATGAAACGAGCTAAACGATTCCTTTATTTGAAGAAATTCCCTACAAATTACTTAAATTTTACACCTCAATTATATTACCTAACTTTGATTAAGCTTTTGACACCGTCAACCAGATTTGCGTATTTGGAAATAATTAAAATGTAGTATGGTGTAGTTACTACTTTCAATCAAATCATATAATTTCGTCCAACATAAAGCAGCTATTTGAAAGTCACAAAATACCTAACATCATCTTTGTCTATGTCATCACTATCTAGCTAAAAGAGATGTGACGACCCTAAAGCACGGTGATCAATTCTGTTTATAGTCGCGCGACAGTTTGATCGCGTCGCGTAAATCACTGCGAGTTGCTTTACCTGACCCTATGCACCGAGGTGGAATAGGGCTGTTATCCTTTTACTACTTTATGGCTCTATTGCTTGACTACATAATCTACCAGAATGAGCAATAGCTTTGGTTTAAATTGGAGATGTTTCAACGTATTATGTGGATTGCAATTGAAAACAAACATACTTACCATACATAATATTTTGTTCGAAATCTAAGTAATAAGACTAATAATTGTGATTTTTATTTATTTTTATCTTAACAACCAATAGCTTTCCGCCCCGCGGTTTCATTTACGATCCCCTGCGGGTGGAACTGGACAGCTAGTAAGACATAGTTACAGAAGTTGTAGAGCTAGGTGAAGGAGATCTAGCCTATGAAGCGGTAGGTTATCTACTAGAAAGGACCGAGCGGGACTGAAATGTTATTCACTATGCTATGGCGCTTTGCGTTTGCCATGCGTCGGAGCAGCGTAACACCATATTCATATTTCATTTACTCCTTAGCAAAACGCTGTATTATGAAACGATCAAAATACTGGATGATGATGGATTTTAGTGCAAAAATGTAAGAATTTAATTATTTCTGTACTACATAATAACGATTGTTTATCTACGGGAAGTCAGCAAGTATATAAAACTAATCGATAGTCATGTCGAGATCGTGAATTTGAATATCGTGAATCTGATAACGCCGTCGTTAGACAGGTTATTGGTAGTTTGAACTATTGTTTTTTTTGTGACGTCATCTTAAGACTGAAAAAAACCAAATAAGTACCTGAATATTTTTCAATACATTTTTAATACATGTTGGATTCTTTCAAATAATTCAAGGAAATTCTTCTTCATTTAAACACTCGGGAATATAACAAAACCACAAAGACTTATAACTCTTTGAAAGATGTAGTAATGAAATAATGTTTACTTCTAACTTGTACCTAAGTTAAACAAAATGATTTTGAATGCTCTAGAAATTTTGGTTGCTTATAAAGTAGGTATACCTATTCAAGGACCTGAAATAATGTGGTAAAGAAAATTCTTCTTTTGAGAACAAAATGTAGGTTACCTGGTGTGTACGATACACCATGTGTGAAATAAAATTATTGAATTGAACTATTAGCATGGGCAAGAGATAAATGAACAGATATATGTACGTCACCCGCCTGGATGTGCTTAAGGTCTCCCAACTGCGTCCAGAATTGTGGAACAGCCTCCACAATTAGATGAAACGGTGGTCTGTCCTTAGGCAACTTATTAGGTGGCACTTCACTGAACTTTTAATGTTATTTATAGTTTTTACATATTTATTCTTGCACTCGAATACTAATTACGCGCGTCTGACAGCGACGTCAGTCGATTGGTCGATTGGTGCGCCACCATGCGGTGTCGCGAGGAGTTGGCGGGTGAATTTAAATTTGGAAAGCCCAAAACCCAACATTACCTATATTAGTAATGCCACAATAGAACATTTTCTATGATCGCGCAACACTTGGAATTTATTATTATACCTAGTACTATGAAAAGTATATACGGTATGAAAGATAAGTATCTCATAGGCTTATTAAATTATTATTTGCTTTGACCTGTGACTTTACACGGGATAGGTATAAGCTGTTTTGAAATATTTGTATCTGAGAATGTTCCAATCATTTCGCTACGGATAAAAAGAATGATTTTATATATTTTAGGGTATGAACTATTTGTATGCTAAATTTCATCCAAATCAATCCAGAAATGAAGTTGTGATTGAGTAAGCAAACATCTATACAAATACCTATATATACTGATAGGTACATACAAATAAATATGCATACATGTAAATACATATTTACCTAAAGATACTACATATTACTTTTAGTAAGATAAGTAGCTACTGCTAAAATGTTATTACAGGTTCTAAACTAAGTTGTTTTAATTGCTTAATTAATGTGCTTACAAACAAGCACAGTTCTCAAAATTTAGCTTAAAACTTTTTAGTAGCAAATCAATTATGAACACAGCACTCTGTAGATAACTAAAGAAAAATCATCGCCAAGAAATCCTCATGTTGAGCACTTACGATATTTCCTCAGGGAAAAAGATGCAGACTCGAGATACAAATTACTTCACTAAATTAATTTTAGTTAGAAAGGACATACCTAAAGCGGACATACTTAGAGCTGTGGTACATAAGGTATCTGATACTATATCAAGTGAGTAAGTTTGCCGATAAGCTTGTCGGTAGCGTGCTGGAAGCAAACAGCCCAGGTAGCGGTTATTGTGCGAGCACAAAGACGCATGCAGTGCAGATTCCAAGACTCGTGGAGATACGCGACGAGTCGTACTCGTAATTGTAGTTTGATACAGTATTACATACCTGCAATAAATGCTCACTAAATAAAAAGTAAATAGTATAGTAAATAAAAAGCGTGGTACGAAAAATACTCGTCATAAATCTCGATTTTGGTTTATCAATTGAGAGCTTAGACAAGTTGTCATTGTAAAGGTAAACATCGTGAAGAAATCTACATGCTCGAATTATTTCCTAATTTTAATGTGCTGCAGGCTGCAGACGACCACCTGATCCTATTTAGTCTCTAGATTAGGCCTTTAAAAATGACCTTCAAAAGCGAAACATGAATGCGAGTCCAAGTGACCTGGGCAGTGGGTACAACTCCGGTGTCTTAACTTAGGTACTAATTGTTAAATTTAACAGTCATATTCTAGGTACATTGCCTGGACATCAGTTTATATCAGCACATTATGCGAAACCAATCAATCGAAGCAATTAATACCGCAAGCAGCACACCACGAGACCACAAACTACGGTATTAATTCTTGGCTTGTTTAGTATAATTTAACATTGTCATGGCAAACTGAATGCATTGAATGCTGATAATTTGAAGTCTAGTCGCCTAAAATTGGGCTATATTACGAAACTCTCAAATCTGTCAAAGTAGATGACACAAAAGATAGTTGATAGGTCGATGAAATAATATCCGAAACATTCCATGAAGCTGCAAGTTTGAAAAAATTAACCCTACAGATCATTCAGTGAGAATGTTGCGTATTGTATTAAAGTGATCCCCTCAGGAAAGGCACAGGTCACAAGCGTTCCGTGGCACAATTCCCGCTTCCAACATAAGTCACTTCATACATATTCCCAGTTTAATCATGTTTATGTAAATGTTTGCTCTTGTTTCTGCAAACCCTTATTTAACTGATATCCCTTACGAAATTCGTAATAACAACAAAAAATCATTTCCTGCTGGAGTAGATACATTTTTTTTCGGAATTTACATTACCTTCGTCAATTTACTTACAATGAATGAAGCTCACAATGTTAAAGGCATAGGAGTATTATAGCCTTATTACTTTATTACCTACTCCGGAACATATTTTCTCTGCTGATAAAATGATTTCATATAAAAACTACAAATAAAATACAGTTTTTTTCGATAATCGCGCTCATTCATAAAGACGAAATCCTTTTCAAATTTGCCGAAATCCAAACTTTCGGAACGTCAGCATTGAAGGCGAAAATGTAGTGTTGTAAATATTTCAGCAAAAGAAGCACCAAAATAAATTTATGCTTTGAAGGCGACACGTTTGCAAATTTTGCAAATCCCCCCATGTGAAGTTTTCCGAGAGTAATTCTAATTTATAGCCAAAATTTTGCTGAGTTGGCACTGATCGTGCTAAATACATTTTCAACCAAAAACTTAACTTTCTTAAAAAAATAAAAACTACTAATACTATTTCTCTAGTAGCATTTTGTTGTATGTATTTACGCTACTTGCATGTTGTGGTTTTATTTAAATCACCAATCTATCTCAAAAGATCAATAAAATTTTGATAAAATATAGTAAATATCAGTTTTATTTTTCAATAGCTTTCGTCCCACGGTTTTGATGGCAATCTCTAAGGATATTCCCCTAAGACGTGATCTTAATAACAAACGTCCACAGAACTTTCGCATTTTTATGTATAATATTACCTATTAGGATACAGATGAAATCCACTCAGCCTAGTTCCCAATCCTAACAATATTTGGTATCTTAAAATGTATTGCAATTATTTAAGTTATGACTAAAGGTCTTATATTCTACTACTAAAACGTTTTATTGCACACTCAGTGCGGAACAGGGTTGCGTGGAATTGTAGATAAGTTGTCCTTAAACGATAGCAATGGGATTAATTAGGCGTATAATTGACTTTGTGTTACTTCTATTGTTATTTCTTGTTCAAAATCTCAATATCTGTATTGAATAATATATTTGAGCATAATTATGAATATCGAAACCATATTCAGAAGGCTGAATGTGTGTTAATTTCAGTATCCTTCTTTTATATATCTTTATTGAATAAAATGACCCCTTCTTGTTTGTTTGAACGAGCTAATCACCGGAGTTACAGGTCCGATTTTAAAAAATCTTTCACTAATAGGAAGCTACATTATCTCCGTTTTAGGCTACTTTTTATCCCGGAAACGCGAGTGATATCGCGGGGAACAGCCATTAGTTAATATTAGGAATAATACTATTTATTGTAAAGATAGTTTTCTCTTGGAAAATTCCACGCAATCTTACTCTACTCGAATATCAATAAAGGGACCAATGGAGCTACTCAATATCCATTGTAAACTTCTAATAGGTACTGCAACGTTTAAATTTGCTTTTCAGATGAATTATTACTCTCGTACTTTGTAATAGGATTTCATTGAAATCTACGGATGGTGTATTTACCTACAAACTTTACATTTAAAACTTAGTCTCTCAGAATTGAAACGAGATGCCGCAGATAGCTGAGTCCTTAACTTTTTATTTGAACATTTTAGAATTTACCTTTAGTCTAGATTAAGTATAGTCAGAGCCTAGTTAGTTATCTATTTTGGTATAAAGGTCAACGCTTTCCAACTGAAATTATCACATATTCGAGAATAATTATGATAAAGGAAATTTATTTTGATAGAAATTAAATCACTTATATTGAATATAGTTTTAATTAGGTTCCAAAGTATACGAGTATACCTAGCTACTTGTTTGGCCCAAGAGACGAGCTAGGCTATTACGCTCGCTCAAGTCCCAGATAACTAGTAGATAAACCAATTAATTAATCCTGAATACTTCACAAGCTAACTATGTGGCTGATAAACATAATACTGGCAAAGCGATCAAAGGAGCTGTGGTTCACAAGTCACATTATAGATAAACAATATTATAGGTATATGTAATGTTAAAATTCAAACAATAAAATATTGCAACTAGATTTTTGTTTGACGACCGCAGTAAGACGAATACCTTCATATATTAAAGCAATGATAGCTCAGTGGTAGTGTCATCTATGCTTTGACAAGGGTTCGAATAAATGAAAACATGTGAAAAAACCATAGTACCTACAGTGGTATATTTCATTGTAGTACTCACCTGGCTGGCTCCACCATCAAGTTGAAAATCTGTTGCCACGCACCTACCGGTGTTTTCGGCAGCTGCACTTGAGAGCCAGTTCCTTTCTAGACTTGTGTGCTCACAATATATCTAAGAGCTCGGTTAATATTATAATAATAAAAAGGTTGGAAAACCCCGCAAGCTTCATTTTAATTCACTCGCGTTTTCGTTATTCAGCGAATGGTTAAACCGTGTTCTTTTCTTTACAAGGGATTTACATGAAATCCCTGGCTGGCATCGAGATGCGTACGAGTTTGTTTTCGAAATAATATATCACACTTAGCTTTAGATTACTTTAAGCTCCGTATAAGAAGATATATTGAAGGCTTAATACAAGAATTCAGGGGTTATTTATCCTTTATTGGGGCATACGCGAAAAGATTACATAAAGCTACCCACGTTTAAGCAAAGTGTGCTTGGTCTAGCGAATAATTCGTGTAACAAGAAAATATGTTTGTTATTTAGCTATTAATATCAGAACGATGGTTTTCACTGAGCTATATGAAACAACCAAAATATATTTTCTATTTTCGCTTGTTTATTATGAACATAATATTTTCTCCCAAAACTGGTTTAGGTATCTTTCGTAGGTAACTATCGATGGTAAATATCGTAAAAAAAACATAAAATACGCTCAATTACAACGCTCTCAAATATGTGCACAAGTGCAGTCACTTGTGCCAATGCACTTGCAAATACATATCCATCAGGAAATGGTCATGCTACATCCTTTTGAAGACACGAGACGCGATTTCGCTCGCACTTGAAAGGGGAGTGCATTTCAGAGCTGGCTGTATTCATGTATGTAAATGTAGCAGCACCCTAATGTTGCGTTGGAAATCACTACCCAGTAGATACGAGGCGGTGGTTTCAGGGGATTATTTCAGACGCTTTTTAGGAGAAAATAATATTGCGTTTCTTTATTTTAAGTCTTGTTTATGGTTGATAGTGTCTTAAAATTTTCGTTTCTTTTGACTTGGCGTAGTTAGCCCAGCAATTTTGAACATACCTATGTATAGCCTGTATCATATGTATAGAACATATATATGTGTTTTGCCCCGTGGTTTCACCCTAGGAATCTTATATTTTCCCTTTAAAATAATCTTATGTTATTCCAGGTATGGTATAGGTATAGATTATGTGCTAACATTTCATCCAATTGCGATTAAATTACAAACATCTAAACTTTCACATTTATAATAAGTAGAACTAGGTAGGAAGTAGGATAAAAAATGATATTCAATATCTATACCTATATATCAAACTACTTCTGTAAATAAATATTATCATTGTCGATAAGACTCGTTCTCAATGAGCGATAACTTCCAAATTAAACAGAATAGTACAAATATTGGTTCCTAAACAGATTGTTACTAATCAGTCTCGAAGCGTATTTGACTATGCAATCTCAAACATCTTGTTAGTGCACTGCCTACGAATAAGGTTGAACGAACACTAGTTCAGTTACTTACTACAGCTTCTGTAGCTTGTACTGAAGACAATTAAACTTTTGCACCAGTCAGTAAATTCTGGTTCTTACTCGCTGTAGTTTGGTCTTTAAATAAGGTTCAAGTAGTGTTTCATACTTTATACATAAATAGGTACCTACCTCTAGACTAGTGTACGAGTCGAGGGGTATTATGTAGGTTTGTGAATTTTAATACCAAAAAGACCTTTAATTTAAAACCGGCAACATACATTATAAATAACGATGTACCTAACTGTTTATGTTGCATTATATAATTATGATTCAATATGTTTCTTGTGTGTAACATTATACAGCAAACGCTTCGATAACAAGCAAAATGGCGCTCTAATGACATTTTAATAGTGGTTCAGGAAGCACTAATACCTACGTTGATAAAAGCTAGTGATATTATTCACCCTTGCCTTGTTTCTGGAAAGAGCAATTTAGTCTTTTACACGAAATTTTGTGCATTAGTGATTTGAAGCCATATAATAGTTTACCAAGAATGTAATAAATAAGGAGCAGATTTAAAGCAAACATAAAATATACCTAATATTTAATAATCTGGAACATCCGGCGGGCGGCGAATGTTGGAAGCCTATTTTATTATTTTCCACTTTTTGCTCGTAAAGCATTCTAAAGCCGACCGACCCTGATGACATTAAATTAACCGCGGTCATTCCTGTTTATCTAATATAATCTTGTTGAGAAGTAAAAAAGGAATATGTTTTTTTGAAATACTTAATTAAATGATTAATTAATTTATTTGCGTACTACATTTTATAATACAAATTTTCGAAGGTAGGATGGTAAGTTCCGTCGTACGTTGTAATTATGTTGAAAAGTTTACAATTAGAATGGTTATTTTGAGATTTATTTATTAAGACAGGTAATAATCTTAATAGACAACAGTCCACTTCTATAATATATAGGAATATTTTTAGGGTATCTTTTGAGAAATAAAGTTCTTTAAACCTAATCTCTGATTGTACCCAATTTGGCGTTCAAGACAAGTCTTGAATTTTAAAAGTAGGTACCTAAATTTATAATAATTATTAATCATTTTGTTTTAACACGCTTTAGTAGCAACGTTAACAAGCGTTAAAATCTTAAATAAAAAGTTGTATTGACTTGCGCTTCAAAATCCAACTAAACAAAAAAAAACGAGGAAGTATAAATTAGAGGAGGGCGTGAAATTCCTCGGTGCGCTGTCAATCCGTACAAAGGCTATAGGTACAAGTATGACGGAATTAAAATTCCATTCAAATGGGCCTCTAAATAACCGTAGCCGTAGGCCGCATTCTATTTTTGTATATTTGTACGTAACGGAAATGGACAATTACAGAGGAATCTACATGGATTTTGCAATGAAAAAGTATGTATTAGGTATTTTTCAATGGGGATGGTTGCCCTGACGCGTAGAATAAAAGAGCAGCGTGTATAAAATCTCCAATGAAAAAAAATAAATAGTTATGTCAAACTATTGTCATGTAGGTATATCACACACACTATTTTGCTGGTAAAATAAATATTTGAGTTGGTTTATTACACTTTATTCCTTCCACCTATTAAAAAAAAACTAGCATTCGTTTTTATATCACTTACCTACTCAAATATATTCCAACATATGGTAAAAGGGTTTGTATTTCTTTCGGATCCTTTTAAACGGCATCTCAGAGTACTGTATATTATCGAAGATTCCTTTAAGTGGGCCCAGAACGCCTGTTTTCCATAAAATTCCCGATAACAAATGTATGTCAAGGACCGTAAGAGATACTCGACATTCCTATGCTGATGGGACATGTTTTGTGACCATTTTGTCCATAGATAAACTTTCTCAAGGAATATTTTTTGAGGGTAGGTACCTACCTACTTGATGGAATTTATTGAAAAGTACTGTTAAGCTAATAAAAAATACAGGAATTACACTTTTGATGTCGAAGATGGAGAAAAATCTCTTTTGTTTGATAAAAGACGTAAATTATGTAAAAATATAGTTATTATATTTTCGTATTGTGTTTAAGTAAATTGGAAAATAGGAGGATACAAAGTATATAGGTTAAGATATCATTTATTAAAATTATATCCTTTCAGAACCGAATTTTCACATTTTCCTCCAACCTCAAATATTCAGAATTATATAAAACAGAGTTTATTTGCTTACTCGCAAAACGGTTGCGTATTTACACATTTTTAACCTTTCTCCAGACAAATACGTAGGTGTAGGTACCTAATCATAAAGCAAAAAATATATATAAAAACAAAATCCGGCGAATTTGCTAAGGATTGTTTTGTGAAGTTAAAAGGTCAGCTTATTAGATTTTTACTAATGAATTTGATATAAAAAAGGGGAAAAGAAACATTTCCGGGTCATAAGGGGCGTCACCAAACGAATAATATATGCGATTCATATCGTCAGAACCATGTGTTTAAACAAAAAATTTTTGCTGTCTCGTCATATACCAAAGATTTATTTTTCAGAAAGTCTATTGATATGGTTTTTAGTAACTTTTAAACAAGTTTAATTAACCTAGTGATAAAATTTTGAAATACGGTAGTTTAAAAAATAATTATTTGTGATAAAGTAACACAAACATCCTAAATAATTTCATCATCAATTTCAAAGGAAACCAAATTCGTTAGGCTCAACTAAACTAATCAGGACGTATCTGCATACGTATTACGTACCATACATACGTATACTGGTATATACATATATTTCTAATTAATTACGTGGAGTGGAAATGCGGAAGGTTTCCTATTAAATCGCGTGTGATATCCCGATGTTTGCAGGTCATTAGAGGATGTAGGGGACTGATCTTTACATTTTCGCGACATTGGTTTCGCTTGCCCTTTTCACGCCACCTTTGCTTACATTAGGTACCTACCCTTTTTATGTATAATTTGTTAACTTTAATTTTTTCGCGATAAAATTTGTACATCTACATGAATTTAACCCATTGAATACAAGAACTTAGATTAGATGTAAGTAGGACTTTTTGCAAGCTGTTTTTATGAGTTACATTTGATGAAGAATGAAACCTCATACATAGTACGATCGAGTGGTATGATCTATTCTGTAATCAAGAAGAACAAAGAAAGCAAAAACGCGTAACAAATTTAAGCGGCTTTATCGCTACAGCGATTTCTTCCAGGCAACCTAGGGTAATAGGATTTAATATAAGAAGGGTATGTCAAATACTTACATAAAATACATAAATACAATTCTTAAAGAAATAAGTACCCTAATACTTAGACTATAATAGGTATTATGATAAACTTTATTCTATAATATACAATATTTACAATTATTTACAACTAATATACAAACTACATAATATAAAAAAAATCCTCGAGGCGGCCGCTGCTGCCGATCAACGGCAAAGTTCCCAGAAGGCTGGCAGTGTTCCCTCTTTGGATGGCCAAGCTAATGTGTTGGCGGAAAAGCTCCGAAACACACTATATTTTATAAAATACATTCATATTTGGAGCGCTTACCCTTATAAGTAAATAGAATGTTAGTTGTACATATTTAAGTTTCTCAAAGAAGGGAATAACAAACTAAAATTACTTGTTTCTATGAATTAATTAATTTTGTTTGTTTAATACTGTTTAATTTCATAAATGTATTTTTTTATTTAAGAACCAAATTGATACGATACATCGCATCGGTTGTATAGTATTTTTAGTAGTATTGTTTAAAAATAATAAAATTCGGTCAAAATCATTTAAAGGACGACCTCGTTAAATCAAAGCATCAGCAAAATTAATTATTCAGATCAAACTGTCTATCACAGCATACAATTACGTGTCACATTGGAGGGGTAATAGTAATACACTAGGGGAAAAGGATTTTGTTGTAACATAGGCTTAACTAAAGCAGATCAGAGAAGCACCTTCGCTGATCATACAAATGATCTTTTTATTGGCTAGCTGTTAGTGGGCAATTTAAAATTTATTACAGCAATTTGTATTTGGGATTTTCAAATAAATATGTCAATAATAATCTCAAATCGAAAGTCTTCGACCTGTGTATGTTGCCAGTGATGACTTATGGAGCAGAGACATGGCCGCTTACGATGGGCCTCATAAGAAGCCTCTAGATCACCCACAGCTCGTAGTTTCCCTGCGAGATGAACAGAAATCATCAGATCCGCAGGCGAGACATAGTCCGAAGAATTGCCAAACTGAAGTGGCAGTGGGCGGGGCACATCGCAGAAAACTTTACTAGCCTACTTAGTAAATAAAACCTAGATTTTATAGCGTGACTTTAATGATGACTTCAAGATATACTTGATTTAACACGTTCCATGCGACTGACGTGGCGAGAGGATCCTTAATTCGATTTGGGAATTGTTCTAAATAGACCTCTCAGTAGTTTTGGTCGTGCGCTCTGAGCATACAAAAACCGGGATAAGTTTCTTGGAAAGTTTGACTCGTACCATCTAAATTAACTCACAAGAAATGCCTTTGAACTATACCTTCGCTTTATTTATTTCTTTGTTTGATATACCTGCTCTTAAGCATATAATATACCCAAATTCTTCTGGGATCTTTCTGTATGTAGTTTAGTTTACTGAATCTAATATTTGCAGGTAGCAAACTTGCAGCGAACATTCTTGGCAACATGCCATGGCAGACAGGTACATGGCCCAGCATGAATAACATACTTTATAATAACCTTCTCTAAACTATGGATAAATTATTATACATTCCAAGTAAAAAGCAAGATTGTATGAATATATTTAACTGTAGCTAATGGATTTTTTACAAAAGTGGACTAGATGTCATCTGCATACGAGTAGAATGCCTTAATCGGTTCTAATATCAGCGAACATTAAAATATTGCAAAATAATGGCAGCAACAAGGCTTACCTACATCAAAAATAATCACCTGAGTCATAACAACAATGTAACTTAATTAAAGTTTCCCACTGAGGCCATAAGACACTTTTAAATGTCTTTAGTTCTGTAACTAACGTACCTAAAGTGTCTACCTACGATGACCCTTTACCTGGTCATAATGTGAGACAATATGTCGTAATGTAAGGTCCTTGCAAGGGTCGACTTATTCTATTATAATCATATAAACTTACAAGTGTCGTTTCTAGTCTGTACTGTAATCACCAGGTCAAAATGGCCTAACTAAACTGAACTCCGATTAACCTTTATAACGAATTACCTAGTTTTATCTCACTTTGTAACACTGAATTAATAACATTTATTACCACTAATCTTATCATTGTTCATGTCATTTATTTCTGGATATATTTTCTACATTATTTCGTTTTAGTTTAAAAAAAAAATTCTGTTCCAGGTAATTTTCAATTTTATTTGGAGAGCTATTGGTAATTACGAAAATGTACTTATACAATTTTAAATATGAAACCGATAGAGCTGATGTTATCTACTCACACGACCTAGCGCATAAATACGTCGATCTTCCATGAAGGTCGCTAGTTTACGACAGGTGCAAATAAAAGATACAGCAAATACTTCAATGAATAAAAGCATACTTCTTTTTTTTCTCGACGCGTCTAGAGGCGGCCGACAAACTTCATAATAACAAACTTTATGCATCGATAAAGCCCTTATCTGGAAGCACCCTTTTCTCAATAGCGCATTCTCGGCTGGTGAAAGGTACAAAGTCTACATGTATTCATTTTACTTTAAACCTTTTTGTACAAACTATACGGTTGTGTTTCAATTTCCTGTTGTCGGTGAGGTACTTAATTTACGGCCAGGTGTGGGCTCTTGTCGCTCTGCTCTTCCATTCAGAGCTTGCACAAAGTGGGACACCTTTAGATTGGCGGTCTGAGATGAATTTGTCCTCTTCCAATGTCACTTCACCTATTCACAATAGATTTTGCGGGCAACATGACAGTTACAGTCAGTTTGTGACGTCATACAACGATTATTTTTGTTCGTATTTTTTAAGTAACAAATACGCCTAGGTGATACTAGGGCTTTACTAGGGCTTAGATTTTTGTTAAAGCAATTTCGATGTCAGAACCATTTGTGGGTAACTAAAAATGCAAACAAAATTTCAACTTTTCAACGTTCTGTGTTATTCAAACAGGAATCATAACTTCCTTTCATTTCTTGTTCATATCGTTATATGAATTCAGTATTCAGAGCGAAATTGAACGCATCGCCTTCAGACGTTGCGAAAACTACACTTCGATTAGAAACATTATATTAGAACAGTCTAGTAGTATTTCCAGGTACTTTTGACGACTTTTATATTTCAACAAATTAAATACCTTCACATTTAATTTGTAGCTACTAATAATATAAAATGTGGTTTCTGGGAATATTGTTAATCGCGTGATTACACGCCGTAAAAAATAAATGCGAATGGACGAAAATTGGCGCAAGAAAGAACAAACTCTGGAATAAAATAAAGGATCTTTTTCCGTAAAAATATAAGCTCCAAGCTCCATCGAGAATCACAGCTCTATATTAGCGATAATATTAATAAAAAATTAACATTTAATTGCAACACAAAGCTTCTGTGATAAAAGCATTTGCTACCCATACAGTCGATAAAAACTCCCAAAATTTCATTTTCTAGCTCCAAATTGCTATCTATGTAAAGATCTATAAAAATGTAAAGAACTACTATCAGGCTTCTTTTGTAGCCTATAAATAGTGACTGATAAAAGTTTAATATCTCGATGTTCCAACTTTCGAAGCTGGCAGTAGATAATAAGGGTAAAAGATAAATGAATTCCAACAAGTGCTTGAGCACAGGTAGCTCTATCATTTGGCAGAGAGTAAACAAAGGGCCAAATCTGCACAAGTAATTACGGAGCGCATCATATCGCACTTCTCGCATTCTTTTCCTGGGATATTTTTTTTAAATGAGGTGTTGGGTTGAGGATAGGGGGGAGGTTGCGAGGTTTCATTCTGTCGTCGGCTGGCGGCAAGTCCGTCTGCGTCAATTTAGTTCAGTCAGTAGCTTCATGCCCTCTGTAAGGGGTAGCTGCGCGCTCTACCCCGCGATGCCGCATTACGGCTTCTCTCGATACATTCGTGTTGTAAAGTAGTGAAGTTTTATTTTTGGGACTCTTTTACGTTTTATATAGGACTCGGATATATGTGAGTTAATACTCGTAGTACCTACAATACTGGCTGGAAACATTTTCACGTTACGTGTAAGGCGTAATGAATAACACAACTAGTACTTATAATATTTATTAATTGTCTTCATTTTTTTATTAAGTTTACGATGTTGACTTACGGCATTGCTTTTGAAGTGAAGGATGCTCACTAACGCGAGTAACGCGTTAATTTTGAATAAATTTCTTGATGCTACTACACTTTTCTACGACATGTTATATGTTTATGTACCATTAAAATATTGGGTACCTACTAACGTTGAATGTGTTTAATGCTTTGATCGTGCGACTAGGAAGAAGGAGTACCATAACTTGATTACAAACTTCTCTTTCACTTGTTCCAAAATTGTATATTTGCTTCTTCCTTCATTGGATTTTTTAAATAAAAATATGCAGACTTTTTCGTGTTTAATCACAATAGGGTAGTTTACTGACATATCAAATCAGCTACTTTTTAATAAATGTCAAAACGATAGTTTATATGGACTTTTGTATGAAATACTAACCTAATGACGTCATAGTTTCACAGCATCAAATGATCTACTCTTAGTGGTTCTACTGGTAATTAAAAATCATAAAAAGCATTAAATGTACAACATATTTGATGTTTCCACATGTTTTTAGATGTTTTATGCATTGGTTAGTGTTTGGTAATTTATTTTTGACACTGTAAACTAGCCTATTACTGTAATATTTTTTATGTTCTTCATGTTTATGTCATACTCGATAAAATTACAAGATTTCATAGTTCCTGATGAATGCAGTTATTTTCTTAATACATTCACATTGCACGGTTTAGTGTAGAAATCCCACCTCGACCCTAAAATATTTCTACCACAACGTTTATTTATGTAGGTACTATGATTCTACAATTTAATTTCTACTCTACCTTTTTTTGTGGACAATCTATAAAATCCATCCAAAACAAATGTATGTCAAACGATAATCAAGGTCGGAAATGGATTAAAGGATGGTGAATTACCACATATTCCATTCCATACAATTAATTGAAGGAACTTTTTTAATATTCAGCCATATTAGCTATAAGTCGATTATAACCTTCCATAACCGCGGGACCCCACACCTGGTACCGACAGGTCAGGGTTTTTTGTTTACGGTTTTACCTTGATACGGAAGGTATGATTAGGTTAGTACCTAGTCTATTAGATATAATTATAAATGGTAGAGTTGTATGATTGATCCACCAAAAATATTTTTCACCCATTGATTTAGGTCTTTTTACCAAATTACCAAAAATATTTTTTACCCATTAATTTACGTCATGAGGTACATACATTCATGATACATTCATGAGATATTACTAATAAAATATGTTTTCTGAATAAGCCCTTCAGGCAAAGCTTTTTGAGGTGGAAATATAAACTACTTATAGGCTATATTCAAAACCGTTCTAATGCGGAAGTTCGCACACATATTTTTTGCAGTCCATAATGACAGTACATACCTACTATTATCACCAATATTTGAATAGGGCTTTAGTGGGTATACATACATTTAATTAATCATTCATTTCTGAAGTATCAAAGATTTAGTGAAAAAAAATTGAGCACCACAATAGGTAGATACACAAAATCTTTAAAGGTAGAAAAAAAGTTGAAAATGGTTTGAAATTTAGTTCAACTTATTTGTCGATAATCTGCAGGGTTAATTTAGTCACATTTGCAACTTCATAATTTGTTTCGGATGGCATTTCATCGACCTGTCAACTATTTTTTGTTTCATCTTATTTGATAGTTCTAATTCTTAATATATCCCAATTTTAGGACAAAATAGTTATGTTAACGAAACATATTATGAAGCTGCAAATGTGACAAAATTAACCCTACGGATCCTGGTTTATGATATAGGTAGTTTGTATATAACACAAAAGTAATTTCTACTAAGAAGTCATGTAATTAAATAAGACACAATATCTATTAAAACTAAATACTATTTATAAACCTAGCAATTTCTCAATGTCTGTCTGTCTGCAACGAAAATAGATTAGCAGTTGTAAAACTTCAAACTTCCTTCTCTCGCAAACCTAATTCTAGATTCTGAATAATCAATTAGCTGCTTTATTATTTACTACTCTAAGTTTAGTTTACGAAAAGAAGATTGTAATTCAGAGTTTGAGCTTCAATATAAACGAGAGGAGAACACTGTTATCTACATCTTATTATTATCAGTATGGAAAGTATGTTTAACCTTGTTCCTTTAATATTTTATTCATACTTTGCTTCCGCCCCGGGGTTTCCGAAATAAAAGTAGCCTACGAGTATGTTACTGATCCATTTCTCTGTTGCTTCGTGTAAGTAAGACAAACCAACATACACATACATTCGCAGTCAAAATATTATTAAGGAATCAGTAAATATTACAAGTATAAAGCCATAAGATATAAAAATATTGAAATATGTAGGTACATTCTATAGTATGTAAGTATTTGTAAATTAAAAAACCGGCAAAGTGCGTGTCGTACTTCGCACATTTAGGTTTCCGTACCAAATGTATGTTGGTTGTACTTAATAGGAAAATGAGGGAATTTCTATACTAACATATATTATATATTTAAATATTATGCCACCCCCCCCCCCAAGACACACGGGCCAGCCCCTTTTAAAAACAACAAGATGCATAAACCTACTGTAAAAAATTGGAAAACTGTAGCTCCGCTAACCGCTTGGCTGTAAAACCCGTGTGACAGGCGCCGTACCGGACCGACGGACATGTGAGTGACAGCAGTACCGTAGGGCTCTGTTTGGAACCTTTGGGTACAAAACCCTAGAAAGAGCTATCATATCAATCTACATAAAACTTCTATGTTCAAAGCCAGTTAAGTTGTGTAAGTCCTAACTATAGACCCGCCCCTGTAATTTAATATGCATGTACTTATTATACATATAAACCTTCCTCTTGAATCACTTTATATATTGCTGAAAACTGCATTAAAATCCGTTAAGTAGTTTAAAACATCTAAGCGAACAGACTGCGGAAGCGACTTCATTTTATACTATGTAAAGATAGTAAGTTCAGATACACTATTCTCATTTCTAGATCTTATGCTGTATCCAACGCATAATAGCTTCGTCTGATGAATAGACCATGTTTTACTTAATTAGCAGGCACAGTTATTAATGTCCACCCATATCTCGGTGCAAACTGTGATTGCAATTTATAGTTCCGATCACAGTCTGACTGGTTTCTGGTTTATCGTCAGTCTTATAACTGTACACTACTTATTGGTCACAGATAAAATAAATTATTAATGCATATATTATACCTATATAACACATACCAATTGCATTAATTAAATTTTATTGAATTATAACGTTTTCTATCGATTCCTTTGCAATATATAATTATTTACGATTAAGTACTTTATTTTATCGAACTGTAGGTACAATTATTCTTTTGAAATGAAACCTTTTTCATGCTCCTGTTTTACCCGCTTTCCTGGGATAAAAAATAATTTTATCATCGTAATTAAGCACAAGTAACTCTAAATCGCAGAGCATTATTGCTAGTTCATATTCTAGAATAAAATCACCATTATTCAATTGTACCTATCTACTCATAGGTAAACAAATACCGAAGATCTTCTGGGAGCGAAAGATCTGAGGGAATAAATAAATCAAAGAGATATTTTATTATGATTTTACATTAGAATTAAGAATCTGTCTAATGTAAAGTGAATTTATATATCCCGAAGTTGTAGTATTAGTTAGTTAACACAATGACGCTTATACTTGTTATTTTAGGGTTCAAACTTGACTCAAACAAAATATAGTTTCATGTCAGACAATAAAATATGGGTATAATACGTATAATAGCGAGACTTTGTTGGTATGAATTATTTCCTCCCCCGAATAATAGCTTTCAGAATAATTAAATAACTGCGGCCTTCGTTAATAATTATTCAGCTACTTTCTATTGTTTTGTTAAATTTATATGAATATATCCCCTTTTGTTCTAAACAAAGTTCAAAACGATTACATCAAATATCAATCACGTTGTAAAAGAAACATCTTTTATACGCGTTCTGTGCTTTGTTACCACCTTCACATCACTGACTATGGTGAGGTTGTACATGGGCCTATACATAGAAAAAAAATCTATCTCTCGATGGTTTTAAGTTAAAAGCACACCCACATTATGAACGTATTATTAGTAAATAATTCGACAGCCCACATGTATTTTTTGTGACATAGACTTTGAGCACATGTGAATATGTCTCGGCCAAATATTTTTTTATCATAGTCGTGTAACATTGCCGTTGGTTGTCCCATGCAATATGCGACGCGGCAAGACGCACATTTTTCTGACATAGAACGTGACTTATTGTATCTATTCAATGTGTTTTTTTTTTGCCTACTGCCGAGTCTGATTTGAAAGCGGGTCTTTTATAAGTAAAACTATATTATCCAAACCTCAGTGTCTGATTCAAAATGCTGATTTACCTATTTTTGTTTTAAAAAAATCTGTTAAGTATATGCAATGTGTTGATGTTTAAAATTTGTTGTGGGTTGGTTTTCGGGTAAAACTATAGATCAAAGGTCAAGCTACTGTCCAGTTAAAGTATCTACCTACTTACCAAGTAAGGTTAAAAAAAAATAGTATTAGTAGACATAAACTTTATTTTAATAGTCGCCAGGATATCTTACTTACTTACTTTTAATTATAAATAGTCGCAAATATTAATTGGTAAACAATATTATTTCAGTTAAGAAATAATATAAGCTATGTTTTGACTAAATTATTGACAAGGGAAAGTCAGCAATTTTTTTTACAATAGTAAAATTACAGATATAAGAGTTTTTACGCATTTAAAATTATAACTGATAAAAAATATTTAATACACGTACATTTTGATCAAAACCATCTGCTTGTCTATATTGGAAACGTTGGGGCTTCATTAACTATTGTCTTGTAATGAGCATGTTATATCGCAAAATTAGATAATTTCGAATTTATGTAACACTAGCCTTCGCCCCGCGGTTTCACCATTTGGTTAATCTTATGTTTTCCGGGTATAAAAAGTATAGCCTATATGTATGTTATTCTAGGGTGTGATCTATCTATATGCCAAGTTTCATCAAAATCCGTTCAGTAGTTTTTACGTAAGAGAGTAACAAACATCCATAGATATATTCATACACACATACATCCTCCGAAACTTTCGCAATTATAATATTATTAGGACTAGATTACTCTTGCGGTTTCACCCTATTCCTGAAGGATCTTATGTTTTCCCAAGATAAAAGTATTCCATATATTTTTACAGACTATAAATTTATCTATTCTCAAAGTTTCATCCAAGTCCGTTCTATCTTTGATGCGTGATTGACATACATTCAATATCTCACATTTATTATATAATAATTATGTATTATTAGTCGAATATTAATAGAATATGCTACATAGAGGTTGGATAGATAGTAAATGTATGCTCAATGATAAATTAACTATAGGTACGTAGGTATCCGAATGGGTGAAACTTCAATAGCTTTGACTTTCATATGTACCCTAAAGATTTGGTCATAAGGTTTGATTTCAATATGTCTACAGATACTCATTTCTACTTTAAATTCCTCCTTTCTACAAGACCTTTTATTTTAAGAATTAATTTTGAATCACATCAATGAAAGCTTAAAACTAAAATCAGGAATTTTCGTGAAAGTAAACTAAAGTAAAGTCTATATTCAATTTGTTAATCGTTGAATGAAATGTAATTAATTAATTGATGAAAATTCGTAGCCTGATTCATTTTTTTAGCATAATCTATTTACTTTGTGGCAGTTGAAAAAATGAATTTATCTTGATCGTTTTCAAAAAATTTTAACACATCAAAAAAATCACACATCGCTTAAGATTATATGTTAATAGTTTTCGGTTCACGGCTCTGCATTTCCAAGGAATCTTTGTTTCATCAAATCAATGAATCTTTTGTTATCAAGGATTAGGGTAAAACTTGGCATAAACATATGTACCAAGTTTCCTCTAAACGCCTCTTCGTTGACGCATGATAAGCGCGTGATTGAGACACAAACATCTGAAGTTCTAAACTTCCACATTTATAATAGTTCCCACTATCTGTTCCCCGCGGTTTCACTCGCATTCCCGGGGTAAAAAGTAGCTTTAAAAGTACGTTTGAGGATAATCTAGCTTCGGAATATAAAGTAACTACGGAGACTTCAGCTTTAATATTAGTGTCGATAATAACTTTTGTTTTATAACTTCGTAATAAAAAAAAATTGGAACAAATATATTTGCCTAACACCATATTATAATTAGTACGTCAGACATAATAATTGTTTAATTGGTAGGTAAGTTTAAATACTAGTCCGTAACCAGCTAGTAAGTGAAATTCATAAGACGGCCACATCGTAGCTTCTCTGATGATATAAAAAACATATAAGGAACATAGCTTCCTTTCATGTCATCTCTCTTTGACGTTTTCCCATCGAGATGCGAGAGTAGAAATAGAACCTGTCTATTGGATTTGCATAAAGGGTTGGGCGTGTACGCATCAGGCGTTTATATACAGGTTGTATTTAATCTAGAAGAGCAAATACTAAAAACCTGGAACAGAAATATATGTGAGTGTCAATATTATCCCACCAAAAACATTTTCATATAAAATTTTACCAAGCTGAGACCGTATGGCTCGCACTGTCAACAAGTTATCAGATCTCATGTAGAGCCAAGTTTCTAATTCTACATGCCCTAATTCTACGCGATCTAACTTTACTATACACTTTTGTTAAAATATGTGGCATGGCCGTTTCGTTACTAGAAGAATTGTATAACAGAAAAGTAATGAACAGTGAATATATAATTTTTCGCCTTACGCCCACGTGATGGTAGCGAAACGGCCAAGCTACGTCATTTTTCGGGTTCCAGTGATAGGTGCCGAAACAAACATAACCCAATGCTCACTGTTACAAATTGACGTGATTTTTGTTTTGCTGCTTAAAAAGGACAAGCGAACACACACACTTTCGCATTTTTGATTGAACTATCCCCTTGCAAAGGCCTCCCAGCCCTCTTCACTCCTCTCTATTTTCTGAGGACCAGTTGTCCTCCAAGATACAAGTTAAAGGATAAATGATTCTACAGATGCCTACAGGGATTTCCTTGTAGGCATAGATTCATCCATCCTGTATATTCTTTCTGTGAAGCATGTGTGTATAGTACAAAATTTCCACTAAAGCTATTCCGTAGGTTACTCTGGTATGGAAATTCAATGTTATTGTCATATGAAGTAATATTTTATGTTATGTTACTATTTAATTCGTTGTCAGTATTATGGAACCCTGTTTTACGATGAATTTAATAATAATAAACACGGCACGCATAAACATTATATTATCAGCCAAAGTGAGCTTTTTTCGAAGTTATTTCTTTTTTAAAAACTGCAATTTGTATGAATATGGTAGAATTGGTAATAAAATAGGGCAAAGGTTAAAAAAATGTTAGGCTTATTGTAATAATTCACAAAGTTATCTGGAATTTATAATCAGCTAAAAGCAGCAAGAAGTATTTAAATTAAAAATTTTGAATGTTCTAACAAATAATATGATTTCTTCGGTCGCGTATTCTTCGAACTTTTCTCATTAGTGTAAATTTTAACTAAAAATTTGTTTGGTATGATGGAATAAAGGGTTTGGTTTAATTATTTTCAAGTTACAAGAATAAAATATATTTTTTGTGAAAATATCTAGTAAAATTATAAGAGTACCTACAATAAATAGGAGAATTCCAATCAATTAAATTTCCATATTGTTATTGCATGATGATATCTTTTCTTCATAAGAGGCTAAAGTTAACTTTAACTCGAATATAACGAGCCCCACTATCACTAAACAAACAGTCGCAACTACAAAAGCGAGTAACATTCACAAAAACAGTTTAAACACTTCTCGGGTCGAGATATTCGGGTAAAAGGGGCATTAACTTAACGACCCTGCCACATCCAACAGGTAGAGAGTAAACCTTTGTATCCACCCACGCTCCAAACTTGAGTAACTTACCGATCGCAATTTTATTGTATGTAGGTCAGGATCACTTCCAACTGTACCCAAGTACCGATGTGATCCAATCCAGCGCGGCTTCCCTCGAACCATTTCCAACGAATCTCATTAAAATATAACTTTAAACATGCATAGTATTTTCTGTACGAATGAATGGATTTCTTGTCTACGAGATCATAAATAGTGGTTATAATCGGATAAATATTTTGAGTTAGATTTTTCGCTTTGTTTATTATTTCTATACGATTGCTGTTTTGATTACCATTTATAGGCGCATAAATCCATTTGAACGTGGAATAGATGTATAATAAAGAAAGTTCTACACGAAGAGATTACATACAAGTGCATGGTCCAGTCCGCTACACTGCTAAAGGAAATTGATTTTATCGACGACGTATCGTTTGGATCCGTCTGCTTGTAGCATCGGTATGCGGTTTATTTTGTGTATATTCAGCTTTATTTGTACAAGCCTTGGTGCATATTTACGATCACAAATAGGATAGATTTCGCTTACAGTAGTTCTTAGTATTAAACGTTACTATTTCATTTTGAGGTATAAATCTCCGTTTCTTACGTTTTTTTTGTAACAATAAATGAATCAAGATTTATGGAAAGTACTCTAAATACTGGAGATAGCAAACTCAAAGGAAACATTATATATATTTAAAAAGAAACAAATTTGCATAATTTTTTTTTTTATTTGATGGTCAAATATAAAGGTTAAAACAACTTATATTAGGTTCTTATAAAAAAAATGCCTTTATTTGTTTTTATTATATCTTGTTTCTAAATTACGAGTACCTATATGTATGATATTACTTATATAATTAATTTAATTTGCCATTAAAATATCTCGTTCGGTATAAAATATATCTAGACGTATTTTATCAGTATCAACTGCGTATTAAGTGTAAAAAGGAGAGGTACGAACAAAATCGTGCTTGAGGCTGTCGCAAAAGGCTCTGTAAAAGTTTACTTTGGGCCTCTGGAGAAATACTATATAGGGTTGAAACACGCGTAAGTTGTAATTTTGAATCAGACAAAAATAACTTTATTTTTGAGCTTTCTTGGTTTTTTTATGCAATATCGGTAATACTTACTTACCGTAAACGCATACCTCTCTAAATATATAAAAGGAGAGTGTGATTTTTTCAAAAAAATGCAAATTGACATAATAGTACTGATATCCGACTACAGTTAGTCAGGTAGTAGGTTATCAGTAGAATACCACAGAAAAGCTTTGCATGATGATTTTTTTACATTTTGTAAAAAAACAATGAAATATATTTTTAATATAACGGACATATTAAGACGGCGTGTAGGAACATAGTGGACAAGAAACTTATAAATTTACCGCCTCACATGCAAATTGCAAATATCGTAGTGTCACACAGGTATGTTATAAATGCAAGTCATGAGTCGACTCGGGTATGCAATTACGCGGTATTGTGGATGTTCTCTATTTTGTTATTGGAACGTAGCATATTCAAAAGTTGTATCTGCCTCACGGTTTTATTCGCGGTTATATGGGCTACTCCATTTAATAAAATCTAACTCCAAACTCAGTTTTTTTTCTCATTTATCAATCTCTTATTACACCCTTATATATTAATTAACATGAAATGGAACATAATTCATAAACATAGTTCTATTTGTATTGGTCCATATACCTGGGCCAAAAGAGAGACACGCAAAGCGAGATAAGCAGACAAGCAGTGTGTTTCGACAGCTACGCTTGTGAGCCAGATCCTTTCTAGGCTTACAGCCACCTTCGGCCCCATCATCACTGACTACGGTGAGATTGAAACACTGGGCTATACATAGTAAAAAAAGCACTAATCTTATCTGTTGATCGTTAAATATGTATACATATATGCGGAACATTGAAAATTATTTCATGCTACAATTATAGACTAATTTCGTTAAACGTAATTTCTGGGAACCCTTAGCAATATTAGGTATGCTCAAGCGAATACTTAAATTGGGTAAAATTGATAACCAATAATGAACCAAAGGAACCCATTGTGTCCCTTTTGTTCTATTTAAATTTAGATTTAATACTTTCCGCAGATTTTGCTTGTATACTTGTTAGGGGATGTTAATTACAATTTTACTAAAATTTAATTTTGCCTTTCACGTATATCTTCCAACTGAATTGTTCTCTCAACTCGATTAAAGGTTCGAGTTTGCCGAAATTGATTTACGGCAGTTTAAAATTAAGCCAGTTTCTATTAGATTATTTGGAGTTAATGGTCCACGGATTATCCCTAACCGCCCAATACATTTCGATGTGCGAAATGAATTATTAATCGAGTTATCTTAAAGGGTACTAACGCATAAAACGATATTGAATTTTGATTTTAGAACAATCTGTTTCGATTTACAGAGATTTGCGTAGCATTTAACTCATTGGTTGATATTAATAGTTAATATTTAATACCTGTTTTTTTACCTTTTAATTTCATTTTATTCCATGGGACATTCTTCACACACGTTTATCTGATCCCAAACTAAGCAGGGAGAACTAGATAACTGATATACCTACTACATATCTATACTTCTTACACCTAGACTCAGGACAAACTGACATGTTCGTTCATGCATACAAATGTTTGTCTGGGATGGGAATCGAACTGATAGGTAGTGCGGCGTGATAGGTAGTGTCGCGCCAACTCTTCTTTGCCAGGTCTTCTAGAATACTAGAACGATTACGTTTTCGATTTTGCATGCCTTATTTTCTGTTTTAGTAAAATCGAAACTAATTTTGGTTAAAAAGAAAACCTTTACAAAATATATTTTCATTCTCATCATTCATTTATTTATTTTTACTTTGATAGTAACGGCCACATCTTACAACTAATCAAAGACATAACTTCCATTGGTATATACATAGGTATCTTTCACAGTAGGTACCTACACCAGACATGCCGACTAAATGTTCTTCCATTCATCCACATAACGATAAGATCAAATTCTATTTGCTCGAATTCCTTATTATCTATTAAATTATGTAGGTATATCTTGGTTATTACTATGATGAGTTGAGGATTCGTCATTACGTAGTTGTAGACATGTGAGATTAGTCTTAAATAATAAATCGACCTTTGTATATTACAGCCTACATTCTGGTTTGTTGGATATACCTACGCAATGTCTGTTCAAACTAGTTAATGCTTGGATGCTTACTAAATATAGGTAATGTGAGAACATTAGTTATATAAAAAAAGATTGTGCGTTTTTCAATTAAAGCAGAATTAGCAGCGTTTTTTAATCTTAAAATGTGAGAACAAAGATCACAAAGCAATTTAGCATTTATAACAATTCACTGAACCCGCAAAATGGTGTGCAATAACAACATTCCAGTTAAATTAGAATTTGTACGGAACCGAACTTGTGAAAATTCACTGGTGTCGTCACTTCCATTTATCCGACGGAAAACTTTTCAAAGTTATTAAATTATGAGTTATTCAAAATTACTCTCTTTATAGACCGAGTTTGCCTTTTTATGGTAGTCTTGTAAAATAAGTGTGTTTGTTGTTGTTGTTTTACTTATAAAACGTGCTAAATAATTAAATTAAAAACCTTACTTTGATTTATTATAAATTTGGAAACCATAAAAATAAGTGTATATTTATTGATGCCGTGATAAGTACCTAGGAAAAGTTTTTCATGGCACGTGTAACATTGCCATATCGTGTTGAAAATTAATAAATTACACTTCTCCATCATAAAAGTAGATCCACGTTGAACACCAAGTGACTCCTCAATACGGGCCGATAATTAAATCTCGCTCTAATTGAGTTGGGATCGATGGATATATACATATTTCATTAACAAAATTCGGTGAGACACGCTCGTGTGTCACGGATGTCTCTCTATAAAAATAATATTGTTTACGAAAACTAATATTATATTCAATACCTACGTAGAAGGTGAAATTGGCATCCCACGTGGATACCTACGAGATTACTAAAATAAAATTTGTCTATTTCATATACCACTATTTAATTTCAGACACGTTTGACAAACTGAATTATTTATTAATTAAAAGCTAACAGGTGTGATAATAATAAAAGTAAGTCAGATTTACGTTTCCGTTTCTCATTTCGCGAGACTTGATGGCGACATGGACGTAAACTCTGTGGTTTGAGTTCATGAAGTGTAGCGACTCGGGAGGGTGGCGCGGGCGGGCGAACTAGGATTAAAATTTGTACCGCTCCGTCGCCGACTCTCGTCTTACCTTGCATTATGAAATGCGTTATGCGCCGTGATTTTTTTAGCTCAGAAAATAAGAATTTTACCTTATACGTACCACTGTCCCATTCATGATACATTCCTTTATTAGAATTTGCATCGCTTTAAATCTCTACGCAATTCGAGTACTTGTATTGGTAAACCTCATGGAAGATGAAAATGGAAATTATACGTTCAATCCATAAAACAACTCGGTAGGTATACTGTCTATAAACTGGAAATAAATTTGAAACTTTCCTCCCTGGAGAGAGCTGTTATTTTTCCGCAATAACTTTCAATTAACCACCGGTGCGCTACGGACCTAACTTTTTCGTGATTGATGTCACAGTAAAAAACGGTTCCACGAGTTACAAGCAATTTCACTAACCATTGTGTGGGAAATTCTTCTTAATTTTCCGCTAGAGCGTTGGGGTGAATAATAACGCCGCTTTAATGGGTTTTCCTGCTCTTTTATTTTGATGGCGAAAGAGTTTCTTGTATTGAATCAATAGCCCTTATTTAAATTGCTTCAAGCAAAGATATCTATTACATTAATGTGCTTTCGTTTTTATAAGGTTCCTTTCCTACCTATGAATTCCCTCTATAAGATTCTATGAATACTTCATATTGTTGGATCACGTCATATTCGCACCGCTATTGTTGGTTACTTGCAGTCGTTTTTCCTAATGTTGCATTGGTATCACTATATATTATTATATTACCATTCGTTTCTCGAGCTTATTTTCATAAAATAAGAGAAATTTCAATTCCTTTGAAGTTAATTCACTTGTTGACCCTACCAGTTACCCAGCGGCTTATTCTTTTTTCAGTAGAATTATTTATTTCCCATCGCTTTTATATTCTTTTTCCGAAACCATTTAATTTGAACATTGAATTGAGAGCCATTTTGTGGTTCTGATAACAGGCGTTGTTTGATCAGTGATTATCTTAAAATTTCCTTTTTTGTTACAGGTATTTCAATAATATTTTTTTTTGTTGAAGAAATTAAGCAATAATTCAATATCTTTAGGTTATATAGGATCTACCTACATTCTCGTGCTGGAAAAATATCTTGCAAATGTCTACCATAAGGTTTCTAGTCGATATTAAGCATTCCACAAACATCAAACCTTGGGTAGGTAATTGGGCCGCTGCCAAATATTCTAGCCACAAAATCCAAATGACATTCTTCATTTATTATACTAGGTACTTTCTATCTATTTTCTAGTACTAGATCTTTAGTTTGGAAACATACCTATTGTTTTCCAGCTAAATACAATTTAGGTCATGAACTGCAGTGAACTATTGTAATTATATCCATTTGAATATATTGTAAAATTAAATTTCTGAGTATATTTTAGCTGTATTATATTTAGGAAAAATATTAGATGGGTACACTAAAAATATATATTTAAAAGCAAATAATAGGAGAATAAAGCATATTTACTACTGTGTTAGCTTTGTATTCCAGTCGATAAGAAAAAAAGCCTGCATTCATTCAGAAATTTGTTATAAAGATATTGTGTGAGCTCGTATCACCGACGTCACGCTTGTCGTAAACGGAAAATTCAATAACGTCAACTTTCCACTCATACCAGGGTACGTAGATACGTTATACATCTGATGATATAAAAGCAGGCGGTAACTTAACTGGCTTTTGAACTTTTTCCACTACCAAAAAGGATTCCGGGACAAATGTTTGCGGCGAGTTTGTCAGGCTTATTTGTTTTGTTAACTTACTTTATAAAAAACCTTTCGTACGATTCGTCTTCTATTCATACACATAATCGACCTAATGATAGTTCGATAGTAAAAAGAAAATACAGAATCCATATTTATTACAGACTTTTTCACTAAGTTTTGGTAGACTTTGTAACAAACTATTGTGACACTATCCCAATTTAACCAGAAACAATGCGTCATAAGTGTTCTTCTGGGTAGAAGGGAAGTTTAATATCAGAGGAACGTTGTGTGGGATGCTACATTACACGATACGACATTTTAAGCACATGTATACTTAATGATTCGTTAAATTTAACTTGTTACCTCTCAAGATCCCTTTAATTGTTTTATAATTAGTATGTCTTCACTAACTTCTGTACCAGTTCAAGATTTCCAGCCAGAATTGTAGTACTAAGTCTCGCTTGACTTTACAGTGAAACTAATAATTATTACAACGGAATATTAATTAGATCATTAATAATATATTCGTGCATTATTTATAGAAAATGTTAGCTTGTGTGTGTCAACCTACAGAGACAGCGTTGTTGTTCAAAGGAGGACCACCCGTTGCTATGGGGCCACTTGGTACTAGCAAATTAAGACATAACAATACAGAGGCAATGAAAGCCATTAAATTGCTGCCTAATTCCGTTCGCCGCTTCAGTGACGAGGGCAAAGAGAGTTCGCCATCGCTTACTTCATCGCCATCCCATCCCATTATTAATACCACTGGAAGTTTATTGAATCTAAGAAAAATAGAACGAAAGGCAAAGTCGACGAAAATCTTAGTAAATCCCGTTTGCTCCGATAGCGTTGGCACTAGTGACGATAGTAATCGATCTAAAGCCGTGAACTCAAAATGGAATGGCAAGAAAAAACGTCTCAAGTCTGAAAATAGCAAAAGTCACAAGAAAGTCGAGCGCAAAACTGATAAAGATGATTCAATTAGTAGGAATGAAGCTAGGGAAGATAAGAAATCGATATCTTGTTTCAAAATGAAAAGTTCAGAAGATAAATCACGCTCTGATGACGACAGAAAATCAGGGAGGGAGAACTGTTCCAACGAGAATGCCAGTAATTTGATGAGCACTGAAAAACCAGATATTATTAATCATTCCAGAAAAACTTGCAAAGAATTATTGGTAGACGAGAGTACGATGACAGATCAAACAGTACTGAATACTGACCAATTGGATAAGGGAAAGACTGATAGTGAAATAGCAAATAAGGATAAAAAGGTAAGACAACTTAATTCTCAAGTAGATTAGATTTTAATTAGAAGCAATACGAAACTAGAAAACAGGTTTTCTAAACTATACAGGTTCCTGCAAAATAAAAAATACACTACATAACAAGACTTTGATATACACTTTTGGAAGTCCCTTGAATTTGCTCTTCGGAAATTCTACTTATCGAAACAAACCCGAAATAACCTTACAATCACTCAGTGGCATACGGAATTGAGTTCATTATCAGCATTTCGATCGTCTCCACAGCGCGATTCAATTTGTATGCTAATGAGGTAGAGCATCCTGAGACCGCACTCGTCTTGGATCACTTCAACCTCGTTTACGTCTGCTTCAATGGACTGCTGATAAAGAATTGAGATTCCGAAGTATTTATTTATTTTTTATTTGTATTTCTAAAAATCTAAATATTTACTCACTTGCTGTTTATTTTTGTTTGCTATCTTCGTATTTTTTTAATCGATTATTATTTAATGTAATATTTTCAGGGTTTATTTTCGCAACTATACTTAATGCAAAAAAGTGTAAATAAATTCCTAGAACTAATAAAAACGTAGTACCTATATGTCTTAGAATATTTTACAAAGCGTTTATCTAATTGTCAGAAAGGGACGAGAAAATAGATCCCGTACAACTTTATTTCCATTTAATTTCCGCTTTTCGTGCGTGGAATGACATTTTTATTCTAGCACCGCTTCCGTACCTAGAGCAAAGTGAGCTAACATAGGCTGAAAACTAAGTAGGTACTATGTATAAAATACAGGTTTTTCTTTAGTACTAAAACAGTTGCTTTATGTAAATGTTTTTTTGCCTTTCTTTTGGCAATAAATGCATTTGTTAAAAAAATATTTGAGCTTAGGACTCAATCACGGTCGATATGTTTACCGTCTAACTATGTAGGTACTAAGATTTACCTAGTAAAAAAAATAAAATAAAAAATCATAGAAACACCCGAAACACATTAGAAAAGATGTGATGATCTTCAACTGGCTGAGCAGATTTCCTTGAAACATAGCTGCTCTAAGAACACTAAAGAGAGTCAACGCACTTATCAACCAAAAAAAAAAAACTAGGTAAATCAAAATCAGTTCATCCATTCAGGAGCCACAGACAGACACTCTACAAACTTATAACACCCCTCTTTTTCGTGGGGAGTTACAAAAATGCTAACGAATCAGTATCAGATTACGATACGTAATAAAATAAAGAACTCGAAAACAGTATCGTGTACCTAGTCGGTACAACGTGATAGCTATTATAGATATAATCATGTATAATTCAGATTGGAATGTCATCGCCTTTCGTTTCATCTGCGTTTAATATCCGGCGCACAGAATCTGGGTAATTTTATTGTGGCTTCGCTAAAACTCGATTGCTAGCCGATTGCGTATGGAATGGCTCATAATTATGGGTGTTAAGTCCTTTGTCGATATACCAAAATTTTTACTTAATATCTATACTAATAATAAAGCTGAAGAGTTTGTTTGTTTGTTTGTTTGTTTGTTTGTTTGTTTGTTTGAACGCGCTAATCTCTGGATCTGCCAGTGGGATATGGAAAAACCTTTTTGCAATTGAAAGCCCATTTATTAAGGAAGGTTATAGGCTATAGAACATCACGCTACGACCCTCAGGAGCTGAGCAATGATAAAAAGAACGTTAAGCGGGAGCATGTATAGCATGGGTGAGCGATGCGACGCGGTTGTCAATGGATGACAGTGGTCGCCTAGGTAACAGTTTTTTTGTTATTTTTAACTGTCATCAAGACGAGGTTATCAATTCGTCGGAATCTTTTTTTATGTATGTTCCTCGATTACTCGAAGATGCCTGACCCGATTTGGAAACTATACATACAGGTGGTCACATGGTCACCAAGTCAGGGTCTGATGATGCGGTCTTGAAGAAATCGAGGGAACTCTTCAAATTTTATATGCACTAACAATGTTTTTCATATATTTTCTAAAACTATTCAGATATTTGCGTCTGGTAGTCGTCACATGTTGCTGAGCTGATGATGGAAGGTACATTTCCTTAACGGGTAGGAGTTAGGGGATAAATCTTTAAATATTATAGGAACGATGATGGAAAGTACAACGCTAATATGCTTATCCTAGGTCAGTGACCTTGAGAGTCATTGATTACACATAAGAAACTAAAAATTGAAAAATAAAATA
The DNA here is from genome assembly GCA_963555595.1 of Tethea ocularis. Classification (NCBI taxonomy): domain Eukaryota; kingdom Metazoa; phylum Arthropoda; class Insecta; order Lepidoptera; family Drepanidae; genus Tethea; species Tethea ocularis. The sequence goes on along the minus strand of OY741972.1, from coordinate 6,132,139 downwards.
CTTTTAACAAAAAAAAACCACAAAGGCACTAATAAGTATAAAATAACTATGTAAGAACTCTAATCTGATAGTTTTGAAGTCAACGAAATTAGCCATTGCTGTTGCATCATCAGATATTTATTGCTGCTACATTATTGACAGGTAGAAGGACGGCTCATTTCACTTCTAAACAGACCCTTACGGTATTTCTTGAAAAAGACAGCGTACGCTCTATACGTAAAAATGGACCTAATAATATGGGATGAGTGCACATGACTCATAGAGCTCATCTAGAGGCTTTAGATAGAACTCTCAGAATTATAAAATGCACAAATAGCCATGGGTGGAATAACTTTGATGTTTTCTGGTGATTTCAGATAAACGTTGCCTGTTAGGGAAACTAGAGCAGATATTATTAAATCTTGCTTAAAATCTTCCTCATTATGAAAGTCTGTTGAATTATTGAAACTGTATACCAAAATGAGGAGTCACTTGGGTAGAGGTAGCACAGATTTCCCAATAAAGCTCCATTTAATCGAGGATGGGAAAGTACCTGAATCAGATAAAAAAATAGCTATTGACAAAGACCTTGGTAAAATCGTGACCAACATTGAAGACTGATCTGTAGAGTATATCCGGATATAGCCAATATCGACCAAAAAAAACATTAATGGATGTGTGAGAGGGCAATTTAATTTAATTAGCTGCCAGAAATATAAGCGTTGACGCCATCAACGACAAAATAATGGCTAAACTACCAGCCGACAGCGTAGTTTTCGAATCGGACCAGTAACTCCGGAGATTCGCGCGTTCAAACAAACAAACAAACTTTTCAGCTTTATTATTTAATGCTAAATAGCTTTCCACCCGCGATGCCACCCGCGATCAGTCAGTCAATTAACCAACTTCAAGCGGAGGTTATCAATTCGTTGAAATCTTTTTTTTTGTATGTTCCCCGAATACTCGAACGCCTGGACCGATTAGGAAAATTATTTTTTGTTTGAAAGGATATACTTCACAACTGGTCCCATGATCACCAAGTCAGGATCTGATGATAGGATCCTAGACAAATCGAGGGAACTCTTCAAATTTTATAGGCACTTACAATGTTTTTCATAAACTTTTCAGCTTTAATATAGAATGCTAAATAGCTTTCCACCCGCGATATCACACGCGATATCACCCGCGATCAGTCAGTCAGTCAGTCAGTCAATTAACCAACTTCAAGCGGAGATTATCAATTCGTCGGAATATTTTTTTTTGTATGTTCCCCGAATACTCGAACGCCTGGACCGATTTGGAAAAATATTTTTTGTTTGAAAGGGTATACTTCACAAGTAGTCCCATGGTCACCAAGTCAGGATCTGATGATCCTGGACAAATCGAGGGAACTCTTTAAATTTTATAGGCACTTACAATGTTTTTCATCATACTTTCTAAAGCTATTCAGATATTTGCGTCTGGTAGTCATCATCTTATGTTGCTGAGCTGATGATGGAAGGTACAACTCCTTAATGGTTAGGAGTTAGGGGATAATTCTTTAAATGTTATAGCAACGATGATGGAAACTACAACGCTAATATGCTTATCCTAGGTCAGTGACCTTGAGAGTCATTGATTACACATAAGAAATTCAAAATTGAAAAATAAAAAACTTTTAACAAAAAATAGAACCACCTTCAAAGGCACTAAAAAGCAGAAAATAACTATTTAGGAACTCTAATATGATAGTTTTGAAGTAAGCGAAATAAATCTGCGGTACCATGATATCGGTTCAAATTTTTGTTAAAAGTTTTATATATTTAGATTGGCTATTGGACGCTGATCAGTGTTATTATCACCATCGGCATCAGCGTAGGCATCAAAGTGACCATAAGAAACATCTTGGGAAAAACGTAACCTTTTGATGGGTTGGTCTTCTGTACCAAATTTGGCATACTGGTTTCCATTTCGATATACCTACTTCAAATACAAATGGGTATATTTGACCGGCTGCAACTAACTCGCAGAAATGTAGAGTGTTGTAACATCTAATTTATACTTTTCTTTTGTCCCATGATTGTTGCCAAGACGGTCATGAGACATAACAGCAAATTCATCCCAATTGTTCGTCATATGCATTGCATTGCACCAAGCTTATATGTGAGTTCAAAAGCAGTATTGATATCAACTTCGATGCAAATCACCCCCAAAATTAACTTTCTACCCTTTTTTTAACCCCGATAGGCGATGAGTTTCAATAAAATACGAAACACGTCTTCCATCAATTATCTTAAAGAATGTTTATGCAAAATTTGAAGTAGATTGGACCAAGGAATCACGTTGTTCCATACAAACTTTGTCCCAGTTTTTCAACCCCTTAGGATTTCGGAAGATCCTTTCTTATAGGATGCCTACTTCATACGAAGAACACACCCTCTAAATTTCAGGTCTCTACGATCAGCGGTTTAGGCTATGCGTTGATCCGTCAGACAGTCATTCAGGACAATGCAGGTTAAATAGATATTAGACCACCAAATTTATGTAATGGTACCAGACTTCAAGTAAAATTTCTAGATTTCTGTCATAGTAGCGATTGGTTTTGACTGAGCCAGCAGTTGGGCAAACAGTAGGTACTGATACCTCGCATTCCGATGATAACCACAGATTTACCATATAGATTTAAACGAATAGGTACAATTTCCTGTGAAATTACTTACCTATCGTCTGAAGTCAATATAAATAAAGCAATAGGACAAACTTTTAAGCATGTTGGAATATATTTAAGAGAAAACTGTTTTTCCCATGGACAATTATTATGTTGCCTTATCTAGATCATAAGCTACTTTTTATTTGGAAACGCGGGTGGAACCGCGGGGGACAGCTAGTTATTTATAAATTTTCTATCAATTCAAATCTGTTTTATATTGCACTTAGTTTACCAAGGTTATCAATATTAGTAATATTTTTATTCAATTGATTTTAGTGAGATTGTATTTATGTGTAATTAGAATTTAAATCCAAAAGGGTATAAAAGCTTTTATAAAAATAATATTGTATCTACAGTTTAAAATTTGCAACCTCTGCCTTGCTGACCGCGTAGCTCACGGCGTTTATTACATTTCTATTTACAAAAATTAGTAGGTAATGTTTTCTGATTTTCATAATACAAGCTCTACTTACTTTGGATCAAATAAACCGATATTAGATATTGTCTGAATTTTGAATTTTCATTTAATATTATCCTGTATTTGTTTCAGGTAAGCAGTTATATAATGGTACCCGAGTGTTGGTGCTGTGTAAAAGGTACTCAATTAAATTTTAACGAGGAGTTTTAAGGGAATTTTGTGTAAAAGGTATAATATTTTCATACATGTGTAAAAAATAGTTTGGTTTCATAATTAGGTACCTACGTATAGGTAGGTAATTACTATGAGTATTTTTTTAATCACTTGAGTAGCAGGACTAAGCTTCAAAACACTCCAATGTGACATTAGGTACGTTAAGTACCTTGTGATATTTAGGGCTATATCAAAATGGGAACCGATTGATTATGATAAAAATTTATGTTATCACTTTTTCATGTTGGCATCCAGGAATACTCCAACCAGGATACTAATCCCAAATAAATAAACCAGTTTGTGGGTACCGTAACTTTAAGTTCTTCTAAGGTAAGAAATAAAGTCATTACACTTGGCAAGATAAACAGAACGCGCAAACTAAGTTAGGTTTAGTTTAATTTTGTAGCGTAGGATTCAGTATATTTTATCCTCGAGATAACTTTAAATAAGTAGTAAACTTACTTTATGAAATATAATATTCCTATTTGATGCAAACACGGGAACCCCAGGAAAGTTAGAATTACTGTACCGTTGGAACAACTAAATAAGTAAATTACAGAAGTAACCATCTCGGCATAGTAGGTATTTCTATATTACGTATCTAATAAGGCCAATTCTAACATAGGTACCTATGTAATACGATCAGTTTATTTTAAAACTAATATAGCTACTTAATTTAGATCGAAACCTTAAATTTTTAACAGAAAATAATAAATGTCCTGGCATAACCCGTTCATAGTGAAAATGAAGTTAGTCCGTAGCGTGTAAACTGAGTTTACACCGTAAAATGGCCGTTGAAATTGTTACTGCAAACACTGGCTAATTTCAGAATCTTGAATTACAAATCCTCCTCGCCACATCTTAGATGTTTGAAATACTCAGCACACTATTCTTTATGTAAACATTTAAGGCTACATTAACAAAACTTCACGAAAGGTTTAAGGATATGTGCGACATAGAAGCCTACTTCAATGAATCAAAGCGAGCATTAGAGAAAAGAATTCTATAAATGTTTATTTTTATAACACTCGCTGTCCATCTGAAAGAAACATAGTCTTTTTGAGGAAAAACGCGTAGTCACCGCCGTTAAAAAAATGTGAATAGAAAGCAGGCCGAGTGATGAGTGGAAACGTCGTCGTTTAGGTTATGTTTTTGGGTCGTGGCCTTGTGTATTCTAGTGGGTTAAAGGTTGCGATCTTTATGGTCTTTGAGTGACATTTATATGATTCTATAGAGCGGAAATAAAGAGCGATAAAGCTTGAAGTCTTTCAGTGAGATAGGTGTAAAGTACTTTGACACGTGCTGTCTGTGTAACTAGTTCAATTGACACAAAGTTACACATAATGTAAGTACACAAAGTACTATATTATTATACATTAAATAATGTTTAAGTGAGTAGGTATCAAGTATAGTACCTACCTATCAACTTGTATAGAGAGATGTAAAAAAAATTACGCATTTAGCTCACTCACAATAATGATAACTTTTGTGAATTTAAAGGTATAGATTACAAATGTTATAGAAATTATATTATTAATTACGTAAAACCAATATAAACAGTTCAGAATCTCTTAAGAGAATTAAATGTTCGACACAATGTGGTTTCAAGGAGGCATGAAACAATGAACTAAATTAGACATCTAGGATACCAGTCAATTTAAGGAACCTGTGAAATAAATCCTTTGTCAAAAGAATTTTGTATTTCAATTAAAACTTTCCGTTTGTTTCACAAATCAAGTTTGTTTCATCGTCTCAAGTTTTCACAATTTCAAAAATCATATAACCACTGAAGTGTTTTTACGAGGTTTCGTTTTGTGAAATTTCTCGTTTAGCAGCGTGTATTTAATTCGACGTTAAACGATTTATGTTAAAATACATTTTCCTTTTCTGAAAAATATGCAATGCTTTAAATCGGTAATTATTTGAAGCATGGCTTTATTAAAATGACGAGCATTTAATTGCATACGGACATTTTATAATCTATCTCTATTATTTTTGCGCTTTTTTATAGTAGTAAGGTGTATACTGACTTGATTTATGATTAGGTATTAAACACGAAAAAAATAATTTTAACAGTTTTTTTTCTTTTCGTATCGATAACACAGCTTACCTTTAATGACTCGTTTACTGAAGTGTAATTGCTCCCATTTATTTTATAATATCTCGTTATCGGTTTTACGCGAAAGTCATAAGTAGTTAAAATAAAGGAATATCGTCTATTAAATAAAGCAAATAATATTATACAATGCATCGACGCTTTTGTTCGTTTGGTTTTATTTTAGGATGAAGTTTATAATTGATCATCTGCTGCAGCGCTGCAACTCTTATTACACATTAATCCTCCAGCCGACAGTAATCTAATAAAAATATCAGGGTCGGCGCTTTATTACTCAACAAAAATGCGAATAAACAATCCAAGTATAAGCGAAAGCATTTGGTCCATCCAATATTTTATTTATAACTAGATAACATTTTGCTAGCTATAATTTTTCCTATAGTTTAGCATAAAGTCGTAAATGTTTACAAGCAAACACTCTTAATTATATATATTATAACTTTATTTACCAAAATATACAAAATACAATCTAAAATTTTCTTTGAGGCGGCCACTACTGCCGGTCAACGGCAAGGTTCCCAGACGGCTGACAGCGTTTCCTCTTTGGATGGTCTACGTTTTAAAAATGTTCCCCGCTCGCCGACTCTCGGAGCCTCGATAAGTTTGGAAGATAATGTGCGAGCTAATCAGCGAGCTTTGAACTCCCACGCGACCCTTGGTCGCGATCGCAAAAGGCAAAAATGAATAGTTTGGGCCAATGGAAGCGTATTTTTTAATTCTCCGCTCTAGCTGCAGCCGCACCTGCACCACTACATGACACTGGTAAGAGAGATGGCGCAAGTTTATCAACACATGTGGCATCACACACCAGCGACTATATATAGGTATATATTATATTTAATCATACCTAATCGCAAAAGCGCAAAGCCCTATAGCGATTATGCCCCCTTGATAATATGTTTCAATTCATGTTTTGAACTAAGCAAAATCTAAATTAACATTTATATACAAAGGTACTTAAACCCCATAAAGGCTAGTGTTGGTACACATAAAGGGTATCAACATTAACATCCTGCCTCATCTGCTTACTTATTCAAGGCATTAAGTCGGATCCAGATAGACGGTACCTACCTAAAGTGTTACCGAAAACAGCAATTGTCCAAACCCTTACTTACTGAAAACACCTAGTGGCCTAAGCAAACTTGAATGTAAATTGGACAACGTGGTAAAAAAAATTAACGCTAGCTTTAAATTTCAATTTCAAGTAAACCGCTTAGTTTTTAAATCTTTATAATAGAGTTCATCCGTGTTTTCATATAAGTAAGAATATGCAGTGGGTACAATTTATTGCTTACTGATTGCTTTGATCGAATATCATAAATTATATCGATATGTTACGTGACAACATTTTTATATTCTCTACCTATTGTTTTGAAATCTGTGATTCTTAACTAAAAATGTTGAAATAGTTAGCCAACTTTGAAACAATATGACAAAACAACATTTGCTTATTATTTTCGAGAACATAATATTTTCCCATCAATAAAATTCTTGTGCAAATACATAACTAACCACATTGTTTCCGGTGGGATGGGTGCATTAAAACCACGTTGCCTTCTCAGTTCGTACCCCATATGCTTAGAGGAATTAGTCGATATCGTTATGGAATAAACGCATGACCTACGAAAGTTACTACTAAGCTTTAGGCTTCAATCAAACAAACAACAGCAACGAATATTTCCCCTCGACGGTATAATTTCATGAGAAAGCACTGAAGTGACCTCGGTGTAAATAATTCATACTGAGCTATACGCCTACGCACTGAAAGAAATAGTACGGTTAGGGGTCACACTTATGGTTGGGGACGTTACATAATCAGGGTTATTTGGCTACATTTTCTTAGAACCCCTATTGAGCTGAACTCAGTTGAGTATTCATTTATTACTTACGTTCGTAGTAACAAAACTAAATCGTCGAATTAGGAAGCGCTGAGAGCGTGGAGCGAGTATATTTGAGAGTGCACTTAGTTCTATTAAACAAACATACGTAATTAACATATGAGCGAGAGCATTTGCAGGGTGCAGCTAAGCGTTGAAACATGTAGATAAGTCGATTAGTATCTTTATTTTTTAAACTAAAATTAATTATTACACTTCGAAATTGTTTAAAATATCTAAATACTATCTTATAAGTTCATTGAAGGAAACTAAAAGCCGTTTTTTATGTATTTTAAACACATTTTACATCCACCAGTTTTAAACACATTCAAACATTCCTTACTCACCCAACAAAATGCTTTTCATGGCAGATAGTGAGCGAATCCATTAAAATTTTAATTAAACCTTGTTTTATGCTTCAGGTTTACCCATCGTTATCAGATATATCCTTAACCAATTTTTGCATTAAAATGGAGGACACTTTTATCACCATCATAATAATTAATTGGCGCCATAGTCGACCGTTGTTAAATTTAAATTTAAACAATTTTGCACGCATACGCAAAACCAATGTTCTGGAATATGAAGCGTTCATTATATGTAGATTAATTTTATGTTAACCAATAAACTCAAAGTTAACATAAACATTACAATCAAGTGATTATGAGTAAGTATCATAGTCTATATATATATTATAATGATGTATCTACGTATCTACATGGTTGCAATGAGAAATTAGATTTTTGAATATGATGCCATTGCGTTTTAAGGGTAAAAAATAAAAATAGTAGTATCTCTCAAACACACCCTAGGATTATATAAGAGTTAATGCTTTTGACCGTTTTGAAAAGTTTTAACAAATGTTCGTAACACTAGTTACTGTACAACAGAACGGCTGAAATTCAAAAGCTTTTCATACAAACAAATCTACAGTTGCAGGGCGGCCTAAATTTCAAAAGGGAAATTTACAAAATACACCAATTTAGGCTCTATATTTACAAATTTTTGGAGGGTCCAAAATATCTCAGACCCCATTACTTATCTCTAAATAATTAATCTAGTAGCTTATTTTCCTTCCAATATTAATCTCCTCTGTTTAATTAATTGCTTCTGCAAATATAAATTCAGCCAATGTCATGTAACTGGAAACGAATGGTCGCTTTCAAAGATTAATGCTCATGAGGAACCGAATATATTTTTCATATCGTGTAAATAATATTTCAGTGAAAAGAGTTTACATTTTATGGTGGTTTTATTGAAACAATATTGGACTGGTTAATTGAAATACCATAATTCAGGGGTATTACATATTAGCAATTTAAAATTATATATCACTAGCATTCACACCATGGCTTTATCTGCGTTCTCGGTATAAAATAATGCTTCTTGGCCAGCTACAGCTAGATATCTACGTCAAAAATTCCGTCGACCAGTAGCTCTCCTGCTTCGTGAAAGAAGGATATATAATATTAGTAAGAATATTGTAAACTCAAATAATCTTATTATTGATGCATGGGAATCTACCGCTTACACGACAAAAACTTGTTTCTGAGTTGTTGTACAAAATACATAGAGAAGCTGCAAGAATTCATTTAACCCAGCCATGTTCTGTTTCTGTTGTTGTTGCACAGTTCCGAAGTCACAAGTTCTCGGAATTTGTGACTTATTGACCAACATTTCTGTCCTTCGAGACTTATGTACGTGTTTGGTCAACTAGCTTGTTTGCTGCTTGTTTATTGATTTTCGATATTTGCTGAAATAACTTTTCAGATATATCTTCAGGGTAAACAACCACTCACTTGAGCTTTGGTCTATTGATCGGAACGCCCAATGTTACGGTAGGTTAGCATTAAGCAGCGTCGAACACTTAATTGTATAAAAAACGTCTAAAATTATCTGTTGGTCCGTCGAAGTACCGTCATCAGAAATGAAGAATATAAGTGTTCCGACATCCGATCAGGAAATTAAAGCGGTATAATTTTCCGTGGTATAATTTTGTCCATTGACCATATACCTAATTTAATAGAGATGCCTACCTAGTTTAGTAAACCGTTTCTTGATTTACAACAAATAGTATGGTCCTTGTAACTTATACTGAGAATATTATTTTGAGTAACAATACGAAACGTATCCACTGCAAACATTCTGACCAAACACTGAACAGAACAGTGTTTACATTTGATCGATATTTTACCATTCATTTGACGTCAATGCGCTGGAACTAACTTATCATAGTTTCTAAATAGCACTGTTTGCTAACTAGAGCTTCGCCTCGCCTCTATTAGCCATTCACACAATAACAAACAAAGCATATGGGCCCGACTGGAATTGTCAATAAATTTTGCTCACCTGCTGCGAGCAAGTCTTTAGTCGCTATGTTCTGTATAATATTGTACTTTAATTGCTGTATACATACATTGAGACATGTATTTTGTATTCATGAAGTGTACTAGCATTTTATATTATTCTATAATTGTTACGAAAAAAGTTCAGTGTTCTTTCACTGTAGATTAAATTTTGTATAATACCTATGAATGCTTAGGTTTGATAATAGCTCCTCATCATAATCAGTGTCAGATAAGAGCCATGGTTACTCAGTGCCAAATGAACCGACATACCTGCAACCATTAATGTGCCGTACGTTATGCACGGATTCAAGACTAGATTTTGGGTTCTAAACGCTAACCGTAGACGTTTACATTATCAGAGACATCACTAACACTACAAATACTTTTTCAGCCTACTTGAAGAACCCCATGCTGATCCCATAAGAAATTCACGGCGGGTAACACATACATTCAGCACCTAAAAAAAAATCCATAAAAATCTCCAAATAAGATTAGGAATAGTATCTCTATGATGAAAAAAATATAATTTCACAAACTTACAGCAGGACTTATCCTAAACAGAGCTTTAACAAATTACCAAAGCAAAAATGAGGCGCCCATAAATCCTTTAGCAGTCGCCAAACATATTAAGGTCTACGTAATTGTAACCAACGAGGCCTTCACAAGCTTTGTTTTGACTGCAACAGACTACTAGATGAGATAGAGCGCTCTTACAGCAATTTATTTTCTCGACAGTAAAAGCGTTCCCATTTTTCCAGAGACGAATTGCGGTCACATAGTGGCCGGTCTAGCTCAGACGACATACGTATCCAACGGGGCTAAGTGCAGAAAAGTGTCGCGATGCTTCCGCCGGTCGCGGTCAAAGAATGTTTGCTATAAAGTTTATACGTGTCGCTTTTCATTGGAACCCACTTGACTTGCGTTTGCTTCAAGATAAAATATTATAATTTTATAACCAGATGCATAGAAATTAGTTTAGGTACCAAATAACTAATGCGTACCTGTTTACGATATTGATATAAGCATAGGTACTAATCCTAGAAGAATTAGCCCTTTAATGATTGTAGCTTCCTGAAAATGATTTTAATACTGAAGTTATAAGCTACATTACTGAATGGAATGTAATCTTTAGTGTAATAATTCTTACTCGCAAATAATAATTAGTAACAGTAAATATCTAAAATACCACGTTCATTATTTAAATAGAACTACAAAGACAAGCTTAGCCATATGGATAATCTGGATCATAAACTTGTAATCTAAAAGTAAACAAAACCTTTATTGCTTGTAGGTTCTGATTTGAGCTTTAAAGCGTCTACCCACGTCGTATAAAAATACTTCAGGGATTTTTCACATGTTACCAAAGTCGTGGAAGACAATAGGAGCAAGTAATAACGTCAAGCTGAAGAATAGGGGCTGAACAAAACAGTCTGAAGTGGCAAGCCAGGGTCGCTCTATTGTTACTCCGAGCTATTGCAGCAACTGGCTTCCTTACATACGTGTTTCGTGTTTGAAAGAAACTTGTAGGTATTTATTTTTCATAGAAGTAGGTGGTATTCATAGGAATTGATTTATAAGAACATAATATTATGGTTAGGGTTTAACCGGTGGTACAGAATTTATCGACGTTCTTTTTCACGCGTAAGTGACAACACAAAATTAGACATGGAACTACCATGCGACAAATCTATAGAATTGTTGATAATGTCACTTTCTCGAGAAATGAAAAATAACGTCATCCATCAACAATTAACAATATAATAAAATATTTTTTCAAATCCAGAACTAAATTTTGTATAATTTACGTTTCCAGGACGGTTCGTTTATAAATGTCGGTCTAGGATTTGGATACTGGCATTTATTTATGTAAATAAGGATCGCATTTATCTCGTTGAAATATCAATAAATATCGTCCTAAGCTGAAGCTGTCAGTTTCCTACATAATCAAGATGTCTATCAAAATAATATTATGGTAAGTAAATGTTATACTCGTATACTCTGTAAGGTAATAAATAATACCTACATTTTTGCGAGCTCTGTTTTTTCAATTCTTAGTCAAAGGGATTATACATTTGTGCGTAAAAAATAAAATGAAACATATCACAATTTTTGCGAAACTTTTTAGAACATAAGTCGGATTCATTTGTTGGAGCCGAGTTTTGAATAATCGGCTTGACTGTTACGCTAAAACTAGTCGTGATAATGAATTACCATACCTTGCAAAAAAAAAAGAGAATGTTTTTTCTTTTAAGCCCATGTAGCTTAATTCATAATATATTTTGTTCTTTATTTATAATATTACAGTTACCAAGGTGACGGTAAGGGATAATCATTTAATATCCTACATCATATAATTTAGTTGTTGCATGACATTTATATTTACTCAATCAAGGGCCTACAGAATCAAGGGTTTACTTTCAGGCCCTTGATTCTCATGCTTGGCGTAAAACATGGCGGATATCTTTTAAAATATATGTTTTAGGGTATTCGCAATATCAGGAATAGTTTCAATTCCACAAATGAGAAACTGGTGTCAAAATAGTCGGTCTCCAGCTGTGTTTCTCTTGACTATGATTAATAAGAAAAAGGAAGAGTCATCTTTAGTCTTTTCATGTCAACATTATCTTCATTGTTCAAAAGGCATTACACTGGTTTATTCATCTTTGAACATATTTCTTGGCATAGGTAGCAAGTTTGGATCGCGAGCAATGGTGCGAGCAGAGTTATGGCCCGAACAAATGGCCCAGGACATGCTTGAGGGGACTACAGATGCAGTATATTGGTACTTAGCTTTGATACTCCATCTTGTTATGTCCCGCTTGTTAATGGTACCCAATGTTTTCAGTACAAAACTTTTTATTGATGTTATATACCCTCGGTATTTTTGGGCTTCACTTCAAAGTTCCTTTCACGGAAGGAAAGCGGAAAGGGTTATAGTGAAGTCCGTATTTTCGTGGGTCGAAGTCGTTGACTTATAGACTTATTTCTTTTGATATTTTATTTTTGGAGATTTTATCTATGAAATATGTAATAAAAACGTAACACGATAGGTACAATTTATTTAATAGAAGTTATCGGTTCAATTAAAATAAAGCAATCTAATAATCAATCTCAAAAATATATTAATCATTAAAACTATATTATGATAGTCCTGTATAAATTATACAACATACAAACGCTTTAAGGTCTACTACGTCATTAAAATAAATACATAACACTATTTGTTGTTGAACTATTAGGCTGACATGATGATGATGATGACTATTTGGCTAAAAGACGTGTTAGTGTGACGCAACTAAATGAAAAGTTGTACTACTTAAAATAAATAATTCAAAAGATATCAAACTGGTCAGTAAAATTATACCAACACGGTACGAAATAATTATTATACGAAAAGAACAATTTTATTATGCATGACCGTTTTGTACAGGTGCGGTTGTAACAGTAAATCAAAGTCAACTCCATTTAACCGCTACGAAACAATACCAATTCAATTCTAGGGTTTATTTATATTTGTATATTTTGTACAAACAAAATGGAAAGGCCGTGGGAAAATATTCTGCAAGTGTAGGTATAACGCAACAAAGCAACTACAAGTCACTACATCTGGTATTTTCATAACAAAAGTTAAAATGAATGTAAGCGTATACAAGTACTTGTTTAGGAACTATCAAATATCGCTGATACAGATTATTAATAATATCTTCTCGCCCCAAATACCGCAGTGTCTGAAGTTGAAAGTTCGACCAGTGAGTGTTGTCAGTGATTACTTACAGAGCGAGACGTGGCCGCTTACGATGGGCCTCATAAGAAGGCACAAGGTCACCCAAAGAGCAATGGAGAGGGCTATGCTCGGAATTTCCCTGGGAGATCCATTCAGAAATGATGAAATCCGCAGGCGAACCAAAGTAACTGATGGCCCGAAGAATTGCAAAACTAAAGTGGCAATGGGCGGAGCAAATCGTTCGCAGAACCGACGGTCTTTGTGGCAGGAAAGTTCTCAAGTGGCGACCACGAACCGGAAGATGCAGCATGGGCAGGTCCCCCATAAAGTGGACCTACGATCTTGCGAGGGTCACGGGAAACTGCTGGATGCGGGTAGCGCAAGACCGGCCACCGTGGAGATCTTTGGGGAAGGCCTTTGTCCAGCAGTGGACGTCTTTTGGCTTACATGATGATGATGAGATTATTAATACACTAAATTAACAAATAATATAGATATTTAAAAAAAAATATAGGAGGTACCCTTTAGATAAGGTATACATAATAATGATATTGATAAACTTTTAACGTAAATTATTTTTAATTACCCTTACTTTTACGCCGAGAACGCGGGCGAAACCGCAGAGTAGGTATAGCTATATACACATAAAAAAGAATAACAGCAAAATTTCCTACTTGAAAACTATTTGTTTTAATTTGCATTTAAGTTGTCGCAGTCGCATAATGTATGTTAATACCACAAAAAATATTTCCGCTTCATATGGAAATCTGGTTTAGTTGAGATACCAACCAACGAAAGTACATTCCCGTATAACATTCTTTCGTAGTTGCGACATAAAAAAGGCAAAATAATGAAAGCTAGTTTATCGCACGCCATAAGTCGACCTCGATGTTACAACCACCATAACTGCTGCCTTGACCTATTTGACATACAAAAGCTTTGTTAGCTACTTTTTATATAATTAAATATAGTTACCTATTTGAAGTTAGTTTCATATATTCATGAGCAAAATATTTTTCTGGTTTCCATGACTATAGGATATTTTTTGTCCTACGTTTCATTTAAATCCGTTGATCCATTACATACAGGATGATAGAGTTATGAAGACTAAAAAAATCGTCCGCATAAACATACGCATAATGTACCTAAATATATATATATCGATATATTTATGCATCCCTATGCATCTTTTGCATTTATTGTATTAGTATGATTTACTTACTTCTGTTAATGTTTACATATTAGTCGAAATATGCTTAGAAAAAATCACATTTCAATCAACCTGTACAGGTTTCAACTGAAACTCGTACTGCACTATCATAGTTATGCTAGGATATCTAGGCTAAGGTTATATATAGAAGATACGTAAATCAGGTTACATCCGTGTCACGAGGGAAATGATTGATGATGATTGTTGATGAGTGACTCCCTCAATCATGTAGGTATATGCCTATTAAGTATACCTATGTTTGAAGGTAAAATTTTGTTAGTCGTATTTACCTTTGATGTTTTTGGATTTATACTTCAAGACGTCTCTATTATATGAAGAAAAAGTAATTAGTGAACTGATTTGGGTGTTATTTTTTTATTGCGTAAAAAACTGCCAGTCCTCATTCCAAATGAAAGTTCCAACAACAGTGTTTTTAAATTAATTCGATTTTTTCAACATAAAATAAACCTAGTTTTAAGAGATTTTAGTGTTAATTTACTTCTATTTTTAACGGATTTCATTATAAAAAAAACTATTTTATTCAGAAAAATATATTCAAAGTCTAGTACGTGTTGTGAAGTATTTAGTAAATGTTTAGTATACGAGTTTTTGCGTATTATGTAGAGAGTAGCTCAGAAAATTAATTGATAAAGTTTGCGACGTCGACACGCATAGCGCTGCCATAAATATTCATCATAGTTTAATTCGGATACATTCTGATAACAAAATACATTCTTTGTAATTAAAAAAGGAGATTTATTATATAGGGCAAGAAATTTGTTTAAAAATAAGGTGAGATTTATGCTATAGACAAAGCTATGGTTTTGAGTAGGTATACCTAGCACTGTGTGAAGATCTCTAGCCTATTATTATTTCTATTGAGCCCAAAAATACTTTTTATTTAGTAATAAAAATGCTATTAGAATGTCCCTAGACTATAGGTATAAATATAATAATTTATGTTAAAGTCGCGTAGGATGGCATAAAATATCACAGATAAAACATGTTTATTCAAAAATAGAGCAAAATCTCTATATTGTGTAAGTAGTATTAAAAGGTTTGTTAATATCATAAATTTATGATATAAATTATTCTTATATAAAAAGTGTATTAGGTATAATATCTACCTGTCTACTAAATTGCTACGCGCTACGAAGGAAAACGTCAAGTATAATTACTCGTAGCCCACAGTCTGATTTGAATAAAGCTTTTTCGTAGCATATTAAATTATTCATTTAATTGATTCTATGCCCGATAACTATTTATGTACCGGTTGTGTGTATTTTACGTAACTAAAGTAGAATTTGTAAGTCAATCGTATGGATATTTTCACCCTTGTTCCCAATGAATGCGTACATATGTTTATGCGGTTGTTTTACGATGAGGTAGCGACTTACAAACAAATTCATGAGCTCAATGAGCCTTGATGTTCCTACATTGTGATTTATTTGCATTACAATAAGGCTTAAGTGATAAAAAATAACGTTTTTATATACCTATTAATTGAAATTATTAGAGGTCATTCAGATAGGTACTTTCCCTTGAAATAGACTCACAGTGTGGCTATCTACACAGTATTTGTTTTTTTTTTTGTAAATTTGATGAAGAATTAATTTTTAATCTATTTTTGCACGCAATATTACTTTTTGCCGTTTCTTGATAAAAAGTAATTAATGAGTAGTAAATTCCAACAGAACAGTTTGAAAAAAAACGCTCTAGTTTTTGCCTTAAGCCTCCCTTTCTGCGTCAGTAAGGGCAAGCTCACACGTTTACATGTATTATTCATAACTCGATAGACGGTTCTTTATCTCCATAGTTGGACCCTTAGGAACTGAATAGGTTTAATTACTTCTGAAATAAGAGTTTTTATACTCGCTTCACTTACTTCGTTCGTATTATAAAGTTACGTGTTTAATTATGAATGAAATAGACACATATTATGCATAAATATTACCCATTTGCCTCTAACTAAAAATGTTTTCACATTTAGGTAAAAACCTGGAAATCATTAATCAAGTTTTAGTTCGCCGTAGCTCGACGTCGCTGGAGTGCCGTCTCATGAGGGTCATTCTCAACTGAATTAGACTGTAAAGCAGCAGTTTTGCTCTAAGCGAGTAATTAATTTGTGAGAGCCTGCAATGCCTTTGAAGCGACACTCGCAACGCGCAACGAAAGCGGTTAATAGTTTCTGAACTATAACACAAACTCAATGAGAATGGACCGACTACTGAATTTAACATACCTAAATTATTGCTCAGTTTAACTACGGGCTTATTAAATAGGAGTTGAGAATTATTTTATCATTATACGAATACTATGTTTGTTGTTTTAGCTTTATCTAATATAGACTAACGGCCGCAAGCCCTGTCCCTTCCTACAGCTATTCTATAAACAAAGATGGATACAGCAGTACCTAACGCAAATCTTGAATATTAACTACTTGAAACCATTAAAGTGATATTAAAAATAAGGTGACCTTTCCACAGTCTACCATGGGAATACCTCGATTGAGCAACGACATTTTTTGTGAGAATAAGGAAAAAGTTAATTGTATTCTAAGCTCCCCTATATCTATAAATATAAATTTATATGGAAGTAATTATTTTCTATGTAAGAAATAGTGTAGTATTTTTATCAAAAAAGCATAAGGTTTGCAATTAATTTGACCCCTTTTACAGTAGTTGCGGTAGTAAAATAACCGACTTCCATTTTAAAATTGAAATCGAAATTATTTATTTTACATCGAAAATGCAACAGTGGTGATATTTACGTATTAATAATCCAATTCAAAACTGTAGTTGACATGCGAATTATATCTTTGAACTGCTTATCTTTTAGGTTTTGATTAATACTTTTTATATTAATCGCACAATATTATCTTCTTATTTCTTTTTCTACTTGTTTTGCCTTTTGCGGTTGCGACCTTGGGTCCTTGGCTCGCTGATGTACTCGAGCTCTATCGTCCAAACTTATTGAGGCCACAAGTGACCGGCGAGCGGTTGGGGAGCTTTTTCCGCCTACGCGTTAGCTTGGCTATCCAAAGAGGAAACGCTGCTAGCCTTGCCGTTGATCGGCAGCAGCGGCCGCCTTGAGGATTTTTTTATATGTATATTTGTTGTGAATAATTGTTAAAAGCTTTTCCATATAAATAATCAGTTTGAGTTTATTTTACAAAATGTTTAAAGAAGACATAAATTATGTTATGATGGGCAACACCGTAGATAGGGTACCTAGGGTATGTAAAAAATTAGAAGTAACCATTTAGATTATGTCCGACCATTATATAGCCTACCTATATAATGGTCGGACATAATCTAAATGGTATACCAACTGTAGGTATATGTTCTACTCTACAAGTTGTAAAATTAACCATAGTCGGCATGGTTTTTGGTAGAGTAGAGTTATAGTAGGTATAGGTACAATATCTAAAATTATTACTAAAAGGTCTATAAAAATAAAAAGTTTACTTATAAGTATGCTATTATTTTCTCTTTGAGTAAAACAAATTCCTATTTTCCTTCGCGATGTAATGTATGTTTTGTAAAGAAATAAAATTGATTGGAAAAGTACAATATAAAGGTAACATTAAATTGAAACACATATTGGTTTCGACTCTAAAACATTAACAACATACCTTACAGCGTTGGTACATATAGCACAAATGTTGCGTAACACAATAAAAAAGGATTCAGATTGTTTGAAGTTGATCGTTATTTCATGCACGTGAACACGCAAATACGGTAGAGTGCGTGCGTTCCCATTCAAAGGCATACCCATCGCTTTGACTTTTTATTTCGTTATGTCCAGTCTACCGTAACCCGGAATTAACCGCTGATATAAAGGAACAAGACTAAAACTAAACGCAATTGAAAAATCCACATCAATTTTTACTATCCGCCGTAAAGTAAAAAGTTC
Organism: Tethea ocularis; assembly: GCA_963555595.1. Classification (NCBI taxonomy): domain Eukaryota; kingdom Metazoa; phylum Arthropoda; class Insecta; order Lepidoptera; family Drepanidae; genus Tethea; species Tethea ocularis. The sequence goes on along the minus strand of OY741972.1, from coordinate 6,113,650 downwards.
GTACGTAGGATTGCACTTTTGCCGTCTTGGCAAAGGATTTATTTTTATTTTAATCCCTCTCCATATAAGACTTTGCTGTCGTGAAAAATCGAATGGATTTCAGTCAACTTTTTAATCTTACCGCTGTTGTGATGTTACAATTTTTTAAGAACGTTAATATCATATTTTTATTTGCCTATAATATTTGAGCTTAAGGCTTTGAGTCTCAATACCTATTTATGAACAAAAATTTGAAGAAATCTTTTTGCACCTAAGCTCATTCAAGATATGTATATTTTATTAACCCACAAAATTATAAAGCTCGGAAAAATACCCAGTCTAATACTGGGTAATAAAATACTTTTTACTACAATGTGTATTTGTGTATTTCTACCTACTTATACAATTTTCTTGTAAGCCGCCGTTCATCGACCCGAATAAAGTCGAAAAGTTATGAAAATACCAAACTCATGAATAATATTCCCGACTTGTAAACTTTATCAGCCGCTAAAAGATAAAATCTGCAAATTTAATATGTACGAAAATAAAAAAAAACCTTCATGAATATAAAAATATTTATAAGATTTTGTAGTTAATTGATTCAAGTGTAGATGCTATGTTAGCTCATAAGTATTTATTAAGTTAACTTCCTTAATACTGATTAAAAGTTAGCATCATAGTACAGCCTTGAAAGAAGGCTGAAGACACGCCTCCCCCGTGGATAGTAATTGATAAGGTAAGTGGTGGGTGGGCGTGTTCCTAACTAAAAAAATAGAATATTAAAACAATCTTGGCTTGAATTACTTGCTTATAATCATAATATATATCTGGCTTAATTACTGCCCTCGTGTCCCCCGGGCACTAGGCATTTTATCATACATGTACGTTTCCAATAGTACTAATATTATCGTATTATTATTATAAAAATATTTTTGTTTCTTCGTTTTCTTAAATATTTTCATGCTTTGTCATTAGTAAACTTGAATCTTCAATGTTTTATTCATACGAATGGTAAATACGTTCACTTTTTTCCATAGAGTTCGACACAGAAATTCACTTTCTTTTTTATGGTACTTCTGTTCGTTTCGATAAATATGATGGGAGAAGATTTCAAAGTTAGCTTCATGATGTATAGTTTTGCATCACTATGTAAAACAAAAATAACAACATTACAAGTTTCACTAAGTAAGTTAATTGTAATAAAATCACTAAAAGATGTAATGAAACGTGCCAGTTCAAAAAATATTTCTGTGGATTTTAATAGTTTATCAGTTTTTCATTACCTATTATTATAGTTTTTTACGTTATTTAAATCAAACAAACTACATATTATATACATATAAATGGTTCAGATGTACCTTGATAATATAGCCACAATCCACTTGGGCCGGAAATATGGGTCTTCGACAGAGTGAAAAGGACTAGATAGTTTATTATTAAGACCCTTATCCGTACGACAATGGTGCTAGATCGCCTTTTATAAAATTCTTTAGTTGTCACCAATTCTGTATGAATATAAATCGTATAGTACTCTCTTATCTCTACTATTGACTAATGTACCTTAAAGTTCCAAATTCAATGTTTTAATTTAGTTTTATGGTATATATATAGGCATAGTTTCCTCTTTATACGCGAAAGATCGAATATATGCAAATATAATGAATACGAAATACCTAAAAGAAAAGAAACTAAATTATATTTTTATAAAAAAAAATAACTGAAAAAAATAGCTAACATTTTCCTAAAGTATGTTTATGCTTTGTAAACACATAACGCGCGAGAAAATGTCGTCGCATGTAAAAGTGCAATTAAATTAAAAGCCAGCTTGATAACAGAAGCGGGCTTTTTGTTTCCACCACTACCTTACGTGCATTATTTCGTTAACCTGATTCTGTTGGCGGACAATTTATTTACAATGGTTTTTTTTATGTTGCAATGAAAAATCTATTTATTGTTGGCTAATATTTATTACGATTGTTTAAATGTTTTTTTAGAACAGAACTTCAAAATTCTATAAATTCAAAGGTATGTACAGTATGACACAACTTAGATGTAGCATCGGCAAGTCGTTTTCGTACACTTCACTTCCGATTTACAAAACTAATAAAAATCATTCATTATCGCGTCTTTCAACGTTCAATAAGATCATTTTTTAATTCATGAGTAATGTTGTAGGCGCACTCTTTTCGGGAACGATCGATTTTACGAATATTGCCGATGCTTCATCTAAGTTGTGTCATACTATACCTATGAAGTGAAACTATGAAGTAGCTTGCAGTAGGATTATTATTACACATAAGAAAAAAATACTGCAACAAAAATTAAAGGTCTGCATCCATTCACGTGTGAATCCCGAACATCCAACAAAATGATAAAAAAAAAATTATGGACGGACCGATTAGTGTGATAATTAGCCGTTACATTTTTCCATGAATGATACGTACAGTTTATTGAATTGTACGCCTTACAGAACTCTCCATTAATCCGTGATCCCAATAGGAATCGGGGTCAGCGTTATACTCATTCACGGCTTGACAGTAATACAATTTATCTTTCCGCCTATACATCAGATAACAGACGGGCTATCAACAAGTGTCGAGGTATCCATATAAATCCTGACCGCAAAGGCCCATTGGCCGGAACGTTGTGGAATGACCAATCAAATGAGAAACATAATAATATGACGTGATTTTGAATTTAGATCTGTATATTCTAAAACGGCTCAATTCATGGAATTTTATATACACAATTTGAATGAAATAAGATATGTCGTTTATTTACGGATGGATTTTGTCGCTTGAAACCACCGATTGTTGTAGAGACAGCTAAATATAGACAATAGACAATACCCGGGTACTCGGGGGTTCTAAATATTAATTACATGCAAAGGTATTGTACCTAAGCAATGCAGATTTTTTCTACAGTTATATGTTACTATAGTTATTCCCAGTTATTTATGTGTATATTATTTTGTTAATCTCTATAAATAATCTATGAGTTCAACGATGAAAAATTACACAATCATCCGCTTACCTTGTTCTTATTTACGGCAAATAATACACAGAAAATCATAAATCTCTCCACGCTATAATAAAAATAATAAATACAACAATAACCGAAATTCGATCTGCACCGCACAATACTACATTACGAGTTACTAAAGGGCCACCCGCCTGAATTATGAAGACAATTTCAAACAATCGTAGCCTACTAATGCGGCACTAGAGGCCGCGACCAGTGGGTGAATAAAAGCCGAACCACTTCCTTTACTGACCTACTGCTATCTCTGAAAGACACTCATATTTTCAGTTATATTCGCTAATCCTATACAACGAATGGAGGATTCTAGAGTAGAAATATTACTATGCTACTATATGACATAAGATTCCATTCAAATAGGCTTTGTGTGCTACCACTATCTACCACAGTATCTCTGACCACGGTGATATTGTGGTCAAATACGGCTCAATACGTCGTAAAAAAATATAATCGTTCTCAGACCTTCGTTCCCTTTCGTACCTGTGATTTTGATGAAAAAAAATACATTATACCAAACAAATAAAATATATCAGTATATATTATGGAAAAATAATAGATCAATATGAAAATAGTTCAATATTAATATTAAAATGAGGAATTAAAATTAAAAGTAGGTTTAGCATTTCCTTGTGTCAATAAAAATAAACAATAAACAAATAAGTAGTAGACTACGTGGCATTTTGCTACAATATTATCATATTCGAGCAAAATGCCACGTAGTCGACGCCGTAAATCACGCATATTCTCGACATTCCTAGTTAAAATTTATATGACGTCGTATGTCATACCTAGTCTTAACTTATCCGTGCTACGGGAAAGTTTCAATTGAGAGTACGAGATCTCAAGAAAAATTGTTAAAGTTTTCCATTTGACAGCACCGAGGTGAAAATACTATGTCTTTTCCGAGATGATGAAGTAAATAGAGTCAAGGGACTTTTGATATGATGTTTTCTGAAGTTAACATGTCATTTATGCAGATGAACTTTTTGGTTACTGTAATATGTTCATAATTAAATTTTTTCCAATTTGACGATTTTGTGCAAGCTTTCCGCTTCGTAGTTTCACCCGCAATCCGTGTGATGTACTAAAGAATTTTATAGGTTTTTTTTTCACCTTGGGTGGTTATTAGAGTTAACGTAGAAATATTCTAACTTAGAGATAATATAACATTCTAAAAAGATATTTTTGAATCGATCTAGTAGTTTTTTAAGATTATTATTTACAAACATAAATACTTTTTTTTTTTCTTTGTTATATTAGTGTAGATGTAGATTATTTCTTATTTGTACCATAAATTGTTAGATTTATGAGATAAATACCAACATATTTGTGTGGATGTGTGAATGTGTCCATTCATCATAATTACTTGAGTGACAAGGTCATAAAAGGCGACGAGAAGATTTCTAATATAGAGGTAGACAGATATGGCAAAATAATGAAACAAAGTCGTTGAAACAAAAGAAAACCTACAAAAACTTTTACAGCCAGCTAATCTTCTTATTATCTTGTAATAAATACTAGTTATCCCCCGCGGTTACACCTGCGTTCCCGGGATAAAAAGTAGCCTATATCCTTCTCCACATTATAGGCTATCTACGTGCCAAATTTAATTGATATCGGTTTAGTAGTTTAGACGTGAAAGGTAACAAACAGTGTTATTTTCGAATTTATATATAAGTTGGTATGGATGCATGGATTGATTGGGGTGGGTACATTTAGAACTTCATGTTTTCTTATAAAATGTATTGATAAAAAAATCTACTCATGAAATAGTTTATATTAGGTACTAATAGTACCTACTACCATAAAGTAAATAATATACTGCGTGTACTACTAAATGATAATTTAATGTAGATAATAAATGCCTTTGCGTCTGGTCGTTTACAAAGTTTACCCACCCATAAAGTTCGTTGATAATGTGTAAGAGTATTCATGTCCAGGAGAAGCTTAATTCACTCGGATCTTGAAAATTCCTAGGTTGTCAGGAAATACAGAGGACGGAAGCAAGTTCTCATTTCGTCCGTATTATAAATGAGGATTCAAAACGTTGGGTATGTTCGGTATGTCAACAGCGTAGGTAAGGTACGAGTGGAAATTTTCCCGGCATCGTAGGGTTCGATGTAATCAGGTTGAATAATATGTTTTAAAGTGGATGGCCAGCGTTTTGAATTTTTATCGGATATTTTTTGAATTTTAATTAATTTACATCAGATTTATTGACATTTCTTAAAATTATATATTCAAAACCCATTTTTTTTTATTGTCTACAGTTAGGGGAAGGGGTGGAGCTGACGTTGGGGGAGCTGCGCGCGATGGCGCTGCGACAACAGCAGCAGATCGACACCCAGCACCAGCTGCTCTGCGCCAAGGAGCAGCGGCTGCGGTACCTCAAGCAGCAGGAAGCGAGGCAGCATCAGGTAACTTTACCATCAATATAACCATACATTTTAGCATCAATAATGCTTGGAGGCGCGATAAGTAAGAGTCACAAAACGACGAATATAGTTTTTTTTGTTAGAGTTGTTATTTTAAAAATATTAGTATTTATTCTTGCTTATGGTGTATTCAATTTGCATATTTTATGTTCTTTATTTTGATTTTAAGTCGTATTTAGATGCGGCCCTAGAGTATGGAGTTATAGCTATAAATAATATTATTTTAATGATCAGTTTTGCTGTTTTAATTTGAAGGTGTTAGTTAGAATTCTATAAATATTAAAAAAAAAACTAAAGTAGCTGCAATAATAACTACACTATACTTACCTGATATTTATTTTTCGGTCTTTTTAGGAAAATTTTAACAGAAATCCAACCTAAAAGTAAACATACACACCTCTAATACCGTCTTCGTTAAATACGTTTATTCGAAGGTAAAATCTATATTGGGTTTTAACTCAAAATGTTGCGGGGCAATTCATAAAGTAATTAATATCTACTAAAATAATGATTACTAAATAACGTTTCATTTTTTTTATTACCTAATTATATCTGTCTGCCAAACTAATTAACAATTTGTACAGCTCAAGAGTTTTTAATGACTAAATAATTTGGTACTTTTTACTAGACGGTGCTAAACAACCAATTATTAATCATCCTCATGAAATATCCCTCGACACGTCTGAGATTAACCATGCATAAATCATAGTTAAAACCATGTATTGCCCACATGGAGTACTATGGGAACGAGTAAAGTAAAGTTAAAATATTATAGCTAGTATGTAAGTTTAGATCAAATACATTTCAACGGGCATCTGCTGGAATAATCTTATTTCTATATATAATATTTTTTGTCTTACTATGACTTTACAAACACAAAGAAATTATACCTACCTACTTCCAACTTTAGGTATCATAAAGAAAGTGAAAGATAATCCCATCATCAAGTAAACCATACCTTTTGTGTAGAAATGTATTAGGTATGAATCAAAGGGTATTTTTTACTATCTTATAACCCTAAAAATGAAGTAAATGGACCGTTCGTATAAATTTTCCCTTTTCCGGTCCATTATTAATAATTCATTTGTCTATGTAACTTTTAAGTAAGTTAGGGCCCTTGGAATTATATTATCATGAAGTTTATTTATGTTTGATAATTATTCAATTAGGTAATTTTTAAGTTTATTTAAACATAGTATTAAGCGCTTGCAAAATCACTTTGTCTGGAAGCAATCCTAATTTAATAAGGATTCCATGGATCTTGAAAAATTCCTATTAAATACTTCACTTCAAATTCTTTGAAGTTTCATTCCCAATACTTCCAATTTTCTATTTAATTAATGACATACTAGACTAAAGTATGTCTATGTGTAAAATATGTGTATTATATATACATATTTTCATATTAATTGGGAAATAAAAACTATAAAGTTGTTAGTTTCGGAAAACGTAGCGCTAATAACAAATAGCATTTTTGATATATTCCGTTTCCATCTTAGTAAAATCTGGCAACTAATAAAGTATTCTGTTTATGAAGGTGTTTCACACAATACCTGCACCAAAAATTACAATCTACCTTTCCATTATCTACCTTAAAAACCTCTTTACTGATCGTTTGCTTGTAATATAAGCTAAGCTTGCTATCTTTTGTGAAAATAGAATCATTAAAATTTTGTTTATGACTTGACAAAGGGTGTCACGTGTATGAAAAGGGAAGGTGTAAGGCCTGTAATAAATTTTTAAAAGGGCTCGAGTAAAATATCCATGACAAAAGATAAAAAGAAAGGTCTCTAATGAAATAGAGCCTCGGAGTAAATAAAACGAAAAATATTTTCATTGTGAATGGAATTAGATTGTGAAATAATAATGTTGTTTTTATTTTTATTGCGATAGACAACAATTTCATGGTAAATGATGGTATGACCGAAGGTATTATTCTGAAGGGAATAAGCTCTCAAGTGCAGCGTCTGGTTTAAGCTCTGATTGACTTAATTATTATTAAGAAAAACCTACACAATTACCTACTAGACCTACTAGACCTATACAATTTTAATAAATAAATATCCTGGAAAATTCTTTACACGTGTCGATCTGATTCCAAATTAGTTCTTGTATTATGGAAAATAGATAGTTGGATATGTTGCATAAATAAAACGTTTTAGGTAAGATATTAAGAAATAAATATAGCCATCGAATGAAGAAGATACATGGACATCACAACCCAAAAAGCGGTTAATTAAATAGAAATCCGCTTTGTTGATTCGTTAATTCCTTGTTTGCTGTATCCAGTAGCTTCAATAACAACTGAAATAATATTACCAGTTTATTCTTTCAACAGGTGAGATTTTGTGAAGTTAAATGACGTGTATCTGGGTTGTTTTCATTACGTAATTGGTTAGGAGGCTCTAAATTGCTGGTCCTTTTCTTTGCGGGTTTCATAATAATCGCTATAATTACTTGTGGTAGGATTTACGGCGTACGGGTATTTTAATTACTTTAATTTAATTTATAAACACAATATATAATATCAAGGCCTCGGGAGACCGGCGGAGAGCTTTTTCCGTCAATTCATTAGCTTAGCCATCCAAAGAGTATATACAGAAGAATTTTCCCATAATGGGTATGCGCTTATTTAATAGTGCATTATGATACAAGAGCAGTGCTATGTTGGTCATTACAGACGAGGCGGTGTTATTCGATAAGCGAGCCGAGTGTGTAATTATTATCAATGCACACGTGTTTCAATATGAAAAATCACACACAAAAAATGTTAAAAGGGGCATGTTTATTCATCTCTATAATCAGACAACCTCAATGACACCATATTATGGTATTGTCAACAGACTTACTTACGTATGTGTACCAAAATTCACATCAATTTTGCTGTATTTATAGGACACGCGAATATAAGAGCCACTTTACGAGCAAGTGTGTTGAAAATATACTTATTCTCATAAATTTTAATAAATTAATAATAAGTTTTCTTTTAAAATTAGAATATCGGACTAATTATATGTTCCGAGTCATCATTATTAAAAAACAATGGAATTTAAACAAATGAGATACATTACTGAAACATGTTTTAGTAATTACTTACAAACGTCGTTCTATTTATAAGAAAATTTAATTAACTTCCGACTAATTCATGTTCTTCTACTCAAAACTAACTGACAGATTTATATAGTAGATTTGTTTCTACAGTTAGAAATATGGAGAAATAATGTTGAATAATAATTTGATAAGTTATAAAACAAAACATTTCCAATATTTATCATAAAACGTAATGGAAATTGATAATATTGCTTCAGACAGTAGATTTCGTGAAATATTCCTGTTACTTATAATTTACTATTGCTTTTAAAAATAAATATCCCGGAATTCCATGGAGAAATTGCGAGAGATAAGGGAGAAAAATTAAATTTTCCCGGTCTTAATAAATCTCTAGAGTCGGGACGGGACCGGACGCCCGTTATCCTAATGCGATATTTATCGTTGGCCTGAAAGAAATAAACTCTTCTTAGGCAATAAACACGCCTATAAACTAAACAATATTGCCAATAGCCTTGTTAAAGATACCATTTTTAAACAGATATTTATGATTTTACTTAGTTCCGGGAGGCTTTGTTTCACTTAGATCTTAAATTATAAAGAAAATGCGTAGGTACCTCGAGCCAGTTAATCTGTTATTACTAAAATGATATTTTTATTCCTATATACCTACTAACCTACTATACATATATATCTAGTTAATAACATAAATTATCTAGTTTTAGATTATAAATAGAGCAACAATTTCGCAGAACTAACATAGTTTCTCAAAGTGAAATACAATATCGTACGAGAATCATGTTTTACATAGAATAAACGTATTCGTCATCTCTCTCGAAAATCTATTTCAATACATAAGTTCATGTATTGAAATAGATTTTCGAGAGAGATGACGAATACGAGAAAGGAAAAAAAATACCAACATTTTGTTCTCCCAATATGTTTTTCATATCGTTTATTCCATGATATTATAAATAGATACAATTCACCTACACAACATGTTATAATCATAATTACGAATGTCTTACGGAAGAAAATCTAGTTATATACTTATCTAGTCATTGTCAATCTAGTTAAATACTTATCTAGCCTTATATTTTACCAACATCTACATTTGTAAAAAGTAATTTAATTCATATTTTCTCTACTAGGTGGCGGTAGAGGGGGAACGGCTACGGCGACTGCGCGAGCGAGTAGAAGCGCAGGAGTTGAAGCTACGAAGGCTACGAGCGCTACGGGGCCAGCTCGATCGAAACAAGCAAAGTAACATAGCCCTTAGTGAGTACATAATATTTAATCAACATTCTTATTATATTCTACTAGTTTCTGATTGGTATTGCAGTTGAGGCGTCAAAAGATGACGAACAATTAACTCACTTCCGTATTAGGATTTGTCACTTATTTATTTAACAGGATATTCAAATTGAATTTCATAAAAAAAGGAGTTGTTTCTACGATTCCTTTTTATTAAAAGGTTGCCTGATAGGAAATAAGGATACCCCTTGTTACACTCTTAATCTAGTATATTCGTATAATATTTGTATTTCATTCCTCTCTAATAATATGGTGTGATAATACATTATTTTCTATGTATTAGCGCGCCTATTTTATAATAGTCGTCGATACTTCCTAAGATTTATTCCTTTCTCTAAATTGATTTCAATTAAAATAAATTCATCTTTAGAAGGGTTAACAATTTCAAATTTGATGAAGAACATGAAGTTACTTCATTGATTAACTTTGGCTGTGTTTTTATTGGAAATCTTTAGAACAAATTGTACTTATATATAAAGCACCTATTTTTTATAACAAAACTTCTCTATTACTCAGAGATAAGTATTTTGGGTAACAATTTCTTCGTGTCGAGATTCGAATGTCAGTAAGTTAATCAATTTATGTAATCACTTTAATATATACTTGTGATGCAAAAAATACTATTTAAAAAACAATTGAACTATAAACAAATGAACAATAATAAAAGATAACATAACACTAATGGTGTCTGCCGATAATAGACTAGAATACTTTATTTTATAGACCAGTTATTAGGTAAGCTAGGTGCGGTCTTTGAGTGAAGTGGATTGGATGACATTTCTTCGTTCTAGTAGTAGGTACTCCCATCAAATATTATATGTAGTTCAAAACTCCGAATTAATATATTTTTTTTGTACCTAATTCATAGTGGTAATATGTACTTAAGACTATAGTGAAAATTTTCTAACTTTACTATTAGGGTGCTCTTCCCCCCCGTTGGTTTCATACTACTCAGAAGATATCCTTACCAAAACAGCGGCAGGTTTTTTTACGCTTTATCAGCTCAAGAGTATATTTTCATGTCTTTATAAAAAATCCGAATTACACTTACCTAGGTATGTTTTATCATCTTAAGTTAGATAAGAGGTCTTGGGTGTTGCAGACGTGTACAGGCTACGATAACCGTTTACCACTAAACTTATTTAGGTACTGACTTAAAAATATCCACATCAATTATCTAAACATATAAATAGAAAGCGTGACGGACTGATTGACTGACGTAATCTATTAACGCACGCAAACCACTTGACGGATCGGGCTGAAATTTGGCATACAGATAATTAATATGACTTAGGCTCCCGTAAGAAAGATTTTTTGAAAATTCAACCCCTCAAAGGGTAAAATAGGGAATCGCGGGGCGGAAAGCAAATATATTAATTTAATTACAACGAAATACTACATACCTACATAATTAATTTATACGTACTCCAGTAAGCAGCTTGTCAGTTGTGTGGTTTTCTACCGCACTGACCTCAACAATGTTTACCATTTGGATTGCATCATCATACCACCTATTTTGTATACTAACATATATCATTAAAATACTAATATAATAAATTTAAAAGTTTGTGTCACTCATGTTGTTATCACTCATCTCCGAAACGGCGGAACGGATTTAATTGTAACTTGGAACATAGATTATACTTACCAGGGTATATTAAGTAGGCTGCTTTTTTTTCCGAGAACGCTAGTTTTTAATATTTTAGTGCCAATCGTAAAAAATTTAAGATTTACAATGCAAAGGAATTTAACAATAAATACCTATATTAAATTTTCCATAATTATTTCTTTTTCACAATTGTTATTTTCTAATAACATCGTTTTATTACTTTCAAAACTATGTAAATGAAATATCCACAAAAACAAAAGTAGTAAACTCGTTTTCTTTACAACAATGATTCTTTCAGGCAAATATATACCTACTTACCTTACATTGTAACGTAACCGCAGGCACATAACTAGCGACGTTGTTTGTGGCACATAATCGATAAGAATTCATTCATTCATAATGAACCGGACATAGTACGACATGGCTTGTGATCGATAGTACGCTTAAATTGTTACTTGTATGGTCGAAAATCTGGCGCCAAACTGTATTCCGACAGTCACAGCTTGTCGTGAGCTTACCACTAATAACCACAACTCTGACCATGGAAATTGTAACGTATACCTACACTATAAAAAAGCGAACTGAAAACTGTATACTCTGAATATAGATGTTTATGTTAATAAAATTATTTTTTAATCGGCTACAAAACTTAAAAATGAAGTCTGTGAAGGAGTAAAAAAATGATTTGACATTTTTTTTAAATCATACTAAAATAACTTTATTTGTTTGATGACTTACATTACCAACATAATTCAATTATCATATTCGCACTAGCAAATAAATATCATGAAAAAATGGTGAATATTATGACAAACTAATTACCGAGCTCGTTTCTTGTTGTTCTTTCGTAATTGGTAATTTCGTGAAAACGTAGACAAGGCAAGCATAGAGCAGGCATTTTGTTTCTGACTATTATAATTCTTCCGAGGCAACAATTATTAAATATGATAATCATTTATGTACCAAAAATTTTTCGCAGAATCCAAATATTTTTAAAAGTAGGTATATCGAAATACATATTTTCAAAAACGAAACGCTTTTTGTATATTACACTTCAAAGAAGCCGAATATGGCTGACCCCAGCCATTATTCGATAGTTACAGCAGTAAATAGGTCAGATTAACAGATCAAGAGCGTTCTATTTAGAGTACCTACGAATGGCCGATGTGACATTGGACATATATTTGTTAATGGTCGAATGATATGTTACATTTATATCAATTACATTTACATTGCAAATTAATTTGGCACGTACATTAAAGTAATTAGTTGTTTAATTATTATTCACAATGTTAAAGTCAAGGTTATCACGTTATTAATTTTTTAAATTGGTTTGTTGCGAAATTAATTGATGTTATTTTCAAAAATATTGATCCCAAGTACTTAACTGGTGTTACCAAAATTTTATAAACCTAACGTATACATTCTTAGTTCTATTATCTGTCTTTTCGACCACGATTAGTATTCATATACTATATATAAATATGTGATTGTGTTGCCATTACAAAAAATACTTAATTTAAAAATTACAATATTGTAAAAAAAATGATAAGCGGAATAGTAAATAATCGGCTACATCTTGATGTCTCATTACTATCAAGATCTAGGACCTTTTTGTCCTCTCTTAACCTATAGCAAATCCTCTAATGACAATAATAGAACAACTAAAACAATAGAAAAAGTTCAGATAACAATACTACGAGTAATTTACAAAAGTTTTTTATACATTACCTTTTACAGTTGTATATGGTGACTAACTTCAATGCTTCAGTACAATAATACTAGTATGAACTTTCTATAGCAGAGCAACTAATAGAAATGTCACTTCATCCGTATCGAGATTCGCCAGGAGTCCGAGTGGCGTTTAAATTGAACCTTTATCATCGAGTGACCAGCCAGAATAGCTCGAGATTGTCCGCGTCTATATCAACAAGAGGCTCTATTGCTTCCAGTACCTTATTATCTAGTACTTATGCTTCTAGTGCCTTATTATCTTGTACAGAAGGATTTATAAACGTTTGATTTTTTTACACTTTATTTTTCTATTTATGCTTTGATTTTGTTCCTTCAATTGGTTTTATAATTTTATATTTTATCTAATCTATCAATATATGCCGGACAATATCTGTATTACGCTGTTATTTTAGCTAAAATACCTCGAATAGAGATAGCAAGGATAGCCAAGATAACCAAATATCTAGACCACATCGTTATAACTTGGTATATAATAGTAGAATGTTCTAGACGCATCCCATCGATGTTAATCGAAAGCTCTCGACCCCTGGTGGTCTAACCGAATACGGTTCAGTAAGTAATCATAACCGCTTAGCAATGCGGGCTTGCATTTGGAAGCCAATTAATGAAATATTAATTGGAAATCATTGGTTTATGAATGTATTACCTATTAGCATGTTTTTACGAATGCCTATTTGAAATTAACAGTTTGTGGCGTCGTAATTATTTGATATTGCATAACTAGGTATATAATTAATTATAAAATTTATTTAACGCAGGTTTAATTTCACTGAGATTACCTACCTTATTTCATTTGCTAAACGTCTTATTCAAATCCATTGTATTATTGATACGATTTAATCCTGTAACTAATCCATATAAAAAATATACCTAGGTATACATAATATTTTCTTTTCAAAAATCTAGCAGCTATTGCATATTTTAAAATCACTGACATAAATAGCTAAAAACTAAAATTTGATTACGTTTAAGTTTAATTAAAGTTTTATTATTTAATTTTCAGCAGGCACCGTTTTTTTAAATAAGTTTAATGTAGATCCAGATTTGTCACCGTCTACACTAAGTTAGCCCAGGTGTTTTTTATAGCCCCGCTCTTAAATTACCTTTTGAATTTTTTATACTTATTACGCGAGTATGAAATCATAAAATGTGCTAATTTTAAACATTTTTTAATTTGCCTTAGGTCTTTCTTAATTTCCATTAGTAATAAATAGTAAAACCATTAGTTACTTACATTTTGGCGTTCGCTATTCAAAAAATTCCAAAGCAACCTAACAAAAAACTGTTCTACCAATATCATTTATAGTACAATTAATATATAGATATTTTCGGTTTAAAATGGTTTATTAGTGTCGGTGAAATAGTATTAGCTGTGGTATTAATATTATACCGTAGTAAATATACCTATTGACGATTTTAAAATAACTATCGGTAACATATTTTTGAGATAATATTATATAACGTAGGTACAAAAAATATTTTGAAATAGCTAAATATTATTTTGAAAATCAAACGAAAGAAAAGTTGTTTCTTACACGAACAATTGAAATATTAGTTTAAACCTTTATGAATTGAAGAAGATTATATTATTTCCAATTTAACGTTACCAATCAATTACCATCAATTAATATTACATTCTGGCTTTTCCCTATAATACCATGAAGTACCTACATAAATTGAAGATCTTTATAAAACAGAGTCAGCAAATAAGTTTCATATGTGATAAAAAGGGATCGAAAGTGTGAGCTTTTAAATAAATATCGCGAACATTTTATGGGGCATTGACTAGGCAGTGAGCCGTGTAATCTGTGCTGTAACGGCAATTTGTGTTGTCCTCAAAATAGATAGAATTCATATTAAGATTCGTTACAAAGATAAAGAAGGTTACGTCTCCCGAATTTTGTTGGGTTACAGATGGCCATTTAAGAATTTTCTCCACAACGCCCACCTATTCTGACGTGATAGAGATAGATTGAGTTTTACGAGCGAGAAATCAAGTGATCGAGTGTCCCCTTTGGTTTTTCTTCGTAATATTTGTTAGAAAAATGTTGTTATATTATCTGAAAATGTTCAAGAATTTTATATATTTGAAAATGGTGAAAAAGCATAATAATAATATTTCACGTTTTGCACCTCAATTTGATAATTCCAGGGCATTTAGAAGTATCTCTAAGTAGAGTAAATACTATATACAGATAGATAGATTTACTGTTAATACTGTATACCAAGTAGGTATACGTATACATTGTGGTCCCGATCCTGTTGTTTACAAACTAAACAAATTTAATCTCACTCACTTCTAACAAATAATTAAGAAAGGGATGAAAGATATTTTAGTTCTGTCATTAGTCCGAACACTTATTTCAACGTGAAGCGCGATCTTATATTGGTCACGACCCGATTTACTCCTATTTATCTTTTTTCAATAAGGTTTATATGAAAGAGAGGTAACTAATATTAGGTGACTAATATTAGTTACGTACGTAAACCATAGAAATATCCTGTTAAGAATCCGTTGGTTTCTTTCAATTTTAAACTCATTGCCAGTTTTTTATACAGATCATTTTTCATTGCAACCAAGAACCTGATGAAGGTAAAGAAAGAAAGGTCTTGCAAATGAATTTCGAACGAAAGTGGGTTAGTGTTGTTTTTTATCATCATTTGATGTGGATGTGATGCAATGGAGTATAGAGTGTTGCGTTTATCCTTCTTTCATGTACGACGGAGCAACTGAAAGACTTGTTTTTTGCACGGACATTGATGCGGAAACTTTATATATATTTATTCTGGATACACGGATGAAATTTCAGGATCGGGCAAGTAATAAATAAAAAGAAAAATACAATGAAAGTATCGAATTAAGTAGGTAGGTATTAAACTAATTTCTTACAATCAATCCTATAAGTTGGCATATCAGATTGTTCGATTAAGGAGGTAAGTATCGAGTAGGCATTCGATTTTATCTCGCATTCAAGTAAATATCCAATTACTTAGGAAAGATTTGATGCTCAAACGAATATTCTCTCACTGGATGAGAGTCGTTAGGGTGATAATAAAATACGGGATCCAAGTGATGGATACTATTACGGAAAGAGTTTCATTCAGATTTCCTCTTTTCGAAACTCATTGTTGTATATGATTTAAAAACTTCTAGCTGGATTTAATGCTTTCTAAGGGTAAAAATAATCCTATTACCATTGTTTTACAATCTTTTTGAGTTCGCGACCCCTTTATAGCTCATAAATTCTAGCGACCCCCTAGAGCCATAAACAAACAAAATATTAGCGATTTGAATGATTTCTTTTGGGATTGATTAAAAAATCCAGTCGGTAGAAAGTAAGTATTATTTATTGTGTAAGACCTAGAAACACTTATCTTTTTTCTTTTGCTAGGACTTAGTCCTTATATTTTATACATAGGCAAATAATTATTATTCTCTTCTTCTTTTCCTTAATTCCCAAAAATCACTTACTTCGTATCTGCATGTACTCTAATAATAATTTTAAATCTCAGTGCCGACGTATTTTTTTTCCATTTAATTTTAATAACAGTAAAAACTGTAGCTCTCTTTTATGTTTCAATCTCTAAGAATGTTTATGTCCTATCATAATATAACGTCGTAATATTAAAAGCAAACTTAGAAATAATAATGAATTTTATGTTTTTTTTTATTATGAATACCTAGGGTTGTGTTAGGCCAGGCTCACCATCATGTATGTGATCGAATAGTATATATAATAGGCACGCAAGGCATGTAATTGATTCTCAAGTGGAACACACTTAATACATAATTTTACTGCAAAAGCTACTGCAAAAATATAGCAAATTTTCCATTATTCTAAAAAGCAGATAAAACAAATATAAATCGCGGCTCTTCACATCCCTATCAAAGCAGTTTAAAACTATGAGGTTCGGCGTCGCCTCGAGGGTCGGCTATTACTTTAATAAAGATATAATTTCTAAGCCCCAAGGCTCACAAAAAGCTATAAAGGCTGTAAACTAACAACGTAGACTAGGGTAAATTATTATTATGAGTGCCTTGACCTAATTTTGTATTATAAATAAATATACAACTAAATATTTGAGTAACAACACTTTCCATTATTTATATACAAAATACAATGCATGTAAATACAAATCCTCGAGGCGATAAATTATAAATAAATATTGCACAATAAAAAAAAGTTAAGAGTAAATAAAATTTACTTACTCTAGGCTTACCCTCGCCATAATTTTACCCCTCGCCACTGATACCTACTATTAATATTAAACTTTTGATGTAGGAGGCAAGTTTTAGAAGTACTGATCCGAACCTGAAAATATTTTCATTATTATAGGAAACTATACCCTATAGTATTATAGGCTACATTTTTACACACAAAGTTATACCTTACTTTTCTTGTCCAAGTCATTCCTGCCATTTTTATATCATCTTCCCGTCTACAATGGGATGAGAATAACTATGTATATTAAATAGGTACACTATACACCTGCTAGCTAGTGGCTACACCCGCAAAATATATAAACAAAAAATCACACTTTGATAAACAAAAACAGGATAGCTCATGTTTATTTATGAGAAAATACAAGTTCATAAAAATGTAACAGACGAACCCTTGATGTCAGTACCAAGGTACTGACATCAAGGGTTCGTTCGTGCCTGTCGGTGTATGATACGGGTGACGCATCGACAACATAGGAAAATCAATACTAGCTAACGAACGCGATTGTAAAATTGTATCACCTTGACATACCCTGAAAGAAACGAAAAAATATACCCAGGTAGATAGATACGTGAGATTGTGTAAGTACCTAATAATGATAAAATATAAATGATCAAATCATGCAAAAAGTAGGGACACACTACACAATGCTCGAAAATACTAAAGAGAAATTTATAGAACATTCTGGTAAAGCATGGAAAGCTCTAGAAAGATCACTTGGTATTATTAGAACGTTCCGGAACCTTCTCGAATACTCTAGAACTTTGTAGAAAATTCCAGAATAGTCTTACCGAATATTCTCGATCTAAATTCAGGAAAGTTCTAGAACATATTGGAACGTTGTATGTATGTAATGTTAGAGCAGGACAGCTATATCGAAGCACTGTATAAAACCTGAGCTCTTGTGCAGTCAGTCTTTGTCCGGTTGAGAGCCATCTGAGATCCTGGCTAGCACTTTCAAGTCCATTAAAAAAAAAAGTGCAGTCAGCCAGTCAGTCATATTCTAATCAGCATTAATGTGATAAGTGAAAGTAAAATAGACGTTTGTGGCTCACCCTAGTACCCTCTGGTATCCCTTGTACCTCGTAGTACCCTTATACCACGTAGTACCCTGGTACCCCTTAAAGCCCTAGTATCCCTTGTACCCTGATACCTCGTAGTATCTTGGTACCCCAAGTACCCCAAGTAACCTTGGTACACCAAGTACCTACTCTTAGTACCCCAATCTCCCAAATATAATTTCTAGTCCTCTCCCTTCACGAACGCTACCAAACGGGAGGGACTACCGCGTAGCAGAACTAACGTGGCGGAAGCCGAACCAGCGCGGGTGGACCGGAAGTTGACAACCTCGCACCTCCCCCGCACCACGCGCCCGCCACCCAGGGGACGACATCATAATAAACGCCGCGTCGCAACTGCCAGTAATAAGTCCCGTCAAAATCGGTCAAGCCGTTTCGGAGCTTAGCCGAAAAACTAAATAAAGAACACCCCTTCATATTATGCATTTTTTTTTATTCAGAAGGTTGACAAGCAGGCTGGCGGTCCACCTGATGGTAAAAAGCTGTTATTTTGATATTATAAACAGAACTTTATTCATTTATAGGATAGATTTATAGAAGAAAAGGACTTCAAAAAAATGCAGCACACTTTTACATGTGGTTATTTTTCATTGTACCTAATCGTTGTTAGAGTTGAAAGTTCCATTTGTTCCCGTCCCTAGACATCAGTCTGCGTCACAAGGAAGGTTTTTGCGGTCTATCCTACATTAGCTGCGGGCCTACAAATGTGGATATTAGTGAAGTGGCCTAACACAATGTTGCGGCTAATTACTTTACAAGTTTTCCCTCATTATGTTGTTTGTAAGCTCTCCTAACTTCGTGGCTCAGTTATTCAAGCAAATAAATATTAGAGGGAATGGTTTGCGTTACGTTATAACCGGAGAATTAACAAAAATTGTAGAAATGTCGCTCAATTTATTAAAAGACTAGCTTCCGCCTCGCGGTTTCGCCCGCGTTTCCGAGGGATAAAAAGTAGCCTATGTATTAGTTCAGGATGTCAGATACTTCCATACCAAATTTCATCAAAATTGGTCCAGCCGTTTGACCGTAAACAATTAACTAACATACACACTCGCAAACTTTCGCATTCATAATATTAGTTTGTCTAGTCTAAAGGCAATTTCCACCTCTATTGTAGATAAATATAGCAAAACTAAAAACAAACAACATTTCAACTGTTAACTATAAGCTTTAGTCTTAAAAAAATGTAATAGTTGTTCGTTATGCATATTCACCCGCGAATCCCTATTTTATTTGAATTACAATTATCCGGCCTTATTCGAGGTAGACCTATATTATAAAAAAAATACCCTCTGACGCCCTCTGCAACACTTCAACTTTCTAAGGGCTGGGCGTTGATGACTTAATCAGTGAGTGAGTCAGGGCTTTTCTGTACTTTGTGTGTACCAAATGATGTATTTAGGAAACAAGAAATATTTTACCACAAAAGTGTTTTTGTAGGTAAGGTACATAGACCTCGGTAAAATGTAACAGGTGCTGGCAAATATTGTAATAATGTTACTGTCACACTATTTATATTGTCTGCGGATTATATTTTCATAAAATAGCATGTGTGATTGAAAGGTTTCATAGCAGTTGATATTTTACTATTCCAAATAACTTTCAGGGAAATCTTTGTGGTTTTACCAAGTTACAAATATTAATATCCTCGAAAATAAGTTATATATAAAATCGCGATATTATTGCCAGCAATACGCCGTTACACGCAAATTCTCAGTATCTTCCAGTTTACTTCCAAAAAGGCTCGGAAGCTCTTTGTATTGTAAATAACAAGAAAAGCGTTTCAAAAGCTTGTTAGATTATATTTGATGTTAGATAACGAGTGAAACAACGCTTTAAGTGCAAAGTGCTAAAGAAAAAAGGAAAAGAAAAGGTTTTTTTCTCTAGCATTAGATAGAAATACGTTTTCTAGAAATGTCATAGTTAAATGAATTTGGGCGGGTCACAGAGATCGCGATACATTTGCCGGGAAAAATATTCTTTTACTCGACTTCGATACCTCAGGGTTAGGATCTTTTGTCTTCGATCGCCTTTTCGTTGTCCCTTAAATGTGGCTTCTTATTCATAAGTCCGAATACGTGTTGCGGATTTTATTAAACGGATAGAATTCTAAGAAGTTAATTTAAAATGTTGATTGAGACTGTTAATTGTGGACTGGATTACGTTCCAAGAGTTGAATTTATGGAAAATAAAATAAGTATTTTATTTATTTTTAGGAAGATCGAGAAGAGCAAATTTACACAACATATTTAAAGAAACAATGAATGACCTCATTACAAATCTTCACCGATGTATATCTTTATTACACTTTGCTAAACCAATAAGTACCTACTCTAATTTGACAGATTTGTATGTCGTTTCGTAATTTTAGGCGAAACAGATATTAGGTATATATTGATGAAATGCTATCCGAAACATACTATGAAGCTGCAAATGTGACAAAATTAATCCTACTGGTCTGTCAAGTAACAGCTGCAATGCTGGTACACATCAGTAAGTGATTGGTATATCAAACGTCAAGAACCTTAGTTAAGTAAGCTACCTATATTGTTATCAAAGCTGTTGACGTAATTCTTGTTGTCAAGAACTTTTCAGCTTTGATCCAATCTCATTTACCGTGTAGGTATATTTTTAAACGCACAATTTCCGTTGGCTTTAAAGAGAAATAGTCGAAACGATGATGTTGTTTCTATTGAGATGTCGGGACCAAACGGAAGCCTCCTCATACAGATAAAGCCCTCTTTATTGTCTTCTGTAATTGAAAGGTCGGAGGTATTTCCCTCGCGGAGCTTTTAAACGGGACTCAGCTGGGTCCCCTTCACTGTAAAATAGCATTTTTGCCGCTGAATGCTTTACAATTTCTCAATTGTTAATTTTCATTCTACATTTTATTATTCTAAATGAACACAATTATCTGGGAATTGTTCGTGATAATTAAATTCTTAAATGGCTCTTCTTTAAAAAAAAAAATCTTACAATTTTCATGGAGTCGGTGATTTATACAACGCGTAATCAGTTGACCCAAAAGTAATTTTGTGTCCAAATCCCGTAGATTTTATTTCCTTTGAAAACGTAAAAATGTATAAAGAGAAGAGACGAAGGGAAGAAATTTCCGTCACATAATATTTCATCACATGGGACATAAATGAGATGAAAAGTAAATTGGTACATTAGCCAGCTACATTTATGTGTGGAGAACTTTTTGTCTTGTCTGTCACTGAAATAATGGGAAATTACCTCCCAAAGAAAGATGAGTATAAGAATATTGCTATAAGAGAGAAAGTGACGAATGAGTAATCTAAAATGGACACGACAGGAATTAGATACAACAGTTTTCTAACAAAAATAATTCAAAGTCTTACTACGGAAGTCTAGGTTTAGTCAAAGCATTTCTCAGTTTTGAACAAAGAACATCATATCCAAATATTTGAAATAATTAAAAAGTAAACATAAATATTTAAATGTTTATTTTCTTTGTCAGCAGCTAGCGACCTAGAATCAATAAGAGCGTTATTCAATGAAAAGGAGAAGGAGTTATCGGTCGCAGTGGCGAAGGTCGAGGAGCTGACGAGGCAGCTAGAGGAGCTGAGGCGAGGAAGAGTCCAGCCTGCACCGCCATCCGCTCATGAGCTGGATAAACTACGGCGCGAACTAATGGTAAGTGTTTCTGTTTAAAGCTCTCAATATTCGACCAACTTTTTTTTTAATGTACAGTATTAAGTAAACGTCTACGAAATGCTACGACCTACGGCATGCTACGAGAAAGACGTAATGACGTCAAATAAAGTGGTAGAGATTGTGAGTTCGAATCATCGCGAGTAAAGTTTGGCTTTTGTTTGGCGTAAAGAATCCATGGTGGTATGGTACCCTGTAGTACCCGCACTCATAAATATTATTGCTATTTCAACTTGAGCAAATCGGAGTGCGTAATGTGCGTCAGTAAACGTAAAACTCAATATTAGGTACTTAACCATAATTTTGATAATTTTTCGTAAGTAGTTGTTAGGTTATTCATTTTTAGTTTACAATACTTATTTTATTTTTGTTAGTGGAATTTTAAATTTTGATATACATATTACCAATGTTTACACCGGCACCGTATTAGTTTTTGGTTTCAAGGTGTTTTTCGTAATAATATAACAATTACAATTTTAAGTTTTAGTAATCAAAACACTGAAGAGTAACGAGAATTTAGTTTTAGTGGTTTGGATTTTAATTCTTGTAAAATCTGAGTATACCACACAGTTTTAAATCTGGCTTAATAAACAAACTTTATTTGTTTGGGACACCAGTTGCACGGGGTGCTTTTATACCTATAATTTACTATAAAATAAAAAAAATCACATGTTTTCGGTGCCTATAAAATAAAGGCACGAACGCATTAACGAAGTGATTGATTTTCTCCACATTTCTGCTTAATAATTTAAACGTCGCTTTCAGCTTGCTTGTAGAACATCGCTCAAATACGATCGTATTGTTACCAAAATGCCACACAATGTTTCTTTAGTGGGATTGAGTTTCCAATGTATCCGAATACATCTGCTGATTCAACTTTATGTATACGTTTAGCATTTGGTCCTTAACAAGCTGAACATAAAGGTCAATTCAAATTATTATGGCTATATCACTGATCCAATAGATACCTACGTATGTATAAGATACCGACGTTTTGTAAAAACGTAATTACAGCTATTAGTAGTAAGAATACTCTCAGAAGTCAAAGTCTTTTTTATTAAATGGTGGTAGAGTCAATTTCTAACGTCCTTGAGAACCTTACCAATGATATCATGACCATGCTTTTTCATATCATTTCATTTCAGTTCCATTCAACAGTTATTACCTACATATAAAATCATCTCGGTATCTTATTAACAGTCAATTTGAATAATTAATTTGAATTTTATAATGATGACACCTCATGAAACGGTGGCTTAATTACTTCCCCAACGTTTTCCTCAATTAGTCAGTCTCATTTAAACGACCGGCCAAAACTTCTGGCGTTTGCGGTTTATTTTGTCTTAATAAATTATATTAATTTGATAACCGTATATTTGTACGTGAACGCCAAACAAGAGCATGTATTGTATATTCATGCATTCGCTTACATAAGTAAGTATTTGGTTTAGTGCATTACATCAGTATTATGTAACTGAATCTATAAACATGATGTTGATGGAGTTTACAATAGGTAAAATTTATGGGTAAAAAAATTACTTTATTGAGGTCAAGCAGTAAGAAAAGCTGTCACCAAGTTACTGGTACATTCCAGGAGTTGCACATGATAGTCTTGTTGCCTTCTAAGCTTTGTAAAGTCGACACCACTTACCGTTAGGTAAAAAGTGTCTAATCTCTAGGGAATACAAAGAAGGTATATAATCATAATAAAACTCATGTAAATCATCAGAGTATGACCAAATTACTAACGCCACATTGTTTGACAGTCAAACTCAAATTCAAAACTCATTTGTTCAGTTTAGGCTCGGGTAAGACACTTATAAATGTCGCTCGATAGTTACAGTTATTCCAATAGAGACAATAACAGGAAGAAGGTCAAAATTATATGACCATTTGAACAATATTTTAGTTTATCAGCAAAGCCTCAAGTGTATAGTAAACGGCTACTCAAGTTAGTAATGGTTCACACTAAACATATTCTGAAATCCCTCGTCAAGCTGATCAGGTCATCCCTTGTCAATGTCCAGTACCAAAGGGTCGTGATTGTAATTTAGACAAATACAAAATTTACCAAGTATTACCAGATTTTAGGGCGTGATGATTTATATTTCTGCTAGGCAGAAATGTGTTGGAAGTAATTTTTACCGCTTCTATAAACCAGATTTAAAGTCAAAATCATGCGGAAACACCGAAATTAAAGATGTTACAGTCTGCGTACTCCACGTAAAAGGGTCATGTATTGGTACCCTACATGCATGAAAAGGAGTGACAACACAAAAGATGGAAAGATGAGGTTAAGGAAAGTGCCGGGAAGCGCTTGGAGTCGAAGAACATGGGATAGAGAAAAGTGGGGGGAGTTGAGGTTAGCCTTTGCTGAAAAACAGTTGTCGATGTCGATTTTTTAATTGTTAAATCAATAAAAATGTATAAAATGTGTCTGAATAAAATATACCAATTAAGATTTGTGTTTGTTGGTATCTTCTTTTTTCGTTGTATAGATACCAGCATCAATCAAACAAAGTTTATGTTTACCTCTTGTACTACGTGTATTTTTTAATTACTACATTAACTTTCAGTGACGAAGTACTACAACTTTTGAAATATGAATCAACTCTGAAATAGCACAACTTTTTTTCATACTTGTAATCGAGTACGGCTTAATTAATTAGTGCTGAAAGCTTATGCAGTGATAAATAACCTTGTCTGTTTATTAAGTTACATACTTGCCTGTGCATATAAAAAAATCTTGTTTCATGGAAATATTTGGTCCAATTGTATCTGAAAAAGCTCCTGCCGTTTTATTTGGCTAAAGCTTTTCCGCTTCTGAATACATTGTATGACACTGATTTTATATATTAACAAGCTGTTAGTTTATTCCCGTGGTTTTACCCGTCGAGTCAAATTTAATTGAGACTAACTGTTGGCACTCCAGATCAAGCACTTGTACTCGTTTTTTAACATAAGTATTAACTTTAAAAAACTGTTTGTAGCCATGATAAATATAAATAAAATTTCTAACTCTCCCGGTGGATTTTAAAAAAAAATTCAAGCATTATAAAAAAATTATTAACCAAATAGGTGCAGCCGTTCTGAAGTGATGCGCTTGCTTACATAAAATTCGGCGATTTATTTTTATTTATATAAATGAGAAACAGGGGATGGTTTTTCTCCCAATCGGAAATGAGCGTCACCTGGTGCCCTAGAGACTAGAATACTGTCGTTAAACACGAGCGGTTGGAATTGTTAGCAACACACAACAACGTGCACCGGGTTAAGGCTCGTTTATAACGCAACGGGACGTGTAGGTACGTTAATAGCGAAAATTTTCGAAATTGAATTTTCGTTAGTACAAATAATGACCTCAAAATTATGTCCTAATTATGTTTGTTGGTAAATATACACACTTATTAATAACAATAAATAGCGGTCATGAGTCAATTGCCTGTCAGACATCATGGTTATAAATGAAAATTACATCAGTATAAAATATATTTTATCTCTATACCTACTACAGCACTTATAATATTTGATTTCATTTCATCCGAAGTGGAGCATAAATTTACTTCTCCGTATTTAATAACGGAAACACCTGACGGAGACTGCGGAACACACTTTTGTCAATATAAATTTACCTTAATATTTTCAGAGAGTGCGCACTCGCCAAGTAGGTTGCGGGCAATCGGTCGCGAACGCCCGCATCTTGGACTTAATAGTAGGAGAATATTCTTAAAGACCCTCGATTTAATGTAATTAATTTATTACATTGGAGTGCATTAAAAGTGTAAAATTGGATATTAAAATACACGCCACTGGTTTACAGAGTGGACTGAAAGCATTAAATAAATTTCAAGTATCCCTCTATTGTTATGGATCCCTCATTGATTTCCACAGCAAACGGTTTTGGGCCACTCGCATTAGAGCGGCTCTTAGCGACTCTGATTAGATCGTCGGTCCATCTGGTGGGAGATCGTAACACAACGTTTTACGGTAACTACTAAGTCTCGTTTCCCATGAGTTATTGACTCTTCGAAGGATATGACCATCCATTGCCACTTCAGTTTGCCAACTCTATAAGCTACATCTGTCACTGTCATATGTTTTTATTCCACACAAACGCCGTTTATCTACACGGTACAGCAAAACTTTTCTTAAGAAATATTTAGTACACCTTTAAATCACAAAACGGACATCCTTAAAAGCTTCTGGCGATATTATGCGCCTCTGTGATAGAGGTCGGGACCATACACCATTCTGTGATGGAGGAACCGACTAAGTATTCTCATAAATCTTTGCAGTTTTTATGCTTTAGATAACGATTATGTTAATGGGGTGCATATAATTTATAAACTGATTTTCTCAATTACCCTATCATTTTCATGCCAAAGTTTGTATATATATCAAAAATTATTACCATCGTGATTCCAAAAAGTATAAAAGTTTAGAATAGGCCCCGAAAACAAGATAGGCGGCACGAATACAACGCGATTGGTTCGGATATATTGCCAAAGAAACAAAATTGAATTCAGCGAACTAGAATAATGAGACACTCGGTTCTAACAAGACTTGATACCAATATTTTCACACAAATGCGGTTTATACATTTCATATTCGTAGATAGGTAATATACCTACATCTGCGCCACCAATAATCTTCGTGATCGAAGTCCCATTTGATAAGACTCTGACAGTTACTACTTTTTTGAATAATTATGAAAAAGTAAACGTCATAAGGTCTAGGTAGGTAGCTGTCCTCCGTGGGTTCACCCACCTTCAATAGGTACTTATTACCTTAAAATGGATCGAAACACATCATAAAATTGAAATAAAGGATAATAAATTAAACGTGGAATAATATCTAGGTATACCTAATAGGCATTGTTGGAACGATTGTTTAATAAATAAGGCTAACCTAGATTTGCACCTGCTATGACCGTGATGAGAGCTTAAACGATTAAATAGTCTGTAAACACAATTCAAACAGGGTGATTAGTTGATAGGTAAGCCTGGTTATATAGGGCTGTCAAAATAGAAAATAAACATTATTCTAAAATACAGAAATAAGAATTGTGTTCAATTCTTTAAATGTTCTTATTATTACTGATTGATTTATTCTATTATTGAACTTTATCATATTTGTAGGATGATTATATATCATCATGTTACTGATATTATTTTAATATTATGTCAAATATTTGAACCTATGTAGTTTTAACCTCGGAATACAACTATTCAAAAGATACGGCAACTTAGGGCAGCCTTGCAGGTACCTACAGTGAATCGCGTCACGGGACTAAATTCACTTGTCCTAATGCCAAACGTTTGATTCAGACACCGATTTGAGAATTTAGTTATAGGCACGACATTCGAGCGTACGAGTGCCTACCATCCGTTTTATTCATTCACTAAACAAAACGCGATCTCGATAAATATTTACGTCAACCTAGTGTTCAACTAAAGTGATGGGATTTAACGATTTGTCAAATGTGAACATTTTGTCAAATATAGTGAGGTTTTTTGATAGTGCTTGTTTATAATATATTGAGTTGGAGTACGATCTGGGTCGAGGGTAAAAGGTCGGTATGTAGAAAATCGCGTTATTCTATTTACCCGGGACCAGTGCCGATTTCAATTTAAATATAGGTATATACCTTATATCTAGTGAACTTTTCCGTCCGTTTTTTTGGAACACTTATGTATTTCTTTTTGTTGAATGCTGTGATAACTTATATTATCAAGAAATCTGTCCAAGTGAATCATGAAATATTGTCGTAGCTTTTGTTCATGGATGTATTAGAGGATTTTTCACAATCATTTAAAATCAAGTAGGATGATGTAGTGTAACACCGTATAGGCACCTATTACATATTATGGTGGGTAGATACACTATACTTAATTTTAACTGTCTTACTAAACTAAATCTACCTATGTTATTATGTAGGTACCTAGATTCTAATTTAGATAGGTATTGTATGATAAATTATAATACATGTAAACACATTTAGGGAAAGCTCCCAATACGCCTATATCATTTATCCCTTACATCCCCGAGGAGGCATACTATCTCTGCCTCGGAGCCCTTCAGATTAATAACATCACTCTAGATCTTAGCAGTTTAATTCGCTCGTTGTCTTAATTTACAGTACCAATCTACAGAGATACTGCTATGAGATGTAACTTTTCACATTTTGATCTTATCATCGTTTACAGTTTGCTGTAGGTAATATTATATAAGTTTATAGAAATTTAATAAAAGAAAAAAATGACAATGAATGTATGTTACCTGTATTATTTTTTTATGAACTAGAATACAATTTCGAAAACGTATCAAATATTATAAAATTTTGTTGCAGTTATATACCTACTTACAGTATTTTTAAGTATTATGATAATATTCTCAAACAAAATGTTGTATTATTTAATACAAATTAATCATCATTACAATTTATTACCATCAAATTAGGTTCCTTATCAAGTCTAAGTTTGTGACATTCTTACTATGAATATTTGTAAAAAGAAAAGGTGGTGGAATAGGTTTTTATTAAAATTATCCCTCACTTTATCCACAAATATGTTTCATATCTCAGTACCTACCTAGTATTACGACTTAGGCGAAATCTATTTAGTTATTAGGTACCTACACGAGATTTGTGTCCATGTTTGTACACTTTTCGTACTGCCACTAATGGATGGATTTAGACGTCTCAAACAGTCTCTTTATAGTATGCACTCTATAGTGCCTTGCATGTAGGTAGAGCTTTCAATAAAGCTCAACATAAAGTCTAGAATAATCACCGCACTAAAGTATTTAAGGACTAATCTTATAAATAAGCTGCTTTCTCGCGATATAGTGGTAGAGTCCATTGTAATGTGCACTGAATAAATGAGTTTTGAGTTTCTGAATGAGTTAATATTTTTGTGTAGGTAAGTAGTAGGTACACTAAACTGAGATGAGTTTTTTTTACGTGAAGCCCTAATTTTGAAATCAGAATTCATCTCAATTGCTCGAGCAGGCATTTTCAATTCTATCTTTCAACAAAGCACACATGAAACGAAAAAAAACAAATCGATCTTAATGTTGACCAGAAAACTCATTGATATGGAAAAAATCATTCACATGGAATTGATTTAGCTCAAGAATGGATTTGTGGCTAGATAAATCAGGGATATAATAATGGTTCTGACTGAATTGTATAGATATTGCGGTGAGATAAAGTCGATTATTCTTTTTTTATCTTTGTACATATATAATTTATTCGTATCCGATTCCGTAATAAAATATTAATTAACAAAATAGATTATAAAAATAATGTTACCGAATATACATTATTTCAATGTTTTATAACTCATAGTAAACAATAATATTCGTCCATATCTAAATGATAAGTAGGTACCTAAATACTACCAACTCGTTATTAGTGGGTATCATTTTAACTATACCTTATTATTATGAATTCGCTCGAGGTAGATAAGAAGATAGATACCTACATTTCTTTAAATTTTTCTCTCTTCTTTTGAACTTTGTTTATGAAAAACAAAGTTCGATTAGATTAGCTATGATTATTTAGTGGCGCTGGGATCCACGAGTGTTTGTTTTTAAGCTTTTTTTAAATATCGTGTAAAACATACTGTATTTACACGATTTTAAAATAATAGTGGTTATGACTGTGGATTCTTAAATTATTTTATAAAGTCACGCTAAGTGTATCAAAATACCTATTTCCAAGTAGGTTACCAAATTCTTTTGTAAACTACTTTGCATACGAACTTATAAGTAGAAAGGCTCTACATACGAGCTTCCCAAGTGACTTTGTCGACTGCAGTGTAATTTAACCGCATTTTAAATGAGCATTGAACAGAACTCTTCTCACTGAAACCGTATTTAGCTGTGTCGTGCTTAACTTAGAAAGAAAATTATGTAGTGAATGACTTTAAAATACTTATGCTGTGAAGGAGTGAAATCAACTATAGGTACCTACATATTTAAATAACTAATTTTGCTAGCTGTATTGAAGGCCTACTAGGTATTTGAATGCCGCAAACGTTTATCGAATCGTTACCGAAAGCTTTCCATCCTGCGATGTTCTATTTCACCCCCTTAGGGGTTACTTTTTAAAAATCCATTTTTAGCGGTTGCCTATCCATCGTAATAGGTACGAGTAGGTAGGTACCTAGGTATATGTAGGTATGCCAAACAGCCCGACCCGTCCAATAGTTTGAGCTGTGTGTTGATAGATCAGTCAGTCACGTGTTCCTTTTATATCTATACTTACCTATCAAAAAATAAAGGTTGTCTTGATATTCTCTGGAACTACCGCAGTCAGAATCGAAAATGTTATTCCCTAGGAAGCGACATTATCCCCGAGTGCTATAAGCTACTTTTTATACCAGTGAAACCGTGGGGAACAGCTATTGTTTAGATAAAATTATAAATTTTTTATTAAAGTTAAAATTAGTAAAGTACCTACCTAAACCTAAATAAGAATTTAATAATTACCTTTTTTAGTTGCACAGCTATCTATTTAAACCGAATAGTTTTAATCTTAACCTTTCCACAAATATGAAGTTATTTTTACTATGAAATTATAATTAAGTAGGTATAGGTACCTAATTCCAGGAAATGCGATTCAAATAAATATGTTTATTGTGAGTGTTAAAGATTTTCCTCGCCATTATGTAATAAGTTTAATAAA
The DNA here is from genome assembly GCA_963555595.1 of Tethea ocularis. Taxonomy (NCBI): domain Eukaryota; kingdom Metazoa; phylum Arthropoda; class Insecta; order Lepidoptera; family Drepanidae; genus Tethea; species Tethea ocularis. The sequence goes on along the minus strand of OY741972.1, from coordinate 6,082,805 downwards.
ATTTACTTAAAAGTTTATTTTTCTTTTATTCCAGTACCGCAACAAACTGAACGAGCAGCAGAACGGTAGGCTGTCCGCACAGCGAGCTGCGCTTGGCGCACGACAGGAGGAGATGCGAAGCATCGACCGACGCGTGTCCGAGCTGCAAGCGCGGCTGCTGAGGAAGCGGGCACTCAATCGGCAACTCGCAGCCGCTCATCGACAACCTCAACAGCAAAGGTATACTAAATTTATCTTGAGTTCATAGTTCTTCATACCCACGGTTTCACTCGCGTTCCCGGAATAAAAAGTAGCCAATCTTCAAGAATAGTAATAGCTTCCTATTAGTCAAAGATTTTTACAAATCGGTCCTGTAACTCCGAACTTTGGAACCTGGAACTCCGTTCAAACAAATTAACTCTTCATCTTAATTATTAGTATAGATATAGATAAGTATAGATAGAAAATATAAAAAACTTAATTGAACGTAAAATACGTAGGTATGTAACTTTTAATTACTTACATAACTCTTAGTAAACGTAGGTGGATTTTTGATTGAACAGAAAAAAGCCACATAATTTTCTGTTGTGAGTTGAGCGAATAGGTATGGAACGTAAAAGTAGGTAGCTACAGTGGCGGATTTACAAATTTGCCGCCAGTAGGCTAGGTACCTATTCAGTTTTTGCCGCCCCTACTGACTTCTGAAATTCGATACCCTAAGTAGTTTGCAATCATAATATTAATTACAGTTTATCTGTCAATGAATTTTCAAAAAATACTATATTTAAATTATAATATTGAAAGGGTACCTATTATAATATTTTAAAAATTAATGAAGATCAGTAAAGTATATTTTACAGAGCGTTTGGTAATCTTTTATAGACATACAGTTAGTGTTCAGTATACTATACAATACTAAAATATTGAAATTTGGGTGTTTTCGTGACTCATTTTGCCGCCCTAGGCTACAGCCTACTCAGCCTGCTGGTAAATTCGCCACTGGGTTACAGCTATCGAAAATTATTATTAGATTGGCATCGTCAATTTAATATTTTTCTATATTCCAGAACGAACAACCCAACGCCCATGCAACAGTTACCCAGCTACTCAGCCGGTAGCACCGGGGTAAATAGTCAACCAAAGAACCAACAACCCCGGGGCAATGTGGCAGCAGTTGAGCCTTATAACCACGTACCACATGCACAGAGTGTTAGTCATAGTGCAAACTTCCAGGTAATCATTTCGTTTATAATAGCATTATTATATTATTATGCTTTGTGAATTATCCAGTGAGTTTAGAAGAAATATCAATTACTATACTATACTACCTTTTCTAATGTTTCAAGTACCTTTATAAAATTTGCCTTGATTTTAAATATTTTTGAATGAATGAAAAGAATGAAAGTCTGCTTTACCGACGATACAATCAATATTTATTTGGCAACACTTTAAAATGTCAATGTTGTGGTAAAACTTTCTTGTGCCTATCATCTGTCATACATATATCAAATAAATTCAAATTAATAAATGGCGGTAAAACAAACAAAAAATTTGTATGTTTTGCAACTATTGCAAAAACTTGTTCAGATATTTGAATTAGAATTTTGGATTACCGATGTAAGTAAAAATATAATTTTCAGGCTATGAAGCAGAATGTATTGCAAAATAACGTGCCATTAAAACAACATACGCAAAGCGAAAATATACAAAGTCATTTGACGCAAGAAGCCCACTATTTGCAGCAAAAACAAATGATCAATCCACTTTTCAACGGCTACCCTCATTCGCAACCCGTGCAGGATCAATTTCAGGGGCAGTATCCGAGTAAACACGAAAACTACAACCAGGTTCAACAGGGAATCAGTAACGCTTACGACCAGAAACCATTGCTTGATCCTAGCAAATACACGGACTACCTAAAACAGCCTCAGTACAGTCCCAACAGTACTAGTAGTTCGAACAGCAATCAAACTGGTAAAGACCTGAAAATAAACGAGCAAGAATTTTTACCAGAATTTGCTGCAAGTAAATCTGATCCTAAATACCAGACACTACCATACAACACGAAATTCCCACAAAGTAACAGTAAATTAAAACCTGAAGTTAAGAACAATGATCAAGAAAAGAATGCAATAAATGTAAACCACATGACAGTTCATTCTACTCCACTATCAGTTGTGAATAAAAGTCTAGCAACGCCTCTTAGTCAGAATGAGGCAACATATCAAGAACACACATATCAGTTACAGAAGTCTGATTCCTCAAGCCGGTGTAACCAGGAGGGGAAAGAGAATCATGCATATCCACAGAATTCTAGGCTAAGTCAGAGTAATAGTCAGAACAATGAGGGTACTAAAAGTGGAAAGAGTCAACAGGGTAGTTCACTAAAGGGTAGTTCACCAAGTTTGGTTTCAAGTACTACTACTGCTAGCAGTACTATAGGATTTGGGGTAAGCTGATTTCTTTTTAATTATTGTGTTTTGTTTTGCATTCAACTCCTATATCTATCTGTAGGTACCTCCGTGGTACATACCTACTCAGTGACACAAATATTGACATTTCTACCTTCATCATTATCATATAAATAAATCATCACCTATACAATATAATTAAACACATTATTACACTACCATTTGTTATTAACTCACTACTAATTGGTTTGGCCAAGGAGGTTTGGTGTATTTTATAGATTACTTACACAAAATTAATATAAAATTCTAATATACTGTTAAAGTTAATTAAGTATAACAGATCCTAGTATATTTTTTTCACCTTACTAACTACACAATTAAGTAATTTTAAGAATACAGTAAGATTTTTAGAGGTCTCTATTATTATTATGAAATCACCAAAGTACCTACTGAGCTTCCTGAAAACAGGTATTATTTTATGTTATCATTGTAAAGTTAGGAACAACTTAACATACTTAGCCCCAAGCAGTTCCAATCATTATTGTCTTTCACTGCACCCATCATCTGTAAATATCACCATCATTCATTCATTCCAGAAACCTGTATCGAGTGTAGCACCCACATCGGTTCAGGTGTCAGGCGGCAAACCATCACCCATATACCAGACATCTTCCACAAAAATCCAACCAGTCCAACCGCAGACCATCACAAATCATGTAGCTAGTAATGTGGTGACCTCCCAACCCCAGATCGTTAGAAACACCGCATCAGGGCTATCTACTAGTACGGGGAGCACAAACTTCACTGGTCAGAATGCATCATCCCAGAGCATCTTGTTGTCCCCACCGCAAAGTGCCAGCACTCCATTGTCAACTCCTGATGTCAGCACTGACAAGTCTCCAAAACCAGCACTACCTCCAAAACCTACTATCAAGGTATGTACTTACCTATATTAAAATTCAGAATTGATTAAATATCAACATTTTATGTTGTGAACTGGAATGATCTTATTTGTCCACATGTTTACTTTGAAATTGTCTTTGAGTATCCTATTTCACTACTTACTATTTCTCATTTCAGACACCACCTCGACAGTCAGTGAACAACGATGGAGCCTACAACCAATCTACTGAATGTACACCAATGCCCACCATACCCTTGCCAGACTTGTCAAACGACAGTGAACCACAAAGCCAAAAAGAAACCAATGGCAATAGCGATATGATTATCAAAGCTAGGCCATTGACTATCAGAAAACCACCACTAAGTGAACAACCCAAATTACGAAACTTAAATAATGCAAAGAATGGAATTAGTGTCAGCATTAATAGACGTATAGAAATGCCGCCAGCGTTTCTATTCCCTGAAATGGATCATTTAACGTTAGATACAGCGCCCAGCGAAATGAACGGCCTAAAGGAAAAGAAGCAGAAAGATGAAGTTGATAGAGTTAATAATAGCGAAGATAGTAAAGATATTGTAGTGTCGGATATAACTGAACAGATAAGTTCTGTAGATTTGAACGGTCAGGATTCTCAGATAGGTGAGAATGTGCTGAGGCGGACAAAGAAAGGCAACTTGAAGCAAGGTGGTAAAGCGCCGCTAACGAGGCGCGTCAGCTTCGATCCCCTCGCGCTACTGTTGGATGCCAGTTTAGAAGGAGAGTTGGAGCTTGTTAAGAAAACGGCAACACAGGTATGTATTGACTCTTATTTTTATTTTTCTTATATTAATCTTAAAAGTTCTTGCATGTGAGTAAGGTCAGGGCTCAGATTTGTTGGTATGCCGACCTTTGCAAGCGTCCATCAATAACTGCTTCCCACCAGGCAGACCATAGACACGGGTGGCCAGCTCCATACATTTCAGAATTAGTATAGATTTGACACCAATAGATGTCGCTACGAACATCGTTTGGACTATTGATAAAATAAAAACGCAATTAAATCACTTAAAAATCAGCTTATTTTATAAGAATAAATTACTGGGGTTAATTAATTAATTAATTTATTAAATTAGTCCTTATAAACTGTAAATAATATATTTTACATCTTTACATGATAACACTGAGTCTACTAGATGGCGTAAACGCTAAACAAACAAATTTTTAATTGTACACGCCATCTGGCGTCAAAGCTAAACGCTAGGACACTATTAAAAAAAATATATGTACAAACGCTAGATACGTATGTACATACAGATTGTACTCTACTTGTACAATAACGATGCGAGCGAGCGAGCACTGAGAAATCTGTTGACGAAATGAGCTAGAGGTGTGATTTAGTCGATATTTCGATATCGATATCTGTTGGTATCGATATCGAAATATTCCTTGCGAAATATCCGAGAGTGCATTTAATTAAATTATGACATAATTCTATCATTTTTTTTTCAAGTGCTTAGAATCCTCTAAACACTTGAAAAAAAAAACGTATCACAAAATTTTATTAGAATGAATTAATCCTATCGTCATTCTCTTCACGTAATTCAATCACTCAATGATAATTCTTCATTATGCCATAATTGAAATCGATAAGCATACTCTCGCGTCAAGGTCGACTAGTACTGGGAGAGTGCCGAAAACTAATGGAACTAATTTCTTCTTTCTTTTTGCCATATATGTGGTAAAAATGTCATCAATTGCCGTCAGTGTGATATTGTTTATTGCCAAAGAGATTAGGTAGGATTAGTTTTTACATAAATACCTATTGGGCGATACATTGGACGATAACGGTAACTACACGAGATCGTCGGACTGGTAGTTTGATACAATCACTACTAAATGCTTTCACACTGCCGATATCGGGTGACGACACAGTGCGGGGTGAAGCAGGTGAAGCGGGGGGGGCGGGGGGGGGGGGGGGGAGTGGCTTGGGCAGGACCACACGCCGCTAGACCACAGTAGAAAAATAAATATGCTTCAACAAAACCGGAGCTATAATTTTTTTAACTTCCTGCTGATTTTGAAAGGTGAGAATTTTATTGTTTTAAAATAGTAATCGTCTATGTGATCGATCATAATAAATTCGTAAAACATTACACAAAATACAAATCTAAGATGGCGGCTGCAATAGATTATAATATTAATATCAACTATAATGTCATGGGTGTTGTTTTTATGGTTTTCGAAGCCGTTAGTGCTGTCAGTATAGAAATCAAAGATGGCGGCGGCAGCAATAGATTATCATCTTTTTCTAGATGGATGTCGTTTCCATGGTTCTCGAGGGTGTTAAAGCCGATATTACTGTCAAAATCTAAATTCAAGATGGCGGCTGAAAGAAATTATCAACTTTTTCATCATGGGTGTCGTTTTTATGGTTTTCGAGGGTGTTGAAGCCGATAGTGCTGTCAAAATGTAAATCCAAGATGGCGGCTCCAAGAAATTATTAACTTTTTCGTCGTGGGTGTCGTTTTCATGGTTTTCGAGGGTGTTGAAGCCAATAGTGCTATCAAAATGTAAAAAAAATAGAATAGTATTTTTTTACAAAAGTTGTGTGTGTATTTTTGTTTATTAACCTTTTAAACTGTCAATATTAAACTGTTTTCCGTATTTTAAACTATCGAGAGTAACCGACGCCATGAGATGCCTATTATTTTATTTGTAAACTAGCTATTTCAATTCGATTAATTGATCACTACACTACAGAACATTGAATGTTTTAATTAAAAAAAACAATACCATAAAACATTAAAAGTGACGACCCTACTGCTTCAACGAAGCGTAGGTAATTATTTTATCAACTAGCTTAGTTTCCATACTGTTACATCTTTATACTGTGGCTGGACGACCGACGACGCCACGCCACTTGACGCATATCGTGTCACATACCGATATCGCTCCTATAGTAGGTATGGCGGTTCATCTAATACCTATAAACGAGCAATTCTTCTAATCTCGGAAACAGCTCCAACGATTTTCATGAAATTTAGTATAGGGAGGAAGGGAGCTTCGGGGGCGATAAATCGATCTAGCGAGGTTTCATATTTAGAAAACGTCGTTTCATTCGTATTTTCAGGGAATGAAAAACTGCTAAAATAGAATACGAAGGTAAATTTTGCAAATGTCCATAAGGTTAAAATAGCTCAGGTGGATAATCGGGTGGTCCCGAAGCCCGATGACCCCGGTTCGATTCTAGATGTCTTCTAATATTATTTTGCTTTTTTTATCTATTTTGTATCTAAATTCTTTTGTATCATTTCGATTTATCAAAAAATACCGAGGAAAGCTCAGTCATCCAGGTACTATTGTACTATTTTGTTGAATCGGTTTCTATGAAAACACATAGGAATTATCTAGATTGTATAGGTTTATAGCTATGGTTGTCTAAACCGTTGTGGTTTTTTGAAGCTATTTTAATATTAAATTTATATACCAATTATTAAATCGATAATAATAAAAAAAAAGTGTAATATTCATATAGCGTTTAATAGTATATTCACGAATAATCGCAGTTTTGATAGAAGTAGCACATAGTTAAAATTATAGGTACTACGTACAAGAAGTAGGTAGATAGAATATCTCGGGGTATGTCTAGGTATATTCGTGGTGGCGGGCCGCGCGACGGAGATTTAGGATCGCGCTCGCGGTATAATAATAATAAGTACAAACGGAATTCTCGGACCGCGCCATCTAACGGTCGCGCGTAGCGCAGTAGCGCCTCTGGTGTTATTACATGAAAACAAAATGAACTAAACCTTGCTGTAGTAGCACGTAGTTTATGATACGCACCACTGTCGCTTTAATTACGCGAGTTAAGGTGGTAACTTCTTAAGTATGGGCGTTAACTTTCTTCCCATATATTATTTATTCTTTGCCATAGATATACTTGTTTGCCGACTTGGTTGCATGAAATGTAGATGAAGTTTTCGCCCCAAACGTTTCTAAATTTTATATCTGTGGTTACTATTAGCAAATATTTTTCACATAGATTTGTGGAAGTATCTCAAGAAATTTAAATTAATTTTGTAGATACATGCAAATAATTAATTATTTAAAAATGCTTTTTCCAGGTGCAGAATGCAAGCGCTGCAAATGACGAAGGGATCACCGCTTTACACAATGCCATCTGCGCCGGGCATTTTGAGATTGTCAAGTAAGTTTTTTTTTTAAAATGTTCCCAAAAGTTATGCCTATATTTTTTTCCAGATTCCATGTCATTCTATGATCTATCTGAAGTATGTTCCAATTTTCAATCAAATCTATTCAGCTGTTACGGAGCTGAGTGGTAACAAACACACACACAATCTTTCGTATGACGTGGTATGATACTATAGTAAGTAGGGTTTGTAAGGATTGGCAATTTTGGAAATGTATTTTTATTATTATTTTGATCAAACATAAAAAATGTACTGACCACAAATAAATGGACGGAAGACAAACGTAGGAGCGAGTGTCAAAATTATAAAAACCTTTCATGTTGTTTTTCTCCGAGTTGGGTTCACGAGTTTTATTCCCTGGCTTGGTTGGCTTAAAATGACTATTCCGCGTCTGTGTAATACTTTATTTTTGTATTGTTAGATTCCTGGTGGAGCTGGGTTGCGACGTGAACGCGCAGGACTCGGATGGGTGGACGCCGCTACACTGCGCCGCCTCCTGCAACAACCTGCAGATGGTGCGCTTCCTTGTCGACCATGGTATGTAATATATACCTACATCAATAATATACATACATTATCTATGGTAGGTAGCCCTCTAGGGAGCCCGCAAAATTTTAATGTTATTACGTTTTTTGCTAATTGCAGCTAAGTTATAGGTCGAAGTTTTTCAATATCTGATTCGCGACTAACAAACAATGGAAATCATCAACATATTTCACCAAGTTATATTTGTGGGAAGAAGTCACGTTTTCATGAAATAGTCTTAGGTATATCGCTACCTTCGCAAAGTGTAATAAAAATTTTTTTCTTGCGAGAATACGAACTTTTTATTGGGGTTAATTGGGTTAAACGAACAAGTAAATAACGAATAGGAATGTAGAATTCATCTGACAGCTGCATTAGAGAGAATTATTTTCTAGGCTAGGCTTTATCTGTTTCCTTTCATTGTATATAACTCTATATCATGTATGTAAGGGAAACGCTTGCAAGCCAAAGCTCATGAAATTTGCTTTCTGCGGAAACACATTATGGAAAATACTATTTAAATCTTTAACATCTCCAGTAAAAAGTAACAACCTACCTAATGTTTACATTACACATGTACAGCTTTTCCTTTTGACCACAGCGCCACCTAACAAGTTCTGTTTGTATTTTTCAGGAGCTTGTATCTTCGCAACAACCCTGTCTGACCATGAGACAGCGGCTGAAAAGTGCGAGGAGGACGAGGAAGGCTTCGACGGCTGTTCAGAATATCTTTACAGTAAGTATTTCACCATTATTTCGATAGATGGCACTTAATAAGATAAGAAATAAATATTTCATTCCATAAAATAAAGTAGAGGCCTTTGTCCAGCAGTGGAAGTCTTTCGGCTGACATGATGATGATGATGATAAAATACAGTACAGTCTGTTACATCGAAGTGTAAGTCACACCAATACGACAAATGATAGAGAAGTTGATTAGGTATTTTAGTAACATTATTGTGATGACATCAAGACTAGTAAAATAAATGATAAAAAAATTGGTCCCCTGAATTGGTAAAGTACCACTTTTAGTAAGCTTTCATACATGCCATCCAAAAATCATATTAAAAATCTCATTTGAATAAAATGCTTTTTCCTAGATTTCCCAGTATAAAAATTTAGTATTCAGAAGAAATAACCCTTGCTAAGTTTCTTGCCGGAGTGACTCAATTTAAGTGTAATCTCTACCATACCGGTGATAGAATCGATTGTAACTAAACCTAAACTGAATAAACGAGTTTGAGTAATACCTACCTATATGGTCGTTTCAAACCAAATTAGTAATAATGTATGTACTGTCCCCAGGTGTGCAAGAGAAACTAGGTATAATGAACAACGGGGTGGTGTACTCCGTGTTCTCGTACTCGGCGGGGCGCAGCGACGAGCTGTCGTTCGAGAGCGGCGCGCGGCTGCAGGTGGTGCGCAAGGGCGACGATCACGAGCGCGAGTGGTGGTGGTGCCGCGACCAAACCGCGCGCGAGGCATACGTGCCCAGGAACTTGCTTGGGGTAAACAACTATCTATGTACTATGTACCAGCCACCACACAACAACACACTATTTAAACTTTACGCTCAACTTCATGTAAAAAACTTGTCTATTGAATAGATTAAGGTAGCCCGGGAATATAAATTGTATTACGTTTTTTGTTAATTAAAAAGCACATACGACTTATTACTGAGCTGCAATTAGGTCGTACGTTTGACAAAATGTGATTCGCAACAGGGAAATGAAATCACCCACATATTTCTCCAAGTAATATTTGAGAAAAAACGTTAGTTTAATTAAGAAAATGTGATATATCAGCCCAATTGACACTAGGAACGTGATATTTTTCGCAAAGGTTCCTTTTAAAAAGTACTGAGGGGTAAAATAGGGGATCGCGGATAAAACCGCAGGGCTGAAAGCTAGTCGATAACTGTAATTTATGCCAGTTATAGAAGTATAAATAACAAACTAAAATATATATTATTAAACAGTAAATAACATAATTGTTTTGCAGCAATGTTGCTTCAATGTAAACATATAATAAATTACTTATTGTTATTGTAGGTTCCTTCAGCGGCCAACTTGCCACAATTTATTGTTTTAATAGGTACCTTGTCGAAACCTCAGTAAACCTTTTCCTGAGAATGAACATAATAAGTTATTAATGGTTGTATTTTGTTCCAGTTATATCCGAGGGTAACCACACAGCAAGAATGAAGAACTAACACACATTTATGACCTGATTATCTTGTAAATACAATTTAGTTATTTTTATTTTTTATGTATTTATATCATTGTAATCTAAAAATATCAATATTGTATACAATTTTATGAGATCTAATATTTTGTAAATATTTAACATTGTAAGTTAAAAACGAATGAGATTATATTGTACATTTTATAAATATTGTGAGTCATCTTTAAAATTGGTCATAAAATTTGTATATTGTATTTAGGGTGTCTGCAAATGTTGTGAGATATTACACATAAACTGACAATACAAATAATTATGAAAAATCACGATATATTTATTTATTCTTATTTACTTACCTGAACTTCAAACCACTCCCAAAACGATGAAGCAAAAAATGTTCGAGTTTAACCTGTCAAGAAAACTAGCAAAAACTTATCTTATACTTTAGACATCAATATCGCAATATACTGTAACGCTCATCCGCACTGACCTATAATATGAAATTATCTTCATTTTTAAGGTTCCGTACATCAAAGGAAAAGCGGAACCCTAATAGGATCACTTGGTTGTCCATCTGTCTGTCTATCCGTGTGTCAAGACCCTTTTTTTTTTCAAGAAAGCGTGGAGGTATAAAGTTGTAATGATTATCCCTTGGAGCTGTATAAAAATCCAGGTTCTGTCAACGCAATAAAAAAATACGGTCTTTTAAGGGTATACCTTCGGTTGGAGCGCGAAATTCAAATTTTATCACGTTTTTTGCAAATTGCAGCTCAGTTATAGGTCGTAAGTTATCAACATGTTATTTGCGAGAAGAATGGTAGTATATTTACTGATTAATAACAAAAGAAATCATCAACATATTCCTCCAAGGTATATTAGTAACATTTTCATGAAATAGTCTTATATGTCAGTAATATACCTTGGAGGAATATGTTGATGATTTCTTTTGTTATTAATCAGTAAATATACTACCATTCTTCTCGCAAAGAACATGTTGATAACTTACGACCTATAACTGAGCTGCAATTTGCAAAAAACGTGATAAAATTTGAATTTCGCGCTCCAACCGAACGTTCCCCCTTAAGTCTATATTTTGACACTTGGCGAGTAAACCAAAATCTACAGGGTACTTTCGGTTGACCTAAAATCATGAAATTTGGCAAGGATAAGTCTCACAGTATAAGTAAATGAATAAATTAAATTAGTGGAATTTGAACCCATGTAGACTTCGTTATAATATCAATATATTTTTTCACGCGCAAAATACTGACACTGAATCGAGATTAGATGTAGCATAAAAGTCCAAGTAGGTTTTCATCATTCATACTATCCCACATTCTTAGAGTTTTTGATAAGGTGGTCAAGATTTTGTAACTAATTAAATCAACATTATTATAGTAAAAATGTATTATCTAATCTTTAATTTACATATCGCCCTCATCAGAATCCTCAATATCAGCCAATGCTTGTTTGGCAAGATTCTCTGCCTCGGACGCGACTTCCTTTGGAACAAGTTGATGTCTGCCCTTTGTGTCCTTAGATACCCATGATAGTTCCAGCTCGAACTGCTTGTCTTTGAGTTCGTCATGGACCAGGTAGATGCTGAAACAAATGAGGAAGATGTAGGTACTTATTGCTATTGCGAAATTCCTCGTATAATTTTGATTATAATAGAAGGTAGGCACGTTGCGGCGGGCGCTTAGTTAGGTGACAATTAAAAAAAGTTAATGTTAGATGTGGAAAACGTAAAGATAGATGTTGCCGGGTATTTATTTTAGCGCCATCTGTAGGTGGCTGACAGAAACTTCTTCGTTTGTTTAGTCTTGAAGATCTAGTTTGATTTTGAAGAACTTAACCAGAGGGCCTACTCCGAAAAACGATACACGATAGTTCGATCATCGTTGTCAAATTATTAACCAATAGAATTGTACAAAATTTACGTCGCATCACTTTGCTGCAATTCTATTGGTGGTTAATTTGACAACGATGATCTAACTATCGTGTATCGTTTTTCGGAGTAGGCCCTAAGGTCTATACATTTTTTATTGGGAATCAAAACAATAGTTGGCGACAAACTATTAACTATTAAAAAACTGAAAAACAGATGCTGATGCAGATTTACAACTATCAAGAAACATTTTTCTAAATTAATGGGCAGAAACAGTATTGGCATCGTTATTGACATTGGTATTGGCAGGTGGTTAATGTAAAACTACTCCAGTAAGAAAGGTGTTTAAGTTAGTGAAGAGTTTGTAGGTTTTAACATAGTTAACTAGTCATACCAATATGGTGAAAAGTCATTCCTATTCTTATTTTGCCAATAAGTATGCAGTGTGTGCTCAATATGTATAATTATCATATTTTAATGTACTTACATTCTAGCTGCTTCCTTCACCAATTCTTTGACGGTAAGGTCAGCCAATTTAAGCTTCTCAATTTCGGTCTTGGCAGCTTGTTTCGCTTTGCCTACAGCACACCCAAAGTAAGACTGAAAGCATTGATTTTAAATTTTATGATTTAGTGTTTACAAATTTATTGGTCTTGGGTCAGTGTCAAAATAGGCAAAGAACACCTTTTCATACATGAATTAATTATGGATTAACAGGAAAATAAATAAAGTGTATTCCGAACCGGTAGTAGAGTCTATTGTAAAACTGTAACTGTTGACATTCATAAGTGCCTTATTAGGGCCTAAACTGAATAAATGAGTTTTCGATTTTGATTTTGAATTAAGATAATAAAATATCATGGATGAAAAATGCAAAGATACTATGCTGCTGGTTTCCCATATTCTGTTGGTAGGCATAGTCACTGCTGGTGCTGCATCACGCTACATAGCTTGTTTAACAATTCTATGCAATGACTCTCTAGCTATAGCTCTTCTAGTATTCTCAGTTAGTTTTATTTGTTAGGGATTTAATCTGGTCTCTTGACCTTTTACACAATGAAATAAATCAAATAAATACTCACAAATGAAACTCCACTTGGATCAAGCATGAACATCTGAGGTCCTTCATATTCAGTCCAGGTTCCCATGACAACAGAGCATCCATATGGACGGACAGCACTGTACAATGTGTATGCATGCATGTACATGGACACACGCTCATTTAAGTACTTGAGTGGGACTGGGATGCCATACTGGGATCTGTAGTTTGATGCTTCAGAGCGGGCTGTTTCAACAATTTGTCTTGCATCAGATATGAGACCAGCTACTGCCTGGAATGGTATATGTAATGATTTTAATATAGATAGTATAAAGTAGTAATTGAAAATTATTGTATTTTCTCTCAAATAATGTTAATGCTATAAAATAAATATCCTAGGTCATTTTTCAGACATGGTTATCTGATCCCAAACTAAGCAGTACGACATAAACCAGATAACTGATATACAACTTGTTTTTGTAAATAGATAATTATTGTAAATAAATAATTACATCTAGACTTGGGACAAACAGACATCAAAATACAGTTCTTTGAAGGATATTGAAGTTATCTTCATCAATATTTCATATTTCAAAACATTTTTTGGCAGTGCAAAAATAAAGGAGTTAGAATGTCAAAGGTGACCTTCAAATGAATAAAATAATGATTATTATTAATTTGATTAGGTGGTTGTTTCAAATCTCATGCAGAGCTTGTATCAGTGTGACCAAACTATTATATAAATTACATCTCACTACCAAGATACCAGCAACTAAAATAGACTGCATAATGTTATTTACAGATTACCTATGTTATATGTTATTATGGGCAGTGTGATAATGGGGTTGTTCCTATTTAGTTATTGCCTGTATTTAACTATTAGTTTTAAAGGAACACAATGTGATAATTAGGATATTTAGTTTTGAAAATGACACATCACTTTTCATATGGCTAAATAATAACAGCAAGGAATAATTACCATGCCAACATGTTCATCAACATGGAATACTCTCTTGTTAGCACCAGGTTCATACAGCTTTGACGTAACAAGTTTCTCAACAGCAAACACCACACCATCCTTCCCTCTGAGGCCTATCACTGTACCAGAGTTTTCCACTGCTTTTGCAGCATATTCCACTTGAAATACACGGCCGTCTGGTGAAAATTGAGATGCGGAGAGATCATACTGAAATTTTAGAGGTGTAAAATTAATACACAAAGCATTCTACCTAGGTAATGGGTAGGGGTAACAAAACGTATGGTTTTGAGTATTCTATTACCGACGACACAATTACAATGTATATTGTACTAGTCTACAAAGTGATAATACCAAACAAGGGTCAAGCAAAAGTACGTCTAATAACAGTGTATATAAAATACGAAACAAAAACTGGTTTTGTGTATGACTCTGAACAAGTTATGTTGAAAATAAGTTACGAAAAGCGACATTATAACCTATTCATGTTCAAAGTCAAATTACTTACACCTGTACCGATTGAACTCATGGTGTCTTTTTAGTGTAGATAAATCACTCCACTTTCGTTAAAATACACTGTTTTACTATAAAAATATCATAAATACTGTAATTATGTTTTAGTTTTCGGCAACGATGACAAGCAACTCGGATATTAGTTTGTTTTCTTTGATTAACGACGAGTCACTTTACTGACAGCGTTCCTATTTACGTTCTATTTTTCCAACTCCATTTTAATTTGTTGTTAATGTTCGTAATAATTAACTAATTTGAAATTTTCTATAGAAAGAAATATCTTTTTTCAAAATCATAATAATAATATAAACTTATTATAATTCAATGCTTATTATCAACGGTTATGTGAACGTGCACACATAATCTTGTGAAACGGAAAACCAAAACTTATGTAATAGAAAACATGCTGACTACATTTTGACAAATCATTGCGTTGTTGTTGTTTTTTTTTTAAAAGGCAAAGGTACAGAGCCATACAGCCGTGTCTTATTTGATTATCTTCAGTTAGGTTTTAGTACAATGGTAGCAGTTCTACTAAAACTTTTCATGGACTTCTTGAGACAACTTGAAAAGCCACTATACACGTAATCATTTCATTTCAATTCACTGGTGCACTTGTATTGATCTTTATTGGACAAAATACCACCGATAATATTCAATAAAGCTAAAAAAATACACTATTTTATGAAAATAAAATGAAAACGCAACGTCACTTCGCAAGTTCCCGCCAAAAAGCCCAAATCATTGCGATTTTGATTGAAGCTACATAGTTTTTCTTTTTGGCATCACACTTTTGTGTATATTGCCAATGTATTCTATCTTTTTTTCGATAAAATACCACCGATAATATTCAATAAAATTTAAATTAAACGATTTCATGAAAATAAAACGAAAACGCAACGTCTTTTCGCAAGTTTCCGCCAAAAAGTCCTTGAAGCTAGTTAGTTTGTACGTTTCGAAATTTAAAATTATACCTATGGATGTGATTTAAATTTTTTATAAATTAAAATAATATTTTATTAAGTAGGTACCTACCTATATTTAGGTTCTTACCACCCTTCCTTTACCGACTCATCGATATAATATCACAACTTCAAACAATCGCTGAGTGAGGAAGTCGCCGTCACCGTGTTGGTATAGGTACTTTTTGACAAAAACCATTAGCACCATGAATTTCTTTTTACAGGCATTTTTTCCTGTGGTTGTGGTTGGCACAATGGGTTGATAGTTGATACGTATGTATGTGTGTGACTAAGCCCGGCCGCACATTACCTACCTATTAGAAATTTTGTCATCTGATACTCGTCGGAACCACCCAGTACACCCATCAGAAACATTCCTCCGGCGAATCAGAGTTTAGTTCGCGGCTGGCCGCCAGCATCACGCTATGGAATCGGCCATACAAGTGGGTGGAACGCTACAATATCTCAAGTTATTATAGTCTCAATTTCATTACTGATAGAGTTTTAATTGTAATGACAAAAATAAGTAATTTGACGTGTGTCAAACGTAAAAGCGTTCCATGGATTTGTTCCTTCGATTCCTATCTGTACTTTAGTCCTTATCCTTTTTATAAGACTTTGTACTATTTAATAATCTGTGGCCACCAGCATAGTTGGATTAGTTGGTATACCCTTGAGAGTAGGAAAAAAACAAATTGGACGTCGTTTTGATCAGAAAAAAATCTGATGTCCGATCGATTGCATCCGGGATTCATTAGAAGCGGATGTCAGAATTTTGATAGTATGCAGGGTAATTAAGAGCAGAGTGACTTCCGACGGGCGTCAGAATTTTTTTAACAGACAAATTCTATAATGTGCGGTCGGGGCACCGACAAAATCTGAAATCTGGCAGTATGTTATTGTCATTTAGCCACAGATATCAAATTATTCTTTACTAAATATTTTACAATCCCCAAGCCAAGAGTCACGAGTTACCCACCTAACTAGGTTTATGAAATGTCTCGCATAGTCTCGTTAACTCTCCTTCTGTGATTTTTATTTCTGCAGTGCTCTCCTTTGACTAGGTAGGTAGTACCTATTAATGCCTGGTTTCCATAGAACAAGCTCTGTGAAGAATGTCCCAGAAAATGTATTATTAATTGACAAGTTTAGCGTAGATGCCAGTAGGTACCTCTAATACTAAAATTAAGTGTGTTTTAACAGTTATAGGTATTATTGCTGAGTAAGCTCAGTAAAAATTGCTGGCTCTTCGCTGCAATAGCAACCATTCAACCCGTCGTTAAGAGTCTTTCAATGCGGCTGAGTAGGCGTTTTTGATTAGTAAATAGGTACCATTTTTTTCTTAACATTAGGTACTCTACGTTTTAACCAAAAAAAATATTATGTCGACAGATAAATTATTATGTAGATATTGTAGGTACGTACAACCCTTTGTATCGTAGCCTACATTGTATTTTAGGGTGTATAACACACTTGGTACGGCACGATGTTTCAAGAAGCAAGTAGCAGATTACCATGTCAAAAGAATTTACGACCGTACCCCTGTTTACACATTTTTGCCACCCGCGTCATAACGCCGAAAAATCTACAGAGAACTTTATTATCGCGAAATCCATACGACACTCGAGCTGAGCTGAGACTTTCTTGTATGTTCTCTACTCGAATTTTCGACGTTTCACAAATGAGATTTTTCAGGTCTGGGCTAAAGTTTCTAGTTGCAATCTAGCTTGTCTTACTTTTAAACCATTTTTAATAAGTTATCTGAGTATGTACCAGTGGCGAAGGGTCCATACAAGCCGATTCCCATAGGCTTACCTTTTAGGAATCCCAGTCCCACATTTTCATCATTTCAAAGTCACTTTTATCATGCATAAAATACACTGTAATTATAAAATTACAGGTGTTTTTTGAATGGCTTACCCTCGCCATACTTTCACCCCTCGCCACTGGTATGTACCTATGTACCTACCTACCTATCAATATGATATTAAAAATAAAACCTGCAGATACTGTTAATGACACTGAAATATAACTGAAAGCTAAGTAAGTTTTAGGCTCACTGGAATCTTGTCAAAATTAGGTAATTGCGCGTAGTATGAGTATTTTAGTAGGTAGGCAATTAGGGAAGATTTATTGTAGACAAGCATCATTTCAACAAATTCAATCTTCCCAAAAACAATCCGATCGTTTGTTTCAGACTTTAATTGCCTGCGTTTGGCACACGAGCACTATCTGTAGTGGATTGTAAGTAAACAAGGCGCCCTTGAAAGGGTTCGGGCGTGCCCTTAGATTGTTGGAATAAAACAAAATGAGCTTTTCTATTGATCCCAACGGAGCGTGCAGTTTATGTTAGGTAAACCTGAGAATATGAATGAGGTTTTGTATTACACAGGTAGGTACCTACCTAAATTAAAAATCCATTTTTAGGCCATACTTAATTTGTTATTTTCTTTGGGTTTCAAACAATTTAAGCAATATAAAATTCCTTGTAACCAACTGTCAGCGCTTTATTTAATTAAGTTTCAATTGCTGCAGGGATGAGATTCCCGTTATGCAATAGATCTATGCTTTTTAGCTAATTAGTTTTTCACGAAGGTTTAGTAGGCATCCATAGATTAAAACCCTGATCTTTACCGTAACCGTAGGTATACCTACACCCAAAGGAGTTGGCTGGATTATTTTATAATACGTGTTGGATTTGAGATACCATGTGTCTCAAATCATGTGTGTATTTTAATGTAGGTAATAATTTATGTACTAACCCAAGTAATCTGATGTTTTATTTGCTAGGTACGTACTTGGTAACGATTCCACTTTGTCACGAGTTGAATGGCGACGGCCAATCTCAAACACAAACATATTAACCCTAGTCTGGTATGTTTATTGCTTTAATAATGTTGACCGTACCTACCTGCGCATATAACGCTACCAAATTAAAAATGTTGTCGTACATGTTTTTCCAGCGGAATGCGGGACGACATTAAGTAAATATTCCTGTAATTGCGTTGTCTAAAAAATGCGAAGATAAATTTTTGGTCGCGAGCCGGGGCCGCATACGAAATGAGCCACACTGGGATTATTATTTGCGTAGCTGACATCCTAATTAACGTGAGTTTTTTTTATTCTTTGTCTGCCTAGTGGAATTATCCTCGTTCGGATAATGGACTAACAGTATGACGTAAGTTTAATAAATAACAAAAGAGTGCTATGTAGTAGGTAGGTACTCGGTAGGCAAATGTATTTTCTTCCCATTTAAATTACTATAGACAAAGAATTGAAAACGATAATTATGAAATAAATTGAAAGCTCGTGGAACAATTAAACCGCTTGAATGTCAAATGGAAAAGCTGGACAAAGTTTGAAAGCAAAAGTCTTACTTATAAATTTAAAGACGGACATTCAGTGACTCGGTTCATTTAGGTAGAAATATTCAGTTGAACTTTGCGGATGATTGCGGCCATATTGTGCGAAAAATATTTTTAAACATTATTTTACTGTTCGTTTCAGCACTTTCAGCTGTAAGTTAATGTAGCAGAAAATAAAATACCTCGAAGAGTTTTTCAAATGGTAATGCTATAGAAGTGATTGATACGTAAATTAGTATTATTTAAAACAAATCAAATGATTTATTTAGTTATTGCTTACGCAAGTATTAGGTACATTTAAGAAAATATTTACAATGTTCTAAATATGTTTTAACAACACTAGCAATACGGTTTGATTAGAAATAGCAAAACTATTAAACATTTTGTTTGTTACCAATAAATTTCGGAGCACAAATTGCCTTACTGTCTACGCTTTTTGTCGTAAAATTAAGGCAACGAAACCGGCTCGAGGTGTATATCTTTTATGATATTTCTACGGCAATATTTTGTCGGGAATCACGACGTGTATTAACGAGTTCGTGTAACGCCCTGCAGAGTAAACAAATTGCTTATATATTTGCAGGCAATTCTAACAAACCATTTTGTCAGGTAGGTGGGTTACTATAGTAAATTAGACACGAGTTCCGCTAAAAAGAAGACTAAAATTGAAAGTACCTAGGTAGAAAACTTAACTTCATTAGAATATTAGTATACATAATATAAATAGAAAAGGTATTGATGTTATAGAAAGAGAAAGCACTAACTCGCACGCAGCTAGGTACCTACCTACTTGCTAGATACACCCTGAACCTCGGAACGCAGCAATAAATTATCAATCAGGTGGCTACAATAGCGCGAACTCGTAAAGTTCATTCTAAACTAAGTTGAGTATGAGCCAAGTTGCTTCCAAATATGAAATATTCTGTTGGTTCTATTCATCCCTAGTAAAGTGCACTTACTTGCGCAAATTCGAGGTAAGGAAACGATTATAGGGACCCGTCGCGTCTGACTGGAAAAGTGCTATGAAATCGTAATGGTGTCCCGTATAAATGGCATTTGAATGTACTTCAATAAACAGAAATGGTTACTATCGTGATTTCCTAGCTATTATTTAAATGAATCGTTGATATTGCAATGAGATTCGTTTCAATGTTTAATTAACTGTCCCTGGTAGTAAGAACATTTTCTTTTAAATTGTAAATATGGAGTCATTTTTTCTGCAGGTCAAATTGCGAAAGCTCTTTTATATGTATAGGTACTAGTCGTTTAGGCGATGATAGCTAGTGGTAGTGGATGCCATGACGAAGATCGTGGAAACATTATGAAGAAACCATAGCACGGTGGTAGGATACTTTGTAGTACCCGTCTGGCTGGCTACCACCCTCAAGTTGTAAATCTGTCGCCAAGCTCCTTCCGATGTGTTCCGGCAATTGCACTTGAGAGCCTGTTGCTTTCTTGGCATTGTAATAGGTCGCCGCAACACATTCAGAATACCTCTGGTATTGCAAATGGCGATAGGTGACGGTAACCACTTACTATCAGATGGACCGCCTGCCTCCTTGTTAACGTTCTGACATAAAAAAATAACACTAGCTGTTTCCCGCGGTTTCACGCTAATTCCTGGGATAAAAGTAAACTATTAGTAACTCCGGAGACTATCTCCTACATACAAACTTACAAACTTTAGTTCGGTGTAGGAAGAAGATGTAGATAAAAAAATAATGACACTACCAGTAAAAATTCACGAGTCTATAAAAATAATTTTCATAGAATTAGTGGTAATGTGGAACATCAAATTGAAATCGGACCTCACTTGAAAGATACCTTCATAAAATTTTATATGAAAACTTCACATACATTGTGGACAAAAGAGGGCATTAAGGATAATCTATGTGTCGTGGAATCCGAACTTTTCTTTTCATTACTCTCTTTGTGCCGGAGCAAAATGAGGCAATTTGAGTTCCAAGAATTTTAAGTTTCATTTCCGCTGTAAAAATTATTAATGTGGGCTAAGTACGGCTGCCAACACTGTTATATATCCTATATATTTTCTATACTTACAATCATAATATAAGTTGTTTTAGGACTCCATTGAATTGAAAGACCAAAAGGTTGAAAAGCCAATTAAAACTGAAAAATATTACAACAATCATAAAAAATTAGGGAGAAACGTATAAGATGTGAAGTATTGTTAACAATTAGGTTAAATAAAAATATTTAATTTTCATTTTAATAATAGATAGGTACGTGTGTAAATATGTTATTCACGAATATGATGTGAGATTTTAAATACTTGAGTGTATAAGAAAATTCTTGGCCATTTATATTTTAGCTCAATTTAATTTCGTGTCGCGAAAGGGATACCAGATTTTAAAAAGAATTTCAAAATGTATAAAGGAGATGTATAATGTGAGAATTTATTTTATACGTGAAAAATACGTCGGTAAAAGGATTGCTTTGGCTTATTGAATCCACAATTTTGCGATCGTTCAAAATGATTCATTTCGCTTACTCGTCACGACGTTGTAAAATGGACATGTCGATATAAATAAAAAGCTTTTACTGAAAAGCTACTACTGTATACTGACACATCGGAAGGATTTCTCGTATTCACGGATAATTTAACATGTAACGCAATAAAATATCCATTAATTTTGACGATGGCCATTTTCCGGCGCACTGAATATCAAGGCGCAATTTTTTGGGAGCAACGTTTTACGGCAAGGTGAATTTTAGTGAGATTCATGACCCCTGCTTTAGGTACCTAAGATTACCCACTGTTTGAAAAACGAAAGGTAAAACCTATAATAAAAATATATAGTGTGTACCTACCTACTTATATTACCAATTTACGTAGCAATTTTATAATCATGCTGATTTGATCTGCATCTTTTAATAATAAATACCTATGTAATTAGCTATTACTTATCTCTAATTTCGTAAAAGAGAGTATACCATATATTTAATTTTAAATAAGTACCTACCTACCATATGTTTTTAACAATTAAACAAAATGGTCATTACATAGAAAAGCTTTAAATAGCTCTGAACTTAATATACCTAATCAAAAATACCCAACGTATATATTACATGGAAGCACTATTACATGAATGTACAATTTGAATGAAATATAGCTGAAAACACTCGAGAAGAGTAGGTACATTTTGCAGAAAACTAATATCACTGTTTGCCAAGCAGTTCGCATTTGGAGAATTGGGGTGACAGCATAGACAGAATAGCTAATAGAGTGGACATAATTTTACAAAATATTAACTAGTTGCTTGAAAATTAATCCGGTATTTGTTTAATTACGAGTTACAGTTTTTACTTATAAACCTTCAAATTGATTGTAGTACTAGGTACGTTGAAAATTTCTAATTTGATCGAGTGGACTATATTTGCATTTGCATCAATCTTTCGCCAAGCACCTACCGCTGTGTTCCCAATAAATAAAACATATTGTTAGAAACAATGCTTACCTATGACAAAACATCAAAGACAAAGGTATATTTTACTCTTATCTTTTTGACTCTTAGCCAAAATTCCCTCCTTTAAAACGGCAAAATTATGCATATTTAGGTAAATATCTGATGCCGACGAAATAGCAAATACAAGCCAAAGCATATTTTCCACTGATATCCTAAAACTACCTGCACCTTTATGAGACATTATGAATATCGCAGGGCAAAATTACCCATTTAGAGACTCTATCGCTTCAGAGTCTGTGAGATCCGCACAATGGTACCGCTTATCGGGACGGTACAAACGTTATTAAATAAACAGGCGGCTACATACTCTCTTGTATTGCTATCTGTGGATGACTGCAGACACTAGCACTTGGGTAAATTATTGAAATCCGTATTTGTCGATAGCTACTGCAGATGTTTCGGGATAGAGATTGTGGCTGAATCCCCGCGCCGCCACTTGGGAGTAATCAGGGATACATTTGAATGTCGATCGTGGTAAGCGTTTGTTAAAACTGTCAATGTACTTCGTGCTTAGGTGGGTAAGTCAAATGAAGGTTTTATAAGAATATTTTTAACCTTAGGTAAAAAGAATTAGCGAATATTATGCTCTATTAGTAATATTATAAGTGTATTTTGAAAAACACAATAGACAAATTTATTAATCTATAGATATTTCAATTCTGCAAAGTATAATAAGTAAATGGCAAATTAAAATACCGCATAATAAAACGGATTATATTTATTCAGATGCCCAAAATATTATTTGGATGCAGACGGCGACAGCGAATTGAAACAATCCGGCTTTGCGGAGCTTTGCTTGCATCGGTCCCTGTAAGTATACTTAAGGAGTTTGTAGGTTGTATTATCTGGAGAAGTTGCTCTACTACTCACTTAAAGAAGCAGCAAAATTTAAATTAAAAAATAATAGGTAATATTCGTAATAAATAATGTCGTGCACAAGTTTAAGTTTTCTTTCCTAGTAGTACTACATTGTAGAGTAAATAAATTTCATATATATATAATTACAAAATAAGATTAGGTAATTTCAGATGAGAAGACTCATCTAACGCATTAAAATTAAGTGATAGGATGTCGTAGGAACCGTTTTACCTCGAAGATAATATTACAAAGCTTTTGTGTTTATTTTTTAATACGTTGTATGCAGTAATAACCGATGAGCAGATACTAGTAGGTACCTACGGAATAAATATAAGTAAACAACCTAGTATGATAAATAAAATTGAGATTTTTAGTGAAACGAATCCGGAATGATTCAATCTTTAGCTTCATTTGAACGGAATGCAGCGCATTGAACTATGAAGAAACGCCTCAATAGTAGCAAATGAGGCACGCTCACCGCTCGCAGTTTTAAGAAATTTTCTTTAAAGAAGCTTTAATTCAACGTCTTTAGAAAATGCACCCGGATTTACTTTTAATGAGTTTCAAGAGTGCAACTTGGGGTTTACTTTGTAAATGAATGGTGAAGTTAGCCTGCGGAGGCTCTATCGCAAATCTTTATTTATTAATTTTATCGCTTGCAAGCTTCTATTCAATGGAATGGATTTGCATTTGAATATATCTTGATGATACTGATAATTTGTAGCTTTTTCCTAGATATTGGTCTTATGTTTAATCGCGCATATAGGGTTTCATGTTGTGTATGTAATTACTCTTTGTGTGTACATCTTTTTAACCGAGTTCAAAAAGGAGGAGGTAAACAATTCAACGGAATCTTGACCTGAGTCTATAAGTGTAAGTAAGTATGTAAGTATTTATACTCACAAACACGCTCACAAAAAAATGTGTATTATAATAGGTATGTTAGCTATCTGGGGGCACGGCAGTGTCCCCACCAAGTCGAGCAATTTGATTGACATAATCATAGTACAAATACAGATTAACTATTTCTCTACATTATTCTCCTACAGTTTGGTAACGAATATACTGGCGCAGAGCAATGAGGGTGCTCTTGCGGTGGCGCGGACCGCTGCCAGCAAACTCGTTTAGATTGCTGACTTTAACGTTGAGGGCAGTCGCAAGCGTGTTTTACGAGACATCGTAAAAAAAAACTTTGCATCCATAACACCGTCTCCAAAAACTAGCCAATTTTACCAGTACCAATCTCATCGAGATTACTAGTGCACCGTATTTTTTCCACTGAAAATTTGTAGTTTATAATTTTATCCATCGTCAAGATATGAATTTAGGAATGCAAAGAAGTATCTATATTAAATTAGCGATATGGTACAAAACATACAAAGTATGCATGCAAGTACAAACTAAACTAAACACATTAGTTTGCAAGTGCTGACACTGTAACAGCTTTTCTTATTTTACTTTTTAAGTGTTAACATGCAACATAAATATTTTCACCCTCTGAATGCACAATATATTATGCATTTAAACGGAAAACTTGTATTATGTATTACATTTGTTAGGTAACTTGTTTAAACATTATTTTTCGTTGTAGCTACCTGCTCGTAAATGAGTGAGTAAAATTTTATATCACAACTAAGTAACTTTCTACTCTTAATAACTTTTTAAAATCTGGCTATTCAGAGTATATTAATTAACCAATTTTAAAAAAAGAAGAGGATTTCAATTCTGTAGTATTTTTTTAATTGGTTTTTATCCATAAGATATATATGATAACCTCATTATTCTTTATTTCAATATTTAAAAAGAAATCGTCACTTATGAAGAATGAATACCTATGAAATAACAGCTTTTTAGAGGCCTCAGAATAAAATCTGCATAAATTTACTGAATTATTCTCACGTGTGATAAATTCAGATTCAACTCGTTCGTAACTCGAAAGATAACTTTTTATTCGGAATTCAGTCCATCAGCAAAAGCTCAACTTCCACTTTCAGAAACTTCACTTCTGATATCGATAGTTCAGTAATAATTGGGAATGCAATCTAGCTCGGATAGTACTTTTTTTAAAAATCGATTTTCCATCACCCTAACGTTAGAAGATGTTGTAAACGAGGATTTTAATATTGATTGACAGGAGTCATCACACTTGATGTGCGAGTACGTGGGAGCAGAATATGCTCATAAATCTTCCTTTAGGTGGGGTTTACATGTCGGAATTACTGGCTGTTTTATTTAAAAGTTTATTCAAAACGAAAGGAAAAAAGCATTCTCGTTTAATTTATAAGTATTAAGTGCCATTTTCGTGATGAGAACTTCGTTTTCTTTAAGTACGTATGTACGTATTAACTCTTTATAAAGTATTTTCAAAATTGTCATTGCAATTTATTTTATACTTTGTTGGTCAGTTATACTTATATTTTATTTATGTTGATAATGTTCAATAAGATAATGATCATCTTACAAAAGACTTCCTCGGTTATTTCAGCAAATGACTAGTCAATGCATCTCCATGTAATCCATGTCTTATGACTAGGGGTTAAGCGTTGACGTCGATGTCAATTGAGCAAGTCTCGTGATGGATGGAAGCCTCGGGGTGGGTTCAACCCTCCAAATTACTTAATACCCTTACCAACGCATAATTTTAACTTATTTTTCACATTATGAAAATGTTATAGACGAATATTTTCTCTTAGATTTAGCTGATATTCAAGTGGCAAGTGTTAAGTGGTTACTTAATAATGTCACTTATTTTTTTTGGTTATTACCATTTATCATCTGAGTAATATACCTATTCAACAACGAGGAATAAAGCAGTGTTCCAAATTTATTGTTGTTTTTTACATGATTTACCTAGGAGGGTAATGTTTCATCGTGTACCTATGTATATTTGTATGTCCGTTCCATTGTGACCTTTTATAGCCTATACGGCATGATAATATATCGTTAGATCATTCGTCTTTATTGCGCAAGTAAATATCCTGGGACATTTTTTTTTAACACACGGTTATCTGATCCCAAACTAAGCAGAGCTTGTACTTTGAAAACCAGATAACTGATACACTACATATACTACTTTTTTTTTTGCATGTCACTGGTATAATAAAATGATCAAAAATCAAAATGGCGGATTTTTGTGTTTTGTTTTTTTTCTCCCTAACCTATCAAAAGTGGAGTATCAAAATGAAGGTGGTCAAGTTAAAGGTGATTACAAAAATATATTTAAATTATATTTATAAATTTTCCTAATTTTCTTGTACCGCAGTCGGGTTTTTTTTAATTAAACGGCTTGTTTCTTGTTCGAGCTACGAACTAGAATCAACTTAAGTTTATTTCAGACGTTCGCTCCTCCCACGTGCTGTCTGAACTGTGGATGGAGCTATCGACCTGGCTATGATTTTTATTCCTCAAACGTCTTCAAGCTGGCGTCGGCAAGTTAATATTACCTTTGTACCTAAGTCTACCTTTAGTATGTAACCGCAAAATGCGAGTGGATTTATCTCTTTTACAATGTTTTTTATAGTGCATCACAGAACATACACCTAAAACCTTTAATTTATACCTTTAGTGTTATACCTATTTATTATTTTTTTATTTTAAATAGGCTTGCGCTTGGCCACTAATGAGCGTTGAAATGGAGCACGCAGAACAAACCTATTTGCTCTCGCCTTGAAAGTTCCAAAGTTGTACGATTTAGGAAAGAGAGATGTTTTACTTACTTTTTCATAAACACCCAAGGTACAAGGTACTTACCTACGCTGTTATTACAAGTACACGCAGCGAACAGTGTAGCCATTGGTTGATGGGGGAAATACTAGCAAGAGTACTGTTATGATATTACGTCCGTGTTACATTCGTATATAGATGTGATGTCGTATGACCTACGTGTTTTGACGAAAATATAATAAAGATCGCGAGATCGATTGCCTTGAATCACTAGACTGGTTTAAGTGAGCTAATTATAGTATGTAACACTAAATTATGAAAAAATATATTGGTAGACTATTGCTGAAATTAGTTTAGAAATTACCTATGTCAAACCTATTTTTTTCATATATATTTTATCTATAAAATTATAATCTAATTCTAAGTATAAGTTACTCGGTATCATTTTTATTTAAGACTCGAGCTTATTTTACCAAAAAAAGTTAAGTATAAGGTGTAATTTTAGTAGGGAAAAGTTTTTTACTTACGCTTAAGGAAAAGTTGGGAAGACTGGTCCGCCATTAGTGGCAACCCAACCATGTGCGTTACAGGAAAAACTTGCCAGCTAATGCCTAAGTTTCTTAAAGCTTCAAATACAATTTCTGGGCTCTCTTTATGCTTGATAAGTATGGAAGTATTTATATCTTACGATAAATATCTGTTAACATTGTATAAACTAGACTCATATAAGCTATGGGAAAAAATGTACAACAAATAGGTATCTACTTATCACATCTTAACATTTTTTGTTGTTTGTAATAATAAACATCAGAAATATTATAGTAATAATTAATATGATACAAATCTTGAGTAAACCCTGAGAGCAACATTAATTTTAGTGTTCCTATCAGTGTAAGTAGTATATTATTTTACTCTATGCTATTAGTTAAAAAAATACAAGTTTCCTAGTAATAAAACTCTAACAACGTCCATTATTTTTTATAGAGAATACGCTGACGTACTTTATTTTACCCCGAAATGGTCTTTATATTTTAAATTAGGCGTAGCTAAGCATTGCGCGAACTGCTACGAAATGCTACGACGCGAACATTTTCGTAGCTTTTACTATAGAAATGTATGTCAAGAGAATGAAATTCAGTGAAATAATGCATAGTTCGTAACCAAGCATAATTTGTTGAAATTGTGTACCGGATTTACGTAATATTTTAATTATAATAAAAATCTTGAAAGTCAATTTTAACTTACTTTTAAATGGTGGTAATGAAACTTGGTATGTATTACGTAGTTTTGACGACAATACTATAATTTGTTATATTGAATTTGATCTGATGATAGAGTCACGAGGTGAATAGTGGAACTCTTCAGTGGCTACTATATAATGCCTCGGTTTGGGGTCCTATGGGTCGTTTTGATGAGTCCAATATATACTTGGTGTCGAGAGTCTGATGATGGAGCCAAGAGATGTATAGTGGATCTCATTTAATGATGCTCTTCTGACTAAAGCGTGATTTTTTATATTTTTTAAAGTACATAATTTTTCTATAAACTCCATTACACAAAATACATAATTTTTGGCCTGTTGAGAGATACTACAACTAGTATTCTACAAAAGATATAATCCAACTCCTTACGGTTTAGCACGCATGGACATAATATATCCAAAGTTAGCAACGGGTGTATCCCAAGTAACTCGTCTTTGATTTCGTTGTCCAGCCAGACCCGAAGCTTGATTGGAATTTGGGGTAACTTTGTCGGAAAATGTAACAGAAATGTACTGTAAATAAAAAAAAGAGAAAAATTAAATAAATGAGAGTAAAATATAGGTGCAAAATAGTCCTTTGTTTTATAGAATTATTGTTGTTTCTTGTAACTTTTTGTAGTATAATAAATAATGTAGATTGTAGGTGTAGGCTAAGTAGGTAAGGCTATATCGGTTAATTTCCATCTAATTAACTTGTTTTTTCTTGTCGACGTGCGGCTAAGACAAATTATTAACACTCAGATATGTAGTAGGTACATAAAGTATAATGTTTTTTCTTTTCGGGATCTTCGAATCCAAAATATAGCGTAGCATCATTTCGTATTAAAATTGATTAAATACTTTTCCAGGTTGCTAGGTAAGCTCTTTTGCCTATCACATTTAAATAAGGAGAAGGAAAGACGTAATCGAACCCTTAAACGGGATTTATGAAGCAAATATATAAAATGGGGTGGTACAATTTAATACAGGGAAGTTTACCTAAATCGTCGTTGTTGAGTAAATCGAAATTGCTTCTCTTGCCGGATGTAATTGCTTTCCTTCAATGTAGCAATCCAATTATTTTTCTAAACCCTGAAAAGATTTACCCGTGTAATATCGGACCAAAGTTTCCCCTCTCATCGGAAAACGATATTGTATGAAGCTTGGCCAATCATTGGTCTATTAGGAAATTTAAAGTGGACAAGTAGTCGTCTTTTATTGTTATAGTATATTTTTATTAATTTAATGAAGAAACAAACTCAGCAGCTTCCTGCTCTGCTACCAATCATTTGGGGTCGGCGCAATATGTACCTACTACTCTTCTTCTTCTTACACATATCATCAACGCAATAAATAAGAAATATTAAAATATTAGGACCTGCTCAAATAAGGGCCTCTCAAAAAGCCTCTGTTCTATTATATTTAGCTAACAATTAATTTTATTATAAAATATTTTATTATTTAAGAATAGTTTTAAAAAAATTATCTAGACACAAATTGATATAAAATATGTTTTTCTATAATACGTAGAATAAATAACATTTCAGCATTATTAATACTCTACAAAGACTTAGAATCATGGAAATTGACATCTGGCATCTTATTCTAAATGCATCAATCAAAATAACTGAAGATTTAATACTTCGCCAACGAGGATAAAGTGCTCGTCGAAACTTAAGCCACTCTCACTAGATTTGGGGCGTTTGTTTCCGTAATTTAGTATGACTAATTTGAATACGACCCGTGGACTGGCGTCAAAGTTTAGCTTTAATCTTACTTCCAATATTGATCCTGAAGGAGTAAAGTTTTTACATTTCTAACGAACCGTGAAACGCATTGGGGGAGTAATGAACCACGCTCACCCTAAGCAATGACTTGAAGAATGATAAAGCAAATTCATTTATAAGCAATTAAAATGCGGCTCAATTATAAATATTAAATAAAAATTTGGTTGCAAGGTATTTTACATTTGTTGCGTTGCTATTAAAATTGCATCTGAAATTATAAAGATCTACGGTAGTTATGTACTTTATTTCTTTTGTTTTTCTTCAGGCTTCTCTTCATGTCTTCGGAGGCCGAGTACTGAACGATACTCTCATTTAAATTGAGCTTATGTTATGCTTATTATTTATTCTCGAACTGTCGAATGACGACATTACACTGTATTTGGCCACAGGAGTTCCATATTTTATATATATTTTTTGTTTGCATAATCCTTAACCATCCGCTCATTGGAAAACGCAACAAAAATTAAACTGAAGGTGATTATATTTGGTCCAACCAATAATTAATATAAAATAACCATTTAAATCAGATATAATTAACGCAACGGTCTATTAGCGGAGTATAATCTGACCAAATTGGATATTAAATTGAATTGTTTACCATAAAATTCTTAAGTGGAGAATGTATAGTAGGTAAAGTGAGATAAATTCAATTAGTTTATATGATATTTTAATACTGAAAATTGTTAGGCGGATGAAAACCGGTGAGACAATTAAAGTTGTTTATCGAATGATATGATCTGTAAGTATGTAAATGGAAAATCGTTATTTTAAAACTGTCTACCTATTTAGTAATAACTGCAGCTGTGGTAGTGTTATAGTAGTTTATGATACTGTTGCATAATAGGGGTTATTAACTACGAGTGTGAGTTTAAGTACCGAGCCGTAGGCGAGGTTCTTAATAGTATCACACGAGTTTTATGAAATCAAAATCAGTACTTTAATGGGCCACTTTAGGCACACCCGTGTATAATGATTCATTATAGTACAGTTGTTGTTCCCAAGATAATGCTATAAAATAACTTTTTTTCTATTAAAGTACACTTTGGACCTATCAATAGTATAATCAATCAGTATCAATTCAATTTGACGATGACAATGTCCCATTTTTTTTAACTTGAACTTAAGAGGTAAGAATTTTTGGGAGTTGGCATCACGGATTTGATTAAGTATTATGATTATTGTTTCTGTATATTTTATTGTTTTTGCCTACACATATCATTTTGACCAAAAATGTCACAAAAATAGCAATTTTTTTTTTTTTTTTTTCAATTAGATTTTTTTTTTTTTTAAATGACATTATTTATATGAGTTTAGATAAAGTACTGTATGATACTGCACATAATTAGGTATTAAAAACTCGTGTGATACTATTAAGAACCTCGCCTACGGCTCGGTACTTAAACTCACACTCGTAGTTAATAACCCCTATTATGCAACAGTATCATAAACTACTATTATAGCATTATCTTAGGAAGAAAACTGTACTATAATATAATTTTTTAATTTCTTTATACACGGGTGTGCATAAAGTGGGTCATTAAAGTACTGTTTTTGACTTCATAATTAGAATTTTACGATATGAGAGTAGATAAAACATTTTATGTGGCCAGACATGTCCAAATACTTGTACTATAATGAAAAAAAGTTATTTTATAGCATTATCTTGGGAAGAAAACTGTACTATAATATAATTTTTTAATTTCATTATAGTTTAGTTTAGTGTACTATTTTTGATTTCATTATTAGAACTTTACGATATGAGAGTAGATAAACACATTTTTGGTTGTAACTATAATTTTTTACTTAGTTGCACTTTTTAGCTCGTTTATATGTTAGTACTGCAGCAAGTTATAAACTTTTCGGCTACACAACGAGAAAATGTCACACTTAGAAGAAAAATGTGTTGGAACAATTCGGTGTTGCTACACTATGTACATAGTGGATGAAATTCTAGGAACTTGGGAAATAAAGGGGCGCTTTTGCGAGACAAAGGTGGAGCTTATTGCAAATTCCCGCTCTCACCTTGCGTTGCTATTAAACCTTTGCGATACTGTCCAATATAGGTAATGTTTGTAAATCTCTACATGGTTTTGTATGGGACTAACTTTAATTCACATCAGTTGTCGTTTTCTCTTATTTCTTAATTGACATTGTCTATTATCTTTTTACTAAATATAAATTCAATTATTTTACTTTTTTTCAGTCTTATATTATATTTTTTATTTGAATTCAAAATGAAACCTCTGATTCTTTAATTTGAGAACAAATAATAGGTAATTTTTGAAGTTTATAAATTTCTAAGAAACATAAATATTTTAAATTTCTAGGAACCAAATAAATGTCTAAAAAGTATACAACTAAAATTAAATGTATAATACCTAGATACACAAAACTATTCACAACAGCCTATGGAACCCACATGCAATTTGATTTTAAAAACCCGTCTCTAAACCCGTTCATCATGGTCCAGTCAGTGTTAGAGTCGAGTCCCGTCGCGGGTCCAAGCGTTTGGTGCCCATCAAAATATTCATACGAAGTATGGCAAAATTTTCACAATCAGTAAAAGCGGTCCCCTGGGGCATATTGCGGTACAGAGTTTTCATTAAACACAAAGCTCGGTTTTTATCCAAAAAAATGCCTACACGGCCCGAGGCGTCTCCCTCTCATATAAGGAATGTTGTCGCTGGAAAATTAGTTCATAAAAATGTTCCCCAACACAAATATGATCAATATGCTTTGGTTAGTTCTAAAACATTCTTCTTATTTTCAGATTTTTATCTTGAGGCTAGAGAGAAATTAGTTAAAAATAATTAAGTACTTATTCATTTTTATTTTAGAATAGTTTCTGTTACCACTGTTTTCCCAGGATAAAAAGCAGGATATTATTATCTATGTGGTAAGTTTCAATCAATCACAAAATTCATTCGTTGTTGTTGCGTGATTGAGTCAATCTTTCGCATTTAATATTTAGTAGGATTTTAATTTGCAAGCGCTATTGAACTTGAACTTGTTTTACGAAAATTTTACTGAGTAGATTTCGGAGTCAGTTTAATACAAAGGATGTCGTGTACATACAATTTGGTATAAATATACTGCGTAGGCTGAATCTTCCAGGAAGGTTGCCTTACAACATTCCTGGAAGATAAACTCAACATAATTTTATTTTTACAATTAATTAAAACAAGAAGTTAGGGTATCTGATTATTAATAACTAGCTTTCGCCCCGCTGTTTCACCCACTTTACCGAGGGAACTAATGTTTTTTCCGGGTTAAAAAGTATTTTATTCTAGGATATGATCTATTTATGTGCCAAGTTTTATCTAAATCCGTTAACCATTTTTTTGTGTGAAAGAGTAGCAAACATCTTAATATCCTCACATCCATAAAACGTTATAGAAAAACTCGATCGACGCTCAATTATTGATAGAAAATGCCTTCATAACGTTTTTCTTTTATTAGATACCAATTCAATAAAATAAAAATCCGGATGAGAGAAGCTTGGTAGGTAAAGGAAGGAATAAAAATAAAAATTTAATTATATAAATCATAGTACAGTCACGAGCATAAATATATTAGCATGGACAGATCATCAATAATATCTGATTTAATGATTCATTCATTAACTTCTGCTCTTAAGACGACAGCAACAATATGTGATCATTTATGGAAGGCATATATAAGTAGCAGCATAATTATGTGATGTCGAATGAATGAAGTTAATCAATAAATCATGAAATCAGATATTATTGCTAATCTGCCCATGCTAATATATTGATGCTCGTGACTGTACCTACTTGTTATTAGGTATTGCTATTAGGATATACCTAACACAAATATTTATTTACGACGCGGACGGTGTAACGCGTTTTTATTACAATTCAATAAGCGGATATCACATGATATCAACGGTCGGGCAGCGATGGGGTCAACATGAGGCGGTATTACGTAGGAATAACAGGGGACACTTACGAAAATTGCTTACACAGAAAACTAATATCGGTGTTTGCCAGCCGTCTGCGTTCGATTATGGTGCAAGTTCTGAGTGCTAGTGGTCGCTTATTTTGATTCGTTAACTAGCTTACTGAGGTATGAAATGAAATGTCGTAGTTACTCAATATTGTACGTATGTTTATGATTGAAAAGTAGTTTATTTTTGTGATAATTTTTATCTGGTAAATAGGTAATAATAATATCCTGCGACATTTTTCACACACAGCTGTCTAATTCCAAACTAAACAGAGCTTATAACTGCTCTGGAAACCCGCTAAATTATATACTACATTTACAAGGTACTAACTTTAAATACTGATGGGTATAGATTATTTTTGATCGATGCTTTATCTTATTCCTTACCATTTTTATGTCGTTTTTCAGACGTTATAACTATCGCTCACGCTTACTGTTTACGCCCTCGTCGTTTGAAATGGTTTCACCCACCTTATTGTAGAAGACTGCTAGATAGGCGTAGTTCAGATTTAGCAAATTGGTAAAGGTCCTTTTATTATAATTTGGGGTCCTGAGTTCAATCGTTACTTTATATTACCATTATTTAAAATGTTACATAAGCCTAAGTGCCAAGGCTACAAAAAAGAAATCAATGTCCAGTTTTTTTTCTCCAAGACTGTATTTACGCGTTAACTTTTTTACTGTAATTTCAAAGGGGAAGCTTCTTCAAAGGGAGTTATGAAAGAAGTTTGTAGCTTTAAGTTCATCAGTTTGTTGTTCAAACTTGCTCTGATACTCAGTGTCCGTTGTTCTTGGCGCTTACCTACAGTATTATGGGGATTTTAATTAAGTTTTGTTTAATTACTTGGTCAGTAGTTTGTCTCCGGCTAGGTATTGCAGCGCAAAGTAGCTTTATAGGATGGCTTTGGACTGCGTAAGAATAAATAATAATTCAAAATGAGATTTGCTTCAAAATGTATGGTTTTATTGTTAGTATGCTAGTATAATAAATAAATATCGTAATTTTGCTATAGTTTTTGATCTTATATCTAATTATGATCAATTTTATCAAAACAATAGTGTGTGTAGGTCATCCCACATAATCACCCCACCTGTGAACTTACATAATTTACATCAAATTTTAATATAAAGAATTGTGATGGCTCCCAACTTCTCGGAATTAATCTGATGGCCTTATTTTTAATATTCATACTGTAGGCTTTAGGTATCTAATACAAATTAATATATAATTTTGTATCTGAAATTGTTTTGCTCAAACAGCCTGAGGCGCACTGGGTGAAAGTTTGGTATTGTAACATATTTTTGTGTTACTGAAAAGGATTCTTATGTAGGTACTTACTACTTAAAATATACTCACAATTTATTACTTCATTTCACTAATTTTAATGTGAAAGTTTGAATGTTATAGAATAATGAATTTTGCACACAAATAAATTTTGCAAAAAAGCCACTGATATTGGATTTACATAAAAGTATTTTCCATCAATGTCACTATAGTTTCATATAGTTAGACTTTTACAGGTATGGATTATAAGGATAGGCACGATGCGTCCTTGCGAAACT
The DNA here is from genome assembly GCA_963555595.1 of Tethea ocularis. NCBI lineage: Eukaryota > Metazoa > Arthropoda > Insecta > Lepidoptera > Drepanidae > Tethea > Tethea ocularis. The sequence continues at coordinate 6,047,307 of OY741972.1, read as the reverse complement.
TCAAATACAAGTATTCAAGGATTACATAGGTACTTGGCTATCGATGTTGACACTTACTAGATACCTATAAAATAGTGTCAAAATCTGTCTTAAACATGGAAGTCGACTTCAAGTAAAATATTCAGGTTGGTTCACACCGTCTCTATTATTATAGAATAGAGAGGTGCTTTAATCCGGCAAAATGGAGATTTGTTACCTGCGGCACTCCTCCTTTACTTCTTTCTTTATTTTAGTTACCTCTAGAAAATTTATTCAGTTTACCTTAAAATAATATTGGAGTGGATTTCTCACAGAAAATACTTTGTTGATGTTAACTTTTGTCTTTTATTAAATTTCATTTCGGTTGATGGTTAAATAAATAATTGGTTTGACTTGAGGTGTCTTTTGCTTTTATTAAGGTTATAGTTAGGGTGCAACATGCCTTCTTATAATCTATTTAAGCAGGTAATTTTGGTTGGGTATATTAGGCTGAATACACAGACAGTGTACATCGTTATCAATAATCCTAAAAAAACCTTTTCCGGACCCTAAGCATTACCATTAAACGAAGTTATAGCAATAGAAGTTTAGCGTTTTCTGGTAAAAGCCTTAAAAAAAAGAAACATGGTGATGGGTCGAGATACCTATTTTAGTAGCAATCCCTAAACATTGCATGCATTGCCTTAAATATTTAAAGAATTCAAATACCTTTCAATAACTAATTTACAAATCATGAATTTTTTTAACATTTTTTAATAAAATATTCAAAGCTGTGATTCATTATTTCAACTCAATAATTTAAAAAAATTGGTACCTACTTACTTAAACATGTATCAGCTACTTTATAATGTTATCGTTTATAAATTTTATCAGCTTAGTGTATTTGTATGAATGAATTGTTAAAAAATCTCTAAAAGAAAGTTTAATCTTGGACAGAAGGTAATAAAATAAGGGTGCGGATTTTGTGAGAAGTTGGTGCCAACCTGCCAGTTGCAGATAGCTATTGATAGGGTTTCGAGTGTAATACCATCTTTATAGAGTTGTAATACCCATCAAAAAATAAATACTTCATGCACATGCTTTAAAAATTATTGTTGTTTGTTGTGTTAATAGAATAGATTTGTTGCCATTTAAATACCTATGTTGTTAGTTTGTGGTAATGTTGTGGATTTTAACGTTTCCATATGAAAATATATAAAAAATTATGATACACCACATTGGTCGGTAATGATAATGTAAAGTAGGTATGTTATTATTCTTAATCTTTAAATATTTTGCATAAAAATAAAATCTGTATCAGTAGAAGTGGTAATATCATCTCTTGAACATTAAAATACAAACCGTTTCTCCCTGTCATAAATTTGAATACAATCGATTGCTGTCTGCGCCTCCGGGAAAGTTAGATTTCCCCCAGGACTTCCACGACACCTGACCGAATGTAAAATATATTCTCAATTTTTTTCCAACTCCCAAAATGATGTATATCTATGTAAAAATACGAGAGCTGTCAATGTTTCTGAGCTATTTATTGGAGTAGGAAAACATGTTGATATAAGGAAATATATTGGATACTCGTATAAAAATCGCTACTAACGCCACTCTTTCACAATATTCTTAGGCACACAGTAAAAAATATAATATATTAATATTATTTTCTACCAAGCAATAGCTTACAAGTACTTTGACCTCTTTTAATAATAGTTCCTTCACATTCTTGTATATAAGAGGAAAATATTAATAATGTCGCTAAAATAAAAATACATTGTTCCGCTTGTTCCTGCGGCTGAACATACGGAATCCCTAATAAGAGAGGCTTATGGGGAATAACATCTGGGGCCCGAGGACGGCAAACACTTGGCAGTAAACACGAGGTTACAGTAAGAAAAATGTTTTTGTTTTCCAAGGCTTTCCTTATATTTTGTCATAAGTATCCGTCTATCTTTTATACCATAGGTATCTTTTGTGCGGACTTCCCTGGCTACGTCCCTAGATGTTGTTATTTGGTAGATAACTTCGAGAACTCGAATCTTTGGAGGCTTCAAATAAAAGCATTGTTATCGTGAAGGTCGGTCCTGAGGCAATATAATGAAACCTATATTCTTGCTTTCTTTCCTAAATAAAGTGGAGCGTGTTTAGGTCTCTACATTATTTAGGTCCTTGATAACAAATATATTCAGTGTAATGTCGAAATTCAGAGAATTAAGCTGAAATACAATATAGTTACCGACCTATGCGTATTTCACAATCAATTGTGCTTGCTTACCTACTCAAAAAAGCCTATTAATATTTGATTGGTTCATAGGTAATTATGTATTCAAATACAAAATAAATGAAAACTGCTGGAAATTATTATTTAATATCTAAAATTAAAATTGGGTTCCATTACATTTTTTCATTAAAATCCTATTCTTCTTATTATTACTAAGCTATTTTGCTACTTAACTGCATAGCAAAATATACTCGTCAACGTCAAGAGCCAATGGCATATTTTACCCCGTAGGAAAGAAAATATGAATAAAATTAATCAAATACACTCGTGTATGTTTCCTTCATTCGAATGAGCTTAAGTTTCACTGGGAAAAGAAAAACAGACTATAATATATTTTTATTCTTTTTACGTGCGACCAGTGAAACTCTATTATTAACATTTCTGTCACCTTTATTAAGGTTGCGTTTATCTAGGGCTAAATTAAGAAATACCTTCGGGCAATAAATCTACAACTATGTTCATAATACAGGTACTATGAAGCGGTTATAGTAAAGGGTGGATATTTATATTCTCTTGTGCCGCAGTGCACCCTGCTGCATTCTGTATTCTAAGCACGCTTCGCGAGGGAGCCTAATTTTTCCCCTAATTTCGCACCTTATTGTGGGGTGGTAAAGAAAATTGGAATTTTTGATCAAAATTCTGCACCGTGCTTAGAAAATAGCTTTATAAAATGTACATTTTTATGAATTTGTGTTTGGTCAAGTACAATTTTTGAAGTTGTTACATTCATGTAGGTACCTCGGAAGTTTTGCACCTCAATATTTATATTCAGCTTAGGGATTTTTATTTATTTACGAAAGAAATCAACAGGAATTTCGAATAGACACAGTAATCCGATTTTTTTAGGATGTCTGAAACTGTACATAAGGCTCCTCGTGGGTTTCAAAAAGAAACGCCTGCAGTTTGGTTGCAACAGCTCCTACTACGACAGCAACTAAAGACTGGTTGTGGCATCTGGTGAAAGGACACTTCACTCGGCGTTTTTCAGTACGTGGCTTTTGAGGAAAGGGCTACAGATCAGACTATACGTTTTTGTTGCAAAATAGCTCTTAATTACAACCGTATAAGATGCCGTAGTGTTTACCTTGAATTGTCGTCGTCCGTACATTAGTTATCTAAATTACTAAGCTATTATAAGGCTTTGTATTAAACATGTTATTTTTTTTACATTATGTTGTCTCCCCCGTCTTGTAGGTGACTTTTCGCCGACTATACACGTAATCTACTACCTTTTTAGTTAAATAAATATTTTTTGCAAAGTAACGTATATATATTTCTGCTCAAATATTACTATATATTTGAACAACATATTACTATTCCACAAGCACAGTAAAATAAAATCAACGACTAAATAAAGTACGAGAACATTTTATATACATTCAAGTAAATTTTTACGTTGAGAATATAAAGGTGAAGCGAAGGTACTCTTCTCCCATCACTATTCGAGGCATCCACAAAATGAAGTTGGTAAAATATCTAAGACATTTGTCAGTCGATTACCTGAGGGTGCCTCCCCCGATAATATTCCAAATTTCACCATCTCCCCCGTAACGTCTTACTATGCTTATGAATATAAATTTACTTACCTATCTTTCCCATTTTATTTACTGAAATAAAAAAAGAGAGTACACATTTTTTTCCACATAAAGTCATACATTTTATAATAAGTATTTTAGTGTCTTTTGTAAAGGTACCCCATTAGACAGATTGACTAGAATACAAAATACTAAGTAAGTAGTGTACTTTATCTAATAGCCAGTCTGACGTCCGCGTCGTACAGTTAATACAGCTTTAATAGATTTCCCTTTTTAGTGGACAACCGTGTGACGGCATTCAAACGCTTTTGTTTCTGGGAACTTATTTTGAAAATTTCATGTGGAAAAACAAAGTTAACTAGCTAGCTAGCCAGCTATCAGTGACCTCCGTTGTCAGATGGCCGACGCCAGACTAGCTAAACAAAAATAAAGGTTATGCATGAAAATTAAATTGTTGTTGTTAATTAAGAACAATGTTGGTGAAATTAATTTTAGTTTTTTTTTAAGTTTTAATTTACAAGTCTTGTAAATGCCAAGTTTTAAGATAACTCCGGCTCTTTCACTTTTATAACGTAAACAGAGAAGAAAATATTTAAAACCTGAGTTTGACAAGACTTACTTTACTATTACAAAGCTCACCACTTTTATGTAATGTAATATTTTGTGACTCAATCACACATCAACGTCTGAAAGGATTTTAATGAAACTCGGCACGTAGATAAATTATACCTTGGAATAATAATATATGAAATATTTTATATTCAGGGTAAATATAAAAACCTCCGGAACGCGGATAAAACTGCAGGGCGCAAGCTAGTGAATAATAATAATAGATAAGAAGAAGAAAGCAATGGATAGTATGAAGGTTAATATTATAAATATGATAGTGATTATTTATTATATTTGCATCAATAACATTATGTTTAAAGAACTTCAAATAAAGTGACATGGTTCTCGTACACATAACTATATCAAAATGAGTAAAATTGGATTGTAACACTTTTCTACCCATCAGTACCAAAACTATGATCATTTTTTGTTTGTTTTTACAGCGGGACATAATTATTACTAATGCAACATTTGAAAATAAAAAAGATTTTTATTAGGCATTATGTCTCGCGGGACACTCTACGTGGGACATAATGACTAAAGCCCCAAGATGAGATAATGAGGACAATACGTTTTAGTTTCGACCTAAGCTTAGAGATTACATTTCAGTTCAATTCAATCCTCATGTCGGTATCTAACCTACATATATACTTATTACAATAGAATTATTTATCTAATTTAAATGTATATTACTCATATTACCTACTGCACCAATTCAAGAGCTACATAAACGAGAAATAGCGGTTGGAGCACCTAATACAGTTTTACTGTTGGGTGGGTAGGTCCCTAAAGGGTTTAATGGAACTGGGAAATCTAATAGGCTTTAACATGTAATACCTAATGGTTTAGGTATTGTCTTTATTTTGGGTTAGGTATACAGTAAAACCGAACGGGACCTAGAAAGTAATCTAAATATTTTGAAGTTGGTAGATTTTAATTGAAAAAATATTCCTTTATTTTTAAACTGTAGGTAAATTACTGTTTTTTTTAATATTGCTTACCTCAGCTAAGTGAACCGGGAAAAAAACCTGTATTTTTATGGCATCAAATTTAATGGCTGATAAAAATAATGCTTAATATAATATTATTCATGCGAAAATGAGTTTGTTTTCACACCTCAACCGCTGAACCAATCCCGATGAAGTTTGGCACGCAGAGGCTACTCTTTTTTATCCCGTCAACGCGGGTGAATCCTCGGAGGACAGCTAGTTATTTAATAAGGTATCAAACAAGCATAATGGCTTGCTTGATGGTAAGCGCTACCGTAGACTATATAGACGCTTGCAACACCTGGGTATCAATCACTCATGCGGTACCCTGGAAACCTCTTCACACTCCTAGAAGAACTCCTCAAAGTACTCCTTTGAAGTAATCACGGCAGTTCAGTCTAATGCTCTATAATAGACAGATAGAAGGACTGACGGATGGCGTAGTCTTTGGGTATGAAACTCATTTTTATTCCCAACTAGCTGTTCCGCGCGGTTTCACTCGCGTTCCCGGGATTAAAAGTAGCCTATAACCTTCGGGAATAATGTATCTTCCTATTAGTGAAAGAATGTTTCAAATCGGTTCAGTAGTTTCGGAGCCTATTTAATGCAAACAAACAAACAAACAATCAAATCTTTCCTCTTTATAATATTAGTATAGATTATTTTTATTATATTTATTATTCCCAATTAGAGATTAGATATTAAGTACGAATAGCGCAAAGGACTAATTTGTTAACAGGTACATGTTAACAATCAACACAAAGTTTCCTACCGTTGCTTGTTCAGAATCCATTTAATTATAAATAGGCCTCAACATTTTCCTCCTCGCGTATTTATAGATATACCTATACTTCAAGATAAAGTTTTTCCCGAGTTGGGGAAGAATTTTAATAGGAAAGGAATTGTTAAGAGCCCCGTGGTGGGTCAAAGCGTTCCGGGGCTCGCTAACAATACTCGTTATAGTAAGCGCTTGTCTTTAAGTTCCTCCAATACTCCGAGGATTTCATGTTCTAGTGGTTCCCTTTGCTATTTAAATAGAGAATTTTCTTTGGAACTCGATGCACCTGAGGGTTTACGATACAAGTTTCAATGTTTTTAAATTCAAAGCTTGACTGGTATCAGATATTTATTCATAAGTGGATCCATAATGGGATTCTTGTTTACACTGTTTTTGTTTACATTGTTTTACGATAAATAATATAGTAGATAGGCCAGCAGCCTTTTTGTCTTCGGATGGCCAAGCTAACGCGTTGGAGGCAAAAACTCTCGCTCGTCGCACAGTGCTTTATAAGACCCAAAAATCGGATTCATAATTTTAAATGCAAGAGTAGAACTCCCTCCTTTTAAAGACTTATTTTGAAGAAAACATTTTTAAAAATCAAAAATTTTTATAATACAATTTTAGTTCCCAATGATAAAAAATTTAAGATTTTTAAAAATTATTTCCGAGAAATTGGAAAAATTGGGTTGTGTCTACTCTTGTATTTAAAATGACGAAATGTATAGGTACAATATAAGAATACAAAGATCATGTTCAACTTTTGGGTCATATAAAACACTGCGCCGGTCCCTACTAATACCGTCCCGTCTAATACTACCTAAGTATTATTTGGTGACAAGACAAAAACATTTACTATGGTACCTATATTGCTATATAGGTACCATAGTAAATGTTTTTCCGGAGCACGGATTACTTATTATTTGCTACACCTTGGGAATTTTTCGTAGTCTAGAAGCATTAAAATGACTGAAGTACTAACTATAATAAGTAATAAAGAAAAAGTAAGTTACTAACTTCCTAACATAGTTCGTAAGTATAAAAGTTCTTCCCTTAGCTTATAAATTTGTAGTAACGTATTCTCGTTGGATTAAGTAAAAGTGCGTTTCCATAATAGTTAGAGTAGAGGTTAACGCATCCGGCCGCCGCGACCGCTTTGAAGGCTTACAGTCGAAATTTCAAACTCACAAAGCATGCGGGTAGCCTAAGCGGAAGGTAGCTAGGACCATTGAGTGGGTATCAAGCTCTATAACTTAGGAAATTTTCTATATCAAATGAATACTTGCTAAATATAAAGGAACCTAGAAATGATTTTTTGGTATTAAACTAATTGAACTATCTATAGCAAAAAATGCTTTAATTTGATAATGAAGCATTTTTAAATATCAATACAATAATGGATATCCACTTTGTGATAGCTGGTGAATACTTCGCGATTTCAAAGTTGGTTTCATGGTCAAAGTTATTCAGAAACCTATAATAAAAGATTCGATTCGGTTTCAAAAAGATGTCATTTTAACATATGCACAACTACAATTTAGTAATAACGTAAGGTAAAGTTGTTGCAACTTAATGGTTTTCACTGTAGCCTCAGCTAGTTTTATGTACTTAGTTTTATTCAATAACGTTATTTTGCGGGATAGTTTCCAAGCAGTATCTAAACAAAGTAAAAATAAAAGAAAAATATGGAATATACCTACGTCTATGTGTACGTACAAAAGAATAAATATTATTATGTTGCTAAAACACAAAGCCGTATTATTAGAAATTCCAAACGTAATAAAAGTCCTTACGCACCTCGCTTTTGTGACTGGCAAATGTTTTACCAAATTGACGTTGAGCATGAGATCATGCGTTCTTTGATATGGTAATCCGTCCCTACCCTCGGGTAATAATCGATTATTAAATAGGCAGAAATCGGCAGATCAGTTGGATCCTCTCAAAATATCCACTGTGAGATTCTTAAGAGGATTCTTTATGACGTAAAAGGCCGATTGAGGCGTAGATTCAACCGTGTTGAACACGGAATAATAACGATGTGACTTCTAGCTGAGTCCATTGAGGAAAGGGACTGGGCGAGTTGGACGTACCCTAAGGAACTATCTGTATGCTAAGTTGGATTGGGATTGGAACTAAAAAGTTTTGTAAAAATGTTACAAAACTTTTTGTTCATTAGGTAGGTACTATATATTAGAGATAATGGGGCGGGGCGTCAATATCCAAAAAATCGTTGGGCAAAATAAAAATTGTTGGGCAAACAGCGTCGTATGTAAACCTATTATTACATTAGTAGAGATTTGTTGTAAGTTTTTACTTATAAAAACTTTAACAAAGATTTAAAATCACACCATATAAATTTAAAACTCGCTCATTACTTGCTCTCATCGTCTAAAGTTAAAGTATACTTATAAGATTTAATTTCTTAAGAATTAAGGAAAGTTTTATATCAGAAGCCATGGAAATATTTCCAGTGTTAGTTTCTAAGTTTGTTCTTAAGAACTCGTTAACTATTTCCATTGCCGTTATTCGTTATGGAAATTTATTTTTAAGATAAAGTAGGTAATGAATTTCCATAAGAAAAGCATTTACGTAAAACAAACAAATTTCTCATTAAGAGGCAAAAAATAACAAAAATGTTTAAATCTTTTGACGAGGCCAGTAAGTACCTCATGAGCGTCGTTAGATAAGATGGTCGGTTTATTAAGATTTAAAATAAATACTTTAAGAGCCACGTTGAGAAACAAACAGATCTTTAATTTCCTTTTTACAAATTGAAGAACATAAACGCGATGAAAGTAACAACTTGTATTTTTATTTTTATATCTTTGTGGTTTTTTCCATAAACAACAACTTTTTGTCTCATTTTTTTAATAGAAACATGATATTGTTATCAAAAACAGATTATGATAATAGAAATGTACACTTCCACTATATTTTGCGCCACGGTTTTATCCGCTGTCCCGAGGTATCTTAAGATTCCCCGAGATGAAAACTATCGTATATTTTATTCTAGGCTATGATTTACCTTGGTGTTAAATTTCACTTTCGTATTTATAATATTGGGATAATAGTATATTATAGGATTTTTTGATTTATTATATCTTGGTGATCGAGTTATAGATCAATTCTCATATTTTTTATGGTATAGTTGGTATGCATGGAGGCGACAGTTCACTGGCTACTTGAGACGGGCTGTCAGATCGTATCTGAAGCCAGCGCACGGCGGATATGACGACTTTACTTTTGCACAAAAAGTCAGAAAGACGTCTGAAGAGGGCCGCCCGGCCGCGATGCGACCGCCGAAAAAAATACATAACGACGCTTTAACACCATCTCGTTAATGACGGTTTTAAAACAGACCTGAGCCAAAATGCTTTTTTTCGTTTTAAGTAATTTTCAGGCGTTGACTGGAGTTTTTTTTAGCTTTTTTCAAGTGAACACTTTTTTATTACATTTTTCAACTTTTTTAGACATCAACTAAAATTTCACTAATTTTTTTTACTCCGACCTGAGAATTTTATAGTCATTATTTCACCTCACAAAAAACTGTAATTTTCCATTCCAAAGTAATTGGGAAAAAGGAAAATCGTATTTATGTGGCGTGCTGAGTATGAGTATTTTCCTAATTGTGGAACCTTAAATTTTATATGAAATTGACTGTTACACTGTTACAGTACAGTGCACTGCCATGCCGTGCGGATATTTACAATCTAAATATGGGACAAATTGTTCTGGACAATAAGCCATGCGGCTATAAATATCCGAATATTGTAGGTATAATAAATAGTTGGTGGGTTTTTAATAGATATCTTTAAATTTACTTAATACTTAGATAGTAATCTCTGGGAAAGTTAATGGTTTATTTTGTTTCCTTAAAAACTTTATATCTTGATACCTACCATCCATTTTTGTAGCCTTGCAATATACTTAAAAAATAACTTTAAATTGAGAGTTTATGAAAGTTCTGCTGCAATTGAAAAATGTAAATTCGAATAAAAGTTTGTCTGAAGTTAAGCACATACCATACGGAACAAAATAAACAAACACTGACGAAGCGTCGGAAGAAGAGTCCCTGTTTGATCGGAAATTCTGTTATCCGCAGAGGGAATCGACTAGTGCTGTGCATTCAGAACGTTTGAACCACGCCAAGAGTTTGCAGTCGTTGGTACTATATCGTACCGTAAAGTACGTCAACACTCTTAGGTTCCATCGATAGAGCTCAATTTACATCCAGTTTTTATGACTAATACCTAGTTGCAGTCGTCGAGCGAGTTTGTTGTTTTAATTAGCGGTTACAATTTCATTTTTAATTTCCAATATTCGGTTGAAACGATAAGTCAATGAACCTTAGAGTGTTATCGACCTGCCAGTATAGGTACTTTACCTAGCTGCACGTGATTGCATTCCTAAAGTAAAAGTTTACGTTTAAAGTGCATAGTTTACATGCTTGCGGTACGAAAAATATCGCCCGTAGTAAAGTTTATAAAACAAAAATTAACGTCGCCTAAGGAATTGGATGGGGAAAAGTTTGATAATACTGTTGTTGTTGATAAAATTTGGAAGTTCATAAGGAAATACAAAAACACTGATTAGAAATAAAACAGTACAAAATAATGGTGTAAAGAACCAATTTAGAGGTATCTTAATTACCGTCAATACTGACCTATGCCTCCAGTTTGATTATACCTATAGAAGTTTATAACATAACATTTACTATTCATAATCTACGTGAGTGCCTTCAAAAAAACATTTTCTTTATGCTTTACGTAAGATATTATGCTAAAATATAGTATGCATGCTCATATGCGGTATAACGTGTTAATCCAACTAGTTAGAGTGTAGGGTGGTTGTCGAAGAAAATTGCTCAATCAAGACTGTTGAGGCTAGGTCAGGCGTGACTTACTTCATAACCATGTAATAACCAGTCAGCGAACAGCTTATTGACCCATTAACTTTTCACTGCTTGAATATTTATAGGGTTCGATAAGGATAAAAATGATTATAGCAAAAGAAAATAAATAACACAAATTAAAACTTTAAACAAACGTGAACCTGTAGAAAGGAAACATAAATTATATATATCTAGAAAAGATGTGATGACTTTCAAAAAGCTGAGCGGATCATCTTGAAATATAGCTAAGAACACTCTCGAATAAACCTTTCAAACGACAAGAACTTTCAGGAGTTATGATGCCACACTACAAACTTAAAACACCCCTCTTTATCGTCGGGGGCTAAAAAACACCAATGGATTTTTTTTATACGGGTATAATGAAAATGTTGTTGTTATTTACGAATTTATTGACGTGAAGTGAATTTGACAAACTATGCAGATGAACAGCAAAGTATGTAATACACAGTAGATTGTATGCTTACTTCAGTATTGCTTCAATGAATAAATTCATCTTTAAGTTGCGAAAAGGGCGTTGACACTTTTATGAATGGCCAGATTTAAGGCTAGAATTCTCGAGCTTCGTGCCCAACAACCCGAATTTCATACTTCAGTAACTCGAGTGAATTTTAAGAAAATTTATAGCTTAAGTCCTAACCTGAAGTGGACGTGAGAACTTTTAGTGAAATTCTCTAGAGAAAAGGGCTTCAGTTTAGAGATGCCACGAATTTGGCGAATAATCGGATAGTATTCGATATTATTCGACAGCAAAAAGCAGTTATCAATCAAGAGTTCAATGCTCGGAAACCTATCAAATATTTATTTTGGTATTTCTAGTTTTCTTGGTATTTTACTGAAATACCAAAAAATGTTACGTTATACTGAAATGACTCTTACTAAAGTTTGTTTTTAGTGAATACCAGCTTACCTTAATTCTTACCGTTTTCCCAAGGTAGCAAGGTAGAAAGTGTCCAGCATATGATCCATGTTTATTCCAAGTTTCAATCAAATACGTTGAGTAGTTAGAGGTATATGATAACAATCATACAAATAAACATTCGCATTCATAATTTTTATCATTATGAAGTAGGATTTGATTTCTTCCAAAATATTTGTATAGAATTTGTTTGTCATTGTCAAAAATACACTGTTATTCGCTATACAACGAATAGTGCCGATTAATCGAATAGAGGCGGCTAGCTGCGGCATCTCTACTTTAGATATTTATGTCGCATAGTAAACCAGATAGATTACCATATTGATGTAATACCTATATAGTAAATATAGGGTTTCAAAAGGGTTGTGTACTTCATAGGTATCACTGTTTTCAGGCAGGATAACATTTACATAATGTGGTTAAATTTACTATACATTGAATAAGTAACATAAGAGTGTATTTACTCTAATTAAAGGTAATAAAACATTCTTATGAAATTAAGATTCTTGGAGCTGGAGTGAAAATAATTCAAACTTTTGTGTTTTTAAGTTTGGAAATTATCACCAATTTACTATCTCGTAACCAGAATGCTGGCGTATACTTGAGTGAGAGAATCAGCATTGCCATCCAACGTGGCAATGCCGCTAGTATTCTGGGAACGATGCCTTCTGACAGCGACATTTTCATTTAGTTTAGTCCTTATTAAAAGTAGTTTTTAGTTTATTTTGTTAAAATTCTAATTGATTATTTATGTTACGTTTATTGATAATTTACTATTATATTATATATTTTTTATTTATTTGAGTTTCGTGGGTGGTTGGTTTGAAATATTAAAAAAAGTACTCGAGAGAAGTACTATACGTACGTACGTAGAAGTATTTACTAGCCACATAATCTGCCTAGACTCCCAGATCATAATCGTGACAAGTATTTTGAAGCATAATATAATATGCATTTACGACCATCCTTCTCTATTGTATTCGCTGTTTTAATTGTATATACTTGTTTGCATATCTAGGTAGATATATATACAAATATTGCAGTAGTGGGATGTTGTTTCAGCTGGTGTTCTTCAGTAATATAATGAGCTGAGTAAAGTTTATTCAGTCTCTGCCCCGAGGCTACTAGACGCGAGGTACCAGTTAACTGTGATGCAGCTACAATAGAAAAGGAATGTGGATTATTTTGTGTACATTTTAAGAAAAGGTTAATAATCTGCTTGTAACTAGGTAATTTTATTTTAGATTTTACTTTTTTCTTTTTTGCACGGTGGTAGGGAACATTGTAGTACCTAGTAACCGTCTGGTTGACCACCCTCAAGCTCAAAGTGCCGATGAGCACCTACAATTCTGTTCCAACAGCTGCATTGGACTCTCGTTTTTCTTTTAGACTTTGGGACCGTAGGTACTTGTACTGCCAATGGTTGTACCATTGGCAGTACAAGTACCTACTTTTTTTTAATATAAAATAAACGCAAAAAAGCAAGCCCATTTAATGAAACAAAAAGAAAGCGAAACTTCTTTTCCAGTGTTCACTCATCTAAAAAAATTGGTTTAGTTAGACCTCTTAGTCTGAAAATGTAAGCTACTTGCGTATTTTGTAAAGGTGCTTCATTCCTCTGACCCAAACAATCGCAGTTTGTCCACCTCAACGACTCCTATATCGTACAATAGGTGCTCATTTGAAATTCGGCATCCGTACAATGAAAGTCTAGGCTGAAACCAAGATTACTAACTGGATACAAAGAAAAACAAAACATTCAACTAGTGTCGTTCCATCAACTACCCTCGTTACTACTTAGCTAAGGACAAAGTTGAGTAATAAGAGAAACCGGTTCTCCATAACAATTACGGCACTCGGAAGTAATAAAAGTTCTCTTTTCTGCGTACGTGACACAGAAATCAGCCGACTCTTATGGACGTGTTTGGCATAGCTTACCTACGTTTTTCCTTTTATTTTCCCTTTATTTTTTTACCTTCAGTTCATACCAAAGGTGGGTACCTTTGGTATGAACTGAAAGTTAGCATTACATAAATTTAGGGTGGCAGATATGATTTTGTAGCCTTATCGCTACAGTATCGTAACAACGATTATCACGTAAAAGTTCTTTAATAGTTGAAATAAATAAACCCAATATTACTTTAAATTATTATATAATATAAATTTCCTGAGACATTTTTCTTTCACACACGGTTACCTGATCCCAAACTAAGCAGAGCTTGTGCTATGGAAACCAAATAACTGATATACTACATAAACTACTTTTTATTTGTAAATACATACTTAACTTATATATATGACTTACTCATGCATAGCATTTAGTAACTGTGTAGTAAACCTTTAAAGCTATGACATCAACAAAACATGAAACTGTATTGCCGTATGTTACATACTCATTAATAACACGGGATTGTCTATCAGTTAAATATTCAAAATGTAAATTAGACACAAACTCAAATACTTTATGTTGAGCAATAATTTCCATTTCTATTTTGCTCGAATAAATTGTGAATTGGGTTTACTTTGTCTTTTGTCATCAAATAAACAACGCGATCACCAAAACGGAGTAAACGAGTTTCCTCTCGCACGTGCAAATCGGATTTGTCTAATTTATTGCTGTCTCGAGGCATTCCGAGATGGCACGGTTACTTAGCTCTCGACACCTTACAGTAATAATAGGATCTCTAGGAGGATTCAAATTGAATGCTATAGCAGACCTCGCTCAAAATGTATTTAAGTCTACGCCCCTATATCACGATCTCGGTAGCGCTTCTTTTAATCTCAATCGATTACTATGGTTTGAGTTTATATTATAGTTTGAGGTTTTATAGAATAATATGTTGCTATCTCATGATTACCTACAAACTTTTTTACTAATTTTAAAAACGTTGATTTTGAAATATATATAAATTTTATTTTACCCTTTTTTACTTGTGAAATCTCAGTGAATTTATTCCAGTTAATATATAACGGCTTTAGTTTTAATAAAAAGCAAAAGTAGTGTGTATTTCATTTACCCTTCAACAATGTATCAAGAGTAGACAGGGGTGCAAAAGGGCCAACTGCGAAATGAAAATAAACGTTGAACGATCTTTTAGACCCTTCAGTTCGACCTGACGTGTAAAACAAAGGGTAAATATACCACCGCTATAAAGTATAAAAGAAGTTAGAAATTGTACCTCTCAAAATTAAACCTTATTCTCTACAAATGAAATGAGATTTGTCACTTTTGATTTGTTGAAAATGCTCACGTAAAAGTAAATTCAATAGAGATCTTTTCAAAATAAACTTATGAAAATCTTATTTCCTGATGATAATAAAACTGAAATAGAAAATTTTCCAGAGTGTAAAAATTTTTATTGATTCAAATAAAGATTGATTATAATATTATTGTCGAATTTTTAACTGCCGTGCCAAGTGATAACTCTATGTTTAATCTTTGTGAGTGATTACTGTCTGGAAAGTTAACTAGAGAGAGTCAAATAGAAAACTCGGCTAACAGCTGTTTTACCTTAAACAGACAATGACTTCATAATAGTCACTGTTAATAAAGGATTCAACACTTTATTTTTAGTTATCACAGTAAATTATTGTCACTGTTTTAATATAATATTTTGTACTGGCAATGTTATGTAGTCCAATATAGTGACGAATTATTTTGATTGAGATCGGCTTCGTATTGTTATAAGTGTATATTCCGATACCTACCATAATTACTACCACTCTGTCAAGAGTGTCCGACTACTAAGAAGAAGAAGAGAAGATAAAATTAAATTATAAGTGAGTTATTAATGTAACATTCGAAGTTCATAAATTCTTTATCAGGTCTAGTACTGATTAAATAAGTTTGAGAGTATACCCAACCAAAATCACGAAGTATACATCTTCAGCGCTTGTAATTGACCATTTGCTTGCATGGTACACGAGTATCAAACTTTGCCGTCACGAGAAGTGGTTATAATTTTTCTAAGTGAACAGTTCTAGTAATCAGGCGGTTATCGAGGCTCTACGAACTTTCATTCGTTATGTAACAGTGGGTAATTTCTGTGCAAATGTCTCAATTAACACAGAAAAGCGTGATAAAGGCGACAGAGAATAAATTGGAGCCAATTTGGTGCCTAACGACAATTCAGTAGCTGAACTGAAATCACGCCATCCAGTCAGGCCATTATTATAGTCTATTAGCTGAATAATCGACGTCCAAAAATTACCAGCGTTTCGCTGTACCACCGCCTAATGAATAAAAGTAATAATGATAGTGAATTATGGATAGCTGGGAACAGGGTTTCATCAGAATATAATATTATTGTTCCCATATTTATTGAGCATAGCTGGGATGGACACAATCTTATTCATTTTAATATAATAAATATATGGTATGTATTTAGTATTATTGTACGCAATTTAAAAATTCAATTAATCTTCTCAGATGTTTATAACTAAATATTAAAATTATTGTAAGTTCACCTGAGTTAAAGCTATCTGGCAATCTTAATACATATAAATGTCAGTCAATAATCAGATACTCACATTCACTTCTATCATAATTAGCAAAATTTTAACAAGTGGTAAATATTGAGAGTTAATATAATTCTACAAAATATAAAGTGTAAATATATAATAGATTGCGTGTACCTAACCTTAAGCTTCTACACGGTTACTATTAGATCCAGTATAAAGGTATTTGGTGACAATAACGGTTTGAAATGGTAGTTCCAGACCAAACGTACCTGTTCGCAGTTTAGTTCTCAACCGACAGTTTATGTTGCTATATTTCTTGAAACAATTGCACCAAAAGGAGAACATACACTTTTTATCAAGCCGTCGCGTTTAAAATCATTTGATAGACTTTATTTATAGTTACTATAAGTTTCAGCTATTCCTTGCGGTTTTACCCGCATTTTCAGGATAAAAAATAGTGGATTTGCGTCTTTCCATGTCAAAAGCTTGCAAAGTATTAGTAGGATTTATTATGACATATAGGTAGTTTACGTTGTTGTTACATCAAATATCTTATTGGTAAAAAAGTAAAGGAAGCAAAGCAGAGTAGAAAAGAGGAGCTCATAAATGAGAAAGAAAGTAAACCAAGTAAAAATATCGAATCCCTATTAAATTATTTCGTTTATATAACCGACGCTGTAGCGGTGGTATTCAACTAGACATTATTCTGAAACACCCCATCCTGCTAGCGCGAAAATAGTTTTCTATTAACGTTTATCGTGCGTGTGTGTAGTCGCCACGAAATTGTTTGTTTGCGCGTTTCAAATGTATCACTGTTACAACAATGACCGCCAGAAACTGCAGTTTATCCACACTAAAGCTTGTCGCATACAATCTCAAGTGCCCATTCTATGCGTCGTCAAGCCTTAATGGGCGCCGACAAATGGCGCTATTTATCGTAAAATCGACACTAAAAACAGAGTAACACATCGTTCTGAACAAAACATGTTGTAAATTTTATACTTTGTTTATTGAGTCTCAATATGAACCGTGATTGAAGGACGCTGTGACGGTAATTGGAAACGATAATTTTTGGTAAGAACACTTTCACCTTGATTGATAATAAAGTCGCGTTGATACTTGTAACGAAATACTACTTGCTCTTGACTTTATTTACTTAGCTAACTTTGTTGGTCGTAAAAAGAGAATTTTGTTAGATCTCCTTTGGGACTGTACGGTAGATACGTAATAAAGTGTAGAAATACGTTAAAAATACCTACAAGTTTTTTTTATTATACTATACGTAAAGATGATTGGTACTTTACACATTTTGGCGTTTATACGAATAGTATCTTCAAATTTTATCAATCAAAAGCACATATTGAGCAATATCATCAAACATATACGTACATAAAGTAAATTGCCAACAAAACGCCACAAAAACGGGATAAAAGCACCCAAATTTATGTTCGGGTCTCATCGTGAACCATTAACACGTACTAGCGTTCTGCATAAAACATTAAAATGTCGTGACACCAGAGCGCCTGCAGTTATTTACAGAGCCCTGTATTAACAATTTTCAATTATTTTATGGTCTTTTATGGGTAGCAGGTGTGTCTCGCTCCACGGAACTGTATACATTATAAAGCTCATTAAAGCAATTGTAAAGTCTTGAGTTGTCGATAGAAAGTAAAAATATTGTACGAAGTATTGGATTGATTATAATAAATAATATCACTGTATTATCTGTCGTCTAATGGAATAATATTATGCTGGTAAAATACACTACAGTAATTCATACTTTATTAGCAATATAAATATCACATTCTTCTTAAAAAGTTTTTCTTGTGTATAATAATTTTATTCCGAATAAAACAATAATTTTAGAGCCGATGTATACATATTTATATTTAATTTTCACCAAAAATCAGTTCGTATAAAAACGGAGTAATGAAAAGACAACACAGAAATTAAAATATTAATTAACGCGAAAAGTTGGTCTGGAAAAACTTTGGTAATTAACAAAAAAAACTCTCAGTAGGAATTCGTTATTTAATTCATACCAACAAGAAAATGTACTTTGTTTTTCCAATATTAAAGCGATTCCAACGCTTACTCTTAATATTTTAAATGTGAAAGTATGTGTGTTGTGTTGTGCAGCAATGTATCAGAGCAACGGATCGATGTGAGGTCAGAGAGGCTACTTTTTATCTTAGGAAATCGCGGGTAAAACCGCGAAGTAAAACCTGGTTTATATATATAATTTATTGAGTCTTTAGCATAATATTCAACATTTTCATTGTTTTAAGAATTACACATACCTATATAAATCCACTTGGCTATTTGTTTTCGTATTTAGTATATTTGCCTGGTATAAATGGTATTTTAGAAATATTTGTATGAAGTATGGGGGTCTAAACTATATTGCTATATTTAATTCAGTTCTCGATCTTATAGCAGAGCTGCAATATTTTTTGGTAAAAAATGTAACTCATTCTCTAATCAATGAATTTCGTTTGACAACTGAATTTGATAAATTGCAAAGATCTCACTTTCATTGTAACTCGATCCGCATCTAAAACGTTAATGTTTTCAATATCTAAGTCTATAATCCAATTTTTGTTGCATGATTTACAATCTAATAAATTTGAATAGTGTAATCTGAACTTCAGAAGCACACGCCGCTCGTAAAATAAAATAATAAGTGGGTAGTTTCGAACGTCGAGCGCCAGGTCCACTATTCGGGTGGTCTGAAGGCTAAAGGTAACGTCATATTGATTCAGGCTTCCAGCTGAAAATACGTGATAATAAAGAAAATATATTATACCGAACACTTGACTTTTCGAAACTAGAATTAATGTTTGATCAAATATTAAAAAGGTATTTTGAAACGAATTAGATACGATATAGATAGATAGAATAAGATAGTGGCACATTCAACCTAAGTAAAAATTTTTTTTTTAATTTTGATTTTCCTAGCTCTGAGCACTTTAAAATCGCCTTTTATTCCTGTTAACTCAATATACCCAAAAGCTATCTTCACTATAATTGGTTTTTAACAAAAATAAATAGATCAGTTAAAAAAGTAAATGCGAAATCTTTAGCTTTAGATGCAGCGATAGATGTAAATGTAAATTTAGATGTAAATCGCAGCGATTTTGGTTGTCGATATGAACCGGTCCTAAGTTGCACCTGGCAAGCGGGTCACGACCCGACCCGGCCCTTGGGTCTCAAGATCGAGAACACTGCTGCGCCAAGATTCATTGATATCGAATATCGGCTGCAAGAGTTCCCTCACACAATTACTATCCGTTTTATTTTGTATTGACGCTGGTCAATACATGTTTGTTTTAAGGACCAACTTCCTGAGTTCATGAAATGCAGACAGATAAAAAAATATAGATAGCACATATATAGATAGAACCACCCATCTTAACAATAGCTATGTATTTAGACTGTTAGTACAGTAATTAATATTGTATAATTAGTGCCGAAACAATTGTATTGAGAGATCCCCAAGTCAGAGAGAACTTTTATCAATCCGGTCACGCCCCATTCTAATGAAGTGAGGCGTTTGTCACGTAACAACCTCTTGGATAGCATTTCATATCGCGATAAAAGGGAAATTTACTGCCGCCCTAAATACTTGTATGTAGGTATAATTCTTGAGCCCACACTTTTCAGAAATGAAAATTTGGTATTCTTTTTTATTTATGTACGAGTAGTTTTTTATCATCAAAATTTGATTTAATTTTGCATTGTATTACATAACTTTAAAAATGTATCATACACGTACCTATATTCAATTTACCAAAGGATTACATTGAATATTTCTAACAGGTTTTTTTTCAATCCTTTTACATTTTTGCTAGCTGAGCTCAAAACCACGCTCGTATATAGCCAACAAAATCTTCTATCGCAAATTGTATTTGATATATCCAAAGCGTGAGATGAAAGCGGCTGTCCGATCTAGATAATGCAAATATGGGGTGCACCGGCCGACGTACGGAACTCTTTTGACGGGCCAGCCGAGCCTCGAATAACATTTTCGTTTTATCAAATACCGCCCGTGGGAGAGTGGTCACGTCGAATATTGTTTTTGATAAAATTCAAATATAAATCTAAGGCTATTTTTGAGATGTTTTTCTGTAAAATGAAAATAAATAAATGTTTTTATAAATATTTAAAGCATTCGGAGGCATCAGATAGATGTTCGCTTGGTAGTTACAAATA
Source organism: Tethea ocularis (assembly GCA_963555595.1). Classification (NCBI taxonomy): domain Eukaryota; kingdom Metazoa; phylum Arthropoda; class Insecta; order Lepidoptera; family Drepanidae; genus Tethea; species Tethea ocularis. The sequence goes on along the minus strand of OY741972.1, from coordinate 6,026,647 downwards.
ACAAAAAAAAATCGTTTAACATTCATCTACAAATTCACCAACAATAGATGCTTTACGGAGTTCCACCCCACTCTAACAGATTAGTAGCCCAATTCAATAAATAAATAAATTCATCAATAAGAACAAACTTTTACTTTGAAATCTTTCTTTGCTGAAATTAAATCGAAGAAAATTTCGTAAAAAGTAAATGTCTTATTTGAAGAAATATGCGGATTATTTGATATCCAAATAATAATTTTGAAATAAATTTTAGCAAAAATTTATGTTAGGTATACAATAGGTGAAAATTGGATCAAGTATTGCTGTTCGAGTGTTGAATTTAAAAACGAACACAATACGAGTAATCCAATCGTGTCAGTGCACAAAAGCAATATTGCCAATGAAAACTAGTATTCGTTAAGCATCCTTTGTAAAATATTCAATATTATTGTGAACCATTTTACCGGTTATGAAATATTTTAAACAATCCAAAATATTTAATCTTTTGTTTTAAGCTCGTTATGTACCTAGTTTAAATTTAAAAACACTAAAATTATATTTTTTAATCCATTACCGACAATGAATTTATCATTATCTCAGTTACGCTGGTTAAATGGCTCCCTGATTACCATAACCGCTTGATTATAGGTGTGTGGCGCCTTGTGCCGCACAAATTGAAGTATCCAGTTGGCAACACAGAGAAGTAAATTGTCTCTGAAATCTGAGGTCCGCTAGCCTGAAGTCAGTTTTGAAATACTCGATAGTCGCAATACTTGTTGTATTTAATTATAGTATTTCTATATAATATTGTTACTAGTTTATGTGCTATAATACATAATATACTTTGATATACATGTATAAAGAAAGAAAAAATATTTATTGACCCATTATTTCATTATTTTTTATATCATATGCAATCGCAATGATACGATACCAATGCCGAAAATGCTGAAATAAAATCTGTCTGTTTTCCTCCCACTTTCCTTTACCTAACTAATACAGAATGTAAACCTCCGATCGACACTAAAACGATTTACCAAAATGTTGTTAGTGTATAAAATGCAAAATTACCTAAGTCGAGCGAAGTGTATGAGAGTCCACGAGTGGCCAATAAATAACAAATCAGTCACAAGCATAATGGGACTATTCTTCAGAGCCAAGAAGTTCGAGTTGGCGATAGTTCAAGCAAAGTTCCTAGCACGAATGGGAAGCTGGTAAGTAAGTAGTTACTATCTAGCAATTAATTCGAAAAGTTTTGATCACCAGAATAATGTATTGGAATCGATTTGTCAAATTGCATTTTTTGTCTATAAATTTTGACGTGTAAGCTAACTTAGCAAACGATGAAGATGATAGATGTTACATCTGGAAAGAGACCGATATTAAAATATAAATAGGTATGGAATCTAAAATATTTATTCCTAAAACCTTAGTTTTAAAATAATTTTGTAGTTATTTGAGTATTTAACATAATTCAAAAAGTGCCAGTAACTTACCAGAGCTCCGCAAGTCGTACATTCGCTGATGAAATATTCAACCAAATATATCGAGATCGTATCCCGTACCCGAATATTCCGATGAAAAGCGGATGAGACTGAAAATTGTTTCAACGGACAGTGACCTGCAAATAAAAAAATATTTACATAACAAAATTGGCAGACTGAATACAGGTGCCATAATTTTACAACTGTAACGTAAACATTTATGACTGAAAAGAGTATTAATCTTGAACTGTAGTAATTAATATAAAACAATAAGGTAGTGTTAGAGCTTTCGGTGGATGAAAACATCGTGAGGAAACCACAGCATGAGTAGGTAGGTTGGGTAGTGTAAATAATGTTGGAATCTTTCGCTAATATACTGTTATTTTGCAGTCTACACTTGAGAGTCAGCTCTCGTCTAGGGTTTCTTCGGAACAATACAAGTTTTTTTAAAATTTCGATTGATCTTATTCGTTATTATGGGTTACTAGCCATCCCCCGCTGTTTCACCCGCGTTCCTGGATAAAAAGTAGCATTTTCTTTTTGCGTGCCAAATAAGTAATTTAAAGTTTTTTTTAAAGGGCTAAAATTGGTAGCCTTATGGCTTCATCAACATTACCGGACAAATCAGCGAGCGCAGGGGGCTCTCGACCGAGCAACATTTAAAGTAGTTAATTACAGCTACCAAAGTATCAATATACCTACCTATTTGACTTTTATAATGACTAGTTGACTAATTAACATAGATAAACATGTATATCTTGTACAAACTAAACTTCTCCAACTATATAACGAAAGAGTGACAAACGACGGAAAAATGGTACAACAATCTTTCTGATGCAAAATCAGGCGCCGGCGAACAAAAAAGCTTCAGTAACCTCCTTTAATAGAATAAAATCCCGTATGTAAGACCGAAGCTAGATGAATTAGCTTAGCTCACGACCCGGCATTGTCTGGCTCAGTCTAGCAATGTTAGCACTGATCCGCTGAAATTGAAATTTAAGACCTTATGAAACTTTCTGCTGGTAAAAGTTTAACCGTACATCAGTGTGTAGAGGTAAAATTTGTTGGTTATTTATGCAATTATTTGATCTTATTTATACAATGTTTTTAAGAAATAAATAAAATCACATGAATAAAAATAATCTTGCAATTCTCATGCTCATTAATCCCATAACTTTACTATTTTCATTCATAACTTATTTCCATTGGTTCACTAACGAATAGTTTTAAATTACCTACACCTACTTGTAAGAGATTTGTTAATAATCACCAGATAATAATTATCCCAACTTTCTAGCTGTTCAATTACATCAAGTTTTATTTTCCAATGAAGGCGTACCCGCCATGTTTGAACACACGCGCATGCAAAAATACTGCGGTTGCAAACAACGGGGTGCAATATGACGTCATTGGCCCAACGCGCACCCCACCACTTCACACTAGTTGTCGGGAACTTGAGTGGAAAGCAATGTGAAGTGTATGCAATACTCACTCATACATAGCATTAGGGGTCTTATGTACTGTGTTGACAATAATAAACTAGAGGAAAACAAGAATCATTTTTAATTTCCAATAATATCACTCTCTATTAGTGCTAAGGCCGCTTTAAGAACTTATAAATAGAGGTCAGTTAAGTTTTATTTATTGATAGAGGGAAATCATATTAGTTTGGGCACAAATATTACATCTATACTTATAATAAATCTGTAGAGAGGTCAATTCTGTACATGAAATATATTTTCAAAATAACTATCAGGGGGTGATTAGTGATCGATACTGATGCCAAAAATGCAATCAGTAAAATTTTTGTCTGTCTGTCTGTCTGTCTGTCTGTCTGTCTGTATGTTCTTTATAGAAACAAAAACTACTCGACGGATTTTAACGAAACTTGGTACAATTATTCTTCATACTCCTGGGCAGGTTATAGTATACTTTTCATCACGCTACAATCAATAGGAGCAGAGTAGTGAAGGGAAATGTTGGGAAAACGGGAGAAATTACTCCATTTTTTAAGCTTCCGTCGCGTGTGCAACCTTAATGGTTAAAGTTACATAGACATCATGTATGACGGAAATAATCTACATAAAATTGTCAAAAAAATATTGCGCGACAGCATATGTCTATCTTTTATGGTTGACTCACAATAACACGTGTAACTCCTGATAGCTTAGCAATTCGGAGCATTCTGATTATATTTGTTTACTCTTACGTTTATAATACTCTCACTCATCCCTAATTAAAAAAAGTTAACATTATTACCTAAAAGAATCATAGAAATCGGTATACAAACACCAAACTTATGCATGAAATAAGCCATCGCGCCGTCGCACGTGAATACTGAATCATACTATAACTGCTATAAGGATTATTTTTGTGTAACGGTTGCCGCGCTCGACACGGGTCGCGGCGGCGGTAGGGTTTAAAAAAACGGGAGGTCCGAGAGCGAGCTGTTGTCCGCCTAAGGGTGGTGGTGGGTAACCTCTGGCTAACACCATCATGTCCTTTAAAAAAAAACAAAAAAAGAGAGAGAGCGAGCTTCATTCAATATTTGGCTGTTGATGCGTTCAGAGCGTTCGACCTTATTGACAGACAATAATTGATATTGAAAAACCGTGCTTATCAGCGCGACTTTTAGTCTTTAAATAGTTTATTTGAATTTCTTTTGTTGTTATTTTGTAAAATAACGCAATTCCCAGTATCAGTGTGTTATGCAATGACAATAAATAAGGCTTAAGGGCAGAATTTTCGTGTTGCTGGAGTAGATCTCGGCGTCAGTTGTTTTTCACATGGTCAGTTATATGTCGCTCTTTCTCGGGTTAGCATTTCTAGAAATCTTTATATTCACGTGCCGGACTCAACTTTCAACGCAGTTTGTAACTGTTGACATTCATAAGTGCCTTATTAGGGCCTAAACTGAATAAATGAGTTTTTGATTTTGATTTTGATTTTGAGTTTACCCGGAAGCTTTGCGCTGAAGTATTTTCATTCTATATGTACTTAAGCCTCATGTGAAAGTGATCTAAACAATATTACCAATACATTAACATAATAACATACAAAGAGTTACACGCTGATTGTCTCGGGGCACAGCTATTAATAATAATATTCTGCGGTTCCTTATTGCGATATTGTTTTAACAGTATTGTGGATTGACATATTATATTTCCCTACTAAAATACGAAAGTTAATCTGTCTGTCACATCAAAACCACTGAACCCTGAGGAAGGACATATGCTACATTTTTTACGAAAAACGACGAAAACGCGGACGAAGTCGCGGGCAAAAGCTAGTATTAAATAAGCGCAACTACATACATACCTAATATGCGTAGTGAACCAGAAACCCCCAACTCTACTGAATAAACTAATATAACCGATATTGTTGGTTTTGGGATTGTAACAAAATATCGAATGTTATTAGTAGGTATGATTCTTTAGTTCTGGCATTTGTTTACCTACCATAAATTAGAATCAATCAGAATTGTTTCGTTTGTTTTTATAGACCCAATGTTCGGCCTAAAACCAAGTAATAGATGATGATAAGAAAACAAATCAATAAAAAATGTTGGCTGTATGGATCAAACATCAAAAAGACGGTCTCGACCCAACTTTCTTATTCTTCTCTAACTGGTTTCACTCCACGCGATCGTTTGCTATCCAGTTGATGTAATTTTTTGACTCCTGTGGTTATATTAGAATTCTAGTAGGGATCCCCATTTTTTTTAAGATAGGTAAGTAAGTGAACACCCTAAAAGGGATTACCCACCTATCTAAAACTTGGTATATAGCGCGATATTCAGCTCGAGAAATCTAACAAAGAAGAGTATTACAAAGCATTCTATAGCCGCGCAAAAAGCTGAAGAATGCCATCTAAATACGTAATGACAACAGCACAAATTGCAACATATTCCACGTTCAGCAAAGAACAAGGCAAAGAGTAAACGAATAAAAAACAGGACAAGATACTTGATGCGCGAGACAGACGGCCCTCCAGACAATGGGGCGCACTTAATGCCCGTATCATGTACACGCTGCGTCGTGTGATACAGATGTTCTTGTAATTAGCAGAGCGATGACTGAGCTGAGATCTACTTAAATGGTAGCTCTGGATTTTAATTTTTTCGCAATTTCATTCTCAAAAGCCATTTCTGCAGTTTAGGCCCTGGTAAAAACGTCCGGTTACAATTGACTCTACCTACGCGCAACGGTTCGGAATACATCGGCAAAATATCTATCATCACTATCACTACATAGTATAAAACAAAGTCGCTTCCCGTCTGTCTGTCCCTATGTATGCTTAGATAATTAAAACTACGCAACGGATTTTGATGCGGTTTTTTTAATAGATAGAGCCATTCAAGAGGATAGGTAGGTAGGTATAATACATGCATATTATAGTACAGAAAAGCTGAGAATAGCCGGGTGGAGCCGGGGCGGGTCGCAAGTATACAATAAAGTATTATTCTTAATCCAACCAACCTTCAGAATAAGGCAACATTAGGTACATAAATAAATTTAACTTAGAAATTTTTGGCTCTACATTGGAAGAGCCTCCTCTTAACTAGCTCGTTAAGCAAAATAAGCTCTTTGAAATAGCACCCAAAAAGTAAAACGGTTTCTTTAACATCATGAAATCTACTTACACCAGTAAGAAAAATGTTATATTGAAATGAGTTAGGCATACAAACTTTTCCTATAATTAATCGTATGTTATACAAATTACGAGGTAAATTGGGTTAAGGCTAGCTGCAAGCCACAGTTTGTAATACAAACATAATTACCGAAAACTGTTATTGTTGTGATCCCAGTATTAATTGAATTTGCGCTGAAGTTTATTCAGACGAGGTTAGTAAAGGCAATCGGGGTCTTGATTAAACTAAACAATGTTGTTGCCTTACAATTATTCATGATAGGGTCGCTCCCTTTAATTTGGTTCTTGAAAGCTTGAATACTTCTAGAATTTTCTCTTCTCCAACATTTATATTGTGAAACAATTTTTATATAAAGTTTAATTTTTGTCATAAGTGACCTCAGTAATACTAGTTAAAATGGCAAAAATACTCATTATCTAATCTCATATCGTTATGTGCTAATTATGAAATCAAAAACAGTACTTTAATGACCCACTTTATGCACACCCGTGTATAATGATTCATTATAATACAGTTTTGTTCCCAAGATAATGCTATAATATAATTATAGCAAATAAACTATTCTATTCTATTCTATAAAATAACTTTTTTTCTATTAAAGTACACTTTGGACCTATCAATAGTATAATCAATCAGTATCAATTCAATTTTAGATGCAAATTTACTTTGTCTGTGGTTACATGATTGTAATAGTGACGAATATTTTTGACATGAACTTTAGAGGTAAGAATTTTTGGGAGTTGGCAACACGGATTTGATTAGGTATATGATTATTGTGTTTGTTTATTTTATTGTTTTTGCCTACATATATCATTTCGACCAAAAAGTCACACAAAAATTGCATTTTTTTTTGTAAAGTTGGTAGCAAAATACTATCGATTTTTTTACCTTTAAATTACATTATTTATACGAGTTTAGATAAAAATTTACATAATAAGACTTTTAGCTTTTTAAAAGTACTGTATGATACTGCACATAATTAGGTATTAAAAACTCGTGTGATACTATTAAGACCCTCGCCTACGGCTCGGTACTTAAACTCACACTCGTATTTAATAACCCCTATTATGCAACAGTATCATAAACTACTATTAAAAGGCAAAAAATCTTATTATGTAAATTTTTAATAACCTCCTATTTGAAAAAACTTATTATCACTTCGTGAGTAAAACCGTACAGTAATATAGGTGCACATACTCAAATATTTTACATTCAACTAGGTAGGTATATTATTAATAAAAATAAAGCCTATTATGAACAAACGTTAACTTATAAATCATGCATACGCCGTAGGAACCTTATCTAAACCTACGTAGGTATGTTGTTAATTTAAGTTATAAGGTTAAACGAGTAGCATAACAACGAGTAGGTACTTACATCTCTCCAAATATTTATACATAATGTAAAAGATGAAACGTGGGCTCATTGCCTTTGTTGAATAATTTATGTTTTATTTCTCATACAATCCCGCTCTGACGTCCTTAATATGCGGAGTCTATGAGCCTCGGGCAGTTTTCATTTTTTAGACATACAAGAGTCTCGTATCCAACGCAAATAATGAACAGTACAGAGAAAAATTGAGGAAAATTCTATTAAAACTTTTTTGTAACAAAGGGATTAAATTTAACAGTAGCCTTGATATATTTTTCTGAAAGCCAGATAATGAAAAAGCTTACCTTGAACTGATCAAAGTTATGTTTCCTTCCGCTAGATGGCGTTGTGATGAAAATACCTACTAGAGTCACTGAAAATATCTTAGATATACCATAATAATTATACTAATTGTATGTTAATGTACTTAAGTACCTTATTATGTATTTACCTAATTCCTTTGCATACCTCTACAGAGACAAAGGCCAGGAAGATAATTTAATTGATGTTTTGCAGGTTGTATAATAAATCTTTCTACAACCAATGTAAAGATCTTAAAAGCCACTGCAAGAATAAAACGTAAATCCGACTGCTATAGAATGGTTCACCAAAAGTACAATCACGACCAAAAACGTTACCAGCATTTTCTTAAATTCCAATTTCGTATCTGAATGAGGGTTGAGGAGTGAGCAGACGGTTCATAATGCCGCACTCAACACAAGGACCTGACCGCGGCTACTTCGACAGCTTAACATTTTAGTGTTTGGGATAAGAAACAAGCGGAAGAGTTTTAAGGGTCAATTAAAAATGGTATGAGATTTTAAGAAGGAAACTGGAATCCACAAAACTAAATTTAGGTAACATTATCGTACCTACCTTTTTTAATACAACTACCTTCATCCACGTTCACTGAATAAACAGTAGCCTATTTCTTTTTCCATAATCATTGGCTATCTGCGTGACAAATTTCATCGCAATCGGTTCAGCACTGGAGTCGTGAAAAGGTAACAACTGAAGAAACAAACACACTTTTGCATTTATGTTAATAATAAAGATTAGAGAAGTAACAGGTAGACTATAGTTTTAAATTGATTTATTAAATGATTTGAGATTATGTTTTGATTGGTTTTAAGAACATGACATCTGGAAATAAACTACCATAAGAATTAGTAAGGTATGATATTATGGTGGTTATGTTAGCAGCAAAAAAGTAGGTACTAATATTTTAGTTTACATGATCAAGCGGTCTCCGTGCTGGGAGTCTTAAATATGTATGTTATTTATAAGGTTTTGAAAATAGCTGTAGGTACTCCTTTTATTTGTACCACACTCTAGGTTTTACTCATTCAACCTCTCACAACTGGCCACTGAATGAAACATCAATTTTAAGCCTCGAAATAGCCTTTTAAAAATGTCTAGTGCGTTTCAAGAATGTTCATTTTGTTTCTCTCACTTGAATATTAGCTGTTTGATGTGGTTAGGCTAAATACCTTTGTTCAAAATACTCAAAAACGAGTTAAAACATTTTATTATATCATGTCAGTACTTTATATAAGTATTATTACACCTATCTATTGCTACACGTACATAAGTTTTTCTTAAGAGCCACAAAGTTTTCATTTTGATTTTTCAAGATTACTCGTAACTAAAAATTTTCTTCTGAGAATAATATATAGAGAAGTTACTAATATTGAGATAAACGTCATTGGTTAAAATATTTTTCTTAGTTTAATTATAATACCTACCTATACATTTTGACCAGCAAATTAAAGCCTAATCAAACTGATAATTTCCTCTTGCATCTTAATTTTTGCCAGGGTTTTATAGGTCTTATTCGTTATCCCAATATTCTAGCATCTAGAGAGCTCGTTAAATTGGGAACCCGAACGTTATCGCCATTGTATCGGGGTAGACGGCATTCTTCACACCCTTAGCCCTAAGCTCGTAAAAGGGAACGACTAGGAGTTCGGCGTACTGAAGGGTCATCGGTTCTCTTATTAGGAATGACTTTAGTATTGAGTTTCAAGGGTAGCATCGAGTTAATATATCGATACTGGAATTTGTTAGGATCTATGAATAACAATATTAATATTTACACTACTAATATATTAAAGAGACACTGACACTGTTTTAATAGGCTACTTTTCAGACAGAAAATGTGGCTAAAACCACGTGGGACAGCTAGTTGGGGAGACAATAATGTTCTGGGACAGAAATCAATATTGCTAGTTGTTCATATTGCTGAACGTATCTATAATTTGAAATTTCTAGACGCTCAGGTGCATTTGCCATAACAATATCAGAAAGTAGAACGTAAGCAAATACATGATATTCATACCATCGCTCTTACTTGCAGCCAGATAAATTAATCGGAAAATCCGAATTTTCTCTGATCACTTACCAAGCACACGTTTACGGCCTTAAGTAGGTACAAGGATTTTATATGTATAGATTACACTTTATAGGTAGGTAACAAGTTATGTTTTCATCTTGTATAAACCACAACACACAATATTCATATTCACGCCTGTGCATCGTAAAAATATACGACAATGTTATATGGTAACCAAACCGTAACATTGTAGGTGAACGTATTTCATCGAAAGGTAAAATTTCGATCTACTTACCTACGAGAATACTAAATAGACCAGCAAATAATAATTTATGTAAATAACAATGTTGTTTGTGTGTCGAAATAGTATAAAATTAATCAGATCACAAAGAAAATTATTCATAATTTTATTACTATGATTTTTCATTCGCGTTACAAACAATAAAAAATACTTTTTACAAAAAAGAGAACCGTCTTTAAAACCACTAACTAAAATTAAACTAGAATTTTTAAAATCGGTCGATTATTGACGGAGATAATACATAAAAAAAATACATAGAGTCAAATATGGAACCTCCTCCTTTTTTGAAGTCGGTTAAAAAATAAAAAAGGCCCGATTTAGTGATTCATAAATAATAGGTAGGTACTAAAAGACAAAGGTCTATTATATTCAATATGTTCTAATAAAAGGTAACTCAATTATGAACGTTAGTCGTGACTCGAATGTTCCAATAGAAATTGATACCTAAGTGAAAATGAGACTATTCTTGAATTTATTATAATGGTTATCTTTACATCAAAGCTAAGAAAATATTAAGACAATTGATAACATTTAAAATTTATTTATTACTTGTTTATGAAATAACCAATAAGCAGATTCAATAAGCCCTTCAAAATGTCGATTTGAAAAACCTCAAAAAGCCAAGGTTTATTGCAGCCACAAACCGTTTTGTAGACTGCCACATAATTAGTATTCTTGCCTCGCTTACTCGTGGATAAATTACTTCAAATAAAACGTAATTCTATGAATTTTCAACAGTTCAATGATCCAATGGCTTTTGAGGCATTTGGTAGAAATCTTGATCTCAGACTGTTGTTATTATCCTGCTTGGAGGTATTTTGATATTTAAATTTAGAGTTGTAGGTAGTCTGTTTATAAAATAAGTGGAAATTATTACGTTTGTTTTGGCAAAATTGTTTATCCTTTATAGCTTGGCCTTAGAGAATAGATATATGAAATTCATTCAAAAATCTAGTCCTAAGGGAGTAAAATAGGAAATCGCGGGTGAAACCGAGCGGAGCGGAAAGTTAGTGTTATAATAATATGCTCTCAATAAGGAGCAGTACTTTTTTATATGAGATGTTATTTATTTAAATGTTGACCATAAAGCTAAAAACAAAACCAACAAGATTTAAACATAAAATCCAGATATCAACGCACAATTAGAGTATAATATTCACTCGGAGACCACTTTGTGTATGGACCATCTTGAGTAATATCCATTACTGACACATGAGCTTAACCCTTCATAAGTTATTAACATCTAAGACACTATTACCACGTAATCCTTCAGACGAGTGTTGACCCGGGCTTTCGTATGTTAATTCTGACCTATTAAAACCACATAATCTTGAGTGATACGGTGTCACGAATGAGAATAAATGAATGACAAATTTATTATTCCTTAGTAGAAGATTAGATCTCAGTAAATACTAAAGTTAAATTAAAAATCAAGATCAAAAGCTATATTATGATGCATAATACATAGCTGCAAAAAAATGGTCATCTCTTAATGAAATGAGAAAGACATGATTATTACAAAGTTTAACTGCAGCAGTGAACTGAAAACGTGGATCTCTTATGTTAAAACTAAGCAAGTAATAGAATATTGTTTGCGGTAGTACAGTTTTTTAAATGGTGTTGTAGTCTAAATCATCAAAGCAATGTTTGCAGCATAAATTCAAGCCACAATTTGTGACAGTGGCTCTATTTATAATGCATAATCAAGCTAAAAGCTTCCAGCTGGGAGGTTTGAAAACTACTAGTGGACACGATTTGCAGCTAAAAGCCAACGTTGCTTAGCAATTTAGATGACAGAGAATTTCGGATGTAACAGTTGCTACTTAATTACAGCGAGAATGATAAATGTGACCAGTTTTTATTTGTGAAATTGTTATAATAAAAAAATGGATAATAGTTTCCCATTCAATCGGTTCACAAATGAGTATACTTACCTAGAAATCTGAAAAATAATTGTAAGGTGTAAAAAAAATATATTATTATTTAAATTACCATATTGACCTCAACAAAAATAAAGGAATTGCCAAAAGTTTATCCAGCTTTTGCAGAAGCATTATCGTATGATATATTCACGCTATGGTTTGTCAATACGCTGTTGGGTGGATATTTTAACCAGTTAATCCTGCTTACAAACATCGACTCATTCCCGCAAACGTATTTCAGAGCTTATGCCGTATGAAAAGCGCATCAACAACGCGTCATTACGATTGATGAAACATTACATTGAGGTACAATATTTTTTTTGCTCTGGAGGTTCCATGTTGGACCAAAAAAGAAATACATGCTTAAAAACTACAAGCGGATGAAAATGGTTACACAGTTTGACAGAGTTACAAAACTAGACAAAATTCGAAACGAATATGTCCGAGTTAGCTTCAAAGTAACTGCTCAGAGAAACTCGGCAAGATCTGAAAGTTTTGGCACACATGTTCTATTTAAATATATTTGGTGACCTCATGGGCGAAGTTGTTGCTTTATTTTATTGCCCCCCCCCTATACTAAAACATGGCCACGCCCGTATCTGAATTAAGAAAGAAGGCGAAAGTTTACAGACATCATATTTCTTTCGAGTTAAGTTCTATAGTTATACAATTTACGAATTTTTATCAGTTTTCTTTTTTCAAAATAAATGTGCCCTGAAGCACAAAAAGCTATATTTATATATACATATATGTATATATATATATATATATATATATGTCGGAGAGTAGGGTTGTTTGTCAGACTCGATTGGCTCAATTTATTATCATGGTGGAGGTATCGGTTGAAATGGTGGCAACACTTGCGGTGAATGAATAACCTATGACTGAATGATAGTTTTATGATACAAGTTAATGTGGGTAAGATCATTACGGGCGGATGGAACACTTTATCACGAGCTCTCGAGTTGTACACACGTCGGTGTAACTGTTGTTTCAATTGATACTGAAGTCTACCTTAATGTGAGTCTGTACGTGTAATTGAAGTGATTATTTGTCAAATTTCTACAATAAATCTATCGGGCCCATGAGGAGTTTCTTGCGTCGCTTCTTCTCCTCATACGAGACTGTTCCGAAGCGATTGTATTACGTTGTTTCATTGTCTGCACTACGTCCACTGAATCGGATCCTGATACCACTGAACCCTATACGTGATGTTTGTATCGCTTGGCTATCGCTGACGCCGACATATATATATATATATTCCAATTGTCATTCCGATAGAACAACGTGCATGAATACAATTGGTAGTTTTGGAATAGTTTTGTGGAAGAACCAACAAATACTTTACCAGCAATTTTGATTAGCCCTTCGTAGTTCCACGTATGTCCATTATACAAAATGGAAGCGCAGGATTTCAAGTTCATTAGACTCACATCTCGTTAGCGCATAGTCGAGTGCTTTTCCAATATTGGTCTTCTGGACAATGCATGGGTACCTACCTACATAATTTAGATCTGTCTCACTATTACGTAGTTTAACTTGAAGCGATCCACACGATCAAACCAATTTGCGGAAACAATGATCTAACAGCTGCTGTAATTAGTGTGCAACGGGATTAATGCAATTATAATGGCACGGGCCGGAATTTAGCTTTAGCCAAATGTATTTGTGCATATTGTATCAGAGTACGTTGTGTTATAGAAATTAGATCTTGAAGAATTTATGAGAAGTTAATCTATCTAAAGGTATAATAAAAATTAATTGCCGAAATGTAATGTATGTAAGCGCACCATTTCAGACCTATTTAGTTATTTTTTTTTGCTGTGTTTGAAATTTTCAGGAAAATGTTTGTTTGAAATTTTTTTGGTATATTTACCGGGAGAGTTGAAAATTTGAATGGCATTTTTGTACCAAAATCTCAATATAAATCACCAGGGTGACGTTGGACACAAACAGCTTTTTTAGCTATTTTTTTCATAAGAAATTTACAATAATTGAATCAGGTTTAGTAATGAAAATCAGGGAGCTTAAAAACTCAATCCGGCTCGCATTTTATTTTAGATAAATTCCTTATTAAATACAAGAGTTTTCTTTTGTGAACCTCTAATGAGAATCTTTGCGATGTTCACGGGCCAGGGGTCAAAGTGGCCTTAAGTTAGAAGCTTGAAACAATCTCAACAACGCTCGTTATCTCTCAGGAAAATTGAACTTCCTAACATTGTCATCGTAATGAAATTCTTGCTGGATAATATTGCATTGCAAGCTTGTTTGCGTTGCTGTTTCTGGGTTTGCATTCTCACAATTTGCTTATTTACTATAACGTTTTCGATTTATTTGAAATAAAACTAAATCTTTTTGTAATTCTAGTAGGTGTTTTTAAAAATGTTCTAGAATATATTTTATCAGCAGTTTAATTTTTTAATGACCAAATAAGTGGTAGGTATCTAGCTGTTAATTTAAAATTTGAATAGTTTTTGTAATTTAAGAGGAATTATGCTTAACCGAGGTTTATCTAGCGATTGAAAACTGGGCCGTTATAAATCGATGTTTTTTTAGGCAATAAGGTTAGATTTACATTTAGTTTTGTTGCTATTCATAAAAAATGCATACAATATGTGAGTACTAAGTGGAAACTGCTCCTAGCAACATAATTTTTAAAGTCATCAATCACTCTGTCCCGCAATGGATATAAAGACGAATTTCCTCGATAGTCAGCGGATGCAATTAATTGTTACCCTCCTCCTGCTGAGTGACTTCCAATTGGCGAAAACTGTGTCAAAATACTTTCACACAAATGACACACTGCTCTTATAGGACACAGATTAAAACAATTCACTTTACTTAAACGCCTCCATCGGCAGTGGATTAAAATTTCCAATAGAATATAAATAAGCTGTAACAAATCTTCAAAGAGAAGGGAGCGTTATGTGTAATGACATTTAGGTAATATGATATGATTGATGACCATAGTGACTGCGAAGGGTCGCTAAATTAATTTGCAAATCGATTCGTCATTTAATATTTGGTTTTACCATTGAAATGTCAAATATAATTAACAAGTGACAGTTGTTAGAATCGAATAATCCTATTTGAAATTTTAAAACGTGATTATAGTGAACAGGCCAATTTGTGTAGAATTTTGATTGATAAGTCTTACAGCCACTGGTTTTGAGTAAATACTTTTATAGAATTAGGTACGGACGACGACAATTCAAGGTAAACACTGCGGCATCTTATGCGGTTGTAATAGGAGCTATTTTGCAACAAAAAGATATAGTCTGATGTGTTGGCGTCTGTACATACAATAATGTACGAAAAAATATGTCTGATTTCTATAGTTTAAGCTCTGCTTAGTTTGTGATCTGTGAGTAAAGGAGATAATTTGATAATGTTTATAAATCATCATTCTGTCTTGTAAGTAAGTAGGTAGGTATATTATAATTTAATCACGTATTTGTAATTAACTTTTAAATATTTGTTTTTCAATGCTTAAAGTGGTGGTGTTGATGTTAATCCGATATCTTTATTGTTGCCGCTAGACTTGATGATATAATATATCTGACAGAAATTATACATAATTATACTTTATTAAGAAGCTTATAAGGTTCATAATAATAATATATGTAAGCTCTAGTTACGGAATGAATATTAACGCCAGTTATTAGGGTCCAAATGTTTCGACGAAGACGCGGTGGGTACGCGAGGATTAAAATTAAAATAAATTGCTTTACACTTTAATTGTATTTCGGGATAATTTTCCGTGCTCCTGAATTCTAGAGTTGCTAGCTTATGGTATGGAGATGTGAAGAAATAGAGTGGGATAGAGCTGCTTCTTGTCACTCAAGTAATATACCTACTGGGATGATTTTTATAGCATATTTTCATAAAGTGAAAACAAAAAAAAAATATATTACCTATATTGATAGATCAGGTTAACCTAGATTTTATTTTGTGATTTTACATTTGTCCCAAGCAACGTAATATTCCTCCAACATCTAGGAACAATATGAACCCGTTATAAACTTAAGAAAAAATATGTAATAGTTATCTACTGTTGGGAATTTTAAACTATTATGAATAATTTATCGAAACATTTATTAAAATAAAGTTTTTTTCCAAAGATACAAAAGTTATAAGCAATATAAAAGAAAGCATTCCATGAGTCTTGGACTTTTTGAAACTGTATTGAGATTTCAAATAACTTTAAACGGAAGGCTCTACTCCTTTCGTTTTCCATTTGGTATACTCTAAATTTCATTAGGCGTTTAAGTCGAGCCACCTCCGCCGTCGTGTAATTGCTCATTTTCCTCGTCATCTCCTGAAAAATAAAAACTTTGCAGACTAATCGTATTATGGTTTTCTTAAAACAACCATATTGCTATTGTGCATTTGTTTTACATTTCGTTCATTAATTTTTTCTATGAGATAATGATGATATGGGATAAAGAAAAACATTATACCTTGTGAAAAAAAATACTTATTCATTTTTATTGTTGCTATGATGAATTCAATAGTTTGCACGATTTAAATTATACAGAGTTGCAAGTTGATGGTTTAAAATAACAATAAAACTCATTACTTTATAGCGATATCAATGAAATGCATTCCAGCTTTACCGTAGCCGACAGGAATTGAATTAAAAAAAGTGCACTTGCAATTACGCCATTGAAATGCCCCTCTCACGTTTCAATCTTTTATGGCGGCCTCTATGAATCCGAATGGAGTGCAATATGAGATGAGAGGGCCAATAATGAAATATAAAAACAGAAATAAGCACTCCTTTCCCCAGTTATGGGCCGTCGAGTATTCTCCATTATTCCCATTCAGTAGATTTGCTTTGACGAGTGTCCTTAGCGAGCGTTTAATTTATTTCACTTATTTTTGGTTAAGAAAACGCCGTGAAATTTACTTGACGGCAGCTTTTATTATTGGGACGATTTTTTCGAGTTGACAGGAGATGTTTTAAATAAAAGCGATTCCGATTTATAATAAAATTTATTGTTCAAATATTTTTTGGGCATTGATCAACTAGAGCCTACATGCCGAGCAGGTACATATTTACAATATAGTCTAAGATTGGAAAAATTAAATCACAGTGTCACTGATTTGTTGTATTATTGTATAATTATATTATTATGGAAGCAGATAACTACCTTCTGATACTTCTTCTACAAAGATTCTGTTTTAACTATGTATAGTTATGATTGACCATAATCTTAACGTGGTTACCGGTGATGTGGTCGGTGGTGGTAAGCATACAAAGCCTCTCAATGTGCAGTTGTCGGAATACACCGGTAGGTGCTAGGCAACAGATTTTCAACGTCGACATTTGAGGGTGGTAGCCAATCTGCCTGGCTACAATAAAGTACCTTACCAGTGCATATGATTTCCTGGCGATGTTTTCTTTTACCGAAAGTTTGTTGAAACCCGACATGACGGCACTCATTCAACGTTTTAACCATTCTTGCCTTAAAATCTAAAATCTAATTGTATGCAAATACGATTTAAATTATGATAAATAATGTGGTTAACTTGAGCATAAACAATTCAACTCTAACCATCTGAAGCGTTTTAAACTTCTAAAGTGAACTAAAAGAACATTCATTCAACATCACGAAGAATGCAACACGCAAAACTCACCAAAATAAAAAGAAAAATGTCATCACATTGCTTGTTGGAGCAAATAAAATAGTTTCCTGTACTAAGAGAATCCACAGTGGTGTCTAAAATAATTCAAATTCAATTAGAAGCACTATTCTTTATTAGTATGGCAGTTGGTAGGTATTATTATATTATTCTTTGGTTGAAACTTCGACAATACGCTTTGCTGTTTTCATACTAAACATTTTTTGTTTATTATTAGATAACTAGCTCACTTCCGCGTTTTCAGTTTTTCTCCTGCGTTCACAGGCCAATTATTTCTCCATATCATAGGCTATCTGCGTGCCAAAATTCATCGCAATCGGCTCATCGGTTTACAAGTTTACTAATTTCTACCATTCTTACAAATATTTATGTGTGTGAACTTCGTTAAAGTCTGTGTGTAGGTACCTAGGTATGTTTATTAAATTCATTAATCTAGTATCTATCCTATAGACAGCCGTATATAAAAAGAAATAAAAAAATACGCCCACAGCCAGACGAACGCGCGTAAAGAATGCCCAGGATATGAATGAAACAAAATGCGCACTTCTTTACAGTAAATGCAAAATGCAAAAGATTTTCTTACAAATTATTCAATAGATAAAATGCAAAAATTAATTCGAATATTAATGTAATGAATCCACTGTGGATGCAACAAATCACTGAGCGGGCTAGCTGCAAGTGATTGTTAGGCGCACATTAAACGACGCGTGCGCAATAAGAACTAAAAACTACGCTATAACCGTCCGCCTTTATCTCGATTCTACCCGTTAACCGAGACAGTTTTCGATGTAAGAATACATTTGCTTATTTTTCAACGTGATGTGCATAGTTTCAGGACATTACATCGGCCAATGGAATTATTGAATAGACTCTCGGAGACGAAATAAAAAAAAAAACTTTTTTTTTATTGTTATACATCCATTTATACTGAAATACTATGAAGCTGAAAATGTTTTAAATGTGATATAACTATAAATTATAATTTTTCGGATTTATTCCTTTATCTGCTGTAAGACCTTGCTTCTTTCTAAATTTCACGTTTCAGTTCAACGGGAAGCGCGAACTCCACGCGTTCCTGAGAAAAAGGGTCTTGAGACCCTGACAGACAGATTAACAACCATCAACTAAGTTATCCTTTAAGGGTTCCTTTTGTCTTTTGAGGTACGGATCTCTAAAAAACACTTTTGAGAGCACATTTATTGTAAATGGTGGTAGGTAATGTAGGGGCTTACTTAGTAATTTGTGGTAGTTATTTATTGTTTCTATATCAAAATTGTCTGTTACTTTGGGGGCGTATTATGAGCATTCTAGTGAACATAATTTGTTTCAGGAGCAAGTAAAGGATCATTAGTTACACAATTTTAGGCAGTTGATTTGACGTCCTCATCGGACTGGAAATAAGTGCAGAGCTTTTGTAACAAAGCCACGATAGCTACTGAGCTACTAGAAGTACTAAGTACCACTGGGTATGGACACCAAATGCCGTGACGAGGATCACGAGTTTTAATCCTACAATGAGCTTGCGCTTTCGGTGAAGGAAACAATAAAATTATGAATCTTTATTATACCGATATTATTAATTGATCGCAAAGACTATTCCACCATAAAAAAATATATTATTTGCAATTTTTCTATTTAAGCTAAAACCATTTTTCTTAATAATTTATAATTATGCAAAGATTATAAGCTATTCTCCTGTATTAAGGATTAAATATTTACTTAGTTTCGGAGAATTCTGTGGTCTTGTACAAGGTAAACGCCGACGGTGGTTAAATTAAGATGGCTCTAAATTAATAGTAAAATTAGTCTGAGCTATAGTGTCTCAGTAATAGAGGGTCCTTTACCACCCTTTACATTGGGTTTAGTACTTAATAATTACGGTCCTAACTTTAGGGATCAACCCTTGTGTTAACAATAGTTTACGAAATACGATAGCGCTAAATAAACTATTTCAAATATTAGCACTCGTTTTTATATTACAACTATTTCAATTAAAGATTATTTTTGAATAGTTGATCCATTAGTATGACTTCTGATATATACGTATATGTCAACATAATATATGCTCAATTCAACTGTTGAGACCGCAATCATTCACAAAGCTAATAAATCTTTCACCAGTATTTGCCGACATAAGGTTAATCCTGAGATCCTGTTTTTGCCACCGGAGGTCAAAGAAGCTGCAAAAAAGATAAGGCACACTTGACTGTCGTCAGCTCTATCAATAATGGAGCTGGCAGAATGAAAGTCGAACAAGATTTGTAATTGCCTTAGTAGGGAGCAGCGTGATTATAAATACCTACCTGCTGTTTAAATTTGATTAATTTTAGTCTACGAATTGATCGGACCAAATTCGTAAAAAGTGGGAATAATTTTTAAAACTGTTATTACATTCGGCAGGATAATAATATGATCAAGTGAAACAAATGATGGGCAGTTATTTTATTTTTCGGCAGTTGGTAAATAAAATTAGTCCGACGATTTTATAAACCGATTTTAATAATTCTTTTTGTGACAGGTTCAAAGTGGTCCCTAATTATTGTATTGTCTTTTGATGGGCGTTTTACTCAATTTTTAAAAGTTAATTATTTATGACTCATTTTTGTTTACTTTACTGCTAGGTTTTAACTTCTGAACTTGTTAAAAAATAAACATTTTGTAATTTAACATACCAAAACTAAATTATTTAACTGCCGCTTTAAATCATAGCCATAAAAAAATTACATGTTTTTCAATATTTTTTTTTGGAGAGTGAAATGAAAAAGGTAGAATAAATCTAAAATATGTTTGACTATAGCTTTCGCTTCGCAGTTTCATTTGTTGTATGGAATTATGGGTATTTTTTTACACATTGAGTTATATAATTGGAGTTTTTGTCAGGATTCCTATTTAAAAAAAAATATTATCTTTTGTTCCTAAGTGATAATATACCTAGCTTTCTACTCGAGAAAGAACTACTTTTTAAATCGGTCCAGTAATTTTTGAGGTTATTAATTACAAACAAAAATACAAACCTTTTCTCTTTATAAATAAAATAAATTTGTATTGTTCTTTTGAAATAATATTATTAAACCTGAGAAATATATGTAGTAAATAAATGGAAAAGAAAACTTGATATAATTTGATGTACTCGTGCGTGATATTTAAAACTTGATTCTCTTAAAACTGCAAGTTTTATTAAAGGTATTCTTAGGTACCTAAGTAAATGACTACTTTAAAACTTGTTTTAAACATAAATAGTTAACATTTCAAAGTACTTTTATAAGAATAGTCTTGACATAATGGCAGAGAGTAGAATTTAGAGAGTAACGAATTTGTAACTCAATCACCTAATTGGAGTTTGTTTGGAACAACTCAAGAGTGGAAGCATGTAATTAATAGACTTGTTAGTGAAATTCTTCGTGAAATTAGATTTGAATTACAATGCCTATACGTGTCAAGTAATACTGAAATATTTACGCAGAGTTCACAAGGTATATCGTAACTTATAAATATGATATCGAAACATTGCAATGATAAAAATGATACTCTATGGTATTATATTCTGAACACATAAATTATAATAATCGCAATTACTTCATCACAAAAAAATATTACAATTATTGTTAAAATGTTTTAGCATTCACCCTTTTCTGTCTGAAAAATAACTCTGTTTTCTCCCAAACAATTAGCCATGGGGGCCTTCACAATATCTTATTTCAGCTTATTAATTTTCCCCGATACACGTAGCTTTTCTGTTATCGACTCAATTTAACGTTGGCAAGTTAGGGACGTTGGAACGTTCACTCAATTAGTTAATTTTGTTAAATATCCTTGATTGAGCAGCGGACGGCAATCAGCCATGCAAATTCTCCCCGTAATTTCCGAGACTTTGCCGAAATAGGATTTCGCTAAACGTGGGGTATTTAGCCCGTTGCGTTGTAAAGAATTGTCCGTGCTGAACGAACACTACTGGAAAATTAAGGGGAGAATGTTTTTTTTTAAGTTAGTAACATTGTAAACATTGTTGTTCTACACTTAAATGAACTCTTATGGGTAGTAAATTAAATGGTGAATACGCTTTAATTTAAATTTTACATCAATATAATGCCTTCGTACAGTCCGAGTGATTGTAAACGGTTGTCATAGCCTATGCTTGCCTTGCCAACCCTACATAAATCTAACTCACACCCCATCCCTTGAGAAAAAGCAAGCATTTCTCAACCTGAGCGTCCGATGTTATTCTTGCATTAAAGTCTTCACAATCGACGGGTCCATTTTGACAAGAGGGTATTTCTTCTTGCCGCATTATATTATTTTTTTTTGGGACATGAATATTTATGTGCTCTTAAAATTGGCCTATTAGGTTGTGAGATATTTTAGCAATAGTAACTCATAATTATGTTATTAAATTAGTTTAAATTTTAGTTTTAGTGTCTATAGTTAAGTTACGTTATATCTTGTTTTCTATTGTAATGAGATTATTTACAATAAATATCGAGAGTGTTAGTAGGAACTATAATAGATTTTACTTTGCTTCCCGTTTTAAGCACATTGCCTACAACAATTAATAAAACAGCATGAAGTAGGTATAGTACATATTCTACTAATATTATACCTAAATGAAAAAGTTTGCGAGGTTGTTTGTATGAATGGATGTTTGTTACTCTTTCACGTAAAAACTACTGAACGGATTTGGATGAAACTTGGCACATAGATAGACCATAACCTGGAATAACATAATATATGATACTTTTTATCCCGGGAAACCATAAGATCCCTAGGGAACGCGGGTGAAACAGCGGGGTGGAAGCTATAGTTAACTATAATTCACTTTAATATATATTTTTTTGAATTAGATGTTGACTATCGTCTTAGTAAAATATTCAAAATAATTTAATTCATTCTTCTCATAAAATAAGTAACATCATCAGTTCACGCCATAAAGTCGTCGACACATAACCAAATTTTAATACTGTAAGCTGCATGCAAGGAGTTAGTGCTGACACATAACTTAAAATGGAGCGGTGTGTTAATGGCCACTGCGGTATGAGTATAGCTTAATTTTGCTATTCTATATGTATAAGAAAGAGTACTTATGATTTATTTGGGTAGTGCAACTAGAATTATTGTTCGAAGTTACAACTTTGCTATGTCGTAAAAAGGTCTCGTAGCTATAAAGAAAATTCTGAAGGTGTCCGTGTCCTTCGGCTTCATCGTCACTTAAATGTTATTATGATCTTATTCAAGCTTAGTCATAATAAAACAACTAGACAAATGCGAGTCTGACTCGCGTCAGGGCTCCGTACAGCTAATTCGGATTGGGAAGGACAATCTCTAATGGAGAATATCCAACTGCAAATGTAAATTAGTAATCGTAATTTTTTTTAATCATCATGAAATAACTATATATTTATAATGTAATAACCACTGGTAAAACTGTCCTAAATAAATAAATAAAATAGGTACAAATTATCAAGTTTCGTAGGTATTTATTCATTTACTTGTACTGTGAGACCTTGGTTCTAGCAAAATTTTATGATTCAACGTCAAATGGGAGTACCCTGCAGGTTTTGTTTTAATCGCCAGTTAATTTGCAAACTAGGTGCAAATAAGCAAATAGGTCAAAGTATGTGTTATATTTTTTTTTTATTTTATACAACTTTAAGTGACCGTAGAAAACATACAGACGAACAAGCAAATAATCCTATAAGGGTCTGTGTTTCCATTTGAGGTGCAGAACTCTAAAATACCTTCAGAACTTCAAATAAAGTATAAGTTATAGTTCAATTACTAGTATTGAAACATTTACCTACTACGAGATCACTAAAATTGAAAGTTAATTTAATTCATAGAATAGCGATGAAAGTTCCTAAAATTATAGAAATCCGTAATAAAGTTTTCAGTGTCAAATGTTCTTATACTTACAAATTAATTTTATTTTAGCGATATTTCAAGTTAAATGGAGTAATAAAACTGTCTATAAGTTCACTTTGATACGTGAGCCAAAGCTCAGAGTTTGTCTGTGTAATAATTATTCCTTTTATCACGGCTATGGAGTCCCCTTTCATTAATTAGAAACTTCATGTTGGCTCCGTAGAATTCACCATAAAGTAACATAATAGAGTGCTATAAATTTCCTTATCTAGATCTCATCAACGACGTTTTATTGCGACAATTGTTAGGCTTATGATGGTTACACTGTTTCCTCTTAACCACTGCCGCTTTTAATTAAAACGTTTGCAGATAGGAATATCAATTGATTTAGTAAGACTTGTAATATTACTATAGACACTTAGGATTTGGTAGCAGTGGAATTCATGTCTTTGGTTTACAATTGAATTAAGGTTGAAATTATTGTTTACGACATTTGTATTCTACAAATATACGTTTTATTCTATTTATATATTTTTTTCTTATATAAATACTTACCTGCCGATTACAATACAGGGGCTTATTCTGGTGAATAGACATAAATTATTATGTGTCTTAGATTTTCGGGATCTAGCAACTTCAAAATTTTCACAATAAAGAGTCTCAGTTCACGGGCAGTACAAAGCTCAGCTAGTTATAACTTTGTCGTTATCTGTGGTATTTCCGCAATTAATCCTATCTCGACGATAAGGCTGTTTCAAGTTAAGGGCCAGTCACTGGGGATCTAAGCAATCTTCACGGGTGACTTGTCAAAGTGAGAAAAGGGTCGGGAACTCGAGAGACTTTCAACAATGCTTGTTATCTTAGAAGTAAGCCAAGAACGTACCTAATGATATCATTTTAAATAAATACGTGGTCGGGCATAGTAAGATGGGCTTTAATTTCTTCTGGGAGAGCCCAACTGTGTATTTTGAAGACATTGTGCCGTAAGAACGGAATTTATTTTTCATCTGAGAAAATTGAAATCACTGGACTAAAAACAAATGACATAATATAAAAAATATGCTAAATTAAAAACGTATATTTTATCAAATAGGTTTAACTTGTAAAAGGCGAAAGATTTATTCGTGTTGAAGGGAAACCAGAGTTTAGGTTTAACTTGTATTCCAGGTATAAATGTAGAAAAGTTTATAAAAATAACCATTTCCATCCAAAGGCATTTGAATTGAAAATACCACGAAACTATCAGCTCGTTTTCATCGTGTTTGCCGAGCGAACGAATGTACCGTTCCTTCATTTAGGTTTCGATAGCGAAAACGTGTAAGCAAAATAAACATGGACGTACACCGCGTCACCAAAAGTTAATATGGTCGCAATCGAGTTCAATAAAACGATTCGTGTCCGTGACGGATGTCGACAGGGGTTGTGAACATTTGCTTTTATTTTGTCGTGCAACTCGTTTAGCACATGCCGACTGACAATCAATCTCAGTCAATATATGGGACAAAGGATCGTTGTTTCTGTATTGTCATGCCCTAATGAAATTTTTCTGGGACTTTTTGCGACAAGTGTACTCAAAGAGTATGGTACAGGTAAAAGCATACCGTGTAAAAATATGCTACAAATTGGTCGCTATATTCTCATCTGTAGTAGGTAGGGGAACCCGGGCAAGAAGCATATGGTGGGCAAGACGAATAATTGACAGTTTTTTTAATGACCCTTATTTTTATATTAATTGTTTTTATTTTAATCGTTATTTTCCAAAGATGATTAACCAAAGTACGAAATAAAAGTGCTAAGAGTTATATTGATTATCAGTTATTGTTTTATTAACACTTTGCAAAAAAAAAGATTTTAATTTTCACTTGGCTAATAAAGAAAAACAAGTAAAATTTTCCACGATACTCCCATAGGAGTCACAGTGAAAATCACCTCAGTCTGGCAGACAAATTAAATTTCCTACACATTGATTTTCACTAGGCGAAGTAATTACTTAATTTACCGATTAGTTCACAGAGCTGTGAGCGCAGCCAATGGGGGGAAGATTTATGGACTAATTTTATAAGGGGGCATTGAATTGTATAATTACGAAAATGTTAATGGTCTTGAAATGTGTATTTTATTGAAAATTAAAAACATGCAATAACGAATGTTTGTTAGCAAGTTGTAAAGTAGATATAAATATTATATTTACTCCAAAATTATAGCTATATATATAAGCCTATATATATAGGCTTTTTCGGAATACCAATCCTAAAAAATTTAAATGGTGATTGAGGTTGAAGTTGCAAGACGGAAAAGCATGTAGGTAGTTTATAGAATTTACTTCAGCTTGACAGTTTACTATCGATGATTAAATTTTGATTTAGTTTAATTAACACATAATGGGACTTTAGGGAACATGCGTGTTGTAACATGGTAATTATTAGCACCCCATTGCTGTCCACCCCAAAATATACACGGTGATTTTAGTTGGGTAGGTAGGTATAGTAGAGCGAAATAGCATTGAAGTATAACTGCCTACTCTAACGCACCATTTTTTTCTCTTTTAAATATATTTTAGAATGAAAAACAACACTAAAATATATTTCAATGTAAACTAATGGAGTATCTATAGGATTACTCGAGTAATAAACAGCTATCTCACCCAATCAATACGCCAGAGATTTACGCTAAACGTCCAATTGCCAAGAATTTGAAATTTATTGATCATCGATCTATCTATCGACCGTATCGGGAGTGTTATCAAAAGTTCATTAGCAATCTTAATGCGGCCCTGTTTCTTGTTTGTTGCATGATATTATTGTTGATGATATTTTTATCTAAAATCTCTACCTATTACACAAAAGTTTACTAAAACCGAATCAAAATAAGAATTGTATTCATATCCATAAAAAAATGACCACTAAATAAAACATAACGAACTTTATGCTTCCAATTATGATTTTACAGATCAAAAGCTTCTTTCAGAAAATGAAAGCCATTTTTTATTGAAATAATACATTAAAAGGAACCACTTGTATTTGCCACGAGCCCGTAACGTCCAACAGTGCTTTTGACGACCAAATGACCGACCCTCAGGTTTAGAGAGCACTCTAACTGACCCTCTGTTCAATATAACATAGAACCTGTGTGCACGTATGCATATTTTTTTATTAGGCTTACTCTAATTAATGCTACTTGAGTTACAATATGTACTTTGATGATTTGTACACTACAGATATTTTTGTTGCAGTAAACCTACCTAATACTAGTATATTAATTATTCTATGCTAATACCTACATATAATATAATATAATCATTAGGTAGTAGGTACAATACCTACCTTATGATTTTACAGCAACAGCTAACAAGAGCCTAATTGTATTGTAGAATTAATTTCCACATTCGGCTGTATCATGGTGAAGTCGTCTAAGAAGGTAATTCGTATGACATAAAAAAAAATTAAACCAATTTTTTACTTAACTGTTTTTTTAATTCATTTATTAGGTACATACCATTTGCAATACATTTTACTCCTTTTCTTTTCTTAGGACATAAAGTAATCCTATATAGGTTTTTTTTCAGGATTTAATCTACTTGTATCCAATATTTTATTACGATTAGTGTAGTGGCATTGAGGCGTCAAAGTGTACCTGACAAACAAACTCTTTTATGATAATAATTTAGAACCAGCATGGCGATTGTCTATCTCCGATTCCGATTACGAGGTCCCTCGTAATCATCTTAAAATCTTAGTATTGTCTATCTTTTTTGATTCCGATGACTAATTTCAAATGATTAATTATTATGAGAAGTAATTACAATCGCAGTTAGTTGTTGTTCACCTAAGATAGACAATACCAAAATTATAAGATGATTGCGAGAGACCTCGTAATCGGAATCGGAGATAGACAATCGCCATTCTGATTTAATATGTGTCATTACAGCGCGATTAAACAATAAACACATTCTGTCGTTCTCAATTACGATTGCAAATTTACCTATTATCTGCCATGAAGACAGCAATCAAAGACATCATTATAATAGTTTATCAACAGGTACTGGGACAGTATAACAATACCTACTACACTATATATTAATAGCTGTGCAAGTTTATCAGTTCCAGGCACGTTTTGCCTGTTATAGAGAACTTCATTAACGCACACTATTCAGATGGGAATTTATGCTTAGCGACGGATAATCACATTAACTGCTGAATTATGTTAGTCTATATAAGCGTTTGATGGTTTTAAGATATTTCAATGAAGGATCGTCGATATCATTTATTTAGATAGGTATTTTTTTTTCAAATTTGGGTTTCGATCTATCTCTAAATAGTATAAAACATAGTCGCCGTCTGTTTCTCCGCTTACTTCTTCTAAACAACGCAACAAATTTTGATACGGTTTTTACTTAAAAAGAGCGACAAATTAGAGTGTTGTGTACATAAATTGCACCCGTGTAAGGCCGGAGCATGTAGTATACAGAGTGATTTTGGGTAGGACATGTTAGCCCAAACTCTACATATAGTGTACCTATATTTTTACTAATATTATAAAGAGGAAAGATTTGATCTTTTGTTTGTTTGCATTGAATAGGCTCCGAAACTACTGAACCGATTTGAAAAATTCTTTCAGTAATAGGAAACTACATTATCCCCGAAGGTTATAGGCTATTTTTTATCCCGGGAACGCGAGTGAAACCGCGAGGAACAGCTATAGTCATCAATAATACCAAAATTTCTGGAGCTTGAGCACTACCATTACGAAGTTATGACAATTAGAAGTTTTGCATAAATATCTGGTAAAAGTGCAAGTACTTGCACTCAAGAACTACCTAGGTACTAATGGGGCGCGATAGTTATTTTAGTACTCGAGTAATCTAATAGATACTCTAGGGCCCTGGGGACCGGAGGCTCGTCGATTGTTCTCCTTTCGTCTTATTGAGGCCTCTCGTGACACAAAGAATCTTGCTCAAAGAATTGCCATTGCCATCCAGCGTGGCAATGCTGCCAGTCTTCTTAGCTCACTTCCGCGGGGCAACGATTTGGCACATTTTTTTATTTATAGTTATGTAGTTTTAATTAGATATAATATTCCTGTAGATAAAAAGCAAAAACATTACCTCATTAAAAGGAGACTTTCCAGTTTCATGCTTTAGTTTGTACCTACCTACGTTTATTTAAGTAGCCAGTTAAAGTTACCTATGGCAGCTTGTAATGATAATGTGCAAGATATCATACCCACGAGGGTATTATATTACCTCCACGATGAGGTATAGTCCTAACCATAGCATAGTTTATGAACTAATAGATTTTAATATTACACAAAACACGAATGTGTGTGAGAGAATTCTCAGTGATTTCACTTTAGTAGGTAGGTACCTAAATATGTTACCTATACTATCTGAACTGTCAGATCTTTCTTGACTTTTTAGAAAAAAAAACCTAACTATAATTATAACTAAATTTTGTTAAACTACCCCTAACCATAGAATAGAGGGTTATATCTATAGGTACTATAACATCAATAATAAACTAAGTTTTCGAGACAATGAGGTTTCTGACTGAGTGCCTGGTACTAACTGAGCACTGAACATCTAAATGTGGAGCATGACGACGCTCTGCACTTAAGATCGGTTGGGTATACAAGATGCACTGTACTTATTGTTGAATTCCCACCAGGACTGAATGGAAAATAAAAGTCTTTCTTACGACGAGTTTAAGAGCGTTGTAGTACGTACTGAAGTAAACAAATGTTATTTTGTTCTATAATATTGTATAATAAATAAATAGAATTAAAAGCAAAGTTAAAGCTCAATTTGTTACATAGAATATAAAATGATGAACTAAGAAGAGTAAACGAGAAAGATTTATCAGTCAAAGAGAGCCTAAATAAATATATTTAAGTTCATGTATCTTGCCAAAGTAACACAAAATATGGATCAATTTTGGCTCCAAAAGGTAATGTCGAGTATAAAAGCCAATACTTATTCCTTTCACATGACAATAGCAGAGCAATAGTTTAAAATATGTAGTTCTTACAAAGTCAGTGCTTGTGAGTTGAAATTTTTAAACTTAAATTCGCAGAGCAAAAGTCGCAAGCACCTGAACAAACTGCAGCCGGAGTCGGAGTGAGCGATGGCAACGCATTGTGTTCCCGAAAACATCGGGCCCATTGTATTGGATTTAGGTCGACTGCATTTTAGCTTTAAAACACGCTGTTCTCGGCGTGCATTTCTTATATAATACCTCGTAGAATCGTATCCGTGAAAATTTATTTTTATCTTAATTATTTACTGTTTAACAAAGTAGAATATAGGTATATTATTATGTAGGTATGTAATGTATCAGTGGTTCTGTATAATTGTACCCGTCGCTTTATATAGGTATATATAGGAGCCGGAAAAATTGTGATATTGCTATATTTTGCTAATTTTACGAGTAAATAGTGATCGATCTGTTTAACACTTTAGACATTCAAGATTTTGTTTAATTTGACTAAAACATCAATATTATCTACCCGATATAATGTACTAATGTTATACAAGTTTAGTACATACCTATATAATTTAAAGTTACATGGCTATGCGTAAAGAAATGTTCAATTTCCAGCCCGTACCATTACGTAGATCTTTACTTACACTAGCTTTAAGGTAACATAAATAAAAAAGTAAAACATTGTTGGTAGGTACTTTTCTTTTGAGCAAACATATTTCGCTCTTGTAATACAGGAACGCCTATCTTACTTGCTTTGTGAGAGAAAAATTTTCCCAAGGGTAGGTTCAGCCCTGACAAAATCTTGTTTTTAATCCCGTAATTAGGGCTTCTTATGCTGCGGTGTATTTTGAGAGGCTTTGTCATTGTTTATTAACATTGTAGAATTCCCAAAAGGATTTTGTATATTTTCGGGGTTGTAGTGCAGTCAGTTGGTTTGAAACCAGTTTTTCAAGAATTACCTACCTATTTTATTTTTCATGTAATATACATTCCTCTGTGAATATTGACGATGACGCAATCACGATTCATGGAGCCTATTTTTCATTTATAGGACTTAAATTTGCACTTGTGGCATAATAAACACTTTTCCATTCACATAGTAGTGATATTGCTGTCTTGTAACGCTTTAATTTGTACTCAACAATATTCTACCGCATTCGAAGATCTAAATTCTCTCTTTATCTTCATTTCATCTAACATAAAAAGCATTTAGGCAAGGACTGTAGCTAATACAGCAAATGTGCTCTTGTACACACTTTCGGTGTCTAATTGGCCGCGTGTTCAGCTTGTACAAGGATAATTGGATTATCTTCAGAATGTTGCCCACGCCCGTATCCAACGTTGAGTGGATAACTGATTCTTGGTTCACAGCCGCGATTGTTCAAGACTGCTGTGTTTACTAAAAGATAAGTACCTATAATTGCTCGTTAATTTAATTGAAGGTTATAATTATAATAATTGTAAGAGAGAGAAATGTTTACAGTCACACTAAAAGTTAATGATAAGCTTATTTCGGATAAATATGAAGTGGCTTCGGCTTTCGAATCTTATTTTTCAACGATTCCTACTGAAGCTACTAAGTATCTTGCATCATCCCCGGTGAAAGCGGAGTGTCTACTTAAAAATAATTTCCCTACACATATTCCAAATTTTTTGTTTAATTTTATTGATGCTAGAGACATATTAAGCGCTTTCAAGTCTTTAAACTTGAAAAACACAGAAGACTTATGGGGTCTGTCAGTCAAAGCCATCGGCTCAATTATTATTAGCATTGCACCAATTCTAGCTGGTATTTTTAATCAATGTATTGATAAAGGTTCTTTCCCTGATCTGATGAAACATAGTAAAATCGTTCCCATTTTTAAATCCGGTAGCAAAAATTATCCTTCCGATTATAGACCTATCTCAGTTCTCCCAGCGCTAAGTAAAATCTTCGAGAAAATAATGCTGAATCAATTGTTAGCTCATTTCAACAATAACCTAATTTTACACGAACACCAGTTTGGTTTTACAAAAGGGCGGTCTACGACCGACGCCGGAGCTAAACTTTTGAAGCATATTTTCGAAGCCTGGGAGAACTCTCAAGACGCGGTTGGCGTATTTTGTGATCTTTCCAAGGCATTTGATTGCGTAGATCATCACACCCTAGTTTTAAAACTCCAACACTATGGAGTTCGCGGAGTGGCACTAGATCTTGTAACATCTTATCTGTGCAGTCGCCAACAAAAAGTAGGTATTAGCGGTACTACGTCCTCGGGGTCTTTAGTTAAAACAGGCGTACCGCAAGGATCAATTCTAGGCCCATTTTTGTTTTTGGCGTATATCAATGATCTGCCCTATATGGTTAATGAATTGTGCGATATAGTTTTATTTGCAGATGATACTTCCTTAATTTTTAAAGTGGATAGAAAAGACACAGAGCTTACACAACTTAATGACACGTTATCAACTATATCAAAATGGTTTGCGGCCAATAATCTGATGCTTAACTCCTTTAAAACTAAATGTATAAGATTTTCGCTCCCCAATGTTGCTAAGAGTGACAGTCGTGTCCTAGTCGATGATGTTAGTCTCGAACTGGTTGATACGACAGTTTTTCTCGGCATAACACTAGACAGTAAAATTCAATGGGGCCCTCATATAGAAAACTTAGCTAGCAAATTGAGTTCCGCCGCTTTCGCAGTCAGAAAAATTAGACAAATAACAGATGTGGCTACAGCTAGGTTGGTTTACTTTGCGTATTTCCATAGTCTAATGTCCTACAGTCTTCTGTTATGGGGCTCAGCTGCGGATTTGGAATCTATCTTTATCTTGCAGAAAAGGGCCGTTCGTGCAATTTATTGCTTGGGTCCTCGCGAATCCCTACGGAAACGGTTTATGGAATTTGAGATATTAACCTTACCGTCGCTATACATCTTTGAAAATATTATGTTTGTCCGTAAAAATTTAAATTTATTTGACACTAACAGTAGTCGCCATAACCTAAACACAAGAAACAAAGATAAAATTGTTACACCTAGATTCAGGCTAGCAAAAGTCAATAAGTCTTTTCTCGGGAACTGCATTCGTTTTTATAATAAAATCCCATATGAAGTAACTAAGATGTCGTACAATAAATTCAAACAGTATGTTAAACAGAAATTAATCGACAAGGCCTACTATAAGGTGGCTCATTACGTTGAAGACAAGAATACATGGTTGTAAAGTAGCATCTCTCTGCACTTGCGGCCCCCTGGCCAAGTGACAATTGTATGAACTTTATGTATATTTGGAACAGGAATAACATAAATTTAAAAAAGAAAGATCCACAAAAAAAAAAAAATGTAGCCTTGCTGAGTTTCTTGCCGGAGTCTTCTCAGTTCAAGTGTATTCCGAACCGGTGGTAGAGTCTATTGTAATGTTTGTAACTATTGACGTTCATAAGTGCCTTACCAGGGCCTAAATTGAATAAATGAGTTTTTGATTTTGATTTTTTGATTTTGAATGTAGTATAATATTGATAATAATGAATGAATAATAGTTAAAACTAAAGAGCATAAATAAATCTATACCAATTTGCATATAAAATACAATAAATCAATTAAATCCAAACATCAGAAAACAAGTGGTTCATAGATATAAAGTTTTCTAAAGAAATATACATTTTTGCTAACTTAACAACTAATTAGGTTGCGTTGTGGGTCTATTCGAATGAAAATAAGCTAATAGAAATTAAAAAAAAAAACCTTCACCCCCTGAGTTCTATTTTAAAGAACAAGCTATAAACCTACTGTAGTAAACGAAAGATACCTAGATAGAAACGACTCACAAGATGTTCCGAGCCGAGCGGAATACAGATTGTTTACTCAAGTAAATTGCTTTGTAAGACTTGAGGCGGTTAAAAAATGTTTCTATATCTGTCACAAGGGCTCGGGGTGTAATCATCTTACGTCGGCGGCGTTATTTAAACGAGAGCGGGTAGTTGTTTGGTTAGAATGGTTTTTACGTAGGTCGTTGTACTAGCCATACTTACCTATTATTCTGCTTCATGTATTATTTTACAGTTCGTTGGTTACCTACCTACTGTATTATAAAAGTGTGGAAAATAATGACACCTGCAAATATAACTGTCAAGTAGGTACTTACCAAAATGCTATATTTTATACTAACTCAGATTAATAATTACCTACCTACCTACAGACTAAACTACTTTCCTAATTGTTTGACAGATTAGTTGGCGCATATTAGTTATCCTGGTTCTCATAGTAAAAGCTCTGCTTAATTTGGGATCAGATAGCCGTGTGTGTAGAATGTCCCAGGATATTGAAACGGTAAAGCAACAAATAAAGTTGTTGATTTTCTGTTTTCGGAGCTAGGTATATGACGTTCCCATATCTATTATATACCTACCTAAATCTTTTATATAAATCAACGAACTATTATCATCTGAATTTATTACATAACAATTTTTATTAGGTACCCTTGTCATTCATACTTATTTTCTTATAAAAGCAGGACAAGGAACGAGAAAAACCACTTATTTATGTAAGTAATAAGTATATATCCTTTGATACAAGTTTCTCATAATAATAAATTGCAATACGGTCATTATGTCAATTTGGCTCAGCATAACAATTTCCAAACATCATGAAAATATACTTGTCATAATAATCATTATTATTGTTTATCCATTCATACGGATTTGAATAATTCCATAATACCTATTTGCTCATGTTAGAATTGATTTTAATTAAAATGTAATTTCAAACATAGTAGTTAGAGATGCTAATGTTTGTATAATTTATCTACATAGAGTAACTCTATTCTATAATAGACTATATTTACAATTATTTACAACAAATATACCAACTACATACAAAAAAAATCCTTGAGGCGGCCACTGCTGCCGATCAACGGCAAAGTTCCCAGAAGGCTTTTATATTCTTACTAATAGAGTTTTAAATACAATTCAATTTTATATGGCTCATCTTAGTGTAGGTATCAAGAGAATCAAGTAGCTTTCGTAGAATCCATACTATCTATATATATATATATTATAAATATGAAAATAAATCTATCTGTCTGTTTGTTATATTTTCACGACCACCTGTGATATAAACAAGGGCATAGGCTACTACCTATTTATCACAGGAATGGAGGTGGAACCATGGGGAACAGATATAGATAAACCGCAAAAATAGATAGTAGATAGTAGTAGATACGTCTACAATGGTCTGTGTCTGTAGCTTTACAAAAATAAGAAGAATATATGTACTTACTCATATCTACAGTATTAAAATAATATAACATCAATAAAGATCACCATCTTAACGTTAACCATAAAGTTTTAAAGAATAGTTATTTCGATACTGGCAGCATGATCTAAGTTTTTGATTGTTCTAAGAACTTGTTCATTCAGTTTATAATTAAACTTGGGTCAAGTCCTAGTTGACTCCGCTGTAGTTGCACGTCTCCTAGGAACTTCCTTGGTTTGTTTACAACTACTGCTTTAATTACTGCCTTAAGTGCTTCATAAGTTGATAAATATTCAATTAGTAGATGAACATGTTACTAATAAATTATCTTTATTACCCTATGCTAGTTTTAATGACACTTATAGTGACCTCATGAAAAAGGGTTTTTTAAAGCATAATAATATCTCCTATATACTTATTTAAAATTAAAATATATAGGTATACCTATATGACATTCTCAAGACCTTTTTGCAGCTTTTGACGAAACTCAAAACATATTTGGATATAGGTACTTGGATGCATAAAAAACTTTTATCTACTCTCATATCGTAATGTTCTTATTATGAAATCAAAACCAGTACTTTAATGACCCACTTTATGCTATAAAATAACTTTTTTTCTATTAAAGTACACTTTGGACCAATCAATAGTATAATCAATCAGTATCAATTCAATTTGACGATGACAATGTGACAAATTTTTGACTTAAACTTTAGAGGTAAGAATTTTTGGGAGTTGGCAACACGGATTTGATTATTGTGTCTGTTTATTTGATTGTTTTTGCCTACATATATCATTTTGACCAAAAATGTCACAAAAATAGTTTTTTTTTTTTTAAAGTTGGTAGAAAAATACTATCGATTTTTCTATTTTTTTAAATTACATTATTTATATGAGTTTAGATAAAGTACTGTATGATACTGCACATAATTAGGTATTAAAAACTCGTGTGATACTATTAAGAACCTCGCCTACGGCTCGGTACTTAAACTCACACTCGTATTTAATAACCCCTATTATGCAACAGTATCATAAACTACTATAAACATTCCGCTTACTTCTTAAAAGTTAATTCATTCATTTAAAAATATACCACAAGATTCCAAACCACATTCATTGACTGATTGATACCTTATTATTAACGAATAGTTGGGAAAATCATTTTTTATTAAGCTTTTTACGAGTTGTGCTAGGCTGATTTCACCTCCAATGTTTAGGGCGTTAATTTTAATTTTAAGATGTAAAAGTTTACCTGTTCGTTATTTATAAAGGCAATAGCTTCGTAGTAGTAATGTTGAATATACGAAGCTTGAGCTTTCAGTAGAGGAAAATATCGTGAGGAAACCTTATCACGATGGTAGTGTAGGTACTTTGTACCTGCCTGACAGACTCAGGTAAAAAATCTGTTGCCAAGCGCCTCTGACACTCTGCGTGGTCTACCGCTTGTATAATGGAGAGTAGTCCGATGAACTTTTTGACCTGGTGCCGGCGTTACCATTCTTTCATCGCACCGCTCGCCGAAGATGTGGAGCTCATCCTCATATCCTCCAAGTCAGACATTCTTACTGCCGACCATTGGAATGTGGAATGAGCTCTCAATGTGAGAAAAAGGTGTGATATTAGTTCTTCAAGGTCGGCAACACATCGGAAATCCCCCTGGTATTGCAAATCCATCTATTCGCGGCGGTGACCACTTACCATCAGGTGGACCGTCAGCCTGCTTGACAACCTGTTGACATAAAAAAAACTTATGTTATATTGGTATCTTTTACAAAGGCTAGGTAACAATAAATACTGAATATGTAGGCGCAACTTAAAATATGAATTCTGTTTCATGTGGCGAATCAAAGCCGTCGTCCCTTTTATTAAAAAAAAAATACAAAGTACGATGGAAATTCTAACATTTGAGTGAACCTCGTTGCCGTGGAGAACAGGGTAGTGAAATAGATTTTAATTTTAGATTCGGTTCACATGTGTGCCGTAAAACAAACAAAAAATTGCACCAGTAGAGTCCTGTTGCTATAGTGTTTGTTTGATTACATTAAAAGAGTTGATTATCTCTCCGTTATTTTATTTTATCCAAATCAAATAATGATAACTAGTCAATACCTACATAAAAAAGAAAAAAAAGTCTTGACTCACTTATTGACTGACTCATCAACATTCAACCCAAAACCTTGGACCTAAAAACCTTACCTAATTTTAATAACCTATGCTAATATTGTTACAAATTTAGCATCCTATAATTTTCTTACTTAAAAAAACATTCAATTACATTATAGTAAGTAGGGATAAATTTATACATCAGCGCCATGTAAGCCCATTATTACCTGGCCACCCCTACACAGGATGTATTAAAATTTCCAGAGTTTAACTTTGGGGTGCGCGAGGCGATGCGTTTTGGTATTCGCTTAAACACACATATGTAGTATTTGTACATCGGTACCTACATCGGATTTTCTCTATAGGCTCAGGTTAACCTCAAATTTTCAACCTTGTACTAGTTGGTATAAAATTCACATTCCTTAGTCAATTTTAACCTTGTTAATCGCTAGGAAGTTGTTGAAATATTAATGGGCGCGTTATGCTCAATTTCCTGGCTTTCAACGAATAGCTATCGGTAACTTTGTCCTTTAAAATGTTAATGGATATGTTGCGTTAAATTTGATGTTAATTAGGAGAGTTTTAATAATACAAAAAATACGCATTAATAAGTGTAAAACTCAGTAATTTTTTTCAGTATTTTTAAAGGAATGTTTCAATTTTCTATTCTAATCACCTATGACTTCATAAATATTTATTTACATAAAACAAAGGTGATCAAAGTGACAAAATGATCACCTCACTTTTCAGTTCCAATTACTAAATGTCTTTTTGTAAAAAACTGTCAACATCAGTTGATTTGTTAGCCAAATAGTTCGAGTTTTTATTTTTCGTTATTTTAAGCGTGTTAGTGGGTCAGGCGCTTTTGAAGTGAGAGTGCCCGGTCCCGAACTGAAGTGCCATAAACGAAGACCGGAGCGCTTTTGAAAAATTACATTTATTAAATTTTTGAACGTTATTCAACACGGCGTCCGATGATTATTCAAATTTTTCGCATCGCCCGCTTTCGTTAATTGTTTTCCCAGTCCATCCAATTCGCTCTTCAGTTAGCTTTACAATTTCAAAGTGTCATTTGATTCGTGATGGATTTCGGAAGTTTTTTGGCAATTTCACGCTTCACGGCGATCCCCTGATGGATTCTGTTTTGTTACAACATACA
The DNA here is from genome assembly GCA_963555595.1 of Tethea ocularis. Classification (NCBI taxonomy): domain Eukaryota; kingdom Metazoa; phylum Arthropoda; class Insecta; order Lepidoptera; family Drepanidae; genus Tethea; species Tethea ocularis. The sequence goes on along the minus strand of OY741972.1, from coordinate 5,988,631 downwards.
TCTGAACTGTTGAATCGACGCGGCGAGGACAACGTAATACACGCTCAAAACTGGAAAACTGATATTGAAAAAGCTGAAACTCGAAATGAAAAGTCAATGGATAATGTGACTTCCAAGCGGTGCCCAATATTTAACATTGTCTTTTTTAACATTACGCACAAATATATTTGGCAAAGGAATATAATAGTTCGTTTGTACTTAGAGTTGTAATAAAAAGCACTGCAATATAATATAAAGTTTAATTTAAAATAGTCATCATAACGTGGCGAAATGTCTCAATTTATTAAACGAAAGCGTGACAAAAGCTGTAAATGTGAAATGGTCACTTAAATCACGGCAATTGCCACGCCTCCGCTAACCAAAATTGTGTTTTCATGTAAAATTGCGTTAATGTTATGTTATAATGTTATTTATTCCACTAGAGTATAGCCAATTTAGATAAGAATAACAACAACATAGCGCTGAAAATTTCAACTCTAATGTAATTTTCTGAAAATTATGTAAACCATAATATAAACCACAATTAATTTGAAAATTTAGTTATACCTTTTAGGTGTCATCATTTTATTCATTATTTTGATACCTAAGTATTACGATTTTTTTAGATGTTGTCCTAAATAGACGCCAGACCTTTTGTCACGTGAGGCCTCAACAAGACGGTTTGAGACATCATTCAACAAATGGTGAGCATTCGGCCCCCACGGCACGGCAAAAATGTTTCCATTACTGAGGGTAGCATATTTGGGGCGTTTCAGACATTCTTGCTGGGTGGCAGCAGCATCGGCCGTGACTGAAGTAACAGGAAGGTGTGAAGGAGCCAGGGTGTTAACGCAAGTAGCATCCCACACCAATGGACGTCCCACCCTCTAGGTAGGTACCATGTCATTCCATCCGGTCTTTTGCCATCTTCTCGCACCAAATCGTTTGGTTCTAAAACGACTGGTACAACAGCGGTGACAAGAGCCCGGTGGATGACATAGCATGCCGTCATCCGCTCAGCACTCCTGCAACACGAAAGGCCGTGATGTCCGAGATCATTTAGGTATGTATTATCATTATTTACGATTCCTCAGAAACCTTTTATACACGAAACCAAAGTACGAACGAATCTTTTGAACAAAAATAAATTTACTTTACATTTTGTTAATTCAATCGAGTATTTCAAAACAGATAACAGTCTTGTTGAATGAGCGTCTCATCATAGTTAACATAAACGAATTATTTGTCACCCTTTTGTTGGTCCAGAACGCTTATTAACAAAAGCTTAATCGCCTAAATGGACTATTCTCATCGCAGTTAATCTTTGTAAGAGATATATTTAACGTCGAACATAAATCTGATCTTTTGTTGTTTCATTCCTCCAATCAACTGTGAATCTTCATTTTATTTAATCTAGAATATTATTTTTTTCACATAGTACCTACCTAGTAGCTGATGCCCCCCAGTTTTATCCCGGAAGAAGTATTCCTTATGTTATTCAGGGATAGATCTATATATATGCCAAGTTTATATTAAATCCATTTAGCTACACACAAACATTCGCAAATACACAAAATTGAGATTTTATAATCAAATTAATCAAAAATCTGTGTGCCGAAAAATCTTTGAAATGCTGTAGAAAACATCCTAATCGCCCCATTTTACAACCCAATGCTACTTTACCAAGAATCCAAGCTCCGAGTATATTGGCGACCGCCAACGATACCTCCCACAGTTGTGGTTTTTGCTTGATAAAGGCATTCTAAGTGCATCATTGATTGGGCCACCCTGTACAATAGCAGCTATACATATTCCAGCGTATTCTAAAAAAGTTATGAAATAGAATAGGACTTTATTGTCATGTGCACAGTGTGCACTGCATTTTAAAGAAGCAAATAAGTTATTTGACTGAAGTCAAATCAGTTACTTAATATTAAATCTCAAAACATAGGTTTATTGCATTGTCACGTAACCTAATCATTTTACAGTATCAAAGATAGATCTACTCAATGTAGCTGTTATAGTAAGGATATGATTTAAAGAGGCATTTATTAATGTAGTTTTGGTAAGTAAAAAATTACAAAATGCATATTTATTAACAAGTTAGAAGTCCAGCGTGTAACGTAAAAAAGGAAAAATATTTATGTTTTTATGATTTACCTGATTTTTCCAGTAAATTTAAGTCGAAATATCTTGAAATTATTTTATGTAAAAGAAACATGTTTGCGGCTTACGGGTAGCCGAAATCTAGCTAGATTATAATAAATAATATGCCTTATAACTTTTCTCCGCCTTATTTCTAACGAATGTTTAGCTCTGTTTTCAATCACAGTGACCATCGATGTCTCTGCTTCCTGTGAACTGCCGAACTATTTATCAAACCGCCCATTCCATCAGCTTGCTTACGTATTTTTTGTACTGATATTGTAGGATGAAATAAACTGCCAATTGTTTTTTAGTACTGTTCATGTTTTACTGTCGCACTAATTTACTAACTGCCGGAAAATAAAATAACTGTCCATTATTTTTTTCAACTGATCATATTAACTCTCAAATGTTTAAATAACAGTTTTAAAAATTACTTCCCTTATAATAAGATTGGAATGAGAAGTGGAAATTCAATGATGTCCATTATACGAGTAAGTTAAATTCCTACCTAATTTATGTAAGTACGTCTAATAAAGTCCACTAAAATTATAACGCTCCGCCTCAAGCGAAACTTTTAATTAGTCGGAGATTTTCATAAAAGGTAAGTATACTCGTACCTACCAGCTACATTAAAATTCTCTCATTAATTATATTTTAAAGTAATTTAGGGGTACCTATTTTTTTTATTTAGTATTAAAATGGATTTGCAAAAAAGTTCTTACTTACCAGCGATATTAGGTAAAATATGTGTATCAAGAAAGAAACAAAATATACATGCATTGAAACGAAAGCATCTATGTTTATATTCATATTCTATGGAGTACGAATATCGTGTGTATTTAAATTTATTTTAATTGGAATAATTATTATTATACAGAAGCGTCCACATCTACGCGCTAAAGGCTAAAATCATTTGCATATTGCGGTTTGTACCAAGCCTTGCGCCAGACTCATAATAATTACTCGCCAAGCGAAATTAGTCCCTAAGGTGCTCTATTCGACAACTACTACCACTTTATTGTCCCTCAAATGTATTCACTCATGCTTACGAGTATTTGTAACCTTTGATGTGGTTTGCAACATAGATGTATATTAAACTGCTACTATTTAAAAAAAAGGTTGCAAAGAGTGTATGATGATAATAATTAAAATAATTACTTACGGATGTAATTTTGTTTCAAAGCCAATTTAATCTATAGATAACAGTTCTGTTCAAAATCAAATAGTTCACCGAACGCTATAAGTCCTTTCATAGTGCCTGTATATTCAATTCAAACTCTAGGTTTCTAGGTTTTTTTTTTGAAAGGACTAAAGTTGGTAGCCTCTGATGGCTGCAGCAACCTTACCGGACACTAGGTTTCTAGGTATTAGTAACAGAAAAAAATACTTAGTACAGCGTAATCAAAGTTACTCTATATTTCCATCAGTGGTCATCTGCAAATTATTATTTCATAATAATATAATGTAGTAAAAAAAACTTTTAACAAAAAGAGAACCGCCTTTAAAGGCTTAATGCCTTTGAAGGCATAAAATAACTATGTAGGAACTCTAATCTGAGTTTTGATAACATTTGTTATTAATTAATTTTCATTTGTTAAAAATCATACGGTCGAATTGAGACCCTCCTCCATTTTTTAAATCGGTTAAATATGATCATGTCTTAATAATTATAAGAATACACGAGTGTCTTGACGACGCCCATGTGCAAAGAAGACGTAATACAAGCGATTTAAAATTTTTAAAGCTGGAAACTTTAAAATGCACCATTTGCTCTCAGCTCTCGTCGACTTTTTAATCTGTTGATCAAACAGTCTGGCGACTGATGACAAATTTATTCTTATACACAACGATCTTAATCGCGATGTTTGCTTTAGAGCTATTTCTCTTTCAACACCGTTGATATTTTGAAGATTCTATTGAAATTGGAATCGGAATCTCACATAAGTTGGAATATCGTTTGCGCTGCGCAGCAATTTGTATTATCTTATGTTATCGATTCGGTAAAAAAATATTATAAATACGCTAGTATTCTCAAAACAGTAAACAGGGAAACAGCTATGTTTTCCGCAGTTTCTGTTTATAATTATAATATTAATATAGACAAGAATACTGGAGTTATAAAGGATATATTTATGGCAGCACCCTATAAAATATTAACAGCCAATTTCATCGTCCAATTTAAAAAATAATCTGATATGATGAAAATTCATAAAATACTGATATAATTTTAAATCAAAGCCAAAGTTAATTTGTATGTAAAGTTCTATGAAATATAATAGTGTTATTCGCTAAGTGGAAACTTAAAGTTCGTGTACCATCAGGTAGACCACCAAGGCGATAACCGATCCTATCGCAGCATTGTGACATTGGTTAATGGTGCTTCCATGGGATCGAAGCTGGTCGTGTGAGGGAAAGCAAGCCAGTGTTTTGATATTGGCTGATTAAGGATATCGATTGATATTGTTTATATTTACCGATATTTTATTTGCCCTTTTGTCTTTGAAATACCTGGTAGTTAAGTCCACAGCTAATAATGTATATTTATATCAATCATATACTTATTTATAACATAAATAGAAAACATAGAGATAATAATAACATTAGTTCAGTTTCAGAAGAAATTTATAAATTTAAGATATCTTTGATATTTGCTCACAAGACGAAACACTTTCGGTCGCCGCAAAATACTTCTTAGGATAATCAAGTCATTATATCGATAGCTCCTTAGTATAGTGACCTGGGGGGTTAATATCGCCACTTTACGACGAAACATATCAACTAACGGATTTGCAGAAACTCCATATAAATCTGTTAATGTAGATGAAACAAAACATAGTTGACAGGTCGATGAAATGGCATCCGAAAAATTGTATGAAGCTACAAATGTGGCGACATTTGACCCCCTGATAAGTTATTATCATCATTTCACTGAACCAGATTTGTAATTTGCTCAAATCACTAGATTAGTTTAAGGATAAATAAAAACGTGTTGATATTTTAACATCCTGTGTCATTTCGTCAAATCGCTTTGGGATTTGATCAAATCCCTGTTTTTATCATATCCCTGCGACATTATAAATAGCCCACAAATGATTGACATTTGGTAAATTTATTGTAAGCAGTTACCTAATAAACACAGGAATGAAGACAAATCATTAAATTTCTGAAAGAAATAGATGAGTGGTATTATACACTGATTGCGCAAGATCATATGCACTTGGCCGTCTTTTGATTATAAAAAGTTATTTATTTAAAAAGTATCTTTAAACAGGTGAACACACATTTTACTAGCTTCAGTTGCTAACCAGACCCATATTTAAATAGGAACAACCAACACAATAAGTGCCAAATTATAATTTGTTTTGTAAATCTTTCAGTCCTTCTCACAACATGTCAGGTGGACTATAGTTTTTTTTTACTTTGGCATGAGGCCAAGGCATTGTTATTTAAATTTCGTCGGAAACCGCAACATATGGTTTCTTTAAAAAACGACACTGAAATTAAATCGTATTCAAGCAGGTTATTATACAACTTACGATTGTTGCGGGTTCCAATGCCACATAAAACGCTTTGCTTAACTCCAACGTGTTTTTTAAATTATATTATGTTAATGCTTCTTTTTATTATTTTTGTAAAAAGCAAGAATAAGTATAAAAAAAGTAAGATACGTTTTAAAATAAGTTGTATAAATACCACAATAAAATTTGGCAAATTTTACATAAAAATGTACTTAAGCAGCAACATATTTTTGACAAAACATAAGTTTTTAAAAAATATCATCACGAAATAGTATCCATTTTTTACAAAATACCAGCGAATCATGAGAATGAGAGAATGAAACAGTTGCGCAATGTAAAATAGAGATGTGTTACCGAGCATAGAGGTACTTACTCAAGATTGAAATATTAGAAAAAGTAAACAACGAATTCAAATTAAGTTTGAAACGTAGAAAAAACATGATTTACGATGCACTAAAGACCAAAAAAGATCTCGAAACCAATTGCCAGAAATGTCACCAAATTAGCTGTAAAGCTTTTGAATGCCATGTTGCTATGTTACAAACTAACAATAACATTATTTAATGACACGATTTCAATGTAACATAATTCAGTTCCACAATTAGTTGTCTAAAATGTGTAATAACACAACATAGGTACCGCAGAACAAATTGCGGAGCATTAAGCAAATTCGGTCAAATTAGCGAGCGCATGGTCAAATAATAACGACTGCAGATTTTACCCGCGGCAACCTACCTACCTGCGCCATGTTCTGGCAACTGTTACCACACCCTAAACTGGCTATTTGTAAGTATAACAAATAAATTGCTTTTTATTCACTAAATTCCCTCACTTACCATACCATTATTTTATATTTACCAAACGATTATGTAAGTTTTGACTCAAATTTGCGGTTGCCATGTGGTTTTATTTATGTGTAATTTATTGTACCACGTTAAATGAAGTATATATTTTGCGGCATACTCGTACCTACATTGTGTTGGGTAAGTACATACATATAGGTAATTTTAAATTTATGAAATTATGAAAATTACCTACTTTTGTATTTACAAACGACATCAAAATATTAAATACCTAGTGAAACTATTAGAAAAAACCATTTTATTGAATTTGTAATGCAGAAAGTATATTCATAACGTTTGGGACGGCCACGAGTCGATGTAACAACGCAATGAGGTGCGTGGTATCGCAAAAGACGAAAGAAAGCCAGACTACGCGAAATGTTTTAGTTATTCTTTTTTCAATTAGGTAACTGAAATAGAAAAATTATAATTATTGCGGAGTCTCGTTCATATATAATTTAATACTTATAATTTTATTATTAGAAGTGAATTTACGATAAACATGCTCGTCCGCAAACATAATCACTCGTATGCAACCACAAATAATGGTGAAATTAAACACATGGCAGTATAAAATAAAACAGCCAACCGCAAAAACGCTGCGACTAATGATTATGGAGTTGGCATCCTCAACGTTAAACGGAGGTCAGATGAGCAACTTAATGATTGACGACCAAAAAATAGCTTACGAACCTATGATCAATGTGGCGTAAATGTTATCTCACAAATTCTTCTGAAAACTGAAGTGGAAATTTCGTTGAGTTAGGTAATTAAGCTATATTTTTATTACTTAAAATAATCTGTCTGGTATTAAAAACCAGCGCCAGCGTAGGTAAGTATCAATCAGTGGGGTTAATTTTGTCACATTTGCAGCTTCTTAATATGTTTCGGATTGCATCATCGATCTGTCAACTATCTTTTGTTTCATCTAATTTGACAGATTTGTATGGAGTTTCGTAATATAGCCCAATTTTAGGCGAAACAGATATGTTGATGAAATGCTATCCGAAACATATTATGAAGCTGAAGCATTTATATTGAATGAAAGCTCATAATGCAATTTATTCCTGGATATTTTAAGTAAACAGAGTAATCGAATTGATAAATGTTTGTTGCGAATTTAATGAAAAGTTTCAAGCAGTACACTAGTCCTATAGTTCGTCGTTGAATGAAATATTTAAATTAAGAGTTGATGGTGCAAAATGTTTTGTAAAAGGCTAAATCCCTGAAAATCCTCATGCGGTCTCCGACAAAGCCTTGTAGCTTGCCAGTTTCCACAGTACATGTTCGTATAATCCTTGGATTACACGAAATTACAAAAAAATGGCATGAAAAGGATATTTTTAATCTTTCGGACATTTTGTCCGAATCATATTTTCCTGAGGCTCTTTTTTCACATTTATTATTGAAACGAATGTGTCGGTACCTAGCCAGTTTTGATGCTTATTTTCTTTATATTTAAAAAGCCATCATACCGAAAAATTTTACTATGGATTCTGTACATTACATTTTGGATCCCTTAGCGTTAAAATGAGACGTCAATCTTTTCGAAAAATTTACGATTTTGTTAGCAGTTTTTTAAATAAAAAGTAGATATTTCGTTCTAAAAAAATAAAATTCCAGGAGTTGCTATTTAAGTTAGCTCAAAGAAGATTCTGGTGATTCGTTAGTACTTATTTTCTAGTACAAAGTTGTTCAGAAGTATGAATAGGTATATAGGTACCTAGTAAATAAATAAAAAAACACGTAATCCGCCCCTTAACTATCAGAATAGTACAACATGGCCGTTTATGTTGTATAGATTTAGTTCTATAGTAGTTCCAACATGGCTTCCCAAGATTCCTCCCCTAAGGACAGGCAGGAGGCATTGTTTAGAGTAGTACTTAAAAACTAAACCAGCATAGTGCTGTTAAAACAAAGTACACTAGAAACCCTGACAAGCCCTGATTGGTCGTAGAGGGTCCCCTAACAGACATCGCTTATTGTTCTACAAGAGTCTAGCTTCCCCCACTTCGAGTTGTCTGCTATTGTGTTAACCTTTATTATAAAATAAAAACTAAAATACATTTCCTATATGTTTTTCAACGATCCGAAAGAATCCGGAGGAATATGCCTCGTGTTGTTACTGTCACATCAATTGAATTAGTTCAAATAAACTATCAGGTTACTTACCCACTGTCTTATCCACTTTGGAAAGAGTATCTTTTCTTGACTTCCTTTTCCTGTAACTGATACTAAAATGACCTAATAAAATATGAAGACCTGCTGCCTACAGTGTGCTTTGTATGTATAATATTATTTTTGATCTACTTACTTATTATTTTAATCACGTGTAAATTAGTTTGATGTCTTACGGCATCCTCCTTTGGGGTAGCGGTGCCGACATCAATAGAATTTTTATTCTGCAGAAGAGGGCTATTCGCGCTATATATAATTTAAGTCCCAGAGACTCCCTACGAAATAAATTTAAAACTATAAATATAATAACAGTGTCGTCACAGTACATATATGAAAACTTAATTTATGTTCGAAAAAACATTCATAACTTTCCCAAAAATAGCGACACTCATAGTTTAAACACTAGAAATAAGGATAAACTTGCTATACCTGTAACTCGTTTGAGCAAAGTTAGGGATTCTTTTAAGGGGCACGCTTCTTTAACAAAATACCCAAAGAAATTCAAGAATTGTCCGTGTTAAAATTTAAAAAGCTAATTAAAGATAAGTTGTACAAAAAAGGGTACTATAAAGTTTCTGATTTTATAGAGGACAAGAACGCATTTCTATGAGTTGCTCGCTTCACATGCTATTTACTATTATTATGAATTTTGTTATTATTATTATCATATTGTTATTTTTTATATTTTATTTTTTATAGTTTTTTTATATACATATTTTTTATATTTACATATTTGACGATTAAAAATACTTGCAATGAGTTCATTTAATAAAGACACTTTTGAATTTGAATTGGTATTTTTTTTAAATCAATCTTACTTTCACATGTAGGTATACGAATAATATCTCCATCAAACCCCAAAACGAGACGAGTTTACATTACGTTTTAGTTTGGTTTCCATTTTGAATTTTTTACGTCAGCATATAATTTTATTTTTAGTATAACGTATATATAATCCTGTACCTATTTAATGAAAATGAATGGATTATTTTTCATTACAGTCGTAAATTCTATTCACCATTTTAATATTAAATTTTGTAGCAGGGATTAAAATAGTACATAAAATAAGCCTTGTTTAAACTCGTAAAATTGTTATTCAACTGTTTAATGTTACGGGCCTTTTGGTAACTCAACTGAGGCGAATAATAATAAAACTGTGATATTGTCAATTTGTTGAATTTTAATTTCAAATATTAAAACCCAAACACACTATTTAACCGGCTCGGTCTAGTTTTGATGTTAACATTTTTAACATTTTACGAAAAAAAAATGTTACATAGTTCACTGTAAATATTGTATGTACTTATAACCTGAAATTTAATTCAATTAAAAATTAATGGTATTTTAAATTATAAAAAAATTAAAGATAATATTATTTTCATACCCTCAAAATTATGCTTATGTGTCTAGCTATAAATTAAGGTCCTACAATTATTTACAAGAATAAAAAGTAGAGACAAAGCCGACCGCACATGCAGTGTTAAAATGAACGAAGCTCTCCGATTGGTTAGAAACACGAGAATAGCTGCTTTCAACCCCTCTGCTGCAGTATCGAATTGCGGTTATGGAGCTTGAGTATCAATTAACCAAAATGGCCGCCGATATAAACTTTGGTCAAATCACTACCAAGTATAGCTATTATGAAATTCGCAGTCTATTGCTAAGATTTAAGGGCGAAATTTGAGAAGCTGTCCCGACTTCTAATAAATTTATTATCTATTAAAGATCCTATTTTCTATGATATATTTAGCTTTAAATCTATCACATTTCTTGATTTACGAAACTTATTTTAACCGGTAGCATCGGAACCTTAATCTAAACCTTTATAACCTCGGTTATACCTCGGTAGTTATACCCAGATTATTTTAGAGAAGAAGCCTTCATGTTAACTAGTGCATTGGTCATTCTTGTTCGAGACAGTGTGGCATTAGGATGTCAAAAACCTGCAAGTTTGTCATGTAGATATTGTGGAAATATAATGGATAAGTATATGGGAATGGAATAGATATTACTGCTGAAATATGATGATGATTGTTTAAGATGACGGTTGATGAATAATAGAAATGATAAACTCGAATGCTGTACACTAGTGCGATCCGCCTCGGCTTTTAACTAGTAACCTACTTACATGTACAAATAGTTATACCCAGACTCAGGACAGACAGACAATTTCATGAATGCAAACAGCGATCGAGGGTGTGAAGAGGGGAATACCCCGGTAAATTACCGACGTCGCCAACTGACCCGTCAAAAGTACCTACCTGATACTGAATCAAAAATAATAATACATTTTTTTCAATTGAGATAATCCAGTTTAATTTTACAAATTCCCTCGTGAACAAGCTAAGCCTCGAACGACCTCTTAAGTGTAAACTCGTATTTTACCCAAGTGACATTATCAGCGTATTGGATATTATAAATATTGATAAACGGCAACAAAATGCAGTAAACAATAGGTTTATTGCTTCCCGTTTCGGATCATTTAACTCGCACGTGACTGACTTCGATAGGGTTGTCTAAATGTTTGTTATAATTTTATTTATTGATTCTTGATTTTTGGTTTATGAACTGTGATTGATTAATGGTTTATGAACTGTGATTTGAGGATTTGAATGAGTTCTCACGTTTTAGTTTTATGCAATTTCAAAATAATCTTCCCTTTCTGATAACGCATTGGTCATCCAAAGAGGAAACTCTGCTACTCTACAAGGAATATTGCCGATGCAAATGCCATGTTTAAATAATTGCGAGTAACTTGCATATATAGTATGTACCTACCAACTTATAAATTAATTGAAATAGCAAAGATAAAATGAGAAAATTAAACTTTTATAAATTGAATTAAAAAAAAAACGAATAGTAAGGAGACTATTAAACGAGTGTTATAGATACTATTTATTATACAATTTTAGCAACTTCTGTAAATATGTTTTTTTTTATATACAGTCACAGATAGCCAGCTAGCTATACTTATCAATTTAGCAGGTGAATACAAACTTCGTACTAACAATATTAACCAACCGCAAAACGTAGTTTATAAACTAAGTAAGTAATATAGTACAAGTTATTGCCGGTTCATCGGTTATTTTGTTTATTTAGTTTGCGGGCGGTTAGTTTACAACTCTAGGCTGTTTGCTATTCCATAGTGTGAATAAATAATTGGTGGTATCTTGTTAAATATTAAAATGGGGAGAGCTAGACGGATGTACACGGGCGATTTGATAGGGTTGTAAATAAATGTGCATGGATTTTTACGAATAATTTTTACAAGGAAGCTGTCAGATGCAATAAGAATGACTAAACATATTAGTTAAGAATACGGATTTTAGAGGATAAATACAAAAAAAAAGAAAAACATACAAGGAAACTTAAAAGCAATGGTACGGTTCAAATGACAATGTTCAATGTGTCCGACCGAAGTTTCGGCTTCGACCTAAACTTTGGCTTATTTTGGCCGAAGCCGAAGGTTTCGCCGATCGTTTTTTCCAAAGTGGTTTAAAAGGAGCAATGGTAGAAAGTGGAAAAATGGAAAGTAAAGTGGCTTACATAATAAGTTAGATTCCGGTATAATAAGTAGGTTCAAGCAGCCTCTATCAGTCTATCTAATACGCACACATAACTTGTAGGAAAATACTATAATATAGTATCTCGTCTACAACGCTGCTGAGGGAGTATCTAATTGTGTAAAAACATTATGTAGTCTAATTAGAGATTCCTTAGCTAACGGATCGGCACTTGCTATCTGAATCCAGAAAGTATCGACAAGGGATTTTCCTCGAACTTTAGTAAATAACTACGTAGTCTGAACTAAGTGTTTTGAGAAACAGACTAATTGAACAACATAGCTAAGAAATAAGTGCATTAGTAAAATGCATCAACTTTTAGTTTAAAGTTTAGCACTTGACTGCACTTGACAAATATACCTATTAGAAGAAATAAGTTGGATATCCGAAAATAAAGCAGTTTATGTATGTGCGAGTAAAATTAGTACCTACCAAGCAAGGTACTGCCATAAGTAGGCGCAAGTGACACTGAGCCTTATGTCACTTTAGAATGATAAACGGTTGGCATACTAGTGTAGGTAAATGTGTGCATAAGGCAACTCCGGCCTCCAAGCCTACGAACGATAAGAGCTCTATAATAATATTCAAGTAGAATATCAAGCTCACTCCACCTATCAATCAATATTATATTAGACTTGTAGAGCTGTCCCCTGCAGTTTCACTCACGTTTCCGGCATAAAAACTAGCTAATGTTATTTCAGGATATATATGTGCCAAGTTTCATCAAAATTCACTCAGTAGTTTTTAAGTACATGAAAAAGTAACAAATCTTGACAACCTAACAAAGTTTCACATTTCTTTATCTCTACATAGTATAAAAGGAAGTCGCCCTCCGCTTTTGTCTATTTATCCGCTAACTCCTAAATCACACAACAGATTTTGAAACGATTTTCACCATCATGTAGTTTTTTATCCTAATGAACATTATGTGATTAAAGACAATATTTCGAAACCAAATCGACGAAAATATTTTAACATCTACCTAAATTGCACCCGTGCGTAGCCGGGGCGGGTAGTTAGTAAGTAAGATTATTCCAATGTCGCTAACTCTCAATATGCTCTCAAACCTACTTACCTAGTAAAACATCTGTGTATAGGCTGACATTTTCTTTAATGTTCCGATTATATTTCCCGAACCGCATATTAGCCCACACGCACCAAATTTGACCGTGATCCTCGCCTGTACATATGCGAGTATGTGGTTTTGTTTCTATTTACCCTAGTAGGATGTGTACTCGTAATTACGGCATTGGGACTTGTCCCGAGGCGAGGAGACCGCATTCAAAGACTTAGAAGTTTCTAGAAAAACTTCATTTACTTTGTGTCTTATCAAAATGACTTGTAAGTTATCTGTGTCATTACAGCTAATGCCTCGAGCATTAGCTGTAACTACTAATGTAGCTGGTAGGAGAAGCTACTTAATTTTTTATTTTGTTTTTCATATTCATTGGATTTGTATAATAAAATAATATCGTTTACAATTGATTGCTTAAATTTATTTTAATATTATATTTATAAGAAACTAGCTATTCCCCGCGGCTTCACTCGCGTTCCCGAGATAAAAAGTAGCCTATAACCTTATAATGTTGCTTTCTATTATTGAAAGAATTTTTCAAATCGGACCATTAACACCAGAGATTAGCGCGTTCAAACAAATAAACAAACTGTTCGGATTTATTATTAGTATAGGTATGCCAAACAGTTTTAAAAATATGTAACAACTTGTTTATATTTCAATAAATTCATATGAGTCATACCTAGTAAAAATCTAGATCTTTGTTCACCGCTGTCTTGTCTAAATGAACTGGGCCGGTGTACATGGTAATTCTGGGCCCTACCTGAATGTCGATGCCGGTGCTAAAGGGAATAGAGGTTATAAATATTGTATCAGTATACCCACTATCCGGGAACTGAGCTTGTTGCCCTAATAATTAATTCTTTGACCTTTTCTGAAGGGTATCATAATTTTCGAGCGCATAGATAACTAATTTAATCATTCAATTTGCTTTGTGGAAATCTAGGTACCTTCATCTCATGGGAAGACCTCTAAAGCTCAAGATAGCTGACGTTTCTGTGTACCTAAGTATTTTACCTAGTCTAAAAATTAAGTAGGTACCTATAGTATGGAGGTTAAGCTTCATCAAGTAGACAAAACAGGTTGTTTTATCTACCTTGAAGACTCTTTTCTGATAACCCTCTAATAGCCACTATGGTAACTACTAAAGGAAGCTAGAACATAACGTGCTCTATAAACGTAAAAAGATAAGCTAAGTATAGGAAAAGGCTGTAAGTAGATCTAGGTACTTGCACCAGTTTTACCCTAATGAAAATTTTACGTCATTTTAATAATCCAGCTATGAGAAAGAGGCTTGTCCATAGGTTAAAATATAATATAGGTACGACCTCAAATATAACTGAAGACATTATCAAAAGTAAACGCAGACAAACCGTAACTGATTTAAAATAAAGCCCATCCATAAATAAAATCCGTAATCGAATTTCAAACAAAATCCCTGTAAATAGAATTTCATCCATTTGTTTCTTTGTATTGAATGTTGTTCGATTTATTAAAAGCTTTCTTACATTGAATCTACTTAAAAATCAATCCGGTCCTCGCAGCACTCGTTTCAATCAATCAAAGTCCGATTGAAAATTCAATCGCAATAAAAGATGACTGGAGAAGGATTACGTGACTACATTACGCGACATTGCTAAAATATCTTCGACATTTTTCTTTTAAGAGTCCACTTAAATATTATCTTGATAAATCTACCAAATATTTTCTTTCCTTTGAAAGAATTATTAAAATTATTCCGTATCTTTCAAATCCCTATATAGACGGTGTGAAAAAACGAATTGCTCGATTTATCTAATAAAGGGAAGTTCTCTATATACCTACGTATTAAAAGAATGGTAAGATGAAAACAATATTTTTAAATGTAATTGCTCAGACAAAAGAATTATGTGCGATTTCAGTTCAAAGTGGTTTGTTTTCATTGTACCTAATGTAATGACGTGTTATTAAATAAAATATTAGAAATTAAAATCATAGATTTTTTTCAATAAATTATTATAATAATATTAAGTGAATGGAGGAGGAAGACGGAGAACCAGAAGAAGTGGCGCACCTTGGGAGAGACTTATCTTCAGATAAGAGTGCTGATTCAATTAGTCAATTACCTTAAGTCCTCAAAAAACAGCTTTTTGAATTATTGTTTTGAATGAGGTACGTATTTTGATATATTAAATCTAATCGTTTCTGCAACGGAACCATTCCCGATTCATATCTCTCTCTCACTCGAAAGCGCGTGCACCTCGACTCAAGGCGTGTAGTGCACGATAGCCATCTAAGCTGATATGCAGTTAATAATGTAACGCGATAAATAATGCAGGTGGAGCTACTCAACCCCTACGCTTAGTTGTTTAGCTTCATTCAATGCAAACTTCCGAACCGATAAGGCATGTCTTGAATTAGAAATTGATTTTAGATAAATGATTTTATAAGGTTATGGTTGAAAGGGTGTGATTAATAATCACATGCAGACAGGAGTGGGTATTGTAGTGCATGAGTTTTATTACTTCCTTTGTTTGGTACGTGGGTAAGAAAGACGATAAAATTATGTTGGTTGTGTAATCCCGCTACTAATTTACAAAGTAATACGTTTTTCAGTTGGTAGGTATCTACTAGCACCTACTAGTGTCCGAACAAACCTTCTCGCTGAAGCCGAAGGTTTCGCTGAAAGTGGTTCTTTCGTCCGAAAGTGATAAATGTCAAGGAGGTATCATCATGTCAGCTGAAAGACGTCCACTGCTGGACACAGGCCACGAATCTCCACGATTGCCGGTATTTCGCCACCCGCATCCAGCGGTTTCCCGCAACCCTCATAAGATCATCGGTCCACCTTGTGGGGGCCCTCGCTGCATCTTCCGGTTCATGGACAAGGATCGAGGCATGAGTATTTGTAATGATTATGTATTTATTTATGAATAAAATTCAATGGTTCAATGAGTATTTATAATGATCATAATCGTTTATATTGAAACTGTCGGGAGCTGTGATGAAGTCATAAACTACATATTTATATCGGCCACTGTATTTAAAAATATATATTTCATAAATGTCGTGTGCCAAAGGTAATTTTTCTCGTACGGCACGGGGCCATTATAGCTGATTCACGTTTATGCATCATAATAATAACGCCATAAAATCGCCTTTATTGGCCATCCTCCATGCATGAGTGGTACCACTAAATTAAATTATTCAGTGCTTATTAAATTTTTGTTGGCTTCAGAAGCATATTTTAAAATTGTAACAATCGTAAATTAAATTCATATGTGCCAAATGTTCTAGTTGATGCATAAACTTCCTTTTTTTCAAGCTGTTTACGTAACTTTGGGCTACATAGCTTTACCGAAGGAAAATATTCTAAATTTTTTATTTAAATAACAATCGGAAAATAAATTCATATGCGCCAAATTATCTGGTTGTTTCATGACCTTCCTTTTTTCAACGTGTTATTTTGCAACTTTAGGCATTTACCTACCAACATAGCTTAATAAAAAAAAACTATTTTCATATTATGGTAAAAAATCAAATAAAGTAAACACAATTTATTAGATTTTTTAAAGTTCTAAATAAATTTTCTTTTCATTGGAAAATATTGTGAACATTGCACGATTGCACTGGTGAGGATTTCAATGCTTATTAAAATACATCGTTTTTTTTCGTTCTACAAAAATAAATCATTTAAATTACTTGATGCTGAAAAGCCTTAATAGCTGATGATTACTAAAGTAACTTTGCGTTCCAAGTCCCAAGAAATCTAATTAGATGAATATTCAAAACAAAAATACAAGAACAGAATAATTTAATTCGCTGAGTAGGCCAATTTTCTTGCCGAATTGAAACGCTTTAAAATGTGAGTTTCAGAGTCCTAAATACGGTTCATTTAATTCTTATTGATTCTCGTGGTTCGTTACGAATGCAAAAACTTCCATTAGACATTATTTGAGTAGCTTTGATAGGCAAATTGAACTCTTAAGTGAAACAATAGATCTCAACTCGCACTTATACTGAATCGTGATAAAACTTTATAGAATTAATTTGTCATTAATCAGCTACAGAATATTTTAAGCGTCTTTATCTTCAAGCTTTACCAAATAATTTAGTTCGCCAAGGGTCCAGAAGATGGCGTCGAAGAATAAACGTTTTTTCTTTCTTCCTAACTTGCTAATATTGATAAATTTGTTCAGTAAGTACTAAAGACAAATAAGAATCTATTACCTAACCTACATATCGCCTACTACAAATGTGACACTGGTTTGAAATTTGCTTCGATAAATCGTGCAAAATAAGCAAGCTATGCAGATTGTTAACCTTTGCAAACTTGCTCACCCAGTAGCTAGTTGAAATGTCAGATGGAACATACGACACTAAGTGACCCTGCACTTCTTTTCGTATGTTCCATGTCCACCTTTGCCCTTAAAACAACACTTGTGACGTCATTAAGTTCACTTGCATTCAATAAAACTACTAAATTTCTAGCTTACCAAAAACTAATTTGAATTGAATTAATATTTAATCAACGTACAAAACTAATAAAAATATTTTTTATGAAACAAAAAGTAAAACAGTTTATAATAATATACAAAAGTCGTCTGGACATTTATTGGGCAATGGTTAAGTTCTTTGTCATTTGCCGACATTAGGCGCCTGTGTGACCGTAATTTGTTTTTATATAGGGTGCGTGGCATTAGAACAAAGCTAAATGCTTCCTGTTTGAGTTACGGGTACAAATAATTCCACTTAGTGGCGCGGTAACCTTTATGTTTTGACAATGTATACCGGTGGTTCACAGTTAACGGATTCGTTTGTTTATTTGACTGGACAACTTTTACGATTAGTATGTATTTAGTCATATAAATGTGACAATATTATTTTAATTGGGTTATTAAATATAAACCTTAATTAGAAATATATAAGTACCTACTTACTAATAATAAAGTTAATATATTTTATTTCCACAATTTACCAAAAAAGTGCTTAGTTCAAAGATATATGTGTGTGGTACTTATTTGTGGGAGGTTCTGGGGCTAAAACTAAGCCATATGTTAGAGTACCAGGATTTTTAGGTGGGTATATCTAAACTAACCAATAATCAGACGATTTTTTTAAATTCATCTACATTCAATATTTATTTTTATTCTACAATCATAATGTTGCTGTGTATACCTATGAAATCATAGGTGTACACATGTACAGAAACAAATAATGAAGAAACAAAATATTTAATTCTACACTCATTTTAGGTACCTACTATTTACACTAAACTAATACGGCACACAATGGCCGTTTTGTTGTATGTGAATTGTGTTTGTTGTTGCTTCCGTCACTGATTTCATGTTTTCCTGGATAAAAAGTATCCTATAAGGATAGCTATTTCACCACTATTAGTTGTGCCTTTAAGGCTTCAAGTGTTCAACTCACTTTTTCATTTAGCGACGAGAATTGTCGACGATCCCGAGCTCACAAGCAACCTAGAACCCCTCAGTCTGACTGAGGATCTCTTCTCAGTTTGATGTCTGGTCTACCGCTTGTACTACGGACAGTGTTCTGAGGAATTGTTTGATACATCATGTCATTATTGCCATTGCACCTCTCACTATCGGCAGGAAGTCCATCCTCACACACTGGATCCAAAATTTTCTCGCACTCTGCGGTTCCAAACTTGTGCTTCCTATACCACGGGCGCTCAAGTTGTGGAATGAGCTCCCCGCCGTGGTTTTCCCTAGAGTCTACAGCAAAGGGGGCCTGGGCCTGGTCCAGACCTGGGGGCTGGGATTCTTCAAAAAGGGTGTGAAGAAATATGTCGGCTACGCGCGAGTGATATCCCTAGTGTTGCAAGCTACAGTAACCACTTACCATGCTTGTTTGCTGCCTTACCTAATAGTTTAAAAAAATAGAATGTTGTACAATGTAAAAAATCAAAAGCAGTAGGTATGTTAATAAATAAAAAACTATGATGTATTGTAAAAAAAATTGAACTCTAAATACAATAATAGGTAATAAGTAAATAAAAAACCTTTCATCTATAATATCAATCAGATTCAATACAAACAGGACCACACACGATCAAAGCGGGACAAAAATAAGCTGTAGGTATATCTATAAAAGTTCTTTTCAGAAATAGCCACATTCGATTTCCGTGTGTTTCGACTAGCAATAATAAACATATCAGCAGCCAACAATATATGGAACTTTAAATTTTTATTACAGAACAAGGAAAATGTAGTGAATTTGCTATTGCACTCGTTGTTTGTAACACTTTTTTTGTTATTTGTTTCAACCCTTATGGGGTTTAGTTATTGGCCTTTATAATAAGTTTCTTATCAATCACTCTTATAACTAGGAGGTATGTTAATTTGTGATTTTCATGCTAGGTATTTTTCATGAAAAGTAAGTGATTAAGTATAAATCAAGTGAAATAAATAACCTTGAACTTTGAATCATTACGATATAAATTCTAATGTTAATGTTTAGTATTTTGCCTGTTATAAATGGAGTGTAGCGTGAATAAAAGAATGGAATTCCAATCCACTAAGCCCACGCAATCTTGTTGCTCCTATTTTGCTTTTTAACGTTCTGCAGCTAAATACAATCGTTGTGAGTGAGCAGTACAACCATGAGTTTAAAACTCATATTTTTTTAAACAAATTATTCGTAGTGCCAAAGTGTTATAAAAAATGTAGAGATCATTAACATTTTTGTTTAATTATTTGTAGAAGATCTACAAAAACAAACTTTATGTGTAAAATATCAAACAATGTTTTTCAATGCTTCCGTTTGTTCTGATGGCTAATACCATAGTATTTGATTCGAATTACAAGGTCAGCGGAAATTGTAAAAAAAAGTATAGTAGGTTTAACTGCAATGAAAAATTGTTTTTTACAAAATATCCAAACAAACATAAGTATACAACCTAAATATAATAAAACCTGAAACTGACAGACCTACCAACTCTTACAGATTACACACAAATATTATACTTTTTAGGGTTCCGAAAAAAAAACGGAACCCTTATAGGATCACTCGTGCGTGTCTGTCTGTCTGTCTGTCCGAAAATATTATTTTGTGGAGTAAATCAGAAAATTAAAAAAAAAAGTTTTGCTGACAATATTGTGTAACATATCAAATGAAAGGGCTTTTTATGTGGAAATGAAATATATATTTTTTTTTAATTTTAATATAAATAAAAGTTTTGAAGTTATTTAAGAAAATAGGCGAAAAATTGGCGAAAATTGACCATTCCCCCCCCTTATTTCCATAACTACTAGGCCAAAAATTTTGAAAAAAAATCAGATAACAGTTCTTTGTCTAAAGATTACAGGAAAACCTATGAGAAGTCTATCTAATACCTTTAAACCTGCAATTCATGGATATATAATAATATATATAATCTGAATCTCGGAAACGGCTCCAACGATTTTCATGAAATTTGGTATGCAGGGGGTTTCGGGGGCGATAAATCGATGTAGCTAGGTTTCATTTCAAAAAAACACGATTTCCAAAAAAAAACAACTTTTTATAGTTACCATCAACAAATTTGGGTCAGATTTAAAAATATTTATGGAACTTAGTACGGAACCCTCTCCACGCGAGTTTAACTAGCATTTGTCCGATCTATTTTTTTATTCTATTGCATCAGTTTTGTTATTATAAACTCACACCACCTATACAGTACTTATTGCCATAAACTATCATCTGTCCTAACGAAGTGTAGTAGCTACCTTAAAAAAGTTAATTCTGAAAGTAAAGTTAGTGAAACGGTCAGTGACAGGGGACAGCCGAGGATACGGAGTGCACCTATAAATTTTATAAGTGTCAAGAAACTCAGCTTGACTTTTATCTGTGTGTCCAGACGAGAAAACGTGGTATCGGTTAGGCGACAGGAAATAAGGGCCAGTGTCCCACCCCCAAGCCACGCTGAGATTAATTCACTGAATAAATAAAAGTCAGCGGATTAGGCCAAAGTCGTTTCCTCCCTCTTAAGCTGACCTCGCGTGCTTTTGTGGAAAAATGCCCACCACATAAATAAAACGTAGACAATACCGGATCAAAGTGAAAAGGACCTATTTATTTCGCTGATTAATTGTGGATAATTAATATGTTTTTTAAAAATATCTATTTTTTAATATAATACTAATTTTATCCGAATCGGAACCAATTACCAATTTATAATAGGCGTTAAATTTTAAAAAATCCTTTCTTTGCGCTTCCGCTATATCATAATAGTTATCTGTAGTGCCAGTGGTTTGAGTTGTTCGTTGGTATATCAGTCAGTTAGTCAGTTTTTACTTATTTAAACAGTAGGAAAAGTGGCAGTTTTCCTTATATATTTAGACAATAGGATAGCAGGATTTGACTAAGTAGTGGTAGGTCAGTATTTAAAATTGTGCCTTACCTTTAATAATGTTGTACTTATGTAATTGAAAACGTCACGTCAACAAAAGTAGGACATCAAGAAATAAATTTCACAACCCTCACTAGAGATCGGAAAATTTTACGGTAACAATTTCGATCCATCGTTACGCAAATCTCGGCCGTTGTTTGCAAAGAACAAATGTTTAAGCTCAGGTTAAACAAAGATACCTACGTGTATGATGGCCCCCAGACTATATGCGGGGAAGATGACTCGCAAAATTTGAAAAACCTTTTTAAACATTTCCACAGAGCTAGACAGGCTTTGCTCATAAAAATTTCAGCTTACGGCTTTTACGCGAACAAAATGAAATAGTGGTTTGTTTTCAACGCAAGAGAACAGTTAATAACATAATGTAGTTTCATTTCTTAAGTGCGACCATCCTTAATGAATATTTAAATAACTAAAATTATAATATTAAAGTAGGTAAGTCCCAATGTATGTATATATTGGGACCTAATTGATAAGATTAACTTAATTATAAGTTAATAGGTATTTCGTATTATAATCTTTTTTAATTCAGCTTTAGATTAAAATTTCGCAAATTTATTGCAGCTTTGTTTTAAATTTTGTATTGCTTTGTAATAAACTTATAAACCAAATAAAGTAATATAAGTACAATTTCAGTACAATACAATATAATTTATCTTCATAGGTTTATTAGGTTATACCTACAAATATTGAGATTTTGAACTATGTCTTCTGGTGCTACATTATAAACTGAGTTCTTTTGAGTTACCTTTATTTTACTAGATTTAAAAAAAAACTTCAATCTGTCTATATGATTAGACAAGCGTGACTGTAATTTTGCAGCTTATTCTAGTACAGTCAGGATAGTAAGTGACGTGTACAGGAACGGTGGAATTGTACCGCGGCGGCGAGTGTACACGGCCCCGAAGCTACATTACCGCAAATTGCATTAAGGCTTGTGTGGATATAACGCAGTATATAGAGAAAGTTCACAAGCTCCAGTTCTAGCTCTAGTATAATGTATTCTGTGATTTAAAACATCCAAGTTATAGTTTTAACTTCAGAAAATTGTAAGTTAAGTTTAGCTAGTTACAACTTTTTTAGCATAGTAAAATACATCTTTTCCAGTTTCTCTTTTTAACCGACTTCAAAAAGGAAGAGGTTATCAATTTGTCAGAATCTCTTTTTTTAAGTAGTGATAGGTATGTTTCCCGAGTACTCGAATACCGATTTGGATAATTCTCATCCTCTTTGAGGATGGTTAAAATTTTTGGTTTTTTATTCTAGTTATTCTAAAAAAATCAGAAAAAATCAATTTGCTCATTCATGAATATTATCAACACAGTAGAAAAGCTTTGAAAAAAGCTATCTGCTATAGTCCTACAAGAAGACATAGCTTATAAACAAAATTTAAAAGTGTTATAACAAACGAAACATCAAATTTTCTCGTATACTATGCTGAAGAAACTGATCGAAGAAGTAGAACGGATCATAAAATGCACGTCGCTTGAAAGGGAGTCGCTTCAATCAATCACAGACTAATCGAAAATTCCGACTCAATAACCGAAGAGGCGATCGAGGACAGATTATGTGTCTCATCATTAGATATTACTCGGATCACTCGCAGCCATTCTCATTGAAGTCCTTTCAATTCATCCACTTTTATTTCATCATGATCAAAGCTGGAGTAACGAATAAATTATAGGATCCAAACGTAATGATTGTTAATGACGATCCTTTATATTGTTGATTGAAAAGTTTTAAAACCTTTATTCAATTCATTTACGCTAATATTTTATATTTGCACAAGTACTTTAGTAGTTTCTTGTAATAAATTAATTCATAGATTTCGGTTAGGATTATTAGAATTAAAATGATTCTTAAGTTTCTCTTTAATAGCCTTATTAATTGAATTTATCTCATTTAGGGGAAACAGACAGTTTTGGGGAGTTAGCACCAAATTTAAGGAGGTACCTACGATGAAGTTTTGCACTGCTGGAATAGAAGTGGTATAGAACATCCCCTCAGTCCCAAAAATATATTCACTTAAATTTTATTCACAATAAAGCTCATATGTTATTCATAACTGTGAAAAAAATACATAGCGACATGAATTTAGAACGAGATTATAAACTTATACATCTACATCTGAATAGCTTCAATCTCTTGCAATAAATAATAAAGGAAATAATTAAGACAAGAATCATTTGTAACTCCAACATCTATTAATAGAAATTTAGATCACTAATAAGGTAGGTACCTAACAAAAAACAAGAGCGCTAAATAGATTCTACTTTATCATAAAATATTTCTATTACTAAAGGTTTTACCTAATACGTACCATTCTTTATTTATTTAGGTTCCTTTACCTTTGTTCACATATTGTTGGGTATAGTTTTTTAAAAGACTTTATTTAGTTATATCGTGTTTATTTTATATAGATTTACATTTTATTTTCTGAATTGATAAAATTAGGACATTGATTTTGTATCGTTTTTTGACAGTAGATGTTTTTCTTAATTTCAAAGTCTATGCTATAAAGCAAAAGAGTTTATACGCATACATATTCCCCGGCCAACAAGGACTAATAATTAAAATGATTAGTAAAAGGTACATAAGGATATTCATATAAGAAATGAACAAAGCAAACATAACGTTAAATAAAATAAATTCTTAGTGTAACATAAAATTAACTTATAACTCGAAGGACCTAGTAAATTTGAATGTGTATAGTATTCGAAAATTCAGATGTTAACTTACTGTTACATAGTTAGCTCTTTAATAAAGTTTTATACAAATGTATATGTATAAATCATTAAGTTAATTGTGAGCTCCTTTAAAATTGGTAGCATTGTCAGAGTAAGTATTACTACATATACTACGTCTAGATATAAAACGCTTCAATGCATTTATAAATGAATGACAAGATGAGTCATTGAATAATAAAATTCTAAATGAATAGCGCGTGTGGCTAGACAAAATATCAAACAAATGTAACCTTTTGTGTATCTACAGTTACGTTGCATATTATTTCTAATATTGATAGAACCACTAAAATCGATGCCGACTTGAGTGAACGCACGTACAAGAGACACTCTCGGACTTGGCAGGGCAGCCATTTGCTGTTCACATGTTAGCGCTCTAAACCTAATGCATCGAACACACCGGTGAATTACCTTCTTCACTTCAACTCTACCTCTGATAGGCCAATATCTTAGTCTTAAATTGGCAAGCGTGTTTTGTATGCCCGAGTGAAGTAGTCTGAGATGGTATTGTTCTATTATAAGTGTTGTTATGTGTGTGTCACTAGGCGAGATGACGGGATGTGCATGGTTATACTGAACATTTGAGTGTTTAATTCTCCCCCCAACACGAAGAATGCCACTGCTATCTAAAAATGGATTAAGTTTTTTAATAGGGCTAGATTTAAATTTTTAGCTTTTATTGTTGCTATAGGTACATTGTAATAACTTTAATTATTTTATTTCTCTATCAAAATTCCTATTTTGAACTGTGAGAATAATAAAATTGTGTGCATGTTCCAATTCTGAAACTGAAAGAAAATAATATTTTTTATCTGTATTCCTACTGCAATTGTTTGTAAACTTTTATAAAAATGTAACCACTCCGAAACTATAAAATATCCTTTTTTAATTTCCATTTAATACCTAATGTATTTTTTAAACTTTCTGGAGGAAATTTATAAGAAGTTGTTGTTCTTTTATTAGGTGGTTTAGATGTCACATGTTGGATGTCACTTAACTTTTTAATTACATTTTTATACATTGGTAAATTGTTTGTGTATTGATCACTGTCATCATGTGTAGTAGTATCCTTAAATGATTGTTCACAATAAACTTGTTCAGGTGTGAGTACCGAATTGTAGCTAAGCTCTTCCTGTTCAAAGAACCTAGATAGTAGCTTGTCACTACTTTCGTTTCTAGTAAGATGCAGTGTAGTAAGCGTATGAGTAGTGCTTTCTAGTACTTGTGTATCAAGAACTAATGAACCTGAAATAATCCATCCAAATACTGAATTAATTAAGTGTGGTAAGTTAGTACCTAGGCTCATGTGGCCTTGTGTTAAAATAGAATAAAATAATTGAGCTCCTATGAGTAAATCTATCTCACTGGGAATGTTAAATGTGGGATCCGCAAGTGAGCGAGCTGCATTTGAAGGTATGTTCCAGTTGTTAGTGTGGATGTAGAAATGTGGTAGGTTCACCGTAATATTATCCATCACTAAGCATGAGAGACTGGATTTATATA
This sequence comes from Tethea ocularis, assembly GCA_963555595.1. Classification (NCBI taxonomy): domain Eukaryota; kingdom Metazoa; phylum Arthropoda; class Insecta; order Lepidoptera; family Drepanidae; genus Tethea; species Tethea ocularis. Next base: position 5,962,686 of record OY741972.1, on the reverse strand, counting down.
CACTTGTGCGTGATGCTATGTTTGTAGACATACATACGTTTGAATGAAAGTTGGATGAACCAATTCCTTTGATAGAGCAATAATTTATGTTTGACTTACATTTAAGTTTGAGCGCTAACCTGCTTGTGATCAAGTTTACCTCACTGCCAGAATCCAGAAGGGCTCGAGTGGTGTGCCACTGTCCAGTCGCATCTTGGATTAGTATAATAGCTGTGGAAAGTAATACATGAACACTGTTATTATGTTTTGTCATAGCTGTATGAACAACAGGATAGCTGCTGTCAGCGTGAGCAATTTGTTGCTGTAAATGTTTTGGACTGCTATCAGATGTAGACCTTGTAGGCGCACACATCTGTGTAGGTGCAGTTAGTAGTGGTGTTTGAGACGTAGAAGGCAGTACTTGCATATTCTCAATGGGTGTTGATGAAAGCGATGAGTGCAATGAATTTTTATTAAGATCAGATCGTTCCAAATGTAATAGAGTATGATGACGACCATGACAAGTGAAACATTTATGTTTAGAACATTTGTGATTAGGCTTATATGGCTTAAGGCAGTTGAAACAAAGGAAATTGAGCTTAACAAAATCAACTCGCTGTTGTATAGACATCTTAAAAAAGTCAGGGCACCTAAATATGAAGTGTTGAGCATTACACATTACACAAACGGAATCAGTATTTTCTACTATAGCGTTACATGATACCTTAGACTTCATAGACATTTGTGATTGACAGTCCACACCTTTGTCATTAATTAACTCAAAAGCAGTCATTCTTAAGTTAAGAAAATCTAAAAGTTCCTTGAGTGTAGGTAAAGTGGTATCTTTTCTGCCAATTTCCCAAGAAGTTCGCAATGAATTGTCCATTTTCTGTGTAATTAGGAACACTAATAATACATCCCAACTGTCAGTACATATGTTAAGTGCTTTTAGGGAATCTAAACTTTGTTGAAATACTGTAAGATAATCTTTTAGGTTATTTCTAGTAATTAGTTGGTAGTTTACAAATGACTTAATATGATGGTTCACAATTATTACTTTGTTTTCATACCTGTTGTTTAGAATTTGCATAGCTTTAGAGTAATTTTCGTTAGTGATGAGTAGAGAGCTAATTAATCCAGCAGCATCTCCCTTAAGAGCAGATTTCAAATACTGTAGCTTCAGAACATCTGGTACAGTGCCGTGGTCAATTGCCGATGAAAATAAATTTTTGAAGTTAGGCCATTCCTTTAGCTTGCCATCGAATGTAGGAAGTTGTAGACGAGGTAATTTTACATGTTGCAAATCATTATTTCTTGCTGAATTGTTGTAGGGAAGTGAGTTGTTGGATAGCGGAAATGTCGCTTGAGTGTGTTTCTGTAGTGATGCTTTTGTAGCGTAATATTTTTCCTCTACTGCAGACCTTTCATCATCATGATTCAATGTTTCATCCTCCATTTCTATTGTTAGTTGTATATTATTATACTTTTCAAATAGGTTATCAAGATCTACCAGTCGTACCTTAAAATCGTCAATGACAACATCATCTGCATTTTGTTTTTCATGTGCAAAATTATAAATTCTTGAAATCCGACCTTTGATTGCACTTCTCTGCTTGATGAGTTTCGTTAAATCTTCAGCCGTGCCTGTAGACATGGTTGTAGAATTTTGAATTTAAATTTTGTTGAAATTTTTCTCCGATATTTTTTCTGAATGTAATCCGTCGCTGTTACTAGGATCCGGCTCCGCACGGTCCACTTAATGTTGGGTATAGTTTTTTAAAAGACTTTATTTAGTTATATCGTGTTTATTTTATATAGATTTACATTTTATTTTCTGAATTGATAAAATTAGGACATTGATTTTGTATCGTTTTTTGACAGTAGATGTTTTTCTTAATTTCAAAGTCTATGCTATAAAGCAAAAGAGTTTATACGCATACACATATGTTAAGGTTTTTTTTTATACTAGCTGTTTCTCGCGGCTTCACTCGCATTCCCGCGTTGAAATTATCTCTAAGTAGATGATAACATTCGTTTTTGGCCGATTGAATAAAATAAAACATATTTTTTATAAAATTCATTCAATAACATTGTTGTCACGTGAAACCTGGTTTTTCGCTTTGTACCAATTTTTTTTTATGAGTGCGTTAAAACGGTGTCTCCATAGTTTTTTGTCCCATTTGGTAGTGAAAGATATTGCGACTAATGCTCAGAAATAAGGGCTCGCCCTAGCACGGAGGCGACGTTTTATTGAATAACGACCGTTGACGCGTGGTGCCGAGGTAGATAAGGGAGAACCAGAATATTGTGAACTCTGCTTTACTTTCTTTTTTGACTAACAGCATTGTGAGGATTGATTTGTAATACTAATATGTCAGGTAGTTAAATATGATTTTTATAATTTTCATTACCAAAGGGAAGGAGGTAAATGCCAAGAAAAGAGACAGCGATGATCATTGCCTTTAATAAGTTTGAATACAATAAATGGAGGTACCTTATATAATAACTTTCATTCAGGATATACAAACGAAATAGCAGAGTTCAAGTTATATTGGACGATTGTACGAGTCGAAAGTAGTTTCACCCGCACCTGACCTTAGGGTCGGCACACGTGTTACATACATTGTTGTTACTTTAATTAAGGAAACAAGGCTTTTTACTATGTGATAGGGAAAACAAATACAGTTTTTGGACTAAAAGGTGATATAACCCTCACAAATTTTTGGTCAAAGTTTTTGGTAGTTTAGTAGATAAAAGTTGAGTTTATGGAATAAATTTTTGTGGCTATATTTTTATTTGATATATTAGTTATTAGCTTAATAAACAAGTTATTCCAAAAATAGTCAGCTAGAGAACCTTGAAATATATTTAGTTATACAAAATAGTTTCTTTTTCATTTTCGTTATCAGCTACGATCAACGAATGTTTTTATAACATGAAACAGAATTATAGAGAAAAGACCTATTATACACGTACAGTGCACACCCATCCAACTGAATGGTTCCAATAACAAAGCAACTTGCTTTTTTAACAATTTCTTAATAATTATAATCTTCCGCTCTGGCGGTCCGAGACAAAGACATGAATTAACATATTTCTTTAATTTTGAACGAGACTATTGTCCTAAAGAATTAGACATCGAGTGAACTCGATCGTTAGACCAGCAATTTGTTGTAAAAATTATGCGGCGTGGGAGCCAATTAGAAGGAATAAAGGTTACAGCTGAGGGCTAGCACGAAAACGAGCTTTGTGAAGGTTAATTCATCTTAATTACCTTTTTGATGGACTTTTCGGAGGTTGGGTTGGCCCGGGTTTGGTGCCAAAGGGATGAACTTACCTACTCAATATTCTGATAATCAAAAAGTTGACGTGATGACCTACGGGCGTTACCTACTTTTGATTTCAATAAGTTCTACTGACCATTTCTACCATGACTAACTACTTGATTTTTTTTATTGACTTAATGGAGTTGATATATATGTAGATATACACTAGCAATTTTACCTCTTTTATAGCTGATCGTCAGTGTCTTCATTTACTATTATCGCATTTAATAATCTATTAACAAGGTGTAGAAAATGAGAAGAAAATTACTTCATTTCTGATAATGTTGATCCATTTAAGATTTAAATGGATAATAGAGGCAGTGTTCACTGTTAAAAATTAAATAAATATATCCAGTTGCAGAGCTTGGAAACTTATAATACTAACGGACTTAATGAGCATTAAATCTGCAAGGATTTGCAAAATAGACTTAAAGATTTTAAATACCTACTACGCGTAGACACTTTACAATAATGGGTGTGTAGTACAAAAGTGTAAACGAGAGAGTAAACTGAGGCATTATTATAAAATCTGAATTTCATTAACGATAAATAAGTGGAACAATTTGTCGAAGGAGCGATGGTAATTGCGCCCATGTCTACTCATGGCTGGGTCCTAATCGTCGATGCAATTTTTTTGTCCTCACTAATCTGACTATGTTAAAGTGAATAATAACCACAGAATAAAGATGTAATAACTAAGATCGTTTTTGAATATAGTAGGTACCTATATGTCCATTATATCATGCTGTCTTTGAGTTTTTTCTAATCTATGGCTTAAGGATGCCAAAGTAAAATAAACCTTATTTCTGTAATCTAAGGTATCATCATGCAATTAACCATTGATTTAAGATATGAACCTTATCGTAATAACAAAAATAAAACAACCAAAATAAAATAATAAAATATGTCAGTATGTAAACATATGTACGTCAAAAAAAAACTTATAAAGGACTGACTAAAGGTAGGTAGATACTATCTAATGTCATCTGAGAGATTTGATAAAGTCATCTGACGGACTAATTTATTGACTCATAAAGAAAAAGTTAACTAACTATACCGAAAACTTTGAATACACTAATGAAAACTACAAAGGAAACTAAAATGACATGTTTCCCTATGTCACAGTCAATTACAATAAATCAAAACAAACTGCTATAGAAACCACGGGGAATAAACTAAGACATTAAGTATTTTGTTTTTCTTCAATGTTAAACTGGAGCCATAAACAATATTAATGCCGGCCACTTTCAAGTGAGTAAAATTTTATTTATCCCTGAGGACAATTTCCTCTTGTCAGGAGACGGCCACCCGGGCATTCGCTATAATGAGAAAACGACGAAATCAACTTGGCCCAAATTAGACGCAGGATGGCAAATGGGTTACATGGCGTCATCATTTTACGTTGAAAAAAAATATTATAGTCCTTATATTTACGAGACATGTTTTACAGTGTTTTTTTTAATTGAGCAAATTGTTTTTATTATTGAATATCTATGGTTATATTTTGGAAGTGTTACAAACCTATGGGTTCATAAAACTTATTAAATGTATTAGTAGATAAAATAAGACAAATTAACCATTTAATTTTATTAATTGGATATGTTCTGTAACATGTAGATAGGCTATTTTCTTGAATCGAACATAAATTGACAAATTGGGTATTTTGTTTTATAAACTAAAGATATCATTTGATAACATTGTGAAAGCTATAGGTAACCCCTTCTAAATTTCTTCCTCTGTTAAATCGGCCGTGACACTGAACAGTAAAACTGTCGTTACATACATTTTATTCACATTTAGGGTTATTTGCCTCCATTATTAAATGGCACTAAATTACACTATGAGGGCTATATTTACGCTTTCATTGTGTTCTAATATGAGCTTCAATTACTTCATTGTTAAATAATGCGCATGTGCATGTTAGTTTACGTTACGGAATTCAGTGTTCGAATTATTATTTGTATTTGGATATTATTATTTTTATAACCAAATAAAACATAATAAAGGAATATCGCCATGTAAACCAATTCAGCAGCATTTGTATGTAGCTGAAACGTTACGTTAGCGCCACATACAATTAAAGTCACGATCAGTATCTGTTCGCCGAACAGTTCACCCCCTAACTTTCTTAATGTCATCTGACGAAAATAATTGTACAACGTTGTATTAACTAAGACGGCTGAGATGCCGGCAAATGGCAGAGCATGTGCGTTTAAATGGGTACGACAAGTGTCGGCGATGGAAATAAGTGTGGATCTCTTATTATGTAGGTATCACATAGACTGTAGAACTATGTTCTTCGTATAAAACAGTTGGTACAGCTTAGGATTTTGCAGAGAAAATTAAGTGAGAGCGTTATTGGTGTTTTCAATGAGTCCATAAAAAATCGCCAATGTTCTCGCTTAACTATGTCTAAGCCTGGCTTGAGGATATTAAAAATTGTAAAACTAAAAAAAAATATTTATAAGGATTTATTCCTACTTTGATGTCACCACGTGAAAGTATCAAAATGATCTCAGATAAGGTAAACGACCCGTATGATGCATGTCTTCGAATGATTGAGTTTCCAGTTGATTGCTTATAATATTTAACGGTTTAGCTTTCAAGGTTGCCGTTTTATATTTTGATTTTATAAAATCAATAAATCCTGGCGATTCCCATGCAAACAACGGAAAAATAAGTAAACAGTGTCCTTTTGTTTGGAAATCATTTGGTTGGTTTATTGTTGACATTTGTTTGGTGTCAACAAGGTATTGTGTCTTGGATTTATTTTTAACAATAGTTACATCAGAAAGTTTTTTGTAACATATAGGTAAATGTTATGGCCACCAATCACCGTTATCAATTACTTATTCTACATACACAGATGAGAGTCTGAATACCTATCTAACTATTGTTTTAATCAAAACAGTGAAGTACCTATGAACCAGAATCATGGATATCCTTCTGGTTCGGTAGCTCCCTGGAGTGATTACCTTACATTAGTCAAATTACCAATATATGTAAATGAAAATGTATACACTCCCTTGAGATTAATTGCTTTTGCGAAAAAAAAATTGCAGGAAGTTATTTTGTTTGTTACTGTACCAATTTATTATTCTAAGACTGATTTCTACTCGTCAATTTTATAGAAATTATTGAAATATTTGTTAACTGTAAAATAGTTTGTAGACCTAAGTATATGTTGCTTTCTAAACATATTTATAAGTTAAAATTTTGATGGCACTATTATTAATAGAAGACTAATTTAAGATCATTGAACCCATTCAACTTATACACCCGCCCACCTATTAATCACAGACGTTATTATTATATTTTGCCTTATTCCTATATTTTGTCACCAACGTCGAGAGGCAAATTAGTGGACCACCCAGAATAAAAGTTGTCAAATTGATGAGTGACTGAGCATTGTCAGATAAGAACAACCTTTAAGATTGGAAAAAAAATGATCGAAAAAGGTCGGCTATTTCTGACAGCTGGTCTCGTCATAGAGCAGAGAAAATTTAATTATTCCGTGTGGGTATCGTAGATGTTGTCACTAGTAATCTTCGTTAAGTAAAGAAAAAAAAATTTTATGTGACGGGTACTACTAAGTACTCTACCACCGTGCTATGGTTACTCACGATGTTTTCCTTCACCGAAAGCTTATGGTAGGATTCCAACCCACGACCTTCGACGTCACTACCACTGAGCTAACATCCCCTTTTGACTTTCTGATTTAATTGGCTTATGTTTGGTCACATAGCAATTAATGATGTGGCCGCAAGTGATAAGTACACAAAGCTCAGCAAATGAAGCTACAGGCTGTTAAGCAAGGCGGATACTATAAAGCACTCTACTCTATCTTTTCCTTTACCAAAAGCTCATTGTAGAATTCGAACCTCAATCGTCAAGACCTCAGAGCAATCATTATCTTAAATATTTTATATTGTCCTTGACTAAATTATGACGTTAACATAGACTGAATAGCATGCACAAAAAAAAATCTACAAGTAAATTTTCACGAAAAATCTCAAAAATAAACGATATAGAGCACATCCAAAAGCAGATAGTATCAGTAACGCTGAGAATAATATCCCCATGAGCGATTTCCTTAATTTCGTGAGGCAGAATCATGAGATCGATCCTCCCCGATCGCTAGTTAGTGATAACATTTATGGCCCAACGCCCGGCTCGCAAATAACGAGTATCTTTCTTTCTTTCGATCACGACCCAAAGCGGTATACGTGTCTTGATGTCAATTGGCTATAAGGTTGCGAACTTTGCCGAAGATACAGCGCAAGCTCGCGATTTTATTGTTCTTGTTTTTGTAAGACTGTTCCGAATGTGTTTCTGACGCGAGATAAACACGTGGGTATCGTAAATAATTTTGATTTATTATGCACACTTGTATTTTTATGTTTGTTCGATTTTATAGTACTTTTTGGTTGTATCGTTTCCACGTGTAGTTCAAACATTAGAGTTATATTATGTAGAGACTTTCTAGATAAACTAGCAATATCAATTTAAATAAAATTAGGGAGTTACATAGATATCTGATTCTTCTGTAAGTACCTATATAAAATTTAAGTCCTGTAGGTATAACATTACCATTGTGATTTACATGATTGAGAAATCCTACATATTATAAAAGCCGCTATGCTAGCCAATCGGCTCCGAGCTGGAAGGCTTAAGCAGGATGGGCGAGGCTTTGTCATCGTTCGAATCGTATACGGTTACATGCCAAGGTTGCCCTAGCAGGTGTTATTTTTTATTTTGATTGTTTATGATATTTTGTGGAATTAGGTTTTGCTGAAGTTGCATTTTTTATGGGGAATAGGTACTATTATTTATTTATCAGTGGATTCCTACTAAAGTGCTATCTGTAACAATAAAATATTTCCATAACTCGGAGACAAGACGTAGTAGCCAAATTTGGTGTACAATATTTATGAGTACCTTGAGTTTTCCGAAATTCAACTCCTGACGGGGATAAAATAGGAGATCACAGGTGAAGTCAGAGATGGAAAGCTAGTGACAGATTCTTAATTCCTTTTATTCCATTTAGATAAGTTAACCGTTAATTACAATATTCTATGAAAAGATCACTAAAATTACACTCATTACTTTGTATACCATCAACAAGTCCACGCAGAACCAATTAAGGACTCTTAAATATCATACGGAGATGACATTCATCGGCTAACAATATTCAAAGCGGCAACTCCCATAATTCTGTTCACATTTGCGCCAGGGCCCACCCAGGACAGTCATTCGAGTGTGTAATAAGAACATATTGAGTTCACACAAATGCGCACGGTTTGTATGATATTCTATGACTGAAACATTAATAGAATTATGTAGCTCCAATATTATTATAACTAGCTTTTGCTGATACATTCACCAGATGTTGGTCAAGTCTAGTGCTATTAGCTGATTCATCAATGGCCTTTGATAGATAATTCCGCGCATGTGTTGATGTTAATTTCTTGGTGCTTAGCGTGGGTTGTCAATTTAAATTGACGTACCTACTATGCCGTATTTTTATATTCTAATTATAATTCGTGAAACAACACGAATTCCGTGTTGTTTCACGAATTGTCAGTTCTTTTCTCTCTATCATTCTTCTTTAAGTGGTAGAGTCTGTTCAGAAAGAGACCCATCGTGGAATTGGAGGGCTGCTGTTTTTTGTTTAGCGGGCAATACAACAGCATGTCTGTTCCATTTTGATCCTATTACACTGTAACTATTTCATTAGTTTATGATTTAAAAATAATGGTTGTAACATAAAAAACTTGTTTCTTAGAAAAATAAGTCGACCACAGAGAAAAAGTACATTGCTGCCTAATTATTAAGCAGAACCTGACTGAAAATGTTTAATTAATAATCCAAAAAAAAATTGGGTTTTAGATTCTTTAATAATATTCTAATCTACATGCGAAAAACCAAACCCGCTGCGGGCGGTATGCGCTCTCCACCAAAGTATAGGGACATTAATAAAATTAAACGGGTGAAGTAATTTGTAACAGGCACCAGCAAATAAAGTATGTTCTACATGGTTTATGGTAGCGAACATTAAAGACAACACGCGAGAATAATGATGTTTTATCTGGTTTTAAAATTATATGGAATTTAAATCGTTGCATGTAGAAGTTGACTTTTAATCATAATTTACATCATAAACTAGTTATAAATGAAGCTATTTAGCGTTAGTATAGTTATTAAATATTGACAATTTGCTCTGGTGTAGTAAATTACTGACTTGAAAATTTAAAAATTAAAGCTCATGCAAACAAGAAGTTTAAATTTTTTATAAATGCATCTGAACTGAATTTTTAGAACACAAATGTTGTATATTTTCATCTATTTACAATATTGATTTATTATCTACTAACTTCAGCACACAGCTTCACTTGCGTTACAACCTATCCACCTCATGCTATGAATCACGTTGATTCGTTGCTCAGTTACTTCGTGAAGGAAAAACATACAAAATCACTTTCTGTTATGGCATTATTTTGGATAAATTGAAGGAAAAAAATGTGGTGAATACATAGAATCAGAGAAGATCTAGAGAAGCAATGCTGAAATATTTTCAGTAATGGCGAAGTAAATATTTTACCTAAATTTATTTACCTACTCGTAAATAACAACAACAACAACTAATAACCTTTTGTTAAATTAGGTACACCCTAACTTTTTACTTTTAAGCTACTAGTAGGTACTTAGCACTTGGTTTAGTAGTCCCCCGACATGTGTTGCTAGCACCAAAAATGTTTGATATCCACAGTTTACGTGTTACAATTAATTTTAAACATTATCCAGAAATGGCCTGTAAAATATGTTACGAGATTAAAAATATTCACGGTTTAGTATTTTATTTTGCAATATTATTCCCGGACGTGTCTGTATTCGAGCGAACCATTCTGGGAAACGGTGCGCGTTGTCTGTCACATCCAATTGTACCCGGCCACCGTTTCGCAACCCCACCACATAAATTTCGATGCTATCTCTACTACGCAACCAAGCTATTTAAATGTACAACATCACAAAAGATGTTAACGCAGAGTCCGATCTGAACAATGACAAACCCACCCCGGTCTTCTAATTTAGATATTCAACGTAGGTATACGTCGACAAGTTAAGTAAGATTACGCCTCGTTCCGGTCGTCTTATTGAGTATAATGTTTTTCGATAGATTGAATTTAGATAGTGCGATAGCATTCCAAATTCGTATCGGCAGTTGAACGTTGGAGTAATACACGCGCTCCGAGTTGAGACGTCGGCTTATATAAATGTACAGGGTGGAATAGATTTTGAGCTCAGCCCTGCTTCACGCGTTGTCAGCCTGAATAAACTTCCAAATCGATTCCACAGCTGAGAGTGACACTCGTGGATAAGGTTTGCCCCTCGCCGTTTCTAGATTTGCATAAAGAATAGGAAGGCGAATATTGGATATGTGTTTTTGAGGTAACCTGCATTCTGTAGGTGTTTGAATATATTCATGCTCATTTTTTATACTTTAAATATTACTTTGTTATCCCAAAGTATAATTAGAAATCTCTGTGTAAAGGTTTTTTTTTTAAATGAAGTCGGCTTGCGTTACCGCAGTCTAATATACGCAATACCTGGAGCAGCTCCGGCGACTTTAGGTACTCACGCGCAGGAATACAACATCTATATGAATTTAGATCCCAGGTCTTTCTCTAACCATAACTATTTGTATCTTCATCTGAAATAAGTATACAAAAGTAACATTTACGTGTGATAAGCGTAAATGTCGAAATGTTAATGTTATGCCAGCCGCAACAGTTTTATTGTACGGCTCGCGTCATTTAACACATCAAGCTATTGAGGGTTTACGAGAACATTACACATTTTTATTGGTGAAATTCGAACCATTACCTATAGGTTAAAATTGTATGAAGTATCACATATGTACAGTTTATATATTGTATTTATGAGGTTTATTTTTGGTTCTGAAGTGCGCTATTATAAAATGTAGGTATAATGACGTTTTTCTGAACATTCTTTTCATAATTTACAGATTAATTTAATGAGAATCTTCAGTAAAAACATATTCCAGTAAACTTGGTAATTACATATATCCTTCGATTTATTAGATTTATGATTTTCAGTTTTAGTTGGTTCTATTGGGATCAAATGGCCACGTGCAAAGAATGTACCAGGTTATTATTATTTTTTGCATCTTTTATTTAACTCATTAGAAAGTTGGCATACCTTTTTACACTTTTGAAATAGAGTTATGAAAATTAAACACATATGTACTAGCTAATAGGTAGATAGTTTTATTTAAATTACCAAATACATAAATAATAATAATTAGAATATTAATAACACGAAAACTGTAATGTTGTTCAATGAATATTAACTTTTCATGTAATGTATTTCATTGTGCATAGCACTAACAAAACTAATTATAATTTCAAAATTAATGTTAACTAGAATTGGAATTTTAACACGTCTTGTTCAGAATTTTAGTAAGTAAGTAAACTCATTTAATTTCATGTTTATTCACAGTTTAGTTCCTATTACTGTTGACAGTTTTAAAATGGTATTTATATTTTAGCTTCAGGCATCTCAACTCAAATAAATTTTGTCAAACTTGCCTATAATATTATTTTTGTCATTTTAATGTGAAAGTAAAATTAAATTTACTGGTTGTAAAAAGTTATTCATCAGTATGAACAATTAGTGAAAAAAAACGCTTTGAATTATAAAGCCTTTGTCCTCTTCGTTAGCTGAAAGTTACGATCTAATTGTTGCTTTTCTTTTAGGATAAAGGAAACGCCATTAGAACAATAACAGAAAACATATGATTCACGATATAAATAGCATAATAAAATATCAACGCAGATAAACCGACCACAGAATAAATAACTGCAAGCCAGTGAAACAAATTAAAGTTATCCGTTTCAAGAGCTGATAAATTTCCTCACCATACAAGTTCTAAGCCCGCTGAGATAATTATTAGAGTCAATATTGTGCTTTTAGCAACACGGTGGATGATCGATCAAGCAGCTGGTCGCAAGGCCACGTAATTTGATACATATCGGTATGTGGACACAAATAAAATCACTTAGCCCCAGAGTGGCGTCCTGCGGCGAACATCTCTCGCCTGCCGGTGTACACTGATATGTAATGAGGCTGGAAGGGCCGAGCGTGTGGCTTTCTCAACATTTTGCTATAAATACGTGTTTTAAAAAGGTTCTGTGTGGGAGTTTAATTTGCAGTAAGTTTCGTTTTCTTACTTTAATCTTGTTTATTCAAATGAATATTGCTTTGTTTTATTTTGCTGGAAAGATATCTTTTTATTATTATTTTATATAGCTTTTTACTGAATCACTTCGGATTTACAAGTAAATAGTTGTAAGTTTTGTGCATATTCATTGTTATTAATCATATTCCCAATAAATTATACAATAATGTACCTAATATAACAATTTTTTCCCGAGATAAAAAGTATCCTATGTATTAATCTAGGCTATAAACTATCTGTGTTCCAAATTTCATCCAAATCCGTTCAGCAGTTTTTGTGTGAAAGAGTAACAAACATACATCCATCCGTCCATACCTTCATTCTCACAAACTTTCGCATTTATAATTATGTGTAGGATATCTGCATAATAAGGCTTAATTTAAATACATTTAAATATTAATTTATTTTTCAATCAAATATTATAAATTAGGTATCCTGTATGGTAATGACTATTGAACTTTTTTTTAAGTTACGTAATAATATAATAAGTACCTAATATGCACCTAATTATTAACTTATTTCCACCTTCTTAATAAACTTCAATTTCCACATCATCTTTAGAAACCTTAGAACTAGTTTGAGAATTACTTACAATAAATTCCGAGATAACAGGCCTGCAAAATATCTCAAAATCCGATTACCTATTCCATTTACTAAGAGACAAACTTTGAGAAAACTGTAAAACAATTATTTAATTTCATGTTATAAGACACTACAGTATATTTTATGAACACCAAAATTACAATACTATTTAAAAAGCTGTCTCTTGACTCTAATTCTCGATTTTCTCGTCTCAAAATGAACGCAACTAAGCTGGACTAGATAGAACCCATATTTTATATGTTCAGGTTTATGAACACACCTGTCTCATTTTTTTATTTCCACGTTTGGCACCTACATGGACCAAAAATTGAATAAAGTACAGACGTCATTTATCCGCCGAGAAAAAAAAACTAAAATACCCCGCAATAAAAACCGCGCATACAAAAGCCTTGGCGCTATTGCGCGGGATTTTCAATTGTGGACTAGGAAAATTCGTACGGATAAAATAGGGCGTGAAATTGTTCCGCGAATAGGTGGAATTTGTTTATGAAAGCCTGTTTTACCTACTGTAAAATTTAGATGTAACGCTTTCTTTACTTTTACTGGCTGTTATGGTGTCGTATTTGTCACTGAGCGATACGGTTCTATGTAACGTTATATTTACGATTTCAAAGAGAAATATACTGCGGTAGTTTTCACGGAATTTCCATGTAAGCCTTATAAATTGTTCGTATTTGATTCTACACTATTGTATAATGGTTTTACTTTTGAAATTGGGTCAGAGAGTTTTATTGTCCTACTTATCCTAGTTATAAATGCGAAAGTATGTTAGTTACTTCTTGACGCTCAAACGGCTCGACCAATTATGATGAAATTTGGTTCGGAGGTAGCTGACACTGTGGATTAACACATAGGCCACTTTTTATTTAGGTACTCATAGCCTCCCGCGAAAGTACCAATTGCCTTAATTTGTATGAAGTGCCTTTAAGATGTGGTTAAATTGTATAATTGAATAGAAATAAACACAACCTAGTAACTACTATGATACGATTTATATTACAGTGACTAGCTTTCCACCCGGGTTTTCACTTGCAATACTCTACCCTGCCTACGACCCACAAGGACCCTCCATATTTCGTGTTTATAGGACCAGCAGTTTAGACTGTGCGTTGATATGTCAGGTAGGGATCAGTCAGGCGCTTTGAAATCAACAAGCCATCCTCCGCGGTTTCACAATATCAAACGCAAAGATAAATATTCAAAAACCTATTTATGATACTGACTTGTAGATATACTAGACGGTTACTACGACTACTGATTAGTAGGTATACTAGATCATAATATTAAAAAGAAAAAATAAAACTATTTGATTTCAAAGTATAAACTCTAAAGAATTCACAGAATACGGATGCACTTTGACAAATAGCTGTAGTTTCTTCAGAACAAAGTGGGTTATATTTCGTTCCCACACTGTAAACGTTTATTGAATAAGTAAGCAGTGGATTTTATAAAGTGAGGTACGCTGTGTTCTTGACGATGTGACATTTTTATTCCAACCATAATAATTTGTTTTCTTTTAGGATATTTGTTTACGATTAACCATCGCACCGTTGCATTTAATACATTATGCACCCATACTAATTAAGGTATTATAAATGCGAAATTAACTCTGTTTTTTTTTATGTTTGTTTGTTACCTTTTCACGCCTAAATCACTAAACCGATCGCGATGAAATTTGGCACGCAGATAGTCTATGATATGGAGAAGACATGAGCTTCTTCTTCATGAGATAGTCTCATATAAGAATCACCTTGAATTATTTGACTAAACGGTACTTACTAACAGTCGTAATATTACCCATTGACCCGTTGTCAATGGGTAATATTGTTGTGCCGTCACAACCAATGATAGTGAAATTTGACACCCAGGTACCTAGATCATAACCAGGAATAAGATTCCTATAGGCTGCATATCCCAAAATAACAAGATTTTACGGGATAGCGGATAGGTAATACCACAGGGTGAATAAGTTATTAATACCTATAAAAGCGTAGCCAAATATTCAAAATAAGCGCTTTCAATTTGTAAGATTATTATGAACCTTCTCATGATAGAGTGGTAGTGACCTTTTTTTTTTTTTTTTTTTTTTTTCGTGGGGAAATCCTCATAGGATACCCAGCCGCCCCGGGGGGAGCAACCAGGTTATGCCGGACTCGTACCGGCTAAAACCCCACGGTGGTCGCCATCTGCGCTGTAGAGGGGGGCGGGTTCTCGTACAGAACGCATACTCACTCCCCCTCCACGCGCGCCGCTAGATAGCCCGTCCCGGGGGAAGTGTGATACTTCCCCCCAGCACCCTCGCTGTGCTATCGCACGATGGATCGTGACCACGACGACCCATCGTCCTCCTTGGGATCGCTTCTGGACGCACAGGGCCCCCGCCCCGATTGCCCACGACCCCAAAGGTCCCCGATTAGTCGCCTTTTACGACAGGCAGGGGAACACCGTAGCTGTTATTCTGAGCCCCAGCTACAGGGCAGGAAGGCCGTGACGAGGCACGGCTGCGCCTCGACGGCGTCGTCTCCGGGCGGGATCGGCCCTCTCCCGATCCCGCTCAGCAGCCTCCTTCTGGACCATTACGGTCTCACAAAAGGAGGCTACGGCCCTCCACGCCGTATCCCCGCTAAGCATCGCCGACACGACTGCTGGCAGGGAAAGATTCCGTCCGATCTGATCGACCAGGATCCGCCTCTCCGGTTCCCACGCGGGGCACACCGCGAGAGTATGCGTAGCAGAATCCTGGTCGTTTCCACCGCAGTGGAAGCAAGCCGCCGTCGCTTCGCGTCCGATCTTAAGAGTGGTAGTGACCTACCATAACAGGTCTCGAATCTTGAGTGGTGGCTTTAGCAATGCATCTCCATTTGGCTCTAATGCAAGCATTGTGGGAACATTCGGTCATGGTGGAGTGTGTGGTGGACTTTATGAGGTCTGACCATCTAGTCGAGGACCGACCACGTGGTCTCTTGCCATCCTTTCTACCTTGTATTACTAACCTAACGTTTCATTGAGTCCTCTTTGCGGGTAACTGTCCAAAGAACTTAAGAATTCGCATCTGAATAATCGACAATAGTCTTTTTTTTTATTTTGAACCATATTATTATGTTCTCAATTAAGTTCTCACCTACGTTTATTATCTGTCAGGCCGCTTCTATCAAAAATGGAATCTTATCAGCATTCAACCCGTCTTATAATACAGTTTTGGAGACTTTAGGATCGTTAATGACATCATCGTACTGCTTTAAATAACGGTATCTTAATATATATTCTTGTAGTGTCACAGTTTAGCTCCAAGTATGTTACGACAGTTTTTATCAACATAATAACCGAATATGTATTCAAGTGTGGTGGTTAGTGTTATTCTATCTTACAATCTTATTCTCAAGATCAAAAGTATTCTTATCCTTATTTTAAACTGTTAGGGTTCAAATTAGTTGTGAATGTAAGATGTGGTAATGGAATGGTTTCATGAACTAGTGGCGCCGTCCAGTGGTGGTTTATAGCAACAAAGACTTCCTTGGATTTGATCTATGCTTCATAAATGATGCATAGCAGAAAGCACTAGATATTTATTGCGTCATTAAAATATTTCCATAACGATAGAGCGGCGTTATGTACATAAAAAACATAATTATTTTTATATCCTTATTAAAAGAATATGGAAGTTGTAGTGATTATTTTGTTTGATAAAAGGTTTTATTATGACCAGCTTCAGCCCCATGGTTTATCCTCGCATCTATAGGGATAATGTAACGTATTCTAATGATTGAATATTATGCTTTATGTTATCCCAGGGTATGACCTATCTATGAGCTAAGTGTCATGCAATCTAAATTGAAATTTGTTGTAAATTAAAATAAATATAACGCACAAACTACCTATATTGCATTTATCAGTAAATATATAACCAGATTAGTAGGATAGTGATGTTTATTAAAATACTGGTAGGTATTATGATTTAACGTTCACCAATAATAAAATAATCAAATGCAATATTATCCATCAATATAAGAGTAAATTAAATTATGCATCGCGCTGAAAGCCGGTGCTATTCAAATCGACAAGCATTAAATGAGTCGTCCCTCCAGGTTCGGTCATTCCGATTATCAGTTGGCATATCTTCATCTCCCAACAATGAGAGACAACCCGTTAAATGCGCACTGCGCTCTAACATCTTAATAATCCGCTGAAGGGCCTTGTCGGCCCAGCATGACGCAAAACCAACACAACTGTAATTATTTTTAAACGAAGTGACATCTTACGTGGAAATAAATCCGAACGCGCCCAGAAATTACGTTTAAATAAATTTCCATGTGCGAATAAATAATTTAGGCATGGGTGAAAATAAATTATTTCGATACAAAATTAATTCAATACACACATCGATTCGGATTTATACAATACACTACGGGTACGTATCAGATTTTATAACAACATTAAAAATAATATTAACAAAAACAACACAAAATACTGTTCATGGCTTTGTAACGGGCCAACAGTATGTCGAGTTGACGTTTGACAAGCGTCTCCTATAAAGTTTTAACGTAATTCAAGCGGGGACGTCACGTCGATGCTCGTAGAAAGTCAACCTTTACGATGGTCGAGTGAACAAAACAAAACAAGTTGGACATGTCAATGCCCACGCCTTTGGTACGGTAACCTGATACAAGCAGGCGGATACATTTAACACCGACGAGAGGTTCGCAAGCGGTCTTATCGCGTGAGGCCAAGGCATTAAGCGGAGCGATGAGCGATGCGGCGAGCGAAGGACGCCGCCGATAGTTTCGCACAGGTAACTTATTCAGTCGCTACTGTAATCTTGCTCGAGACTACTAGATGTCACGCACTTTGTGTACGTGCTTTGTGTAAATTTTGCTTTTACCTTACTTAAAAAGCAAACCCTATTCCAGATAGGCATTCTCTTTAGCAACAGTTTTAATTTGTGTTCATTATTTCAGAGTAATTTCAATAGTAATTAGTTTTTCAGCATAACAGATCGAAGAGAGGTTTAGAAAATATATTTCGAAATATCCACCCACTACTAGGTACTATATTAGAATAATAATTGCTCTTTCTCCTCGCACAACGATTTTTGAAGCCAAGGCGCGACATAACAGTGAGACAGGCTACAACTAGGTATCATTGTTTTACAAAAATGCTATGGTGCACATATATCATTTTTTAAATGTAGTGTCATTCATAATATGCTATTGACACCTTATAGCACCATAAACACAACCTAACCTGCCCATCCGCTCGCCCGTGTCATGAAAGAAGATACTTTAATATCCGATTCATTGTTCTGTTACAAATTTGTCAGTGATCTTAACATTAAACTTTTTCTCCTTTAAAATTTGAGATGGGTTCATAATCCCCGAGAGACCGGCACTTGTGAGTAAATCTTCATCACATTATGACGCCTGGACCACACAAATGTAAATATTTGATATTGTATTTAAAAAATAGATAACCGCATGTCGTAAGCATCGATGTTACCTGAGCATTCACGTTGATTATGTTTAATTTTGTTTTTTCCATGTATCTAAAGTTTCCTGTTTCCTGCTTGTTCAATAAAACCGTGTACCTACCTATATTATTTTTCTGTGTACGTGTTTGCGTTTGTAACTTTTATTGTTTCAGTTCAAGGAATGTAATAAAAACTAGACGTTTAGTGTTAAACTGTATACTGACACTTTGATTTTACTTAGTAGGTACAATTGATTTATTAGTCAGTACTTATTTGTATTTATTCAATGTATTTTGTGGCGTCTTTTTCATTACAAGTTTTAATGTCTTTGTATTTAAGCTTGTAGCGAAGAAAAACAACATTAGTATCACAAATCGCTGTACCAAATAAGCTCGTAATAGTCTGTTACGTAGGTCCAAAAGGCATTTAATTATTTATAAGTGTGCTTCTTCTATAACAATAAATAGGTCCTTTGCCAAAAGCCAGCAGTGAATAGTACCTACCTAAATAGAGAGTGAGAAAAGTCAAATAATATTTGATTATTAGTATCATTACCTGAACGTTTATTATTTGGTCTGCAGCTAAACAACTTTTGTTTGCGTAAAAAGAAGTTAGGTAAGTTGGGCGTCATTCGATATGGTAAATAAATAAGTTAGATTCGAATTAATATTTTTGTTCATTGAAGTTTATTGGTTTAATAAAATAAGAATTTGGGTGCCTGTAAGGATCCGATCGACCGTAATAATTATTAATATTTTGCCCCTGTCACGCAACGGGTTGAGCCCTGGGGCATGCCTTAATGCTTCACCACTGATGGGTAGCTTCCACGGTAACAGACCCGGACGATAATTTGAGATAATTTACGTAATTCTGCATAATTTCCGTTCGAAGTGCATGTTGTGCTCAACTGAACATCATTATAAATTTTTCAGAAATTTGCTGCAGATCTAATTCTAACTGCCCTCAAGCGTAGTTTACTAAAATTGGTGTTTTGTTATAAGTTAAGCATAATTTGCTTCTGAAAAAAATTTATAATTCATGTTTACCTATTGGTATTTTTTTTAAATAAAAATTTTGAATTTTTTCGGCATCTTGTAAAAGCATTGAATACAACAAAACTTTTAGTATCATAAAGAATGATCGCTTACTGAATTAAAAGGATAATCTACAAGGATACAATGATTTGGTACCAAGTACTTGTAATGCGCATACTCATCAAGGAAATTAATAAATTGAAAAGACAATTACACCAATATCCCAATGAACACATAGTGCATAACACACTCCCGCGTGTGGGAGAGGCCGAGCATCGAAGTGCCATACATTGCGCGATGTCGATCGCGATCGTACCGCGACGACACGCAGGGGACGCAGTGTAGCCATCCCTAGAGGCGACTCGCAATTTATGTGGGAAAATTGTCGGGGAAAATATATTCTGCACTGTTTTACTTGCAAGGTTTTTTGTATGTTATCAATAGGTAGATAATATAATTTGATGAGATTTAGTTGAGAAAAGTTACCTGATTAAGCATCTTTTCAGCGTTCTTTATAGTCACGTTAAGAATCGTATATATAACTTAAATAAATGGTTGTTTAGTCATGTTTGTTTCGTTTTTTCTATGTACGGTATCGGTATGTACAAGACTATTATTAGATGAATAGAAAACTTAAAAAAAAATATACATATTATAATTTTTTTATAAATTTATTTCAACCATTTTCAGCTAGTAGTTAAAATGGATCTAAATGCCGTTAAAGCATAATTTATGTTACAAATTTGCATATAAATTATTTAATTAAAAATACTCTAAGATTTTATAAACAATAATATATTTTTAAACTGGTTTGAAATGACTAATTTGTTGCCAAAATATTTTCAATTAGCTAACATATGTTTTAACTCATAGTTCTAAAAAAGACATAAAAATACAATTTTTAATTGAAAAACTGGTTAAACATGAAACATTTACACCTTTCTATTCATTTAGGTTCAAATTAATAGTTTTATAATAAATTATGTATCAAATGACTTTTATGACTGAAATAAACACATAATTTAGATAGCATGTAGGATATGTTCATAGATTCTGACCAAGAAATAGATTTGAATATAATTAAAAACATTCAATTAATTAATTCATATTACCTACTTCGTACCTATATAGCCAAAAGGCATAAGATCAAATTCCTTCCTGATTGGATTGGGTTAAAAGAGCCACTAAAAATACACTAAAGACAATGAGAAGAAGGAAAAATCTAGCATGACTCTGTCATCACATATCGGGTTTGCGTTTATCTAAAAACCCACTCAATTAATGGACAATGAAGAATCCTAAGATGGAACACGCCCAGAAGAAACCTAATCACTCTGGTCTTGAAAGTCTCAAGATTATACCTATGAGTTTGAACATTTAAAAAACAAGAATATTAAAGCAGTCTCTACATTTCCTATTATTCTGTGCGTCAACCAACCCGCTGCGCAAAGTTCATCAGATAATGAGGTACATTTGTTGCGTGTGAAACTAGAATTCCATTTTGCACGAGCCAGGGTTTCGCGTAAGCATCAAAGGCAAGTGTTCGCACTTAAATCCAAAGCCGCTTCGATAAATCATGTTTCGTTTTAAACATTCTAACGCTTCATTTTGCAGATCCAGCTTTCCGATGCCGTCTTCCCCGCTAAAGTACTTTCTTAACAGCTCTTTTGTAATAAATCCTACGGAATGTTGCGTTACGACTGCAATAATACGAATCAGATTAAGTGCAAGGTGTATTGCCTTTTGTTTTACCTTAGCGCTTTTGCCTTTTCCATGTAATTAATGTGCGAGGTGTCAGTGCCGAGAACACAACCTCCTCGAATTTTTCAACTATTCCAATCCACTCTTTTTTTAAACTCTGTTTCTGCTAAATTTTGTCATAAGTTAATTCATGTAGAGAAGAACCTGTAAAGTACTTTAATTAGAAAATGAAATAAGTGTGAATAGTCATGGAAACCTGAATTGTTTGTAACAAGAATGTACCATACATACACTGGTGGAAATAACTTGTCTGAACCTAAAAGAAAACTATCTTAAGGTGTGAATGAGGATCCATTAAAGTAAAGAGACATATCAAATATAAGATTTATCTTTCTACTGTACATACACCCCTGTCCCTTTTTAAAGATGATAGACTTCTACTACCAGCAATTCTATGTAATACCTGCCCACCCAGCATAATAAAGACAAAACCGGGGCTATATTTCTGAAATAATAATATTATTTCTAATATAATACGTGTATGTGAAAGACTTAGAACCACGTCCAACTCATAAACTAGGTAAGGGTAGTCTTATAAAAATCTATGCCACATATAAAACGTTTCTAGGCCTCAATGCCTGCTGTTTTATTTCTAAATATCTAACTAGGTATCCTTCATGAGATGAAAGGAAACACTTATATAAACAGAATAATAAATTAAATTACTTACCTATCGCAGGAAAAAAATTATATCAGAGATTTCATTAAATAAATGGATATATCACGAAAGATGTCGAATATTCCGATCGATTACCTCTTCTTACTAAAAGATATGAGAAAATAGGTACTATTTATTTTCAGTGATACGTCTTTTCAATAGACTAAATAACACCATAACTTTATTGTGTTCAATATTTTAGTAGTAGCACGTATCTACATATTTAAGATCTTGATGAAAAACGAACAAACAACATCCAGCTATCAGAACTAACAAAATACTACGAATTTTGCTGGAAACCATCATGTCATCTGACTAATAAATAAGCAAATTAATATGGGTTCCAAGAGGTTTAATGTAAACAGATACCTCGACTAGACGGGAGACGTTAAAAATTTATATTCGTCTAATAACTGTCGAATTCCTGTAGTAACAAATTACAGTGAAGTGTTGAGTTACTGAATGGGCGATGGCAACAAATAGTGTAGTAATTCCAAAGAGTTTTGAATAGAGTCCAAAACTATTTTGGTCGTCGAACGCTGATCTCTGAGCTTTTATGTCGTTTTACTCTGAGATCGCTTGCCGATTGAACGGCCGATGGTACCTACTACTCACTGTTACGGTATTAAAACAACATTTTATTTTATTGCTTTCAGATATTAAAATAATAATGTTTTTTCATGGATATTTTTTTGATAAAGTAATTAAAGATGATACCTACCTACTAAGAAAATGTCTAATATATAGGTGTTGGGAAGTACTCTGTGGAACATGAAAATCAGTAATCACACCTTTTATGGATATCTATAGGTATATTTACAAAAAATATATCTAGGAATCACACACTACTCAGACTTTACATATTAATATGCGATAGCGTTTTGATTGGGTACTCTCGCTGACTTTTTATTCAGAATTATCATTTGATTCAGTACAAATCTGTAACTGAAAATTTTCAATATATGAAATCCTCAAAATGGGTACAAAACCACCCTTTACACAATGGTCGGAGGACGCGCAGCTGCGCCGGGCGCCCGCTCGTATCTCAATAATGAATGCATTGTCCGTCCGTACGTACCCGATCACAGTCCAGACTATTTTTGCTCAAACCTGTCTGCGTCTGTCACGGAAAAGCTTTTGTGGAGCTGTTTACAACAGTTAGATGTACTAGGTATAATTAATTATTTGTATTGAGTAATCAGATATTTCAATAAAAAATATGTATGTATTCGACACGCACCGAGTCACATCGTCAATAAACGTTTTGTCAGCGAAGGGAACTAGTATATCTATAAATCAAAATACACACATATATACACATACATATTTTGAATTAGGTACTGATTTGAAAAATCCCCAAAAAAAAAGGTGTGACAAATTTGACGAAATACTCAGAGCCGAAATACCGAAATCTGAGTAAAGAGTTATAACTGAAATAGCATCACACAACTACCGTGCTAGTTACAAAATAGTTATTGAACATATTTTGAACTGTTTCATATACGCTAGACAAGACTAAAATATTTAACTATTATCATTACATAGAAAAAAATTACAGCATTATGCCATATATGAAGTTTTTATAACTTAAAAAAATATACATTAATATTTTATTTTTGTTACACATGGCATCTCCATAGCTTCTTAGTTCCTCAGTGTGCCGCTATGAATGAATACACATTTGCCAACTACATTCGATCCACTGAAGTTACCTATTTGTTTTATTTCAAGCCAAGAAGAAAACTTCTATTAAAAGTAATTATCTAGACACTTTGGATATAAATAAAATAATTATACTTACTAATAAGATTTCATTTCAACAATAAATTAGTCTAGGTGATAAACAAACTCACTTTCGTATTCACTTTCGTATATTAGATCAAATTGTGCGTTTATATTTGATTAATTTATGAAAGCAAATTGTAGAATAAGTAAGAAATACTTCTTTATTTGATACAAGTTTCATCCCTCAAAATAAAATAATCCTATCCAACATTTTGATAGAATGCTAAGAAGAATGTAAAGAATTAAGCTTTGGAAAAAGGGCAGTCATTATATTGTTTCAATTAAGCAAATTAACTTTCATAATTGGATACATTTCAGAAAGTTTTATGAGGATAATCTACGTATATTTTTCTTTTGTATAGAATAAAATTAATTTTCAAGTATTTTTTTCAACAGCTTCCACTTCTATTGTTTTTATTCTGATGATAGTTTGCTTAATTTTTTATGAGATGTCTACTACAAAATTAACGTGGAAAAAAAGCAAAAATTAAGGACGGTCATTTCATATAAATATGATTATCCTTTCAATATTATTTACAATCTAAACAACAATCTATTTGGGTTCAATATGTTCCAAACTTGATCTTTGACATTTCCACGGTTCGACGTTTGTCGTCGATTCGAGTCGCGTCGTGATGTCGCGGTTGTACGGGCGATCTTGCAATTTGTGAAATATTTGGAATAGTCCTGTCTGCGCCCACCAACGAATACCTACGACCTACCGCATGTGCGGTCTGCGAGCGTTAGATAGGTAATTAAGTTAATAATTACTCAAGACAACTGCCTAATTTGTGGCTGTTTGTATATTTCACTGATAACTTTGCGTTAATAACTGTGAGGAAATATTGTTACAACAAGTGTAACTTATGGATTTTATTAAAAATTAAATATACTTACTCGTAAATGTATTTTGTATAGGTACCTACCTCTCGAATATTCTAAATCCTAACTGTGTGCCTGTGAATGTCCTATACCATAGGCCTAGATTAAATGACACTTATTGTAGCCTAACGTATTTAGTAGTTATTGGGACTAAATTAAGATAGTAAATAAAAGCTATTAAGTATTTATTTTACAATACAATCTGTTACAAACACAGAATACAATTAGTTAGAAATTATACTCATAGTTCTACTAACTGCAAAGCTGTGTGTCTCATGCGGGTGGTCGAGACGTAGACGATTCAATAATGACGAGCTACGGCCCTCTGACGTAATATGGCGGCATTTTACAGACGGGCCACGCAAAAACTGGATTGCGGGAATTGAAGGTAACACAATAAACAACATAAACAAACTTCGTCGGTACCTTTACCATGGAATATGACCATGAATTTCTTTAGAAATATTATTCATATAGAAATCCCAAAAATCATAAACTGTTATAGTATCGCACTAATAAAGTTATGACTACTATACACGTTAGGGGTCTGTCTTATTGTTCAATCAGGTAACTACCTCATGACTTATCTTTCGATGTGAGATAATGTTGCTAACAAATGTTAAAACCACACTTGTATACAATGAATGAAGAAGTAGGTAGGCCTGGCTTCTGAGTCAATATCTCGACTATAAGTATTTGCAGAAAACAGAAGCTATATACAGAACCTAAATCTAATTATTTACAAGAAATATAAAAAATAAAATAAAAAATAATATGTATATAAGAATTTATTAGTAATCAATTGAAATTTATTAAATTGGAAAATAATGACTTTAGTTATACATTCACATGACGATTAATGCATTTTAAACAAAATATGTGCAAACAATATTGTTTTTTTTTATTATTTTCAATATTTTGGTTATTTAAATTGATAATTTTATGCAAAAAGATTTATAGCAGAGCGTGGTTTCGATCCACGGACCTCTGGGTTATGGGCCCAGCACGCTTCCACTGCGCCACTCTGCTTATGTTTCTTGTGGTGAAATTTGTATATGTAACCCAATAACTCCATTTCCATCTCTTTTTATTTTATAAATGCAAGGATGAGACACTGAAATGGCCAATAAACATCGACACTCAGGCAACTCAAAATAGATGATAATAGAACCCGTGAAACCGAATTGGTAGGTATATAAATCTAAACTAAAAGCCTATTTATTCTTTGCTAAAAGTAAAGCTGAAGAGTTTGTTTGTTTGAATGCCCTATCTCCGGAGTTACTGGTCGAATTGAAAAAAACTTTCACTAATAGGAAGCTACATCCTTCCCGGATATTATACTTTTTATTCCAGGAACGCAAGTGAAACCGCGAGGAACAGCTAGTAATATTGTTTGTAGATTGTAGTAGTAGTGTTGCAGGTATAGGACCCCGACCCAATAATTTAAAACTATTATTTTTAACTATTTTAAGGCATCATATGTGTGTTTCTTTTTTACGTATATGTAAGTCTTAGGTATTACTTAAAATAAGTAGGCCAACGTAATATTAATATATTTTGCTAATGCGTATTTTTCGCGTAAAATTATAATTCGTATTAAATTGTGATTTTATTAAATGTCAAAACATTTTGGGCATTATTAATTATGAAATGGTAATAGCGCACTAATGATTATCAAAAAAATGTTATTTTGACTAACCTCGACGTTTCGATATAGTTCACGAAACCCTTGAAGCGAAACCTTAAAGAGGGCTATGGGCATTCGTTACATTAGGTATAGGTAATTTGATTATATGATCTACATCGACTAATCAGACGTAAGTACCTACAAGTGATAGACATTATTCTGTTGTATTATTTTTGCTTAGAGTTTACTTACCTATTTATTATACCGTAAAGAATATGCCAAGCTTTTTTCAATCAATTTATACTGTCGACAATCCAATTACTATCCATCGCAATCATTGGACTGTGACTTTCTGTTATTATTTTGAACATCTGTCAATTTCATGGGACGACGCTTTGGGTTGAAGAAACAGTAACTGCCTGCCCAGACTGTCTTTGTTCAACTCTACTTAAGCGGAAGAAAATAATTATTCCGATGGATTGTATACGACAGCGATCGAGCCGAATGTAAAATAATTAACGATTCAATTATTTTATTGATTATAAAAAAACACTTTTAATAAAAAATAGAACCGCCTTCAAAGGCACTAAAATCATAATGTATGTAAGCGTTTTTTATCACTGACATTTAAGCATATTTTAGCGTTGTACTTACCTTCTATCATCGCATCAAGGAATACAACTAACGCTCCAAACGGTCATATTAAAAGAATTATCCCGAACTCCTAACCGTTAAGGACTTGTATATACCAACTTTTTTAATTAAAATTTAACTAATTTAAGACCATAAGGATTGCCGTGTTCTTGTCGGCAGTAAAAATAAATGTACTCCGCATCAACAAATTACAAGAATTTTGTTTGTTCAGTTTGGTAGAATCTTCGGAAAACGGAATACTTTATGTCTGTAATTTTCTTGTTAACCTTTAGACGTCAGCTCTTATTAAGTTATCAAAATTATACCACCGGTATTGCAGCGAGTTGATTCTGGAAAAAGACGCCACAGACTTTCTCAGTTATTCTTTATGTAAGCATGTATTTTTCTGAATTTTAATACAACTTTATGAAATACACTTTTTTTTGTGCCAGCTATTAACTTCAAGTTTGGAAAAATCTAGTTTAGACTTTTATGTTTTATATTAAATGTTACACAAAAAGTTAACAAATAATGTTTTTATTTGAATGTCCGTTGATATAATAATTTTAATTTCTAGTATCAAGAAATTCATAAAAATGTTTTACTTTACTGTAAGTTTGCATATAAAAAAAACTTGCTAAGCGGATTTCCAGACTAATTTTAACACTATAATTGCTCTACTATCGACATGAACAGCAGGCAGCTTACAAACATTTTTTATTGATATTACATGCCGAACGATTAAGCCGTCCGCATCCTCAATTATTGGAAATTCTGCATGGACTCATCCACGAGCGAGCCGCACGTAATTTTAGTTTAAAAATCCCACAATCCATCTACTATTGACTTTGTTTTTCATACACCCACGTGCACATTTATTACACCCTTGGAAACCCGCAGCTGCATTTCTGTAAATAACAATCTAACACTGAGTTGAGGATTTAAAACTGAGCAATCTAATTTTCTTTTACGTAATGCTGAATTTTCTTTTCATTCTGATTTGCAATCTACTTTATGTTTCATAGAAGTATTTAAATTTCATCTTTTTATGTAAATGCATTGAAATGCTACATTTATATTCTTTTCTCAAATCAGAACCTTTTTAAGTTCAATAAATCTGTATGTATGTAATCTGTATGTTTAATGATAGATTTATTTATATTGGTATTTTTATATGATATTATTATAGGTACAAAACACGTGTTATGGGTATGGCCTTTATCATGACAAATAAAATGAAAGTCAGTTCCAAAGCTTTCCGAAAATTCTTGTAACCGTCTACATTACAAGTAAAACCTCCATACGCAGTCCCATAGAAACTTTGGGGACGGAAAGCAGAAAACAATAAAACACCCAAGTATTCAATTATATAAGCTAAATAAGAAAATTATCAATAATGATCCAGTCTACCAAAATTATGTGTTGGTAACTTGCGTTATTTTGCTTCAAAATTGACCTTGATTAACCTTATAAAAAAAAAAATTGCTTCAATATTAAGTAAGTAGCATATTATTATCTGTCATATACAAACGAGGATGTTCTTATAAGATAAACCTTGTATATCCAATACAAATGGTCAAACATGATGGTTACTAATCATAGTAACCATAAATGCAAACAATGTCCATCGTAGGTTTATTATTCTCATTAGAGTATTCTTGGTGAGAAATGCGAGTAAGCTTTGGGTTATACATACCTACATTTTGTCGCTAGATTTTATGTAGAGTATATAATTAAAAGGAAAGGCCAATGCCCACCAGTGGTAATCTAAAGGCTGATGACGATATATCTAATTATGTTTTATCCACGCAAGTGTGTAGACTCACCTGAGGTCTACCTTCAAGGCTATTAAAAAATATTCAAAAAAAGCTTCAAAGCTTTTCTTTACATTATTTATCAGCTCACAATTCTGATAAGATTGCTCTAAAAAAATAACTATAGGTATTTGATATAAAGTTAGCTATTTTAAACATAAAGGGCTTGCCTATATTCATATTATAGAATTTCTCTGAGCTTCAGAATAAAAAATCTCCAGTATAATGTTTACCAACCTATCACCGAACTTAGCTTAAGTACGTTGGTTTTTCACATCGAACGGCTTAAACCGTAGTAGCCTGGACCATAAATCTACGGATTAAACGAACCTATCTCAAGATTGCAATCTTACCGTCCGCAAGTGCTCGCCATCGATAATTGTAACGATACCCGATATTCTCAAAAAACCACTGAAACTCTTGAAAAGTTTTGGTTGTTAAATATATGTGAGTAAGATTTTATACGCTTTTTTATGGTAGTTACCAACTAAAGTAGGTAAGTTAATGTGAAAGTGAGTTACTCACCAATTTTATTTCTTATTACCAGGAGACATTGTGCTGAAGATTTAGGAAAATACTGTGAATATGAGCCTTATGTCAAGGCTTTTAAGAATCTCAGTAACTCCTAGCTAGTAGGTAACGAATTAAAATCAAAAATAGCTTAATTGACTCGTAAATTAGACTTAACAAAACAATGTTGAAGATAGATTTATTTGATGTAGTGGATGCACATCTGTATAATATAATAATTTACCATAAAACTCTTTAAACAATATAAATGCGTTCATATATTTGATTGCCATATTGAAATAAATTGCTTGTAGGTAATCTTATACCCAAACAGCCAGAAAATAACTGAATGAGCAATATCAGGTTACTCAAGCAAGAGGAAAAGAATGGCTTTACTTTTGCTTCTTTTATCAATATTGTAATACGAGTTTTTATAGAAATGTGAACGAATCAGGAATCAATTTTATTACAAACTAATATTATTATCGGTTTTTCATTACTGTAAATACATTTTTTGTCGAATCAAATCAATTTGTTTTATTGTACAGGATGTTAATTTATTTTATGAGTTTTTTTGAATGGTGTGGGATGGCTGTCAATTAACGTTATTAGTTTCACTAATTACAAGATTTTACAACCACAATCTAGTTTTATGAGTATTGGAACATTTTCTATTGGAGAACTGAAATGCAAGGCATCGTTGGGTCGTAAAGAAATTATTACGTTCCCCTATAATTTTACATCATAAAATGTTGTTAGCAAAAATTACATAATTTACTAATGATTCCTTAGATTTTATTGACGATGATAATTAACGCAGTTAATTTCAAAATAAACACAGATATTTATGACAAAATAATGAAATATTCTGTAGCGTATATGACAAAAATCCAAAGAATATAGACACCTATGGGCTCAAATCTCGAACTATGCAAATAAAATGCTTATTACAGAGTATTACCATCTGACTCCCTGTGAATATTTAAAGGAATAAAAATCCCGCAATCTTTGAATAAGGTAAACCGTGGGCGTTCTGACAATGAGCACGTCACTGACTGGCCTTTGAGCTGTCAGCCTCTTGAAGAAACCGGGGCAATTACATTGAAAGCCCCGCAATGCTATCTTTAAGAAAAATAATACTAGCTTTGAGTCAACTGACGTAAGGAGCTTATTAGCACGCTTGCTGTGACATCTAGTAGGCTTCGCATTGTCTTAAATTCCTCCTAAAAATATTTATAAAGAAAAATATTACAAAGGCTATAACGTTATATTAAACTGCTTTATTTTATAGCAAAATATAATGAATCGAGGCCAGCAAACTTTAGAGCCAAAGAAAGTAATGAAAGAGAGCTCTTAAACTAAATTACTAACATTGGCTTCTGTTTTATGGACTCTGATGAACACTTAGATGGAATTGTAATTGAACAGCAAATTGCATTATACCACAAATTAAAGAAAGTATAAATAAATTAAACTGAGAATCTCACCAAGTGTTAATATAAAGAATCAGTGAAGCCGTGCAAGCACCGAAACCTTGGCGTTTGTGATTGGTCAGCGCAGTGTAGGAGGTATAACCAAAGCCGCAGTAAACCCATTAAGATCTCAAATTACCTAGTACGCCCAAACCACGGATCGTGTGACTAATCGGTATTAAAGGTGCTGTTATGTCTTAATTAAATTATACTCATAACTCCGTGGTAATTTTGTTGCGGTCGAAGAATTTTACTACGTTACAAATTTTGTACAATGGAGCAATTTCTGAGGCGAATGAGAGATCGACTCCGTTAATTAAGGGACTCACACACGGAAAAGGTTTTATTAGAACACCTGAGATTAAAAAAACTGTTGTTTAAGGAAAAAAAATATTGTTGTTACTTGTGTCGTTCTAAACTTTATATTCAGAGATATAGGTATGCAATAGAATTACGTGCCGTAGGTATAGTACCGAACCGTAGCGGTTAATATTTTAACGGTAACAGGATTTTTCTATTACTCATAAAGGGGATAGTTTTGCTAGCTCAACCACGTGAATAGCCGAGGGAAATAAGGATTCTTTCGACCGTTAAATTTACGACTTGTCCCAACGAAAGCCTTGTCTCCTACCCTAGATCTCTTTTTATAATTTATATGGTTTGTTACGACCGCACTCCCCCTGTTGCTCTCATGAAAATATATACGATGCAACCACACCTCTATTAATAAATTATGCTACAGGTTATTGTATTATGTGAAATTTGTGTTTGAAGATTCAGTACTATGATATCAATGAAGTGTTCTGGAATTACATCCGTCCAAAGAAATGTGTGATAAAAATTCCCATCATATCATGTGGTCATGTCCAATCTTTTCGGACGGGGACTCTGCTCACAGCCTGTAAAATTTATGGAAATTGCATTTCCGCATTATGTCCGATATGAGGGTGAGACGTAAGTTTGCGGGAAAATTTTCTTTCTTGAAAACGACGACGATAAAATCTCTCTCTCTTTGTTGTACCTATTTGTGATGAAGATACTAAAGTTTTTTACCTCAGTTGAAACAAAGACTTTTAATCTACTAGTATAAGCACTAAAATAATCAACTAAAAATATTACTCCTAGCTACTGGACGATATAAATTATAAGTATTAGCAGTTTCTTTAACTAACGTGAATAAAAAATTAACTCTCACTACGCTCGTGCGATCTCTTTAAAGTTATAACAGGATCATAAACACAAAGATCCTTGGGGTTAAGACTTCAGTAATAAAAGGGAAACTTCATTAAAGTTGGTCAAAGATACCGGCCAAGTAATTCTGGATTCGCTTCAAGCTACCGACGGACAGTTGAGTTACGCGGCTAATAAGAAATTCTGAGGGTTGTACATAATATATGAGCAAATATCCTACGATAAGTGTATATACCTTATGAACCAATGTAGACATGGTTTTACTAGTTATAAGGTCGGGATTATATGAACGTTTAATTTACATAATATCAAGATACAAAAGCAAACAGCTTGTAGAAGGAACCTTCGTTGTCTACGTACAAAGCACCCAAATTAGAGACTCAAATATTTATTAACATTATTAAGATATTTTCTTTCTTATAAAGTGAAAGCATTAGGTACGTTAATTAATAAGGTACGTTAGGTAATTCATTGCTAAGCATCAAATTTAGCATAACGATCTTTCAACTCCTTGTTGGCATAAAGTTGCCCATCAACTTGTCAAGAAGTAATATACAGTTGTACAGTAACTGCTAACTTTAAAATGCTTTCACTACTAGTAGATTCACGGGTAGACAAGATGTTACCTGATACCTAGTTATAGATACACGTATGTTAGGTACACATATATCGTCGCTTTTCTTTGGTTAAACTTGAGTAATATATATAATAGACAGCCGACAAAGTTCTAATCAAAGTAACGATGTAAGCTCATAGTCTCCTTTGAGGCCAAAAAGTCTTTTATATCTTCAAAGAATAATAATGCAGGAGCTAGTGAACTTTGAAACACGAGTCTTTCTTTTAGAGTTAATTTTGTTCAATTTTCGGAAGGTTCTTAAGAACATAGATCACAAAAATCTAACTTTGTATGTTTGTTACGGAAGGAATTTTGACAAAAAGCAATTGTATAGATCATACGTGTGTGTCATAATGTCCCAGGAAATTTACTATTATTATTTATACCTAGAAATAAAAGGTAGGTTTAACCCAGTAAAACCAAGTAAAACAATCCTTTCCAAAACTACGGGTAAAACCGCTGGACAGAAGATAGTGGATGATAAATTCATCAACTGCATGATTTTAACTGGTTTTTTAAGGTTTTAAATGAGAAGAATGAACGTAGGCCTCAATATTTGTAAAATTCAGAGTCCATTTCACTCTTACCTTGCTACGAAAATGGAATCTCTGCAAAACCCATTTCTTTATAAAAGTAATGTCATAAAAATAGTTAAATAAGAGAGATGGCTCTGTTCTTCTTTCAGTGTTACAGTTCCATCTTCACAACTGTACATTTTTACTTGTAGAGTAATGCATTAACTCAGAGCAAGTAACTAATAAAGAATAGGTTTAAAAATGTAAAACATCAGATCAGCAGTGTCGTAACTAATATCCAGGTAATATTCCCGAGAGATAAAAAATAAGCCTATGTGTTATCCAAGGTGGTAGCTGAAACCCTACTACACCCACTGACTCCGTACTTAATTTCATCAAAATTGGTCCAGTCGTTTAAGCGTGACGAAGTAACAAACATACAAACTTTCGCATTTATAGGATAAGTAGGAAGTAGGGTAACAACTAATAAACATTTTTATACAGCTATTAAAATGAATGGGTGGATAAATATGTAAATTATTTTTGGTAAATAACTGCCGTTAAGTTTGAAATAAACGCAGAAATAATTGTTTTTATAATAAAACGTGCCTCTGATATTTAATGCTCTATGGTGGCGTGGCGGACAGAACGAGTAGAATAAAAATGTAGAGACTGAAGAAATAAATGAAAGTGTGCATTATTATGATGACGATTTCGAACCAAAACCTTTAGAGATTATTTATTTTGGATATTCAATATAAGCCGATTAAAAAACATGTCTTCAATGTGTCATAGAATAAATAAGTAGGTACATGTATTGATAGCTGGTTTCAACTTTCGATGTACCAATTTATTTGGTTTCCCTTTCATAGTATCGATTACTTGCTTGATTAATCTGCATCTATTTATCCAAATTCATATTTAAAGCGATGAAGGTAGTGACGTTGGATACCGCGGCGAAGGTTGTGGGTTCGAATCCTACAATAAGCTTGAGCTTTCGGTGAAGAAAATCGTGAGGAAGCCATAGGACGGTGATAGAGCACTAGGCGTCTTCTTCAATAAACCTTTTTTTATTTCAGCAGGTTCACAAGCAGGTAGGCGGTCCACCTGATAGTAAATGGTTAACGTCGCCTATCGTCATTTGCAATACCAGAGGTAATGCCAATGTGTTGCCAACCCGTTACAATACCACGAAGGCAACTGGCTCTCAAGGGCAATTACCAGAACTCACAGGTAGGTGCTTGGCGACAGATTTTCAACTTGAAGTGTTAGTAGACCCTTTATATGTATTGATTCTGACAAAACAGGCTACAAACATTTGTAACAAACAACAGTCTAGGTAGAGGTTCCAAGAGAAAATCGCATGCTTCAATTTATTGTGAGCCAAATAACAACTCAAGCACTCTCCCAGTGCTTACAAAATCAATGAAGGAGTACCAGATTGCGGTCTCAAGTCTCCCCTCTCGTAGGATTTTATGCATACTAGCCTAGATGATAGTAGATACAACAAAACACAACACAATGGCAGATTTTTTCCGCTTGTTTCGGTAAGCGTGAAAATTTACGACCGGTTTCAAATAGATGGATTGCTTTTCCGTTTCAAATAAAATCAAAATTATTGTCTAATATTATTAAACAAACTGAATTCTTTACATACACTTTATATGAAAAATATTTTTTCTGTAAAATTTATAGAGTATAGGTATGTAAAAAAAATTGTTTATTTAATTTTACAAAGTGGTTAATAATATAGGTAACAGAAACAGGTGAAGAAAATTTAAATGTCAATCACGTAAGTAAATGTACCGAATCAACTCCAATGATTAATAAAGATGGATGAAAGTCAAAAATACTGGACTCCAAAAACCTTATAAATAATTATCACTTTTCTCATCAACGTTACCTATGCTAGTAGCAACCCTACTACAGTCGCTATCTGCTAACACTTGGAGTGCTTAAGACAAGACCTATGCGTTAGTTACTTCTACAATCCCTATAAGCACTAATTAGCCCTCTTGTTACTTGAAATCCAACCACCTATCTTGTTTATTAAACAGCGAAATAATTATATGCTAGGTATATTTATTTTTTCAAGGAATTTTCAGTAAATAAGTTGTAGTGTTTACTATAAACATTCAACATTAATTCGTTTATTTTAGAATCAATCATACATGGAATATAGGTAAAGTATTTTTGTAATTTTAACGTGCACAAATTTATTTTTATCGATTACTCAGTAACATTACTGGCTACGACTAGGCTTACTAGGCTTTGATTCCGGTCTTATTCCAAGAGCCATGAATCAATTGGATTGTAGGTATATTTAAATAAGGAAACTGACTTACCCACTGACTGATATATCAACGCATAGCTCAAACCACTGGACGAAACTGAAATTAGGCATATAGATAGCTGTTATGATGTAGACATCTGTTAAGAAATATTTTTTGAACAACCACCCCTACGGGGTCAAATAGGTAGGGGATTGCGGATGAAACCGCGGGGTGGAATGCTAGTTATTCTGTATAGAGTTTTCCACATAGCTGACTGAATCATAAGTCCACTTGTGTGCAAAGTAGCATCAAGTGGTAGACCAACACGGGCCCAAGTCAGGATTTTATCTAGACTGTAAAATTAATAAAAAGCGGCTACCCGTTACGAGCTAAGGCCATATATGTGGTGTGTTTAAAAACTTTACATCCATCGAATCCTGGAGTCCTGAAGATAATGACTCTAAGACATTAAACTTATAAAGGTCATCATCAAAAAACCTATAGGTACTAACTAAAGGTCATCACTTAAGTTACATATACTTACTTGTGAGGGCCCTAACGAACACTGTCATTGAACAAACATCTGTTAATCATCACAAAACATCTGTTTGTGACACAATGACGTACAGATTCTGTTATGAGGTGGATGAAACACCATTACACCATCTAATATATGTGGCGATTACAATAGATCTATTCTGTTAACAGTGTATAGGTACAATAAATATAAAAATAATGGAAGAGTACGCTACTCATATACCCTATCGATTTTTTGATGTTTTGAAGTTATGCACCCTCACAACATAGCAACCAAATGCAAATGTAACATTTTCCTAACCATCGTCAGACTGAACTTTGACGTTCCCAAACTGAACACTCGTTTTTACGATGTCGTCATAAACCTTTCAGTATTGGCGACCATCGTCGCCAACCAGCATTTGGTTAGTGAGGAGACCATAAACTGCCGACTAGACGGATGGATCGCGGTTGTCAAACGATATAAACTTGAGATCGTGTCTTGTAAAAGACCCTGACTTTTCAAATAAAATTTCGTTCTTCTATGCTGCTTGTATATATTGTGTTGTTTGTCAGTTATTTTATAAAATCCTGTTAGTAATCTACGTCGTGATAGTATTACAATCATTATATTTTTGAGGTAATATGTTAAAATTTAGAAATAATTAACCACAATAAAATTGTATCTAAGATGTTTATCAAAGTCCGATTTAAATTTGCACAAAGTTACCTCAAAAGTGCGCCTTGTCTAGACGAAGCCTGGCAAGAGACTGGAAGATTAAAGACAGCGAGATGAATAGAACGAGCCTAGAGATTCTGGAGAAAGAAAACTAAAAATGTCTTTACGTAGAAAGGCTTGTGCGCTGTCACGTTCACTGTATTCTTATTTAATCGTTTTGCTAGGGATGTTTTGTGAAAGATCGTTTGCCTCTTGCAAAAATATTATTTCTTACTATGAGAATCATTATTACCGGAACTAATGAACGTAGATATGCTGCACGACAGGTTTCTACTATGTTTTAATAGCTTCTACAAAGTTTATGTTCAGCTACAGATAGGTATATCTCGTAAATCCCTACAGAGGCCAATATAAACCATTAAAAAATTAAGAATTCATAAACACTTTCATAATAAAAAGTTGTATTATTATAGTTGATGCGGCAACCATTAATATTATTAATATGGCTTCACGATGCGAGAACCATAAAGTTGAACAAACGAGAGAGGCGGGATACTTTTTACCGCCTGAGCTCCCATAAAAACCCAAGCCCTGAATTAGCTCGATTCTTTGTCACCCCTTTTGAACAACCCTAAAATTTTTACTACCACCGTCTTTGTCTAACAATAACCACTACATTCCCATCCGTTAAACTGCATCAAGGAAAAACAACGTGAAACCGCCCGAGATGAAACGAGATAGAATAATGTATATGCACTAGTAGAGAGGACAGAGAGGCACACGTAGTAGTAGCCATGGACACGTACTTTATACCAAGAGTAAAAGAGATGAAGGAGAGCTTTCATGAGCAAGTGAGAAGGAAACAAAAATTAACCAACAGCGGGGAGAGGAACAGTGCTTCTTCAAGCGGGGTGGTTAGTCCGCAGTCGACCGCGCTGGCGGTAGCGTCGGTTAACGGGTAGTGCTCTATCGATAACGATTCGAACTGTGTAAAATATTTTCAGTGAGCTTTCGAAACATCCACCGTTTTGTGTTAATTTTATGTTTTTAATGACATGTTACGACGTACACTGACTATTGGATTACAATTTACGACATCAAGAAAAACTTTGTTTTGCTAATAAATGATGTTATCGTGACGAAAAATTTGAAAGCGTTCAAGAATACTGAAAAAATATTAACACGACGTTATTATGATTAGTATCTCATCACTTATATTTATGTGCCGGTTATGATAAGCCTGGTGTTTTGACTAAAACTTGGATTTTAGTACGAGGGATACCAAAGAAAATGTGTGCCAAAATGTTATTGTATAGTTTCACCTTGTTTTCCATTACAATGCCATGGATTGGAGTGTTAGCCGAGGAGGAAGTGTCTTCTCCACTACGAGTTGCACAATGTAGAGCGACATGTCTGCAAAAGGTAAAAAAAATATGTTAAGTTTTGCGAAGCCATAAAAATTATATGGGAGGCATTTTCGTTAACAGCTTTCAATCTCAAACCGGCGATACAACAATCATTTGTGCGATAATAGGTACTTATATATATTAATTAATTTGTTCATCAAAACAATCGTATTAATTCCTTCAGAACAATGTAGAGATTCCAACAACTCATAGACACGTGACTTCACTGCCGGCCGATAGAACCCAAAGACAATACCAACGAGATATCAATAGGATCGTATTGTATTTTTGTAACAATTGTTAAGGATTTAAAGAAAAGAAAGGATAACAAAATGTATAGTTGTAAATATATAAATAATCAAGATCTAGAACTAGAAGGGCCATTTTATTAGATCTACTGCCTAACAACATGATGACAATATGTACTATCAATAAAATGGAAGCATGACCAATTTTGAAACCTTTTCACTTGCCGCCAGTTATCATAGTTCGCCCTGTCCATTGTTCACTGGTCACTGCACAACACACATAATACACCCTTAAGGTGATCATGCTTCAACTGTGTTGATGGTACATAGCGCTGGATATACGATGTAAACACAATTAAACATTTTGTTGTATATCATAACATAACGTAGGTAGGTAGGATAGCAGATTTTTTTCAATTTCATAACGGAAATGCCATTATAAAAACCTTGGGTATTTCTTCTATTGAAAATAATTAGTTCTTAGGTAGGTATATTAGTTCAAGTAGAAATGTTAAGATTTTGCTTACTTGTAATTCCACTTTTACTAAAATATATTTTTGGGCAGGGTATGATAAGATTTCTGTTAAATACAATAGGTAATAATCCCATGAATATGTTATTTTATCTCCAAAACAAAAAGTGTGAGCAAGAATACTCGTATGTTAGGCCTACAATTTTATCAAAAGATTTCTTCGGGGTTAAAATAGTTCTGAATGAGATTTGTTTTTTGATTACAATATTATTTATCTTAATACCTGCTTAGAATTTACTTATTATTAGAAAGTCTTAATTGTTAGAATTGATGTAATAATAATCATCAATCAAACTGGAAATACAATTATAGAACTTATCTGAACTCTCTAAAAAGATAAGAACGATTTATATCGACCAATATTTACAGATAGAATTTATCTAAACTGGTTATGTTATTTATTTGAACCATTCCAAACAGGTTGCCTGGTGGTTATCGGGACTATGCCTCCATAAATGTAATTTGTATCTGCTATACCTTTTAAATTGGAATAAGCTTGCATTGATTTCATTTCTCAAGGGTAGAGATAAAATATTAATTATTTTGTTTCATAGACAGAATAATGTTAAGATTAATTAAAAATTATTCCATTCCTAATTGTACTCAACAATAAACAATAATAGGTACCTACTACTAGGTGCCTATATTATGTAGAGTAATTTCATGGAAATTATTTCACGCCTCATTATATATTTTGATTACTCAACATTAAATACCTACTTAATTTATAGTTGTCAAGAGTTTATCTACCACTTAACTCTGAATCAGATTTCAAAGGAATCGTAAATTAGTAGTGTCAGGTCTGTTAACTACCTACTTAGATTACGTGAATCAAATTGCTTGCGACGAAAATGCCTTCTTAATCGAACCTTTTGTAAAACAAATTGATCGCAAAGGTCGGTACCTACCTAATTAAATATATTATGTTCCGTTACCCATCAGCTATTTAGTTCATCATTAGTTGCTTTCGAAACTTCAATGCTGATTTTTTTTTCATTAAAATAGGTACAAGCTCCTGAAACTCTTGGACTGCTTACAATTTTTTTTGTAAGCAGTCCAAGAGTACTACCTACCTAGTCTACCACTGCTTTCTTAATAAGGTAAATAGATAGATAGGTACTACTGTCGCTACACAAAATTCAAAATTATTGTAATAATAATAATAGCCATTGTCCTTTTCGTATCTTCCATCAAAATTTCGGCGATATATTTATGATGTCAGGTAGAAATCATGCAAAAAATAGCACCCGTATCATGCACATCATCTACGTTTCATAAATCAGCATCTGTTTTTAATCCATATGGTATTTAGTTTGATCACGCTTCATCCTATTTTTTTGCGCCTCTAATGCTTTGCTTTTAGTGGGTCTTTTTTACTAAATTCTACCTGCGACAAAGGTTGCTTACAATGAATTGGCCTGTAGTCGTTTTTTGTTTTGTTTGTAAAGGGATGTGCGTGACGTTTCCAAGGGCGGAAGGATAGGTAGTTTGGTTGCTTTGTTCAAATTATTGGAGTATCGTGAGGAAATGTGCAAATTACATAAATACATATCTTTAAATAGATGGGATCAAATGGGTGGAATCGATTATAATAAATACCATCGGGTTTTTGTTGTCATTGGAAATGTTGAGGATGCAATATGGATGGAAGCTTTATTGTATTTAATTATGTTCACAGATCGTGCAAACTCATATACTCAATTACTTCAACGTTGCAATCGATTTTACTACTATATCTCAGTCATCACCAGCCAATGTGAGGTAACAGAATTAACAAGATTGGCTGATTGACCTATTATAACCTGTGCCGAAAAAAAGTTATCATTTAGGTATTAGATAGAAGTTTCTCAGAATTAGACCAAAAATATGTAATCAAAGTAAATTTTCTAAGCTATAAGGCTTGCGTTCCACCTGATGACATGTGGCTATCATCCTCTCGTATGGCTATGGATGCATATGAGCGTTACGGGAGGGATTTCCATTATGTTGCTGACATTTACAAAAAATCTTTGCCAGGAGAAGTTCTATGAAAACGTCAATCCAAATACATTTTAGATTTGGTGGGTGGTGGAAGATACAGATGGACTATAATCATTTATATAAATACATTACTAAATATCATACTTAAGACACCTTTACGTTAATTTTTTCAACTATTTTTGAACGTAAAGAACTGAAAATATGTGTACCTAAAGATAGTAAGCAAGTAGTATCACTTTAGCTAACATAGATACAGATTTGACGTTACTATTCAGAAGACGAACATGCCTATTGTAATTGATTCTCAGAAAGTTTAAAAACAAACAAGTGCCTTCTTTTATTTAAACTGGCTGTTAAAAACATACAAAACGATCACATGCTAAGAAAAAAACTCGTCACACACAATGTGACTTGCCATACTGTCGCCAGAAACTATTCTCTTCTATTATACCTTATTGAAACATGTTTCTTTTTAAATATATTGGCTTGTGTTTTTTCCGTTTCTTCTTTAACTTTTTTTGTGTTCCTTTTTGTTGGAAAGATGCCTCCCTCGATGGAAGTCTAACTTTAGGAATACGTGATGAATTTTAAAATATACTTCCAGTGCCATGATACAGATATAGTTTATGACTACGTTTACTTGTCATATAGTTGTTGTTATAATAAATAAAATATAAATAAATAGTTAAATGTTATACGTACATTAAATACAAACAATTACAACAAATAAAAAATCTACTTTATTAAGTGGAATTTTAACAATTTATATGTTCATACATACTGTCATTATACTTACATGGTATATGTACCTACCTAAGATAAGAATATAAATGAGGTTTATTATGATCGAAAATACTAAATGTATTGTTTATGACATTATATTTAGTATTTTCGAAAATGTTACTATTGTCTACTACTACTTAATGTTGTAACAGTTACTATTAGAGACAACAATTCTGCGAATACCGCTATAATCGTAACCGTTTAAACTAAATCACTTGATTTTTTTGCGTCCCCACAAAAAAATACACGTAAAACTGTACTTGCAAAAAGAATAATATCTTATTCACCTTGAGACATTGCAAAACGAACCCATAAAGAACACGATCGCAAAATAAAATCTCGATTAGAAATTTAGGAGCGCTTTGGCCTTCCCTTACGGTCCCTTTTTGTAGCGGCCACTCCGCTGTGAGCATTATTATTTTATCGTTGTTCATCCAAGCACAAGAGGTAGAATAAAAATTTTGTTCGAAGAAAAATCGAAAAAAAATACACCTTAAGGTTTCGGATGCACGTCCTCGGGCCACGGATTGCTTAGAAAAAATAAACGAGAAAGTCCACGCCGAAATGACCTGCGTTTTTGTCCTCGATTTGTTTTCGTTTTTGTTACGTTTGAGTTCATTTGGAAGTAGCCATGTCTGTTGCTTACTGAATTAACTTAAATTGCCTTCGCTTTTTTGTGTTAAAGAAAATTGATTTATGTTCCTTTTGTGGTTATAATTTGGGAGGCTGTAGGGAATTATTAAAAAAAATGCTACTATTTATATTGAGAATAATAATTTGGCATTTCTGGATGCAATATCGTAATGACAAATACTGTTCATTTTAACACACATAAGTATTTATACAGTTAGGGGTATACGCGGGGGTACTAATGGTCCTTTATGTATTTATTATGTTATGTACATACCTTTTTATGTAGGAGTAAAACACTTAATTTTAATAAAAGTGTTGTTGTCTTTAAATATTTGTACCACTGCCTGAGGTTGGATGTTATATTCTAGGCTTATTATTAATGATGACGCATAAAAAAAGGCAATCGCCAGTGAAAGCGCGACCGGTGTTCGTACAGCCTCACCTCATGAAGGGTGGTTTATCCGGCAAGGCAGTCGTAATAGAGCCGTATACGAGAGCAGACGATTAATGATTCATGACCCCTCGTAGCGCAGTGTCATCAATATTATTCTGTTTGTATCCAACGCGTTTGGCCCACCCT
This sequence comes from Tethea ocularis, assembly GCA_963555595.1. NCBI lineage: Eukaryota > Metazoa > Arthropoda > Insecta > Lepidoptera > Drepanidae > Tethea > Tethea ocularis. Next base: position 5,919,927 of record OY741972.1, on the reverse strand, counting down.
CGCCCGCGCCCCGTTCATACATAAATAAGCGCGACACGTCGTCTTCTCTGATTACATCGCACCGATGTAGTGAGAAATAGTGTAGTCGGATGCTGAGCCCGTCTTTTGTTCAATATATTCCCTAGAGACACCGAATGAATAGTTAACACTGTATGCTCAACGTGCATGTTTACGGTTTCGGGTTTCTCTTAAAGATTTTAGATAAGGTACGTGAAGGAAATTTATTTGTTTGGTGGCAATAAGCTGATGTTACAATCGGCTTTAGTGTGAAGTTATGGGCTCCATGTACTCGAGTGATGTGTATCGTTTTTCAGACACCGTTTAATCCAGACCATTATTTTCCCAATATTTTTTAAGAACACTGAAATTAAGCTTTTTCCGCACAATCATAAAGGTGCTCGTGTCGTGTTACTGTTACTACTATAAAATATATTCATTACCTATGTAAAATAAATAAATGTATGAGTCATTTGCCTTAACTAATTTCAAATATTACAGTATGATTACTTATTGCTTACAAATAAGTCAATATTTTAACACTGGTGCTATATGACAATAAAAGAAACACGTCGTTACTGGAAATTACATGACGTTCCGTTACTCCTAAAGTTGATATAGAGTCTCTTGTCACGCGATCCGACGATAAAGCACGCTTCAGGCTAAAACTAAGTAAAATGTAAACTCAGACTGAATTCCAAGACAAACACAGATTTGATACTGGCTTTCTGAGCTCAATTCGATAAGTCCCGCTGATAATATCTCGTCCGTAATTAATTATAGGGCGGCGTTCTTGTTAAAACCTATGTCAACATTGTGAACGATAAAATGTTCGTTATGTCACAAATTAATATAACATTAAATTAAATTAGGTATTTAGTCTATTCAATAATATTTTGGTAGCCGTGTTATTTTTTTATAAATAAGCTCTATTCCCACTTGGAAATCTTAAATAAGCTATTGTATAGGGCACTCAGAATTTAATTTATAAGAAAAAAGGATTGCCTCGTTATTTGGGGAGATAATAAATAAATACATTTCCCTTTGGGTCGAATCCAGTGGCGTTAAAGCGCGTGGAAGAGGCCGCCTTGCCCCTGATAAATGATGTGTCCGCCACTGTTACAACGCTTCGCTTTTAATCCTCGAGCCACCATTGTGTCGACGACCGATTTTTGACATTAACCGTTTTCTTCGTCCACAAACGACACCTACGTTGTTCAGGTTTCGGTAAATAAGAAATTAATGGCCGCCTTTCCCCTTTATCTCTGTTTACAATCAATCAACCATATGCGCATGCTATCTATCTAATGGATGGATTGTCATATTGACTTATCGCTTGATGGGCGTTTTATTCAACGAAAAAAAAATGATGTTATCGGTAAACGTTAATTGTCTCTTGAATTTAACTAGGACTAGCAAATTTTATATTCAAAAGGGGAAGCTTTAGGTACCTTTATGTAAACTAGCATTCCGCCCCACCCACGATTCTGCATTTTACCCCCTTCCCATAGGGATTGAATTTTGAAAAAAGCCTGCCTAAGGGCTACCTGCCTATAATTATACACAAAGGTTTCTTAATTTTTCACTACTGATATAAAATCTTTAGTCTCCAAGGATACTAATATTTCTAGTTTAGGAACTAGGGCTATCAATTTATACTAATACCCTTGCCCAAAGTTGAATAAAGAAATTATAGATAAAGGTACCCTCTGAATGCGCAAAATATCAATTTTATACTTTGATTTTAAGGATTTGTGCAGCAACCAGAAAATCTAACAAATACTCCAACATCACGGTAAATGGATACCTACGTACACGCACAGTACTATATCTATGGAAACATAAAATCACCTTGTAATATTTTAGATAACATGTAAACATGCGGTTGTAGGGTTAAAAATAAGAAACAAACTGAGCAAGAGCAGTGCTCTGCGCATATACATAACATTGATTACATATTTTATGTTAGGTAAACTATTTTACTTCGTCCCGAAGTTGATTGGGATTCGATTAAAAGCAGCTGCCCAGCTGAAGGCGTAGACTAAGCCCTACATGCTGCGATGAAATGGAGATAGTTTTAATGCTCGTAAATTTCATTCCGAGAGTCCGACCGACCGACGTCCGATCAACTAATCGCTTTCGTCGGGGTATTTACTAAAGTTTCGAACTTAAATTTATGGTCAAAATATGTTACTATTAGCAACTTAATGTTTTAACAATAGGTGGGTATTTTAGCCTAGACCTAAAACTTTACTTTAAGCTTTACAGTGAATATATTATAGGGTTAGCATTACAGTGGCTAGAAAAAGGTTAGCAGCCTTTAATAAAAAATATAATTTTTGCTATATTGGTTTTAACATTATTGATTGAGGGTCCTACCTATTACACCAAAATTAAGTTCAAACGAAAACTTCAAGTTCCATACTTGCATGGCCAGCAAAATAGAATTAAATGGTTCACGCATCAAAAACTTCATTATTTAAACAAAGCACAGTAAGTCCATGGTGGGAGGAGCTTAAACTGCGTGCACGCAGTTGAAAATGTATTCAAAGAGGGAGGGAAGCGAAACAAGTGGGGGAATCAATAACCTATGTTTTGTAAAGATCCTAAGCAAGATAATAATGAAGTTACATTGACATTTGAGATTACAAGAAAACAAAACGCTCGAAAAATTGTTTATCTCAAAACGGGAGTGTCAAAATTTATTGTATCCCCAAAATTCCATTCCATCAATGCGCCCCAAATCTCTTTATCTTCGCATTAATCTTTTAAAACCCATAAAAAAGAATCTTTGGATCTTACCAAATATTTTGTACAAAATTGATGGGCGACCATCTCTTATCTAGAGCTCAAATCTATAATACCGACGATCAAAATTCCTAGAGGTGTCGATACAAGCCAAGAGTATGCTAGATGGATGAGATTGTTGCTTAATATAGCTTACTTTTAAAGCTTTGATAACGCTAGATAACATATGAAGAAAAAATATTTATTTTAATTTCAGTGTGATTGCATGATCATTATTCTAATTTGATTTTATAGGCTATAATCATTTTGATATTATGGTTATTTTCGATAATAACACAATTTTTTTATGTTATTACCTAATAATAGTTCAAAAGCTCAAATCAAAACGTTATACTTTTCACCAAGCTTCGACACACGGCTTCGAATTTATTCAGAGAAAGTTTGCTATTTCGAAGTTTGTTTTTTTTTAGAACTCTTGTAAAACTCAAACTTCAGGAACCTTAAAATCTATCTCCTAATCTAGATCGTTTTAAAAATAGTATAAGTAGTGTATATCTATTACTACCGTGCTGCCACTTAAAGTGTGAAACGATCATTGGGGTCCGCGTGGGCCGCATCGCAGTGGGTTCACGAAAACACGAGGCACCCCGTTGTTTTAGTGCACGAAAAAAGTAAATGAAATATGCCTTTTTATAGCATTTTTTATGTAAACCTTGGAGATTTTAAGTGTTGTGGTACTTTTTTAAAAACGAATAACCCGCAGAGAACAGTAAAGTTCAGTATAGATCGAGTAATGAATTCAACTCGAGGTTTTTATTTCTAATAAGTAATACATGTTTGTATCTTAAATTATCATTCAATAATAATAACATTTATTTAAAGTTAATAAAATCAATAGCTACAGATAGAGTCATGGAATTTGTATTTGAAAGCTGATTTAAAGTATTTAAAAAAAGCAAATTAAAAAATGTAATTGTCCTTTACCGGATCCTCCTGATTTCTGTATTCCTCGCACCATATTAGTAGAAATAAAAGTATTCACAGCTCTTAAATTTAAGCTCGGTTATACCTAACTTTTCAATAGTCGTTTCCCTTTTAGGCTTTGGTTGTATACCACTTTTGGCCTTATGTGACGTACCATGGTGAGATTGTGGTGAAATACAAGCCTATTCATAGCCTGTTCAAATTAATTAAAGATCCACGAACTCGCCCCAATAACGATAATACTATTACATACATTCTTTTAAATAATCCAAACACGTTAAAAACTTTCAATCTTACGTTTTCCTTGAATCTCTAAACAGAACTCGTATAAGAAATAAAAATCTTTTTATGGACACTCTTAAATCACCGACTAATTTTGAAGTTTCGACTCATCTGAGTAAACATTAACGATTGGAAGACAAACATTGGCGACGAGTAGACAAAAATACCAATAGGGTGGTAGAACGATCTGTCACGAGGTAGACAAGTAGCTTGTCATGGCCAATAGCGCAGATCAATGTTGCGTGCATTTGGCCACGCCACGTACCGCGCACGGAACATACTAATTTTGGAATCCTAAAATAATATTACCGAAGGCAGAGTCAGCAACTGTTGTATCAATACCAACCAAAACGTTCGATTGTGACTATTATTACCAATGTGGTAAGATATAACTCGAGGGCGTTGAATATTGTATCTTTAGATAACATCATTGTTAGATTGAAAAATAAACGGCTAGAATATTTTTTTTTTAAATCCAAAGTTTTGATTCTACTATGAACTGTTGAAATGATTAAAATTCTTCAAATATATATGAAGCGTAGTTTTGTCATGTTTAACAGATGATGTAAATCCACAAAAAACAAAAACTAAAGAAATAAACAAAATTCTTTTTCAAAGTTTTTTAAGATTGGACATTGGACATAAAATCAGATTTGCTTAGAATATTTTATTTGTCCAATATTAATTTCGATGCTGTATTTATTCGTGGCACAGTGAATGGACAGTTTTATCATCACGTCCAAAATATTTTAACGAAGTCAACGTGCACACATCTAAAATAAAAGAGAACATGTCGGAACATTTTTTGTTCATCGGACACGCCATTTAAGTCACAATCGTAAATTTTATTGAAATGTCGCAACAGCGATCGCCGCACGAGATGTCTTGTCTTCGGGGACGAATTTATGCGTAATTCGTAAACAAATTGACGTGTTCGGGACGGTCTTTGAAGGGAACTTAACTTGAAGATCTGACGCGTATTTTGAGACTTTTTGAATTTATATGATATGACTGTTATATCTTCTGTAAATTTTATTACTTACAGTACATTTCCAATTTAATTTTCAGATTGTGAAACATTAATTTTATGCTTTCTTGATTATTTTGCTACATAATATGATTTCAGTATTACTAAGACATTTAAAGTATCACTTGCACTTTTACTAATAACACCTCAGTACTCTTTCATTCTTTGTAAGGCTTCGTAAGTCGTAAAAAGGTATCAACTTACACAATGCTATTTGTCTTTTCATAAGAAATTGCGATTTTTCTGATGTATCTATTATTAGCTTCCGCTCCGTAGCTTTACTTTGATCTTACATTTTTTGGGATCTCAAACTCAAAAAATCAGTTTAAACATTGTTAAGAAACTAACGATCGCTATAATTGACTCTACCACTGGTCTCTTTGACTGTACCCCAATGATTCATGAAACAAAAACATTGAGTAAGGATTAACAGGATCACTAAGTCAGTGAACCTTTTAATTTGTAGTGAATTCATTCAATAAGAACAGGAGAAGTGTCGTAAACACGCTTGAGGTCTACGAAGGCGCTCGAGAAGTGAATGCTACAGGTTTTCTCAAAATGGCTTCCTGCTGTTCAGTGTCGTCATCTAAACGGCTATTAGCCGCGTTTTACGCGAGACGCGCCAGGCGTTCCAACTTGTTTATTTTTAATTGACTCCTAAATATCGTTATTTTTGGCCGTGAATCTTGTAAATCAGACATATTTATTAGAATGCACGAGAGCACTTTTAAGTGAGCCATTCAGTACTCCGTTATAAAGAATCGGGTATGGGCGTCTCGATACAGTTTATTTTCTTTTAATTAAGGATTTGCAGGCAGTTTAATGGCCCGCAATAGCCACAATAATACATTTCGGTTACATTGACATTCTTAATCGCTCGATAATATTTTCATGCTTATCTGATGTCATAAGAAGTAACGTTAGGAGCTATCGGCTGCGTCAGACATCCGTTCGTTATCGTGTTGAAACTTATCTGCCACATTAAATAAAGAGCTCTTTCGTTGATCGTTGCAAGCTCTTTTCTTCTAATCCATTCTTGCCCTAGCCCTGGGCTTTGTTTGATTGATACATTGTATTCACATTAATTATTTTGGTTGTTCAGCTACCACGAGCATCGCTTTGGCTTGTGTGACGGCGATTGTGGATTTTTTCTTTATTCAGTTTTGTTTTGCATTCCGCCAGCTGTGTTTGTTCATTGTCTCTTAGCTTTAAATGAAAAAAAAGAAGATTTTGTTTTATTCTTTTGCTGTCCCGCTCGCCCACAACTTTATGTGATGTCAAGTTTGGAATGAAGTATTATTATTGTTGCAGCGTGCAGTCTTTACGCAACGCTGCGTTGCATAAATTATTTAAGGATTTAATTTTAATTAAGTGGATGGATGAATTTAATTTATTCTTTGTATTCTGCATAATTTTGTTTCTAAAGAAACAGTTTTATTGTGTTGGCCATCCATGTAATCATTGTAATCATAATGTTATAAAAAAATCTTTGAGACAATGTCAAGTCACATAATAATACCTACCAATATTCATGATCACGTTTTAGTTCTCCACGACTTGCGTACGCGTTAAGCTTACTAATTTTAATGATATTAAATACATTCATACTTAAAGCTTTCACATTTCATCAGCCCAGTAACTTCGGAGATTACCTGCTACATCCAAACTAACAAACATTACCTCTTTACAATATTATTAGTAAGTATAGACTTGAAAAAAACGTGGAAAGACATTTCAAGCTACTAAGAGACAAAAAGACGTCTAAAATATATGAAACCCCAATTACACATCACCTTGGCCCTTTCTATCCTGACCTCTAATTCTTCATCACCAGATCCATTTCTAACCTAGGTCCAGCACATTATTGAAGATATCTGGCCAACGTGACTGTAATAACGAGTACCTAATCTGCTCAGTGGTCACATCACGATTCGACGTTTCATGAAAATTAGGTCGTTTACTTATTTATAAACGTTTGACCTGCTCGATGTTTATTAATCTTTGTTCCTTTTAATTAATTGGTTTTTTTTTATTTATTTTTTTGGTATTTATGACATTTTACAAAATTCTTAAAGGCAATAAATACATACCCAAGAATATAGTTAACTGAGTCTCTAATACTGAAGTCACTATTTTTGTTTGATTTTTTCCAAGAAATTGCAATCAGGTACCGACCTACTATCATACTGGTCATTTAATACAACCTTAACTCTATGACTACTTTGGAAGTTAAATTGCACTAAAGCATTTTGTATGGATGTGCTTTTAGAAAGTTATATAATGTAGTCAGTCGTATCAATAGAAGTTTATTGCTATCAATGAAACACGAGGTATTGTATTGTAAGACCATTCAAATTAGTTAGATATGTAATACTTTGTGACACTATCAATCATATGAATTGACATGCTTATCGACGGATTTGTATTGGAATTAGGTGTGATTTTAGATATGTCACTGTGTGTCAATTGAATTCTAATTCAATTATGTTATAATTGCTAGCTATTTCAACCAATTCCTGAAATAATGAATCATATAAAACTAAATAAGTTTCCGTAAATATACAACTCACACACTATGTTAGTATTATGAACCGGTGTTTTAATATTTGATGTATAAAATGATTTAGTTTTTAAGATTCGTTTCTAAAATTGAAAAGCGTAACGATATGACACCCTACATGTTAGTGTTGAGGTTTTTGTAAGTACCTACTTATGAATAAAAAAATAAAATAATTTTATTGAATTTCTAAAGTACCAATCTCTCAGTATTAGATTTTTGATTAATAAAAAAAAAATTTTAACACATCAATAGGGTTCGGCTTTGAGCTTTGAGTAGAACCCTAATAAAACAAGAGAATCTCAACTTTGCACACTAACTGCAAACTTTTGGAATGGAATAACTTTTAAAAATCTTTAATTAGAAATACTCTAGACTCTTGAAAACTTTACTTATCGTAAACTCCAGAATGGATTAAGCGAGAGTTATGAAACATAGATAAAACAAACTTAATTGAGTATACATATGCTCTTCTACTTATTACTGAGATTAAAGCTCTGTCTCTAAGACTTAAGATAACGGGAGAAACAGTTCGTTGACCTGGGTTTAGTCTCGATTCGCGCTGTAAATGAGCACTAATAGTTGTTCCAAACGTGTGTATTGCTATATCAAGTTATGGTTTGTAACGACTTCCTAAGGAGCTATGTAGCGTACATACTGATTACGCGTCCCACATGCAATGTAGATTCCATAATAACAGGCTTGCACGTGCATATTAAAGAATGAAGTTTGCCAACAGTCGAATACTGATGTACTTTTATTGGTATAAGTACAGATGTTCGTGATAAATTATGTATACGTAATGAGCGTTGTTAAATATGCATACTGCAGCTGAAAAGACTAGAAGACAAGTAAATTGAAAAATATAATAATATGGTCTCATGTATAATTAATCAATATCACTGAATGCCAGATGCGAATATTCATAATTCGTTTATAAATAATTATAATACTGAATCTGCAATATCTGTGGGAATTATTGTTAGTTTTGAATTATCGGCTACGTCCCCGGTGCATGTCCAATAAAATATAATGTGCTTTAAATTATCGCACATTACTAATGTTAAATTCTTGTTACAGGTAACGAATAGCAGGAAGGATGACTTCCTTCAATTCATGCAATTGAATGTGAGTTTATTGTAACCGCACGCTTAACGTTTTCAATGGCCGTCAATTATAAGTCTTTGACATAAATTTGTCGTAAATAATGAAAACTTTATAATAGAATCTTTGTACTGACGTAACTTAAAAGCCATTGGAAACATTTCGTGAACATCCGATCCATTCTTTTGATATAGAGCGGAAATCTGCGAAATTGGCTACGCATATAACAATGTCACTGAAGCCCACAAATAAAATGCTATAGAATGTTTGGCAAGAGCCACGTTCTGGTATCATTTCAATAAAAGTTTATTGTATTGAAAACTGACAATGGGTGGCACAGGAAGTGATGTGCGTTCGTGTTTTGAAGCAAGTGGACTGTTTATAATTTGTTCATTGTGAACATGTAATGGAACGCGTCCACTGACCGCCGACCTATTGTGTTCGGATGCGCGACTGATGTCGCCTTTTCTAATTGGCTTTTTACACTACACACAAATAACGAGTTCACCTTTTATAAGCAGGGATCGCTTTGCAAACTTACGCGTTGATGTTTGACACCGGATAAAGTAAATACACACGTACGATTATTTCCTATTATTAGAAAAAAAATACATAGAATTTATCTTGTCATAGTACAAACTAATGAATAATAAGCACGACTTAGGAATCAGTATTTTATTTTCTCTTTATATTTGTAATATGTATGTATCAAAATACCTACTAGTTTCCACCCAGAGGATTTATCCACATCCTTGAAGAATCTTATGTTTTCCCAGCTCTTTAGCCGTTATTATACTCCACTTTTGAATACCCCGCGGGATATCGGATCGGCTACAGAATAAAAAGTATCCCATGTGTTATTCTAGGATTTATGATCCCTCTAAGTACCAATATCAATCCAAAACCGGGTAGGGGGCAGCGCGTTAGGATATTTTCTTAAGACTCTGATTTTTTATTAGATTTATAGCTCAACTTACCTAAAGTTTACACTGAAAAATATTTCTTAGAAATCAACCGTATCCCCTAAAGGTCAGTATGTAGTATTAAAATGATATTTCGCATATATTATAGTAACCGATGAACACGGAAGCTTAGAAAGCTTATCTATAGTTATGCTCCTACAATACCCATATCTAAGCAATGTAGCATAAATCATGAATGTAACTCCCATCATTACATCGACTTATGACCAAGGAATGATCGTTCAAGCGCGAATAAAGTCAAAATACACTCGCGCAAGAAATTCTGTTATAATCTGTGCTCAGTAGTCAGATTACAATGGCTACCGCAGGAATGCGCGATAACTAATCGCATTACGTCTCTTAATAATTAATTCTCGTATATTTCATACGATGTGATAGACGTTATCTTTAGTCTCATCTACATCTGATACCAAGAACCGATACTTTACTACCATAACCAATTTATTGTGAACTCTCCGTCTTTGTTTCGTCACCCGGTTCCTTATCAAACCATGATGCTCGAAAGGTTCATGTTGTTCTGGACGTGTTTTACTATCGGCTCGCGACTGCAGACCTCCTAGTGGGTCAATCGTTAACTGTTTATGTGATTTTTATTACCGTTTGTGAACTATATTAAAATGCTATGTTAAAATTCTAAACACGTAACTAGTAATTTTATGACTAGTGGAGAACGTTGCTATTATACCTACATAGTGGTGAAGTCGTAAAATAACACCTACTTTACGTGGCTTTTGGCCTCCAATAATCACAATTTCAACAAACAACACTTGATAGTAGGTTCTGTACTCAGAAGATCCGAAGTGTAAACAGTGCCTTATTGTTGAAGCAACTCTGTCCGTCAGACCTTCCTCTCAGAGATCTAAGTTTCTAGCTCCAAAACTAGCTACAAGACAAAGTTCTGAAATTTACACATTATATTATTATGTATTTCATTAAAAGAAGATATACCGTCGCAAGCAATAAAAATCAATTGATATGTTTTTGGAGCGTAGTCCATTTCAGAGAATCAAAGAGATATTTTTTTAAAACAACTTTGAAATTACTAACGTAGTTTTTAACTAACGGCTGTAAAAGAAAATCCAGATTCCACAAGCGTAAACTTTTATTCGTTCATACATCAACCACAATAAAATTCTAAGAATCGTCTTTTTACTTCAGGACTTTATTTCTCAGAAACTTACTGATGAAGCCAAGGCGGAAGACTCGTATTTCAAACATACCTATCTCTACTAAATGTATAAACCATCATAATACTTATAATATCTAGCTGAAAATCTCATGTTATCTTCCCATGAACGTCAAACAACTATAAACTACCGACATGGCATCCTCGTATTATAAACTAATAAATCCATGCAATGCTCCGCTCGGGGCCATATCGGGCCAGGGAGGATATACAGTGTGATACAATATGGCAGTAAAGCCAGCTTTCTTAGATAAGTCGGGCTCAATGCACCGCGCCGCTCAGCCTGACAAATGTTCGAGTGACTGTGACGTCACTGCCTACAGTGAGCCATCGCAGCTTTGGATGTGGAGTGAATTTATTTTGTAGGACGCTGGCCCGCTTTGTGACTACTAAAAGCTATCTTGACGATATTGTTAGGGTATTCCATAAATATGATAAATGGATAAGTTTTATAGCCCTTTCTTATATGTGATAAGTTTCACTGTATCTTTTGTTTAAGGTAAAACTGGATACATTTAGGATGGTAGGTAAATGAAGACTAAACGCCAACTTAAATATACTTATAGCCGATCTAAATACTGAGCTTTATTTCAAGCATAAAGTATTAACGATCATAAAAAAATGGCTGTAATTATGTTAGAAAAAAGTTATACGTGAACAAACAGAATTGAGAACCTCCACCATTTTTTTTTAAGTTGGTTAGAAAGAAAATGTTGCAAAGGTTTTGTTAAAAACATTTTTGTTATTCAACAAGTAACTTGATAATGCTTGTTTAAATTAAAATTTATCGCAGTTCATAATAACAAGAGCCCAACAGGAAAGCTCTAAAGTAAGCCTGCAAGCAATAAACGCTTTCAGGCTAATCCACAATTTAATGCAAGATAGTGTAGATATTTTAATGTATGTACCAAGATAAGCATAAATACATAAGATACAATGTGCTCTGGCAACAGTAGAAAGCGTTTACTTAGCCAGTCTTTGTTTTTGCTGAATTAATCAGCGTTTATACCTATATAACGGGCTAGTCAGACTCGGTAAATACATAATCTTTTTTCCTTTGTACTCCTCTAATGTTCTTAAGAAATTCTGGAAAGCGTTTCTTTGTTCGATGTTGTTTATAAAAAATCTGCAAACACAACTCCTATTGTTTCAGTTATTATTACGTTATACCTACACAGTTTTTAATTTTAACGGTATTTGAAACAATAACTTGTTTTTGTGATGAGAACTATATCTTTAGAATTATTTTATTATTATACCTAATTACTTAAGTTAGTTCAGATTTTAATTAAAACCTTTCATATTTTTAAATTCCATTTGAGCTATTAAGTTAACACCAAAAGTTTCGTCTCATTTAAGCTACCAAGATCAATTTTACTTAAATCAAAATTAATGGACACGATATTTTTAAAGTTAAGGTCATTGTCTTAATTTTAAATGCATTTATTTAGGTAGGTATGTGTAAGATCGTATTAATTGTGCAGCCAATTGAATTAACTAGCTAAATCCGTATTCATTGATTTATCGACATTTAATATCTCTTAGGCAACTCGGCATTTAAATGTGAACTACAGTTCACCTGCAACGTCTACGATACGTCCAACCAAACATTCAAGTCAAAGGTCTCTTGCCCAATCCAATTTATTCTCATCACAGATTCAATAGTAGTTTTTGTCAAACGCGATATCGTCTTGAATATTTTAATTAGAAAGTACATAAATAAGCTATTACGTCGACAAACCGTTGGAGGAGGTTGTGGCGTGACCACGCTACAAAGCGTAAGGTAGCCGTTCATCCGTCCGCTTTTATAGACTAAATTGGATACCAATCGAAGCGTGACGATTTTATCTCACAAAAAACCAAACCCTTTCATTGGTGTCTTTACGTAATTTTGAGCACACAATAGACAGGTCTCGGTCGCTTCTTATCGTAAAGAATAATATTATGATATTGGGACTCTCACGATACTATAAAATATTGCTTTTGCACGTTTCTTACGATGCGCGAACTATTGTTAGATTCGTATAAATACATTCGGGTATGTATCGCATTATATATTTACACCATCGCACACTTTTCATGTGCTGTCTCGACCAAAAAATATTGTTGCGCAAATGGAATGAGCACAAACATCTGAGAAGTTTTCTAGGTTAATTATTCCAATTTAAGTTGTAACTCAGTGAAGCAGAGAATTCTACCTTGGGAAGTGATTAGCACTACCATAAAGTCAAGCTACAAAGCGTGCTGGCCCCGGAGATTTATGGCGTGGCAACTAGAGCGAGTGTACCATCACAGTAAATATCCGCCTTACGCTTCCACTTCCTCTGAACTCCTTTCTATTGATTTATTGCGAGGGTTTTAAAAGCTAACTTTTTATAAAGCAACTCTGGCCAGTTGTTTCCAACTGTCTGCAGCATCTGGCTTCTTTAGCTCAGTTTTTACTTGCCGTTTGGATAACTTTGTCATTTTAAAACTTCGCCGCTAAAATGATTTTAAAGGGTGCTCGCGGACTACCGATAACAATACCTGATGTCTGTTCGCTCTGCAGACTTTTACTAAATAAATTAAACTTCGCAATAGATTGAAGAACAAACGCAGACACGGACAGATGAATAGTAAATGAATGCCGTACCATATTTAATCGATGAAGCAAAGGAAAGTTCTCATTATGTTTCTGCAAACATAAATCCTTATTAATCCTCATTTGGAAGTCAATTCAATAAGCAATAATGAGAGACAAGCCTCGACTATAAATTGCAAGGAGTACTTTCTATCTTGTAGTTAATATTATAAATCAAATGCTCCTGTACTTGTCATCGTTGCAGTAATGCCAATGTTCGTTGGTAGATAAACCGGATTACTTTAAATGTTTATTCGTCGACATGAATTTAGTGTTAAAGTGCGCCTACACAAGCTTGTCGGTTGTGCTAAGCGACTGGGGGCGGGTATTTTGTATTACGGTTACTTGTGCTATCTTCATGTCAGTTTATTTAGCTTAACACTAACTTAATTGGCTATAAATTAAACGCTGGAAGTTAGCTAGTTACCAACGCTTTCTCGTCTTGTTAGATCCGAGTATCGTAACCGGGTAAACTGGGAAAATTTATATTAGTATTGTAAGTCCATGTGTATAATAAACAAGTATAGTTAATTGTTAACCATGTTAGGCTTTGACTTGTATTTGTGTTTCTACAGATTCAGCTTTCACGTTCTAAGTATTATTGGAAAAGTCCAACCAATATTTGAAGTTCGTTTAGATTTTATGTGATTGGAATCTTCAAGCTAAAATCCGTATAAATAAATATTGCGAGTTAATTTTAAATATCAATACCTAAAGCAAACAACAAAACATTTGTTCTTGTATTGATAATAAGTAACATTTTCTACATAGGTATATAAAAGTTTCATAGAATTCTTTATTTCAATACCATGTAGGGTTTTATCGTGAACAACTTTTACTATGAGACCAGCTCTGAATTAGCCAAAAATCATACGTTTCGATACTAAGACCCTTTTATAATAAAACTAGCTTTCCGCCCCGCGGTTTCACCCGCGATGCCTACGTCATAATAACTATCTGTATGCCAAATTTCAGCCCGAAACTTCCAGTGGTATGAGTCGTGCGTTGATAGATAAGTCAGTCAATCAGTCACGCTTACTTTTTATATATTTAGATAGAAGATAGATATTATTTTTTAGCGATTTCACAGTCAGTTCCATAGAGAAGTTATTTAGTATGAAAATTTGCGGTATAATACTTAAAATAAAAGTATTTAATGTTTATAACTAATCTCAGAATTCCAATACCAATTCGTGCCAAACAATATACTTATATACTGACATTCACAGCGATCACTTATTATACACACTACCTACATCAAACTCCCCCAGGTCCTCCACTTGTTTCTAACTCACGCTTGTTCCACTGATGTCGTCTAAAGGTGGAGTCACAATTAGCAAAACCTAGTACCTAAGTGTCTGCGATGTACGCCCTCCTTTATAAGCCATGGGGGTTCTAGTTTGTTAAGGCGATGCATATTCTTTAAAGTTTACAAAAAAATACCTACTTAAAAAGATTTTTATTGTATGTTATTTTGTTTTTACTCAAGTTTCAGAGGAATAATATAAATCAAAATTTAAAAAAAATACAATATCACACCAATATGTTTTGTTCTCGATACAAAAACCATACCTACGTTGTGGTCGCTCCCATAAAAGATTTCCACGTTTTATGGGACATAAAATAAATAATGTGCTAAAAGTGCATTATAAATATTTTATTGTAATCACCCAATAACAATATGCCGGCTCAGCATATGCAGATGATAATCCTCTTGAGAATTTCTAAGTAAGCCATTTACATATTGAATAGAGGCACTCCGCCTTAATAGGTCTACATAGTTCCCACTATACCTAGGAGGGATTACCTCACTTTACACGTGCGGTGCTCTCCTGTTTACCCGAAGGGAAAGAGAGAACTTTATAGTGTTTGTGTCCCACTCATGTAATTCTTTCAGCCTGTTTGTCTTGGATTAAACGCATGTCTTTGCTTTTAACGCTACTGTTTGTTCGCCCGCCTACATAAATATTTGTAAGAGAATGCGGCCATTTACTTACCCGGTTATGAACCCTTTAATTGCTCTTCTTATTTTATGCTTTTGAAATACGAGGCTTTGATAAATTTAAGCTGCGCCGCTGGTCGTAAACGCACTCGTAAAAAACTTGCGCTCCAGATAATGTTTTAAAAATAAAGTAAATGTATTAATCTAATTGGAAATCATATGAGATTTGATATGGGTTACGTTACTGTTCTCATCGGAGATCTCTATCAATGGAATGCCCTTTAGATTGTGAGATCAGTCTAAGTGTTTCGTGCAACTGTACATATATTCGAACTAATGATATATCTCTATTGTTCACGTCTCAGATCGATAGGTACACTCGTGAGCGAAATGCAATCTGGAGATAATTAGAAATGATTTGGATATTTGTTTGCATAATAGATTTATTGGTGTCTTTACAGTTGTCACATAACTGTAATGCTTCATTTTTATTAAAGCGATCGTTATAGACAGTTAGTATCTAAAGACATGAAATTAGTCAACACGATATGTATTAGTATAGGTATACATTTTTTATTCAATGGCTTTGTAGAGAGGTTTTGTTCTGATTCCTTCTCATGTTCTTAACATTTTATTGTCATGAATTTTTATCTTACTGGCACCACGCTGGCACACGCTGGGCCACGCCCCGTCGAGCCTGTTTCTTTTGGCACATTTCAATCACTTAATTTAGTTTTATTATTTTTATTTAATACACCTTTTGAATATTAAGATGGTAATCTATTGTGATGTTAATTGGGGTCATAAAAATATATTTGATGTCTATCTGAGCACATTAATTTCACTTAATTTAAAGTGGATAGGTCATAGGTATTCATAAAATAGATAAAAAGCAAATATAAATATTTTTAAAGGAGATATAAAAAAATATTTTGTAAATTGAAACAAAATATACAAAAAATTAAATTTCTATTTACGATATACGACTGACCATAATATTTACATATGAACCGAACATAACTAAGCTCGACGCTTAAACAATGAAAACTTATTCAAACCTACCTATTTGATGTGGTACAAGCATAAATTGAAATAAAATGATCGCATCTTACTCAAATGGAACCAGTATAAACGACGCGTCACAACTTAAATCTGATACATAGGAAAACATAACCATTTCTGAGAGCTCTTTACGCCTCCACTGTACCCTTCTGTTGCAAACTAATACTGGTTGCGGATAATTTTCGCATTGCGGCAATCGGATTCGGTGTCGATATCGTTTCATAACGGTCCTTGCATCGGGCCTGCATTCTACACGATTTTCTTCCAACTTGCATCTTGATTAGGTACGTTCGTTTTATCTCAAATAATCTCTTTGGAATCCATAAAGGACACTAAACGTTGGGGTACCTAGTAGGTACATACGTACGTAGTATACGTACGTAGGAAGATTTATTGACAAGAAAACCTAATAGTTGAGGAAAAAATAAATAAGAAGTAAATCAACTGGTTAGTATGGTTATGTATTACCTACTACGATTTTTTTATCATTTTAATAATCGAAGGTTTAAAATATATTATTCTGAATACATTATTTAAAAATCACACATTCACTTACCATCGGTCGAACAATCAGAGAAATGATTGATTATCCCAATTGAATCATGGTTCGTTAGTAACCGCAACCACGCGCACATCTGTCGCATGGTCCATGGAACTTCTGAGACTTACAAAAACCGACAGGCTCCGCAAGAACAAGATGGATATACTCACATTTACGAAAGTCAGAAAAGGATAGATTTGAATTATATTATCCCAAACGGATACAAGAATGTCCTTCAAGTTCAATGAATTTCGACGAAAAATTCTGTTTGGTTGACAAAAAATACGATAATAGGAATTCATAAGCTGTCATAAGCGACGTTCTTGATACGAATGAGCCAAGAATGAGTACGTAGCGCTTATTTGGTACATTCGATACATTCCTTTTTGATGCTTAATTTATTGCGATCCTGAAATGTTTGTTCCAAAATTAGTAATACATAAACCAACTAGATCTTGGAAACGAAACAAAACAACATTTAATAGTTTCTGGTAATCCTTTACATGTCTCTATCGTAAAGGGGAATATATCTGTAACTGGGATTTAATACAATATAGGCTCGGCGCGCGCCGTCTTTGGGTGGATTAAGAAATTTGATAAATGAAACTTGCTAAGAATATTTTAGAAACCAACATCAGAATACCGTAAAACACCTTGGTTACAGGTTGGGTAATGTTTTGTTCATCGATATTTTTATGATCGGATGCTATATGGCTAACCAAATAAATTGGATTTTTTATAGCACAAACGAAATATTGTTTTTGGACGCTACTAATTTTAAAACGTTTTAGTATGCAGTAAAAGCGGCCGTTTTATTTTACATAAAGTCTTTGAATTTATCGTCGTTGGTACGTCTGTGACAGTGTACGATGTCGCCTATAAAAATTACTATAATGGGTCTTTTTTATTAAATGAGGAATTCAAATATACTTAAATCTCAATCCGTTCAATCATTATATTATCGTAGCACCACCGTATCGTAACATAAATCAAACTGCGCTATCTTATTTTGGATATTAATATTTAATAACATAATCGCTGAAGAGCAATACCGGTAGGTCGAGGCAAATATTGAAATGCTGGCCCTCGGCCACTTAACGTACGGAGCCAGTTTTCTTATTGGAAATGTATGCTATTGTCTCCGGTGAGATATAAAATACCGATATGACCCTACGACGTCTTCGTTGCAAGAAATATTCAAGGGATACGGCCCACACTTTTAATAGCGGTTACATCATTTCCACACAATGAGAGCGCCGTCCACACCCATTCTCTGTCCGTATGATTTGAAATTATAGCACCGTTTTATTTGCTCTCAGCGCATTTATATGCGGTCGCCGAGCCGCACAATGTGCCACAATATTATATGTTAAGGCACCTACATACATAACGCGCACCGGCATCGGCATCGGCACTGGCGGGCGCGTTCGGCTGCTGCGACCGATGTGTCGCACATGTGTCGCAACGCGCTCGTGTGGGAGGCAGAATGAAGCAGTAATTTAATCCTTGATTGTGTTCCCATTTAATTTATTCGCCGCATGATCAAATTTGGTACGTGTTTGTGACCATTTATATCATTGTTAGGTCGGTGGTGGCAGCTTGATTTAATTCAGCTTTCTACGTGGAGTCTTACGCACCGAGGCGGGTGACAATGTCCCTATTTAAATGTACATTTAAAGTGTACTGTTAAGTCCCGAGAGTCGACAATCATCGCAATTATAGGGTTAATGTAAATAAAAATTGACTTGACATTGTCTTCGAAATATAATACAGAGTATTTGCTCTAAAGCGAGCAATTTTCATAATTAGGTACTCGGTTATGCTTAAATATTTTAGATGAATAAAACATTTTTTAGCTGTATCGCCATGTAATAAATTATCCATGTATATTGGAGTAGTTTTTTAGAACGTCCTGGTGTAATTTAAGTATAGTTTAAGGATCATAGTCCTATCATAATAATTATAGGCGGTCCGACAGAAAGGCAATGGGTATAAAAACTTAATGATCCTATAATATAACATCAGTAAAGTAAATTGGCAGGATGCGTTCAAAATGAGTAAATGGGTCAACACTATGCTTGGTTTATTTTACATATATTTTATAACTATCCGTAACAAGCGTATCTATAATCCTACACCAAAAAGGCTTTTGTATTAGTTTTTACAAGACAAGTAATTTTATAGGTGCTTTGTTTCAAAAGTGTTTAATGAATTCCATCTCACGTTTTCCAACGACTTTGAAATACATTTTATAGTCTTGTCTAAAGCTAAGATAAAATTGTTGTCTGTCAGAGGTGGGCAAAAAGTTGTACAACGAATGGAGCTGATGAAAATAATAATGTTGATACCTCGGCGTTATACTCAGTGCAATATACGCCAGCTATACGAGTCCATATTTCATGAAAAATTCATACCATGGCCGGGACCTAATGATGTCGATGCCATCTTTTATTGCCAACAGGGACATATTTTTCATTAATCGTTTATTATGATACTACACGTTTATGATACCGTACGCATTTGAGTTGAGTCCTTATAAACGAACACTGGTGACTTTGCACATAAATTCATTTATGTTTCTCGGTATGGTAGTGAAACATTGATTTTTCTTGTACGCACTTGCTTTTCAGCTTTTTACCTCTGAATGTTTCTACTTCCGTGATGTTTTAAACTGTATAGTATTTAAACCTTTATCATTGATTAGAATTTACAGTTTGATTTCAAAGTACTTCGTATTGGTACTTAGTTTATTATTATCTTACCAAATATTTTTTTTCAATTTATACCATATTAATATATCACACCATTTAAATTACAATTCCAAAAAAACTCTAGACTGCTGCTGCCGCAGATCAGCAAAGGGTTCATCTTAATAATAAAAAAAAACACCTCAAACCATATTTGATATTAGCTGTATTAAAAGACCCACTCGTTTTGTTTCTAAAACATTTTACTTGTTGCAACCCGTTTATTTTTATCCCACTGCAAGCATTAGGTACGAATAACCTATTTTTCAGTAAGGAATGGCATTGAAATTGAATTTCTTTTAGTAAAAACGGACGGTAATAGAGTTTACCTACAGCTGATCAAATAAAATAGCAACTACCGTTGGAGACAGGGTACACATTTGCCGTGCTCAGTTCATTCTATGTTTGTAACCTATTACTTAGAATTTATTGTGAAATCAATGTAAGTAGTTCAAAGATTTTTGATCTGAGAAACTGTAAGTCAAATTAAAATCAGATTTTTAAACAGAATAAGCAGCTTTTCAATCTTAGAAACTAGACATTTTTCTTGTTGTACTTATAGTGTGCTACAAGAGACCTCTTTAATCGTTACAAACATCAGGCACACTACATACTCGCCCCATTTTCTTGTTCCGCTACTAAACTTCAAGTATCTGTTCTCCCAAGAAAATTACGTTTTTTCTTCACCATTTGGCGCGCTAGCTTAGATTGTATTTTATCTTTATGCGAAATCATAATTCATGTCGTTTTTGCCCCTTCCCCAATGGAGGCTGTTAGGTGTTTAATGTTTTTCCTTCTATCTGTGTTATAATATGCAAATATCGTCTCCATTGTTTATTGTAATCGACAAGATCGCAATTTGTGATACAATTTAATTGATGCTACCGTCCTTAGATCTAGATTTGTGTGTATTTTCTTTGACGTAGCAACTAGCAATGTTGGCATTATAATAAAAACCGCCCAAAAATCTCGAAAGTAACATAGTACAAGTGATTAAGCTCAAACGATGTGCTGTTTGATCAACTAAGAAAAACTTGTTTACATATCATATTTCGTAAGCTTGTGGCATTTATTTTGTACGGACCTTCAATTTGACCCCCAAGAGCGTTTGCTCGCTACCCACAAAACAAAATGATAAATGAAGATCGGTAGTTACGCGTTACATAAACGCTGATGGATTGATTGTAAACGGCCATGTGTACCCATCGATCGATTAGTTCCTGCTCAAGCGCACCCCGGGGCCCAACTTATGGACGATTATCTTTAATGGATTTTGTTAAACTTTTAAGTGTTGGTATGCGAGATCCTCTTTTGTTTTAAAATTATAATCCATCTTGGATCTTTCATTTTCTATCCAGGTAAATTTAACGTTTAACTTCAAAATAACTGTTAGAATGAGCGTTACAACATTTATAACTCCCTTAAATTTATCGATGCTTTTTTTGTTCTCCCAATTCCAGTTCATAGGCTCACTTTCAATCACCGAATGATCCATTTTTTCCATTCGATGATATCGAAAGTCAAATACGAAAGATTAATTAAATAATATTCAATAAACGTTGTTTGATTAACAAAAGGGTAATCTGCGGCGGCATCTAACACAAATACGAGGCCACTCGACGGGCTGTGTTTTCAATCACCGTCATTCATTATTCACTCACTTCCCTTTGCAGTTGCCGAAGTATATTCACTCGTTTTGTTTTGTTTAACTTTCATATTTCAAACTCTCCAAAGCGAAGTCGTGCGATATAATATGCTTGTAATAATTGAATTAGTTAAAAAATCTTTGATGGCAATATTTGGAAAGCCATTTCGATTAAGAAAAATCTAGAAAACGTAGCTTTACTAAATGCTGGATCAATAGGTAAGTGACTATTCAATTAAGTAATCCAAGACAGCTTGACCTTAATAAGAACGTTATAAACATAGTGCGCATTTGTATTGTAGTCGCAATGCGTAGACTTCAATCTCGAGTGTATTTTTTGTTATCATTAGTTGACGTGGAATAACACTTCTGAGCCATAGTATCGTGGACCAAAAAAATAAATTGTGTGAAAAATTACGATGATTACATCTAATAACGGGTGGATGGTCGGAGTCGTTTGATGGCCGCTGCCACAGATTGGCATCATTAGCCGCAATGATAGTGACCTAAAAGAGTAATTATGTTTTCTTTGCTACTCTTTGTTTGATATTACCTGCTTTCTAATGTTCTTTGTTTTGTTTGTATCAGTTAGGTATCTAGTTTCCATAGCTACATGCTACTTTGTTTAGTTTTAAATCAGATTTTGTAATAAAGAATGTTCAAAAGACAATTATTCATCGTGATTTTGATTACACCTAGGGTTCAAAATAAAAACCAAATTCTTTTTATGCCTATAAAATTGTATTTTTCAATCTACTATTACCTAAACTAAACTAATTGTATTTGTATCCGGGTAGGAAATTGAATCATTATGATGTTATTAGTTTAAAATAGACACCGAAAATGTATTTTAATTCGAACTACATTTTACGATTTCTCATAATTACATCAAGGTCGAAGTATAATAATTATAGTCGTAAGAGCTTTAATAATCTATCTAAGTAATGTAATTTAAGCGTTAGGTTAAAAAAGCATATCGTTTATAAAGCGCATGTCAGCGTCATCTACGAAATGTTCCGTATAATAATAATAATAAAATAACTTTTGGGGCTTCTTTTTGTTATGCCTATTTAGTTAAAAATTAAATCTTCTGGTATTTCAAGTGGCGATTAGCGACGGTAACCACTTACCATGAGGTGGACCGCCTGCCTCCTTGTCAACATTCTGAAATAATATTAATAATTATTTAATTGATGAAGTACTGAAATGTTTAATCAAAACATATCTTTCAATCCTAAATCTTAATGTTTGGCACATAGAAAGGTTTCAAATTTCAAACAATAAAATATGATTCAGCTAAAACACGTTAATGACACTTAACATAAATTCCTCATCCTAAACATGAAAGCACTTGACATTAAAGACACTGTCCTGAGTCCACGTCCCAGCTTCGTCCCCATTGGCATATCAAGCAATTAAAGCGAGCGACCGTCTAACCGACGGTAAGCAGATGCCTGTCACTTTTATCAAATACATTAAACTGGTTGCTCGAATCGAACATTTATTCTCTTCTTTTTTTTCTACGTCCCGGCATAAAACCCTCTCTGAACTCAGATAACGAGTAATGTATTGGTGCTCCGGCGAATAATTAAATGTCCCCTTTTATATTGACTTCGGGTGAAATTAAAGTGCGATGTTGAAGTTCTAATTAAGCTCCTAAAAGAGCTTTATTTTCGTGATGAGTTTTAATATTAGCTCCAAATAAACTAAGCTTTTTGACAACTTGATTAATCCGTAAAAGTTTCACAATTGACGTTTGCGTAACGAGGGAAACTTTGAACAATTTAACGATCGCCTTTATTAATTTTCTTTAAACTGCTCATATAATCTGATTTGATACTAAATATTTACGTTCAAAATATCGTTGTAGCCACAAATAGGAAGTTAGAAATGAATTCTAGAGGAACATTAAAATTTTATTTTATTCCCTGTTATTCAAAAGTTTGTTCCCTAAACAGCTGTAGACAAAATACCTACCTACAACCTTCTAAAATATTGCGTACTTAACATGAAACAAAATATATTATAATATTGGAAATGTTGTTGCTGGTAACGAATTGGAAATTAGTTTCCATTTAAGTCTTACTTCATTTCCCAAGTTCAGTGTTTGAAAGCTTAAAATTTATTGACGTCTTCGATGTCTGGAATATTTATTGTAAAAGACAAGACTTCATGCTTGTAAACAAAGACTGTATGTTAACTAGGTACTCGTTTAAATATGTTAAAAATCGGTTATTATTAACCTATTACCTATCGTTAGTTTTAAGTAAGGATTCAACCAAAAATTCTAATAGTACCTATACTAGATAGAGTTCCTTCCTAAAAAAATATTAATACTGATATAGTATTAATATTTTATAAGAAGCAAATTTAAATTGAACAAATCACATATTACTTTATTATTGAACAACAAATGTCTATAATCAAAAGATAGATTGAATTTATTATTATATTCATTTGATTTGGGATGGGTTGGGATACAAAATATTTTAATAAAGGTCGATTCACTGACGTTTTGTGTGTTTGTTCGCAGTTTGCGGCGCCTCGGCCCAGTGGGGAGTCATCTTGTTTGCAAGGCCCCGACTGTTTTATGGTAAGTGTATATTGAGAATATGCTAGCCGTACTTTAGCAGCGCAACTTTACTGTTTTCGAAACAATATTCAAAATAATTTTAAACCATAAGGAATGTATTTAAATTAACATTATTTCAATAAGAATCATCTAGTTCTTGATATACTAAAAATATGTGGATAAGTGTAAAACGATAAAGAGGATATACATATAAACGAACGCTACCATCTAAGGTGTGAATATGATTACCCGTACATTTATTTCACTTTTTACAGCATGTAAAGTCGTATTCGGAGATCATAATATTTTATGCTGATAGCTCTTGTACTTGTTCATGTAATTTTGTACGAAGATGAGAGGATACAAATATACTCTGGAAGCATATTAACATCAACTGACGGACATTCATATTTACCGTTTAGTTTCTCATTAAATATTAGAAGCAAGCTAAGCCCTTTCGTATTTTATCACTGGAGTATTGAAAGCTGTGCTCGTAAATATTCACATTCCAAAGCATCTTTCGAATCAAATTTAATTTTAGTGCGGACAGTTTAATATTTAATAGCTTTACAAAATTGTACTCTCTATGGTCAAGTGTGAATACATTATAGTAAAAATCTCCACTCGTTATATTACATACAACTACAAGTAGTCTTAAAGTTACCAAATCAGCTGAATACACATGCGAAGACGTACAAAGTGGTCAATGAAACAAGTTCCGTTAAAAGCGCGACTACAACTAAAACCTATAAAATTCTTACTACAAACACCAAGCGATGGAACGTTTTGTCAATACCAGTAATTAATAACCGTGGTTGGCGTTGGTTCTTATAATTATTAAAGCTTACCGAGCCGAGCGTTGGCGTCAAGTTAACGTCAACTCCAACTAATGAGTGTTTCCAATGACAAATGCTGTATTCGAAGCCAGTAAAATTATGAAATTTGGCTGGATACGGTTCAACATTCATCAAAGCTCGTTATAAGGTGCAGAATAAAATATGGCCGACCTACTTTCTAGCTTAGCTTTGTCATAATATAGAGCTCGCCACGTGCTTTCATATAATTCGTGTGCTTATAAAAAGCATTCACAATTACGGCGAAGTTTGTTTCCAGGTGTGACTTTTTTGTGGTTTCAGTTTATTTGCTTTGAGGTGAATTTTTAAACACGAGTTAGGTTATGTAAAAATTCACAACGCTATCCTCTAGTTGAGTTAATAATGAACTTTTGCTACTTAAAGAGCAAAAATTTGATCGAATCATGCATGTACCTAACTAAATCATGCCACTTTTAGGTTTTTTCTTCGTACAGCAACATCCATAACGAGCACGCCCCAATTCCAAAGTAATGACAAACGATTGTATCAACATGCGAGTCGCCACGACCACCCGATACCACAAGACTAATTTGACGAAAAACTTTGTTAGAAGACGCAGCGTGTTTCTAAGCTGAACATTAAAGTTTTAAATTTGTACACGTCAGAACTGAACCCATTTGTACTAACGATATACATTGTAATAAATTATAAAACTTCAAAAGACTTCTTTAATTGAGATGAAGTTATTGTGTGATGATCATTTTGTATAATTTACGTTTGTTGTTGCAGTGTTGGGAAAACTGTGAACTTCTGCAGTCCAACTATCAAGTTTGGGGCGCAGTGTGCGAAGAGAAAGATATTTGCGTAAGTAATAACAATTTATAATTAAACAAGATTATTATGTATTTACAATAGGTATATGTTACTTGTTACCTACCTATTATAATATTTTCAGATTAACACTTATTTTTATTTACAGTTTCCCGGGTGCAAAATTGCTTGTGAATTCCATTCGGAGGCAGCGAGAGCAGCACAAACACAGCCTGTTATTCATACAAAAGGAGAGGGGGTGATGCGCGTCAGTGGAGCTCTAGCTCGCTGGCCACCGCCTGCACCACGTGCAGCCTCCCGACCAACGCCCCTGGTTTATGTCGTCATGCGACGAGCAGCAGAAGGTCCATGGCGACAAATTATACAAACACAAGCCTTAGCCACTAGAGTCCCTTCAAATAACGAAGGTGCCCTCCTTCGTGTCCTCGTCGTAGATCCTCAAGGTCTCGTCACCATATATAGTCCCGATGAGACTTGGGTAGCACATGATACTAATACTTCTAATCACGATGAACACAAATGGACTCTGAAGGAAATATCACTCATTCACCAAAAAGTTCTTGTCATTGGCGAAATCGCCTGGGAACCCAGAATCGCGCGTGGTGTTTATTTAGTTACATGGGAAGTAGACGGTGGCGGATTAAAAGGAAACCTATTCACAGACTCAACTCGAGTTACTCTTTCACTTTGGCCAGATACTATATACCATATTCAAGTGGAACTGGTTTCTCGAACACCAGGCGTAGATAACGAAAGGTCAGAGACCATGACGATAGACACAAGTCGAGCTCAACGCGTTTCTACTGAAAGCGTTCAAGACGTCCAAGTTAGTGAAGGTGATCGTCTTATGTCAGTTTTGGTTAGCTCTATGAGAGGAGAACGAGTGCCAGAGAGAGCACCAGATTCAGAACTAGTATTGGGTTGCCTTTCAGCTATGGTTGCTTTCGGCTTAGCTGTTCTTGCTGCAGTTGTGTGGAGGCGGAGAAGGCGAGGCACGTTCCCAGGGACCAATGTATACGTAGGTTCTTCTTCGGTTCTGAAGCGCAAGCTAGTAGAAGATTTTGTGCCAACGGCGCACTGTTTCCAACCAGTATTAGCTCCGGAGACCACTACTAACGAGGCAACGTCGCGAGATGTTGTCGTGTGACGTCACAGCTTTGACATGCTGTCGGTAGAAGATCGAGTCTTCAGTTCCTAAGTTGATGCATGACGCTCTTATAATAGACAATGCTAGAGAAGTGATTTTATAGGAATTATGTGATAAAGTTAACATTGAACTCAATTGAGTGAAAGTTACAAATATGTTTTCGTGGAATATCGTGTGTTGCATTGTTGTGTTTTACAAACATTTTTCAACATACCATTGATGTACCTACATGATGTTGTAATAAAACTATTGTGTATGGTTTGTATGTATGTAGATTTAGGCAATTGTAAATTTGACAGAATATTATTCTTAAAATATATTTATAAAACACAGTAAGGTTAACACCAGAAAAAAATAGCAATGTAAATATGTTAAGAACTTAAGAACAAAATAGTACCTAAACCATTTTTTAAAGTATGATAATTATTATTTGTATACCGCTTGTAAATAAAATAAGTGTATTACCTACTACCGAATGGGTCGATGTTGAATTCCCCCTTATTTCATTGATAGTCTCAATCATGTTTTATAGACTAATTGGGATAAATATCTAGAACTATTTTTACAACTAGTCCTTATTATCGTTTAGTTAAACATAGTTATTAGAATTATATTTTATTATCATAGTTTTGATGAGGTTCTGACTCATTCTAGTGAACTTTACGATGTCTTCTTCAGCAATAAAATATATGTATGTATTTGTAAATATTTGAAACATTTATTGTATAAAAAATACAGAGGTATTATATTTTTCTTGGCCTTCAACAGAAAATAATTGTAGATATTTTACGGGTGGAAGTATGTACGTATAGTAGGTATTGTTGTATCCGTTTTAAAATTCAGCTTGGGCTTTTATTTCAGAATAGATCTGAACCCTTCTAACAATTTTCATAGCAATCGACTTATGCTGTGAGTGGTGACGATCTAGATTTTCTTACCCTATTACTATTTGTAATTAATTACCTTGTAAATCACGATGTAGTGTCATAACTATTTGTTTAAAGTTAATGTTAGGCTTTAAACAATGTACTTAATAACTTTAGTTTGTTTCGTAGAGAAAAAAAAGACCAAAATTAGTTTTTGCATATAACAAAAATATTTTGGTTTTTTGATAACCAAAATGCATATAGAGTATAAGTTAGGAGCTTAATTGAGTTTATTTATTTTTGTGATTAATTTCGTACCTTCACTCGAATTTGTAAATATTACATGCTATAATGACGAAGCTGAACTTTAACGAGTATAAATAAATATGTCTGCCAAATTAAGATGTGTTTTAATTATTAACTACCGACATTCACTAAATAAAAAGTTTTAGATAACCCTACGCTATTGTTCTCTTGGAGTTTTTGTTTCAAATTCTATCTCGCTACTGTTGTGGTGGCAATAAAATTCGAAATCGTATAAAAAGTAAATACTTATATAATTTAAACTAGCTGGGAAGAATGACTGCTAACGAACGGTTCTGGCACCTTGAGCGAAATTATAGAAGTTCTTCATTACATTCTCAAAGTTTTGTGGCAGTCTCATAAACGAGTTTCATCAAATTTCCTTTTTATTTGTCAATTCTTTGGTCGCTATCAACTGTTTTAATACATATGTATCCTTTTTGTCATTGATTATAAGATTTTTATAATATTCTGAACTAAATTATTGGCATCTAAATTAAATAACATGAATTTAACAAATGAATGAATATTACTGAAAGCAATCATTTTGAAAAAGCATTTAAACAAATATTTACTTGGAGATTTAACTTTTGTTATAAAGGATACCGCTGGAGCTGTCATTTAGGCCTGTCCCCAGATAAAATGGTACCATTGTCTAGGGATTAACGTCAACGAATTTGTTGTCAACAAACGCCTGATCAAACAAAAAGATTTATGCTATGCAGAACTCCAAGGAACCCCATTTCAATCATTGTCGTCATTCCAAGCGTGCAGGCTTAAATACTTAACCAATACTTTTCAAATAACGGATCATAACAATGAGTTTTGTTATCAAAGCTACGGATCTAAAAGCCAGTACCGGCCAAAGATGAGAAAATACCTGAAATAAGTAAGTAAGTAGTCGTAAATTCGTATCTATCTTTCTAAAAGCCAATTATGAAGTTGAGTTTCATTAAATTGAGAAATCCATTAGGCTAATCGCTATGTTTAGAGCCACTGGTGACGATCATGAAAAGGTTATTTTATAATGCAAATGCGGAAGCATCTTAATGTAAATTACGTGTAAATGGAAGACAGGGTCTACATTCTGAACTACCATGCATTCATAAGTCCCTATAATTCACGTTGAGAGATTAGATATGGAGCTTTTTGTTTCTACATCATTAATGTCCGTCCCATCATGATATTTTTTTTATAAAATGGTAGTTAAGATAATGCCCCCTTTAGCATTGGCTTCTAGTTTTCTCTTTCATTTTCATTAAGAAAAAAGAAACGTTTTGCTTTAGAAATCTATGATTATGGTAACATACGGCCATTTATTTTAGTTAACCATTTTATTCCTGGCCTGCGGTTCTAGTACAAAGCATAGGCTCATAAATAACGGGGAAAATAGAAGGTGAACGCTTCCAGGAGTATCCTTTTGGGAGCGGCCAAAGCATTCTTTTAAGATTTATTACAGAACTTGAACACATTACTTATTCCTCGTGTGCCTACGGAGCTAATACATACTTATAAGTAGACATTTTTGGAGCTTTGACTTTTTTAATTTTGGGCAGATATTTTCATTGAGTAGAAAGTCCCAGCATCATCTTATGTACTTCCCAAGTTCAATAAATTTTAGAATTCAACTTCATTAAGAACGTCTTAATTAATCTTATCCTTATTCCATTATATCTTAAGATTAAATTGATTGAAACATTTCACAATACTAAGTGTATCATCCTCTATTTACACAAGAAATTCATAGTGTGATTCTATAATACAATATACGAAATAGACAACATTATGTGACATGATCTGGATTATACTTGGATTACAAACCCTTATTTCACAATCGATAGATAGCACAGCGAATGAAACAGACATATATATAGCAAACTGGGTGTTTTAAGTTGATCCTATCTCTGCCGATGCAAACCGAATGTGTGGGACAGCCTTTCTTGTTAACGACCTAGTCGACACTATCTTTTATGTAACCCAAGTGCCTGTTTGATAGTATTATTGGTTATTTTGGTATTGATTGCAGTCTTGTGAAACTTTATAGTCTGTTTTGTAAACATGGTTTAATAGTATTGTCAGCCATGAATAAATCTATTTACGATTGGGATATTTTTTTTAAATTTATGGTTGTAAGACATAAACTTGAAGGGAACTTGTATCTAATTAAACTTGGATTTGTTGTTTACAAATTATACTAACAAATAGGTACAGATGAAGATGATAAAATAGGAAATTTAGTCCTGTCAAATTAGCTAGATTGACTGTCAATTAGACTAATTTTACAGCTTTGAATATATTAAGTATTTCCCTTTCAATAAGAAAAAAATATGTTGATACTAAAATAGTGTAAAGTATCAGCACCATTTTCGAGTTAACCTCTCCATTAATAACGAAACTGCTTACCTATTAATTTTATGACGATGCAATAAAATTACTTCAGAAGTAACATTACGATCTAAAATAACTCGCAATTGGAACTTGGAGTAAGAATTAAACGTCGGATATTCACGTAAAGCAATTACCACTAGTCTTAGCAACTGTCTGTTGGACATTTCAAGAGCCGGTGGATGTCTGCTTATCTGAGCTTGCGGCAGTGCATTTATCAAAGAGTCACGGGTGTTTCATACTAACGGTAGGAAATCGTCAGATGGGTACACGCAAGATATAATTACTGACGTTCTAACTGTTTTCCAACTCACTCACTGTACTGAACCTAATATATAATATGGATGGAATGGAACAGCATTTTTTTTAATTTGATGGCCTTGGTGGCCTAAGAATAATTTGAGGCATAGAGAAGTATTTATAGGGCCCCAGAATAAAAATATTATTTGGTAGGTATATAAAATACTAATTTATATTAACAAGTCACCAAAAAGTAGGTAATGTAAATATAGGTAAACATGTAAAACATTCACAATTTTTTTTTTGATGGATTTAATTTATTAGAAACTATTATAGTAATTATATTTGTAAAAGGCTTTTGCAGCAAAAAATGTAATAGGTAATACCTATATTTTATAATTACTTGCTGGGTATTAATTAGAAGCGAGCAAATCAAACTGCACGTATTTCCATATAAAATCACATACACATCCATTTGCTTGAGACCCATCTCTAGCTAATATGAAAGGGCATAAGCCTAAGGGAGCTGCGCCGGAGCAACCTAATGGGCGGCTGTCAGCGCGTGGGCGATCAGCTAAACATCAACTTGTAAATACACGGTAAATATTTGTCTTCAATATAATTATTATAATTATTCGTGCTCTTCGTCTCGCTGGGACATTGACATGTAGTGAGTACTAATTATTTAATTAACTGAAAACTTAGTGATACGAATAACTAGTGATTGCTTTTTAAGGTGTGATATCTATTTATTTATTTAATTATGTTAGCAATTAAACATATTCATGAATAAACGTGAAAGTAAGTATACGTTTGCCCGTTGTGGATCATAATTAATATTTTAGATTTCTATCCCAAAATCTTGCAGGTAATAAATTTTCCTGTAACATAAAAATATTGAATCAAATAAGAACAAATGAAAGTAATTTATTTATGAATAATAATATTTTTAAAAACAATAAGTAAAGTGTGAAAAAAATCTAATATTCTGCAAACATTGTTTACGTTCTAGGATAGAACAAAGATTATTTAATCTGAAATTACGTCAGGTTCATGCTAGTATAGAGCTAGAAAAATCTAGTGCTTTAATATCACCCGCAGGCAAATTAATCCCCATAGATTTATCTTAGTATTATGCTGTGGGTAATTTATTTGGCGGAGTTTAAAAAAATGCTTAGTCATTGCTGTTTTATTTATTTATCTACTGCCGTAATCTATGCTGAATAAACTATCTCTAACAACTGCTTAGTTCGATAAATAGTAGGTACATGTTTCAATAGAGGCTTAACACAAAATAAACTAAGATTAACCATTGTTAGATTATGTAGATAATTACATGTATGCCTAAGCTTATTTGTTGAAACAAATACATGTGAAACTTCTGAAAATTAATTACGTACACAAAGTTGGTGTATTAGGTATTTCAGGAAGTTTAACTTGAAACAATAACGTTTAATTTATACAAACCGATGAATTGTGCCAACATTAATAAAAGTAATTGTGTTTATCAATGTCGTTAATAGTTTTTCAGTAATTTTGTTTACTACATTTAGTGACATATTAAAAAAACAATTTGAGAGTAAACAATTTAACAATTAGGTACGTAGGTACCTAATAGCAAACATACTTTGTTTCAAAACGTTCACACTATCGATTTGCAACTGAAATTAGTGTTCAACTTTTGATTACTAAAGTGTTAACTATTCAACTATTTCGGTGCAATTACGAATAGTTTGGACACCAGGAACTTCAATGGGCACAACAGGTGGCGCCACTAGTCGGTCACCCGCGTTAATTAAGGCTGGTTACAAACAACCGGTTATAATAATTAGTGAGGGGCGTTGTGGGCGGCGCTCGCGACTCTTCCGTACGTCTGAGGCGTGGTCGCTTTTCGGCGACTTACTCATGTTTAATTTAACACGCGACTATAACGTGCTGAATGACAATCATAGGCCTTTGATTGCTATCAGTTAGAGTAAAGGATTGAAGTCTTTTCTTTTTAATACGAGTATGACATCATGCCTGCGTTCTTCAGAGAAATGTGAAGGTATTTGATTCTAGATCAATATTGCGACGTTCACTTCAATGACGTTGATGTAACTGACATTAATTTTTATTAGGGCAGATGGTCCACTTTTGAATTTTTTTACTGATATTTTTAACATTTCATTTAAATAAAATGGGATATAATTTTGAGTTGCATGAATATATTGTCAAACATTAAGAGTACCTAGGTACATATTTCTACCCCTTGCAGCACTGCAGGTGAATAACAAATAACCCTGCAAATATAAAATCCCAATTTCTAACTTTGAAGAAAACACCCGTAACATACGAACGGACAATTAGACAAACACAACAGTGTTATCACTCAAACGTCTCGGGTCTCGACTCAAATGACCTCTAATGCTTTCGTAATAGAGGTCCGATTTGCCCTCTGGGTACGTTAAAAAAAAATAGTTATTTCACACTACATTAGTCTTCTTTATTCCAAACAAACCTAAAACAAAAATGTCTCGCAAAAAGAACCTCCTGCATTCACAATTTAAACACAATAAGACATTGAAATGTCAACGTTAAAATATAAAAGCTACAGTTACATGTACCTAGCTTTCAAGATTTGCCGCAGTTAGCAGTTTAAATTTTGAAAATGACAATTTCATATCACGTTGCTATCAACGGACAATTTACTAAACTCTACTTGGCTTGCTATGCGCGTGCGCTATTCGTGCATAGTGCACGTGACTGAGACGCTCCACGGTACTCCAAGGTTGTGTTACAAACATTTGGAGCAATATTGTGAGTACACATATATCTTCAATAACTTTTATACCCTTCATAACAAAGGAAAGACTAAGACGTAGGCATTTAAGTCATCGGTAAAGCTATTGATATAACTGAATGAGGATTATACTTTTTTTTTATTTCTGTAAAATGCCATAAGGAATACGTAGAAAAAAAGCTTTAAGAACCCCAAAGAAAGAAGAAGTTTCTAGTGAATTTTAAAATGACATTAATGGACCACCAATGAACCTAATCAGTAGGTACACATTGTCTCCAATATTGGCCTGAACATTTGAGTCGGCTCACTAAGGCTTTAATAACCTAATTCACTTGCAAGTCACCAACGACCAGTTTTTGTGAGAGACCACCGATCGTGGTGGAGTTGTGAGTTTTATTGCCTTGACGTGGTCTTTGACGGCCTCCGACATGACATGTATGATGCATTTTTCGTGTTTAATTGTATATTTATACTGTTGCCAAGAGACTAGAATTTTAAAACAGATTGTAGAAAGAGGGTATTCAATGTAATGGTTGTGTTTTATTTGAAAGATGAAGAAAAGTTATACTTTACATTTCTGTAACCACAGTAAACGAACTCATTTCTCACAGCGTAGCTGTAACCATAAAATCAATTACCATTAGCATTAAAACCGAGACGGGAAATAGATAAAACACATAAGTAAATCGCAACATTCAACTAAAGCGGCCTACACATTTTTCATCGGCCCCGCGCGCAGAGATGGTATCAGTAATTGGCATATCTGTGAACCGGCATACGGTAGATCATTTAATTTTCTTAATAATTTTCTATCGGAGTTTGCCTGAGGCGATGTGCGCCGGTCTAGCCTGCTTCTTGTTTTGTACTTTTTAGTAATACAGTATAATCAATCTCGCTGTACGGATGCTTAGGTCTAGATGCAGTATATGTGATAAAAACAGATTGTTTATTTCTTTTTGTAATACGAAATAATATATTTCTTGCATTGTATTAAAGCAATCCTAGGTTTTCATACAATTTGATTTCACATCCTATGTAGGTACCTAATTGTCATTGTATATTTGTATGCACCTAATATACTTTTGTTATTAGGCAGTATTTTATTTTATTTATTTCATAATATTGTTAAACTAACAGGAGCAGCAGTGCAATAAAGCTGAGTGATTCAACGCAATCAAACTCAATTGGCAACAGACCTATCTAAAAAGCAAATACAAAATCTAGTTCTATCGTCGATAGAAGCATTACAAGCACACCTAACATGCTGTAAGCATCTCGCCTCCCGGTTTACTGTGCTGGTAATCTGAATCGGTTGCGGCCAGATCGGCCACCAGTGATTTATAGGACGTGGTCGACATGGCTCGACGTCCCGGCTTGCATTCCGCCTTGTCTCACAGGCCTGCAATAAACGTAATTTCGTATTAAACTATCCTTATACCTGGATGTACACAATATTGTTCTATTAGGGCGATGGTCGTAATACGATTATAATAGAGGTCTAAGGAGGGTATTAGCGAGTGTGGAAGAATATACTTTGACTTTCAACTTTAGCAGATTTTTGTGAATGTTACCAACTCACCAATGAAAATACTTTATTTTGATTCTCTAGTTTTATCATTATCGTAATAAGATACCTAACGAATGTCTCCTTTGGCACCCATGATTTAAGCAATAACAACAGAATATATTGCAGCATAGTTCAGGGCGGCATGATGATAATATTTTATTCAATGGATTGGATCCCCACAACCTAATCTTAATTGGTATGCCAATGTTTGGTATAATTGACATTAAACGATTTATAGGCATCGTTCAACCAGTTACCACTAATGCTATTCCACATAGTGGCTCGCTCGTGTACTCCGTAATACTTACATATAAATTAGAATAGAGTACGTACCTACAATCGTAGGCACAACGTACAAATTATGGTAATGGTATTATTGCAATGTATTTAGCCTTTGTTAAATCCGAATTACATCAAGAATTAACAAATGTAGAGCGGTATAGTTTTATCAAGAGCATTTTAGAAAGATCATTATCATTATCAAATAACTCAAGAATGATCACTATTGAAACCCATTATTAAAAGCCAGAACTGCATGAATCCAGATTATAACGGTAACGAGGTTGTCGATGTTGAATTGACTTTATTGTAATACTTAACCCAAATTAAAAAGCGGTTTTATTAATTACGAACGTAATTATGCACCAATGCCCCAATACGACTGGATTAACCAACTCAAATTGCTCATTAAGCTGATTGACATGTGCCTTAATCCCGCACAATAAAACTTTAATCGAATTAAAGCGTAAGAGCAGCCGTTGGGCCGATATGAATTTATAATCATGGTCAGTTAATCAGTCCCAAGATCTAATCTTGATAAGAATTGGAGTGACGGCTTGTTTGTTGCTTAGTAACGGGTTCTAATTTATTCACTTGTATCATGGTGCTATGAGTCGGATAATACCAATTTCTTAGGTAAGGTGAAATATGCACTTAGGAGTTTAAGCTTTCATATTAAAATATTGAATCATTTATTTAGATAAAAAATAAACTATATTTATAATAATACAATTGAATAAAAAAGCAACAAATCAATTAGGTTCTACTGACTTTTATTTTTTTTACAAAGGTAATTATGAACTTTATGAAATGTCCTTGCAAGTAGTTCAGTTTTGTGATATTTATTGATTGAGTAGACAAATTTTAGTGATTTCTAATATCCACAATCTGTTTGATTTCAAAGACCAAGTTTTTTTTTAATTTTCTCATCTAAATATTTAGACACATTTAAATCACTGTATAAAAAAAAACAATACAATCTGATAATAGGCATCAAATTCTTTAATAAATCCTCCTTAACAAAGATAAGTAATCGGCTAATCTATTGAAGAATCACAATAAAAATTTAAAGAGCTTATCTCATCATTGTTTGAATAAAAATGTCTCTATAGAAAAAATTACGTGAGGCGTGAAAAGTAATTTTGTATGGAATTCAAACCAATATAGAATGCAAACAAACAATTTTGTTACACGGGCTTTGCATAGTTATACACAAGCATAGTATTGGGGTCAGTCCAGCAAAGTTAGTGGATGCGATATTGCCTGGACCAGAGCGCCCCGTTGGCAAACTTTTAAAGCTTTTACATAGCAAACATTACCTAATTTTTCGGACTGATCTTTGTTTTCATGACAGTGCAATTTTTGACAAAACATTTCTAGATTTTTTCTTTTTAGAATGAATAGTAGGTGTTTTGATTCGTAGGTACTCTATGCATAGGAAGGTGATTATGTAAATCAGATAAGTATTTGAAACTTGAGTGTGTTTTATTTCTTAAATTATGATTTATAATCATTATCAGATTGATGTGTGTGCTTTGTGAGAAGTGTAATTAATTAGAATAATACCAGTCTTATTACAATACATACACAAATGTGACATAACTTCTATAATTATTATTTATTACTTGTGCTAACATTGTTTTCGCAATAAAATACCTACCATAATTTCTCTCTAGGGTTTAACGTTGTGACAAAAATAAACTTTTAGGCTTTAGCGACGATTAATAAACCTAGCCAAACAATATAATGTTCTTGGTATAAGAAAGAGCACGTTTTTCATTGGATCCGTTTTGAAATAAAAGCGAGAAGGTAGGTAGTCAGAGGCACGTGACAAGGCGACAAAAGATCGGCCGACAGGTATTCGGTGAGTTCAAAATTGGATAGTAATCGATGCGTGAAACTCTACTCACTCCTCGTGACACAACGGTTAAAAGTGTAGATGACATACAAGTAATTAGAATTATACAAACTTATCGGAAAGATGTTCAACACATTAGACAACGATTTTAAAACGATTTCATGAATCTTAAAACGAAAATGCAAATTAGATTTTTATCGTACTGTCAATAAACATATTGGTTTTACAGTGATAGCTAACGATCATATGAATAGATATTTGTATAAATCGTACCTATCTATTAGCATTGATTCGTTTGCCGATAAGGATTTTGAAAAAAAAATAGCACATTAAAATGCCCATAATACTATAAATTGTATCACATTGGATCGAATCAAGTATTTGCAAATCGATTTATATTCTTGAATTCGATTAATATGCAAATTGATTTTTTTTGGGTTCAACAAGCGGTACAGCAGTGTGTCCCCAGTGTGGGGTAATAAGAAGTCGACCGGCATCCGCCTTCGGACTCGCCTTTATGCACAAACGAAGGTCATTACGATCGGATATTCAATTTACCATTGCGCTGATTCAGCAATAATTTACTTTTAAATCGAATTGTGGCGTTTGAATCGAATTTTATAGCTTAATATCCAAACGTTATTTTATGTGTCTCGGTTCAGTTTTAATTTATGTGTGTAGTTAGCGACTTATTTATAAATGTGGAGTTGAAACATTTTATTATTTCAAAGTACCTACACGGCTATAGGTAATGCAGGCGTCTGGTATATAGGGATGTTTATATGTTTGTGGCTCAAACACGTATCAAAGAATCAACGGATTTGTTTTAAACTTCGCACATACTTATACACATAGATCAAACCCTGGAATAACTACTAAATGTTTTTATATACACAATACTTATCTCCGGAAAATATAAGATCAGGGACGTAGGTAACACCTCGGGGCGGTAACGAATATTTACATAGTATAAAACAAAGTTGCTCCAGCTGTCTTTAAACTACGCAATGGATTTTATGCAGTTTTTAGCAAAAGATAGAGTGATTCAAGAGTACAGAAAGTAAAGCCATGCACAACCGGGGCGCGTCGCTAGTGAATAAAAAATTAGGAAACTGGTTTTTTTTTTCTAAAATAATGTTATCATGACAATGTTCTAGTACAAAGCAAGTACCACGTCGCCTTTTCTTGAATACCTATTATATATGACATCCTGGGTTTGATCATTTTGTAAGGTTATACCGGCCTTTGTACCTACGGTCTCCTGCTATCCATCCGGACATCCCGGATTTCTGCTCCTTTTAAGGACACCCTAGGAAGCCCGCTTGGAATTTCTTAGCAATCGCACTCTTTTAATATCAAATTGTTAGAAACTCAATATCATACTATCCAGTATAAGTAAAGATTAAACTAATAAAGATCTTTACCGCAGAATTTTACTTTTTCCATACAGTGTTCGGTTTTTGTTGCCAACAAGTATAGTTAACTTGTTTGGTTCTAAATCAAACATATTCAATGGGGATTTAAAACGCGTGTTGTTTTAACTCTCACATTAAAATGCCTAATTAGTGCCAAGTTTACGACATAACTTAAACCAACTATTTTATAAATAATGACATCATAGAGTAGGAACATCGTCGTCACACAGTACATCTCCTAACATAAATTGGCCGATTTTACGACCAATAAAGACCTCCAGTTTTGCCGTTTGACTAATTTTAATTGCTCTTCGGTTTTTACACCCCACGCTTAATCGTGGCACTGTATTTCACGTAACATTTTATCGTTTTAAAACTCAGCCGTAATAATTTACAATACGCCGAAGCTTCGATGTGGGCAGTAAATAAACAAAGATTTAATGCAAAAGCCACTTTGCCGTCTGTTTGATTTCGATTTATTTGATACGACGTGTGACTAAGCGTTCATTTGCATATAATATAACTTTATAACCTCAACGGTTCAAATGCTAATGGTTATAAAATTATAAATTTTGGTTTAATTAATTATAAATAGTTTTATAATAATATGTATGGTTAAACTATCCAATGAACCTCTGAATATGCAATTAGTGTAATGACACAAATATTTCATTCACAATAATGTATACATTACCTATCACTAAATACGTCAGGTTATACAGTTATCCTGTTAGTATTATCTAGGATAAGCACTATGTTTATAAGTTACTTACACAGATAAGGTGGTCCAAGATGACTGACAATGGATTTTTAAGTCGGTTAACAATACCTTGAAAAAAGATCTTTCATTCTTTGGAATATGTTCAGGCAAAGAAAGATTAAACCACGAGTATTGTCAAAATTTTACGACAAAGGTATTACTGGATGAAAGTCGTTAACATACAATGACAATAACAATAATTATATGATTTACAATCAATCATATTATGATTTACAATGTAAGAGAGTGCAATTTTCATTAATCAAGACAAAGCACCAATTTTGATATACAATTTAAATTTTGCTCATATACCTCCCCAAATATACAATATACATATATTGTCTGCGCTTGTCATAATGTATATAATAACGTTATTGCAACTCTGTACTTATAGAGGTGTGGCTTATCCGTATATCGACCGTTTTGATATGACAAATCCAAAGAGGCGATTCATATTTTATGCATTAGGTATGCTAGCATATGTCAATATGCTTTAGCTTTGAAGCAATCGATGCCTATATTCTTCTTATTGAAGTTGTTTCAGCTGACAGAATTTATGATACGAGAGGCAAATGTGTTACACATTTGCTACTTGCATACATTGCAAAACGCAACAGGAAAAAAATCTCATACAAGAAAACTCATCATTGCTTATAGATTAGCTAGAGTGCAACTGGATAAATCTGTCCTCGTTTGTGACGTAGAACGAACAGGGGATGACGTCAAAGGGAATCGCGTAAGGAGCGGGCAGCTCACTACGTTTGTACTCTAACACACCGTGAACTGAGTTAAGCGGTCGCACTATAATATAGTTTCCGTTTTGGGAAATGAAAATTTCTGTATCGTCAAAAAAATGATTCTGTTATTTACTAACTACATAAAATTTCACTTTATGTCTTCCTAAAAAAAAATTGATATTTTATCCCTAAAAGTTGAAATTGCCTTATTGGTCCGACTATTTACCCGTAAATTACGATGGCATACCAATATACTGATAGTATTAGAGTGACAATTACTAGTTACTATTATCTACTCTAGTCCTTATTTTATTGACCGAATTCAAGTTACCAACCTGCTAAGATTACATTATCCTAACTTGTTTCTTGGAATTGATATATTGAACAGGCTATTTACAATTCATTGATCTCTACTACACCTTACATTATTTAGACCTTGCATATTAATCTCAATAGGTATATGTAGTTTTGTAGCACGGAATTAATAAACATAAGCATTTGTCTAAATTAAAACAAAAATAAATTAAACTATAAAGATTTCAGAACTGGCAATGTATGAAAACCAATACGAGTTGGGAAAGGTCACCACACCTCACGTTCAACGTTGACTACCAATTAGTAGACTAATTAATGACAGTTTAAAAATATTATCCTAAAATTAACATATAGGTAGATACTTAGAAAGGTAATCAATGTAAGGAAACAATAGGGTAGTTGACACTGTCAAAAATAAATGACCAAACACTAAACAATGCATAAAACATCTAAAAACACGTGGAAACAACAAATATGTTGTACATTTAATGCTTTTTATGATTTTTAATTACCAGTGGAACCACTAAGAGTAGATGATTTGATGCTGTGAAACAATGACGTCATAGTGTAATATTTCATACAAAATTCTATATAAACTATCGTTTTGACATTTATTAAAAGTAGCTGATTTGATAAGTCAGTCAACTACCCTATTCCAGCTAGGAGAAAATATTTTTCAGAATGGTCTTACTCTACACAAAAATACGGACGTAGTTACTTGTAGCTTGTAGGTGTATTCGTAAAGTCATTGTATAGGTAAGTACTTACGTATTTATAAAATAAAATATGGCGACCGGATCTCCGTTTTGATTCGAGACTTTTATAAATTGTTTCGTTGCGGTGATATATTGTTATGTAAAGTTAACATGTGTGCGCATTTCTTTTGTATAAAATTGTATTCAAATACTTCATATAGATAGCAACAGTAGGGTTAATTTTTTCACATTTGCAGCTTCATAGTATGTTTCGGATAGCATTTCTATATTACGAAACTCCATACAAATTTGATGAAACAAAAGATAGGTGATAGGTTAATGAAATGCCATCGGAAACATATTATGTAGCTGGAAATGTGACAAAATTAACCCTATTGGTGATGATAATAGAAAACTAAGTATAGTGCGTTTTTCTACAGGCTATTGTAAAAAATATTATAAAGATTAAATAAATTTCTTTAAACAAAGTTAGAGATTATTCATATTATGACTATTCTTTTAATTTGTGTGTTAAATAAAAAATCTTTCTTTGGAATGACTGTTGCTTATAAAATCCATT
Source organism: Tethea ocularis (assembly GCA_963555595.1). Lineage (NCBI taxonomy): Eukaryota > Metazoa > Arthropoda > Insecta > Lepidoptera > Drepanidae > Tethea > Tethea ocularis. The sequence goes on along the minus strand of OY741972.1, from coordinate 5,878,355 downwards.
ATGAAAATACATATTTGGTTCTATATTTGATATTTTCACTGGAGATTTCCATCCATAATAATAAAGATAAAAAATATACCAATACAAGGCTTCCAGCTTTCCACTCATATCGAATTTTCTATCGACAATATATTACCAGTATCTTAAAATATAAATATCTGATATTCGATACGTAGAAGCTGTTTGCCCCCACATTATGCTCTTTGTGTTGCATGTTGAAGACATCATTTATCATTGATTTATCGAAAGATTGACACCCGACTCTCTGATAGAGAACTCAATCTTACTTTTATACAAGGGTATAAAATATAGGTACTCATCAATTTAGAAATTAAAACCACCTAGGAAAAAGGTTTAAAAATACAATGAATTTACACGTAATACTTACTGTTTTTTTTCCATTATGTAAAACAGTAGGTAGGTAGGTACGGTTTCCATTAAAACATATTCTTGAACTATATTATCTACAATTATTAATTTAAACATCAAGAACCCTGAGTTAATTAAGTTAACCGGCAAGCAAATAATTTTTTTTTTAACAGAAAATACAATAAATTATATTTGGAGGATGTATAGGCAAGTTACGGAAGTACGTGTTGTATTTTTTGTTCGATATTATGTACCTAAGTACTTTTCTAAACTGTTATTATAAAGTCTGTCGTTTTATTTTTGGTCTCTATGTAGGAACTCTGAACATGACATTTTTGTTCTTTTCTCTCTGTTTCTGTCTTCTGCTATATGAAAATTAATGAATGGACTGTTCTGATTTATTTTAAGTACTTCCCTAAGAACTATATCAGCAAAAAGTATCAAGAATTACAATTTAAATGAATCTTATACTTAACTGCATCAAACAAATGTTTGACCCAATTAGACCTCATGAATGCCACTGAATAAGTAATTCATTTGAATTTTTTGTTTGATAAACAACACAACTTGAATATAGGAAAGTACGATAATAATTAATTATGTATTGAATAACGAGCAAAAATAACATGAAACGTGTCTAATTAGCATAGCAATTGTTTGCCGTACTGCTTATTCCATACAATAGAAATTACGTAACTCTCGCGTAAAAGTTGTTCTCGCAATAAGAATCAAAGCGGAGTGTTTCCACATTAAGATTATAATTTCGCTTCATTCGAGAGCAATAAGTGGCAATAAGGTCCCACTCACGTAGGGCTGAGATGGCGAAAGGCACGTATTTTTCGCATTATCGGCAAAATTATTATAAAAGGAACAGACGTGTGGCTGCCAGTAATTCTTAGGGAAACTGTGTTGCAGAGTAACAATTGCCACGGAAATAGCATGTTGGACATTTAAAATGGGACGCGAAACAAACTAGCGAGTTTATAACGACTGCTGAAATCAGGTTTTCTCCAACAAAATACCTACTATACTACCTACTGAAATAATATTATATATAGGCTTCTATAAAAATTCAATGCTGCATAAAAAAAACAACAAGAGGGCCGATATAATTTTGTTATGAACAGGACCTACAAATCGATGATGATAAAAAATATATTAAAATATCGATTCGTCATTCAAACAAAAACGTTATAAGAACAAGACAAGGGAATGTATACTAGACAATATAACATTATATTTCCATAATATAACATTGATGTGACAAGATTGAATTAACATTTCTTGTTCACCATCATGGTATGATGTCGACACGTTAAAACTTGTAGGTCATCGGAGAACAATGACTCGCGACGAGAATGATTTGTACTGATTCGTTACGAACATAACTCAAGTTTTTTTGAATGATAAAATTTATTAGGCCTGCCACGAAAGCGAGCTGCAATAAGTACAGCAGCAAAAACACTTTTCAGAATTAGGTCTATATAGGTATGTCCATACACAAACTTCGAAAATGTCTGTCAACTTCAAAATATAATTGGATAAAACACATATGGAATGATTTAAACATTTACCTTCTTTAAGCAGTACACTTGAATATTTTCGCCTCCACGTGTTTTCGTGTAAATATTTATGACCAACGATACAAACAAAACATGGTTGCATTAGTATTCGATCGTGCTTTAAATTTTAGATTCGTAAACCGCTTTATCAAAAGCAATATCGTCTATGTATAAAACATTAGGTTCCTAAGTTTTAAATGCGACCGGGCCTTGGGACATTTTACATCGAAAAGTTTCGATGGAGGGAAAGATTCATGGAATTTTTGAGACTAATAAGTGTCGTAGCAATCCCTGCATACTAAGAGGACATCTCGTGCATCGTAATAAGAAGGACTCGGGGTGAATATAAAATGCCGAGTATCAAGGTACCTATCATTTTGGAGGGTGCCGCCGTCGGAGTACTCAAGATAACATGGTGCGTGACACCTGTATTAAAGCACTCAAACATGACGTGTCGATTTTCATATTATGTTTGGTCACTATGAAAATTTAGAAGTTAAACATAATCCTAACCACACCCTAACTTTAATAAAATATTGATTGTAAAGAAACCTGTCAAGTTTTTAAAATATTTATTTACTGGTGGTTGGAATATGGTAACTGATTTACAAAAATAGATTAGGGTATATGGTGGTTTTAAAAGCAAGATTCATTTTAAAATTCACTCGAATTCCCGAGTGATAAGTTCTCCTTTCTGCGACAAAAGTACCTATTATAAATGTATATTAAGTAATTTTGGATATTAAGGCTAAGGCTGATAACCTACGTAGTAACGTACACTTAATTTTATTCAAAATTGTTTGACTTCTATGGAGTTGAGTGGTTAGGTACATACGCATACAAATACTTTAAAGGAGTAAGAAGTTTGACCTAGGTTACTAATTACGTTATTGTTTCATTCAGCAAGGATGTGAATAACACGATTCCTTCGATTCCAAAAATATATATATTTTTGTTTAATTTGAGCAGTAGATATATCATTAGAACGTATATAAAATAGAGATCATCGTCAAACGATATCAAAATTATTGTAGTAATCAAAGTCACGTTCTAAGAAATGTCAATTTGCTTTAACAAAAAACAACATCCTACGGTAATGGGTTCTTATCATTTGCGTTGATTACACGTTTCTCTCTCACAACAGAAGGCGATGCTATTAAATTGTCATTAAAGTCACCTCAGTGTCATCTGCGGCGTCCGTTTTCGTGGGACCACCTTTTTGTTGCAGTTTTTAGTTTTTTACGGGCAAGAATAACTTTTGTAGGAGCTTTGAAAGTTTGTAAAGAATTTTGAACGTTATCTTCAGCCAATAAGACTTCTTGAAGAAATTTTGGTACACAAATAAAAGTTTTGTATATTCCATTAATGACATTCGATGTAATTTGATGTAAATTGACCGGCGTCCGACAGGAGCAGGCACGCAACGTCAACTCTATGAAATTGTTACCTAACTGTTGTTTAATTTCAGTGTGATTGATGTGAGTGACATTTATTAACAATAGTGTAATGTAGATATTTGTAATTTTATATACTACATAAGTAAACAGATCATGAACTTTAACAAATTTTTACATGGAGTAGAATTTGGTACAACAAGGTACTAATAAAATTATCTTCCACCCAATCAGATAAAGCTAATCGATGATCTCGTTGTTCCGAAAATTTTGAAGATACGGTAAAATTTTATTGAAGACTGTCACGGTTATTCTTCATCTTCACCCAGGTATTCAGGGTACCGGGAAGTATTACCGGGTAAAGAAATTACTCCAACCTCCATTGCGTAATGGTCGATGTGACCGCGATATCTTAATAAGTGGTTCGCGATCAATTGCTTCGAGGAACCCTTGGGCTTTGCATAATTGTTAAACGTGTCCTGAAGTGGAGGTTGCTTGAAGCGATATTCGCTATCAAAGATCGAGAATACTTGATGATAAATAAAATATTAAGGGCGACTTTGTTCACTAAGCTTTTTGTTATGATCAGTAGTTTCAATTCTTATAGGTACTTATTAAAAGAAATCTTAGAGATTATCTCAATAATGAGTTAATAAGATTATGCTCGGATTTTTAAAAGCTTTCATTGATATTTAATCTTTTTATGTTTCGATAAATAAGTCAAAGTTTTATCATGATGTTGAAAACATTTTGAAATTGTATTATGTAGCTTATCTTCTTACAACTTCGAATAAATTAAAAAAGGTCTTTTGTATACAAAGTTCTATTCTACTAAAACGCGATTGTGTTCTAAAGTTGGCCCCGAAGTCATTTGAATTTCAGAATATCAAGTGGGTGCCTCCTGCTTAAAACTCTACGAGTATATAATTTTAGCTAGATACATCTAATTTCCAATATCTGTGGGCTATGTTAATAAATTTAAATAAGATAACATAGTAAGTGGTAGTTAATTTAGTTTATTACAAGGCTTCAAACTTAGTTAACTGGTACCGGCGGGAAAATTAATATTGGTTTTATGCTTCTAGTTCCTTTTTGTAGGTAATTTTAAAAGCTGCTTTAATCACGTTATAAGAAAATGGAAGAAAATTTAAAATTTATCTAAATACTTATTTTTGCGATTGCCGTAAAATGTGGCAGAACATTTATTTTATAGTTAAAATTTAGTGGCGTCTTTTTAAAAATACCTAGTGGTTTGTGTACCTACCGATCGAGCTTGAACAATAATATTAATGTGTGGTAATATAAATGATACCTAACGAAAATACTGTATAGTATGACACAACTTAGATGAAGCATCGGCAAAATTCGTAAAATCGATCGTTCCCGAAAAGAGTGCACCTAACCACATTACTCATGTGTTAAAAAATTATCGGCGTAAATGATCTTGTTGAACGTTGAATGGCGCGATAATGAATGATTTTTAGTACCTAGTTGTGTAAATCGGAAGTGAAGTGTACAAAAACGATTTGCCGATGCTACATCTAAGTTGTGTCATACTGTACCTACCTATTTATTATGTTATTTTTTAATGGATTTTCTTGAATTAATTATTATTATAAGTATATTAGCTATTTATTTGAATAAATATAAAATCAACCAACAGAGATTGGTAGTTATATATACATACTTATTTTAACTAACAAGCGGTTGCGAATCTGGTTCCGAGCTTCTATTTACTTCGCTTATAAACCATAAATATTATTTGCACTCGTGCATGACTGAGTTTTTGCTCATTACCTTGCAAAACTGAATAAGCTTCATGCTTCCAGACGGACAACTAAAAAAGTAAATAGATCGCATGAAATACGTACATTATTATAATATAATATCAGGGAACAAAGAGATAGAGCCGCGCGCTTCATTAATGTCAGTTGTACAACTAAAAAGTTACTCGATTTAGTTGCAAAAAAACATCTTGTGGTCATTACTTTTTTAGCAATCTTATTACCGGTAGCAAAAACCCGTGTATGCCTGATTCCGATGCTGACTTTGTTATAAATAGGTAGCTATCTCGGGTACTTTTTTGCTTATAATATATGATTGATAGCTGAAACTTGTCGCGATACGAAACGAGTTTTGCTCGCTCACGAAAAATGCACTTGCAATTACTGTCAAGTTAATGACATTTTTTGTACGAGAAAAATATTGTTTAATATTTAATAAAGAATAACGTGTTTTACAACATTGTTAATGGTTCCATACGAGCTTCTACCTGCATGAGATGTATTCAGCACAAAGTTTCAACCCAATAGGATGAACGATGCAACGCTACGACTGCTACGACCTTCAAGTTAAAATACTTATTGCCAAGCGTCATGTGTTCCGGCAGTTAGGTGCCATCTAGGTTTATTGACAAAGGGTTACTATTGGTATTGCTAAATGTCCTTTGAATAGGCGGCGGTGGGCATTTGCTTGGTATTAGGAACCGTCTGTCTTCTCATCAGCTTAACTGCAGTAATAGCAAAATAATGCTACATTAAAATTTATAGAAAAGCAAAAAAAAATTGAAATATCGAAACTTGAAATGGTTTTATTATAGAAAATACCTGTTATCATCGTGAATGTACCGAACAAGCTCCCGTCGTTCAATAATAACAGCAATTCGGCGATGCCCCGAGCCACGGCTATTGCAAACGAGGTAGCCGTAGGAACCGATCCACTATTTGTTATTACTGGTAAGTTAACTGTTATTCACTACTACTCTATTTTATTATTGCATGAATGATGAGCAGAAATAATTTGCAAATACTAACTTATTTAATCATTAGAAATTTATTTATTATTGTTCAAAATATAAATACTAAGAAAAATTAAAAACTACTTAGATAAAAAGGACTAAACTAAATGAAAAAGTCGCTGTCAGAAGGCATCGTTCCCAGAATACTAGCGGCATTGCCACGTTGGATGGCAATGCTGATTCTCTGACCCAAGTATACGCCAGCATTCTGGTCACGAGATGCTTCGACCAGGCGTTTTGAAATTTCTTTATAAAGATGGTGGCCACTCGGCCCCCACGGACCCAGAGTTTCGACCCCAAACGGCTCAAAAATGTAGCTGGAATCTAAACTACTATATTTGCGCCGCTTGAGGTTCTCTGCTGACATGGCAGCACCACCAGCCTTATTTATAGTCTCTGGGAGATGAGACGGTGCTAAGGTATCGACACACGTGGCATCCCATACCAAAGGCCGTCCCAACTTCCAGGGAACAAGTGTCATCCCGTCGGGTCTCTTACCATCGTCTCGAAACAGGCCATTTGGTTCCAAAATAGCAGTTACGTTGGCGCTGGTAAGAGCCCGGCGGATGATGTCATTAAGGCTGGCGTGTCTCGCGAATCTGCCAGCGCTTTTAATGCATGACAGTCCGTGGTGACCTAGTTGGTCGACAGCAGTGCCACACTGACAGCGATGTGAAGCGTAAATGGGAATGCCCAAACGTAAACATAGAGCAGACCTAAAAGTATTGGAGTCCAATAGTGTACCCATATGTGAAGATGGGTGGGCTTGCAGCCAAAGTCCTGACTCCCAAGCAATGACAGCAGTGAGACGAGCTCTGTCCGTGGAACTGGTTGACGTTTCTAATAAGTGATTCCGTACCAGTTCACAGAGGGGGCCATCCCAGAGCCGCTGCGAGGAAGGGACCTTGGGCAATTCCACATTCGGACAGGCCAATTGCCAAGCATTTCTGGCCTTGATCAAGCAGGACACCTCAATATTTGGACAAGAAATAGCCAAAATGCGCTTAACAAGGTTATCCGTGCTATAAACCGAGGACAGAAAGGCGGGCAAGGACACATTAGAAATTTTGCGAATACCTAAACCTCCAAGCCTAATGGGCAGGGAGGCTTGAGACCAACCTCGACAATCCAGATTTATGTTAAAAATGGAGATGAGTGTATCTCTAATAGTATCATCCCAATCTTGCAATAAATTGGGATGCTTCCAAAGTGGACAACACCTAAGAGAATACACAAATTTTGGGACAAAAAGGCAGTATCTGATGATTGTGAAAGCCATGTGTTTATTAATTTTGAAAAGACGATGAGAAGCACTATGGAAATTTAGTGTTTTTTCCTCGACAAAGTTAGGTACTGATTCGTCAAGGATTGGGGAACCTAGGAGGCGAAGTGAGGCACTGTCTAAAAGTTTAATATTAGGAGCCAAAGAATTAAACCGTTCAAGTGCCAAACCTTTTTCTAAGCAAGTGTCTGTAAGATAAATTTCACATTTTGAAAAATTTAGTTCTAGGCCTATATCGTGAAAATCTTTTATCAACTGTTCCAAATCATTTAAAACAGTAGTCAAATCTCCTCCCAGGGTCCCATCATCAAGATACCAGACGTTAAATTTAGATTTGAGACGCTTAATGATTGGATGAATAGCTAAACTAAAAATGGCCGGTCCGAGAGGATCACCCTGTTGACACCCTACAGCTGACTGAATCAAATTCTCGCCATAAACTAAATTTGATGGTTTACTATAGCATTGATTTAAAAAATTTAATGAATTTGGAATTTTTTCTATAACTTGTGTCAAAAAGGCGCCCCTATCAACTGAGTTGAAAGCGTTTTTGATGTCCACCTTTAGCAGCACTTCCCCACCTTTGTTATCTAAAAAGGTTCTTAGTGAATGAACCGCAGCTTCACATCCGCCTCGAGAGCCAAAACCTAGTTGTATGGGCTGGAGGAAATCTCTGATAGTTTCTTTGTTCGACCTACAACAAATCTTGGCAGCAAGGCGGCGGTATACGGTGCCAACTGCAATAGGTCTGATCCCACCGTCTTTTTTTTTAAGGGCGCAGAGATTAGCACCGTACAATATTGCTGCAATGTCATTCGGAACCTCTCCAGATAACAAAATATAATAGATAATTAAATTGAGTAGGCCAGTGAGATCCTCAAGAAGAGTAACCCCGATATCACCACAACGACCACACGTGAGATCTTTCAAATGTTGTGGTGATAGGCCATCAACCCCAGCAGCAGAACCATTCTGAAAAGTTAACAAAGCGCCGGTAACATCATTTACTTTACAATTTAAAGCTATGTTAGAAACTAAATGTGAATTTAGTGGATCGGGCACATGGGAAATTGACGCTGGAGATGGATGTTTATTTTTAAGAACTTCTAAAGTCTCAGCTGTGTTATCGGCAATAGCATCATTGGAGAACAACAACCTCGCAGCACCACGGATATCACCGTCATTTAATTTATTTTCAATGTAATGATATGGATGACATCGAGAATTAGAGTGGGTTGGGATTGTTTTAGTTTTTTGTTTTTTGCAAATTATGCCCAGGAAATAAATTATTACGGTTCGCTGGATGGTTTTAATATTACGTAAAGATTTTTTTTTAGATTTCACAAAAGATGTAAAAAAGTTGTCTTTTGTGGTAGATACCTACTTACTTACCACAAAAGATAACTCCGAGTATGTAGCCTACATACCCTTATTCATATTAATTACCAGTATTTACATTGTATTAAATTCTATACCTTAGGTAGGTAAAGTAAAAATAATATGAAACATTATAAAATTTAAGGTTTAAAAATAAATACTCATTAGCAATGACAATACCTAATGCTGTAGTGCTCTAGCGTTAAACTAAAACTTCAAGATATTTGAAATAAAACCTATAGTTGTACCGTTTTGTAAAAAATACAAAATAAAACTGAATAAAAACTGTATCCAATTGAGTGAGATTAGATTTATTTAGAATTACTCATAAACGCACATAAAAGGGTGACACTGATACACCCCGCTGTTTCTTTATGTTTAATGTTATTGGCCCGAAATGGCTTTCCCTTGAATCGGATCAGTATAGGCCTTTTCATTGTAAAGCAAATGATAATGGTAATGGTCGGACACCATGTTGTGCTTTGTAGTAAGTCGAAGAAATAAAAAGAATAGAAGAGTCGCGAGCGCACGAGCGAGACTGTTTAAAATAATAGAAACAAGATTTATGAATAACAACTGCTTTCTTTAGCTACTTACTTAATCCGTGATGGGATTATTTCAGTTTTTATAATAAGCCGATTTAAAAATATTTACTTTTAAAGAAGAATAGATTTTACTTTCAGACAAAAAGACGAGCCATTTCTCAAATTTATTATATTTATTTATTTTTGTATTAGTGTTTAAACATAAACGCTAATTTAATATTCTATAGTATTTAATGTAGTAGTAAGTTTTACAGCTTTCAAAGGCTTTGTATCATTAGAAAAAAAAGTAATAACATTGTCTAAGATGGACATAACTGGTTAGCTAATAGTGATAAAATAAAAATAGTACCAAGCAAAAAGTGTATCAATGGTGTATATTAGCATTCGCTGGTAATTAAATGTAAAAAAATCAGACACTTAATTCAGTCAAGCGCAGTACAAACTGGATATTAGGTACATTAAAAAGTTACCTTTGTTGTTCTTAATACGTTGACGTATCGACTGGTTGGACAAAAAATTTTAATTGCTCAATTGTTCTCAGTGTGTGAATTACCTGCTGAGTAACCAATATGGACTACCTACCTATCGATTGTTTATATCTATCTAGCTTCTACACTAATAATAAAGCTGTAGAGTTTGTTTGAATTCAGTCTTTAATTCACTTATAAACACTTACGACTGTATTCAAAACGAGTTTGGAGACAAATCTAAGATTTAGAGGATTGTATAGTCTGAATTCAAGATTGAAGATTTTTTTTAAAAATCATAACAACAACAACATAATAACAACCAAAAATAATTAAATTCGGTTTACTGAACAAAATAATTATAAAATTCTCGATCAATGACACTTCCAGTAACACTAACTCAAATTATTGTCATATGGGAGTCCCTACAGTACTATGACGTTAAAGATAAAGGTCGTTATATCGATAATTTTGTATGGAAATTACTAAATAAACACACACAAATGATAGCTCGCCTTCTGTCACTGATTAGATATATTTAATACAATATTATCACGAAGATGTTACTTACTAAAAGATCTGATTATTTCGTATATACCTACTGTAATATTAAGGTAGCCAACAAGCATACTTCCCGCTTGATGGCCATCGGTTACCTATAAATGCTGAATTAGGTAGGTGTAGCAAAAATCTCTTCGCATCTTGGGAAAACAATAATGCAAGTAACGTCAACTAATGTAATTTAGGGTCTAGACAGCCGGGCGGCATTTCAACTGCACTCCGACCACCGATCTGCAGTTTAAATGCAGTCAGCACGACTGCAATAAAACTGCAAACCAACCGTGCAGCCCGATTACAGTCGGTGTACAGTTGGTTTGCAATCCAACTGCTATACCAACTGTATTAGAACCGCACGACAACCGTGCAGCTAGCTTGTAGGCAGCTTGCAGTCGCTGGAACTGCACGCCAACTACACACCAACTGCATGGGTGGTTGGCAGTTCCATTGCAGTCGCATCAACTGCAGATTGCAGTCGGAGTGCGGTTGAAGTTTCATCAAAAACCGTTCAGTAGTTTTTGCGTGAAAGAGTAACAAACATCTTGACATCCTCACATCAAAGCAAATTTCCAAACATTTATAATATTAAGTAGGATATTTAGGTATATACTAATGATATATACAATAATATTGTTATTGCACTCCAAGATGTACACATGTTGCCTGCAGGTATTAGTTGCGGTTAACCAATGCGGGTTGACGGAATGTTAGATTGGAATCCAACGATTCATAACAGCGAAATATAGGTACCTACCTACCTACTAATATTTAGGGGATACTAGCTTATATCCCGCGGTTTCACCCGCATTTCCGAGGAATAAAAAATAGCCAAGTGACAAAGCAAACTGACGAGACGTAAATTTTGTGCAATTCTATTGGTTAACAATTTGACAACGATGATCGGATATCGTGTATCGTTTTTCGGATAGGCCCTCTGGATCGGGGCCCAACATAAAATTTGTGACTGTTATTTTCTTTAGAATATTTTGCCCAATTAACTAAAACACTCGACATGTATGTTACATTAAAGTTATTAGCTCCTGCTCATATCTTTAAATTATTAAAATAGCACATACACTTTGACGACTTTCTTTTCTTAAAAATAAAATAATGAATTATTTATATCAAAAATATTATTTTGTAGGAACGATTTCACTTGTCGTTAGTTACTTAATATTAATCTTTACTAAAATATACTAAGTCGATTGTTAAAATGATTACAACTCTAGTTTTGAGAAATGTAAGATCGTTGACAGATCGCCTGCCTGTGACAGTTGGCCATAATGAATTCTGCAATTACATGGACTTGGTTTGCAAACGTGCCAATTTAGAAACCCACACTTAGTACTGCATACTATTGAGACTATAAAGTTCATTTTACTTTGAGTCGATTTGAAATGTTCAGTTTGTAAGCTTACGATCCAATGATACTATAAATCCGGTGGATAAGAACTATTAGTTGTACAAGTAACATTCCTATTCCTTCGTTATGAAATTGTACAGTTACCTACCAATTTGAAAATAGTGAAAACATTAACTAAATTCTTACTCGTAATCTCGTATTTGTGACGTTAAAAATTTATAGCTTCATGAATTCCAGGTGCTTTAAATTATTCTGGAGCTTATGAGAATGACGCCTGCACTTTTTTAAGTATGAAATCAAGTACCTAGATGTATACTTTTTTGTGGATATTATATTTTGGGAAAAACAATTTTATAAAGCAAATAAATATTATTAATAAATATTTTTTTAAAAAGTCTTTATGAATTAGAAAAAGTCGTAGAACAATATATGTCAGTCTTGATGACCCTGAGAGGTTTTGTGTTATTTACCAGTGACCCTGTATGGATATTTGTCTATTTCGACAAAGAAAATATATGGTGAATCATCATTTTAAAAGTTCCTTCACACCTTTATAAATAATAAGCATTGCAGTGCAGATATAGGAACAAATAACCAAAAATCTGCCGACCGGACGCACGTCAATTGCGGTGAGCCGACTTTCTGCCGACGTGACGTCACGTGCACAGCCAGTCGACTCGACCTGCGTTCGATTCTGCCATTGACAGATGGTACAATACAGCATCTGTCTGTGTCCTTATTTTGTTATTTCTTCCATTAATATTGGATTTATATTCAATATTGTTCAGGTTGGTAAATAAAATATAATCGACATCATTCTTAGCTTCGGTTTAGTCCCTATTTGGATGAACCTACTTTTCAATTGAATGGCTATTTTAATTTCGGTCTACACGAAAACTTTCAATGCAATCTGATTGAATTATATGAAACATAAAAGTGCAAATTAAATCAGACGATTCTATTCTCGTGTGCCGCCCGCAACCTCAAACGTATACAGCTATTGGAAAGTTTTAAACTTATGAAGTTTTTGAGGACTCCAAAGTTCAGCGTTCTCGCTTAAGTACACTTGGATAAGTCTGATGCATCAAACGAAAGATATATAAAATATCCACAGAATAAAACATTTATTTATTTAACTCATAACAATTATTTGATATAATTTAATCAAATTAAAATATTATATACCTACTTTCTGAAGTGACATTAATGTCTTCTGTATTTTTTTTTAAATAAATTATTATGCATGTAAATAATAAGATAAAATTAATGGAACGTTGGTGAATAGATATATTATGAATGGCACTTTTCACGTTCAACCTTTGCATGTTAGTATGACGTTATTGGCTCCCGAATGATTACGTTAATGGACCCCTCGTTTTAACGATCTTTTAGCTCTTGAAATTGACTATAAAAGAGATACGGCTTAATTTATTACTATTGAGACGTTACCTATAGTCGGTTACTCTATAATTGCTCCCATGCGAATCCTAACCTGTTTAGCTTTATACTAAATCCACGCTTTTAGATTGTAGAGAATGAATTGGTTTTTTACATTCGACCATTGTTTTTGTGATGAGTAAATTTACTTTAATTTATTTAGTTAACTAGTAATTTGAAACCAACCTTGGTTATAAATCATTTCAGGTTTATCTTAACAAAAACGGGAAATTATTAACAGGATATGAATTTAATACATTAATGAAGTATGTAAGAGATGTAAATATCACCCTTTACAATCGACTTTATGATGCCACACTAAGCTCCAGTTAAATAAATAACCGCAAAATTCAATTCAACAAACCGTTATAAAATAAGCTGCAGGCAACAAAGTCAAATCGTTTTGCGCGGTTAACCACAACGCTTTCTGTCAGGTAAACCATGGATTTGAAAGTTTATGTTTAGAGTTGTCGGTTTCAATCCCTTCAATATTTCAAATAGCGCATCAAGGTGAACGTTTTTAACCTACTATTTGCATTCGTTGATCTTCGGCTGTAAAGCTCACGCTATTGGTGTTCAAGGGTGTGAACCGATTTTATTTCATTCTATTGGATAATTGATGTTAAATCTGAACTGTTTCAAAATAAGATTTAAATGCCTGTATTTCTACTTGTTATTAACGATTTCCTTTCATGTTCCATATCTCAGTATTGAAATGGCCAATTGTGAATTGATTATTGTGAGTAAACATGTAAACAAACAACACATGACTCTTTCCATTATGTTTTCTGTTTTCATTCCATCGCCTCTGTAGGTTTTATCTGGCTCAACGGGCTGTCGCCCTCTGACAAAAAGTTACTTTAAATTATTGCCATGCTATACGTTCCTGTGCGCGTCTTGAAAACGTCCCCCGGCTATCCCTAATACCCGACGAAACCAATTTGAATTCAATTTAGCTTTTTTTCGAGCAAGCTTTTGTTGGCTCTCAGTTGTGTTTACCTTATTCGATTTCTGTAATTTCATTCATAACAAACTGGATTTGGGGTTCGAAAAGCCCATCGGGGTTGACAGGGGCGTTTGAAATAATATTCTCTTTGATAAGAACCGGTTTGATACGGCGGCATAAGTGGTGGGGTCCGTGCTACAGGGCCGTAGATTCCGAATGGGATTTGTCAATGTGAAGTGACAAAAACTAATTATCCTCAACAATGAGCTGCTTGGGGTAAGGGAGATGATTTGATCGATGCAATATCGATTACATCAGTTAATTGAGTTAATGTTGATGATACTCCATAGAGTTGATCTAGAACAGAACAAAATATTAATAACAATTCGGATAAATTATAGAAACTACAATGCTGCTTATGATAATTCCAAACACCAATCGTTGAATAAATAACAAAAACTACATCTTCTCCAATGTTACCATATTAAAACAAAAACAAGGATTATTATTAACATTTTCAGCACGAGTAATATATATAAAAGTAAATCATGTATTCGTGACGTTATATTTTTGTCAATTTGTCCGTAGTGTAAAAGAATGGTCTCCTGCTGGGTGAGTGGGACAAGACAAACAATAACACGGCTCCCTGTGGATACTTATTGTCTCGCAACAGCACCGATTATATCTCATCTCGGTGCTAATAGACCATTGACAGGCGGCTCTTCAGTGTAAATTGGGATTAATAAAGTACATAATATCATTTTGAATTTATTTTTCTATAACACAAATAGATCTGATGATAAAAATTACAATAAAAGCATGTGATCATGGCGATTCCAGTGATTTTATTAAGCTTGATTTTATTAAACGAGAGTAAAACTGATAAAAAATCTCATAATAAAGTATATCAATATTTTTTACCAAATCCATTATTCAATATTTACTTAATGTTGAAATCAAATTAATATCAGAAGACGAACACGACGACAGAAATAATATGATTTGTGTATTTACTCAGTCGTATGTAACATGAACAAAAAACAATTCAATTATATATACCTAACTAACATCCAAGCATGTAGCAATAAAGCATGTAGTGTAATTTTGTCTTTTACCCTACGGCATTTCACATACCTAATTTGATTTATAAAGTAGCTAATGCATTTTGCAAATTAGTTTTTTAATTACACGTGAAGGTCTCCTTTATTCTTTTCGTTTGGCTAATTTAGGGTTAATCCGACCGTATCTGGAGACTCCATAGCCTGCAGCGTTTTGCCCTTCATCTATTGTAATCTTCATTAAACGACCCCTTGATAATATTTCGTCTAAAGTCTTGCATCAGGCGGAGGGTTAGCTAACATTATTAGAATCTTAATTTAGTTTCTGAATAATGTGTCTAACATACCTGCGTAAGACAAATAAACGATTACGCTTCTCGCCTATTATAAGCAAACATTATAAATCACATAAAATAATTGTGCTTTGTTTCGCCTGAGGTCAGTGTAATCAGGCGATGTTCTTTATTTGTATCGAAGCTCAAACTTATTACGTATTCATTCTTTTAAACACACTCAGATGATATATTACAACCTCTGATTATTTTTAGTATCAAAAATTGAAATAGATGATATTTTTTTTTATTAGGATACCAGTTTTTTTTGTAGCACATGGTTTGATAATTTTTCAATTTTATTATGAATATTTACTTTAGTTTTTTTATACGTATAAGTTACATACCTGCTATACCATACTAGTTTTTTCTAATATTTACTTTACACAATACCAATAAACTTTTCGTATCTAAAACAAATAATTAACATTCAAGCGACATGACACAACTTTCTAAGGTGTTACAGTTTCACGGAGAATGGTTAATTAATTCCCAAGTAATCCGGCGCGATGATCGACGTTATCCAATGTTCTATCTACCATCGTCGTATCTAGATCCGATACAGAGATAGTTGCTGTGTAAAGTATAAGAGGCGTGTAGCCAGTAATATCGCCGTGACGTTTATCATTCTTGATTATTTTGATGCTTGGGTTTATTGCTTCAATAAATTCATCAGAATGTTTATTACTTATGAAAATGAATCAATCAAAAAGCGAATATTTAATAAGTAGTCATAATTTTTTTTCATTTTGAATGTTCATTCGGCTTTACACAACCCCAGCTGAATATTAGCTGGGTACATGGATTATCCATTAAAATATAATTGTTTAATGAGTTAATTACCCTTTGCGACCAAGGATCGAGTGTAGGAAGTGGCAAAAGCACCCTTATGCTTCGCACAGTGGCATTGTTAATTCCGGGATATCTAAATGTCACCTTATTTAACTGTAACACCAGGTTAATTGACCATAAATTAAGTGCTGACTTAAAGGCTCGCCAACTCACCTTGTTCCTCCCTTCCCTTACATTTAGGTACGCGAAGTTAATTTAAACAACAACACTTTGTGCTCTAATTACGTCCATGTTTTGTTGGTTCATTTTGTTTCGTTTATCGAGATCTCTTCTCGCCAGTGAGTTCAAGGATATTACAAACAGAAGTTACTAAGTTAACTGCTTTTGGTTGACTTAATTTTTAGTTTTTGACTATGATGATTGATAATGATTTCGTTACATAAGTAGGTACTAAGCGTTTTTCGAGAACGATTAATAAAACAAAGTTATATCTTATCTAAATACCATTGATGTAATAGAATATTTTAGGCTGTATTATAAAAATGTATATTTGACTGAATAGTAGCAATCATCTAAATTGAAAATATTACCTACCTACCCTTTTTTAACCATAATATTATTAATAGGTAATTGAATATGATTCGATTATTCAAAGACATCATTAAATGGAAAAGATTTAGAAAAATAGGTATGGAAAACTTACTAATAACTTCAGTATTCCATGTAACTTAATAAAGCAAAGTTCTAACAAATTTACTTGATAGCTTCAGCTAACTAGAAACGGCGATGTGTCTTGTTTCCTGTTATCTACGAGTTACACCTGTCCCCAACTCGAAACTTTGTTTGCATTATCCTCGACCTCTCAGACTCTCTAATTAGCCTACGTAATGACTAGCGAATGTTCATTAATTATATCACAAAATGCGGTTTGATGCGCACAAACAAAGTGGAATGAAACTTTTGTAACCTTACAACTTGAAACTCGAAGTTTAGGCGACATCTGCCTCAAAGACGGAAATTTTTGTGTTCCGAACCAGGGTCGGCTTTGTAACTTTTTTAATGCTACGCCTAGTTTGTGTTGTCTTATTTGAAATTTTAATTTTGGCACTGTTTAAGTTTTGAGAAACTTGACAACGTTACTTCACTTCTTTTTTTTCTTCTCCTTGGAGGAGGCTTTTGTCCAGCAAGTTTGCAATACCAGCGGTATTGCCAATGTGTTGCCGACCTGTTACTATGCCAAAGCAACTGGATCTCAAGTGCAATTGCTGGAACACACCGGTAGGTGGTTGGCGACAACTTCGCTTGGACATTTAATTAAACCAATAAACGCAATATGAAATAAACATACCTAGATAATAATGTAAATAGCACAATGCTATAGTTTGCTGCTCCACAGTCCAGCGATTTGGAAACGCAGGTAGTTTCCAAATAGTCGTCGTATAAATCAACAATTTTGGAATAGTTCAGTTCATTCAATGCTGACGCTATATCTCATGACGTAAACAAGTACATAGTTGAAAGTGTTAATAAGATCAAACACATTCATTCAGAGGGCAATAAAACAATATGGCATACTAATGATAATTGACACACGATAATTGATATAATAAAAATAATTAAACATGAAGAACATTATTTAATAAATCTTCTCAATCATGACAAATCACGCTGACTCAACAAAAAACTTCGGCTTCAGTTTAATATACAACAGAATAAAGTCGATGGTAGTTCACAGACTCATCGACAAAATGGCTTCAGACATCCACTTTATAAATCATCTTATACGAATATTAATTGAATTTGTCGAAACTTTGAGTCTGTTTTCAATCATGCGTTTTGAACAATTGGTGTTTTGGTATTGCCTTACACTACAGGTTGTTTCGAACGAGTAGGTATAGAATATTTCTCGTTGATTCACAAATTTTACTGTTTTTTTTTTTCCAATAAATCACTTCGTCTTTTTGCTAGTTTTGTGTGACGAGTTGCATTATATTCGTATACTTAATAACTAAAATGTGCTTACTTTGTACCAATATAATATTTCCCAAATATATTGACATGTAGATTGTAGGTACCGGAAATAAATAAAATGCGCATACAAATTTGTGACACGACAAGGTGATTTACGTTCGAAACAAAATCTCCCATGAGTTATGTTGTTTTAAGCGCGACAGCTGCTTGCATTGTTGGTTTCTCCGACGCTCTTTCTCTCAGTTACAGTTTAAAGGTATTTAACTGTTTTTCAGAGATTAAACAAAATAATTATTATTTCATCTGCCAGCTTTATATTTGATAATTCAAAACTTTAGAGCTCGATTTGAAATCACGAATAGGACATTCGCAGTTGTAATAATGTAATTTAATTTTTAAACGCTCTGCGCCGCGCCGTTACTATCCTGTCTACGATCAGTGCCAGCGACATATTGCGCTTGACGTTCGAAATTCAAAACAATAATAAACTGGCGTTCCTTTTATTTTTTACTGATAAATTATTCATATCATAATCCGAGTGATGGGAGCGATCGCGAGACAGAGACCACTTTCCGTCGACTCATCCGACAGGTCTAATTTAATGCGTGCATTTATTATTGGTAATGGAATTAACCGAGCCCGATTATCATATGATTTGATGGACGCACTATCTCTCGATCGCAGCACCGTGCCGCCCACTGCACTTAAAAAAAACCGACTCAGGCCCACAGAGGACGCGGTCATTATAGCTAATTATTGTTATCTTTATGGTAGCAATCGGTCTGCCTTGTTCATTTAGTACCCGTCTCTCGATAAAACGCTACTTTATAACGCAAATTCTTTGTCATTTTGTGTCCCCGAAAAGGTTGAAAGGTTTTTTAGCTACCTATCATTTGCGGTGAATTTAGTCTTTATTTTGTAATGACAGAGCGGCGCACAATGACTACTCGATTCAATCTTACGTTGTCGGTCACCTTCATTATTTGCGATGATACGGATATTCTTACAGCTTTTGATTTATACATCGGTCATCATTTGAATTATAATGAAATCAGAGTCACTATTTTTTTCTTTGAAATAAATTTTGGGTTTTAACAGGAAGTGGTACTGTAATAGTATTATTTTTGTCTTATTAAAGGGAAAGCAACAAAGAGTACCTATACAAAAAATGACCGGACAATTTTACTTCTTGGAGTAGGAACCTAGTTTCAGTTAATGGTGAAATGAATTAACGAAAAAACAATATTAAACTAATAAATGTTAAAACACGTACATCATGCTTTCAGATTATAGGTGAAAGAAAGTAAACGGAACAATGCTCAATTTGGCTGGCGTAACGTAACTAAAGCAAGCAGCTGCATTAGACGTGACTGCTGGAGCTACTAGAAGAATAGATTAACGAGAAATAAAAGAAAAATAAATTATATTTAGAATGAAAGGTTTAGCTGGCTCCATTACTACTTCAAAATCAGAAGGTACGTAGTTTTTGAAGTCACGTCTTGGAAATATAACTCTAAAAGTTCGATAGAAAGAAAGGTTACCTATTCCATTTAAAAGACAAAAAGATAGAAATTCAGAGACCTTTACAGATCCTAAAGGAAAAGTATTTTTTTTGTGCGCTTTCCGACTCCTATACAGCCTAAAAAATATATTATTATGTCTCATTAGGCAAAATTATCATAAGGCTCCAATAGTAGTTAGTCCTAGTTCCTTTAATATATTATTGTTATCCACAGCTTCCTAATATATTGTGAGAAAATGACTAAAGTTTAATTCCCAAAATTAATCTCGGCACAGTTCACGTTAAATGCGATGAAAAACTAGAAGTATCTGTTCGAAGACCTAAGTGTGAAGAGATTAATCGCCGATGTCGGTCGGAACACATGCGACGGGGTGTTATTTCGGAAAGAATGTCGGGAACGTGCTTCCATGTTGACCCCCGGAGAGTAACAAATACCCGTTGCGATGGGACGGATGTTGGCCATTCGTTACGTGCGATCCCTCATTTGAATTTGGAATTGTGTCTCAATTTAGTATTGTTTCCGTTATTGGGTCAAGTGAATTTTGGGCACGATTGTGTTTTGCGGTTGATCCATGTACGTAGTGCATAAATTGATTCCACTGAAATCAGCCTCATTACTTACTACGGCTTTCAAAAACATCTCAAAACGCTACAATGATCAAAATTATTTTGTTCGATATTTAAAATAACATCTTTTGACAAGTTTACTTATCTTCAGATTTGAAAAGTATTTTTCTTTGGAATGAAAAAAGCACGTCCTAGGCCAAAAAAGCATTAAAAATGAGCATTTATAATGATTATTTGCAAAAATATAAATTTGGTTTGCAATGTAATTTTCGTCTGGAGGCACCATTGTGACGAGGTTAAAGCAAGCAGGAAACCATTATGGCGCCATATGCATGGAGACTCATACGAGTTTTGGGTGATAGCCTACGTCATTTAAATCTTTTGTGTAATGTCTTTTTTAAGATTCCGTAGCCAAAATAGCAAAAAGTAGAAACTTTATAGATAACTTCGTCCTATCCGAGTCCATGACGGACTATTTTAATCAAAGACGACTTTACTTAATTGGCACAATGGAAGGTGCTATGAATAGCTGTACAAATGTTGTAGTGATAAGATACCTATGTATTTTTAAAGACGTCAAACTGATCCTTCTCTATGTGTGTGTGTGTGTTTGAAACCAAATGAAACTTTCTGTAATATTTGGTCAGAATAAGATTGTTGTATGGTCGTTTTTGAAATGTGGTAGACAACAAAACAAGACAAACCAAACGTATTTTTAAAAAGGTGCTACGTTTTAGCAATAATAATAGCTGTATTTTCCCATACCCATATACCCTAAGCTATTATTATAGATTTGAAACAGTATGCTTCAGACGGTGTGAGTAAGTCATAAAGGTAAATTATCGTGAATTAGCACAATACTTTGGTCTAATTCGGCCGAGATCGTTTTTATTGTGCTTTTAATCATTTTTATAGTACTCGCGATACACAGTAAGTATCTAATGCATTTGTAACACTGTCACTTTAAATAAACGGTGTCATCGAGTCACATGTTTTAAAATAAATCCTACACTTAACGACGTCAGCACTCAATAAAATTTATTTTTTAATAGCTTTACTGCTTTGAATTTGTTGCGTTTTTAATGCTTTAAATATTTAAAAATTGTTTCTATTTGTAGAAAGTTTGTCCCAAATAGTAAAAAAAAGTATAATTTAAACTTCCAGTAGTACGAATTACAATAAACGACAATTTCACACATAATTTTGAAATTAAATGGACGCAATACCTAAACTTTTTTTTTACAAATTTACCTACTGTTTGGTAGGTACTATGCTAATATCGAAGCGTACATCCGAGAACCCACAATGATAAAATATAACGAGTCATTACATTATACTCCAACCCTTCATAAACACCATTTCATGTCACACATTAAGGGTACTATTACACACGCTATACGATGGTGGCCTGTCGCAGTTCTATGTTTAGGTGGAATAACATTTGAACGTTTTATTAGTACAGTAGTGAACACAGATCTCGAGACAGTCATATCAGATAACGGAGAAAAATATCGCAGCATTCGGTGCGTAAACTGTAAAAGAGCAGGTTTCTACTGCAATGTTTTATATAATTACATTGTGTATTTTTTTATCCTTTATCTAAAATAGTGACAACACTTTCTGATTTGAAATAATTAGTTATTTTGTACAAGACGTTACCACTCTTAAAATTAAGCGCTAGCTCAACGTGAAGTGACTTTTCATTGTTTTCATAAACTTAAAAAAGATCTGTTAGAATTGCTGCGGATAAGCAACAAGTGTAGAACCTCAACAAACAGGCCCTGCACCGTATGGTAGTTACGGGTTCCGTGACCAATCGTGACGGATAGGGCTAATTTATCAAAGCATGCTTCAATTTTATAATAACTCGCAGGTTGCGTGTGTGACTGAATATTCTATTACCCGCGCCTGAACGATTAATCTTCAGTCGGTACGTTATTAGTGTCTAAGCTGGATTAATGACTGTTTGTTATATGATCGAGTGCCGTTTTTTAATCCTTAAAAGTTACCTCGACTTAATCATATTATTGTCTGTGTGAGGCGTGCTTTATTTTGTTGGATTATTAGATTCCTTTTGTGATAACTTGATAAAGTAACTCTATGGATGTTGCTTTAATACTCTACTAGTTTTTGTCCCGAGGTTTCACACGTTCACGCGTTCCTAGAATAAAAAATAACCCATGTTACCACGCCATAGACTAGATACCTGTGTGCCAAATTATATCACGATTGGTGGTGCCGTTGAAGCATCAAAAGTTAAAATAACGTTAAAACTTACTCACTTTCGCATTAACAAAATTAATAAGATTCAACACACAAGTACGTAAAGTCACTAAATACTAGAAAGGTAAATACAGTGCACAATTTACTATTTACATTAAAGCAATATTCAAGAGGAACTATTTCTTGCGCACGAACCTACCTACTCTTATGGATAAGTTGAATGTTACAATTTTCACAGACTTATTACACGCGTATAAAATCTTGATGGTTCCTTTTATTACAATTTATTTCCCATTATTCAGACATGTAACCTTTATTGGGCCACTTGATATAAAGTTAGGGATAATTCCCTCCGACCGTTCAAAGAGTTCTCTCATCTATTTATTGCACTAATAAATATTTATGTCATAATCCGAACAAATGATAGCGGTGGGTATCTGTGTCCTATTCTAATCATTTAAGAGGAACTTTGTGCCCACATTAAGATAAATGCACGGTTAACGGTACCACAGATTAGTGAATTTCCATTCCATGTATTGACAATCTGTCAGTTTCTTAGTATGAGTTGTTTACATCAGATTTAAGCTGTAAAAACGAGTAGCACATATTGAAAGTGGTGTTACATTCATCGAAGCTGGATTGAAGTAATGGAATTAACTGGGTTCGATTATCATATAATTTGATGAACGTGTTATCTCCTCTGTGGACTGTAGAGCTGCAATTGAATAAAAAAGCCTCCGGCTACCACCGCACCACCGGTCCGTCTATTAGATCTAATTACTGTTATCTCAGTCGCTCCTCGGTTCTCATTTATTTCCATTTTTCTTGAAGATAAGTTTTTTCTTTATTACAGAAGGGCAAACGAGTCGTCTGTCTGGCACATACAAGTAATTTATATCAGAACTCCATATAGCTTTTTGCTGCTATAGATCAATTACTATATATCTTGTAACATATTTTGAGATATAACTTAAGTGCCTCAAGCAAAGAAGGTGCATACTACATTGGTGCCAATTAAAAAGTAGAAATTAATAATAATGAAATACCTAGTTGCTATCTTTGATACCGGTGAGGCTGAAAACTTATAACGATAGCATAGTAATATGGCTGAGTGAAAAATATTCCTGACAGCTAATAAAAAAAATGAAATATTGATACACGGCGTTGACGAGACAAGGACAGCCATAAATTACACCTTGGTCTGACTAGTATTTGTCAGCTTCATTTATTATAATTATTTTTAATTTAAAAATTGTTTCTTTTTATAATAACGTTAGTAGTTTTATCGAAGACCTGATAGCAATTCTTTGTAAATTGCAGTTGTAGAATACGATATCTTGTTCAATACCTTCTTATGATATAGCTAGCAACAAAAAAGATTAGGTATCTCTCATTAGACTTTTATAAATTCTGTTTTAAAATTTTCAAAAATACATTTGCTAATCCATAACTACTCGTAAGTTTATAACTAGTCAATTTAGAATCAAATGTGAGTAACAACAAACATTAAAAAGCGCCGACATCACATTCAAAAAACTTAATACACGTCGGCTCACAGAATTGGATTTCATTTTTTTACTACTCATAAATAGTTTAGTATTTAATATTTTTATAATAATTTATTGGTCTCTAACGAATGTGTCAATAAATAATGTAGCTAAGCCCGGTCACGCTCCCGATCGGTTTACTATTCCATATTAGATACAGGTGCGTGTAGGTCTTATTTTTAACATACGAAATATAATCATTTAACTAAACATACAGCTTTCAGATTATTTTTATCTTTTAGTTATTATTTTTTATTCAAAGTACAAATAAAATACATAACTACTAATATATTAATTAAAATAAAGCTAAACTACTTATTAATCTAAATAAAAGTACGAGACTTAAATAAACCTTACTACCTAAACTAAACTATTTATAAATAAAAAAAAATACCCAAATCGCTGCCAGCAACTATTTAATTTAAAAGATTATGGGCAATATGGGCGTTAGTCCATCAGAATTGAAATATATCTCAAATGAATGCTTATAATTAGTACATACTCTATTTCATATTATGGCAACAAGTGCCAATGTCGCCGGTCGATCAGAGCTAGGGGCCTAGGGCCAAATGATTGGTGTTTGAGAGAGGTAGAGCGTAGCGATTTTTCGCTCTTAAAGCATAACTTTATATTGTATCCTGTGTCTCTAGCGTCCATAGTCTACCGTAACCACTTACCAACTATCAGGCGAGCCGTATGCTTGTTTGTTGACTTTGTTGTAAAAATAATTAAAACAAATAGTATTTTCCAGAAATTCGTTGACGTTTTCCAAGTAAACCTGGTGGATATTGCTAGACTTAAATATATTATAATTACAATTTTGGGAGCAAACAACCTAACAACTGGCACCAGTTACATTTCTGTTGGTCTTACGCACAATTTTATAGCGATGATAGCTCAGTGGTAGTGACGTCTGATGCCGCGACGAAGGTCGTGGGCTTCTAGGCTTTGTGTGCTTACCACCACCACCACGGTGAGATTGTGGTCAAACACAGGCCTATACACAGGAAAAAACAAATTGTATGAAATTTACATTTACATTGAATTTGAACTCTACATCTTTTTAATACTCGACGACAATCGAAGGGTATAATAGGTAGGTATTTTAGCGTCTATGGCTGTTGCAGTATAACTCCTAAAGTGATACACTAAGTTCAATGCGGTTTTATTTTATTATAATGTCGTCGTAACTCGTCTTTCTTACCTACCAACCAATGTCACCAACTATTTGTTTCAATACCATATTTTTATTCCGAAATAGAAAGCAAAGCATACCTTCTCAAATAGTCTTAGAAAGTAAGCGGTGTTAAGATAAAACATTATCTTATTAATTTCCGAAATGATTAATAAACGTTTTAAGAATTCGTAACATTTTGAAATGTAATTTCCATAAACAAAAATATCATTAGTTTATCTGTCTCCATAGATAGCGGCGCAAAGGTGCCGCATCCCGCAATAACATCGAAATGATACGAGAAAACCGTCATTCATTATGAGTGTTTGTTCATTGGACTGGTACCGGTGAGTAATTAAAACGATCCGATGATATTTGCCTATGCATAAAATGAACATAAATATCACTAATTATGTACCTCAACTCGTCAACTCGTTCGTTTTGAGACACTTTTATTGTTTAAAATCATAAATTTTCTATGTCCATGTTTTTTTCTGGTGCATCGGTTTCATAACTTGTTTAGTTTATGACAATGATTGGTGTAGGTACCTATTACAATTTGTGGATGCATATGTACAGTATATTCTGAGAATGCGCGTCATTATGTGTTGTCATAACGCTATTAGACCGTCATTTGAGCTAAAGCTTTTATTACCTACGCCTCAAATGACCCTAATTGTTCATGGATATTGCGATGTAGTGTGCCCTCTTTAATTTCTTACTTCGTGGTATACCACTACCTAATATTTCAATTGTAATACCTACTTCATAGATTTCAAATAAGATTTTTAATTTGGAAGTCTTTCTTTTTTATTGCGATGTTAACATGTGGATGGATTTACAGGAAATAACCAGTAAATTTTTAGTGACAATTAAAAATGCTGCTGATAAATTCATTAGATTTCGAGATTACTATCCATTAAGTAGGTACTAATTAAAAGCAAAATAAAATCAAGAATATATTTAAAACATGCAGATACAACCGCAATTCGTAATTTTTAGCCTTCAAGATTTTGGTAAAGCTTTTAAAATATAGGTAATTAATAATATACATTCGTTAGATAACCATCTATTATAAACTGCTAGGTATGCTACTTGAAGTAGGCAGAATACTACCTATTTCATATCTGTATTTTTCTTAATTTGCATTTTTAGATTATAGTTCATTGGATTAAAGTGCTGCCTGTGTGTGTTGTCACAGTAAGCGAGAATATTGGGTTAAAATATGATATTATTACAGGATTATCCTATTTAAAAATATTAATATGTCAACGTTGTGACATGGCGTTTCTTTAGTTAAGTATGTATTTATTTGCAGTAACTTTAAATAATTTATTAAACTCTGATACCTTTACAATAATATACATTTTCATGCCAATGGTTCATACTACATATTCTTCTAGGTAAGTACTACCTACTCGTACCTACCTACATGATTATTAATTTTCTTTTAAATACTCACTTGAGATAAACATCGAATATAACTCGAAATTAATATTAATAATTATGTTTTTTTTTTCATAACAAATCCTTTTTGCAACCTTATAATACCAACTTTAAAGTGAGTGTATGAAAGATATAATTAACGGTAAAATTTTAAACCATTTATATTATTTTATTTCATTTATTTTTATTTGTCTAAAATAACCACCTAAAAACGGTTGCTAAATTCATAAAAGTCACCTAGCCCGTCAAGACATTTAATAGGATTCAAATTTCGCGTGTTACCATTGCACGTGCGTTGACAGCGTGACATTGGCGTGACAAGGTATCGCCCGGTGGCTGCACAGGGGTTAAAACATTGTTACATGTCTGCCATTCACGTGAGTCATGGGGACCGGAGCGTGACGCTGGTGGAACGTGCGTGTTTTTGCGTGACAACATCGCATGTTGATTGATTGACAATGCAAATTTTATGTGGGGTACGAGACGTGTCGCTACGTCAAATTGCGAATGTCGCTCTCGTTTTCCTAGGACTGTATTGTTGTTAGGTTGTTACTGTTTCAGCAAGTAGATATTAAACAATGTGTTTCATCCAACAGCTATGTTGTTGTACAATTAAAAAAAACAGTAACTGCTATATTGTAATGATTACAATTTAATCCATAATGCTAAAATAAACATTACCTTACTTTAAAAAACGACCTACTACATTATACATTAAGTATGCTCAAGCTGAAAATGAAAAGTTTAATTAATATCGCACAACATACCTACTTGAACTGAAAGCAGAAAGAAAATATCTAAAGAATACATTTCTAATATGTAACGTGTTGCTCTAAGTAATATGATTACTTAAGGTTATTTTCAATGGTAGAGAAAATCCTTAATCGACTTGCACTACCGGGAATTTCTGAGAAATAGAAAACAAATGTAAGATGAATAGAATACCTACTTTTGAGCTCAACGTTGTTAGCTCCAGTAAAGTCTATAAACTAGAAAGGTAAAGAAAACTCTTATTGCAAAGAAATAGACGGATTTAATAAAAAATCTTATCTGTGGTCTTTCTTGTTATTTTTTTTATAGATACTTGCTCAAATACCTAACATTTCGCATTCAATCATTTTATCATGTAATCAATGTAAATATTAAATATTAGTTTTCCCCTCTATTTCTATTTTATCCACTTAAGAGTGGACTTTGAATCGATTAAATATTGAAGAAAAAGCCCACCCTTAAATAAATAGGAACATAAATATCTACAACAATCCAATGAATACGAAAATAGCTGTGTCGATACATCGCAAAGTATTTTCATCATGACTTTACAAACACCAATTACCATAATAAATTAACTTATCCGTTACGTGTATAAAAATAATGGAAGAGGCGACGTAGCGGTGCATAAATTAGCTGTGAAATGATAAATCACGCCAAAGGTGCTACCTATAATCACTGACAGTGCTAAAGAATTAGACATGCAAGACTTTTTTTTTATTTAAATTGAGTTAGCACTTCGGCAACGATTTGGTTCAGTACGAGAAATAAATTTGCAGCACAATAGTCAGCAAGTTCAGCAACAAACATAATAAAAGTAAAATTAGGAGTCGGAAATTTTGTTTACGACTTCCTTTATTGCAAAAGTGATCTCAGTTAACAAATCTTGATGTCGCTAATTTTCAAACTTTATGTATTTAATTTTGAATGTAATCGTCAGATAAAAAATATTTTTATAATAAACCTGTTATTAATATCGATGATTTTTTTAAACGATAAAGGATAATAAATTGCTCAAGGTTCATCTTAGATGTAATGCGAGTTATATCCTCAATCATTGTTTAATTTGATTGGATCAAGTGATCTTAAAATAACTGTACGTCTGATATCATTCAAGAGACAATAAATTTTATTGTTGTCGATAAACCTTAAATCTCGATATAAAAAAGAGCTTAACTATATCGAGTTTGATATAAAATTCGATTTGAGCCAAAGTAAACAAGAAGGTATCTACGCCACGCGTAAGTAGCAAAGTACAAAGAAAGAAACAGAATGGATAAAACACCCGACGCTGTAACGAGCCAGCCTTCGTGTAGGAGCATTGCGAATGTACCTACACTACTTGGTCGTTTGTTATTTTATTTGCTCTCTACTCAGTAAACTCTATTACCCAGTCGATAGTTTTGATTCCGAGAAGTCGATGTTTACATTGAATGTTAAACTTATGTCACTGTTGTCACAATATTTTACTTACCATCGTTTCGGGCACTGTGAGAAAGTTTATGAATGTCCAATACAAGTGTTTGTTTAAGTCTGTCGATGGTGGCTACATCCGATTTATTATCTTTGATATTAACCTTAGTGGTATTCATGCAGTTTCAGTTGTAAACATTTGTATAAATAACTCAATTTGATTTAC
The DNA here is from genome assembly GCA_963555595.1 of Tethea ocularis. Classification (NCBI taxonomy): domain Eukaryota; kingdom Metazoa; phylum Arthropoda; class Insecta; order Lepidoptera; family Drepanidae; genus Tethea; species Tethea ocularis. The sequence continues at coordinate 5,849,216 of OY741972.1, read as the reverse complement.
CTTTCAACAATCTTCAAGGATTTTGTCGATATCTTGTATTCCCGACACTAATGCGGCACTGACTTCTTGGGTCGAAACAACTAATGGACTGCGTTATTACTGGCCACCTCAACGAAAAAGTGCATTAGCGTACCGTAAGTGGAATAAAAGTATTTGAATATAGAGCTTAAGTAAAGTGCGCTGTGAGTGCTTATGCCACTTAACATACAACGATTTGCCTCATTTACTGTAATCGCTACAGTTTTATTTCACTTCGATTTCGGTAGTCGTAAATGTGAAATAAACGATTCATATTTACAGCATTCGATATTCAATTCGAAATTCGAACGTAATGGTTTTTAATTTTGTAGGTATCAACATTCGAAGTTTAATTTTGGGTTTGCTTTTTATTTGGGCATTTCAACATTAATTGTATTTTTTTTAATTATGTTAGTTTAACTTGAACTCGGAAACTCAGTAAGCGATTATCTATTCTCTGTTATTTTACGGATAAGATAAAGCTCTTTTTACATTGGGCGGTGATCTAGTTTGCACAGTTTTTGAATCCCCTTCTTTGACTCTTATCACGGTTAGTTAGGTGCGCTCGGGAGTACCTACCTCCGGGATATGAAAATAGAGTGGCTTTTCTTTGAATATTGCATTTGACATCTAAGAGTTCAGCTTATCAGTATTTGTGTGAGGGGAAAACAATCAGTTTTTTGTTTACAATTTTTTTTTTCTTAAGTTTGTTTGCTGTTTGCCGGGTATGGCTTTTGATCTAATAAAAAAAATATTTTAAATTTAGTTTTTATAATATTCAATCTTACCTTCAGATTTAATAAATTTATGCAAAAAAATAGAGATGTGTCTAACGAAAGTTTAATTCAAAATAAACCCAGAAATGGTTGTATACGACATAAGTACCCATCTTTCTAATGAAATAAATTTAAGTTGATGAATATCTAGCCTGAGAACACACAAACAGCCGTATTAATCCGAAAACTGAGATAGGTATTATATAATGATTGCAATTTATTTACAACAACTACTTAATACCTACTAATAGTAATTTATATATGTCATCGAACCCAAACATAGTATTGGCTGCAAAATAGGCATGTCAATCAACCCTGCAATTCCTAATATTTTGTTTTTATTCAAATTCAATATAAATCTTTTACAGAAGAAAAGTAATATTTCATGTTACACGAACGGCGCGGCTCGTCATAAATTGAGTCATTAAAAAGCAAAAATTATAGGCTTTAAGAACAGTCCGAGTTGTGGAGTTAAACAAGTTCTTAGTTTGTATTTATGAGTCGTATGCTCAGATTTACAATTTCTCACTTAGTTTCACCTTACAACTTTATAGTCAGCCGTTTGGACAGACAAAGCGGATGGACATAATGAATTTTCGTTTGTGAATTGGCAAATAAATAATTCATTGTGAGCGAGACGCGTTCCTAGTAATGTAAGAAAGCATATTTTAGCTCATATCATAAAGTGCAACGAATGACAACACTCGTAAAATTTTATGTCCTGTACGAAGTCGCCCTGTCTCAATTACAATTACAAATTATTACAAATATTCAACCCTGGCCGAGTGTCGCTTGCCATATGCGAAAACCACCGCTTACAATGTTTGGAGCACATTTTATGGCCTTTATTCACATGTTAAATAAAACATGCTAAATTACTTATATTTCAAACGTATGAGATTTCATAGCTGAAATTTATTGTTAAAGTGATTACGATGAATTATAGTGGCTTGAATACGTTTTTGAAGAGGACATAAATGAGGTAAGTAGGTATTACCTATATTTATTTCATGACGTTTGAGCTTGGTAAGAAAATACCACGGTTTTTTTGTTATTGAAAATACTAAGAAACAAAACAAAGGAAGAGGTTTTCAATTCAGTTGTAGAATTGAGAACCTCTTCCTTTTTTTAAGTCGGTTTATAAACTAAACTATGACAATTACGCACTATACGTTATTTTTAATACCTTTGCAATGTGTTATGACTCTCATATCATACGTACCTACGTATTTTCCATCACACTTCTAATGATATTAATTAAAACATTGTGTAAAGACAAATGATAAAAGCTACATCTAAAGAAGCAAAGCAAAATCTAGCATTTAACATGAAATATAGAACCTAATAAATCTAGGGTGAAATTAATGTAAGTTCAGACCCAAGATACACTTCTAGGACGTCTCCATTAGTCATAAGCATGAACACAATATAGAGAGCCTTACTAGAAAGAGCCTGAGGCTATGTCTAGGGCTGTACCCTGACCTACTATTAAGGTCTTGTCTCAGAGCACTTTGCCCATATGCGCATCTCATAGTCTGTAATTTGCGACAACGCGCACAGGAACTTGTGATTTATTTACATAAACAATAGTCTCTGGTTCCATAAAGGGGCTATTACAGATTTTCGAAGTTACCTATGCGTGTTGCATCAAAATGTAGGTGTTTAGCTTTAATTATCATCGAGTGAGTTATGGCTCGGTTCTTTGCCAGAATTTGAGTAATTACGATGCAGTGTAGGTACTAGTAATAATCTGTTTGAAACACGAAATCTAAAATTGTATAGTTAAGTGATACATGTCTATGCTATTGCAAAACATTATGGAACAGAAATTTTTCTATTTCATTTTACACAAGGACAAATTTTGCCTAATGAATTGTGTTTTGAAAACATTTGAGATATATTTTTCTATAAAATACAAAAGAAAAAAACATGTCTTTTAAATAACTTATACACTACATCCGCCCTGCGATTTCATCCATATTTTCGAATGACCTTATCATATTAAGTACTAGCTGTTCCCCACGGTTTCACTCGCATACCCGGGATAAAAAGTAGCCAACCTTCAGGGATAATGTAGCTTCCTATTAGTGAAAGAATTGGACCAGTAACTCCGGAGATTAGCGCGTTCAAACAAACTCTTCAGCTTTATTATTAGTAAGTATATACATTTTAGACATTTTATTTATTAATTTAATTTCACTACTATTAGGTATTACAAGTTTTCTTACCTGCGAAGCAATAGTTATTATCTTATAATACCATACCATACCATTTATGTACTACCTACCTATATAGGAGGTACCAAGATCCACACAAAACTAACTTTTATAATATAAGTAGATAATACGTTATTGTTCCGAGGATTACATGACGCACATCTATTTGAACTATATATATAAGCGAAACAATAGGAAATCAATTCCGTCTACGACCGTACCATGAGTTGCCATAGCATCGGTATTTTATAGCTTTCAAATCTACCTATTGATGGAATCAATACAAGCGCTACCGTTGTTACAGTTTCCACGACATTAGAAATTATTTTTAGAACTATTTGCAATATATATATAGGTATAATAAATCTAATCTGACAGTTTTGAAGTCAACGAAAAAAATCTGCGGTGGAACATGAACTACTCTTTTCTGACTTCAAAACATTGTCAGATTAGAGTTCCTACATAGTTATTTTATGCTTTTTGGTGCCTTTGAAGGCGGTTGTATTTTTTGTTAGAAGATTTTTATTTAGATTCCTACAACGGTATTAATGCTAATGAGATCTTATGGATGGTATAAAAGTGGAAGAAAAACATTGGTATTATTTTTAAATTATCTCAGACAAAGAAATCGAGAACAAAATATATTATCCATATAGGATACACATTGTTATAATATAAAGGTAAGTAGGTACCTAATTTTCTACCTTTCGAGTAAATCGGCTTATATTCCTGAAACAAATTAAGTAACTAGGTACCTATTTGTTACAAACAAATAAATTTTCATGAAATACCTACAGCTAAAATAATATAAGTTACTGAAACAATGTGTGCAATGAACTTTCCTGGGTATGTTCAGTGTACAAACATTACATTTATTTATTGTGCAAGAGAAAGCCACGCACGTCTATTTTGTGGGAAAATTTATTGTATGCCGATTTTGCATTATGCGGTACAGTTGGCAACATAGTTTACAATCGGTTATTATCATTCCCTTTTCAAATACAATCTAACGTTAAAATCTGGTGGGGACTAATTTACCTGATAAAGTTTCTAACCGACTTGCGACTGCACAGATCGGTTCATCAGATAAGACGAAACAGTAGGTTTGCTGCGGATTGTTCACTGATTAATAACAGTTTTTACTATAATTTCATCTAAAATCATTTTCCCCAATTAATATTTCAAGATGTAATTGAATATTGAAAACTAGATGTAGCCCGCGGTTTCACCCGCATTGGCGTAATGTTATAAAGACGTAAAGTTTGTAAGTTCGGATGTAAGAGGTAACTTACTGGTCCGATTCTAAAATCTCCTTGACACATATGAAGCTATATTATCACCGAATGCAATACTTAAGCTACTTTTTATCCCAGGAATGCAGATGAATCTACTAGAACAACTAGGTTTTATAAACGGATTAACAAACGCAAATCCAACGGTAGTTTAAAGTAAGATAAGTAAACACACATACAACTTTAATAATAATAATGTATTTTTACAAAAAATTTAAAGAATAGTGATAAGTTGATATTTTTTGACATAAATTTATGTTTTTTGAACAAAATAGGCCTAAAATTAATCAATAGCAAGCAACAATTTAAGCGCAACATCGCAAGATTGCCGAGCATGATCTAAAGCATCCTGAGAAACTATTAAACTACTAAAGTCTAAATCGTACGTCCTATAGGAAATAAAGAGGGATGTATATCGTGAATCTCGATAATACACGCTGACATCTGCCAATAAAATAAAATTTAGACATAGTTATCGCGAAGTTTAAAGATACGTTGCACTGTTTTCTAATGTGAAATACGCTTATCTTCATTATTTTTTACTATGAAGACTTATGTGATACAGTTGTACGGTTTTCAAACAATATAATGAAGAAAGAATGAAATGAATCATCACCTGTATTCATCAAATTGTTGAAAGTACCCAAGTTCTAGAAAAATATTAGGAGGTGCCAATGAGAGAAAATTTTGCTGCATTAAAAAAATGTTGTGTTTATTTTATTCTACTACTAGCTGTTCCCGGGATAAAATGTAGCCTATATGTTATTCCATTGATAATCTATAGGTATATGTGCCAAGTTTCATCAAAATTCGTTTAGTAATTCTTGAGTGAAAGAGTAACAAACATCTTCACACTTAAAAAAACATTAAGATTTACCCACAATTTGAGTTGCCCAATACCCACTTGGCAGTATATTTTTAATTTTGAATTCCAGATGTCTATCTATGGTGTAGTAAAAGTAAACATCCTATTCTATTTATAAATTATATTTTTTGCATAGCTAGATGGTATTTTAAGGGAATCTTTTGATCATGGCAACATTTTAGCTATGAAGTTTATGAGGAAGGAAGTAATAATGATCTTCCCATGAAAAATTATATTAGTTATAAACGAAGCAGTGTAAATAATCTAGTTAGCTTTATGAGGTAATAAAATAACTTGAAAATTTCCTACTCATCCACCAGACAACTCTCCCACAATACTTGCTGAGTTATGTGTGGTCATAGTATGGGAGGAACTAAATATTTAAGCACAATATCCTTTTGTATCTAGTCTAGAGACTTTAGACCCAATGGACACATTAGTTAAGCTATTGTTAGGTATTATTACCATAGGGGTACAACTAACCACGGCTGGGACATACTCATATAAAAGCTTACTTCATGGATAAGTTCATTACATCACCATTGAAAATACTATAATTTAATCAGTGAATTCTGGTCATAAACTAAACAACACTTAAAAAGCAATGACTTTGTCTCTTTTATTTTAGTACATGGATAGACTAACTAATTAAAAAATAAAATTTGGTTTCAATGTTTTTTAAATATTCTGCGTACCTACTTCAGTCATGTTTTCAATTTCCACGTCTTCCAAAAATTCTTTTGCTTCTCACATTCCTGGAGTAACTTAAACTAAGGCAATCTACCTATCTGTAACTATTATATTCCATACATTGTCATTCCTTAAATTGTCTTTGTCTGGTTTATTTCATTTTTCAGATTTACGAGTGAAAATCATTGTTAAAATTAAATTGAATATATTGTTAAAATACTACTGAAATGGTAAATTCGCTGGTAGTCGGTCCACAACCTTTGCTACTATATTGGACTTTGTTATCAGACTAAGCCCAGAGACGTGCTTAGAAAACTAAAATTACCGTCGGGTAAACGAAAAACAAAGAAGTAACCCCGTTACTGATGTTTTAGCGATTGTCTGTGATATCAAATAAAATGTTCGTAAGTAGGTATAGTGATTGACGCATTGTCTTTAAAGTGCCATAAGTAAACGTCAACATAAAAATTGCTTCAATCATATTATTGATTGTAGTAAACATAATATCTCTTTTGACGATTATGTAACTATCTCGTAATGGGATTCCAATAGCGATAACTCTCGTAATTGTCTTTTATTGTTGGTATTGTCTATCTTTTTTGATTCCGATGGCTAATATCAAATGATTAATTGTTATGACATTACAATGGCACTTTGTTGTTACTTACCGAAGACAGAATACCAAAATTACAAGACGATTAGGTACGAGAGCCATCGCTATCGGAATCAAGTTACACAATCGCTCGCAGACTGGCGAAGTTGGTTAAGATACTACCTATCATCATGGGTTTGATTTCCATGCAGGACAAACATTTTTGTGTATGAACGTGTCTTTATCTTGAATCTGGGTATGATAGGATATCTAATTAAGTAGGTACCTATGCATTTTCTTTATTTATAGTGGTTCTACTGGTAATTAAAAAGCATTAAATTTACAACATATTTGATGTTTCCATGTGTTTTTAGATGTTTAGTGTTAGGGTTTGGTCATTTATTTTTGACACTGTTCACTATGTAGCCTATTAACTATCTATCTATCTAATACCTTTAAACGAGCAATTCTTGAATATATTATATCTGAATATCGGAAATAAGCTCTAACGATTTTCATGAAATTTAATATGCAGGGGCATCAGGGGTAATAAATCGATCTAGCTAGGTTTCATTTCCAAAAAACACGATTTACCAAAAAAAAAATAACGAACAGAAGCTTGGTTATCCAGGTACTAATTATAAAAGTGGCTATAGTGAGTTAAAGATTGCTAGTTTAGTGATTAGTGAACGCAAGTGAATGTGATTATCCAAACGTAAGCATAGTTAATTTACATTTACACTATTTGCAATGAACATTTTCTCGTGAGAAAACTTTGTTGAAATAATCACTACTTGATATACCTAACTGAATTAATGAAGCCTCTAACAAATAATACACAGCTGTACAGGCTGACTTAGTTTGGGTATTGGTTGATATTGGGTACAGCGCAGATTAATTTTATTGGCGACCACCATGGAGTTTTAGCCGGTATAGTTGGTATATAACTTAGTATTACATAAATATTAAACATATTTGATAATATTTTATAATTCTGAAGCACCTTATAAACTATAGGTTTGTCTAAGGTGTACATTCCTCGAAAACTTATACCAACTAATTACAAAATAATAAACTAATTACTTGTCAGGGTACTGTGCGCAAAACATTAAAAAATGTTTACCTTTGCACTGTTTAGCATTAAAAATATACAACCTACCAGATTTCTTGATTACAAAAAAGAACACTAATACGCCACATTATACCTACTTTACTTGGTGCGATATAAAAATTACGCTAAATTTCGAATTGTTATAGGCAACTTCGTAATGAAGCTCAAGCTACTCAAATTTTGTAGGATAAATACTAGCAGTGTACTCAAATGAAATCACCTTGTAGGTTTCTTAATATTTTTGGCTCTCATGAGATGAATCACATTTTAAAATTAACAGCAAAAAAAAAATTAACATGAAAAATGTATGAGTTAGGTACTCTGTAAATTACGCATCATGCTTATTTAGATCCATGACTCACACCTAAACCCCACTTTAAAATTTTATAAGCACAACCTTTTTCAAATTAAAATAAAGTATAGTTAAGCATGATTTTAGCTTACACTTTGCAACTAAAGTCAATCATATTATGTGACTCATATATAAATTATATTACTGGAAAAAATAGGATCAGATAACAAAGTTACAAATATGTTTGAATAATGACTATGGTCAGGAAATTACCGAGAATAGAACATAATCTTGCTTGCAAGACATATACAAGCCGCTCTAAATGTAAGGTCAAGAAACAAAGCTAGGTTATCGGAAAGGAAATATAGTCTAAATTCAAAAATATATACATCTTTACACCGGTTTCATAGTAAAATAAGGAGATATGGTCGTTTTAGTGAAAGTAGGGAAAAAGTGGCGCGCCCCCTGGTGACGGTTGTGACACATATCCCCGTTTTTTTTTCGCGAGTTTGACCGTCGCTGGATAACAGCATCTCCGAATAACCTCACCTAGATCATTAGTCCACCAAATATGAGTCTGTATCTTATACATGCTTTTTAATAATATTAAAGAGCAATAGACTCTCTCCATATCTTACCAGTTTAAAATGATGATATCGACCTAAAAACTCTTTGAGATACCTACATCTTTATTTTTGTGATCTTTTGTGGCCTTTCGTGAAGATAAGCCTCGGGAAGTTGATTGTAGCCTTTATTAGCTCAGCAGGGAATGTCATTAAGATGATTGTTGATCATGATCAAATATGCAGCTAACGTGTTGGAAAACACAAGTTGTAGCTGTATTCAAGGGCCAATTCTTCATCTAGCTTTTACTTTCTTTGGATTTATTTCCTCGATGAGGTTGCGGTTAGTCACAAGGTTATTATGTCATTACTATAGCTTCCATTATAATTTTGCTCCCGCGTTTCCGGGATAAAAAGTAGTATATGTTACTTTTCGGGCCATTATACCTAACTCCAATGCGTAAAAAGAGGACAAACCAACAAACACACTTTAGAATTGGTGATATTATGTTAGGGATAAGTCACGGTATAAGTGTGAGCTTTCATATATTCATGTAAAACTTTATTCAAAAAAGTACCTACCGTATATGTTGTGAAAGGTATTCAAAGTATGATAATACCATTTTTGAACGTAATAGCGTCCCGTGGGTTCAGCACACGCCGTCGCATTTTGATGTTCCGTACATACAGAGAATATTAATGTTACATCCGTGCTGTACTTATAGAGAATGCTTTTGAGACTTTATTCTTAGTATACTTACTTCTACATAATTTGAAGGTACGTACTTAGGTATAAAATGGATTTATCATTTCCAAGTTTGCTATTATAAAATATTTTGAAGTTTGTGGTGAAATTATAGTGAATTAACAGAGAATATTTATATAGCCATTTAGTGAAGAATACTATTGCTGACTTTCTTTTTATTCTACTACTGTACTTCTGTATCTTATAGATACCGAGATCGGTTTAGTTTCATAGAATCTCATAATAATGAAGTTTTACGATACCAGAGAAGAATCCTAGACATATAAAGAGGCATATACGTACCCAGCTACAAGTCTGAAGTCAAATTCAAAATATAAATCAATTCACTACAATCTTAAAGTAGTCTGAAATAAAACAAAATAAAATATTACTAAGTAAAAAATACTGCATCAAGCACAAACCTAAAGGGCAGTATATTTTAACAAATATTACATCATCTAAATGAGTTTAGTACCTACTACATTACATTGTGTGGACCTACATATATTGGCAACAATAAAATTGTGAATAATGTTGATTATCTATTCGTCACTAAGGTCCACTAGTGACCCGTTACACTACGCTTATTGCAGGTTTAATTAACATAAAACAATTCTATGTAGTGTACATTCCCTCCAATCTGTCACCGGATTGTGCAATTATACCATTTACCTGCGCAGACATAAACCTGGCATATCAATACGAAACTAACTTAGCTATTATTTGCAATTCAATTCATGCAAAATTATCGTGGAATACTGAAATGTTCAGAGTTTCATAGCACAGTAGCTTTAGTTAATGTAAATACGTGGTAGCTGCCTTACTAATGCCTCGAAAGACAAGCTCAGGAGCTCACTTAGTCCGCATTTAGCGGGCCTTAGGCCACCGAGGCTCTGAGGTTAGGTTCTTAATTAGCCATCGCTCGCAGCTGACCGCTTGGAAGTGAGATCTAGGTACACTCATGCAAATGCATCTGCAGCGCTCACATTCAAATTTGGACTTTATTTGCATAGGTGTAAAGGTATATTCAAGTAGTTTTAGATATTTGTAGAATAGATGCGGTTAGACGATGGGTGACATTTATGTAGTGCAGTTGAATACAAGGAGCTTATCGATAAGATTTGCTTCGATCTTATTGATATCAGTTATTATAATATTTATTTAAGAAAAAGAGAAGGTATACTAAATTTTATATAAAAAATATTTTTTCGCACTGTGAATTACGGAAGTACAAGTTCAGGTAATAGTTTAGTAGTAGTTTCAAATGCCGTGGGCTCGAATCTTGCAATGAGAGTTTCCAAAGTAGGAATATAATAAATTTGAAAATATTTTACTAATAGTTAGTTACACTCAAGTGTCAGTTACTACATAGATCATTAATTATAAAAATGTGCAACTTGGAAGAAAACTTTTTTTGATTCTTTCACAAAAATGACGTCCAATTTGAGTTGACAGAGATATATAAACTAGCCCATAATTTCAAATCAAATATCAAATGTTATATGAACCTAAATTCTATAAATTTTAAATGAAATATGAAACAGTTTGATACATAATTACTAAACAATGCGAGCAAAATTTATGCTCAAGCGAAATCTCTATGAAATACGGTGTGTCGCAACGTGTCACCAACTAACAATGCTATGTTTTATTATCATCTTTTTACGACTGATTTATTGCTCATATATTATTTTCTGCTCCATATTATTGTGGACGACTTCACTCCATTTCTGAGCATGTGGCTTCTGCATAAATTGGTAGGCATTATTACGTCTAGAGTCTAGACTGTTCACATTTGGGACATAAATCAACGATACCGTAAGTCGAGTAAAAGCTTTTTCTACTAAGTCTATGCTTGGGTCTTCAGAAGTGAGGTCAACAACCTTCATATCTGTTTTTACAACAACTGCAATATCGAGGCAACGTGTAGCTTTAAGTGCAAGGTCAAAGTAAGTATTTGCTTCCATATATTCTACAACTAAACTATTGTGAGACAAGCTCCCTTAATGTCTGAGTTTCTACAGTATCCAATTTATTTAGCTGATAGCCTCAACCTTCAACTCTTATTTTGGTTAGAAAAATATTGTGTTTGCAAATAATAAATGCGTTTCCTTTTGCCACACGTAGTAATTTGCTGGGTAAAATATTTTCACGAGAATGTCACTCATTAATTATATCTAGGTAGGTACCTATTTTAAAGAAGCTTACAAAGTTATTTAATATTCTGACAAACGCTTAATACCCAATTTATTTTAATTCGTTGTCGTCCGTCGAGATTATAATTTAGTAGTTCATTTATTTTTCGTCATTAACATTTTTTATACCCAAGCTAAGACAAGCTCGAACATTGATTTTTTAGGACAACAACCTGTATGTTATTTAATGACTACAGAAATCGTGTCGCAATTTTGAGTGAGTTTTTACTCCATGTATTCACAGCATCAATCATTTTTTTCTCGATGCAAGGTGAAGGAAATGAATTATGCTCTAAGCGAGCATCGTCTCGCGTGAAAAAATGTGTGAAAAATTACCTCGATTACTTCTAATGACGGAATGATGTTACATGCTTTCGGTAGTCAACGTAACGTAAGACAAAGCGATATCGTTTAGAGCTTTGTCTTGATTTCTTCTCACATTTTTATCACTTTCTTTGTTTGCATGTATGGACTGAATAATAGACCGTAGTACAATCGGAAATAGTTCCCATTCAAGTGAGGTTTGATAACGGTGTCTTTATCTGATACTTACGACTGACACTTTGACTAGACTTTAAATAAATATTACAATTCACTGTATCTTGACATTAAAGTACCCTTCATAGATTGCAGTGTTTTATGCGTAAAAGATTTGAGCTAACGGTAAATTGAGAATAATTATTTCACCACGCATTATAGAGATAAGATACCTTGAGATAGATTAATGGTGGTAATAATTTTTGAACATGTCTGTCTGTCTAGCCTAGAAATATTACCAACGTACCTACTCAAGTCAGGCAAAAACAGTCTTAGCGAGAATTAATATTAGTAACTCTATATTCTAATCAATATTTTGATTAACATAATGTGAGATAGGTACATAAAGTAACTGGTTTTTTTTTTAGTAAAAGTGGACGTCGACAAATAAAATGATTATACGATGTATAATTGTAGAAGATAAAGAAGATAATGTACCCATATATTGATAAAACCAATATACATCGCAAGTAAAGTATCTTTACATAAAGAATTTGTCTCAAAAATTTGCTTCATCTTCCAATCTCGTGCTCACACAAAATCGTTATAATTACTGCACTCGAAAGTTAAATGGAACATGCCTAATTAGCATCGAGTAAGCCGGATTGGAAGCAGGGCCAATACCAATAAACAAGAAGATAAAAGGGCGGCCTATAAAACCGCTCGAATAAATATTGGATCGTACTAATTATCATAAAAGTACATCATTGCTTTAGTCGTGAGCCCATTACCGAATAGCTGTCATTAAGGAGCGGACTTCGATAAGCGTGGACTGAGTTAACGCCACCCACCGCGCATGCGTTCAACAAGCTTGTAAACTGGAATTATACTACTGTTGAACATCCTAGGAACTCTAGTGCTACCTATCTCTATCTCATCTCATCACCGATGAATACATATTGGCCTTAAGTAGCAATATCGTTAATGTTTATTTTATGCCTTATAAACTTTATTGTAGGTAATTTTTATTGCCTGTATTTTCATATTTTATGGTGGCATAAAATAATTACTATAAATGCATGTTGATTATTTGTAATGGACTATATAATTTTCTGCAGACATATACTATGGTACTTACTTAATTATTATTTTTATATGCTGCAATGAAAATATATTTACCTACATTTCTATACTGCAAACATAAATTTATAGGTGACATTATCAGCTGGAGCAATAATTGGTGTATTTTTTTTCATATTTCATTGATAGGCTAAGAAAATATTTTGTTTAAGTTTTTATCAATATCTGAGCATTTTTGCTGTTCTTCGAAGCTTTGGAATTAGTCATCAGTCTCCAAATTGTTTACCATTATTTTTTATATCTCAAAGGATGATTTTTAATCACCGTCAAAATTTTCAGGGATTATTGTACTCGAAAATTATAAATTCGATTTTAGCTTTTACAAGATCCCTTACGTTGAAAACTCTTCACAAAGTCAGAGATAAGAAAAACTAACGTGCGAAAGTTATAGCATAAATTCTTGTGGAACGTCTGGTTCGATCCAATCCACAAGATTAACCCACTTCAATAGCTCGACACAAGTTTATCGGTTGAAGTTCGAATTATGCATTGACCTTTGTTACTTAAAAGTGATAAAACTACTAGAAATAATTGAAATACAACATGACACTGAGCTAGCTACCTAGCTACACACAAGTTGATTGAACACCTAATAAAAAAAACGGTATATTTTTTCTTGTGTGTGGAATCGATGGTTTAAATATATTTTTATGATCATATAAATGTCCTCCAATTAAGAAATTTGAAATTTTCAATAAAATCTTCTTCAATCATAGGTTTAAAGATCAGAAATACTCGTTTCAACGTTTTGGGCATAATAATATCCTTATTTTATTGTTATCAAACTTTAACAGGTATACAGGACAGGTGGTCCCAGAACCCCATAAAATTAAAATTTGGTGAAAGGTTTGAGAAAATTTTCATACAAATTGATTGTAGTATACCTAAACACTGCACTAAATGTAAATTTTTAGTCTTACTGAGAATTTTATTATCCGTCGGAATATTTTTTTTATGATTCCGAATATATATTCCCCGATTACTCGAAGACGCAAAATCAAGAAGAAAATTATTTTTTGTTTGAAAGAGTTTGTTTCCTAGGTGGTCCCAGGTCAGCAGGTCAGGAATTAATGATGGGATCCAACTCTTAAAATGTTATAAGCACTTACAATGATTTTTAAACACTTTCTATAGTTATTCAGATATTTGCGTCTGGTAGTCATCATCATCTTATGTTGCTGAGCTGATGATGAAAGGTACAACTCCTTAACTGTAGGAGGTAGAAGATAATTTTTTAAATTTTATAGGTCTGTTTAGATCGTTAGTTATATTCTTTGATGTGATGATAGAAGGTACAACGTTAATATGCTTATACTAGGTAAAAAACAGAGTGATAAAACATAAGAAACTAAAATTTGAAAAATAAAATGCACTAAAAGCATAAAACAACTATGCTTTTTAGTGCCTTTGAAGGCGGTCCTATTTTTGGTTAAAAGTGTTTTTTATTATGTATAGATCTGTGCTTCTTATTAATTATTTGTTTACTTTCGCTGGCTGTTTTTAATGTACAATTTGTATAATCTGTGTGTTTTATGTATTTGTTCATCAAAAAAAAGAAAGAAAATTCTAGACAACACACAACTTACATTAAGACACACGGTTAGTTTAGAGCAATCACGCCTAATTCTGCTGCGGAATTACCAGGATAACATAAGGATAGCATAAGTTCTAGGTTGGTAGGTATGTAGGAGTAGGTAAGTAGGTGTCGGTGGATGTAGTAGGTAGGGGTAGGTGTAGGTAGGTAGGTGTTGGTAGGTACATGTATGTAGGTACCTACCTAAAATTAAATAAAAATTAATTTATTTTATTTTATTATTTAAATCCACCGCTCGTTTTTATATTATCAACGCAGGACATCGTCTGTCGGCTAGTACTTACCTAATAAATAAATAAATAATTATATACCTACTATAAATAATAATAAACCAAGTTTTTAGCTTAAGTTTTGTAATAATGTCGTCATGATAAAAATCAATTGCAGATATAGCTGCTCCTCAGGAGCTCATCGTAATAACAGTGATCTGAAGCAGCCGCAGGCTGCGCCGGCGTCGGCAATTGCACTTTGTACTGATGGACGATTCTGAATTATTTTTGTTTATATTTGACCATACTTGTTTGGAAAAATAATCAAATAAATATAACATTAATAAGCTTGAAAGAACCTACATATTGCGCCGACGATGATTAGATGATGATTAATAAGCTTGAAATTGAAAAGGCTCGAATAATATGGTTTAGTGCGTGAGTAATGTAAACTATATTTAGGATTCGAATTTTTTCTTAATTATCTGTGTTATGTCGGATAAGTTCGCTCAGAAATAAAGTTCCCTCTTTCATATTATTAAAGAAATCGTATACTTAACTCAATTTAAATTAGGTATACGAATTTTACAAACCATTTAAATTTCGAACTAACTTAAGGTAGGTACTTACTAAATATTGTCAGATAAGGATAGCTAACGATTGTCATAAATTTCAGATACCACAATCAAAAAATGAGAAAAACGATTTCATTGCAGAATAACGCGTTCGACCTGAGATTAAATCGACCCACGATTCCGACCTTAAACATCGATCGGACAACAATTAAGATCGGTGTGTAGGTAAGAATTTTAGCTGTGACGGGCTTTTTAAAAAGCCATAGCCGTAAACGCTTTCGGTGTTTCAAAATTGCTGGGTCCGTTCTCCTCCTTGTAGTTTTATTTCAAAATTCATGGACGGTTTTAATTAATAATATTCAGTTGATATTATTTCGATCGCACACTTTTATTACTCTACGTTAAATATTACCTTGCTGTCAAATACCTACCTGTTTCATTAAACTTATTGACTTTAATTAAACATAGCAGGTAATTGCTCAAGAATGACTTAATTAGAGAACTGACACATCACAAAAAACTATGATAAACATAGACAAGAAACCGCAGACAAAATTGTTTTCTCAATTTTAATTTGCAAACTTCCGAACCGGTAGTTAGTTAGGTACTTACTTTAGCCATAAATAAAATCGTAGCGATTAAAAAACATTTTAATTTGGGCATCGAATATTATAAACATCTACATTTAAATTCGATTAACAATAATTTTATGCAGACTTACAAAATTAAAAAGTATAAAATGTACAAGTAAAAAAATATTAATGAGCTATTTAAACCGAGTGGCATGCAGGTAGCGTGCCAGCGATATTACCTCGTTTATTTCTACGTTTCAATTAAAACCTGCCTGAACAGTACTTATATTTCAATTCTTTTACCCTCATTACTGCGTTATCTATTTCAATGATCATTTGAGAGACTAAATAACTGGTATGTCCAACAAGCTTTAAACCTGCACGAGAAGATTCCAAATTAATGCTAATGAATTTTGAACATAATTGTCTCCGTCAAAATATAATTTAAGAATTATCTTCAAACAGTTTATGTCTCGCATAATTTTATCATTTCATGTTAAAATATAAAGTGATAACTATCTCGAATATGAGACACGTGTCGAAAATCCATCGTAACACGCAGTAGAGGGGCGTGAGTGAATAATTTCCTCTGATTTATGTATATCGTCTCTACGGAACCACCGAGTCCTGCCTCATTACAGGTTGACGTTGAATGATGATCAACGCTGGAAGAAAAATGCCGTGTTTAACCCTCCGACGTTTATGATTTAATTCCTATTGGCAAAAAAGTACGACGAATTGCGGTTCAACGAACTCCCGTTGAATTATACCTAATTTTAGGGTCCGCCGTGATCGTGTTTTGTTTCAATTTTGATGCACTGTTTTGTTTTCAGACAGTGTGGGGTGAACGTTACCTCTAAAATTTATGATTGGTTACGTACTTATTGTAGTGAAATGCACGAAAATTAATTTCTATTATCATAGCGTGTTATTTTAAGTTAGGTACTACGGTTCGGTGCTGTATAACGTGGTCACCCAAAGAAATTTTAATTAAAGCCTATGTTTTGCTCTTGCAAATTCCATTAATTGAAATAAAATCTGAATAATCTTAAATATTCATAATTAAAATAAAAGACAAGTTCTTATGAATTATACTTTGAACCTTTTAATCAATCAAGGTTAGAGCAATTGCACAAGAGAAAAATAAACAAAATGACAACAAAACTATTTCAGTTTTTACTCACCGCAAATATTTCTGTATAAATAAAAATATAAATAGGTATCCTGGGACAGTATGGACCGGTTTTTTTTTACTTTTGAAACACGACAAAGTTTATGACTTGTATTCCACACGCTGTTTGTTTAATATTCGTGTAGTGTAGATATACTCAATTATTTATGATTCACGAGTTTTTAGGTATGTCAGTAAAACACTGTAGGGTTAATTTTATTACATTTGCAGCTTCATAGTAAGTTTCCGATAGCATTTCATAAAAAAATCTATTTCGCCTAAAATTACGGGCTACTTATATTAAGACTACTACTAAATACCTCATTATGAGACTACACAAAAGATACTCTCTGAAAGTTGTTCAAGTCTACGCACCGACATTATCACACCCAGATGATGAAGTTGAGTGCTTATATGAGGATATTGCAAAAGCCATGGAAGGCCACAAGATGCACTTCCCAGTAGTAGGTAATGGGCGATTTCAATGCAAAGGTGGGAAAGGAAAGTGGGGATGACACGAGGTTTGGAACCTAAGGAATGGGGCGCAGAAATTACCTACACGAGACAAATGTTGATAAACTTTCTAGAACAACAGGATCTATTTTGGTAAGGGGAATACCATTGTACCAATAACATAATCTTGGTCTCAAACTCTTGACCATCACAACTCCAAACTAGCTCATCTGAAGAGTTTCAACACCGCTTTGCAATGCTGGCCGAGGACGCAAATTTTGATGACCTAAATGATACTTTAGCAGACTTCCTATAAAAAATAAATCATCAAACATCGATAAAAACTTAATGTCCGAGTAATAATAAATACTTGTCTCATATGAAGGTGATGAATGTCTCGTGTTTTTTTAATTATCAAAAAAGGTGGCTTCTTAACATCTAAGGTTTTATCCCAATAAATTATCCCCAACACAATACTTTGGGGAAGAAAACGAAAACAATAAAAGTGAGCCGTTTGCACTGTCTGCCACTTTCAGGAAACGGATGTTAGTCGGCACTTCCGCTATCGCTCCGACGAGGCACTATGCCAACAGCTTGCGTGACGGCCCGCCTGGAAACGAGAAAACTGTAATTAATTGTAAGAAATAATTCAGGTCAGATATCGTGCAGAGCTTTACAATTTGGTATTACAATATACTAATTATATTATTGTTCACATATAGGTACCTAACATATGCTAAATGGTGCTGAAAACAATAAATAACACATGGTTTTTTCATGTGTTATATAGATATAACCTGTAAGTATAATATAGGTACAATTTTTTTTGTTGGTAAAGTACTATACTGTTATACAGATCATGAATAAAATATTTTAGAGTGGAAAATCACAAAAATATTTCCCAAATATATTATAATACACATTAAAAAAAATAGTTTAGCGTTAAAATACGCTGTAATGTAAGTCTAAATGAGTATTTACTCGAGTAATAAATAATACAGCTATTTTGCGCTGTCACTACGTTTCTGAATGCGAGTAAAGATATTTTATTTGGTACACACACAACAGATATCAATCTCCGGAGATTTTCGTGGTATGGCGAAGTTTGTGTGTATAGATGGATATATTGATGTATGTTTGTTACTCTTTCATAGAAAAACTACTGAACGGATTTATTTTTACTATTTATAGACCTGAGTATGCATTTGAGTTTATTCAAGTATATTTGAGTATCAGCGTACAAAGTCTTTTCAATCGACTGCAATTCCGCATCCCCAAACGGTCGAGTTATTAATATCGTCAGATAAAATCATATGATAGATAACGTCCCGGTATTAACATCCATCGCGATACTCATATCTAGGGATATTTTCACAAAACAAGTCACGTATTAAATGAGAATATTCGGCCGAGCCTCTGACTTATTTATCATTCTTCTCAGTGCTACACCCCATGAATTTTATACAAGATTGAACGATTTAGTGAACAAAATTGATGGTACATCTATTCAACGGTGTCAGCGTTTGATTGAACAATGTCGTCGAGTTATGAAAGAAATTCTAGTTTAAACTTTATATTGTGGTTTTTGATTTTGAAATTTACTGTCATCGGATAATAGTTTTGTCTTCAGTTTTAAAATTAATGTGCTTTTATTAGGTAGGTACTATGCAAAGATATTGATAGATAACATTATTATTTTTTAGTAAGTAAGTACTTAACGTCACCAATATCTAAAATAACATAAACAAAGTAGAGTTCTTAACTTAAGATAAGATATTTATTTATTTTAAGTTATTTGTTATAACATAGAATATTTATTTATTTCTCTTTACAAATAAAAGTAAATCTAGTTCTTAATTTCTAAATACATTCTTATATTTATGAGAGAATGGTGCTTGAGGTATGAAATCTACACCAATATTATAAAAAGGTAAATTGGTTTGGATCTAAGACATCCAATTCTGAAAATTGTTTTAATAACAGGAAGCTACGATATCCCTATCCCTATGTGTTATATAGGTATAAATGAAAACTCGGAAGACTGCTATAGAATATACCTAAAATGGTGTCATTTTCTTCACATTTTCCTTCAACATACCGTAAGAGGACAAATGCTGAGACCTGAGCTCTTGTCAGTAATAATGCCAACATTCAGGTTAATCTCACAGCCACTCAAGGTACCTATATTGTGTGAACATAGGGATACCTCTCAACTGCTCTGTGCTGATAAAATGCTCATCCAAAGGGACGCGATCAATCCCGATTCCCGACCTATTGTGTATGATACAAAGTCCTTTTCATCCTATGTTGGTACCTATTTATTCATTGTGTGAGATTTTTCCAACATATTTTTGTATTTACCTACTCAATATCTATCTAGTGTGTAGTGTCAAAATGTACAAGGAACTAGCATAATTTCTAACTTATTTACGTAACTACTTGTTTTAAGGGGTTTCTCCATGAAGTTTCAGACGTATAAAATTCTTGAACTATCTAAATAACAGTACAGAAGTTTAATTAATTATTAACCGCGTTAAGTAATAATTTTCGAAGTTTAACATGGAGTTTAAGCGGACGTTTAGTCGGACAATTAAAATGGTTTACAAGCATTTACATTCAAAATGGCAGCAAAATAAACATTTGTGTTTGTATCTGCTGGAGGTATTACTCGGCAACTTTACTTAAAGCTTTCACACATAACCTAAGTATCGAATACTTTTAGTACGAACTTGCAAGTATAACTATAATCTCAACGTGATTGATGTGGCTAAAAAGTAAAAGGCACTTAAAAAAATAGAACAGAACCGGGAGGTTAATTTCAAATACTAACCATAAACCATAGGCCATGAGATTAATAGAGTGGCCCAGAAAAACATTCCTAATAAGTAATAAGCACGTTCACAAGATAAATACGGTACAAGACGCTTTACGTACATGCCCCTGCCAAGTTCTCAAAGTTAAGTCACAACCATGTCTCTCGCATGCCTATGTCGAACTAAGATAAATTCTACAAGTTCCGTGTGAGTTTGATAAGTAGCTAACTTCAGTGTTATCTACATACATTACTGAATAACGTTGCTATTAACCGATCATTTTGTCATGAAGTTCCACTATTTCAGAGAAATCTGAGGATTACGCAATCTAACAAAATTGTGGCTTCTTGATATTGATTACTTCGTAAATCAGTTTCCTTGCCTCAAGTGAAATACTATCTGCTTTGTGGTATCTACGGATATATTTTCTTCCTTGTTTACTTCTTTACCTACCTACCTACTATTATCAGCAGGTTGTTGGTAAATTATTTTACCGTTCTCGCTTTCTACAACAAAGAGCTCGGAAAGGATAGGTAATAATTATAAGGTTTTTTCCTTACTTTTGGGTATTATATACAACTGGCATATTTTGTTATACTTGGTATCGACTTGTTTTAATAGAAAGCTTATTGGCTCCTATATTTGAATAAGTGCTTTCTTTTAGACCTAGCAATAATGACAGATGGACGTTGTAATATAGGTACCTTGCTAGGCTGTTGCCGTTGATCGGCAGCAGCTTCGAGCATTTTTTTAACACGTAAATTGTATATTTGTTGTAAATAAATTCATTATATAAGTATTATAATCACATCGTAAAATAATGTCTTTGAAACAGATATATACAAAAAACAATTGTTACTTCAGCATCATCTGCCAAGTTTGTTCTAATTTTTGGAATTAATTTGAATCAGTGAATATGTACGCTTCGTACATTTGGTCCATCATGTCACATGAAAACTGAAAACGGCATTGTAACAGGTCGGCAACACGATCTCTGGCAAATGACGATAGGCGACGATAACCACTAACCATTAGGTGAACCGCGTGCCTGCTTGTCAACCTTCTGACATATTTCTTTTTAACAAAACTTGAGCATTTCATTCATTAGGTTTCTTGCCGTGACTCAATACATTGCAAT
The DNA here is from genome assembly GCA_963555595.1 of Tethea ocularis. NCBI lineage: Eukaryota > Metazoa > Arthropoda > Insecta > Lepidoptera > Drepanidae > Tethea > Tethea ocularis. The sequence goes on along the minus strand of OY741972.1, from coordinate 5,827,719 downwards.
ACATGATGGACTATGGATACCTCTAACATCGAAAAATATAGCCAAAATTTTATAATAACCACACTATATTTATTTTATACCTTATGTATTATTTCCACAGCAATTTAGATCTTGCAAGAAATAACAGTTGAAGGAAAGTCACGCTCTCCGTTGGGTAAGTATCTACTACAGAGGTTGGTACAATCCCTCCAACATCCAAACCACTAATCGACCAGGAGATGAAAGTAAAGTGAACGTGTATTAAGGAGAGATGAGCACCGTTCTTCACCTGTCAAGAATATTCGCATAAATATAAAAGTGAATGATGTTCGTGGTAAAGCCGTCAGTGCTCAGAGCAGAGCAATTAATTACAATTTTAATTGAACCCGTCGAGAACTTGCTTATGCAAAATGGTGATTGCAATATCCTTAGTGCTTATGTTTTTTAAGAATTACTGTGACATCTTGTGCCCTACGGTAAAACGATCAATGGCGTCATTAATTAATATTTACTTTCTTATGAATTTGAATTACCTGTTTACCTTTGTTCAACCATGAAGACTATCATAGACGTGTTTTACATGAATTGTACATGCCTAGATTATATATTCAGATGGTACGTAATCTAATATATACCTTTAAAGTGTATTTCCTTTGCCGTTTAAGTACATCCTATATATTTTATTGTTGGTGTTACATATGGACTCAACATTACATGAGAACTAAGTGAAAACCTAAATTAATTGACAATCAATCTTTCGATGAAATAATATTTTTCAAATTGCAATTGTAATAAGTATTGAGTAAAAGAAACGTCATAATTTGTAGCCACGACTGCTCACTAGCAACCATTACCTACATGTTTAAATCTTAACTCTAGATTCAAATACAATTAGAGCTTAAAGTGAAAACGATAATTTCTATGTCATCCTCAATTTTACCACACATATTTAATACATGTGGTGGCTTATGAATCAAATATTGTATACAATTTATTTATACCTTTGTCACTTGTTCAAGTGGCAGTCATTCGTAAAATGTTCTCCACAGTTCATTATTCAAGTCTTATCTTTATTATTCCCTCTGTGAAAGAACTTTAATTGGTGCCACATGTCTCAAACGAATGTTGCGGCGCTGTTGTCGACAACAGTTATGGGGCACATTTGGGGACAGAATGACTTTTTCAACGTTACTAAATACATAAATAAAATCTAAGCATAAAATAAACTTATCCGTTGATGGTACCAGTTGCTCCTCACACAGCTGTAGGTATGTACATATATAGGTATATGTACATATGTATATATAATAATGGAAGACCAATTTAATGAAATTCATTACCATATTGTTACGCGGTAGCCCAAAAGATATAATCCTCTAAATATTTTGTAGTTGTATGTACCTACTAATTTTATAAGATCTCAGGACAAATAACCGGATCCGAAAATTCTTAAATTGAAACAACAGAGCTATTTTCGTATGCAATCTATTTATAGTAACAGAGCTGAAAAGAAGAAGTGTTAATTTTTTATCACCAAAATTTATAGCTTGAGTAACGGAAGTTGGAAGTGTAAAGGAAATCGAAATAAATCTACCACAGATGTTCAAGTCATTCACAGTCCATAAAAAGTTTCTGTGAGAGGGTTATTAAATTCGTGACTCGATGTAAAAATAATTAAAAATAATTTATAGATTAGATTTTTAGTACGTACTTTATAAAACTATAGTTTACAAACCGTTGAAAATCCTATCCAAGTTTTATTTTAATATATAATTATACTCATTTAGGTTACCTAGACCTCAGGGCTCAATGACATAGTTTAGGTTAGGTTTGCATGACATATAATTTGACGTTGTTAGCAGGAGGTACGAGACTTCGATATAGACTTCTATTATACCTAAAGCCAATAAATAATATAGAAGTAAAATGGTAGCCTAAATTTACAATATTCAACGATTTTATATCTCCGAACCTCTGTAAATGAAGTGTCATTAAGCTCCACACAATGTTCAATATTCATTTCTCATTATTAATTCAACTATATTTTCATCAAAATTACATACCAATTCAGTACCTACGTTTCATACCACCGATCTAACATTAATTTGTTAATTCTAAATTTGTATGACGACTGCTCTGTATAGACTTTACGACGTATTTGCATTATAAAACGGTATGACATATCGTCTGTCTCAGTAGTAATTTTGCTGGGTAATGGTGCGTCCACAGTATTATGAAGTACGAAATGGGATCATCCCGTCACGATTTAGGAGACGGCTTTATTAGTACACTCGGTTGTTTTTTACTTGCTTCCTGTGAAATTTAATTTGATTTTAAATTGAAATTTATTAGCTTTTTTACTCATTTTGTAACATAAAAGTGTTGTTCAATGGTATAAACCTGGTTATAAATTAGTTTAATTAGTAATTCTATAGGTATTAGGTATACAGACTTCAAACCGCGGTTTCGGCCACGTTTCTGGAAGTAAGCATGTCACTATCCGGTTCAAAAACTACCTCTATGCAAAAATGTGAAAAAAGTATGAAATAACAAATCAAAAACCATACCTTCGCATTTATATTTAGTTATCGTACATAGTGATTACAGATTTAGGTATATTACAATTTTATACTCTAACACAGACATCATTTTAATTGTCTCTACTAATGACTACTTAATTTCAATATAACGAAATTTTATTGTTATTATTAATTTATATACCTAAGCATGGTAGAGGTAGAAAGTGTAAAACACAATGTAGGTATAGCCAAATTAAACATCAAAGCCGAATCTCTCGGAAGCCGAAATTAATTATGATCTACATCCAGCAATATCCCGTCAATATTTTAATTAAAGCCAAAATAGTATTACAATAGTCAAAGGTTAATAATCGTTGACTTTGTACCTAGCTAATATGATTAGTAGAACAATACCTATAATAGTAAGTTCGTTTTTTTACGAAAACTTAACAAATTTCGACATTTTAATAACATACCTCATTAAGTGTGTAAACTTGTGTTAGTAACATAATTTCGTAGTGAGTACCTACTTATAAGTAACATAAAGCACTACTACAGAATTGTACACGTAATGACGTATTTAGACATTAGACGGTTTCATACCACCTGAGGGTTAATATCGCCACTTTACGGCGAAACAAATAATAACTGACGGATTTGTAGAAACATATCTTTGGGGTTAATTTTGTCACATTTGCAGCTTCATTATATTATGTTTCTGATGGTATTTCATCGACCTGACAGGTCGACTATCTTTTGTTTCATCTAATTTGACAGATTTGTATGGAGTTTCAAAAGATGAAACAAATCATAGTTGACAGGTCGATGAAATGCCATCCGAAACATATTATGAAGCTGCAAATGTGGCGATATTGACCCCCTTGATCTTTTTAACTAGGTAGATAGTCGTAATCGCCTACAATCAATCGCAGAGTGGTCAACGTCTGCACCCCATGTACTTTGCATCTGCGATATTCCTCCTGTCGTTTACCAATCTCTTCAAAGACATATTATCTTTACTTAATAGGAAACTGGTAATCTTCAAAATATAATGGAAGCTTTGACCATTATTGATGTAGAAATAATGAATTGATATATAAAAGTCTTTAAGGTTTATATATATACCTAAAAGACTTGGTTTACAGTTTAAATATAATATAGAATATTTTTGTATTGAAAAGTCTAGTTTAACAATCAGCGTATTGTCAAAGAAAATTAATAATAAATACTTGCTTGTCAAATCTTTGCTTTGTTATTCTTCGGAAAATTAACAGGGTAGCTAGAATAGCAGTCAAGATTTTCTAATAGGCAATATTGTGCGGTATATCATGAATATATAAAAACGCATTCAATACAAACATTTGCCAACTAGTGGAGAGTCGGAATACGTATACGACTGTGACATTTGTTATCGTGTGGATTCATTAATCACTGCTGGGTTGCTTTGCGGTGGCTTTCCTATATGCCACGATATTTCTGTTTCCCTGCCTCCGTTCGACCCATTCAGAATTCTGTGCCAGAAACGTTTGTAATCTGCTAAGTGACTCCAAATAATAATAATTTGTTTTTCCTAAACTAAAATGATAAAAATGTCTGTGATATATTAGCTACTATCTGGATCATAGAGAGTTAATGCTATGTGCTTATGTTGGTTAAGTAAGTAAACTATCAACATTATTCTAAACAATTATGGTTTTATTCTAGACTGTTTATCTTCTACTTAGACACAGTAACCTACAGTTTACAGTAACCTGTTTGACTGACTGATCTATCAACGCAAAGCTGAAACCACTGGATAGGTGAGAGGATAATTAATTAAATTAAATTAAGTTTAATTATGACGACGATTTTTTTTAAATTCGACCCCCTAAGGGTGTAAAATAGTTGACTGCAGGTGAAGCCACGGGACAGAAAGCTAGTTTTTCATAAAGTACAAAGTCATTCACATTAGCTAAAATGAACACGATGTTGCCAATTTAGCATTGTGACAAATAATAATGAATGACAATCGTTACGTTTCTACTTCGTCACCAATATTAGGGAGAAAAAGCGAAATCATTCTGTTTCGAAAAATTTGTCGGCTTTCATCAATAAATCCGCACGTTGATTTATTGACGGGCGCGTCCTATTCTTAACAGATTCGATATAATTTGTTAGCCAAATAATCCGGGATTTCGATGCGGACCCCACAATGCTATAAATAAAACCGTTCCCAATAAAAGAACGGAGACAATTATGGCACGCTGTAGTCGAAACGAGCTAAATTTCACCCACATTATAGCAAATAATGCCAAACAGTAGGCGATGCGCGCGTCACCCTCATCGCTTTGCATCGATATGTTACGCCCGATCCCTTTTACATCTAAATGCACAACAGGAGATCGAGAAAAAAGTCGTACGGTAACGTTAGGGCAGTATACGCAATAATGTGAATATTTATGTCGTAGGCACGTGCTGATTTGCAATAATGGTAACATGGAATTCGCATATTGGTAATTACATTTCGTTAGTTTTATGAGTATTTATGGTTTTGGTAATGTAAATTTTCATGTAAATAAATATACAAATATCTTTTCATTAACTATTAACCTATCTCTCTCATAACAAAAATACCAAAACAAACTGAAGTTGTGCCATTTGAACAAATATTATGTCCAGTTTTCCACGGTTTATAGTTTGGGCTTTCTCGTTAGCATATTGTTTATGTTTCCTAAAATGTCTCATCCTAGTTATTACAACAATGTACAGTTGGGACATAAAACAAAGAATGGAAAACGAGGTCAGTTATATCTGCGAATGGTGCAGTTCTAGGAAGCTAATTTCATTCTTTTCGGGTAACGTTGCGTTGGGCATGGAAGGGACATGTAAGCCCCGGGGGACGCAGTCTACAGTAGGTACGTCTCTAAGTCTATTAAGACGACTTACTGTGTTCAGTGGGGAGATCGGATCGCTCGAGGGCAAGGCGATAGAAAAACATTATATAGTGGGAAACGCCACCTGCACAGATAAATAAAGAAATCCCGGTCAATCTATGGGGGCAACTCCCATTGTTGTCGAGTATCTGAGAATACAGACATCCACCGCGAAAACAATTAGTTCTTTCTTGATATTAAAGCAGGCAACCCTATTGAATGAAAACAGATAAAACAATGGCTACCGAGAAAATGAGGCTGCAGTTTTTCAATTGCAATCGGCCGGGATCCCTTAGCAACGCGGTTTTAACTATCGTAGAACAAAGAGACCGGATGAAAGTCTTACTTTACTCATCTTGATTTATTGTGCAATATCTATAAAATGAAATTGCGGATTGTAAACTACGCTACAGTTTTATAGTTGGACTTGGCCGACAGATGTAGGGACATTGCGCCTCGAGGGACGGAGGGGACGGTGTAACAATGTTACCGAAGCCCAAGCAAGACCGTGAGCCATTGCCGGGGCAAATTGTGACCGTAGGGTCACCACTCGTCTATTTACCCGGCCAAATTACTCCGACCGAGGTAAATACTACGTACGTTATTAAATAAGCCTAACAAAATTGTGTCGTACAGTTTTATCGGGTTTTGTTTTTGAAAACAAAAGACTCGAGAGTTATAGACGTCATAACAGTAGTGAATGCACCATTAAAAGGCAAAGTTATTGCGTTGCATAGGACAGTGTACGTTAATCCGTTTTATTATAGAAATGTGTTATAATTCCAGTACAGAAGCGGGACTGAATTGATTTAGACTGGCCGCAATAATAATTAGAATCGTATGATATATGATTCGCGGTAGCTGGGTGCTGTAGTTTGTTTGTGTTGCCATGTTGCATTATTCCATTGCAGTGTTGTTCTGATTAAGTTTAAACCTATATGTATGTTGCTAATATTTATTGGTATTCAGATAATGATTTAATATGCAAATAAGACAATATATTAATTAATTATTTAGGTACATGTTTCATTTAATTAAAAAATAAACTTCAAGATGACTTTATAAAAGCAAATGAAGGTAGGTAGGTAAATATTATTTGATGAGCTTTTATTAAATTACGATGATCATGTCATGATGTGTAACAATATTTTTTAGTATTTTCATTTAATCTATACTAATAAACACAGACAAATGTTTCGACAGTTGCACTTGAGAGCCAGTTCCTTTTAGGCTTTGTGTGCTTACCACCATCGGCCACATTATCACTGACAACGGTGAGATTGTCTACATACAGGCCTATAAATAGTAAAAAAATAAAGGAAAAGTTTTTTTGGGTAGACTTACCTATCGGATCTTCGTTTCTGAAAATTCTTTCACCTAATAAGGAATACTAATCCCAGGACCGCGGATGAATACACGGGAAACAGCTAGTTTTCCTAGGCTTCTTAGAATATTTTAAACAATGTATCGGATAAATTACCCCGATCTGACTTTATTTATTTGAAAATAATCTGCCTACAGGATCATTAATCATTTCAAAAACCCTAGCGAAATACCTAACGACACTCTAAAATTAATCTCGACAGACAAGTATAATCAAGTTAACTGTGCTTTTAATTAAACTGGAAACATGCATCAATAATAAGAAAAACATTTTCGCTACATTTCAGAATTTTAAATGTGAAAGATTTACAGTATTTCAAGTAGGTAGTTATATTGTAGTCGTAATACCTACCACTGAAAACCGTTTGGCTTGTGAAAATCAGATTCATGTTATTTTTTTATTCGACTTATAAGTTGCTATATTCACTGACCACAACCAAAAATACTATATAGATACATTTAGTATCTTTTTCCTAAGAGAAGATTATAGCTAATAAACGTGAGTGACGTCATAAAGACTTGTTCTTCAAAAACATACTATCGATTAAAATATAACACCACTACTATTCAATTTTCAAATGAAATAAAACTATAACACAATATGAAAAATAAAATACCTTTAGATGTGTAAAGGAACGTTCTATGTTGGAAATAAATATGAAAATAAAAGTACGCTTACTGTTTCAAATGGACTATTTGTACTACTATTTGTTACTCGTCTGCAGCTAAGCAAATGAGTAATGCCTTAAAAAATTAGCAATTATTCAGTTCTTCGTCGCAATTTCCCACTTTTTTCCTATCACTTCCGTATTATAAAGGAGCTAATAAAGTTCACGTATTCGCGTTCCCATCCGATACATTCGACATGGCAAGAACAATAGTCTTTTGTGTTATCGAAGCGGTCCACTGGTTTTGTGCTATTGTAATACTCTTTCCAACCCCCGATCATGTCGTTCTATTTTCCATTTATAAACCAAAAGGCTGATTTATTTTTAGTTCTTGTTCGCTGATGTTGGATTGTCAATGTAAGTTCAAATTGTAAAAGTTTCTGAACTGTAAATCTATATTGGCTCACCTACTCCAAGGGACCAAACCGCGTGACAAGGAACCAAACAGCGTGACATTATCAATGGGAAACCTAAATTTTGAGGAATAAATACAAAATGATTTAAAATTTCAAATTACATGGCACGAGCAAGCTTAAAATTTCCAAACAAATTATCTTTAATGCTTCATAGTTAGGGATTAGTGACAGCAGTGTAATCCTGATAACAACTCTACATAAATCAGCTAACTGCTCCCGTCAGCATGCCCGAACCACTACGTCGAATGAAACACCCTAATTTACTATCGTATTAGGCCACAGCATATACTATTTTATACAAAATGCGAGCTTAAAATAAACGAGGCGGTCATTTTAATTTACAACGAACGTCCAATTAATTCCATTAACTTGTCGATATCTCTATTTATTGACGCAGAAGATTTAATTACGAGACGCATGAGTGTTTACGCATAGATGTAACTTATACCTACGCTGAAAATAATAGCCGTGAACGATTCCACCGACACTGAATAATTTATTGAATTTGCTTATGCCTATAGCAGATATTAATGTTAGGGGTAGGTATAAATTGAATTGAACTTAACAGTGCGACGAAAAGTTGGCTTAGATGTTTGATCTCACAGCCAAGACATAGATCGTCAGCTCGTTTTCTTATCCATAAACATAACTTACTTACTGTAAACCACTGATACTACATCAGTGGTTTACATAATTCAACCTCTTTCTATACTAATTTAGGATCAGAAAACCGTGTGTGAAGAACGTTTAGGGTATTAATAAATATTATTAATTCCCGAACCGCTGGTAGAGTCAAATGTAAAAATTGTAACGATTGACATTCGACATAAGTTTTTTTTTTTATAACTATGTACAGGCCTGTGTTTGACCACAATCTCACCGTGGTCAGTGATGATGTGGCCGATGATGGTAAGCACACAAAGCCTAGAAAGGAACTGGCTCTCAAGTGCAGCTGTCGGAACACACCGAAAGGTGCTTGGCGACAGATTTTCAACTTGAGGGTGGTAGCCAGCCAGGCGGGTACTACAAAGTACCCTACCACCGTGCTATGGTTTCCTCACGATGTTTTCCTTCACCGAAAGCTCAAGCTCATTGTAGGATTCGAACCCGGGACCTTCGTCTCGGTATCCGACGTCACTACCACTGAGCTATCATCGCTTTTTAAGTGCCGTATTAGGGCCTAAACTTCATAAATGAGTTTGAGTTTAAATTATCTTCATTTATTCGTACCAGTAAACTCAAACTCAAAACTAATTTATTCAGTTTACGCACTGATAAGGCACGGTTCAGCATACACTTAAACTGAGAAGACTCGGACAATATTATGGAAAGCCTCGGTAAGTACAGCCTCAACAACATTACACTAGTTTAGGCGTATCAATATCACTTAGTGAGCGCTTATCGTTGAACAAAGACGGTGTATTTGAGTCGGACAGTTCTCGGGCAACAGGCGAGGCCACACAGTTAGGCTCAATTTTAAACAATTACTGTTGAGCGAAGGGTAAATGTTTGCGTTCGACTTAGAGCAGCCCCGGTGGATCGCCCACACGCGCGCCTTGACAGGTATTCATTACATCCACGATGCACACGATGCCTCCACGAAATGGCCAGAGATGCGAGGATTTTTTAAATTTGGAATTCTTTCACGACGAGCGCACGAGTTATTACTGAATCGCATTTGCATGACTCCATTATCTCGTAGGCACAAAAAGAAATCCTGCTCGCGTTGTATGACCTTATAATTGACGTTTTTGAAGCTATTATTGAACAATCTTTCTATTTTGCCCTCGGTTTTTACTGTAAAATTAATCACGTAATAATGTATGTATTGCTCGAGACATACGTTTCGTCTGGAGACCTTCAAGGCTGGCTTTGAACACACATTTTGGATACAATTCCTTAGAGCAAAGTTATTTGCCAAACACAGCACTGTCGCGTATAGAATACTAGGCATTGTTACGTTAGTAGATTGGTCTAAGGCTCTACAAGAGATTAAATGCATGGAAAGTCAACTACAGTTCTTGTGAATGTGAACATGGTGCGTCAAAATAAAACACCATACCTACTTTTTGCTCTATTACTATGTAATCCTGCTAATAAAATACATAAATACTAGCAATATTTACGTTTTGTTAGAAGTCAGCTAATTAAAAAGTCAATATCTATGTAAATATTTTTTCAGTAATTTAAAACATATTCCTATTCGATCTTACATAAACAGTACAATATTATAACGTGGGACATTTATTTTCTTAATAATGTGTGGAAGTTGACCCTTAGTTGGTCCTCACCAAAGTGTTCCTTGTTTCGCTTACTCCTAGGTTTTGTTTTGAAATATTAAGGTTCCTTTATCCATGACACAAAACGCTCTCAAACAAATCGTCTACATCCAGTGTCCAATGCAAATCATATCTAAACAAACTACCTAACAGCGAAGTAAAATATTTACCAACACGACAGGCAACAGAATAATCTATGAGTGCAAGACAAATGTTTAACACTGCTTTGTTGTTGGCGCTTATTGCCGCCCACGCATTAATATCGTTTATCAATCTTCACCCACCACTTCATACTCATGTATACAAATAGCCACATTGTTTCAAAAACTTTTTGTACTTAAATCGATTAATCCATTTTATGATTCGATTAAAAAACATTCGATACGCTTCAAGACGACACGTGATTAGGAATGTGCTTTCGAGATTAACATTCCATCGTCAACCCTTGGTAACGTAACAACTTACACGTCCCTATAAAAAGCAATGGCTTAGTAAGGGGGCGATACTTTTGTAATTCGATACGCATTTTGTGATTTATTGAAATATCTCAAACATCTTGGTGTTATATAAATCGCGCTTAGGGGAGATAAAACCTTAGTTTGTTGAGCGAAGCTCGTCTTACTAAACAATAAATCAAGGAGCCATCCGGTAGAAAAACGATATTTAGGTGTTAAGTTGTGAGGATCTAGAGATAAGAGATTATGTTTATTTAGATTTATTTTTTGTTGAAGCTTGTCTTGTTTGAACAAACACAGTTAGTCCTAAGGAATACGGAAGCAGGTTTGTTGTTAGATAAATAATAAAAAGAAAACGTGAACAGTTAGTTACATTAGTTCCATGGGTACCCAGGTATGTTATTTTCTAAATAAAGTGATAAGTGATAAATTAAAAAAATATGACTACTTATTATATAAATCAAAATCAAAACTCATTTATTCAGTTTAGGCCCTAATAAGGCACTTATGAATGTCAAAAGTTACAGTTTACAATAGACTCTACTACCGGTTCGGTATACACTTGAACTGAGAAGACTCCGGCAAGAAACTCAGCAAGGCTTCTTTTTTTGGTGGATCTTTTTTTTTTGAATTTATGTTATTACAGTTTCAAATATACATAAACTTCATACAATTATCACTTGGCCAGGGAGCTGCAAGTGCAGAGAGAAGCTACTACAACCATTTATTCTTGTCTTCTATGTAATGAGCCACCTTATAATAGGCATAGTCGATCAACTTATGTTTAACATACTCTTTGAATTTATTATAAGACATCTTAGTTACTTCATATGGGATTTTATTATAAACGCGAATGCAATTCCCGAGAAAAAACTTATTGACTTTCGCTAGCCTGAATCTAGGAGTAACAATTTTGTCTTTGTTTCTTGTATTTAGGTTATGGCGGCTACTGTTTGTGTCAAATAGATTTAAATTTTTACGAACAAACATAATATTTTCATAAACGTATAGCAAAGGTAAGGTTAATATTTCAAATTTCTTAAACCGATTTCGTAAGGATTCGCGAGGACCCAAGCAATAGATTGCACGAATGGCCCTTTTCTGCAAGATAAAGATAGATTCCAAATCCTTATAGAATCTTGTATATCGCCTTATGGTATATAATCATATACATAGGTATTATAAGGTCTATGTAGTACCCAATAAACGGTTTTAAGCCGCAAAAGATTACGAGGTCATAACAATTCACCTTGGTTTTAGAGTTCACATGAAAAATGTTAAAAATATTTGATTACAGTAACTTCCCATAAAATTTGCTATGACTACACATAAGTGTTTGCGAAGCATACGGCAAATTATAATTGATAATTTTCCACATTTTTTGCATTTTTATTAGCTATCTCGAATGTAGGACGCGGGTTGGACACAGCACGTCGTGCTCCCACATAATTAGTGGGGCCCGTATCGCGCTCGCCCGCACCTACTTTGCATATTTTGTTTGCGCAAACATCGCCACTGTTTGACTGTTAAAATCAAGGATCTCAGCTCCAAACTTTAGTCGGAGACAAACAACCAACCGAAGCCATAGGTCATCCCATGCCACTGAGTAATTAAACATGTGTTACTTTAATGTTTAACGGGTGCGTAGCTTTTAATTGTGTAGGGATCTCAGATAAAATAGATACACGCCTTACCCGAAACCGGCCACCCTTCGGTAAGCAACGGCTGTGTATACTCCTGCAATATTTGACTTTATGGCCGACTGAGACACGTTAAGCCGTGTATTGCGTTGCGAGGCAGAACGTAGGAAATAAAACTGCCTAAATGAAAACGTAGTAAAATCCTAAGATTAGAAACAAGACATTTACTACTTTGATAACATGAACATTTTCGGAAAAAATTTAATTGAAATTCACCAAACTTCAAAATATTTTGTAAAACGTACAAGGGTCAACCAGTAATTTTACACGGTGTCAAGGCAAACGAACGGACTGTGAGAAATGGGGTAATATTAAAATGGGAAGCAAAAATGTAATTTCGAGAAAATGCCCGCGGAAAATAGTATTTTATTTCGCGTTGTTAGAAGACAACAAAGAACCTTTTAGAAAGATTTTCATTGAGCGAGCTGGGAATAAGGAATTGTAAATGGATTTAGTTGATTCTTGTTAAGTATGCGGATACAGGTGGGAGGCAAGTGAAACGCACAACGGCTCGTAGCGCACTGGCTCGTTTATTAAACGAAACTTATTACAGGGGTGCGGGGCGCTGCCCGCGACACACGCATATTGCACATACGCAACATCTCCTCCCTCTAGTTAAACACTAACTATTAACTAAAATAATTCTAAAAATATTTTTTATAATCAACATTTGGACGCTTACGCAGCGATCTCATCGGTGCTACATTCGCCTGGGTTTCACTCTCGTCTTCCTCTGTAGAAGGTAAAACAAGTGTTGTGAGCGATGGATATGGCGGCGGTGATGAAGACGACAGCGGCGGCGACGAAGGCGACGAAGGCGGCGACGGAGACGACGGCGGCGGCGGCGGCGGCGGCGGCGGTGGCGGCGGTGGCGGCGGTGGCGTCGGCGGCGGTGGCGACGGCGACGGCGGTGGCGGTGGCGGTGGCGGCGACGGCGACGGCGACGGCGGTGCGGACGAAGGAAACCCAGGTAAGTATGTGACTGAACTTTTTTCATTATTACAATGATCATTACTTGTCCCCTTGTACATTACTAGCTGATTTACGTGTCTTTTAATACATTCTGAACTATTATTGTCTTTTATTAAATATAAAACCTTCCCTATTCTCTTAGTAATTATCCCTTTACACCATGTATAATTGTTTTTGTTAACAAACTTTTTAAACAATATAAGGTCATTTTTTCTGAACAACTTTGTTTTATTTTTTCCCATTTTGTTAGTTTGCATACACTGTTTATTTTTAACATAAATTGATATAGCCGGTGATGAGGGTGATGACTGTTTTGGATTAAGTAAATCTAATCGGGACCTCAATTTATGCCCAAAAACCAATTGCGCAGGCGAAAACCCAGTAGTGGTATGGACAGAATTACGGTAATCCATAAGGTATTTCAGTAACTTAATTTTAGAATCCTTTGCCGTCAGACACGATATAATGCAAGACTTTATTCCCTTTTTTACCACCTTTACAAAGCTTTCGGCCTGACCATTACTGGCTGGGTGGTATACTGGCGAAGTAATATGTGTAATTCCATTCGATGTGCAAAAATTGATAAATTCTTGTGAACAGAAAGCTGTGCCATTATCACTCGCTAGCGTTTTAGGTACCCCGAATCTAGACATAAAGTCGCACAGTTTTCCGATTACTGCACTTGACGTAGTAGTATTATTCATGTTATACGCCTCTACCCACTTAGTATGCGCGTCTACCACTACCAAATACATACACCCGTTAATTGGCCCTAGGAAATCAATATGTATCCTCTCGAAAGGGCAAGGTGGAAATTCCCAGCATGAGACAGGAGCGCGCGGAGGTGAAGGGCGCAGCTGGATACATACTTCACACGAACCTATCATTCTCTCCAGCGCTTGGTCTATTCCTGGAAACCAAAATCTCGATCGCGCTTCAGCTTTCGTTTTTACAATACCTAAGTGTGAAGAATGTAGCTCTTTTAAAATTGTTTGGTATAAACTTTCAGGAATTACTACCTTGTGACCTCTCATAACACAACCATTTTCGACGGACAACTGTGATCTACAAAGATGAAAAGGCTTTAAACTATTGTCATCGACTTTAACCGGCCAACCATTTAATATATATTTAACTACCTGATTTAACACTATATCTTTATTAGTCTCCTCGCGCAATTTAGGTAGGGTCACTGGCATGTTACCATCATCCCAAACGAAACAAACGTAAGTCGCGCGATCGCATGTTCTCTCGGTATCGCGGCACTGTTCCGTACACGTGCACTCGCTATGCGCGGCCGCGGGCCCGGCCTCGGGTGCGGGCGGGGGTAAACTCGCGCGCGACAGATAGTCTGCACTATTATCGCCGCTGCGTATGTATTCAATCGTGTAGTTATAGCCACCAAGGAATAAAGCATATCGTTGCAGCCTATTCGCGGAAACCTCTGGTATACCTTTATACGGGCCAAAAATGGAAATTAAAGGTTTGTGGTCCGTTCGTAGTATAAACGGTTCCGATCTGCCGTACAAATATTGATGGAAACGTCGCACGCCGTAAACGATAGCCGTTGCCTCTTTCTGAATCTGAGCATACCTTTTCTCCGCGGCGTTTAAGGTTCGCGACGCGAAAGATATAGGTTTTTCGATGCCGTCTGAACTTATTTGTGACAAAATCGCCCCTAAACCACTTGGAGATGCATCCACCGTTAAAATAAGTTTAGCATTTGGGTCAAAATGGGTTAATACTTGATCCGAAGTTAGTATTTCTTTAATTTTATTAAATGCTATTTGATGTTCTTTAGTCCAGTTCCATTTACAATTCTTTTTTAATAGCTCGTATAAAGGGCTGAGTACAGTAGATGTTTGAGGCACGAAATTTCTGTAATAATTTACTAAACCTAAAAATGACTGTAGTTGATTGACATTAGTAGGCGTGGGAGCTTCCACCATAGCTTTAATTTTTTCCGGTGCTTTTTTTAACCCATCTTTTGTTATAACGTAGCCCAGGTAGCTAATTTCGTCTTTAAAAAATTCGCATTTTTCTTTTTGTAATGTCAACCCTGCGTTTTGTAAGCGTTCTAGTACGGCATTTAATCTATCCGTATGTTCGGACTTGTTTCGACCTGTCACTAAAATATCATCCAACAGGCACAGGACTCCCTCCATACCGGATAAAATACACTCCATCGCACGTTGGAACATAGCAGGCGCGCTAGCTAAACCAAATACCAGGCGCGTGTACTTATACAACCCGCGGTGTGTATTTATGCATGTCAAGAGTTGTGACTCCTCATCCAAAATGAATTGATTATATGCCATAGACAAATCTAACTTACTAAATTGTTGACCTCCATGAAGCTTTGAAAATAGTTCATTAATTGTGGGAAGCGGATATTGCTCTACAAGTAATTGTTTATTCAGACTTACCGAGTAGTCTACGCACAACCTTACCGACCCATTCCGTTTCAAAACTGGCACTATCGGGGATGCATACTCGGAGAACTCGACAGGTTCCAGAATACCTAAGCTGACCAATCTATCAATTTCT
Organism: Tethea ocularis; assembly: GCA_963555595.1. Lineage (NCBI taxonomy): Eukaryota > Metazoa > Arthropoda > Insecta > Lepidoptera > Drepanidae > Tethea > Tethea ocularis. The sequence goes on along the minus strand of OY741972.1, from coordinate 5,811,889 downwards.
TTTTCGACCTTGTCTCGTAACGCGAATGCTATAGGACGCGCCTTGAAAAAAACCGGATTAACATTATTTTTTAACACTAATTTAATTTTATATTTGTTAAAAGCTCCTAGCTTATCCGAAAATAGTTCCGGATATTTTTGTTGAAATTGTTGAATGTTTACAAACTCTGAATCTTGACAATAGTTAACAGGTACCAACTGTAGATTAAACTTAGATATAAAGTCTCTCCCTAGGAGTGGCGGGCCACCGTCGCGGACCACGTACAGGTCGAGTTCGTGCGTTTGTCCTGTGTATGAGACAGGTAAGCGAATTGTACCTACACAAACAATGTTTCGGCCGTTATACGTCATCAACTGTTTACTAGTGACCGATAATGGCACATCCCTAAACCGAGTTTTGTAATAATTCTCCGATATCACAGTAACTGCAGAGCCGCTGTCAATTTGAAATTTTAATGGCAAATTATTAATTAATACAGTTTCTACCATTGGGTTTCCCTGGACCGAACGGATATAAAAAATCTTACCGTCATCATCATCCTCACCCTTATCACCGACATCCAAATCTACGTAATTCACTTTTGAACACATTTTACGTAGGTGGCCTTTTACGTTACACTTTTTACATACATAGTTAGCGAATTTACACTCTGACGATTTGTGATTCGTATAACCACATACACTGCACTTCACCTTTTTTACACTCCCACTTTTCCCGTTCCTTGAGATAGTGTAAAGCTGATTATCGGGCGGCGGCGGCGGAACGAGCGCGGCCCCCGCGGCCGCGGCGCCGGTCACCGCGCTGGCGACGGCAGCCGCGCGCGCACAACTCAGGTTCTCTGCTAGCTCCACTGCCTTGGTCAACGTAAGGTCAGTTAGGTCTTGCGCGTAGAGCTTTTCCTTCTCGCGTCCCGGTCGCATCCCCATGATGAACTTGTCACGAAGTGTTTCTTCCAAATTAGAAAAATCACAATGCGCCGTCAGTCCGCGCAGTTTAGCGGCCCATTGTGTGTGAGACTCGCCCGGCTGTTGCGTGGCCGCGTAAAAATTATGACGTTCACCAAACCCGACGCGCTTTGGAGTGAAATGGCTGTCTAGAAGTGCAAGGATATCGTCGTACGGCACGTCTCCAATGTCCTTTGGCAGCGCTAGGTCTGCAGCGAGTTGGTATGTGCCTTCAGCGAGTGCGCTGAGCAAAATTGCCTTCCTTTTCTTGCCCTTGGTATCTGTCAACTCATTGATGTCGTTTGCGATAAAATATTGCGTAATACGGCTCTTGTGAGTCTTCCACGTGTGTAGATTGTGGTCAAAACTACTTAAAATTCCAAATTGTGTTGCACTAGACATTGTAGGTAAACAAGATAGCTACAATCGCGGGTAAGTAGGTATACCGAGTCGCCACTGTTAAGTATGCGGATACAGGTGGGAGGCAAGTGAAACGCACAACGGCTCGTAGCGCACTGGCTCGTTTATTAAACGAAACTTATTACAGGGGTGCGGGGCGCTGCCCGCGACACACGCATATTGCACATACGCAACAATTCTCATCGGAATTAGAGCGCCAGATATTGGGCAATCCTGCCCTTTCATTGCTCTAATACATGGCCCTTTGATGGACAAGAAGGGATCGTGTCAGTCTTTGTTAAAGAGGATTTACGTACCATTACATGACAGAGCCTGTGAAGTAAAGGCTGAAAGCTCTCGCTCCAAATAACCACTTAAAAAGTAACGTTTGTAAATAAATGATAGAACTTTTGTCGTTTCCCTTTCTCAACCTATAAACTTAGTAGTAAGTACAAAAATATGAAATATGTTGATTCCCTATATATTCGGCAACTCCATGAGAAAGCCAATTCTCTTCTAGGCTTTGTATATTTACCACCTCGGGCCACGTCATCATTAACCATAAAGAGGTTGTAGTGAAACAACCCTATTATTAACATATATATCGACTAAAATAGATAATTTTAAATTAGTGCAAACGGAACCTCAAAAAAGTGATGGTGTACGTCTCTAGTTAATTTTTGGGAATTTTATTGTTGTAACCGTTTGTTTAGTAGTAATATATATTACTATAAATATATACTTATTTTTTTGTATATCTAACTTTATTAGGCAATAATAGAATTTCTTATCAAGTTCTATATAATCACGACGATTCAAATCGTTCCATTACGTAAATACATACCTACCGTAAGGGCTTACACAGAGCCCTTAACCCCAAGTGCGATATATCTAATACCCAGTGATTTATCGAGTTTAGTACTTACTTTTTCAAAGGGAATCCTACAAAGGGTAGATAAAAAGAGCAATGCAAGACATAGCACGACGAGTAAAACTTGAACCGCTTCGGCCTTATCTAAAGAACTTACACTTTTAACTTCGTGTTTCGAAAATATTTATAGAAGCATTTAGTACCGCGTGTTTTGAAATATTAGAAGCTCATGATCTACTTGTAGATAAGTGTTTGGTTTGTTTCAAAGGTTTTAATTGTTTTTAAAAGGTATGATAAGTTTTGAGTAGGGTTTGAACGAAAGCAGATATGATAAAAGTATGTTCGACTTTCATTTCGGTTTACAGATATATTATGGTCTTCAAACAAAAAAAAAACATTGGCACTTATTATTCAAACTTTATGTACCTAGACTTTTTTATTGTTGTTTTTTCCAATATTTACAAGGCTGGCAATGAATTCTACAGAAATGTATTTGGAATCCTTATTGTGTCCAATCCATATTCATCTATTACATTTATTAAATTTTACGAATTATTGGCCATTTACCTAATAGTAGACATTTTAAAATAAAATGTAAACTAGAGACGTAGTACATAATCACGCCGAATGATTTTGTATATTATTTGGCACACCGTTAGATCATACCTTTACCACTCATCCCAGAAAAGGCCGGAAACCAATCGCAAGGTAATTTAAAAAACTAATCTTCGGGTACGTTAATAAAACTATGGTGTATAAGCTAGTATGTAGCAGATATTATAAAGAGCAAAGTTCATATGTTTTGTTTATGGTATCTAACTGTAATTTGAAATTAAAGTTTCTATCTGAAGTAAAAATCAAATGTAATCGCTATTGTTGCAACATAAAATTACTGTTCACATTATCAAGAGCGCATTTCCCTGGGGTAAGGTCGGCCATTAACGCCAACTGTTCAACATCGGTACTCCTTACTATTGTAGGGTTACCATTTAATACAAACTGATTACATTATTCATGCAGGAAATGAAGATTTTTTTATATTGATCGTTAGTTATATTTAAAAAAATTGCAATTTATTTGAGGTAAGGATATCATTTGACTAAACAACTTTTTTTTTAATTTCGTTTAAATGTAACAGAGTGTATTTTACCGCCATTTGCATTGTGTACAAGAATATAAATTTAATTAATTACGTATAACGATGTAAATCATTACAATGACAATGACAGTTATATTATTTATTATTTATAATTATTTAATTAACCAAATCTGCAAAACTATATACCTAAACACTAAAAAGAAACCTTTTAAAAGCAATGTACAAGACAATGTGTTTTCAAAGATCAAAGATCATGCCAGATTCTGTCTCAGCAATGGTGCGGAACTAATAAAGGTGCCGCGTGTCAGATTAGGTATATAGGACGAACCTAACTGAGCATTGCTTTAGGCCAGTAACACCGCCACCGACATGGTCACCCTAAACGTAGGTAATATATCGCACACACGGTACCACTGTGTGGATATGCTGAGTTATGATTAATTGGACCTAGCTTGCGGCTTCCATCGTGTTGAAATTGGTCACAGCTTTGATAATTATGCTGTCTTACTGAGATTTACTGATGGAACATACTGCTACGTACATTAAAATAGGATAGGTACGTATTACGTCGGGTGTGAACATCCCGTTAAATCCCTTCTTTGAAAACATTATGTTACTTAAATTCATTCTTTATATCGAAAAGCCTTGCTGAGTTTCATGCCGGAATTTTCTCAGTTTGATGGATTTCGAACCAGTGGTATAGTAAATTGTAACTATCGACGTTCATAAGTGCCTTAACAGGACCTAAATTGTATAAATGAGTTTTATGTTTGAGTTTGACCTATAGGTACTCTTTCTGCTTATATGTATAGGGTGATTTTGATTGGGTATATTAGGCCGGACACTGCGGTTTGTGTAAACCCTTCTTAATAATCCTTCAAATTTCAGAAATCCTAGCACTACCATTACGAAGCTATAATAATTAGAAGTTTAGCGTGAAATCTATGATGGAAGAACCCTAGGTCGCACTCCTAATCTAGTAGATACTTTATCATCATCTTCAATCACGTTGAAATGGCTAAACTTATTTAGTTAATTGATATGTTTTTTGAAGTTTGTTTGTAAATTGTCCACTAATTTGCTACTTTATCAAGATAATATACGTATCTAATAATAATATTGGTTAATATTTATACGAAATATTTCAGAAAGTCTACATACGAAAATCTATTAGCGAACTTTTTAATCAAAAGGTTGCGCCATGTTTGCGCATCAAACAACAAGGAAACTCAAATCAAAATTAACTTTTGTGATGAACAATGATAAATCAATACATTACTGAGAGTCTGAGACATTTTAATATAGAAACGTAATTAATTTTTTGCTGGACGTCAAATAATTGCTCATAAAATATTTTTATTTTAATTAAAGCCCGCCATGAAGACAAAGTCGGTTAGGTACCTACTTTTTATAGGCAATTCGACGCAACATTGTATATAGTTCATTACCGTCATGCAAATATTCACTTAGGAATAAATAGGGGGTAAATTAAGTGACCTAAATACTTCAATTCTGATAACGTAACATAGATATGAGAACATTATAATAATGATATAAATAAGTATATCTAGATGTTTTCTAATAGGTAACTGATATTATTCGTAGGAAGAAAAGATTCCCAAAATCCCAATGGATTTGACCGGAGTCTAGAGTCCGCTTAAGTATGGAGGATTTTTAGCGTATTAGATACCTATTTTGTTAATGATTACTTAGGTATGTAAACGTGTATTCAAATTTGTTAACTTTGCTAAATGGAAAAGCTTAGATCCCAGCTCTTATTAAAGTAGCACGTGTAACTACCTACTAACTCGGTGTCCCATCCAGCTCTCAAGGTAGACTAGATTTAGGCCGAGATACGGACGTCATCACACGTTCCCCAAGAAATGGTCTATTAAACGGCCTATTTTCACACCCGCAACCCTTTATGTCGTATAATAGGTTTTTTCACCATTTAATGTTTATGCTAAGAGGACTTGTTGAAAAATATCATACTGTATAAAGTTATATTATAAAGAGGAAAGATTTGATTGTTAGTATGTTTGTTTGCATTGAATAGGCTCCGATACTACTGAAACGAGTTAAAAAATTCTTTCACTAATAGGAAGCTATATCCCCGAAGGTTATAAGGCTACTTTTTATCCCTGAGACGCGAGTGAAACCGTGCGGAACAGCTAGTACTGTATAAAGTTACTAGTCTACGGTTCTAAGATGGTTCAGTGTATTCCGAACCGGTAGTAGAGTCTATTGTAAAACTGTAACTTTTGACATTCATAAGTGCCTTATTAGGGCCTAAACTGAATAAATGAGTTTTGATTTTGATTGAATTAAATAGGACGCCTGTTAGATCCTTTTATTGATTGTATGGTTAATAAACAAGAAATAGGTATTTTTTTTAAAACGTATAAGAGCATTTGCACATACGTTTAGATGATGATATGTAACAATTATTATAATTGATTGATGTTGTAAACATAAAATCCTACACGTTTTATTTTGAGGTTCAATCACGTAGTTAAAGTATAACTAGCACAATGGCGTTTGTTATTCACCTTTGACGAGATAACTTTTACGTCATAAATAATTTTGGTATAAAATTGCCACATTTTACGCATAATTAAACGCCATTAACGGTGATTTAAATATCGAAAAAGTTAACACGATAATTCTTGTGGCAGTCCAATTTAAGCCTTCTATTTTCCCAATATGATGTCTCAATTACATACAAAAAAAAAAACAAAACGCCAAAATATAATATATATAAACGGGAGAGACGATTTTCACATTTCAACACGTGAAGTGGGATCTAAAAAACAAACGACAATCAGACGGTCCATTTTGCTAGACCTTTACAAGAGAATGGCCTCTTTCAAAAGGGAAAGCTTGTACCATAAACGCCTCGAAAATTATTACGCCCGGATTCACTCGATAAAATTGAGACTTATCCACAAAACACAAGTTGATGCTTGCCCGGGGCACTGTTAAAGACCCCTGTCAATCTTGCTTTATCCTTTAACCTCCACTCAATTTATTATGATTTCGACGCTCGTGTAATATCGACTGATTTCTTGTTATCGTCGCTCGGTATATATTTTCCGCGTATGTTTTATGAATGCCTTTTTGCGTAATCGGGAATTGAGATCGATGAGATGTTGACTTACGTAGTAGACTAATTTTGAAAATTTGGTAGAGTTTGATTTATCGTCTAATTTTATGGAAATTAGGTGTACCATTCGTCTCAGTAGGTAATTTATCATTTAGCTCCGAGTACGGAATCAAGATTAATGTAGGATACCTAAAAGATATAAACCTAAGTCAGTTTAATCACAAGCTATAGGTACCTACCTAAATCTATCAAACTGCTTTATTCACCAAACTAAAATTATCCTTACGTCATGCCGCCAAATATTATAATAGTACGAGAATGCCTTTACTAAAACGTGGTATGTACCTACTTCCTTTTATATTAATTATTTTATTACTAAGTCCCGCGTTCCCATGTTTGTGAGGGAGTATGTTTGTTACTTCTTCACCGTCAAACGGCTGGACCAATTTTGATGAAAATCCGCGGGGCGGAAGTATGACATATTTTTCAATTGGAAATAAATTGCGGTATTATATAACAGGTAAAGTCTAAAGTAGCTTATTATCTAGCCGCTTTTAGAATCAAATTAATGCCATTTTGCAATATCCGTATTTCATGTCAAGCAACTATCATCCATTAAATGAAATTAACAACACAATGCAAACTAAGTTTTCTTTATCAAATTTAAATGATAAAGTAGGAAATTTTATATTGTTGGCTAAAACATAGCCGGTAAAAACATGTAGGCTACAGTCGGCTACGGTAACAGCTGGTTGTAACGACATCACGCGAGAAAGCAATATATTGGCTCTGAAGAAGCCATTTTCTATGCTTCATCGTTACTATATTTATAAGAACCAACAATATATTGAATTATAAGTTGTGGGGGAAGAATAATCTACATTAATTTAAATAATAATGATGTCATTTTATTCATAACTTGGTAATAAATGTAGCACCTATAAAGTCATGAGCAGTAGTACCTACCTAGAAGATATTAGTAACTTTCAAATTATTAGGGTAACTTTATCATACAAATTGAAATTCAATGAAATAGAAATATTGGAATATTTACTATAAAAATACTATCGGAAAAGTATATAATCTGACAGACATTCATAAGCATGGAAAAATATCCTTGGGGGAGGCTTTTGTCCAGCAGTTTAGTAAGCAGGCCTTTTACTTATATTTTTTTTACAATCGGACTAAGTAGAACTTATATAGATGAAAATTAAATACCTACATATTAAGGTACAGTGGACTAATTTATCATTATCCATTCTTACCTTTAAACAGTTTAATCTAAGAATTTATAGGAACATTAGTTCTGTGCAAACATAATTACACGTGGCACTCGACTCCGCCCAATATTAATGCGCCAAATCCATTTAAACGAATATGCGTGTGGTACAATATAATTATTCTTACGTACAATTAGCGAAACCGACGCCATTACGTTAAAGTACGAGTTAAATTAATGTCGGGTTACAGTCACTCGAAAGTTCCATTATCGTTAGGAAACACGATAATGCTGAGGTGATACATCTGCAGGCAGTGTATAGCCATGTACCTACCTATTGCTACACGTACGAATTTACGAAATTAATCGGTTCCTATAACTACTTAAGGTAACCTAACTATTAGGTACGTATCATTAAAGTTGGTATTCATTAACGTGGCGTAATAATGGCGAAAGTAACTAACATATACAAGTAATGTCAATACTTACATACTTACTTTACTATTTGTAGCATTTTAACTCAGTACCTTTAGATGATTTTAAAGTAAAAGTACACCATATTATTACATTAATCAAAGTAATACAAATAATAATAAGCTTACCGTAAATTACAGAAAAGACGGATTATTTTAAACTTTAATGACGCTATATTGTAAATCGATCGTGTACTTTCTGCAAAAATGGCTTACACACAAACTTAGGTACAAAATAGGTCTAATAATCTTTCCGACTTGGCTATTCATTTTGAATGTCGAGGTGTACGCGATGAGTTAATTATCACTACTAAATACTTCTACAGTATTAGGTACTCACTCAGTCCGAGGCTTTCTTATCGTGTCAGCGCAGCGTAAAAGCAGACTCACTCCCAACTAGGTTACCATGCTTCTCGGCTTTCGCATTTAAGTACTCTGCAAGTCAACCTCAGCTGGGATACACCCTGTTTATTACCTCACAACGCTCTGACAAGTGACTAATGGGGGTATTATTTGGGACTAGCTAAGTCTCTTTCACAGACCAATTTCAGACAGTAGCAATTGGTACGTAGCTAGTAAAAAGCAAGTAAATTTAGCGATATAAAAGGAGATTATTTGGGTGGCTCTAATCAATGCTATCAGATTAGGATGGAAATTGGGCTAATCTTGATGAGAATCTAGATTGGCATTCTGGATACTAACTCCTCTAAGCTACTGTAAAATCTACTATCACAATAACGGTTATTAATACTGCATTGAATTACCTATGAAAACAGTGAATAAACTACATCGGCAGTGACAGATTATAACAATAATTGAATGAATAGTATCCATTATTGCCACTGTTTCAGCTTTGCCGTAAACAATCATCTTACTCGGTTATTCAGTTATTTCAGTTTATTTTACTCTTTTTATTGCGATTGAAAACAATTAATATTCATTGATACGGTCTTCGGTTCACGGCGCTCCCGTATTTGAATAATTGGCTGATTTTTATGCAGTTGAATTAATGCAATTGTTACAACGGTTTTATTTCATTTTTCTTGTCACTCTACCAAAATGAAGCAATTTGTACTATAGATCGAATTGTGAGGATATTCTTCATCACGTGATATCCATTTAGCCACGAATGTATAAGAACTTAAACGATAGTACTATTTCTTCTCTTCAATTATTCAAGTTCATCATTACTGAATTTCCCTGGACAATAAACAAAGGTACCTAATCTCTAACAACACAAAGAAATAGAAACTACTTGTTATACTTGCAATTTAATTGCATTAAGATCCGATGTCTAACCCGACAACAACGTGTTAAATGAATGGCTCTTTTGTCCAAGTTCTGGAATCTTCAACCAAAAAACATCTCATTTTGTAAATTACTCTATGATATACCTATCTCATTTTAAACTACGTTAATAATAATTATGACATTCAATCAAAGGCAAAGCTACTCTCCTGGAACCCTCATTTTCCAAATTTACTAAATTACTGTCAGTGAGCCTTACTTTCAACTACTCATAAGTCAAAAATATATTCCATCATATTGAAATTAGCTCTTTGTATATAATTTTCACAAAGGGCGCTTCAGATGTTAATTTAGCAACTCATTTCCTATTCACAAATGAAACATAATCGTAAATATTTAATCGTTTCTTGTGAAGTAACTACCTAATCTTCTATCAGCGCGAATAAAATTACAAATAAATTGACTGAAAGAAAATGTTAAGGATCTGAACTAAATATAATCGAATAACATTTTTGTGTAGTAGCTATAAATAAAAATCAATAAATATACTGGGACATTTTTTCACACAGGATTTTCTGATCCCAAACTAAGCAGAGCTTGTACTATGGAAACCAGGTAACTGATATACTACATATACTACTTTTTTTTGTAAATACATACTTATATAGATAATTACACCCAGACTCAGGACAAACAGACATGTTCATGCACACGAATGTTTGTCCTGGATGGGAATCGAAATTAGGTGGTGCAGCGCAATTAGGTGGTGTCTTAACCAACTGCGCCAACTGGCCTGTCAAAAGCTCCGTGAGGATTGATTATATTTCCCGGAAGATAGTACTGAAAGTATTAACAAGAAATACAAATTGCAACAATTATCCAGTATAAATGTTTAACATAACTATAACAGTTAATTGCGTTAACGGAAGCAGGAATTCGAATGCAACGGTTACGTAACGGGAAAACTTTCAACCACACTGTCCATTATTTCTACTTAACGTTAAATAAAATTGAAATATTTTCACTACGCAATAGTATTTTACGTTGAGCACCCCATTAGACTCCATGCTCAATTCAATAGTTTGACTTTTATTAAATCTTATAATTACTAAATGTTAATTTTCATTTTATTTGTTAAAGTACTATAAAATACATAAACTGACCATAGTAACTTCGTCATCAATAAAAGTCTTTGTCATCTTTTTAATATATTTTGATAGATTAGTATAGGGTTAAATCTAGCTATTATAATTAACCAAATAAATAAAAACCTATGTAAAAATTAACAAAGCAAGTACAAAAGCTCAGTGTGAACACAAGTTCAGTGTACTTTTTCCATGGTCAGATTTCAGATTTTAATAATTTCAAGGCTACGTAGGTACATGCTCATATTGCTCATGACAGTTACATAAACATGGTAGAGTAGAGAGCTCTGACTGGCGTCAAATCAGACTGAACGGAAGGGTGCATATCAAATCGGTCAGTGCATGTCACGGCAGCTGCCGCCCACCACGGATGCATCCCCAGATTGCAGGCTGCAAAATTAATTTGGTGTTGTTTGGCACATGAACGGCTAAGTGATTAAATTCCCTTACACTATGGTTTTGTTGGCAGGTAACCTTTAATCTTAAAAAAATATATTTAATCTTTAGGAAATAGTTTGATTCGGCCACCTAAGTAATAAATATTAGATTAAAAGCAATTAAAAACAATAACATGAAATTAATCTTAACATTTATATATACTCATCGCCTCAATTTTTTCAAATGTGTTGCCAAAGTAGGTACTAAAACTTGTAAAAGAAACAACATGAACCCCAAGAAACCGTGTAGAATTTTCCCAACAACATACAATTTTCAACCCTCTCACTCGCAGGGTACATTCTGCCTTCAAGTTATTTGATTTCAGTACAGAGATATGTGTAGACTAGCACAGATAGGTAATTGAATTGCAGCTAGCGCGTTGGCATCACGTGCGACGGGCCCAAGAGACCCGCTCCGACAATATTTTGTTTTATCCATTTTTAATGGCGACTTGAGGGTTAATCATCAGTGCAGATTTGAAAGCTTGTGGTTTGTTTTCATAGTTATAAAGGGTAGGGGCGTGATGTTTGAATAGATACTCGAATTAATGTGATTAAATTGAAGAATTGTGAATCTGTCTCACCCTTTTTACAAACAAGCTTACATAGTACCAGAGCTTATAATGGGTACCGAGGGAAATTAAATCAAGAATAACAATGTGGAAAAATAGATAATATCTAACATTAGCTTTAAATAAAGTTCTAGATTTAAAATCTCAATTTATAGCACTTGTATCAATTCTAAAAATACCAGCTTTAGTTTTGTGTCTCTGAACAGACACAAAACTAAAGCTACACAAATCTTTTTCACTTAAATCAAAAGACATAAGATTATACAAATCGACATCGAATAACCCCCATATTTGCCTAAGAGGAACACTTTGCCATAACATTTTGCCACGGGTGTTTTGATAACAGAAGATCAGCGCAGGGAGCAAGTTTTCTCACAACACCATCGCCCGAGCAATATAGGCGCAAAGTAGTGTACTTAGCCCGCCTCACTTGGCAATAAAAGTAGCTACTACTATATGAAACGTTGCCTTAAAATCACGGTGAACATTTTAAAGTGGTTCTTAGGAGTTTGAGTGCAAGTAATGCAATTTTAAGCGTTTACGTTATCAGATTAGGATGTTTTTATTTTTAAAATGGACTTGCATAATTTTATTCATTAACTTAACCATTAGGTTCTCAGTAATAACTATAACATGGTGTAGGCCAAGTGATAACAAGCCGGCCGTGTGTGTAGGTACTCGTATTTTTTTAAACCAACCTTGAAATACAGCATTTAAACAAGTAGGTTTTATAATAGGTAAGTAAGTAAATAAAAAAATCAAAAATGACCGTAAAGTTCCGACAAGCCTTGTATAATTCAATAGATAATGTTTAAAATTAAATATATAAATATACCTACCTAGGCAATTATTAAGAATCTAGGCTGACTGCCTAACCTACTTTCACATCTGTACAGTATATAAATATCTCTCACAGAATTGATATTTTTATTTTGGCCAATTTAAATTCATGGACGTGGCAACAAAATGTATTGAAAAAGTTTTGTTAATTTAACACACATATTGTATTGATACCTAATTATTTATACCTATATATTGAAGCGCATACATTTATTGAATTTATTTATAGCATAGAATTTGAATACACTGTAATAGTGTTATAATTTTCAAAATAATTAATACCTATTACCTAACATCGTTACGTGATCTCGCTTCAAACTTTACCAGACACTAAGTGCATAAAATACTTATTTAATCAAATTAAGTATTCTATCATACTCCGACTTGAAGTCTAGCGTTGATTATTCTTAGCCAAACTATAGCACGAAACGTGCTCAATTATTTTCATAGTGACTTAATCCAGGTAGACACCAATATAAATTGGTGATAATTTTAATTTATGCAAGGTCCCTTATAAACATTGTCTATAGGTTATATAAAACTGTAGGCCAACAAATACTTGTAGCTCGTATTCGTATCTCTATCTTATCAGAACATCCACTAAGTCAAAGCTAGAAAGATACATGAAACCTTTAGGGTCATAGATAACTAACAAATTGGATAAGCCCTATCATTACAAATACATGACTGGCCCCGCGCCAGGGACACCCCGGTATAATTTAGATTGTTTCGTGTATCATTTCAGCATCGAAACCTATAAAATTTTACGGTTATAGCACACCATATGCTCGTGTAGCGATATCTTCCACTGTAACATTGCAAAATATAATCCAATACAGCCTGCCTACGTCTACTCCGAACTAATATCAGTAAAAAATAATACAAAATAACGGTGTCATATTAAAATAAAAGAGCAAGCTATTTGGGTTATTTAAATTGAGGTTACTATACATTTATTTCTCTACAAACGCAGACAAGTGAAGAGAAAAGACAATACAGAGTCCTACGAAGGTACAAAGGAACTGCTTATTTCTGATAGACATTCAGTATTTCTGGTGACTTCCAGTAAAGTTAAATACGAGATTTATAATTTATGATAAATGTTATAATTCATGTAATGTATATAGTAATTAATGTAATAACATAATGTATAGGTATGTACTTCTACTTTATAAATTGTAAGTGACGTCTTTTACACTAATAGGTACTCGTCTAGTAAAAGATTTAACTAGCTGTCCCCCGCAGTTTCACCCACGTTCCCGGGAGCAAAAGTAGCTACCTACTTATAACCTGCGGGAATAATGTAGCTTGCTATAAGTGAAAGACTTTTTCAAATCTGACAGGTAGATCCAGAGATTAGCGTGCTCAACTAAACAAACAAATAATCTCTTCAAATTGATACTAGATTGGTCGTCGCTTTGGAGGCGCTGCGACTCTAACAAACATATATTAAATGTAAACAGTAGACAAATCTTTTTAAAAGCTAATATTTCAACAAATCTTATTTAGTAAAAACACATAAAAAATATTTGTCAGTAAAAAGTAACCTAAACCATGCATTAATAGTGAGGCAACTTAAATCAATATTATTAGAGCAAGCAAAACTTTCTTGGGCTAAGTAAGAACAGGTAATAACTATTCGTGGACGCGCAACTTCAACACAGTAGAGTAAGACAAATATTGAGTCAAACTAAGTTTCTTAGTAGAGAAGACGGCCCCGGCACCCAATGTTAATTAATTATTAACTTACAGTTCAAATTATATTTGCTTTTTGAATTTAATTACACTGGGGATCCATTATTTATTTAGTTGGTCGTTTGTAATGTGAAAGTGGTAATGATTTTACAGTTCTGTGAACGAATATAATCTATGGTTGGTAATTGACCAACTTTAGAAAAGAGGTTTTTTTTCTATTTTTTTTTTTTGTATAATTTACAACTACCAACGTACTATATCAAACATTTATGTTAGAACATACATAAAGTTACTAAATCTAGTAAGTACATACATTAATAACATAGGTGTACACAACATTTGAAGGGTATTAAAAAATTAAGAGAAAGGTAAGCTGTCAACAAAAAACGTGACAAAGAACGTGAGTTTTCTCTTATAAACTAAGCTAAAGGGTACTCTTAGGTCATTGATAAAATGAGTACTAATAAAGAAGTACGTTTTAGAAGTATGTCAATAAGTTTTCAAGTTTACCTAGACTAAGGATGCAGGAGCTGCAATAATTTTATCATATGCACTGAAACATGAAATTGCAAAAAAGTCTAATAAAAACAACATCAGCACTGAAGCACCCGCGTAGCAGGGAATTATTTGCGAGAGCGCGTTTGTTGAAAGTGTTAACTAAAATTTGCATAGTTCGACGGAACTTCGGCGTGGAAGTTGTACATCAATGTCCCAGCGACTGTTTCAACTGCAAATTTTAATAATCTGCATTATCTACACTAATACAATAAACGCATACCTACTTCATATGTGAGTTGGCTTTTATGTCCCACTTTAGTGAATGTTGAATCTGTTTAAAACTTCCTCCTTATAAAATAGCATAAAAATTGCAATGAGGGTTGTTAATTTTTTTTTTACACCAGATGTTGCTACGTAGGTCTGTGGTCTAAACAATTGTCAAAAGGTATTGAAATTTGAAAAAAAAAAACGAAAATTTGCCCATTCATACCCAAAAGGAATCCTTGGGCTTTATTCAGGCACTAATGCGATAAGGCCGTACTCAACGCCGACTTTAATGAAAGTCTATAAAATGCGAACCGTCTTAACCATACTCATGAGTAGGTAGTCAAATTCTATTATAATTAAATAAATTTGCCGAAAATGTATGAAACCTACGACTGTAGGTAGGTTTCCTACAATTCCCAAATGATGATATGGAAATGTATAAAATTAAGATTATATTTACTACCATACAAAAATATTAAAAATAATGCACAGCAACTAGTTTAAAAAAAAAAATATAGTAAAACCCCTTTTGCAACGGCACCTTTTGAATCCTAAACCGATACCAGTTGATTGCAGATTCGCAACTGAGCTTAGCCAAACGGTACTAAATACATCCTTTATAATCAAGTTACCTCTTGGATAGGTATTGACTTTTATTATGTAGAATCATATAAATCCTTCACAAAGCTCATACACAATTTAATACATGTCCGTTTGTTTTTTAGGAAAAAAAACCTAAAGCATTCCTACGAAACGTGGATCATAACATTTATTCCACACATTTCCTGCCAATTTCAAATTATTTAATTGATATTGACCCATTCAATCATCGGTGAAGATTTAATCAGTACCTACTCAAAACTATAATGTTGGTATTTGATACTATAACTTTACTTCTGTATTTAATTTAAAGGAAAATTGGGTAACTGGCTGAATGTCTGACTGACTGTCAGTGATGATCTGGCCACCAAAGGTGGTAAGCACACGAAGCCTAGAAGGGAATGAGCCAATTTTACCTTAGTATATAGACTTGGTTTAGTAATCGTCCATAGGATAACTGATTGAATTGCATAGATAGTGCGGTCGTCGTAAGCCATGGGCGACCTATATAGATTCATGTGTACCTTCATTTGATGCAAATCTGTGTAGGTATCTTACAAGTCCACTCCGTTGAGTGACGTAGTTCAACTGTTACTTAACTGGAATGAAAATTAGTTTCCGGGAGAACATGAATTAAAAGACCATCATGAGAGCATGCCGCTTTGATATAATGTCGATGGAGTTAATTTGCAGAATGTACGGAGTACATTTAACGCGTTGTTATTAGTCGCTTATTTCAAATAAACTGCGTTTATCTACGATTAACTATATAGAGTTTGCAGTAACTAATTGAAATCCGTGAGAAGTTTACCACAAATAATTGCCAGATTGAAGTAGGAAGAATATATTTTAAGGATTTCAGCCAATTGCAAAAATGATACCTACTACTTATATGCTAGGTATAAAATTGTTATTATAGACGTCATATCAACGACCATATTTCGTCAACTCTGCTAAAGATCATTGTGATGGTTTAAGTTTAGCTTCGGCATCCGCACTTAAGTGGATAATAAAACATGGTAGGTTGCTTTCATTAGCCCGAGACTCGTATATAAAAGCAAGTTAAGCAGATACGCCAAGTCAAAACGTAACCTTAACTTTTATGACGGCGATAAAATTTCAAATTTTGGTACTCAACGATGTTAAACACTTTCCCCCATTTTTGTTAAGCGTACATTTTGCAACATCAAAGATAATTGTTTCATAAAAAAACCAACTTACGATAGATTACGATTATCGAGACTGGATGTATTTCTTTAAACTGGTTCGGTATCCGGTTTAAAAACAAGTTACATAAAGGTAATGGAAATTGTTCTTACGAAGTGATAATGGAGAAGGAATAGCTGGATAGGTACTTGAGTGAAAACCGTATAATATACAACCATAAGATAGTGTAAAAACAAGTACATAAATCTATTTTAGAAAGACAGGAATCAATATCATAATTTTAATCCAATGTTTTGCTTATAGATAGGACAATAACCTTAACATTAAAATATGTGATCTACTTACTCATATAAAATTTATCAAGATTGGATAGCAAATGAAATTTCTGGTGTTTTAGACGCGCTCGGTATTTTCCCAAAGGATTTAGGTATGTCAGGATCAAATATATTTTGTAGTTATTTTTATGACAAAATTAGATAAAAAGTCAGCAGTTCTCATTTTATATATCTAGATTTCAAATATTTTTATATGAAATGAAAATGAAAGAATATCCAATATAATTTTGATCCATAATGCTTTTGAAAACCTCGTCCCAAATATTTTGTTAGCATATTGTAATTTCACTGAGCAAAATAGAGCAATAATTCATAACACGACATAATGTCCACATAAACTAATATTAGGAGTTGATCGTATTTACCTACCTTTTACCCATTGATAAAAAATATAGGTATGTGACATATTGGCTTACATAAAACTACATACATTAACTTAAACAAAAGAAAACGAAAAAAATATCCTATAATTTATTGATCACTTAAAAAACTAAAAGTGTTTGTTGTGTTTGATACAATTTTAAAATTTAAGTGTAATGTTATTTAGCACTGAGATATTTGAGAGAGTGATATATAAGTACATAAACATTTTTCATATTGGATATATCGATAGATAGATCTCTATTTAGATCCTTTTTATAATGTTAGTAACATAATGGTAATGTAAGTTACCATAATAAGTAGGTATCAATAAAATAGCGTACCTAATGCCTTATATGTGTATCTACACTTTTTTACATCAATGTGTGTACCCGAAAAAGTTTGACAACGTATCTTGAATTATTGGCGGGATGGTATAAAAAAGTTGTCCAAAGCGAAGGAACGGCCGGAAGAAGTTTTGTTACAGTTGTAAACGTATAAGAATGATTTACACGACTTGTAAAAAAGTTGATAATGTGTAATGCCATGGCGGGACGGGATTTTTGATTAATTCCCTTGTCGTGATACGAGAAACTTTCCCGAATTCCTGTATTGTGTATATGACTGCCACGACACAATAATAGATAACAATATAATGTATATTTTTATTTAAAATGTGTATATTTTCAGGATCTTTCTCGTCTTGAACCTAAGTCTTAGCGAAATTTTCCTCAGACAATATTTAGAAATATGAACACCAGAATTAGTTATATGCACGTCAAGGACAAAAATATTTTGCCTGATATATCTAATAATACATAGATAAAATAAAAATACAATTGTCAATGTAAATACCAAATATATAATAAGCTATCTCTACTCCTTTTTGCCATACCCTAACAGGGTCCTTGTACTCATATTAGTTCACTGTATGTGTAACATTGTGTGTACATTGTGCATTTTATAAATAAATAAATAAATAATTCGAGAATAGATAAAGGCTGTTAAGACATTAGTCATGTTAACAATAACATTTACACGCAGCTACAGCTAAATTTCGCAAGCTTCCGCAATCATGCGCTTGGGCGTTTAATTTTGGGGTATTGTGCCCGAGTCTACATCACCCTAGGTCTGCTTGCGAAGGGTAGCGTGCTACATCAGCGTTGCGGTTAACCGGCGCGGGACGAGCGCGACGTCGCGTCACCAGCACTTGGGGTCTGATTGGAAACTGTTAGCGGTTTTTTAGGTTTGGAAACAAATTGTTCGTAAGAATAACTATTATGATATCGTTAGTTACCACAGGTGGTGAATAGTTCTAGATTGTGCTTACATTTAGATCTATGTTATAAAATGAAAATATATTAATTTCAGTTTTCAGTTAGGCTCTGAGTCTTACGACCTTCGGCCACGTGATCACTTATCATGGTGGGATTATCAAACATAAGCCTACGCATACTCAAAGATACTGCATAAGTTTATTTACAGAGAGAGTTAAATTAGCCGAAAGGCAGTTTATATTCAACTCATAAGTTTTGATTTTAAATTCTAATTAGAGTACATAATAATAGCTCACTAAGCTAATTACGTAGAGTCATATGTCAAAAATATTTACTGTTTATTCAACTGTATTATATAGTAAAAGGATATGTAATTAAATGCACCTGGTCTGTGTAGGACAGATAATTAATACTGCGCTGAAGTTTACATGAACTACAATGTGAAGGGATTCTAAGAAGTTCGGTTCCTTTCAGGTGTGCGGATAGGTAACCTCAACGAATGCATAAAATTTGCACATAAATGAAATTAAGGTTTTACTTTGGTTGTTCGGGACGTTCTTTTTTCTTATTCTAATATCGCACCGAGCACATTATTTTATATATTCTTTGTCTAAACCAATATCGCTGAGAAAACCTTTAGGTTAGTTAGATTTTTAATAACTTCGTAGCTAGTTAGGTATGTACATATAATAGGTATCTCCGCTTATGCCACTTATTTGCACCGAGCGCAGGCTAAATGTGAGGGCGTAAGCACATAGTACAATGTATCACCAGATTAATGTGTGTACCAGTGATATACGAGTTGTGATATACCTACAAATTTGCTCATGTGTCTGACGCTTTATAGAGCACTTACCGACTGAGATTCGCTTGTGAATCGGTTAATCTTGACCAAAAATCGCCAATAATCAAAAAACCGGAACAAATCGAATCAGTAATTGAATTCTAAATTTCATTCGCATTTTGAAAAGGCAATTCTCTTTCTATCTAGCTGACTCGATAATTGCTTGTGATAATTGGATTTCCGGTCATAAAAATGTAAAAACTGCTCGGTATTTGAACCGCCCTTTGCCAGCGCGTTTTCAGGGGTGTCGCTTATTTATATGCTAATGCGGCGCTGTAGAAATGCCACGCACGACTTAGGTGGTGCACCTGTCCAATTATAAGAACAACATTTTCTGTTATATGCATTTTCATGGAATTTTCCGCATGGAAATTGAGCAAATTTTGCCACGTTTGAGCTCCGTGCCACCTTTACGAGAAATATTTTGCTTCAGTAAAGGCAAGCAGCAGTTTGTATAAATATTAATTTTGTAGCGAAATAAGTATACAATTTTCAAAAGTAATGTTCGCAGTTTAAATTAAATATATTAATAACTAGCTGTTCCCCGCGGTTTCACTCGCGTTTTTGAGATAAAAAGTAGCCTTCGGGGATAATGTAGCTTCCTATTAGTGAAATATTTTTTTGGATATTCCAGAATATATCATACGGTGACATATATATATATATATGTATTATTTTTGTTATAAAAGTATGAGTGTACCAAGGTAAGTATGAAAGATCATATTAGATGTTGGATAGGTACTAAGAAAAACAACAATAGCACACATTCTTATAAACCTCGCACACCCTCCATGGCAAATCAAATTACTATTATTATTCCAATTTAAGTTCAGAGTGTCAACAACACTGTTACGT
This sequence comes from Tethea ocularis, assembly GCA_963555595.1. Classification (NCBI taxonomy): domain Eukaryota; kingdom Metazoa; phylum Arthropoda; class Insecta; order Lepidoptera; family Drepanidae; genus Tethea; species Tethea ocularis. Next base: position 5,791,641 of record OY741972.1, on the reverse strand, counting down.
CTTTATCTTATAAGAAAATTTAATAATAAATAATGAGTTTATGAATTAAAAAAGTTGCTGAAATAAGCAACATAAAAACTTTTCCATTTCATGCGCTGAGGGGAAAGTAAATAAAATATACTTGCTTACTTATCACCTTCACGCCATTATCCACAGTGCCATTTGTGTTGGTGGTGTTTCCTCCGAATTCCCCTAAACATTAGTATTCATGGAAGTCAGTCGATCGAGAAAAGAATTCCGCGGCCCGAACCTATCTTGACGAGGGACTATGCTGAGTGGTTGCCATTTCCTCTTTCCCTTTATTTTGCTCCAACAACTTAATGGAGTCGTAAAGAATAGCCTAGTATTTCATTATAATGTATTAACTTCATCCCGTGTAAGTGAAGTGATTGGACTGATCCGCAATCTAATTAAACTAAACAATAACATTAAAACAGATTTGTTCGTTAAGGTTGCTAAAAATTACATTTGTGTTTCACGCAAATTTCCTTAATTGTTAATAATTCAGTCGACTATAAATCTCAAGAATTTTAAGAATTTTATTTCAAAAAGACTAAGGTATTTTTTTACCTTTATATTGCAGTTTCCTATTCTGCAGAAGTATCTTAGCACCATGAAATAGATATAGTGTAACAGCGTATCCAGTTCCAAGCTCCCCAAGGCATGAATTTATCTAAAGCAAATCTCATTGTTCAGTGGATCCGAGGAGACGTGAGCGGAACTTGCAAGTAAGACAAATTCCCATCGAGTTGATTAAAGTTGTCAGGCAAGGAACGCGAGAGATGCAATTTAGCCGCAACCGGCAAATATTACGCGGAATACGCGGTACGGGCGACGACGTAGATCCGTTGCTGAGATACAAGAGCTTTCACGTGCTTCTGTCTAAGTATGATTATGATTGCAAACAAGATTTTGTTAATTTGATTTAATTCACGCAAATCGTACCTACAAAGCTCTCAAAAACAGCATCTGGAAAAACATATGGTTCCCGGCGGGAACTACAAATTGCCTATTGTAGGTAACATCGTGTCGTGTTTGTGGTTTCAAACGATATTGTCCTTTAACGAAAACTGTAGCTTAAATTTGAACCTGCCAACCACTATGCCACGGAATTTGAGTACATTATTGTCTTTATCAGTCTTGCTAATGATTTGAACAATAAAAAAACTATTTAAATACTACTAACATGGCAATACGTGGTGGGTATATGACTTGGCTGTGTACTTAGTATCCTTCTATAGGCTCTGCGTGCAAACCACCATCGGTCACATCATCACTGACCACGGTGAGATTGTGGTCAAACACAGGCTATACTTACATAGTAAAAATAAAAATTATGCCACATTATACGGGCTTATTGGCCACACTAAAATGCGGGTCTGAAACTTACCCAAGAGAAACAATTGAATGCATTTGCAATTTAATTGAATACATGTTTTATGTGTTTGTTCAGATTCTGGGTATACAATTCTAGTATTTATCAAATAATATCTTGATGATACTGTATCAAGAATGCAACAACAGATGCTTAAGTTAAAGTACATAACTGTTCAAATTGCTCATTACTACATACAATTATTACTATAAGGCTAAAACTACCATTATTTTTAGTTTACTTTATTTATTCGGATTTGTACTTAGTTTTAAAAGAAAAAAATTGCAATAAACCAATTTATTTCAAAGCAACACAATTTTGTTTTTACATGGAGGCTTAAAATCTTAATACAAGTTATTTTTTTTTCTTTCACAAAGAAATTACAAAATAAAGTGTATTTTCTACTGGGCCACATTAAAAGATCTCATCACAAAAGTATTTTTCAAAGAGAAAACCTTAAGCAACTGTATTCTACCTACTGGATATTTTTATCACAACAATAAAGGCACATATTTTATATTTCTGACCCCAGACTTTCAGACATTTTCTTTCAAAGCTTTAACTTAATAGCTATAGCTTTATTACTGAAGTAAAGAACAATTATATGATATACTAGCTGACCCGGCAGACTTTGTCCTGCCCTGAGAACAAAAATAAAACTAGAACCTACCTACCTATCCCTACCTACCTAACTACGTTCCCCTACCTACCTTACATACCCTACCTACCCCTACCTGCCCCTACCTATCCTATGTCCTTCTCCTGGTTCTAAGCTACCTCCCCACAAATTTACAGCCAAATCAGTTCAGCCGTTCTTAAGTTATAAATAGTGTAACTAACACGACATTCTTTTATATATACATCCCGCAGATATGCGGGAATTTCATATATAATTAAATTCCACAATAATTCACTGTGAAAACAAAACACGGAGAAAATTGATTAAGAAAATGCATCGAGGTATGGCTAATCCAAGCAATACATACCTAATGTTTTAGTATACTTACTAATATATACCTATTATACCTATAGGTATAACACAAAAATAATTTAAGTACATTCTTTTTTTTTGGGCAGCAGCTAATTAAAACTTTAAGATAAGATAAGATAAACATTTATTGAACACACCAATTCACAGGAGACATAATAACAACAAATACAGCACGAAAGTAAAAACAGACAGACAAAAGCAATATACACAAAACAATATCTATACCTATATATACATACAATGTGAACTTGTGGGTTCAAATGGCCCCAGCTCAGCATGTGCTGAAGATAACTTCGGCGCTGATTTTCGGCTGAAGCCACGGGTGATTCACGGACATATAAACGGTGCCTATATTTATAAAATGATATTCTTGCAATATAATAATAATAAGGGAAAAAAAAAGTCATATTGTGCACTAGCTTTTGCCCGCGACTTCGTCCGCGTTTTCGTCGTTTTTCTTAAAAAAGTAGCATATGTCCTTCCTCAGGGTTCAGTGGTTTTGATGTGACAGACAGATTAACTTTCGTATTTTAGTAGGGAAATATAATATGTCAATCCACAATACTGTTAAAAAATATCGCAATAAGGAACCGCAGAATATTATTATTAATAGCTGTGCCCCGAGACCATCAGCGTGTAACTCCTTGTATGTTATAATGTTAATGTATTGGTAATATTGTTTAGATCACTTTCACATGAGGCTTAAGTACATATAGAATGAAAATACGGCACGTGATCATAAAGATTTCTAGAACTGCTAACCCGGGAAAGAGCGACATATAACTGACCATGTAAAAAACGTAAGAGTAAACAAAAATAATCAGAATGCTCCGAACTGCTAAGCTATCAGGAGTTACACGTGTTATTGTGAGTCAACCATAAAAGATAGACATATGCTGTAACGGGATATTTTTTAGACAATTTTATGTAGAATATTTCCGTCATACATGATTTCTATGTAACTTTAACCATTAAGGCTGCACACGCGACGGAAGCTTAAAAAATGGAGTAACTTCTCCCGTTTTCCCAACATTTCCCTTCACTACTCTGCTCCTATTAATTGTAGCGTGATGAAAAGTATACTATAACCTGCCCAGAAGTATGAAGAAAAATTGTACCAAGTTTCGTGAAAATCCGTCGAGTAGTTTTTGTTTCTATAAGGAACATACAGACAGACAGACAGACAGACAGACAAAAATTTTACTGATTGCATTTTTGGCATCAGTATCGATCACTAATCACCCCCTGATAGTTATTTTGAAAATATATTTCATGTACAGAATTGACCTCTCTACAGATTTATTATAAGTATAGATAATCGACTATTAATGAAAAGAGTAAAAGTTCCTTCAAATACCAATTCAAATTAAAATGGGACCACCTTGAACCCAACGCAAAAATAATTATTAAAATCGGTTCATAAACAAAATTTATGCGTGAACAAACATAACATACAAAAAAACATACAACTGAATTCATAACTTCCTCCTTTTTTTCAAGTCAGTTAATAATACATTTAATGGTTCCTAAAGTAACATAAAAATCATAAATAACACTGAGAGAGTTGGACTATGCGGTCAGAGTGCTGAAATTGTGCGACTATAATTTCATAGTCTACAAAGCACAAAGTAAATCAGAGCAAACGCAGTAACTTATACGTGCACTGCAAAGTGGACTTAAGAGAGCTTATGACACAACTGAATACACAGTGAAGAACCTTTCATAGCACAGAAGTGTAACTATAAGAGGAATCATATATACATACAATTTTCACAATGGGTAACATAATGTTTGCTCTACAACTTGCCAAAATTCTGGCGTGTATATTCTGGTAACTATTTTCTTCGCAACTTTTTACTTTGTTATGAGTCAATCTGTGTCTGTCAATCCTATTACCACTTGGCCAACGGCCAATATAAATTATTCTTAAAAAGTAATTAAAAAATAACTATCAATTTTGAAATTTAATGAGCTCTATATCATTAGATTCTAAAATAAAAGTTATCAAAAAAGACAAAAAAATATATAAAATGAACCATTGATAAGTGAAAATATTTTCTCAACTAGGTGCAATTATTTCCTAACATTAATTTGTTTCCGACTATTTTCAAATTATACTACCTATCGTAATCATATCCTAATCATAAAACAAGACTGAAGAACCTACACTGTAGGTACCTATACAAAACCAACCGCAAAATATTATGCTGAAAATTGCAACTAAGTAGGTACCTCTCTATAAAGTGCAAGATTGTCAAGCTGAAAATGCACGTACGTACAATAACGGTTATTGCGAAATATTTCTGAATGTTGATATTTCTAATCCACAAAATCCTTGGCACGCGCGAGCACAAGGATTACACAGTCAAATAACGCATGCTAGTCATATCACTGCGTTTTCCATTTACAGCACAGCGTCTAGGCAACACTACAAAATGTTTGTCGCTTCGTATTTTGGAGGCAAAGTTTTGAGCCATGAATTAACACGGTGTCTTCTGTGTCTTGACTTGATACCAGACTTAAGTAAACTGGGATTTAGCCCAATTTCGGAGCTTACGCTACTAGAGGTTTAGTGCACTGCTGCATTGTTAGTATATGTACATGATTAAGAAAATACTTGTATTAATCTTGTATTACACATAACTACGTACATAAACAATACTCTTTTTAAAAAATCACACTTAAGAATTCTTCATATTATAAAATACAAAACATGTATAATATCTGTTTAAAAAACTTGAACTAACTAGGTAAACGGTTCATAAAATCTGGAATACTGCAGTCCATTATAAATTGTCATTAGTGGTTGGTATACTTTGCTTGTTATTTTAACTGCAGAAATAATAACCTTTGATGCAGAACGAAGTTATTAAAATTGCAAATCCATACTATTGGTTTGTTACCCAACCACTTTTGAAACAAGTTTTTCGAAATTTCATGGAATCATCATCATATGTTTATGTTTTTACGAAAGTTTGTGTGTAGGTATGTCTATAACTCTATCATGCCTTACCTAATAACTTTAGTTATGGCGATGTTATCACATTTTTATTAAGTACCTACTATACTTTATTATCATTCAATCAGAAATAGGTAGGTATGTGTATATACACACGGCCACAGATCAAGCTACACACTGCGGCACCTTATGCGGTTGTAATAGGCGCTATTTTGGAATAAAAATGTGTAGCTAAAACCAATGTATACTACGAGAATGTAAAAAATCGGCAACATTTTGGTGTGTATGTGTCCATGAGGCTTAGGTATATTTACAAGAAAACTGCCATCATTGGTAGCGTCGACCGAATATTCGAAGTCAGTCTGTCCATGAGTTTTTTCTTAATTTATAGTTTCTGTTTTAATATTCTGTCTGACACTAACTTGGCTAATACTCTATTGACTTTAAATTAACGAAAACGTAATGATTAAGAAAAAGATTTGCTTAAAAATATTTGCTAATTATTCATAAACATTTCCTACCATTTCGTGATAAAGAGACAAAAAGACGAAACATTACATTCACTACTTATAGTTTTTTAATGAACTTAAATAAGTTATATTAAACATGTTGCGATAATGAAGTGACTTCGAAAAATGTTATTGTGATCTCATAGTAGGAGTCCAGCGCAATCACCGTGGTGAAGTTAAAGCAATACTTTATATCTTTATACAAAGTCTAATCCCAAGCGTAGCACGCCAATGAAAAAGGATGAAAGTTTGTTATTGATTGTTGTTCCGTGTTCTAGAATGCAAGTGAACTGAAACTCGTGTCTATCGAACGAAGATATATGGTTCGAATGCGTCTCGTATGATTAAAACTTAAGTACCTATGAATATATTATATGAATATATTATAAGCTTATGTATACAACTTCAGATATTCTATCTCTTGAATAACTTGATTATTTCTGAGTTTAGATCACAAACTGAAGTATAGTTTTACTAGCTTCTGCAGCGTTATTGTAAAAATTCGAGTGATCGTTTGCAGCCGACATGTCAATGTAGTCGCGGGTATTCAATCGGTACTACCGTCTAGTGGTATCTTTAAAATTATTGTTCTTATCAGGTAATAGGTACCTATTATATAGTCAGGGCGACATACAATTTGAACACCTAACCAAGTAAGAACTTTGAACAAATCAAACAAAATGAAAACTCAACAAACACGCCTTCGTTGAGACGTCCAATTGTGATGACAGTCACGTAGCAATAACGAAACGATTGAGTGACAGACCCCAATCCAACTCAAATTGCAAGACCTAATAAGTTCTCCCCTCATCTATGAACAGTTTAAAAAATACATAGGTAGGTACTTATTATTTCAAAATAGATTATTTCTATGGCAAATAATATATACCTAACTACTATCATAGAACCGAACTACCAAACTCAGATTAAACAACTTTTTAAGATAATTTCCCAGCATAATCTTAGAAAGGTTAACCTTAACATATACCAAATAAAAAAAATTACAAAAATTGCCCATAACATTCTATTTTCCTTTACAAAATCTGACCGGTATTACCGATTCGATTCTAGTAGACTGCACGAATTAATGAGCGTCGGAGAATGGGTAAAATCGAGCGTTACTAATCGGAAGTATTCGGAAGTATATTAATTGTTTCCGATCTGACGACCGACCGTTCCAATCGCTCCCACCCCAAACCGAAAGTGTGTAGCGGGCTTTAGTCAATTTAATTACATACATAAATTACTCTAATATGATCTAATTACGCCATTTGAAATGGGTCAGTTATAATATAGGTACTATTAACGACAGTTATATGTTTGTAATAAAATTAGTATGCGTGGTTGACAATTAACTGTAGTTGTTCCTATATTTTACTATATAAACTCTAAATGGCACCACACTACGTCCCAATTAATTAAGCGAATTAACAGATTTTATTTTGTACGGTGTTTTTCTGTACACTTTTTCTTTGATTTGATTTCTGACTATGAATAAGCTTGTGATCGCAATTAACATCATGTATAAAACTACATGTTTAGTGATTTAGTTGGTGAAGGTTAGCACACAAATCTTTAAGGAATTGGCTGTCAAATGCAACCTTTGGAACATATCGACAAATACTTGGGGTAGATCTTTCAAAAAAGAAATAAAGAATTATAAATAGTAGGTATATTCTTTCGAACATTTTATGCAAGTGTCTGTTTGTACTGAACGAACAGTACCACACCCCAACCCAAAACGTTCGGTGAAATTGCAATGGCGATCACGCAATATGTGAACGCCTGACTGACAGTGTGACAAGCCTGTTCAAAATGTTGCATTTTCGAATGGTGGCACAATGTAGCGTAGCACGTTCTATGTAGAAAAGCACCCCAAATTTATAATTAATAATACTTTTTGCTCATGTCCTGTCATCCGATGTTAATTTTTAATGGCAAATAATGCCACTATACTACAGTTAATTTCGATTTTTACGTTCATGTGCATTAACGGTAATGAACATTATTGCAACCCTGGTAACTTCGCCTGCGGAATAATAAAAGCGGATCACATTAATTACCCGTGTATCTGTTCCCTGATTAAGAGTGCAGTAGCGGAACCGAGCTACGGGGTCAACTTTAATTGGCTCGCCGTTGTATTTTAGATGTGCGATACGCCAACCGAGGGTTAATGAATAGAGACCAACATGTGGACAGTTGTTGTTCTAAATGTTGTTTTGTTTTGTAATTGCGTGAAGGCTCCGTATTAGAATAGTGCAGCGCTGGGTGGCGGAGCGTAATTGTGGTTCACTTCGTGTAATTGGATTTTCAATTAGGTGCAGTCTTTAAGGAGCTCTAAGTAGTAATAAGCTACGTAATACATTCTTCGTGGTTTGTTTGTATGTAATTGAACATGATATCATTTTCATAAGTAGGATACATTTATTTCAATCTATTTCTGGCTATATTTACCTATTTTAGTAGCGGCAAGTAAGTACGTACTTACTTACCTACGTAGGTAAGTAACTGAGAGGTTCATTCATATAATATGACACAACTTAGATGAAGCATCGGCAAACTTCGTAAAATCGATCGTTCTCGAAAAGAGTGCGCCTACCAACATTACTCATGTGTTAAAAAAGAATCGGCGAAAATGATCTTGTTGAACGTTGAATGGCGCGATACTGAATTATTTTTATTTGTTGTGTAAATCGGAAGTGAAGTGTACGAAAACGATTCGCCGATGCTACATCTATGTTGTGTCATACTGTACCAATGAATTTCATAGGAACAACATTTAAAAAAAGTTGTTATTACCCTACGGTAATCAAAAATATTTAAGTACCCTTCGTATTAGCTTGCATTTACCTTTTACTTATGCTCCTAATAAGTTCCTAACTTCATATAATATGTAAGGTATATACATGCTTAAATATGTAGGGTAACATTTCCCAAGAAGCAATGTTAGAGGCCAAAGTAAGCTGTTAAGCTTATAGGCTTTGATTGTAACACTACTATGCGAGTATATGCATTATAGGATTTATAGGAGGCTCAGTTACGCTACATCATTCAGAATTCACCGCTCATATAAGTCCCATACAGATCCGCTTTTCCGCCCTGAGCAAGGATTAGTATACTTTCTCCATCCCTGTACGAATAATTAATTAAGCTTCGTAATACGTAGGTACCTAGGTATATCATCAACAACGCATCACTGAACTGAAATCTTTGATTAATATTTAATAAACAATCTACAATTAAACAAGATCCAGCGTGTGAATTAATGATCATGGCGGCGAGCTAATTTCATAATTAGAAATTCAGAAAGTGAATAACAAAAAGACAGTAATTTGCGCCCGAAATTAAATTTTAACTGAAAACACTCCGAAACGAGAAAGTACGCGTTTCGTCGGGTTGTGTATTTAACGCGGATGTGAATTTCGCCGCATCCGGCCAAAAATAAATGAGCTTTCTTCCGCTTACTTAATTTACTACCACGGTCGAAGTGGGCTTACAGTCGGTATAAATTAAAATTAATATTTCGCACTCACTTAATGTCGCCTCTATCTTAGTGTGATTTGTTTACACCAAGCTTTTGTACGTTAGACCTCGCGTCATAATGTTGGAAGAGTATACCCCACCTCAGTCACGAAACTAAGGAAAATCCTACTATTAATATAAATGCAAAAATTTGTATGTTTGTTACTTCTTCACGCTCAAACGACTGGAGTCATTTTAATGAAATTTAGCATGGAGGTAGCTAACACTCTGGATTAACACATTTATCAACGGCACCTGAAAGCTAACTATAAGTAGGAAGGTAAGAAAAAAATAATATATGAAGGCGCACAATCATAAAAACAAATATGATCATACCTGAACCAAGCTACTTCCAGTTGTCCCTATTGTTAACTATATGTTGCTTTGTTGCAATAGAAGTCATCGCGTAGCTGCTGTGATTAATTTATTACCTACCTTAAATTTTTATACAATGTCTAAATTAATTGTTCCCTGATATTTTGTACGCTCATCATATAGTCAGCATCTCAGTACCTAGGGTTCATTTTGTCACATTTGCAGCTTCATAATATGTTTCGGATGGCATTTTTTATCGACTTGTCTATCTGTAGCTATCTTTTGTTTCATATAATTTGACAGATTTGTATGGAGTTTCGTTGTATAGCCCAATTTTAGACAAAACAGATTATGTTGATGAAATGATAGGTATCCGAAACAACTGAAACAGAAGCTGCAAATGTGACAAAATTTACCCTACATGTCTTTCTGAGACTCTCAGCTTATTTCATGTTTTTTGTTATTCTTGCAAGATATAAATGTTCTTTAACCCGAACATACACCTAACGGGATTTATAACACTTCAAATGCAAAAGTTTATTCTCAACACTGCGTAAACGTCAAAAGGCGAGATATTTTACAACTTGGCACATTTCACACGTATACAATTAAGTAAATGAACATGAGCGTAGTATTGTGCTTAGAAAATTATTTAAGTGTTAGCATTTACAATTTCGCTTGTATTACGTACTTAAGTACGTATGTTAGCTTAGCATTTGGTAATAAAAATATATCGTAAGCTAAGACATCTTAAATAAGAGGGCCTACTCCGAAAAACGATACACGATAGTCCGATCATCATTGTCAAATTATTAAACAATAGAAATGCAGCAAACTGACTATTGGTTAATTATTTGACAACGATGATCGGACTATCATGTATCGTTTTTCGTAGTAGGCCCAAAGGTTACAGTCTAAAAGTGGTTTCCGCAAATAGATTTGGAAGTTCCTTTTTAGCTAGTATTATACCTATGTATACTATAACAAAAACCCTTACTTAGTACTTAGTACTTAGTACCCTTTTTCTTTGCCAATTATCACCCCAAGTGGTAAGTCTAAAAAAAATGAATGTCAACTTGCCATGGTGAAATTATGAAAAAAGTATATTTAAAGAATCTTATACTTTCATACTATCCGAGGACAAAGTCAATTAGGTAGAAGTCATACTGAACGTTAGTCGAGTGGAATGCTGAAAAAACTTTGAGACGTAAATACCAAGCCATATTTTCACTAGGTTGATTATTTATGAGCAGCTTTGAGAAATCTCAAGAAAAATATTTAGTAAAGATAGTGACTTACGGATGCAAGGTCAGCAATATAAGTATCTGAACAGATACAAACACCTGTACACTAAACCTATTTATGTTGTAGAATTAAAAGGTTTTTTAATCTATACTAATATTATAAAGAGGAAAGATTTGATTGTTTGTTTGTTTGTTTGCATTGAATAGGCTCCGAAACTAATGAACCGATTTGAAAAATTCTTTCACTAACAGGAAGCTACATTATTCCCGAAGGTTATAGGCTACTTTTTATCGCGGGAACGCGAGTGAAACCGCGCGGAACAGCTAGTAACATATATTTACAATAGAACTTGTGTAGGTAGGTGCTTTATCATGGATAGGTAGTTATACTTAGTGCAAAGGTCTTTTGTAAAGTTACATATTATGTTCAGCTACTTATGTTGCTTACTGTACCTTTTAATCTAGTGAATTTTCACACCAACTTTGTGTACCAAGTGTATTTTTACTAACAATTTTCGTTTATAAACAGTTATGTTTACTATATCCTGGTCACTACGACCGGACCAACATATTAAGTGTAGGTACCTAAGTAATATATTGCGATAGAAAGAGGGTTAAGGCTTGTTTGGCCCAGTATACAACAATCATAACGATTTCAGTGTTTGACAGGGGTTTGTGCGATTGTTATTGGTATCCCAGTTGGGTTCACATACGGCCTACGTCGAACTATAATAAAAATCAATGAAAGATATCGATTTACAATGTATTTAATTTTTTACTCAATATGTTAGGTATAATTATATTATAGCAAATAAAATTATTAATATGAATATTAAACGAAGCCCAGTAACCTACCTAATCTGTAGAACCTACTTGTATTTTAGATTATTCCTACCTAAGTATTTGAAACTATTAATTTGTTTTACTTAATGCCATCGTCTCAGTAGGTAACCTAGAGTCTATGGATTTCATAATCTAGGTTTTAATTTCTTTTTACTGTTCCAATATCAACCTATACCAATTTTGTGGTAAGTGGTATACTAAACCTTGTCATGGTTTGTACCTAAATACGAAAAATATGAATTTTCTAGAACATTAATTATATTTGCCGCACATACCTCATACAATCATCATTACGGACGCCGCACCTACAAATAAGGGTAAGTAATCGTAGAAAATGACTATGCCACTGTACACTGTGTGTATTGAGCGGAAACCAAGTAATTTATTATTTTTGTTGTCCCCAGTATAATGTAGGATAGTGGAAATCGAATACATCATACAATTGTTACAAGCCTACCAAACCGACAACGAGAAAAAGAAATAAATATTTCTCACTCCGGAAAGCGCCCGTCATTCTCACGTTCCGGTACCGTCCTGTCGCCGTTCCAGTGCTGCTATTTTATCGTATACGTGAATAAATCCTGTCCGGTCACGTGAGATAAATGTGTCTTGTATTAGGTCTAGGAACAAATGCTATTTACTGGCACATTACTTGTTTATTGAATAAGTATAAGTCGTATTAAGTACGTTCCATATTTTCAGAATTTTCATGGAACAAGTGATTAAATAAATCTGAGAATCATTGATTTCAAATCACCTGTGGATTTATCAGAAGCAAACTTATCATAGTTGTAATTATGTCACTACCATAAGGTGATTAAAAAAACTAGCATTTTTAATATTTTTGTGCATTGTGGTTAATGATCGAATTTTATTATTAGCGACTCTATTTTCTATTTCATTTTTTTTCGAAAATTAAGTAGGTATGAACTGTACGAAGAAAAGAGGTTATTAGGCTAGTTGTTGCATGCTCAATAAAAAAGCTTTGATAGTTAGTTATTGCAACTTTCGATCCTATGATCAACTAATATCAAAATGGAACCAATGTGCGCAAGTAAATTCATTGGAAGGTCATGCTGCCGTGAAAGTGCCGTGCCATGGCAGTGAAAGTAATTAATTTGGTATAATTGCTAAATCGATTAAATCCTAATAGTCTATTCGAACAATATTTTTTCCATAACAAAATTAAAGTTTAATTTAATCGTCAAACAATGACATTGAAAGCGACCTATTAGGTAGTATAGCTTCAATTAACGATAATCTGAGCATCGATTCGATATTGCTAGTAGCATAATGAGTTCCGTTGTAAGACAAAGTGTTTGACTACTACGTGCCATTACACTGGATACGAGCGCCAAAGATATCCAAATAAAAATAGATACTTACGTTAAAACTCAGACCTACAATCTTAATAACATTTATAACCTATTTACTTTGTCTATGCGACAAAATATACATTAAAATTTAGGTACTAAACAAAATACAATTAATAAATCTTTTTCTAATAAATAATTTAAATAAAATTCACGAATTATCTTTTAGGTTTTGTGTGCTTACCGCCTTCGGCCACATCATCACTAATCATGGTGAGATTGTGACAGCCACAATAATTAGGTATTTGTATAGATATTATCGCTTTTTTTCTTTATAGGTTGACAAATAGACAGATGGTCCATTTTATGGTACGAGTAAGTACCTCCGAGAAAATAAATTGTTTATAGTGGTAACAAGTATACAAGAAGTGTCTCGTAAAGTTTTAATTCCACGTTTCAATGCACTAGGACAAGTTTTAATTAAGGCAAATTTCTCGTACAGCTGGGGCTGTGATATGGACACTGGACAGAATGGATAGTTTTTATTCTGAGCTGTACAAAGTTCAATTTTATATGTAATGCAATTAATTATTTAAGAGATGAAAACATAATGTAGAGATATTCGTGTAAACATTACTATTGTTTCAAATGTCTTAAAAATAACCGCCTAACCAATATTATAAATCTTGGCGCCTCAACGTGATTTCAGATCATGATGAGATTTGGCACGTGTACCTAAGAAGCCTGTGGCATTGAGAAAAACATAGACTACTATAATCCCGAAAATGTAGGGACAGCTAAGTAACCTATAGATAGATAGAGAGAGAATGCTTTTTTGTACACCAAAAAAAAAATTGAAATCTTAAAAAAGTTATTTAAAGCCAAAACAGGTGATAAAAGGACCAAAATGTAGAGATTTTCTTTAAAAACATAAAATTGGCAATATCTCGAAAACGAGAAAACTTTTACTGAGGCCATGTTGATGTTATCTGATCTGACATGAAGCCAATCTAGCTGCAGTGTCACTCTGGCGTGTTATTCTTTATATTGTATCTATTTGTATCGAATTAAATCATAATCATCATCATGTCAGCCGAAAGACGTCCACTGCTGGACAAAGGCCTCCCCCAAGGATCTCCACGATGAATCTTGAATCGAATTAAATAAAGCCAAGTAACCTACCGCCACGATAAAAATTGATACCGCACTCAGAAGAGTTTCCAAGATAATTAGACAAGAAAAATTACAATCCAAATAATTTCTAAGAAAATCAGAAAAGCGGGGTCGGTAAAGGGCCCCCTCTCTTAAAGGCCCCGTTATTGCCCCGCCCGCCCCTCGCATTCCCCGTTAGCCCCGCTCGTCATTAGGAGTGGGCACGCAAAGGGAAATTATCCTCACTTAACCCTCCTGGAGGCGTTAACTGGCACCTCAGAGGAGAGCACTCGGCGGCGATTACTTTATTATACGGATTGGAACAATTTTTCTTGGTGGAAAATATTTTTTATGGTCCCTAGTTTTACGAGTTTCTTTATGAATCGCGCCTTTTTAGTGTCGCTTAATGAGTTTGGGAAAATTTTATTCAACGCACTGCGTATGTTTATGTAACGCGATTTTATTACATAAAACATGTTTTCATAAAAAAATGAGTAAGATTTTCATGTAGCTATCATAAATGAATATAAATCCCTACGGTTATAATAAAAAAATATATGCTTGGATTAATGTTTGCAAATAAACTAAATTATATGAAGAATATTAATAAAAAATTAAGCAGGTATACATATACATACCAATCTCAAATAAAAATATGGTTATTTGAGAACAAATTACATATTACATGGCAAAGTCTGTTTACTATTTATTTTACATTCAAATCTGTATGTTAAATTCACAATTATTATTTTTAATAAGAAACAACCATTTCTAGATATACCTACCTACTTCAAGTAGGTATATATCTAGTCATTTCGTATCCGCCTGATGGTAAGCGGGTGCCGTACCCTATAAACACTTGCAACACCAAGAATGTTTTACCCTTTAAAAATGTCTTCTCACTCTTTTTGAAGAACTCCATGTGAATACCATAACGGGAAGTTCATTCCACAACCTATGCGTCTGCGGTAAGAAGCTCCTTTGAATTTTGGTCCTTACAGTGCGAGATCATTTTGATTCTAATGTAGGTACGAGGATGTACTTCCCATCGATGCAAAGAATGACGAGGATACAGAAATTAGTATTTTTGCGTTTTAACTACTAAAACAACTTGTAACAAGAGGGATTTATTGGTAGGTACAAAAATCCACAACTTCTTGGCCACTTACTTCAATGTAAGCAACCCTGACCGATAAAGTTTGAGTGAGCGTGAAAATTGGCAAATCTTTAATTTAGTCCCTTCAATCGTCATCTCCGACAATTGTTCTTCCGAATGGACGGATCAAAATAACAATTCGTTAAGGTTATTCGTCGACCCTCTTCTACCCTCTTTTTATGCGCCTTTCTATAGTTATTATGTTCCTAAATCGATTTTGTGAACCAATTTATGAGAAATATATTTTAGCTTTCTTTACTCTCTCGGAATTCAAATATTGATAATAAATTTTGTGACTCTCCGACGTTTCTCTACATTATTATTCGAAGAACTATTTAACTAATTATTACTAAAACACGTTGCACCAGAAAGGAATTTTGTGTCTAGGGCTCAAATTACGATTGCCGAGAGAAAGCGTTTAACACCTGTAATAATGGACTAGGCGTAAAAACGGCTAATGAGATTTCGATAGGACTATAGGTTTAATGAAATTTATTTAATTTTTAGGCATTCAAAATCAGATGACCGATTCTTATGATAAGTATTTACATTTTGACTGAACGAGATTGATATTTTGTTTGAAAAGTTTGAATTTTTTTTCGTAATTTCAGGGTTGGTCCCGTAGTAAAAGTTGTTCATAATGATAATAATCCCTGAAAATTTGGACGGTGATTTGAAAATCACCCAGTATATTGCACGCAATAACGTAACGTAATATACCATAGTGCAGGTAAGAATCGATTAACAGGCCTCGATGGGCAAATATTAGCATTGACATAACGACAAAGCCGCAGAGTCAATGGGATTGTCGGCTCTGCGGTCTGCTGATTTCAGTCTATTGCATGTCGCTACACTATTGAATTGTGTATATAATATGGCTAAATAATACCAAACATATCACGATTATTCCTTATTACCGTCATTAACAAATGCACTCCACTCCTTCCTATACATAATTTTAAACATCTGATCTCCTCTGTCTACTTTACGACCAACAGTTTCAAAAAATTATAGCTGTAATTTGTTTCCTCAAGAGATTACAGCATGGGGTTTTTCAAGAATTGTATGAAAAGGTTTCTGCACGGTCGGTAATACATAATGTTGATGTTGCAAGCTTCAAGCTTCACTGACCTTCAAGCTGGCCGTATTCTTTCTTGCTACTATAACAGTTTAAAAGTAGTCTCAAACACAAATATTGACTTGTGTCTTCAAACAAATTGCCCAAGTTTTTCCCTGGACACTAAAAGAATAGTGCTCTGAAACGGTGCCAACTTACATTCTAATACTAAGCTGAGATTTGAAGCACAAGTTTTGGATACACCTTCAAGGGTTTTTACTTGGCAACGTTTCAGTTTTGCAATGTATTAAGCTAGTTATAAATTAAAAGATTTAAAACGGACTATTTTGTGTGGTTCTATTACAGCTCTCCTGTATCAACATAAGATATTGGAAATTGAAAACTGAAATCTGATTTGCAAGAGAGATTAAATTTTGAGCGTCTACCACGAGCTGGAAAACACTGAATGCTGACTGCTGGAATGGCTTCTAATTAAGTGGCCTGATGACAAGGTAAGAAGTTGTTTAGGAACCGCTAAATATAAGCAACCCAGGGTCTTATGATGCAAGATGGATCTATCTACCGCATGCATACTTCGGATTTTTTAAGATATGATGTGGCTCGTAGATGGCATATTGTTAACATTAAGTATCATCAAGGCTCAATCCACAGTAACCGAGCTCAAGTGCAAAGTAAGCAAGTTGTACTGCCAAAAAAGCTCTTGGTATTTAAACGTATCTATGAAAATTTATATGTATGTTTTTACGGTAGTAAATCTTAAGTCTATGCATGCTCTCGATATAAACACAGAATAATGTCATGTTTGGTACTAGCACAACTTGGCTTAGCTCCGTAGAGTAATAGCGCATAGAAGAGTTGTTGTTCTAAAGCGCAAAAGTTTTCCATACGCTTGCCTATTTCATATCACGTCCCATCGAGCATCGGCTATGTATCAAAGTATAAAACGACAATAAACGCTCAAGCAGCTTCATTTCCCAAAGTGATACAACATTTCCTTCAATCCACTTTTATGTAAAGGCGAAATACGTATTTTTGTCGCACATTTTTGTCCATTCGTCACACGTAACGTTTCTGTATCGTCATCACGTATACGTATCAGTAGAAAAGTTTTATTACCCTTCCGTAATTGCTATACTTACCTATCGTCTATCTATCGTCGCCTTAACTATGTACGAGAGTGAGCAACAACAATAAAAATGTTGTATTTTTTGACAGCACCATAAGGACGGCAAGGTAGTACTGATAACTCCTAAGCAAACGTGATGCCGTTTCTGTAAACGTCAGTGAACTGTGATAGACTAGGTACTTTTTGGATTGTGGATTTACCATAATAAATAACAATACAATACTGGGACTTGTCAATCATTATATTGTTTTCAGTTACAAATTGCAATTCCCTACGCCATTTTTTGTACTTAAACTTAAAGGTACCTACATAATATCAATTCTTAATATTATTTTGTCGAGAATAAACATTTTCCTTGTTTACAATTTTAACTGAAAATTTAGACGAAAACTTTCGAAAAAAATTATTACGTTTACGTTTGAAATATATATAGGTATTGCATAAAAATAATTAAATTTTTAATTTTCCTCCCCAAAACAGATTAAATAATCATTTTGAATGATTCAAATACGTTATATTATTTAAAGGGATCACTAAGGACTAAGTACTCAAAGATTAGGCGCCCGCGGGTGGGATTTAGAGAGGAGCGATGGATTTATGCTTTACGATTATGAATTGTATTTATTACTTTACAATTATTATTAAAATCATAAATTTAACTATACAAACCGTTAGAAAATTTATTTTCATATTTTTGGTGTAAGATTCACGTAGGTGATGAGCCGTTTTGTCAAGAATGTTCGATTTAGGTAAAAAATTAATATAAATGGATATTTTTTTCCAAAATTTGGAGATTACTTTAAAATTAATCAATACAATTGAAACATGACGAACTAAACTATAATATTTTCGTCAAAAAAACTGTCTAAACTCATCGCATTTTTCTGATTGGACCCCAGTTTCAGCCTTAATTTACCATGTCGTAACAATCAATTGAAACTCGTCTACCTCACCTGATGAGAAAGCTACCAAACATAACCCTAGATTTTTGATGATTTATGCTTACCTTATTGATAAAGTTCCAAGTAAGAGGGTTAGCTTTTCCCAGTGTAAGTCCCTATAGGTATATAATAAGAATAAGTTTTGTGAAGGCGGGAACTCATTTTCATGTTATGGTTAATTTTCCTTGTTTATGTGGGAATTTGAACAGTTGCGGCTAGTTAAACGAAAAGGGAGATAGACACGTGAACACCTAAGTGATTTCGTGTGTTTCAATATTTGAGGTTATTGTAAAGGTTTGAGTAACTGAATTCCTTAGAGGCAGATAAAGTTTTATTAAAATACTGGCACCTAAGTATTTAGCAAAATTAAAAACTTTATAATATGTAAGACTAAAAGTTTGTGTAGGATATACCGACGTTTATAAACTTAGGTATTTGTGTTAGCGTAGATATTTGTCATATTTGTCAGGTGTAGACGGTATATTTAGATATTTTGTACATAATCTGATTGATGTTTATTTGTCGTCAAGTATTTGCCAAATACAGCAAACACAAACACGAATACTCACGCATTTCATTATTCTTTATGTATTACAGTGAAAAGCTTAAATATTATTTGAGAATAAGCAAGTTCAGGAAACTGAACAGCTTCGTTTTTCCTTATTGGAAGTGAAGGCTTCTTTTCCATTTATTTCACTTTTGCAAACTCGCAGAGTATATTCAAGTGTACACACAAATTATTATACCGTATTAACAGTCGATTCGACCCAACGTCGGTGTACTCTTTCAAATGAGATGGCAAGTAATTTCGTGAAAACCCAGTTCTAAAATAAATTATTCATTGGCGACGAAACGCCTGAAGCCTCGTATTCATTTCATTTCTGAATCAGAATTTTACTTTTCTCTTTCGCCTTTTTTTCTACATCAACCTTACCTTTAATAAATTTTAAATAAGCTCTCAGATTAACGCAGTAAAGTACTGTGCAAGAAAAAGTTTCAGGTTTTTATTGATATTGTATCTAATTATAATTTGTAACTACCACGAGTTCGCTACTTTCCTCTTTTTTGTGTTTAAAATAATAGTCACATTTTTAATTAATCTATTAATATACAATATTTACAATTATTTACAACAAATATACAAACTATATATAAAAAATTTCCTCGAGGCGGCCGCTGCTGCCAATCAACGGCAAGGTTCCCAGAAGGCTGGCAGCGTTCCCTCTTTGTATGGCCAAGCTAACGCGTTGGCGGAAAAAGCTCCCCGCCCGCCGGTCCCCTGTGACCTCAATTAATTTTGAAGATAATGTTCGAGAAAATCGGCGAGCCTCGGACCCCCAAGGACCATGGTCTCGACCGCAAAAGGCAAAAATAAAAAATTTGGGCCAATAGAAGCGTATTTTTTGGATTTAGAATTTTCCGCACCAGCTGCAGCCGCTCCTGCAACTCTACATGTCGCTGGCAAGTGAGATGGCGCAAGTGTATCAACACATGTGGCATCCCACACCAACGACTTACCGACACTCCATGGGATCAAAGACATACCATCCGGTCTCTTGCCATCGCCACGCATAATACCGACTGGTTCCAGTACAGAAGGCACATTGGCGACAACAAGAGCCCTGCGGATTACGTCATTGAGAGCCGAGTGACGAGAGATTCGGCCGGCACTTAGAGAGCACGACAACCCATGGTGGCCAAGCTCGCCGACGAAATCACCACAGCGGCAGCGATGAGGATGATTGATCCTGGAACCAAGACGAAGACAAATGCACAGGCTTAAAGTCATTCGATTTAACATAGTCCCGATATTTGTGGATGGAATGGCTTGCAACCAGTGACCTGAGTCCCTATCAGAGACAGCTAGCAAGCGTGCGCGATCTGAATCCGTAGAAAAATTTGTGAATAAATTTTGCCAAATTTTTTCGCAAAGGGGCTTGTCCCACGCTCTCTGAGAGCCACTCGAGGTCGGAATATTTGTGCCTGGACAAGCTGTCCGCCAAGCATCTCTGGCATCAGACAGGTAAGAAACCTCAGCAGATCCAATAGAAGGGTTCAAAACAGATCTGACAAGGTCACCCACGCTGTATACCGAGGACAGAAACGCCGGTAATGATGTGCTCGAAATTTTCCGCACTCCTAGGCCGCCATAACGTATAGCATAAATAACAGTGAATGCTCATCAAATAAATTATGTAAAGTGACTAATGATGTTAAACTATTTATGTAACGAAAAATCACCGACCGACAGACGACGCTCTATGTATTTTTTTTTGTATCATTCCACATATGTTGCATATTTATAATTATTATCATTTCTAATAGGGCAGTTCCGAATCTAATTTGAAACCATCTCATATTAAACAACTAGCGAACAAACTTTGCCCGTGAGCTTGGTGTTATCAGTGGTCTCTAATAGCCAGCGATTGGTTTACGCTTTCAAACTAAACTCGTTGGCGGAGAACTCAAAATATTATATAACGGCCATAGGATAAGATAACGTAGTGAGATATGTAAATTGTTGTTTCCAATTGCTTTTAATACGCCGACGGCTAGGAAACACGCTGTTGAGTTCATGTGATGTTACTGATAATAGAGATATCTATAGGGTATAAAACGGTGGTTATTAGAGGTCCGAATCTATTCGATTGATCATTGGTATTTTTTAGATCAAAGGGTATCTATTTCATAAAGTTGAAATGTAGGAATCCAAAACCAGATTCTGATAATCAACAACAACAAAATATTTGAAGTCACATTAATTACTTCACTTTGTTTCAATTAGTGATATGATATATCTCAGATCATTATGATCAAGTAACGTATATGTATTGCGAAAGCTAGGAACCATACTTCCTTTAGTCTAGTGGACAGCATTGGCAAATTCCTTTGTCATTGTAGGTACCTCCATGGTCTAATAAGATACTGCACCCCTCTGAATATAGAATGCCGAGAATGGCTTTGACAACGACGTGACGGTGATATATTGGCGTGAATTACTATTCAATAGAACCAATTTTGGTTTCAAAGGGCAGCTCCTCAATTTTAATGTGTGTTTTGGTTCTTACTAATTGAACTAAACTGACATATTTAATTAATCAATTAATTAATCTAACTAGTAAGTTACTGAAGTACAAGTTTATAATGAAAGCTTAACTGTAATTATAATTACAACAAGTATATTAATTAGTGAAACTTCATTGTTGTAAATTCTAGTCATTTTAATAATTGCTACCTGGAATTAATTACTACTGGTATTAATTAAATTACCTATTTAATTAATATATGAAGCATACATCAACCTACTTACTATGCGTACATTTACAGGATAAACATACCTTAATAATAATTGTATTACACACTGAACCTAGATAGATAGGTACATACATAATAGGGATGTGATCAGAAATAGGGTCTGTAATTTTATTAAGCCAGAGAATTGTGAGTGGCATATTGGTGCGGTTTAATTAACAATACATCCCAAAATACAGGCTGCTTCAGCTATAATTCAGCCGGGTGACGTAGATTCCGGTGACACATCCATGTATCAACCTACAAATGTAAATGTAGGTACTAATAATAATAGCAACGTATTTACATACCTCGGTTAATGTAGATACTTAGTACTACTAATATTTTATCGCTTGATTTTGTAAAGATACTAAATACAAAAGTCAGTAAGTACAGGAAAATTATTTGCTTTTTACATCTATTGGGTATCCTATAAGAATGGGAGAATGTAGAGGATTAGCTGGACCGAGAGAGTGACCAACAAGGAAGTGTTAGGACGGGTTAAAGAGAAAAGAACCTTATTAGAGACGATAGAAAATAGCCAGCTCTTAAATATAGAGAGGGTATCCTATAAAAAAGAACCTGCTTACATTGAAGAGATACTTTGTGCTAGATTAGGTATATTTTATTAATATCGCATAGATTCACGCACGTAAACATCGCATATTAAGGTATTCACTTAGGTACCTACCTATAGGTAATATTTTTTATAAAACTACCTAAACCTTCCCCTTCCTCTTATTGTTTAATAAACCCCTTATGTTGAAGTATGAAAACCATTATGAACCATCCACCTGGAAAAAAAAACAACCATAACAATAAATATCAATTTACTCTGCATTAAACGTCAAGCTTCGCGTATCTAAGCATTCTGTAACCTGTCGGAAACAGGGTCGAAAGAATGTAGTACTTTTTATATTAATCTCGTAAATGCATAAAGAGGAGCCCATAAAAATATGTAGCCCATGAAAATTTATATTTCCCCTGCAAAGTTTGTTCATAATATGAAATTTGTTATATTCAATAGTAGTGTATACCTACCGGTTGATTTTGGATGGGTAGTGTAGACTAGAGTAGGGTAGACTTTAATAAAAATGTGTTTTAAAAAAAACGACTTCAAAAAGACATAAACTCAAAACAAATTAAATCTACTTCAAAAAAATATGAAATAATATTTTATGTACCTTCTGTATATATTTTTTTTAAGAGAGTGCCAGCGATGCCCTCGGTCCCGACTGGAAGAATCACGCTCTAAATAGTATGATACAAGAAAATATTCTCACCTAAAATGGTTATAAATAAAGAAATAAAATACCTACCTTTATTGCAGACATAAAGATCCACAAAAATCCTATTCAATATTTTATATATTACGTACACCTAATAATAATATTTTAATGTATAATATTTAATCATGTTCAGAGGATAAGCGTGGTCATATGCCACTTTGCCCTAAAGCTTATGCTTTAGGGCGATCTTATGATCGCTGACTACTATTAGAATTAAATTCTAATATACCTACCCAACCAAAATATACCTACGCCCTGTATATTACTATTTTTACACGACGCAAAAAGCAATTCTCGAACAAAATAGATATAGGTAATATATTACAAAAGCCAAAGTAACTCGTGTCTGCATGTCTGTTTGTTTGCTACCTTTCATGACTAAGCCGCTGAACGGATCGGTGATGATGACGATCCACCAAAAAAAGAAGCCTTGCTGAGTTTCTTGCCGGAGTCTTCTCAGTTCAAGTGTATTCCGAACCGGTAGTAGAGTCTATTGTAAAACTGTAACTTTTGACATTCATAAGTGCCTTATTAGGGCCTAAACTGAATAAATGATTTTTTATTTGATTTGATTTGATTGATTGATGGAACCAATTTGAAACTCATATTATAGAACGCAAGAGAGAATTTAATTTTGAATATAAAACAAATTGAACAGTCATATTGATATTAATAAATGTGAAAATATTTTATCTGTATTAATTTATCGAAATAAATATGTATTAATGTTTCCATTGGTAATCATATTTTGAATACAAAATGTATTAAATTACGACTTAATTTGTTTGGCCAGTGATATCCTTTTCAATAACGAGACCAAATTATGATTTCACATGTATATGTCACCGTACCATTGTGAACGTCGTTAGTTACGAGTAATAAAACGAACAGATTGTGATCCCTGTTGATAAGTGCAGGTCCGTACACATTTTGACGGTTTGACGTGGATGTATTGTGAACTACCGTAAATTGATACGGTATATTGAGGGCGGTATGGCACAATTCACAGTATATCGCCAGTTCGTAACTTCGCGAGATATTTTGTGATCTGACGGCGCTCACAATGATACGGTGACATATATATTTCATTTATGATATTTTCGAATCTGACTAGTAGATTCAGAGATTAGCGCGCTCAAACATACGAACTCTTTATCATCAAAAATGTATGAAATGTTTTTTTTTTTCGGGATTTCAAAATTGGTTGGAAAATAATAAAAGAAGATTATTAATTACATACTTAATTCATTAGAAGGATCATCAGCATCTGAATTTGGAGCAAAACCATTCAGGCACCAAATAAGATGGTAGCTATCTAAAATGAAAATCCTTTTTCTCGGAAACATTTTGTATAATAACGTCATAGCCGACAAACAACAAACGTGCTTCCACCCTCGTGATAACTTCGTTAACGCAAAATGAGCCTTCAATAGCTAAAGTTAAATTAGGTTAAAACAAAATAGGGAAGAAAATAGCTGTTTATGTTTCGTCGTACCTACTTTTGCATAGCAAATTAGGTTAGATGGTAATCAAGATTTGCATGATTATAGTCACAATCATAATGTAATGGAAATAGGCAAAATATTTTAAGAATGAAAAAAATATATTATCTCTCTCTACCATTATAAAATGGCTGTGTCATTAAAATTAAAAACATCAAATCATTATCAAAGTAAAGAGCACTGAATTACCATGCCTTCTAAAGCGATAGTTCAGAGCTTTTTACTTGTATAAAAAAATAATCTCAATGTGTCCACTAATTTACTCATTTGTTGACTGTGACCACTCTCCTTCTTTCGTGACTGTGACTATAAATTCCTAACCCTTTTTCATACAAAGTTACTAGTTATTCTGTAAACCTAATTCAGTAAGTGGCAACAACGATCAATCAAAGTATTATGTTGGTATCAACGATATTCGGTTGCGTGCCTAGCGTGCGTGACCAACCCGTACTTAGCGACATCGTTTGCTATTATAGAAAAGCATACTAAACTAGTAGCATGACTGACAGAGACCTAATGACGTAAACTACGTTATATGAAATGGTTACCGTGTCCGAAATCAATAGCATAAACCAGACTAATTTTATTTTGTCGTGTAGTTAGTTATTCTGAATTTGCTTATTTTCTACTGAAATCGAAATAAGGCCTTGAAGAATTTTAATGTACAAATACTTACTTATTGCCATTAACAAATAAAAGCGAAGTAAATTAAGATCCTATCCACGCAGAACATTAATCGTAAACACTTCGGGATCCCGACTATAACTTGTATAAAGAAGTCAAGTCACGATGTGTGTGCGGCCAAAAGTGTCGGCTGCTCACTTGTTTGAGACAACCGCAAATAAATATTCTCGAGTGCGACTAATTGGTTCCCGTTGAATTCGACAGGAGTCCGGAACCCAGTGCTGTGGTCCGCCGCATAATTTATTGGCCCGACTGTACCGTCTCGATAGGCTTTCAGGCTTCTTTACGTATGCTCTAATGAAAATAATACACCTTAATGACCAACAAATATTAAATAAATCTCACCATTCATTTCTTCACTTCTGGCTGCAGAAAATATATAATTGTTTTTAATATTTGTATATTATTTACGTCTTAGCAACAAAAATAATTTAAATAAATAAAATAAACTAATCTATTTGGTGTTCCATTGTTTCATCCAACACGATCCATGGTGGCTAATGTAAACATAATTTTCCCAAGTCCGTGCCTTTTATTCTTAACAAAAATCCCGCAGTGAAAAGCAAACTCGTGAAACATTAAATTGATCTTGAATAATTCCGCTCGTGGAAAATTGTAGATCCGTTTTTCACTTCTTTAGCTCAACGTTTTTGCCCATTTGGATTCCGGACCGTATCCAACTGAGCCTGTTATCCTCTAACTTTGCCTTCTCGTTGAAAAACTCATGCTATTACCGTAAATATCAATTTGTATGAAACTAGAGGGCGGAGACGCAGCCCCGGGCTCCGTACAACTTAGTCTGCTACAGTCAGTTACAAATTGAAGTGGCTCCTCACAAGGATTTAGGATTTTAAATGTCACATTGGCTTACGATAAAACTTTAAATTGGACGAACATTTTAGGTCATAAACTACGTGGAGAACTTTAGGTATTAAGTTAGTTAAGTTATACAGAGTTTGTGCAACGAAACTTAATCTTTAACAGTCAGTAGCTTAATGTGTCTGTTCTATTATGAGGCTATAAAATGGAGTGACCCACTTTTCCTCGCAGCAAATAAGAATGGATGTATGTTTTTCATTTGGATTGACATTTCAATTGAAGTGTCTGAAATTTAACAAAATTTGGTCGAGTGCTTTTAAATATGGATGGAAATATGTAGGTATGCTGTTTTAATTTATGTTTTTATTAAATTTTCAATTCGTTACGATTTTATTAAAGTTATTATTTACTGATCTAAACTTAAATTGTTTCTACAAGCCAAGCCAAGACTTAACAAAATTTAAAAGATAATGTCGTACCCAAAATACTTTAAAACCATATAGGTAATACGATATACTCGTACATATTAGTTGTGTAGTCTCACTCCCAATGGGCGGGAGAGCTCTGTCGCAATAAATTCTTTACACAGTTCGAAGCCAATTTGTACCTACATACCACCTTTATTTGTAGGTATTTTATCTACCCATTGTTTTCTAAAATCAGAATAGCCTGTATAAAATAAAAAAATAAAGGCGACTACTGCTTAGTGAAGATTTAAACAATGATTTATCAGTGAAAAGATCCAAATGGGTAAAACGTATTAAACCTTCGTGTGTATGTTTTTTTTCAAGCCCGTCTTATAAAGTTCAATAATATAAGTTTACCACTAAAATAGTAGGTCGTGTTATCCTTAAAAATTATATTTTAATAAATACCTATAAGGTACCTACTGCACACATGATGTAGACCACAAATATTCTTATCTGAATTACAACAACAAACAGCTAAGAAACGACCTAAGTATAAGTAAATGAAATACACTAGCACACATCTAAAGACTCGATGAAATTATCTAATTATAAAATAATAATATAAAATAAATCAACAATATAGAAACTCAGCTCTGTTACTAATGAAAGGTTTAACAAAGCACCCTGGACCCTTGTCAACGAAGTTTGAGCATATTAAGCTACTATCGTGAAGTGCATACTACATGACCTACTTTCTACTAACAATTAGCGGGCCAGTTTAACGGCCTTTGACATAACTATTAACCCAAGTGTAGTTACAGTTCACACATAATTGTTGTTTTATTTGATGTCGTAGTTGCGGACACGCTATAAGTTATTTTTAATTTTATTTGACAAACAGAGCGGTTTTGTTGGGAAAATAGGCTCACAATATTTTCCTCTTTTTCTATAAAAATACTTACACCAGTATTCTCGGATTGAATATATTGATTGAGTATATCGATGTAACATTCGATATTTTAGAGAAATCTGGTGGAATTACGTCAAAATGAATGAAATACGAATATCAGCCACATTTTTTGAAAATATTATCAATAATATTTTTTCAATTTACTTTTACTTAGCCGAAGATATTGATGATAATGCATTTCTTTGTTGTTTTAGATACGTAGGTACGTAGTAGATACCTACGATGCCTGTAGGTAAACTTTTCCACTTTATTTAAGTTCTATTCTTAAATTTGTACTTAATGGCAAAAAGTTGGGGATTTCTAAAAGTTTGACAATGCTTAGGTATTTTGAAGGGTCTTTCCACCCTCCGCTTTTTGTATCCATCTCGAACCGAGCTTTTGTGACGTTCAAACGTTTCCCGAATGAATTCCATTTACAATTAATTGTTTTGTCTAAATAATTAATTAATATTCAATTCTTATTGAAGAGAATTTAAATTAATATTTTCTGTCTGAAACTTATTTGATTCTGAAACAAAATAATATATCAGGTTTAATCAAAGCGCCAACGAGTGAAGTCTCAATGGATGAATAAAACTCCGCAAGATTGCCAAGTTTAATTATGAAGTTAATTAGGTTGGTTTGATGAAAAATTTAAATCCTCACTCAAGTTAATTTCCTCAGGACTCGAGATCCATTTTCTTATTCACATTGCTCCAGACAAATTTAATCCAGATGAAGAAAGCTTCATAGAAATCATTATCGAGGAACTTATAACTCAAACTTGGCATTTATAAGAGGAAGGGGATTAAAACAATCAAATAATCTTATTATTTATTTATTTAGAATTTAACTTATAGTCTTCTTTTTTAAATTATTATTTAACACAAGAGATATAATAAACCTATGCTTACCTGTACCTGTAGGTACCTATATATTGTAGGTACCTATATATTGTAGAGACTATAGAACATTTGAGAACACACGTGTGGCCTAAGAGCGGTATTGGATGCTACATTTAGCATATAAACGAGCAATTGCACGCTCAACGGAGCACTTATGCATGTTCTCAGTACAGTCTTCGGATGTATGACAAAGATTGTAGGTCCTGTCACGTCTTATGATTATAGACTAGAACCATGCTGCAGGTTGGTACAACTGAGCGCGTGGGATGGACAAGAAATTGCTTGTAAAGTTTATTTAGATGCAGTCATTTTTATATGATGTATTATTGGTGTATACAATTTATAAATAGTTTAGCTAGTAATACTCTAACTGCATCTAAGGATATACGTCAATATAATACCTTCTTATAATTATACCCGGGTATTTAATTGTTTAAATTTAAAAATCTATTTTAACTTAATTAAAGTTAAGGAGGTATATCAAGTTAACCTTAACACCTCTTATTTTTCACAGCGGTGCCGATGTGTCTAATTCAAAAACAAAATTATTAGTAGAAATTAATTTAAACGTGCGGCCATATTAATTCAATGTAACGACATCTTTATGAGCTGTGACATAGAGTAGGACGCGTGTACGAAGAATAAATCTGTCATGGGAGTTAACGCACGGTCACAAATTGTAATTTACCGTCACTTATAAAGAACGGATACTTATATAGTTATAGTTCTACTCAATGTGATTATACGCACAGTATTTCAGTTTCATTAACATTTATGAAACGGAATTAACAAACTTAATGAACAATTATATCACAGACATTGCATTAAGATAGATCTTCTTCTTTGTCGATGTCACTCTTGTCAGAGTGGTCTTGGTCAACACTTCAGGTGTTGGTGGCAAGCTTCACAACACGCCGCCACTCCTCTCTTATGGCCGCCTTCCTCGTGCATTCACTTAGTGATGATGAGTAATTTACTGCCGCTTTTATCTGATCAGTCCACCTCATAGGCGATTTTCCTAGTGGCCTGGTACCAAATAAATCGGACAAATGCGAGTTAAACTCGCGTGGAGAGGGTTCCGTACATGTTTAACTAAGTTCCATAAATATTTTTAAACCTGACCCAAATTTGTTGATGGTAACTATAAAAAGTTTTTTTTTTTTTGGAAATCGTCTTTTCTAAAAATGAAACCTAGCTACATCGATTTATCGCCCTCGAAACCCCCTGCATACCTAATTTCATGAAAATCGTTGGAACTGTTTCCGAGATTCAGATTATATATATATATCCATGAATTGCAGAATTGCAATAATTTACCCCCCAAAATTACCCCCCATGTTTGAAATTCATTTATTTACGTAACACGTCCATGTTTGGCTCATCGACTTACATATGTGTACCAACTTTCAACTCAATCCAGTCCAATATTTTTGGACAGACAGACAGACGCATGAGTGATCCTATAAGGGTTCCGTTTTTTTTTTTTCAGAACCCTAAAAAGACAAATACATACAGATATCTATAGTCATTTGTGGTCATACAGTCGTCTGACTTATGGTATTACTTAATTGCTCGTTGATCTGATGGTCATGAAATCAATATTTCTACCTACCTACATGACAATAATCCATAGCAATATTTTAAATGCCAAATTAACTGTCTTTCTGTTTGTTATCTTATCACACCTAAACCGCTGAATCGATCATGATGAAATTTGGCATGCAGATAGTAGACATACTATTTATTCCAGAAGTGCGAAACCGTAGAGAACAGCTAGTAAATGATAAATATATTCACAACAAACGTTTGTCTGTCCGTGTGTATCATAGCATCGAAGTCGGTAATTTTATGTGCTTATTATCCATCCCTCTGTTATTGTAAATCATGTCCAATAGCTGCATCGTTCATGTATTCATAAATCTATGTCCAAATTGAAAAACATATCAAGTTAGCCATTTATGCACGCGGCTTGTTAAAACTTGTGTTAATTCTATTAAAGCTATATGGTGAGATCTGAAGCCAACCTCAAATTGGATCCAACGCCGAACAGACTTGGTTTCTAGTTTGTCAACTTCAATATTTAACTTGTTCCTTGTAGTTGCAAACTTGTGTCTGTCAAGAACACAATGGCTGAGCGAACAGTAGACATACCTTATTGAGTACAGTCAGCAATATAAGTAACTGAACAGGGGTTAATTTCGCCACATTTGCAGCTTCATATCTAAAGTGAATTCATAATATGGACATTTCATGGACCTGTCTTTCAATATAGAGTTTCGTAATATAGCCCAATTTTAGGCGAAACAGATATTATGTTGAAGAATTGCCATACTTAAGTGGCAGTGGGCGGGGCACATCGCTCGTAGAACCGACGGCCGCTGGGGCAGAAAGGTTCTCGAGTGGCGACCACGAACCGGAAGACGCAGCGTTGGCAGGCCCCCCACAAGGTGGACCGACGATGTTGTTAGGGTCGCGGGAAACCGCTGGATGCGGGTAGCGCAAGACCGGCCATCGTGGAGATCCTTGGGGAAGGCCTTTGTCCAGCAGTGGACGTCTTTCGGCTGATATGATGATGATGATGATGATATTATGTTTCTGCGAATCCGTCAGTTAATATATTACGTTTCCTGTTCATTATAACTATCCATATAGAATAACACATCGAATGATTTAAGAGGTATTTTGTTTGTGTGTGTCTGCAAAACAACTGCATATGTACTTACCTACTTTATATTTAGTGTTTTAATGTACTACTTAGGTACATCAAGAATAATTTTAGTGTTCTGCGGTACATTTGGATTTATCCAGTTATGTACTATGTTGCTGATTGTACCCATGTTACATATTGCCGTATTTCATTCAACAACTTTAAAGTATTATTGATGCATTGTATTACAACGGAATTGTAATCATTCAAATGTCTTGCGCTAGAGTTGTGAATTGCACAAATGATCGTAGCGTTCAGTTATAATGAGCAGCTAAATACGTACCTACTATACTTTAACAATTGGAAGGAAGAAATTTCAACGCTGTGTCTGAAACGAAAAACCTGAAAAGTGTAGGTAGATAATGCATGAAAATTTCATCATGGTAAGGGCTGAGGTGGCTAAAGGTGGTTAGCATAATAAAGCCTAAGTCGGAACTAGTTTTCTAGTGAAGATACTCTGATAGATATTCTAGCTTATTGAAGCTCGTAGCCAAGCAGACAGGTAGTCATAAAGTACCCTAATATTGCATTTTGGTTTTCTCGCAATTTTTCACTTCACCTAAACCAGAAGCTGATTGTAGGACGATCGACACCTACTCCCAACTGAGGTACCAAGCGTACATTTAAACCCAATAAAATAGAATAAAATAAAATGAATTCTCACTCATTCGGTGAGTCACAGATAACAGTTACATGCTCTATTTATTAATTAAATAACGAAATATTGATACAATCTTCCTTGTTGGTCCCAGAATATTGTAACGATATTTTGTAATTTTTTTACACGGCTCGTTTTGAAATCGAAGCAGTGAATCGTTGATACGGTTCGTCGGTCCCGCGGGTCTGCCGCGCGACAATCTAATGAGCTCCCAGGGGACCTGACGTTGCCTTCCATTTTCACCAGATACCGTTCGTTCGCTATAGGTATTTCTGATAGAAATTTTCATATTTAATGTTGAATATAGTGGATTTTATTCCGTTTTCGTTTTTTTTGTAAACTCTGTAAATTAAATAATTGGAAATGCGTTCTTACTGATAATTTGGTTAAATGTACCAAAAATAATTTGTTCAATGATATTCTTGAATAGTTCATAGTAGGTATACATAGAAACTAACCTACTTACCTACTATATAAAAACTTAATTATAAATAAACCTCCCCTAACTCATCCCCTGGTGGTAGAGTAGGTACCAAGTATTTTATGATTTTGTTATATTTTTATTGAAATATCATCTTTGATGCTAGCAAATTTAAAAATCAAGATTTATTTATTAATCATGGGAATCCGATAACTTGTTCACTTATCTTGGACATAATAACTTACACACACAAAAATTCTATTGAACTTGTTACTTACAGGAATACACAGAGCGGAAGCTAGTACCGCCCATAGGTAGGTATTTTACATTGTGCACGTGCAATTTACTGTTGGCTCTGTACCTCAATCTGATACAAGCAAGTGGTTTAAAAATGGTTTGTTTTCGCAACGCGGCAACGGACAAAAAAAATACAAAAAACAAAAGTTCCATAATGATTTTTAATGATCAGCTGTTTCATTGTTTTTGATGAAAATCTGATGAAAAGTGGTCACTTAGCCGCATATGGTTTAGATATAGTGTCACTGCCTATCTCAATCTACTTAACTTCTTAAAAAGGGCAATTTCTAAATTATTCTGTGCAATAAATATTGAATAAAGCGTTTTTGTAAAATTGCAGATTTTCCATGTAAATGAGGTAAAATACTACAATGAATAGCGCAGCTTTCGAAAGCCCCATTTCCCTGGAGCCTTCGTTTCCTTCTGTTCCGGAAACGTTCGACCTCCACCGAGTTTTTAATCATAAATGAATATTGCACGCTAATGCTTTTGCGGTAAGATTGCATTTGAATCGAAAAAAATGTGATTGCGGATAATTGTACCAGTACTGCCTACTTACCCCTGTAGGTGCTATTTCTAAAGCTATTGGATATGCCCTAAAATAAATCTTTATCAATTCGTGAAATCTATGTAACAGCATGGGATTCATTGAAATTAATCAAAATAGATGATAATGATCTAGAATATAAATTATAAAATAATTCTTTCGCTTAATTAAAAAGACGAAGCCTTGCGAAAAATTTGCCTTTATGAAAAGTTTAAAAATAATAATTAATTTTGTAATTATCAAAGGAAACGACTACAAGAATAACAATTAAAGGTATCAACCTTCAATTATTGTTCTTTTAAATTTCTAACGAATGATAGGTAAGCGCAAATACTTTGTTCATATTTTTATGAGAACAATAAACATACATTTTCAAGTCATGCAAAATATTATGATAGGGATAAAGTTTCTATCCAACTATAGGTGTTAGATAAACAAAAGAAATGAAAAGCTGCGAACACACTAGTAGTAAAATATCCTATCTGAGAAGACGGTCTATCCATTCTTTATCTTTAACTACCCAATTTCGTCAGCATAAAAAGCGCTTTCTTGCCATTTAGCGCTGTTTTCGTCCTTTTTTACCTCAAAACCGGGGCTATAACACCTCTCTCGGGTACGGTAATATTTGCATTTAGAGCGAACGACTGATATTCTGACCTTATCAGGAGAAGATTGTGTTTGAGGGACGAATTCTGATGACGCAAGTGGCGCGAATCACTTAGATCGCTGAGATAGTTTAATTTTATAGTTTGTGCTTAGTAACATAATAATATATTGTGTCGATGTTTCAATTAAGCAACCAAATTAGCTTTCATTAGCTTTATTGCAAATCGTTTTAAACCATGTTATAGACTTGGTGTTCTCTAAGTAAATAAAATTAAATTTCATAGATGTACCTATATCAGTTACAACCACCAAATGTGCACCACTGGGTAGGCCAGGTGTAGATGTGGTCGCTCTGTAGGTATGTTGCCGCTTTCAATGTCTCGGACGGTAGTCGATACGCGTGAGCCGAATCTTATTTACTACCAACACCATCCAACTGAGTTATTGAGTTGAGTTCTCTCTATGTTTTGGGCTTCTTATTTTATCAGATAGATAAATCACTCCTTCAATCATAAACAAAATTAAACGCTTGGGGCAGGTATCACTTGCAAGAAATGAAGAGATTTTTGCACCGGATTTTTGACAGGGCACCGATCAAAAATCTCATCACTGCTTAAATAATCCCTTGCTGTACCTCTTTAGGAAACCATTTGATAATCCATACTAATTTGTACCAATATTTTAAATGGGAAAGTAAATATGTCTATAACTTTTAAAGCCTAAGCCGCTGAATCAATCGCTATTCAATTTGATACGAGATAGCCTAGGATTATGATAAAGGATAAAGGCTACTTTTTATCCCATGAACGCTGGTGAAGCTGCAGGGAACAGTAGGTATATAATTAACAAAAAATATTGATTGATCGATATAGGTACCTACATAGTAAAGTAATTAGGTTCAAAAGACTGAGTAAAACTTATTAAAAGCTCGACTATTCTGATAGGAAAAATACACGACAACAAAATTTTCTGCACAACAACAAAATTACCAAAAACGGAAAACCTGTTAACACAACATTAATTAGTAAACTCGTTTCTAGGTGGGGATCTAATTTTAATTTTATTTTCAGGATAAAACGTTTGAATAAGTTACATTCCCTCGTTTTACACAAAACGGTTCAACTTGGCCTCGACTCTAAAAGTTGGCTTTACTTTGCTGTATTTCTTATTTTCTGTAGGTAATTAAATTTGTAAACGTTCTTTGATGGATTTAAGGTTTTATCAAACCAACATTATTGACATTCGGCAATTTAATGAAATCTATCATCGGTTTATAAATATACTATAAACTTACTATATAACAGTAATGCTGAAAAGTTAGTTTTTTTGTTATTTGAACGCGCTAATCTCCGGAGTTACTGGTCCGATTCGAAAAAATCTTTCACTAATAGGAAGTTACATTATCCCCAAAGGTGGTCAAGAATATATGCTACTTTTAATCCCGGAAACAGCTAATAGGTAGGTATGTGTATAAAAACTTCAATATCCATTTATTCGTTTCAGAACAATTAAAACACATAATAATATGACATGATTATCATCTTCTCTACAATTTTTATTTTATTAATAACACATTTTATTCTCAAATCAAATCAAAACCTTACTACCGTTAAGCAGCAGCGGCCGCCACGAATTTTTTTTTTTTATATCTAGATTGTATATTTATTGTAAATAATTACCTAAATCATCGATATATTATTCTATGTCCCTAAAAGTGTTTCAATATAATCAAGAGATTGTAATAATATACTAAGCCTTTCTTCACACATGGCTATCTGATCTGAAACTAAACAAATCTCTTGATTTATTCCCTAATTTCTGTTAATCTCTTTTTGAACCAAGTAACTAATAGGTATACCTACTAGATTCATACACTACTTTTTAAACTCATACATAAGCAACACGAATTACAAAGCAAGAATAACGTTAGGTATTATCATACTTAGGTAAGTACGCGTTTTACGAATTCTTCCCATTACAATAAGTGTTTGTACCATTTAAAGCAGCGTACCTACTAAAGTAATGTAGGTCAGGTAGTACTTAACTAAGTTCCATTATTCAGGTGGATATACGGTGAGAATGGAAAATGAGAGGTTCTCACTTATTATTTTAGAACCACGCTATTTTTAGTATACCTACCTACCAAAGAGTAGGTAGAGTTTGGTATTTAAAAAAAGATTTTAAGGTAAAAATTTACATATTTCATGCAAAATATGTTGGTATAATTACGATAATTTATATATAATTATTTAAAATATATATTTTTTCATACCAAAAAGTACCTACTCTTCAGATTTGTCCCAAAATAACATAAGTACCATACAGTAAAACTATTCACTTAGATTTATTTTACTATTTCAACACAAATTTCTGAGCAAAAATAAAATCTAGAAATGGTAAACATTGAATAACCGAGTACATCAAAATCTTATAAAAAAAAAAACGACTGTGCTATATTAGGTAGGTCCTGCAGTCAGAATTAATCGATTCGTAAATAATCTAAGTATTCTAACTGGTGACAGGCCAGTTGGCGCAGTTGGTTAAGACACCACATATCGCGCCGCTGGTCGTGGGTTCGATTCCCATTCAGGACAAACATTTGTGTGCATGAACATGTCTGTTTGTTCTGAGTCTGGGTGTAATTATCTATATAAGTATGTATTTACAAAAAAAAAGTAGTATATGTAGTTTATCAGTTATCTGGTTTCCATAGTACAAGCTCTGCTTAGTTTGGGATCAGATAACCGTGTGTGAAGAAATGTCCCGAGATATTTATTTATATAAAAACTTGAATATAGGTATAGAGCTGTAAATATTATTTCATTCTAAGTAAATAATTTTTAATCTCCCTTTCAAGTTTATCGATATCATGATTTAATTCAACGAATTAATTATACCTAAATGCTTCAGAATTGAAGGATCACTTACTCCGTAGCACCTATCTACGTAATACATAAATTTCTATTGTCATAACACCGGTAAAGTAATTGCACAAAATAAAAAACCGGATTCACTCACTATAAAAAGCGAACCTTTCCGTAAATTTTACACGTATAGGCATACAAAAAATAAGTGACAAAATCCAGCAGCAAATTTCTAGCAACAAAAACACGCATTCAAATTAACCACGAAACAGGATGCTCGTTACGTTGGAGAACAAAAAACAAAAAACATTATGAAACAGGTGAGGGAAATACTGGGCCGGAATATGATAATCATATTTCAGTGGGTTTCCCTCCACTTGTTGCCATTCAAAATGTTCCCATGCAATTTGTCCTAGTTACTTTTCTATTGTTACTTTTGTTCACCAAGACTGCAGGGCCCAACTGACCTTACTCTTGTTGTGTTAAAAATAATTTGTGAATTTATCTTTTCAATCCACTATTCAGTTTGTTTTCAGTAGTTCCATGTCTGTATGTAAATAGGAAACTGTTTTTCACTGAGCAGTCGCAGCTTGAAGCAGTCGCTCCAGACGAAGCTGCCCGCAGTTGTATCTAACTCTTACCGATTTGGTTTCATCTTTAATACATTACGGTCGGTCGGTACAAAGATTAACGATTTAGTATGTTATAGGTAAGTAGGAACATTTTTTATGCACGTCATGCAACTCGTCACAGGAATAATACGTTGTAGGTATAAAGCAAAGGCACATACACATTTTAAGATATTCATATCTCACAAACTGTTTTCCATGGTTGAGACGAAGATAACTAATTCATTTCCATTCATGATGTTTTTTAAATAAACATAATGGAATGTTACGGACAGTCAGATATAAAAAGAATAAGTGGGTAAGTAGGTAGACTTTAACAAAAGTCCATCGTACAGCTTATTCTAATAAACAAAATTTGTATAAATTCCATGTCCCCTATAAACAGTAGCATAAACTGTCCGTCTAAGTACACTTGACCCAAATCTAGATTTTTATTATAATTATATCCGTCCCTTTCTCGCAAGGGCGCACACTGAAGCGGCCGGAAGATTAATAGCAACATTTATCAGACTTTCGTTTGTTTTGAGTGTCGTCGGGGATAACCGGAATTAGGTTGTTCGCAAAATGCGTTGTGAAAGTAAAATAATCCAATTTAAATTATTGCTTTAACAACAACACTAAAGCTGTTTTAGGACACCGAAATTGATGATAAAAAAATATAATATCCTCTTTCATGTGTCCGTTTTATTGAACATTCGAGTATTTGAGTACGGTATTTATATCTTATGTCAATTATATTTATAATTTAAGTTTTTTCACTTCAAATATACATTACAAAGCAGTTATATAATCTAATACCAAATAACAAATGCTATGTTAGTTGATAGGCAGGTAAGTAAATGATAAATAGTTTCAGATAATACAAACTGGTTAAGCTTAATATATCAAAACTCAACTCAATGTAACTAAGATATTATAAGGCAGTACAAAATTAATTAACTGCATTGCAAATTGTCAGTCATAGCGTAATGTTATGTTTATGGCAGATTTTTCAATGGCTAGCAATAAGTAATTATAAATGGGAATAGTTTTGAAGTGAATAAATAGACTTAGCTGATTACAAGGTTCATCTAGCCTATGGTTTCGTCCAATAATTATTTCATTCAATATTCATGCCTATTGTAATAAAGAATGAAACCAATAACAATATTGAGCTAATGTGCAAGATGCGAGGGCATACTCGCCGCCGTTCGCTATGTCATCCTATTATTTTAAAGCCATCAATCCCAGTATCATTAAAAGTTTACAAAATACCAACCTAGCGATTACTTATAAAAAAAACACACCCACCTATAATAAGTTTTTAACACGCTATTTTCAGGCCTTTTTGCTGTCGCTTAATTTGATTGCTGTCCGCTGCATCCCACGCAAATAATTTGCATACATTTGCAATCGGGATACCGACTGTCTAAATTAAAATAAAATTCACAGTAGACGGACATAGACTCATTAATGATGTATATTTGTAGAATACTCCTATTTTTCTGGTAAAAGGAGATTAACAATTCTTCGGAATATTTATGTTTAATGTATGTTCCCCGATTACTTTAAGACGCGTATTTG
Organism: Tethea ocularis; assembly: GCA_963555595.1. Classification (NCBI taxonomy): domain Eukaryota; kingdom Metazoa; phylum Arthropoda; class Insecta; order Lepidoptera; family Drepanidae; genus Tethea; species Tethea ocularis. Next base: position 5,752,976 of record OY741972.1, on the reverse strand, counting down.
GAAATTACCGGGTTTTTGCCCCCATGTGCCAAAAGTTGGGTACCTAAGCCCTTGCTAATAACGGCAACTGAAGCAGGTACACTTTTAGTGAAAATTTCAACTGTCTACCTAAGTATTACGTTCATTAGATATAATATGGCCGCTGAGAGACGGATGGACAGCCAGCGGGGTTTTAGTAATAGCCTTTGGTACCATTTTAGTATGGAACACTAAAGAAGGAGTGAATGTTGAAATGATTACTAGGTACTACTTAATTATGGCAAAATAGGATAAGAAAATCATATTACAAGATAATTAACTGAAACAAAAGGCTTAGCTAATTTGAGTATTGGCTGTTTTTGAAATAAGAACAGTTTTTGTATAGTCCTTCAAATAATAAATTACTATAGCAGATTATTGGTATTAAGTTTGGAATAGAATTGCGATCGGTATAGGTTTATTTACTGACTGAATAATTGGGCCGGCTGAATAATCGGCTAGTTACCCATTATATTCAAACCGAAATCTTAATCGATTCAAATGTATAAATCTTTTTGACATTTTATCTAAAAGCTAAGCGAATGCCATATTTTAATATACGGCATAATTTACCTATGAAATTTTATTGGAGTCGATCGTAAAAAATTTACTACCTCCTTATTATCATAGAAAGGAGAAGTCATAACATTAGAAAGTTATATTTTATAACCCGCATTGTTTCTAGTTTGAATGCCTCGTATTGATATTCGAATATCGATTTTACGAGGATATTTTATCGTCTGCTCTTTATATATATTTTATGTAGAAATACAGTAGCTATGAATACAGGCGCTAACCAATTATCGTAACTTTGTCCATTTAAATAATGAAGTGTTTTGTGTTCATGAGACCGACATAGCCCGAAGAATGCGGGGCACATCGCTCGTAGAACCGATGACGGCCACTGGGGCAGAAAGGTTCTCGAGTGGCCACGAACTGGAAGACGTAGCGTGGGCAAGCCTCTCACAAGGTGGACCGACGATTTTGTTAGAGTCGTGGGAAACCGCTGGATGCGGGTAGCGCAAGACCGGCTGTCGTGGAGATCCTTGGGGGAGGCTTTTGTCCAGCAGTGGACATCTTTCGGCTGACATGATGATTGAACATAACACCTTCAGAAGTAAGAGAATTGTTCTCAACGCACAGCTCAAACACTGAACTGGTCGGAATGAATATATATTTTAGGCTTCTAAACAATAGATTTAAAGAAACTAAATATAAATAGTTAAACTATGCAAGCTGAAGTTTAGCTCTCCATGCACGTATGTGGACGAGGCTCAAACTTAGCTATCCGTGACTAATACGCTTGGAAATTCGCCAAAGTAAACTCTGCACAACTCTAATATGATTTGAGTTAAGTTGTGAAACAAATCTCGTATTCTGTATCCAAACTATGTGATTACATCGAGCCAAAATTATTTGGGTGCCAAATAGAGCCAATTCAGTTTATACTGCAAGCCAAAAACTCCCTGAGCTTTTTCTGTAATCAAGATAAATAGTAAACGGTAAGTAAATATTTGATTTATTTTTTACTAGCGACCCGCCCCGCCTTCGTCCGGATTTTGTCAGCTTATATTATGCATGTATTATACATATAAACCTTCGTGTTCGATCTCTCTATCTATTAAAAATAACCGCATCAAAATCTGTTGCGTAGTTTGAAAGATCTAAGCATACATAGGGACAGACAGACGGGAAACGACTTTGTTTTATACTATGTAGTAATAGTGATGATAATGATAGTGAAATAACTGTTAAAGAGTATTGAAGAAGCGGGGAATTTTTAGATGCTTTTTGTATACCTAAGCAATGTACGTAAAGTAATTTTTATCTATTTATTCTCCAAAAGTGATCTATACACCAAATAACTAACGTATAACCCTTAAAGTTGTATTTGTGTTTATTTTATTTCTCGTAAATATTTTTAGTTTTGATGTGAATAAAACATTATAGTTTCAATTACGTTGTCAAATTCACTCAACGGTAAAATGGTTCTGTCGACATCAAGTGAAGTCTAATTTACTTTCAAACAATATAACGTGAAGACATTTTTTTATCTAAAGAAACTGGGACAAAGAACTTTTCATTCAACTGTAAATATTTATTATAGTTCTATTCGTTATGGAGAAAGATGATAGAAGCTAGCAACTGTCGCATAAAATACGATCATATTTCACAAGATGAGTACCGCTCATAATGCGAATTTCTTGCAGTTATTTGATAAATGAGTAAGTCATAATATTCAATAAGTTACTTCTATACAGTAATTGATGAACGTTTCTTTGTTAATCCCATTCACTTTAAATGATGGGCAATAAAAAATTGTCATTCTGCACTAAGCACGCTGAAAATTGCCAAAATGGCTCTTTGACCTATGTTAAATGTTATCTATGTTCAAAACAATAGGATAAGTACCCATTCGAAACATTTTTAAATTAACAATGTAAAAAAATACCCATTCAAAAGATGTTGTTTACTGATGTTAATATCAGAGTTAAGAAAATAGTTGAGTGTTACTATTCTCGTTTATTTTATAAGAATACTGAGTTGAAATTACACATAAGTAAATGAATGGAGCAGTTGACCCCTGCTACAGACGGTTAAATTAAACCCGGACTATCTTTCCCTTCGACGGTAGATTACTGAATTGCAAATTTTATTCTCAGATCTAAAGATACTGGATGTGCAAGTGTTCAAACATGAATTGTTTTAAACATAGCATTTTTTTTTAGTACCTATGTACATTCAATAAATTGAATTGGTATAAAGTACCCTCTTACACCCTTAGGTATTCACCTACCTACTCGGTTGCGATTCAGATCGGTAGTAACGATTTTATTATATCATCTAATTAATGATGATGCAATGATCGATCGCCTGCTTCATTCTAGAAAGAAGTCTGAAATTTTGAAATATTATCCATTCGATTTACATATAGGACATTATACTCAACCAGGTCTGAATATAGGTAATTTAAAAGAGATTCTAATTTAAATATTTAATAGCGTGAATTAGTAATTACTAAATAAAGTCATCTTCCAACATAACAGGATACTTTAGGATATCCTCTTTATTCATTAAAATCTTGCTTGCTTTCTTCGCCGATTCCTAACCATTATTTTATTCCTTTTACGATGTAGACAAGGAAGAAGACTCAGCTTTCTAGGTAATTTAGAGTTGTGCGTGGATGAGTCAGGACATTTCTTTTTATTGATGTCAATTCCAGTTAATAATGAAACGTTTGCAATCCACGCCAACCCATCACGATCGCTCGTGACGGTCGCTTGTCTCAATTCAATACGGCTCACATGCAAATTTGTGTTGATTGTCGTCTGTATCGGCAAATAATCGACCAGGGGACCGTCCAGGCCTTCCAGTACCCACCGGCCGGGGCTCTCTCAGGGTACTATTGGACAAAATTATGTGACAATTTATTGTAGTTATAACGCTATCGGTAGATATAAAATGAGAATAATATTAATTTAGCATTCGCTTTACTTAAAATAGTGATTTGTTGTACCTAGATTGAAAAAGTATCGAAATATTAGGTATTAGATCTCATCTTGCGTTGTTGCTATTCGATTATTTAGAACTTACCTCATAGCTCAGTGCCTTATCAGGCTCTTATGAATGTCAGAAAATTCAATCAAATCTACCACCGGTTCGGAAATAGATAAGTACACTTATACTGAGAAGAGAAGAGAAGAAACTCGACGAGGCTTTTTATCTAAAATTCTAATATTGATAACTAGCTGTTGCCCGCGACTTCATCCGCGTGGAATTTAGTGTTTATCGCAATATGTAATATTCTGGGATGAATTTTTGTCCTATATAGGAGAAAAATTCGCCAAATAAGAAATAAAATTCTGAGAAAAAGAAAACATTTTCTGTCTTTTAAACACCTACATTAATCTTTTACTGATTTTGTGAATGTGATTTTATAACGTGTCATAAACATAATATTAATTTACTCAAAATTACAATTATCACCTAGTCTGGTTTAATTTTACTCTAGGTTTATGTAGATTTATATAGCTGTGAGGGTTGTAATTAAAGAGTAGGTATGTATATAAATTGGATAGTTATTATGCACAACAACTTAATGCTCGACACGTGCTTGTTCGCGACATGTATCTCTTGTGAAGAGAAACGCTCAAAACTGTGTGCCACAATGTCACAAAATGAGGTGAAAATATAATTGATTTTATGATAAAAGTTCACAATTTCATTTATTATTTAACTAGAAATCTAACGCTGAATGACTTTTTTTTACTGTGCCTGTGTATGACTACAATCTCACCGTTGTAGTGATGTAGTGGCCGATGGGGTTAGGTAGGTAAGCACAAAAGCCTAGAATGGAACTGGCTCTCAAATGCAGCTGTCGGAACATACCGGAAGGTGCTTGTCACTACCACTGAGATATCATCGCCTTAACTTGACATTACAATGCCGAAGTGATAGAACAATCATTATTGTGTGGTAGAAAATAACATTGTGTTAGTCTATCGTACTAGACGTGTTTTTTTACATACCTATATCCTACTTTTTAATCGAAGGTTTTTAAAAAAAAAACAATAACAAATCAAAAAAAACTAGTTGAAAACCGCCATATTTTTGTAATATGTACCAAGCCCTAAGAGATATCCAGCTTAAAATAAGCTTAACCATCCCGCATTGTAGTTGAACTCATCGTAGTTAATAGAATTTATAAACAATGTGAACTTTATGTGAAATATTAAACAATTTAGGTGCTCTTTAGTTCATCATCCAACACTTATACATTTAAAATTATAATTTCAAAAAGTTATTTAAATTCACAAGTTTTATTGTATAAAATATGTACATAAATGCTGTCAAAGCTGGCTTTTAGTCCTTTTATTTTAGTGCTTAATAATTTAATGCCCGAATATATTACCAAAAAGATGACATAAAGTTATTAATTAAATACCTAGGTACTCAGAAATAAATTTATGGTATATATATATAAGCCTAATTATATATTTTACAAGCCAGTGGGCGTAGTTGGTCAAGACACCACCTATCACGCCGCTGGTCATGGGTTCAATTCCCATCCAGGACAAACATTTGTGTGCATGAACAGTATAGTATATCAGTTATCTATCTGGTTTCCATAGTACAAGCTTTATAACCCATACCTACGTATACATACATACCTATGTACAAGTACCTATACCATAGGAGTTTTTATGAAAACAACTGTCAGTTTTAAATTATTTTCCATCGGCGACGAATTCCCGTAGGTACAATTTTAATTGATGGTTCTCGCATCATTTTAGTGAGTAGAGTCGAACTTGGTTCATAATTGGGCGTGTTGAAGTGCTTCACTAACGAGGTCCACATGCCAAAACACGCGTCCGAAGCGGAAACTGGGAACTTACATTGGACACAATTGCTACGTCTTTGTCAAAGCGATATTATTTTGAACTTGAGGAACATCATAGCCTGATGTTGTCTTTTTCATTAGATTGGAAATAAATTATTGCTATTTCAATATATATTCAGGTCGATTAAATGCTATCCAAAACATACTATGAAACTGCAAAAGTGGCAGTATTGACGCCCCTGGTATATCTTAAAAATAAGTAACAAAATAGTAGGTAGGTACGTCAACTTGTAGTTGACATAAACAGGTACCTACGTTGTAAAATTTCATACGAGATTCTATTCGTTCATACATTACGTTATTACATCTTTTTGCGAAAAGTGCTAGCGGTAATGGATAATGGATTACAGGAAAAAATTAAGGATTTTTAAAAATTTTGTTATTTAGCCGGTACTTCTTTTTCATTAAAACTATTTCTAATGTACCTACTGTTATCATGAATGTGAAAGTTTGTGTTAGTACCTATATTAATTTGTTACCATCAGCTCCAATTTGGCTGAACGAATTCAGGTGAACTAGGAATAATTATAATATACTTACTATCCTGGAAAATCCTACTAATACCTATATTATAAATGCGAAAGTTTGTGAGTGAATATGTTTGTTACTTCTTCACGCTCAAACGGCTGGACTAATTTGATAAAATTTGGTATGCAAGTAGCTGACCCCTTGGATTAACACATAGGCTACTTTTTACCCCTCGGATACTCGTGTAAAACCGCGGGTCGAGAGCTAGTATAAGATAAAATATTAAGTTAAACCACGGGGGCGTTAGCTGATAATAAACATGCAGGGAAGGTTGATAAAAGTAACCAAAACTCGAAATTCTAGATGAATAGCCAAATATTGGCCCACCAGAGTAAACTACTACGTAGGTACTAGGTACATAAATGCAGTGAAAATAGCTCTTTGTAATTCAACAAACTAAAACGAACATGGGACCTAAAAACAAAAAAATAGCTCCGAGCTGGCTTTGCTTAGTTAGCTCTCAATGGTTTAACTTTAACCTAGTTCAAGAGATCAGTGTGGATCAACTTCATTTTCATTTCAATTCAGTTTACCGTAGCTAATAGGTACTAGCTGTGAGCAGAGACTTTCTTCGCGTTCAAATGTCTAAGGAATTTCGGACAATAGTGTTGGAGTAGGAAGTCTAATAAAGTGGTTTATATAGATATTACTGTTATATTTTAGAATAAATAATCATTTTACAATTCAACCATATTTTCACATATTTTTCTCTTGTTTTCTTGACTCTGACAGAACACTTCTTTTTCTTCAGTATTATCAATAGACAATTGGCTGTAGGCTGTAGGTACTCCGACACTCCTCCTCGATTTTTATGTGAATATCTTTGTAACATATAAATCGTTAAATGAAATCAAATAATAATACACTCCTCCTAGTTAAATAAAATATACTTCTTCTAGTTATAGCTTTTATAATAATTATTGCAATATTTTGCAGTTTTCTCTTAGCATCTTGTGTCTTGCATTTGCTAACGATTTTGTCAACATATCAGCCAAATTATTCTCAGTTTGTATGTATGATATTGTCATCTTCTTTGTAAATATCAAATCTTTTATATGGTGATATCGAATATCGATATGTTTCGATCGTTTACTATTCTCATAATCCTTTGAAATAAAAATAGCTCCTTTATTATCGACATACAGCATTGGCGTTAGATTTATTCCAAAATCTTTTAATAATCCATTAATATTTATTCCTTCGCATGATGCCAGTGATGCTGCTATGTATTCTGCCTCTGCAGTTGATAATGCAACACAGTTTTGTTTTCTAGAGAACCATGCTACAACATTCTCATTGTATTTAACTATACATCCGCTCATACTTTTTCTGTCTCTTTTATTATTTGCCCAGTCTGCATCTGCAAAAATATTTAAACTCATCCGTTCATTTTTTTTATATTGAAGTGCAAAATCTTTAGTTGAACTAAGGTAGCGTAGTACGCGCTTGCCATGTTGCCAACATTCTTCATTTGGTTTGTCCATAAATTGACTCAGATAAGACACAGCATAGCATATATCTGGTCTTGATACTGTACTTACAAACATTAAGCTTCCTATTAGCTCTCTATAAGGAACTTCTATTGTTTTTTCTGTTATTTCTATATTTAAACCTTTTTCCATAGGTGTATCTTTTTCCTTGCAATCAGTCATATTAAATTTTTCTAACATTTTCTCTATTTGTTTAGTCTGTGTAATTCTTAAGATTTCATCTTTCCTTTCTATCTCCATTCCAAGAAATTTCTTTATCTCTCCTAAGTTTTTAGTATCGAATTCTTTCTGTAATTCATTCATTATTCTATCAGTTTCTTCTTTCTTTCCCATTATTAAAATATCATCAACAAAAATCAATATCCAAACATTTTTATTAAAAAATAAGCAAAAATCGTTTTTGGATCTTTGTAATCCACATTTTTCCAAAAAATCATTTAGTCGTTCATTCCAACATCTAGGACTTTGTCTTAATCCATATAAACTTCTGTTCAATTTCAGTACTTTCTTTTTATTTGCATTCACTCCTAGTGGTACTTTTATATAAATTTCTTCTTTTAAATATCCATTTAAAAATGCTGTTGGTACGTCCATTTGGTAAATTTTATAATCTTGTTGTACCGCGTGTGCTAAATAAGTTCTCACTGTACTCATTCTAGCTACAGGTGAATAATTTGTGTTGAAATAATCTTCTTCTACTTGAAATCCTTTAGCGACTAATCGTGCTTTCTTTAAACCATTTTCTTTTGTTTTAAATATCCATTTTGTGTCTATCGCTTTCTTTCCTCTAGGTAAATCAGTAGGTTCAGTCCATGTATTTAATTTTTTTAATGAATTAATTTCTTTATTTATTGCTACTAACCATTCTTCATCTTTCGCTGCTTCTTTGTACGAAGTTGGATCTTTATTTTCAGTTGTAATCATACAATATGCAGTATAAAGTTGATAGTCATTCATGTATTTTGGTTGATTTATAGTTCTACCTGATCTTGTAGTTATTTTATTATCATTTTCATTTTCATCTTGTATATTAGCATCATCATCATCATCTGTCATGTAATTAGATTCATTTAGATCATCCAAATCGTCTTGTACATTTGAATTTCTTCTACTTTCTTGTCTTTTTTGTTTATGCGTTGATGTTTTATTTTCATCTTCATCATTGAGTATTATTGTATTTTCATAATGTTGTTTTACCACCTCCTCCTGTTTTTCAGGTTGGTAAATAGTTTTTGTTTCATCAAATAATACATCGGTTGAAATTATTATTTTATTATTTTCGTGGTCCCATAATTTATATCCTGAACCAGTATAGCCTACCATTATCATTGGTTTAGCTCTTGGTTGTAGTTTACTTGGCTTTGGTATTGTTACAGTCCAAGCTTTGCTACCATAAACTCGTAGTTTTGATATGTCATTATAACCATACCATATAGAAGCTGGTGTTTGACCGTTTAATGCTTTAGTAGGACTACGGTTTAGCTCATAAGCTGATGCGCAAATTACTTCACTCCATAATTCTTTGGGTAATTTTGTTTCAGCAAACTTCACTCTTACTTTATCTAGTAAAGTTCTGTTCATTCTCTCAGATTTACCATTTTGTTGTGGCGTGTACGGTGTTGTATATTCTAATATTATGCCTTTCTGTTGACATGATTCTTTAAATCTTTTAGATGTAAATTCTCCACCATTATCTAATCGTATTCTCTTAGTTTTTAATCCAAATTGAGTTTTAATAAGCTGTATATGTGTCATAATATTATGTTCTGCTTCATTTTTATTTTTCAATAGATATATCATCACAAAATGTGAATAATCATCAATCAATACTTGAAAATAATATTCGCCTTTTATTGACATTGGTTGGATAGGTCCACACAAATCTGAGTGTAGTAAATCTCCTATCTCTTTGCTTTCTCTTTTATTAGATATAAATGGTCTTCGTGTACTTTTACCTTCTATACAACTTTCACATCTCTTTTCTGTAGTTGGTAAACCTAATATTCTTAGTCCTTTTCTATTTAAATGACCTAGCCGTCTATGCCATAAATCATTTTCTTTATCTTTTGTAACATTTGCATACTCTTCTTTATGCAATATTAAATTAACTTCTATTGTGTACAAATTTTTATTTTTCGTACCATAAAAGGTTGTTCTTTCTCGTCTAATACTTACTCCATTATTTTTAAATAGTACGGTGTAGCCATTTTTTGTTATTTTGTCAACTGATAAAAGATTGTGAGTTAAATTTTCGACAATAAGTGCTTCAAATTCAATCTTTTTATTATTACAATATCCAGTAATTATTCCTTTTTTATTTGCTGTTAATCCTTTACCGTCTGCAATAACAACAGTCATTGGTTCATCTAATATTTGAATTTTAGTCATATATTTTTCAATTTTGTTAGTTACCATATGATTAGTTGCACCACTGTCTAAAATAAATGAATTTTCATTTGTAGTAGATGCTGTCAGTGCTAAAAAAATATTAGTATTTTCTTTATTTCCTCTTCTATAAGTATAACCTCTTCGATTACATCCTCTATATCTTGTTCTAATGGGATATCTATTTCTTGTATAATTATAATTGTAGTTTATGCCAGAACCTGATGCTTTAAATATTTGTTGTGGATTTGTCTCATTACCATTTTTATTTTTTATTTTTATTTCTTCGTCAAGTAATCTTGATTTAACAAATTCTAATGTTATATCTGTATTAATTGTCTCAATAGCGGTGATAACGTTTTCGTATTCTTCATTTAAAGTTAATAATAAATGACAAATTTTATCAGAATCATCTAGTTTTTTATCTATATTTTCAATTTCAAATACAATTTTATCAAATTTTTGAAAATGTTCGTCTAATGTATCATTCCGTTGTAATTTTAGACATAATAATTTCTTTTTTAATGTTATTTTCGTAAAAACACTTTTTCTTTGAAATACGCCGTCTAACTTTACAAACATATCTTTTGCGTTCGTGCATTCTTGTATTATAGACAAATGCTTATCGGATACACATTGAATTATTATAGCTTTAGCTTTAGAATTATCGGCTTTCAATTTTTCATCTTTATTAATTTCAATGTCACCGTATTCTAGTATTTTTAAAACTTGTTTGTCTTCTAGTAACGACTTTACACGAAATTTCCAATTTGAATAATTTTCGCCTTTCAATATCGGCAGAAAATGTACGTTAGTGTAATTCATATTTTCTTTTAATATTTTCAAAAACTTACCTACTCGTTATTATTTTAATAGCCCATAACCTTATGTTGGAGTAGGAAGTCTAATAAAGTGGTTTATATAGATATTACTGTTATATTTTAGAATAAATAATCATTTTACAATTCAACCATATTTTCACATATTTTTCTCTTGTTTTCTTGACTCTGACAGAACACTTCTTTTTCTTCAGTATTATCAATAGACAATTGGCTGTAGGCTGTAGGTACTCCGACAAATAGAACAAGTATAGCCAATTACTTACTTACATTGTCTTCAATAATTGATGTCTTGTTTGATAGCTCGAGGCTAATAACCTAACTATTTAAAAGGAAAACGTAACTGACTGATCTGTCTACGCACAGCTCAGGCCACTGATCGGATCAGGCTGAAATTTGGCATACAGATAGCTATTATGACGTAGGCATGCGTTAGCCAGGCTAGTCGTTAATAAAACGAGGAAAAACTCAAATTCCCTTTTTCTTCAGTAGAAAATGAAAATAAAGTTCTTTAGAGCTTTCATTAAGACGTTAAACGAAGTTGAACTTGAGACAGGAAATTGAGCAATTTTAGCATTACATAGCGTGCGCACTCCATAGGTAGTAGCTGAATGTTCTAAACATGTTTTAACCGACAAAATGAAAAAAAGTATGGTATAGTTCACAAATCTTCGATAGTTTACAATTTCGGGATATATATTATGAAATAATGGCGTTCACCACTCAATGTTTCGAAATTCAACCCTATAGGTAGGAGTAAAACAGAGGATCCCAGATAATTAAACCAATTCCCCATATAGGCAACTAAATCAATCACAATTATACTTGAACTAAAGAAAAAACAAAACAGTAGTACTAAATCAAAAGATTTAAAGTAATTTCTTATATAAACTGATTATAGCTCCTAAGCCTTATTTAGAATTTCTTTCATCTCGACTGGGTAGCAAACGTAGCACAGAAAAGATTTTCGGAGAAATCTCTTTGGGAAACAAAAACGCTGTAAACAATGCCCAATAAATTCTCTTTGAAGGTGAGCAAATATTGTGCTTAATAATTCATTCGCTAGTAGAGAACAACAAATAAACGCTTCGTCAGAAATTAAAAGCACTTGAGATCATTGGACAGAACCCTTGTCAACTAAGTTTCAACGACGGATACCCGGATCAAACCGTTTTTGTGAATTACCCGTGATGATACGGTAAGTTTAAATTAACATAGTCAAATAAAAGTACATAACTTCAAACTTAATGTGTGAAAGTCATAAGTAAAACTGATTTCTATGTGTAAGTATAAATGAGAATCAAAAATAAATTTGAAAAAATTTCTGGACCGTTCAAAACTTTTGCAACCATTGGAAATCTATCTCGCATACCTTCCCAAGGAATAAAGCATATCAAGCAAAAAAGAGAATTAATTAGAATATTCCCATTACAACATAAATAAGGGGACAGATAGCAGAGCAGTGGCGTTGAACAAAATTTCAATTATATCAGCGGAGGAACACAAACGGAGCGCGCTTCCTCCCGCTCCGCTCCGCTCAACGCCTTCCAGAAGTTTCTGTTTACATTTTGTTAACGAAATGAGAATTTAAAGCGAAATTTCTTAGCTACAACTGTGCGTTAAAAGTAAAAGTGAGACGAAATAGTTGTACCGTAAAATCGTCGTCTTTTCCGACATTTTGGGACGTCTGCATATGAGTGTACCTACTGAAACGGCTTCTGAAACGAAATGTTTAAGAAAACCAACATATAGGACCGCACATTCTTATTGTACTGCTAAAATGTACAATATTAAGTTATTTGTAAGAATCGATTGCAATAAGTATAAAATATAGGTATGATTATAAGTGATTATCTTTTTGTGGTGTTCAAGTTTTAGTGTAAAGTATACTATACTATATTTAAAAGGATAAAATAAATTGAAGAATATCCCATATTCCACTGCAAATCGTTTTTTTAATATTTTTTATATCACAGTTTTTAAAACTTCAATCAGATAAATTCAACATAATTGGTTATTTCTCAAAAGGAAAAAAAATAAACAATTCAGGCCAGCAAAAATGATGACTAGTTCAGTTTCGGCACAAGGGGCTCCGAAGAGCATCGTTAAAACTTTTTGGGTAGATAACACAGTTACACTTTTTTCGTACAGAAACTTTATCCTGAAGGTATCACGTCTGTTTGTACACGAATTGTTTCACAATATACCAGCTCACATTTTATCTAACAAATTTACCCAGAGACAAACAAAACCTAAGGCGAAAGGTCACGTAAAAGGACGTACGACCTAAAGCCGCTATTTACTTCGTATATTTTCAAACAAAATTATTATTATCAAATTGCCAAATGATATATGATCCCAATAATAATATGATAACTGCAATGCATACCTATAATTGAACGTATATTTTGTCGAAAAAACAAGTCTTTCCAATGCTATGGTGATGTATTACAATAATATTCAAACTGTTCCCAATAAATAACATTATGTTTTAAAAGAAAACGATACATTAGTAAATACCAGTACAAAAATAAATCTTATATTTTCATACATTATTCAAACAGCTAAAGGATTTATTTGAAATGGAAAACTTACGGTTTCTCGGCCTCTGATACTAGCAATTACTTAAACTAATTAATTGGTTGTTTTCCTGAATCGGTTACATCAGCATACTTTTTGCTTAATGAAGCGAGCCATAAAGTACCTACGATCTCAATTGTTAAGGGTTGCTACCAAAACTACTAAGAATTAATTTGAGATCCAATTTCTTGTGCTAGAATATACTTTAAAATTTGTGACATATTGAGCGAACCTTTTTTACTATAACAGAGTATTTAACTAGTGTACGTTAAATGACATTCATTTTGTAGTTTCTTTTTTAATTTTAATGGACATAAAAATAAAATACCTACATAATTTTAGGTGAATCGTCTGCTTTCAACAATTTGTCGTGACGTTGTCGAACAGAGTATTAAAAATCATTAAGTGATACTTAGTTCCCTAGACTGTGCCAGCCCTAGTGTAAGTGAAAATTGCAATCTTCAGATGAGTCGAGTTTTTCGTAAATTATTCTACACTATTTTTGTTGTTTTTACCCGACTGTGGCGAATCCAAAAAAGGACCAGATAATATCTAAAAGTAACTTAATTTTTTGTATGAAAACATTCGAACACCATATTATTATACTCGTACTATTGTGTGCATAATGGTGACGATTCTGTTGTTTACGAACTAAATAAATTTAATCTCACTTTATCTTTTTCTAATAGTAAATATAAGAAAGGGATGCAAGACATTTTGGTCCTGTCAGTTTAATCCGATCACATATTTCAACGTGAATTTAAGTGCGATCTTAAATGGTCACAACTATTTACCCGTACATTACGACAGCATGGACTAAACTGACAGCATTGAAAATGTTCTATCTTTTTTCAATAAGGTTAACATGAAAGAGAGGTGACTTATCTAATATTAGTTAAGTTCGTAAACAACAGAATCGGCACCATTATGTATAAGTTTCTATTACATAATTTTCCACTTTAATTTTTAGATAGGTACTCAAGTGAGGTACCTAATTCAACCCGCTGTAAAATAAATTTGTAACAGTTCTCGCCCAAGGACAAATGCAAACCGCCATGAAATTAACAAAGCTACACGGCCCGTGTTTCGACGACCGACAACGTTTAACGGTTGATGACAGCCCGCGGGCGATGCTTCCAAACAAAGGACTTCTGTAAACTGGACCGCAAGGGAGACAACGTATGGTACAATTCACAAGATATCATTCATTTGAATTTTGTAATTGAACCCAGTTAACTCCAGTTAAGTCAAAAAAATATCTAATAGATACTAAGTAAAGAAGGTGCACTCTCACCCTCCGCCAATGTTTTGTCGCCCATTTCTGTGCCGCACGTAACGTAACGTAACGTCGCTGTGCGAATTATCACAGCATAGGCATGTAAATTAGTTCGATTGTATGAAGTGCCGGGTGTGGGTGAGGGTGTGATTAAGTGATTGCTTGTGTCTTTTGCATATATACATAGGTTTTCTCTTTTAGTATTAATTTGTTGAGCTGGTAGATACCAGTACTGGTAGATAAATAGATATTTATCTATATAATCAAGAGAGACTAAACTAAGTTTTTTAAAATCCAATATTATCTGTATGATTTTTTACAAATGTAGGTACATTGTACTCCGCTGTTACCTCATCACTTAACACTGTAATCTAAGACCACAATGTACTCTCTACACCTGGTGGAATTTCACAGCGGTCACGACCAACTTTTAAGGGTCAAAGCTGTATTTGTTGCGAAATCATTAAAATAAATAATATATCTCTGGAATTTTCATACTGCTTGATCATCAACTTCATTACAGTTTGTCGCTTTTAGTAACTAATACTAAAGGTACTTAATTAATATTATTTATTTTCGTAAAATTATCACAGAACTATGCATACAGAGAGCCAGAAGAGCGTGAGCGACGCACTAACTATATATATAGTAACAAAACTTCAGTAATTATGAAATGTCTGAAAATTATTAACAGTAGAAACACAATAACGATATTTTAAAATTAAAATAATCAAAATATTTATATATTTGGTGAGATAAGCGATATTATCACAGAGGGTTTGACCAGATAAAATGTTAATTTCAGGGTCCATCATCCACGTAAAGTCGTGGTTCAAATACAGTTTAATGTAATTAAAGATAACGACGTCTGCTTAGGTACATCGTCAAACATAAATGTTTACTGTCCTTGTATCTAAATGACTTCCTACACGAATACGCCCCGCAATGATCCGGTCGTAAAAGCCTCCGCATCGGTGCCACGCCAAAAAGTTATTAAACTACAAAATACTAGAGAACAGAGCACAAACAAACGACTTACATCATCATATTAAATATAAATAAGGATCACATAAACTGGTTTATGGTTAATCGATGAAGCGTTTTGAGGGAGAGTCAACTCAAAAACTCTGTACAATCATTATCTCAATAGCTTTCTACATCGATAGATACCTACATATTAATGTTTATGAATACCTTTTGCGTCTGAGTCGTACGGGGAATAGCTGTGTTGTTGTATGTACTTTTGCTACTTGTAAAGGTTTTATTGCTTCCGCTGTATCATAAACAATTTTATATATTAGGGTACGCAGTCAAGGAACCTGCTGAAGTTCCATTATATAACAGTGTACGACTCGTGTTTTTATCACCCTTTCAACAATTTTCATTTTACATCAAAAGGATGCATTGTTTTTGAAGCAAAAAACGTCTTGATCATGAGAAAATATTCGAAGAGCTTTTAAATACGAGTATATAATCTATATTATTCTTTACTTTGGACATTTGGTATGCCAAAACAATGTTTTTCAGAAGAGGAAAAGAGATACTTATTTTTATCCCCGTAAATATAATTCTTGACTATTCAATGACCGTATTGTTATCGTTTCCAGCATTGTCGCTGTTTTAAACGAAGTTGTTTTCAATATAGGTCAATGAAAACACTCATTAATTACAAAGTGAGCGTCATAATGACGATTAAATTACACGGATGAGACGACACGTCGAGTTCGGTGCGTCGTAAATACATCAGTGGTACACCGCGCCGCGCATACTTGTACATTAAACTGTATTACAAAGCTTATTATTCTAGCAAAACTATTTGTACTTACTGTAATGATGGTTTCAATTGACTTAATGGTGATGTGGATAAACCTCATTAAAAAAAATTCAAATATCTCAACTGATTCAATCTCAATCTTATAACTTACTTTGGTAAATTATTGGCCCCGATTCTGTTGATTACAAACTAAACAAATTTAATCTCACTATATCTCTTTCTAATAAGAAATATAACAAAGGAATGCAAGATATTTTAGTCCTGTCAGATTAGTCCGATCACTTATAACAACGTAAATTTAAGCGCGATCTTTAATAGTCACGACTATTTTGTCGTATATTACGACGGCATGGACTAAACTGACAGCATTAAAAATCTTTTTTCAATACGGTTAACATGAAAGAGAGGTGACTTGGCTAATATTAGTTACGTTCGTAAACAACAGAATCGGCACCATTGTCTATCATTTGGATTATTTTTCTTACATCATAAAAACTAGTTTAGTCTCTGTCGTAGCTAGTTATTGTCCTTCGGTTGCGATCATTTTAATAGATACCTTTATAGGTACTGAAATGTACTGCAATAATCTTTAATAACCTACGTACAAAGCGATATTAGTAATAAATTCGACACCTCATCTCGTTCTCAATGTATCTCGATTACCCATAATGGTACAATAGGGCCATATTGAATAGAAACCGCGTTGGCACCTGCTTTTCGAACAGCATAGCTTGGGTATGTACAGTTGCATACAAAATCTATAGTAATTGTAATTTTTTAAATACTCACGTTTGATCTTTATCGAAATGGTTTATCTCCTGTGGTATTTACCAAGAAATCTTTTGGTTCATTTGTTTTTAAAATATAAATGTGTAAATGTTGATTTTATTGCTCAAACTTGCATTACAACTAATTAACAAGTGAAAGGATAAAATTGTGTTGTTATTTTAATAATCTCTGTTTTTATCATATCCCTGCGACATACACAAATTTTTCATTTAATTTTCGAAACAAGACGTTAAAAGGTTTTGTTCGTAATTGTACGATTTTTCGAATTGTGGTCCTTATTTTATAGTCCACGTAGAACTGTTAGCGCTTTATGCTGTCACTGAGATATTCGCTATTTGCTAACGTTCTATAAATGTTAGCTGCACCTTAATACCGTACTTTCCTTATCGTAATGCACGCATTGACCATTTTAGAACGTGTAATGCGCTTAATTTATGCTTATTCGTTTTATTTCATATTATATTGACAATAATATTGCCATTGTAAACAATTCATTATAATTCCTGGCAAAGGTACCTTACCTACTACTTTTCAAAATTCTGTTCAGTATTTATTACATATAATAAACAATCATAATTAATATCAAGTTTATTTAAGATCGTTCCACGAACACCCCGGAGGCTCAAATCGTTATTCATAGTTATAATCTTTAAATTAATAAAATAAATCGATCGTCGGCTCCCGTTCAACTGGTTCTGTTTGTTAAGCCATGTCAAAACGTAATCTAGTCGCAGACACTTGCAAATGATTGTGCATCACTCTTTACAACTAACCAAACATATCTTTACAGATTTGAAATTACAAAACATCTTTATTTCCAATGACAAGAGGTTCAATTTGGTCACAAAAGGAATTGGCAAACGGCACAAAGAAAATTGTTATGTATTGCGAAACTCGTTTTACAGCGACTGTTGTAGGGACAGTATAAAAGGTTGTTAATTGGTGTTCTTTACTTTCTGAAGATAATTGAGTCGTAACTAGGATGCTAGACAATGCGAATGGCTGCCAACATTGTCGTACATTGCGCACCTTACATTTGCATACAGAGACCTTTTAACTCACAAACATCGAGTACGTACGAATAGTACCTATATTCCTTCGTAATTGCGTGTTCTATAGACCAATTAAAATAGTGACAAGCTAAACATATGTTATACAATGACTTTTAAAAACAGTATTTTTGGTTATATTAATGTTTCTGTTCATATCAGTCGTTGTCACTTATTTTCTCATTAGTCAACATTTTATAAATTTTGTATGTCAACAGGTTGACCAGCAAACTGACGGCTCACCTTGATGGCAAGTGGTCACCGCCGCCTATGGACATTTGCAATACCAGCGGAATAGCCGATGTGTTGCCGACCTTTTTGTATGTCAAAAATTATACAAAAATGTAAACGCTGGACTGTACAAGAATGGGTGAAGGAGGTAACAAATACCGTTATGAACTAGCTCTCAAATGCAGCTTACGGTTTGGTACCTACTGTTTGGTGCTTGGCGATAGTGGTGGTGAGTACCTACTACAAAGTACCCAACTTCCATGCTATGGTTTCCGCTCTATGTTTACCTAATCTAGAGAAGTTTGACGGTTAAAACACGTGTGCTTTGTTATTATTTATATGTACCTAGTTAATGTAATTATCTCACAAACCATATCAAAGTTATCATATAGAATGAGGCTTTTGTTACCCAAGCGTTTACTGACCACAGGTATGTATGTCTGTTGTTTAATCAACAAGAAACTCTGCGAAGTTTGTTCGCGAGTTTGGTCATAAACAAAAGAGGACGCAAACAAAATATGAACCACAAAGCGTTCTTGTGGTGGCTTTGTATCGTTTCAATCTACGTTATGAAAGCACGTTGTAACCACTGGCCTTCCACAAAGCAATATTACTGAAAGCTTACCGTATATTAACCGTGTGTCGAATGTAGCAGGTCAACAGCGAATAAATCACTCTGTAGATAATTTTCATTAATGAATCACATATTTATGGTTGAAGAATTTTTTAGTGCAATATTAATTAAATTTTTTCGTAGTTTTCTAATAAAAACTATAATCAAGAATGAAGAATGTAAGTATTTGAATTTTTTTCATCACCACGAATTTAAAAGCGTTTATACACGCTTAGAATTTTGCTGAAGTGGCAAACTCTCCAACGATATGAAAGCATGTAAACTTTCAGATTTTACGTTCTTAAATTTGTTTCTAGGTTAACTAACAAAATGTTGTCGGTACCTACGTAAAAATTTGCTAACCGCGTTTTAAAAACTAGCTTTACCTGTCGCTAGTGGTAAAAAGTAATTCATAATCAAAAGGATTGCCACAGGACATTTGTTTTTTTTTTATTTCAAAACATCAAAATAACAAAGAATATAATTTTGTAACCCGTCAGTTAAACTTTCTCAAAGAGCTTTGAAAACAATTCTCGTTAAAAAATATATTAGAAAATTGTTGCGAACGTTTAATAATATTTTACCTCGCGTCGGGTTTAAAGTTTTAAGACGCATTTTCTCGTTACGAGTCGGGTAGGGTGAAATGCGGGGTGTGAGGGGTGACATCAAAGTGAATTAGCGAATGTTGTCTAGGGGCGTCCGTTTGTAAGCCGCTTTGAAGTTACACTACCTGCAGGGAACTCCGCTGAAATGTGCTAAAGCGTAAGGCGTTTTATTTTGATACCACTTCGGTAAAGGGCCCATAGGGCATGGATATAATTATATTTTATTCACTGTAAATTACAGCAAAGAAATATTGCTCACAATATCCCTGAAAATGTATTGACATTACTAGCTTCTGCCACTCTGTTTTACCCGCATGTCCGAGGATCGAGATTTTCTGTTATGAAAAGTCTCGTATACATATTTAATTCCAGAATCTTTATGTGTTTAGTTGCATATTAAAGTTACATACAAACTATCATACACACACAAACATACACATAAACTTGCACATTTTATTATTGTATTCGTTGGATTTATAACATTTGGATCATGCGTAAAGAAGTTATGATGATACGACTGGACAAATCAGTTTCTTCTTACACATTTTCTGCTATACATTTTTTTTATATTATTATTTACACACGGTTACCTCAACTCTAAATAAGCAGAGCTTGTACTAGGAAATCAGATAACTGATATACCTACTTAGTCAAATCCTACTTTTTGTGAAATAAAAAGATATTTACCCTGACTAAGTACGAAAAACAGACATATTCATGCGAACCCACGAGCTGCGGTGTGATACCTTGACCTCTCATGTAATTATTCTGTAAGAAGTTTTCATAAATAACTTCCTGAAATCCAATTTATAGATAATCTTAAAATTCTACTAAGTAAGATGTATCTGTTTCATATTTAACCTAACTCTCTAAAGATTCTTAGAAATCGACGATAATATTTCCACTATAAGCTCACTTATTCCTCGAAGGGAAGGTAGGTATCGTTCTTATACCTACTAAGTATTATTCCGTGTTCTAAGTATTTACTAACTTGGAAGTATATTGTATTTTCTATATTGTCCAATTTCTCATCCAAAAATAGCGTAAGCTATTTTGTATTGTATTCTATTTTTAAGCTATTCATAATCAATATGATATATCGATGCTATTTATTATAGAAATAATCATTTTCGTTCCCACCTTTTTGAGGCACCATACAAAGGTAACCAGAATAGATCTTTTATTTTAATAGAGCATCTAAAAGGGTTCCTTGGGAGGTCCCTAAAATGTTTTCACCATTTTTCTACGAGACCTTTTCGCCGGCAAAGGCGGCACATTAAACGGCCCGGGCAAAGTTGGTGTGATAACGTCGCGATAGTGGGTGCCCGCTTTAAATGCAAATCTGTCCACAATTTCAGAAGCTACACGGATGCTACTATGACTATTCTACTATTCAGTTTATTTGGGAATTCTATACAACTGGAAATTATTAGTAAGAGATAACATAATTTTAAATAACTATAACTGCGATATCATATCGAATTTTAGTTAACTTCGGGAATATAAGAACAGTTTATTAAGTAGAGATCCATTACCTTACTTTACCTTATTTGTTAATGAAATATATAGGTAACTTGTTGTATGTACTATATAATTCTGATTTCAAATGATTCAATCTCATTTTTTGCGGACGTACATTTAACGTACGCTTATATGTATGTACAATGTGTGTATAGTGTGTAAGGTACTCCAATTTATACCCCACCCAAATGTAAACTTCCCCATATCAGTCGAGCTTATTTCAGCAATTTTTAAATTACAATTTTTACCCGACTTAGAGCGTTTACCAAGCCAAATACCTACTATTAAGTATTTTTTTGTTGAAAATGAACAGTTGCTTTTGTTAGTTTCTTGGCTGCGGTATACGGTAAACAGACCATTTTTCACTATAGTATTGTAAGCGAAGCGTTCTTCTTTGGAAAACAACTAATATTTATCGAAACAATAAAGAAACTTACTCCTGGGACAAGAAAATAGAAAATACGAGACCTATATCAAGTTGCAACTATGAATAACCTACAATCAAATTAAATAAAAATGTTAAAAGTTCCTAACTTTATTCAATTTTCAACACAAAGACACTTTAGAATAAAATATCAGTAAAATGGAAATCGCTTTTCCCATAGTCTGTCAATTTAGAGATAACGTTTATTTGGATGTGCTTTTATATTTATGTACGTACTATATTGAAGCTAGATACTTATATGTAAAGATGATAAATTAATGTGATATTAGTAAATCAGCTTTTTTTAACATGCTTAAGTCAATATATTAGGTACCTTACCTATTTAACTGCAGACTAGGCATACACTCATACTTAGTTATAAAAAATACCCTAACTTATATATTTTCTGTGTCACAAGTTATACTACTTAGAAATATAAACCTATTCAGATAGTGTCCTAACGGGAGAGTTTCCCGGGATAGCGTCCCACCGCACCCGCCCAGAATGCAAATTCGAAATATCTGGTCTATGGGACAAGAGTGTGGTAGTAAACGATTACGCACGTCATTGAAATACAATACTTAACGTTATAGTCTATTATTTCTATTTACTGGTATAAAATTAGATACTAATGAAATGTAGGGCATTAGTTTTTTCCCTCAAAGAGCAGCTCGACTGGGGAAGTGCACCTTACAGGATACCGTGTTCTTGCACGAGAGAAAAGTCGCCAGAGCATTATCAAAGAAAATAAATGTATACTGTCATAGAGCACGAAGGACAAGTGTCCATAGGATACGGTAACCGCTAACCTACAACCAAGCGAGCATTTATTTGTTGATATCGTAGTATTAAAAAAAAATACTTTTTTTTTAAATTTTATCTTGAACAAAAATAAAATCCAAAAAAAAAAACATTGAAGAAAACCAAACTAAGCAAAACGTTACGTATGGAACTCAACTGACCGAATCTTCACTTTATCAATGCGAGTATAAAAAGCTTTTAGTTGTGATAGGAAATACTTTAATAGTGTCTAAGCTACTACGCTAGTTTAGGTTAATAAATTAAAATATTAATAAAACTAAGTGATTTTTGCTCTATCGCTTGTGCCTTCGTCCAAATTTCAACCGCAGGCAAACCAACGTACGTTCGAGTCTTCATTTCTCTTCTTTATGCTTTGTAAACAATATATCAAGCCAGGCCTGTCATAAAATTGCGTTTGAATAAAAACTACCTACATTCTGAGATAGATAGGACAGATCCTATAGGTATTTCATTTTGTTACTATATATGTTGTAAAATACCTATATGATCAGGATAGGATAATTTTGTTACTAATCTATACAGATATAACTACGCTAGCACATTTTTCATCATCTACTTTCATCGTCTACTTTTTATTTCTGTGAAATTTCAAAGATTAATTACCTTCAAACTCAAACACATGTCATATATTTAGTTTAGGCACTTATGAACGTCGAAAGTTACAATTGACTCTACCACTTTTCGAAACTCTACCACAAGTTCGGAATACACTGACTTCCGTCCGCAGTATTCGTAATCTCAAAAAAATTGTTTTCCCTATAAAGTCTTCGCAAAAGCTTTTCTTAAGTAATACATTATTGTATTCGAAATGATATCTTCCCATAAGGCAGCATATTTTTTTAAAATAGTCAATGTTAGATAGAGAAAACTCATCGAAAATCTTTGGTTGTAATAGAACGACAATAAAACGTTTCAGACTTACCTAAACTTGTAATTGTGCAAACCAATTAGCTCGTAGTTTAGTAAAATCTTAAACATACCTAATTGATATTACGAGTACTTAACTAATTCAAACATAATAATCACGAGTTCTAATGTGATGTCTTTCTTAAGTTTTATATTTTCATACAGAAAACGAGTCACGTTGAAAGTTTGTTCGATAACGAGTTCAACCAGACATAAATGTGACGTGTCTGTTTCTAACACCGAAACAATCATGCGATTTTTGGAGTCCCGTTACGGGTCTGTTGTGAATTTTTCTCCCAGAAATCCCGTGACATCTAATACTACAAAAGCCATTCAGATATGCTTAACTGTTTGTCACAAACAACATAGGAACAAGAAGATTTTTAAATGGGTAAATACTCGTGTGTACTATGTAGTTCAAATAGAAATCACAAATAGTATTTATATACATAAATAACAAAATTCGTTCATTTCAATTAAATATTCATAAATTTGAATTAACCGTAATGTCAATTGTTTTATTGGAGACAAAATTATAGTACCTACAATAGAATAATAATTATAAAATTATGATAAAAAGATAAAAATAGTAATGGCATTGCACAACGGTGTGATAGGAGGATCTCCCGTGAGTAACACGAACATGGACAGATTGCTGACGACTCGCACCATTAAAAGTTTCTGATCCACTGATGCGTCAGCTAAAGGAATTAACTACTTCATAGTTATGTAGTGTCTTCCTAAGATCGGATAATCTACACTTACCTACTAACTTTGCATTAGGTATATCAACTTTTTTTTTATCTACTTACCGATAGTAAATAGAAAGAAGTGTAATTATATATTACTAGCTTTCGCCCAGCGGTTTCACCCGCATTAGAGTTCATGAATACCCCGTACTCAATTTAACCAACGAAATAATATGTAGATCAATTTGTCTGTTAGTATTCTCATACCTTGAGAAACACAGTACATATTAAGAAGCGCTTTTCATAGATAGGCATCCTCTTAGGTTCAGGTTCCTAGAGGAATGTTTTAGGCTATGTTAATATCCAAGAATATGTATAGTTGATCTGACGATTGAATACTACATAAATATGTGTATTATGGACTGGTTATAAATTTAGGATGAGAAACATGTAACTGAAAGATTATGAAAGTGGATATACGGGAAGAGGAAGACCAAAAAATAGATACTTGGATTGTATGAATTATATGATATGAGTCTGAAAGTAGTGAATGCCGATGTGACGAATCGAAGAGCTGAAAGCCTAGGTAGATGGTAGATATATAAAATAACTAGCATCCACCCCGCGGTTTCACCCGCGTTCCCGAGAGATCATATGTTTTCCCAGGATAAAAAGTAGCCTATGTGTTAATCCAGGTTATAAACTATCTGTGTTCCAAATTTCATCCATTAAGTAGTTTTCCGTGAAAGAGTAACAAACATCCATCCATAGTCACAAACGTTCGCATTTATAGGTAAAATAGGTATAAGGAACACGCCAGGCATTATGATGATGACTTACTAGAAAAAAAGAAATTAAAATAATATGATATAAAGATTTGATCTACTCTCTACCATTTTATTCCATGTTATTAATTGTAATTAAAATTACAACTTTAATTTGTAATGAATTTCAGCATTTATCAACACGTAACTGGGTCAGCTGTAAAATCAATTTAATATAGCTACAACAATTTGTTTGATCGGCAATAAGTCCCTGTAAATAAATTAATACCATTAAATTACCCTTTTATAACAAGTTCCAATGGGCCAACGATAAACATAGCTTACTTGCCTACGTAGCAAAATGTCCCATATTTGCATTTAACTTAACGAGTGTAGTAGGTATTGTAAATAAATAAAGCAACAAATTAAAAGCGAGTTTAATTGAAGAGTTCGATAATTAAGCATGAATGTTTAAATTAATTAATGAATTTCGTGGAATCGACGAGCGGAGTGCCCCGATCGGCTGTAGTGTTCGATAAACGAACATTCTTAATTAATGTGAACAAGAACAATCGTTTTGCTATTGTAAATGCTCTGGTATTGCCAATTTTCAAGTCGCTCCATTTCTTCCGATCATTTAGGTCAATTAAATGAGGTGACTATGTTCGTAATTTACAAATAAAATAAATATTCATTGCAACAAACTAAAATATTTAGTACGAGCAACAAAATACTTCCTGCTTTATTGTAACACTAGCTTTCCGCACCCACGATCCTATCGATGTAGGCTGTAGGTCAAATTTCATTCCAATCCGTCCTGGTTTGAGCTGTGCGTTGATAGATCACCCAGTCAGACAGATTTTCGTTTAATATTTAAAATGGATTTTAAATAAGCAACGTTTACCTGTACTAGAAAGTTTGAACAGTGTGTATATAAATTATAACGATAAAAAAAAATAACTTAATTTCAGTTTCTCTGAACTGAACAAAATCAATAGCCTTTGTGGATTATAAAGCCTTATTCAAAATTTGTTTTCAGAAAGTTTAAATTCCTTCATTTATGAATACTTTATAGTTTTAGTAATTATAACTAGATAGCCATTCAAATTAAAATTGTCAAAACCTTCTAGTTTATTGAGCGTAATATACATGGAATTAGTCCATGGTAATACATGCCTATATATTAATTATTATTAGATAATGACTGTAATATATGTCTTAAACAGGTACTTAGTGGTGATATTTCATCGTTCTAAGAAAGCGACAAATTTATATAATTTTCATCTGTCTATTTGGAATTATTAAAGCATTCCAAAATTTTGCTGACATAACTTAGCTTTTTTGGAAAACTTGAACTTCGTATTCTGCTACGGGTTAGCCTGAATATAATTCTTATTCTATGAATAATCACGGTTCTCGTAAAATAAATTCACCGAACATAAGAAAACAATGAATGAATCAAACATAATATTCCAATTCCTCAAAAAATATATACTACGAAAATGCTTACCAATCCGTACAAATTTTGCAAGCGAGTGAAAAAGAGAAAATAAGTCTGTCGGATACGCGTCAGCTGGACAACATTAGTCAGGCGATGCGAGAAAATTTAATAAAAGCACTCCTTATCGCCTGTCCCGACGAACACTGGGACCATTGCCGTCACACTTTTTGTACCAGTGTGGGAATCTCTAACTTTTCAGATTGTCAATTTGATAAAGATAATAAATGGTGCACTTTCTATTGTCACGAGGTCTGTGGATGGAATTTGTTTTTGATATATATAGTGTTAAACCAACGGGGCTACCGTGTATGATAATGGTAATGAATTTGGCTCCTATTGTCTAGAATTCTGTTAAATTTGTAGGACATGCGAATATCAAATAAGTCAAAATGACTCGTCCGTTGTCTCGAGTGGGTATTAAAATAGTATACAATTCTAGATACTTAATGGCTGTTGATTTCAATTAAGTTCATTACCATTTTCTTAATAGGCAGGTAAAGAATATAATGTTAATTCTGTAAAACCTGATTCAGGATTTGGCGTTGTTCTCTACTGCTGATGTCAAAAAAATATTTGTATGAACTAACGCGGGCTGCACATACCTACCCACTCGGTTTTCGCTACCCACAGTTAAATATGACCTATATTGGAATGGGCCTTAAAACTTTGAACTTGATTTCACAGAAAAACTATTCTCGCGTATTTTTATTTAATTCAATAATAAGTATTATTTTACTAAGGCTTCACTTTTTTTTTTCATATTGTAAAAATACGAATTGCAACAAGGTTGTCCCATAGCATACCCTTTACAAGGTATAAGGCTAAATTGGAAAGGTTTCCCAAACTACAATAGAAGCGCCATTTTATTTGTTCTTTGTGTTGACTTTTAAAGTAACAACAGAGTCAACTTGTACTTGCACTTTGTCCAGCAGTTTAGCCGTAAGCTCTTTAGCAACATTTTAATCACTAATTATGCTTTATACAGTTTTATTATTATTCTATAGAGCTCACGCCGTTGTCGCCGTTGTGAGTGCACCTCGTCATTAGTATTCAAAATGCAAATTGCTGGCAGCACTCAGGGCAATGCACCCGTCTCAGATCTTACTTTCCCAGAAATAATTTCATTAACATCTGCATACTTGCATGTTCCTTGCTAAATTCCTTTCAAGTTGCCTAGAAAATCAGCTATAAGCTTATATCTACCAGTACGATTAGTGGAATTGAAAACGTTATCCTTAGTACAATGTACCTAAAACATATCATTATCTTTCATCTGCAACAGAAATTCAAAGGTTTTTCGAATAACATTATGTTATGTGCTAGTTGTTTAAATTGCAAGAATTTTTATTATTTCATTTAAAATATTACAATTTAATATTTAAATTAAACCAAAGAGAATTCGAAGTCGACATATTTGCTGTGGAGTGACGTCGTGATTGTTTAATATTTATATCGTATTATTGGGCCGGTTCGGTTGATTGCAATTAACTTTGCTCCTGTGTCGTTGTACCGGTCTTTTCATACAAAGAGAAATTGAACCTTTATGTGCCGAAATAATGCGGCATAGTATAGTGTAGTATACCTGTATATTCAGTTTTTTTTTTGTTTCACTTTTTTGAGATACTATAATATTTATCTGCATGTAATTATGTACTTAAAATTGATCCATAATAAAATTGATGCATTAGATACTTATTTAACGCAAATTTATACGAATTTAAATTACTCTGTAATAGTTGAACAATTATGGATGAAAATTGAACGATACCATTGTAATAAAGATTTTCTTGAAATCTTTGGAGAACGTCGTTAAAACGGCAAGTCGATAACTAGTATAGTATAGAAAATTAGATTAATAGGAAAACATATTTTTCTCAATCAGCTTAAATCAAGCTAACTCAACATTATTTGGCAACAAGAAAGAATTTATCAATAATTAGTCCTTACTTATCCTCGTACAGAAAAGTTTCCTCATTGTTACTAAGTAGCTCTTCATTTGCCTTTGATGTAATTAGTTTAAGTGCATTTGCACTTAATTAATGACATCAGGTGCTAATTTCCATGCCGTCGTTATTTCAGTGGTTCCATTATGTATTATCTGGTTTTCATTTACGTACGATTTAATATTCATCTTTTTATTAACAGCTATTATATCGACTAAAAATTTAATATTTTCAGATATTGGTTGATAACATTTACTAAATACTCATCCATTAAATAACTTTGGTATTAAACTATATTTTACTTCAGTTTATTTTCCAAAAATGTTTATTTTCATATCTGAGTCAATTCTATGAAATTAAATATATGGTAGGTCAGGTAGGAAGATACAAATTCTTATAGTTATAGTATTAATAATATTATTATTAATATGAATATAGTACAGTAGACAATACTTCTAATTATAGCAAAGTCGTAACAAACACATCACTAGTTACTAACAGCGTAGGTAAGTACATATCAAGAGCATCTCTCCTGACAGAAATCCGATCATCTATAATAGGAGATCTGCGAAGATCAGAAATCCAATTTACCCTCATAACAGGAATGTCTCATACAAATACACTGATGTAATTTTTGATAGCAAACTATTACTGTTCTTCTTATTTGATGAATTACTATTTAGTTACGTAGGTAGTCTATAATTGATGAATTGTTTTCCGGTCATGTAGTAATTAATAGGTAACATAATATGTTATAGATAAAAGTAGGTTAAAACGTAACGTATCTGATTGAAACCTCAAACACTATTTGAGGGGTAATAAACATGTTTTCATTATAGAATTCAATTTTGCGTCACATAAAAAGGTTGCGAAAGAAAGTGCTTAAACAATTTATACGATATCCTGCGGGAGATAACATCCCTTTCGTAATGGTGAACAATTCATACGAGAATCGTATGTTATTCCGGGCCACTCATAATATTTGTTGAGTGAAGTTCACTTATGCGGAATTAATACTTTTTGTTACCTATTCCTGCATTCGTTCCGTGATGATATATGAGTCTTTAGTATATTTTATGAGGGGATAATTTACGCTCGAGACTCCTAGAGATATTTTTAATGGCTCCTTTTTATATTTTTACTAGCTATCTATACAGACAGACAGAGAGAAAAAAAAAGTTTTGCATTTATAATATTTTGGTACGAATTTGATAATTAAATTAAAAAGAAACTATTTTATGATTTCTTAATTAATCTTTAGTAACCCCATTAAAGCCTAACATGGACGCAATGCTAAAAGGCATCACAACGAAGAGGCATTAAAATACCTCGATAATAAAGCTAGCCCTAACTTAACAGTTCTGGGGTAACAGGATTCACAGATCGCAATCCTACCATAGTGGAATATTGATCAAATCACGGCATGCCGTTCTGAAGGTACGAAACCGTTATTATTCTAATACCAATGATACCATCATACCTATATATTAATCCGCCAAAAGGAAAGTTAAATAAAAGCACTTTTACACATCATAGCGATGTGCCATAGCATGTAAAAATAGCAATTAAAATTCGTTATAAATTTAATAGTTATATTTAGGAGCAGTTTTCTTTTAATTATGGTTGGTAGGTACATATCCTGAAACAAAAAACAAACAGCGTATCTCCGAGACATTTTACCAGAGAAAGAGAAGGATGCTCGTATCTCCGCCGTTTATGACGCGCTTAATAAAAATTGTTTCCTCCATAAAAACAGATTCGAAATAAGATTTCAGTGACACATTATTATTTGAGTCTCTGTTATGCATCACAGTGTAACACAGAAAAAAATAATTTTGTTCTACAGTGTGAGTCGTGGTATTGATGTGTAAGGGCCTTAGAACAGTGTATCGATACACGCGAGATGGAAATGAAATACTCGCGTGCGCCGACAGTGTAAATCTTTGACGTGTAATATAATGAGGTGACGGTGGATGCGGGATCGCGCAATCGCTTGCTGTGAGGTTTTGATTGATTTATTCCTATCTAGAATATGATACGTATATAAATCTCAATTTTATTTTTATATATTTTAGGCCTATGAAGGTGAAAGGTGGACTTCTCCATTGAAAAGGGAAGATCTTCCGCCAGGCTGGGTCATTGTTCCTGGAGACCGCGGTCTAACTGTAGATGTTGGATTCTTGTTATACTCGGTTGAGAGAACTTTGCCAGCGTGATGTAGATTATAGTGACGCCATCTATCGATAGGTGTGTGTACCGTTTGCGTTAGGTTAACCACAAGCCTGACACATTTTTATAATACCTGAAATGTGGGCAGTTGAGAATTCTAACTCTCTATTGTGATTGGAGATTAATGGTCTACAGATAACAGAAAGAGTTATATATCTAGATACCAAATGACACCTAGATACCCTTATGTGAACCTATATTATTTAGACTAGAATTCAACCTCAGAGAATGAACGTGGAACCCAAATAACAAAGTTAATGAGAAAGGTAAAGTGGGAAATTAATTATGTCTCCGATAAAGGATCGCATTGGAAGTGTTAGACGACAGAAAATTACCACCAAAATATGGTGATCACTTACATGATGTTGCTAATTTTGTTATTTTGGTACTCTGCCACCAGGGGAGGAGTTAGGGGAAGTTTTTTATTTATAATTTATTTATTTTTAGTTACATTTATAAGTAGTTAGTTTGTTTAGTAGTTAGGTTAGTATTAAATTATTATTTAAAAATATTTTGTTATTGCTATGATTAGATAAGGCTTTGTTAAATTGTTTTTAAGAATAATTATTTATTGCAGCTCATTTTATACGTGTGCGCCCACAGCGAGGTGTATTTACACGTGTGACGTCATAATACATTGCCGTACGTGCACTTTGCTGTAGAGGCTTGAGTTACAGTGTGTGCTCAGTGCCGCGCTGCCGTCGCTTGCCATAATCCTGGGTGTTAATCCTTTGTTGAATGTTTACTAAAATAAACTAAAAATGGTATCTGAGTGCTGATTAATAATGCACGGAACACGGATGTATAATAATGAGTTTATGACTGTTATCTATATTCTTTCATAACATTTAGATGGTAGGTATATGAAGTTGGCAACATTTAATTATAATAAAACAAAATCAATGAGAATTGCTTAAGTGAATACCTAAGTGGATCCCATTCAAGAGTATCCACAACCGATTAAACATGGGACGTCTTTCGGTGATTATAATCAACAATTCATTCCGTGAGTACAAGTACCCAGTCTCAGGCGACTGCTCCATACGAGTGATCCCGACATAAATCCTCCAAGTAAAGACAAATTACTCGACCTTTTTTCCTTTGGATTCCCCCAAGGATAACGGGTTCCAACAAATCCCTACGAACGTGCCATTTAATGGAATGATTACAATATCACTATCTCAATGCAAGGTGTGCTCTATGTGCGCAGGCTTTTAGGCTTTGAACTGACCTCGAACTTTACCGGAGCTTCATGCAAAACGACATTAAAGTACAACAAAAGCATTGCGAAAAACAAAGTAAGTATTAAAATTCGTTTGTTATTCTTTATCAATTATTTTTTTTATTTATAAATATTATGCGTTTGACCATAATATCACGAAAGCTGAAGCATTGTAAGGTTCAAACCCATGACGTTCGTCTCGGTATCCGACGTCACTACCACTATGTAAACGTAATTTCCATTTGTAATATTTATTTGTCTGATGTCAAATTGTAGTTATTTTTTTTAGGCTTAATCTATTTATTCTCGAAAGTGTGTTCAAACCTAAAATTGATTTAAACTAAAGGAGAACGAGTTTCTTTATTTATGTAGATACAATAAAGAACTTACAACTCTTAATTTTTAAATTTATTTATAATATGACATTAAATTATACTAAAATTAATATTAAATCTAATGAATAAATAATTTAAAACTAAGCATAAATCTAATTACTTACAATTTACTTTTAAATTACTTTTATTATAATGAATCATTACTAAAAATTATAAACTTTCAAGTACATAATATAAAATAATACAAATTGATTCAGTATTGAGACAAATTGCTATTGTTGGTCAAGAAAACAATTGCGTATCGTAGTTAAACGGCGTTATTACAGAGAGAATCTAAAGTATGAACCACAACAACAAACCGTTATATTAGAACGATGTTCTCTCTTTATAAGGTTGTTCACACATTTCGTTAGGCCTTCAACTTCGGCGGGTACAAGGATACTCATAGACTCTTTCATCATTCGTATATTTAGGACTAGCTGATCCCTGCGGCTTCACTCGCGTTCCCGGGATAAACAGTAACCTTTAACCTTTGGGGATTATGTAGCTTCCTACTAGTGAAACAATTTTTCGAATCGGACCAATAACCCCGGAGATTAGCGTATTTAAACAAACAAACAAAAAACTCTTCAGCTATGGTATCAGGTTTCAAGTTGTATCTAAGGTATGTTTGCCCATGTAATATTATAGTATAATAGTATATTATAGTTATTATCAATTATATTTATAACTAGCTGTTCCGCGCGGTTTCACTCGCGTTCCCGGGAAACTAAGTAGCCTATAACCTTCGGGAATAATGTAGCTTCTAATTTTTCAAATCAGTTCAGTAGTTTCGGAGCCTATTCAATGCAAACAAACATACAAACAATCAAATCTTTCCTCTTTATAATATTAGTATAGAAGTATAGATTAGGTAAAGACCAAGATATTCACTTGATCGTCATAAGATTATGAGAGTCAGTATATTTTCTCAACTCGAGTTTGAGTATGGTAACACCCTTAGCCGCGCATCGGAACTCGACTAGCCCGTTATGGAACGCAGTTTGCGCACTGCATTCATTACAATGGAACTAAGTATACATTATAAATGTCGCCGACTGTACTATTTCAACAGTTTTGCACTGAGATACGATCACGCGATTTATTAATCCATTGTCCTGGGTGGTACCAACTATTCTCATTAACGTTTTCAAGTTACCCGTGTAAGAAATACTTTTGTTTGAGTTCGCTAATTTTAAAATGTTTGTCCCAAATTATTACATCACGCCATTTCTAGTATTCAAATTAGTTGTCCAATCATAATTTTAACTGTGATTTTAAATTGAATATCAGTTGCATTCGAAGCTCAAATTTGAATTTACTAATTAATACGATTCTAGCAATGGCAGTTTATTGTTATATAAATTATAATAACCTATTTCGATTATTGAATACGAAATTAATCCGGTCCACATTTATCTGGGTATATCAATCTACGAATTGAAGCTTAGGTAAATTTATGAAGTAGGTACCTAAGTTTTAAGAGACTACATTAACTTGGCTTGCAACTTGCAAATGGCTGCCAGTAAAACTATGGAATAAAATAATAACGCACATTTGGTCCACGTGTAACTCCATCCATCGCGGTAATTGCCGACAGGCGGAAGATAGCTGGAGAGTTATGACGTCACATAACGTGCTAATGACGTCATAACTGCATTGCCCCGGGTGCGCGCTGACTTACGCCTCTGCAATATAAGCGATGCAATGCAATTTACTAAGCAAATCCCGTACATGTGACACACTTTAACTGGTTTTACACCTTGCCATTAGTCGGCGTGAGTAAATGACAGCTGGTGATAAGTGGTTGACATTTTTTAATCATTCGCATTAAAAAAAATAAACCTAATTTTGAACTTTTTTCTACAGAATTTTTTCAAGAAATTATCTATAAAATTACAAATATTTAAATTTTAGGCTAATTTGTACAAATACAGAGAGACAGGGGTGTAGAACAGAAAATTACGACGATTGGATTATGATAAGATTGTAATCGTTGATGCCTTTAGAAACCGATACAATTCTAATCCAATCAAATGTGTCAAATGTTTAGTGGAATACCACATTTATAACATTCGATCGAACGTCAACTTTAACTCAACCATGATTGGATCTCGATCGTTGTCAGGTTATTAGTAGAATCCGAAAACGTCCAGAAGTCGTCATTCAGCTGCGATCCAATTGTAATCTAATCAAAATTTATTAGTGGAATTGCCCCCTAGAGTTCATGAGAGATTGAGATGTAATAAAATTATTGATCAAAAACAATACAGCACATGATGTTGGAGATTAAAGCTTAAACCATATTACGTTATAGTCTGCGTTAATCGATCATTTTGAGCATCATTACAAACCTATTGACACACACTAACTAGGTTTCAATTACTTTGACATAGATTCAAAGTTACATGAGATAGTAAAGGAAAATTACATTTATATTGAAATAACATTGTAAAGACTAGGACTACTTCGGTCACTAGCTATCACTAAAAAACAATGAAAATAAAGTGCTACCAGTTATTTTGTTTTTTAACATAACATAGATATCTAGACTAAAGCAAACTTATTCTCTCTGAAAGGAATAGAGTTACTCTATTTGAATACAAATGTGCACATCCACAAAAGTGCACAGCAATGCAACAGAGTGACAAATTACATATTCGAGTACATGTTACCGAAGCAAAATTGTTGCTCTGCAGATCGCGGGCTATTCTGCGCAATAAACGTCAGACGTCAGGTGGGAGCACTATAAATCTACCTCGTTGTCGTCGGCTCTCCTTCATGAATCACCCGACGAAATGCCAACTTTCTTACTGGTGCCATTTGAAAAAAGAACAGTTGAGACATTTTTCGTGTTTCTCAAAAGTAAATGCAACGTCATGGTGCATTCTGTCTTGATACGCGAGCTGTCTCCGTGAGCTGTCTTGGCATCAATTCTATCTGAGTTCATACATTCAGGCATATAGTAATAATATATTTTTCTATAAAGTAAACATTTATGTGTATGTCCGATAGGATTGTTGGTCCAACTTGGTTGACTCAATTTATTATCATGATAGATCTATTGAGTGAAAACACTAGTAACATTGTGGACGTTTACGATGTTGTGAATAACCATAGTCAAACAAAGTTAAACAAAGTAGATAGCCTTATTAAATTTGGATCGAACACTCTTTCGCAAGCCCTCGAATTATACATTCGTTAGTGTAACCATTGTTTCACCTGATCACACCTGATTCTGAAGCCTATCATAATTTTCTGTACGTGTAATTGAAGTGATTATTTAAATTGTAAAATTGCTACAGTAATTCTATCGGGCCCATGAAGAGTTTCTTGTGTCGCTTCTTCTCCTCATACGGGACTATTCCGAAGCGATGGTATAACGTTGTTTCATTGTCTGCACTACGTCTAGTGAATCGAATACTGTTACCACCGCTTGGCTGTCGCTGACGCTGACATGTTTATTATACTTACTTACTTACCATAATGCATAAATGTGAGGAATGCATAAAAATAATGTTCAAATAAAATTACGCACTCTCAGATTATATTTTAATGGTGAATATATCAAAAGATGAATGTAGTAAACGGATCTACGCTACGCAACTATAACCTACCGCTGATGTAGGTACAGGCTGTGTAAACTATAGGTACCTACTGCGAGTATAGTTAATAGTGTTTTAACGGTCACTATTAGAATAATTTAACCAGACAAAACAATATGATATGATTTTTTTCTGTTAATTCAACCCCAAATAAGCGTACAATGCAGTTTCTTACAATTCAAGTTTTATAGAACCCTAACGGAAAAAAGATTACGAACTGCCGGCATTCGGGATATGTGCTATTAACATACTGCCGACGATGATCAGATAAAGGGAGTTTGTGAAAATTTTGTGGATGGTGTGTAATTACTGGGTCGTCGATACGATCGCGACGACACGCCTCCCCTCAAGTTAATGAATCGTATTCTTTCATTTTTTAAACACCATGTATGTGTTAAAATGCACGTGGTTTGATTTGGAATCGAATGCAGGCAGTATTTGATGTGTAAATTATGGTTCGACAATTTGAAAGTGCTTATAAATTAATTTGATATTATTCATATTTGAGATCCTATATTCGTCCCCTAGTATGTGAACTTTAGTTTATTTGTAATTCGATTTTTGTCGTACAAAGCATCAACTTGGCTCTAGTATAATGTATTACAAGTTTTTAGATGTTTAGTCCCGTAGTAGGTACATATAGATTGTTCATATTGAGGAGTGAATCTGAAAAATGAAAATAACCCTTTATAAACGAATGAAGATTTGTATTTTTATAAGTAGAATAAATAAAAAGTACTCGTATAAAGATACAACATATCTTATAAAAACATTCATTACTTGATAACGTCAACCTTTTTATAAAAGCTCAGAATATAAATGAACTTACAGTCCGCACGACAAGTGGAATGTCCTCCTACATGATTTCACAAAATACCTGTAACCAGACTTAATGTTTTAATTAACCCTTGCTTAATCCCGGCTACCAAAAACGACCCGAAAGATTATTTTTGTTTTACTTTCGGTATCAGCGTCTCGGCCACTTGTTGCCACTTCCCACGCAAGCGATCTGCATACATTTGCAGGCTCTTTCATCCTCGTACTTAGCATAAAACAAGCCCGACACCAAGTCATTATACAGTCGCGGATTTCGAAGTACGCCTGCATAAATTTACGCTATTATCAAAATATCGTGAATGAAACAAACCGAGCATGAAGTGAATTTAACTAGTTTAGGGGTCATTAACGCACGCAATGCGTATTGTTTATTTGTTTTAAATAATACAGGGTTATATATGAATCATATTGTGTTTTGATCATTATGGGCATTATTTTGCTTAATTTACATTGTAACAAGCTCATATAATTGACTTTTATTAGGTAGGTAAGTAAAGTAGGTACAACGTCAGGAAGCTGTATAGCGGAAAACTTGAGTTAAGTAAGTTGGTACTCCTCAAACTGTGTACTAAGCGTCATCTAAAGGGTTCTCAATTTTACCTCAAATATTTGGCACATTTCTCACAAGGAGATCAAAGAGCATTGAGCAATGACCGTCAAAAACACTCATTGTTAACTCCCTTTGATGATCTGCCCTCGACTACCTACTCCATTATTATGAAGCCCGCTCGAGGCGCCGCCCTTAACACTCACTCAAATACTTAGCTTGAGATAAATATATAAAAGTTCTCCAAAAACTTTCTATTCAATATTGGCCCCGATTCCGTTGGTTACAAACAAAACAAATTTAATCTCACTAGGTATATCTTTTTCTTACAAACAATATAAGAAAGGGATGAAAAATATTTTAGACCTGTCATATTAGTCCGATTAATTATTTCAACGTGAATTTTAGCGCGATTTATATTGGTCACGACAATTTTTTATGGGACATTACGATGACATAGACTAATCTGACAACACTAAAAATGTTGCATCTTTTTTTTCATTAAGGCTTATATGAGAGAAGTGTGTGACTAATATTAATTAAGTAATTTGTAAACAACAGAATCGGCACCATTATCTACTATTATTTAGGTACTTCAATAATCATGGCGACATTAAAAACCACATCGGCATTATTGTACCTGTATTATTGTTGTCAACTGCCATTTTATTGCAATTAAATTCTGATGCCTTAATTATTAAATAGCATAATGAATTATTTGTTTAATATTATTGTCATTGTTATATCGTATACCAAATAACTATATATATTATATAGGTACCTATTAACTATACTTTGTACAGTATGTAGATAGACCCGAGTACGAGTATCTGTCTATCTATCAATATTCTTAGCAATAATCAAATTGGACTAAGTCTGTATCAAGACAATGAATATTCATATAATGTGTTTAATAGTTCCATTAGTTAGACAGAGGCGTCGATCCGTTCATATTGCTTGATCACGCAATTTGGACGGTGGGACGCCGGCTGCAAAATTATCTCATACCTATTCCAAAGGATTATGTAATAAAATTAATGGGCACAGATAACCCATTTCGACAAGTGAATTCCCAATATATTCTATGACCAACCTTGGATTATAAGTTCCCAGACATCGTCATTACGTCTGGGAATTAAAAGTCATTAGGTACTTTTATTATAGACGTGATCACAGAGGAAATATCTTTTTGGCTTATCTGCAGGTTTCAAAACCACTTTCTTTAAGGTGCATCCACAATCCACACCCAAGACACTTTTTATAGAGAAACATTTAGCAATAAGATTTTGTAACTTTCCTTTTTATTTATAGTGTTGCAAAATTTTGCTATCGTATTGCAAAATTTTGCTGTAAAAAACGTAACTTCAACAGATGGATGCATTAAAACAATAATCTAGGTTTATAGGTGCTTAAATAATTTTGTACTTGCGTAGTTTTATGCGAAATTTTGTTTGTGAGTGAGTATGTTTGTTCATTCACGCTCAAACGACTGGACTAATTTTGATGAAATTTGGCACTCTGGATTAACACATAGGCTTCTTTTTATTCCTCGAAACCGTGGGACGGAAGCTAGTATTCTCTAAAAAATAAAATATGAAATAATGATGATAGAGATGATTTTCTTTGTTTTGTAGCGTCACGCTTTGTTTAGCATCACGATACTTAAGTGCTAACAATTCCCAACTTTCCAGTGAAGGCCGTCTAACTGAATCTTAATTCAAATTCAAGGACTCCATTAATTTTAAGTCCAACTCTACTACCATAACTCATTAAAAATTTAAACCGGAAGTATTTCACGAATGTTATTATAAATTCCGCGGTGAACGGAACGCCGCTTCCGCGGTTTAATCCAACCACTGTTTGTGTACCGAAATTCGTGTCATTTTATAAAGTTTTAGATGATTAAAAGCTCGCGTTATGTGATAATGAACGCAAACATATGCAAATTCTCATTTACGTTACTGCAGCGGCGGCAATGCGAGTACCGGCTTTGCCGTTGTCAAATGAGCTAAAAGTTGCAACTGGGAATTACAAACTTTATGTTCGTGTACAGTCATGCTAGAAAATAATAATATCGACTACCTACTACCTACTGGTATTACATGCAGGTAGTAGACCATTACTATCAGTTTGCATCTAGCCTGCACTTCTAAACATAGAACTGTGCCAAAACAATCAATTGTAATTTCGTACCCTTATCCACCCACGTGATAGTTGATGATTTATTGTTAACGAACATGAAATCAATGACGAAATGTAAAGTGGATAATACACATTACAATTTATTTTTGATACCACAAATCTAATGATTTACGGTATCGTAAACGTTATAAGCATCCTTGTCAATTAGCAATTAAAGTAAATAAATTATGATAACCTCTAAAGTTATAAACGCATGGCAAATAGTTTAGGCGATGTGCGGTAGCCTTAATAAGTCTACAGTTCCACAAGGGACGTGCGTGCACCTAAAGTAGCACCCCAAGATCTGATTGTAAGTTATTGTCCATAGAGAAAGGTAGAACTTTAGCAGAACGTAAAATTATATGGGTTCTGATAATATAAATAAAATATGGCGACACGCAAGTAACGATAAGTTAAAAATAATGTTACATTAAATGGTCGATTTTCAAGAATTGGATAGGTAGTTTAGATAATTCAAATGCTGGTAGGTATGCCAGTTTGGAAACGTTTGGCATAGACTTAAACTGGCATTTATATTTTATAAGGCCAAGGAGTTAATTAGACATTTTAACCTCACCTTACTGAGATGGCTTTTGGCAAATAAATTAATTTTATCAAACCCACTATACGAGTCACAGAAGCTTCAAGGGAAACATTTTCATGAGATCGTAAACTGCGTTAATACGCATCCACGACGCTTTATCGCACATCCCGACACAGTTATACCCGTAGTAGTCACGCGTAATGTGTAAGACGCGAGAAATCTCTGTAAAACGGTGTAATATTCATACCTATGGAAGGTGATAACTTTTTGACTTACAAGTTTAAAATTATCGTCACCAGTTTCTGTATTTTGAATTTCTTTACCAGTGTATCACATCAAATCACAGCTATTTACCCGGCTGAGCGATAGCAAAGATTTTTTAAGTCCGTTGATAGTTAAAGGTTTTTTTATAACATATTGGTAGCCGTGTTATACGCAATGGCAGTAGAGACATAAATTTATAAGATATCGTTGAGTAATGTTTTATAATCTATATAAAGTTTAACTAACCATTTAACAGATATAAACTCTATCCTGAAAGTTGTGTAAGTTCTAGATATATTGCCTACCTACCTAATGAAGGTAGATTCAACATTTTATTTGCGTTTTTAAGCCGTAAGTATTCAAGTTTTAATTCAATGTTGTTTCCTACATTGGTTATAGGAATACAATAAACTTCCCCCGATCAAAACAGATATTTCATATCTAGCTATAACTTTTCAATACACGAACATTTATTTCACCAAGTTACACACACCATAAACCACACTGGCCTGATATTTGTAAATATATCATCAATTTCCTTTACGTTTCTCGACTCATCAATTTAATTTAATCTGTAGGTTTACGTAACAGTAGGAACGCTGGCGAAGATTCAATGCCTTAAATTACACGCTACTGGTGCCTCTATTGTAAACATAACCTACTGTTACATGAAATTGATGTTGTTTGTCTTCAATATATGAATTTCTCTACGCAGCAATTTCGCAAAATGAAGGTATAGTATGACACAACTTAGATGAAGCATCGGCAAACTTCGTAAAATCGATCGTTCTCGAAAAGAGTGCGCCTACAACATTACTCATGTGTTAAAAAATGATCGGCGAAAATGATATTGTTGAACGTTGAATGGCGCGATACTGAATTATTTTTATTTGTTGTGTAAATCGGAAGTGAACTGTACAAAAACGATTCGCCGATGCTACATCTACGTTGTGTCATACTTATAAGTAGGTACGTAGATAATGTTTGTATATTGGTATTGGTAGGTATACAATTTTCTCTCCGCGGTATTACCCGCGTTACTGGAATAAAATGTAGCTTATGTTACTCTCCAGTTCATAATCTATCCTTATGCCAAAAATCATCTCGATCTGTTGCTTCATTGCTGCGTAAAGGAAGGACAAAACAATAAACACCTTTCGCATCATACTATCCTACTAATATTATAAATGCTCACGATGTTTTCCTTTTAAATAAGTCATTATATTCGAGTGATTTATTATTGTAAATACCTACCTTTTAAAACTTTTTCAGTGATATCATTTAAGTGTTGAAAAAGGAATGAAGCATACGGAATTCGTGTTATGGAATTAGCAATCGGCCCGCTCGCGGGGCGAACAATCATACAAGTAGCTCAGCACGCGCGCCCTCCGGTGTAGGTAGATTGTAATGACTGCGATTACCAAGCCCACCCAGAAATGTGACCAGCCATTTATCTACGATAGTCCCAGGAGCAAATTCGTCAACATTAATGAAAAGCAGCTTACGAAGGACGAAAATTTTCCTTTTTCAATATTTTTAACAATAATCAAAAATCCAAAGTATGAAATGGCTTACTAAGTTTGAATATTTCATGTGTGTGTTTTTTTTTTTCAGTTTTTATAAACTCTCTAATCTCACGTAAATGACAAAGGGAAGTTAAAAATGAAAGAGTACATTTAACGAATAATTTAAGTTGTTTTACGACGGCAGGTGGGAAATCGATATTTCTCAATTTCCTCGTGTAGTGTTAAAATGTCGGTTTTATTCAGTTACACCCACAGTCTGTATCAACTACGGTCTACGTGTGTGTGCCTATACTGCGTTGATGCAAACAGAGCGATCTGAACGTAATTCAGTTATTTCATGAA
This sequence comes from Tethea ocularis, assembly GCA_963555595.1. Classification (NCBI taxonomy): domain Eukaryota; kingdom Metazoa; phylum Arthropoda; class Insecta; order Lepidoptera; family Drepanidae; genus Tethea; species Tethea ocularis. Next base: position 5,711,157 of record OY741972.1, on the reverse strand, counting down.
CTTTAGACCTAATAAATTGAAAAAAAAAAAAAAAAAAAAGGTGTGTTTAATTAGGTATGCCTGTACGATAATGAAATCATCAACGATAATCAAATAAGTTTATAGGTAAATGAAATAAAAACTCTAAAAATATTTTTTAATGGTTATTATTTGCCTGATATTTGCCTTAACTATTCTTCATTCTTAATTTATGCTATGGGCGTGTGCATCCAAATTTATCCATCATGTAAATATAACATTATTATTTTCGATATAAATTAAATATTATGTAGTTTTAGTAAAAAAAAAAAAAAAAAAACCATTTGGAAAAGTAATTATCTTCCAATCACGAAAGGGATATAGTGATGACATTATATTACGTAATAGATTAAATAACAAGTCAACAATCAGAGTTTGACAAAGGACAAAATTGTGGAAGCAAATAAATCATAAAGGGCTTTATAAAGTTTGTCGTGTCCCTCGGCGACCTTGTTATGATTTGTTTATTGTGTTCCCATGCCTAATTTAAATGTTTGTTAATCATTACGTAGAAATAGATTCGTAAATAAGTAGATATGTAGTACTAGACTTATAAATAAATACCTTTCTATTTACAGACCGTAAAATAATTATAATTATTCATCTGAAATAAGTACCTATTGAAAATTTAATATATTTTAGTGTAGATTGACAAATTTAGGGTACTTAGCTGTGGTTAGGAGCCTAAGATTTCATGAGGTATTTTGCTTTTCCACATAATTCGATCAAAATACAACTTGTACAAACTTTTGACATCAAATGAATTTTCCTTAATTTAGTCGAGTTGTAATATTTTATACAAAAAGTGCACATTATGGAATTTTGAATAATTTTTCCACATAATAACATGGCATGGCAACATATGGGAAACGATTCTACTGGTGATAGCCAAAATCTGGCTGCAGACAAAATTTTATAATCAATACCTATTGAATAGCCGAATTTATTGAATAGGTGGCATTTTGTAAATATTATGTAACATACTTTCTCAATATACCAAATTGAATCTGTTCGATAAAGCCGGGAGTCCACTGACGTGGCCCGCCGCTTCTTTATCAAGGGACGATTAGCCTATCATCAATCTTTGACAACAATGATCCCCTAACTAAGAGCCGACGACACGGTATCAGTCAGCCGATGGGAATATCCATCTATGGTCAGAAGGTCACCGACCTTTATCCTCCAGTGTACCTCTGAAATAATGTTAATTATTATAAATATAATGTAATACTTTGTGTATTTGTGTACAAATAAAATAAATTTGCATCTGTGGCGAGGCCACAAAGTACCATCACAAATTAATTTTAATTTGAGCTATTTTAGTTACGAAGGAAACGTTTAATTTGAATGCAAATAAGGTTTTGTGTTTGTTTATACACCAAACTAACAGTGAATTAAAATTCATCATAATGAAAATATAAGTGCAAGAAAAATAAATAGACCAATAAAAATTATAATTCAACATTAGTCACATACGAGATGTACATATTATACAAATCCCCCGATTGTGCCATACACGGTGGCTGTATCGATACGAGCTATCGATTGAGTGTGTGTAATCGTTCCGCGCATGAATATTTATTGTTAATTTGTAAGCCCGTTGCCCCGATAGTCCCAAGGCGTACTGAAACCAATATTTTATTATTTCGACATTATTATATCAGTGTTTAATGGTCCCCGGTTAACCGTCAGAGTTATGTTCGAAACTCAAAATCGTATTAATGGTCACGAATTGACTCTCCGATACCGAAACATACTATATTCAGTTATTTATGCGACTCGTGAATCGTTATGTGAAATCTGATTTCTTCTTTCTTGTGATTGGTTATTGTTTTATTATAATTGTTGTTTTGTATAAGTATGATATATTTAAAAAAAAAAAGACTGTTAAAGTGGTTTGGCTCAATTCATATTTTTTTAAACTCTTGTCTTGCAACGACATAACTTACACAATCCCATATTTGGTAAGGCTGTGTTGTTTCCTTCCCACAGATACACATTAACATAACCAATAAGCTGAAGCAAGACAACCATCAATACTATGCAAACCTTGTTAACGATAGCTTTCATTGTTTCCATGCGCTTTATAAATAAACATTAGCCGTTATCCCAAACAAATAACAAAAAGCTGATTGCGTGGGCGCTTCATAAAGAACGTTAATCACAATCCTACGTTAATAGAATAAGACAGCCAGTGCGTAGGTATAATCGTTTTCGATTCAACTCGATAGTCGAAACATCGATACCAATCGATAGCGCCAAGATCAAAGATGTGCTTCCGCATGACAACGGGTGTCCGTGCTCCTCCTGATAGATTAACGAGTAGTCATTCGAACGTGAAACATGGGTGATATATGTAGTCATACATCTATGTGCGTTGGTACTATTCAATTTGTAGCTTATTAGGTACTTGCTCCTTCACATACACTATTGGGAAGGAACTTGATGAAATTGTTGTTCGATTTCGGCACCTAAATTAATCATGTACAGTAAAAGAGTCTGGCTGAAGTAAAATATCAAAAAATGTTCCATAAAATAAATATATGTTCGAAAATTATTATGTGAAATAAAAATAGCTCTTCTGAAATCCATAAAAAATAATGTTAACACGTGAACATAAAATTGTGAGCCGATAAAACAATAATACTGAATTGTTTTGCACCATTCACGATTATTTACGTTTTTTTTTATGCGCCGTGCAGCATTATTAAAGCATTAATATTATAGTAAAGCTGCTAAAGTTTTATTTCGAGTACACATCGATGCTTAGGTACGTACATTGGATTGCGTGTCACTATCTGAGTTGTTCGTAGGTACCTCTAAATATCGGAAAGAATTCCTTGCAGCCATTCCGACTCTTGCAAACTGATATCATAGAGCAAGCATCTCAACAACCACAGTAAAACCGGTTGTAAACTCGTATCTATATGTCGCAGTACCACAACCAAATCGAACTTTCGTAATGTGGCCGTAAAAAATGAAAATCATACTCCAAGTTATAGATATTGCGAAACTCGTACTTTGTAATGATTCCTCTTTACAACATCTATCATGTTCATTTATTTGTTAGATGCTCATTGCGAGCGAATTCGTAATTGTGCCGACCGTCAAATATGGTTCCGTCATAACATAATGCTATAGTTAGGTAAATCTAGGAAAATTGAACAAGTCAAATCAAAAAAAAAAAAAAGCCTAGCTTTAGCAGTAATTTCACAAACGTTCAAATTTACTATTCGATTGCTACAGATACACGAGCTTTGAGCGGACGCGGACGCTACTACCAATTAAATATCTTAGTTTTATTTATGTGCGTAGCGTTAAGTAACCGTGTTTGCTTTTATACGGTTTTCGCTCGCACTAACTCCTGTTCATTTATTCTATTTGGACCCGAGGATAATACCAAGTAGTCAACTAGTTATTAAAGCTACACTCCGAACGGAAGATAGCATAATAGCCAATCGAATATTAATGTTACATTTCTTTATAAGTACTTCTAAAGAAAATACAATTAAATTCTCATATATGTAGGTACATATTATACACTATTGAAATAAACATGACTATGTACCTATGATGATATAGTAGGCTATATCATCATAGGTTAATATAGATGTAGGCAACTATGTTTTATGTTCAGAAATGTTGATAATATACGAATTTATTTCTAACCTATGTATGGCCTTATATCATCGTCTTGAATAGAATAACGTAAATCTACGCGAGTTGTACGAAATATCGGAATCTCTAAATTAAACATACTTACTTAGTTTGTGGTTCACATAGCAGTGACGTCTTGAGATAAATAACAATAATGGGTAAACTACCGCGGAACACTTATCACCATCATCATCATCGTGACCCAATAGTTTTAATGAAAGTCAGGCCGCTGCTGGTAAATCGATTAGTTCCATCAGAACCGATAGCATCAGTAGGTAGTTAGCTATCATTGTCTATGGCAGAGAACTAGTGATAGGCTCGTGTAATATTTTTTTTTCTAGTTATTTTTACTTTCTTTAGATCACATAGTTAGATTTAGGATTGTAAATTAATTCCAAATCTAACTAAATAAATAACATCTATACTAATAACATTTATATCTATACTAATGATAAAGCTGAAGAGATTGTTTGTTTCTTTGTTTGAACGCGCTAATCTCTGAAGTTACTGGTCCTATTAAAAAACATAATTCACTAATAGGAAGCTACGTTATCCCCGAAGGTTATAGGTTTATCATCCCGGGAACACGAGTGGAACCGCGGGGAACAGCTAGTTTTAGTTAGCATTAATATAACTAAATAAATGTTTATACTTCTTTCCGTTAAAAACCAATGGCTTTATATCTCTAAAAAACAGTTCCCGTGTATTTTTGTCACCTCTAACTTAAACTATGATATGCTTAGTCGAGTATGTAAATTCAGATACCTAATAAATAAAACTAAATATGTTGAATAAAATGATGTTCACATCACTATGCATAGTAGGTACCTATACGCGACCCGTTACCGGTAGTCAAAAGATTAATGATACCAACTTCATTGTTTGTAAAGTTAGAAAAATCATCTATTAAATCTACGCCGTCCATCAATGCTCGAGTCAGAGTTGAGTGGGCATCAGACTGACGACGTGTCTGTATATTTTGGATACCTCTGTTTATTTAACTCGCGAAACTTGACAGGCGATATATTTTGTTATACTTTTTTATTCATTCAGAATTTCCTATGGGTATACCTACCAATAACCTTTGTTGATTTATGAAGCTTTTAAAGTGTACATTTATTTTGTGATTTTGACGTTATATCCAACCAAAATTTTCTCAACCAAAATGCGTGTGCTTATTGTTAAGAAATAACGACTCGTAAATTTTTTGTTGTAAAGTGTTATGTAACTACTACTTTACTACCTACGTACCTGCAAGAGCATCTCTACTATATTCCTACAGGGTATGCTGGCTGGCTCGTCCACCGTCTGACTTGACGACAGAGTAAAACATTTTTCGATCAAACTTCGAAATTAATTTTGAAGTTTCCGTCTGACCAACGTTCAGCCAGATCCAGCGCTGGCTCCGACTGTAAGTCGACTCGCCCCGTCTAAAACTTATAATTTTATAGCCAAGTTGAATATGGGGAAAATATATCTACTGAATAACTTTGTGTGCCCAACTATATATACATTTTATTATTATTCTATCTAAAAATTAATCAAAATTTATATTCTCTAAAATAAAGCTTTTAAATTCATCTTTCAATAAAATCAATCAACCTAACTTACATACTGTTATCGAAATCGTTCCTTTGCGAGTAATTCCATCGGTCTGAATAATCAAACTTATTCGTAGCCGTACGTAGTAAATTTACATGTTATTTTTTTCAAAAATATCGTTCTGAATTCAATGTTTCGACGGTTCCATTTGCAATTTAAATTCGCCGCTTGAGAGACGCGTGTCTCCAATATTGACTCAACGGATAGAAGTAGGCACTCGTCAATGAGCTATAAAAAGCTCTGTAGAACTCAATTCCTTTTGTATATTACCTATAAATCCTACTAATGATAAATTTAATGTGAAAGTTAGTTGTGTGAGAAATGTGAAGATGTTTGTTACAATTTCACGCAAAAACTGCTGAACGGATTTGGAATTAACATGGCACAAAGTTTATTTATTTATTTCAGAACAATAACGGAGTACTATAAAATATAAAAAACGATAACAACTGCAGTAGTTAAAAACTGTGTCGCAGCTAACGCCTGCCTCAGAGCATCAATTATTGAGGTTCTAAATAATTTAGGTAGTTACATGAACACATAACATATAGGTATGATAATATAAACTAAAATATTGTGAACTGTGTAATTTCTTTAAATGATTTATATGCTGTCTATCTTGGGAACGAGGGAAAAGCCACGGAGAACAGCTAGTTTGATATAATATGACATTATTCAAAAATATTAAATACTAGCTGTTCCGCGCGGTTTCACTCGCGTTCTTGGGATAAAAATTAGCCTATAACCTTCAGGAATAATGTAGCTTCCTATTAGTGAAATAATTTTTAAAATCGGTTCAGTATAGTTTCGGAGGCTATTCAATGCAAACTAACAAACAAACAATCAAATCTTTCCTCTTTATAATATTAGTATAGATATATTAAAAATCGAAGTAAAATAAGAGATTACAAAGAGTAGAAAAAGTTTATTCTTTTCTGTGAAATACGTTACGGACTCGACATTGTTTGTAAAATCATAAAGTAGAATGACAGAGAACTCACAATTCCTAAAACAAAGCTGATTTTGTAATAGTTTTAATATATAGGTACAAGCACGTCAGTAAGTAGATAAATCCCACCAAACGAAATAATTTCACATTCGTAACTCTACGGACGCAGTTACTGCAACAGACGGCCCGGAAATACTTTTCGGATGTCCGCCGGCAATGTGCATCTCGCTTTTCTACTGATAGGTAAAATCTATAGATTACATGCATTAATCATTTTTACTTTTAAATAAATTCTATTTATTTGAATCTGATTTAATAGAAGATGTATTTTAGAATAATACCTACTATTCTTCTAGATAACTGACCTTTTATTAATTTATTATTAGTTAGTACAAATGCAAAAGTTAATTCGTGTGTATTTGTGACAGAATTGGTAGGTATACCCTAAAATAACGGATACTTTAAAAGCTTGATAAAAGTTTTATGACACATTATTACTAGTGGCATAGTATAAAGAGAGGGGAAGTAGGTTATCTTCATACAAACGCACCGCGCGCGGCTTGTATGTGTGCGCTATTGTATCTATGTGTCGACGCACGCACACTTTAACAAAATCTCGACCCGTTTCTCAGTGCGCCAGTCGGGGCTAACACTGCACAAGGTTCGCGCGCGCGTCACGGCTTTTCGGCACCGTTAAATTCATCAATATCATCATCAAAATGTCTGATAATCGCAGAAGAACGTATTGCTGTGTGTTTGGGTGTCTTAATAATTCATCGATTCCAGACCTGTCTCTGTTCAGATTACCTATTGAACAGGAAAGGTAAGTTAGTCACTTATTCTAGTATAATATAATTTTACTTGATGATGAGATACCTACGTACTTACATATTTTTTGTTTGTATTAGTTTTCTATCACACAGGAAGTAGGTAGGTAGGCCTAATTTCCTACTAGAATGTATTAGGTACTTTTGATCTGGCAATTGGTTTGCCGCTATTTCTTTGTTTACGTTTAGTTATGCCGATTTCTCAGTATTGTAGGTATAGTAACTAAGTACCTACCTACTTACAGAAAATCGTAATTCAAAATAAGTACGTACGAGTACCTAATTGACTAATAGTAAATCAAATACATATAAAACAAAGTTCGAATCATAACAACAAATTCGATTATAGTCTAAGAGACTATAGTCGTTATTTTTTAATGTTGTTTTTGTTTCTTTTAATGATACTATTTCATTCACTTTATTCATTTTTTGCGGTTGCTAGCGAAGCGCGAACAGCCGCGCAATTATATCGCGAATTGGGCCGGAGATAGCCTACTCCCTCTTCTTTATACTATGCTAGTGGCAATACTTTCCAATTGCCTAACTATGCTATTGTTACGTATTGTAAAGTAAGTAGTTATGAACAGCTGTGGATTTTCACAGGGCGATAATGTGATTATGTGAAATGTTCTACAATAAACGGATTAATGTTTCTATATTCGTTGAAAGGATTTTATTTATCAAATCGTATATTATGTAAATCAAATATAACGTTGAAATTTTGGTAGTAAAATTTAATGAATAATTTTACCCCTAAATATGCAGTAAGCAATATCAAAATAAACATAACCTACTTCAACTATAATACTGCCACCTCGAATTTTGGGATTATTGTCTAAATTAATCCTGTATTGTACTCATATATCAACACTATAAATCAATCATCTAAAACATAAACTAAGCCATATTAAAAGTGTTTAAATATACTTAATTATGTAGTTACAGGAACGGTAGTAATTAGCTTCCTGAGTGAAAATGATTAAAAACAAAAAGCTCTGAAAGCTCGATAAATACTGCGTATATTTTGTAAAGCTAATAAATTTTATAATATCCGGAAGGTACTGGTTAAAGGAGTCGGCTTCGTTTAGCTGCGCTAGATAACTTGCTGCAATAATTTATTAATTACATGAACTCGCCGCCAATGGGCGAGATAACTCAGCATATTTGTTTAAACTTATATGAATTTTAATGATAATTATTTATATAAGAATAGTCTTGGCTGCTTAAGACACTTAGTGGGTGGATGGATATTATGTTTCACATTAGTTGATTCGACGGAATTAATCCCGTTCCAAAAGTCAGTGAGCTCATGTTAAAATACTATAGCCAAATCAGTTAACATGTTTTTTTTTTATTTATAAATATTTTTCTAATATGTTATGTAAACGTAGAAATATACGTTTACATAACATATTAGAAAAATATATCAAAATAAGAAACTATCTATTTTTCAGGAGATAAAAAGGTTCAGATAACAATAAAATTATTAGTAAATTTATCTTCAATATTTTTTACGAAATATAGGTTAATTCGTCGAAAACAGTCTGTTTATCTGTCTGTCTGAGCTGGGCTCCGAATAATTTTCGACCTTCATTACGCGTTGTTAATAGGATACTTGGAATTTATAAATAGAGTTAGGTAGTTTGTTACGTCTCTTAAGCTAGATAAGTAAAAAGTGGTTCTCTATCGATACTCGTAAAATAGGTATAATGTCATAATTTTGTGTGGCATAATTTTACATATCCTAATAATCTGCAAGCATAATAATAATTACGCATAAATGTTTTGGCATAATCGTGTTAGTTAACCATAACTGAAGTTAGCATGGCAATAAACGAGCATAATATTTAGTGGTAAACACATACTACCCATGCAAAACAGAAATGTTCGCGGCGCGCGAACCTTAATCTACAGTCACAGTATAGTATCTATATATAGGTAAGTAAATTATATTACCTAAATTGTCTTTTAACTTTTATGCGTACAAAATAATATAGCCCAAAAGATCATTACGCCTAACTCAACAGTATTCCAAATACTGTTTATGTAATATTATGCCATTAAAAGTTATGCCTAACTCATTTTGCAAAGTAAATTAGTATTAAAAAAGTTATGCGAAAAGGTATCCCGTAAAAATTCAGTTAAATACTAATAAAACATAAACGTATACGCTAACATTCACATTCATGGTTGCTAAATTACATCGCCTGAAAAAAAACCAGTACGATATTTTACCAAAAATTTCATAACAGACCCTTAGGCCTGATTCAGACGTCTTTACAGAAGTAATAAGTGTCATCATACTTATAATATACGTCCTTTGAATGTGGTTACTGGTATTATATGTAGATTTTTCTAATTCTCGCACTTGCGGAGGCCAAAGCCGGGGATGAAAATATATTTTATTTTAACGTCGCTATAAATCTTCTCAGGCAAGCTGTAAAATGCGAGAACCTTCGTTCAGGAGTATATGAAGTGCGCACATAAATTCAACATATTTGCAGTATTACCCTTGCATTATATAAAATAAAGTCGCTTATTGTAAACTAAAACATAATTTAAATAAAATAACAAATACTTACTTTAATCTAATTAAACATTAAAATAGAAATACAATTTTTTTGTGATGAATTTTCAGTTTTTTTTACTCGTTGCCTTTATGTTTTTGAATGTAATGTAAACCAGCATCTTAAATTAATTTATTAGATTCGTGTGCTGCTTTTTCAGCTTGCCGTCTTTTGAGGGGGGTTTCGAAATATCTCCAGCATTGTTCTCCGAGAGATCAATGGTTATTGATATTTGCATTTTGACTATTTTCTCTATGTACGTAGTTTTAACATTCTTTTTCCCTTACATTGAAGAGTTTTATCATTATTTACTATTCATATTTTAATAATCATTTAATACAAGACCCAGAATACCTTCACTTCGAGTTATCAAACAAGTAAAAGAACCCTTTAAAATTGAAGACATATCTAAAGCTACACACGAAGGTATGGATTGAAAATAATCCAAGTAGAAAATTAATCCTTGATTACGTTCCACTCCTACTGAGATTTGAGAGGGAGATCAGGGATATAAAGCTGTACTAGAATAAACAATAATAGTTAATAATCTGAAGTAATTGTATGCATACTATAATACCAATTACATATTGATGATTTAGACATCAGACCATTTTGTACCATTTTAACAGGTTTTAAAAGTGTCTTTTTAAAACTCTTTGATTATCAAACCGTCTTACTGATGGTGTCATCATATCAGTCGAAAGACGTCTACAGCTGGACAATAGCCTCCCCCAAGGATCTCCACGATGGCCCGACTTGCGCTATCCGCATCCTTGTGGGGCCTGCCCACGCTGTACTGGTGGTTTAATTTGCACTCTATATCAGCCTACACAATTCCTTCCTTATGTATCATAATATATATCATTTTTATGATAAATTTATATATTTTGCTGACCTACAATACCTACAAAATCAGTGAATATTAAAATTTATCAAATCCGGGATTAAACATTGTAATTTTTTACAATCTTACAAGGTTATTCACCTTGTTGCTAATGCTGATCAAAACTGATTTTGTTATCAGCAAATGCATCTGATTTACATGATAAGTCGTTCCATTTTCATTTATGGCTATGGTTCAACTTACATTGGTATCTGCATACCTATTTAGTGAAAACGAACCCTTTGCCTACCTGAAATAACTTTTAAACCTGTATCTGTATTTTATTCAATAATATTTTTGGCTTAGGTATATTTTGTTTGTGCATTGATTTATATCAACATTCGGAAATAAATGAACAACATGCACCTGACAATTAGATAAGATTGGTATGCAATAAAAAATATTATCACGCAAGTTATATAACATAATAAGTAAATTTTGAAATTACCACCAGAAAATATACATTACATTTGAATCCACCTTTTCCCAAATTCTACATCGGAACGAAATATCAATAAGCTCAGGGTGGCAATTTATATTTTCGTTGAGAGATCCCCTCACTAAAAGATCAATTTCGCGCTTGGACAAGTTTAATGTAAACTTAAGTGCCTAGGGGAGATACCGCCAAATGAAAGCCGGCCGTGTTGCGTTAACAAATGTCTCTATATATTGAATTTTTCGCCTTAGAACAAGGAAATCTAATTGAAACTACTTCAAAAACTAAGTACTTTGTAAAATTAATTAATGTACATTAAAAAGATAATAATTATCTTATATCTTTAAATAAAAGGCTTTCAACGAAGATTCGACAGAACGTATAATAAAATAAAAGATATTAAATACTGAAGGATGGGTAGAGTTAACATGCCTACGGTTGTAAACTCGGTTGAAGACGATGGAATGGAAAACTTTGATCGAAAACCACACGTAGCAAGAAATGTTTTAGTCGGGGAAAATGTTCTCGCTACGAGAAGTTTCATGGATTTTATCGAATATGCTGCAGCCAGGATTGCCGCACTCGCGCGCGCCCGCGCCCGCCAAACAAGTTCCGAACACTTGGCGTGTTTGATCCGAGATACTCGTGAGATGGATTCTGATTGATTTTATCTAGTCATGTTTGTTTTGAGAAAAAGTTGCGAGCGTCATACGAATCCTTGAGAAACTCGACGTTCACATTACGTAATGATGTGTCTACAATCTCTTCGGGGATTTATTAGCTAAAGGAGAAGATCATCTTTAGAATAGGTATATTTTTATATTATGAGATATGTAATATTTTTTAATTATTGTAACCTAAACGACCTGTGTCGTTTTTGAACGGATTGAAATTATAAACAGTTGATATAACTATCTTTGTAGTGAGTTAATTATGTATATTACTAGACCATGCTCGTATCATAATTAAGTATATCCCCAGTAATATAGTTATGAACCGCTTTAATATTACTATATCACGATTTATAATTGTATCCCTAGGGATATATTTATATCACGGCTACAACTATCTTACTGCGACACCGCAAGTTCAATAAAAGCTTGTAAAATTGCCAAAACTAAAACACTTAAATTCATTGACGAAACAAGCAATAAATAAGATAAAACTAATAGCTAAAAACATTGGTGAGACACAAATTAATCTCCAAACAAATAGTCCAACAGCAGGTGTAAGCCGTAATAGAAAGCCATTTGTTTACCGTCGGCAAACTTCACCTCGTAACCCTAAAATCTAATTGGATTTAATTCCATTAGCAAAGGTCCAAATGGGACCCCTTAATTGTGCTGACCGATGCCGCTTTATTATGTGAGCCGTGGCATTGGACCTCGCCCGTTGTCCGAGCGTCATGTTATAATGGAAAACACTTACGAAGGACCAATATTGGCCAGATGTACTTATGCACAAACTGAAACGTGCTAGTGTCTATTAGATTTTTTATGGACCATTTTAGATAGAACATCCTCACTCAACATGAGTTTGTTCCTTCGTAAAGCAGAGACGCAGTACGCTTCACTTGATGGTTAGTGAGACTAGCAGCAGATTCCTGTGATCGCCAATGTATTTTGAGGTATCAAGATACAATCTTGTAGAACAAGAACTGTAATTTGTGTAACCTATACCTATAGTATAGTTACACTAATTGCTATCTCGATTTCAGACCCTACACCGCCCTACACACCCAAGTGTTAACAGTTTGCGGAAGCGGAATCTAATAACACTGAAACCTCTGGAATTAGCGCGTTTTCTTACGAGCTACTGTACGACACAATTTGCGGTCACGGCACGACAATCCACCTACATTGTCGTACGATTTTCCACGAATGACGATTCCGCAGCTACAAGGCGCAAGTTATACTTAGCGAATGCCAAATATCTAGTAATAATACCTAGTGTATCTTGTGTTATAATGTCATACGGCGGCATGAGCAAGTTCGTAGTTGACGTGACAATTGGCGGACACCACCTACTACACCACAGGTCGTGGGTTCAATTCCCATCCAGGACAAACATTTGTATACATGAACATGTATGTCTGTCGGGAGTCTGGGTGTAATTATCTATATAAGTATGTATACCTACGTCGTGGCCAGATTTTAGAATTACCTAATCACTTAATGGTCCATTTCATGACATGGTTATATATATTATTATGATATTATGGCTGGGTAGAACTGACCATATGGATTCTAACATTTCAGTTATCTTCTGTTGCAAGGAAAATGCAGTCATACATAAAATATTTGTTGCTCCTATTTCATAAATAAAAGTTTTCTTTCCAAGTATTACTGTTAGTCCAATGTACATACTGAAACAATGTATACTGAAACTGAAATATTATTCCCATGCATAGATAGGATAGTAAAAATACTTACCTACAGGTCTACTAAATAGATAGCATATCACCAGAAGCACAGTATAATATTGGAATATTCACAGATTGTTAAGAAACGTTTCCTAAAAGGCTTCAAAGCAAAACTTCCTTTAATTTAACTACAACATCAGTTTCCTATTAGACTCAACGCAATTACTTGTACCATAGTCCTTATTCTAAGAGGCTTAAGACCATTAGTTAGAACGAAAACGACAAACTTTAAATAAGTATACCACATTTAGCCTAGATTTCAAACCCGTCTGATCAGAATTCATATAAAATATCATTAAAGAACTTTTGAATTATCATGAAGCTAGTTTGAAATTAATAAAGCTTAGCTTTTTGCTGGTCATCCTGTTTTGTTTTATAATCCTATAAGGGTTCCGTTTTTTCCTTTTGAGGTAAGCCCTAAAAATGGTCAAATTTGTTGGTAAAAATATTGAGTAGGTATGTAGTTATGTAGAAATCGTATATACGAGAAGTACATAGGTATTTGACGTGATTTTCATTCAACATAAATATTTTGGGCACTTTATCCGCCAAACCCACATTCGTATCTGGAAAGATAAAAACAACGAAAATTAAATCGCGCACGTCGCCTCGGCTATCTACATTTCTATCGATCTTTATAACTGATCACGATTATCACATTCAATAAAGTACAATAAATACTCTGCAGTAAAGTGAACTCTTGCATTTGCTGACACTCACTTAGTAGTGTGTAGAGGGAAAATATCGGTGGTTTTATACATTTAAAAAAAAATGCCTCCAAATAATAAGGAACCTCCAATTGAAAATGATCCTGAAATACAAGTGGCCGCGTCAAAGTTTCCACTTCCACCTACAGAACAAAATTCTCAAGAAAGTGATATTTTGAAATCGTTTCAGGCAGTTGTATATATTCTCAGTCACACACTTATAGGTATTGTTGTTGGTGTTTCAATTATATTCTCATTTAGAAACGGAATCCCACTTTCAACGACAAATCTACATATTTTATTATGTGTTGTGGGGGTAAGTTTATTTTATTATTTCTATTTATAAAGATGAATTCAATGTATTATATTTAGTTTTCACAGTTTTTTTATTCTAGTAAAATAGTGTAACATAGTGGAGGAATGGCCTCCTTTTTGTACTCGTTAGTTTCTTCGAGCTCCTTAGAGCGAGTGGACCCACTGATAAAATTCTGAAAATTATTTTCGTAATAAGAAGCTACTTTATTCCCGATTGAAATAAGCTATTTTTTTATTTCGGGTACGCATTATAATTTAACTTTACGCCCTACAGTTTGCCTGAAGTCCATCTATAAAAACACAAATATTTTCCCATACCCCAGAGGGTTGAATTTTGAGTAAAATTATTTTTGCCCTGTGACTAACGTACACTTCCTGTTCCAAGACGAATCCAAAAACCCCATTTATTTAAATTGATTCAGTAGTTGAGGCTGTCATAGGTAATAAACTATCTTACATATAATACAAAGCCATTATTATCTTCATGATAAAAAATGAGATAATTGTATCAGTTAAGTCTTCTCTTTTTTAGGATTCCGTAGTCAAACATGTAAATCTTATAGTTTCGACATACTTAACCTAGTGTATATGTTGCTCATATATAAACTTAGATATTTTTAACTGATTCTACATATAGGTGAAAGAATTTTTAAAATCAATTTTCAAACTGATATAGTAATTTGAAATCATTTTAGTACCAATTTTTAATGGCACATGGAATATTGTGCCTGGCGTCTGAGAACAGCTGGTCATCACGTTTGAAGCTTGTGAACAAGCGGCGTTTCCACTGGATCCTACAGATTGTGGGCTCAGGGATGGCTCTCGCTGGAAGTTTTATAATGACTTTAAGCAAAAACATTCACTGGAATACTCTTCATGGGCAATTTGGTAAGTTTACTTAGTATTCAATTTATTATTTCTGCCGTACTTAATTATATCTTGATTTCTTATCCAAATAGATTTTTTTATGAATCTATAAATTTATTTGAAACTTGTTTTCTACCTCGCAATTTTAAATTTTATCCTCCGAGGGGTTGAATTTTGAAAATTTGTGTGAAGCAAGTATTAATCCTTAATTAATACCATTATGCCCATAGTTATATGGAAGTTTTAAGGTCTTACGGTTTGAACTGTGCATTGACAAGTCTATTCAAATACAATCACAATTAAATTTTCTAAATGGTCTGTAATCTACTCAAATGCCATTGAAATCATTTTTTGCGTTGTAGATTTAATTGCCGTATCAAGTTAGGTTGTTTATTAAGTGTTACGTGTATGTTTTTTTCAGCGCTCGTGTCAATGGTATTTACTGCAGTGAGCTTAGTGAATGGACTTACTTCTCTTTACGCTTTTGAATTCCGCAAATTCCTACCGATGAATCTCTCCAAGCTTTCTCATATATGTTTTGGTACAGTAGCTTTCGTTACTGCTTCTGTATCCCTTATCTACGGTTTCGATAAAATATTCTTCAGAATGTGGATTACTAATGAACTAACCAACACTATCATTGGATTCACCTGCGTTATGACATTTATCGTTATCGTCAATCCTTTAATTACCTTTGGAGCCAAATCGATCAATATTGTTAAGAAGTAATTTTTGGGTTTTTGGGTGGAATTTAGAAATGAGGAAATAGTGAAATACACTTTAGCATCTAAAATTGTCTGGCATATTTCTTTATTTCAAAAAGCCAACCTTTACTTTACTGCTAATTGCCTTAAATTCAAATTTAATCTTACTTCTTATTCCCATATTTTTGCCTGTCTAACTTCAAAAGTTAGAAGCCTGTTACTATCATATTAAAATATCTGAAAATGGGATATTTATAAGTTTAGTGCATTTGGTTGCTGTAAATTAAAAAAACCCATAATTTGTTATGTTAGATCTGAATACAGTTCAATTTTGCTAATTCTGAATTGACTTTATTTATAAAAACAAAGGGGTTCCTTTTGTAATGCAGAGCATCAAAATAGGTACAATGATGTTATTCATAGGGTTCATAAATATAGTTCTAATAAAATATGTAGTTCGTAAAAACAAAAAACAGTATATTTTTTTTGTTAGTGTGTGACATCGTAATGAAAACTGAAACCATGGATTCAGTACACCATTTTGGATAAGGGTTCCACAGGACTTAGGTAGTAATTAGGTAAAACATACATTTATAGACCTTGTCAGGCGCTACAATATTAAAAAGTAGTAGGAGATAGGTTTGTTCGCAGCTTTATAAATAAAAATAAATAAGCAACAATTTAACGATAAGTGCCCAAAATAACGTACAGAATCCAGAGTTACAGTTTACATACACCCGGTATAATTAATGATATTGGAAATTTAAAAGCCACAAATATGTTGGTACTGATATAAAATTCACTCACACAATTCACAAATCTCTATTTAACATTTAAAAATGCCGAATTTTCAATAAGAGGATAGACCTAGGATAAGCGATTGAGAAATACATGAAAATCTGTTGAAAGTTTTAAAAAAAGTTTTAAAGAAAGATTGATAGTTTTAAAAAAAGTGTTTCGTATGATGTTAAAAACATGAAAACTACGAATATTTGCTAATCGTATATGGGTATAATAATTTCATTGATAGCGAATATCAATCAAATCGTTTTTGCAAATAATCCACGATTACTTAATATACCAAGTTCAAATTGTAATAATATCATTAATTTATATCGTCTTATTTGATTATTTATTCGATTATGTATAAGATAGGCCATGATATTGACATTACACATGTGGCTGACTTTGGCTAGCTAGAGTCTAGCCTAATCTATTAAATTAGTAGGCTATAGATTATTATTAGTATAGCACAGAGAAGATAATATAGTAGTTTGTAAGAATTTCATTATTCAATGGAGCCGATTCTGTTGTTTACGAACTTAACTAATATTAGACAAGTCACCTCTCTTTTATGTTAACCTTATTGACAAAAGATAGACCATTTTTAATGCTGTCAGTTTAATCCATGCCGTCGTAATGTACGGGTAAATAGTCGTGCGTGACTAATAAAGATCACGCTTAAATTCACGTTGAAATATGTGATCGGATTAAACTGACAGGACTAAAATATCTTGCATCCCATTCTTATATATACTATTAGAAAGAGATATAGTGAGATTCAATTTATTTAGTTCGTAAACAACAGAATCGGCACCATTGTAGACTTTAGCATCGGGACTTGAACGAATGTGCGTGAAAATCACGATATCAACCAATACGTAAAATAATAATACTAGGTATATGTACGCACTTGCGCATTCTTTTTACTTTATGACGACACGTAAAAACCAATCTACTGTAGGTAACCAATGCGCGATGATGCTTGCTTTAGATTATGAAAATATTTTAATATGATATACATATATAATATTTAAAAGGATTTTCTTGTTTTATTTATGAGATAAAAATGTATTTAATATATGATAATAATAAATTAATTAAGGATTTAAAATGTTTTAAGCTCGTAGGTACCTATATTGTGAAGTAAATAACAGAAGAACTTACTCGCCTTATGCTTTAAAAGCATACCCCGCTCATGTCAATGACCTCGAAAAAAATCATTGCAATTATGAAAATTGTCTTGATCTTTACTCTTGCGAGGGTCGCGGGAAACCGCTGTATGCAGGTAGCGCAAGACCAATCAAGGAGATCCTTAAGGGAGGTCTTTGTCCAGCAGTGGACATCTTACAGCTGACATGATGATAATGAAAATTGTAGTATAAATATATTACAACCATTGCACTGTTTCATGTGCATGGTGACGTTACAAACAAAATACTACACTTTAAATGGGTCTTTGTACTTTTAAAATTCGTGAAATTCCCATCTGACTTTATCTAATCTATAGTCATATCTAGATTCGATACAAAAAAGCGAAACAGTGTGATACTATACTATTACCAATTTGGTATCAGTAATCTATGCTTGTAGGTATGTGGGTAACATTATATTCCTTTCCATGTGTAGGTAATGCAAAAGCATTTATTACAATTCTCTTTAGACCGCACTTCACACTTACTTGTTCACGCATTGGAGGTAGTTCAGTTATTTTCTTTTCTTTTGAGTTTTGTGAATAATGGCACCTAATATTGTGGATATGCCTGCTCATTCAGAACCTGATAATGATAGGAATGCTAGACCAAAAATTACGTCAGGACCACCGGGAAGATCTCAAGAAAACCTGTTTTTGAAAATATTTAAATCTTCATTGAATTTATTAGCACATATTCTCGTTGGGGCTGTCGTTGGAGTTCCACTTTTGTTTGCATTCAGATCGCCAATGCCTCTAACAGCAACACCACTTCATATTGTATTATGTGTTCTTGGGGTAAGTCAAACTTTTTTAATCTTTCAAAAATATTCTGATCTTCATGTTTTTATTAGATTTTCACACATAATATTTTATGCGTTTTCCAGTATCAACTTCTCATGTCAGAAGCTATTCTGAGTCTTTCCTCTGAGAATGGCTGGTCATCATACCTCAAGTTGGTGCACAAGCGCCGAGCTCACTGGATTTTACAAATCGCTGGGTCAGCCCTGGCTATAGCTGGTAGTTTTATAAAGATTTTGGATAAGTCCGTTCATTGGAATACCTACCATGGACAATTCGGTAACTGCAACATTCGTATTATTTATAGTTATAGTTCAATTTGCTATAATAAGATATTTGCTATAATAGATCTCATCATGACCATCTCATGTAGTTACTTTATTGTGTATGAAAGGTCACCAACTTTCATCTATTTTTTTTATTTTTTTATTTAAATTTAAAGTAATAAACAAAATCAATTTCATAAATTAATCTTTCTTATTCACAGGACTCGTGGCACTCGTTTTTACTACAGTCAGCTTAGTGAACGGTGTGTCGTCTCTCTGGGCATATGAACTTCGCAGATTCTTACCTGGAAACATCTCCAAGTTGACCCACATTTGCTTTGGAACAGTCGCATTCGCTGCTGCTGGTATCAGTCTTTGCTTCGGGTTTGAGAAGGCTATGTTCAAAAGTTGGGCCACTGAAGAGTTAGCAAATACTTTTATTGCGCTCACTGCATTGCTAACTTTCATCGTCATTGTCACCCCTATGCTTACCTTCTATACTAAATTACGGGTTATTATTAAATAATGTTCGTAGGTAGAATAAAATAAGCAATTTTAAAAATAAATTGTGAACAAAAAAGTAAGATCTGAATCCAGCATGAAAGTTGTTAATAAATTGTAATGATTTTACTTAAAAATTGTATCTGTTTCCGCTATAAATAATTAAACATTTGAACCTGTAGGTAGTTACAGCCACCTTGTGATAACATTCAGTTATACGTAAATATCGTATTAATTTTATCTGGACATTAGATAACACGTCCATGATATTGAAAATACTATATCAAAATAAGATAATTATTTAAAACACTTGTCAACTACACAGAGGTAGGGCTATTTTTTCCTTTTTTTCTGAAGTAAACAAGGAACCCTTATAGTATCGCTATGTCCGTGATGTCCGTCCGTCTTTCCGCGGCTTAGCTCTTAGTAGGTACATGTAAATAAACCCGACAAAGTGGTAAGATAAAATCATGTGTAGGTAAGATAAAATCATAATTACTTTTTAATTTCTTAAAAACTATTTCAGGTAAATGTTTCATATCTAATCTAATTAGTTGTATACCTACTCTTTTTTTGTAAATCGTGAAATTATCATGCGGACATGTGATTAAGCGATAATATATTTTATATCTTTTTCTATTCTGCTTTGTGTGCATATCTTCAGAATTAAGTCATTCACGTGAAATAAATTATTACCAACAACTATAGTGATCATAATTTTATGCTAAGTACATATATCATTGTTATACATTAATCACGTTTAAGCTTAATATACGAGTTACCTACTCTCGAAATCTCTTAATACATGAATAATTACCTCATTATAATAAGGTTTAATTAGTAGATATCTATCTAACCAGTAATTCTAACAATCTAAAATAGAAAGACTTGCAATAACCAAAAGAAAATAAACAATCGGCAAGGGAGGAGTATACAGAAAGCTATATCGTTAAATTCGATTGGTAACAGGTAAGCGATCACAACGGATAACTACGAGGTACGCTCCCACCTATCTTTATGGCATCTAAACATATAAAGGAAACTCCGGGAAGAGTAATGGCTCTCGATACGCACATTCTGGAATAGAGTATTGTTGCCATTGCTAATGTTTGAGATGTACGGCCATATCTTTTGATAAATGCGCCACTACGCGCAGGAGTGTCGGACCTTTGACCGAGTGCCTACTGTGACATTATTCTATTCATTCGTATTCTATTGGCGTCCAATGTAGATATATGAACAGGTGGATATGACAATTAAAAAAAAATATTCTCTTCAAATTGATTGATTTAAATTGAATAGCGATTTTCTTGACACAAATATCCTCTCTGGTAGAGGCATGTTTATATTCATAAGTTTAAGAAATTCCAAATGATTCAAAGGTAAAAATTGGGTTTCTGAGAAAATAAGCAAAAAATCTGCTCTCCATACCTCGCGTCGGTCTAGTTAGACAAAAATTTCCCGGGATAAAAGTAGCCTATATCCTTCTCCATGTCATAGACTATTTGCGTGCCAAATTTCATAGCGACCGGTTCAGCGTTGTAGGCGTGAAAAGGTAAAAAACAAACAGAGTTATTATTAGTATGGATTCAAAATTTGCAATTCGGATAGTTTATTTTTGTAAAATTATAGTTGACCTCTTGACGCCTAAACCAAATTTTAAACATAAAAGCACCTATCTATAACCTCAATATATCTAACCTTTTTGAGATGCAGATAGGTACCCTATAGCATTAAAAGATATAGGCTACTTTAAATCCTAGGATTGCGGATGAAACTGCGAGGGAGCTAGTACTAATGTGAAATCACATCCAGTCGTTTTAAGTTTCCATGGAATTGTGATAATAATAGTGCGTAATATGGTGAGATATTGTCGCATAGTGTGAAGTAGGTACCTTTACTTGATTCTTACCAACACAAAGTTAAAGGTAAATCATTTTAGCCAACAATATAATTGTGATGGCCATTATACTATTGGTACCTTATCCTGAAATAAATCATGATATCTTATTGATAAGTGCTCATACACATAACCATTAAAACCATAATAATATTAGTTATAAATGCGAATAACTCTGTCTGTCTGTTACCTACCTTTTTGCGCCTAAACTGCTGATAAGATCACGATGAAATTGGGCACGCAGAGTAGATACCAATAGAGAAGGACATAGGGTACTTTTTATTTTCAGGGTGAATTCGTGGAACAGATATTACTCGTATTAGTTTACTAAATATATAAAAGGAAATGATGACTAACTGACTGATCTATCAACGTATAGCTCAATCCACTGGATGGAACGGGCTGGAATTTGAGACATAGATTTCCTAGCTGACGTAACCGCTAAGAAAGGATTTTTGAAAATTAAAGGGGTAAAATAGGGAATCGTTGGTGAAATGTAAAAAAAATATGCAAATAAAACTGAAGAAGTCCTGAAAGTATGCATTTACTTCTCTCATAGGCTGAAGGTATGAGAAATGGGTGAGCCCATGCATAAGTTGCATACCTACTATATATATATGTATATATATAGATATCCCTTTACGGTAAATGTTGATCAGACGCGACTTCACGCGAGCACTTTGTTGATCCAAAAACGCATGTTGATCCGGCGCCTTTTGTTGATCCAATATGCATCTCTGGTAACTAATGTGGCTCCAACCGGATCAACATCTACACTCACGGGACTGCTTACTAGCGTTTGCCGAAGTTGATCCGATATACAAATCCACCTTGCGATAGTTACGGAAAATGTTGATCCGATTTAAATGAGCCAATCAGAGCACAGCAAACAATCGGATTGGCTGAAAGCAGCCGCGACGTTGCCGCTGCTCCTCGCGCTGCCGGCAATAATTACCTAAATATTGCCGCGGCATGATTGAGAGAAGTATGTGTTTACATACTGCCGTCTGCCCTACCACTTTCAACTTTCGGCAATCGCATACGTCGAAATAATTATTATAATAATAATTACAGCGTCAGCGCTTTGTCTTTTTAACCGCCTTTAAAAAGGAGGAGGTTCTCTCTTTTTTTTAATGTATGTTCCCCGATTACTCGAAGGCGCCTGGACCGATTAGGAAGATTATTTTTTTGTTTGAAAGGGTTATACTTCACAGATGATCCCATAGTCACCAGGTCAGGATTTGATCATGGGATCCTGGAGAAATCGAGAGAACTCTTCCAATTTTATAGGCACTTACAATGTTTTTCATATAATTTCTAAAGCTATTCAGATGTTTGCGTCTGGTAGTCATTTACGTTGCTGAGCTGATGATGGAAAAATACAACTCCTTAACGGTTAGGAGTTAGGGGATAATTCTTTAGTTATATAATTTGATGTGATGATGGAAGTTACAAAGATAGCTTATACTAGGTCAGTGATAAAACATAATAAACTAAAAATTTAAAAATAAAATATCCTGGGACTTTTTTCACAACAGGACAAACAGACATGTTCATGCACACAAATATTTGTCCTGGTTGGAAATCGAACCTATGACATGACCTGCGGCGTGATAGGTGGTGTCATCTATACTAATATTATAAAGAGGAAAGATATGATTGTTTGCATTGAATAGGCTCCGAAACTACTGAACCGATCTGAAAAAATATTTCACTAATAGGAAGCTACATTATTCCCAAAGGTTATAGGCTACTTTTTATCCCGGAAACGCGAGTGAAACCGCACGGAACAGCTAGTAACCAATAATGTTATGACCACAGATAATGTGGCACCAAAACTGAAATCGCGAAACAAAAAATTTGCTGGTCCATACAGTTTTTATTTAATATGTTTGTATGTATAAACAGCTGTTTTTTTATTCGCGACTAGCTGACCCGATAGACTTTGTCCTGCCCTGAGAACAAAAAAACTACCTACCTACCTACCCTCTACCTACCTACCTATCCCTACCTACCTCTACCTACCACTACCAACCACTACCTACCTCTACCTACTTCTACATATATATATATGTGTAGATATCCGGTAAATTTTGATCAGACGCGACTTCCCGCGAGCTCTTTGTTGATCCAAAAACGCATGTTAATCCGGTGCCTTTTGTTGATCCAATATGCATCTCTGGTAACTAATGTGGCTCCAACCGGATCAACATCTACACTCAAGGGACTGCTTATTGCTTTGCATTTTGAGAAACACTGTATTTAATATTGTTCTAATTGTATCGAATAGTCTATATTCAAAATATGTTTCACCCTTTCTAACTTTATGCCGCATGAAAAGTTTGAGAAACTTAGTAGTAAATTTCGAAACAAATACTGTGGAACGAAAAATCAAGCTTCTGCTATGAATATTAGATAAACAGGTTGCTAAAAGTAAATTTTCAACATTTTTACTTTGTTTATGGGCAAAACTTTGACAAAAACCGAGTGGAAATTTATAGTATTTGTATAGGGTAACTCGTTTACGAAATTTTATTTTCTTAGCTTTAGCCGTTGCAGAGATAAAGGAGTTTGAAAAACGCATTATTTCCATCGGTAATAACTTCTTCGAAGAACAAAAGTTTGAGAAACGCCGAGATTACATTTTAGCAATGTTATTAAACTACGTACACTATAAATTTTGAATTAGTATCATTTAAAATCACAAAGTTATGAAGGTTTATCGGAAACAAAGCAAAACCCTTGTTTTTTTTAATATTTCGTCCCATAGACAAAAGTTTGAGAAACGCTTGCACCGGTTTCTAATAATTTTTACTGAAAAGGCTACATTAAAAATTTCAGACTTCTAGGCCTTACGGTTCCAGAGATATTATGTATGATTCTTAAAATCGTACAAAAGGCCCTTTTCCACCGCTGCGGAAACGAATTAAAAAAATCCCTTCATATATGGTGTCAAAATCTATTCACATGTCAAATTTCACATTCATCAGTTCAGCGATGTGGGTGATGATGACTCAAACGGCTACTCTTTAACTTCCGCCCCACATTCCCGAGGGATCTTAAGTTTTCCCAAATGATGGAATGCTAAGTTTAATCCAAATCCGTTCAGTAGTTTTTGCGTGAAAGAGTAAAAAACATACATAATGGAATCCCGCGGCGTTTCCCTCGTGGTGTTCGATAATTATCCCACGGGAAAATACTATCGGGATTATTCGGGATAAATAGTAACCTATATGTTATTTTAGAGTATGATCTACTTATGTGCCAAGTTTCATCCAATTCCGTCTAGCAGTTTTTGCGTGAAAGAGTAACAAACATACATAATGGAAGCCCGGGGCGTCGCCCTCGTGGTGTTCGATAATTGTCCCACGGGAAAATACTATCGGGATTATTCGGGATAAAAAAGTAGCCTATATGTTATTCCAGGGTATGATCTACCTATGTGCCAAGTTTCATCCAAATCCGTTCAGTAGTTGTTGCGTGAAAGAGTTTCAAACATACATACATTCACACATCCATCCATCCATACATCTATACTCACAAACTTTCGCATTTATAATATTAAGTAGGATTTCATCTTTAGTCCTATAATAAAAGTTGCTTGTTTTCACGAGTACAATAATCCCTAAAATTATCCGGAATGGTAAAAAAATAATAATAATAATAACCCAGTATATGTAGGTATCTACTATGCATTCCATATAACAATCGGTCGGTGTCCGTGGTTAAAAACTGTCCTTAAACTCAAACGCAGCAGCTAACGCATCTTCTTACCTTATTACTCTAACGAATTAATATACGGGGTTCTCTGTCACACGCAGAACGCGACGTTGCCGCTTTGTGTTTCAGTACCTATTCGTCAATTTTGGCTCCGGATCAACTTTGTCGAAGTAAATGTCGCATATAAGTTAAATATATTCAGGATCTACGAAATCACATTCAGTATGATTTTTTCGACCGTTAATGGATCAACAAATAATGGTCAAATCGTTGAGGAGTATGTTAAAAATCTGTAAGTGTAGATCCACCTACGTCACACGCGCATCACAGACGGATCAAAGTATATCAGTTTGCGAGTCGCGGAGCTGAGTATACACGTGAAATAGGTGGATCAACAATTGTTCTAACTTCTCACTGGAGCAACATTTACCGTGAAAGGTTGATTATATATATATATGTATATATATATATATATGTATGAAACATAGGTATATAATAATACAAGCTGACCCGGCAGACGTTGTCCTGCCCTGAGAACAAAAATAAAACTGGGACCTACCTACCTACCCCTACCTACCTTACCTACCTACCCTACCTAACTACCTACCCCTACCTAACTACCTACCCCTAACCTAACTACCTACCCCTACCTACCTACCCTACCTACCCCTACCTATCTACCTACCCCTACCTATCTACCTACCCCTACCTAACTACCTACCCCTACCTAACTACCTGCCCCTACCTAACTACCTACCCCTACCTACCTTACCTACCTACCCTACCTACCTCTACCTACCCCTACCTATCTACCTACCCCTACCTATCTACCTACCCCTACCTAACTACCTACCCCTACCTAACTACCTACCCCTACCTAACTACCTACCCCTACCTACCTTACCAACCTACCCTACCTACCTCTACCTACCCCTACCTACCTTACCTACCTACCCTACCTATCCCTACCTACCTTACCTACCTACCCTACCTACCCCTACCTACTTATCCTATGTCCTTCTCCTGGCTCTAAACTACCTCCCTGCCAATTTTCAGCTAAATCGGTTCAGCCGTTCTTGAGTTATAAGTGGAGTAACTAACACGACTTTCTTTTATATATATAGATAGGTATGATACAACAATACTTATCATACATTTATCATAATAAATTATTCTTTATTATACAGTGGAATTTTCCAAGGTACTTTACTGACATATACGACCATTTCATGAAAATGTTACTAATATACCTTGGAGGAATGTGTTGATGATTTCTTTTGTTATTAATCATTAAATATACTACCATTCTTGTCGCAAATAACATGTTGATAACTTACGACCTATAACTGAGCTGTAATTAGCAAAAAACGTGATACAATTTGAATTTAACGCTCCAACCGAAGGTTTACCCTTAAGTACCATTTCTTTGTACGTAATAAAATAAAGAGGAAATATTCAGTTTAAAATAAGATTATATTATCACAAGTGCTTAATAACGGACATACCAATAGTCAATAGACTATAAAAAATTATAAAACTTAGAATAATATATAATACTATTGATGAATCTACATAATCCATGAATGTTGGTGTCATTATACCAAGACAGAGGCTTATTGAAGACATCACAAATGTAATTAGACCTGAAAATACGTGTATCCTTGAATGGCGATGGGTCCCATAGTAAGCCAACGGAGCAAGGACCAGAGTAATTAAAGCCAATGCATTCGTAACAAAACCTGTAAAATATAATGATGCTTTAACATTAATTTCCAATTTGTTATTTATCGATCAGAAACTACCTACATTATATATTGCTACAAAAAATACTAATTTAATGTTTTATGTAGTTAAAATTACTATACAAATTAGTCTTAGTCTAAGAGGAAAGTTGAATTCTATAAAAATGATGTTGCACACCTTACCAGTTTTACCATGATAATTTGTATTTACGACATGTTCATTTGGCATATACAAGAGTGTGCCAAAGGCAGAGAAAATCAGTGAACATAATTGCAAAAGTATATGAATAAATCGCTTATGACGTAATCGTATAGGTTTTGACCAGCCATTGGAAAGGTTAAAGGTCAGTATCGCCTCCACAGCGAAAAAATGGTACTAAAACAAGTGTAATAAAAATTGTCACACCAAAAAAAAGAAAGACTAAACGCCACGAACAACAAAACTGAAGCCACCATTTTATCTATGTATGAAGGCATTAATTGATGGTTTTGTTCTAGAAATCCAGACATAGTTTGTTTAAATAATTATATGTATATGTAGTATTTGTTATATGTTGTTTATATATTTGTTGTAAATATTGTGCCTATATTAACAAATTTTACAATTGATAAAAAAATAAAAAGTATTATCACGTGATTTCAATTGAAATGTGATTCCGATGTATAACAATAATTTTTACTCCCTTTTTACTAGCTTTTATTCAACTTCTCTTGTTAGTATGTTTAGATCGAAACTGGCAAGTCAATTTTAACCCAATACCCGGTGTTCAATTGATCTGAAATTTGGTGTACATATAAGGTAAGTCCGGTGACAATACAATAATATGGTAATTGATTTGAGCTGATCTAAAAAAAAACTTGATCATAAAAAAATATTTCACCACAACACACCAAACTTTTTCCCAATTTTGCCTACGGTATTCGGTGTATATGTGTGGGTATGCAAACATGTATTTAGTTAGGGGTTTTTAAAGCTTTACATTGGTTGTTCGTGGGTCATAGTCTTTCTTTTTTTGGTCTGAGGGAAAATGTTGAACAGCCAGAATTTGTCATGTTTGCCATTTCTGAAGTAGGTAGGGTAGGTCTCTGAGAATTAGCTAAAATTATAATTATTTACTAACCAGCTCTTATCATAGTGGCACTTTTCTTAGGCAGTAAAATATAAAAATACTTACACCCAAAGTGCACATAAAAGCATGTGCATCACCAGTACTTAAATAATAAAGGAAAATATTCATTAATGTTGCCCCAATAAATATTTGAGAGAGTCCAATACCGATCGCATACAACACACTCTTAGTATATTCGCTTTTAGAATCTATATCCAGAATGTTCAATGTGGTTGCAAATGTCAAACGAACATTTTTGCTAGGTCGTCTGCTGGTTGAATCCAATAAGATACTGGAAGGCTGTTTTGAGATTTTGGGTTCGGTTTCTGTCTGATTGTCCGTCTGGATATCTACATTTTTGTTTTGCTGGTGGGTTGTTTGTATATCTGTCATATTTACGTATTGTGGTGTTATAATTTGTCATAGCTACATTTCCCTAAAATTACTCCAGAATCTTTTACATTTTACGTATTCACACAAAATTGAAAACATTTTTGTAAGCAGTAAAAACGCTGTTAAAGAAATTATAAATTGATTAATCACTGATCGCTGTCATAAATCTAAATCTAACAATCTAGTATAGATAAAAAAAATACCATACCTAACATAGATCTCTTGGACAGGCCATGGTTTATGAAATCAATATACCAACAAAACTCCTTTGAATTTACACAAAACCGCATAGCGCATTTTTTTAGGGTACCGTACTACCACGAACCCTTATAGATACATCATGTTCTTCAGTCCGCCGTCCATCCATCCGGCTGTCCGTTCGTCTATATGTCACAGCTATTTTATTTGTAAACTAAGGTTATCACGCATAAAGGCGCACGTACTTACCTACTAATACATTGTTAGAACATAAATCGTTTTTTTTTCATCCATACATCCATTATAGGATTCGAATTTGCGACCTTTTTCTCGTCGTTCGACGTCACTACCACTGAGCTATCATCGCCTTAAAAATTATGAAAATTGTTTGCTTACGTATGTACATAGTTTTCATCGTAATATTTGCCATTTTAAAATAAAGTGTTGCCAACTCGATACCATAATCACGGTAATATTAGGAGCTACAGAATTGAGTGCTGCTTTACTTCAAAATCTAACGAATTTCTGAAGGATATAAAGGTAGGTAATCATAATTATTGTTATTAAATGTTAAATTAAAAAAATGTTAATAATCTCACTAATATTGTAAATGTAATGCCGCCACTTTTTGTAGCTAAATATCTATTTTGCCCACTGAGGTATATTATTGGCCATCGCATTTGGCATAATCGTCAGGTATCAAAATATTTGCCAAATAAAACAAATTCAAATACGCAACGCCACGTAAAGTGTCGGCATTATAGTTTGCATGTTTGTGCCTCAATCACGCATCAAGAACTAAACGGATTTGGGTAAACTTGACATATATTTTATTAAGTACTTTTTGTCCCGGGAAAACATAATATCCCTCGAGGTCCATCATTACACTTCACACTAAATAATTCAAGGAATACAAATTATTTGTTTCACTTGTCAAAATAATTTATAAAGGGAAAAAGAACACATATGTTGGTATGTATATAATAATAATAACATGAATTATTATAGGTATTTTATGCGGAACTACATCCTACTATACTTTTTAAAGATTTAAATACAACAACAAATGAATAAAAAACACAGAAAAAAGTCAAAAAGTGAGTAATATCTTTTGGTTGTAATATGAAACTAGGCTTTAGTATGCCTGAAATGAAACACCAAGATGAGACTAGAAACCCGGGCACTCCGAAGTACATGTGGCCAAATCTAAAGATTCGCCCGAACAGTCCGTCATTTCCTACTACATATGTCAGGAATCCACTTAAACTGGATAATATGATGAAAACTCCAGCACATGACCCTGAAACGGTAACACAAATCATATTAATATTATACATGCGAAAGTTCTGAACCCTATTACTATCGCATCCGCCTGTGCAAGCTGCTCTCGTCCGTCTGTCCGTCCGTAATAGGTAGACTGTTGAAATTTGTATTTTTGTTGCCGCCATAACCACAAATAATAAAAAAAAATATATAAAGTGTAATATTATGTCATAGTATTATGGGGGCCTCATAAAATAAACTTTTATTTTTGGTAATTAGCTGTATCTTTTGTACCGTAATAGGTGCCGCAGTGTGTAGCTTGATCTGTGGCCGTGTGTACGAGTCCGACTCGCACTTGACCAATATTATTTACATGACTATTTAAAGATACTTGTCTATTAGTTCTACAATTACCGGTAATACAGTGTGCATTATTAAATGCTTCCCATGGGAATTTACTCAGTATAATAACAGCAGCAGTTCCACCTAATGCGAAAATTACTCCACATATCTCCAGGATAAGATGTTCCAATTTTCTGTGACATTCTTTTAAATGCGCAGAAGCACCATTATTCAAATTCAACATAAGAATTCCTGAAGGTATAAACAGTTGATACTGAAATCAAAAGAATAGGATCTTCGATTAATATTATCTATCAAATAATATGCACAACAATAACCTAAGTACTAGGTATTTGGTTGTACCCCATTCGAGGGTGGCTTCAGGCGTGGTTACCTAAATGTTGCCCGACTGAGAGCCCTCTGTGCTCCCCGTTTTGTCCGGTAAGATTGATGCAGCCATCAGAGACTCCCAACTTTAGTCCTTTCCAAAATAAAAAGATTGGACTTACCCCAACAGTACATAAAAGAAGGTGTACGTTTACAGGAAATTCATATTTAAAATCCAAAGTATAAAATAACACTGTTATGGTTGTGGCTCCCATAAATAAATTAGCCAATGCTACAAAAGCTGAACTTTTAGCTTTGTTCGAATAAGCACCTTTTGGTGGGTCAACAAATATAATTTTTACAGGACCAACAAATTCGTGTACATTTTTGCCCTGCGTACATTCGAGATCACAAGCATGATTTGCGAGATCCATTGGTGTATCATGGATACTTCAAATTTTATATTATGTAATAATAACCTGCTGCGCTATGTTAAATAATAATTTCCCAGTAAAAACTTATTTTATTATAATATTGACATGATCAACGACATGTTATTCTTGTCAATAAACTGTCATAAACACAGATACAGATAAATTACAGATAAATGCGTTATTTTCCACTACAATTGGTTATATAGAACATAAACCGTAGAGATCATATCCATACACACAATTTTCTATTTACATTCTTTGTGTAAAGACTAGAGTAAAAATGAAATTGAATTTTTAAATTTTTAAACCAAGACGTTTCTAAGTGTCTAGACTGAATTATTTATTCTCTTCAAAAAATCTAAAAAAATCATAGCCTTGAAAGCGTGCACCGAACAATTAATATTTGAAAAGAATCCAATGTTTTGCACATTCATTGCCGGTATACGATGAACCCGCGAGAATTTCGGGAGTCCCCATTTGTGAGCCAAACATACAAAACCACATGAAAAATATGAACTTGGACTTTATTTCAGGGGCCAAAAGTTTCAAAAAGGCACAAAGAAAAGCTTCTGTATTCGTTTTGTGAGCGTGAAACAGCGGATCACAAGCGTAGGTACGTACACATGACGCGATCCCTTGTCGACGATGTCACGCGGAAGGCAAACTTCATCCGATATTCGAATGGACTTTGAATTGAAACTAAAAAAAATATACCGTAGACGCGTAGGTATTAGATTATATATTTGTATGTACCTAACATATTTTGTGATAACAGACCTCCTAGAAAAATAGAAGAGATAATTTGGTTCTCTTTTCTTGGAAATATTTTCGTGGGATTTGTTTGGGTACAGAAAACATTATTCTCTCTATTATGGCGACCCAAGATATTCACTTTTATTACTATAATTTCTTATATTTATACGTCAAAAAAGCAAACTCGTGTACCTTTGCAGTAATAAAAGGTAATGGTGGTACGCGAAGCGAGGTATCGTTTTGTCGGAGGTTGGCTGAATCTCAGAGGGAAAGTAATTTACTCGAGGATTATGGCTTCATCCCCGAAAGGGCATTAAAAACAAGGTTTTGCTGGTCTATGATACTATGATATATTTCGACGTCAAACTAAAATATGTTTTATTTAGGGTTGTGTAGGTACCTACCTTGTTATAAAAACTTGTTAAGTCCACAAAATGGTGCCGATTCTGTTGTTTACGAACTAAAATAAATTTAATCTCACTATATCTCTTTCTAATAGTAAATATAAGAAAGGGATGCAAGATATTTTAGTCCTGTCAGTTTAATCCGATCACACATTTCAACGTGAATTTAAGCGCGATCTTTATTGGTCACGACTATCTATATACCCGTACATTATGACGGTATGGATTAAACTGACAGCATTAAAAATGTTCTATCTTTTTTCAATAAGGTTAAAATGAAAGAGAGGTGACTTGTCTAATATTAGTTAAGTTCGTAAACAACAGAATCGGCACCAATAACGTTGGAAATTAATAGAAAATAGCAAATATGGAAAATCTTAAAACCAAAAAGGCCTTTCACATAAAGGCAAATAATAAATAATTTACGTTTTATTATTTACATATTTTATGTAGAGCAAAAATTGAAATTGTTTTCTTATCTTTGTCTCATATAGGATAATTGTATTCTTTAGTGTCTATAGTTATGTGTGTTCGTTACTGTAATGTCTGAACAGATTCCGATTAAAATTGTTGTGTATAAATAAATATCCTCGGACATTGTGTAAGCCTAGATCATACTTAAAAATCTCTTGTATTGAAATATAAATTATAAAACTTGTGATAAATAGTATTATTATCCTATATAAGTACTATTTATCCGGATCAAATAATAGATTTCGGGAACACAAGTCCACGAAAACCTCGAGAAGGAAGCTAATACTTGTATAAAAATTTAAAATATTAGCACACAAAAACAAGTTTTAAAACATTATTGATACTCCAATGGAATCAATTACGAAAACTGTACCATAAAATACTAACCGAAGAAATTAATTCGATTGGCAAAGCAATTACATGCAGTCACGATGCCTAGTGATTCACGATGTTCATTACAATATAAATCAAGAAAGCAGACGTGTGAATTAACATAGCGCCTACAAGAATGTTCATAAGTTTGCAAATTAACGACAAGTTTTTTTCATAAACTTAATCCAACATATAATAAATACAATTAGTCCTTGTTCGTATATGTTTTTAAGATACTTTACAGTAATGTGTAAGAGGCAAGTACATACAATTATTTAAAACAGTTGTAGTTGAGTCTAAATTATTGGTTAACTTGATTGAAAATCATCGCGAGGTGTAAGCCAACTCATTATAAAAATAATTAACATCATTGAAAAATGTACAACTTACATAAATAAAATAAACTAAATTAAACTGTCACTGTCAGGGGTTAATGTATATAAAATGCTTCAACCGCGAAATTCGTGTTTGCCTTCGTAGTCACCATAGTTTCCAGCACTTCCTTGACTATAGTTAGTTAGGTGCCTGCGTTGTTATGGATTATCATAAACCTAACAATACTTCAATTGCTTTACACATTTGAGTTTCCTGATGTATCTTCGAAGTCCAAGGTCCAACACTTATATACAAAATTGCACTGAACTATATGTGTAGGTACTAACGTTGACGTTAAACTAATTATTAAAATTTGGTTCATAAACAAAAAAGTCCTGTCCGAAAATACATAATTTAAAATATATTTATAGAAACAAATAGCAAACCTTCTCCTTTATCGGTTAAAAAAGAATTAGAGAGACGCATGTCTGCCTAAAATTATTTTCTATTATTATATTTAAACCGTAATTAAAAAGTAAATATAAATCATTCATTACATATGGTAAGAATAAACTGGTAAGATCTTGAATGAGATGTAGATATAAGCATAGAATAAATAATATACTACGTAATAATATAAGTAATCGTTTTTTATCCACGTCATAAGAACTAATATGACGTTATCACATCTCAAAACCAGATAGGAAAATGTTAAACGTAGTTCGGAATTGTGTAATGTTGCAATATTAGGATGCTACGGATTTTATTTTATAACATTCTTATGATTCTGTCTAATTTATCTAAAATACATTAGAGGTATTCAGCTCCAATTCAGCTAGTGAGTCGCATACCGTAATTTCAGTCAATCATAATACATATGCTAGATATACTATGAAGATACTATGTATATTAAATGAAGTTCAATTTCAAGGGATGCATATTTTATGAAAATTCCGCAGAAAAATGTAAATATATGAAGTGAAGACCCTCCTGCATTAGACGAACCGCTTAAAAGCATTGTCTTGTTTTCCCAACGAAATAAGATGTTGGGATCTTAGCGTCTTCCAAGGTTCCTTAAAGTTGTTCAACTTTCGTTCTCATGTGTATTCGTTTCTTGTCTTTATGGTATTCATTATACTTATTTTATGTTGATATAAATGTATTACATGAATTTAGACGTAATTATATTGCCACCTACTTACTAAATTAAAATATTTATATCATAGAAATAAGTAGATACTGAAATAAAAAATTAACATTCCTACATTTTGAACCAATATAATTTCAAATAATAAATGTATAATAATAAATATAATTCACAAACTAAACAGAGCATGCACTATGGAAACCAAATAACTGTTATACAGCATATACAACTGTTTTCCTGGATGGGAATCTAAACCATGACCTGCAGCGTGATAGGTACGTCAACTGGCCCATATGCAACACCATCTCGAAGCAACCATCGGGGGTAAACTTGCAATGACATTCAAATCAGTTGTCTAGAAACTTAATACTGATCGAACATTCCATGGAATTGACGTGATACTACACCAGCGTCACGTTCCCGATTGTTGTCATAAATCGCCCGCTGTGTTTCAACAATAATTGCTTCCATAAACTTCACGGTTGACATGCAAAAAGTAATAAAAATCCACCGTAGCACAGCTTTAGTGCACTATAGTTGCACCAAACTGCATATAAACCACGTGATTGCACGACTGTAGTTACATTGTCGGCAGCTGATTCGTGCATTGTTGCGTTTTATTGTCACTGGGATCGATAAATATTTCGTAGTTAAATGTAATACTCGCTTTTCTAGAAACGAGATGAGCATTACCATTTTGTCTTTCTCATTTGTGAAGCAGTGTTTCCTTTAATTTTGAACTCTTACCTATTTTACTGTAAGTTATTGTATTCTGTGTCAGGAGATTACTGACTGAGTATAATTTCTGCTGTCTTACGTTGTAATCGGCAGAGCATAAGTACTGTGTCTCCTTTTACTTTTATACAATTTACATTTCTCCGTCGATTGATACAAAGCTTGTAGGTATATAATATAAGTTTCCCTATTAAACTACATTGGCAAAGACCTTCTACATGTTAAGTACACACGGGAGAAAAGCTGACACAAACAATTATTTAGAAAGGCTCAACTCTCTTTTCGTTTTTAAAAGCCTACGTTCGCCTTTAATTTGCGTACATTTTTGTTTTAACTTCCAAAGGGCTTTTTGTTTCATTAAGTCCCGCTAGTAGGCTTGAGAATATAGGTCCTAGGCCATTGTTGTCTCGTCGCATTGTGATATTCAGGCTAGAGGCAGTCAACGAGCAATTTTCTCATTCACCATTATGCAGTGTTATTATTCTCATTGTTTGCGACACATGCATATTGTCTTATTAACGCTCTAATGCATCAGAATGCTACAGTGAATAGAAATCTTCTAAATGGTAAGCAACTTTAGTATATTGTTGCATTGAAAATAAAATGATAGATTTTCTTTAAGTAAATTATAGATTTTACACTAGGTGGGTAAAGAGGACCTTCTTCAAAGTTCTTAAACATTGTTTTATTTCATTTCTAAAAAACAGGATTAAAAATGATCTAGTGATGCTTTCACAGTGGCATTACTCATCAATGAAAACAACTCTATTTTAAAAGAAAAAACCCCACAAATAATACAAATATGTAACACAAAATACATAATGTATCTCCTAAATTGTCATTTTGATCGTCGAAGCAAAAGAAACGGTATCAAATCATTTCCTCGATATAGTAACATAGTTGAGTATCTGTGACAGGTATATAGATGAGCATCCAAAGAGAAAAATTTTCCGCTTATTATTTTTAACAGTTATTTCCCCCTTGACCCGGTCGGTCCCTATCGTTAGCGGGGTCTGAGCGACCCTCAGGTGGCATCGTTCATTAATCTTACTCCCTGAGCGCGGAACTCGAAGAATCTTAATTTGAAGTTTCGACGCTCCTCTTTATCAGAACTATGCGAAAAGAATTCTTCGGATAGGTATTCATTAAAACGCGATAACGGAAACGAGCGTCCGTTTTTCATTGTTCCGTCGAATTGTTTTGTTATAGGAAGATAGATATATTATTTTGAATAAAATATTCGAGTACCGACAAGAATTTTTCAAGAAATCGCAAAATAGATTACTGTATCACTGATTTAGATAAACATAATATTAAGTTATGAGCAGATTAATATTTTCGAATTCAATAATATAAAAAAATACCCTGAACAAGAGTACAATAAAGTCATTACCCTCCTTAGCTTAGTGATGTCAACACAAACTTTGTAAGTTTTGTAACTCATGTAATATTTATTTACAAGAAATTCATACTCAAAAAGTGTACAAGTTTGTTAGAAACTAACATAAGAGTCCGGTCAGTACGAGATGAAAGTTACTAAGCTGACCAAGAGAAAATATCCCGGCGAAGACATTCAAGGATACATCTTTAGTTAGTAACATTAAGACGGCATCTAAAGGTGCTCGAGCGTATCTGAGAGCCTAACTTGGCCGGTGCAAGCAAACCGTAGCGTCTTAATGAAGTTTTGAAGTTACTCCATACACCATCTACGAAACATTCAGGAACTTACGCTTTAGATAATAAGATTGGAATTACCTCAACTAGTTTCAAACACTTGGAGTTGTTAAATTTCGTGGTCAGTGCAGAGTTGTAGTTGAGGTTACATTGGCTTTGTATTAAAGTGGAGAATACCTACATTGTTAGTCGAGTAGGCATCTCATGTCAAGGGGCTTATCAGAACCGGGTATAATGGAATATTCAATAATAATTATTGTTGTAGGTACCCTAAAATTACTATGCTAGGCGATTCCATGGCATTATGGGGTAATATCATTAAAATTTTATTAGTTCCACTTATAGTAATGCGATATTTATGACGTAGGAGAAAAGGCCCCTGAAGTTTATTGTTTCATGCTCGAGGAGAGACGATGAATAAACTCAGCAATTTATGCCAGCTGTAAACTTAACAGTAACCGTAAACTGGAATAACAATCGCACAAATCTTCAACGTTATTCTGTTATTCTAATTGTGAAAGGGTTAAATATATAAATTATAAATAGCTCTACTAAACAATTTTATTCCTCGGTTCACGTAACTAGTTGAAACTTTTCAAGGTAGTAACTTCAGCAGTAATTTACATTAATAGGTATCTACGCTTCGACTCAGGTGCTTTCCGTACCTACTATAATTAAATCTAATATAAAACTCATTCATAAACTTTTGAAAATAATTTACAACAATTATTCATAGAATAAATTATTGTTTCATTAATTATCACTCCTAGTTGAACATAATTGTTAAACATGCATGTAAACAACACAAATATTATTCGTAAGCTAGGATTTATTTTCAGACACAGACTCACTCAACTAATATAATAAAACTATATAGGTATTAGTTGTACGTAGTATATTATTACTCTGTGTTCTTAGTCTGTTCAGAAAGAGAGCCGTCTTTGTCAAATTGTGAACTAACGTTCCGTTTTTATATTGCAACCATAATTAGGAGCTGGTTTCTATTATGTCGGTATATTGAATCATAAATCAATGAAATAGTTACAGTTGTAATATAATCAAAACGGAACTGATGCGCTATTAGGTATATTGCTCGTGTGTCCTCCAAGTCCACAACTGATCGATATTCCTAAGATTTTTCCTACTTGTAATTTTTTTAATCAGGTATTTTCCGCTAAGTAAACGAATGATTTGCAAAAAGCTTGGCCCAAAAAATCTAGTAGATTCAGTGGGCGCTTGTAATCGATTGAGGTCAATGTCAGTGCCATCCATCATTGACTGGACACGATGTAAAAACTGAACGTATGGACCGCTTCGTAGCCCCAGCCATATATCACTTAGGCTCTCGTCAGGTTTATAACATAACTTCGGTCTAAGTAACAAGATTCCGGGAATAAGATTTTAGACGAAATTATCGCAAGTAATTAGGGAAGCGCACGAAGGAAAAAATCGAATTTTATACCTATCATATTATACCGATAACCACAGAATAAAAAATAGCTGTCAGTCAAACTCTACCTACTATCCTAATAGGTATGTAGAGTTTGCCTAAAAATGCATGAATAAAAAAAATGTTACATGTTAGTATCTACCAGTTTTTACTGGAAAATCCAAGTCAGTAATAAGTATTAAAAATGAATGACGTTCAAATTGTTTAAAAATGTATCACCTGTGTATTTCTTCCCGGCAGTTTCCAGAGGGGAAGTTAAACCACGAATATCTGCTGCACAATCAAAATTTATAATGCATGACTTAAAGATTTGAGGAACGAAAAAATCAACCTACCATAATAAAATGAAATAATATAATTTGAAACCCCCTTCGTGTTTTATTTAATGTTACATAATGGAAAGAAAAAAAAAAGTTATGCTGACTGATTGAGTATATTTGATTATAACGATGACAAATACACTAACATTAAGGCCGTAAAATTATCGCCATACTTATTGGAGGTGAAATCAAGCTAGCGCAACTCGTAAGAACGATAAAAAAAACTCATTTACAAAAAAAAATATTAGGAAAATCCGTCGATCTATCATCATTGCATCAACGAACTGATAGTATTTCAGTTCGTTGATGCAGTGATGATAGTAGTAGTGACGTAAAATGCGTATATTTCTCGTTGTAAGCAAGTATCGATCCATTAGAAGAACTATTTCTTACTAGTCAAAGGTTTGCGCGTTGTTAAATTCAGCAGGCAACCTATAACTAGGTACACATTACTCAGCTAGGTATACCTGCTTTCTAGCACCTGTAATGACAAAACCTCTTTTACCCACGTAATATGTATTGTAATGACATTCACAGTGCGTGATTAACATTGCAAATGCTCACGCGTTGTCGCCAGGGGCTGAGCAGTACAAACGGACAAATGAGATTAGCATCCTAATTCCTTGATTGATGCTAAACCACCCTACGCACGCCTCCGTATGCATAGTGAAGTCATAATTTCAGATCATAG
This sequence comes from Tethea ocularis, assembly GCA_963555595.1. Taxonomy (NCBI): domain Eukaryota; kingdom Metazoa; phylum Arthropoda; class Insecta; order Lepidoptera; family Drepanidae; genus Tethea; species Tethea ocularis. The sequence continues at coordinate 5,671,900 of OY741972.1, read as the reverse complement.
AGTAATGTCCGTGTTAACTAGAAAGGTCATAATAGAAAGTAGTAAAATTCTTCTTTTTTCCTTTATTGCAGCAATATACAGATTTAATGTAAGGAGCTTTATGTCGTGTGCAGAGTTTACAATTTTATTTTGCACAATATTTCCCGAGCAACACGTATGAACAAACCTTGGCTCTCCGTAAATTTCCCCTGTGTACCTTCGGCGCATAAAGCAAAAATTAAAAATAAAACATACAACAAAACAGAATTAAAAGTTTCTTAATCACCCAACAATAAAATATGTATTTATAAATGCCCTTCCAGCGATATTTTATTATTTATTTAGTGAGGAGTGCGGCGCAGGGCGTCAAAACCGGCGGGCGGTTAATATTTCACATCGCCGACGTTAAGTCGACGGAGATTTATGGAGCAGCAATAGCCTGTGTTCTACAATTAACTAGCTCCCGAACCAGGGATTGCCCATCTCGGACCTATCAAGGAACAAAGCTCGTTTATAATTAGTCCTCGTTGGAAAATATCGCACAGGGACTAAGGAAATTGAATTTCGTTTATCGAGAGAAGTGACATGGTAGGTTGAAATTCAATTAGGTACTAAGCTAGTATGCGTTTTAAACACCTTGTTTTATCTTTTGTATGAGACAAATCAAAAATACCTATAAAATTGAAGCGCTATGTTAGTAATGTTATAATTATGTAGGTTTACTATCCAATGAAAAAAACTAATATACTTTTATTTGAGCTGGATGTGGCATTACTTGAAATTATCAATACAAATTATTTAGTAATGACGTAGGGTACCCACTTATTATTTTATTTAAACTACGTGTGTATATTAAGATATATCTTAATATATCTAAAAATTTATATATATAATTTATTATCTATAAATTATGCAAGATATACGCATAAACTACAGAGCTTCAAAATTGAAGGAAAATAAACGTGTAGTTTATAGTACAGATTTTATTGAAGTAAATTCAAATTAAATGTCATAGAACATTGTACTTTCTTATTACATACTACTACTACATTAGATAGAAATAGGTTCTACAACAAAAATCGCCACGCTTTACGGCTACTGCTACTTGTATCCGAACCTTACGGAAAATAATGGCCTTTCTGAATAAACAGAACTATTCATTGAATATTTTAATTAAATTATTGCTCTAATGACTTTAGGTAGAAGCATCTAACTGTCATTCGAGTGATCAATTATTCAATTATTACTTTAGCTATTGACAGGTTAAAGGTCTTGGTATTTAATGACACAAACAACTGTACTAATGGAAAAGTTGGTTAATTTGTTTATCTACAGAACTTTTGATCTAATTAAATGTGTGGTAGAACAGTGTTGCTCTCCAGGAGACAGGGGACAATCGAAACTTTACAGCTGCGAATTAGTTTTGTTGTGGATACCAAAAACCTCAGCCCAGTTTCGGCATAATGAAGATAGGTACCTACCTAAAACACGCATAATTATCTAGGTACCTTAATAAGATGCAATATACATATTATTATGAATAATATGAAAATCCATTAGATAGTGGCTAAACTGGAAGGCGACCATGAACGGCTATGCTTTCTACTCTGTCCCTCGGTTTCACCCGCGATTCTTTATTTTCAGGGGTTGACTGTTCGAAGCCTTTTCTTAATAGAAACCTTCAAATTTCTAGAACCTCTGGTTTGTACATTGATACGTCAGATTCTCCTAAATTTATATATGATGTATTTGGAGTTTTTAATTCATTGTTACCTATATCCTACAGAACCTTAACATTTTATTACACATCTACTATTTGTTATATAAAAAAATGTTCAATGTTACACAAGAATATACAACAAAGAAAGAGCAAATTACCTTCTTTTTCTATCTATCGATAAAAGCTTTGAAATCGTCCGTCGACAAGGCTCTGAAATAATGTCTTTTGTTTTACCCGACTACAGAAAAGTGGAAGAGTTATGAATCTCACTGGCTTTGTATATACAATTACGTGTGAGATTGTTTGTTACTTCGCACAGCCTGACAACTGAGCCGACAACAAATGTTTGCTTGATCAAACTCAAACGTCATTTGTTCAGCTTAGGCCCTTATAAGGCCTTGTGCACGTTATAATATTATTGACTCTATACATATCTTGGGAGTAAGTAGCTATGTATACTAATAATAAATCTGAAGAGTTTGTTTCTTTGTTTGAACGCGCTTATGACTGGAGTTACTGGTCCGTTTTTTTTTTGAAAAAAATCGAAAAAATCTTTCACTAATAGGAAGCTCCATTATCCCCGGAGGTTACAGGCTAATTTTTATCCCAGGAACATGAAACCGCGGGGGACAGCTAGTTCTAAGATTCATGACGTCACATGGTATGATAATTAGTTGTAAGTACATACATTGAGTTAGGACAATTTTGTATGGTGATGATCGCGTAGAAGAAAAACCAAGAAGTATTTTTTTTACTGTTTTGTATTTAAAAATGTCGTTTTATAAACAAGAATTATGTAAAAAGTAAAAAATTAATGGTCCTTTCGCAGTTATGTACCTATTATGTATATTTTATGACACAGGCATCTAGAGTTACCTTACTTATTTCTCTAGTAAATCGGATTGGCCATAACTCTATGGACATTTATTACTTTTTCCTATTGAGTCGTGGCGATAACTTTTTAACCCCAGTTGACGTAGGGTGAATAACTCGCGTTGACAGTTGTAAGGGGTTCGGGAAACTTTCCTCCCCTAACGCTTATTGACCTCTTACCCTACGAGAAAATGCATTCTCCAACTCCAGCTAAAATATAAAGCCGTATCTTTGACAGGGAGATGGAAATTCCTATGGAAATCGAGAAAATGGCATTTGTGAAATAATGTTTTTGATCGGGGGAGCTAAAGTGTTTACATGAATCGCCTTATCTCCGCCTTTTGCCGCAGAGCAATCGAAACTTGTCTTCCTCGATTATTTATATATTTTTTTATTTATGTTACTGAGTGTTTGCAACCACCTATTCGTCCGCGTTCAATTGTTTGTTTTTATTTTGCCACTCGTTACAGATAGGTACTTGCATCAATTTATTAAGTAATTTTATCCTACCTGCCAACAAATTTTAAATGTACTACAATAACTAAAATTACAAAATAAAATATTATTAATTACACTGAGTGGATATTTGGAGTTGGCATCTTTTCGAATCCTTCGTTATGTTGCCCAACTTTTACCCAGTAATCGCGAGAAATAATCAGTTTAATCAAGATTCAGTAGGTACCTATGAAAAGATTTTTCGTACAAGTGACATCTCAAAGAATCTACCCGTTATATCTTATGTAAACCACCGCATCCCGCGTCCTTATTTCAACCAAATCTAGACTCTATTCACAATTCACAGACTCTACCATCAATCTCTTTACTTCACGTGAGGTTTAAATCTCCCATTAAAACGTAGTAACAGTATGAAACTCAGGGATAGTGAGGTATACAAATTACTCTGGTGCAACAGTGAGTGAATGTGGCCTCTTGACCTATTTCGGGTGTCACATCTCCAGTCACCGAGCATTCCGACACGACAGCATGGCATGCCGAGAGTACGTTGTAGGGGGCAGACGGATAGCGGAAATAGCCATGTTTATGTAGGTAATAGGTAAATGCGTATCCATACTAATATTATAAATGCGAAAGTAAGTAACACTTTTTGTTTGTTATGTTTTATTAAATTCGGTAAACCATATAGGTAAATGTATGCCATTGAAATTATTGTGGACCCAAATAATTGTAAATTCCAAACGAACTGGTTACATTTTTATTTACTGTGAATATACCTGTGTTTGACCACAATCTCACTGTGACAGTGACAATGTGGCCGATGGTAGCAACCTTCAAACTTTCCCAAGACAACTAAAATTTAAAAAACCCTCGAATCTCACTAGAAAATTGGTCATAATTTCCAAACCGCTGAGCGGATTTTTTTAAACTTAGTATAAGAACACTCTCAATTAAGTTAAATCAAACTAAATAATCAAAATCGGTCCATCCGTTTAGGAGCTATGATGCCATATAGACAGACACACATATACACACTACAAACTTATAACATATCCTTTTCTTCGGGGGGGTTAAAAATAATGCACATGGTTACGTGGCACATTCTTTACTCTACCGAGTACTTACATTCTCTGGAACCACATAATTGAGAGGAATGAATGAGAAAATTAGTATACAATAAACCAAGCGTTATCTCAGCATCAGCTTCTTTTATGAAAAGAAATCTTCTCAAGTTTACTCTTTGCATTCCAAACCCGTAATAACATCTGAAACCAACCAACTACTTGGACTCCCACTGCAGGTAGGGTACCTAATATGATACGACGAAAACTGCGAGCAACCTCACTTCATTTGTATTCCACTATGTAGGTCGCATTTGTACAAACACGGGTAACGTTCGCATATTGAATTCGTGCCCTAACGTCAATATGGTTTCTAATAAATGAAATAAAATAAATCTATTTCAGCTCTACCACCGAGCAAGGGTGAAATAAAAATGTTCTTACTTTTTGATATCCGTAACATAATATATTTAGCTTTCTACCTGAATTTTGGTTGCTTTTTCTTAGATATAAATAAAGTTTTTGTTTAATGTAAGTTTACAGAGTTTAGTTTTATAATTATTACTTACTAGCTTCCACGCCACGGTTTTACCCAATTTCCCGAGGGATCTTAAGTTTTCCCGGGATGAAAAGTAACCTATGATGAGTACGATATCTTTGTTCCAAGTTTTAACATGACATATGAATCCGTTGAGAGGTAACAAACATACACACATAAACTTTCACATTTATAATATTCGTAAGATAGTAAAACAATTATTATTTGTAATTTTGAATATCTAGAATGATGCCTAGGCCTATGACTTTTATTTTTACGTCAGAAATAAAAGTAAATTGACTTATTGGATCAACTAGTACCTACTACAGTAAAGACAGCTGTATTGCTTAGTTATAATGACGTTGCTCAAGCACTTGTTCGTGTATTGGTAGAAACTCTATAACACCAACCTGCTCAAATGCAAGTTTATTTGAAATGTTTTGTTGGAACTGCTGGAAGCTGCCAGCTTGCATACTGTGCTCCGAGCTCGTTACAGCGGCGACTTGACACATGTCATCTAACTACAGTTTATACAGAGATAGCTGCGCTTCGCTATTACGAGTACCATTGGCTATTACACTTTAGAGTTCAAATTAGTTTAACTGTTTCTTTTCAGTAAATATCTCGCAGTGAACTTAATCAAGTAAATACAGTGGAATTTTATATTTCAATATCTGTACAATCTACTGCATGTCAAGCTAAGTAGAATTAGGAAATCGTAGGAATTTATTTCAAAACAAAATAGTAACAACAGCTAACAGACTAATTATTTAAATTAAGGTAATTTCTCTAACTCCTAACTGATAAGGAGTTGTACCTTCCATCATCAGCTCAGCAACATAAAATATACAATATACCTACGTGAATTGGAATTACCTAGGTATTGGTAGCGCCACAAAACCAAAAACTATTGAATTAACAAACCTGACTACAGAAATTCAGATGTAAGTGCCTCCAATAGATTGCTAACCAGATCCGTTAGTGGGTAAAGATTCGTTTATCATCCTCTGGACTCCGATTTAATCTCTACTGAGTATTCAACATCCCAAATAAGGTGGGAGACGTGACAGTTGACACAGCACAGCGTGTTAACTGTCAACAGGGCTCACCTACAGTAAACGGGTCAACTAGTTTAGGTACCGACAATTCCGACAAGATGTTCCGAGACAGGCAACCCTGACAGCTCTATTCAATTCTATGTTACTACACTATATTTACTCATGGCATTTGCGGGAATGGCAAAGAGCGGTAGTATATTTACATAGATTTACGTATGAAGGTTTTACCTGATTTTGAAATCATGTGCCAAATATCCCCTGCCATTTTTGTACAACAATAGTTAGTAGGTCATGTACATTACACGCTCTGCCTCAGTTTTTACCCTCCACTACTTAGTCATGTGTCTAATTTACATTGTGGTGCATTGAAAAAGCTGAAAGCATACTCTTGATCCGACCCTTTCAAACCCCTTCAGTAAAAGTAAAGCACCTACATTTTATTTTCTTTCTACTAATACCTAAAAAAAACAGTAGGTACCTGCAATATATAATTAAAACTTACGTAATAAATACTAATGTGCACATGTGCTTCAAAACTCCGAATGATTTGCATCGGTTTGAACTAAAAGTCCAGTTTCAGAAAACAAAATAACTTTGTAGACAAAGTTAATGGCCAACTCTCATGAATACTATGGCAACGAACCGAAACGAAGCAATGCAACGCAGTGCAATAGCAAATGCTTTCTACAGATACCTACTTATGTTGTTGAAATAACTTGGAATACTCTCGAATATTATATGTACCATGCTTTACAATATAGGTCACTGAGTCACTGAAACAAGTAGTGTTATGGTACGGCTAAAAGCAGAAGAACGGTTACACCTTGTTCTAGCCGGCTAATTGTCCAATTTCAATATATTATATTTCAAAAAATACCTACCCGTCAAAAACGATACGTGAGTTTTATTTGTGGTTATTTTTTTTGTCTACAAAACAGTTTTGGATAATCCATAATTATCTAAGTTAAATCAACTGCTACCGGCCGTACCTAAGTGTAGCCGGATAGAACTAGGTATAACCATACTTCCACTTTTAGTCGAAACATTTAAACAACTTAACTCTAATTCCTTCAGAAACATGAATTACATAATAAATCCTACCATTTGATTCAGTCTAAAGGTCAACATTTAACATTTTAACTCAACTCTGTGTTGTGTAAACTTAGAGCTGAAACGACTTTCGTGAAGTTCCTAAGAAATTACCTAGTGGTTAACAGAGAAGCACTCACGTAAATAACAAGTTAGTGCTTCAGCTTGGACGTGGTCTGCACTGAATGGTACCCACAAATACCAACATTTTATAATTTTAAAAAGCTCTTCACCCGATTGGCTAGTAACAACTGCTACTTTGCAAAGTAAAGGTTTTATCTCTGCTGATAAATCTTGAGGGTGCTCGTTCTGGGATGATATTCTACTGTTAGTGGGCGTTGTTATAGACTACACACAAAACAATAACAATAAATTGCAAATATTTACAAGTTTTGTATCAAGTAAATGTAGGTACTAGTTCAGCCCTCTGTGTACCTAGAAATTGTTCGATGTGCAAACGGCAAGGTGAGTCTCATAAGGCTTATGTTTTATTACGGAGAAAATTATAAATATTACCTACGGACAAATACAATGGGGAATATCTTTCATGGTAATGAAAGCAACCAGTCAAGAAAATTAAAACGATAAACATTTTACGCTCCATTTATACACATATTTTGAAAATTTTAACAAATTAGGGACATGTTCATTCATTGGGTGACGTGCCCGAAAGGTAAACATTATATTTCGGCCATAAAACATAACAAGCTTATAAAACCACAACATAATCGCAAAGGGACCCCAAAAGAGGGTCCCACAGGAACCATTCTACGTGGCTCGCCCCGAAAATTACTCGCCCTACGTAATTTTGGAGTTTTTTCTTTTGTTATTCTTTAAGGCCTCCCGAGATTTGCGACGTTATGATCTCATTTTGAGTTATGAGAAAAAACCTCTTAGAAGGAGGGACGGAATCATTGTCCACAGGATTAGGTGCTTACAGGGAATAGCGTTTCCGTATAACGTAATAATAACGTCATTTATATAATTGTAGCTTAAAATGCCATAATATGTAGGTATGTTGTTCAGAGTAGATAGCACTATAAGATTACTAGGTCTCGCCCCGCGGTTTTATCCGTATTTCTGGTGTAAAAAGTAGCCTATGTTACTCTTTTACTTTATCTCGATGCCAAAAATCACGTCAATCCACTGCTTTATTGCTGCGTGAAAGGAGGATAAACTGACTAACGCACTTTCAAATAGTATGGCTTTATGCAATCTTGTCCTTTATGCGGTGACCATTTTTCTATAACAGTAAGTAAAGTACCTCGTAACTTTTCCTGACCCATTATGGAATACTGAAAATAAAACTTTTATAGCTGAATCTAGAAGAAGAAGTTTGTCTGAGGAACTAACTAAATACTTGCACCGCATCCTTGAACGACACCTTTGGGTCACATTTTGACTAGGTTATGTTGGTAGGTACTTTATTATCTTCTAAGGGAAGTTAGCCTAGATTTCGCATTTAATAATAGGTATACCATCATATTTTTATAATATATTTTAACGTAATTTATTTAATTTCTTTATTATTTAAAAAATGCGATTACTAATTTACACTTTCAGTTGGACATCCTCAATTAGAGATTGTCCTTCAATCCGAATTATCTTCGGTGCGCGTTTCAGACTTGCACTTGCCTGATTTTATTCTAATAATATCTAGGTATTTACTGCAATAGAGGTAGAGGGCGCCACAGTGCCAGTGTTGACATCGTTCTCATATTTCTATAAGCTTTTTAAATAAATAAAGAGTTATAAAAGTGTAAACAGTGCATAAATACATAAACAGTGCTTAAAATCACTAGGATCGTATGAAGTACTCAGTGAATAAAAACTATAAACTGCGGAAATAGTGTAGAAAGACGTTACAGCGATATTGACTTTGTTATTCGTTAAAAACAATTATCTAGAACTATCCAGTGTAAAATAGTGTTGTTGTGTGTGAATATTAGGGTTAGAGTCTAAACAGAAGACGAAAAAGTGTCCATAAAAGAATTGATAATATCAATAACCTCAAAAGGATAAAAGAAATGACTCAGTGATTAGGCACCTATCTATACTTTGTCACTTTATGAAGATACCAGCAGCGCCATCTACTGTTACTTTTTGGAAAAGTCTGGAGAGTTGCTAGCAAGAGCGGCGCCGGCACCGATCAGTCTTCCGAACGTGTCAAAATATTCTTGTCGCTACTAGCGCCATCTGGCTGAATCTTGATATAACGCTATAGAAGGATCGGTTATGCCACCTAGCGACATATTTTGACATTTGATACTCACCACAAAACCTTGTTGTACCATCTACGGGACTGGAGAGTATCCTTATATCACACCACTCATTTCATAGAGGTCACTAAGTGTCATAATTTTTACTTATCATGGATGAAATAAAACAAATGTTACTAAAGATGCAACAAGATATGGCGCAACAAAAACAAGATATGCTAGATATGAAGGAGGATATAAAAAGCACAATAAATAATAACATAAACGAGAAATTCAACATTTTAGATCAGAAAAATGCTATTTTGGAAATAAAAATAGAAGAACAAAGTGCAAAAATAAACAGCCTAGAAAGACAAATTAGACAAAAAAATCTAGTCATATTCGGGGTGGAAGAATGCGAAAAATCATACCACGAGCTAGAAGATATAATAATTGATATTATAAAAATGCACTTCAAACTCTCATGCGATAGATCTCAAATCGAAGCAATCAGAAGACTTGGGAAAAAAGGGGAAAAAGTCAGACCAGTTGTAATAACATTTTCTACAGTGGGCTTCAAACTGAAGGTTCTGAAAAACAAATCTTGCCTGCAGAATACTTCATACTATATAAAAGAAGATTACCCCAAGGAGGTCTTGAACAAGCGTAAGGAACTACAAGCTCAATTACAGAAGGAAAAAGAAGCAGGCAACACTGCTTTTATTAAATACGATAAACTTATAGTATTGAAAAACAACAAGAGCGACCATCGCCAGCAAATGAATAAGAGGAACCTGTCTGAATCCCCGGAGATAATACCACCGCACTCCGGCGGTTATAAAGCTCAACACGATAGTAAACAACCATCGAAGAAAAATAAAGCTTCCAATATGAGAGATTATATACTTCAAAAACCAAAAATAAACTATACCCGAACCGATACTACTCAAGAACAAGCAAATACATCCCAGCCCAACTTAGCATAGCAACAACAGTCGGGCCCTCTACCTCATCTCCCACTACGGCTGGTCACCGCGGGAGATATAGACCACAACCCTCCAAAGAATAATGGATTAAGAGCAAAACATATAATAAATATTTGTACCCTCAACGTAAGATCACTATCCACACCTGAAAAATTGCTAGAACTGAAGACAGCTCTCCGTAACATAAAACACGACATTGTGGGCCTGTGTGAGGTGCGACGGCTAGGTGAAAATATAACAGAAGACGAAAATTATATTATGTACTATATAGGACAAACAAAGGGTTTATATGGCGTAGGTTTCTTAATAAAAAAAGAGTATAAAGAAAACATTTTAAACTTTTCCGGTATATCAGAGAGGGTTTGCATATTAGAAATAAACCTGGGAAAACTACACTTCGCAATTATACAGGCTTACGCACCAACAGAAGGCTCCACACAAGAAGAGATAGATAAATTCTACAATGACTTAGAAAAAGCTCATGATATGATATATACACAATACATAATAGCCATGGGCGATTTCAACGCACAAATCGGCAAACCGAAGAACTATGAGAATAAAGTAACAGGCATTCACGGTTTCGGGAAGAGAAGCAAGAGAGGAGAAAGGCTAATTCAGTACGCGTACGAACATAACCTGAAAATAATCAATACAATGTTTAAATCAAAAACTAACCGAAGATGGACCTGGATATCGCCCGACAAAAATACTAGAAAAGAAATTGATTATATAACAACAACTAAACCTAAATTGTTCTCAAATTACGAAGTGATTAATTCTTTCTCATTTGGCACAGATCATAGACTCCTGAGAGCAACACTTTGCCTAAGTACGAAAAAACAGAGCAGAAGAAACTTCACCAGCCCGAGAAACTCATTAAAAACTCTAGAAGAGCAAGACATGTACTTAAAAAAATTAAATGAATTTATACCTGAACTAATAGAAAACCACGAAAGATATACAGTCAGGGAATACTATAAAAAGATCGAAAACTCTATATTAACAAGTCTAACAAGTAAAAAACAATCAAGTAAAAGAACAATTCTATCAGAAGAAGTAATCCAATTAATGGAAAAGAGAAGCTTACTACAAAATAAAAGAATTCATACTAAAAAGGATAAAGATGATCTAAAAAAGTTATATAAAGAAACAAATAAAAAGATCAGAAAATGCTATGAAAATCACAGACTATACATACTGGAAAAATGTATAGAAAAAACAAGATCCGCAAAAAAGGCATACAAGGAACTAGATTGGTCAAAAAAATGGGTCCCGTCTCTTCAGCGCGGCTCTACAATTTGTAATTCACGAAATGACATTATAAACATAGCCACAGACTTCTACACAAGCCTTTTTAGTTCTATACCAGACTCCGTGAACAACACAGAACAAGATCAACCAAAAAAAAATACATCGAATGTACAAAATTTTAGTGAAATGGAAATCCTAAAACAAATAAATAATTTAAAGCCAGACAAGAGCCCAGGACCAGACAATTTAAATAATGAATGCATCAAACACGGCAGAAAACATTTACTAATACCCCTCACAATATTGTTCAATAAAATACTCGAAGAAGAAACTGTACCGCAGCAATGGACAGAATCGGAAATTATTTTGTTATATAAAAAGGGAGATCCAAATGACATTGGAAATTACCGTCCGATAAGTCTTATGTCTTGCTTATATAAACTCTTCGCATCCTGTTTACTACACAGAATATCTCCACAAATAGACTCCTGCCAACCTCTGGAACAAGCGGGATTTCGAAGTGGATTTAACACTATAGATCACATTCACACCATAGACCACGTTATCGAAAAGTATGTCGAATACAATAAACCCCTCTACATAGCTTTTATCGATTATAAGAAAGCTTTCGACTCGATTTCTCACATTAGCATCTGGGAGTCACTAAAAAAACAAAATATTAACGCTAAATATATAAACATTATTAAAAATATATATGCTGACGGTACAAGTAGAGTAAGACTAGACAGAGTGGGCACCAGGATCAGCATCAACCGAGGAGTCAGACAAGGTGATCCCATCTCGCCGAAATTATTTATAGCAGTCCTACAAAATGTAATGGAAAGCTTACCATGGTCAAAACAAGGAATAAATGTGAATGGGGTTTACCTGAGCCACCTACGCTTTGCGGACGACATCGTTGTGTTCTCTGAAAGCCCACACAAGCTGAACATAATGATCAACGAGCTTCAAACTGCTAGTGTTTATGTAGGCCTGGAAATGAACTTAGAAAAAACCAAAGTCATGACTAACAGTGAATTAACGCCAATACTGGTTATCGATGCGCCACTCGAGTACGTAGAGAGTTACATTTACCTTGGCAAACAAATTTCATTTAGGAAAGACCGAAATATAGAGGAAATAGACAGGAGAGTAGCTATAACATGGAAAAAGTACTGGGCACAAAAGGAGATTCTCAAGTCACAACTACCAATTAAAATGAAAAGGATAATTTTAGACACTACAATTTTACCCTGTCTTATCTATGGTTGCCAAACGTGGATCTATGATCACAAGGCGAGACATAAAATACAGACCACTCAGAGGGCAATGGAAAGGAGCTGTTTAAATATAAAATTGAGAGACAGAGTAAGAAACACAGAAATTCGGAAGATAACCAAGCTAAAGGATGCTCTACATTTCTCTCAAAGTCTAAAATGGAGGTGGGCTGGTCATGTGGCGAGATATGACGACAGTCGATGGACAATCAACATCACGAAATGGAAAGGACCATTTGGCGTTAGAAAGAGAGGTCGCCCGTGCGCCCGGTGGCAGGACGAGATTGTAGCCTACGTAGGAAGGGACTGGATAACCACCGCCAATAACAGAAAAAAATGGAATTCTTTGGAGGAGGCTTTTACCCTCAGGGGATCCACAAATTAAACAAGCATGATTATAAAAATTATTATTATTTCAATTAACTTATTATAATACGATTCAATTTTCAAATTAACTATAATGTAATTTATTTTTTGTGGAATAAATAAAGCTATTATTATTATTATTATTATTTACTGCAATATAACACTACAAACCAATAGCAATTTACAGCACTATATGAAATTGCCGCTATACGGACTGCTCACAAAAACGGTTTGCAATTGTGTTTCAAAACTGGGTCATCCGATACTTTAAAACTTAATCCAACCAGTTCGCTCACACATTTGATATCACTTCAATTTGCTAGGACGTCCCCGAACAGCTCTGCTGTGCTGTCCGTGTGCATCCGCGTGGAGGATGAAAGCAGCAAATCTGTTGTAACATCGGCTTAACAGCCTGAACTCTGAAAATGATGCAAGCGATGAACGTGAAGCGTGTTCTCAACACTAGTCAAGGATCTTGCGGCAATAAAAAAAAATCATGCATATTCCCATAAATCAGCTCATTCATATAAAAATAATTGGGATAACTACAAAAACATAAGGCTTGATCGAATCGTGTTCTGAATGCATAATATTGAAGCGTGAGATGTGAAATGTTACTTCCCCAAATAAAAAAACATATTATTTATAATTACATTCAATTTCTAAGCAACCAATCTCATAGGTAACAAATAAGAGTATTTTTTTGGCCGTAGGACAATATAGTTGCCTCTAATGGCCTCATCAACCTTACCAATCGGCGAGGGCAGAAGGCTCTCAACCGCAGGTTTGTTAGTCTTTTGACCAAAGCCAAGAAGTGCTCAGATGATAGTGTGACTTTATTGGACAAATGCTTTATGATTCTCGTTTCAATACCAAAAATTAAAGAGGCTGGTAATTCGCTACTAACTTCTACCTCGACCCTACCCTTAGTAGATAAAAGCACTCTGCACTAGCAGCAGCAGCCAACCAGAGCGTCCACTAAAATTACAGCCCACTTCAACAACAAAACTTTTGCGAGCATCTCGGTAACAACTGTAAAACATTTCTTGATCCAGAACGCTTGTTTATAATAATACAAGGTAAGATACGTACTCTTCACAACCAACGACTATAACCGAGTAAGTACATACTATGAGCTCAGTCTGTGCTCCACCACAATTTTATTCTTTTTTATTTATTTTATAAAGGTAGGTACTTGCCATTAGTGATAATTTAAATGTTTTTATCAATTTTGGGACATAAAAATACGGTTAGTACATTCCAGGATCAAATTTCCAATACGTTGCATAAAACATGCAAAAACAATGTATATAACATTCCAACATCGTGGCAAATACTGATGTGACCAATGCAAAACAGATTGTATTCAATTTATCGAAGTGTATCTACATAGATGCAACTCCATGCCTCATAGCTTGCAACTTTTTTGTTACAAAACACTTTTCTTTGTAATATGTAGATCTAATTATATCCGGTCATAATTTAAATAAATAAGATTCAGTACCATTTGACAAAGTGTGGCACAATGGCTTAATCTTTAAGCTATTCACCTTAGGTGTCCCACATATACTCGTGCTCATCTTACGAGATTATTTGTCAAATCGCCACTTTCGATATCGCATTCCTGGCGCACTCTCCTCCCCTCACCCTATCGGTGCCGGTGTCCCTCAGGGATCGGTACTGTCCCCCTTGCTATTTTTGCTCTACACGAGTGATATGCCAAAGACCGACAAGGTGCAGTTAGCTTTTTTTGCGGACGACACCGCGGTCTACTGCTCTAGTAAGTCCCCCTCAGTCATTGTTAAGAACCTCCAAACCGCGGCTAATGCCCTAGGCGCCTGGTTTCGGAAATGGAGGATCGAGATCAACCCTGTCAAAAGCCAGACGGTCCTATTCTATAGACCCTACCATCGAGGTACCCCCTCCCCTCCAAAGGCAGTTATTCGGTGAACCAATCCCCTGGGAAAGGCAAGCCAAATATCTCGGAGTAATTCTCGATGATCGTTTGACCTTTGATGCCCACATTAAAGCGGTTCGCGCGCGCGCCGCCTTTGTTTTAGGGCGCCTCCACTTTTTACTAAATCGTAAATCTAAACTTGCTCTCAAAAGCAAGGTTAGGCTATATTCCACGTGTATCCGCCCCATCATAACGTATGCTAGTACTGTGTTCGCACATGCAGCTCCTGCACGGATCCATAGCCTTCCGGTGATTCAAAATCGATTCATGCGCAAGGCCACGGGCGCCCCGTGGTACATGCGTAATGAAAATCTCCACATTGACTTAGGTCTCCCCACGATAAAACAATTTATAAAACGCACTTCACGCAGATTTTTCAATACCGCCGTTAATCACCGCAACCCTCTTATAGTGAAAGCCGCAACCTACACGCCCTCCCGTATACTCCGTATCCATAGACCAAGGCAAGCCCTCAGCGAGCCGGATGACCCTATTACATTAGCTCAGATCGAAGCTGACGAAGCTCGTAAAAGTACACAACACACTACACACAACCGATTACGCTACCGTCCTCGACGGCGACGACCGTCGCGACGTCCCACTCAGTCTCGTCCCGTTCAAGCGGCCCGAGCTTCCATTAGTAATCCGACCGCCCCCAATTAGTCGTAACTCGAACAAAGTCCTCCCCCTCCCCCTCCCCCGATAACGCCCTGAACCGAGGTTCGTACCCCATTCGGGGGTGCCCTCAGGCGTTGTTACCTAAATATTACCCGGCTGAGATCCCTCTGCGCTCGCCGATTTGTCCGGTAAGGTTGTTGCAGCCATCTGAGGCTACCTTTAACTTTAGTCGTTTCAAAAAAAAAAAAAAAATATTCAGTAAACCAGGCCCCTGCGATCAATTTAAAACTCGGCATTGTAAAAATAATTTCATCAACGAACTGATATAAAAATGTGCCAATATTTAAAAACTTTTTATCATGGAATTTCAAAATGATTGGAATCTATACAATTTCATAGTGAATGAACGCAAGATTCCTCACAAGATTTCTTTGTGAACCGTTCCCAGTCCAGACTTTTATAGTCGCTGGTGTCTGGAGTGGAACGTTGCAACACCGCCCGTTATCTTCGGATTTGTGAGGAAACGAGACATAAAGCCCAGCTGAATGGAGCTTGAAATAAGGATTTTCGGTGACACTGATTTCTTGTATAGATTGCATATCACCGACAGAGTGTAGAGCGTCTCGCGTAGCACAATTTGAAGAAATTGTATAAAAATGAATATTGTATGAAATATGGAAACGATTTTATTTTACTATTTCAGTGAAATTGCGTTATTTTACAAATAGCTCAATTCAAAACTATTACCTCTATGCTTAAATCTAAATTATAGGTATAAATTAGGGGTTGTATTTAATCTGAAAGATTTCCTTGAACACCAAAAATTACAAAATAACAGACAAGGAAAAACTTTAGTTGATATTTTGGTCCTGACCTTTAAAGTCTGCATTGTTACTGCACAGTGGTATTTTTATATCATTATTATGAAGGTAGCTACATTGTTTTTTTGTCTCATAATAATTAAATTCAACGTCTTGCAAACAGTCGTTATATTGAGCGCAGTAAGAAAGCTGATGAATAATATCACAGTTCAGTGGGCCGAAGATGAACATTTGATATGAAATTCAGATTAAGTTAGTGTTGAACAAAGGAATTAAATATTAATAATGAATCCTACACATGCCGTCATCTGTATGTGACAAAAAGTTATTATTTTAAAAGGTGTGAGGCATTTTCTTGCATGATGCATACAAACATGTCATGTTTAGTGATTCATGTCACAATTTGATCTTGTAAAATAGAATTACAAAGTCTTATTGGATACTGCGTATACTATAACAGTACAATGTTTTTATGTAGCTGATAATTTCATGAATAAATTCATTTTAATACAAACAGAGTAGATAAACAGCTTAAACTGTAAGAACGTATAGAACTAAGTATAGATAAATATTATGCCCATACTATCAATATTAAAATCCACAGGAGCTTATAGGTACCTACTTACATTGATATATTCCAACAAAACTTATACAGAAGTGTTTCTTCGCTGTTCTCGCATGAATATGGAATAACAGCGGCACTAAGTTAATATGCATGAATGTAACTTGTTAACTTGAACGTAGACCCGCCAGATGGCATCGAATACGCCCAAATGTCCCACCTTGCTGTAACTCCTTTATAATTCCAAGATTTTCTCGCGACAATATAAAGAGGAATTTTCGTAAAATTATTCAAAAATGAAGGTGCAATGTTCAATCATTAATATAGGTACCTATATTTTATGAAATTTCAATATGGCATTAAATAACATTCAGAAAGGATAATGTTTTTGTTATTGTCCTTTAAAAATCTCCAGTTTAGAGTACTCACTAAAATATTATACGAGTATAAGTAGTAGTAACTACTAACCTAAATAAAAATAAAACCTACATTTTATAACAATTCAAGAATATAAAATCAGGGTGGAATAGGCGTCGCATTTTCCTAAAAAGGAGCGATGTAACACCGACGTGCGATAAATCAGATTGTATTGTTGGAAGAAAGTCGCAAATCGTAAGCAAACCCGCTGAATATTGTGAGAGCGCTCTCCTGAATTTGCCCCTCAGTAAAATCTCGCAAATAAAACCGTATTTAGGGATAAGGCTTGATCGAACAAAAAAGGACAAGATTCTAATGAATTCGAGACCATTGGATAACGCTTTTATCAAAATAAAGTAAACAAGGGTTTTTGAGATTTTCAATGGCAAGCCTTTTAGTGAGGATTATTTTATGCACCTATGTTTGTTTGTTACTATATTTTTCAGTAATGAATTTAACCGTTTTAAAAAAAAGTCATATTTCAATAGTACACATCGACAGACTTCTCTTAAATTTCCAATGAGCAAAATATGGTTATCTCAATATAGAAATACTCAGCCTATGTGACTCAGCCCATAACTTCGATTTGCAATAAAGAGTGAAGTGATCTGTCACGATTCTTCAGGATGAGTTGGTACGGTTTGCCGAGACAAGGCGCCAATATAAGACGTAGTGACAACCTCAATTGGTGAGACAGCGCCTTCGCTGCATTTTCTTCGTACAATCGACCAGTGGTGCTATTCTTGAAACGATAGAAAGTCACTCGCCTTGAAATGTAGTTATATCAATTAGAATTTACGTTAACCTAAGTGAGTTTATCGTATCTCGTCGTAAATAAAAAGTAGGTAAATATATTTTTGCAGCTAATATGCCTAACATATTAGGTGAAATATGTGTGGACCTATGAAATTTTATCATTACTCTACAGTGATATTGGTTGAGTTTTGTATCATTATACCATAGACAGGGTAAAATTTATACCTTAAAAAATATTAATTCATGAATTTGAGTGGAAAATAACACAATATTCCCATATACCTAAACCTTAATTTTTATTACCAAATTTGTTTTAAATTAAAATGCACATAAATGTATGTTTAAGTACCTACAGATTATGTGAGTACCAAAATCGCTATCTCGCCTCATCACTACATTTCTGAATGTACGTAGGTACATCACTAGAGTACCTACTTCGTAATGATCGTACACTATCCGAAGTATTTCGACGAATATAATATAACCATCAAATTAACGTACCTATACCTATATAGTAGGTACCTGTCACCTAGACTGTATCTACCTGTGTGCTTTTAGTGAAAAAATTACTATATTGATATAAGTAATCAGATCGATAATAGGGGCCCAAGATTCCCATCGAAGACGCAATGGCGCGATAGTGGGCGCGGTGCTATCCCTGATGTTATTTGTAGCCTCGCGTACTGTCAAATTGTAACGTACAGTATTGTACATTATTTATTAAGTAGGATATAAGCTTCCGTATACGTGATAAAACTTCTGTATTGAATCATTCTTCCTTCGCTTGAATTGGCGATAGACGTATTGAAAATTGCGTTTCCACATTATTCATAGGTAACATACTCGACTTGGATATGATTAATAGATTTCTTTCAAACCCCACATGACATGTATGTAGTTATATCAAATAATATTTTATCAATAACGTAAAGAAGAATTTTTACATTATTACTACATGAATTGTCGCGACAACGGTAAGCGTAATTTGGAAGCCAGCTGTAATTTTTTTTTTTTTATGGTTTCAAGACCAATAGGTTTAATTTTGTCACATTATATGTTTCAGATGGCATGTTCAGCGACCTGATAGATTTATATGAAGTTTCGTAATATAGCCTTACTTTAGGCGAAACATATATATTTAGATGAAATGCTGTCCGAAACATATACCTACTATGACGCTGCAAAGTGACAAAATTAACCATGCTAATAACTACTAATAATCTCCATTCTATAGATACACGCACATTGAAATTAAATCACGTTTAAGAGAACATACGGTTAAATTTCTAATATAAAGGCCGACCCATACCGATATCGCAGAGGCCGGAGGCCATCAGGCGCGGGCGGTGAAGAGTTTGTGAATAAATTCCAGCAATTCCCGACCTACCTTTTACGAGCTGAATGAAGTATGAACTCTGTACGTGCAAAGAGCTCCGTTTTACTACGTAGAAAATAAAAAACCCTAATGAACCCGACTTTATTGGTGTTAATAAAACGTAACCAACGAAAGTAGTTCACGCCAGACACATTGAAGATTACGCTTCGTCGCATTGACACTTTGTTTTGAATTTATAAAAAATATAAAATTTTCCCTCTAGGTATTTACCTCGGCAACGGTAATCCTTCAACAGTAAGGTATTTTTGATTACCATACAGTGGAATAGTTAAATGGTAGTACTTAACAATGTGAACAACTTTTATTATGGGGTCCAGTAACCCATGGTTAGGTATTGGTCCATTTCCGGCTATCACAAACATTCATATTTGTTATCTCAGTTTATGTTCACTTATTTAGGTAGGCACCTACTCGAAAATATGTATTTACTAGGTTAAATAAACATACTTGAATAAAATTATTAATCTATTAGGATAACCAGATAACAGTTATCCAAGAGCAGATCACCCTGGTATAAAACGGACCTTATTAATTCCCGTCACGTTCTCCGGTGTACGGCTTATATTTTCCCATTAACTTAATCGTTCACCTGAATCGTTTTAATTTTGTCTTTACATTCAATTTGCCAAGTATCCTTTGGAAGTTTTATTGAGCGCGTATCCTCCATTATAATTTTGACATCGGATCATATTATTCTTTGAATGGTTTATACTTACATACACAAACAATTCTTAAAGTTATTTTCAGAAAGTCGAACTTGTATTTTCATGAGGTTACATAATCTAAACATGCTACAGGTTTCATCACGAATTATCTATATTAAACAGATATAATATGAAGATATAATGGTAAAATCTTAAAAATAAAAACTCTAGAGAATGCTTAGTCGAAACTTTACACTGTTATTGGACTTTACTTTTTCATCACTTACTCGATCAATTTTGTTGAAGTATATTTTTGTGCAACGCGTCCCGTTTAGAAACGATCCTTTGGAAAACAATTTCCGCTAGCCCGTATGGGCACCGGCTTCGTTGTACAAGGAACAAGATAGATAGCCTTATAAATCTCCCATGTGTCTAATTGACGGCTACGAACCCCGGCTACCGACTACCAACCGAGGTAGTGCACTCCTGATTCACTTACCTCATTTGGAAAAGTCTGTAAGTAATATAACAGTCTTTGTTCTTGCCCTAACAATCTTACTTGATTGTTCTGGCGCGAGTTAGCTATGTTATTGCAGTATACCTACACGTACACATTTAAAAGGGTAATGGTAAGTACTAGAGAAAATTAGCTATGGGTAATTTTATCAGATTTATTTGCGGCCTAAGTGTTCTTTCTTCGATGACTAGAAGAATAATTTGTTGGATGATGTTTAGGGTAAAAGTGAAACAGACGTCATATGAGGAGATACGCTATACCTTCAGAGAGTACCTAATAGGTATAGTATATGTCTTTTTACCCCACATTTTTATAATAAACCTGAGGACAGAATCACACAATAATGATGATGTTTAATCAGTTTATTGATGGCAGGGGGACAACAAAAACTGAATTTGAATGTGCATTTTGAAACTGTAAGCTAAATTAATACATAACCTGAAAATCTTGAGATAGCCTAACAGAAATCTCAAAGGAGTAATTTTTATGGCATAAAAAAAAAGTTCTAACACATTTTAGATAGCTCCGAACAATAATTTCACTTTTACATCTTAAAACTAAATCAGAGAGATAACATAAATCTGGAAAATAAAAATATTCTTGAAGAAGGTCTACATATTCCCAAAAGTCCAAGTGGTGGAACAAAAGATATTTATTCTCACAATCACCTCACTTAACCTTGCGGCTTAAATCACCACCCAGGATAATGAGATGGCTCTTATTTAGTGCGTCCTTGCCGAGAAATATTATGCAATAGAACTTGCTTTTACTAAGTTAGAAGGCTGTTTTCCAAGTCTAATGAAATAGCTAAGCAGAACAATATGGTCGTAAAAAGCTTTCGATATATGGACATAAGTAGGTAGTCAAGAACTTTTCTATTTTAAAAGGTAACACTAGATACTTTATCCAAAGTACAATAATGCGTTTAGGATGATGTTAGGGCTGCCTCGTTACTGCAGCGCGTCGTATGTTTGCGGAGGCGCGCACTGGCTGTTTTTATGCGATTATGCGCAAACGGTGCGCGTTTCTGGTGCGCAGGGTGCGGGCCAGTGCCAACTGGACACAGACTGGACGGCCAGTAACCTAACTACTATTATTGTAGATACCTAGGGTAGGGCGCCGTGACAAAATACCAAATTTGTAAATGTACCGCGGGCTGAAAAATATTGGGAACCCCTACTTTAGATAATAAGGTATACTAACAATAAACTGTGTTGCTTGAATAAACGAAATTATATTATTAATAAAGCTTTATCTATGGTTTTTCTTGTGCCAGAAACATAATATCCTAATATTTTCATTATAAAGGGACTTGATTATAATGACGATGAAGATAAATTTAAGCTTACATTCCAATTCTTTCTGACAATGCCTAGGTAGGTGCTACAAGCATGTTATCCTGTTGTCCGCTTTTGTGTGGAACAAAGATCAACAATCATCAGCAGCTATAAATAAAATAGTCAATGTCCAACAAACGTGTTCTCTCAATGACAGTTTAGAATCTGTTGCAATAACGTCAGCTCTCATTAGTGTGAATTCCAAATCCACATCAATATGGTTCAAATGTATTGAATTGCCATTGATTACAAATCTGTCCATAATGTTTTTGTAACGATATATTATAGCCGGTGTACTTAATGAGCAGTTTTGCCGTTTAATCATCGTAAAGGGGCCATAAATCCTAATTACACGGCTTATTATTTCGAAATGGGTCCAAGAAAGTCGAGATGTGACTGAGTTTGCGGCAGGACAATACGGCTCTACTAAAATATTGACTCATAGAACTCCTGGCTGTCGCTTGCAGATCTAGTCAGGCTTTAGCTAGAATTCTTAGAGAACCTAGTATTTTTAATGTTAATATTTTTACGTTTCCAATTTAAAAGAGGATACCTTTAAAAAAAAAGAATAAAAATAAATTATTATTACTTATTTGTTTATTTTTTATAATTCTATCATCTTGACCAACAATATTACAATGCTCAAGCTCTTACCTGACCAATATCTGCAAAAAGCTACTATGAAAAATTCCATTCGTATATTATTTACGAATGGAATACTATTATATATAACTATCAGAAATAAAATTCGACGGTCGCGGTCCGAAGAAATCGCACTGATTGCGCAAAGGCCTCCCGCGGGACTGAATTATCGTCACGTAGCGCTACCCACTGGCGCCCCACTTCGTTAGTCCTCTCCTGATGACGCGACCTCCGCGGTACACCCTCAATGTGTTTACGATTCCTCCACTCAAAATCAAAACTTTATTCAGTTTAGGCCCTGTTAAGGCACTTATGAACGTCGATAGTTACAATCATTACCATCACCGGTTCGGAATATACTTGAACTGACCACCTGAACTTACACCTACTACTATTCATAGTGATAATAAATATGTAGTTATAAATATGATTGTAATAATTATAACAAATCGATTCAATTCATTATTGGTCTTATCGCCTGCGTTTGACCACAATCTAACAGCGCGGGGCAGATAGTATAGAGAATTAATTTCGTAAAAGTAGGGAAACAGCTTGATATTATTAGAGATAAGTAGATAAGGACCAACTCTTGGATACGTGTGTACCTATTTAGTAGAATAGATACTTCGATTAAAAAAAACTGATCTTTTTATAAATAATCACATATCGATTGAGCAAATTACGATATCGAAGTATAACTACTCATTTACTGCGCTTAATGGTCGTAGTACATGTATCAACTCGGAAAGGGATCGTCACCATATCAACTCGAGCCGTTTAGTATTATTTGTATGAAACTTTCTTCTGCAACGCACACTAATCGGAAACGTGACGTAATCGCCTCGCCTAGGGACAAGCTCACGAACGGCTTACGGCTCGTCGTCCTGAGTGGCCAAATAGACTCCCACAGCTGCCGATCCGCTTTTGTTACGTGCTTACGTTAGGTTGGCGCCTGGATGACGGCGAGGCGATACGTTGCCGATCCCTTTCCGAGTTGATAAATGTGCTACGACCATAAATGTCGTTGCCCAGGACAGCACCCACGCGCTTGTTGTGCCCACTTCTAACTTCCAACATCGCTATCTCATTACCGGTGACATCGCTCAATTACACCACTACAAGGGACATGTTATATACGGAAGAAGGCAATTTATAGGTATGTATATTCATTGAAATACTTACCTGTTCCGAGTCTCAGACCAAGAAAAATAGACATAGCACCGTGAAGGCCATCAACAACCAAACATAATCTAAAAAGTAAACGCACGCAACAGTGCACTGCATTCAACATTAAACACCAACACTTAACAATGTTGGTCGAATCCATAATATTTTGTCGTTAAGGAATATCAAAGAAAAATATCTTTATTGTGTCATCGTAAAGGTACCTATTAAGAAGATTAAAACAAGTAGGTACATAGGTAGGTGGCTGTTCATTTCGTTACATAGGTATGCGTCTAAACCCAAGGACTGACATTTCACCAACATTCTCCTGCGTGTCCGTCCCTCATACTTGTATAGATAGGACATGGTTTGTATTTTATCAAAATTTTCCTCAACAATAAAGTGGAACCAAATTACATCAACAAATAATTCTGGAAAATAACGTACCTATCTACCGGATATGAAGAGGAAATGAAGTCCCATGTTGGATTTTCTTTTCAAGCGAATTTAATACAGATCACGTTCTTATATAAAAATCCGTCGTGATAAAAAGCCACCTCAAATGTAGATCAAAAATTCAGATTCTACTGGTAAGAATATGAAAATCAGGATTTAGGTAGTTACGAAAAGAGCGTGTCGGTAAACAATTGTAAAAACTACAAAATCATGAATATGATATATATTTCAAATTCCCGTTTATAACTAGCTGTTCCCTGGATTGCAAATGAATTGCCTTGACAGTATTTTCTGAATTCAGTTGGATTTTCAAGATGCTATTTAATCTATGTTTAAATTGTTGTGTTAGTTGGTTGGATTTTGGTTTCATTTTCAAATATTTGTTAGGCTTGATGATATCCTAGATATTTATATGTTTCCGATTCCTGCAACGATTTTATAAATTCTCCGGTTTCCGATTCTATAAGTTAATATCTCAGTTCAGTAAGCTTTTGTAAGTCATCTTATGTTGAAGCATATAATTTTATATCATCCATATAGAGAAGATGATTTAATTTGGTATCTTGATTTGAGTTGTTCTATATTAGTTAGAATATTTTGGGGTGTTAAAGAATGGCCTATATTTGTTGAATTTAATATATTTCATAGAGGATTTAAGAAAACAAGACAGAACCACAGTGGGCTTAGGGTATCACCCTGAAATATACCACATTGTCCTCATTATTATTAGTAGTTCCTAAGGCTATACTTCCTACGTCCAAACTAACAAACTATCAGGTTATAATGCAAATAAATCAATTTCCCTCGTTATAATGAAATACCTAGGTACCTATATTATGTCGAAAAATAATTAGAAACTTTTAATTAGCTTTTACAGAGAATGAGCTTTAGGTGCTCATTAAGAAAGTTATATGTATAAATTTATAAGTGACCTTTTGAAATTTATAATTTCTTATTTAGGCACCTGTCCTACCGCTGACGATAAGCGACAAAAGAGTTGGCGAACAACGAGCAGCGAGCGTTCTACCGTCCAAGCTACCGTCGCTGAGCGAGTGCTATCTCTGATAGCTCTTATTGCTGTGTCAAACTAGTGAAATTGGGTTCTCGCTGACGACGACAGTGTGTACAATCAAGTATCACTTTCACTGACACGGGACCTAAAAACGTATCTTGAGAGATAAAAAATAGTCGATAGCTAATCGCTTTCTCGTCGACGAAGGGACAAGTACCTTATGAGGCATCATCCCTTTAACTTTTAATATAGTTATATTTTCAAGTAAAAATAAAATAAAAATAAATTCAGAATAATTATAGGTAGCTAAAATTACAACTACAAGTACACATTTTATTTCATAGATAATTCGCTTTAAAATATCATTGCACTATCGCATCACGAGAGTAGTATTTACGATGCAGACGCTTCTTTGTGGCGCATAATATGCTGTGAATTGCATTCCATCATCTTTCTGTGTTCTGTTATTAAGAACTGTGTACAAAAGAGAGCACAATTGCAACGATAACGAATGAGAGGGGATCGAAAGGAGCTTTGTGCAATCAGCGCGATTTATTCGACGGCGACGTGACGGGGACAGAACTCTTGGCCGAGGGTAATTGTGATAACGCGGAATTGCAGACGGCATCTCCAAAAACGTGCCCGCAATCGTGATGGCGGCCGCTGCCTTTTACCGTGATTTATAGTCACTGAAGACATGTATGAAAACTAGAACTAGAATTACAGACTAAACGAAATTTAATTTATTACTCATTTAAGTACCTAATACTTAGCTCATAGCTGTCGGATGTTACGTTTAAGTTAGGTAGTTTGTTTTCTGAAAGTTTCTCAACAATGTGGATTGTCTACAAATCGCAGTTCTTGCAGGCCGCTCTACAGGGTGACAGATGAATAATTAATTTAGCTTGCAATAGTCTAGGAATGAAGTGAAGTAGTTAAAAACATCGTTAAGCACATTGTCGGAGGCGTTTAAGTCGGCTGAAGTGAAAGTTTTCACGTTAGGAATACTTGAAAAGTCCATTACACGGTTGACGGCGTCGACGTCGACCTTACGACGCCGACTTGTTTGTAATTACACAGAGATTTCATTTAAACTTTGTGACAGCGCCCGCCGCTGACAGCTCTTTCTGCGATTGTTAACTTCTTAGAAAAATATTATCATAATGTTAGCGCTACACTACTTCTGTTCGGACTTAGGACACAGCCCACAGGGACGTGACATTCATGAACTGTGACTACGGAATAACAACGCGAATCGCTTTATGTTTTGTTTGATATTTTAGTATTTTTAAAATTATACCACAAATCAAAATTGCGCATCAAACCTAATAGTTATTTTTGCAGTTTGGGTACAATGTTTAAAGTTCATTTTCAGTTAGGCTATATCAACATGCTGGCATACATTGGAATCCTGAAAACATATTTTTATATAAATGAACCTTACCTAGTAAGTTAATTCCATCTCTACTTATTTTGTCTCATATAAAATGTATGGGTAAGCATAGTTTTAGGAAATACATTGTTTTTCCTAATTATTTCATAAGATTAGATTTAATTCGATAGGAATAAAGCATACCTATCGAATTGTGTATAAATAATACAATTCAGTCAGACATAGAAATAGGTACGTAGAAAATACATCAATCAGTCAAAAACTAGTCCCAATTAAAATTGGTACGCCGTAAGTACCGGTGCTACGGCTGACGATAAAAATCTAGCCATGATTGCTAAGCCCAGACGAACACCGCAAATTGAGCCCCTCTGTTGGTTTACACCGTTCGGTTTTTAGGCGAATTTTACACAAGCACTTACACTGAAGCACCCAAAAGTCCTGGATACACCTATATCCTATGTTTAGTAATCTGAGCCTATATCTATACTAATCAAAATATTTTCTAACATTTCTGCAATGTAGATTTATTTATTGAAAGCTTGATATATGTATCTAAGTAAATATTGTTTTTGCTATTCATAATATGTTGAAAAATATTGAGCCGATTGATGGTCAGATTTCGAAAATACTTAGAATAGTCTCATAATTCAACAAAAAGCCGGCCAAGTGCGAGTCTGAGTCTGACTCGCTCACCATGGTGTCCGACCTTCCTATATAGGTCGTAGGTATATCTATTGGTTTGGGCCGTCACTGTAGTTAAATACTGTTTGTGAAGGAACTGAAATTATGATTTTGAAAAACAACTGTGATAGTTAGTAACATCGTTCTATATTTCCTGTAATTATATAAAAAAGAAGCCAAAGCAAAAAAAAATATTTGGGACCTACTCATTGAAAAGAAACCCTACATAGATAGATAGATATCTACCTACCTACCTATTATTAAAATTTTGAAGAAATGTGGCCCGCCTCTCTCTCATTTTGCCACTATGTGGCCCTTTTCTGCCAAAAGATTGCCGACCACTGATCTAGATTACTATTAGTATTTACTTGTTTTACTTAATAAATTATTATAACTGTATGTCACCAGACGTTGAATTATACTCAACAGCCATTCTACATCTACAAGCCTTATAATTCAGCATGTTGTTAATTTAAGCTCATAGAATTTCAAACACGTATTTACTCCATACTTAATTATATTCTATTCATTAAACGTCGTTGCATAGTTTATGCTCATTCTGTTAACGACGCCCAGGTCTAGGTGATTGATCCCGGTCGGTAAGGCAATACCTCCCATGTTCCCCACACATCGAAGCTATACATATGGTATATCTGTTTAATATTGCTTTGAGACCAATAAGGCTGTTTACAAACACGCTTTGTACTTTGTGGTTCGCACGCAAACAAGGCTCTGTCCCATTATTGCATCATTGTGTGCCATCCGGTGTCTGGAAATTTTGTAATTAATATAGGCACTGGAAATTCGTCAAACGTGTGCACACAGACTTCTCAAACTAGGCTCTATAACGTCAACTCTACGTATATATATTCATTTCTCTTCAATTTAATATTTTTGCAAAGTTATTTACTGGTCAGGGAGATCGCGGGGCGGAAAGTTTGTATTATATGAGCGAGCCCCCAATAAAATTTGCAGTATTTGACGTAAATCGTCTCGACTACGGACCAATGAAGGATTTTCTCTTTATTTGAATTCTCCATGGTGTCGACCGTCTTATAATTATTATGGCATCATATTTTATTTCGGGGTTCTACTCACGGATCTAATCTAATCACTAACTTAAATTTTTCATAAGTTCTATTGAAGTTAGTAGGTAGAAGCTATATAGTTAAGTATAAACAAATAATTTAATGCAACAGTGAGGCGAATTGATTGGGCAATGTGAAGCCCTGAAGTGTTGGTAGGCACGGAGAGAGGCTCAACTTTCTTAATTAACTCGTTATTGTGCTTCGTGAAATACTAGTAACTCGATATAGTTATAACTTTAAATGTAGGTACTTTTGTATTAAATGTTGCTGTGGATTTATGTAGGTAAAACATCGTATTCAAATGAAATTGTATTGAAAATATTTTGGTACTAGGTACCTAGGTATCGATCGATATGAATTTACTTCAAGGATTGACCGATCGTCAGACGAGCATGTAGTTAAGTAGGTCCTATAGGTAACCGTCGGCCGATTATTATCATTTGATTGGTGGGTATGTGGTCAAGCGAGACACAAAAGAGATCTAAGTTTATCGGCCGACACTTTCGTCTCGTTCACCCGTCTCGCCAAAGATTTTGAAATCGGCCGATTTGCACGTTTCTATTCTACACGAATGCTAATATCTACTTATGCTGTAGCTGACTGAAAGAGTTAGATCGGCCGATGCAGTAAGCTTCCATGTGCGCCTAGCCTTACGAGTGCCTTTAGTAATCTTCACACTAGGTACATTCAGATCCTGAAAAGGATCTCAATGTTCCTAGACAGACGTTTTTACCACCAACCTGGAGAAAACCTACAATTAATTACCTACTTAAATAACGTTGATACGTACCTACGCAACCATATGGAATGATCCGCGCATTGGCATTGCAGAAATCAAACAATTGTCATGTTTTTTCAGGGCGCGCCATATTTGTCCTCTTTAGTTGCCTTCTCACAATGCACTTTAATCTTGCCATTAATGACAAGAGACGTGCCACCCTATTCCTTATTAAGAGACGGTCGACCAGTTTATTTTATAAGTACCTCGACAAAAACACTCCCGCTCATGCAAGTCAATGGACATCTACACAATACTAAATGCTTACTTAGAAAATTTTACGCTCGGTATTATAAAGCAGTAAAGTTGAAATTTGAAAATAAACAAAACGCTTTGATGAGGCAGACAGTGTAGCGCTCAAAGCCTTCTTATCAATGTGACATCCCTGGCCGTTCACTTATCTGAGATTTATCTTCATTTTAAATGTTTAAAGTCGGCGACGGATAGAATAAATTGATTGTTTCATAATGAAGTCCACGTCGATTTAATTTGAGCCTTAAGATCGATTGTTCATCAATATTAGCGATGGGCGAATGTCAGCTCATGAGAATAAAAACTTACCGACGCCTACGTTATCTACAAAAATATACTTAAGAACTTATGTAGGTACTATAGTAACAAGTGGTAACGCTTTTTATTCATTTAGCCAATCCTTTTCCTCATAAGAAATTAATATCTGCAAAGAAAGAAGAAGACAGCTGCCTTCCTCCATCGAGTGAGTACTTCGTAACGCAATTACCTACATGGGGTAAAATAGGGCAAACAGAACTCACTACACCGCAAATACACGCCATTAAAACGATAACTTTTTCAATGAACGTTTTAGTAGATGACTCTTCCTTTTTTCATCCTCTCCGTTCACCCATAAACGAATGCTGTCAGCCGTCACCATTGAAATCGGTCTCCTTTAATTTTGAAGCCAATAAATTTCGTAATCCGCCAATGGAATTTATATCGGCCATTTAATGTCAATAAAAGGGAGGAGACGCCACTGCTAGGTTTTTGCCTACCAGCCACATGTCACCATGCCATTTTACATACAAAGGTGATGTGTCAATGATCATAGTAAAGCCTTTTAAGCATGCATACGTTTTTTTAATTATTTACCGCACTCCACGATCCACATTCCTAGAGACTTCTCGTGAGAAATACATGTTTCATTTACTCTTATTGGCGATGATAGCTAGAGGTATTGTAGTCGAATGCCGAGACGAAGATCGCGGGTTCGAATCCTACAATGAGCTTGAGCTTTCGGTGAATGAAAACATCGTGACGAAACCGTAGCAGTCGGGTATTTTTTGTACTTTAGACTAATAGTTGGCTACCATTCTCAAGTTGAAATTCTGTCGCTAAGCACCACCTCAGAGGTAAGAAAGTTTCTAAATTGATTTTTGCCTATAGTAGGTTATTTGAAGGATTAATATTGTTGTGATATTTGGTTACGTAGGATAGGTAGGTTAGGTACATTTGATAGAATTTCCATTTTAAGACCCTGATAGGCATGGGCCTATACGTACGTACATATAACAACTAAGAAACAGAATAAGTAGAGCTAATAAACTTGCCAACCGATATCGGAAACCGATTTTACCTACTCCAGAGTTATTATAATGTTATAGCAACCCAACCAGCCAGACTGAGCGTCAATATTTACAGTCATACAAAGCGTTTTGTAATTATATACACGTATCTATAACTACAAACAGTGCCTTCACATTTAATTACGTTTAGTACATAATACCTACACGTCTATGTATGTAGGTTCGTAGAGAACACGCAAGGCATCCGTCAGTCAGCTTCCATTAAACTGATCGAGGCTCCATTGAGTCCTTCGGTTGCGTATGACAGTATACTTGTTGGGTCTAATCGCTTGACGAGAGAGTCGTGTCGACACGCTCGCAAATTGCACAGCTTGTTTACGACACTACACTATCTACCTAACTTAATTTATCTATTGTGATGAAGACTACCAACGCAGTAAGTGGACGCGCTTTAGATTTGCTTATATCGTCTAATAGAGGATTTTTTGTGTAAGGCGTTTTCCTACTGGTAGTAATTTTTATGGCATTATCTTTTGGTATTTACACAAAATAAATCTTGGATAATAATACCTATTATATTTCATCAAGTGGTATTTGAATACTTATGCAACTTTCGATAGCCTGAAAGCCTCTATATTATATTTTACATTTTCGTGGAAGAAATTACTCTCAAGAGTAAGAATTCATTTGTAATTGAGAATAACGATAAAGAAAATAATCATCTGTTTTCAATTGAAAACGCCAAATGGCATTTCCATTGAGCGAATGGCTCCAGCGTGCCGCTTTGTCGTCAGCCATTCGCTCCGGATTGAAAGGGCTAGATTCGATATCGTATGAAGCAGCTAACTGCCGATCGCAGCGACGAATGAATACCTACACCCGATACAAAGAACTTGTCGGAATATTGAAGCTTGCCCGAGTTGTGAATTCTAGGTATGCTGTGGGTACGAATTTCGAATGCTAGACTGAAATTCCATAGTAGGTAGATAATCTTTGATTCGCGTGTCATGAATTTTTATTACATAGGTATAATGTAATTCGACTGAAATTACGAAATTATCTCAGTGTACAAAATGTACCCAAGTTAAATGAATAAAAGTACCTATCTTAGTCACGAATGTAGGAATACACTGGATCGAGTCGCGCTTTGGCAATATTGACTCACAATATGTCGCACGTAGTATGTGTGTCCTGCCTGAGTATATGAAGCAAATTAAATTTATACTACGCGAATGTAAAAAATCAGCAACATTTTGGTGTGTGTGTGTCCGTGAGGCTTAGGTATATTTAAAAGAAAACATCATCAACTGGCATCATTGAGTAGCGTCGCCGTGTCGTTCGAATGTTCGAAGTAAGTCTGTCCAGTTGCAGTGGCAAGTCTATGATCATAGTATTTTTTTATTGGCATTAGGGTAGCATAAGGCGCGCAAGAATTATTAATTTAAATAAACCTTTAAACCATTATTACATCAATGATCACTACCTATTTCAATTCAATAACATTTTTGTGTTAATTATTTAAAAACTGCTTACCTACTGACAACTTAGATTATGAACTTTTTACTTAAAACAATAACAGCACTGACATTTGGTTGACATCAGGAGCAAATTTTATTTAATCACTTGATCAGGAGTGTATCAAAATTCGTTGTAAATGATTAAAATTTTTTGGAGTAGCATTTCAAAATGTTTGCGACACCACAGTTGCAATGCGACAGATATTGTATCAGGCCAGTAGCGCGGCGCTTAGCTCTCTTTCAGGAAAATGATGAATACGAATGTTATGCTGAAAGATATGTCAAATGCTTCTGGGGACTCTGTGATCACCACAGGAGCAACGATAACTTTGCTGCCACGTCGGATGGTCACGGTAGGTGATATTAGGTACTATCACAAATAATTTGAAAAATTACCACGAGAGGTAGGCTTTCTGCACGCAAAGACAGCGAATGACAATGGAGACAAATCGTTGAGATTGGAGACAAGAGTCGCCCACGACAGGGGTATGTGGCAATCCTAAATTATTAATATCATTTATAAAACGAATACGAAAGCTTTTTTTGGAAAGGACAAGTTGGTAGCCTCTGATGGCTGCATCAACCTTACCGGACAAATCGGCTATCATTTTTAACAATTTCATTTTAAGCTTTCAATGTTTGTACACGGCTCAATTTTAAAGCCTTTTGTTGCTGATTTGACGTGGAACTGATTTCTATCGGATTTTAAGTTGAAAGTTGCCAAGTGAAATCTATATTTTAAATAGGTGATAGAAAAAATCGAATGGTCATGTTATCCATCTGTTAGTATAAGTACGATTTATTACCGTTGGCATCGTGAGGCATTATATGTCGATTATTCGTACACTTCAGTTTCTTTTATATATTTTTCAGTAGTAACCACACAACCACAGCACCAAGAGATGCCTTTCAAAAATCCCATTGTTATTAAGGATATTATCATTTCAAGTTAAACATGAACTACAGAATCAATACTAATAGGTAGAGTACAAAAATATATATAATTTTTCAACTTGCAATAAACTATCTATCTAAATCCATTTGATTTTCATTTAATACTTGTCTTACATTCATATTTATTCTCGATTTCTGAATGTAGTTTCCACACCTAATCCATTCTGAATGATCACCATTTTCGATGTTCTGACTTTTGGAGTTATCATTATACTCATTCCAAGGAGAAGATGTAGATGGTAATATCTTGGGTACAGCATGGTAGCACAGTCGTGCTTCCTTCGACATCACCACTATGTCGCCACTTTTGAGTAGTATTGCAGACGGTTCTATAGATTTATCATGCCCGCCCAGTAAAAATATTGCTGACTGGCCAAAACTGGAAATAAAAAACATAATATTGATAATTTGACTCTTATACGCTATTTAACTAAATCAATGTTATAGTGTCCTCCGTCTTACTCTTTCGATCATCATACGTCACGTGTCAGATAAAGACTTCGGAATTCTAACTAAATGATGTTTTGTAACATTATTTTTTAAATATTTTGTTAACCAGTTGAAACTTATGAGTTAATTTGACTAATTAAGGACCAGTTGGCATATATAGTAGTAGCCAAGAGAATACCTGTCATCCCATTCGATACCCAGAAGGTGAGTATTATGGTATTTTACTATATGGTAGGTATAACAGCTATTTGCTATAGGGACAAGCTTGGCTGAGTTTGAGAGATAGTAGTGTGTGAAGAATGACCCAGGTTATTCTCATTATCCGACTAATCTTAATATATATATATATATATATAGATATCCCTTTACGGTAAATGTTGATCAGACGCGACTTCACGCGAGCACTTTGTTGATCCAAAAACGCATGTTGATCCGGCGCCTTTTGTTGATCCAATATGCATCTCTGGTAACTAATGTGGCTCCAACCGGATCAACATTTACACTCACGGGACTGTTTACTAGCGTTTGCCGAAGTTGATCCGATATACAAATCCACCTTGCGATAGTTACGGAAAATGTTGATCCGATTTAAATGAGCCAATCAGAGCACAGCAAATAATCGGATTGGCTGAAAGCAGCCGCGACGTTGCCGCTGCTCCTCGCGCTGCCGGCAGTAATTACCTAAATATTGCCGCGGCATGATTGAGAGAAGTATGTGTTTACATACTGCCGTCTGCCCTACCCCTCACTTCGCTTTCAACTTTCGGCAATGGCATACGTCGAAAAAATTACAGCGTCAGCGCCTTGTTTTTTTAACCGACTTTAAAAAAGGAGGAGGTTCTCTCTTTTTTTATGTATGTTCCCCGATTACTCGAAGGCCTGGACCGATTTGGAAGATTCTTTTTTTGTTTGAAAGGGTTATACTTCACAGATGATCCCATAGTCACCAGGTCAGGATTTGATCATGGGATCCTGGAGAAATCGAGAGAACTCTTCCAATTTTATAGGCACTTACAATGTTTTTCATATAATTTCTAAAGCTATTCAGATGTTTGCGTCTGGTAGTCATTTACGTTGCTGAGCTGATGATGGAAGTATACAACTCCTTAACGGTTAGGAGTTAGGGTATAATTCTTTAGTTAGTTATATAATTTGATGTGATGATGGAAGGTACAAAGATAGCTTATACTAGGTCAGTGATAAAACATAATAAACTAAAAATAAAATATCCTGGGACATTTTTCACAACAGGACAAACAGACATGTTCATGCACACAAATGTTTGTCCTGGTTGGGAATCGAAGGTAGTGTCATCTATACTAATATTATAAAGAGGAAAGATTTGATTGTTTGCATTGAATAGGCTCCGAAACTACTGAACCGATCTGAAAAAATATTTCTACTTTTTATCCCGGGAACGCGAGTGAAACCGCGCGGAACAGCTAGTAACCAATAATGTTATGACCCCAGATATGTAGCACCAAAACTGAAATCGCGAAACAAAAAATTAGCTGGTCCATACGGTTTTTATTTAATATGTTTGTATGTATAAACAGCTATTTTTTTATTCGCGACTAGCTGACCCGACAGACTTTGTCCTGCCCTGAGAACAAAAAAACTGGGACCTACCTACCTACCCTCTACCTACCTACCTATCCCTACCTACCTCTACCTACCACTACCTGCCAATACCTACCTCTACCTACTTCTTCTACTTCTATATGTAGATATCCCTTTACGGTAAATGTTGATCAGACGCGACTTCACGCGAGCACTTTGTTGATCCGGCGCCTTTTGTTGATCCAATATGCATCTTTGGTAACTAATATGGCTCCAACCGGATCAACATCTACACTCAAGGGACTGCTTATTGTTTTGCATTTTGAGAAACACTGTATTTAATATTGTTCTAATTGTATCGAATAGTCTATATTCAAAATATGTTTCACCCTTTCTAACTTTATGCCGCATGAAAAGTTTGAGAAATATAGTAGTACATTTCGAAACAAATACTGTGGAACGCTCATATCCCAAAAATCAAGCTTCTGCTATGAATATTAGTAGTAAATTTTCAACATTTTTACTTTGTTTATGGGCAAAACTTTGACAAACACCGAGTTGAAATTTATAGTATTTGTATAGGGTAACTCGTTAACGACATTTTATTTTCTTAGCTTTAGCCGTTGCAGACATAAAGGAGTTTGAAAAACGCATTATTTCTTCGAAGAACAAAAGTTTGAGAAACGCCGATAGTACATTTTAGCAATGTTATTAAACTACGTAGACTATAAATTTTGAGTTAGTATCATTTAAAATCACAAAGTTATGAAGGTTTATCGGAAACAAAGCAAAACCCTTGTTTTTTTAAATATTTCGTTCCATAGACAAAAGTTTGAGAAACGCTTGCACCGGTTTCTAATATTTTTTACTGAAAAGGCTACATTAAAAATTTCAGACTTCTAGGCCTTACGGTTCCAGAGATATTATGATTCTTAAAATCGTACAAAAGGCCCTTTTCCACCGCTGCGGAAACGAATTAAAAAAATCCCTTCATATATGGTGTCAAAATCTATTCACATGTCGAATTTCACATTCATCAGTTTAGCGATGTGGGCAGGGCGATGATGAAGTGGGAAGGCTACTCTTTAACTTCCGCCCCACATTCCCGAGGGATCTTAAGTTTTCCCAAATGATGGGATGCTAAGTTTAATCCAAATCCGTTCAGTAGTTTTTGCGTGAAAGAGTAAAAAACATACATAATGGAATCCCGCGGCGTTTCCCTCGTGGTGTTCGATAATTATCCCACGGGAAAATACTATCGGGATTATTCGGGATAAATAGTAACCTATATGTTATTTTAGAGTATGATCTACTTATGTGCCAAGTTTCATCCAATTCCGTCTAGCAGTTTTTGCGTGAAAGAGTAACAAACATACATAATGGAAGCCCGGGGCGTCGCCCTCGTGGTGTTCGATAATTATCCCACGGGAAAATACTATCGGGATTATTCGGGATAAAAAAGTAGCCTATATGTTATTCCAGGGTATGATCTACCTATGTGCCAAGTTTCATCCAAATCCGTTCAGTAGTTGTTGCGTGAAAGAGTTTCAAACATACATACATTCACACATCCATCCATCCATACATCTATACTCACAAACTTTCGCATTTATAATATTAAGTAGGATTTCAGCTTTAGTCCTATAATAAAAGTTGCTTGTTTTCACGAGTAGAATAATCCCTAAAATTATCCGGGATGGTAAAAAAATAAATAAATAAATAGCCCAGTATATGTAGGTATCTACTATGCATTCCATATAACAATCGGACGGTGTCCGTGGTTAAAAACTGACCTTAAACTCAAACGCAGCAGCTAACGCATCTTTCTTACCTTATTACTCTAACGAATTAATATACGAGGTTCTCTGTCACACGCAGAACGCGACGTTGCCGATTTGTGTTTCAGTACCTATTCGTCAATTTTGGCTCCGGATCAACTTAGTCGAAGTAAATGTCGCATATAAGTTAAATATATTCTGGATCTAAGAAATCACATTCCGTATGATTTTTTCGACCGTTAATGGATCAACAAATAATGGTCAAATCGTTGACGAGTATGTTAAAAATCTGTAAGTGCAGATCCACCTACGTCACACGCGCATCAAAGACGGATCAAAGTATATCAGTTTGCGAGTCGCGGAGCTGAGTATACACGTGAAATAGGTGGATCAACAATTGTTCTAACTTCTCACTGGAGCAACATTTACCGTGAAAGGTTGATTATATATATACACCTAATTCTTCTGTATGTGTGTTTGTTATCTAACTCCTCCTAAACGGCTGGACCAATTTGTGTGATTTTTTTTGAGTATATTTCAATGGGATCCAGGTTTGAAAATACAATTGGATCCAAAAAGTGACCTTGGCCAAGAGTACTTACTTTTGTGCTACCTTATCACTAAAGAAGAAAAAAATTATAGTAGGTATATAGTTATAAAAAGCTCATTACCTGAAGGAGAACAATGGTGCTTCTAAATTAACCTCAGAGTGATCTGTGTGTGCAGACAGAGTAGAATTCATGTGGTAATAGTTAACAATAGCAGCTTCCGCTCTGAATCCCTCATAGCCAAGGTATCGGGCCACAACATGGGACAGTTCAGCTAAGTTCGCAGGGAATGATGCTTTATTATTATTGCTGTATATCTGAAAGTAATATAAAATTATATTAATAATCAGCATGAACCACAAACTATTTAATTGAACCTGGATTGAAGACTAGTGATCTGCCAGCATCAATTAGGGAAAACAATATTTAGGATCTACTCTTCTGGAGTATTATGCATGGTGTTGTCTCAAGGAGGCCTATGTGTTGTGTGTGATAGCATTGTAACATACATTAAGCATTCAAAAATTACAATATCTGTAACCCAGTCTGACTTCTGAAATTATTGATTTAAATAATATTATTATAGGCATTTAGTGTAACCTTCTCCAAAAATTTTGGTACACTGTCCTTTACACCCGGTATATATACTGTCAAAATATGTGTATTGGAATGTGATGACTTCAGCACTACAGACACATACAAATTCAGCTCTAGTGTTAAGAATATTAAACTTACTTTTGTATCCCAATCATGATGATATCCTAGTGTGGTCCATCGCAGTTTCTTCTGCAATTGCTCATTGCACTGGCCATTCATAAAGCATTCTGCCCACCAATTTTTAACACTAACTTCATTATCTATGTTCAATTTGTTTGGCGTCCTTGGATATACTTCTAAGCATTGTCTGATCCAATATCTCTGGCCAGTACTTGTAAATGGGTTTTTAATCAGAAACAATCCAGGATGCCTTTCAAAAGTGTATGTTTTCCAACTCTTGCAATTATGCAGACCTAATAATGTGGCTCTGGTGTCTTCTTCAACATGTTCTGTACTTAATGCTATAATCTGGAATATAGGGATTATTATAGTTAAAATTAGTTATCAAAAACTAGTTATACATTTTTAAACAGAAGTGATTAAACCTTATCTGTACCCTTGTATTCTGTTGATAAAACTTCACTGAGTGATGGCTTGGGATTGTTTGATTTGTAATATTTGAAAGCTTTCATAAAGTTATCTTCTTTTAGCACTGAAGTAATCATTGTATAATAATATCACAAAAATGCTGATTAATACACGTTTCTTTTAGTCCAATTTATTTAGCCTGGCTCCAACCAATCCAGTAGCTCCATCATCGGCACAAAACACTTTTACTCTGGCGAGATCATCGGTACCAAACCAACCTAATAATAGGCAAGCATTAAATGTAGTATTATAATATATTCTCTTTGCAGTTGCACATATCCAAGTAATAAATAAATTCTCTTTACACATACAACTCCACAGAACAATTTTACTATAGATAAGTACAACTCACATACAACATCTGTCAAAATCATCTTGACATGCAGAATTGCAGTAGAGATGTGCCGAGTCAGACTGACTCGAGTACTGACTCGAATACCTAGCAGGTAATTCACGAACTCGAGTATATAAAATACTGTAATTGGATCCACAATACTCGAATATAGGTTTCGAGTACTTACGGTATTCGATAATTACTGAT
The DNA here is from genome assembly GCA_963555595.1 of Tethea ocularis. Classification (NCBI taxonomy): domain Eukaryota; kingdom Metazoa; phylum Arthropoda; class Insecta; order Lepidoptera; family Drepanidae; genus Tethea; species Tethea ocularis. The sequence goes on along the minus strand of OY741972.1, from coordinate 5,632,732 downwards.
TTTACAATAATCTGCTGTTGTTATTTACATAATACTATCGTTCATACACGATTTGTGATGAAATATTAGAATTTGTCGTCAAAAGTAAACTACAAAGTTAGATTCAAAAAGTACTCGAGTCCACTGAAGTATTCGAATACTCGTGCCAGTACTCGAAGACCTGTCCGAGTCTTCAGACTCGAATCCTAATTCGATTCTTATTTTAACAAATACCAAAATATTCGAATACCAAAAATAGCAGACTCGGCACATCACTAAATTGCAGACGCTACGAAATGCGTAGCACTCTAGCACTTCTGTAGTTTGTGGCTACGAAGTATGTACATACGAAGCCGATACGTAGGTAAGGTAGAGGCGAACGATATGAATCGATATTTCATAAAAAATCGAGGGATATATCGATGCATATTTTATATGATTAACAAAGCATTTTCTTTTGGTAAAATGGCGTTTTTGTAAGGAAAAGATATAACAAGCTTTCTTAGTGACGCGTACACAGTTAAGGTGGAGACTTCGGTTGGAGCTTTAAATTCATAGGTTCAAACGCTCCAACCGAACGTTTAAGTGCTACGTTACATCTTGTAGTGACGTAACTGACAATCGGTTGGAAAACTGATAAATAGCTCTTTAGCATATTTTTTAATTTAATGAATAATAATAATAATTTTATTCACATATAATGACCTCGACACATTGAAACGCGGTGCGGTCATTTTTTTGTTTTTTGAGACATGTTTGATATTACAATTCAAAGCGGTATGGTAAGATACGGCGCTGTGCGTACAAAATACAAAAGAACTATCATAAATACACCTAGATCAGGGTGGGTGGATATCACTCTTCTTCATAGTAATGATTATTTATTCAAAATATTATAATGAGTTGCTCAAAGCAGTGTATTGAAAGTGTCAGTCTCATTTGTCTCTTTTTGCACCCACAAATTTTTTGTTTTATCATTGTCATTGATATCTAGTATTCTTTATTTTATGAGTGCATATTTCCAATAAATCCAAATTGATTAAAAAATTAACTTGATATCCTATAAAAATCGATTTGTTTCTTTTGATTTTATCATCACTACATCACTGGAAACTTCAAATGTCAAACGTCACAGGTAACAGATTCCTACTCTACTCTTCTTGTAATTTTGAAATATTTTTGAACAAACAATAGGTTATCTTCACAGAGTACTTTGTTATTTGAAAGTTAACTTCTTTTTATGTTTATGCATGTCATAAGTACAATTAAAGTACAATCATTTTGAAACATTTGTTAGCAATTCAATTACTAAAATGAGCAATAATTCCACATTAGATGTAAAAGATCTCACAAAGGCAAGTACATAAACAACTCTATGACAGATTGTTATCAAAACAATTTAAATTTATTTATCATTGAAAAGACTGTTAGTACCACCTTACGTGTTTCAAGGAATTATCCTTTGAACTCTTAGCAGTAAATTGAGCCAGTACCTTACCTATGTAAGTAAACGAGGTACAATACAATACAAAATAACATAATAACAACCTTAACAAAAAACTAAATAAAAATTAAGATATATATAGGGTAGTGAATTCGCCAGCCAGATAGACATTTTTGTTTTTTCTGTCAAGGAAGAGCCCATCCTGGCAGGGTCAGCCTAAAACCTTTATAACTTCTGAACTAGGGTTAGACAAAATCTGAAATTCACTGTAAAATTAGTCACAGACTCGGAATTCTTATGTGATGGCTATACCAGAAGTGCCACACTCAAATTTGCTTTTTTGTCATAATAAATACCTAGATTTCTACAATTGCTATTTGTATCTGCATTGTAAAACACCCATAGTCTGCATAAATAAATAATAATAAATAAATGTTCTGGGACATTCTTCACATACAATTATTCTGATCCCAAACTAAGCAGAGCTTGTACTATGGAACCAGTTTAACTGATATACTATATATAAATACACCCAGACACAGAACAAACAGACATGTTCATTCATGCACACAAATGTTTGTCCTAGGAATCAAACCCATGACCAGCAGTGTGATAGGTGTTGTCTTAACCAACTAGCTTGTCGAAATAGCATTAGAAGTTTTAAGTTTCACTAATTCTTCCATAAAAGTGTTTGTCTGCATCACTTGTTCAATATCAAGATTGTAGGCAATATTACTGGAGATACATGAGTAATTTATAATTTTCAGGAAATCGAAGATGGCAAAACCAAGCTCAGAAAATGGCTTAACATGAATTTCAGAATAGAAATGACTGATGGCAGAGTTCTGATTGGAGTATTTTTATGTACTGATAGAGATGCCAATGTTATATTAGGTAAGCTATTGTGCCCATTCTGTTTGCATTATGGTGCATGAATCTAATGTTTTTCATAATCCCTACTAATATTATAAATGCGAAAGTTTGTGAGTCTTTCACAAAAAACTACTGAACAGATTTGGATGAAACTTGGCACATAGACAGATCATACCCTGGAATAACATATAGGCTACTTTTTATCCCAGAAAAACATGAGATACCTTGGGAACGCGGGTGAAACCGCAGGGGACAGCTAGTTTTAAATAAAATTATAGAAAATTTCATCATTTCATTCAGACAGAATGTCATAGGGTATAACAAAGCATTACTTTACAAATGTACACATTTACTTTAAGTATGGTAAGGTTTCAGTAATAGTACTAATGATTCACTGTTCATTTCAGGAGCTTGTTCAGAGTACCTCAAGAGTAATGATGGTGAAACTGAGGAGCCCCGGGTATTAGGTCTAGTCATGGTCCCTGGCCGTCACATTGTGTCCATACAAATTGATGACACCACCCCACCACAAAAGTTCTACTATGACGAGTGAAAAATATTATTCAAAGGTGTGTCTGTATTTGTAAATTATTTTATTGAATTTTGTGTCATTGTAGTAAGTAGGGAGTGTAAATAAAGTAACACATAATTATTTTTTAATCTAAATTATTTTTATTTTAATCAGACATTAAGCTTTTTAATAAAACTCTGAATACATTGCCTTCCAGATAAATATTCTTTGAGTCATTCGCAAAAGGGTTATATTCATCATTGTTACAGTTACTACATAATAATTTTTCTGACAAATCATTACAAAGATCTTTGATTTCTTGATGATCATTATTTAAAACTTCATACAAGAATGTACTATCTAAAATCTTATGTAGGCATAAATATGGATGAACTGCAACATCTAGTTTATTTATATTTTTGTAGAAATGAACACTTAACATTCTAACATCCTCGTCTTCATCCTGTAAAAGGATGACAGCTGATTTGGTTGAAATAGCTCTTACCGAATTAGATAGGTGACTAAATACATTAGCAAGCTCATTATTTGCTAGTGCTGCAATATATCTCATATCAACATCAGTATTTTCTAAGTCACATAATTTATAGATTATATTTGCTATTTTTAACTGACTACTACCATTCCTCACTATGTTTGCACATTCTTTTGCAGCTAATGGAATGACATACCTTAACTTGAATGCCATTTGTATATTATCAAAATTCTGTAAAATAGATGTTATATCTATCTCAAGTTTTGTTAATTGAGACAACTGATAAATAATTTTCCAAATAATACTACTGTTGTATTTCTTATCATATGATAACAAGACATCTACTATGTTTTGTATTACGCTTTTGGGAATATTTTTATCATTTTCTATTTTCAAATATAAGAACTCACAATAGTTTATGAAATCACTACAATCTAGACTTAATTTTAATGCTGGAGGTATGTCATTCCAAGTGCTATTAAGTATATATTTTCTGAAACGATTATCTGCCCATTTAAATACTCCTGGAATATTTTTACTGCAATTTAATTGTGTTATAGTTTCTTCTAAATAATTTACAGGGAAATCATATACTGTAAAAATATCTTCAAATATATCTTTACACAAGTAAGAGTGTGGAGATTCAGTTAATATAAGCTTGAACTTTTCTCTTAATTTTATGAATCTGTCTACATAACTATGAGTTGCAGCATAGTATTTATTACAATTTTCAATTAAAATTAGGCTTCCATGTAGAAAGTTCTCTGAAATTATTTCTTGATTTATGATAGCATGATAAATAGTTTCGAATGTGTATATGTTGAAAATACACTTAGCTGTAAGACGCCTTACTGTGTATATTGGACTGCCCAATAAAAATATAAGATTTTCAAGTAATTCTGTATCAGAATTCTTTTGTGCTGCCATATCATGTGAAAAATTGTATCTCTTAGCACTGTTGGCTAATATATTTAGTATAGGTACTAAATTAGAGTGTGAAAGCACTTTGTCTAGCGCATTATCGTTTTTCAACTGTTCCATTATGTATTTCCATAATTTGGGTGAATGTGTACGCAATTCATCATAACCAACAGTTGCAACAGTTTCTTCATCTGATCCAGACACCTTTTTCTGTCCTATTTGACGAGGAATCAGGGCACCGTAAAGTTGTAGTGCAGCATTTCTGGAATGTAAAGATTGATCTTAAAAAACAACTACATATTTATATATTTGGTCCTAAACTAAATATCTTTGGAGCTCAATGATGTTGGTGGTATTGTATAAATACCTATATACATACCTTATTTGCCAATGTGGACTAGTAAGATTAAAAAAAGCAAGCTCAGCTAACTCGGCTGAATAATACATAAGATCTGAGGCTAGACTGCTATCAGTTACAATTCTGGTTAGAAAATGAATATAAATGGCTTTGGGTAAATCCATCTCAGTATCTGTTTTAGAAGATATTTGTATATCAGGAATATCATCAGTCTTGTTGCAAGTTTCCAGCAGTATTTTCATGAAATAATGGAATAGAGGCTGGAAAACGACAATAAATATTAAAACGTGTCAGTTAGACATTTACATAAAATCAAATAAGTGGGCAAGAGATCTTACCTTGCCTTTTCTCATATCACTAGACACTATCCTATGTACCATAATTGAGAGACCAGCTCCCCTTCGCGTTATTGATGCCATTCTGTTTGTTTCTGATAGTAAATCATTAAGTTTACTTTGGAGCAAACTTTGGGGTAATTTAGAAATATCTGATTCTTCCGGTTGAGAAGTTAAATGCTGTATGCCACGCCCTGTGTATAACAAAAGATAAATTGAAACTATCTATTGCCATGAACATAAGCATTAATTTTATATTGTAATAAAAATGAACCCTCCTAAACCAGCTCAATTTTCTGGTTTCTCCAGTGAAAGCTCAGTTTTTTTGGGATCAGATGGCCACACAACCACACATGTAAAAATACATATTCAAGGATATTTTTGGTAATTTTTTAATTAGGTAAGTAAATACCTAGAGCAGCTCCACCCGCTTCAATGGCTCCTTTGTGTCTAGATGTCTCCAGAACATGAGTGATTATAACTAGACTTCTTTCACAAATACCAATGTCTTCAGTGTAATATTGGATCAAGAGAGATGCTAAGTCACAAGAAGCCTATAAGAAAAAAAAAGTGAGTAGAATATTATAATAGAATAGAAGATATTATATAGAATAGAAGGAAGCAAATGAACAATTTAGGATCTTTATATACCTTTACATTTAACCAAATACAATTCAAAACAATTTGATGTAAACCAGATATTTTAGTTTCATCATTTTCATCATTAGGATTGTATCCAGACTGTGTTATCATTGTCTGGACCATTTCACTCATTTTAGAAAAATCATTACTTGTTGAGCTTTCTTGTTCCCAAGAAAATTGGTTTGATATACTTTCTAAAGCATGTAACAAGTCTGTAATTATTATATTTGAAGTCTTCATTCTGTAGGAGTTTAAAATACATGTCTCAAGTGTCACCAGCAGAATACTCATAAAAGAGTGCAATTGTTTCCCACTTTCAATGGATGTTAAAACATCTCTTTTCAATCTATATTCATCAATTAGTTCTTTACACCCAAATAAAAATACATCATTAACATTTTTAAAAGTTGCCGCTTTGTATTCATATCTTAGCATTAAGCTTACAACAAGTTTAAATATACTTTGACCACAGCTGATTTCAAAGAAAAATTTACTTTTCAGACATTCCATGGCATTATCTATTAAATCCGTCATTAGGTCTACTCTCAAAATTTCCTTTGGATAATGATTTAAAAGCAATTGCACAACATTTTCTCTAATGTCATCTGCAGGGTCTTTCAATAGGTCAATTAACTTTTCAGTGACTTCTTTATTAGACAGCATCCAACAGTCTTTATCTTTTAAAAATTCAAGCAATGTTGTATTTACGACTCGAATTTGATCTTTTCGCTTTTTTGGAACAGAACTAATACAATTAAATACAGTTTTGGCTACTTTCACACAAGTAATTTTCCTCTGATAATTACCATTCAAGCCTAATGAATGCAATACTATTTCTTGTAATTTTTTACAGAAATTCAATAAATTTTCATCATCAACATATTGTTTATTTTTCATATTATTTAAAAATGTTGCATGTAGTTGCAATAAAAACTGTTTTAAACTGCTAAGCATGCCTAACCTTAATATAGAACAATCAGAATTAATATTATTGTGTAAAAAATTTAAAATGAGTTCAAACTCAACTTTACTAGGTATAACTTTGCCCTGTGTCATACAAACATTATCAAATGCTAACATTCTTATGTAGTTATTATAGTGTTCTATGCCTCTCAATACCGTTTTTTCAGTATATTTATAATCCATAGTAGATGCCCAATTTTTACTTATAATACCCAACTTATTCCCTTGCTTTATTAAAAATAGACTACTGTATAGTTTCTGCTCTGTATCATCTAATTTTTGTAACTCATCTAAGAATACATTTATTAATGTCGGAAACTTCTTCAGTGTTATCAAACACCAATAATTGTTGAAATTTTCTATAGCTTTATAGGATGTACTGTTTGCTATTTTCATTATATCTTGCAGCAATAAGGTGCACCATTCATGTTCAGACCATAACTTCTTCAGTATAGCAAAATACATGTCTGCCCCAGCTGACACCAGTCCTGGTTTGTGTAAACTATACAAAAGACCATCTACCCAATTGTTCTTTTGTAATAAATCATAAATATTTTTGTTACAATGCTCTACAATCTCAGAGATCATCAAAAATTTTGCTTTGTTCCAATAAAAAGAGTTAATCTCATCTAACATTAATTCATACATTTCATTATCAACACTAGATAAGAGTGTTTGAAAAATGTCTCTATTCAAATCTCTGACTCCTGTAATAGGATTTTCCCAATTGTGATTGACCATGTTAAGTAACCTGATTTGCTTATCTTTGCTGAAAATTATGTTATGGAAATTATTTCCACAAACTTTTGAGAAAGCCTTTATAGTTTTGAAAACAATGAAAGTATACTGTGAATATTCATATGCCATGAGGGTCAGTAATTCAAAAGTAGATTTTAAAATAGATTCTTTTATTTTTGTGTCTCTGTCAAAATTTTGCGTAAGAAATGTGGATTGGAACATTCCATACATAATTGATACAGCTTGGCACAAATTAGTGCTATCCTTATCATGATTCTTCAAATTTAGTTCCATTTCAATTATATTTAACATTTCTTTTATATAAAAGTCTTGTTTGTCTGTAATAGGCATAATGGTACAAAAACATGTTGCACAGAGCAGTTGATCATCAAACTTTTTCAAACCTGTTTGTAAGTGTTTCCATAATACTTGACACATTTGACTCCAAATTTCTGAATCACATTCATCTGTCTTATGTCTTCTTGCTTTAATTAATATTTCCTGAAATAGGTATATTGAGTGTTATTAATACCTACTCAATAAATTTTAACCAGCAATCATTAATTTTGAGCATAACATTGTCTTTACCTGTATTAAATCTAATGTCACCTGATGAGAAGGGATGACTATTTTTAATAGAAGTTTTTCTAACTCTCCCATTATTGTAATTCTCTGGGATCAACTGAAATAGAACAGTAACTATTGCTTATCAAAATAATTTACTGAGCTTTTATGAATGTATTATATAGGTACCTAATCTATTATTATGTCCCACCATAACACCTATTATTATTCTATGATTTTTCATCAGGATTTATGAAACTATTTTTTGTCTAAATAAAAAACTTTCTTTGAATTATAATAATTTACTACATAAACTATATTTACAAGTCATGAAAAGATAATTAGAATAATCTACTGTGCTTCTTTAATTGGTTCATATCCTTCTTTCTGCATTTTTTCTTTAAATATATTAAAGTCACGTTTTCTATCGAAATGCGTGACCCACTGGTTGGGACATGACTTTTCGAACATTTTCCTAAACTCTACGCATGCCTTAGGCCGTTCAGTAATATCTTTGGCATGTTGTTCATCTAAGCATTCCCAATAACGGTCTCTGGAGTCCCAACACAGTTTTCTCTGCTGTCTATCGGGAAAGGACATCTTTCAGTGTTTAATCGTCTTTAAATACCTAAAACGGAAATTAAATTAAGGTTCTAGGACTGATAAATATTTTTTATGAAGCTACAAACTTAAATTTTATAACTTACTTTTAATACTCCAGACTATAGGTATGAATTACGTATAATTTGTCCAGATTTGTGTAGGTATGTAAATTTAATTGTTTGTAATGTAATACAGCTCCGGGTAAGGATATAATTTATTATAATAGCAGGCAGAATATTTTAACCTCAAAAAAATATACTCTGCCCGTACTCCGTAGTCCATTGACAGATTTATGAATGACCACAGAATAATAAACTCACAGGGGAGTTTATGACACTGACATGACTGGGGCTGCATTCCGAATCATGCTAATATCGATTTAGGGATGTGAGCGCTCTAAAACGCGTATTTACACAGCATTATTTGTAAGAAGAAATCGATTGGACTCGCAATGTTATAATCGAATCACATATAGAAATCGATTCATGTTTATAATATTTTTTTAGTCTGTGCGTGCTGAACTGCTGACAGCGTTGACAGTGACAGGTCTTGGCATCAGGGCTGTCAGCTGTTATAATTAAAAAATTGTTAATTGATACATAAAAGAAATGAAAAGCTATTTTTTCCACCACACCACAATCTTACCTTTGTTTGACCACAATCTCACCGTTGTCAGTAATGATGTGGCCGATGGTGGTGAGCACACAAAGCCTAGAAGGGGACTGGCTCTCAAGTGCAGCTGTCGGCACACACCGGGCTTGGTGACAGATTTTCAAAACGTAATACTACAAAGTTCCCTACCACCGTCCTATGGTTTACTCAAGATGTTTCCTTCGCCGAAAGCTCAAGCTCATTGTAGGATTCGAACCCGCGACCTTCGAAGTATGCATCTTGGAGAGTCGGTACCTTTAGGAAAAATAAAATACAGAAAAACTTCGAAAGGGTGAGTGAGTGGTTACCATACAAAATATAAACCCTCATTATCACATATAGTTTTAACTTTTTTTCCATGGAATTTTACGCTTGACCAATAATGCAAAGTCACCAGCGAATATACCGCAAGTAATTCAATAGGGTAGTTGACTGACATATCAAATCAGCTACTTTTTAATAAATGTTAAAACGATAGTTTCTATGGAATTTTGTATGAAATATTACACTATGACGTCATAGTTTCATAGCATCAAATCATATACTCTTAGTGGTTCCACTGGTAATTAAAAATCATAAAAAGCATTCAATGTACAACATATTTGTTATTTCCACGTGTTTTTAGATGTTTTATGCATTGGTTAGTGTCATTTATTTTTGACAGTGTCAACTACCCTACAATCTTTGGTTAGGTATTACGAACTACCGATATCGTTTTGGTAATTATGTACCTAATTACTGGATGGAATGCAAAAATAATAAAAATATGATAATTTTAAGTTTAATAAAATTTGGATTTTCATGTAAGTTAGTAGGTAGATATACCTATATATAGGCATGTAGGTAGGTAGGTATAGACTTCGAGGAACTATCTTAGTTGCTCGATTCTAGGATTATACTTCGATAAGACCTAATGTAACTGCTTTATAAAGTTTAACACGTTTTGTAACTTGTTCATAGTAAAGAAATGAAAATTGGTCGAAGGATAATCCGTTTTTATACCTTTTATCAAGTTGTTTATGACTTCGGCGCTTGGTATATCTACGTCTTCCAAGTTTTTTACACGGTTTAAAATATCAGTCGAAACCTTAATTTTACACATATTCATAAAACTGTCCAGCTGTTTGTATGTTTCAAAATAAAACACTCCAGGAATAATTGGCACATTGATGCCTACTTCCTTACACTTCTCCACAAAGTTTTTGTAAAGTCCCGGGTCGAAAAATGCTTGAGTTATAATGAAGTCTGCACCACCATCTGTTTTATCTTTCATTTGTAGCAATTTCTCGTCTGAACTTTCAGGAAACCCGGGGATACCAATACAAAAATAATCACCAGTATTCTGCTTTATGTACTGAATCAATTCTAATGTGCTTTTAAAGTCGGATGAGTCTGGATCATACTTTTCTGTAATTAATCACATATTTAAATTACTATTTTATTAATTAACGAAATAAAGCTCGAGTTTTTAAGATGCATCGTCATCCTAAAGTGTGTCCCCTGAGAGAAGTATTCTGACACCTGTTATTGGGCTAATCTCAGAAACTTATACCGTCAGGATTCAGGCAAATAAAATAACTATATCTAAAAAAAATATTCCGTCAAAGACCCATCAAAATCGGATAATGATTTTTTCAGAGATAAACAATTCGACAGATCGCACACATATATAGTCGAGCTAGAAGTGAAGATTTTGAGGAACTAAGTTATAACGTGGTATTCTTACCTCCTAAAACGACGAATAAATTGCAAACTTCTTTTTCTTGAAGCAGAACTAATAGTTGGTCCAAATATTGTTTCTTCAGCATGTCACACGACAAATGCAATAATACTTGTTTATGTGCACTTCTTAAAAAGCTGACGATTTTTAGTGGTTCGATCTCCAAATCTTTGCACTGGTGCGATTTCGCATGCCATGTTACAGAGTAAAAAGTAGGATCAGTATTTACTTTGCATAACTCTTCTTTATTTACATCTGGCGTTATTTCCAATGAATAACAAAACTTTCCTTGACCTTTTATTAATTCAGTCACTTTTGTCATTTTAAATTTGCTGTAGTTCAACAACGTTATGATGAATGAGAAATGTGTATTTATAGGTAATAATACATACGCTTATTGTAACACTTAATCAGTAATCAAAGAAAGAACTTGCTTTGTTCGCTCTGAAAAGTCGAATGACGGTAAAAGTAGGTAAGGCGAGGCGATAACCGGAATTTGATAACTTTGAAGAAAAATAAAGTTGAAATGAAATTCTTGACGTTTTGTTAATTACATATTGTATAATGACTGTAGGTTCTATACATTGATTAACAATGAGCTAAATACATTAATCACAACCAAAATTAAGTAGGAACGTAAAACAATGTGAATAGGTAGGTATGTTCTACTGAAACAAACTCGTTCAAGCTCTAACATATTGTGGTAGTTTAATTTATCATTATTATGCACTTCTACAATTATCTAAATTGTTCTCATTTTAATATAAAATTGGCTACTTATCTATATTATCTATAAAAATTGTTTTATTAACTGCGAGTAACATGAAATATGCTCGATAATGCCTGAATATTATACAATGACAATATTTCTAATTGTGTAAAAGCATCCAAACACCTAATCTACGATCATCTACATAAATTACGACTTAATGAGATCTATTTATACTTAATTGTATTTGTTCTTACATACGTAGGTTATTTATTGTTACGGTTCGGTAAAGCTTCATAGTGATCATTGAGTGAGTAATCACATGGTACCATTGATATTTTTTAATCAAATTATTAGTTAGGTACTTAAATGGATAATGACTCGATAAATATATGTATACGTACATATATTATAGTGCTATATATAATGATATTAAATGGTTCGAAAGATTGTGACAATTATAACAAAATTGTTTGGTATATTTTATGCATCGTAACTCTAATTGATTTTAAAAACAAATGGTATTGACCTGAAAATCTGATAAATTAAAGTGTGGTATCATTTTTGCAATTTTTTGATACTAAAACAGCGATAGCACCTAAGTAATCGGTAAATACTTTTGTATGCAATCGTGTGGTTTTTTTTGATAACATAAGAAATAATGGTGCCATGTTTTTATAACACACTAGCTGTTCGTGACCGGCGTCGCCTGAGTGATTTCTATTGAGATTTTCATACAAAAATACCATCCAAAGCGACTTTCTTTTTTAAATTTTCCTCCATACAAACTTTGTCCTGAAAAAAGATACAGTTGAGCCTTTTTTTTTAAGAACAATGAAAAAAGTTGTTTATAAAATGTTACGTCTATTGATTTGAACACAGGTATTTTGAGAGTTACTTAATTGTTGCTGGTAGGATTTCATATTGATAACAATTTTAAAATAGAGAACTTTGCCATTCCGTTAACAATTTTCGTCTGAACAGGGCTTTAAAGATGTATAGGCACTTTTACATTCACAAAGAGACAATGTTGTAATTGAAAAGCCTTTGTTTAAAGCATCGCAGTAGTTAAGGCATTATTATTTTAAGAATAAAATAGTAACATTTAAGTAGTTATGCTTGAATGTATTGTAGACCCTGCTAACTTTAAAATTACTACTGATGCGTATATATTTAGATTTTCTATTTTCGCATATTCCACTCCTATTACATACTCGTCGATGTATAACGCACCACGGCCCATAAATCGAGGAAATCAGTAATACATTTCTTATGTAAGTATTTCAGAATACAAGCGATAAAAATTAAGATTTCGATGTAGCTAAAAAAAAGCCACCTTGTTGAATAAAAAATATACTTACCTACTCATATTTTGTCTAATAGGTACCTACTTATTATCTTGTCATGTCCTTAATATGTTGATATGTTTAAATTCTAGAATGAAACATTGAATTTAGGGAAATTTTAAACTTCTGTGAATGTAATAAAATATAAAATACTCGTATTTTCGCAGGTTTCAGGACAAATAAATTATCTGAATTGACACTGAATTCAGTCTTGTTTACGAAGTTAATAAGAGGTAGCTTATTGACAAAGAATTCTCCTTATAATTGCACATATCTTAGTCACTTCAATTAATAAAATAAATACAAGCCTAAAATCAATACATCAGTGATTAACTGATTAGTAATCACAATGTGACAAATTTGTTATAATTTTTGAGAAGGGTTTGGCTTCAGATTCATTCTAGGAGGAGCGATATCAAAGCCGAGGATCATCATCATGTCAGCCGAAAGACGTCCACTGCTGGACAAAGGCCTCCCACAAGGATCTCCACGAGATGTTATATTATAATCTCAAGCCTAAGATGTTACTGAAAAAATCCTAAAGCGTATAATATGTCATTGCTTACGTGGTGGTTTACTAAATATTTAAATGTAAACTGAATTGAAAATATGACTAAAGATACAATGCACAGTTTGCCCTATAATTTTACATGCGCTGACATTTTATGTAACTGTAATTAATTTAATTATTTAACCGCGCCAAGTTGAACAGGCAACAGTATAGCTTTCTTATTATACCTACACTGTGTGTGAGTGTACCTACACTCTTATTTATTTTTTAAAATCTCTTACCACCGCAGATCCGTATTAATTTCCCTATACGGTAGTTACCTAACAAAGTTATTAAAAAATTAAGTCGCACTCTCTTAACAAATTAACCTATGTTGATATTGTCGCATTACTTAACACTATGTTAATTTAACAATTATTTGGGATTATCGATATAATTTTAGTGCATTAACATGATTTAAAATAATACTTATTGTAAGGTATCTACTAAAAATTATGATCTACTTATTTTCCGATTAAAGAACTCCAAGTCGTTACGTCATCGATAACATATTTTTTTATGGCCTAACTCTTACATAGTGATTATTTGATTATAAACTGCATTTCGTGTACACACACACACAATAAATGAAAATGTAATTTAATGATAGTAATTATATGGACTCCATTTGCTCGGTGAGTTCTAGTATGGGACTCTCGCTGAGTGGTAACATACCCGCCGCTGGTGGTAGACTGTGCCCCTGCCAGTTAGACTGCAATTAAGAAACAACATAATGGTTTTGTTTTTTTACTATTAATAGGCAGTCAATTTAAACTCCTTAGGCAAACATCACAAAAAGAATAGATTATTACCAAGTATTTCTACTACTCCTACCGATACAAATCTTAAAAAAGCATAATAATATATTTTCGGTGATCAGTCAGGGACTTTGAATTTTATATACATGATTAATCTAGCTAAAGTTTATTATTTGAGTTCCTAACTACGTTCTATAACTAACTATGAATTAGAAGCTAAGTATATATAATAATATTTTTTTCTACGTTTATCAAGAAAATATAATTTAAAATATATCCTGATATCCTACTAATACAATTGAAAGTTTGTTTGGATGTGAAGATGTGTGTTACTCTTTCAAGCAAATGCTACTGAACGGATTTTAATGAAACTTGGCACATAAATAGGGGGTGTGTGACAGTGACATGTTTTTGTTTTTGTACCAGCTGTGTGTGATTGTACTGATTTACTGATCCTATATTTACTAACACTGAATGGATAATATCTAGTCTGATTTGAATAAATAATAGTAATAATAAATAGAATAGATCATACCCTAGAATAACAAATAGGCTGCTTATTATCCCGGGAACGGGGGTGAAACCGCGAGGGACTTTTACTAGCTAATACGCTACAAATGTAAAAGTTGGGATGTTTAGATATTTGGATGTTTGTGACTCAATCACGTTTCAATAACAGAACCTACGATTAAATAATAACAGAACGGATTTGAAGATGAAGATGAAACTTGGCACTTAGATAGACTTTTATCGTAGATATATACGCGGGTATAACCGCAAGGGACAGCTAGGTATCCTCGAATATTGTTTAAGTTTCTTGTACAATCCTCTATACCTAACACTAGCTTTATTCTTGATACTTTCTAATATAATAATGTATGTGCTGTTGATGTACCTTTTTTATAAATACATTACTTACATAACTATCTAGTGCATGCAGCCGTGTCATCTACGAAAAAGCTGTTCGCTACAAAAAATCATAAGGTGTGTAAATAAAACAAGATGCTATTATTACAAATTTTACATTTACTTGTATTATAAATAAAAGTTGCTTCTAAGTAAAGCTATCACATCTTACATAATTTATATTACTTTATTAATAGCAAATAATAATAAACTATACAGACTTTCACAAATAAAAAGAATCGGTTGTAACTATAATTATATAATAAATATATATTTATAACTAATTATCAAATAATGTACCATGGATTTAATTAATGCTCATAACGTGTAGGAACATAAGTGATATTTTTAGCGAAGGTAAAAATGCAAGTCATAATTTTATAATTTCTATAAAATATAATACAATAGTTGGCAAGTTTACTTTAAAAATGGAATAGCTAGATCATAGCATGTGCTATCATTACTATATAGTAACGACATTAATAAAATTTTAATATCATCAGGAATGAACCCTTGACGTTACAAAAAATATCTACCATTTGGTAGGTATTTTTTGCCCAAAAGTTGGTACATATGAGTGCTGGTTTTATATTAATATTTAGGTACTTACTGAAATTGTGTCAATTTTATCAAACTATTTAAAAATTGCATATTTACTTAATAACGGCAGCTTTCTAGGACGGTACTGCAGTAGTACTATAGTGGTCTTTATCTATTTGATACCGTGTTGTAAACAATTTTTAAAGCACTAGTTATTGTCATGCACTCTAAATAGGAGTCCAATACGGTGAAAACATTATTTAATACGCTTTCAATAAAATTATACTCATACAATAATACAATGCTAAATACATACTACAGTGAGACCAATCTCTGTTCTTGCACATTCTGCAGACGTGAAGACCGATAGTTGACAACTAATCGGTCTCGCCGCTGCGTTTCGTGCACACAATTCACACTACCAAATCTACAATTCTACGCTTAACGTGGAGATCTACTTTAATTGATCTGTTGGAATACCTGGAAGCAAGGCTGCGGCTGGAAGAGACTCGTGTTCCACTGCCCAGGCCACAGCGGTGCGTCTACTGCTGAGTGACCTCCAGCAGTTTCCCCTTCGCCTTCACGGGGCTCCCTTCCCTCCCTTCGCCCGGCTAATTCAGTTATTTGGCAAGCACTTTGAAGATTGGACGGCAAGTTTGACCAGTTTTCGTTGCCTAACCTATCTTTGTTCATTATGCTTATTTCCATCGATCCCTGATATGCAAATTTTGGAACATCCTCTTGGCTCTCATCAGGTTGGTGCTTAAGCGATCGATTAGGTCCTTCCACTATAGCCTGAAAAGCCAGTAAATCTCGGTTTTCTGTTTCCGTCAGCGGTAACGGAGGTAGAATTTGTTGTTGCTGGGCTATTTTATAACTTTGTTGACGTAGCATTTGTCGTCTGCTCAAGCCAACCTGTAAAGTATGAAGGCTCATTTCGTGAGGCGGTATGTTTGGGGGAGTCATTTGTTTCTGTAATAGTTGTCGTTTCTGTTGGAATAATCTGTGCTGCATTAGCTGTTGTTGCAACGGAGGTTTGCTACCTTGTGACACCGATGCCCCGTGCGATATATCAGGTGGGTCCTGAAGTTGCGCAACCATTTTCGGACTAGCTGGCATGGGTGGAGACGTGCTTGAGTAGGTAAAAGATTCTGGAAGACTAATGCGCTTGGGAGTAGGATTTTTAGTATCTAAATAATGTGGACTAAAATTCGCCGCGAATTGGTTATGCTGCATCTGTCTTTGCGACATTTCTTCCGGGGGCAATGTTGATTGATACTGAGTTTTAAGTTTTTGAGCTTCCTTTTGGACTAAATGTAATTCTAGAACTCCTTTTGCTTTACAGTTTTCATTAAGCCTTTGACTGTTAAACGCTAAACAATTTTTTTGTGATTCATTCGATTGTGCTGCTTGTTGTGCAACCAAGCCGTCACTAGCTCGCCGACCTTCTCTGAAGTCAACAGGACTTCGTGTGATTGCCCTAGGACAATTCTTATTTGCTGACTGATAATTAATAGGATTGTGTCGAGCAATGAAGCCTGTGCCTGATGGTTTATTATTATACGAAGATATGTAAACACATGGATGCATTGGACTAGTATTGACCAGTGAACTATTTTCATATACCAGTTTGTCATCATTTGACGTGCAACTGGGAAGGCTACTAGCCAGTTCACTGGAACAATCAGACAGTTGGTAATCAAGACTTTCAAACGTAGAAAAATTACTCTGCGAAGATTCACAGCTTAAGTTTTGACTAAGGCTTTTGTTATTAAAAAATGTAACGACTCCGCTGCTTGAGCTAGAACTTGCGTAAGAGCTTAGTCTGTTTTGAACGCCGCTCGGAACACTCGCGATATCTTCCATATCTGTCTCGCAACCTTCGTCTGTTGACGATGAATACTGTTGTTGAAATTTTGTCGCTTCATTTGTATTACTTTGGAGTCCTTGAGGAAAAGTTTGTCCGGTAGAGTATCTATTTAGGGAAAATTTGCTATCTGGTCTATAGAGAGTATTTGGAAATAAATCTCCAGTAGCTGTAGTAGTCATGGAGAAATTGGTATCAGCTGCACTTGACATCGGTGGCAATACAGTATTTTGTAAATATGAGTAGGCTGGAAGATGATGATTCATGTAGTCTTTAAATGGTGGTGTGCTCGTTTGTAATCGACTAAGATCCTGTTGTTGTGCTTGAGATACGAGTCTACTCGATTCCAGGGTCTTTGGTTGTTCTAAAACACTGCTCAGTTTCGATTCACCTAGCTGTGATGGTATTGGACTAGTGCTTAAATTGACAGTACCCTTTAAGGGCAAGGGTGACTGTTGCAATGTATTCATCAACTTTGCAGCCTCAGAGCACATTGTAAATGTAGTTGAATTGGGTAATTTCATTGTTTCGACATTGAAATTTGTCGCTGAAGCAGAATTTTGTAGAAAACTTGCAATAACGTTATGGTCAGTAGCTGATGAACTTCTCCCACCATCAATTGTGCATTTTGAGTCAAAACTAGACGATGTCAAAAGCCGAGTGCCATCATTAGTACTCTTATTTGTTTCAGGTCCAACAGTTGTCGATTGCTGTAGCAGTCTTCGGCAATCTTCGCTGGACTGTTTTAATATATTTTGTTGCTGTTCATATGTCGAAGTCAATAACCTGTGTGTTGGAGCTGAGCCTTCATTGAGCTTAGCCCCTAGCCTCTGGTTAGATTGAGATACGTCAATGTTCCTCATAGAAAGTAACCTAGTTGACTCTGATTCATGATTTCTATTGGATGTAATGTCAAGATTTCCAACTAGAAAGCTCCGATGCGTATCCGTGGGGTCGGAGTTGCGCTGGAGCAGTCTCTGTTCAGTCATGTTTACCCCCGCGAGTGAAAGCAACCGCTGCGTCTCGGCAGATGAAGAATCAGCTGGCGTAGCTGATATTGTAGGAGTTGCCCTGCTGTACTCTCTCGATTGAGAATCACCAGCGTGAAGTAATCTGGAATAAATAGTTTTTGATTTGTTAATGAAAGATGACAGAAAGATTGAGCGCTTAAGAACTGGTTAAAGTCTGGTAACTCGTTGACAAAGATATCTAGAACCAAAATCTCACCTTGTATGATGTTCCCGTCGAGCATCATGAGCCTCTCTAGCGAGTGCCTGGTCAGCTACAGACGACGGCCGACGAGTAGGTCTAGTGCGAATATCAGCGCCGGACCCACTGGCACCACTGGCCGCCCGGGCTCGAAGTCGTTCTAACAACAGGAGGTAAATAGCCGCGTGATGATCATAACTATTCGATCGAAGGCTCTGGAAATAAACAAATAAAATTTGAATTAGTCCCTCCTAAGTAGAACTAGATCAACAAGTTTAAACATATAAAGTCATTAGGAACCTACCTCTTTAGTCTTAACTGGGTCGATGCCCAAGCTCTGCATGAGCCGTAACACTTGTTCATTAGGCTCATTATGAGTAGGAGCATGGGCGGGGCTCCGCGGCGGGTCTGCATTCACCGTGGGTATTGCATAGGGCTCCGCTGCCATCCACCGATGCTTTTTGATCTGCTCTATCGTGTACCGCTTCATCGGCTCCAGGACCAGCATCTTGCGAATTAACGACTCACAATCTGGAAAGATAAAAGGACATAATTTAGTAATCATCTGACTGTCGATAGGGAAATTCTCGCTTACAAAAGATGTCTCGCTTATAAATTTAGGCAATTAGATACTCTGAAAGACTAACAATAAAACTCATCATTTTTAAAGACAATATTTTGTGCTAAACTTTATTCAGTGTTGAAAAAAAATCTAAAACGAATAATTGAAAAATAATTCAATTTTATGTTAGAACTAGTAATTAGTCAGAAGGTGACAAGCCGGCAGGTATGTAAACAAAGGCAAACTAGCTATCAAGAGCAACTGCCGGAACATATATCGTTAGTTGCTTGCTTATTCAACTATTTTGCCATCATCGTATCATATCGACTAGTAAGTACATGGGGTGAGTACCCACCTACTGACAACCAAGTCACATTCACACTACTTTGGTTGTCAGGATATAATATCCTTTTTATGTGTAACTATGTATTTTTTGCATAAAATGAAATATTACCTATTATTATAATACCAACAATTACGCTACCACCGGGCTTTTGGTTTCCACACAAGTTCTTTGTAGGATTCGAACCCACGAACTTCGCCACTGCATTCGACCCCACTACCATTGAGCTATCATCGCTTCAAACCTGTTAAACGATTAAATATGACGTGCCTGCAACGTTTATGTTCTAACCACAAAGTATTATTTGCATCGGTCATTAACCTCAATAACATTAGATTATTTTTTTTATAATTTATTACAAATCATCGTATGCCTACGAGTACATACCTAGGTACATTAGTATCGTATTATGTAATAGAATAACTAAGATAGGTAAAAACTCAATCGATCAAGACCAATAGGTAAAGGTGCGTGATCAGTTAATTTAATAATGCGTTCTGTTCGCAACTGAACATATTTTACTATACCTTTACTAGGTACGTTAAGGTATTTTATTAGTTACTAGTACGTAGTATACCTATTATTTATTCTATGCTTATACTAAGCTTATGTAAGCACTAATATACGTAGATAAGGTGAGTTAGAGGTAAATACCTGCTTGATATTGCGACTGACGTCACACGTCGGTAAATGTGACAAAGCGATAGGAAAGTGTTGAAAGGTCAAGGGCTACGAGGTCACCTATTTGACGTAAAAGATGTGAGCAATGTTACTGTCACCCCAAATATGAACACGCTTAAATGACGGTCGCATCCGTTGCAAAATGGGTCGGTAGCCAAAATTCTCTATACGATAAAATTAAATTTAAAAAACACTGAATCTCTTTATTCTCATAACTACGTACCTAATTTGCTGTAAAGCCTTCGATAAAATACAGTTAAATGCCTCCTACACCCAGTCACCTTAGATATGGTTGATGTAACTCGTAGGTAGGTACTTAAGTACACTCTTGGTACATTGTTTGTTTACTACGTTGATTGTGGAATCATTCAATGACACATAAGATTTTTTAAGGTTATACAAAAATAACGAATGAAATTTTGTGAAATAAATAGTAAGTAAATATCCCACCAAAAACATTTTCATATTAAATGTTGCCAACCATATGGCTCACACTATCAAAAAGTTATCAGATGTCATGTAGAGCCAAGCTTCTAACTCTACACGCCCTAACTCTACCAGCCCTAACTTAACAAACTCTACACCTTAGTCAAAATATGTAGCTTGGCCGTTTCGATACTACAAGAACCGTATAACAGAAAAGTAATGAACAGTAAACCAATATATAACCATAGAACATACGTTTGCAATATAAAAATCCCGCTATCACTATAATTAGATAAGAAGGGCTTTACTTCTGCTGACGTCAATTAATAGTCGTTATTGGTATGTATGCGGAACTGATTTAATGAACTAGATAGGTTAAGGAATTACATTAGTATAGGTACATACATAGTTACATGTCAGAAAAGGGCAAATGACGTCATACTCGCACACCCATACGTTATGACCAGTCCATTGCGAAATGGTACATATTTGCAGACATGCCAGTTAAATAATGTTACATGCTTAGGCGTAGGTATATTATGTATCTATCTACTTTGAAACAAAACAACAGATAAATAACACAGAAATATACCTATCTAAAAGTATGATTAATTTACTTGTTTCTCAATAACTATTTCATTATCATGAACAACCCTTATAACATCTTATTGAATTATGGGAAAATAGATTGATCTCTGTGAAAAAAATATAGGTACGTACGTGGGCACATTTGCGTAGGTAGATAGATATCAATTACCGTCGGACGTTGATACATATTTGTTTTTTTTAGCAACGAATATAGATTTGAGGAAAGGTCTTTCCAAATTGTCGTTTCGTTAACAAAACATTCGGGTCATGCGTCATACCATCGAAAATACAAATAATTGCTTTCATGTGCCGAAAGAGAACGACGCCCGTTGAGAAATAAATAAATCCCATACCGAAAATAATCTTATGTAAATATTTCATTCGCAGCTCTCCCTCTTTACTTAGCATTAACAAAACAATATAGTTTCGATCGAAGTGACGAATACGATTATAAATATTCGTTTAACCGCACTTGTGCTCTGGAAATAGACAGCGCGCGTCCTAAACTGCGCTAACAAAACACCACGCATCGACTCCGAGTAATTCCGTACATACTATTTTATTTACCTTCCTTCACATCTATCTAAAATAAAGTCGATGAGTAGTCGTCTTTTTGCCAGGCGATTCTATTAATAATTGCTCGGACGCAAATATCGCGTGCTTTGCTTGACCATTGACGCAATCGTGTGAAAAATATGCGAGTGTTATTTAATGAAACGATGGAAAGTCGGGTGGGCGCCCCGGTGGCGGCCATGTTGAGCTCCATGAACTTGTGCGATTTTACGAGCTCTCGCCTGGCGGACACGTCGCCCGCCGCCGCCACCCGCCGCGCCACGCTGCCCGCGGGAAAGCGCCGTCACCCGCCCGCTAGTAGTTTTCGTGACATGAGCCTATGGCCAGATTATTGTTATGAGCCATAAACTCCATGTAAACATAACATTAGCTTGGTAATTAGTGAACACATTTGGGATTTTATTAACAAATAAAATACTATTTTCTTATTTATACAATATCAGATCAGAAATCAGAGTGCCTTAAGGATACGTAATTTAGCAAAAAAAATCGTAATTCCGATTTATAGGTCCTATTACAGATCTATTACACACCTACTTAAGATATGAATATGTACTACTAAGTACCAAATAAGTTTAGCTATGAGCTATAATTTTAGTAGAAAAATATTAAGATTTCTACATTTCAAATTAACAAAAACTGGTGAACAAATATATTGATGATACCTACACCGACAACATTTCTAATATCATGTCAGCCGAAAGACGTCCACTGCTGGACAAAAGCCTCCCCCAAGGATCTCCACGATGGCCGGTCTTGCGCTACCCGCATCCAGCGGTTTCCCGCGACCCTCGCAAGATCGTCGGTCCACCTTGTGGGGGGCCTGCCAACGCTGCGTCTTCCGGTCCGTGGTCGCCACTCGAGAACCCTTCTGCCCCAGCGGCCGTCTAATATATTTCAAGTAAATTATTTCTAATATACATATATGTATAATAAGTTAGGCTTGTCATATGTGCAAACACATTATTTAGCACAGCCGTGTGTCACGGTCCGAGCTTACAAATCGTCAACAAATCGCAAATGCGGGTTATCGCTAACGGCATTCACAAACAGCGATTTTCTCGGCTTCACATTAATACAAAACGCTAATATTCAAGCGTCGGGAATGCGTGACGTCAACCCGCCGCGCTGGCCCCGAGCGATCGCCGCTAAAAGAAAATACATTTTTCATAATGTCCTCTGTTATGCGCACCATGACGGCAGTTCGTGCGTTAAAATGCGCTGCCTTTTGGGGTATTTATTTTCATCGTCCCTTTTACAGGTTTTGAATTTTCAGGCCTATTTCTGCGTTCGCGTGCTGTATTTTTTAGGCCTGACCTAACTCCGCTAATATATTTATACCTTTTTTCGATGGTTCGTTCCTCATACAAGTTACGCAATTTAACTTATAGGTATAGGTAAAAGGAAAGTATATAGACAAATCTTCAAGTACCTATCCAAACTCACGCAAATATCAGCAAAGTGCAAATATCATACATTTTTCTTATACGGTTTTATTATTTAATTTAGGCCACATAGGGCCTATAAAACTATAATAATAGTACCTTCTTATTTAGGATCTATCGTAGAGTATCGATCTCATGTGGACTCATTCTCTCGTTTCGCCCTCCATGCCTCACGCCTGTCATAGTCTGACTAGTTATAATAGCAGTGATAAATAACTGATTTCCAATTTTAAAAATAACCAATTAAGTATTGCATATGGGTATTCAACTCATTCATTTTAATTATCGTAAAATCCATGTAAAATCTAACTTATTTTATTTGATAATAAGAACGTAATTATCCTAAAAAAATAGAGTGGTAGGTATATTAAAATAATGCGGTGTGTGTAGGTAGGTACCTAGATCGTTTCGTTTCTATATGAAGCAAGTAAGGAGGTACAATAAAGTAGTAGGTTAATCTAAATCACCGCGGGCATGCAATAATACAGCAATTAATTTCGCAACGGAAAGGAAATAGTCAACATACATGAGCCAGTAGAGGAAAAATAAATTAAACACACCTCAAATAGGTACAGTTCGCATTTTACACACTATTTACAAACCCGCACCTACTACAAGTATTATTGTTATATAAATAAAAATGAGACATTATAAATTATGGGTAGGTACCTACCTACTTGCGTGTGGAACGCCATCCGACAGTTTAATAATAATATTGATGTTATTTATGATTCATCAACTATTATTATTAGACCTATCATGATCGAAATGTATTCAAAGAACAAGAAGCATCCAAAATATAATTTATCCAACTTATATAACCCTTGAGACATTCTCTTATTTACATATTATGTTTAATTCCAAGTTCAAAATTAAGTTCGTAAAACTTATTTATATTCCAAGTCAACTCAATTCAGGAAAACGGGGTGTTCATCCGAAACTCTAGAAAATGCGACGAAAATTTTCCAGAACACGATACCAATCGTGGTAGGTATTACCAATCTGAATAATTCATAAATAGTGTTCATACATAAATACACAGCGAGACAGAACGCAAGTTTTTTTGAGGGCACTGAATATAAAAAAGTATCCTTAGCGAAAACGTAAGAGCGACAATTACTTAATGCGGACGGCAAAATATCCTTTAGCCGACCTCAATCCCACTACTACTCCGGAAGTAATCCCTTCGTTAGCTCCATTTCAATAAGGAGGAAAGGCAGCATTTTTAATGATTTTTGAAATAGGCACGTTCGCTATTCGCCAACGGCGAAGTTACAAGCAGGCTTATGACGAGGGCGCCGACAAGCCTGGTGCTCTGTGGACGAGGGGCACAAAACGCTCCACTGATAATAAGGGCTAGAGCTGACCGTTGCAGATCTAGCTAGAGGAAAAATTTACAACTAAAAGGCCTTCAAACAATCTGGCAACAAAACTTCCGCTCAAAACGACATGATATCTTCATCAACCATATTTATTTAATTCATAAACCACAATACACTAATATATTACCGCAATATACTTCCTATAATGGGTAAAACACTAAAGCTCGCTGTAATAAAAGGAGAAATTCTTCGCGTATTTAAACGTTAAGTAACACACGTACCAGTCTAATTGGACGTCCAAGTTGCGTAACCACTAATTGGTATATACCTTGTTATTAGCTTCGCGTTTCTTACTTCGTGTTAATTACGTGATCTACCTCCAGTACTGATTAGGACCTAAAACCATGGAAACTCGTAGAAAGTAGCAAGCATAAAATACACTCATAATACTACTACACCCAGGGGCGGCCTTTGGAGATGGCGAGCAGGGCAACCGCCCGGGGCCTCGCTCTTACAAGAGCTTGCAACAACCCAATAAGAACAATGTTTGAAAAAATTTAATCTTAAAAAAGCAGCATTTTTTAATCCCTGATTCTTTTAAGTCATTAATGCATCTTATTTATTTTTATCATGATTAATAGATAGAAGGGCTGAATGAATGAAGAGCATAATGCCGGTCGCATTTTATTGGGAACGACCCCAAATTATTGGGAAAAGAGCAGAGAGATGATGATGGCATTTTTGATTAATAATTTGTGTAAATATTTTTTTATTACTAACTTATACAAACATCTTGTCAAACATCATCATTAAAACTAATTCCATACAGACAAGGCCTCGCAAAATCTACCGGCCGGGGCCTCGCAATGGCTAAGGCCACCCCTGACTACACCAAAAGTATGCTTGCATCTATGTTCACAATGGAACCATAGGTTTGAGAATTCTAACAATTAGTTCTAGAAACATAAAATTAAAGATGTACGACATACATAATATGAGAAACTATTTTGAGTATTTTCTGCAGGCGTTTTCTTTCCTCTTGGATTGTTTGCGGTGCCAATTTAATCTTTAGCAAACGACATAAAATATGTTCTATAACTTTCATCCAAGCATCGTCACCGTGGTATCTTTTTAATTATATTGTTGTGTTTTATTTTAAAGACATTAACATTTCTTACGTCAAACCTTCACCGAGAAATGTATCGACGACGTACCAATAGCTAACGTCAGCCGCCACTATTTCTGGCCCACACCCGTCATCAGCATCAAGGTGGTTATTGAATTAACAAAAAAGGACGTGCATACTCCAAAAGACATCGCCCTTTTTGACGAGCGCTATCAGGGGTGACTTTGATTCGTCATCTAGACACTTCGCAACTGTAAAACAACTTACAAGTATAGGTCACATGTCCTAAACTCATCGTTATCTGTTTTACAAATATTATCTTCAATTTTTTTTTTTCAACAGTAAATCACAGCAAATATACAAATATAACGATTACATCATTAAAAATGAGAATTAATCTTAGGATACAGAGATGTAATTTTTGTAGCATAAATTACTGTAGAATTACGATAGGCATGCCATAGGAGGGCTGTACCAACATTTAATAATAATGTAAAATAATAATAGGTACGTTGGCTCAAATAAAGCTGAGAGTTTACTGATTTCTTCAAAGGCACCCGTCTGCCCTTTAATATACTCGTACGTAAGGTCTTTATTGTACAAATTTAGAAAATGCCTTAAAACCAAAAAATGTTACACAAGATAATAACGACTATAAATAATTAACGAAGCGGGGATTACTTGACGGAAATTGATATCTAACAACATTTTGCGAGAGAAATATCAAGAATATGGTGAGTTTCTAGAAATAAAACTCCAGTTACTGAAATTGATTCATGTAATTATTACGTTTAAAGATCGTATTTAAATTTTCAAGGTATAGGTATTCTAAAAAATATTTAACCATTTCCATTTTCTGCAAAGAAAACTCATCAAGTCATTTATTCAGTTTAGGCTTTGATAAGGGACTTATGAATGTCGATAGTTACAATGATTACTATAGACTCTACCACAGGCAAGAAGTTCTGGCATGCGGCAGTTATCAGATAATTTAACGCTCAGTGCTCGATGACCGACCGCGGGAATCCGTGGGATGCATGATTGAGCATGCTGATGACGCAAGTGGCCGCCCGCTTATCGATTTCATTATTTTTCTATCTTCTACGTCCGCATGATAGTTTCCAGGTTAGAGTGAACGCTTCATTAACATCGCCTAATTACGGATTTAATCATTTGACGTAACTTATAAGGTTTTTTTTACAATTCCCGTGTGAATAAGCGGATGGTGCTCAGAAGATGCAGAGTGCGAATCAGCTGCGGCTTTGTTTCTGGAAATTCTTTTAGCAGAAAATCTGTTTGAGCCTCTTTGTTTTAGCGCAAAGTTGGAAGTTGTTAACACAGTTCGCTCAAAGCCTACAATGGTACTTTGACGCGGCTCTCTATGTTTTTTCAACGGAGAAAAGTGTTTACATAAGTTCCCTTTAACATTATATTTTCAAATCTATAAATAGACCACAACCACATGGAATTTTACAATTATAAATGAAGCCTCGAAATTATCCGCACTCGTCTAAAATTAGCTTTCTTCAGACGTTTCCGTAAATTAATTGCTTATTTTAAGTTTGTATGTAGGTTGGTGAAACTGCGTCATTTATTAACTGCCATAAATAAATCCTTCCTTCTTAGCTCGTAAGTTTCAATACTTATAAATAATACGAAGACGAGTGACGCAATTAATTGAAGACAAAAAAAATAATTTATTAAACATAATATGAAAACTATAGTTCATATTAAAACTTTCTTGCCTTAGTCATCCATATTCATTGTACCTAACTATCATGTCTGAAATTATCCAAATTCAACCAACGCTTTACCAACCAAAACTTAAATTTTCTACCTACCTACCTTCATCTGTGCTGCAATTATTACCGAAGTACGGCCACACAGAAACAACGGCCTCTGATTTTCAGCTAGCCCTATCAAATATAGTACCTACTGTGCTATAGGTAGGTAATCAAATTATATAAATCACAATAAAAAAAACACCAACAATGCCATTTCCTGGTATTAGATTTGTTACAAATCTATGGCATACCGTGTGTGTATAAGTGGTAACAAATTGCATGTAGGGTTAGTTACGTTTTTATAACGTCCTTATGAAAACATAACGTAAAGTATCATCATTATAAAACGTCGAGGTAAGAAAAGGTTATGATGCAGAAAATAATCTATATACTACAAAAAGGTAGAATCAAATACACATAAAATGCTAAAGAAACCCTATCATGGACTACATTTTAATACGCTAAGATATTTAGGTCACGCGTTACGTGTGTGTCAGACCAAAGCTGTGAGAAATACTATCGTTATCCAATAAATTGATGTTAAAACATTTGAATAAAGCTAAGTTGTAAACAGCTTACCTTCGCTCATGAAATAGGGTATTCTAAATCTGCCGGAGAGCACTCTATCTCGTAATGACTGCAGAGTGGAGCCGTCGAAAGGCAGTGCACCACACACCAACACATATAACACTACCCCGAGACTCTGCAAAAAGAAGTTTTGCTGTTAAAATCAAAGAAAAAATCCCATAGCTGTATAATCTATTAACGTTAAACTCTAAGAAACCTCGTAGAACCTAGATAGCCAGCGACAGACATAAAGTACATACATGCCATATAAGAACTTGCTCACAAACATTTTTATAGTCATAGAAGATAAGCAAGCCAGTTTGTTACAGAGATAGACAGTTAGATTTCTTAAACAAAGAGCAAAATAATGTTTCGGATGGCAGTTTTATTGTGTAGCCGTCGTAAAAGCTAGAGTTGTCCCATAAGAAACTGGATGTTTGATTTTGTAGAGAAAATGTAATATCGTACCCAAATGTCTATTTCGGGCCCGGTGTACCTCTTCCCTTCGAAGACCTCTGGAGCAGCGTATGGAGGAGAACCACACCACGTCGCCAGCAGTTCGCCGGTTGCGTAGTAGTTACTGAACCCAAAATCAGCGATCTTGATGTTCATATTTGCATCCAATAGTAAATTCTCCGCCTAAATAAAAATACATTTAAATAAAATACTAATTACACTTCGTTTTATAACTCAACATTTATTTGAAACGATTAATTCAATACGTCGAGTCTTGTGCTTTTAATAAAGTCATGAAAAATGATAATAGTCAATAACAGCAGACTACATTTATTAAACAATGTTTACAACAAATATACAAACTACCTACTTATATATATACTGTTATAGTATATTTTTATTACCTACTGTTCATTAAACTACTGATTTGAGACTACTTCAACAAAAAACTAATTTCCAAAACTCGTATCAACTTATCATAGTAATAAGTAAATGTGGTTCGATAACTATAAAGCGCCGACAGATGGCCAAATACATTGAAATGCTTTCTAACTACGTTTTAACACTTCGAGTGTATGTTCAAAGTACTTCGTAGCTACCAAACTTCAGCATGCCAGTTTCAGTTGGAGTATGCAAAGTATTTAACCTACTGTTAGTCTAATCTAGATTCAGGAATTTGCGCTTTTGCTTCGTATGTTAAACTCGCGACGTGTAAGTTGATTCATCACTAGGAATTTGTCATGCAAGAGAAAACAGAAGAGGGTCCTGAGTAAATATATCTAACGTTTATGAGTCGAGTATAAACATGGTAATGTTTAATGTGTGTTTTACTAATTACCTATGTCACAGTATGTTGCACAGCTATAGTTCTGTCTTGAATCTCAAAATGCAACATGAAACGAACCTTGAGATCTCTGTGGACGATTCGCCTCTCATGGCAGTACTCCACGGCCGAGAGGATCTGCCAGAATTTTCGACGAGCTGCCTGCTCCGCCATCCGACCATATCTCGCGATATAATCTGCGCAAACAAATTTCCAATAATTTTACGAGGAAAATATTATCCTCAAACGGAAAATGTGACTACGTAAATTTCTGTTATATTTAGTAACTCGTTATTTTATTGCTTCCATCGGTTTCGGTAAAATCAAATTAATTTAAACAAAGTCTTTTACATGTAGGTCTTCGTATTCATTATGTAAAGTTAGCTGAGGTTATTAAAATTCAATACGCACTAGGTATATAAAATATTATGTACCTAGTTGGTGCAAATATTCATGAAAAAGGCTATTTGATTCCCAAAAGAGCCCTACCTGCTCACCAATTCTGTGTCTGACATAGAGATCGGCTCAGAATGGTTAAACGGTGTTAGACGAATGCCTATTTATAGAATTTAATGTTCCTGTTGATTTATTTTTGCCATGTAGGTATATTATAGATTTACAGAAGGCAGGAAGAGGTAGGTACTCGTATCTGAATGAGTATTAGTAGTAGTATAATTTAGTAATTCTCAGTTTAAGAGTATTCCGAACCGGTGGTAGAGTCTATTGTAAAAATTGTTTGTAACTATTGACATTCATAGTGCTATATACCGAAACTCAATAAATGAGTTTTGAGTTTGAGTTTAGTATCGTCCGCCATATTTTAATCTAATTTATAATTTTTTTAAGTGGAGGTTCTCAATTCGTTGGAATCCTTATTTTTATGCATGTGCCCCGATTACTCGAAGACGCCTGGACCGATTTGGAAAATTCTTGTATTTTTTTTAAAGGTTTATAATTTTAAATTAAAAATGATTTCAAATTCTAGACCACATAGATTGATAGATTCATTTTTAATGAATAGTAAATTTTATACATTATTTGTAAATTAGTTTTTTTTTTACGTTTTTACGAGTTGCTCTAGCTTGATTCATCATTCTTGAATAAGCAAAAGAAAAGGGTAATTTTTGCAATGCAATAAAAGGAATTGAAATTATCATATCGTTTGAAGTTGGAACTTTGAAATCGATTTAGAGGTAGTATGGGAATGCCATCAGACCACAACCACAGTAAATAATAAGGAAAAAAGCTCATTTTACTGTGCTGTATGTAGACCACTGGGTATCAATAGCGATAATTTTGGCGATAGCATGAACAAGAAACTAAGGGGTATTTGCATGCGTTAGGGTACTTAGTAGTACCCGCCTGGTTGGCTATCACCCTCAAGTTGAAAATCTGTCGCCGAGCACCTGTGTTCCGACAGCAGCACTGGAAAGCCAGTACACTTCTAGGCTTGTGTGCTTACCACCATTGACCACATCATCACTGACCACGAAGATTGTAAACAAACACGTCCCTATACATAGTAAAAGAAAAAAGAATCTAATATTAAATTATATGTTCATGTTAGTGCTTAGGTACAATATTTTCCCATTTTCCCAAAAGTGATAGATACTGTCAAACAACACCAGAAAAAATATGTTATTTACAGGTAAATAATAATGATCTTAAAGGTCTATGCTATGCTGAAAATCAGCGACGTGAACGTCGTACTTCCAACCCGAGTTCGTATCCAGTATAAAGTTGATCCTTGTTCCCTTTGATACTAAAAAAATACTAAAAATTACGTTCCCTACTACTAAAAATTGTTTGTAAGTACCTAAGTTTTGTTTTTCTTTTTTGTTTATTTATAAGTATTGTTGTTGTGCAATAAATGATAATGGGTACTCAAACAAACAATAACTCATTGAACCTACTTCCATAACATAATAGAGGTCCAAAACCAGTTTGATATTTTCTACATGTATTTTCAGAAAATTAACTTAATAACTTCAACTTGTTCGAAAATTGAGAGAAACGCTGACAATAACGAGAGCTTTGGAGATATGAACGACGCGATAATCCGATTAGATTAATATTTAATGGAATTCATGAAAAGGACTCGGTTTCGGGGACTTTGAGATCAGTTGGCTTTTAGAACGAATGTAGTCAGCTGTGCGCGAAATTGTTTCCCTCCCCTCACGGTACCCTACCTCTTCAACACCCACGCTAGTGACGTCATTGCAAGCCTGCTGACGTCATGAATCGTGCGCCCTTAATCGATTTCGAGGTTAAACACGCTTTTATTTTTGACGTCAACATTATTTTATAAGTAGGCAATCGTTTTTTCTATTTGGAAATATCCTTATTTATTGGTCAAAAGTACATGAACCAATACACAGGAAAATGAGATGAAAGAACAGGAAGGAATATTGTATAAGTTGTACGTGTTAAATTATTAATGGTAGGTACCTATAGGAATTTAAACATAACCTTCAAACGTATATTTAATCCATTAATAGTTTTGATACTTAAATTCCAAGCTCCCGGCATATATAGGTATAATGTAAAAAGGTTACTTATTGTATCATTTATGAGCAATTTATCAGTAAGTACTATTATACCACAGAGTACATATGCTCTTAGTAAACCACAAAGCCAACAAACTAAACCGAATGTACATAACGTATCTCGTAACTTAGAAAATAAATGACCAACTAAATCTAAGATATGTGATGCAAATAAATCTATAGGTACTCTAACTTATTATAGAGATCATTTCCTGTTATTTTACCATAGACTTCTCATATCCTGTAATCTATAGGGAAAGAACTATTAGCGGTATTTTTTTCAAAATTTTAGGCACAGTTCTAAAAGATACTTAAGTGTCTATTAACTTAGCATAATGCGTTTCACTCAATTGGAAAACAATCAGGATTGCCACCTTATAATGTATATGTACCTATATAATAAACTAAGTAGTAGGTAATGTTAATCACACCCACCGCGACTGTTAAATACATAATTATTATACAGGTGTATACAATTGTTTATTATTTTTGTGATGTAATTATAATTTAAATGAAATGCATTACAAGTACTTTAAAAAAATATATATTTTCTAGATGAGTAGGTACCTAAATGTAAGAGTAAATTTACAATTATCCCAAAGTACTGCGCAGATGTATTCAAAATAACCCTGTATAGAGGCAGCCCTATCATCTTCCTCACACCTCTGAAGCCGACACTGGCGGCTAATTAATTACCAATATTTTCGTATTACACTGATAAAGCTTTACGTGTAATGAATATTAATGAAGTAAATAATCTTCATTATACTCGGTACAATATTCGAAGCGTATGTAAGTGAAGGCAAATAAATAGCACACAAGAAAGCATGTACCTAATATAATGTTATTCAAATATAATAAATAACTTTGTGAATTTACTTTTATTTATGTATAAGAAAATAATGAGATATTTTTATGTACATATAAATAATCTCAAACCAGTATCTCGTGAGAGGGATGTACTTACACAAATGGAACAACAAAAGACGCGACATATATATTAGGAATAGGTCCATTATTTTGTTGACTACTTACCGAAAATTTCACCTTTACTTGCATACTCGGACACAATGTAGATCATGTTTTTTGTCTCCATGACCTGAAACAATAAGAAATACTCAATATTTGAGTTGCAATTGAAATAGGTACATACACTAAATATAATAATGATGCCAATAAAACGCGAGATAAAACCAGGGCAGCAAAAAAACATCCGTGATTAATTTTGATGACAAAAACTATGAAGATTTTGGTTATATACCTAACCAAAATGGGACTGGAATATCTAAAGAAAAATAAATTAGATAACCCCAAAAACATTTTAAGTATTTAGTTACGTAGGCACATAAGAATTTTAATGCAAAAGTTTCGTATTGGCATTAAATAAAAGACCATTCAGTACCAAAGTTCTAAAAGTGCTTTAAAAAGTTTTGAATTGATCTACTTTAGACAGATTCGTATAAAATTGAGTTCGTGGACTTAGCATCAATAAGCATTTTAAAATACATATCTCTAAGCGCTAAAGGTATTTTAAGGTTTTTTTTTTTTACTATGTATGCCTGTGTTTGACCAATTGGTTCTAGACTTTTTCACTGAATTATGTGATAGTGATAGCAAATGTTTTTAAAACAATAAATGATTCAAGACAACACGATCAAATAAACAATGTTGTTTGTGCAGTTTCTTTACAGAGATTACATATTGCGTAAATATAGAATTACAATCAATGCCGGATCTACCTACGAGTAAATAGATACAAGAGTCAATTGAGGAAGCGATTATTCCAAAGGTCTTAAATGCAGTTACTTAGATAAAATATTCGTGACTTGATTTCGATATTGGCTGATTTAGTTAGACCGTGCCCGTGAACTGACCGCGGCCGGAGTAAAAATGTAAACCATCACTAAAAATATCTATGTGAGTCACGGATTATGTCTGTCTGCCTGCTTCGTAATAGGGCTACCGTCTCTCCATAGACTGGTTTTTGCGATGATACAAATTCAAATTAAAAAGAGGCCCATCAATTTTGGTATTATTGTTTTTTTTTTTTTTTTACTATGTATAGGCCTGTGTAAGCACACAAAGCCTAGAACGGAACTGGCTCTCAAGTGCAGTTGTCGGAACACACCGAAAGGTGCTTGGCGACAGATTTTCAACTTGAGGGTGGTAGCCAGCCAGGCGGGTACTACAAAGTACCCTACCACCGTGCTATGGTTTCCTCACGATGTTTTCCTTCACCGAAAGCTCAAGCTCATTGTAGGATTCGAACCCGGGACCTTCGTCTCTGCATCCGACGTGACTACTACCACTGAGCTATCATCGCCTTTTGTTCAGTAAGAAAGAAAATAGGTACCATTATATTATGTTATCCCTGCATAACATTATTATTCATAACAAAATACCCAATATTAGAGATATGGATGGTGATACTCATCTACATAGCCGTATTCATTCAAAATTAATATTTTCTACTTATTTATGAGCTTCAGATAAGCTGTGATAAAGTCGATATGTAACAGTAATAGAGACTTCTCAGGTTATGTTTTTGAGACGCCCCAAATCTAAAGTGGCGTTTCAGTATAACAATAATTATCGTGATGATCCGAATTGAGTATTCTTTAAAATTTCAGTATTTCCCACTCTTCGTGGCTTTTTCTAAAACTACTGTAGAATAAAGAACACGAGTCCCTAATTCGTTTATAATTACTTGACTCTACGGATGTGAATGTTTGATTGTTTTGATAACATCTCCACAAACGGAAACGTTCTCTTCCCGTAGACGAAGGACGAAGCTAAACTGTAACTGACCACAATCACCATTCAAAATGACAATGTTTGTACACAAAGTACCTCCGGCTTGCCCATTCAAGCTTATAATAGTATCATTCCATTCATTCTGAGCCACGTGTTACTAAATCACATTATGCAATGTTCATTGTTCCAAGTACAACCGATATAGTCACATGACCTATTAGCTTCTTGATTCACATTCAAAAAACATGCCATAGAAAATGGTGCGAAGAGAATAGATTTTTATTACATCTGTTTTGAAAATAAAGTCATAAGACAATGTTTATTGTATTTTTTAAAAGTACCTAAGTATTATCAAAAGCATTATAATCATTTCAAAGAATTCATTAAGTGCGCTTATCAACATTTACATTGACAACATTCATCACGTTCTGGAAATTCCGTTGTTCTTATTTCCCTTATCAAGTGTTAGATATATCTCAATTCCATATCAAATTAATCTTCTTTTTTTTTTTTTGGCATCACACTTCGTGTATTTTGCCAGTGTCAAGTTGAGCAATGTAGGTATTTTTATATTCTTCATGTATTAAATTCTCGTCAATCGTCAAGTTTCAATGTTTAAGTCATGTTAAATCTTCTTCGAGTCATAGTCAGTCAGTTTAGTTGGGTTTTAGTACAATGGTAGCCTTTCATGGACTTCTTGAGACAACTTGAAAAGCCACTATACACGTAATCATTTCATTTCACTTCACTGGTGCACTTGTATTGATCTTTATTGGACAAAATACCACCGATAATATTCAATAAAACTCAAAATACACGATTTTATGAAAATAAAACGAAAACGCAACGTCACTTCGCAAGTTCCCTCCAAAAAAAACTCCAAATTAATCTTAAAGTAAAGGATTACCCACATTGTCTACGTTACGCTACGTTATGTTTTGGTACATCGATTGTCTTTTGTCTTTGCTGATTCACGATTTTATAATGAATGTCACGTGACGTGTGCATGATTTCGTTAGATTTATGTGTTAATTATTAACAATGTGGGCGAGGGCGATGCACGTCTAATCGATTAGACTCACTATGTTTGGCACGAGGTTAGGATTCATTCATGTCGTCATCCATCAACATATGCGGAACTTTTCGGCTGTAATTTGTTACGTCGCGCATCGTTACCACTAAAATGTATATTTTTGTGTCTGTCTGTACGTTCGTGAAAACACCTGTTTAGCCAGAAACATTTCACATATCCTGTTTAGTCCAGTTATGCTTTCTAAACAATTATATAACAGATATACTTAGATGTTGCTAAAGTATATTGATGACAGTATAATACTCAAAACATGCAGCCATCAACGCAAACTTTCAGAAAATCTAGGTAATTATTTGCAAAATAAGCACGCTTACTTCACGTGCCAATAGCTTATAGCAAAATTACCACTGTAATAAATCAAATATAAAAACTAGTTTTTCAGTTCTTACTACCAGGTTTTGACATAAAATATGAAAGTTTGAGTGTTGACGCAAATTGCTTTGAACGTAAAAACAAATTTCATTAGGTAAGTACTTGACGTCAAGAACATTTGAAAGACTTCCACGATGTAGATAAAATATATGATGTTGAGTTGGCGCTAACTCCTAGCTAGATCTCTGTTACAGTTAGGTACGTCTTTGGTAACTCGGAATTTCTCACCACAAATGGCGCAGAACGGTAAGCGTGGAAGATTTCCTCGTCACACAAATCAACGTACAAAACATGACCTTAAAGCCTTATTGCACTACATACATCAATTCTAATGTGTTGCAACAATGGTATTGTCACGCAAGGATCTAACGGTTCATGCAATCAAATTGTTATTATTGCAGCATTATTTGGAGCGATTCATGTGCAGTAACGTAATAAGCGTAACCAGTGAACGCTCCATCAACCCGGTAAGGCACTTCTAATTCATACCTACCTACGTATTTGTTCCGCTGACAAGTACCTAACGGGGAGTTTCTCTTTTCTGAGCGCCACTGCCTGACCTCCGATGATCCCACCCGATAGGTATACAGTCTGTTGCCACCTCATAAGCGATACGCATCATATCCAGGCGGGGTCAAAATATTCAAGTTTGACGTCACAAATAATTATAAAAGAAAAGCTTCATGTGCGCGTGGATATACCTAGGTATATTTGTAGGCATTGAAATAAAAGCAGATAGATAGGTACTTACGTACGAAATATGAATTACCTGATAAAGCTTAATTATATGTGGATGATCCAGTCGCTTCATGATGTCCACCTCTCTGTAGACCTTCTGAAGATTACTGGCATCTAATTGCGATTTATCTATAATCTTAATTGCTACCTGTAACAAAATAAATATATGTTAATTTTAAAGAATTCTGAATAAGAAGTTTGAGAAAAACTAAGTGTAAATATTTTTAATACTCGAAGTAAGATGCATTTTGTGCTGCATTCAATTTCAGGGAAACTTCTAAGAATCGAATGCTAATATCTTGATTAGATTTTTATCATAGCCTGCAATTAGCAATTAGGTAGGTAAATGTATTTTTATCAACTTCAAAGAAGCATTTTCATTGAAATGTATGTATGCTCTATAAACTCTTCTATAAATATGTGTATATGGGCTAAGCTCGGAATTTCCCTGCGAGATCAAATCAGAAATGATGAGAAAGGGGCAGAAAGGGTCTCGAGTGGCGACCACGATCCGGAAGACACAGCGTGGGCAGTCCCCCTAAGGTGGACCGACGATCTTGTGAGGGTCGTGGGAATCCGCTGGATGCGGGTAGCGCAAGACCATCTGTCGTGGAGATCCTTGGGGGAGGTCCATATCCAGCAGTGGACGTCTTTTGGCTAACATTAATGAATGAATGAATATTTATGAAATGAGTATACCTACAAATGATTATTTTATATCTATAGGTACATTT
This sequence comes from Tethea ocularis, assembly GCA_963555595.1. NCBI lineage: Eukaryota > Metazoa > Arthropoda > Insecta > Lepidoptera > Drepanidae > Tethea > Tethea ocularis. The sequence goes on along the minus strand of OY741972.1, from coordinate 5,595,119 downwards.
TCAAAGTAACGAAACACTACCGTTGTTTCCAGACAGACAATTTCAGACAAAGGGGCGATGACGTCAATTTGAGCGTCATTCCTGAACGATTGAACCAATTGACGTGATTGGACCAACCGTCCGCCTCCGCCACAGAACAGCTCAATGAAAAGAGCAAACTAGCAAGAAAGCTAACAAGTGCACGACTACTAACTCACAAAAGATTTACGAATAAGTACAAATATTGTCGAAGGCTACCCGAGAAGGTATTGTAGGTTTTCATATCCCGTCAAAAGAGACTCTTCGTTTGTTTTATTCACATGAGTAAATATCTACTCACCATGAACAATCTAAGAATCAGAAGTGTATGTATAGTATAACGATATCGGTAGTGATCGTTAACGGTTTAGTGATCGCTGGTTTTCCACGATAATGTGAATAGCCAAGGCGGAAATTCCAAACCAAAAAAGGAAAATATTAAGGTGGTACATAAGTACCTATCTACAATACACGCTGGTGTAAAACGTAATTTGATTGAAGTACCTACAAGTTGACATTTCCCGAAGCAGATGTAGCAAATGGGACACAGAAGCAGTTACAAGTGTAATTGCAGTAATATAGGCTGAACTGGCGGTCAGCTGCTCCGACATTGACCCCATTGTTCAGATAGCAGTATTACGCACGTATCCTTGCGTCATTTGATCATAAAGACCCCTCCAGCCGCGCATCGCTAAGTATCACCGATTTTATATGAGTTTTTAATATTTATAGCGTTAATTTCATAATATTTTAATTTAGTTTTTGTTATTAAACTTCTTGAATAATTAACAATCACTGTCTAAAATAGTAGGTAACCTATACAATCAAGCTTTTGTAACATGACACGTGGCTAGTTCGCATGTCTGTAACAGTCGTCGGACAAATTGTGAGCCAGGTAGGTACTGTGCAAATATACCTACAACAAAACAGTATTTGTAATTAACTGCCATGTAATGCGGAGATATATCATTGTCTGAGAGACAGATTACCTTTACAGCAATTCGTGCCATACACAATTCTGAGCAAGTGAAAATGATCGAGAAAGCCGCTCTTAATTGTCATTATTGTCGTGTCTGTGTCTATATATCTACATTCATTATAATTAATTTTCATTGTACTTTATAATTTCGTTATCGTTCATCTCGTTTGTCATTTCAAGGTAGCCTTACTCTATTAAATAATCAAAAGATTAGCCTACTGATACTCAGCTCTTTCTGGAGCTGCATTGGCGTCTATCGTAATTAATATTCGCACAATCACACGAATGAGAAGTCTATAAGTGAGCAACTTAAAAAATATATAAGTAAAAGAAACTGTTCACCATTAAATTATCTACATTGTATACCTAATTAAGTACGAGTTATGAATCAAATTATCGTACTGAAGGAAACAGCCTTATTATTAAGCCTTCCTATTAAAAGTTATGACCTACCATAATGTAACATCATTAAAATATTTAGACATTAAGTAGCATGTCTAATTAGAGGCAGGTCTGCGTTTTCAAGGGAAAAATCGATAAAACTGAGTAAGCCGGATATGGCGCACTATTAAACACCGACGCGTCCGTTCATTTGGTTGTTGTAATAATCTTTAGGTAGATATGGTTCGGAAACCCACAGGGTCAGTGGTCGATGAAACCGTTGTTCTCTTTAAATGGCAAATTTTCAAAACGCAGTTAGGCAGATATTCAGCTAGACAGGCACTGAAACGATGACTAAAAGAGGTTCTATGGTATTGCGTAGGTACTTTACAATAATAAACCCGAGAAACGTATAAGAATGGCAGATTTATTTGACAAAATACTTGGATCTTCCATAAAAGATTAAGTAATTCCGTACAGAAATATTAACACCAATGGCTTTTTAGACTCCCAGTAGAGTAACATCTGCAGTTTTAGCTTGTTTCTAAATGTTTAGGATTATTTCAAAATACTTACCTACCAACAGTATTATGTAAATAAATGACACAAACTAGGTATGTACATGTGCTTTCATATAACATGGGTGTGCAAAGTAACTGCAAATTTTATGATATTTATCTGAAATCTTTTCCTACTCTGTATCTACTGGTAGGTATAATTATTAGAATTTCATCAGCATCAACGGAATCAATAACCGTTAGTGTGAACGAGCTCATGATCACGTTAAAACAACAATGCCCAAACAGAATGGAACCTATTCAATAAGAACAATACAATAAGGCTCTGGACTTATTAACTTGCCACATACAATAAAATAGGATTATTTACCTATATGGCATTTGCTTTGACGTCAATGAACTAAGTAAGTGATTTGTACAATAAAATGTGTATTTATTTAAATCGTAACGTCCGTCTAATCTTAATAGCTATGACGCTAGTATGTACCTACAGCTTTACGAAACCTGATAAGCAGCACGTTGAATTGTTTTATTACAGTGTACATATGGTACTGCCTAATTACATAAAAGTATTGCAAAGTGTAGGTAATGGTGCCGATTCTGTTGTTTACGAACTAAATAAGTTTAATCTCACTATATCTCTTTCTAATAGAAAATATAAGAAAGGGATGCAAGATATTTTAGTCCTGTCAGTTTAGTCCGATCACATATTTCAACGTGAATTTAAGCGCGATCTTTATTGGTCGCGACTATTTACGTAGGTACATTATGACGGCATGCATTAAACTGACAGCATTAAAAATGTTCTTTCTTTTTTCAATAAGGTTAACATGAAAGAGAGGTGACTTGTCTAATATTAGTTAAGTTCGTAAACAACAGAATCGGCACCAATTTGTGTCCTTCCCACCTTCTTCGGCCACATCATCATTGAACGAGGTGAAACACGCGTAGGTATCATTAGTATAAAAAAGTTTGTAATGTCTTGTAAGTAAAACAAATAGTGTGACAGGTTTATTATCTAACAGTGTGACAAGTATTTATTTAGGAAAGAAAGAAAGATTTTATGATGTACATATTTCCTCCGGACCCCATCTAAAAGTTGCAGTTACAGTCTGATAAGATTATAAAATAAATTACTTAGTTGCCGGTTTATCCGCAATATCGATTAAAATAAGCCTAACTGTACCTAAATCCAAAACCAGCATTAAACAAGGTGATGTACTTAATCATACCTGTCACCTACCTCAATAATTAGGTAGGTACCTACCAGATTATAAAAAACTTTTAACAAAAAATAGAAGCGACTTCAAAACACTAAAAAGCATAAAATAACCATGTACATACATAAAAAAAAAAGATTCCTCATTTTTGAAATCGGTTAAAAATAACACGACCTACCTAATGCTGCGTACGATATTACTTTTAATTAACCTATTGATTAACTTGACTGTGGGACGGGAAATTGTATCCATTGTACGCATTCATACACGCAATCAAAATTAATTATACTCTTGTGAGTATAATTAATGATGATGAATGAATGATTTTCAAATGCATTTGTATGCATTTGAAAATCATTCATGTGTAACTTTATTGTGAGGCGTTTGATTCTCGTATACCGAGGTAGTAACAAGAATTCTCATTTATCATTGCTGTTTTTGACAGTCCATTGGTTCTCGGTGCAAATTAAACAATATTATCTATAAGTATCATGTGCATTTTACTTACCACATATTATTATAACCTAGTTTTCTCCGCGAATGACCCCGTCCCTTACTAAACTGACGGAGACAAGCGAGACAGGAGAAGCGCACTTTTGGTAAGAAAGAAAGTTTTATGTTAATAAAATAAAATTGGATGGTTCAAATAATAGAAAAAATCATTCTTAGTTTTAAAAAGGGGCATTCACGTTTTTTTTTCTGACGTTACTAACTTGTTTAAAATCTATTCCTCGTCTTATCTTATCTTATCTTATCACATATTCTCTATTTTAATGCCGAGAAAAACTTAATCCAGAATCATCATTTCTCGGATATCGTCGCCTTAATGAATTTTGATAGCAGCAACCAATGTCGTAGTACCTACACGTACACTGTAATTAGTGAGCCAATGACAAATTATCACTACCATCGTAACGAAAACGCAGTACAGTGACAAAACGTGACTAACAAAATCACACTTGCTTGTAAATTAACTGAGTATCTTCATAAGAATGAACACCTACGTAATATAGCTATTCTTACGTAGATAGGTATCATTAGTACAACCAAGACAGTGTTATTGGTACCTATTTATTTTCATAAATTGCCTACTTTATTATCTTCCGAGATAACACTTTATACCTATCGCATGTCGTCAAGCACCAAGGATAGTGACGTCGAATGCCGAGACGAATGTGCTAGGTTCGAATTCTTCTATGCTTGAGCTTTCGGTGAAGGAAATCATCGTGAGGCAACCATAGCACGGTGTTAGGGTACCAGTCTGGTTGGCTACCACTACCACCCTCAAGTTGAAAATCTGTTGCAAGTTTGTTCTACCGCTGTGTTCAGTTCACTTTTAGGCTTTATGTGCTTACCACCTTCGGCCACATCATCACTGACCTGACATAGTAAAAAAAAACAATAACCAACCAGTATGTCGGATGTCATTTGCAGATCAGATCCAGACGCCTGCTCTATATGTTAAAGTATTTTTTTTTATTTGCAGTATCCCCTATTCTCGAACCTTTTACGTAATCAATCCGGACTATACGATAGGAATTTTAATTGGAACCTTACTAATAGCTAGCCAACTTCAGGCAAGGTAACAATGATTACCTACTTAAGTTTTGCGTCAATCGTTCCTTATCTTGTAATTAAAGATAAACACAACAAAGAAAATATTTTTTTATATTTATTGACATTTGAGTATAGTCTTTCATCATAGCATCCTTAGTTGATAACTTTATTGACCCATAGAAATAACTTTGATGGTTTACTTACCTACTTACGTGAATGTATTTAGGAATTTTGGTAGTGTGATAAATGACGCGTTGATCATTTATTTAAAAGAATTGAACGAATTATGAACCTACTTACCTATATGTATATACCTAGTACTTATATCGCGCCAAATTAATATTTAAAGCATAATTTATAAAAATAATAAAAAATCATAATTATTTAATTGTCAATGAATCTGCTTAAAACAAATTAAATTCTTCAAGAACAGAATCAGCAAACGTGCATTTCTTTGATTATTTTAATACAAATGAGCGCATACTGAAATTAAATGGTACAAATTTGAGAAAATCTTTCTTTGTCAAAAGTATGTATTACTTACAGATCCAGAAAAGTGGTAACAAGAAAGCCATGTTTTAATACGTTAAGGCCAGAGCCAAAGCCCCACCAAATTCAGGGACGATAGTCCTCCAACTACGATCAACAAGTCTAGACGACGATCAATATACTGGCTAAAGCGAGACGGCAGAAGTTAGAGAGAGTCAGGTACATATCCGCTTCTCTCCCTTATAATCCCTTGCTTGAGTTGGAATTTACAGGCCCAGCGAATATATAGCGCTGAGTATCCTTTGATGAATGCACTAAAATAGGTCATATCTTGATAAAGAGTGATAGAGCGAAATTACTTGAGGTAATAAAGTTGTTATTTCTTCCAATTTTTATGAGTAACAAACAATAGGGTAGTTGACTGACATATCAAATCAGCAACTTTTTAATAAATGTCAAAACGATAGTTTATAAGGAATTTTGTATGAAATATTACATTATGACGTCATAGTTTCACAGCATCAAATCATCTACACTTAGTGGTTCCACTGGTAATTAAAAATCATAAAAAGCATTAAATGTACAACATATTTGATATTTCCACGTGTTTTTAGATGTTTTATGCATTGGTTAGTGTTTGGTCATTTATTTTTGACAGTGTCAACTACCCTATTTGTACTTACATCTATAAGAAGAATGATGTAGGTAGTAAGCTAAGTTAAAATAACAGGAAAGCGCCGATTATTAGTTAGAATTTCTTTAGTTCGTAAAAATCATGTGGAAGTGACGTAAGAATGATCCGTAAGTAGAACAAGTAAAAAAATAAGTTGGTAGGTATGACGCTATGAAGGAATCCCAGCGTACAGGTGTTTTGAACATAGGTACAGAAAGTAGGTTAAGCAAAAAATGCTAAAATAAGTTCAGCTTAACTAAGTACATAAATAAAACACAAAAGCCCTCCCACGCTTAAACATCCTGAAACTAGGAAGGTAGAGCTATGTATAATAATATAGTACAAAGCCACGTCGCGTCGTCGGGAAAGCATAGTACCCTCCATTCTAGTACCCCCCTTCCATTACTCCCTTTCTTGGCCACTCTATACAACTTTTTTTCAAGTATAAAAGAGCCAGAGACGTCACGGACTGAATTCAATTTCTCCAGCTGCCGTATTCCTTACATAACTTTGCATTGAACTCTACGTTCTCGTCTTTAGATTTATTTTTCAAAATTAATCTTTTCATATAGGTCGAACTATAAGGTAGGTACATAATGTATTCATTTTATAGAGAGATACTTATTTTAGTATGGCATTCAATGAATGACTGAAACTCATTTATTCAGTTTAGCTGAAAAGGCACTTATTAAAGTCAAAAGATACAATTGACTCTACCACCGTTTCGACACAATGTGACCAATTATCGGATAAACAATCGCCTTATCATTGTATTTATTATGTTGTGCCTAAGATGAACTTCTTATTACTTTATTATTGTTTACAAAAAAAAAACATTTATTTAAGTATTACATAAATCTTTAAACACATCCATCATGGAATAAAATCGACCAATTGACGTCACGACAGGAGATAAACTTATCAAGAGCAAACAAACGCGCGTGTCTCGACGTTATCGTTTTGAATTATCTATTGATAAACGCATCCTAGTTTAGTCGTGTTTCAGTATAACGTTATACACTGTAGATATCTAGGTTAGGTACTGATGTTATTTTTGGTATAAACACTGATGCATAGCACTATTTCTACGGTATGTAATAAAGTCGTATTTTGGAACGAAGATGTCATTCGGGTGTGAAAGTCAGTAAAACGTCGAAGATGCTGAGGGTGACCGCGAGACTGCAAAACGCAGATAACAACGAGCCGCTGACGCAGAGAGCCAAAATAGATAACGCATTTGCGTCAAGCATACATTTTTCAAGCGGGGCCTAGTGTAAACGGAGCGCGTGCCATACGGCGTGATTTCCTGGCAAAATATTCGCCAGACATTACATGTGTCGATCACGCATCCTCAGACTGATCGGGCTTTCTTTATTTTACCAAGCGCAACGCAATGATTAATGCTTGCATCGAGAATTCTGAATCAATGTATCTTCCATTACAATGTCCGCTACAACAAACTATAAATACAATTTTCATACCTGCGTAATCACTACTTCAGTACTTTATAGGTACCTAATTAATTACTTACGTTGGAATCCATTAAAACTTACCTAATTTATTTTCAATAATTTGTGTTGAGTGCTAAAACTTGTGAAGCCTAACTTCGGTATACTAAAATGTATTACCATTCATCCGTTCATATGACTATTCAGAGGAACATTTAAAGTTGATGTGGTGTGTATGTCGCAGGCATTTCTATGATTTGTTATGATACAAACAGCTTCGTCCGTTTAAAAACGCTCGCAGTTATGTAATATGCCGAAGATACTAGGAAATATATATGACACCGTAAGATTGCGAATACGCTAGTTTCTCATTAAAAGATTTTACGGTTCAGCGAGAGATAATGAGTTATTATACGCAAGACAAATTTTAACGACTAGAAATTAAGCGATGACATGTGCGATGCGTGGAACCACTGACCGTCACCTTGGTTAACGGCTCACGCGGAAAAAAGAGGTAAAATAATAAAAACAAGACGCGTGCATCCACAGGCAAGGTCGATGCCGCGGTATTTCGGGACGCGGCAGCCCGACGGCCGGCGCCCAACTCGACCTCATCCAGCCGAAGCCGATTCACTGATTGATAGTAATGTTTCACCAAATAAAATGTTTCGACAACGTGCCCACTTATCTCCCAGATTCTATTTAACGTACAGATAATGGGAGATATTATTTAAAACCTTGTGGTTGTGTGCGCCCCTCACGCTCATAAATGTAAACTGTTTGTAAGATAATACTAAGAAATAAATCTATTGACTGCAGCTTATATATTCCAGGAAGATTGAACAAGAGCAGTCATTTCATAGTGAAATATTGTAACTCGAGATAAGAAAGTGGTTAGAAAATCAATGCTGCGTTGACAAATCCCGAGGCAATGTTTTCACTCCATGTAAATTACCGAGGCGCATTTATGTTTAATAGAGGCTTGGTAAAGCGATCAATCCTCGCATCAAACACGCACACCACACAATAAAACTGTAGTGAAGGCCGAGGGCGTTCGTTTTATTATTTTAGTGCATTCATTCAGAGTATCGTCCTCGTTTAGACATTTTCTGCGATGCGTCATCGATACAGTCGCTATTTTTTAACAAGCAGTAGGTACAAACAAACCGTAAAATGTAGCGTGTAGTAATAACAAAGGCCCTGAAATCAATGTAATAGCCAGTTAGAAAGTTCATACAAACGGAGCTAGTGAGTCATTGACGACGAAGACGATGCCACAGTATTCGGCCAATGACCCACTTTGGTGCCGTAGACTCGCACCACTACAAGCAACTGCAGGCATGTACTCTTCCCTACCTGGGAAGCTATTATGAATTATATCTCTATCCACATTATCTTTATTCTAATTACTCCATATGCATAACTTAGGTACAATAGTCTTCAATATGTTGGATCGGACTTTGAAACTCTTTTATCGCAGATCGATTGAGTTGCTAACTTAGCAGTGAGATAAACGTATCAATAGTTAAATCTTTAAGAAAGTATTTAGGTATCTAAGAATCTATAATATCTATAGATTCTCCATTCAATTCATTCGAAAGTTTTAAATTCAGTGAAAGTTTTCACAAAACCTTAATAAATGTTCCTGCATTAGCAATGTTATTTGTAATAATAACCGCATATATTTTTACATTTTTTTAAAATTTCATAACACTCGAAGGTTTACACATAGTTCTTCTATAAGAGTCATAGAGCTTGTGATAATTAAAACTACGAGTATACCTATATACATATAAAGACCATGCTCAGAAAATTCCAATGTAGGTAAAATACGAGTATAACAATAGACCTCTCAAAACAATTAAACTGGCAAACTTTCTTATTTACGTATATTGTATTATTACTGTTTTCCATACAATTGAAACTTTGAACTATGAAAAACTTACATCGTACCTAAATTGTTAAGGCATTCCATATGGCTTCATTATATAGCAACCAATAGTTACATGATTTTTTAAACGTGACCCATTTTATTGATTTCATCGGTTTACTTCTAAAGGTTACATCTGAATATTATAATGAGATATTTTATATTGAGATATTGTTTCATTTTCTTTATGCTGTTAATAAAATACATTTACATCATTATAGTTCCTAGTACACTACGAAAATTAAATTAATAGCTTGATGCAATACTATAAGGTGCTGCCAACGACATCTTTGCTTTGCGACTCATTGTCTTTATCAACAATGACCTCATTTTTTATTAATTTCAAAGTTCCTTATAAGAGAATTACCAAATAATCACGCAGATTGATTGTGCCGGCTGAACTCGGCTGTTACTCATTGACATAGTCATTTGATGATAGGATAGAATGTACCCATTCGCATGTTAGATAATATACATTATTATCACCAGCTTTACGTTTATAAACTACGCACATAAGATGTAACGTAATATATGTTTGTATTTTTAATTTGTCTCTATTTTACATAAATCTTTATGAGTTTATCAAATCTTGTGTAAGTAATTAACAGATTCATTAGGATTTTATTGGTGCCAAATATTAATATTCATCGATGCAGACAAAAACTTCAATTCATAGTGATAATGATAGATTTAAATATAATAATGTACTTATATTATTGACTAAATAATACACTGAATAATAAAGTAGTACTTAAATTAGATATAGTCACGTACATACCCAACCCGCCTGCCAAGCGTGGCGATTATGGCATATCCCCCAAATGATCCAGGAGAACCCTGGGGGATGCCTTTGTCCAGCAGTGGACGTTTTTCGGCTGAAATGTATGTATGTACATACCTAATATCACAGAGTAATAATATAATAATACACAATATTGAATACGTCAGTACCTAATACTTTTATGACCATGATATTGACTAACAAATCAAGTTAAGTGTAAATTAATGGATCCTATAAGTACCTACATGATGTCTTTATTGAACTAAAAAAGGATCGCAATAAAACGCCCATGAAACAAATTACCCATTTTGTATACCGTCACAACAGTAATGTTACTTAGGTACCATCTGTAATGATGGCGCTAATGTGACCGGCTATCGATTCTATTCTTCGGTATTCCTATTGTTTTCCAATCGTATTCCATGGAGATTAACTATAACTAAGATGCCTACCTAGTTAGGTACTTGTTTATAAATAATTACTGCACATTTATGAAAAATCTGTTTCCTTAAACTCTGCGATTTGGCATTGCTTGGTGTGCTTGGTACGAATAGGTACTCTCGATTAAGACACCTTTCAAATGAAAATCCAAATCGATCCATCCGTACAGGAGCTACGATGCTACAGACAGACACACAGATACCCCTCGTTTTTGTCGGGGGTTAAAAAGGTTCGCTTGTCGACGGATTCTTATTACAAGACTGGTATCCTGCTGGTCCAGATCCCCTTTGAATTCGTTTCAATTTCGGAGATAAACATGTTACATACTTACATGGTGCATGTTATAATAAACTATTTTCATCGTTGGTTCATTTAAATAGTAGCTAGGTACTTATTAGCTTTTCTTATCATTTACCTATCTAATTTACGCAAAAATTTCCAAGGTCTATTTGCTTTTCATAATTAGTACGTTACCTTCTCGCCTTTTTCGTTTGGTATAAAATGCAATTAGAGGGAACATGTCGGTAAAAATACGTTGTAAATCAAATTTAAAAAAATAAGTAGGTTTATTTTTATTATCTCTAAATTGAACATGATTAGTACCGTGAATATTTTTAGGATAACATTAAGGCTTAAATATTGATTGGGTAATTTATCACTCACCTCAGTCTTCGTTATTCGATGTCGTGCTAACTTAACGACGGCAAAATTTCCCTTGCCAATGGTCCTTTCGATGTCATAAAAACCCACCCTAATGGGGGTTTTCGCAGGACGTTCACGGTCCGCCATTGTTTATTTTAATATCATCAAATCTCAAACAGCATTTCTAAATTTCCACAATCTGAAGATTGGAAGTGTGACATAATAAACGTCCGTAGCACTAGTCTGCATAAATCCATTAATAATTCTCATATGTACTGAATCCAGCTATTGCACTGAATAAATATTAAATGGTTAAGTAAGTTCTGTCAACTTTGATTGAAACCTAGGCAATTTATAATTACTTTTGCGTTAAGTATGCTTTGATTAGGCGTATTATTCAGTCACGCATTAATAGTGTTATTTTCAGATGAAATAAATTACGAGCGATATTGGGTTCTATAAAATCACCACAAATTCTTTCATAATAATATGAAGAGTTCAAACACACACAACAGTTAAGTTTCTTTATTTCAGCACAGTGAGATTTCCAGTACAAAATTTATTTACTGTAGAAAATCGCGCAGAGGCGGCGTGCGCGTAATGTAAGCTTGGGGTAGCACGTCACGCCGCCGCCTCACCGGCTGTCAACCGGGTACTGAACTCCAGCAAGTCGATCGAGTCGCGTACTCGAAGCACCGAGCACACTACCTGCTGCCACGGGACACGCGCGCGCTTTCAGCCATCCGCCCGCCATGTTGATTCTCTTCATGACGTCAACAGCGCCTCGACGCTGTACGCTGTCCTACGAAATGTACTGAAAGCAAACCGACTCACTATGTATACAATATGCGTACTTATTGACGCAGGTATCCCACTAATATGCACATAAAGTCCTCAATCTAACAAACGTCGACCATTTCATTCTAAAAACCAGAAGGTGTATTGTTATTTCATCACATTTTATAGTGATGCTGAAACAACTCTCGTAATAACATTATTAAATAAAACAATTATTTTGATGAGTACTTACGTGAATCATCAAAATAAGTGAATATCTTGGAATTAGGTACTATAAACAAGTTCTTTTATTTCGAAGCCTGTCCTATATTGAACCAGAATTCTCAAATTAAAATACCTTTAATAAAAAAAGAGAGAAAAAAATCGCGGTTTTTCACTCCCAAAAGTTATACACACCTCCTGGGATTGGGCATACTGGTATTACACGCATTTAGAACCAAAAGAAGGTTAAAACAATTTCTAGCTTGCTGGAAATTAATTCCACAAAACGCTTTTTATGGATCGTATTTTACTGACCTACTATTTTACGTAACATAGTAATATTTTTTACAAATCTCTTGCGACAAAGAATGCAGAGAAAATCTTCATCATTTCTGACGCGTCGTCGCCATCGCGCTTCACGGCCGGTCATGTATTCATTCAATATCATTTTGTTGAAAATCCTCCAATATTATTTTCTAATAAATATTTAAATAAATTAATAGCTTAATTTAAATATATTTAAATGCTTATATATCATATTTATTTATTTAACTACCCATAAAGCAGGATGTCCTGCGGGTGTATCACGTAAACTTGCTTACGGTAAATTACGGTACACCTCACCTACACACTACATGCACTTATTGTTTCGTGTAGATGTCGTAATAATTTCTCGTAATGTGTTGTGACTTACCTAAACCGTGACAGAGGACCGTGAACTCATACCTAATATGTGCATAGTATCAAACATGTGACATTCTAAATCCGCATATCGTGGGACGAACAACTACGGAATCCTACTCTGTGCTTGGCCTGACGCACTCGACCTGTTTATTATTTTTGTATCTGTCTTAGGAAATGTAAATCATCAAAGATATCGAATATTACTAGTAATAATATTTTACTAGTTTCCGCCACGCAGTTTCACCCGCATTCCTCCCGGGGTAAAAGTAACCTACGCATCTCTCCACGCCAAATGTAGGCTAGCTGCGTGCCAAAATTTATCTCGACTGGGCTATAATCAGGAAACGTTGCAGGTAGGGTAAATTTTATCCAAACGCGTTCAGAAAGACCGGAAACTGGAATTCCAACACACCTAAGACCATATAGAAACTCGGAAAGTCTTATCCAGTGTGTAGCGACCCCTGTCAGCTACATAGTTCAGTGGAGGAATCATCCACCTTGTTCCTCCATAATTGTGTCCCTAATCTCTACCTCGCTGAAAAGGCCTTGAAGAAACAACAAATAAACACACAAAAAAGGTACACACACACACTAGTCTAGTAAAGTATATTTCGTGGCATCATAGAATTGATCACTTCATGATGTGGCTGACCATTTCATGAAATGGAAAATACCCGCTGCCCAAATCATGATTAATCAGCGTTGGACGATATGAACAGCTAACGCACATTTTTTTCAGTAATAGGTATATTTAAGGTGGAGACTTCGGTTGGGGCGTTAAATTCAAATTTTATAACGCTTTTTGCTACACATTCCTCCAAGGTATATTAGTAACATTTTCATGAAATAGTCGTATATGTCAGTAATATACCTTGGAGGAATATGTTGATGATTTCGTTTATTATTAATCAGTTAATATACTATCATTCTTGTCGCCAATAAGATGTTGATAACTTACAACCTATATCTGAGCTGCAATTAGCAAAAAACGTAATCAAATTTGAATTTTGCAGGTTTCCTTGGAGCTTTAAAACTGTTGCAGGCGGGAACTTGTGAAGTGACGTTGCGTTGTCGTAATATTTTTATAAAATCGTGTATTTTGAGTTAGGGGGGCAAATACCCAGGTTTTGACCTGGGGGGGGAGAACCAATTTTATTCGAAGTTAATACATAGTAATGTTGTAAAAATTTAGCAGGTATTACCATACCATGGGATGAGTATTCCAAGGCTAACTTTACCTTTCCTGTCGCGAATCAATTTTTTCAAGTCAAGATTTGTAGTCTGTGTTTGAAACATTAATATTTGGACCTAACTGTGGAACTCGACCTACTAGTGACACAACGTCAAGCTATGATTTTTTCATTACGATTAAAACTCTAAGGCATTGTTATAGAGACTAAAATCACTTGAGATATGTTAGTGTTCCACCGATTTGTATGGCCGATACCATAGCGTGGAGAGTACCTACTAGTAATATAGGTCCAAATGTTTTGCTTTTCTGAAATGTCATGATTTGACACAATGAAAATGACTTTTGTTTGTTTACTTTTTCTGCCTTAAATTAAAAACCAGAGTATAATTTCCAAATAAGAAAATATTTTTTTATTAGCAACAAGCAACACACAACACTTGCTAACTTTCTAATATTGTTCCAGTTTACAAAAGAGCAAATAATATAGGTACTGTAATGGTGCCGATTCTGTTGTTTACGAACTATAATATAATTATTATTAGTCATGTCACCTCTCTTTCATGTAAACCTTATTGAAAAAAGATAGTTTTTTTTTAATGCTGTCAGTTCAGTTCATCCCGCCGTCGTAATATATGGGTAAATATAGTCGTGACCATTTTTCAAAGTAACTGTTATTTTTATGTATCACGAGAATGCAAAAACAGATTTTGGGTCGGAGTTTCGCACGTATCCTTTACGGGCTAAGGTGTAAAACCAAAAAAATGTGTAACAACCACATATCATATAGAATATGTTGTATAAACAAACAATCATAAATACAGATAACATAGATTATAAGTATCATAAACAATAGAATGATATTAAATAGTTGTCAAAATCGAAATACGCTGGGACTTTTTGGCGGGAACTTGCGAAGTGACGTTGCGTTTTCATTTTATTTTCATAAAATAGTGTATTTTTTAAGTTTTATTGAATATTATCGGTGGTATTTTGTCCAATAAAGATCAATACCAGTGCACCAGTGAAGTGAAATGAGTACGTGTATAGTGGCTTTTCAAGTTGTCTCAAGAAGTCCATGAAAAGTTTTAGTAGAACTGCTACCATTATTGTACTAAAATCTAACTGAAGATTCAAATAAGACAAGGCTGTATGGCGCTGTACCTTTGCCTTTTTAAAAAAAACAACAACAACGAAAAACTTACACTAGTGTTGCCAGGTAAGCCTACATCGAGCGTTTTCGTATCCTTTTGTTCCAAATCAGTGGTATCGCAGACTTTATTCGCTGACTGATGATTTCTTGCGTTATTAATCAATAAATATAATACCATTCTTGTCGCAAATCCTACGTCCTTTATGGTTAAAGTTATAGGTATAACTAACAAAAAATAATAAAATTTGGATTTCGCGGATCAACCGCAGGATTCACTCACCCTAAAGAATAATATAATTAAAGATTATTTACCCCGTAAAATATTTGACAGAATCACAGAGTCAAAGAGATTTGTCCGATAGAGAGAGAAGTAGCAAAGAGAAGGAATTTACTACGTTTGTTGAGAAGTAGGATCTGGAGCGCGATACCTTTAATAATTTTCAAAGAGAAATGAATAAATTTTTTTGCAATGTGATTGAAGAAGGCATTGGATTTGTCATTGTAATTTATCTGAAAGAAAAGCATTTTCGTAATTGATTTTATACTTGTTAATTTATGTATAAATTTCTATTCTAACGTACTAAAGTACATTCAGGTCAAGTTTTGCTATCAAACTATTATTACATTTTGTACTTACCAAGATGTCGGTGATACTCTTCTACGATTTTGACAAGCAAAAGATGTATGTATCATCGTAAAAGATTTTGTGAAATATTTATGAGCTTATAGTAATTTGAATGTGTAAATAACATAGTTATAGTAACGCCAATATGAATCAGTTAGCGGACGAGAATGTTCAGAATATCAAGTGCAGTCAAATAGGTACGAATATGAAAAACAAAAGCAAAAAGGCCAAAGATCCCTCCGAAACAACGGACGAAATAAGTATATCGAATCAGGAAAAACTAAGCGAATCGTTAGCTAATACTCTTCATATTAATAACATCAATAGTAACCTAACTAATGGGACTAGTGAGCATTCAAATGGCAGTTCCAATGATTCGAATGATAAATCGGGAGCACAAGGTGAAGCACCGAGTGAGGTCACTCGAGATGTAAATAGTGTACAGTGTTGTGATGCAGCCAGTAACAGAGAGATATCTGCTCAGCACATAGTCAGGTGCATATTTGATGATGCCTTGGAGAACCTTGAAAACAATCACAATATGCAAGAACATTCTCCACAAGATGAGATTGAAATTATCTCATATGAATCTGAATTGCAAATGCCAGAAATCATGAGACTTATTCAGAAAGATTTGTCTGAACCATACTCAATCTATACATATAGATATTTTATTCATAACTGGCCTAAGCTTTGCTTTTTGGCAAAACATGAAGGAAAGTGTATTGGTGCCATTGTATGTAAGTTAGATATGCACCGTAATGTGGTGAAAAGAGGTTATATTGCTATGTTAGCCGTAGATGAAAAATACAGGAAGAAGAAGATTGGTTCCAGACTTGTTCGAAAGGCAATACAGGTATTGATATTAGAATCTTTAATGTTTCAGTTTATTTGTCCAGTTATTCCTATAAGTATATGTTAACTGGGGGTATGGTCGTACCCCGCAATGCACAAGGGCACAACCTAACTTTTCTTGAAGTGCTTCATATTTCTTGTAACTACTATTTCTGTCCACATTCACTAACTATTTGTAACATAATTATGATTTTCAAATCACTTAGTCCTATGTTTGCTTCTAACTATTTATGATGTTTTTAAATAGATGAATTAAATTAACTATTATTTAATTGCTACTCAAATGTTCTTTTTTATCTATTTTACGTGTAACTTGTGCAAAATTATACAACAACATTATTCTAACAAATATAGTCCAATTCTGAGACATTTGCCCTGGTTGAATAATTTATTTTTTCATTTATTTGCGAAAGTATTCTGTTAGTTTGTTACCTTTTCATGCCTTAACCACTGAACCAATCATAATAAAATTTGTCATAAAGATAGGTAGTCTATGATATAGAAAAGGACATAGGTTACTTTTTATCCTGGGAATGTGGGTGAAACCATGGGGGACAGCTAGTTTTATATAAATATTGAAGTTATAAGTTTTTCTTTGCAGGCAATGATAAATGACAATGCTGATGAAGTGGTATTAGAGACAGAAATCACAAATAAACCTGCACTGAAACTTTATGAGAACCTTGGCTTTGTGCGGGATAAACGCTTATTTCGTTATTACCTGAATGGTGTTGATGCATTGCGATTGAAGTTGTGGCTCAGGTGAAATCAGTAGATAACTGAAGAGAAATTCTCAATGTTGTGTTACATACTTCATGAGGCTACAAAGTCTCAGGCATTATTATGAGAGCTACATTGATAAGGAGGAATCATCTATTCCAATGTGGTTTTAGCCAAATGTATAGTTTATTTCAATTATGTATGTAGTCATGTGATATGTTTTATTATATCTAATTTATGTGTTGAAAATTTGTTTATAAATATGTTTTCTCTGGTTTCTTTTATATCTTGATATAAGATTATAAATGGTTAATATGCAAACTAAAATACACAACTTTGATGAATTATAGTGTAGTCACTATTTATTTATGAACTCTCACCCTTTTACTTTGTTGATTTTACCACCCTTTAGAAAGAAATCAAAAATATGAATTATTATTAGGTACTATTAATGTTATGATGAAGGTACATTATGTATCTACTCTTTAATTTATATTACTGTACTCTAAAGATATGAATGAATTTGATAGTCATTAATGTATAAATAATAGACATTGTAAAGTTATATTATTTATTTTATTCCTTTTAAATCCTATTTAAAATACCAGATTTATGCAAAAGTATGCACACAGCTATTTATCAATTATAGCAGGCTTACAATTGCTTCAAAATGTAAATGTAGCAGTATTAGTTGATGCACCATCATAGATAAATGTATTATTCACTGGTTTATACTGTTTTGTAACAATTTTAATAGCTTCATGAGCGACACAGCCACCTAAGAAGGCTGAAACACTATGTACCTCAGCTCCTCCATATCTACACATTTCATGTATATGGTCATCTTTGGGGAATGGAGAACAGGATATATCACTAAGCAGTTTGGTAACACAGGTTTTTAATTTGGTAATGTCACCTTCAGGTTCCCATTCTCCTGGAGCTCTACAATGTTCTGAGTGAAATATCTCTGCAGCTCTCAACAATATGTAGTGCACCATCATAACATCAGGTTCTTCTAGATATCTTGCTATGTATGAGGCTACAGATCCACCCAACTGATGTTCAACAGCTATACTTGACCCAGTTATTAAATGCAAATCATGAGTATGCCTACAAAATAATTTTACTTCAGCTTCACTTATGCTATCACAATTTAATTGAGCAACTATTTGTTGCACTTTTCTGTACATTACTTCAACATCTATTGCAGCTTGAGTTCTATAAATATTTTGCAATTTAACATAATGCTCAGTTGATGTTGTCATATCAGGCAATACTCCTCTGACTGGTAGTTTACCTTTACCTTCAGCTTCAACAAATCCTCTCAACGCTGAACACATGATCCAAAATGGGGAGCTCTCCTTGGTCAAATTTGTTGCAGAGCTGCTGTATAACAATTCTTGAATTTTTACAGGTAAGTATGTTGGTATCAAAGCCGTATTTACTGCTTTAATAGCTTCTTCAAAATTTTCTTCATTTATTGGTATGCCATTTTCATCTTTCCTTACAAATTCTTGAATAGTATTTTTGACTTCATTTTTCTCTTTCCTACTCATAGGCCAGCTGTTTTGATTATTGATTTGCCACTTCTTTATTGCCTTATACAATATGACAATCCAGGGAATGTGACCATGATCTTTCAAATCTACAGTATCTATATCAATGCTATTGAGATAATCTGACAATGTTTGAAAAGGTACATCTAAACGTAAATCTATTTGTTCATTGTCAGGATGAGTCTCAATAACTGCATGTTCTCTAATTTGAATTCTAAAAGAACCCAAAAATCCAACAGATCTACACAAAATAAATGATTTATTAACATCCCACAAATGCTGTGCTAAATCTCGCGCTATCTTTTCTCCAAGAGCTGTAGCAATCACAACGCTGAAAGATTTGAAGAAATCCGAATTTTCTTTCAGAATTTGGTCAGGGGGCTCCTGGACAGCATGCCCTTGAACGGCTGGATTTAATTCTAGTAATAACCTCAAAGCCTCTGATCCTCTATTCAAACCTTTGCTTGAGCATTCTAGAAAAAAGTTACTTCCAATATCTTCGTCACTCACAATGTTATCATCGACTATAGTGACAGCTCCAACGCCGGGGAGAACAATTGATTTTAATATTTCTGTACCTAATGCTGTCGCATTGATTAAACATATATGTCCATTTTCAAGAGCAGACTGCCCGTGATCTCCCCACAAACGAAGTTGCCGGTCATATTGCTTGTTCTTTTCACTTTGCTCAGGTGATTTAGGAGATGGAGAAGCCATTGCAAACTTAAAAGTAATCTCTTTCACAGATCATAAGTCAAACAATTCATTTATTATATTGAAAATGCAATGGCATAAATTAACTATTTTAGGTACCTAATAATAATGATGTTAAAAATATCTATCATGAATTTTATTGGACTCCAACTTGACTCCAACCAACCAGCACACTTTTCGTAGTCAGTTCCACACAATCTCTACTTAGTTTAGTTTGTGGTTCCAATATATAGTGTATTATCTATGGACAGATTACTGAATGAATGAATATGAATAGTAGCTAGCTTTGCTACAGCCTACAGCTAGCTAGTCAGTGTTGTTACTTGTTCCTGACAAATTTAGGGTCGCCGTATTCTAATTTTAAAATTGCCGGGTTTTTAGAGAAATCTAAGAAAAATGCCGTATGGATACAAAATATTTATTTGGAAGGTTAAAATAATAAAATAAAATACAAGTGATGTATTTTGCGTGATAGTCGGTAAAAGATATATGTATACAGCCCAGCGATTCCCACACATCCTAGAACCTACCAGAATGAGGAACTAAAGATTTTAGACATTAACATCTCGGAGATAAGGTTGCATTTGGTTTAACTCTGTTGACGTTTCTTTTCGTGGCGCTTCTACTTTATCTATGGTTTACAAGTTGGTGCGTTCTATTAAACGAAATATTTTTTTATTTACTTTAGTCAATTGCCGTATATTTTAAGACGGTAATCAAAGAGCTGCCGTATACCGTATTTATGATGCCTAAGATGCCCGAATGCCGTATATTACGGCAATTGCCGTATCAAGAACAACGCTAGCTAGTAGCTAGCAAGCAAAGAATAAATAATATACTACGTGTACTACTAGCAAGCAAGCAAGCTAGTCGGTTCACGACTTCACGTTCACATAACATCATGACTGACACCACAGACCCAGTGTTGCCAACACCTAGCTCTGCACCAGATTCAACTTCTAAAACCACTAACAAAAATAGTAAACATTGCTAATCAACTAAACAAATGTTTGGTTTTTACGAAAGAAAACAGTTGGTCAAAAATGTTCTTTATTATTATTATAGAACATTTTTACTATTTTGATAATCGATTTAAAGATTCGATAGTCGATTCGTTAACGATTCGATACATATTTTATTAATCTGTGATGGATGACTGACGGTGACGGATGGGTAAAATGATGAATGAATGAAATTATAGAAACTAAAACAAACGCAGAAGGATAGCAGAAGTTGGCAAAAAAATTAACTTGATTCATATAGAGATTTTCCCTACCTACATATTTGTGAAGTGAAATGTTTATAAAAATACTAAAAGCGAATGTGTTTAGACATGAATTTACAAACATTATTTCAGGATTTTAATCCTAGGTGAATTTAAATGTCGAATCTTTTAGTTACCCTATTTATGTATGTCAATGAAATGGTTTTGAAGGTGATTTTGTGTAATCGTTTATTTTCCAGCAAATTCGTCGTTCACAGTTGTATGCTAGTATTTACAGCGTTATTAGCATTAAAATTAGATAATTCTATCTCATGGTCGTATTGGGCAGTTTTTACTCCTATATGGGTATGGAAATTCCTTGTGGTTCTTGGTGCCACAGTTGGTACCTATGTATGGTGGCAATATCCTCATTTCAGGTAAGTAACAAGTATTAGAGGTGGGTTTGGTACTTGCTAATACCATATATCTAGCTTCATAAGTGTATTGTAAAGTGACAATTAGGTACTTTAAAAAAAAAATAGTTCATCTATTTCATTCTTTGATTTCATCAGATAATAATTTATTTATTATGTTTTATCAAAGAATAGATTCATCATGAAGTAAAATAAGATCAGTATATTGATTACATTATCTTATTTGCTAAATTTTCAGTGTTTAAATTTTCATTTTTATTATTGTTAACAATTACTGATCATTTTCTTTATATTCTAGGTTAGAAGGTGAAGCATACATACACTACAAAGCAATGTTAATAAGTCTTGCCATACACTTAATTCTTTTAATGTTTGAGCTTCTTGTGTGCGACCAGTTGACAACGCACCGCCATGTTTGGATATTAGTCTTTATACCCTTGATCTTCATAAGCATAGTCTCCATTGCTATCTGTATATGGTCTGTCAAGCATGACCGTAGCTATGAGGTAAGCATTTTTATACATATAATGGTTGCTTATTCAAGCTATATGTATAGTTACATGTTCTCAATCACTTGTTTCCACATTTGATTGAAATCATTTATATATGAATAGCAGTCACTTAATCCTTAAAATAAAAATGTGATAGGTGTGTTCCTTTTCATAGTTTAATATAAATATTTATGATACACATATTATGGTTGACAATAAAAATTGCCTGAACCGTGAAGGCTATACTTTATTGATGGGGAATTTGTTATTTTTTGGTTTCATCATGATGAATTTTTAGTATGGGACAAACTACAAACCTGATTATTAATATAAGTAGGTACCATTTATATGATGTGATAAATTGTCACCTCTGCTTCTTTCCATGTAATAGGTGGTAAAGAATATTTCTTTGTGTACTACTACAATTAGCGTTATTATCTGTTTTTTTTAGCTGGAACTATTTTGTGCTGTAAATATTCTTCAGTTCATATTCTTAGCTCTTAAGCTAGATACATTTATTAACTGGTCATGGGAAGTTGTTTTTGTTCCACTGTGGATACTTATGTGCCTCAGTTTAGTAGGTAAGTGTATGTATATTTATAATTTTTCCTATTGGCTTGAATTAGCCTTATTACTTATTCTGTACATTCACATTCCACAATGAGACACTTGGCACATTTCATTGGATTTATACATTATGTAAACCTACATATTTGCAAAAGTCTGCTGTTATGTATGACTCAAAAATTTCAAAATTAATTAAAAATATATTCACAACAAAATTTGTATGACCGTAACTGAAACACCCTTATTACGTCAGATGGTTTAATTAAAGCAAACTCAGGTTTAAAATACATATATCAGTCACTTTCTTTTGCCTTTTCACATAATGAGCCAGAGAAGAGAACCATCTCACATAATAAGACAAATAGTTGAGCTTTTGTTTAATACATGCTCCCAGAAGAGATCTTAGCTCCATGCACCATGGTATCAACTCACCAACAGCTTACCACAAGTTGCCCTGTGGACTAATTAACTATTCCATAACAATTGATTATTAATATTTTTTTCATCCATGAATCAATTAATTCTTATGTCTTACCTTACAATAGGTACATATTTTTAGAATTTATGAGAATTGAATTTATCAATCTAATATTAATACTTATTAAATTTTGATAAGTAATTTATTTGAGTCTAGATTAGTCATTAAATTTCCCTAGGCCAGACAGACAGATGTCAGTTCCTATAAAAATAACTCATTTATATTCACAAAAATACGGTCTTCTATCCACAAATTGTTAATCTGTCACTGAGTACCTACTGGTGTTGTCCAATAGCTACACTTGATTGGCCGATCTTTTCTAGGCTTTGTGTGCTTACCACCATCAGCCACATCATTAATGACCATGGTGGGATTGTGGTCAAGCAGGTCAATACATATATCGTTAAAAACAAAAGATTAATAAAACAAAATGTAAATCTATATGTAATATTTGCAGGTGTCCTCTACAGTATAATATTTGCAGGCATTCTGTTGCGTACGCCCGATGTCAACATACAACAGCGCCGCACTAGCTTTAACTCTGCATTGGCTTACACTTTCACTGTCATACCTATATTGGTGTTTCAGGTTTGTACCTTTAAATTAATAATCGGGGTTATTATGAGCTGCTCGGTTGTGTTCCCGATTCTGATTCCAACTGATTAGTTATTCTACTGAAGTAAATGTCTCCTTTAATCCTATTTCATGTACACAATCGCACTAAATGAATACTGCGTCTTCTAGACAAAGTCTTCATTTTTGTATTAGTAATACAATGGTGTCAATTCTGTTGTTTACGAACTAAACAAATCTAATTGAATTAAATAAAATTGTTTCTACCGAACGGAAAGACATCTGAGTAGGTTCGAATGAGGGGAAATATCTTCAGATTTATCTGCACATTGTTTTTTTACTGTTAATAATTCCCAGGTGCTATTGACAAACAAACTGGATGACGACGATCTTGGGCTTTCGTACTCGGTGGTGGTCGCTCCGCTATTCGTCAGCTATGCCACTCTTATCGTCATGTCCTTTAGCTCAAAAGGAGGGAATAAATGTAAGTATTTGTAGATTTTATGTTTCACATAATTACACCTATAATTTAACATCATGTATTCACAAAGAAATATGGAGCTATGCTACCCTACTCCTACTAAAATGTTTGAGAAATATTATATTCCAATATTTGCAACTGAAAATACTTATATAGGTCTGTAACGGTTCTATAGATACGACGGTCCTACATGAGAATTAATTTTCAGGGTGGTTTGGCATCAGGAAAGATTTCTGTCAGTTTCTACTATCAGTATTCCCCCTACTGCAAGAGTACGCTAATATCGCGTACAACAATAATCGGGGTTCAAACAGGGTACCCGCAGAACCGCCCGTAACCCAAGAGCCTTACAGGGATGAGGACACACAGAAAAAAGTAAAAGAAAACAAAAAGTCTCATAAAAATCAAAAGAAAAATGAGACTATGAAACCAGTAGTGCCTATTACAAGTATAGACATGCCAGATTGACGTGTTTACAACCACTGTGGCTTGTTAAGTGCTGAAATTGTGTGTTCACTTATTAGATAACTGTCATAAGGAAATATCGGGCTTCTAAAAATGTAACGGAGCAATATTAAACAAATTGTTAAGTTTGATATTAGCGCTAAGCTGTACGTTCCGTGTGTAGGTTAGTAAATTTATAGGAAAGATATTATTGCAAAACATCATTTTTTATTGTTATTAGGTAATTAGGATAATTATTTGATGTTTATTATGTACAGACTTATTTGTTGCAATGTTTTTAATGGGGCTATGTGTATAGTGTACCTACATTATTATGTTTTTATCATGTTATTAAGATTTAAATCATGATATAAGTTTTGTATACTGTCGGTATTAACCTAACATTATATTTTATTTAATCTAACAATTTGTTTTTACATACAATATGTATAGTCCTAATGTTAGGGCATAATATGGAACATTATCGAGAGGTATTTACCTACGGGTTTGGTTAGGGTAGTGAGGCATGGTCGAGGTTAGTCAAAATGATAATATTCATCACAGGCCGACATTTTTGTGGTTTTATGTTTACTAGCTGTTCTCTACAATATTAGGACTGTTTAAAACGAACATGAACTTATATTTGTAGACACGTTTGGAACGTTGCAGTTTGTATTAACGTTTTCTAATACTAACTAATAACGAATAATATTCTAGAAATAGGTAACTATTGCGACGCTATGCTATAACTAAAATTAATGTATCAATTTGAAGCTCGTACTATTCACCAGAATCTCTAACTGTTATTTAATAAAAATGAAAAGAAACAACACTGGGGTAAAAATAAAGGATCGCTCACACACAGGCGATACCCGAGCGACAAATACCTGGGCGATACCTTGTCCGTAGCATTAGGGCCATTAGGATAGTTGACTGTCATATCAAATCAGCTACTTGTTAATAAATGTCAAAACTATAGTTTTTATGGAATTTTGAATGAAATAATACACTATGACGTCATAGTTTCATACCATCAAATTATCTACTCTTAGTGGTTCTACTGGTATTTACAAAACGATAAAAAGAATTAAATTTACAACATATTTGATGTTTTCAATTGTTTTTAAATGTTTTGTGCATTGGTTAAGGTAAGGTTTCCTCCAAAAGCGGTGCCATCATGTAGCGACCGTAATACAGCGGTGAATGACGTCACTAGAACGTTGTCTATGTTAACCAAAAGGCGCGGTTTCCGAGAGAACCGCGCCATTTGGTTTGGAGGAAACCTTACCTTTAGTGTTCATTTATTTTTGACACTGTCAACTAGCCTTTTGCTGCGGGCAAAAGAGGCACCGAATATTCAAAACAGCCCACCTCAGTCTGAGCATAATTTTTACCCGACTGCGTTTGAAAATTGTAACCTAATAAATGTATTGAGTTTTTAACATACGTATCAAATTAAGGACCCACGATATGATTTGCTACGGGCCCCGGGATTATTTAATCCGGCACTGGAGTTGAAATTTGGCTTCCTATACCTACTTAGGTAGTAATTCTTCGTAGCTAGTAGTAACCTTAATTTCATCTTAAATTAGGTGCTATATTCATTAACTCTGTGAATTCTACAACACGATTAATTTAGAACGTTGTGTTGTTAGTGACATGAAATTAAAATGATTGGGAAGAGTGCATCTCTTATATATAACAACCTGAATTCATATCAATTAATTTTAATTTAATAATTGAAGCAATCGTGTGGTAGTGAATCATTGTCGTATGTTGTACGTACTCTATAAATAAATGCATATCGCTTAGTATTTCGCCTAAAGATCTTTTTGATGTTTTATTTATTAGTATGAAATCATATTTATGTGTGCTGTGCTGTATCTGGCCATGTTCTTCTCTATATCGCCATGTCGCACTCAAATATGTTCCATAAATTATAAATTGCCTAAACAAAGCATTGTTTCAATCGATTCCATCTAAAATTATACGAAGATATATTGTACGACTGAATGTCGCTAGTGTGTATAAAATATTTAAATTGTTTGAATCTTCAGGTTTTTCTTTTGAAAATATATAAAGATCGGTAATACTTATAATATGTAGCTATGAATAAGAAATTCTTTCATCAATAGAATGTAATTAAATGTCAAATGTGATACCTATAAAATTATGATAAAAATGTCCTAATGAGGTCCTAATCGGGACCACAACCGAGCTCTGATGATAGATGTCAACTATAGTTTCTTTAGCAAGAGTTGTTCATATTGATGAGTAGGTACTTCCGTTTCTTAAAGCGATTAAAACTTAAAAATAACCTTGTGTATTCCCCATTGACTCAGTTCATATTATGATAAAATGATATAACACACGTCATGCAACGTGAACTGAAATGGAACTTAAGATTTCGGTATAAGGATAAGGCATAAACACCACAGATAGCATGCAAAGAAATGTGCCAGGATATTTATTTCATAACCAGTCAGGCGTCGCTGTCCGTATTTGGCCCAACAATTTTGTTGTCATATGGCTTTTGTTTATAACAAGTAGTTTCCGTTACACTTTTATTATTTTTAAATGTTATTTAAATTTCAACCTTGACAGGAAAATATAAGAATTATAATAATAACGTTTTTAAAGTCAATAATGAAAAGATTCGCCTGCAAAAGAGTTGCTTTTCACGACTTTCTTTGATTTTCCTTTTTTTTTTATATGTCAGCGCCGCCTGACTGGAAGGTGAAATTAGTTTAAAAAAATAATACGTTTCTATTTTAATATTTTAGATTAATGTAGATATTTGCTACCGGAGATATCAATTTATCATTTTCTATTTGCTATACTACGCATCTAATGTTATAGAAATAAAAAAAATACATTTAGGTCAGTCGCTTCTTAGAGTGGGGTTAAAAACAAAAATAAACAAACCAATATCATACTTTTGCGTGTATCGTTTCGTGTCATGTCGCTATAATAATATTTCATTGGCGACAATGGTGTCGCCCTAAATAACACCATATAGTTTGTGCTTACAGAAACCGTGATGATTTATTAAGCTTGTGTCTATTTGGGACACAATGATAGTGAATAATTCATGATTTACAATGCTACCTACTTCCATTTAGTACTTTCGCTTTTATATATATATATATCTATGTAAACTCAGTGTCTATCAATGGTAATCAATGTTCAATCTTGCCATTTTATATTTATGCTATGTCAATTGCTACACTAATAGTGCTATTTTCATTATTAAAATTAAAGCATATAGATATTTGCTAGTGAAGAAAAAGCTTGCTGAATATAAAATTAAGTATCCTAGCTAATATTTATTATGTAACTGTAAAATTTACCTGACGTTTATTAATAAACTTTGTATCGTTTACTGTGATATTCTCTTCCTCGTGATGTCGGGATTCGCTGTCATCTGAACAATTACCTGAATATTTTGTTAATAGTTTTTGTTTGGTTAGGTAGGTATTTTTTTCGGAAATTTAATAAATACCATCTGTACATATTAAATAAGCATTTTATTGAACAAATTCTGGTATTATATATTATATTTATACTATGAATTGATGATTTTGTGTTAAGAGTAGCGTTAGATGTAAAAAATAGGACAGTATGTCAATGTAGTTTCCTTGACCTGTTATTGCACGAATTAAGCTTGTATCATCGATTAAATACACGCGGAAATGCGCATTTGGTAGTTATAGGTACCTACCATCCTTCAAAACTATAGTTAAAATATGCTTTTAAAGATAATATTTAACTTATAACATAAGGTATATTAGTATATTTTTAATATATATACATATATAGGCCTGTGTGGCCAGTGATGTGGCCGAAGGTGGTAAGCTTACAAAGCCTAGAGGGGAACTGCATCTCAAGTGCAGCTGTTGCAACACATCGGAAGGTGCTTGGCGACAGATTTTCAATTTGAGGGTGGTAGTCAGCCAGCCTGGTAATACAAAATACCCTACAAAGTTCTATGGTTTCCTCACAATGTTTTCATTCACCGAAAGGTCAAGCTCATTTTAGGATACGAGTCCGGGACCTTCATCTCGGCATTCGACGTCACTACTACTGAGCTATCATCTCTCTAAAAACCAATAAAACTGTTTAATACAGATTCATTTTTTTTATGACTTAATATATTGTGGTATCAGATCCCTTTTCAAACAATTATGTCTGCCACCACTATGTGGTAACATTAATTGCCTCATTTATTATTAATTTAAAAGTTTATATGGGAATAAAATTCTTAGTCTAGCAATTTAGCCAGTCATAAATTCAAGGTTGGTCTAAACACCAATAAAAAGTTTAACGATGCCGATTTGCAAGTTGTCCTACAAGAGCTTAGACGCCAACTCAAAACTTAGGCTGGTACCGACGTCTCTACACATCGATTTTATACACCCAATACAATGCAGGGGCTCAGTCACTACAATGGTTCCAACCAGTTAACATCTATGAAGTAAATTATTATTTTTGTTTTGAATTATTTTAAACATGACAACTAAAGTAACAAGTAAGAAATGGATAAGCGAGGAAACCTCAGAAGAAGAAGAACTCTTCAATCACTGCAAGGAAATGGAGTTGATCTGTTATGCTGTCACCAAAGTTATATTAGAAGCTGATAACAAATGGAAAGGATCAGTACGGAAGACTAACAGTCATTCATTATCTAATCGTAATTATATTATGGAGTTAGTGAATATACAGGTAAATACTAACTTACAAATACATAGGATATTCAAGATATTCAGTGCATGTTATATAGTTGTTTACATTCGTCAGCTGTTATGGAAAATTTACAGTTAAATTTTTTATTATAAGTTAAAGAAGAGTAGTGCAGAGTTATCCACGAAGTCGTTGATAAAATGTAAATGATATGATTGGTGTTCTAAAAGTTTCCAGTCGACTAAAGTTTCATGAAGGTTATTACGCTAATTTTCCAGTTAACGTAACAATTTATCGTTAACGATTGTATTGCAGTTGCTATTTATCTGGTTGGACGTTGGATTTTTTAATAATCATGTCTGTTTTTCAGGTATTAGACCAAATAATTGAATATTTATCCAAATTAGTGAAGTCATTCTACAAGTTGAATCCAAAATTGGCCAGATTGAAGAAGGACAACGATTTACTTCAGAGCAAACACGATCATATTTTTGATAAACTGTGTAGCAGTAGATTTATAATGTTGCAGGCAATAAGTGGACTAATAACGACAATACTGAATACATGTTTGCATAGAGAAGATTCTAGAAAAATGATTGAATCTTGTTTGAGGTAAGTTTTTTTTTCACAAAATCTATAATCATACGTATATCATCCTTCAGTCAGACAATCCATCAATCTCTTCATCGGTCACTTTCACTTTCCACATGTCATTTTACATACTCTTTACTATAGTAAAGTACTAAAAATGTACAAGGTAGTTACCTACATTTAAATCTGACAATGTTTCATCTCTTTCAGTTTGGTCAGCACATATAATCATCTAATCGGACTGAGTTATAAGAAATTCGTAGCAAAATTTAACATTTGCAGTAACACGTATCCAAACACGATAAGCGAAACTAAAACACTGACACTTACTAAAATCGTTCAGGTAAGTATCTACCCATTAGTTAACCATAATTTAAAGCTCATAATAATACTTCCTCTCCTTCTCCTATATACGTTGGTAAACGGGGTTTCTTCCGGTGGGAGTAAGAATAATGTTCAAAATAAGCACACCACCCCACCACTTGGGCCCATTGCGGAATTTAAGGATTAAAAACTATAATATTATTGTTCCACTTACCTTATAGATCTTATAGATATTGTTTTTAAAATATGTGAAATTTTATACATAAATAAATCATCCGGTCGGAAAAAACTTTTAACAAACGATGTCGATAGAATCCGGCAGCGGCAGAACGCTGACAGGCTTTTAAAAAAATTGATTATTTTATAAATGATCTGTTTACATAATGTATTTACCATGATTTAATTTGAATGGTAAACAATCGCACGATACAATATGTACTTATAAAATTATCGTATAAGGTAGTTCTTCCCTCGCTACACGTCAGGCTTCCTACATTCAGCTTAGAGAAATGTCTAGATACGTACAACATGCTTAATACTCGTATAACGGTATACTACGAATACGATATTTTTTATGTTGGCAATGGCAATAAGTTAAATTGCTACATTGTCTCCATATTAGCATGATTTATAGCAATGGAATTTTGTCGAATGAAAAAGATTACGGACAGACGATAGGGTAGATACAAAGAGCAATAAATCTATCGTTTTATTACATGAGCACATGCCATTTGTATCTTATCGGTGGTATTTTGTTTTTTCTACAGCAATAATTTTTTTAACTATACCAAATGGGATATTTGAGATAGTGAGTCCAACATCGCGTACCTAAATATCCATTGGCGATGGTGACCATAGTTAGATATATTGTTTAAAACTAACAACTCGAGCGCGTATGTCAGATAAAATGGAAGATAAATACGATTGAAAATCGTGAAAAGCAACTCCTTTTCACAGGCGATTATTGACTATAAAAACGTTATTATTATTCTTTGAAATTTAACTAAGGTAGGCTTTATATTACTTTTCGTTTCACAGCTGCTTTCTAAAAGTCGTGTTCAAATCAATTGTCAACGCCTCATTAACTGCTTGGTGAATGTTTACAAACCCGAGGGCAATTCTGACAATGATTCCAGTTCAAGCACGTCTGAAAGCTTAGAAATTTTTCAGTAAGTTTATTAATCTAATATAAATAATTATATTAATAACTCATTACATTGTATTTAACTCACCTAATGTGTGTGTACTGACTGGCCACGATAGCAAATGGTAATTTAAAAGCCATAGTCTGCTGATACTCTAACATTTTAAATATTACGGGCCGTATGTTTTTTTTGCTGACATATTAGGTATAAACCAACCAAATTTGCGAGCGCAGAGGGCTCTCAGCCGTGTAATATTTTGGTAACAACGCCTGAGGGCACCCCCGAATGGGGTACGAACCTCGGCTCAGGGCGTTACCGGGGGAGGGGGAGGACTTTTGTACGAGTTACGACTAATTGGGGGCGGTCGGATTACTGTAGGCAGCTCGGGCCGCTTGAACGGGACGAGACTGAGTGGGACGTCGCGGCGGTCCTCGCCGTCGAGGACGGTAGCGTGATCGGTTGTGTGTAGTGTGTTGTGTACTTTTACGAGCTTCGTCAGCTTCGATCTGAGCTAATGTAATAGGGTCATCTGGCTCGCTGAGGGCTTGCCTTGGTCTATGGATACGGAGTATACGGGACTCGGAAGGGCGTGTAGGTTGCGGCTTTCACTATAAGAGGGTTGCGGTGATTAACGAATTTTTTGTCTTATATAACTTTTGACTAAAACTACATTGCAGTACCCTAACAAAACATATAACACCACCAACTTCAACTGCCTCTCGAGATGTGAACATGGAAAGACGACGTGAGGCCTTCATAGAGCATAAGAAAGCGAAAATGAAACAAGCCCAAAGTTTAATTGAAGTTAAAAACGAACACAATAAAAAACTTACTGAGGTCATAACTGGTCAAATTTCCGATGCTGACGTACCTTATATTTCTCTTCTGACTAAAGAATGTGTATTGGACAATATTTTTAATAGTGATGGTAAGTTCCTTTCTTGTGACTTTTATTTATTTATAATGTACGTACACACACATACAAGTAAAGAGAATTTTACTTATTAAATATTTTCTACTAACCGACCGAAAATTCACAAAATAATTGTGATGTCTCTTAAATTTCAGAAAATGTTAATGTAATTCTTCAAAGTGAAGAAATGTATATAGAGATATTATTAGATACAGTCGCTAATATGGCACCTACTTTATTGGGACAAAATGGCGTTAGGAAACTAAAAACAGGTAACGCTAATCTGGCACTGCTTATAATTAAATTGTAATTATATATTTATACCTAATAATCACACTAAAAGTTTACCTAATAACGTTTCAATATAATAGTTCCTGCAATAAATGCGTTTTGCAGAAGGGTCGAGTAATACACACCCAAAATTATCACGTCTGAAGAACATATTCGAATCCAATAGTGAATTTATGAAATATGTATAAATATAAAATAGTGTCCTTTCCTAAAACCAAATTCTTTCAGGTCGGCACCAAGCATCTAAGAAAGCAGCTCACAAAGTGACAGAATATTATCAAAATATAATGTGGGGAGATGTTGGGAGCTGTTTAGAGCACATTGTATTATGGTGGTCTTCGTTCCCGTTGGCTACGAGGTAACGTTTACTCTCAATATGACATGGGTTTAAATAATTAAGTCATAAACGGCGGCGTATATCATGTCCTCTCAACTCGCACGCTAAAAAGCTACGTGCCCCGGAATCAAAAATAAATAAGTATAATAATTATTTGATATGTTTGTTCTAGATCACCAAACACGAGTCAAAATCTTCGAGAGTGGCTGTTTGTCACGTTCAATTCAAATAGTAAGCAAACCAATTATACAGCCTATACAGGGTCTAGAGAATATAGCCCCAAAAAATCTAATATTTTTTGGTGCTAATGATTTAATAATTAATGGAATTCCTCGTAACAATTTGGAGGATTTATATATATATATTTTTTATATTACAGATACACCTGAACTAATATTGTCAGCTCTAAGAATATTAGCTGATGCTTTAGGCTGCCACGTCACATCCACGTCCTGGGACAAACATTTCGGGTTTGTATTTTTTATGTTAATAGGTTGTCAGATGGTCCACCTGATGGTAAACGATACGATCACCGACGCCATAGATATGCAAAATTAGGGGATTATTTATGTGTTGCCCGCCTAGAAGAGCTTTTTTTACGCCCTTTTAAAGAACCTCATATCGTAGCGCTGAGAGAAAATCGTATTGGGGAACTCATTCAATATCCCAATGGTCCGCAGTAGGAACGTCCTATCCTATAGTTTATTTTTTTTTTTATGTCAGAAAGTTGACAAGCAGGCTGGCGGTCCACCTGATGGTAAGTGGTTACCGTCGCTTATCGCCATTTACAATACCAGAGGTATTGCCCATGTGTTGCCGACCTGTTACAATGCCGAGAAGGCAATTACTGGCTCTCAAGTGCAATTGCCGGAACACACCGGTAGGTGCTTGGCGACAGATTTTCAACTTGAGGGTGGTAGCCAGCCAGACGGTTACTACAAAGTACCTTACCACCGTGCTATGGTTTCCTCACGATGTTTTCCTTCACCGAAAGCTCAAGCTCATTGTAGGATTCGAACCCACGACCTTCGTCGCGGCATCCGACTTCACTACCACTGAGCTATCATCGCCTCAAAATTTAGTAATATTTATTTTTATTTTCTATTAATTATTTTTGATAGTCCAAGTAGCCGGAACCAGGAGAAAAATATAGTTAGGGCAACTCACATAACTACAATACCAAAATTAAGGGAATAAAAAAGCCTTAAAAAAATTTGGAACTAAGAGAGTAAAAATCATAATTTCTTGTTTTACTTTTCAGTGCGACCTTACCGACAAATCTGAACCCAACCTCTTTGAAAGTTCATCCGGAATTATCTTTGTATATTACCGAGGTGAGTAAACAGAAGACCAAGTTATCGATGCAATAAGCATTATTTGGATAGGTACTGAAAGAGACAGAATCAAAAGTGAGGAGATAGAGGATATATAGACTGATTTCACTTCACAATAGTTTTAAAGATACACCACCGCCAGGCCATCGCTTATCTTTTGGTGGTAATCGTTATGAACATCATAAATGATTTCATCCAATGATGTGCTATGACGTAAACCATTTGACCTTGGTAAGCGCTCATTGCATGATTTTCAATTATGGTATTCGTTATGATTACCACCAAAAATACGCGGTAGAGCTCCCGTTTATAATCGTACTAGATTCCGTCCCGCCGTTTCACCCGTATTCCTGAGGGATCGTATGTTTTCCCGGGATAAAAAGTATCCTATGTGTTAATCTAGGTTATAAACTATCTGTGTTCCAAATTTCATCCAAATCCGTTCAGTAGTTTTTGCGTGAAAGAGTAACAAACATCCATCCATACTCACAAACTTTCGCATTTATAATATTAGTAGTATATTAATTCCTCTATAACCAAAGCGCTTCTTAGCGATAACACTGTCAATTGTACACACGGCCACAGATCAAGCTTCAGATTTTTGTTGCAAAATAGCGCCTATTACAACCACATAAGGTTCCGCAGTGTGTAGCTTGATCTGTGGCCGTGTGTACAATAATAATTCATAATTTAGTTTGAATAAGTATTTCTTGTTCTTTATTGGTATGTCATTTTGGTACCTAAAATAAAGAGTTATCTATCTTGATGAAGTGGGTGATTTATTCATATTTGTATGTATTTCAGAGCACGGTATCCGGTGCAAATTTCGCTATAATGTTACAAGAGCTCGTCACTCTCAACAATCAGTGTGAAGTCACGTGGGAATACATATTGGGAGCTCCGATCGAAGACTTGCCTATTGTTGAACAGATACCTATTCTACATAGACTTGGTATGAACTACCTAACGTTATACAGGGTGGAATTTTGCAATGCCACCTGGAGGGGAAGTACTCTTAATACTTTAGATAGAAAATTTTACTCAAAGGAAACATTCCTTTATTTTTGAAAAGAAAAAAAACGGCATTAAAGATTTTTAAAAATTCGCTTGCCGCACACGGTAATCGAACCGACTAAAATCTGTAAAAGTTGCACCGTGTACTTTTATTGCATTGATTGTTAGGGTCAATAAGGATGAAATCTCTTTAACAAACTTCATAAATTGAATTACATGAAAACAATGAAATTTTAAATTAATTTAATTATGTACAAAAATTTAAACTAACTAATTAATTGCTCGAAATGGGCTCCATTTTCTTGGATACACAAATTTATTCTTCTAACGAATTCATTTCTAGTTACCTTCAATAACGTATTGTTACGTACAAGTGAAGGGTCAAGATTTTTCTAGAGAGATCCTTGTAATTGTTTTCGTCGGCGTTAACAATGCCGCTACTCAAAGACAAAGGAAAGACCCTCCTATTGTGTCGTTTATAGCCCTATTGTTCTCAGAGTTTTATGGCTCTGTTTACTTTCCCACGCTTGTTTGTGTCGGGCGGCCGTCGAAACTTCCTCGCGAATATTCTGGAGTTCAGGAGGCTCGAATATAAAACGCGAGCGTCGAGCCAGCAACGACAGTTCAGTTCTACGAGCTACCAAGTGAACTTCAATGCGACTTTAAAGTGCGAATAGTGCGATACTCAGTGTGTTGTTCAGTGCTATAGTGCTATTGTAAGACAGTGATTAATTGCGATAGTGACGTTTATTAATTGTGACTGTGACATTTTATTTGTTAATTCATTAATTATTTGTGTTGATATACTGACTGAATCCGTTCGTTAATAAAACTCTTCTACCGTAAATCGGCATATTTATTCGTACCCACCCCGGATACGTAACAATTGGTGTCAGAAGTGAAATGCCGATCACACCGCGGGAAGAAGACCGCGTGATGACGAGACGTCAGGCGGCGCTCGACTCATCACGACGCTTGGACCACGAGACAGAGGCCGATACTCCGACTCCACCGGTGGACATGGGCGTAAGTGCTACTCCAGGCCCTTCATCTGGATTCGACATGTCTGCTCTGTTGGCAATTCTACAGAAAATAGAGGCTAAACAAGAAGAAGGTCAGCGCAAGATGGAGGAAGGTCAGCGCAAAATGGAGGAAGATCTAAGAGAAGGTCAGCGCAAAATGGAGGAAAGCCAGCGCAAAATGGAGGAAGGCCAGCGCAAAATGGAGACCAACCTGACGGAGACCCTACAAGGTTTGGGCAACACGGTGTCTCAGCTTCAAGGAGACATGAAGGCAGCCACGATAAAGATCGAAGAACATGACGACACCTTTAAAACCCATCAAGCTGCCCTCAATGCTCATCAAGCAGCCCTCGATGCCCATGATGCTGATTTGAAGACGATAAAGACCGCCATCCAGAAAGTGGAAGCACGTGGTGCTGTTACCGCAGCTGGGGCTGGTACTGCCAGTGCACCATTCAAGATGAAGTTAGATGGCCTTCATTTTGATGGCAAATCATCATGGGTAGCTTTCCGACAACAGTTCGAGACACTTGCCAAGGGAAACGGTTGGAGTGACGAACAGACTCTAATGGCGCTGACGCTTGCTTTACGAGGTGAAGCAGTCCTCGTACTGGAAAGCCGTCCTGCTGAAGGTAGAACCTTGAGTGAACTTTTCGAAGCCCTGGAAACAAGGTATGGGGAGAAACATCTGGAGCACTTTTACAGTGCCCAGCTCAAGACCCGCCGGCAGAAGTCACACGAGAGTCTTCAGCAATGGGCTCTAGAGATTGAACGCCTGGTGAACCGAGCATGTGCATCTACTCCAGAGCTGATTCACCATCAGGTACTAAGATCTTTTGTTGATGGGATCAGAGATGGTGAAGTGCGAGCTGCAGTACGTTTGGCACATCACCAAACACTGAAGGCCGCCCTAGCACATGCCATGGAAGTGGAAGCCGTACGCCACGATTCCACGCAGCAGGTGCGTGAAGTGGTAGTATCTGAGAGACCTGTAGCACCGGAAAATGGAAATCCTGGGAAATTCGGAGGACTTTTCAGACCGAGATTTGGACTGATGTGCTACGAGTGTGGTGAAAGAGGACATATTCGCTCTGATTGTCCGAAGCGAAAAACAATGGTTGCGTTCAGTACCCAAGTGGGCGCCAAGGAACAAGGAGAGAGACCAAGTGCAGCAAGAGCTGGGGGGCAAGCGCTGGGTCGTCATTGTAAAGACCAAGCCCCTACCATCACCGTGTCACAGGCATCAAATGGGAACAGTCTTACCATAGAAGGAGAACTAAATGGAAAACGCTGCCAGTTTACAATTGACACGGGAGCGTCACGAACCATAGTGCGTCCAGAACTACTTAGACGTACTGTGTCATGGGAAAAGCCATCATCATCTTGTCTCCTGCAGACAGCTACTGGCCAGCCAGTTCCCGTCCTTGGAGACACAGACGTGGAAATGAAAATAGGAGGAAAAATCTGTACTCACCCAGTTTTGATAGCAAGTATCACCGACGACTGCATCATTGGATTGGACTTTTTGAGGAACTATCAATGTACTGTCAACGTGGCAAAAGGTGTTCTCAGTTTTCCTGATAGAGAAGTGTTCTTGGATGGAGGAGTGAGTGGAAACGTCTACTGTTTGAGAGGAACGACCTTGCCACCCAAATCAGAAACATTAGTAGACGTCCGATTTCCTCAGAAATCCCGCATGGAGCGAAGCGTGATTATTGAAGATACAGGAAATCATCCTGGATGGATCACAGCAAGAACACTTGTTATGACAAAGGAGAGAGCAAAGGTTCGCATCATAAACCTCAGCAATTCTAGAGTATTCCTGAAAAAGAATTCTGTGATTGGACAATGTGATAATGTAGCAACACTGGAGAAGGTAAAACGAATGGACACAAAAATCAGTCAACGAAATCACATCGTGCCACTACTGGAAAACTGCAAGGAGCAATTAACTAACTTGGAATTTGAGATGGCAAAAACGCTGTTACATAAGTTCAGTGACATCTTCGTGAAAGAAGACGGCGACCTTGGAAGGACTGGATTGGTGAAGCACCGTATAGAGACTGGAAATACAGTACCAATCAAGCAAAGACCTCGACGGGTACCACTGGCAAAGGAGAAAGAAGTAGCCGACATGATTGAAGATATGCAGAAGAACCGGATTATTGAACCGTCCACAAGCCCATGGTCATCTCCAGTAGTGCTGGTTAAGAAGAAAGATGGCAGCACCCGATTTTGTGTTGACTACAGAATGCTAAATGAAGTCACCAAGAAGGACAGCTATCCACTTCCTCGTATTGATGATACCCTGGACATGCTCAGTGGAATGAAATGGTTTTCCACGGTTGACCTAAAAAGTGGTTACTGGCAAGTTGAGATCAGTCCAGAAGATAAGGAAAAGACAGCATTTTCAACTGGAACTGGAAATGGTTTATGGCAGTTCAATGTTATGCCGTTTGGATTGTGCAACGCTCCAGCGACTTTCGAGCGACTAATGGAGAGAGTACTGGTTGGATTGCTGGGAGACGCTTGTTTGGTGTACTTGGATGACATTATCATAATGGGCCGTGATTTTACAGAGCATTTGAAGAACTTGGAAAAAGTGTTCCTGAGGATCCGAGAGGCTAATCTGAAATTAAGTCCAAAGAAATGTGCATTCTTTAAGAAAGAGGTTGGCTACCTGGGACACATAATATCAGCACAAGGAGTACGAACTGATCCGGAGAAAATCAAAGCTGTTCAAGACTGGCCTACTCCAAAGAACAAGACAGATGTAAGAGCATTTTTGGGACTTTGTGCTTACTATCGCCGCTTTGTGAAGAACTTTTCAGCAGTAGCAAAACCATTGCATCGGCTCACAGAGGAGAAACGTAACTTTCTTTGGGACAGTGACTGTGAACAATCTTTCAATCAGCTGAAACAACATTTGTGTGAGAGCCCCGTGCTTGGATACCCAAACAGAGAAGGAAGATTTATTGTTGATACTGATGCGAGCAATACAGGAATTGGTGGAGTGCTATCCCAAGAACAAGGGGACAAACAAGTAGTTATTGCTTATTTCAGTAAGTCCCTATCAAAGCCAGAAAGGAATTACTGCGTAACTCGTCGGGAGCTGTTAGCTGTTGTAAAAACTTTGCAGCATTTCAACAAATACCTTATCGGAAGACCATTCACACTTCGCACCGATCATGCTGCTTTAAAATGGCTGCTGCAGTTTAAGAACCCGGAGGGACAAGTTGCAAGATGGATAGAGCAACTTCAAGAGTTTGACTTCGTAATTGAACACCGAAGTGGAAGGATTCACTCTAATGCTGATGCTTTATCACGACGGCCGTGTCCTGATGAATGTCGCCACTGTATGAAGCAAGAATCCAAGGAACGAGTCAACATAATCAGGACGGAAGCATTGGATGATTCCTGGAGCGGAGAAGCCATGAAATCTGCTCAAAAGGAAGACAAAGATTTAGAACGAATCCTGGAGTGGAAAAAGGATAACCAGAAACCTAGTTGGAGTGACATCTCAACAGCAAGTCCTATAGCAAAAAGCTATTGGGCTCAATGGGACAGCCTGTTGATTCAAGACGGAGTACTGTATAGGAAATGGGAGTCCCCGAATGGCAAAGAAAGTACTCTACAGTTAGTGGTCCCTCGCAGCAAGGTACCATCACTACTACGATTTGTTCATGATGGAGTATCTGGAGGACATCTTGGAGTAAAGAAAACCCTCATGAAAGTAAGGAAACGCTTCTATTGGATTCACTGCAGGGAAGATGTTGAAGAATGGTGCAAGAAGTGCACAACCTGTGCCGTCGTTAAAGGACCACAAACAAGAAGTAAGGGGAGACTGAAGCTTTATCAAGTTGGAGCGCCTTGGGAAAGGATCGCCATCGACGTCGCTGGACCGTTTCCTGAGACTGATGATGGTAATCGGTACATCATTGTAGTCCAAGACTACTTCAGTAAATGGCCAGAAGTATTCGCGACCCCCAACCAAGAAGCTAAGACTGTAGCAAGAAAGCTCGTTCATGAAGT
This sequence comes from Tethea ocularis, assembly GCA_963555595.1. Taxonomy (NCBI): domain Eukaryota; kingdom Metazoa; phylum Arthropoda; class Insecta; order Lepidoptera; family Drepanidae; genus Tethea; species Tethea ocularis. The sequence goes on along the minus strand of OY741972.1, from coordinate 5,555,192 downwards.
GTTCTGCAGATTTGGTGTACCATTAGAAATACACTCAGACCAAGGAAGGAACTTCGAGTCAGCACTGTTCCAGGAAATTTGTCGACTGTTTGGGATACACAAGACTCGGACTACACCAGCGCATCCACAGTCGGACGGAATGGTCGAGAGATTCAACCAGACGTTAGAAAATCACTTGGCCAAAGTGGTGGAAAATCATCAGCGTACCTGGGACCAGTATATTCCTCTGTTCCTGATGTCCTACCGCTCAGCAGTTCATGACAGCACAAATGAGACTCCAGCAAAGGTAAATTTTGGACGAGAACTACGGCTGCCAATGGATGCAATAACTGGAACTCCACCTGGTACACCTAAACCAACTTCGGAATACGTTGCGGATTTACAAGAACAATTGGACACAATCCATGACTTGGTTCGAGAGAACAGCATCAGGACTGGAGAAAGAATGAAGACACGGTACGATCGCCAGGCGAACACCAATGGGTTTGAAGAGGGAAGTCTTGTATGGCTTCATAACCCATTCAGGAAGAAAGGAAAATCACCAAAGTTCCAAGCTCGCTGGGAAGGCCCATACAAAGTGATAACGCGAATCAATGACATCACGTACCGCATCAAACAAGGACATAGAGGAAAATTGAAGATCGTCCACGTCGACCGCCTGGCGCGATATCATGGATCAAATGATGCTCGGGACGAGCATGACTAAGAGGGGGGCAATGTTACGTACAAGTGAAGGGTCAAGATTTTTCTAGAGAGATCCTTGTAATTGTTTTCGTCGGCGTTAACAATGCCGCTACTCAAAGACAAAGGAAAGACCCTCCTATTGTGTCGTTTATAGCCCTATTGTTCTCAGAGTTTTATGGCTCTGTTTACTTTCCCACGCTTGTTTGTGTCGGGCGGCCGTCGAAACTTCCTCGCGAATATTCTGGAGTTCAGGAGGCTCGAATATAAAACGCGAGCGTCGAGCCAGCAACGACAGTTCAGTTCTACGAGCTACCAAGTGAACTTCAATGCGACTTTAAAGTGCGAATAGTGCGATACTCAGTGTGTTGTTCAGTGCTATAGTGCTATTGTAAGACAGTGATTAATTGCGATAGTGACGTTTATTAATTGTGACTGTGACATTTTATTTGTTAATTCATTAATTATTTGTGTTGATATACTGACTGAATCCGTTCGTTAATAAAACTCTTCTACCGTAAATCGGCATATTTATTCGTACCCACCCCGGATACGTAACAGTATTGTGGTGAATGTTATAAATCGTATTCTGAACTTCAACTCTCAACTCGTTTATATTCTCATAACATTTAGTGTAAATTTGATTTTTTACATATCCCCACAAAAAAAAATCTAAAGGGGTGAGATCTGGTGATCTCGCAGGCCATCTGATTGTGCCGTTTGTACCAATCCAGGTATTAAAATGGTTATTAATGTAGGCAGTAGTGATTCTGCTGTTATGGGCTGGAGCACCATCTTGCTGTAGAATTATTTGGTTTCGCTCTTCCTCGGGGAAACCATTTAACTCGTTTCTTAATAAATCGAGTATTTCTAAATACTTAACAGTGTTTAAGTGACCTTCGTATACATGGACTAACACAACCATATTTCTCATAATTCCGCACCAAACGTTGAAAGAAAATCTTACTTGACTGTTAGTTTCATGAACACGAAGAGGATTCACTCTAGACCAATAGTGATTATTGCGGCGATTGTACATGCCGTTATTGCTGAAGTTGGTTTCGTCAGACCATACAATGTTACTCAAAAAATTAGGGTTACGGTCAATTTCTCTCAGCATGTTTTGACAAAATTGTAGTCGTCTCTCACAATCCCCAGGATGCAATTTTTGTACCAACCGACCATCACGATAACATCTAAACTTATACTTTTTCAGCGCTTTAAGTATGCGAGTGTGGGTTGTTCCAATTACTTCGGCAGCATCTCTGCTTGAAGCCTTCGGAAATGCTTCGAAGTATGTTAAAATATTTAATTCAAAATCAAAGTTGTTTTGTTGAAGAGGGTGCCGTCGCTTTTTGAAACTTCCAGTGTTCTTTAAATTATCTATCATTCTTTTCAGTACAAATCGAGTTGGTGTCTGACGGTCTCGATATCTCTCTCCATACCACCGCAGAGCACGATTCACATCTTTATTATTTAAAAAATAAGCTTCCATTAAATCAAATTGCTCTTGATAAGCCATTTTTACCGTGAAACAATTATGAAATGATTTGTAAAAACAATCAAATGTGAATAACAGATGAAAATCTATTTTCAAATGTAACATTCCATATTTAAACTACGTCATACACGCAGTTATGTCACATCTAAGAAAGGAGTCTGCATTACAAACACGTGCAAATTGCAATCGTCTTATCTAAATAGTAATTCGTCATTTTGATGGATAAATGACGTCAATGATAATAATTAATGAATAACATAAGTACACAGATAGATCTTTGAGTAAAAGTGCTTTAACTTGACCGATTGAATTAATAATTTAAGATTTCATTGTTTTCCATTCATTTAACTTCTGAAAATGGAGCTCATTTCGAGCAATTAATTAGTTAGTTTAAATTTTTGTACATAATTAAATTAATTTAAAATTTAATTGTTTTCATGTAATTCAATTTATGAAGTTTGTTAAAGAGATTTCATCCTTATTGACCCTAACAATCAATGCAATAGAAGTACACGGTGCAACTTTTACAGATTTTAGTCGGTTCGATTACCGTGTGCGGCAAGCGAATTTTTAAAAATCTTTAATGCCGTTTTTTTTCTTTTCAAAAATAAAGGAATGTTTCCTTTGAGCAAAATTTTCTATCTAAAGTATTAAGAGTACTTCCCCTCCAGGTGGCATTACAAAATTCCACCCTGTATAGTGCGATCTTTTTAAATATTCTATGTATAATCTTACGTCTACAAATATAGCATAGGTATATAAAGAATTAGTGGACTTACAGTTGTGCAAAAATTGGACATCTATACTAATAATAAAGCTGAAGAGTTTGTTTGTTTGAACTCGCTAATCTCCGGAGTTACGGGTGCCATTTGAAAAATTATTTCACTACGCAAGTGAAACCGTGGGGAACAGCTAGTATTTATATTCGCTGAGATTTTATCTGAAATCAAGGCTTATTTACAAAGAAATTACAGATAGCCTATGATATTGAGAAGGAAATAGGGTACTGTTTACGTAAGGAACACGGATGAAACCGCGGAGAACAGCTAGTTTATAATAATCTATTGACGTTCAATTGATTAACAGTTTGTAGGAAAGCTATAAATGACGTAATATGACAGAACACGGCACTAAAGATCAGCTACTTTAGACGCTGACTTGTTGTAGATCACTCGATCCACACGTACAGGCTGTGGTGCCTGGCGGAGACGCGTCGGCTGGCCAACATGTGGGAGATGGACGACTTCTTCCGCATCGCTCAAAACGACATGCAGGCGTGTATGGAACAACTCATCAATTTGAGATTTGCTGACCACACTGTCACCATCGAATCAGGTATTTTTTATTATTTACCGACTCGAATTAATTTAGGTTTAAAGGCAATAATCCTCCTTCTTACTAATATTGTAAACTAACTGGCTAGAGTATTCGGGGTAGAAATATCGTGTAAATCATAGCACGGTGGATAGTGGTTCAGATAGATTTTACTAACAACATGCCTTATTTATTAGTTTGTTTCATATTTGCTAATCATTACCTTATCGATTTTATCCTATTTATTTTCAGGCAATATAGGCGTACACGAGAACGTGTGTGCAAAGATGAGAGAAAAATTAGTGTCTGAAGTAAAAGTTAATATACAGAAGTTAAAGGTGAATATTTATTTTATCTGGACGTATACTTATTACAAAGAGGTAACGTTTGTTTGATAGTAGGAAGTAATCTCCAGAAATACCGATCTCATTGTGAAAATTCGTTTACTAATAGCAAAGCTAATAGAAAGCTACACAGGAAGATTCACAGACACATTAAAATATAATAATAGCCAAAATTAAAGCCGGTAACTCGGGTGAAACCGCGGGGCACAAGTAGTATTAAATGTAACGATGGCTATTCATTAGATAACAGTTTCTTTTAGTTTTCTAATCGAAAAACGATCAGTATGAACTCTGGTCTTGAATAAAATTGAGCCGATATAGTTTAGTCGAATAGGTCTTGTGATAAAAGATAAATTAGTTATTTACATAAGTAAATCTTTTGTACTACTAAAATCTACTATTGACAGGAAGCCACAGAAGAGATAATTTTCGTGTTGTCATCGGTTTGTGCGACGACCAGCCTCGCGCATCTCACTATGATATTCCCGACTAACGCTGAATGGAGGCGCATAACCGCTCCACCGCAATCAGAACATTCCATATACGTTCATGAGTTCCTAGGTATTGTATTCCTAACATTTATTCTAGCGTGGCTATATTATATAGCAGTTTGCATCTCCTTGGAAGTGAATGCCACTGTACAGTAGCACAAAGTACTGATATTAAAGTTATCGTTTCAGATAAAATGATGCTACCAGTAATAAAGGCTACGCAAGACATAAATACGTTAAACATGGTGCTAAAAATTATGTGCGAGTCCTGGCTACACCATATTTATGTCGCAAAAGTTAAATTTAGGTGAGTATACACCGGTTATCTTCACATTCAAAGTAAAATATAAATGCACCATTTTTTTTTTCTTTATTCTAGTAAAGATGCTGCTTTACAACTTTTAGCGGATTTTAACGAAGTGCGAATTTGGTTGAACGAGTGTAAACCACTTTCCGCGGCTGGCAGGAAGCAAATGTTGCAGAATGAAGTCCTAAGGTACACACATTACGCATTTTTATACTAATAAATATCCGTCCAAATGATGTGTTATTTTTAATAATATACGTATCTCCAGCAGGAACCATTTTGACGTATCAAATCGAAAATGTAAGCTAGTAGAAAATGCGTGATTCACAATTATTTACAACTAATTGTAAATAATTTGATGTTCCGAAAAGCCCGCAAATTAAATTTTAATAGCTCAGCTCAATAATAGGTCGTGTGTTGCTTAGAGTTGCCCCCCCTGGGTCAGGAAGTGGGTACGTCCATGGCCATAATTGAGCCTAAAATTGTAAACTAACCTTTCTTTGGTATAAGATTTCATCATATTGACCCTGTTGAATAAAATCTAACTAATCTGGTTTGTAAATTTTTTACAGGAGGTGTGAGGGTGTAGGTAGATTATTGCTGCATGCTCCAGGTGACCTTATATCAATGCAAGACTCCACCATGCAGTCTGGTCAATACGTACGAAAAGACGGTACGTAGATTTTAATTTTTTTCAGATTACCATACTAAACCTTCTCCCCAATATCCACCGGATATTAATGGGACCATGTTTCGTTGGAAATCGACTTATTTATACACTTACTCATATCTTATTCATAAAAAAGTTACGATATGTCATTTAGTTAAAATTCCGAAGCGACACGTGACGTATAGTGATCGAAAGAGTGAGACGGAGGACACTATAATCTATCTTTTCTGTTCTATAACACTGATTTAGTTAAATAGCGTTTATGATTAATAGGGTAAATAGGGTTAAAGTATATTTTCCAATCGCACTTTCAGAAAGCGAGACACCCGAACAACTAATGCCCGCGGAGATGTACGTGCCCAATCAGAAACAATGGCTGACATTGCGCGCTAAGAAACTGAAGGGACCACTGGCATTTACGCTGTGTTGCATTGTACTGTGCTAGTGATACTGATAAAAAATATATTTATTGTATAAAATTTATTTAGTTTTCTTTTAGGGTTCCGCACCTCAAAATGAAAGAACGGAAACCCTTATAAAATCAGTTGGTTGTCTGTCTATCCGTCTGTCTGTTCGCATCCATCTACTTATATTTACGGAATACTCTGTCCGCGAGGCAGAGTCGCACTTGTCCGGTCTAATTTAGAAATTATTAAGTTATCAAATTATATGATTACTTCAAGTAGAGTGCGTGTGAATGATCCTAGTGTGGCCCTGCCAGGAAGTGCCACACTACTATAATATTATAACAGTACTATAATATTATAAATGAGAAAGTTTGTGAGGATGTAAGGTGTTTGTTGTATGGATGTTTATTACTCTTTCACGTAAAAACTACTGAAGAACTGGATAAAACATGGCACGAAGATAGATCATATCCCTGGAATTAAATATAGACTACATTTGTCCCGAGAAAATATAAGATCCTCGGGAACGCCGGTGAAACCGCAGGGCTAGTGCTAGTGTCATATTTTCTAAATCTACAGTTGATAGAGAAATTTCGATCACAGATTTGAAATCGTAATAAAAAATTTGGCTAGTAACATAAGCCAATTATCAGAAATACTGTTGTGCAGAACACTGCACACTGCACTGGATAGCAATCCATGGTATAATAAATAAAAAACCCATATGGATTAATTACTCATCATTTTATTATTTTTCAAACTGATAACTTGGTAAGTACCTACTTGATATTATAACAAAGTAGACGATTTGAATTGTTATACTGTGCTTATTGGGCAGGATTAACTGCAGTTATTACTACTGCATTATCCGTTAGCCAGAAGTATCTCGAGTATTACATTCATTAATTAGTTAATTCCTACATAGCCCACAGTATATTCTGACTTATATTTACACTCGGAAGAAAATTAAGTTATGTTTTTATGTGCAAAATTATATCCATCCAGCGATTAAGTCATAAACATTGACACAAAGTATAGCATTAATTATAAGTAGAATAATATCGATAAGATGGCCTAATATAAACATTTAACATACAAAATAATTCCACCTATTTCAACAAAATCTGAATCAATCAAAACAAGATTTATCATAAAAGTCAATCACAGCTGATAAAATTTATTTGATAGGTTATCTTATGGAAGCTATACTACATTGAAGCTAGTGATATAATTTAACTCTACAATAATAGCAGTTTCCTAACACTATGTTTTTAATAAAAATATGTGTCCATGTATTGCCAGGAGAAAACGCATCGTCATACGTCTTTACTTTTAACCGTTTAACCTCTTATGTTGGATTAATCCGACAAATATTTTCGTGTCCATTTCGCCATATTTACGACCAAAATACCACAGCTCGTTTAATGTTTTTTATATTTAATTACGCTATATTCTATCAAAAAAATATATATCTGGTTACCATTAGGTACATACTACTACTACTACACTTTCTCTCGTCTCTTAATAATGTCCAAAGTTAGATGTATCACTAATATTATTTTCAGAAAACTGTATTGATGTACATCGCCCAAGACGGCAAAATCCGACATTAGGGACATATGCTAAAATTTACCAATACAAAAATAAACAAATCAAAATATTTCTCTTTATACTAACAAATACAGCAATTGTTAATAAAACTATTTTTTTTACAAATATTTGTATTTCATTTAATTCCTTTGAAATTTAGTAAATTTACTTGTGAAATGCGACTGAATTGATGGTTCCCAATCCCATCCCTAGCCTAGATGGTCCGAAATTTACTTAGTTAGTACGCCATTCGCCACGGTCGGATAAAGACGACCGCTTCGTACGTTATAAACGAGTGCAGACTTCTGGAATTTTCCTTTAGTGTTGTACTTTTAACATGACGACTACTGAAGAATTAATACGAATTCTAGAAGGCGATGAAAATTAAGAATTTATATCAGACGAAGAGTTTGACATTAATTTATTTCTTTCTCAATAAGAAATCAAAATGGCGAGGTTTATCTCTGGGCTGGTTTTATTGTGAGCAGAGTAAATTGTGAATAGCCTAAGTACTAATTAATAAATAGTTCAAATTTTTAATGACTTTTTTTACTGGCTTACCAAAAATGCCGGATAATTTCGTAGGGTGAAGTAGGTACTTACCTAGTTGTTAGTTAACCACGCTTAATTAAAACGAAATATCGACATCGAAAAAGTTAAGTATTGCTTTATATTTCGATTCACTGTGCCGGCGCGTCAACTGATATGAAGTCGGGCGGTTAAAAGGTTAATAAATATGTGACAATAATTTTTTTTTCCAACATAAGATGAATGCACATGCAATTTAAATACATTTATATTTATCTTTGCAATATCACCACCGGAAAAAACAACGACTTGTGCGTGTATAACAAAATGAAATGTTCACCAGTCTGTAATTCCACAACAGTATTGGTCAGTCGTCTTCCGAATCGGATCTCCTGCATTTCTCTTTAAATTTTTCATATTCGTTTCGCCTGATCAAATCTTCTTTTAACTTTTCCATATCACTCAGGAGGCTGGTGACTTTAACTTTTTCCAGTTTCTCGGGCAAGGACGTATCGCTGTCTAGACCGGAGTCATCGCAAGACTTTTCTGCACTTTGAGCTTCGTCTTCAGAAACAACATGGGTGCTGCTGTCATCGGAGCTCTCCGAATGTTTATCCAATCTATACGCTTTAGGCACTCTGTCGTCTAGAGTTTTACATTTGAACGCGGTGTCTTTATCCGACTTCGGGTAGTCACGCCCGTCCCCGTGGCGATTTTTCTTTTTCCTCATGCTCTTTGCTATCATTCGTTTCTGGTGGTCGAGTTGAGGGAACAGTTCTGAAAAATAATGAAAAATTAAATATATATTCTTAAATGTTACCTAAACATGTACACGGATAAACATGCTACATAAATAGCTAAAGAAACAAATCGCAATCGCTGTGAAATTAGCAGGCTTAGCAGAGAACTGTCAAAGAATCCACATCCGTTGATATACAGTTTAAAACTGATTGGACGTAATATCCCACTGATAAAGGTAAGCTTAGTGTTTCTAAGCCTGCTCGATGTTTTGATATCTCAAAAGATTTTGTGATGGTGCGATGTGGCATCGGATCGGAATATTAGTCATGTGGTAGACATTGATTCAGGCCATGCTCAGCATAGATGTTAACATGCTAATGATGAAGCAATATTGACCACTGGGAAGTAGACTCCGCAGTTGTAATAAATGTCACATTTCTGTTTAATAGATCCTAATGAATACACCAACAGGTCCAGATATTATCACCGAAAAATTGTGACACGTTTCAAGCTTAAATTGTTAAGTCTTCGAGAACGAACCTGGCCTGGAGCGCAGCTGGTAATAATAACTCCTCATCTCGAGGAGCTGTATTTATTAAAGCTTGTAGTGAGCCAAGTTCTGAAGCGGCATTAGATTAGAAAATAAATTATTTACATAAACAATACGGGATGAAAGGCTCCCATTTCACACGAGTTATTTTGGCGCTCAAACGTATTGATAGCATCAATAGTTCGAGAGTGAAATGGGTGACTTTCACCCGAGTTAAACACTCAGCTTTTCACTTTGAATATGAGGAAAGTAAACAACAGCCAGATACAAAAAATATTTATAAAAAAATGTGCAATATAATCTCTTCCTCGCCCTTTGTTATTCTTCGTACACACGGCCATAGATCAAGCTACATACTGCGGCACCTTATGCGGTTGTAATAGGCGCTATTTTGCAACAAAAATGTGTAGCTTGATCTGTGGCCGTGTGTACATATGGCTTAATTTTCTGAATTTTAAGCGCCTTAGTAGACTTTACGCCATACTAAATCAGATTTTTCTAGCGATAAAATCGCTTTGATCTACACTCATAGTTTTGTAAATTTTTGCACATGTGTTTGAAAAAAAATGCTGCACTTATTCTAGCAATATTAGTTTAAAACTTTTACGCTATTATAATCTTTTTCACATACCATGGGTACGATGACATTTCGATAGAAAGTAACTACGTACGTACATAATTAAAAGAACTAAATTTTTTAAGGGTCGCGGGAAACCACAGGATGCGGGTGGCACAAGACCGGCCATCGTGGAGATCTTTGGGGAAGGCTTTTGTCCAGCAGTGGACGTCTAACGGCTGACATGATGGTGACATTTTTTACAGCATTTAGAACCTAATAATTACGATTTTTAGATAATTAACAAAGCATTTTCTTTTGTTACTTTTATATCTATTTTACTGACGCGAACACAGTTAAGTGCTACGTCTAGATCTTGTAGTAACGTACATAGAGTATAAATTATATACTTACATGAGATAATATTCTTAAAATGTTTCGTAAAAAAACAAAATCGATTAACACTACTTACTATAATTACTTCCATAAAAAAAACTATGTTATCATCATCTACAACAACATCACTAGAAACTTCTAAATCTCAACCTATGTGAAAAAGACTATAATTACTACATTATTCTAGCATTCAACCTACCAAATACTATAACTAAGGGAGAGGCCTAGTGCGCTGCTTTGCGCCGTCGCAACGGATAAACGCATGACACACGCCGTCGCAGCGTAGCGTCTCAGAGTGGATTAACGCGCATCACCCTTCCCCGGTTCAGCTCTCGTCCATCGATCCGTAGAAACGTCGCATAATGAAGCATGCCCGTATTAATAGATCACTAAAAATATATATGTAAAACGAAGCAAGGCAACGCACCAATGAGACCTCGTCCTTACATGGATATAACAAAATGAAAAGGTACACACCATGTGCGGTAGTCAAAGCTTCTTCAGCGGCGTTCATTTCAGCCTCTTGTATGGAATGGCCCCTCGCGGCGGCTAGTCTCGCCCCCCTGAAGTACACTCCCACTGTGTATACCCGCGTGTTAGTCGGGCCTAAGCACTCGATCACTCTGTGGAAAAATAACTAACTGTTACGATATATGTCGTACGTAACATACATGAAAATAATTACATCCTATCCCTACATGGGTTACTTTAAACCGTGCTACCTAGAATAAGTCTATCAGTTACATAAAACTACATACAGGCTGATTTTTTCAAGTGGGCGTGGTAGATCAAATCCAAGAGTACAGACAATGTTGCCGATTCTGTTGTTTACGAACTTAACTAATATTAGACGAATCACCTCTCTTCATTTTAACCTTATTGAAAAAAGATAGAACATTTTGAATGCTGTCAGTTTAATCCATACTGTCGTAATGTACGTAAATAGTGGGACCAATAAAGATCGCGCTTAAATTCACGTTGAAATGTGTGATCAGACTAAACTGACAGGACTAAAATATCTTGCATCCCTATCTTATATTTACTAATAGTGAATATAGTGAGATTAAATTTATTTAGTTCGTAAACAACAGAATCGGCACTAATAGCGAAAAATGCTGAAAGGAGTCTGGAGGCCGATTTTGATAAAAACTAAACTGTATACTAGGATTAGCAAAAAAAAATTTCGACTTGCCTTGGAATCGAACTCATTGATTTGGAAAAAACAGCCTGTATCATTGCTTCATCTCATTGTTAAAAAGATCAATTTCCGGGAAGTAATATGTTAAGGAAAGTTAATGGTTTTTTTTGTTTGACTATTTTTATGCTTGAAAGTGTACATTGGGTAATAAGTATGTGATTCGTATCTACATAAATATATTTTCCTAAGAAACACGTTTCTACAACAAAAAATAAACAATACCAACAATAGCTAGAACATACTTGTACAAAGGTATATCCGGTTCTCCACCCTCCATGGACCGCAGCGTGAGACAGCACTGCTGCAGCTTCGACTTGGGGTCGTTCCAGTCCTGGTTCATGATGAACTCCTGCAGCCGCGGGAACAGGCAAGCGTTGCAGAACGCTTGGCAGTATTCTAGGTTCTAATAAATAGCTAAGGTTTATTTGTTTCACTTCAAAAACAATAATACAATAAGATACTAAGTATTAATATTCATTAACAATAATATTCAGTATCTTATATATATAAAAGAAAGTCGTGTTAGTTACAGTATTTATAACTCGAGAACGGCTGAACTGATTTGTTTGAAAATTGGTAGGGAGGTAGCTTAGAACCAGGAGAAGGACATAAGATAGATAGGGGTAGGTAGGGGCAGGTAGGGGTAGTTAATGTAGGTAGGGGTAGGTAGTTAGGTTGAGGTACCTGCCCCTACAGGTAGAGGTAGGTAGGAGTAGGTAGGGGTAGTTAGGGGCAGGTAGAGGTAGGTAGGAGTAGCTACCTACTCCTACCTACCTCTACCTAGGGTAGGTAGGGATAGGTAGGTAGGTCCCAGTTTTATTTTTGTTCTCAGGGCAGGACAACGTCTGCGGGGTCAGCTAGTTTTTGATAAAAGTAATTCTGGAATAAAACTAAATATACGGACAAAGGACTAAGGACAATTCTGGTTGTTTCATCAAGTGTTTTTTTGTTTATTGTAATACATTTCTTACCTTATCAATAAACAGTGCTCCCATGAAAGCTTCAAGTAAGTCAGCCTTGTGTTTCTTAGTAGTAGGTTTTGCTTTAGTATTGTTATAGATGGCGTAAGCGGACATATTCAGGTCATCACATACTAACGCTTGTGTGCGATTGTTGACTAGGGATGATCGTAGCAACTGAGAAAAAGGTGTACATCAAAATTAAATAAACTTACGTTTATCACTCAGAAAAATGATTTTGAAAGGGTATAGTAAGCCGAAAGGCCATTGATGTATACCTAATACAGATCATAAATAAAATATCTTACGAGTGGAAAAGAACACTAAAATATTTCCATACAAATAAAAAAAAACAATAAATTAGTATACTGTTAAAATACGGTGCATTGTATGTTTATCTGAGTATCTTTAATACTACTTCCGCCCCGTAGTTTTACTCCCGTTCCCTAAGCACTATAAACTATCTGTATGCAAAAAATCACTTCAAACTGATACAACCCAAAAACTTTCGCTTTTAATACTAGTAAGGATCCTTCTAATTCAGTGGGAATAATAATATAGGTGCTCACAGATAAATGGCCTTCATGGTGGTCGGGGAAGTGTCTGTACAGTCTATCGGAGACAACGAGCTGCAACACCGTGTCGCCGAGGAACTCCAGGCGCTGGTTGGAGCCCAGCGTCAAGTGAGTGAACCCCACCGACCGGTCCGTGAACGCGCGCGCTAGCAGACGAATGTGCTTGAATTGTACACCTACAACAAAATGCTTCCGATTTATATAAATATACTATGGTATTACCCACATTATAAGTAGGATAAATAGTTGCCTATATTACTCTCCGACTCACATGTCTATGGCAAAAATCGTAGTATTTATATATTATACTGTAGAAAAAGAAAAGCCAAAAACTTAGATCAATCGATCTATTATTTCATTGCTCCGTGAAAGATCAACCGAACACAGTTTCATATTTATAATATTAGTAAGGAAGTCAATAAATAAATAAATATCCTAGGACGGATTATTGTACGATAGATAGCACATAACTGATGTACCGACTACAGGTTATCTGTAATTCACATTTATACATTGCATTATAGGTATTATAGCTTTATTTATAGATTTCGGAGTACAAATAGTTTAATCTAAGAACTAAACGAAAGTAATATGTATCACAATAATAGTAATGAATTACCTATAGAATCTTCAAATTCCGTGAGTTTTTGTAGAAACTCAAAGTCTTTTATATACTTTCTATCCCCCAACGGTTCTTGTTCTTGCAACGGATGAGGTCGCTCCTTCATCCACACTTCTAATAGATCAGGCTCGTTGTACCATAGAGCTAGGGAGAATACTCTATCTGCAATCTAACAAACACATCAGAATTATAAACAAAACAGTTTTCCAAATTGCAGCATATATATTATTATATTATATATTTTTGACTAATCATCGCCCTGCCCACACCATTGAACCGATGAATCTGAAATTTGGCATGTGCATACATATTGTTTCGTAGAGATGGGGAAAAATCTGGCCTACCCATTTAAGAAGGGATTTTTCGAAATTCCTGCCCGCAGCGGTGGAAACGGGCCCTTTACGCCATTTTATGAATCTTTCTTTATATCTCAATAAAAAATATTTGATACGGATGCGAGCGTTTCTCAAACTTTTGTCTATGGAACGAAATAACTACTAACACAATTTATCCTAGATACTTGACCTAACTATTTATTCTCCTTCTATTATAATGGGCGTAAATTTACCTCCAAGCCAGCGTCAAGGAACAAAGCCCCCATGAGCGCCTCGAAGCAGTTGGCCATAGCGTGCCGCATCACCACCTCGCGACACAGGTCCGACCCGTGTGCATATAGCATGTACTGCTCGAGCTCTATATTCTGTTATGGTACATAACATTTGTTAATTATACATGGTGTTATCAGCATATAATTACAGTAAGATTAAATTAACTATAATGTATTATACGTCACAGAGTTAATAATAAACTACATAATGAGCAGTACTTTATGGGTTTGAAGTGCATATCTATATACTAATAATAAAGCTGAAGAGTTTTTTGAACACGCTATTAGTGAAAAATTCTTTCACTAATAGGAACCTACATTATCCCCGAAGGCTACTTTATATCCCGGGAACGCGACTGGAACCGCGGGGAACAGCTAGTATAATATAAACAACTTTTTATTTCAGAATTAGTAATAAAAGTTGTAGCACTGCAAATGAATTATAGTAGTTCATGATACTGATGCATAATAGGGATTATTAAATTCGAGTGTGAGTTTAAGTACCGAGCCGTAGGCGAGGTTCTTAATAGAATCACACGAGTTTTTAATACCTAATTATGTGCAGTATCATACAGTACTTTATATAAACTCATATAAATAATGTAATTTAAAAAAAATGAAAAATCAATAGTATTTTTCTACCAACTTTAAAAAAAATGCTATTTTTGTGACATTTTTGGTCAAAATGATATATGTAGGCAAAAACAATAAAATAAACAGACACAATAATCATATACCTAATCAAATCCGTGTTGCCAACTCCCAAAAATTCTTACCTCTAAAGTTCAAGTCAAAAATTTGTCACATTGTCATCGTCAAATTGAATTGATACTGATTGATTATACTATTGATAGGTCCAAAGTGTACTTTAATAGAAAAAAAGTTATTTTATAGCATTATCTTGGGAACACAACTGTACTATAATGAATCATTATAGTACACGGGTGTGCCTAAAGTTGCTGAATTTGCTACCATTTGCCAAACATACTTTTGATGTAATTAATGATTTGTTTTTAGTTAAGTACTTACTAGTTATAATATTGTATGTGTAAAATGAGTTTGGCAATAAATTATTCTTATTCTTATTCTAAAGTGGGTCATTAAAGTACTGATTTTGATTTCATAATAAGAACATTACGATATGAAAGTAGATAAAATATTTATTGCCACTGACGATGGCAGAGCCTGTGTACTTTTGGGTGGTACTATCTATCGAAGATCAATTTCCCGAGTGATTAAATTGTGTACATTGTGGTGTACGCAAGTTCAAATATCGGTAGATCATGTAAAATGTGTACTACTGTAGGTGGACCCTATAAAAGGAGTAAATCAAAGACATGCCAAGTGACATGTGGACTCTGATAGCAGAGGGCCTACTCCAAATACTACTTACTCCTTGTCAAATTATTATCCAATAGAAATGCATACGTCTAGTCAGTCAGCTTCCTGCAATTCTATTGATTAATTGATCGGACCATCGTGTATCGGTTTTTCGGAGTAGGCCCCTCTGGTCACATCAGAATTACCTTAGCCAGTTGCGCTAAGTGTTGGTTCTGCACTATACTAGCTCTGTAAGTAGCTAATCCTCCTTCAGCCAGGCCGGGGAACATTCGGAACAGGTGTATGGAAGAGAAGAACTCCACTACAGCGTCACCGAGGAACTCTAGGCGCTCGTTGTGCTTTATTTCAGATTCCGTCTCTGTGAGCTTTCCGAAGCGGGACATTATGTTTATAAGTGTAACAATTCCTGTGAGCATACAAAATAGGTCAAATAAAGCGGTATACATACAGATCCTGAAAATATTTATGAACCCAGTCAAATACAAAAACAGTACAATAGAACAATTAAAATGTTGTAGGTATAACATTTTTGGCCATGTTTGCTTTTATCTTAATTTGAGCATATGTGCAAATTTATGTCGACATCAACTTATAGCTTAATCCGTTGGCTCGCGATAAAGACGCGCTTCCTATAACTACATATTATTATTATTATGAAAAATATTGAATTCCAGAAACTGCGATGCAACTAGTATTCTAACGCAAGTCATAAAATAGTTTGCCGTTATTAAATTGATTCGTTACAAAAATAAGTCATTCAATCATTTGGACTAGCATACAAAGAAATAAAAATCAGACTGCAACTATTGTTTTGCAAACAATCTTACAAACTGTCAACAATTTAACCAATATCAGTCCGCTTGTATTATGTATCTGCTTAATAAACATTCGAGTTGTAAAATAATAACTTGGTCAGTATGATTTTACAAATTGGTCTGTAGAGTAAACATGTATAAGAATATTTTGCCAACCGTTTAAATGATACCCGTAATTTAATAATCTTTTAAACTCGTTGATTTCTACCAACCTTTCTTTCTAGTATAATGTATTCTCCTATCTCCATATTCAGGCTGTCGTATCCCACAGTTGGTAAGACTGTTCCTAGCATGATCTGGATTCGTTCCGAAGTTCTCCCTATACGACGGGTGAGTTAAAGCCGTTTGTAGTAAGGCCCGTTGTTTGAACACATAGCCAATCTTAGTTTCCAAACTATCTAAAGACTTATGGAAGCGAAGGTGTTTCACAAGAACTGGGATTAACATTGCATGCTGGAAGAAAAAATAACATTTTAGTTTTATGGAATTCTCAGTCTTTCTGCCATATTCTTAATCATAGGCTGGGCGTTGAGTCAGACAGTGAGCGAGTCAGCATTTATTTTTATACTAGCTGTCCCCCGCGGTTTCACCCGCGTTTCCGAGGTATCTCATGTTTTTCCGGGACAAAAAGAAGTTATATATGTTATTCCAGGGTATGATCTATCTATGTGCCAAGTTTCATCCAAATCCGTTCAGTAGTTTTTACGTGAAAGAGCGACAAACATACATACATACAAACTTTAATTTTTATAATATTAGTAGGATGTAGGTAAAGCTATTGATTATTTTTCTTACTTGCACAACATCACACATAAGGCCCGTAGTGTGAAATCCCTCAGATGATATGGCAACAGTGACATCTCTTTTCATTTTACTTTGAGTACGCATTTCTTGTAACTTAGCCTCCTTAGCAGTTAGCTTCTGACGCTCCTTATACGAGGGTTTCGCCATGTTTGCGATCAAATGGCGGTATTTTACGTAGTAACGCCATGCTTTTTGGTACCTATAATACATTGCAAGCAATGTAGCCTTAACACCCGCGTAACACACGAAGATTTTCAATATTTTTACGAGATAAAAGTTTAATAAAATTGTTTTCTGGTACAGTTGACTTGGAAGTGTTTATACAGTATTCATAAGTGCCTTATCAGAGGACATGTGCTTTCTTACAAATTATGACAGGAGCGCTCCCGTCATAGTATGAAAAAATCTTCATCATAAGTAGTGAGAGAGACCCCTTGCAGCTCGCGATGTTTCAATACTTTTTGAGAACCAACTTACTCAGGATTGCCGGCGTAACTAAGTTGTGGTGGACGAATGCCGAAGTGTACAATTTCAGGATAAAATGTTTTTAATTCCTTGGAAGTCTTCACTTCATCGCCGCTGAGCGGTGGACTCCGGTCGATTTGGTCCACGCGGACGGAACAAGGTTTTTTGCCCGGATATGTCACTATCATACCTTAAATATATTAAGAAATTATATTTTACTTATGCATATATTTTTTTACAAAATTCTAGAATTATGTATCAGTCATGTATCCTGTAGTGCGTACGAATGTACAAACTCTTCAGCTTTATAATATTATATTAGTCCAGATATAGGTACATATCTTATAAAACGAATACAGTAAGTATTTTTTATATACCACTTATTAATCCAGAAATTAAAAATAAATAAGAAACCCCCGACATACCAGGAAAGAGGTAATCTTCAAACGTCTGAGCGGATCGAAAAATATATTTATTTATATATATATATATATATATATATATATATACCTACAACTAAGAATTACCTTTAATCCTATCAACAAATTTCTGCCATGTGTAATGATCCATATTGTGAACATTCTCTAGATTTTCCGGTGGGATCAACAAACCACTCTCGTCAATTAAATATCTAAGTACTTCACACATTGATAACACCTGAAATATAAGAGCAAAAAAATAGTATTTGATAAATTCAAATTTTGCTGGATAACATTTCATATATGGTTGGGGAAAAAGTCTTTTCGCATTATAGTATGTATGAACTTGTAATAAAATCGCTTTGGCTATACTATTTGTATCTGGCTGGTTTTAGGTATCATTGAAAGTTTAAATTTTAAAGAACTTAATTCCAAATTCAAATTAGGAAAATGTGTGATTTTCATTTGTTTTTCGTACTATCAAGATGAGTGAATCTACTGAAGAAGTTCGATACATTTTAAAATTTTACTACAAAAAAGGTAAAAATGCAACGCAAGCCGCGAAAAAAATTTGCGATATTTATGGACCTAGTGCAGTGTCTGTGAGAGTAGCACAAATTTGGTTTAAGCGTTTTCAATCCGGAAAATTTGATGTCAACGATGCACGTCGCTCTGGTCGCCCTATTACGGATAAAATGGATGCCATTTTTGAAAAAGTGGAGCAAGATCGGCTTATCAGTAGTTACGACGTAGCTGAAGAACTGGGAATTGACCACAAAACAGTTTAGGCGCATTTGAAAAAAACTGGGTACACAAAAAAGCTCGATATTTGGGTACCTCACGAGCTCACTGAAAGAAACCTAATGAACCGTGTACTCATTTGTGATTCTTTATTACGACGTAATGAAACCGAACCATTTTTGAAGAAAACCGAACCATTTTAAAAGAAGCTGATAACTGGTGATGAAAAGTGGATCACGTACGACAAGAACGTGCGAAAAAGGTCGTGGTCAAAGGCCGGTCAGGCTTCACAGACTGTGGCGAAACCCGGGTTAACTCGCAACAAGGTGATGCTGTGTGTGTGGTGGGATTGGAAGGGAATTATTCATTATGAGCTGTTACCACCAGGCAGGACCATCGATTCTGAACTCGACTGCGAACAACTGATGAGATTAAGGCAAGAAGTTGAGAGAAAGCGGCCGGAATTAATCAACAGAAGGGGTGTGGTTTTTCATCATGATAAGGGTAGACCTCACACATCTTTAGCCACACAGCAAAAATTAAGAGAGTTTGACTGGGAGGTGTTAATGCATCCGCCGTATAGTCCTGACCTTGCACCTTCAGATTTCCACCTGTTTCGGTCTCTTCAGAATTTTTTAGGCAGTGTCAGGTTAACATCACGAGAGGACTGCCAAAACCACTTGTTGCGGTATTGTGATCAGTCCCAAAATTTCTCTAGCAATGGTATCATGTCCCTACCTACAAGATGGCAAAAAGTTATCGAACAAAATGGTACCTACATACTTTAGTTAAATGTAAATAAACTATATTAAAAAATATTTAGAATTTTCTTAAAAAATGCGAAGAAACTTTTTCCCCAACTTATTATATATTCACAGATATATCATTCGTTAATACATACAATTATATCTTATTTAAATGTATGTTTCGACTTACCTCACATCCACCTTCGGGTAAATAGCGAACAAATCGTGGCATAAAATGGAATTGTGAACATGAATTCTCAGTTGCTTTGCCCAAATCTAAATCGATTAATTCTAGTAACTCATAAAAAATAAAATCCTCTGAAATAATAAAAACGCCAGCGGTTACTTTTTATCCCATAAGAAATCATTTTTTTTTTAATGAAATAATTTATCAATTTCAGATTAAATTAATAACTATTTAGTAAAACATAGGCTAAAAACATACCAAACAAATCTAATTCTCGTACAGTAAAGTTCTGAGGTGCAGGCTCTTCCACATAAAGAATCGTGTACTCAATATTGAACCTTATTACTTTGCAATTAGGAAGTTTCGCAAGCTTGTAGTGAGAAAACATTGAAAAGCCGGAAAACAGAAACTCATGCTCGTCATGGCCAATGATTGTGGGAGCCTTAATGAGGAAATTGGTTGGTGGAGACACGGTAATTCTGAAAGAATATAATGTATTATGTATATATGGTTTTCAACTCTAATCATATATGGTAGATTTTAAGACTCGTTTATGGAGACCCCATCAAACGATATTGTTATTGTATAAATTAAGTTACTGAAATAAAAATATTTTCATTTAAACTCAATAATCTATACTAATAATAAAGCTGAAGAGTTTGTTTGAACGCGCTAATCTCCGGAGTTACTGGTCCGATTCGCAAAATTATTTCACTAATAGATTATCCCCGAAGGTTATAGGCTACTTTTTATCCCGGGAACGCGAGTGAAACCGCGGGGTACAGCTAATTGTAAATGTAGAGCCAACTAGTTCAATCAAAAAAACTAAAATCTTACAAACAAAATTGACATTTCGAAGTCCAAGATGTAAC
The DNA here is from genome assembly GCA_963555595.1 of Tethea ocularis. NCBI lineage: Eukaryota > Metazoa > Arthropoda > Insecta > Lepidoptera > Drepanidae > Tethea > Tethea ocularis. The sequence goes on along the minus strand of OY741972.1, from coordinate 5,534,765 downwards.
TTTATGTGGATAGGTTGAGCCACGCCAAACGCAAGCTCATTTTATATCCTACTACTACCTAAATGCGAAAGATTGTGATGGATGTTTGTTACTTATTCACGTAAAAACTACTGAATGGATTTAGATGAAACCTGGCACATAGGTAGAGGTAAAAGGTCGGTAACACTTTGGCAATACCTCTGGTATTGCAATTGGCGATAGGTGACGGTAACCACTTACCATCAGGTGGACCGCCTGCCTGATTGTCAACCTTCTGACGTAAAAATAGTAGTTTATGATACTGTTGCATAATAGGGGTTATTAAATACGAGTGTGAGTTTAAGTACCGAGCCGTAGGCGAGGTTCTTAATAGTATCACACTCTAAAGTTAAAGTCAAAAATTCGTCACATGTAACCACACACAAAGTAAATTTGCATCTAAAATTGAATTGATACTGATTGATTATACTATTGATAGGTCCAAAGTGTATTTTAATAGAAAAAAAGTTATTTTATAGCATTATCATGGGAACACAACTGTACTATAATGAATCATTATACACGGGTGTGCCTAAAGTGGGTCATTAAAGTACTGATTTTGATTTCATAATAAGAACATTACGATATGAGAGTAGATAAAAAGTATTTATTAGATATCTTACCGATAATGATATAGTTTGTCTATATTGCTCTGATTGGGCACGCACTTGGGGAAGACTTGCTCATTCGCGTACACACCGTGCCGCATGCCGAGGCGGCGCGCGCGCACGCTACACCGGCACAGCGGCCCGCCGTTCATCTCACCCGTGTTGTTGAACCTGCCAATATCACCTTTGTGCTAATAGCAGTAGGGTATATCTTTAGCCGACAGACAAGTAGTTAATACAGAGTAACTAATTTTTTAATTGATATGATTAAAAACTAGAAGAAACTAGAACTAGGTGACCTTAATAATATGAGCTAGTTAAACTTAATAAGATATAGCTCATATTATTAAGCTTGGATATCCCTAAAAGATCACCAAAACAAAGACTGTTGGTTGACTGTAACATACCACATCTCGGGATGTAGTCTTCTGGGATGGCTTTGCTTCCTTTCTAACTCAAGCATTATCCTGTCTGTGTATCCTTGCAAGCCATCTTCATCTAAGCATTCATCATCACTTTCAGAGGATGACGAACTCTTTTCATCCACTGTAATAATATAAAAGATTGTTCATTTTACTTCAATGTACCTATTACTAAAATCCTGCATCAAATTATTGTGAGAAAAATGTTATGTTTTGATCATCATTCATTGTAAATTGCATGTTTAAATATATTTATACAATACAATTTAAAACTCACATCTATGTTTGCACATCTTGACTTTCTGCGGTTTCAATGGAGGCAATTCATCAGCTTCAGGTCTGGCATTTCGTCCTCTCTCAACGACCTTTGTAAAGAACAAATCACACATCTTCTCCAGTTTGTTTGTTTGTTGTACACCTGCACCACCTTCTAATAATTTGTAGTAAAGCTCTGCTGGTGAACTTCTATACCACATTTTAGGTGACTAGAATAAAATAAAAAAAACAAATAATTGTTTGTAGTAGGTACTTACTAACCTAACTAGTTATAAACCTGAAGTTGAACTCCCTTTTAGACTTTGTGTGCCCACCACCTGGTGAATCATCATTATATATCATGCTGAATATTTTTTTCATTCATTAATTTAATATATCTGCAATTGGCTCAAGAGTCATGATCAGATGTTTTACTATGATGGGCTGATCCTCCAATGAGTTCACCTGTTGCAATTTGATCTATAGACTTTAGTGTCTTTGGTCAAGATTTAATATTTGCAACCTCTTCAGACGAGAAATTTATTCATCTGCTTTTAGCAAAAATCAAGCATAAATGATAAAATTATTTTGAATGTATCAGTTTGGAAAGTTAAAAATGAGAACAGAACACACAATAAACAACTTCAATTGGAGTTCTATTTGTTTCATATGAAGTTGTAGGATGTGCATCCCATTTGCAAGTCAATGGGTTATTAGACAATTTTTAGCAATAAATATGTACCTCATCTTCTTCAGTGTTATGCTCTTTTGACCATTGCTCCATTTTTTCAATTAAATCCTCTGAAGTCTTACAATAGTTCTTTCTGTAATAAAGAAGAATCCAAATAATAAAGTAAACATGATGAAAGTCAATCTACACTAATTTAAAAAAAGAGTTCAGATTTAGGGGGTAATCAATGGACAGTAATGGGCTATTTTTTATACTTAAACCTACCTGTATTCTTCTAATATTTTCTCACGGTCAGACAATGGTTTCCGTGCCACTGATTCATGACGAGAGTGTGATGAAGCTTCTCTGGTACGGCTATGGCTATGAGATACCCTATGAGGTGAATATTTGCGGTTGCTAGGTGACCTATGATATCTTCTCCCTTCATGAGAATCATATGTGCGACTATGACTCCTATGTTCCCTATATGAAGGACTGCGATGTCTCTCATATCTTTTTCTTTCATAATCCCTCCTTTCCTCATACTTATCTCTATAAAACTTTTCCAAATCTCTGTGACTGTGACGAGATGGACTTCTACTGCGGTGCCTATGATAACTGGGACTTCGGCTCCGCCTGTACTCGTGATACCTCTCTCGTTCTCTCTCCCTCCTATCCCTGTCATAGCTTCTGTCTCTATGTGGAGAGTATCTATGTTTCGAAGATGAACTGGACTCTCTTGAAGAGTGATGGTAATATATCCTATCAGGTTCTTTTGATATGCTTTTACTATGTCCCGAAGTGCTTGGTGAAGGTGTCTCCAGTCTCATATTGCTGGTGATTTTTGCAAAATCATAACTTGGATAAATATTATCTTTTGGGACAGCATCGAAATAGCTAGTTTCTTTATAAGGGTAATCTATAGGTGGAGGTGGTTGAATGAATTGCTCAGAGAAGCTATGTACAGGAACAGCAGGATACGGTACAGGCGGCGGAGGCACATTCAGTGGTGGGAAGCCAGTCAAATAACCTGTTGGGTGACTTGTATGTGGGAAAGACGGCACAGCAAATGGCGGTGGGTAGTTAAAACCCTGTGCTGGCGGGATCTCAGGAATTTGTGGCGGTGGAATCGACGGAGTATTCGTAATAGCCAATATTGGCGGAGGCACATTGTAATTTACCGGCGGAGTAGACATGGCAGTAATATGTAAATATATCACTATAATACATGACCGTTTTTATTGAAACAATTTGTGACTCGTAAATTCGATGTTTTGTTAGAAGAACATAAAAAACGTAGTATTCAATTCTCTTTGATAAACCTTAAAACTCATTACAAAATTTTATTTGCATTTTGATTGATAGAAGGATTGGATTCAGTACACAGATTAATGATTGTAGTACTACACAAAGAGGATATAAACACTACGTTTTAGTACTACAATCTCTTTGACTACTATAGTATAGTATAGTACAGATAGGTGACAGATTCCCAATTATTACTCTTTAGGTGACAGATAACGAAGGAACAAATCCGTGGAACGCATTGTTTACTTCCTAGAACCGCTAGCGTCGCTACTAGCGACGCTAGTGGTTCTAGTGGCATACTAGCGACTCGCTAGTATGCCACGACAGATTAATCAATCACGACAGATTACTAAGTATCCACCTCTACATCAAATTCGGTTCATTTTTTTTTCTTTGTCGAAATTCTCAGAACTTTTGTCAAACAATGTCCAAATTGCATATTGGAAGCAATTAAAATAACTTTAGTTTGAAGTTTTGAAAATTTACAGGTAGTTAAAGTCAAGATTTTTAGTCTGTGTTTAACACATTATTATTTGGACCTAATCTGTGACACTCGACCTACTAGTGACACAACGTCAAACGGAAACGTTTACAGACGGCAACAGAGATATATATACAGCCCAGAGAATAAATATGTACATACGTTCATAAAATAAAAATGTTAGATTTTAACATACAGCAAAACAAAGAAGCAATGAGAATCACAATAACAACTATTCCGGGGATTCCCACACATCCTAGAACCTACCAGAATGAGGAACTAAAGATTTTAGACATTAATATCTCGAAGATAAACGGGGATAAAACGGCCGCATGAGCAATATTGCTATGCAATTCATATCTCGAATTTACAGCAGAGCCACATGTTTTTTTTTATATTTTTTGGTGAAAATGCAAATCATTTTAATAATATTAATTTACAATTTAGACAAATTACACCATAATCTGCTGTAAATTCGAGATATGAATTGCATAGCAATATTGCTCGAACAGTGTGCAGGCCCCCCACAAGGTGGACCGACGATCTTGTTAGGGTCGCGGGAAACCGCTGGATGCAGCTAGCGCAAGACCAGCCATCGTGGAGATCCTTGGGGGAGGCCTTTGTCCAGCCGTGGACGTCTTTCGGCTGATATGATGATGATGATTGCTCGAACGGCCCTTTTAGCCCCCAAGGTTGCATTTGGTTGAATTCTGTTGACATTTTTCTTTTCATGGCGCTTCTTCTTTATCTATGGTTTACATGTTGGTTCGCTCCATTCTTCGATCAACAATATCATGGAATTCATAGATTTCACAAGATTATCACCGCTCCGAAGGTGGCGTAAAAAATACGTCTCAGTAAATAACAGCTTGATCTTGTGAGGGTCGCGGGAAACTGCTGGATGCGGATAGCGCAAGACCGGCCATCGTGGAGATCCTTGGGGAGGCTTTTGTCCAGTATATTCACGCGGACAGCATTTAGCTTGGATTTTGTACATGTCCCGATATCTATGATATTGTTGATCGAAAGGCTTTAGATTATAAACGAAATATTTATTTATTTACTTTAGTCAATTACCGTATATTTTAATACGGTAATCATAGAGCTAACGTATACCGTATTTATGATGCCTGAATACCGTATATTACAGCAATTGCCGTATCGAGAACAACGCTGATTTCTATCTAATTTCTATGGCTGCATTCCGAATCATGCTCAAGAAAAGGAACAATAACATCACAAACTAAGTACAACTTTACTAGAGGTTTGCACCAAAGAGAATTTAATACTACGTTTTTATAGAGTATATCAAAGAGAATATAAACACTACGTTCTAGAGTATATAGAATATAGAAGTAGAAGAAGAATGTTCAACTAGCTGTTCCCCGCGGCTTCACTCGCGTTCCCGGCATAAAACTTGTATTGGTACACTAGTATAAAGTGATCTGTGCATGTTTTTATGAAAGTCCGGTATATAAAAAATACGACATGTAACAATCACGAAAAAATGAATTTTTATTTAATATATCAAATTGTGACAAACATTTTTAATTTTAGCACTACCTAGACATTCACCATCTTTAAAAAGAGCTCCAAATTGACCTTCTGTAAGGGCTCTTAAAGTATTGCCTAAAATTATAGTTAGCCCTTCTGAATTATTTACAATTTTACAAGGTGTAAGAGGTTTTGTATGTTGAAACCTGAATAAACATTGCAGTATATTATTTTCTGATAGCTCTTCAGGTTCTTTGTGAATCCAATGTGGTGGAGCTGTAAAACAAATTTTATTCCATAATACTGGATGCTTTGTACCTGCTACCTGAAAATAAAGAATTTATTCAATATAAATAAAACATATTATATTCAAAAAATCACTGCAGTTATTGCAATATTTTTTTGATTTTTATTAGCAGTCAGCAACCTTTTGGCAGACAAGGGCCATATTGTGACAAAATGAGGTAGAGGCGGGCCACACTTTACTTTTCAATGAGTACTCAAATTATCAGGGATTACAAAATTCAGTTTGACATTTTCTTTCGTCATATTATTATGTTTTATGAAGGACTGCATGTTGGCGACCATCTATTTATAATGCAAATAAGTAATCTATACTAATAATAAGGCTGAAGAGTTTGTTTGTTTGAACGCGCTAATCTCCGGAGTTACTGGGCCGATTTGAAAACTCCTTTCACTAATAGGAAGCTACATTATCCCCGAAGGTTATAGGCTACTTTTTATCCCAGGAACGCGAGTGGAACCGCGGGGAATAGCTAGTTATTAATAAAAATAGTAGTATTATATACCTACCTCTATTAATTTTAATGCTTACCACATAAATATTATTTGTTTCTAAATCCTTTTTATATATAAAATATGCATCCTTCCAATTTGCTAAACAACATCTCTGTCCAACTGTCCACTTATGGAGCCCTCCATGTTCCCCAACAACTTGTCCTGTGTCAATGTCAATGAATAAACCTTTTTTTGTGTGAATATACTGTAAAATAATAAGTAGTATTAGAAAATATAAAGTATCAAAGTATTTATCAATAGTAATTAATGTTAGTCACTAAGAATAAAATTAAAAATAAGTACTTACTTCTTCAATAAACTCTTGGAATCTCTTTTTACCAATAAAACAGATGCCAGTACTGTCCTTTTTATTTGCAACATTCAAAAGACCTTCCTTTCTGGCTATTTCTCTTACTTCACTTTTTAATAGTTTTGCTAATGGAAACATACACTTTCTTAGTGAAAATTGTTTTACTTGTGACAGAAAAAATGTTTGATCTTTATGTTTATCAGCAGGTTGGAGTAACTTTACACCTGAAATTATAGTAAAATTATTTTATAATGCAAGAAAAGTGTTCTAATAAGATGCACTATGGAATTCGCACCAAAACATACCTACCCTCATTTTCATTATATTGTTCTAGAAATGGACCAAAAGAGGTATTTGCATAGTGACCGGTGGCAATAGCATCAAGGCCTAAATTGTTCCTGCAATGTTCATAAAAACTATCAAATTTAATATATCTATTGCATAGTATATCAGGATTTGGTGTTAATCCCATCTCGTATTCCTTTAGCAAAACAGTGAACACTTCGTTCCAATATTCCTTTATGAAGTAGACTCTATGCAATGGAATATTGAGCTTACGACACACGAAGGTTGCATCTTCGAAATCTCTTTCGTCTGAGCAAAATCCAACTTCGTAGTTACTATCCCAGTTCCTCATGAATACGCCTTCAACTTGGAAACCTGTAGGTAATAATGTCATTACTTTTAATAATATTAGTTATATAAATTATGATATATTGAGTAAGTGAGCAAACAAAACTCACCAGCCCTTTTAAGAAGCAGAGCTGCTACAGCACTATCTACACCTCCAGATATACCTAATGCAACTTTCTTAAACATTATACTTTTTTTGTTTTCAATCATTAAATAAATTTAAAATCTTAACCTCAACACACAGTTCTTTTGTTATGTTTTCTTTCCTATAAGTAGGGTTGCCATCTCTAAAATCTAAGCTAACCAACATGATGTTTTCCTTCACCGAAAGCTCAAGCTAGGACATGTCATTTTTTTTAACGTTACTTAGTAAAATAAAATATTACAAATAAACATTTCATTTATTTTAGCGACCGGTAAACTTTAAAACCCGGACTACAAATGAAACCCCGCCCGGACGCTTCCCGGACGCCTTCTGAACTAGGAGAAACCCGGACGAATGGCAACCCTACCTATAAGTATGTTTTTGTTGTTCAAAAGCAAGTATTATATTCTCTTTGGTTTATAATCCCTGTGAGTATAATATTCTATGGTTCACAGTCATTTACAGCACGCACAGACGACTGACTATTGTATACGGGACGGACACTAGTTCCAGTTCACTTCACTCACAGAAAGTCACACAGAGAGATGATGAATGTAACATAATTACGAACTTTAGACAGCCTGTCTTCAACCATGATGGTATCGGCCTCCGTCAATATTCTCCACTGCTGTTTTGATATAGTGATAGAGTATAGATTATCTATGTTTTAGGCTACGTTCATCCAGCTATTTTTAATCTGTGCTTATCATCCGAATCCGAATTATGTTTTTTTATCTATGACAGGACCAGTGTTTCCAGAACATGTTACATATGTTACAGGTTACATTTCTTACATTTTTCGTAACTTTTGACCCCCTCGCGTACATGTAAGTAATTTTTATATTTCAGGCAATTTTCGTTACTTTTGAGAACAACGAGATTTTTAATACTAGATTTTTATTGCAAACAGTTAACACCTAAAACTTACGTTATTCTCCATATCACACTCAGAGATGGCTCTGAATGGAAAGCGAAAGCGCCAAGACAAAAGGAAACGTATTCTGGATATATTAAAACTTGATTTTGCTTGAGCGGCTGCTGGCACGTTTCCTATCAGCTTCCGACCTCCGACCCCAAAAACACGTAAATCAAAAAAATACAATAATGTAACTTTTGCAGCAAAAATGTTACATTTCAGGAAGCGAAACGTAACTTACCACTCAAGGGACCTGGCAACATTGGACAGGACAGTGATTTGACAAGAATAAATTTTGAGAAAGTTTGCTTTGCTTGCTTTACGAGTTGCTGTTGGATGTTCGTGTAGGTTAATTTCTTGCGGTAATTTGTTCTGAAAGTTCTTCTAAAAAATGTCGAACATAAACTTACAATGTCTGTTTGGAATACAGTGTAATGATTTTGTTATGATAGCTGCTGATCAAAGCACGAGTCACAGTATTATGGTGATGAAGGATGGTGAGTTAGCGGTTTTGATTTTAATGTAACTATGTTAACTTAGTTCTGGAGGTTTAATGGTATTCTTGCAAATTTTTACAGATGAGGATAAGATCTATAAGATTTCCGACAGGTTAGTGATGGGTGTTATCGGCGACTCAGGTGATACGAATCAATTTGCTGAGTACATTGCAAAGAACATCCAGTTGTATAAAATGCGCAATGGTTATGAGCTGGGGCCTACCGCCGCTGCCAACTTCACACGCCGGAACCTTGCTGAGTACCTCAGAAGTAGTGTTAGTATTTTATGTTATCCTAACATACAATTTTATTTTCTTAAGTTTTACCACTGACGTACCTAGTATAAACATATTAGCATTATACCTTCTATCATCACATCAAAGAATACTACTAACAGTCTAAACGGACCTATGATATTTAAAGAATTATCCCCTAACTCCTAACTGTTATGGAGTTGTACCTTACATCATCAACTCGGCAACATAGATGATGACTACCAGACGCAAATAACTGAATAGCTTTAAACTATATTTAAAACATTGTAAGTGCCTATACAATTTGAAGAGTTCCCTCGATTTCTCCAGGATCCCATCATTAGATCCTGACTTAGTGATCATAGGACCACCTTTTCAAACAAGAATTTTCCAAATCGGTCTAGGCGTCTTCAAGTAAGTAACCTCCTCCTTTTTGAAGTTGAATAAAAATATTTTGTGTCTACTCTCCTCACAACTGGTAAAAATTAAAATTATTTGTATTAAATTTTATATTTATTCCAGACACCATATTTTGTGAATCTTTTGATGGGTGGTTATGACAAGGAAAATGGCCCTGAACTGTACTTTATGGATTATCTTGCATCCAGTGTGAAAGTGCCTTTTGCTGCACATGGTTATGGTGGATACCTCAGCTTGAGTATTATGGACCGTTATCATAAAAAAGGTAAATGTTTATTGATTTGTCTTACTTTATCTTCACATCTTAAGATATTCTAAATTGTTATTAATTAATGAGACATTATTAATATTAAAATAAAGTGTAATTACTTTATCTAAATACATATTTATAAAGAAAAGGTGACTGTAGGTGAATGATCTATCAATGCACAGCTCAAACAACTAGACTCAAGGTGGAAAGCTAGTCAATTCATAAGAATGAAGCCTTACTGAGTTTCTTTCCAGTCTTCTTAGAGTAAGATATGTATTCTGAATCAGCAGTGATCATCTGTTTGTTTTAACATTCATTAGTGCCTTATCAGGGCATAAACTCAATTGAGTCTGATCAGTTGTTTTTTTTTATCAGTTTTGTTAAAGGTAAAAAGATATTAATGTGCTAATATTATTACAGATGCAACTGAAGAGGAAGCTTATGAAATCCTAAAAATGTGTGTCAAAGAAGTTCATAGGCGCTTGTTTGTCAGTCTGCCTAATTTCCAAGTAACTGTTGTCAACAGAGATGGTATTAAAGTGTTGCCTGTCATAAACTCAGCATTATTGAAGTAATTTGTAATAATAAAGTGAATATTTCATATTTTGATATTGTTTTGATTTATCATATTTTGAAATTAATCCTATACCTTGCAGGGAACATCACTAGCTATTGTTATAATGAAATTGATTGCATATGTAGTCCACCGCAATTTGGAACAATCAAATAAAATGCATGAATTACATTAATTTATTACAAAGGTATTATAAAATATTTCCATTTAAGTTCAGCAACTGTATTCTATCCACCACTTTTGCCTCTATCAGGACTCGAAGCCATCTGTATGTCGAGATTCTCAGCTTGTGAATTATTTGCATTGTCATTCTCACCACCCTCACCTTCATTGTCAGATGGTTCTGTAAAATAAAATTGTAGTTATATATCTATACTAATATTAAAGCTGAAGAGTTTGTTTGTTTGAATGCGCAAATCTCCAGAGTTACTGGCCTGATTCAAAAAACTCTTTCACTAATAGGAAGCTACATTATCTCCAAAGGTTATAGGCTACTTTTTATCCCGGCAACTCTAGTGGAACCACAGGGAACAGCTAGTAATTTATATGCAACAACTACTTCATTAGAGAGTTCAATTTTGCCCTGAGATTAACATCATTTTATTTCACCTTTCTTCTCTGCGGGCATATCTTCAGTCCTGTTAGCTACCTGGAAGTGGTACTCCAGCTCTTCAAAATCAAACACCTGGTCTGTTGGTAGCAGACATGGTAAATAAGCAGGAAATGTTGCCTTGCATGCTATCACTGAAAATAATTTAAAAAGACGTGAGTATACTGAAAACAATTATAGCTACCACTAGTCAACATTTATCAATAGGTTCCGTACAATGTTTTGTACAAAAAAATATGATTTGATGAAAGATGAATGTTGTAGAATATTGAGTTTACTAGCATACATTAATCACCACAAAATTAAATGTTTTATAAATGCTGCTTAATTAGAATGTTCCACAGCGAAAATAGCAGTTGGTGTATTTGTTTTTCAACCATTATTGTACAATATTATCTCAGACCTTCATATTATTATCATGGGGTCCTGTAGATATTCTAATTGCCTCAAGATTCCTTCCTTAGGCACGAAGGCCAATCATTTTCTTGTAGGTCAGGTTCAATTTGGTTGTATGTTTTTGAATGTTTATACATGCATAACTTTTTTAGTTTATGAACCAATTTTTATAACTATTTTTGCACTGGGTTCAGTATAGCTCTGAAGTGGTACTTTTTGCAGTACTTGTGGTACTTGAAGCATTTTAATTTTATTGACTTTGAAGGAGGTTTTACTCTTTTTGTTAAAAGTTATTTGTTCAGAAATTGTCATGACTCTTTGAGGAATAAGTATAAAATAATAATTCATATCTTACAAGGAAAAACTTGGTTATCCTCTGTGTTGAAAAGGTTATGTGTTTCACTTGTCTTGGCCAAGAACTTTGTCAGGGCTCTTTCTATGTCCCTTTTTTGACTTGCTGCTTTTTCTCTAATAGCTTCATATTCTGTTACTGGTTGTTTATGGGTCTGGGAAAATAAAAGTTTTATATAAGTACTTACTTTGAAATTTTAAACCAATGCAACACAAATACTTACAGGAGTCCTAATATAAGCATGAGGATCTGGTAGATGTGGAAGATGGAATGGTATGTGAGGAGCGGGCTTGGCTTTAGACCCAGCTGAAAGCATAGCTGGGGTCCGAGGAGCTTGGGCCTGCTGTGGTGGCTGGATCACATGTCTGTTGGGTCTAGCTGCATATTGTTCTATGCCTTGTAGACTAATACCTGTTCATATTGATTTCATGTACATGTTACATAGTGCTTGTAATAAAAGTTATTTCTTAAAATTCGTTTTAACTGTTATGTAGGGAACACTCATTTATTTTATTTTAAAACCACCTGAAATGTGTTAGTCCAAAATTTTGTTACTTGTACTGTACTTAATTAAGTTGTGTGATGAGATTATGAGAGGATGATATTATCACATTTCCAAAATGCTCAACAACAAATGGGAAGCCTTTCTCAATACTCTCAACAGTAAAACAAATAGTTATTTTAATACTTTGTATGTCATATTTCACTATATTGATGCAAATCTTAAAATTGACGATCAAGAACTTACCCATATTGATAATAGCCATGACAATATCTCCAAGGACTGGCTCTACTCTTCCAGATAGTTCACAGTATCCTTTAGCTGAGTTACCAACTTCTGTTATAACTAAAATGTAAATTAATAATAATGCAATATCAGTTTATAAGCTGACATTTAGTATATAAAAGTAATTTAATATATCCGTTTCTGTATATGAAAGTTGTATACTTACAACACTGGAGAATCTCAGTAAGTGTTTCTAAGGAAACTTTGTCAGCAGCTTCAAATCCTGATTCCAGGAGTACTGTTGATACGGCTATGTTTAATATTCGTCGTCGGGCATCAGAATAACTTTCAACCTTTTCCGGGTTTTCTGCCATTATGTATTTTATTTGAATGATTCCCTGCTTTCTCTTCTTAGCAAAGAATATACCTACTAGGTACTCTCAATCAAAGAAAATAGGCACGTAGTGTAATGTAGTGATTTTATTCTCTTTGAAAATAGGATAAGATGGCTTTATCGATGGCATGCATGGCATGTGAAAGTTTTGATATCAATCAAAACTTTGATTGTCAACGTAATGTTGACAATCAAAGAGTTGACATTGACGGAGGACTGACAGTGATAGAGCCCAGGGCTGTGTTACCAAGGCCCTCGTATCAAAAGTTACGCACATTTAGTCTCCTAAAAAGTTACACCTTTTAATTAATTATAAGGAAAGCGTGAGCGTCATGACATACGTAGTATCTCTACCTAATTTGTGGTCATGACTGACTTATTTTAAGGTGAATCGGCCGAAAAGCCCGCGAAATTCAAATGTTGATATTTTTCTGACGTTACCAATAAAAAACCGTAATTTTTAAAAAAAATATTCTGTTGTTTACGAACTAAATAAATTTAATCTCACTATATCTCTTTCTAATAGTAAATATAAGAAAGTAAGGATAAGCATTGCCATACAGCGTGCCAATGCCGCCAGCGTTCTGGGCATACTACCGGCTGGCAGTGATTTAGATCAGCTGTATACTGTAAATAGCTTTTCTTTCTTATTTTAGTCTAGTTTTTATTTTATTTCATAATAGTATTTAGTTTTGATGTAAATAATTAGACCTTATAACAAATTAAAGTATATTTAGTCTTACTAAAAAAAAAAGAAAGGGGTGCAAGATATTTTAGTCCTGTCAGTTTAATCCGATCACACATTTCAACGTGAATTTAAGCGCGATCTTTATTGGTCACGACTATTTATCCGTACATTACGACGGTATGGATTAAACTGACAGCATTAAAAATGTTCTATCTTTTTTCAATAAGGTTAAAATGAAAGAGAGGTGACTTGTCTAATATTAGTTAAGTTCGTAAACAACAGAATCGGTACCAATATAGTGCTACATTCATTAATCTGTGACATATTCTCTAGTTTAGTGTTTCATTATATTGTTTTCAAATCTCTTGAAACAAAGAATACAGAGAACAATTTAATTGAGACTTTTGAGATAACTCTTAGAACGCCAAAATGAAGGTGTATACGAGATTCCAGCTTATTATCTCTCATTCCGAGGTGAAACTCTTTGACTAGACTAGATTATTTTTGGACTAGACTATCTTGGTTGGATAGCAATAGCAAACAAATCGAAGGTTCTCGACTTATCTCGGCCTAAGGTCACATGGGTTGGCAACTTTTCTATAGGAGCTTCACACAGTAATAAATAGTTTTTTTTTGCATGTGAGAATACTGCATGCAACGTCACCCATCCGTAATGTCTGCTTGCTTGTCCTGCCTGTCCTGTCACTCAAAGAGAATTTAATACTATGCTGTCACTTTCTGTCATTCAGCCAACATTCAGCTTCAGAGAATTTCCATAAATTTTGCAACGCAACATAAAATAAGCCAGGTCTTTAGTGTCAAAAGAGGGAACCGAATTAAAGATTATAAGTCCAACTGCAATCAGTTGGACTTCGATTTATGGCCTTACGCAACTTCTGAGTTAGATTTATCTGCTGTGGAGCTGAGGTGGAAGGTATGACAATCTTCTATTACTTTGTTGAAACTCTCACTTACAAATGAAATTAATCTGTATTGGGGATTTAACACCATTATTACCATAATTAGAAATATATTTAAGTCTCAGTTTTTTCCTCGATTTTTTATCATCTTTATTAGTGGATTAAGAATAACTTTCCCATGTATTCTTAAAAATCATAGCCAATACCTATTGTTTAGTAATCTGAGGCAAATAGTATATAATCCAAGGAATCTAGTTTTCTCTCAAAGTAATCTGAAAAACTGTGTATGCATCAATAAAAAAGATTCCCCTTTAACTTTTGGTCTGACCATTTTTGTAATATCTACATACACCTTATTATGTACCTGACATAAATATCTATTGAAAAAATATCACATATTAGTTATGTTAGAGGTACCTACATCCAATTTTACATCCTTTATATTATACCTTTGCCTTGCCTTTTTAAAAATGTGTTTAAATTTATTTATCTCTCTCTTTATTTCAGTTATTCTATATCCTGAAGCACCACACATAATTCTCTTCTATATCTTTAAGATGGTGAAGCTTTATGCATTGGCTGTGCTGTACAAGGGGGTGAACAGTGCCAATGTTCTCAAAGCTGCCTATGACTTACAGAGCTTTAGTTTCTTCCAAAGATCTTCTGTCCAAGAGTTCATGGGATTTGTCAGTAAAACTGTAGTAGAGAGAACACAGCCAGCTTCGAGACAATCTATCAAAGAAGGAGAGTATATGCTACAAGTGTATGTGAGAGCTGATAACTTGGCCGGTGTTGTTATATCAGATCACGAGTATCCAAACAGAGTGGCACATACACTAATCTCAAAAATACTAGATGATTTTACTATCAAAGTGCCTGCTGATTCATGGGTAACTGCCAATGAATCTACTGTTGACTTCACTTACTTGCCTCAGTATTTGACTAAATATCAGAATCCAAAGGAAGCTGATGCACTAACTAGAACACAGAATGATCTGGACGAAATAAAGATCATTCTGCACAACAACATCACAGCAGTTTTAGAGAGGGGTGAGAAATTGGATGATATTGTTGAAAAATCTGAGAATTTGTCAAATGTGAGTAAAACATTTTTTAAGACTGCAAGAAAAACTAATAGTTGCTGTAGTTTTTGAGGTAATACCATGATATACTTAATCAGGCCATAGTTGATTGTGTACCGTTGACATTATGAATATTGTACATAAAATAATATTAAAATGTACTATGGAATATTACTGCTTTGAACATAATATTTATGTGGCTTTCTCTTGAACATCCTGGTAGATTAAGAAGAACAAGGCATGGTAAATGTTTAGTTAATTTTTTTACACTTTATTTTAATATTAGCATATATTGTATTCATTTTACTGATAAATATTAGTTGGTAGATATTTTGTTGCATATTGTTATGGTTTTGAGTAATATTAATGATCTGCAATAACATATGAGTAATTTCAATATAACCAGAGATAATCAATACATTTGTAAAATTAACTTCATCATATCAGCCGAGACGTTCACTGCTGGACAAAGGCTTCCCCCAAGGATCTCCACGATGGCCGGTCTTGCGCTAGCCGCATCCAGCGGTTTCCCGCGACCCTAACAAGATCGTCGGTCCACCTTGTGGGGGGCCTGCCCACGCTGCGTCTGCCGGTTCGTGGTCGCCACTCGAGAACCTTTCTGCCCCAGCGGCAGAAAGGTTCTCGAGTGGGCTATGTCGGTAACTTTGGTTCGCCTGCGGATCTCATCATTTCTGATCCAATCTCGCAGGGAAACTCCGAGCATAGCCCTCTCTATTGCTCTTTGGGTGACCTTGAGCCTTCTTATAAGGCCCATCGTAAGCGACCACGTCTCTGAAATTAACTTAGCCCTGTTATATTAGGTCAAACTATTGAAACAGTATCTAAGGTGATATTTTACCCACTTGAAATAGTTATATCATCATGAAACTTGCTGGTCTGATGATAGAGCTAGAAGGTGGGTGATGAAATCTTTGAATGCTCCTAGTTAATCCATTGAGTTTAAGCTCATTAGATTTGTCATAAAGAATTAATTATTGCCTGTGAAGATAAAGGATTGTTAGTGAACTAGAACTAGGAAATACACTCACCCACAGGTTTGGGCTCATTAGATTTGATATGGCTTATTCATTGGTGATACATCACTCATTTTATAATAAACAAATTAAATTATTTTATTATTTACTTGTGTTTTCAGACATCACAACATAAATAATACCTACCCTATACCTATATATATGATTGTTTTACTAGTGGCCTAAATTCGTAGATTAGTATTATACATTAGTGTACTTGTGAAACATAGTTACTGCATGTTTCTGTATGGAAGTATCTGCTAAAGTCTTAACTTTTCATGCTGGTTGGTTCATTATGCTTTTGTCTTTGTAATTGCAAGTACAAAATTCATAAATGAGCATAACATATTGAATAAATCATATGAAATAATTAATTAGAGCTCATTTTCCAGTGCTTAACTTATTGATGTTAGTGAAACTTGCACTATCTATTCTATACCCTCTGTGTATGTTGTAAAGGATGTTATGTGGAATGATACTACTGAATATATACATGTAATATTAAACTTAAGGTAAGGGTTATTTTAAAAGTGGTTGTATGTGTTGTATGTAACTGCAAAATTTTGATGGGTATTAAAAATCTATACATAAATGTCTAGATGTTACAATAAGATTGATCATAATGGATGTTGTAGGTATTGAATAATCTTAAATCTCCAGACATCTGCATATGTTGTTTGTTTGTGTTCTAGGAATTCTGGTATTATAACCATGTTCCATATGAATGTTACAGTATATTGATAAAAATAGATTGTTATCCATGCTATCCTAATTTATCAAGGTTATTATCAATAGTAAGGCAAGTTTTAATTTGTGTTGGGTGTTGCCATATAAATCTTAAATAGCTCATTTTCATACAAATTAACTGGCGATGCAATAGATTCAGGCTACAATTGCCCTTTTTATGTATTCGATCTGAAACGACTTTGTAATGCAAGAAATGTAGTTTTTGTAAAATATAAGACGTCCGACTTGGGGAAAAATGGAGCAGATTTTAAATGTTAAATGAACTTCAAAATGAACCCGACTACGAAAATTTTGTTGAATTAATTGTTTTGGCTTCAAAACTATTGTAATGTTTAAATGCTATTGGTATTTGATCATTGGTATTTGGCATATGATCTTATTAATGTATTTAAAAATATACTCAGTTTGGCTACTATAGACCTATCTTGTATGTTTTTACTGTGGATCTTCCTGATAAGATTATGCTTATTTATTTAACAATATAGTTAAGTTGTGTACTATTACTGCAATCATATTTGGTATAACAATAATGTGTTGTACAATGATAATGTGTATATATATAACATTCCACTCTGAATAGATTTAGAATGATTTAAAAATTGACTTTGAGCCGGACTTAACCGCGAGACTAACCACGACAATATTCATAACAAGAAAATTCGAAAATTTTACTGATACTGAAGTCATTTAACATCTTAAACTTTTGTGGTATGGTAGATTTTTTGATGGGAGTCTGAAGGTACGTATAGACAATAGAGATACGCGCTCTTATTTGTTATATAATCTTAAATGTATAGACTGGTATACTTACTTGGTTTCTAAGATTTTAGATGTGTATAAAGTGTCAAGTCTACACCCCCAAGGATTGCAATTAAGTAGACATCAAGTAGATTTTTATTATACCTACTCTGTAGGTACTTATATAGTGTTTGTAATATGAAGAGCCTTTTATTTTACGGAAGGCTAATGATAAATGATGTACCTAAATAATGTAAAATTATGCTTAGGTAGGCACCTATAGCTCTACTTCTAAATATTGAACGTATAGCAATATAAATAGAGATGCGAGAGCAAATAATATTTTTTAATACGGATATTATTGTAACTTAAATCGGACAAAAGTTAGATATCATATTGGGGGTGTCGAAGGAATCTTAAGTCAGCCTATTGTATGTATTGTAATACCCGGGATTTGACGTTATTTACTGTATGTTTATCGCTTCATGACGTGTTAGTCAATAAATAATCGATATTTACTGTTGATTACGTGTTTCTATTATAAATTAGCCGTCCGTGCGTTGCGTTTATTGAGATTTTCATACAAAAAGCCATCCAAATTTCCGACTCTACCTATGGATTTTCCAAAATAAATCTGATACAAAACTTGTCCTGTCATTAAGTCACTAACATAACAATAAAAAAAATTGCCGGATAGGTGCAGTCGGTTTGAAGACGTTTGATGCGCTTACATAGGTACATTTCGGCAACTCCGAACCGTGCGACAGTTGTAAATAATAATTATAATTCCTTTTTCCTTACTTAACAGTAAAAAAAAAAAAAAAAAAAAAATCGTACAATTCCATTGAAAATATATTGATGAAGTTTTTAGTTGTGTAAATATGCGCGTGGTCCGACAAGCCCTTGGCCGGTTTCGGAAAACTTTGTAAGGAAATCATAGCACGGTGGTAGAGATTTTAGTACCTACCTGCTTGGCGGGCTACCACCCTCAAGTTGAAAATCTATCGCCAAGTATCTACCGGTGCGCGGTGTGATCCAAAAGCTGAACTTAAAAGCCAATTCTCTTCTATGCTATCATATTAAAAACAAACCTAGATATATTTTGAGTTTTTTTATTAAATTAGGTATTTAGGCACTTACCTACTAAAATAATATCAACCTTATTCAATCTCAAACGAGCATTAAAATATATTTCTAGCATGGATGGGACAATGCTATATTGTTTACTCCAATGAAAACGAAATGTTATTATACCTGCGCTATTTAATTAAACATATCTTCGCTAAGTGCTCTAGTTCATAAGATACAGAAGACTAGCTCTGCCTGACAAGCGATACATATACAATTTATTTACGAGGGCGCGACAAAATCTTTAAATTCGGTAACAAAATTCCTAAAAAGAAATTCTCAAATGAAACCACAGTTTGAAATAAAAATACATATATTAATTACATCAATATTAAATTACAGCCAACATAACTATGTAGGTTACAATAATAAAAATATACCTATATAATTTTCATTGAAACAAAATAAATAATAAAAACAAGGTATTTATTTTCCTTATTAGTAAAACCTAATTCTAAAAATCATTGACTATAAGAAGGTTGCAACTGCGAAATACCAGGTAACATTCTTTAAAACAATCCACCTACAAGCAAGGGAGAGCTCACTTATAGTAATAGTATTATTATGGAATTTACTCATTAAGTCTAATTAATAATTAATAATGAGTAACGATAACGGAGGAACCGGCGCATAAGTCGGTAGGTAGGTACACAAGTACCGACACTTTTTAAATTATTCATAATACTTACTTAAAATAATGTAATGAGTTGCCTGTTGTTGTACCGTAGCAACTTAATTATGCTAAAGATTTCTTTAATATTTATGATTAGGGTAAATAATGACTTGAATTGCAGTAGGTATGTATTGTATACGCACATACATAATGTCTCGTGTTAGGTATGTACGGTAACTTAATAAATGTTATTATTATTATTGATTGTGATGGAATACTCCTTACCTAGATACTAGGTACGAATTTATGAGGTGATTTGTAAAACTTAAATCTTGTCCGTTCCGTAGCTCACACGCCGATCCCACCGTCATTCACATAACCTAAATAGAAGGGAGATTGGTATTACATCATTACTGAATAATATAATTTTTTCCAGCTAAATTTTTGGCATTAAGCAATGAAATAAAAAGAAAATTGATAAGATAGACAACTTAAGCTTTGGAATAGACATCCAGTGAGATTAATGTACCTACCTCGATTACCATGTGGAACCACTGCCATAAAATATGTTTCTATTTAGAACATGAACAGTGTAGTGAATGAATTCACTGATTAATTAATCTCACTGGAAATATAACAAAAACATTGATAGTAAACTAATGAAATTAGGTATATATACAACAAAATATATAACGTTTCAACCGAAAGTAAGAGCCAACATAATCCAGAGATACATTGTAGGAAATAGTGAAGGCAGAAAGTGGTTAGTAGACAAATTGCAAACGTATAAATGCCCTTTTACAATCATCCACGCGGGAATTATAACGATAAATATATATTCTGTAATTTATTACTCCGCGCTACTTAAAAAATATGTTTCTAGGGATCAAGAGATTTCACTATTATAGTCGTACAATATATCTCTTTTCATCCATCACTCAAGTGTTTTTTTTTGTTTACATCTATGCACTAATATTACATTTAAAATATGTTACAATGTTCCCATTTGTTATTTCTCAATAGTATCTGACATGATTTGATGAAGGAATCTTGGTTATTGTGATATTTTAAATTTAGCTTAATAAATCAAAGTCATTAAATCATCAAACAATAATGCTCCATTTTTGAAAAATCAGTCTTCCGGAAAAGTACTGACGGTCAGTCCTTTTGAAATCATTGCCTATACTGGATGAAAGGCCGAAATGCAATATTTAAATCAATTCCTTCAAAGGCAGAACGACATGTAATCTTCATTCTACGGTAAGTATACATTTATCAATAGTTAAAAACACCCTACAGCTGATATATACTTCACTTCCTACTAAATGGAATCATTTACCTATAACTTGTAGGCAGGAGCTACTCTCTATAACGGAACTTATCGGGGCAAACACTCATTATTATTAAAATTAGGTATTTCTTGTAAATTTGTGATGTTCAATAAACTTAAAATATAAAGATTCTTCACAAGAACCCTAGTAGTAAAACTCTTATTAGAATGGTTTGTTTTAATACATCTATATCTATGGGTTTTGTGCAAAACACGCACTGTTACACCGTGATGTTGTACAATGTGACACGCAACGCAACGCAACGCATAAACACCGGGAAGGATCCACTCGCTCGCTACCACTCTCGAGGCGAGCGCACTTAAATAATAAAAGAATAATTTAATATAGACTCTACTTCGACAACAATAATGTAACAATTAATTAAAAATAATTGTAGTTAAATGCCATTTCTTTTTCACGTATTACGTCAATTAAAAACATAATGTAAAACATAATCGTACCAGCCACACGTAATTATTATCGGGTCAGGATCACAGCACACGATCTACTGAAGTGACAATAAATAGAAAACCTTATCCTTGAAGCGAAAAGAAAAATAATATTGCTATAGGTACATAATAATGTATCTTCACTTGCATGATCAACTTACGACTACCAACTTACATATTATAAAAGGCATCATTTGATTGAAATCATTAATCATCCAAATAAATCGAATAGAGCAAATCACCGTAAAACTTTATACGAAAGGAATATCTACTACAAATCACGACACAAGCAACAAAACTCATCAATCGGCGTTTACTAAACACAACGAATACGTAGTTTATGTTTCACATAAATGGCCACAGGTCACACGATTCTACGATTTGCACCCGGGAACGCGTTTCTTTGTACTAATTTAAGGGTTGGGATGTGACACTACGATACATGAATTTATCGAGTTTATACGAACCACGGCCAAACAGCACATAGTCTCACACACATTCTGAGGATCTTCTATCTATCACCGTGCATCAAGAAGTGCCGGTGACAAACTTTGGTGTTCATTCCAGTTGATAAAATAAGTTGTGACGCATCGAGTTCGGCGGGTGCTCAGTCGACTCGATTGCATTGATCGACGCAGATCTTCGAACTTTATCCAAACGTATGTCCGGGTTAGTTCATTTGTTGGGCACGTGAATCTTCTTGGACCTGAAGTCGTATATTTTACGACAGAAGAGCACGAGCTCGGGTGACACCGACGGTGGTAACTTTGAGTCGTTGGGTGCAAATGCGGGGTTGACTTCGCTGGCGGGCAACGGCGGAACTATGGAAGGTGTAATCGTAATGCCTTCCTCAGCTGCTTTTAGCCGTTTGCGGTATCTGGAAAATCAAACATAAGCACATATTATAAATGCGAAAGTAATAATTCTGGGTCGAATTGGCCGAATTTCATTTGGAAGAAGCAAATTAAAAAGGAAAGAGTTAGAATATATGTCTGAAGAATGGGCCTTGGGGTACCTACATATAAAATAATTTCTTTGGAATAAAATCTGCTAACATCATTGGCATACATATTTTTGGACCGAAAGACCGTTAAATAATGAATTTTTTTTTGAAAGGACTAAAGTTGGTAGCCTCTGATGGCTGCAGCAACCTTACCGGACAAATCGGCGAGCGCAGAAGGCTCTCAGCCGGGTACAATTTAGGTAACAACGCCTGAGGGCATCCCCGAATGGGGTACGAACCTCGGCTCAGGGCGTTACCGGGTGAGGGAGAGGACTTTATACGAGTTACGACTAATTGGGGGCGGAAGAAATAATGACACTCACCGGCAGTACTCATTGAAAGTGAGTACATAGCACTTGTCTTCTATGCAGGCGACGGAGTTGGCGTCGCGGTGGCGGGACGCGAATACTTCGTCCGGGGCGTCCGTCGGCTGCCGGCCGCGTTCTGTGTGCTCCGGCCGGTAGTACCACACAAGCGATACCATCATTTCTCCTGGAAATTTGAAATTTAAACAATATTGTAAGTAATGTATAACAAAACACTTGACAATATTGAATTGGTCAAACGGCATAATGATTTCAGCGGGAGTAGGTATGGTATACCTACTCCCGCATAAATTATACACTTCGATAACATTAAAATAATTTTGTACTTTTCATTATGATTATTATCTTATGTGAAATGGGAGCCTTCATCCTTGCTCACTCACTTGTTGAATAAATATAACTATAGATGACTAGCGAAATCACAAAATATTATATATATATAGAGACAGGGCAAAGTGAATATTGGGTGGGGGCGATAACACGTGGGTATGAGGAAAAATTTGGTTGGTACTGACCGTCTTCAGGGTTCTCCCAGAGACTGGCGACCCTGGCGACGAAGGGCTGCGCGCGCGCCAGCGAGGCCCGCAGCAGCACGCAGTCGCCGCGCGCCACGCGGTCGCCGCTCGCGTGCGTCATCCGCGACCAGCAGCGCGCCGTGCGGTCCAGCCGGGAATCGTTCTACAAGTAGTACCACACACTTCACATTACCATTACCACACGTTACCTACTATAATTTTTTTTGACACCATAGATTATTTAGTCAAACACAGGCCGTTTGATCACAATCTCACCGTGGTCAGTGATACAGAATTAGTGGGTGTGCAAATGTTTTTATGGGAAATCATGTCATAAATGAGTGAATGCATGGAGATATAAACACAAACGTCATCATAGATTTTGTAATATAACTGCCGATTCTAGAGTGCCAATTCTATTGTTTATAAACTAAACTAATATTATTCGTATCGTTAATTACGTGACCTATAAAGGTGGCGAATGTGGCGATTAAATTCACGTTAAAAATAAGCAATCGGAATAATTTGACAGGACTAAAATATCTTTTATCCCTTTTTTATATTTTTGGTCAGAATGAGATATAGTGAGATTAAATTTGTTTAGTTTGAAAACAACAACAACTTGTAACTATTATACTCACATTGAGGTAGACTTTGGATAGGTAATGCTCGCCGTCCCAGTTCCATCCGTTGCTCCAGCGTGGAGCAGTTCTCGAGTCTAGCGCAGGCGGTGAGGGTGGCGGGATGAGTCGTCGAGCACGTCTCCCGACCCCGCCTGTTCGCCGTCGGGCTCGCCTCAGGCTGCCCGAACCTGGCGATGGAGAAGCACATGCCTCCTCAACCACTAGAGTAGCTTCATCCGTTTTAATCGCAGGCCGCTTTGACACAAGTAACTTTACAACTTTTTCGACATTCTTCCCCTTTACTTCTCCGTTAACTAATTTACACCGCTTCACCGATGACCTATCGGTCTTTGCCGGCTCTGACTCCACTGTTCTATCCAACACGACGTCTATTTTCTGAGATTCTTTGCAAGTATCTTCGCTAGGTTGTATAACGATGTCATCAACTTTAGCTTTTGATAATTTGGTTGTTTTAGCATTTGACGTTTCGTGTTCGACTGATTTATTGTTTGTTTCACACATATCTTTAATAATATCACATTTGTCTTTGACGGTTTCACACTTTTCGTTCACAGTTTCACACTTCAGCGGTACAGCTACCGTTTTCATAACACTATTTTCCATGGAAACATTTGTACTGTTCTTAACGCTCAACTCACACTTAGCAACTTTATGGTCCTCCTTGATGCTTGATTTTGCGGTGGGTGTTTTTAATACTGACTTTATGGTATTGGTTACCTTTGAATCCACTTTTTCGACTTTGCATGCATTTTTATAAGCCTGCTTCTTACCAATGAGTTGACTAACGGCAGCTATCGTGTTGGGTTTGACACCATTGACAGTGCTAGCATTCTCTACTACATTATTATTGATGTTTAGCATCTTCTTGGTGCAATTTTGGGCAATGTTCTCATTGGGTGTTAAAAACAATTCAGCGGGATTGAGTTCTTTGTCTGAGGCATATCCCTTAGAGTCTGCTCTGTCAATGCTATTTTTTCTTATTAACTTATCTAAAAGCAGAGCACTTTTAGTTTTAGATTTTGTGATAAGTGACTCCTCTACCACATTGGCCACACTTTTAAGTCGAATATCCTCGTCACTACTCGTCTCGAGAAGAATTTTTTTGGCTCGAGGTCCAGTTGATGCTCCTTCTATTTTTCTCTTAGGACACTTTTTTTCAGTAGACGGCGTTTTAGGCAATTTCTTTGTTTGTGGCGTTTTTCTTTTTGACTCCTTCGTAACAGTTACAGTCTCCGTTCGTGGAATGTCGGTTTGATCACTCGAAACTTTTCTACGCTTTTGTAACTTTACATGCTCTCCGATACCATTAGTTTTGCACCCGTCTTCAAGTTGCGTATCCTTCATATCTATCTCCAACTTTGGCCTCGAATATCTACGTTTAACAGCTTTGGCGGCATCTGCGACTACTGCAGTTTCTGATAACGTCGTACAATTATGCTCTCTGAGCGCCTGAGCATCAGTTTTCCTAGAAGAGGCATATGTAGGACCCTCGTTCTCTTTTTTAACATCTACCAAAGGGGTAGATCTTTCGTCCGACGAGGACAAATCAATCGGTGCGCAAAGGGGTGGAGAAATGGCCATCACGTCATCGTCGGCATCACTGTGATGAGCCAGAGAAGGTTGTGGCACACATAAGAGGAGTCCCGTATCATCGCCAGCAAGAGATCGCCTGGCCATGGCTTTGCCGAGGCGAGCTCTACGCGGTGCGATGGGTGGCGGCTGTGGGGCGCACGCCCCAGCGGAGCCGCGAGCGGGGGAAGGAGGACCCAGGGGCTCGGCTGGCCCCGGAATGTCACTCATTCGTCGCATGCTATCCCGGACATCGTACAGCTCTCGTTTGGGCGACGCGCCACCGATGGTAGGTATTGTACATGGGTGCGGAGCGTCTGCCGCTGCTGGCGGTTCCGATTCTAATGGTGGATCCTGTAGCATATAATGGTTAATGTTGTAGCTGATAATAGATTGTTAAATACCTACCAAATAAAATTCAACTTTGACATTTAACTGTATTTTAGTTATCAGTGAGTAAAAATAATGGTACCTTGCCGCTGCCGTGTGTGTCGGCGACAGCTTCAAGAGCGCCCGCCCGCACCTTCGTTCGGAAGGCGCCCCCGGGCGGCGCGTGGGCTGAATTTATGTCCGCGGGGCCGCCACCGGTTGGGGCTTTACCAGTAACGGGCCCAATATGGACGTTTTTTGGACACGCGTTTAATGGGCACGAGCATCCTCGATATTCTAAAAAGATAAAAGTGGAAAATTAATCATTTGGACCACAAATATAGATATCAAAGGCCTTTTCCAATCTATGCTAAAATACGACATGGAGGCAGTCGACAGTCTAGCAGGTATATTATTATTTTATATCTTTAAATCACTGAACTATCGCAGGCTTTCTGCATAGAGAAGTTGTCTACTCTGCTCCAAAGTTTGGCTATTCTAAATTCACTAAATACCTATTGTGATCGTAGTTTACTAACCTACGTAAGGTATCCTTTGTGGTGTCGAATGTTGGTAACATGGCGGCGTGCCATAATATTGTGGTGGAGGATACGGCTCGCTGCCGACGCCTACCATCTGCAAACATGAAAATTGCTTTTCAAAAAAATAGTCTAGCTTTCTATCATCATTATTGTTAACTAGAGAAATTGCCTGCGGTTTTTCTTACTTTTGATTTAGAAATCACGGTTATTGAACTGCATAAATTGCGAAATATTATATTATGTAGAGATCAACTACGATAACATCGCGCGCCCCTCCAAAGCTCAAAACTATGACAATGACAAGTCCTGTTCTTTTGCGCTGTCGGCTAGTTATGATTAGTTGACCAACAAATCTGGAAATAAGTGAGATACTGAAGACGCGGCCTGCTACTGGACGATTACTTACAACTACATATGAACTCTTTCGTATGGATGTATGTGACTACACACATTGAAACAGTAATGTGGAGGGGCGCGCCATGTTATCGTATTTTATCTCTACCTACCTATCACGTCTTGTTATAACATGGGTGGGTCCTCCATGGGTCAACAAAGAATGAAATCGCGAAAGGCGGCGAATGTCATGCTCTCGCATCTTCCAAATTAGCTTGTTAGCGTGCGAAATGACATTCGCGATTTCATTAAACAGGTGATTAAAAAGTTATCCTGTATACCTACTGTCCGTTACATTACAACAAAGAAAGTTACATTTAGGTACAACAAGTTTGGGTATAAGGAATATTTACCGGTGCATCAGGTTGCGGCGGCGGCATGTGGTATGGTCCAGGCGGTCTGTAATACCGTCCATAGCATAAGTCTGGGTAGTAAGCTGGACCATACTGTTGCAGCACCTGCACAATAGAGACAGAGCATTAATTTAAAGGATATATTCTAAAAGAATTATCAGTTATCGCCACCTCAACGCCAATAGTCATGAATATGTACGTAATCAATACCTACTCTTGGCAAGCGATTTTTTTGATGATTTCCTGAAAACTTAAACACTTAGTTGCCAAGTATTTTGCCTCCAACCCTCTCAAGTCATCCTAGTCATAGATATAATTCCACGATCTAATTAAGTTTTTTTCCGTAACATTTTCTATTATTATATGGACATGAGTGCTAATATATAAAATTCTCGTGTCACAACATTTGTCACCAAAGTTTTCCGAAACGGCTTGACCGTTTTTTTTGTGTATCGGTAGATCTGAGAATAGTTTGTAAACTATTTTTTATACCCCTAAGCTAGAAATAATTTATATGGCAAAACAACATTTGCGGGGTCAGCTAGTTAAGTAACTATAAAAATATTAATTTTTTATAAAATTGATCTTAGCAATGGCTAACTGCTTCTTGAAATTTGTAAGATAAGATTGATTGGACATTCCTAACGTGCCTTCAGAGGGTCTCATCCCAATGTTCCAGAGCCATTACAGTCGCAACCGCACAGTCAACTTATTGATGAATATTCAGAGAGCTAAACTAGTTTATTTTCACAGATATATCTTATCATTCTATAAGAATGAGCAATTCTGATGATTTAATATCAATGAAAAGACAAAGAGATAAATTAGCTAGTAGCAGTTGTTTGTTAGTTTCGATGTAGGAGGTAGATACTCTCCTGAATTACGGATCTGATTCCGAAAAAGGTACCTTACCCCGAGTGCTATTTTTCATCCCAGTGAAACCGTGGAGGACACTAGGAGACAGCTAGTAAATAATAGCTGTTAAAGTTAAAACAAAAAGAAAACTTATAAGTACTTTTAGTAGCTAAGTTATACATCTAAATTACTCAAATAATGTTTTGAAAGTAATGCTCAGTTTTTGAAGATAGAGCCTAGGCGTTTGGAAATAGCTACAGTGCACGTATTAGTGTAACGTTTTAGCCGTTTTAATATTTTTTTACTTCCAGGCCTAGCTATATCTAAAAAGGTGATAAGAATTAGTGGTTTTAATTTTAGATTTTCGTCCATGTTATCTTCATCATACTTTATACGTATTGCCCTTACCGGTGGATGAGGCGCGTGGTAATGTGGTGGCGGGTGGTACCTCGCCAGAGCGCGCTCTGCATCCGCACTACTCTCTTTGATCAGCGGTCCGGCTGGCTGGTAATATCCTGTAACAATCAGAATGTGACATTTGAGATTTGTGACACTTTTATGTAACTAGGTAAAAATAGTTAATACTGAGTCAAATATTCAATAGGTAAGTCCAATGTCTCTTTTATTAATTTTATCAATTTAGTCCTGTCAAAATAGTCCTATTGGCTCGTTCTCAACGTTAATTATGTTGCTATTAAATTCGGAACGACGTAAATGACATTAGCATAAACTAATGTCACAGTATTAAAAAAATCATATCATCATCATATCAGCCGAAAGTCCTTTGTCCGTTGCTGGACAAAGGCCTTCCCCAAGGATCTCCACGATGGCCGGTCTAGCGCTATCCGCATCCAGCGGTTTCCCGCGACCCGACCCTGACAAGATTGTCGGTGCACCTTGTGGGGGGCCTGCCCACGCTGCGTCTTCCGGTTTGTGATCGCCACTTCAGAACCTTTCTGCCCAAACGGCCGTCGTTTCTACGTTCTAAAATTTCATATTTACAGTTTAGTTTTTAAACAAAAAAAATTGGCACCAATTTTATCCGCCAGGTTCATTAAAACGAACTCGGCGGATATCGTTTGTTTATGATCTGGCTCGAGAAACCAAATCAATACCTATTTAAGTTTCACTTTTGTGTTCATTCTGTTTAATTTCCTTCCTATAACCATGATGGGCGGATGTGGTTACCCACATATCTACTGCGATTTAATATATGTAGGTAGGTATATTAAATTAAATTTATGTCATCAGTTGAGTATTTTCTATGGTGATTAAAATAATAAAAAAATGGGTATATTTGTTTATACCTAATTTATAATGGGTCGTACACACTGGTATTTCACACAGCACTCGTTGATAAGTCCGTCCGTAGCCGCAACCACTTCCGATTGTGCAAACATACGACACAGTAAGTAGGTCTGTTTCCCACTGTAGGTATCTTCTTGCCATTTACGTAAAGAACTCTATATTTAAATTTACTCAAACGCCTTTACATCATTATGAAAACAGCAAAAATAATTCGATAGATAGATAGATCGATATCGGGTATAGTTCTCGATGTGGTATATAAAATAGCTGCAATTAGTATCTAGTGAAAAACAAAATAACTAGATAGATAGTCAATTAAATTGTCTTTACTTTTCATGAAAACAAAAATTTGAAAAAATTGATTATCAGCGAGGATTATTTTTTGTGCCTACATAAAGTCAAAGCTAATTGGTGTTGTTTTGTATGAAAAGGTTAGAAAATATCTTCTTTATTGGTTTAATTCTTTAATTAGTATTAATAGCTTAGACTAGTTTTAATTCCTATTGCTACGGAGTAAGTACGTATAGGTTACCAAAAACAAAAATGTTTAATTAAATTACATACAATCTATATTGTTACACTGGAAAGGCCCTATATATATAGGTATAAATAAATAATAAGTACCTCTAAGCAATATTTTAGAAGTCAGTTGGAAATAGCAGAATTAAATCAATATCTATCTATAGGGGATTGCAACGTTATTTAGTTTATTTGATGTCAGATTTTTAGGGTAGATTCGGCTTTAATAAAAAAATTACCACCTTATATAAAAATATTTTAATTAAAAAGTATCTAGACTATTAGCTAAAGCGCTTTTATCTTTTGGCCATAATAAGATTGCTGTTTATAGAAATACTTGTGTGTGTAAAAAACCTTTTGATATAAAACGTTTTATGGACTTCAGTCCATCGAAAAAATAATTAGTACATTTTGTCGATATACAGGAATAACAAGTGAACATAAGTTAATATCTGAAATACAGCGATCGTAGTATGTAGGTAACTATCTATTCTCTCTAAAAGCATTTCGGGGTTTTCCAACACGAAACGGGTACCTACGGCAATGCGTCATCGATATCATCCCATTTTGGCCGGCGATTTAGTTGTTCGGACGTTGGAGAAAATGTTATATTACGGGGAAATTTTCATTTAAGTAACTGTAGTGACATTCTACTGTATTTTTATCCTGCGACATGCAAAATGTTGGTGCCTTCGACTTTTATTTACACACGGAGTACACAAGTGTTATTTGAAGAACTTACAAGAGCCGATTTGAGATATTAAAAAAAGTTAAAAAAACCTAGCTTTCGCTTTGAAATAATTGTGTCGCTTTGAAAAAATCCATCTAATAATTGCCTATTGAATGTTAAGTATAAGTAGGGGCTATTAATCTCTAACTCAAGGAATAAAAAATAACCTTTGCCTTGCCTACAATTGCATTTTCAAGACGTTCACACGTGATGCGTCCAGATTATACAGGAGCCTTTTAAAAACCAACATACACTAATATACTCATAAAATAATACGAGATTTTAATATGAGATACTAAAACATCGACCAGGCGTCCATTAATTCATTCAGATCACAATCACGCCCGTAATAAGCCGTGGAATAAAAACAAACAACCTATATTACAGACAGAGATAGCGTGTATTGAAACATGTGGAATAGATAAAGACAACGATATTGCAGGATGTGAGGCAGGTGCATTCGAAATAAAAATGCATATAATTCCCGTATAGTAAAATAAAATACGAGTAATATAACAATTGAGACAGCTGTTTATCATAATTGTTTCGTTAGTAATGAATATTTGAAAAAATATGTAACTGCAATGACTTATTTTATTCAAAAACCTTTAAAAATTAAATTAATTAAAAATATTCTTTACTAATATTAGAAATGTGAATGTAACTTTTTCTGTCTGTCTGTTATCTTTTCACGCCTACACCGGTGAACCGATCATGATGAGAATTGGCATGTAACTAAGCCTATGATACAGTGAAAGACATAGGCTACTTTTTATGACGACAACATGGGTTATTTAGTTACAGGTTACAAAAATAAAACAACCTTTAAAAAAAAACATTAAGTTGTCTATCAAACAGATACCTACACATCCATTTGCTACTCATCTATTGACATGATAGAATTAGGAGTATCTAAAATAGTATCTACCTTAATCAATTACCCATAAAGTTATTCCTCTTTACATCACAAACTAGGCATACAAGTTTTATATCCCAGCCATTGTGAGCTCTAGAGGAGACACTTTAGAAAAAGAAAAAAAAATCTCAATTTACGTTGCAAAACGCGGCCTAAAAGAAGCGGGTGGTTTGCCTTGAGCCGACATCGAGGCAGCTGCAACTCCATAAGGGGGTCTATTTTTGAAACAGCTTTTTGTACTTATTTTATTTATCTACCGGTTTCATTGTAATGTTACACTTACAGTGGTCGGTCGAGCGAAAATCTTTGTATGTATAAATCAGACATACATAGGTTTATTATTTATTACCTAAGTACTGCAAGTATTTTTAATTTTCTTCAAGGAATGCTAAAATCTTTTTATAATTTTTCTAATGATTATCTACGTAATTTAGTGGTGGATTTTTATGGAAAATAAAATATCTACCTGAAAATATTATGAGCAGGTTATTTAATATTATAATCATATTTTTGTATATTAAGATTATTTAAAATGACTATATAAATTTACATACGAATGGCCTAAACGTATGTAAATATTAACTTATTTAGAATACAACATGTTATTATCTTATTTTGAATCGATATCACCTCTTGGGAAGTTCAACCGGATACAGTCTGATTTGCTTCCTGAATTCACTATTTTATATTTTCAAAATTTGATTTTTTGTGCGTATTTTATGACTTTCAATTTATGTAAACAGGTTCATACTAAAATAGGTAAAATCTAATAAGGTAAGATTATATAATGTGGTTCAATTTTGGCTTTGCTGTGAATCTTATGATATAAATAAATATAACATAAAATACCTGTTACTGTCGGTATGTATATGTATAAAAATTAAAATATTGCTCAAAAATGTACCGTTGGATAAATAAGTCAAATTGTTTGTATCAGTGCAAATTTGTGATCGCAATAACATGATAGAGGTGTTCATACATCCTGGCAGCGTATAGAAATTTATGTACTACACCAGTGCCAAGATGTCATGACAAATAATGGAAGTTTTATTGCCGTTTGCTCATAAACACGTGAAATATGTTGTCCGTACATAAGTCAGTGCGGGCGGAGATACGCTTCGCTTTATTATTATAAAACTAACGGCCGCGTCTTCACCGTTTAATAACATATTGAATAATTTACATTTTGCACTTTCCTAAGAATAATTTAATAAAATAAGATAATGTACAAAACCAATCAACATATATTTCTGTAGGGTTAATTTTGTCAAAAAACAGATAAAATTGATGAAATGCTATCCGAAACATACTATGAAGCTGCAAATGTGACAAAATGAACCCTACTGGTAAAATTGGATTAAAAATATAAAAACTCCTCACAAAAGAATTTAATTAGCCGTTCTAAGCACGCGAACGGGTATAAAAAACTAAATCACTTTTAATAAACCGAGTAATCGTTTAACAAACACTGGCCGCGTACGTCCAAGGACCGGTTACGGCTAACCGTTCAATTAGTGACACCGACCGGGCAATTAGGCTTGCCACACACTGCACCGCAAAAAGCGCATCAAAAACCGCTCGCCTCTGTATCGCACATGCGAGTTGCGAGCGATTAGCGCTTAGCGTCCGATTGCGCTCCCCCGTCTCGGATAGTTTGCGCAGTGTGATGAGAGTCCTGTGAGCTTCAGACTGTTAGTACTTGAAAGTTTTTCTGTCCAGTCCATATAATCGTAATATTTTTTGGGACAAATAAAGATCTATTAAATGATTACCGATGATTAATTAATTGATTGGTAAATTGACGATTTTATCGACGGGGATAACTCGTTTATGAAAATGGTAAATAAACACTTAAATAATGATGTTTTCTTAATACTGATTGGATTTTATTAATTGATCGAATTTTCCGTTAAATAATGTTAAAGCGAACTGAAGATTAAAATGAAACAACAGTTCTGTTTGAGTGAAACGACGGGTCGTGTCTTTCTGATGAGGAACCGCACCTAAGACCTTATCAAAACCTAAATATTTACATGATTAAACACGACACAAAATAGGTCCCCATTTATAAGAAAGCTAACTTTTAACAAGACAACAATAGTTGTGTCTACAAATAGAATAAACCGCAAATCTTTGATATTTGCGGATTGTTGTTTGTATAGGAAGCTTTATCTGAGACAGGTAGGAGTGTTTATTTTTGTAGCTGTGTCAATGAAATCCTGATAATAGATTATGATAAAGTTAGTAAGTAAATTATATAATATTCTAAAGTTAGAAAGATGAAACTTCTAAATATACCTATGTGTTAATTGCTTCAATTAATAAAGCTTCTGACTAATGTTAGGTATTTGCTTGCTTATTACCAACGAATGCTTTGGAAAGACATTTTTGACAAATATTTTCCTTTATAAATTATAATGTTAAATACTACTTTACTAAGATTATATTCGTAACAACACTCACAGTTTATTATTATTTTCAAAAAGAGACAAAGAGTATTTTGCAAACCCTGAAAAAAACTTCTTGACACAATATAATAAGCTTTAAGGCTGGAGTTTTGAAATCTATAATGGGTTGACAGCTTTCTTGCGTTGACTTGAAGAAGTATCTTTATTTACGATCGCATGGTAAATATTAAATCAATTTTAACCACAAACTTCGAACAGGTATAGTTACCGGAGCTATTCGAAATTCAAATGCCCAATAGAATGAGAGAGATTAGCCGAACGGAACACGAATCGCAACGAAGGCAACCGGCATTTTAGAGGAAATTATCCTAGCCCAGCTCGAAGGTAAATTCGTAACGGTCATCGAAGTAGCGTAATTTGGACCACCGAGCACGACGCCATAATGTAAGCGTAAAATTTCAAGACTATTTGTATCAATATGATTTTTCTTAATGAATAAAACTTTTTTATAATGGCAATAAAATAGTAAAGTTAAAAAACTTGTTGTTCAGTGAACGAAGAAACGATTGATTGCTAGAGCCATCATCAATAGATAGCGTGTCTACGTGGAATCATCTACATTCATTTACCACCCACGCAGGATATAAACATTGAAATAGTTCACGTATAGCGTAGGTACCTCCGTTTTTAAATTACAACCGTAAATGATCTTTAAAATATACATTCACAAGTACAAAATATTTGTATTCACTGCGTTTTTAGTAGGTAAATAAAATATCAAGTTTTTAACAAAATAATAATAAAGCAATCGTATAAAATAAAAGTATCGTAGACCAACGTAAATACTCGTAAATCGATATCAATAAAACTTTGAACTAGCCCACGGAACGGAAAATGCCGATCGGTATTTGAATTGGTCATTCGATATGATTTGAATTTAGAACCGTGCCGCGGAGTTTATTCACACCACACAGATCAACCGTGAAATGAAAACAATCTAGGGAGGTTACATCAGTTATATCGCCAACACTACGCTACGGTTTGTTGGATATTTAAAAAAAAGAGGTATGATAAATGTGAGTAGGTAGGTAACACCAAGCATGATTGAACGTGCGAAGGAAAAAACAATAATGTTTTTATTTATTTAATGAATTATTTAAAATAGGTACATCAACAGGTTTTGTGAGGGTCTTAACTTGAAAATCTATAATCCATAGCAACGATCGATAGTCATGATCGTGAATTTAAGACGATATGCTAAATGTGCACAACACAAAGCAATGAAGATATATTATCTGCATTCGCACATCTTTTTTGGGTTCGGAAATTTTCACAGAATGTGTATTTCTAGCCGCTATAACAAAAAATAATAAAATAATGTAGATACGATGATACGGAATACTTCGCGTGCGAATTTGACTCGCACTTGGCCCATTTTTTCCGTAAACATAGATATTTTTCTATAAACACATAAAATACGCTTAAAGGTTAACAGCTGGTTGTGAATGATAGCTCCGGTTGAGGGCCCGTGGGAATAACTAACCCAAACACCGAAGGCATCCGTTAGAAAAAAACCAATTACCACACACAAAAGTTTACTTCGTTAAGCTGAGTACGCACGGCACAATGTCCGCGATCACGGAGTTTTCAAACATTTGATGAACACCTACATTTTTCAAGTATTTTATGCGCACCCAGAGCTTCTGACCGAAACCCGTATTGTTGTGTCAACTAACTACATAGTCATAAAAGGGGAAAATGTGCCTAACGGTGAAGAATTTTTTTTCCAAACTTTGCCTAATAGCTCTAAATGAAAATTTTCTTTTCATCCATAAAATGAAAATAGGCAATAATAATATGTATCATAGTAAAGCACGAGATTCCTCTCTTTGGAGCCTTGGGCATTGACAGCTTGGACCCTGTTCCCAATGCCGTTAAATAAATATTGAAAATAAAAGATAATAATTCAACGATCATTTGTCCCTATAGTTGTTTCAGCGAACAGTCTCATGGCGACAACATCTTGAGGGGCTCTCGCTAGATGGCTGGATCAAGAGTCAGATACAGAAAGCGGTACTTCTGTATGAGGTTCCTCTCTCTGCGGCCTAACTATCGATAACTTGTTGATCCTGTTCCCGACGCCGGTAGAGTACCTACTGTTTTTTATAATTTAAATGTAGGTACTTTTTTATAAATTTACAAGATTAATATTAATAAATATTGAATAATAATGTCTCTAATATTATAAATGCGAAAATTATCGTGTTCAGGACCGTAACAACATAATAGATTGGTAATGCTCTTCTAATATTAATTAACAAAATTATAATAAAGTATTAATATTTATGTAAGGTATTAAATAAAAGATTAGATGTTTTTTACCGCTTGTAAAATCTAGCAAAAGTATTATGTTATGACTATAAGAGGGTTAATATTTTCTTCTTCTCATCTTCAGTGCTTTATGAGGTGTGTGAGGTGAATGGTTCCCATAGTAAAACTTGTTTATAATAATTATGGACTCATTAGTACTGCAGATGAAACAATAATAGCCCTGTATACCAATAAAGCTTTAATTTGGGTATACATATCGTAATATAAAATTATCTGTATATATAAAATTCAAAGCATAAAACTCACTGATTGACTGATAGGTAGGTATATAGGTATATCAACGCACAGTCTAAAAACTGGTCGATATATAGAGACATGAAATTTGGAGGGAACCTATGTCCAAATTATCTATATATGTGTTGCATAGATATGACATAATATTTGTTTATTCCCGGTCCTTATAATAAAATTTATATAAGTTAGTAATAATACTATAAGTTAGTAATAATTTATATATGTTAGTAATAATACTAACTTATATAAATTTTACTTCCTAGGTACTTACTGATTACTTGTACGAACAAATAAATCCAAATATTTTATCAACATAACAAGTTAGGAGATCAACTAAAACTGGTTGTGTTATAAAATATTTTGATCGTCATATTTGCTTGAATTGGTGTTATAAAAACCTACGATTAGTTACAGTTTTTAAATATATTCACAATTTAAACTTATTAATTTTCTCAGTGGTGATTTACTATACAACTTTCGTGGGAATATTATAAAGGCGATTAAAGTTTTTATGTGATATTTTTTTGAAAACATGTTCTTACACACGCTAAGTAATCTCTTCAATTCATATTTATTCTCCTGACAAACGAATCATTTTAACTGACAATTTCAATGATTCTGAAACCAAATTAAATAAAATGGTAGTACCTATCTACGTAGGCATGTACCATCAACAAAGTTGAAGCATGATCAGTTTTGAGACCTTTTCGCTTGCAGCCAGTAATCATAGTTCGCCCTGTCCATTGTTGACAATAAAACGGCCTCTTGTAAAATCTTTTGTCTAGATAATTTACTGACAATGACAATCTACTATTTTATGACAAGCGCATTTTCTGGTTATATTGTGTGAGACACAGGTAGCGGCTGTTCACTGCACACAAAATACACCCTTAAGGTGATCATGCTTCAACTTTGTCGATAGTACCTACATGAAACAACCAACTACTACGTTTAATGTTAAAAAGTTAAGCAGGAAATCGAATTCAATAGAAAATGTTTTGCAACATAGAAAAAAATTGTGATACAAAATCGTACCATTTCTCACAATGTCTGCGTTAATTTTGATGGGATTTCAGTCGGCGGTGCCCCCTGGGGCGGTGGGGTCAAGCTGGCGAGTCGACGACCGCCGATTGTGCGCCAATCGGCATAATCATTATGTACGTACGAATATATTTACCTAGTGAAGACAGTGGCTATATTATACCTGTTATTAAATGACGGCCCGGTATTATTTTTGTTACTTTGTACGTATCCATTGATTATTACGCGTCAATGGTGAGGTCTGCCATTTGTCACGTGTTGATCTCTAATGAATGATGGTTTTTTTCGTACACAATCTTTTTTATTATTTATTTTATTCTTATTTTTTTCGTGGCATACGTTTACCACCAGGTGGTCCCGTTTGCTTGTTTGCTAACTTTGTAGAATTCATAAATAAATACATCCATCGGCTAGGCCGAATAACTTCTCAGTTCTCTAAGCTGCCAATTTTGATCATTTCGCATTTAGAAGATATGTAGTCGGAATTCAGTTATTATAATCCATATACATATAAATAGCATATTAAGTAATTATCTACCTATCTACATATTAAAATGCTGCCGCCGTATCTAGCCTTAAGGTTAATCAGCGACTGAAATTGCATCGCGTCATTAATTTCAATTTATAAAAGTTAATTGATATTTTTTATTAATAAAACAATGAATCTGAAATGTATTAGAGGCGGATTAAAAATTATAGACGCCAATTATTGCAAGCTTCTTGATACTATATGGTAGGTAGTAATTAGGTATATTGCAAAATATTATAATGTAATGTAATTAAATGCTTAGTTATACACTACCTCTGATAGATAGATTGATAAAGCCTTTATTCGCTGACCATAAGTCGTTACGTAAAAAATGAATTACATAAATAATGAAAACATAAAGGTTTAAATTATAGGTGATATGAATAACTTGATTGCAGCAGTTTTTAGAAAGTCAATGAATGGTAAGCTTATTATGTCAGTTTTTTATTTCAAATAGTATTTTTTATTTCAGTTTTTTTTTGTTTAGTGAAAAATTAAGCATCTTTCGCCAATCAGCTTATGAAATAACAGTGTATGTTTTTTTGCTGGAAAAGTGACGCACGAGCATAATGGCAGAACGAAGAATCAGAAAAAAAATTGTTTCGCCGATTCGTGAGGTCATTGTCCTCACATTACTTAGACACGACAACGACTTGCGCTATTTTGTAACGCTATAGCGATTTTTTGTCGCTTGCGCGTGCGTTCCCCCCAATTTTATGATGTGTGTAGTAAGCCTTTTCTATTAATCCAGCTTGTCTCCAAACCCGATAAATAAATTACAAGCAATAAACTTCGTAGTCTTCTCTATTAATACATTATTTGACTCTTAGCCAGATTAACGAACGTGTAGGCGCACGTCAAATAGAAAAATAAAAAAAGGTGGACAAAACATTAATGTCGTTTTTTACTTCCAAAGAAAATTATTGTCTCTTGTGATCTTAATTTTTCAAGACTACCTACTTACTCGGACAAGGCATTCACAAAGCGATTCATAGCTTGAGTTATAAAAGCCGACATTTCCATTGATCCTGGAAAAAACATTATTGAATTCAGCACGTGGCCGTATCGCATCTAGTTGTCATATTTACAAATCGGTGTAGCAGTAAAAACAATTCCAGCGATCGCGTTTCGCGGAAAATGATAATAAAAGTCATTCAGTGAAGCGGAGCGTTCGTACCTATTTTATTTCGTTTTGCCTCATGCTCAATGCTCATGGTTTGTGTTTAGTTAGCGACCAAGCGCAACAAGCAACTCATCATCGCTAGGAAATACAGGAGCCTTCCATTCTTGTCTCTTAGTATCACAGGCACTGCTCTGTATTTATGAAAAAGCTTTATTCTTTGCATATTTCCAACATCTTAGTGCTTTCGGCACTATTTACACAATGAAACCAATCTGAGATTCATCATCGTATCCCTATCCCCTTAAAGTGGATAAATTCTCAATTTCCTGTGTCTTCAAATCAATCTAAGATTTTTATGGCTCAAATAAACTTTTCCTTAAAATAAACCTTGATTAAAAACGCTTTTTAAGAGTTCGTAAAGTTTTCTCAAATCCTTCCGATTCCTTCATGTCCATGTATAAACCGAAAGATGTTAAACCTACTCAAAACTCATAATAGATAGGTACTTGTGTTCTCATTACAGTAAAAGTAATTACCTGACATTGGCTAAGTTTACAACCGCGCAATACATTACGACGTGACCGCGACATCTACCTATACATATAAATAAAACACAAATTGTACAGTCGGCTCACCCCTGCGACCTTGAACGAGTAGGGTTGGTCCCCTCCGATGCACGACCCGATTCACCATCGAGTGTTATTATCATGCAGTCAAATGTAGGGTTGTCATCCATCAAACCAATCAACTGACACTAAATAATTTGGGTGAGTTTATCGCCTAAAATCCGAATTGTATGTTGATTTTATTGGTATTAAAAAAATATTGAGTAACTACGTAACGTAAGATATATATAACTATATAAACATTTAACCAACATCTAAACTGAATGAGCTATTGAGTGATTTGTTATGAAACAAAGACTATCTAATGGTACTATTAGGGTAAGTAAAAAGCAAATAGCAACGCAAATACAGAATTAAAAACTTTATAAAAATCAAGATAACAAAAATGAGGACCGGGGTGAAAATGATATGTTTTTTTTTTTATTAATTATTCAACGTTTATTGGTGCACCCAAAGCGATGTCAACCCTCAATGAACAACACTAGTTTAATCATGTAGCTATAGTACCTACTACACTTACTTCTTTCTCGGTACAACAAAAAGGGCTGGGACGGAAAACGTTCGCATGTTACATTTTATTTTTATAGACGAGACAATTTAAAAAGCATTTTTGTCGAGCACAGTGAGCAATAACTCTTCTAATTTTAGGAGCAGTGATTCACTTGTCGAATGCGTGAGAGTGTGCTTAGTTTATTGTTAAAAAATGATACACGCAAATTTGTTGGTTTATATAAGTATAGGTAAAGAGGGGTCATCGGACAGATATAATGAGTGCTGAGTCATTGCAATTGACTCATCGAGGTAAAACTGATCTGTTTAATATATATTAGACAACTTTATTTAAATATTGAATAATTTAATGATAAAAAGTAATAAAAACATATATAATTTAACCATGATATGTAAATATAAGACCACTACGATATAATGAAATAGGCGTTGCTAGGAGCTAAACGAGGGGACAGAACAAATTTAGGAGTGGATTTTTGTTAGGATTTATTTTACTGGGCCTAAATCGAAGCTCAGGAATAACTAATGTACGTATTAGAGCTAGCCACAACCACTTCATTGCGTAGTAGATACTAATCTAATGTGTTTGCTTCTAGAAATAACCGGTAAGGCTGTTATTCTATTTAACCCTGATTCTCTATTACAGATTTTTAAAGCGGAAAAACGATACAATACGTTGTAAGAGAATAATCCTAATATATTAAAACGCACATTATAGCGTACTTTCTACTCCAGGAACACGCGGCAGTTGACTGGTGAAAGATAAAATCGGAAGAAGAAAAAAAAACCCACACAGAACAAATAAATCTGTCAGCACTGATGGATTTCTCCACGGAATTCGTGTAGGATAACAATCAAAAGGCACAGATAACAACGGCAAATGTTAATTGGTTGCATTCCGTTTGATGGGAAACGTTTCTGACTTTATTAGTTTACATTTTGCATAATCATGAATAATGTTTACTGATTTGTAAAGTGGTGTTATTGGAATATAATCAATCTTATTTATCATTAGTAAATGCATAGAGCAGGCCTTGCAACCACGGGTTTATTAACCAACTTAAAAAAGAGGAGGTTCTATGTTAGACGGGTATGCCTTAGGCTTATCTGATTTGGATGGTTTAAATTAGTAGATCTCGTGAAGATATAAAATAATTCTTCAACGCGAAGAACAGGGATATCTTGATTGAAGCATTTTCAATATTTTATTTTCAATAGTCAACAATTTATCAATGCTATGCATAAATCAGTGGCCAATCTTGTAATGAAATTCAATATTTAAAAATAAAATTATAACAAAATAATAACTAATTATCTAAATAATAATAATAAAACCGCCTTCAATGGGTATTTTTTTTGTAAAATATTTATAAGCATGTATTTATTTTAGAATGCCCTCGAAATGACGGAAACATACCTGTAGTATCTACCTATAGATCGATGTAAAAAAACGGGAAACTTATGTTAGAAACTAATTAACCATATACC
The DNA here is from genome assembly GCA_963555595.1 of Tethea ocularis. Taxonomy (NCBI): domain Eukaryota; kingdom Metazoa; phylum Arthropoda; class Insecta; order Lepidoptera; family Drepanidae; genus Tethea; species Tethea ocularis. The sequence continues at coordinate 5,493,111 of OY741972.1, read as the reverse complement.
TATTTGTTTACAATTTTCATTTTAAAATTAATAGCCCTGGGTGTGGTATCTATGCGTCGCGTCGGTAATGTCATAAAGAACAAAACATTCTAGAGCAAAATCAATCACGTCGCAATTTATCAAGTTCCAGACTAAATATACACGATCTAAAAAAAGGAATTGTGCCAGTCTGGTGTGTCAGAACAGTCTGTAGGAGTGAGTAGGAACAGTATTGTCAATAGGCGTGTCAACAGCGACGGTCAGTCGCGACTCTGTTCGCAAAATGAGCTCTCAAGGCGCCCGACGGCATGCCCTATATCCTGCAAGAATGTCATAGGGTTACCAACCACCTTATAGATCTTTTTACCATTTCCTGTCAAAGTTGAAAACTGTGTGAAGTAGTTTCCGCGTTTTGTCGACACGTCTAATAAGTTTATTATTAACATAAAGCGTAGGTAGGTTTTGTATAAATTAATGAACCTATGAAAACTTCCTTATTTAAAAGTTACATTATTTTCAGACGACGATTAAATAAATCTATAGTCATAATTAGCGCGAACAATACGTATGTAAAAACCTATTATCACTAACATGTTTTTTAATGAGTATTCATATATCTAACCAGCGAAATATGTCGGAGGTCAGTGTTTCTTTATGGTACATGTTGAGAATAAATAAATATACTGTACAGTTTCTTTAGTATTTTTAGATTACAAAAAAACTTGTGTAGATATTTATCACATTCGGCCATATTTTCATATTTGAGATTGTGGTCAATTACAAGTAAGAAATATAATAACCTAACCGACGGACTAAACAGATTTTTTTTTACGCAGTCATCATCCCTATTCTAAGTAAATTAAATTAAATTTCTATTGTTAAAAATATAAACTTCATCAAGAACGATAAAGAATAAGATACAGTAGATCCAACATCTGTAATATCTTCTCGGCCCCTACTAATTGGAGAAACCACGGCGACTCACGATATTGAACAAAGCCACAATACCTACTCTCGAATAATAAATAATAAAATAAAACCCAACGTAATACGATTCTATGAAAAATTTAATCTAACGGGCGGATATTTTTGGACCTACCAACAGTAGTACCGAGTGCGATCGTTCACCCCCAGCAGATACCGCCCCAAAAACTGGGACAATGTCCGCCAAATAGAAAATGTATGGCAACCCTGACACCAGACGCTTCAAAGAGACCAAATTATGTACTGTTTTATATCTTTGACCTTATTAGAATTTTGGTTTGGCTCATTCCAATTAAATTTATGTGCATCTTTTAAAACTCACTGAATATTTTTTTATTTTATACAATATGTTTTCAGGAAAATATTGTATGACGTACATAATTTTTAATGCTTTGTTTTAAATTTGCTATTTCAGGGCCAACCACTATCGTAATAAATACAACTGTGTAAACGTTGACTTATGCGGAATTTTAATGAATACCGAATTATATACGTGTGAATGTAAGCTCTGTTTCATCAAAATAAAATATGATTTACGTTACTTGGCATAAAAAGTTTATTTGAATAGGAGATGAAATAAAATAGGCCAAGATTTTTAATATTCTTTTCTTTGGACAATATCGCCTCGCCAGGAATATTGACTTAGGTATATTATTTACAGTTTGAAGACGCAATCGTATTACATACAACCTCATTCTGATTTGGTAGTTTATCTAGAAATATTTATATTTACCTTAAAAGAATTAATAATGGTAACTTCACGAAACACGCTAGCAAATTTTAAGCGGCGGGTTATGGCACGGAGTACGTAGTCCATACTACGTAGTCGACAAGAGAGTCAACAGAATATGAAAATTGCTATTTAGCTCATCTCATGTTAAGTCAAAAGAATTCCAATTCCACGTGTATTCCACTTTACGTTACCTAGGAGCGCGTTATCCCGTTCGAGTTTATATCTATAAAAGCTTTATCTATAACCTTAAATATATTAAGTTGGTACCTACCGATATATTTAAAAACAAACTAGCGTATTAATAATTTGCATGAAAAATAAATTGACCTTGGCTCCGCTTACATTTATGTGATGATAAAACTTATATCACTTGATACCGATATGATAGGCGTTTATTTGTGCTAAATTAACTTGGTTTTGTGTCTACGCTTGCTTATGAAGAAATTGTATCCCGCAATGCGATTGCGCCTTATCGGTTTCACAAATTGATTATAGTTTTCTTGGAAGGTCTATCTATTTAGACCTTATCTGAATCTCTTATAAACAAGTCTCAATTAATTAAAAACATCTTATTAAATATGCCGACACCAAACTGAACACATTGTTTTTAATTAATTTTACTCGTAGTAAAACAATTACACGCATTTTATTACAAAGGTATAATAATTAATTAAAATTATACACTTTACAATTATTACGTATAAACATTACCACAATCTTAAACTGCCTTAAATGCGTAGGTTTAAAGATCAAAGATAAATAAGTATTGTGGGTAAAACTTAAGTAGGTATGTGCGATGGCAGTAAACAGCCATAGGTGTAAACACCTACAAGAGATTTTTTGAGATAATATCAGTTTTAAAAGCGCTGTTAATAACTGGGCCACACCGGCCTGATGCGAGGCCAAGCGAACACATGGAGTGGGTATCTGTGTTACCAGGCCGATGACGAGGGCCCGTCGGCTGACAGAATTAAATCCGATACAATACCACAATGCCGCACTGAAATATCCGACTGACAGAAAAAAAAAACTTTTCAGCATCACCGGTGTGCATTGAATTTTTAAAAAATATTTTTTTTAGATCCGATTTGTTGTCGATAGAGCTGATAACGCGAACACGTGGTGGTGTATTATAACTTTATTTACTAAAGTTTTGACTTTCTCCGTTCTAATCTTAGTTTACATAGATAGAGCTTTAAAAATATTATTAACAACCCTCATTTATATACAGGCTGCAGTGGCGAGGGGTAAAATTATGGCGAGGGTAAGCCGTTTTAAAAACACCGATAATTTTATTCTTAATTACAGTGTATTTTACATAAAAGTGGCTTTGAAATGATGAATCTGAGGGACTGGGATTTCTAAAAGGTAAGCCGATGGGAATCGGCTTGTATGGACCCTTCGCCACTGCTAGGCTGTATGTATTTGACTGTTTTACCGTAAGGTTTAGGAACCCCAACAATTACAGAAACCGCAACCAGATTTACAGTAGCAGGATCTCTTAAACAATAACAAAGGGCCACTAAATCCATCGGTGACCCATCATAAAATCCTCTAAGTTATTTGGAAACCTGTAGAAGTCTGTCAGAGGAAGTAAGGCTAATCGTTTATGCGAAATCCTAAAATGGTTGACGCAAACAATACACCAAATCATATGCGACGACATGACGTATTTCATGTGATATGAATCTTGATGATTTTATTAATAAATAAATTCAGATGTTTGCGAGACAAACACGTGCACATTCCTACAAAAATATTAACGTATTATTATAATGATAAATCTTTTTTTACGATGATTGCATGGTCACGATAAAAACTGCTGTAATCTATAGGTTATGCAGAATCGTGTTGCTGATTAGAATAATTATGAGGACAGATAAGTAAAGGAAATGTTAAGATTACAAAGTACAATTATGCAAACTACATATTAGAATAAAAGATATATTTCGAGATTTAATATCTAAAGGCTACGCTGATCAATAAATGTAGATACTCGTATAACTCGTATGATTAAAGTAGTTTTGTTTTAAAAGAAAACAGTTAAATATACTTTTTGTTAGTCAAAAACGCGACGTGATTTTTGCCATAGAGATAGGATAAAGATCGTAGAGTAACATACGTTAATTTTTATACCGGGAACGCGAGTAAAACCGCGGGGTGAAAACTAGCCATAAGATAAAATCAGAGTTGTTAACCTCAATTTTATTGGCTTTTATACCCTTACGAACAAGTACAGTGAGCGCTGAGTTTTCTCATCCAGGTAAAGGTAACCCGTAACACAATTCTTTCTAACAATAGGTACAAATAGGTATAGTAAGTAATAATAGTAAAAATGCTAAGATATCCTAAAATTTACACGTGCTATCTCTGGAGTTATATATTTTATTCATTCTTCATCCGGCTTCCCTCATTTTATTCGAATATAACAACCTGTGTCGATACATCAAATACATCCAAATCAAGACGGAGGCTATAAAAAGTATTATGAATTCCACTCTCGCGCTGATGTGCCAAATCCCTGACGGGCGACGAATTTTAAACAATACCAGACTTATTGATAGTTTGGTTCGTGTAGTTGTTTTATTTGACATACTGTTGCCCGCCCACAAGGTTTTCAGTTAAGTTAACAATAACTTTTATTTATAATGTTTCTGCGAAGATAAGTACTATGCTTAATTTTGACCCGGTTTGTATCTAAATATCGTGATAGACATTAGATGGTATTAGAGCCTCCGCAGATACTAGTGGCGACCAAGCTGCAGATACTAGTGGCGACCAAGCTGCAGACGCGAGTAGCGGCGACTAGCAGTAGCAGCCCTAGTCTACAACAATTTATTTTTAAATGTAAAAACCAAACCTAGGTACTAGAACATAAATAGAAGAAAAAGAGATTTACCTTCAGGATACATTTTATGTTGATAAGGTACCTATCGATAAATTACTTAAATCTAACATTGAATTTAGGTTAATTAATCGTGACGAATGTTAAATCGAGTCCCACCAACCTTGTAATGGTGGCATTTACGAAGCATGCATACTTATAATAAAATGTGGCGAAGAGCATTCTATGAAGTGCACGTTTACATTCAGGGTTGTCATGTAGTTCCGTAACATAAGAACAACTTGCATCGAAGTTGGCTAGTCTCATGATAAAATGTATAATTTATGATTATATTTTCCTTTTGCGCAATTATTCCGATTGATTAGTATACAAAAGCACTGTTTCGTATATAAGTGTGTAGTAGGTAAATATAATGACGTAAAAGGTAAATTAATTGATTAGTAAAAGGTTCACATTCAGTCACAGTCATTGTATTAATTTGATAATTTCACGTAAGTAGGCGCCTACCGATTGGGCGTCCAAGTGGAATAGCCAAAATATTTAATTTCACGGAATAACCGGCCAAAATATCTGAACGTTTTCTTCCATACATTATGAATCTGGACAGCCCTATTTTACAACCCGCCCGCGACGGTTAACACGTTGTTACCGTGCCGCCCTTTGATTTATAAGTTTATTATTAATAATATTTAATGGACTGTACCAACATTACATACCTATACATACAGGTCGCTTAATATGTTAATTTTATAGCGTACTTTTAAAATGATTATGGTGTCTGCTTTACGCAACATAGACTTAAGAAGTAATTATTATTATATAATTATAATTTTTAAAGAGTAATGTAAGTACTTATATGTACCGACTGTTTTACTGTGATGGTGATTTTAAATTGGATGGAATATCAACGTATGATTCGAGCCGCATTGTTGAGCCTTTTCGTTATGCTGTTATGTATTCAGTAAAACACGAGTTTTTATAGTTCGTAATCACTGTCTAATATAGGCAATGACATCGAGAGTTAACATAGGTTATCCTGGGAACGCGATTAAAACCGTAATTTAAATCCTTATTTCTCTTTCTCCTAGACTTTTCTGCAGAATTCTCTTTATTTTATTCGAAATTTGTGTCTTTTGAAATTATTTGACACATACGTACTAATATTTCATAGGAAACTGACACTAAATATAAACAATAATTTAAAATAACAGCAGGTCGCATATGAAAGTAGGTATTTACGTCATGCATACATATATCTACAACAATAAAACGATAAACACCTAATTGATTTAAGTTTATGACTTAAGTTATAAGAATAAAATTGTTATAATAGTTAAAATGCTAAAACTAATAATAGTCTTATAATGACGCTAATATTTATCAGAAGGCAATGTTTTAGATTATTTTCCTGTTAATAATTGCCAATTCTTGTTAAAATTATCACTATAAAAAGCAGAATGTTACACATAAAACAAAAGCGAAAAACACAAACTCACTGGCGTAATTATTTTTCCACATGTTTTGAAAATAAACAAAAACAATAACAATTTAAAAATAGAACCTCGATAAGTTATGCGTGCGACCAGGACAATAGGATGGCACAGAAGTAAAGAATATCAGAAGGCTGTAACTGCGCATATCAAGATATCACGACAGTGATAAACCGCGAGGTCATATCTGCTTTTTGCGAGGTCTCATTGTGACCTTCGCAAAAATTAACGCGATTTACATAACACATAGACATTATTTACACTCTCTAGACCAGTGTTTCCTGAAGTGTTACCGGCCCCTTATTTGCTGAAGTGATTTTAGAGGGTGACGTTTGCCCTCGGGATTGTCGGGGCCATGCAAATAGCCTTAAGAGGCACTATGTAGGTATCATATAAATTTCAACATTTTATAGTTCTACTTCTCATCATCAACCGAGAAAATAAGGACCTCATAACCATGTTAACATAGCAAGTTGATATTTATACCTAATGATAATTGCCGTAACTACAGAAAAATTCAAAAATAGTTTATTTTGTATAGGCACTTATGTACATATATCATGTCATGCGTAGACCAGCTGTTTGATTAACACATGACAAAAAAAGTGGTGCAACTCGAGTCGGGACAAAAAAGCCATGGCAGACCTTGATTGACATGGGCATCAATTATTAATAAAGACCTCTCAATAGCAAACATAGACCCAACGATAGCCCAGAAACGATGTCTTTGGAGAAGGACGATTAGGACAGTTGACCCCAAATAGAAATGGAAAAGTTTTGGAGAAGAAGTAATATACATATATTTATTAAATCCATAAATCTATTTTCTACATAAAAGAACATTCTTCATTTGATGACAATGATTACCGACATTTATACTTATACGTAAAAAAATGGACGATAAAATAAAAGTTTGCAAACCTCAGATTATCATGTGCGGACATTGATAGTGTGTCTTTAGGTAACATGCATGAGATCACAACTAGCTAAATATCAGGAAGTAATTAGTTGGCTTGAATACATTTCAAGTTTATTTCAACAGTAGGGGAGGTCACGAAACAACCGCTAAGCTAACGACATTGTAGAAGACGTATGCGTATCTAGGAAGCTTATTGTAATTAATGACATGAAGAAAATCGCTACGCCTGTTTATATCACGAAATCAGACGAAAGACCGGACAAAAACATTTGATTAGTGCCTAAATGAGGTAGGGACATTAAAGAGTTGTGGATATGTGTCCAAGGTTTACACACAGGTGTTGGATGAACAGTGCTGATCTTTGTCGCTTCCGCTGTCTGTTCGCTTAAATCTTTACTATTCTACGGATTTTAATGCAGTTTTCAACAATAGATAGAATTATTGAAAACGAAGGTTTATATGTATAATACATGCACATTATAGAACAGAAAGCCGAGAAAAGCCGTGGGAAGCCTGGGCGGGACGCTAGTTATTTATATTTTGCAGGTGTAGGTAAGTCTTCAATCCACTAAGTAAAGGATAAACCCTGTCTGTTATGTAATTCCTGTAGGTACTTGATACCGTGAGCACAAGGCGGATTGTCAATTGATCTGTTTAGATTATGGAACTGTTATACAAGCATCTTCGGAAGTTCGTTTTAGCTATCCAAGATATAAATAAGACTAGGGATTACTTGCGGACTGATGATAATATAATTTAGTTTTAAGGTTTATTAATTTAATTGTTTCTCTTTGAATACCAGTATTACCACGTAGTATTATCTACGTATAATATGTATTAGCTGCCGTTTTCATTCAGATTTAAATACCACTTTATATTTAATTAAATCCTACTTAAAATTGTTATGAAGATAGAACATGCCAATGGCGTAATTCATATCATTAATTAATAGAGTTTTTATAACGCCCGACGTACCTACGTTAATAAAAGCGCCGATCGAAGTGGGCACATTTTATTAAAAGGTTATGTGGGCGGATGGATACTTAAGAGAATATAGAGATGTGTTCTCCTACGCCTAATTATATCGACAATCAATCGAAGGGGGAGCCGATACGACACGAATAGCGCCACTTTAATTAAACTATGGTTGAAATAATAGCTTGGATATTTTAGATCTCGTATAGGCAAGTGGTAAATGTGACGCGTCACTCGCTTATACCGGCCACGGCTCTCTTACACTTGTGGACGCTATGCGGGCCAATAAATAAAAAGTATTATTTATTAATTATTCTATGGAACAAAATGACAAGCGGGCTGTGTAAACGGAGGGTGGCAAGCGGTGCGCACTTCCTTTCCATCGCGTAGGGTAGTATGAAAGTCAGCCTGTGTCGTTTAATTGCCGCCGACATTTAGCCGACCAATCACCGAGCAGAATTATCGGGATTGTTTTAAACGTTGTAGGTATGTGTGTAATAACACCAGGCAGAGCGGCGAGACGGAGCGGATTAAGATGTGTGGAAACATGATACATATTGGTTTTGAAGGCCGATGAAACATAATCGTGTTTACAATGAAACGTGAAAGGAATTAATCGATTTTAATTTGTATAAAATACATTTGTAATTTGAAAGCTCAGCTATTGAGGTCGCGGTTGTAAAGGTAGCGTAACTAGGGAACAATAGAACGATCGCGTATGCTACACAGTGAATGTATTCTATAGTTGATCTATGTTAATCGCATACAAATAAATAAGGAAGCGGGATGTAAAGTTGTAAACGTTTCGAGCGACATCAAAATTTAAATTTTTGAATTCAATGCGGTCGTCTCTACATATTTTACATAAACGAAGTTTGTGTGTTTGTGTTGTGTGTAAAAATAGGGGTTAAATATTTATCGTTGGGTATATTAGTGAATAATGTAACACGGGAACGCGGCACGGGAGGCGCGGGCCTATGCGGGCGGGCTCGTCGGGACGGAATGACCCGCTGACCCACTCTCGTACCCACTTGATTACTGCACCGAGAGGATTCAATTGGACAAAGGCTGAAAACACGGTTAATGCGATTATATTCATAAAGTTCCGTTACAGTGACAGTAACATTAAATTATGTAAATTGCGTTCGGTTATTTGCAACGTTGTTGGCACTCGGCTGAAGCGGAGCCTGGAGTAACTTTTAAGAGGAAGGTCAAGGTCGATTTGATTCAGGTGAAGTGAACTCACCGTGAGACGATATACGAGGCGTGACGTCGCATAAACTGCATGTGGAGGCTGCCTTACCTGTAACAACAAGCAATTAATTTAGTAATGTGCAACATTATCGTAGTCATTAAATCATAAAGTACCTACCTAATTGTCCTTTTATGGATATTTGATGTTAAACACAATATTTACTTCTTTTACGTATTCCTGTTAGAGATTCAAAATTAAATAAACATAGCGAAATTATAAGTACCTACATAAAATGAGGTTATTTGGGAAATGGGGCTACTCGGGCGCTCACATTTAACTTGCGGAACAAATCCTATAGGTTGTAAAAGCTAAATGAAATGGAATATTACGAATAGTACAGATACCGCAGATCATTGCTATCATTCCAGATTAGAAGATAACTATACATATAGTTAACTACTTATTTTAATCAAATTTAAAATCCTGTGATAAATACTATTAATAAGGTTATTATTAGGTATAGGCTACTTTTTATCCCGGGAACGCGGGTGAAACCGCAAGGGACAGCTAGTCATACATAGATAGCTTGTAGCACAGAGTAAAATATTATACTACGTACACACGGCCACAGATCAAGCTACACACTGTGGCACCTTATGCGGTTGTAATAGGCGCTATTTTGCAACAAAAATGAGTAGCTTGATCTGTGGCCGTGTGTACAACTTTTAGCGATCTCAATAAACATTGGAAATATAAAAAAAATACTTTTATAATTAAGTAGTTCCAAATTAACCCAACTGTAACCCTAATGTAAAATTTTATTATGCCACGTAAAATTTTCATCCCAGATAATGTAAGAATAGGAAGATAAATAAGTACATAGGTTTTTACACACTTAGTTTCTTAAATTTATCAAATTGTACTTAATCTATGAAGGTTTATTAATCAATGATTACATTTTGTAAAAGTAGGTAATGTAAAATGTACCTTGACATACAAAGTTAGTTAATTAAATATTGTTTAATTTGTTCCTATTCTGAAATACATTATACCTAGACTTCTTAGGTCAGTTTTTTTGTACACGTTGTATAGTTCTAATCTTAAATTATCAGCCAGATATATAGCCGTATCTAGCGATTGAAAAAGCAGTCCTAAGTCTTCTTAAGACTCATATAGAGATAAAAGTTGTATGAAGCACATTTAGATACTGATGTAGACACATACTTACAAATTATTAAAAAAATACATGATATTACATAGTATTTAAACATAAAAATAGTAAGTATAAATTAAGTTATGAAGATATTGACACATAAATTAAGATCAATTAGTAGATTAGATAACACTTAAGTAAATGAAATGCGTAATGTGTAGGTACCTCTCGCACATATTAAAAAATTATAATCTAAGCCTTACAAGTAAAAAGTTGAATTTATATTACTATTTCTGATATAAACCAATTATAATTCCGAAAAGAAATATCATCCATTTTGTAGATGCCTTTTAAATGATAACATCAGTTGTATCAAAAGTCAGTGAAATAAAAAAAACCTGCTTCGTATTTTATGTTTACGCCACGGAAGAGGGGCCCCTCTTCCGTGCCTCTAAAGGGCCGACTCGACTGATTATTGTTTTACTTAACTTTTTATAGCCCATCGTTCGCCACCAAACGCCCTGTTACACTTCGAAGGGTTATGTTTCGTTACAGTGTTGCATGTAGGGCTGAACAAGAACTTAACAAGTGGGAAGGGAACTGAAATAATTGTCATTAATTAGCATTTCTACATCGTTCGGTGCTTTTTACTTGTATTTTACGAGTTTTTCAAATTTATGGACATGTAGTAAGTATATATTAACATAATTCATATCGTAAGTATACCTACGTGTATTTTTTAAAATATTATATTAACCTTAATAGGTACGTACAATACATAACAGAAAACACTTGAAGACATTTTTAATAGCTACGCCGAAAGATAAAAGCTAACTTGTTCTTGAAACAGTCATTAGTTTGATATGACCACAGTCTTACCACAAGTTACATTGCGTTCCTAAATTTAAAACAGAATATTCCCGCAACTTCTCGCCTCGACACAATCTCCAGTGAACGAGAATTCCTCATTCGAAATTACTCGAACGAAACGAAAACGAACGGTAGTGGAATAGACGCGGTGTGTGGTAGAGGCGGCCTTAACCTGGAGCGAGTGAATAAAAGCTCACTGATGTAGTAAATAACACCGTTCGGTTATGTTTTCCACTAAATTCGCGTGCTTATTGAACTTTTTACGGCTGATATGATATATTTGAATAAAATAAATCATATTTCTAGTTACTTTCTCCTATGTTTACGATTGTCATTTGATGATTTTTATTTGGGGAAAAACATATTTCTGATTGTTTGGAAATCAATATCAGCTACAACTATTGAACTATAAGTGATATCATAGGATCTATTACTATCAATAAATAATAATCATTAGGTACTTATCATCATTAATGATACCTTATGATGCTAAAAAATAACAAAGTTTTTTATTTTACCTATTCCTACCATAGGTATACTCTTTGTTTCCCACTGACATTGGCCTCTCGTTCGTATATCTTCCCCGCTTACATAAAGTGTCGCCGTGAAATAAATAAATATACATAGGTACATAGACGCGATATAAAATGGAGTTTTTATTTCAATAAATCGATCGGTAATAGCTATTGAAATTTAATTATCTATACATATATAACTACCGGCTATTTTTTCTCTACGTTCATAACCACGACAATAATGACATTAGTTATGGGCGGTAATATTACCCGTAATGAATGTAAAAATCTGTGATGAAAATGATGAAAGTTTCTAAATTAAAGTCATAAAATTATTACTGGTTACCACTACAAATTCTTGATCTGCCTCTTGCCTGTTAGTACCTACCATAATAGTAGTGAAATTCGTATATAAAGAATCGAAATCGGATTTGTTTAATTGGGTGATGGAAAAATGGAATGACGTTACAGTTGATTCTTGTTGCCATTCAATTCAACATTGGATGTTTCAAAATCTCCTCTGAAATGTGTAAATTTATTCTGATATCATATCATAGATTTAGTCATGATTTTATGATATAGCGATAGCTGTAACTAATAAAAAAATATAAACGGTAGGATGTTTAACGTAAATACAAATTAATTATCATAGTTGATTCCAATAAAGGTAACGAGATAGTATCTAATACTAACCGACTCAAATTCAATATCACTGATTCGATGTTAGGTAATTATTTAATCGACACATTAGACTACCCTTTTTCATTCATCAATAAAAACAGCTGCTTATTTTGATTAAGAAATGCAATTTCTTCTTCGAAATAGAGGGTTACATGCGATGGAGCTAATGAGCTAACTGAAGCACACGTATTTTTGTTCACCACGTTATTCTTCTTGTGTTTTATTCAAGTGCTTACCAAAATTAAACTTAATTTATTTGACACTCGGGTGTCCGTAGGCATCATTTTAATCATATACCAACAGACAATTTGGTCCCAGACGGCTCTAGATTCGCTTGAATTAATTCAATGAGTTGATTATTCTCCGACCGCGTTTCCCGGTTAACTACCAAAATTGAGTGAGATTTTTGTGAGTCACCAGCACTCTACCGCCCGCGTCGTTTCGAAGGGGAGTCCGTGACGTCACTATTCTGTAAACACTGGCAACACTGGCGTACGAGTTAACTGCCTTATCGATTACGACTATAATTTGTGTTAATGTTAATGATTCGGACAAGAGATCCTTTATTTTTGAAGGATGTAATTTAATGTGTTTGATGATAAATTAACGTTTTCATGTAACTAACAGCAACAGGGTAACTAGCTATGAATTACAAAATGGTTTGTTGATGTTGCGTAGTATTGCATTATTACTCAGATAACATTTTATTGTTATTTGTATATAACTCTAGAAGAGGCAAGAGACAGATCCGGACTCGTACACGGATCTACCCGAGGTCGATGCTGCCATCGTGACGATAAATTTGCGATAACTTTGGAATTAAGCAGGATAAATACACTAATGCTTTTAACTATTAGTTGAATATATTACAAATAAATAGAAAAACAACAAGAGATAGAGTAGTAGCATCCAAATGAAAGGGTAATAAATAAGAACTTTAATACCTATACTAAACCCAACAGAGTTTTTAAGTACTAAAATATTTTAGTGTCTTTCTGCCGCTGCTCTTCAAAATCCAACCCTCATTTTGTGAACGACGTATATTCCTATATCATAATAAATACGAGTGGGCGTGATCTTATTAAAATGTTTAATATCTACGAGTAATAAAACGATGTAAGTAAGCGATAAAACGTCTATGCGATAAAGTCTAGATTTCCTTTTTTGCTTGTAAGTTTTTTTAAAATAGTTCGCAATCAATCCAGCCGATACCGGATATTAAACGCCAGCTTGTCGAGTTAGTTACATTACAACTTGAAATCATGTAGGTTTTAATAAGTGTCTTTAATAAAATTAAGGTTAATTACGAGATATAAAGATTCATAGGTATGTATGTATATATCAAAGCGCATTTGTTAGATCTAGCAGATTTTAGCGTCCATCTGAATTTACAGAGTAAAAGTTAATTTGTCGTAGAGTGCGGGTTAAAATAGTGCAGCAAAAGTTGAAAGTTGATAATGGACAGTTCTTTTGTTTCTTTCTGAAGTGTTGGTCTCCTTTTAAATAAAACGTTATAAATTAAAGCAAGCAACCATTATGTTTATAAAATGAACATGAATGTCATCGTTGTTAATAAAAGAGAAACAATAAAGAGATCAAAATGTTTGATGGCGTTGACAAGTTTCGCTTTTACGACTCACAGCCAGATTCTCATGCTAAATTAAATTGTTTAGTTTTAAAAAAAACATAAAAAGTCCCAACAAAAAAATCCTGAGAAGTTTATTTAGAAACAGCGAGATACGATTTCTTCAATAATAGCAAATAATAGTAACCGAATAAAATAACACTTGTTTTTTCTGTTACTGGTCCTGTATGAATAAATATAATTACGTACAGAATAAGTTAGCATGAACAAAGAGCGCAATGAATGACGCAAATAATGCCCCAGGCACTGTAATCATCAATGCATAATTCGGACGGACGGTGTTTGCTTTGAATATACGTAAGCTGATAATTTTAAAAGTACCTCGGTAAGAAGAAAAGCAGTGGATTACAACCTAGTTTGAAAATATAAAATTTACATAATCGCTACAGGCAGCGGCAGCGCGATAGACAATTTTCTTTTTTTGAATTCGTCGGCGCCTGCTATTTTCACGCCAGCATGCAAAGCTCTGTGATTGGTTGCTTCAAGGTTGTCTGTTTGTGAAGGACCAATCACGATACTCGTTCCTGTCAGCAACTTGAGTGATTGCATAGTGGCTAACTATAAACTTAGGTATGTTAGTATAAATATTATGTATATAAAGAGAGGATTTTTATTTACTAGCTATCTATCTATCTAGATAGAAAAATTGCAACGCTGATAAATGGAAAACAATGATTTAAATATTGGCATAAAAATATAACATTATAGTTTAGCGGTATCTAATAAGCACATTACTTATTTATCGTCTAATTTTATTATAATTTACTTGTTGTGGGTATGATCTAACTCATCCTCTATTGTAGTTTGCATTATCAATAACAGAAATAACACTTCTCAAATAATCAAAACAATATTAGCATATTGGTAGATCAGGGGGGTTAATATCGCCACATTTCCAGCTTTATAATAAGTTTCGGATGGCATTTCATCGACCTGTCAACTATATTTTGTTTAATCTAATTTGTCAGAATTGTATGGTATTTCGTTATATAAGTACCTAGTCCAATTTTAATCCATCAGTTAATATAGGGATGTTCCGCCGTAAAGTGGCGATATTAACCCCCATCTCCATTTTCATGTTAGTACCTACTTTAAAATATCACATATTTTAAGAGGGTGCGAATAGTGGAGGCCTTGTGCTGTGCACGATACTCACCGACGCGGGCGTAGTAATCGTGTTGAAGCGTATACAATGAATAGTCACCTAGTTTGAGGAGATAGGCAGACAGCAGCACGGCGTCGTGCCTGGGGTCCTGCCCTGGATGAGGGTGGTGCGCCGCCGGCCTCATCAGCGAAGATATAGAAAAGTCCGTCGTACTCTGACCCGCACCCCAACCGTTCACACTACACAACTTGCACTCTTCCTTCATAGTTCCAATAAAACTAATATAAATACACTATACAATATCCGTTTTTTTTTGTACTCGGTTTGTACTGGGCACTAGTAAATCACATATAAAAATATCCGTGGGGTGGCTCGCACATCACAGAAGTTATCACAGCAGCGTTCGGCGGCGGCCTCTGAAATCCATTTCCAATTATAATTTGCTAGCTTTATGTATCGATTCCAGCACTTATAAAAGTGAGTTTGCGATGCATAGTACGAGCAAGCTCCAAGACTGTTCACTTTCTGAGAAGCAAAATCAGTCTGAAACACGATGTCTAACATCACATACAAATCGCCTGTCTCATAGCGGCCAACCGATGTGTATTTTATAATTTTGACATTTAACGAATCGCGTTGGCGGCCGATAGCACGATCTATTGCGTACGCGACGATATAAAACAGCACTATTATACTTCAGCTTATTTTGTTAGCCGTTGATCAATCTTCATCACTTGACACATAATTGTGACCTTTCACATCATCGAAATGTCATCTTTGCTGAACCGAATCCATAAAACGGTTCAGCAATCGATCGCTTTGATTGCGTCATCATACATAACATAGGATAGGGAATATATTCTATCGTAAAGGGTAAATAAAATGTCACGGTCAAATCAAACCAACAATTAATGGATTTGGAAAACATTCTCAATTAGCTTAGTCTTACTGATCACAATGCATTCCCATTAGCCAAACTATTACGTCACGTCGGCCAGAGAACTTTTGAGTCTATTTATTAAGAGATGGTTGCGCTGGCGATTATGCATGTGATGGTAAACAAACGTAAAACGTAGCTCGGTGTGGTGTAGGCGAGCGCTGCATTGCGGGTTTGCTGGGTCAAAGGTGCAATGCCGTCGAGCGATTTCAGTTCCGAGCGATGCGCTATTGTATTTTTTATTCCCATTTCCAGTGGTAAGTATCTAATCAACATTTTAACGTCATGCTATGTATTGTCTAATCTAAACTGCGTCCTTTATGTGTTGACTTAACACATTCAAACGTTAACGTTGTCTCTGCAGTGCAGCAGTGTTTACGTCATCTGGATATTCAATATAAAATTGTTGATTACGCTTTTATAATGTCCCTCGGCGATTTGTAATCAAGTCAACTTTGAGACCTAGTATAGCTTAGGTTCCATCCAGATGATTCGTACGTAATCAAGTTACATCATCCATCAAATTAATCCGCCAACTGAACGGTTAGTTTGATCCGAATCTAGAAACTGAATTCCGGTGATTTCTAATTTTCAAGATGAGCGATGATTCATTATTGTTTGTTTATAATGGAAAAGCAAACATACCATTTGGACGTATTGTATTGTGATAGCGAGCTATTATTACATTAATTAAATATAAAGTGTAATATAAAACAGTTTATCAGAAAACTTTGAAAATTATTTATTTATACCTATTCTTTTCAAAAAAATTCAGTTAGCCATTGCTTACGTGCACTGAATAACGTCGCAATAATGCACATGGCCTTGAAACTGTCGGTAAACAAACGTCACGTGTGCGCTGGTGGAAACACATAAAAATCGGTGCGAGCGATCTTTCCTTTAGCATTTTGTTTGTTCTTTACGTACTTATATTTATAAAGAGGATTACTTTATCTATATTGTTCGAGAAATGTTTTATAATTTGTTATTACATTAAAATTGGTGGCATTGATTAAGTAAATAATTGGATCCTTTTAAAACCCTTTTAATAATTAAAACACCCCGACAAAATCTTTCATTTAGTTACGTGTAAAGAAAGCAAATTGATCGGAGTAACCGTCCCGAATCCTTTTTCTTCGGGAGTCTTCCGGAACACATTCGAACAACAAAAAACCGTAATAATAGGTGTAGACGCACGTGCGATCACAGGGAAAGCAGCTGCTGCGACAGATGTTGTAGACGGAAAGCCCTGCACCCCGCTCCCGGGTCTCCGAGTCCCGCACCCCCTCGCTACCTGACCCACCTGACTGATATACAACCACACGTCACGTCAACTTCATTAAATACACATTCGTATTCACGAGATACAACATAAACGTAGTCCCAATTAATCAGATACTTAATAGACTCACCTATTGCAATTATTGCGCATTTAGTTCTATAAATCAAGACAAGTTTCAATTTAAAGGCGAAGTAATCGTTTTATTTGGAATCGTAACATCACGGATGAAATGGGTACTGCAGAATGTATTATATTTGCTTACATTTATGTTCTCAGAATCAAACGATATTCGAACATTTCAGATAGAAATCATTGTAACACGAATATCTTGATCTTGGTTTAATTTAAACTGAACTTCATTTCGGACTTCTAGCATTTGTAAATGGCGACAACGCTGTAAATATTTGGCAATGATTATTGGCAATCACCCAATAGGACAACCATTGGATATGGTCTAAATAAATATCAAATACTTAACACTTAACGGAACAAACAGTTTAAAATAATTTATTAAAATATGATAAAAATGTGTTCGATAGTTTGGTAGAGCTACTTACTCGTGTTTAAGATTCTTTTGGCAAAGCCTATTGGCGACCATATAGGGACATCAACACCAATTTCTAATGCAGTTTTATTGTTTAATCCAATGCATTGTTAGAGTATTCAATAGAGTGCATTGGTTTTCATATTTTTGTGTCAGAATTGGTTTGGTTGATATATTCAATCGGCTATAAGGGCAGCTCCCTTCGGTGCAGTTGGCAACCGAAGCTGGCGGGAACCCAACTTGTGCCAACTATGGTTTGGGACTAGTATCTAAGTATCTACCGATACTAGACTATATTGTTATGATAAATTGTTTGTTAAATGTGATTTCAACGACTAATTGTCTTTCGGTCACGATTTGCAACGAATATTAAGTGAATAATTGTGAACCGTTTTCATTACAATTTGAGTTCATTTGTTCTCTTAACAAACACACATACTTTATTAGCTCGACTTTATTACCTATGGGTTATTTCTCTATTTATTGATATAAAGAAACAGTTTAGATAGTTTCACTATCGCAATTGCAAATTATCATATCAGTATCGATTACCATATCGTGACAGCGCGATAACACATGTATAACAATGAATAGTAAATAATTTAACACATTCCTTACATCGCATCCGCAGGCTTTGATTTAGATTATGTCTTCGTTGAAACGTTCGCATTGTAAAGTTATGGATCATCATGCTTTACTTATTGCTAAATATTGAACCGGTACAATGGTAATCTGTTAAAGGTACGAACTCATAAATCATTATTAATAATTTGTAGATGGCAGTTCTATGTAACACAAGAACGGAAAGCATGTTGCTTGGTTTCACAAGAATCGCAACGCAAGCAGCTTACATAAAACAGCTTGCGTAAACCATACTTAGGTGTAGAACGCGATCGTAAGTTAGCTTTAAGTTCACATACGTCAGTCCCAAAGAAATAACAAATCGATTAAATCATTCTTGTAATCGATGTAAGAAATCCCTTCAAAACCATCGTACCTAATAAATAATCCAAAACAGAACTAAATTGATCGTACGTAACATAGATAGGAAACTAACAAAGCAATTCGTGACGACCCACATACGTGAGGTAGAAAAGAGCTATGAAAAACTCTCTCGATGTTGGACGAGCAACGGACCGAAGCAATCGAGCTAATTTGTGGCAATGATGAGAAAACAATTTTTTTATTTATTCTCTGAAAGTTTTCATCTCGTCCGAGTCGTTATCGAAATTCTTTACGTAATAGCGAAGCATGGCTATAAATGTAACCTCTGTTTATCTTATCTTTAGCATTAGGTATGTATTTTTAATCTCTACGAACAATCGTATCTAAATACTTAATAGACTTGAATGTTTACAATATCACCACTTTTTTACTAGTTAGATTAAGCATCAACATCAGTTTCAAGGAATAAAATTAAGTAATCCAATTTATATATCAGGAATTTGATATTGAATTCAAGTGTTTTAGATACAATTTCTAAAGCTATTTATTATACCTATGTGAACCTGGCAACTAAGTATTCAATAATTGATTTTTTTGACTTCCATTCGTTTGTACCCGGTTTGTACCGGACTGTACTGCTTTTAAAATCGTTTGTACCTCAAAGGGGTAAGAGATATAGGGGTGCGAAAATTTAGTCAAAAACTAAGTAAAAAAAAAATCGTTTGTACCCGGTTTAAACCGAATGTAAAGGTTTGTACCCAGTCCCTAGAGGATTGTACCGCTTTTCAAATCGTTTGTACCTCGAAGGGGTAGGAGATATAGGGGTTCAAAAATTTGGTCAAAACACAAAGTACACAAAAATTGATTTTTATGGCTTGCAATCGTTTGTACCCGATCTGTAGAGGATTGTACCGCTTTTCAAATCGTTTGTACCTCAAAGGGGTAGGAGATATAGGGGTTCAAAAATTTGGTCAAAACACAAAGTACACAAAAATTGATTTTTATGGCTTGCAATCGTTTGTACCCGGTCTCTAGAGGATTGTACCGCTTTTCAAATCGTTTGTGCTTCAAAGGGGTAGGAGATATAGGGGTTCAAAAATTTGGTCAAAAACAAAGTAAAAAAAAAAATCGTTTGTACCCGGTTCAAACCGAATGTAAAGGTTTGTACCCAGTCCCTAGAGGATTGTACCGTTTTACAAATCGTTTGTACCTCAAAGGGGTGGGAGATATAGGGGTTCAAAAATTTGGTCAAAACACAAAGTTCACAAAAATTGATTTTTATGGCTTGCAATTGTTTGTACCCGGTCTCTAGAGGATTGTACCGCTTTTCAAATCGTTTGTACCTCAAAGGGGTAGGAGATATAGGGGTTCAAAAACCAAGTAAAAAAAAATCGTTTGTACCCGGTTTAAACCGAATGTAAAGGTTTGTACCCAGTCCCTAGAGGAATGTACCGTTTTTCAAATCGTTTGTACCTCAAAGGGGTGGGAGATATAGGGGTTCAAAAATTTGGTCAAAAACAAAGTAAAAAAATCGTTTGTACCCGGTTCAAACCGAATGTAAAGGTTTGTACCCAGTCCCTAGAGGAATGTACCGTTTTTCAAATCGTTTGTACCTCAAAGGGGTGGGAGATATAGGGGTTAAAAAATTTGGTCAAAACACAAAGTACACAAAAATTGATTTCTATGGCTTGCAATCGTTTGTACCCAGCCTCTAGAGGATTGTACCGCTTTTCAAATCGTTTGTACCTCAAAGGGGTAGGAGATATAGGGGTTCAAAAATTTGGTCAAAACACAAAGTACACAAAAATTGATTTTTATGGCTTGCAATCGTTTGTACCCGGTCTCTAGAGGATTGTACCGCTTTTCAAATCGTTTGTGCTTCAAAGGGGTAGGAGATATAGGGGTTCAAAAATTTGGTCAAAAACAAAGTAAAAAAAAAAATCGTTTGTACCCGGTTCAAACCGAATGTAAAGGTTTGTACCCAGTCCCTAGAGGATTGTACCGTTTTTCAAATCGTTTGTACCTCAAAGGGGTGGGAGATATAGGGGTTCAAAAATTTGGTCAAAACACAAAGTTCACAAAAATTGATTTTTATGGCTTGCAATTGTTTGTACCCGGTCTCTAGAGGATTGTACCGCTTTTCAAATCGTTTGTACCTCAAAGGGGTAGGAGATATAGGGGTTCAAAAACCAAGTAAAAAAAAATCGTTTGTACCCGGTTTAAACCGAATGTAAAGGTTTGTACCCAGTCCCTAGAGGAATGTACCGTTTTTCAAATCGTTTGTACCTCAAAGGGGTGGGAGATATAGGGGTTCAAAAATTTGGTCAAAAACAAAGTAAAAAATCGTTTGTACCCGGTTCAAACCGAATGTAAAGGTTTGTACCCAGTCCCTAGAGGAATGTACCGTTTTTCAAATCGTTTGTACCTCAAAGGGGTGGGAGATATAGGGGTTAAAAAATTTGGTCAAAACACAAAGTACACAAAAATTGATTTCTATGGCTTGCAATCGTTTGTACCCAGTCTCTAGAGGATTGTACCGCTTTTCAAATCGTTTGTACCTCAAAGGGGTAGGAGATATAGGGGTTCAAAAATTTGGTCAAAAACCAAGTAAAAAAAAAATCGTTTGTACCCGGTTTAAACCGAATGTAAAGGTTTGTACCCAGTCCCTAGAGTAATGTACCGTTTTTCAAATCGTTTGTACCTCAAAGGGGTGGGAGATATAGGGGATCAAAAATTTGGTCAAAACACAAAGTACACAAAAATATTTTTTTATGGCTTGCAATCGTTTGTACCCGGTCTCTAGAGGATTGTACCGCTTTTCAAATCGTTTGTACCTCAAAGGGGTAGAAGATATAGGGGTTCAAAAATTTGGTCAAAAACAAAGTAAAAAAAAAATCGTTTGTACCCGGTTCAAACTGAATGTAAAGGTTTGTACCCAGTCCCTAGAGGATTGTACCGTTTTTAAAATCGTTTGTACCTCAAAGGGGTGGGAGATATAGGGGTTAAAAAATTTGGTCAAAACACAAAGTACTTAAAAATTGATTTTTATGGCTTGCAATCGTTTGTACCCAGTCTCTAGAAAATTGTACCGCTTTTTAAATCGTTTGTACCCCAAAGGGCTAGGAGATATAGGGGTGCGAAGTTTTGGTCCCCACACTGAGTTCGCTATAATCACTTTTTATGACTTCTTTTCGTTTGTACCCGGTTTAAACCGGATGTAAAGGTTTGTACCCAGTCTCTAGAGGATTGTACCGCTTTTTAAATCGTTTGTACCCCAAAGGGGTAGGAGATATAGGAGTGCGAAGTTTTGGTCCCCACACTGAGTTTATGACTTCTTTGTACCCCTATATCTCCTACCCGTTTGAGGTACAAATGATTTAAAAAGCGGTACAGTCCGGTACAAACCAGGTACAAACGAATGGAAGCCGTAATAAGCGATTATCGTGTACTCAGTGTGGGGACCAAAACTTCGCACCCCTATATCTCCTACCCCTTTGGGGTACAAACGATTTAAAAAGCGGTACAATCCTTTAGAGACTGGGTACAAACCTTGACATCCGGTTTAAACCGGGTACAAACGAAAAGAAGTCATAAAAAGTGATTATAGTGAACTCAGTGTGGGGACCAAAACTTCGCACCCCTATATCTCCTACCCCTTTGGGGTACAAACGATTTAAAAAGCGGTACAGTCCGGTACAAACCGGGTACAAACGAATGGAAGCCGTAATAAGCGATTATCGTGTACTCTGGGGACCAAAACTTCGCACCCCTATATCTTAGTACCCCTTTGGGGTACAAACGATTTAAAAAGCGGCACAATCCTCTAGAGACTGGGTACAAACCTTTACATCCGGTTTAAACCGGGTACAAACGAATAGAAGCCATAAAAAGTGATTATCGTGTACTCAGTGTGGGGACCAAAACTTCGCACCCCTATATCTTCTACCCCTTTGAGGTACAAACGATTTAAAAAGCGGTACAATCCTCTAGAGACTGGGTACGAACCTTTACATCCGGTTTATACCGGGTACAAACGAACAGAAGCCATAAAAAGTGATTATCGTGTACTCAGAGTGGGGACCAAAACTTCGCACCCCTATATCTCCTACCTACCCCTTTGAGGTACAAACGATTTAAAAAGCGGTACAATCATCCTCTAGAGACTGGGTACAAACCTTTACATCCGGTTTAAACCGGGTACAAACGAATGGAAGCCATAAAAAGTTATTATATTGAACTCAGTGTGGGGACCAAAACTTCGCACCCCTATATCTCCCACCCCTTTGAGGTACAAACGATTTGAAAAATGGTACATTCCTCTAGGGACTGGGTACAAACTTTTACATTCGGTTTAAACCGGATACAAACGATTTTTTTTTTACTTGGTTTTTGACCAAATTTTTGAACCCCTATATCTCCTACCCCTTTGAGGTACAAACGATTTGAAAAGCGGTACAATCCTCTAGGGACTGGGTACAAACCTTTACATTCGGTTTAAACCGGGTACAAACGATTTTTTTTTTTACTTTGTTTTTGACCAAATTTTTGAACCCCTATATCTCCTACCCCTTTGAGGCACAAACGATTTGAAAAGCGGTACAATCCTCTAGAGACCGGGTACAAACGATTGCAAGCCATAAAAATCAATTTTTGTGTACTTTGTGTTTTGACCATATTTTTGAACCCCTATATCTCCCACCCCTTTGAGGTACAAACGATTTAAAAAGCGGTACAATCCTCTAGGGACTGGGTACAAACCTTTACATTCGGTTTAAACCGGGTACAAACGATTTTTTTTTTACTTGGTATTTGACCAAAGTTTTGAACCCCTATATCTCCTACCCCTTTGAGGTACAAACGATTTGAAAAGCGGTACAATCCTCTAGAGACTGGGTACAAACGATTGCAAGCCATAAAAATCAATTTTTGTGTACTTTGTGTTTTGACCATATTTTTGAACCCCTATATCTCCCACCCCTTTGAGGTACAAACGATTTAAAAAGCGGTACAATCCTCTAGGGACTGGGTACAAACCTTTACATTCGGTTTAAACCGGGTACAAACGATTTTTTTTTTACTTGGTATTTGACCAAAGTTTTGAACCCCTATATCTCCTACCCCTTTGAGGTACAAACGATTTGAAAAGCGGTACAATCCTCTAGAGACTGGGTACAAACGATTGCAAGCCATAAAAATCATTTTTTGTGTACTTTGTGTTTGACCAAATTTTTTAACCCCTATATCTCCCACCCCTTTGAGGTACAAACGATTTGAAAAACGGTACAATCCTCTAGGGACTGGGTACAAACCTTTACATTCGGTTTGAACCGGGTACAAACGATTTTTTTTTTACTTTGTTTTTGACCAAATTTTTGAACCCCTATATCTCCTACCCCTTTGAGGCACAAACGATTTGAAAAGCGGTACAATCCTCTAGAGCCCGGGTACAAACGATTGCAAGCCATAAAAATCAATTTTTGTGTACTTTGTGTTTTGACCAAATTTTTGAACCCCTATATCTCCCACCCCTTTGAGGTACAAACGATTTGAAAAACGGTACAATCCTCTAGGGACTGGGTACAAACCTTTACATTCGGTTTGAACCGGGTACAAACGATTTTTTTTTTTACTTTGTTTTTGACCAAATTTTTGAACCCCTATATCTCCTACCCCTTTGAGGCACAAACGATTTGAAAAGCGGTACAATCCTCTAGAGCCCGGGTAAAAACGATTGCAAGCCATAAAAATCAATTTTTGTGTACTTTGTGTTTTGACCAAATTTTTGAACCCCTATATCTCCCACCCCTTTGAGGTACAAACGATTTGAAAAACGGTACAATCCTCTAGGGACTGGGTACAAACCTTTACATTCGGTTTGAACCGAGTACAAACGATTTTTTTTTTACTTTGTTTTTGACCAAATTTTTGAACCCCTATATCTCCTACCCCTTTGAGGCACAAACGATTTGAAAAGCGGTACAATCCTCTAGAGCCCGGGTACAAACGATTGCAAGCCATAAAAATCAATTTTTGTGTACTTTGTGTTTTGACCAAATTTTTGAACCCCTATATCTCCCACCCCTTTGAGGTACAAACGATTTGAAAAACGGTACAATCCTCTAGGGACTGGGTACAAACCTTTACATTCGGTTTGAACCGGGTACAAACGATTTTTTTTTTTACTTTGTTTTTGACCAAATTTTTGAACCCCTATATCTCCTACCCCTTTGAGGCACAAACGATTTGAAAAGCGGTACAATCCTCTAGAGCCCGGATACAAACGATTGCAAGCCATAAAAATCAATTTTTGTGTACTTTGTGTTTTGACCAAATTTTTGAACCCCTATATCTCCCACCCCTTTGAGGTACAAACGATTTGAAAAACGGTACAATCCTCTAGGGACTGGGTACAAACCTTTACATTCGGTTTAAACCGGGTACAAACGATTTTTTTTTACATGGTTTTTGACCAAATTTTTGAACCCCTATATCTCCTACCCCTTTGGGGTACAAACGATTTGAAAAGCGGTACAATCCTCTAGAGACCGGGTACAAACGATTGCAAGCCATAAAAATCAATTTTTGTGTACTTTGTGTTTTGACCAAATTTTTGAACCCCTATATCTCCTACCCCTTTGAGGTACAAACGATTTGAAAAGCGGTACAATCCTCTACAGATCGGGTACAAACGATTGCAAGCCATAAAAATCAATTTTTGTGTACTTTGTGTTTTGACCAAATTTTTGAACCCCTATATCTCCTACCCCTTTGAGGTACAAACGATTTGAAAAGCGGTACAATCCTCTAGGGACTGGGTACAAACCTTTACATTCGGTTTAAACCGGGTACAAACGATTTTTTTTTTACTTAGTTTTTGACCAAATTTTCGCACCCCTATATCTCTTACCCCTTTGAGGTACAAACGATTTTAAAAGCGGTACAGTCCGGTACAAACCGGGTACAAACGAATGGAATTCAAAAAAAGCAATTATTGAATACTTGGTTGCCAGGTTCACATAGGTATTTATTATCTACGTAATTGATAGGTATCGTCGGAAGGCGAGTGTGAAATTTTGCAATAGAGCTATACCACAGTATTACAATAGTGGCTATACCTCTCGTTTAATAGGACCGGAGGGCTGGAGAAAGTAAGCCTTTCACTTGGGCTATGTAAGTACTGTGTTAAGCAGGACAAAGTAATATAAACAATAATACGCATTCAGGCCTTTGTGTAACAGATATCTTTTCATTTAAGTTCACAACAACAGTAAACCGGTAAAACATACAATCATAACTGTAAACATTGCAATATCAATTTTATTGTATTCCAATGGAATTCAGTTTTATATAAGTACCTCTAAAGTGAACTTATACCAAAGTTGCTATCAATTCATTTTATCGATGGAACCCTGACATAAATCGTCAATATATGGTTCAATCAGGTTATAAAGGACAATGTATGTTTGAGCATAATTACTTCTGGTGGACCAAAATTGTAGTAGATATTGATAACAAAGGTGAAATTGATGGTGTTTTAACTTTAACTCAACAGGGTACGGCTGACACTATTAACACAAACTAAGAAGAAGATTAACTTGAGAGTTGAGAATGGCTCCGTGAGGTAAAGTTTAAGGATACAAAGATTTAAGTTTCAATGCAATCTGCAATACAGTAGACCGTAAATTCTTAGAGGAATATACAAAAGATGATATGTTTTGCGTGTTTATAGAATAAATCCTCATTTTTAAATTACATTGAAATTTTTGTACCCGATATTTTGTTAGAGAATTTAATGGACTGAAACCCGAAGCGGAATATAATTTATTTACTACTGTTTTATTTATAGTATTTATAAGGACAATTAATCTTAAACTGTTGATAGTTACTTTCCTCCTCAAATTATTTTAAAAGACCTTTTAGTTATCAAAGAAAGCTTTTTTAGTCGAACTGAAGGCAAATCACAAGAATAGTAAAGTTGATCATATTTTCACAACGTCTTTATTTTTAGTAACCATTGTTAATTTTACGTGTATGTAATTCAATAAGCGCTTGTACTATTTATTATTCAATCAAACTTTGCGATGCCGGGCCGTAAAGTGATTCAGGGCCACGTGTTGGACAGCCTTGATTATGTTTATGTTAAGTTTGAAAACATTGAGCAATTATGGATATTAGCCTGATTTGACGTTGTTTTAATAATGTTTTAAATCTGATTTCAATGTTTATTTTGTTATTATTAATTTATGACCTTGTTTCGTTACATGAAATTATGGTTTAACTGTTTTTCCTCAAGCTAAATGTATGAATTTGCTTTAGGAACGTTATACTTGATATTAGTGCACAATATTGGCATTTTGTGGATGTCCAATAACAACGTCCCAAATCGCTTCTCTATGCAAGCGTAATAGGTTGTTTGCCGCCTTCTGTCTAACTAGGGCAGAACCTCGATGGCATTAATTGATAGCATTGACAAGCTCGGCTTACAGCGCACATTCTACGGAGGTTTACTCTATCAGGATAAAAGCGGGAAATGCAGGTTAGTTTAGTGATCGCACTCATCTGCTTGAGAGCAGTATTTGCTTCAGTTTCTTTCATTACAAACAACTCTGAGGTTGCATCAAACTGAACTTTTGTCGTAGTTTAGAAGAATCGATAAAACTAGTCCAGTTGTATCGACTGACATACGTGAAATAGTTATAGGTAAATTATATATCTATTAATAACACTTTTTTGTCAGGTGGGTTGGATTTTTTAAAATAACGAACGTCCAAATGAATCTAATCGTTTTACTATTACTAATGGTTCGATGCAACCGGACCTAATTTTCATTATTATTTATAACAATTATTCTTCTAAATATCAAGGATCTTCGCCTGATAATCTTGTCAATCATCAAATGTCAAATATTTTTGGTAATCAGTTAATTTGACGGTCAACAGATTAACTGCGTCTGCTAGGGATGTTGACCGAATGAATATTTAATCGGTTGTTGACATTCCGTGAAAATGGTAATGTGACACCCGTAAGCTGTCTCCATTTACGTCGTCAAACTTCTTGTTTGATGAATCCGGCGCGATAGCAATCATAGTCGCGACGAAAGCCGGCCGGTGACACTCGGTAGCCGTATGTAGATTCGGTAGCTTCTACGACCTCGCCAACTGGACGGAACCCGTTTTGCACAATACCACAATGCCCACAATTTCTTTGCGCGTTCTGATCAACGGCACTCGCCGGTGGACACCACACCGGTACATACGTGCGACACAACACTAGTGATATGACATTTACATTTATTGGAAGTCAGTTGCTTTTCTCGATCCACACACGACCCAAAACATCCACTGGTTTGGCACAACACGACACTGAGCGAGTAGTGAATGAATAGCTGAAATCAGGTTAAGTCGCGAACGGAAGCGCTGTACAGATAATGCGTCGTGTTTACAGTTGGCGCGGCGCTTTTGAGGAGTGGACGTACGGGACGACCGCTCGCCTCCGTGGTTGACAGTCGACTGGCGGCGGGCGAAAGAAAGCTGTGGTGTGTCGCGGCGTGTGGTGGGGAGACGGGGCCTGCCTGACGGACGAGGCGCGGGCGGGGCCGGGGGCGCGCGGCACACCTGCGGGCGGCGGGAGCGCCTCTTGCCTCCGGCGACGCGACGCGGCGAAGCTTCCCGCTGCTACGCAATAAACGCTCGATAAACTTTCTCATTAGGCGCGCCTAACCGTGTGACCGTAAGCTCGTTTCTGCTTGCACATTAAATGCAATGCAATACGACAACGTTCGTACGCAATTTACACTCAAACATACGCTAAGCTTTCGCCTCGTGCAAGAGCTTTCCGCCTAGAAGCGGGTGCGTGTGCGCATCTTACTATTAAAATCAGAGTTATGTAGAACTAATGGTTTTTAACTTGTTAAATTATGCAGGTTGTCTAATTTATTATTAGAATATCGCAATATCTGAATGGATTTCAAAATGTAGATTAAAATAAAATTATGTTTTGTGTGATTATATTTATTGGATATCTATTTTACCTTGCTTACATTTGTTTACGGGTAGGATGGAATTCGTGACTAATTAATAAAAGACACATAACACAGATAGAAAAGCTCAAATATAATTTATATAATATTTATCTAACCAGCTTTCCGCCCCGCGCGTCCTCCCGAGATTCCCTATTTTACCCCCATAGGAGACGAATTTTCAAAATTTATTTTTAACAAATGTCTTCGTCATAATAGCTATATTCCAAATTTCTGATCTGACCAGTGGTTTGAGCTATGCGTTGATATATCAATCAGTTACTCACGTTTTCCTTTTAAGTATATATTTAAATAAATTAAACGCTTCGCTTGGCTCGTTTGGCGGGGGCACGACCGTGCCCCCAGATAAACATAATATGTAGATTTTAATCTATCATTAAAAAATAGTAGAGCGGTTTACACCTCATACATTTTTTAATTTCAATCAATACTAACTAGACTTTACATAGAAAAAAAGTTTGTAACAAGATGTGGATTTAGATCTTAGAGAGATTTAGAAGAATTATCAAGTTATTAAGGTTTGACCTGCCCTAACTGAAATTCACCGCGTAGGTTTCAAGCGAACGTTTCTGACGGAATTTCACGTTTAGCCACGTGGCTGGGAAATGTACTGCTCGTGGTCTACCTAAATGACTTGCTTAATCTATTGATGTCCTAATTGGCATAGTGTTGGTAAGCCTGGGGTTTTATCGGTTGGCAGCGTTAGACTATGCTAATCTCCTATAGTGAAGACTTCTACAGTGTATTCTTTTGGAAGTGTATTCCGAACCGGTAAAGTCAATTGTAATTTGTAAAATTGTAACGTTGAATAACAGAATTTAAACTGAATAAAATAGTTCTGAGTTACAGTTTACCTTAAAATATGTCTTTTGTTTTGTAAGGGTATTTCAATAATTTGAGGAAAAATAACGTAAATAGTTGTTGTTGTTTATAAAAGGTTATGTTTCATATTCTATCCTAGATATTTTTATGATAACGATATAGACTGATCGATTACCATAGTGCTTGGCAATCTGAATCAGCTATAGGTACCTATTTGTGTTCAATGCGGTTCCACGCGCGCTAGCGTAATGTTACACCTATATTATGTATACAGCCCATAATACAGGGATTTTTTGTAATTCACCTGCAGTTTTTATATGGAGTTAAAGTACTCATTAATATGAACGGCTTCTTTTGGGATCGGAGGGATCTTATAAGTTTGTAGTGTGTATCTGTGTCTGTCTGTGGCATCATAGCGTCTGAACGGATGAACCATTTTGATTCTGTATTTTCGTTTGAAAGGTGTCTTAATCAAGAGTGTTCTTGGTTATTTTTCAAGAAAATCCGCTCAGCCATTTGAAGATCATCACCTCTTTTCTAGTGGGATTTGAAGGTTTCTTGAATTTGGGTTTAGTGAATTACAAATATGTTTCCTAAAAAAAAACTAAGCTATTTAACACCAAAATATTTTTCATTTTCATAGTCACCGCGTTTAACTCTTATATTTTTAGTAAGTAACTATATAGGTAGATAATTTTAATATAGACTAGCTGTCCTCCGCGGTTTCACCCACGTTCCCGGGATAAACAGTAGCCTATATATAACCTATAACTATATAGGTTATATATAGGCTATATAACCTTAGGGGATAATAAATAAATAAAAAATGTAGCTTCCTATTAGTGAAAGTAGATTCGAATATTTTTCTAATCGGACCAGTACGTAACTCCGGGGATTAGCGCGTTCAAATAAACAAACAAACAAACTTTTCAGCTTTATTATTAGTAATAGATAGATTAGTATAGATATAGATAGAATATAGATTAGTATTGTGGAAAAGATGAAGCTTTAACATTTAACAAAGTTCAATTACTTAGAGATGTTAAAACCAGGCTTCATTGCGTAACATTAAGAAGCAAGTATGCAACGAATTATAGTCATCATGGTGTAGCCACAAGACAGGATATCACATAGAATATCATCCATCACGCTTGCAGACACGTGGCCTCGGCACGTGGACGGTTGCACGTGAATCGGACACAACACAGATCAGTGGTACAAAACGTCAAGAATAATAGATATACCTAGTGTTTACAGGTTCACTGTCGAATAATCTAGTTTTGAATTAAATCTAGCAATAATAATAATGTAATTTGTAATTGCTTTTTTTATTGAGATCTATTATTATAACGATTTTTTTGTGTAAAGTTAAATAAAAATCTACTAATATTATGAATGCGAAAGTTCGTGTATATCTTTGTTTTCACTCAACTCCGTAACGGCTGAATGAATTTAATTGAAACTTGGAATATAGATCATACCCTGAAATAAAATACAGACTTTTTATCCTGGGAAAGCATAAGATCCCTGATTGGTGCTGAATAGGCATCTGTTTGAATAGGCGCTATAAAAACATTATCTTTTTGCAGGTATATCATAATATCAGTTTATGAGTTATGTACCATTTTATAATCTACAGATTTTTTGCTGGTAAGAATCTCTACTTTGTAGAAGATTATTAGGGAACTATTAATGAAATTGTAACTACCTATAAACAAATTCAACGGTCCATCTTCAGAAAGAACGAAAATAATTCACACTTTAGAATTTTTAACAGTGCTTAAATGAGAAGCAAAGTCGACTCGTCAGCTAGGTACTTACTCTTGAATTCAGAAACAATGGTAGCTGCTCTAATCCCGTATTATACTTATTTTTTTGTGGTTTGAGTTTCAGTTCGAATGAAGTTCAAAGTACATAAATCGTTGAAATTGTGTAGGTATACCTACCTATTTAGGACTTGACTACGTTGGTATACCTAACAAAAGGAACAATGCGAATGTGATTTTTTTTAAACCTTTGTTTTTTGTAGTTGCCTTGATTATGTTGTTTACAAAATAAACAAATTAATTCTCACTATATCTTTTTCCATCAAAAATATAAGAAATGGATAAAATCAATTATAATTCTGTCAATTTAATTCGATTGCTTATATTAACGTGAATTTAATCGCTACCTTTATTGGTCACGACAATTTACCATAAATTACGATGACATTGAGTAACTAATTTGACAAATGTTCTATCTTTTTTCAATAATGTTCATAAGAAAGAGTGGAGATGTGACGTATATTAGTTTAATTTTATACGTACATAATTGTACATTTTAATCGAATAATATTATTTTAATTAGGTATCATAGTTATTTACATACGACTAACATTCTGAGAATGAAAGCTTTTTAGCGAGCTTTTTATTGAATTTAAAATTCGATAAGAGTTTATTCCATGCATTTCCCATTTTGTAACAATGAAGTAAATTCACGCAGACAAATCTTTTCTAGTAAGTAATATAATACCGTCCGACACGTGTCAGATTAGGCATATCAAAGAGCAAATACCGAACAATCAGATTTGACTTCTTCAACTTTCGATGCAGTATGCAAAGGAATAGATATTTTACGAAGTTTCGAATATACAACAGGGTTGTCTATGAACTGGGTCAATATGTATGAGATCTAAATCGCTTGACTCTGAACTTTTACCTTACAATCCGGAATCGATTTTAAATAGATTTTCAGTAAGTAACAAATAAATATAGTTTTTAATCAGCGACTAAATTGGGCTGAATTTTATTTTAGATAGAAAGATCCCTACGAAAATTATAATAATGTAACCCAACCCAAAGTATCATTATTTGGCGCGTGCGCTGCGAAAACTATTGATGATACATAAAATAATGTACTTACTATATGTTTAAAGTCTATGGAAAGCGTGGCTTACTGATTTATCAACAAACAGCTCGAACCACTGGACAGATCGGGCTGAAAATACAGATATAACTATTATGACGTAGGCAATGATCCACAAAGAAAGGATTTTTGAAAATTCACCTCTTAGGGGGTAAAATAGCGGGAGAAACTGCGGGGCGGAAAGCTATAGATCTTCTATAATTTATTTCAACGCTGCCAATTCGTTCTAGTAATACAACTATCGTATTATTCGTATTTATAGGTACGATACGATTTTATATTTACAGTTTTTGCCGTTTATCCGATGAGTGTCTAAACAAGAACAACGCTTGTGGCGGTGAAATGTGCGAAATTCTCAACAGTTAATGTTTTCATTATCTAACATCTGTTTATGACGCGGGAAAACTCGAGGGATGGCGCGATTGATTGATTTTAATTGGTTTTATGACTAAGCTTTAATAAAACAATTTAGACGCGAGGGTGTCATCCCCGACGCGGCGACGTTTCAAAGCTTATTGGTGGCAGTAAGCGAGACAATTTACACGATATTTTCAAACTAAGCTTACAAATAAATTCGTGTTTATCAACATAACGACTTGTATAACAATGATATTTAATAGGTAATTAATTATCTGATACTTATTATTTTTACAAATTATAGGACATCAACGGCGCGGCGGCGAGGGTATATAATTTAACGCGCATTCTACTGAGGCGTATACTTCATTAACATTTTCTGTTCCCAATACGGAAACAGGCGCGGACTGTTCGAAGCTAAACCGCGCGAAACGAATATCTTTTTGTACGAGGAAAAAGATAAAGAACAAAAACACAAAAGTTCCAGCCAGCTGCGCCCGAGCATCCTGTCGACGTCACTACACCTTTTTGCATCCATTGATCACGGCGACATAAGGCCATCCTTCGCTGTCGAACTCGGCTCTCCCGCGGGGGAAAGGGATGACACTAAGTAGTGGCTGCTATACCCAGATAATAACGGCAGTCTTCCGCAAAGAGCCGTGTTCCTTGATAATGTTTTGTTGAGACGAGCTTGTTGAATATAAGTTGGGTGTAAAGCGGGTCTCTGTCGGGCGCCAGGGCTTCGACAAAGGGCCGGTTGTCAATAATTTGTCATTGTTGTGACACAATAACTTAACGCTTGGGGTTCAGACAGGGTTATTACCTAATTTGCAACCGGCACTAATTGCAAAGCTCTCCCGAATTGACGTTAGATAATGTCTCCGGTCGGATCAAGTGTGAAATCAGTGTAAAGGTTGTAATCTGTACGATTAGGTACTTGTTTGGAGAGACTACTTTTCAAATTTCACTTTCGTTATATTACTATCGTACCTTTGTATAAATATGTCTAGCAACCTTGAAGCCATTATCTGTTAGTTGTCACTCACTTTGATAGTGGTTTTGAAATGCAGCCGGTTTCACTTAGCGAGCTGGTTCATGAATATGGAGGGACACCATCAATGCTAATTCAAAGATATGGATATTGAAATTAAGTGTTCTATGAACTGTAAAATAAAGAACATTTTCCATTAAAGATTACGAATGACAAAATTAATACAAATATTAAAACATAGACCCAGTGCCTAAAGTATTTTTTATATAGGTATTTGATATGCTTGTGTTTGACCATAATCTCAATATGTAGTAACTACCACAAACAGCAGATTTAGGTGCATAATTAAATTTTGTGCGATTGATACCTATTTACTGTATAACCGATAACAAACCGAACCGGTGGTAAATTTGACCTTCATAAGTGCCCATCTGGGGCCTAAATTGAATAAATGGTAATTGACTTTAATAACAAATATTTAATAAAAAAATCCAAAATAAAATCGCACACTTTTAACGATGCAATAACATTTTTTTTATGAACGCTAAAATTATCTCATAATACTCAAACTACGTGGCCACTCTACACACAATCACTTTATGTTTATTGTTGACTGATAAGTGTGTGAGCGGTTAAGGTCAATTGTTATCTGAGTGTGCCACATTACAAGCTAGGAATCCGATCCGACGGTATGTAACCAGAGCTGCCCTACCTACGGAAGAGGAAGTGTTATGCTTCTCCAAGGCTCCTTACGATCATCATCGGCTATTAATTTATACGTGCGTTCAATGTTTCCGGTTATGAATGTTATCTGTAGAGCTCAATTAAATCGATTCGCTGCCCCAAGGGAGTAAATACACTTATCAGGAGTGTATCAGATTTCCCACCGGAAACAATATTTTTATTTTTACAATAACTATCTTCTACCCCGCGGTTTGGCCCGCGTTTCCGAGAGATCTCATGTTTTTTTGGGGTGAAAAGTATCCTAACACACAAACTTTCACATTTATTAATATATTAGAAGAATAAGATATATACCTAATAGGTATTTTAATTTTGTTGAGTACTATATACATAAATTAATAAAATCTGTTCCAAGGAAATTAAGTCCTTATAAACACAAATATAATCCCTATAATAAATGGTAACGACTCGCTCGAGTGCGTTTTCCATCTGACACGAAGTGTGTAAGCTCTTTAAGATCATTCCAATCAATAAACTGTATTGAATTCACATCTGATCCAAGATATTAAAAAAAGGTGTAAGGCGAGTGAGTAAAAAAGTTGCATCGCATTCGAGCCACATAATTATGTAAAATGTATTGCAAAAAATGTTAACCACTAGATTAACCATTGTTAGCCATTGGATTTATCTGTTTCCTTGTTTTTTTATAAACACATTTTAGACCCGAAGAAATTGAATAAAAAGAAAATGAAATTATGTTCATATGAATTTCTAATTTGCAATTTTAATTTTATTTGAAAAAATCACGCATGTTTCAATATTGCTACAAATATTTGTTAAATAATATTTTTACAATTAGGTACTATCAGAAAAAAAAATCAAAGTATTTCAGTAAGTGTGCGTTGATTCACGAGTGACAGATTATGTTGTTTAATTAAAATTACGTCATAAATGAACGAGTGACTACACTAGAGTAAAGTGAGTTCGCTAAAATTAGATACAAATTAATGATGCTTCACGACTATGTAATTGTCTTACAAATTCAATTACTGTTAAGTGATCGTTGTTATATTGTTGGTTATGTTACTTACAAATTACAATACAATATTATTAGAATCATAAATTACTTATTAAATTACCATAATCTCGACAGTTATGAATTATTAGCCAGATCTCTAAGCACTTTTCAGTCTTGTCTCAAACATAAAGGGACTATCAATGCAACATTTTAGGGTTTAGGTAGTTTAGCCTGGACGTTAATTGCGTCAGAAATTTTTATTATACAGTAGGTATCTAGTTCGGAAAAAAGTATGAAAAGTTTTTTTTCGTGATTTCATTGTTGGTTCAATAATGATAAGTATGTTCATATTGATAAGTATTTCCACCTTTTAATGCACTACAGGTGTTTTACAAAAAAACCTGTATATGATTGATGATATATACCTAAACAAATAAAATTTTCGTAGCCGTAGCCGCAGTTATAGACTACAGAATAAATGAAATCTCAAATATAACCTTAAAATAAAATGCCATAAACAAGTATGCAGGAACTAAACCTAGTGTAAACATGGAAGGCTAGTAAACACCTCCACCCCACGATGGCTCGGGGTTCATATCTCAGCTTGTACAAATGGTTTAAATAGCGCAACGTACGGAGCCAGAACCAGTTTAACGGTCGCACTCCGGACCGTTAACTGCAAAATCGTTCGACTTTGTATCACGATGCATTTAAGAGTTTCAATAGACACGTAAATTAGCAGACAGGATCTTTTATTGTGCTTCAATTGATTTCGTTCTTTTGCGAGATGTCTTTGGAACTTCGTGGAAAATTTCAGATATATACCTCCTAAGTTTAATGGAAATATAATTTTAAATTAAATTAGGTACTTGATGAATAAGAAGACGTACAGAATGAATTTTTCAATAATGTTTTGCGCTAGTTTTGTAATCAATATTACCTATAATTTAAATCATTAAAATTTTCTCACATTATCACACAAACGACCTTTGTGAAGCAAGTTTTCAATCAAAGTTATGGTGGTATTCGCATTTATGACGCTTAAAATTTTTTTTTTTACTAACTGCTTATTAGAATGTTTCCAATAGCACAACAAGAAGTAGTTTGATAACGGTAAAAACGTGGTACTCCAAATTAAGAATCAGTAAATAATCATTATGACCATGTAGAGATATGTGCCTTTGGTCGGGAGCTTTCACGTTGATCCCTATTTGCGATTCGCACGGCTCGTTAGTTCCGCTCCACACTAAGTACACTCCGATTTTGGTGTAAGTCAATTTAATAAATTCTCCTACGTAATTATAACCGAATAAGGATGCTATAATTTTATTGAGCTTTCCGTTTTTGTTATGAAAAGAAGTTGGTCACTGGGAAGGCTGGTGACATATTTATATGCCAGTAGGAACAAAGTTGTTAATTGTATCTGGTTATGGAACTGTCATTTAAATAGGCATCGCACTGTGCGGTTTTAAAAGAGCTTCCTACTGCGGCCGCTCAGGTTGTGGAATGGCACCCTGAAGTTTTAAGGCGATGATAGCTCAGTGGTAGTGACGTCGGATGCCGCGACGAAGGTCGTGGGTTCGAATCCTACAATGAGCTTGAGCTTTCGGTGAAGGAAAACATCGTGAGGAAACCATAGCACGG
This sequence comes from Tethea ocularis, assembly GCA_963555595.1. NCBI lineage: Eukaryota > Metazoa > Arthropoda > Insecta > Lepidoptera > Drepanidae > Tethea > Tethea ocularis. Next base: position 5,455,852 of record OY741972.1, on the reverse strand, counting down.
TGGTAGGGTACTTTGTAGTACCCGCCTGGCTGGCTACCACCCTCAAGTTGAAAATTTGTCGCCAAGCACCTACCGGTGTGTTCCGGCAATTGCACTTGAGAGCCAGTTTGTCTTCTCGGCATTGTAACAGGTCAGCAACACATTGGCAATATCTCTGGTATTGCAAATGGCAATAGGCGACGGTAACCACTTACCATCAGGTGGGCCGTATGCTTGCTTGCTACCTTAGTAGTATAAAAAAAAAAAAAAAAAAGTTTTCTCAAGGGAGTACAGCATGGGGTTCTTCAAGAAGGGTGTGAAGAGTTTTTTGCAGGGTTAGCAACGTGTGACTGATAGCCCTGATGTTGTAAGCGTCTATAGGCTACATGTAACCGCATACCATCAGGCGGGCGGTACGCTTGTTAGCTACCTAAGTATATACAAATATTCTTGTTACATCAACCTTTCTAGATTGTATAACGACTATTATATTTTGTTTATAAAGATAGCCTTGTTTTTGATCTTTATCTGTATCTACACTCATTAAAATTTTGATACTACGATACTACCTAGGTGTGCTAGATGTCGATATACACTCATAAATTTAAGGCGTCTTACATATCATTATTTGCAATATTTAAAATACGAGATGGTCTTTACACAATGGGTCAACGCATGATTACTTGATAAATTATTCAATTCACACGTGTCATACCGCTGTCGACAGCACAAAGCGAAGCGATTGTCAGATGATACCCAGGCATTATTTATGTAAAGTAGTTGCCCTATGTTGGACACATAAATAAAATCTATCCGTCAGTCATTTGATCTGTGGCAATCACAAGCCGGTAAATTATATATTATTGACAAAGTAATTAATTACAATTCAATGATTAATGAGTCTATGGTTTTACATAAATTGTAATACATTTATTTATTCATATTTGAACTCAAGTAAGCTTTTAGTCTACCTTAAGGTTGATGAAAGTTGTGAAACTAACATACGTGCTTCCACAACGTTGGTGTTGCAAACTGTAATATAGTTTATAAATACGGGAGTTGCAACCAGTGTAGATATGTTGTGAAATTCAGTACTGTACCGAGCTATTAAATTTATATAGCATTCTGACTATGACAAAGTAAGATCCTCATCATACTTTATGTTTGACACTCGCAATAAAAATGATGAAAATTCTTAGTCTCTATTTTGCTGAGGGTTTACCGAAGCTACTACAATATGACTTGTATCTATTTATACGTTCAGGTAACTTCTTATTACTTAGTTATTCTTGGATTACGATAAAATGCAAAATAGTATTACTGCATGGCTGAATTGTACTTTATCAGCCCATCAAAATACTTTACAACTGAAAGTTTAGGTACAGTTCGCCTATCATTTACTAATTCACATACCATATATCACACATACAACTAATAAAACACCTCTTATTTGTCCATGTTATTAACATGCATCATTATAATTTCCAAGATATAACAACATGATGTCTTTATTGTTGAAGAGCTTTTATCAAACCAAAGAACTATAATAATATTTAGTAGGTGTGTATGTATGTATTTCAGTAGCATAATAATTTGTTAAAGTTATATTGTTCTTTCTTAAAATTGAATCCTACAACAATACTACAATGTGATAGCAGAGAGCTTTACCATAGTACACGAACGTGTTATATAAACAGGGCGGGCGAGTGAGTGGATTGATACGTCTGACTCACTGCAATAGTCCCATCCGGGGACAAAGAGGGATGTGTTTTTATTCCTCATTGTGCCTCACAAAGAGGTCCAACAATCGAGCATTCATTCACCGACGGATCTAGGGTTGCCATCACCATAAGCAAAATTATTTCCTTCACCAAATCGGCAATCGGATTTATTGTAATTGAAGTCTGATTTGGGTTGTTTTAAATATGCGATTTTTCAATTAGTTTTTAAAACTTTTCAAGAAATAAACAGGAATAAATAGTTTTAAAACATTTGATTATTTGCAATTTATAGGAACTGACATATTATAGTATCTAACTACATAATACAAATGTGTATTGTGAGTGAAAGAGTAAGAAATGACTACATGAGATTTCCTTATAATTTTGTGTAAGTAGCTGAATGTAGTGTACCTACATTTGAATATTACTGCGACAACCCTAATCATCGTCCACGTACTTATGTCTATAGGAGATCCGCGGCGAAACGTCACAGCGACGGCATTATAAAGCCAGAGCGGATTTCCGAACACCCCTCAAAGCCCACTGAGGTAAAAGATAAAAATTTGCATGGTAACATTAAACGGATATACTTACACGATCGGATGTGATAAAATTATGATTAGTTCAATATTAGGTTGATAAAGTGCTAAGGGATACAGATTCAGTTAGATACAGATTTGTTTGTAGTGTAGTTATATGCAGTGGGAAAAGTAAAAGAAAAATTGAAAAATCAATTGATAGCGAAGTGATATATTCTGTAGATTTTTTGGATATTTAGATGGCTTTTAGTCAAAGAGATAGGATTAGGCTTTTAATGTATGTTTAAACGTCAAAGATTTTAATTGCCTTTTGTTTGACGTAAGACTTACGTGTAAGTATTATGATAATGTCAGAAAGTAGGTAGAACAACAGGTGTTCACATTATGTGAGACTCGGCTTGTACCTCTACTTATAGACCTAATTCTTATTCATCTTTACATATTGATACCTACAATACTTAATGCAAACGTTATACGAAAATTATAAATTGTAGATTAAATAAAAGCGTTTATTTATACAACTAGCTTTCTGTCCGCGTTTTCACCCGCGATCCCCCATTTTATTCTCTTAGGAGTTGAATTTTCCAAAATCCCTTCTTAACAGATGCCTACGACATAATAGTTATCTGTATGCGTTGATAGATCAGTCAGTCAGTCACGCTTTCCTTTTATGTATTTAGAAGATTTAGATAGATAAACTGTTTTGATTTCACCTTAGAAATGTAATATCCATGTTACAGCTAGACTAAACATAAAATAAGAAGGTACCTCATATTGATGTCCAACCACGTATCTTACCTGAAACAAAAGGTTATCGTTAATTGACAGTAACAGAAACTAATAATAGAAATAAGTAGCCGGTTGTCAGCAACCCACGCTCTCACTAGTCCTGGAGAGTTTATGAAGCTCCTGAACTAGCTATAATTCTACAAGTAGGTATATGAAATGTCTGCAATTGACCCTTAATGATCTACCCACACCAACTTCGTAACGTCTTGTTTAGTGTTTTTATTTAAAAGTATAAAGCTGTCTAATAACGAAGTTTGTTTGAACTGGATTATTACACGAGTATGCACCAAATTTTTCTTTCATATTTATTACGCTTTGACTAAAAAGAGGGTACTCATAATAATTATAAAATGTTATCTATTTATAAAATTACCTTTGATGTCGGTCATCAAATATGGCCACAACACTGAGATCTGAAGCTAATAATACATAAATAAACACGTCAGATATAAATCGTACGCACATTTTTTATAGAAACAAGAACATAAAATCGCAAATAGGCAATACGATGTTTTCCTTACTGTTTTATGTGAATCGAGGTGTCTATTCCTTTTCGTACGGAGCTTGGTGATGAGTCACCGATCTATTTTAGATGTGTGCACGGAACTGTAGACCCGTCGTAAAGTTAGCCCAAGAACGATGGATATTGTCTCGATATTACACAAATAATTGGTGCTGAACATGATTCAGGATTAGATCGTTGAAAGTTAGTTAGGTAGTCGTTTTCAACACATCTACTGAAACTTCATTCAGTTTACTGAAAATTTCTCTGTCTCATGTGTTTCTGGGTCTTTTGTAGGTACTAGTTGCATAATATTAACAAAATCTGCCGCTGTTATACCTATTTTATAGCAACAGTATGATGATAATCAATTGCGTTTTGGTTATTAATAAGGATTACAATAAATCATAGTAACTTATAAATACATTTTATATTAATTACATAATATTTTTTTTATATTATATACAACAAATAGACAAAATATAAACTACAATATAAAACATTCCATCAATGGCAAGGTTTCCAGAAGGCTGGGAGCGTTTACATTTTTTATATGAGAAATAATCTGAACTAGCAATATAATGAATTTCGCCATATTACTTGCGGTTTCACTCGTGGTCCCGGAATAAAAACTAGCCTATATATTCTAGGGTCTCTCTATCTTACTGCCTAGAGTCACAATCTTCACACAGCATCTTCACATTCTCACATTCAAACAAATATTCACATTTATAAAAATAGTAAGTAAGTAGGACTAGTAGAATTGATAAATTCAGAAAATAACATTATGCAAATGCTCCTTGATTATTCAAATAACAAAGCTCACTGGGAATTTGAATTATCTTTTACTGTAGTAAGTGAAACGATGAGTCAGCCGCTGGTTCATTCGACAGCATTGCCGTTTATAAATGCGGGATATTATCTTCACTTCTCGTAAGTAATTCAATACATTCCCGCAATGGAATGGGAAATCCCGTTTAACAAAATAGCATGATTATTTGTTTGAACAAACGAGAGCTTCTTATTGTGACGTTCAAGGATTACAATTATGCGGACAATACAGACGGCCTTTGGACAAAGACAAGTAAAAAATCCATTCATTTGTAACCAAAGACTAGGACTGCGAGCGCCACCTTTAAGCATTCACCTGTAAAAATATTTACGGTAGGAACTCCCGATGACGTCCCGGGAATCCCGTCGGAATGTTGGACACGGCTACCTGTCAAAGCTAACCGACCGAGTAGGATTGAACATCAGATTCTCTGACAAATAATCTTTGACTAGCCATCTCTGACTACAGCCGTGTTATACGGAAAATCCAATGTTGGCTTTTTTAAGCAAGATCACGTTCCTATTAGTGCTAGATATCGACTGATTTGCTGCAAAGGGATAAATATTGTTCTCATGGTTTTTCAAATTCACTACGTTATTGGTAATGCTCGTGTTTTGACAGCTTATTACCTATAGTGTAATTAAATAATTAGTTGGTATTCAATTTATTGAGTCAATTAGGTAATGTTATGTTAGTTTGTAAGTGTAATTAGGTACAGTAATTGGATGCTATGAATTCTGTAGGATGCATAATGCACTTATACTATACGGGGGCAGAGCGCTGCATATAATTGATTATTATTTTGGTACTACTAAGGTACTTAATTGCTAGAAAGTAGATAATACCTATAATGAAAATCGGATATAGTAGATATCGAAGAGTACACACAAAGCAAGTAAAGGTGCAATTACAAAACAAACAAACAATAGCAGTGCGTCATTTCAAATACAACAAAGCCTATGGATTCAATCACTCAATGTGGAACTCGTTAAAATTGCAGGTGCGAACTAAACTTTATGGGCTTCACGCTTATTAGACATACTAAAAGAATTTTAATTGCCACAGAATGACGTATTTTACTTTAAAGTTGACGTAAGATGTAAAGATGTGGACGAGAAGAGAGAATTATAATTAATACTTGCATCATGCATGATTGAATTAGGTAGTGTCATCAAATTAAAATAAATGACATCATTATGAACCCATGGTGTACATTAGAATATAATTAGATTACATTAATGATGATATCTATATAGACTAGACGACTAATCATAAAATAAAATATCAAACAAAGTCTAGATTTAAATACTTTTTCGAAATACGAGTTTAGTGTTAAAAGGTAAGTAAATAGTTATTGTATTTATTGATGGGCCAGCTGGCGTGGATGTCGTGGGTTCAATTCCCATCCAGGGCAAACATTTGTGTGGATGAACATGCCGGTTTGTCCTGAGTCTGGGTGTATTTATTTATGTAATTTAGTTATATACAAAAAATAAATACTCCATTATCTAGTTTTCGTAATACAAGTTCTGCTAAGAATAGGATTAGATAGCCGTATGTGAAGAATATCCAATGGGAAGTCCCAAATTAAATATTATGAAAAAGAAAATACCTTTCATAAACAATATTACTTATATTCTACTCTTTTCTGAGTTTTATTTTGGATATTGAATTTATGTTCAGATATTCATCTAGTAGAAACATGTGGATTCTCAGGATTGCGCTCTGAGTGAGTGTGACAAATAACCTACATCACGATTGACGCATCTATCTGATTCACAGCACTTGCATGTTTTGTGGTAGTTTACATCAAAAGCTGTACGTGATGATGCATCTGTGCATAAGAATTAGTATTCTTATACTGTGATAAGTAAACTAGATGAGTCTTGTACCTATACATGTGTCACAGACTCATATATAGGTATTTAGCCGCTGGTCCTTTAGAAATGAAAGGCTGTTTATCAAAAGTTGCCCTACTTATATCCCCTAAAATCTCATAAAAAATGAGTGCTTGAACATATCTGTTTGTCCTGAGTCTGGGTGTAATTATCTACATATATAAATAATATTTACAACTATAAATAGTATATCAGTTATCTGCTTTCCATAGTACAAGCTCTGCTTAGTTTGGGATCAGTTAGACTTGTATGAAGAATGTACCAGGATATTTACCTATATATTACATCAATTACAAAAACAGGAAAAGACAACTAAAGTAGTGATGGGACACGAATCGAAAATGAATATTCGAATTAATTCGAATAACCCGGCAAAAATTCGAACCATGATTCGAATAAACCCTTGATTCGAATTGATTAATACATTCGAATCAATACGAATTTATACGTTGATTCGAATCAATAAAATTGTTTAAGTGGGACTAAAAAATCGTTTAAAAATTATTTGTAAACGCTTTTTAAAGTCACCGTGTTCAAATTACTTCTGAAAAACAAACTAACAAACCTCTACGGACGGAGTTCGAAAAATTATAATATACCTAACATTACTTTTTAGGTACTTTTGAAGAATAATTATTACTTATATATTTATACAATCTTGGTAGAAATACAAAAAAAACGTGAACGAATTTTAACCGTCTCATCTTTTAGGTAATCTTACTGCGCAATACAGGATTCGAATCATCAATTTGATTCGAATCGTAAAGATGATTTGAATCAACTCGACAATTCGAATCAACATTGAATCTCATTCGAATCAAGTTTTCAGCGTCATCATTCGAATCATTCGAATCAAATGTGATTAAATTTAAAGTTATCTTTTTCCTTATATTTTGAGCTGAAACTGATGTACGCCAATTTTTTTTATATTTAGTACTTTTCACATCATTGGGTTTAATGCACAAAATTTAAATAGACGGTCCACGTTACGGACTTAGGTACGTATATTCTTTTTGCTTTAATCTAGGTCTATGTAGAGCCGAATTTGTCAACTGTGCTGAATCCAATTATTATATAAACCGCATTTTTCCTGAACTAAATGAATTCATGAGATTGAAATAAAAGCACAAAGTAATCACATTACTGGTAGGTACATTGTTAGAGATTATCATCAGTAGGTAAATAAAGGGTAAATATAAATTGATCCCACACTTGTTGACACATGCTTTAAGTGGAATATGACGCATAGCTTTATTATTATAAAAATAATCGAAATACTAGTTAAATGTTGCGCAAACAAACTAAATTAGTATGTTGTGTACTCATTCTGTTAATGATATCGATGATAAAGTTTATAGGAGTATTTTATGTTAAAATGTAAATATTTAATACTCATTAAAAGGCTATTTGAAGAGTAAAATATAGATAGCATAGAAACTGAAGGTGAAACTTGAGAGACTGACCACTCACTGAAAGCCATAAATAATAATATCTTGGGATATCCAGACCTCAAACTACGCAGTGGTTTGGAAAACAGAATACAAAATAAATAAACAAACAACATACTTTTAGACGTTATATTTGAATGATTATTTTTGAAAACATTGATTTTCAAGATTAATAAGTTACACACAATACTTACGGAGAATTATTAGATACCTCATTGATATATTAGAAAAAAATACATCGTACCTATTTGGAAAAAAACATAAACGAAAGGTACTTGATATCATTGTTAAATACTTTTATGAATGATGACGAATTACTTACCAGAACTTTTTGTGGTAAGAGAAATTATTTTACTTAGGACGTTAACTAAATAAACTGCAAAACTAACTGAATTTCTATAAATTAATGCTTTTTAGTTCAATATTTTACTTCAGTAAACTTAGTTTGTAAAGGATAATGAACAAGACTATACATTCAAAGGATCGGTTGCGATAAGAGAGTATTTCGGCTTTTAGTTATAAGCATGAAGAATTACATTTTGACATGAATCCCGTTTAAGGTTATTACATCATTTTCCTTATTTACTCGTACTATGAATTTTTTTGTAAAAATAAACAAAAAGTAACATATTAATATATTATGATACAAGGTACTTAATATTAACTTAAATTGGAAATTACAGTATAATATTCAACTACCATGATAAATATTCTATATACTCGTATGGTTATTTTAATTTACCTGCATTCCTCTAAGGGGTAAAAGAACTCATTAATATAAATAACTTTTATTATCGGACTTCTCTCAAGTTGCGAAAAAATAAATATTTTTTTTCACACAAAATATCAATCAAAATGTATGAATGAATAGTAAAGCATTACAAATAAGGTATTCGATATAATGTAACTGTAATTTTTGAAAGTCTCTAAAAGCGCAACGAATTAAAAAAAGTAGTAAAATAAAGATATAGACATGCATTATTTATACAAAAAAAAAATACCTCGAATTTTGCAGAAAGCGTGAAAAAGGCGAGCTAGTGGGCGGTGGATGGGGAACACGTGCCTTATCTCCACAAGCGACACCGACTGACTGCAGTTAGTAATCACTCACTTCTGTAGGTATTGCTATACAATCCGATTCGCTGTAATGGGATTTACCCAGAAATTATTTTGAAGCTGAATACACGAGTCCAAGAATTTGCTACCGTTTTTTTTTTGTTTTATGAAGTGACTACACTTTATTTGTGTTGTTACTATGTAGGGTTAGACTGGGCTAATTTAGTATTTAATGTTGTGTTTGTTTCTAGGACAAAGAATGTATAATTAATTATTTCGTTCTAGGCTTTTTATACTTACCACGATCGGCCAAATCATCACTGACCACGGTGAGATTGTGGTCAAACACAGGCCTTTACATAGTAAAAAAAATAAAAAAATAAAAAATATAATTATAACTATTCTACTATTCATATTGTAATATGTGATATTATTTGTGTTGATTTGTTTATTTTGGCGCTCACAATCATACGATGATAGATATAATACTCCTTACTCAATAGATGATTCATATATATTTAAAGTATCACAATTTAGGATTTTAATTCAAATACATATTATGAATCACCGAATGTGATCAGAAGTCCGAATATGGTAAAAGCATAATACGAATGTATATAAACTGTTGACTTATCGGAGACTACAGGGCAGGAGTTTATGTGGGCCTCATATTATCAACAGAACACAAACTTCGTCATACATCTAAAAACACGTTAAATGACGTCATTAGTGATATCCGTACCCGACCAAATCCAAGTCTCCCATTTGCGTCATTTGCATATCGATAAAACAAAGCAATCCGATTGGCTGTGTTGTGCATTCCTATTTATAAGGCTTTAACCTGAGATTTAAAAGTCCAATAGCATTTTATGAATAATATTATGTTTCGCTTCATTGATAAAACATTCAGTAACAGCCATTTATGAATAACCGATAGCATTGAATATTACTCTACGCTACGATTCGTGCAGTAAAATATTTTTCAATTGTAAAAATGAAAGTTATTTTTAAAGTTTCAAAACACTAGTAGTTCGGCATTAGGCGCTGAGAGCTTTACGGCGAACTCTGATAAAAATTGCAAAGGTTTTAAATCAAAAGCTTGTTGTGTGAGCGAATACCCACCCGCCGTTGTTACATTTTACGAGGGCGTTTTGTTACTTTTCAGTTTAACTTTGTTTTTGTTTAGTTTCAATCCTATTATGCTAGCGTTGATATGAATTACAAAGTCGCGCTTAAACGCTGCACAGCTCAACGTTATTTATTAAAATATTTATGGATATATATGAGTATGTTTGTTATACACTTTTTGTTTTGAAGTACGTATTTTAAAATATATCCTATCTTAAAATCTTCGATGAAACGTTTGGGGCATAATTTTTGGGTATAATTAGGTATGGAGGTAGCTGACACCTTAGATTAACACATTATGCCACTTTTTATTCCGGGAAAACATAAGATCCCTCGGGAACGCGGGTGAAACCACGGGGCGGAAGCTACTATAAATAAAATAAATGAATATTCATGAAAATTTCTTCACTTACAGTCACTCTAAACAATCAATAAAACGTACCAAACTATATAATCATATACTAAAAGTAGGACCTAGTTACTCATCAAGTCAAGTAATACGTTATGAATCTCTTTAATATTGACATAGGTAATAGGCATTGCAATTAAAATGGCTTTGGACTGAAGGATTAGAGATAGCAAAGCAAGGGCCTATTAGTACTAATGCCACTTCTGTCTGGTATCAGTCTGTTGCGATTAGGTTCGCCGCCATTAATAGGCCGTGGCCTGAGAGTGACTTAATTAGCAGAGTGAAGCATAGCTAGGGTGTTTTGGTACGAATACAGTATGTTGCAGTCAATACATTTTGGTGGGTTTTGAATGGGCCTGACGAGTACAACCTATTTTGTACTTTAAAAAAACAAACATTTGAACGTTTCGTGGTGTCACCGATTCCTCTTGTGGCGCCACTGACTTAAAAAAGACATTTTGACCGGCCGGCCTTGTGATTACAAAAATATAACTAAAAGTGTGTGTTTGGTGTTTAAAGTGGTGACTCCACGTAAGTCTTCCTCCAATATTCAGGCCCATAATATAAATTTATTTCAATACGCTAGGCGCGTACATTTTGGTCACTTCGACCCGAGATTTACCAGTTATCAAATCAAGGTAATTTCAACACTAAACAACTAATTCCACATAAAACACACATATTCACACATATTTCAAGTTAATTCAACATACACAAAGCTTTATTTCTAGTCTAAAGTTTGTGTTTTTCAATTTTTATTCAAGTCAATTATTGTAAGAGGCTATATTCATCATGGCGGTCAGTGAAAAAGTCGATCTCGATCGTTTGTTGCAACCATATGTCATTAAAAAAGAAATGTGTTTTCAACGGTTGCAAAGTCTATATGAAATGTCCAAAATTGTTTCGAGAGATTCTGATAATTACACGGAATTCGCTTTACGTGTAAAAGATATCCATGACTATCGAAAATCTTTTGAACATTCCATTGGTGAAATTAATATTTTGAGTAGCATTCACAAACCAAAATATAAGCCTAATTATCAAGATATGATATCCTTTGATGAATTGTACTATCGTGTCTTGTGCACGGCGGAAGGTCTGTGCGAAACGACGGTAGATCGCGAAGAGAAACATCAGATCGATGTGATGGCGGGACACACCGGTGTCGGTTCGCGACGTGCTAAACCGAGGTTACCGAAATTAGAATTGTTTCAATTCGACAGCAAGTTGGAAAATTGGCAAACATTTTTCGATACATTTTCCAGTCTTGTCCATTGTAACAATGATATTTCCAACATAGAAAAATATTACTATCTGTTGTCAGCTGTCAGCGGTTCAGCATTGACTTTAGTAAAAGGCATGCCGGTAACCCACGATAACTACCCGATAGTGTGGGACTTACTAGTTAAGAAATTCGAAAATAAGCGTGCTTTAGCTACGAGTTACTTAGATCGAATATTTCAATTTAAACCGTTGACGGTAGAGTCAGCCTCGGGATTAAGTACTTTCTTGCAAACCTTCCAAGAAAGTGTCAAAGCCCTGACACTTTTGAATATTGACGATTTGTCTAGTTTTTTGTTATTGTACATATCATTACGTAATTTGGACTCCAATACGCGTCGTGAGTTTGAGAAAATTACTGAACAAGATAAAATACCTACGTTCGATCAACTTATTACATTCGTAGAAAAACACGTACGTGTATTGGAACTATCTGAACCTAATTCGTATGGTCTTAAAGGTCAATATCAAAAATCGATTCAAAATAATTATAAATCTGCTTCGAATTCAAAATTTAATAATAGTAATAAGTCAAATTCAGGCAAAAATCTGCAAAAGTCGTGTTTGGCAACATCTAGTACCGAAGACAGTTCATTGAAGGATAAATTTAACAATAAATCAAACAATTTCAAACCGTGTGCCTTCTGCAATAAGGCCCACTCTATATATCGATGCTTCGAGTTCGGCGAGCTCATTCCGGCACAGCGGCTAGTTAGGGTTCGCGAACTTAAGCTATGTGAGAACTGCTTACGCGATGGTCACGTGTTGCACGACTGTCCATCAAAGATTCGTTGTGCAGTGTGCAAGGAAAATCATCATCATACTCTACATATTGATGAAACTGTTAGTCGGGTTCAAAAGGCAACGCTCACGTGCTCTTCGAATTCAACCGTAGTGTTGGGTACAGCTATTGTTCACGTCGCAGATAGTTGGGGTACTTTCCACGCCGTACGTGCAGTTATCGATAGCGGAGCTATGTCCAGCTACATGACTAACAAGTGTGCACAGCGCCTAGGACTGCCACGGAGTAAATGCTCCTTCAATTCGACAGGTATAGGCGGCATTCCCGTGCAAGATTTAGGGGTCGTTACGTGTTCTTTAAAACCAATTGATTCTGTTGGACCTAAAATTCTACCACAGGAACCTGATGTTCCTGCCGCGATGCTTTCTATCTTTGGTTATGTGATCTGTGGTCAAGTTACACTCGATAGTGATACTAAGGTTGAATCGTGTAACTTATTATCGATCAATTCTAGGGTTGACAAAATAATTAGTTCCTTTTGGGAAACCGAAAACGTGCCATGTGAAAAAAATCCTGAGGACGACTATGTCGAACAATGTTTTATGAATGAACACCAGCGCGACGATACAGGGCGTTACATAGTTCCATATCCATTTAAACCTGATTTCGAACTAGGTGATTCTTCTCAACAGGCTGTTCGACGCCTAATTAATTTAGAAACAAAATTATGTCGCTTACCGGCTCTCAAAAAAGAGTATGACAAGTTTATGTCTGAATACGAGTCATTGGGTCACATGACATGTTTAGGTGATATCGGTACTGTAGATTCAAGTTATATTATACCTCATTTTTGTATCCATCGACCGTCCAGTACCACTACAAAACTGCGTGTGGTATTTGACGCGTCAAGTAAAACTAGTAATAACAACTCTTTAAACTCCGTGCTATACGCCGGACCGAAACTCCAAGCAGATATAAACGAGATCTTAATCAATTTTCGAATACACGATATCTGTTTGTCGGGTGATATTTGCAAAATGTTTCGAATGATATTAATTAATCAAAGTCAACGTAAATATCAACACATTTTGTGGAGGTTTTCTCAAGATCAACCTATCCAAGTTTACGAACTTAATACCGTTACATACGGTGTCGCTAGTAGTCCCTACTTGTCTATTCGAGTGCTTCATCAGTTGGCCGACGACGATAAGAATAAGTTTCCTCTAGCAGCTAAGGTACTGGTGAATAATTTCTTCGTCGACGATCTCCTGTGTTCAGTTCCAACCTTGGAAGAAGGTATCAAACTTCAGGATGAGCTGTTAGGGTTGTTGAGCGGAGGAGGCTTCATACTTCGAAAGTGGTCCAGCAATTGTCCACAGCTTTTGGAACGTGTGCCTGCTGATCACCGTGAAACACCTGTCACTTTCGAAGACGACAAAGACTTCTCCATCAAGGTACTCGGTCTCCAGTGGTCACCCGCAGAAGATGCTTTCTCGTTTTCAACTACACCAGCGTCATCTATTGTTACGAAACGGAGTGTGCTCTCTGAAATAGGTCGTCAATTTGACCCTCTGGGATTTGTAGCACCCTGTATATTTTATGCCAAATGCTTCATGCAGAAACTCTGGCTTCGAAATCTCGGTTGGGATGACAGACTACCCCTAGATTTAGAGAAAGACTGGCATGCGTATGTTTCTGAACTTCCACTCTTATCAAAGTTTAGACACGAGCGACAGGCTACTGTCAAACAACATTCCTATTATCAAATTGTAGGATTTTGTGATGCGTCTACTCTAGGGTACGCAGCCGTAGTTTATTTACGGTCTATAAGCAGAGATGGTGAGGTTAAGGTCAGTCTTATTATTTCTAAATCCAAGGTAGCGCCCTTGAAGACTGTTTCTATCCCGCGTCTTGAGCTGATGGCTGCACACTTGTTGGCCAAGCTGGTAAAATATACCAAGTCAATTTTACTAGCTCAAATACCTATTCATGACACATTTTTGTTCACTGATTCATCTGTGGTTCTAGCGTGGTTGAACATTCCAAGTTACAGTCTAAAAACATTTGTAGCTACGCGCGTAGCTAAAATACTGGACAGTGTGCCCGGTGACGCATGGTACCATGTGAGCGGTGAATGTAACTCTGCTGATGTGTGCTCCCGCGGTGCTCTGCCCTCCACACTGCTGGCCATCCCAGAGTGGTTGTCTGGACCGTCATGGCTATACACACCACAGATGAATTGGCCGATTAAATCAATAGAACAGTTTAAATCGGAAAATGTGCCCGAACTCAAACAATCAAATATTAATTTAATTCAATTATTTCAATCAAACGATTCAAATTGTATTTATGACATGACAGATAGGCATTCTAGTTTTTCAAAACTTCAAAATATTATTGCTAGATGCTATCAATTTATCAATAATTGCAAATCAACCAAATCGAATCGCACAGTGGGGCAACCGTCTCTCAGCGACGTGAATAAAGCTCATGATATCTTAATCAAGACTATACAAAATCATTATTTTTCAATTGATATAGATGCATTGTCGAACGGTAACGGTTGTAGTAAGACTCTAAAGAAACTCAGCCCCTTCGTAGATCCCCTTGGATTCCTCAGGGTGGGGGGTAGATTGTCAGAATCGAGTCTTCCGTATCAAAAGAAATTTCCCTTGTTGTTACCTAAAAAATGCAATTTTACCAATATATTGGTAGATTATTATCACAAACTTTATTTACATGTCGGCCCCCGCTCACTTCAAAGTCTAATTAATCAAAAATATTGGATTATTTCAGCACGCAGCGTAATTCGATCTCGCATTTCAAAATGCATTTCGTGCTTCAAGGTTAAACCTTCAACTTTGCAACCTGTAATGGGTAGCTTGCCTAAGTTCCGAACCCAAGATGTTCATGCCTTCCACACAGTTGGTGTTGATATGGCCGGTCCCTTTTATACAAAAGAACACAATCGACGAAACGCCAAAATTTCGAAAGCGTATCTGTGTCTCTTCGTATGCTTTGCGACGCGCGCTGTGCACCTGGAAGTGCTGACAGCTCTTACAACCGAATTTTTCTTGGCAGCTTTTGACCGATTCACAGCTAGACGAGGTTTATGTCACACCGTGGTATCGGACAACGGTAAAAACTTTGTCTCAGCTGGTAGGCAGCTCGCTGAAATAATTCAATTTTATGAACAAAATTCGGTTCAAATGTCAACTGAATTTAATTCTCGAAAAGTAAAATGGCAATTCAATCCACCCACGGGAAGTCATTTTGGTGGTATGTACGAAAGCGGTATCAAGTCTGCTAAATTACATTTGAAGCGTGTCGTGGGTACGAAGGCGTTGTCGTTTGAAGAACTGACTACACTGTTCGCGCGGGTCGAAGCTGTTCTCAATTCGCGTCCCTTGTGCAGCTTGTCGGGTGATCCTTCTGAATTCGAAGCACTGACACCTAGTCATTTCTTAGTAGGCCGCGAATTATTGTCTGTACCTGAATTCGATCTGTCTGACCAGCCTGCATACGGGCTTACTCGATGGCAGTATGTACAGCAGGCTTCGCAACAATTTTGGAAGTTATGGAGAAAAGACTATCTCCACACGCTACAACAGCGTCAAAAGTGGTTCGACAAATGTCGTGATCTGACGGTGGGCGAGCTTGTACTTATTCACTCTGATGCTCCACCATTGCAGTGGCGTTTAGGGCGCGTTATTCAAACCTATCCCGGGCCCGACGGAGTAGTCCGTGTTGTAAGACTTCGCACACAAACCGGTGAACTTACTCGCCCCGTGGTTAAGCTTAGTCCACTTCCGAGAGATTCTGGCGAGGACTCAAATTAATTTTCTTTTATCAATTAAGTACAAGTTAGCTTTTAATTTTCAATTTAATGTTTCAAGTTTTGTTTTAGTTACTTAAACTTTAGGTTAGATTGAAACTTTCATTTACAATATTTTATCAAATACATACAATACATATACTTTTCAATTACACATACATACAGTCCACTACTCTACAGTCCACTGTACAATGCCTCCATCCCTGGATTGGTAACTGGAAATCTGGGTGATTTCCGGTGGGGGGTTTATGGTGGGTTTTGAATGGGCCTGACGAGTACAACCTATTTTGTACTTTAAAAAACAAACATTTGAACGTTTCGTGGTGTCACCGATTCCTCTTGTGGCGCCACTGACTTAAAAAAGACATTTTGACCGGCCGGCCTTGTGATTACAAAAATATAACTAAAAGTGTGTGTTTGGTGTTTAAAGTGGTGACTCCACGTAAGTCTTCCTCCAATATTCAGGCCCATAATATAAATTTATTTCAATACGCTAGGCGCGTACACATTTAGATGGATATATTATACTAGCTTCTGCCCCGCGATTTAACCCGCGTTCCCGAGGTATATTATGCTCCCGAGGGATAAAAAGTACCCTATGTGTTAATTCAGGATGTCAGCTAAATCCATATCAAATTTCATAAAAATTGGTCCAGCCGTTTGAGCATGAAGAAGTAACAAACATACTCACTCACAAACTTTCTCATTTATAATATGAAATAGGTTATGCATCTATATAGGTTATGAATAGGCTATGCAGCACTGTAAATCGATTTGAAAATAAGTTTGGGAGCAAACGAAAATAAATAAATCCATTTTCCACAAACTTATTCCTACTCATTATTTAATGATAAAGCATAAATCCTATTTGTACAAATAAGTTTAGTGCTGAGCCGTAAGTCGCCCTTAGCAGATTACTCCTTAGCGAAGCTTTCCGCTAAAAGGTAGTGGTCGCCGGAAATGGTGGGCGCGTGCTTATGCTCGTCTCTGTATACAAATAATCTTAAGATTATCACACGGAAACATATCAAAAATGCTTTAAACAAAAGAAACAAGGCAATATCATAAACTGAAGATATCTAATTCGAAACAGGCTTTTCTTGCCCAATATTTACAACATAATTATGATCTTTACATGTCTTTATCTCTTATAACTTTTAAGGAATAATAATAAGCCTATCCATATTAATGTTATAAATGCGAAAATTAGTTTGTTACCTTTTCATGCTTAAACCGCTAAACCCGATCGCGATGAAATTAGGACGAAAAAAACCTATGATATAGAGAAGGCCATAAGCTACTTTTTATCCCCGGCCAACTGCGCTGGAACACACCCGTAGGTGGTTTGCAAGATATTTTCGACTTGGGGTACCCTACTCAAAATATCAACTATCACCAAAAGCTCTGACGCCTCTAACTCATTGTATAATTTGGACTCACTATCATCTTCAAGGCATTCTGAGCTATAAATGAGAATCAGTGGTAGAGTCAATTTTAACGTTTTAGATTATAGGTATGACTTTGGAGTTTGACGTATACTATGTCAAATTGTGGAATCGTAGCTCTCCGCATTCTATTTTTATTTCTTACGCTAAAATAGAGTTGAGCAATATTACAAAATTTACGACTAGTCCACTCACACCTACTAAATCTATCAACTAATTAGGGTAAAATACTAAAAGTCATGTTATAATGTTTATTTTTAATCTGCCGACTCAGTTAGGTGGGAACTTTCCATCCTTAGTTCTCGCATTTCATAAATAGCCTACATAATATAACTTATTAGCAATCTATGAGAAGCTTGAACCGCCCACGTTAGGGTAATATTAATAGACTATAGGTATAGAGAAGAGATACACGAGTATCCTTGTTTGCAGTTTGCCTGAATGTATATAATATATTCAGGTAAGCAGATGTATGTATCTATCATAACAAAATCAGAGGAAGACCGAAGAAAGTATGAATGAATTTATTTATATGAAAGTCGATTAAAAATAGGCTAAGTTATGAAAAGTCAAAGGCGGAATCCTTTAGAAGTGTACTTGGGCTATAAACTTTATTGAAGCCTTACAAAGTTGAAGGGAAATTATAAGCGGTTTCGTTTAAAAATAAATTTTTAAACTTTGTCAAACAAAAAAAAGGAAAACGCAATTAAACGTGACGAGGTCAAGTGAGGAAATAAATTATTTATATTTCTTTTTAATTAATTTTCCATACTTACTAAATCTTAAACTCATTAAGTATCAACCCAACTTTTGTTTTTATAATGTGTAACTTGGATTCATACCCTAAAACGATCAAATTCCTTTTGTTGGTTAATAATACAAAATAACAATCGAAACGAGAAAGTATATCTATTTCTCCACATTTTATTTACAAATAAGACCGTAGTCAATATTTATTGACAACAATTGTGGAAAGCTTCACGTGTGATTCGCTTTCTCGCATTCGTTCACTTAGCCAAATGTTTGCTATTCTCGTATAACTCCTTTTACACTTTTGTTTGCAATAAAATGGTTCTGAAGAGTGACTGCATAAAGCCGGATCTGGGAATATGTGTCGGATATGCTCTCTTTACATTTATCGAGGTTACAGTTATATCTCCATAGTGACGGGAATGGTAGTATGAAAATATTATAATATTTTTTTTTGTTACTAAAATTAGGAATGTACTTTTTACGGTCTTGGTTGGTTAAGAATCCACCTATCACACCTCAGGTCGTGGGTTCGATTTACATTCAGCGCAAACATTTGTGTGCTTGAACATGTCTGTTTGTCCTGAGCTTGGGTGTATTATTTATATTAGATTATCTACAATAAGTATATATTTACAAAAAAGTAGTACCTATACCTACCTGTTGTAGTATATCAGTTATCTGGTTTCCATAGTACAAGCTCTGCTTAGTTTGGGATCATGTGAATAATGTCCTAGGATATTTATTTAACTTATTATAGGTTGGGAAGTAATGACAATATAGCATTTGGTTTTTTGCTATAAGTCAGTTCTTCATAATCATAAAATAAATTCAGGTTGAATTGACGAATTTTTCCCATCAGTGAATCTAGCGTGTTTGCATCTAACTGCCTCACAAATAACATATCGTATATTCCAAATCACTGTCGGTTTTATTGATCCATACAATACTGTCTGTAAGGCAAAGGTGAAACAAACTGGTATTACCTACACCTAAACAAAATTATCTCAAGCTATTTAAAACCTGTTCAAAATGAAAACATTCACGTTGTTCGTTAGCAACTTTTAGAGATTTCCGTTAATGAAGACACTTGGAAGTTAAATGACTTTTATGGGGAGCTTTTAAGCTTTGCCTACTTCTAGAAATATATAGGTATGTAAACTTGTAGCACTTTTGTCATTAGGTATTTGAACCATATTATATTCCAACCAGCAGATACGTAGGTTCTTATGTATTATGTCTGTCACAATCATTTCATTAGTGATGTAATGTTGTGCGAGTTATAGGTACAATTTATTAGTTAAAATATATATAAAGGCTTTTTTATCTTTTAAATTAGTTATAAAAATTTGTAATAGATGCCAAATGTAACATGTTTGAAAGAGTTGAACATAAGGGAAATTTTTTATTTATTGCCAGTTTAGAAACATTACCAATCGATAAAATCTTCACACTAGTATAATTGCGTTAAAACTTACACGAGGGAAAGTCAGAGGCCAAGCACAGCTCGGTAAACACGGTATTTCATTATTTCACTATTGTGACGAACAATGGACTGCTACGATCTGTCTGTCAGCCTGTCTCCGCAACAATAGGTCAGGACACGCCTTGTGATATGTCGGTGAAAGTAATGCGATCACATCACTAATCGCTAAGAAACGCTAGATATTTCTGAAGTTATATGTTAATCGAACGTTTATATGCAACCTTAAAATAAAAGTGATGTCGTTTCTTAGATGAGTTTCTCTGCGTATTTTTTGGTCTAGCTTTTTTTTCATTATTTAAAGAGTTTATTCGCTGGTGCGAAATGACACTATGTAAAATATTCAAAAAATCAAAATTTAAGTAGACGCTGTTTGATTTAAGCATATTGAACATACCAACTTTATTTTACTATAATAATAATATAATAGAATAGAATACAAAACATCTGTAAAATATGCAGACGATCATACATTGTTTTTAGAACGTGCAGACATGTTTTGCCGGGGAACCAATGTGCGAAATGTTTGGTAGGTGACCTAAAGTGGACACCTACATGGGCGTTGAATTAATAACCGGCTTCCATGGGATGCTCAAACTAAAAGTGCAATACTACGAAAAAATATCTGTTCAAATGAATATAAATTATTCAACAAAAATGTTAGTTGGCCCGGACGGAGCCTAATTACTGAGTTGTCTTACCTTTTTAAAAGAAAAAAATCTATTGTTGGCTCTCGAAAATATGCAGAACAAGCTTCCACAGGTTTTAATTATACAGAGAAAGCTAAATTAAAAAGCATCCAGCCTTACAGATCGCTATATTAAGGGAACCTTTGCACGACCTACTCATTTCTGACAAACATTCTGTTGTCTTTCTTTTTTTATTTACTCTGTTGATCCTTTGCACAAACAATTGAACAAGATGATTGTTTGCCAAATGATATGGTTTGGCGTTTGCGGAAATATTAGAAGAAGTTGGGAGTATTTTATTTATAAAAGGGACCATGAGGGAAGGTAAGAGCACGTCTTTATAGGAAGTTATTTATTTAGTTATGTTTTAGTTTAATATGTTTTGAGTAAGTAGCTAGTATTGCCAATGAACAAAATAACCGAATTATTAATTGACAATGAATCGATGATATTCAAAACCACATAAAATACCGCAGCAGTTTACATGCGTCATTGTAATTCGATATTATAATATTTATACTATTTATTTCAAACTTATTACTTCTTCTGTTTAAAATATACAAAATTTTCAATACCAACACCAACTGTTTAATACATATTTTAAGTAAGAAGCTCATTTTATGAAGGTATGAAACTGAAGGGTCGGCTGAATTACAAAACGCTATCTTGCGGCCTTGGAAGAGGCATTGGCCAGATTTATTGCCCAATTAATATCTTCGGTGTGGAGAAAAAAAATCAGAATCGGACCTCAAATAAGCTGATAATTGCTTATTTACGGGACCCTCAACCACGCGGCCCGTACGTGACTGACTCGTCGGAATTTACAGCGGCATTTTATGAGTAATGTTAATTAAAACAATACTGTACTAAAAGCAAATGCCGCGTTATGCGGTCTTAAAATAAGGCAATTAATTTTATAAACCAATAATATAAATTTAATTGTTTGTCACAGTAAAATTGTTACGACACGAGGTTTTTGTCATGAGGGAATTTTTAATTAAACGATGTATTCCAAACTTGTTGCATAAAGGTTGGTACTATAAGTAATACATCCAATAAGGAAAGTTTTTAAAAAGCATTTTGTGCGTAAATAGTTAAAGTAAGCTCGAAATAACAGTTTGATTTATAGCTTTGGGTTAGAAAAAAGAGGGTTCTCTTAAATTCGTGGTAGGTAGTTCTTATCTGAGGCCAATCGTAATCTTATCTCTGTGAATGAATACATATAAATAAATCTTTAAAAAAAATATCGGGTACCTAATGGTTTATTATGTTAATGGTGAAAATCTTGTAATTGGCCTTGTTTTCATCTGTTTTTGGATAATATTGTTATTAGGTTGTAAGTATTTCCTAAAACAAAAAAAAATCTGTAGAGTTTGTTTGTTTGTTTGAACGCGCTAATCTCTGGAGTTACCTACTGGTCCGATTCGAAACATTTTTTCAGTAATAGGAAGCTACGTTATCCCCGAAGATTTATATCCCGGGTACGCGAGTGTAGCCGCGGGGAATAGCTAGTAGTTTATAAGTATAATTTGTATGTCTGATTTTAGCGTTGACTAAGTTGACAGTTGTTTACCAACAGGTATTGCAATAGGGAACTATAGTTCTCTTCCAAGTTACTACTTTAGTTACCACTTTGGGTTATACGTTGATGTAGTGGCTAAACGTAAGCCAATGTACAGAAAAAGATAAGACTTGTTAGCTCATAATATTTTATCTTATTTCATCCGATATCATTAGACAACAGCTTGATGTTTTATTTAACGATAAGATAACCCGAGATAAAAAATATTTTGACATATTTTTGTTTAGGTTAATTAAAAGGGCCATAATCATTTATGTTGACCGTTGATCTAGATAATAATATATCCTAGGATGAATAATCCTACTTAATATTATAAATGCGAAAATTTGTGACTATGAATGTATGGCTGAATGTTTGTTACTCTTTCACGTAAAAACTACTGAACGGATTTAGATGAAACTTGGCACGTAGAAGGATCATACCCTGTAATAATATATAAGTTACTTTTTATCCCAGGAAAACCTAAGACCCCTCGGGAACGTGGAACGTGAAACCGCGAGCAGAAGCTAATCTAAATATATAAAAGGGAAGCGTGACTGACTGACTGATCTATCAACGCACAGTTCAAACCACTGGACGGATCGGAGCCTAACGAGGTAAAATAGTTAGGGGGGAAAGCTAGTTATATTATATATACCTACAAATGACAAGCTATTGGTACATAGCGACACCAAGACCTGCCTTGCCTGCTTGAAAGGGCAGTAGTGTTCAATCTTCGTAATACCGGGAATAACCCTTAAAAGAATATTCTCGACACCATTAGTTCGCGTATGACCTTTGGGTATTCGTCCACGCCTTCCAAAAGTAGATCTATGGATTTGATATCCTAATATAAAAATATAATAACAGCTGTTCTTTCATCTCATCTCATTAACACACTAATATTTATAATGGGGAATATTTGGATGCTTAGATGTTTGTAACTCTATCACGTAAATAGCTCAACAGATTGGATAAAGTTATAACACTATTATGTGTTCTGGATTAACACATGAGATACTTTTTAGCAGAAGCAAATATAAGATAGTAGAAGTATAAGATTCTATACCTATATTCGATACCTTTGAGAAACCTACACGTTCATAAATCTTTAGTTCTTATAAGATTTATTTCAAATAATTGTATAGGTTTCTATATAATTATTTTATTAGGTTAAACAAAAGCTCGATTAGAGTTAAAAACAATATCAACGAAAATTAAATTTAATCCGATTCCAAGATAAATAAGTTATTAAGACCGATGAGGAAACGAATGAAGTTATGTTAGCTGTATTTCGGCAGGAGTCCAGGAAAGTTCGATGTGATTCGGCAACTTGGGCCTCTAAACTTATCAAAGTGATTTGGCAAACTTGCGCGTGAACTCTTTGAAGATGCTTTCAAGCGTATGTATTTAGGAATGTGTTGTGATTTGTTTTAGTTTTCTGTTTAGTTTTGTAATATATTTATAAGCCTCTTTTATATTCCTTATTGGCTTTCGTGCATGTTTGAAGTTGCAATTCAAATCGGCTATAAATGCTACACTTAGATCTTCTTTATTAAAGTTACGTACCTAATTTTTATTTTAAGTCTTTAGGAAATAGTTACCAATTCATAAACGATTTCCCAATATTACCTCAAGTTATATTATTCCGGCAAATATCGTCAGAATATTTGTGTTTCCGATTCATGTAAGCAATCAGATCTAAAATATATTTTGCGTTGAATACGGGTGCGAACGAGGCTAATCTCCCCGAGTCGGCACATCACAATGTTTGATACGCGCTCAAAGCTCTCATGACATCAACGAGCGATTTATATGAATTCGTAAATAGTACGATCGACGGCTTTTCCTGTATAATATGTCGAGCAAAGAATGTTCGGGACGTTTACAGAATAAGGCTCTTATATTTCATCGGTTGGGTACGTAATTAGGTTACCGTAGCTGTTGCGGAAAACTCGGAGGTCTCTTGAACTGACGAAAGCATCTGTTACTTAGTTTAGTCTATTATACAGGTTCATTAACCTCTCTAATTATTATTGTGTATATTTTGTGTGTATAAAACAGCAGTTGTTTTATCTCTAATGATCACTGCACTCGTTTTTTGACGGCGAAAGAAGGTATAATACTTAGTAGTTTTGCAAGGACGACGCTTAGAAAAGAATCGCATCTACATATACGCGTATCTCGGCCTCGTCATCATCCCTGATGCAACCCGTAAAACATTTTCATATGTCAGTAAAATATGCAGTGGCAATAAATCATAAATTGTCACAACGCACGTTCTTGTGCGGCTTGATATCGAACAGTTTTAAAAACCTCGTGAACGAAGTTTGTCTGGAAGTATATAATATTTCAAGTTGAAAATTGTTCTCAATAATATTTCATTCAACATAATATCACACAATATCTTTTTTTTTTTTTTTTTTTTTGAAAGGACTAAGTTGGTAGCCTCAGATGGCTGCAACAACCTTACCGGACAAATCGGCGAGCGCAGAGGGCTCTCAGCCGGGTAATATTTAGGTAACAACGCCTGAGGGCACCCCCGAATGGGGTACGAACCTCGGCTCAGGGCGTTACCGGGGGAGGGGGAGGACTTTGTACGAGTTACGACTAATTGGGGGCGGTCGGATTACTGTAGGCAGCTCGGGCCGCTTGAACGGGACGAGACTGAGTGGGACGTCGCGGCGGTCCTCGCCGTCGAGGACGGTAGCGTGATCGGTTGTGTGTAGTGTGTTGTGTACTTTTACGAGCTTCGTCAGCTTCGATCTGAGCTAATGTAATAGGGTCATCCGGCTCGCTGAGGGCTTGCCTTGGTCTATGGATACGGAGTATACGGGAGGGCGTGTACGTTGCGGCTTTCACTATAAGAGGGTTGCGGTGATTAACGGCGGTATTGAAAAATCTGCGTGAGGTGCGTTTTATAAATTGTTTTATCGTGGGGAGACCTAAGTCAATGTGGAGATTTTCATTACGCATGTACCACGGGGCGCCCGTGGCCTTGCGCATGAAGCGAATTGAATTGAATCACCTGAAGGCTATGGATCCGTGATGGAGCTGCATGTGCGAACACAGTACTAGCATAGGTCATGATGGGGCGGATACACGTGGTATAAAGTCTAACCTTGCTTTTAAGTGCAAGTTTAGATTTACGATTTAATAAAAAGTGGAGGCGCCCTAAAACAAAGGCGGCGCGCGCGCGGACCGCTTTAATGTGGGCATCAAAGGTCAAACGATCATCGAGAGTTACTCCGAGATATTTGGCTTGCCTTTCCCAGGGGATTGGTTCACCGAATAGAGTAACTGCCTTTGGAGGGGAGGGGGTACCTCGATGGTAGGGTCTGTAGAATAGGACCGCCTGGCTTTTGACAGGGTTGATCTCGATCCTCCATTTCCGAAACCAGGCGCCTAGGGCGTTAGCCGCGGTTTGGAGGTTCTTAACAATGACTGAGGGGGACTTACTAGAGCAGTAGACCGCGGTGTCGTCCGCAAAAAGTGCTAACTGCACCTTGTCGGTCTTTGGCATATCACTCGTGTAGAGCGAAAATAGCAAGGGGGACAGTACCGAGCCCTGTGGGACACCGGCACCGATAGGGTGAGGGGAGGAGAGTGCGCCAGGAATGCGATATCGAAAGTGGCGATTTGACAAATAATCTCGTAAGATGAGCACGAGTCTATGTGGGACACCTAAGGTAAATAGCTTAAAAATTAAGCCATTGTGCCACACTTTGTCAAATGCCTTCGCGACATCGAAGAATAGGACACCTGTCATGTTGCGCTCTTGGTACTGAGAGGAGATGTGTTCAACAATACGATGGACTTGTTGAACACAAGAATGTTTGGCTCGAAAGCCAAATTGTTCATCAGGGATGAGTTTATTGGCGTCGGCATATGTTTTGAGGCGGATATAGATCAGTCTCTCATACATCTTGCCCAGGACATTTAATAGACTTATAGGGCGGTAACTGGAGGGCTCGGACCTGGGTTTGCCGGGTTTATGGATTCCAATGACATGGGCCTCTTTCCACTGATGTGGAAAAATATTACAAGAGAGGGCAGCGTTAAATATGGAAGTTAGCAGTATTATGAGGTGGGCGGGGAAGAGTTTTATCACTTTGTTAGTGATTTTGTCCGAGCCCGGGGCCTTCCGCGGGTGTAAATCCCTGATGATCGATTTGACCTCGTCAGGGGTCGCCGGAGGGAGGGGGTCATCCTCTTCGCTGAGAGGGGGGGGTGGTAACGGGAGGGCGGCTCTCCGTTCAACTTCAGAGTACACAATATCTAATTCGACTTAATCCGGTGGTAGATAAGAGTGGACAAATGTTAGGGTGACTTTAAGGTTTCGAGAACGAATAGGTAGTTCTCCACAAATTGGTTCATCAGTGACAATTAACACTCAACTTCATTGTCGGGAGAATAGAGAATATAATCCCATCGATCAGCTGCCTTCATTTTGTCGTAGACGCTTTCCCCCATCCTCACGCCATTGAATTTAAATCAGTAAAAGTATCAAGAGATTTAATAAATCCAATCTATATCGGTTTAGCGAATCTTTGATAAGGCCAAGATCTCTTAGATGTTTCTTTTATTACGTCTTTATACGCTTCAACTAGGTATGGATGTAATGTTGTATTTAATTCAAGGATTGAAACGTTGTCGTAGGAACTACCACAAATCGTAGCATTATGATATATTCCTCATATGAATTTTAAATGGGAACTTTTATCTATTTCTGGAAGAAATTGGGGAAGATCTGCCGTCCAGCGGCAATCTACTGATGTGTTTCATCAGCTGTATTTGATAGCCTTCTATGTATTTTAAGGGGTTCCCATACATCATCTGATATAGCTAATGTCCATAGGTAACGGTTTCCATTTACCATCACAAGGACCACCGCTGTTTGCATGTCGGCCTTCTAACATATAATAATACAAAACAAAACAATATTTTCACGACATTAAGTAAATAAATTAAAGGAGTTATAGTTTCATTTAAGAATGTTCTTAGAAGGTGATGAAAACCACTCATAATCGTGTGATATTTGCGTTAAGAATTACATTATTAATTCCCAGCCCGCACCAGGAGCATAGAGATCACAAGAGCCTAGCTATTAAACGTATTCATTTGCTATTAATTGAGACGTGACAGACAGCCGTCGGTCTCCACAAACCCACGTCAATATTCTGTGTTTCTTAGTTACACCTTACACTTAACACAATAAGGCTTAAACTCTATTGTCATGTTTAGCTGAGGGTTATACGAATATACGATGGTATCGGTCAGCAGAACAACAACTGTTAGGTTGTTCTCACGCTCTATTTGTGGGTTTCAAAGCTTGACTGTCGACAAATATAGATTCAATAAATGTTTTGACTATCTATTTGATTGATGGATTTCTGAGTCTGGATTAAATATTCCGCGAAAGCGAGTTACGGTTAATTTCTTGAAATAAACCTACTGTGGTTTTCAATCAAATTATTCAGAATTTTGATCGGAGTTTTTCCTCTTTTAATAGTATCGATTACTTGAATAAACTTTTCCTTCATTGTTTTTATAAAGAGGGTAAAGAAAAGTGACATATATACTAGATATACGAATCCTTTATGTCTAGTAAAGTCTCTAACATGGGCTCAAATAAAACTAGAGTGAAACCTTCATTCAGATTGTGAATTTTTATGTCTACTTATTGTGGCTGATTTTATTGAGACACGAAGATATAAGCTATTTGTACAATCTTCTGTCAATAACATAACTAAGATTATTCATGCCTATTAGTGGATTTACCAATTTTAGTTGCTCTTCTTTTTTTTATTTTCTCTCTAGCTGCTTGTTTGATTCCGTAAATCACTTAAATTAAAAAAGAAAAATCCCATGGTTAAGGGTTTTCTTTTTTATTTAATGGTCTCGTTAGGGCGGAGCTCAAGAAATTAAGGAGCTTGTTAATTAATCACTCAACAAATTCTAAATAGGTACGTAGATGTGGATAAAAATGGTAACAAAAAGTATGAGAGCCTGTTCATAAGTTCGTGTCCGGCTTCTATCAATTTATTAATAAGGTTACGAACTACTTTATTTATTTACTTGGTTATCAAACAGAATTTAAGGATTAAAATGTTTCAGCAGTAAAAGTAAAAGAACAGTCTATAGATCTGTGTCTACTACAACTTTTTGCACCGCCAGGATCTGCTGGATCAGATGACATTGGGGGAAAGGAAGGGTAGCTAACAGTGCTGCATGCAGCGCAGTTTTTGTGACTGTGTCGCTACAGCTGGGGCGCGGGGGCGCTTCAAAAAGACACGATGATTGCAAGCACAGATTACTACGTAATCGCAAGCCCGTAGTTAAAGTTTGCGTGCTCTATTAGCGTGATGATTAAGTAACTACTCGTTGTTGATGATCATAGCCTCATCTAATTATGTAGATAGCTACATCAATTTAATAGGGTCGTATATCAGCTACCTTCACAAACCGACAAATCTATGATAGTGTATAGTCTATGTTCTTATTTTAGGATTGTGTTATAAACACACACGTTTTAATCTGTCGAGGCGGTCAAACATGAAAGATTTACAAACAAATTAACCGACGATGATTCATATTTTTATATTAGTGGGTTTTTTAGTTTGCTGCTCGGCTTTAGACAGCCTACGAACCGTTTATAAATAAATTATGGTGCCGATTCTGTTGTTTATGAACTTAACTAATATAAGTCAAGTCACCTCTCTTTCATGTTAACCTTATTGAAAAAGTTTGAACAATTTTAATTCTGTCAGTTTAGACGATGCCGTCGTAATATACGGGTAAATAGTCGTGAATAAAGATCGCGCTTGTATTATCCATGGGTCCGTTCATATTTAGGTACCACTATATTTTTTACCTGTGTTAATAAAATGAAAATTGTAATTTTGTTAAATTTAATACCGAGCCCAACAATAAAAATAGATGGTACTTATTACAATACGTTATTGCAAGTCGTGATTTCTGAGCAGCTTGCCTCCATTACAGTAGGAACAACAAATAGTCTAACAAGAACAAATATTATTCCTCATAGGTGTATAAAACTGTCTGTTACCGACTCATAACTCGAGGGTTTGGTAAACGAATGAAATGTATGAATAATGTATGGTTGCGTTCAGTCCGACAGCAATACAGAGTAATAATATTACGATACTCGGCCGACGTATCACTTACGTAACGTCGATTACGCGCCCGGTGAAAGTATTCATTGTCAGCATTAGGATTGCCGAATACCGTCATTATACCTAGTCATTAGTCAAGTCTGACTATTGATATTTGGCTTTTAAAATCTTATGAAAAAAATGGACCAAGGTTAATTCGGACTTCTTTTGTCAAAAATCAAGACACCCTTACATAGATGTTTACGAACCAATAAACGTATAGAAACTTTTTACGTAATATCAAATATCTCTTTTACCTCAGAAATGGTTTGAGGTGTCAAGTCGAAATTAATAAAATCTTTATTAAATACTGTATATTCAAGATTTTAATACCACAAGTACCTACTAATTGAAATGACTTGAAATTTCTTAAAAAGTTAAAACTAAATTTGCGATTAATTTCAAAAAACGTATTACGTGAGCGTCCGCATAGATAAAAAAAATATGTAAATGGCACGGAACCCTCTCAGAACCGTTTTTATTAAGTACTAACCTGAGTCAGCGAGAAAAACTTGTACTTGACCGCATTATTCATTGACTGAAATCAAAAATGAAAACTCCAAACATTTTTCACCAAGTCAATATTTATTCAACTATTTTCATTTTTTATGCTATAAAATGGTCTGAAATAAAGCATCATGACCGTGTATAAAAATGAAATATACTGTAAACGAGTCATGCCGCAGCCGCACTGCTATTTGTTTATTGACTAGTGTCTGTATGATATAAAAAATACAAATTTAATATTTTGATGCCTTTTCAATTATGTCTGACCATTATAAGAGTAAGTAAGTATTCTATCCCAGCAAGGTAAAAAATAATATGTACTTTTGACGCAACTGAAACTAATTTGTAAATGACCATAGCGTCAAAATACTACGAAACTACACTTCAGGTCAACAACAAATACCTCAGGTACAGTCTACGGTTTATGTTTGGTTTACAAGTAGCCGATGCTCGCTTCAAACACCGTAAATGGAATTGGAGGGGGCGGTGAAGTACTTTAATCTATTGAAGTTTGTGGACGGTATTATAGCAGCATCTATTCAAATACAATTTTAATATTGTATAGAATATTTCAAGTTTAGTAAGTTTATATTTTAAAGTTCCGCACAGACTTTTAGGAATTGCCACTTGGTGGTATTGATATAACAAGAAAAACTAATTAATATTATTTACATAAGTTCGGTTAAAAGTCTGCTGATTTCAGTGTTGTTAAAATAATACATGTCGCCTGTTTAACAGTGTTGCACGTTGTAGATAGTACAGCGTCGACGTCGGTTCGGTATTACTGGTATTACTATGTATTACGGAGCGGTGGGCGGGCGGCCGCGTGGGCGCCGCCGTGACGTCCGCACGCCCACCGCTACGAGTTGCACTAGATATTTTTTACTATTTTTAATTCTGAAAATGAAAACCGAGAATTTAAATTTCACTACCGTTGTTTACAATAGTTTATTTGTTAGTTAACTTTGTCGTTGTCTAGGTTGTCGTTGACAACATTTTTGATATAATCTATTGTCGTTGCATCAACAGAGAATTAATTATTCCGTAATTGCTACCTTGCGCTAGAGCATCATGCACTCTTTTCTACATTATTATTGTATGGATTTATCTATAATGAATCAGATCATTTTACAATTCGTATATTTGCAGTTAATAAATCTTCAGTGATCTATTTTAATTAAAAATTAAATCTTTTAATCTAAATATAAATCTTTGTATTCTCAATCTCAAAACCTAAAGCGAAAACAGAAATACTATTTCCTGTGTTCATTTCTCATGTCCGCAGTGTGAAGTATCCGATCCAGTGATTTACAGTATTTGATTGAGCCGTCAGTGGGCGTAGCGGGTACGTTCTACGGGCAATGTTGACATTTCCCCCGACGCGCGACGGGCCGCCACCGCACCGGGCCAGCCGCGGCAGACTAGCCAAACCGAGTCGAGCATCGTAGGCGTACCACTCCTACGAGAAAACTGCTCATTACGTTGCATAGAGGGAGCTTAATTGCATTGGAGTGGTAGTGGGAGATACTATTTTATTTATAAACTAAATGTAATTGGTAAGAGATAATATTTCGATGGATTTGACAATCATTGTCACACAATATACGCTACAGACTAATTTCAATTGAATATATTGTGAAGGCTAATATAGAAAAACCAACTGATTTGTCATGGAGGAAGGAACTAAACATTAAACCGTAAAAGAAAAAAATAATGACAAGGACTGACTACCACGTAGAAGTTGAAGCTTGGTTAAAGAAAAAGTTTGCATTAGTTATAAATCAACCTTTTATATGGTAGATTTTTAAAATAAACTTCGTTAATCCCACTTAGAGATCATGAATGAGCAATCATGAATTAATTAGAATTTTTAATCGCATGGCTCATTGGAGCTTAAAACATCTGTGTCTAGAATATTTTTGACGACGTGACGGTAAAAGAAGATGTTAACAGTTTTATCCTAATTAGGACTCAGCTGAGGCCAGATGACAATCTCTCTTAATTTAACCATTTATTACCCCTTTTGTTTCGACGACCGCTAGTTATATAAAACAGAATTGTTTATTTTATTTAGCGTCCTTTATCTAAATAAATTCAACGATTTTGCTTCAACTCTTTGTTGAAAAGTAAATTTGTTATGTCAAAACAAAAGATTAGACTTGATTATCAAAAAAAATACTGAATTTTGTTGACAAAAGAATAACGTATCATTATCGTATTACGTATAATAGGTATATCTAATAGATACAACAAGGTAGGTACAAGTGTACTTAAAAAAGTGACATCTACGTTACGTCTCTACCTTTCTAAATAGATATCACACGGACGAATCACTTGATTCTATGTGACCTTTAGGCATTGAGTGCAGGTATTGTGTAAAGTGTCTCACGCATGTAAACTTTAGCCTTTAAGTATGCTAAGAACTTCACAATATGCTTATATATACTATACTTTTATTATATATAGATATAAGTCCGATTCCCAAGTGCTAACTTAAGTCCCGACACAGAATAAGTAACAAGTACCTCACGGTTGTAAATCTTCTTTTGTCGGTATGAAGCTATTTGTTTGACCGACCCCTTATCTCATCCTTTCCTCAGGTCGGATATGGGACCTCCCAAATTATTTCCTTCCGAAAAATATATGTTACGTTACATCGATTACAAGATATATAACACTCGGTCAAAGCAAATGATTTTTGAGAAAATGAGTTAGTTGAAAATTGAGCATTCGTTTTTAAGACAAATAAACTCTACGGCCTCAATTTCTTTATTGTACTTTATGCCTGTAAAACGGAAAAAAGTGTATTAGGTAAGGAGGTAGGTACAAGCTATAAAAATCCCATTCGCGAGCTTGGGAAATTCGGGCAACCAGCGGAGCGTTAGGTATTTTACGACATTCGTTAAATTAGGCCACCAGCAACGTAGATGTTTAATTTTATATAAGTATTGTACCCATAAAAGTTTCAACTAAAACTTGTTTGTTATTATGTAGGGTTTTTAATAAAACTTCAGCGTAGGCCGAAAGTGCTTACAGAACATAATAAAAGAAAGTATTTTGTGATTCTTTAAAACATATTGGACTTTTTCAAACGGTTTTCTGAAATCGTAGCTACTGTTAAATAAACTTACTTCAGTGACTTAAATAAGTATATATTGTTTACTCAACGATAAATATCGTTAATAAATATGCTAGGAATATAAAAAAGTTGTCAGAACTTATTAAGTTTAATGTTCCACAGAATTATTAAACTATGGCGATGTTAAAATATCATCGTTACTGAAATGAGCGCTGGTGTTAGAATAATTAATCTAATTTCCTCTGAAATGGACACCTCAACGATCTTGATGTTTCTATGAACGATTATACCTATCTATACTACAGGAAAACTTTCCTTTAGTCTGTGTGGAAGGAAAAGGTGTGTTGCTATAAATTTGCTTTTTTTAACAGTCAGTATTTATAATCAAATAAAATAAGTTACTTTTATTGCATATTTAAAAATATAGGTACAGTTTCGGAATAATCAAATAAAATCGCTTTTAACTGTCGTATTTTTAATATTAAGAATACAAAACCAAGATATTATTATTATACTTAGTAGGTATAATCATACCATAACTAAAATAATCTTTTAAAACTTATAAGAATCTCGTGGCAAAAGCAATTTTCCAAATCTAACATAAAAAATCAAAGTTCAATCATATAAAAAAAAAACAATGATAAGATTGCTATAAAGCAGGAGATACATTAATTAAACGTAAACTATAGTGTAACAATGCTTACAGTTAAACTACGCAGTTTGTGTGGCGTCGCAGTGAAACGGTCGCGTGGAGGTCGAGCCGAACGCCCCGTCTGACCTACGCTACGTAGAGTACTCCTGCCCGTTTGAATACACCTCCCAAATGTTCCGAATTCAAAATTCTAAGTTAAATAGAATAAAGAAAGTGGAAAAGTGATAAACAGCTTTCCAATATACTATAAGTAGAATTACCTTCACTACCCTACTTGAAAATCGAATAATGTAGAGCTTATTTTTGTTTGGAGAATTCAGCAGAGTTTTAAAGTTTTCCGTATTTATTTATTACTAACTAGGTGTTTCCTACCGTTTCGCTCGCATACTTGGGATAAAACAGTTGTCTATAATACTCAAGGATAATGTAGTTTACTATTAATGAAATATTTTTTTGATTTGGACCAGTAACTCCCTAGGTTTCCTGCTTACATCCTAGTATAGACTACAGATGACATATAGAGACAATGTAAGTACTCCCATAACAAATTATTATTCTAGAAATTTGTGTTCCAAATATGTCCCACAGGTTCTAAAACGGATAAAAAATAATAAATAAAGGATATTTCATCATTATATAAATCATAAAAATCTCTCATCTCCATAAAATACAATAGTCACAACTCTCGACGAATAAAAAGGTACGACCCCAAGTTCTAAGTGGATGATAGTATATCTCAGAATGGAGACATAACTTAAGATGGCGATGTTGATCCTTTGTTCCAAGAGCATTATTTTTAGATAATCGTTATAGTAAATGTGGTTTCGCGGGGAAGTTACGCCCGACCGGCAATTTGTCTTCAACGGGTTGGTACTAGACTGAATAAGAATATGGTGCTTGTAAAGCCAGTGTAGTTAAATGTCTGCAAGTATTTATGAATTCTATATGCGGGATATCTTTTTCATCAGTTTCTACTCAGCGATTTAGTGGCTATTTTAAATATAATTTTTGTCTCGTCAGTTTAAGTGTATACCGAACCAGTAGTAGAGTCAATTGTAACTTTCGATGTTCATAAGTGCCTCAATCGAATAAATGAGATTTATTTTTTTAAAGGAGATTGAAATCATTCTAAAGAAATACTTGAAATCTAAAACGTTTTTAATGAATTTATCGTAGGTAGATTACGTGACAATACTCTATAAAACAGTTTAATTTTTACAACCGGTAAAGAAATAACAGGCTATATTTACAAAAAATGTTATAGACTATATAATAGAGTGTGAAATAACTGTCAGGTGCATTAGACGAGGCAAACTTCGACTGAATAATTAACCGATATCGGAGTCATTTCGAACGTCATGTTTCGATCAAACCCGCCCATTAAGCTTGCCGTGAAGTCAAATGTAATATTTGCTTCGTCATGGATAAGCTTGGAAGGTATCTTGGAACATACCTTCTTATTCATTTTTAAATTGAGAAACAGGTGAAAATATTATCTTTACTCTTGAATAACTAACTAAACTGCTCTAATTTGACTATTGATTTTAAAACAGGACCAAAGAACGCATTTAGTAATCGAGACATTTAAGTTTCAGGTTTAGCAACTTTAGGTACTGGCTAGAGTAATTACCTACCTTGGTAAAAGCGGAAATTCTATGGACAAGGATAAATTCTTTAAAAAAAAGAAAAAAGCAAAGATTATATTGTCATAATGTCATTTTTGGAGATTTAACATGAAACCAGTGTAACAATTATTGGAAATTACTTTTATGTGAATGTGGTATAGTACATTTATAAAACCTGGCTCCTGGTTAACTCCTGTGGTAAACCTTATTGCGCCATAAGCGTACAAGGCTAGATGCGAAAGAAAAATGTAAAAAATAAATAATGGACTTGCTATAAATAAATTCTGTAACAACTTGAGCACTTCATATCATAATAGCGAGAAGAATAAGTAGGTAGGTACCTACTTACTACTTGCGCAACATTATTATACTTCGCAATGATTCAAAAGCAGCTGGTAAAAAATAACAAAATAAACGATACCGAGCCTGAAGGCTGAGCTGAAGCTCAATTAAACAATTAGCGCTTGAATAAACAAACACAAATACATTGAATCAACACGCTCGCAAGATGCTCCTCAGATTATTTGGATTCACAGGGTATGTAACTGTGGTACAAAGACGTCGTTTAGTAATCATTCTTATTCGAGTAAACGCTTTATTACTCTCAACGTAAATCGACACCGAAATGGAGAATTCACATGGTAAACAAGCAGTGGGAGCAACAAGTCGCGAGGGCGGCTTTTCGATGAATCCCGTACGACCTCTTCCGGTCCTTTATGACCTTTGTGATCGCATCTATCTTCCACCCACGAGTTCTGATGGATTGATCCCGATCACTGACGCATGGCGTTTAGATAACACAGGAATTTTATCGAAAAACTTAAAAAGATGCGTACAATGTGAAATTCCTGCAGCGCTGTTATCCGGTGATCACTTTAACAAATTGGTAAACAGAAGCAGCTTAACATAAATAAATATTATGTCGTAGGTAAGCAGCATAACAAAAAAACAAATAGTAGTGTACCATTTGTGTCCTTCCCTATGGGGCGGCACTGTATGAAATTGTCGGTGTCGGTGGTATTTCTCTGGTATTGGTGCGGTTCCATCGCTCGTAGTGGTGGCAAGTCAGCAATCATCGTGTTGATTGTTTTGTTGTAGAGCGCTGCGATCGCGTGGCGACGCGGCGCGGTGCGCATTGAAGACTGGCTGGCGATGGCGCGCAATTCGCCAGAAAGGGATGGGATACTCCACGCATGCGCTAACACAAACGCGGGAAGTATTTTCTAGAAGCGACTTCCGCAAACAGTGCACCGGGGAAAACCGCGAAACGTGGTTGACATTTGACTTGCGAGTGCTATATGATTTGATAGACATATGCTACACTACACACAACTAATTTACGATGTTGTTTTTGGAATAAATGAAAATATATCTATTATACGTATACGTATAATAGACAATAACGGCAGTGTTTTACTTATACCACGCCCAGTAAGATTTCATTGCAGTATCTAGCCAATAAACAGAATACACTTACCACTTCGGAAGTTGGCATCTCTTTGTATAAATGTCATAACCTTTCCGAAGGACCTTTTGTACTAGGGTAGGTAGGTATATTCTTGGAGTGCGTGGGCTTTTCAGAGACGTGGACATTTTACGACCTAAGTCAGAATTCAGTACCTATTAGCGTTTCCTATTTAAAATAAATACTAAAAGCTAATAAGGACATACACAAAAACGAAGGTTAGGGACCGACAGACCTGTGTTCCTTGAGTATCGACACATTGCGTGTTGCATCGCCGCGTTCATTCGTGGTCTCCCAAAGCTTCCTTCCTACTGAGGAAGATAGGTTAGTGTTTGACCAACGGAACAAACCGGTAGATATTAGTGATATATTCTCCACACGAGGGTACTTGATTATCGTTCCGACTTATGTTTTTTATGTTATAGTTTTTAAAATTGTCAATCAAAAGTTATCAAAGGATTGTTGAACCTTGAGAACTTTGTGTTATAAAAACTAAAAACATTCCAACTAAAATTATAAAAGCCAATAAAAACGATATATTCGAAGATATAATTTATAATTCCCTCAAATTGAATATTTAACGAAATAAAAATGCTGAGCTCCCAGATTTCCGTCATTACCGTGGAAACGATTAAGTAGGACATCAGGTCAAGGAAGGCCCGCGTCCTCGAGGCCGGATACCTTGGCCAACAAACTCGGCTTCAATATCTATTAGTTTCCAATTTGATGTTATGTTTATGATGTAATGTTATATTTTAGAAATTATTAGAATAGGTAAATATAAATATTTCTATCGTTATGCAAGGAGTTAAAAAAATCCCATAAAAAGTTTTCGAGTTTGACGTCTTTCCTCTTAAGTTTTAAAAGAAGAACGCGGATCTTTCTAATTACATAAGATTTCAACTTATGTAATATAAGCTTTCATGATATCATCAAAGGATGATAAAGGGTAGCTAAATTAATATTCGTAATGTAAGTTAACCTTCTATAGTAGATTATTCCTTTCCATTTCATACTATTTATATTATGATTTTTATTCAGCTAAAGTATGATCCCATAAATAAATGTTAAAATACTTAATATGTTTTGATTTTTGTTGTATAGAATA
The DNA here is from genome assembly GCA_963555595.1 of Tethea ocularis. NCBI lineage: Eukaryota > Metazoa > Arthropoda > Insecta > Lepidoptera > Drepanidae > Tethea > Tethea ocularis. Next base: position 5,418,154 of record OY741972.1, on the reverse strand, counting down.
GACTAATTAATAGTACTTACCATTGAGTTAAATTGTTTTTTTTTGTTTTTAAATTGTATGCTTATCTAGTAAAGCTTAAAGCGATTCATTAACCCAAACGTTCAAACGAATACATCATCATTTTACATTTGTATTTGAAGTAATTTAATAAATTAAATCAACCCCATAATGTTACAAACCCACATAAACAAAAGGTCCCTCAAGTTTAACTAAGCACTGCTGGCCAAATATTTGAAGGTCAAATCTGCAAAAAAGGTCCAAGGATGTGTAATCGACCCTTGATAAACACCAATGATGTGAAAATATAAAGTAAAAGTCTCACTTAACTATCATTTTACCGCACTTGCGTCTATTCTTGTCGGGTAGAGCATAATTTGAACGATATCATCAGAAGCGAGCGCTGTTTTTCTCAACAATCCCCTTTAGAAGATGTCTCGAATCTCGAAGGTCGTTTTGCATGACCGAGATCACTGATATTGCCCTAATATAAGTGTAGTGGGTCTTTACGAGGTACTCAACGAGACATCAAGAGAGATAATTTGCTTCGACGTGTGATAAAATCGCACGCAGTCCTTATATAAAGCTCGCTGCATTCGAGTCGCCCCATTGTGATGTTCAAACATTGTCCTAAGTGGGGATTACGATAACGTGACTCCTACATTTGTGCGTAATTGACATAGAGATTATGATCTATAAATAAAATGAATTCACAATATTTTGCCTGTTATTTATCTAAAGAGATATAATCCTGGGACCTGGGATATTCTTTATACTCGTTTGAAATCAGATAACTGATACACCTACTGCCTACTTTTCTTTCGTAAATACATACTTAATATAGATAATTATATCCAGGCTAAGGACAAATGTTTACACTAGATAGGAATCGCACCCACAACCTGCGGCCTAATAGGTGGAGTCCAACTGGCTCGTCGAAAATGTTTATTTTATTGTAATAAATACATTTTGTGTTAATAATTCTAATCTTAAAATAATCTATGTCTATCTATACTAATAATAAAGCTGAAGAATTTGTTTGTTTGAAAGCGCTAATCTCCGGCGTTACTGGTCCGATTTGAAAAATTATTTCACTAATAGTAAGCTGCATTATTCCCGAATGTTATAGGCTACTTTTTATCCCGAGAACGCGAGTGAAGTCGCGAGGGACAGCTAGTATTTAATAGGTTAACTTTAAGGTAGATAGATAAACCCGAACAAGATCAAAGTTACCTAAAGTTGTTAACTTTATTTGAGGGAATACTTACAGCGATGTCTGTTTCAAATAAACATACCGAGTCACGATATATTATGTTATGTACGACAATTATTTACACTTTATGATTAGTAAGCATTGATAAGTCTGCTTGAATACAGAATCATTACATAATCTTAACCTTTACTTATAATAACTTTCACTTACCTTTAGTGATATAATTAGGTATCTCTGATGTAATAGATAACTTACCTGTAACAAAAACAAATTATACAACGTTAAATAATGTATTTTATTACAATCTTAACGAATTTCATGAACTGGGTGCGAGGATTTCCATAAATAAATGATTGTAATAAAGAACATCGGTTAAAGGGTTGGGTTGAGCAATGGATACCGCCGCGCCGGTTACGGAAATATTTGTTTTTGTTTTTGAATGGCAAACTTCGTGAAAATAAATGTTTCGGAAACAAAGAAGTTAAATATCTGCAGTTTTTATCAATAATGTTAGCTTTTCATTGATTACAAAAAATTGGTTATTTAATTTAAAAGCTTAGAAAAATAAAATTTAAAATGTAATCTTTACATAGTATAAAACAAAGTTGCTCCCGCTCTCTGTTCGCTTAGACCTTTTAAACTACGCAACGGATTTTAATGCAGTTTTCAGCAATAGATAGAGTGATTCAAGAGGAAGGTTTTTATGTATTTTACATGCATATTAAAGTACAGAAAAGCCGGGCGAAGCCAGGGCGGGTCGCTAATTGCAGATAAACTGAATAAAATAAAAGTAACTATAAGTATTAGTATTATATAAATAAAATATACCTACTTACTAGTAAAATATGGAAGTAACCATGAAATCTTATGTTAATAATTTTAGAAACTGTCCCTATTCAAATACTGATCTTGTTAGCCATCCAGTTAATTTTGATTTTCATATAAAAGTAAAGAGATATCTTTCACAGAATTATGAATATTTATTTTCCTTGGTGTCATTGTACGGATAAAATAAAATTAGAGAGAATACTTTCCTCTTCAAAATATTATTCATGATATAATGTAAGACAATTTCTGGGTCAAAGGTCGGGTTGTCTCAAGTCCATAAAACGAGAGGTATGACCCCAATATCGATGATGTTTGTTTAGGCAAAGAGCCCTATCGTAAAACTTAAACCATTATTCAGGATATGTCCCTATGTATCATGATATATGAGCCATTATATCATTGTGTGAATCACAATTTTTGAATTATTTTAATATGTGTTATTATAACTTAAATTTTATTGTATAGGACTTTTATTAATTTAGATTGTTGTGTTAGTTTACTGAATTATTTCTTTTACTCATCTCACTAATATTAAAAATACGAAAGTTTTGATGTATGTGTGTTTGTGACTAAATCACTTAAACGGATTTGAACAGAATTTAGCATACATATAAAATATATAGGCACAATGATAAGTCTCGTTTAATTGAACTTAATAACCTATCCTGTATATAAATAAATCAACGTACCTCACTCATTACGTTGTTTCAGCCACTTCGTTATTATATTGTATGTCAAACATCCATACCAACATACATTAAATATATTAATTTGGATACAGTTCTAGGTACTATATCACTTACATGACAAATAAGTTCGATAATTCTACATTGTGATTAGAGGTTAAGTACGTAAAAAAATCATGATAACATTTTGGCTTCCCAGGTTTTCGTATAAGCCAAACTATTAATCATTCAAACTCAATGTTTCGATCTCGATCGAGTCATAATTTTTGAAAAAATTCAATAATGTTTGATGAATGTTTTAAATAATGATTGATGAGGATAAGTAATTTGTGGGATTTCAACTAAAATGATTCTGATATCTTGAAACCATCATTTTGTCGAGAAACAAACTCTTTTGCATTTCTTTCCTAATTGCCATAAACTGACTAGCATATAGTAGGTACTTAGTCTTGTTTAGCTATGAAACAAAGAGCTCATTTTGGGAACAAAATGGCAATATAAAAATTTAAGCACATTTGCTGCGTTGAATCGCATTTTTGGCAATACGACGTAATGGAGCACGTTAATGCGAGTGCGAGCGACAGCTCACCAATTACAAAATCATTAATAAACACCCCAAATATGAAGTGGTGAAATAATAAAGTTGAAACGGTCGGGCCGCCCGTGCCGCTGCCGGCACAAATTGTCGGTTTGCAGCAGCATTTGCGATTTATTTCATAAAAGTAAATTGGCCACGTGCACCCACTGTTGGTTTATTGGATAGGCGCTATGAAACTACCAAAAACATTGTTAAAATTTTAATTGCCAAGAAGCGAAAAGACATCGATCTTTTCGGTATAACGTTAAAGGCAAGCAATCATTTTTTGTAACAGGACATAAGTAATGCGGTTGAGCTCGATATAGGAACAGGACCGTAATTAAAGATAAAAATTGACTAAAGCCTTTCGGTTTTTCTGTTCGTTAGTCCATCAAGGACGTGTTTTGATTGTTGTCTTAATTGAAAGCGAGTTGATATTACTTAAGTAAATGTATTTAATTTTATACCTAAATATTTACTATAACTTTCGTTTATGGAAACCTAAGGAATATAAGAATCAATATAACATTTAGCGGTGTACAGAAAGTCTATAAAAGAAAATTGTAATGTTTCTTTGCTTTGCAATCAACATTTTAAACTAAGTTGTAAACAATAAGGCAATGAAAGCGGCGGAGAAAAACAAGAAACCTCACATGGGCCAACGTTTTTATTTATGAAACTGGTTCTTTGTACCTATATCTTTCCAGAGTACAATTTTCATCTCAAAAAAGTGAACTGTAAAGGTACTACTTTATGCCACACACAGTAAAGCAAATCAAAGTGTACCGAGATGTATCGAAACTCCATAAATCCAGACGAGTAGGACTGACAAGATTCATAGTATGCGCATAAATAGACAATATTGTTCCTTAATAGAGCTAGGTATAGTTATTACACTGACTGCAAAATCAATTCCCCTTGCCGACAGCCCCGGCCAATTTATGGTAACAAGTTTCTGTTTTACGAGTCCCGAATACAAAAATAAATACAATACGCTATGTTATTTTCGTACAATGGTATTACCTACGCGTAAAGCTATATAAAACAAATAGTTCTGGTGTTTTTATTTGAAAGTTCATATAAATAAAAATAAGTACTGGTTGATCGTCTACTTTCAGCGTAATATTCAATGTATACTATACCTATTTTGTAATAGTTGGTCTTTTCCATAATGTCGATTTTTATGAGATTATAGTTTGATTATTATTTAATAACTGGATTACGATACATATGTACCTACGTTAAAAAACTTTTATCGTATGTATCGTAATTTTATTTATATTTTGTTATTCTTCTTTAATCTAAGGTCGGTGTTCTTTTTTCTTTCTACATAAGGGGAATGAAACAAAACAATAATAAATGCGGTACTATCATTAGATTTTACTTATTTACCAAACAAAATTATCACGGAGATTGTAAAACATTCCAAATTCCAATTTCACAATACAGAGCTTTTGAAAACATTTCAAAGAAAGTTTTCATTTAGTTCATATACAATTATGCGCGCTAGGGGATTTAGTTCCTGTATGACTTATTCATAACTATTTGTGTATCTCATATTCCCGTTGCAAATTTTCCACGTTCGCTGAAAATAATTAACAAAGTGTACCTACCTAGCCTTTCCAAGTTGTGTTTTATTTGTCGGTTGGCCAGCGAGTTAATTACAGCTTTATTGGTGCTAAAATTTTATAACTTTTTACCTATTTTGCAACCTTTTGAAGGTTTTTTCTTTCATCAGTTGTATTTTTGACTTGTAGAAAACAGGTTCTGTTTTTTATTAGTCAAAAAATTAGTTTGATAATGGGTATCTTGTTTTTTTTTAGTCTACTGTTGTTCTTTGTCATTGCCATTTCAATAGGTCAACTTTGACCTACGACTTACGACTATATGCCTCTGATCTGATGAATCATCTCTCAAGACAAGCTAATATTACGGGGCTATAAGTCCTGTAGGTTATGGATATTACTTATTTGAAGAGCTTTAAGTAAATCTTACACTCACTCGTATATATAATTTAATAGAGATAGTATCATACTATCAAAATGATTTTATTAAAATAGACCTCGCAGACATTTATGAATAAGTAATCTGATTCTAAACCGGTTCAAAAGGTTGTATAATTTATTTTATCTCAACACGGAAAAAAAAAATTCAGGTGTCTCTTACATTCAGCAAGAAATAAATTATTCAAGTGTAAAGTTAATGATTAGACTAAATAAAAGGGAATAAAAAACGGCCTTTTCATCGAATTTCAAAGTTTTTACCACACTTTTCCAAGGTGATAACGCTTACGGACAACGAGAAAGCGACCCCAAATAGCGTTTCATTTTCTCGTTCATAGTGAAGAAACGACGAAAACAGACAGGAAAAATAAATAATGGAGGCCAATTAACTAAGAAAAGAGCGACTACACTGATATATGTAACAAGAAGAGACACCACTAATTAGAGGGTTAGTCCTTAATTACACTTGTTACGTAATTATGTGTCTAAATACTCACTATATTTTCAGTGAAACTGATTAGGCCCATCAAAGCTGTCGGCATAATTTGAGTGTTGTTTTAACTAATGTAAAAATGGTTAATTATTGTCAGCGTTTAAATAACCAATTACTCGCTCCTTGTCTATATTTAATTCATTTACCTAATTATTCTTGCTCGACATCTGTTTAAATAAAGTGTTTAAATAATAAACAACTTATTTGTGTACCTAGTAAATGTCAATGAAATTGGGACGAATTCCGATATTGATTTTACTTTCGGTAAAATATGGAAATCATATATGGGGTAAGAGTGATTGAGAATCGAGTAAGCGGATATTGAATGGACCAAAAGGTTTGCTATTTTCACAAACATGTTTTAATTTTTTATCAGAAATTGAATTTATTTAAAACAAGCTTTTACATGCTACACAGGGACATGTTTTTATACTTTGTTTTGAATAATATGAGTACCTACCTACATATATAAATTCACTTACTACGAACAGGAACTGAGCCGTACTGACAAATCTAATCCCACAATTCTGCAGCCCCCTTAGACTATTTTTTATTCTATAGTAATTGTTGAACTAGTTTAATATTCGTTCCATTATTCGATTTTATTTTATTATTTTACTATGTAGGTATAGGCCGGTGTTTGACCACAATCTACCGTGGTCAGTAATGATGTGGCCGAAGGTGGTAATAAGCACACAAAGCCCAGAAGGGAACTGGCTCTCAAGTGCAGCTGTTGGAACACACTATTATGGTAGGTGTTTGACGACTTTACAGTGCTTTAATAGGTATGTTGAGATCAAATAATATACCTACCTGGAATTTTTAAATTAATTGTTGTTTCTTTGATGTCAATTCACAATATTGGAAAAAAAATATCCAAATTTTCGATTAAAACGGACCAAAATACAATTTCAGTAATTTGTCCGTAGTTTCACTTGGACAAATCAACCTTAGTATCAATTTTCACGATTTTCGAATACAATATGTCACCAGAACTTGGCCTTATTAGCTCTGAGAACCGACGAAAAGAAAAAGGCCCAGAGAATAATGTATCACACCCACGTGAGTAAACATTATATTACGTAACCCAACAAAAACACGTAGGTAATCATCGTGTCAAAGACAAAACAAATCTTCCATATTAGGTACCAAAAGGATAATGATGAGAGTATGAATGAGTCCTAAGCCATCATTCCGTACAATAATCCTTTACGATGAAGAGTTGAATACGTCTGGCGTATTATGGCATATTCCTGGACGCCGTTTCCTCAATAATTTGCCTCCGACTGAAGGTTACTATGATTACTCGACGCAATAGGATATTTATCCAGTGGTTGAAATAACACGAGTGTGTTTATGGTGCAATTGTTTCGAGTCTACGTTACTGGGTCAGAGGCAATGTGAATGCCGACTGTGCTGTAACGTTATAACCTAATGTTCATATTCATAATTATTATACTAGTTATATGTTTGACGTGTCTGTGTGTGTGTCTGTAGCATCGTAGCTCCCGAACACATGAACCAATTTTGATTCTGTTTTTTTTTGTTTGAATGGTGAATTATTCGGGAGTGTTATTAGCTATGTTTTTAGTTGGCAAAATTATAAAAACCATGTTTTGCGGTTAATAAAACCAGACGATAATTCGTATCGTAATCGAGAACTTATAGTAAAATGATCGGGAGTGAAAAGGCTGAGGCAAGGAGAGGGAGACTAACCAATAGACTAGGTCAAGGGTCACCGGTTCCTCTGCCTCGTTCGGCAGAGGGTGGCCCACCTCAATGTATATAGGATAACGATAATAGCCCATTGTGGCCTCATTACCTCCCTATATTGGACCACTTGTCACGTCGCCCGATATTTCATCATTTACCGCGATTATTATACTTATCGCTACTCATTAATTACTTCATCAAACATTCACAAACGGGGAGGCGTAACGTTTGTAAACAAGTAATCATCACTCGGAAATAAAGCAACAAACACACGGGCCGTGATAAAGTAAAATTGTGGTTTGCGTCGCAAACGCTGCTTGCTTGATATCAAATATTTATGCGCGAGTGAGGAGAGCCGCCGGCTACGAGCGCCTCGCAATAGGGTGGAAACAGTATAATACGTGTTATCCGACAACAAATAACATGTTTAGTGAAAAATAACATTTTTACAACAGCAATGTTTATGTTCAAATGACTTTGTAATGAATTAACTCCACATAAAGTGTAATCAGAAGCTGACGTATAACACAATAAACATTCAGGTAGTCAGTACTATAATGTAGAGTTTGTATTTTCTTTTCATTACACCATTAAAATATTATTTTACCTTGTTTATGATAAACAGGGAAAAATAATATTTTTAAGAAGTAAATGTTATTACTGAACACGTTTAGACATTTCAAAAAAGATTATGAATTTCACAAGGAAAATGTGCGTTAAATTCTTCAAGCGTTTCAACGCGAGCTAAAACAAAAAATCTATCGGGATTTTACATAATTCCGGATACTGTTATCCCAATTTACTCATTATTGACAATCGACTCTGAAGGATTAATTAAGTTCCCTGTTTTACTTTAATGTTACGATATTAAAATTCTTCAATCCATAATTAACACTGTTTTATTTCGTTGATATAATTAGGCGATAAAAGAATCCTAATTAGTTTTACGGGCAGTTCTTATTTACGCGACTCAGAGTTACAAGTACGAGCAACTAACATTTTAGCGGATAAATATAAATTCCACGCGCGTAACAGAATATTGCCTTCCTAATAAGCCTCCGGTGGACGGCCTAGACATTTTTAACATTCAAGTCTCGTCCGCACTTCATTTTATTTTTAGACAAAAGCTCGCTATGCATATTAGAGTTTTCGGGAGTTTAACCACTGAAATCATTGCTTGGACGGCTGAAGAATTTTTAAGCTGTTCTGATATGGTAATTAAATATTTTTTTGAGGTTTTACTCCGTTAGGTACTTTCATTCTTTCTTTCTGAAAAAAGTAACATGTTATTTATTTTAAGTGTTGCGAGCTATAGGTAAGATGATAGTCGATGACGATTTATAGGATAAACTAACTTTCCAGCATTATTTAACCCCCGAAGGGCTTGAATTTTCATATATCCTGAGTTTGCGGATGCCTACGTCATTTGCACCTATTTCTTTTAACTTAAAGATCTCACATGTAGCTAATTCAAAGTTACCGAGAGACTAAAGAAATTCTAGCCGTTTACGAACTGAAGTCCCAGTTTTAACATTTCCAAGTGCAAACAAGTCTGTGAAACTTGTTCGTCGTTGTGGGACCACACGGGACGTGTTTATTGCAAATAGAAGCTCAGCACGGTAGTGCAGCTAAACTAAACGGGGATTTCGAATAGTGTGCGCCGCGCTCCGCTCCACTCCACTCGTTCGGCTGTTATTATTTTATTTGCTTGATGGATATTGCTTGTATCTCCTTATAGGGGTTATAAACAAAACATAAAGACTCCCGACCCGACTGTTGTTGAACTTTGAACTTTATTGTATTTGCTTTAGTAAATACTCTTTATTTGATACATATATTTCCTTAAGTGATTTGATAGAAGTAGTATAATACCTATCAGAACATTACTTATGGTAATGTAAAAATGTGTTTGTTTTCTAATGCTGTATCAATATTAATAATAAGATATTATTTTACAAAATCAATAGAAATATATATATATATATATATATATAACATCTATAAAATAATAGTATTTAAACGTACCCGTGTGAGAAAGTGTGAAATAGAAAAAAAATACCATAGTTGAGTGATAATAAAATAAACAACGCAATTGACAAAATTTGCAGCCTTTTTGGGTTTTGGGAAAAAACTGAACCCTTAACACGGACGTGTAACGTAAGTAAATGAATTTTATACAAGGGCGCCACTTTTGGGGAGTAAATTAGAGAATAAAAAAAAAATTTTAAACTATTCCAATTCCAATTTCTTGTTTATGGCTCCATCGAGTGATCGATGACTTTGATTTTAAACTATGTCATATGACTTATCAACGTTAGTTTTGAGAATCTTAATATTTTTTAAAAATAGTTTTGGAGGTATTTAAGAAAATAGGCAACATTTACCATTCTCCTAATCTCCGTAACTACAAAAAAAAAACAGAATATACTATTAGTTCTTTATCTATAGATTACAAGAAAACCTATAAGTCTATGGTATTTAACTCATGTAACTAAGTATTTAAAGTAACAAGAAATTATCTTTACGAAACCCTTGGTTGTGCCTCGTGTTTGAGTCAGACTTGTACATGTCCCGTTTTTTTAAGTACATCTACATCTGCAAGGACCGTCAACCAAATCGCAAGAACTATTTATTTCGTTACAGTAGATACTTAATTTAACCTTTTAATAAAACTCTTCGAAAATCTACACAATATGGTTTGAAAATATGAAAAGATAAAAAAAGGCATCTACTTGTGTATACAGGTTAAATAAGGCTTCTGGGCTTTGGTTTTAATATGGGAGATACAAGAAAGAAACCAAAATAGTCTGTTTATAATTCAATATAGTCAAATAATCAGCCAGACCTGGGGATTTAATATCGCCACTTTACGCCGAAACATATAGGTATTAACTGACGGATTTGCAGCTTCATATTACAAAGTTTCGGATGGCTATGCAACGACCTGTCAACTATCTTTTGTTTCATCTGATTTGTATGGAGTTTCGTAATATAGCCCAATTTTAGGCGAACGAGATATAAGTTTCTGCAATTAGTAAAGAAAAAAATATGTTTCGCCGTAAAGTGGCGATATTAACCCCCCTGGCAATATAGCTGTTTCAATAAAATTACAAAAAGTTAAAATCTTAAATGTGAAAGACAACTTCTATAAAGTTCAAGTTGAGCGATGTGATTTATTCAAACAGAGCGGCAAAAGAATTAATTACTTAACCGACTGGCGGGACTGAAAGAACTTCCCGAGTCCCGACGCGTTTGATATAAAGCGAACCCGGGACGCCTCCGCCACTGTACCTTTCTGTTACAGCTAGTTTATTCTACCTTTTGACATCAACTGTGCACTTTTTAATGTTATGCAGGCTTTATTTAATTAAGTCTATAATTACGCGTTACTTTTTTTTTCTTGCTTTTAATATTTTTTCTTACGTAAAAGGAAAATTAGTACGTCATTAGAGCTATTGTGATATAGCTATGTCCGCCGGTTTAGCCTGATGATTCTCGGTATATGTATGTTCGTTTCCAAGGTTAAAGCTCTCAAATCGTCTTTATTTTTAAGCTTTTTCTTTTTTATATATTATTGATGTGGATATTGTATCGTTTTTGTTTTTTTTTTATGTATAATCCTGTGTTTGTCGTTCTTTTTTGTGCGTCCATTTCTGATGAATAAATGTATTTTCTTTCTTTCAATTTCGCGACTATGAATACTCAGATTGTCCTGTGTCTGGTTATAATTATCTATGTAAGTATCAGTTATCTGGTTTCCATTCCAATTAAAACTAAAAAAAATGAGCATAGAATAGTGTTGTGTTTAATTGTTACTTACACTCGTCACACACTACAGCGCTGTAACTTCTGTACGTCAGGATCCATTGTGGCGACCGCAAATTGACTCTGAGCGGTAAAGCTCGGGACAAACCCTAACGCCACTAAACCTGTAGGTTCACTATGTATGGAGTGGAAACCCTGAACGAATTTAATTAAAACTGTTCAATCAAAACTCTGTTTCATTAACTTGTTGTGCTTAATATGCCTTAATTACTATGATAGTCAACTGCTAGGGTATAGGCTTAACGACAATTTTATCACGGTTGTAGAAAGTGATGACGTGGCCAAACGTAAAAAGCAACACTGAGACGCAAGCCGGAACTAGCCGTAGCTTATCAAAAATAATTTCAATATTTTGATAAGATAAACGAAGACTACGACGACGACTCTGCATTTTTACCTATAAAGTGACTATGCGTACCTAAGACCGTAAATAAATCGTTATGACACCTTTTGAGAGTACAATTTAGGAACAGTAAGTTAAGTTGATTCTTGTATATAACTGATCAAAATTATTATTAACTATTAAATGATTGTATATTGATCATCATTAATATTATGAAAGCATAAGGACAAATTAATTAAATCTACAATAAAAACAAATCTACCTAATTGAAAATTTGTGCCAAATCGCTGCCCGCAGAAGTGTGCCAAGAAGACTGGCAGCATTGCCAAGCTGGATGGCAATACTGCCATCTATTGTAAGGGAGTCCTTATAATACCTTATTTACCAAAACTTCTTAAACTGCAAAAAAATAGGAATAAAGAAATATAAAACTAATGTTAAAAGTACATACCTGGTTCATGATGAGCAGCCGGCGAGGGTGCGGAGAATGCGCTGGAGCAGCCGGGCCGGCGCGAGAGTCCACCCAGTTCTGGCACTGCACAAATTATAATTCAAACATTAATTCAATGTCCTGTTTATTTATCAGATAGTAGTCAGGGCACTTCGAGGTAAGTAGTAGTAATTTATCAGATAGTAGTCCTCATCTGAAGCCTAACATATAAAAAAAATATATTAACCTGAAATAAAATTGTCCATATTATAAACACTGTTCCATAATAGGTGTGCTATGTTGGTTACCTATAACTACGCTGGTTCAGAGGATTATTCGTGAAAAGGTAACAAATATACAAACAAAGTTACTATCGCATTTTACATTATTTGTGTGATGTATATAAAAATAGGTGAATTTGAAAAGGCAGAATTATTCTAAAAGTATGAGTAGGTACTGAAAAATATTTTTAATTATTTTTGGTCGAGTGAGCTTGTTTATTTCGAACCCAACTTATGTTTCGAAAGTATGTCACCTCAAAGTATCCAATAAAAGAACTTCAAATAAGATATCTCTAAGTTGTCAAACATTTTTATCCTCCGACAAATAAGATAAAAAGTGTAGTCGGGGAGATCGACTCCGAACCTATTAACGTTTGGCTGTGGTGATTAACTCAAACGATTTCTTTTTTGTATCTTGTTTACCAGAAAATTGTTGAAATGGTTTTCTCACTAAGATAACAAATAGGCCACGGCTTCTTAGACACTAATCGGATTTTACTTAAATGGAATTTCACTAAGCTATGAAAATTAAATGCTCTGGTCTCAAATTAGAATCATCCCGAGATGAGAATTAAATAAATTTAACGTAGCCTGTAATTTCAACCTCAATCTGAGCAAAATATTCTTCACTTAACAGAACTTTGAAGCTCGTGATTATATAGGTGTTTACGTTATATATAGGTATTTACGTTATTAACATTTCCTATAGTTTAGTTTTAGAAACGATTTCATTACTTGAAACTTCTTTGCATCCAAAAAAAAATTTAATAATATCATATTATGGAAGCTCAAAGCTTATATTATTTCAAGAATTGTAATTTTCAAACATAGTTTAATACTTTGTAATAATATTCATAAGCGGATAACATAATAAATTGAATTAAGAAGCACCTATCTTTGAACAAAATTTAATTGAATAGCAAGCATCTGAGATAGTGCTGATTTGGAGTCTGGTCAGTGGACGGGAGCTTAGATAAGTGCCTCCTATTTAATATCCGCGGGGATAGGGAGAGTTGGCGCCGTGCCATGACCGGACCGCGACGAATTACAAACGGTTTCAACTTATGAACCAAAAGCGGAACAACATTTTGAGAGATTGCGGACAAAAAACAGTTCTGAACTTAATAACACGGTTTTTATAGGACGTTTTAGCCAATTTATGAACCAATTATTAAATAAATAAAACAATACCTTCGTAGCTTACTACGATGAAAGCTACGAAAACAACTACGATCAAGATTGATACCGATACATTGAAAAAAAGTTTAGTATGTGCAGTTATATTTAATTATTGTTTAATTTGACGTTAGATAAAAAGAGAGACTTTAACATTCATTCTCTATCAGCACCATTTTGTATTACTGACCCCAGTAAAGTAAAAAAAAAATGAAACTACACAAATCATAGGAAAGTGTGTAGTTGTAAATGCCTTTATCTATACTAATATTATAAAGCTGTAGAGTTTGTTTGTTTGGTAGCTACGCGCTAATCTCCGGAGTCTTTCACTAATAGGAAGCCGTCATCATTTAAAAGGCTATGATAGGTCAGTGGTAGTGACGTCGGATGCCGCGACGAAGGTCGTGGGTTCGAATCCTACAATGAGCTTGAGCCTTCGGTGAAGGAAAACATCGTGAGGAAACCATAGCACGGTGGTAGGGTACTTTGTAGTACCCGTCTGGCTGGCTACCACCCTCAAGTTGAAAATTTGTCGCCAAGCACCTACCGGTGTGTTCCGGCAATTGCACTTGAGAGCCAGTTTGCCTTCTCGGTATTACAATACCGAGTAACAGGTCAGCAACACATTGGCAATATCTCTGGTATTACAAATGGCGATAGGCGACGGTAACCACTTACCATCAGGTGGGCCGTATGCTTGCTTGCTACCTTAGTAGTATACAAAAAAAAGCCTAATTATCCCCAGAGGCTATAGGCTTTTTATCCCGGGAACGTGACTAAAACCGCGGAGGACAGCAAGTTTACTAATAAACTCGAATGGAATCCTAAAAATCCTCCCCCTAAAACGTTCGTGAATCTAGAGCTTATAATTTCCGTCTTTTATTACTGCAGAAGAGTTATATTTTCTTGTCTCTCTTGTATTGAGACCTAAGATAATATCAGAGTACGGTCACATGGTTCATGCCAATATACTCATTGCATTGGGGTGGAAACAGGCTTATGGTTTATGTTGTTGCTAACTGCGCGCAGTTTACGATACCTATATTTTTTTGAGTTTGTTGGAAATGGAAAGAAAATATTATCTTGTGTAGTCTTAATTTAGTTTTATTGACAATATGACAAAGCAGTTTTTAACAACCTCAAGATTTTTAGTCGTCTCTACATAATGAGTTTTTTTAACGAGGCTATTTATATTGCATAGATAGGTAGGTACCTATATATATTAATCAATTAAATATTTAATTTGTGTAACCTTATATCGTTGTTTCGTGAATAGTACTACTCCTATAACTAAGTAAGTACATACGACAAAAATAGAATTCCAGGCACTCTGATGCAACTAGTTAAAAATTAAAGTACCAAAGTAATTGATTATTTACATTTTAATGAATGAATGCGTAAACATAACATGTAAGTAACAGATTCATAAACAAATTGATATATTTCAGATGATAATTTGATACCTATATTAATTGGAATAGCTGCATAATATTCACCGCTATTGAATAATTGAGACGGAACTGAGCCATCAAATACCGTTATATTGGCGAAGTAAAACAATCCTATCAAACATTCAGTTCATTCAATTGATTGGACTTCAACAAGGCACGCGCTGGTCCTGGTATTCATAATATTGTATAAACGGCAATACCTACCTATAAACCTAGAATCAAATCAAGAGGAAAAAGAAATATAATTGGATCTTTTACATAAATAATTAATTAAAAAATCCAACCATCAACTTTATAGCTTCAGTAAATAATAACTGAAAATACACGTGATATTCAAAGTGGAATTTGTTATAGTTCCAATGTTTGGGCACAGCTTGAGAACAGGATTTAGTAGTTACAAATACGTTATCCCGCTGGCTTATTACACAACTACAAACTTAAACGGTGACTGTCATAAAACTGTATTAACGCATTACGTTGCCTGTAGTTAATACTCTCTAGTAACTTTCCATGAAAATAAGCGTGCAATGTAAAGCAATCCACTGGCGTTTTTGACTTTAGTTATCGTTTATCATAGGTAATAAACCTGCCGGGCGAGACAAATATGTATTTAACATAATGTGTATCGTACTAAAGTGTAACATCGATTACATTTAAGCTTATTCATTGTATTTTACTAGGTAGCATCGCTCGCAAAGGCTTCAAAAAACTTCTATAAGTTTTGAAATAATGTCTTTCTCCCTTATTACGTGGGACGATTTAATTTATTAAGATTAACAAACAATTACACAATATTCTATTTTTTAATAAGTAATAATCAGTAAACCAGAATAACTGAGTGATAAGCCAGCACCGTTTGTTTTTGAGTAGGTAACGGTAGTGTGAACAATAAGGTACAGTTTGAAGCGTTACATGATTATTAATATACTAATATGAAAATGATGTTAATAACGTGCTTATTAACTAATTATATTTTTAGCAATAATGTGCAAACTATATATACTTTCTAGCGTCATTTAACAGAAAGAGCCGGGGCTATCTTTAAACCCGGGTTTGACTAGATTTAATTTAAACCATCTCACGTAGTAAGACAGTATATGTTACCCGAAACCAAACTTATTTTATTTATGAAAACATTACTTTTGGTCAGTCTTTTTGTATTATATAAGTATAAAGTAGGATTAAGATGATTAGTAGGAGTTCAGAGATCATAAGATTAGAAAGAGTAAAACATGAGAAATTATGTTAAACAGGTTATGACATTGTTAGAGGAACCTCGAGAGGCCAAGATCTAGCATTGACATCTGCGCAGCTCTGGCTGTGTGCCAAACAAGTTGTGTTGTGTTATGTTTAGTCCTTTGAGCTTGCAACTGTTTGTAAAATGTTTAGGAAGCAGGTAAACTACGTATACACTCAATGACGAAGCTAGAAAGGAAATAACAGTTTCCAGACACTTTTACAGCCTGTTTCTTAGATTTTAAGGTCACACACTCAAGGATATTATTTAATCAAATAAATATGGTACAATCAAATCGTTTTGTGATTTACTGTGAGTGTTCGTTTCAAAATAGTTTATTGAAACGCTATAAAAAAGTAAGGTTATGCAAAAAAATAATATAGGTTAGGTATTTTTTGAATTAATTCGTCATTTTATGTGACGTAAATTTTTATGCTTGATTAGGTTTAATGGATTAAGTATATTCTTTATAGTCTAATTTATTCTAATTAAAAGTTATTATGTGAATTTATCAACAATCTGAATATTATTTACCTATACCTAATACAAATAAAGTGTGTGTGCGATATTTCTTGAATTTTAACCTTATTAATTAATCACTAGGCAGAAACAAGCTAATACAAAATTGAAAATTTTTCTTTACAGTATTTTTTTCATATTATCAATGCGGAAAGGTCACGAAACTTAACTAATAGGTAGTTAAGTTTCATATTCATTATGTAAGCAAATAAAAACGAAACAAAAACGTATAGCATTGTATAAAGTGCGACTCAGATCGGCTGCGCCTGCGCCGAGGTCAGCGTTCCGTCGAAAAACATTGACCTATTAATGCGCGATATGAGGCAACTGGTCTGATGATAGATGTACCTACTGGAATTCAGATATTTGCTTATAATGCTGTCATCGCATCGAGAAACAGTTCGAATTATTACGGTGATAATGTAAATAATAAGAAAAAAAGTATAGGTTCGTAACAGGTGGTACCTTTCACAGATACAGTATTCTAAGAATGTATTAAAAGTGTATTACAATTATTAGTATGTATTGAATGGGTAAGTATGCCTAAATCATTTATTTTTTGTTTTTGGTCATTTATTATTTAATTGTACAGCATGTTCTGCTATAGCTTACCACTTACAGAATACATAATATGTTAGGTAATATAACAAGTAATGAAGTCGTGATTGTTAATAAACAAGTTAATAGGTACCTATTAATCATAACTTCACGTATGTACTTTCCTACAATGAATAATTAATGTAATAAAAAATATTATTAAAAATATTATATCTACAATATGAACAAATTATCCATCGTAAACAGCTAAAAGGAAAAAGTGCCCATTTAACTCGTGTATGCTTTTACGGAAAACCACATTTTATTGTGGAATTAAATATTAGTTCACGTTCGACATGGATATTTTGATAAGAATATTATTTTGATCTCAAATATTTTTTACCATGTTTGTTTTAAGCGAAAAATTCCGTTGTTATTATTTACTACTCTTATTGCTGAAAACTTCATTAAAATCCGATGCGTACCTAGTTTAAAAGATCTAAGCGTACAGACAGCGGGAGTGACTTTGTTTTATACTATGTAAAGATAAAGATATCATGTAAAAATACCCGTTATACGAGTAGGTAATCTAATAATCACATTTTCTGGTAAACAAGCAATATTTGTATGCTTTATCAAAGTTGAAGGTTGACCGACGATCTTGTGAGGGTCACGGGAAACTGCTGGATGCGGCCATCGTGGAGATCCTTGGGGTAGGCATTTGTCCAGCAGTGGACGACTTTCGACTGACATGATGAGGTATTTTTAAAAGAGAAAAATTTAAGCTAGTGACTTACCTGGATGAGGATGCGTATGAACGTGTTCAGCAGGTGGTTGCATTGATGACAAAGCTGAGAGTGGTGTGTAACGGGCACCATCCTCTCGGGGACATCCCTCCTATACAAACACAACACGTAATTATTTTGACAGCGAAATTGGCGAATTTTATCGTGAAAAATAGGCGCATAATCGAAGCTCTTGGGTGAGCAAATATTCTTGAAAATAGGGTATTTGACAATTATGAGATTATTAATTATAAAATGTATTGCTAAATGTAAATTATGATTCATAGAACCTAAATTAGTAGTTTTTGAATGAAAATTATTTTAAAAATTAATATTATTTGAATAAGACTAAGATTTCTTAATCTTTGGTTCAACTTCAAATGATCGAAACGACGAAGTAATGATTGCTTATTGTTATCATTTGCAGCGCAGCCAGAAGGATAGGTACCTACAAAAATCGCACTTTGTGCGTCATGTTCGTACCTTCGAATTTCTGGTTTGGCACTATTAGATAGAGTTTTAGTGTGAAAATTTAAATAAAATTAGAAAAATATGGATTTCACAATAAGTAGGACAAACATTTTTTTTCATTATTTAAATTACTTACAACATTCTTAATATTTTGGAACTGGTTTTAAAAAATTGTCAAGTAGGTACCCTATTGGAGATATTATATATGCCTAACCGAAAATCCGTTGACACAGTAAAATTTACCTTTAGTAAGTATAATAATAATTTGGGAGATTATTTACACACGACTATCTGATCTCAAACTAAGCAACGTTTGTACGATTGACAACAGATAACTGATATATTACTTATATGTATATATTTAGAGAATTACAACCATACTCAGAACAAACAGATATGTTTATGCACATAAATGTTTCCCTGGATGGGACTCGTGGGATCTTAACCAACCACGCCAACTGTCTCATCAGTGTACAAATACTATCATGCATATACCTAGTTAGGAACCCTGACGCTTCTGAGAGTTTAACTTAACATTAATAAGGTTTAACGCGTCAGACGATATAATCTGCGTCAAGGGTAACACGCTGGTTACTCCTTTCACGCGTTAATCGTTTACGCCTCAATTGATGGTGACCTCTCGTTCGAGATTCATCGTTTACTTCCCTCACAAAGGGTTTACTTTTCTCTGCAAACTTTCGTAAGGTAAAGCGATGAAGGATAATGTGCGGATGAGGTCCCGAGGCATGTTTACATAGAACTTACTTCATTACCGGGTATTAATGAGAGTCGGAGCTCCGGAGCTCTTTATCACGTACGGGTAATATGCTATCTGATTTTCTGACTTAGCCGATGGATCAATTCATTCACGTTTTAATAAGGTGTTTCGAATATCGATAGCATAATGATTGATTTGATGTAATTAATTTATTAGCTAAATTATTCAACATTTTGTTGCTGAATAGCTGTAATAGTATTTCTGTAAGATACCTAACATTGTTACCTGTTATTATTATTGAGTGTATTAGGTATCTTTTAAACTTAATATCCATCGACTAGTCAGCATAGAAAAAGTTATAGGTAAATAACTGGAAATGTAGAAATTGTTTACCTTTTCACAGTTAGCCGTGGCTGTTGTCTGTGTGTGGCTTGTGGATGAAATACGATATTGCATTCCAGACACAGTACAAAACCCTTCGTGGAGATGCGTTGCGTATACTCCGGTTATTGTGACGTCAGTATCTTGGTTAACTATCACTTCAACTTTCTGTTTTCTATCAGACATTGCACTTTCATCGCTCTCTTTTTTAGTTTCTTCGTTTTTTAATTCCGACTTTACGCCGGAACTTGCCCCGTTTTTTGGCTTTTGGGAAAAAGATTCGTCGCTACCAGAATCACTTGTGGTTTCATCTTTGTTCGATTTTGGGGAACGTTTTTCGTAACTAGCTGCCAGAATAGCTGTTGCGTTAAGGCTAGCCATTCGTTTTTGGACCACCATATCTTTTAGATCCATCACCACTTCATTTCTATTACGTTTCTTCTTTACAGGAACTCCGGCCGTTTTCTTCATTTTTGCAGGTGGTTTATCCGAATCTGATTTTCCGGAAGAAGAAGACTTAGGTATTACTTTCTTTTTCTCTAGGCTGACAGTTTTCTTTTTAGTTTCTATTTCACTATCTTCGCTCGAAGACGTAGAAGATTTTGGATCCCAATATTTTCCTGCACTTCTTATACCAGGTACTCCTCGTAAACTTCTCTGAGGAGGGTTTTCGTCCGAGCTCTCTGAACTATCGTCTTTCTTTTCTTTTTTATTTTCATACTCAGATTCCGAAGTAGTCTCTTTTTCAACTTCTTTTGATTTCAGTTCTTTCTTTTTTGGAGTCGGTTGTTTTGAAGTACTTGGTATTACTTGTCGGTCTATTGTTTTCATTAATCCTAATTCCATATGAGTTCGACTTTCATTTTCATAAAGACAATGAACTTTTGCTATTGCATTGAGCGATGCCATTCTATGTTTCTTAGGTCCTGTCCACATAGATAAGAGTTTCAGTCGCCTCTTACTAGGCTTATCACCACCTAACAATGCTGACTCATCTTTCAGATCAACAAGTGAATCTTTTGAAAGTTCTTTCAATTCTTTTGAAGTCGTTTTTTTTACACTGTCCGTAATTCTTTTATATTTTTTATTTTTAACTTTTTTAGTTTTGGGTGAATCGGATTCGGATGACTCTTTGGAGTCATTATCATCATTAGATTCATTAACACTATCATCTGAAGAGGTATAATGTACAGATTTCGTATTAATAGAAAATTTTGAATTATCAATATCATCCTCTGATATACTAGCTTTTTTCGGCTGTTTTTTATTCCTAACAGGAGTTTTCTTTGATGGAAGAGTAGTTTTGACAGGTTTTTCAGACTTACTTGGTGATATATCTTGATCTAAAAATTTTATTGGGCTAAAAGGTTTTCCTGTTATACTAGACTTTCGAGCTACCATTTTATACGATTTGCTTACGATTGGTTTTGGTTTTTCATCAATTTCCTTTTCGTCTCTAACAACAGTCGATTCAACGCTAGAAACTGTACAATTACTTTGAGTTTGGGTTGTATTTAGTTCTTCAGATCCCTTTTTTGCTTTGAGTTGCTTAACTACTTCTTCAATAGGCCTGTGGGGTGAATATTTCTTCTTTTCTGTTTCTGTTTTTTTGTCAATAACTGTACCCTTAACTCTAGCTATTGGTCGGACACGGCCAATATTTTTATTCACAGGATTACGAAAATCTGATAGAATACTTTTAGGTGAATCAACTTTTTCTGTAAAAGTATAAACATCAATCTCAGGACCTTGGGCGACTAAAGTGTTTGATGAATTGTTATCCTTAATACCATCATTAGTCTTAGTTTCACATTTCATTGACAAAAATCTTTCAGAAACGCTAAGATTTCCTTTAGAATTCTTGCAACATTTTACGTCAATGTCAACCATCCTCGGAGATCTACTGGATGTAAAAAATTTTGGAGGCCTTTCCGTTTCGGTTTTTGGAGTTTCTGGTTGACTGAGAGATGTTTTAAGAGATGTAATAAAGACATTAGAATCATCGGTACTGTTTTTAGTTTCAAATTTATGCAGAAGATTTTCTTCAGCTTTTTTCTCATTAATGCTGATAATTTCTTTTTTATTCTCCAATAATTTCTGGTTTTCTTCAATTTTATCGCAAATAGCTTTATCATTTTTTGGGCCTATTTCTTCCTGTACCTTTTCAGGGCTCTCATTTGATGAAGATATTTGACTTGGAACTTTTTTCTTTTGATTCCCAGCATTACCTTTTTTGATAATTTTTTTGGCTTTAGAAAATTTTGATGTAGGTTTTTTTACTGCATCTACATTAATTTTGTACTTTATATCATCTTTATCTTTTCCACCTTTTTTCACCTCGGGCTTGAGAGATTTAACTGGTTTATTTGTCTGGTTTGCTGATTTTTTAGGAGGGAGTTTTTTTACAATGATTTCTGAAGAAGTTTTAGTCGCGTCTTTCTTTTCCTTAGATTTTTTTGATTTTTTTGTTGGTGAATCACTTCGTGAAGCATAAGCTTTAGATGTACCTGCCTTAACAGTCTCTGTCGATGCTTCACCTTTGTCTCCTGCGGCAGACTCTTCATCACACTTGACAGTAGACACATCATCCTTAGAATTAGTCTTCTTGGTGCCTTTTACCTTACTTACCAGATTCTTCGCCTTTTTAGGAGATGATGATTTTTTTGTGGTTTGTTTCGTTGCGGAACCAGTTTTTAATGTTGTTTTACTCAAAGTCCCTTTCTTAGGTAAAGGTTTTGATGCCTGTGACCGCATTGTCCGCTGTGATCAGATGAATATTACCGTCATTGATGGATTGATGCCGCCGATCACATTCTGCAACAAAGAAAAATATATTGTTGAATATCTAAATATATAAAAGGAAAGCGTGACTGAATGGCTGACTGACTGATTTATCAACGTACAGCTTAAACCACTGGACGAATCGAGCTGAAATTTTGGTATACAGATAACAATTATGACGTAGGCATCCGTTAAGAAAGGATTTTTGAAAATTAATGCCCTAAGGGGGTAAAATAGGGAATCGCAGGTGAAACTATCAGACGGCTGCAACTCTTTTTTTAACAAAATGACTATGGAACCTGGCAGCTAACGGTGATCTAGCAAAAAAAACCTTTTGTTACGTGAGCCCCATGCACGACAGATGGTTCGTAACGTGTTTTTGGTGTTCTTCAGAATATCAAAATAATTTATGTTCAC
Source organism: Tethea ocularis (assembly GCA_963555595.1). Taxonomy (NCBI): domain Eukaryota; kingdom Metazoa; phylum Arthropoda; class Insecta; order Lepidoptera; family Drepanidae; genus Tethea; species Tethea ocularis. The sequence goes on along the minus strand of OY741972.1, from coordinate 5,395,292 downwards.
AATATCAAAAAAAGTAAAGCTATAAAATTGATACCGATATTTTAAACGGTTTTGATTGAAATAAACATAAGTGCATAGAGCTGTAATGCTATAGATACAAATAAAGGCATATCATCATAGTGATTCAATTTAAAATAAATAATATTTGAGTAATGAAAACCAAATCTCGATATATATACGAGTATTTAGGCGTAATACAAACACAGGAGTGATACTTTGGCATTTATATCGTTTACATATTGTGTTATTAAATTGCAAAAGAAGCACACATTATACAAATAAAAATAATCATTTATCGATAAACACGTGCTGAAGCGAAGTATAAAGTCTCGCCAAAGCAAACATCTGCTTTGATAACATGTGCACACGTATAAATAAAATCTACGAACACATATAGTAACTTTTTTTTGTGAAGCCCAAAAAAAGGTCTAAAACTAACCGAAATTTGTACCTGCAGACACGTGCCGTGGTGCCATTAGGAGCTATAAAAAAGAAAAGATAATAAGCGGCATGTGTTAGCAAAGAAATAAAAGAGAAATTGAGATTTTTATCGATGAGTTCAGTGGCATGAAGTATGTAGTGTGGAATGTTACATAATACGGCAATTATGAAGCGGGTTGAAGATGAGTATTGTTTTGTCTCAAATTAAATTATAATTGATAAATAATTATTTCAGTAAAACGGAATAAAGTAACAAAATTGCAATTATTTCTTTTAAAGATATACAATGTACAAAGGAGTTAAATAATATATTAGGTGAAACAGTACACACCCCATGGTAGCAAACATATTCGGTCATTGTCAAAATTAACATGAACAAATAAAGTTTTATTTTTGCTAAATACTGACTATATTTAATTAAAATGTTTAAGCTCCATCCATGACCTTTTTATCATATAACACTTAACAACTAATCAATTTGAGTTTAAAATGTCAAGATTATTAAATTTTATGAATTAAGCTGGGATCTAGTTATGAGTTACCTAAAGCAGTAATTAGAACCGGTTGCTTAACGTGATAACCAGGTAGGTAGTTATGTAGATGCTATGATCACCGTCCTATGGCTTCCTTATTATGTTTTCTTCACCAAAAGTTCCAGCTCATTTTTCGATTCGATCACTTACAGCCTTCGCCACGGCCTTCAACTTCACTTTCAGGTTTAAATTGTAAACTCTGGTATGCACTAACTAGTATTTTAAGAAAATGAATCAATGAAACGACTCAAAATACAAAGCCTATATTGATGCTGATATAGTTACAGAACAAGGTTGATTTAAAATAGGTTAAAATTGTTTTTGACAATTCAATGTGATTAGATTTTATTTTATCGCCGACGTCATTATTTTAATTAAATTTTCTTAAAATTAAATATTGTAAATAAATGGTTTTAGATTTATTCAATAACTTTTGGTAAGTATACAAAAATTATGTGGCAGCAATGTCGAGTTTCCAAAAAGAAAGGTCGCGAAAGTGCAAAATAATCCTATACAATTATTTTCATAGATACATATGTTTGAAGGTCTGTCACACATACGATGGTTTTAAATAATAATAATTAGAGTATAATATTAGTGTAGTATCACTACATAGTATAAAACGAAGTTGCTTCCCGTCTGTCTGTCCCTATGTATGCTTAGATCTTTAAAACTACGCAACGGATTTTGATGCGGTTTTTTTAATAGATAGAGTGATTCAAGAGGAAGTTTTATATGTATAATACATGCATATTATAGTACAGAAAAGCCGAGTAAAACCGTGACAAGCCGGGGTGGGTTGCTAGTTACATAATAACTGTATGTTAATAAAAAAATATAGTAATTATATTAAATAATTTACAAATAAATATATAATCTCAATTTAAGAAAGGTACTTAGACAAAATTCTATTTTAGAACACACTAGGTAACTTATTCATATAATACGATCTAAAAGCAATCTGCTAAATGGATTGTGTTCATAATTTAGTGAGGTGCAGAGCTGCACTTGCATAAATCTCTGTAGACAATAGATTTGATTACTAACAGTTCTTTATTAATTTGTTAGTATATATAAAAAGAAGAAAACATTGTAGGTAGTAATTCAACAAATTTTAAAAATACGACGTTACATTAATTAGATGTCAAATAAAAATGATAATATTCATCCGAGTACGAGTAAAACTTGTTCTAATTAAGAGATGAGTCGTCTTTTGTCAAGATAATCTAATTGAAGCTGTATAACCGCCGGGTAGAGCACTTGTTATTGTGGGGGAAAGGTTTATTTTTATCGTATTTGTAAGGAACTAGTGCTTACTTAGTTTAATTCTTGTTTTATGATTTTTTCGTATTAGTGGTAAGTTGGATGTAATTTCTAGTGGAGTTTAGGGCGTTTGAAGCAATTATTTTAATTATTCTTGGAAATGCTGTTTTCTTGATTTAAAATTTGCTTAGGAGTAGGTACGAAAATATTACCTACAGGACTCTTTTTAAACGACTTCAAAAAGGAGGAGGTTATCAATACGTCGGAATCCATTTTAAATGTTAATCTTTGACTATCTTGTTTTTATGTACTTACATGTAAGTAATTTAGCTGTTGTAATATTGTAAAAATCCATTTATTAGATTTAAAATACATCTTTGACTTAGGTAGGTAAGGTGTACCTAAATTCATTAAATAGAAAGATGCCAAATATTAAAATAACAAAGAAGTTTATCCTAACCTTAGAATAACAACATAAACGTACCTAAATTATTATTTACGCCGAATATTCATTGTCATGTCATAGTTACAGACTAAACAAAATAAATGGAGTAGAAACATAATCTCCGTTGAAATAATGTACAAACATTCTCGACATATGTTTATAAAAATCATAGTCCCGACATAACAGACTTCGAAAAATCGTAGTTACCCTCTTAGGGGTAAAGCAATACGCAAGGCGGTGGGAGGAGAAGGGGGAATTATCGATCTGGCTCGCGAGCCAACATCCGAGATGCCTCAGATTCACTTTTACGCCACTTGGACGTCAATTACAGTAATTCTGATAGGCCCCACCAACTGCCAACACTCTTCTAATGTATAGTTTACTGAGTAATAATGTGCTTGATGACAGCACGGGAGGGGGAAACGCTGTTTGTTTTTATCATTGACGTTTTGACGCGCGACGGCGCGATATACTTTTTATTAGGGAAATGTTGTTGTGACTGTGAGTGTCAACTGACATGCTGTATTGGATTTTATTTAATCTGTATTTGAACTCAGCACTTATTTTATTTGATAAACTAATGATGTATTCGTAGGAACAAAAGATTGTGTTAAATACATTATTCGCTGTATTTTTTATATAATTCTGTATTATCAGCATCGGTTTCAGAGTCAATTTGAAATTGTCATTGTATATCTTGGCTTACAAATTATGTTTATATTTCTAGTAACCTAAAATCAATATTCCAGCTCTCGAGCTCTGTTCCTTCCTCTGTTCACTCTACTCTTTATTATTTTGATCGGTCTATTAGTATAATAGGCAATATTATTTTAGATTTACGATTATTGCGCCAAAGGTCAGGCGGGACCGCATTAAACTAATAAACTGTACCATCTAATTATATTTGGCATTTATATCATTATATTATTAATGCAAATCAATTCACTATGCCGTGTACATGCATAATTATCTAATAGTATTATGGCCTAAGCCATATCTACAAACAAATTGAGATATGTGTGCGTTTCTAGTTATTTGTAGCCCCTGTCAAAAAAGAGGAGTGTTATAAGTTTGTAGTGTGTATTTGTGTGTCAGTCTGTGGCATCATAGCTCCTGTAGGGATGAACCAATTAGGATTCTGTTTTTTTCGTTTGAAAGGAGTCTTAATCGAGAGTCTTCTTCAGTCGTTTGAAGACCATCAGCTCTTTGTTGGGAGTTTAGTAAATTTATATTTTAGTTATTTTATTAACAGGACATTATAACTGATTCAGTAATGGCATAATTTGGCGAACTTTACGAAAATCAAATGTACTTTAATAGGTAATTAAATCAATTACTGATAGAATCGAACGGTAAGGAAACGTTTAATGTACAGAAGGTATGTAGCAAAACGTTAACACTAATAGTAACTGGTTACACAAACCAGCAGTTATTTAATTAGCACAAATGACTGGTGCGATCTCAGACCGCTAATGAAATCGTCCCTTTTACTGCAGACTTCACTTCCAAGACTCCAACTATTTTTTAGATTCATTAGATCATTTTCTAAATGTAGAATACTGTTTGTGTCTGTTTTGTTAATTTTAAATTTGTCGTGTTGCATACATTACAAATTTTAGTGAGCCCTTCAAATATTTTCTAAAAATATTGGAACAAACAGCGAATTGGCTCTATTGACCTACATACAGTCAAGTTGATAACAGCGGTACTCTAAAAGGAAATTGTTTCAAATTGGTTACTGCAGTAACCTCGCGAACACAGCCTTTATGCCCCTCAGTTACTTTGTTGTTCTTTAGAAAAGAAGAGTGCAAACATAAGTGATAATAATTGACTGCTACTAAAGACATTGCAAGAATAATTAAGCCGGAGAGTCTATGTACAGAAATGAGAGTGGATTTTTGCCAAAGCAACGGGAATAGCAAAGCGAAATAAATGAGTGGAATTACATCATGCAGAGCGAGAGGAAAGCTTCCGCTGCTGTGTTAGTATGTTGTCGATTGATTCTCACTACATGTCACTGCATGTATCGTATTTGCAACACACAAAGAATTCAAAAGTGTTGTGAAATTGAAATGTCAGTCGAATAAAGTGTACAACATGGCAGGTCAATCTCATTAGATGTGAACTTTAAATGTTTGTTACTCAATAACTCATAATCGGCTAAATGGATTTGGATGAAACTTGGTACATAGATAGATCGTAACTTGAAATAACATATAGGAGACTTTTTTATCTCGGTAAAACATAATATCATAATAACATCCTTCGGGGAAGCGAGTGAAACCGCGGAAAACAAAAAGGAAATTAGTAACCCATTTACGATACAGCAGTGATAATTGAAACTCTAAAGCTTGAATCAATCTCTAAAGGTATATATAACCTTCTACGAATAAAATTATATAATATACAACTACTCAAAACTTAAAATCTACGAATGATACTATTTACAATAACAATTTGCTACTTCATTAAAAGCTACTTCTTATCAAAACTTCGAATAACAAGTTAAATTGTGTGTAACTTAGCAAGAAACAAATTAAATTGACCTCAATTATGTAACAATTGTTGCTACTTGTTATACATAACCATTACCTAATAAACAAGATTGTTCTCTACCTAATTACAAGACTGTTACATATTTTCTCGTAAGTATCTCACGTTATTTATTTTCAGATATAATGCCCAATGCCCTTTGTAATGTCCTAATGACGTAATCTGGATAATTTACACCAGCAAGTATTTATTACGAGACTTCAATAGCAAGTCATAAGAAATTGCCAAATTACCAAAGATTGTTGCGCAGTTCTTTATTTGCGTTAATCAAAACTCAGCGGGGCGACGTCAACAATAAGATTTACGAGCTCCGAATAAAGAAATCAAGTGTCAAAATTACAAGACGCAAGCGCACGCATGAGAGGTCTTTTATCATGGTTTATTATACGGCCGCCATTCATTTTCACTTTGAGCTCGACGCTCGTCTCTTGACAATTTTTCTCCCTTTTGTTAGCTTAAGGAGGCGTGGAGGGCCCACTAGATATGAATACAAGTCCTCTGGGAAGGACTCTCTCAATTCACATTTATATCATGAACTTGAATTGAATAGTGTTCGAGTTCGACTCATATTAAAAAAGGTAAATTAAATATTTTGTAATACGAGGAATAATATAAAATTACTTTATATGCTTTCATTAAACAATTTTTTTTTTCAAAAAATATACCTACCGAAAATCTGGTGTCATCGTGACATCCTATATTAGGTAATAATTATGATTCATTAAAACAAATAGGACATTAAAAACGATTTTTCGTTATGTTGTTTATTTTTATTTTATGGTTTTGCAACAGTTAATTATTGTATACAGGAGTCCATTAGAAATTCATATTTTATATCAATTTATTTTATCGCTTTAAAAGTAACATAATAATGGCTCGGCGATTCCGAACATTATCGGTCAGACAAAAAGTTCATTTCCCATTAAACGACCATGACACATTTTATAAATATTCATTTTCATATCATCTTATTCCCAAGTTAACACTTTTACAGCATGTGAAATTATTTTGCCTGCGGATAACTGCGGAACCCCATACCAGGCAATTAGCTTCCGAAACGCCTGTTACCCGCCATTATCCGATTAACTTAATATACAATTAGTTGAGAGGAAATTTTAATTAAGGTATGTTTAGGTATCAGTAGCTTTTGTTTACTACTAAAAGTTGTAACGCCAACTGTTTTCACATGTAACATAAGATCGGTTTACATAATAACACTTTGAATAAGTATGTAACTTAGGTAGAGTACCTACTCGATTAACTATAATCTTGTTCGGTCAAAATGTATAAGTATACAGTTGTTAATAATGATGAGTGAAAATTTGGACGGTGATTAAGGAATCACCCAGTATATAGAAAGCGTGACTGACTGACTGATCGATTTATCAACGAACAGTTTAAACCACTGTACCTACTTACGGTACTAATCGGGCTGATAGGCATGCAGATAGCTATTATGACATAGGCATCCACGAAGAAAAGATTTTTGTAAATTCAGCACCTAGAGTGATAAAAAAAATAACCTACTTATCTCATAGTATTTTTTTGGCCATGATGGTAAGCACACAAAGCCTAGATTAAAAACTGACTCTATAAGTGCAACTACTGGTACACACTACTGTTAGGTGTATACTTACCTATTGACAGATTTTCAACTTGAGAGTGATAGTAAAATAGGCGTGCAAAATAAAGTACGTACGTAGTAGGTTACTGTTTAGTGTCTACCCATGCTATGGTTTCGTCACGATGTTTTCCTTCACCTCACTCCTTGCAGAATTCTATCACACGACCTTCGCTAAGCTAACATTGTCTTTTATTTCAATCAAACTGCATCATAAATGATTCCATGCTTGAGTTCTGTCATTCATTCAAAGAAAATTCTGTTTACGCTGTTCACAGATATGAAACGAACTTCCGCGTATTTACTGTAAATGTCAGCAGTGTTTATTATTATTAGATTTCTAAGTAAATGAGCTTTTGTAGCATATGATTTTCATTCCGTCTCTTAAATTTCTGCGTATCAATTTAATCATCTATTTTGTTTAAACTTTAGTATCATTTTTCACTGTGCTTAAACTAAGTTCATTTAAAAATTATCGGATTAAAGTTAAACGGCTATGATAAACAGCTATGTTGTGAGGTATGTATTATAAATTAATATACCAATAGCTATCGTTTTTGTAACCATAATGAAAATCTATTTGTTTAATTACTTCTATACACCACAGAATTTTTAATATAAGATTTGAGGAAATAACAACCTATTGTTCATGAATCTGAATAGGAATTAGTACAATGGCCCCGATTCTGTGCTAATTTAATCTAACTATAGACGGTGATTTTTAATCAAAAGGTATAAATCAAATTCTAAAGATATAAAATATTATATCTGTCGAATTACTGTAACTCCTTAACCTTTTTCAATACGGATATTTTATTAGACATGACGTGATTAAAATTCGTTTAATTTGTAAACAATAGAATGCACCGTTATCTTACATGTAATTATCCATCTGCGAATACTACAAAAACGATTTATTCTTGTAAATGTAAAAGTTTTTTTAAACGTTTAGAATATATTTCAGACATCGTGTTATTTAACACAAAAAGATTTTTGAAAACAATTGACATAACTTTCAGCCAGTTCAAACATTCAACTTCATCTTTATAAACAGCATAGATATGTCTCATTCGGCTTCAGGTTCTACCTAGTTGCAAAACTATTTCGATGCTATTTTCAGCAAGCAAAGTATTTCAACTATGCTTCGCGAAATTATGTTCAATTTAATTCCATAAAATTCTGCCTTAAATTTGCTTTCCTATTTTGTTGGGGATAAAATAGATTATTTATGGAATATACCATTGAATTACCAACACCATCCTAAACATATATACTTATCATGATAAAGTACAGATAGGAATAGATTTTTTTTACGATACTGAGGAGAAAACCCAAGTAAATTTTAAAGTTCTTAGCCTCGTAGTTGAACTCACAACCTTAGGGTCAAATACTCAACTATTTATAGCCTAAGCACGAGCTAAATTTAATAAAAACAACCCTTCCGTAACCGCAACCGCATAGAAATAACTAAACAGTATAAATCAAACTCGACCCCTATTAAATTGTAAGCTCCAAAAGAAACCTTATAATAACCTGAGTACATAACAGGTAGTGACGTCCGTCCCCCCGGACTAGCGCATGGCGTATCGCGACGGTAATGACGTCACATCCTGTTTTGACGCCCACCGGTCGCCCTAAACGCCTTATGTCAACTTAATATGTCAGCTGCAAATGAAATTGCACCCTGCGGTGAAGATGTACCTATCATTGTTGTATTCGTATAGCTTATAATATGTGTAATTGCTTGATCATCGTTTGACTTGAATGTCTACTGCAAATAATAGTCTTTCATTTTGTTTACTGTCACTATACCTATTTGTGATGAAATATCTATATTTATAAAAAAATACAATCTAATTGAGGACATCTTCCTTTTTTAAAGTGGGATAAAATAAAATAGTTTGGTCGGTAACAAAGACATCATTTCAACATCAACTGTTTACCCTACTTATATTATGTCAGCAGAGGTTAATATAGAGGTTACGGAATATTCTCACACATTCACCTTTTCTCCATTCAAGTGAAGAAAACCTAGATTAGGCAATGGAGATAATGAAACGTGTCTTTTCTTTGAGGCCCTTCTTCTCTCAATGGATCTCATGTTTTTTTTTATAAATGGACTTGCGTTGTATGTCCTCGAAGTTACAAAGGAACTGAAAAGTACACGTAGGTACTACATTCACTATCAGACACTTAAAAATAAATAATATTGTAATTGTAAATAATAGTGTTAATACGAATGTTTTGTCATTCGGTATGTTGCAAGTTGTATGTAAGTATGTTGCTATTTATTTCAAAGTTAGTTATTATTTATGAAACTTTGAAGGAATCAAGTAAGATAAACACTACTTTTTTGTTAAGAATACCAACGTCACGAAATACGAGACAAATGAATAAGGAAATGATTTGTTTGATAAATTGCTAATTAGAATCACAACATCAAAGTCTTTATAGACGGCGAAAATTTCAAGGGGCCGCGGAAATACGTTTACCAAAAATGAATTTCCCTGCCAGACATCCAATTCATAGGGCCGTTTGATTTGTTAGAGCGATTTGAGATTAGGGCACAAAAGCCGGTGTTAGGGGAAATTCCGATTTCCGTCAATTGTAAAGGTCTCTACGAAAATGAAATCACTTGTAAGGTTCACCGAAACAGAATCACTTTTACGGCACTTTGATTCCGCTCAGCCAATATCCGTGTATCTGCGGAACCGTTCGAAACGTTACTGTGATTAGGTTGGTACATTCGCGTCGTAGGTTACGTCACTGTATGAAGATTGATTTCATCACAGCATTAATGACAGCTACATTATGCAGTTACTATTAAGGTATACATAGAAAACCTTTTTATATTACCATACATGGAAATTAAAATATGAAACGCCGAATCCAAGTCGACAAGGAAAAAGAGAAAGCTATGCTGTGGTGACGATTATCTAGCTAGATTATTATAAATCTAAAGAAGTTCTAGGTAGTTTAGTAAATAATACGCCGTTTAAAATATTTCTATACCTTGACTTGACTGGGAATCTAAAAAAAAATTACGGAGTCCAGTTTTTATCTTGCTATTGTATGTAGATTATTTACTCGCGATTAAATTTAACCGTCAACATCGATAAGGGTTGACATAAATCCTTTAAGCCCTATTAGGTTCACTGAAAGTGTTCTATATCTGGTTTTTTCGTTACCTATCAACCCTTTTCTGCTACCTTCTGTCGCATGAAATTCACTTTTGTCTCATTCTCACTGAGGATGTTAGGTAATTTTTAAATTTGTTATAAGTTATTACTTACCTACTGTTTTTATTTCCAACTTATCAAGTAAAATAGAGCATATTATTATTATGATAAAACTAATATAGCGTTATACCTCAATAGATTTTTTTTGCGTGTTAGGAAAACAAATGCGATAACTCAAGAGAGTTCGCGACGCAAGTTTTCTTGATATTATAATATTTACTCTGCGGTCGTTAAATTATGTAACACTCAATAAAACGTTGGCATTCACTTTGGTGGGTTTGTCTTGGGGATTTATATTAAAACTAGCTGTTTCCCGCGGTTTCACTCGCGTTCTCGGGATAAAAAGTAGCCTACAACCTTCGGGGATAATGTAGCTTCCTATTAGTGAAATAATTTTTCAAATCGGTCTTGTCACTCCGGAGATTAGCGCGCTCAAACAAACAAACTCTCGCTTTATAATTGGTATAGATATAGTACTGTTCATCTCGCGGTTACATCTACGATTTGAAGATATCTTATCTAGTATTGCCGTGATAAAATGTATAGGTAGATACTCCAGAAAGGTCCAATTACCGCAACAAATTCAAATATAATTGTTATTTGTTCTAATCTGTGTAAGAAGGGATTGCTTATTTAATTTTAAAAGATTTTATATATAAAAGACATGTCAGTAGTAAATTTTATATGTATCACATACCTACAATTATAGTAAGTGCGTAAATGGATGTCCGCTTCGATAAGAAACCACACATTACATGACACAGTACCTGCGTAATGTTACATAAATGTTTACACATTTATGTACCTATATATATTTTTTTTATTCCTTAACTTTATATTTTTAGAGGTTAAATGTGTATCTTGTTATATAAATAAAATACTTATGTACGAAAGGGAAAGAATTCACTTCAACAGAATCAATAGAGTTACTGAGCTGTCTCATCACTATTTTCTTTCTTATAAAGAATCGAGGTCAGAAGTTATGGATTGTCAAATAAGCAACCATCAAAACAGTCTGAACAAAGTTGATGTAGAATCGAAACTTTTCTTTCAGGTTTAAAGTGAAATGTCACCTCATGTTGATGGAGTCACGTTAAAGTTCACCGTTGTAAATCGCACGTTCAGTTGGCAGAATGTCAAAATGGCGGAACAATTACGTTGTCGAGTCCATAAGGATTACACGTCGTCACGCCACGTTTCATGTCGACCAGACAAGTTAGCTCGTCATTTTACGTTGTCGCGCCGGCCCGGCCGCGGCCGCCAGCTACCCCACTTTGAGAATTTTATACCTCGTTTTATGGAAGATTGTCAAAGTTAAGCGCGAAAACAATGGGAGGGCAATGTCGGAACAAGCCAAGAATAAAACAACAATGTAAAACGAGAGGGGCAATGAAATTATGCTGACGATTATTTTTGAGCAAAGAGATTTATTTAGGGATGTGACATTCAACATAAATATTTTATACTAGCGGACCCGGCAGACGTCGTTCTGTCCGGAAAGGACATGTATACCGATAGCAGCGCCACCTACCGTATCTAATTGTGTTTTCAAACCATCCAGGATCCCATTGTAATATACACACAAAATTTCATACAAATCGGTCCAGTCCTGTAGGAGGAGTTATATGACAAACACACGTACAGAAGAATTATTTATCAAAGGAACTGCTTTGAAAATTGTAGGTATGTAGGTACTAGTTTGATACCAAATAAATATTTTCCGTAGATATCTGCGTGTAATCACTAGCGAGCACCATGAAACGCGGAAAATTCAAGTCAATTACCTATAAAATTGATCTTGAAAAAGCCTTACTGAGCATCGGAGCAATAAAAAATGTAAGGGAAATCCTTTTTCAAAGTAAAATTCTGTACCAACTACAGAGAAATAAAATGTCAAAGGTACCGCAGGCATGCAAATAAAATAAAAAATGTATCGATGGCGGCTCACTTCCGTGTAGAGACCGATTTTATTTTTATAGGCCTATTTACGTCCCAGTGCAGATTAGACCTGACAACATATTGTAGTTGTATCGCTGAAAGGTTGTGTGAATTTTATGAACATGGATCGTAGAAATAAATGGCTAAGCGTTCTAAGGCTTCTTCTATTATCTGTTTTTTTTCGGTAATCGTACAAAGATATGACATATTTTGTATAGTTTATAATGTGATATGAAACTAAACCACCTATTTATTATATAACCTATCAAACGGCGTTTGATATTAAATAGGATGAATTTTTCATGTGTGCGTGGTATAGAATTATTAAAATAGATAATAAACTATTTATTTAAGCGTTAATTTAAACAATATAAGAGTAATAATACAGTCCAAAACTGCGGGCGCTACGCATAAGCTTTGCTACGAAATTTCGTAGCGGCGTAACTTAGGAAATCTTTAGATATACCTACTAGGTTTCATTGACATGAAATAACATATTAGGTATTACTAGCTAGAAAATCTCGCCACCCTACGCCACAGTTTGTGAATTCAGTTTCCGCTTACGACAAATATTTATTTACATGAAACATCTCTTTTCAGACTAAAACAGTATTTTTCAAATTGTTTTATGCACTTAAAATCATCTGGATTCCACAGTAAAATAATGAACCAGAAATAAATCTAGTTGTGATCCAAATTTTTGTTTGGCTTTCGTGCTATCTAGGCTCCGCGCCGGCCGAATCTCACTGCACTCTGCTCTCAATCAAATTATCGGTGGAGCTCTTGTTGTAGCCAAAGAGCCTTCTGTACTGGAACCAGTCGGTATTACACATGGCGACGGCAAGAGGCTGGATGGTATGTCCTTGATCCCGTGTAGTGTTGGTCGCTGGTGTGGGATAATACCTTCACTTGTACAATCGAACTTACCAGCGACATGTAGAGTTGTAGGTGCGGCTGCGACAGGTACGGCGAACTATTTGTTTTTGCCTTTTGCGGTCGAGACGATGGGTCCTTGGGGGTCCGAGACTCGCCAATTTGCACGCAAATTGTCATCCAAACTTATCGACGCCTCGAGGAACCGGCAAGCGGGGAGCTTTTTCCGCCAACGCTAACGTTAGCTTGGGCATCCAAAGAGGAAACGCTACCAGCCTGCTGGGAACCTTTCCGTTGATCGGTAGCAGCAGCCGGATCGAGGATTTTTTATATGTAGAATGTATTTTGTATATTTGTTGTAAATAAAGGTCCTGTTAGTTGATCGTATCTATATGCTAATAATAAAGTTGAAGAGTTTGTTTGTTTATTTGATCGCGCTAATCTCTGGATCTACAAGTCGGGTTGGAAAAAATATTTCACTAATAAAAAGCTACACTATCCCTGAAGATTATATCGTAGGAACGCGAGTGAAACTGCGGAGCTCACAGCTAGTTAATAAGTAAAAATATAAATGTCCCAGAGTACCTACTTAATAATAATTATTTATCATGACTTTACAGTCATAAATAGTACCCAATTAAGGCTATATTTACTGCATTAAATCTGTGCACTTTTAACTGTTTTGCTAAATGCCACCTGATTCACAATCAGGCGGTTAATTAGAAGATTTTTCCGCATACTTGAACCGAAAAATAGTACTATATTGACATACATAAAGACGAAGATTTTTATTCCATAGTTTTTATTGAAGCAATCTTTAAAACATATTACCTAATATTACAAATGTACCATTGATGGTGTTTTTTACTCATTCAATGGTACATTATGTGACATTAGAATTTCCCTTCTTTATTTGAGAAAGGTATCTGAGAGAGATATTTGAGTGTCAGATGAATCGATTTTTAATTCACCAGTAAAGAACTCATACACGTATCTACCCACATGTCCGGTTCAATAACCTCGTCTGCGGATCAGAGAATTACCTACTTGCATTAACACTTATTTATATGGTAGCGCAAAAGGTTTTTTGTTTTCACTTTAAAAGAAAACGAATTCAAAAAACCTGTTCTACTAGTTAACGAATTGTCATTAGGTATGTAAAAAATAACATTAAAAGGCTGAAATCGAGAATTCTACCAAGAATGGTTTTTATAAGGATGCCACAACAAAAGTTTGAATAATTTTGTTGAGTAAGGTTTACGTGAAAATATCGTATCTAACCAAGAAATTAAATATGATAGGAATAATTTTAATACCAGGCGTCCTTTTTTATGTATTTATGTAATTAATATAGTAAAGTATAAATAATAATAATACCTAATATTTATTTATTTGCCACACATAGAAGAAAAACATAAATAGATAAAACAAATAAACTATCATTTGGCAATTTATAAATTCACAAGTATATGTTGACAAACGACATTACAATTTTTATGGTAGTCCAACACATGAAAATCAGTTAGTGACATAACAAACATTCTTAGATCCATCGGCAGTTGTGACAGCGCTCGTCACGGATCATGTCATGCCCATGGTTTATCACTAATTACCGCAAGCAAAACGGGCACGTGTCAGTTATGAATTGCCGGGATAATTGACATTATGCCGCATGCTCGAGAAGACATGCTTGGATTGAGAGGCATTACCGTACCATGTTTGACATTAAAAGTATAGTAAGACAGAATGAAAAATATTTTTGAGTGAAATATGCGCTACGTTTCATTTCAATCATATTATATATATTTACATAATCTAAAATAATTGCAGGTAATCATCATAATAAAGGTAATAGATATCGGTTACATTTTACACCGAGGTAATTTGCATCTGAGTTGAATTAGTTGAGAGGTAGAATAAGATAGAAACTTTGGAATTGTAATTGAGTGAAACAACATATTTTTTTTGTGAGTAAGTGTACTTACATGCCATTACATCTGAAAAAGAGAGTTATGGACAGCAGCATTCTACCTAGCTCATAGACATGGACCAATACAAGATCACAGTAATAAATACATGCCAATTAGGCCAGCTATGAAAAGGTATATACTAACACAAAAAGAATACATGAGGTGCGTAATACAGAGCAATAACTTTTATTAATTTCTTAGACCAACAGAAGTAAGCAGGTCATGTAGCCAGAGTAGTACAAGTAGCGATAGAGAAGCAGTATCACCGAGTGAAGCGAGCGAGAAAAGGCAGACCCGTCACTAGATGGGCAGATGACTTTTATTCAAGTCATCTATCAGCTGGAAACGAGTGGCCCTCTGTAGCTAACCTATGTCATATAATTATGTACATAACGTTAAAAATATTTTGTTTAAATACGTAGTACATTTTATATAAGTAGATATTTATTTATTTTTCCATGAGAAATAAAAGGATATTTAAATTAATAACTTTATTAATGTTTATTTTATTAAGATTTAAATGTTTTTCTAGATTGTTATACCCGTAAACAGATTAAGTTTTCTAAGAGGCGCATATTATGTTCTTTGGATTGCTTCTAGAGTTTCCATTGTGTAATCTGTGCATATTTGGCAGTTTATATGCAAACTGAGTTTCTTTATGTACCGAAAAAAGAATGCGCGAGCCGAAAATTGTCTCAGAGCCAAATGGCATATACATTAACCTAATGACTATCTTTATTATCAACGTTAATATCTATGCATAAAACATCATCACATATTAATGTGCAATTATATGTTTATCTACAAATCGTGACATATGACTGCATTTAGTTAGTACAACAGGTGTTAATTATTAATAACGGATCTGTTTATTAGTTACTTTCAATGTTGGTAATGATAATACTGCGTTTACCAATTGAACTGATATCTCTCATTATTTACTGTGTGGTTTGGTCCAAACACTGCTAAATTAAATATTATTTGCCACTGTGTTGGTTGAGCTAATGTTCTGCTTTGTTTAATTAGTCTGTTTTCAACTTTAAAAAGAATACTTCTTTTTAAATCTTATTATTTTTGGTTTGTACTGAGTACCGCCCCGAGGTTTCACCCGAAATCTCATATTATCCTCCTGGAGGTTTAAAAATCTACATATACCTATATATTTTTTCAGCCCGATCCACCCAGTGGTTTGAACTGTGCGTTGATAGACCGAGTCAAAAAAATCAAAACCATTCTCATTCCTATTGTGAGGTATATGGACATAACAATAATATTTTTCATTTTTTCATGGATATAAAATAATAAATTTCAGTTCACTATTTCTTCAGTAAGATTAAACAATTTTCAATCTACGGATTGAAGTGGTACCTAGATTTCAATTCGAGATAAAATTTAACAAAAGAAAATAAACAGATCACGATATCCACGAACCTACCCAAAAAACGGATTGGAAATCTGTTACGTGAGCAAGTAAACAATCTTTATTAGAAACCGGATTTATTACTTTTCTTACGACGATTCTTTTTCACTTTCCTGCAAAATCCAAAAATACGTCACAAAACTATAACACTTTGAGAAAAATGTATGATACGTGTAAAGTTTACTAGAGTTTGATTTATCGATATTTCATCTGCATTCAACGTTGTATGTAATGGGTCTTTGTCTGTCTGTTACATACGTACGTCTATCAATATGTACTGTAGATCAACGCTAGGTAGTTTACATAAGCCTGAAACAAAGAGTCGTCGAGATTCACCTACTAACCTATTTCGTTATACATACATATCGCTAATATTGCCGCAAATTGACTGGCTTCCATCCCTGTAGGATTACTACGTAACTTCATTCAGTAACTGAAATTGTAAACGCATTGCAATTTCATTCATCATTGCTCATTGTGTTTTAATGCAAACTCATAATTTATGTTTTTGGAAATATTATCATGTTTAACATGACATACCTACATCACATTTAACAATGTGTAACAATTTAAAAATTATTTGAATATAATCAGACATTTAAGAAATCATAATAATTTTACAAATTCTAATACTAACTCGATAATTTTTATAATTTAACACTTAAATATAAAAATACTTAGTTTACACTCTTTAGCTCACCGCAATAACAAATTCATCTTAAAATTCAGCTGTTAATATAATTTTAATTTACATTTAATGTTTGATGTTTTTGTGTTGTAAAAGACGGCTTTAAGAACTTATCGTGATACCATGTTCTATTTGTGTACCAAAATTGATAATCTTATAAGACATACACAGCGGTAATTGTTTGTCGATTGCGCATTTAGTAGCGGTTGCAATTTACGTAATAGGAGGGCGGGCTCCAACATGTTCTGCCGCCTCTACGAGCAATACAGTTAATTACTCTTGTACAACCGCCATTCAACAATATTGGTTCATGTTATCCCTACTAGGTATGTATTATGGTAAATAATTGTATACTTGGAAACAGAACTTTATCCTTTGTGTGGCTGAGCTTTATTATGAGCACGTTATATACTTGCTTATTTATTTTATTAAAACTCATTTATTTTATTAGGTGGTTGTGATCGTGACAATTGACTCTACCATCCTAGTACAGATACATTCTTTTGTATGTTTGACTCTACCACAGTAGTAGGTACAGACTGAGGAATGTAGAGTAAAATATGAAGTGGTAATATTTTATTTAAATACTTAACCCTTCACAATCACTTATGAATAGTTTGACTAATTAATAACTAATACCAGTATGGTCGGGTTAATACTTATTGCGTGTGATGGCGGCAAAAATAACGTATGACATAAAAGTGTACAAACAACCAAAATATACACGTTTCTTATAACTGTTAGAACCACCATGCGATGGAGTCAGAGCTGTCAAACCTTCTTCTTCTGCCACTACATTTAATTGTTCTTCAATCTATCATTGTTCAAATAAAACTGTATAATAATAGTGAAAGTATATATTTACAGGAATTAAAACACCAAATTAATCTAAACTAAACTAACATAAACATGTACATAAAAAAATCCTTATTACCTACACTAAACTACTTATAAATGAAAAAATGTCCCAAATCGCTGCCAAGCGGAAGCGTGCCAAGTAGGCTGGCAGCATTGCCACGCTGAATAGCAATGCTAATTCTTTGTGCAAAATACGTGCCATCATTGTTAATTTTTAACTGATATAGATTTATAGGTTAAAAATAAAATTATCAAAACATACGTTTGGAGCATAGCATTATATGGGTATTAGACATGGACAATAACGCATAGGGACAGGGAAATACTGGAAGCATTTGTTATGTGGTGTTGGAGGAGAATAGAGAGGATTAGCTGGACTAAGAGAGTAACAAACGAGAAAGTGTTAAAACGAATCAAAGAGAACCGAAGCTTATTAGAGACGATAGAAAATCGTAGAGGAAAGATGTTCGGCCACCCTTATAAGTTACGTCGAACTAACTACTACAACATCATAGAAGGAAAGCAAGGAAGAGGAAGACCTAGATTGAAGACCTAGAATATAAACCAAGTGAAGGCTAAATTGGACATCGTGTCGCATAAGGAGGTACCGGAAGCAGCAAACAACAGGGAAGAATGGAAGAAGCTACACTGACAAGAGCCAAGCTCTGAAATATTGATGATGATGATAGATTTTTATTGATATTGTTTATTGGACATCCTTATTCTATATAATTCGATAGACAAGTAGTTTACTGAAAAGTTATTGAGAAGTGTAGAATAATAAGTTAATTGTAAAAAACCCTACTAAAAGCGCTGATTCAGTACTCTGTAAAACATATACCTATAATATTAAGTTGGTTTATAACACGTTACGAAACAAAACAAAGTTCGAACAAAAGTCAGAACTTACAACAACACCCGAGCCGCTGACTGTACCAACTCGTTAACACTCAATAGCCTCGTGTGGACGTATTGTCGCCTTATTTAGAGTAAAAAGCTTCTTTATTAGTCCAGCTAGGTGTCATATTGCCGGAAACATTAATCATACTGCGAACAGCCTAGCGTGGCGCGTTGTGTGCGGACCACCTACGATCGTTTGCCTTTTGCCGATTGTTGAACAAACATTAGCAAAAACTAGCTAAACAGAATTAACAAAACGCCCAGACATTTTAATCCTATTTCAATGGTATTAAAGTTTTAAATGATTAAGTTTTTCCAAGCCGGGTCATTGATCAAGTACTTTTTTATGATTGTACTAGTTAGTCTTTTAATTGCTATCCACAGACAGACTATTCTATTTTTCTAATTAACTTCATTAAATTCAAGGTTCACAATAAAGACGGTCTGACTGAATGTTTAGTCAATCATTGTATATTTAATGTCAAAATGATTTGAGTTATATATTTTTGAATTTATCATTACAGTATTCATTCCGATTTGTTATTGGATTATGTAAAGAATTTTAAGGATTATATAAACAAGACAATATATTTAATAAATACATGGCATCGTTACATAGTATAAAATGAAGTCGCTTCCGCTGTCTGTTCGCTTAGATCTTTTAAACTACTCAACGGATTTTAATGCAGTTATTAGCAATAAATAGAGTGATACAATAAGAAGGTTTATATTTATAGTATAATACAAGCATATTATAGTACAGAAAAACCAAGAAAAGCCGTGCGAAGCCGGAGCGGGTCGCTAGTACAATATATTTTCTTCTTCTTATGCAGAAAAGTTGTAACAGTATCAGTGTGTGTAGGTACCAAACCAAACCACAACTTGGTACATAACTTTATTGTATATATCGCATAAGCCACAGAACGATCAAAGTTAACTTAGTTGGAAGCAAATTCAAAGTTATTCGACGACTCCAGCAATGATGGTAAAACTCCTCTTTGAGAGCATTTTGACAAACTGTAAGTCACATTGCAAATCGTGGATACTTCACAAACTTCAGAATGGATTTAAGACACTTGACTAATAAAAGGTACCTATTTAGTTAGGTATATACGTTGCAGTAAAAATATGAGGTATACTGCATTTTATAGGTAGGTTACTTACATAAAAGTATATTGACTAACAGAACTACAATTAATGCAAAAGTTTGTGTGTATATATTAATTACCACAGATCTGTTACGGCAGAACGTATTTGAAAGAAAGAACATAGATAGATCTTACTCTAGAAAAATATAAAGGATACTTTTTATCCCGGGAAAGTTCCTTCGAGAACGCATGAAAACCGCGGGGTGGAAGCTAGTTATCCTAGCTATTGCTATCCTATAGGTAGGTATTAGGTATAGGTGCCGGGCTTAATGAATGTTTAAGTTCCAGGTCACTCTGGACTCTTTAAGTTTTATTTAGTTTGATATACTTAAAACTTTATTGTTACACCACATATGATTTGATTAGTAACATATAAAAGAGACTTCACTTTAATGCGACCGAATAACTCAGTCCTCGCCTGCGACATAAGAGGTCGAAACAAAGGGAATAACGCGGGATAAAGGGGATTGGGGGATGATGACAAAGAGAATCGAGCGGTTCAATACTTGTGCATCGCATTGCGTTACATAATAAAATGGTCATGAACGGCATTCATTTTCGGGAATTTTGTTATATTCACCGGAACATGCAATTATTAAACCAGTTAAGTAAGCCATCCATTGACTCATCCCGTGCCCATCTTGGGTCTAAATATTATAAAACTACCATTCTTGTCGCGAATCACATGTTGACCAACATACGACCTATTACTGAGCTGCAATCAGCAAAAAACGGATTAAAATTAGAATTTCGCGGCAAACCCGTAGCATTTACCTTAAAGCCGACTCTACCATAAAGCCAGGTTTCCACTGAAAGTGGAATGGACCCATCACGGATTTCGTTTAACTCAAAATCAAAACTAATTTATTCAGTTTAGGCCCTAATAAGGCACTTTATGAATGTCAACAGTTACAATTTTACAATAGATTCTACCACCGCAATAGTAAACTGCATACTTGTATTTCCACTAACAAATAGTCGAGTGGAAAGGACTGAGCGAGCAGAAAGGGTTGAAATGAACTCGCTCAGCTCATTCTCTCATTTTCATTGACAAAACAACATCAACAGACAAAACTCTTTGCTGGTGGAAATGTAAACCTATTTCATCCGTTCCGCTTTGCCATTCCCCACTGATTACCCTTTCGCGGTGGAAACAATACAAAGCTTTATTGATAAAAAGAACAAGCTGACATTGAAATTTCAATATAAATCTTTATCACCTTATCTTAGTGATTAGTGTGTATTTTAAATTTTAAAAACGTTCCAAGTATACCTACTGCTTTAAAATTCCAAGTTAATTGGATGTATGAATGACGTGAGTGGGTGTTTGAGATCACATCGCGGTGGGTAAAGTGGTTTCGTTAAAAACTAAATTCTGTTAATTTACTAGTTTACAGTAGGTACCCATTTATAAAATAAAACAGTTGAATACAAGCACTTAATACAGTAATTTATTTCTTGAATATTTTTTTTGCAATTTGTTCGGAGTTTGAAATAAAATATTTTTATTTAAATGTTAAGTATTTTTATACAACAATATATTTTAATACAGAAAATTAATACATTTAATTATTTATTTTACGTAGCGTAGTAAAGAAATAACCAGATAAACATTACATTATTAGGTATGCTTTGAAAACATAATTTGAAAGACAATACGAATTATAATAGAAAACGGTTTATTATGCAACTAAGTACGTCACTGTACAAACAATGATGCATGTTAGTTAAAAGCACAAGTCTCGACAGTCTTTCAGAGATGATGTAATTTATCCAACGTATGACCTTCCACAAATGCAAAAGAGGTCGTCACGAGGTTGCCAGATACCTTGTTTGTATTTTATTGAATGACTCTAGGGAGTTGTTACAAACTTGTTTTTCTTGTCCACCTTTTCATTCATAAGATTTGTTTAATCGAAGCTTATCTACACATTCGTTTAGAGTTAACACAATAAAATATTTTTAAGATTAGATTTATAATCATTGTATTAAAACCGTATGTTGTAATTTGTAATAAGTTGGCGACCTTACTCACGCGTAAGAACACAACATTATGTTATTTGGTTGCGATATTTTGTAAATTACAGGTATTTTTATTCTAATTACTCTGAGACCTCTCTGCTTAAAGGTATTTTAAAACATATTCAATCAAGTGCAATGCATAAAGGAATTATTGACGATAAATTGTAAAAATGTTTTCATAAAAAAATATTCATTAATCTTTCTAAATGGAAATGGATGCGACCATTCTGCTTTATACGCTGCTTAATTGTTACTGGCTAAAAATACACGGTGTTTTAATGTGTATTAATTTATATCGCATCAATCATTCGATGGTACTACACACGTGCTCAAACAACGCGTGGCTATAGTTAAAAATAGACTACTAACCGAGAGAGGTCGCCCTTGGTCACACATTAAATGTGTCTGCTATCGTAATATTTCCACATTCAATTGATCGTTTTCGCACCAGAAGTTCTTTTTGTATTGCCTTTATTAGGTCCGATTTATAACATTATAGGTATGATAAAATAAAGTTTGTACCTACCTATAGTAGATATTTACAATATTAAATGAAATAAAATCCTAAACCTACTCTATTTCCAAAATATTTATAAGTTAAAAAAAGATAATAGTAGATTTTTAATTATTCGACAATCAACAAAAAATCAATGATGGTAAAAATCAAAAAAGATAAAACATATTGAATTCCAAAATACCTGAAGCAATATATACAGGACCTATATATATATATATATAGATATTTAAAACTTTATCATTAAGTTGATATGTTTAATTCATTGTTTAATTACATTTATAAACACTCCAAAGATGTGGTTATTTATGCTTACAAATATTAGAAGATTAAGAGTAGTTACTTATTAACGGCAGTCAGGTGGTGAGCTCATTAAATAATTACTCCCATTTAAATAGGATTTATCGCATAAACGACGACGTCTATTAATAAGCCTCCAGCAGTAAAATCCAATTGGAAATTAGCAGTCAAATAAACTTTGGGAGAGTTCTCAATTATGCGGGCAATTTTCCTAAAAAATATTATCCAGTTTAGGTACGCTTCGGACGGCACAAATTTGGCGGGTTTTACGAAAAACATTGTTTTCGTCATTTGCGCATATTCCCACGTCGTCGGCAGTTTTCTTCCAAGTTCTATCACGATGACAGTTAATTAATAACAAGTTAAAGTCTACTTCGCAGACGTAGTTCGCGGCGTTACATTCCCATTCGTAACGTTAAGTCCCTAAGTACTGTTGCAGACTTTTGATTGGAACTCAGGGGACTGAATTCCGCTTTGAAAATGGAACTCTTTGTCAAGTGTTTAACAAACGAAGCAATTCACTTATACCTTAATGATCGCTAGAACGATCTGTCAACGAGTGCTGAGTTATTGAGACATTCATTATGCCCAGTTGACATTTCAACGTAGCGGGAGAGAATTATATTAATGATGTATGTCTCTCTGGACGTTTGTACCATTTTCTAAACAATAAAATGTGGTCGCACGTCGACTAATCGATCTTAGCTGAGTGTATGAATCGAGTGGACTGACTCTACGTACGTACAAAATGGCCATAAATTTACTCCTCGAGTAACGAGTCCAGTGAACGGTCCCAAAGTGACAAACGAGTGGAGTGAGATTTGCTCGGTGGCTTACTGCACGCTTTAGAAGTTTGGCTTCCGATTGTGTTGTTTATAAATCCAATTTAGTTGACTTAATCCAGGCGCCATTATAGGTGCCAATTTGAAGCTACAATTTTCAATTCCATCTATAATATATATGGCAAGAATATTTTATTCTATTAGGTAATCTTATCTTTGAGTTTAGAGCAAATTGCAAAAAACAATATTTTTTATAGTTTTTTCTTTAGTGCATAGTTTAAAAACTAAAAAAAGCCTTTGAAAGCACTGCTCTAAGTAAACTCTGTCTCCATTATTAGACCTGTAGGGTTAATTCTGTAGCTTCATAATATATTTAGGATGGCATTTCATCGACCTGTTAAATATCTTTTGTTTCATTTGAAAGATTTGTACTCTTCTATTTTCGTAATTTAGCCCAATATTAGGCGACAAAATTTCATATCACTTAATCATCTATTATTTAGTGGGGATCAGTAGTATCGGAAGAGACCGCAAGCTGTCTTGCAGCAAAACAAATGGCTGTTGTAATGCAGTAACAAAAGACGATCTCAGTTTAACATTAGCGCAGAACAAAAGAAAGGAGCAACTTATCATTTATCTAATGGAGTTGGTGAGACCAACAATGCACTGGTATTTACTTACGCAAATTAAGCTGTAGTCTATTAATATCAACAGAGATAATCTGGGTGCCACAGACGGCGTAAGTTTGATCAACGACTTAACTTTTCCAATGACACCTCATAAATTTCCAAGGGAAACCTTGCAAATTTAACTTAAAAGGCTTTATGGCCCCGAATAAAACGTGTCGAGGGTGTGCTATTAAGTTTTCCAGTTTACTTCTCATTAAGTTATATAATATACCCGCATAGGGAAGAATTTTTATGAGTTCTTTACCATAATGTGAATACGCTGAAAATTCTTTACCGTACCGTAATGGCTTATTTAGAAATTAAGAATTTTGCGGAAAGTCAAAGCTCTATATCCTAGCAATAGTAATTTACAATGTTTATTTTCAATTAAAGTGTAAAAAAATTAAAAAGATGTTATCAAAATAGAGACCTCGTATATCCACGTTTTATATTCCAAAGTGATTCAAACGAAATAAAATTAAAAAAATGTACAAATCGCAGACTATTGCCAAAGCATTTTGGATTATCTAGTACACATACAAATAGAAAACAAAGAGATGGCGCGACATTGCGGCAATCTGTTTCGACCGGACGTCGGACGGTCAGTTGATCGATTTGTGTGACCGACACCGAAAGTATTTTAAACAATTTGTGACTGACGAAACCTATAAATTAAATGCAACTGTAAAATAATGTGTATGAAACTTGTGTTATTGAATGTTTGGAAAACCTTTTGGATTTGATTGCACTGTACTTTGTAAGGAATGTGGGACATATTGATGGCTTTTATGGAATTGCGTGGGTGTTACCCACTAGTACACTTGTGTGTTACTTTTGTACGCCAAATGTTTAGGGAACCTAGTTGGAATAAATTATTAAAACAAAACAAAGCTAACAGGAAAAGCAACTTATTTTTAATCAGTAAATTTCCTCATTATAATCTTATGTTTTAACATGTTGAAAGAGGCTCGAGCCCCAACAGTGAAGATGATTTTAGGAGATGAGCTAATGATGAAATATTTTTATGTTGATAAACAGACAAAACTTCCATCATATGGTGTGGTTAGTGCTGCTTAAGGATAATTGCAAATAATAATTATCAAGGCCTTGGCGATATTGATTATAACTGCCATAATGGGTTCTTTGGTTAAAATTTGTTGCAACTTTCTCGATTTCAGTATTCAATACTACTTTAAATTTAATTTCGATTTTTAATTCTTAGAAAGTTCATATATAGCTAGTATTAGCTGTTTCCCGTGGCTTCACTCGCGTTCCCGGCATAAAAAGTTTTTTCGTTCCTAAAATAAAATGGGGCTGTTTATATAACATCCATATAGGTTTGCCGCATTATGAAGTATCATGTGATATGATTACACTGCTTGTCTTCTGCTAAAAGAAAGTAATTTGAAATGTTTTGTAAAATTATATTTAATTTATATCACATCAATCTACCTATATAATACTTTATTTGTCGATTGGAACGATCAACACTGTTCATAAATCCACTAGTATTTGCATAATGTCTTGGTTTTCTTACTGAAAAGCTGAAACCGTATTTCACATAAATTTTAACACGACAACATTGTTCAAGTAGCCACAGTAATACTGTAATGCACTGCAATGGACTTGGAATAACTATAATTTAAACAGTGGCCTGCGGAAAGGACGGAAATTATATTGAATACAGGGTGGCGTAGATATAAACTGCAGTACAGTTATGTAAACTAACACACATTGCTTATTGTGTTTTGACCACGCGCGTTATTGTATCACCAAACATGGACATCGTTTTGATGCTATAATTGTATAGAATAAAAATATTTAAATATTAACATACAGATTAAATATGGGTCAAGTAACTATAATTATTATGTTTTAGAATTTTAATCAAGAATTAATCTCACAATAGATATCTAAAAACATTAAAATAACAATGCTGTGCGCTGATCCGTAGAGAGGACGCAATTAAAATTAAATGAAAAAAGTAGTACAAAGAAGGAGAAGAAACGTAGGTAGTACTCAATTTACATTAAAAACCGATTAAAAAAATTTAGTACATAATTTTTAAATCAGCATTCATTTTCCAACATATCATATGAGTATGTAGTTATATCAAAAGTACAGTAAAACATCAGCCAAGAACAGAGTTACAGACGCCAAGTCAGAAGATAGACTTAACACGTACTTAGTTGTTATCGTGCGCAAACAAACAAAACCACTTTGCGAACATGGCGCTATGAATTTAATGGCATTTAGATTATTTTATGGACAATAAAAATGTTCAGAAAAGCCCTGCGCTATTGTAAATTAATTATTTGAGATATAAGTAAGTTAATACATTAAGCTTCGAATCGGCTTAAAATAAAACCTTGCACATTTCCAAGAATAAAGAATCTGTAGGTTTTTAATAAATTGTAACGATTTCTTTATAGACTTCAACTCAATGATGATAAATACCTACGTATCTTTAAGTTTCATTACACATGACTCATGTCAATGAATGTAAGCTACCTTTGAGAAATGTATTTATTTCCAATAAGTAACATAGCTTTGCTAATTACAATAAACTAGTAATAGTAACAGAAGCACATGTAAGCCCAATACCCATTACGTAAAAGTTTTTTGAAGAATAGAGTTGAGTTGGTTAGCCAAAGATACCCAATCCTCGAAGCTTCGTAACTTCTGTCTAAGCCAACATTGTAAGACACTCGACTTCAGCAACTGATGTAGTTCCCGCCGCCGCTGCCGCGCCGCACCAGACTAAGTAACATAACTTGTTGTAGGTAACTATGTTAATTTTAACTACTTGCGTCCATAACCGATTACGCAGGTATTACATATAGGTATTTAAAAATATAAATAAACGCCAATATTACATAATCAATGCAGTAATTAACTCACCTTTACATGGGGCTTTATGCAGCTGCAAATGGATAATCAAATGTCATTACATTATGGATGCAAGTTAAAGCTTACAATACCAATAGTTTGAAAACTATCAATATCTGTAAAATGTGCAATTATAATGAAAAATAAGCATTTCATGCTAGAATTTGTTGTTTCACCTAGTAGGATTTCTTTGGTAGACAACATTTCAATAAGTTATAGATACAGTGAATACGGTCACATAATAATTTTTGGTAGGGCAAGGCAAAGATTTTAACTAAAACTATTTTATTATTAGAACAAGAAGAACCTGTAACTGCAAATTCTCTGATCTTTGTTTTGTGTGTCACAGAGTCTATTTATAGCCTCCATTTGGTAAGTGACATAGCCCATCGGCCAGCAATCCTCCGGGCAAAGGGTCCTGTCCACCCCAATTTCAGAACTGTCACTGGTTTAGCGATATCCTTAACCTTTGTTCGGCATCGGATCGTGTTTGAATCTCTAAATGGTATACGTGGATTGTACCATCGACTGACGTGTCTGTAATCGTATGCATGTTTGCAACGTCAATGTCCGTTTCCGCAGACATCTTCATACATTTTTCATTACCCACGATAAATGCGCGCGCTTTAACTAACAAACTTAGTCCTTGGTATTAGATTTCATTTTCACTTATTTGGTCATGGATTTACCCTCCACTTTCAAGTTCTATTGAATATTAGCGAGGCGAAAAAGCTTTCTCAAAATTCTAACGATGAATATGTTTTTTTTTCAACGATCACTTCACCGAATTATTCAATGTTCTCGGATAGGAGCTGCTTATAATTAATGAATCATACGGCAACCTAATTATAGTGTTATCGTTCAATCGCATTCGCCGCGTAAAATATTTTGATCTAAATTGTGTTAGCTTAGTTAATCGAAAGAGAATTATTAAACTTTATCAAGCCGAATAAAATTATTTTCAAAATTTAATTCATCACATAAAATATTTTAAAAAAATGCACATGTTGTATTTTACGTATAAGTCTATATCGTGACAATGTATGCCAAAAAAAATATTCATAAAGCTACATCGTCCTAATCTCAAATTTCATCCCACCTATATCTAGTTGACCTGATTATGCAGCCGCATTGCAGCGGATCTCTGTGGATTCGGACAATTCTTATAATATCGTGGAAGCATACCAAGCCACCCAATAGTATCTGTACATGTTTAATTATTTCAACTTTATTGCTTCCCGTGGTTTTATTACATTAAGCATTTAGCACGAGAACAACATAAAACGTTTCTTTTATTTTATACTCTCAGTCATAAAGAGCAGAAAATCTTGAGTCGGCTATGAGTACTAAAATTCTCATGCATCTTGAATTCCTTGTCAACTTGCAAGAATGATTAAGATAACTTTACGAGCTATTACATTAGGTATACACATTTACATATAAAGGAGAACTTTACTAAATCCCATAAAGTGAATCGTTCTAAGTAATTGTAGTAATCAGCAGTATGTTAGACCCCTATATGTCAAAGGATAAAGGAGATTTACTGCTTTCCCGGCCGGATTAAAGACACGTACTTATATATTCACGAAAATCATTCTAACACCTCTTAATTTATTTAAATAGCATATGATGTCATTAGGTACGAGTCAATTAACGACTAATGGGTGGATTTGAGAAATCAATTACATCTACTATGTTTATATACTTAATTTTACCGAATTTAATTAAATATTTATACGAAATCACGACTAGTATAATTACTAATTTTATTACCCAAATCATTTACTTTTAGCTATACTTGGTACATTACTTACTTTGTAGATGCCTTAAGAAATAAAGAGAATATTTTTTTCTTTATTACTGGTGGATAGACTTACGTTAGTAGATCTAGAAATAAAAACTTTGTATGTGCGCTGTAAACAACCCCGCGTCGTCCTCAATAATTTACTTTAAAAATTTTAAACGAAAGTAGATCATGTTTCCTTTAAACGTAGGCAGCATCAGCATCCTTACTGCTTATAGTATTATAAATAAGAAAGTGTTTGTCGATTTGTCATTCTTTCACGCAGCAATGAGGCAACGGTTCAAAATGATTTTTTAGCATGGAGATAGATATATGGGCCGGAGCATAACATATTACTTTTATCCCGGGAACGCGAGTAAAACCGCGGGCCAGAAACCTAGTACTATATCATTATGTGAGTTAACACCAACTGTTAATCACAAAGGTATAAAGTTCAGTAATTTAAGCTTTGTGTTATTTCTTAAACGTATATTTTCGTGCTCTTTAGGAGCTTTTTTACGTGGGATCTTAAGAAGGCGCTAATCCCAATATAAATTGACTGTTAAATCTAAAATGAACACCAATTAGGTACTTTGTTTCGTTAAAATTCGATTTTATAGGTATTATGTCTGATAACTGAAAATAACACTCCATAGTTAATTGGAAAAATAATGCCAACATCAAGATAAATAACAAAAACTTAAATTATTTTCTTAGGGACAATTTAGCAAAAATAATGCTTTTAATAATATGATCAGCCACTTTCCTTCTTGGGTTTGTGTGCATCTTTCTTTCATCTACATTATCACTTGCACACACAGTTTGGTCAAACACTAGCTTAGAAATGAAACAATGATTTTAATAATTACCCAAATTACAACTAAAATAAAATTCGGTACCTATAAAATACAAGTTAGGTTAAAACTCATAAAACATTCGCTGTCAGTTTGAACATGGTGTTGACAGTTTCACTAAAGATGGAGGGAAATTATGTAGAAATACTTTCTACATTGCCGTGAAGCAACTTATAAACTCCAGCGGTTCATTCGATTATTCTTGAAGCCATTTTTCTTTTATCGCTTTGCTCTCAAGGACTACTAATCTATCAAATCTTTTCTTGAATACAAGTTAGTACCTAACTATTGTACATTTTTGCCAGTTTATTCTTATTTCATGTTTCGAATCTTGGGATGTTTTAATGGTCGTTTATGTTACACCAAAAAAACATGTTAGAATTTTACAAAGCTTTAAATATGTTTTGGAAGCTTAAATATTAACAAACTATTGAGAATTATTCCAAAATCTTCGTTCGTTTCACTGTTTTACAAAAAAATATGAATGCTCATGCATAAGTCAATAAAAAACCTTATAAACAAGAGAGGAAAATAATGCGCGACCTTAAGCTTTACAACTCAAGGAAACTTTTTATTATTCATTTTAATATTGTTTATGTACAGTGATTTTTCAGAATACACTTTGAGGTTTTCCAACATTTACTACCACATCTTAAGATTGGTAAAACACTCAATCTAAAAGAAATAAAGACACCAGTCTGGAATAAAACTGAAAGGATTTAAGTTTTTTGAAATAGTACAAATTCAAACAAAAATTATTAGATCAAGTCTTGATCATTATTGCGTGATTAGTAGATAGTTAAATTAAGTTAGTTAGCAACTACCTTAATGCGTATACGTTTTCAAGCGCTTTCCAAACTTTACAATCTTGATTTAGTATTTCAAGGTAAACTTAGTCGCTATTTGTGGCTTTCTAAATCTAATTATAAATCCTGACTATAAAAATCTTCGACTGATTAAAAATTGTACTCTCTATTTTCTACATATTTTGCTAATTACGTTAACTCCCCTTATTTTGAGACTACAAAATCCTTAAATCCGTAGAATTTTGTACGCAAACAGTAAATACGTTAGTCAGAATAAATTTTCAGCAGTCATCATTGCTGCAATCTGCATAATACGGCTTTTCGCTTTGCATAACGGGGTACGAATTCGGTCCAGCCAGACACATGAATAAAAATATATAGCGACATTCGCACTTAGACCCACCCATCTCGTCCATCTCACCAATTGCAGATTAAACAATTGCTTGATATTCAGTTATTAATCTGAAACGAATATAGATTTAAAATTCCAACATCTTATGATTTTATTTATGAAGGAGAGAGGTGAAGTTACCCTTGGATCAGATTTTGCCGAGGATTTTAATATAAGCACTGTATTTGTGATCGTTAATCCGATTTAAGGATTAGGAATGGATGATGAAACGGGGAATGAGCTGGTACAGATTATTTATTCCCGTGTTAATATTAATTTTTCCAAGGAATAAATAAAATTTTGGGATATCATGTCATAATAAGGATTGCTTTGTAAAATCATACTTTTGCAACTTCTTGTTCTGATGCTTTGTGTAAATTAAGTGTTATTAATATATTCAAAGTGTACACACGGGATTTGACGAGACCTGATAATAAGCCACGGGAAGGTCCATGAATAATTCACTCCTATTTGTCGACGAATTAAGCACTTGACAGGACAAAAGATTCGCGGTAAATTGTCCACGGGAAACCACGTGCGACGCGGGCGGGCACCAAACCTCTGACTGCGCGGTTTGGATGCGCGGTTACCCTTAACATAGGTAGAGGTACCTACCCTCTTATGAATACAACCTACCCGACCCGACAAACAAAGGACCTCGAATCAATTAGGGTCAAAGGCCTCGGCTACGTAACTTGAGGTCCAATTCTAATATCCTACTATCCGTAAAGCGCTCGTCCCTCATCTACACTTTTCAACATACTTCAACACTGGCAATATGACGCGGCAAAAGAAGAAAAACGCGCAATATGTGCCAAAAAGGGACGGAGCTATACATGTTAGATATTTGTCAGAGTAAGACGGCTTCAGACATTTTGTAAGCTGATAACCAGAGGCAGCGAACAGAGCGAGGGGAACCATATTCTCGCGCGACTCTGCATGAATGTAATGAATTAAAATTCAATGGTACCTATACAACCAAGACTGTGCGTGAGTTTGAATAGCTTTCAATATAAAAGCTCTATAAGCTCGACTTACCAATCCATGTGAAACTTTTATTATTTTGTAACACATTGTTTCATTGTTCTTGTATCAGAAACCAATAAGATTTTTTACTGATTGATAATTTAATCGGACCCAAATATCCAGTTATCTTGCAAACATTTTAAATAAAAATATAAAACGCCAAAAGATCTAATTGCCACGTTACACAATGAACCGTACAGAAAAATATTTCGTAAGATTGGTTCAACTCAAGGTTTGATCAACCTCATTTAACGAGATAATGTAACAAATAAACCGGAAAGCTCAACTTTTCAAGCCCAACAGTCAAGTTATCCCTATTGATTCAAGGATACATCCATACTCCAAAATACATGCGCTAAAATATAAAGAGGTAAGTAAGATTTAAAACAAAGCACTCTCAGACTACGACCGAATATGAACTCTTCGACCGAATACCGCACCGTGGGCCATCGTGCACATAAATGGAAGTAAAATTATGCGTGTGATTTTTACCTATACATCCATGGAAATGCAATCCATCATTGGATCCCCGCGTATCCACGACCGCGACACGCACACTGGGGCGCCAGCGCGCACACTAGTGCACTGCACCTCCTCACGCGAAGGGAAAATCTTCACACACGACACAGATAAACATGTCAACTGCTAGACATTGTTACCCTAAAGTCCTTTCACGTTTTTCACCACAAAACCACCATTATGCACAAATGATAACACAAACAGCTTAAATGAACACAGAAACACTGGATTATTTCGCAATATCACTCGCGTTCGAGTCACGAAGACGTCGGTTTCGACAAAAATACGCGTAGGTATTGTAGTGTCGAATCGGCGACTGTTCCCCCGCCCAGTTCCAGAGGCGAGTGGTGCCGCCATATTGAATCTCACTTCACTGCGCACAGTGGAGCATCTAGCGGTTAAACCTGGAACAAACAAGAGTAGTCACATTCTACCAGTGGTTCAGCTATAAATTTTTAAGGCGAATAAAGTTTATTTAATAAATATCCCATCTTAAGTTAAGAGATACAGAAATAAAGCAAGATATCTTAACATTTTTCAACATTATGTTTACGATTAGCTTAAATAACCAAGCAGATACGGTAATTTGTGTTTTTGGTTTAATCTGTAGTACTACCATACTACACTAGATAGCGCTTACAAGAGTAACAAGTATAATATAATTATACTTGTAGCTTTATAGATAGATTTGAGATATAGCATATAGTATAGCTATGTATATTATGTATAGAATCATTCAATGGCACGCGCTCAACGATATCAAAGGATTTATTAATTAACGCAATCTATTTCATTGATGTCAGTCATCATAACGTTAACCCAATACGTAAGATCGAATAAGTAAATGGAAATTAATTAATCAAAATTGTTAACCTAAGCTTAATGAAAGGACTTAATTGGTTTATAAAAACTGAATTTAATTTTGGAAAAGATTTGGAACACCTATCGAACGTTTTTATTTTTCGTATACTTAGATGAATCTTGTAACACGGAAAAAGGTAGGTAAACTAACGTAATCTTTTTATACTATGTGATCAGTAGATTAACCTAAAGCATGCAGGTACGTTTCTCATATTGTATAGACCATCTTAATATTTAGTATTCACGAGTACTGCTAAACATAACACAGGTTTTTTTTTAAAGTTTTATAACAATGGAGAGCCTCATTCAATGATCGTGAGTTCGTATTGGTTGCGGTCGACCCACATGCTCACTGAAGTTTCGACTTACGACGTGTTTTATACTCCATAAAAAATAAAACCCCCCATATTGGGTTCCTCAAATTACGAACTAGCTTGAAAATTAGTATTAAAACAAAAACAAATTTTGAAACTAACTTTATTGGCATCCTTTATTGGTAGCAAAGATTTCTCGAGTATAAGTATCTTATCTGATTGCTCTTCATTTCCTGTTACCACAGAAAGTTGGGGGAAATAGCTGGGCATATAATTGATATAAAAGACTGGATTCGTAAACACATAGTTATACTTATTATTATCACGTAGCTCTTGACTCATAATGGAGTAAGTCTTTCCGTGGGTAGTGTGAAATGCAACATATCAAATGTTCAAGAGATAGTGGACAGATTAGATTGATTGCCAAGAACTCGCTCCAATATCTAGCCTACTGTAAAGCTCGGCAATAACCTATTGGGAGGTCCATGTTCAGCAATGGAATTCCGTCTTTATGAGCTTAGTATAAATATATTTACTATGTGAATACAAATCAGGGTGAGATTGTGGATAAAAAAATACCTTTAAATTAATGCGCTACATTTTGATCATTCTTGTCGACGAAACTAGCTGAAATACTTGAGATCGACGACTTCTAAAATCGTTATGCTTTAAGAATCTCCAACAGTGGAATTCAAAAGGCTGATGACTGTTCCTAGGCTGACTGTAACTTCAAAAATCAAAAATATTTTCTTATCGATTTTATTTGACTCTAGTACCGGATCGGAAAGTTGCATTTTCTGTTAAGAGGCTGCAATAAACTTAGCAAGTACCTCAAAATAAGCTTAGATTAATTACATAACACTTACTTCAAGTCGGTGATAAAACTACAAAGACTCAGACCAGCCCCCACAAGCAGCATCTGTTCAAGTATGACGCGTGTGGCAGCCACGCACGAGGACACTACTTATGATTCTTTAACCACTTTTAACTATAGTCCTTTTTTAAAAATCGTTTTATTTTGGATTTCGACTTACTAAAGTAGCTAGGGGGCAATCACGTAACTTTGTTGCAATAATTTTTTTATTGAAACTGGTTAAAAATATAGCGGTTTTCTGATAACTTTTATACGTTTTGGTGACTCTATATTCAAACAGTGCTTCATTGCACATGGAAATATTTTCAACATTGTAAAATTTCTAACGATTTGCAGATTGAAACTGGATCACTGGATATTCTCATTCCAGATAGAACTTTATGTTATATCAACTGATGACTCAACATACATTAAACTTTCTTTTCTTCCTTTCTCTGTTAGGTACTAAAATATTTTTTTTACGTTCACAGTTTGGACTACAAAAGGCTTCATTGGCAATAAGCTCTACTTATATAGAGTTGATGCTGCGTTTAGTCATTAATAACAATACATTACGGACTTTCCAGCCATTTAACTGTACATACGTACAGGCCTTGTGCGGATTATGGTGGTAAGTCGCGGATTTGTGCACTGTGTGTTAAGTTACCATAAAAAAAAATTAATAAGAGTTGGTCACATTTAAGCTAGTATAATGTTCAGAATGGATGAACATTTGAAATAACGAAAGTACTTATCTTCAGTTGCTTCAACCTTCATAAGTGCCCTCCTGGGGCCTAACTGAATAAACGGCTTTAACTTTGACTTTGACAAGCGCTTAGTAAGGAAAAAAATTTGGTGGAAAAGGCCACTCTGCATTTTTTAAATCAATAAACCAATCGTGTGTCAATTACTTATTAGCATTATAAATTTTAATGCCGTCGTTTTAAAATTCTGTAAAATGTTTTACTATCAATAAAATAAAATAAAATTGAGTCGTAATCATATTTAAACATCCTTTTTAACCGACTTCAAAAAAAGAGGAGGTTCTATGTTCGACTGTATGTATATGAGTAGGTAATTCTTTTTAATAAGAAAGTAAGTAGTATACCTACTCCTGAGTAACTTATTTTTTATGTCAACAGTTTGACAAACAGGCAGACGATCCACCTGATGGAAAGTGGTCATCGCCGTCTATGGACTTATAAAAAAGAGTACCGCCTTTTGAACTGATGTTGATTATGATGATGATTAACGCCAACTATACGTTGATAACTAATTGAAGTACACCACATGTCACATCATCTATCAAAATTCCATTATCACTAAAAGTCTTCATTATCCCTATCGTATACAATGACATTACACCAAGACGTGCAATATGAAATAAACATTATCGTATAGTCCCATTACGCGTCGCGCTGCAATGCAATCTAAATGATTTAAAAATATCTCTTTTCTCGATAACGTTTGCGTATCCTACACAGCTTGTCTCACTCTACATATACCATGTAACTATGCGTATGACAAGCTGCACTTAATAAAGTCAGTCGTGCAGTAATGTAGTTGTAGATTAAATAAGTTGTCCGCTAATGTATCAAGTAAGTCTACTATGGTCCGTTATTCATCTGAATTTATCTCTTCTTTTCCTAACTTATAAACTTAATTTTCGGAAAAACATCGATAAACGTAGGTACCTACGTCCGTACGTGATCGAATTTTAAAATAATCATTCTTTGAAGCAAGCAAGATAAATTGTTAATTTTTTAAAATTGCTACAGACCGTATTTTTATTATGTATGTTTATTTATTGTAGTAGGCTATGATTTATGCTACGAATGAAGCAGTTAATTATAGACATAATAATCTAAAAACAGAGTTATCTCTATTAGATTTTACGCAGCGATTAAATTATTAATTAAAAGTAAGAGAAAACGCTGCCCACTCGGAACCTTGATTGGTAGTAAGTAGCGTCAAGAAAGTTTTCTGTATATGGACTGTTTAACATATTTGCTTTATGTACAAATTAAATGTTAAATTATTAATTTTTCGCATTAACACTAGCTAGAAGAACAATCAAACCCACATACCTACATAGTACACCAAAATTGTAACTTATACTGATAGTTAGGTATTTAGAAATTAAGCCACACACCAACAAATATATTCAATTAGGGTTAATGTGTCAAAATATAAAAAGTTTACAAAAGAAGCACAGAAACGCATCAAGCGCAGTGCTAATGCGCACAATGTTACAGTTCATAAAACTCATTGCCTCAACTCCTGCGCAGCGTCGGCAATAAAAGTGGCTAAGTATACAGTTTAGTGTTGGGCAACTACGCTGCAGTGCTCAGCTGCCCTCATACTCTGATACCAATTAGTTACGTGGCTTACAACGATATTTATGCAATAGCTGTTATGAAATTAATAATTAAGGAATGATACCTGACTCCATCGAGGTACCTTATTATTCGTCCATAAGTCCGAACTGAATAAAATATAGAACTACCAAATCTCCATTATGACTGAATAAGGAAATGATATGACTCCAGAAATAAAGTTTTTGAAATGTATATAGAAAGAAGTTTTGCATCCATCAATTATAATACCTACATTTAACTGGAAACGAATCTACAATATTTAGATGTTGGCATTCAAACGATTGACATCGTATTATGTGTTTCTTCTGTAGTACCAACAAAATAGTAATGTTTAGTAAACTTATCTTACGTCAAGTGCTTAACATCGCATCAAATTGTCATTAAATCTCTTATTTCGTAACAACTTAATACCAATAAGAAAGCCATGAATCCCTTTTCTCTATAAAAATGGATCGTAAAACGAGCTGAAGTCAAGTCGTGTCGGAGCAATAATAGTAAAACATGATAATAACGATAAATTTTAAGTATTATTACCGATTGAGGTAAGAAACAACATTCGACATTCTCGCGTGGTTTGAAATTTTCTAGCTTACATTTAATAGCTGAAAGTTTCGACTGATCATTTGGTTAACGAAGGTCAGCTGTATAACTTCAGGCCGTTAATTAGATTATATAGAATCTGTAAAATATGACTTATTTATTTATTATATGACTTTCTGTTGCTGGAATATCTCTATTTGTGGTTGATACTTGCAGTCACTCAAGATTGATTTCTCATTTATTTGAAAAATGAAGCCGTTTCTGCTGTCTATTCGCTTAGATCTTTTAAACTAATTAACGGATTTTAATGCTGTTTTCAGCAATAGATAGAGTAATTCAAGAGGAAGGTTTATATATATAAAACATGCTTATTATAGTAAAGAAAAGCTGTGCGAAGCCGGAGCGGGTCGCTAGTTACTTATAACTGAGTAAATAAAAAACAAACAAGCAAACTTGCGTATTTATAATATTAGTACCTACCATCTAACTTAGTAAAGAGGGTAGATATATATTATCCAATGAAGGATCATTATGTACCCTATAATTAGCCCGCTGGTAATCTGCCAACAAGTACCTTAATCTCAAATTAAAATATGTAGAGCAAGATCACTTTATTCGACTCTACGTCGTTATTATACAATGCAGTGTGCAAGTCTATTGCTGCAAGCTTGAATCAGCTGCATGATACTTGAGATAGCTATTTAAATACTTTGTATGAGTTTTTTTATATATATTTTTGGCTACTATAAATGTAAAAGGAGATGGTGACTCATTGACTCACTGACTGATCTATCAAACCACTGGGCGATTTGAGCTGAAATTTAGCGTACTGACAGCTATTATGACGTAGGCATCCGCTAAGAAAGGATTTTTGAAAATTCTACTCAAGAGGGTAAAATAGGGGATCACGGGTGAAACCCCGGGACGGAAAGCCAGTCATCAATAAAATACTTTAATAGTTATTCTAGTTTTATTCTATTTTTAGTGTAACAAAATACTGAATTACCAACTGAATTTTAATGATACGGTGAAAAACTTATTATATCTACTATTTGCATGCATTAAACATTAGAGTAAAAAAATTTAAAGCCGCTTTTCGCTGTCACGATAAAAACTGCAAGGAACATTCGGTTTGGAAAGTCGTATCGGCGCTGGCGCATACCTGTACTGGTACAAAAGTTATAGAATTATAGCGGAAACAAGAGCGGCTTTAATTTAGTTGTAATAAATGTAAATGTAATAAACAAAATTAATAATGAATTAGTAATTAATTGACGACGACATACCATCAAACTATAATATTATCTATGAAAAAGTCTATGTAGAAATAAATCATAGATAAAATTAAAACCACAAAATACCACAAATGTATGTATTATTGTAATGATTATATTCTGTTATATATGAGTAATGTAAAATGTTTACTTGAGTAAAAAATATTTTGTAAGAAAGATGCGTGATAAAAACAACATCATGAACCAATAAAACGTTATTCTGAAACAAAATAATAAACTAAAAATTACTGAAAGCACAAAGCGGAAGAATAACATTGTTTAATAATTAGATGTCGCTTATGCTTTGGGCCGTTTATGTCGAGTCATGCTTCATTTGCTACATTATCTGCGAGCAATTTGCATGCTTGCTGAAGCTACCGATATAACGGGAGCTAAATTGGAATAACGCTCCCCACTAGATTTCATATCGCTTACGGAATTATCCGGGAGCTAATCTAATTGGAAGACGCTTTAATTTTGTTATAATGTTACTAATATCCTACGTAGTAAATGTTAAAAGCTGCTTTGTCTGTTTGTGTGAATGTTATAAAAGTAAAAAAAATCTTGCTTGACATAAAAACGGGCAAAATGTATGTAATATAATAGTGGAAAATAGTTATAAAATATTTTATGCCCGTTGTAGAAATTAAAACTGACTAGTATGTTATTTACATATTTTAATGAAAAAATTGTAAAACAAAATGTTTTATTATTTGTAAATTATGCTTCTTTTATGAAGCACCTTATACCTACAGTGTACACATCTTCTATCTAAATACAACCATCTCTAGTATACAGGTAAAACTGTCCGACGGAAGCTAGTTACAAAAGCCAATAAGATAATTTTAAAGACACTTAAACATTTCATTAGTAATAAACCCTGTAAATAAATAAAAAAGCTTTATAGCATACACTTTCTAATTCTATTATGTAAAACAGAAAGACTTTATTTACAAATCGCCCATCACAATCACTTGCACACGCGAGTAATTATTAACTTATCTGTTGACAACTTAATTGTTACGAGTATCACTTAGATTTACAATGTTGTTATGTAGTATTAGATTGTTGACTTTATAATTATGATATCTGTTGCATGTGATGTAAGTAAATATCGATGTATTTCGTACCATGCTATTAGGTAGGTACTTAATTCTTTTCATAACAGAACTGTGAATCTGCTGTGGGTGAATGAAATAGGTAGGTACCTACGTAGGTAGGATTTGTAGGTAAAACTAAGATTTAATTTAAAAAAAAAGATAGCGTTTGTATTTTTTTATTTCTCATTCCAAATTACATTTGAACTTATAAAAAAGATTTGTTTCTATTTTGATGATTTTTGGAAAAGAGTAGCCTAGACCACTGTGATAATAACACTTGTTATCCTGTGATCGTGGCTGAAATCGTAGGGAACAGTTAAAAAATTATTGAGTGATTGAAACGATTAAAGTATTTTTTTTTTTCATGTTATAGTATGTTATTTCATCGCAAATCAAACTCGTGGGTGAAGGCGCATTAAATGCTTATTTGTGCGGTTTTGTTTGGTTACATTACATTCACATGTTGAGAAATATGGTTTAATGAGCCTTGCCTGATTTATAATTACCTACAATCATTGAATGTGGGTGCGCGTGCGCTTTCGGTAAATTTAGAACATACTTTACTATATTAAATACACAGACTGGTTTTTGAACCTGCTTAATTGCATGTTAAGTAACAATTTATATTTGTGACATTGAAATGCATAACTTTTATTTTTTGTTGGGTATTCATGGTCGATGTTTGGTCGATATATTAGTTTTATTAGATATTTAATTTGAAGTGAACCTAGAAGTGACATGGTCATTACTTTTTGAAAAGGCCTCTTTCTTGTCCGATTTGAGACTAAACGACTAAAGTTCATCAAGTTTCGTAGCTTAACGGCTGGATATTGTCATACTTTTAATATAGCCTTTAGTTCAAACGGGTCATTAGAATAATGGACACTTGCCTAACAACTAGTGCACCGTATTCTCATAAATCTCATAATTCGCGGATTACTGCATAAAATAAAGTATTCTTGCATAACTAAGTATAGGTAATTACTGCTTGATTCATTGATTTGGTGCTAATCGTTAATCAATCAATAACCATATTATGAAAGTTATTATGCATTTTGAAAAGCGGTAAAAACTTTATAAACTCAATCTTATGTCGTTAACTCTTTAAGTAGCCTGTCTGTTGCACTACGATTTATTGTAATTGGAGTTTTTCAGCGACTTCAATATTAGTTTCACGCGGAGAGTGTTGAAAATTTTAATTTTCTGTCTAACTAGACATAACATTAAAATTGAACTATTCTATTAGTTTACTATCTATGTATTTGCAACGTTGACACGGTGTATACGGTGTATTTCCTATTAACTATAAAACTTGGAGATAATAGCTCGTGAACGGTGATGACGTCAAAGGTCGCGGCAAAGGTCGTGGATTTAAAATTATACAATAGACTTAAGCTTTCGGTGAAAACATCGTGAGGAAACCATATCACGATAGTAAGCTACTTTGCGCTAAAATAAATTAAAATTTGATTTAAAATGAAAATCTGTCAGCAAGCACACACTGCTATATTTGAGTAAGTAGCTGCACTTCAGGGCCAGCTATTTTGTGCTTATCACCTGTGAACAGAAAATATCCTGAATCAAGTTTTTGTAACCTCCCATTAAAATGTTTGAAGACATTTTAACATCCATAAAATTACGTGTCTTTGAATAAACTTAAAGAAATATTTTCAATACTTTTATTTTATATCACTTATTAGGTACCTACTCGTAGTTTTCATGAAATCAGTACGGTCATTCACTTCTTTCAGTCGCTTCGGGCGTTTCACTTCAGTAATAAAGCTCTTACATAACGCTCACCTATACTTTACTAAATAATGTAAGTAGAAATTATGTAACATAATAATAGTTAACTATATTACTCACAGCATTTGGGCTTGTAGATATTTTAATGTTTTTAAATTATCGACCATCTTTGAATTAAAAACTCTAATATTGAAAAATACATACTAATTATTAATAATGTTAATGAGTGATCCCAAACCAAGCTGAGTTACTCAGTTGCATGTTTACTCAGCAAATGTTTGTCCTGGATAGGAATCGAACCCCGTCATCTTGGCAAAGTAAAGCTATTCAAAGGTAACAGGTAGACAACGCTACCGCATACCTAATACAGTAACTTGA
Source organism: Tethea ocularis (assembly GCA_963555595.1). Classification (NCBI taxonomy): domain Eukaryota; kingdom Metazoa; phylum Arthropoda; class Insecta; order Lepidoptera; family Drepanidae; genus Tethea; species Tethea ocularis. The sequence goes on along the minus strand of OY741972.1, from coordinate 5,353,404 downwards.
CAATCCTGTACCGTTACGTGACCAGAAAAATCCCGGTATCCATTCCTTATACAGCCGCGTACACGTCGCTATACGAGTAAACTGGCCATTGCGTACATTCCATCATACTTTCTGTACTCGTTCCTATACTTGACATTTGATAGGCAAGACTTTTTAATTATCCTGTATTTAAACCTCCTGTAAAAATACTCGTGATTTGTGTTACTAAACTATATCATAAATTAACGTTCTGTATGCCAGATATAGATTTATACGATTAACCGAATAGTGATCGCGTATACATAACGTATAGCTAGGACAATAACAGTCGTGGGGATATATATTAATTCAACATTAAATTTTGTATTAATTACAGTACCTAAGTATAATATTCTAGCAAAGTAGAGATAGCACAGATTACTATTTACTACGTAATTGTATTCCACGTCTTCTCGCTGCACAAAAGACAGATAAACTATTTTAGGAACCAAACGTTGGTGTTTTACGATGTAAAAGTAACATAAAATATATGACGCACATGTCTAACTTATTTGTGTGGCTCAGCAGAGTAACATAAATTACCTATGCTTTGTTTGGTATCCTCTTTCACTTTTCTCCTTTTCAAATGACCAAATAACAGTATATGCTTAAAGAATAGTCCTAACTGGGTCTTAGCAATCAAACATAAACAGTTAAGACTGGAAATAATGCGTACAAATACCATATCATTAATTATACTGACTGCATGCTATTATTTACAGATAGCCATAGGCGAATCAGTGAACCTTGTATTTTTATTCTGCCAGTATCCAGTTTTAGCAATCATGACCAGAAAAATAAGTCTAGCCTGACTTGTAGTGCGGCATTCCTTGCTGTCCAGCGCCTGTACATTGCTCAGCCGGCCGCCACCGGAGAATCTTGATGTTGAATCAGTTCGAAAGTATATCCACTGCCGTGTGGACGCCCTTGCGTTGATCTAAACGCGCACGCGCGCTCTCTTCCGAATACTTGATTACCTACTCCAAATTTAAATTTATAATTCCAACCGTTTCAAAATTTGAAAATAACATTTTGATTTCCAAGTGGCCAGTGCTGTGTTTTTTTGATTGGATTTGTTTCGATTTGTGCATTCGACACTCGAATTGGATACTGCAGAGTCGATTCCATATCATCGACTGGATTGTTGATTGTGTAAGTATGCATAATATTATTATTATCACTGAATGTATGTAACATTATATATTCTAATTATATTAGGTACCTGTATCTTCTTTATCTGTGCATACATTTTATCAATTAATTTCTATGATGTAGAGTAGAAAAGCAAAATATGTCAATAATCTTGAATTTTATAAACATTATTTTATAAAACATGGTGGCAACAGCTAATTTGCTGATATTTAGCAATCTTTAGCTCCCGATTTTAGATTAGGTATATTATAGTTTTATTGATTTTTAACTATAGATGAGTTTGCTTTTGACCAAAGTCTTACCATTGTATTGTTTTAATGATGCAAGTAGTCTTATATTACTAGTCTAAGTTGTATGTTTTCTAAACATTTTTTTTTAAATTGTTGACTTACATGAGTATATTTCACAGCTTTATTTATATAAATTGTACCTACTTATCTATCTTTTAGTTGTGTTCCCGAACGATCTTATAGATTTAGGTACCCAGGAATAACGAAATTACTATGTTTCATTCTAGACACCGGCTTATCATCTGTTTAGCCAGGAGTAACAGCCACACAAACATTTTATATTTATAATATTAGCTTGATTATTTATCTACTGGTTCTCGGGCTACGTTTGAATCATAAACATTTATGTAAACATGGTGTCTAGCTACACTGATTTTCACTCGCATACCCGATTCCGATTTGCATTGGAATTGAATATGTTTGTTTGTATAAGTCGATTTCTCGCGAAGACTGCGGTGCGGATAAGTACCAGCCAACCTAGTTGCGGTTAACATGTATGACATTGTATAGTATTATTGAATCATTACAAAATACACCTAAATCAAGTCAATCTAATGATTTACATATACATAACAATACAGTAAAAGGTAAAGTTACCGTTTCCTAATTATTAATGGTTATTAATTACGATTATGCAGTTAAAAATGAACACCAAAATCTTACGTTATGTTAGTTTGTAGGAGCAAAAATGAAAATAACATGGTGTTGAAATGTTTTATCAAAATTAACCAAATCCCGCACTGTACAATTAGGATAGACTCAAAGTATGTAATTTAATAATTACTGGCTGAACCAACTGATTTATTGCTAAGATTGAAATTTCATAACTAGAGATAATGTATTGTTAGCAAAATCTTACTGGCACGCTAGTTATAAAAAAAATAGAAATATTTCAGAATGTTTTGGGCAAGTTAATAAAAGTGCATACGAAATTTAAAGTTCAATCATACAATAAAATTTTATGAATATATCGAAAGTTAATTAAATAACCAGTTTGAAGAACTTTCATAAACTGCCTTATTTCAAATTCAATAAAGTCTCAAATTCAAACAAGATACATGTATCAAAAGAACGCCTTATAAATTTTAAATTTAATGAGCATTACTATTTGCGTAACAAATTAAGTTATTATTATACCTATTTCTAGTGGATTAATTAATGTGTTTTGTGTAACATACAAGACTATATTTAAGTTGACAAAATAATTGATACTGGAACTATCAAACAAAAAACAAACATACAATATACTAACCCTAATGACATTTACGAGCGGGACAGACAACTCCATTACGTCATCATTGCACAGTTTTCAAGCATGATCTGATGATTTCATGCTGCAATGGTGCGGAACACTATTTTCAAATTATTTATTGTAAAAGTAATATTAATGCGTATTTTACTTAAAATGGCCTCTCTTAGAAAAATAAAATAGGTACTACCCACATAAATTTTTCATTCTACAACTAAAAATATAAACCTACTCAATTATTTTGAAGTCTAAATATATAAAAAAACATCTTTCGTCGCGAATGAAAAAGGAACAAATATTTACAAACTCCCAACTCTAATGATACTGTGCAAAAAGTACGAATAATCTACGTGTCTGTAATTTAAGCAACCCGCCCCAAAAAAGAGACCCGCGCAAAAAAATGTGTTTATTTACGACATCACATTAGAAACCTCTAAAATTATCAGTGTTTCTCTACTATATTATGCATAAACCTCTTCAATCACTCTATCTATTTAAAAAAACCGCATTACAATCCGTTGCGTAGTTTTAAAGATCTAAGCATACATAGGGACAGACAGACGGGAAGCGACTTTGTTTTATAAGTACTACTATATACTACTACTAATATTATGATGATGATAGTGATGTGATCTACGATTCATACATTACAAGGTAGTATGGACTGAAGATTATGTAATAAAAATATTTTTTTTATAAATAAAATTTGATTATTCTAACGTTTGCTTTTTTTGAAAAATTTGATGAAAAAAATAGAATTCCTGGAACTGCTATTCAACAGTCTTAACAATATTTTTGAATATTATGCATACACGTACATGCTTACGATTTGCGTCAGCAAATTTCAGCGTTGTCCTACATTTTATAGAGTTATTTTGAAGATTCCTGCTGACATCTACTCGTACATATCACTTTTATGTAAACTATACATATCTTTAAACTAACTATTAACTACTAATAAACAATCTAAAAGTAGAAAATTTCGTCAAGGCAGCCGCTGTTACCGATGATCGGCAAGGTAACTAACTACTTTTCTTTTTTGGATGGCCAAACTAAAACACATAGTAGGTATATTATTACTTTGTGCCCTGCCGGTCTTCCAAGGACTAGGATTAGTTTGAATATTATACTTAACTTGTATTATTTGGCTATTTAGTAATAGTTATATGCATAAACAGGTACAATATTTTCTTAATATATTATTATACAAAATATATCTAATTTTCATACAATTTAGGGATAGCATTTTCTTGCGCTAGAATTCTTTTCAGTAAATGAAGTGACAATTGCTTTTCTAGTCATGCTTCTAATAATAAGCATAAATAATTAATATAAAGAATATGCTCATAGTTCCTCGATTTTAATTAGGCTGTCAATTATCTGTGTACAATTAATTCAGTGGCCAGTATGCGAGATTCCCGCTAACGGTTTCCAATGAAGTTATGCGGAACGTAGCCGCGTGAATGTATGCGATTTATCATGAAAACTGTAAGATTATATCGCCGGTGTACGTCACGATATATAATAATTTTCTAGCAAAGATTAAGGCTTTAATGAAACCAGTATGTATGCTTGCATAGCTTCAATTGCGTGTTTTGAAAGTTATAGGACTGACAAAGGAATTTAGAGAGAGAACCTGAAATGTTGTGTAATTGTTTTAATAATAGTTACAACTAGGATGGATTCCAAATGAAAATTTCGTAAGTAATTACTTTTACCGGGTTGAAATATTAAATAAAGTTAGCGTTAGTTAATTTTAATTTAGTATGTATAAAACCTAGTTTGTAGATTGAGCACCTGAATCGAGTCCATAAATTATACACTATAACTAATCGAGTCCATACTAGACTAAATCTGACACATAATGGTAATAATTATGTGGATTGGCAGAGATTAGAAGAAGTACTTACTTACAAAAGAGTTTAACGTCAATGATGGAAAATGGCGGAAAAATATTACATAACAAATGTACAAACAACCTAAGTCTGCTCATGGAGCCAATTAGAAAAAAGTATACGACGATACCACAATTCGAGTAGGTAATGAAGAAATCTATCAATGACGAAGTGACATTCCATTATAACTTGCAATCCATTATTACATGATTCTAAACTATTAGCATAGAATAAATAATATACTACGTACAACTATTAGGTATAATCTGTGCCGTTAATACCATAAAGTTGTATGCCTCTAGCATTACCTATTTCCTTAGCTTGTCCTTCTCACGATGTCAGACAAAGTATTACATTTCAATAACGTTACACTTAACGTTCATTAACTCCCAGCCAGCCGAGGGGAGCTAAAACGGCCGCTCGAGCAATATTGCTATGCAATTCATATCGCGAATTTACAGCAGATTATGGTGTAATTTGTCTAAATTGTAAATTAATTGATTAAATGATTTGCATTTTCACCAAAAAATATTTAAGAAAACATTTGGCTCTGCTGTAATTCGAGATATGAATTGCGTAGCAATATTGCTCGAGGGACTGTTTTAGTCCCCCTGGTCTGGTGTTTTAGATCACCATCTAACGACAAAGTCATGCATAGGTATCACACATACTAACACGCTTTAAATAAATGGATTTGCTTGTTAAAGGAAACAGGAATAGCTTCAAATAATGCCTTCATTTAATGCCTACTTAAATTTTAAATCTAATTAAGGATACACGATGACTTTTAAATGAGTGTTGATATTTTGAGGGATTATTATACTGAACATTATGAACAACTTTTAATATCGGACCAACCCTGAAATCACGAAAAAAAATCAAACTTTTCATACATTTTGAACAATGTTTAAATATTTTGAAAATTAAATCCCAAAGGAGGTAAATAAGGGATTGCGGGTGACACCGTGGGGCGGAAAGCCAGAAAACAAATATATTCTAATATCTTCTCAGTTTAAATGTACATATTTGTATTTTGAACCGGTGTGGTAGAGTCGACTGTAATTTATACAGTTTATAAGTCTTATCAGGGCTTAAACTGAACAAATACGCTTTAAACTTGAGTTTGAATGGTTATAAAATAGATGATTAAAGATTTGAATAAAACAATGAATGCAATTCATTTCAATTTTACATTTTTATATGCATTGCATTATAGAGTAATTTTACAAATTACTCTATAATGCAAAATCGCTGAACAGGTTAATAACTTCATTAAAATATTACTAACGCTACCCAACTGTATGTTACTAATTTGTGTATAATAGTGCCGATTCTGTTGTTTACAAATTAAACTAATATTAGTCAAATCACCTCTCTTTCATATAAGCCTTTTTAGTGATGTCAGATTAGTCCATGTCGTCATAATGTATAGGCGTATATATCTTTCATCCCTTTTTTATATTGTTTGTTAGAAAGAGATGTAGTGAGATTAAATTTGTTTAGTTTATAACCAACAGAATCGGGGCCACTGACTAAACCTTCTGACCGAAAACCACAACCTTCGACACATTCTGTACAATAGATACTCAGCTGTTTCCGTTTATTCCAATAGCCATTAGAAAATGCCAGTTATTCAGTTAAATAAGTCGCATTTGATTTCAATTCACGGTATTCACCTTGTTTTAGAGAAAAGTAAGAGATAGTTATTTATTCTGAGCATCGTTATTGACTCAAGTGTAAAAAAGTTCAACGACCTTTCAAGAAGCTCGGTACACTTCATGCTAACATCCTAGATGTTCCGCTATGCTAGAGGTGTGACATTCAATAGTGGACAACAAAAACATGCGAAATATTTGCACATGTTACTTACTGTACTATATTCAGATTTGTAAGAAGAATACTTACTAATATTATTTTGTTGGTTAGTCTTTCTTTTACGCTTTAATGAAACAAAGGATTCATGTCATTTTGGCATAGAGATGTTAGGCTATGTTTGTGGGGATAAATATATGAATGTTTGTTACGCTTTGACGTAAAACTGAACGTATTTGGTTAAAACTTGGCACATAGATAGCTCATACCTTGGAATAACATATAGGCTACTTTTTATCCCGGAAAAACATAAAATCCATAAGAACGAGGACGTGGGTGAAATCGCGGGGCGGAAACTAGTCAACTATATTTGAATATTGTTATTGAACCTTGTGTATGATCATCGAGCTGGTGTTATACTTTGTATGGCATTGAAATTAATAGGATAGGAACAGCGCTCTCACTGAAATCTTGTGCTATGTTACGAAACATAAGTCTGTCATAAACAAAAGCTCAAAGCAGGCGCAAGTGTTTCTTTGCTTTTGAAGATCGTCATCATAAAGGTATGTTGCCAAAGGTATTCTCTTGCAGTCTGTATATAACTGAGTTTAGGTTTGTTACGTAATATTACCTACTCCCCATTAGGAAATGTTACCTAATACCTACTTGCTAATAGCTGCCAGTACCTACCGCTCTACCACACCGCGGTATATGCATAAATTAACACTTTTACTCCAAACATTATAAACAATTAATTTTATTCTACGAGTTTTTGTAAATTGTCTGTTTGTTTAACATTCGGGTCTTATATGAGATATAACGTTGTCACGCAATAAATACATTTGACTTTTCATTCAATAATAACAAGTTTCTGATAAATTTAAATTTATAAGATTTGGAATAACTTCTGAACAGTTTTAGATATTCTTAAACACATTTTTTTTTAAAGTGGACCGACGATCTAGTGAGGGTCGCGGGAAACCGCTGGATGCGGGTATCGCAAGACCGGCCATCGTGGAGATTCTTAGGAGAGGACTTTGTCCAGCAGTAGACGTCTTTCAAATTATGATTTGTTAATTATAAAAGCTAAGCAACTACTCAAAACGTTAAAAATCTCGTAATAATCGTCAATAATTGTCTATCCATATAAACGTTCGTGCTTGATAAATTGTTGTTTTAACAAAAGTGTGGAAAGTTGAAAAAATTGGGAAAGTAGGTAGTACCAGACGTATTTTTTTCATCGTGTGCTAGAATTGGTTATTTTAAATGTATACATAAAGAAAATATTTTTGCTTGAATAAAAATAAAAGAACTATATTTTTTTATTTTCTACAGATGTGATCAATTAAATAGCTGTGGATTACATGTACCGAAGTATTTTTGGGAATATTTTTCAGTTTAATTGACTGTAATAGATTTTCTATGATAAATACCTATTTATTATAGAAAATCTATCACATCAAATATATATATCCTGTGTATTAAAGCATTTGGCAGACGAGTATGCAGCTTATTAGCTTAAACTGAAAAAATAACTTGCTTTTCTGCTCAAACACAAGAATAATGCTAACCGTGATAGCATGACTGTATAAATTGGACATAGGTACAAGTTTTGAAAATAAACAAAATCATGATACGAGTAGCAGTAGAAAGCTTTTCATACTATTCGAAATTGGAACGAAATTGTTTTTTATTTCTAAACTGAGACTTGTTTTGTCAAACAATGGGTCGTCTATTAGCCACTTGGCTGCAAAACACAGGTACCTATTACAGTCTCCGCTTCATTATGTTTTAATCGGCAGAAAGAAACGATCACGGCGCGAGCGAACGCCTGTCTTTTACTCGACGCCTCTGACCCCAATAAGGTATAAAATACCTTAGAAAAGTACTTCCATGATACACAAGTCATTGACGATGGCGACTTCAGACCGTATTCAATGTTCAAACTATCCTTTATTCGATTCATGCTTGATTGAATATTGATATACAAAATCAAACATGAATTGAATATTTGAATCGGGTGCTGGGTTCATTGCTCTGATACACGAAATATTTTGACGTTTCGAATCAATTTTTTAATAGAAAATACAACAGTTCTAATAATTTTCATTCCCGGGATTAAAAGTCTATAATCTTCGGGGATAATGTAGCTTCCTATTAGTGAAAGATTGTTTTCGGACCAGTAATTGCGGAGATTAGCGCGTTTAAACTAACAAACAAACGAACTCTTCAGCTTTATTATTAGTATTAGTAAGTATAGATAAACTATACCGTTATTGGAGATACAATTAAAATTGAAAAAGCCCTTGTATCCTACTAGGCATAAAGACAATTTTGAGTCAGTAGCTAATTAGCAGTTAATGCTTGATTTATATATTTATAGATATATACATAGGAAGAAAGAAAACGTTAATTCAATAACTCTCTCTCACTCTATTTACTCAGTTTAGTGATTTGAGCCAGAATTCGAGGTACTTTCTCAGCAATGCAACAGCAATTGGCAATCCGCTTATAAGTTGAGCCGATTCCGTTAAGTCCGTAGTAAATATGTCCGTCCGCCAATTTGTCGTGCTTCGCCTCACAATAAGTTACACGTAAGTAGTAGTACTTACAAACAGTCGTGGCTGGCAACTAAATGGTCGCAAGTTGGCGCGGTCAAATCCCTTTAATTGTCTTTAGCGTAGGGTTTTATAGGGCCTCTCTGTGTTAAGCTGTTTTAATTTACGAACCGTGAACGGTGAACCTAATCGTTTGTTCACCTGCTGTGTCTTTGGATTTTGTCTACTCATAAGATGATTTTTATTTTGTCAATTGATTGCTGCCACAAAATAGTCTTCTAACATATTTCTTTAATGTGTCAAATATTCTCACACAAAACTTGATTAATAAAGTTATCAACATTATGTTTTAAGTATTCGGAGATAAATACGTTGCGTTTATTATTGTTGAAGAGCATGAGAAAAGTAATTATGGAGTAGAACAAAATTACGTGAAACAACAAAACGGTTGTATTATTGCTCTGCCGACGCACTCATCGTAGGTCAGAAGTTTAAAACTCGTCAAGGAAATGTGAATGAACTCACAGAAGATGCCGCGAGTCATTGTCGTGCGAAACAAGATCAGTTACACGATAAAGAAATAAGGCCACCGTAAATCTCCTTTTTTTGGTGTGGCTATGGTTTACAAAAAATAAAATAATGTGTATTAAGTGGTAGAGGTGCCTACGGCAAGCGCTAGCGATGGACGTGAAGCTATTGGAGCACGGTACGTGATGTCATGTGTTAATGGTCTAACTGGCCCAAGAGTAGTGTTGTCAATAGTTATCCCCTAGAGAGCAAATGGTATTCAGGTAATGAGGCCTCTCAATTGCCTATACATACGATTAGTACCTATAATAATACACGCGTTATGAAATAAATTATAGCACATATATATTGAAATTTTAGTTGAAAAAATTAATCAAACTTAGCGTAAATTATTTTTTAATTAAAACAACTATAATCGCAGTGTAAAGAACGTTTTACTAATCATAAATGTAAATCCATAAACTTCCATCCAGTTTAATCTACGTACCTAAGTCTTGCGCTGGATGCGGGTGGCGCAAGACCTGTCTGCGCTCTTACTCTTGGAGATCCTTGGGGGAGGCCTTTGTCCAGCAGTGGACGTCTTCAACTGATATTATGATGATGATGATAAAGTAAAGTATATAAAATCACGAAGCAATAGCTTATCTTGATGTTAAAAAGTAGTATTAAAGAAGCATAACGCATCCCAGTCAAATATAGCGCAATTTCTTGCACACAATTTAGCATGCAGAGCAAATTAAATATAACACATTACACAGCCAGATTAGTTTCGCTATTTGATGCGTAATTCAATTGGGTAACTCACTTGAATTACTTGGGTAAAGTGTTCACGTATTGTAAGTGATTGCTTGATAAAAGGAAAGCTGGTTTTACGGTTTGTACTTGTTTCTACTTCCTCAAAGTAACTCTATTTATAAAACTAAGTATTACGTACGGGGCAGATTTGATGTTTTTTTTCTGTAAAACATTGAACGTAGATTTTATTTGTAAAAGTCAGTCATAGGTGAATGAAAATTCAACATAACCGAAAATATACATGCCATTGACATGCCAGTTGGCGCAGTTGGTTAAGACTCTATCACGCCGCTGGTCATGGGTTCGATTCCCATCCAGGACAAACATGTCTTGTCATGTCTGTTTCTACTGTGTCTGGGTGTAATTATCTATACATATAAGTATGTATTTACAAAAAAAATAAGTAGTATATGTAGTATATCAGTTATCTGGTTTCCATAGTACAAGCTCTGCTTAGTTTGGGATCAGATAACCGTGTGGTAGGAATGTCCCAGAATATTTATTATTATTATTATAAATGTTGCAAAAGACTCGTGTGGACTCGTTTATGTCGTTTATGTGCAAATAATAAATCGTTACTATTTTCACTTGTAAGAATAGTTTGCAAAATGAATCGTAGGTTAAAACTTAAAAAGCTACAGACTTTTTGCCGAATTAATTAAAGTAGCATTAGTACTTTTTGTACAGTTATTATTTATCTATTTCCGTTGTAAAAATTGTATGGTAATAATATATTATTATTTTTGATTTTCATTTGGTCACTTCAAGGCAAAGTCGATTAAAGTAAATTAGACTTAAGTAGATATACCTATACCACAGCCTATTTGTTACTTATAATATGAATTATAGTAAAATATAAATTGTTAATTATTGTGTGAATCAAAGAAATTAGGAGATGCATAAAAATTGCAATAATGCGTAAATACATTTTAATAGTATTGAAATAGGTACTGACTGACCAAACATTATTTGTGGACGTGACTATTATGCTATGTCATTTTCATTTAAACATATGGTCAAGAGAATGCTTATTTACGGCCAAGGTTACAACAAAACTTAATGCAGTCTACATAATAATTTTCTATTGTCTACTTTTTTCCACGCTTCCTAAAGAATTTGACCTAGAAAACTGAACGTGTTTGCTTCTTTGATGACTAGGTCTAACAGGTTCATGTTATTACGATCCTTACTAGTAAACCTATTTATTTTTATGGAGTCTCATTCTAAGAATTTGATCCATACGTTGAATTATTAATAAACTATTATATTACGACATTTAAGGTATCCAATTCTAATCAATCATACACGCCATCCACACGTTATCTATCTAGTTTAAACGCAGATAATGCACTTATGAAAGTCAAAAATTACAATTACTCTACCACTGATATTGTGTAAATAGAATAGGGATGATGACTGGGTAAAAAAATAATTAATTCTATTTAGTCCGTCAGTTAGGTTATCAAAAAATATTGGATACGTATTTTTTATTTTATCAAATCAATAAAAACTTACAAAGATAGGTCGCATCAAAGTTCAGGAGTGGGGGTTTGTGACGTCACTTCTTTGTAAAAAGTGTACTAAAACGTGACGTCACGCGATATTTATACGCACTGTATCTTCGTTATTTTTTGTTTTCAGAACTAAAGAAAAAACATGTGTCCAATATTTTTTGGTAATCTAACTGACGGACAAATTTTTTTTTTTTAGTCATCACCCCTATTATCCTGTTTTCAGGCCGCGCTCCGCCACAAGTACTAACATAATATTAGTAAACTAAAAAGTAAGTTCCACCCACGGAGGAATTAATTATCCGTGGTTCCACCCCATATGACTTTTGTTGTAGAGTCATGGATATAGGGATATAATCAACTCTGTATCTATATTATTTAACTCTACTATCCTCTCTATTGAAATTTTAACAAAATGTAGTTGTTGTAGTTTTTAGGCTATTTTTACAATAAAAGCCGCATCGAAAATTTATTAGTAAGATTGATTTAGGTAGGTACACATATTTTTGACAGCTTTTAATGGTATAACCAACCTATACATATCAGTTCTAGACTAAACTAATAAATCAAAGTACAATGTTTGATATTCTGATAATCTATAAAAGTGTTAAAATACTGTAAGTATTCAGCCTTGTTATAGATGGAATCCATTGACTGCCGGCGATACGTGATCGCAATGAATGGACTTCTACTTCCATAGACTCGCCTTTGAATAAGTATGAAGTTTATATATAAAAGCAGCCTTCCTGTTTCCGTTATTACAATAGTATTCATAGCGGTTATTCATTTTTTTTATATCTGTTTACTTCTAAATAATAATGGTTTAAGTTCCATTTTCATATTAGATTCTAATATTCAAACTAGCTATATTTGGCATAAAACTGGCAATTATGCTAAATACGCAAACACTATTAGCCAAATTGGGTGCCGGTATCATGTCAAGTCATGTCAAATATCAATCGCAAAGTAAAGAATACATTGAATATTGAAATCAGGCTCTAAAACTTTCAGCACATGCTTTCAGCGACAATATCTTTTTTATGTACCTACTTATTATTTTAATACTAAACTCTTCCTACATTTATAGATATTTTTAATTATAAAAACTCACATAGCCTTTGGAGCCGTAAATATCAAAAAAGTATGGAAGCTTTCAAAACAAAAAGTAAATTTAAAAAATGTAGAGATTTCAATGTAAACCGGTAGAGGAGAGACATAATCTAGTCGTCTGACAAGTAATGGATGCCGTAATATCTAAAGATACATTAGCAGGTTATAAGACATGTTCACGACGGGGACTGCGTCATCTCACCAGGTACACCCTGGCCTTGAGTGGCTCGTTACGCTCGGAAGGTCTTAGGTATCGGAATGTTTTTATCAGTTAACGTTATATATTAGCTTGTAGAATTTATTTCGCTTCATATTATCATGAAATAAGAATTTGAATTTTATTTTATGAGACTACTAACACTATGTAGTACTACTACAAATAGGTATTATATAATACCTTGAGCTGAAGATTGTATCCCATACAGGAGTGCCCTAAGGCGTGGTTACCTAAAGTTTAGTCCTTTAAAAAAAATGCCATATATATTATCGATAACAAAACCAGGCGCTTACACCCTCTTCCAGAAGAATACTGTATTTTATTTCAAGCCCTCAGTTTTGGTAACCAATCATTTAGTTCAATATTATTTGATAGTTTCCCAAGCGCAGTAACCACTCCGACTTATCTATTAAGCCTAAATAAGTCAAACAATAGAGCATTCCAGAATGGCTGACTAACATTTTACATAATTAAAGGTATTTATTTCCTTTATACCTACTGATTAACAACTGTTTTGGTCAACGAAAATTTTGCAATGCAAATTAATGTTTGTTTTTTTAGTCATTCACATTACTCTGTGCTTAATAGAGATGGAGACATTAATGTATGTATTGGTAAATATAAAATTTTGAATAAATTCCAGATTCCGTTCTTCTTTACATTATTTTAATATTCATAGGTTTCTCTTTAACAGATAAGGTTGTTCCACATTCCGATGTAATGTGGTCTCTCTCTATATACTTTAATCATTTATTTGTGTAATATGTATAAGAGTTCGCTACTTTAAACTACTCAAACAATATTTGTTAGAAACAACATTAGACTAATAAATGAAAATATTTCAGGGCCTTATATCATTTAATTAGCCTGGCAATTACCGCAGGCATACACTGAATAAATCATTTGTAGAAGTTCACTAATTAAACGCTCAACGGATGCAATTCAAATCTAATTGCTCATATGAAAAGCTACATAGTTGCGTAACACACTACTTAATTAATTTACGTGAATACAAACAAATTGTGTAATACTCGTCTAGTCATGAAAATGTTTCGTTTCCAACATTATTTAGTATGGTACCTAATACCTAATCGGGTACTGTTATTACTGCTAATAATTTCGAGGATGTTTCAAGAGTGGATTGACCTAAAAAAATTAGATATCTAGGTAAATTTTGGTTTATTTATATTTTATAAAATAATTTTAGTGAAAATGACATTAACTGTTAACATATATATTTTTTTGAGTTAGTCAACAAGCATACGGTCCGCCTGGTGGTAAGCGGCTACCGTAGCCTATCGACGCAGGCAACACCCGGAGCTGACTCGTGATACCCTTCCCTCCTCCCCGATGAACTCTGGTGACCTTACTTATGAGCAGGATCACAACATGTAATTTGTCTCCGGTATTCTATAAGATGAAGGTAGGTACTTCCTAAGACGAGCTGCTCTTTGAGGAAAGGACCGCTATGCTCGACTTTTTTTATAATATTTACTATGATTCTCTCACATTGATTCAATAGGGTAGTTGACACTGTAAAAAATAAATGTCCAAACACTAACCAATGCATAAAACATCTAAAAACACGTGGAAAAAACAAATATATTGTACATTTAATGCTTTTTATGATTTTTAATTACCAGTGGAACCACTAAGAGTAGATGATTTGATGCTGTGAAACAATGACGTCATAGTGTAATATTTCATACAAAATTCTATATAAACTATCGTTTTGACATTTATTAAAAAGTAGCTGATTTGATATGTCAGTCAACTACCCTATTCAGTAGTACCCACAGCATAACATAATTTACTTTCAAATAATATTCATTTCAATTTGAAATTTATTAGCTAATAACGTAACATTCATAAAGAGGATAAATTCCACTGCAAAAGAGAATTACGGCTACGAATTACGAAACTACTAGTTACAAATATGAACGGTGTATGTCAAGACGTCAAAGTGCAGTATCGTTTCGATATCTCATCCGACGTATCGGTTTCCCTTTGCATTTATGAATTGATAACTAGCGAATCGACCTTCTTGTTTCGGCGGCGAGTTGTATCGGCCTCGTATACCTACATACTAGAATAGTAATCCATTTTATAACCTTTTCCATTGCACTAAGCGATACGTCAATTAGGTTTTATTACCCTGACGTGGTTAGAAAAAGGCTTTCATCATCAGGCCATGGATGTCCAAGGCTGATTACCTATATCTAATCTAACCGGTGCGTGGTGGGATGTCCCCCCACTAAGGAAAATCTTTATTACGCTTGAAAATATTTTACTATTGTAACAAAAGTAAATATATTTTTTTAGAATTATTTCATTATTTACCGAGTCGTTGGACATAATGAGTATGACGCGATTTTAGTATAATGGATCTGTAGAAATAATTTGTTTGTAAACATTAAGCGTCCATCAACACAACTTGGCCTAGTTCGATCGAGCCTATTCATCAACAAACTAGCCTTGTTGTTGCTCAATTTCTCAGCCAGACAATTTTGAACCTTCTTTAGAATATGTATAAGATGCATTGTATTAATTCATAGAACTGTATCGTTCGTGTTTTAATTAATGAGCTTCGAAACACCTGCATTTAAGATCAAAGTAGTAAAATTGTACTAGGATGTATATTGTAATGAGGAACCTAAAAGAAGAGAGAAAAAAGCTATTAAGCCGGTTATTGTGTTTACTTTTTACTATTGCAAACCAATGAAACCGCTACTGATAGGCAAAAAAATCTTTACATTTTATTTTAAGCCTTTCTAGGTACAATATCGCCACATTTGTAGCTTCATAATAATGTTTATGATGGCATTTCATCGACCTGTCAACTTCTAATTTGACAGATTTATATGGAGTTTCGTAATATAGCCCAATTTTAGGCGAAACAGATATGGGTGGGTTCTCGGGGTTCTTTAATATGGGTGTAAAGAGATTTTTGCAGGATCGACAATCCGCAATTTACCTCTGGTGGTCCAAGCGTGTATAGGCAATGGTAACCGCTTACCTTACGTAGAAGCGAACGAGCTATCCTATATTGCTACTTCTGTAGGTATACCTAACCACAAATTAAAAAAAACTTAAAAAGAACCTTCGTAGCACCTGTTAGTTGTTATACAGGAATTCTCGTATTACATGCTATATAGCGTGTTGATATTGTGAGAGACATTTTCCAAAATTATTTGATTATAGGTAATGAGGTAATGTATGCCGGTGTCAGTTAAATTGCGGCTCAATGAGATATGGGTGGGCAATTACCTTCGCCTCCATCTTGCGAAACAGTCGAGAATGTGATCATGATTTAACGTGAATGTTCTTTGGCATTTCATTTTATTTATCTACTTACTGGTTACGGAACAACAGGTTTCTTGGTGACATTATTTACGAAATAATATTTTTCGATTTATAAATCAGGCCCTTTTAGGTATGCTGACTGCTTTCGGCAATGACTTTACATAATTAATTTAACCAAATAGAAAAATAATAATAAGTCCTGGGACATTCTTCACTCACGGTTATCTGATCCCAAACTAAGCAGAGCTTGTTCTATGGAAATCAGATAACTGATATACTACAATAACTACTTTTTTTTGTAAATACATATACTTATATAGAAAATTACACCCTGACTCAGGACGAACAGACATGTTCATGCACACAAATGTTTGTCCTGGATGGGAATCGAACCCACGACCAGCGGCGGTGTGATTGGTGGTGTCTTAACCAACTGCGCTAACTGACTTGTCAAATACTATTTTTATGTAGTTAGGTTAGTATTTATCATAATGAAGGAGCTTTATTTTTATCTTATCATTTATTATAGAGAAATCTGATTATAATAACCAAACAAACATATCTAAGATAAGATACAAGATGCTTAACAGATAGTTAACCAAGACCAAACTTGAATTGAAGATAAAAATCACAGTGACAGACATAAAAACCCCGTTGAACTAAGTACCTACTTACAACTGTATACAGTGTTAAGAACATTACCGTACATTAATCAACCCAAAAGCACGCCATAATTTAACACGTAGTATATTATTACTCTGTGATTTAACATAGAATAAATAACGGAAATTAGGTTTATAAACATTTGCGGCATATAACAGGAAACAAAACAAGCAATACGACACGAAAGTAGCAATTTCTTCGCCGCAAATTGAATGGTGACATGAAAACAACGAGGGGAATATTGCGTGACGAAATAACAGAAAACTTCTCGAAATTATTAACCACTCCTAAGGACTTTGGTTACTTACTTGTTGACATGTGTTTTTATAGTTATTTATTGTCAAGTTTAGTAACATGAACTTATGTGTAGGTTTATATCTTTATTACTCCTTACTAATTTTGTAAATGTGAAAGTATGTTTGTTGATTTGTCTTTCTTTCACGCAGCAACGGATCGACATGAGTTTAGGTTTAGAGATAGATTATGGGCCTAAAAGTAATATAGGCTACATTTTATCTCGGAAATGCGAATGAAAGCACTATGGATAGCTAGTAATTTAATATTTTATTAGGTGGCTTATATATCCTGGCTTCCACGCCTCATTCAGGGACTCTGCCGCGTGTTTTTAATGAAAATCCAAATTAACACCATTGTTGAAAATCATCTAATGAGGGCTCACGACGCCCGCAAAATGTTCTTCGTCGTAGCGCAACATTGAATGGTGTTTATTACGATTTACGATTACCACCAAAACATACACGATAGCCTGGCAGGACATAAGTTCAATTCCCACTCAGGATAAATATTTGTGTGATATTGTCGTCATTCGGTCCGAGTCCAGTTGTAAATATTATGTATAGTAGGTATGTAAAACCAAATTAATTAGATGTTCTAAAACTTATATCGGATGGAAGGAACTTTACCCAAGTATCTCATTTAACGATGACGTAAAGAACAATAGTTCACTAACTATACAGAATTCATAATATACAATCAAATAAACTCTATAAACATTGTTCTGTATCCAGAGATCTATAGTAGGTACGAATTGTGAAGTCAGTGGCATCGTCGTGGTCGACCTTGACTCCATAATTTGTATTATTTTGCACTAACAATCATTAGGTAGGGTATCCTGAATGTCATTTATTAAAATTTTGTAAATCCTTATCTGTTTTGTCTTTAGAACGCATACGCGTTCTTTCTTTAAAGAAATTGGCATAATTTCCTCCCGTGGAAAACCTCTGGAAATAATTTCACTCGTTAAAAACATGATAATTACATAAAGCAGGGTGTCTAATTCAGAGGGTACAACAGAAGGGTTAATTTTGTCACATGTGCAGCATCATACTATGTTTCAGATAGAATTTCTTCCACATATAATGTTTCGCCTACCTATATTACGAAACTCCATACAAATCTGTCAAATTAGATAAAACAAAAGATAGTTGACAGGTCGATAAAATGTCATCGAAACATATTATGAAGCTGCAATTGTGACAAAAATAACCCTACAGGTCTTATATCAGACCACCAAAAGTTACCCTGATAATACCTACATGTAGTTCTTGTTTTTGGAATATGTTATGATCAACGTGAACCACTAGAATGTGGTGATAGGATATTTAAGATGAAAGGATGTTTTTCAACCACATTACCTATTTTAGAATTTTGTAATTAGAAAAGATATAAAACAATCATTTTTATCGGTAATCTTAACAGCTGCCTAGCTGTTGTAATATAACTGTATTTCAATTACAATACCAATTTCGGTTGTATTTATAACTGGTTTAACATATTGGTTTGAAGATAAGTGGGTTGCTATTATTGGCACGTACACTGAGATGATTTCACGTAAGTTGTCTTTCTTTGTCAATTTTAATCATGAGTCCCATAAATACGAGACTTGTTTTGTTGTAACACTGATTAGTATTGTCTTGTACCTATTGTGCGCAATATAACAATTCAACAGTATTGCCACATCAAATACCACGGTGCTTGTTGGAGATAATATTATTTACACACTCTAAAATAACATTTTCATTAGTATTGTTTAGGAGCAATTCCTATTGTTTTATTGATTGGGTGTCAAATCTTTTAGAGCTCTATCCAAGTAACATAACCATTTTTTTCATTATTAGGTAGGTACATTAGGTGCATTTTAAGCATTATTAATTCTACTTTTAATGTTTGTTACTCAGCGCCGTGGCCACAGAACGGATTTGTTTGAAACTTGGCACACGGAAAGTTCATGTCCTTTTTATGTTATTCCAACAAATATAATTCCTTAATACTTTAATCCCGGCAAACTATAAGGCCCCTTGGGAACGTGTGTAAGTCCGTAGGGCGGAAAGCTATAGAGACATCAAATAAATCGGTTAGTTTAGTAGTAAATTTTTTTTTCACAAAAAACCATCTGCCATCAAAAATAAAAACTTCTGAGAAATTTGTAGCGGTATATTTAAATAAATGGACCCGTTATTATTTCCTCTAGTGCCGAGTTGATGTTAGGTAATATACCCGTCGGATATTATGTAGACTCATAAGACTCATCACCGGTCTTTGCCTTAAGTTTTTTGTAGAAATCCAATCAAAATCAAGTAGGTACCTAGAGATCAGTAATATTTATCAATAAATAGCATTCGTAGAAAATTCGTTTCTTATAAAATCAAGTCTTCCATGACTCTTATGTCCTAGATTGTACGGGACATTGATTAATGCAGATGAACACATATAAAAGTAACTTTACATGTAAGGAAATCAATAATTATATTTAACTAATGTTATTATTTCGAAACGCTGTTTGTGTATATGTCAGTTACTACTTAGCTCTGTTATTGCTGAATAATTTTCGATATTTTGGAATATATAGGACTATTTTATGCCGTAAGAAATTCATTCGGCCGGAATTTTCAATCATATAAAAGTAATGTAACAAATTTATTGATTCAGATCGAATTCAGATCCATAAAGTAGATTCTATGCTTTATTAATATTATTTATTACTAATGCTTAAGTAGTAGGTACATTGATAATACAGAACAATATCGTTTTTCACTACTTTTGGACATAAATATACAAATGAGGTCATATTTTTGAAATTGTCTCAAAAAAAAATTCTCCTATGTCCTTTATTTCTAGTAAAATAATTGAATTTCTTTCACACAAATCCAAGACACTTGGAGCTCCTTTATTTCCATCGCGTTTGGTTGATCTGTATGTATGTCAAACGGCGGAATGTATGGGAGTGGCGTATGTTCGGCTCCCTCGCCTCGCTCGGTAACAACCGCGCTAAGTGTTTACTCACGACTCACGAACGCCACACATTCTACTTTTTTATTACACGCTTTACAATATATACTATTAGAGATATACGGGTAATTTTAAATATAACAGACGGCGCGGTAATATTTTTAGTACAAATTTTTCGTTATTCTTTGCATTTTGATTCATTCTACGGCTATAAGGTGTCGGAATGTTATTTATTTTTCTATGTATTTATGTAGCCTAGGTAAAAGGTAGGGTATCGTTGTAAATAAGATTTCAAACAATAATGTTATATTTCCTCTTAACATCATTAATGCAAAGTAATTATTGAAGATACAAAGATAAGTACCTGACATAAGGTAAATGGCCCATTACTCGTCAGTTTTAGAACTTTGCTGTGTTTACAGCTCTGCTACGTCATAGTTAGTTAACTTAGAAAAATATTTTTTTATTGATGAGTAGATAATTTATTCCTCCTTATAATAGATATAATATTATAATGATAAAATAACAATAAGGTAATAAAATATTTGTTTTAAAAAAAAGAAGCCATTTGTACCAGTATCCGACAGGTTTGTTGTAGATATCGTCAAAACGTCCTAGAACTCGTCAATTTTTAACGATAATTTGAACTCTATTTGCTTTACACTTAAGTTCATATTATATTTCATAATATTTGAAATTTATTTATTATTTACTAATTTAATTATGGTTTTTGTTTCTCTTTTTTTTAAACGACTTCAAAAAGGAGGAGGTTCTCAATTCGTGTGCCCCGATTACTCGAATGGACGCCTGGACGCCTGGACCGATTTAGAAAAATCTTTTTATGTTTGAAAGGGTATACTTTACAGGTGGTCCCATAGTCATCAGGTCAGGATCTGATGGTGGAATCCTGGAGATATCGAGGAAACTTCAAATTTTATAGGCACTTACAATGTTTCTCATATACTTTTTAAAGCTATTCAGATATTTGCGTGTGGTAGTCATCATTTACGTTGCTGAGCTGATGATGGAAGGTACAACTCCTTAACGGTTAGGAGTTAGGGGATAAGTCTTAAATATTAGAGGACTTTTTAGACCGTTAGTTATATCATTTGATGTAATGATGGAAGGTACAACGATAGCTTACTAGGTCAGTGATGAAATATAAGAAACTAAAAATAAATAATAAAATAATTCAAAACACTAAAAAGTGTAATTCATTTTCCATGGAAAATATCATGGTACCGCAGACTACAAAACAGTGTCAGGTTGATTAGAGTTTATACATGGTTATTTTATGCATTTTAGTGATTTGAAGTCGGTTCTATTTTTTGTTTAAAGTTTTTTATTTGTAAATTTGTCAGTTTATAGGTTAGTTAGATAGTTTTAATTTATTATAAGAACCTGTATATTGCTGTGTGGTGACGGCGACGAATATCACCACCCCATCTGATCGCGTAGGGGGCGTACAAGTCGTCCGAGGGACGGTATACCAGAGTACGGGCAGCAGCGTATCTCTGAGAACTATAACACCATACTGCGATCGCCAACCAAGCAGGTTACACTGGGATATAATAGAATCGAAATCTGAAGTTCGAAGAGAGACGGACACGATAATCCTGAAATCAGGAAACCTGCTCTAATTCGGTCAAAACCAGGAGCGATCACAGACTGATTAGAGGCTCATTGAACCTTAATGTCAAACTCCAGAGATCCCGACTGATGAAGTCCCGATCCCTTTCGAGGAAGTGGACTCATATAACGAGAAGGTGGAAACCATACGGCTGGGACTGAGTTCTTTAAGGCCTGCCATACAAAGTGAAGCAAAAAGAGGATGAGGATGACGATATCAGAATCGTCACGTCAAAATCTAAGCTGCTGGGAGAGATGCAAAAGTTCGACAACGCAATCAATAGTCAGTCGATAGCCATGCTTCAAATCTCAGAGCAAAGCTAACCTGACACTACACTGAAGATATCCCGGATGTCAGCCTGTACGAGATTAGAATGACTCTCAAATAGTTTAAGAACAACAAGGCGCCTGGTGACGTTGCAGTTACAGCTGAGTTTCTGAACCAACTTGCCCTGAGATACCACCTTGTGACGTCTGAGGTACCGTACTACAGGTATGTACCAGAATCGGTTCTCGAAGATGGCCATATCACACTATACTGGGATCGATCTATCATCACTGACAAGACTATTTGTCGCCAACAAGGCTGACATTGTGTTGATAGATCACCATGAGCGCCGTGCAATGATTGTCGATGTTGCTGTTCCCCATGACGAGAACCTTGTAAAGGCAGAGAAAGATAAAGAAAATAAATATCTTGATCTGGCACACGAGGCTGTCGACATGTGGAACATTGACACCATTGTACCGATAGACGATTCCGCCCATGGTCTAATGGCCAAGAGCCTCGATAAACATCTTAAGAGGCTCGCGTTAGACAGTTGGGTCAAGGGCCAGATCCAGAAGGCATACAGTGCTCCTGTAAACGGCACGTATTGTGAGGAGGTTCCTCTCTATGGAGCCTTGACCATCGGCAGCTTGGACCCTGTTCCCGATGCCGATTCGGTACTGTTCTTTATATTTTTAAATGTTTTAAAAATATAAAAATTTTAATTATTTTTTAATAATTATATTTAAAAATGTAAATATTATGGTATACAATGAATAAATGAAATAATAATAATATCCTGGGACATTGTTCATACCCATCACACTGCTGAGCTATGTTTGGTTATTATCGAGAGTCATCACAAACCGTCTCACTGCAAGTTTGATGACTTCCAAACTCCCGAACAAGTCGGTTTCTGAAAAGGCTTTAGCACAATATACCACATACACACGCTTCGGCAAGTTATACAGAAGACAGCGAACTGAGGAGTATACTATGAGAAAGCTTTTGATTCGATAGAAACCTGGGCGTTGCTGAGGTCTCTTCAAAGGTGCCAAATCGTACTAAAGTGCTTATATGACAATGCCACCATGTTGGTCCGACTCCAGAACCAGAACTCGAAACTTATTTAACTGCAGCGAGGCGTGAGACAGGGAGACCTGATATCTCCGAAACTGTTCACCGTTGCATTGGAAGATGTCTTCAAGGTTCTGGACTGGAACGGATTTGGCATTGCAATGGCGATTCGATTTGCCGATGATATAGTAGTCTGGCTGATACCTTGAAAGACCTCGGTACAATGTTTGATGACTTCAGCAGAGTATCTCAACAAGTAGGTCTAAAAATGAATATGGATAAGACGAAAATGATGTCGAACGTCCACGTGATCTTGTTGCACCCACTCAAGTAAAGGTTGGAGGCTGCACTCGAAGTCGTAGACGACTATATTTACCTAGGACAGATCATCCAACTAGGTAGGTCAAATTCGAGAACGAGGTCAGACATCGAATTTATCTCGGCTGGGCATCGTTCGAGAAGCTCCGTAATATCTTCTCGTCCCAAATACCGACTTAGACCAGTGAGTGTTGCCAGTGATGACTGACGGAGCTGAGACATGGTCGGTTACGATGGCCCTCATAAGAAGGCTCAAGGTCACCCAAAAAGCAACGGAGAGGGCTATGCTTAGAGTTTCCCTACGAGATTGATTCAGAAATTATGAGATCCGAACCAAAGTAACCGACATACCCGAAGAATTGCCAAACTAAAGTAGCAGTGGGCGGGGCATATTGCTCGTAGAACAGACGCCAGCCGCTGGAGCAGAAAGGTTATCGAGTGGCGACCACGAACTGGAAGACGCAGCTTGGGCAGGCCTCCCACCGCTGGATGCGGGCAGCACAATACCGGCCATCGTGGAGATCCTTGGAGGAGGCCTTTGTCCAGCAGTGGACGTCTTTCAGCTGATATGATGATTACCTTACTTATAACTTGTGTAATTTTGGTTTCTTTTAATTCGAAAAGTTCTTGACGAAATTAAGGTCGTTCTTTAGTACGTAGAATACACTCAAGATACTAGAACTCGTCAATTTTGTAAGTGACACGTTGTTAACGTTGAAGTTCTTAACAAAAAATAATTATTAATTTTTTTTATTTTTAAAGTTATATATAGGGATATTTTTAGATAGAAATTCAATTAAAATTCCGTTTGGTTTTTATAGTAATACACAATGTCGACATTAAGTGAATGTTTTCAACTGTGTCCCAGTTTTCGTCAAAATAGTATTAATTTTGAGGAGTTCTAGGACCAACAGGGATTACCAGGTACCAGTAAATGTCATCAGCGATTAAAACAACGTAATAATTAAAATAACATGTTATGTTATGTTAAATGGAGAGATAATTTACTTGACTATTTCATAAAATAACAACACTTATCAATAGTCTGACCAATCCAGCAAGACATGAGATTTCATGTGGCATGCCGGAGTTCACATTCAGTAGCTGAACTCACAAAAAAATACAAAATTTCGAAGTGCTTACCTTTGATAGCTCCGTGCTCCGATACCATTACAGTTTTGAGTAAATTTTGCCATTCTAATTATGGAATATATTACGTAAAATATATTGCCATTAAATACTTTTAGGAAGATATTGGTAGAATTAAATAGTTGGCCTTTTTTTACAACCTGACGAGTATTGGGACACTGTCGACATTACCAGCGTTTACCTTACCTGTTTATCTTAATAGGTACCATCAGCATTGCCAATACTACAGAGTGAATGCACCTTCAAATATTCAAACTTTTCAACATAGCAGTTAAGATCTTCAAACATTGTTATTGCATTACTAACCTGAGAATGATCCTCATAAATACTGATACGGAAAGATTGTAAATTTAATCAATATTACGATCAGTAAATTACTTAATTAGCCGTGGTTATAAATTATAACCGCATTTCTAGTAATTTACTAAGACTATGGAAAAAAACCATAGAGTAAGTAAATTAATATGCAGTCAAGAGCGGTCAGTCGTGTCTTATGAGCGACACTGATTATACGCCGTTTGACGCGGATAATCGTTGGAAAAGCGTGTGCGACAGAAAGTTTAAGTTTTCACATGACTGTCGTAGTCGTAACACTTATGTGGGCATACAGACAGAGCGTCCCAATTGCATTTGTGATTATTTTGACTGTTTCCAACATGTTCATTGGCTAAGTTAAGTAGAGTACTATTAGTGTCTATGTTTTCGTTTATCAAGCTTTTTCTACTAAAATATTACAGTTTGATGAATATTTTCTACAATCCGCTTCAGTACCTACCATTGAATTAACAAACAATAAGGCACTACGGTTAGCATGATAAAATTGTGGTCGGCCACAGGCCATTGTAAAAGAATGTAAACAACTTTGAGAGCGACTCTTGAATGATAATCACAAATATTATTAAATACAAACGTTATATATCCCTATTTAATAACGTAATTAATAATATTTGTGAAATCACAGAACTTACATAATGTGTTTTTATTATAATACCTCGAGTAGTTCTCAGAGAGCGTGGGACAAGCCCCTTTGCGAAAAAATTTGGCAAAATTTATTCACAAATTTTTCTACGGATTCAGATCGCGCACGCTTGCTAGCTGTCTCTGATAGGGACTCAGGTCACTGGTTGCAAGCCATTCCATCCACAAATATCGGGACTATGTTAGATCGAATGACTTTAAGCCTGTGCATTTGTCTTCGTCTTGGTTCCAGGATCAATCATCCTCATCGCTGCCGCTGTGGTGATTTCGTCGGCGAGCTTGGCCACCATGGGTTGTCGTGCTCTCTAAGTGCCGGCCGAATCTCTCGTCACTCGGCTCTCAATGACATAATCCGCAGGGCTCTTGTTGTCGCCAATGTGCCTTCTGTACTGGAACCAGTCGGTATTATGCGCGGCGATGGCAAGAGACCGGATGGTATGTCTTTGATCCCATGGAGTGTCGGTAAGTCGTTGGTGTGGGATGCCACATGTGTTGATACACTTGCGCCATCTCACTTGCCAGCGACATGTAGAGTTGCAGGAGCGGCTGCAGCTGGTGCGGAAAATTCTAAATCCAAAAAATACGCTTCTATTGGCCCAAATTATTTATTTTTGCCTTTTGCAGTCGAGACCATGGGTCCTTGGGGGTCCGAGGCTCGCCGATTTTCTCGAACATTATCTTCAAAATTAATTGAAGTCACAGGGGACCGGCGGGCGGGGAGCTTTTTCCGCCAACGCGTTAGCTTGGCCATACAAAGAGGGAACGCTGCCAGCCTTCTGGGAACCTTGCCGTTGAAATTTTTTATATATAGTTTGTATATTTGTTGTAAATAATTGTAAATATTGTATATTTATAGAATAAAGAATGTGTTTTTATATTCAAAGTAATTTTAATAAATACGTCAGAACCTATAATTACTATTTTGTCTTGCATTCGTAGGTTTTTAGTTTCCCGAAACTACCTGACAAACTACAGTTTCTAAATTATTTCAGTATTTATAAAATCTTGATATTATGCAAATACTTTGAAGTAGCCCGGTCATTTATTACATCACGTCATGAGTAACATCAAACAGTGATGCGAGAGTTCTATACAATGCGCCTACAGTTTCCGTTCAGATGGTAATGACTGCTTCATAGATCACATAATAAGTAATTCCGAGTAGATATGACACTCCTTCACAAGCGCATTTAAATAACTATAAACCGTTTTTTAAGATTAGACTAAACGTAGGTAGGTAATTTTTATTTTTTTAGAGCAATTAAAAACATTTTGATGGAATGCTAAATAGTAAGAAATTATAATTATTCAACTGAAAAATTTCATATAAATTTTCAGGTTTGAAAAAAATTCTTTACCAGATAAAGTAACAGCATGTTTCTCTACAACGATGTATTTAACTCTTTATGTATGTACTAAATGTGTTTTTGACAATTATTACACATTTAAATCATTCATTTTTTATGTACATATTACTAGAAGTCTCTCACGGTTCCACCGGTTCTTCAGCCTGACTACTTATAACTGATACTAAAAATTACGTCGTCAATCCGCGGCCACCCGCAGCTGCGTAAAAAAGAACAAACACTTTTGTATTAGGTGTTTTAAAGCGGGATGAATCGTTCAAAACTAAAAAGTACTTTACTAAAGAGAACTAGACTTTTAATAACAATGAACAAGTATCATCATAAACTAAAAAGTACAATTACAAGAGTGTCTAATCTATTAGTTTCTGTAATCTATGACTGCACCTACCTATTATATACGATAACCTACATCTGAGTTTTAATTACCTCTTAAATACGTATGTATCATCGTAATAACTTTGCTCGATTGATCACGACTCTATTATAACTAAAGTTACGTTTAAAATATAATCTTTTTTACTGTTTATTATTATGTCGCAGGATATCTATACTATAGCTACTCCTTCAAAATGAATGGTATTCTCATTTTAAAATCTGACTGAACGTTTTAGTAATTGAACGATTTAGGTACGTAGGATAGTGCGCGGAATGCTTTTCGCCCATGTCACTTTTCTCAAATAGCTGTTTCAACAATGGACGGATCAGGCTGATTTGATGATTTGGCATACAGATAATAGCTTCGTTAAGAAAGGAGTAGTAGTAGTAGGCATCCGCTAAGAAAGGATTTTTGAAAATTCAACCCCTAAGGGGCTAAAATAGGGGATTGCAGGTGAAACCGCGGGACAAAAAGCTAGTTTATAATATTGTATAGATTGCAATTAACCTTTTTAATTGGGATTCATTCTAGCTATCAAAATTATCATGAACTCTTTGACAATATGCGACATAAATAAAAAAACTGTCGAGTGGATAGCAGTATGATGGTTTATTTGTTGATCCTTTTTTCCAGTTTCCCAAACCGTTTACTCAATTGTTATTCAGATAAAGTCTACTTACCTACTAGCATATCCTTAAAACACTTCAATTGAATTGTACCTCCATTATTATAATGTAGCCAACATCGAACATGGACCATTTCCTCTGATTCTCCGGAGGTTCCGCCCACTCTTGGAGGACGATTACCTCCGGTTCCAAGGTCGTTGCTCTGTTCTCTACTTACAAGCAACGCCGGATACCGCTTAGTCACGCCACTTCACTTACTGAAATTTCATTTTACTATTACAAAATTGTGGTTTTATTGTGATAAGGTTCAGGAAACTGATAAATCCCTCTATCTTTCTCTCACTAAGTTAATTTGCTAAATACATCTATAGATTGATTTCTAAAGTTCTCTACCTCTGAATATGGCACTTTGCAGGGTTAAGCTGGTAATATTAGCCTCACAGCTAGTCACTTGAAGGCTATCCTTAAACGCTGATTGGTTCAAGCCTTAAACTTACTTCTACATGACTAGGTATCTACATACCACCTAATTAAAACTCCTGCTGACTGAAGTCAAAATTAGTTAAACTATCATCATGTGTTGAATAGGTCTCTTCACAGTCAAGCACTCTTGTCAGAGTGGTCGGGTATAAAACTCCAACGTTTTTCCCTGGTAAGAATTGTTGCTTTTGCAATTTTTCTCCATCTTTGGCGGTTGGGCGTTGCGAATACACTGCACCACGGTGAATTGGATTATCGTTGATTAGCTACAAGCCTACACAATCGTAACTTAGGTCGATGGTCACAGACCTAATATAGAATATCGACCTAGCAGAGCTATATCCATCCGAAATTATCGACCTTGTTAATTAGCTGAAAGCAATTTAACCATTTTCTTATATTTCTTATATTTTATTCGGACAGGTTAATCTATTTAAAATAGTATTATACATACTTGAGCTATTGGTGGTTAAATATTGTGACATTTTCAATAACTTTCTATTGAACTATGAGCTATCAATTCTTATTTGAGGTGTTGTTGGTGAAAGCAAATTGATTGCATCATCGGATTTGGGCACCAGGCGCCATCTATGGCTGACGATACGTGTCATTTTACTGTTAGGGATTATTCCAATTATATAAGTGTGAATATACAGTTCTCAAAAAAGGTGGGTATACTTTATTTATTGACAAGTTTTAATCATTAATTGTCGAAATAAAAAGACCTATAGATACATAAATTATAAAAGGACCCCAAATAATAGTTGGTTCAATAGTCTAGGGTAAATAAGGTATTAGTTTGCAATTTAAATAATTTCACATCAATAAAAAAAACATTCATGTGTCAATCAATTCATATTTCCGTTAAATATTTCATCCAAGAATCCTAATTATCTTGTCATTGAGAATTAAAAATGTATTTGTACATGCAATACACATATTGAATGTCCAGTAGAAAAGTCGCGGGTCCACACTTTCGCGACTTTCACTACAACGACGTCGCGGTGCGCAGCGCAGGCGCACCTATCGACCCGAACAAATGGACTCACAATAATAGACAAGTTGCGATTACATACAGCATAATCATACCAATACAAATAACAGTACTACAGACAAATGCTGTGTTATCATGATGTATGGTATAAAAAGATTCTAAAAACATAATTCGATGAATGCAACCCTATTTGTTAGAACAATAGGTGTCGAAATGTTTTGTAAAGGTCACAGTGAAGTGAGGAGTGAGGCATGGCTAAGTTGGCTCGAAACATTTTTTTGCGTAGAAAGACGATACGACTCACTTAAAAAAAAACTAATTATAATGCTAATTACTTTAATTAATTTAGTTTCCAAAACAATTTATGCGTAAGTTTTACTTTTACTTACAGCAAATTTATGTATCATAAATTATTATTATAATAAATAAATTAATTAAAATCAACTTTTATTTGCTTAACAAAAACAGCCACGGCCAGTAAACACACGCGTTTGTTCACACATAAGGTAATTAAATAATCGCCCAGGTGGTCAAAAGGTGGCTTAAAATGCTGCTTTTTGTGAGTTATTTTTATCATCGAAATCATAATTTAATAATGTTTGCAACTATTACTTTGTAATACATATATGAATTTCATTCAGAATTTTGTAGTTCAGTATATTATATACCTATGTTTAATTAATACTAGTTATGTTATTACTTATTATTTAATGTAGATATACAATAAAAAAAATATGCATTTATAAATATATAAATCTAAATTTATAATACGCTGTGTATACAGGCTGATTTTTAGATGGTATAATAGGCTGAAACAGCACTATAATAATGTATACCTTAAAAACATCATAAAACATATTTTAGAGTGGAAAAACATCACAAAAAGTACAGCTGAACTTTTAATTGTCATTCGTTTGTAATGGTTGTGTTCAGGCTCCTGAAATTTTAGGATTATTAATAACGCTGTATTGTATCCGTAGGATTCAGACCAACATACCCTCCCAAAATCATCCTGTATAGGCTGTAAAGCGTGAAAATCTATCAGCAGCATTTTAAGCCGCCGATTAACTAATCACCTGCCTTCGGATGCGCTCGAAGCCGTTTCGACTTTTTTATTGTGTTGTCTAAAAAGTGAAACGACTAAACAATCAGACAGTGTTACGCACGCGGCAAGTCGGCACCTCAAAAGTGCATTCTATTTGTATGTTAGGTAACACTTTACTCAGCAAGTGCTCAGTTGCGTGGTATGAATTCGAGGATATAGCGTGTTTGCGTAAATGTAAGATATATATTTGCATATAAATATTAATTATTACTTTTCTTATGTATTTATTCTCTATTGAGTAAGACTGCGTTTTAAGGGTTAGGCATACCTATACGAGTATTACCTATATATATTTACAGTATGTAGCAAAAATCGTGTCTCAAACGCAAGCACTTGCAATAATTTAAGTTCTCCCTACATTATTTCAAATGATTGTATAAGGTTTAGAATAACAATGGTATCACATACAATACGGTTGTGAAATTAATTTAATTGAATATGGGTATCATTTGACAATATGTGGGCGCTAAAATCATGCTCTTTGAATATCAATAACTTTCAAGGGTGTATACGAAATTATGTGTATGGTTTAATTGAAAAGCGAGCAGATATTGTTTTTTTAATCTCGTTGATACATGTTTGTAAATAATCAGCCTATTGTGATTTATGAAGTTTTTGTGTACCGACAAATATGAACATCTTTTACATATGGACTCAACTCTGAAAACGCAAGAAAAATAAATTCATGCGTTTTGCAAGGAGGAGGAAGAGGATCTATTTAAATAAAATTTATTTTTTTCCATCACTACATACCACACCATAAAGGACTACGGGAAAATTATTACTTACCCTGTATACTTTATAGAATTTCCCAGCTAAATATACTTAACTTACTAACATTTAGCATAATTTAAATGGAATCAGATAGAAATATATGTAATAACCGCTACAGCGAATAACATAGAGCACATGTGTACCACATGAGCACGAGGGTAAAGTTAAGCAACGGTAACATGTCTGTAATCAAACGGTTTGCAACGCTTGGCCAGCGAGCCCGTAATTACACGTACCTGAGTACGCACCTGTAATATCTAATTAAGTGATGATTTTACACACTTGGTCTATTTTGCATAATTCTTGGCTATTTTGCATGATTTATAATTTATTGCTCCTGTTTTGAGCATTTCTTAAGTCATCGACAAGGCGAACTATAAGGTGGCTCATTATGTAGAAGACAAGAATACATGGTTGTAGTAGCTTCTCTCTGCACTTGCAGCCCGCTGGCCACACCCTGGCGAAGTGGCAATTGTATGAATTTTATGTATAATTATAACAAATACTGTAATTACATAAATTCAAAAGAAAGATCCACAAAAGAAAGAAGCCTTGCTGAATATCTTACCGGAGTCTTCTCAGTTTAAGTCATTCCGAACCGGTGG
Organism: Tethea ocularis; assembly: GCA_963555595.1. Lineage (NCBI taxonomy): Eukaryota > Metazoa > Arthropoda > Insecta > Lepidoptera > Drepanidae > Tethea > Tethea ocularis. The sequence goes on along the minus strand of OY741972.1, from coordinate 5,321,308 downwards.
TAGAGTCTATTGTAATAATTGTAACTATCGACATTCTTATTGAGGTTTTTATTACTGACTTTGCAGTCCAGTGTATAAGTGAACACTTGAAGCCTATTGAGCTATCTCTTATACTCATGAAATATATGAAAGTTACTTGACTTCGATAGATCAGCATCAAATCACCAATTGAACATTTAAATCAATCATTGAACTGTAACTTTGCTACAGAGAGGCATCACTAAAAATAAACTGAGTCCTCCAGCGATTCTTAGAACATTAGCATCTGTCAAACGTTATAATGCAAAAAGGACACACGGTTTGTAACATCGAGCGGATATGCTAATTTTAGAGCATCGCATGCATTAGGTAGGTACCACGCCGGCCTACTGTTCGTAGTTAGGGAAGTGTATTATAGCCCGATTTTATAGCAGACTGTTAAATTAAATGCTGCATAATATTTAAGACGATCTTTTAGAAGATTTTACAATGAATGATAGCCTACTATTTAAATAAGCTAATTATAATTATTTACATACAAGAGGTAATGTTATGAAGACTTAAATAATTAAAAACTGAACTAAACAAAGTAATTTGATTTTATTGTAATTAATACTATTCATCTAATTTCTTTGCCGAAGTATTTTATGATATCATCGAATCTACATTCGGTATTAGCAGGTGACCTTTAGTTCTACAGACAGCATAATGAGGCACCAAAAATACTTCTAAAATTACCTTTAAAATATACTAAGACAAAGCTTATATTATAAACGTTATTTTTATAAAAAGGGAATACCAAAATGTAATTTGTCTGTTTCAAAACTACTTTAACAAGAGAAATATTTACGTTTCAAATTCAAATACACAGTCAAAACACATCCCTCATGAGTTTCTCCACTTTATTTATAGTTGGGTGCCGCCAAGAACCGCAACAAACGTCCGCTAGCCGTAAACTAACCATCCGTTGTTTAACTCATAAAGTACGTACCTACCCACTAGGTAGGTATCTTGTCATACAAAAGCAATAAAGATGCCAGATTTACTGTAGGTACTATAATAATAAAGTGCTTTTAACCACTTTCTGTTATATCCCTAAAAAACCTGAACTGAAAAAAAAGTCTGCTAATATAAAATTATTAGAATAAACAAGTCAACCAAGTTTCAGGTATTCTTTTCTGTACGGTTTTTCTAAACACTATCTTGCTTCCAAACATCCCATACTTCCAAAAGATAAACGATTATCACATAAATCAGTCACGTACAAACAAATGACCCTGATCTTCCTCGTCTTATCGTACGAAACAAAGACAATACACAATGTATCCCACGTTTTTATTCGTCTGTACGTAGGTTAGTTGTATCATATCTCGTAATGATAACGATCTGTGATGATCACCTTCTTGCCAATTCCATGCCGGTTTAACAGCTTTTTGCTGCTAATGATCAGGTACTTGTATAATTAATTTGAAATTTATTCATAGGTAGGTACATTTTCTGACAGGTTTTCTTATTGCCAGGCCTGCCATGGTAATACTTATGGGAGATAAAGTTGTAATTTTATGTAGAAAACAATTTACCTTTCAGGTTTTTTTGAAATCTCTACTTGAGAGAAAAATCAACAAGATCCGTGAATCAACTACTGTAAAACAGGCAATCCACTGCATTAGTGAGACGTCCTATAATATTGTGACTATTTATAATGAAGAAACTTTAATTATAATAAAAAAAAAAAAAAAACACAGGCAACTAAGACGTCATCGTATATTACGTTACATTAAGTGCGCACTAAAATAATATTATAGTTAGAAAACTAGGTTTGTAGATTACACTTTGATACTATCTCGCGAATTTGTAGACTGTCGATGTATTGTGACCTGTACGGTACCATGTTGCTTGCAATGTGGCGTGTTCATTTTCGATAGTTCATGGTCTGATCTTAAATGTGCAAATATTTTATTTGACTCAGACCGACCAATCAGGGAAGGTTCACAATTTTATTAGTGATAAAATCGGAACCCATTCGTTTCGTTCGTTCACAATTTAACGGTTTGATATGGATATATTATGAACTATCGAAAATTGATACGTTGTATTGTGAGCAGTTTGGTACAGTTCACAATGTATCGACGACAAACAATCTCGCGAGATGGATTCTTTTCATTTCCATAATTTATGTTTTGATGTTCCTAGTTCTGTTTGTTTGTTGATCACTAAAGACTACCTAAATTATAAAGCACTCTTAACACTTTAAATTTCACTGCTAATTTGTAAAACATGGCTATAACCACAAGATTGATCACTTACACTTCATTGGATTGTTTTTATTGATAGCAACTCATGCGGAACTATTATGCAGAGAAAAGGACTTTCTTACAATAATGATTCTTATTACGTTAATGGAGAAATCTCGGTGCGTCTCGAGTGATCAGCAATAAACTTGTTATAACGTGCTTATCGCTTATTTCACTGATAGCAATATGAAAGAAAACTTACCGGTATTCATAATTTTACAGTAATAACAGACTATAAAATAAAAAAATATATATAAAAATATGATCATGCAACAATGGACCAACATGATTTTTTGCTTAAGGATAGCTTATGGGCCGGAATGATGTAGGCTACTTTTTATACCTGGAACACGATTGTAAGCGGGCCAAAAGCTATATACCTAGCAACTAAGCATACCTTACAAATTTACACTAGTTTACCGAAAATCACACACGTCATACAAAACAAACATACGATGAATTGGTGCTAAGTGCCTTTGGTAAACTCTGAGGACAATTTACCTATTGAAAAAGTAACAATGACAGATGTTCATGTGTGTATTTTTTACAATCTCATAAGATAGCTATATTTTGCTGGCAGGTTTTAGCGAATTAAGAATAAAGAAATGTTAGTATGTTGTGGGTGGCAAACTTCCGCAGTCTACAAGAAAGTAATTGGACACCACTTACTTCTATCGACTTCCAGGGGCTGAAGTAGGTTCAGGCAGTTAGCTACTACACACTGTACGGCAATGAACAAGACATGGTCACACTTGAGAAGAGATGATCACGACCTATACTTGACGACGCGACTCTCAAGCCGCAGCCAGTCGAAAACGAGTTTAGAAATGAATTACTAACTACCCTCCAATCAACAGCAGAAATCAAACATCAAGTTTATATCGGACAAATAGACAAAACATGAGAAGAATAAGAACATTGCCAGTCATAAAAAATTTAAAAGATTAAGTGTTTTCATTTCTGCGACATTAGTTATTAAGTTAATTATTTAAAAGATATATACAAAATCTATCTGTACATATAAAAAAAATTTCGAAGCAGCCTCTGCTATTGAAAAATAATACTTATACATATATGATTATTTTTATCTATACTAATATTATAAAGAGGAAAGATTTGTTTGTTTGTTTGTTTGTTTGTTTGTAATGAATAGGCTCCGAAACTACTGGACCGATTTCAAAAATTCTTTCACCTTTGGAAAGCTACATTATCCCCGAGTAACATAGGCTATATTATATTTTAAAAAAAATTAGGGATCCTTACTAAAACTCCAATAATGTAACATAAGGTGTAAAAAAATTACCTGAAAAATTCCTTACGTCGCGTGCGCTGCGAAAACTATTGATGATAGAACAAAATCATTTACTACGACTTTGCAGAACTCATCATTATCTACAAAAAGTGTCGCGACAGCATATGTCTAAATATTATAGTTATGTCACAGTAAGCAGTTTTTTATTCTAAAATATTAATTTATATATGCCGCCTCTTGAAAAGGCTCTTCATTTGTACCTTGGTATTAATCCTCATCAAAATAAATTACTTTATATTCAAGACGGCTTTAATACCTTTTTATAACTTTTTGAATTATTCAATTCGGACATTTCATTCGGAAGATATCACGAGTTTAAAAATGCAAGTATTAGAAAAAAGTCGCGTGGTTGTCGCTCACCGCGCTGTAATTAGGGGTAGGTAGGGGTAGGTAGTGGTAGGTAGTTAGGTAGGGGTAGGTCGGGGTAGGTAAAGGTAGGTAGGGTAGTTAAGGGTAGGTAGGGGCAGGTAGGAGTAGGTAGAGGTAGGTAGGGGCAGGTAGGGGTAGGTAGGGGTAAGTAGGGGTAGGTCGGGGCAGGTAGGGGTAGGTAAGGTAGGTAGTTAAGTAGGGGTAGGTAGGAGTAGGTTGGGGTAATTAGGGGTAGGTAGAGGTAGGTAGGGGTAGGTAGTTAGGTAGGGGTAGGTTGGGGTAGGTAGGCGTAGGTAGGGGCAGGTAGGTAGGGGTAGGTAGAATAGGTAGGGGTAGGTAGGAGTAGGTAGGGGTAATTAGGGGCAGGTATCGGTAGGTAGGGTAGGTAAGGTAGGTAGGGGTAGGTAGAGGTAGGTATTAGTAGGTATGGAAAATTTAGCGGTCGGTAGAGGTAGGTAGGAGTAGGTAGGGGTAGGGATAGGTAGGTAGGTCCCAGTTTTATTTTTATTCTCTGGGCAGGACAACGTCTGCCGGGTCAGCTAGTTTATAATAATACATATAAAAAATTCTAAAGGCGGCCGCTGCTGCCGATCAACGGCAAGGTTCCCAGAAGGCTGGCACCGTTTCCCCTTTTATACTAATATTTAGATAATAATAATAAGGCAGTAAATAAGCATACGGCCACCTGATGGTAAGCGGTTGGCCCTGCAAACACGCTCATACTGCATACTGCAAAATCCAAACACATACCAACCTATTTTATTTGATACCATCTAAAGATTAAAATCTGCAATTATCATTTGTCAAAATATATTATATTTAATAGTTATATGAATACAATTCACATGTAGGTACGTACGACAAAGTGTGTGAACGTATAGTCTAACTAAATACATCGCGAAACAAACAACGGAGGTGGTGCTATTGTTATTAGTGTTTACTAAAAAACCATTCGTGCCAGTATTTCTTGCGATCACCTAGCTTGTTTACGATTCGCAAGAAATAACCACTCAATGAACCAATGTTTTATATTGTTTGATTATCAAAACATCATTGATTTACGTGGCATTATTTACGGTGCATACCTAAGAATTATTTTTCGTCATTACTAGGAGTACAAACAAACAACAAATAGGTAACATAATTTAATTTAATTAGCTACGTCTAGTAATTTTAACTCTCTGTCTATCACAAATGGTAAAAGGAATCGTGAAGTATTTACCTGACCCTCCAAAAATCTCCAAGTAAGGTTTGATAGGACCTTATCTCCGGATCTAATTAATCGATTCTGATAACTCTGCAGTCTGCACCTACCGATGTGATTGTGTGTGGTCAAACACATCGGTATAGGTACATGTAAAAAAATAATGAATCATAATTATTCCTTGTTGCAGATAACACAATATAATGCTTGCGATCTGATCTAACATGGATGCTCTTACGTGGTTATCCCTCGGGCTGCAGTTGGCAGCTCTATGCTCAATAGTGGGTGCCTTGCTGTTGTACCTGCTGAGGAAGGTCAGGGTGGCTGAGGTGCTGCCGGTGGACAGCGCCAAGACTGTACTTGTCACATCAGTTGATACGGCGCTTGGATTACAGGTATATTATTGAAACAAAACAAAATGTAGGAAATTTTGAACACCACCACTCACTTCGAGAATAAATAAAATATAATTTATATTGTCAGAAGCTCGACGTTTATTCGACATCCAACTTAAAATCCTTATCTTAATCCAACAGATTGCTACCTACCTAAGCAGTCGTGGATGGCGAGTAATAGCTGGGTGCCGATCAGGCGGCCTCGGTGCTCGCCTGGCCAACTCTTGGCTGCAAACACACGTGGCGACGACGCCTGAGGACCAACCCCCGCCAAGACTCGTCACATTAGAGCTGGATGTAGCCAGGGAAGACTTGCTGGAAGAAGCAGCAAGAGCAACGGCACAACATTTACCGGCTGGTGAACATGGTATGATTTGAAAGACATTCTAATTATGATGATCGGAGTAAGAACCTAACACTTTAAAAAAAATTGATCCCTGAATATTGTAAAAATTAGATTGATTTCTTATAAAACCAAAAGGTACAGTGCACTGCCCGGGAATCGAACCCGGGTCGCAAGAATGGGAATCTTGCATGATACCACTACACCAGCAGTGCTTGACAGCTAATTGCGAAATAACAATATATAATCCAAGTAATCTTCATAAAAGTGTAACATAAATAAAATAATTTTCACTAAATAACTGATCTAAACTCTGTTTTCACTCAAAAGTTGATGAATGAAGATGAATCCGAGATCTAACTTACATGTGATTTTAAATCACCGCGCCATCTACCGATCTTTGTAAGTGACACTGGGTGCTACGAGCTGCTACGAATGCTGTCACTCATTGCGATAATTAGGTTAGCTATATAAACATATAGATGGCGCCTAACTAAGTACTGAATTTTTTTTTTTTTAAATACGGAGTAGCAACAAAATCAATCCTGCTGATTAGGCATAGATTCTTTTGCCTTTGATTCTAGGTATATGGGCAGTGATCAACACGGCAGGTAGTAGTGGTCGTGGCGGCGCGTCATGCTGGGAGGGTGCTCTGCGTGGAAACGTTCTTGGAGCGCTGAGGGTAGCGCGCACCTTCTCGCCACTACTCGCTGCCGCTGCCGCCGACCATCCTCATGCTGGGAGACTGTTTTATATCGGTAAGGATATCTGCATGGTGAATCCAGTTATCCATATATTTTCAGGCCCAAGGATTAATTAATCATAATTACTGGGAGCCGTTGAATGTGGTAATCAATATATATCTAACAAATACCTAACCTACCTAAGTAATAATAATGAATATAGGTATATACCTATTAAGTAGGTATACCATACATTTAACAAGTGGGTATTCCATCCATTGTGATTACATAATATGGTTTTATTTGATACGCTTGAATAAATAGTCTTTCCACAGTCAGTTAAATTCACCTGGCCATTAATTTACAAGAAAAACTAATTTTGATCCTTTCATATATTAAAACTTTGATAGGTTCATTAACCTCTTCTATAGATCCATTTTCCTAATAAGATTCGTTATGATCATCAAAATATGATCCCACAGGGCTAACATCAGACACAGCATGTGAGAGCCTCCCGCGCGTAGAGGCCGGTGAGTCGGCGGAAGGCAGCGCGGGCGCGGCGGCGGCGCGGTGGGGCACGTGGGGCGCGGCACGGGCTCTCCGGGCCTCGCTGCGCGCGCGCCGCCTACACGTCGTGCTGCTGCACGCGCCAGACTTGTCTGCTGCGGAGATATACTCGCCCCCGGTACAGCTGCAACCGCCTAGTCAGCCTACCAGGTAAGACAACCTATCTTTGGACTGTTTGTAATTTTCAGTACATTTGATAAACAATTTATTTATTCAAAAACTTTGACATTTCTGCGGATTAATAAGGTGGTGGAGTCACTGCAGTAACGTTCATAAGCCATATCATCAGTCTCAAAAGTTTACCCCTTTCGACAGGTATAACTAAATATCAAATTATGATTAAGTAGGCATATTTTCTTTTACACCGATTTCTTTAATTTCCAGTCGACCTGATACACCAAGCTCAGATGTAAGTGGTACAACAGCAAGTTGTGCTGTCACTATGCCCGGAGAAGCAGCCGAGTACAGCGCCAAAATTCTGCCAACGAGCGCTATTAAAGTTCTGGAGGAAGCCCTCATAGCACCATCCCCGAGAGATTCTTACTATTTAAAAATGAAACAAGACTCTTGGTTTACAAGAATGCCATCACTGAGAGTTGCGCATTGAGAGATTCAGATATTTCTGTCATTTTAACGCTATTATGACAGCTTTTCAATGTATTTGAACTCGCGCCATTCTTTTAATTATTGAAAATACTCGAGTCACTGAAGGGTCATTATGAGTGTTCAGTTATTTTTAAAGTGCCCTTAAATCTTAAATTCGAATTAGCTATCACTTTCTTGTTCAATGGTGAAGGAAACAAACCACACTATAATAGCACTTTTATTTTTAATATTTTCATACAAATGCATACCTATTCATGTCATAAAATAATTTTGATCTTTGTTTTTTGAGAAATTTTCTCGGTCTGAATAACAATTTTGAAATTATTATATACTCAAATATATTATTATGTAAGAATATCAGTGTTCGTAAATATTATGTTAAAGTTTCACTAATTATATTGATGTACCGACCTACTCATCCCATTTTATCGAAGGCACGGGATAGTGGATGTAATGTGCCAAATTAAGGTACAGATTGAAGGTGATGGAAGCTCGCCCCTATCACATTTGACGAACAAGTGACATTATTATCAATAATGGTAGTCTTCGTTTTAATTGTGAGAATTGTACATATTCCAAGCTCACATGGTGCCAATGAAATTAAACTGTGACTGTTGGAAAAGTAGAAACTGTAATATAAAGACTTAATATAGATCCAGTGAAGCCAGTATCAGGTTTACGGTTCAAAACGGTTTCTTAAGTTTTATTTTATAATTTGTCGTTAATTATGTTAAACGATATGAATCACTTATCGTGTAAATACCTAATGTTTGTGTTGTATAATAAACATTTTTATCTAAAAAGGAAATGTTTTTTATTATTTAATATTGATCATATCAAAGGGTCCCTACGAAGGTCTACCCTATCTGACTCAAAATCCATTGGTCCTTCGAGCCTAGCATTCTGGCTCCTTTATTTTTAAATTGTCAAAACTAATCCAAACATTGTAATCATCTACACATAAAATGAGTCCTCCTTTTTCATTGCCATCTTGTTTCTCCAGATTACTAATACATGTCCAGTATTGGTCCTTTTTGCCGCCGCTTCTCTGCCAATGTGCTGCTGTACTGATAGCAAATCCTACTCGGTCCGTTATGTTGTTTATGTAGTATACTTGTTCTGGATATTTTAAGGATATGGCATCAATGTTGCGCACGCTGTAAATTTTAATTTAAGGAAATAGTCCAGACAAAGGCTTGTTTTTGTATTTTTTTATCAATGTTACTCATACCTGTATTTCTTATCGCAAATAGGTTTCCTTAGCTTATCATGTCCATAAACGTCGAGAACTATTTCTTTAGTCCTAGCGAAAGTTTTATAAAGGCAATGTTTCTCACCCGGTCGTCTGACCAACATTGTACCATGAAGTGTCTTATCTTGTGTTACAAAATCTAGAATTTTCGGTATTGAGCTGAAACGTGAAAATTACTAGAAATTATGAAATAAAATAATTACATAACAGATATCAACGAGCGGGGAGTTTTTACTGTCAAAGCATTCGCTTGGGCATCCTAAGAGGAAAAGCTACCTGCTGGGCCGATGATCGACAACAGCGACCACTTCGAGTATATTTTGTATATTTGTACCCATTAAAAATATTTTTGAGATTTTTAAATATTAACCTTTTCAAAGGATTTTGTATTGGCCTATAAATCGAATTCCATTGAGGTAGAGAAGATACCATAAGTTTCGGAATTCTCATCTCTATTACTTTAGGCGCCACGTGTCTAAGAGAGGCTGCGATATCGTTCAATGTGACCAAGTTGAGAGACATACACATCAACATGTGACCGTTATCCTGTTCATTTTCAGGGAATGTGGGTCGGTCAGCTGAAATAAATTACATAACATTGAACAATTCATTATCAAAAAACTGATCTATCAACGCACAGCTCAAACCACTGGACGGATCGGGCTGTTTGGCATACAGAAAAAAAACCGGAATACTAGTACCTACGACATAATTAGGTACTAGGTAGGTACATTACATATTTACAATTTGTCAACTTTATGAGATCAAATGAAGAATTCACAAGATAACTATCCTAGGACATTCTTTCCACACGACTGTCTAATCCCAAACTAAGCACAGCATGTATTTACTATGGATATGGAAACCAAATAACTGATATAAAAATTTATTGTTAAAATAAACATTTGTTCAGATAATTACAGCCAGAATAAGGACAACCAGACATGTTCATACACACAAATGTTTGTCCTGTGTGGGAATCGAACCCATAACCTGATCTTACCAACCACTAAATTGGTCCTTCGAGCCAGACTTGGCTTTATTCCTAATATTTATATGCTAAAGTTACTCACAAGATAAATCCGGTAGACCGGGTACAGTATGTCCGAGCCAAAGACCACCTATCTCGTCTGCCATAATTATACCAAGGGCCGCCGAACCTTTGTTGTTTTTATCAGCTTCTCGCTCAGCATACGCCATCATTGCAAGGTAATCTACATAAGTAGCCTTAAAAAGTAACTTAATTTATTAATACAACATAATCATGGAGAACTTTTGCCTCCATTTTCTAGAATTTTAGACAATGGCAAGCAGATAACATTGTTTGTAGTGTGGTAGACTTGTACCAGTCACTGCAACGACTATTGCTGTAATTTGAAGACACATTGACGATTGGCTTTGTTTAGATACAAATACTTATATACTAACATCCCTCTTTCTAACGAAAAGCTCTAGTTCTCTCTCGGATACGGTCCACTCAAGATCGGAAGCCGCCGACAGCTCCATTGCTAATCGGGGAGCCGTAGGTACATTTTCGTACTTAAACTGCGGAGTGAAACAGCCGTTCAAACTAAGACTGTTTGGAAACCAGACAACTGAGATATTTACACCCAAAGCCTGAACAAATATGAACAAAAATGTTAATGTATATCCTGGGTTCATCTAATTATATTTGGCAGTCAGGGTATCTAAACTCTACGCCAACACTTATAATGCTAATAAAACCTTAGTGTAATACTTACTCTGTACAAAGGCGCCAACGTATGCTGCAGCATAGAATTAGCGTTGATAAATTTATCAGACACTTGCCATCGTCCCGCCGAATCAGGAGTTATGTACGTGAAGTTGCGACCTGTGTCTAAATACAAGCCCGCATCGCTCGGTGGCTTATATATATACCACCTGATAATCACAAATCACCTTAAATGTCAGGCTTATTTATATTGCATTAAAATAGAAATTAGTTTGAACAGTTCATGTCCTGTAAGTTTTTTAAGACTCAGAGCCTGATTATGAATTATATCTACAAATGACTCTAACATCAGTTCATTATATACTTGAACTAAGAAGACTTCGGAAATATTGTATTGTACAGATTTTTTTAAATTGAATTTTTACTAAGAGTTTATATTTACCAATCCACAGGATTATTGTCATTGTCTCTACAGTGTAGATTGATATAATTCCATCCTTGTAAATATTCCAAAGAATAGCAAAAGACCAGAAAATGTACGAATAAATAAAAACAAAACATTATTTCGCATGACTAATAAAATAGTTGAAAACCAACTGTGATTTTTATATTTTACTGCAGTCATAAAATTTTACATTGAAATTGAGGAGCATTATTACAGAATGTAACAAAATATGTAGTCATAATACGATTATGAACCATGATCATTTTCATAACCCTATGTAAAGTATGATGATCTTCATCTCACTAATGTTATAATAATGTCATAACGGTCCTGAGAAAACTTACTTAAAGAAAACCGGCCAAGTTCGAGTCTGACTCGCGCACCGAGGGTTCCATAATTTCCTGTTACTGTAAATACCATAGACTCTTTATAGGTTTTCCTGTAATGTATAGGTAAAAAACTACATTCTGTAATTTTTTTTTAATTTTTGGCCCAGTACTTTCTGAGATAGGGGGCCAATTTTCACCTATTTTCTTAAATAACTTCAAAACTATTATTATCTTAAAAGCAAAAGTGACCCTCATGTTTGAAATTAATTTAAAACGGTACACGTCCGTGTTTGGATCACCGACTTACATATGTGTACCAAATTTCAACTCAATCCAGTCCAGTATTTTCGGACATCAGACAGACAGACACACGAGTCAGAGAGTCCTATAAGGGTTCCCTTTATTTCTTTCGAGTTCCGGAACCCAAAAAAGGATAATTATTAGTAATAATTAAAAAATCCAATACAATAATACTTTTAATAGGAAAAATGTCCTAGCTACAATTATTTCACCTTATCCCTCAGTCCTAGTACTTCATTAAAACAATAGTGAGTAAGTTGTATTTGGCAAAAAAAATTAAGAGAAGATAATAATAATAAAACAGCGTGTAACTGTCTAGAAAAACAATAAGTACTACATTCTACAGTTACGAATGATATCGCATTATAATAATAATAACACTAATATGTATGTATGTATGATGTTATCATGATAATGAATCCCAAACAATCAGTATGTATTTAATAAACATTATTATCTCAAAACAAACTATCACAACATTCAAATTCGATGTAAGGTTGTTTATATAATACGTTACATAATGTATTATAGGCAATAATAAAACTTTGGGATATAAATCATAATAATTAATATTATACTATCACAGAACTATTTCGTAATTCGCACACAAATTCTTTAAACACAAGTATTTTAACTTAAACATCATATTTTGTACTAAAACTATAAATAATACGTGACAATTAACGGGCTTGATTTCCTCATTATTTATATTCCTAAGGACCACGGTCCAAGTCATGCTACTAAATGATATTTATTTACATTATTTTCAGACGGACTTTAAGCAGTTTTTTAACACGTTGCGCTGATATGCTCACATTATATTCGAATACCTAATTATTAATGAATTAATTACAAGTTTGGACAGATTCTATGAGATGGGCAAAGTTGCCCCAAAGTATTGGTCCTGATGTACAGACGGTGCCGCCACCACGTGACTCTTGAGGTAACTGAAACGATTACAATTATTAAATAATCAACTGCTTTTTAATTAATTCAGATAGAAAGATAAGATAGATTTCTACAGCAATAAGACGATCACTTCTCGCATTTTAAAATCCAGTGCGGTCGTTTATTTCCACGGCTGAACATAGGCTATACACAATATACCATATTTAGCCACTTGAATTCAGTGGCTTCCAAGAATCTCAGCAAACCTACAGCAACACCAGGGCAATTGTTTGGCATCTCAAGACTAATAAAGGATTTATAACGTTTTAATGTATACGTAGGATATACATTACCGCTCTATTGATATCGCCAACGCAGACCCAATAGTCAGCAACTTTGGTGTCCTGACTGTTGTGCATCTTATGGGCGACAGCTACCGCCCATTTAGAGTGGTCGTTATGCGAGGTGAACGACATCTTAGCTATAGGGAACTTGAGCCTTTCTATGTTTCGAACTCTGTAACAATAGTTGAAAGTTTTTTAATAACATGTTAATAAGCACCAGCACAGGCCATCCCTAACTAATATCGAATCCCTAACATCTAATAACAAACGGTATTAAAATCATAGTTAAGCAAGGCGATGCTGAGACTGCTCTTTAGCTGTGGCTTAAATAGCAGCTATAGTGTTCCTCTGCCTGTAGTAAAAGGCGACTAAAAGGGGCGCGGGTCCCTGAGCGTTCCAACCGAAGCAATTCCAAGAAGGACGATGGGTTTTTGTGGTGATGAATCATAATGCGATAATACAGCGAGAGTTACGTTTCTCCCGAACTTGCCTAATTTCGCAAGTACGCGTTCCGCACGAGATCCCGCCCAATTCTACAGCGCAGATGGCAACCACCGTGGTGTTTAAGCCGGTCCAAGTTCAGCTTAAAATCTGGCCTGGCCACTCCCCCGGGGTGGTCGGGTACCTTATGCAAATTTTTGCACGATAAAAAGGACTTGCTAAAAAAAATTACTAAGCTGTGTGAGCTGGGATTCAGATTGAACGATGTCGAGTTTCATACATACCGGTTCTTCTCAGTTCAACTGAGTTCCAAACCGGTGGAAACTCAGCGGCTTCATGTAGATATGTAGTGTATGCTCTGACTTTGACAATGATTATTACTAATTAGGTAACAATTAGGTACATATATATTACCTAATCTCGTCTCATCATTCATCGCGATTCAGAATGAAAAAATCAAAGGCACTTACTGAAAGTTTCTACTGCACTCGGAGTCCAGGGTCCCGGGGCCGTTAGTCCACGATTCAACAAGGAGATCTGATTGTAATACTTCAGCTACTAAACCGCTGTACAAGTCATCATTGAACATGGCACTCTTAGCAAATGATAGGAACTTGCGACCAACCAGAGTTTCAAAGCTTTCAATGTGGTACCTGAAATACATCAATTAAAATATTTTCAAAATTCGCTTCCGGCAAACCATGGCCATTTTGATTCTATTTTTTTTTTTTTTATATTTTTGCTATACGTGAAATGATGATTCTAAAATGCTTTTTCTCTGTATTTTTTGTTCCAAGAGATTTGGAAAAAATATATGTTAAACTAGAGAATATGTGACGGGGAATAGTTTTTTAAAAAAAATGAGATTTTTCATAAGTAACGTCAGAAAAAAAATATGCCTCTTTTTAAAACTAAGAATGCATTCTTCTCTTATTTGGGCCATCCAAATAACTTGAAAAATATTAACATACATACTAAAATCCATTAGAAAGGGAATAGATTTCTTACTTTTTTAAAAAAAGGCTTAGTTTCTTTTTAAATTACATAAAACCATATTTTTTTATTAAAATTACGTTTCTCCTGTCTCGCTTGTCCCCGTCAGTTTAGTAAGGGACGGAGACATACACAGATAGCCTCCTCTTAATCGAGTATTCTTAGCTATGTTTCAAGAAAATCCGCTCAGCCGTTTGAAGATTTCCTAGTGTATCGAGGGGCTCTTTAAATTTTTAATTTTATGCTTGAACAAAGTTGACCAAAGTTTCATGTTACAATACCTGACTAATAAAGTAAATATATTAAAGGCAACTTACCAAGGTGATACGTCTATCGTCTTATTGCGCACAACATCGACCAAATTAGGAAGTTCATTTTCAAACTCCTGAGGTATGTGATGGTAGGCGATCAGAGGTTCATTGTATTTAAGTTGTGTTGCAATTTGGTTCAGTGTTGAGGTCTGGATGGAGACGCAGAGAAAAGACTGCCCATACTTCATTCCTGTCGTCGGGTAGTCGTACGTGCTCACGTTTAGGCCACCATGCACTATTGAAGAATTAAATTCCTCTAATTCAAATTCAAATGATTTCACAACAGAATAGAATATTATGTTTTATCATGCAATGGCGTACAGATACATTAAAAAATAAATATAAATGATGAACAAGATATGTCTATATATTTAGATATATAAGATATATTTATCATTTCGGAATTCGTCGATTGTAAAAAGTATTTTCATTCGTATATGTCAGTAAAATACCTTGGAGGAATGTGTTGATGATTTCTTTTGTTATTAATCAGTAAATATACTACAATTCTTCCCGCGAATAACATGTTGATAACTTACGACCTTTAACTGAGCTGCAATTTGCAAAAAACGTGATAAAATTTGAATTTCGCGCTCCAACCGACGCCTCCACCTTAATATAAGTACGAGAATCGATTATGTTATGATAATTACTCACTGTCTGGCAATGGTGGAAACCGTGGCACGGAATGCACCAACCACAGAGAAGTGAACTTATCGCCGAGAATCACACCTTTAGTGTGACCATTCTCCACTCGGGTCTTCATGAACTTTGAGTGCATTTTACACATCTCAGCCAAATCGTAGTCATCATAGTACTTGTCACCCAACTTGAACTTCTTATACCTCTTTACTTGTGCGTGTTTTATTTGACCTGGATTTAAGAAACACTTCGTAATATGATCCCAAAGAAGTCATACATGATAAAGATATACAGGGTGGATTGTTTCATCAACAAACGGATGTTCTGACTTTTTTTCAATTTTTTTATGTTTTAACTAAGTTTAAAGAAACTTGTGTCCAGAAGTTACACGATGATTTAGCTAGATGGACTATCGACCTAGCTAGGGTTAGGTAGATAGCGCATATTACTGTGAGTGAAGAGAGAATTATAACTTTGTAGAGGAGCCGCGAGTGAAGAAATTTGCAGCTCCAGAATAAACTCAAGTAGGTAATCTCTATTACAAATTACCTCTTTTACTTTTGGAGTACATGTCTGCTACTGACTGCAGAATGTCCGGTTGATTTTCCGTCGCTGGTGGTTGGTCATTGTAAACTACGGAGATTATGTTTTTATCCTGAAAACATACTGTGCTGAATTAATTAATTTATGTATACCTACATCATGGGATAAAAGTTAATATCCCAAATCTTAGGGAAGATATGAAATTAAAATATAATGATGTATCTAAAGATTCGAATGATTTTTAATTTATAACCATCTACTACTAATTGGTAGGTATTGGAGGATATAGTAGGATTGGTAGGTATACTGTTTAAAAGTCTTATAAACCAAAATAAAATTTTTGGGAGCCAAATTTTTCTACATGATACTTAAATTATATTGTAATGTAGATATTGCATTCTTCCGATAGTGCAGTCGCACGCCATACGACAGTGTTTAATACAACTATGACAACAATAACATTGTAAAGAATAACAAGTTACCTGATACAAAGGAGACAATGTCCTCCCGAGCATAGACCGTGGGTCACCAATAGCCATATCTGACATGATCCATCCACCCCTAAGCTTGGAAGGTGTGAGGTGCATATACGCCACACCTTTTCTCACAAGGGGATTTAAGTGATTCTTCTCACGAGGCAATTTATACATATAAAACCTGTAAATTGTATGTCGATAAAAAAAATTGTGAAGTTATCTATATAAAATATTATCTAAAAAGAAATAATGATCAATTAACTTAAGATAAATTCGAAATGTATAATGACAATGGAACCATTCAACCCATAAGATCTATGCATTAGCATACAAAAGAATTTACATTTAGTAGTAAAAGATACCCATAGCAAAAACCAGGATTCAATAATAAAAAATAAAGTAAATGACTTGCCGAGATATAATTTTAAATAGAATATTTAAACTCAATGCCATGTCTAATACAGAAGATACTTCTAACCATTATTTCAAAGTATAACAATACGCATGTTAGATGAGTCACATCGAGCAACAAAAATTTACTAAAATATATCAATTGATTTAAGGAAACTATACATATGTATTCGTTTAATTCTCCATTAAATAATAATTTATAGTCTTAAAATAAAGCCTAATAATGCAATAGGTACTAGTTAACGTTAATAATAAAATTACAACAGTACAAAACATGAGTCACGCTTCATTTATTATTGAATCCGCACTAACAATCGTAATAGACATATTTTATCATGGAAACAAAGGATTAAACATTAATAAAAATTTAAAACTTACCAATCTACAGGCTCGCCCTTTTCGTTCCTACACTGAGGCGTTAAACACATACATTCAGTCAAAAATATAAGAAATAATAATGTTTTCATAAAGCAACTCATCGCGATGCGTGTCTCTTCCATGGCTAACGTTATTAAAGTAACAGGAGACCCAGGAAGTCGGTATCGCAGTACTGTTTATGATGTCACATCCATTCGATCATAGCCAATTAATGTTAAACAATCATTTTTATTTACACAACAATAATTTCCTTTCAAAGTGCAATGCGTGCACGCCGAAACGCGAGTGATTTCACTTTAACCGAATCTCTGCTATGACAGTTGTTCGCATCACAATAAACAAAGAATATTGCAACAATAATACATAAAAGCATAATAGTTAAATAATCGCTCTTAATATTATTACAATAAGAGCTGTAATGTCGGCATAAGGTTACAGCCAATAGAATGATGTCATAATTGTTATCCTTTTGGCTTTAGAGAGAACTAGTTTATTGAATGAGCATGCGCAGGGTATAAGATCAGTCAGCTGCCGGGGCTGTTTTTTTGTAATGTAAAGACAGACAAAATGTATGTTTATAAAATACGTATCATTTGTGTTTGAATGATTGATTCAGTTGCAAACAATGTATCCGTTCAGAATTAAATCCTTTATTTTAAATTGAATACATATTATATTGAATTTGTATTTGGGATTTTCAGATTTCTTTGACATCAGAGATTAGTTCAATAGTAAAAGTTGTTCTGTATAACGAAAGCAACATAGGACCCATCGTGTATACAGAAGAGAAATTAACTTTGTTTGATGTTTTTATGTGTATATGAAGTTAAAGGAATACGAATGTTGAGAGAAGAAAATAAAATCAACTGGATACAACATTTGTAAAAACATCGATTTATTCAATCGCATACGTATATAACAATAGAAAAATAAACAATATGATTTTGATGTATCAATAACTTTTTTAATTCTATGGAAGACATAACGATGTGGCAAAAAAATCCTTACAAAAATAAATGCTATGAAAACCGTATCCTTATTAAAATTAATAATAAAATACTTATATATAATATGCATACAAAAATAAATATTCCTAGTGATATAGATTGCATTATTAATTATTGTTGGGTTGGCATAGATACGGCAGCTTTTGTGTGAGTTACGTCACTCTGTCTCCAGAAAGATACGACAGTCTTCAACTCAGTATAGAAATCGATACCTTGTTTGCCGCAGAAGTGGTTGGTACCCAGGAAACTACCCCTAGTGCCGGTGAAAGAGAACATAGACAGTGGGACAGGGATAGGAACATTTATTCCTACTTGTCCCACGTCAATTTCCGACGAGAACTTCCTTGCTGTAGCGCCATTGGTTGTGAAAATAGCTGTTCCGTTTCCATAAGGATTTGAATTGATCATTTGGATAGCTTCATCGATGGTGTCAACGAAGAGGCAGACTAGTACCGGGCCGAAGATTTCTTCTTTGTAACATTCCATGCTAGGTTTAACATCTGTGATGATAGTAGGTCCAACAAAGTTACCTTTTTCGAAGCCAGGTACTTTGACTCCTCTGCCGTCGAGAGCTAGTTTCGCGCCTTCTTTGACACCTATAGAAAAAAAATTATGAGAACCTGATAATGCATGATATTCCAATATACCTGCAAATTTTCGTTAAATTGAAAGAAAAAAAAATAGGCAAACCAATTCACCAAATGCTGACAAGAAACATTCTGACAAATGATAATATCAGAATATTATGAATTTTCATTTGAAGTTTTTAGGGGTATTGAATGCAGTTCGTATTTACCTGATTCAACGAGTCGTAGGATCCTGTTCTTAGCGTTTGCAGAGATGACGGGCCCCACGTCTGTGCCGGGTACATGGCCCGCGTTCACTTTCAATGCTTGAGCACGGCTTACTAGCTCTGGAATCCACTCCTTCGCTTCCCCTACAATATCACACTGTTTTTAGAACTCTTACGTGAGACGGTTTAAAGGAAGTCAAAACCCCCACAACATTTGTTGGTGTTCTTCTGGAGATTTTATTTATATAATAATAAATAATAGGTAATTACTATTTTTTATTATGAATTATCAATATTACTGAAAGTCTGTTGGACTTTGAGCCGAATCTTGGCATTCTCTTTTGATTTGAACTACTTGTTTTATTTATTGACACCAACAGCTTAGTCAAACTAGCGCCAAATTAAGATCAATTACTAACAGATATACTTAACAATCTGAGAAGTAACAGACAAGCTCATAGAAAAACATTTAAAACTAAAAATTACATAGAAAACTAAATAAATTGATTAAGAATTAATGTTATGATGAATGATTAAGATAAGGTTATATCTAACTAGTAGATATACTAACCCACAAAGACGGCAGTACTGAGTGCCATGCACCTCTGGCCGGCGGCCCCGAAGGCAGCCCCGGCGAGCTGATTGAGGGTGTGCTCTTTGTTCGCGTCCGGCATTATCACACCGTGGTTCTTAGCACCCATGTTGCTCTGTACACGCTTGCCTAACACAAATATTTATTTATTTATTTCTCAGAAAATTACAAAATCACTTTACATGTGAAACTTAAAAACTAAAATTAGCGTATGTAGTATAACAAAATGGTAAAGATTTCAGTCCTTATTTATTAGTCTATGATTTTATGGCACACGTCAGATGCAAATAGTTGCAATAGGAAATATGCATGATTTTATTTTTTTGCTTTGCTGATTTTGCCTTTGTAGCAAAATGTAATTTAGCATGGAGTTTATATAAACTAGTGTACTATGACGTCACTATGACGATTTTAATTTCACGTTTTATCATCTTTTTACGATATTTTCATATTTTATTAAGAAATGCGATTAAAAAATCATGCATATTAATTACCCTTTTGATCTGTAAATTTCCTAAAATTCAAATAAACTTTGAAATATTCTAAGAGAAATCTTAAGTAAAAAATATATAAAGTGGTATTTGTTACCTGCAGCAGATGCTCTATTGTAAATGTGGATGCCGGCCGCGTCGCCGCCAACGAACGACACAGCCTTAATGGCCGGCTGGTCGCAGATGAAGTTCACTGGGTCATGGGTTCCGTGGACCACCTATACAACAAATCTTACCATTATTACAATCCTTAATTTTTTTATGCTACATAGTCGGTATAAGCATTTTTCAATTACTGAAAATTGTTCAAGATTTCATTCGACTGAAGTTAAAAAATGATCGTCGAGTTCGGAAGATTCGTCATAATTTTTTTTTTCAGTATGCAAATTAAAATCTTACCTTATTCAAAGTCGTTTCAAGGGTAAGCATAGATTAGCGAAGGACGAATCTAATTTAGATCTTAGACCGAGCTTGGATTCTATCATATAATATAGAACTCTTCTCTTTAAAATAATCCTCGAGGCGGTCGCTGCTTGCTGCTGGCAGCGATTCCTCTTGGATGGCAAAGCTAAAGCGTTGGCAGAAAAAGGGCCCTGCCCGCCTGTTGAGGGTAATCTATTTAATTAAGTATATAATCAATAAGTGTGGGTACTTTAATAAAAGTTAGTTGTTGTCTAGCACTCGAGGTGTTTCATTCATCATAACATGGTGACAGCGGTTTTATAATTATTAAGAGTTAAAAGTGAATACAGTGCACTGGATTATTGCAACAAATTTTGTGCCAGTACTTTGTGATAGTGGACATTGCTAATTAAGTGGTAGAACGAGTAATTTGGTGAAACACAATGGAGCACGCGCGTCCACCGTCTGAGTTCAATATGGACGACGCTGGCGGACCTGTCGGTCGGGCCGATGCTTGGAAAAAATGGAGGCAACAATTCATGTTATTTGTAAAGGCATCAGGGGTCCATACGGAGTCCTCGAGTGTACAAGCTAGTTTATTAGTGAACTTAATTGGCCCGGACGGATTTGACGTGTATCAAACTTTTATTTTCGATAAAGAAGAAGATCGTGACGACATAAATGAGTTGTTGAAAAAGTTTGATAGTTACTTTGGTACAAAATCCAACATTACACTTATGAGATATAAGTTCTTCACACGCAACCAAGAAGATGGTGAGTCCATTCAACAGTATGTCACGGCACTGCGTCTTTTGAGTAAGAGTTGTGAATTTGCGACATTACAAGAAGATTTGATCAAAGACAGAATAGTGTGTGGCATTCGGCAGGCTACGGTCAGGGACCGTCTCCTCAGGTCTGAGGAACTCAACCTGGATAAGGCAATAAAGATTTGCCAAGCTGTTGAAGTGTCACAGGAGAGTGAACGACAAATGGTCAGCACAAGCGGTAGCGTCAAGGGCACCGCAACTGCATACGTCGATAGCATCGGCGCGGGCGCGAATGTGAGGAGAGGTCGCCGAGGCGGAGCGCGCGGCAGGGTGAGTCACGCTCACGCGCTGCCGTCGGCGCCGCATGTACAGGTGCGGACTACATTCGCTGGGCGCGGGCGCGGGCAAGGGTACGGCCGATACGCAGACGTCGGTTCTGCACGTCGCGCTCCCTCGTTCCGTGCCCCGACGCCGTCCACAGCGGCTCTGTGTGCGGGCTGCGGCTCCGTTCGATGCGCAGGCGAGGATGAGTGTTCAGCGCGCCGTATCAGCTGTTTTACTTGTGGTAATAGGGGACATTTTGCGCGTATGTGTAAGTCAAACCATTCTTATAATAACAGGGTAAATAGGGTATATGAAGTGGAAAATGAAGAGGGTGACTTTCATAGTGAATCGGAAGAGGATACTTTTTATGTCTCGACTATAGGTGTCGAGGGTAGGACAGGTAGATATGAGGATTGGTTCCAAGAACTTTCGTGTGTAAATGGAACAGAAAAATTTAAGTTAGATACGGGAGCTGATTACAACATAATGTCTTATCGTAGGTTTAGTGAACTGGGTTTTAATGATTCTATAATAGTTAAAAAGAAAATACCGCTATTGTCATATACGCACGATGTTATTCCGATAAAAGGTATCTGTATCATACCATGGGTTTATAAAAATGTTACTTATCAGATCAAGTTTGCAATAGCAGATATGGAATGTACTAGTGTACTGGGACAGAAATCATGTGAGTTTCTAGGATTAGTGAAGCGTATAAAGTCAATTGAAATGTCAAATTACGATGATTTATTTAAGGGGCTGGGCTGTTTACCCGGGAAATATCATATAGTTATTGATAAATCCGTTCCACCGGTCATATGTGCTTCGAGAAAAATACCTCACGGTTTACGAGATCGATTAGAGATAGAACTTAAAAAAATGGAGCAATTAGGTGTAATTAGGAAAGTTACTTATCCCACACAGTGGGTACACCCGTTAGTATTAGTCGCGAAGAAGAATAACGGGATTCGTGTGTGTTTAGACCCGCGTGAACTGAACCGGGCGGTACAGCGCGCACACTTTCAGCTTCCCACAGTATCAGAGCTGGCGTCGCGATTGCATGGTGCACGATTCTATTCCGTTCTGGATGCCAATTCTGGATTCTGGACTGTAGCTTTAGATGATGAGAGTGCAGATCTGTGTACTTTCAGCACACCTTTTGGTAGGTACCAATTTATTCGTCTCCCGTTCGGAATTAATTGCTCATCAGAAGTTTTTCATGGGAAGCTGCGTCAACTTCTGGAAGGCCTAGAGGGGGTAGAGAATTATATTGATGATGTAATTGTGTGGGGAGAATCGAAAGAAATACATGATAGACGGTTAAAAGCATTGTTGGATAGAGCGAGAGAGATAAATTTAAAATTTAATAAAAGTAAGTGCAAATTCGGTGTGCAGAAAGTTACTTATTTAGGTCACGTTTTTGACACAAACGGTATGAGGCCCGATTACGATAAAATTAAAGCTATCAAAGAAATGAAATCACCGAAGAATAGAAAAGATTTAGAGAGATTTTTAGGTGCAGTCAATTATTTATCTAAATTCATTCCTCGCTACTCGGAAATAGCTATTCCTTTGACGAGTCTGCTAAGAAAGGATAGTATATGGCGGTGGCAAGATAGCGAGCGCGCGGCCTTTGACCGGTTGAAGGAGGCAGTGACTAGCGCCGGGGTGTTGGCACTGTACGACCCGGCGAGCCCCGTGGTGTTGTCGGTAGATGCGTCGCGCGACGCTTTGGGCGCTGTACTGCTGCAGGGTGGCCGCCCAGTGGAGTACGCCTCGCGCACGCTCACGGACGCGCAGAAAAGGTACGCGCAGGTTGAAAAAGAAATGTTAGCGATCGTATTTGGCTGTGAGCGTTTTCACCAGTATGTATATGGTCAGAAAAAGGTAGTAGTAGAATCGGATCACAAGCCTTTAGAAAGTATATTTAAAAAACCTTTGATGTCTGTCCCGGCACGCTTACAACGTATGATGTTGAGAATTCAGGGTTATGATTTAATCGTTACATACGTGCCTGGTAAATATATGTATATTGCCGATATGTTATCGCGAGCGGCGCTTCCCGATCTATACAGTGATGATGTTCATAGTAGTGTAGTATACCAAGTACAAATGATGATAGATAATATACCTATATCGAATGATAAACTGACGATGGTTAAAAAAGAAACAAAACGTGATCCGGAATGTTTAGTTCTATTAGACTATATAAATTCGGGTTGGCCGCATCACAAATATAATATTTCTAATGAAGTGAATTTATTTTGGTCTATAAAAGATGAATTGATGGTAGTAGATGATGTCATATTTAAAGATAATTTGGTGTTAATTCCCAGACAGTTAAGGGAAGATATGTTAAAGATTATTCATGAGGGTCATTTGGGTATAGATCGATGCAAGCGGCGCGCGCGACAAGTGATGTTTTGGCCTAATATGTCACGTGATATAGAACTATATGTGAAGCGATGTCACACGTGTCAGGAACACTCAAGCGCACCCTCCAAAGAACCCATGTTACCGATCGAAATTCCTAAATTACCTTGGTACAAAGTAGGGTCTGATATATTTGAATTTAAAAAAAAATATTATCTTATTATTGTGGATTATTATTCTAACTTTGTAGAAGTATGTGAATTAAATAATCTAACATCGAACGCGGTAATACAGAACATGAAAAAAATATTTGCTCGTTATGGAATACCAAGTGTTCTAATAAGCGATAACGGAACGCAGTATTCAAGTCGGGAGTTTAAGACTTTTGCTAAAGTTTGGGGATTTGGTCATGTGACATCTTCGCCGAACTATGCTCAGTCTAATGGGAAAAGTGAAAGGGCAGTACAAACTGTAAAATCCATCTTAAAAAAATCAATTCATAGTGGTGGCGATTTTAGTTTAGCTCTTCTTAATTTTAGGAATACACCCAGGGATGGCTTGAGTTCTCCAGCACAGCTTTTGATGGGTCGAAGATTACGTTGTCAAATGCCTGTACATCCTTCTAAATTAGAACCACAACCTATCGATCCATCAGAGCATCAGGTAATGCTTAAAAAGCAAAGTAATGCTAAAATGTATTATGATAAGCACAGCAAAGTTTTGCCAAGTTTAAAGGAAGGCGACTCAGTTATTTGTATTGATGGGAAATTTAGAAATAGAGGTACGATCGTTGCGCATGCCAACACTCCTCGATCTTACATTGTACAAACTAATGTAGGCGGTAGGTACAGACGCAATCGTAGACATTTAATAAAATGTGAAACAGATTCAAATGTAAAAAACGTAAACATGAATGATGATAATGAGTTCCAGGATGCTCAAGAGGAATTAAGTTTGAAAAATAATAAGATTGAATGTAAAATTGAGTCAAACAAACCTATATCTCCGATTCTCACTCGCAAAGCTAAGAAAATTGCTAAAGAACAAATTCAAAGTTCAAGTAGACAATAACTAAGCATGTACGTAGTTCTATGTTCGTACAAATAGGTAAATATATTACAGCGAGTGTGGTTAATCATTTTGTGTCAGGGATAGGTAAAGTATGTTGTACTTATGAATACGAATAGATAGGCATAATATATATATTGCCTTAACATGTTTATCTAGTTTATTATAACCTATAGATACTTAAGGTATGTTTATGTTTACTTTATTATTATTGTCAAATAAATAGTTTTTCAGTTGTATTAATGGGGGGAGATGTTGAGGGTAATCTATTTAATTAAGTATATAATCAATAAGTGTGGGTACTTTAATAAAAGTTAGTTGTTGTCTAGCACTCGAGGTGTTTCATTCATCATAACACCGCCGGTCCCCCGGAGGCTTCAATTTTGGATGATAATGTGTGAGAAGATATTTTGACTGAGTTTTGAGCAGTGTGTAAGAAACCAAATCGCTTACAAAGAAATCAGCCGAAAGTTTCAGCCGAGTAGCGTAAAGAGGCATGATAAGAGCCATGCATCACTCTGCGAGTCCATAAGCACAATGAGTGGATACGCAGCAAAACCTGTGTAACGGTGGCCCACGGTGCCACCATCGGTGGATTGATGATATCACACGGCTCATGGCTGGGCACAAGACCGCCAGGAATGGAGAAGACGGGAAGAGGCCTACATCCAAATATAGATATCATAAGGCTATTGTGATGATGATCATGCATGATAAAATCGTTCAACCTGTTTAGAAAAAATATGAAACTCAATATTGTAATTATGTAGCCTATATTAAATTAGTACTAACATTAACGACACCAGGAGGCGCTCCAGCCTCCTGTAAAAGTTCCATCATCATCAATGTTGCTCCAGGGTCCTGCTCCGATGGTTTGATTATGCAAGTGTTGCCAGTCACCAGCGCCGGTGGGAACATCCAAAGGGGAATCATTACAGGGAAATTGAATGCTGCTACACCTAAGAAATGGGAGTAAAAGTAAATTAATATAGTGTTTCATTGTTCAATGTACTGAACTACTTTAAAATTGGATTCTTATTTATTATCGTAACTTTTTATATGGCTACATAAAGATTAGCTCAGCAAACAGGAATGGGCCAGCAAAGTAATCAATAAAATAAAATTTGATGGTAATGAATTATGATAATAATACCCTAGGATATTCTTGACACGGATATCTGTTCCCAAACAAAGCAGAGCTTTTACAATGGAAACCAGATATATACTTTTCTTAAGACCCCATTCCCTGAAAAACGCTAAAACATGTGTTACGGTTTCCCAAAAATAACGGCATAAAACCCACATTTAATAACATCTCAAAGACATTTTAAAATCTAAACAGGTATATCAACAACTTCACCTAGCCATATTTTTGAAATATTTTCTCATTTCCAGAAAAAAAACATAATAAATTATCTCAAAACCTAAAATTGACCTCTGCGGTTTTCCAAATTTACATTATTTCGAATGAATTTATTATAAATCTTTTTGTATAAAATAAAACTTAAAAGTATGAAACCCACCTTCACCGTCTCAGTTTTTTTTACAAACTAACACCATAACAATAATCTACGTTTAAATATTCATGAAATTCGTCCGCCATTTTTCATAGTAATTTGTATGGCGGAACGTCACCGTATTTATTTGAAATTGATTTGAATTATTTCGAATGCGTGTATCAAACATTTTCAGTACCTTTTTCGAATCAAAGGTGAGAGCACGCCAGTTTGAGCTCGACGATGAATTTTGTTTTTTGCATAAGTTGGGTCGCGACTGCTCAATAAGACATTATGACTGACTGTCAATATTGTTACTACCTACATAACTGTGATGTTTCAAAATTATTGAAAGTCATAAATATTTTAAACTCAAACTAATGCATACAAACATACAGATAAACAACAACACTAAAAATATTAATTCGTCTTCAGTGTCGCTCAATTATTTCCTTCCTTTTTTTTCTCAAAAAGTTTGCAATTACAGATGAATTTTCTACAGGCTTTCTTCTTACTTTCTTCTATGTATACAGGATGATTTTGAAATGGTATTTTAACCCGAATTCTAAGGATAGTGTACATCATTATCAGTAATCCTACAAAATTTCAGGTGCCTGAGCACTACCATTACGATGACAAGATTTACAAGTTTATCGAAAATCTCTAGTAAAAGCCTTTACTCACAATCAGAATAGTACTAACAGGGCAAAATAGCTATATTATACTCGCTCGAGTAATTTAATTGATACTCAGTTAGACTCACATTGCAGTGTATATATAACGATGAACTAATTTATTGATTGATTGATTGATATCTTTCGTTTGTATAGAAATATTGTAATATTGTTTTCCACTCTTAACCGTGTGTGAAGAATGTCCCAGGATATTAATTATTATTATGATTTATTATATAAACTCTAAAATTGATTTTTCATGATCTGTATAAGGTATACATCAATGCCATTTCGGCCTACTATACCATTTAATAATCAGCCTGTATAATTCGTCAAATCATGATATAGGTTAGGTTAGGAATATAATGATTTGGCGAATTATACGATTGGCCACCGACTAGTTCAGACAATGGGAATCATTTCAAAGATTGGATTAAGTAAAGTTTAATAAACATAAATATAGTGTAGTAAAAAGAAATAACATCTTTCCATATCACATTAACTATTTACCACAAATGGATCTTTATATATAATTGTAAAAAGCGAAAATGTTTATTTTATGATTTGTAGTATTTTGAAGTCGTCTCTATTCTTTGTTAAATGTTTCTTTGTCTTAATTGTTTTCTCGCTGGTCGAGGTGAAAAGTTGCATGTTTCACACGAGAGCATTTTTTTTTTATATCTCGTGCCTTTAAATCACTCACTGTGGTTAGTAGTTAAAGAATTTTAAAATTAGAATCACTGCTACGCTCTTGATTCAATTCTAGATTACATACTTCATTAGTTCATGTTTTGAAATCCGCACTCGTAGCGAAAAATAACTTTGCTTGCGTTATTTTTGTAAGAAGTAGTCAAAAATTGAATCACGGGCGATTGATTTTAATGTAGACTACTGAGCACAATGAGTGTTTTAAAATGTATTTCACACATTGTTTTCTCGTAACAATGTGTGAAATACATTTTTTCAATTCTACCAGCGAGAAAACAATTAAGTCAATATTTGAAACTTGTTCTATTAACGCTTTTGGAGTTAGTCAACTATCTTCATTGCGGTCCAGCACATTTTTTTTAATATATCATAGAAATAGTTCAAACAACGTAATGCTGAAAAAAATTGATATCCGCCATTACGATTTTAAGTTTTTTTTTTGAGATGTTGCGTTTGGAAACTACACTGCTTGACATTTGTATCAAAACTGAACATGATATTTTTATAGGAAATTTGTTATACAATTTTATATAAAAATAAGAAGTTATTTATTTTAAATATTATTTCGTGTCCTTAAAAAGGCAATAGTAAAATTCATAAACTTCAATTTCAAAAAATAACACACAAAATGTTGTGCCTATGTGTTAAATCGCTAGGCTAAAATGATTTTCTGATCAAACCAGCGTCCATTTTATTTTAGACTAGATGGTGGTAGTGCTCTAGAAGGCGGTGTTCGTTCGAATCACTTTTCTTCAGGCTCGCAGCAAAATAGCTTTTTTTGTTTTTACACGTCAAAAGTGCTTTTTTCGTGCGAGAGAGGTGAAAATGTTTTTAATACTTTCAAAAATATAAGGGATGATACGCTACCGCGAGATGCCTAGAACCACGGTAATATTATAATCATTACCGTGCTAGAACGGTACATTCTTCATTGACCAATGATAAATAAAACATCATATAAATTGTTACTAGCTTTGCGGGATACGAGTTAGTAGGATAGTTCAGTTAGCTCTCCTACTATAACCAAAATTAATATAAAATTATTATATGTAAGATCTGGTACGTACTGGTTGTACCGTGGTTATCTAAATAACATGTAGTACGCGGACAGTGGCAATCCACCCATTTCTCTGTTAAAATGATGACGCAAATGTGTGAGTAAAATATGTCAATGTGTGTAGTCTATGATAAATTCCCACGCTTGGAGACTAGCCTCTTAAGATTCGTGATACCTTCGGTTGGAGCGCGAAATTCAAATTTTATCAAGTTTTTTGCTAATTGCAGCTCAGTTATTTGTCGTAAGTTATAAACATGTTATTTGCGACAAGAATGGAAGTATATTTACAGATAATTACAGAAGAAATCACCAACATATTCCTCCAAGGCATATTACTGACACATACGACTATTTCATGAAAATGTTACTAATATACCTTGGAGGAATATGTTGGTGATTTCTTTTGTTATTAATCAGTAAATATACTACCATTCTTGTCTACCGAAGCAACGCTCCAACCGAAGCCTCCAACTTAAGTTAAGGTCGTTAAGGTCCTTAACGTCAATATGTCTTATTGAACTTACCTCCAACAACACCCAGAGGCACTTTGTAACTGTGTGTGTCCATGTCCTTTGCAATATTTTGAATACTGTCGCCCAGTTGTAGTGTTGTGATACTGCAGCAGTGTTCTACGGATTCTGTAAAAAATATATTAAACATGAAAAATATAATTGTACCAATAACATAATGTACAACTATTTTCGCCTAGATGATGCCTCGCGAAGGCGGCAGAGGGTTATCGAGAACAAGTAACTTATTTAAGTGCTCACGTATGCCCCTGAGAACATCTCCCTCAGCGTCTGCGATGGTCTTTCCCTGTTCCTCTGTGATTTTAGCCGCCAATTTACTCTGGTTTTCTCTAAGCAGACGTGCAAACCTGTTGGAAATAATGAGGCTTAACTATTTGATAGGAGGGGTTTT
Source organism: Tethea ocularis (assembly GCA_963555595.1). NCBI lineage: Eukaryota > Metazoa > Arthropoda > Insecta > Lepidoptera > Drepanidae > Tethea > Tethea ocularis. The sequence goes on along the minus strand of OY741972.1, from coordinate 5,291,437 downwards.
AAATACGATATCTGCCGGGTAAAAGCTGCAGATTTATTTTTATACAGCCTAAAAAAAGTTATTCCTATTAGCGTTAAATAGATTTATTACCACCATCTCCCTGCCCTGTTCCCAAAATTTTGGGGTCAGCGCAATATACTACTCTACTACGTACTCTTCTTCCATTCAGCCCTTTTATCCGTCATATCGGCATACACTCCTTTCTTACTCATACCATCTTTCACACAAATTTCCCCTTAAATCATACTAAAGTTGAAAATATGCCAACAAGGTATGCAGAGGAGCATGTTGGGCATCAGACTTGCGATATTAGACGAAGAACTAAAGTGAAAGATGTAACTTTCAAGGTGAAATCACTTAAATGGCGATGGGCAGGTCACATGATGAGAATGGCTAACAACCGTTATACATGGAGTTGTCTTGATCGAGAAGGCCTATGTCAGAGGATAACCTAACAAGACCGATGCCAATGTCGGCGAAATAACATACTAGATTAAATTGTAACTATATGTACATATGTTAGTGAATAAAGACTATTTTGATTTGCCACGTAAATAGATCATCCCCTGCAATAAAACTAAAACTGAACTCGACTGTTTTTCAGTTTTTAAACCAGAATATATAAATGTAAATTGATTTCAAAATTAACATACTTGAACATAAGTTGCTGCCGAGTCATGACGGTACTCTGACTCCATGATTTGTATGCTCTCTTTGCTGATTCTAATGCAGCATTTAATTCTTCTTGTGTTGTTTCTGGTACTCTGTAAGATATACACAGAGTTTTTATATTAATAAATCTGACAATAACCTGTTCAAATGGGAAAAGTTGTGTGGATATTTATTTATTTTATGGAAGGAGGAATAGACATATTAAAAAAAATACTCTGTATTGTGTGGGATGTATGAGTGTCTGGAAGTATGACTCAAGACTAATGGGTTTTCTAGTGACCATCGAATTTACTTTTTATGAAAGTATTATTTACTTTTCATAGAAATTCATATCAAGCATACATCTCAGTTGCTTTATTTGAGCAGAAAAAGTAAATTAAATGGGACTATTATATTCAACTTTGAAATAATATGAAGTAAGATTGTATTCATTAATAAGATAACCCACAATGCCTCACGATGATAACAATAATAAGCAAAGCCTGATATCAGCAATCAAGACAGATTTAGCACATGTGATAACAAAAATGTTCACTCAGGTTGGTTTTAAATATTTCAGGACCAAACATTCAATTTTTATTACGATTTTGGCTAATTGCAGTTGTTAATAGGTTGTATGGTTACCAAAATGTGATTTGCAACAGGAATGGTATATATATTTAAAAAAAAAAACCGTGGGCTACCTTGGAGCACATTAAGGTAATTTGATCAAATTGTGAGTATACCTGCCAATAACTTCATTAGTGGCTGGGTTAGTAAGCTCAATCCAGTTGCTCGTCTTTGACTCCACATATTGGCCATCTATATATAGTTTTGTGGTAGGGGCTGAACTACTGTAGTTTCTACGTAGTAGGAGCTGAGACTGAGGAACAAAATACAATACTGTTAGCTTTATATTGTGGCACTATTTGTCCCCATGATTTCACTTTCCTGACATTCCCATTGGAAACAGAAATTAGCTTTATTCTCTCACCTAGGAAGTATCTCAATGCAAAAATGACATACACAATTTGATCCACATAATTGGTAATATTCTCTTTCTAAAGTGTAAAGAATGCCGCTTAGAGAATGTATTTCTGGCACCTGTTATTAGTGGGTTTATCTCAGAGATCCCATAAATATATGATTAGCCTGATCTGAGACTAGCCTATTATTAAATTAGGTGGTTTGCATTCCCATTCAGCAGACGGCAGATCCAATTCATTTCATTAGCATTTCCGAAATTGACAATTTGCACGTAATCTGCTGTAATTTCGAGAAATTAATTTATTTAGCATGTTTGGGATCAGATAATAATCATTTGATAATGTTCCAGGATATTCCAGGTTTCAGCGACCACACATAATATAAATTATAGTATTACTAATGTGTTCACTAATTTAAATTAAATGAAACTTAATTCTATTTAATGAAAATATTATGATAACTTATAATGCATATCATTCATTTATGAATGACAAACAGTAAAATTGATAAATGACAATTAGAAATATAATGTGCATAATAGAAGAGTGGAACCACATTTGGAGTATTCAAGAATTATTTGGGTATGTATTGGATAGTCAATTTATGGGGAATGTGATGAAATCTGAACATTATTCAACTGCGCAACTTCTTACCAGGTATAAATAATGTAGTGTTGTTTAACTACCAAATCATGTGAATGAATAAGTTTCTTTGTGATCAGAGTACCAATGGTTGGACATTCACAGAAGGTAAACAAGTAATGTCACTACCAATCCAAAACTAGAGAAACATAATTAATTACTTAGCTCCCAAAAAACGGATTTAAATAATATAAGTACATACCTATTTACATTTTAATTTAAATATGAATTATCTTATTATATTGTTAACTAAGGGGGATGTATGACCTCCCTAATATTAGTTCACCTACTATGCAAGTAAATAGGTAACATACCTACCTGCTCCATACATATTCATAAAAGTGACTGCGCCTTTTATTTGAACGACGCAAAAGCAACAGGGGTTCATTTTTATTATACAGTAAACAAAATATGACTTACTTCAGATTTCAGTAGTTTTAGCATTGCAGATGCCATGATGGTGATTTAAATTATATTTTTTATAGATAAAACCAGTAAACGGCTGATTGGTGGGTTGGGGGCCAAGCCAACTGATTAAAATACAAATGTCCTAACCTTGAATAGATAAATTAAATTCCGTTTGTCGTCATGCAAAGTTGTTTTTAATTTTGGTATCGCTATTATCGCTCGCTCGCTCGAGTAAAATCACGTTCTGTTTTCCATAAAATAATTTAGACAGTTTAATTTTCAATGCATAATTTTGTTATTATAAATTCATTATTTTTTTCACAAATATAAAAAATCCAGAAAAATAAATTTATTCTGGAATTACAATATTAAATTACCCCATTAAAAAGCACATAAGCTTAGATAAGAATAAAACAGTGACCCAGTTCGTACCTCGTTCGTACAAAAAGCAACCCTAAAACGAAACGTTTCAAACCGAACGTCACGTTGACATCTTGTATTAATGCTGCAACATTTTTAACATTACCAACGTTTTGGGAATTCGTAGACAACTCTCAAAACAACCTACTGATTCGATAAATGTTTTTCATAAATAATATTTTCATACACAAAAAAAAAATTATTTTTGCAGAAAATATTCAATGAAGAAACTCAAATATACAAGAGGACCCTTTACTGCGAAGTACGATGTAATTTAATTAATTTAATAATAATCAATCATAAAAGCACTTACACTATTTATTTTATTAAATTTTCAAAGTGTCATGCTGGGCATAAATATTAAATTATAGGTAGGTAACTATTTTTTTTGACATCACATGTGTATTTTACCAGTGTAAACATTATAAGCATTAAGCATTATATGTTTTATTCTTCATACCTATATGTTTTTTTTGTCAAGTAAAATGGAAGTCATGTTAGAAATTATTTTCAAGTCATAGTTAGTCACGTTGTCAATCAGTGTATGTTAGGTTTTAGGGTTTAAAAGTATGTACATACATACAAGGTGGCCGTTCTACTAAAAAAAATTCAAGGACTTTTTGAGACAACTTGAAAAGCCACTATACCTATACTATACTAACATATAATCATTTCACTTCACTGGACTTGTATTGATTTTTATTGGACAAAATAATAATCAATAAAACTCAAAATAGACGACTTTATAAAAAATAAAATAAAATGAAGACGCAACGTCACTTCGCAAGTTCTAGTGATAGAATAATTCGCAGTCGCATTCATTTTTAGTACTTTTAATTTGTTACATGCTACTGCTTCAGTAGCATTTAACAAATTAAAAGTAGTTGCTATATTCTATGAAATGCGAAACAAATTTACCACTCGCTCACTCGGCATGTCGCGGTCAAGGTCGCGGCGCGCCGCATTTGCCCACACCGTCCGCCATGGAGTCATTCGTTCCTTTTTGGGTAATATTTCGATAGTTACGCGAAGGGGGCTCGCTATTGGCGCATACCGTCTTCCGACAGTCGCGAACATCACCTGATTAGTCAGTTAGAGTCGGACCTTAGAGCCGAATCGAATACAATTTTTGTTGTGTAATAGCTAAATGATAATGTGGGTTGTTTTGTTGATAAACTTTACAATGGCGAAATCACAGATATATAAACAATAGGTATCTGAGGGTGAAATATACTGTACTTTAACTATAGTGATAGATATGTGCATTTGTTATTATGTGCAATTATCGTTATTTTATATTATAATCGTAAATAGCATAGCAAAAGCAAGTAGCATGCTATGGCTTAGGAATTCACATTGTCATGAAATTATTATGAAATCGCAATAATTGCCATCACTAGCAAGTTCCCGCCAAAAAGCCCTATGAGTAACTTGTTTATTTTTTTATGGTTTTGGTAAATTTATATACAGTAGATGGTAACACTCAAACCTACTATGTAAGTAGTTTTCAGTTTTGCCAATAGAGGGCGCTTTATTAAGAAATTAGGTAATGGACTTTTTGGCGGGAACTTGCTGTTTTTTTTTCTTTTTCGCTTTCAGTTTTGGTACAATGGTAGCAGTTCTACTAAAACTTTTCATGGACTTCTTGAGACAACTTGAAAAGCCACTTGGCTGGAACTTGCGATGTGACGTTTCGTTTTAGGCTTTTAGCACAGTAGTCCTACTATTGATTCTATATATTGTGACCAGTGCTGCAAACCCCAACTTGCCAAAAAGAAGTACAGTATGACACAACTTAGATGTAGCATCGGCGAATCGTTTTCGTACACTTCACTTCCGATTTACACAACAAATAAAAATAATTGAGTATCGCGCCATTCAACGTTCAACAAGATAATTTTCGCCGATCATTTTTTAACACATGAGTAATGTTGTAGGCGCACTCTTTTCGAGAACGATCGATTTTACGAAGTTTGCCGATGCTTCATCTAAGTTGTGTCATACTATAGGTATATTTGTGCCAGAAATCCAGGTGACGGGAAAAAAAAAGGAGAAAAAAAGTACTTTTTGCTTTCTTTCTTTTTTATTCATAGGTACCTACTAATCACGCTATGGTATCCATACAATTCGGTGGAATGCTACAATATCTCAAGTGATTAAAGTATAGTCTCCATTTCAATGACAACAACAATGAGTTTTAAATTGAATTGCATTGTCTGTCGATACTTTAGTACATATTTTAAAAATATTTGCTATGTGAAACAACGCAACCCCATTGAGTTTCGGCTCGTTTGATTCGTCTTGACGAATAGTTGAAAAGTACAGTCGGCAATAAAAGCTTGTACCAAAAATGAAATTTTTGACAGAAACATTTTCAGTTTTATTCAAACTGAGAGTTATAAACGTTAGTATCTCACCTCTTGATTTTCGGTACCAGGAATAAGATGTCAGGATTACTGCGTCATCCATCCATCAGGGGGCCTCGCAAAATATATCTTGCCCTCATCAAATTTAGGTCTTGCCCCGCCACTCAAAATCAAAATCAAAAACTCATTTATTCAGTTTAGGCCCTAATAAGTCACTTATGAACGTCAACAGTTACAGTTTTACAATAGACTCTACTATCGGTTCGGATAGGAACTCATCTGGATTACATAAATGCCTTAAACAAAATCTAAGGCGTGTGATTTCTGTAAATTTGTAGATAAGTCGTAGTTACTGTGCCCGCAACGTGGCATAACTACTCGACGATGGCTTTTAAAATGTGGAAAACTCGTGCCCCAATATAGATGATAGATATGTGATAGAAGTAAACGAGATCGTTGTACTAAGATTTATAATTTTGAAGGGTAGATAGACTCTTTCCTATATAAATTCTGGCATGTTAAACTTACATGCTTTTTTGTAACTAAGTATATTAACACTACATACTTAAAGGATGGATGACATGTTGACATTCGACGGACTTGCACACTGTGCTTATTATGGAACGCACGTTTAGCATCCGGTGGGGTTGTCAGGGTTGGGCCACAAAGACCTCGTTGATTGTTGGAACACAGCGGCCACTGTGTTGATAAGCCAACACTTGATCAAACAACTACATAGCAACTCCACTGTAGAGGGCACTTTTTGTACAAAGACATACCTATTTTAAATAAATCGATTTATTTATAAAATGTAATTTTGTCGTATCGCAACACTGATTATGAGGTTGTGGTTGCTTGGTATTCAATCACACCATAATAGCTGAAAGGAATTGTATGAGGTTTGGAGATCATGGAAGACAAGAGCACGAGTATAATATCCCGGAAGTAGAAGTCATTCATGATTCAATATCTATATCATCATATCATTATCATCACACCAATAATAAAGGTGAAGAGTTTATTTGTTTGAACGTGCTAATCTCTGGAGTTACTTACTGGTCGAAAAATTCTTTCACTAATAGGAAGCTACATTATCCTCTAAAGTTATAGGCTTTTTATTCCGGGAACAAGAGTGGAACCGCGGGGGAACATACACAACATATATAAAGCGTTATTCCAATAAAGCTGTGATGGCTCAGTCAGTGGTGAACGATTCCATCTTAAGGTCATGTGCTCGCACTCACCTCTGATTTTTTAAATGTATGTACAGAGTCATCTGAAATAACCTGCGTTGTAAGACCAAGAGTGAGTTAATGACATGTGACTGGACAAGTCCAGTCCACGCAAGCGTGATGACGTATTCTGCAGCTGGGACGAAAAGTTAATGGTGTTATTATGACTCATGTAATTTTTTAATTAACTAAATCGTTATTACTATTAAGAAATATAAGTTTAATTTTAGATTGTTATGAAAATATTAAGGTGTGCCCGCCGTATAGTACCGTCCTACCAAAGACTTTTGAGGGTCCGTGAATTAAGTATCTTATGCGTCATTCATTATAAATCATAGTAGGTAAGTTCTTACTAAGGTACCTTTAGTAGGTATAGTTTTTAAGCTCTTACGAACCTAAGTCATGGCGAAGTGCGATACTGAAAAAATACTTAGACAAAATAACCTGTGCGCGAGCGAATAGGTACAACATTCAATACTGAAAATATGGAGTGATTTATGTAGGTATATCTAACCAAAATCTATTAAGCTCATGTTTCAAAATCAGTATACAACATTTCTTGTAATTCTGATCAAGTGGGAAAAGTAATTAACATCCAAGCAGAGAAGTGTGAAAATAAGATCGTTCAATGTGCAGTACAGAGACGCACGTAGGTACGCTGATAAGGGGGCAATGACCGGGCTATCGGTCGTGCACACTACGGCTCGGCCTTACCGTAGCTAATGTGTTATGCACACACACACACACTTTGTATTTACAATGACTGATTGAAGGATCGATGAAAATTTATTATCATTAAGTTTCTTTTGTTCATCACAATTGCTGTGACTTGAAACATAATTGCCGACCTCGATAGGAAATTGAATTTTCGTTTTATGTTGCGTTGTATTGTTGGCAATAAGTTTATTCTCACTTCTTGAGGAGACTTATTATTATTGAATTCCTAAACTTCTCGACATTTTAATTGCCATATTTTCATAACATGGTACCTCTCTTTGACTCTTTAGATATGTATGTTTCTTGTGTGGCTTTATATACCTAATATGAAATATGATTAATTTTCACAAATTGTGACAAAAAAAAAAATCGGTTCACTAGATTCATGAAAGCCTCTGTTGTAGATTAATTCAAATATTCCTTATCCATAATAAAATCCTTTGTCAGCAGCTTCACACACATAAAACATTCTGGAATAATAAAATATCACACATGCTATCCATCCATGGGTCCGTGACCTAATTGTCTGTCACATTTAAATTAAATTGTCGCCAGTTCAGTCGTTCTAGCGCTATTGAGAAACAAACCAATTTCCAAACACAGTGGGAATCGATTGTTTAGTCTTGACATACCCGTATATGCGGCTTTTCACTGCTATTTTTTTCAGGCCATATTGCAATAAATTTTAAATCGAATATGTTTTTTTTTAATAATATAGCAGTACAGACTTAAGAATATAATACTAATTACATAAAAATATAATACTTCTTATTTTATGAATATTATACCTACTACTTAGGTAGGTACTTACGAATATTTTTTAATACTAGTTAAATTTGAAAACACTACAATTATTTATTCAGTTTAGGCGATGATAAAGCAATTACAATTGACTCTACTGCGGACAGTATGATGCGGATATATGATTTGAAAAAAAAAAATGGAAATACAATTAATTTATTTCCATATTCATTATCTACAACTACAATAAATTATATAGTATGATAATTTAAACATATTAATTTCTTGTTTTCAATCAATCGTTAATTACATTTCTGATATCTTTTTATTTCTTAATTAACTTTAGGTTTTTATATTCAGATATATTCACTACAAATATTTATAATCTACATATGAAAATTCCTCGAGGCGGCCGCTGTTGCCGATCATCGGCAGCGTTTCCTTTTTGAAGTATTTTACCTACTAATTAAATACAAAGTTGAGGCTTAACTTCATCGTGATATTGTAACAAATTAAGTTCTATTGTTATTTAACAACTATTATTAGACGATCTCGAATTAAACGTCACCTAATTAAGATGAAGATAGCGGCTATCTGATAGCCAATTCACTTGCCTCATAATTGCAGAATAATGCGCTTCTGGTAACGATGTGTTATAAAGGAACTTGTTAAACACCCCTTTACTTTCACTTCAGTGTTCTTCCTGTTATTTATAAATCCCACTGTATCCTTTGATAGTAAAATAAAGAAGTTTTAGGATTCCTCTTGTTTTATAATTGAGATAAAATGACGCCTGCCAAATTAAATGTCTGAATCTTGATAATATTGGCAGATGACTCGATTATAATTAATCAAAAACAAGCTGCGTAATATTTTATGCTAATAAATTATTTTGTCATTTGTGTTGCAGAAATATAGTTGGAACATCCAAGCTATTCCAAAATTTATTGGCTATCAAAACAACATAATATAACTCCATTCATACATCGCACTCCCCACCGAATAATATGGTAATCGTAAATTCTAAATTTTACAGGAAAAAATAAAAAATGTTTTATGCATATATCTCAGCACGAGTGGATCCTATGATAGCCATTTATACATCAAAACAATGCTATTTTTTACAGTCTGTTTTATTTTAGGTTCTTTTTTATTATAGTGTACCAAAAGTGTAGTAAAAATATTTACTATTTTGATACCGTGAACGACATTACGATTTTACATAAGTATCTGTCATGTATTGTAAAACGACATTACCAAATCCAGTAAATAAAAATAACACACGAATATTTTTGTTTTATACTTTACGTGGAACAAGAAAATGCATTTCTTACGCGAATAATATGGTAATCGCCGCTTACCGAAAAAGTTAAAAATTGCATAATCTGTAATAACTTTTTATGATATTATTCGTGCAAAATGTGTGTTGAGATTTTAAGGGATAATATTGGTAAGTTCATTACGGGACCATTGAAATTATTGTACTTTTATAAATAGACATAGAAAAAATACAAAAAAAATATACAAGATGTAATGAATCTTCTAAACATCGAATATGCAATAAAACGAAATCTACCGTAATATCACATTACCATATTATTCGATGGGGGATGCGACATACCTACAAGTCCTATAAAATAATATTAATTATAATTGGTAAACATAAATATTTTATGTAATTAATTGTAACAAGTTCACGTTATACGATAATCAGTGGAGTAATAAATGATTATATAAAATTATGAAATTGAAAGTTATAATGTTGGCATAATCGTACCGCACATGTACGTCTACATACATAAGTGGTTACATCTTGTATGATAATGTTACATACGTAGGTATTTGTGCATTAGGTTAGGGTTAGGTCAACTAGAGATAACCCTCGTCTGGCTGCTAATATGTATATACGCTATTGTCCATAAGTATGTCTCAACAGACAGATCGCGATAATCGGGATCATGCAAATTTATGTTAGGAAGTTTTTTGGGGTTATGAATCTGTGTCTGTCTGCACTTATAATATACCTACAAAGTTGTTATACATAGACGGATAAAAATAAGCGCATCTTGAATATTCTGTAACGATAAAAAAATTGCGGTTTCACCCGCGTATTCCTGGGATAAAAAGTAGCCTGTGTGCGAATTTTTTGAATTTGGACCTTACATCCGAACTTACAGAATGATTACCTCACTACTTTCTTAATATTTGTAAAGATGTCGACGCACCCCCGAAAAATAACACGATACCTACCTATCTCACTTTTTCCAATTTTGAGCTAGACACCTACAGATTTTTATTAAAAAAAATATATATGTTATTCTTTGAACTTGTATGTTTCCAGTTTAAAATAAAATTTAATTTAGCATGGATACTTAATAATTATATATTAAGGATCTATAGTTGATTAAATGGTCTTTTCAGAACGAACAAAATATGTAAATTATGCTGAAATGTGACAAATTTATTTATTTACTCCCCCGGATTTGGCAATCATTGATTAAGAAATGAAATTATTTTCCCTTTTTTTCTAGTGTTATATAATACTTACATACCTACCATATCGCCAAAATTAAACAGGCTCTGCTATAATTTTCATAATATTATGTAGAATGTTTACGCCACCTTACGAAACGAGCTGCTTTTCTATAGATAACACTATCTTCTTATTACTTTGACTGATATGGCTAGTTTTAGAGGCTCTGACTGATAGAAAAATGTTTTTATAGAAAAAATTATTCATACATCATAGGTAGCAATTAATCATCGAGCTGTTTGCATAGCGATAGGGTAGTTCATTAAGTTTTACACTAAGATAAATTAATGGATAAATTTTTCATTAGGTTGTGGTATCTGTTTATTATTTTTATCGTACATTGCCTTCTCTATACCATCATAGAGCTATAGCAGAGTAAAAGAGCCGAGACGTTGCCCTGTAGGTACTCTTAGTTTAAAGATATGGAAATAACCAAAAAAAAAGTTTGAAAAATCTTCCATCCCCTAATTTAAAAAATCCTGAAATATATATTTTATTATTTTTAACAAAGAGTTTATTTATATCAATTTTCAAACCTCTAGCTTCGAAATTTGCGGAAGTCTCATAAAAATTTCCATCCCTAAGTTTAAAGGGTTGGGGATAAAAGTACAAAATGTTGTTGTTGTTTGTGTACTAATAACTAGCTTACATACCAAATTTCAGCTTTCTGAGAGTTTTATTGATCGGTGAGTCAGTCAGTGACAAAATTAAGGAACTTTGACTTGCAATAATTCTTAAAGAACTGGTTTAAATTTAATGTAATTTAGAAATCTAATATGTAATGCCCTCTTGGTCACTGAAAATTTAGGCTCCTTGTTTTTTCCACAAGAAAGTTACAGGGGGGTTGAAAATGGCCCGAATGGCTTTGAGAAAAGGATGATACAGCAGTGCCTTTTTCTGCTCGACTTGGCGGGGGTACTGCCGGTATGGCAGATTACACCCAGATTACAAGTAGGTACCTGCCTGTCTGGCCTGACTGCTTCAATAGATTCATATCCTACTAATATTATAAATGCGAAAGTTTGTGACGATGTATGGATGATTGTTACTCTTTCACGTTAAAACTACAGAACGGATTTGGAACAAACTTGGCACAAAGGTAGATCATACCATGGACAGCATAACATAACATACAGGCTACTTTTTATTCTGGGAAAATATATAATCCCTCGGGACCATGGGTGAAACCGCAGGGCGGAAGATAGTAAAATATAATAGCAGCCCAGCTGCATTTTATTATTATTTAACATTAAAAATCGCAGGAACTCCATTGACATCAGTCCTTTTTACTTTTACGTTTTACGCTCAATGAAATATTATTATTTATTACAGCTTTGAGCAATAGGTAGCTTAAGATATCCAGTATTTAGTCGTAGGTACTTAGTCCATAAAATAACATTATTATCGACCATCGGTTCGCTTTATCTGAGTTCTGATTTATTTTTCGTATCAAATGGGAGATATACTTACATTTGGGTGTATCTATAATAAAAAATAATATAACTGAATATGAAAAGGTCTCTTACACCCACTTAGGTAATAATCATACCTACCTATACTGTATTAGGTAGGTACCTATAAAATAAATATTTTGTATCTACATAAGTACAAGTCGTACAATATTTTAGCTGTAAATACTCGTACCTACACACTCGTATAATTTAAAAGTCGACAAAGAAAATTATTAGAAACAAATGATTCAACGACCCACCGTCGTTATTAGTAAATAAACTATCACATTGAGAAACCATATTCAATATTTAGATTATAGTCCGAGTCCGATGGATAAAAGGACAGAAAAGAGCGCATCCGTAAACGTAAACAAGTTGAAACACAACGTAAACATTATCCTACAAAGCGATCGCGTAATTGGCGCGTACGCATATCGCGGCGTAATCTAAACGCAACGTTCTCTATTTCAGAGCTAGGTCAACGTACGCTGTATCGCTCATTTAGCTATAAACAAAGTTTATCGAACGCACTCACAATACAAAACAATAGCGCAAAGCGACATTAAAATCACCTACAGAAACCGCAGAAGGTATTTTACAGTGCGCAGTAAGAGCCTACGTACACGCAAAGCACAGGTTTGTATAGTTCTTTGTAAGAGGAATATGAAAATTGTCTATTACTGGAAAAACTACAACATTGATAGAAATATTCCATGACGTAGATGATTGATAAAATTATCAAAAAATACGAATACTTTATTATTCGTTTAGGATGAGGTAAATTTATTTTTTATATACCAATTATTATACTTGACATAGAGTGCCAGGAAAGGATAACGTCGAGCACAGCACTTACAATGTTGTGGAACACAATTCATTTGCTGTGTCAATATACAAGTGGTAAAACAAATAATGAACACTTGTATAGATATCCGTATTGTCCCCATTTTCTTTTACACGACTACCTGATCATGTTATGTATAAGTGCCTAAGAAAATAGATTGTAGACTACACTCATAATAAAACCTTGTAATTTTCTTCATTTTTCTACGAATTTATCGTAGAAAACTATAAAATTGCATGGAATAATGTGTGATCGAACGTTCAGACTGTGTACAAATAAAGAAATGAAGTGACACAGGTGCCAGCCACCCCAGCTTTATTTGGACACTGCATACCATTTCTTAATGTTCCATAGGTTGTTTGCCACACACAAATACATTCATTTATTATGTCATCCCGGTAATAGCGTTTGGAACATTGCTTTGACGTTTTGTTATACAGATCTACTTGAGTCTACAACATTATTCGTTATAGAATTTCTTTTGTCTCATTAGGAAAGATAACACAAAGATGATTCTTGACACAATTGTTGTTCCAAATACCTACCTATTTACATACGTTATGTACCTATTATAAAGTCACACAAACATTTTGTAACTATCTTTATAATGTAAAATATCTAGTAGGAAGCTAGTATTATAAATGTGAAAATTGTTTGGATGGTACGATATTAGGTTGTGAAGATGTTTGTTACTCTTTCACGCAAAACTACTGAACGGATTTGGTTGAAACTTGACAGACAGACAGATCCTGAAATAACATATAGGCTACTTTTAATCCCGAGAAAATATAAGATCCCTCGGGAACGTGAAATATAAAACAGAAAAAGAGTTCTGAGTGTAACAGTGAATATATTTTGTCTCCTTGTATTTTCATAGCAAATTTTTTGATTTAAAAACAGTCACAAAAGTATTATGTCGTGTATTATTATACCAAACCCTACATGCGCGAGCCCGATTCACACTGATGAATGAATTTTAATTCCATCATAATTCATTTTGTTACTCCCCAGCTTAGTTCAAAATTCTTTTAACGTTAATAATTTATCTCGAAGTTTCGACCTTATGCTGTGTGGTAAGAATTAAATCCCAATTATTGTATGTATCCCATTAGTACTTATCTACATAGTTTTATTTCCAGCTGGTTATACATATAGTAACGTGTGATAAGTTTTATATAGGTTACCGCCGCCGCTGATAACAGTCGAACTGTTGATAAAATAATAATAAGTTCATTCATACTCTGTCAGCATATATTGTGTACTAGCCGCGGGGGACCCTATCTATGTGCCAAGTTTCATCCAAATCCGTTTAGTAGTTTTTGCGTGAAAGAGCAACAAACATACATACAAACTTTGTTGGTAAAGAAAATTGAAAAATAAATAATTTTAAACAAAATATAGAACCGCCTTCAAAATACTAAAAAGCATAGAACAACTACTGAGTACTAAACTACAACATTACTACTACACTAACTACAAAATTACGAACTTTACCAAAAACGGCTGATGTTTCGTATGAAAAGTTAGATATTTATTTCGTTTTTTCAAAGTTGATCTGTTAGTAAAAGCATTACTTACATATAATTGAGTAGGTAGGTACTTCCTCCCCATAAAATACTGCAAGTAAATTATAAATAACCCAGATTATTTAAATGGTTTTAATTATTGTAATAACTATAATGTAATTTAATGTAAATATACTTTATATGTAGTTTGTATATTTGTTGTATATATGTAATTGTAAATATTGATTAAAAATAAATAGTAGGTATGTAAATTAATATAGTTTCCATCGTATACATTACGTATTTTTTTGTTTTTATTCATGTATTTTTCTGTTGTGTAAACAATGAAGAATTTTTGAATTGTATTGTATTTTGTATTGTTTAGGAACAGATTACTGGCTATGTGTGAAATATGTCCCAGGATATTTATTTAGGTACCTATTCTACAGCATGACTATCACGGGTAATGTAAACCATAAATTATACACTATAACTAACATGTAAACTATCTTTCATTACAAAATGACTCAACAGTGATTTTAACCTTTCCGGGTTAAGTACGTATCTGCTATGAGGTATCTTTGTCAGTTGCCTCATTTGCTCTGATTCATCCAGCTTTTGTTAGAAATTAATGCATACAACAAGCATGAGTCTTTTCTTTTTTAATTTTATGTTTTATTCTAAAAATAGCTTGATCATAAAAAAATCACCAATTATATACACGTACTTATATTTAATCGTCACGTAATTTGTCTTTTTTTATTAGCCGTGAAGAGCGCAGAGAGTGAGCGCGCGAAAAACGATAAACTATATTTGAAAAGTAACTTTTAGCCGCTTACTATATCAAGCCGTAACTATAAACTGACTAAAGTATATTTTTTTATCTTAACAAATTTTTAGATACAATTGAGTTACACATATTTCGTCCGGGTGTTAGTTATAACATATGGCCTAAAAAGTAATAAGTAGGTGCATAGAGTTTACATAAGCAATATTGTGTAGGTGCTATCTAATCACTACGTTCGTTGGGTTATTACAAATTCGTTACAAGTGTTGCAAATCAAAATTAAACTTCGTAACTAATGATCACTTTCATCATCAACTGAAATAATTGCGTGGCTTGAACAAATTGTATAATCGTAATAACGCTAGTCTTGATAAGCTTTATTGGTTGAGCAAATACCTTAGCATTTGAATCTACGATATTTTTTAAACTACTTGCTACTTTCAGCAAAATTAAGCAGATGTATTATCGAAACTAGACTTAAATAATATAGTCAGACAGACTCAGAACAAACAAGACAAGTTCACACACACTCCAATGTTTGTCGATCCGGCAATCGAACCCACATCTATGGTGTGGTGATCTGACACGTCCATCTACTTGAACTATATATATGCCTACTAAGAACGTATAAAAACAACCCCCATTCATAAGAAAAAGTATTTATGTATCCTCCAAAGAAAATTACATTATTATAGTACCTATATGCGTTAGACAAACTTACTGTTATTTAAAAAATTACCATTACTTTGCAAGATTCCTCATTATTATGGATATGATTTACATACCTACATAGCAAGGTAGTAAAGATTACAGGGTTTGAATAAGGTAAAGTATGAGCAATACCCCAGGCTGAGTCAGTAGAGGGTGATAGCGACCGGCGACCGAGTAACAAGAACTAACGCCACACAGACTGGCTCGCCTGTCTTGCGGTCACGGAGCTGAGCGGTCGGTAACAGGTCCTTAGCCCATAACATTTTTATTTTTAGTCAGTACCTCGTGTTAAACACTGCCAAGTATAAAACGAGAAGTACTTTTACAGCATGTTAACAATAAATTATATTGTTATTATTGGTTTAACTTTCCTTTGAACTTATTGCGTGTCTAGGAAAGATTTAAGTCTTTTTACAAATAATTTATTGGAGCATTTTAAATGTGCTGCCAATGCTCTGAGCGGATTAGATCACGCAAATCTCGTTGTATTTGATCTGCTGACAATTCCCAAAGGTACCTACTTATTCAATAGGTACATTTTGGGAAAAGGACACTTAAAAACTAATTTCATAACCGCGGGGGACAAACTATAATGCTGAGTTACGATTTATAGGTTTAGCAATGCCTGCAGAATATTATTCATCTAATGGCCGTAAATTCTTCATCCACTAGTATTACAGGAAAATAATAAAATACTTACAACACAAACTAGGTATATTGGTTACGATTATTGTGTCGGAGCTGTGATCAATTCGCTATACATGCAAACTTTGAATT
This sequence comes from Tethea ocularis, assembly GCA_963555595.1. NCBI lineage: Eukaryota > Metazoa > Arthropoda > Insecta > Lepidoptera > Drepanidae > Tethea > Tethea ocularis. The sequence continues at coordinate 5,274,666 of OY741972.1, read as the reverse complement.
TTGTAATTTGTAGGTATATTAATAACTCGATTATTTTTTGCAATTAGATAAATCGCTATACAGTTGATAGGTATCGAAGATCCAAGGTCCAGAATCCACCGAAGCGGAGATGAGCGGAGTGGTAATGCGTTTACATACAAATTACCCTGACTGGCTTGCTCGGATACCGGGCGTAAGAAGTCGCCGCATCTAGTTCTAAGCCAACAAATTTGAAGTAGGACCACCTTAAGGTAACTTTTTAATGAAGTGTCCAGCGGATTTAATTAAGTCAACCAGTAGTTATTACACTAAATAACATTGAAACAAAAGTAAATGCACAAATGATAATCTAGAAAATATTAACGTACGAAAAAACTAAATAAAATTATATCCAAAGATCAAACCAAAGATAAAATTTTACAAAAAAAAAAAGGAAAGAACTTACAAATTACCAATATAAAAATCTAGATCGTCAAAACAAAGATGTGAATAAAAACGCTCTCTTTTGTTTATGTATGACAATAAGCAGGGCGAGCTATGTTAACTGGATAGCAGCGAGGTTTCAAAACTGGATATGTTTCAAGTTTGTCAATGGTACTTGGGGGCAAGCTCAGGGAAAATAGTAAAACCCAAGGTTTCAGAAACAAGTTAATACGGAAACATACAACTGTTTAGTGTAGTTTTGGATATCCTGTGCTAAGGATCATACAATAAGTTTCTCTAGCTAGCTAGTAGTGTAGTAACGTACATTTTTGATTTTCTCCAATTACTACTTTTTGCGGAAACATTTAGGTACCTACTATGTTCTATTTCGTTGTTTTTCCAGAAAATTATGATGAGTGGAGCCTTTACACATATTTTTTTTATATATTTTGTATTTTTATGAAAAGATAAATAATCTTCAAACACAATGAAAGTAAAATTATCTAAAACGGATAATCGGCTTGTGTAATACCATAGTAGGTATAATTACTACGAAATGTCATAGAAACTTTTCCTCTAGCATTGTTTTGAAGGTATCGTTATGTAAGTTTGTTTACCTACTGTTTAATCGAAAGTGTGAAATATTCAAAATGCCCAGCCGGCCTAGCCTTAAATGACCTAGCCTTATCAAACAAATTAAAAAAATATTATCGGTTACGTTCTATCACACTTTAAATGTAATTTTTTATCATGAAATATCATACGACGATGATATATTATGGTCGTATTAATGGATTGGAATGGTGATTATATGAATTTGTCCTGTAAACAAACTTATATCTTTTGTGATGTCACGTATCTTTCGCAAATTATGATTCCAATTTAATTGATAACTAAGCTTTATAAATTAGCTTCAACTAAACTAATTATGATCTGAAAATGGAATTTATGCAGGTGCATTATATTGAATGTGTTAGTAAGTAGGAAAAATTAAACAGGATCTAATACTCAAATTGCAACATGTACCTAGTTATATATTGGAAGGAATTTAAACCAATATCAGGAACTAACAAGACGGCCTTAGGCAAAACTAGATTTTACCGCAGCCATTAATTATTTAGACTGGGCTACATTGTTCCACTAAGGATTTAATAATGTAGGTAATATTTATTAAAGGCCATTTTGGACTAAACTACTTGTAAGTAGGAAGTCCTATAAAATATCAATATGGAAGTTCACTTCTATCAGTTTTCTGCCTTCCGCGTTCAGGAACTGCACATGTTTCTCCACCACACCAAAAAATATCTTGCGAGCATACTGTCCATTGGACCAAAATGATTACATCGAAGGACGGCATTTACCAGAAGGAAATTCCATTTTCAAATTAGTATACACTTGAAGCCATGCACTGGAGTTACTTAGTTTATTATGCAGGCGGTCGTCGTAGCATATGAGTTGCATTACCGAGGTGAGTGCCTGGGTTACGTAAAGCGAGCGATACGCAGCGTATCTTTACGAGCCTTTGTCTCGATTGCTGCCAACCGTATTGCTCGAATACAGTTACCAACAACATACCAAATTAAAAGATACCGTAGAAATATTATATTAGACACAGTCATGCTTCTATATTTATGGAAGTTCATGTTTCGCAGAAAGTACCTATGTTATTTTTAAATACACGAATGAGACGTGATTTTATATCTCTGATGATGAGTTTCTTTCGATTACCCACCAAATCCTTATCTGCACAATGAATGTAGAATTGTAGATAGATACCATCTATGGAAATTAGAGTACCAGTAACGTAACTCATTCTTATTTTTGTATTACCGTTTTTGTGCATAACAGTACAGGCGTCAAGTAGTAAAAATTTATATTACGTTCACCCGGTAGCGGGTGAGTCGTCGGCATGCCCAGCAATTGCTTGCTACAGTATTCTCTAACTTATTATGACATTAGATGAAAACAATGTAATATAATAACAATATCAAGCAATTATAGGACATTCAAGATTATATGACTACGATAAGATTCTGAGGAGTGTCTGCAGGTAAGTGCTATCATTAGATATCGCGATAGCACATGTGAAACCAAAATGAGCTAGACCTATCAAACTACTACATTATTTACGCTATATACGAATACTATAGTCCTACTCAAAATAAGGTAATTCCTAGTCTTTTTTGAATACAGAGTAAGTAGGTATCATACCTACATCAAACAGAGGAATCCGATCAAAGAAACGAGTCAGTCATACCTATTTTATGTCAACGGAAAAAGATATTTAAAAAAATTGTCAATGACAGTAACGGATTTTAGTGTCAGCTGGTATTTTCGATGTTGATCAGGAATTCTATCGGAAAATAGAACACTATATAATGGCAGAGGTATCGAATGTACTAATGAACCAATATTCTTAAGTAAATCAGTGTGAAATGTACAGAAAGGTACAGAAGTTTGTGGTAAAATTCTAGGCCGAACCAGATCAGCTACATTATACTTCATCCATCCATCATCTATTATAGATTTAAGTATAATACGTAAGTAATTTAAGGTAAGTCTGATCCTTTATAACTAGTATTTAGGTTTTGTAAATGTTCTACATTCTCTATTATCCTTTTAAATACTATATTGAACATCTGTAAAATAGCCAGACCTAATGGGCTATGGGCTATTGTCAGTACAGATATGGATCCAGATTTTTGTCCTTGATCCATCTTAACCTAGAGATCTAGACTTGGTATTGTTAGTAGTTACCCTAATGTCTTAAAATATCAAATAAAAACGTGTTCTTCCATTAACAAATATTGACAAATAGTAAAGGTCCCATGACAAACCCAAAAGATCTTATCGAAATCCATTTGCCCTTCAGCTAATCCCATAAATAAACACGGAACGAGCCGTCTCTTCGAATGCAAATTTGTGATTTCCTTTTTTACAACTACCCTTGAAACGTGACTTTCCAAATATTTCGAGGCATTATAGGGCAGGAAGTGGACGTAAAGCGACCGGTCGTGGCTCGGTTTCACCTCACCTCTATCAGTTTATGCCAATATAAATAACTTTCAGTTTAATCCATTCACGTATAAATTAAGTCGTAAACTTTCATATGGATGCGGTCCCGTGACTGTAATCATTGAGATTGTTATTTGCGTACTCATACCTACTGATATGTTGAATCTTGAACCAATTGCTTAAAAAGAAATCGAATTTTGTTTATTTTGCCAGAAAAATTTCTAATGCCTTTCAGTATAAACCATGGGAAACATTCTGTTTGTGAGCAATAATACGCTTCGGGAATTTTTACTGTTACCTAACTAGTAGAAATTCTTTTAGTTTCCATTACTTACCGATAATAAAGTACCAAATAAAAAAAACATAGGTACTTACATAATGACAAGTAATTGATTGCCTGAGAGCGGTTGTTAATTTTAATGTTGGGTTTATTACCCAGCTCGAGTATCTTACCATACCAAAACGATACAGTGGCAAAATCAACCGTTCATAACACCTTGAAATAGAGATATCGACAAACAGTTATACCTCCTCAATAGTTAGCAATTGAACTAGTTTAGTAACTCCACGACTTATACATCTTTTTCGTTATCTAATCACTTTACTGTACAAATATTAGATAATGGAGTTGGACCTTATCACATACATCCAGCAGCAATTATTATTATCACTGAATCAACACCTAGTTAGTATTTACTTTCTTAGACATGATACCGTGCTGGTACACGAATACAGAATTGTTGGAATTGGTAAGGATTTAGTGGGAATGTGACCAAAGATTACGTTGTCTTGAAGGCTGCTGGATATGTGTCTGTTCTTCCGTGTTGTTGCCTGTAACGTGTATCTATGTTTTAAAGAGATAAATCAATTTTTTTATGATGTAGAAACAAAGTTCCGCCCGCGGTTTCACCCACTTTCCCGAGGGATCTTATGTTTTCCCGGATGTGTTCATCTAGGTTATTAATCCGTTCTGTAGTTTTTGCGTGAAAGAGTAACAAACATCAATCCATCCATACTCACAAACTTTCGCATTTATAATATTATAGTAGGATAAAATTTGTTTAAAATTGAAGAACGCCTTTATTTGTTCTCATTGACATTATCAATATCTAAAATTCTGAAACAAACAAAACCCGTTCGCTTCTGTCTATATTTAGCATCCGCCTAATATTAACGATAGTTAATATGTTAATTACCAGTGATCTTATGACCTTTATGAGTTGGTTCATTATTTTCATCGACAACCGACAGATTGTAATATCCGTTATACATTTGGTTTGTCGAACAATTTTATTTGTGCTGTTGTCAAATAAAATATTGCTGCTATAATCGACCTTATTATTATATGAGCTTATACTTCAGTATTAGCTTTATGTGCTCAAATGGATCGTTTGACTTCAGGCAAGTCTTATCTGGGTGTTGAATTACCAGAGTCGCCGACTCAGCCGAGAACTCGACGCCGGATTATATTATAAAGTAGGTACCTATCAGTTTTCTTACCACGAAACGACTGTCGAAGGCGTTATAGACCTCTATAGCTAGAATCCATTTAGTCCGTAGGTATGAGATGAAATCTATTTTAATCGAATTGTGTGTAAGTATCTGGGGGGCAATATCGGCACATTTGCAGTTTACAATCTAAACTGTAATTTTAACTAAGTACCTACGCCACATCTCTTTCTGAAAATACACAGGTAACGGAAGTATTACGAGTATAATGATGATTATACACGGTAAAGGAAACATTATAATGATTGAAATTGTAGTACCTAATACATTATCTTTCGTAGGCCCACTACGAGCAACACCGAAGCGAAAATTTAAACAAGCGACGCGACGTGAACAAAAATTTTAACTCGAACAAGGGAAGTAAATTGTCCGGAAAATAAAATTATGTAGTCGTAGCATTTACCTACGTTTCTATGCCAATTATCGCCAATAAATATAACCCACATCACGGTACCTATTTAAATACCACTTTTTTATATTTTTTTTCTACCAGGTAGGTGCAATATTTCTACAATGTAAAACAGTATGATTCAACTAGATTCATATTCATTCTTTAATCGTCTGTCCCCCGATTGGTATTTACTAGAAGCAAAACTTTTTACTGAGAGTATGTAGCCATTTTCCGAATTGATCTATCTATAAATATATAATTACTTGTCCTGACTGATCTAACAACATTCAACGTACAGGTCAAACCACTGGACGGTTTTGGGCTGAAATTTGGCGTACACGATTTTTGAAAATCCAACCTCTAAGGGAGTACTAGGTAAGTAGTACCTACGTACCAAACATGTATAGTAACTCATAACACACATGCGAAAATCCGAATTCAGTTCGGAAAAGAAGCTTATGTGGCAAAAGAAACCCGCCTGGTCACGTCTCAACCTTTAATATCAAACCAGCTTTTTTATCCGTATTTAATAGGTCAGTCGTCTATGTAAGTACTAAGTAAAGGACATGAGACAATTTATTCACACAAACCACATCCTCGCCATTGTCAGATTAAATAAACTGACATTGTTTATAAGTTTGTTTTTTGAATCATTGCTTTGTCCTGTTCCTCAATAAATATTTACATGCTCGTCCTATAAAGTTAAATTTTTCCTTATTTTATAATGAGTATAAAGTCAGTCTGGTAAATTATACCTACTTAGTAGGTATCTTTATACCTGTCATCGTGGTCATGAATACCTACCTATGTTATAATCAAAATGTTAAGTCGCAGTTTTATGTAGGTAAGGTAACATAGGTACTGGTAATCCCTGACGCAAAAGATTACCCCTGGAGGTAAGCGGTAACCGCATCCTACAGACACTTGCAAAAAGCCCGAGGCATTACTTACCTACATGTTATAGACCCTTTCCAGAGATACTTAATACCAAAGATTCCCGTTTCATAACCGAGCTCTGGGACCTGTTGTTTTGTTTTTACTAAAAGTTATATGTACTTACCTTTTACAAATCAAATAAAAAATAAAAGCCGGCCAAGTGCGAGTCCGATCTGAGGAGGGTCTCGACATTCCTAGGAAGATTTTATTGGTTTAAGCCGTCAGCGTCACTGTAGTGTAACAATCATAGATAATAGTATCATACCAAATAGCGCCCGTCAATTCGTTATAGTCCGGGTACGGGTGTCTGTAGCCACCTTTGTCTACGGGTGTGTTAATGTGTTTCCAGTGCTCGAAATCCCGAAATCTCAGCATCAGTGGAATCAGTGTGATTGGCCAATTCACGGTCCACTCCGCCCAGCTCCGCGTCAGTGGAAACGCACACTAATACCTTTGAGTCTTTTAAAATTATAATTAACTCCGGGTGTCCAAAACCCACCTCAATTTTTTTTCATTTGCAATATGTTTAGGGTCAATATTTTAAACTATACCAAATTTCATATCAATAGCATTAGTGGTTCGGCAGTAGCAGTTCGGTACGGGCAGACGGAAGGAGTGGCACCGTAAGGGTTCCTTTTTTACCATTTGGTTTCGGAACCCTAAAAACAACTTATTGAAGGTAGCCCAACGATAAAACAAGACGGCTTATATTACACCTTATACGGTTCTAATAGGCGCTATTTTGCAACAAAAATGTGTAGCTTGATCTGTGGCCGTGTGTACCTACCTGTCTAATGTATTAACTTATTGGGCCAACCTAATTTTTGATAAAACAAGAAATTATGGATAGGAGGGGGTAAAAAGTGCTGGAGCAGGATAGTTAACAAAGCTGGGAATATAAACAAAAATGAAAACAAAATGTAACATATTTTGACTATAATTCAATAAAAATGCAGATGGAAATAAGAAAAACTTACAAGAAAATGTCATAAACAAAGCTATTACCTTAATAAAATTTGTTTCGTCTATAAGAAATAGAATACGTAGTCAATTTTTTGGAAGATTAACTTATGATATTGGAATTAAATAAAAAAATTAAATACTTAATTATAACTGACATAGGTACTAGAGTTTTAAACTAATGCATGTTATATTAAATGACTCGTGATATATTACTAACATTAAGTTACAGCAATCGTACAACTTAAATGTCTGTTTAAATACAAAAGAAATTAAATAATCAGCTTTTAATGGTTTATAATTCGTAATGAACTGATAATAAATAATATTCGCGAAATTTATGAAAAGACTTACAAGCTAGGTTCCTTATCATTAGGTACAAAATTATTATTTTTAGTGGTCACCATGCAACGACTCGCTACAAATCGGAGAAAACTGAAATTAAGATACTTAGGAAAACAAAACCAAAAATACCATCTCGGTTCTATCAGCTGACGATAATTAAACTCAAAATCATCAACGGTAATGTCGTTTATTTAAAGTACAAATCGTAGGTCTGATAGGTATAAAAAATAAATTAATTATGTGGCGCGAGGATACAGTCTCTTGGTAAGAATCAAAAGCGTATGCTGGTTCTATCAGAATTTCTCCTAATCACTTACATTGGTCCCTTAATTAAAACATTAAACTTTGTTATATAAATATTATAAAATATCACACTTTAAATTCAAAGAAAAAACTATGCTACGTCGAAACTAATCACTTAGTTCTGTCAAAGTACAAAAGTAATAACTGTGCCAATTTGAATATTATATTCAAAAGGAGACAATAAATAAACAAACAATCTATCTCGATCAACTAAAAATTAAATATAATCGATTTATTTTGTTATAAAGTAAAAGGCACTCTTTGTGGGGGTAGCAACGCGAACGGCGGCGTGGAAGCGCGGGGGGAGGGCCGCCGCCGCGCGCACCCGCCCGGCGAGCGATCGCCACAACAATTGTATAAACATGCTTCATATATTATTATCGTATGTAGTTTATCTTTATAGTTTTATACAGGTTTATTATCCATGTACAAGACCTCGGGAGTTCGGCGGGCATATTCTCAAGTTCTGTATTTTTTTGCAAGAGGACGCGTTTGCTTTGAATGCAGTGGCGAGAGGGACTCGAAGTGTCTCGAGGACGAAAAAACAATCACCGAAACCCCAAACAGGTTTTAGCTCCGTGCTCGGCTCCTCGCAGAAACAAAACGAAAAAATCCTTCGCAGTCGAGCCGCTAGGGGCGGCGGCGTGCCGGGATCGCTTCGATAGTTCTCAAATGGGCTACAGATGATTGAGATCGCTAGCGGTGTCAGTTAGCCTGCTATCATAGCATCGAATACTGTAAAACACAAATGAGCACTTTCGATTTAAGGATACGGGAAGTCACGGATTGTTTCTGGTCATTCTGTATGAGCCCAACGAATTCCCGAGGTGAATATCGACTGATTCCGTCCGTAGTTGTAAGATATAAATTTATTGATAAGTTAATCGTCGTGATCGAGAGCAGAATCAGTCGAGCATAGGTTTCAAATAAAGAGCCACGTCCCATCGACGCGGGCCCCGTCCGTATGCGGTGCGGCATCGCAGCTGCTAGCTATATAATAATTATTACAGTTAAAGAGACTCGAAATAAATAATAAATTATTATCTTAAACCCTTAAAAATAGATCACGAGCGCCTTCTCGCGGTACGGTACCGAGCGCGGATAGGCAGTACGAATAAATAAAATGTTCTATAATCTAACTTTACAGAGACCACCGCTCGGCGGAGGATCGCATCGGGAAGACTTCCGCAAGCTACACAATAAATATCTAATAATATAAGGTGCCATTTACAAGTGCGTGCCGATAACTAAAGATGTACGTAACCACTATATTCACACCGCAAACTTTCGAGACACCAGTAAACACTTCGTAAACTTTATAAATTACAGAGCGAAGTAGCAAAAAAGCATCGACAACTGGAGATCATTCGTTGAGCGGGTGTGCTGCGGGTGCGCAAGGCGCGACGAGCGGGATGGCGCTCAGGCGCTTACTGGAAGACGTCGAGTAGGCACTACGGTGACGGACGATCCTTACGCTATGCTCGGTATAAGTTATCTTAGGACTAGGCGATCGTAGGACCCTAGGCGATGATAAGGTCACCGAATGCCGACGCGAGACGGTTGAACACGGGGAGCCTATCCTCCTCTGGCTCTGGGGATTGCGTACGGCGGAACGCAAAAGCGGTGCCGTGGGCGGGTGGAGACAACGCGGGAGGAGAATGGGGGGCCAGCGGCGACTGCGGAGTCAGTGGAGAGTGCGGTGAACGCGGTGAACGCGAACCGTCACTCATGTAGGACGCTAGCGAACCACCGGACGAAAGCGATGCCAGTGAGCCGCCGGGTGAAGAAGGTTCTCGGCGTCGCGCTTCCTCTGCGTTGTGTACGAAATGGCACCGCGGCCCGTACGGGCAAAATCCGACTGAATGGAACGTACGGCAAAGCTCTGTCTTGTACTTGGGGTGACGCTGCAGGTTTCGTAGTTCACGCATTCCATGAGCAAACTGGCACTTGTCACCGTATTTGCATACTCCGGCTTCTTCGAAAGGTCGACAAAGCTCGGTCTTGTATCGACTGGTGGCGGGTGGAGGCGGCGCTGGCTCGCTAGTGGTACGCTCGAGGCATCGATGGCCAAGTCGGTCGATTAGGCCGGCGAGAACACGGCGAGTAGGACCCGAAGCGGCGCGAGCAAGAACTGGGTGTTCCCAGTTCACGCCACCAGACACTGCGCTTGCGCCGATTGGACCTAGCGCGCTATTCAAAGCGGCGTTCATCGTCTGCACTGGCCGAGATTGGTTCTGAAATAAGGAAAAGAACACTATAAATATTAAGCGCAAACACAGTAAATAACTAAGCTTTATTAATGAATGATGGTAGAGAAACTATCTATCACATTAAGGGGGAACGTTCGGTTGGAGCGCGAAATTCAAATTTTATCACGTTTTTTGCAAATTGCAGCTCAGTTATAGGTCGTAAGTTATCAACATGTTATTTGCGAGAAGAATGGTAGTATATTTACTGATTAATAACAAAATAAATCATCAACATATTCTTCCAAGGTATATTACTGACATATACGACTATTTCATGAAAATGTTACTAAAAATTTCATAAATAAAAATGCTTATTTTGTCGCAATGAGTCTTTTTTGTTCTTTAGTCCTATATTAAGTTCTGATATTTAGGAAGAAATAAGTTATATTATTAATTACCGAATACAAAAAACTATTAAGGGTAAACAACGTTCGGTTGGAGCGCGAAATTCAAATTATATCAAGTTTTTTGCTAATTGCAGCTCAGTTATAGGTCGTAAGTTATCAACATGTTATTTGCGAGAAGAATGGTAGTATATTTACTGATTAATAACAAAATAAATCATCAACATATTCTTCCAAGGTATATTACTGACATATACGACTATTTCATGAAAATGTTACTAATATACCTTGGAGGAATATGTTGATGATTTATTTTGTTATTAATCAGTAAATATACTACCATTTTTGTCGCAAATAACATGTTGATAACTTACGATACGACCTATAACTGAGCTGCAATTAGCAAAAAACTTGATATAATTTGAATTTCGCGCTCCAACCGAACGTTGTTTACCCTTAATAGTTTTTTGTATTCGGTAATTAATAATATAACTTATTTCTTCCTAAATATCAGAAGTTAATATAGGACTAAAGAACAAAAAAGACTCATTGCGACAAAATAAGCATTTTTATTTATGAAATTTTTTTTTTTTTTTTTTAGAAAATGGGACATTCTTCACACACAGTTATCTGATCCCAAACTAAGCAGAACTTGTACTATGGAGACCAGATAACTAATATACTACATTTACTACTTTTTTTTTGTAAATACATACTTATATAGATAATTACACCCAGACTTAGGACAAACAGACATGTTCATGCACACAAATGTTTGTCCTGGATGGGAATCGAACCCACCACCAGCGGCGCTACAGGTGGTGTCTTAACCAACTGCACAAACTGGCTTGTCAAATTAAGGACTTGCTCCGAAAATTTTAACTCCAAAAAAGGTTCCAACGTTATCTGAGTTTCACGTAATTCGTATACTTTGAGTCGTAGAAAAAACGTATACAATCTGGTTTGAAGGGTCGGATACCTGCTATGTTAACAAAAAAAGCGCCCTAAGACGATGATTTCGTCGTCTACCTGCTCGGTTTCATCTCGTTTTCACTAATAGCCTCCACATTCAAATGGTTAATGTTTCCAATTAAGCCGACCTTAACGTGGTACATTTAGTGCCCCAGGGTGTAGAGAATTTTAATGTAACATTTATAACGAGCAACCTTCGCCCGGTGTTCTTCCATGAATTATTTATTTCGGTAAAAATCCTAAATCCCATCAATATTCCCTATTCTAGACAGTGACTTCGACGTATGAAGATGCAAATGTTTAAGACATCTTTTGTTTCGACGGAGCGTCGAACCAGGCGCTACGAGGCATCACCATAACAATGTGGGTTGTTCACGCGAGAGGCAGTTGACACTGGCCCAGCGCGGGCGCGCGGTGAGCACAATCGCGGTGATTGTGCACTATTGTTCACTTCAGACGACGCGGACGCGACAAGCGTCGCTGGAGTGAGGAATAATTGTCGCCATGCCATTCGACGACGCCTGTCGCCTGTAACACTGTACAAGGGGCAATGGTCGACGTGTCTCATGTTGTTAAGTAACAGTATCTTTGTAGTGATCTATTCATAAACAACTAGACCCCAAACCAAACACCCGCAAGCGTATATTAGTTTACTTGAAGCATTGAGAGTTTGTGAATTTAATTTAGTTACAATATGATCACAATCGTTTGCACAATAAAACCCCAAGATATTTGGAAATAGCATACCCCAAGCACAGATGTGTACTTTGGTGAGGCGAGAGCAGCATGAAGGTCGACTTCGTTCGGAGCTCGACGCGGAACACAGGCTCTATACATTATGTATGATACACCGCATCTTGTATGCGGCCTCAATCGATGTGAATGACACGTCATTGTATATTCTATTCGCCTCCGCCTCGTCCGGCGATCGTAAACACGCAAACACTTGTGTTTTGGAATATAACTGACAAATTATATTAAATAAATGTTGTCCACATACACTGTGGTCATTTCCAAAGTAAAACGGGAAACCAGTTTGAGATTCCGATCATAAATTAGGAGAAGTAAGACTAGACAATACTTTTATTTTCGGTGGAGAGCAACTACTTTTTCATGACTAGAAACAAAATGCTATTATATTGTGCTGAGCAATAATTCGCGACTGAAGTGAATTTTATGTAGGTATAAAAAGAAGGAATTGATTTTATAGATTGCAATATATTACATCTAACAATACAGCCGAGTAATAACGTCAAAGGCGAAAGTGTATCAAACAAATGAGCGTAACGGTGCAATCGCGGGTGAAAAGTTGCAGTGAAAAGCCAGGGGTTAAGTTGGTAGCAGCCAAGTGTCGACGGAAAATGGTCGACGCGCAATTAGAGAGTTATTAGAGCAGAACATTTGTTAAATGCTGCTTTCCATCGGACGTTGCGCCCGCGCAACCGAGCTCCAGGGAAAATTGTAATCACTGTCGATTTCAAATAGCGGTCGTTACGTTCGAGGCTCAGGGCAATCAGGCATAGGTGCGTAAACCTCGACTGTCTGCTGTTTATTATAATAACACATGTTAAACTATTACCTCGAACGTCAATAGTTTACACTTTAGAGGGCAACAAACTAATCCATAATAAAGTAACGGGTGTATGTTTAGTAAATATAATTTTGGGTAAAGGACTGTGGTGTTACAAATATTTCCAAAGAGACGTGAACATGTCTCGCCTGATGCTTCAAACGGTGCGCAGAGTGAGTGTACTGTTTTCGTTAGCGCGTGATACTGACAACGCGACTAACACGCCAGGAGCTCGAGCCAAAGTGTTTGTACTTTAAATTATTGTGGTGGCAGCAGGTTGCATAATAGATCTTGTCACGTCGGGATTTCAAAATTATGCCGATCTATGAACAATGTGGTATACGTATAGACAAACGTACTTACTTACACCTAAACATTTATTGTTAGGTACCTGTACAGTTTCAAAGTTTTATTACAAAAGCCATGAAATGACATCAGCATTTGAATTTACCATTCATAAACATGAAGAGAATAAACATATGAGACATTTAGAGGTTAACATTAGGAGCGATCATAGAGGGTAACGACTCTTCGCCAAAAGAAAACATAATGTAGCACCTTTGAGACACACTTTGAATTTCTAAGTTGTCAGCAAGCCAATACGGATGCACAATAGAAATTTTAGACATAATAAGACTGGTCTTTAACGTAACCAATCAATTGGTAATAAAGACTTTACAGATTTTGTTACGAGACGAGAAAAAATCTAAAGCTGTAATTTGCGGAAGGTTATTGAACTTTCTGGGCAACACTCCCATGGTTGCTCGTGTATTTACGCTGAAAATTTACACCTTTACTTTTGATGTTTTTTGAACTCGACGTCTTGCTAAATGTATTCTCTTTACAGATAACTTTTGGGGCAACGGCGTCATAAGTAAAACAAAGACCGAGGTTTTGTGTACCATTTTTAGGTTACTCGAAACAGTTGCTTCAAAAAGTAATATGATCATTGGGAATTAGGACTAGCATTAGCCAAATCAAAAATAAGAAAACGAAGTTATCTAGTACTAGAACTTCCGTGAAGGCAAAGCACCTACCGAAACAAAGTGAATCTAAGTAATTTAAAACGTTAACCTATTACTGCAAGCTAATTATGATCTAGGCTGACCCATATTATATTAAAGCCAATGTACCACGGCGTGTATATTGAATGATATGGATTTCTTTTTTGTGCTTATTTTGTTGGTAACAGATATAAACAGTACCTTCTGTTCTGTATTAATGTGGGAACATGTAACGAGCATACATTCGAGTCATTAAAGATAGGCGTCTCGCGACAGTTGATAAAGCGATACAATACAACTCAAACAACAGAACTGTTTAATTGAACGTAAATTGGCTCTAATCAAATGCGTGTTCTATATTTAAATGAACTTTTAACGATTTAAAACTCTTGGCCACGGTTCAATATACATTTTAATAATGATAACACGTGAAATATTAACCGTTCTCGAGGATTCATTGAGAAAACGTATTTAGAATCATTAACTGCATCTCATCTTGGTTTTTTTGCTTACCACATTCGACCACATCATTAATAAACATAGTGCGATTATAGTCAAATAGGTAGTAAAAATAACACTAATATTGAGATTAATGTATTATTTCATTTTTATTATACCTACCACGCAAGGGGACATTGGTTTCGTAGGTAGGTTAGAGTTGGTCCATTTCTTTGAGGAGTCAAGCGAGGGTCTTGGCGATTGAACCCATCACGTTTATTGAATGATTGCGCGAAAATGACCAGAGTACTGATGCTTCGGACCCCTCTATTAGAGAGAACTTCTCAATAATGACGTTGTAATCATTAACCTTTAAGTCTTGCGTTGTGTTTTGTTTCACACGTAAACTTCATTTACACAAGCAAGTTCACTTCTTTGTGGCTTTAAATAATATCTATCTACTTATAGTTTCTCTTATGATATGCTAAACGACATATACCTATATTATACGCCTTCTAACCAGTTATATCGAAAATCAAACATATTCTGCTAGTTGTATTGTATTGTACCCATTGTCGTGGTTGTGTTTCCTCCACGGAATCATCTTTACTATGATGATATTTCAACATCTATGCCTGCGACGTGGATTGCCTCAGGAGTTTGGTGTTCAGATGAGAGAGCATCTGGTCCAAACATCTTGCAGAGGACTTTGATCATTTGAGCGTTTTCCGTCGATAAAGATCATAACCAGTTAACTAACATAATTCAAAGTCCTTTTGGCTAATTGAGTGTTAGTACATGGAGTATTTTAGAAGAGCGTGGCAAAAAAGAGATTTTAGTTTATCGCGCGCATATTGAGCAATAACCATAACAAATACACAATAATTAAAATTCAAGTGACACGATTATTAAAGATTATATTTTTATTTTCCAACATGAACCGTAAACGCTTTGTATGAATTGTATGATTCACGTTTCGAAGACAGCAGGCGTAGTTATTACCCACTGGTTTGTGTATCTGAAACATTTACGGACACAAGTGACGCCTTTACCACAATAGTTCTAACTAGGAGAACATATGCACCTCGCTCAGAATTTAAATAAGTACACATTGTTGAGATATTAATAGGTACTAGTATAAAAAACGATGCACAATAACTGGATTGCCACATTGCTCTCCCGCCAAGTCCAGATATCCGTTACAAATGCCATATGAGTAGATTTAATTTTAAGTAACTACTAACTCTTGCAACTGCTTGGGGTTAATATATTAATTAGAAACAACTCAATCACGCACGGGTTAATATTAATTATGGTTGTGCGCATAGTGTTATTCTATTTAAAGAATATTATCCACGTTGGACTGTGTGAACTTTGTAATAAGCTTTGTTGGTGCGTTATCTATGACAGCGGGGCGGCGGGGCGGCGCGGGCGCGGGGCGGAGAGGACGAGGTATGGTAACCGTCGCGTCGACAATAGTTCACATAGTTAGCGACTGTTAGATGAGTAAGACCGGACGCGCGGCGTACACCTCGCATGCAGATGGGCACCACGTCGTGATTGCAATGCCAGAACACGCCGGCTATGGTATAAATGCCATCACATGTCAACCGCTCGTCTTTATTTACATTATGAACACCTACCAAACTATTGTCTTCTGGTTATTAAACGAAACAATGGAAATCTATTTGAAGAAGTAAGTAAATCATTAACATAGCGAAAAGGAAATCACGTAGTTATAGGTCGAGACTGGGGTTTTGAGAATTCTAATATTACCTATTCTCTTAATTTTCCGACTAATTACATTTCGTATTCAACCGACGAACAATCTTTGTTTTCAAGGAGTTCACTGACATCGCGAAAATATTATTTTGCAGCTTTGGCTTGTTTTAGCTCGAAATATTGCATGACGTCGCTTTAGCGTCGGCGATCGGAGTGTCTACATATTGTGCTGGGGCGCAGAGCAGACATTTACCTTTGTTAACTTGTGGCGAGACCATCGCTGGCGTCGGTGCGGTCGCTCCGGGTCCGGGTGCCGTGTTTATAGCGCGTGCGCCATAAAAGCTCGCGACTGGACGACTCGAGATGGAGCGGCCATAAAGCGAGTGTCAACAAAGGGCTTCGTTCAAGTCAAGTCGAGCATGTTTACCCCTCGGCCGCTCAAAGCGGAGGAAGCACGTCCCCCGGTCAGGCCGCTTTTAGCACCTCCTTATTTATAGACGCAACAACAGAACGCTGCCCCAAGGCTGATTTGCAGAACCGAACAGGTAAACAATGTTGCTCACGAGTCACGACTGCGGTGGTGGCAGGCAGCTGACACTTTTTCACCTCTTTTGATTTTAAATTCCTAGAGTAGTTGCATTATATAATTTTACAATAGAAGCTTATTATGCTTCGATGGTCATCATGACAGTCGCTGTCTTTAGTGGCAGCGACTAAAGTGGAGACCCTAACAGTCAGACGTAGGTACTTATTTTGTATCTGATTCCAACAATTCCTTTGTCCGAGCAATTTTGATTGCGTCACGCTACCGGGTTGTACTTTCCCCGCAAATTGTACTATGCGTATGACTCACGCAATGATAATGTTAACTTAATGGAAAAATGGAGGTAAGGTATTTTACAAGAACACCATTAGATGTTCGAGTAAGTTTGAGAAATATGGCAGTCGAATAACTGGTCCCAACGTTTGTCATGCCAAACAGAGTTATCCAACATTTAAATAGAAATCAACTAGAAGCTGAACCTCTGTATAGTTAAATAGACACTACTGTTTAGTAGTGCTTATCTAATGGCTACATTACTGACTATAGTACTCGGAAGCCATATTTCGGACAACGATTGCGTTGTCCCTTGTATGCTGAATTATAATAACAGCTCTGTTTTAGATATTCATAGTCAGTTCAATGTCAAAAGCAATTTATTGTTTATTTATTTATGTAATCGCTCCGCTTTATGTTCACGTGACAAGTCCTATTAAGAAGTTGCCAAGGTTTAACTATGCAACAAGTAGTGTTTTAACTTACGGAATACTCTGTGTCATGATCCAAGTATTCGGGACTCACCTGCAAAAAAGGAAAAAAAACAAATTAATAAAATATCTCACTATATACTTACGATTGGGAATACTAATCTTATAATAAATAGGTACACTAAGTTTTATAAAGAACAATTTTGTTGAATATCTGAATGAATCGAATGAGTAGATACATATAACTACTCCCAACCTAACCGGTCCTCGTTGAAAGCGATAGCACTTCCTACAAGAAAGTAAAACCATACTATACTCCGCTAGCCGTCCGGAAAACTCTAAGACGGCTCATAACCGAGCTGAACTGATTATTATGTAGTAGTTATACATGTAGTTAGGCGGTACCATGTTGGTCTCTGCAAGAACTTTGTGCTTTTATTCTAAATAAATACTAGCTGTTCTCCGTGTTTTCTCCCACGATCCTGGGATAAAAAGTAGCGTATAATCTTCGGGGATAATGTAGCTTCCTATCTGTGAAATATTTTTTCGAATCCGACTGGTTCCAGAAATTAGCGCGTTCAAATAAACGATCAAACTTGTCTGCTTTATTATTATAGTATAGATATTTAAGTAAAAGGAATAGTTGACAAACTGACAACCCCTAAGGGGGTAAAATAGGGGGTCTCTGGTGAAACCGCGGGGCAAAAAGCTAGTTGAAAATAATTGCGGGAGTAACATGGTAATTACAGGTTTGCTGCCATTTTATGATGTTTTTATTACAAGCCAGTATGCTTCATGGTTATTAGCTATCAGAAGTGTTATGCAAGCATCTAATAAATCAGTTATGAAACTATTACGATCGACACCGATATTTGCCCGTTTGTAAACCAGATTCATAAAATCATTATGCGAGCGGCCTTATTGCCTCAATGTTAAGATAGTTAACCGTCGGTCCTATTTATTACCATAATATACAGATGTTACCATTACAATAATCAGTGCCATAAGTAATAGTTCTTGTATCATTCTACGAATACTTTTAAGAATCAATATAACATTCGTTAGTTATAAAACCGACCATGTTGCCACGCGGTGAAATTTCGTTAAAATACTTGCAATACCAAATTAAATTATGTAATTTACAAGTGTCCTTCGCACACAGCGATAATTTACCCGATAATACCCATATTATTCGTTCCTAGTTACTAGCTACGAATGGCTACGTAGATACGTACACTGCGTTCATTCCACGCAATTAACTTCTAAGTTACTTGCACGTGGAAATTACTGACAACAATACTGATATTACGCCACTGCGTTTAGACGTGCGGTGTCACGACCCGAGCCCATAATGGGTAATGTCGTTTTTAACGCAACCGGGTGATGTCTAATTGAACCCGGCAGCGCGCGAAGGTCTTGCGCGGCTCACGAACTTGGCAACACATAGGTACTTTTGAATAAAAGTGGTTCGCTTGCGAGGATAATACAAAGAATAGCCATAATATTTAATGCTGAAAAAAGCGTTGGCGTTAGGTTCAATTTTGTTATAATATTTAATGCTGAAAAAAGCGTTGGCGTTAGGTACGCTAAGATATTTTACTTCCATGTGAGTTACCATATTCTTTTACCAGTCATTCACTTGCCCAACAGGGATCACTTTTCATATCATGAACTTCCTTATTACAAGCGTTTAGTTATAGGAATTCATGGCGGTCAGTGGCCACGTGATAATACGTACATATGTTATATACGGCGCCTCCGTTTTGCGACGATCGTCAGACTTGATCAACGAAGCAATCGGGGCCACTTGTGCTAATGAAACACTTCAATTGAATTGGGGACATTAATTCAGCAGGCGTATCGCGCTACTGTTTACATTGATACGAAATATAAATAGTTCTAGATTGCATGTGGAAAACTACGGATTCTATTACTATTACCCTTAGATACATGATATTTTTTTGTTTAGGTAGGCAGTATTTGATTCCTTGATGTTCCTTTTCGTTCGTCTGTCTCTCTAGCTAGGCTTTTAAATAACAACATTGAAATCAACAACAACCATGATGTAATTTACATTTGACAGGGTTTTTTTACTTTATAAAATAGGTTTATACATAGATATAGATCTATCAAATCTTAATTAGACGTGAGATCGTTAAAAAAAAGTAAGACAACGAACTCTGTAGAGGCCGTAACGACAAAAAAAAAGAATTATTTATTACGTCGTAACGAGTAAATGAGGTTATATTTACATATTATATGATACTTTTGTCTTACTTCACGTGTTTTGATTTGACAGATCGTATGTAATGGTTACAAACTGTAGATTGCTGAGCTAATTATGTTTTTATTTCAGATATTATATTCCAATAACAGACGGAGCTAAATGATATGATAATAGAATTGATATTGTAAATAATAAAACACGTATCAAAGAATTGAATTTATGGCAGTCCGTTTATATAATGCACTAAAACTTTTCTACTGTAACCTCGCAAGACTAATTATCGCTTGTTTATTTATGATTAATTCATAAACAATTAATATACATACCTAACCTACACCATGTCAAGAGTAAAACGCAGTGCTACCTTAAGAATTGGGTTGGTGCTTAACATTGTGTCTCCGATTTAATTTATAGCAGTTAACAAACAGCATGTTTACCTGGTAGCTACCGAATGTTTTATTAAAATACTCACGTTTAATATCACACACAATAACATTTAAGTTACAAGTTAGTTTCAATTCATTGTCAAACGTACCTACATGATTCTATTATTTAATATCATCATCTTCAACTACATCGTTTAAGTTAAGTTCTTGACTATAAAACACAGAAGAATATTTATTTTCGAAATCAATTTAATTAAGATAGTTGTATAAATTTACACATATATAATAAACATTAACGATTTATTCCAATAGACGCATGTCTAAACTAAAACTTGGCTGCCGCGACCTTGGAGCTACAAAGAGTTCGCCGGTCAAATATTAATTAATTATTTATAACATAAACTCGTTTGACCAGTCCATGGCTCGCGTGTTGATTCTCCACTCAACATTAAGATCCGGACAATGTCGATTCGACTTAACGTTATTTCTGCAATTTATTTGTGCTCATCCGAACATAGGGTAGGTGACTAGATACGTTAATATAAACTCAAAAATTTATAGAAATAGTTGAATCACGTAAACGAAAATTTTAATAAGACTCAACATAGTTTGTTTTGTGAGTAATTTGCACACAGCAATCGTGTATGCAGTGAATGACTCGGTATCTTTGTCCTCGGCTCGTAGTAAACAAAGCGTTCGTATGACACAGGTATGTAATGGCGTACGATGTAACATACAAAATGAGGGAAATTAATGATACTTAGAACATGTTTCACGAGACATTAGTTATTAGAAGTTTTTGTTATAATGGTGGATAGTGCGGATCTACGGTACGGTTGGCGACGCAGCGTGATGCACGCGACTGCAAGCAATGGTGATGTTGCAATCGCCGCAATCACACGTCGTTGTCACGCAAGCGCAACCTAGCATACAAATGATCTAGTATTATTTAATAGCTACTGTAGATTAACCCAAAGAACAAGAACGTAAAACAAATGCAATACAAGAGATAATGTGAATTATAAGAAGGAACATAATATGGTAGAAAGTTGAAGTAACAATGTTAGGATACCAACATCACATTATTATTAATGTATTCGTATAATTACCGACTTTTGAAATGGCGCTATTTACGCAAGGCGATTAGGTGGTAAGGGCCCGACCGGCTGACGGTAGAAGACCTTCGGATTTCCTACAACTTTCGATAGATCGACAATTTATTAAGTAGGTCTCTACCATTAAAGCAGGGTAGCGGCTGGATTGATTTAAAGTAGCTGTACTTTATTTGTGGGCGTTATAACATAGTAAGTGGATCCCGGAAGTGCAGCGCTGAAGGTCGGAGAGCGTCGAGACGGCCTTGTCGACGGCTGTGCCACTTTCTCCATGCAGCTTTAAGGAGCCCACGTGCGTTACGTAGGTATACTATGAAACAATGCCCCGTTCTACAAGCTCGGTTACACCAACGCATTCACTGGAACAGCTGACATAATCACCCAAAATTACGGAGTCTACAAACGGACTATACGAGGACAATTGAGAGTATCTTCCAGTGGCTTTGCGAACAATAAACAAAGCCTTGGTCTCAGAACTGTGACGGGACATTCTCTTTCTATAATTATGATCCACGCAGTTTCGTAACAATATGTAAAACTATTATGATAAGACGAAAAAACATCGTTAAAACATAGGTACCTAACAGGCTTTTTTTCTATTCTCCTCTTAGCTTAAATGTGTATCTGAGATATATATATTCTAGTTACGTCAGATAATAGAGCTCTCTCGCCGTAAATTTACCCACCATTTACCTACCACCTAATCTTCGATACCAGGATGGACGGTACGTTTCAGTTTTATTATAACTAAACGAAAAACAAATTATGCTTTGATGCTGTAAGAGACGAGAGATACGATGTAAAAAATGGATACACGTGGTAATATACGATGGGGGAATTAATAATTTCTGACACTATCTTGTATTTATAGTAATGTAACGGGTCTATTCGCGCATAGAATATTATCAAAATATAATTTAGTCAAAATTGAACATGAATTGTGTTCGCGAGAGTTTAAAAACTATCTTGTATGTCTTAAAAGGCAATTCTCAATGTTCCATTAGCAGGAATTGTAATACAATTTCATTCAATGCACTATAATTTGCATCGCATCATTATTGAGCTGAGATCTTGAACGTCAATCTAATCTGTGCCGATACAGTGCGTGTCCGAGACGAATAATAAGGCGCTGATTTGAATGCATTATGTAGCGATACTAACTTTGAGGACATACCACAAACCCGGCCACCAAGAAATAGGTTTTACGCAAATGTTAATCAAATCAAAGTGTGCAACGAGTTACCTCTAACGACGTTATCGTGAAAATTGTGTAAATATTAGCTGTTGTGGTCACCGAAATCGGTTTTGACGAGCAAACGCTATATTGTGTTATAATGGGAGAAATCGAAGGTTGTCTTGCGGGGCAATGGTTGCAAGCGAGTTTCGGCAAGTAGGTTGGTAGGCATTAGTGGTTGGTAAGCGAGTACGTGCCACGGCAGCGACGCGACGGGCGGTCGTCTATTAGGCAATATTTTCACAACTCGCTGAAATAGTGGATTAGCCACATTGGCCACGCAACCGATACGCCCACTCCGTCGCGGATTATTGGCATAACACTTGAAATTCTGCATCCTAGCGAAACCGACAAACAAAACGCCTCATGAACAAGTAGAAACAGCATTTGGCATATTTCTTAAAACGACATAACATAATGATAAACTACCGGGTAAAGTATGTATAGTGACATTTGTTTTTCCTTTCTGTTGCTACTCACTCATCGTAACGAACAAGTAAATAATGCGTTTACTTACAATAAACGGAGGATATGTACTTCAATAAACTTGTTTATACGGTATATAATAATAATTAACAAAAAACATTGCTGAAAAACGATCAGCAAATATTTTACATTTCTCGTGATGGTAAATTTATTATTTTTAATTTCCTTGAGGACTTAGTTTGACTTTTAGAAGTGAAGTTATAAAATGAATAGACAAATAATTATAAAATGTGTTTTTCCATGCCATAGACTACCTGAGAGCCAAGGCACCTAGTCTAGTACCTGTCTATAGCCTATAAGTAAGTATTCTGAGGTAGTTTTCAAATACATGTTGCGTGAAAACTTATCCTACCTAGTTATTGTTAATCAGATACTGTGAATGAATAATATTTTATAATACTTTTTTAAGTTTTTGGCATTGGAAAATAATAGGTAATATACTCGTATTATTATATGTGTGTGTGTTGTACCTACCTAGTTATTACACGTTCGACAGACGATCGTTGTGAAGTAAGGTGAGTACGTAGAAGTAGGTGTTCGAGCTAGCGAGCGGACGACCTTCGCAGGAGGAGCAAGCGAATGGGCTCATCAACTTGTACTAACCAACCACCTACACGTTTAATATACAACTTTAATTAATCCTATTTTAATGATTTATGAAGCACTTCATTATCAATTTGCCTACCTACAAAAATATCGGTTTTCATTTAAGTGTTTATGCAAATATTATCAATGAATATAGGTGTGTTGGCATAATTTAATACGTACCTACGTCGACGGACCCATTATGGATAGGAATATTTCTTTCTTGACACATGGGCAAGTAAACCTCGCCAGTCTCTTGCGCCAAACTCGTAAGTATACATACCTACTTCAATTGTTCAATTGCTTTTGTGCCTGCGTATACATCTACAATAATTTAGTTTAATGTTTGGGGTGTGCAAGGGGGCTGCGAAGCGGACGGAAGCGGTCCAACGTGCGAGACACATTGTGCGAACATGCTCGTCTTCGCAGCGCTGGACGCGTCTCCTTCGCTAATTACCTACTTGTTATTATGTCCCCAGCCCAACAGATGTGCCACATCCGTTCATAATACATCGCAGCAATTTTTTTTATACGAGTTACAATTTTATTTATTTAAAGTTTGAGCCATTTGAGCTACAGTAAGTAATTAAGAAAAGTATCCCTATTTATGGGAAACTGGTTTCATAAGCTTAGTGTCCCACACACTACGCAGTACATAAATATAAATAAAAGTAACCTAAGTATCTAGTGAGCGGTCGGTCGCAGTCGCTGAATCTACAATATTATAAAAATCAAGAGCGGCGAGATCTGGAAAAGCACGAGGGTCAGCTCAGAGTAGATAGATTATCCGAAAGGTCTTTTGTCTTGGCTGTAAGTAGTGTAGCGAGCGGTTTTATTATAAACACAAATAGAGAACAAGCGGGCGATTACGTCTAGTTTCACTTTCGTTTGAGCGCGGCGCATGCGGGTCAGCGCGGTGCATCGATGCGCTAGCGACGACGAACAACGCCCACGACCGAACTCTGCCGCCTTGTCTGGCCTGCCATTACATTACGGTCGCTACGTAGGGTACTAGGTATAGAATAACATCATTTAATAATTAAAAAAATATTAATTCAGAGGTCAAATTGAAACTCGTCAAAGAAAGAATTCAAAAAATTATAATCCTGTTCGTAGATGACGACTTATTTTAAGCCCTCTCATCATTCATCCACATTTACAACTTACAACTTGGTGGGATTACTATTACTAATATTATAGTGAATTGTATCAAAATTATTTTAAGTAAATGCAATATTTTAGATTTAACCTAATCGTAAATTTTAATCAATATAATCATAGTTTTATATGTTTTAAGTAATTAGAATTTATAATATTACCTACACAATACCTGCACATCCCGTATTAGCAGTTTAAAAATACGTTGGTCCTTAATCCGAAAACCCGAGACAAAATTCAATTAAGATGAGAATTTTAGCATAAGGCAGTCATAATCGTGTGAATTTATGACATGTGCATGGCAGTCAACAGCAATTCAGAGAAAGACTTCTTCAAGAGGCGGATGCGACAGTTAAGGCGATTATTTTTAGTCGTTCCTCGTTAACAGTTGTAAATAAAGCGGTGTGAGTGTGACGAAACATTATATACCTACAAGTTGAACAAACTGCTCAACAATCACAGAAACACTATCAGACAGGTCAACTCGGATAGCCTTTGATCCGACTGTGTACTAGTTTGGGATAACTTATCAATTTGCGTCACAC
The DNA here is from genome assembly GCA_963555595.1 of Tethea ocularis. NCBI lineage: Eukaryota > Metazoa > Arthropoda > Insecta > Lepidoptera > Drepanidae > Tethea > Tethea ocularis. Next base: position 5,249,525 of record OY741972.1, on the reverse strand, counting down.
GTCGATTATTTTTAATATACTGCCCTCCATTTGTGCATTAAAAATAATGGGACGATAAATTTAATAATGATTATAAAGAATACGAGGCTCGTCTGTTCATAGTGCGTGTGTAAGAAAGACGGTTATGGAAACTGATGTGAAACTTGTTTGGGTTCGTTATCGCAATAGTTTTCCATGAGCCACGGGCATCGAAGCATAGCTTTCCACGTCATGGCATAGACCACCCCACTTGTCACGGGTGATGACTTCTCCCATGTATTCTGAATGAGTGTAACCTACCTATAAAATTGTTGAACTATTATGAAACCATTCTTGATATTACCGTCGATAAATCACAAGATATTTGTATAATTAGGCAGTAAATTATTCTTGGGCCATTATAATTATTGTTAATATAAAACTCGATACATGAATATATATATTTTATTATGTTATAATTAAGTTTGTAATTGCGATGCAGGGCAATACTTTACAAGTACTATATGCATTTTACAGACCCTTGGGCACGTAGACGTACCTAACCTACGTTACGTTCCGCTTGCGAGCACCGACCGATGCGCCCCATATGATTTGATAATGCACTGTATTGTTGCATAGAAACAGTTTGGTGTGAGTTCCACCTGTATGCACCCTGTTTTTAAAGACAGGACGATGCTATATCACCTTTGGGTACGAATGGACGAATTTGGTACGTAAGACTAACAAAAATCAAATTCAGTACTAGGTACAACAAGTAAAACATCCGAGCACAAAAACTTTAATCTTTGAATAAGTATTAGGCAACAATCAATTCAGTACCCACTCAGGCATTAGTATTAACAACATATTTGATGTTTCCACGTGTTTTTAGATATTTTATGCTTTGGTTAGTGATTGGTCATTTATTTTGACGCTGTCAACTAGCCTATTATAAGTAGGTACTTACCTATTGTTAACACATGATTAATACCTACGAGTCAAGTACCTATTGATAGTCCAATCGCCTCTACCTACGGTGCCTCTACGATACCACTATACTAATAAAACGACTAAAAACAACATTTGGGTACCTACTAAATGAATTGTTGTCATTTTTTTATGATAGTAATATCGACGAACAAGTAGGTAGGTACCTACCTACCTACCTAGTAGAGTCAGCTATTTATTGTATTCAGTATGACTGAAATATTTGATTAAATTAAATTGAATACTAACATGTAATATTCGTTTAAAAATCTAATCGAAGCCATTCATTAATTAATACACCAACAAAGAGCTACAAAATTCCTACCTTGACACACTTTGTAATTGGGAAACCAGAGAAGTTATCAATTTTGGTTACCTACGAAAAGATCATCCACGAAATTAGTAAATATTCTTTCATTCTGATAACTTATAACTAAGCCAAAACACACTCGTTTTATATTACTAAGCCACAATTATTACTTTTACTCATGTATGTGGCGGACAAAAAGGATTCCATATTTTTTTTGTAACGTTCTGATAAAAAGTATGTGAAACAAAAAACATCGTCCACAAAAAATTACAAAAAGGATTTTAATTCCTTGTTATTTTTTCATACTATACCTACACAAATGTTGTACCAAGCATAAAGGTGATTTTTCTGAAGCAGGAAGTGTTCGCAAGACCTTGCGAAGTTCAACGCCGCCGTCTGCGATGACAGCGGCCTACCTACACGTTTTAATTCACTTCCGTCACCAAGAGAAAACTGACCTCTGACCACTGCCCTGCATGTTGCAATGTATGCAAACATTTGTAAGTTCCCACAACTGCGTTATTATGCAAGTAACTCGCGCTTGAGAGCCTGTTACTTACACAACTGCTTGCGGCTATCAGATGCATGAAATCAATCGATTTCGTGATGTTTAAATGCAACTGAATACTGCATCATATGGGTTTAGTAGCATCTTCAAAACCGCATTGTTGTATAGTATTGATCCAAAGAGTTAGTACGAACAATAAAACGATACAAACATGACGCAAAATCAGGTGTTATCCGAAATGAGCACGATGGATGTACAATATGACACGGATTATGTAAACGGCAGTGGTCCGACACTGACCTACCGACGCGACGACGACGGCTGGCTGCGCCACTTTCCTTTCATTATTGACACACAATCTATAAATGGACAACCACTATCGCTCAGCTTAGCTACGTGATTTCTGCTCTCATTTATTATTATTATTTTTATTATTAGGAACAAGAAATGACAATTATACATTGTTACAAAGGCTCCTTTTTGCAATGATAATAAAAAACGCAATACTTGACAATCGTTTTGGAAACATTTGGATACCTTTTTTTTTAACGATTGGTATTTGTGTGATCGATTCCACAAATAGGTTTAGCGAAGCGAAAGTTTGTATGTTCATTGAATGATTTAAATAAATTAAATTACTTAGATGTGTATGACTGAGGTTGCCATGGATTTTCTCCACAATGTTATTTTTCATCCCAGTATAACTAACTACCATTTAACATAACGGAACGCGGGTATGTTAAAAAAAGGTCAGAATTAGATGCCGCATCCAAATAGCGACATCGATGATTTTCATAGGTAAGAATGTAGTTCGATGTTTTCGCAACTTGCTCTTTGTCCGTGGGTGGTAGGTGGCTCTTCAACTGTTGCAAAATATTACACGGCAATTATACGAGACGTGACGTAGAATGTAATTAGAGTTGCGGCCACTTCGATATGCATCTACGTATGAACTCATTAAAGTGTATGTATTTGTTCAAGTAGGTATGTACTTACCCTTTGTCGTGATAATTGTAGGCATGATTCACAACTAAGATATATTGCAGCACCGGCAATTAATTCACTGTTATCTACACGATAATGAAAGGAAAACTGCGACTTGCAACGTGTAGCATCTACTTTATTTATGTAGATTTACTTAATAAGAAGTAATAATCCCCGAATAAGCAAAATTAAAAACTAAAACTTCACGCCCACATAAACGTAGCAGTATGTAGATACCTCCTGCCACAGCTAACTATGGCCTACAGTGGGAAGCGCGTTAGAAGTCGGGCGATGCCGCCGCCCCGTGTAAATAATTACAAGTAGCATTTACACGGGCGCAGTCGCACTCAAATGTGACAGGTAGGATTGTCACAAAATGGGAAATAAAATAAACGTGTAATTTAAAACTACCTACCTAATATACGTTAATTTATATTACATAATACTATTATATATTTACTATATGATAGGAATATCTTAATAGGTACACTCCATGCAAAGATGTTTTTTTTTAACGAAGTCTCGTAAAACACGCTAGCATCGTCACCCCTCAACGTTCCGAGCCTGCAAACTGAGCGTGTTTGCGGGCAGACACGGCGGGGAAGCGGGCAGCGGCGGTATGCGCCGCCCGCTTCCCCGTAAGAGCCCCTATCTCTACTTACTATCTGTATCTCTAGTCCTGTTTTGTTTATAATTGTCGATTAAAATAAAGTTACTTATGAATTATCAAGAAATTTAAGATTAACTTTAGAATAACCATTTTGTCCATTCATGTGGGTGTATTAGGTAGGTAGGTATAGGTAAGTGAGTAAGTAAGTATCTATAATAATGTATTTCAAACCTACCTAGTTAATTTCAATATTCAAATTGAACATTGCAATGACTAAACAAATAGCGAAGTCAGTGAAACACGGACACATAATTTTATTTTATACGTTATTTACAATACAATACCTATATCGGGCCGGGTGACGCATCCGACATGTTCGCGAGGTCGTCTGATACAAATCCAATTGCGTAGTAAGCACTTTAAAATTCAAAATAAGTAAGTATACCTACTTACCGATAATCGAGTGACTTTTGATTCTTGTAATGTATCTAATTAAAAGGGTATGGAAATCAACAGTGACACGCTAATGAACTACTTACCTAATTTTACCGCCGCATAACATAATTCTGTAAATGTGTCGATTGCCTAACGTCAAGTTAAACTTGACTGCATTGCATAATGTATAAAACTGGAAATTATTATGATGGTTATTAAAATGTGATGTGAGAAATTTCAAGGCATTGTCTACTTTAAATTTAAATTCTTGAATTACATTCACCGCCACTCATTTGTATAATCAAAATATTGTACCTATTTGTCTTTGCCCAATAATTCCTGAAAGGCAAATATTTATTTATTCTATATTATACGAGTAACATCAAATGTTACAGTTATTAAAAACTAATGCGATGTTATACATACTTATTTTAACACATTCATATCTAATACTTCCTATGGTTAATATGGAATAGGGAATAATAAAATATGATTAAATTTATTTAGGTATGTAGCCATAAAAAGTGAAAGAGTTCGAAAGTTCACTTCCTGCAACGCGTGCGCATAAGATATCACGGCACGCGCGGATTATAATCGCGGTGTAATACCTAACTCCGCGTTTGTGCAACACGCTTATGCAAACTGCAATCGTGCGAATCATGCGCAACGTGTGACTATTAGGGCTGCCGCTTCATACATTTCCAACAATTGATATAATACCTAACGAAGAAGTTAATGAATCGCTTTTAGGTCTAACGTTACTTCTCTTCTTTTAAGTTTCGATTGCAATGTTGTTCCGAACCAAACCAATCAATAACCTCAAAATTGCCATAATAGCAGTTTTCATAAAAATTACAATTGTTGCCCGCCTGAGTGTCCTCTACGCTTGCCGATTTGTCCGGTAAGGTTGATGCAGCCATCAGAGGCTACCAACTTTAGTCCTTACAAAAAATACAAAGATAACGGCCCTGTATAAATAGGTTTGCTATCTTAAAAGCGACATTAAGACTAAAGATACCCTCTCACTTGAAATTAGTTGCCGACTCAATTAGTTACACCCAGCAGAAACGATCGGGTTTCAAATTTCAATAGCAGTTTCCCTTCCGACCGTGAAATTACAAAATATCTCAGTAGCTTGTATTAAACGTAAATCGGTGTAGAGTATCGGAAACATTGGTGGTATTTGTGAAACGGCGTCAGTGCTGGAATATCCAGCGTTCGAAGCCGATCCGGCGCGGGCGCAGCGCTGGACTGCGACAGCTCTTCTCCACTCGGCCGTGTCATTACGAAACGAGAAAAGAAAGTTAAAAATGTTCAGTTTAGAGAATGCTACTAGTCAGAAGCAACACTGCAGCGGCTGCATTGTGGTTGTGAATGCCATGTTTAGGTCACACCACTACTGCCCGCTCCGCTCGTGATGTAATCGCAGCTTTACGTCAACTTGCTCTTTTTATAAACAACACGGTATCGAGCAAAAACGCTTCGGTGTTCTCCATTAGGATTGAGAATTTGAGAACATCATCTCATTATTATGTTTAGGTGCACGCTTCAGTTAAGCCAAGTTGTTGTGCAACTTCGGCAATCTATGCTTTTCTCAAAAACTATAGTCTCTAGTTTTAGGCACCACATGCGTGGCTAGGCAGGCTACTGGATCCTACAATGGGCTGATTATAAGAGAAATTATAAATTTAATAATCGATATTAAATTGCAATTTACATGTGCACATGTTTTAAATATTTGAACAGCCCAAACTGAAAGTCAAGTCAAGTACAGACAGCCAAATAGTACTCGATTATAGGCAAAATAAATATTTTCGAAATACTTTATCTATCTATAACAAAACATGTCGTCAATATTCAAGAGTAATTAACATAGGAGATACCACAATGTACACATACACGCAAGTTTTATCTAACACATGCACCTATTAGGGATTTATATTTGTTTTATTATTTATTTATGTATTTAATTAAACAGATTAGACCACAAAACAACGCCACTGACCACTAACGTGTTAGTGACCCCCTTACGCTATACCAGAATATCAAAATGTTTTGGTATTGCGTAAGTAAATTATGTAAAGCGGTGGATCGCATCGAGAACAAGTAGGTATGGAGTTGGGTAGGCGAGAGGTGGTCGGTGCCGCGGTAAGCCGGTAATGGTAAAAGTGTTACGCGGTGTGCTCGATTCTGTGCGCGCTCCGTGACGCAACAGCTCTGCGAATGTGTGCCAAAAGTGCAGTCGAACCTTCAATATTGGTACTGAGATCAACTCGTACGTTTCCATAGAACTTAACCTACTTACATAATCCTAATCAAATAAATCTGCGCGCTTGTTCTTGGCTGCTACTTGACTACGGCACTATTAAATAATTTGGAAGATAATCAAAATGTTTGTCTTCTAAACAACGTAATATTATTTGTCGGAAAATAATTACGTGAGATTAGTTTATTTGAAACATTTTAAATAACCACGTTGTTTTTTCTCAACAACACTAATAATGTTTCCAGCGGTTATCATCCGACGAGATAAGATAGAGTACTGTGTACTCCTTTGTTTATGCACTACACTCCAGCAAACTCGTAAGACCTTAGTTAGATAATCCATTATCTACAAAGTACTTACGGTAACTTAGGTATTTACTTACTCACACGATGCATCTATTCTTTGTCTATCCTGAGTGCTGCTACTTGAGTGATTAAGCTTAGATATTAAAGTATTTTGAAATCTCATACAAATATTAAGCAAGAAATAAATTAATGTTGATTAATATTGCAACTGATTCATGAATATAATCTTTAGGCAACAACTTTGATCCTCGTTAGAAGGTTCCATAAAGCATTCAAGGTAAGGTCAGCTAAATAATTTTGAGACAGAGTAGATAAATGTATGGTTAGAAAAACAGTAACATAACATAGGTCTGTCAGGAAATTTAAATTAAAAGGTTTCGATTTGAGAGTTGATGACTTAATTCCTCCCCATAAAGTAGTTTATATTGGGTGAAATTACAAATAATACTGTATATATAAATACCAACTTCTGCGTCTTGTGTCTTTCTTTATAGTAAAGTCGGTCATGCAAAATGACATCATTTTAGATGATCTCCAACATTATGCCCCGTTTTCGAACCTACTCGTTTATCTAAATCTTAGAGCAGTATACTTACTAATATTGTACCATTGTTTTAATTATCGATTGATACCGATATAAGTACTATTAATATCTAATGACGTAAACAACAATGTTTGAAACAATACTACGACCTTTCTCGTTTCTTGTAAGTACATACCTAACACACATCGTGTGTTAAAACCAACTCAGTTTTTTTGCTAAATACATAGTCAAGATTTGACAAAGGCGCGTTCAGAAATACATAGATCGCGATGGCCGTGGGCGGATACACGACAATGCCGTTTGGCCGGCAATGAACCCTCGCATTTGCTCTGCCGAAACAATTAGCGACGCGCTGCGAATCTAACGAGACTATTTACACAGCAGCCGTCTTGATGACACGGTAGGTACAGTACTTACACATTAAGTACGGCAGATTCCGCATTTATAACCCAACCAATGACAGGGCAATGAGGAAAAACAATAGATGTGACCGAGCGATGCTCTAATTACTAATTACACAAAGCGCGTGAAACATTTATCGTGTAAATGGTTTTTTTTTAACCAAATACATGCATATTATGATGGTACTTAGGGAATATGGGATAATGGGACCCAAGGATCCAGAAATTATTATATTGTAGTATGTATTTGTGGCTTAATCACGCAGCGTGGTGGAATAAATAATAACTAGGTATAATAATTGTTATCCCAGGGAAAACATAAACGGGAACGCGCGTGATACCGCTGGGTTGCTAGTTAACTTTGTTTTTCCACATGAGTACTTGCACCTTCACTTGCACAGAGCAACGGTAGCGGGTCTCTTTCGGGGAAGTGGGCGGCACAGACCGCTGCCTGCAAACACGCTTAGTTTGCAGGCTCGAACGTTGAGGGACTACGTAAAAAAAACAACTTTATATCTTGGGTTGATTAAGAGCATAAAAAGGTGCCAAGATGTTATGGGCAATTAGATGGCAATTTACCTTTTCCACTCCGCGGGCGGGTGAGATGTTGTTTTTTACGGAATCAAAAGTACATATATGTTTCAGCCAAGATTTATCCAAATCCGTTCACCTGTTTATACGATTGAATCTTCTAAATGATCTAAACATCCCAAATAGTAAGTAGGGACTAGGGACAGATACAAAAAAAATACGGAAGATTTTGTATGGTAAATTCGGTAAATTAAACTTCGCAGCAAAGCAGTTTCGAGTTCTTAGCTCCAGTTATCATAACCTAGGTAGATAGGTACCTAATTGATTTTCGATGTAGCCACAGTGTGGGCGGCAAGGAGACTGACGCAACACGAACGTCATGCCGGGGCCGTGGACTGAAACCTCCATCTTTGCGTCAAATATGTAGTCTCCAGTGTTATAAGAGCATCGCATCGAAGCATAATGGCATCTCCACATTGAGCAACAGCACGTTCAAGGCGAGCCACATATTAAAAATCTAAACAGTATTGCGTGTTTGGAAAGCTGCACCTTGAGGACGAGTCTTGGGCGATCATATATCGGAGGGGCGTGTGGTGTGGCGATCGGGCAGCACGTCCTCACTTCGAGGCCGTTGCGCTTCGAGGGAACAAAGGGTTGACTCACGTCCGGGCTCCAGTCGTCGGAGAAAGGAGCCGGGCTATAAATAGTACAGCGGCGGTTACGACTGGGGCCGTTGGACCTGGCCTACGCAGCTCGCGTCTTGCCCTCTTGCCCTGCCTCGAGCTGCCCAGTCAAATCAACGCCCCACCCCAAGTGCCAACACTCCGCTCAATTAAATCTGCACAGAAACTCATTCTGTAGTAGTAAACTGGCGAATCATTTTCTGGTATTAAATAGTATAGTTCTTATCCTTACTTCATACAATTATATATATATACTACTTAAACTATTATTATATTATAAACGCTTGACACGTTTTAATAGTCAATATTCACGTCTATTCGCTAGAAGTGGTAATCTGTAATCTAAACAGCTCAATCGTATTCCATTGAAGCATTTTCCACTTGCGTCTTGGCATTGTCTAGCAATATATTACATAATTTACACAACGGGTACGTGGTTAGGTGATTACTTATATGGCGGTATCTGTCGACTCGATCATCTGTAATAGTAATCACTACAGGTCAGGGACAGGTTATCGAATCGATCAAAAAGTACCAGCTGAATGTTAGGTTAGGTAGTAAAGTAGCAGTGCCATAAGAAAAATATTGAGTTCCACGCGGTTATCGCATTTCGCCAATGGAACATGAGAGGAAATACTTATTCTTAAGTTACTTATAACGTACAAACGAACGCTGAGTTAGCACTAGTGGGCTCCCACGATCGAGTCTTATTGTTTGCGCTGCACTCGAAGGTTTCTGCAACGTCTATATAGGTGTTGGGAAACGCCGACGAGACGGGGAGGTGTCGACTTTGAGACTGCAATCGGCTGTTTGAGAAACCTTTCGAGTTTAGATTACGAAAACTATGCAAAGTTAGTTTTTACATGAATACAATTATGCAGAAAATTACAAGTTGATCAAACACTTAGATAAATGAGTGAGTACTCAGGACCTTTTGTAAAGTAATCAAGTGGGTACCATCCTGTAGATCGTCTGAGTAGCTACAGCATCGAGCATACATCCAATACCTACAACCTAAATTACAAATTTTCTAGCGAAAAATAAGACTAAGTAACAGGTTTGTGGATGCCTAATTTATGAAATCAGATAATAAGTTAATATTTCGGTTATATTGCAGCGCCATACAAATACAATCGGTCTTTATCAGCACACGTGGAGAGTTAATCGCGTCGCGTGACGACCTCCACAATAGTTAAAGTGTGTAGTGTTTTTGGTTGCAATCCAAAACATTTTGCTAGGACTCAAACTCAAATCTCATTTTAGCTCTACCACCGGGTTCTTAACCTACATGCTAATAATGATATATCTGGCATTATAAGCTAACACTCAAAAGTACATAGGTAGGAGGTAGGTAGGTACTTCAATAACACTTTAGAACTTGAGTAATATATTCATTGCGTAGTTTTGAATAACACATTTGTTAATAATCAAAGTGTAATAATGTGTTAGGTCAGCAATATTCGCGAGTTGCGTGCGAGAGTAGCGCGAGCTCACGCTCCGCCGCCCCACGTGATTACACGCCTTACTGACCAACTAACAACTAGCGAAATACCTAACTAACCACTTCAAACCACTTGCATTATGGCCGAAATAACTTATTGCATATCGCTAATTGCATGAAAACATCAGACTCATTCAGCGAGTAGTTTAAAATTGATAGATGGTTTTGATATTGACATGAGGCATATGCAGCAATGAGAAGTAAGCCAATATTTTTTGACTTTGTGGTGAAATCCGTGGCGTGTACATATGGCAGTAGATAGGAAACTGCCAGAATTGGTATGAGTATAAATAGATAAGGTGATAATGACTTCCCAGAGGATAGAATATGATACGAGCATACTGTAGACAAATTATGCATAATGATTAGGGAGAAACCACTGGCTCCTAAAATACAGTTCTCACAAAATGTTTTATGCCGATAAAAGTATTATTATTATTATTACTGTATAAGCACAACAAGCTGACTGGGTGTTGAAGTCTTTTGAAAAGGACTTTTAACAGAGCTGGTTTTGGATAACATACGTACTACTTACGTCTGAAAAAGATATTTTCACTCAAAATCAAAAACTCATTTATTCAGTTTAGGCCCTAATAAGGCACTTATGAATGTCAACAGTTACAGTTTTACAATAGACTCTACTACCACTAAATACAAACTCCACCGTCTCAGCAAAAAGCGAAATGCAGAAGACCCAAGGACCTTGCTCACGGGTAATAAACTGATTAGCATTTTAAACTTCACAAATTTTCATTCGAATGGTTTATAGATGGGGGAAGAGAGATCCTGCTAACAATTATCTGAGATTCACCACCAATGGATTTGGGACAACGATGGAGATACGGGACAAAGGGCTCTTTATCTGGATTCAAAAGTGGTACAAAAAATATGGCGAGCGGTTGTATTTGTAAATAGACGGCAGGTAGACGGTTGTAGGTGTATTCACGTGTTCAACGGTTTAAAAAGAGTTTTTTTTAGGGACCGAAACTACAGAAATATAAAAAAAAACTACACGATGCACCTTTCAAAATTCCCACTGCAATTCAATACGGTAGGTTTATTTTATTATTACAAAATTAGACGAGGGCACGACGCAGTAGGACACATAGGTTAAGGGTAAATCTTCGGTTGGAGCGCGAAATTCAAATTTTATCACGTTTTTTGCAAATTGCAGCTCAGTTATAGGTCGTAAGTTATCAACATGTTATTTGCGAGAAGAATGGTAGTATATTTACCGATTAATAACAAAAGAAATCATCAACATATTCCTCCAAGGTATATTAGTAACATTTTCATGAAATAGTAGTATATGTCAGTAATATACCTTGGAGGAACTTTCGCAATAATATATTTAAAATAAATATCACCTCGTAACCTGCCTGTATAGGAGTGATTATAAGATTTAAAAATAATATTATGTAGGTACCTACGTTGAACACCCCAATAGTGTCGCCTATTTACTCCGTAAATAGAACCCGATACAAAACAGAACAAACCCTGAACAACAAGTGTCTTTTACGCAAAGTAAAAAGACCACAAAAACTTGAGCAGGTAGCGTGTAGCGTTTATAACGATACAAACAATTTATAACTATATGTTGTAGTCAATAAAACCGGTTATTCTTCAACACAAAAAAAAAGTTTAAACCAGCTATACGGATTTGATCTTTATTAAGATTCATTTAGCTTCAATTCTCTAAACTTTCGGGCGAGTATAATATGTGCCACTTCACTAAAAGGGATGTCCATATACACCCCTGCCGAGATTTGAAAAGGACCAAGCATTTATTATAATTTACATTCATCGCTTAGTAGGTAAAGCTGGGCCCTAAAATAAAACAAAGAGATTATGTATTTTAATACATAATCTCTTGGCCTGGTAAGGCTAGAGAAGGGTATAGATGAGACGAGGCCAAGATAAAATGGATAGATACCTACATACGTCACGTTATGGTTTTTATTTGTAAGTATTTTAGATGATTAACATTTTAAAATCTTTATGATTGAATTTTTGCGCAACCAAATGCAACCATGTGGCTTTGCACTAAATTCCACGCGGAGCGAGAGAAACCTAGCGAAGAGACGTATGAAGGTATGAAGTCTATACAGTACATATTTTTATACTATAACCTTCCCTGAAGTATATATATAGCTAACCCGCGTGAAAGAAACACTCAAATCGGTCGATCGATTTGAGACATAACATAAAAACATGGGTGAAATACATAACTCCTTTTTTTACATAGGTGGTTAAAAACTAAACCATACCTATTTGAATATAAAGTGAGTAATTCATTACATAACTACCGGTCTTATTGCTAAGTTAATCGAACGTTTACTTAACCTTATACTTTGTTACTTTTACTTTTACAAGGAAACTGCACACAGCCTGCGTTAGATGCTTGGTCTTACTATAGTAAGGGGTCTATTCTAAAAGTTTATATAACAACGAGAACGAGGCGTTTATAAGTATTAAGGTTTAGTGTAAATTGGCTGAAATATGATGATGGTTGTTTAAGATGTTGGAATAAACCATTCCACGTGGCCGCGCGGATAAAACTCGAATGCTCAGCTACCCGTGCGAAGCCGGGGCGGGTCGCTAGTACTGCATAAAATAGATTTTTTATTTTGTTATTATTTGAATTGGCCTTTGTTTGACAAAAGTCTCATCGCCCCATGCAAATAGTTTCGCAATGTCTGTATGTTATATGATATTTGAAAACGATTGCCAAGTTCGACTCGGACTCGCGCACGTAGGATTCCATACTACAATACGTTATATTCATTGGTTCACATATAGCACAGCACTGTTGGAAAGATGGATGCGTGCTATGGAAGCTTGTTATGGATGGTCGCGAGTGGAGTAGCTATGTGCAGAGCAGATCACTGCAGTAGACGTATCTTCATAGCAATCTTACTCGCTCCGCTATAATATAACTTAGCATTACTGGAAACGGTCATCAAGACTAAAAATCATCGAAACTTTTTCTTTTCGTACTGACGGACACGTGGGCGCTATACTGCCCTCTTATGCTGCAACCACACTTGGCCAGTGTAGACCTTATACCGTCTACACAAAGTGTTTATTTGCCGAAACTTGCCAAATACGAATAGCCAAGTGTGGTGCACCATTACGTTAGGTAAATAAGTTAACCAAAATTTTAAACACTTTCGCAATTTTCATTTGATAGGTACCTCGTTGATTTTTTTATCGATTTCGAGAATAAGCCCTCGTCTTGCAACTTCAGTGGCAACATGAAGCGGGCGCGCGCGCACTGCACGCAAGCAAGACGCAAGTCACACCAACTGGTTTTACTTATTTTCCGTATCATGTAATTATGGAAGCAAGAACATTGACTTAGATTGTAATGGTACAGGCAGCAACCTAACGTCCAGAATTGCGGCGTACGGAAATTGAACGGTATAACCTTTAAATCATAAGGCCCTAAAGAAAGTGTGGAGTGGATAAACACGTGTAATTAAATAAAAAAATGAGTAGGTCACAAATGATTGTACCTATAATATTATATTTTGTTAGGTTTTTTTGTCAAGTACCTACTACTGTCTACCTATTACGGTTTATGAGATACTGCGAGTCTCAGTAATATGGTTTCGTTGCCCCCTTTGGGTACGGAACCCTAAAAAATACACATTCATGACACTTAAACAGCACCAAAACACAAAAACTTTTAGAAGGCTGATAAATAAATAGATGCATCAGTAAGTAATCCTCCTCCTTTGACAGTAAATAACCACAAGAACCGGTTTTTGGTTCCTATAGCCACTTGGAACCGGGTACTCGGTAATAATAATGCCATGCACATGTAAGATTTTACATATTTGGCATTATTATTAATACAAAAAAAACACAAAATAATATAAATCTATAACGAACCTGAAGAACCGGTTTTTTAAACCGGAAAATCGGATCCATGCCCTAGAAGGTGAGTATTCTTACCTATTTACTGTTCATGTAGGTACTGTTTTACGTTAAGTACCTACTTACTTCCGGATTTCCAGGAAACAGTGGTTCTTTCAGGAAAAGTAAATCTTACACACGACAATAGATTACCTAGGAATAATACGTACCCAGGTAGAGTAGGTATCCAATGGTATTTTAAAGGAAATAAAATATCTAAACAAGAATAACCAGTAGGTACCCTATGGGGATATACAAAATTACCTTTTAATATCCTTCAATTTTGTAAAAAGGTTGATATGGTGCTAATGGTGTTCGCACCAGTATCATCTACCTATTAGAGTATCTATAAGTTAGTAGGTAGGTACCTGGTCTACGTACTACCTTTTATTGGCACTAGCTAACCGGAGGTGGCAGATTACTTGAAAATAAATGAAGAAAATTCGATACCTACTTGTACCTAGCCGTAGCTTCGGCGGTCTTTATAGTTACAAAGCGATACTTATTTTGCTCTATGTTTTGGCTTCATACCTACACTTTCTCACGTAGTTAGGTAAATAAATATATATGTCAATTATTAATATAGTCATTACGTGTATGTAATGATCCCTTTGTATGAAATAAAGATTTTTTTACTTTTTTTTAAATACATAAAATAATACATCAATCTTGTTAGTACCTACCACAGATTTATAAACAATAGGCTACCTACCTTTCTTCTCACAAAAATAAAACTAGAGCAAGCCAAGAAATAGATAATAGGTAGGTTACCTACGCTCGAGACGGGACCATATTATAAAAAAGAACGAAAATATAATTCAAACCAATTTTAAATGCCTGTGTAGATGGACTTTTGAAAAAAAAGAAGAAGAAATGAGAATTTTGATAAAATATGAGTTTTCAAATGACGTGAAGAAATATACATTTTCGTGTTTTCTATTTGATCAAATTACTTGAAAGTAGGTATATGGCCGGCATTACACAAATGAATATGGAGATAACCTTGTTTATCGCTGAAAAAATCACAACAATAATATGTAGGTAGGTTGGTAACCTAAAAAATCGTAGTTGCAATCAT
This sequence comes from Tethea ocularis, assembly GCA_963555595.1. Taxonomy (NCBI): domain Eukaryota; kingdom Metazoa; phylum Arthropoda; class Insecta; order Lepidoptera; family Drepanidae; genus Tethea; species Tethea ocularis. The sequence goes on along the minus strand of OY741972.1, from coordinate 5,234,506 downwards.
AATACCCAAGACATATAAACGGCTAAACGAATGAATTCCTAACTACACGACAGTCATAGGTAGGTGATCAGCAAACAATTTAGGTTATAATTTATAATATGTAATGTAGGTAGGTAGGGACCTTACCTACCTAACTGTCCAAACAATTAATTGAAGAAGTTGAACAAGTCGCATCGTCTCTCGTTGTTGTTGCAACAACAAATTAACATTATTGAATTCAGATTTTAGAGAAGCAAATTATGTGTCATTTATCATTATATTCAATCATTCAGATTTTCTTAGATAAAAAATGTTGCCTACGCAAAATACATACCTTCAACAACAGATCACCAAAATCGTACAGCGCAGACTGATGCATTATGGCAGTAGACATCATGTAAAACCAACTCGACACTCAATCCAGGTTTCGTTGCAATAATTGTTTCAAAAATCTGTAAACTGATCCACTGAAGCACGAATTGAAAGGTCGTCGAACTCACTGTAATTTTTTAGGTTAGATATTTGAATGTCCACGGTATTTTAAACAAGAATTTTAGGAAAACCTATATAAATACAGTTCTTGTAATAATATTGTAAAATCGTTGTGCTTTTGTTTTTTCGTATGGTAACCGACCACAGATTGTGTCTGAACTAGATGGCCGAGAGCGGCGATTTTTTTAACTGCACCCTCCACGATTGAATCAAATAAGTATTTTTGAACACAATTTCGCAATCGTTGCGAAAATGTACAAAACAGTCCTTTGTTTCGAAATGTCTCCTTCACTTTTATTTTTCGCGTCTATACGGAAATTCACAACTTGGTCAAATCTGCGCGAACTGCCTCAAATTAAATTTTAATAATAAGAACTTTTTCTATTTATCGACTAAATACTCCAAAACTTTTTAAGTCTGGCTGTATAAATCGCAAGTTTAAAAAAATAAATCGCAAAGTCAACGTCCGCGCAAGACGCACCACACGTTCATACCGTATCACGCTTGCTCGCGCACTGAACTTGTTGATTCGCTTGCTCTCTTCGTTTGCCGAGCAGCGAGACTCACCCGCCGCCGCGCGCCGCGCCGCTACCACCGGTGCCGGCAGGCGGTAGCGGGCGGGTGAGTTTTGTTTTCAAACCAACAACAGTGCGGGCGAGCGATGCGATCACGTTTTGGAGCGAGATTCGTTTTTCATTCGGGTGTGTTCGGCAAAATTCGGCCAAAATACTATAACCGCCAGTTTCTGAAAGCCCTATCGAAGTTACGAAGTTAGGTATAGTATAGTCTACGCCAAATTTTATATAACAACATTGCCGTATAGGGTAGCCTAACCTTACACCTTTCCTCTCCTATTTTACAACAAATTTTAGACAAGGTAGGTATATTACTCACATATACGACTATTTCATGAAAATGTTACTAATATACCTTGGAGGAATGTGTTAATGATTTCTTTTGTTATTAATCAGTAAATTTGAAAATCTGTCGCCAAGCACCTTTCGGTGTGTTCCGACAGCTGCACTTGAGAGCCAGTTCCTTTCTAGGCGTTGTGTGCTTACCATCATCGGCCACATCATCACTGACTACGGTGAGATTGTGGCCAAACACAGGCCTATAAAAAATTAAAAAAAAAATACTTCTACTATTCTTGTCGCAAATAACATGTTGATAACTTACAACCTATAACTGAGCTACATTTAGCAAAAAACGTGATAAAATTTGAATTTAACGCTCCAACCGAACGTTTACCCTTAAGGGAACTATTTTAAATAGGCAGTAAAGATGAGTGCTTAGTTCTTCTTGAACTCTGAAACAGATTAATTTAATTCGATCCGAAACAAGTCCAATAAAAGAAGAAATAAACGAAAAAGGAGTACCTACTTATTTAGGTGTTTATCTACTCTCATATCGTAATGTTCTAATTATGAAATCAAAAACAGTACTTTAATGACCCACTTTAGGCACACCCGTGTATAATGAAATTAAAAAAATATATTATAGTACAGCTTTCTTCCCAAGATAATGCTATAAAATAACTTTTTTTCTATTAAAGTACAAGTATTTGGACTGTCTGGCCACTCATAATGTTTTTTGGGTTTAAGGGTATACCTTCGGTTCTAGCGCGAAATTCAAATTTTATCACGTTTTTTGCTAATTGCAGCTCAGTTATAGGTCGTAAGTTATCAACATGTTATTTGCGAGAAGAATGGTAGTATATTTACTGATTAATAACAAAAGAAATCATCAAGATATTCCTCCAAGATACTACTACTGGTATATTACTGACATATACGACTATTTCATGAAAATGTTACTAATATACCTTGGAGGAATATCTTGATGATTTCTTTTGTTATTAATCAGTAAATATACTACCATTCTTCTCGTAAATAACATGTTGATAACTTACGATTACGACCTAAAACTGAGCTGCAATTTGCAAAAAACGTGATAAAATTTGAATTTCGCGCTCCAACCGAACGTTCCCCCTTAAAACTTCAATTACTGTCAGTCAACTTGTCAAACGAATTATTAAAGAAAAAAAACATTATAAGTGGTCAGACATCAGGACTAAACAATGGGTAGTTGACTGACACATCAAATCAGCTACTTTTTAATAAATGTCAAAACGATAGTTTATAAGGAATTTTGTATGAAACATTACATTATGACGTCATAGTTTCACAGCATCAAATCATCTACTCTTAGTGGTTCCACTGGTAATTAAAAATCATAAAAAGCATTAAATTTACAACGTATTTGATATTTCCACGTGTTTTTAGATGTTTTATGCATTGGTTAGTGTTTGGTCATTTATTTTTGACAGTGTCAACTACCCTATTACGAAACAATCAGTATCAATTCAATTTTTGAAGCAAATTTAATTTGTCTGTGGTCGCGTATGCGGTAGAGATCCTCAGCTTAGGAGTTTTTCTCCACACGGATTTGGGCGCCATGATGATTAATGTTTGTTTATTTTATTGATTTTTTGCATACATATTTTTTTTGGCCAAAAATGACAGAAAAATAGCAGTGATACTAAGGTGAAATAAACTTGGATCTGAAATTGTGGAGACGGCAATGGAAATGACGAATAATCGATACCCGTAAGTCATGAAAACCTATGACAAAATATTATCGATTTTTTACCTTTAAATTACATTATTAGATGAGTTTAGATAAAGTACTAACTACTACTACTGTATGATACTGCACATAATTAGGTATTAAAAACTCTGTGATACTATTAAGAACCTTTATTTCACAGTTTATTTCAAGTGTAAACAGAGAAATACTATATGGCACCTTTATGGTTTCATTAAAAAAAAATACATTTAGAGTTGTTAAACAGTAATAAATAAGATATAGGTAAGCACCTAAGGTTCTTAATGTTATTGTCAGCCTGTAGGTATCTAATCCACCCACTGCTGCATGCATGCTTGCATTACCCGTCTTCCCTTTTCAATGTGTCTCGCTCGGGTCTGTGCGGTTCGCATTTTGGTCTTTGCTGCGAATCCCCTCGATATTATTGAACATAGCAAATGTAGCAAAAGGAAAGAACAAACTATAGGTTTTCGGTAAGGAAGTAGGTACCTGTATACCGACTGCTTACTAAAAATGAGTGGTCGGAGTGGTGTTACAAAAAGTTGCGATTTAGAGCTGGTTCTACCAATCGAGATGTCCCGCCCGCGCCCGCGCCCGCCTTCAGGCATAAGTCATATTCGTAAGCGGAGCGAGAAAAAAAATTTTTTTTTCAATAGTCTAGAAAATGTCAGAAATAAATGACCAAACACTAACCAATGCATAAAACATCTAAAAACACATGGAAACATCAAATATGTTGTACATTTAATGCTTTCTATGATTTTTAATTACCAGTAGAACCACTAAGAGTAAATCATTTGATGCTGTGAAACGATGACGTCATAGCTTAGTATTTCATACAATATTCCATGTAACCGATCGTTTTGACATTTATTAAAAAGTTGCTGATTTGATATGCCAGGAAACTACCCTATTTTGCTTGCTATGCACTCAAGTAAAAACTATAATTTGTTTTATAGGTGATAATGTTTAAATGACGTGTAACTAACTATGAGCTAATAACTAATTTTCACTTGGGAATCAGGTAACCTATTTCATGTAACACATTGACACTCGTACACCAACCGAAGTATTTCCCAATTTCGAAAGACCGTCGTTAGTGATAGGTAGCCTAGATTGTGGCAGTGTTGACCATAGGAAGACTACCCCAAAAAAATGTTTTTCATTTCTATGGGCTTGAGATAAAGCATGACAGGCTGATAGATAATAATTTACGATACTACCGTATTCCGCTGGGTGTTATCACTGTGGCACGAAGCTACTGGTTGCCGCGTCCGCGTCCCCGAACAACTTTTTATTATGGCATTCGTTGGTTGCAAACCCGTTTGACGGTTTTAGTGTTATGCGCTATGTTGCACAGGCGCACACCGAGCTTACGGGAATCGGAATTGGCCCTTAGTTACAATGTTGATCAACACGTTTTATCCTTCATACTTTATTTACCTGTCGAATGGTCCAAGAGATAATTAATTACATTTCTATTAAATTGTTAATTGTAATAAACAAACATCATCAGAGAATGACAACAACAATGCTGCATGTAATTATGGTGTTAGATTCGATGGGGTGTTTTCCTAGGACATGACCTACCAACGCGTTCCGACCACCAATGCGTTCAGTTATGAATAAATGTTGCCACACACAATGCTGAAGAGTTTGTTTGTTTGGTTGAACGCGCTAATCTTCGGAGTTAGGTACCTACTTGTCTGATTTGATATGGGGATGGGGATAGCTAGTATTAAATATTTTGGTATTATTTACCCACGGATTTTTAAACAATTATTTTGTTTCATATCAATTATGTAGATACCTATTTAATATTTTAAATCTATTTTTTAAACTTTTAACGTAGACACGAGAAGTAAAGTTGCAATTTAATTCCATCGAATGTTCATTATTAACTAGAAAAGATTAGTACATTTGCAGTAAATAAATATAGAAGGAAACCGTAGGTTACCTAATTAATGTAATTGCCGATATGGTACTAACATATCGCCGGAAATAGTCGGCGACAAAATAACAAGCTTTGTTTTAATCAGCCGCTTTACGTGACCCGTAGTGCTAACTTCCTGTAAAAATGTACCTAATCACTTTACTTAATTATAACATATTTCTATCGAATTTTGCAGCACGTGCAAGTTATTCTCCTACGGAAAAACACAATTTATGGTTTTTCTAGGCTGATCCCTAAATTAAATGGTAACGAGTAAATAAAAATATTACATTTCTTTTAGTTTGCAAAAATAACAAAGCTTATGCTATAGTATAACTAACTATACTCTCTCATGGGAAATATTTTGAAAGGTGAGCTGAAATGTGAACTCGAGAGTGTTTGTTTTCAGGAATCCTTAATGAAATCTGTGAAACCTTTTTTATGTTGTTTACATATTTAGATCACACTTAAGTATGATTTGGTTGAATCACTTATGGAACTTATATAAATGTAGTACTTAACAATATAAATAATTATGATATAAATTATACATTACAATGTTGGGAAAACAGGGCATATTAAAATCAAATTAATAAATAAATCTCCTTTTCCAAGATCGAAAATTTTCACACATTCTAATTATACGAGGACAGCTGTCGACTCGTCATGTATGCAAGTCCCAATGTGCGTAATGCGGAACCTTATGTCATAACAATGTGTAAACTTGACCACTTTGTATAATGGGTCAGTGTCAAGTGACGATCACGTAGTGCTTACTCCTAAACTTATGGCGCTTGGAAATACAATACATTGTGTGCAAACATCGTTTGTAGGTAGCTGAGCTGATAGTGCCCGGTGGCTAAGCTTACGCTATGCACACACAATTAGTGAATCAGCATTTGCTTGCTCATTTATTCATTTGTAACCTTGAAAGAATGCATAATTTTGACGCGACACATTCCTATTAATGTATTCAAGTCGTTGGTTTTCGACAGTAAATCTAACATCACACACACAACCACATATTTTAAATCTTTTCATAGAATTGATTATAGCCAGGGCCACAAATAGTTATTTATTTAAATGCCGCTCGTGGTTTTAACAGCGTAGCCGAGGGATCTAATTCTTTACGGTAAGTTATTCCAGGGTAATGGTTCATCTATGTGCCAAATTTAATCTGAATCTTTATATGCATTAGGATGCGATTATTCTGTTTTTTTGAGTCTGCCTCTTGGGGATGCCGAACGACGACGATAGCGTTCTAGCTTAATTAGAATCTAATCCTATACAAGGTCGGGATAATACCATCAATACCTCACAATACCGACATAACGATATTACGAATGTTCCGACAACTGCACTTGAAAGCCTGTTTCCCTTCTTTGGAAAAGGAGTAAATGCAAGAAGTTTTAAACACAGCTGGGGCGCCCACAGGTTTGAGAACCACAATTCCAGGTAAAACAATAGATAGGAAGGAAGGGTCGCCATAACTAATAAAACTTACAAATTCAACTAGTAGAACTGCATTGTAAAAAAAAACGTTCAACAATAGAAATTTCCATCTAACCCAAAAGCAACTTTTCGTAATAGTTTTACATAAACAAGGAAACAAAATTTCGAACAATAGACAAAATAAAATGTATTTCTCTAACTGACAAAAGAGAATTTAAATAGCATTTACAATGGCGGCCGACGTTAGAACGTAAAATGTGTAAATAATAATATTAGACTTTTACCATCTAAGGTAGTTAGTGCACTGTCTATAATCTATCTGTTGTGCAACGACTAAACCTTAATAGGTAAAAGCACCTACCTAACTTTTAATGTAACTTGATGCGTATCTATCTGCGCATAGGTGATTGGGTTTTAAATGTGCGGAGAGGTAACTCTATGGAGTGCTCAATACAAATTATTATGTCTAAGCATTTATTCATTTTATTATATTTATTAAAATACTTCCTCAAGGCTTCCAGCCTACTGGCTGGCAGCGTTTCCCCTTTGGATGAGCAAGCTAATGCGTCGACGTAAAAGGTCTCCTCGATGAGTTTGGATGATAATCAAATAGAAGGTATATTCAGGAAATAGGCTAAATTCTGATACCTCTGAATGACTTTAACGTACATAATACATTATTTATCTTCGCTTGCCCGATAATTACCTTTAACATAAAATGTGCATTGTACGATGATAACAACTAAGGTGACATTGTTATTCAATTTGATATTACTTTTATGTATTTTGTAGACATCATGCCACAAATTGTATGCATTTTTATGGCATGTATTTATTGCATGGAATAGAATAAATAAGCATTATCCGTCTTATGTATATTTGATAATTTATATAATTACACAACTTATTCATAATGACTATAAGCTATTGTATAAATGTTGTTACAGGCGCGGACGTCGCTTATCATATACAAAACACTGCAGAACGCAATTCAATACGAGAGCCGATAATAATTTATTGTTCTAAATATCAATGTAACGCTAACAAAAAATAATTTACTACGTCTCAACACAAGTGCATAATTGACAGTAGCAACATTGATATAATAATTTCTAATGACTTTAAAACGTGTTTTCGCGATAAGACCAATGCGTATGTTATGAGCTCCTGTTGCTCTGTTTTTGCCAAATTTGTACAAAATATGTATGTATATAAAGTCATAACACATAATGCCTTTATACAGGTTGAATAAGAGCTGCTTGAGAAGTAGATCGCTAATCGGACGCCATGTTTGGTCATGTTTTCCGAGAAGAAAAACATTAATTATTTTGATTTTCCTAAATTGTTATTGTTCATCTTAACTTGCCTATGTTGTTAAGTTTATGTGTGAGAGAGAACTATCATGTATATTATAAAAAAATAATACTTGACTTACCTAGGTATTAGGTATGCTATGTTTTATTATAAGTAAATACAGGTGATAAAAAAATAAGTAACATTGTAATATGATCTTGAAAGATATCATAACTAATATTTCTGCATAGGTACTCCCACCACGTTGAAACGAAAGAACGGATCGATTTGATATTTTGCACGGGTATAGCTATTGACAGAAAGACTTAGGTACTAATAGGTACGTAAACAAGATTATTTTTTCTATCTTGAACACGAAACCTCAGGACGAATAGGTAGTAGTAAAAATAAATAAAAATTTGCACATCGGTCCTCACATTTCCTTGAATATAAACCTGGGGGGTTAATATAATATCGCCACTCAAACATTATCTGTTTCGCTTAAAATTGGGCTAAATTACAAATAATATGAGGATAGTTGACAGGTCGGATGATATGCTATCCGAAACATTATAAAGCTGCAAATTTGGCGATATTGACCCCCTGATATGATTACAAAAAAACTTTGTGGTATCATACCACTAAAATTACAATACTAGTTATGTCCTAACCAACTATATTTTGTACTTGTTTATTATTATTGTAAATATTTGTATAACGTTCGAGATCTCATTGAAAGACACGTGTAGTCTACGTGTTGTCTAATAAAGTGCTATTTCCTATCGCGATTACAATCTATGATTTAATAAATAATTTGCACTGTTCGTACAATGAGTCGCAAAAAATGATGAATTTACTGAAAGCCATTTTCCATTTCCATTATAGGGATGTGGTGTGGACCTTGACAACATGCATTTAAGTATCAGACATAAATAATTTAATGTATACAGATATTTAAACTGTAAATAATACCAAATTAAAAAAGTTCAGTCGATTTTTAAGTCTTGCTTTAACATTATTTTCATATACCTATGTGATTGCGATTGTGCTAATCATAACAAAAAAAATACAATGACATTTGAATGTTAAATGGCATAAAGGTTATTTAGTACAATTCCAGATTGTTTCGATGGTGCAAAACCCTATGCCACATTCTCCTTATGGTGTATCGACAGTTTGTAAAGGGCAGCTCGTCGATTACCTCGAGACGATGCTGACCTCCTGATTACTGCCGGGTTCCTGCATGCAGCTGTAGCACATACATAATGGGTAAATATTAAAAAGATGAAATGCCAAGTGCGGGCAATGTTACTTTCAATAGGTACGCACGTATTTGGCGGATCAGGAAGCAGATCTTATAATGTATTTCCTGATACGATGCGGGACAATGTAACATACAACGTGGAGTATGAGACGATATTTAATCAAGTGTCTTGTCCTACTACAGTAGGTAGGTATAAGAGGTTTTGATAAAATTTAACACTATTTTAACAACATCGACCTGCATTTGACTGCAAATTATGCATATGATTTCCTCTAATCACACAGAAATCCGGAGAAGAACGAACCTTACTGACATAGGTAACTGAAGTGATTGCTAGAAGAAAGTGGAAGTGAGCAGGCCATATATGCTGTAGACAGGACCACAGATAGGGTAGATGAGTGCTTGAGTGGAGATCCAGAGTTGGGCAAAGAAATGTGGACAGGCAACGAATTCGTTGGACTGATGACCTGGTTAATATCGCAGGGAAAAATTGGATGCGGAAGGCACAAGACCGCAAGGAATGGCGTGTATTAGAAGAGACCTACACTCAGCATTGGGTGGCCAAGGGTTGAAAAGAAGATTTCCTCAAATAATAAGGATATCTATACTAATATTATAAAGAGGAAAGATTTGATTGTTTGTTTGCATTGAATAGGCTCCGAAACTACTGAACCGGTTTGAAAAATTCTTTCACTAATAGGAAGCTACATTATTCCCGAAGGTTATAGGCTACTTTTTTTATCCCGGGAACGCGAGTGAAACCGCGCGGAACAGCTAGTCGTTAATAAACATGCTTAAAATTTAAGAGAACTAGGATAGTCTTTGATTGATTTAGCGTTACATTGAGTCCGCATTGTTTCCTTAACCTTTACCTCATCTATCGTAGCTGTTCGTAGCGATACGTGAGATATGTATTTACTATACTTATACGTACCTACTTATTTACGATATTGTGATATTGGTTCTTATATTCATTATATTTCGTTATGGATTGGTTTTAGAAGTAATTTTTAGGCAGTATATTGTATGTCAATAAAGCGAAAATGTCAATAGAGCACACGTCGTTATTAATTATCGTTTAATAATTTATCTGCAACATTGCTACGTCATTACTACTTACTATTGTGTAATTAAGTATTACAGTGTTACAACATGACCGAGTTTGTACTATATTCGTGTACGAAATCGTGCATCGAACGCACGCACGACATACCAAACCAACCAAATGTGCAAAAAATAGATGTTTACGTGATTCGCCGCAATTAGTCCCATGCGTGCAATCGTAATCGTTTCGTCATAGAGTAGCTAAATCAACACTGTTATTGGATTAGGTTTCTGACATCGATAAGTAAATATATTTACTTACTATTTACATAATCTACCTCATTAGTTTGTGCTTAAAAATGTTTGAGTACTAACGTCATGACAAAACCTACAAATTAGCACTTGAGACTATTAGTCGAGCTAAGTTAAACCAGGCCGTTTAGAATTAACTTCAATCTCTTATTGTGTTATTTCTTTTTACTATTTTCTGGTTCTATTTGCTTATCAGTACTGGAAAAAACCGCAGAAATTCCGGTGTGGAGTGCTTATGTACTTACTATGTAATTACTGGGATTTACAGCGGATATTTATAATGGAGATTAGAGAAGCATGCTGCAATAATCAAACGTTCTCGAAGTCGGTCGATTCCCTTTTGGATGTTTAGAATTATCCTAAAGAAGAATCCTTGATGTTGTGCAAAACAACAGTGCTACCGAGTTGTAAGTTGTAAGGAAATGATGATGAATTTAATTGAATTTCTCTGTTCTATTTCATTATCTGGAATTATATCAATGGACTAATGAATGGATGGCTTACTTGCCTCATTTGTTATTAGTTTGTCTCGTCAATATGTATAAATGACTAACTTTCCGCCACGAGGTTTCCCGCGATTCTCTGTCATATTTCTAAAAGTTGTTATAAAAGGAAGTCCATGCAAAAAGTTCAAGTGGCTAGTCTCTGTATTTTATACTGTGCGCTGTCAGCCAGCTAGTTCCTCACATTTGTACAATAAAATGATTTTCCTTTTTCTTACCCGGTGGCCCAGCCGCTAATCGGTCTCTACAGTAGGTATAAATGCTCTAACGTCCCCGCTGAATTTTAAACACATTTATTTTGTAATTCTAATGTAGGTTTAGTTGCAACATTCTAATGTTTATATAGGTGCGGGCGTTGGTAGTAGGTAAGTAAATAAGTAAGTAGCAGTTCAAAAAGAAAATGTATAATCCAAGAATAATACATACCTACTGTTCAACCTAGTATATTGACATATTCCAATTATAAGTTCTTGTATGTACTCACTCACTAGGTTCACCGCGGAATTCTTGGAACAATTTATTTTATATTTTGTTTATTTTCATTGCATTAAAACTATTTAAAACCATTCATCATCAGCCTTTCTGAGTTCACTGTTGGGCATACATAGGCCTGTCTGTCCGGTCCGGGCTCTATTTTATGGTCGTCATTCCAAAGGGTAGGATAGAAGAGTCTTTCAATATAAGCTGGCTTGTTTATTGACTCACAGAATCTAACTGAGTAGGAAGTTTTAAAATCTGTACACAGATTCACAAATGGATACTTTGTATCTATAGTATATATCAGTCAAGGTAAACATAGTTTGCTAAATTGTAACGGGCAGAACTTACAATAAGCATAACATTATAGTTACTTACGTGCAATCCAGTATCTATACATAATATATGATTTTAATTCATTGGTACCTACACTACAGCAGCGCGATGTACTTTTAAAATTATTAAGGGATCATTAAAAATATACGATGTAATCAATAATACTTGTACTCAAGGAAACTCGACATAAAATAAGCAATGCGTTGTTCACTCACAATTGGCGCGGTTTTCCTTCCCAACGTAAACAACTGATTATACAAGCTACTCGTTAACCTATTTTTACAGCATTATCGCCAGGGATGTAATTAGCCATTGTTGGATTACCTACGCAATATTTATTAAAGATGCCATAGTTAATTAGGGGATGGTTATTTGTCGGGCAGAGTCGTCGGGGGTTCAGTAATTCGTTTCCTATGGAACCCTTTATAAATAGATACGAGGTAAAAAATATTATGAGAGATTCTTTGTGTCCACCCTAAGATCTCTGAATTAAAAGTAATGCTAAAAGGCTTTCAATATTCTAATGAATCCTTCTATTTTATTAATATGTGTGTTTGTGTCTTGTGAAAAAAAGCGAAGTTGAAACTGTATAGGGAGAATCATTACACTGTGACTTGGTTTGCTTGTTAAAATTGATGATGTTTAAAAATATAATAATCTCACCAGGTCCTCTTATCTAAAACATAGCAATTTGACCGGAATTAAATAACATCCGTTGTATGTAACAGTGAGGAAAATTTCGAAGACTTACGTTATACTTATGTTTAGGTATATAATATTATCACCAACCATGAGTTAATTTGTCGATGTCGCCAACCGTTAACGACAAAATAATGACGGTATATTTTAAATTTGATAATAACTAACTACATTTTAAAACCATTATAAAATAAGATTTATTTATTATTATATATATACCTATCATTTTTTTATTGATTTTCACTTATTCATTATTGTTTTTAGCAATCAAATATTACAATATACCTAATGTGTTGGATTTTAGGCTCTTAACGAGAGTCGAGTCTTATGTCAAGGATTTCATGTCTATCTAGATATAGGTAAATAATAATAAGAAGCACGCGAGATGGGAGAGGCGAGTTAAAAAATAATCTTTGAATCTCATGCAGTTTTAATCTCATAACGTAGAAATTTGGATGTTGGACGAGTATGACTGTTGAGTCATACTCGTCCAACATCAGTCGTAGGACTGAAAGCATAAACAGATTATACCCTGGAATAACATAGAGGCAGCTATTATCCCGGGAATACAAAACAGCGGAGCGGAAGCTTAGGTACATAATATGGTGAAGAATAGGAAAGAAGAAAGCAATGGCTTTAGAAACATAAAGTAAATGTAATCAAGCAATGAAGAATAAATGTGTGATACGAAATTGTATACCGGCAAAGCTGATATTTTTACCTCTTATATCGTAAACGTTGATTTATCGTAATATAAACGAATCGTTATTACAATGCTTGACATTAATTGAACTCTAACTATATGACATAATTGCAGGTAAATGATATGTAAAGGAAACCAGCAAATACTTCTTATACTGGATTTTTCCATTTATTATATAATCTTCTGAATGCAAACACTTCTTTTTATGCTAAGTAAGTAAACAGATTATTATTCTGTAAACAGAGCGTAAACGAATGCAAATTATAATCAAGTTAAAAAAAGTCAACCAGGAAACAACCGTTCCATTCCAAACAATTTATGCATTGTATTTTGCAAGAAGCATTCTGATCGTTGATTGACCAAATCGGTAAGTATCGAAAGTAAAGATCTTGGTGAGTAGTACGCAGACGGAAAGGCGTTGGTTGGTCGGATCGCTAATATGTAGCTCCAATAACGCAGATCGCTCACCACTTCACCAGGAACCCAAGACCGGTTCTGCCTCACGACCGACGTAGTGTCGCCTGCGATACACACATGCCATTTATTATAATACCCTCCTTCTACTGACAGTTTACAACTAGGAAGTATTGATACTCGTATGACGTGATCATTGCAACGTTTATTCTAACTTGTTACTTTGTTATGGAAAGTTCTAGTTTTTCTTTGTTCCTTTTGTGTTTGCTAACTATCAATTTTGATCGATAATATCATATTATCTATGAGAATCACGAGCATCAAACCTTTGTCCAATTATCTACTACTAAACTGAGCATCAGTTTTTGCCTAATCATCACTTTTCGGATACTCATCTATTTCTTCCTCGTCCGTCGTACCTATACATCCTTGTCGTTGTCTTTTTTTGGTCTCACTTCATTTTTAATTACCTACCAAAACAACATAAACTCATTAAAATATAATATTTTATACATTGATAATTTCAATACTTTTAAACTAGCGGCAAACTATGATGGTCGCGTATTTTGACAGCCCATACCTAAACCGGAGTCGAACAGAGACACGCACAGCGAGACATGACGAGACACCCTCATGTCAAAACGGCTATCATAGCGAGCCGATAGTTTATCCTCACAGACGTATAAAAACTTAACATCTTCAAAATAAAATTTTAATAACAAACATTTTGTTGTTCGTTATTCGTATAGTATTCAGTCTTTTATTATCAGTGTTGTGATTTTTTGAGTGAAATTACAGACTAGCAGTTTTTGAGTGTATAGTATTGGATGAGTCTGGTTGCCTGAAGCACCTTAACGAAGTCGGCTCGCCTCGAATTATAACAGCACGCACTAATTTGAATAATGAACAGTGTTACCCCAAGAACCGGTTCGATCACGCGAGCGGGGCGCCCGCGCCCGGCCCGGGCCCGCGCGAACCTTGCTTTACGAGCTGGGATGCTGGCCTATAAACGTGGGCAGTAAAACCTTTGGCCATTCCCTTCGATTGGACGTAGGTTTATACTTATTGCAAGCTATTTGACTGAAAACTATTTTATCAATTTCTAAACAACCGACTTATTCTGATTCAGTTTGATAATAAACAAAAGTTAATTGAATATTGGACGTCGCCGTGCGCCATCGTTAAAAGGAAATAGACATCAATTCATCATCGAACGTTTTTTGTTACGAGACTCAAATTTCGACGTTAGATAATTTAAGAACAAAAGGGTCTAGGAAAAAAAAATATTGACGCCCGCAGAGTTGGGAGTCAAACAAAGCCAGCATTCGCCAAGTTATGTTTTTAAGTTCAGCCCCGAAGTAGGCCTGGACATTTTAAGTGCCACATAAATCGCGCTCGCGAATGGAAACAATGAGGGCAGCCATTTATGTTTTGGACTTTTTTGCTGTTTAAATAGTTAGTGGTCGACTAGCGGGATATTATTACATAAGATCGCTGGGTATTTCGATAGGCACCACTTTTATACAACCGACACTGACTCAAAACGCTTGGCTTTTTGTTCCAAACTGATGATAAACTGGTTTAGGGCTAATCATCGATTCTTTTATTGATGATAAATTCAACAAGTAATAGAAAAATATTATTAATATTACTTTAAAAAATATATTTTTTTTATGTATAAGCAGTCTGAATTTAGGTGTTATACTGCTCTAGATACACAAATAATTATAATACTGTTCAGAAGCTAGTAATTATAAAACAATACTAGCGGTCCCCCCGATTTCACCCTGAGATAAGAAATAGCCTTTAATTATTATATGAGACAAGTTTCACCAGAATCTGTGCAGTACGTAGTTTTTGCGTTTATCCTAACAGAAATATAATACTAGTGAGAAGTAAGATAAGATAAAATTATACTAATTTCCGTCCCACGTTCTCAGTGCAAGTTATTTTTTCCCCCGAATAAAAAATATTCTATATGTTAACCCAGGGTATGATTTATCTCTGTGCCAAGTTTCATCCAAATTAATTCAGCCATTTTAGCGTAATTGAGTCACAAAAATCCAAACTACTAAACATCCTAAATTTCACATTTAGCGAGATTAACTAGGGATTAGTTAAAAACATTAATTTGCTTGACAACGCAATTCGTATCAATTAAAACTTGTCTTGTTGTTAACTTATATATTTTTTCAATATTTCCAGGAAACTGACCTCTGCATCTTATTATAAACAAATTTATCTTGCGCCAAATTTATACGGATTGTTTTCGCTTTCGTATAGATAGATAAATGTATGTAAGCACTTAGCATGTGTGGTTATCAGCGACACCATTCATTAAAATTGCTCTTATCTGCTCAAAGTAGGTTGCGATTCGGCTTGCGATTGTTAATAATTTTTGATATTATTTCCGTTAACGACTCATGTAGTCTGTACTTATTATTTTTTTTATCAAGACGCTCGCAGCCATGTAGGTAAAAATATATTTAAAACAACCTTTTCCTTTAGTGTGCGACAGAATTAGCCGTATTATTATTATGACATCTCGATTATGTGTTGCCAACTATCAAAAGTAGGTTAACGGGTTAAATGTTACAGCTTGAGCGTACCGGAAGTGTAAATGTTACAATATTTTGATAAATCTTTCGTCAATGCTAGTAGGTAAGGTACGTAATTATTAATAAACAAGGTAGATAATTAGTCCCATCCAAAACATATACCAAATTTAAACGAGCAATTCTTGTATATAGGTATATGAGAGAGGTAATATTTGTTTGTTAGTTTCGATGTAGGAAATAATCGCCGGAACTAATAATCCGATTCATTCACTAAAAGCAAGCTACATTATCCCTGAGTTGTATAGATCTTTTACCTCGGGAACGCGGATGAAATCCCGGGAGACACTACTATTAATATTCTTTTATCTGACTTAATTTTAAAATAAATAAAAAAATTGGTTCATAATCATCTTGGGTAAGGACATTTTTATGATATTATAAACAATAATTTATCTTTTTAATAATTAATTGAATATGATATAGTGGGTAGAGTAGAGGCATCGAGAAGCGAGGCCGGCCAGATAGCCTGCTTATCAAGTTATCAGGCGTAGCTCGACGACCCCACTTTGTGTATACGATAGCGGTAAGGACTATTTCTGTATTCCACTTTGTATCGACTGTGTTTAACTATTATTACATAGGTAAGTTCATTTGCTGTGTGTAACAAAAACCGGACAAATGCGAGTCTAACTTGCGCAGCGAGGATTCCGTGCGGATAAGTCAGACGGATGATCATATTCGACAATCACTAATAAAGGATCTCCAACTGCAAACATGAATTTGTAATAGATAATTTTTATTTTTATAAATACATAATTTTCAATTTTTTTTTTTTATTTGTGCTATGGCATAGTTTCTTACCTTTTATACCTACGTCAACATGAAGTATATTTATGTGCTATAAATGTCTGTATTTTTTTATTGCGTAGTTCTTCGTATTTTATATTAATTTGGACATGATACGTCGCACACACGTTCGTGAGAAAAATGCTCGACAGACAGACAGACAACAAAGTGACCCTATAAGGGCTCCGTTCCTTTTAAGCCCTTGGAACCCATATTCATAGGAAAAAATATAAAAATTAAAAAACGAATTAAGTAAGATTTGGTAATATATTAACATATTTGTATAAATTTGTATTTCCTCATATTGTTATTGGAGTCAATGTCACATTTTATCTTAATTTATTTCAACATATTCGTTAAATCGTTGTCATTCAACGCATCTGTTTAATAATTATCGATCAATATGACATAAAAATATCTGACGTCAATAGTGATGTCTAAATATTTTTTTAAATTCTGTGCCTTTTATAAATACCCATGTCGGTTCTAATTACGTATAGCACTATGTTCTAAGAAAAGAGCAGTACAAACTAATAACGTCAGCATTCCACATTTGTCAATTGCACATTAAAAATTACAATCAGGTACTTTGGATTCAAGATTAGCCATACAAGCCTACCTGCGCAGCGCCGTACGGAAAACAACTTTACTAACTATATAACCTGTGTTATAACTCTTATGTATATTATTACTATTTAAGCATTCTTTTGTTCACATTTGCCAATTTGTACCTAATATTGTTGCTACCTACTTAGACAAAGGCATTGTTTGAAAAATAACCGATTTACGTAACAGCCTCTAACAGCTTTTTAAAACTTTTATCGCAAATACGATTCAGTCTCCGTAATGTAGTGTTATTTATAGAAGTACGAATATTTATACAAATTGTTAGGGCATCGACACACAACTGCTTAGTGGTCGCAACGTCCAGTCGTCGACTCTACAATTAACCATCAATTGACCCCAGGCCAGCCGGATTGAAGACGCCATTCGCAGTCGCTGATACATTACTGGATCACGTGCTGCCATAGAATACGTCCTTGGATTCTATATAAGTAGCCATCATTGTTGGAGATCATGATTATCGCTTTTATAGATATTTTTGTTGTTGTATTTTTAAATTCACAATTGTCTCATGCAGTGACTTTAGCATAGATTTTTATTTATTTATTTGAGACCTTCAAATAGATTTCCTTATAATTTTAGTTACCTTTGTTATTTGAAAGAAACAAGATCTTTTAACTAGATCTAGCACATTTATAAATAGCCTAAGTTAGGTTCCATAATATAGTACCTACATTACGAAGACACGTCACCCAAAATTTTTGTAGTAGGTAGATATAACATACCTTATCTTTGTTTGACGATAATTGAACGTACTCGTACAATAAGTAAGAAGTGCAGTGATAGTTGTGTCTATTCCAATAATTCCCAATTCACTTCTATTGAGCAATCACTATGTTTGGTGACCCACTCCCTTCGATTCGAGTATCAACATTAGCAAACTCTATACACACATATAAAGACCATTTGTTTGACATATACATGTGGTCACTATTCTTATTTATCTATTTGCCGCCCACAGAATTTTGTATTATAATATTATATAATTTTATTCACACCATTTTACTGTAAAAGGTTACTTGAATATAAAACGAGTAAAACTTATACATATAATTATTATTTTTTATAGTTTCGTTTAGATTTAATGAAGACTAATAACATGAATATCAAATTCATTTCATGATTATGACCTATTTGACGTGTAATCATAAATCATATTATTTATTTATGTATATTTCAATATATTTTACAGACTTAAATTATTATCTTGTAGTTTTGATGTGTTTAGTTATGATAAAACAGTCAGTCAGAAGAGAAGCCGGAGTCAATTGCTAAACAACTGGGCAATGAGTGCCAGATGTGATGCAAGAAAATAAACTAAACAAGCAACATTAACATTATTGCGCGTCACAAAGTCTGCCTAACAAGTCCACTTGTGGTCACTATAAAAAATAACGAGGTAAATTACAATGAACCCGTCAGCTTTGTTACCAACGCGTACGGAAGTAGAGTACGTACGGAATTGCGCTATAACTTCAGCTCAATCATAACAATTATATAACTAATCACCTCATTACTTGTAAATATACATATAGTTATTGTAGTAGATATGATTAGTGCAAACAAATTTGTTAACGTTAGGGTAATTTTGTGGATAAATCGCTTATTGCTACAGTTCCGCTTACAATAATTAGAGCATTAAGACTAGCACCACCGGTTTGGTTTGTTAAGTGTCCAGTAAAGCGACAACGTTAGTAACTAGCCGATATCCGAGTATTTACAATTGCGACACAAACACTACAATGCGATAAGTGACATTCGTCTATTTGCCCACTCTAATTGAACAGATATTTTGTTGGTAGTCTTGCTTATTGGTTTGTGATTTGCTTTATCGTGTTCTGTCATCGTAATTTGCTGAGAAACAAAGTTTAATAACTTGTTTAAGCCTAGTTTTTGTTGAGTTAAGGCGATGATATCCGAGAAGTTATGATTCTAAATAAGTTTTTCTCTATATTCTTTGTTGCAAGAGATTTGTAAAAAATATAATATGTTAAATCAGAGAATATGTGACGAGGAAAAGTTTTTTTGAAATTTGATTTTTTCTTTAGTAACGTCTGAAAAAAATCATGAATATGCCATGCCTTTTTAAAACTAAGAATGTTTTTTTCACTTAATTGGTCCATCCAAATAACTAACATAACATTCTGAGATCTAATAGAAAGGGAATAGTTTTCTTACTTTTTAAAGAAAAGGCTTAGTTTTAAATAACATAAATTTACTTAAAGTGAGCCTCGCCTGTCTCGCTTGTCTCCATCAGTTTAGTAAGGGACGGAGTAATTCGCGGAGAGCATCCTCTTAATTGTTAAAAATCTATTCCAGATCGTGAGGCGTTCTGTTAATCTTGGATTCTGTAACATAAAGCGTACCTTTCACTGAGCGAACGGTGCCGATGACGATGCCGGTGGCGGAAGCCCGGTTATGTCACAGCACAGCGCCAGCGACTCCGGCGCAGTAGGCCATCGGCTGACCGTAATGGCCGCGGCACACTTACCACGACCGAAAACAAGCGTTGCGTCAACAACACATGACAACATATTGCATAATATTCGGGTATTTTGTTGTCGTTCATTATTAACAGGGTTCAGGTTTTCCCACAGTATTATGATGGAAGTACGTACAGTTTCCGATGCTTGAAAATGTATGGATCGACTTACTTACAGGATAGCTTTCAGCGTGTATATTCATCCATATTTAATGAGAAAAACATTTCAAATGCACTATGATATAAAAAAAATAGTTGCGCATGACACAGCAAAGGTCCTCCATCAAAATCAAAATCAAAACCCATTTATTCAGTTTAAGCCCTAATAAGGCACTTATGAACAACTTATGAATGTCAAAAGTTACAGTTTTACAATATACTACCGGTTCGGAATACACTTGAACTGAGAAGACTCCGGCATCAAAAGGACCAGTTAGAAATATTAAGTCCATTTATTTCAATAGATTGACTTTTGTACGAACAAACCACGTCATGTATTTAATTAAAATAAGAATAACAATAAAATTTTGCATCAAAGCAGGATATAGATCCTGCTTGAAAGCTTTATAACATGTTCCATATTAACTTAAAGATCAACAGAGCGGAAAGTAAGCGCAGTCATTGTTCTCTTGTGTACCTATAACATTAACTTACGATGTTATTTTACTCATACAATTAAATCGTGGAGGTAAAGCTAACAAACATAAAGGCACATAAAATACCCTTCTAAATGTCACGACGTAATATTTCGAGTGAGATCATCGTGCGCGCGCGCGGGCTTCGCGACATTTCGAGCGCTCGACGTTGAATAAACGAAAGCTTAAAAAATATAAGCCATACGTACACATGCGAGTAGTAACGATAACACGATAAATATACTCTGTAACTTATCCCCGGAGTTTATCGCAAGCTCGTTTCTTCACTCTATAAATATGTTTATAATTTCGACGATGATGGATGTGGATGCGTACCAGTTACTTGTATGTATCAGTGAGTCGTTTATAAGTTAAATGATCTACTTAATGAGTCAATTACTCGCGTAAATAAACCCTATAAGTTTTAGGTATCAGCGTAGCTATAATAATAATTATAATATTGATAATTTAATAACAGTTTAGAATTGTTTAGACTATTTGAAATATAGTAAATAAATCTATAAATGCATATAGATCGATATAAAAAGGTTTCGTACTTTTATATCGAAAATGAGATTTTGAACTGGGTATTTAACCTACTTTATGCTTGAGAAGACTTACAGCGAAGTTATCGTACTTGCAAGGTATTTCGCTCGACTGTAGTTCGTGAACTAGGAAAACACAAGGAGAATTTCTAGGCGTGATATTTTTTATTTTAACTTCAGTCCTTGATCGGCTATATTTTTTTGGATTTTGAGAACAACTCGAACAATTTTAAATGTAAGGGGTGGGGTAACTGGTCTTTTTAACCGACTTAAAAAAAGGAAGTGGTTCTCAATTCGCTTGTAGGTATGTTGTTTTTTCAAAGTTTGTTCATGCGTAACTTTTTTGTTTATTTAATAATAATTTTTGCGTTGGGTTTAGTTTAACTCCAAGGTGGCTCTATTTTAATCTTATTGTCTTTGAAGGAGGTTCTATATCCTTTTCGATTGTAATTGCAGCCTGAGTGTTTAATTATTTTCGTAGAATATGATAATAATCACCTACAAGCATTTCCATTAATTTTAAATACCAGTGGTATTACCCTTTAGAAAAAGTATTAAAACTGAAAATAGCTCAGGGCGGTGGAGCGTGGCGGTTCGAATTGGGCTGTGCGTGGCTCTGCTCCACTCCAATGCGCAGGAGTTTGTCCAGTCATTCTCCAATCCTGTAAGTAGATGACTTAAAAATGACCAATCAATTCGTAATAATTATAACATTTCTTCAATCATAGAAAAAGGTGATACGCTAAACGATACCAACCAATTGATACATAAACAAATTAATAATAATTTATGGGTACATATTTTTATATAGATTTTGATATATTCATATTTTATTCGTGTCACTAAAACATAATTTACATATTTTAATTTACAATCCGACTAAATAAAAAAATGTTAGTAATAAATAAAAGATGTAATTTGTAGACAACTAAATAATAATAAACAATATAATATGAGTTCAAAAGCATTAACTACACAACTGAAAACACATTACATTCTCGTAAGAATACAGCGTCATTCAAAAGACTTCAACGCGCCTGCTTAGCTAAACAACTTCGTATGTTACTTATGTAAGAACACTTTGTTATTTCACGCATTTCCTTAAGAAGTTAATATGGAATTAATAATATTCAGCTCACCTGGAACTTCCTAGTTTACTTGAAAATCACCATCAATCGTATAGGCAGTGAGAGTGGAGCGCTGTTGCGGTGGCGGCGCGGCGGCGCTCGCGCACCGGCTGTTAGTTGTTACGTCACCGACACACCGCGCACACACTCACACTTTCACTGTTAGATAATAGCTCAACACCACGCCACTGCCTTACTTACACACTTACACGTACAATAGGAAGTCGGTCTATGTAGCGGCTAGTTTAGACTGTGCGAAAGCTAGTGCAAAATTATTATGAAGATATTATGTCAAGACGACGACTTGACAGTTTATTGTTCGATAAAATGAAACTTATTATGTCCAGCCTTCTTCAACCTATTTCCAATGCTGAGTGTAGGTCTCTTCTAGCGCACTCCATTTAACACTTGTTTTTTATGTTTTTTATTTACTACTTGGTTCTTATTTTTCAGGTCTTCTTTAGAGTAGGAATAACTGAAAAATCCTTTTAAAGACCTAATATCTATTACAGTAAAATGGATTAGCTTCTTACAATCTCTATAGTTGCGCAATGTTAAGTAACTTCATAAAAGTTTATGTACACATTTATAAGAGGAAAAAATATGTTTCATTTGGTTATTGTACGTATTTAAATCGTTTCCTCAATCTACTTGAGATTGAGTCAAATTAATACTTAAAAAAAATCATGTTCTTAATACAAATTATTGTTTTATTAGCCCTATAAGTTTCAGCATTAAATACATAAATGTTAATTATCTTACAGCATAAACAATTATTTTACTTAGATTTAATGTGATTTATTCATTCACAGTTATAATGAAAATTAGTTAAATAGAACTCGTGAAAAATAACACGTTTTATGATACCACTTATAGAGCGAATATTGTTGCTAATTGATCAAGCGGAACTTTGTTCGATAACACCTAATGGTTGGTAACAGCGTGTGAATTCGTGTGCTTTTTTGTTTGAACATAAAGCGTTGCGTGTACGCCGCTGCTCAAAAGCTACGTTTACAGGAACGTGATGACGCGGACGCGACTCGCTTGGAATATTTTTTTTTCCAATCAAAGATTTATCGCATCGCATCGTTGCGTCTTAGATGATGAGAACTTTAGGCATTAGAACAACTCGTTCGTGGGCTGGCAACACATCAAATGAATATTAAGTTTGGCATATCCGCATGTGGCGAACGGCCTTGGCTTCACTCGTTCTATAATATTATTCTGTACTTAGTGTTCCGTATTATGACGCTGAATATGCCATAGGCGTGCTTAGATATCTTAATATGGTCGATTCGTTTAATAACATGACTTGCCTTAGAATTCGTAGTTATGTTATAACTTGTAGATTAACGTCTCTACATTTTTGCATAATACTAAGTTATAAATTAATTATATATGACCTGATCAGTATTATTTATTATATAATAATTACTAGCTTCATATAATTTCAGATTTGATGAAAATTGTACCTCTATGTATACAGTGGTTACATAGAGCTACGGGCTACGCCACTAGTTGTGTTTCCTAAGACCTATTTGAAATTACACGCCATTTTTTTAAATAATGCTCAGGTTTAGTCACGAATGATAGCAAAAAGTTTTATCTTCAGCTCGTAGCCTTGATCTTTTCTTAGTCATTTAATTAAGTTGCGTCGAATTCATATGATCATAGTCGAAAATGTAATTACACGTATGGGCAAAAAATACCAATTATAAATTAAATACTAACATGTGTTTCAAAGAACAGGTAATTGATATTCTAAACAAAGATGTATACGAGATATGATTCTGTATTACTATTAGCATACATTTTTAATAGCAGTACCTACATATTACAAAATATAATACCTAGAGTGCAAAAATAGTCATAGATACATATTAATTAGAAATTAAAAAAAGCTTGGAATATTTTAAGTTTATAGCACTTGATACGGAACCCTAAAAAATAGTAGGTCGTCATTCTTCCGGGCGTAATAATGATAGAGTTTTTTATCAAACCCTCGACCGCCTTTACAAATTATACAACCACTAATCACGAAGTGTTTAAGATGGAAAATGTTGACGTTATAAATTATAATAAGAAGATATTTAAAAATTCGCTGTTGAACTAATTTTGATTCTCCATAATGAAGATTAATAATAAAACCTGCCCGACGACCAGAAATCTTTTGTTTTTTGTTTATATTGTGTTTAAAAAAAATCTCAGATGGAAAGTACATAATTTCACTTACTTGAGAATACTTTTGAACATTAGACTTAATTGACGTACTAATGATTTACAATGTGAACCTATTTACTGTATTAAATTGTTGCTTACGGATTGATCTTGTAGTAAAGGTTAATAGTATACTTGATCTAGTGGTTAATTAAATTATTATATGGATCATTTATTTACCACTAACAATCGCATTAGTAGTTTCATTAGCTAATCGAATGAAGTCTTATCATATTTCAGATAGTGGTTAGAATTAATAGTTTTAAAAGATATCATGTACCTATGGGTACAACTATATTTTTTATTGTAAATAGTAGTCCTCTCAGTATGCAATTGTTTGCAGCTGTATGTGTATGATTGTGTTACCCCCCCAGCACCGTAACGGCTCAACTGATTTGGATGAAACTTGGCACATTAATAGATAGTTCGGATACTTTATCCCGGGAAAATATAGGATCACTCAGGATCTCTGAATAAAAAAAAGATACTAGAATAGCTGAAGCATTAGAAGTGTATCATTAAAATGTATATGTAGGTACTTAGGTTTAAAACGTCACAAAAAAAATGAAATTTTGAAAATATAATTTTTCTCTTAATTGTGCCATCCAAATAACTTAAAAATATTAACATACATTCTGAGATTTGATAGAAAGGGAATAGTTTCCTTTCTTTCAAAAAAAATACATTTTCTTCTGAGGTTTTTCTTGAAATAACATAAAACCGTATTTTTTACTAAAAGTGCACCTCTCCTGTCTCACTTGTCTCCGTCAGTTTATTAAGGGACGAAGTCATTCGCGGAGAGCATCATCTTAAAGTTACCTACGGTTTTAATAAAATTTGGAACTTTAATTCCATTTAATCTAGAAGGAAACATGTGAATATGTAGACTTAATCCAAAGCAATACACGTCCGCATCGTACTAACAAACTCGATTCACTGAATGATATCAGCCTTTGTTAATCTTAGAGCGACATTCCGCAAATCATTGAACACTTTAACCGGTTATATAAATACAATTTCGCTTTATGCTTTGGTTACTTTGATATTCTTTAATTTTCCATGTTTTTTGCAAATATAGATACACTATAGCACAAATAGGTGATCCTCGAGAACATGTTGTTTAGAAAATATTGATACAGAACGACCGATGATCGCCAGCAGCGGCCGTTGTGATGAAAATTGCAGGGAATTAATGAATGAGGAAGACAGAGACCGAAAGGAGTGGCGTGACCTGGAAGAGCCTTGATTATCTTCAGCAGGGAGAGGCTGATAATTCAAGTCAAGTATACGATTGATGGAGCAGTTGTGGACAAACACAAGCCCACCAATGATAAAAAAAACTTATTACATTACTATCCCTTATCTAAAATTCCATTGCAAATGCATGAATGTTTAAATTTTGTGTACCTACGTCAGTATATTGAAGTAATGTAAATGATCAATGAACACAAGGAGCATCCAACCAGCATCAATCATGGTAAATTTGCTTTAGATTGCATATGGATGTAGAATTTGCGAATTGGTAGGTATGAGAAAGCTAACTGCTTTACTTAGCGCGCTCTCATTCCGAATTGAAAATTGTGAAATTCGGATTCTGGATGCGATTTCACTTACGTTACAGTTATGCGAATAAGAAAACAGAGGGAGCTGATGTTCTGATTTCGAAACAACTGATCCCAATTTGGTATTCTGAATTTTTCCACCATTATCCTACGCAATAAGATTCCCCAGTTGGATTGGCCGAGGAGTGCGTGTTTATGAGTCGAGGATTAATATTTATTAGTTCTCGGGCATCTCGGGTACAACAATAACAGCGAACCAAGGTATTGATGTGTTAGATAGCTTATGAATATAAAGTGAAATTTACATGTCTACTTCGACTCATACATTCATGCATTCAGTACCTATTACCTATACATGTACCATTTATCGAGTCGATAGTTGGTGTCGTGATTGACAGCAACCGGGCCGGCAGCCGCCGGGGTCGATGGACGATAAAACTTCTATAAGTATTTATCGACCGTTTGCTCCTATCTGTTAACAAGTTAAGACAATGTAATCGACTGCCGGTAATAGCTATGCAAACAGCCGGTACCTATATTTAATACGTTCGGCCATTGACTTGCGATAAAACAAGAAGGGCTTTCGAAAAACGAGATGTTCAACAAACCATATTCGTTATTTCCGAAAATAAAAAGCAATTTTGCCACTGGAGGCAGGATATCAAATTTCGGTTTGACAACGAGATCGGTTAAAAATCGAATGTAATCAAAAACTGTATAGATACAATTTGTGTAAAAGAACTGTGGCCAAGAGTCCCATAAAATGCTAATACAAGGCATAAGCATAAAATATTCTGTATTTCGCTTTATAGTCGCGCTCGAGCTCTTTGCTTACGACAAAGAATTCCCATAACGAAACCGCGAACGTATATAGCTTTATAGCCAGCCGTCACCCCTTTTTACGGTGCTACAGAAGTGTACCCAACACCAGTCATTTGCGAATTATTTAAAAAAAAAACGAACCCTCGACTATTTCTCCCATGCGGGTCACGTGCCCCGCGCGTGTCCCACATAACACGCAAATTTAAACATAATAAAAAGTTTAAAATCGACACTCGAAACATGCATAAACTGAACGATGAGACATATGAATAAATGCTGGCGTGGTTTATTGCTTCGAAGGGGTGAGCAGCGAGGGAAGGTGCGAAAGATCAAGGCGAAGCGTCGAGAACACAAATAGCAATATTTGCATAATTAAGTAGCTACGTTTTGTAAAGAGTACACCGGTTGATATTTCAAAACCGGATTAGTGACTTATATGTCGTTATATCGTTATGGGTTCTTGTGATTATGTTTAAAAATAAAAATAAATAAGCACTAAGTAAATTAATTACGAACCAGTTATTAAGATTACTCATTTTTACCTATTTGTAAGTGTCCAATTTATTTCAATTAAGTCCTTTGTTACCTGTTATTGCTTTTCAATACTAATCTTTCTTTCTTTGAATTTAAAATCCTAAAATCCCTAACATCGAATTTTATACGAACGTAAATTACTTTTATTTTATTATTGTTGAAATGTATACATAGTGTTTGCGACATATTATTGTTAAAGTAAAAAGTAGTGGTCGTTTAAAACGATCAACCACTCGTTATTAGCTAACTTGCTCAGTTTATAAGTGAATACGTTAACCTTTGTTCCCCAATGAAGGGTGTGTGTCCGTTGAATAGATAATGACATCCCCCAGCGATTTGTAACGAATCTCACCCCTATTTAATGTGTTGGTAATAAACAAATTGTGTTTTTCCGTTGTCTAATCAAAGTTTTGTTAAAATATTTACACAACTGCTTCAACAACAACGCAACACTCTCCGCACGATATACAAAATTACCGTATACCACGTAATATAGTTAAAATAATGACGTAAAAAATACAATCGTTATTACCTTCGCAAGATACTGACGTACCTACGTGTTGGGTCAATACTCATAAACGTAATAAGTTTAGTTTCGTAGTAGATTGCTTCCGTAATACGTAATTGCTTTAGTGCACGTCCCGTCCACATTGTGTCGGTAATTTAATCGAATAAAAAACATTTAAGTCAGCACTCGGAGCTGATCATGGGAGTGTCTTGGGAGTAGAAGTTTTTAATTGTCAGCCGACATTCCACTATAAGTAATCGTGTATTGAATGTTCCTGTCCTGCGCCTTTGATTATTATATCTGAGTTTGAAACCTCGATGTGAAATAAATGAACGCGTGCAACCTAAGAACCTGTATTCAACTATTTACAAATTATAATGATTTATACGTAAAATGCATCTTTAACAATTTACATCAATAACGTTTGTTTAAAAAAATTATAATAATTATGTACTTACATTTAAAAAAAAAACATCATAATCCCACGTTAAGTTCCCATGACATTAATCTTCCCTGTTTTGATTTCTCATTTAATGGCAGATTGCTAAAATTTAATTCAAAATATAAATCACAGTTATCAGCCTTAATAACATCGGAATAAAGCAGATTTTTGATTTAGTTGAATATGAGTGGTTCGAAAAAAATACGTTGATGGTTGGAGCGCGGTGGACCCGCATGTTTTTTCCCCACACTCAGATTAAGCTCGCGATAGTTTAGGGAAGCAGACCCCAAATAATCAACGGTGCAAATAGCATATGACGATACTTACAGTTAACGACCTATTCGTAGATTTGAGTCACGGAAAATGTCAACTCCATGTCAAAAGTTCCACTCACCCTCATAGCACTCCTCAATTCATGAATAAGGTTACGCGTTTTAAGATCGATTAGCATAATAGATAGCTCTGGTGTTCCCATTCATAACGGAATCTATAAAAATGACAGTCTAAAGAATGCTATAATTTAAAGAATTTTCCTTCAAATATGAATCCAACAGTCGGTGACTGTAAAGCTTGACAACAAATAACATAATCAAGGCACTCTCTATCGTGAGTATGTCCGGAACTCTACATATATACTACACGTATTTTATTCAAATCCTTGTTCAATAAGTTCTAACATTCCTGCTTCAGCAAAACCCACTAACCTATAAATTTTAAAACTAAAAGACTTCTTCTACGGAAATGAATACGCGATGAGCTCAAGTTTTTATTCCAACGTTATGTAAAAAAAAACATTCTAAAAACGAATGACAATCGACACAAACAAAGGATCGTTAGTTTAGGTTTTCTGAATCGTGAATGTTTAAACATGTCAGGCACACATATTACGAGACAAAAAAACATTAGATATGCTAAGTACCAAGTGTAGCAATTAAAAGTCATTTTACGGTATAATTTATGAAGCGGGTTCTTCGCTTATCTTAGCGAAATCAATATGGTAATTGTGAATGAGCCACTGCCAACGGTCAATGTATAAAAACACAGCTTTAGCCTAGTGGGGATCGGGGAAGCTCAGTGTGTATGAACTACCCGCATAAGAGTTATTAGTGGTGTGGTGCGCCAATCTAACTGCTATTCCCCTTCGCCCGAGCTATTTAAAACAAGAGGGTGCCGCACACTAAAATGGATCAACAGTTAATTTCAAACAGTTTATACAGTCAGCAACGCAAATTGTTTTTTTTAATAGAGTCGATTAAATACTATAATATTGAATAAAATTTAGAAAAATTAATTCGTACTGTGTTTCACTATCGATTTTCATATTAATAAATTAGTTCTTTTAATATCTAATTAATTATACATATTTTTTTAGTAAGTAATAATAATTTAAATAATATTCTCATTAGAGAGGTAAGGTAAGGATTTTTTATCAACATGAATACGTTGAATGAAAAAAGAATGCATTTTAAGTTAATGTTAAATAGACTACAAAAGTAGACCTTGACATTGAATACTAATTTCTTTAAATTACCCAAACAAGAGGAAATAATTAACAGTCGGTGTTCAAGTTTCGTAGTTCGTACACACGTGGTATTATTAATGTTTGTGTATGTGTAGGTGAGAGTTGAAATGATCTATATTTAGCTAATTTGCGTGCATCTAAAATGCAAGTCACGTTCAAAAACAAAGCGCCGGCGGCGACCACCGCAGCGCTTTCCGAGAACACACTGGAGCACATTTAGCTTGCAACTCTGAGTGAAAATAATCTCGCTTCACTGACTCTACAGGGCGACTTCGTAGCGTGAAGCAAACTGACGTGATTCAGTTTTTTAATCCATGGGAAACGTCTACATTTTCCGATACATTCTAAAACAAAACATTATTTGAACATCTTTATTGCTGCACGTACACATACGTATGAGGCAATGTTAGATATAAAGTTTCTTCTTAAATTAGGTATTAAATATGTAACTACATAATATTATATTATGTATAAATATAACTCTAAGTCCAGTGAACAATTGTGGTTTATGGGCTTGTAACGCAAGAGAAAAATTGCAAGGAAAATAGGAAATGTATGTAGTAAAAACATTATTTTAATCTTTACTTTATTCCAGTTACATCAAGTCACGAAATCATTTATCATAATTGCTTACTACATTCTAATGTTGAGTAAACTTCACGTCAAACTCAAGCGGATTCAAACAATAGCTACTAATCTAGATTCAAAACTTTAGAATTAATTATCTTTGTCTCTGCTATCCTATAACGGACTGTAATTTCACCATTGTTGACTTTATTGTCCGATTCAGCAGATAGTTGAAAAGTTAGATTGTTTTACTTCACGAATTCCCCAATTTAAACCAAGGTAAAGGAACCGTCATTTAATATTTATAAAGAACTTATATCAATCAGTCCTTGACGAAACTCATCGTATTTACAAAGCATTTTGAGCCGGCTGTGTATGTTTGTGTAGGCAGGCTAGTGATATGATAAGTTCATCACACATAAAGTGCAACGATATTAAAAAGATAAGTTATAGATGCGGTAATTTATGAATAATTTATGGGTTCATTTTAATAACCATTACGATAAAACTTAATAACCATAACGATTTTTATACATTTAAAGCACTATGCTCTCGTAACACTAATTTTGTGGTAATTTTAAAAATTATCCATGTCAAATAATGTAATCTCATTTAATAATAATGGTAGTTAAAGTGGTATATGATTAAAAAATAAAATATGCAAAATAAAATGGTCATACCATGGCACTATCATTCTTAAATCCTTGTCATTGCATTATGTACTACCGATATCACTATGTACCTACTCGTACAGGATAGGGGTACATAACATTTCCAGTTTATACTCGTCGTAAAACCAATATTTACGCTGCGGTAATAAAGTTCAATTTACAATGATCTGGTGGAGCTTTGGTATCTATAGACAGTGAGAAGCAGGGGAAGAGGTCGAGGCTATCTGCTGATAACAGTTGAACCGGCGGTGGGTTGACTGAGCCCAAATGAAAAACTCACGATTCCGATATGGATGACTGTGTGAATATTTACCGGTATTTATTTACATTTGCCCATTTCATTGCCTTCGTTTTTAAATAAAACTAAGTAACTTTCGGGACTAAATCATTTAACTTTATTAGATAGATAGATACTGGCAATGAAGTCGAATGCCGTGGCGACAGTCGTATTTTCGAATAGACTTTAGGTTTCGGTGATGTAAAACTTTGTGTAGAAACCATGTTCTACATGTGGTAGAATACTTTTTAGCTCCCGTCTGGCCACCTCAAGAGAGAAAATCTTCCAAGCACCAACCGGTGTTTGAGTTTTGTGTGTTCCTATTATTCATGCATCACATTGTGCGTTACTAAAGACCCAGATCGAACCAAATACGAACTCAGCTGAAACTCGAAGATTGTAGCCACTCTCGTTCTGAAGGCACTGGACTGCAGGCTTACAAATTATTTTACAGGCTTGCTTCATGACTGGTTTGAAGCTGCACTTATAGGCTGTTTACATAATCCGCTATTACATAATGAGGTAGGTATGTATTATGCAAAATGGGCAAAATGCTTCAACATATTGCCAACGATGTTAGATTGCTAGTAATTTCGCTTTAAAGGGTTTACATATACGGAACTTAACTAGAATCCTAGGAAAAGACTATCAAGGATGATGCCTGTATTATATTAAAAAGATGCATTCGTTATTTTTATTATACGGTAATTCATGTCATTAAATTAACCATGTATAGGTTCGGTTCTTATAGTACTTTTATAGCTTATTTTATATTAAAAAATCAAAAACAAACAACAGCTTGCAAGAAATGCATAAGGATATTATATATATATCATAAGGAGTACCAACTAACTTTGACCCAAGAAAAGATCATAAAATTAATGGAAATATACATTGTATTAGCTTACCTAAATGTACGCTAAAGAAACCTTACGTAGGTACATACTATTGTCGTAATAAGAGACACAAATCTCTACTTATCTGAACTAAATGCATAAATAATAATACATAATGTAACGTAATAGATTCTAAAACAGAAAAGCGTTCACTTTTACTTTCGTTGCAACCGCGCCGTCCTCACTTCCCTCTTAGAAAGAGGAGGGATGTACTGTTTGTCTCTTTTACTCATGCGAGAAAATACATAAATCTATCTCTCTTCAACGTCCCTTAGCCTCATCATCAGATACCAGTTTGGTTCGTGCTTAGTCATCTTAGGTCAGAGATAGTGGCTTGAAATGTCATATTACATTACATTACTATCGGTCTGAATAATGTCCGTAGCAATTTGATTTTTATTCACACGTAACACACACATGTAACAAAAGGCATTACATACGAATCAGTGATGCAATATGGATTTTTATTTTTGCCTTGGTCAAAGAGTTACATAATGCTAGTGAATTACCATATCTTAAATGATTTCCATAAGTGTAAAGGCCCTTAGCCAATCTTACAAACTTTGACTTAATAATAGTTCCAAGGAGAGATTAGATAAGCAGTTTTTTTCATCATTATCTTGGGACATCGAAAACTTTTGACGGAAAGGGAGTTATCGTAACATAGAAGTGGTTCCATAATCTATAAACTCTACAAAATGTGTTAATAGGAATCAATACCGTCTCAAATATCACATAGAGATATGAAAGTGTTTACGAACAATTTACCTTAACGTCTTCATTTCACAATCACAAGTTGTTTTTTTATTATTGATGCACTGTATCAAGTGGGCGTTTTTACGGCGTATAGTCCCCTACAGTTCGGTAACGAATTTTAACGAACATGCGCAACACAGCGTGATTTGTAAAAAATATATGTTAAATAAGATAATATTTTTTCAAAAAAAATATATTTTTATCAGTAACGTCCGGAGAAATCGTGAATATATCCCTTTTTTTAAAACTAAGAATATTTTTTTCTCTTATTTGGTCCATCCATATCACTATTGGTCATCCATATTACTTGAAAATATGAATATACATTTTGAGATCTAATAGAAAGGGATTAGTCTTCTTGCTTTTATTTTACTAAAAGTGAGCCTGTCTCACTTGTCTCCGTTAGTAAGGGACATGGTACACGGGTGGCGGCATCGCCCGACATCAAATGCGATGCCACACTGTAGGGAGAATCATTACACTTTGGTATAGGTATCGGAGACTCAAATACTATATTTTTTACCATTTATTTATTTGTAATTCACTTTATTTTAAAATTGTAAGTAGTTAGCTTTAAGTTTAGTTTTAATTATTTATTCATTAGATTAATAAAATAATTTTGAATCTAGAACTACATAATAAGTCTTCAAATGTTATCTCTCATGTTATCTTTTAGTGAGTTAATGTGAAGATAATCCACTTTAATTAAAGTAATGAAATACACACTAAAACGATTTATTTCAGAATACATATTGCAGTAATTTCCATAATTTGTAGACAAAAATATTTCCTCATTCGTGAACTATGTACCTACAAGAAACTATTTCAAAACTAAGAAAAAACTACGGTACAAGTAAAAACTTAATTACACATCTTCATTAAAATATAGTTGTCAATCAATAAGATGTACTAGCAAACATAATTACTTTAAATGAAATTACGAGATACGCTAATGCAATACATTTTCGAGTTCGTGTAATTTTTGAAACATCATACCTAACTCATCATAACATGTATTTGAACTCGAAAAATTACTATAATCATAAACTTCGATAAAAGCTTACGTTTGAATGATTATGTAATACACTTTGATGAGATTAATTGCTGGTTTTTATCAGCAAAAGCAACCTTCCAATCCAGACAAACAATTTAGTACTTACAGTCAGATAATTGAGGAACAAAACTATTTTCAATATGATCTAGACTAGACAGTGAAGTGATATTATTATTGAAATCCAAGTAAGTACACCCCAGTGTTAGTTAACTTTAGTAGAGAATATCGATTATGAGGGCCCGCATGTTTATCAGCTCACTATGTAAATAATGAGGTTTTTAACGAGACGCATATTTGTGTAACTTACTGATAAATATTTTGTATAAACATTTACTTCAAAACTTTTTTTAGTTTACTGTTGCTGTTTACTAGATTATCAGCAACGAAAAAATTCACATAGAATATCCACTTATTGTTATAAAAAGTATTTCATAAACAAAGATAGAACTTGATGTTTTTGATGTCGAAACGGCACACCTTTTACACACTTCTTAAAAAGCTAGAGGCCATATTAGTGACTCGTTATTGTATCTAGTTTATTTGAATATGTTTACGATGGAGAGTCCTTGGAGAATGTTTCAAGACAAAACAGCATAAAATACAATCTGAATATGAAAATCACTTGAGACGTTTATAAATGACAGTTGGAAATTATTCAGCAACGCAATCGTATTTCTGCTCTAAATTTCAAATCGGTAACGGCCGTGTTACATTAATTTCATAGTAGTGGTTGCAAAAGTGTCGGTTTCTTTTATGCTTAAATTACTGATTTTATCCGACCATAGTAAAGTTAGCGCATTAACAATTTCTATGTAGCGTTGCGTTACTTATCTTAAGTACGTAAGTACTAGCACTTCCCCGGCCCTCCAGTCCTTCATCTAGTATAACATCTTCACTGGTATCCGTGCCAGTATTGGTGTCGTTCTTGTCGTGCCGGTATCGGAGCGGCTTCATTATTTGATAATGTGAAGTATAAAAATCACACAGTAGGTACATCTATGTTGAAAATTATATTTTATTCTTTAATTCTCAAACTATTGATATTATGCGGAACTAAAAGTTTGATGCGAATAGGCATTTACGGAGTATTACGGACCAACAGCGATTAAGAATACATAAATTTAAATGACACCAAACTGGTAGTCAAACATTAGTAAGCAAGCGGTACTTGCACGTCCAAGGTCAATTGCTCCACGCGGCACCATCACTTCCTCATTGGCAACCAACTTGGTGAGCTTAGGCAACTGCCTCTCACCAGAATTAGGCTCCCGGTTACAACATCTCTTGCTGTCATACATCAACTGGCTACTTGACTTGCTCGCTCGCTTGCCATGCTACGGCCTACGATGCGCTACGAGTATAGTCGTAGAATCATTTTTTTTATATTTGCAATATAAAATACACAGTAGGACGTTATCCTATAACATTATAATGCGAAAGTTTGTGAGTATGTTTGTTACTTCTCACGCTCAAACGGCTAGAACAATTTTGATGAAATTTTTGGAAAACTAGTACAATATACAACTGTAATGTGAGTTATGTTATATCAAACAGATAATACATAAAATCAAATAAAAAATAGTTGTTCATCTTCTGTTATTACCCGATTTTTTCGAGAGTAGTAAAAAGTCATAAGTTGATATATAGACATTAGTAAACGGAGACAATCCAGGACAAACGACCGTTCATCGCATACCTACAGCTTTATTACTGGGGCACATCCTTCTTGAAATTGACAACTGCAGCACTTGGCTCTGTAAATAAACTTAACACACGTTTGTATGTATTATTTAATGAGTATATTTAATACAAAATAGGTAGCATTATATTACATTGAATATGTTAATCCTGTAATAAAATAAATTTACATAAACACAGTTGTATAAGTATATAGAGCTGACTCGTTTATCAGCAATGAAACCCAAGGCTGCAGGCACAGTGTGCCGGTGTCATGTTGTCCAATACTTGATAAACTAGGAACAAAATGTTGCTAACAGTGCGCCTGGTTCAGATTCAACGTTCGTAAGCTTGTTTTGTCTTTGTACTACATAATTTGAATAAGCATTTACTGACGGCGAACAAAGAATTGTATATATAAGTATATCTGCTCCGATAATATAATCATAACTTATTGACTCTAGAATTTTTGAAACCTATGTTCGATGGCGTGCTTGTTCACAGTCAAATAGAATGTTATCCTCGTAATCAAGTCGAACAGGCAGTTTGGTAATCACAAATAAGACCGAGCGCACAATGTAACATTTTTGTAACAAAAAGTACTTATACAATACTTACAGCCGTATTAAAAAGAAACGGAAATAATTCAGTGGCAGTAAATTTCAGACACGACGTCCTTGGGCTGTTATTTACGACAAAACGAGAAAGTAGAATTGCGTAGGTACTGTCAGCAGTACAAATTAATGATGCATTTATGGTTATTTGAAGGAATAAAAATATATCGAATATTCCTGCTGGTAATTTTGATCGAAAATGCGATGTATCCTCATATTTTTTTAGCTAGTTATTTATGTTTAACATTCGATGGTTATAAGTTGGATCAAACAGCAGTCTCTGCATTTTTAATTTTTTTTTTATATCAATCACTCAGACTTGAGGAAGCCCTTGAGATAACCCATAATGAACAAATAAAGGACACTCTTTATACTTGCGCTTAAATAAATTTCAACACTTCATTACAATGTGCACTTCATAAAACAAGGTGTGGGGTGCCGGATGTTTGTCCATAACAAACCGAAACCAAAATAGCTTTGGATGTGGTCCCAATATGTGGTCTTTGTTTCAGAATGCGAGCATTACACACCAATTGCAATTAAATTACATTCTTTTTTTATACATTTTTTTACAACAATGTACCTTCCTACATTGTAAGCTTCCGTAAGATTTCGTAAACAAAGGTTGATCGCTCTACCAAACACTATTCACATGACTTAGCAATATTTAGTGCACCGTAATCTAAGAACCAAAACTATGCCTTTGCCTTATAAATCCTAACGTCATAATATGTTGTTTTCTTGAATACAGGAAGCTAGGGCGAATATCAATTGCTGCGAAGTTGCTGCCCTTTGTTGAATTAATGTGGTATTTAACACTACAACGAGGAGCATTCCATTATGCTCTTTATCCATAGAGAATGTGACAGGTGACATACAACCAGTATAGTCGTTTATACCATATACAGAGAACGATTGAAATGTTGCGACAAAAAATAGGTAAAGACCGAGAAGTAGTTGCGATACAATGGTTGGGCACAATTACACACAACTTGTATGTGAATTTTATCACTGATTGTAAAAATATAGTTTTTTAATAGTTGTACTTTAACTTTGCGAGGATCTCTATGCCGTTAAATTTAATATATAATGTAGGACGGACAACGTTACGTAAAAATTTAAACTTGTTTGTGACAGTTCCGTCCCAGTTTACACACTTATAACTGTCATAAAAATATACGCTGTGGCTAACTTAACTATTAAACACCTTATAGAGAAGCTTTTAATTATTTCACGGAACCCTAAAAAAGCTATTCACAGTGTGTACGCGTATTGCGTAGCGATGTTTATGGTATTTTACATTTATTTACAATAGTTATGTACAAAGAGCCAGTATTAACCTAAGTCAAGGTTAAAGTATATGTCAGTGTATCGGCTTTATCTTTAAATCTAATTGACTGTTAGCAGCGTCGTTCGCACACGATTCTGGCACGATTATAAAGAGCAACACAAACACAATAGTACGTACAATTACATCTACTTGACAGGATGATCACAGGTACTAAAATGATTGATGCCTGGACTCTTAATTTGTTGTGTAAGATAGAAACTCGATAGTTATCATAAACAATGTGGGTTAATCTTGTAGTAGGTATACGTACCTACTTATTGACCATCACACGTATTTATATCATTTTCAAGAAAACAAGTGCATGGTTACGTAGCTAAATAAAAAAAGCTAAAGCTGTGACGTACAGCAGCTACCTATAATGTCGATGTTTTGATTCGATAATATTCAGATTCAGATAAAAGGTCCTTTTAAATTGTGAAACACAATCTAAAATTAAGACAAAAAAGTTTTATCCAGCATTTCAAATTATAAGTTTAGTAGGCTATCCGCGCCGTTCTTTCACCCGCGCCACCGAGAAGAAAATAAACATACACACTCACAAACTTGCATTTATAATATTAGTAGGTACATTATGTTTTAGTAGAGATTCTTAACATCAGATTTTTTTTCCTTACACTTTGTATGTAGTTTGTGGTTAATAACTAAAAAAAACTATATATTTTTATTCTTTTTGTCGGTATCTTTACCTATAATGAAGACGTTTTAGATAAGAAAAACGTTTAGCACGATTATGTGATAAATACACATCTTGGGTGGCCTAATCATTATCTAAAGAGCGCCGGCTCATATTGGGTGAAACATTCATACAATAATCAAGTTCTTATTGTATATGTTCTTACAGTGCTCATTAGCCTGTTATTATTATTGTTTTAGAGTGATATGTTAATTTTACATGACAGGCTTTTACATGACTTTGCAAATGATATAGAGTAATGACTTACTACCTATTCCTTCATAAATAGAAAGTTTTTTAGCGCATTAGATAATGAGACACCTTTATATAATAGGAAATATAATAAAGCGTTCGCGAAGGCGGATACCTTATAAGCCATATTTAAATAATGTTGCAAAAACTACCTAAAGACGTGCCGTGAATCCTTGAAGCTCGATAAAAACATAATTTTTGCTACTTTGTACACTTCCTTATTTTTTAGTTTATATCAGTACTTTATGAACGCAATTAATAGAGTATTCTAATACATAATCGAATATCCGGGTCATGTTATAAAGCAGGTATTATAATAACGTGGGAAAAACGATTTTTTATGACGCCATGAGGAAACTACATAAGATAATAGTGATCAGTTAATACCATTCATTCATTAGAATACGAAAAATAACACTCGTAAATACGTACAAATGTAGTAAGAGTTTCTTCGAATTACTTTTTTTTCTTTCGTGTCACTACTTACAGACATTTTATAAACTTTGTAGGTATGTGTGTTCTTTATATTAACTAGAGTATTTTATTTAAGTTGTACTGTATTTTAACTTAACTTAACTTTTCATTGAAATAAGAAGTCTTCAAATTAATGTTTTAACTATAATTTAATGTATATCTTGCTTGTTTGTTTGTTTGACTGTGATTTCTATTTTATTTTATTTATTTTCTCAATTTGTCGTTTAATTAATTATAATTTAGAATCGTAATTATTTATTTTTGTTATTATTGTATTTATATTTTCTTTTTTTTTGCTATGTTATCTGTATGTGCTTTCTGTAATTGAAGAAGCACTAGGTCTTTAAACGCCACTGTATTATTGTTTTAAATGTGAGGTGTATTCTTTGTTGGATATCCATATAAAATAAATAAATAAATAATGTTATTGTACGAATAATGTAAAACTACATTCTAAGACTAACTACATTCTAGGACATAAAATTATGCCAATCACCTATGAACTTAGCTATAAATCGGTCATACATGATCGTAACAACATGACATAAAGCGTAGGATTTAACGGCGTGTTTCGATAGATCTCTTCTCTATCTATGTATAGACAAGTTGCATAACGTTGCATTGTGGATTTGTGGATTACACAGTCGCACTTAGGTAAGTATTGGGTGATTGTAACCGACAAAGTTCTCGTTTTACGACTTTACTCGATATTTATGTACCTACTTACATAAATTCGCAATGCGGGATTTCACTTTCAATTTTACGATCAACAAAATAAGAAAACCGTAGTAGTTTCGATCGCAATCAAATTATTTTTTAATTGATTTTTCACACTTTTATTTGAGAAGTCGGCGAAGAGAAAAGGGAATTTAATACTATGACCTTCAGACCTGCAAAAAGGTACAAGCTATGCTTGAGCTTTTTTTGCTGTTGTATTCTGTATGTATGGACAAAATTAAGCTTTGTGATTCTTCAAGGAAACAGGTTTTTCGTCCGTAACGCCCGCGAGTCTGCGCACTCGCCTCGCCTAACAACGTTCACCCACAAAGAAATAAAAACATTCAAATAAAAACATATCTATCAATGGCTGCACCCAGTAAAAAACGCAATGCTAATAGCATATGAAAAAATATAATACTGGTTTATGATAATCGTGTTACATACATTAATGTAGGTATATTTAAATTTTGATATGTAGGTATTATAATAATATAAGTTAGTGCCTTACCAATTAAGTGATTCTAAATAAATTAAAGTGAATTTGTAAATGTGTTGTTATAAAGTATTAAACTTTTGGGAACTAAATCATCATCTTTATTACAATAAATATGATTTTAAAACTCAGGTATTGGGTAATGTTTATGCAAAAAGTGTTTTTCTATACAAAATAATTGAGTGTCTACCAACACTTGTAGTGAGTCTTATATCACCGAGCACTTAACGAGAAACATACAAATGTAATGTTTACACACACTAGATAATTAGTATTGGTTGTGGATACTATTTATTAACGTTGATTCTCGCAACGATTTGAGACGCATCCCTCGCTTCTAAAACCGGTATTTGACCCAAGGTGGTAATTTCAGGGTTCTCTTGCTATTATAAAAAAAGAAAACCATCAGACTGGAATTACAATCCTTTTTATGGTTCACGATAGTTCTGAATCTTGATCCATCATCGTTTTTTTTTTACCTTGATAGGTGTATTATTATCTACTTGCCTACTCTTTATGATTAGGTATTCGTAAAACCCCAATAGGTCAAGAATAAATATATTTTAAGTCGTAAGTTGTGTAAACCTACTAATATCATAGTTGCGAAAGTTTGTGAAGAGGTATGGTAAAATTGAACTATATTACGCAAGATAGTTGACAGGTCGATGAAATGCCATCCAAAACATATTATGAAGCTACAAATGTAACAAAATTAATCCTACTGATAACTGATATACTACACATCATACTTTTTTTTCTTATTTATGCTGTAGTCATATTCCTTCCTTACCTACATTGTTTGAAATCCTGATAATCAAAAAATAATCAAAGTAGAGATAATTTATATCCACATTTAAGAAAATCGTTAATCGGTATCATAAAAACGTTATTGTACGGAACCTTAAACACGAAACAAGTATCAAGACTCGTCGTTTTTTTACCAACATCAGGTTACACCACTGAGGCTGGGGCTGAACAGCCTTATTTAGACGTCACCGTTGTTGAAAT
The DNA here is from genome assembly GCA_963555595.1 of Tethea ocularis. Taxonomy (NCBI): domain Eukaryota; kingdom Metazoa; phylum Arthropoda; class Insecta; order Lepidoptera; family Drepanidae; genus Tethea; species Tethea ocularis. The sequence continues at coordinate 5,193,091 of OY741972.1, read as the reverse complement.
GAGAGATTTTGTTCTACACGTTATAAGTTTACTTAGGTACGTAAACGTGGGGCCTATATAGGTACTTACTTTAGTGTTTCGTGATCTTTACATAATATTTTCCATTATTTTCATTTCATATTTTAACTAGCACTTGTTTGGTAAGGTAATAATTAATTGTCATATCAGTGTTTGTCAATTGTTTTAACGTCCAGTATAGAACTGCTCGCTAATTTACTCCGCACATGTTACACCAGCCCAAAATACCAAATGATAAAATCAGACCTTGACACTGTCCCTATTTCTACAGGTAGCTTACATCACCGTGGTAACATAGTGTAAAACACGTCGCCGAGTATCACCTTACAAAACTACGATACCTCCTCGGTGATATATCGTGGTTACGTACGTGCTCAGAAGATTAAACTCCTGGAGGCCTGCACCATTATAGCATCGCAATAACAAATATATATCGATCGCTATACGTCACTGCTGGAACCCCTCACGTATTGTAAACACGCATTGGACGTCTGACAAATTGAAAATGACTGTGAGAATGTGATGATAAGCAGACCGTGCACCAACACGCAATGTGCATACTAAACTGCGCGTCCATATTCTAGAACCTTTCAACGTGCGACTGCTTGTAATTACCCAACGCTGTAAAAAATGAATACATAATTAACTGTCGAGAAGTTCAGTAGAGACGTAAAAAATTGGTGATGACGATTTTTTTCCTGTTGATCAACCAGTTACCACGCCCACCGAATTTGATACTCGAATGGCTTGCTCCATACTTTAAAATACACTTAATTTAAAGCTCTAAAATATTTCATCAATTAGATCAAGAATACGTATGCAGCAGTTTGGCCGTCCGAATTGGCGATAGAGCACGGTTGCACTGGCGTGTTGTTATTCTATTTGTGTTATTCACTTGACAATCATAGCATGTCCCTTATTCACAATGATAAGCAGTGCCGTAAATAGCCTTTTCTGCGCCTTATGCGAGCTTCTATAACTGCGCCCTTGTTTTTTTTAGATGTTATCGGTACCCTAGCTAGAGCAATGCTACTAAAATAAAAGCCGGGAACTTATCAGAAGCAAACCGAAAAAATAATAGTCCTGCCTGGTCTGGCCATTCTTGCGCCCCCCAGAGCCTACGCCCAGTGCCTGGGCACCGGTAGCACCGCCCTATTTACGGCACTGATGATGAGAATTAGAATATAGGTTTACTTCGATGATCATAAGAATAAGGGAATAATCAAACCATACATTGGTTAGTATAAATAATAAGTAAAATAAATGATCTTGTCAAATGAGAACGTACGTTTATAAATAGACACTTCGAGAAATGCCGGTCTTGAAGTCACAAAACACACAGAAAATTATATGCAAAGCTTTTCCTATACTTAATGAAAAAATGCTTTTGAAATTTTATGCATTAGTAAAGGGAACCTTTTATAATGATAGTGTAGAACAGGCAGAATAAGTACCAGGGGATATAACTATCTCCTGGTTAAAAGGATTACGAATACCTTCGCGCTTCGGGCTGATTATGCAACTAGCAACCAAATGCAAATGAAAATAAATATCATAACATAAGAATTTCATAAAAAAATGGTGTCGATCAACCTGAACGCTATCAAAGACGGAAAAGATTAAGCACACATATGTATTACGAGATAGTAGTTATGCCACACTTAGATAATGCGACATTAGTTATAGGGGCAATGATTCCCGCCTACTACTGTTGTTAAACGAAATTGCTGTAATTAAAAATCAAGATAATGTTGCTTTATCTATACATAATGTAATCATAAATGCTTGTTTGTTCATAAAGACACAACATTTTACATCAAAGTTGTTTATGAACAAGGAAGTGTGATTATTGTTTGCACTTGATTTCGCAATTTAGAAATTACTTACGTTCTTAATACAGTTTACAAAAAACATTATTTTTAAGATTTATTGTATCAACTCATGGATGGGTACCTATTTTTCCAGTGATAATTAAAATAAATGAATTGAACAGGTATTAAATTATTGTTCATTTCTATATCAATGCATCTCTCGGTCAATCGGCAATCCATAATTGATGTTTCTCAATTATGGAATTATAATCTTAATTGCTTGAAATACTTACTTTATATCAATGAAAGGAAATCTTGGTATTACTTTATGCATTGCAAGTATGTTTATAAACTATTAATTTATATTAGAGCTACTGGATACATACACCATGTAACTTGTCTATCTCGCAAGCAAGTTCTAGGAAGGTGCCATCGCTACTCAGCTGATGCAGTGAATGTTTACGCAAACAACCGTATTGACTTGCCAGCTTAGCGACTCCGCTTAGATTGTTAATCGTACAGAGGTGCAATCGGTTGCTGCATTTCCTGCATAATGCGTTCTTTGAACTTTTTTTGTGTAAGCAAACTTTGGCGTCAACTATAATTAGGTTAGGTGTACAAGGCACCTTTACTAATTGTGTGGCTAAATGTAATATGTTGTTATAAATTGATTTCCTAGTACCTAATGAAAGATCTAAATGAATACAAATCAAAATATCCACCATAATTAATTTTAAATGAAGTGGTTTATTTTATTTGCAACTAATTTTAGAATTTAGGTACGTTGGCTTATAACCAAAGAAAACGCGCAGTCTCGAAGCTCATCAATAAACTAAACATTCAGTTTATACTGGCACAAGTTTATTGAGGCAGATTCAATACATCTTAAAGCCTATTCATAAGGAAGGAAAATAAAATAAAAATAATAGAACGTAAAGATTAAATCTATTGAGTAACAATTAATGTAATGGCAATTTATTTGCTGGCACTTACAAATTCCGCATTATTATAATAAATTAAGGTAGAATACGACCCTGTTCAACATGGAGCTGACACCTGGGACCGGGGACCGGTCGCACTCGTTCTACAAGCCCACGCAATGCCCGCCCGCCTCAACCACGTCATTTCACATCCCTACCAAAATACCACTGATTATCACGACCATATTACCACTAACGAAAGTGCACTATCCATTGTAATCTAATCGAAGCATTAAACTTTACATCAGAAGCAGACATTGCAATGGATATGAACCAAATGAAACTCTCGAGAAAATTGCTACAAAATTCTGAGGTTCAAAAGCGCAGGTTCTCTAGTCCTTAATAACTGCAAGTTAGTTACCAAACTATTTGCATCAGTAGGTATTTTTCCTTGAAACGCCTAGGCCTGAACGTTACCTTATATTTCACTTGTCTGACCAGAAAAGTCTACGGTTTTGATCTAGCTCAGAGTTAAAACACATTAATCTAGAAACGTATTTACAATTTCAATGTAAGTATAGCTAACACTTCAAAATCATCCCAAAAGTAGTAAACCCAACATTATTAACAATATTACAGTTTATCTGAATTTTTTATCTATATTAATAATCCCGACGCGTTCTAGTAAAATGCCTTTGCATTATTGACATACTTTCATCGTGAAGATAAAATGTAGGACACCGATAAACGTAATCCATAACTTTTGTTTTCACCTACTTACTTGACAAATACGCATTTATCTTAATGTTTCCATGTACAATCCCAACATGACATATAAGGAGACACGTTGAGGCTTTACGGAAGTGACGCAAGTCTTCCGTCTGGACCGACTTCCGCTCGGAAGCGGCGAGTTTCCTGAGACGCGGAGCAACGAGGCCGTACTGACGTTCCGCTTTGTTATATTTGTATTGATTAATTAGTATTAGCTCTTATCTGTAACATCTATAGATATAGCGTGATGATGGACGAGTAACTGCAGTTGTATGTGAGGATCAAACTATGCGATTTTCAACGTATATTTTTAATCCTATTATTTGGACAACGTGGCTATTTCAAGTATGTGTTTATCTTTTAGTGGATAGAGCTCATATAAGAGGTGTTTCATCATCCTCAATACAGAATCTGCATGCCTTTGTATCACGAACTGATGGAGAACAGATGCCAGTTCAATTGATAGTGTCATGTTAGGGCACTTACGAGTATGCCAGTTGTTTCTACTTAGAGATAGTACCTCTAGGATAGACTTTAGCTGTAGGCCTTTTCAAGTACTTTAGAGAGGTTTTCCAGGACCCTTGTTTCAGGAATCGTTTACGTATAAGTACTTAGTTTCGCAAATTTTTTTTAATGCAAGTCTGCGTTAAAATATCCCAGCTTGGGATATTCTTAGGTTATGACACCACTGCAGCCCAGCATTCGCTTGTAGTTTTGCTTATTCAGAGCTAGATAAGGTTGAGAGCCCCATCAATATCAGCTTTTTGAGTACTGGCTCCTAGCTAGCATAGCGTATGTAGAAATATTAAGTTAGAGTAAGCAATAAATATAATATAAAAAATATAGATCTGAGTAAATGTTGTTCATTCTAATTATAAACTTTGTATCGAATCTTTAGCCGTTTAAATAATGTTATTTTTAATCTAAAGTCTGTATCTGAACACTTAATTAGCTCCCTTGATTCGAAAAACAAAACTTTGAAATAAAAGCCTAAAATCCTTTAGCCTTTTTTAGAGACCTTTGGTAGCTAGCCACTTGAGGTTTGAATTAAGATAATCCTTCCTCTACCCTCTTACGGCTCAGCCTCATAATAGTGAAGGTAGTTTTCGAGGGCGTCTGGGGTGCTTTGTGCACTCTTCAAGTCAAAATTTTCAAAGGTCATACCTTCGAAATGTCTAGCCTAGAAGAAATGAAATCTCAATGAGTGTCATAGTCTATTGTTTTCCCAAGAAAATCTAGGGCGTTGCAAGGAGATCGAACGGGAACAAATTCTGAGTTGAACCGGTTTTGAAGAGACACCATTTACGATTGAGCTCGACAACTCCTACCAGCGGTGCACCTTCAATATGAATAGCACCTTGGATTCGAGTCCAGAGGGCTTGACCCTGGGCTAAAGAGATCTGAATCTGATTTCAAAGATATTGAACATAACTAAGGTATTCAATGTCTATGGTAACCAAAAGTCGCTATCGGAGGTAGTGAAGTTCTTTACCGATTGCAAGACCACGTAAAAGTAGGTACTGCTGTTAAAGGTAGCCCATCTTTAGTATATAAAGACGTCATATTATTAGATTTGTCAATTATTTTAAGTAAAATAGTTTCAAATTATTCATTATCAAACACAAAGACGGATGTGACATCATCATGAACTTGATGTTAGTATCTTTATTCGTAATACCTGAGTAAATAGCACAATCAGTCAATGCCATTTATGAGATATTTTTACATCTTTAAACCAACAACGTAATAAATATTATCAACTTAAACTAGGTACCTATTTCCTTATTTTAGGACGGAACTGAATAAGTTGTTATACTCTTCCTGGATAAATATCAGCTGACTGAAAACATTATTTTGACAAGTAATAATTCAACTAAAGCATAGCTAAACTAATGCTCTATTTACTAAAGGTCAGAAGGAATCTTACAATTTACAAAAAGCTTCCAATTTTGCTACAATTTGCTAAAGCGCAATTTTTATTAACTGCCAACTGTCATTGAAAAAGTTTTGATGGATCGGAAACTATTATACGTAGACACATTACAATTTTATTTTACATCAGTTTAGTTACGCTTGCATTTATGAGGTATGGATCAACATGATTGGAGCCTCAGGCACACTTACAGATTGACCATTGTATAATATCTTATGCATAACAGCTTTAAGTTCCTGACTCCGATGAAACATGACGTAACAGTTGTGTAACCTGACCCCTAGCCAGTGCCTGTGAGGGTATTTGCAGAGCCAATATTTTCGCAAAACAACTTTGGTCTTTAAATGCCTTATGTAAATATCAATCTTAGTATGAGACAAGTGTCTTCTCGTTGTTTGAGTCGACAATCACACAAAAGTTGTTGGCCTTGCAGAATAAGCCTTAAATTACACTTTATTGGTTACATTTCAACACGCAAAATAAAATCCTGACTCCATGAACGCTTGCAATAACTGATGAGTAAAGAAGGGTCAAATTATTTGCTTCGTAAGTTACATACTACCATGAATGTAAAATACATTCACACTTCATCCTATTTCATTCTGTCAGCAATATTAATATATGTACTTTTTTTTATTTCAGGGACATTAACTTGTACCAATAGATTTACCATAACTTGCTATTTTTGCTCATAGAAACCAGAAATTAGGAAAGCATTTCATATTCCTACCACTAAATGTTAAAAAGATGAAACAGGATTTATAAACGAGTCTGTTCGCATAATCATATTAACCTTCTGTAACAATAAATAATGCACTGGATAGTACCCTTTATGTGTAGCGAATTAAAATCTTTATTTTGCAAATACGTGGAACTGTCCACACACTGATATGGACATGAGCATACCAAGTGCGCAGTTTTGTTACTTTATTGCGAACAGATGTCAAAACATGCGTGTATTAACGTCTAAATGTTGCAAAAACTAGCTGTACGAGAACATACACACCTTCATATAGTTACATTTATACGTCATTATTATTGTAAGTCGAACAGTTGTGTGACGCGCACTAATATTTACCAGATATTTCTGGTAACCTTCTGGCCAACGCGTAATTACGGCGCAAAACTTGATCGGTTCGTTGAACTCTCAAAATCCAGATTTTAGTATCCAAATTTTAGTGTCTTTTCAGTATAGCCTGTGCCTTTAGAATAAATTCATAAGAGGTGATAGTTCGAGCTTTATCCTCAAGATGACTCAGTGACATTTTTTCTACATACCTACAACGTTTGATGAAATATCTGTTAAATATTATTGTTTTATTCTTTGGCTAGCAATGTTCGCTTCATTATTTTTATTCAGTTAGAGATATATGGGTTATTTGAATACAGGCTATACCTTACCATACTACTCTTGCGGCTACAAAGTTTTAACATTTCATGACGTTGCTACAAAGTATAGGTATACCTACTTACAACTTTAGATTAGAAAGAAGTTTGAGAGAAGCTAAGTAATTTTATTTTTCTTCACTATTATCTGACTATGGTAATTAGGTCTTGACGCCGAGTTACCTATAAAGTCTGCTAAGCTAAGTCTAGCAAATTTTACCTATCTATACCAATCTACATTTTCAGGTTATTTCAAGACAAAATAAAATAGAATACTAATAATATATTATTTTTATGAATAAGTAATTAAATATAAAATTGGGTGATTCAATAAATACACTGAGCAAAAGAAGTATCGATTTATTGTTTAGTTATTCGAATATTTTCAAAATGATCACTGGCACTTGATTGCTCAACATTTTTGCAAGTTCTGACTCAGAGTCGTCAGGTGACTCTTGCATTGGATCTCGTTCTATTAACATAAGATCGTAAGTGTTGACTTGATGTTAGTAAACGACAACACTGTATTAGTTGTTTGAGAAAGATGCGCGAGAGTTTAGTAACTTTACACTCAACCATTGACAAATCGCTTCATCAAAATTCAACTTAGATCGCATGTGACAAATCACATGCGGTTTGTTTGCTTTTTTATAAATATGGATATGCATATATTTAACCACAATCTCACCAAGGTAAGAGATGCTGTGGCTGAAGAGGCTGTCACACACAAAGCCTTGAAGGAAAGTAGCTCATAAATAATATCTTGCAGATTTTCATTCTAAGAATCGGAGCCAGCTAGACGGGTGTACTAAGGCCACCGTGAACACGATGTTTTCCTTCACCGTAGCCGTGTTTTTTAATTTTTATATTTTAATACTTTCTTAAGAGGAGGCTACCTGTAGAGTTCTCCGTCCCTTACTAAACTGTTGGTGACAAGCGAGACAGGAGAAACGTAATTTTGGTAAAATATATGGTTTTAAGTTATTTAAAAAAAAACTAAGCCTTTTATTAAAAAAGTAAGAAAACTATTCGCTTTCTAATAGATTTCAGAATGCATGTTAATATTTTTCAAATTATTTGGATGGCCCAAATAAGAGAAGAATGCATTCTTAGTTTTAAGAAGGGGCATATTTACGATTTTTTTCTGACGTTTTTAATTAAAAATTCAAATTTTTAAAATAACTATTCCACTTCACATATTCTCTAGTTTCAAATATATTTTAGAACAAAGAGTACAGAGAAAAACGCATTTTAGAATCATCATTTCACGGACGGCGCCTCAATTTAACAACTATTTTAATCCTTTCTTAGCTAACTTAGATATATGTACATTTGTTTTCATAATTGGTGAATTTAGATAATTCAAAGCACCGTGACCAATCAACAACGTGACTAATGTGTGACACCTTTATGTATCGTTTGTTTACCAAGCAAAAATATTATACAATTTTATAACCATACTCATTTTACAGACTATCCCATTCTTAACGACCATTCTTGCGTTCCACGTGGGGTAACCTAAGCCGTTGTTTAAGCCATTCGACAGCGTTGCTCGCAAGACCTCGCGTCGGCTATTTTAGCCAGCCGCACTCAACTCAGCACTGTGCTCAAGATCATGTTACTATAAACAGGAAACCTTTAAAAGTGTTTAAGAACCTATCCATGAAATAACTTAAAGGTAATGGTTTTGTTTGTTGTTGCCGGTGAACAATTTATGTAAACAATTATTTTTCATGTTTTTAATCGAGCCTATAACAATGCAGATAGCATTAAACAGGAAATAGAGCTCTATGTAATATAATAGAACACTGCTGAATGCTAAAACGTGTTTTTTACTTGGTAACATTTACGTGCGAATGGCATCAAATTATACTTCAAGCCTACTGACAGTTCAAACGGTCAGATAAGACACCCATTTGCCACATCCTTATTCCAAGGACAATCGGCCCGCCACCGACCGACGACGCCCGCGCCGCCGCCGGCGAATCGCGATGAAATGCTAATTCGATCGCTACAGAGAATACCTTATGCGATTTAAAAAAAAGCTATACCTTGCCTACATACTTTAAGACTGCCATAGGAAAATGCCAAAGATAAATATGGCGCAGGACATTATAATAGGTACTTACAAGGATGTCCAATTACCGTTGTTAGTTATTTGGTCACAAATGGAGATCATTAAGAACTGGTTTTCGTGATAAATGATTTTGTGGTAGGTAATGTTTACGATGTTGAATCATTGACCTGTATTAAAACAAGAGTAATTATTTGCGATTTTAATTACTAACTACTGATTCATACGTAGAGCTGAAAATTCAGAGATTCCAAGTTTTACTCTATTGGTATATATATAAGTATATAAACTTGCCAATATCATATTATCATAAACACAAATAAACATGCTTTAGCCTGTTATTTAAGTGTGTCAATTTAATAAAAGTAATCGTTAATCATACCTAAACACAATAAAGGAGGTAGGTCCGTTCATTATTTATGAATAATGGAAACACTTTAAAGGCAATCGTCCACATTTCCGCAACGCACGCATCGTACGCATCGCATCAAACGGATTGTAGTAGGTATTCTATAAAATGTTTACTATAAAATAAGTTTATGCCATAAATCCTCTGAAACTTCACTCGAGAAAGATAAACAAAATTAAAAAATAAATAAAAGCGGGTCGTTGGCAACAACAGCTTTCTGCATCCGCCAAAAATAAAATCCTTGACCTTCATGATCCGAGTATATTTCATTTAAAAATAAGAGTAGCCGTGAACTTCTCAAAATGTAAGTACGAGTACATTGCTAGTGCGTGTAGGAAACTCGATGTCGCCGTACTGAGGCGGGCGGCCTTCGGTGGTTCACGAACAAGGCCCCTTTGTGTTGACGGCGCGCGGCGTCGTCGTAGGAGCTCGAACAGGCACACACCAGTTCATTACAACGATGCATGCCACTCTGGTCTAATTAAGATTAAGGAAGGAAAAACGTTGCAGATTACATTATTAATTTGTATCTAATATCATAGGTGAGTGAGATCTAAGTATACAATTCTTTGAATTACCTTTAATTGCAAAACAATTTTATATGTTCGTACTGTTGCTTTTATCTTACGTTTCCTATTTTATGTTAGGTATGTACCTACCTATTTATTATAGAATCGACTCAGCTAGCTAATACTAAACTACAAGTAAACGTCTTGTGATTGCAATCTTCAGTGAACCTTTTCAAATCAATCAATCTTCTAAAGAAATCTTCCACGTTCAAATTGTTTTCCACTACATTACGGACCAGACATTTAACAAATCGATACATAGTAGTGTACAAGGTTTAATAAAGACAACGATCAAGCAAAACATCCTGAAATGATACTCCTCTGTCTGAAAACGAATGTCCAATAATGAAATCCAGATCTAGTTTAGCTCATGTTTATTAGCCAATGCCAATGTTTAACGTATTCGTTGGCTGTACTCTGGACTAAAGACTGTCTCACTCAAACATAAATTAACGCAAAAAGGAAAGGCAACTCTTGTGATTGACAACGGACCCAATTCATACGGGCATAATTTGGCATGTAACAGATACGAGTAACACGAACTCTGACAGAAACTGATTGATTGTTGTGCAAAATTTGTGTGAATCGTATCTTCCTATTTTGGTTTATCTAAAGTCTCGTTCAACTTAAGAGAGAAGTAGGTAAGTTAAAAAAGTCTAATTATTTCACGTATTCTCATCGTGAAATAACCTTTGTTTCTGTAAATAGATTAAAGTCTTGGTACGAGTATATCTCGGCCGCGGCACCAATTAACCCGGGGAGGGTTCGAAACAGCGTCTCTTTGTTTCCCGCTTAAATTTGGCACGTCTCGACTATTCAGTCCACTCGACCGCCTGATAATATCACAGACTTAATTTGCTGCAAACATATGTGACTGTATACGGACTATATCATCAGAATGCTGAAACATCAATACAAACAGAATACAATTAAATAAAATTGAAGTGTCTGTTTGTAATAGCAACCAACAGCTTTTTGCGTATATACGTACCTATATTTATGAAAGTAAATACCTACGTACCTACTACCTATAACAAAAAAGTTTTTAGAATGTTTGTGTGTCTGCTTTATCCGGCTAATCACCGACACGGCTGATGGATGTTTTTCGCGGGACTCACTGGAAAATAGCTTATGTTATAACTTACCTAAGCAAATTTAATTTCAAAAACGTGTTAGGGTCTCGCGAAAAAAAATACTGGGAAACCGCAGGGGACAGCTATATCGTTATAAATTTAATTAAACAAAGAAGACCTTCCTGCCTTTTTTTGTCTTATTAGGTTCATATAGTTGTATAAGTATGTTTGCAGATTCTTTGGCGTTTAAAAGAAAACGTATAGGATATCTACATATAGGTACTAGTATACTAACTAACCATACAGCTAAAGATATGTATGTATGAGAGTATGAGAAACATTTAACTAATATGACCAGACTGATGACTGAAAACCTAATTAAGCGCGCACTTATTTAGAGTTCTCAAAACGTGCCGCGGGCCGTGTTGCAGGACCAGTTTTTAGGTCGCCCTTAGTTTGAATATCAACACTATAGGGTATCAAGTCGATGAACAACACCTATAAGTTATAAGACTGTAGTCCCAAGAAATCAGACACTATTTCTCCTTAAATAGAATTCTCGTCCGTGTTTAGTGCATTCGCAAATTAATATTATTTCGATGGAAATAATCGTTAAAATATTCACATAAAGAAAGAATACTCAAATAAAATTTCATAGGAATTGATTCAACATAGCAACGGAATTATGTAGTTTTTACCTTATACTTTATTAAATGCGGCTTAAAGTTCAGAGTTGAATCGAAAATGTGAGAGATTTTTTTTACTAATCGTTTATTTTAAAAAGAGACGCCATAAATTATATATTCTTATTTTTTTAATAACCAATTAAGTTCGTGAAGAATGTAGACAAACATTGTTGAAATATGTAGCTTTTAATGCTTTGTTTTTAGCTATGTATAGCTTTTAAAATACAATATTCGTATCATATATTTTTTCATCGTTTTCAAGCTCGTAGCTACGTAAAATGATGTTTTACAATAATACGCATTATAAACCAACTATTTTTCCGCTCCCGGCTTCACCTGCGATCCTTTATTTTACCCCCTTAGGAATTTAATTAAAAAAAACCTTTTTCGCAGATTACGTCATAATAGCTATGTGTATGCCAAACTGCAGCCCAATCCGTTTAGTGGTTTGAGCTGTGCTCAGTCAGTCAGATTTTGTCACATTTTCCTTTTATATATTTAGATGTAATTAATTACTGGTTAATTAGCTACATAGCAATATTACCTACATTTTTTCTCGCACAGTTGCAGTTTAATTACATATCGTCATAAACTCAGGATGGCATTTTTCGTGTAAAATGTTGATGTTGTAAGAGTAAGAGGCTTACCCGCTACAGTAACCTGTTTGGTGTATCACTAAGTGTATGCCGGGCAATTACCTCGTTTTAATAAGTTCAATATAAAGCATATCTACACCTATTTAAACATCATAGGCCACGAGTGCCTATATCCGCACAATGTAGGAACTAAAACTCTGCGTCTCTTCCTCGTACGGATATAGACGAGGTCGGCAAGTCTTCCTGAACAATAATCATACCATATTATTTCCTACTTGTCACTTTATTGTACAAACCCTGGCGATTAACAGGTCAATGACCTCGTTATAACCGCGTTAAAACTAGGAAATGAATGAGGAATCTAACGCCTTGACATTTGGATCTAACGCATGCCTAAATAAAATAACCTAGGCACTTAACAATTTAAAGTTCATATTAATTAAATAGTGGAAACAAATTCTTTGCAATATTAGTTTAAACTCTTATATGGACTCTAACTCAAGTAAATTCAAGATGTTGGACCATACGGAAATTGACCATAACATTTTTTTAAATAATGTTTCTAATACATACGAAGTGAATCGAAATGGCGATCTATAGCTGAAATACATAACGTTGGAAGCAAGTACTACCTACATCACGGGGACTTTTGTAAGCTGACAACAATACCTCGTACATGTTTGTACCTAATAACCATAATAATAAAGTTCTATGCATATAATATTTAGTAGCTTTTTAAATGTACAAGTTGTTAGTAGATACTCCGTAACGTCTGGAGGACAATGCGTCGGGACGCGTTTAGGGAAGTGCGTGACTAGCCTTACAACATGCGGTTGACGATAGAGATGTACTCACATGCAGTGACAAAAATCACTTAATATCGATAGATTTTTTACTTACTCCATCAGCGCGCAGCGTTAATTAATATAGAAAGAAGCTATGATTAGGTCGCTATGCTGTAATTTATAGAAATCATAATTGCATAATAGCACCAATTCTGTTGTTGACAAACTAAACAAATTTAATCTCACTATATATCTTTCTAACTATAAAAAGACAAAAAAGGCACGAAAGAAATTTTAGTCCTGTCAGATCAGACAAATTGCTTATTTCAACGTTTTAACCGCCACCTTTATTTACCCGTTACGATAGCATGAACTAATTTGACAGCATTACAATATATCTTTCTTTTTACAATAATAAAATAATAAAGAGAGGTGACGTGACTAATATTAGTTTAGTTTGTAAACAACAAAATCGGCACCAGTGTGTTTTATTTCTTTTGAATAGAAAAAAGCGCAAAAGTTTTGGTTTATAGTAATACTTATAAAACAACATTTCAAATAAGTAGCATGAAATAATTTACTTAATAATCAGTGCCTTTGTATTATCTTCTCCCATTTTCCCACTGCACAAGTATTTATTATGTTCAGTGAAAAAAATATCAGAGGATTCGAACAACATTTTTTTAACCGTGTCTCCTTAAATACTCGATAAAATTCAATCGATCGGGGCGCACTACTATTGTGGTAAGCTTCACGCGGCTGGTCTGGCATACTATAAAAGTGCATTGTACACCTCTTGGAAATCATACTACGTCATCTGTACGTATTTACATACCTACCAGTTGAGCTTGCTTATGATATTTATTGCTTTAGGCACTACAACTAACTTTATTAAAATATTTGTACCTAATATTTATATACTAATGCAGATTTAGAAACGAGTATATAAAAAGATTTGTATAAGATTTATTAAAGAAACCTTGCTCATCTATATGAATGAATGATTAATTAGGATAAGAATATTCTAGATATAGATGTCTAGATAGAGAGTTCGTGTGCTCATTGAAAATTATATAAAAATCATTTTCCAGCTATCTACCTCTATATTTTACAACCATCAAATTTCCATGAACGGTTACTTCGATGCAACAAGAAAATAGCCTGGGTTTGAGTAAATATACGTCACGTAAAATTGTCACCAGACACAATTTCCACATGATGAAATTTATGTGTACTTGCCAAATACTTTTTCCTGGCTTTGCATGCCTCATTCCATTCTTATATAAAGCCAAACCACGTACGAGCGTAATCAAAGAGATCCACTTTTATATACGTGATCGCATTTCGCAAAGAGATTTTTACGTCCCATGTCTGTGACGAATTTACTACAACAACGTACAAAAAAGTTATATATTAGTTTAAAATATACCTATTGAACTATATATTTTAGCCATGTTTTTGTAAAATGTAGACCAGAGGGCCTACTCCGAAAAACGATACACGATAGTCCGATCATCGTTGTCAAATTATTAACAAATATAATTGCACAAAATTTACGTGTCGTCAGTTTGCTGCAATTCTATTGGTTTATAATTTGACTGATCGAACTATCGTGTATCGTTTTACGGAGTAGGCCCTCTGTACCTATATTTAATGATATCGATATAAAATGCGAATAGTGTCACTACATTAGGAATAAAAACAGTCATAAAAGCTTTTGTGACGTACAGCTCAAAACGACGGGTCTTGAAATGTTGAAATCTGAGCTACTCGACCCAGTCGATTTAGCAAAGCAGGATGTAGAGAATATTTTCTAAAATATCACAAAAACATAATGGCAAAAGTAATTTACGTTGTCAAGTGGTTATTTATTATTAACTACTCGCCATATTTATGGCCCATTAGGGTTCTCCAACCGATGTGCTCAAGGGCGAGAAATTCAATAACAAATTCTTCAAAACTTCATAAGAAGGGTCGTAGAAAATTTTCCGTTGTCACCACCGTGAAGCAATATTTTTTGTAGGACCCGTCAACCCCACTCACTTAAAAAAACAAAACAGAGTAGTGATGTTTTTGTTTTGTGATTTATATCGATATCATATAGATGTTATTAATTTAGAGATAAAATATTACGGGTTCTCTACGATCAGATCTGTTATAGCTCAAATAAATTATAAATATTGATAGATTGATTTACATTATTTAAATGGGTAATTATAAATTAGGAGATAGAAAAGAAAGGAAAATGGATTAAAAAATGTATTTCCACAGTATAGATTTAAAGTAGGCTAGTGGATACCACAAGTACATTAAATAATAAAGACCCTTGAAAGGCCCACGACCATGAAAAAAAGTTCTATAGTGCATAATGGATCATTTTATTATTTTTTAGATTTCAACGAATTGCCCCTGTTGTGCGACTCGAGTAGCACTAAAGTATAAGAGCTCACTTGGATGGCTTGCGTGCGGTGTCTAGCTAGTATTACTCCACACACACACAATAGCATTTATTAGGTCTATATTTTATGATCTCATGTACCTATTTGCCTATTTTATCATCATTTCTATCTATCACTAACTTCTACTTCGTTTTTCTGTATTTTAATGTGGTTTAAAAATATTATATTTAGTAAGAATTACGATATATCGATTATCTCAGCGCATCACTATGCATTGCCTGCGGGAGTCAACACACAAGTGCAGCACAGGCAGGGTTGAGTTAGGTCAGGTGACACACTCCGCTGCACATGTATATGACGCGACAAAACTAACGTCTCTCAAACAATACGACCTGACCTATGGAGGAGATTTTTTTGCCCGTCATAAACACAGATTTGAATAGAGCTTTTAAGGTCATGTGATCGATTAAGAATATAAGGTACAGACTTGTGTAATTATAGATATTTAGTGAGAGTTCGCATCTTTGAAATTGCAAGACGAAATGTCACCTTACCTTACCTTACCTCTATTTACTACCCGCCTTTTTTTATGTGGCGAAATCCTCTTAGAATACTTACCATGCGGCCCCGGGGGGAGCGGCAGGGTTATGTCAGACTCCTGCTGACTAAAACCCCACAGTGTACCCAGCAGCGACGCCCTGGTGCGAGGCCTCCTCTTCGACGACGACGACATCGTCGGCGACGGTGAGGACCGGAGCTCTAGTCCTCACCGTCTCGTCTTGGATAGCGTGCGGGAACACGCCTATTTACTACCCCTATGTTAATGTATTTATTAAGCACCTGACATGACTACCCATATTAAATTTTGCTAAAGGATCATGCATGCCAGCAACAGGGGTACCTACTGAAGGTAAAGCAAAATAATAAAAAAAAGTGTACTTGCTCTTATAGGTAATCATAAGCAGTAGGTAATCTATTATTAGGTAAGTCTTAGTAGGTACATCATTATATTATGATAAACTGTTAAGAAACAAGTGACGAAGGCACTAAGACGATAGTAGTGACGTCGGATGCCGAGGCGAAGGTCCCGGGTTCGAATCCTACAATGAGCTTGAGCTTTCGGTGAAGGAAAACATCGTGAGGAAACCATTGCACGGTGGTAGGGTACTTTGTAGTACCCGCCTGGCTGGCTACCACCCTCAAGTTGAAAATCTGTCGCCAAGCACCTTTCGGTGTGTTCCGACAGCTGCACTTGAGAGCCAGTTCCTTTCTAGGCTTTGTGAGCTTACCATCATCGGCCACATCATCACTGACCACGGTGAGATTGTGGTCAAACACAGGCCTATACATAGTAAAAAAAAAAGTAGCTATTTTGCGGAGTCCACCCCCCCATGGAGAGAACAAAGCCTCTGGGTGTAGGCAATCTCATCATCATCATCATATCAGCCAAAAAACTTCTACTGCTGAACAAAGGCCTCCCCCAACCCAACGATCTTCACGATGACCGTGAAAAAAATATGACAAAATTTTTTTTGTTCTCTAAAGCAGTGCTACTGCTAACCTACCTAAATACACAGTGATTAGTAAGTTTTATGTATCGAAAAAGTACAACAACTACTATAATAATTTGAACAAGTATATCATATAATACTTATAACATATCAAGTATAGGTATTTTTTTGCAGTGTTTCATATCATGTTGCAAGAAACAGGTGTACGAGATTTGATTAAATCTGTATGAAGCCATATCCATAGTTGATAGCGATTTCCATGACATCCTGCCATCTGCAAGTCTTGCTGGGTGACTCCAGGATGTGCACTTACATTTAATTAAGTAATGCTCTACAAATTGGCTATATTCATATTACCCAACTAGCTGTTCCTTGCGGATTCGCCCGTGATGTTATATAACCTTGCCAATATGAATTACTGTAACATTCACACTTACAATAGAGTAAATATTTATTTTTAAATCGAAATGGTAGTTCCTGAAATTAGCACGTTTTAACATAGATAGTGAAAATAGTCTATTAAAATGATTTTACAAGAGACGGTTTTTATTGTCAACTATTGGATAGCTATGTACGTTAACTGGTTAAAAGTGAAAAGGCTTCAAAACAGGGGGCCAATTCTGCTAAATTACAACGGTTGACATCCAATTTCGATTCAGCTGCGATCCAATTGTAATCTAATACATACAAAAATATGGGACACTGAATGTTAGGTGACTGAAATAAGGGATAGACATTGTTTAAATATTCCGGTTGTGGTGTAAAAAGCTGTTTCATTATTCTAAGTGCAGTGCAAGAGTATAGTTTGCAGAACAAGTAGTGGCTTCGCATTGCAAAAATATTTGTATTGCGCGTACATACTCGTACGTAGGTAACCAGAACCACTCTCTTTGTGACTGTTCTTCTACGTTAAAAAAACTCGTTAATGAAAAAGATTTCCTCATCATCAAATACCTACATTACCGTCTACCTCTATCTACCTACCATTTGAATTGTTATCATTTATTTTTTCAGTCACATTTTCAAAACATCACATGTGCACCAACGAGCACTGACATTACAACGTGCATTACTTCACATTTACTTCATATTTCATTAATCAATTACACGTTATGCGTCGATCAATTAACGTCGACCCATCACTCCTGAACTGAAACCCTAGGCGTGAACATGCGACGAAAACCCGGGAGGTAAAAATCAACCAGCTAAAACTGATCTTTGCTGTTCAACATTATTGCTCCTCCATCGTCAATGAAAACAAACTGAGACGGTCCAATTAACAGTGGTGTTTGCCACATGGTGTATCACGGAGGGGGCAAAGGGGGCGAGGCGTCGTGGGAACGTCGCAAGCGCACATATGGACCGCAGCTTTATCTTACACCATGCATATTACGCGACGTTTATAATAAATAAAAATAAAGTTTAGTTAACACAATCTACGCTCACCGGCCTCGTAATCACCGAGCGCTCGCACATTTAGATTATGTTATGAGCGATGTGTTGCGTCTATACTAGGCATGTTTACATGATGGCACATTATGGTGGCTCGCCTTGACTACCATAGCATTATACCTAATGTACAAAATTATATGTCAAACTGTATATATTTGACATATAATTTACCTACGTTTTTAACTAAAATAATAATCAGCCCATGAGATAAATAAATATGAGTCAGAGATATTATTCGTTAACATTTTTTCGCTCAATCACCTACCTAACGCTGAACGCTAAGGTGCGATGACAAAAAGTCTAATTCTGTTTCAAATCTTGTCTTTCAAACGGCATATCTGTCGGGCTTACGTCAAAATGTCAGCACTTCAGCAGACAAAGTCAAGTCCAAGGTAGAGTATTTTGAATGATCACCTACAAAACTGGCTGATCTCCAAAAACTATTCGGAATTTAGCTCCAAATATTTGACCGCACGTTTATTTTATAGAGCAGTTGAGCTTCGTTAGGTACCTATATATAGGTTTCAAGATAACAATGTTTTGATCAAAGATATATATAGATAAGAGTAAAATAACGATCGACGACTACATTATTTTAGAACGAATCAACAACATTTTCTTTTATTTAGGCCATTTCTTATGTACCTAAGTTAGATATGCACGAGTAGGTATGCAAATCAAATCCAAATCCCAATTAAAAGCGTGAATAAATAATGCGAAACAAAACCTGTTTCTATTCTTATGATGCAAAACATGCAAAGTTTAATAAAACGACGTGTAGTCTGTGTAGATGAAATATTAAATATGTAGGTATAAAGAAAGAGATGCAAAATACTGTATGTAGGTAGGTACCTGCAAAAAAAACCAATGTCGTAGTTACAAGAGCGGGCATTGCACTTGCACTTTCGGCTGATGTAGGCTATACATATATGCATCGTTCTACTCTATACGTGACCGGTTCAACGTCCTGAACCTATGCCAATGCCAACACTCCTGGCTGCCAATAATGGCCAGTTAATCGTCTGCTAAGTAAGAGTACTTGCTCACTGCAGATAGCGAAGATTTGTACATCCGCTTTCGTTTAACAGGCAACTTTGTTAGTTTAAGATTATACTTCATAACACAGCTTTGCCCTTTTTAGATATTTTTAGTAAGTTGCAAAACACCAAATACCTATTTATTTATAAAACATTAAAATTCGAAACCGTATGAATTCTTCAAAACAACATAAACAAGCATTGCAGTCACAACACAAATAACACGTCGTTGTTCTCAAACAGAATAATACATCTTATTAAATGCTGGACATCCTTAATAGGTCATGTTTGATTGTCTCAGAACTAGAAGTAATGGGGTATATTTTAGGAACAAATGCGATACAATTATCCTGAATCAAAGCTCAAGGTACTAGATGATGTAAATCGGCAAACAAAATATTAAGTGAGTAGTTTATGTGTCTGCATTTAATTTTACGGCTCGCTTTCAAGAACGGTTTCCTTGGACAACGCGAAAAGTAGCCCGAAAATAACCGTCCCTACGATTTGCACCGAATGATGATTTGCAAACGATGCGGAAGGGTCTGGGTATTGGCGTGATGCCCGAGCCGGTATACAACAGATATATCGTGGCATTGGGCCAGCCAGGGTCAGGAGCGGACGATGCACTCACCACCGTCACGCACTCAATCACAAAACAAACCGATACCAATTTGCATTTAAAACATTAAATACAAGAATTCAATACAAAATTCAAAACATCATGAGAGTACCCTGCACAATTATCATAAAGAGCAAAATAATTATGATTCTTCACGATCAGATAAGATTTCTTAGTAAAAAAAAATCCCCCTTTTTAATAAATTGAAGATCATTTTATGCAAGATTATCTGAGGCTTAGAGTGCCTCCTCGACGGATAAGATAAGCGAGAGAGGACTTACTTATCTAAAGACCCCAAGGGTTCGTGGAGGCAAAACAATATTTAGAAAGCGTTAGCTAAAAAAAGGGCTGTAATAAAAACCTTTCGTGTCCTTTCCAGCGCAGCAGGTAGTAAAGCAAGTCATAGTTTCTCGCTTAGATTGTTTTGTAAATGGATGAAAGAACTATATTGGTGTGGCAATAAATAGAGTTTTTATGACAAAGAAGGTTCGTTCGCAGCACCGCATCGGCCGATGGCTTCACAACACAACTCGCTAACATTAGCGTCCAACCAAACACGTGTTCGTGAAAATGTTTATTTAGGCAAACCTCGTAAAACTCGCTGACAGGATGTGCTTTGAACCCTCAAGGTTGTGTAGGTTATTTTAAATAACTATAATTATTACTGCCAAATGTCGAAGTGTCGATGAATTTGTAATTTTTATTTTATTATCGTCATGATACAACAAATCATTTTGTAAGGCTTTTTAGCATCTGAACTTTAATCAATCTCCTCATTTCAGAAATTGCTTTAATAGATAAGCAATTAGGTACCTACTTAAAAGGGTCAAGATTTTTAGACCTGAAGTGTTCCTCCGGAAAATACCTAATACAGAAAATTTTGAAAGCCCAAACGCCGAGAAGATAATTTTTCTCTTTTCATACTAAACTTGGGGTGCTTGATAAGTTTCATCAGAAATGCCACTGGGTGGAGATATTCTCCGTGAGCCGCTTCCTACTGCAGGGCATTACTAAATTTGTCGAAATCGGTCCGAAGAGAGCGCAGCATGCGTTTGTCATGTACGTTTATTTACGCGATGCCCCGCAGAGCTGGCCATGTTCCAGGAGCTTACGAAAATAGCAGCTTTGTCGATGTCATTGTACTAGAGCAAAAGACGCCCTACTGCTCACTGCGATAGGGCCCACCCTTTCTGGTAGGTACTTATAACGCAACCAAATATACAGCTCATGTAGATTTTTTGATTTTGTATCCGGCGCATGTACCTATACAGGCATTGTTTGCATCGAATCATGTGAATTGATCTACGACAATAAGCTGAACGTTACGTACGTGTCTAGTGTGCGTGATACTATATGGACAGGTATCATTATTATCGGTCGAACAATCAGCTTGTATACTGCTTGTTACTACATACATACTAAAATTTGTAATTGTTTCCAATTCTGAATAAGTAAGTACACAGGAAATAACTTTATGTGCATATCTATGAGTTTGGATGTTTTAGTGAGAAAGTTTTAATTTTAAGTTGAAACCATGCCATGGAGATTTACTTAATTGAACTTTCCATATTTGTAGGCGTTCATTGATGTTACAAACCAATTATTGACCTTTTGTTTTGTAATCTGAGATTACCTATATTATTTGTTTTGTGCTATTGTTTCGATTTTAGATTGATTGTAATTATCATGAAACTTAAATCGATATTTTTGTGTTACAAATAAATTAAAATAAAGTTTTATTTGCTGACTCTGAAAAACGATACGATAGAGCGAAGGAAGATGCACGCCGGTGTGGTGCGCCCACCAAGACCCACAAAGCATAGGTACTGATACGACAATGCAGTCTCATCTACGCGTCGAGTAGCACATAGGAATATAAGAGAAATTTCACTGATTTTTCATTGCACTGTTCGTGTGTGTTAAAAATGTAACTAATACGTCGTAAAAACATGCATTGGTTAAATACTTACATAATAAATAAGTATTAAGTATTGTTATTCCAAGTAGGTAATACCTAGACTCTCAGAAGACCGTGTGTGAACTTTGTCTGTGTCCCTTCCATCAAAACATGGTATTTTTTCTAACTTGCCTACCGCTGGTTTCCGCATTTGTAAGGGTTCCTTAGAAGAACCCTAAAATTATCTAAATATGTACAATCATTATTGAAAACGGATGCAAATTATTCTAGGTAGGTATGCCATTGTTATTTCGTTTTGTTAACAAAATCGGCACACACTTATTATAGTATGACACAACTTAGATGAAGCATCGGCAAAAGTCGTAAAATCGATCGTTATCGAAAAGAGTGCGCCTACAACATTACTCATGAGTTAAAAAATGATCGGCGAAAATTATCTTGTTGAACGTTGAATGGCGCGATAATGAATGATTTTTATTAGTTGTGTAAATCGGAAGTGAAGTGTACGAAAACGATTTGCCGATGCTACATCTAAGTTGTGTTATACTGTACCTAGCTAGAGTATTGACAGATGTTCAAGTTGGATAATCTATTGATATAAATAAGCTATGATATTTTAAGAGCAACCTGATTATTTATTTGCATATTATCGAAATCCAAAAATGTACCTAAATAGGTATTGTAAAACCCATATTATTTTATTGAACTACTTGAGATGAGAGTCAAGTCAAACAAGGAGTTTATAATTTTGTAATGTCCGTTTGTCTGTCATGTTAATTTCACTCATCATGATGTAATAGGTACAGAATATATATTTACGCTTACATACAAAGTTATCAAACATAATCTAATAAAATAACCCTCATGCTCATATATACTTATCTAAAATGGAAGAATTTTAAGCAGTAAGTAAAGTTTTTTACACTTATAGTAGGTAAGTACGGTATAACCACATCGTGAGTATAGGTAGGTATTCAATTAAATTTCACGGATAATCATAATTAATTTACCATTAATTATTATTATGGACTAAGATAAATACTTAGATTCATCACACACAGATCCTAAAAAAAGCAGAAGCTCTTATACCTATAGAAACATAACTATATATAATAAAGTCCTTCATATCATAATATAACATGTTGTAGATGCTAGATAGAGATACGGAAATATCATACCGTTCTCTAACAAACGTTCTCGACGACGACCGACGCTCATCAAATCAACTGTGGAAAAAGATGGTCGCCCAACAAAAAGCGAGACGTTTCGGCCCGTCCAACCCTTTTATTTTGTTTGGCTCTTTTTACTTTTATTCTAAAAATATCGAATTCACGAACCAATTTCGAAAGGAAACGTGATTCTGTCCAAGGTCAAGTGAATTAGTATTCGTATAGTGTGTTCGCAGTTTGACCGCTCGCAAAAACATGCTCCTTGTCGAGTTTTTTTAAAATCTTGATTAGAATTGCTTGTGGCTGGAGTCTGACTTTAACCTAAATAAAGTTACATAATTTATGTAAGTTGGTAGACTGAGGAATGCATGAAATTTTTGTCTATTATTTTTTTTCAACGAATACTATATACTGTTCTATGCTATCCCTATACTTGCGATCTATACCTATGTAAGCACCTATGTGCTTACCTACCGATACTGTAGTGGCAGTAAGGATGGCAATCATTTATTTTTGGCAAAATACGTGGTAAAACCTTATGTAGGTATTTCTTTCTGTTTCAACTTCTATTTCGATGAATCAAGCAACTATTAAGTTAGTAGGTAATAACCTAAGTAAAAGGTACTTAGACAATCTAGTTATGCATTGATCTATCTCTATGATCATATTTTTACCGAGTATTCTACTTATACTGGAGGATTTTTAATCACCGTCCAAAGTTCTCTAATTTTTTCATACAAAAAATCTATCTTGTTCGGTCAAAATGTATGAAAAGTTTGAAAATTTCGTGATTACAGGGTAGGTCCCATAGTAAAAGTTGTTCTTAATGATGAGTAGGTACAATAATCCCTGAAAATTTGGACGGTGATTAAGAATTCACCCAGTATAATTCAGTAAGTTATAGTTTTTTGTTGCGCCGATATGGCGAGAACATTATCGAAAACTCATCCGAGCGCATAAAATAAGGTTATGGCAATATCCTCTGCCTATATTTTCGTAATAAATTATCCGTCATTGGATTTGATTTGTTCGCAAAAAATGTTAGGATGGAAGTTACAAGAAAACTGACTCATACCACCTCTCATACATACCTACGTAGTAACATTCAAACGCGCTCTTCAATCGGCTTTATTTATTGCACTGAATCATTAGTTTTCATTGAATCCTCCACACTACTATGCACCTTTAAATCAGGTTGTTTGGTGATCACTAACAGATTATTAAGAAAATGATTAAGTAAAAGATTGTTCGCAAAATACCTACATACTTATATTTTGTATTCTATGTCGTGGAAATTAATAATATTAGTCTGAATCTATTTCAGCCACAATCGATTGCTCATCTGACCCCTATTGGTTTCCGATTACATTATTATAGCAACCCTAAATAAATTATCTCTCTTATTGGAAGCAAAGTATTGCAATAAGGCTTATAAATCGATAAGAAAAAGCTCTACATTCTACCTCACTATAAAGAGGTGGTTAACGAGTGTGTAATGTTGTTGTTATTATCATGCTGATTGATGTAGAATAGAAGCCGGCTTCTAAGTCATATAACCTCAAAAGCTCGGGGCCGTTGAGCCGGTCGGCGATGCGATGGGGGAGCCGGGGAGCGCGCAGCCGCTCAATGTTGTCGCGCGTGCGCCCGCCGCCCCGACACCGACCACCGACCGACCGACCGAGGGACGCTGCACAAAGCGCGAGTGTCCGCGATGTCTCACACCGACTCTTCCCAACATTGATGAGTCACAAAACGGAGACGGAGACACGTCCTCACCAACGTGTCGTTCAAAAACTGTGAATATACGAGCATGTGATAAGGTTATTTGTGGATAAACGTAACTGTAGTGTTTCATTTGTGATACTAGCAGCGGCTAACATGTACAAGACGGTGCGTCACGGCGAGAATAGTCTCCAATACACCATCCTCCCTCAGACGGAGGAGGTGCTGAACAACAGCGGACTGAAGGGCAAAGGCCGAGATTACAGCCCGTCTATACACATTAGACGGTCTCGCAGGAGGTCCACAGTGAAATATATATTGCTGATCGTATTCGGAATTATAGTTGCGCTCGCATTAGCCTCTGTTCCGCTATATGTTATGAACGGAGCGTTGTACGCGCGGAGAAACCAGCACGATCAGCACGAGGTGATCACCACTGCGCCATTCGCACCATCCGGACGTGAAATAGCAAAAACACGGAAAAAGGAACTAAAGATTTCTCCTGATGTGATTTCAACATTAGGGTCAAAATTAGAAACGATCTCAACCACAATACCTTCGACCACCGTTTCCACAATACCACCGACGGCAGGCAGCGAAAGAGCGACTACACCTCCCTGGATGCCTGCTTTAAAATCTTGGAAGAGTTTCACGTCTTCGACAACCATTCGACCCATCGCAACGGAAGAAAATGTCGAGGTCCCACTTATTGGGACTTCTTCAAGTAATAATCATCTCCTTGATCGAGACATTTCTCTAAGACCTTGGGAAAAGGACATTATTATACGAGCTACAGTTACTCCAGAGCCGATCACGCTACGTAACGTAATAAAATATTACTCGCGCTCGTTCGTTCCTTCTGAGAAATCGATCTTAGCAACAAAAGTTTTTGATGATGTTCTGATAACTACCAAAGGCACCACGACGAGGGCTCCGGTAACGACAGAGTTTATGACTACAAGTGAAAATTCTAAGCTGAAAGACTTGAAGGATACAATGTTATCCGTGGATGACGACGAAGAATTTAAGGAATCGCTGGAAGTAGACGAGGTGTTCTCATTGCCGCCTTTGAAGCCTGACTCAGCCGCACCGGGCATGGAGATCGACGAAGTGACGGTGTCGAAGGCCGCCGACGCTGGCTGGTACGGAGCGAGGTGGCCATTCGTTGACACTTCGTCCTACTTCCAATGGACGGTGAGTACCTACCATTGCAATTCTGCCTGCTATTATGTAATATTTACCTATAAAGTAGGTTATAGATACGAGTACCTACATACATGAGTATATGTACTTACTTAATCGGAACATTTTCTGCGTGATCAACATACCTAATCATAACAATCTTCGGTAACAGCTGAGTAATGTGAATTATGAAAGCGGATATGGAAACCGTAGTTTATTTATGAAATCTATTGCGGATCGGGTTCTTATGTAATGTGATTCTGATAGCAACCTGCAACTTTTCCCTACCTGTGTGGTGTGACGCAACAAACTATAGCAGCAATAGTGGTTTTATAATTCTAACCACTCCGCTGCGCTGCGGAAAATTGGAGCTAGAAAAAGTACATATACTGGGTTGTATATAATTCGACCGAAGTACTTTTATAGCAAATGTGACAATATTAACATTAAAGATTTCAGGGTTGGTCCCATAGTAAAAGTTGTTCATAATGATGAGTACAATAATCCCTAATTCGAAATGGCAAAAAATCTTCCAGTATAAGCCTTAAACTTCTGTTACTAACACTTATATACTAATCTCTCATATGAATAACGAATAACTATGCAAACGAAAACAAAACCAAAAGTTATTAAGAAATAAACAAAAATGTGACATAGTACACGAATAGATTTATTTTTTTTTTATTAATATTTATATCATATTATCAGCATTCCTCTATTTACTTAAATGTACCTGATGTGCATAAAATGTAAAACAACTAAATGAGGCGCAGCACAGAACGTATTTGGCCGTGTTCTTACTTTTAACTGCGCCATTTAGCAAGCGAAATAACAAATAAAAATAAGCTTTATGGAACTGCTAACAATACCTACTTGTTTACTGCGCCACAACAATACTTTACGATTTGAGTTTCTTTTATATGATATCTAATCTACCAAGTTATGCAAACGTTTATTTAACCGCGTGCATTTTTTACCGTAGGTAGTACCTTACCTAGGTATTGAATAAATAAAACCACAAACAGTACCTATAGTTAAAAATATATAAATATAATTTCAAATCAAATCAAAACTCATTTATTCAGTTTAGGCCCTAATAAGGCACTTGATTAAAATCCTTTACTTTTAAATATTGAAGTTAGGGTAGATAGATAAGCTGCAATGTCGGAAATACTCAATTACTTTAAGTCCTTACTTCAAAGTCTAGACACAACATTTAGCAGTAAGTATCTACCGTCTGCCCTATGGAGGGTGAGAGGCCACTGCCCTAGACTGTTAATACCTACAAGGCAAGGAGGGTTTACTTACATTTCCATTTTAATATAACGCTCTAAATTTTTAATCCGTCTCTTCGTACCGGTCGCGTAAATCCTGAATTTCATAAAAAGTATCATAGGTACCTAACTGAATAGTTCATGGGAAATTCCTATTGTCCAAATAAGCAACTTGGTTTTACTTTATTTTACAATCGAAACCATTAATCATGACAGAATTTACGACGCGTGATAGTTCAATCTTGTATCTGTGCTAAGCACCATTAATTACACATACATATATCATATTATTAGTAATAGACACATATCGTCATACCATCATTCTTCTACCATCTCATTTTAACTTTGTTTTTTTCTGTCCTTTACATAGGGTTACTCCCCGGGAGACAATCTGCTGCTACCCCTGCTAGTGGCAGCCCTATCATCAGTCGCGTTGGTGCTACTACTCGCGCTGGCCGTGCGCCGTCGCAAGAGGTCGCAGATTATATGCGCACAAGTTGGGGTACGTGTTGTGTATCTTCGTTTTAGCATGAGAAAACATGGAAACGGTATCTCCTAAGATTTTATCAATATGATGAAAAAAATAACTTAAATTAAGCAACATAGGCGATGACACTCACTGACAGTTTGACAAGTTGATGCTAAGCTACATAAGTTCGAAGATACTAGTTGCTCGTTATTACAACACGCTGGACCGTCAAAGTATTTAGTGGTCCATAAGGATGACCTAGATTAAATAACGATAAAATTTGAACGCTTTCTTATCGTCGCTGGATGGATAACATGTAGAAGTATGGATTCGATTCTACCTGGGTCGAGGATAGGTACCTCCTAGTATTATAAATAACTGCCACTGAGCTTAGTTTCAAAGGTCCGAAGGTGGATTCGTATGAACATACATATAATGTATGCTATTGTTGTCTTGGTATAGGTACTATTTCACATCTACCGATCGGTTTATTCCACGCTATAGGAAATCTAAAGGCTGAAAGGACTTGGCACATCGATACATCTCTCCCCGGGTAAACAGTTCCTTCGGAACGCAAGTAGGGCGGGCGGAGCTTTCAGGGCCTATGTTAATTTCGTTCTACTTCCGGAACGAAATTAACATAGGCACATTTAGTTGATTCCTTGTAAAGATAAGAAATCTATATGTATATTGTTCCCATAATTTATTTTTCAAATACATATTGAAATCTCTCATAGAGGTTACTATATTGCGCCCACCCTAATTTTTTTTTTAAATTTGTGTTCGATCGAAGCTATTTTTCCCATAGCGGTTTCCTCACTCGTCCGATAAGCGTGACTTAGGTACACACGGCCACAGATCAATCGATCGATCAAAAAGAAACTTTACCATCAAATTCTGAACAGTCTTATTTTCTCTCTATATACCTAGATCAATTCAATTTTGAAGATATTCTCACTTCTCCACAATCATGAACCAACTATCCTATCTAGATACCTTTCTATCCTATGACCCAAAGGGTTAGGTACCCACTTTTTATTGTGGTTATGACTATCTCTTATAGATTTGAAGGAACCTGGCTGTCACATACCTACATATTTATTTATAGTAGTTCGTAATACAAATACATAATCCATTCACTTTGTTCCAGAAGATAACCGCCGAACTTCAGACGGACGACAACACCAACCTGTTGACGGCTGAGAACGCTGACGATGCCGACGAGTGAATTGATCAATCAGCCACGCTTTTAGCTTGTTCAATACTCTATCAAGAAGAATGCCTCGTGTACAATTTAGGTACATATCGTAGATATTACGTAGTTAGGCGAATAGAAAATATGCTGCCGAGTTTACGCCAAAACGCTACGTAGATAACAAATATAACTACAGTACCTACGTACTTAATGATTACCACCATAATATACGGAGAATGCAGAATGATTTTGAAAATAATACTAACGTAACGAGTCTGTAACTACGATGGTTAGGAAAAATGGAATTACAAGAGCATTTAGAATTAACAGATACCTATTCTAGAATATATACCTACATTGGAAACGCACCTACCTATGTTATGTAAACATATAACAAATAAGCGGTGAGAGTTAATTTATAAAGGCACTCACAGGACAACACCAATTTGTAATGTAATATTAACGTTGTAAATGATCGGGGAGAAGAGATTTGTATAATGTTAACGATGCAATAAACAATATGCATGTCCTTGCTACCTCGATTGTACATCAGGCATTCCACGCACTTTGTAATGATTTAGCCGCAATAGTGTAGTTTCTTGATATTCTCGAATGCAGTCACTTTGGATGACCACACTGCGTTCGTCTTCTAATACACCAATCATATTTCAAACTTTCAGTGCCTATTGTTTGTATATAATGTACGATTTGGTTGATCTCTGTGCCGGCGAAGGCCGCGAGTGGTAAGCTGAAATCCTTATTCAGAGATACGATATAATATGTAAGTATATTTTGTAAACGCACTAGATGTTCGATTATATATTAGGTACGTACGTGTCAAATGCCAAAGTTGCTAAAATTATTTTTGTTACGAGTAATCTACACCGTACTTACGAATGTCATTCACACTCGTAATACGACATAATAATTAGATAATAATAGAGGACTCATGAGCTTGCTTAGTGACTTTATTGTGGAGGCATTCAAACGTTCTATTCATTTATTAATATTGTAGGTTCTTAGAAACAGTCACCAACAATCGATACTTAGATAATTGAAGCCCCGAGCACACGACGGCTTTGTCTGTTTAGGATCGCTTGATTGAAGTTGTGACAGTAAAAGCAAAAGGAAATCGTTCAAGATAATGTTGTAATATAACCACTGTGTTAGCCACGTTCAATATACTACAAATGCGTCTACATTAGGTAGGATGGTAAGTTACATACAATCCATTAGAATATTTTGTGAGATGTGAACTGCACGATCAGTAAACGATTTAAATAAAAAATCATCAGCTTTATTATTATATCAAGTTGCTTTATCATAAAGCAAAATGTGTGCGTATAATGAGGCATGCATGGCGCAGTGATGCAGTCGTGTCGTGATCGAGATCGTGAATCTGACACTGTATCTACTCTACTGTAATAACCGATATCGTTGGGCTGCGCTGGCCGATGTCGGATGGACGCGTGAGTCATCGGTAGACGGCCGCGTCCGCTATGTATATCATATCTCTGAAAGTTTCGATCGAATGTCTCGTCAGTATTAACTAAACCCTGTGGTATTTTACATAATAAGCATACTTATTTATTTTTGTGTAGTCTGATAGGGTAAGATGAAATATCAATCTTGGTGTAATGTTATATCTGTGTTTTAACGTCACTCTTTTATTAATATAAAATTCAATTAACTAGGTACTCTTATATCGCATAATTGAATATTTATATAATTTTAAAACATAGTTATAAGACTGATATAGGATTGAGTTATTAGGATATCTAGTATTTTTTTATTTGTAGCAAATAAAATATCATTTAAGTATAACAAACGTTTGTTTATAACGGCACTACTGCTTATTTATTTTCACTTTTGTGAGCTAGTAATAAATACTAGGTACCTAATTACCTACGCATATTATTATGTTATTCAATATTAGATAAAGGATTGTGAAATTGAATGTGTGAGATGCGTGGGGAACATACGAAGACCGATTGATAAGTTTCTGACTGAAACGAACAAGAAAAACAGAAAAACGCCGCGCGCGATTGCTAATAAATGATTCTACTATATACCAACACTTAGGGTGGATTATCAAAGGCATGATTAGCGTTACCCACATTCATAAAATTTTAAGACTGATGTAAAATACCTATTTAACATTTGTTATCAAGACTATCACAATATATATTCTATCGTAGTACCTACCTTGATTTAGCAAAATTTTTGCAACAAATTTACTTTATATGACCATTTATTGTTCTTCCCATGTCGAGGAAATCTACAAATACTCACCACATATTGTGAACTGTTTAGACTCTATCTAATTGGTCTCTGGTGTTTTGTGAAGTGTTAATTAATACAACTAATTATTTTTCCATCAGGTCTTTATGGCTCCTTTCTCGGATACTTATCAATCGACTTTAGAAATTAGTTAAAAATTAAAATGTGATACCTCTGTAGTATCTTCGAGTAATGTCCCCTGTAGAAGGAATTGTGAAGTAATTTATGTATACATGATTCAATTTGTAATTAACTATATAAATGTTCGGCCCATGTCTATAAAGCCAGATGTTTAAAATTAACTGTACGTATATAATTGCCTCTATAATAACCCGAGAATCATTATCGATCATGCTAATATTTTGTATCATGCAAGAGTATGTACGTCGCACACTATGTAACTAGATGTTAAGTTCCAAGTTGCTTTTGTGTTAGAATAGGTTATTATGTGGATGCCTCGAGCAGTGTGACTATTTTGAATTTGCTAATGACACCCACCATGTACATAAGTAATTAAATAAATTATGTTTTCCCACCCAATTTGTACATTTCATTACATGGATTGTTTAATCTTCGCTACCCTACCCTACAATTTACTTATTATACCTGCATATTAACGAGAGACCTAATAATCGATCTAAATAAAACCAGATATCAAAGCAATTGACATTTATGTATCAATGATTGAAAATGTCATAACTAATAAAACAAAAAACGTATATACATGTAAAGAGAAAATAAACTTAACTAGGATATTAACCTAAATATTTTATGCTGGTATGTTTTTGCAAGTGACAGATCTCAAATAAATAATATTTATATATTTTTCATTCATACATACATACATACATACAATGATATTCATATATCTTCGCCCATTCTCACACGAGGTAATCAAAATAAAACACGATACAACCAAACGCGTTTCAAATAAAATGACGAATTTTCAAAAAGTTGCACCGTATCAGAGGGCGTACTACGAGAAACGATACACAATAGTTCGATCATCGTTGTCAAATTATTAACCAATAGAATTGCAGCAAACTGACGAGGTGTAAATTTTGTGCAATTCTATTGGTTAATAATTTGACAACGATATGATTGAACTAACGTGTATCGTTTTTCCTAGTAGACCTTCAGTATCGTCGCGATCGGTTGCGTCGTAGTTGGAAACTGATTTTATTTTGGTTACCTTTTATAAAAATGGGCTTATAGTTAGATATTTTCATTATATTAATGTTATATCAGGTGGTTACTGTTACATACACCAATACAGTCATCCTAATCGACACATTAATTTATTTGCCAAGTTCAGTAAGAAATTTAGATAAATATATATTACATGAGTCAATAAAGAATAAAATCGCGAACGACGGAAATATCATTTCCTGTCGCCACGCACACTAACGAGCTAATGTGCAAAATGCAATGACATGATTTTCGCTGAGTTTTCTTTCTTTATTCGCCCGTGTTATACTTATCTTGATCTATTATTGAAATGCCATTGTTTTTTTTTTATATTCGTTATTACAGATCAGTTTGATCTACGAAACTACTAAATAAGTTGTTGTACGTGTATCGTAATAAATATACATATAAATCGAGTTAAAAAGTTGTAAAACTGTTAATGATGAGTAAATTATGTCCCTACACATATACAATTTAAAACTCTTACGGATATAGTTCATTTAACATAAATACATTTTTTTTTTGACAATAAATAAAATTAAAGTTTCTACTTTCCATACCATACCAAATTTAACGCGAGATAATTAATAAATTAACTCAATTTGTCATAAACTTTTACAATGCAAATACTGGCTTTGTACAACGTTCTTTTTTTTTAGGCAACTCAAACATCTCCGTGTACCGAAAAACATTTAAAACAATATAATTATACCATATTTTTAAATCTAGGGCAGTTTTAATATCAATTTGCAATAATTTCTTCAGGATGATACGGATAAGAATATTATTGTGGCATAATAATCATAGAAACCTTAATAAACGGGTACAGAAGTCTTCCAAATAAACAATGATGTCGTACCACATACTAACGTAAGGCGAAACGTACTTACTAACAGCGACTTAGTACCTAAATCTTCCAAATTAAGGTTACGTATCACTGTTATGTAAGTCTAGCTATGTTAAACCAAATATCTACAATTCTAGCGTTCGCGATGAAGAATATAGTACCTATATCTATTTATTTAGATTACTATGACAATAATAACACAGATTTGAACCTGGTTTGTATAGTTCGTTACTGCGGTGGCGGGTGTGCTGGTCGCAATATCCTAGCGAGTACGTGACGACCACCGACTAGCTTCAGTTGTTGCCCCTCCATTAGTACGCTGCGAACTCCGCTAGATGTCGGCACCGTCGCATTAGGTACCGCCTGTTACAAACAATAATAGCATTGGTAAATGTTCTTTTATGAAAACATTCATTGTGTTAGTCTGTTAAATCCAATCCGAATAGTTTGATAATATAATAATAGTGGGTTTAAGACATCGTAATGAAAACGGAAACCATGGATTATTATTAACTTATTTTTACTAACTTGAAAAACTTTTAAATTTATGAAAAGACAAACGTAAAATTGTATCGTTGTAGGGTCGAAAATGGCATTCAGAATCCATGGTTTCAGTTTTCGTTACGATATCCCACCCGGTATAACTTATCACACAGGTTTATTTTTCAAATTATACCTATTTGGTACCGACATTTTAAGCTAGGTGTATATGGTTTGATTGGACAGGGACCTATTCATTAACTCAAAAAAGGTCTTTTTTAAGGTGCATTAATATTTTAAGTGCGATATTATTTATATATGCGATATTATGGACATAATTTATATAAATGTGTCGTACATGATAGCTTAATCTTAATTATTGAAACCAGACATGACTATAGAATTTCATAATATAACTAACTAGCTGTGCCCCGCGGTTTCACTCGCATTCCCAGGATAAAAAGAAGCCTATAATCTTCAGGGATAATGTAGCTTCCTATTAGTGAAAGATGTATTCTAATAGAACCAGTAACTCCGGAGATTAGCGCGTTCAAACAAACAAACAAATTCTTCAGCTTTATTATTAGTATACTATTTATTCTTTGTTAGTATATAAGATATAGATTAGTTATGTATTTATTCAAAATCAAAATATGACGTCTTATGTTTCAATAGATGCAATCTTTCAGTATTGTGTATTTTCGTAGATATAGCATATTTGTTGATAAGTCAAGCGTGATCAATAATAATGCGGTGTTATTTTAACATACTCAGATACAACTACGTGTTAAAAAATTCCTCCCCATTCCAATGTTATATTCAAACTTCAATGCAATCAAATCTCTTGCAAAATTATTCATGCAATTTATTTTCAATACTACATTCTCTGAAACACAGTTTGTTTTGTATGTAAAACATGCAAAAATCACCTGTTGAATTTTAATTCCTTGCGCGAGTTTTACTTGTTGTAATGTATTCACCTAAAATGTAACGACTTTTTATATTATACATACCATAACAGAATATTTTTGTTACCAATTTGCTTTCTGTTATTATTACGCAAATAAAAAAGTCTACTCGATAATTTAGCTAACATAATGAAATGATACCATATATTGTAAATGAAACCAAGGTTTTTATACCTGCTGTAATTTTAATACTGGAGCTGATGTCGTCGATGTGGTAACTGCTTGCGCTCCTGTAAAATGAAAACCATTGATTTTATTTTCTAGTTTTTATTATATTCGGAACATTTTATAAATTAATGGACTATATATATACTAGCTTAAAAAAATAAATCATATACAGGGTGATTAAGGAAGGGTATATTAGGCCGGATATTGTACATCATAATGAATAATACTACAAAATTACAGTTGCCTGAGCATTACCATTACAAAGTTATGATGATTTTGATGTTTAACATAAATATCTGGTAAAATCCTTTACTCCGTACCTTGCAACATATTATTTAGTACTCAAGAAGTCTAATAGATACAGACTTTACATTGAATTGTATTTTAATGCTAAAATAATTTGAAGATATTTTTTTATTTCTATGAAAACATATTCATGACCTTTATAAGGCATTTTCTTCTTCAATGCAATTTCGACCTTGTATAAAATTAAACTGTACATAAATAAAGTTCCAAAATCAAACTGTATAAAGAAATGTAATGACAAGAAACTCACCAATATTGCTTAAAACTAATGTTTGAGATGTTGTAGCACCTCCAGTCGACGTCACTCTTATAGCGCTGCCGTCACACTGCTGTAAGTATAAATAATCTACTCAAGATCTCTTTCACGTCACACCATTGACGATAGATATTCTTTCAGTTTAATATAATTAAGGATAGAGAAGTTCACATCTGAACATAGACCTCGCCCTTATCACAACTATTAGTCTTGCAATACTAATAACAGCTAACTTTCTATAAACACGCGTGAGGGAAAGGGCATCAATCGACCGTAAACATTTTTGAGAAAGTCGGCTTCAACGTCAGAACTAAACCTGGATAGACGTCCAAAAATGGAGATGGACTGGACATATGCTACGCCATCCCATTAACAAATGGAGTAAGCAAGTCACCCTCTGGCAACCAAGAGTCGGCAAAAGAAGTAGGGGTCGTCAAGTCAGGAGATGGGAAGATGACTTGAAACAGACAGCGGGACCACTCTGGTTGAGAGTAGCAAGGGATAGGACCCACTGGAAGGAATTGGAGGAGGCCTATGCCAAAAGGCACACCGAACTTAGGGACTTCTTGTAACCCTATGTTTAGGAATAAAAGGCTTTTATTATTATTATTATTTGATGATGTTACCTGCAGAATAATATTGTGCAGTGGCTTGCCGGAGGTGAGAAGTAATGGCCTGGCGAGCCGCGCGGCGGGCGGCAACACTCGCACGGCGCGCATCCCGCCCGCGCCAGCCCCTACCCCAACCCCGACCCCCATGCCCACGCCAACCCCAGACCCCACCGCGCCCCCCACCTGCAGCGTGCGGGCGCCGCCCATCATACCCTCTACTGATATCATCTGACCCTGGACAACATACATATTCATTTTAAATAATCCAATCCATATCTATTTTTTTTATGTCAGAAGGTTGACAAGCAGGTAGGCGGTCCACCTGATCTGATGGTAAGTGGTTACCGTCGTCTATAGCCATTAGCAATACCAGAGGTACCTATTGCTAATGTGTTGCCGATCTGTAGCAATGGCAAGAAGGCATTGTTACTGGTTATCCGATGCCTATCAAGTAGACGCAAACCTTAAGCCACCAAATAATTTCTATAAAGTTAATATTTTTTGAGATGCGATAATGCAGCTCGGACCATCAAAGAAAGGTCATAACGATTGGCACCGCATCGACATGACTGTAGTTTTTTAAAAGATTGGTAAAAATTTGCAAATTCTTTTCTGTGGCTACTGCATAAATATAAATTTATTATAAACAATTGTAGGTATAATAAGTAAATAATATAAAGCCACTATTTACCTGTGCGTTAGTTAATAGTTTAGCTACAATAGGCTGTCCCACCGTCGGCTTATCTCCCGACGTTTGACTTCGCACCACTTGAGATATGGATTTTGGAGTCTGATTCGCAAGTTGTACTGTCTGCCCACTGGAAAGCTGGAGTGTTTGCCCACTCGATAACTGGACCGTTTGTCCACTCGACAGCTGCAACGTCTGCCCACTAGGTAACTGAACCGTCTGGCCGCCAGCTAGCTGTACTGTCTGACCGGCCAATTGCACCATCTGTGATCCTAATTGCACACTCTGCCCACTAGAACTTTGAACACCTGATCCAGATAATTGCACATTAGACCCGCCCAGTTGAACAGTCTGAACGTTCCCACTAGCTAACTGCACCGTTTGACCCGAAGGTAACTGCACACTTTGGGGTTGTAAAACACTCTGACTGGCCACTTGAACACTTTGTCCACTCGGTAGTTTGACAGTGTGGCCCGTAAGTTGTACACTTTGACCGGTTAATTGCACAGTTTGACCGCCGATCTGCACTGTTTGCCCAGCTAACTGCATTGAAGATACCGGTATCTGAACGGTGGGTTGATTCGTCTGTATATTTTTTATTGTAGACGTAGATTGCAGGGTGCGGGGGCTCGGTATTTTGGCAGCTGTTGATACTCTGACGGCCTGCATGGGTTGCGATGTGGCTAGCTGCACAGTTTGGCCGCTCGGTAGCCGCACGCTGTGCGTGGGTAGTTGCAGCGACGACAGTTGCAGCGTGTGGCCCGATGTCAGCTGTACGGCTTGTCCGCCGGGCAAGTGTACCGTCTGGTTGGCTGCCAGTTGGACTGTGCGACCGCCTAATTGAACTGTCCGCGTCGCTACTGATGACGTCATCACGGTTGGAGTGCTGCTCACAACACTCGTCACACACGCTGTAGCCTTTAAAACATTACAAGTCATAAATCTTTCATCTGTAACTTTGACCATGGTATTTTTTTAATACTAGTTTTTTACCTATTCTATATTTTTCTACCAATCCTTCACCCCGCGATCCCCTATTTTACCCCTTTTTTGTGAATTAGTTAGATTTTGAAAAAATCTTTCTTAGCATTCTTTTCTAATAGATATCTGTATGCCAAATATCATTTACAAAGAGAAGTCAAAAGTTAAGAGAAGTCATACAATGAAACACCAATTTGTATATTGACTTAGCTTATGCTCAATTTGATGTCCAAACATGTCTATAAATTCCAAAAGTAAGTTAAATTTTAGGAAATTCTAACTGCCTCAATAGATCTCAGCCATATTGTGCTTACCTGCGCCACTGTAGTTGAAGAACTTGTTACTGTTGTACGTTTCTTCGTCGTTGGAGTATCTGTTCATAAGAAAAATAAAAAAAATGTAATTGTAAATAAAGTAATAAAGTAAGTATAATAATTATTAAATTATGTCATTGAACATACTCTGCTGCAGAAGAGCGCGCGGAGATATGAGAGACTTGCCAGATGATGGTGTCGCCGGACTTAACACTCTGACCATGCCACGTCGTGATGTTGGAGTTACCTGTATTTTAAAGCACTCAATTATCGACTTATTACAAATAGAAGTAACATTTTAAATCACTAAAATCTATAATAATTGTGTATCCAACCTGAGTAGTAACAGTAGACGCAGCCGTAGCAAGAGTTGTCTGAATCGTAGAAGGCCTTATTAACAACGATCGCGTTACTTGCGCCACCTAATGAGATCATCTATTAGTTTATCTTTAAATATCGTTGTTCAAATCAAATAAGGTCGATGTTCACCGACAAGAAAACGGTCTGATAAATTATAATCGTGCGTTTACCATACATTTTCGGAGGACAAAGACATCTTAAACGTTTTCTAGTCGGTGAACTTGGACCTAAGTGTTTAGTTCTTATCGCTTACTTTGCTCTGAATAGATACTGCAGCGGTGGGCTGTATGGCGGTAGACGTCGAAGATATTTGCTGACTCAAATTACTTGAAATAGAACCCTACAAAAAAAACATTTGGCTATGATATAAAATACTAATTTAACCTTATTTAATATTTAGTTCATACTAGCTGTTCCCCGCGGTTACACTCGCGTTTCCAAGATATAAGGTAGCATATAACCTTCGAGGATAATGTAGCTTCTTGTAAAAGATATTTTCAAATGGACCAATAGGTTCAAACAAACAAACTCTTCATCTTTATTATCAGTATAGATAGATATAGATTATACTTATACTAAATTTATTAAAATAAATGAATTTAGTTAGTTTAGCCAATTTCATTTAACCATAAAAGTCATTAATAACGAACCTGTGATTGTGTTACTTCAGTCTTTTGTAAAGGCCTCTGTTTAATCAAAGGAGATTTTTGCGGTAAAGCTGCCACAGACGGCAAAGATTTTGACAGTTGAGCACTAGCTTGGAGAGAAGGAACATTTGGCTTCACGGTCGTTAAAAGGTTCTGATTGGTAGGTTGAGTAATACTGGTCGATGATTGGACGGACTTCCCAGCGCTCGCTTGTTTCGATTGGATACTTTGTTTCAGTATGGTTTGCTTCCCTGTCGGTACACTAGTCTGTTTAACCGATTGAATCACGTTAGTCTGCTTCGCTTGCTGCGTCGGTAAGCTTTGTTTTGGCGATGGTGTCGGCAAAGTTTGTTTAGCCGATGCTGTCGACAAATTTTGCCTAGACGATGGTGAAGGCAAACTTTGTTTGGACGATGGTGACGCCAAGTTTTGTTTTGGCGATGGCGTCACCAAACTTTGTTTCGGCGAGGGCGTCGGTAAACTGTGTTTCGGAGAAGGTGTCGGTAAATTTTGTTTCGACAACGATGTCGACAAACTCTGCTTCGTCGAAGACGTCGGCAAACTCTGCTTCACCTGCGACGCCGACGCCGGTAAATTTTTCGCCTGTTGAGCGATCAGGGTTTGCTTGAGTTGAGACAAATTCGCTTTCGCCTGAGACATCAGAGTCGCCTGCTTGACCGACTGAGCCATTAAGTTTGCTTGTTTTACGGACTGTGACATTAACGCCGTCTGCTGTTTTGTAGGCTGTGTTGGGGCCTTTACATATTTTTGAGTCGCTTTCGGTTTTTGTATGGGCGTGGCAACTAATTTTCCTTTGGCTTTGGGTAGTTGTGTAGTAGTGTTCGTGTGTGTTCGCGTGGCTTGCATCAGTAGTTGTGCGGACGATAAGTGCGGGGGCGCGCCGGAACTAGTGCTGTCATCGACGTCTACATCGCTGTCCGACGCGTTACGATCATCGATTACCTCCTCCATGCCGCCCACTTCTATATCCATCTGAAGGAACAACATTTGGTTATTGTAACCGTTGACACAAAAAATTGAAATATATATAAAAAAATAAAGTTAACATATTCAATCAAAAAATAAGACCATTTCCATAAAGGAATTGTTCGTGTCTAGATGCCTAGTTGACTACGGCACGGACATGTCAAAAAATATCTCCTATATTCGTAGATACTCTTTTCACCTATGTCAGTATGCCTTGAACAATTACGAGGCGCACATAACTTATTTTCCCTGATAAAACATTCATCATAAGCAAACTTTGTCATAGGAAAAAAATATTGTTTAAATTAAACTCTTTAGTTAACCTTTACAGTTTGATAATATGAAAGGCTACTATGAAGTTTAAAGATGGGATCCCAAACACGCACATTGATAGCTTTGAGACAATACTTACACAAGCTTCACACACACATTGTAAATAACTGAAGTAATTTTTGTGACATATTTGAATTTGTCAATCTTAACAGGTAATAATATCAGTCTGATAGTAGTAAAAAAAATCTTTACTACCCGTGGGCTATCTAAGCACTTACATGTTGCGGCGTTGTTTGTGCGGTTGGTACTTTAGCGCGTGCGGGTGTAGATGCGGGAGAGGGTACGGGTGCGGGAGCGGGCGTGGGCGCGGGCGCGGACGTGGGCGCATGTTTGGTAGCGGACGCGCCCGCCTTCCCTCGTCCCCGACCACTGCCTGTTTTTATCCAATCTTCTTCGCTTCTAAAGATAACAAAAAGATGAAATCATATTAAAATCAGTGCAAGTACAGTACAACACAACTGAGATGTCACATCGGCAAAACTCGTATTTCCGATCACTTCCGATTTACTCAGCTAATAAAAATCATTCATTATCGCGCCATTCAACGCGATAGTTAGCGTTGGGAATGCACGTGAGTTATTTATTCCCTACACTTCAGGACAATTTAATGGTACTGCTATTTATTTTATTTTCACTATGACTTCGTTAAAACGTGGTAAGCCGTATAATAGTCAAAGTCGTGAAATTATTTTTAATGTTTATCAATTAATGAGTCAAGAGGCCACGGAGTGTAAAAATATAGTTTTTGGGAAAGATCACTTTCAAAACCTTCCAGAGGGAACTGCGAAAGCAACTTCTTTACTGTCTTAAATTTAAATGACTCATCATCATCAGACAGCGACGAATCGTTTGACGACAAGAGGCGCTGTTGAGACTGGGGATATAAGTATGGATGTCGAAGGAGTTAATTTTGATTTGTGA
This sequence comes from Tethea ocularis, assembly GCA_963555595.1. Lineage (NCBI taxonomy): Eukaryota > Metazoa > Arthropoda > Insecta > Lepidoptera > Drepanidae > Tethea > Tethea ocularis. The sequence continues at coordinate 5,151,778 of OY741972.1, read as the reverse complement.
CATTCATCGTTCTAGCCGTGTACCCTCCATATCAAATGTATCAAAAAAAAAATATAAACAAATAATACATACATTATAAAACGTTATCACTTATTTTTCAAATAAGTGTATAAACATCTACGCATAAATTTTACGAATGTATTTGATTATTTAAATTTACAAGTTATTGCGTTGGCAGAAAGATAATTTTCGCCTAAAGTACTAATAAACATGGGTAATTTTGTAGGCGTACTTGTTTCGGGAATGATCGATTTTACAAATTTTGCCGATGCTTCATCTATGTTGTGTCATACTGTACTTATCTATACGAATATTTAGTAGGTACGTGATTATCTACTGTATGTTAATACTAACCTATGCCTATGTAAGTAAGTCCATACCGCTGTCCTTTGGTCGTATTTTACAATTGGATCTCGTTTTGCCGAGTGAAGTCTATCCAGGGCGGATGAAACTGCACTAAGGAGTGTTTGATCGTTACACTGACCTATCCACTGAGACATTCTGAAAAATAATCGTAAGTTGTATGATAATTAAATAATGAAAAACATAATGAAATACTGAAGTCATTTCACATGTCTTTTTAAATAAATGTAGTATTTAAATGTACAATTAAATATTGTTAGACACAATATCTTTAAGCTTTAGAGCTTAAATCTTAATAATATAAATTTAATTTGAGGATCGTAAGAACATTGTATAGCTAAATGTATCGGATGCTCTTCTGACTGACAAATTTTATTTGGCTAATACAATATTGGTTTCACATCTCATCAATAGGGTAGTTGACTGACATATCAAATCAGCTACTTTTTAATAAATGGTAAAACGATAGTTTATATGGAATTTTGAAATATTACACTATGACGTCATAGTTTCACAGCATCAAATCATCTACTCTTAGTGGTTCCACTGGTAATTAAAAATCATATAAAGCATTAAATGTACAACATATTTGATATTTCCACGTGTTTTTAGATGTTTTATGCATTAGTTACTGTTTGTATCCTATTGTCTTTATAAATAATTTATTAACCAGTCAGGCGGCGCTGACAAATAAAAAAAAAGGAAAATCTAAGAAAGTCGTTTAAATTTAAATAACATTTAAATTTCAACCTTGACAGGAAAATATAAGAATTATAATAATAACGTTTTTAAAGTCAATAAAGAAAAGATTCGCCTGCAAAAGAGTTGCTTTTCACGACATTCTTAGACTTTCCTTTTTTTTTTATTTGTCAGCGCCGCCTGACTGGATAACCAATATGAGTAGGTATAACTGACTTGAGCATAGTGAGTACATCATGTCTTGTGCCCTCCCCGTTGGGCAGGCGCGCGATGGCGTCCCGCAGCAGCGCCGCGAACGTGGCGTGCCGCGGCCGGTCGGGCAGCACCAGCGCGCCCGCCGCCCCCGCCCCCACCCCCGCAGCCGCCCCCGCCACCGCCGCCGCCCCTGCTGCTGCCGTCGCCCCGCCCCGCGCGCACGGACCCACCGTTGAACGATACCTGTACAAATACATACTCCGAACTCACTTTTGTTACATTCCAAAGAGAAATGCCCTAGGCTGATTGACAACCGTTCATATTTTGAATAAATCGTTTGTTTATAAAAATCTATACTATATACCTATAGTCAGTGAAAGTCTGTCCGATATAATGTTTTTTATTTGACGTTTAAGAATGTTAAGGAAAAACTTTATTGCTGAAGCAATAAAGTTCATTTTTCTTTTACATTCCTACTCACGCTTTCAAACAAAAATAAATATTTTCCAAATCGTTCCAGGTATCTTCGAAGTAATCGGGGAACATACGTAATTAAAAACACAAAGATTCCGACGAATTGACAAGCTCCTCCTTTTTGAAGTAGGTTAAAAAGAAATAAAGAGAAGAATGTACTGCAGTTTTAGACTAGTTAAAATAAAACAGAGCCAATGATAATGTGATACAACTAACGATTTTTATGAAGCTATCGTTGGAGAACGTCGGATATCCTGCGGATGAGAATTCACTACAAGTCCATGATGTTTAAATGTCCCAGGATATTTAAATATAGAAAACAAAACCGGGGATAAGACGCCACCTTGAGGAACACCATGAAGACAATGAATCTTCAATGCGTATACACTGCCGGCGCCCATACAAATAAGTTCGAAATACAAATAATTTTAAAACCACTCAATAACCGTTGGAGATATGTTAAGAGAACACAATATGGCGAAAAGGATATCGAAATCTACTATAATATTTATGAGTTACACTATACTATATAATATATCTTTTTAATTTCATTATACACGAGCAGCGTGCAAAAAGTGTGTCATTATAGTTCTGTTTTTGATTTCATAATTAGAACATTACGATATGAGAGTATAGAAATATAGAATACATAATTTTTATCCATACCCATGTTGTATATATGTGAAAGGCTTGGCAGCTGAAGAGAAACGTTTCCGCTCCTGCGCCCGAAACTCCGCTAATTCCGAATTAGTCGGCGGCCGTACCGACCAAGATGTAGGATACCTTAGAAACATCATACGCGACAGATTACATATAGCATAAAAGTACATAATAAGATATGTATTTTTGTTTTCAATGTTCTTATAAATCATTCTAGGGTACAGTTGAGTGTAATATTAGTATAATAGGCTTTATACCTTGAGGGCGGCGGTTCAGACGAAGGCGCGGGTGGCGAGGCAGACCTCAGCCAGCGTTCGCACAAACGGCCCAATATAGCGTCGCAGTCGCGTCCCGCGCCTATCCACTGATACATCTGGATACAAAAATATTAATTGGGACATGTTCAAGGGCTTAGAGATGTTTTAAATACTGAAAAATATAACAGTTGACACATTTCCTAAAACATGAAGTGAAGCTCTAAGAAAAACAATAAATCATGCTCACATTTATGAGTTACACAGGTTTAAGGCAGGGATCAGTAATCACAACACGCCGATGACGTGGCTGAAGGGCGACTTTCAAGTGCAAACGCAACTCACAACAACCCACTTGTATATGTATAGCCAACCAACTAACCAAAACACTTGCACTAACGCTAATAAAAGGTTCGAAAATAACATTGAAAATTTAATTATCAATGCAGGTTGTTACAATATAGAATTTATGGATCTGATAATTATTGTAGTTAGTGTATTACAAAATATAACATTTTTGTGTATCACTAAGAAAAAAAGTAGCGATATAAAATTAACCATATAGATTTATTTCCACCTGTACCTGAGTTTCTGGCATGTACTGTAAGTAAGGAACGAAATCATCAGGATGCAGACCTCTTTCCCCAGCTAGAAAGTCTAGGGCTGAATCCAGCTCAGAGCACCAATCGTCAGACACTAAAACATACAAACAAAGAACGTTTTATGGGAATATTCTAATAATATTAAGTGTTTTCCTGCAAAAATCACACAACCTAATCTACAGTATTTCAATTAACAAGTACATAAATACTTACAATTATACCAAGTATTGAGCGGTGCAATAGGTGACCGCATGACGGCCGTACACCTCGCATGTAATTGAACTTTTGAGGCTCTATGCGCCGCTCTAGCTGGGAACAAAGCCCTCACTAACGACAAGAAGTTAGCATGTGTAGTTTCAGTGAGCGACTCATCGGCATCAACAATATTGTCGTCAATGGCTTCTGATGATGTATCTACTGGAATCACGTCGCCACTGTCATCGGCTATCTCGACAGGTAAGGCCATCATGTCTGTAATTTATGTTGTTGTTTGATTATTTTCTTCAATTTCATGGCAAACAAAATACCACTATATTAGCAATAAAATAACTATTATTGGTTGTTTTATAATACTTGCCTATTCCATCCAAATCCTCAAGTTTGATCGGTACAGGTTGATTCATCTTTGAAGAATTTGGTATGGGAATTAAAGTATCTTGGGGTTCTTGTTTTATTATACTTTCCAACTTGGGGTCATTGATACTGAGAAAAATAATACATTTTGATAGCAATTGAAATAAATTGTCAAGTGTAATAGTACACAACAGGAATACAAAAAATTACTAACTTCGAGACACTAGATGGATATGTAACATCAATAACTTCTTGTTTTATATCAGCATGATCTAAAAGTTTTTGTTGTTGCCTTGGGCTTGTGACTGGATCTACAAATGATGAGCTCTCAGAGTCTGATTCCTCCTGTTCACACTTGATTTTAATGTTAGGTAATAATGGCTTATTCTCTAAGGAGTCTTGCTCTTCTTTTCCCTTTTTAGATCCTTTAGCTTCCTGTGATTTAGCTTGTTTTTGGCCAACTTCCTTTTTAGTACCTTTTTTTTGTTTCTGAATGGCTGATTCAGATTTAGATCCTCCAAACATGAGTTTCTTAGCCCCATTCACAAGTGATACTCTTTGTTTTATATCATCTATAGTTATTCCTGTTGTATTCAGTTCTGGGTGATTCTGTAATATTAACATTATGTTCATGAATTATCTAATTTGCATTATTTAGTATTACCCAATTACCTAATTTACACTTGTATGTTGAAAGAACGATTTTATCTATTTTCCATACCTCTCTATATTGACGCCGTGCCCTGTGTGCTGAAAGAACATTCTTTAGACATTCTAATGAGGTTGGATGAGATGGATCCATTCCACCTAATGTTCCCAATATATTGTTATCGCTATTCTGAAAACCAATAATATATTACTAATGTTAATTACTTTATAAGCAACCTTTTCTACATAATAAAAAAACAATTATGGGTTCATGACTTCTTATTTTACTAAGGTAATTAACCTTATGTAAAAACAAATTTGTCTAGAGTTATGGCTTATTCGAGGTTCACCAGTATTAGCAATTGGACCTGAGAGAAATAAAGACATTAACCATACAACTGCTAGAGTAAAAATATTTGTAGGTATAATTTCCCGTATTCTGAATTCAGGATGATAGTATTTATTGAATTGAGATACCTGAGTAGCACCTCCTTGTTTTCTTCTCCAGACAAATTGCTCAGGTGGACCCTCAGGATAATTTTCATCATCTGACTCATCACCACCCACTTCACTTCTAACAGCAGCCAGTTCTTCAAAGTACCTCTGCCTTGCTCTCAAATAAAGTGGTCTATAATTGTTTTTACGTGACGATTTAGGAGGTATAAGTGGTAAGTGTGGCGAGGGTCCTGGTGGGGCTGCCTTAACTGCTGCTAGTAACCTCTCCCGAGATATCAATACCTCTGGTAACAACTTGGCATAGTAAGATTTTATCTGAAATTGAAAAGGTTTTGCCAACAATTCTTTTTAATTTACACCTCTTGAAATTGTTTATAGAATTAATATAAGCACTAATATAGCCTTGGTTTATTAGTAAATACTAAATTGTAAATACACAGGTGTGCTATTTTTGTTTGTTCAACTGTTTGCCGAACACTGTATATTAAAAAAATGAAAAATGAAATGTTTACCTTGTGCCTTTGTTGCTTAGCCCTGGCTTTCATAAGGAACTTTCTCATTTTAGCTATGTCTGGTCTGTAGTTACCTTGTCTCAAATTATTGTAAAAGATATTTAGCGGTGAAGTAAAATGAAAGGGTTCATGATTGAACAACATTTTGATGGTCTTGTCTTTTTCTTCCACTTCATTTTGAGTAAAGTTTGGTAAGAATTTTTTAAGATGTTCTTTATGACGGTCTTCCAAAGAGTCCCATGTTCTCATAGAAAAGAATTCTTTAAAAACAGAATAGTCTTCACAAAGTTCTTGTGGGAGTTCCAAAGATTGCCCCAGGATACGGACCGGCTCCATCGCCTCTTCATCTCCATCGGAACTACCGCTCGAAGTTTCCGAGGTGCTGCTACTCTCTCCACTGTAACTATGTTCACTTTCCATCTTTTCATCCATGGAGAGGTGACTACTTTATGCGATTGTGTGGATAAGATGCTAACGCTGGGGTTTTCACTTGCTACGATAAAGATTTTCCGCCCACTACATTGAATTTTCACGTTGTTTTGTTCGTGTTGTTTACGAAAATCCCGAGCAATGGTATAACAAAGTCGAACAAAGAGCCATGAAGTTTTTTTAAACAGCCGTCAAGTCTTGTCTAAAATAAAATAGAACGCACACGCCAAACCACGGTGTTTCATACATACTATGCGCCAGAACGGAACATTACGATGAGAAAATAGCTTGACAATCAAGAACAGCGACATTTTGCTCGCAATATGAAATTAAAAATAAAAATATTGTCTCTGACTTATTGACTCAAATGTTGTCTATGAATAAGGCTAGTAACACACTTGGGTATTTTTAAAATCATGATATTTTTAGTCGATTATGTAGAGCATAAACAAGATTAATCGATACGTGTGGACAAGCCAGACACCACCAATCACGCCGCTGGTCATGGGTTCGAATCCCATCCAGGACAAACATTTGTGTGCATGAACATGTCTGTTTGTCCTGTGTCTGGGTGTAAAAAATAGTTTAAGTATTATATCAGTCATCTGCTTTGTTTGGGATCAGATAACCGTGTGTGAAGAATGTCCCAGGATATTTATTTATTATTTATTTATTATATGGAATTTTGTATGAAATACTAACCTAATGACGTCATAGTTTCACAGCATCAAATGATCTACTCTTAATGGTTCTACTGGTAATTAAAAATCATAAAAAGCATTAAATGTACAAAATATTTGATGTTTCCACGTGTTTTCAGATGTTATATGCATTGGTTAGTGTTTAGTCATTTATTTTTGACACTGTAAACTAGCCTATTTGAATAAAATAACTTGCTAATTGATGAATAGGTCGTACATTTGTCAAAATTTGATCTATGTATTCATATTGCATTCAAAATGTTATAGAACTGTATCGTTATATTTTATCGAAAAGGAAACAATGTATGGATTTAAATAGTTTAACTTATAGGGTAGTTGTCTGACTTATCAAATCAGCTACTTTTTAATAAATGTCAAAACGATAGTTTACCTATATGGAATTTTGTATGAAATATTACACTATGACGTCATAGTTTCACAGCATCAAATGATCTACTCTTTGTAGTTCTACTGGTAATAAAAATCATAAAATGCATTAAATGTACAACTTATTTGATGTTTCCACGTGTTTTTATTTTTGACACTGTCAACTACCCTATTTATTGACCTAATTATGTATGAGGCGCCAATCACAATTTGACAAACATAGTACGACCTATTACTGAACTGCCATTATAAAAAAAAACGTAATAAAATTTAAATTTCGCGGGCTGTTTAACGATTCACCTTGGTGAATACTTCAGGTTAGCCGCGAAATTCAAATTTACTACGTTTTTTAATTGCAGCTCAGTAATAGGTCGTATGTTTGTCAAAATGTGATTTGTGACAAGAATGGAAGTATATTTACTGATTAATAACAAGAGAAATCATGAACATACAAACACTCTACAATCTGACATTTAAAAATATCATGATGCATGTAATGTAACGAAACGCTTCAAAAACCAGAACCACAAACAAACTCGGCGGTGCGGTGTTGGAGTGGAGTCAAAAAGATTTGACGAGGATTTGACTTTTTTGACGTAAATTATTCGTGTAGTAAATATGGCTGACGAACTCAATGTTGACAGTCTAATTCACAGACTTTTAGAAGGTAAAGATTCATTTTTATCCTTTATTTTAGCATAATCTTAACATTTGACCATTTATCTTATTTGTAAACATAATTGTTCCTTGCTCAGTAAGCTCTTGTTGCGTAATTTATCGCTGGAGTATGTAGGTATAGAAACGTCAAACTCATAAATAAATCGATTATCCTCAATTTCTTATCTGATTCTACATTTGATGTTCGCTTCTCTAATGATTTCCACCAATAACTACGGCTTAGGATTGAGCTATTCAATGTAATCATCATAACATCGCTGGTGTTCATGTGACTTGCTGTGATGTTAGGTTGTATAGCATAGAACACTTCCATGGGCTTATGATTTTGCTTTATTCGCATTATGCGTTTCTTTACTTGATTTAAATAAAACATTTATTTCATTTTACTATGCTGCTTTTTGGTGGGTTACTACAGTATACAGACTGCAACAGGAAACAGCAAGGCGAAAAGGGAAATTGAAAGACATCTTTTCAGGAGAATGTATGATTACATCCAGAATTATTGCCAAAGTATCAAGCTAGAATCTTTATTTTCCTCTTCCTAAAGTAACCAACCAGTTCCAATTAAAATATCAATCCTTGTTATGTTAATTTTTTCACCCCTTTGAATTCTGTTTAAGGCTAAAAATAGCATCTGAAGGCAACATAATGATATCAAACGAGCTATTGTTATAGGAGGGCTTGTATAACAAACATTCTTGTACATTGTTATAACATCTGGTGTAAAATAATGTGTTATACTAAATATTGCTAAACACCATTTCCACTCAATAGCTTTTGCATAGAACTATTTTAAGTAAATTTGCATTAAGGTGAATGGTCTGCAGTTAAAAATTTTAACAAGTATTTATAGTGTGTTTAAATTTAATACATCAATTTCAAGCACCTATGAGTCATAATTTTGTGATTAGCATCTCAGGTTTATGGCTATAGAATGTATTCATTTTTCATTCAAAATATTGTAGAACTGTACATTGGTTTCTTACTGACAAATGTCCTCCTTTATTTATTGATAAGGAACTAATGTAATGATTTAAATGGTTTCAAAAGCATAATGAATACATAGAATAATCAGTTGACATTATAAGTCTCAGGTGCTAATCACAAAATTCCTTTCAATAGGCACTTTACATTTATGAAATAAAAAAACAAAAAATAGCCATTAAAAATTCAAAATGTGGTCCATCCCCCTTAAAAATCTTTTGTTTTCCATCTTTTCAGAAAAAATTGTTAATAAATATATTATTTTCCCAAATTAGTATCGATTAACCACTTAATTATATTCTATTTGGCATGCTTGTGATTTAATACAATTTGAATAATTAAATTATTATCTACTTGTAACTGTAATAATGATATATGTTTGTGTATGTTGAACCTGTATTTTATTGAATGATTTATTGATTGTTCTTTGGAAATTTATTATATTACTCAAGTATCAAGAACTAAAATAACACTTTTAGCATGATATTGATTAATGGTATCTTTATGTGGGTACCTATTCTATCAGTGTCTATATATAGTCTTTTAACATTTATTGTTGTGTAACGTCTTTATATGTCAATAATATGTTCATGTGATTTCAACTCATTAATTTCATCCATTTATTACAGCTTGAAAGCATTTTGTTGGTTGTTGTTGGCCTAGTTTAATAAGTACTGAGGGTATGTGCTTGTGTAGAATCATTGTAAGCCGTAAAGTGTTTTCACTGAGATTGCATTGACACCTGTAATAATAATGGGCTAAGCACTGTAACGGCCAATGATATTGGGATTAGACTTTCATGTGAAGGTTCAATATTTTCTAAAGCATAGTTTAATGAATGTCTCTTTGAAATTGGATTAGTCTTTGGTGGATTTATTATTTACATGTGTCAAAAATGCTTTCTCATGGCCTACAATAACTAAACACTGCCAAAGTACTTACCTGAATTTTATAATTAAATTATGGGATGAGCTTGACTCTGGAAAATCTATAAAAAACATATGTTTAATGAATTTTACATATTGTCATAGTTCGAGGATGCAGGCCCGGCAAAACAGTGCAGATGTCCGAGTCAGAGGTGCGAGGCCTCTGCACCAAGTCCAGGGAGATATTCCTACAACAGCCAATACTATTGGAGCTCGAGGCACCGCTCAAAATTTGTGGTAATCCATCATTTATTTCTTTACTGATGAATTGAGTTTACTAAAATACTAGAAGAACAAAAACTTTACAGCAAAAACGTATGAATTATGAATTCTGATTGGGATTAATTAGACACTTTTAATAATGTTTCAGGTGATATTCATGGACAATACACGGACTTGTTGCGTCTCTTTGAATATGGCGGCTTCCCACCAGAAGCCAACTATCTATTCCTGGGTGATTATGTGGATCGTGGCAAGCAGTCCCTTGAAACTATATGTCTTCTGCTTGCATATAAAATCAAATATCCTGAGAACTTCTTCCTTCTCAGAGGCAATCACGAATGTGCAAGCATAAACCGCATTTATGGTAAGTGTTTTACCATTGTTTGCAGGTACTTAAGTACCTTGAAAAACGTTATATATTATACTTGTACATGCAATTTTAATAATAGTTTAAAACACGCTAGGTACTGAATAATTAATTACCTTCCATGTACACTTATGATATGATATGATACACGTAATGATAGATAACCCTAGCTGATTATACTATGACCTTTATGAGTTATGTCTAGGTTTTTCATAATAAAACACAAGGCTACTTTTATTATTTATACTATAGTAGAGAACCAACACAAGACTAAATTAATATATGTATTTAATATTTATGGAAAGCACAGAATAAGAAATAGTATTACCACACAAAAAGTTCACTGAATAATGCTGTATTTTACAAAATAATAATTAAACTCATGGGGATCTATTCTACTTGTGATACTGCACTAACTGTCTGGGGTATGGTAAGGTAACCCTGTATAGTTAGGCTTATATGTTTACCTCAACCTCTGATCTAACCAATAATATTTGTGTGACAGGTTTCTATGATGAGTGTAAACGCCGATACAATATAAAACTGTGGAAAACATTCACGGACTGCTTTAATTGCTTGCCAATAGCTGCGATTATTGATGAGAAGATATTCTGCTGTCACGGCGGCCTCTCGCCTGACTTACAAGGCATGGAGCAAATCAGACGAATAATGAGACCGACTGATGTGCCAGACACAGGTAAACAATGCATGTATAACTTAATTTAGTATAGCAGGGTTGATTGATTGAAATCAAGTGATGTTTTTTGAAAAAATAATTAAGATGCAAATGTTATATTATTGCGCTTTAATTTATTATCTACTTCAATTTTAAACGCCTTCAAGACCCTACTGCCTTCAAGACCCTACTCGTAGTTTGCTATTAATGGTAAAGCGTATTGTGTTTTATGCAATATAGTGTTGTCAAATAAATAATGTTAGCACTTGAAATTAATAAACATAAATAAATTTGTATATATAATCAAATAAATCTGTCACAAACAAATCATAATTTTTAACAACCATGGTAAATAGGGAGTGCAATACATTACTATTGTGTTCAAACTGTGACTAATAGCTGATTCATTGCTCATAGTATGACATCGCCGACATAGTAATTATAATCTGACTCTGAGTAGTATTAGCTAATCTATTTGGACAGGTATGGCAGTCAGCTCCAAATGAGATGTTGTATTTAAATATCCATCTTATAAATGTGATACATTAAATTATTTATTTATTTCAGGTTTGTTGTGCGATCTGCTTTGGTCAGATCCAGATAAGGACGTGCAGGGTTGGGGCGAGAATGATCGCGGAGTGTCATTTACATTCGGACCAGATGTTGTCAGTAAATTCCTCAACAGACATGATTTGGATTTGATCTGTAGAGCTCACCAGGTAATTATTCCACCTCCAAATTTTATAACTACATATTTGGAATTGCATAAAGATATTCTTACTACTTAAAGTCAAGCACTGTGGTTGAGCTGAATCCAAGCAAAGCAGCACACAAGCAAATTAATTTTTTGATTGTTTTTTAAAAAATATTGTGAAGATGCATGATAAAATTCATCATCGGTATATAATGTGCTCAGAATGAATATATAAATATTCGGCCAAAAGGCCACCCCGCCGGACCTTAACCTACTGTCATAGTATCAATGCTCCATTTATTTAATATTTTTACCTCTCCTGTACTTACCTACCATAGTTTGACCAATTAAATATCTTTATCCGTATAATAATACCTCAATTGCCTTATAACTTTTATGCGACGCCTTAGTAGTCCAACATAATATAGCCCAAAAGATAATTATGCCTGCCTTTTAACAGTACACCAAATACTGTTTACTACTAATATAATGCCATTAAAAGTTATACTTTATGGCTACATTATGCCAAAGTAAATAAGTATTTAAAAAGTTATGCGAAACAAAGGGATACCTTTGCTGACTTCATTCTACAAAAGTAGGTATTAAGAGTTTTTTTTTCCAACTATATCTTATCTTACTATCATAAACTTTAAAGTTTATTAGGACGTGAAAAGATGTTTAAACTACTGAACTGATTTGGATGAAACTTGACACATAGATAGATCATACCCCAACATAAATATAGGATATTTTCTATACTGGGAAAACATTAAATCCCTCGGGAACGCGGGTAAACCCTTTGGGCGGATGTTAATGTTATAATAAAATATTATTTTGCAGGTTGTGGAAGATGGTTACGAATTTTTCGCAAAGCGACAGTTAGTTACACTGTTTTCGGCGCCCAACTACTGTGGAGAGTTCGACAATGCTGGAGGCATGATGTCAGTCGACGAAACACTTATGTGTTCTTTCCAGGTATATGTGAAATCTATTTTATGTTAATGTTGTCAATAATTGTAGTGATGCAATTTTGGCTGTATTCTAATCACTATTACTTACCACCTTCATCCATCACTAACGAGAGATTGTGGTCAAACACAAGCCTATACATAGTATAAATAATGAGCCCTTTATTACCAATCAGGTAGTCCTATAAATCTTGTGGCTTTTCTATGTCAGAAGGCTGACAAGCATCCAGGTGGTTTATCTATGGTAAGTGGTTATAAGCAATACTAGGGGGATTGTATGTTGCCAACGACTGCTGGATTAAAGAAAGTGTTTGGCTTGTTCAACCAAACAAGGTAATACAAAGTATCCTTCCACTGCTATGGTTACCTCTCGGTGTTGTCCTTCACTGGAACCTTTCGAATCCTACAATGAACTTGTTTTTCCTTCGCCGAAATTCAAACCACAAGACATTATTACCACCATGTAATGATTCTCCATTCAATGTGGCATCGCTTTTGATTCGATCGTCGTTGGTCATCGATCTCATAGTGTCACTTATAAAGATCAATTTCTGGGAAGTATCCAGCCAACCATACTCCTCATATATATAGTTTGGAATACTGGACAGTAAGGTCGAATTACTGGACACGGGACAAACATTCCGGGACAATTCCGGATTTCCCGGTCATCTGGCAACCCTAGCTATCACTGAGCTATTATCACTTCAACATGTATAATTTATCACCTTGAACATGCTGGTGATTTCATGGATATTTATGACCTTTAATCTGTTGACGTGAAAAAGTGACAGATCCATGTCTCATATGTATCATTGTGGTATGTGTACCATAAATTCTGAGAATTTGTTGTGTCTAGTCAATTCGTAATATTTGTAGATTTTGAAACCATCTGAGAAAAAGGCAAAATACCAGTACAATGGCATCAACAGCGGGAGGCCAGCCACACCTCAGCGGTCACCACCTAAGAAGAAATAACTGACGTTTGGAATCCAGTGTGCTGCACAGTGAGAGGAATGCTACAAATAATTAATTATATCATGTATTATAATTATTATGTTTAGTGTGGTCATTGGACAGAGCCGAATAATATGTCGCATATTGTTAAAAATTATTTATCGATTTGCTTGTGCCTTCTTATTTTTAATTTTTATTATTAATGTGAGTGATATTAATTTATGAATTTAGTTCTACAGCCTTGTGGGTATTGAACAGACATGATGTATTCGGCGACGCCTCAGTGACTATAGCTTTTTCGATCCCAATGTAACGCATAACGCACCCTTCTATTATGGATAGTATTGTACCCTGTTGTTTTTGTAACATGTTGATGTTGTAGTAAAATTGTTTCGTTCATATTGAGTCTGAGGTGGTAAGCAATCTATAAGATGCGGGACATTGGACACAAAGCGTCATTACATTTACATACCTATTTATTAAGTTGTAGCGGATCGAAAGCACATTTGCTTCGTTTATTCTGTAACTAATGTGCCTATAAATGTAAATTATATATAGGTCTCGTGTAAGTGACGATAATTGGTTGATTTGAAAATTGTAGTTTTTATTGAATTAGGCAAATTTTATTTTCGATAAACTGAATTGTCCATATTTTTTTCCACAGTTAACATTATTTTAGTGAATGTGTATTTATTTATTTCATAAACATAATCCTATTGTGGAGTTGGCCTAAGATATGATATGAGCCTTGCCTTGTACCATAGCAATAAGTGTTTAATTTCTGTTCTAGGACTCCATTGCAATTAAATGTCGTGTTCAAGGAGTGATACCCAGTGAAATTTATGTTATTTTGCAGTATTATTCTTACAACATAAGATACCTATATTTCAAAATTTGGTGAAAGATTGGCGTGATCTCCCATACTGAGGCTTTCTATTTTACAGTTTATTACTGTTAAGTCTCAAAATGAATTAATATTATTTTAAACTGTGGTAGCAGCAGTGTAGTCCTCGCAACAATAGTGCAATTGCTATAAATATGATTATTATATTATAAAATTATATGCAGGTTTTGCATTGTACAATTTTATTTTTTAGCTATGTTAACAATGTCATTTTCATTAATAAATATTACTATTTAAACTAAGAGGTTTAATTTTTTTTCATTTTCATTTGTTTGCATTTACAGTTTGTAATTTTTTAACACAATATTTGGTTACATGTTTCTGTACCTTGTTACTCATAAGTAAATAGATTTCATTTATTATAATTAAATAATTTTTCATCATACACTAGTTATGCTTCATAAAATTTATGGTTGCTAGAATGTTGCTATCAAATTATATTTGTTATTTTATAAATCTTAACTATTATTCTTATTAGCTAATCAATAGCTGCAAATTAGATTGTGATTTATTGTAGCATCACTTTAAATTACACTTACAATTTGATTGTCTCTTTTCATCTTATACTTAGAAAATATGTTTTCTGAAGATGAGTTGAAATTATAAATCTTTAAAATTTTGTTGTACTTTTCTCAGGTGTGTACAATTTTCTGAAATATAAATTTTATTCAAATAATAATTTCTGACTGTTCTTTTGTTAATTTATTTCCAAGTCTTTGTCTGTGAACTTTAATTCTTCAAGATCAACCCTGTCGGGTACTAATAGCTTTATTATATTCTGATGGTTTTCAATCTTTTGGTCAGCTTTTGTTATGAAATCCTCATATTTCTTTTGGTACTTTTGAATGTCCATTTGCAAAGCCTTTAGGTAGCCTCTTTTTGCAGTTATTGTTTTTTTTAATCTATTTACATTAGCTTCATGTTGTTTGGCTAATGATTCTAACATTGTCTTTTGCTTCTGCAAGTGTGCCACATCTGAGGCCTTCAGTTGAGCTTTAACATCACCAAGTTGTGGACGCCTTAAAATACGTAAAATATTTTTGTAGTTTACATATTAATTTATAGTTTCTGAATTCATAATATCAATGATTGTTATTATTCTAATATTTACATTAAAAAAATATAATACCTACATGGATAATTATAGATAGCATCTTTTATGATATTATGTTGGCTTTGTCATTCTGAATAACTTACTATAGGACCTACTTGAAAGTTGAATATATTTCATTGATTGGATAGAAAGATATCTTAGAATTTGATTAAATGTCTATAACTCCCAATTCTGGTTTTGGAAAATCATCAGGGAAGTGCACAGGAAGTAACAACTTAGTTATTAGCCAATGGTCCAAGTATCATATAAAGTTTATATACACTTACAATATAACATAAATATGTACCTATATTGTATTGTATTGTATTATTAATAAAAAGATTACCATCACTATACCTACCATAGTGTAGTCTCAGAAATATCCTCAAATTTCTCCTTCTGTTTCTCGAGTATTTCAATTTTTTTAGGCATATTCTCATATTCCCACATAGAATTAAGATCTTCCAACATTGCGTCCAGTAATCTTTTTTTGAGAAAGTTCAAAATAGGTAACCATTGTACTCTACTCAACTTTGTTTTGGGCACTGTTTCAAGGAAATCTTCATCCCTGCAATTTTAAGTTTAAATTATTATAATAAGGAGACACTTTTACCCAGTTTTGATTGTAGTTACGTACTGCTGTTGTAAGTCTTCAGTCAAGTGTAATGTACCTCACCTTACAAGATTTACAATATTTCCAATCTCTCTCAATATTGTTAGGTTGTCGAATGCTACCTCGAAATTATTCATATCAACGTCACCAGTTTGATCTTCAGCTTTTTCACCCATAATGGTAAAAGAAAACTTTATTTAACCTCGAAAACAAACAAATTGATTTCTAACGAATCTTTGGATTCAAATCAAAATACATAGGTACACAAAAATTAAAAAAAGATGTGACATGACAAGTGTGAATGTTGTTTATGAAATTAGCCAAAAGGCAGGCAAAGGAATAGAGCCATACAGCCTTGTCTTATTGACAAGTGAAGTGTTGACTACATACTGCCATCTTTGTTTTATTTCAGTGTGCTAGTAAGTAAAGTTATCATGTATTTTAGGCCTAAAACAATCACAAGTTGACAAACTTACGACCTATAACTGAGCTGCAATTAGTAAAAAGTAAAATTTGAATTTCGCGGCTAATCCGAAGCTTTCTCCTTCCTAGCTTGGCGAGGATATAAATAAAATATTAGTCTGACAAACGAAAGTAGGGACAGTAAAAGCGTGGCAAATTTAAAAAATCTCAGCCTAGCATCCCTAAAATTTGTGTGATGTACCTGGAATAACCTGACTTGCTACTTTAGCGTTATTTGTTTTTTGTGTAAATCAATATTTGTATTCTCCGCTAAGAGTAATAGTGTTCTGTGGATAAATCATCATAGTTATAGCACAGATTAATAATATACCTCCGGTCCAAAGGGCTTTACATAGTGTCAACTGCTGGTGAGTGGAAAATAATCACTTCTTATTGCGGCTAATCACGCTCGAGTACATAAGGTGGATAGGCCGCATTTAGAATTGTGGATATTTTTGGCGTTAAAATGCTACATCAATTTTATATACCAATTGAAAGGAATTTGTGATTCCTGCCTGAGACGTATGTAAATTGATAATTTGATGCTTTTCAAACTATTTAAAACCATACATTGGTTCCTTAGCAATAAGTAACGGACATTTATAACAAAGGAACCAAATTGGCTCGTTGGTTCAACCAATAACGCAGGTACAGTTATTAAGTTTTGAATGCAAAATTAATCTTCTTTAAGTTGGTTCCTTCGTTTGGACCGCGAAATTCAAATTATATATTCATGTGTCACGGATTTAAATTTGTTGTAAAAAGTAACGTTTTCATGAAATAGTTGCTTATGCCACTAATATACCTTGGAAAAATATGTTGATGATTTCTTTTGTAATTAATCAGTAAATATATTACCATTCTTTGTTTATTTGTTTGAAGGCGCTAATCTCTGGTGTTACTGGTCCGATTCGAAAAATTCTGTTACTAATAGGAAACTACATTATCCCCGAAGGTTATAGGCCAGTTTACCGGGAACGCGGGGAACAGCTATTCATAGATAAATCTGTAGTCATATATATCAGTTGCTAATCTTAAAATTACAATGTAGGCGATACCCAGGCGGGTAAGAAAGAAGGCAATGCTAAGATATCCTCCCGATGTTTTTCTTTACCAGAAAGCTAATACCCATTGTATGATTCGAACCCGTGACCTTCGTGTCGGCATTCGATGTCACTACATCTTACTACATAATTTGTTTGGTGCCCAGTGTCTTGACGACTGGATTGTTTGAAATCCAACCCCTGGGTGAAGAGTAGATTAAAATATTATAACATTTTTTGTCTTTTAAATTTGCATTAATCACCATACGTTTAATATCCAAAATCCATAGAATTTGTGGAGTGTTCTTCGATTATGTGGTGTCTTATCTATCATCATAGGTACTGCTATAAAATAAAATAAATAAGTAGGTACAATACGTACCTACTAAAGTTACCTTCTTTTTTATAGGTAGGTTCTTCTTTTTTATTGGCATTAGCGGGCCATTACTTATTTAGATATAGATACTTACATTTAGTTATAAGGTAGAAATAATAATAGATAGGACATACGGCACAGAGAAAAGCTATAGGTACCTAATACGATTAATCAACCAAAGACAATCACGACCTAGCTTGGTAAACCTTGGCAGGTAAACCAACCCTTGTTCTAACTCCTAGTCTAATTGAGAGTAGTTGGGTAGGCTCAAGGCTCCATTTAAGATCCAATACTGTTTTTGGTTTATATTTTTACCCATTTCCTTCTTCATAAATTCCTTTCCTTTTATAGTGGTTTGGAAAGCTATAGGTGGCGAAGGGTCCATACAAGCCGATTCCCATCGGCTTACCTTTTAGAAATCCCAGTCCCACAGACTCATCATTTGAAAGCCACTTTTATATAAAATACACTGTGATTAAGTATAAAGTTATCGGTATTTTTTAACGGCTTTACTTCGCCTAATTTTAACCTTCGCCACTGGTAGGTACCTACCTACATTTCTTGCAATTTCGCTCTACCTTAGTTTAGTGTTAGCGTGTTAGGAAACCCTAATAGGATGTGTTAATATTTAAAACATAAAAACAACCTTACGTTTTTGAGATTTTATTGATTTTTTTATTTTTGGAATACATAAAAATATTTTTAAAATATAAACAATTTTTTTCGTAACAAGTTTATTTCCTTGGCAGTGACTATGTTATTGCAGTCTTTGAGATCTTGCGTGAAAATCATTGGTAAGTAAACATTTATTTATTTTAAGTATCTAATCATTAATATTTCATGTATTTTTATTTTATTTTTTTAAGTTTTTGTAACATAGTCAAAGTTATAACAGAAAATAGTTTATAAAATATTAAATTAGGTGTGATGTAAAGAGCTTATAAAGTAGATTCGAAGACTGGCCCTTTAGAAAGCAGCGGCTGAAAAATATAAAAATAGTATTCAATTGATAAATTTCGTTTGAAGCGTTATGAACATTTTGGGTTTTTATGTACACGACATAGCATGGACATCGCCTTTATTTTCTCATAAGAAAGTTTGTAGGCACGTGTACCTACTTCTTACTTATTATATTGAGCAATTTAGCTATAAATAAAATAGGTAGGAAATGATTCGTCGTTTAAGGTATAAATAAAAATAACATGTAGGTAACAACTGGAATATTACCTAAGTACTTATAGTTAATAAATAAATCACGTTATTTATATTAAAAACACAAGAGTTGCATTGCATAAACTGGTTTCGAATAGTTTTAATTATGTATCATATTAAGACAATTATATTATTATGTTTAAAATTGTTCAAGTTGCATGTTGTTTGTTTTTGTATGACTTGAATGGTGGACAAAATTAAATGGTTTTATGAAAATTGGAAACGTTATGAAGAGTGTAGAGTTAGGTATTCTTTGTAATCACGGAATGAAGAGGTAGTAGAAGACGTAAAGAAGATCATGACCGGGATGATTGTAAAACGAGCAAATCTCGGATTCGTTTGACGTAAAATATATAGGTAAATAAAATAACCCAACGAACAACATACCTATGAAATCGCTTTCAACGTCAAATGAAACCGATATCTAGTAGATACAATGAAAGGTCTTGAATTGAAAGATATACGAATGGATTGCAAAAAAATGCCGATGGTGTGGAGATGATGGTATCGAAACTACACAAACATACATAGTGAAAATGAGATAAAAGGTATCTACATAGTATGCACAACTAGTGGATTTCTCTGTTTCCACGTCACTTGTGATTATTAAACACTTAGATCGTGACAGTATTCTACAATCTACAAAATACGTAGCAAAAAGAGAAGAAAGGAATCTAACGACTAATCACAGGACCAAAGTGGGTATAGACCAAATACCTGCTGTGAGCATTTTTATAGACTACGAATGAAAGGCAAAGTCCTGCTTAGGTCACCCACGGTGAACGCGTCTGCCACCATTAAATCTGCCGTAACCAAAAAAACACATATTTACGAGTATATCCGTTGTACTTGTAGTGCAGGTCTTCAAAAAGTAACATTGTTATATAAAATAATCGCATGACTGTGAATAACACATCAATGATAGAGTTCATAGGCCAAGTTTGTACAGCTGTGACACCATTAAAGCTCCAGTTGTGTTTTGCATATTTACAGCGACCCACTAACCTAAGGGCCGGATCGGGTGTTTGTCCCAGAGGAAGGTGCGTTTGACCGGCGACAGGTACGAATCACGGATGTAGGAAGGGCTGCGATCCCATCTAGCGAGGGGCTTCAGCAACGGCCAGTCGTACCAGAAGGGGTCCCGAGTGATCGCAGAAATCGGTAGCGAAGGGCTGGGGTTGAATATGTCAGCCCAGGGCCTGCGCAGCAGTCCGCCGGCGTTGTACAGTGGAGCACCTACACGCCATAACTATACTTTTAGTGCCGGGACAACAGACTCGCACTTCATCTGTACTTCGTCACAGCCCACGCATTGATTGATAAGCTTTCAGTGCAGCCGTATAAGCGTTCAGTAGGTACAGCCATCAACATAAACACATTTGAGTTTGATTAAGCATGAAATAATCTATCTGACTATGTTATACAAGAGTATGTATGCTTATTGTCATAAAAAAGATATGATGTTACATGAGATAGATCTATAATGATCCTTCTGTAGTAGCATTATAAAGATACTTTTGATGTTATACACAAGTTCGAAGTTATGCAATACTTAAGCTCAATGCTGATGTGTTTTTTATATATTCTCTAATCTAATCTGTAATTGTAGGTAGGTAAAGATACCGACTCAGTATGTAGGTAGGTAGTAGAGTAGGTAGGTAGTACCTGCAATAAAATATAGGGAAAGTGGTGTTTCAAATCCACAATATAAAATTCTATTTAATGAGGTTAGGCAGCGTTACGTCATGCAGTTCAGCTTGTAATGATGAAAGAACACATACACTCATTGAGTAGTGGACGGATACAATGTTAATCGACAACTACTTATGATACAGGAAAATGTTTCGTGAATATAGATGTCTCATTTTCTTATTCACTGGAAAAGGTAAACTGATTTACAAAGAAATAGATTACTTTTGCTACGGATGCTCAACTCGCACACAGATTTGAGAAAAGTTGCCATACTGAACAAGGGCTACAACTGGATATATCGAGCCTGGCTTCTTCAATAGGGTAATCAGAAGAGAGGGTCTTGACGAAGATACAGGGTGTTCGAGTACATGTGTCTGTTGCCCTTACCGTCGGCATCGTAAGCGATCTCGCAGTCGCGCGGTTGGCTAATCCTCGGTTTCACGGGCGTCGGGGACTTCCCTCGGAGAGAGCGGTCAAAATCAGCCCATTTTTCGGCATCAGCGAAAAAAGGGTCCTTTTTGAACGGGTCCGATATCCTCGCTGGCCACGCTCCTTCATGGCAAGTCTCATAATCAATACCAAGCTCAAATATAGGTACACATCGGGAACTTGAAACTCCATTTTGTTTTCAAAGCACATCGGATTCGGGAATATTTCGTAATTGAGTCGCCTGACTTTCACTAGGTTGTTACGTTAATATAATATATTTGTAGAGTGTTGTGTTCTTAGTGGAAACGAATATGAAATTTTCAGACATTGTGAACATTCCAAATGAATGTCGCTTTGCACGTATATACAATGCAGCTCATGCACATGAATTAAATATTATACCTATTATTGAAAATTTCGTTATGATATAAAAACAACAACGAAACTTTCGCTAAACGAACATCTCAGCAGCTGTTTGGATTTGAAATGTAGGTACTTAAAAATCTATATAAATTACGAGAGGTACTAAACTACTAAATCAAAACACGGATTGGTCTTTTATATTTTAATAAAAAATATTGTGATGTGTTAGTTTAAAAATTAAAAATTTGTACTATTCAACAAATAAGTAGGATAGTAATCATGTATAAAAATATCTACATACGTAACAAAAACCGTACGTCTACTCCATTCTTTAGATATGTCTCGGTCGGACGTTTACAATGGTAAATTCGATAATATTTAACCAAATCTAATCGTTACTGTACAAATAATTTTGAATTTTGTAATATTATATAGTTGATACATCGAAAATAAGTAGGTAATATTCAAATATGTACATATCTATAGAAAAACAGGATCTTAAGTAACCACGCATATCTAATAATCTCTGATAAATAACTCCACTGATCGTCAACTTTACTGACTATAGTAAAATCTTATATTAGTTGGACTTTATCAAGTCACTCAAATCATATTCAAGTAGAATTGAATCTGATAGGTGAATGTTGTCCGATGAGTTTTTACAATAACTGAATCCACATGATCTGCTACGTTAGAGACAATCCAATTAGATAGGTAAGTACCAGGTACGTAGAATCAATCAATGTTATATTACATGAAATATTTTTGTACAATTGGATGTATATCGTATAAAGTTTACTGTATATAATAGCATATAACATGGATCAGAAATCACACCGAGGTTCAACAGCTCGTTATCTACAAAAAACAATCAGTCTCTCTCAGACACTAAAGAGGACTACAAATGAGTTGTCTGAGTAAAATACAGACTGATGAACTGCGGTGTTGCTTATCCTAAAGTAACCCTAAATGTGATCGTGCATAGATGTTGTTAGTATTTACCTGTTCCCCAGTGAGGTTTGGAGTCGGGTTCATATTCGATGCCTTTAAGGCTCTTGGGCGCAAGGCGATCGACGATGGGGGCGTTCAGGTCGGTGATGGGGTATGCCCGGTCCTTCAAGTAGAGACCATAGCGGGAGGGGTACAGCCGGTCGATGGCGGCCAGCCTGTCGAGATGGTCCTGCCACGCCTTGTGAGCGTCGAACGGGTCAACGCCTCGTCGCACGCGCCTCGGTACGTGGTAAACTGTTAGTGGAACAATTACCTTATTAGTAAAGTACATTATGTAATTTATATATGCATTTTAAGAATACTTAAACCACTCTTGAACTCCACAACTTATTGGATTTGGATCGTTTGTCTACAATTAGAGCTAATCGTGTGGACTTTGTAGGATCGTTCCTAATCCAATAAAATAATATGTTCCTACTTAGGATTCGTCATCAGAATCGTTAAAAAGAAGAAAAAAATCAACAGAAATATTTTGAAACAGATTACATAAGTACCAATAGGCCGTTCCAATTTAATAAAATGAAAATAGTCAGGACTTCAAGACAGTTGAAAAGAATAAGATTGAACAACGAAGACAACCATTCACATATGGAATTAACTGTAAAAAATTATGTTATTTCGTAATATAAATACACTGGATGCTGTGTTAATGGATTGTTAGGGTATTGAGCGAAAGCTTTATGTAAATTGACATGAAACAAAGGGATAAAATACGAATGTACAAAAGGTACAATAGTCATACGTTATTTAGAACTCACCTCTTCATCACATTCCTGGGTAGACTTTGAAAATTAAATAAATACAATATGGTATTAATGTAACGGATATTAAAATAATAGGAATATAAAATATATGAATGAAAAATGTGTCACCTGACATAGCTGGAAGATCGATACTAGGTATAATAATATTTAAGCAGTGAATTCGATGTAACATTCATGGAATTTACAAATGTGATGTAGACTTATAGGTAGTACATATAATGTGTTACAAATTAAGAGGTGATTTCTATGATAATGATACATATATACATGCGATTATTAGTAAAGATGTACTTGCACAAGCAAAAGCCAGCATCAATATAATGGGCCAGCACATTATTATAAATATCAAAAGAAGATAAAGCTTTAGGCGATGCTAGTACTTATACTTAGGTAAGTAGGCTGATCGATTTATTGACTTTACAGTGACTGTTTAACACCCTGTGTATAAATTATATTCAATACATGGACATACACGCGCATGTTACAGTACATAATATTCTGAATAAATCGGTGACTCAAAATTATCATCAAAACATTATAAACAAAATTGTGGTCGTGTGCGACTCCATGCTATGTTATATCGATTCAACTAATAGTCAATCTCCGAGCTTGTGACAGGATCCACGTCGTAATATATTTTGAAAATTTATTTATATTTATATCAAAAACATTATACAAATTAATATAATAACATAGCAGATGAACTTGTATGTAACATTATTTTTACAACTGCTTCATTTTGTCTCTTTTGCGAAATGTGTAATTATCATTTGATTGAGTACTGAAACTAGTCATGTAACTATTGTGTTACAGACGAAGCTGTGTCACATTTTATTTACATTTCACGGGAGACTGCTGAAACAACTGAATTTCATAAAGATATTTTATCTGGTGTAGGTACCTACCTATTAACAGTCATCAAACAATAGATATGAATGTGTAAACCTACTGATTTGTTGTGTCCAATGATGTTTAATGATGAAACACATTTTGATGTTTGATCTCTATACAAATGACAATGCTAACAAATTTTGGGTCAATGAAAAATAATTTAAAATATTTACAATATTAACAGATTTAATCACATTTGATTTCTCTAATAAGTTAAAAATGGATAAGTATAATTTATTAATTTCCTCAATGTGCTAAAGGTCAAAGTAGCTGTGTTATTATTGTGAATCCAATACCAAATTAACGTTTGTCATTGTGAGTAGGTAGTGTAGGTACTTGCCAATCAATTACGGACTATAATATTGTCGTCACTCCTTCGATGAACGATATACATTTCGAATGTCGTACGTAACAACAATTCACATTTGCACTCTGATACCATAGTTTTGTTTCGAGCTATATGTGTTCGTGGCTGATTGGCAAGCAAAGTTAGTGTAGCAAGTTGGGTGTGGAGGTTCCGGTAACGTCGCATGTTTACTTACTAGGTCTGTACCGATCGATAGAACGCGGGTAGTTGTGAGCGTAGATGGGGCGAGGGGAGTATCCGTAGGTTTCGCGGTGGACCGGCAGGTAGCGGTACCCGGGGACGGTGATCCTCTCAGCGGCGCCGATGGGGTCGTCGTAGATTGATTTGCTGTAGGGGTACGTGGACAGGAGTTCTGGGAACACGCTGCGGCGGCTAGGCCTGTACCTTTCCTCGGCTCTGATGTCTTCCGATCCTGCGGAGGAAGGATTTTTTGGTTAAACACAGAACTAAACTAATGATTTTATTTTCATTAGATCATTTCACAATGTGAACTTTACCTTTTAGAGATCGCACGAAGGATTGCCAAAATCTGGCTTTCTTTGACGGCGTCTCATTTCTGCCAATCATTTCTAAATGACTTTTAAACATTTTGGCGGTTTATGTCGAGCTCGTTTTCTGTAACAAAACAAGCAGCTTAATACATGATCTATATTTCTTGTAGATGGCAAATACTTTAAATACTGGAGTCATGTGTCATCACCAGCCACTATTGCATTAGACGTTAACCTTGAGTTTGTTGTTATTTATTTCTGAAAACGATGTCCAGGTGATATAATTGAGTACAATAGCGTGCTCGTTTCTCGTAAATAGAGCAATGACGTATGTAAAGTTAGCAGCAGAGCCGCAAATAGCCGCGTCGGTGGCTGGCCGCCGTACGCCGTGTCGAATGGCCCGTGGTGCCGAGGACTTGGATGATCGCCAATCTAACCGGTGTCGAGGAGAAACTTGAAAACGATCGTTTTTACGAATGTCTGCTCTTTGCTCAGCTATTTTCGAGATTGTGACGACCTTGTTACGGTAACACCGTGGATAAGTCAGCGGCCTGCTACAATTTCTAATTATGTAACGGGGAATGTAAACTTCACCGATCCGAAATTCATGAAGACGAATCGAAGAGGGCTTACTGTCCATCGAGACATTTCAGGTTCGTGGTTCAACAGCTTGCATATACCTAACTTTAAAAAGGTTTTTATAGGTTTCATATTGGAGTCCGAATCCTAAACAGCAAAATTACGACCCAAAAGCTATTTTCAAACTGTAAACTTTCCACCTGCTTCCATGATATGACGTAATAAGGACATGATATACAAGCAGTATTCAGTTTATTCAATGACTTACGTCATTGGTTTATATTTAGTGGAACAGAAACGCCATTCATCTGCCTTTCACGTTAAGATCGACGTTTGTGTAGATAGCGAGGAACACTTCGCAGAGCTGGAATGCATCTCCGCTATTAACGTTGCTTGTTGAGACTGAGGCGTAACGTGATGCAGAGTCGTTTAGCTTCGCCTGTCATTAGGAACGTATGCCAAGGTAACTCAGTAATAACAGTTTGAGTAACGAAAGGTATATCTTGGCACGAGTAACATACTGAAATGTTAAGCGATCGTGTTTTATAAATCAGTTTAATATTATGCAGTTTTCAAATGTGAAAACAAATCTAAGTGAATAAATTACATGATCGTAATAAATAATTTGGTAAAAACGTAAGTAGTTATGTAAAATTCTAGGTCGATCGTGTATTTCCTATTTACCTGCTCCTACAAGCGAGCTTTGGCTTACGTTTTATAGTGTTGCTGAATTTTCTAAAATTTGCTTTTAAAGTGTTAATTTTGCAACCTAACCCGTTTTTAGAACTGAGTAATGGTGGGTTCGGTTCCTGTAATACTTTTGGTTCACTGAGATAGGTACCTGCAGCGCGATTGTGTAACTTGATTCCAATAGCGATGGCTCTCGTAATCATCTTATAATTTTGGTATTGTCTATCTTAGGTCAGTAACAACGAAACTGCTATTGTAAATTACTTCTCATAACACTTAATTGTTTAACAGTAGCCATCGGAAACAAAAAAGATAGACAATACCATCACGAGAGCCATCGCTTTCGGAATCCCATTACGAGACAGTTGCACAATCGCCCTGCTGCTGGTTTGATTTTTTAACGTTTTGCATTAAAATTAAGTAAACTTGATTAAATGTGGAAAATAGTGTGTATAATATTGTACCTACCTAGTAGTAATGGTACGTCATTATCTTTATTTACAAAACAAAAGCTCACTGCCCCAATAAATTACATTTTTAAATAATAAACTCGTGAAGTAAACAGAAAATAATTTAATTTGTAAAATTCACACAGAATAATTTTGAAACAAATGAATGTCCAACCTTCCAGATAAAAAACAACATTTAATTAAATAATAATAAATAATGGTTTATTTCATAAGTCTTGTACCTCTACGAATATGAACTTAGTATGATACAACAACCTGTTTTTATGATGTGGTGTAATAAATAACACCCAAATTTGAACACAATTCAGGTCAAGATTCAAGGACAATGTCAGTTATGTTTTGCCACTACGAAATTTATTTATCGATCTATTCATAAAAAAATATCCTGCTCGACGACAAGATCTATTTTCCAATCGAAGGTCAGACATTTGTCGTAGAAATTCGGATTAGACGTTGAGAAAAAAGTACGATACGATTGTGAAACGGTTACAAAAATACTTGAAGGCGCGTCGATTTGGCGGGATTGCAAATTTGGCTCG
The DNA here is from genome assembly GCA_963555595.1 of Tethea ocularis. NCBI lineage: Eukaryota > Metazoa > Arthropoda > Insecta > Lepidoptera > Drepanidae > Tethea > Tethea ocularis. The sequence goes on along the minus strand of OY741972.1, from coordinate 5,124,367 downwards.
AGATGTGAGTGGACGAAAATAGGCGCGCGGGCGGGCGGATCGGATTCACAGCATTCCCGGATCCCGCGCATTGTCGCAGACAGGTGGCCCATGCGTCCGATACCGATATCGATAAAATATCGATACCACGGACTTTTATTTTCAGATATAAGTAATATAATAATCTTTTATATCGACAAGATTTATAGGATAATATTTTAATTTAAGATAGTTAAAGAATATTCGTGGTTATATAATATATGATTTATATAATTTTAATTTGTATACAGGTAATATTTGATTTGTTGAGTAATGTTCATCTCACTCAGTGATTTATGATCAGTTTTACTTGAGAGTAGGAGACCTTTGCACTTCATTGGCAACCGCAACCGCGGCAACGCAATACCTATTATATTTCTCGAATGAACTGATTTTATTATTTTGAGTAGGTAGGTACTCTATGTGAACGGTGTTAATTCATTCCAATAGTTACTACTTTCAATGAATCTCTCATTACTTGTAAATTAAATTAATTTATTTTTCCTGAGTTACTTGACCAGTAGATTGATTTGGATTTATTTAAATTAAATTTAAAACTGAGAAAATATTATATAATTTAGACTTCATATCCTACAGTAAATCACTATTAAGTAATTAATTTAAGGAATATGAACTAAAAAATCACTTTTTTTTTTCTTGTAGATAATCAAATATAATTGTGATCAAACACTGTGAGTAACTTACGTGCTGCTGAACCAATGTTACCCGGTTATGAAGTCCGCTTATCTCGACTAATCACCCGCGAGAATGCAAACTAAACTTCAGATGGAGACCCGAGACAAACGAGTGAGACAGAGATAAAATTGCGCAACTTTAGAGCGGGACGGCGTTACGCACTTCGTAGAACTGAACGGCGAACGAACGGGTGAACACCCCGCGTTGCGTACACTTTTGGCACAACCCTTACAGACTTATCAGTAGGACACTCTTTAGATTCTTACCGAATTTAATAATGGTCGTTAATAAATAGGGTAGTGTGGTTTCGTTGACGAGCCGACGTCGAGTGTCGGACCGGGGCGGGCGCGCACTGGCCGCGGGCGGGCCGCGCCGAGCTCGCCGGCCGCCGTCCTCCCGCGCCCCCAGCCGCCCCCAGCCACGCCGCGCCGTACCGCTCCAGCCGCCCGCCCAACTAAAAGCATTCAATAAACATTATATTTTGCTCATGTTTTACTACTTTACGTACCTACGTTGTTCCCGGGCCGGATATAAAGCTGTTGTGTTTATTTATATATTCATATAAATAAACACAACAGTTTATGAAATTGTTTATATTTACGAATGCGTTTTCGAATAAGGTTTTTTTAATCTTGCATTGTACTTACATACCTAGTTATGATATGAATAGCTTTCTCAGAAATCGGTTAACTGACCGTTGAAACTAATATTTGTTATCTAATTCTGTACATTCCCGTAGAGCTGCCTATTTTTTCAGGGTTCCGTACCCGAAGGGTAAAACGGGACCCTTTTACTAAGACTCCGCTGTTTGTCTGTCTGTCCGCCTGTCACCAGGCTGTATCTCATGAAGCGTGATAGTTAGATAGTTGAAATTTTCACAGATGATGTATATTATTTCTGTTGCCACTATTACAATAAAATAAATATTTAAGGGGGCTCCCATACAACAAACGTGATTTTTTTGCCGTTTTTATAGATAATAGTACGTAACCCTTCGTGCGCAAGTCCCACTGGCACTTTTTTTATTGATTTTATATTTTCTACGAATCCTTTTTTTAGAACCTATAAAAACTATATTATATTGAACTTTTTAGTATTTTTTATATTATAGCTGTGTAAGCGCTCTAACTACCTTAAAGATACTCTAATATAATTCAATAAAATAAAGTAGTTACTCCAACTGTGTTTAATCCAACTCAATATTTAGTACTTGTAAATCCTTTGAGTAATTAAATTAAATAATATATAAAACAGAATGTTCGAGGTGAAACGCATTAAAACCGCCCACTCAGGTGGACTGTGCAAGTGGCGCGCAAGCTCAGAAATAGCCGTGTGTCCGAACACACCTGGAATCATCCAAGTTCAACGATGACTCAACGGATTCCTCAACCATGAATGATCTTTGTTTATAAAAAAATCTGATAACGCAAATTAGTATAAAAATAAAAGCTTGTAATAGTTTGAGTGAACTTAAATAGCTTTTGCTATTTCACGTTTCTAGTTTGTTGTTTGCTCTCTTTAAATTATAACATATCTTATACATACATATTAATACTTACGTTATATTTTTTTTATGTCAGGAGGTTGACATCCAGTCAGGTGGTCCCCCTGATATTATGTGGTTACCGTCGCCTATCGCCATTTGCAATACCAGTGGTATTTCCAATGTGTAGCTGACCTGTTACAATGCCAAGAAGGTGCACGTGCTTGGCGACAAATTTTCAACTAGAGGGTGGTAACCAGCCAGACAGTACCTATCTGTACAAAGTACCGGTTTCCTAACGATGTTTCCTTCACCGATAGCCTTCGCCCTTCTATCTGTCATATCAGCATCATAACAATTCGTGAAAATCTAGTTCATATGTTAGAGTTAGTTATTAAAAGAGTAGTAAAATTCTTATCACGCACCTTTTTCTTGAAAAACGTGAGAAATCTTTTTTGTTTGAGAACTGGATCCCAGAAAATATTTTTTGTAAAAGAGATTTTATTTTCTATAAGAAAAAGTAACATTTTAAGAATATGCAAAAAATATTAATATTTTTCTTTTTCTAAAAAATAATTATTGTAAAATATAACCCACTTAACATAATGTCATGACAGGTTCTAATATATTACAGGATGTTTATACATTAAATATATCGTGTAATTACATATGTCTTTACTAAAAAACAGTTTTATATTCTGCATTTTCGTTATATTTCTGTAAGATGCACAAGGTCGGCGCCATCGATGACGGACGACCTCGGGACCATTTTCAATTATATTTAGAACTGACAAGACTTAGTTTAAATTGTTAATCTGACAAAGAACTCATCGTACACCGTGAGTTGTGTTTATAATTATAAAATCAATAATCATAAATATTAATCAAATTTATGCATCTACCAAATAAACCTACAAAACACGATATAGAAAAGTTACTTTTCAAGACCAGCAGGGCGATTATGTTACTGTTTCGTAATGTAATCTTTTATTTTTGGTATTGTCTATCTTTTTTGATTCCGATGGCTAATATAAAATGATTAATTTTTATGAGAAGTAATTACAATGGCAGTTTCGTTGTTGCTCACCTAAGATATATAGTAACAAAATTATAAGATGATAACGAGAGCCATTGCTATCGGAATCGAGTTACACAATCGCCCTGCTGATATGTTATTTTCATAATTTCACTGAACCAGTTTTGTGATTTGATCAAATCGCTAATTTGTATAGGGAAAAGTTAAAATCGTCTTGTTATTTTAACATCCTCCGTTTTTATCATATCCTTGCTACATATAGACACGCATACGTAATGAACAAAACTTGCAGATCTTGAGTAGAAGCATTCTTCGTGACGTTTCCTCCTTACGTTGCAGCTTTCAGTGTCACCTCGTCGTCGTGTTTACATGAGGTAACTATACTAATTTAGGTGCGTGTTGTCTGGCCGTATGCCGTCACACTACCCACGTGTATTACCCTGAAAAATCACGTTTTATCGAATTTTGGCTCATAATCAACTGATTTATAAATAACTCCGCTATAAACAGCTGAAGATCACACTTCAGAATAACTTCCGATGGTGTAGGATCCATTTCCTCTGCATATTTGTAACATTTCAAATACGCAACTATTTTAACAGTTGCAGATTTTAGTAATTTCTTTTCGGGATGGATTCCTTGCAAAATAAATAGGTTTACTTTTCCACCAAAAAAGACTTTTGTCTGTTGATGTTGTTTTGTAAAGGAAAATGAGAGAAAAAGATGAGCGAGCTAATTTCAACTCTTTCTGTTATGGAAATACGAGTACCTATGCAGTTTACCATTACCTCGTTCAAAATCAAAACCTCATTTATTCAGTTTAGGCCCTAATAAGGCCCTTATGAATGACGTTTTCGAACATAGACCAAACCGGAGCTAGCCGTCTCACGCAAGATTTAGTTTCTCTATTAGTCATTCTTTTGAGGGATATGCTAAAATTTATAAAAAGTTTTTTTTTATTATAACGATATATGTACCTATTTAAAATTTTGAATACAATAATGAACGGTAGTATCTAGTAGGTACTTACGTAGGTAGGTACTTGCCTATTTAAAGAGCTTTTATATTTTTAAACAGCTGTTGCCAAAACAATTCACTCTACAAATTAATGTTACGATTACTAATTCATTTGTCTTTGTACTTCATTAAACCCTTTTAATTTATTTATTAAATTAATGAGCATATCTTTCTTATGCCAATTCGTTTACACGCACGATTGACGATCAATTCACAAATAACATTGAGGAATGATTCATTTATTTTTCAGATATTTATACAATAGAGAAATATGGTCTAAGTAATATAATATGTCCTAGTAATATGTATTTATATGGAAAGAGTTATGCTCGAGGTTTCTTTGAAGGATAAAATCCGAAATGAGATTATCCGACAAAGAACTAAAGTAACCGACATAGCTCACCGAATTAGCAAGTTGAAGTGGCAATGGGCCAGTCACGTTTGCCGAAGAACGGACGGTCGATGGAGCAGACGAGTGTTAGAGTGAAGACCGCGTCTTGGCAAGCGTAGTGTGGGACGCCCTGCAGCACTATGGACTGACGACCTTAAAAAGGTAGCCGGACTGGGCTAGTTGCAGGTGGCTGAGAATAGAAAGGTGTGGCGCCCTATAGGAGAGGCCTATGTCCAGCAGTGGACTCAAAATGGCTGATGATGATGAATATAATATGTCCAAGTCCATTTAATTTTACATTTCTTGCATTAAGTGTGTCGAGGATCGTTGCTGAGAATAGATGAGTTTGATTGTAAAAAAATAATAATTTTTACTTTGAACAGCATACATTTTTGTTTAGATTCCATTTACCTACTCGTACTTGTTACGTTTTTCTGATGTATCAAATAATATGGTAGTTTTTTAAAGATTTATTAAAACGAAGTTAGAAGATTTTATAATTGCAACGAAATGGAACGCAAATGAAAAATACAATTTAAATTCGAATTAGGTGAAAATTCTTCAACTTTGTTATTTATTTATGTTATTTGTTTTAGATACATAAATGAACTAATTATGTAGCCCTTTGACCGCCCGTTTCACATAAATATTTTCATAAATCTGATATGTTATGTTATTTATTTACAATAGCAAACATATGGATGAAACTATAATATTTATTCAAAGTCACTATAAATAATAAATCGCGTTTAAATCCCCGGCTGCAGACAGGGTTACCAAAAAGCTGGCAACATTACCATGCATTGATTTCAAAACTCAACTCCAACTCAAAACTCATTTGTTCAATTTCGGCCATAAGTTGGAAGTGAGAGGGTGCACGGGTGTCAACAAATGGTCTCAAACATAAACACACATTTTGATTTATAATATGTTTAAATTTAATAAATATAAGTAACAATATTTACAATTATTTACAACACATATACAAACTAGGTAAAAAAATCCTCGAGGCGGCCGCTGCTGTCGATCAACGGCAGGTTTCCCAGAAGGCTGGCAGCGTTTCCTCTTATTATTAATAATATAGTTGGATTTGTAAAATATTCTTGTCTTGTCTTATCTAGAATCGTGAATCATCTCACCTACTCAACAAGTGGAATCATTTCATGATTTATCAACAATAAATGATAATAATGGTACTTGTTCACGCCCACATTTTACGTGATAAACAAAAATAATAACATGTTCAAAAGAAACAGAAATGGATGCGTGTAGGCTATATGAAATTATACTAACCAATTTTAGAAAAGCAAAACGTAGAGCAAAACATTTTGGCATCAAACAATATGCTTTCCTAGAAGATCTAAGTATAATCATTATGTCTTATTGAATCTTTTCCTTCATTGATTTATAGCAAAGCGACACTTCATCCTTCTAATATTATAAATGCGAAAGTTTGTGAGTATGGATGGATGGATGTTTGTTACTCTTTCACGCAAAAACTACTGAACGCATTTGGAACATAGATAGTTTATAACCTAGGTAACACATAGGATACGTTTTATCCCGGGAAAACATAAGATCCCTCGGGAACGCGGGTGAAACCGCAGGGCGGAATCTAGTTTGCTATAAAATATTAAATTTATTCTATTATATTTCAATCTAATATTTTCTCAAGTGTGTCTCAAGTGTATCCCAAATACTACCGTATTAAAGAAAAATCGTCCACGTGATTGATGAGTCACAGACATTTAAATATCCCAAATTGCACATTTGTATTATTAGTGAGATATAAATAACTGAAAAATATTTTTCAGTATACTATATACAGGCAATACTCACTATTTAGCTGACGACAGAGGCTTTATATAGTTAGCAAATATAAACTTTCATAGAAATAAAGCTGTAGCCTTCAAAATAATACATTTTTACGTCCTTATTGACTCTAACATTGCTGCATTACCAACAATTTAAATGACATTATGAAACAAATATGCATTTCCATGTAACAGACAGAGCCCAACTGCACAGTTTACTATCAATAAATGTCTCGTAGAATATGTACATTTTCTTGTAAATCTTGTGCGCAATGCGGAATTAAACTCGTACTGAATGCGAGTTCCAAGATTACGTTGAATTGTTTCAGGAATCTTAATTTTTACGGCTTGGTATTTAACAGAACAGTCCATGAATTGATCGATCAGCGCACGCTTTGATTGCAGCTGTTAACTCTAAAACGATCAGACGTTGGTACATTTATTATGATACCAAGTATGTATAGAACCAGTACTATTTATATAGAATACGGACTTCACAATGTTCATAAATATGTGTCGATGTGTTTGGCAACGAGTGCAAAAAGTCCGAAAGCGTGTCTGATTAATGTTCAGCCAGATATCGAGTTACCAGATAATCTTCTATGAACGCCTAAGTACGCTTATGGACGCCTGGTACATCTGATGCATCTCAGACCATGTTAATTGATAATTGTTTACTAATAAATTATGGAAAGCATCCGAAATCAATTATAGGGATTCACATGAAGGGCATAATATATAATATGTTTTGGCAACATCTCACACATTTTAGTCACGTGTGTATTAGAATAGCGATGATGAGGATGATTTATGTCCTCCACGGAAACAAGCTTGGAGATTTACGTCCATGGTTATAGTAAAGGTGCCAATACTCTGTCTTTAAAACACGTCGAGTATTTCCATAAAATAAAAGTAAGTACGCCGGATTACATCTATGAATTATTCTATAAATGCAACTGTGAAATGTTTTACATGATAGTTTGCGCAGTTTACTGAATAGCAATGATGACAAACATTTTTTACAAAAAATTGCGAATATGCGTTGACATTTCGCGTGACGTCAAGTCTACACTACACACTCTGAACTTTATTGCGATCTTTGTAATTTTTTATTGATTTGATTGAAAAAAATTCGTAACCAATATTTTTTGATAACCTAATTGATGCACTAAACAGAATTAATTATTTTTTATACAGTCATCATCCCTATTATATATCACTATCACTACATAGTATAAAACAAAGTCGCTTCCCGTCTGTCTGTCCCTATGTATGCTTAGATCTTTAAAACTACGCAACGGATTTTAATGCGGTTTTTTTTAATAGATAGAGTGATTCAAGAGGAAGGTTTATATGTTTATCTACTCTCATATCGTAATGTTCTTATTATGAAATCAAAATCAGTACTTTAATGACCCACTTTATGCACACCCGTGTATAATGAAATTAAAAAATTATATTATAGCACAGTTTTCTTCCCAAGATAATGCTATAAAATAACTTTTTTTCATTAAAGTACAAGTATTTGGACATGTCTGGCCACTTATAATGTTTTTTGGGTTTTAATACTTCAATTACTGTCAGTCAACTTGTCAAACGAAATAATAAAAAAAAACATTATAAGTGGCCAGACATCAGGACTAAACAATTAAACGTAGTGTTATATTCTCTTTGTAAACAATTAGGAATCAATCAGTACCAATTCAATTTTAGATTCAAATTTACTCTGTGGTCGCGTATGCGGTAGTGAGTTTTTCCCAACACGGATTTGTGCGCCATGATGATTAATGTTTGTTTATTTTATTGTTTTTTTTGCATACATATTTTATTTTGGCCATAAATGATAGTAAAATAGCAGTGATACTAAGGTGAAATAAACTTGGATCTGAAATTGTGGAGGCGGCAATGGAAATGACGAATAATCGATCACGAGTATCGATTATTCATGAAAACCTATGACAAAATATTATCGATTTTTTACCTTTAAATTACATTATTAGATGAGTTTAGATAAAGTACTGTATGATACTGTACATAATTAGGTATTAAAAACTCGTGTGATACTATTAAGAACCTCGCCTACGGCTCGGTACTTAAACTCACACTCGTGTTTAATAACCCCTATTATGCAACAGTATCATAAACTACTATTATAATAGTACTTACTATAGTACAGAAAAAGCCGAGAAATTCAAAGATTTGTACACACGTGCGAAGCTGGGGCGGGTCGCTAGTATGAATTAAAATACCTATACCTATGATATGACTGAAAATATTATATTTTTTATGTAATCTTATTAGAAAATAATCATCCAACTCTAATTCGCATGATTTTATGGTAAGTATGTATTTATTACGTGAAAATTAACATTTATTTCAAAATATTGTAAGTTAATTAATGAACATCGACTTTGATCGATATTAAACATTCTTATCTTATTTATGTTAAATTTTGATATTGTATAACAAAAGTGAAAACAAGCATCTGTTTATCTGGTAAAGAGTGACGTATGTGTCGATATGCGTGGGCAGACAAACATAACCATGGCGATCACACATACGACCAGCGTCTATAGACCTACCCTGCCTCCGCTCGTTTCTTCTTGCCTTAACGAAGAAAGTGTTCTGTATGAAAAAACGAAGGATCATGATAAGCTGGTTGTAGTATGCTGTAATACAATATCACCTGACCTTGCTACGAATAGTTCCCGCCTACGTGTCGACTATGATGATCCGTCGACATGCCTATATACTCTACTGACTTTTATCCCCGAGTCAATATTTTATTTTAGAAGATTATATATGTTTTGACTACTATGTACTTATTTTTATTACATATTGATATTTCCTATCCGACTATCAATTTGCAGCCGGCCTTTATCTAGCCATATTTTTAACTTTGTAAGAATTGCAATACACAATATGCGTTGGCTACGTAATACATCAGGCCCATACAAAATTACAAACAATGATAATTTATTGTTAGTAGTGGTAATTTAAATTGTAGTTTTGGTTTATAAATAGATAGTTGGTAACATAATTGTCATTAAAAAGTAAGGTCTATCTAGTCGTAATTATTTAATTTTCGTAGCATTCGTAGCTCGTAGCAATGTGCTACGCGTAAATAATTTCCTGAGAATTTTATAAAATGTATTTTATAACACATTTGCTCGTAAAGGGAGACCCTTTACGAGCAAATATTTCACCAATTTCAATATCGTAATGTAATGTAAAACGAACGGTACGTTTTTTAAATCTTAGCAAAGAGTTTTTATGTCAAAAAAGTGGTCAACATTTTATGAATAAAATTAACTTTGGGAGATAAAATATAATAAATAAACATATAATTCTATAATTTAATTAATTTTGACCATAAATTACAACCATTTATTTGTAACAAAACATAAAAATATTAATTTAATTTATTAGTAATTCTGGCTGTTTTAGAGCCTTGGCCTTAAAAAAAGCGCTGATGCGTGCGCATCGCTAATTTGTTAACAAGTAAAAATTATTCCGCGCACTTTTTCTTTTCGCTGTATTGTTTTTATTTATTTCGTCGCAAATATGTAAAAATAAATAAAAATTAAATAATTTTATAATTGAATATTTATAAAACGTCGTATGACATACGTGCGCTTTGATAATTACAGCCTCTGCTTTCTTGTAGCCCTCGCCTACGGCTCGGGTTAACAATATCGCCTCGGCTGTAATTTTTAACTTACCGCACTTATATCATAATTTACTATAATGTAGCTGTAGCTTCAATGATTTTGGGTATAATATTCATATAGTATGAGACATAATATATCTTCTAGGCTTTGTGTGCTTACCACCACCGGCCACATCATCACTGACCACGGTGAAATTGTGGTCACATACATAATAGAAAAGAAAAACTTACCATTACTATATTTTGATTTAAGGATAACTATGTATTATCATTAGTATTTGCAGGATAAATAAATATCAAGTGGATAAACTCTATTTTAAAAATATTACAAAACGCTACGTATTCATTTAAATAATGTTACTCATTCACATTCTCCTCGTAAATACAAACTGTGATTCATTTGATGGAATTATATTCCAACCTTTAGCGAATCATACTACGGATATATAAATTGGGTCACAATACATTTACACACAAGTGACCATGGCCTGAACAATCTCGAGTGTTTTGTTGCTACAGTACAGTAATTATCTGGTGTCTATTTAAAATTGGTTTGAATAAAACGATTTTACTGAACTTCAATTCTCATATAGCTCCAATTAGAATGTTTTCTTAGTTAAATGTCAACGTTTTGGCAGTGAGAGACGCTGGCTGAATTGATCAATTAATCCTGCATGAATTCTAAAATTAGAATGTACCCTAAAATAATGAATTTATCTACAAAGCATACTAAATAACTCAAAAGGTATATTGGAACTTACCTACTCCTTATGATGTGGATATGTCATAAACGAATACACTTTTATAAATAGGTACCTACTGGTACATCTTCTGTAAACTGTGAAGGAGCTAATGCGGTTTCACGATAAAATTTGAAATACTTAACTCAAAGATAAAAGGAAAATAAACAATAAAACTAAATTCAACATGACCATTCCTCAAATTTTACAAACAGAATATTCATGGCCAAGTAAGAAACATGAACGTGTGTTGTATAATTTTATTTAAAAACTAAAGTTAATATTTTATAATTTATCAGATATAAGAAATCGCATGATTGCAGTACCAGGCTTATAAAAAATAAATAAATCTTTTAGAGAATTGAATAAATAAAAATACCCTCAAGGAAATTCGAAGATGTCCCCTCACGACTTGACAGCTCGAGACTTTTTGAAGAGAAGCCGGAAACACGTCAGTGGATCGGACAGTAGTAGATGGCGCCACAATAGAAAAGTTGCGCGATCCCTCGCTAGAGATTTGAGCGCTCCGCTACTTCCGGGTGGGAGTTCTGCGCATAGAAATGGCAACATTACACATTGTTACACAAAACTTTTCTAGCGTAATACCCTCTAACTGCGGGCGTACTTCACCCAGTAATTCTTATAGCGTTTCCTCTTACACAAGTTGTTCGATAAACAGAAAAGTGTAGGCTAGCTATTTATATTATAATTTGACATACTTATGATGCGACATATTCCAGTGAACTTTCAAGGAATTAAAAAAATAGTTCATTTGTATTTATCGCCATGCTGAATTAGAGAAATGTAGTGATATTAAGATAGAGTGCTGAGTTATATAGAATGCTGGCAAGTTGTCAAAAATTAGTTAAATTACTGGTGCTATGATAATGCATTACGCCCATGTAGCGATACGGTTTGAACGTTCTAGATTTAGATCAATATTATTTGAAATAGGTATCCTTCGGAAATACAATCGTGTCGACTGTTAACAAATAGAGCAATCACTAGTACACATGCGCGGGTGCGGCATCGCAAATGTTTGCCGTGACGTCCTCCGCCTGTGTTGGGTGGGTGACGGTTCGTTTGGCGTTCTCACATCAGTGTTTACTTTATTTGTTACGGTAATGGACGATTTAATTGCTCTCTGTAAGGTCAAATATTGTACGAGTTTAATGCCTGTTATAAAAATATTTATGTTTAGAATGTAAAGAATAGGATATTATAGGTAAATATTTACATCAATTATATTCCAATCAGAATGATCTTGCAGACACCCAAATATATTTTTCTTTTTTTAATACATAAAAATATATGTTTTTTTTAATTCCTTATTTATTAAAGCTAGCTATTATTTAGCTTTATTGAGGAAGGTAAACAAATTATTATACAAATATCAATAGGTAGTTGTCATCACTATGCCAGAAATACGAAAAAGCACAGTTAACTGTTATTTAAAACTATAGCCATTCCAATAATGACGGATGTACAATAATGCATTCACTGCACGAAACCATGTTCCAGATAATTATTAAACAGCATTAGCCAACAGATAAAACAATCAAGGAATACTTGCACTTCAAAAAGTCAGAAATAACACATAATTTTTACATGACACAATGATTCCAATCACATTGAATTAAGATTCAAACTTGTTTGATTTTCTTAGTTTGTAGTTTGTTTTCCATGCTGGCAACACGCGGTGGTTGTTGTAGGGTGCAATGTAAAGATGGCGCGGCACGCGTCGCGCTCGTGTCGGAAGCTACGCCCGGAAGCGCGGGAAAGCCGCCCTCGCCCGCCGAAACAATAGTATCGTGTAAATTGAAATAAATTGACGCACTCACATTGTTTTGTTACACAATACCTTTCACTGATCATCATCGAAGAACGAAGATGCTTTAAAATGTTTAAAGCTTTACTTTATGAATGGCTATAGTGAAAGCCAGCTTTGCTCTCAAAATTAATGAAAACAGAAAAGCGATAATTTAATTAAATATATACGCACTTAATGTGACATCCTACTTAATATTATAAATGTGAAAGTTTGTGAGTATGGATGGATGGATGTTTGTTAGTCTTTCACGCAAAAACTACTGAACGGATTTGGATGAAATATGAAACATAGATAGTTTATAACCTAGATTAACACATAGAATACTTTTAATCTCGGGAAAACAAATGATGAATAAATATAAAAATAAACGCGGGTGAAACCGCGGGGCGGAATCTAGTTTGAAATAATTTCAAGTAAAATTTTAGTAGTAATAATTATGTGCAACCTCTAATAATTGTGTGCAACCTGCAAACCAATAACGAAATTATCGAAAACTGATGATGTTTGCCCGTGTTAACCTGCAATAAACTAGTCAAAAAGTCGCAGCGCACCTTAAACAAACATTAATAATTAAAAGGTCCCACGGGTGTATTAAAAAACAACAGTGTCGGAGGGTTGCGCATTCCCGCGCCCTCTGTGACTCGTCGCGCTAATTACGCAATCAGTTCTCACAATTATCCGTGACACCACCACCCATGCTTACCCTGAATGTATTATGTTACTATACTTTATCTAGATCATTTGTTAGCTTATTATAGTTAGTCATCATCGAAAAAGTTAGTTATTAATAAAGTAAGCTCCTACCACTGTTGTTACTGCTAACACATGACTCGACATCGAAATAAAAAGTAATCCTAGATTTTTAGAAAAATCATAAAAATATGCTTTCATGCCTATTTGAAAAATGTAGTAATGGCTACAAAATATTTTAGTGATCTGCTTGAAAAGATCTCAAAATTAATACGAAGATTATTATAATGCATTGTTTATTATAGTATTTTTAATGACTTTTAATTTAGTACTTATATTTTATTTTAAATATACCTATGTATGTATTTACAAAAAAAAAGTAGTTTATCAGTTATCTGGTTTCCATAGCAATATCTCTGCTTAGTTTCGGATCATTTAACTACGTGTGAAGAATGACCCAGGATATTATTATTTCGTAAATTTATTATTTCATCTTCTGCAATTCTAGTATATTTATGAGACACATTAATATCAAACGAATCAATTAAACCATCCACGGACTCATCCAAAGTCTCGCATAAAGTCTGGATAACATAGAACTCCAGATAATGGAAGCCTAGTTTAATGTATTACTGGGGCTCCTGAAATTTCCACGATTATTTATAATATAATGTTTACTGTCCGCAGTATTCAGCCTAACCCATGTAACTTATCTTTAACTTAACCGAGAACAAAGCTCTTAATATTATTAGGTTAACGGATCATTTGTTGTAACCTGAAAGTGCTCTCTGCATGAGCGGTATGGTAGGTAAGGGTGCGGCCCTCTGGTAAATATTAATCACTGTAGAAGCAGCGCACCCAGAATGTTTTGCTCGCAAACGGATTATGACACTGTAATGCCGAAGTAGAAACAAAAACTGTAGACATGTTATTACCAAAACCCATTTAAGAGTGCTCGCTGATTTGTCTGCGTACAAACATCCACCCATGTAATGTAAAAGACATATAACACCTTCTAACCCATAAAAAAAAAATAAAACTTATTATCACTCCACCATCTGTTGCGATAAATCCATTGATAAAATAGTTATGTAGGTATCTTTTTTTAAAAAGAATCAATCAACCCTGAATTGCATACACATATTTTTGCTTTTTATTCACTCACCTTATTAACGTTATTTAAAAAATCTAGGATAGACGACTCCACGTCTTGCGTATACGAACTTGGTGATGACAAATACGCGCCGGAAGCGATCCATTTTGGCGGGAAACGGTACGCAGGAAGTAGATTCGCCGACCGCGAATGCTGTCGTCGGCGCCACCATCATGCGTCCAGGCCGGGATCTTGCTGGGATGGCGTTTTTAATTTTCTTTCCTCTTTATTTTCGTTTGCAAACATTATTCATGACGATGAAAACTTCGTAAATTAAAACAAAAACAACAGAGTGAACACATAGGTCGCTATCTCATGAAAAAATACTCCAAAGAGTTTCATAAACTTTTAGATCGTTTTTAACGATCAGTATTATTTTAATGGCACGAACGGTAGTCATAATTTTTTCAATAATGTTATCCCATTATACGCAGTAGCATCAAAATATATAAACCGCAAGAAGCCGAGGGGAGCTGACTGAACAGCTGCCATTCGTTCAACCCGCCTACCGCCGCATCTGCACATGTTTAAAGAACTACTTAAATAAAATTTGAAGATCACATAATATAAATTAAACAATCATATTGACAAAGGTAGGTGCATTGCGAATTTATCTAAAGGCATACCACTATAGATACCGTTTGGGGTCGCGTGGGGGCCAGGTGCCCTTTCGAAGTCATTCTTCGATGACAAATTATCATTGTGTTCTCTAAAGAACCCGAATTTTATGACAATAGCTATAAAAACGATGACACTTTTTATAACGACCCTAGTTGACTTTTGTGTAGAGGAATGATAAAAATGCCTTTTGTCTAGACTTTATGATATGATTCCAAATAATGTTTTATGATATAATACCTACTTGTGTACTTACATAATGTTCTATTATTATCAAAGCGTTACTGGAACGGCAAGTTGATGAATCAACAAGCAACCTTATAGAAACGTAAAAAAGTAAACCATTATGAATAACATCCAGTTATTAGAGGTTTACTTTAACTTAGACATTAACGTAACAACGTAACTGTAGTAAGCGGTTATCATAGCGTCCATAGGCTATGATAACCGCTTACTACAGTTACGAGCTGTATGTTTGTTAGCGGAATTAGTTTTATAAATAACAAAAAAAGTATGGTATTTTTGGGTGTCGGATTTTATAATTATTCTTAGTAAGAAACAACGTGAATTATGTAAGAACGACGATACCTGTGGGTCACAGGTATCGTCGTTCTTTCAATTATCTCGTAATTAACATCAGTTGGAAGTCTATTACTTTCCCGAAGGCTTCACTCACTTTGCCTTGAGTTGACGTGATGGCGGCCTAGTTAGCGTGTTACTTACAAACAATTAACGCTGTACAACCACTGATGTACCGATATACCTCCTGTCTGATACATTAATTGATCTATTGTGTATGTAAATACATTAAAGAGTTGAGTGAGTTTGTTCGTCGAATGGTGCTTTGAAAGATTGAGAATCTACGTAAGGTAACTAAAGTCTAGGCTACTGATACATTATTAAAACTGTACTATTAAAAAACCGACCAAGTGCGTGTCAGGCCACGCATAGAATACGTATACGTAGAATGACGGACGGACGGACGTACACTACGGAACAGTAAAAACGAATGAAACAAAATCAATCTACCTACTTCCAATCTTTATCTATTTTTTATACCTATATTTTTAATGCCTTGCTGCTATTCAACTCTATTTTACAATGATTCTGACACGATGTCAGAATTAATTTCATAGAAAGAAATGCCTTCGCCGAGGTAACTGGCAACGAGTCGGCAGTCTGCGGTCTTACTGCCACGAGGTATACGTTGATGTGACGGCTTGACATTACGATTTACGTTTGTGAACATTGTAAATTGAATTGAATGCTACGAATTCCAACGTTACCAGTACAATTGATTCTGTTTCTTCAATTCTATTTAGTTGCAAACTCTGAGATAAATTTTAGGTAATTTAAAAATATGCATTTCCAATAAAACTAATTATGCCCAAGAAAATAATAAACCTTCATGCAAAAGACCCATCAAAATAAAAAAAACCGTTTCCTAGTTTTACAGTTGCCAAAATACATTCTATCAACGACCGTACTTTAATTTATTAAAATAGGCGTTTAATTTAATGAATTATGAACAAGATGAATAAAAACTAATAAACATAATGAATGTTTCGTCTTAGTTCTTGTATTATTGTCCATTTTTTAAAGAACACCATTTATGAGATTATAAAATTTCAAGTCATTCTGGTTGATAGATATCAACTCAGATCAGATACGCAACGGTAGCATCGTCTTATTCATTATTGTACAAAATCTGTTTGTAGGTTGCCGTCTTAGAATATTAATCGAATAAAGATCACTCACTTCCTTCCTCTGACTTTGGGATGAGAGAATGTCTATTGTTGCCGACGTTACGTCCGCCGTCAGTCAGCAAAGGGCGTAACTCTTGTAACAACCATAGTTGTCGACAAAAGAAAATGGACTTTTGTGCAATGACTATTATTATGGAAAAATCTTTGGTTCCGATGCTTGATTTTTACGACGATTAATTAATGTAGGAATGACTACACTATTACATTAAAATACTTATATTAAAAAGAAAATAATATCTTGTGCAGGTACACGATTTCATCCATTAATTTTCGTAAGTAATATAAAACGGAGACGTAACCCTTACTCAACATTGACTTAATTATCAAGCCCAAAAATCAATTGTATCTCGACAAACCCATCGCATTGTTGCAATGGCCGTAGTGATGCTTTTGTCTGCTGACCCCATTAGCAATTAAGAACCACGAGTAGAGGTTCCGTTGAAATGTTTTATAGCGCATTTCATTGCTGTCATGTTTGAACCAAAAATTATTTTTCACCGCCTAATCCAGCAATGGAAAATAAACCTTCAGATAGTGTAACTTTAAGCTGGATCAGCTTAATTGCAGTGGTAATAAGTTAGTTTTTCCCACAGGCGACTAATTACACGGTGCCCGATGGGTGACGTTATATGCGATAACAGTAAAAGTCCTACATAATAGCAACGGTTACACTGATTGTGTCAACTTTGACGCACTCTCCTAATGGCGTATACTGTATACCTACCTACCAAGCTGTAAGGTAAAATTAAAGCTATAAAATTTATAGTTCCCTTTATAGGCTTGGATAGATTTTTAATTGATAAATTATGTCAGGTAAACCTAAAATCATGTTCAAGGTCTACCGGTTGTCAAATTAAAAGAAATACAGAAGACTCATATAAATCAAAATACACACACCTGAGTATACATGACACGAATCAATAGTATCAATGACCACTTTTTACAAAATCTACAAGCTACGTACAAGTGGCTTAAAAGTTCCGAAGTTCGTATAGTCATTTCCGATTGTCCATAATGAGCGATGAACCAGTCCCGCTGACTTGTGGGTGGAAACATCCCCTCGCGACAAACGACAGTTCTTTGTTGCCAAGATTGCGTAAAAAAATCGCCGTACTACGTTTGTCGGCAGTGAGACGACGCGAATTGCATCCGCTCTTCCGACTTTTGTCGGCGCGTTCTATTGTCGTGTCCGATATTTTTGATAATATTACGTCACACAATAAGAAGAACGCTCAATGGCTTGTTGTTCGATTGTTGTAACCTCATTGAGCGAGTGATGTATGATCTGCGTCTATTTGTTCCGTGCCGTTCCTTCCGAGCTCATTTGGCTCGGTACGGCTATTGCACAATACTCCGATATTTACTGACACATTACGATGTAGCCATAGCAGAGAGAAGCATTAAAATTTTAATTGATATTGTACCATTAAGTTTATCTATTTAGGCGTGTTTGAATGGAATAAATGAATACGGCTGTTTTTATAGAATCTAGAACAAAAATCCAAATTGTAGCAAAATGTCACAATATTTTAGTCGACCGTTCTCAGAGCAACCCTTTCGACAGCTTCTGCCAGCACTTTGTCATATTTAATAACCCGTGAATGCGGCCCGGGGCTTCACAGCGCACTGCTACAACTTTTCTGATTTTGGGATTGTTTTACGCATTATTAAACTAGCAATCCAATTACAAATATAATATTAAAGAGGGAAAAATGCTTTATTTGCATTTTTTACCGTCACAATTATGTACATAAATTATAAAAACCCTGGCAGTGTAATTATGGAAATGACGATTATGTTTCTTCGAGGTAGTTTATTAATAAATTTAAATAGGCATATACAGTACCTACATGAATAGCAAAAAAGCTCAATTAGAACACAATACAATATAATATGTTCATTTTGGGCCTATATACCTATTCTTATCCTTAATTAAAAAATAAACAGACAACTTTAAGCTCGTTTTATAGAAACATTTGCGCGTGTAACAATGGGGAATCAATCTCCATGTGTTAGGGTGCGATATAAACGCGATGAATGCTAAAACAACTGGCAGTTAGTAGGGTGTGAAGGCGGGAATGATTAGGCAATATCCTGCGGAACCCTCCGGCCTCGCCCTCCGACCCCTGCTGTTACATCTTACTTAATGCACCCGAGCTATTTTGATCGGACATCTGATTTTGGAAGACTTTACAATATTAACTTGCAACGTTGACGTAATTTTGTGGTGTTATCGATGTTACTATTACATTCATGATGAATAAGATTATTTTTGAATACATTACAAATATAATTTTTCTTTATATTTGTAATAATTATCGATAGATGCATAATAGAATACTACATTTAATTTATACACGTTATAACGCACTTTTAGAATAGCGCAATGCTTCTTTATCTTTCATATTATATTTTCTTGTTTATATTGATAACGATTATAATTACTTCAGTAGATAAGTATCAGCACATAATGTACTATTGTTTTACGTACAATTTGAATTTCAATAATTATTGTGCACCCAGTTAGCATCTAATCTAAACTGGACGTATCAAAGCACAATATTAAAAGGATCCATCACACCAGATTTGTGGTGTCACCCTTTATTCGCTTAATTACACCGTCATTGTCAGAGCTGGAGGGTTAACATATACCTTCTGTTTAATTTTATAATCACTCTGTCTGTAAACACATCTGTTGAGGAATATGCAAAATTAGATTTCTGCTTGTGGCTTCACAAAGACCTTAAACTGTGTTAACTTTAAGAAGAGAATGTATATCTGTAAACAGTGGCAAATACACAAATATGGTCATTGCCATAATATTTTTGGTATTCATTACGTCGCTTCGTAATTAAAATAGGAACCAACAAAATTAAAGTAGGAAAAGCAATGCAGCGACCCAAACTCAAAAGTTTTGTTTTCGCGCGAGCAAAATACAGTTGTCAGCAACTGTGTGAGTGTTAGTCAAAAAATGTACACAAAACTAAAAAAAATTTTGTATACAAATGGACTATCGGTAGGGTAACGTAATTTCAGTTATTTTTGGAATGTAATCTTATTAATCATGTATGAATTAGGTACCTAGTATTTTCTTACTTGGTTAAGTTCCAAACTTCAACCTTAGGACCTTACTATCTTGTATCTACTCTAACAAGCCCATTAAGTCTTTAACGTTGTGTTCAAAGCGAGTCGTTAATGGCCGACGACATGGTACACCTCATAATGTCAGTTTGATTAGACTCGCTGTCTTGATTAAATCCTCGCCGTTGCTTTTTACCCTTAGATACTTTGAACAAGGTTTATAATACTTAGTAGTTTTATAATAATGTTTAAGAATCTTGAATTCACTTTTCCTTGGCCTAAAGTTAAGTCACATACAAGTGTTATTCCACGATAATCTTTAATAATTTAATATTATATTTAATCAGACAGTTTCAAAAGATTATAACAGTAATTTTATTTAAAATAAGATGAATCATACATGTATGTCAAATTGAATGCGCGATAATTACATAAACGCAAGGGTAAAAACTCACTAAAATATAATGTAAGCATTTGATATTTTTATCAAATTAATCCTTATAAATATATGAAATAAAGTGACACTTTAATAAAGTTAGCACACGGTTCAGTATAAACTATCGGAGAGCAATAGACATAGGTCCGGATTAGCTGTAAATCCGTGCATGAGCTCGCATACGACGAGGGTCCTGATATAAGTTCAAGCGTTACTTAAGTTATAAACTTTTTACATTATGAGCTTTTTGGACATATTATGTTATTTTCACAAAATTAATAAGCAGATTTTAAATTAATAACTTCAAGGCTTCCAATATACATAAAAAAATATTGAAGTAAAATGAAAACATCACATAATAATAGTTCCGTGACCAAATTCTAGTGGTGCTACGAAATCGTAGCGCTTTGCTACGAATTACAAAAATGTTGTTATTTCTTGTTTTATCAGATAAAGCGCTCTACCGGACGGAACGTATGACCATTTTCAACTTTTAAATAGTTATGCGTCATCTCTCGCCAATTTCTAGTGACATGCACCACGTATGACGGTTGTAGGGGTGGCTGCGACACAACAATCAAATGTACTGGCGGTTTTAATATTGTCGACGATTTATAAGGATAAGTCAGTGAGAGTAAATATTAAATTTGTTAGCGATACTTCGAGATTAAGTGGGAGGGCGAGTTGCGGCTCTCATTGGCCCCAGGGGCGTATACTAGCGGAACGAATTCATGAGGATTTAGAAATGTATGAATAAATAATAACAGTAACATACATTTCGTTGTACCCAACATTGAAGTAATATTAATATAAAGTATTCTGTACTAAAGGTACGGTTCAAATTATTTTAAAAAATCAACCTTGACCCTATATATTCCATTGAAAAGATCCCAACATGCTAATCACGTCCTACGTATCCCGAGTCCCTTACTACGAGTACCTAAAATGCACATTTTTTATACAAAAAAGTCGTCCAACAAGCATACACCTGACAGGAAGCGGTTACCAAAGTCTTTGGACGCTAGCGTCACCCGGGACACAGACCATTTACTTTTCCGGGTACCACTCGCGGCGACCCGCGCGTTGATGAAAACTCTACTACTTGCAAAAATATTATTTGCATTGCACTAAATAGGGTAGATACATTTTACTTAACTTTAATGTATTTTTAAAATTCGACAAATAAGCTTCTGAGTATTCTCAACACATTTGCAATAAAAATGAATTATTATACATTTTAACTTTTTACTTAAAAACCTACTTTTCTCTGAGACGTATCGATTTTCGGTATATCACATCATGAAAATAAAAATAAGGAATAAAAAAGCCTTTTATTTCTTGTAAGTTAAATTACAAAGTGTTAGAATTAAAATTGCACTAAATTCAGGGCTTAATCAAAAATACATGCATAATTATTATTACATATTATTCAAAATAGTATTTATTAAAATGTATTAAATTATTAATAATCGACAGAGTTTAAGTTAATAATTATTATTATGTTCTTATCACAGCATTATCCTACTAGACACATCATTGACAGCTTCAATTTAGAATAATTTAGAGCAAAATTATACCTAGACTAAGAGTCGAGTTTTCAATGAGATTGAATGTTAGGGGCGGAATCTTTCCGAGGATTATCGTGGAGCAATATCCAGCACCATCCATCCTCATTAGCGAAACAGTGGCGCCCTCCTGTCTCACTCTGACACAAAAGCGGGACTTTAGCATTTTATTAAATCATCTGTTTAATTTACCTAAGAAGAGTTTTCTTAAACTGAGATACGATAATAAGATGCTACTCACGAGGTGTTATTTCTGTAATTAAATTAAAGTTGGGTACGTGTTCAAGTGTATAACGTAGGAACTCGTTTAAATATATTTACCTATATTTTGATTAGTTGTTATGTAGATAAATCTTGTAATAGTTGCCAAAATATTTATCGCTACCTCGCGCCCACCAGTCTGTTGAGTTGTCTGCTGCTTTTAATTTTTTAGTGATGAAATATTATCTGTGATGAATGAAAATGTTGAAATACATTTAATTAGTTACTATGTTATTCCTGAAATAGAGCAAAAGTTGATTTGAAAATTCTCTTATCTAAGTGGCACCATTATGTAAGCGGCAATGGAAATAAGTTGCGTCATAAGACTTCCTCCTAAGTATTCCACGTATACATGGCGGGGAGGTACATAAATCTTCACATATTGCCTCGCTCAGAGTATCCAGGCCTGTAAGAGAAACAGCCAACCCTTGGCTGGCTCGTTATTGAGCTCTCACTCCTATTGTTTCTGTCCCTTTCATTCTAACACTAAAATCCAATACCTTAAAAGCACACCATCTCCCTCCAATTTCAATTTACTCGAGACGGATTTTCAGGGCTTTATGAGATTGCTTGCAACAGTACACGTGAAGAAATAAGATTATACCATCACGAAACATACCAGCTTCCAATAGTCATCCATTTTTTTGCTAATAAGCTCTATTCTTTAACTATTTCTTCAAATTAGGAATAACTAACCACCACTGTCACGAAAAAAAAAATCATGATTTGCCATACTTAGATCTAATTAAGTTCTAATCTCAGTGAGTCTACTAACAAAATGATGAAAATCGTACCTGCGGTGAAGAAATTATTACCTACCTACTTTCGAACGTGAATGTGGTAATTCAATCAGCACTAAGCCAGCTATATTGTAGTTTTCATAAATATACAATATTTAAATATAATTAACTGTGTCCTTTGTGATCTTATACTCAAAATATTAGTTTCAAAGAGCTAATATAATGTTTATTAATATTGTTTCAATTTTGCATATACTGTGCGCTAGCTGCGCGATTCGTTAGATAGCTAATAGAGACGACAATCTTTTGTTCTTGTTAGACAGTAAGTGCCTGCATGGATATTGCTGTCTTGCTTACTCAAGCAATGGCGACACATATTTTAGGCTTCCCGAGAATCTTTATATAAAATAAAATTTACTATTTCATATTATTTTTTATTGGGTCAAATCATCATCATCATCTTATTATTAATCATTTGTTTATTTACAATGATTTGGGCGCGATACTCCTCCATGCCCAGAGTGCATCTGTGGTATGCACATTACTATATACATTGTTTTTTTTTACTTTATCTGTGTTTGACCACTCACCATGGTAAGTGATGATATAGCCGAAAGTGATAAGCAGACAATACCTAGAAGGGAACTGGGTCTCAAGTGCAGCTACGGGAACACACGATAGGTAAGTGCTTGGCGACATTCTACTTGAAGGTGTTAGCCTGCCAGGCGAGTAGGTACTACAAAGTACCACCACCTTGCTATGGTTTTCTAACGATGTTTTAACACACTTAAAAAAAGGCCGAGGTTTTCAATTCGGGTTGTATGTTATTTTTAATGTTTGTTCATGAATAACTATTTTGTTTATGAACCGATTTCCATTTTCTTTTAACTTTGGGTTCAATATAGAAGCTTCAAGGTGATCCCATTTTAATTTTATTGTCTTTGAAGAAAGTTTTAATCTTTTTATTGAATGTTTATTAGTTTTCACCTCTTACTCACTGTAGGATTCGAATCCACATCATACAACGTGAGCTATCATCATCATCATATCAGCCGAAAGACATCCACTGCTGGACAAAGGCCTCCCCTAAGGATCTCCACGATGGCCGGTCTTGCGCTAGCCGCATCCAGCGGTTTCCCGCGACCCTAACAAGATCGTCGGTCCACCTTGTGGGGGGCCTGCCCACGCTGCGTCTTCCGGTTCGTGGTCGCCACTCGAGAACCTTTCTGCCCCAGCGGCCGTCGGTTCTACGAGCGATGTGCCCCGCCCACTGCCACTTAAGTTTGGCAATTCTTCTTGCTATGTCGGTAACTTTGGTTCGCCTGCGTATCTCATCATTTCTGATCCGATCTGGCAGGGAAACTCCGAGCATAGCCCTCTCCATTGCTCTTTGGGTGACCTTGAGCCTTCTTATAAGGCCCATCGTAAGCGACCACGTCTCTATATAGTCACGTGAGCTATATAATCACCATAATTTAGCTCGACTTCGTATTTTCTTTCGCTGAAAAACCTTTGAGCAATACGTAAGTATGCCAATTTTGTTTGTACCCAGGGGTACAGAAAGTGATCTTGATATACCTACAAGTTTAAAGGGCTTGCTAAATGTCGCTGTTTCAACGACAATCTCAATGAATAAAATTGGCACGAACGATTTCATCACATAAATCCATACGTAGGTACGTTGTAATGGTACACGGTAGAACACGCCTGCAATTAATCAATAAGATAAGAATACCGGCGGTATGTCCTTCTTTATCACAAAAGGTATCTATCCATATGCAACCGCTAGATAGGCGGGGAAGTCATCGCTTAGAAGTGGGTGTGATCTTTTATAACTATAGTCGGTACGAATACTACAAAGAATATTGCAAATTTCCAAAAAAAATCAAAATTGCCCATAGCTTAGCCGTTAATAAATTTACAAAAAAAAATTTTTTTGATCTTTTTTATTATCACTCCTAAACTCGTTCTGGCATTCAAGGCCGATTTCTTATATTTAATTTGAAATGAAGATTTGTGTTGTATAAAGTTATGGAATAGCTCATCTGAGGCATAGATTAATTAATAGTAACTACATAATCTGAGGGTTATCTATAGGTTTTTACTTTATCAACAATATTATGATAAATATTAATAATAATTTATCAGCGTAGGTGCCTAGTTACGCATGTGCGATGGGTCTATTGGTAGTAGGCTATGGGCACCGAGCACCGAGTGCGGTCGCCATTCAAGATCATCCCTCATTGTCCCTTTGTCCGTCTGTCAGTGGCGGCCCAAACATGTATTCTCTCAGGCATTTGGAAAAAATCAATGTTTACCTTTATACTCGAGCACATATTTTTATACAAAGTGTAGTTTTATAATGAGAAGCGTTTACAGAATAACGCCTGTCCACAATAGCTAAATGTGGGCTGGAATTAAAGGTGCCGTGGCCGTGATAAATGGACACAACAAGTAATGTTAATTCCGTGCACAGCATCACTGAAGTTATGCCATCAAAATTCATAAAAGTTACATATAAATTAAATTATTTATTTATAGCCATAAATAAAAGAATCATTTGAAATATGTTCATACTTAGATAATACCACCATATACCATGTGACAGCTAGGTACCTACTGATAACACTGAAGATCGTTGAATCTCATCTTCATCGGCAAGAACTTATAGGATATACAAGTATTAGAAAAGAAAACACAAAAATGCTTGAAACATATGTTAGTTAATTTTGTCATGTCGAAGCAAACGAATAGGTAAATTATAAATAATTTGACCGTCAAAAATCTGGAACAATATTGTAAAATAAAGGTCGGAGAAATTTGGCAAGCATCGCTGACCGTCACACACAAATACCTATTACTGTACAGTTTCTGTCATTGAAAAGATCAATTAAAATATTTTTTATGTTCGGTACCTACGTCATTTCATATTTTGTTAAAAAAAATATTGAAAATTAACTTGTAGGGGTTTTATTGTATTATAATTTTGCTTAATAAAGTCAAAAATACATGTAGGTTAGGTAACAACAAAACAACAAAAAAACAATAAAATTAAATAAGAAATAACCAAGTGCATTGTTTCATTGTATCGAAAATGCAACAAAAAAATAAACAGCTGTTTTTTTTCTATCGGTAAATAGGCAGAATTATAATAAGAACCATCCAAGCAAGCATTTGATTCGTATCGACAGAACTTTCTTGTGACTGTACATAACAGCGAATGGCTACTCAACAAACTCTCTATGGGTGGTCGGTCAGATCTCGTTCATTCATCAGCGTTGTATCTGTGAGCTGTGTAAACAGCCCACCGCGTATTGCATTCCAAACTCCTCACCAACCGGACATTTCCGGACGGATGTCCTCAACAATGACTCTCTAGATCATGTGTAGCTATGAAATGCTATTAAAACATTTGGTGGCTTAACTAACATCAAGTAGCAGAATTAGTTATAAATGAATGGTCATACCTATTTGAGTAATTATTAAACTATAAGCCATATTGATAAGTGTAGCAATGTAGAACAATAATACATATATTTTTAGATTGTGACTTATTCTATCAAGTTTCACTGAAGTTTCAACCAACAGACCCCACTCTGATAGCAAGCATGTAAAAACAATCGAAATCTTTACACATAGACATCTGTTGCTTAAATTACAATTGGTGCCCTTTCCTCGCCGAACCGCCACACGTGGCGCTTTGTTCTTAACGAGAGGATCTCTGGAACAAACGAAAAGGGAAACAAATAAGTGCCGAATTTGTCACTTTACTATTGTAATGAGTAACTGTTGTGCCTGGTCCACTCGTGGGAACGCAGACTCTGACGCATTCGCATCCGGATTGTACCTGATTTTTTGTGTTCAGTTGTAAAACACTCGAATCGGTAACTCTAAATGGGTGTCCGTCCATTCATACTATCCCATGTGTTTGGAGTGTCCGGCTTTTGATCAGCATGAATGAACGATCGAGGAGTCACTTAGTACTGTTACTTCGAGTCATTTACTTCAATGACACTCGTACTGAAGTTAAAATAAATCGTCTAAGTTTTATGACGGTCATCAAGACCTGATGAGTGGATAAATAGTAGAGAAGTCCGTCAATTCATCTAATGTAGTAGGTAGGTAGGACTTACGTAATTTTTATTATTTAATGAGTTGTATAGCACTATTCGTAAGTTATTATATACTAGTTGTACGTATTTAAAATATGGAAATATTCCTAACCATAGCGTAAACTATGAGATGCAAAATTCATTCATAAAATACGTCTACCTGCGAATCCGTTCGCGGTGTACCTAGTAAGGCGAGTTGTAAAAATTGTATGAATGACCATTCACGAGCGAAGGTAATCACGATTGGAAGTTAGCCTTCCGCCTTCACAATGCAACAATCTCGAATCAATTTTACGCTCCTGCACCATTGCATAAAGCTAAATTCAAACACAACCAAGTCACCGTGAAGAACACATCAATAGGAGTTTGGTTTTGCAGCGCGATTTACGCGAAATAACAAATTGTATGAATGAACGCCTCCAGAGAATCACCTTTATCCGAAACGGGCTCGATCACCGAGTCTATTTAACCGAATAAACTGTCATTACAGATTATGTACGATTTTAATTTCATTGTTGCTCTAGCCCCCAACATGTAATATGGCCATTTAATTTCAATTGAAATCGTGACATTTTGGGAAACACGTCATGTAACTTCACACGTCTGTCATTCAATTCTTCAATCTAAGTACCTCCATACATAATAGGTAAGCAAAAGGTAGCTTGTATGTACCTACTTTTCTTATAATTTTAGTAGGTAGCACTAAATGCCTGTAATCAAAGTGCTATCTATTACCAATAATTGCGATAAATGTTATCAAACAATACAAATAGATAGACATTAAATTATATTATTATAGTTATCAGTATTGTCTATTTATCTTTAAGTAATGTAAAAGCGCACTTCAAAGCAACGATAAAATCAGTATTTCTTATCAAAACAATATCTACATACGTTTTATTGCGGGCGTAGGTATACTTAATTTGCCACGTAGTACCTATAAGGTTACCTCATATTATATTAAGCCTGGTTTCCACCGCGAGCGGAGAGGACCCATTACGGACTCGCAAGAGTAAACTGCATATTTGTGTTTCCACCAAAAAGTCGCGCGGAAAGAAGTTGAAATTAACTCGGTCAGTTCTAACAGCGAAGCGGAGTCATTACGGAGTCCGTTCAAGCCGCACACACAGTAGCCATTCTACACAAAAAGAGTTGAGCGGGGCGGATCGAACATGTAAAACTGTGTGTGGAAATAAACAAACAACAATCTTTGTTGGTGGAAATGTAAATGCTGTTAAGGCACATTTGGTTCCGTGGAGAAAAGGGGATGTCGGGATGATGTAATTATCGTAAAGCACGAAACCTTATGCCGATGTTCGAGGCTCGTTAATTTCAGTTAACGGAAAATCAGCGACTAGTCCTCCTACCACGATGGTCTTTTGAGTCAAGGGTGTCCAACTGCTACTTGGCAAATCCATCACAGAGGTGGCAACAGTATTCCATGCACGATAATAGATCATTCGTTATCATGCGTATCGAGTTATTAGTGGATAGGAAAGGTGTAGAAACAGTTTCAATGTCTTATATTGCTCGATTCAACCAATAAGTACCTACTTATGAAGATCCAAGACTGACTGCAAATTTTTATTAAGACTTACTACTTACTTACTATTTAAAGAAAAATTTAAAACCCATAGAAAATATTTGAAAAGAATCAAAAAGAATACTGTTTCGTCATTTGTTTACCTATATCAATTATCTGGTTTCCATAGTACAAGCTCTGCTTAGTTTGGGATCAGATAACCGTGTGTGAAGAATGTCCCACGATATTTATTTATTTATTATTATTATAGTCTAAAATACCATAATTCTCTGTGAAATGAAGAAACGGGGAGTGATTTTGTCGTGGATTTTAAAAATATCTATGTAATTTATTTTTATTTATATCCTAAACTGAAAATTGGTAAACAACGATAGCACATTACTAAATTGTATCAGTATCAGTGACTACTTTTTATAATTAAACGATATCTTGTAATGTAAATATATATCTATATATACATGAAATCGAAACTATTACTTTACTCAATAACTACAAAAATCTTTATCAATTAAAGGCTTAATACCATAGCCATTGTATATTATTAGCGATATCTAAACGTTAATCCATTTTAGACCTCCTACGAACGCAGACGAAGATCTCAAAGCTTTTCTTTTTTTAGCAGCAACGGCGACACACTGTCTGCCGTAGAGAATAGTGGACTATTATAGTAACACATAAATATCCTCACTTCATTTTTGCCATAACAAATCCTTTTAAGGGCGCGATTCCTTGACGTGGGTCTCCTTTCCGGTCGCAACATGCATAATGGAGCCAATTATAAGAATTACCAACGCGTATCTCTCCACTAAAAAGGCCCTTCAGTCCGGCTTCCGAATTTCAAAGAAACGCTGAGTGAAAGGATAAGGATTAGTGTAATTTATTTTATTCAGTTATATAAAAGCTGAATGCCGGAATTTAAGAGAAATGAAAGACTTCAATAATGTATGTGTGCAATGATAGTCACATGTTCAAAACTAGAAATCATATTTTTTTTCACTAACCGCCTAACAGATGCCTAACGCTTAGAAGTCTCTTGACCTAAATCAGAAGGACAGCTTTTCATCATGTTAGGAGTTTCTTTGGTTATGTGTGAATATGGTAATGAAAAGCATTTACAATTTTAAAAACTAAATTTCTCCCTCCGTTTCAAAATGTAGCATAAATATTATTCCAGGGCATGATCTATCTATATGCCAAGTTTCATCAAAATCCGTTACTTAAGTAGGTAGTTTTTGCGTGAAAGAGTAACAAAACTTCACATCCTCACATCCTAAGACTTTCACATTGATAGGTATAATAAAAATTACTTAATTAAATTACTTGTGTAATTAATTTTTAACTATTTTTGTCTTCCTGAACAATCGCGAATGGATCGCGAATGAATATTCGCGATCCAAACTTCTAAATAGAAGTTTATTTTAGCCAGATGACTCAGATTCGAGTTAAGACCCCCCGTTGGCAATCCAATTTCTCCGTAGGTCCCTACTAAATGGTCACTCTACATCTGATCAGCTATGACTAATACGTTTCTTTTTTAGCTGTTTATATACAACTCCGCTACTTTAACAGTAGCAACATTAATAAAACAACAAATAGATCGTTCGTTATCATGCTTTGTGTATCGAGTCATTAGTGGATAGGAGAGGTGTCGAAACAGTTTGTATACCATTGTGCATCTATTGCTCGATTCAACCAATGCTTATGAAGATCCAAGACTTGACTGCAATTTTTGGCTCTCGGCTGATATGATGATGATCTTGACTTTAACTAGGTACTTTTATAAATAACGCATATTGCAGCGTCCTCGAGTGGGCTATCAATCAAACCTGCTATGGATGTTTGCAAAAAAATATATTAAAATCGGTTAAGAAGTTTTGGAGATAAATGGTAAGAGACACACAGTTTCAATTGCTAAACAGAATCAAATTTACAAAACATGATACATACTAAAACTATACTTGATGTAGGAAATATGGCGTATATTTCTACATCATACAATTTTTAAGACAGCTCCAAAACTCTTCTACATGAAGTTAGTATCTAAGTATATTTTTTGAAAATTAATATAATAATCGATTTTTTGGTATATTCACACGTATTAGATCTATGGCATAACCAGCTCTCATCATTGAGCCATCAGTACGGATGGTGAGCGCTCTGATAAGGATAATTAATCATGTCCCAACAAACCAAATGACCATTAGTCGTTAATGCTGACTCACGCCGACGTGGTGGTCGTAGCAAGGACTATCGAGATAAATACTTCGCTTTCAATGGTGTACTTGTTCAATACTGTCTGATGGTAATAAAGCTGGCGTTAAACAAAATTATGTTGCAATATTTACTTACATGTATTTTATATTATGTATTTAGTATCTGTGATTTATAAATAAAGGTTTTTCATAAGTTCACATGGTAATTTGCACTTTACTAATACCTAAACACTCTTTTATAGAATGCAAACTGTCCTGCCGCCTACCAGCGCCGCGGTCCATGGATATAAGTAGCCTATAGTTTTTCTTATGTCGTAAGCTACCTGTGTACCAAATGTCATCAAGGTTGGATGAGGTGTCAAGAGAAAACAAACTCACTTTCGCATGAATTAGGATTTGTTTGCTTGTCTGTCCACCAGTTTTTTCTAAACGGCTATTTGACGGAATTATTATTGGCAGATAGAGATTATGATTTTTAGAGACTAATCTACGTTACTTTTTGTACCGGGAACGCGAGTGAAACCTCAGGTGGCAGCACTGGCAGCTAGTGTACATATAAAATAGAAATGTTCAACAATTACGTATGACAATAAACGACAGTTATTGGTGTGGTGGGCATAATAATGTGGCATGTTTTTAGAATTGTCAAATTGAGACATTTTATTCTAGTATCAGCTGGCATTTTTTTATAATTTCTACGTGTGTGTTCGAATTCAGATCAATGTGGTTAATTCATTGAGGGCCATAAATTGGCAGTGGTAGTTAGTTGGTGGTCAAGATATTTGTACCAAAATAAA
Organism: Tethea ocularis; assembly: GCA_963555595.1. Lineage (NCBI taxonomy): Eukaryota > Metazoa > Arthropoda > Insecta > Lepidoptera > Drepanidae > Tethea > Tethea ocularis. The sequence continues at coordinate 5,092,696 of OY741972.1, read as the reverse complement.
GATGTACTCATTAATCGATGCCGTTTGACAGCTCTTTCACAACAACCAGCGGGGCGCTATTTGGTGGCGTCTGCCGGAAGTGCGTCAATATTGACGACTCAATTCTCCATTTCCGATCTGGTTTCGCCAGTGATTTTGGTAAATGTATTGGAACCAAGAATGTTTCGCCTTCTTCAAGGCTCAATTTAACCAACTTCGAATATTTTTTATGCCTGATAAATTATTCTTTAGAGAAACAAATGAAGCAAGTTAACATTGTGTTTAGAGCCCAACAGCCCAACGTAGTGAGCTACCTGTTGTACGAAGCTGTGATGTGTGTTCTAATATTATCTATTATGTTTATTTCTATCATCTTGAAATGCACATAAGTAGGTTGTAATTTATAAATTATTAAAATAACTGAAATGAATAAGTTATAACAGAGCTGGATATTTATATTCTTGAAAAGAAAGAAGGTATATTAATAGAGAACCAACAGATATTGTAATCATAACTGATTAAATTATGTAGGTTATAATGTAAATACCTACTTTTATAAAAAGCCATTACCTACATAATTTGAAATGAGTAGGTAACTACCGCTCACTAGCAGGTTTATCTCAAACTTCTATTTTCAGTGTAGTTACCACCAAAACAATTTACCAAGTTATATGGAAGTAAAACTATTTAAGTTTTCTAGTTTTCCCAAAGACAAAAGTGGAAACTTTGAAATTGGACGGACAGGCGAACGTTAAATGTGCGGCGCTCGCTCCGTGGGATATCGATTTTCTGATTTAGCCTCCCTCGCCAGATAACGATGACAGGTAACAGGGCACCTCTATTTTCCTATAATATAGTTAGGTAAGTACCTACTAACTTATATTGTCTTTTCAAACAAGTCGAATAATCAAATTTTTAAAGTTACTTTAGCCAAGATCAGCTAAGCTAAGCTTTAGCTTTAGCTAAGTAGGTATATATTTTAAAATAACTCTCAGAGTAAGCAAACAACTTTTGTAAAGATGATAGATACCAATCAATTAAGCTAAATGTACACAACGATACAAACTATAAAAAACACAATAAAATAAAGTGTAACATTAATAAAGATATACGGCGGGACACGGCGCAGAGTTTCCTTTGATTGGACGCCGATTTATTGTGCGGAAATGCCGTTACTACGTAATATTTCCGCCCCGCACTATTCATTTTCCCTTTTTTACCGAAAAAAGGGCGCGATACGTCTTAATCGAAGTGACTACTTCGGACAGAGGGCGACCTATCGCAAATATTACAAAGAAGTGTGTACGTCATTATGATAGATATATAGGAATTATGATACAAAAGAGACTTATTTTTTTTATCTTGAGTTTTTTATTTATTATCTGTACCTACAATAGGAACTCGTAGAGCCTTAGATTATGAACTTTACGTAACGAACGAACGTAAAGCAGTCGGCGCAGCGGGGAGCTATTATGATTCCTCAATGACGTCGGCGCTTAACAAAATTATGATAAATAAGTTCATTCTACTATAAGCTAGGGTTCCAAAGGTATCTTTTGAACAGTAACCTAGAATGTCATGGGTTTGAATCCTAATAGGTACCGTATTTTTAGTCCTGTCCTTATTTGTCAGCCTTCTGATATACTACGCGGCGAAATCTATCAAATTGAAATATAAGCGGCAGCGCAATATGCAAACATTATTCGAATCTGCACCCCATAACAAATAAGAAAATTGCCAGTTACAACATTCGATAAGACAAATGATTACAGAACGGGCTCGCCCTACGGATTCGAGACATAACCCCAAAACGCTCGCATCCGCCGGCGATGATATATGCGAGGGTATTTCCTGACACCGGCCAGTAGCTACTTGATTTAGCGGAAAGTCAGATAAAACCTAATGCGCACAACAAAAAATATATCACAATACCAGCGCCATAAATATGACGGCCTGTCGTAAACCTTTATGTCTGTGCGTTGTAGCTGGCACGTGAAAAATGGGTCTTGCGATATATGTATACGAAAATCGAAACATTTTTCTGCAAACGGTGGATACTAGATGTATTTTCGCACCGCAAATAATGACATGACTGATAACTTTCGTGAGCCTTGTGTTTGCCTTCTAAGTCACCGGGCAGCATCGTCTTCGGCTGACAGCTGGCCATGACCCTGGCCATTCAATCTACATATTTAAATGTGATAAAAAAATATATGTTTGACTACATTTTATTGCTAGTAATTTTACGTACCTAACAACCTCCATTATAATGTGGTATACGTGCAAAATCCTGTAGCATATTATACCGGTCATAAAGAAAATATTTCAGAGTGTAAAACAACACTAAATAATTTCCATGTCAAAATTCAAAAAGAAATGACAAATTAGTTTAGTATTAAAATACGCTGCAATGTAAGTCTGACTGAATATCTATCAGATTCTAAAATAGCTAGATATATCACCTCACTATTATTTTTCAGAGTGTGGGTAAAGGTTTTTACCAGAGATTTACGCAAAATTTCAAATTGTCGTAACTTCGTAATGGTAATGCTGAGGCTCCTGAAAATTTGTAAGACGTACTCCGTAGTATTTGGCCTAACATGACCTGTATGATTAAAATAAATATGACCTACCAATAACTGCCATAACTTTGTCCCAAATCGTTGCCTAATCCGTGTAAATCCTTAAAAATGTGACGACAAGTAATAACAAAAATGAAATTCATCGGGCGCTACAGGAAGTCTGTTATTAATATTCGTTAGGTATACAACATAACGTGTTTATTAGAGAATGGCAATAAATCCACTCGTAGGGCGGGCGCGGGTTCGGGCACGGCGCGCGACGGCGGCACAGGGTTAGCCGCAAAACGACTTCAGCGCGTGCCGACTAAGCTCTAACGATGTTCTTCAGATCCAACTACTATGTTTGATGACTTTGATTTACTTAAAAGGATTAGTCGTTCGTCATAAAATGTGGGAATTAAATTTTGTAGAACAATTTTTCCCAACGTATTAACGTATCCGTAAAATTACCGCTCTATATATTGGAGGTGAAATCTAGAAGCTAACGCAACTCTTAATAAGATAAAAAAAACTCTTTAAAAAAATCTATTTACTATTTATTACTGAATCCATCAGTATAACCGGTCCCTGAGCCGAAATCAAAAAGGATAAACAATAAAAATATCCTGGGAAAGACATATTATTATTCATTTTAAGTCGATGGTGTTCTTTCTGCTGCTTCTACGCTGTAGATGAGATTGTACTTGTACGATGCATATTCTATTAAAAATTAATTGTAAGTAACTAAGATATGATTGGCTCTACACGTACAGAGTTTTAATTCGTTTTTGCCTAGCACGTTCTTACTTACAATAAATTTGAATAATTTTCCTTTCCTATATATCCTGGCAATTTGACTTGTGTGGTTAACCTAAGCAAAGAGGAATCAACACATCCGTGTTTTATTTCGATCTGCCGATCTACACAGATTGATCATTAAATTGTCGTTGTTGCCGATGTAACGATATCAATGTCGGGTACGATACAGTGTAAATAAATGAATATTACCTTTTCGCCGATATCGTGTCTTGATCGGGTCGGTGTCGCCATAATCTTATGTAAAAACACCCATCAGCACCACTTTATTTGTTTGTATATTTCTGTGAATGTTGAATCAATGCTGCAATATTGCATCAAAGTGAGTAGTTATTAGTGCACCCTAGGTGCGGTAGGTATGAATGTTAATCTTATAGGTAGCAATGAAATCATCAGCAGTAAGCAGGCTTACACGTGCATTGATGCTTTGGCCTCGTTATCACGTTTCAAGTCGACTGGGCGCTGACCGTCCACACCCTGCGATCGTTCATCATAACGATATTGCGCTTACATCGACAATATTGTGTTTCATATTCCGTTTCCCTACTAACAAAACATTCTAAAATACACCCTAACGCTTGCTATTAGAGATTAACGTAGCACAAACTTAACCTAAACAAAATCAATACACCCTATAGTCACAACTCTGACTTCATACAAACCGTGCTCAAACTTAACAATGCATCAAGGGAAATTTATCTGTATTTTGTCAGGAAACGGTTTAAATTGGTTTCAATGGATGTAGGATGTTTTACAATTTGGAATGTTCGGTCAATGTTACGGTTATAATATGCTCCGTCATAGCCATGAAGCACTTATTAGGGCTATATCATACTTTAAACATGTCCATCAAAGTGATAACCTTCGATCATTTAAAAAAAAACACATCTACGGTAATTATTTCGATTAGACTGGCGATTCCTGTTTGAATAGACTTAAATATTTACAAAGCATCGTCAAGCATCTACTGAGTGTACCGGCAACTGCACTTGAGAGCCAGCCTAGTACTTCTAGTCTAGACTGCGTGCTTACCTCCTTCTGTTCCATCAACACTTACCATAGTGTGTACAACTACTGTGATCGTGAAACGGTGCCACTAATTTCAATCAAGTTCTAAAGTTTATGTGTCGTATCGGTCCGGCGGAAGAATTCGACTGTGACGCATAAGTGTACTGTACCACTTTCAAATCTAATAAAACATTTAATAATCGCAATTAATTAAATAACTCTTAGTTTCAGCACATTGGAATCAGTTTCAGGTAGCTTACTTAATTGTTTAAATGAATTCTCAGGTACTAATTCTTATTTGATTAAATATTTAGTTTCTAATAGAAATGTAGAGATGTGTGTAAATGTAAAGACAATATTTTAGGTAGTAGCATGGTATGTATCTTAAAGGTGTATGTGTAGATTTTTTATATGTACGAGTAGAAAAACAAACAGATCCCACGTGTGTCAGCACCAGTATTTGTGTATTGCACTAATCGGCTTAACCGCCGCGCCGGCTCGACAATCATCTCCATTGGGCCCTTTCACCGAAACAAATTCGAAGGCGTTTCGAGAATTTATTGAAATTAATTCCCAGTTTGTTTACCCATTGTCGAACTACCGACGACTCCAGCCCATTGTGTTGAGTGTTATTATTTATTTAATAAACGGCGACATTTCATTGTTGAAATGTTTCCAATCAATGCCCCGGAGGCGTTTGAATTTAGGTTGTCGAAAAAAATATGTATTTGACGGGTTTGTATTTTTTTCATCGTACGATCGTAGGATTTCTTTATCGAAATAAACAAACTAGTATATTAGATTTAATTTCTCGCGGAGACTTTTTACTGTCTTTCAGATTCCTGAAGAACTAATTCGATAAAAATATTTATAAATAAAGAAAAATAAATAAAATATGCAATCCATATGATTTAGACAACCGATAGATAATATTTTTCAACCGACTGCGGCGAAGCCGGAAGGAGGGTTATGTGTTTGACCTGTATGTATGTGTGTCTCAATGTTCCCTTGTAACTACGGAACTGAATTAGATGAATAATATGTCGTTATATTCGTCTTTATTGCGCAAAGTTTTTATAAATTCTAGATAAGTTTCAGATTATTTACTTGTTTCTTAATTTTCAGTATATATTAAATTAATTTTGAGCTTTTATCGTAACTACCACAGTCGGGTTATTTAGTCTATTTTTTTTTAATTATTAATTTTACACAATAACTATAGCTGTGCTCCGTGGCTTTGGGATAAAGTATCTATTCCATATCCATTTTTAGGATTCCGTATCCAAAGGGTGCTTAAGCCTTTGCTGCCCCTCAATCTGTCGGACGGACGTTCGTGGCTGTATCTCATGAACCGTAATAAGTAAACAGTTAGATTTTTCACAGAATTTGTATTACTGTTACCGCTATAACTACTATAAATAAAAACAAAATAATGTTAAAAATTAAGGGTTGATGATCTCTTTTGTATATCCCCATACATTGTTTTCTATGGATCTCATAAACCGTAATAAATGCGAGTCAGACTCACACACGAAGGGTTCCGTAGGTACCATTGTATTTTTTTTTTACACGGGCGAACCCTAAAAATAAATATGTAGATATTATTTTAATTAATTGAAAGATTACCTACCTATGTGTGTAAAAATGAAAATAACCAGAGAAATCCATTAAATCTGGCTCTAGTTGGCCATTATTTACATCATTTAGAAATAAATAGAACAGGTGATGAGAAAACAGTATAGTTACAGGTATTTCAGTAATCGGGTCGCAACGCAACGCAACTCGCTGTGAGTTATCGCGGCCGGCAGCCAGTGATTAGATAAAGCGCCCAGCGCTGGTAAATATTTGACCGGTAAACAATGATCGGTCACACACACTTATTTGTTGCTCGATCGAATCGATCGACACTAATCATTAACACATAAACATCATAACGCTAGTGAGATTCGATCCTTTCTCTTTGGATCTCGGTTTTCGTAGCACAGGGAAAATCATATATAAAGACTGTATGTATAAATGTAGATATGTACCATGAACAAACTTAAAGCATGATCAGTATTGAAACGTTTTCGCTTGCAGAATCATAACTCGTCTTTTCCATTGTTGAAACAAAAAAATTTTTTTTATAACTTTTAAGATAAGCGTGAACTTTAAATTTTTATAACTTTTAAGATAAGCGTATTGTCTCAGCCACACCACAGGTAAACGGTAGTTACTACTCACAAAATGAACACACTTACACAGGTGTGCTTGAAGTTTATTGGGTGTATGTACTATCAATAAGTTGAAGCATGATCACCTTATGAGTGTAATTTATACTTACTGTATGCCAAATTTCTGCCCGATGCAGTGGTTTGAGCTGTTCGTTGAGAAATCAGTCAGTCAGTCAATGACCTTTGCAGGCAAGTTTTTGATTCCTTGGGTTACATTGACATTATTATAATTTTCGTAGGGAACTCGTTATTTTTTTTACAGCCCATGTTACTCGCTGATAATGTTATTCAATAAAATCAGTTTATATACCTAGTGAAAGGGGATACTGAGTGAAATGATCACCTTTTCTGAAATGAGCCGGTAATAAAGTCAGCAACAACACCCTTCGAATAAAGTTCAGACGTTTAATTACTTAAGTTTAATATAGGTACTATCGACAAAGTTGAAACATGATCATTTTAACGGTAAATTTTGTGTTCAGTGAACAGCGGTGACCTGTACCTCACACAATATGACCAGACAATGCATTTCTCATAAAAGTATTCTAATCAAATGATTTTACAAGACACGGTTTTTATTGTCAACAATGGTCAGAGCGAACTATGTTAACTGACTGCAAGCGAAAAGGTTTTAAAACTGATCATGCTTCAACTTTGTTGATGGTACCTATATAAATTTCATTCTACATAGTCTATCTGACTGTGTTCTGTGATGGAATTGTAAAATAAATTTGTACTAGTAGATTTATAATCTAGCAATTTTATTTTACCTAATAATCTTGTCATGATCTCAAAAGGATCAAAGGTTTCTAACCATAGAACAGCCAACTAAAGAAATATTAGGGTTAGGTTTGGGTAATTTTGTTGTAAAATTAAGACTGTTGAGTTCATTTCAATCACTTTAATATTCTGATATAATAATTTATATTTAGCACATTTTTACATTACTTATTTTGTCTTCGCTATTTCTCAATTTGTGTGATCATTGTTGAAAGTTGGTTTCGTACGATGGTGATATTTGACGTACCTATATAGTAATCACCCTTACTATTGTATTAGTTTCATAGGATTATATGTAAGTACCTCAAATAGGAATACCTAGTACTATATTTGCGGTAACAAGTCACACAAATCAATATGTACACATATACATTTACCATTAGGTACCTATGACTATTCTACATAATACGTATATAAAACTTTATCTGGAATATACATAAATAATTATTCACTAGGTAAGTAAGTATATTCGACTATGATAATACTGAACCTTACAACTAGATATTGCATTCTGATAAAATCTGGTCATTTCTCATAATATTACTTAAATAGCTACACTGGAAAGTCTTTTTACATAAATATACAAACTCCAATAATAATGGAATGCATTTTCATCACTAGTCACTTTATCAATCAATATCTTAAAGAAAGCTTATATGAGACATCTCCGACCGACTAACTTGCTACTAACAATTCTTGAATTAAAATTATTTATAATACAAATAAGTAGGAACTCCAGATACCTTAATATTTTTCAATTTAAGTACTAAAAGGTACTTTAGTAATTAATATTCGAGTTAATTTTGATCTCTGAACAATACCTTTAACAATTTCAAAACATAAATGTTCCAACACTGTAATCATTTAGGTGCTTAAATTAAATGTCACAATAGGTTTGCTAAGTTTAAAAGTTTACATCATATTCGGGTAATAAATATTTAAATTAGTTTGTTATAAAACGGATTCAATATGCAAATACTTTTCAATTAGAAATAATGTTGACTGCTAAGCTTTGCAAACAAACTGTGACATATGGACTAGTAAACACTGGAATAATGATGACAAGGAAACTCTCACCACCAACAGCCGGTCGGCTGTGGCCCGTGGCCCGTCACCGGCGGTTGATGATGCATGGCCTGATGATAAGGAGGCAAAGACATACCCAGTGGAGGCAGACCATCAGGCTTCCCGATACATGGCCTCCCATCTTTCACAAGTACGGGAACGGCAACGCGACGCGGCGAGTTAAGACCACCAACGTTCAAATCATGAGCGCCCTTCTCTTGAACTGCTCTTTTCGTCTTGTACCTGTGGTTTTGGAACCAGATTTTCACTTGCGTCGGCGTCAAACGGATCAAACTAGCCAAGTGTTCCCTCTCCGGAGCCGATAAGTACCTCTGCTGGCGGAATCTTCTCTCCAATTCGTATGTCTGTGCCTTGGAGAATAAGACGCGTCGCTTGCGCTTCTTGTGGGTGAGGTTGGGATCGCTGCCGGTGTTCGGAGGTTGGTCATGATCGTCGTCGTGGTCGATGTCGTTATCGTCGTGCTCATGATCGTGCTCATGCTCGTGCTCGTTGCGCGGGTCACTGATGGGCGGAGAGGAAGCCGAAGGCCCCACGTACGACAGCTCGGAAGCACGCGATGTACTGTCAGGGCTGGCTTGCTGCCCTATCACACCTACAACAAAAAAATCATATTCATTGCAAAATTCACTGGGTCAACTTAAACCGTTAGCTTAATTAAAGCTGTGATGATGCTCAATAAATTGTGTCAAATTATTATTACCCTAAAAGGGCTCATTATAAATACTAGCACCTAAAGCCACTAAACAAAATTGTAATTCACCGATTCGCCTATACAAAATATTCACATCTACAATAGTCCCCACTTAATCTCTGTTAGGGTAGCGCTCTATTTGTCGCCAACTAGATGTTGTTCATCCTCAGTAAAATAAATAACGAGACGTGAAAAAATCAGAGCAATTGTGACATTGTTTTCCCCCTCGCACATTCAGTTCAGTTTCACACGGCTGACGGCTATGATAATGCAAGCGGGCAGGCGGGAGCGCGGCTGGGCGTGGTATACGGCGGACGAGGGGGCGGCGAGGTCGGGAACCAGGGGAGGGGGTCCTCAGGGGACGGCACACCCACCCCCTGGCAGCTGGAAGCTCTTTTTGTTCAACCATCGTCCTGCTCACTTTCATAAACATCCAGGAAAAATTGAATTTATCACGTCAAGAATGCCATTTATCTTTTTCGCTCAATATCTGTGTTACGATCATTGGTACAGGATATGTGGTTCTACATGGAATATATTTTGATTTTTAGGGTTTCGTACCTCAAAAGGAAAAAACGGAATGGTTGGAGAGCGCACTGTAGTAAACCCTACCTCATAAGGTAACAACATGGGACTAGTTTCTGGTGGTGTATAGTAAAAAAATACTCTTAAAAAAACAGGGTTGCGTGGGCGCAACCTGGAGGGTTTTGTGGAATGGGCAGTTAAGAGGTCCCTTTTTTTGGTGCTTTTTACCTCATCGAGTAACAACTAGAGACCTAGCCTATTCGATAGAAGTCATCGAAAAACGTATAAAAAAAGTTGGTTGCCTCATCCTATCCTGGCACTTTCTGAAATCGGCCAGATTTTAGGGGGCTGAAAAATGACCGATTTTACCTCATCGAGTAACAAGATGCCACTAATGCCATTCGATAGCTTAGATAAGCCCGATGATAAAAATATAAGGTTGCGTGACCTCAGCCTGGAGGATTTCCTAGTCGGCCAGGTTTTATGTCGGATTTACGAAGACAAAATTTAAGGAAATCGTCTATAAAACAATGAATTTCACAAAATTTCAATGGTTTAACTGTATGAAAATGGCTATGATACATATTTGAGTTCATACAAAATCAGTCAAGTGTGTGTCGGACCACGCATTCCATAAAATTTCATATTTTACAGATTTTTGAAATCTTTAAAATGAGCGACCCTACCCCTTCGAGTTACAAGATTTCAATAATGCCATCCGATAGCTTAGATAACCCCGATTATAAAAATATAACGTTGTCTGCCCTCACCCTGAAGGATTTCCTAGTCGGGCAGGTTTTATGTCGGATTTACTATGGCAAAATATATGGAAGAAATGCAATTAAATTCACATTATTTCAATGGTTTAACTTAATGACGATTGTTTGATACTTATTTGAGTTCATACAAAATCGGTCAAGTGTGTGTCGGACTACGCATCCCATAAAATTTCATATTTTACAGATTTTTAATGCTTTAAAATGAACGACCCTACCCCTTCGAGTTACAAGATTTCAATAATGCCATCCGATAGCTTAGATAACCCCGATTATAAAAATATAACGTTATCTGCCCTCACCCTGAAGGATTTCCTAGTCGGCCAGGTTTTATGTCGGATTTACTAAGGCAAAATATATGGAAGAAATGCAATTAAATTAACATTTTAATGACGATTGTTTTGATACTTATTTGAGTTTATAGAAATGCCGTCAAGTGTGTGTCAGACCACAATAATGCCATCCGATAGCTTAGATAACCCCGATTATAAAAACATAACGTTGTCTGCCCTCACCCTGAAGTATTTCCTAGTCGGCCAGGTTTTATGTCGGATTTACTATGGCAAAATATATGGAAGAAATGCAATTAAATTCACATTATTTCAATGGTTTAACTTAATGACGATTGTTTGATACTTATTTGAGTTTATAAAAATGCTGTCAAGTGTGAGATCACACCATGCATAGCAAGTTTTCATAGCAGATTGGTTACCCAAAATAGTTTTAATCTAGAGTTCTTGTCCCAATGTATCTTATTATGGTACATTATATACATTTAAACTATTTTTCATCCAACCTGTGATGAACTTGCACATAAGTAATCAAGTTAAATTAAGCTGTATTATTATTAAAATAATATACTTATAGTTTGTGTTAATTAATTCAACTATTGTGATAAAGTCGAAGTATGATAATAGTACTATTTTCAGTTTCATCAATAGCCGCATCCAAGTTGAATGATTGATGATGATTTTTCATGTTTATTCCGAGAATAACTAAATACAATTTTAAATATTATTAAATTTACAACGTTTAACTCTAGATGAGTTTTCTGGCTGAAAATAAACTTTTTCATTATCCGTCATATTCAATAAATATACTTCCAAAATCTTCGAAATATTGTAGATTGTAGAGTTCTCGACCAAGCATAGCATAGAGTTTAGTATTTTATCACAGTTTATTTACCCAATATAGTTTAAATTAAAGTACCTAAATTTACAAATTTGTCCAGTGAGGTTGAAGCAGCCATCAGAGGCTATCAAGTTTAGTCCTTTCAAAAAAAATGGCTTACGAAAGTTTATATCTACATATCTTCTGACTGACTGATTTATTAAAGGAGAGCCTAAACCACTGGGGCTATAAACTTGCGGCTTTTTATTCGTAAAAAAGTTACCAATTTATTAATGATTAGTTAAAATTCCGTAATCTTTGTAGGATATTTTGGATATTTATCTGACAAGTGACATATGGTGATCGAAAGAGTGAGATGGAGGACACTATAAAATTGATTTAGTTAAACAGCGTTTATGAATAAGAGGGCTAAAGTTTATCTCCCATTCACTATGAACTTGAAGTTTGGTAATTTTTTTTTTATACCTAATGTCACCACAGTATGATAGATTAATTTCCTATCAAAATGTATGGGTTTTTTTTTCGATTTGTGACTTTTCTAATACCATAACCTAACTTGGCCCCTTAGAGCCTTTTGTTCTTTCTCGGAGACAGGATTGATAAGATAATATAAATTATTTGAAAAATCACCGATTTCTCGCAAACTGTAATTTTTTTTCAAATTCTGTAAATGCCGATAGCAATAACTTTCAAAAACCGGACAAGTGCGAGTCTGAATCGCGCATCGAGAGTTCCTTAATTTCCTATGTTACTCTAAATATTTAGGTTTTTCTGTAATTAATAGGTAAAGAACTATTTTCTGTATTATTTTCAAAATTTTTGGTCCAGTGTTTCAGAGAGAAGTGGGGATTCGCTTATTTTCTTAAATAACTTAAAAACTATTCGGTATAAATGGTTGTACATTTGCGATTTGCGTTAACTTAAAAAATCGTTTTTTTTACAGTTTAATGGCAATTAGACCTAAGTATTTGATATGCATTTCAACTTGATACCTCTAAGCGTTCATGAGGAAAAGGTTATAATTATTTAAAAAAAAATTATGACAAGTCATGTGATGTAACTTAAAATTTAAGGTTTTCGATTTTTTTACTTTTTGTGCTATAAAATGTTGCTTCATGCCAAATTTCAAGATTCTAGGTCGATTGAAAGTATCCTTCAGGTTTTGATTCCCTTGCGAGTAGTTGCGAGTTTCAAAATATGCGGCTTAAATTGCTTTTTGATTGCGTTGACATAGAAGTTTTATTTTGTTACAGCTTTAAAGGTATAATAGACCTGAGTATTTGATATGAATTTAAAATTAATACCTCTACGCGTACATGAGGAAAGGGGTCGTAAGTTTAATATTATTAAAAATATTTTTATTATATAATGTAACAAAAAAAATATGCTTTTCGCAATTTTTCCTTCTTTCAATTTGGGGCCGTTCAAATATTACGTAAGCAGATTTCTTACAATTATTTACCCCCCCATCCCCCTTGCAGGAAAAGTAAGCAAAGCTCTTACCCCCTCCCCCATGCTTACGTAAACATTTTTCAATTAAAAATACGTATGCGTTTATATTTGCGGGAATCCCCGAAAATGCGTTTCGTTTTCAAGCATAGACAATGTGAGGGTTGCCATTTGTGTAAAAAAGTAAATAACTACCGATGACGTAATCAACATCTAGACTCCCCTAACCCCCATGTCATCCAAAATAAGCAAAACAAAGACCCTACCCCCCATAGTGCTTACGTAATACTTGAAAGGCCCCTTTCTTGATTAAAACTATGTTGTGTAAATTAGGTTTGGATAAAAAAATATTGATACATGAACTCAAATACGTATCAAAACAATTATCATAGAGTTAAACCATTGAAATAATGTACATTTAGCCTTAGGAAAAACGAGTTAAAACCTGGCTAAATATGAAATTCTCCAAGCTGAGGGTAGGCGACTTTATATTTTTTTTATCGGAGTAATCTAACTAAACTATCGAATGGTATTATTGACATCTTGTTACTCGAAGCAACGCTAAAATAATATAAATAAAATACTTTTAAATAAGCAACCCTACCTGAGTTCAAATATCTGTAAAATATGAATTTCTATGGGATGCGTGGTCCGACACACACTTGACGGCATTTCTATAAACTCAAATAAGTATCAAAACAATTGTCATTAAGTTAAACCATTGAAATAATGTTAATTTAATTGCATTTCTTCCATATATTTTGCCATAGTAAATCCGACATAAAACCTGGCCGACTAGGAAATCCTTCAGGGTGAGGGCAGATAACGTTATATTTTTATAATCGGGGTTATCTAAGCTATCGGATGGCATTATTGAAATCTTGTAACTCGAAGGGGTAGGGTCGCTCATTTTAAAGCATTAAAAATCTGTAAAATATGAAATTTTATGGGATGCGTAGTCCGACACACACTTGACCGATTTTGTATGAACTCAAATAAGTATCAAACAATCGTCATTAAGTTAAACCATTGAAATAATGTGAATTTAATTGCATTTCTTCCATATATTTTGCCATAGTAAATCCGACATAAAACCTGCCCGACTAGGAAATCCTTCAGGGTGAGGGCAGACAACGTTATATTTTTATAATCGGGGTTATCTAAGCTATCGGATGGCATTATTGAAATCTTGTAACTCGAAGGGGTAGGGTCGCTCATTTTAAAGATTTCAAAAATCTGTAAAATATGAAATTTTATGGAATGCGTGGTCCGACACACACTTGACTGATTTTGTATGAACTCAAATATGTATCATAGCCATTTTCATACAGTTAAACCATTGAAATTTTGTGAAATTCATTGTTTTATAGACGATTTCCTTAAATTTTGTCTTCGTAAATCCGACATAAAACCTGGCCGACTAGGAAATCCTCCAGGCTGAGGTCACGCAACCTTATATTTTTATCATCGGGCTTATCTAAGCTATCGAATGGCATTAGTGGCATCTTGTTACTCGATGAGGTAAAATCGGTCATTTTTCAGCCCCCTAAAATCTGGCCGATTTCAGAAAGTGCCAGGATAGGATGAGGCAACCAACTTTTTTTATACGTTTTTCGATGACTTTTATCGAATAGGCTAGGTCTCTAGTTGTTACTCGATGAGGTAAAAAGCACCAAAAAAAGGGGCCTCTTAACTGCCCATTCCACAAAACCCTCCAGGTTGCGCCCACGCAACCCTGTTTTTTTAAGAGTATTTTTTTACTATACACCACCAGAAACTAGTCCCATGTTGTTACCTTATGAGGTAGGGTTTACTACAGTGCGCTCTCCAACCAGAACCCTTATTGAATCACTTTGTTCTCCGTCTGTCCTTAAATTTTTAGTTACATCACATAATATTTTTTTTAATAATTATAAACTTATTACCCTATACCTCATGAACGCGTAGCAATATCAAGTTGAAATTCATATCAAATAGTTAGGTCTAATTGACATTAAACTGTGAAAAAAAAAACAAATTTCTAAGTCAAAGCAAAAACGCAAAGGTAAACCATTTATACCGCATATTTTAAAACTCGCAACTACTTGCAAGGGAATCAAAACCTAAAGGCTACTTCCCCTTGACATAGAATCTTAAAATTTTCTCTCTAGAATACAATATTTTTAGAGTTCCGGAACTCAAAAGAAATAAAAACGGAACTCTTATACTGTCACTCATGTGTCTGTCTGTTGAAATTTGGTACACATAATATGTAAGTTGGTGACCCAACTCGGACGTGTGGGTAAATGAATTTCAAACATGGGGGGCCACTTTTGGGGGGTAAATTAGAACATTTTAAAAAATGTTTTGCAGACTATACTGTGTGACATGTCAAATGAAAGAGCTCATTGTGAGGATTTCAAATATATTGTATTTATAATTTTTTTTAAAGTTTTGAATTTATTTAAGAAAATAGGCGAAAATTTACAATTCCCTCCTCTCCTAATCTCCGTAACTACTGGAACAAAATTTTTGAAAAAGCAGAAAATTGTTCTTTATCTATAGATTATAGGAAAACGTCTTTTTTTTTAATTTAATGGTATACAAAATAGATTACAGCCAATTAAAATAAATATTGACGATCACGGGTGGGTCACTTTTTCAGCTTCATAATAATGTTTCGTTTCAATCTTTTGTTTCATCTGCCTAATTAAACAGATGTGTATAGGGTTTCGTAATATAGGCTCATTTTAGGCGAAACACATATGTTTCTGCAAATCCGTCAGTTAATATAATTATGTTTCGCTGTAAAGTGGCGATATTAACCCCCCGGTCGTAATCCTAAAGTTGTACCTACACACAGAAAGGTATATTACCTTCTACCATAATCACTAAAAATAGACAAATAAATACGCAATAAAAAAATATTAACTAGACATTACGCATAGACTAAAAGACTTGTAGTGTTTTTTACTAATTACGAATAATATTTTTAAATAAACCTAACCTATTATTGAAATTCGACGGTGGTATTTTCGTTTTACTTCATCATACGTCGATAATATCTAATCATTTTTATAATCTTATCTAGATATCTGTTTATATTATTTAAACTCTGAACAAAAAATCTGTCTAAATTCAAGCAAGATTCAAACTATGAATAGGGCGATTTTGATTATTTAGGCCGTAATCTGCAGCCAGAGCACTTCACGTCCCTAATGTTAGAAATATCTACCTTACAAAGATATAACATTAGAAGAGTAAAACCTAAATCGCACTCGAAAATATAGTGCATGCAGCATTCGTTAGTTATGAATTTCAATGTCTTGTAAACTTTTAAAACTAAACAAAAGATGAAAATAAAATCAATAACTGTCATCGAATAAAGAACAAATTGCGTCCCTAACAGCCGCAAACATTGTGTAATTGATAGCCGACAGCTGCCTTCACGGTGTTCAGGAGGGCATGAGCAGCTTCTATTGGTGACAAATTCGTTCCGCGTCGCACCCCTCGTGTTAAACAATCACAGTGTTTGGCAGCAACCCCAAATTGCCCCTGTGATATGGGGCGGGACAATTACAACCCCATTTAAGAAGCATGAGACAAAATTTAAATGTACCTATATTGGCCAGATCATCTCCATGTCCGCCTCTTTTACTTGTAAAATTATACGCCATCTTCACAATACTTTGATAAGATTCTAAGTATTACCAATAAACTTAGTTCTGTTAATGTTTTGTGCACCAAGCTATCAAAAAAAGCGTGCTCAAATCGATCACCGGCAGATAGATAGTTGTACAAGCAATCTAAAGCGCAGGCAGAATGAGTGCCGAAAGTGTTAGATAAGCGATAAAAATAATTAATGACAACAACAGATTAGCGGGTGAAGGCACTCCACTGGAGGAGCATTTCAAAAAATAATCTCGGCCTCTCCAACACCACTACCGAATACACATTATTTTCGAGTGGGTCAACTTTATTTATGTATGATAATTCAACAACTTCAACTATGTCAATTTCGAAGATAAACGCTATTATGTATTGGATGTAAATGATTGGTAAATCACTTCCTTATCAAATTAAATAAATAATGTTGGCTCTCGACCAGATTTTTAGAAGAGAATGAATTGCTTATATTTACTACTAAGTAACGATATATTTAATTTACAATTATTAAGAACTTTTACTTATACGTGAATAAAGGAAATATGTACCTACCTACCTAGTATAGATAATCATTACATAATATTATTAAAAAAAACTAAACATAATATTATTAAAAATCACTAAACGCTAAACTCTGAACGCGATATCTCAGAAACTAACAATCGGATTTACGGTTTTCACCAATGGACGGAGTAATTCATGAGAAAGGTAAGTTATTAACTAAAGTTAAGTGTAAATTGGCTGAAATATAAGGAATATAATTGTTGAAGATGTAGGAAAATCATGCCGCGCGGATACAATTTGGATACTCTGCTCCCGTGCAAAACCTAGGCGTATTCAAAATCAAATCTCATTTATTCAGTTTAGGCCCTAATAAGGCACTTATGAATGTCAAAAGTTACAGTTTTACAATACACTCTACTACCGGTTCGGAATACACTTGAACTGAGAAGACTCCGGCAAGAAACTCAGCAAGGCTTCTTTTTTTGGTGGACCTTTTTTTTTTTTTGAATTTATGTAATTACAGTTTTAAATATACATAAACTTCATACAATTATCACTTGGCCAGGGGGCTGCAAGTGCAGAGAGAAGCTACTACAACCATGTATTCTTGTCTTCTATGAAATGAGCCACCTTATAGTAGGCCTTGTCAATCAACTTATGTTTAACATACTCTTTGAATTTATTATAAGACATCTTAGTTACTTCATATGGGATTTTATTATAAAAGCGAATGCAATTCCCGAGAAAAGACTTATTGACTTTCGCTAGCCTGAATCTAGGAGTAACAATTTTGTCTTTATTTCTTGTATTTAGGTTATGGCGGTTACTGTTGTTCATTTAATATTATGGCAAGAAGAAGATGGCATTAAAATATTTGGCTGGCTTGGTTACAATATCGGTACCTATATATAATCATCCCGTTATCACTTATCTTTGGATAAAAATGTCATACACAGGCAAGTTTGCGTTAAACTAGGTATGATTAGAAGATAGGTAAACATCAGTTTGAGTTGCAGTTACGATACCAATATCAATCATGAATTTTCCAATAGTTACACGTGTAACATTTGCTTTATAGGTGTCATCAAGACATTTATTAATATTTTAATTATTCAAATTGATGTCTATAAGCACAGGGTATAAAATATTTTTGTTAGATAAAATGTAGGTACTGTAGCAGACTGTCGGACAAAACATACATAATTCCATTAATTCAGTTTTAAATTTTGATTACAACACATTGAAAAAAAGCAACTCAAACTAAGCTTCATTAGTAGGTATTAAATTGCTATACACACTACTTTAACATGAAGAGTCTCTATATATAGGTACCTACGTATGAATCCACTTAATTGGTTAATTCTATTTTAAACTTGAAATGTAAATCTTTACCTAAATTAGATCTTATGTAGCCAAGACATTGCCCTGTCCAGCCGATTTGCCCGCGTTCCAGAGATGAAAAAAAGCACTCAAGAATAATTCATTTCATATTAGTGAAATATTTATAACAATTGGACTAGTAGTTTCGGAGATTATCCTCCACATACAAAGTCACAAAATGCATACTATCTCTTTATATTAGTACATAAGTATAGATTATATTTTAGTAAATTATTAAAAAATATTTTGTAATTCATGTCATCGTTAGATCGCTTAGTACTCGTATACTGCCCCCGCCCAGGCTTAGACTTTCACAACGAATGATCTTGGGCCACATGCAATCATTATACCTAATGCTGAACGTTTTGAACTATGCATTTTCGCATGTATTTAATAATAATAAACCTACGTATAAATAATACATACTTAATAGATAGACATAATTTAATAGATGATACGGGTGGTTTTTCTGTCAATAGGTTTCTGTCAATCTGTAATATCTAAAAATACTAGCCTAGAAAGTCCTTCTCGAAGTTCAAATTTTATCACGTTTTTTTGCTAATTGCAGCTCAACTAAGTAGGTCGTAAGTTATCAACATGTTATTTGCGACAAGAATGGTAGTATATTGAATAACAAAAGAAATCATCAACATTATATTCCTCCAAGGTATATTACTGACATATACGACTATTTCATGAAAATGTTGTAAATATACATAATTATGTAGAGAGAATTATGTAAAGTTATTAAAATTGAATTTATTTCGATTTTCTTCTGTGTGCGTTTTATAAATAAATTTTTTTTTAATCGAATTTTGTTTTCACACGTTTGTAAATTAAATTAATACACGACTCATTTAAATCACGATTGTATTTTCAATAGTTGCAACCGCGCCACCGCAATTTTTTATTTTATTCTTAAATACCTATAATACGACCATAATATAATGAAAAACTAGTTTATTATAAAAAAATTAAATAAATTCGGTAAGTATTCAACGTTTGAATGCAAATACATAAAAATCAAATAGCGTATACTTGTCGCATCTGTACCTACTAGTAGGTCACAATAGAGCCTACTACCATCAATCGTGATCACCATCAATCAAGAATTAATGTTCTTCAAATGTTTTATCAATTTAACGGCTTCAATGCAAATACTAACATAAATGTTACTACATCGACACACTGTCATGAGATTTATATCTCTTCGACGAACTAAAATAATCACATTACTAAAATGAAGTCGATTAAAAAGCTATAATTACCGTTTCCATCATGATGGTCCAACGACAGCCATGGCTGGTGGTGCCTCAGGAGCTCGTGGGAGTAATGATGATGAGGTGGAGCGTACGGAGGAAGGTCCAGCGAGCAAGGGCCGAGTGAGCCTTGCGGCGGTCCGTCCAGTCCTTTACCCTCGTTCAAGCCCAAGATATCCGATATCTGGAACCCAGGCCGTTGACCTGGCATCTTCATGCTGTCCAGGAGCCTATCCAAAATACAAATATATCTATATAAATTTTATTGTTGAATGTTAACAGATATTGTTAGTTGATTTTTTATTCGTAAACACTTCGTAGCAGCTTCGTAGCACTGTGGAATCGCTTAGAAAGACTTTAACGCGCTAGGGAAAAGATGTACAGTAATTGGATTTTTTTCATTTTGTATTTTAGAAACGGAGAAAACATTAAGACATCCTGTCTGACTGTTTTTGCTCTAAAAACCTTATCTATGGAATAAGATGTTTTTGTATATTTCTTTCTTAACATCACTTCAATTTATAAATTTTAAATATTTTGAATAGTTGCCGAACACATAAAAGCGATAGCGTCGGAATAAAGTAAAAAAAAGCGAGACATCATAAGGAAAAAATATTTCATTCTCAAATAAAACTCAAAAGCTCACATAAACTTAACAAATTACAAGCACGTCTCGAGGTGTATAATTGAAAGAAAACATTCCAAATTCTGTCCATTCAACCATTATAGTTAAAGAGGGCCTCTCGAGAAAACGTGACCTGTATAAAAGAACAGTTCTACAGATTGGTGTGAGCTGCGATGATCGGCCGTGTATTACTATGTCTCAATGTTATTGCATGTACCCGTGAAATGTTCCCGAGATCCCGTACGTGATGCCATGAAAGACGGCGCTCACAAGAGCCTTTAGCAGGTTGTAAACAACGCTATTAACTAACTCTCACTCAATATGAGAGGTGCAAAAACTGTCACATACAATATCACGATTCCTTGAACTTCAGATTAAGTTAACTTCACCGCAACGAGGGAGATATTTATCTATTTATATGAAAAAAAATGAAAATATGCACGATAATATTTCACACAAGCTTTTCTGATGATACCTATCATGTTGTTAATATAAAAACAGTTAACGAAAAACTGATTATCGACGTAAAAACTACAAGTGACTAAGCATTGACGAGAAAATATTTTTTGTTTATAATTTAGGGTCTTAATTTTATCACGCATAATAGTGAACACTGTTATCATCACTTTGATATTATCACTATGGATCACAGAACCGACTCGCTCACCCAGGAAATGCAGAGCGAAAGGCCGCCGGATAAAGAGCCGGCAGAAAGGCTGGGCCCCATGGTGGCAGTAGAATAGGGCTCCACGCCAGCAGCGACGCTGGTGGAAGCAGCGGCGGCGGAGATCGCGCGCTCTCGCCCTCCTCACACTTCATCTCCCGACCGGGAGAACTCGCTTTCGGGATAATGTTGACGGCTGTACGGTACGGATCGCGTGAACACGTGCTGCGCCTTGCGACGCCGCGTCACAACTAAACAACCCTCGAGTGGCCCTCGGGGTGAAGAACACCCCGCGCCGCCCTCGTGCCTCGACAGCCTACTCAGCTTCGGACTAGCCTCGAGGGTGCTCCACTGACCTGCGCCAATGGCGGCCCGCCGAGCGCTGGGCGGGACCACTGCCGACCAATCGCGAACGCACCGAAGCCTTCCCAAAGAAAAAACTGGAGTATACACTTTGAATAGAGGAGCTTTCGACGTAGCGCGTTATGTTATGTCGCTTTTTGTAATGAGTGCGAGCATTAAGCCCATTGTTGAGGCCGGGTTCGTTATGGACGCCGCTCCAAACACCCGGATAACGATTTTCATTTAGAGTGTTTTAATAAGTCCGTGTAAGCCCGAGTTTATGGAACATTCGAAATGTTTTTTTTTTGCAAGTACCTACCTATCTCGCCCTCTATAAAGCATTTATACATTCCTAAATAATAAGCATAGCAATAAAAACTATTTGAGCATTTAGTAAAATTTGTGTGTAATTAGGTGTTTGAAAATTTATTAATTCATAATTTAATAAAGGACAGATCCATTATACCTTTTTTTATTTAGCAGCGGAGAATCCCGCCAGAACACTCAAATCTCTTGCACATGTTCGAGTACAACATTGTAGCCAGTAAGACAATACACATTATTGTAATAGTTCCCCGAACAGGTACAAAAACGCTATGGTTATCAGTTTATGGCTTGCACGTGTGCACTTTAGGTATTATTTTGACCTGGCGCATTAAGAACTTTAAATCAGTCTTGCTATTTATTTAGTCCCGAGACTATTGTAATATTTATACGTAGATACTTCCTCAACTGTTAATGAAAATAAGTTAAATATCACATTCAGAGTAGGCATAAATATACCTAGGTACTACTTCTATGCCAAAGCTTCAAAACTTAATTCTCAATATTGAACATAAGTAGTAAGTACTTATTTAAATTACAGAATACGAAATATGTTACATGGGCCGAGTTAAAGTTGCGAAATTTACTAAAACTTATCTCAGTTCCAGGATTTACAGTTAATTTTACGACTTGCAGGTGTGCAATTGAGGATTAACGTTAAACAATGGATTAGAGGGGCACCATAATGATTGTCACTAAGTACCACTAATTGTAAGTCGGAACAATAGCTAAATTGAATGTTGTGAATTTTATTTAAATAGGAAATTGATTTTACATTTATTACCAAAATTACTTAGATTTCTAAGATTCAGTAGAAAGGGGGGTGTAAAAATATTTGATTGTGTGACTAGCAAAGCAACCAGTTTTCGCAAATTATTCATACTTAAAATTACATTTGTGATTTCACGCTGAGCAACGTGGAGACTATGCTCTGACAGACACGCACATCACACATGGGTTCGATTCCCACTTAGGACAAATTATAAGATTAGTTCAAAACCTATTTGTTCTAAGTCTAGATGTAAATAACGATGAGTTTATCCAATTCATTTCAATGATGGTTATTTCACCAACAACCTTT
Source organism: Tethea ocularis (assembly GCA_963555595.1). Classification (NCBI taxonomy): domain Eukaryota; kingdom Metazoa; phylum Arthropoda; class Insecta; order Lepidoptera; family Drepanidae; genus Tethea; species Tethea ocularis. The sequence goes on along the minus strand of OY741972.1, from coordinate 5,069,857 downwards.
CCAAACATTGGTGGGTCATTGTCAAATTTTGAGCAGGTAACTAAGAGTTTAATAAAAAGTCCTGAATTTTAAATATTTACCATGTGTAGAAATCTACACTAAATACTGAAATATGTACCAGCACAGTATGAACTCTTATGTTTTCTGTTATTTCCATATTTTATAGCCAGGAGTGTGCAAAATGTTAAACTCTGTTGCCGTCCCAATAATGACCATTTTGTTACTAATAAAAAGTAGAAAAAAATATTTTTACAGTTACCTAATATTTTCATTCAGGTTTTGTCAGGATAATTTTTTATTAAAATTTAAAGTTTTACGAAAATATTAATAGTTTCTTCTGATGACAAGTTTACCTGCCCAATTTTTTTTTATATTTTTATTTTTTGAAGTAAATAATAAATGTAGTTAATGCTAAATAATGATAGTACAAGTAATAAACCATTTTCTCCATATAAAGAGCTGTGATAACAATAGCCAATTATTTATATTAGGAACGAAACGTAACCCTTAGTGGCGTGCACCGTTCACGAAATGTTTAATTGACTTATTGAGAATTCGTTTTTATACATATATCTATCACAGCAATCGCTTGCATGCTCATCGCTTTGTTGTAGCGTAGGTAACTACAGTATACGTGGAATTACAACATAATACCAAATAATACGTAATAATAATATCCTGGGTATGGGACAATCTTCACACACGGCTATCCAGATCAGATCCCAAAATAAGCAGAGCTTGCACTTTATAAAAACAAGTTAAGTGACCTGCTACATATACAGCATGTTATTAGCTTTCCGCACGCGGTCTCACCCGCGATCCCCTATTTTACCTCTTAGGGGTTGAAGTTTCAAAAATCCTTTCTTAGCGGATACCTATGTCTAATAGCTATCTGTATGCCAAATTTTAGCCCGATTCGTCCAGTATGCTGTGGTTTAAGCTGTGCGTTGATAGATCAGCCAGTCACATTTTCCTTTTATATATTTAAAGATGAGACAGAACTGACAACTACATCGATTTATCATTGATAAAATTACAAATAAAATGAAGATTATTTTGTAGCAATAGATGATATTACTCCTTAGTAACCAGAATAATATACAAAAATAAAACTATTTTGACAATTAGTTAAGTATTAGAGCAATAGCCTATATTTGACCGAAGACATAATAATAGAAAAAATATAAAACAACCACATATGCTGCTGTAGCCATCACGAGACGTGGCCTAAGACATCGCATCCACAAGATAAGTTTTTCTATAATTAATCTGAATGACGTCAAGCCGCTTGAATGTAACCTTGATGATTGATGTATTTTTTTTACATATACTATGAAGAGGTAAGCTGCGAGGGCCAGATTTGTGAGGGGCGGGCGGCAGGTGCGATCGCCCTCTACACCGATACGGGTCACTAGCCACTACTCACTGCACGCTGCAACCTCCCAAATAATAAAGTTTATGCTAATCTGTAATTTTAAATGCTTATTACCTAAGTATGTTTATTTTACAAAAACCTACACGAACCTTAACGAATCCTGATATAATCCTGGATTGCGATTACTGGATGCTGTGAGTTGAGTCCTGCGTTTACTGCGGAGTGCTAATGACATTATTTTCTTTATGTTCTTGCAATAAAATTCTGCGTGATGTGGAATCCAAGATACAGGTAAAATATAACTAGAGACAGAGTGGTAGCCAGCCAGGTGGGTACAAAATACCATACAAAATTAGGAATTTTGTCAAAATCAAAATCAAAATCAAAATCTCATTTATTCAGTTTAGGCCCTAATAAGGCACTTATGAATGTCAACAGTTACAATTTTTAGACTCTACTACCGGTTCGGAATACACTTGAACTGAGAAGACTCCGGCAAGAAACTCAGCAAGGCTTCTTTTTTTGTGGATCTTTTTTTTTTTAATTTATGTAATTACAGTTGTTGTTTTAAATATACATAAACTTCATACAATTATCACTTGGCCAGGGGGCTGCAAGTGCAGAGGGAAGCTACTACAACCATATATTCTTGTCTTCTATGTAATGAGCCACCTTATAGTAGGCCTTGTCAATCAACTTATGTTTAACATACTCTTTGAATCTATTATAAGACATCTTAGTTACTTCATATGGGATTTTATTATAAAAGCGAATGCAGTTCCCGAGAAAAGACTTATTGACTTTCGCTAGCCTGAATCTAGGTGTAACAATTTTATCTTTATTTCTTGTATTTAGGTTATGGCGGCTACTGTTTGTGTCAAATAGATTTAAATTTTTACGGACAAACATAATATTTTCAAAAACGTATAGCGACGGTAAGGTTAAAATGTCAAATTCCTTAAACCGAGTTCGTAAGGATTCGCGAGGACCCAAGCAATAGATTGCACGAATGGCCCTTTTCTGCAAGATAAAGATAGATTCCAAATCCGCAGCCGAGCCCCATAGCAGAAGACTGTAGGACATTATACTATGGAAATACGCAAAGTAAACCAACCTAGCTGTAGCCACATCTGTTATATGTCTAATTTTTCTAACTGCAAAAGCGGCGGAACTCAATTTACTAGCTAAGCTTTCTATATGAGGACCCCATTGTATTTTACTATCTAATGTTATGCCGAGAAAAACTGTCCTATCAACTAGTTCGAGTCTAACATCATCGACTAGGACATGACTGTCATTCCTAGCAACATTGGGGAGAGTAAACCTTATACACTTAGTTTTAGAGGAATTAAGCATGAGATTATTGGCCGCAAACCATTTCGATATAGTGGATAACGTGTTATTGAGTTGCGTAAGTTCTGTGTCTTTTCTATCCACTTTAAAGATTAGAGAAGTGTCATCAGCAAATAAAACTATATCGCACAATTCATTTACCATATAGGGCAGATCATTGATGTATGCCAAAAACAAAAATGGGCCTAAAATTGATCCTTGCGGTACGCCTGTTTTAACTAAAGACCCTGAGGACGTAGTACCGCTAATACCTACTTTTTGTTGGCGACTGCACAGATAAGATGCTACAAGATCTAGTGCCACTCCGCGAACGCCATAGTGTCGAAGTTTTAAAAGTAGGGTGTGATGATCTACGCAATCAAATGCCTTGGAAAGATCACAAAATACGCCAACCGCATCTTGAGAGTTCTCCCAGGCTTCGAAAATATACTTCAAAAGTTTAGCTCCGGCGTCAGTCGTAGACCGCCCTTTTGTAAATCCAAACTGGTGTTCATGTAAAATTTGGTTATTGTTGAAATGAGCTAACAATTGATTCAGCATTATTTTCTCGAAGATTTTGCTTAGCGCTGGGAGAACTGAGATAGGTCTATAATCGGAAGGATTATTTTTGCTACCGGATTTAAAAATGGGAACGATTTTACTATGTTTCATCAAATCAGGGAAAGAACCTTTATCAATACATTGATTAAAAATACCTGCTAAAATAGGAGCAATACTAGTAATAATTGAGCCAATGACTTTAACTGACAAACCCCATAAGTCTTCTGTGTTTTTCAAATTTAAAGACTTGAAAGCGCTTAAAATGTCGCTAGCATCAATGAAATTAAACAAAAAATTTGGAATATGTTTAGTAAAATTATTTGTAAGCAGACACTCCGCTTTCACCGGGGACGATGCAAGATACTTAGTAGCTTCAGTAGGAATCGTTGAAAAGTAAGATTCGAAAGCCGAAGCCACTTCATATTTATCAGAGATAAATTTATCATTAATTTTAAGAGTGAATGTTTCATCTTCCTTTTTATTTTTACCAGTCTCCGTATTTATGACTTTCCAGACAGTTTTGATTTTATTAGTTGAGTTACTAACTTTATTGGCAATGAACATAGCTTTTGCTTTATTGCAGACTATTTTGAATATCTTTGAATAATTCCTAACATATGTATGAAACTCTTCATTATTTGTATACGATTTTTTATGATAAAGTTCATACATGTTGTCCCTGCTCACCTTTAACCCTTTAGTTGCCCAGTCACAGAATTTTAATTTATTATTTACCATAGTAGATTTAATTGGGCAACATTTATTAAATCCATTACAAATTGCTGTAAATAATGTTTTAAATGTATTGTTAGGATCGTCGGATTCAAATGAAGTGTTACTGAGTTTCAATTCTAATTGATTATTAAATTTCTCTAACTTGGTTTTAGTTGTTGTTCTAAATGTTCTATGTACAGGTGAAGTTTGACACTTAAAAGGTAATTTAACAACTTGAGCCAAGTGATCCGAACGAATACCACTAATTAATGTCTTTTCCAGAACACTCCCATTTGTTATAATGTTATCAATACACGTAGAAGATGTGGCTGTAACCCGAGTTGGTTCACTGAACAAAAGATCCATATTAAAAGATTTAAAAAGAGAAATAAAATTGTTTCTTTCAGATGAACTAACAAGAATGTCAATGTTGAAATCACCACAAACTATTAATGTCTTTTTGGACCTGAATAGTTTACTAAGAATTACTTCTATTATAGAATAAAATAAAGAAAAGTCAGAAGCCGGTGGTCTATAAACACATACGATAATGGAGCTTTCAACCTCTGCACATGCTACCTCACAGACGCGCTCCACAGAATGACTACATATATCTGTACGATTTTTGAACTTAATGTTGTTGTTTAGTAAAATAATAGATCCACCACCATTGGCAGACACTCTGTTGAACGCACTGGCGACGGTGAAATTGTTAACATTAAAAAGCATCATATCAGCCTTTAACCAGGTTTCAGTAAAGCATAAAATATCAACCTTAATTTTATCTAATAATAGTTATATATCATATATTTTGCCAGAGAAGCGATTTATGTTCTGATGCAATAGTATTATATTATGTATCTGCTTCTCTTTTGTCGAAATTAAATGTTTAAAGAATTGATCACAATATTATTAGAATTACTAGATAATACTGCTTTGTCACTTAGCCTAGGGTGTGTTATGTTTGCTATAAACATGTCAATATTATAGGCTACCAAAGTAGCAATCAGGATTTTTGACCTTCTAGGCATGCTCACTGAATCCTGAGTCATTTTAATACCACTAACAAACTTATTAGTGTCAAAAAATAAAAATAAATCATTATGACATGTCACAAAATGGTAACCCAAATCTTTAACAAACACAAAAATAGTTTCAAATATAGGTACCTACGTCTACGTAATCATCTGCACCTACGTCTACGTAATCATCAAAACCCTCTTGCAAGCTGTTTTTTAACTGTTCTATAGAGCAGCGAGCAGCATTGCCGTGGGCCGTACACCCTACCTAATGTAGGTATAGGGTGTACTTACATGATTATTTATGACCGGTCCACCAGATGTACAACATGAGTACGAATGATGTTCTAAACAGTGAGGGCGTGGAGTTACTGTTTATTCGCATATATTTACGTAAAACATTAAATCCGTTTAGAACCTATAATTAGGAGTTGAATTTAATAAAAAGACGCTCTTTTCATATTTATCAAGGCTAATGATAAAATAATGGGGGCTGATAGAAGGCACGATAGGAATGTAATTTGTATAAAAGTACAATATTGTATTGAGGAACCGTCGAGGTGGTGCCGTCGGTACCACGCGCCGCGCCGCCGACCGCGAGTAAAAAACTACCCTAGGACCAAACTAACCCGCTTCCATTACCTGCCCACAGTACGGTTGGCTGTCAACAAATTACACGAAAACTTTTTGCAGATGACTGAAATGTATGGGCCGAGAAATGTGACTAAAATTTGAATTTCTTAGTTCAAGGGTATTCATTCAGTCAGTGGCTTGGCAAACTTGAGGCAATATAAATAAGTTACGACGGGGGCTTCGCGAACACCGCATACACGACCTAGATTAAGTCACTGAAGAAACAAATGTCGGCAGGGCACACGTCAGTCAGCACCTACTCGTGCTATACTTAAAAGCAAATTTACGACCGGTGGAACTCCTATATCTAACTTTATACGCCTTTGCAAGTGAAAAGAGGCAAAGTCGATGGGTTTTCACGAATATTTCCTTATGGCAATCTGGTTAGGCGCACTGAGCCTAAATGGGTGAAAGCACGCCAACCTGCGAAGAGGGTTTCCAAACCAATTAAGGGTTCCACGAAGGCATGGGAAAGAGCACAGCTGGCAGATTATGAGCTCGATGGTACTCAGTGCGCCGATTCACGGCCGACGGGACTATAAGTGTGGGACACGCGAGAACGACCGATCGAGCATAACATTCTATCCGATTTATTTATTTTTGTGATTTTAAAGTGATAGTCACTTTAATATTTATTGATGTCTCGGACATATTTTTTGGTGAGTTATTGAAGATGATTTTAAAATAAATACACAAAGGTGCCACAGACCAAATTCATAATAATATAGGTACCTATTTACATTTATTGAAGACACTACAACTCAAATATGCAGTTAATGATATGATTACATTTATGTGCTCACATATGAAAATTTTCTTAAATTGTAACTATCAATACCTACCTAATAAAAGTACCTAGTCCATAGAAACTTTTAAAAAGGTAGGTATTGTACTATATTATCTGCCTACCTTGTATAGTATGTCTATAATAATGAATTGAATATTATTATTTATGAAGATATTCCATGTTACACAAAATGGGTAGTCATAGTCAATTTCAGTGTACTCAGCTAAATTCACAATTCAGCCAGCAGACGTTTTACAACGACATTGTCGAGCTCGCGTGCAGTCACACGATGCACTTCGTTTTCTCTACCTAACAAATTCATATCTCTACTTTGTAGTCCCCGTATATCTTCACTTGAGTTCCTACCTACAAAGACTAAATATATTATGTACATGCACATAGATATAATTGGCAATTAATATATTGTAACATTACTGGCATGTGATGACTCACGCATAAGAATTATATCTGTAATCTTCTTCGACCTGCGGCTGCCGGACTTGATAGCCGGTTTCGGCGCCGTAGTCCGGCGGGATGATGGACCAATTGTTCTCGTAGTTGTAGTACTCCCCGTAACCCATGTCGCTCTCACCCATCATTCTCATCATACACTGTACTAGATGCGCTCCTCGATTACCGCTATTTACACCAAACACTACAAGAGATAGATCGTATAGATAACTTGCCTAATCCGAATCAAGTCATCGATTAAAATTTAATGTTTTATTGCCTCAAATCTCGTCGATAAAAAATTACTTAATTATTAGATAGATAATGATTTGTGCGAGCGAGTAGAGCCGCGGAGGGACTGCGGACGATCATATCGACTGATCGATGGCTCGCCGGCCCTTATCAATAAAATTGTATCGTTATCATATCTAGCAGCTTTCCCCGCGATATGGGACTTTTATAATAGGTATGAGGCGACAACTCACACCGACGCCAATATTGTACCGCAGATAGCTTTATCTGTGTCAGATGTTATACTTGCCTATATGTAATAATACCTACCTATGAAGGCGAAACGCCCGCGTCACTGTCAGCGGCGCGGGCGGTTAGGTACCGCTGACTGTTACGAAATCCAGGAATGACAGGTGATGGACTAAGTTGATTTGATAAATAAATTGTCAAAATATAATATCTTGACAAGAGAGCTTATTGTATAAGCTGTGATATAAGTAAATAAACTCATTATAATGTATACTTAATGTTACGGCTAAAAGGCGGCTAAGTACGACTACACCTAGTTCTAGCCGGCTAATTGTCCAATTTAAATATATTATACTAGCGACCCGCCCCAGCTTCGCACGGGTGTACAAATCTTTGAATTTCTAGGCTTTTCTGTACTATAGTAGGTACTATTATACATATAAACCTTCCTGTTGAATCACTCTATCTATAAAAAAAAACCGCATCAAAATCCGTTGCGTAGTTTTAAAGATCTAAGCATACATAGGGACAGAGAGACGGGAAGCGACTTTGTTTTATACATGTAGTGATTTCATCATTCGTTCAAAAACGACACGGATACTTTAGGTTAGAAGTGTATGCGAGCGATCACCTACATTATTTTTATTTTGTCAAAACAGTTTTGCATCACTACATAGTATAAAACAAAGTCGCTTCGCGTCTGTCTGTCCATATGTATGCTTAGATCTTTAAAACTACGCAACGGATTTTGATGCGGTTTTTTTTTATAGATAGAGTGATTCAACAGGAAGGTTTATATGTATAATACATGCATATTATAGTACAGAAAAGCTGAGAAAAGCTGGGCGAAGCCGGGGCGGGACGCTAGTTAACCATAATACCTAAGTTTAGCCAAATGCCACCGGCCGTACCAAGATATAGCCGGCTAGAACTACGTGTGGCCGTACTTCGCCTTTTAGCTGTAACATATACAATGTGTAAACATATACAGTACTAACTATAATCTATCTAAGAACTTACGTTTATGAATGTAGATTTACCTTCCTATGTGCCTGCTAATTATAAGGTTTTTTTCTATGTTACCAATTAAACAATCAATAGGACTAGTCCTATATAGATTATTTATCATTTACAACCATCCCTAGCAATGTGGAAACTACACAAATCATTTTATGCAACAAAGCCCTTATATAACAAAAAGTGTGGGCATTTACCTCTGGTGGGACTCGAACCCACAATCCTCGGCTTAGGAGGCCGATGCCTTATCCATTGGGCCACAGAGGCCAGCGGCGAGGTGGCGCGATTGTCGGCACCGGTTCGGCGTCGTAGACGTCGTTGCGTCATGTCATGGCGCCGCGTCATTCACGCTTGCGGCTGCGTCGCGGATGTGTGGTGCCGATTACTTTACAACTCCACATCATTTTAGATATTAATTATCGTTGATATAACTTAATCCTAATTGATATAATTTATGAGGTTTGTTATGAAAATACTAACTAAATAATCGACAATAGCAATCAATAAGGAACTATCGCAACCATGGTTATGTAGTACTTTACGTCAGAGTGTATTGTCATGGCTGTTGAAGCATTAGACTTCTTCATAGAACACATCATTGTAGATTAAAAAGACGAAAATAATGTCTAATGTGTATGTATTTACATAATCACACCGTAACTACTAATTTGGACGAAAATGTTACATATAGACCAATGTGCGATATAGACCAATCGTGAAAAAAATTTCATTTCACCGATTACTTAGTAACCTAAATCTAGTCCTCGTTACAGACCATATTTGTAACACTATCTTATTATTATGTCGGATGGTGAAATATGATTTATTACTTTATAAATATGATAAGAAACATACACATATAAATCTATTAAAATTTTATATTTTCATTTTACATATGCTAAATAAAATAATGCATGGTATAAATACAATTAAATTGAATGACTACATTTGTTACACGTTTATAAAATGTCTGTACATGATTCTTAATACAATGGTAAAACGTTTATTCTAGCGTGTTTTAAGCTACCAAACTTATTGCTATGGATAAGAAACAGTAATAAATTGATTTAATTCATTTTTGGTACATAATCCAGAAGAGTCAGTTCAAGCTCCACACGTACAATTACATAATTGAATCGAATGATCGAGTTACTCATTTACTGCTTTCACATAATTAATATAGTTCATTTTATTATTTTGAATTTAAGGCAAAAAAGCATCATAAGGTTGTTTATTATATCCACAATTCAAATATAAAAATATTCTTTTAATTCTAAAGATTGTGATTTATTATTTCAATACGGAACTTGGAGGACATCAATAATTTTCCCGATCTTCATCCTCAATAAAGTTTTTCTTAGGTTTTATGCCACAGACCGAACCGAAGATAACATCAATAACGTTGCTATTATTATAAGCGCTACGAAGAAACAGCAAGAATCCTACTTGTCGAGACTACACGAGAAGTGTACTATGTCGCCGTTGGGGTATCTAACGAAGGCGCTCTGGTTGCCGAAACGCTTCTTACATACGAGACACACGTCGTATTCGGTGATGACAACTTTCTTTGACTCGTGGAATGTTTTTAGTTCTTGTACCTGAAACAATAGATTAAAATAAAGTTTTGAACTAACTAAATATTTCTAAACTTCAACAACGAGGTTTGGGAAGAAACTTCGGTATATTTACTTGAGTAGAAGAAACTAAAATTTCTGTTTTCTTAAAATCTACAACTAATGTACCAGTGCGCGTTAAACTGAACGTATACTGATATGATGCTGAAACTACATTTATCAGTACACGGGACTTTCTGATTAATCTCGCCTCAAATCAAACGGAAGTCCTTTCGATTACTAATCAATATTATTAATGAATAATATGCGTATAATATAAAAATCTACTATTATTATATATCATTGAGTTTGTGAGGATACATGTAAGTATGATGTTTGTTACTCTTTCACGTCAAAACTACTGAACGTATTTGGATGAAAACGTGGCACATAGATGATAGATCATAAGAAAACATATGATTCCCAGAATTTTAATCGCGTCTTTATATGTACTTCGTTAAATACGTAGTTCGTTGCATTCATAAGCCATATAAGTAAACCATTTCTACACCATTTCTTTCTTTTGTACACTACATAGGCTTGTTTTCGACAACAATCTCACCTTGATAAGTGATAGCTAATGTGGCCAAAGGTGGTAAGAAATCAATTCTAAATGTGAACAGGCTCTCTAGTGAAGCTGTTGGAACATATCGAGATCGACCGATCGTTTATGTGGTCGAAAACGATAAGCAGACCAAGCGTCGAAGGTATTGAATTTCATACCTGCATATGCTCAGCATACAACAGCCCCTTTAGAACCTGCGTACGTCGTTTCAAAGATAGCTGTCCATCGAGCGCACATTCTAAAAAATGTTTCAGGCGACTGAGTTGTACTGAGTCCGGAAGCACCGACAGCGCCTGAAACAAAAGGGTTCAAATTATGTTTTTGTTGTTTATTTCAAACACAGCCTTACTCTGCATTGAAAAAAAAAATGGCTCATTCATACATAAGTCGCATCTAGCTATGTGATATTGAATTAGATTTATCATATCTTTTGTGTTTTTTTTATGAGTCTACACTACAAGCATGAAGGGTTTTTTGTTTAATTGTGATCATAAGAATGGACAGGAGTGTGTATGTTCATATACAAATAACTGAAAAAAGTTAAATATTTTTACACTTTTTTTACCTTCAATGGCGATATTTTGTCTGCATGTTCTTCCAGTATACGAAGAGCTGTTTCGAGGTCGGGCACGGAGGTTTTCGGATGTCTAGGTACATTGGCCAGTGGCCCACTAAGCGCGGAGCTCTGCTCCGGGTGCATAAGTATCCTCATTAAGATTACGTATACATCCTGATTGGAGTCGTTAGAAGTTTTACATACCATTTCACAGTATCTTAGCGCTCTTTCTACATCACCTGAAATTATGTTTTAATAAATACAAAAGTGCCAGTCTTACTTAAGCCTATAGAAGCCAACTGCAATGTAAACAAGTCGCAATTAATACAAACATTCAAAAACACGACTGCCTTTTCATCATCATCATCATCATATCAGCCGAAAGACGTCCACAGCTGGACAAAGGCTTCCCCAAGGATCTCCACGATGACCGGTGCGCTACCCGCATCCAGCGGTTTCCCGCGACCCTCGCAAGATCACACACGCTGCGCGTTCTGGTTCGTGGTCGTCACTCGAGTAGTTGGACCTATCTAGTTGGATGATGATCTGTCCTAGGTAAATAAATCTAACGATATCCCATACATCTAAATCTGTTCAGGCATTTAAAACTTATGGTGGAATATAGAAACTCACATACATACACGAACCCTGAAAATATTCAGTTTTATGTAAATTCTAGGTTCTAATATTGAAAATGCGGAAGTTTGTGATTATGCATGAATATATATTACTCTATCTCACGTAAAAAACTACTGAACGGATTTAGATGAAACTTGGCACATAGATAGATATGCAATAACCTATAGGCTACTTTTTATTCCGGGAAAACATAAAATACCTCGGGAACGCGGTTGAAACCGCGGGGTAGAAGCTAGTATTATATAATCTTAAGTAAGGATTTCTAGTCTAAAAGGTAGGTTGGCACGGTAGTCTAATGTTTAAATAATATGTAAGTAATCATTTACTACACGTACCTAAAATTTGTACATAAATTGCAAGAACTTGTTCATGTCTCCCGAGTTTTCCTAAAACGATAGCTCTCTCTTCAAACATGCTATCAGGCGGGAAATGTACCAAAACTCTCTCAGGTGTGTAATGAGTCGATTTCTCTAAAAACGCTAATAGTTTTGATTTGGTATGTTGTAACTCCTCTTCAGTTATGTTTGCTTTTTTGTCTGTAATTTTCTCTCTATAAAAATTTACGAGCGCATCGTGGAATTGCGAATTCGTGTCGTTCCAAGTATGTATTATATGTTCTACATAGGGAATAGCCAACGTTGCATGTTCTCTTAAAAGAAAATCTAAGATCTTTGGACGGGGCAAGTTTTCAACTTCTATCATATCTTCCGTGAATATTTTTAAACCTTCTTCGGGGTGTTCCTTTAATATCCAGTCAGAAAATTTAAATATTAAGTTAATATGTTCGGATCCTGGAGTTAAGAGAAAAAATACGTTATTACAAAAAATATATATTAGTATTTTCAGTATTAGTAAGCACTCTGTAGGTTAGGTAGGTATGTATATCTAAATATATTTATTTTATGAAGTAACTAAGTTTTGAGCTGAATAAACTTCTTCTATTCTATTATTTTAACACTTACCAAGTTTTTGCAAATAATTCTTAGTTTCACGATAGCCCTCCAAGCTGGAATCTGATTGTTTCGCATGGTCCCTCAGTAGCTGCAACGCTTTTGTGTGTTCTCCTTTAGTTTCATATAGAATTTTTAACTCTCCGTATTTCCGATGATGGAGCAATGTTTTCTCAGCCTCGTCCAACCGACAGTTATTTAATCGCAGTAGAGGAGCGATGAATGCGTCATTTGTCTACAACATAGGTCAATATGAATACATAACGAGCATTAGCTGGCTATTGAGCTTCCGATTGACTATTCCTGATGGTCAATCGGAAGCTTTGTTTATTTTCATTGTTAAATATTATTCATAATTTCAGAATAATAACAAATTTGTCCCATTTAGATAATATAAGAAATCTATTCAAATAGTGGACCGCACGAATCCTCACGAATCATTTCTACGATTTTTTCTTCATGTATCAAATTTGTAGCACATTAATACTACTGCAGGTATGCTTTAATGAACTCGCCTGGCTGGCTACTGTCCCCAAGACTAGTGGTAGTCTTGAGGGTAGTAGCCAGCTAGGCTAGGGAGGTGGCTCCCTCTCGATAAGTACCTACCGGTGTGGTTCGGCAGTTGCACTCAAGAGACAGTCCCTTTCTATGGTTAATGTCAGCGACAACACAGCCCCCAAGAGGCTTATGTGCTTGCTCGTCGCTTTCAGGTTACACATAAGTCTATACACAGAGACAATAATGCTCAATGGTAAATCTATTTACCTGCAAATAGCACTTCAATAAGGTGGTATCGATCAACTCCAGCTGCTGCGCTACGCTCCTTTGGCTCCCAGTCCCTTCTTGACTCCCGCTCTGTTCCGACTTAACACTGTGACCAATCCATAGCCTAATTTCACTGAGATACTTTATAAGCGCATTCAACGCATTCTCCAAGTCTTTTCCCTTTAATTTAATACTTTTCACACCATCTATATCAGTCTTGCCGTCCAACATAGGGAACAATTTAATAACTTCGGCGGGATCAGTGTTCAGTTTCATAAACTCTTTCATAGATTGCGCAAACTGTTTGTTATGGAATAATTCCAGAGCGTACAGCCACTGGATAGAATGTATTTTTTGTTTCTTTTCTTCTTCGGAACAGTCTGATAAGCTCTGTTCAAGAATTGATTACAAAATTTTATAGGTACGTCAATATTTTTCTCGTATTATATTTAGATTAAATTTAGAGATAAATAAGTATATTTAAAAATAACAGTGAACTTACACTCAGTAATATACGCATAGTTTCCTTGCGATTTTTAATAGACCAAGGCATGTTGTCAAATTAATAACACCACACGATAACTATACGAAAAACTAGAAATATCAGCGTATTGTAGATAAAAATATTTTCACTTACATTCAAATGGGTAATAATCAGGGCTTCTCTCGCTTTAATTTTGCTATGAAACATGGTTAAAACTAATGGATCTTCAAAGCAAGCTTACAGATTTAATAGAAAAAGGTAACTGACTGATTCTAATTCAGTTTTTTTGTTCGTTTGAAAAGTGTCATCGAGACTGTTCTTAGCCAATTTACAAATGGCATTAATAATTTTATATGTGGGTAAGTGCACAATTGTTAGAAAGAAAGTGTTTGTAGCCAGCTATTATCAAGTACTAAATTAATACACAACCGCAGGACGAAATCCCCGCCCCCGCGCCCGCGCCGCGCCGCACCGCTATTCGTCCATATAAACAAAATACACAATAAGATAACACTCGTTTATATATTTTGCTGGCGTAAAGCGAAAATAACAAGCACCCTTCTAAATGATTATGTTTTTCCTGTTAACATCTATGTTAATAACTTTTTTTTATTATCATTCATTACATATACAGTAATTAGTAGTCAGTTTAGTGATTATATTACAAGAACAATAGAGCTAATGATATTATCACAGCTGTGGGTTTTATATAAGGGTTAATATTGTAATTTTTAAATCCTTACTTTTTTTAAGCAATCCCAATAAATTGTTTTGAATTAATTATGTTTAACTAGTCCGTAAGTACTGTAAGTATACATACATACAGTGGACCCCCGTAATCGGTCACGTCTAACATGTGTATTTATATTTTATAACTAGCTGTTCCACGCGGTTTCACTCGCGTTCCTGGGATAAAAAGTAGCCTTATAACCTTCGGGGATAATGTAGTTTCCTATTAGTGAAAGAATTTTTCAAATCGGTTCAGTAGTATCGGAGTCTATTCAATGCAAACAAACAAACAATCAAATAATTCCTCTTTATAATATTAGTATAGATAGCACTCACGAAACTTGGTAGAAGTACTCCCCCAAGGATCTCCACGATGGCTGATCTTGCGCTACCCGCATCCAGCGAAGAAGTACATTATGGGTAGGTATTGATACGCAAATAGTATTCGTAAGAAAAAAATATCTTTTCAAAATTCAACTCCTAAGAGGCCTAAGAGATTGAGCCACCAGAGATGATCTATGCTGCGTTGCGAGGAATGTGTTTAAAAAAATACATTCCACAACTTAGCTACTCTGGTGGATGCTCAGCCTTAAGGTGATACAACCTTTAACCTTCATAAATATGCAATTATAGAGTTATACCTATATCTAATGGACGAGTAGCGGCAAAACACGTTAGTATATATTTATTATTAATATTTTGGAAAAATATTTTTTTTAAATAATTAATTGTGTAGTATTTTAATTACCGGTTTTTACACAATACGCTGATATTTTTTAGATATTCCAGTATTCACACATAAACGTCACTCTGCCATTTACAATGAAACAATAACTCCAACTTACTGATTACATACATAGTAGGTATATTAACAAGGAAAATTGTCAGGAAAATATTCATGCCAGTTGCAAAATCGCAGATTTGTGTCCTTTTAGTATAAGGTATTAAACTGCTACAACAAAGTACATTCGAATATTTTATTTAGTGTAGTCTATGGCGTTACTAACCGTTAAATCTATTGCAATTTGAAACTGTTTGTCTTTCAACAACTGCTGCGTTTGTTTGGTGATATCCACTGAGCTTAGGCACCAGACTTGCCCGACAGACGCTACAAATATCAAACCTCGCTTACATCTGAAACCATTCCACATATTTTATTTTATATTTTATAACTTGAAGATAATAAGTGATACATAACCGAAAGTGGTACTTAAGCACACAAAACCTAGAATGGAATTAAAGAAAAATACAAAGACAATACTTAGACAATTTTCGTACAGAGAAAAAACAAAACACAAAATATATAAATTTTAATATATTATCAAATATACTTGTCATAAAATAGTTTTAACAAATCACGGTTTTTATTGTCATCAATGGACAGGGCGACGATAAGGTTTCAAAACTGATCATGCTTCAACTTTGTTGATAGGTAAATATCTAATATTATTTGTAAGTCAATAATTATTTGAAAAATAAATAAACATTGCATAATACCTATACATTAGCCTTGCTTTGTTGAGTTCAGGTAAGGTCTGTATAAACAAGGCAGGCTCCACTGCCTGCACCACCACTTCATCTTGTAACAAACCCAGAACAAATGGTTCATCCCATACTAAAAACGAAATATCAATTCTGCAATCTTTACTAATATTATAAAAGCTTGTTTATTTGTTACCAGCTGTGTAAGCTGAACATAGGCTACTTTTTATCTCAGGAATGTGGGTGAAACCACGGAGAACAAATTCAGACTCGCGATCATTCGCCGAGAGTTTTGTGTTTTATAAGCACCCTATACATATATAAATATGAATTTTTCTGCAACATAAATAATTTGAGCAATAATAATATCACTACCATTATCCACCAATATTGTACACACGGCCATAGATCAAGCTACACACTGCGGCACGTTATGCGGTTGTAATAGGAGCTATTTTGCAACAAAAATGTGTAGCTTGATCTGTGACCGTGTGTACAATATGTTTCAGTAGTCTTTGGTCTTCACTAATTTAAAAAAAAAACAAAATCACTAATACCTACAGCAAACCCTTCTTTAACAGTTAATATGTATTCTGAAATCTTACTTACAACTTGCTATTTTATTGACATTAACTAGGTCAGTTATATAACATAATATAATTTGAGTATTGTTTGCTCACCTACTGCAATAGGTGCCTCATTCCACTTAATACTTTTATTTCCTGCAATAGGAGCCTCATTCCATTCAATACTTTTATTCACTGCAATAGGTGCCTCATTTGATTTCATACTTTTCTCCTCTTTAATAATCTTGGGCTCCTCTACAAGAACAGAACTGTTATCCCGTCCCAGGAGGAAGGATGTCTCAGAACACTTAGTTATAGTTGGTTCCAAAGATCTAGAGCTGCCTGTTGGGAACAAATCTTTTGGATTTCGTGATGATAGCTAAAAATTTAAGTAGGTACTCATTATTATCAGATTAGAACATTTTTTTTTTAATCAAATAGGCAAAGGCCACTTACGTCATACAGCATGTATTCAGCCTTGAACCCAACACAGATATACTGTTGACCCCAAGCCATAACCTTAGGTACATCAGGTATTGTGAAGTCAAATAAAAGTTGCTTAAATTCTCCATTCTTCCCACAATACAATTGCAGCTTTCTCCTAACAGCAACACACAAACGAACAACTGAACTAGACTCTCCAGTCATTAATGTTGTGGGCTGAAATTGGATTAATAATTATAATAGGGTAGTTTCCTGACTAATCAAATCAGCTACTTTTTAATAAATGTAAAAATGACAGTTTATATGTAATTTTGTATGAAATACTACACTATCAACATCATAGATTCACAGCATTTAATGTTATAGCGGTTCTACTGGTAATTTTAAATCATAAAAAGCTTTTAGATGTTTTATGCATTGATTAGTGTTTGGTCATTGATTTTTGACACTCAACTAGCCTAATAAAGTAGAAAAACCTGTGGTAAAACATGTAATGTTTACTTTATACATGTGTTACACAGCATTTTTAGCTATGTATATAATAGAGTGAAACATAATTAATTTTATTAAGTACATACTTATAAAACAGTTAATCAGTATAAATAATATAAATTTATGAATTCTTATTCTTACCGTATTATCTAATGCAAATAATGAAGCACCTTTTGTTTGTTCAAATGTTTTTACCATTGGAAAATTTACACCATTTATATTATATGTAGATAAAACTGAGTCAGTCAAACAGAGCAATAAGTTGCTTTCTGTAAATTGAAATCACAAAAACTGTTATGAAAAAAAACACATGGTTGAGGCTATCAAAGTTTTTGTGGTTCACTTAGACCTAGCTAGCTGGCTGGGGCATTCATTATTTTCAGAAGTCCTTTAAATTTATCAGATTTTGAGAGGTAAGTAGTTGATTGATTAGTATACTACATAGTATATTATTATTAATTAACTCTGTGGTGGAACTAAATTTTTAACACCTAACCATATTTGCATCCATACTAGGTAGGTTAGAAGGGCATCCACGCCAAAACTTACTAGAACTTGGCCAATAGGTACACTGTCACAAGCGTTTACAATATAATTTGTATTCATATACAAATTATAGTTACCTGGTATAACTTCAATTTGTTGTATTGGTTTTTTACTGAAGTTTTTACAATAACGTAGCAGCTGTAGCTCGTACTTCTGGTTTCCATTATTTTCTGATAATAAGTACATCAACAAATGTCCTTGCCTTGTCCCCAGCAGCAAATTATTATCTGAAATTATCACAAACTAAAACATTAATTTAGTTGATTGGCAATGTAATTTTCAACTATAACATTAGTAGCAGCATTGAAAATAACATGTAAAATACATCTTTCAAATGCCTTTAACTTTTCATTAACAGATGATCTTCGGTTGAATCTTCTGCAAGTTTAAATAACATAAAACATACAATTTGAAAAACTAGTTTCACAGGCTACCTCTGTCCATTACTGAGATGACAATATACCTGATATAAGTTCAGTAATAGGGCTTCATATGAACAAATCTGTTTGTATGTACCATGACCATGATGTCAATAATATTGAGTGTTAGGATATATTATAAATGAAAGTAATATAGGTATTTTAGTACTAGGTATATTATTTATTCTATGGTACTAGGTACTGCTTCATAATTGTCAAGTTGGTCTAGGGGCTATTGCCGAATTATGTCTCATGCATGATTATAGTATTTTTTTACTTTGTTTACAACTGCGTAGCTTAAGGAGTGGGAGTGTAGCTAGACTTTTAAATTGCTCACCATACGCAGCAATTGCTTCTATCTGCACTGTTGCATTAAGTAAATGAGACACTTCATATGCTTCGTGCATGGTTGATTTGAATTTATATAATAGATTACAGATTTTTCAAATTTTATACTATGCAGACTCAATGATTGTATCTCCTGCCCGTGCTACCTTAAACCTTTGTTTTGACACAGCGATGTGTTTTAATCCGTCACAAAATGATAAACCTAACAATTGCGAAAAACAAACTTTTAATACACTTTAATAGTATCGAAAAACGTTAGACAGTTTTTTTTCCCATTTCTCTTTTTAGTTTAGACATCTTTCATTTTTACAAAAGTCAAAACTAAAACCACAAAAACAAAAACATTGTTGTTTATTCAATTCGACAAAAGGCAGGCAAAAGTACAGAGCCATACAGCCTTGTCTTATTTGGTACTAGATTCCGCCCGGCGGTTTCACCCGCGTTCCCGAGGTGTTAATCTAGGTTATAAACTATCTGTGTTCCAAATCCGTTCAGTAGTTTTTACGTGAAAGAGTAACAAACATCCATCCATCCATACTCACAAACTTTCGCATTTAAAATATTAGTAGGATAATGGTTAGTGATTTTAGTCTCAATTACAATCAAATAGAGTTTTATTTATAAAGACAAAAATAAGTAATTTGACGTGTCAAGCGTAAGCTTTCCTCCTGGTACTTTAATCTGTGCACTATACATACACGTAATCGTTTCGTTTCACTTCATTCATTGACGGAGTTCATTGGTGTGTCCATGGTGTGTCATTGGTTCCCATGTATTGGACAAAATACCACAGATAATCTATACTTAATAACAATATTATAAAGAGGAAAGATTTGATTGTTTGTTTGCATTGAATAGGCTCCGAAACTACTGAACCGATTTCAAAAATTCTTCCACTAATAGGAAGCTACATTATCCCCGAAGGTTTATAGGCTACTTTTTATCCCGGGAACGCAAGTGAAACCGCGCGGAACAGCTAGTATTTAAGAGGGTATAACCCAAAAGTTCGTGTTTTAGACATTTTTCTAAGCAAATATCTTGGTGTTGTGAAGAGATCAACTGAAATAATTTGCTGTTTTGGGAAAATAAAGTCTTAATCTAGTGCATGATTTAAAGCAAAAATATTTATAATGGATAGTTTTTGCAAAATCATTCAATCTCTTCATAAGGTTTTCCGAAAATTTGCGATAGAGTTATCTTTCGCATCCAGTAGAACTGTTATAATGAGCCTATATATTTTATTTTATGCATTTTACTGATAGAATATATAGTCTTAAAGTGCATCATAGGCTTTCTTTTTTAAAAGGTTGCGTTTGCTTATTTTAAAATAATCCTACAAAATTTGTAAATCGGTCCACTTCAATTTTTTTTTTTACATGGAATTGAAGTCATTTAAACATAATGTATCTTATTTTATCAAAGAACAAGTCTTAGTAAATATGTAGGTTTTTTTTTAGTCTGTAAAAGTGATTCAGTTATTTTTGACGATTTTTTTAAAAAGACTATATATTCGGGCGCACAAAACTCAAACTACAAGGATTTTTAAATAATGCTCATAAAATGGCATGCGCTAAACAACTTGATTTATTTTATGTATGTAAATCAATGTTTGTGTGTTTGTCACATAATATGTGTAAGGAACACATCCCATTCATCCGATTGCAATAAAACTTTGGAGAGTTGATGTGACCAAGAAGATATAAATAGGGATTGCAAATATATGGTGGGGTGTAAATATCTATATGTCACCGTATAGTTGTGAACACCGTTAGTTTATAATCTATCTCACAAGATTGTAAACTGTCGATACATTGTTAACTGTGCCATACTGCTTACAATATAACGTATTGATTTTTGATAGTTCATAATCTATCCATTGCAAACCGTTAAATTATGAACTAGCAAAATACTTGAGTGCGACGAAACGAACACTGCGTGCTAATTAGTCGAACGTCATGTGCCCCGCGCTGCCATCTTTGGCTGTCGTCAAAGATGGCAGATGGTTAACAAGAAGCTGTTTTTGTAGGTTTTAAATAGTTTATTAAATAATGATGTTGATGGATATGTCCATCAAAAAGTAAATGTACGTTGATCTCATTGATGAGCATTTACTTTTTTTTACTCCGAGATCGAGAGATGATTCACAATTTTACTAACCGACTTAAAAAAAAGGTGGTTAAGAATTCGCTTCTGTTCAATTTCTGTATGTCTGTGTGCCTGTTTGTCCGTCTTTCACGGCAAAACGGAGCGACGAATTGATGTGATTTTTTATGTGGAGATAGTTGAAGGGATGGAGAGTGACATAGGCTACTTTTTGTCTCTTTCTAACCCCTCACTTCCCTAAAATGGGGGGTGGAAGATTGTATGGAGCATTCCGCAGTTTAGGTAGAAAGCTAACAATTGGTATGCGGACTATTTGTGACTATCAAAAAAATCATGCATCATTTATTTTTCGAAATCTGCCCCCAGCCCCTAAAATAGGGGATGGAAATTTGTGTGAGACTCTGCAAAATTAGTACTGAAAAAAAAGTTACGTGGAAAATAGTTGGGTAAATAGGTAGTTGTAGGTAGGTAGGGGTAAGTAGGGTAGATAGAGGTAGGTAGGGGTAGGTAGAGGTAGGTAGAGGTAGGTAGGGGAAGGTAGAGGTAGGTAGGTATAGTTAGTTAGGTCCCAGTTGTTCTCAGGGCAGGACAACGTCTGCCGGGTCAGCTAGTTTAATATAAAATCTTCTCACGTCCATCGTCAAAATACTATGTAGATCGAATTATAATAAATAGTGCACACCTTATTTGTGTATGGAAGTATCTCAGCGTACTTACCTGTAGTCTATGTTGAAAGTAATATAGTCTAGTACTATAGTTGAAACACGTATTTTCTTTATTTCATACCAAAAGCCTAAATATGAATTTTCAGATCCATAGATTGAACAATTATGGATTGCCCATACAAACATTCTACCCCTATTTCACCCCTTCAAGATTTTTTTTTGAGACATAACATAGCCTATGTTATTCCCTAAGACATAATCTATCTCCTTGCCAAATTTAATAACTACGAAAGTTAAGCTACGAAAAGGTAACAAACAAACAAACATAGTTACTTTGGCATTTATAATATTACTAGCTGACCTGGCAGACGTTGTCCTGTCCTGAGAACAAAAATAAAACTGACCTACCTACCTATCCCTACCAACTCCTACCTACCCCTACCTAACTACCTATCCTATGTCCTTCTCCTGGTTCTAAGCTATCTCCCCATCAATTTTCAGCCAAATCAGTTCAGCCGTTCTTGAGTTATAAATAGTGTAACTAACACGACTTTCTTTTATATATAGGTATATATTATATAAGATTATAGTATGGATTCATCAAATTATTCCTCAAACCTCTGATTTTAAACACATCTATTTTTGTAATCAAATATACCCCTATACCAAAAAAAAATAGACAGGAAAAGAATATTCTCTAAAAATAATAACGTGTTTCGGGTTAATCGTATTGAAAGTAGATCAATGCCTGAAAAATCGCTAAATGGTCGCCTTTGTTTCATTTTCGTACTATTTTGAACAGGATAGAAATTATATAATATTATTATGGTGACTATATTTTCAAAGTTAATCTAAAAAGTATCAACATTTTTATGCATACTATAGTCCAGCGCTCACGAGCTCACGACCTTACGCACATAGAGTAGCATTTCACGCACACAGAGTGACATTGCAGTGTGCGTTTGCATTTCGTCGCTCTAGAGATCGCGTAGCATATTGACTTGTCATATTTAGAATGTACGCTCTTAATAAAACTCAAATACAAGTTTTTTTTTTTTTTTAAATTAAAACGCAATGTCACTCGCAAGTTGCCGCCAAAAAGTCAATCTTTCTCTTTCTTCTTAGGGTTCCGTACCTACCTCAAAAGGTAAAAAAAGGAATCCTTATAAGAGTTATAAGATCACTCTTGTCCGTCTGTCACGATTTTCTCAGGATAGTGTTCTGAGGAATCCGTTTTAAAAAAATATACAGGTTTTTTTACCTTCTATAGTGTAAAATTTATGAGGGTATCCAAATTTTTTACTTGTCACTACGTAGGTGTGGCTGGGTCTAAACAACTGTCAAAATGTACTGAAAATTTTAAAAGAAAATACGAAAATTCCTAGTAGGTACCTATTTTCACATTTTTAGGGTTTCGTACCAAAAGGTGCAACCGGAACCCTATTACTAAGCCTCTGCTGTACGTCCGTTCGTTCGTCTGTCAGCGGGCTGTATCTCATGAACCGTTTTTTTTCTAAATACATTCTTAAATATATAATTATTTATTTATATAAGTATACCTATATTTACAAAAAAAAAAGTAGTATATGTAGTATATCAGTTATCTGGTTTCGATAGTACAAGCTCTGCTTAGCTTAGGATCAGATAACCGTGTGTGAAGAATGTCCCAGAATATAATTACACCCAAACTCAGGACAAAGAGACTTGTTGATGCACACAAATGTTAGTCCTGGATGGGAATCGAATCCACGATCGGCGGCGCGATAGGTGGTGTCATAACCAACTGCGCCAACTGGCCTGTAAAATAACAATAAAGGTGCCCCCCTGTTTTGTGTATATGTTGAGTTTTATTGGTGGTATTTAGTTAATTAAATATGAATACAAGTGCACCAGTGATGTGAAATGATTACGTGTATAGTGGCTTTTCAAGTACCTAGATTATTTTCTATTTTATGACAATAGGGTAGTTGACACTATCAAAAATAAATGACCAAACACTAACTAATGCATAAAACATCTAAAAACACGTGGAAATATCAAATATGTTGTACATTTAATGATTCTTATGATTTTTAATTACCAGTGGAACCACTAAGAGTAGATGATTTGATGCTGTGAAACTATGACGTCATAGTGTAATATTTCATACAAAATTCCATATAAACTATCGTTTTGACATTTATTAAAAAGTAGCTGATTTGATATGTCAGTCAACTACCCTATCCTTGCACATCTGCGTGGGACTGCCATGGATACAGGAATTGACCAAAGAGAATAATAAAATAACCGGAATTTACTTTTTCCATGGTGTCACAAGGACACTGGATAGACACAAAGTCCATGGTGACTGTGTGGTGACTAGAACATACACGGGCGGCGCGGCGGTATCACCAGACACCAAAGGTATACACTACTGTAGGGAATAGAATAATGTAATATATAGAAATGAACATGAAATAAAAAACCAACATTACTATTCATTTAATATTTACTTTATAATTATGTTATTTTCATTCATAACTAACAACGATATGGGTGTTACGACATATTCAAATTCAGTAAAACAAATATTAAAACAAAATACAAAGTTCACTCACTATTAAATTTAATTTTACAGTAATAGTAATAAGAAACTCCTTTTACTTTTAATAATTTATATAAGTCATAACTCCATTTCAATCTATGTATATATGGAAAATTCTCATGTAGTAAACGTGCACGTAAATCGTGGGAGTGAGAATTCAGTGGGATAAAGACGTTCATTATCATCGCTTCAATCATTCAGGTCACTAGTAATGTCTTAAACTTTTTACACAGAGGGTCTTTAGAAGCAACGTCGATTAAAAAATTCATTTTAAGATAAGACTTAATAAAATATGTGTATCTAAACTACCGTGTCTCTCGGTGAGTCCTCTAGGTCCAGTGACCTCCTGTGCCGACGACTGCTCGCTCGACGTAAGGCTACGGCGAAATGCACCAGCAGCGCCGCACCGCCTGCATCGCCTGCACTGCACCGCTCACTCTCACCTCACCGATTACTTACTCAACAGTCATACCATTAATGTAATTATAATATATTTACACGAATTATAAAGGTGTTTCAGCAAATCAATAGCCTTAATGACGACAACTAAGCTCCTACTATGTGTGATTTGAAATCGATGCGCCGAGCGCTTTACTTAAAATACAATAATTTATAAGTAATTAGTAGAATATTGGTACGTAATAATAATATAAAAGTCAATTTATTCCATATTTCAGGGTCCTGGTGTCAATATATTCAAATTTCTAATGTTTGAATTTTGTTTGAAAGATAATTTTACGTGAGCTAAACATTAATCCCAATGTCCAAAAATAATATTTTTCAACCTAAACAATTATAGAATCCCACATTTTTTATATATTAGCTCGTTATGATTACATAATATGCGAAGCTGGATATGTGTAGCTGTGACTTGGTCCAAAATAGTCCAAAAGTTGTATTACAAATATTGTATCATACAGCCCGTGACGCTAAGCTGCCTTCAGTGGGGCTACCGCGTAAGAAAATTGGTAATGAACGTCATTAAATTTGACTTAATTATCTGGGATTTTATACTAATAACAATATACGCCAGGCAATTTACGAGTCAATTGATGGTTTAATGGACCCATTACATTGTTCGCGTATTCGGAAAATATAACAGAATTCCAGAAAATTAGAGCCAGTTTCAGTGAAGTTCTTTTCCTTTTTTTATGCGGCAGGCCCACTGTTTTGGGATAATACACAAGTTCCGTAATATAAAGAGACGCAAGAGGTAATCGAGTGGAATCGATAAAGTTTGCATATAGGCTACATCTACACCAAGAATAAAAGATTTTGTTAATCTATACTTAAAGGTTTTAATACCTTCCCTAATTTGTAACTGTACGCCAAATCGAAGTGCAAAATGAAATTACTCAAGTACTTAAAACTATGACAATGAAATTTATAGCGTTATTTTAACATTGTTTTCATAAATGACTACTAATAACCATAGTGTTCAATGACAAATTTTTATATAATAAGAAATATCATTTTATTGAATATAGAATACAATATTATCGAAAAACTATGTTGTTACATTAGGACACCGACAGTGCTATTAAATAGGTACATAATATTATTTATCCAGCACTGGATACGACAAGGTACACCGCAAAAAATGCCTAACACAGAGTTGCCGAAAACAAATATCTATATGTAGTTAGTCTAAAAATTTATATTCTCTGAATGTTTATACAAATACATAATATTCTGAGATATCGTTATTATAAATTATCTTGAGAGATCAGTTTATGCTAGTTATAAAAATTTACAAGTATGCTCCCTATGTCTGCAACAAAATGTTTCATCTGCTAAGTTTCATCGTTGAAATAACAACACTAGGCATACGTTTCGTACGTGTTTCATGAGTTAATACGTTTCAACAATAAATACACTAATGCACTACTTATATGTCATCCCTACTGATTACACGGCCCAAGCAAGGTTACGCTCCTTACTAATGTATCATGTGGCTATCTCTCAATAGGTGATTTAAGTGAAACAAACATGTGACTCCTCTCGTGTGGATCTCGAGGGACATCCATTTTCCACCAACTACAATCAATACTACAGATAAAAGCAAAATAGTTTAAAATAAACAGATAAATGGACAAGATAATACAAATGAATATAAAACATAACAATTTATCCAGACGATAATCTGTCGTTTACCAAATAAACATATTTAAAACTCATGTATTTAAGGTATGTACATAAAGAGACAATTTGAGCTTACAAAAGTACAAAGTAATCACATCGCGACGGTTTAGAATCTACAGTGGATTTACCCTTCTCACCGACTACGACAGCTCAAGCTTTATCGACAATTACACTACAGTATCACACGATTACTCGCCGAAAACACCTATTATGCATGTAATTTTTCCCGATGGCCAACACGAAAAGAACTATCACTAAAATATAGCATACGAACGACCCTCGAAGCGTCGAGGAGGGCCGCGGCGCGACCGGATCGTCGCGGGAGCACTGCACGGGGACGCGGCTAGAGCGGCCTCTCGCGGCGTCGCTCGGGAGGTGCCGGTGCCGGCGCCGCGTCTACGAGCCGCCCGGCGACCCGCTCGGCCCGCTCGCCGCCACCGCCGCCTCACCTGCGTGCGGGACACGGTTATACTGAGTGCCTGCGCCCGCCCCTGCCCCCGCCCTGCGCCCGCGCCTACCACCTACCTGGCGCGTCGTGGTCCGCCGCCGCCGCGGCCGAGGCGCCGGGCGCGTCGGCGGCCGCCGGGGGCGCGGCGCGCGGCTTCAGGAAGTCATTGAGCGACGGCTGGATGCCCAGCTCGTACTCGGTGAAGTTGAACAGAGGCGGCAGCGAGCGACCGTTTGGCAGCCGCGCGGTCGGCTCGCGCAGCTCGTCGAAGAAGCTGTGCGCGCACGCCTGCAGCGGGGACAGCCGCGCGCCCGGCGTGTACTCCAGCAGCCGCGACACCAGCGAGATCGCGTCCGGCGGCGTGCACGCGCGGAACACCTGCGCATATATAAACTTACCTAAGTATATGTGTATTCTACGACTACACTACCACTACACTACACACCGGGACTCACCCATCCTCACTCGCACGAGGTGGTCTCATTTAGAGCATCAAATTTCGATCTCAACATCCATAGTGATAACGTTTAGCGATCCATTTAAACAATTTAACATACCACACTAACGGATCAAAAAAGAAACGTAAATTACAAACATTTACAAGGTTATTGGTTAGAAAACAGGTAATTATTAAATATTGATGTATGATTTAGTTGTAAACGAATACGAGCATGGTGTATGCGGCGCTGCAATGCAAGTTTGTTTCTGCAGTTAGGATAAAACTTAAGAGGACATCCGCGAGGAGGTATATGTAGGGGCATTCTTCCGATATAAAATTGCTTAATAAGTAAATAATTGCTTCAGCCTTGGGCATTCAGTGTAGTTAAAAACTCAATCGCATAACATAACTTATGTTATTTTAATTATTTAAAAAAAAACTTCTATTTGGAAACATCGTTCTATTTTTCCTGTAATATTTACATCAACTGTAATTATTTCCGATTTTTTGCTTTGCGAACTTCGGAGATTTTGTCAAAAAACTCCTCTTATGTAATGTAAAAAACGAAGCCCTTTCATAATGATACTTATTACTATTTGAACTTGTAGCCCGATTTAATGATGATTGAAATGATGAAATGAAAATTCGGTCCCCCATTTCGAACCCAAAGAAAAAAAACATATAAGTATTTTAAAAAAAAAATTGCATTATTTAAAATTATTCCAAATTTCCAACCAATATGTGGTTGTAGATTGTGGTTGCAGAAATACAGCTGTGACAGACGCACAGACAGACGATGTTATAAATTTTAAAAATGTTTGTACCACCCACAAGCAAACAAGCATATAGTTCGATGGTGTTAAGCAGTTACCATAGCCTAGTGACGATCAATAACCTTTTCATGTCATGTCGCAAAATATCAATGAAAAGTATTAGTAGAATAGATAGATTTTTTCTAAAACCTGACTTGTACACTAAGGGCCGTAAGATCGATCGACGTTTAAACTATCGTTTATCTATCGAAATCTAAGGTAAAATGTAATCTGTGGTTTAAACTATTGTTTTAAGTAACAAATATGGACAGATCGGTTAAACTTAAACGATTAATCCCATACGGCAGTACTTTCTAATAAGTTTTTTTTATGGTGAAATTTGACATTGACATTGGTGTAACAGTTCACTACTTTCTTGATTATATGGCATTAGATACGTTTTTTACACAATTCTGCCAGTGTCAGGGTCATACATCTTGAGGGAAATGTCAAATTATGATAGTTTAATCCATTATCGGGAGGTTAAACCCTCAAAAAGGATAGTTTAAATTAATCGATAGTTTAAACTATCATTCATCGATCAACTGCCGTTGATCTTATGAAATAATCAGAGACGGGAGATTAAACTCTCTGTCGTGGTTTAAGCTACGATTGATCTTACGGGCCTAACTGTGACATAACTGAGTTAAAGAATGTGAAAGTGATTTAATGTGCCAGATTAAAAGGATTTGTTTGCCATACTGAGAACCAACAAGAAGAATATCACTTATAAAGTGGATTAGCTGCATATTAGCTGGATGGTCCACATTTTGAATTTTAAGCCAATATTTCACAAATTTTAATTCCAATTTGAATCGCCTATGGGACGTAATTCTTGTGATTTGCGCATGAAACTTAAGTAACAATCCATTAATAAAAAGGCGAAACTGATAGGCTTTTAAAGTATAGCCGTCATACATATCGCTCCCTTCGCGACTGACCGAGATTACTAAGCGAGTGGACGAAGCGATAATGTCCTCTTAAATGTAATAATGCAGGCTAACTGAGTAGTAATAAGAAACAAATTGCACACAGAACCGCACTGTACGAATGCACACTGAACACCAACAAACAATTTGCGGTAAGAAACAGCGTCAACCGATTAGTTATGTGTGACTTTCTAGTCGTCAAACATGCTAAAGTCTTTCTTAAATTCGTAGCTAACGACACTAAATGCCTTCATTATCTCTCTACGTGAACGAATTCATAAATAAACTTTTGTTGGATACTTATTATTTTGAATAACAATTCCTAGAATTCTATTTTGTAATTGGGATGTATGTCTCATTGCAAGCCAACGGAATGAAACAAAAACAACAGACTTGAAGGCATTTAGGGATTATAGTCGAGCAGAATCTTACTCTAATGCGCTGGTGGTCAGTGGCAGTCTTGGGCATGGTCATACGCTCCAACATGAACTGCAATGACGCGCGCCTTTTAATTATACACTATATCACCACAAACCACAACCCGCAAAAACATACCAGTGATACAAAATCAAAACGAAAGTCTAGGTGCGTATCTATTATATTGTCGTATGGTTCAGCGAAATAATTGCTCCATAAGTGAACGCGTGCTGCGCGTGCACTTCGTTGAAGAATTGCAAAGTTATATTAAAACGGACACATAATGAATACGCACCAAATGGAAAGACATATCCTAACGACACAAGTTTTATAATTGTGCTGTGGACGCAATATTGTAAACCCTATCTAATCTCATATATATCTTCTCTGTTGCCCATAGCAATTAAATAACTCGTACTGTTGAGTTATTTAATTTATGAAATTTAAGTCAATGGACTCATGAAATAATACCTATTGTTGGAACTCTAAATACCTACAATACTGTTAAAATATGATAACTTTAAGTATGCTTTCTATGGTGTATTATACTGTATGAGTCAAGCATTCTACATAATAATCACTAAGAACAATTTAATTAGTAGCTACTACACAAAGTATGTAGCTATAATATAACCCAATTTTTATTTTTAAGAGCTTACCTTTGCCCATGGGTGACTCTTAATTTGTGGGAATTTAAATTCTGTGTAATTTGGATTCATCTCTCGAATTTGTTCTCGTGTCGGTGTACCGAGTACCTGTAAATGAAAAGATAACTTCTTGAACAGAATACGTCATTCCATACCAGCAATTTCATCATCTAACTAGTTTGAATCCCCAGTGAGTACATTGCTTATAAAGATTATTTATTCATCTGCCATACCCTATGGGGTGGAAGTTTCCTCAATATGAACCATTTTTTATAATGGAACCAACTCTCATATTCAAGAGAACTTAGGTACATGTCAAAAAGAACTGCAGGTCAATTAGAAAATATAAATCTTTTGACTTATATTGCTTAACATGTTCGGGACTTGAAAATTGCCTGATTTTAAGCAATGTACTTTGGAACTTAAATTCCCATAATAATATGATTCGAGTAGCATAGTGTTTTCAGATGGTGTTTTCTTAATTTCAGGATCAATGGCTGATATATTAAGTGTCATGTCATAGTTACTTGAATAATAAACCAATAAAATCTCTAAGCCAACAGACATGTTACAAAACTAGTATAGAGTAAAAATAATAAAAGTACCTTGATGATCTCAACAAGTTGGTCGACTCCAGAGTCGCCCGGGAATATTGGTTGACCCAACAACAGTTCTGCTACTACGCAGCCAGCGCTCCACACATCTGTAACGGAAAATTAATAAATGAGACGTTAAAGCAGGTGTCAACAAAATTGTATTCAGGAACGCGGGTGAAACCGTAGGTCGGAAACAAGAGAAATACAAAATGATCCAGTTCTTGGACATTAAAAGACTAAATACTCATTAAGAGTAACATTTTTTTACAGATTAATCACTCACCAATTTTTGTAGTATAATCTATGGCGCCAAATATAAGTTCAGGAGCACGGTAGTATCGCGAGCAAATGTAGGAGACGTTGGGCTCTCCGCGGACGAGGTGCTTTGCGGAACCGAAGTCGCAGAGCTTCAGCACGCCGGTCTTCGGGTCAAGAAGGAGGTTTTGTGGCTTGATGTCTCGGTGGCAGATGCCCAGCGAATGGATATATGCAAGACTTCTGAACAACTGGTACATGTACAGCTGCAAAATAAATTATTGGATACGTCACTATCGTACTTCACAAAATAGCTAAATTAGTCATACAAACAATGAATACTAACCTTGATAAAACTAATTGGTATGGTTTGTTCGTCTTTGGAGTAGTGACGTGCAACTTTATACACAGTCTCGGGTATGTACTCCAGCACCAAATTCAGGTACACTTCGTCTTTCTGCAATATCATTATTAGTTCCAAAATGCACACATTGACACCAGTCCTGCAGGTATACAATACACATTTCCGACAAGAAATATTAACACCTATGTACCTAATGATAAGATTGAGCTATGTTTCGCTTGATACATCCTACATTTTAAAACTATTATTAAGTATCCGTGCATTTTAGCCATCGAATTTCACAATTTTTTTTTTATTTAATTAGAAAACCATTAATCAGAATGCAGATCAATAATAACTAATACAAATTGTAAATTATGTGTGTAGTTTCTGGATATTATTACTGTATTAAGTAAATTTAACATTAAGTATTAATCCGAAATGGGAAGCATTACTTGGCATATATTTGTTTGTATCATTGATACCACCAATGCTTAATATATGATTTTAGATAAAATAACAATGAACTCAGTAATCCAACACAAAATGTTTGCTTACGGTGGATTATTTTTGCTTAATTGAATAGCAATACATCATATAATATAAATAAAAAAATAATGTATATACTCCAAAACAGACAATTTGGAGTTTGCAAATTATATTAAAGTGCACAATTAGGTTTCAAAAATAGTTTTGGTTGTAGTATTGAGACAACATGATACTTTAGCTTAGAACGATTAGTGGGACAATTATATAACTTTGTTGCAATCGGTTTCAATCAATTTCAATCCATAAATCGTTAGAAATTTTACAATGTTGAAAATGATTCCATGAGCAATTAAGCACTATTTCAATATAGTTTTTAAAAAATTCAAAAACCCGCTATATTTAACCGATTGCAACAAAGTTACACATTGCCACACAAAGCGAAATCCTACTCCATTTATTTAAATTTTATATGGGATTGTTGTATGAAAAATTCGGACATAAATCGGATTTTCTAGTTAATCTATTGAGATAGTTGCTGGTAGGAAGTATGCATCGCAATTATTGCAATGCATTATCTATCATTTATAATTATTATTGGTATACTTAATCAATTATTTAAAAAAAAAACTCGAAATATTTTCTTTTATTGACATAGATGATTCCATGAAAAATACGTTTGTATTCTACAATGGATTTACACCTAAGTATTGTAAATAAATAGATTTTGGAAATAAAAATAATACAGTTTAACTGCGTTCAATTACATACATACATCCAACATCGCGTAGATGGCCTACACCAGTGAATTAGTTTTGGTTATTGCCACTTCTCTATGCAGCCACTCCACTCAAGGTTGACTTAGGTTAGGTCGAATGAACCAGATAATTGACTATACAAAAACATGTCTGCTCATTTTGTAACAAAACGTTTCGTATTTTATACATTAATATTATTATCATTTGGACCTTCAATATCTAACATAAAAAAAAAACAATAAAATTGCATGAATTCAGACAAGTGAGTGCAAATAAACCACGTTTAAGGCAATGAAACGCTAAGCTATCTGACAAAAGAAAACCAAAATAACAAGCAAGCAGCAGTTAGGATTGAACAAACAAAACTGAAATGGCTTAGGTATATTATATAGGTATATCGTTTGACTCTATAATGATAGCAATGGACGAACATAGTGGTGGGCTTTGGCTTGTTCAGATGTAAAAGCTCATATGACTGATAGATTACAGCACGTGGCGTGAAAAGATTTGCTCTCAATTAGATATGCACACAACTGCTTGACTGGCCTTCAAGTTACCGAGCGATATCATAGCAAGTTAATTAATGAGTTTACTTGAAATTTTGACATAAAATATAGTTCGGTAACCTTAGCCACATTTGATAGACCTAAATTGTGCGTTAGCACACTAGCGCAACAATCTTATTGGTTCATAAACATACTGCGACATCAAGAGACTGCATTGCGTTTAACATTGAGCTCACTGCCGCGGGCACTGCCGCCTTCCCCCAAATAAAACACACAAATTACACGAACCTTAATAAAATGTAGGTACTAACCAAATATGCAATATAAAAATAAAAGCCTGTTGTATTTTTTAAAGCAGACTGAAAAGAGATATCTCATGAGAGTACAAAGTACATATAAAATTACTTTCATATTTGATATATTAAGTGTTACTTATAATAAATTAGGTGAAACAAGATACAAAAAACATTTTAGTGTGTATAAAATAATGCACAAATATGTATAGGGTCATGCTAGCATGGATGGCATGCTTTTAGTAAAATATACACCCATTCATCACCCAGGTACTCTGTTCACAATTTATATGGGCTGGGGCAATGCCTATGTATACCTACTTGATCATTACATTATATCAGTTCCTCCACATTAAATTCATATCATCTTATTACTCAACTAGTTGTCCATCGTAGTTTCATCCAAATTCCCGGGATAGATAAATTGCCTAGGTCCCTCTCCATACCATAGCCTCTGCGTGCTAAACTTCATCGCGATTTGTTGAGAGGTCTAGTCGTGAAAAGGTAACAAACTGACCAACAGAGTTTAGTTCCACGTTTATAATATTAGTGTCTCACACCAGGATAGGAACAGGACTTCTCAGATTAAGTACTTAATTTGTGAAAAATCTTTACCCTTAATTTAGACCCCCTAGCAAATTTTGATACAGGGCCTACTTCACGGCTAGCTACGCCACTGTGCATAATACTACTCTGTTAAAGATAACAATTCAATATTCGTTTAAACTTTTAAATATTGATCTAATCACTTTAGGGGAAGAAATAATTGGCTTTCAAAACAATAGATAATTACATTAGTTCTTGATTTTAGACAAAAACGTTCATTATTATTATTTAGGAACCGCCGTGTCGTCTAGGATTGCTTAGAATAAAAATTCTTTAATTTAAAAAATTATATGGATACAATAAATAGTAGTACTCAATTGTAATTTTTGTATTGAGCTCCATAAAAAAACCCCTATTCTCACGAATTACAACGATGCTTAAATATCGGCGTAAGAAATTAAAATTGGGTTCCATCCATACACCTTGCCCTTGAATACCATAGAATAGAATAAGAAATTACTGTAGGTACATGTATACATTGTTCTCTATGAATTTACTACGTCATAGATACGTATCTAAATTCGTACCTACTAACAACATTGAAGTATGATAGAAAATTGCATTCTTTCGCATTCGAAGGTAAATGAGATATTTCTTTTCTAGCTTTTTTACGATTCTTTTTAAGAGATTTAGGGATCAAAGTGCAGGCTCAAAATAATTTAAGCTACTGAGATTGTATTGGCGTAAACTAAATTCAGTTAATGATTCTAGAATAATCGTTAGATATTTATATTATTTGTAACTCACCTTTTCCCCACTGGAGTAAAAGAAATATTTCAATTTGACAATATTACAATGCTCCAATCGTCGCATAATTTGAAGCTCCCGGTTCTGAAAAGTTGAAAAAGCATAATTACTTACTTACGATAAATTAAAATGGATTTAAAAAATACACATACTTGTACTACATAATGATTAATTCATCATCTTTCTTGCACTATATACTCTAAATTAAATCTAGATAAATACCTTAGAGCGCTCACAAGTCAGACAACCGATGGCTCGACATTTGCAGGGACATTTGCCCTGATAAGGCATTTATGAACGTCGAAAGTTACAAATGACAATACCACCGGTTCGTAAAACACTTTAACTGAGAAGACTCCGGCAAGAAACTCAGCAAGGCTACTTTCTGTTGTGGATCTTTCTTTTGAATTTATGTAATTACTACGTCATAAGGTTAATTATCTAATATCTCAAATTCCTTAAACCGATTTCGTATATAGGGATTCGCGAGGAATATAAGATAGATTCCAAGTCCGTAGCCGAGCCCCATAGCAGAATACTGTAGGACATTATACTATCTATGAAAATACGCAAATTAAACCAACCTAACTGTAGCCACATGGGTTATTTGTCTAATATTTCTAACTGCGAAAGCCACTTCGTCTTCAGAACTATAAACATGTTTATGTGATACATTTAACGATCTGCTGTCAAATCTACTACACTGACTTAATTCATTCTTTCTTTGACCTTCTTCTTATTCGGATGCCTCCGTAACGTAGGTGACTACTAAACGCGATAGAAGCTCACCTTAAACCTTTTGTCTTGGAGCACCTTCTTGATGGCGATAAGCTCGCCGGTGTCACAAAGTTTGGCCTGGTAGACGACGCCGAAGCTGCCGTTCCCGATGAGCTTCATGTCGGCATAGCTCACCTCCTGCGGCCGGTCGGGGCCCTGCCCCGGCGTCGCTACCACGGTCGTCACCTTTGAGCCGTCCTTGCCTGCAACATTATGACATCCAACTTTATTTGTGCTCTTTATAGCAGAAACAATTTATGGAACAATATTGAGTAAACAAAACGACCTGCCCTACCCTTGCGTTGTGTAGCATGTCCACAACACGCGTGCGTGTGTGTCGAAGTCGACAATATGTATAGACATTTGAACGTATCAAACTCTAGATAACTACATAGAGATGCCGCGAATAGTGGTTATGGTGAATAATCAGTTATTGTTAGGTTCATTCCCAAAATCTATATTTATAGTTAGGAATATATAACAATGCCAGTGCCTACTATGGAACCAGCGGCTTGCCTACCAAATCAGGTTTTTTTTATATTGTATAGGTAGGGCAAGGTAGGTATACTGTAATGATTTTTGCCGAATTTAGGTATGAATTTTTTAAATTTAACACCAAAACTTAACGTACGGTTGGTACCCCCAAAGAAAAAGAGAGTTGTTATAAGTTTGTAGTGTGTATCTGTTTGCCTGTCTGTGGCATCATAGCTCCTGAACGGATGAACCGACTTTTGAGGTAAAAACTTTACGTTCGACGCCGATGTAACAAAATAAATATTTATACTAAATTTCAATTAACTTACAGAGGCACAAAGTTTTTTTATTATTTTTGTACGTAACATATGGGTCAATCAACTTTTTCTTGTATCAAACGTTCAAAAAACAAAAAAATATATACAACAAAAATGTATAAAGTGAAAAAAATACGCATAAATGTCTAAATACTTGGACAAAAGAACAGCCTATTTCTAAACTATTTAGGTATGTAGATGCTAATTAGACAAGTGGAATTAACTTAGCTGAATGCACGCAATGCGCATGTACCTAGGTTGTTCGTTTAAATGAACACCATTAAATACTAGATAGATTATTAGATAGTAGGAATATTTTGGCCTTGTGAAGCTTATTTTCATTCTTATTTCTTTTTTGTTTTTTCCACGGATTATATTCCTATTACATATCATACTACACATGATGTGAATGTTTGTTAGTTTGTTTGATAGTTACTCAATCACGCCCAAATCATAGAACGGAATTGCAATGAGTGTCCCATCCCAGAACGGAACCGCGTCTCTGATCAGAAAGAAAATGTTTTCGTTCTTATGCGTCACGGGTTTCAAACTACTTCAACGATATAGGTATAATTATATACCAATGAAAAGAAATGATAGGTGGTGCTCCAGTATATTTTTAAGGACTATCTTATTTTTTTATTCACCTCCATCATCAGACCAACTCAATAATATTATATTGCATATAAATTGAACTTCGGGAATAAGGTTAAAATTAACTTGCAAACTTCGACCAAAATATACTAACATGTGAAATAAAATTATAGGCAATATTTTTTCACGGTTAGATAGATAGAACGTTTGCACTTCTCTTATTCTAGTTGTGGGGTATGTTCGTTGACGCTAATAGATCAAAGCTTCGTGTCAGTGGACCTGCTGGGCGATTGTCTATCCATCTCGTAATCGGATTCCGATAACGATGGATCTCGTAATCATCTTTATTTTTGGCATTGTCTATGTTTTTTGATTCCGATGACTAATTTCAAATGATTAATTATTAGGAGAAGTAATTACAATCGCAGTTTAGTTGTTGTTCACCTAAGATAGACAATAACAAAATTATAAGATGATTACGAGAGCCATCGTAATCGGAATCAGTTACACATTCGCCCTGCTGCTTTTTGTCGGAGAGAATTAAACATAAATCCCATCCCATACTACCAACGCAGTCCTATAGAAAATCGGCAGTATCGATCACATAATTAAATATTCCGACTAATATATAAAATTTGTTTATATGTATTGAGTTCATACAAACATTCTTTACTTTAGACTGTAATTCGAAATATTGAAGAACTGAGGTGAGGTTAGTTCGAAATGTGGCTTGAAAGTATGTAGTGCTAGGAGAAATAAGTAACCCTAAGAGGGAAAGACAGAAATGAGTGATCCTACGATCCAGAAATGAATGTTGATTACTCTTTCCCGGACCGAGGGAAAAACGTTATAGGTTTACATCAAGTAACAACGACGAATAACAACTCCCTTAGCAAACACAAGCTTGAAATAACTTTAATGCTAGCAGCGCAGCGTTGACTAATTACACAAATCGATACTTTATACGTAGGTTAGGTACCTGCTTAGGTAGGTTCTGATATTATTGTATGACTCCAGGCTTAATTCATACATAAGTACTGTGTTAATAAATTTATATGGATTTTTTTAAACCACAAAAATGTCGACCTTAACAACTACCAGCATTATTACCCCAGGAATTAATTAAAACATTTTTTTTAATATTGGCTCTTTTAACAGGAGGCTCTCCGCGAATGACTCCCTTACTAAACTGACAGACAAGCGAGACAGGATCAATTTTAGTAAAAAAGCCGGATCTATGTTATTAAAAAAAAACTAAGCCTTTTTAAAAGAAAAAAGAAAACTATTCCCTTTCTATTTGGATTTCAGAATATATTGTATGTTAATATTTTTAGGTCATGCGGGTGGCCCTAATAAGAGAAAAAATCATTCTTAGTTTTAAAAAAAATATGCCCCATATTCACGATTTTTTTCTGACGTTACAAATGAAATTTTTTTTTTATACTATTCCTCGTCACATATTTTTTTTCAAAACGATATCTCTTGCAACAAAGAATGCCGACGAGAAATACTTAATCTAGAATCATAATTTCTCGGATATCGTCGCCTTAATGCTACTCATTATATTTATATTTATTTATATTTATCTACATTACGAATTTGACATTGCGCGATCTGACTCTCACAAACCAAGCCAAGCGGCGTATGCTGGCTCTCGCTTGCGCATGGCCCCGCGAGCCGTGTTTCGCGCAAAAAGTTACAATATTTATTTATTTTAAAACATGAGTATGGATTTTTAGGCCCTGACTGGTCACATGACTGATATTTCAACATGCACCCTAAACTGTTGCTCCTACAGACGTGATTTAGAAGATAATAATTATGTTGCTTGAGGATATAATAATCCACTAAGGATTTTTTAAAATAGAGTGGATTTTCTAGGGGTTAAATAGAGGATCGCGGGTAAAACAGTGGGGGGAAAGCTAGTGTACCTAATATAAACGAGCATACAGGCACAGACAGTTGGAACGTCATCAAGTACAGTGATAATGTGTACCAAAAAAAAGGTATTTTAACGAAATAGTTTGGGAGAGAGTAATAAAATTAAATAAATTAAAGTACACCAAGCTACGTATTACAAAACATTATTGGAGCAACAATGAAGTATGTATATAGTTTATCAATAATATCCACCCTACGAGACCTTCGAGCTGAGCTGCTTGTTTGGCATGCCACACCTTTAGCAACCCTCATTGACGCAATCCCAACACTACTAACTCTACCCTTATTTATTAGGTTTTAACACATGATCGATTATCCTTACTTCTTAGCGAAACTGAGTCTTCTGTCAGACCATCTGTTTATTTGTTTCGGTGATTATAGTATACTTTAGCTATGTTTCAATAATATTTGAATTAATAAATATGATCAAAATTGTAATTGAAAATAATAATTAGATACTAGTGCCGATGCTGTTGTTTACAAATTTAACTAATATAATATGAGTGACCTCATCTTCACTTCTCTTTCATATTTATAAACCATAATAGAACATTTTAGATGCTGTCAGATTAGTCCATCGTAATTTGCGGGTAAATATTAATCGCGCGGTCGTGAACAATATAAATCGCGCTTAAATTCACGATGAAATAAGTAATCAGACTAATCAGACAGGACTAAAATATCTTTCATCCTTTTCTTATATGTACTTTTTTAAGTTAGAGAAACCGGCCAGGTGCGAGTCGGACTCACGCACGAAGGGTTCCGTACCATTATCTTTAAAAACGGCAAAAAAACATGTATGGGAGCCCCTTTTTAGATTTTTAGAGATTTAGATATTTTTTTCTAGTATTTGTTGCTATAGCGGCTACAGAAATACATCATCTATGAAAATTTCATCGATCAAACTATCACGGATCATGAGATACAGCCTGTTGACAGACGGATTGATAGACAGACAGACAGCAGAGTCATAGTAATAGGGTCCCATTTTACCCTTTGGGTACAGAACCCTAAAAATAAAATATGTACATATCTACCTGCCACAGCTTTCTCAACCATTACTACAATAACAAAAGCAATCAGAGCTTTTAGGAAGTCCTCTATTGTGATTTTTTATGTTTTTTGTGATTGTATTTTATTTCAA
This sequence comes from Tethea ocularis, assembly GCA_963555595.1. NCBI lineage: Eukaryota > Metazoa > Arthropoda > Insecta > Lepidoptera > Drepanidae > Tethea > Tethea ocularis. The sequence goes on along the minus strand of OY741972.1, from coordinate 5,029,868 downwards.
GGGGGAGGCCTTTGTCCAGCAGTGGACGTCTTTCGGCTGATATGATGATGATGATGATGATTTCAAAGTCTGACTGACACATTAACGCACAGCCTAAGCCGGTGGTAATCCTAGAGACAATACATGTAGTTTGGAGATATACTAAGAAAGGATTTTTTGTAACCCCGGGCGGAAAACTAGTTGTATAAGTACCTACTTAATTAGTTCCATTATGAGCATTGGAAGCATTTATATGATTTTTAAGGAGAAATAGTAAAAAGTAGAGTCATAATATATGTATAACTTGATACAATTTACATCACTATCATTACCGACGAGGTGTATTGAGGTGATATCGTTTACGTGTTATTGCCACTAAACAGGAAGCAATGAGAATACGGAAAAATGTCATAGTCGGTGTTGCAGTCTATTCCGCAACTAGCTCGTCAAGTATTCAATCGGTTAGCCGGTGAAAATGGATGACGTTAGTGCCTAACCTACTATTGAAATTGATAATGGACTGTGACGTTAGCAACAGGCAAACAGAAAGTTTAAATGAAACATTTGTCTTTCTCGATAGCTAGAGTCTTAACTCATTTCATGGACATATAATAGCAAGAGATGAATATTAGGTATAACAAAATGTGCAAATATGTATGTGTAACGTTAACTGTCACGGCAACAGAATTTTTCCTTTTTTGAAGAAATGCTGTCCGTAGTAGATATAGTAACAAACGTTTCAACAAACTCTCAAGACAGCTGAACGAGTATTGAACTAAAGCAAGAGCAAGCAAAAACCTGGAATTTCACGAACTTACAATTAACTTTGAGACCACATTATCTTATTTACATAAAACAATTGGTATTCGAAAATACTCCAAAGTATTTCTAATTACAACATCACAATAATAACTAACATATACACACACACATTAACATATTGAGAAAAATTAATGAAATGGAAGAGTCAGAATGACTGCGATTATTCTCCAACACAAAATAATATACAACTTAAAAATCTGTAGTACTTTTCATTCCTATAGGTAGTTATGGTTAGAGAATTCTCGCGTTTTCAAACTATTGCATTGACACTGAAAAATTAGGAATAACACTTCTACTACAAATTAAGCTAATTTCGTGCGCCACATCTAGCACAAACTTACGATGCGAAGAGGCAGCCTTCTTTTCTGGAGCCAGCTCGGCCTTTTTAGGAGTGTCCACGTCGCCTGCGAGTGGCAGCAAAACACAAAAGCAGCGTTAGAACATTGATTCAGTGTACCAAAATACAGTATAATGCATGATATTGTATTGTGAATCGTAACATAATAATAATGGGGTGGTATAATCGGGACCAGCCGAAATACACGAAAAACTTGATAACAACAGTTAGAAGCCGGTTAGACACTCACTAATGGTACGACGTATTTTTTTACAAAAAGATGTGAGACGGTCACGAGCTCGGCTCAATTGGCCGCTTTTATCCGAGTCAAGTAAGCGAAGCAGTGATGGTTCGGAGCGAGTGGCCACTTTTACGGCGACGGGGCGCAAAGCCACCGTAGCGGGGCTGTCGGAAACACCTAAGTTGCCGTAACATACTGGCCCTGCGGAACAATCCAGCTTGACAGAGGATCACACGCGAGCGCGCGTTGTGGTAGACTGCCGTTCGGGCGCGCGGGGACGTAAAACACCGCCCCCACCGCTTCGTGGAGGTCGGCCCACGCCACAAGAGCATGTGGTGCTAATTCAAACTTCGCGACTAACTTCATCCTATCGTCATATTGGTATGTCATTGCTTTTGGTCAAAAATAGAACATGATTACCATCACAAGCAATGATTATTGTTTTCCTCGAATCAGCTGAGAGGACAAACATAAATAGGTTTAAAATTAAAGAAAAAAATTAAGGCAAGCTTTTTTTTATTCAGCTCCATTATCAGACCTTACCAGTTCAATGACACCATATATTTATATTGTCATTGGACTGAAATAATGTGTAAGTACCAAATTTCAGATCAATTTAAAACCGGGAAGTCGGTCAAAATTTACTTACAATATTCGACGTTCGAGGTTATGGTTTAGTCATAACGTACTATCAACAAAGTTGAAGCATGATCACCTTAAGGGTGTATTTTGCGTACAGTGACCAGCCGCTACCTGTGTCTCACACAATATAACCAGACAATGCGCTTGTCATTAAATAGTAGATTGTCATTGTCAGTAAATAGTCTAAACAAAAGATTTTACAAGAGACCGTTTTATTGTCAACAATGGACAGTGCAAACTATGATTACTGGCTGCAAGCGAAAAGGTCTCAAAACTGATCATGCTTCAACTTTGTTGATGGTACATAACGTTAGTTAGTAGGTATAGGTTAACACGACAAATTAAATAAAAGCTTGTAAAATGGAAATATGGAATGGATAAAAATATGGAAAATATAACATACCTACTTTTCGATTTTGTTTATGTGGTTTACTTCATGATGGATGCCAGTAAAATATCTTCCTTAAGGGTATACCTTCGGTTGGAGCGCGAAATTCAAATTTTATCACGTTTTTTGGAGGTATATGTTGATGATTTCTTTTGTTATTAATCAGTAAATATACTACCATTCTTCTCGCAAATAACATGTTGATAACTTACGACCTATAACTGAGCTGCAATTTGCAAAAAAGGTGATAAAATTTGAATTTCGCGCTCCAACCGAACGTTCCCCCTTAAGGCTTTAAATTACACATTAAAAATTTTATTCACCAACGATATGGTTATTTTCGGTGAAAGTGGGGCCAGAATTCCGGGGAAACAGAAGTAGTGGCAAATTGTTAACTTTAGATTGGAGGATCTATATCCTATTCCCCATTAGCTGAATAATCAAAACAAAACAGAATTCTTGTTCTATTACTTCAATCAAAGGGCTTACCACTACTAGAAAACCAGTCCGTCTAGTTCGTAAGTTACGTCTGCAAAGGGATGGAAATATATCGAGGTTTCCATCCCTCTGCAGAAGGCAAAAAAAGGAGACGTAGTTAGTTACGGCAACCTTGACCAAGGGCTTTATTTATAAATTATAACTAATAATAATAAATTAGACCTTTGTTGGTGACTGGTTAAAAAACCACGGACGGATTCATATCTGTGAACGGAATAGAGAGCTAGCCAATCAGGCGTAATATGCGACGGTGATAATATTAGAGATAAGAGTGATGAATTTAAATAACGGAAATGTAAAATAAGGAAGAAATTATTGGACTTTACGAGAGGTTTGAAAGTGGCCCATGGTTCTAACATAAGAGGGGAAGCCGAACGAAAGTATCCGCATATCAATTAACTTAATAAGCGTGTGATGTGAAGTGAAGGAGATCCAAAGAATGGAGGAACATGCATATAAAGCCGGCCTAAATAAGGACAAAACAAAACACGACAAAAAAAATAAGGGTGGCCCAGATGATATTGATGTATGGACCCTTGAATCACCCATAAAATAGTTAATTATTGTTTCACTCGCATCTCACGGTCAACTCTGACATAAAAATGAAAAAAAAAATTAGGTGGGATAAAATTTTGCATCGCTAGTGATATACTTTTTTTTACGTCAGAAGGTTGACGCTTGTCAACCTGGCTGGCGGCCTTGTCAAGGCAGGCGGGTGGTTAGCGTCGCCTATCGCCATTTGCAATACCAGACAAGAGGTATTGCCAATGTGTTGCCGACCTGTTACAATGCCAAGAAGGCGACTGGCTCTTATACCTACTTGAATTTGTGTTTTTTTCTATACCAATCGGTAAACAAGCTGACAGACGGTTCGTCTACCTGATGGTAAAGTCACCGCCACGTATTGACATTTGCATTACATTGCCAATAATATAGCCGACCTTGTAGAGCTCTTTATCCGCCCTTTTTAACAAGCCCTTGTCGTAGCTGCGAAAAACCGAAAAGGAGAGCCCATTCCAATGTCCGCAACAGAATCGTCAGACTGAATGATTGCGTTATTAATTTATTATCTGAAGAAACTTTCTTTCCAGGTACAAAATAATACCACACAACATGGTAGTCGTATAACATCGCTTGCATGCGTGTCTATCACTTTATACGGTATCAAGTGATAATTTATATGAAACGTCACATTTAGTGTGTAAAATTAATTCTCAGCTCTAAAAGAACCATGTACACAAACAGCGACAAACTAGTGCAGTGCAGTTAACAATAATATGTGTGTGTATACTACAAACTATCCTTCCTCCCTCGCTTTAACCAAAAATTCGATCGGGAAATGTAAGGGATAAACAATCACACCGAAGATAACAATATCATATGGAACGATATTATTTCGGAAGAATAAAGTGAAGATGGATCATCTACTTTCCCCTATTAATGAGAAACCTCTGTTAATCCCGTTAAAAATAAAAATCTTTTTTATTGGGTTAATTTATTATTGTAGCCAATACGCTGCACGCTAATAGAATTACGGTCGTCATGGACTCAAGACAATTGGATTAGAACTTTTGGCGGAGTTGGTTGGGTTCTCGGCACGCCATCATCGCCATCACCGACCGACCGAGACACGACTTGATACTGATATACTATGACTATACGCACCTGATATTCGACACGTTGTCAAGTGATGTATTTACATAATAACATTGCGGGATAACGCAAGGCAACGCAAGTAGAGTGGGTGTCTATCAGTGGCGAAGGGTCTATACAAGCCGATTTCCATTGGCATACCTTTTAGAATAAATATTAATATAGATACAATTTAACAATTATAGAATGACTGTAGACCATTAATTTATATTTCCTCTCTCCTATACTTCTCTAGAGATGTTGCCCGACAGGGTCCAAAATGTATGTATTACATAATTACCACCTAAGGTGTACACATTGTGGAACGCAATTAAATAAATAAATAGAAATCCCAGTCCCACATTTTCATCATTTAAAAGCCACTTTAATCATGCTTAAAATACACTGTAATTATAAAATTATCGGTGTTTTTTGAACGGCTTACCCTCGCCATAATTTCACCCCTCGCCACTGGTGTCTATGTGTGGTGTTATAAGTTTGTAGTGTGTATCTGTATATCTGTCTGTGGCCTCATAGCTCCAGAACGAATGGACCGATTTGAAATTTTTTTTGTTTGTTTGAAGTATGTATTGAGTATACGAGAAGTGATGATTCTAGATTTTAAGTTTTTCTCGCCTTTCTTTGTTGAAAGAGATTTGTAAAAATATATGTTAGTAGACTAGAGAATATGTGACGAGGCTATTACTCGTTTTCTTTAAAATGGTTATTTATTAATAACGTCAGATAAAATATATCGTGAATATGTCTCTTTTTAAAACTAGTAGTAATAGTAATGGGACGGAGTCATTCGCTGAGAGCATCCTTTTAATCGAAAGTGTTCTTACGTATGTTTCAAGAAAATCCGCTCGGCGGTTTGGAAATTATTACAAAATTTTTAGTTTCGGGGGTTTCTTTAATTTTTTTATTTTAGTTATTAAATATAATTAAATTAAAACTCTTTCAGTTTTAATGAATAATGTAGCTAACAGGAATTCGCTTCCAAGCTGCCTTACAACAACGAATATTTTACGCGCTTTAGTTTGTTTACCATACCTACGTGTGGTGTATGGTATGATGCACCAACTAAACACTATTGTTCTAGGAAGATGACACCGTGTTGGCCGTTCTCTACGCTGCATGGGCACGCTCACATTCTTTGAATTTAACTAAGGCACTATTGTCGCATGAGACTTACCGCAGATAATAGGAAAACCTGTCTCGCCAGCATTATGGCGCATCATTCACTTCAAAATATGTACTGGTATTACAGGGTTTTGCTCTGTGCTCCTGTCGCAGTTGTGGATGTTTTCCAACATGTCCATGTTAGAATATTCCCTTATGCACAACCTTACAATGTGTCAGCAATACGTAGTTTTATTATTATGTATATGATAGCCAACCACATATGTATCGCTTGATAACATTTCTAAAAAGTGAAAGGACGGCCAAATAGCTATGCATGAATGTAGCAAAAGTGCGATGCGGTAACCACAGTAGCGTAGCACGCATTATTGATCTAAGAACCTTGGGCCTAGGGCGAGGGCCCTACGGCCTCTAGACTTAGGAATATCTATATAATTTTTATATATAAGTATTTTTGTTTTTTCTCAAAATACCTAATACTTACCCTTAATTGAATTTGTAGTTCAATAGTTTCTACTAATAGGCTACTTTATATCCCAGGAACGCGTGTAAAACAGAGGGAAGTAGCTAGCGAATGATAAAATAATAATATTTTATTTGGGCCGTTTGTGTGTGTTATTTAAATAAATCAACATTGTTTTTTATGTTTAATTTATTTATGTCAATAGATTGACAGGTCCACTCGGTACTAACCGATAAATAGTAGAATCGTCGCGAGATGATATCTTATCGATACACTTGTGAATTATAATGACGGAATTATAACTTCAATAAAACGAAGTCATATAATTTTACCTTCAATAGTTATAGACTGCGTAGATACATAAATAAATTATATAATACAAAACAAATGAATATATTATAACGCTGCACTGCCTGATTATCGAAACATTAGAACTTTTTTACAGAAGCCTGCTGAACCTTTAAGTACCTACCTCGCTATTAATCTCTTCTCTCTTTTCTTCTTGAATTAATGTTTAAATGTACACGTGCCCATTTTTTATTCTTATGAATCGTGCGTGTGGGGGTTATACACTCACACTGAAGTAGTGGATCGATTCCAAGACAAACTTGATATTTTGTAACCATGAACATTAGTTGTAAAAAAATATTTAAATACATATTTGTGGATTTGATTTTTATAAAAGCGATTTAATCGTAAAAACGACAAAGCCTGCTCGACAGGCGAAGCGAGAATATATTATTATCTGTATGTATTGTCTGTGTCTATTATGTATTTCTAAAAGTAGTAGGTACCTAGTATATAAATTACCTGGTTTCCATAGTAGGTACCTGTGCTGCCGAGATTCGGATCAGATGGAAGAAATTGTAATGGAAAGTAATTTTAAAATTTAATACTTATAATAATAATAGATAGTGGCCTAGTTATTAATTTTATCATAATTTAGTAAAATAAACCACCAATGAGTAAATAACAGACAATATCACGATACCATACTGAACAGATACTATGCATAATGTTTATCTGTTATCTATCAATAACACGATCTCGTTTCAAATAATGTCACACATTTTTCTGATATTCTGAGAGGTTTAGGTATGTATATGTGTGTGAGTAATAATATACATAAATAACAGTAACTAATAGGTGTGTGTCGATATGATAAAATAATTCCTACCGATTCTTGTTATTTCGACGATAGTCGAAACTGCTTCAGCCGACTTAGATCTGCTGTGACGATTTGCAGGATCAGCATTGACAGTATAAGTACCGCGGCGTCGCAACATTGTTTCAGTATTGTTTTTCTCTTTTACATGGTACTTAATTAATAGGTAGTTATCTATGTTAAGTTTAACCAAACGATATTATGATCACTTAAATACTAGGCGACTACATCGAATAATAAACACTTGATATGACATGCGAGGAACCATCAATATTCCATAATTATAACCACACACGCAAAAATCACTTAGTTATTCACTGGTCAGTTTTACACACGTATTTATAACGAAGTAAATGACATATTGTTTACAAATTACTCGCACACCGGATAGATGCAGCAGCGGCGACGTAGAACTGGAAGTGGATTAACGAACCAATTGGTAAGTAATTTGCAACATGCACACTTTGGGTGACTCTTGTTCGGTTCCTACTTCGGTCGACTGCGGGCCCGGGCGCAGAGCGAAAGGCGACACGAAAACGTAGAGTGCGTTGCCTTGCCACGGTTCTTCCGCGAATGGCAGGACTAAGCTGGCATGCCGACCGCGAGATAGCGAGATCGACGACAGTCACTGATAACGAAAGTGATAACGGTGGACATTTGACTACACATAAGTACATTACTTAACTTGAAAATCGTGCGCTCTCGTGTTTTAGACTAAAGAATATAAAAACAATCTAAATATTTATTTTTACAGATCCGCAGCCAAAAAGCAAAAAATAATTGAAAATTCACGATTTTTTTTTAAATTATAGGAGCCTAAATTACTCCTTATAACATAAACTTTCCGTCAGTTAAAGTCCCGTCAACATCGGTACAGCCGTTTTGGAGATTGATTATCCGGAACAGAGTGAAAAAAAAAAATTTTTTTTTGTTTATATTATTATCAGTATCATTTTGACATTACAAACAGAAACATACATTTTATTTCAATCGGAACCCTAAGTGGGCGAGTCAGACTCGCTATTGCCCAATCTTTTTATATTAACTCATTAGTTAACTTTTGAAAAAAGAGAAAAACCTCCTTCTAAGGCAATAAAATTAATATGGGACCACCTTGGAGCTATACTGAACCTAATGCAAAAAATATTATTAAAATTGGTTCATAAGCAAAAAAATTATGTGTGAATGTTAAAAAATAACCATTACCTCTTAACAATGCCCATAATGCAAAAAAATATGTAAAATAAACATTAATGAATGAAACATTCTGAAAATGCTTCATGGTTTTTTTATTTTTAAACTCCTTCAAATAAAAAGACTGCCAACTAACAGCTGATCTGAAGGTGAAGCTGGCAGACAGATAAATTAAAGACCTCAATGAAAAAGAATAGGTGCTTTTGAAACATTATGTCATCTAGGGTCAACAAGGGAAGTCGTCAATGGGAAAAGCTTATCTATCAGATTGAATTAACTTGATAAGTAATTTCTTCAGAAGACTGATAATTTCTAAGCTTAAAAATGATTGAAAGCTTGAAAATTATACATTTGAAAATGTTTTTAAGAGGTAAAGGTAAATCATATCTATGTATAGCCCTGCTTAAGCCCATTTATGAACGGTAGGTCACTATGGTTATCATTACAATTACCACAATTTATCATTTGATTTGGTAAACTTTAGTAAAAAGATAAATGATTTTGATCAATGATCATAATTAATAATAATAAGAGAATGATTGAATTTATTGCAATTAAAACAAAATCTATATCTAGTTAACCTTGGGTTCCTAGGTAATTTATTGCTGTACTTAGTAAAAGCTAAAACACTTTCATATTATTAATTGCCTAAAAATAATCAAGTTTTCTCTTTCAGGGGTGATGTAACCCTATCTACCTACACTTACATCCTCTATATTCTGCTACTAGCCGATTCCCGCCGATAAAAAGTAGGCTATATAACCATCCTTTGGGGAGCTTCATATTAGTGCAATAATTTTTCACATCCAACCAGTAGCGCGTTCAAATCAACAAACAAACTAACTCTTCAGCTTTATTATTAGTAGCCTATAACCTTGGAGATAATGTACCAGTAACTCTGGAGATTTGTGTCTTTCTAACCCCCCACTTCCCTATAATGGGGGGAGGAAGTTTGTTTGGAGCATTCTGCAATTTTCAAGGCAGATAGTAAAAATTTGGTATGCGGACTATTTGACTAACAAAAAAATCGTGCATCATTTCAGGGGTAGGTAGGTTCGGACAGCCCCCTGTGACGGGGATGTATGCAGGAGGATTAAACTGTGGAACATGTGTTATAGCACTGTACAGTCATGGAAGAAATCAGAACCAAGACGGGTTTGCGGGAGCCACAAACCGTGGAAACGGTTTCAGGGATGCTTTCGCCACCACTGTCAATAGCAACACCTAAATCACTGAAGCAAATTTATCAGCACCCCAAGGCCACACTCCGCTACTTTAAGGAGCTAGGATGGCTTGGGTATAGCTGCCAGGGGGGAATGCACAATACACCCCAAGCGGACATCAGTGCAGGCCTCATCGCCCCCATACAGAATAAGAATAAGGGGTAGGTTAAGGGTTAAGGTTAAGGGGTAGAGGTAAGTAGGTATAGGTAGTTAGGTCCCAGTTATTTTTTGTTCTCAGGGCAGGAGATATCTGCCAGGTCAGCTAGTATTTTATATACCTCAATAATATCCCCTCCTGATTCTCACTTTTATTGAGTATGAAACATTATTATTATCTTCTATCAAGTGTAAAGCAGAATGGTCATGGGGCATACAAAATTTACCCAGGCGAAAATTAAAGTATCTCAGTTATTTTGTGTAGGTACATCAATTATCAGGTTTTTTTTTATTCATAACTTAGTTAAATTGCCTTAATAAAGAAAATTTTTTTTCTTATCTCCTACTCTGAAAGAAGCCCATTTCATAGCGAAGAAGCACAAATAAGTGATTAAAGTTGTCACTGGTAGTGACATAAGCAAGTAAGTAAAAGGTTGTTTTGTATACATGATAATATAATTTTTGTTTTTGATCTTTCTGTCAATTCTTAATCCTATTCTATCAATATGTGTTTTGAATAATAATGTTTTAAGATACTATTTAACATAACTGATTAAAAAAAGTTGTACCTATACTAAACTTACATAAATTGTAACTTCTCATCAATATGCATGCACAGGTATGTAAGGCAGGGGTAGGCAACAGCCAACAGTGTCTAGACAGAGAAAGGGACCCCACCAAAACAATTGTTAAATATACCTACATATTAATATAAATTTAAATACCTAATATTTTCATATAACTAAAGAAAGAAATAGTTTTTATTTTTTGCACTTACTAGTGCTATATTCATAATGTTTGAAATCCACATTGAAACTAGCTTAGTCATTATTCTAGTTACCTAGTACTTAAGCCTGATGTGATTTGTTTAGATATGTACCTACTTTAACCATCATTTTTTTCTGGACCTTGTTAAAAAATTACAACAGTATCTGGACCCCACCTAAAGCTACTTGCCGACCCCTGTATAAAGGGATACTAGGGTTTTTACAACTAACTGTTGGAATAAAGATGTTGACTAATTTATAATTAAAAAAATCTGCTGGATTTTCAATTTATGTTCTTAATGACTTTAAGCATTAAGTTGAAGAAGACTGCTGAGGAGTTTCTCAAGGTGAAATGAGAACAAGGTATCAAATATCTGCCTTCAATACTAGTAAAGTCACTCAATACTTGTAGATCTAATTTACAAGACAATTATTGGTCATTTCCTATTAGACCCTTTTATTACGTCACAATATAAAGTTAATAACCTCCAAGTTGTAATACTCGTCTAACTAGAATTTAATTACAGAACTGTGCAATCTAACCAAATTTAGCTACGACAATTATAGATATAGGTTATCAAATCAGGTAACTTGACTAAGTAACGAACAGTAAAATAATTCAAGTCAAAAAGATACGACGCATTTTCCCTGAAATGTTGTATTTTGACATGAAATTATCTGTCACACGCTAGGCATATGTGGCAGAACCAAGGCACTGCCTGTGGCCATTTTTGAAAAGCTGCGGATATGAAATTCTGCCGATATTGATTATTTTACAGTTCCAAGTAAGTTACACACTGAGAAGTTGATTTGTGGCAGTTTGCAGCCATTTTTAAAATTGTCAGTATTGAGATACGTCACAGGCATAAGAAATCACGATGGCCGACAAAAGAATGGTTAGGTGGTAGTACTTACTACTAATTTTTACTCCTCCTAGAGGCGGTTTCGGTGGTTGATTATCAAATGTCTTTCGAACGGATTTGCTGCCCTCGGCGAATGACGTGGTCCTAGGGCGTCCGCTCATTATTAGAGGTATAAAATAAACGGCCTTAGAATCCTGAGCTTCATAGATATGTACTTCACATTTCTCGTTACCACCCTTGCACTCGCACTGAACTCACTATGACGAAGAAATACAAAGTTAGAAGAGAATAGTCAAAACAATATCACTACGATACAATTAAAATCAAAATACGACTGCCTTAGAACGGATTTACAATATCATTTTGATAAAATTTCAAAATTTACATCACTAAAAGTGTACGACAGATTTTAGTTTCTTCAGAGAGTACTCGCTCGCACAATCGGATAAATTCGGCACTCATTCGGGCCTTCGATCACTGAACGAACGAAGATGACGTCATACAAGCGCATTAGCGCCATCTGTTATCACCTTTTCTTATGAATTTGTCGATAAAACAGCATTTAAGTGGTCTTGCTTGATAGACAGGAAAATAGGTAGGTATCCATTCCATAGTGAATCCAAAGAAATAATCGTGCGAACGAATCGGTGAATGCTTCGGGTTGTGAATGTGATTGCGAATCAAAGTCTACTACCTAGGTACATATTGTATACCGGAGTGTGGTGTGAATGTGATTCGCGACAAGAATGGTAGTATAGTGGTAGTTTAATACTGATTATGGTATGGGGATTTTTTTAATGGTAGGTTGTCGTTGTTTTTTTTAAATACAAGCCTTGTCTTATTTGATCATCTTCAGTTAGGTTTTAGTACAATGGTAGCAGTTCTACTAAAACTATTCATGGACTTCTTGAGACAACTTGAAAAGCCACTATACACGTAATCATTTCATTTCACTTCACTGGTGCACTTGTATTGATCTTTATTGGACAAAATACCACCGATAGTATTCAATAAAACTCAAAAAATACACTATTTTATGAAAATAAAATGAAAACGCAACGTCACTTCGCAAGTTCCCGCCAAAAAGTATTTTATTGGTAGGGTACTGTACAGTACAGACCACAGATCACTATATAATGTAGCTACTCTAGTACAGACAGTGAGGACCTGAGGACTGAGGATACAAATACTACCATTCTTCTCGCAAATAACATGTTGATGACTTTTAACTGAGCTGCAATTAGCAAAAAACGTGATAAAATTTGAATTTCGCGCTCCAACCGAACGTTTCACTTTAATAAAATACCTACATTGCTCAACTTGACACTGCCAAAATACACTAAGTGTGATGCCAAAAAGAAAAAAAAATGTTTTCGGTTTATTTTTACTATTCTTTAATTCTTGGGTTTACTCTCGTGCTTTAGTGTCGCCACCTAGGGCCGAAGAGCATAAATACATGTATTTTTTTTCCTTTTTGGCATCACACATAGTGTATTTTGCCAGTGTCAAGTAGAGCAATGTATTTATTTGTTTATGTAGGTATTTTTTATGTTTCAAAGTTCTAGTAAAGTTCAAGTAATGTTATATCATCTTAAAGACAGGGATAAATGCTTAAACTTTACTCAATCATAATTCAGAAATGAAAAATTGTTAAAGTTATACTTAAGCAGAGTTTGAGACGCTATCAACTTGAAATTCTCAATTCAGAAACCGGCTGTTAGTCGGTCAGTATGAGCACGTATGTGTTGGGGATTTCATTAGTTTTATATTGTAATAAAAGTCTTCTCTAATTAAACTTGTTATAATTTTACGGACACATCTTAATTGCATATTCATCGCAGCACAGACCAGAAGAAAAAGCATAGATAAAAAAATATTTTTCTTTTTTAATCCTTAACTATCTATGGCTTGGAAGATAGGACATTGCTCCACATTCATCACTCTCCCTCAATGTTCTATCTTTCAACTCCTACATTACACAATTACACAAATACACAACTCTAAATCACCTTAAAACCAATCACTCACATAACTAAACTTTAACTTCTCAACAATACAGTTTTTATAATCAAAGAAAAAACTTGTGAGTCTTATATTATCATTATAAAAACATAACACAACTTTATGTTGCTCAATACTTACTAAAACTTATAAACTACTCACATCTTAAACTCAATTAGTATTGACACTTTTAACTAGGTAAATAAAATTAATATAGGTAACACTGAATATCATTCAACATTAACTCTGCTCCATAACCACACAATACATTATGAAACCCTACTACTTTCCTACTAAATATAATCCCATACATTTAACTAAGTTAATAAACTGAATTTTAGGTAATGGTTTAGTTAAAATATCTGCAATTTGTTCCTTAGTTGAAACATATTTTACGCATATTATACCTTCTTCCACTTTCTGCTTAATAAAGTTATACTTCACATCAAGATGCTTTACTCGTTTCTGATCTGGATTTTTAACAATTTTTATAGTGCTAGTATTATCTTCATAAATAGTAACGTTTTTAACACTAATATTTAAATCAACTAATAACTTGATAAGCCAACATGCTTCCATAGAAGCTTCACAAAGAGATACCAACTCAGCCTCAGTGGTACTTAGAGCAACAGTAGGTTGCTTTCTAGATTTCCATATAATAGTATTATTATATAATTTAAATAAATAACCTGAGGTTGACCTTCTACCTGTTGTGTCTCTAGCAAAATCTGAATCTGCATAACCAATCAAAACATTATTCATATCAGAATTACTGTTACTATAAACCAAATTATACTCCACAGTTTGTTTAATATATCTCAACAGTCTCTTCAAGGCTTTAAATAATTTTTCACATGGTTGAGACTGAAATCTACTAAGGTAACACACAGCAGTGGCAATATCCGGTCTTGACCCTATCATAGCATACATTAATGAACCAACTAAAGATCTACATTTATATTCCCAACTAAAGTCTACTTCATTACTATCAATATTTAAAATAAAATTTTGATCCATTGGTGTGTCACAACCCTTACAATCTTGCATATTATATTTCTTTAAAACTCCCAAAAGGTATTTAGATTGATTAATATGAACTTCCCCTGGTAACTTGTTTATAGAAATCCCCAAATATTTTAAATTATTACTTCCCATATCTTTCATCCTGAATTTAGTACATAAAAACTGTTTTAACATATTAATTTCCTTTAAATCTCTCCCTATAATAAGCAAATCGTCCACATACAATAATAAATACAAATCCCCTTTCATATACAAACAGTAATCATTTTGTGACCTTTTAAAACCATACTCTATAATTGTTTCATTAAATTTTTCATACCAATATTTAGGCGACTTTTTCAAACCATATAATGACTTTAATAACTTTAATGCATGACCTTCAGGTACTACTAACCCCTCGGGTGGTTTCAAATAAACATCTTCCTTAATGTCTCCGTACAAAAATGCTCCTTTTACATCCATCTGGCTAATATGTAAATCCTTGTGTACAACTATTGACAATAAAATTCTTAAAGTTTGGAGTTTCAATACAGGTGAATATGTGTCCTCTATTTTATCATGTTGTTTAAATCCACGAACTACAAGTCTTGCTTTATATATTTCTTGATCTGCAAGTTCCTTTTTAGTAAATATCCATTTACAATCAATCAATTTGTTCTTTTCCTTTATAGGTACTATTTTCCAAGTCTTACTCTCATTTATCACTTTCAACTCTTCATTTACAGCTTTATTCCATAACCTTTCATCTTCTCTTCCTTCAATATCTTTGTAGCTTAAAGGTATATTTTCACCATTTGTCAATAGTGCATATAATGTTTCTCGATTGTCATCCTCTAAATTCATTTCATAATCTTCCTGCCACTTTGGTTTCCTTCTCTGTCGATTTTCTCTCCCTGACTTTATGCTCACTTCATTATTCGTATTTTCTTCCCTTTCAGAGATCCTTTTTTCATTTACCTTTTCCTTAATACTTTCCTCTTCATCTTCACTATAAAATTCTTCATCAGTAATTTCACTTTTCCTTTCATTGTCATTATTTACTTTTCTTGGTATATCATTGTCTGGTATGTGTACATTATTATAGCCATTATCCTTTCTTTTCCTCTCATCGAATATAACATTTCTAGCTACTACTGTCCTATTACTCTCTTCATCATACAACCTATAACCTGAAGTACTATATCCTACCATTATCATTTTCTTACTGTGATTGTCTAATTTTTGCCTTAATTGATGTGGGATATGATTGTATGCAATGCTCCCAAATGTACGCATTGATGAAACATCCGGTCTCTTTCCTGTCCACAATTCACTGGGTGTCTTATCTCTTCCCACTGTTGGGCTTCTATTTGTTACATAAGCCGAAAACAACACAGCATCACCCCAAAACCTTTTGTCCAATCCTGAATCTAATAAAATTGTCCTAGCCTTATCCATTATCGTCCTATTCATTCTTTCTGCCACACCATTCATCTCAGGATTGTAAGCAACGGTGTATTGAATCATTATACCACTCTCATCACAAAATTGTTGTAATTCTTTTGAAGTATATTCACCACCATTATCTGATCTAAGTTTAAGTAAGTTAGCATTGAAATAATTTGTAACATAATAATAATAACTTTTAAATTTATCACATACTTCAGACTTTTCTTTTAAGAGATATATCATAGTAAAATGTGTATAGTCATCAATAAATGTTAAGAAATATCTATAGCCTTCCCTTGATACAGGCGATATAGGTCCACACACATCTGTGTGTACCAATTCCAACGGTGCTTTAGCTCTATATCCTAACCGATTAAATGGTTGTCTTGCCATTTTACTTAATACACATGGTTCACACAGCGAATTCTCATTTATTGATTCCAGTTTCTCACTTAATCCATATACTAAATTTTTATTAAAAAGCAAATTTAAATTCTTTAATCCTAAGTGTCCAAAACGTCTATGCCACAGCTGCACTACCTCTTCATCATTTTTATTTGACACAAAATTACATGAATTAAAATTTGGTTCCATTTCAATAGTGTACAATGACCCTTCACTATTTCCTATCATAATTAAATCATTAAAATAATAAACTCTAACCTTAGTTTGTGAAAATTCAACATGCATATTATGGTTTCCTAATTTAGATACAGACAGCAAATTTTTTCTCAGTTCCGGTACATAATATACATTTTTAATAGTACAGTTTATTGACTTTTTACCTACAAAACATTTCGCTCTTATATTACCAATACCTACTGCATTTAATACAACACCGGCCTTTGCCGCAGCAATGATCTTTGGAACTGTCAAGTCTACATACTCTGTAAATAAGTCTTTTCTATTTATTAAATGATCTGATGATCCTGAGTCTACATACCAAATTAATTTATTATTCTCTTTATTATTTGCCCGAAGCTCCTCGTTACTTCTGCCTGCCATGAATGTCATATCATTTTCTTTTTCTGCTGCAAATACATGATTATTATTTCCTCTACCTTGTCCTGTCCCTCTCCATCCATGTCCTCGTCTGTTACTTGGTCCTTGTCCTCTTCTATAATTCCATCCTTGTCCTCTTACTTGTGAAAATCCTATTCCTTGTCCTCTTGAAAATCTTTGACCTCGTCCTTGTGAAAAACCAAATCCTCTTCCTTTTGAAAATCCTTGCCCTTGTCCTCGTGAAAATCCTTGTCTATCTTCATATTCTGTACCTTGTCCTTCATTAAATCTGCTTCTACACTGGTTTTGTTTATGTCCAGGCTGATTACAATTATAACATAAGAAAGCATTACTATAGTTTTGTCCTTTATTTATATTATTATCTTTTTGCCTCTTTTCTTCTTCTCCTAATAGTCTTTCTTTTACAAAATCCAGTTTTATTTCGGTCATTGTTTCTAATGTTGTAACGACTACTTCGTATGACTTCGGCATTGACAGTAAAATGTAATTTATTTTTTCTTCGTCCGACAAGATGGCTCCCGCATCGGCCAGTTCAAAGAACATGCCCTCCATGCAGCTAAAATGTTTTGCCAATGACGTTTTTTCATTAAACATTGTTTCTCCAAGTTTTCTTCTTAAAAATAGTTTCCCTTGCGTACCTTTTTTCATGAAGTTATCTTCCAGACGTTTAACCATATTATACGCTGTATTTTCGTTTCGAATGTATTCCAAATGTGTATCCGCCATTCCACCTATGATTATATTTTTTGCCTTCGCTTCCAACTTTTTGTTTTCGGGCCGACTTGCAAACGCGGCACTCGTAATCGCTTCCACGCATTCATATTCCGTCAATAAACTTTTTATTCTGAATATCCAAGTCGCAAACCCCGTCCCATCAAATTGTTTTATATTGTACGTTTTGCACTCCGCCATGTTGATCACGTATAATTTTCAACGCAATAATTATGTCCATCAGCATTAAACACTTTCTTTGTTTTACAACCACGCTCTGCTACCACTGTTGGGGATTTCATTAGTTTTATATTGTAATAAAAGTCTTCTCTAATTAAACTTGTTATAATTTTACGGACACATCTTAATTGCATATTCATCGCAGCACAGACCAGAAGAAAAAGCATAGATAAAAAAATATTTTTCTTTTTTAATCCTTAACTATCTATGGCTTGGAAGATAGGACATTGCTCCACATTCATCAGTATGAGTTAAGTTTTAGTATGTACGTACAATACCGTTCTACTAAAACTTTTCACTGACTTTTTGAGACAACCTGAAAAGCCACTACACTCGTAATCATTTCATTTCATTTCACTGGTGCACTTGTATTGATCTTTAATGGACAAAATATGTAGGTACCACCGTTAATATTCAATAAAACGAAAACGCAACGTCACTTCGCAAGTTCCCACCTAAAAGTGTAAATATGTACATGTTATTATTATTAATATTAACAAAATACATACTGTAGAACTTGCAAATATTCGAAAATGTTCAGTATTTGAATATTCTAATATTTTCCGTCAATATTGACGTACGGCTTGCTTAATGCTAAGTAGTTACCATAATTATAGCTTATTTTATAAGCTTCCGACCCCAGGGAGGAGTATCACAAGCGCGTTTTAAACACTGCAAAAATCACATTTGAACCCCACGCTGTTCTCTTTTGGAGGCAGGCACTAAGAGCGCTGGTGTAGTTTCTTCGTGCCCAAAAAGTCGTAAGCACTGTGATTTTCATGGCGCTTATGCGTTTCGTGTATAAGCAACTAAGGGCCGGTTGCTCGTACATTTTAGTTAAAGTTATAGTCAAAGTTAACTTAACTATTACCATGCTTTGACCGTAGAGTGAGACGAGAAACCCACTTTAACTATTTTAACCGTAAACATAACCGACCGAGGGAGATCAGTCTTCGTCAAAGTGACTCTACAGTCAAAACATGATGATAGTTAGGTTAACTTTGACTATAACTTTAACTAAAATGGACGAGCAACCGGCCGCGCGCGGCCCTAAGTGAAATTCGGCCGGATGACTGCACTTGAACGGAACATAGGTACCTAGTGGCGTCTTCTTTATACGTACAAGTGGGAGAATACATGACGTGACAAAGATCGTAGGTTCAAATATTAAGGTTCCGGTGAAGGAAAGCATCGTGAGGAATCCAAAGCACGGTATTAGGGTTACTTAGCTGGTACCTATCTAAACATTTTAAACTACTACATTGATGTTACTATCTATTACAATATCTCAATATATAACTTGACAAATTTTTATGGAAAATCTTTTATTTTTAATTTTCAAATAAATTACTTTACACACGGGCACATTAATATGACATAAGATTAATAGATTTGTAATTAGACCTTGTACCAATGGGTAGAGGTAAGTATGTATATTAAATTGTTAGACAATATAGATAGAGGGCAAGCTACCTCGGTGCCGTCGGTGCGCGTCGATGGATCACTCGATGTCGCGTTGTTAGTTGCGCGTGCGCCGCGTACGAGGTGAGCGGCTCGGTCGCGGACGCTCTCCTTAACTCCACTGATAATGTCGTAGACATTACTCAACTCGGTATCTCCAAAAGTTATAAGGCTATCACAAAACGCATTTGACCAACAATGGAATGCTATACATCGGACAGCTGCGATAGCGACAGCAGAGAACAAAAAACTCTCGATTTATCGAACCAGTTATTAGAGTCTCTAAGCCTGTCGTCGGAAATGAACAGCATAGTTGACGAAAAGGATTGCGCAGAAAATTACGAGATAATATTGCTTTATAATAACAGAATCAAAAGCCTGCCGGACACGGTCAACAGGTTTTGTAACTTGAAGATATTGGATGTTAGCAACAATAGGCTTACTGTTCTACCTGATGTGTTCAAGAATTGTCCTCTGACGTCCCTGATAGCAAAACATAACCAACTTACTAATGAATCGCTACCAAAATCATTCTTAACTACTAAGAATACACTTCGGGAGCTAAATTTTAGTGGAAACCAGCTGAACTTCTTTCCGGAGCAAGTTTTAGAGTTAACGTGTCTGAAATATCTTTATTTAGGTGGTAATAATATAGTCAACATACCAAAGGACATATGGAAGCTAAACAGGTGATTAAGTAACATTTTCTACAGTGCTAAGTGGGTAGGTAGTGTACCTACTTGATAAATTCTGAATAGGTACTCGAAATAGTTACCTCGGGTTAGCCGCGATATTCAAATTTTATTACGTTTTTTGGGACTCGCGACATGGATCTGGAGGTAGTCTGATTAATAGCAAAAGAAATCAGCAACATATTTCACAGAGTTAAATTTGTGTATAGAGCATATAGAGTTCAATTTTGCTTGTCACTTATGCGAAAAATTGTTATATTTATTTTTTTCGTCATTCGCTGTTTATTAGTAAATTTAGGGTAACTGGAATAAGAGCTTTTGTCGAAAGTAACCCCTCCAAATGGTTATCATAATAAAGGGGTCAAGCAAAGGCGGATCCAGGATTCCATTTTGGGGGGGCCCTCAGCCACGTCGTAAGATTTTTTTTTAAAATTTAAGTTAATTAAGTTGGAGGAACAAGCAGATGAGATAGACAAAGCAAAGTTAGCTGAACTCGTGGGGGGCCATGACCCCCTGCCCCCCCCCCCCTGGATCCGGCAGTGGGGTCAAGCGTTTCGCTGGGTAGGATGTAAGTCGATCAAGAGGTAACACCGCGATAAAAGTTACATCATGTACGGGTTACACAGTACACTGTCAAAAGGCTTACTTTTGCTTTTACTATACTCTTTGGGCTTAACTCTGAAGTGGATTAGTCCGGTCCCTGCAAAAAACGTAATAAAATTTTAATTTCGCGGGCTACCTTGAAGCGTCCCCCTTAATGTTAGGAAGTCATCGAAGCTATAAGGCGTTGTAGGCACGTTGTAGGTATTTAATTAGGTACTTAAGTACAGTAGGACACATCTTAGATGTAGCATCGGCAAATCGTTTTCGTACACTTCACTTCCGATTTACACAACTAATAAAAATCATTCATTATCATGCCTTCCAACGTTCAACAAGAACATTTTCGCCGATAATTTTTTTACTCATGATTAATTTTGTAGGCGTACTCTTTTCGGGAACGATCGATTTTACGAATTTTGCCGATGCTTCATCTAAGTTGTGTCATACTATACCTACTTATTTGTTTACCGACCTAAATATAATAGTCATCTAATATCTAAATACAACACAGGCATACTGATGTTTAGTATTTATGGTATCAATTAGGTATATTAAACTTGTTTCAAAACAGTAACTCACACAGAGTTTATTAATTTGTATAATTTAACGATAAACTCAATGGATATTTTTTTAAATAGGTATGTGGTTGAAAATCAAATAAATATCTAAACTACCTATCACTATTATAAATAACAAAGTACTTTGTAACTCTATTTTGTAATGTTATAGTATAAGTATGTATGTAGGTATCAGTGGCGAAGGGTCCATACAAGGTGTATGGACCCTTCGCCACACACTTTAGGAATCCCAGTCCCACATATTCATCATTTCAAAGCCACTTTTATCATGCTTAAAATACACTGTAATTATAAAATTAAAGGTGTTTTTTGAATGGCTTACCCTCGCCATCATTTCACCCCTCGCCACTGGTATACCTACTTACCGCGTGTATTTAACGTTGGTAAATAAGTGTTTTTTAAATGCAAATTATATTAAACCTACGAGTAGTTATACATGCTTCTATGTATGCAAGTAAATCTCTATAAACAACTTCTAAAACGTAACAAACCATTCGTCAGAGAAAAGTTATTCCAAGAAACATATAACATTCATAATATGAACAAACACAGTATCAATCTGTATTATGTAGGTATGGTATAGAATATTGTTATTTGCATTATCATTGCTTACTTGATGTCATCATAACCGTTTACTGTTATCATATCAGTTGTTTAAATGTTATCATTTGCTGTTGATTATTTTGTACTGTTAGTCTAGACAATCGCTACAAAGCGAAGCAAGAGTGAGATGGCAGATGATAGAAGTTCCTCGATGGCAGGCAGGCAGGCTTTTGTGCGCGTATAGAGTACCTATAAAACTAGTACCTATTAAAGCTATTTCTAGTACCTTCTGGGAAATTCAGCAACAATGGTCATAGTAGGAAGCTTATCCCTATAGGAATAAAAATATTAGGTAGTGATTCATAAGTAAAAATGGTTTCTATGACATTAGCTTTGCTTGCAGGCAATCTGTTATTTTTTTAGTTACAGAAGTAAATAAGTAGGTACCTATTTACTTATTACGAGTAGGTTAGGTAGGTATGTAGTAAGATGTCCTCATTTACTGTACGCTATAATTCTGTATCTTTTATGTGTAGTTAGTAAGTATGCGAACTTATTGCGAGTAGGAATTCATAAAAAATCCTCAGAGCGGTGCCTAAAAGGTGCTGCAGAAGCTAATTATCATACATCTTTCGTGACACATCTATTATTTCTTCCAGTTTACAAATTCTATCACTGGGAGGTAATCAAATCGTGGATGTTCCGGAGTCTGTCGGAAGTTTGACGACTCTACAAGCGTTGGTGCTAAGTGACAACCTTATAGAACAGCTTCCAGCAAGCATAGCGAATCTAAAACAACTCCGTTCCCTCCTCATTCACAAAAACAGATTGAAGACCTTACCCACTCAAATAATCAAATTGAAATGCTTGACCGAGGTAAGTTTTTTTTTTCTTAATGGAATTCGCAATCAGTCGCCAGACTTTAAGCGAATATGTTCAGTGCTTAGTGACTTTACGAGAAAGGTTGCCAGAGCCCTCAATTCTCACATATATAACTTGGTCTCTTTTTAATCTATTGACCACATTTGCATTGCATTATTTAGCAGCTCTGCGACGAGTGGGTTTGGGTGGGACAACAGACGCTCAGCATGTTGCTTTTTATAACGCTGTATCTCTGTTGCAACAGTCGGCATGTCCAAATATTCATGGACATCTTCGTTTCTAGTGAACCAAGGCGCATTGACAATAGATCTCAGTATACAGTTCTGCACTCTTTAAAGGCACATGATGTTGCTTTTGCTAGCTACACCCCACAATTGGAGGCCATATTATTATGTCTAGATAGGCTTCAGAATGGAGTTGTAAATTAGGAGTTTGTTGTCCACTGACAAAACAGAGTTTCTGCCCATTAGCCTGTACAAATTTCTGAATTTAATGTTAATTTGACCTCTCTTTTGCTTAATGTGATTTTTCCATGTCAACCGTCTGTCCAGGTGAAAACCAAAATATTTGATGCAATGAAAATGTGGTAGAACGACGTTCCCAAGTCTCACTGGAGGACAGTCTTGCTTTCTCAATGTAAATGTAATGTGGTTTGACTTTTGTGCACTAGCACGGATGCGCCATTTGGTGAGCCAGTTTCGGGTTCTGTCCAGTTGCTCTTGCAGTTTATTGCTAGCAGTTTTTGGGTTATCATCGCATGCTAGGTAAGCTATGTCATCAGCATAGGTGGCTATTGTTATATCACTGGATGTAGGAAGATCTGACGTAAAAATGTTATACAAAACTGGCCCCAGCACAGAACGTTGCGGAACTCCAGCCTGGATTTTGTATAGCCCTGATCTTGCGGTCCCCAGTTTTACATTATAGGTTCTGCCTGACAAGTATGATTTTATGATAATGGAACAATGAGTGTGGAAGAAGCATCTTTATCTTGCTCAACAAGCCCTTATGCCAAACTCGATCGGAAGCTTGTTGTACGTTTAGAAATGCTGCCGAACGGTACATTTTTCGCTCATAGCACTGCCTAACGGTGTGGTAAACACGATGCACTTGTTCAACAGTTGAGTGAGATTTTCGAAAACCAAACTGGTGAGATGGAATAGCGTCATAATCTTCCATGAAGATTTTTAAGCGGGTAAGAAAGATCCTCTCCCAAACTTTGGATAGTACTGGAGTCAAGCTTATTGGTCTATATGAGGTGACTTCTTGTGGTGGCTTTCCTGACTTGTGTAGCATTATTATTGTGGACATTTTCCAGAGGTCTGGTACCGAGGTAAGTATCTAAAATGATTTCTTGTCACCAGACATGCAATGTTCGGGATTTAGAACTCCTCAAATTATAGTTTCCATTTTAATGAATGTAGGTATAGGTAATCAACTATCTATGTTATTCAGAGTAATAAATACATCATGACATATCGTATAGTCTAGTAAACAAGTGGTATTTTGTTCAACTTTTTAAAGCAGTCTAGGAAAAATATGAGTGAGGTGTCATTCGATTTGGAATTGCATGACAATGTAGTCTGTTCAGAAAGACACCCGTTGAGAATTACCAGTAGGGCGCTGCTGTGCTTAATTGCGTTTATTGATTAGCGGGCATGAAAAAACAAAGTAGGAATTGTTTTTGAAAATATCTCAAAAATGAATTAATATTTTTGAAATCTAAAAAAGAGGAAATTTCCTAATCAAAATTTTTGCTCCTAAAGTGTAGGATCAATAGGTATTTATAATTTACTCAGAAGGATGAAAATACGGCCAAAAATTATGGAGCTATTTTTAAAAAGCTTCAGAAAAGACTTTGAATAACTTTTTTCCAACGCATGCAATGATCAAATAAGCCGAAGGAATGTACTTTAATTTAAAAAAAATCATTTCAGTTAAGTCTCCGGGACAATCCTCTCGTAGTCAGGTTCGTGAGAGATATGTCCCTGCAACCACCATCATTACTGGAGCTGGCCGGTCGCACCATCAAACTGCATGAGATCCCCACCCGCCCTGGTGAAGTACCAATCACCCTCATTAAATACCTCTGCGCAGCACAGTGCTGCGTAAACACAAAGTGCAAAGGTACTATAAATTGGTTGTATGTATGTCTGTCTCAATGTTCCCTACTAAACGGCTGAACCGATTTTAATTTAAAAAAGTACATAATTTAAAAAGCTGTTTTAGTTTTTACACGACTGCTGCACAACAAAAGTTATACTTTAATTTATTTGGTATGATCGGTGTAGAGTTGAATGCCATCCGTCAGTGGACGACAAAACTAAGTAACATATGAATACCTACCGTACTTAAAAGGTACGTAAGGTAGGTAGGTACTTACCTACGAAGTTTTATGTTTCTTACTACACTACGTCTTGGTAGTGGCGACCCCGTAGGAGAAAGATGGCAGTAGTGACCTTGTAGGTCGTTTGGTGTGGTAATCGAGAGGTGTGCGTTCCTATATTGTGTACCTAAATAATCTCCTACTTGAAAATTTAATAAATTCGAAACGGTTTGAGCCTGTCGCAAAGGCTTCATTGATTTTTTTTATTGTTGCAGGTGTTTTCTTCGACAATCGAGTCGAACATATTAAGTTCGTAGACTTTTGTGGTAAATATCGCATTCCACTGCTGCAATATCTGTGCAGCTCCAAATGCATTACCGGAAGCTGGGAAAGCAGGGAAGTGGACAGTAACCCGCATCCTCACATGATGCGGAAAGTTCTTCTTGGTTGAAAACTATACTAGTGCCTATTATGTTAAATACAATGAACAAAAATATTAGTCATCTGTCTATATAACTAATAATAAAGCTGAAGAGTTTGTTTGTTTGATCGCGCTAATCTCCGGAGTTACTGGTCCGATTTGAAAAATTCTTTCACTAATAGGAAGCTACATTATCCCTATACTTTTAATCCCGGGAACATGAGTGAAACTGCGGGGAACAGCTAGTTTCATATATGTTTGTTCGTGGGAATCCACGAAGTAGAGAATGGAGTTATTAATTGTTAATTAGAGATGATTCGTAATGGTTGAATTGAAGCAAACAAAAACCCAAAGTACAGATTTTATGAAAAGTTCCAAGTCACATCGCAAGTTCCAAAAAGTGAAGATAATTTTTACTTTCGAAAATATTTTAGCGACCAAAGGAGGATGGGCAAACTGGTCTACCTAGTCAACACCGACAAGTTATATATCAATGAAAAGGGCATTCTTAGTACATCATTTTTTTCTATTACGACAAACGTGTAGCTCATGGGGTTCTCATTTTAGAGCACACTTTATTAAACGGAATTTACATCCAATGTTTTATAGTTCGTCAGGGTTTTACACGATTCCACGATCATGAGCAATCTACTACGTGATCATGACAGTGCATTTAATTGGTTTTATTCAATGAATGACGTGTTTATTTTGGATCGCGGTTTCAGAGACGCTCTACCTGATTTAGAAGCATGTGGTTATGATGCCCATATGCCACCCAGCAAGGATAGAAATACTACGCAGTTATCCACAGATCAAGCGAATAAGTCTCGGTTGATTACAATTGTAAGATGGGTAGTAGAAGTTGTAAACGGAAGGTTTAAACGTGACTACAAGTTTCTACGGACTGATAACTTTAATACGTCCCTTCCGCATATGTTCGAACATTTTCGGATTGCTGCAGCACTGATTAACGCTTTTCACCTGCCAATCCGTGACAATGCGTATGCCGATGCGATAATAACAATTATCAATGAAAGAATTCATTGCGAAAATTATTTGGCTGAATATGTCATACAAAAGAACTTAAATAGGCATCGTGTTATATTTACCAGCATGGCAGCAAATC
Source organism: Tethea ocularis (assembly GCA_963555595.1). NCBI lineage: Eukaryota > Metazoa > Arthropoda > Insecta > Lepidoptera > Drepanidae > Tethea > Tethea ocularis. The sequence goes on along the minus strand of OY741972.1, from coordinate 5,003,297 downwards.
TTCCTGAGTTTGAAGACATTCCTCAATTAGAAGAAGAACACCTAATTTTAATCGCCCTAGGAACTTATCATATTAAGATAGCCAATTCTTACTGTGCCGAACATTTTAATGAAGGAATGTATATCATAGAATTATACAGAGACAATGAACTCAACGATATGAATGAATATAACATCGAAGTGGGAGAAAGATGTTTCCTACTACGAGGGCGCATACAATCACGTCATTCAAGAGCTAAAAAACACTACACATATGTGCTAATAAACACAGAAATTGAGGGAAGAGGCGCTTTTCGGCACTATTATTGCACATGTTTGACTGGACGTCGTACAATTGGAACATGTGCACATGTTATATCAATCTTGTGGTATTTATGCTGGGCACGGCATCAAGAAGCTTTCATACCGCCTGCAGCACGTATGAATGATATAATTATAGACACAAGTATCATGTAATACGTCAAATATAATATTATTAATTAATTACTGGTGTTCCATTATTTTCCCTTTTTCAAAAAATTGCCAGTCTTTAGCACTTTTTTTTAACTGGTTTATGGTTTTCTAATATATACCCTATTATTTAGCATAGATGGCGTTGGTGTTGAGTAGGTAGACCAAACTCCATACATTTTGCCCATCCTCCTTTCCATTTCAGAATAAAATGTTTTCGTAGGTAAATTGGAGTCTCATTTCCTACAAAAATTATGGAAAAGTTTTTAGCGATCATCCTATTTATACATTTATATTTCTAGTATAGGTATTAAGTATACCTACTCTAACTAACCTCAGTTCGTCCAGCGGGTCTACCACGTAACTTCAGTGGCAATGAAACTGGGCTTCATTTTGACATTTGATGCCCAATGGTGATCTAACCAGTCTGGCGTCGCTGACAAATAAAAAAAAAAGGAAAATCTAGGAAAGTCGTTCGTCCCGTTCAAGCGGCCCGAGCTGCTCCCAGTAATCCGACCGCCCCTAATTAGTCGTAACTCGTACTATGTCCTCCCCCTCCCCCCGGTAACGCCCTGAGCCGAGGTCCGTACTCCACAGGGGGTGCCCCCAGGCGCAGTTACCTAAAATTATTTTATCCGGTTGAGAGCCCTCAGCGCTCACCGAGTTGTCCGCGTAAGGGTGTTATAGCCACCTCTGGCTAACACCTTCACTAGGAAAGTCGTGAAAAGCAACTCTTTTGCAGGCGAATCTTGTCCTTATTGACTTTAAAAACGTTATTATTATAATTCTTATATTTTCCTGTCAACGTTGAAATTTAAATAACATTTAAAAATAATAAAAGCGTAACGGAAACTACTTGTTATAAACAAAAGCCATATGACAACAAAATTGTTGGGCCAAATACGGACAGCGACGCCAGACTGGTCTAATCTTGATAAAAGAATCGGGCGGGAACTATTAGCCATATATATATTATATATGTCGGCTATTTTTGGTATTCGAATATTTTGGTATTCGTTAAAAAAAGGATTCGAGTCTGAAGACTCGGACAAGTATTCGAGTACTCTTGTGCCAGTATTCGAATACCAAAAATAGCCGACATATATATATGGCTAATAGTTCCCGCCCGATTCTTTTATCAAGATTAGACCTAGACATAGAGATTATTCGAATACTTCAGTAGACTCGAGTACTTTTTGAATCGAACTTTGTAGTTTGTTTTTGACGACAAATTCTAATATTTCATCACAAATCGTGTATGAACGCTTGTACAATGTAAATAATCACAGCAGATTATTGTATAATCAGTAATTTAATCATAATATAATCATCCTTTGGTAATTATGTACGGCATGGCATATTAAAACTAACAACTATAACAATTATCAATTGAAATTTTTAACTTTATAATCATGTATATTGTTAATCTGAATACTTACAGTATTTTATATACTCGAGTACGTGAGTACCTGCTAGGTATTCGAGTCAGTCTGACTGGGCACATCTCTAGGCAAGTATATAATCAAAGCATAGACTACCTACCTATAATACTACGGAATATTGCTGAAAGAATATTATTTTAGTTATTAAGTTTAACATTTTAAATAGTAACAAATAGAAACAAATTATATTGAAGAATAACAACAAAAAAATCTAATTAGTCCGTCAGTTAGATTATCAAAAAACGTATTTTTTATTTTGATCCGAAAACAAAAAATAACGAAGATACAGTGCGTTAAAATTTTCCGGTCTGCAAAAAGTGTACTAAAAAGTAGTTGTAAAATGTCGTCACAAGCCCCAATCCTGCACTTTGATGGGACTTATCTTTGTAATTTCTTATTGATTGGATAAAATAAAAAATACGTATCCAATATTTTTTGATAATCTAACTGACGGACTAATTAGATTTTTTTGTTATTATTCCTCGCTGAAACGAAACCGATTGGTTAAAAACTTATCGGTTTCACCGATAAAATGGATTAGGTTTGAAAACAGCTAAGGTACCAAAATAATGTCAAATTGATATCTATATTTAAGTATTATACTACTACTACTAATAATAAAGCTGAAGAGTTTGTTTGTTTGAACTTTGAACGCGCTAATCTCTGTAGTTACTGGTCCGATTAAAGAAATCTTTTTATCCTGGGAACGCGAATGAAACCACGGGGAACAGCAAGTATATAGTTATATTATACCTAATTTAGATTTCTCAATCATAAAGTAAAACATTGGGGGTGGGTGACACGAATAGCGGGTAGACAAGATAGTATAGACCGCGCGCGAGCTCCGAGGAATTGGGAGATGAGGCTGTTTTTTTTCAAGCACATACTGTCCTCATAACATTATTTCATAGTTAATTAACTGCACTTCGCGGAGGCTGAAGATGTGTTGATATCGATAACGCAATATCTAGCGACTAAATCACAACTTCGGCTGATTCCTTAGGATTCCTCGGAGCTCGCGGGCGGACTATAGAGATAGTCTTGTATGATATGGCAATTAACTGCAGTAAGCAGCGTACAAAAAGTAAACAAATCTATTTTTAATTCACCTGCACTGCTTTAAGAGGAGAGGTGGCACTCATCCATAAGAACAACTTTTACTATGGGACCAACCACCTCAGAAATCGTGCATTTTTATATGAACATTCCATACATATTGTCCAAATAGGATACTTTGTATACAAAAATATCACTCTTGTTTTTAGTAAGTAACAATTTTTTTAAACAACAATTTCATAAATTATTATTTCGATGATAGTTGTATTGTTGTACCTATTGGTGTATAATTATAATGTAAGTAGGTACTATACATTATTTTGTTTTCGCAGTAAATAAATGTATATTGTGATATCTTTTAAATTGTTATCTATATTATTATGATATTTATGCATTATTATTATTATAAATAAAACTAAAAACATACTTCAGCATTAAAACTACTTTTATTTGACTTCCTATTTAATTAATAGCTTCAGATGTTTTTCTGTAAAAACTTCATCCTTACTTCCTTGCCTCTGAGTATAGCTTCTTTAAATAATTTACAATACATTTCTATGGCTACTGGAGTATCATCATTACCCGGGATGGGATAGGTGATTAAGTTTGGGTTACAATTAGTGTCAACTATGCCAATAGTCGGAATCAGCATTTTGGCACTGTCTTTGACTCCTGTATGCTGGTTAAGAACATTATTTTGTGTATTTAAAAATATACACAGATCGGGCAATCTAGTGACAGCACCAAACTGATGATTTGCATTGGTGAATATACCACCACGCCAGAACCTTGTGTGTGCATATTCACCACATTCTTGAGCTGTTTTCTCGACAAGATGAGCGTTTAGGGAATTTCTGTTAAAAAAACATATAATACCTCCTCTATAAGCAACATGTGCTGTGAAATTCAGTGCTTTACGAAGATGTTCAGCAGTGATGTCTAAATCGAAAATTAAATGTCCAAGTCTAGAACCATATATGTAGGGTCTCATAAAGTCATTAAGCGATCCTTCTTTATGACCAAAATGTACCCGAGCATCAAACAAATCTTTAACAGTGAATAAATTATGAACATGAAAATAATCTGGATAATCAAGTGGATTCTTCTTGTCTGTATTATCTGTAACAAAAAAATAACTTTCATGGCTACACATCTTATATGCATTATGTATAATTTAATCAAAATTTTGAATTACTTACCTTCTAACAGTTGTGAAGCAGCCTGTGTAGCTGTTGAATTACTCCGAACTAAGCTTAAACCATATCTCAAAGATGACCCTAGAACACATAGTATTTTTGTTATCTTGGGCATCATTTAGAATATTTTTATACTAATCAAATATTCTAAATGATGAAATATCCTATGTGATATTTACTTCCTTCATACATCAAGTTGATTGGTCCACCAAGCTTGACAGTAACCACTGGCTGTCCTTTGTATACACAATCATTAAATTAATTTCAAGCAGCACTTGAGAGAGATCAACAGTTCGCTTCTTCTATGCTACAATAGGTTTGTTTACCTCCTTCGACCTTAATATCATGGTGAGATTGTGGTCACACAAAGATAAGATTTAGATTTTAATTTTAAACTGATTTTTGAATATAATAATACCAATGAAATGTAAAGTAAGAAGCAGAAGGAACAAATTTTAATGATTACATTTAATAGGTTATAGAAATATTTTGTGATAGCTTACTTGTTCTTATGTAAAACATTTTTTTTGTTCCTTATGTGTTAAAATTTAAGCATAAATAAACACAGTCACACACACAAGTCAAAATGCTCAAAAAGTTCAAAAACTAATTTTAAAAGCTTTTCCAAAGAGGATAATAATACTGGCTTTTCCGCAGAGTTTCGGCCATACAATACTATAGTCAGTGGAACGCTACACTATCTCCAATGATCATAGTATTATAGTCTCTATTTCAATGGTAAAGAGTTTTAATTGTAATGACAAAAATAAGTAAATTGACGTTTCTCAAGCGTATATTATGCGTTCCTTGGATTTATTCCTTCGATACCTATCTAATACTATATTCATTAATCTGTGGTCGGAGTTTCCGCTTTTCTTTCCTTCACTCACTCACTCACTCTAGAGTATATATATGCGTATACTATATCTGAGCCATGGAACGCTTATTTTGTATTATATTCTCTTTGCTAGCGTCGCTAGTGTGCCACGACAGATTAATCAATCACGACAAATAAATAAGTATCCATCTCTACACCATATTCGGTTGTTTTTTTTGTTCGTTGAAATTTTCAGTACTTTTGTCATAACAACTTATAGTAAACGTAAAACAACGTCCAAATTTCATATTGGAAACATTTGAAATAACTTTAGTTTAAAGTTTTGAAAATTTTCGGGTAGTTAAATTTAAGGCTGGCTGGCTACCACCCTCAAGTTGAAAATTTATCGCCAAGCACTTACCGGTGAGTTCCGGCAATTGCACTTGAGAGCCGGTTTGTCTTCTCGGTATTGTAACAGGTCAGCAACAGATTGGCAATATCTCTGATATTGCAAATGGCGATAGGCGATACGGTAACCACTTACCATCAGGTGGGCCGTACGCTTGCTTGCTACAAAGAAATCATCAACATATTCCTCCAAGCTATATTAGTAACATTTTCATGAAATAGTCGTATGTCAGTTGGCATTTAAATGAGGCGCAAATCACATTTTGACAAGTATACGACCTATTACTGAGCTGCAATTTGAAAATACCTCATAAAATTTGAATTTCGCGGACCGATTCACCTTCAGATTTTTAGTCTGTGTTTGACACATTATTATTCGGACCTAACCTGTGGAACTCTACTCTACTATCCTTCATAAACACAAATTATAAAGTAATATGTATTCTGTGGTAATATGTACAAGTATTCATAAAGGAAAGAACGTCTATTAGTGACACAACGTCAAGCTAAGATTATTTCATTACGATTAAAACTCTAGCTTTTAACTCTCTCGATTTTTTTAACTGTCCAAATATATCCATTCCTCTTTATGATATTCTTCCCTGTGACTTTCCTCGCCCTGTTAACATAAATTTTCTATTAACTACTGTGTTTTCTCCATTTATTTATGTATTATCGATATTTCTTATATGTAATAATATACGTTTATAATTAAATCTGCTATTAATATTTATGTATCTATTTCTAACATTCTTTTTTTGTATATCTGTCTTATTTAACACTATATAGTATGCTCAGTTAGTTTGCGATCTTTAAAAAAAAAATTCTTTACTCGTGTTGTTTTTCACTGTTTTTTCTAACCAAGTAACCATGACATTGGCAAAGTCATCGATCACTCGATGGAGCCATAAACAAGAAATTGGAATTGGAAAACTCTAGCGGATTGATTTAGAGACTAAAATCACTTGAGATATTTTAGTGTTCCACCTATTTGTATGGCCGAGATACCATAGCAACCACAGATCATATAGAATATGTTGTATACACAACAGATAAGGACAGCTACATGGGATTGGTGAGAGTTACTAAGTTTACGAGTATTCAACACGTTTCAGAGTGTGGCGCTACTGACGCTATATTTAGTGTTGTGCATGCCAGAGATGTTTGTTTGTCGATATCGATACAGCTAGTGCTGTGACTATGTCGGTAGTAGACTACTTATATCTTTGGATTATTTATTTTAAAATAAAACAGATTCGTATGATTTATTTTTTTATTTCTGCTCAAAATACAAAACTTTTCTATGTTAAAATTGTTCCTTGGTGAGATGGTCAAGTTCAGGGCAAATTGGCAATATAGTACGGTTGAGCCACATATTTCTAATTTTGTCATTCCGAGGAAAATTGAATAATGTACACTCCTTGGCAGCAGCATGACAAACACAACACTTTGTAGGTAAATACCATTATAATAATTTGGCAATCAGAGTCCAGACAACGTAACCTTTCAGGTAGGCTTTTCACGTCAGAGTCCGGTAAAACAGTTCCAAGTCACAAAAGAGGTATCCACAACAAGGCCCAAGCAAGCACAGTTCGTTAGAAATAAATTGTAACCAACATTTCTAAAACCTAAACAAAGTAATCAAAACCACAAACTACCTACCTACCAAGAGAACTAATGTTATCAAAACGGAATAACAATTGTCAAAACTGTCAGATACACCGGCAAGATTGAACTGAATGTAGTTATAATAAAAGCGAAATGGCGGCCGCTCTGTCAACCAATAGCGAGGGCCGTTTCTCTTGAATACTTATGAAGTTTGAGCGAATCATAAGATCAAGAACGAATGAATTAGCAGTAAAAGTGTGGTATGAGCTGTCTTAGCCCTGATAGCAACCAATAGCAAGGAACATGAGAAAGAGAATTTAATAGGTACTACGTTTAGTTAACGAGTTCCAGTGCACAATCTACTTGGTTTATTATTTTAATTCGCAGATTAGTCTAAAGTACTATAACCAAAATGGCTAAAAATAAAATAGAAGATTTAGATTTATATGCAATACTCGATCTTCAAATTACTGCTTCTGAGGCTGAGGTTAGTAATAAATATTTCAATCATTTAAAAAAAGCCTTTTTGAACAGGTCGGTTGGTTGGCTTTTAACCATGTATATTCGACGACTTGGGAATATACATTTGTTAGCCAAAATAGCTTCACAATAAAGTTATATTTGATTAAACTTTCTAAGACAAAAGTGGTTCCTCTAGGTCTTCCTTTGAAGATTTAGTTGTACCTTTTTGTTTAACAATCTACATAATGTGCACTGATCACTAATTGCAAAGTGCATGCAAAACCCCCAATGTGCCCCTTTGATATAATTTTTTTGCAGTTAAGCACACAAAGCCTAGAAAGGAACTGGCTCTCAAGTGCAGCTGTCGTAACACACCAAAAGGTGCTTGGCGACAGATTTTCAACTTGAGGGTGGTAGCCAGCCAGGTGGGTACTACAAAGCACCCTACCACCGTGCTATGGTTTCCTCACTATGTTTTCCTTCACCGAAAGCTCAAGCTCATTGTAGGATTTGAACCCGGGACCTTCGTCTCGGCATCCGACGTCACTACCACTGAGCTATCATCGCCTTAATTAAATTTATTGATTATATATTGATTAGTCAAAATATATTGAAGTGGTTTTTTTTTTCACAATTACTTAAATTTTAGCTAAATAATTGATGTTATTCTTAATAAAAATACATTTTTGTTTACATAAAGTGTTGATACTTTATTTTGTTTACATTTTACTGTCACCACAGTATGATAGATTAATTTCCTAACAAAATGTATGGGAAAAGGTTTTTTCGATTCTTGACATTTCTAATACCCTAACCTATGCCAACAGCAATTAGGTACTTAAAAAATAAGGAAAGGTCTCCTAACTAAGACCGCCCTTACTGACCCATCTTAAATTTCCACCCTATATACTAAAACCTTGTGTGAATTATTATTAGCTTGTAGTTCCTGTTAGTAAATAATTAGTTATGTAGTAAAGCATATTAAAATCCCAACATTTGTTTCTGAGATTAGTATAATACATCTATCAAGGACAGCGGATCAGCATTGCCATTCAATGTGGCAATGCCGCCAGACTTCTTGGCACGTTCACTCAGGGCAGTAATCTGGCACAGCTTTTTTACTTGTAAATATTTTGTATTTTGTAAATAGGGTTAGGGTTATATTAATTTTTAGTTGTAAATATTTACGGTCTTATTCATAAAAAAGTTACGATACGTCATTTAGTTAAAATTCCGAAGTCTTTATCTGACACGTGATGTATGGTGATCGAAAGAGTGAGACGGAGGTCACTATAACACTGATTTAGTTAAATAGCGTTTATGATTAAGGGGGTTAAATGTAGAATAAAGAAATACATACATCAAAATTGTATACTTAATACCAAAGTTGTTTTTATTGTTTTTTTATTTTCTTTCTATAAAATTAATTCTGTCCTTCAATCTATTCATACATTCATGTTCAATACCTATTTTATCTTATTAGATTATTTTATTTATTTTTTTTAGATTAAGAAAGCATATCGAAAAAAAGCTTTGCAGTGCCACCCTGACAAAAATCCAGATGAACCAAAAGCAGCAGAGACATTTCATCAGTTATCACAAGCACTGGAAATACTGACAGATACTTCAGCTCGAGCTGCTTATGACAAAGTATTAAGAGCTAAAGCTGCTGCTAAATTGCGTCATCAAGAGCTAGATACTAAAAGACAGAAATTGAAAGAAGATTTAGAAAGAAGAGAGAGAGAAGCACTTGGGAAAAGTGCTGTTAATCTTACTGATGAACAAAAACTAGCAGTAGAGATCGAAAGACTACAGAGAGAAGGCAGTCGCCTTTTACAGGAAGAACAACAAAGAGTAAAAGAGGAGATACAAAGAAGTAAAGCTAGTCTCAATGAACCTTTTTGGGATTCTAGTCTTAACAGAATAAAGATCAAATGGAAAGCAGACAAAAATGATTCCAGTAATGGTGGATATGATGAACAGTTACTCAAAAGGTTTTTAAAGAAATATGGTAATATTATAGCTCTTATTATATCTCCGAAAAGAAAAGGGAGTGCATTAGTTGAATTTTCAACCAAGGAAGCATCTGAAATGGCTGTTGAATTTGAAAAGGGTACTATATATTATAATAACCTACTACTATTTACTAAATTCCTATAAAAAATATTACAATTATGACCTAAAACCAGTTCAGTATGATTTATTTATCTCGAACCCTATGTCCCACGAGCTAACAAGCTGGCTAAGCTAAAAATTTGCCCAGATTTTGGTAACTAGGGATTTGAGAAAACACTAATAACTTAATAAAATATAAATTTATTGTGGTACTAAAGTTCAAAGTTTTAAAGCAATTTAATAAAGATATCAAAAGTATTTTCTACTCGCCTGTACAAGAGTAAAGAGAATTTTAGATTCATCAATAACTTTATAACCAGGGCGCGACAAAATCTGGGATTCGGGGACAAATTCTTCTTAGTCCAGGTTATGACCTAACTGTGTGCCTAAACTCATTACGATTAGTTGTACCATTGAGGCGTTATAGAGGTAACAAACAAACTCACTTTCTCACTTATAATATTATTTAGTATATAATATTTTCCTTTTTATGATATATCACAACTACGTAATTGAATTTTTTTTCTTATTTTGTAGGGCTGCCAGAAAATCCTTTAGAATTAAAATGGGTAAATGAAAGACCCATACTGAAAACAGGGAAGGCCATTGGAGGGCCATCACTTGTATCTGACAGAGATTACGAGTCACTTGTTCTTACAAAAATGCGACAGGCTGCAGAGAGACAGAGATTAATAGAGGAAATGATGAAGGAAGAAAATAAATAAAAAATGATTTCCTTATTTGGCCTTTCATTTACCTACATGTAATTATTTTATATTTTTTTTGTTCGGCAAAGTTTAATTTGAAAAGAGTACCTAATTGCCAAGTTTATTTTCGGCTCTTCTCAGAAAAAGCTACCTTCCGAACCGTGCATTAACTTGATTATTTTGAACATAATGATAAAATAGATAGTACCTACAGGAAAATTAATATTTATTTACAATTTTTAACTGGATCGAAACATTTCCATTCATTGATAAAATCTAATACTTTCTTTCTTTGTACATCTCCATATTCTTTTCTGGGGTTTTTCCAATAAGAATGATCTATATCCAATATTCCAGCTATTATTTCCTGAAAGGAAAGTGAACTTTAAATTAAATCTTATATCAGCCTCCATAGCATGGCAAGCGTAGACTTGAGTCTTTGACAAAATAATAATCGCGGATTAATTTCAACATCATATTAATGTAATTTCATTGGCCGAAGATTCGAGTCCTCTTTAATATACGCTTACCATGCCACAGAGGCAGGAGTGGATGGCAACTTTTTGGTCACCATCATAAAATTGTTATATCTATACTCAATGCAACAAGTACTTGATTAGCTGTTGTAGGTATGTACCTACTTAATAATTCATTTTGGTCAGGCCTGTCTCACTCCGCGTGTAGGTATCGAAAACGCAAGTACAAGCGGCGGCCGCGTTGCCGCGGCTAGTTTAGAAGGGACTCACGATCGAGAAGTAACGCACGCCGCGCGAGTTTTGTTCGTCACGACTACTTCGCGATCGCGATCCTAACTATCGTTGTTTTAAATATGGAGAGTTTCGTATATCAGCACGCGAATTATAAAGCGTTCAGTCCGATATCGATATTCGTCATTACTGCGTCATTATGCATGTCACTATCATAACGTTGCGCTGAGCTAGACGGAAATAACCGTTCCGGCTATAAAATATTGGATTTAATACTTACCTTATAATTCGGGCAATAAGTTAATTAAATAACGGTTACATACAAATCACCATTCCAGCTCCTACACTATAATACATTAATCTAGTATATTTTTTATGATGAAAATAGTTAAGAACTAACATTGTGATTTTTAGGTGTTGGCTATCTTGTTCGCGTCGTATCAAATCAGAATGAGATTTGATACGCACTTATCTACCTACTTAAACACCTAAACAAGATATTTAGTTTCATAAGCAAGTTAGTTAGGTACACACTAACGTACGCCGTGTGGATAAAAAAAAATAGTTTTCTGTTCTACCTACTACTACCACAGAATAGGTACATAAATAGTATACTACTAGATTTATTCGAAGTATACAGCTAATTAGTAGTTAAATATCCGGATTAAAAAAAAAATATTTGAAGACAACCCTAACGTCGTCAGAAGAGGTAAGCGATACGCGATAGAAAGAGACGCGACTTGTAGGTGAATATAACAGTAGGTTTTTAAGCGCTGTGCGATCTGAAGTGCACTTTATTTTAACGTAGCAAGAGTTCCTATTTCTTTGATTGATTTTGGGGAGTGAATCTTCTGTACTTGTACTATTAAGTATTCTGTGTTTTGGTTGAATAAATGATTGTTATTATTCTTAGATAAAGAAAAATAATGTTTCAAACAACCAAACTGAAGCAACCAATTTATATGTGGAAATGTATTGCGGTTTTGTATTACAAGAAATCCAAAACATCAATTTCATTAATAAAAGGTATTATTATCATGTTTGAAATGAATAGTGATAATATGAGACTTTCATAGATTTATAGTTATTTATACATGACTTGTTAAAAAAAATCATGTGCTAATACTGCCAAGTATGTTTTTTTTTGGGTGTGTGTAAGTGAGCAAGAGTATGGTATTTAAAGCTTCGATCAGATTGTTTGCCAGTGCTGTTTTTCTTGTTCTGAGAACTTTCGTTTGAGCCATGGCCAACATTCTTACAATCAGACATACCTCAGCAAATGTTCTTGGGAATAGCTGTTGATCTTCTATAACATGTGCAAATCCTGGATCCATACCAAAGTCAATCCAAAAATAAGGCAACCCTTTAGGTACTCCCTTCCTTATGTTTTTTCCTTTTAGTTCCACAACTTTCTTATTCATAGACCATTCAGCTTCACATTCTAAAAGAGCTTTCTTGAAATATATGGCAGCCATATCACCAACATCTCTTGGTAATGGTACACAGTTTATTACTACATGTGGGTGCCTATTAAGTTTTGTTGCAGTCTCATAAAAAACAACATCCTTGTTCTGAGAATTGTAGAATTGAGTAAGTGCTTTCCTAAAATTCTGAAATCATATTAATTATAAGTACATGACATTTTTTCTAATGATAATCTCCCTAATAAATTTTTTACTTACTAATATTTCTTCCCAAACATCTTCATCTAAAGATGTTACACATGAATTATGTTGAATGGTAGTTATTATACACTGATCTTGCACCAAGGATTTCCTTGCTGGTAGTGCTATGTAAACTTTATTTCCACAAGTAACCATAAGATGTTTTAACATGTTTTTGGAATCAACACAATATTCACATCCTTCCAGAGACCTCTCCATTTTAATATGTTGGTTGATAGCTCTTTGTTTCTCATTTTCATTATCTTTAGCATCATTTCTGTTCTTGGATATTTCATCCATGAAAATGTCTTCAAGGTCATCATTCGGATTTTTATGTTTACCTGCAATTTTAGCCAACTCTGCTTCATTGTTATAGTTGCTACCATATTTCTCATCTTGGAACTGAAAATTAAAGAAGTATTTTAAAAAAAATATTAAATAACTCATAGCAAATCATGGAAATATATTTTTTACAAGTAGTTTGGGCATGCACATTGCAATTGCAAACAAATCTGTACCCAAATAAAGAAAATACTCACCATTTGTGCCAAACTATATTTGTCATCATTTCCAAAATACTTCATTCTTTCACCAGAGGTATGCGTTTCAGCTTTCCTCTTTCCACCTTTACTTCTAGGATCCCCTTTAGTGGCACTGATTAATGGTCGACTATTGCCTGAACTGTTTGTTGCTATTAACATTACTCCATCATCTTCCTTACCAGCATCGGGATGTTGTTTTCTATAATCTCTTGCTGCCTCTAATTTAGCTCTTAACTCCTGCACATGATTAGTATCTCCCATAATTTCAGCTTTAACTATTTTTGCTGCTAGTTTATTCATCTTCTCATCACTTAGATAACTACTTTCTTTCTTACCTGTTTTTTTCTCAACTGTTGTACTTGCAATTGAACTGTCATCATGCTTAGTTTTAATAATTTCATGTCTTGAAATACCTATCTTATCATTTATTTCACTAGTTTTCTTCCAATTAGCAGTCTTTTCAATGTTTGAATAATAATCTGATGAGTGCTTTGAATCTCTTTTGTTACAACTCTCAGTTTTATAACTACTTGAATTGGAATATGATCTTCTGCTAGTAGAATGTTTAGATGACCTAGAATAGTAATCCTCTTCATCAGAGGGTTTCAAGAACTTATTAGATGTACGTAAGCTCTCAGCTGTCTGTGGCACACCAGTACCCCCATCTTTCCAATATGGGTTCAGTTCTCTGCTACTTGTAGCTGGGTTATAAGAGTCAATGTGTTTTTTATCTTTCTCTTCTCGTTTTGGTTTAATATCATCTCTTGAGTATGTTTTGATCATTCCCGTCATAGACATCCAATCTTCTCGCTCTGGATCATTTAGGCCTTGTGGCTGTTTCTGCTGTGAAGTATCTTTTTCTACCCATTCGTCAGATGAATCTGAGCTGCTTGAAGACTGAAAATATTTTTATAGTTTATCCAACAGTATTTTTATGATTAATTTTCAGATAATCATGTTTTAAATATTAAGTACAACATGGTTAGCTAAAAAATAATCTTTATCTGGCGCTACTTCACTGGAAAAGAAAGTGTTAGGTACTCACACTTCGTCTCCTGTGTTTACTTTTTTTTCGATTGTGGTGTTTTTCTTTCATAATGACTACGAAGCTGGCGATAATGAACCCAAAGAGGATATAATGAACCCTGGGTAGGTATATAACTATATGGATTTCCTTAATAGGTTTTAGGCACAGATTAGATACTTTCTTTTCTATATTGGTTTTAGGAGCCTACAAAAACTTGACAAAAACCATGATAAAATACATAAGTTAGTTCTCTTGGTAGTTGTGAATCTGTAGCATCTAGAGATGAGCGTTATTTAACGTAATCGGTTTCAGTAACTGCTTACGAGGTTGATATTCGTGTACGTAGTTTCGTGGACAAAAATGTAACGATTATTTTACGTACCCAGTTTACACTCACTCAAAGACGTAACTTTAAAATAAAATGCAGCCAGTCCTAAGCCTGGAAAAGTATGATAAGAAGTTCAATTGATAAAATTATTTACTCAAACAAATTACAAGCATAGCTTACATAGGTATTATTAATACCTAGAAACCTGTTACATATTCCTAATTCCTAATCATAACATAACACGAAAGTAAAACTAATATTATATATAATACCTTTAACCTGTAACATTTTCGTAATCATATTATTATAATACCTACATACCCAAAAGACCGTATACAGAAGTAACTAGTTACAAAATTAGCAGTTTTGAAACTAGTTACTCATATGCACGAAACTACGTATAACCGATTACGCTCAAAAGACGTTACGACCCACCTCTAGTAGCATCTCTAAGTAGTTTGTGAATCTATATCAAATCTATATTCTGTGATACTAAGCATAAATACGCATAATACCTTTGCTAATACGTAAGTACTAACACGTACTAAGTACAGCACTCCGTCACAGATAAAGATGTAACCGAGACACCCAGGGTTGCGAATTCCCAAAAATTATTACCCCTAAAGCTCAAGCAAGGAACATATATACAAATTCTAGATCTCGAGTAAAAAACCCTTAAAATTGCCACAATTACATAGAAAACCCCTAAAAATACAATATTTTATGTTGTAAATTCTAGTTGTAAATAACTTTTACTAAAACAGTTACACAATCAGAAAAAAAACAAATTATATTAAATTATTTAACATTTCAATAATAATTTCGTTTTTTCTGATGATTCCGTCTTTTTTAAACCGAACATTTGAAGGTTGAATAAAAACATTTTTATTTCACTATTTAATTCTAGTCATGTTACATTTTATAAAAGTTCAAATCATGTTAATAAATCACTCAAGACAGTTAGTCAGATTATGTTATGTTTTTAGTATAGTGGTGGCGTTTCGTTAAAAACAAGTTCCTGCCAAAAAGTCAGCAGAGTACTTGTAATATTACTAAAAATCTGTCTATAATAAATAAAGATATAACAAAACCGGAACGTTTAAATCATCGTAACACTCGTAGTAAAAAAAAAAAACATCTTTGTCGTAACTATCATCGTTCGTAACATTCATCTTCTGTACTACATTTCACTATTTAAAATAACAAATTCAAAAAGTTCCTAAAAATACCCTCAAAAATATAAAGCCCTTAAAAAAATCCCATCCCACTTATTTTCCCCCTAAATTTAGGGGGAAAACCCCTAAGTTGAGAACCCTGGAGACACCAAGAGAATTTCAACAAAAAACTGAGTTTTGAAATGTCACGCACGAAATGTCGCTTTGGTTTGATTTGGATCATAAACCATGATCATGTAATGTCATTGTCAACACCACAAACTAAGTTACTTGGACAACACAGCCCCCCCCGCCTAGTAGGTAGTAGTTTAATTCTCCGGTCTACGGTCTGTGCTTATTATTCATCTGTGGTATAAATAAAGTTAATTTATGGTCTGTGGTTCAGTCGGTCAGTCACTGTAGTATTGCTGTAGTACTACATACATTCATTAATCTGTGGTCACAGCACAGTCATTGAAAACAATTGAAAAAGGCGAAAAATAATGTAAAATAGATGTTGCTTGCTTGATTTGGCTAGTGTTGTTTATTTTACCTTTACCTTATTACCTTTCAAATATTGATTAATGGAAGGCATTATTTATAAAGATTTGATGATCGTAATATCAATACGCTAATTCAATTTGAACTGTCTAATGTGTGTAACAGGGAGGGATGGTTGTAAAGGAATGTCTCATGCTCTTCATTTAGTATTCAGTTTGTGTTCTTGAGAAGATAGTACCTCGTAAGTAACATAAACCGAGCAAACCTCTGTTCAAACAATCGTGTAGTTATTGGTGTAACATTTTGGTATCACACGGCGATCGCCAGAAAAGACGCGCAATAGTTACTCGAATCGAATTGATTGTCGATGTTGATTCCCTTTATCGTCAAAGAAAGTATCGGTAAGCTTTCTATTTATTAGTTTTGGTTACATAAACATTGTTTGCATTGTTAGACGACTAGACGTAAATAATAACTAATACATTTATTACAGGCAATAGAGCATTATGTTTTCTAAGAAAAAGAAAAAGCCTCTAATTTCACCTCCAAGTAACTTTGAGCACAGAGTACACACAGGGTTTGATAAAAGAGAGGGAAAGTTTGTTGGACTTCCGCTGCAATGGGCATCACTTGTTGGAAATAATCAGGTATTCAATTAGTTGTGTCTAATTGATATCTATTTATTAGTCCCAAGATATCTTAGTTTTAAAGCAAAAGCAGTTCTTAATTTATATCATAACTTTACTATATACCATTATTATAAATATACTAGCTTTTTGCCCCATGGTTTCCTATGTCACAATATTTGCTTCTGGATAGGGTATGTGTTACATATAGTTAAGGAACTGTAATTCAATTGATTAATTCTGGCTGTCTCCTGTTGTTTCAACCACAATACAATTATAGAAGTAGCTATGATCCTTTTCATACCATTAGCTACTGGCATGCTCAATTTCACCACAATTGGTTCAGAGAGACAGAGGAACTTTTAAATATTGTTCTGTTTATTAATTACTGCAAATTAGAGGTCATGAACTTAGTTGCCAGAAAACTGTATAATAGATAATAAATTGAGTTATATTTTTTTACAGATATTAAAATCAACAAACAGACCTCTACCATTAGTGGATCCATCAGAAATCACACCCACCGAAATTCTAGATCTAAAAACAATTGTGAGAGGAGATCATAGAACTACCTCAGTTTCATCAATTGCTCGCCCAATTCCAACTAATATACCATCACAACCTGTTCAGAATGGTGTAGTGTTGCCTAAAACCTCAAATGTTGCAAGATCTAACTCCCTTAGAAGTTCAAGCCCACCAAGGATAAGGCGAGATTTCCGTAATCAACCAAATGTGCCACCAGCTGTCCCTGAGGAATCTCCACCAGTACCCCCAGCACCACAGCAATATTCAAGCTTGAGGCGAGAACAAAGCAACTACACTATAAACAAGCAAATAAATGAGTCTCCTGTTGAGTGGTCACAGCATACTCATGAGGCTACAGTCAGACCAGTTCAAGAGATAAATGATAATCATCATGGTACAATGACATATCAGAACATACAGAATGCCAATGTGCCATATCAGCACAACCATCCTCCTCAACTAATGTCTCAAGCAGTTCACCATGGAATCAATGGAAATAATGTCAATATGGGTAAGATGGTTTTGTACAAATTATCTCTGTTATGTATTTCATAAAAAAAAAATGTTTTAAATACTGTTTGGTTTGACTAATGTTTATGGTAGTCATGTTTAATTAGCAGTCACATGATTGTCTATCTCTTATGTCTGGAATATTTTTAATAAATGTAGAACTTGTTTGTCAAAGATGTATAAGTATTGGACTTATACATCTGATTGAATAATATAAAATTCCTTTCATAATTCTAATGTTAGTTAGTTTTACTAAAATTATAATTAGTATTCTTAGAACCTCTGTCTGTTTTAGCTTGTGTTGTTAGAAGTCTGTACCTACATTTTGAATGTAAGTTATGTAAACAATTTATGTCTATCTTTTAGGTGATACCTACCCACTGGCACGGCATCAACATGTCGCCCCGCCCTCCGCCGCCCCGCACCTGCCCCTCGCCGCGTCTAAGCATGAACTGCGATTGACACATGAACAGGTATGTCACATATCCAATTACAAAACATTATCTTAATCACTCATCATTTTGTCAACACAGGTTTAGGTATAATCAAAGGCCAATCAGCTGTCACTTAAACAATCTATAACACAGTGATACATCTACTTAATGTTTATGAATAATCATTTAAACTTAATAGGTTGGTAGTAGTATACGAGATAGACTAACTTAATTTGGTATTTTCCTTGATTGCCTTTGGTTCATCATCATTTCTATCCAATAATATAAATAAATAAATTTTGTATACCTACTTCAATGCACTAGGCATAAGTTTCTATTTTAGATGATTCATCAAGAAACTATCCCGCTCCACGTTCAAAGGCTTTGTACGTAATTATGGTACACAAATAATGGTTTTTATTCTGAATTCATGGCAAGGTATAGTTGTGAGATGTGCTGTGATGTGATGTAATGTAATAGTTCCGCGCGGCCCTGCGGCTGGTGGTGAGCGAGGGCGACCCGCGCGCGACGCTGAGCGGGTTCGCCAAGATCGGCGAGGGCAGCACCGGCGTCGTGTGCGCCGCCACCGACGCGCGCTCGCGCCGCCGCCTCGCCGTCAAGATGATGAACCTGCGCAAGCAGCAGAGGCGGGAGCTACTCTTCAATGAAGTGGTCGGTCACTCCACTCCACTCCCCCCATCTCACCCTGCCCTGTACTTGCATTGCATGTCTGCCTACTTGTTGTTGGATAACTAATTGTTATAAAAAGTTGTAATTAAACTAGATTTTATTACTCTATGTCCATAACTCTAACAATGAAAAAAAAGCATAACTTTTAGACACTGAATTATTACTCCTTGACTTTTTGGACCTTAGTAATTTATAATTTAAATTAAAAATGGCTGGCTAATGTAAGTATCACTGACAATAAATCCATATTGCAGGTGATAATGCGTGATTACCCGCACCCGAACATCGTTGAAATGCACGCATCGTATCTGGTCGGCGACGAGCTATGGGTAGTGATGGAGTACATGGCAGGCGGAGCTCTCACCGACATTGTCACCCGCGCCAGGATGGACCCGGAACAAATTGCTACTGTTTGCAAACAGTGTCTTAAGGTAATGCTTCACTTTTTTAAAGTATTTAAAATTGAGAATAGGTTATATAAGCTACGTACTATGAGGAGCCGGATGATAATAAATCAATCACAATTCATAACTAGCCTTTTTTTTTACTCCCAGGTTACAAAGTATATTCTTTGTATATGTTATCAAAATATCATATCACCCAGGGTGTGTGAAGTCTCCAAGAATTGGGACAGCACTATAATTTTTATTTAATAGTGTTAATTGAGCAATGGATACTTCTCACTTTGTAGATAATTGATGTAATGATATTTTTTTTTGGTGTATTATCTTATCTTCAAATACATTATGTTTTCATCTTTCAGGCCTTAGCATTTCTCCACGCTCAAGGGGTTATTCACAGAGATATCAAATCTGATTCTATATTGATGACTGCCGATGGTCGCGTCAAATTATCAGATTTCGGTTTTTGTGCTCAAGTATCTCAGGTAACAAACAAAGAAATTTTATGAATGCTGTCTGCTTTCACTGTTTATTATTGAGTTTAAATTAAATGATGCATTATTTTATTCCAGGAACTGCCAAAACGTAAGTCATTAGTGGGAACCCCATACTGGATGTCTCCTGAAGTGATATCTCGGTTGCCATATGGCCCTGAGGTGGACGTGTGGTCGCTGGGCATAATGCTCGTGGAGATGGTCGACGGAGAACCGCCATTTTTCAACGAACCTCCTCTACAGGTACGTAGAAATATTATGAGTCAATAAGGTTTGTCACAATCTCACCACGGTAAATGAAGATGTATTATGTTTGATCTTAATTTTTAAATTAATAGTAACCGTCATGGTAAATCTAACAACGAAACAACTCAATTAATACAAAAAATAGGTAGCAATTTATACAAAAACCATGTCTTTCACTAAAAGAAAATGAATTATAGCTAGTGTCACTTCGGATTATGTAAGGATCCTAACAATACCCCAAACATCATTTCGGCATTTAAAATTTATTTTATGGTGGAGTAAAGAAACCTGCATAGAAACATAAATCCGGAAAACATTATACTCCTTTGAGCAGTCATGTAAAAATGCTTAGCAGAGTTCCTTGCCGGAGTCATCTCAGTCTACGACCAAGTTGTATAGTCAGTCAAATTGGATTATGTATTTTGATTTGTGGCGTGCAGGCGATGCGTCGCATCCGTGACATGCCCCCGCCCCGGCCCCGCGGTGCGGCGCGGTGTCCGGCGGACTTGCTGGCGTTCGTGGAGTGCGCCCTGGTGCGCGACCCGGCGGCCCGGCTGCCGGCCGCGCGCCTGCTGCACCACGCCTTCCTGCGCCGCGCCGGCCCGCCCGCGCTGCTGGTGCCGCTGATGCCGCAGCGCGCCCCCGCCCCCACCCCCGCCGACGGCCACGACCCGCCGCCCGCACCCCCGCCTGCTGCCACCCTACCGCCATCCTAGGTAAGCAAGCATAGGCCGTACACATGCCTACCTGATCCCAAATTTCAATCTTTAAATCGTTACAAATAGGCTAGAGATTTGTCAGGACACTACCCTATTTAAAAATGTCGCAATTTTTTCATGATCAATGAATTAAAATAAATCAGAATACTGCAATAAACCAGTTTCATTTAAAAAATTTTTTAACTGTTTCATTGCCCCACTGATAACAAATATACCTACTGATTGTAAGCGGCATTATAACCATAAACTACCGCAGTAACATTAACCAGATTTTAGCTTTGTATGATCGCATTCTAAATCCCCTGATCTGACAAATATATTATCACCAGCCACTAACCACACGGTCACAGTAGAAATAACTTTACCTGCCTGCTTGTCTGACTTCTGAAGTGACCCGTTAGCCTCGAATATTGGTATTGACCTTATGTACTCATTTTCAGATATGTACTTCCACCGACACTGCTCTCAAACAACGCAGCTCAAGTCCACCAGATATTATGGATAAAATTTATATATATTTTTTACGAATATCTCTTAAAACCCAGCATGACAAACCAAAGTTGTTATAAGGCAACTTATGATTTTTTCTTACTTATATATATACTACGTGATTGACCATTGTTATTTACGATTTTTACTATACTTACTTCACAGAAATGACCCAGTGATATCATTCCATTTCTTATATTCTTTAAGATTTTGCATACTTTATCAATATGCAGTAGGTATTTATGACATTCCTTATTTATCTTTGTGAAACAGAAATCTATTGCATTAGTTATATTGATGCATTATATTTGTTACAAGTTTATTGCCATAAAATTGTTGAATATACACGATTGTTGTAGCGTAATACGATAATTTATGATTAGTAAAATACAAAATTAGATTTAGTATTGAAATCTCTTCGAAATTTCCGCCCCGTCCAGTAAATTGATGTGTTCTTATCTATTTAATATAGTGTGACTATCCTTTTATCATAATGGTAGATATAGATTATATCACTTTGAAAACTTGGAAGACAAATTATGTGTGAGATTTATTACACCATTGGTCCAATTAAAAATGACGAGTTAAACCATAGACTAAAAACGAAAGAATTTCAAATAGTAAAGCATAACATTTATTGCAAATAACTGTCTATAATTGATCATTTATCAGCAACCTAAGTATTATTTCCCATTCAAATTACGTCGATAGTCCTGAATTTTTAAAGCTTTTATTTAACTTGCCGTTGTGTGTATATACACATACGTAAGTCCAATGACAATAGAATTTCATTGTATCATAGAGCTAGTCTGATGATGGAGCTGAATAAAAAAGGCTTATCCATTTCTTTTTACTTTTAAGTATTTAAAAGTAGAAGGCAGTCGAAATACAATGGGAAATAATAATTAGAGTGCCCTATGTATCAGTATTACCATCGCCTATGTACTTATTTTATATTTATATACATGTATATCAATATTAAGTTGATGTATTCATAGATTCTTAAGAATGAATATTAGTTATATCTCTAGTTATACATTCCGTAAAAGATTCACTAAATTTAATTAATGATTGCTTTCTTTATTGAATTTGGATAGATTATTGTTTTAATTTTCCGTCACAAAATATACTTTGTAACATATCTATCTAGGGACAGTAGGATAACTCTATTTATCTAAATTAATATTTTTATTACATCGATGGATTCGTTATCATTATCGAAACCGAACCCGCGGGGAACAGCTAGTACAATATGAACGTAACACCCTCTACAAATCTCTACAAATTTGTAATTTGTTTCCTTAGTGTTTTGGTCTCGGCAGTCGAGTGTCGGTGAATGAATCAGTCAGTCAAAACATTAAATAGATTTGAGACTTTTACGGTAAAATAATGTATGCATGTTTATGGACATTTCCAGAGTACTTATACCTTTTGGAACCGTAGAATCTTAATTGATGTTAGATTTTAATAGGCAGCTAGTGTTGAGATTACTTAAAAAATACTTTTAGACTACCAGAAGCCTTAATAGAATTAGTGCCTTAACATAGCTTAGTTTATTATCGTACGTTAGCACATATTGCACCTGATATTAATTTGTTATAACTTGTAAGACAAAGATAACATTGTTATTTAATTTCATCACAAAATACTTGATTTATTGTCGTGGTTAATTAAAATCAATTCATCGTAATTTATTGTTCTACATCAACATACATTTTTTTATAAGGTATTATGCCAAATATTTGTAATATTATAAAATCACATTGTTAATAAGAACTGTTATAAAATATAGATTTTGAAATTATTTGTGTTTTAATTTTAATTATTACATATACCATTTTATTTTTAATCATTATATTTTCCAATCAAAGGTCAGGGGTAGGCAGAAAAACTATACATTTTATAATTACATTGCAAGAGTTTAATTTATAATTATTCATTCAAACAATAGACATATGAATTTACTTATAGAATTCATATTCACTTTCATCCTTCTTGATATTATTCTTATAACCCTTTTCGAAGTCCTTAGGCAGAACAATATACCTAAAACGAAAAAGAAGCAATAAGTTAAATTGTACATACTATCATAATCATAATTTACATAAAGTAACAGGATACCATTAACCTATTATAATATTATTTTAGGACTGCACCAAGATTTTATTCCAACGTAACTTTGATTAGAAAGAACGGTAACCTGTCATCGGAGTCTTCTGAGTTTCGTGTATAACGAACGACAGGCCTCAGTAGGCCTGACCTAATATGAACGAATGTGTTTGATTGTAATGAGTAACAGGTACCTGTTCTCCCTGACGGCGTGCATGCCGGCCTCCTGGCAGATGGCGTTGATGTCGGCGCCCGACACGCGGTCCGGCCGCGCCACAAACTCCTCCAGGTCCACCTCCTCGGACAGGTTCATCTTCGCCGTGATAGTCGAGAATATCAGACGTTTTTGACGCCTACCAATAACACAAACATGTAATTTTATAGAGTAACTAGCTTTCGCCCAGCGGTTTCACCCGCATTAGTATTCATGAACACCCCGTACTCAATTTAACCAACCAAATAATATCTAGGTCAATTTGTCCGTTAGTATTCTCATACCTTGAGATTATGGAGCGCTTTTCAAAGTAGGTATCCTCTTAGATGAAGGTTTTAGGCTATTTAATATCCAGGGACATGTATAGTTCTGTGACGATTGAATGCTACATAAATATATTATGCATGTGGAGTTCAGTTTTCACGTCTAAATACTTGTCAAAAATTACAATCCATTATTTTTTTTTAATTTTGGCATCACACTTCGTATATTTTACCAGTGTCAAGTTGAGCAATGTAGGTATTTTTATATTCTTCATGTATTAAATTTTCGTCAATCGTCAAGTTTCAAAGTTCAAGTCATGTTAAATCTTCTTCGAGTCATAGTCAGTCAGTTTAGTTAGGTTTTAGTACGATGGTAGCCGTTCTACTAAAACTTTTCATGGACTTCTTGAGACAACTTGAAAAGCCACTATACATGTAATCATTTCATTTCACTTCACTGGTGATCTTTATTGGACAAAATACCACCGATAATATTCAATAAAACTCAAAATACACGATTTTATGAAAATAAAACGAAAACGCAACGTCACTTCGCAAGTTCCCGCCAAAAATAGTCACAATCCATTATTAGTCATACATAAGTTTTTGTTACGTTAAAAAAAAAACAGTCAAAGGTTCAGAGCCATACACAGCCTTCTTATTATTTTTTATTTTTGTAGTTATATTGAATTTTTATGTTTGATATTTTTTTTTATAAGTTTCGGATGGCATGCAATGCAGGAGATAAAAGTTTTTCTTTCTTCTTTCTTTCTAAACGTTCAAACAGTGTGTAATGAAAATTGGCAGAGAGGTAGACCCGTGAGATAAGAAGGTAGGTATTTTTATCCCAGAACTTGTGAGAAACTAAGGACAATGATACAATACAGATTGATGCAAAATTGTCAAGAACTGCCAACATAAACCTATCTATAATTTATCTATACTAATAATAATCTATATATCTATCTATCTAAACTATAATGAAACTGAAGAGTTTTTGTTTGTTTGTATGAACGCGCTAATTTCTGGATCTACCAGTCGGATTTGGAAAAATCTTTTTGCAATTGAAAACCTGAAAAAAAATATGTGAAGAATGTCCCAGGATATTTATTTATTTTTGTATAGCACGGGCGATGCGACGCGGCGCCCGATGTAACCCGAGCAATACCGAAAAGACCCGAACTATGCACGACTTCACCGACATTAAGTCCTATACGTAATTTGTTTGATGATAATTGCTTTAACGTTGAATATTTTTAAGTTGAATTGTTGTAGATATTATATACGGATTTCATAGAAACAAATACTACTTAAGAAGGTCCTAATTATTTCAAAATTGGTTTTGAGTTTATTTTTACTAAATTTGTTTTTTTTTATTTCTTGGGTGAAAACTTAATCTATCTATAGGTAGTAATAATAAAGCTGAAAAGTTTGTTTGAACGCGCTAATCTCCGGAGTTATTGGTCCGATTCGAAAAATTGTTTCACTAATGGGAAGCTACATTATCCCCGAAGGTTATAAGCTACTTATAAACCCGCGAACGAAACCGCGGGGATCAGCTAGTTATTTTATATAAACTAAATGCGTATTATAATTATCACTTGTTTGAGATATTGAAGAAAATTTAAAGCTTTGTTACTTTATTTTGGCATAAAAGTTGAACAATACTGTGAGTGGAAGGGTTCTTAGTTTGCTATAAACAATGCTTGCTATATGATAGCTTAAATTCATAAAATATGGTACTTATATGAATAGAGTAGCTTTATACAGTCTGATAAACCTTTTTAAAAAATCATATAAATATCTATGACTAAAATTTAGAATATTTTTGATTTCTATGTTGTTACATTTGTGTTAATTAGTCTATATTCAAAATTTTGGATCTTTTGCTCAAGTAATTGCAAAAATATTAAAGGGCAAAAATGAAATATTTCACCCTCTATAACATTGCATTGCTAAATAGTATTACAAAATGCTTTAAGATTCTTATAGTTCTCGCTATGGGTAGCTTATAACCAGAAATTCGTGGTTCTTAAATCAATAGGAAAAACGTTATACAGGTTGATGAAAAAAATTTCAAAAGGTCATTAAATTGTCTATGATTAAAAAGTTTACAATTATTAATGTGCATATTGTTACAATTATGTTACATGGTCTACACCCAAAAATTTTGATCCCTAGCTCATCTAATTGCAAAAATATTAAGGGGCCAAAATACAAATTTCCGCCCTCTATAACATTTCATTGCTAAATCGTATTGCAAAATGCTTTAGGATTCTTATAGTGCTTGCTATAGTTAGCTTATTTCCAAAAAATCATGCTTCTTAGTTAAATAGTTCTTGCGTTATACAGGTTGATGAAAAAAATTTAAAAAGGTCATAAAATGGTCTATGATCATTTTTTTTTAAATTATTGATTTGCATGTTGTTACATTTATGTTACATGGTCTACATTTAAAATTTTGGAACCCTAGCTTAAGTAATTGCAAAAATATTAAAAGTCAAAAATAAAATTTTCCACCCTCTATAACATTTCATTGCTAAATAGTATTGCAAAATGCTTTAGGATTCTTATAGTGCTTACTAAGGATAGCTTATTTCCAAAAAATCATGCTTCTCAGTTGTATAGTACTTCCGTTATACAGGTTGATAGAAAATAATTTAAAGTGTCATAAAATTGACACCTATGAAAAATTTGAGAAACACTGGTTTGAATATTATTCCAATTGTATTGAATAGTTTATATGCCCAATGTAAAGTCCCTAGCTTGAGCCATTACAAAAATATTAAAGTGCAAAAATTGGATATTTCACCCTTTATAACTTTATGCCGCATGAAAAGTTTGAGAAACTTGATAGTACGTTTCGAAACAAATACTGTAGAAAGCTTATATTCCAAAAATCAAGCTTCTGCTATGAATATTAACTGAGAAAAACAGGATGCTAAAAGTAAATTTTCGACATTTTTACTTTGTCTATGGGCAAAACTTTGACAAACACCAAGTTGAAATTTGTAGTATTTGTATAGCATAACGCGTATACGAAATTTCATTTGCCTATCTTCAGCCGTTGCAGAGATATAAAAGTTTGAAAAATGCATAATTTCCATCGGTAATATCTTCCTCGAAGAAAAAAAGTTTGAGAAACGCTGAAAATATATTTTAGCAGTATTATTAAACTACCTACACTATAAATTTTGAGTTTGTAACATTCAAACTCACAAAGTTATCAAGGTTTAACGGAAACAAAGCAAATCCCTTATTTTTTTAAATTTTCCTCCCATAGACAAAAGTTTGAGAAACGCTCGCACCCATATGTAATATTTTTTACTGAAAAAGCTACATTAAAAATTTCAGACTCCTAGACCTTATGGTTCCAGAGATATTAAGATTCTTAAAATCGCACAAAGGGCCCTTTTCCACCACTGCGGAAAGGAATTTCGAAAAATCGCTTCTTAAATAGGGTCTACGTGACAAAATCTATGCACATGCCAAATTTCACATTAATCGGTTCAGCGGTGTAGGCAGGGGGATGTTTACCCAAAAAAACCGCTACTCTTTTATATAATAGATAATATAAGTTATTTCAATGAGACAGTTTTGTTTCAAAATATTCGAATATGTATGTTTGCAAAAAAGTTGTTACTTTAATTTAAGGTTAATGTATTACCTATCTGGAAGAGGGAACTCAATTTTTCTATCGAGACGACCAGGTCTGAGTAGTGCAGGATCTAGGGTGTCGGCACGGTTGGTGGCCATTATTACCTGTAAATTATAACATTAAATGTTTTTTTTTAAACTTAACTGTTGATGTAAACTTAAACGTGGTGGATTCATAATTGTGTTACAACTTAGCAGTGTCTAAGAGCAGTGCTTTTCAATTCTGTGGGGTTAAAAGGGCCGCTCGAGCAATATTGCTATGCAATTCATATCTCGAATTTACAGCAGATTATGGTGTAATTTGTCGCTGTAAATTCGAGATATGAATTGCATAGCAATATTGCTCGAGCGGCCGTTTTAGCCCACCTGGCTTGTATTATAAATGTGAAGTCTCAAGAATGGAATGTGTTAATCGAAAATTATTCTTAAGTCGTAGGGCCAGGAAATTAAATTGTATTTTTATCAAACACTAGCTGTTCCGCGCGGTTTCACTCGCGTTCCCGGGATAAAAAGTAGCCTATAACCTTCGGGGATAATGTAACTTCCTATTAGTGAAAGAATTTTTCAAATCGGTTCAGTAGTTTCGGAGCCTATTCAATGCAAACAAACAAACAAACAATCAAATCTTTCCTCTTTATAATATTAGTATAGACCTATATAGACAACACAATAAATATAACATGGGAGTAGACATAGTAATTTCTTACTTTAACATTGGTGGTTTGATCAAATCCATCCATCTGATTGAGTAGCTCCAGTAAGATTCTTTGCACTTCCCTGTCGGCACCGGTTTGTGCATCAAATCTGAAGTAAAATTTAATAATTTATATCTGGTCTTTTTAACGCTGACGTAATTGACAACACACCACTGTGACAAGCCATTTGGCGTGGTTGGCAACTATCATAGCACAGATCGTGGGTTTGGTTCCCACCCACCCACACAATTTGTGTGCATGAATATTCTGCTTGTCCTGAGTCTGAATGTAATTTATCTAGGTAGTTTGGGATCAACAAGTGTGAATAATGTTCTGAGATATTACTGTAGGAATAATTTAATTATTCTATTACCTTGAGACATTTTATTTTAACAATGAAATGAAAAAGAAAATTGAGAATTAAAATATGTCAACGGCTGATCATATAATTCGTCAAATCATGATATAGGTTAGGTAACTGTATATTACCTCTTAGTAGCAATAGCATCAATCTCATCAATGAAGATGATTGCGGGACTGTTTTCCTTAGCGAGACGGAACACGTCACGCACCATGCGGGGACCTTCGCCTAGATACTTCTGGACGAACTCGGAGCCCACCACACGGATAAAGGCAGCTGGAAATAGTTCATATAATGTAATTGTGTAATCTTATCGATAAAATCTATGATCAATGACTAAATTATGTATTTGTAGCCAAGATTTAAAGATTCCTATTTAGTTTGGTTTAAACAACATTAATACTTTACAACATTAATTTAGTATATGTATTAGTGTTTTTTGGTACATAAACTTACTCACAACACTACTTATTAGTTATATTTACTTTTGTTGCTGCTCTAAATCAATAATTATATATTGTCTTTGTTAACATTTTTGTATTTGACATATAAATAAGTAGTACCTGGTTGACCAAGCTTTGTTCGTTTTTGTTAAACAATGTTTTCTAAAAATGAAACCTAGCTAGATCGATTTATCTCCCCTGAAACCCTCTGCATACTAAATTTCATGAGAATCGTTTGAGCCGTTTCCAAGATTCCAATTATATATATTTATATAATAAGTTAGGAGAAGACCCTGTATCCAGAAAAACAGTTTAACAATCAATGAAAATAAATAATAATTATTATAATGAATATTATAATATATACAGACTATGTGTGGAATAGAGTGGATAGATTCCGAACCGGTGGTAGAGTCTATTGTAATGTTTGTAACTATTGACGTTCATAAGTGCCTTACCAGGGCCTAAATTGAATAAATGAGTTTTTGATTTGTTTTTGAGATTTATTTATATGCCTGTATGCTGAGAGCATGACTGCATAGCTATTACATCAACACAACTGTAGAAAAGCCATTGAAATAACATCAAATTAAACAAATAACACAGTTGATATTCTCACCTGTAGTGTGATGTGCAACTGCTTTAGCTAACATAGTTTTGCCACAGCCTGGTGGTCCATACATGAGCACACCCCGAGGTGGCTCAATACCAATCTGTCTGTACAACTCAACATGTGTGAGCGGGAGCTCCACTGCCTCTCTGATTTCCTGTTTCTGTGTGTCCATGCCTCCAATGTCTGAGTACTGCACATCTGGTTTCTCATCTGCAAAAAGTTATTTATTAGGCATTAAAATTTGTGTAGCAAAAAATATCCTTGAGTTATATTATTATGCTTAAATATGGGTCAATTATTTTATTCAAATAGACTTTCACACTTCTGAAGTGTCTGCCTTTAATACTGGTTCTGAAGGTTTTGTTGGCTGAGAAAAGCTAGTAATAGAATTACTCATTACAAAATAGACTCAATTAATATTTCATCAGTGCTAGTTAAATATGGTGAAATAAACATACCTGCTTGTAACATAGATATTGAGCTGTCAGCTTCTGGAGGCAACACATCTACAAGTGCATTTGAGTGTTTGTGCAGAGCCACTGATGCTGATGGCTTCAATAGCTCACGATCTATCGTAGATAGAATGCGGACATAGTAGTTGGATCCTGTGGTGCTGCCAACTGTAAAAATAATAGGTTTTAAATTCTGTGCATGTAAGCATGTTTAACATTTTGAGAATCTATACCTTACCAGATATATGTATTGAGTAAGAATAATGAACAATGGATTACATACCTATGCCAGTGTTTTGATCAACAGCTTCTAAAAACTGTCCTATCACTAATGGTACAGACTGGATCCTCTTCACTTCTTCCTGAGCATGGAGGTATTCTTTCTTCAAGTTTCTTTGTTCATCTTTTATGTATTCTTCTTGGACTTCCAAAAATTCTAACATGCGTTGAAGTTTCTAAAAAATTTTTTAATAGGTACTAAATAAATATTACTATGTATTTTCTTAGTCCTTTGTGTGCCGTTGCTATAGACCCTATAGTATTTATTCTATGCTATAGATGAGGATGACTAGGTACATTATATTACTTCACTTTGTCATTCAGCTGCAATAAATTATATTGGACTAGCTTCCACCGCGTTCCCGAGGGATCTTATGATCTATCGATGAGTCGAGTTTCATTCAAATTGTTCAGGAGTTCTTACGTGACAAAGTAACCAACATCCATACATCCTCACAAATTTTGACATCTATAGTATTAGTAGGATCATTACCTTGTATTTCGTGTATAAGTCTTCAGATTCCAGCTCTTCAAAAGATTGTGGTCCAGGAAAGGGACCTTTGGCATCAGTGATTTGGTCATCCTACAAAAATCAGGAAATAAGTAGGTATATCTACTGAAGTAATTAATTTATAAAGAAACTAATGTTTTGCTAATTACCTTCTCGGGCAATATGATGCCAATTTCATCCATGTTATAGTTTAAAAAGGTATACACAATTTCAGAAGGTAATTCTTGAGAAAATCACAAATCAGTCAGACACCGTTTTTCAACAATCACGAAGTTATTATAATGTCGTGTCGTAAAATTATATTTAGCATAAACTTACGACATCAGTTATTTTTTTCCATTGATTAGAGTAGGACATTAAAATTATGATGCTAAAGAAAGATATTTTACGGTAGTGGAACATCAAATGACATGAAATTTCAAAACGCATCGTCATGTAAGTTTCATTTTACGCAAAATCTACAGAATATTTTTTTTCTTCTTGTATTTTAAGGAAACAGTTCTCAAACCAAAAAAAGTTTGCCGACGGAACGGAACAGAACGTACGGAACCCTCGTTGAAAATAGCAGATTTTTATAAAATTCGGCAATTTTGTTCGTTGGTTGGATTGCGTTTCGTTTTAAAGATCGATCGATGATAGGGCCACAGATTACCTATACCTTTTAAAAACCTTGCGTGTGGTGTGGCGTGGGTTTTGTCACGTTTGATTGACAGTTGACAGTGACAATACTGTATACAGTTGAATCGAAAAGGAAGAGTGAAGTAGGTAACCTAAAATTTGAATCGATTTATAATGAGAAATATTTTCCTTTAAATTTAACATTTTTTTAGTACTATATAGGCTTTTTAGCGTGTTTAATTATCAAGATATATATTCCTCCTGAATCATAATTTATCAAAATGACGACGCCTGGTGAAATGATGAGCGAGGCTGATCAAATCAAAACGGTAAGTAATTAATTCAATTCTTTGAAAAATGATAAACCATGAACATTTACGTGCAAAAAATTACATCCTATAGTCTAAAATTTCTAAAATTAAATAAACTTACACTGTAGGTAATAGTTGCATTATATTAGGGACTACGCTGTTTCACCCTTATCCATTGATACAGAGTATGACCTATCAATGAAATTGCTGTTTAGTTTTGATTGGGTAGCAACATCTGCACTAATCTGAAGAGAAAGTTCAACAAAGTTTTCAATGTTGATAAGCAGGAAGAATGGATGAGTAGTTTATGTAACCAATAGGTATGTATCCATTGGTTTTTATTTTCCAGTTCAAAGACTTCCTTGTCCAGTACAACAAGTTGTCAGAGTTATGCTTCAATGACTGCATACATGACTTCACCTCCAGGACCATCAAACCTTCAGAGGTAATTATCATAATCATTCATTCAAAGTCATTACAATAATTTCTGAGATTAAAGTAGACTTGCAACAAATAGTATTTTTGGTCAAAGTCATATTGTGGGTGACAATGAAAATTAGTTAACACCTTTTGAAATTAAATAATTATCAGAAAATTTGTTTTCTTTTATTATGGTGTAATTGAGGAACAAAATATGTTTGTATTTTAAAATGTACGAAATACATCCAGACAAGTCTTGGTTACCAAGATATGTCAGCGGCAGTTATCTGCCCACTTCACATAAGACTATCAATGTAACTTGGTTGAAAGGTTGAAATATAGAGGCTAGTCAAAATAATGTTTTAATAATTTGATTATATGTATGTATTTTGTGTGAGCATGGCTTCCATAATACAAGCTCTGGTTTGGGATCTGATGGCTGTGTGTAGAGAATGTCTCAGGATATTATTATTATTATTGTTGTTTTTTTTTAATTCCAGGACAAATGCACTTTGAATTGCATGGAAAAGTACTTGAGAACAAACCAAAGAGTTTCACAAAGATTCCATGAGTTCCAGATGATTGCTAATGAGAATATGTTGGCATTAGCCCAAAAGTCTGGTAACCCCAGTTAGTGTAGTTCTGTTCCTAATACAAATTGTATTTATTTTATTTTGTTAGGTTTTTGCCTTAATTGTGGGCAAATAAAATATTGTTGAGCATTTTGTATTTTATTTAATTAGTTATTATGGCTATACAGAACCATTTTGTAATCTGAACTTGACCAAATAATTGAGTAGGTAGGTATTGTGAATAAGAGACAAAAGGAATTAGGTAGTTAGATATTATTTATTTAGTTTTGTTTATTTGGTACAACTAATATTCTTGTACAATATTATGCAGGTATATTTGCTTCAGTCTGTATTTTGTGTACTTAATCCAAATAGTCATAAATATGTCATCCATGTTCAAATTATTAATAAGATATTTGGTATCCATTCATCTAATTGAACCTCTACAGTCACTTTGGCATAACATGCATATTATGCTCCTCTTTGGGCATGGTTTGTAGCACTTCTGTTCGGGCGGTGAGAAATCTAGGACAAATGATGATTGCGAACTGGTATAATCAAAGTGATAATCATTAAATTTAGCTTCCACACTGTATTTTGTAGATGCGTTTTGACCTGTTTTATCTTCATCTGTGTTGAGGACATATTTTAAAGGGTATGGACCAGATGGAGCATTGCTCAAGTTAGAAGGTTTCGTGCATATGGTGTAATTGCCGTTATGTCTAATAACCCTGATGAGCGGCTGGCTACATATGGGCGGCTTGCAGCAGGTAGATATCGACGGGCAGACTGCAATAGGTCTAGATGGGCAGACTGCGATAGGTCTTGATGGTACGCAGCAAGGCTTAATGCAAGGCTGAGCGCAGCTCGAGAGACAGGGATTGCATCCGCCTAACTTGATGCAGTTGTGCTGTTCTATTTTCTTAAGTACGGGACAGGAAATGTGACCAGGGCGCCAGCCGCAACGCAACTGAAACAATATTACTTACATAAACTGCGATCAAGTAATAACTGAATAAAAGTGAATAAACCATAGACAATATGGTAGTAGTATGTAAATGTCCGCCTTGCTGGTAGGCACACAAGATTTATGTTCTACCTATCTCGAATACAATATCACTTATCACAACGCTAAGTGTTCCTGAGACATAGAGTACCTACTCTTATAACCTTTGAACAGGGCCTGACAAAATCTGATATTAGGCGACAAATTAGCGTCAGGCTCCGAATTCTAAATTAAATGTTGTACAAAACAATTCCCCGATACCTGCTAGTAAGAACACAGCTTTTTATACTGTGTATTGAGTAGAATTTCTTGCTGGAGTCTTCTCAGTTTACCTAAGTGTATTCCGAACCGGTGGAATAGACTCACTATTGTAATAATTGTAACTATCGACATTCATAAGTGCCTTCATCATCATCATATCAGCCGAAAGACGTCCATTGCTGGACAAAGGCCTCCTCCAAGGATCTCCACGTAACATCATCATCATCGTGGAGATAAGTGCCTTTTCAGGGCCTAAACCTAATAAATGACCTAGATTTCTTCAAGGCATTTTCTGGGCGAGGCCAAGATCAAAGCCGAGATCTCGCCATATCTTCTTCAAGAGTGCATCATTGAAGTCGGCCTAGTTTACATAAAAATATATCAAAGTACCTACCTCCAAAATAACAAATCGATCTTTTGCAAGTATGGACTACTTCACAGGATCCAGTTTACTTTTTTTTAATGTAGGGAAGATTATGTTCTAAAACTGGGAATATACCTGATGCTCAGGGGAGTCTCTTGCTGTGTACATCCATCCCATATGTTTGGGCACGGGCCCTGGTTTCACCTCTTCTTTGTCTAGACATCTGTGTTTGGGAAGGTCGCAGCGCCCCAAGCAGCTGGTTGAAGACTTATTCGCTATAAAACACGTTATAAGTAGTTGAATTCATCTATGGAACAATGGAAGACTATAAGGCGATGAAATGGGTTAGATATACTTACATCTACCTGGTTTACAGCAGCATGCCATATTCAAGGGTCAGCTAGGCGACCTGAAAATTTACGATTAGTTTTAGAACTTAACACGATTGGGTGTACAGTTATCGCGTCAAGAGATAACAAATAACAAACTCACTTTTGCATTTATAATATTATTAGTTAGGATGTCCATTTTCAATCTTGTCATCTTCCTCACAGACGTGATTGCCCATAGCCGATGTTTATACCTACATTGATTGAAATGGTGGGAACATAAAATATTTATTTTTATATCTTACTTACATGACTGTTATTTTATGCCATTTTTATGTCACGTTACCTAAATGTGTCAGAAAAATCTTCATAATTCATCATTGGAATGTCTTGTTTTCATATTTTTCTTTGAGGCCAATTTTGCTTTTATTCTTTTTATTATACCTAGAACTTCTTTCACAACATCCTACTTTAAGTAATTCAGCATCCTTGATATAGTTTGATTATCATAAAAAAAATATAAAAAATTGTTTACTAGTATCTAGTAGGTAAATTATAAATGTTACCGAAATCAGCTTTTTACAATTCAGGAAACAATCCTATACCTACTTAATGATGATATCGGTAGTTATCTTAACTTCCCCAAAAAATATTCATTATTAGGCAAGGCACATTCAACATATTTTCATGTCGCTCTAAAAATGATAGAGCAATTCGCGACTGACTGCTTTAGCACGCGGTTCACAGCCTTTCTAATTTTATTAAAACGGAATAATAACTTTATATTTAATTTAACTTGCTACATCATACATAAGAAACCCTATACTTCGTGGTCTGACACGCATTTGGCGTGTTAATAAAATCTAGCTAGATCTGCAATTCGTTGGCAATTTGCCATTATTTTTTTGTGTTTGATGTTAGGTTTTAAAATATTAGGTGCAAAGACGAAAAAAAGATTTACGAGTCCACTATATTTTCATGTCGAAATAAAATAAAATAGTTAAACTTTGTTTGATTCATTTTATTTTAAGTCGATTAAAATCTAATGAGATTTAAGAGATTCAGAATTAATAGAGTTATTGACGTTTTGATTTCTTCTTATTTTCAGCTTTCTTTACTTTTGAACTAAAGCAAGCTGCACTAACAGCTTTTATTGTGAACAGTGTAACAATGAGTATTGTAACTAAAATTAAGGCAATGTCCAGGTTTAAATATTGGTAAAGGGGTACATCAGCAGCAGCGGTCCTGTACGTAAAGTTTCCGTTTCGAGCAGCAAACTCGGTCCAATACACTGCAGTGTCAAGCGGAGACATTGGTCGATCGTGCCACGCTTTTGTTATTCTCTTTACATTTTCTCGGAACCTTAAAATAGGAACATTTGATAAATGTTGGTAATAATAATAATAATGTTCATTTCAGGTCAAAACATTTACAAAATGTATGCCAAACAGTTAGCTAAAAGAATTAATTTTAACATGATAGCAGCAGACTAAATAGGCT
The DNA here is from genome assembly GCA_963555595.1 of Tethea ocularis. Lineage (NCBI taxonomy): Eukaryota > Metazoa > Arthropoda > Insecta > Lepidoptera > Drepanidae > Tethea > Tethea ocularis. Next base: position 4,967,002 of record OY741972.1, on the reverse strand, counting down.
ACTAATTACCGAGTACAGCAACAAATTGCAAAAAAAATAGTTATCCTACCCTCCGTACTAGTTATCACTGTATGACGGCAGGGTAGTCCTTCTCGTTCTAAACAATTTGTTACTGCAACGGGCAGTAAAATTTTACAATACTTCACATTATCTAGTTGACATTAACATTTAAAGAAAAAATCACCAGCCAACAAAGTACCTAGTTACTTAACTAGTAATTATATAAGATTAATTATGGTGTTATCTAATATTTAAAAACAATGATAAAATTGTGAAAGGGTGTGTATGTGAGTGAGTATGCATATATGTGTGTTGGGGCGTGTGTGTGTGGGTGTGTGTGTGTGTGTGTGTGTGTGTGTGTTGTGTGTGTTGTGTGTGTGTGTGTGTGTGTGTGTGTGTGTGTGTGTGTGTGTGTGTGCGTGTGTGTGTGTGTGTGTGTGTGTGTGTGTGTGTGTGTGTGTGGGTGTGTGTGTGTGTGTGTGTGTGTGTGTGTGGTGGTTACTTGCCTTCTTGTGGTTATGCCTATTGGACAAATGGACTTTTTTATAAATATAGGGACCCAGAAATATTGAAATTTTTTGAAAAAATTGGGATTTGCATCATGGAATTGAAAATATAATATCTTTACGTCGCTTATTAATTAATTTAGAATCAGGGGATATTTTTTGTTGATGCGTAATGAGTGACTTAATAAAAATTTGGTGAACTGTCAAAACATTGGCATTTGCATATAGCTCGGTAGTCGGATAGCAAAAGTTTTTAAAATATGACTTTCAAGATAGCTCGCCGATCTCTTTCTACCTTCAACATAATATTTTTCGAGGCTCCACCCCATGCAATTATTCCATAACCAATAATTGACTGACATAAGCAGAAATAAACGTTTTTGACTATATTGATGTCTCCTATATGTCTTAAATTTCTAAAAACGTAAAGTCTATTATTACTAAACTAGTAGTTAGTATAGCCTACATGCTAGTTGTGTTCTGTAATGTTGTTTTGGAATGTGGCTGGCTACCATCCTCAAGTTGAAAATTTGTCGCCAAACACCTTTTTATTTTTTTCACATATATTATATTTATAAAATCGGCACTATTCTGCCTGATATTGAGCACATGACTCCCTCCCAAATTCGTAGGTAGGTACATGTAGATAGATGTAGGTAGGTGTAAGTAGGTAGGTCCCAGTTTCTTTTATTCTTAGGGCAGGACTATTTTATGCTATCGAACCGGTTTGTGGTCTACCAACAATTTTCCCATCTCTTGGCGATCATTGTAACTTGCCTGCGTGCCGTCAACTGTCAAGCATTAAACAATACCTACGTGGTAGGTATGTTTATACTTACTTTGGATCCAGGACCGTTTTGAAAGCTTTTATTAAATTTTCTTTCGTGAGATCTCTTATTTGTAACTGCACGCCAAGCCCGCTCTCTTCAACAGCTGCTGCGTTGGCTGGCTGGTCTCCCATGATCGGCATGGCTATCATTGGCACACCAAAATGTATAGCTTCTGTAGTACCTCCCATCCCCGAGTGAGAAAAGAAAGCTAATGTTCTTGGATGACCTGCAATGTTTGTAATGCAAACTGATAAATATCGTACACTTTCTAGCTAATTCGTTAAATAAAAAATAACTTTAAAAAAATAATAGAACTGCCTTCAAAAACACAACAAAAAACTGTTTTGAAGTCGGTAGTACCCTGTAGGTATTATAGGTACTTATTACATTTTAATTTTCACAAAATTTGACACTGACCGAGGACATACATATCCTTGACAAATTGTCGACAACATTGAATAAAATAGTTCTATCGTGATATTCGTGCTCTTTTCCGTTGAGGAATTCCGTTGTATGCCTTCTAGTCCAAAATTCGAGACCAGCACGTCCTTGACCATAGATACCATAGGGATTGTCATAAATCTAACAATTCCTCAATCACTCTACATTTCCTATTTGATTTTGAGGAGTTCCCTGTTGTATCTTTAAAGTTCAAGGACCAATTAAATTAAAAGTGACCGCTTTAGAGCTACTATACTAATTTACTATAGGTACGTTCAGTACCTATACACAAAAAGAATAATTACAATCGTTTCATCAACAAAAAAGTTATCCGTGAACAAATATCTAAAAAAATACAACCGAATTGAGAATCTCCTCGTTGTTTTGAAGTTGGTTTAAAATAGATAATAATGAGTGCTTCCTAAATTCAGTCAGTGCCATAACTTCTACTGTTAGCATATGTAACTTTAAAATTCTAGTATAATTTAGGTACCTACCTAATATGTCAACTTGGGGCAACCAGTCCGATACATAAAGCTTTTTGTTGTCCGAGATCAAAGTTTTGTTCTCCCATTTCCAGATGAACCTTTGAGGCAGTTCATTCATCGCTCCTAACACTGCTTTCAACTTGTCTGCCGGCATGGAGGAACTTTTGACCACTGAACCAAAACTTATATATATTATACCATCTTTTGCCTCATCTATAAACTTTTTTAAGTCCTGCAAAAATATTACTGCGTTGTCATTCACAATACATAACATTACCTTTACTAATATACACTACTATGGTGAGTAGTGGTGACCTTGCCAATTGATCGGACGCTTACTGGAATTTTTATGTTGCAGTTTTAAGTGAAAAACTAAATGTTTTAGTTTTTTTACAAGACGTTGAGAATCCTTACAGTCTAGAATCATGTAATAAATCCATGGTATCAGTTTTCACTACGATTTATATTAGGTACCATCGACAAACTTGAAGCATGATCAGTTTTGAAACCTCGCTTGCAGCCAGTTATCATAGATCGCCCTGTCCATTGTTGACAATAAAAACCGCATCTTGTAAACTCACCCCTGTTAATGGTTTCGCCTTAGATACATGATATCCGCCAACTTCTATAACATTGGCTGGAAACAGCGTTGATCCAGTCAAGACGAAATTTTGGTACAAAAGTAGAAATTTGATTTCACGAGCTAAATCTTCTAATGGTGGGATGTCATCGAAATATTTTGCGAGTGTATTTTGATTACTTCGATGCGTAATAAAGTAGTAAATTGATCTAAAGTAAACATCAAGTACTACTCTCTCTAGCCTTTGGTACAATGTCGGCTTAGTTCCTCCTTCTAAGAAATGAAAAGGTACAAATGCTGGGTTATACGGAATACCAAATCTTTTATAATGATAGGGCATAAGAATATGAGATGTAATTCCAACAACAGGGGCGTTTAATTTGTACCCTATCCCTAAAGCACAGTCACTATTGAATTGTTCTACAACAATCACGTCAAACTTTAATTTCTGTTTGATCATATTTTGGACTTGTTTGTTTTCCAACATAATTTTACAGTTTTCTGTTCCAGTGTCTGTTAAATAAAAACCCAATTGTAACACGGTCCAGTATGATCTTTCAACGGGCATATCATCTTCAACTATCTTGATACTCCCTGCGAGGCTAATGTCGTTGTAATTTGGCGGTGGACTTTTTTCCGGAAAGTGTGAAATAATAGTTACATTATGACCTCTCTTTGCTAGTTCTTGTAAGTAAACTCTAAACACAAAGAAGTGGCTCTTTCCGTGATATGGAAAAATTCCAAGTATATTGAGAGCATTTGTAGAGTATGTGAGCGCGACGATGGATAAAGTCAATAAAAACTTCATTATGAGTTCAAGGTTTAGGATGGGGTCTCGGCGGCGCCGGCGGCGGCGTGCGAGTTCCCTCGTCCGGTTTGCAGTAGCGACTGCCCACAGAACAATTTTACTCTAGCGAGTAACTGCCCAACTGGCGAATTGGCGATGGCGGTAGTGGGACGAGGAGTCGAGGACAGACGCTAGATGGCTCGTGTTGCGCGGCTATCAACTTGTCGATGACGACAACAACTGTTGCGTCTGGTCCGACTAACCGGCATGCATAATTAATTATAGATACCTATATCGCATAACCTGGTAGAGATCTATATACCTATGCATTAGATACATAAATATATTAACACAATTATGTTCCTTTGAAACATTGTTTTTTGGCAACAATATCCGATAGAGCAACTCTAATTTGTAAGTGAGGTGAAAATAACACTTAGTATATAAATAGGCCTGGGCTTGAATTTGACGAATTATTAGTGTTTTCAATTATTGTAACTGTTGTGTTGTAATTGTTCAGTCAGACGACACGCACCGACCACGCATTTTAGCGCAGTCAACGCACGGCTCTCACCCGCTGGCTGCACTGTCTAGTCAAATTAGCGTTTCACCTCGGAATGAGTCCTTTATTCTGGCGTTCTAAAAATTGTCTCAAAAGTCTCATAAAATCGTGTCTGCGTCGTAAGTTATTCAAGGTCAAATTCACAAAAATCATTTTTTCACGATTATCTCGTGTTTCTATAAGCTCCAATGATGTTGACATCTTCATAAAAATTGTAGAGCATAAAATCTACGATAAATTTTGTTCGAAACATTCTTTCATGTGCTCAACATTTCTTCAGCGACTTTAATAAATGCAATTTGAAATTTATTCATGTGCCATATGACTCAAATTATATAATATGCAACAATCAAAGCGAGTTACACGCGGGTGCCAGTGCTATTCTGAAAAGTTTATTTGCAAACTCACTCCTGAATCTGCGGTGAGATTATAGTTTCGTATTCCTAAAATAAGTGAGTTCGACACTAGCGCCACCGAGTGATGACGGAAGTGAGAAGAATTACCCTGAGTGGGTATTCTGACGTTTTTCTTTATGATTTGGTATTCTGAAACAAAAACTGGCCGACATCTCGATAATCATCTCGAATCTCACACACGATTTCATCTGTCAAATTAAAAGTTGCTATTTCGTGAGTGAAATCAAACTACGCAAGGAGAAATTGAGTTTATTTTGGTCTTTAATTGTGGTTTTCTTGAAGAAATATTAAACGGTAAGAAGTTCTAAGTTCATCCTTCCTAAAAATGTTTATGTTCATACTTTTTGTTCAAGTTTCAAATCTAAGTTCTTCCTTTCTAAAAATGTTTATTTTCTTAGTGTTTGTTCAAGTTTCAAATTATTGTTTTGCAGATGTCTCGTTCTTATTTATTGTTGAGTTTACTGAAAGAAGCTGATGACCTAGACGCAATCGCAAGCCGTCGCCAAGCCCAAAGAATTAGAAACCTTCAATTAATGACCCGTGGTCATGAATATGTTCATATTTACAGGCTAACGGAGGATCTTATTAGAAATTTAGAAGAAGAACTTAGTCCTTTATTACCTGTTACCATACAACAACGAAGAGGTCTTACCAATAGAATTAAGGTACCTAGCAAATTTAATTTACTTCATTCTATCATCATTACTGTAGGTACCTACCTACCTCTTAAAATTCTGTAAAACCCTTTAATCTGATATGTTTATTTTTCAGCTGCTCTGTACTCTCTCATTTTTAGCTAGTGGAAGCTATCAGAAAATTGTAGGTAAAAACATTAATACTTTTCTGTCTCAAGCGTCAACATCACGCTGCCTACATCAAATTATTAATGTGTTAAACCACCCTACAATAGTTAAAAAATACATTCGTTTTCCACAAAACTCAGCAGAAAGACAGGTATTAAAAGAACGGTAAGGGTAAAATGTGCTTTATGATAATTTATCATTAAAATACTTATGACATAATAATCAGCCTTGTAATATGTTCCAATTGTGGGGTAAACCAATAAAACCCACCTACCCTTTATCTAGGCTGTATGGACCATTTTCCACTTACTGAGTGACCCAGTGTGCGTTGGTTCACTTCAAAAGCTTGAGATTTTTTAAGGACATGCAGGATACGTCACATTGTTTTAATTCAACATAATCCAGTAAAATACATACATACTCAAAATATAAAATATATTTTTGAAGTACATTAGCAGAATTAATTAAGTTTAATTTTTATTTAATATTATCTATCCTCTATGAGTAGATAACAAAAAGTTTTTTTGTTTAGGTTTTATGAAAAGTTTAACATTCCGGGTGTCATAGGATGTATAGATGGCACATTAGTAGCTATGGTACGACCTAAAGATAACGAAGAAAGATATTTCTGTCGCAAGGGGTATCATGCAAGGAATGTTCAATTGGTAAGTCCAATCATGCACCTAAATTATGACAATATTAATGAATAATAATTGACTCATACTAATTGTATTGTCTGTAACAATTTATTTGATTGCAGATAACAGATGCAGATTTAAATATACTACATGTTGATTCTTCGTATGGTGGAGCATTTCATGATAGTTTTATAATGAATAATTCTCCAATTAAATTCCATTTAGAAGAAGTGTCTAACTCTGGCGAAGTTGTGTATTTATTAGGTAAAATCAATAATCCGTAGTAGATAAGTACAGAAAATTAGTTCTAGTAAAATTCTATTTTTCCAACAACTATTCAACTTTTTCAGGTGATTCAGGATATGCACAGCGTACATATTTAATGACCCCTATTATAAATGCTGAAGAAAATTCGCCTGAAGCGTATTACACTAAGCTTCATGCCACCGCCCGTAATAGTGTTGAGAGGGCTATTGGCGTACTGAAGGGGCGCTTCCGATGTCTTTTGGTGCATAGAGTGTTACACTATAATCCTGACACTGTCGCCAAAATTGTAGTTGCATGTTGTGTATTACATAACATATGCAACCGTGCAGGCGTATCAGCACCTGTGCTATCCTCAGAGGACATGCTGAATGAGGGAAGACTCCTTCCAAGAATTCAGCTTGATAGCAATGATTTAGGGCAAACAGAATTGGATATGGGGAGAATTGCTAGAACCGAATTAGTAAATAGACTGTGGCAATCAAGAGATGTAAATAATTTGTAAAAACGTTATATTTGAAATTTGTAAAAAAAAAATATTTAATTTATGAACATACTTTTGTTATAGTGAATTACTTTTTAATTTAAATCTAAAGCTGTAGGTATTAGTAATAATAGTGCTTTTGTTAATATTTTTAATTTCTTATATAAATAGGTATATAAGTTATAAATTTAAATAATATTTTGTCATCTATTATAATAATTTATTTTGTAAACGGGAAAATAAATAATAGGTAAGTACTTTAATTAGAATAAAACAAATCAACTCAGTTATTTTTTTTATTTTTATCAAACCGAACACCATCAAGACATACACAAAATTAAAAAGTCTAAAGCATAAGTCAGCTTAACTTAGTACCTACATACATTAATTATAAGTGAACAAAAATATTTAAAGCTGACATAAGCGAAAAAAGTACTCAACCTATACTATAAATTTAAATGAATTACAAAAACTTTATATGAATGACAACTTAATAGAGATTACAACTATACTAAAATGTTGATACAACATAATAAAGTGATGTATTACAACTTAATATATAATAAAGATTACAACTAAAAAAATGTAGAAGGTATTATATTTTAAAAAAAGTAATAAAAAAAAATGAAAACAAATAGAATTACCGTTTAATAGCATCAGCAAGTGCCTTTACTGCCTCCACCAACAAATTATCCCTTTCGCTGTTTCTTTCCATTACTGCAATCATTCGCTCCTCCAAATCCAATCTCCGCTGTTCCAATCGCAAAAACTTCTCAGCCATGCCCATTAAATTTGTACGTCGCTGAGAAGGTGGTGACGATTGGACGTTCCTCCTAGTCGACTGGAAAAGTCTGCGACGCCGTCGTCTTGGGGCTGATACAAAAAACATACATAATGTGTATTATAATTTACAAATAGTATAAAATGGTAAAATTGTGTAATACTTGAAGAAGCATGAGTTGAAGGTCCTGCAGCAACTGGCTCAGGCACACGTTGCTGCTGCTGGGTGGGATTACTAGTAGTTGGCAGATGCGGATTCCTTTCGGTTATTCTTTCCTGGACAATTACATGAATAATATAAAAAAAAGCATGCATTGAATACAGAATATCCTTTATGTCTTTATGAAATAATCGACTTTTTGGGAACAAATATTTAAAAAAAACATACAGACAAATTGAGAACCTCCTCCTTTTTTTGAAGGAGGTTAAAAACTCAACTAAAAAGGTTAAGAATTTTATTACCTCTGCGAAACATTGGTCAGGTGTAGTGGGAGTGATATTGGCAGCTACCCTGCTTACCGACTCTGGTTCCAAAAGATTGTGCTGGAAAATATTTTTTATTAAACTTATTACATATAGTATCCCGCTGCCCGCAGCATACTGGAATTAGATTGTTTTATAATCTTGTTAGTTTTATAGAAATGTGAAAAAAAATCGTTTACTTATAGGGTTAGGTTTTTTTTTTATAATATTCCTGATTTTTGTATCAATGTTATAGATTTTTTTTAAGGAAATAAAGAGATAATAATAAAGTAACAATGACAAGTACACACCATTAATAGTGAGTGACCTCTATGTCCTAGACTTATATCAACATCAGTGGTGTTCTGTAAAAAAAAATATTATTTCTTATAGTTTTAGAAGTTATAAGTACCTATAATTTTTTTAGAAGATTTCTTACAATATCTTGGGTAACCATATTATAATCATCCATTTCCTGAAACATAAGTATTATTAATTTAGTTAGTATGTAGTTATAAAATTAAAAACACTAATATTGAAAATAAAAAATATCCAAATCACTCACTGGCATAATAATTGTGCAATTAGTGCTACTACCCTGTGCCACTGGTGGCAGTATTGATGGGCTTTCATGTTCGGGTGTTGGTTCCTATAAAATCAATATTATAAGTATAAAACCTCCACCTAAGCATTTAAGCTATGTCCAATGTCAAATATAAACTTACATTAAATGGCTGTATTTGTAAGTGCCTATCACCTGTAGCAAAACCTTCACTACCCATTAGTAAAACTATTCGCTCTTCTATACTAGAGAGCTCTGTTATTTCCTCCACCATTCCTCCACCAGTTATATTTCTAGCAGCAGAGCGTTCTGCTGCTTTTCTTTTTACTGCACTTTTTTTATCAGTCCAATACTATAGGATAGGAAAATATTTATACATAATAATATGGAAATAATATGACATATATTTCACATTGTATGTTAGCCAGAGGTAAATTATTGTATCATGTAATATTTAACACTAAATGAACAACTCACTTTTATCCATTGTTTTGCTGTCTTTATAGAACCACCCATACTATTTAATTTTAGTGTGATTTGGGCCCACTCCCTAGAAGCCGCTTGTCTAGCGCCGGAAATTCTAGAAAACCCTTTAGCCAGACCTGGTTTCCTCTCCAATAATTCTACCAGCATCTCCACTTGAGCTGCAGACGGGTGAGAACTACGTACGGGGCTGAAGTAAAGAATTATTTTTATGGACTGGAATAGCTATCGCTAACTAAAATAATTGACACATCAATCAATAGGTACTTACTTCATTTTTTATCAATTTAGCTGCGATCCAATAACTTAGTAATACACAGAATTTTAAGAAACGCTTCTCCGCGTTTCCACAACAAAGAAACTACAACTTTTTATCGTTTGTAAACAAAAAATGACGCGACGCTACTTACGATGCCGGTTCTATTTTATGTCAGTCCCCGACAGGCAAAAGTCACAAGGTGTTCAGCCAAATGTTATATTTGAATAACTCAATTTCATGTAAAAGTTGTAAATAATGCAAAGTAAAAATATAATACCGCGTTTATGGCTAAAATATAATAGAATCCATCATTTTCGGGTGCAAATTAAGCTAAAATAGATGAGTCGATATAAATTACACAATTACATAATTCAGTGTCAATCTCTAGTACCATAGAGCAATTTCACTTGTATTCTCGACACTCACTTCACTTCGCTTGGCCTTGATTAAAACTTAAGAATACCGAAACAATAACAAGCGACATGAGAATCGAAGTGAGTGTGACTTGCGAGGTGACTTGCGATATGACTGTCGAGATGATTTACCTTTTTCAGAATAGCATAGCTGATGTGGCGTGCGGGTATCGGGCGTGTGTTGTCTAAACACGGCCTTCGTAATGTAATGTCTCCACACTGAAAAAAACGTCACTCATTGATTGCTAATGATTGCTAATCGCTACGAGAAGACAACATACTTAAATACCGTATGTAGGTAACAATATTTATAATTATTAACAACAAATACCTATAAAAATTACATATAAAAAAATCCTCGAGGCGGCCGCTGCTAATTATATTGAACTGAATCAATTTCAAGTGCTAAATGTTATGTAGGATACCTACTTAAATCACTGAGGTATATTACTAGGTATAGAGAAGCTATCCTAAGCAAAGGTCATGCTCCATTTGGTTAAAATTTGCTGCAGCGGTGAAACAATAATTAATTGGACTGAATGTGGACCCTTTTTGCGTGCGATGATGGCCGGCTATATCTGTCGACAGACGAGCTCCGCCCCAGTGTCCGCAGGCTAAATACTGTTATCGATAGTAGACCACGCACGAGGTATGAGTGATCCCTCGATAGTATTGCGATAGAATCGAATCGAGTGATCGGCAATATGAATGTCTACTGATGCTATCGATTATTATTAGAATGACTTGCTAAATGTATCAATTTTATGCTTTGTTGTACGACAGACTTGATAAGATTCTATGGGATACGACAATGAATCGGCATTAAAAAAAATAACATGACTTAGGAAATTGCTAAATATCAAGTGGTTATGAATGAAAATAAAAAAAATGTCGGTAGCAATTTCGGTCTTTTAGTATTATCGTATGGTAGATATGTGTGTATAAAATTAGCGTCAATGGCAGGTTTTTAAAAGTACTTAGGTACTTACTTGAAATTAGTCATGGAACCGGTTTTAATTTCCTATTTCCATAAGAAAAAGGTACCTGAAATACGTCTTTCTTTGTATATTTTTAGGTAGGTATTTATTGCAGAAAAATAAGTCACATTTGACTTGACAAGAAATGCAGACAAAACAAAAATTCCCAAAAGAGACTACTATAGTTATTCTTACGTCTCCTTCATAATAGTAGTTTATGATACTGTTGCATAACAGAACAGGGGTTATAAAAAATAAAACACTACAGAAAACCGATTACGGTATCGTCCTCGACTGTGAGGACTGCCGCGACGTCCCACTCAGTCTCGTCCCGTTCAAGCGGCTCGAGCTGCCACCAGTAATCCGACCTCTCCCAATTAGTCGTAACTCGTACTAAGCCCTCCCCTTTACCCGTACTTTAATAGAGTTATAGTTCAGTGGATGTGATGTCAAATGCCATGGTTGTGGGTTCGAATTTACAATGAACTTGAGTTTATGTGAAAGAAAAATCATAGCGAAAATGACGGTGATGATATTTTGTAAGTGGTAGATACTGGCCTGGCTGAGTACCAAATTGAAGTTGAAAATCTACCGTCAATCACCTACCAGCAGTGAACGCAAATAAATATTTCCTCTGATATAGTGGTTGGGCTTACTTAAGGGACTACTTTCGTGAGACAGACTTTACATTCGTTCACAATCTACCAGACTGTTCCAGAAGCAAAAAGTCAAACGACAATAATATAATATAAAATAATATATATATAGTTATTTTATTGAACTATAATTGCCAATATCAAGATAAAAAATATCAAAGATCACACACAAGTCATCCTTACACAGTATGTATATATATACAGTATCTACTAATAACAATGACTGGCATTAGGTACATATATAATTCCCATGTTACGTCACAATAATGCTGAGATAACCTATCATCAAAACTAATATTGATAAAACACTACTAGTCCACGGTAGTCGTCATAATCACAAACATTTTGCAACTACATAATTAAACAAATTGTATAACATCTAATCTATCAAAATTACAGGCGATTTTAATAATGCACGGATGGGCATTTCCTTGCGCGAATTAGACTAATTCGCATTTGAACGGTTTTGAAAACGACGTGTTACAAGACAGTAATCATTAAAAGTTATAAATACCTACAGTATACTAAAACTTATTCCGTTAGATTGGAGTTAACAGATCTGAGAAAAAGGGTTGTTTTCGCGAAAGGCCATTATTGCTGAATTATAATTATGTATCCGAGTCAAAGTGAGTTCGTTAAGCGACTGTAAGACCTCAGATATAATGATCATAATAAATATTGCCCAACTTGGTACAGCGGTTGGTTATTTTGTAGCACCTACGCGGTGCGGTCAGGACTTCAAGAGCCTTCTAGACTTGACTTAAAGTTAGCAAGCACACTTAGTAATTTTGTACTTGAACTCTGTTCTTGAAAGGAATCACATGGCATGAAATAAAAATAAACACTTGTTACGGTACTAAAAAATTCTTAATATAAGCATTTAAGAGTATCTACACCTAATACTAAATACTATATGGAGTATTGTATCAAATGTTACTCTCGCACACTAAGTGTGGCGTGAGTTGCTAAGCTCCTATACTTATTTCACGAATTGTCAGTAAACAGAAAACTTTGTAATTAACGAACGGTAAATATCGAATATCAGAGTCAAAATTTAACGAACGTAAATATGTATCAACAATGTCCAATCCATTATCCATTGAAGCAATCAACCCTATATAAATATTTCGTGCTGAAGTCTACATACTCTTGACGTCTAAGCTACTTACAGCAAATTATTATACATAATTATAATTTATTTATTCGATATGCTAGTTTATTCGATTTTATTTTTACTTTGCAATATTCTATTTCTTAATACTGATATAATAGATTTAGTAACAAATATTGTTATTGCAGCAAATATCAGTAATACACTTAAAATATCCAAACAAAGAACTTGGTAAAATGGCACTTTCGCACTAGGTGATTGCATGGTAATGTTGGTGTAACGTGCTGCATACTCGGTCCAGTAAATAGCGCTCTCCATAGCAGAAACTGGGCGATCATGCCATGCCTTGGACAAATGCTTTACTTTGTACCTGAAACTGAAATCAGAATGTTTGTATGAACGCAATCTTATACATGCACTAGCATTCTACCCGCCCCGGTTCCACCTGCGATCACTGAAAGAAAGAAGAAAGAAAGAAAAAATATTTATTGACCCATTATTTCAAAAACATAAAGACTTATAAATAAAAAAAAAAAATAGGTATAATGTACGGGGTCAAAGGGTCCCTGCCTCAGCATAAAGCTACACTACATAATGCAGTGCAACGCTGGTATTCTGGCAGGGCCTCAAGACTAGTGAGTGACGACAACCGTGGTTTACCTAGCGATTGAAATCTTGTGGTACGCACAAGCACAATTCAAGGTAAACACTGCGGCACTTTATGCGGTTGTAATAGGAACTATTTTGCAACAAAAAGGTGTAGCCCGATCTGTGGCTGTGTGTACCATACCATTATATTACTAAATAAAATAATAAGATGACTACTTATTAAACTACCTTAATAACAATGTACATACTCAATACTATGGGTGCGTACCCAACTACATAAATAATTTGATATACATATTTGCCATTCAATGAAAAAAAAAAAACAAAAAATAAAAATAAAAAAATAGAAAAAATAATAATAATAATAATAATTAATAAATAATATCTTAAAACAGAATAAAAATGGTATTGTCGATGTTCAGCCTTATACTTATACTCAGTGTGTAAAAAAATCACCACCTCCTACCTACTTATTTTGTTTTTGTAACTCAAGAAGTTGTTTCTTCAGCGTAATTCTGAGGGTTTGGACTGTCTTTAGGGCACGAATGGGTGGGGGTAGGTCATTCCAGCACCGAGAAGCAGCAAATCTGAAGGAACCTCGAAAAGCCATGGAACGATGGATTGGTGTGACCAAAACAAAAGAACATGTCCGGCGATGAAACCTAGCTTGCGCCCACTCCAACTTCTCGAAAAGATACTTTGGTGATTTTCTGTTAATAACTCCGAAAAGAAGCACTGACAGATGCAACTTTCTACGTGCTTTCATTTTTAGAAGGTTGGAACAATTAAGAAATGGGGTGATGTGCGCCCGCGGAGGAACATGGAAACAAAAACGACCGCAGGCATTTTGAACGCGCTGGATTAGCCTTTCAGTCCTTCCAAGTAAACAAGGACCATACACTGTATCGCAGTAATTGAGCCTGGATAGTACTAAGGACTCACAAAGCATTACTCTAACTTCTTCACTAATGTATGGACGGATCTTATATAATAGTTTTAAACGATAGAAACAATTTTGCACACTGTTAGCCACATGTTTTTCAAAGCGAAGATGATTGTCCATGATCAATCCAAGGTTTCTAGCTTCCGATACACATTCAACCGCCTCGCCATCCACTATGATGTTCATTGGAAATGATTTACCAGACATAATTTTTAGAATATTTTTCTTAGAGCCTATCACCATACATTTCGACTTCTTGGGGTTGATTACTAAAGAGTTTACTTTTGACCAGTCTGATATTTGTTCCAAATCTAAATTTATTTTATTTACCGCATCAGTCAAGTTAGAAGGAGAAAAAGAGAGATAAAGCTGTAGATCATCAGCATACTGGTGGTATTTACAATGATTAATTTCTTTTATTAAATCGGCACTATAAAGCACAAACAGGATGGGCCCCAGAATAGATCCCTGAGGTACACCCCGAGAGACTGGCTGGAGGGAGGATTTTAATGTAGACCCATTCGGCATAGTTAATTCTACAAACTGATGCCTACTGTCTAAGTAGCTGTGAAACCAATTAATAGTCCCAGTGTCAAAGCCATAGTGAGCAAGTTTAGCTAACAGCAGTGGTATATTTATTGCATCGAATGCGCGTGAGAAATCAAGCAATACTAGTAGACTGGCCATCCCATTATCTTGAGCCTCAAGCAGGTTACCAACAACGTCGAGGAGGGCAGTAGCCGTACTATGGCCCTTACGGAAACCCGATTGAGCTTGAGGAAGGATGCTATTGTCTTCTAAGAACTTGGTGAGCTGCACGCATACCACTTTCTCCAGTACTTTAGAGACACAGGGAAGGATACTGATGGGACGCAAGTCCTGGATTGTAGAAGGGTTATTATTTTTAGGTATTGGTTTAACAACGGCAATCCTCCACGAATCAGGAAAAACTCCAGTACTTAATGAGCTGTTAACAATCGAAGTAATTGCATCGAGGGATTGAGGGAGTGTCATTAGCAACATATCCAATGAAATGCCATCAACGCCCTGAGCATTAGATTTAAGCCCACGAATAATTGCTAGCACTGTATCTCTACTCACTGGGTTCAAGGAAAATGTCTTGGGACCAAACCTGTGAAATTCATAGAAAGTTAATTGTGAGATGGGCACCGTATCTACACCAGGTATACTTAAGAAATGTGAATTAACTAGGTCAGGATTATCAAACTGAGGTGGAAGTTCTAGAGCTTGATTCTTATTGGGTAATATTGCATTTTTTAAATTTTTCCACAGTATTTTTGAATTTCTGATGTGGTTGTTAATGTTTTGTGTAAAATATGATTTTTTCTCACTTTCTATGGCTGCGATAACAATATTCTTCATATCTTTGTAGCAAATTTTTGATCCGGTTGTTTGAAGGGCTTTATGTTTCTTGTGGAAGTCATCACGTATCCGAATCATTGTTTTAACAGTGTCAGTGATCCATGGATGGGGAGGGTCCCTAAACTTTTTGGTCTTGAGAGGTGCGTGCAAATCAAACAAGGTTCTGACAAAGTAAGTAAAGGTGGTTACTTGGCTATTGGTGTCGGTGTCAACGTTAAAGTAGTTCCATGGGATAGTATCGAGGTCATTATTAAAAAGGTCTATCTGGATACTTTTAAGTGGTCTGTAAGTTATCAGGCGAGGAGGGGGCTTAACTTTTTTGATATTAAGTTCAACCAAGAGCATTGCATGACCTCCTAAATCTGGGGTGTGCTTGACTGTGACTTTTCGTACATGGGCATCAGTACAAGCAATATCAATTAATGTTTGGCTGGTCTCAGTGAAATGCGTGGGCTCTGAAACAACTTGTTTTAAATTAAGGCACTGTATAAACTCCTCAAACAACTTAGCTTTATTGCTACTTGGATTGAGAAGATCTATATTTAAGTCGCCTAGTAAGATCAGCTTATCACACTTCGCAAATGATACTACTGATTCCGTTAAAGCGTTCAAAAATAAATTTGCGTCCTGCCATGGCGGCCTATATGCTGTTCCAATAATAACTTCTACACCATTGATGCTCATACGCAACCACATTTGCTCTACTGATAAAGTTGGTGGATGAGGATAAATACGCGCCGAGATACCTTTTCGTATATAAAAACCTAATCCACCTCCCCGGCCTCCACGCACTGCATCAGGTCTCGGAAAATGTCGAAAACGAAACCCTGCAACCATCGGAGCTTTCTCATCCTCTCCTGCCCTCAGCCAGGTCTCATTGATGGCCATGATATCAGGCATCAACTCCTCCATGGCTACAATAAATTCCTCATGCTTCGTGTTAAGCGACCCTGCATTAAAAAGTCCAACTTTGAGGTGGCGTGTTTCAGTCATCATTATATGCTTTAAGTCCATACGAAACTGTACAACCATTGACCAAAAAAAAAAAAAAAAAATGACACCGAATAGCTTGTGTTGCTCCATAATAATATAATTTATAACTAAGTTTTGTGATTAATTTTAAAAGTTTAAAAACGTACATTCGTATTGATAGTAGGCAAATAATAAATATACATGACATAATAAAAATAAAAAAGCAAAATATAAATACAAAAGTAAAAGTACAAGTAACTAGCAATACTCTAAAATAGGAGTGATAATAAATTCTAAAATATAATTGAGTTAAAATAAATAGAACATATTGCAAATTATTAAGTGATGAACTATTTGCTCCTATACAAAATACAAGAGAGCGCATGGCCCAAATTGAATAATATACAGGAGTATATAAATAATATATAATAAAAACAAATATACAGTAAAATAACCAACTATTTTTAATTAAACTAACAACTAAATTCAAACCGATTTCAGTCCAAAAACCCGCCGAAAGTCTGTGTCCGATTGTATTTGGTAAGCTGGCATGCCATCAGCTTGCCGCGCAAAGACGCGGCCTCGCCTAGTCCAAGAGTACCGCCATTGGAGCTTTCGGCACTCCTCACGGACACGGTAGAACAGCTGACGGTTTGTCCGAGTCAGCCTCTCGTTGAGGAAGATGCGGCCACGTGGTGCGGTATCAGCGGGGATGGCACCGGTATCCCCGACAGTAAGCGAGCGGCGCACGCGGGCGGCGAGCAGGAGCTCGTCACGCAGGGACCGGCGCGCCAGCCGCACCACGACACGGCGCGGGCGCGCACCTCCTGCCACTTTGACCGAGTCACCACCTGGCGCTGGAGGAGCGCCCACTCGCTCCGCGAACACGATGTCACGATCAATTAATGAGACGCCCAGTCTAGTGGCCAATACAGTGACGGCATGGACGATGTTTTCACCCTTCTCCTCGGGAAGTTGTCCTATCTCAAGGTCCGATAGCAGGGCCTCCTGGTCTCGATCCCCGAGCTCCCTCTTCAGCTGTGCCACAGTGCGTTCAAGTTCGGTGACATCGGGTGAAGGGGTCGGAGGTCCAGTTTCGCGTTGTTCCAAATCATCCAGCCTCTGCTCTATGGTCTCCATACGTGCACTAGCACCAGCAACGAAGAGGCGGTATTCGGCCATCTCCCGCCGGAAATCACGCATCTCAGCCACGTACTCGGCGAGTTCACGGCGCAGCAGAGAGACACCCTCGGCTGCAGCGGCTGCATTGGCGGCGACGACAGTGAATGTCACTTCATTCTGTGTCGGGCTTGTTGGTTGCTCTTGACGACTGGTGACCTTATCCTCATCACCAGACCCCTCGCTATGGAGTCCCTTCACTGGCGTCTCAGCATTGTCACCTTTCGGCTTCTTGGGTTTGCAGTTGGGGCAGTGCCATGTAGCTCCAATCCGTGACACCTCGCTTAGGCCGACACAGGGTCGATGATAGATCCCCAAGCATTTACAACACTTAGCGACCTCTCCCTTGTCGGATGCGAACCTACCGCATGCCGAGCACTTAACCATATTGGATGCGATACTGGTTTATACGATTATATAGGGATAACGATAGATGGCGGTAATGTCAATGGTTTGAGTAGGCGCCTTATGATCTGTGCGTGATTATTCACAATTGCGGGTAAAAAGAAAATACAATCACTCGATGACAGTTGCTTAACACAAACCAGCAAGATTAAACTTCAATTAAGAATGTAATGTAATAACATTATCACTGTGTATTTAAAGTGGATAACACTGTGAGTTAATTATTATGTAATAATTATGGCACAGCACTATATTTATGAGGTCGATATGCACTTGGGATATTTTTACTAGTTAAACAAACACAACAGTAATGTACTACCACACGACATCCGTGACGTCACTCAACTTTTCACTGAGGTATATTATACGTAGTAATATATCTCAGTGCCCGCAATCGCCTATTTGACCCCCTCAGGACATAGAATTTTCAAAAATCTTTTGTTAGCGGATGCCTACGTCACAATAGCTATACTTATGCCAAATTTCAGCCCGATACTTCCATTGGTTTGAGCTGTGCGTTCATAGATCAGGCAGTCACGTTTTCTTTTATTTGGATTATCTATTAGGTCCAATAGAGGCCTATCCATAACAAGATTTAAAAATCTAGAAACCTACGCCACGTATAATACAAAATTGGCTGTTATAGTATGACACAACTTAGATGAAGCATCGGCAAAATTCGGAAAATCGATCGTTCTCGAAAAGAGAGCGCTTATAACATTACTCATGTATTAAAAAAATATTGGCGAAAATGATCTTGTTGAAGGTTGAATGGCACTATAATGAATGATTTTTAGTAGTTGTGTAAATTGGAATTGAAGTGTACGAAAACGATTTGCCGATGCTACATCTAAGTTGTGTCATACTGTACCTACATTATGTTTCACATTTCCTGAAGTACCACTGTCCTACAAAACATAGTCAAATGATACTTACTTAGGATCCAAAACAGTCCTCAATTTGTCTAATAACTTTTCTTTCGACAGTTCATTAATATGTATCTGCACTCCGAGGCCACTCTCTTCAACAGCTGCAGCATTGCTGGGCTGGTCTCCAAAGACTGGCATTCCAACCATGGGTACCCCATGATACATTGCCTCTGTAGTACCCAATAAACCACAATGCGAGTAAAAAGCAAGGACTTTCGGATGAGCTGAAAATGGGATTTATCGTCATGTAATTTTTTGTGTTTCATTGTACCTATAGTAAGTTTATGAGAAATATTATTGAGAAATATATATAAATATTTTATGCGGCGTTTTTTGTTTTATGTAGGCCTGTGTTTGACCACAATCTCACCGTGGCCGTTGGTGGTAAGCACACAAAGCCTAGGTTTTTGAGGTCACGTAATTTTTTTATTGTATTGTCATCTTACATATTATTATGTGTACCACATTTCAGATCAATTGAACTCCGGGAAGTGGGTTAAAATGACTTGCCAGTTTCGACCTAAACATACTAACATATTGTGTCGTTGAATAAAAACTAGTAAAAACTAAACTTTGAATCAGTGATCATCAGCATCACAACTACTTGGACCAATTATAAATATTGATGTGTCATGGTTGATTTTTAAAATAATGGTACCTTATCTTAATATAATTATATGAATGTTTGTATATGCAAAATTGTTATGTCATGCAGACACAGCAGATCACGAATGATCTTTGTCATGACATTACAATTATCACTTTGTTATTATCTACTACATTATAGTGACCATGATCATATTGATGGTCTCTGGTATACTGGTGCAGTAGTGTGACTTTTTTTTTCTATGTATAGGCTTGTGTTTGACCACAATCTCACCGTGGTCAGTGATGATGTGGCCGATGGTGGTAAGCACACGAAGCCTAGAAGGGAACTGTCGGAACACACACACCGGAATGTTATTCATCCAGTGCTCGTAGACTTGTAGTACCTACTCGTATGTATTGTTTTCTTATCTCTACTCGTATTAATTCTCCTTATACACTTGTACCTATGTATGTACTTGCCCGAACATACAATTTTGAGTGACGGGAAGTCGCCAAACTGTAGGTATATATTGACTATATTGTATAGGTATTGAATCCACACTCTTGATAAGTGAATTGTTTGGTTTGGCTTACCTTAAATTATTTGCCTATGCGATATACTTCAGTCAGACTGATAGATAAGATAACTAGGTTATATTATTAATTTAAGATTATATAGTATGGAGTTTCTGTACCTAGTATATCATTTTGTGGTAGCCAGTTTGATACATATATATTTTTTGGATTGCCCGGTAATGTCGGCTCCTCCCATTTCCACAACACTCTTTGTGGTAGCTCCGATAGAGCACTTATTATAGCATGTATCATATGCTTTGGTGTAGAAGCAGCTTTTAACATGGATCCAAAGCTAACGTAGATTACTCCATGTTCCGATTCATCTATAAATTTTTTAATGTCCTGAAAAAATAGGTATTTTATAAAAGGTATACGGAAGAATTGAGAAACATCTCCTTTAATGTTTTTTAGAAGTTTTTAAAAGCATTATTTTTTGCTATATCACGTTAGTTTACAGTATACCTACGGTGTGATTACGACAAACAGTAAACACGGAATTAAGTAGGAACCTTACATAATCTAATTAACATATTTTTTTTTAAATATTGTCATTTAAACATGATTAATTTATTAATAGTAGGTATTATAATAAAGTGGTACTTACATCGGGTAACTTTTTTGGTTTAGCGACATGGTAACCACCAACTTCTTTTACATTTGGTGGTAACAGACTAGGACCATTCAACACGTTATTTGTGTAAACAAGCGTTATTTTTGTATCAAGAACTAAATCATTTAACGGAGGTATATCATCAAAATACTGGGCTAATGTATTCTGATCAATTCTTTGGTCAAAATACTTATATAACAGCGTAAAATATGTATGAAATATAGCGCGCTCGATACGCTGGTACAAAGAAGGTATTGTTCCTCCTTCTAGGAACATAAAACTAGTGTATGAAGGATTGTAGAAGATCCCGAATCTCTCGTAATGCCACGGCACAAGTGTATGTGAAGTGAGCGCAACCACTGGGGCACCCAATTTATAAGCGAGACCTAAAGCACAATCACTGTTGAACTGTTCCACAACTACCAAATCAAATTTTGCATCAGATTTCCACAACTGTTGTACATTTTTATTTGCCAGTAGCAATCTGCAATTATCAGTCCCCGTGCTGGTCAGGAATAAACTTATTTGTATCACAGTTAAATACGATCTCTCTATTGGAAATACGTCTTCTAAAATCTGAGTTTCTCCAGCCAAACTGATGTCATGATAATTTTGTAAAGGTTTATTTTGAGGAAAATGAGATATAACAGTCAAATTATGTCCTCTTCTGGCTAACTCTTCAAGGTACGGTTTGAAAACAAAGAAGTGGCTTTTGCCCTCATATGGGAAAATTCCTAAAATGTTTAAAGTATACACTTCGTTAATGAAAACACTGGTTAATAACAGTAGGCCGAACTTAGCGCCCGAGTTCATTTTGTCCGGAGTGTTGTGATTTATACGACTGTAGTTGACCGACTGAATTGGACGGCGATGCTACGGCGTCATTTATTTAAACTGTGATAAGATGGACCTTGATGATAAACGTAAATATGTACTAAGTTAATACGAGGTTCGTTTTTTATATAATATAGGTAGGTATCTTAATTATTATTATTTTAAATAAATAAAATACAGGATTTTATTGAGCTACCTACAACTTATATTGTTATGAAAACTGATTTTTGGGTGAGCCTATTCATTAATTTTACGCTCAACGCCATGTAAAAAAAACATAAAATAATATGTCACGGTCAACGGAGTGGGCATACAGAGATTATTGAAATTTCGTCAATTTAGTACACTCAAAAAACAAAAAATTACGCTGAGGGGTCTTGAATCATGTACACACGGCCACAGATAAAGCTACACCTTTTTGTTGCAAAATAGCTCCTATTACAACCGCATAAGGTGCCGCAGTGTTTACCTTGATCTGTGGCCGTTGAATCCATGGTATCAGTTATCGTTGCGATGACACTTACACCAAGCACTTAGCATAATAGTATTAAATATCAGTGTACTAAGTGCAAATGTGAACAAATTAAAACGAAAATATGGTCATTAAAATTATTTATCCAAAACATAAATATACTTATAGGTAACAAAATATACAAATACTAGTACGTATAAGATCTTTAACTTTATTCCCAACCTTACCTACTCGATAACTTAGGGTAAGGTTAGAAAAAGCAAACAAAAAAACTCTTGTCTGGACATAGTCACACAAAGCGGACTAGTGTAGTCGATTAGTAGGATAGGTCCTAGTAATTGAAAACTCATTTGTAACTGTAGGTACTTTGCCTTCAGCACCATAGATA
This sequence comes from Tethea ocularis, assembly GCA_963555595.1. Classification (NCBI taxonomy): domain Eukaryota; kingdom Metazoa; phylum Arthropoda; class Insecta; order Lepidoptera; family Drepanidae; genus Tethea; species Tethea ocularis. The sequence continues at coordinate 4,944,612 of OY741972.1, read as the reverse complement.
ATACACTATAAACTGAGATTCAGGTCCTTCATTCAAATTTGACTCTTTTAGATCTTCTCTCTTCAACATACTCCTCCGACTTTTCTCTTTGGAAGCAGCAGCAGCAACAGACCGAGAGTATTTTGTATACCACGTAGAATAATATATACAGAACCAGTGCGACGAACGTGAGGACATCTAACTGAAGCTGTTGGTACAGGGGTAGCTTTGGGGACGTTGCTTGTAAGTTCGGAGCTCCGTTATATCGAGCTACGTACTCGGTCCAATAGATGGCTGTTTCCAAGGGCGACAATGGACGGTCGTGCCACAGCCGCGATGCGAGCTTGGCTTGTAGCTGCCACCTGAAAAAAAAGTATTTTATATATAGAAATCACTTATCTTTGTACCTAATACGTTTTAGTTTAGTTTTTATTAATTTTGTAGCTATTAAGCAACCAATTAAGAGGAGGCTATCTGTTTAGTCTCCGTCCCTTACTAAACTGGCGGTGACAAGCGAGACAGGAGAAACGTAATTTTGGAAAAAAATATGGTTATTTAAAAAGAAACTAAGCCTTATTTGAAAAAAGTAAGAAAACTATTCAAGTTATTTGGATGGCCCAAATAAGAGAAGAATGCATTCTTAGTTTTAAGAACGGGCATATTTACGATTTTTTTCTGACGTTTCTAAAATTATTCCCCGTCACATATTCTCTAGTTTCACATATATTTTTTCCAAATCTCTTGGAACAAAGAGTACAGAGAAAAACGCATTTTAGAATCATCTTTTCACGTATAGCATCGCCTTAAGGCGAATAGCTTTTCTTTAATTAAAAAATACCGTGAAACCGTTTTTAAAATTAAGAATGTTTTTTTTCTCTTATTTGGTCTACTATTTTTGGTATACCTAACATGATGATGCAGATAGAAAATTGTGCTAAACTCAAATACCTAATTCCCCGTCATTTTTCACAGACGGTTATCTGATCCGAAACTTTTTGTAAATACCTACATAACTCAGGACATACAGGCAAGACATGTTTATGCACTCAAATGTTTGTCCTGGGGGTCAATATCGCCAGATTTACAGCTTCATAATATGTTTCGGATGGCATTTCATTGACCTATAAGCTTTTGTTTCATCTAATTTGACGGATTTGTATGGAGTTTCGTACCCTAATATACCTAGCTCAATTTTAGGCGAAACTGATATGTTCCGTCAGTTAAATGTTTCGCCGTATTTAACCCACTCGATAGGAATCCAACCCACGACCACAGTAGAAATATAGACCTACGGTGGTGCTACGGTGTGATAGGTAGTGTCGCCAACTGGCCATCAAAAACCTATTTGTGCTATGCCATGTCTAAATACTCTATTTTTTAGTAACATAATTGCTTACTTGGGATCTAAAACTTCATTAATGGCATCCATCAGATATTCTTTCTTCAATTCCTGATAAGAGACTATTATGGCAACACCTGCATCTTGTAAAGCGGCAGCGTTTCCATATTGATCACCAAATAACGGGATAGCTACCACAGGAATTCCGGTATCGACTGCTTCAATGGTACTGAGGATACCAGCGTGAGATATAAACGCTTTCACGTTTTCATGCTCTGAAATCAAATAATAAAATTATTCAGTATCTCTTATAAAAAGTAATCCAACATTGTGACGTCATGCAATGTGTATTACATTGAAATAGTTTTTATATAAAATCGTCATATTTGGGGTTTTAAATAAATACATGGCAGAGGCATCTCATTTTAGTAACACACAATTTCATATTTACTTACTCAGTATATCATACTGCGGTAACCATCTCATAGTCATAACGTTTCGCGGCAACTTCTGCAGATTGTCCCCGTCCCATTTCCAAAGTACCCTCTGTGGCAATTTGCTGAACGTTGATAACAGTTCGTTTAATTTATCACTGGGTAGTGTTGAGTCCTTTACCGTGGAGCCGAGGTTCACATATATGACGCCATGCTCTGCTTCGTTTATGAACCTCTCGATTTCCTGCAATGATAATATTGGGTTTGTGTTAAAATTGTACAGTTGTTGATATGGATGTTTAGACAGTTAGCACCACAAGTGGTAGGTACATGTAAATTACATCATTCGTGGCATTTGTCTACGAGAAAAGATTTGAGTTACGCCTACAAACTGCATTATTAGTTTGGCGATGGTATATTTATGTAGTATGGGTATAAATAAATACCTATAGAAAAAAAATCACCTATAGAAATACAATATTAGTTATTAGCGAGTAATATGGGCTTTATTTTATTTACAAAAAAATTGATATCACTTTTTAAATTACCTTAATGTAACCCAAGGTATAAAAAATTGCCTATAGAAAAGTCATTATTTGGCGTGCGCTGTGAAACTATTGATGATGCACAAAATAATGTACTACATTATATAGTCTAAATCTAAATACATAATATAAAAGTAAAGTGTGGCCGACTGACTGATCTATCAACGCACTGCTCAAACCACAGGACGGATCGAGCTGAAAGTATAGATAAATTGATGAGAGGATTCCGCAATGATTTTTGAAAATTAAACACCCAAGGTGGTCAAATAGGGGATCGCGGCTGAAACCGCGGAGCGAAAAGTAAAATAAAATATATGACACGCACGACATAAACAACATCACGAATGATCACGTCACAATCAATATAAATAATTGCATGATCTCATTGGTTTTAGCTTACCGTAGGAATAATCTTCGGTGGTCTTATATGGATACCGCCGATGTCGATAATATTATCGGGTCTAGCAACACCGCCGAAAACTGACTGATGCGTGTTTACAAACACCAAGCTAGCGTTCGATGCGATACTCTCTAACGTAGGCAAGCTATCGCCTAGATATTTATATAGGTACACGTGATCCGTAACTTGTGAACCGACATAGTATACCCAGTTAGTAATATGATACAGAATGTAACTCTTTACTCGTTCAAAAAACCACGGCTCCTTTCCATAATGTAAACCAGATTGGGCTACATACGCAGAGTTGAAACTGATACCCAGTCTATTATATTGCCAGGGTTGCACCGGCTGGGGATTGAAGGCTACGTACGGAGCACTCAGGTTTGCGGCCAATGCCAGTCCACAGTCACTGTTATATGACTCCACTAAAATAACATCGAAACGCGGTCTCGTCCTTATCATGTGCAGCACTTGGTGGTTGTTCATGAGATTCTTGCAGTCGTCGTTGCCGGATTTTGTCGCGACTAATGTTTCGAAAGGCACACGCGACACTTCGTTCCCGATCACTGATTCGTACGATAAACCCTTGTATACTTGTTTGTCACTTAATAATACGTCTTTGTACGAAGCCGGTGCATCCGGCAGTTGGAAGTGGCTGATCAGAGTCACTTCATGATTGCGTATCGCTAGTTCCCGAAAAAGTCCACGATACGTTAGGTAGTTGTTACGGTCCAACGAGGGAAATATACCAAGAATTCTATAACTGTCCGTAGCGAATATGGTCGCTATGAAATAGAAAGCGTAAATTGTGACTTTTGTCATTTTCGGTGTATGCGCGTTCGTGTTGTTGCACAGCCAGTTGATCACTAGTACGTAAATGGATGCCAGGTTACGTAGTTGTCTAATAATAGGTAGATGTTATGAGGTAATCATTCCGCTGACGCCACGGTAGTTTCGTAAGAATTAGAAATATTCGGAGACTAGATGAGAAGTCATTGATCGTGACCTCGATTCACATTGCGCGCGAGCGTGCTTTGGAGCCGGCGATGCGGCCGCTACTGAACTTTGTAATATGATACGTACCTACCTATACACCTACCTATATATTACCTACGTTATATGATGTTTATTCGATAGTATTGTTTACCGACTTTAACACATATACTTATACATTTATCAGTGCATTGTTTACTTCAATGAGTATGCTCCCTGTTGACCTTCACCGTTACATTTTACAATGGTGAACCCAAATTAAAATGAGGTTTCTTTTTTATTTTTGATAAGCTTACCAACACCTATTCATTGTTTCTGATTAATCGGTTTTCCTAAATATCTTATCGTGGACAACGAATTATTAGAAAATCACGTTTTGGTGTGTTCATTGGTCGTTCTGATTGTATGAGGAGTCGGTAGACTGGAAACAGTTCTCGGGCGGCCGAACCAGCCAAGCGCAACCTTACGATGTTGCGTCACAGAACAATGGCCACTATTGTTCACAACTACTTAATATACAACCACGATACGACTACCTTCTCATAGATGAGTTACTCCTATGAGCAATATACGTGAGCAAGACCGCAGTGCAATTTTGAAGACAAATTTGAAATTTATTATAAAATAAAGTCATACACAAGCAAGATTGAATATACAATAAAAACTGGCCAAGTATGGGCTGGACTCGCTTTTGGAAGGTTTTGTACAACTAACAGTCCCCCGCGGTTCTTCATACGTTCCCAGGATAAAAAGTAGCCAATTTGTCCCCGAGTGTGAATGAATTTTTCGAATCCGACTGGTAGTTCCAAAGATTATCGTGTTCGTTTTTCCTACATATTAAATTGGTCATTACTTTTAGAAATTTCACAATTGCTATTCATTTAATTAAGGATATATTTTAAACTCACTTTATTTTAAATCTTAGAAATAGATAGTTATCTAAATCATAGCGGATAGCTACACTAAGTATTTGTCATGTGTTGTGGTTTTGTAAAGAATAAAGGCGCTGTCCCACCGCGACGCACGCTGTGCACTTGCACGTGGCGTATATTTGCTGCGTGCGGGTTCCTTTGTTGGACAACGTGGGTCTACGTTTCCACTGCAGCACACTCTATACACGAATATTAACCCACTACTATGACCAACAAAGTAGACACTCGAATTATTCGCATGCAAACTTTTCATATGGAAATATTTTATTTATGTATGAAGTACCTGGAATAACCTGACTTGATACTTTGACTTGTTACTTTAGTTACTAGGTAGTGTTATATGTTTTTTGTGTGAAACAATATTTGTACACTACTGCTTGACAGAATGTGGACAGGTCAAAAAATGTGATCCTACGGTACTTGTTGTATGTAAAGTCGTATTTTTATTCCAACTGATTACTGAGAAAATTTTTGGAGTTACCTACTAGGTATTATTATATTATATTATATATTATTTTTTAAGTTTGCCAATTAGCTTTTTCAGTCCCTACTTTCGTTTTGCAGACATTAGGTACCTACCTAATTGTATGGTGCCAAACAATAAAATAATGCCCCTTGCTGCAGAAGTACGGGTACGTAGATCAGGCTTTATTTCTAATGAAGCTGAATAAAACGTTTAAAAACATCAAAATTATAGAGTGTACAGATAGTTCAGCCGACTGCTCTCGCTATCTAAATTGAAAGCATAGATAGAGCTTTCTATTCAATTCTCGGTAGGGGTAGGTACAAACATCATAATGGAATCAAATAAAATGAAAGCAAAAGTGTAGATAACATTTCACTTTGCGGCCACACCTGGGCGCGGCATCGGCACCGCGACGAGACACTATCGTAAGGTTTCACGTGCAGGGCTGGCATAATTATTACGGCACAATATCTCAATACAACTCAATTTTATTTTATAAATCAAACCAAGAAAAAAGAAAGACTAAACGACATGAACAACCAAGGTGAAAGTTTAAAAATCGTGCTCTTACACACATACCCGCACACTACACACACCCTAAACCGTGGTGTGGTGTAAGTGTAAAAATAGGGGTAAATTAGAGGAAGAAAGTACTGAAATACCTATCCGATCCTTCCAGTGATGAGCTGTCAGTCTTCATATCTTTATTTTTTTCTTGGTCTGAAGCTGTAATTTTCACGTAGGTTAGATAGATTACTAGAATATATTAAGTACCTATGTATAGAATTCAGAATTGGAATAGTATCCCAAATGTGTTACCCCTAGAACTGCACTCTCTGGGATTATCAGGAATTATGGATTACTTAGTTGTTGTTTTATGGTACACTAGCCCCGGCTTTTCTCGGCTTTTATGAAAAAGGTGCCTACTTACCTGCCCTGGTAACGTGAAGCTTTTTTAAGAAATGGTTGTCGTATAAATACGAGTATTATAATACCACATTGTAATAAATGAGTTTAAATTTTCTGGTATCTAATAATAGTAGTTTATGATACTGTTGCATAATAGGGGTTATTAAAATACGAGTGTGAGTTTAAGAACCGAGCCGTAGGAGAGGTTCTTAATAGTATCACTCCAATTTTTTAATACCTAATTATGTGCAGTATCATACAGTACTTTATCTAAACTCATCTAATAATGTAATTTAAAGGTAAAAAATCGATAATATTTTGTCATAGGTTTTCATGACTTACGGGTATCGATTATTAGTCATTTCCATTACTGCCTCCACAATTTCAGATCCAAGTTTATTTCACCTTAGTATCACTGCTATTTTTCTATCATTAATGGCCAAAATAAAATATGTATGCAAAAAAATCAATAAAATAAACAAACATTAATCATCATGGCGCCCAAATCCGTGTGGGGAAAAACTCCTAAGTTGAGATCTCTACCGCATACGCTACCACAGACAAAGTAAATTTGCATCTAAAATTATAATTGTTTAGTCCTGATGTCTGGCCACTTAAAATGTTTTTTTCTTTATTATTTCGTTTGATAAGTTGACTGACAGTAATTGAAGTATTGCCCAATAAAACCCAAAAAAAAATTATAAGTGGCCAGACATGTCCAAATACTTGTACTTTAATGAAAAAAAGTTATTTTATAGCATTATCTTGGGAAGAAAACTGTGCTATAATATAATTTTTTAATTTCATTATAGACGGGTGTGCATAAAGTGGGTCATTAAAGTACTGTTTTTGATTTCATAATTAGAACTTTACGATATGAGAGTAGATAAATATATTATTTGCTTTCAATGTGTGTATACAAAAGAGGCAGGCCTACGAACGGGCCTTGAAAGAGATCTCAGCTCGTCCAAACCGCAGCGCAGCGCCCCGAGACGGTCTATTATATTCACATTTGTAAGAGGCATTAGTACCAAGCTGGGGCCTTCGACAACATAAAAATGTAATAACAAGTGGAAAGTTCGCTAGCCACTTAAATATAGATTTACCCTTTGAAGAACGCTTTGATGGGTCCGTAAGGTGTTACATCCATCATATCTCGATTGTGCCCCCGCTCTCAATTATTCCCTTCTCAGGATTGATAAATTCATTCATTTTTCAAGTGGCCATCTTCGGGGGTGTTTTTAGTTACCGCGTTGCTCGGTGTGGGTAGGCAGTGGTTCGTATTTTTTTTTTATTTAAAGACAAATGTAATATATTCTTACTAATGTAACGAATATTATAAATGTGAAAGTAAATCTCTCCGATATTTAGTTTCATAAACTGAATTTGTATTCCTTATGCGACATTAGTCTCAAGGCTAAGCCCATTAAGACGCAACTCCATCCAGTGGATTACTTCTAATTACTAAATGGATATATAGGGGCAACAGGCATATATTAACTATAGTTAAATGGGGTCCATTCACATGTGATAGTGCTATGAGTCGCTCGCTAAGTGCAACGTTGCGTTGTGGTGATGGTGGCCCGCTCTTAGTGACATTTATAATGTATAACAATTATGCTACGAGTAGATACACCTTATAATATTTGCATATCATATTAAAACTTGGATTAGTACTAACATGCATGGAAGATGTGTGCGAGCTGTTCCAAAGACTTAAAGTTAGATAGTAGCAACATCGGTCGCGCGGTGAACAGAGCGAAAACTAAAGTGATGATAGTGGATCGAGCCGGAAAACTAACAAATGTCACCTGCCTGCAATATTCCTGGCATTAATACCGTCGACAGATACGTGTACCTGGGTTCCCAAATCTGCAATAACGCCAGCTGTGTCCCCGAAATAAAAAGGCGAATCGGGATGGCAAAATATGCTATGATCCGTTTAAACAACATATGGAAGAAAAAAAGAAATGGTATCAAAACCAAGATCAGATTAATACGAGGCCTAGTATTCCATATCTATCTTCCTGTAGACGAATGCTAAGAGTACCTTAGACTGCGAAACGCACCAATTCATTGATCCTGTCCTAGCTCCGAATAGAAACTCACTTGTCTACCATATGCCAATGCCAACAACGCATTCTTGCGTATTTCGGCCACACAGTGCGCAAAGGCGACGATAATCTCAAAAAACTGATTGTGGTCTGGAACATATAATATAAAAAAAAGCAAAATTCCAATTCAATGAAATTTCTACGTCAGACCTCTTATATTATTTCAACAGATGTATATAATATGGTAAGGAAGGTTTAGCTGTTATATGTATTGGCACGAACACGGTTGGATATTTAATTGAGGTTGGCGTGTCAGGCAAATCTGCCCGTAGAAAATCTCATTTAACCCCTAGTTGTCGATTCACCAATCACAGCAGCTTCTTAAAGGCTGATCACTGATAATATTGATTAAAATCCTGAAAAGTAATATTCAATGTCATTTACATATATTAAACATTATAAATATTCAGTAAAAATGTATAATTAAAGTAAGTAACAAAATGTTTTATCTTTCTGAGACTTCGTTCAATACAATCAAATGTATTTATATGGTTGGGATCCAAGAAACATAAGAGGTAACACGGGCGAAGGCAGCAGGGAATCCGAGTTGGCAGCCAGCTGCGGCACCAAATGAGGTTACTCCAACCTGAAAGTAGGAGAATTAATATCAAATTAAGGTGAGAATATATGGATGCACTATGGACTCGCAAAAATGCGCAGCATGTGAATGTGAAAAAACATTCCACTGTTAAATAATAAATTCAGACGAGTATGTAGTACATACATAATTTCAGATCTATATTATTATAGTATTTACTTTAGCATGATAAAGCAGCATAGTACAAGTAAAAGTAATCCCATCAAAAACATTTCATATCAATTTGGCGGCCAAGATTCACAAGCTCATAACGCTTTCGCTGTATTATCAGATCCCAGAAAAAGCCAAGCCCCTGACTTTACTAACACAACACCTTGAGTTGTGGGCTTGAGTTTAACTACAGACCCGCCCATTTATGTTATATTCTATTTATGACGAAGCCTATAATGTAGCACGCATGCTCGGATGATAGGTACCTATTCACTTTGGCCTTGAAAATCCCAAGATTATAAGATGCTGGAAACACAGATGCCGGAAGCAAATTCGACTCCTTTCTTATTTATCACTTATAAATGAACCATTTTTCTTTATGACTATAATCAGTTTTATCTAGTATCTTACCAAAACCCTTTCATTTCCGCTCAAGACAGCGAGAGGACCACCTGAGTCACCCTGGCAGGTGCTCCTGCCTCCAGCACCGCTTGTGCAGATGTTAGTATCATGTAACCAAGGGCCGAAGACTGCGGCACATTCAGCATTTGTGATGATAGGCAGATTTACAGAGCTCAACCTTTGTGTAGTAAGAATGTTGCCACCTGAAATATCAAAAATCTGTTTAGAAAAAACTGACAGTGACTATCCACTTAGTGGTCTTCCTTTGTTCTTCTATTTTTACTTTGCCAACTAATTTTATGCTATACTTATATAAAAATGGTTTAATTAGTAATCTAAATAATTATGTATACATAAATAATTTAGAATTATCTTTGAGTAGGTTTGGCTACTTTTTTGGTATCACACGTTTATCAACTTAGTAACACTCTCGTTTTATGTATAGTTCTTCTGCTCATCCGTCGTATACGTAGCATATTTACGTCATTGCTATCGCCTCTCCTGTATATCAATCGTTTTTTACTCAGTTTAAGAATTAAAAATAATTAGGTTAAACATAGTAATAGTAAATCGTTAGGTATAACTTACCATCAGCAGTGAGACCATAACCTGAAGCAAGACCAACCGCACCAACAAAATTGTTTGAGAGCTCATTGCTATTAGGAAGTCTAATGGGCTGGATCACATCTGATAAAATAAAGAAGCAATGTTATAATACCCAGTGTCTCTTTCAAGTAGTTTATCGATAGCTATTTCAGTACTCACTGCTGAATGTGACGGCGTTGATACGGATAACAGCGATATCATTGACAGCATTATTCCAGTTCCAACCGGGGTGCATGACAACATCGGTACTGCGTTCACGAATACCGCCTGAGAACAGAGTGTTGGAACCGAGTACGACAGTGAACGACTGTGCGGTGACAATTCCATCTGTTTTGCAGTGAGCAGCAGTTACCACGCGGGTGGCCGAGATTAGGGACCCTCCGCACACTGATTGAAAGAAGAACATAATAGTGATCACAAGGCCTACCTGAAACAAGAAAATGAGTGATGTAATGATTACATGGGTAGTCGAAATCTTGCATCATCATGTCAGCCGAAAGACGTCCAATGCTGGACAAAAGCCTCCCCCAAGGATCTTGAATCATTTGGGGGGGATATGCCATAATCGTCACGCTTGGCAGGCGGGTTGGCGATCGCAGTATGATGTTATAGTTCTCAGAGATACGCTGCTGCCCGTACTCTGGTATACCTTTCCTCGGACGACTTCTACGCCCCCCACGAGATGAGATGGGGTGGTGCTATTCGTCGCAGTCACCACACAGCATTCGCCGTCACCACACAGCATGCGTCACCACACAGCATCTTGAATTCTAGTCTTATTTTTCAATCGCTTGATAAACCTCTCAGTTGAGACAAGCTATTCCTCTTATAAGTCTAAACAAAAACTATTCTACATAATTCAAAATAAATAAATCAGGCCTAAATTGGATTTTATTATATAAACACTACGATTTTTTTCACCATAAGAACAATAAAACTACCTGGTAGGGAGTTTGGGCGATTTCAGAAGTAGCTCCGCCAACGATCCTCTGGGATGAGAGAGCTTCATATTTGGCAGCTTCCTCTTCTAATTTTCTGATTCTAGTCGCTTCAGGGATACCAAATTTCCTGTGGTAATCATAGACAGTAATACTTTCTGCTGGAATGTCCACTGCAGTGGCAGCTGCAACAGCCACAGCCGAAATTAATGCACCGATAATGAATTTCATTTTGATGAAGTGCTTTATTTTTAATGAGTATAACATTTATATATCTACGTAAGTAACAATCTTATCGTGGTTTTTAATTTTTAATCCTAATCAGGAGGATACTAAAAGATTGATGTGAATCTTATATATGTCGTCGTCAGCGATAGCCAAGCGATACAAACATCACGTGCAGACAATGAAACAACGTAATACCATCGCTTCGGAACAGTCCCGTATGAGGAGAAGAAGCGACGCAAGAAACTCCTCATGGGCCCGATATATTTATTGTAGCAATTTGACAAATAATCACTTCAATTACACGTACAGACTCACATTAAGGTAGACTTCAGTATCAATTGAAACAACAGTTACACCGACGTGTGTACAACTCGAGAGCTCGTGAAAAAGTGTTCCATCCGCCCGTAATGATCTTACCCACATTAACTTGTATCATAAACTATCATTCAGTCATAGGTTATTCATTCACCGCAAGTGTTGCCACCATTTCAACCGATACCTCCACCATGATAATAAATTGAGCCAATCGAGTCGGACAAACAACCCGACTCTCCGACATATTGATATAATAAGTTACAGGTAAGTAGGTACGTATATTTAAGTACGTATCCACCTATAGCCTAATTATCTGCTTAATCTTGAATTTTGAGCAGATTTAATTATGATAACTACGTAATTATAATAATAATAATTATAATGATTATAATCGTCTGATAATAAACATTTGAAGCATTATTGTGATGACATACAATAAACATTATTTACATTTGTGTAAGGATGTGACATGCAAAATAAAAAAACGATTAATAAATTATATTTTTTTTTGTATTAAATTAAGTTGATTTAAAAAATTATCGATTTTTGTATTAAATTTAATCGATTATTCCTTATTTTCGAGGTTTCTCTTAAGAAAATAAGGAATATGGACGTGATTAAACGACTGAAATATTCATCGTTATAAGTTCATTAATCAAGTAATCGACAGTAATAATCAGTAGTAATTTTGACCAATATTAATTAACGATTTTTTTAAAGTACTGTATTGTCCTTGAGGGTAGAGAAATAACTGCTTTGCTAAGCATTTAGAATGTATTCGACTGCTGGTTTTCATTATAATGTTGTCGATTTTCGAGAATAATCTTTCCTCAGACCCTCTGAGTCAGAGGCCCAGCTAATTTTGTACGGCCATACTGGGACAACTAACTTATCGGAGGCTAATAGAAATGTCAAAGAATTAACAATCATTTGTACAAGAACAATTATTTCTTCTTTGACATGAGATAAATGTGGCGCAGCAGTTCGTAAAAAAGTGGATAGTAGGTAGTAGCCGTAGACAGAGAATAGAAAGCACTACCGATATACGATAATAAAAAAAAATGTTTTTATAGCAATTAAAACCGATAGTGAAATTAAAAAATATATATTAATTGATTAGGTATTTTAATTTTGGCTATCGTTTATAAAAATTGATTATTAATCGATTAATTGTTCACATCCCTATATTTATGCGGGATTGAGTATCTAATATATGTTTATTTGGGTACTACAAACTTAATGGTGAATGAAACATGATTTGATAAATTATTAAATTTCATAAAAATAATTCATTTATATATAATTCAAAGAGAGTTCATTAAAGTGTTACTGTAGTATAACTAGTTGCAGTTTGTGGGCTTTGAATCTGAATACAGATAGGATTAAAGTTGAACTCCGAGGGCGCAGCCGAGTTCTGGTGCCGCTGATTATTATCTTTTATTAAGGTAAACGCTGGTAATGTCGACAGTGTCCCAATACTCGTCAGGTTGTAAAAAAAGGCCAACTATTTAATTCTACCAATATCTTCCTAAAAGTATTTAATGGCAATATATTTTACGTCATATATTCCATTATTAGAATGGCAAAATTTACTCAAAACTGTAATGGTATCGGAACACGGAACTATCAAAGGTAAGCACTTCGAAATTTTGTATTTTTTTGTGAGTTCAGCTACTGAATGTGAACTCCGGCATGCCACATGAAATCTCATGTCTTGCTGGATTGGTCAGACTATTGATAAGTGTTGTTATTTTGTGAAATAGTCAAGTAAATTATCTAACCATTTAACATATAATATTGTGTTATTTTTATTATTGCGTTGTTTTAATCGCTGATGACATTTACTGGTACCTGGTAGTCCCTGTTGGTTCTAGAACTCGTCAAAATTAATACTATTTTGACGATAACTGGGACACAGTTGAAAACATTCACTTAATGTCGTCATTGTGTATTGTTATAAAAACCAAACGGAATTTTAATTGAATTTCTATCTAAAAATATCCCTTTATATAACTTTAAAAATAAAAAAAATGAATAATTATTTTTTGTTAAGAACTTCAATGTTAACAACGTGTCACTTACAAAATTGACGAGTTCTAGTATCTTGAGTGTACGTACGTCTTCTACGTACTAAAGAACGACCTTAAATTCGTCAAGAACTTTTCGAATTAAAATAAACCAAAATTACACAAGTTATAAATACGGTAATCATCATATCAGCTGAAAGACGTCCACTGCTGCACAAAGGCCTCCTCCAAGGATCTCCACGATGGCCGGTATTGTGCTGCCCGCATCCAGCGGTGGGGGGCCTGCCCAAGCTGCGTCTTCCAGTTCGTGGCCGCCACTCGATAACCTTTCTGCTCCAGCGACTGGCGTCTGTTCTACGAGCAATATACCCCACCCACTTCAGTTTGGCAATTTTTAGGGTATGTCGGTTACTTTGTTGAGATACTCTGCTGAGGTCATCAAACATTGTACCGAGGTCTTCCAAGGGATCCGCCAGACTACTATATCATCGGCAAATCGAATCGCCATTGATGCCAAATCCGTTCCAGTCCAGAAGCTTGAAGACATCTTCCAATGCAACGGTGAGCAGTTTCGGAGATATCAGGTCTCCCTGTGTCACGCCTCACTGCAGTTAAATAAGTTTCGAATTCTGGTTCTGGAGTCGGACCAACATGGTCATACAAGCACTTTAGTACGATTTGGCACCTTTGAAGAGACCTCAGCAACGCCCAGGTTTCTATCGAATCAAAAGCTTTCTCATAGTCCACAAATACTAAGCATAATGGCTGGTTATACTCCTCAGTTTGCTGTCTTCTGTATAACTTGCCGCAGCGTGTGTATGCGGTATATTGTGCTAAAGCCATTTCAGAAACCGACTTGTTCGGGAGTTTGGAAGTCATCAAACTTGCAGTGAGACGGTTTGTGATGACTCTCGATAACAACTAAACATAGTTCAGCAGTGTGATGGGTATGAACAATGTCCCAGGATATTATTGCACGGCGCTCATGGTGATCTATCATCACAATGTCAGCCTTGTTGGCGACAAATAATCTTGTCAGTGATGGTTCAGTGATATGGCCATCTTCGAGAACCGATTCTGGTACATACCTGTAGTACGGCACCTCAGACGTCACAAGGTGGTATCTCAGGGCAAGTTGCTGGTGGATTATCCTGGCCACTTCGCTATGCCTGTGCAAGTATTCACCATTTATTATTATTATTATTATGTAATCAATAGGGTTTTATCTCCATTTTTGAAAAAGAGCACCACCACACCTTTGTGCCATGCCCGCGGCGTCTGGCCTTTCAGTATGATGGAAATAAATAACTTCTGAAAGGCCTTAAGCACCGGCGTACCACCGCCTTCAGAAATTCAGCTGTAACTGCAACATCACCAGGCGCCTTGTTGTTCTTGAACTATTTGAGAGCCATTCTAATCTCGTACAGGCTGACATCCGGGATATCTTCAGTGTAGTGTCAGGTTAGCTTTGCTCTGAGATTTGAAGCATGGCTATCGACTGACTATTGATTGCGTTGTCGAACTTTTGCATCTCTCCCAGCAGCTCAGATTTTAACGTGACGATTCTGATATCGTCATCCTCATCCTCTTTTTGGTTCACTTTGTACGGCAGGTCTTAAAGAACTCAGTCCCAGCCGTATGGCTTCCACTTTGTCTCGTTATATGAGTCCACTTCCTCGAAAGGGATCGGGACTTCATCAGTCGGGATCTCTGGAGTTTGACATTGAGGTTCAATGAGCCTTTAATCAGTCTGTGATCGCTCCTGGTTTTGACCGAATTAGAGCAGGTTTCCTGATTTCAGGATTATCGTTTCCGTCTCTCTTCGAACTTCAGATTTCGATTCTATGATATCCCAGTGTAACCTGCTCGGTTGGCGATCGCAGTATGGTGTTATAGTTCTCAGAGATACGCTGCTGTCCGTACTCTGGTATACCTTCCCTCGGACGACTTGTACGCCCCCTACGGGATCAGATGGGGTGGTGATATTCGTCGCCGTCACCACACAGCAATATACAGGTTCTTATAATAAATTAAAATTATCTAACTATCCTATTAAACTGACAAATTTACAAAACTTTAAACAAAAAATAGAACCGACTTCAAATCACTAAAATGCATAAAATAATCATGTAGGAACTCTAATCAACCTAACACTGTTTTGAAGTCTGCGGTACCATGATATTTTCCATGGAACATGAACTACACTTTTTAGTGTTTTGAAGTCGGTTTTATTTTTTGTTAAAAGTTTTTTATTTTTCAATTTTTAGTTTCTTATATTTTATCACTCCTTCGACAAACATGGCCAGCCCACTGCCACTTCAGTTTGCTTACTCTGCAGGCTACGTCGGTTACTCCGGTTCTCTTCCGGATAACTTCATTTCTGATTTTATCCATCAGAGAAACTCTGAGCATAGCCCGCTCCATAGCGCGCTGAGCGACCTTGAATTTGTGGATCAGCCCGACTGTCAGTGTCCACGTTTCGGCACCGTAATGTCATAACGGGCAGGAGGCACTGGTTGAAAACCTTAGTCTTCAAACATTGCGGGATGGTGGACGAAAATATTTGACGAAGTTTTCCTAACCTTCCTACCTAACTGGATCCTTCTGTCGGCTTCTCTGTCAAAGTTTTGTCTACCGAGCTGGATGACTTGCCCTAGGTAGACAAAACAACTTCGAGAAGCGACAGGGTGTTGTGGCGCAGCCTGGGAGAGGCCTTTGTCCAGCAGTGGACTGCGATAGGCTGAATTGATTGATTGATTGATTGATATTTTATCACTGACCTAGTATAAGCTATCATTGTACCTTCCATCATTACATCAAATGATATAACTAACGGTCTAAAAAGTCCTCTAATATTTAAGACATCCCCTAACTCCTAACCGTTAAGGAGTTGTACCTTCCATCATCAGCTCAGCAACGTAAATGATGACTACCAGACGCAAATATCTGAATAGCTTTAAAAAGTGTATGAGAACCATTGTAAGTGCCTATAAAATTTTAAGTTTCCTCTATATCTCCAGGATTCCACCATCAGATCCTGACCTGATGACCATGAGACCACCTGTAAAGCCCTATATATACCCTATACCCTTTCAAACAAAAAAAGATTTTTCCAAATCGGTCCAGGCGTCTTCGAGTAACTTCGTGTGCCCCGGCACACAAATTGAGAACCTTCTCCTTTTTGAAGTCGTTTAAAAAAAAGAGAAACAAAAACCATAATTAAATGAGTAAATAATAAATAAATTTCAAATATTATGAAATATAATATGAACTTAAGTGTAAAGCAAATAGAGTTCAAATTAGAATTAAAAATTGACGAGTTCTAGGACGTTTTGACGATATCTACAACAAACCTGTCGGATACTGGTACAAATGGCTTCTTTTTTTTAAAACAAATATTTTATTACCTTATTATTATTTTATCATTATAATATTATATCTATTATAAGAAGGAATAAATTATCTACTCATCAATAAAAAAAATATTTTTCTAAGTTAACTAACTATGACGTAGCAGAGCTGTAAACACAGCAAAGTTCTAAAACTGACGAGTAATGGGCCATTTACCTTACTCCTGTTGTTATAAGAGTGTCTCTTTTTTTAATTATTTTGTTTGTTCTTGTGAAATTTATTAATGTAATGAGGGTTTTGGACGATATTTTGAAAAGGTTATCGAAGGCACAGCCTAATTTTCCAGGTTGTCAGCGACTCGAAATCTTATGCCAGCATATACCAAAAATGTAAAGTAGGTACGAGTAGTGTTGAAGTGTAAACACACAACCGGGTCACGAAGGCCGGCTCTAAGACAGGCTTTCTGTAGGCAGAGTGTTGTGCGAACGATAAGTTGTACTCTGTGGCGTGACGTGTGCCAACACTACCAACTCGTATCACCAAGAACGGATCAAACATTAGTCGACCTCGCAAACTACGGGCTCTAGCTAGGTACACTTTGCTGAAAACTAAATTCTCATTTTTATGTTTTTTCGTGATAAAAAAATGACAATGGAACAATTTTAAATTATGAACTTACACTACGTAAATATAAAGAAGTAAATAGAATATATATATCTAATGACATTATCTTTTTCACAGATAATGTCATTGCCATACGTTTTGGAATTAGCGTTTAGCGTTATAGCGTGACACGAAATGATTTTTGTCTAGGCCTGCTGAAGAGTTTGTTTGAACGCGCTAATCTCCGGAGTTACTGGACCGATTTGAAAAATACTTTCATTAATAGGAAGCTAAATTATCCCCGAAGGTTATAGGCTACTTTTTATCCCGGGAACGGAGTGAAGCCGCGGGGAACAGCTAGTTTATAATATTATTTTAAAAATAAATTTACTTGACTTATTAGCCTAATTCTCTTCGCTGCTGTAGATAATCCACTTTCTCATCGGTCCTCCGTCTGCCTCATCTATTGATTCTCTGCCACTTTCCTCAGTTCATCTGTACAGAAGATGCTTAACTACCGGGAATATGGTGAAATACTAATAAAAAAACATTGTTTTGAAATAATATTACTTGGAACAAAAGGGACGACAGCACGTAATAAGCATTGGAAAAAAACCCTTGAGACGCAAGTAAGTGGAAATTCGAAAATATTACTGTGTGTGTTCCACAAGTCTTGGTTTTAGGATTTGGAATCCCCAGAGACGCATCTTCTTATGGAACATGGAGTTTACGTTTAGAAATTTATCACTTAATCTTTTTGTTAGACAGGCTACTTAGTTGAGCTTCTCACAAAATCTTTTCCGAAATTGTTTGTATTATTTAAAATATTTTGAAAAGTTTAGATGATTTTATGTTCAGTATCTCTACATATCAAAGAATCTTGGCTGGCTATGTCTCTATCCAGCCAGGTTCCTTTTTCTGGGTTGCAGTCAACGCGACTGTTGCTTTATGATTTTAGGACAGCACTGCTGTCTGTAAGGATCTTAAGAGTGTACTCTTCCATTCTCCTTTTCTTATGGGATAGGCTACCTCTGTTAAGGAAATATTCATTTAGGAGGATAGAACTATGATGCCTAGTGCTGTTGATATATGTATGTTTAGGCAGAGTTGTAAAAGAAACAGTTTTTTTTTCAAAATGATCTAAAATATTATGTTTTATTTATAAAAAAAAAATTATATCAATTTTACGAAAATGTTTTAATTGACCTGTTTTAAATATTTTGAATACTTGATGTGTTTCATAATTATGATATATGTAGGAGAAAACTAAAAATTTAATCAAATGATGTAGACGGTTTTTCATTTGAAGACTAGGAAAAACATAAATGATGTAAACTACTTACACATAAAAGCTCTAGTACAGGATAAGTAGCTAATAGTATCATTTGTCATTATTAAATACATATCTACTTTATCATTCTACAACTACAGACAATCACCATCTGCACAACAGTTAGGTTTTAGTAAAATTATGGCTATTCTACTGAAACTTTTTCACCGGCTCTTTGAGACAACTTTGAATATCACGATACACGAATTTATTTCACTTCATTAAAATTATGTTACTGTATTAATTTATGTAACGCAACGTCACTTCGCAAGTTCCCGTGCCTTCTTTGCAGAAGGCATCGAAGATGTGTTTTTGGGATTCGATCACACTTCCATGTGCAAAACATGACTTTAATTGGCTCTTTAATAAATGCGCAATTGTGTTAGAAAATAACTAAAAGTATATAGTTAAAGAGAGATTGGTCGAGTAATGCTGGATAATCTAGAGATTTTATACTGGAAAGTGTAAAACTAAAAAAGGTAAGCTTAACTTTTGTGTTTTCTAAAAGAAAAATCTAGAAGGAGATAATATAAAGCGCCGGAGGTGCGGGCGGGCGGTGTCTCGTAATCCGCCCTCTCGCGGATGTGAGAGGCCCTGGCTTGGTGCACTACGAACAGGGGCATGTATGGAGAATTCTTGTGTTCATGGTTATAGTTATTTATTTATGCACATATGTTCATTTAATTTATTTATCTCACCACTATTTTGACATTATCGAAGTGGAAAACTTTATGTGCGCTAATAGCCCTCATAAATATTGTAACAACGAATTAAGTTCGAGGAAGCAGAAATATTTTTAGGTTTACTGTTTCAATCATATTATGGTATATACATAAGTATGTGGTATAATTGTTACGATTTCATGCTCTAAAGTAGTTAAGCGGTTAAATTCATATATCGGTGAAAGTTACATAAAAAATCATAGTTTCATTTTAAGAATATTAAGATGAAAACATGAAATTTTCGCTAAGATGATTTTACGAATGGATTATACTTACATGATTATAAAATATTTTTTTTATTTATAGTAGCTAAATTATTTTAATTTTGTACATATATTTAGCATAGCATTTAGTATTACTAGGTGGACCTGCAAAAGCTGGCAGAGACGGTCGGCGACCGGAAGATAGAAGCAAGTACCTGTGGCGAAGGGTCCATACAAGACGATTCCCATCGGCTTACCTTTTAAAAGTCCCAGTCCCACAGATTCATAATTTCAAAGTACACTTAATTTAATGTGTTTTTAGATATTACGAAAAAAAGGTGCAATGAGGTGGATGGGTTTTTCAAACATTTTCATCCTTTCAAATCCACTTTTATCCTGTTGGGCGTCGGCCATCTGACAGCGGAGGTCACTGATAGCTGGCTAGCTAGCTAGTTAATTTTGTTTTTCCACATGAAATTTTCAAAATAAGTTCCCAGAAACAAAAGCGGCTAAATGCCGTCACACGGCTGTCCACTATAAAGGCAAATCTTTTAAAGCTGTATTAAATGGTGGCGATGCCCAACAGGTTATCGTGCTTCTAATACACTTTAATTATCAAATTATCGGTGTTTTTTAAACGGCTTACCCTCGCCATAATTTCACCCTTCGCCACTGGCAAGTACAAAATAAAAACTCTTTTATTGCCTCTCCACAATCGTCGCTGTTCCCTATAACAGGTCAAGTTTAAAAGAGGTTGCACTAAATTTTCGACTCCAACGACAATTCTATGGCATAAACTGGGCTACTATTGTTCGTGTTGTTACAAAAGCTGGACTTTGTATATACAAGAACAGAAACAAATAGATCTATCTAAAGAACTGTATTACTTTTGTCATGGTATAGTGAACTTATATATGTTACAATTTTTTTGGATTCCCTTTATGGTAGGTTATACTATAGCTATGATTTTCCGTGCGTCCATCCGTGTCTATTTAATTATTTTTATTGTTTTTGAAGGAGATTTTATTATTTTTGTTGAAATATGTATAGTTGCTCAATGTATCGTTAAGTTATGTCTTATGTCGAAATCCCATTTTTTATTGTAAGAGAACTACTGGACCTTATTGTATGCATGCTCCAAGGTACATGTTACATGGCCGATTTAATGGAATGCGTGGTACCTACTGAAATGCCTGCCTTACAAGATATTAAGGGTATTATTGTCTGTGATTTTGCTCTTTAGATATTGCAGGCGTGATTGAATAAATAAATATGCGAAAGGTATAATTACTTCAACTAAGTGGGTATTCTAGTATAAGCAGCATCAAATATGAACGTCAATCTTTTTATTTCTAACAGTGATTGACTAAAATAATTCCTACCTACTACAAATTATCGTACCATCGTGCTATGGTTTCCTTACGACATTTTCTTTCACCGAAAGCTCAAGCATGGGAGAATTCGAATCCACATGTTCTTCGTCAGTCCATATTCATTACGATTATGACATTAGTATATATCGGGAAGATCATGAGAAGAATGTATAGGTAATTAATATTAAAAGTCGATAATTTGAATGAAGTAAAGTGTATAATCTCAGATTAAATATGGACCCGTGTCACTATGTGCCGACTCCCACGAATCTTAGGCACTAATCCCGTTCGTAATCAAAATGAATCTCGGTCGAACCCTCCACGCCCTCTGGATGCCAAGGGAAGTGTATTATGTTTGACCAAAGAGATTAAAATAGGCAACTTTACCTTTACAGCTATGTTTTTTAGGCAACACAACATGCCTACCAACAATTCAATTTTATTAGCTTGTCTAAACATTTGAAACTGTTTTCACAAAGAGCTAGACACTTTTAACATATTTAGGTCAAAACTGGCATGTCTATCTGTTTTACACAAGATTGAAATAGTAGAAAACATTTTATTTTTAACTAGCTTCCGTCCCACGGTTTCACCCGCGTTCCCGAGGTATCTTATGTGTTCCCGAGATAAAAAGTAGCCTAGGTATATGTTATTCCAGGGTATTTATCGTACCATCTATGTATACACGGCCACAGATCAAGCTACACACTGCGGCAACTTATGCGGTTGTAATAGGCGCTATTTTGCAACAAAAATTAGTAGCTTGATCAGTGGCCGTGTGTACCAAGGTTCATCCAAATCCGTTTAGTAGTTTTTACGTGAAAGAGTAACAAACATTCGTCCATACTTACTCACAAACTTTCGCATTTATAATATTAGTAAGATAGGATTACTACGTTTATCAATGGGATAAAAAATATTAACGAAAACGTGGAGTGGTGAGGAGTGTATATAGGAAATAGGTAGTTGTTGAAAAAGTTCACACAGTTGCTCATATCACTTGCAGGGCAATTAGATTATGTGTTATCAAAGTCAGTTTTTATTGGTAATAACGCTAAGCCAATTTCTTGAAGTCTCTATTAAGTAGGTAAGTATATGAAATTGGATATTTTTTGATTATAAACAGATAAAATTTTGTATATATGTAATTACGTAGATAAAAATGGGTTTTACCTTCAGATAATACAGACTGCTTTGGGTAAACCCATTTTTATCAGCGATTATCTTGAAGATGCGACAAAAATGTAATAACATTACAAATAAATTAAATTATAAAATAAACTGCTTTACGCCTTTTTAGTCGTTTATTACTGTTGCGAAGTTAAATAATTGCGTAATAAATTGCCAGCGTTAATCTTCCCGCTTTATTCATTTGGACCTACAACTTCAATGGGTTTGGTTAACAAGCAAAATTCTAGTTTGATGATTCCTGCTCTAAAAGTATTGATGCCTCCGTTATTTTGTGTAACAAAGACGTTTGACCATAATCTTATCTACCTTGGTAAGTGATGTGTGCGCGAAGGCGGTAAGCACATAAAGTCTGGTTCTGGAGGAGCTACCAAAATACACCGTTTTAGTACCTAGCCAGGAGTACTACAAATTATTCTACGAATATACAATTATATTAAATGATGCATACATAATTATTTTTCAATATAGAGAGAGGGGCTAATGAATGTGCACTAGTAACAAATGCGTTGAGGGCTACATAACAGGCGCACCTGCTGTTAACTACTTTAATTACGTTAGCCATTAATCCAAGTCAGAAGGCAGGGGTTGTGGACAGAGACAGATTGGTCTCCAGCATTCAATATTTTAACTTTGCGCACCACATACGTGTGGTAATTGGACAAGCCAGTCGAACCTTGTTTTCATGTCATTGCAGTGTCAAAGTTACGGAACTTGAAATTGAGTTACCTGAATTGATATTCAGATAATTCATCAGATTTGGGATACTCTATTCCATATAGGCTAAAGGAAGAAAAAAAACATTTTCATATTTATAATATATAAGGGTATAAAGATTATTGAAAGTGCTCTGTAAAGGGTATAATAAACCGAAAGACTTTTAATACATTAAACTGATTAATATTCTGCTTTAGCTTTTTGTATATCATAAAAAAAGTATTGTTCTTCAGGAGTAGGTATTAATATTATTTACATTGTTCTATATAAAGCGCCTCTATCATTCATCAGCCTGATAATGTTTCATTACAGCCCCAACGATAGGACTTTTCACATTCATACAGACATTAAGTTTAGTAGTTCTTTACATTTTAAATATTCTGAAGCTGTTTTTACACGTGTGCTGTGAACTCAACAACCGTGTAATGACCCTTCCATGTATTATGAAGTCTTTTACTTTTTTTTCTACTTAAATTATGTTCTTTTACATTTATGTCAAGCATAAAAATGCCTTTGAGCTTATGACGTTTCATTTTTAATTATAGAAAAATATATTTTGAGTACAAATTTAAAAGTTGCGTATTATGACTGCTGTTTGGATTTCAAGAGAGAGAAAAAGGTAATAAAAAAATATATCTGGTGAATGATAAAACGAGAAGCTAGCTAAATTGCAATACAAATTGTAATGGTTTAATCACTGTACCACTGTACTGGTATTGACATACAGTACAGTACCTTTGTAGTTCTTCTTTGTGTTGATTAAAAGGATTAGATATTCGTATTATGTAAGCACAAGTTGGCGTCGAATGTAAAAATAGTGAAGGATAAAAATTTCCGTTTGAGGCCGGTGCCACCGTAATCCGACAGTTTCCCGATGTAGGTGCACCCCTCTATACCGAATACTGGGATATGGAAAATACGTAGAGTCGAGTATTATTTGCATTCAATTATTTATATCAGTCTTAAAATTTTACTGTGTATTAGTATATATTTATGAATATTATAAAAGTCTAAAGACTAGTTCTATAGCCGGTAAATGAGTTACATCATTAGGATCACCTACTAATTTATTTTTATTAATATTAATTTAGTCTTTAGAAAATATGAAAAATCCTTGTATCTTGGATTTTTCTTTCTTTGTAAGAAATTTCGTATATTATGTGATGTGATATGTAAGTAAGAATCGGAAGACTCAGCGTGGGTAGGCCCCCCCACAAGATGGACCGATGATCTTGTGAGGGTCGCGGGAAACCGCTGGATGCGGGTAGCGCAAGACAGGCCATCGTGGAGATCCTTGGGGGAGGCTTTTGTCGTCGACGTCTTTCAGCTGACATGATGATATGTAGGTACACACAATGGTAAATAAATATTCATGGATTAGGGATCCGTAGGAAAAAATCATGATAGCTACATAGGTAGGTACTGGAATAGAAATAAATCCTTACTATCTAATATTATAAATTTGAAAGAGAGTTTTTTCTTTTCCACTGAATCGATTACGATGAAATTTGGCACGCTGATAGCCTATAATATGGAAAAAGAAATAGGTTATTTTTATTCCGCGTATACTTACGTGTGAAACTGCGGGGCGTATTCGATAGGTTGTTGGGACATGTACATTTTAACAACGTGGCGCGCTTCTTTTAAAAAATACTATAAAGAGTCTCCATCAAAATCGCCTCCATAGATTGCTTAGTTCAAGAGGTAAGACTTAAGGCGGGTGAACACTGAATTTTCTACTCTTGTAACAAATCCACGTCAGACCACTGGCGATAATCCAAGAGTTTGTGTCCTATCAGGAGAGTTCGCTGGATATCTACCTCATCGCATATTACGTCATATATTATTAAGATAAGTACCTACTTCCAAGATTTCATTCAAATCCGTTTTTCGAGACTTCGGTCTTAAGAATAAATCTATTAAGACTATTAAATAATTCTTATATTTTAAAACTAAAATGGACTCCAAAGCTCCAATTATCTACCTACTCGTACGTTACGTCATTTCTTCATGTGTCCCACCCACTAACGAAGGACAGGGTGTTATTTCAAAGATAATGCATCCTAAATCACAACGTTTTTGTCACCGTTGTCCAGCCTAGCCAACAACGTAACAAAAGGATAACACGGAATGTGATTACTCAGCTAGCACTCGGGGTTTGCATGTCATGAACGGCAGTGAATTACTGGTCGCGGACGATGTGCGTTTTTTTCAGTTTGTCAGGTGTATTCTAACAAAAGTGGGCAAAAAGTATTAGGGTTGTCGCGCGTTGTATGTACGGCCAACCGACCGGCGAAAGAGCGCGGGCGCCCGCATTTAACGCTCGCGTTTGGAGTTTGGACGTTGTAAACATACCATGACATGTTTGGAATAGGAACCTATGTATTTTCGTGTATGTATCGTCGGTATACTTGCTATAGTGAATTACTAACTGTTCGATCTTTTTAATTAATTAAAGCTATGGCTTTTTTGTCTTTGTTGTTTTTGATGGAAAGTGGTCATTACCGAACTCGAAAAACTCTTTTGAAGAACCCTGTATCTGTATCTGTGGGAAAACAGTAGGTAATAGGGAGCTTATTCCACGTCCAATTGGTCTGGAGTAGGTAAGAACGACCGACTGAATCGTTGTGTGGCAGCTCGAGGATGTGAGTTTGAACTCTAGATAGCCGGCGAGCGGTGCGATGGTAAAAAAGTCAAAAAGTTCTCGAGAACACTTCCATATATATTCACATATTTCAAATGAATAAATAATTTTGTTTCAGACGTCTAGAATTTTATTGCAAGAAGTGTAAAAAATACAATGAATTTGGGATAAATCAATGTAGCTGGAGACTCTGTCAGCACCATCCACAAGTTACGTGCGGGAGGCTCTCGTGGGAAGGTTGCGGCCGACACGGGGCGCGGGGTGAGCACTAAATTCTTTACTTTGCCAACAAATCCACGTCGGTGACGGTAGATAGCGCCAAGTTTTATTTGGGTCAGGTTCAAAGCAACAAAGTGAGATCTTATGTGATTACTGCCGCTTGTACATTTTATTAGAGATTACTAGTTATTTTTTGCATACAATTTGCGTATCTGTTCTGTCTTTTCCCTTTACTTGTGTGGTAAAAACAATCTGTTAATATGAACTTTTTACATTATCCTGAAAACTTTTAAATGTAGTGTATCTATTAAACATGTCATAAAGCATATGATAATGCATCTTTTGAACCAATTAGAATTAGAATAAATTTCATTATTTCAAAATTTCGGGAAGAGCGAGATTGAAGGGAGATAACTTATGTGGATAAAACGAAAAGTTTCCAAAACTCAACAAATTAGTAGTATCTACGTATACATACACAACAATGTTTAATCAGCATTTGGTCGACTTAAAGTTGCGTAAGCTACTTCAATTATTCCCTAATCTAAATCTCCAGTCGGGGAAGATATGGCGAAGTTTAACTAAAAGTTACGATTTAAATTGGGCTGCGGCGAGCCCAGCCCCTCGGGACCAAACTTATTTTAAAGGGTTATAAATCAAAGTAATACGTGGCTAGTCAATTAACTCCACAAATTTTGTATGAATTTATGGGAAATGAAAATACCTTACACAAAATACCCTTCAGCTCATATATTTTATATGTATAAGTAAATACCTATATGTTTTTTTGGCATGAGGGATAAATTATGAACTTAAGACATGTTGCAATTAAGGTACACAATATCTGATAACACATGTAAGAATTTATGATTCAAAGAACATTCCAAATTACAGTTTTCTGGGTATCTGAGCTAAGCTAAGCCGCGGTCAGACGGAGTTTAAAGTCGGACCATAAAGGGTTTCTTGTTTACCTACTTCGGAAATCTAAAAAATATTTTTTTTTACTCTTCAAATAGATCTAGTTTCAATAGCGACTCAAGATATAAAGGTTCAAGATTCCCTCAACTCAGTAAATAAAACTAACTCTATTAAGTTGAAAGTCCTGATAAAAATGTTGGCACCCTTTGGCCGGCAAGCAAATCCGGATTAAACGCTCCTGTGCTCTAATTGAACCTTTACAAGTGTCGGAATAAATTTGAAAAACTCGACAGGATATATTCTGATGGTTGTTTATGATTGTATAAGTAGTAAAAATTTGTTTCATTTTTAGAAATAAGTTAAACACGTGTTCTCGTGAACTATTTTTATTTTCCTGGTTGAGAAATTAACCCAGGACCAGCGGCGTGTTCTTCATAGCGTCAACTATATTTTCCTCAAGACTTTACTAATACCGAAGCTCATTGAGGTTCAGAGGCATTCAACCCCACGACATTCATCGCGTCCACCGACTTCATCATCACTAAAGAATACTTTTTACTACGTAAAGCATCCGCGCATTTATCGTCGCCCGGTTTTGGTAAGTAGATTACTAATTTATCTAATTTGTAAAACAATATACACCAATACAATCTGGATACTTTAATAAGTTAAGATCCGACTGCACAAGTGATCAATTTTGTTATCAGTATGGTGAACGATTTAATCGGGCTCAAGCAGACAGGTTTATCACTAACCCGCCTACCCCCATAATGTGCGAGTGCAAAAGAGGCAATAACGTGTGAAAACATCCCGCGTTGCCGGGTGTCAATATGAAAGCGATCAAATTCCATTACGGCGCGTGTGCCTCGCCTGAGAACTCTATAAAAGTCAGCGGAATAGCCTCCATCTTGGCTGATTCAGAGCTTACCTAATGGCAGTACTTATGTAACAATTTGTTCAAGAAGTAACATTTATATGTATGCTCTTTTGAAGTGCACATTTTATTTTTATATCGTGCCTAATGTGATTAC
Source organism: Tethea ocularis (assembly GCA_963555595.1). Classification (NCBI taxonomy): domain Eukaryota; kingdom Metazoa; phylum Arthropoda; class Insecta; order Lepidoptera; family Drepanidae; genus Tethea; species Tethea ocularis. The sequence goes on along the minus strand of OY741972.1, from coordinate 4,916,938 downwards.
CATCAATATTAAATTTAGTGTTACTATACCGATAGAAATTAATTAATGAGTAATCATTGAAAAAAGTAAATACACATATTATGAGTGAGTGAACATCTGACACCAACCAAGAATTAACATGTTTTTTGGGTGTGAAAAATAAAAACCACTAGGTATTAATAATTGAATTTAATCAGAAATCAGCAGATGTATTAGAATTTAATAGGTATATTTTATACCATAGCATCCTATGACCGGGGATTTGATAAAAAATATACCAAGTGATACCAGAATTGATATCTATATGCTATATGAAAACCAAAGTACCTATTCTGAAGAACGACGAACTTTAAAATTTCAAAAGGTGACGTTAAAAAATTAACCCTGTTTATATTCGTGAACGCATCGAAGTGATCAAAATAATTGCTATATAATGTTTAATTTGCGTCAACCCTAACGGCATATAAATCATGGAAATAATATAATAATTTTCCTATAAAATATGCCCGCAGGCTGCGATTTATCAATCCGTGACGCTTAATTAAGCACACACTTAATTAAAAGTTATTGAGTACATATTAATAGTAGATACTATTGAGATATAAATAATGACTTATTTATAAAACAAATTAAACATGATTTTACGATAATAACTAATACCAAAAGCGACATTTTATCAAAAAATGACAAGAACGACAAAAGACGAATAGAACTCGTGGACTTTTAAGACTTGACTTTCTTAAATTTTGGTCAATAAAACACATACCTATAATATGTATAAATATATAAAGTGTGCGCTATAAAAAGTATAAAGCTTTCCATGTTTTGCGTCTTATGAGTCGTAAAATGATGTGTTTACGACCCATAAATTTTCAAATAAACCGTAAAATTTCATTGTTTTTTCGACGCGTTTTCCGTATATTAGATTTCCTATTTTACCTTTCACATAATTAAATTTATTTTGTTCAAAATCTTTAAGTAAATCCTACAATTTTGTTGTTGATAAATAAAATCATAAAACAATCTACCTAACAAGTTACAGTAAAAAAATAACTGTCTAGGCATATGATTTATCTACTCAGGTAAATACAAAACCAAATAAATATAAATCTAAACCTAGGCATGTTAAAACATCTACAGTGGTGTAAAAAGGTCGTGGATGGGCACGCAAATTGAACGTTAAAGTTTCTGCGGCGCGGCAATAGAAAATGTCAGGCAAGTTGTAGAAAGGCTATTAATTATGAGAAAGGAAATTGAAACCCCAGTGGAAATGGAAAAGTAATAAAATGCAACAGCGATTGCAAGATGAGTGCTGGTGCCGCCGAGCCCATTTCAAACTGGGGCAATCTCGGCGCTGTTCTGCCTTCACAATTTATAAGTACCTACCTATTATTTAGCGAGTTACCGTACTCAACTTCGTTTGTGTTTTGTAATATCCAACTTTAGTGTAAAGGGCAATAAATGTAGATGAATGGCATGACGTTCCCAAGATGGGATCAATATGTAAATGTTTTAATTTGACGTGTAAATAGAGCGATATTTGGAAAGAAGAATGTCATGATTTTTAAGTACTCGTAATGTTATAATTTACACTTGGGGGCGTTTTTTTATTGGAAAATAATTAATTATATAATAGCAAAACTCCTATTTTTACCGTAGAATATAATATTTCAAATAGTACCTATTTAAAGCTACTTACTGGTAATGAACTCTCAACATTCTATTTAAATATTCATATTTTTTGTATTTCGCCACAAAATGATTTTAGTAACTAATAATAGTTCAATAACTAATCTATGTATTACCCTAATAATTATGTAGGTAGATTGTAAAAAATTTAAATAAAATAATGTAAGTATTCCTTTCTCGGTTTTTCGTGAGTTTAGAACATGTTTTATCGTTTTCACGGTCAATTATTTTGAGTCCAATCAGGAACTACACTATGCCTAATATGCGTGAAGACTTTTATTTAACCTTCTATTATTATATGATTGTTTTAAAATTGCTCTAAGATTTGTAAAATAATTAAATACATTTTCTAAAATCGGAGAAAAGTGTCTATTATCACTTTAGCACAAATAACAATGTTTTTTTTTTATGTAAAAATTAGTTGTTTGGTTAAATTTTGTACTAACATTTTTATTTAACAACAAATTCCGGTATTCATTAAATTCTCATTCAATCACCAGTGACCGTCTCGTGATTATCAATCAGTACATTATACATAATTAGTACATTAGCCTTTTCAGAATAACGTCACGTACAATATTATAGAATCGTGAAAAACTCAACGCAGGCTGCGCTCCCAAAGGATAAACGGAGGATGTCTTCTTGGTCAACAATGCATTTTATTATTCCTTTGACTGTCTTTGTCAATGAAATTATATTTTTTGTATTAGATAATATAATTTACAAAGTCCAATAAGTAGTTGTAGTTTTCTTGTAGCTGTGGTAAAGATAGCGTAGTATAGTCAAAACCTAGGCATTTTATACAAGTGAACTAATTGAATTACCTACGCTTTGAATCACAGCACGGGCGATAACTAAAGCGAGTACTAAAAAGTACCACCGTTCTATGGTTTCCTTCCTTAATTATGTTTACCTTCACCAAATGCTCGAAACTTATCGTAGGATTTATAGCCACAATCATCGTCAAGGCATTCGATATACCTATCTGCCATTGAGCTATTTGCCATCAAAAATATGAACGTAATGAAACAACAAACAAATAACAAGCTTTTCACTAAGTATGCAAACAAAACCCTTCAAATCGACCAATGGAGTTAAAACCAGTCTTATTTTACATAAAATCATTATAATAATGATGTTACGTGAAATAAGAACGGCTATTAGGGACGTCCCTAATAATGTTATCAGATCAAATATAACAAATAATATATTTTCGATACTCAAACAACAAGGGAAGTTATTATTCAGAGATGGAGCATATGTATAGCGGACTTACTTTTTAACGAATGTAAGAACATAATACTTCATATCGTTATCAATAATAACAACAGCTTTGCTTAAAATTGAAGGAACGGCAACTTCTTAATGAGGCCAAGAAAATTTGTGCGCTGAGTGGTAGAACTTAAGAAGCGTATAAACTTTCATTCGTCGTCATTAAAAGTTTCGAGTTTGAAGATTTGTGCCAACACTAATTAGCAGGACACTTATGGAAAAATTTACGTCTTGAATATTAAACGGTGAACAAACAAAAAATAATGATAACGAGACGGGGAATTTTCCCAATATAAAAGGAGAGCGTGACTGACTGACTGCCTGATCTATCAACGTACAGCTAAAACCACTGCACGGATTGGGCTGAAATTTGACATACAGCTTAGCTGGTAGCTATGATGTAGGCGTACGCTAAGAAAGGATTTTTGAAAAGATTTTTGTTGCCCCTAAGGGGTAAAATAGGGGATCGTGGGTGAAACCGGGCTAAGTTTTTCCAATAAAATTATTTTTAGCTCCCTACCTCAGTTGCCGACGCCTTTGCGAAAATAAACAATAGTAACGATTTTGAAATTAATAGGAACTTTAATTACTTATTTTTGTAAGTAGTTTTGTTCATAAAAGTTTGCCCTGACACTAAAAAGTCTAAAATAAAATAAATAATTTAAAAAATCAAAGCCTCGACTGCAAAAAATACAATTTAAAAGTAATACACTAAAAACACCGAAACAAGATTGAGAATTGAAAATATAGTTTAGTAGCAGACGGGGACCCATTGCAAATTATAAACCAAATTATTAAACATTCGCAACATCAAATTTTATTTTGTTACAGAAACAGAACACTACTAATCCGTTGAGTTGTTGTAAGAAGGATAGAGTTTGGTCTTTAAACAAACATCTTTGTTTGTTCCCGTAAGCTGTTGCTATCTCATTGCATAATCTAGCGTCTAGAGATTTGGTCAAGAGCTAAAGTGGCTCTTATTGTATAACGTCTAAAATATAACGTGCACTGGACGTAAACAGTAACGAGCATGTCTTTGAAACATTACAGTAGTGCGGTGTGGTCACAGCATGCAGGATAAACGAAACACTGAAGTGCTTCTTTCACATTTGGCCATTATTTTGGTATGTTTTTCTTCGCAATAGCATGTTATAGTTTGTATTTTTTTCTTATTTAAATCTCAAGAAATCAGCCAGTGATAAACAGTTATAGAGTAAATAGTAAATATCATTGTGTATATATTCAATCCACCAACCGCAAAATAACTGAATTTTGTGTTGCTCCACGACAGTAAGGGGACCAGAGCTCATCGGGGATGGGGTATGATCGGCAACGCAAGAGAAATATCCGGGGTGTGGATTACATACTATGCGAACTCCAGGTAGTGGGTGGTCTGCGCCTCGGGTGTTCCTAGCGTCCATAAGCTACGGGAACCGCTCACCATCAGGCGGGCCGTATGGGTACCTATTTGCCGATGTTGTCATATATGTATTCGGCGACTGCTTCTGGTATGTTCTTCAAGCTGTTCGTGCGATGCGGTGCGGTGCGCTATTCGGAGTCACGATCGGCTCATAACTCCACGACGTGCCAGGGATGCACTGCTCGGTGGAGTGGGGCAAAAAGTTTAATTGCTCCCCCCAATGCTGCACCAACGCGGTAACGTGTGCTTCGAGGGAAAACGTTAAAAAATAATAATTGCTTACTCACATACGAATTGTTTCTATTCGTTACGTTGTTGGTTTTTACAGAATTTGTATCAAAAATTTTGAATATTATTGCCTGTACTGGATGAATTTGGCGATTATTTTCTGATGTCTTGATTTTATTTTATGATTGCCATTTCATTCTTCCAGGTATTGCAGAACAATTTACCAACTTTGATTCATATCACAATGTAATGAATTAATTTATGATTAATTAGAACAAACAATGTGTATTCTAACAATAAGCTATTTTTAACCGACTTCAAAAAGGAGGAGGCTTACAATTCGTCATTGTCGTCAATTATTTTTGTCGTCATCACCGATTACTCGAAGACACCTGGACTGATTTGGAAAATTATTTTTTTGTTTAAAAGAGTACACAGGTAGTCCCATGGTCAGCAGGTCAGGATCTGATGATCCTGGAGATATCGAGGGAACTCTTCACATAAACACTTACAATGTTTTTCATATACATTCTAAAACAGTCAGATATTTGCGTCTGGTCATGTTATGTTGCTGAACTCCTTAACGGTTAGTAGTTAGGGGATAATTCTTTAAATATTGTAGGACCGTTTCGACCGTTAGTTGTATTCTTTGATATGATGATGGAAGGTACACACGGCCATAGATCAAGCTACACACTGCGGCACCTTATATGGTTGTAATAGGCGCTATTTTGCAACAATAATGTGTAGCTTGATCTGTGGCCGTGTGTACAACGCCAATATGCTTATATTAGGAATTATGAATAAAGAATTTTATTACTAATTAATTTATTCTAAAATGTTATACAACGTTACGATTACCCATTTTTATTGTAGGTAAAATTGTCCTTTAAAATAGAGATAAAATACCTAACCGAGGCGTTGGTCGTTAGCGGCACAAATGGAGCAATGGCGAAATAGCCACAAGAAAACAATTTAGCGATGCGAGGGAAACGGGGCGAAGAGATGTGGGGGCATGTCCGGAGGTGCAAAAACATTCTGTGAATGCGACAGCTGACCCTGCACCCACAGGGCTGCACTTGGAGTACTCAAAAATGTCAATTGGAATTTTAATTATAAGCTTCACAGATGCTAAACAGTTTGTTTGATGTTAAATTATCAAGGTCATTGTGTTGTTCTTTTCAATTCCCAAGAGAATCTTGACTAAAAGAAAACTTTTTAATGCAGAAAAATATTAGATCTACTCAAAACTGGGTAAAACCAGTTCACCAGTGTAATGCGCATAGCAATTAGCTGGTATTTCATAAAATGTTATAATTTTAAAGTCTCCCAAAATGTTGTGCATTCTCGTGACGACATAAGGTCGCATAATATTTAAGCTTACAAATTTCGGGGTCTAAGTCTGGCCCCCATCCGACGGGTATTAATGGCTAAAGCAATTAAAGTAGTAAACAGCAGGTGCAGTGAGACGCTGCGGTGGCGCCCGCGCGCCCTCTGGTACAAACAAAATAGTGTGGGAAATAACCACGCTTATATACTCTCAAAGTGATATTACATGGTAGGTACCTATTAGTTGAGGTAGCTAACAAATTAGCTAATAAAAAAAAAACATTATGACAGCTTATCCATATGAGAGATTTGTGTTCGTATTAGCTACCTAAGTTAAATACATATAACATGGATGTGGTGGTGACCAGGACAAATGAAATAATACGAGCCTTACCTACCCAGTTCTACTCAGGATCACCTCCACCCAACGTGGAAATGATTAATTTATTAGTGTTATTAGCTAATAAATACCTAATGATTTCTCATAATCAAATAGGAAAAGTTCATTAGCTTTTCAGGAGAGGTAGGTGTCAAATTTGCAATTGATGCTTCCGATTACAGTAAGTAAAAATAATATTTTACTAAAATTTGTTTTCCCTGCTATATCGAAAGAAGTAGAAAGATATATTTAATTTAAATATAAATCTATATTATTTGATTTTAATAATGATTTTTGAGTAATTTTATTGTCTTTGAAGGAGGTTTTACTCTTTTCGTTAAAATTTGATTATATTATCTTTTATTAAGACTAATTAAAACGTTGAGTACTAGATCAGTGGAGGAAAACAAATCATTAGCTCTTTACTTTTTACTCGTCGCTCTTCTTTACCGTGTAACACAAACATTAAGAAAGTAAATATAAGCGGAACTAGTCGGGTAATTCCGCTGGGCTTTCGAACTGTGTGTGCGGCGTGTAATGTGATACTGTTTGTGCAAGGAAATAATCTCTTAAAGTAAACAAGCATTGCACTTTATTTGAACCGATGTGTACGTGCACTGACTGTATTTGCAACGTTCCACCGTAATAACGTTTAACTGAGATCATGGCTTATTTATTAAGTACCATCCTTGGTATTCAAAATCGGTGTACCTATATAGGTAATTTAAATCAATTTGAAGAAGCCCTAGTTAAGACATCATGTAGAGAGCCGTTTCATTACATTAATTATTTGGTCAGTATTAAAATAATTGCTAATGTTTTAAATATCTGGTTATGAATGAAACAGGATAATTAAAACATTGGTATGGTCTGATAATATTCTTATCTTAGTTTTAAATGTGCATCGAAAAATGTAATGTAATGTTATTGTAGGATTATAGTCACTTATCAACAAAGTTATTATCATATTTTGTCAATCGCAATATTCTTATAAGGACGGCAAAAAAAATAATCAGTATATTGATTATTTTTTTACCAAAGCATAATTCTAATACATTAAAAATAACATAAAAGCAAGTGGACAATGCAAAAGTGCAAAGATATTTGTAGTTACGTTCAGAGGGGCGCTCAAATTTCTCTGTTATCCGGAATAACGCCCGGATACCGGATATACGTCAGAGCTCACGACCGCGTTCCTACATTTTACCTGAGGCAAAATTCTTTACGGTTACAATAAAAATTCTATGTGTAATAAGGCGTCGGTACAGGGTATTAAGACATATTTTTTGTGTACCTAATTTTCCCTATTATCAGGAAATATGCTTAAGATAATGCGGATTTATATTCATGAGGGAATGGTAAGGTTCTTATTTGTATAAAATTTTCCTTTATGTTTATTGCTTTAGATATGTTTTTATTCACTTCTTCTAAAGGAAAATTTTAATTGTATAGTACTTAGATAAAAGTTAGTAATTTTCAGGCGTTTCATTAGGCTGTATATACCTATATATGTATACAACATAGTCGCTAAACTATTGACTCGAAAATGTTGACGGCAATGGTTTTGACGATAACATAGAATATTTTTCCGAGGAGAACGCGCGCGTCGTTGAGACGGCGGAAATAGTATAATAGAAAAAAATACTATGTAAAATAGATGATAGAGTAGAAAATACACCAGGTTATAAGATAGGGAAATTAAAAATTGTATAAAATGTACTTATGTTATATTATTACACTTTTATGTTTCCACTTATCACTTGATAGACAGGTTGTTCGCACGTACAGAAAGAAAATGTATATACTAAACTGCATTATTGCCTCGCAATAAAAACGGGTAGAAGCTGGGAGTTAATTTTTCGTGTGGTATGGCACGTGCCACCCGGATTTATATCCGGGCCGTGCCCGGGTATGGTTGACAATAAAAACGTCCCACTGACCGTTTGGTATACATAAACTTTTTAAACGATAGCGATCTGTGCGTTTGTCAACGTTTTGAAAACTTTGTCGGGAGTAATGTGACGTCATTAATCAGTTTGTTGGTATTGTTTATCACGCACCGATTTATACAAGGCTTAGGTATGAAGTTAGAGATAGTCATAATCTTTGTTTATATAATTATTCTCAATTGGGATATGTGAGATATAGGTAGGTATACTATGACCATAGGTATGGATACTTTACTATCATTATTTTCATTGTAAATAATTTATCATAATTATGTATAAATATCTTTTACAATATATTTAATGGTAACACAGAGCTCTGTTTGTGATGAAACAACGTTTTACTCGTGTTAGTCCAAATCGTTGAGCGTTAGTAAAAGTTCCTACGTTGCCCCAAAAGTAGTTGAGTAAGACGGCCCTTTATTACTTCAAGTAGGTACCTACAACTATCTACAGTAAATGTCTGCCCACACTAAGCGTGCCTCTTTGAAAATCCTCGCATCTTTGCTAAATTTTAAGGTAGTAGAATACTTCGGCCATAGTTCTACAGGGTGCGTTGGTAATGAAGTTAGACAGTAACGTCTCGTGAAGTAGCTCTCCCTTTTACGTTCAACGCGTTTACGGCCACTAAACTTGACTTACAGTTAACGTCCAGTAAACGTTTCCGAACTATGTTTACCTTCAATTATGTGCACTTCAGAGTATTTTAATACTAACATACTAGCAATAAAATAAATATTGTCTGAGAAAATACTATATTAAACAGAATGATTTTAGTTGAGTTACAGTAGGGAAGGGTATATACCTATACCATAAGCAAAGAGTAAGTAATCCGTCATCATCATCATGTCAGCCGGAAGACGTCCACTGCTGAACAAAGGCCTCCCCAAGTGTCTCCACGATGGCCGGTCTTGCGCTACTCGCATCCAGAGGTTTCCTAAGACTGTCAAGCGTGGCGATTATGGCATAGGTATCCCCTTAAATGGATAAATATAAATAAATTATCATATACTTACTTCCTACGAAAAATATGAAGGTAATATGAATTAATAATCTATACTTAAATCTTATTATGATAAGTACCTAGTAGCTAAATGCACTGCTTATCTACTCAAGTACAAAGTAATGATACAATGATAAATTTAAAAATGTTTTAAATGATCCAAGTAAGTAGGTACTTGTAAATTGTTCATGAAAGGGCTATTTAGGTAGGTATTATTAAGAGACATAAATTGGGAAGATCACTTCCTTAAGGTGGAGGCTTCGGTTGGGGCGTTAAATTCAAATTTTATCACGTTTTTTGCTAATTGCAGCTCAGTTATAGGTCGTAAGTTATCAACATGTTATATGCGACAAGAAAGGTAGTATATTTACTGATTAATAACAAAAGAAATCATCAACATATTCCTCCAAGGTATATTACTGACATATACGACTATTTCATGAAAATGTTACTTAAACCACGGGGCGGAAAGCTAGTATTTAATAATAGCAAAGGTTTTTTGATTTTATGTGAAATACCATGTCTGTTACGTTAAACAGAATGGGTATCTTTATCGATCGCCAGTAGAAGCTACTTGCTCTTGCATTATTATTCCCGTAGAAAACCGTCCTCCTTGCCCGTAGGGTCCCTCGGGACGACGTCGGTCTCCGGCATAGTTGCATGCGATGGACCCTGGATACACGATACTGACTTATCATCCTATATCCTATTACGTTTTAGGTATAAGCATTTTGCCCAAGCGGAGCGAACTTGATTTTCAACTTATTAAATTGAAGCACTCGATAAGATGATACGTTAAGTTTTAATTTATTTTTATTATAGATAATGTACACTATCCGCAGTAGGTATTTGATATAATATACCTACCCAACTGAAATATTATATTTTGCACTGACCCGGGAATTATAATGTATTATGCAGCTCGACCACTGAAGTGATTTAAAAAGCAACCGATGTTATTTGCCAGGCATAAATTAGTCTACGAGCATCTCATTCGAATATAGATTTCAAATTATATTCATAACTCAATTTACATACTTTGCTGTTTGTATACGTATTGGTTAGCGAAATTTTACTTTTTCTGGAACAATATATTTTGGGTCAAATGGATCCATTGATAGAGACACAATGCTGACTCTACTTACTGTACGGACGAGGGTTTCGCAAATAGAGAACATTTTAATAAAACCTTAAAACGACTGATCAAAAATTCGGCCATGTGCGAGTTGGACTAGCACATGAAGGGTTTCGTAGGTACCATCATATATTATTTTATTTCCTGTTATAACATACTGTGACAACAGTAGTGTTTCTGTTGTTATCTGTAACATTAAAGATACAATAAAAAAAATTCACCTGTCTACCCATTACAGTTCATGAGATAGTGATTGTCAAAGTCGAGCTAAAAACGTCGAAAATATCATTTTTTTGTATAGACCTTTAATTTTTAGGTTTATTTTATTTTATTTATGTATAAGTATTATATCTAATTAGGTAATAACAAATTAGTAAGCATGATAATCCCTTTTAGGCTTTGTGTGCTTTGGCCACATCATCACTGATCAGTGAGAGTGTGGTCAAACAGAGGCCTATACGTAGCAAATATTTACCAATAAAGATAATCAAAGTGGCACTACAGCGACAAAGTTAATTAACATTTGCAAGCACAATATGGAAAAAATACAGTTTCAATGAAAAGTCATTGTTCATTCCATTCTTTATTTTAGTTTTAGATTCAATACGAAACGGAGTAAAACAAAATCAGGAGCCGAGAGTTGCCAATTGGCGAATGTTTGTCGTATTGGTTGGTGCGGAGTATGTAGGTACGCTTGGCTGTCGTGATCTGCACTCGAATGCATCGGAAGAGATGCACAATGCATACAAAGTGAACTTCGGATCCAGTCAGCCGTGATTTTTCCTTCCTCTAGTATATCCTGCCTCCTGTTTTACCGACCGATGTGACAAAGACTGATTCATTCGAAGATTTGAATAGTGAATGTGATTTTGTTTCAAATACATATTTTAGGTGGTTATTCATTTGTAGCATGGGAGATGTAGTTAAATATAAGTTTCAAAATAAAAAGTATTCAGAAAATAGATATTAGTGAATATCTTACCTCAATCCGTTGCTTTCACATAAAATGCTCAGGAATTTTCAATATCACATACTTATTTGTTTTCTGAAGAACACGAATACCTATAGCTAAAGCACAATTTTACTATATTCGGAATACAAGAAATAAATCTAAAGTTTAGGAAGGCCTCAGGAAATAATTTGACTCATCGGTCAAATGTCGGATAACTTTGTCGGAAGAGCTTTCAGGAACATACTTACATTAAACTAATTCATCGACGCTTCACTTCACACCGGCTAAACTTGATTTACTTAAAGTATTTTAACAAAGTTGCGAATAAAGATGCATAGTTAGTTCATTCTTCGTTTATCTCAAAACTTTTAATCTTGATAATAACAATTGACCTTGCGGAAATCCATTAATGTTAATGTTCTTTTTAGGGTTCCGTACATCAAAAGAAAAATCGGAACCCTTAAAGGATCACTCGTGAAACAGTCTGTCCGTCCGTCTGTCACAGCCAAGTACTGGACCGATTTCAATGTTAGTGACAATGAATGCCGTGACGAAGGTCACGACAGATAAACATAGCGAGGAAATCATAGCACGGTGGAAGGATACTTTGTACCACCATCGGCCACATCATCACTAGCCACGGTGAGATTGTGGTCAAACATAAGCTAAAAAAAGTACTATATATTTATTTATTAACCAATAGGTATATTTTTCCGTATTATGAATGAAGTTTTAGCGTAAGTGCTGAAAAAAATATTTATTATATTGAATGTAATAAAGCGGGCAGACGGCGTAAATCCTTTTATTCCAGTTATCGATGAAATAAATAACTTTACAGATTGGCCCACTTTCCGTTTATTGCTGCCGAGAGTACACCACTGATTTTTGCATTTTATTCCTTACCAGATGCATTTAGATTTCCATTTCCTTTTTTAATTAAATTGGAGTTTATTTAAGTAGCCTGTAGCGCTACGCTTCACTTCGAATCTTTTGAGAGAGTATTGCTGTATTTTTCTTGGATTACTGAAATTGGATTATGCTATTCCATTGAATAAAATGTTTTATTTAATTAGTCTAAATCCTACTAATATTATAAACGTGAAAGTTTGTATGTATGTTTGTTGCTCTTTCGCGTAAAAACTACTGAACGGATCATAACTTGGAATAACATATAGGCTACTTTTTATCCCGGGAACGCTGGTGAAACCGCGGGGCACAGCTAGTGTAACATAATTATGAAATTAAATAATGAATGTACCTGTAACCTTACGTATAAAAAAACGATTCATCAAGTAAATCAGTAAACCTATAATTAATTTTGTAGTTTCATAAAACGATGACATTTTAAGGATATAAAACTTTCATAATAATGTAGCGCATTGTGTCCTCAAAGATAAAGCGTATTTTATATCTCTTTGAGTTGTGTTATAAAGTGAACTGAAGCGAGTGTGAGCTTCCAGAATTACGGTTTGTTAAAACTGTTATAAAACTACATTCATAAAGCTGTTAGAGATTCTCCTCTAATTTCATTAGCATTTGGCACGTAGCGCCAACTGAGAGAATATATTTTTAACACTTGTCAATAACGGGCTAATCTCAGAAAATGCATATTCCTATATCAACGGGATCTTCACTAAACTATACCTAAATATAGAACTATTCCTTATAGATCTATCGAAATCGAATAATGAATATCCGAGATAAACTTTTCGGTGTCGAAATTCGTTCGTTATCGGTAGAAACGTATACTCTCAGCCGCCACATCTATCTACGTGCGAATTTTTTATAACGTAGGTAGGTACGTTAATTGTGTATTGGCTACTCAGAGTCTAACCCCGGCATCAGGAAGGTTGACCATGCCATGCATGCTCATGATTATTATAATATCTTTTAAAATGTATTTTATGTAAACGAAGTTAATGAATAGGTAGTACACTAAACAATGGTGGTTCATTATGTATTGGGATTTAGTGCGTAGATGTTAGGTTAAGTTATTTTTTGTATCCTTATAATTAGTGACCTAAGAAAGAAAATCATTTAATTATATAGTAGTTATATTTCAACGCGTTAGCTTGGCCATACAAAGAGGGAACGCTGCCAGCCTTCTGGGAACCTTGCCGTTGATTGGCAGCAGCGGCCGCCTCGAGGAATTTTTTTATATATAGTTTGTATATTTGTTGTAAATAATTGTAAATATTGTATATGTTAGATATGCAAAATGATATACAATTACTTCATTCCAATATGCATAGAAACACATACCTACTGTAATATAAAATAATTAACATAATATATTATTATAGGTACCTACTTGCAATAATTAGAACTGAACAATTGCGTAGCTATAACATATTAAATTAGAGTGATTGCAAATTCTAAAACATAAATGTTTCACAAGCTCAAAAGATGGAGTCATATTTAGTTGTAAGTATATGGCAATAATTTAAAAAAACAACTCGCACAGTTTATCATTGAGGCTATCAATGAAGAGAAATAATTTAGAGAATGGATATATAGGAATTCTACGATTATTTTTATAATACCCATTTCATCAGATCTGATGAAAGCAATCTTTAAGATGTTTGACGGATCAGTTGGCATAGTTGGTGAAGACACCACCTGCAGTGGTCAGTTTGTCGCAGGTCGTGGGTTCGATTCCCACCCAGGACAAACCATTGTATGCATAAACATGTCTGTTTGTCCTGAATCTGGGTGTAATTATCTATAAGTATGTTTTTTAAAATGAAGTATGATTAATGCAGTATATCAGTGGTCTGGTTTCCATAGTAGGTACCTACAAGCTCTGCTTAGTTTGGGATTAGATAACCGTATATATGTGAACAATATCCCAGGATATTTATTACTATTCATTAAGTAAGTACCTACTACAGTAAATAATCGTAGGTACCCACTATAATTTTACTAGATAAGTGCGTTTTGTAATTTTGAACCTGTGCGTCTCTATATTATTTTATTATTCGAAGACAATGAAATGGCGCCCGAACGCAACAAATATATTTTTAACAATGTCGTGATTTAAGATAATGCGAATGTATTCGACGCGGTCAATTTTACAAATTGAGTTTTCGACAATAAAATTGACGTAAAATTGTTTCAAATAACATTGGCATTGCATCATTTGTACTATTGTTGTCGGGTTGGATTGTATAAAACAGTTCAATTATTGATACAATGTTACATCAGTGAGAACATATAGGTCAACATAGATTTAGCTGTAGATTAATTTCATATGTAATGCTTATAATAAACAATTCAATTATTTTGCAACTTAATATTTGTCTGGAAATAACCGATATTTTTTTCGATCAATATCATTCACCCACTCTAATCGAATAACATAAATCCATTCTAAAGCATTTTTTTTACATTTTGATACATAATTGTTTATTTGCAGTGTTGGTATCTGACCTAATATTAACGCTAGTAAATGGAAAGCAAGGCGTGGCAGGGCCAGACCGGTTTTGTAGTCAAGTATCCTTGTATTAGCAGTAAGGTGATCTAGTTGCTCGACACTTGAGGCAGTTTGTGCAAGTACGGCAGAATGCGGACGCTGCCCAGCCCACACCCTGCTGTCGGCGCTTGCGTACCAGGAAGTTGACAGGGACTAGTTTTTTTTAAGATTAATTTTTCGATGTTATGATTTATGAAAGGTATCCTTTTGGTAAAGTTGCCTTTTATTGCTTGGGTTATGAATAAAATAAAATAATGAGGAGTTAATTTAAGGAATGCAATTTTTACTGTTTTATTTATGACTAAATAAATAAAAATACTTTTTAAATGTAGGTATGACTAAATTTATTTACAAGTTCAGTTTTGAAAAACTGACGCACTTCCTGCAAACCCTCCTAACAAAACAAACAAAACGAGCATCATAATATGTATATCTGTCCATTAACACACAATATCACAGCAAACAACAATTCAAGAAATGCTTTCGAAGCGACCGAGTACGCATTCCGCGGCCCCCTCGATGACTCGGCGATACGCTAATTGATGTGCTTTTTATAATGTTCCGAGCTTTACAAATCGCCGAGGTTCACTATAAATTTGATTTAAACTTTGTGGAAGGAGTAGGTGTAACCGTCGGGCGCTCTGTTGAGGCTGAACTTGCCTGGCGGGAAGAAACGGTTGGGTGGCGGCGTCGTGGGCTCGTAATATTGTTGGTTGTTAGATTGGACCGGTGCCGAGTATTGTTGAGTATTCAGACCACTGTATTGCGCTTGCTGCACGCCTGGGTATATGTTGTTTGTTTGGTATTGAGGTTCTGCCTTGTATTGTGGCTGAGGCTGGTATTGCTGCTGAGGCTGAGATTGATATTGCTGTTGAGGTTGAGCCTGGTACTGTGGTTGGGGTTGATACTGCTGTTGAGGTGCTTCGTAGTTCTGCTGCTCGTACAACTCAGGGTGGTATTGGCCATCATCTTCATTGGGTTTACCACCATAGTTGCGGGCGGGTGCAGGTGCGGTGTATTGCTGAGGGGCACTGTATTGTTGTGACTTATAATCTGGAGAGTTGTACCTCGGGTCAGGCGTGTATCCCGGAGTAGGCGCGGCGGATTGAGGTGCAGTAGGGATGTGATCACCGCTCGCTTGGAAACCGTTCTTTCCAGCGACGTAGTTCACAGTTTTCCTTTGACCGCTGGGGTCGATATAAGAGTAGCTGCCTCTCCTGTTGCCTTCAGCGTCAGTCTCTTCTTTGAAGTCGATACCATCTTCCTGCTGGTACGCAGCACCAAAAGCACCGTTTCCACTGAGATACCTTGCCTCCTGCAGGATCGCCGCTGTTTTAGGATCACCAGCATATTTGGGAACGCGTCTCCCTCCTTCCTGCTGTTGGCACGTCGCGGCCACGATCACAAAGGACAATATAACAAGCCTAAACATTTTGATAATCAAAACGCACACTGCTCGCGTGAAAGTAACAAAGTGTGTCGTTGCGGGCGGGTAAACTTATTTTATACGGCTGGTGGAGGCCTTGACGTGTATTGGAAGGGCTTACGGGTGCGACCGCGAAAATCTTACGCATTCAATACTGCTTCATACATCGGGTGCATGGCACACATCAGGGAAGTGGCATTAAAGTGAAGATTGCAAGTGTCGTCCATTGGAACTTGATCATTGGCCCTGCACAAATGTCAACGAGTAGGCTATCAAATTTATACGAGGCCTAGTGAATATTTAAATAAAATTATTTGAGCTTATGCGATTAGCTTATATATTTTTCATGTGAAATGGGTGATGATTTTTTATTTAAACTATAATTAGGTAAATTTTAGGTACTGTATATTTTTGTCTTATTTCAGTAAGTACACATTGAGGCAATATTTTGAAAACTCAATATCCACTCATTAGAATGTTTCGAAATCTATCAAAACGCTCTAAAATTGAGTTTCCTTAGTAACAAAAAATATCGCTAGCCCAGTTCCAAAGTGGTCGAAATAAGCAAAACTTTATAATACTATGAAAGTATCTTCGAAATTGTTAGATACTTTGACGTTGATTATTGTCTCCAAAAGCAATAGCTATTTTATTAGTTACTTATGATTTTTTAATAAAATGATATAAAATAATGGTCATGAGAGAAACTCATAATTGAAGTAGGATTTCGGACTGATGGTAGATAACTCAGCATGACCCAGCGTCTGGTTACCTCATGTTTTAGTGTGCGAGTCATAAATAATACATTTACACTTTTATTTATATTAAAGGTAGACTTATGAACTGAAACTGTAACGAATTGGTAAACATGCACATGCAATTTGTATTGCCCCCAGGAATGTGTTTGTATACTTGCAAATAATGGTTACATTCTTTAGTCTCAATGATTTAATTGATCATTTAACTTGCTGATAACTGCTAACTTGTGCAGTTAGGTGATTTTTGACATCTTGTTCATATCTCCATCGCCTTATTATCTTTAAGTATTATCATTACAGTCGCCGCTGAGAGATTGACTGAGATTTGTTCCCGAATGTCACCAGTTTCAAAATAAACAATGATCATTATTTTTAACATGTGCGAAATCTTTTGTTATGTAAAATATTCAATTGTAGGTAATCTGTGTTAAGATCTAAGCATTACAAACTGATTCTCACAGTGAATTGTGTCCTTACGTAATGTAACTTTGTCGGTGCTATGTTGCTAGGTATTTCTTTATTACTGCTTTGTTCTAAGATTATTTTTTAATTTGTTTGTTTTGAGGGCAAAGCTCACATAATTTACAATGCACTTTGATTTCATCAACAAAATAACACATACTTGTACCTAGTGCTACGGAAAAGTATCTAATCCGTCATTGTATACATTTCCTAGGAAATCCATACATTTCCTAAATATCTATCGGAGTACTAGATTCGGTATATTTGTAAGGATAGCGGTATTTGGGGGGTTGTAAGTAAAGGTACTTTTGTGCGAATACTTGCTATTCTATGCAAAATAAAAAAAATAACCAACCTATTTTTTTCAATAGTTTCTATATATTTCCAAGTATCATTATTGTTATAATTTCCTAGGGGAAATACACAGGAATTGTATACAATTCCTATATTTCATACATTTCCGGTAACATATATAAAGATTACCATTAACTCTAAAATATAATCTTATAATTTATAATTATTAATGGCAGTCAATAGTCTTTATTCCAACGCTAGGTACCTATAAAAGTTGCTTTTTAATTTTAATATAATTTGTTGACGCACTAATAATTTATTTACTTAAATCTTAATAATAACAGGATACAGATGTAGCAACATATATACAATATAATATGATTCCAGATTTGTCTATTATAAATTAAGTAGACTGGAGTTTGAACACATTACGTGTAATAAGAGCCAGATGTCTCTCAAGCGCAATATGTCTTCGCCACAACCCACAACTTTACATTTTGATACAAGTACGCGAAGATATAAAATAGGTGCCATAAGCGCGAAAATTGGGGGCTCATTCATTGTAAGTAGTAGTAAATAAACCAATGCTTACGCGTATGATTAAGTCATTTGAATAAACCCTAGGATATCTTTTCACATAGGTACTTATTTATTTAATGATTACTAGATTCCGCCCCGCGGTTTCACCCGCGTTCCCGAGGATTTTATGTTTTCCCGGGATAAAAAGTATCCTATGTGTTAATCAAGGTTATAAACTGTGTTCCAAATTTCATCCAAATTCGTTTAGTAGTTTTTGCGTGAAAGACTAACAAACATCCATCCATACATCCATACTCACAAACTTTCGCATTTATAATATTAGTAGGATTAGCTAAACAGCATATAGAATAGTTTTAAGTAATTAAAACCTTAAATGGCTAATCTTTAAGCTACATTTCCGACATGACACGTGGATGCCGGCCTTGTGCGTCTGGTGCTTGCTTACCTATAACTTATGTAACTGGTCCAATGTAACTTGACATACCAACTGTAATTATTTACTTAGGTACATAAATACTATATAATTCGTACATTGTATTGTATTCTAAAGTTAGATTTACGCCTCTGTTATATGTAAATTAATCTGTAAATTCTGTATAGTGCATTCCGTTCAAAGTGGTGCTCATTTTATAGTATTTTATTTTTTTGTTGGTAAAAGTATTAGTTCTCTCTAAAAATCAGCTACTTCAATACAAAAACTAATACTTAGAGCATAGATGTTTCTTCACATATTATTATATGTTTCCAATTACATGCCAGTGCAATATATTGAGATGTAATGTCTATAATCATATATTTCCACGCTTGATGAGCGCGAATTTTAGCGCACTCTTGCCGGTATTGCTATATAGATATCTAGAACGAAAGGTCATTTGCAATACTAAGGGGTTTGCCAATACGTTGCCAACCCTGTAGAGCTCTTTTCGGACCTTTTGAAGTAACTCCTTGTCTCTGCTCTGCGGTTAAATTGTAGTACACATATCTATACAATGTTTCATCTTTCTAGCACTAGCCGTTTGGAAAGTAAGCCGAGGAGGACGGACTGATGGACATGACGAAACTATAAGGGTTCCAGACGTGAACTTAGGAACCCTAAAAACGGTTATTTCATCCTACAATATCAGTACGTAAAAATACGTAAGCAGACTAATAAATAAATGACCAGTAAAAGTGATGCAATGGGCGGTTTGATAAATAGATAGTTCGACAGTTCACAGGGAGTGGAGACATCCGATTTAAAAGAGTAGTAAATATTCGTTAGAGGGGGCGGAGAAAAGTTATAAGGCATATTATTTATTATAATCTAGCTAGATACTAATACTGTGACAATAGGTTGAGTTGCGGTCTAAGTGAAACATGAATCACCGAAAACAATAATTATTTTCCATTCACATGGGTACTCAATTGCTCTGGCGCAGGTGATTCAACCGGGATATCCGTTTGTTATATTACAACCATAGATAAATATTTCAGATTACTTGCAGGTTTTATATGTTTTATATTTTATATGCTAGTGAAGGATACCTGGCGAATCAGCAGTCAGAAAAATGGAAATGGCATTGGTCACTTTGTTACCCTATAGTAAGATGGTCTATAAGTACCTTGGAAGGTGGCAAAGAGGATATCTACCTATGCAGGCTATTGGCACCTTTTGAAAGGTTTTATATCAAGCTTTGGCATAGTCAAGTACTTTAACCTAGCAAACGATTTTGATTTCTGCCTCGCTGGATCACAATCTAGTTGAGTTACCTTATAATCTTAGGCAGAGTATTACAGATTCAGCACCAGTAGAGCCAGTCCCTTCCTAGATTTGATGTAGTCACCTTCGGTCATATCGCACACCATGCTAATCTATACTAATACTAATAATAAAGCTGTAGAGTTTGTTTGAACGCGCCAATCTCCGGAGTTACAAGTTCGATTCGAAAAATTCTTTCTATAATACAAAGCTACATTATCCCCGAAGGTTATAGGGTACTTTTTATCCCGGAAACGTAGGTGAAATCGCGGGGAACAGCTTGTACAAAATCTCAACAATCATTGTGTTGTTACGATAAATATAATTATTATTTGTGTGTCGAAAGGTTGAAAAGCATGAAGACGAAATTTCTGCCAATTTAATACAATACTTATGTTTCATCAATAGAAGAATATAGAGAAGGACTGATGGAAGAAGAGTACAAATTGCGCTGACTCCAAATGATTGGGAACAGAGCTGGGAATGATGATGATTTTTCATCTATAAGTATTTCAAATTATTCTTATGAACATGAATCTGTGGCAGGTAGCAAACATAATTGTATTACACGTACGTCATTAATTACAGGCAGGTCTGCAAAGGTCACTGGTTGCCCGCAATCAAGGTCCCGCAGTTGATTCGGTAAGTTATGCGTCCAAGAATGCTGCCTATTCAATTTGTCACATTTACACTGTAGTTTTTACAACAGTTCACGGTGAGACGGATTTGAACACGAATTATTGTATCTACCAATTTAGAAAAACATTGTATATTTTTATTTCCAAGATATGACATAACATATTTCAAAAACATCACTATAATTTTTTTAGAGTTCTAAAATTGTATTTCTAATAAGATCAAACAATTTGTATATATTAAGCTGGACAGGATTATAGATAGTGGGGTATTTGACGACCAGAGGAAGGTAGGAAGTGGTTAAACGCGGAAAGCGAAAGGCCGGAAGCGATCGCACCAAATTGGGAATGTCCAACATTGAATATTTACAGATGATACACTACTGTTATTACAAGTATCTATACCTCGTATTTTATTTGAACAAAACACCATTGTAATAACATTTTATTATGTACTTATTCTAGTATTACATAATGTGGTAACAGCTGGTATAGTTTCGACTCATATAGAACGCAATGAGGAAAACAGTAGCGGAAAATTGCCTAATAAAAGCACTTACAAAAATACAATAAAAGGGAAATAAAAAGGCATATATTAAATTCATTTATTTGCAAGGGTTAATCTAAATATATAGGTAAAAGGAAAACGTGACTGTCTGTACGTATAGGGCTGAAAGTGCTGATGGTAGCTTATACTGAGTAGGAGACTAGGCATCCTTTTTGGCATGTCATCACTATTATGTTATTTTACGATGGTTATTTTTATTTATGTACCCTTACCAATTGATAGTTAATAGTTTTGTGATGTCTATTAAGAGGAGGCTATGGCCCAAATAAGAGAAGAATGCATTTATAGTTTTAAGAAGGGGCATATTTACGATTTTTTTCTGACGTTACGAATGAAAAATTTAAATTTAAAAAAAAACTATTCCCCGTCACATATTCTCTAGTTTCACACATATTTTTTCCAATTCTCTTGGAACAAAGAGTACAGAAAAAAAACGCATTTTAGAATCATCATTTCACGTATAGCATCACCTTAAAGCTATGTCTTTTGTCTAAATATGTAGCTCTATTCTACAGACCCTACCATCGAGGTAGTTACTCTATTCGGTGAACCAATCCCCTGGGAAAGGCAAGCCAAATATCTCGGAGTAATTCTCGATGATCGTTTGACCTTTGATGCCCACATTAAAGCGCTCCGCGCGCGCACCGCCTTTGTGTTAGGGCGCCTCCACTTTTTATTGAATCATAAGTCTAAACTTGCCCTTAAAAGCAAGGTTAGACTATATACCACGTGTATCCGCCCCATTATGACTTATGCTAGTACTGTGTTCGCACATGCAGCTCCTGCACGGATCCATTGCCTTTAGGGGATCCAAAACAGTTTCATGCGCAATGCCACGGGCGCCCCGTGGTACATGCGTATTGAAAATCTCCACATTGATTTAGGTCTCCCCACGTTAAAATCTATATATATAAAAGAAACTCGTGTTAGTTACACTATTTATAACTCAAGAACGGCTGAACTGATTGGGCTGAAAATTGGTGGGGAGGTAGCTTAGAACCAGGAGAAGGACATAGGATAGGTATGGGTAGGTAGGGGCAGGTAGGGATAGTTAGCCAGGTAGGGGTAGTTAGCCAGGTAGGGGTAGGTAGATAGGTAGGCGTAGGTAGGTAGGGGCAGGTAGAGGTAGGTAGGACTATAGGGTAGTTGACAGACTTATCAAATCAGCTACTTTTTAATAAATGTCAAAACGATAGTTTATATGGAATTTTGTATGAAATATTTCACTATGACATCATAGTTTCACTGCATCAAATGATGTACTCTTTGTGGTTCTTCTGGTAATTAAAAATCATAAAATGCATTAAATGTACAACATATTTGATGTTTCCACGTGTTTTTAGATGTTTTATGCATTGGTTAGTGTTTGGTAATTTATTTTTGACACTGTCAACTAGCCTATTAGGTAGGGGTAGGTAGAGGTAGGTCCCAGTTTTGTTTTTGTTCTCAGGGCAGGACAACGTCTGCCGGGTCAGCTAGTAATTTATAAAACGCGCCTCACGTAGATTTTTCAATACCGCCGTTTATCACCGCAACCCTCTTATAGGAAAAGCCGCAACCTACACGCCGTCCCGTATACTCCGTATCCTTAGACCAAGGCAAGCCCTTAGCGAGCCCGATGACCCCATAATATTAGCTCAGATCGAAGCTGACGAAGCCCGTAAAAGTACACAACACACTATACAAAACCGATTACGCTACCGTACTCGACGGCGAGGACCGCCGCGACGTCCTACTCAGTCTCGTCCCGTTCAAGCGGCCTGAGCTGCCATTAGTAATGCGACCGCCCCCAATTAGTCGTAACTCGTACTAAGTCCTCCCCTTCCCCCGGTAACGCCCTGAGCCGAGGTTCGTACCCCACTTGGGGGTGCCCTCAGGCGTGGGCCTAAAGGCGTGGGTAACCTAAATGTTACTCGGCTGAGAGCCCTCTGCGCTCGCCGATTGTTAATAAAATAAATCAACATATTTCACTTAGAGTTGAATTTTCGTTTCGCTACGAGCTTTTTTTCTCAAGATATAGGTACCATTTAGCACTTTGAGATTGGTATTTCAGTATGGTATATGGTGACGACATCGATTTCGTCCAGTACAAACCCAGTATTAGAAGTAAAATAAATATCATGCTATATTATTCACATACGGATATTTGTTCCAAACTAAGTAAACCTTAAACTATGTAGTGAAGACAATAATTTATTTTTTGTTGTAATACATACTTAAAATTACACCCAGACTGACAAACAGACATGTTCATGCATACAAATGTTTGTTTTGGATTGGAATCGAACCCACGAAATGCGAGCAACTGGCCACTCAAATAAAAATAAATTTATGATAGTTATTTTATTGTTTTGTGTTCTTAACAATAAATTAACCCCCGTCAATAAGGCATGAATCCAAAACCGTAACCTGTAAACAAGACTATTTAAATTAGACAATAGGAAAAGGAAACGTTAATAAATGAGAAATAAACACTGTGAACATGATTTTTTATCGGATGAAACAAAAATAATCGTGAGGAAAAAACATATTGGTCGTGATTTAGTTTTAGGAAATTATTTGAACAGTAGTCTACCCAGCGAGCTTTGTTCAATTTGCTTATCGTCTGGAAAAATAGAAGCACAAACAAGCAACCGTTGTTCTGTGAACAAGCCCTTTGCTATAAAAGCGAGTGTTAGTTTTACTTCTCTTCCGAAATAAGTTTTTGTGTGGCCCACGGACTTCAGCCTTACTAAAGCGCTTTCTTTGATTAATTATCTACACTGAGTCGCACTGTCCAATTTGGATTTATTTCTTTTGTTTCCGGACAAAAATACAGATGAAGATGCTGTGTAACTTTTGTATTTGATTGACAAAGTTTTTGGATTTACGTGTCGTGTAGGTATATAAAACAGGTATTTATGAGTATTTTTCAACTCCATGCAAATGCACGCACCGTATTCTCAAGTGGACAGACAACCTTTTTTTAGTGCAAAACAGTTTATTAAAGTCGCTGAATAAAACAGAATTCTTTATTTTCGAATTCGATTAATTTACCAACATCGCTGCGAGTATTTTTGTGTACGAGCAGTTACTTTTATTTCGTTACTAATTCACAATAAACTCACGGAAAAGCTCGTGAGTGTACGCAATAACTGTAACTCCAGAACTTGGAAGGAAAAAAAGTTAATGTTGGTGCGAATACATGTGAATAAATGGACGTACCTATTCCTTAGTAAAAGAAAAGGTCCCGTCTTATGTGAGGTACCAACTGTACTTCTCGACGGGTCGGTTTATTTTTGCCTCAGAAATAAACTCACTAACGTGTTTTTGGACGCCTCTTTATATAATGCTGTGTATATCTATTATTAGATATATGGTGTAAAGAAATGAACAGTAAGGTTGGCAATACCCCTTAAACGTGGTTAATTTGCTAACTGTGATAGTCAGTTAGCAAATTATATTAGGGAAAATATTAAATAATAATAAAGTGAATGTTCAATATAAGAAAGTATGCTGGATATGTGTGAGCTAATAAATGTGTACCTTTGCTAGAAATTGGTGTAAATGCATTTTATGATTTAGGCAGATACGCGTAAACGAGTAATGCTCGAGCAAATATATTAAACTCTGTCTTACATATTTACTGAATATTTATGATAAAGTATCTACCTAATGCCTATACTTCACGCACGAACATGAGTAAAGCATCATGACCATTCACGAGCGAGCTGGAAAGTTACTTCCCCGACCATTGTTTGTTTGTTGCCTTCTTTCTTGGAGGGAAACAGCGAATGGAGATTAATTTATTACGTCGCTGAGGAAACATGGAAAACGGTGGAAAGCTCTCTATTAAGACGAGCGGGCGGGGAATAGGACGATTAATTATGATTTCTTTTAACGCTAACGGACGTTGCTAGCCGCCGAGCTTTGAGGCCAATTGCGTATTCTTATAACTGATAGCATTTTTCTAGAGATGTGAAAAAATAAATTTCAGATGTTTATTATTTTCCTTTTTATTGATGGTAATTTAAAAAAAACTTATTGGATAATCGATATAGTTACAAAATGTAGCTAGCACTTAAAATACCTTTAAGGTCGGTGGACCCTGACAAGAAAACGGTTGGATAAATTATAATCGGGCGTTTACCACGAGTTTTTGTATACGTACGATTATAATTTATCGGACCATTTTCTTGTCGGTGAACATCGACCTAAATGTATAAAACCTTGGTTGTTTCATTGAGTTATTTATTAAATAATTGATGTACATGTCTATTATTAAAAAAAACCTACAAATGACGAGTCCCATAATAATAGACATCGATTCCCATCAGAACGCCTAATTGAAACTCATATTTCATGAGATGTCCGCAAAGACGTCACCGTCATTCCTTATAATTACTTCTTCGCCTCTGTGATCTGTCTTAAGATTAGTACCATCTGATTGCGTATCTATTCAGTGTGCTAATTTATATCTATTAAGCATCATGTTTCTTTAAATTGTTTTTTTCATAAGTAAATAAATAAATATGTCCCATCATAAGTAAATAAATACCTATAATTCGATTATACTCGTAGGTATTCGGGAAGGATTTGCGATAAAATCTGACCTGACAACAAAACATTATCATTTAATTCGACATAATCTGATACTTGCTCAACCTATAAATATGTGGTAAATATGTGCAGAGAAGTGTTAATTGTCCGTATTGCATACAATGAAGATCACGGTTTTGGCTCTGTTAGCCCTGGCGGCCATCGCCTACGCGAGAAACATCGACCAGTTTGAATACCTCGATGACAACACCGCTTTTGGTTATAATACCAGGTATGGTATCCCATTAGCCGAGAAGATCCGTCAAGCTGAAGAGGAATACGCAAACAATCCTTCATCTAGGATTGTCGGTGGCAGTGCTGCGCGTCTCGGTGATTTCCCCCACCAGGTTGATACCATCTTTTCTATTGATATTAAAAAACAAACTACTTCTCCATTATATTATGAATACTAATCCTTCACTGCTATTGTATTTTTTAGGCTGGACTTCTCGGAACTTTCTCATCTGGCCAAGGTGTTTGTGGTGGCTCTCTCATCACTGCTAACAGAATCCTTACTGCTGCTCACTGCTGGTTTGATGGAGTGAACCAAGCGTCTAGCTTTTTGGTTGTTCTTGGATCTATCACTCTTTTTAGTGGTGGCACTAGAATATCCACATCTAACGTTGTAATGCACTCTAACTGGATGCCCACCCTAATCCGTAATGATATCGCCGTAATCCGCTTGGGAAGTAATGCTCCTTTATCAAGTAAGTATTGACATCGAAGATATTGATTATTTCCACCATGTAATGAGCTCATACTGATTTTTAACTATTCTTTTAAGAGGTACTGATGTCAAGTGCCTAGATGAAGGTCAAGGGTTCTATCGGCACTTTGTAGTACTTTCCTGGTTTGCTACCATACTTAAGTTAAAAATCTGTTGCCAGGCACCAGTGTTTTCCGACAGCTGCACTTGAGAGCTAGTATACTCTTCTATGACATCTGTGCATATCACCCTATCGGCCACATCTTCACTCATCAAGGTGAGATTGTAAGAACAAAAAAATGGTTGTATCTTATTCAATTATTTTTTTCCAGATAATATCGCTATCATTGCATTACCCACTAGTTCTGATACCAACAACGACTTCGCTGGGCAAACAGCTACTGCTTCTGGATTCGGTTTAACTCGTGATGGTGAGTAAAATGTTCTTTTAAGAAAATCTTAGTCATTTAATAACTCTATCTCTAACTCTATCCCCATATTTTCAGGTGGCAGCATCAGCACCTCTCAAGTCTTGTCCTTTGTCTCCATGCCTGTTATCACCAACCTGCAGTGCAGCTTGTCGTACCCTTTCCTCATCCAGTCTTCAAACGTGTGTATCAACACAGCTGGTGGAAGGGGCACCTGCCAGGGTGACTCCGGTGGTCCCCTCACTATTAACCGAAATAATAGACCTCTCTTGGTATGTATCGTTTATGGTCATGTATGATAATTTGTAAGATTGCACTCATTTTAATTCTGTCCACGTATTTTTGAAGCTGGGGAAATGATATATAAATAAAGTGAGGCATAGATACATAATTTGATATGTTTTCGAGGGTATGATCTATTTACGACCCAGGTATATTCCATATCTGTTTAGCAGTTTATTTATAAGATTAGTGACATAAGGTTTCGTCAGGAGATGATTAAAAGATTATATTTTTTGTATGATGTTGGAATTATTATCAGTGATTCGAGGTGCCTGTAAAATATCGTTTGCCAGCGAATGTAGTGTAAAGCCAGTTGGCGCAGTTGGTTAAGACACCACCTGTAGCGCCGCTGGTTGTGGGTTCGATTCCCATCCAGGACAAATATTTGTGTACATGAACATGTCTGTTTGTCCTGAGTCTGGGTGTAATTATTTATATAAGTATGTATGTAGTATATCAGTTTCCATAGTACAAGCTCTGCTTAGTTTGGGATCAGATAAACGTTTGTGAAGAATGTCCCAGGATATTTATTTATAGTCCTAGGATATTTATATCAAGTTGTACAGGACTTGAATTATGCATCATGTTTCTTTTTTCAAAGATTGGTGTGACCTCCTTCGGATCTGCCAATGGTTGTCAATTTGGTGCACCAGCTGCCTTCGCAAGAGTTACCTCATTCCTGTCTTTTATCAACAGCAATTTGTAAATTGACAATTAAATAAAATATTTTTAGAAACAATGCAGTTTCTTACGCTAAGACTGAGTATTTATTTTATTTGTACTCTCCCCTCTTTCTACTGGGTTGTTAATGCCACAGATAGTATGCATAACATTTGAGACTGTTTGATGCTCTTTCATAGTAAAAGTTGTTTATGTTGACGAGTACTTTTACCCAATGCCCAATAATTATAGCTTCATTCATTATGCTGCAGGTGCATTACAAATAACCTTATACCTATTCTTAGGTACGTATATAAAATGTCAGGAATAAATTTGTAATCTCTACGAAATTATCACTTTAAAACATAATCGTAGGTAATCAATTAATTTTCGTTTTCTGCACTAATATTAAATAGATAAAGGATTAGATGTTTTGTATGTATGTTTGAAATGTATAAACTCAACAATTATTTATATAATTCATTCATCTAAAGAAACCTACATTATCAGTATAGTAAGATGGGTTGTATTTTATTTTTATTAAAACGTTTTTTTATTATGTTTATTTAGTAATTTTATTTTTCGATTTAATAATTATAAATAATTAGATTTTAGATTGAATAAATTCATTCGATAGAAGGATCGGAATCCAAAGGAATAAAAAAAACTTTTATAAGTAGATAGGTACTAGGTATTTATTTGGCGTGCGCTGCGTAAACTATGATTATACTTATAATACTTAATGAATAATACATGTTTATAGTCAAAATATATGAAAAGAAAGCGTGACTGACTGATTTATCAACGAATAATTCAAGACATACATATAGCTGTTATGATGTATGAATCCGCTAAGAAAGGGTTTTTGAAGATTAAACCCCTAGCTAGAGGGGTAAAAAGGGGATCGCGGGCGAAACCGCGAGGCGGAAAACTAGTTTCTTTAGACTATTGATTGTTGATGGAAGTTGAAACAATCATGAGTGTATAGAACCAGGCTTAAACCGCTGTTTTTTACTTACCTTTGAGATGAAATCTAGCGTACGTCCATTTAGAATGGCTTATGGACCACCATCTAGTAAAATGTAATGTCAAAAAAACACTTTATATTACCAAAAATAGTAAATATATTAGCGTGAAATTAGAACCAAAAATTTTACAACTTGCGATCCTACTTACACAGCCAACTCCAAATTATGTTTGTTAATCCAGAAAAAGATAATGAGCACAAAAAAATTAACAGTATTTTAATATAAAATGATATTTAAATATGTAACATCTTATCCTATAAAATTACCTAAATTATTCCAGATAAATTAATATATACCTAAAAATAGCAAATAAACCCCAAAAGTTTGACCCTATGGTATCGTAAAACTAAAATTGTGAGCTTTTTATGACTTTGTCGCAGGGACATAGTTATATAATTATATGATTTAATGCCGTGATATAGTCATTTGAAAGCGGTTCATAGCTATCTTCCCAGGAATTTAACTATGATACGACAACAGTCTAGATATACCTAATTATCTAACTAAGACTATTCTAGTGAAATAATTATACTTCTTTAATTTGTACAACTGGTTGCTTATTTTAGAACAAAAAAAAAGAACCATGAAGTGTATAGACACAGTTACAACTTTATTCTGTGGTACCTATAGATGATCGCTCGCTGCGTTTCGCGATTGCCATACACTCTAACCTAAACGAACCTTGCCGTTTTTTAACGGATTGATATAATAATGTTAATCGTTTATAAATCTTTCTAATCTTTTTATATTACCATATTTGGTAGTATAGCAATATTTTATGGCAATCAAACTGTATATACTTAAATAGCGCTATAATTTGCTTATTAAAATTAGGTGATTATTTTACTAAACTTGGTTTCATGGTACAATTTAAAGTGCAGTCATGACTAAAATAGCTTGAACCTTTGTAATTTTAGGTTTTTTTTATTTAAGCTTAATTTTTCTGTTGATAATTACGTTATTTTAGGTAACAGAGTTCACAACGTTTTTTTTTGGTGGTCATTACTCTGGGACATTTCTACACACACGGTTATTTGATCCCAAACTAAGCAGAGCTTGTATTGTACTATAGAAACCAGATAACTGATATAACTACTACATATACTACTTTTTTTTTGTAAATACATACATATATAGATAATTACACCCAGACTCAGGACAAACAGACATGTTCATGCACACAAATGTTTGTCCTGGATGGGAATCGAACCCACGACCTGCGGCGCAATAGGTGGTGTCTTAACCAACTGCGCCAACTGGCCCGTCAATTAAATAAAATCATCTTAGTATGAAGAACCTCTGACGTGTGATGTGATACAACCTGTATAGGTGCTATAGAAAATTAATATAGATTCTGGCGTTAGGTATTGAGATTACCCAAAACGCCCTAATTATCATAACATTTTTATAACATGACTTTAAAATCATATTTTTTTTTGGGATATTTATTATAAACATTGATATTGTGTCTTAATTCTTATAAATGATATTATAAATACCTGATAGTAATAGCAGATCATGGTTCGCAGCCCGCATACCATGGTAATCCAGCAAACTTCTAGGCACTAACTAACGCTAACACGAATGTAAGTATTATCATAGCCTATAAAATTAAAATATCAATTAGAACGAAAAAGTAATCCGATTACTCGTATCGACTACAGTCAGTTAGTCAATACTAGAAAATGGTATAAACAATGTTAACATTGATGCTATTTTAAATCCTAGTGATTGAAATATAAGTCACTGATATATGATAAGATAAAAAAAGTTAACTATTTTTATCTTCGATAAACTTATATTTTATAACTCTTCAGCTTTATTACATAGAAAATTTCTTTCACCTAATGAAAGCTACATTATCAGCTAGTAGCATAATGTAGGCTGTATTTTATTTTTATTAAAAAAATAATAGGAATCCCTAGAAAAATTACGAACATTTTATATTTTGCACAAAAATAATAAAAATCTCAACAATATAAAAACAAACGACCGACATCTCAGGCATCCCAATATTTAGATTCAAACTAAATTATAAATGTAAAAATTGTTCTAGAATCTATCTAAAATCACTAATTTTAGGTTTTTCACTTGTTTTCAAGTTTCTTGTTTTTAACCTAAGGTTTTAACAATATGACGTGAAAAGAAAATTGCGCACCATGGAGTATGATAAATTCGGCACCATGGAAGTAGAAGCAAAGACTACTATTATATACTGGTAGAAATTCACAAACTTAGTGCACACGATGTTCTATATTCAAATTTACTTTATCCTCTAGAGGATAAAAACGACTTTTGAACTCAGATATCGAAGAGCAAAAATACTCTATGTGAATGTGATAAATCGATTAGCTAGATCGATTTATCACATTCACATAGAGTATTTTTGCTCTTTTTCATGGGGTTTTTCATTAGGGTTTCATTTTTAGAAAACACGATTTACCAAAAAACGAGCAAAGCTCGGTACAAGGTACTAGTGATAATAATTAAGTTCGTTATATTTTATCTTAGTGCAGATAGGAAATTACGAAACACTGCGCACTACCTACCATCAAAACTTTATCATTTAATTCGACATAATCTGATAGTTTCTCAACCTATAAATATGTGGTCAATAAATGTTCAGCAGTGTTAATTGCCTGTATTACACACAATGAAGTTCACGGTTTTGGCTCTGTTAGCTCTGGCGGCCATCGCCTACGCGAGAAACATCGACCAGTTCGAATACCTTGACGACAACACCGCTTATGGTTATAATACCAGGTATGGTATCCCATTAGCCGAGAAGATCCGCCAAGCTGAAGAGGAATACGCAAACAATCCTTCATCTAGGATTGCCGGTGGTAATGCTGCCCGCCTTGGTGATTTCCCCTTCCAGGTTGGTACAAATATTTGTATTTTTTATTCAAAACAATTTTATTATGTCACTCTTGTAAGATATTCATAAAATTTTTAGACAACAATTTAAAAAGAAATAAATTTTCCTTTATCCGAAAGAGGGACACGTTGGCAATCCCCCGGTATTGCAAACTTGCATAGGCGGCGATTACCACTTTCCATCAGGTGGATCGTATGCCTGTTTAAAAAAAAGGGGATTTACTAATTTTATTAATATTAATCCTTCACTCTTTTTGTGCAAATTTTAGGCTGGACTTCTCGGAACTTTCTCAATGGGGCAAGGTGTTTGTGGTGGCTCTCTCGTCAGCGTAAGGAGTGTCCTTACTGCTGCTCACTGCTGGTTTGATGGAGTGAACCAAGCGTCTAGTTTTGTGGTTGTTCTTGGATCTATCACTCTATTTAGTGGTGGCACTAGATTGACTACATCTGACGTTGTAATGCACCCTAACTGGATACCCAGCCTAATCCGTAATGATGTCGCCATGATCCGCTTGCCAAGTTCTGTCTCTGTAACAAGTATGTATGAAGATATTATTTATTATTATTTTCACCATTCAACTAGCTATGATGATTTTTTACTATTCTTTTAAGGGGCAGTCAACTTTTCTTTTTAAGTATGATAGCTCTGTGTTACTGATGTTGAGTGCCAATACGAAGGTCGCAGGTTTAAATCCTAGAATGAGATTGAGCTTTCTGTTGAAGAAACCATAGCACGGTAGGGTACTATTCAGTGAAAGTAGAAAATCCCACAGCTGCACTTGGAGCTAGTTCTCTTTTAGGCTTTGTGTGCACACCACCATATTGGCCACATCTTCTCTGACTGACGTGAGATTGTGGTTAAACACAAGCCTTTTTTTACAAGTTTAGGCTTGTACTTGACCACAATCTCACCGTGGTCAGGCCGACCAAAAAAAAAATTATGATTCTCATTTAATGGTTTTATTCCAGATAATATCGCTGTCATCGCATTACCCTCTGGTAATGAACTCAGCAACACCTTTGCTGGGTACACAGCTACTGCTTCTGGATTCGGATTAACTAGTGATGGTGAGTAAAATATTCACCTGTGTTCTTCTAATAAAAAAAAAATCACTTTGTAACTCTAATTTTAGAAACCATTTGAAAATAAATCCTAAACTTACAATAAAAAGAATGCACAAATATATATTCTAACATATAATTTTTTTTATATTTTTAAATAGGTGGCAGCATCAGCACCTCCCAATTCTTGTCCTTCGTCTCCGTGCCTATTATCACCAACCTGCAGTGCAGCTTATCGTTCCCCTTTATCATCCAGTCTTCAAACGTGTGTATCAACACAGCTGGCGCACAGAGCACCTGCCGGGGTGACTCTGGTGGTCCCCTCACTGTTGTCCAAGATAACAGACTTCTCTTGGTATGTATCGTGTTGTTGTCATGTATGGTAATTTGTAAGATTGCCCATAAATTACCTTATTTATTTATATATATAAATAGCTTCACAAATTGTTTATGGTCCTCGTATCCTTTTGAAGCTAATCCATATATCTATATCTTTTTTATTAGTTTGTGTACCTGAAGTAAGCTTCATAATTCTTTTTTCATAGGTTGGTGTGACTTCCTTCGGATCTGCCAACGGTTGTCAAATTGGTGCACCAGCTGCCTTTGCAAGAGTTACTTCTTTCATTTCCTTCATCAACAGCTATTTGTAAACGGTCAATTAATTAAATATTTAAAAAAATGATAGTTTGTTTTTAATTTAAATTGGTTACTTACTGACGCTAAGACTGAGTTTTTATTTTATTTGTATTGTCTCCGCGTTATAAGTTATATGAGTTACGTGTAGTGAGGTGCTAATGCCATAGAATGCATAACACTTGAGACTGTTGCTATATCGCAGTAAAAGTCGTTCATATTGACGAACACTTCTATCTACCCAAAGTACCCAATACATAACAAATAACTTCATTAAACGTATTGTATCGTGCGTGATTTATATTGTAATATTTACGAAATTATAACTATAAAGAAAGCAATATAGAAATCAACTAATTTTAGTTTTTCTTTTATAATGCTCTTGTGTTTCAATCCTCTTGTTCTTTAGCCTAAAGGCTAGTTATAGATCTTTTTATTGTTGATGGAAGTCATTGTAGTTCAGTGGAAAATCAATCATCGATTATGAGTGTACAAAACTAGGCTTAAACCACTGTAATTTACATCGAGAGCATTTAGAATCACCACTATTTTATGATGAAAGGTAAAAGGTGTGAGGTAGTGAGGTTACACACATGTCAATGAAGTGAAATTTACAGAATGGACATTGTGTCTGTATATGGGTTGACCGCAGAAGAGGAGATGGAGATTAGTTAGTAAATCATAGAATTGGCACCAATAACTACGAATGATTGAGGTCGGGATACTCGCAGTTAGTGTATTACAAGTTATTTACTGGTGAGATGATAAAATAATGTGGAGCTTGTGCTAATGAAATCTTTGATACCATTATATTATTCTGTTTATGAAACTTTGATCTAAATCCAATGACATGTGCCTGCCATTATTAAATATATATTTGTAGCAGCCTCAGTAGCACCATATTATGTTTCTCTGTTATATAAACTTTGACAGATATTAACATTAATAAGTAAATTTATCTACTCTCATATCGTAATGTTCTTATTATGAAATCAAAATCAGTACTTTAATGAGCCACTTTAGGCACACCCGTGTATAATGATTCATTATAGTACAGTTGTTGTTCCCAAGATAATGCTATAAAATAACTTTTTTTCTATTAAAGTACACTTTGGACCTATCAATAGTATAATCAATCAGTATCAATTCAATTTGACGATGACAATGTCAGAAATTTTGTAACTTGAACTTTAGAGGTAAGAATTTTTGGGAGTTGGCAACACGGATTTGATTAAGTATATGATTATATTTTATTGTTTTTGCCTACACATATCATTTTGACCAAAAATGTCACAAAAGTAGCTTTTTTTTTTTTTTTTTTTTTTTTTTTTTTTTTTTTTTTTTTTCAAAGTTGGTAGAAATTCGTTTTTTTTAAATGACATTATTTATATGAGTTTAGATAAAGTACTGTATGATACTGCACATAATTAGGTATTAAAAACTCGTGTGATACTATTAAGAACCTCGCCTACGGCTCGGTACTTAAACTCACACTCGTAGTTAATAACCCCTATTATGCAACAGTATCATAAACTACTATTATATAACATTTTATAGGTATGTATGTATGTTGGTCCACGCATTTCTCCGAAACTATTCAATCGAATTGTATATTTTTTTTTTCTCGGCTTAAATTTACTTCAACTTAGAACAGTGCAAGTTTTATAAAATCGGTTAAGTACTTTTCAAGATATTGCCTAATATGTGTAAAAAAATAATCGACTTCAAAAAGAAATAAACTCATAATTATCATGAAATAATATTATTAATATTTTAAATATACTTACAATATACGCCGTACAATTTTGTTACGGTACCAGCTATTAAATATGTTTAGGTAACAAAAACGTTTGTTTCTACATATTACAAAATTTATCGGTTTTTTATCGAATATATTGTTTCTGTTTTATATTAGACTAGCTTCCGCTCCGCGGTTACACCCGCGTTCCCGAAGAATATAAAGTAGCCTATGTCCATCTCGATATTATAGACTATCTGCGTGCAAAATTTCATCGCGATCGGTTCGGTGGTTTAGGCGTGAAAATGTATCAAACAAACAAAGTTACTTTACGGAACCTTAAAACTCATCAAAATCGGTCCATCTGTTTGTAATATTGTTAATCCATAGACAGACAGCCAGAGTCCGCACATGACTACGCCAATGTTGTGATGAAATCTAGACTTATTCTAAGAGACATCCAGGGAGGTCTACTAGACTCGTCGTTAACAAAATATGAGAATTGCACTGCTGCACTCTGAGCGACTGACCGCCCTCTCTTTATAAGCATTTGATTTAGTCAAAGAGCTGGAAGACGATGCGCGCTTATTATGGTAAGCACTATTTACACAGTAATTTCCTATTCGAATGATTGTCGGATACTAATTACGTTTGTTATATATTTCAATACAAATAAAAATGAATGTCTAACTACGTTTTTATGAATAGAAAAAATGAAAAAGTTGCCCAAAAAAACTTAAAATTCGTGAAAATATTAATATATTTAAATATACTTGCTTTCTATACAATTTTTGTATGAATTTGAAATCTTGACAGAGAACGCGGCAACGTGTCTGTCGAGTCAATGACTTACATTTCACACCCAGAGCAGAATAAACAGTTCTATGGCCCCATCATACGTAATATACTCGTAGGTATTCGGAGACGATTTGCGATAAAATCTGATCTGATAACAAAACTTTATCATTTAATTCAACATAATCTGATACTTGCTCAACCTATAAATATGTGGTAAATATGCGTAGAGCAATGTTTATTGCCCGATTGTACAAAATGAAGATCACGGTTTTGGCTCTGTTAGCTCTGGCGGCCATCGCTTACGCGAGGAACATCGACCAGTTCGAATACTTCGAGGACAACACCGCTTATGGTTATAATACTAGGTATGGTATCCCATTAGCCAAGAAGATCCGCCAAGCTGAAGAGGAATACGCAAGCAACCCTTCTTCTAGGATTGTCGGTGGTAGTGCTGCCCGTCTTGGCGATTTCCCCTACCAGGTTGATACAGTCTTTGTTATTAATATTCAAAAACTTCCACATTCTATTTTGAATACTAATCCATTACTGCTATTGTTATTTTTAGGCTGGACTTATCGGTACTTTCCCAACGGGTCAAGCTGTTTGTGGTGGATCTCTCGTCAGTGTTAAGAGTGTTCTTACTGCTGCTCACTGTTGGTTTGATGGAATGAATCAAGCGACTAGTTTTGTGGTTGTTCTTGGTTCTATTACCGTTTTTACCGGTGGCACTAGAATGACTACATCTAATGTTGTAATGCACCCTAATTGGACTCCCTCCCTAGTTCGTAATGATATCGCCATGATCCTCTTGCCAAGTTCTGTCTCTGAAACAGGTACGTATTGACGTCGAAGATATTGTTTATTTCCACCATTTAACTATATCATGCTGATCTTAACCGACTTAAAAAAAGGAGGAGGTTCTAAACTATGTTGTATTTTTAATTATTCTTTTAAAGGGATGATAATTCAGTGGTATTGACGACGGGGGTCTAGACGGAGAGGTCGCGGGTTTTAATCTTACAATGAGATTGAGCTTTCGTTAAAGGAAACCATAGCACGTTGGGTACTTTGTACTACTCGCCTGGTTTGCTACTATAATCAAGTTGAAAATCTGTCATCAAGCATCAGTGGTTTCCGACAGCTAGTTTCCTCCTACGCCACCATATCGCCCACATCTTCTCTGTTATCCCCTCTGTGTATTTATTTACAATGCTTGTTTTTTTACAATCGTTGCTTTGACCACAATCTCACCGTGATCAGTGATGATGGGGCTGCACAAAAAAATGGTTCATTCTAATTTAATAGTTTTATTCCAGATCACATCGCTGTCATCGCACTACCCTCTGGCAATGATCTCAGCAACACTTACGCTGGGTACACAGCTACTGCTTCTGGATTCGGGATAACTGGTGATGGTGAGTAAAATATTAACCTTTGTTCTTCTAATAAAAAACTTTAAATCTACCCTCAGAAACCACATTGACAATTAATCCTAGTTATGATGAATAGAAAGTTCTGACTTTAATTTAATAAAACAATTGTATATTTTTGAATAGATGCCAGCATCACGCCCACCCAATTCTTGTCCTCCGTCTCCATGCCTATTATCACCAACGAGCAGTGCAGCTTGACGTACCCTATTCACATCCAGCCTTCAAATTTGTGCACCGACACTACCGGCCCAAAGAGCACCTGCCAGAGTGACTCTGGTGGTCCCCTCGTTGTTGTCCAGAATAACAGACCTCTATTGGTATGTATCGTATTGTAGTTAAGGGTGGTAATTTGTAAGATTGCGTTTAAGTTTTTTTTAAAGTGCAATTCTCATTTTAATTTTGTCTTCATATCCATTTGAATCTATACCTATTAATAATAAAGCTGAAGAGTTTGTTTGAACGCGCTAATCTCTGGATCTACTAGTCGGATTATTAGTTATAGTTTATTTTTTTTATCTTGGGAACGTGGGTAAAACCGCGGGAATAGCTGGTGGTAAAATATAAAGGGAGACGAAGACAGCGTTGGCGTGGTTGGTAAAATAGCCTAATTGTCTTCTATATTATCTTCATATTCAGTTTGTACTGTTTGTGTTTGACCACAATCTCATCATTCGACAAAATACCTTACCATCGTGCTATGTATGTATGTACTTGAAGAAATTTTCATGTTTCTTTTTTCAAAGGTCGGAGTGACCTCTTTTGGATCTGCCTTCGGTTGTGAATTTGGTGCACCAGCTGCCTTCGCAAGAGTTACTTATTACACTTCCTTCATCAACAGCTATTTATAAACGGTTAATTAAACGACTCTTAAAATAAAATAATATGTTTTAAAACGATAGTTAGTTTGTTTTTAACATAATGATTACCTAGTTACTTACATTGAGACTATCGTAGTATTAAAATTGTATTGGCTCCACTTTTTAAGGTTATTGGTTATTATTGGTATTTAAGAGGATACTCTCCGACAATGATTCCGTCTCTTTCCATACTGACGGGACAAGCGAGACAGGTGAGGCGCACTTTTAGTAAAAAGGACGGTTTTAGGTTATTTAAAAAAAAAAACAATAAGTAGGTACTTACCTTTTTTTTTAAAGTAAGAATATATATTTTCAAGGTATTTGGAAGGATCAAATCGTAATTTTAAAAAGGGGGGAAAGATACCTTAATTTTTTAAATGCTTGAATTTGAGGTTATAAATCTGAATTCCTTTGTTCCACTTATTTGAAATTTATCGTGATTTACTATCCTATTTGCAATTGTGGTCTTTATCTTACGGTTAATACCTAATAATAAGAATGGAAACCACTCCTTCATTCAAGTCCAATATCTTACAGCGAATCCACTAAATGAATATAGTTAAACGACCATATTGAGAGCATTAAATCGTTACGCAACAGAAAATAAATTCAACTCAACGCAATACAAACAGCATGAAATGATAAATTGGTAACCAGCAATCATTACCATTATTTGCAATTGATTTAACAGCCTTTGTCTCCCTACGTTATCTCTTGTAAAGACCAAAGGTTGCTTTAAGTTCGCAGCATCCAAATGCTGGAATGACATTCTACCTCCGATACGTAACTCTCCATTAACATCTAGTTTCCGAGTTACACCTGGCAATCTTTGTTTATTAGACATAAACTTACTAATACCAACTAATACTTACTGTTTTAAAAATTAACATTTTCACTTTACCTTAATTTTTATTTTAATGGAACTTATTTTTTGCAGTTTTATTATCATTGGTGTCAGGCTAGTGCAGAATATCAGCAGTTGTGTGATATGTTTATCCACAGCCATGGCTGAACACTAGACCTTTATTAATATTATTTATTTATAAATTACTTTTTTGATAATAGTATTGTCGTATTGACACGGCACCAAAAAGATATGCCTGCCCTTGGTCAATGTCCTTTACGTGATAGATTTTTTTTCATAGATTATAGTATCTGCCTAATATCTACCGCAATTACTACTCAATTTTGTCTGGGGAAAACCATCGCAGGCCTGTGTGTGTTATTAATCTGTCATATTAAGCCCATTCATCATACCAAGGAGGATTAAATACTTTAAAAAATATATTTATTTTTGTTTGAAAAATAATAAAGATGATTCGTACATATTGATTAGTATCATATCTCTAAAAATATGGAAACTCCAAGATACCTGTGGGTTTTTTTTACCTTGAAACAGAGGTACATACCTACTGGTAGGTATACCTACGTAGTTCAGACGAAAATACAATAATTTTTGACCATCGATCCCATCGCATCTACACAGGCTCAATAATTATTTTTGATTTTTAGTACAGCCTACAATTTTATAGTGCATTCTCTTTATGAAACTATTTGAGATTTGTAGGCGATGATAGCTGAGCGGTAGTGACGTCGAATGTCGAGGTCGAATCCTGTAATGAGCTTGAGCTTTCGGCGAAGGAAGACATCGTGAGGAAACCATAGCACGGTGGTACTTTGTAGTACCTACCCGCCTGGCTGACTACCACCCAGTTGAAAATCTGCCACCAAGCACCTTCCGGTGTGATCTGACAGCTGCATTTGAGAGCCAGTTGCCTTCTAGACTTTATGTGCTTACCACCATAGGCCATATCATCACTGACCACGGTGAGATTGTGGTCAAACAATAGTAGAAAATAACAATAGAAGAAAATATTTAGTTAGATACTCGTACCAATTTATTTCTAACTATCAAATCTTATCATATCAGATATCTATAATGATAGAATATGTGACCTTTACGAAATAATCTCTACAGGGCCACGAAAATCAGTAAATATTATAAAAGAGGTATTATATAAACCAATTATTTTCTTGTTGCCTCATCACGCTGTCGTCATCAACGATATGCTGGTGATTCTTGGCGGAAGTCATTGTAGCTCAGTGGTGAACGTATCAACCATTGAGATCGAGTAAGAGTATATACCTAGGTTTGAACCACTGTCTTTTAAACATGCGTACGCGCATGAAACATCATTACTGCTTCTTGATAAAAGTTAACATAATGAGTTACACGCTTGTAAAAACGTAAAATTTAAAAGCTTGTGAAGTAAGCAATCGGCACTCAGCCCGTGTGTGCTTGGGCCCAGTTGATGGGATGGCGATTATCATAGACGTCGCGATTATAACGTGACACAGTGTCCACAGTTGTTCTGAAATAAACTACAATATTATATTTTTCTCGCATTGTTTTATGCTAAACAAACATACACGTCATATTGTACCTGTAATAATTTATTGACAGTAATTGTACAAATAAATCGTCACACAATTCATCTAATTACTCGGGCGTAACATTCCAATTATCTGAGCAGATAGGCAGTCAGGGTGCTTAAGACGCTCGGCGCCCGGCGCCCGGCACCCAACACCCCTGTCACACGAAAGAGACTCCACCAAATATTGATTTACGCTCCTCGATACAGAAATGGAATAAATTGGAATATTAATTTCGCATAACAATGGCAGCAAACAAATTAAAGTGTGCCAGATGTCTTCCGCAGATTCCTCCGTATTTCCATTTATTTATACATAGTTGATTTATTTTAATCGACGTCATTTTACGTTTCTTATTGTTGTTTAGAGCCCTTGCTCGTCGTCGACGTATTCGTCTCGCCAATTAACTGTAACTATTGCTCCTGAATTCGTACGAGTTCTAATGAGGAAATACTTTTATTGTGTGTGTGTGTGTTTTTTTAATAAAGTAGGTAGGCAGGTACATATTAGTAATTACTTTGTGCAGCAAGCATTATCTGAAAGGACACAGTCATTGGCATTAATTATTGTCCTGAAATATATCCACATAATATTGACGTGTCTTCATTCCCTGATGGGAAATCAGTATTCCAAGAATAATCAACCATCCAATTACTCCTTTCATTAACACTGAAATGTGGCATCAGATTGTGTGTAAAACACGAATGTAATCTAAATCTGTTTGACCAAATTAATTCGACGTCAAAGCGTTGTAGGTACGATACATAATTTTCACGATAAACTTCAGTAAACGAAACCGTGAATGTTAATTAGTAAGGTAAAAAGCGGGGTAATAACGGTTGGACACGAGAAATAATTACATTATCTCATAGTCGACGTGTAAGTAGAAATGTGTTTACACATGCCAGGCTTGCGTGCCAAACGAAGCTTGCGAGCGAGGTGCCTTCCCATAATATCGCAATGAATTTCTTGTCTTCAGAATAACTAAGTGTTGGTTAGATCATTTACACTTTTATGGTAGATATGAATTATGTTCTTTGCACGTGTAACAATATGTCATTGTTATATTTTTTGAACTAATCTAATAATTTATAAGCCGATTTGAGCATCTTATCTACAGAGAGAACTATTAATTTACAACGATATTCATCAATAGGTACCTATTATCATATCGTAACTTGTGTTATTATCATTACATATTTCATTCATTAATTGTGTAATTTTTCACAACAACGCACTTGAATTAAATTACTTATCACTACATAGTATAAAACAAAGTCGCTTCCGAAGTCTGTCTGTTCCTATGTATGCTTAAATCTTTAAAACTACGCAACGGATTTTGATGCGGTTTTTTTTAAAAGATAGAGTGATTCAAGAGGAAGGTTTATATGTATAATACATGCATATTATAGTACAGAAAATAATATCTGAGAAAAGCCGGGCGAAGCCGGGACGGGTCGCTATTATAGTACTCATAAATACATAATGATATTTGTATGATATAGGCATATTTATATAGGTATATATACTATTAGCTCCCGACCGCAGTTTTACCAGCGTTTCATGTATAAAAAGTAGAATCTTTTACTCTCCCATAAGTCCTACTAATATTATAAATGCGAAAGTTTGTTACTTCTTCTGCAAACGGCTGCATAATTTTTTATGAAATTTATTGTGGAGGACACCCCGGATTAACATGTAGGCTACTTTTTTTCCTCAAAAATGCCGGTGAAACCGTGGGGCGGAAGGTAGTATTATCTCAACCCATAATCTCTTTTGCAAAAATCACTTCAATCCGTTGTTTCATTGTTCCGTGAAAGATGGACAAACCAACAAACACACTTTCACATTTATGTATAATCTGAGTGAGGAAGGCTTATTTTATTTGTAGATAGCCTACAAGTGTATCAGGCAAATCCAATCGAAAGCAAAACTTTTATTGTGCTTTGTAACTTAGTAAATAAATCTCGGTTTTACTAAATCCCAAATACTAATGGATTGTATGCCAGCTAAGTGTAGCTTGTGCCAGTTGGACTGGTGCCTATACATACTTGACTAGCTCCCAGCCAAGATAATCTACTAAACTGAAGCGAACACCCTCCCAGTCTTGGACTTGATCGTAACTAACGTGCCTAACATTGAATTATCTGTGTTGTGTGGTCGCCAAAAGTATCTATTATACATGCCAAATGTATTGTACCAATAAAATAGAGGCGTTTGCTTTGATTGCGTCATAATAAAAAAAATATATTACTATATCACTGCGGTACAGAGGCCAAATTCGTAATATCTGTATGACTATACGTACGTATTTTCTAATGGCATCTATCAAAAATATAATTTAACATTAAACATATTATATTTCATTTAGCAAACGGATCGCAAATAGGCAAAGCTCCAAAGCGTAGTTGTACAATATTCACGTATGAAACTCTATGAAAATAATAAAAAAATAGATGTGCGATGTCGACGCCCGCGCCCGTGCATCCGACATCCGCATTTTACTTGCAAATTGCTTATATCCATCGATATCGGGATGCCAACGGTCCGCCTCATAGCTAAACATAATAAATAATATGAGTACGCATCATATACTATTTTTTATTTGTTTATAAATTGTTATAAAGTGGATTTCTGGGTCTCTGGGAAGGGTAAAAAAATGTTAATACCTTCTGAAACAGTTACCTAATACATAAAAATATATTACTTAAATCATTATATTTTTATATAAAAATATATTATTTAAATCAATATATTTTTATGCACTTAGTATATGAACAGAAAAAAATGCTTCTCTTACTGAAGAATTGTTTTTCAGAAGAAATTACTTGCCCTTCTTGGACGGTGGTATGATACTTTACCAGAGCCTACTCGCCTAGCTGTCATCTAGCGCCAAGTTGTGTGTTCCGGGAGTTGTGCTTGAGAGTCAGTTGCCTTCTCGGCATTGTAAAGGTAACGGTCCGAACCCCTGGTTTTTAGTAATATCCACAGGTGATAATGGCTAGTTACCATTAGGTCCTTCATCTGCCTGCTTAGCTTTATATTTTTTCAGAAATACAAACAATATTTTCATATACACCTTCAGTAGAAACCCTTATCGTGGCAAGTTCTTCAGTATTTTATTTATTTTATTAGAGGTTTAAGTTTGAATTTCCCCGCTGTCAGAGCAAGGGAGTCGACGCGTGTCGTGC
Source organism: Tethea ocularis (assembly GCA_963555595.1). Lineage (NCBI taxonomy): Eukaryota > Metazoa > Arthropoda > Insecta > Lepidoptera > Drepanidae > Tethea > Tethea ocularis. The sequence goes on along the minus strand of OY741972.1, from coordinate 4,873,009 downwards.
CGTGCGTACAATCGAAAATTTCTTATTCAGTTATTTCTTGAGAAGTGTTTGGGATTTCCTTTTGGGAGGAAGTTTTAAGCCGGCAGTAAATTATTCCATCGACAGGTGAGGCCGTAAAGGCAAGATTTACGCCTACGGGCACACCGGGTGAACCTCCCCTTTGATAAGATGTATATTACCTAGCGAATAACGTTACCTATAAGTATCCGATGGGGATTGACCTACCGCTGAAAACTTTCCTTGATGCAATAAATTAGAAAACTTTATATTTTACCTATCATTGATACAGACATAGGTACTCGTTAAACCATTGTGGTGCGGTATAAATGTATAGAAAAAGGCTTCATCAGCCCCCTTTCTTTCTTTTAGACTCCTCTATGGATTAAAATAGGATGCCAATCTTGAAAGAAAAAAAATACCGGAACTTTTAAAAATACCTAACCGCTACAATACGAAAGTTGCACTATTCCGTTGTTTTCGATTCAAAAGCTAATGGATTACTTCCGTAAATTCACCAGCCGTCATAAATTCGTGTGAACATCCCAAACAGAAAAATGTTGGTGGAATAAAATACGAGTGGCATTATCGGATGTCGTGACGTCAGAAATATAGCATACTCACTGCGACAGCCGTATGCTTTTATTTCGCGCAATGAAATTCGTTTAAAACTTGGAGAGGATTCAAGTTGTTCAGTACGGAGGTGCTGCCAGCGCAATCTTAATCATTGTTAGCATTATTGCCGGAAAAACTTTTCGCTCTATTTATAAAACGAAGCCTTATTGTTTGAAATAGCAGCTTTTGATTTCTGAATAATTATCTTCTTTGGCTAGCTAGGATTTGATTATAGCTTGGAATTCTCGTTCCTTAACGATCACTATCACTTCATTTCTTCGAGAAATAAAGGCGAAATTTCTATCAAAAGCTAAAAATCCGGCGTTAGCCGTGGGGTAACTAGATCAAAGCATCTGGAGATAACGTTGCCGTGCTGCTTTGAGGTGCAGTCAACTTTCCTGTGAGCTTCAAATTTGGAGCGTTGTATGTACGAAGGTTGCTTTGAAAGGCTAAATTGAAGTTCGTTAAAACTAAGGAACCGTCGAATTTTGTGAAAGGTCGCATCGTTAATGTTCTAAAGTAAACTGGGGCGTGGCGAGCATGGGTCAGCTCTGCCAAAATCAAAGCTTCCCAACTTGTCCACTCGATTACCATAAACAAACAAGAAAGACGCTCCTGTATTTTAATGACAATGTTTTAAAGCTTACGGCCACTAGCTTTTCTGATAAAGGGACGGAAGCAATAAATTAGCGAGCCTGGAACTGGAATTGCACGTCTGATTAAATTTATTTTCCGAATTTAAATGTAGGTACCTACTACATTTGGATTAAATTGAGTTATCATAATATACTGAACGAACAATACACGTTCAAATTCATTATTCTTGTTAGTTAAAGGCAATTTTGGGCCAAGCTTTACTCCAAGAATTTATATGAAACTGAGAAGAAAAATAGGTTTACGTCTTTCTGTCACCACATTACTAAAATAATTTATTTCCGTTTTGGTCAAACGATGATTAGGGGATTTTCAAAATCTATTATTAAAAGCCACATCAAATAGCTATGTTTCAGTTATATTTTATGCAAATCTCTTAGTTATCTCATCTTTGGTGGAGAATCTTAAAAGAATCAGCTGAAACCAAAGCAATTCACCGGCAGCCCGTCCGATTTACATAAGCAGATAAGGGAGTTGGCGCTAATCCACTATTGTTTCAATTGCAAGACCATTCATTAGGGCTGGCCCGGGCCGCTCGTTATGCTAATGTACCACCAATTGTAGCCCTATAATATTATATATGGCTGATGGTTAGCAACCTGACCTCTGTTCAAAATTGGTAGAATTACCATAGGGTGTTTGATTCCTTTAAAAAAACATCACGGTTAAATGATCACAGCCGCTAACATTCTCATGGACCTTTAATTGTAAAAAGCACAAAATAAAACATCTGACAGATACCTATCATTCATAATATTTTAATGAAAACATAACATGTGCTACAAACCCATGTGTAAGATGATGTGTTATGTCAAACGATAGGAAAACACTTGTTGTTTTACATACCTTGGTCAGATTGTGGTCAAATACATTGTAAAAATAAAGAAAACAGTCTGGATTACTTTTACGACGGAACTTACTTTACCTTAAATATAGTCGAGTGCTGTTTGTTACCATTTCTTGCCATGTTGGTATATCCCATGGACATAAGAATTCGATTCTCCATGGTATATCCTCACTCCACTACTTACGATGACACATATCTACCTAATAGATACACAAATACTTGGTTCGCTTACCCAGAGGTTGACGTAAAGACAATGGACGTAATTCCGCTCTTCCACTCGACAGACAGAATTTATACTCGTAGGTACAACCGGTCGAGTTGGTTGAAACGTGCATTTGTTTCAATTGTATCTGCTTTGCCAACAAAAGCTTTCTCTTTATGTAAACGCTACGAAGGTGGATGATATATGGGTCGGTAGATAAATGGGTCAAATGGTTAGAATTTCAAAAAGTTTTGGTCGGTCCTCTTATTGGTAGGTTCTTTATAGCAGTGCGTGAGGAAATGTTGAAAATTTAATCGTATAGGATGCTGGTACGACCGCATTATTGGTGGCGTCATATTGAGCTGACATAGAACGATTGGGTCAGCATTCCGCCCGTACGGGTTTGGGTAAGGACCGTGCTCAGAGTTACCGTCGCAAACTATTGTTCAGATTTCGGACTTCCTTTACGGATAATATGTTTTGAATAGGTAGATATGTTTAGGTGAATTTAAACATACATTCAATTAAGTACATACCTATATTATATTGAATAGGTTCTCGGATATATGAAAGGAATTTTAAAAATATTAACCGTAATAGAGAAATTGGTTGTTAGTTATCCTAAAATAATTTAATAATTGTAAATAGTCATATATATAAGATAATATTTATTTAGTTCCAGTCAGTCATATTACTTCAGATTTTACTAAAAATACACAGTACCTATATTTTGGTTCCTTTTTATCTTATTTTGACTTATTATCTAACAGACAATTTCACTGGCGAAATAGATTCACGGTTAAAAATCCAATTGTATGCGGGTAGTGAGAGCGGTCGGCAGCTGTGACCGCATTATATTGGCTTGGTCATATCGGTCGGACGAACGCGGGACGAACCGGGTCAACTGCCCGTTGGTTTGATGAAATACCCCAGCTTCTACAGAGCTCATTTTCAATACTGACACAAACGTAGTGCTTCAGTAATATCGGTTGGACATATTGTTGTCAGAACTGCTTGTATTTGTCGCAATGTTTGGATGAAGGTAGGTTTTGGAATTTATACCTTATGTTACAAGGTTTTAAGGTATCTGTATTTCGATTATATAATTTGATGTTGCAAAACCTATGCTTGTACACCACAATCTTAAATAGAGTTTTAAAAGGAGATTACAAATATATTTGTAAAATTTCAGGCCCATTTGGGCATTAGGCTTTATATCCCATTTTGTATGTCCCGCAGGGTACATTTCGCAGTATTTTTGTGTCATGCTCAAGATATAGGTAGCAATAGGTTTTTGATTGGTTTCATATCGAAAACGTAGAAGCTAAATTTTGGGTTTGAATGTAAGCATGATTAAACTAGTTTAAGTAGATCTACGATTAGTTTATTGTCACTAATAATAATACTATAAACATTATGTTGTTTTATAAATGTTATGTTGCTCCTACTACCAATGTTTTAGCATAGTTACGCAGTTGTGTAGCTCATTTTAGTATTTTTAAATACTCAGAGGGGTTTAGAGTCATTTTCATTTATAATTTTACATAGCACACAGTTATAGTATTCGTTAGTCTTAATGCTTATATTGAAGACGAAGCCTGAAGTATAATTATTAACGGAAACGTAGGTACGCGAATCCAACACGCAACTACTTAACTTGTTTCATGATCCTTGCCCAGTTCCCAAATGGTTCTTGTCTCTTGAACTACGATATTCAAAGTAACTGCTGTAATTATATCGTCGTAAATAACCTTGAGCCGGAAGATAGTGAAGTTATCGTCTTTTTTGAGTCCTCTGTGACTCGCGAAGCTTAGTCCTCGAAGCCTCTAGACAGCCCTTGTATTAAGCTTCTCTTTACTCTTTGCTACATTATAACGTACAAGATGTTCTTTGTATTTAAACCTGTTATTATATAATAGGAAAGAGTTAAAGTTCTTTTTAGAGTGTTTTTAAGTAAACTCGTTGAGCTTTATATTACTTTTATGTATAAGACTAACGGGCGCTGATTCTATTATTTACAAAGTAAACTAACATTAATCACATCACGTCTCTTTCTTACATAAGTTATTGAAAAAGGATAGAAGATACTAAAGCTGTCAAATTAATCTGTTATTCTCATTTACGGGGAAATAGTCATGAACCATAAAGATTCACGTTGAAGTAAGCAATCGACGACTAATTTGACAGGACTTAATAATACATTATGATACAAATGTGTTGTATTGGTCAATTCCAAGAGCCGAGTGAGTAATTACAAATGAATACGCGTTTCATACGACGTTTTTCAACACACTTGCGAGGAAATATGTTTAAATTCCAGGTAAACAAATCTAAGGGTAAGCTGTTTTTTATCTTCATCATCAGCTCAATGACACCATATTATTGTATTACACACTAACTAAACTCACACGGAAAATTTGATAAGAGCTTGTAATAAAACAGATTTAAGTAATGTTAATAACTTCATGGAAAATGGCGCGCTGGTGACACGATACGCGTACAGTTATAATATATATAAAGGCACTGGCAAAACCACCAAACAGCCTTTATAAAAAATAGAATAAACAAAATGTTTTGAATAAAGCAATGTACCTAAGTATTTTTATATTCTTCATGTATTTAAATTCTCGTCAATCGTCAAGTTTCAAAGTTCTAGTAGTTTCAGCGAGTATTGGATAAAACTCAAAATACATTTTTACAATACGATTTTATTGAAAATAAAACGAAAACGCAACGGCACTTCGCATGTTCCCGCCAAAAACCCTGGCTCAGCTTTGATTAGTAGGTAGGTAAGTCACTAAATTCTCATCGGTATATACCTAATACTTATTTAGTTATAACTTTGCTCTTAGACAATAAGCAACTCCTTATGATATAGCTTGAGCTTTCGGTGAAGTAAAAAATCGGTGGTAATCGGTACTTTGTAGTGGCCACCATGGCCACCCTCAAGTTGAAAATCTGTCGCCAAACACCTTTCGGTGTGTTCCGACAGCTGCACTTGAGAGCTAGTTACCTTCCAGGCTTTGTGTGCTTACTACAATCGCCCACATCATCACTGACCACGGTGGGATTGCTGTCAAACAGGCCTTTACATCCTACTAATATTACAAAAGCGAAAGTTTGTGAGAAAGTATGTTTGTTACTTCTTCACGCTCAAACGACTGGATACATTTTTATGAAATTTGGTATGGAGGTAGCTGACCCTAGATTAACACAAAGGCTACTTTTTATACCTCGGGAACGCGGGTTAAACCGCGGGGCAGTAGCTAGTATTAAAATAAAAAAGAATCAGGGTGGTATGATAAAATTTCTACAAAACCCGGAATATTATTTTGTTAGGTACTTAACCATCTCTGCTTACTAAATTCGAATCAAATAATAGAAACATCAAGCCAGACTCAATGTTGCCGTATCTCTTTCAAAACGAAATAAGCCAGCGGTGCTTCAAAACTACACTGTGAACAAAGTTACAGACAAAATAATGCTTGTCCGAGCGTCCGTAAGTTAACACGTATCCACCTACGAAGGGGGACCCTTTCATGTTTGCAGTATCCTGTCCGCCTTCAAAACTTGGCCGTGTCTGTTAGGCTTTTGTCACAATATTTGTCTTCCCTGAACTCAGAGCGGGGATTTCGTCGTTCCACAACAGTTCAAGCGTACTCTTAAGTTTCCTATAATCCTCTTTGCCACTTTGAAATGTTAAATTTAAAATATTTTCAGTTACAGACAAATTAACATATTGTTATTTTAGGGTATGAGCTTAAGCCTTCGGTTAAGGAAAAAATCTTGAGGAAACCATAGCACGGTGCATGGTAGGGTACTTTGTAGTACCTACCCGCTTGGCTGGCTACCACCCACAAGTTGAAAATCTGTCGCCAAGCACCTTCCGGTGTGTTCCGGCAATTGCACTTGACAGCCAGTTGCCTTCTTGGTATTGTAACAGTTCGGCAACAGTTTGGCAATTACCTCTGGTATTGCAAATGGGGATAGGCGACGGTAACCACTTACTATCAGGTGGACCGCCTGCCTGCTTGTATACTTACTTTCTGACATAAAAAGGGGCACAAAACCAGACGTAGGTATTTCTGAATCATTTTAGATTAAAGGTACCTATTTTGGAAGACAGAAATTGACAGCGACAACATGCGTTTTAACGACTACATTAAATAACAAACGTCAATGGGAAAACGTGGTGTTGATTAGCGAACCCTTTATCGCTAACAAGATCCGTCTAACTTTCCCAATTCGGGGGTCGACAAATCGAAATCGCTTTTAGCAAAACAAGTATTAATTTTGTATCGGCGTCCCGGCACGAGACTGGGCGGGCGGCGCGCAGTCTACGGCGGTGAGCCTCCGAGCCGCCCCCGCCCCGGCCGCTCCGCTCTGGCCAGTCACTGCCGCGCTACCGACGCCGCGTCACGTCGCGCCCTTCAACATTGCGCCCTCAACACTCATCACACTCTCCTTCATTAAAACCACGACACTATACCATTTCAATAACACACTCTACTGTCATCGCACCCCGTGTGAATCGTGGGTGTCGCGCGCGCTCCACACACCACCCAAAGTGACGTTCACCAAAGTATATAAATATATTGAAAAAATTATGTAAACACAAACTGTGAGTCTTGAAACGTGTGAAATGTCTCAGTGCAATTACTTTGTTAATTGAATATCGAGTGGATTGTAATTGTGGATCTTTCGCAAGCCGTCCATCGGTCAGTATGCCAACGTTAATTTATAAAGGTAAGTTTGTTTGGGTTCTAATATTCCATTGAAAGACTGTAATCAGCTGTAATTCCATCGTTGCATGTAATCTAATTACCTTCATGCCTGTTGTACCTGTAACATTCTGCGTCTACCCTCTGAGCTATTTATATTTGCTTCTCGTAACTAGAATTTTGATAATGTTATTGTTATTTTTTTAGTACCTACCTACATAGATATATTTATTATAGTTATAAACAGATATTATATGCCTATCTATAATTAACTGCTTGTCACATTTCATAGCATAATATGAGAGATTGTATACATGGGCATTACTGTACGTAAATGATGCAACGTGGTCGACAATTTGCCTACTACCTACCTAATTCGGGCTACAATATAATTTATGACATTGCATCAATTACTAAACATCACAGCTGTTTAGCATAATATCTATTCAGAATGTTGTTTTTTTTGGTAGGTCAACAACAGCTTCATACACCTAAGTATGTACTAACGTTTTCCACTGCAGGGGTGCTTGCCTATCATGCTCGTAAATACCTAGCACGCAGGCCAGTGCAGATTGGTAGAACTTAAATGCTTTTGAATGTTGCTTCTCAAGCATTTTCTACGGTGCCGGTGTTTTTAATCGAGAAGCTAATGCTAATTTGTAGCAACGTCTTCGTAAATTTGAACTTGCGCTCACAATGAAGGTACCTACCGACCTTCTGAACGTAGCGTTGTGTGACAACGGCTTATATCTAATACCTATTCTTGTATATATATAATCAGAATATCGGAAACGGCTCCAACGATTTTCATGAAATTTTATTATTTTCGGTTTCGGGGGAGATAAATCAATCTAGCTAGGTTTCTTTTATAGAAAACGCCGTTTTAAAAAAAACGAGCAAAGCTCGGTCAACCAGACACAATTTATTGAATTAATCAATAACATTATTTGCTATTACTTACATCAACCACTTAACATAGTCCAATTAACCTAACCCAAGTTAAATACCTACAATACTGCAGCTTCCAAGTTTTCAAATAAAAGCTCCGTTTGTGGATTCATTCGACTGTATGAAGAAGATAATCTATTATTTGAGAGACAGTAGATTTATCTACGCTACGCTGTAAGTCATGATAGTAATTCAAACAGAAGGTAGTTACGTAGGTACATCATTAATATTTAGTAGCTTTTGCCTGCGGCTTATTTTGAGACGCAGCTCTTTATTAGAACTGTTTTGAAGCTTTGAGTAGGTACACGTAGGTGAACATTATGGAATAAACTTATGTTATTAATATTTTATACATATATGTTGTTATATTATTAAAACTGATGTCAAAAATATTTACCTAGGTATATTGTATGTATTTAGTTACTATGTTACATAAGTCACTTCAGTATTTGTTGAAACATCATCTAATAGGTATATATTGGGTTATATAACTTTTAACAAAAAGAGAACCGCCTTCAAAACACTAAAAATAGTATAAAATAATAACTATAATATGGCGGTTCTCTTTTTGTTAAAAGTAATTAATTTTTCGTTTTTTGTCGGTATTTACCATTTGCATCAACAGTTCCTGAGACATGGTGACAATGGGACCTTGGTTTGAAAGAATTTAATCCTGGTAAACACTTTCAAACAAAAAAATATTTTTTAAATCGGTTCAAATATGGCCGAGTAGTCACGTAATAAACAAAAAAAACATGCAGTTGAATTGAGTACCTCCTCCTTTTTTGAAGTCAGTTAAAAAATCTACCTACAAACACCAATGGATTTAGAAATTTGAAATTTTCTTACATGCATTTTCCATAATATAATACGCGGTGGTCAAACGTCAAACTATGACATGATGAGGAGTTGGTCCCATAATAAAAGTTATTCAGCATAACAAACTAAACATAGGCTTCGAAAAGATACCTGTTACTACTTACTTATCCACTAAAAAAGGGTATTTTCTCATATAAGAACCTATATTATATATAAGAACCTATAAACTAGGTGCTCACAGGTGAGACTAGTCTTCAATAAAATACGATGCTCTTAATACGTAAGAGTTTGCTGCCACTCGCTATTACATCTAAGTCTAATATAAGCAGTAGTAGCAAGTTTTCGGCGAACTACTTTAATCAGGTAAGTGCCTTATCCTAGTTGTTAGATCCTCTAGACCAAACTAACTTGTTCGTGTATCTAGGTTACCTCTAAATGAACAGCCAAAGTGTTATTATTTCTGTACCTTTTCTCAATCACTTTTGTCGATGATGACTATTCTAATGTAGGTATATGAAGCTTCCACTGTTCAGTCACAATCAGTGGAGTGGCTCCTCATCCTCGCAGTCTAGCTCATAATCCTTATCTATATCTTTACCAAAAATCTTCGATCCATTGCTTCCTAACTTAAATAAACTTTCACATTTATTATTATTAAATAATTAAGGAAAGCGAGGGCTTTCAAGGCCTACTATCAAAGCACAAGATTTTTCAGCTAGCTAGGGAGTTACACAAAGTAGGTCTGTAACAATTATACCTGTATTAACAGTTTTAAATCCCTCCGCAGATTTAGTTTGTATCATAAGAAGATTTGAGAAGCTTTCGAAATATGATGGTATCAAAAATAATCTCCAATCTGAATGTTTATAAAGCTATATTCCTTCACTAAGTAACGTCTCTGCGACGTAACGGTAAGCGGTTTTGCGTTTGCAAATCTTTTTAAATCACAAAAGCCAGTCGTCAAGATCGCATGTCGAAGGAGGAAAAGAAAATATCCTGTAGGAATAGCGCAGCTGCTCGGATTTGGCGGCAAGTTGGAGTAAATCCGAAATGAAAACACGTCCCGCCACAAAATGTAGGCCATCGTCTTCACTGCAACATAAATTCAAAAAGGATTCACTCCACACACACATTACCAACTCAATAAGGATTCAAACTTCTTTTGGAGGAGCGCTTAAAAACTTTTCCGTAAACGAGGTTTATCCCTTTTAATTACAAATATTTACATGACAAAGATGTTGCTTTCTCGCTCTTATGTGCTCGGAAAAAGAGATGGGATATTCGACTTACCGCTATAAGTATTTTAGACACCACTTTTTGCGTTAAGGCTTTATAAATATTTCTATGTTAACCTCATCCGGGTCGACCCACTTAAGCACTTTAGTATACGGTAACTTAGGGGCCGGGAAAGATTGTTTTGCTTTAAATTTGGTTTAATATCCGCTATTATTCATGATATCAACCTAGGATAAAAAAATATATACAATAAACACCATTGAATAACAGCTATTATACAAAACAATAAGTTTGCCATAATAGTAGTTTATGATACTGTTGCATAATAGGGGTTATTAAATACGAGTGTGAGTTTAAGTACCGAGCCGTAGGCGAGGTTCTTAATAGTATCACACGAGTTTTTAATACCTAATTATGTGCAGTATCATACAGTACTTTATCTAAACTCATATAAATAATGTCATTTAAAAAAATTGAAAAATCGATAGTATTTTTCTACCAACTTTTCAAAAAAAAAAAAAAAATTGTGACATTTTTGGTATAAATTATAATTTAATTAACAAAATTATATATCACACAATCAAATAAACAGACACAATAATCATTTACCTAATCAAACCCGTGTTGCCAACTCCCAAAAATTCTTACCTCTAAAGTTCAAGTAAAAAATTTGTCACATTGTCATCGTCAAATTGAATTGATACTGATTGATTATACTATTGATAGGTCCAAAGTGTACTTTAATAGAAAAAAAGTTATTTTATAGCATTATCTTGGGAACACAACTGTACTATAATGAATCATTATACACGGGTGTGCCTAAAGTGGGTCATTAAAATACTGATTTTGATTTCATAATAAGAACATTACGATATGAGAGTAGATAAACAATCAAATGTTACAATAAAAAATTATCAACTATCATTAGTCCCCGATGATGAAAACTATTTTAGCACGTTTACTTCGAAAACCTTTCTTAGCAGATGCCTACGTTATATTCATAAGGAACCTGTATGCAAAACAATCTACGGTTTGTCAGTAAGTCAGTTTCTTCTTTTTTTACTTCTTTATTCTATAATATTAAATTTAATTACTAAAAAACATACCTGTACTGAAAATGATACTTGTTTTTGATGACCTTTGTCACAAATAATAATATGGCAACAAACAAATGGAGCTTGATTCTACTACAGATACTGAGCAAAGAATATATTTTCCAGAATATTGAATCCACTTTCTATAAAAATGTAAACATTGTTCCTTGAAAGAGCCCCTTAACTTTACTGAGCCGAGTTAGTGTGTTCTTAATTCTAGTTTTCAAGCTTTGGTGTTTTTAGGAAAGATGTGAACGAGCATGTACTGTGACGACACTAATAATAATTATGAATTTGAACTTGTATTTCTAGGATTTAAGTTAACAATTGCGCGAACCTAAGGTATATAAGGTAGGTATTGTTTTTAGTACCTACTCTATTTAAGTAATATTTTTGTCACCCTTTGTAAAAATGCAACAGTGACAATATTATAACAATTTTACTATATAAGCAAATACTTCCAGTAATATTTTGACTGAACAAACAATGTGACTATAAATTCAGCAATAATTATAGCACTATTCACAATTAGAATGCGATTTTAGCCCACAAATAGGTACATTTTCATTCCGTTCAATTAAATTTGAATATATTTCAGGACAATAAAGGGTTTTCGAATGGAAAATTTCCGATGCAAATTTTTCTCATGCAGTTAATTGGGACAGGACATTTGCAAGTGCATGTAGGACAAATCGACAAAAAGGCCGAACCAATTTTTCAATGGCGGATGGTAGGCGGGCGGCACTACTGCCCAACAATTAGCCCCACGCAAGCAAACTCACTGACATCCATAATACTCGTTAAACAAAGGATATTGTATACTTTGGGAACGCATGGTATGTGTACACAATATGAAACACTATTAACATAGAACATTCCGTGTTTGTTAAAGATGATTATTTTATGTTATTACATGTAATTTATGACATTGGGCCGATTGCGCTGTCGGCCCTATTTTGGGTGTTAGTAACATCGGGGCATAGTTTGCTCAATATCAATATGTTACTGCCTCGTTGGTCGATATACTTTCGGTTCTGATATTGATTTTGCTCAGCTGTTCATAGAGCATGCCAATACGCAAAGTACTGGAATCATCCTACGCGTGATGTGCCAATCAGAAGTGCTTATACATAAAGGCATTGTAGATTTTTAATTGAGAGGCTGATAACACATTGCAAACTATTGAAAATTTAGCGTTATTCGACCGGACTCGCAACGCAATCGCAACTACCAAAGGTGGAGAAACATTGCGATATTAATAACTCTAGTGAAGGGAGCCTTGAAGTTAAAGTGAAGACCCATCGTGCAAGCTATCGATTCAACCACGACCACTATGAGAAGAAAGTCCGACTGAAAAGAAGATTCGCCAGGACGTTTTTAAATTAAACAAGTAACATTTTAATCAGAGTTAACATTCAAACATTAAACAGTCATTCGAATTAATATTTAAGAAACACTCGAAAATAAATCACGTCTCTTTCTCAAGAGCGCAAACATATTTGGATACGTAAAAAAAATTATACGGCAGTAAATCTGTTACAATCAGGAAGTTGTTCAAATAAAATGTCGGCATATAAAACTGGAGAGCAACTCAAGAGATGAGTTTAGGCGGGTCGGGTCGAATGTTCCCAACGCGAACGCAACGTTACCTCTTCATTTCAATTTGTAGTCCTATATACACAAATCGCACGATAACGGTTAATTACGATGCTAATATAATTGGATGTACCTACATTATATAATTTGTCGTTGCGGTGTATATTATATATTAAATATAGGTATACCTATATTGTAAATATTAGATTCACAATTATCGTCACCATCGCTTGCTTTTGAAAACATAATTGTCTATATCACTTTTAGAAATTCTGCTGCAAATGTAAAAAGGCAGTTTCATTTGGTCGGTATTTGAGAGATACCTACATACTTTTTCTTTGACATTGATGAACAAAATTCACCTTTCTTTGATGTGACTTAGAAAACTCTTGGATTTATTATTTGGAATAAAATTTGTTTGTAACAGATACCATCCACTTTAATTGAGAGCTTGTTGTTGGATTATGATATTGGCATAGAATAAGTAATATAATTACGTACAAATATTATCTACGTTAAATATTATCTTTTTTTTTTTTTTTACATAGGCCCGAGTTTGACCTCAATCTCACCATTGTCAGTGATGATGTGGCCGATGATGGTGAGCACACAAAGCCTAGAAGGGAACTGGCTCTCAAATGCAGCTGTCGGAACACACCGAAAGGTGCTTGGCGACAAATAAAATTTTAACAAAATTATATGATTCATGTAAGAACTAGATTAGTATTTTTATGTTTTTATCGCTGTATCTAATCTCATCTCAGTATATCATAAATTTGAATGTTTGTATGTTTGATGGATGAACGGCTGAACGGATTTTCATGAAACTTGGTAAGTAATTAGATCAATTTTAAATAACCTGAAATAATATAGGTATATTACTTACTTTTATCATAAACATGAGATCCCTTGGGAACGTTTGTGAAACTATTGTAGTAAATAAAAATATACTTGCTTAATAACAAGTTCAACTCAGTCTGAGATCGGATGGCTCTGATTGCCAATATTGCCAAATGGGCTATCGACTTACCCTTGTTAAGCTAGACGGGAATCTTTAGTTGCCAGCAATTTGCGTTGTGGAAATCCTAGAAGCATAACTATGTCTGATTTCTCAGGTGAATATTAATTATCTTTCAATTGCTCTGCAGTTTTCACTATAAACTCAAAATCAACTTCAAAACTCATTTATTCAGTTTAGACCCTCATAAGGCACTAATGAATGTCGATAGTTTAAATTTTTACAGTAGACCACCGGTTCGGAATACACTTAAACTGAGAGGACTCCGACAAGAAACTCAGCAAGGCTTCTTATTTTGTGAATCTTTATTTTGAATTTATATAATTACAGTTTTTGTTTTAAATATACGTAAACTACATACAATTGTCACTTGGCCAGGGGGCTGCAAGTGCAGCGAGAAGCTACTACAACCGTGTATTCTCGTCTTCTATGTAATGAGCCACCTTATAGTAAGTAGGTCTTGTCGATCAATTTATGTTTACATACTCTTTGAATTCATTGAAAGACATCTTAGTTACTTCATATGGGTTTTTATTATAATGCGAATGCAGTTCCCGAGAAAAAATTTATTGACTTTGGATAGCCTGAATAAAGAAAAAGAACGAGAGCCTATTTCAAAAAGGTCATACTAATTTGAAGTTCAAACTCAATTGTACCCCAGTATATTTAATTAAAACGTTCCTAAATTGAAAAGCCGTCTGATTCTATATCTAAAAAAACGGTCTTGAAATGATGACCGTCGCAAGTGGTTCTTGAAACAAACGGCGTTATCAAATCAGTGCACCCGAGTTAAAGTGCCGGTGAAATAGAAGGGGGCACTTATTGCCTCGCTCGACCTACCTCCATGTAGCCTCCCTGGCCCCCCGTGCCAGAGGGGCTACGCTCAGAATCCCACACCACCCAAACGAGGCCCAACATTCGCTTGGGTGATAAACTTAAGAAATTATTCTGGGGCCCAATGCCCATCCAGATATTACTATGCTGTATAGAAAATATAGGAATATATAAGATTTAATCAAAAATCTTGAGCCATTTTGAATAAATATTTGACAAAATAATATATTAGTTGAGAATAATTAGGATATCCTATAAAATTTTACATGTAAATAAGCATAGATATCAGGAAAAATAGTTATAACATAGTTGCTATTGTTTCAGACTATGAGCTTCTTGTTTCGTCTATGAAGCAGAGAGTTGTGTTAATTTAATTTAGTAAGTTCTACTGTGACTGCATCTTGAATTGTTTACTATATTGTTGCATTTCTTTAGGTTACTTCCTTGCTTTTATGCCTAGAAGTAATAGGTGCAATATTATATTCCACTTACGGGTATAATAAATAAATGAGATAATAATAAAAATAGAGATACCAATAATGGTGCATATAGTAAATAACATAAAACACAGTAACATAAGCTCTAGAACTTTAATTCAATAAATAGGCTTTGACATTCAATAGTAACTACCTAAATATTACAAAAATAGCTAGGTCTATTCCTATGGTAAATGACTCAATTGAAAAACACAAGTAACCAAAAATAATTTCGCATTTATCGAAATATCCGCATGACAGAGTTTAACTTCGTTGTGTTCTCTTAGCTAATTAAAAACTTGAATTCTCCTAAACGAAACTTGGGTCGTAGCAGTAAAAAACCAATTTAACTTGTTTTACAACGGAACATCAACACTTCTAAGACGTTAAGTTTCATCCGATCGAAACAGGTCGGAATTTTCTTGGGCGAGTATTGGGACTTGGTCTTTTACATCACTAAATTTAACAAGAAATTAATTTCGTTTAACAAAATAAGGAGCTTTGGATAATATCCACAGAGATGTATTTATGATCATTAATCTTGACGAAATCCTACAAGACCTCGTAATATTTCGACGGAAATCTCATTTTAAATCACGCCTGTATTAGCACTCGAATCTTTAGGAGTCATTGTTATTGAAATTGAAAATTAGAATTCAATTTATTCGGTGAGCGAGGGATGTTCGAGCAATTGTCACTCACTACGTTACCGCGGGAACTTTCCACCAGAAATTTATCATTTGGTATTAAAATTACTTCTGTTTATTAAGTAAAATATAGTCACATTATTCTCATATCATTTTTCTTCACATACAAATATTTAATATGTAGACAAGTGTACGTTTCCGCCTATTACCCTAAAAGAACTCGATGCAGTACGTATGTCGCAGGTGTCTTAATCCATAGTGTTCTTAAGTTAGCTATGTTTCAAGTAAATCCGCTCAGCCAAACTTGGAAATTGTTATAGCGGCAACATAAACACACATTCTAAGAACATTTAAATTATGTACCTATTACGGTTCATGAGATACAGGACCTTGGGGGAGGTCTTTGTCCAGCAGTGGACGTCTGCTGTGTCCATGCAGCAGAAAAATAAAAATAAAAAATGTGTCGCATTTATTTTATTTATTGGTGCAAGATATAAGTAAGTAAGTAAGTAAGTAGGTACAATCGACAAGAGCTACATAAGAATAATCTAGCATTCTGAATAATGTTATGTCAAGCGGGATCAAATGATAGAATGTTAAGACTTAATAAGTTTCAATTAATTAAGGGGGATTATGAATATGTTTTATGAATGTTAACTAATAACGAGTGAAAAAGAAAAAAGCTGACATAATGAACTTTCAAGATCAAGACACAAAGTACCTAACTAATCTCATACCATTGTGAGTTATAAGACTAAATGTTTCGGCAAAAAGGGACAAGAGTTGAAGATAAACCTCTTTACGATCGGCTAGTCTTTGACGAAAACGCTTTATACAAAGGTTTAGATTCTACCACTTGCACCTTTTTTATGGCAGAAGGTTGACAAGCAGACAGGCGGTCCACCTGATGTTAAGCGGTTACCGTCGCCTAAGTATCGCCATTAATAATACCAGAGTCATTGACAATGTGTTTGTGATTTCAATCAACGCCTATATAAGACACATTCTTTAATATTGTCCGTTCTCATAGATGGGTTCTTTCTTATAGACATAATATTCTTGAGTACTAATAACCTAGACAGCCCCGTAGATGGGAAAATCACCAGCTCATTTCCTGCATTCTATGCTTAAGCTATTTCCGTTCCCGTGAAAAGGCTTTTAAAATCTTAAAATACCTACAAGGTTTTTACCGTTTTGTATTTTTGTACAAATGCAGCGTGGGTAGTGCAAAATAGTTAATGAACGTTAAGGGAGCTCAGTA
This sequence comes from Tethea ocularis, assembly GCA_963555595.1. Classification (NCBI taxonomy): domain Eukaryota; kingdom Metazoa; phylum Arthropoda; class Insecta; order Lepidoptera; family Drepanidae; genus Tethea; species Tethea ocularis. The sequence continues at coordinate 4,856,044 of OY741972.1, read as the reverse complement.
GAGCGACGTTGGAATGACTGAGAATTAACGCGCCTCAAGTACAATATCGAATGAAGAGGCTAAAATAGGGCTGATATCGATATCGATGAGAACGAGCTTGTCGGGTAGGGTTAATAATTGTTACTAAAAAATAAAAGAAATCGATTTGTATAAAAATATATTTTTATAGATTTGCGAGGTAAGTACCTACTAACGGCAATGATTCTTTTCCAACTTTTTCGGTACGGAACACTATAATAAAATAATTGATAGACTATGTAAACAATAGATATCTGAATCAATAACTAATGTTTTGATTAATTTATTTGTATAATAATGTTTTTACTCCTTGATAGCATAATAATTGTATTTCAATAACGATGACTTTATAGCTCCATCTTTTCCGTCCGTCCTTTAATTTACTTTTGTCTTGGTTGAGTGTGTAGAAGACAAAAAACATTCACTAGAAAAAATCGTATCTATACTTAGTATCTCAATATTTATTATCAGATCAGTCACCAAGAAGGGATAATAAAAATCAAGTATTTTCTTACCACAGCTATTAAAATTGCACGTAGTTAAGTATTCAATTTGTATGAAATTTAATATTATAATAATAATATACGCGTGTATCGATTACAACCCTAATAGGACGCTGAAATTTTCCACTGTTTTTCACACCCCGCCGTATGTTGAGGCGTTTTGAATATTTCATGCTCGATAACTTATTGGATGATTTAGTGTGTAAGGGCCTACTTTATGATTGAGCCTCGGAGCTTGGGCCAGCATCGCACCAGCTCCGCAAACTTTTATTTTTAACGAATCCCTTTTTAAAGAATTTTCATAAGTACCTACACTTATTTTTGTTTTTTTTCTGTTTCATTTATTTAGGGAAACAAACATTGACGAAATAGAATATTAATGGATGATGTAAATTTGCACCACAGAATAATAACAAAAATATTCTAACCATTGACAAATAAAAAATACGTATCAAAATTGATTGATGGTAAATATACTAGACATATTCTACAGTAAATTAGTTTTTATTTATGAGAAACTCTTCTACTCTATTGATCACCCATAGAGACTACCAGGTGGTTAGGATCCAAATTATCCTTCTAAGTAGTTACATTTCCATTAGAAACAGAATAGAATAATTCTGATTCATGTACCTACTCAAATTTTAGCTCGATTTTCTATTGTTCATATCCACCCTTCGAAAGTTACCAGTCATGGTGTCTGCTTCATAATTATGGGGTGAGCACCCATAATGGGGGAGTACGATAAGTGGACAAGCCTATTCCTCTTTATCTCGCTTACTCTGATAACACCATTTTGTGAAGAATACCTCTTTAATAGCCGCCTTTACTGGGAATGGGCTAACGAATAAAGTCAATCTCTTCGGCGTAAATCTTTGAAGCAGTCATAATTCAAGTTTATAGAGTTTCGGGGACTTTTTCCGGGATAAAATTTAACAGGGTGTTGAAAGTTTATGTCTGTTCTGTAGAGTACTTTCAAATAGGAAATTAAAGGCCATCTTCCACGACACCGGCGGTCGGTACGTGACATGTAAGTAAGGATCTTCAATTTTGTGGACGTTACATCGGCACCCGAGAGATTACAGTGGTCGGGGAACCTCGTCTATGAGACTACGTTGTAGGAATTTTATAGCTTATTAGACTATGGGAGCGCATTCTACAGTTGTGTTATGGAGTCTTCAGTCCGGAATTTTAAAGAGAACAGCTGCTTTTTAATTGTTATTTTAAAGGCAAATTTAGAATTCGGCCAATTTCATACGCCTATATTTATTAAATAGCATATCTTTATTTATACCTATATAGATAATACAAAGATGTAAAGTTTGTAAGTTCGGATGTAGGAGGTAATCTCCGGAGTTACTGGTTCGATTAAAAAAATATATTTCACAACTAGGAAGCTACATTATCCCCGAGTGCTATAAACTACATTTTATTTCATGTACGCAGGTGGAAACAGCTTGTTCTAGTATATAAAATTAAAGGTGGAACAGAAGTGAAAAATGTTATTCTACTTTTTTTATTTATAAAGGTACTTTTCCGAGTATCTTTTATAGTTTATCGCATGTGTGCGTGATATTGTCAGACCCAATTGATTGACGAAAATTGTAGTAACATAATTGCTATGGAATCGACACTTTGACATCAATCTTTTCGAAAAGTGATTAACTTGATGTTTATCAAAAAATGGGTCACCATGTCAAGTTAAGTCGAGGGGTACACTTTCTTCCATTAGCAGTGACATATCAAATATAACTAATAGATATATGTAAGAAAGCTTTTATACATAAAGCAAAGCTTTGTAAACTTTGTTGAGGAAACCGCTAGATCCATTGTCACGGCGGTTAAGGCCCCGTTTACATGGTTCATAAATAATGAGAAGAGATTGCGAAATTCCTCTTGAGATTGAAAATGTTACTGAAATATTCTGTTTGATGTTTTTTACTCTGTTTCAATGTTTGTTATTATTAGAGCGGTTACATAGGCTAATACCTACAAAGATGGCAAACTAGCATACGGCCCATGCTATGCTTTACCTCACATATGAATTGGTCACTTCAGCAGCCTAAGCTGAGTACTTACATGTACGTGCTTGACTTTGGGTTAAAAATCTTTATAGATTATTCTTATTAGCTCAAGTATTTATAAAATGAATATTGCAAATTACCTTCGCAATAGCGATCTTACCATGAAAATAATTCGATCTGAAAAGCGGAAAAAAGTAAATTATGTAAGAAACGTGACACAAAAATTGTCTATTCCCTATGAACGACGCTTTACATTTAGATCGCTCGCTCATTTCCTACCAAGAGCGGGGTCGCCATTAGCAATACAAACAGGACGTGTATTTTGGTGACACCTGCTCTTTAACATATTGCGTGCCCGCTTCCTCTACGATGGGATCGTATCCTATTACTTTCATCTTGCCTTGTTTTTGTTTCATCTAATGGTGTTTAAAAAAAATATTCAAATTACCGCAGTGTAACCCTGTCATTGATGATTGGAAGCAATATTTTACTGTGTAAAGTTTAAATTACTTACACATTTTACGAGAATTAGAAATAGAAGCAATTTTCCCCGTAGGGGTTATGTGTCTAAATAGATATAATATATGTTATTATTATTTTATTGTTAGGGTTGCGGGAAACCGCTGGATGCGGGTAGTGCATGACCGGCCATCGTGCAGATCCTTGGGGGAGGCCTTTGTCTAGCAGTGGACGTCTTTCGGCTGATATGATGATGATGATGATATTATTTTGTATTAAAAATAAGTAAAAAATCCCTCTAGCAACGATTACTTACACATTTTTTAATTAGCCAGTAATTATCACTAAAGGCTTTTTTGTATTTTATTTAGTTAAAATGAATGAAAGCTATATAGAATGATCGTTGCTCGTAGGACGTTTTAGTTATTTTTAATACAAAATAATATACATTTTATCTATTTTGATACAAAACCCCAACGGGAGAACTTTGCTTCTATTTTTATGGGATTCAGAGACTTAAGATTATCTAGGTTGATTACTGGACTTTGTGTTTTTATCATCCATAGAGATTCTTCACTGGTTTTTCAGTCAAGTATAACTACCAAATACAGATCACCTACTATGGGCCAGTAGCTTGGTACGACTTATTGATAATCTTCAGACAGTTACATAATGTTACTACAGCAATGTACTATATGTTACGTTTGTAGGATTAAGAAGAGCCTTCTAGATTGTCAGTGCATATCTAGTGGAATCGGACCAAGATGGAGAGGCCGTCAGGACCATTTTTTTCACGTCGGCATAGTATTAATCAACAGTGAATATTTTTTAATCTATTAAAAATAGTGTTTCAATTTTTTTAAATGGTTTTTCCGTCACTAGTTTAGGCATGTAAAGTTTTGTATTTAAATGAAATTTGATGGAAATTGACAGTTTGAAAGCTTCGTTAGCCCGACGCGGAGCACAAAATTTAAATTGAATGCAGATATCCAGTCATTTTAAATTGTAGTGAATAGATGACAAACCGGTTAGTTAGATATTCTACTAAAACGGCACAGGTCATGGGTTCGATTCCTAGGTCAAACCTTATGCATGAACAAAGATTTTTATGTTGTACTGTAAACTAAGTAGATAATAATTAACTAGCAACAGATAATAGGTCTCCATACCTAATTAGATTAGAGAGATCCCATACCTGATTATACTAAAACGAAATGGCCGTGTGTAAAAAAAAACTAGAATCGACTATCATTACAAATAAAAAATTACATGCTTGTACGTATGTCAGTTAATCTATTACGTCGTAACGGTAGAAGACATTTATGTGAGATTTGGCACAAATAAATAAATGATAGATGACAGCCTGAAATAAAATATAGGATAGGTACCTACTTTATAATTTAGGATCACATAAGATTGAGAATGTGGGAGAAAACGCGGGGTGGAAGTTAGTACCTACTACATATTTTCCTGAAGGTTTGTGCTCGTGCAGACATTTCAAATATATTATTTTGTTTCTTTTACTCCTAAAATTGACCTCACATTTCTTGAAAGGGGTTATTTGATTGCGAATTACGATAAAGCTTTGAAGTAAATTGAGTTGTTTTTTTACCCAAAATTATTTTACCATTTAGGTTGTTCGAAAAAAATATTGCGTGGTTATTTTAATTTGTAGGAACCAAACCAATAACATTAATTATTTCAATGTTATTCAAGCCGATGTTATTTATAGGAAGTACGATATTAAAAAAAACAATTTGGTTAACATTATTGTTTCCTTGTTTTCATCCCTATTCTCTCCCCGTTGATCTCCCATGATCGATAATACATAATATTTCTGATAATATTACATTCAATCGTTGTAGTACATTTTTATTATTGTATTTTTATATTTGTAGCTATCAAGGGCGGATTTAAGGGGGGGGGGGGGGCACTCAAATATATTATAGGCAAATCAAATTATCAGAGTCAAGACTATTTGAAGTCAGCGATAGTGTAGCTTGTGTTCATGTAAAATATCATGGTACCGCTGAATTTTTCGCTGACTTAAAAATTTACAGATTAGAGTTCCTACATAGTTATTATTTTATACTTTGTAGTGTTTATGAAGGCTTTTTTTTATTTTTGCTATTTTCGTCAACAGATCCTTACAGATAGTGACAATACGACCACTTCAGGAGTATAACTCTTATGAATAAAATAAGATAATTTTATATCGGTTCACATTATGGCGCAGTTATCGCGTAGCAAACATAAAAAAAACATACAGTCGAATTGAGAACCTCCTCGTTTTTTTATGTCGGTTAATAAAATTACAGAAAGAACATGAGTGAACTAACTGGAAAAGAGCTCTAAAGAGCGCGGGTCGGGGCGAAAACTGTCTTTTCTATTGTTTTCGTACGTCAATAAACCTATAAATAAGTAAATACTTTAAGTTAATTTTTAATTTTCAACAATAATTGATTATTTTTGCCCTTGTCCCAGAAAAAAAATCTGGATCCGCCCTTGCTAGCAAGCGTTACCCGCGTTCCCTTTCTTATGATTTACTAATAACTAATTTTACTATTATCTCACAAATGGCTGAAAACAAGAAAATATCTGCTCCTTTTGATCTTGCCTCTCTTCCTTACACTTGGTAAGTAAGCAATTTGCCCACCATTGTTATTCAAATCGTAAATTAATTATTCATTCACGTCATTTTCAGACTTTAGAATTATTTTGTGTATGATGAGTTGGGAATAAGACTTTTTATTGGTTTGTATAAATTATTTTGGTATCTACATTACAAATCCGTAATTTTACATGAGTTATGAAGTTTTACGTTGGATGCTAGGTATAGGTATAGGACGATTTAAATTCAATGTTAAGTAATTTATTCAGGGTTGGCCTTAGGACTTATGGAGGTCAAAGTTACTGCAGTTACCGTTAGTCACTAACATTATTTCCAGAGGAGGCAGTTCTCATCAATATTAAAATGACGAAGTGTGGGACCAACCGATACCACTGATTATGCCTATGTTCACAGGCGTCGGTAGCCGCTTACCATCATGTGAACTATTTTTCAGCTTGTCTTCTGGGAAATTAAAAATTGTGAAGCTGCATGAAAAGACGATTACCTATCACATGTACAGTCTTAAATTTCGGGAAAAACAACGATTACACTGATGTGCGTAGGGGAGGGTGGGATGATTATGGAGAGCGGGTAATTGCGGATACTACCATACCGGCTGATACAGGATGCCCCGCGCCCCGCAGCTCGATTTTCGTGATTCATTCTAATATCTTTAGTGCCTGGCAGGTCATCAACACGGAAAACCGCGCACTCGTTTCAAGGTACATTTGTATTATCTTTAAAAAAAATATGATGTTCAGTAGCTTTTATAATATTATCTGAAGTAAATTCTTTTAGGCAAAATCTTGCCGGTTTTATTACCCTCTTACAGCCTAAACTGAATTTTGCTTTGATCATCTAATACTGTCAAAATCACTCTATGTTTTATTTTTGACAATTCTAACGAAAGTCATAGGTAATGATAAAAGAAAGTTCTTTGAAACAATTTAGTTTCACAGTCTACATTATGCAGATAAGACAATCCACAATGGTTGTTGAAAAACTAGTTTCTCATTTGTAATGCTAGGTAGGTCTGTGTCCCAGTGACCTGGCTGAATGTTTCAGCGTTTTATTCAGAGACACGTACGTGGCCAGGCTTGACTGAATTTCCTCACCATATTTCCTTGGAGACTCAAAACTGAGGTGTTATTCTAGAAGCCACTACCTATTTGTTCCGAAATGAATATCCGAAGTTCAATATCGAGGTGTCAACTGCGATGTACGGTGGCGATATGTTACAGCAATCTTCATTCCGATCGATCGCTTTATATTGGTATATTCTATACAATACATATTCAAGAACGTATTACATGGAAATGTCAGTAAACTTACATGACTTGAAAAATAACTTTCTAGGTACCCTTTTAAAATAAAAATAATCTTGGGATTCAGAACAGATTTATGCAGAACAATTCCCACAAATCGATAAATAATTTACAGACATAAATAAATATGTTTTTATTTCAATGATGATACTCAAATTATAGATGTAGTAAATGTCAGAGATACTCAACATTAAAATTTATATTTAAAAAAAATATAAGTGCCTAAAATACCTTCATAACTATCCAAACATAGCTCAAAATAATGTCCTTGAAATAGCAGTAGATTGTAGGTAAATATTACATTAAATATAGTTTAAGATCCTATCACCAAAAACGGTCAGCAGTAGTGAAATATTAGCGAAGCCCGAAACATTTTTCATCCGTTTTTCTCCCGAAATACCTTCGGCTGGAACTTCATGAATATTTCAACCCGGATCAATTATTAAAATGATTTACTACTCCCCGGGCTGCCGTAGAAACGCACTGGGGTCAATGTATGCCAAGGTTTTTTTCAGAACGTGAAGTTTAAGGAAACCATGAGATTTTTTCGCTCTTTATTTCGTTCGCATGTTTGTTTATTATTAAAAATGAAAATGTTTTATTAGAACATTTTTTGTATAATGAATAAGTTACTGAATTTTAATTATAATCTGTATCTTGTTTCAGGTATTCATGAGTCAACTTTATTCTGTAAGTAAAATTTATGCAAGAAAATCTGAGAGCTTCAAATTTTTAGGTATAAGATTTTACAAAAAACAGTTATTACGAAAACTTTTATTAGTAGGTAGGTACTTAGTGGTAATTTACATTATAAATTGATAAACCACTTTATGGTTATTAATCTGTGAACCTGCAAACAAGAGTGTGTACATAAAATAGCTAAAATGTCAACCGATGCCACTACACTGAGGTCAAATATGAAATATCAAACAACAACATAAAAGCGGACGCTTGGAGTATGATAAAATTGTATAGTGTCACCGTGTACCTCGGCATTTCGCTTGCAAATTGCTCGTCGCTAGCTAGAACGAATATCACGTTACGTCACAGCCCCGCGCCGCGGAAAAAGGCATTAGCATATCGATGGGCTATGATATCGTGTTGACGACACTTGATAAAAATGTAATGTTTAGTGCAAGCCCCCTTAAAAATAACTATTTTGACTATAGTACCAATTTCAGTAAACAATCTACTAATGTAATAACATATGAAAATGAGTATTATGTCATTCAGATGATCAGGAGTCTTACGAGGTAAATACGTAAATATTATTCAACCATACTTCTTTTCCTGATACAATTTCTTACTTAATTATTTAACGCTAATGAATGAAGTTTTACTCAATAATATAATGTTACACATTTCAAGCTTCAGAAGCAAGTATCATCAAACAGTATCGACCCCTTTCCATTCACCTCTTCGTTCACAATACCCCACGTAACAGTTATTTAGAGATATCCTACCTTGTGACTATCCTATAAAGCTGCCACGACCTATATTACGTCGTTCATGAACCGTACGATGGCCCAACCTGACCCTTTATCTTTAACGATTATCTTTGTTGTAAGGGAACTCCGAATGTGTTTCAATTTAATTTTAGCTGCTATTTAGTGATGATAACCTTCGCGATACAAGCCCTCATAATGTATGCCAAACAGAATAGATAGCTGTTAAGATAAAGAGTTTAGCGTACAACATGGAAGCAGGTATTTACAAAAGCTCGACATTTACGTACCTGGTAAGGTATTCAGGGGCGGGCGATTGTGTCGGCTCCCTCAACCGTGCTACACGATAAACGATGAAAAGACCTACCGCCGGACACTCCATTCATGTATATCATTGAGTGTCTCGTATATGAGAGGTAACTATGTAGAAAACCGAGGAAATGTTGCGCTAAGCTTTTATATATGTAATGTAACAGTCATCGCTGTATTTACACGAAGTAATTTATAACGTCTCGCTTCTCTTATCTTTATAACCTTTGAGGATCTAACATAATCATTATGATCCTTTTCTGAAAAAGGTATGTTATTCTTATATTCGATGATATCAATTAGCTAGCAATAATTAATAGGTACCTAAATATGTATGACTCAAATCCAGCTTCTAAATGTTCTTTGGAAAAATTCATGGTACACGCCGGTGGAACCACAAGGTGGACCGAATATCTTGCGAGGGTCGCAGGATACCGCTGGGTGCGAGTGGCGCAAGACTGGCCATCGTGGAGATCTTAGGGGGAGGCCTTTGTCTAGCAGTGGACGACTTTCGGCTGACATGATGATGATGATGAAACCCTGGATTATAATTTAACGGACCGTTTTCTAGTCGGTGAACTTGGACCTAAGAATTGTAAACGGATAAGGATATAGGTATTACCTTAGACGTGCTCTGTAATAATTCCTAGATTCAGTTTGGATTGGTATCCAATTGAATATAGTAATGGAACACAGAAAATAGAAAATTTCATATTTGATACATATAAACAACAATATCCATGTAAAATTGAACTCGGCCCCTCGTTTCTTATCATTTTGGAAGAATAAATATTTGTTGTAGCCCTTCTTGTCAACTATATCACTCAGCTTCACCCCTTTAAACATTTTTTATTTGTATATTTACAAGAGTTTAGTCAATTGTCCGCGCTTTTTCGTCCGTGGAGTGCGATAAAACGTTGAAAAGATGAAATATAGAAGGACGGACAGCGGTCTGACGGTCAATGTAGCTTCGCGCGAAAAAACGGCCGCCTATATCAGTGTTACTGATGTTTATGTTTACCTTTTCGAGCGGAATACCACTTAGGTAGATCGTATATTACGAGTTCCTTTTTTACAGCTTAAATAACATTGCATGAAAGTCGATTATTTTTATAGGTATGGGTTTTTTGTTTTTAGAAACATAGAATCAACATTTTCATTCTATATTTACAATTATTTACGACAAATATAGAACAAACTACATAATGTTAACTTTATTTAGTACATAAAATCTATTTGATATGCAGTACAAATAAAAACAAAAAATATATATATTGAAAGATTAATTTCATTCATTCATTCATCCATTTAATTTCCACTTACGCAAATGATATGAGAAAAAATACTATAAAGAAATTCAGATATATTTTTTATTTATCTGCACATTTTCCGATGTTAAAATTATAATGCCAAAATGTTATTAACTCTTCCTAGTAATATTACAAATGCGAATGTTTGTGAGTGTGTTTGTATGTTTGTTACTTCTTCACGCTCAAACGGCTAAACATTGATGAAATTTTGTATGGAGATAGCTGACACCCTGGATTAACATTTAGGCTACTTTAACTCTCGGGAACATAAGATCTCTCGGGAACGCGGGTGAAACCGCGGGGCGGAAGATAGTTAATAATAAATGCATTATTTTATAAGCCCCGCATTCAACAATTCCATCATAAAAATAGCAACTCCTGACCTCATTTCAAGCCACGTAAAGTTATTTACTTAGAATATCTTATTTTTGTTCCGGGGGCTTTATAAATATAGGTACATACCTAATATAAAATGCCATTCCAATTTCTGATAAATATTACAGCACTCTTGCAGTGAGTGCTCTTGCATTTTTTGGTTTAAAATTGGACATCAATCATCATCTGCCTTGGTTATCTTTACTTAGGGCTGGCATGTTTCTCCGATCACCTGTCAAATCACTATTCACACCATTTTCTCTCACCTCATTTACACATTTATACCATACTGTATTTGGATTTGGCCTTTCCTCTTTACGATTGCCTTCAAGTCTTAAGTGCCACTACTTTTAAGTTACATACATAGGTACATAGTGCTTTTTTCCTCATTACATGCCCGAACTATGAAAAGATTAGACATGTTCTGAATAAACCTTTACTTTGTTGTTATAGCTTAAAGAAAATGAAGGTTAGGAAGTTAAGGGTATACCTTCGGTTGGAGCGCGAAATTCAAATTTTATCACGTTTTTTGCAAATTGCAGCTCAGTTATAGGTCGTAAGTTATCAACATGTTATTTGCGAGAAGAATGGTAGTATATTTACTGATTAATAACAAAAGAAATCATCAACATATTCCTCCAAGGTATATTACTGACATATACGACTATTTCATGAAAATGTTACTAATATAACTGAACCACTGGCATATATGCCATTGGTTCAGTTTTATACTGCTAGTATTCTTTATTCCTTATTAATTTGCATTTATTTACTTTTTTATAAAATTTTATACATAATGGCACTATTATTATCAACTACAATGTATTGTATGTAATTGCATTATAATTGTATGTATTGTAGTTGTGCCGTGTAAGGCACATCTAAAACATTAAATTATCTTTATAAAGCTGTTATTTCTAAAAAAGCTGAATAAGCATGCAATATTCCCGAATGACATTTTCATTATAGCGGTATTTACCGGCGTGCACACACGGAAGCTCAATAACGAAAATATTTATCCACTTATCGTCATTCCAGACGTGGTATCACATCGACCCAGTGCCCTCGTGATGTTTGATTATACCTCTCACATATCACCGCGTCTGTCTATTCACATCATAGTCTATGGCAGCTGAATATCCCGAAATAGGTATTTTTTCCGAATGTGTTCATTACCTTAATTTGCGTCATGGAGCTATTCCGTCTATCATTTAGGTAGGAATATAATTTCAAATGTTGGCGATGAAATAGATATAAAAATCTTTTTGCCTTTAAAACTGTGATTAATTTATGGACTTTGAAACAAAGCCCTTTGGGCTCTATTTCTTTTGTTCCTGAATGACTAAACTTGTGACGTGCATAAATATCCATTACGTAGATTGCTTTCATGAACAAAAGTGCTATCTCCTTTATTGATGCGGTGACATAATATTGATGTCAGCAGATGTAAGGAAATCTCCCGCGTAACTTCTAACGTCATTATCGTACCGTTTGTTTGATTGCTTACAGATAGCGGAGCGGGAATGAGCCTCCAGCGCTTTGGAATCGAATTTCTCTGGGGAACTTACATAAATGTTAAAGGTTCTTTCCTTGGAATCCTATGACAATTGTCATTTACAAAACAATTTATGTTATCGATGACATTTGATATTTAAATTAAAAAAAAATAGCGCCTTTTTCGTAGCGAATATTTCTATCAATATAAACATGATATTGATTTCAATGTAATGATTCCAAAATAGAAAATAAGATAATCCATAATTTGAGTCGCTTCATTTAAATAAAGTTCGTTTTGGACATCAAAGGGGAGGCCTATGTTCAGCCATGGTAAAATTGAACTGCTACAGTAGGTATCTTTGGTCGGTCAGATAATTTAAGCAATACTAAACGACATATTGAAAAAGAAGTTATAAAATAGGGTTCTGCATTGACAAGACTCCATTTATCATTGTAACCCTAAATTACGTTTGCAAGATTTGTACAAAATGCACTAAGCTCTACAAGAGACTATAATTTATAGGTGCTTCGATAATACGTTTCCTCGTGCATTATTCAAATGCAGTCTTCCACTGCAATTGTGATCGTAGATCGAAGTGCTCAATGGATTTATCCACCCCGTTGTTAATTTATTGCCGTTAGTCGAGAGAGGGCGTTGAATAACAGCTTCCTATACAAAAGTCGTGCTGAATTTACACGAGATACGTAATTCACTTGCCTTTTTGGAACATTGATGAAGCACGGTTTATATATCTCTATACATATTTTTCTTTTTTACTATGTATATAGGCAAAGCTTAGAAGGGAACTGGCTCTCAAGTACAGCTGTTGGAACACACCGAAATGTGGTGACAGACTTCAAAGTACCCCACCACAGTGCTATGGTTTCCTCACAATGTTTTACTTCACCAAAAGCTCAAGCTTATTGTTGGATTCGGACCCGCGCGACATTTGACGTCTCTACCACTGGTAGGTACGTAGTATATTATTACTCTGTGCTACCACTGAGCTATCATCGCCTTAAATTTTGTTTCAAACACTTTACAATAGTAAGCGGGTTTGTAACTTTATTGCCAAAAATGTATTCTATGCTATAATATATTTGATTCTAACGTATAATTACGGCCAACAACAAAAGTAGATGAATAGATCCAAATATGCTAGGGAGCTTTCATTAGTCTGAGGGCGATCCTAGTTGACCTAAATTTAATAGCTTTCGTAAAATGACATGTTACCAAAAGTTTACCAAAATCAGCCTCGAGATTCCTTTCAGCATATTTCGCTATTTGGTCAACTAGGCCCGCTTAAAAAATCACCACCAATATTTTTCATCATCAAAAAAACTCTCTAACTAATAAACCAATCATAAAATGCTAGCAATGAAATTAGTATTCCGCAATAAAAAGCATATTTTCCATATCTATGTCCATGTTTTCTCTTAATGCGATCGGCTTGCGTGTCCGCACCAATTTGTGTCGGCGCCTTATCGCCTCGGCTAATGTTCAGTGTAATACCATTTCCGTCATGAAAACCGTTCCCACATTGTTCCCTATGGTTTTACTCTTTAAAATACTATGCGGTTGTAGATAAACATAAAGGCCTGTGGGAAGTAACTTGTTTCCGGATTTAGGCTATACTAGGTCTAGCGAACGTTATAGTTTTTTAGGCCTAAAATCTAAATATATAAAAGAAAACGTGACTGACTGATCTATCAACGTACTATAGCTCAAACCACAGGCACAAAGGATCCGGCTGAAATTTAGCATATAGATAGCTATTATAATATAGGCATCCGATAAGAATCCCTTATAAGGAAGAAACATATTATAGTAAATCTGACTGACGCAAATACGTTTTCCATCTATTATATTGAGCTGTTCTTTATGCTATTTAGGCCTACATAAAAGCTATAAAGTGACATTTTTATTAAACAATACAGTCGTTCTGTAATAAGTTTACGATACGTCAGAGCAAGCAGGTGCACGATTCAGAAACTGTCCCGTCAGCAAACATAACAGTTCCCATTATTACTCTTGCGTAAACTTTCCACCTTGGCTCCGCGCATCTTGATATATCACCGATGTGAGGCACGAAAGAAAACAGTTTTTCATTGATTCAGTGCCACATCTGGCTACAAAACGCCTCGGGCTTTCCATTCTGATGACCTGACTTGACATTTTTATTGCTCTCCATATTTTCTGCGCGGCCTCCAAGGCATTCCCATTCGTCGTTTATAGAAGCTGGCGTAAAATATTGTGAAACTTGAAGGAGGACAGAACAGATATTATGATATTACTGACACGATATATTGAACAACTTTCGACGTCAATGGGAAGGTTCAAGCTCTGGGCTGTCCTATGGATTTTTTATAGCACTTGTCAAGTTTTTATTCCTCTTGTTGGAGAAAACTTTCTTACCTAATAACATTTTTTAGTGGACAAAAAGAATATAGCATATTTGATACTTATTTTGTGGTTTGCTTATCTTTTATTTTTTAACAATATTGCTAAAATCATATCATAAAGTATGTAGAAAGATGTTGAATTACTTTCAAAATTATAATTCTATAATAATGCATTAGAATAGCTATTAGATTAATGTAATTGGAACTTATTCGTCACTTTGGCTCCAGCATTCGAGTGCGCTTCATCTTGTAACTTAGCATAGGTACCGAATCTTTTGCCCTTTTGTATTCCACCGCCATTTTATATTTTTGTAAAACTTTTTTCATCGTGATTATATTTGTGTTTCAATTATTGTCTGTAGTTTAACTTAAAAGTACCAAAACAGGCTTCTGATTTTGGCCCTTCCCTCTCAAACAGATTTAAAACAATAATTAGGTTGTTTCTTTTCCCAAAAGATGAGGATGATTGAACATCAAGAACTAATTCAAACTTGCCGGTTTGTTTCTACAAAAGAAAACTTTCAGCTAAGAACTGACAAACTACGTCACGGGTACTCTTATAACAAAATACAATTTGTCATGATTGATCAAAGAAGTTGGGCAAAACAAAGACAGGCACCGTAACAAAGGCCGTCTTTTGTCAAAGAATTTTTTGCCAAGTTTATTGGCAACTTTTAAAAGTCGGAAAGTAGTTGTCTCCTTTAAAATTTCGACTCTTAGAATAGATTCTTACTGAAACTACTTACTTTAGTTTCAGTAATTATTCTAAGCTACTATTTTAGTTGTATTTTGATTCCAAAGACCAACGTAACTACTAATTATGTAGCTTCATGTCGCCATCATCTTACCACTAAAACTCAAGTCAAAAACTCCGAAAATCATCATTATTACATGTAAGTCCCCTAAAAAAGAAATACAACGTTACGCTTTATAATTTCATTGTAAAAAATATTTTCTTTACTAAATAGTCGGAACTATCAGAAGATAAAGAAATTATGTTACATAAGTAATAAAATTATCCCTCTAAATTTGAGGAAAAACCCATATGTTGGGATCTCTATTTCATTCGCGACGACAGAAAATTTAATTTGCAAAAATATTATATAGCATTGTCTTAGGAAGAAAACTACAATAATAATATTTTTTAAATTCAATTAAAAAGAGTGTCATTATATTATGTGCTGTTTTTGATTTACTAATTAGAACATTACGATATAAGAGTAGATAAAGATACTTTAATACCAAAATAACCCTGTACAACAGTAAAGTGCCTGAAATTCTATGCCTCTTTGGCAGAAGGTACTTAGGTAAAAACATCGCATACTGACAGGACCTAAAATAAGTATGAGCCTTTCTCTTTATATTCTAAAATATTTCACAATTAGGGTATATCTACCAACGCTACAAATTAAATTTTCTTTGATCATTTTTCTTCAGAACATATAAACGTCCTAGCACTTTTGTATATTGTACATCATCAAAGCAAATTCGATGTACAGGTTAAGTTGCCAGGCAAATCGAGTAAAAATATAATATTTTTTTCTTGAGCTCGGTTTGGGGAATAAACAGGGCGATAAATATTCATGAGGGAAGTAAGCCTTCTTGTCATAGACCTTGAGAGCCTGATGGATGGGGCGTCGTGCTTTGCTGTCTTGCCTACTTTACTTACAGATATAATACGGTAGGTTTAACATACAAATTCATGTTGGCTTCATTAAAAAATAAATAATTAAAATAACTACAATCTAAAATCAAAAAACAAATAATTACAATATCTATAATCCTTATATCAAAAAATATAAAACATATAATAGCGAAATTACATATCTGAGACTTATCAATATATTCCCTCTTTATCAAATACGTTTTCAATACAGAAAAGATAAACGTAGCAAGAATCTGAATGTTATCCAAATACGAAGAGATTTCCGCGCAGATTTCCCGCATTCCGCCACATATGGCGTCGTCATGCGGAAACACCTATATCTAGGAATTCTCCCGCGGGAAATACGCTCGGCGCCAAGAACGCCGGAGTATTTTTGGCACATTTATCTTGATGCGCTCCCACCACAAAATAATGAGCATTAAACGGTTAACATCAAGCGTATCCGTTTTGTGCGGCAGCCAATGGGTTGCTGATTGATTTCCGCGACCTGCAAAAGTGACTGTCAACCTTTGTCGCTGGTTTCCGCATGAAAAAGTCGTCGGGTGATTTGAGTTACTGTGATGTATAATGTTTAACTTTGTTACTAAGTATTTCTCGTGATTATTTGTTAGTAACTTAGAAGTAGGTAGTCTAGTTTATTTGTATTCCCTAAGCAAAGTGGTTGATCATACCCTCTAATGATAAAGTATAAATGAGGAGGGCGAGAAGGGGTTCCATGAGGCGAGTGATCCATCGCGGGTCCGTGAAGATTTATGATAAGTCTGCAACTTACGGATGTCGCCACCCACTGAGCAGCGACTTGGCTCCCGATACCCGCTGTGCGTAGTTAGGAGTTATTTCAATAGCCATCAATGTTTTTCTTGTTTGCAACAACAATGTATATATTATACTTGTTACCTTTCCGTTTGATTAATTGCCAAACATTTGTTTCTGTCCCAAAAGCGAAAGAGGTTTATTAAGAGTTGCTCAAAAGTTACATGAAACCACTTTAACAGGTTTTTCCCTAACCAATAATCACCGCTAAGTGTAATAATCCTGGCAAAAATAAATCAATCTTCTTAACTTCATACATTATTATCTCTAGCGTCTGTGACAAAGTCTATTCTTATAAACAGCTAGTATCTACCTTCCTGTCTGGGAACGTGGGTAACCGCGGGATGGAAGCTAGTTAAATACAGCCTCCTGGCTGGCTACCACGCTCCAATTGAAAATCTGTTGCCAAGCACCTTCCGGTGTTTTCCCTTCTAGGCTTTGTGTGCTTACCACCATCGGCAACATCAACACTGACCACTATACATATATATAGTAAAAAATGACATGAAATAAATACCTAATAAATGTTTTTCCTGAACTGTAATCTAATCTACGGTCCATACATGGCGTTGCAATGAATTTGCCTCCACACTCGGCCCGATTCAGTAAAAATTAATTCGATAAAAATAATTATATAATGGTTAGAAGGAATGTCAATTTGTGTTTACAGTTCGCCTCCCTGCAGAGATGCGTCGTATTAACACAGGCTAACGGGTCCGGACAATGCTTGCCATGCGAGGCCCCACGGATAAACTTTGAAATGGTCCAAGCCATCCTACCGTACGATTTTAACCTTTAAATTCGCACTAGTTAGGGGTAAAATTTATTTACGATAACACCGACGACTGAATAATCATTCATGTAAATGGCATGCCTCGGAACCAACATAACGTAGTTTGGCCTCGATGCGAGAGGCAAGTCAGGATGAATGGATTAACCGAATCCTGCATTGTTAATGCCTTCATAAAACCATATTTTGGTTTTCGTTGCGGATAAAAGCTTGACTGTTTTATTTTAGACTAGTTGTTTCCCCCGGTTTCACCCACTTTCTAAGTTAAAAAGTAGCGGTACCTAATAGAGTTTTTTTTTAATCGGACCAGTAACTTCGGAGATTACCTGCTACATCCGAACTTACAAGCTCTTTATAATATTAGTCAGTATAAACTATGTGACGTAGTTTCCGCCTATGTTTAGCCGGATGTTACATACCTACCTCTTAACTGACTGGCTTCGTTTGAGTTTCAAATCTGTAACCAAGCACCTATGGTATGTTATGGCAGTTACAGTTCTCTTCTAGACAATATGTACCTACCATCTCTGGCCACACCAATATGTTATGATTGTGGTCGAACACAAATACTTATATAAATAAAATAATATAAGGATCCTAAAATATATAAAAAAAAATTACTAAAAAGATAATAATAATTTATTTATTTATTCATTATCCGTTTAGTGTTAGTAAATAGGAAACTTAATAATATAGGGTTACCTAGTAGTGTAATAATGTAGTATTTTTAATTTTTACAATTTTAATACCAAATTAATATTCTTAAAATAGATACTGACGTAAAACTTTAGAATATGGATTCCCCGGAGTGTTTGACAATATTATAATGAAATGACAGTCTGCGTACGGAAATATTTGTGTTACGCGCGATGGTTCGTGTCATATATAGCCATAGGAAGGACATCCGCCAGCTCTGTCACTGAAATATTTTTCAACGAAATACCATTTCTCTAATTCCATAATTGTTGTAAAAAACTGTTGAAATCAAACTGGTGATTATGTTATTTTATTTGCATGTTGTAATGCTCTCTATAGTTTTGGACTGTATATATTTGTTAAATGTGAGGTATATCAATAAAAAAGGTCAATAACATTCATTTGCGACGCACAAACACCGATTAGATTACGCCATTATGCCGAAGGCCGATGTTCATTGACCCGTGAACTAAATTATCTTGATGCAATAGACTAGACAAAGTTTTAGAAATCGAACTCCATGACATATTACCTTTAAGTAACAACTCAGAACTTCACGTCATATGGGAAAAATGCTTTTGATTTAGCACATTTATTTACATAATTGTTTACAAAATACAATCTACATCTTCGAAGCGGCTCTGCTGCCGATCAACGGCAAGGTTTTCAGAAGGCTGGCAGTGTTTCCTCTTTGGCTAAGTTAACGCGTTGGCTGAAAAAGCTTTCCACCCCTTGGTCCCCTGAGGCCACAATAAGTTTGGATGATATTGTGATTTTATGTAGATTTAATAGCTTTTTTATGATAAAAGTAGTTGATAGAGTTAGTTAGTTTATAAATGCTAAAGTGATTTTGTCGTTTTGTACGATTGTTTATTACCTTTTCACGCCTAAGCCACTGAACACACGCACGTAGATTAGCCTATGATATGGATAAGGATGTAGACTACTTTTTATCATAGGAACGCGGGTGAAACCGCGTGGCGAAAGCACACAGTAACCAGTAATACTACTACAAGTTCTATTATTTAATTAGTTACCATTTGTTTCAAACTTACTAACGTATAATTTTAAGGTGTTACGATATTATGTGCATGCATGATAATATAGTAACACCTTACACACCGTACCTAGTAGTCAAACGTGTTACGATATTCTCCTAGAAATGATCGTTACCTGAATGATAACAACTCTATCGTCACTGTGTCACCTACCGCGGAAAAACTAAATTGACCGAAACTTTTATAAAAAAAGAAACTCCAATGCCCGCTCTAAATAATTTTATCTCTTTGTCTTGTTGTATTATTTAGACAGGAAAATGATTCAGTCTCTCTCTGAGCGTCGGTAAGGATGGACTTCAATAATAAAGTTGTTGTAATAACTGGTGCTAGTTCGGGCATCGGTGCAGCTGCGGCTGTAATGTACGCTAAACAATCCGCGAAACTAGTCCTAGTTGGAAGAAATGAAGAAGCTCTCAACAAAGTTGCGAAACAATGTGAAGAAGCCAAAGGAATAAAACCTCTCATAACTACAGCTGAATTGACTATCGACGAAGATGTAAAGAATATAGTAATAAATACTATTAAAGAATTCAATCGTATAGACGTGTTGGTAAACAACGCTGGATTTGGAGTAAGAGGTAGCATTTACGATGGCATTGAACTATTTGATCAAGCTATGAGTTTGAATATGCGCTCAGTGTATCTACTAACCAGTCTAGCTACACCTCATCTTGTGAAAACTAAGGGGAATATTGTGAATGTATCGAGTGTTGCTGCATTACGTCCTATCAAAGATGTTAATTTTCTGCCCTATTGTATCTCTAAAGCTGCTCTGGATCAGTTTACCAAATGTCTGGCTTTGGAGCTGGGCCCTGTTGGAGTTCGAGTAAATTCTGTTAATCCTGGTGGCACGATAACCCCCTTTGCTGAAACTGCTGGTTTTAGTAAGGAAGAAGTAGCTCAATTGTTTGACGCTCGTAAAGAATTTTACCCTCTTCGGAAAATGGCAGAACGTGAGGATGTTGCTGACCTGATTCTTTATCTATCAAGCGATCGCGCGCGAAGTATTACCGGTAGTATTCATGTGATAGATAACGGTGAAATGTTGGTGTGATTTCTATATATAAGAACGTGAAGTACGTATTTTTGGAAGTATTTGTTTGGATAAAAATATATGTTATAATTTAAGTAAGAAAGCATTACCAAATTTGTTTGCAAAATACAGAATAAATAATTCATGTGAATGTTTTTTGCTTCATCATTTTTATAAACACTTGCGCAATTAAGATTAATCTAACGACAACAAAATCAACTATCAAAATCGGTACTCTTATTTAGTAGCTACGAGGGAAAATAAGGATGGACGTACAGGTCAAACATATAACCCTTCTTTTTTGTCTTCCCCGCAGTCGGGTAGAAACAGCAATATTTTGTAATTAAATTGGTACTACACAGTAATAGTTTCCTTGGTAATGTATTCGAAACTAATTAATTAGTCTGTATTGTGATTTGCATATTTAATTATCCATATAGTTGGAAATTATGGTGACCTAACAGGTGAAACTAGAATTATATATTTTGTGTTCTGTAAGTGCAATTTACTTGTTAAAATTTGAAAGAGTACTTTGTCGTATACGCAATTTTTATCAGTGAGTCTAAAATGTGATGGTCATGTAACTGTTTTAATCTATTGATAGCTCTTCACAGCTTTCGAGGAAATAACCCCAAGAGAAGCGAAGACCCTTTGGTTTGTTCAAAATCAATTCACCAGTATCGTACAGAAATAATGCGTTCTAGTTGGCTGACCCACCGGCACGATTGATTCTTCAAGGCTATAGTGATGCAAAAGGGTGTAAGGTATAATGGTAGATAATTGCCACTTACAGACGTACCTACAGGTCTGGTCATAGGTCAGCTTCTGGTCAAACTGTTTTAGTAGGCTCGAGTTCTGTTATTTATTTGTGCAAAATCACTCATTTATTGTGAAATCGGACGGACCAGCAATTCCTCTTTTATGTTCAGGCGCGGATCCAGCCCTCAAAAAAGGTTGTGGTCACTGCCACCTGAAAATCGGCCAAATGCGAGTCGGAGTAAGAACTCGCTCATGATCGATATAGTAAAATCCTACAAAGGAGCCCTAGTCAAGATTTTGTACAGTGTTCCACGTGGGCAAAGCGGATGGGGCGAACACTAGTAAATTAATAAACCTATAAAATGTTAGTTTTTCCAGCCGACTGATGATAAATAAGTACTTTGCTATTTTCACGCACGATTTATATATTATTTTTAAATGTTATTAAGGCATTGTATATATTACCATCAGCCTATTGACCTCAATAGATCGTGAAAGTATGACGTCACAGGTCTATTAGGGTTGTAGGCAGGCATGCCCATCGTGCTCACAAGTTTGTAGCCTTTTAAATAAAAAATATATTATCAGTAACATAGTGTTCCATGCAACAAAATGGGAGTTGGTAAGCATACCATATATAAGACAAGAACAAGAATGTAGTATGTGTAAGAAAGGATATAAGAGCTAACATAAATAGGTCAGTAAGTAAGACTGTAAGCCCAGCTAATATAGTTCGCGTTGCTTCGACCGTTAGTTTTCATTTTGCATGCAGTAAACTAGGAGTCCAGCGCAAAGCAAAACTTATAGTGGACGCAAATGAGGAAGTAGTGGATTGATAATATGAAAAGTTTTCTTTGGGATGTTATATTTTGAAATACCTTAAGGCTTATGTAATGCGAGTTGATAGATTTTTGTTTACCAAGTTTGTTTGTAATCATTACCTGGAACATTTATTAGTCGTCATGTCTTTGTTTGGTATCTACCTAATACAGATTTAGTTAAATAGACTACGCATGAACCATTGTTTAAAGGCCGAAAAAATATTTTGTGAGTTAACGCTGAGCTTTAACAAATAAATAATTAAATAAATAATGTGCGATGTTGAAGGCCTTTGTGTAGGGAGACTGCCGGGCGCGTGTGATACGTGCGAGGACCAACCCTCAGGGGATTTGCGAGCTCAGATTTTTCAATTTTTATTTGCGCTTGTAAGTGCTGACGCCGACGAGGTATTGGGTGAGAATAAAATGCGCATTCACTATTTTTTTGACAGATATACCTACATAAAACCAACCATGTTTGCATATTCTGGCTAGCACGGTTTGCGCGTCAAAAGCTAAAGTCTATGTTGGTCTCGTTTTTTTAGTCTGTTTTGTTCATGACCATTGATAGTTATACAAATATTTAAACTCATCCATCGATTCCACTCCATAAATATACCACTTTAAATCTACCCTAGACTTGTTATTTTTAAGTAAATTATTTTTAAATAAATTCACGCGTGGACGGAACAACAAACACCTGTTCACCATTAACCTTTGTCAGACAACGGCATCCAGATTCTGCTGTGAAGTTAATGAAACACTAGCACACATTTTGTGTGTACTATCTAACAGTGGGGAAGGGTCCATACAAGCCGATTCCCATCGGTTTACCTTTTAGGAATCCCAGTCCCACATTTTGATCATTTCAAAGCTACTTTTATCATGCTTAAAATATACTGTAATAAATTATAAAATTATAGGTGTTTTTTGAACGGCTTACCCTCACCATAATTTCACCCCTCGCCACTGCTTTCTATACAGAGTTACTGGTAACTAACGCATAGATCTAGACATCAAGAGATTAATTTTTGTTCTATTTCTTTTGCTAAAACGTAATACATGCCAAGAAAAAAATAGTTTTCGTGGGGATTTCTATCAGTACTCTACCTTGATCTGCCTCGTACCGCGTGCATTACGTACGCGTATGTATGTCTGTGACTGCCTAGAGAGAGTTCTTATTTATTTGGCGATGACAATAGATCTAGTGGTCTCGGGATAACAAGTTCTGGAAAGTCTTGAAATAGCTACTTGACCCAAATATTAGTCAATAATGTGGACTGCCAAGGGGATGAGAAAAGCTAGATTTGTTCTCTTAATCGAATTTGATGATTACTTTGATTTTTTTCATTTGAATCATGTTAATTTGTTTTGGAATTCATCAAGGTCGAACCGAGTCGCACATAAAATGTTTCTCAACATTTGCTATGTATAAAATAATTTAGCGTAAAAGTCTGAGTAAAAAATCAATCGTGACACGAAAGGAAATTTCATGCAACATTTTGTTCAGTTTGGGCGCTTTAACGGGCGTATGATGTAAATGTAATAAAGCAAATGGCCCTTCCTTGCCACTCGCGTGTTCGGATGCCACTCCATACCTCGCTGTAAAATATTTTTATGGTTTATTGCATTAAATATCATTCTTTCTACTTTCCGTATTATAATATTTTGTTTCTGCGTAAACATAATGCATTTTTTTCCTTGCTGTAGGTATACCTATTTATATTTCAGTTATCTACATTGACGATTCGGCTACATACTTACATGCATTTTAATTTCAATTTAATAACTGTAATTAGTAAGTTTATGTTCGTTCATATGTTTTAGCTATACAAACCACAAAGGTTTGTTTACGTTTAATATGAACATAACGAAAATTAAGCAATATAATAATGGCAGTATAAAACCAGAATTTAATCCTCCAAAATCAACGGGCAAACATCAGCTCCGCGTAAAAAAACTGGTAGAAATCCGCAAGTAAACTGTCAAGACACGATCGACAATAATTAGAAGGAGTGTTGAGTGCGAAGGAAGCTCAAGATTGATGGCTCAAGCACAAAGGTCTGTCGGTGATAAATTGCCTGATATTAGGTCATGATTTGGGGGTGGGTATTTGCCTATCGGTTTCACTATCGGCCTTGCATTTTTTGCCTACAGTGTTGACTGGTAAATGTAAAGTGAATATCGAATAAACAGTCATTGACAAAAGAAACGTATTGTTTGTCTGTAGGTATTTGTATTTTATAAAACACAATGAGAATTAACTAGTGAGCGTTTACCAGCGTTATTTTTCCTAAGAGCAAGAAGGATTGACTGCATATATGAGCATGTAAAACTGAGTCAAGGGCATGTAGGAACTGTACTTCTCTGTCATGTGTACGGGATTTTCTTTATTGAAAATTATTAAAATCTCCATCTATTAGATATAGACTGGTGACCTGTCCTGCAGGCCGATTCTCGCGTTTCAATCATTGGCGTTGCGTTGGGTACCAAATGCCAAAATAAACAACTATTTTATTATAATTACATGTCTACATCCACTTACTCTAGGTCTACAACGCGCGACGTTTTCCGAATGCAAGGGTAACTAAAGCCATTTATTTGCTTAAAAAACTTCCAAGCTAAAAAAACACCCCGGTTGTCGTGTAATAAATACAAAATACGCTGTCAAACTTATGAAAAGGACTCCCAGTGACCTATAGCTAAACAAGTCAGCCAGGTAAGTATTAACTATCCTTTTCCGTTTATTATTCTTACTTAAAAAAGTAGGTCGTCAATTTCTCTATCTGTATCTGTTTTTTATGTCTATCTGTACACGTTTTGTCAATTATTTTTTAAATAACTTCTGTCCATTTAAGGTACAAATATGGCAGACTTTATTTAACTCATATTCACGTACAACGAATATGACATACAATTCACAAAACATTGAAACCACTTTATATCCGTATGTGTGAATTGATCAGACGTGGAGCAATTTGGTCCTCTCGGATTATGCAAAACAGACTTTGTACACCCGAATTTATGGTCTGAATTCAACCTCCAGCGAGATATGGAACACTTAGTTCGGTTATTATGCAAATCATGTGCTACGGAAGTGCCGCGACGTTACCTAGTTCCCTTTACTTGAGAGGCAAATTATGATAAATGAAATTCTGCAATATTCAAATGGCAGCTTTATCTATAACCATTATACATTTATTACATATTAGTCTCACATTATTATATTTCCGCGCAATCACGAAAGTACGAGGACAAGAAAAACTAACTAAACTTAATTTAAAAGCTATTTAGGAAATTAGAATGTAAAAGAAAAATGTGGAAGCTAAGGAAGTGTTAATAAAAGTTTATTAACATAATTTGTGTAAGTAGGACGTAAACAACGGTACATAACAAACATTTTATGGCAACATAAGTCTCTTCGTCTCTAATTCCTCTTGAGAATTATTATAGAAGACATTTCTTTATTCTGAGTTTCCATCCTTATAAGCTAAGTCGCAGATGAGATTTTCATACTGGGATTTTTATTGATAATCTAAAAAGCCGCGAGGCTAAAGTTTATGAAGTCATTAGATACTGTGTACTTACTTAACTGTCACATAAATATTATGTAAGGCAATAATATTAGAGTTCGAACTTACCTCTAGCTTTGCATAGATAGCACATTAACTTAAGTTTTGAAACCCCATTACTCCAGTACAAGGCAGTTCGTTTGCAACTACAAACACAATCCGAAATTTCGGCAGTACCCAGTGACATAGTTTGTGTTTCATCAAGCCCTGAAAGGGGTGCTACGGGCCGGTCTATTCAAGAGAGACGATGTGCAAACAACCCCGCAGATCACGTCTGTTTACGATCCTCTAATTTCATCCAATCAATGTCAAGATACGACACGATAAGTATGTCAGCTATCTATGAGTTTGATTATACGACTATGTGCTGTAATTTCCTTCCACGTAGGTAAATTCACATACATACATAGAACGCATGATTAAGTATGCTAGGTTCTAAGAGATAATCTTTATAATAACCTAAAATAGATAACAAGGTGTTCGAGATCAGACTATTAAGAACATTAAATATAATGTTAATACACAATTATAAACGGCTCAACGAACATAAAATCCAGACATAAAATTAAGTGTCCAAAGTTATTGAGGCTCATAATTTCTGAAATACAATGATTACTGAAACGGAAACCTTTTGTGTTAGATACCACTCACGCTCCTTTTGTTTTTGTGAATTTCCAAGACAATACGCTCAATTGTACACGATTACGACTATGGGACTAAGTTGTATGGCTGTCACAAACTTTGATAGCGACAATTCATTTATAACTTGTGTTTTTACGTAGGCGAAATGTCGGCCATTGCCATTTCTAAATAGTTCCCCTTCTTAGACAAAAGTTCATTATGTCCGCCCGTTCATTATCTACGGCTGACAGATTTGTGCGAGCTGCTCCATCAATCCAATTAGTAAGAATCAAGAATCGCAAGATTCTTCGCGAAGGAAGCGCTGCGTGGGAGTATAAAGTAGGTATAATTTGAGAAAGCGAAGTATTTATTATTCAAATTAGTTTCATTAGGAGACAAAATTTATGAAACAACAGAGAATAACAAAATAATGTTCAGAATGCCCACTCGAGCGTGTCATAGAATAAGTTGAGTCAGGGAAAAATCTTTTTCAATGAATAATTTTCATAAATTATCATTCGCCAGATGCCCGGATCTTGGCTTATGAGACGTTCTTGTGAAAGACATAGTTCATTTACTCTCAGCTCGAAATAAGGTCGTGCCGAATGCCATCTGCATTTTTGTGTATAACGTTTCACCTACCAACTTACATAATAAATGAGGGTTCCGCGCCAAAAACGGAAGTAATGGTGTGTACTCAAACCGACACGAAAAAATACTCACGACTACCATTAATTTTCATTTCGTCCTATGACCAAGGATTGGTGTCTTAAGAAAAGTAAGTGCGAGATACGAAAGGGCGGCATACCTTACTTATTGAGGTAAAAATAGTTTTTCCTGGAATTTACATGACTACTTACTTTAGTGGGTAAGTACCAGTGGTAGTGGGTAGGTGGGTAATATATTCTCTTGAATTATAAACGGTACAGACAAGACCTGAATTGGCAATAGGTAGGACACAAAAAAAAATAGTACTGTTCTATTCTATGGTTAGAGAGGTAGTTCAGAGTGCATAGCGTTTTTCCGCTTGGGGTGAAACTTCGTGGGATAGCTAGTAAATAATAGAATGAAGTGTTCTTGTTCGTAACTAAGGTAACCCGAAATTATCGGGGAGAGGGAAAAGATGGCTAAACTAAGAAATTAACTATCACCTGGTAAGACAAGCAAACGAAGTCAGCCTTTAAAAATATATCTGCCACTTACGAGCACTGATCTAGATAATCGTATATGTATAGAATGTGGATACATAATTCATTCGCACATTAGGAAGTAGATAGGCTAATACATAACATGTATGTATGCTTGTAGAATATCATTATTATTCTCCAAATAGAATATACATTCGCTACCTGTATGTATAATTGAATAATTTGATGATGTTTGGAATACAAACCAGATTGTATTTACTTAGGTGAATCAAGATTACTATCTAGTATAGTAGAGCCTATAGTTTAAATTGCATCGGAATAAAGTTATTTTCGATTTTTTAAAGATGAATGTTAACATTTCAAACGGGGAATATAGTCCAATATGTATTTCCAGTCTATGTTTAGGATTTTGCTCAAGATTTAGTTCAACGGAATGTAGTAAATAATTATGTTGGCAAATATTTCCATATTTATAAAGGCAGTAGGACATATGGTAATCTTATGTCAATAACCACTACCGCTATTGGTTGTAACCAAATAGGCTTTAATGCTATCGTTTATATGAACACAACTGCGCTGAAATGGTCGAGAATAAATTACTGTTTTTATGTGCATGATAAATAATAATAATGTTTGTGTATATTATTTCATATTTCGCAGACAGCAAAAACAAGCGTGTATAATGTCTTAGCAAGAAAATACTTTCTTAACGTTACAAAAAAAATGCAGCTAAATCATCAGAAGCAATCAATGTAATTTGTTATCCCAAAGGATAAATAAGATAAATTATCTAAAGGACGTTGATGAAAATTGTATGGATATTAACCTTTTTTTTTGTTGATTCGCGGAATTCTAAGAGACAATTACAATAACATAATCAAGAACACCCATTTCCATCGCCCCTGACAACAAGAAGACGTATTATGAAAACTGGGCCGAAGGTACCTACGTAATTTATCAGAGAATGTCCTCTTAAGGAAAGAAAATCCTGGCAATCACTCTTTGCAATTATCCTCGAGTTTTTTGGAGAAGACTAATTAGTTGAATGGACTGAGGCGTTCAAGGTAATTAACTTTAATGATAAACGATGGAGTTTCGCAAGGACGCCGAATTACACAGTTGCTTTGCGTTGATGTCAAGTTTGTACTTAATTGAATTTAATTTGGTATGAATATCAATTTCTTGTTGACAAGCTTCTGCCCTGTGGTTTTTTCCGCGTTTCTGAGGAAGCTTTTGTTCTGCTGGGATATAATTTACCTATCCCATACATACTTATGGTTATGCTCTATCTCTGTATCAAGTTTTATCCAAACACTTTTAGACGTTACGCAGCTAATAGAAGTAACAAACAAACAAGCTTTGGATCAGATAACCGTGTGTGAAAAATGTCTCAGGATTTTATTATTATTATAACATCCCCATACACCTTTTTATTCCATTGAGAATCCATATTTTAGAGTGTTGATATTAGTTGATCAAGCAGTCAGTAGGTCCTATTTTAGAGACACTAAGTTAGTGAATTTAAATAGGAATAATAATAATGATATTATGCGAAGATAAAGATTTTTATTTGCACAAAGAACCGAATGTTCATCGGATTACAGTATGACACAACTTAGATGTAGCATCGGCAAATCGTTTTCGTACACTTCACTTCCGATTTACACAACTAATAAAAATAATTCATTATCGCGCCATTCAACGTTCAACAAGATCATAATCGCCGATCATTTTTTAACACATGAGTAATGTTGTAGGCGCACTCTTTTCGGGAACGATCGATTTTACGAATTTTGCCGATGCTTCATCTAAGTTGTGTTATACTGTACCTTTAAATCATTGAGTGTAATGTTTAGGCTTATCTTGTATTACATTTATCTTTATACAAAAGTAGGCATGTGTTCTATACAAATTTTCAAATCAGTGTGTAACACGTTCGTACGCGCTAATGGGTTTATCTGATCCTGTTGCGTACACAGATTGTGGCTGCGTTCGTTACCCAAACCGAGATAAGGTACGATTTCGAAACAATCGAGATTAGCCATAATTGGCTCAGTGTAAAATGCCTTACGAAAAAGTGCAGGTGTGTTTCCCGAACACTCGTCGCTTTAACTATGCGCGGTGGTAGTGGTAGTAAAATTATTTTGTTTTTCAATTCTGTTTCGAATATATTGGTTATATAGACCTGAAAACGTTTATAAAATACGACAAAGTCTCAATAAGTACCTAATAAGACTTTTTCGTCGTACTTAATTAAAATTCAGTTTTTGGTAGACTGTACCTACATTTTAATAGTAGATGGAGCACCGCATGGTACAAAAAGATAGTGTTACATAAAACACAAATGACTTAAAAAAAACAAAGAAAACTTTGTTCATTTCTTGTAATTTTAATTCGGGGGTCAACGTAATCTGCATCTACACATCCGTACTCCACCGTAGTGTTAATTCTTATTTTACCACATAAATTTTCTTACTTTGTTTCTCTGCACAAAGCTTGTGAATCACAGTTAAATTATAAGTTATCAATTTGTTTAGTATCATAATATATAATAGGTACCTATTAGGAAAATGTCTGAAATTGGCAGAAGAAAAAAATCGTTAGATGTGTTAATTCTGATTCTGTTTAAATTATATTTCATTATTTCATTTTAAACAATAGTTAATAATTATCCATCTTAGCTTCAAATTCCCTTTTTTTCAGAAGTCAAAATAAATAAACTATATGATGAAATCAAGCAAATTATTTAAACGTTTTATAACTTTCACCATCGTTTCAGTTTGTGCAATGAAGTGAAAATGCAACCGTATCGTTATAAAAAGGGAACCTAATGAATGGATGTTACATCTTATATACAAATCACGCTTTGAAGACTTAACGAAAGGCATATCGGAACAAAACGTTGAACTACCTGCTTTATATCCCATCTATCATTTTAGAAATCGTTCTTGCAGTCCAGACTATCCTATTCATACCTGTATAGACAAAGGCTTTATGAACACTTAGATTTTATGGTCTAATTCATAATTAAGACTTATTACTTAGTGTCTTCAAAGATTTTACTCGAAATTATCTTACTTCTTACGTCCCAGGGATAAAAAGTAGCCTTTAGCATTCGGGGATAATGATTTTCCTATTACTGAAAGAATTTTCAGAAGCGGACCAGTATCTCCGGAGATTATCTGCTAAATCCGAACTTACAAACTCTTTATAACATTTGTATAGATCATTGTCTACATCTGTCGTAATTTTCTATATCTATACTAATAACTGGAGAGTTTGTTTGTTTGAACGCGCTAATCTCCGGAGTTAGGTACTTATCCGAATTTTAAAATTCTTTCACTAATAAAAAGCTACATTATCTCCAAAGGTTATAGGCAACTTTTTATCCCGGGAACGTGAGTGAAACCGCGGGGAACATTAGTTTACTATATAGTCATTTAGTTTTACGTTTGGAGCATCTATATAAATATTTATTAAAATATTTAAATGCAATGGGTAGATTATCCTATAGTCTTTCATCGATGCAGTTTTATAGCAATCAATAATAATGAGGGTTAATAAAAACCGTGATTGGATCCCGACGCTACGCTCGTCCGACAATCGGATTAAAACACGTGCACAAAACGAATATAAAAGCAATCTTATATACCTACATGTATGTATAGTCTAACTTGTTTTGTTGCAATTCCAGTATGCGCATGCTAGTGAACAATAATTTGATCTATTTAAATCATTTTTTTTATTTCAACTAGCTACAAAATTAGATTTACCATTTTATAGGATACGTATTTTATTCAAACATCCATATTTCAAAAAAATATTATGTAGTTTCTCAATAAACAAAATTATAAACATACTTTTTAATTTACACTAATTAAACTATAATATTAGAACATATCGTTAAACAACGTTCCAGTAAGTAACAGTTAGCTACATTTTCTGAAACCATATAATTAATTAAACACTGTATTACAATGTATCGCGTATCGGTTTCTACCATACCAATTTTTCTTATAAAAGCACTCACGTCGAGCGGTTGCAATGAGAGAAAAAGGGCATTGCTATTAGAACCGCATTGCTCGTTCATCAGAGCAATTCCTGCGGTTCAACGGAGCAGCAATTGCTGATGTTCTTTTTATTTTAGCACTAAGAGTACAATACATTCGTTACCGGCGGAACGTATATACGCTCTTTAACATCCCACAGCTCAATCTGCTTAATCGAGTGACTCAATAGAACGAATGCAACCCTCTAGATTGAGTTATACATTATTAGAAACATTTAAAATAGTCGCTTAGCATTTAGTATAGTCGCGGAGAATCGACACGCTTTTAAAACTCCCCGGACAAATACGTAGCTACTCGAAATGAATGTAAAGCTTGAAAAAGTTTTCTGCCACAACTGCTAATGGAATTGGCTGAGTTTCGAATTAAACTTTTTTTTAAACAAAGAAAAATCATGACGATTTCAGATCTGATTTATTAGTTCACTGAAATTAATCCTGACATAATCTATACAAAAAATACGTGAGGATTTTGAATAAAAATGTGAAATTGCTTTTAAAGTACAGCAATATGATTAAGATTTTTTTTTTGTAATTCGAGTGAGATATCATAGGAACAACTGTAGCAAAGAATATCGGTGACGATTTAATTTCTCAGAACGATTCGTGTTTACATTTAATCACATTCTCAGATTTCAGCTTTTTCGGAGCCTGATACGTAAGCGTTTTCCACAAACGATAAGGGCTTAACAAATCTTGTTCGTGTTTCGTTTTTAAAATAGAAAGCCGATACACTGTTGCAGAAGATTGATGGAGCTATCTGAAACGAGATCGGGGACTCCATGGTACGGTTCGGCCATTCCGCTGCAATGTTGCAGGAAACTCGGCACCAGATGCTATTTAAAATCAAATACGTGTTCGATGCTCATGTTTCGTGTACCTTTCGTCCTGTAAATAATATATTATACAATATTCTGTTTATCCTGTACTGGCTGCGTGTCTATGTTGTTTATTCTGTAACTATGTAATATTTTTAACATTATCTTTACACTATACTGTACCAATAATTTCACAGAATGTGAATTTTACCATTATTACGTTTACTACCGTCAAACTACTCCAAGAGTTTACTTTGTCTAATGAGGTTTTATAAAGTAAGTTCTGTGTGATGATGAAATTAATTATAACATTTGAGAATATTAGGTATAAAAACTATGAAAAGGAAAAATAAATAAATGAGCTTGATAACTAACTAATGAAAATAAAATAAAAACACCATCATAGCAAGCCATCAACAATACTTTTTAAAAAAATCTGAAAAATAATAAAAAAGAAGATAAATTTTTCAAAGTTAGTCGTGTTGCCAACGAAAATGTACGAAGCGTGCATGGCTGACAAGTGGATATAAATGAAGTCGTTAGTGCTTGGCTTATGTCTAATGTATTGCAGCACGGCTCAGAGTATCTCCTGCGAACGGTGGAATCACATCTTACTGCACTCAACAGGTAGGTATGTCTGGCGTGTTGTCTATGGACACATCATCCATACTTAATATCCTACTAATATTATAAATGCGAAAGTTTGTGAGTATGGATGTATGGATGGATGTTTGTTACCCTTTCACGCAAAAACTACTGAACGGATTTGAATGAAAAGAAAACATAAGATCCCTCGGGGACGCGCGTGAAACCGCGGAATCTATTATTATAATATGCGAAAGTAGCTCTGTTTGTTTGTTACCTTTTCACGCCTAAACCGCTTAACCGATCGCGATGAAATTTGGTATGCATGATAGTCTATAATATGGAAAAGGACATAGGCTACTTTTAACCGGGAATTCGAGTGAAACCGTGGAGAACAGCTAGTTACAACATATGTGAAGTGCTAGATATCTTTAGAAAGTATTTAACCGGGATTTATTGTTGACCATAGACGACTGTCTCAATTTGTGGTTTGAATGATTGTCAATCGCATTAGTGTCAAGTACTTCTTATGGCTAAATGAATATATCTATAATAGCACAGACAATAAGGTTTATAATAATATCATTGAGTAGGTACTTACTGAAAACTTTATATGTCCATGAAGACACTCGTCAATTATGTAAATATTCTGTCGAGATCTACCCGAGTCCCGTTTTTTCTCACTTGTAGTGTAGTTTACTTTTTACCACTGCGACGAAAATAGTGAATACTTTTTGTCGTCCCAATAAGAAAATATTTGTGAAATCTATAGAACACCGAGTAAGCCCAGCAAAATAGTACCTACCCACAATCGTTGTACCTACTGGCTTCCAGAAAGTGAACCTCCCTACTACAAAATTTACATCTGAAGAATTTTAGGTAAAGGAACTTGCATATCTCTTTGAAAATACTTCTAAACGGTTGTATTATTTTTTATTCTGTACAAGCACCTTTGATCTAAATATTGCATGAACATATAATTAGGTACCATTGGCATTGTGTTATATCTTGTCATAACGTGTTATTATTTTCCAACAACAATAGCCGATGTTATTATTACGATAATTAGAGACCTTGAATACGTAGTAATAGATAATTTTAATTGTCTTGATTACGCGGCACACACAATCTGTGACTGTGCTCTGAGCAGTGCATATGAAAATAATAGCGTGTACAC
Source organism: Tethea ocularis (assembly GCA_963555595.1). Taxonomy (NCBI): domain Eukaryota; kingdom Metazoa; phylum Arthropoda; class Insecta; order Lepidoptera; family Drepanidae; genus Tethea; species Tethea ocularis. Next base: position 4,822,145 of record OY741972.1, on the reverse strand, counting down.
CTCGGTACGGTGGTGGCAGAGATCAGTGTTATTATTCTCATACGTTATGATTCAAGAAATTGCAATATTAAGCTTTCAAGAGGGTGCAACACAAAAGTTCGCGTTTTAGACATTTTTCTATGCTAATCTTCGCATTTTTGAATCAACCAACTGGAGTAATTTCCTGTTTTGAAAATAAAAGTACAGAGCAAATGTAAAAAAAATATGGCCGTCCGTAAAAAAATCCATAAAGTTTCGAGAAAAATTCGATCTATAAAACATTTCCCGTTGCATATTGACTTAAATTGAATAATGAAAAAAACATTAATTTAGTTCATCGAAAGATTTTTTATCTTGTATCTATTATTGTATGATTGAAGCATTTTCTTTCTGAAAATTTCACCATAATAATAAGGTATTCCATTATTTCTTCCTAATGACTGCTTAATGACGGAATAAAAGTACGCTTTGAAACACAAGAAACCCTTTAAGCTTCATAATTATAACTAAGTATAAAAAACTGATAAAAATAAAATAAGAAATATTTGCAGTGCAACTACTTTGTACAAAGAGCAAATAAAATCGCATCACCCCAACACTTTATATGGCTGAATGATTTCTGAATTACACAGTTACACACATCAATTAAGCTTCGCAAATATTATATAAATGTATAATCCCTCAAAATACGTGGCTAATTGGTTGACGCAATTGGGGCATATCCGTTTCAAATGCCCTACCTGCTGGCTGTTTGTCTTACAACCTAATTAACCGGGGCCTTGAATTTTCACGTCCGCGTCGCACGACTTGGCAATTTGACTTTGAACTTTCATCCGTGACATGACATAAGGTTACCATTTATATTATGTTCAAGTTTATATTTATATGATATAATAATAGTAGTTTATGATACTGTTGCATAATAGGGGTTATTAAATACGAGTGTGAGTTTAAGTACCGAGCCGTAGGCGAGTATCACACGAGTTTTTAATACCTAATTATGTGCAGTATCATACAGTACTTTATCTAAACTCATATAAATAATGTAAAATCGATAGTATTTTTCTACCAACTTTAAAAAAAAAAAAAAATGTTATTTTTGTGACATTTTTGGTCAAAATGATATATGTAGGCAAAAACAATAAAATAAACAGACACAATAATCATATTACCTAATCAAATCCGTGTTGCCAAAAATTCTTACCTCTAAAGTTCAAGTCAAAAATTTGTCACATTGTCATCGTCAAATTGAATTGATACTGATTGATTATACTATTGATAGGTCCAAAGTGTACTTTAATAGAAAAAAAGTTATTTTATAGCATTATCTTTACTATAATGAATCATTATACACGGGTGTGCATAAAGTGGGTCATTAAAGTACTGATTTTGATTTCATAATAAGTGTATAAATGAATGATAGCCGTGTAATTTATCACTTCTTTTTAATTTCAATGGTTTTACAAGTTTTACAACAGTACGCGTATACAGACAAAATCAAGTAAGTATGAATGGCCGCCAAAATGGTTAGTGTTGCCATTTTATTCTAAATGTTTCCAACATATTGGGGGCCGCGACAAAATAATAAAAAACAGTTACCGTATTTCAATAATTAAGTAAGCTAAATTATATCATTAACAATATAGTTATTTTCTAATTATTTTATGTAAACTATAAAGCTTAAACAAAAAAAAGGAAAACACCCAGTGTTCTTGGCATTGTAACATAGTGAATGATTTCTAAAATTACACATACAGAGATGGCCTACGAACTTAATGCTAAATACTTATTTTAATTATTGATAGGAAATAAACATATTTTCGTAATGGATCTTACATGCTTTCTTTTATTACATGTCATTACTTCGAAAGCTCTAACCTTGTTATCGATACCAGGAAATATTTTGGTTATTCGAGCCATTGGCCACGTGAGGGGAGGTGTATTGTCATCGCAGAGTAATACTAGATCACCTAATTTTACATTAGAGCATTCATCTCTCCATTTTGGTCTTGATTGCAGGTTATTCAAGTAATGTTTATGCCAACTTTTCCAGAATGACTGGACTATTTTAGTTGTAACATTCCACAGCCTAAGTTTAGTAATTGGAACATCAGTAAGATCATGTTCTGGATATGACATTAATGCTCTACCTGTCAGGAAGTGACCCGGCGTAAGGTAAGTAAAATCTTCACAATTTGATGATAAAGGTAATAGAGGTCTGGAATTTAGTATAGCCTCTATTTGGGTGAGAACAGTACACATCTCCTCGTAGGTAAGTACATTATTTTGAATTATACGCCTTAAATGATGCTTAGTACTTTTAACAGCAGCTTCCCAGAGGCCACCAAACACAGGTGAGTAGCTAGGAATGAAATGAAAGCGTATATTATTCTGCATAGCATAATTATTTACCTGTATTTGGTGACTCTGAGAGCTCACTAATTTATATAAGTCAGTTAATTGGTTCCTTGCACCCTTGAAATTACTAGCGTTATCGCAAAATACGTCCCTTGGAAGACCCCTTCGCGAAACAAAGCGTTTAAAACAGGAAAGAAATGTTGCAGTAGTCAAATCTGATGAGAGTTCCAAATGAACCGCTTTCGTTGTAAAGCAAACAAACAGACATATGTAACCTTTTGATATGACAGACCGTCTTATCCTGGATTGCTTTATATTTAAAGGTCCAGCGTAGTCAATACCTACTTTATCAAACGGATGTGCTTGAGTAACTCTCTGAGCTGGTAAGGAACCCATTAACTGCTTTGAGGCTTCTGCCTTCAGTCTGAAACACGTAATACATTTATGAATAAGTTTCTTGACATGTCTTAGGCCATTTATCAACCAATATTTTTCATTTAAAGCTGATAATAACAATTTCGGGCCTGCATGCATCAATCTTAAGTGCTCATTATGAATGATCATATCAGTCACACGTGACTCTCTAGGAAGAATAATAGGATGTTTTTGAGCATAAGGCAGGGAAGAGCTATGTAAACGACCACCCACTCTAATTATTTCACTTTTGTCTAAAAATTGATGTAATGATATTAATGAATTATTTGAATTTGTATTATTTTTGAGTGAATTTAATTCTTTAGAAAAATGAATATGCTGTTCATGTTTAATTATCAAAAATAATGATTCTTGTATCTCATCATTAGTTAAGAAATTATTTATGCTTCGCTGAACTTTATCCTTTATTTTACAATTTTTATAAAACCGTAAAATATACGCTATAATTCTAGTCAGCCTATGAATATCTGAATACCGCTCAAATAAATCAAATGTATTTTGAGCCACTGGAAGAGCAATGACACTGGAATGCGTGGTATCGACCTCCAGCGAGGTTTTCATCTCAGGTAAGATGTTAGGTAAGTTAATCTTATTTTCAAAATTATACTCATGATTTTGTAAGAATGTGGGACCATTCCACCACATTCTGTTGCCCGCAAGATCCTGGGGGGCGACGCCCCGAGTGATGCAGTCTGCAGGATTGTCATGAGAAGGGACGAAATGCCAAGTCCACCCGGCTGTCAACTGTGTCACGACCTGTACTCTGTTAGCCACGTAAGCGTTAAGCTGCGTTATTTGAGTCCCGATCCATGCGAGGACTATTTTAGAGTCAGTGAATAAAAATACATTTTGTATATTTACTCTTATACTTAAAGCTTTGTGAACTTTTAACATTAATTTCGCAAGCAGAAGTGTGGCGTTCAGTTCGAGTCGGGGCACAGTTAGTGGCTTATTAAGCGGGTTAACGCGTGACTTGGAGCAAAGTAAATACATAGCGGCCTTACCTCCATCATGAATTGTTCTTAAATAAATGCAGCAGCCGTAAGCTGTTGAGCTTGAAGCATCAGCAAACCCGATAAGCTGTATTGACAATGCGCGTGCAGTAGGTATGTTTCTTTGCAATGTTATAGGATTCATATTATCTAAGTTTTTAGCAAACAATAACCATTCCTCCCTCAGATCACCCGTCAAGGGAGAATCCCATGCTATATTCGCAGCCCACAGTGTCTGGATGAAACTTTTTGCAGTCACAATGATTGGAGCTACAAAACCAGGTGGGTCATAGAATTTAGAAATATAACTGAGAATCTGTCTTTTAGTTACAGGTCTGTCACCAAATTTTTCAGGACAATTAACTGTAAATTGGTCGTTTTTAACATTATAAACAATGCCTAGAGTTTTTAAATTAAAATTTTGTTTGTCAAAGTCAAAACTATCAAAATATTGCTGACTTTCTGGGGTATTTTTCACAATGTGAGGAACATTTGATGCCCATTTATGTGTTTGAAAACCACCCTTATTTAATATTTCGTTCAATTGCTCTTTTGCTTCTATTACCTTGTCTAAACTATTGTTGGCATATAATATATCATCAACATATGCACAATTTTTTAAAATAAAAGAAGCAAGAGGCAACTCATTTTTGTAAATGGAAGCAAGTTCATCCAGACACCGTGTCGCGAGAAAACTGGAGCTCTTGAGTCCATAGGTGACTGTATTCAACTGAATACATTTAATCTCCGTGTTGGGATTCTCTCTCCACAGAATGTTCTGTAATGAAGCATGCAACGGATTTATTTTAATACATCTAACATTACGATATGAGAGTAGATAAAATAATAATTCACATTCACATGAGTGAAAAAGATACGTAATCATTTTTAAACGACATCAAAAGAAGGGAGGAGGTTGTCAATTCGGGTAATTTTTTTTATACTTGTTAAGTTAACTATACAGTATAACTATAGATAGACACTTTTGACTATGATACATAATAAGAAAATATACTGATATGGTTTTGTGCTTGTGCTTTATCATAAAACCAAGGACTTTTTACAAGTAGTAGCTGCCGTAACTCACTGGCTTCGCACCTTAGGCACTTCATACAAGCGGATTTAATAAATTATACCTGAAATTTGAATGAAATAACAAAAATTAAGTAGATGAATACTAGGTGCTTAGTAATTACCAGGTAACTATAACCCAATTAATTGAATTTTGAAATAATTATAGGGGATTTCTGTTCGATATTTTAAAGCGGAATGTTGTTAATGTTATCAATTTCCTCATAAGACTTATGCAGTAATGTCTTTTCATTTTATGATTATTTATATATTTTGTAAATAAATAAGACGCTTCTACTTAAATACGTCATTTAACTTATTAGACGTCAGTAATGTCTTTTCTATTTGGCAAATATTATAACTTGTAGCAGATGCGTCTTATTTAAAAGTAAGATTTATATGTTTGCGTTTGTTTAAGCTAAAATATAAAAATACAGGTAGATGCGACTTTTGTTTCTAATTCTGATGATGCATATAACTCAATTTTGAAAAAAAATGTTAAATACGTCTTTTTTCCTTATGACGGCAGAATTATAGATTCCTTAAATATAATAATTGGAAATAAATTCAATCAGTCAGTCATGTTTTCATTTTATATATTTAAATATTATCCAAAAAACTCCTGAGCAATTCAGTCTTCAGTTTTTTTTTTATGTAAAGGTCAGTTCTAAAAAGTACCAAAGCCCATTAAGATTGAATAAAAAATAATATTGGCTATCAATATAAATATTTTATACCTTTTGGGTTTTAAATTTGATTGTAACTCAAACTTGAATGTCTCTCTCTTACACTTATGCATTCTAAAATAGTATATGTTAGAATATCCCCATGAGTAAACTGCTCGTATCGTCTGCAGCACACTCAAGTCCAATTACTAAGTCACCTGAAAATAATTAAATTCATCTCGGTCGGTGTGGCATACCACTGACCGGAAATGGTGGCCACATTCCCCCTAGTTTTCAGAACAAACTTCAACAAACATTGAAAGTTAATACATTTCAAAGAAGACTGACGTTTTACGGATTCCAACAATTTATTGTGTTGATTGTTTGTTTGAATTTCATTTGTTTAGATAATTCTTACCTAGATTGTTAGAATATTACCTAAATAATTTATCCAATTAACGTAATAATTATTAACTGCGTTTATTGTATGGTAATTGTACTTTAATTATCAATTAATTGATATATAATTCCCCATGATATAGAACTACGTTAATTCCCGATACTTAAATCTAAGTTGATCAATAGAAAAAAGTTTGTTTACGAATATAAATAAAACTTTTAAAATGAATAACATAATATTATTTCAAAGGTGCCTAGATTAAAAACATACGTAGGTTTTTCTAACCTTCACGTCGATTTTTCAAAGGGAACATGTTTTTGGTGTAATTCAACAAAATGTCTTATTTTTTTATTCATCGGCATGTAAAAGCAAAACCACAAACATTTTTGAATTCGAATTTTTTCGAAGAGAATATTTTATTCGTCGTTCAACGTTTGTATAACGATCTCGAACGTTAAACTCAATTCAAACTCTGTAAACTTAGAAGTAAAATTCATAATCGAGTGACGGATGAGGGTTGAGGTTATCAAAAGAGTGTTCTAAGCATCGTTCCGCCTAGCGTCCGAGGCGGGCTCGTAATTAAAAGAGAATTCTCTCCTGTTGTTTTACAGCGGCCCATCGCATCGTCTGGAGGCGTATAGTAGATGAATACAATGAATATGTATACCCATAGTCATGTCGAGAGGAAAATGTGAAGGACAGTCTGCTTGCCTTTTTCGGTTCTACTTTTACGTGTGTATGTATCTATCTTGTCATAATTTGAATCTGGAAAGATTTCTGTAGGCTTATAAGAACAGATGATTTATTATAGGTAAGTATTTCAATAACGCATTAGTTTATTTTTCAGAAATTGAATAAATTTTATTGCTATTATTTCGTACGCTTCAATTTCATGAATTGTGGTTTTGGCACATAAATGTTATATTTCTTTAAAATAGGTACCTAGTAGAGAGTTATCTCATCCGTGACTGAAACTTTAGATGTACAAACAACACCACTATATTCCAAACGCAGTACAAATATTCCATTCATGCCAATTCTGCTGTTACGATGAAAGGCAAACAGGGTTATTCTGTAAAACTCGGCTTTGTATGACGAGTGAGGCTTGTTATTTTCGGTTCGGTACGCGCACTGCGCTCTGACGTTTTCGCGTCGCCTCTCGAGCGTTTATGCAACACCAACTCTGTAAAACCCCGCTATGTACCACTATGTGAATTTGTCGTCAAAAAGTTGCCAGACACGCAGAATAAGTCCTATAAGCACGCGTTAAAAAGGATCTTCGACCCTCTCTCATGTTTGAATTTCGTCGATTAAAAAACAACACCGCGCAAATCAATTTTAATCATTTTACAGGAGAGGAAAAAAATTGTTTTGTTGGTGGTCTATATAACTAACATGAGCGCTGGCACATTTTTTGAATACTGGCCTTTTATTCGTTCAAAATTTGATTATGCAGTTTGACGCGTCATGAGAAGTATGCAATAGCATAAAAAAAGTAAAATCCGGGAATTTTCGAATTGAGCGGTGCTGCTAAGTGACGATTTGAATCTTTAAAATGTAGTTGGTGTGGTCAATCTAGTGTATTCAATCCGTTGGTTATTATTATAAATAAATCAGCAACCTAACAAATGAATATCTTGGTTTTTGAAATTTAGCTTATTATCATGGCAAAATTAACAAAAAGGTTTTATTTTATATTTTCTACTCTATGCTATTCTCATTATATACTATGAGCTAAGTATAATCTTTGAACCAAAAAATACATCCTACTTCCTACTAATATTATAAATGCGAAATTTTGTGAGTTTGTATGTTTGTTACTTCTTCACGCTCAAACGGCGAGACAATTTTTGATGAAATTTGGTATGAATGTAGCTGACACTCTGGATTAACACATAAGCTACTATTAATCCCTCAGGAACACGGGTGAAACCGCGGGGCGGAAGCCAGTTATACAATAAAATCAAATTTAAGATTTGTTTAAATCGTTTATGTCTCGAAGAACTCTGAGTGAATTCGGTGGTATTTATTATTTACTATTCTACCATTTAACCGTTCCATTGAATAACTCCGGTTACCTTATTACCAAACGTTGCTTTTGATCGCATAAAATAGCACTCATTTTCTCTGTGTAGGTACACTGGCAAAGGAACGGTAGAGTATTTTTTAACGAACAAGTTAAAGTATGAAAGAGCTTTAACATTCATCTGTGAATAGTTAAGCACCTTGTTAGAACCGCTCCAGATGTCTTAAATACCCAGTTATGAATTCCACCGCAGACTTATTTGATATGAGTTATATTTAATTAATTTTATGCTTGACATAGTGACTTAGAATTACTTAGATTGGCGTAAATAGTTTGTTTGAGAACTAAGGTAGGTATGTCAAATAAACTATTATTACAAAATAGCTTTCACTCACGATCCTGGTGATTTTATATTTATTGGGATAAATAGTATCCTATCCAGGTTACGATCTACCTGCCTGCCAAAATTCATTACGATTAATTGTGTGTTCCGGTCTAAAAAGTATCCAAATTATAATTCCAGTGTGATCTATCTATGTTCTAAGTTACAATCAAACCCGTTCAGCAGTTACAGAGCTGAATGGAAACATAAATCCATACACACAAACATTTACATTTATAGTTAATAAGATTACCTATCACTTTATATTAGTTAGGATTATGAGAAAAGGGAAATAAATAAAGTCTTGAGACTAATAACAAGTACCTACTTACAATTTATACGAACGTCGAAGTTAACTTTTTAATGTTTTGAAAAGTTAAAGATATCATTTTTAAATCGTGTAAAAACCATTTCACCGTTGTGGACAGTGTACCTATTCAACGCTGCCCTTGTCTCGCGTAATGGTCAGTCGCTTTAGAGGGTCTTCCCCAGGCTTGCTCATTAAATTTGCATCAAAAAGGCGAGCCATTCATACGGTCCTCACCTAGGTAAACATCTCTCCGCTAGCAATATACAATTTTAGACTTTAAACTTGCAATTATATTACAAGCTATTCATGTTATTGCTACTTAGCCGAATATCGGCGCCAACCTAAATGCTTTGAAGCCTCCGATAACTTTATTTTTATTTTTATAACAATATACAATAGCAGAAGAATAACAAATAATGGACATGCAGACTTTTACACAATTTTAATAGATAGGTCCTAGGATAGATAGATCTTTCAAATGAATACACTTTTGGATGATGCACATTTTGATTGAACAAAGGAATAAAATTTCAACCTAAATACTTTAAGGCATAACCTTCCTCGTTACAGAAATTATTTATTGGGACACTTTCTTCACGGAATATTTTTGTTTGTATTATGTAATGATTAGATAAATAAAAATAAAGAGTCAGTATAAAATACTGAAACGAACGTTACTAATAGGAACTGTAACAATGGCTGGGACCTCTCATTAGCAAAATTGAAATCTAAAATCGCCAGCAGAAATGAGTAGAATGTCATATAACTTTTTATTACATCTACAAAGTAAAGTATCTGAGACAGCTTTTAACTACTGTAACATTGGTATGTGTATAAGTACTTGGGGAGAATTGATTGATGCATTGATATTCCATTATTCCACACCACTATTGAGTTCTATCAACTTTTTAAAATAACGTGTCCTATGGACATATTTTTGGTCAAAGGTTTAATTAAGGTGCATTTCCACTGACGATAACGTGCCTTAAGGAACTCCGTTCCAACAAGAACATATAATATATGGATGACATTAATTTATAATAATCTTGTTAGTGGAAAATATAATAGGTAATAATAATAATGTGAGTACCTACCTACCAAAGGTACAGTTAGGCAGAATAAAAATAATTTCCTCCAGCTTTCTGCCTTCAGCTTGGCACGGTTCGCACATACTTTTGAATAGAAACGAAAATTCTTCACCGGGAAAATATTGGAAATATTTTTCAGTTTCCAATCGAAGGATGCTTCAAAGTCAGGCGTGAGTGAAATAAGCTTTTCGTTTATTGGGAAACGTGCGAATCGTTCGGCGTGTTGTGCTATGTGAAATAAATTAAAAATGTTAGCATAAAGACGAGTGCCGTTGCCGTCGAAAATATTGAGTTTCGATATCTACCTATATGCTACTGTTTCTTTTTAACTTGACATCGTTTACTCTTCTTTTTCGTTTGTATCCTAAATAGTTTTTGCCTGGTTTTGCCCACATTAATGGCCGGCGCACAGTTGCGGACGGCACGGCAGAGGATTTAAAATTTAACAATTTAATTTAATAGTTATCCAATCAAAATAAGGTATATATTTCAACCAGTAATGCTCTAGAGAAAACTGCGCTGCATACTGGAAAATTAAAAACAAAAGAAAATTCAACCCCATACCCACCCACATCAACCACATACCTACTTCATAAGTGCAGATAACCTGAACAACAGTTACTTACTCGTACCTACATTTATTATGTACAGTAAGTACACTCCCATGAAATAAGGTCTGAGTAAAACTTTAATAGTAAATCCAACGTTAGTGCTGGAGTTAGTCGACTGTATCACAATGCCTTCCTCTAGCGGTTTTCATTATCTCAAGTTAAATTGTATTAGCTTTGCAGTCGTGCGTGACTGTTGCCACTCGTCGTACAATTGGTTCATTAACTAAACATGGTGTTGATTAAATTTGTATTTGTTTACGTAGTTTCTTTTCTAAATAACAATGTTTTGAATTGCCGCTGACATTGATATTGGTAAATTTCTATTCAACATTTTTAGATAAGAATAATATTGTCTTTTAGCTTCCTAGAACTCAGGGGTAAGTGCCAAAAGTGATTCTGGTTTTTATTACCTTAAAAGACAGATAAACCAATAAAATCACCACTTTAAGAAAAAGGGTAAAACACCACAGTGCAGATATTAAAAACGAAAATAAGAAAACATTTTATTTGAAATGAGAGCCAGTTCTATTCTAGGTTTTGTTGCTCATCATCTTCGGCCACATAATCACTGACGATATTAAGATTGTCATATTTAATATAAATGTCAGCTAAATGTAAGATACATGAATTCTAATCTGAATTTAAATCGTAAAGTAAAAGGTGTCGGCAAGTAGAACAGTTTCACAAGCAAATTTGCAAATATATTATCTGGGAACTGTTATTACTCAACTCTCGTGCATAGCGAACTTCGTCCACCACCATATTGCGAAAGTTTTCATTTTTCTCTAACCCAGTTATGATGCCAGAAGTACTGGGGCGGGGCAGTGTCAACTTCTTAGCCCGATGGAATTTTATGATAACCTTTTAAACTTTTGGAATTTATTTTACAGCGAAAAAAGTAACTCGACAGTGCTTTCCATCACAATTTAGGGCACCTTTAGATAATTACAACGATTTTGATGTAGAATATGTACAATGCAATGTCGTCTTATAGATTTTACAGTATAAGGTAACTATTACTTAGGTAAGTTGTATTAGGCCACTGGGTTTTTAGTTTTTTGCAATAAGGTATTAAGGTATGTTATTGTAAAAACACTTAATATTAGCTTAAAATAACCAAACAATTGATACTGCATCCAAACTAAGCCAATGTCACGTCAATAAAATAAATATAGGGGATGTTACTTGAAACACCATGTTTAAACTCGGTACTAAAACCAAGTAGTATCTACCAGTATCACGTGACACAACTAATGCATCTTTCACATCTGCATGCCATTTTACATATCAAGTAAAACATCATGCCTCTTACGAGTCATAAAGTCCGGCTCATATCTGTTGCATACAAAATTATGGCATTTTTATGTGTCCACATTCGGTCGGATACGAGCGGCACCTCATAAACCGTCCTCGCTGGCAAATTCAATTCAATATACTAGATCCTCTTTATTACATCACTTTGCATAGGTGAATTGAGTTATGTAGTAAATTTTTCTATATATTTACTTTTGTACCGTAAGTTTTTTTCTATGCTTGAGCAAACTTACAACGTAAGATTTTTTTGGCAACCGTACAAGTAAAAAAATATTAAAATTAATTTTAAAAGGTCTCACAATCATAAACATATGTTATTGGGGAAAGCAATAAGAGCGTAGCGTAGCCAATCAGCGTAGAATGAAATATTTGAAAAAATAAAACGTCGTGTTCCAAAAAATATATGCTGATACTTTGATGAGAAAATAAAATATGATAAAAACGTATCTATATTAGATTGTAACGGAAATATTTTACAAAGAATCCAAATACGAGAGATACATAATAGGTACTTAAAACAAATCATTATCTATACTAATCTATACTAATATTATAAAGAGGAAAGATTTGATTGTTTGTTTGTTTGCATTGAATAGGCTCCAAAACTACTGAACCGATTTGAAAAATTCTTTCACTAATAGGAAGCTACATTATTCCCGAAGGTTATAGGCTACTTTTTATTCCGGGAACGCGAGTGAAACCGCGCGGAACAGCTAGTAGAAATATATTTGCTTACCTATTTATCAAATAAGAAATTATGTTAAAAAATACTTAACCATTGAGGTAAAAGATTATTTATGACTACTAACTAAAGCTAACTAAAGCTTTTAAACTAAACAATTTATGATGTTTTCTTCTTTTATTTCAATCTTCAAACCTTAAATCATTCCTGAACATAGTATAAAAATCCTATTAAAATAAAAAAATAAGTTTTAATGTATTTCAGAGCCTATAGATATTTTAATATCCATAAAATAAAAACGTCAGAAAATCCCTCGGGAGCGTATATTAAGTTGGCCGAAACGAGCAAAACTTTGGGTCTTTTTTCATGGAGACATTCTGCAATATGGCTCACGTTCTAAAAGTTCAGGGGTGACCCGGTCAAAGGAGCTCAAAGAATGTAGAAGTTCTCCATTCAACCCTCATAGCTCACTTCTTGTGAGTAACGGGAACAGGTTATTGTCTTTTTGCTTTAAAAATAATTATTTTAATAGTAGGTACTTACTAAAATATGCGATGTTCATTCTATTATAATGAAATTGGAATTTGTTATTTCCGGTCTAAGTATACGACAGAGGTTTTGTTACGAAACTTTTTGATTTGTTACGTGTTATATTTTTAGAATATTAAATACAAGCTTCCGCCCCGCGGTTTCACCCGCGTTCCTGAGGGATCTTATGTTTTCCCGGGATAAAAAGTATTATATATATTAATCTAGGCTATAAACTATATATGTTCTAAATTTCAACCAAATCCGTTTAGTAGTTTTTGCGTGAAAGAGTAACAAACATCCATCCATCCATACATCCATATTCACAAACTTTCGCATTTGTAATATTAGTAGGATTAACCTAGTATAAATAATATCCTAAGTATTTATTAGTATTATTTTAAGCTTTTTATATGCATTAATCGATGCAGTTACGTCATACATCTAGAATACATATATTTTATTGGGGGAAGCTTACCGCCATCGTCGGTTAGCCCTTACAGATGGGATTAAACGGAAGGTAACTAAGCTGATGCAGTATTAGCCTCAACATAACTAGAGATTGATTTAATCGTTTCTGCTCCACTTATCTGCATGCTTCGTTCAATCTGATTAGTATTAAGCAGAACTATCATGGATTTTATTATATTTAAAATCATACTGAGTAATTAGTGTTCTAGGATATCAGAAAGATTGAGTGGTAATTAATATTTTTTATTTTTTTTATGTTTTAATAGATTTGATTTATGTTCAGTTTTAATTTATTTATTCGTTCCTATGCAAAAAGATAAGCTCTTCTTAATATTAAACTCTCAAACTTATATAATTTAATCATTAGTTAATTAATCTTATCTCTTATTTACATATATGAGTGTATGGAAGTATTTTTGTAGCTAAATGTATCAAATGCAAACTGGAAAATAAATGCTTGCAGTCACGAGAATATCTTCGTTCTTTAAAAAACCTGGGTTAAATAATCATTATAAAATTGGCAATCGAAGATCACGCAGTGTCGATATTCCATAAATTGTGTTCCTATCCTCCAAGTTAAAAGCACGTACACACTTAGCATGATACGTGCATACAATGCTCTTCCAACATTAGCTTAGTTTTACTTGCTCTGCGTTGTCTTAAGGATATTACTGAAAATTACTTCAAACACTGCATTGCACCATCTCTAGAGTCATGTTACTGTAATTAGCAAAAGCGTTTTAGTGTTTCACATAGCTAGCATTGCAAATGTGAACATAAGTTTCAATTGCATAATACTTACCCATGTATTCATGGATTGAATTTTTGACGTAACTTTGAAATTACTATAACTAGTTTTTCTAATTGCAATAATGACTATAGGTACTATTGTGCATTGCCTGTTTTAGTTATTAAAGCTATTAGATTTTCGAATGCTAAACTGATTTTAAAAAGGTTAAAAATATTATGTTATTGTTTATTTTTATTATTTCTGCAATTTTAAAGCGCAGATAATGAAACTCAAAATTATACTGACAAAAAAAAAACTACATAACATATTAGATATTTCACGTGGTATTTACACTCGATTATTTAAGAAAAAATATTATTTCAAAAAGTTGTTTGTACCCACCGTGCTAAAGTCAATAAATTGTAATTTACTGATGGTCTGCTTTGTGTGGGATTAACAAATTACAAAGCGACTGTAATTTGTTGTAATCAGCGTTCGAATCAGGAATTTAATCAAAGGGATTCCATGATTGTTGATACCGATTGAGTGAGCACATATGTAGGTACAACTTACTAGTTACCTACATATCTGCTCTACTGTATCATATAAATAAACCCGGTCTATGTGTGCGATTAAGATGTAGGTTGCTCGCTTACTACAGTTATTTGGAATAGTCTTACCTTAAGTTATTTTTCTATTACCTACCTATCATGTTTATTGTCGTCAAAAATGTATTTATATTTGCGAGTCCTGTTATCGTAGCGAGATACAATCATGACAAAATGAATAGTTGTTTTTAATTAATTTAATGTTTAAACACAAAATATTCTTCAAAATCACTCAAACTAACAAACAGTTAAACAAAAAAAAAACACTACGGCAGTTTTGGGCCAAACACTTGATTAAAAAAACTTGATTTTTTCACAGATTTTGTAAGACTGGCTGTTCCCCACGGTTCTCAGGATAAAGAGTAGCTTATGTCCTTCCACATATTATTGGCTATCTGCGAGCAAAGTTTCATCGCGATTGGTTCAGCGGCTTAGGCGTAAAAAGGTAACGCACATACACGCAGAGTTAGTTTATAATATTAGTATGGATTAACATTATTTAAGAGATAGTCACCATATTTTAGCCATTCGCCATACATTAGCCATCTGTAAGTATACAAGTGCTAAAGTTCACTTTAGCACTTGTATACTTACAGATGAAACTTTTTTTATCTATCAATCATTTACCTATTCCAACATAGATTCAACTTTTAATAAATTTACAAAGGTAAAATTATCATGAACTCTACTGTGAGGTATTTGATCGCTGTAAAATATTCATATCGGAAAATCACTGCCTTGGACGTGATCTGTTATTTTATATTCATAAAGTGAAACATTTTTTCATTATATTCACGTTTATGTTCGGCTTTTTTTACATCGTTCCTTTTCAGCCCACGCGAAAATATACCGAACATGTTTTTATACCTTGCTCTACCAATGTGGAATTTATTTCTTACTAAAAAGGTTAATGGCCAACTTAGAACTGTACCAGCTGTTCACTTTGAGTTGGCCGTCGTTGAATGACGTCAAAGGTATAAACAAAACAATGTAAACCGTGCTCATTTGCATTATTTAATAACAAAATAAGTAACGTATAAAATAGGAAAATCTCAAGTAGTAATAACAAAACACCTTAAAAACAAATTCGTCGAAACATTTGTATTAAAGACCGTTTCTGATGCAAGACTTTGTTTTGATAACCTAGTTCTCAACTTACTATAACGAGAACGCTAGTGAGGTAATTTACCTGCAGTTTGTTTAGCACTGTGCTCAACTGTACTATATTAACTAGTTTAATTCTCATCTTAAATCTACGCAAATCTCTATTATTCTTGCCAACTAGAATATAGATTTATTTACAAATTCTCTTCAGTTCAAAGAGGTCTCCTTTCGTCTTATTGAGGCCTCTCGTGACAAGAGGGCTGGCACATACTTTGCTAAAAGAATTGTCATTGCCATTTAGCGTGGCAATGCTGCCAGTCTTTTTGGCACACTTCCGCGGGGCAGCGATTTGGCACATTTTTTTTATTTATAGTTAGGTAGTTTGTAGTTTTAATTAGACATAATTATGTATTTTATTCTTCAGTTTGAATTTTGTTGTCTTTTCAAAATCTGATTGGGAATAAATTAGCGAAATTCGCCATTTACTATTAATAGGATTTTAATATTTTTTATTTTTATGGAAACATGATACGTATAACTGAGGCCCCTAATAGTGTTTTAATAGCCATTAGGTATTACATTACATTAGGTAATTTTTGCTGTAGCGTGGGCCAAGTCATTAGTAATAAAGTTTTTTGAAACTTTTTAAACCATTCATTTTGAATGTTCAATGTATTATGATGAACGATAAGAATAAGTTTGTTGGTTGGGTTTTTTATCATCAAATCTAATTGACGTTGGTGATAATTGAGATTTATATTATGTGTCTATACACACAAAGTCTACTTTCACTTTAAAATAAAGATTGCATTATTAACAAACATATTATTTTTTCTTTCGGCGGTCGACCGCTAAACGTTGAGTCGTTTAAAAATTCACCGCAGTCATTATTTTCTCCGTTGAGAAGGCTCGTGGGTATATTATTAATTATTAAAGTCCACCATCTCCCCTGGAGTCTTGATTTTAAAAGAGCCGTTAACGACTTCAAAACAATACCCGTCTTTGTTGCAAAAACACTTATTTTTAAGGTTTTCGTTCTTCATTTAGTGAATGGAAAAAATCAAATATTAGCTTTTATATACAAAAAACTTGTGATAAAGTCATAAATATAACCGTAAAAGTTTATTAAAAATAAGTAAATTGCGAAAATAAAATGATGATACAATATCATGAAATTAATATCAATTAAAGGATAACTCAATTTCGGTTTACGGCCTCGTATGTATGAAAATTACCACTTTTCGGGTAAAAATAAATAAACAGGCGTACACACCTTGCCAATTTGATTGTTGAATTATTCATGATGTCTCACACGATCCCACCTGAGCAAGGTTTGAGGGGAGAGAGGAATACGAATACAACTCGTATCGTCGCCCGAGGGGGAGTAACGAAATGGGCAACCGAGACACTGTCTCATTTAAGGGCGAAAATAAAAGCAATATCAGACCTTATTACTGTGCCCTAAAAAGCAAGTAAAGTGTCATTATGATTAAGTGCGCATAGGAAATAAAATGAGGATGGTGCAGGTGCGGCGTGTAGAACTACAGGAAAAGTAGCTGAATACAACCCTCTTCAAAAATATGAATTTTAACTGTTGTATACTTCCTGCTTTCGTTAGCCTAAAGTTTATTTATTTGGACCAAATAAAAATATTATGTACGTACGTACCTACCTATAATAAACAGACTGATTATATACTGACATTCGAAGACTGATACCTATAATTTCAAAAAAATATTACAATAATTTTGAAAATAAATAAACAATCACAATTCACTAGATTAATCAATATTTTATACTTGTATTGCAAAAGCTACTGGCCATGGTATAATTATGGCAGATGTCATAAAGTTTAATAGTAAATGTCTAGGCAAACGTCATACATACGTCACATAGTGTCATACCTTGTTGATAGCATTGTGCGTAGTGCGTATATCCCCTTTGCATTGTTTGTTTGTGAACAAGTATTGAAAATCAATTTAATATTGAAGATTTTTAATACATCTATGTTAAGATGAAGTAAATCTTCTAAAATTTCACCCAAGGTTTTGTCTGGCATAAAGAACCTATTTATACTTAATATTGTGACACGGTCAGAGTCAACGAACGGCCAAAATGGTTTCTTGTAATTTTTAGCTTAGCACCTACCTAAATATTCATACATACACAAAATTTGCATTTTTTTTCCAGCAAAATAGTGAACTTATTTCATATTCTTTATAATGGCGACAGTATATCGTCTACTGCCAAAAGCCTGTGAATTCTATGAAGAATTACAAGACCGAACTGATCTAGCTGAAGCTCGTCGACATAAGAGGTTCTTAGCTATTTTATTACTGCAACGTATGGCACGAGGGTATCTGATCAGGAAACATATTGCTTGGCTATCTAAGAATGCTGTCATTATACAGTGTGCATTCAGGGTTCATAAAGCTCGTCGAGCGTATCGAGCTGCTTTGAGAAGAGCTGTTAGAAATAAACATGGAAGACATTATGCTCTTGCAGCTAGAAAAATACAGGTCAGTTTAAGAGGATGCTATCCGCGAATGACTCCGTCCCATTGTCCCTTACTAAATGGTGACAAACGAGACAGGGACACTTTTAGTAAAACAGTAGTTGTTTTTAGTTTAATAAACTATTTCTCTTCTAATAATAAAGTTAATATTTTCATTTGAAAAATCTTTAACTAATAGGAAGCTACATTATCTCAAAGTTTATAAGGCTACTCTTTATCTCGGGAACATAAGTGAAACCGCGAGGAACAGCTAGTAATATATAATAATGACGGTAGGCAAACACTTTAATTACTGCGTTGCACATAAAATGAATATTGTTTTGAAACTAGCAACGACTACTATTAGAAGTGAATTAGGAGAAGTTGTCGCTTGTATCCTTCCGGTAGCAGTGCCTTCTGTTACTTATTAATGTTATGCATTTAATGCACATTTGCAGGCGCTCTGGCGTGGCCATTATTCAAGACGTACGAAATTCTGCTACCGCTCTTATCGTCGTTGGCTAGCAACAGTCAAAGAACGTGGAGATAGAAAAGCCGCAGAAGCTGCTGAATTTGGTATCAGAAGTAGAGCTGATGATTTAAGGATTTTAGAAGAGGAAGCAAGACAATGGCTAGCGTTTGTTGTTTTCAAACTGCATCATTTACTCAGGACCTATGTTTGCGCTGGTGTCTATTCAGAACCTGCATCAACACAACTGTCAGAATTCGAAACGCTGCTAAAATCCATCCACTACACTGAGTACATGAAAAGATTGAAACGTAAATATGATGAATTTGTTCGAAAATATCGACCAAGATTTTCGAATAAAAGATTGTTTCCAATAATAGGGAATGGTGCTGACTATTGGTATTTATCTTTGGCCGAAATGTACGAACTGACTGCTGTTAATCCGAAGAAGGAAGATACTCGTCATTTAGATATGCATCATGGTCCGCAGCATAAACAACCGTTCCTATGGAAAAAAATTAAATATCCAATTTTCAATGTAGATAGAGGTCCATTTCATCAGTTCACTTCACCTAGAACATCAACTATGCGGTCACCTCCTCCGCCAGCACCGACGCCAGATCCTGCTGGTGATACTTTACCCCATAAAGACCCTCGTTTTCATTTGTATATCAAGCACTACACGCCACAGCCAGCTCTTTTTGATTACGTCAATTTTCATATAAATATTCTTTTGACCAGGAAGTGTTCAGTGGCAAACATAGATATACAATAGGTAAATATATTATAAACTACTATTTTAATTGAACAATGAACGATTGCTTCATTCAAAATTTTTATAAAGCAACAGTGGTTTACTTCGGAACACTTGTTTTTTTTTAAATGGTTATGTATTATTTCTCCCTTTATTTTTCTTGCTCGGAAATCCGTAATCAGGCTTCTAAGTTTGGAAGGGTCGTCCGGATGTTGCGAGCCGCGAGCCTTTTGTTGTTTCGCTTTTGTTGTTGTGAATTTTACACTTGTAATTTATTTCAGGAAACGCCTTGGTGAGAAAGAAATTACGTTAAACTCTCCAAGGAAAATGTGTTTTGTAAATTAACATTTCGCTTCTGTAGGTTTTGAGGTTGGGTATTTTTATTTATTGTCTCGTATAATAAATCAGTACTCATATTATTGTAATTTCTTATTTATAATTTTTATGGAACGTAAGTATTTCAGCCAATACAAAAAAGTTAAGTTGTTTTAGCGTATTGCATATGAAATTGTTTGTGAGGAATTAACTAACTTAGAGTACGGTAAAGGTACATAAATCGACTAGACATAGTTACCTAACAATAAGAAAACGTGGTTATATGGCTGCTTTAAATTACGTATGGGCAATCTGACTGCTGTATATGACAAAAACACCTCTGCAAGTGAAAGCACTTTTGGTAGAAATAGATTAGACTTTACGTAGCACGTACACACAAAGATTTATTGATGAATTTGGAAATGCGATTATGTGACTCGATTTCATCTAGTAGTTGATAGCGTTTGACTTCATTTTCATCCAAATTATCATCGTATGACGTTTTCGTTGAAGAAATAAAAAATAAAAGCAAAAAAAAAATCGTATCGTGTGTATGACATAATGGGATCCCTTTGTTTTGCATAACTGTTTTTAATGGCATAATATTAATTTTATTTAAACAGTATTTGGCATACTGTTAAAGTAGGCATAATGATCTTTTGGGCTATATTCTATTGGACTAATATGGAGCTGCTTAAAGTTATAAGGTAATTTAGGTAAAATTATTCCTGCTCAGTAATTTATGACATTATTTTTATGCGTATCGATAGAGAACCCAGTTAATACTTATTCGCCATCGCAAAAGTATTTTATTTGATTCAATAATCGCATCACTGACTAGTATCAATAATGTTACATCGTACTACTGTTCTATTTCAGTTGCGACGATATTAATTAGTATATAAGTAATTATGTTCTACTCAACTCAACTCGTTAGTCTTCAAACTCATTTGTCTGACAATGCCAGTTTGACTCGGCAAATTTATTAGGGTCAAAATAATGCAGGTTGTGGGTTTCTGAACCGACTCCTTATTGCACAGCCCGTCTTAAGGCGGGTGCCCATTTGTTAGACGTATAATGGTTGGCCCACTTTACTTATGTGCCATGAAGATGCTAGAATGGGGTGTGATTTGCGCGTAGCGGTCCGCAGACAATTACACCAAATCCTATCATGTTATTGACAAAAGACGGTTTTGAATAGACTTCGAAACTCAATACTCAATATCGAATATGATATCTTTTGTTCCAAAATCCAAGGTTACATCTGCAAACTATAGTACTCTTGAACAATTTGGGGTTTATTTTCGGCTTCAGTTTTGGAAAGTTTATGTCAACTGTAACTGTCAGACTCGCTTGCTCTGAGGGTGTTTGGTACATGAATAATGTATGGGGTAAATTTGCAAGTGTTTCAATTTACACCCGCCGACACTCTACGTACCGTTGATACGCACAGGAGTTGTTGAAGTGCAAAAAAGAAAACAGTAGTGGCATGCGTGAAACGGGGAGTTGGAAGCCCATCATATACTCATAGCGCAGTTTTGTGTCATTTTTTTTGGTTTTATGAGCAAAAAAAGGCACGGCCTTTTCTCGAGGCCATTCGGGCCATTTTCGACCCCCCTGTAACTTTGTTGTGGAAAAAACTAGACGCCTAGACGACTTCCGCAAATTTTGATGCTAGAAGTCTGAAAATTGATATAGACTCCTTGTTGCAAAGAATAAAATACATATTTCAGGATTTTAGTCAATCATCCTCCGCATTCTAAATTAGGGGATGGAAGTTCTTATGGATTTTCCCATAAACTACAGAAAAAAGGTACGTAAAAGGGCTTTTGTCAGGTTTACTACACTAATTTACCTACTTACATTATACGAATAATTTACTATACTTATGTAGTAATCAAGCTTCTAACTCTACACGCCCTAACTCCACGAGCCCTACCTTCACCAACTCTACACCTTAGTCAAAATATGTAGCTTGGCCGTTTCACTACCGCTTTATGGGCGTAAGGTGAAAAAATTATTCACTGTTCATTACTTTTCTGTTATACAGTTACCTTTTCACGCAAACCACTGAACCGATCGCGATGTTTGGCACGCAGATAGTCTAGATAAGTATGGAGAAGGCATAGGCTACTTTTTATCCTGAGAACGTTACCGTTTTGCTCAAAATCGTCGAACTCGACTTTTACATGAGATTTTTAATTAAATAAATGCATTATTTATTTAACTACCACTAAAACCTAAACTCCTGCTGGTGTTTCACCTAAAATTGCCATGAGGTTTTTGCGTAGTGTGATATGTAGAGCAAAAATTGCGCAAGGGGGACCCGGCCTAAGTTACTAATGTTTGTCTGCTTTTCTGATTTTCATTAGGTTTTCTTAAGCGTAACTTGGGGCAAGAATACATTTTATTGAAATCAACTGATGGGAAAAATGAGTTTGTGCTATACCCAGCTATTATAGACCAACTGTGTTTTACATCTATGTGGTATTAGGTTAACAACAAAAATAGAACTTCAAATTAACGATAAAAACATGAATATTTACCACATTTTCTACATGGACTATTTTAATTTCTAGATTGTTTAAAATATTTTTTTTCTTAATTTCTTAATATATTTATTTGCAAACCATACCTAATCCGCTCCCCGCGATCCGCATTCCATATTTAAAAGACGCTGACTCACGCGCACGTTGTAGGTATAACTATAACCTTACAATGTCGTTTATACCTGACCACAATACTACCGACTTATACCACACCTACCATATAGTCTGTTCTGATGACCATGGCCAAGTGGCATTTGCGAAAAACAGCACCGAAAAATAGGTAATGAAATATTCCCGTGATACCTACCCGGAGTGCGATTATATTTAGTGCTTACTATGTAGAATCCAGATCTGTTTCCCGAGTGTTACAAGCGTTCATAGGGTACGCTAACCGCTTACCATCAGACCGGCCTTGGTAGCTTTAGTGACGTTAAAAAAATCATTTACCATCACGTGGACCGCCTTTTTAACAAACCTGAGTATAGTTTTTACCATTATTAGAAAAAAAAACTAAGATTATTCATTATCTTTTAATTCACAACATTACTCCTTACTCATTTTAATTTAAATCATTTGATTAATAAAATCTCTCTCAAGCTTGGGGAATCCTCTACTATCCTAAATCCTAAACGCGGGGGACAGCTAGTTTATATTATTGGAAGGTATAATATAGAAGCAATTTCGATATCGGTATCTGGGTTTTTTATACCAATAAGTTGTGTAGGTACACTCTTTACTCTAGGTAGGTACTCTTTTGAGTACCTACTCTTTATCTATAACATTTGAAATTGACATTTCAGTGCAACAAACTCTTACTTTGCTTTGTTTTGACTACTTTCGAAAGTTTTTTTTCCACGTGTGTATTTGAACAGAATCTATCTACTAATAATAAAGCTGAAGAGTTTCTTTGTTTGAACGCGCTAATCTCTAGAGTTACTGGTCCGATTTTTAAAATTCTTTCACTAATAGGAAGCTACATTATCCCCGAAGGTTATAGGCTATTTTTAATCCCGGGAACGTGAATGAAACCACGGGGAACAGCTAGTATTACAATAAAAACTTGTACATAGTATGTGATAGTATGGCGTTTAAGGGTTTAAGAACCATTTGAAACACCTCTAGTCTATTAAAAAATCTTTATTGTTTATAATTATAAATAATATCTTATCGTATCTTTGGGTTACAAAATTAAATAAAATGATCTAATGCGTATCGTGCCATTTCATATTATTTCTTGACACATTAATAAAACAATTATTCAATGCGACGCAATAAAAAGGACCTCAGCAATATTGTTTAGCCACGTAATTGTGAAACATTTTCGTGTAGGACAAAGGAGCATTCCCTCAACTGCATTCCTACGATTCCTTGGCGGAACCTCGAGTAATTCCCGGCAGAACTTTCCAATCGATATCGCTGACTTGAGTGCTTCCGTGATCTGTATGAAAAATGTGGAACGTTGGGTACGCAGTAATTAGTGAGAGACGCTCGGGCCCGCGGCTAGGGCGACACGTGACGTGGCATGTGTGTCGTGTCGACCTTTTGTCTGGAGGTGTTGCAATATTGTCGAATGAAAGAAAATTGCTAACTTGAGTCTTGAGAGGGGACGCGTTTGATACTGCGAGGGAAACCAGCTAAGTGTATGTTGAGCAAAGAGAAAATGTGTATTTTCACACGTTTTTTTTATTTTCTCTACAGAATTGTTGCCATTATGTTAAGTGGTACATAATTTTCCATAGTACATACAAGCTCTGCATGAAGAATATTCCAGGATATAATTAGTAGAAAAATAAACGAATTTAATTATAAAGGCTATTGAAAAATGGTACTGATGCAAAAGTTACAATTTCAATTTAATACGAAAAGCACTAAAGGAACCTTCTAAACACGAGGGTTTTCAATTTAGTGAAATTTTAGTAGTGAAAGTATTTTAACGGCTGCATTGAATGAAAACTATAAGTGGGGTGCAATATTACTGGTAGTTGCAATCGCCTCACTTTCTACTTTCCGTTCATCTAGTAAAAACGCTAGCGCTTGTGAAGCGCGCTGCCTGAGTGCTATCGAATTTTCCGGTCACTTCGTTCGATATTCACTCTGCTATTTTGATGAAAAGCACTGTATTGCATTTTTCAATGCCGAAAGTTGCCGCCGTTACAAATTTAAATGAACTAAAAATAGAGCGCGTTATTTAATTTTTCTTTTCATTGGTTGTCACAGTGAAAATAATTTTATTTTAAATGGCAATAAAAGCAGGATTTCATCCGTAGAGTCAATTGTTTTGTGTATTTGAGCTTTTAACCAATTTATTTTTCATTCTCAGTAGTACTCAGTATACAAGGGTACCTATATTATTTAAGTCTAACATTTTATGTGATAAATATAATTATTTATAAAATTAAATTAGTAGTAATATGATTAAGTACACTTATACAATTTTGTTGTGAAAATAATGAAAATTAAATGTAGTTTATTGTAGCAAAATACATATTATAGTACATTTTTACACATTATAGGTACATCCATTA
The DNA here is from genome assembly GCA_963555595.1 of Tethea ocularis. Taxonomy (NCBI): domain Eukaryota; kingdom Metazoa; phylum Arthropoda; class Insecta; order Lepidoptera; family Drepanidae; genus Tethea; species Tethea ocularis. The sequence goes on along the minus strand of OY741972.1, from coordinate 4,797,285 downwards.
GATTAATGCTGTCATATCAAACATAATGTAATATCTTGTATTTTCCCATACACCAACGCGTCAAATAGCCGAACAAACTAAAAAGCGATCCTTTGCTACTTGAAAGCGTTGAACAGTACTCGTCGCGACACATCACATTTTCACTACGTGTGAAACGTATAAACAAACAACTAGTCGTATAGTTGCCGTATTGCCGCTGCCAGTGAGGTGTGAGAGTGGCTCGGATGCCTTGAAAGGACCTGGTTTATAGTGTAGTGTACGTTATGACGAGCGCGTCGCCGCCGCCGCGAATGAACTAAATGCATTGCTATTATGGCTACGCATTAGTGTAGTTATTTATAAGTATAAGTTACAGTTTGATGATGCAACTTTGTTAATCGTAATTATTAGCACCGCACGTATTATCTATTGATTATTATATAAATGTACATTATTTAAATTCATATATTGGTTCCTTATCAATAAATAACGGACAGCAACCAATGTAAAGATCTTTAATATTTTGAATGCAAAATGAATACATAGATAAATCGCTTTGTTTGTTTTTATAGAGGGTTGTTTGTTTTAATCTCGTAGTAGGTACTTGTTTCGGACACTTAGACACATAAATTGGACATAAGTCTCTCAGCAGGTCCTAAATTAAATAAATGAGTTGGATAAAGCAGCAATATTATACGTGTAAATTAAGTAGGTACCTAATCGTTAAAATATTCAGAAATGTACCCCTAACCCATTATCATTGCTCATTAGCAATATATTGCAGTGCGTTCTTAAATCTCATTCATATTTCACGCTTTCATGAAAATGGAAATCCGAGTCTTATGAAATGTAGTCATGACGTGAGACGTGCTACGAAAAGCTAATAATCGTAGGCGTTCTACATTTACGCTACAGCTACAGCTACGAAATCGCGTAGGCGCGTAACATGAAATTTATTTGCTTTTACCCGCAATGTCTCCTTAATCTCATACTGTGAACGTCGAATTAAAATAGATCAAGGCAAAAATTAAGAAAAGATTCCGTTGACGCACTCAAAGGTAATTAAGGCTTATTTAAATTTTCCACCATTCTTTCTTTTGATTGGTACTCAAAATACATTTATTGCTATAAAAGGATCTCGCTAAATAAAGGGAAAAAATAATTTTAATTTCAATTCAGAATTTAATTTGTTCTTGAAATAATTTAAGGTGAAACGTTCGGTTGGAGCGCGAAATTCAAATTCAAATCTTGGTAATGGTGATACCTACTCAAAACCTCTTGAAATTTTGTAGGTGATGTACACTATCTGAAGTATTTCTTACATACCCAACAAAAACTACCTTGTATTTATACCTAGAGAATACTCATAGATTATCATTATAATTATTAATAATCCAGCGTACCCTAAATACGCACCTTTATTTACATAATATTGCATCCTTAATTTATCGGGTTATGATATTATTGGTGTCACCACGTGTGACGTCATATTAATACTACGTCTCATCCGTCGACAGTACGTTATTAATGATGCGAGTAATTATGCCGTGACTAGACGCAAGAGTTCTCATTACACAAGAGGAATACGATTCTAATTACGTGTTTAAACATGATTTATCATCATTAAAACTTCGACGTGCTAATGAAAGTTGATGAGAGCCTCTCGGGGCCGATACGTTTTGTGTCAATGTGTCTACTGTTTACTGGGATTTATGTAATGGATAGCTTTCAATGACATTTTATAAACGCAACGAGGTATTTTTTGGTCATCATTATATGTGAGGTATTTTTGCTTTGATTTAAACACACTGCTTGTACGTAGTATATTATTTATTCTATGACACTGCTATGCAGTTTGCGACACAATATATGAATATAATTATGTTGCTTTTTTAGTTTGTATTTTGTAATCGAAGTTGAATTCACTAATAAAATAAAAAAAACATTGTTATTGTTTACGAGTAGCTCGTAACATATCTATGAGCACTACATACACTATACTCGACTAAAATCGGAAGTGTGGCTATATCCAAAATTCATTGTTCCGGAAACTCATATCACGCGACTACCGCCGCTCTGTTACAAATAAAATATTCCGCTTTACACATTCTTCGCAATAAATTCATCTTACTTGACGTCACACATGAGACAAACGCACCATAACTCAAACATACGGACGGCTATAAACAAGCCGAGAAAGATACGACGTCACAGTCCTGAATGCACGCAAGTGACGCAAAACACACGGGCCGTGACCGTCGTGTGACGTCATTTGTCTCTGTCACTCAGTTGTAACGGTTCCGGTTGGTATAAATCAGTCACAATGTTGACGAAACTTTTAGTGAAGAATAAAAAAATATATATCTTAAAATAATGGGTGATTCCCTTAATTATTTACCTGTCTAAATGGGGTGATTCCAGTGATTATCGTATCGATTGCAACTGATAGAGAAAACTGTAACAGCGGGTTAATGGCATACAAGACTGCTGTATATAGTATGATGTTATTGTACGTTTTTTTGGTAAAAAAATACGAGAACACTTCTATAATTCACTACTTGCAAAGCTGAAAAAAAAAACATAAATCATTGTCAAAGTAAATAGCTAAAAATATAATTTATGGGTATCGTAAATTACCTTCTTGAAGCGACTTACGTCAGCTTTGTCTTTCCTTATATTCCGCCGTCAACCCTATACAGGTCGTTGTAAAACTTTTAATATTTCCAGAAGAGTTGACATCTCTTTTAATTTCCTTTTCGCTGTGTATATTTTTTGCCACATCAATCTTGGTAGCATAGGCTTCGCTCTTTATTAAATTTACCAAAGCGTAAACTGTTATGTATTAGGTTCGCGGTGTCACGTCTTTAGATTAATTTTAACTCGTGTCAAATTTACGTAGACTTACGATAATTATCCACGTGTCACTTATGCTAGTGTCAGGCATGTGCCAATTTATGGTCCTGGATAAATGTCTTCCAAATAATGAGAAAATTTGTGTGGAATTTTGATACTCAAACACGTAACGGTTGATTGAAATGAGATGAAATTTTCCACATAATGTAGGATGATTTTGGGAGGGTATAGTAGGTCAACAGGGCATTATTAATTAGGTACAATAAGAGTGGAAACAATACAAAAATACGCTTCAACATGAGTCTAACTGAGAATTTATTAGATTACTCGAGTACTGAAATAGGTATTTCACCCCATTACTACGTTTCAGAGTGCGAGTAAAGGCTTTTTCCCAGATTTATACTTTACATACCTACTCAAAAGTAACTTGTAGGTATAGATCATATTTAAAAAAAAAAAATATCCTGCTTCTTCGGTAACGCGAGTAAATTCTCGGGATGGAAACTAGTGACAATCATTTGAAATTATAAATTGTCATCGTGATTTAAAGTCCAAATAATTGATATGTAAAGAAGTCCTTCTCTACAGTCACTAAAAGTTAGTATAAATTTGAGTCAAGTGCAGTGAGTTTTATGAAAAATGTGTTTTTTTAGGTCCCCCCGACAAAGTCGTGGTATGCAGATTGCAAGTACGTGATCTGAAAGTCAATGCCCGCGACCTGCTCCTGACAAGCCGATTAGTGGCTTATGGCTAGTACGGTGTCTATCACTTTGACGTATGCAACGCCCTCTATTCGTTTTATTTTAATCTTTATTACGCGATTACAATAATTTACATACTATGGACATAGACATTGTTTTTAGTGAGCTAAAAAGTTATTTTAGTAATATCGAATAGGTACCTAGTCAATTAATTTTACGTTGAAACGTATTTAATTTGTTGTTATGGAAATATTTTAGAGTTGATTTCAACTGGATTTTTTTTACCTGTATTCTTCAATGCATCAATAACACATTTCAGGTTTCAAATAAAATCAGAAACATATGTTGCCGTCAATGAATATAATTTATGAATGTATTCCGGTAATTAATTTGTCAATGTAACATAGATTAATAAAATAGTCGTCAACCAAAATTTGTTTGGTGACAAGAATTAATTGAAACCTATGACGCGGCCGCCAGCCGTGGTGCCGTCTGTTCGGAGCTTTAATTAAGGAGCTAATGTACTGCCACTACGGATACCGGCGACTGAAGGATGTGATTGATGACACGTGTATATACATACGCTCACACAAGTATTGATACCACATTCACCACTACCTCAGTCATGACGCTCCAAATATATATTCAACTTTTAACAAAAAGAGTAGAACCTCCTTCAATGACAATAAAATTAAAATGGGACCAGCTATACTGAACCCAGCGCAAAAATAATTACTAAAATCGGTACATAAACAAAAAAGTTATGCGTGATTGTTCACGCATATTATAGTATAATGTTTGTGCATTAAAATAAACTAAATTGAGAACCTCCTCCTTTTTTTGAAGTCGGTTATAAATCAGTATCTTTGTTGCTAACTGTACCTACTGCCACATGCTGAAATTCGACGGCAAATTATTATTTCATTTTGTTTCTGTCAACGATAAATGGATTAATCCCTTTGGTACTTGATTTCGTAGGTAGATTTTGCGCTTTGTGTAAGGTATTAAACGATAAACTGTAAGTTTTACCGTTTATAAAGGAAAATGGAATTTGTTCTGCATTATTATATTTTTATTTGCCACAAGTTCGTCTTGCAGCTGCAAAACTGCAATAAAACATCGTTTTAATTATTTAACTTCCATGCATTGGAAGATTATTAGTGGCATTTGAAGGTACCTTGATTTATTTACTAGCTTCCCCCCCCCGCGGTTTCACCCGCGTTCACCGTTTAGAAATAACGGTCTTCGTTACGCTAATGTGGTAGCGAAGCTTATTACAGGTTGCTCCGTTTGATCCGTTATCTAACTAAGAATAGGGATGATGACTGGATCAAAAATAATTAATTCTGTATAGTCCGTCAGTTAGGTTAACAAAAAACATTGGATACGTATTTTTATTTTATCAAATCAATATGAATTTACAAAGATAAGGCGCATCAATTTTCGTATCTGTAAAAAGTTTACTCAGACGTGGCGTCACGCGAAATTTTATCTTCGTTATATTTTGTTTTCGGAACTAACATATTTTTTGCTAATCTAACTGACGGACTAATTAGATTTTTTAGTCATCTTCCCTATTGATGTTTACAAGAAAATCCATTGCATATTGTTAGTCAATGTAAATCCAAGCATACTAGATTTAAATTACCTATATAATTCATATGTATGGAGACAGGAAGAGGTTAACAGTACGACGTGAATAATGACGTCATATAGCACTCAGGATGTGACCTCCCACGTCATTGGACCGGGAATATTGAGAGCTCTTATGTTTCCGATGATGTATGAATGATATTCGCATTAAATGTCAGTGTCTATGCACTTATTAATTACTAACTATACACCGCGGTTTCACTCGTGGCTTGAGAATAAAAAAAAGTAGCCTATTAAGACAATCCGGGTTAATGTGGCATCTTATTAGTGAAATAATTCTCTAGGAAATTACCCAAACAGAAAAACATTACCCCTCTTATGTGAGACAGTTTAAAGTTACGGTTGTAAAAAATGCTTATTCTAAGTTTTAATAGTCTAGTAAAACTCAGGTTTTAAACATATCTATCACTTTTTTACGTCACATACCTAATATGTTTTTGTCATAATGTTTTTCATACATGTAATTTTTTTTTCATTTATTTTATATACTTAGTTGTTGTTTCTAATGATTTTAATTTATGAAAATTGTTTTTAACTTTAATAGGTATTTAATAATGTTTAATATCTATGCTGTTAGTGTACCTTTTAAAATAAATGAATAAATAACAAAAAGAGCTGGGGATCTTAAAAACTGGGTTTTTAAGACTTCCTTTAAACTATCTCACGTAATAAGGCAGTAAGGTTTATAAATTAGTATACATTAAGAAATTGCCGGAGTATTTTTTATTGAGTAGGTACCTACCCAAAATACGTTTTAAGTTCTCATCTAATTTGCAAGGCCAATAGATTCATTGTTCCAGCTTGCAATCTTTAAGAGGTGTTATGAGTTTCATTATTTTTTCGTGTTTCCCACTTACAGAGGTTAATATAAACAAGACATCGTATACTGAGTCAATACACTTTTTATATTGACCTTCTTATTTTCAACGTCAAATCACGTGGCAGATTTGTAATTTTTTAATAATTTCGGCTAATCTTAAGTCTTTTTATTCACATGCCAGGAGGTATGAATGATATTATAAATATACCTTTATGTCAATATGTATAAATCAATCTTGTGTATCAAAGCAGCCAAGTCCCTATAGTCTCCAAGTCATTGAGGAAACTGGCAAGAAGCCAGTTGTAAACAATTCTATCCTAACAATTTGTCAGCACTGATTGACCATTACAAATGAATCTACGATTTGTATTGTTGAGAGTTATCAATTCTATATACCTAATAAATTCTATCATAGTACACTCACAGCATAAATACGTAATAACGTTGGTGTATGGAAGGTTTTTTAAAACTAAATCCCAAAGGAGATAAAATGGCAAGACAATGATAGCTCAGTGGTAGTGACGTCGAATGCCCTGACGAAGGTCGCGAGTTCGTATCCCATATTAAGCTTTCGGTAAATGGAAATTGTCAGGAAATTATAGTACGACTGGGTACTTTGTAGAACCTGCCTGCATGGCTGGCTACTATCGGCAATTGTAAACCTGTCACAAAGCATCTACCAGTGAGTACGACATCTGCACTTGAGATCCATTTCCCTTCTCGGCTTTCTGTGCTTACTAACCTCGGCAATATCATCACTGACCCTGGTGAGATTGTGATTGTGACGAATATGTTAGAGTAAAACAATATTTAAGCATTTATTAATAACTCCTTAGGCCCAATTGCACCAACATCGTATAGCACTATAGCCGGGTTAAATATGTAAATTTGACAGATTATTTACACAAATTCTACCACATAGCTATTTAACCCGTGGGTTAGTGTTATACGACGTTGATACAATTGGACCTCACTCATAATAAAAACCTAAACGATGAACTTTGACCTATATCAAACAATTTAGATTAGCTAACTACAAAGGGCTTAATTTCTAAAGCTATCATACTGTCTTTAGAAAAGCAAATGAAATATGCTTTCATTTAAATTATGAATCCCTAGCTTTATATATCCGCTTATTTCGAGCCTAGAGCCTACTTTGTTTAATTGTTAGAGTTGCGTCAGTTTTGCCGAGTGTTAAGTCGTTAAGTATGCCGCACTTTGCGTAGGATGTACCTAACCTTCTTCACATGTCTGACAGTGGATCATGCTTGATAGAGTATATTACACTAAGTAGATTAGGTAATTTTTTTTAAATACTATTAAGGAAGGAAATAAATATACGGCCCACCTGATGGAAAGTGCGCTTGCAACACCAGGGTTCTTGAAGAACTTTATGCTGTACTCCCTCGAAAAAACCACGGTGGGGAGCTCATTTCACAATTTGAGTGTCCGCTGTAGGATGCGCCTTTGAAACGGTACAGTACGAGACCATTTTACCTACCATACCTACTGGCCCCGATTCTGTTGTTTAAAAACTAAACAAAAATCTCATCTATATCTCTACGAAAAATAAAAGAAAATTTTAGTCCTGCTAAATTAGATTTATCAACAATTTAAACACCTACAAATTTACCATTTCTGAATTCAATTCAGATATTAAGCTGCACATTTGGCCAAATCAGTATCTGGCATGTTTGTGTTATCTAATATTTTAGTCTAGACACCAAAATAGACTCACTAGAGTCTAACCTTTGATGGTATTAAAGTAATCTTTATCTAGTCTAGCTTGAACCACTAACCCAGTGTTACATAATTCAATTTTATTACATTAGGAAATTAAGAAGATCACGATGTAGGTACAACCTAATCCTCTGGTAGTGTTGGACATTTTACCCTAATGCGTGTAACGAAGACAAATTGAGCTCACCTGTCTCAGAGAGTATGTGGCCAGGATTACAAACTGCCGGGACATTACGGGATCTTATAAGAGTTTATTACTGAAACATAAGATTCCTTTCGAAAGTTAATTAGGGACTACTTTTTGTCGGTACTATATAATAATTATAACGAAGATGACCTGAATAAAAATAAGCTCTAATTCTATTTAATACAATACATTTATTTAATTTTATAACCATTTAAACTGATATGCATTTAGATTAATCCATAAAAAATGTGTAAGTAGCCTATGACTTATTTATTATTTACTCAAATTTATCAACAAGCATAAAAAATATTTTATCCTACAAGCGTTATAACGATTATTAGTTAAATAAAATGTCCCCTTATCATTTGTAAAAACGAAAGCAAAGTGGAGGGACAATCAATAACATCTGAAAATGTTTTTCCTGAAATTTCTATGAAAGCGCCATCTATGCGACTGTTCTTACAGGAGTTTGTATTAGTTCAACAGTTTTCGTACAGAGGCGCTGTAGTACTGAATATTTTCCACGATGACTCAGGGTGTTGGTTATATAGTTTCGTGTACCCTCACCTAGATGGCGCTAATTCAAAACAACTTATTTTTTGTTCTATTGTGTAGTAGAGGCATATTTTTTTTTGTCAATATAGTCAACATCAAAAATAAATATATTAAAGGAAATAATAAAGGAATCCTATTTGGGTGCGGTTTATTATTTAAATAGTAACTATATGCATATGTCGGTATATATTTTTGTTTAGTTTTAATTTATTAGTTGCATTATTGTGTTCGCAAAGACATAACATATTAAATTTCATGTAGTCATTTAGTATTAGAAAAATAAATTAATAATTATACTTTCTATGAAATTATTTTCAACTGTTTATTTAAGTTTTTCTAACAATAGCAAAACCAATAAAACCAACATTACAGGATTACAGAAATTTTATTGATACTAGCAAAGAATAAATAATATACTATACTAGAGTTTACACTACAGGTTATTTGAACCTGCACCTTATTTAAGGTATTTTATTTTTATTCAAAACATCTAGGTACATTTCGTATTATTATGACCATAATAAATAACAATATTTTACAGTTATGTAGGTAAATACCTAATAGTTGATAATAATTAGAAAAATACCACAACACACATGTTATTAACCGCCATATATTAAAGTGCAACAATTAGAGAATTAAATACCTGGCTAACAGGGCTGTAAGGTTCGCAAAAAATGCAATTACTTAGATAAGGTGACCATAACAGACTTGTCGCCATGTAGATTCTGAGAACTAAGTTCGTGCTGTGCGTGTAAATTGTAGACTAGGATCACGACTAAATGGGTGGTCCTTACCTTAATCAATGTTAGGTAAAGAACGTTTAACGAGACTTTGTTAGTTGTGAAATTTTAAATGCTTTTTAATCATGAAAAATTTCAATGGTCAGTTAATAAGGTTAAAGGTTTGTTTGTTTAAATTAAAACAGCTCGAATTCATAAAAATAGCTTTAGTTGTTGTTCTGAGATGCCTCGGGTGTTGCAAGCATAGGTATATAATATAGGCTACGGTAACCGCTTATCACCAGGTGGACCGTATGGTTTTTTGGCGACTAAATAGTATTAAAATTATTATATATTATGTTGCAAAAAGTGACTTTTTGCATTTTTTTTGCTATGATTCTATATTAGTAGAATATTGCAAAGTACTTTAATATTCGCTACATTAAAGCTAACTAATAGTCATAAGTTAGAGTTAAGAAATATTTGTTTGCGCGGGCATAATGTTGGTGGTCTTTAATTCGTGGTTATAAGATGTAGAAAACAAAAAAGCAGTAGGTAAGTAATCTTACAATTTAAAACAAATCTGAAAACATACCTCGAGTCAATAGCTTGTAGCATTCTTTAATAATAAAAAATAAAAAAAACGTTACCTCGTAATCTAAAAAGAAAAATGCTTTATGTTTAAAAAAAAACTACTTACCGTTTTTATTTTATTTAGATGAAGCAGTTTACTTTAAAAACAACCCTAGAAACTAAGCAAGTGACATACATTTTCTAATTTGGAATATCGAAATTCTTAAATATTTGATGTGATTCAGCCTGCTCACCTGATATGATTTTCCAGGTCGATTATGTGGGAAAATATCCCACACTAGGTTAGCACGTACGTTGTCTTCCCTTTACAGCTCGGTTACCCCATTACGGGTTATTGGAATGGCGAAAAACGTAGCCAGACCATTGCCAGTTCAAATAAAATCAAACTTTTATTTGCAGAAATATGATTGGGTACAGTAACATATGAAAACTAGGTCTTACTATGTTTGAGAGTTTTTGGAATACTTTGTGGATATTAAGCCTCGTTCGTTTGTTAAACAATAAAAAAGTATAGAGAGTGTTTCAAAATTCGTTAGTAATGGAGTAATTCAACGTTTTTAGTTTGATTAAAAATAAGCTGTGCTATGTGGGTGACTACGTAGGTACATACATAGAAAAAGTTAAGTCTAGCTCTCAAACTATAAATATTGCTTAGGTTAGGTTGCTTCTGTAAGCCCGGAGGAACTTTATCGTAGCCGCAGTGGAATTAAGCAATTACATGCAAGTTCTGAAAACTTTCCAGGGTGAAATGAGGAAAACAGAAAATGCCAAACATCGTTTTATTTCCTTACATTTGCAATTCAATGGGTCTGGCTATTTTAAATGACTTTGGAACGTCAGTATTTTCCAGCTATTACAATTAAAAGATAGCAAAAAAGAGTTATTTTAGCAACACAGAGAGTAGGTAAACAGTTTAAATAGTCAAACTCAAACTCAAAAATTATTTATTCGGTTTAGGCTCTGTTATGGATCTTATGAACATAGTGGATCATAATAATCAGAAGAATCATCATTTGAATTATTTTGAGTTAGTTTCAGTTATATATTCACAATCACTTTCTGGGAAGTAATGAGGAGGACAACGGCAGTGGAGCAGTAATTAAATATAAGTATCCAGGCGAATAACTTCCTACAACCATTTATATCAAAGTCGTAAACTGTTACTGATAGCTGAAATACAAATAATATTTCAAAAAACATTATAGTGGTTAAAACTAGAGCTAAAAATTGTATTACGCTAGTAGTTTAATGCATCATAGTTCTGGACGATGCTATTATGTAAATAGGTACGTTTGTGCATGACGCACGAGCAAAACTTTACACAAAATGAGTTTGCGAATGCATGCGACGGGCTTAATATTCTGAATACCACACGAGTAGACCACGAACGGTCTTAAATTAGACTTGGTAGTTTGGAAGGATTTTTTATGCTCGTTAATAGAATTATGACATAATACACAAAGGTGTACATTGTCATGCATAAGTCATATTAAATAGTATGCAAACGCACATCCTTGGCAAATAAAAAATACGTCCAAAGAAATGAACAAAATAAACGAATGCATCGAATCTAATCTATCTAATAAATCTATTAAATCTAACCTTTAAACGAGCAATTCTTGTACATATATTATATATAATCTGAATCTCAGAAACGGCTCCAACGATTTTCATAAATTTAGTATGCAGAGGGTTTCGGGGGAGATAAATCGATATAGCTAGGATTCATTTAAAAAAAAAACGAGCAAAGCTCGGTCAACCAGGTATTAGTTATTATCAGAGAAATACTACTGCAAGAATAAAGCGTTTCTAATTCGACAATTATACCGTGTTGCGCATCCATAGTATTGGGGACACCAAAGAGAATGCAGCGGTTGTCGAATTGAAACTGGAATTGCTAACAACAGAAAGTGCTTGGAGAAACAATGGGCGGGATCTAATTGCGGGGAGCTCAGCAGGCGGGAACGCAAACGGGATTCAACGCACCGCAATCCACGGAGTTCCGCTACCGGCATCGCACCGCAGATGACCTGACTCAAGCGTGCAGAATGCGATAAACCTGAAGGCTTAATCAACGTTCGAATCAATATATATCTAGTACCAACTACGCCTAAAAGCCGGAACTTGATTTCAATTGCGTTGTTATAACGTGCATGTGAATTTAGATACGAACGAATTATTCAAATACGAACAGTATTTCATCCGAAAATTTTTTTTGTGTTAGACAAACATAGAATTTAGTAAAAAAATCAAATTTTTGATTTATTCGACCCACAGTTGACGCAAAAAATGTACCTACTAGATAATTTTTTCATGGGTCGTTTGTAATTTGTTAGAAATATGAATATTTTTCAACTCCCGAGCTCCATATGCCTGAGTTTGCGTTCAAGTCATTCAATTATGCAAAGCTACCATTTGTTAACAGATTTTGGGGTAATTCGGTAAATGTCGAGTTGGTTTTATGCTAATCAGCTTAGTGTCCGTTATTTATGCGTTACATGCTTACAAACATTTCACAGTATAATGTGCCGTTCCGCTGATAACGTTATTTCACGCAATTAATTGCAGTAACACTCACTGCCATATGATTTAAAGGGTTATTAATATTCGTTCAAATTGTTTTTGTTTAACTGTTGTTTTGTTAATTTAATGCAAATAGATGATAACTGCGAATTGCAGAGGACACTTCCGCACTGGAGCGGACTGTTGCCAATTTTTCAGTTACGTACTATAGATAAATCTATGATTTATTATTAAAAAATATTGATTTGAGGTAAAGTTTTGTTTTCTCGCATTTCCGGTATATACCTATAATAATATTTGCTATGTCTATTCCCAAGATGAATACTTTTTATATTTCTATGCAACTGTTTATTACTGGCATATAGTGTAAACAACAAAACATATTGTATTGTATTGTAAATATATTTTTTCAGATCGTATACCTACAAAAAAATTACATGAACTGCATTTCATTAGTCTTTTCATACATAGTTATCAATAATATAAAGTTTTCAACGAAATGCCTACGTTATAACAACAATGAAAATTGATAAGAAGCCTCAAACACCAACTTTTGACATGCAAATAAAAGCAACAAACTTATCGGTGCTCGAATACCTACACCTCCACAAATTGAATGTCAGGTATCGGATTACTTTCAATATTGATTGTCGCCGGCACTGCGGGTTTGTGTTGTAGTGGTTTCATTACAGTCACTATAGATGGCGCTTCTGTGCCGAGTCGTCGCCACAAAAAGTGAGCAATTTTCTGATAGTCATCTGACACGAAAATGGTTACGTTTGACATGCCATTTATATTTCCATTTGTCAAACAATACGTGCCAGCAGTCCGTGGGCGAGACGATCTATCAGAGGGTAGTTAGTAGATAAGACAGTGCCTAACTTTATTACCTGGCCTAACTTTGCGCACTGTCTGCGGTTTTTCGGTTGCGTGACCAAATTATATAGAATATTATGTCCGTACTGTCCGTTCAGTTGATTGATACAAGTAATAACTGCTTGATATAATGTTTTGTGAAAAGATAATAGAGTTTTACTTAATAATTAATTCTTATAATTGATTGATGCCTCTGTGGTTGAACCGAAGACTTAGCTTAGATTGAGCACGGAGGCCTGAGTCCTGGCACAGATTATGTATATACCTGGGTTTGGATTTTGGGTAAGGCACAATTTACATTTTGCTGTTTCGAAATGATTAGGTACCTACCTGTTGCCCGGGATTGCTAATATACCCAAAGGCCCAAGTAGCCATTACTGCGAAACATTCATTTTCTTCGGTCAAATATGTTTTGAAATTATTTAGGTATCATCACCAATATTGTTATAATATTTTTTTTTTACTTGTTCTTTTTTGTTTTATCCTGTTTGTGGTGTAAACAATGATATTTAATGAAGATTTAATTAAAACATTGAGTTGAAGATTTTTTTTGGTCAGTTAACTTGACGACGCCAAGACTATGGTTCGCAGGCAAATTCCAAATTTGACTTGTTGTTAGCTAGTTTTTTGCCGCCCCTAATTCTAATAAAAAACGACTGGAATTATATCTCGATAATATTTCTTTTATGATGATAATTTAAATTGATATTATTATATGTATAAATATTTTTATATTGTTTCAGATATCGAGTAAGGATAAAACAATGAAGATAGGTATGTAATTTTACCAATAAAATAAATTAAAAAGTTTTTGTTGATGTTTGTTAATTAATCAAGCAATAATGACTAAATCGATTTTATATAAAGCTGGACACTTAGATAGCATATCTTGAAATAATATACAGGGTACTTGTTCCTGAGAAAACAGCCTTTGAGACCGCAAGTAAGGCCGCGGGTCAGAATCTAGTACCGTGATAATTATAGGTATACTTAGGTTCGTTGTACTGTAATTACCTAGACATTGTCTAGTCAGTGATTGTTCTACAATTATTGTATAATTTATTACTCCTAGTAATGGAGTCTCTAATGGAGTATGTCATTACCATATTTATATTTAAAAGTTTACTTAACACGTGTTCAATACTACATCAAACCATAAAATATCTTAATCTACTAATATTATAAATGCCAAAGTTTGTTAAGATGTATGGATGTTTTTTACTCTTTCACGTAAAAACTATAGAACGGATTTGGATGTAACTTGGCACACATTTATTTTTGTGACCCAGGGAAATCCTCGTGGATGAGAATCCCTCTGACATAACCCGCCGCTCCGGGGGGAGTGGCCGGGTTATGTCAGACACTCTTACTGACTAAAATCCTGGGGTTTTCCTCCTTTCGCCATGTGACGGCGGGCCTGCGGGACATTCCCTTTCGAACGGCACATACCCTGGAATAACATATAGACTACTTTTTATCCCGGGAAAACATAAAATCCCTCGGAAACGCGGGTGAAACCGGGGGACAGAAGCTAAGCTTGGGCGTGTTATCGAATCCCGCTCAGGAGTTAAATTTCCGTGCATAAAGCTGCTTGTCTGCCGCGACCCAGGAAATGAAATGAAGCACTCCATCACATCATAATATTGAGCCCAACGATGTTAATTGCTGAACATGGCCCATGTCCGAATGATTTCTACAACGCCCGGTTTAGGCCGCTGTATCCAGCGCCTACCAGCGACTCTGTCCAGTGTCTTACTTAGTCTACACAAAATAAACTCAATATGATAAGATTTTTTTTCATTAACATTATCTTCGAATATACACTTTATGGAGGTACCTACAGACATGCATGTAGTGTATTAAATATTCTTATGTGTTTAACTAGAATGTTAGCAAGCAACGACCTGCCTATTAATTAAATAATCAATAAGAGCATACTACTCATGGTTGACGACGCAATGCTGCAGCTTAACGATTCTTTATTCATAAGCTAATTAATTTTTTTTTATGAAAAAATGGTTCTTGTATAAGTAATACTGCCTTTGAAGTGGCTAATAACATGTGTAGTTATAATGTGTTAGCCTAATTATTTTTCAAGCTTTGGCAATAGATGGTTTATTTTTATTGTTTCGTATGTTTTCTCAATCAATAAAAGCCAATGTATATTCTTTAAAATAATAACAATAATACTAATCCACATCTCTCAGATTTGCGTTGCACTAATTATATTTGGTTTGTACGAGAAAGGTATCTCGAACGCATCTTTTACACGACTGCAAAGAAGAAATGTAATATTTTCAAGATTCATGTATGTATGTAAATTATTGTAAATGTCTTTATTCCATCATAACTTTTAAATGTCTGAATAGATTTGGATGAGAATCGTTAGAATCCTTACATTCCGAGTGACACTGGCTATAATTCGATTAATTTTTGAAAAATGTAGGCATTCTTTTTTTAATACTTGTGTTAATGGCGACTTATTATTATTATTATCTTTAGCTTATGACGCAACGAAATACCCTATTGTGTCCCCTTTACCTGCAAACTTGTAACAAATATACACATAGCATAACTATAGCTGTGCCTATTTAAGCTCCACCTACGAATACAAATCAAAGTCGTACTTGCTCAACGCGTTTATAATCCTCCCTCCGTTTATTTAATTACATCGAATATTGCTGCTTAACAACACTAATTTTCTATCAGTTGTTCTTGAGGGTCTTTTGAAACCGTTTCAGTTAAAGGCTCAAAGGAACAGCGGGGGTCCAGGCTTTCGTATGAGACTACGTTTGTACGTACGAATCAATGGCGCGGAAAAGGCTTTATTGATTTTAAACTACCCTTATGTTGCAGTTTGTTAAACTTGATATTGTTATTGGCTTTTTAGAGAGAGTGCTCAGTTGCGCTTGAGATCGCTTTATGCGAATAATGTTTTATCAATATTGCAATGGTATTTTTTCAGTAACAGGTGTGTATTATTGGGCTTCAATAGACATTGTTTCAGCAATTTTTCGCTTTGTTTGTCGGTTGCTACGGCAGGAATTTTATTTACAAATTAATATCTCCATTGTTTCGTATTTTTCGATTTTGTTTGATATTAATTTATAAAAAATAAAGTTGGTAGGTTATTTCAATTATTTTATTTACAAAAACTAATCTATCTATATTAATATGAAGCCTATTTTTTATTTAATAAGAATTTAATATTATTATAAAAAATAAAGTGAGACAAACACTAAAAACGAATAAAATAAAGACTAGAAAGTCAAGTCAATAGACGTTCAAGTAAGCTTGCAGATGCTGAGAAAATTACTACCCATTTTAAAATAATTTTCGTAGTTTTAAAGAAAATGCAACGAGGACCTGACAAGAGCCATTGAGGGCCCTAGCTTTGCGATGGATTAATAACTTTAAAAGCAACTTTTGTAAAGAACTTTAAAGGTAAGTCTTTATAATTATTGTTAAACGAGAACATAAAGGCAATTTTTAATAAGATATGATGTAATGAGTGATACATGGATATGAAGAGACTAAGAGATATATGGATAGTCACCGTTGATATTTTAATGTCTACATATTTTAAATCTCCATGGGCGAATGAGTACCTATGGATAGACCATTTTTGACTACTACCTACACCTCACTTCACCTCATCATGATATCTATATGTGATGTTGTGTCCAAAGGTAGTCCAACCATACTAAACCTAGATGAGCTTTAAGCTCTGGAATACCCTGATGGGTGCTTGCTTACTTATTGGTTTTCAACTATCCTGTTATCAACTATATTATGAAGTTTACAATTCCCGTTATATATAAACTGTGGCAAACATCACAACAGGCTTAATATTTAATCACAGCCCTATAACTGCCGTGATTGCATTTCCTGCATCTGACGTCCCAGTTTATTATTTTGCCAATTTGAAACGATATTAAATTCTTGGAGGTGAAACTAGGGCGTGTCTCATGAAACATGGTATTAATAACGATTTGTGTTCAAAACTCAATGAAAGAGCTTAGTAACGTCTCTGTAATTTGTTAAGGAATCGATAAAATACTAACTACTTTATATGTAGTTGTGGTGATTACTTTTTTTTATAAGGTTTTGGTACTCTTACCCAAATCTGGTGTGCCAAAGATATTAATATAAGTTCTTTGATATGATTTACACGTAAAATACATTTTTTAGCAAATATAAGTAAAATTTACTTTACTGGAGTACCTACATACTTTCTATAGGCATCTCATGAATTACTATATCTAAAGGTTTTTTATTGCTTTTATGTCTTTGAATGTTTGATACCTATTCGAACACGCCTAAACGGCTTAACAGTTGGATAACATGTCGAGGGTAGCTTTAGCTCCGGTTAGCACAAAGGGTACGGGAAATTCTAAATGTGCTTTTTGATTACCAGTCAATAATTTAAATACATATATGTAATCTCTTTTGTATCAGTATAATATAAAAATAGGTATATCTACTTAAAATAAAATTAGTTTATATCTACTTAATCCGATTATAATCTAGATTAAAATTTAAAAACTTATTATGATCATTGAGTTTGCTATCGTTATTCAGTTAGTAAACTTTTCTTAGCAATAAACCCACGTCAATTTACAATAATAGTAGAGTGTTGACTCCGACAGACGTTTAACTTTGCTAAACTCACTAGTACCTACGCAGAGTTCACTGCTGCGAAATTATGACGAAATTCGTTTGGAGAACTCTTAAAGGAGATCTCAGGTGCATCGATCGAGTCCTTACCTCCTACGAAGTTTCCCGATGACTGGATTCAAATATTTTCACTAAGTGCAGATCGTCTCGGAGGACTCTTTTGATGCAAAGGCATCTTTGTGCGGGACCCTCTCTCGCAGATTTTTGGTAAATAGTCGTATGATCCGTCGTTAAGTTAAGGCTTTCCTTTTTCCTGCATTTGGATATATGCGCGTATACCTAAATACAACGTACGTACACCTACTAAACATATTGCCTGGGAAACTACTTTTCCCTTACTTTATTAAATTTATATAAATAATCTTTATAATCATCTCAGTTTATATGTTTTAATTATTTTTTGGTAAGGCGATACAAGCAAAATACAACGTAACATTCTGTATGATAAAACGTAACAATTCAAAGTTTCAAGCTGTAATTTGTTGAAAAGCTGTCCTGAACACGCAATTAAGTGTTTGAAATAATTACAGGGGACAATTATGAAAGTGGCGCCGAAGTTTTGACGACGTCAGCTGTTGGCTTTGTCGAGTAAACGTCACTTCTTTTTAAGCCATCACGCTCATACGCTAGCCTTCAATCGTCAAAGTTTAAAACTTTCACGACTGAAGGCTAGCTCGTTTTATGTTTAACATTTTTTCCGCTTTACTATGTTCCGTTATATCTTTACGATAAATTTGTATTTCAATTTGACACTATACTATACATACCTACATGAAGTTTCGAGATATATTCCAATTTATTTATTTCTATTAGTTTATTAAATATCTATTTATATAATTATCGCTACGTCCAATTTCAATCTTAGATTTATAGTTAATAATATACGTAGATACATAAATTAATAATTATTATTTTTTGAGAGATAAAACCCTACGGCGTTTTCAAAATGATACACAAGTGGGGTTGTGACTAAAATCTCAATAAAAAATCGTGTATTTTTTTCAATGCATAAACAATAATTGATTTTAACATAACCTCCTATTACCAACTGATACCTACCTGCTTTAATAATCAGGTACATCATAGTATGTTATAATCTATTCTGTGTCATGCTAGTCTGACCTCGAATTGGTAATTTGGACCTAAATTTGTTCTTTGAAAGCTTATCTAGGGGATCTCAGGTTTTTCCAGAAATATCGCGTGATGTGCTCTGCTTGCTTATTATGTCCATACGACGCAGCCACATGCGATCAATTGTCCTAAATTGTTTCCAGCATAGACAATAATAAAACTGTTTTTTTATACGTAATAATTTAGTAAGAACCATTATGTTTCGTCAAATGCTAATAAAAGTTCGCTATTTAAAGCCTAGCTAATGTTCACTATTTGCAATAGTAATTTTTCATTCAATATTTAATATAAAATTGATTTATTTGTATGGAAACATCAAAAGAAAATATACATATGAGATTTGAACGGAAAGTGAAAGAGAATATAAAATTTGCGTATATTCATTTTATCAAAATAAGAAGCACTCAGTCTTAATATATCTCGCAGTTACATTTTTAATGCTTAAATTATATAAATTGAATATATTATAGAATTACTTATGATGTAGAGATTCTAGGCGTGTAGGATATTTTTGTTACTATAAACGTAAAAAAAAACTGCAAAATGAAAACGCTATTTACACCAAATCCTAGTACAAAATATTGAAAACATGATTTATTTCTTTAACAGAAAATATTATTTTACTACTTAAACAAATAGCGGTCCATCACGTCAATTTAGCTAGAATTGTAATGAATATCCAATATCTCAATTTATGCATTAATTTAACGAAATGAGCCCACCACGGCTTTAACACTAGGGCTGTTGCTTTACACAATAATGAAGTAACATTACTGATATTAACCGAAATAGATATTCCACCTAAGTCGAAAATTGACGAGACGCCGGTATTAATTAATACCGTCCATTAGCATCGCTTGCTCCGTCTCTGAGAGAGCTCTATCGCTCTAAATGCAATTAGTTTACGCTGAGGCTCCGACACCGCGCGACACCGCCCGACACCGCTCGCTCTCAACCTAAATATAATTCGCGCTCTAACAAGATTATACCATAGAGTGTTCATAAGAAAATATTGTAGTTCATAATAAAATATGCTTTGAACTTAGCTCCACTCCAACTACGAGCATAAGAAGCTAGTTGGAAATACCTAGTTTTAAGTAGTTGTATCTACAGCTTTATGTGATCTTAGTACCTACTTAAAGGCATTAAAATTTATTCGAGAGTATCTTGATAGTTAATGTTATTATGGATGTTCATATTTTATTAAATTGGGGGTATATGACATCGTAACTAATTGATATCTACCATGGATTTAGTAGGTTGTATAGGTAAATGGTTTTGGAGACTTCAACGTTTGAATTTTACGTCGATCTTTACATGTAGGTATCTGATGCTCAATGCCCTGTAAAAAAAAACTAAACTTGCAACTTGTTGACTTTAAACTTCAAAAAAAGAGGATTTCAATTCGTATTTTATTGTAACTGTATATTTAATTTTATTTATTCGAAAGTCTTCTCCTGAGGTATCAAAAGCTGACATCAAAACTGTCAGATTAGAGATCCTACGTTTCTGGGTTCGCTTATAATATCCAACCAAAATCACTTTTTATACGTTGTTTATAGACTTTGAGAGCTCACGAATAGGTACCCTGTTATTCGAAATGTTTTATGTAAAGGCTGTGATAAAAAAGTCGATACCAAAATAAAGTCTGGAATTTAGTTTAGGTATCTAGTCAGTATGAAAAAAGGTAATCCTGAAACTCAGCTATTCCAATCCTACCCTTAACTAATGTATGCTCAGAAAACATTTTTTTTAGTGAATAATTCAGCCCATTTTCGTATACGAACTTGATAGGTTGACTGATTCTGTTTTAATATTATTATTATTATCCTATTATGTTGGAATATTATTTACATAACTCCAATTAAATAAATCAGTATCAAATCATAGAATAAGAGTTGTACTAAACTATTTTTATGTCAGGATTCTTAATAATTTATAAATATAAGTATATCAATCCATAAATTCCAATAATATCTTACCTACCTATTACAAATATCATATGAAAAAAAACACAGAACATACTCGATCAAAATGTATGTAAAGTTTGTAATTATTTTTGTGATATTGAAGTTGGTCTCATAGTAAAAGTAATATTGATGATTATTTGCCCCTTAAAGAGCTGCAACTTGCAAGTAAATTAAATGTAATCCTGTATAATAGTACATATTCTGGTATAGCCTGACAGGCAGGTCGATGTCTCTGTGTCGACTCTAACACAAATTATTAGCAGAACTTTAGCCTCACCCTTCCACCTTTCTTTTGCGTCCGGCTCCGCTTCACAGGCCTTCAATAGATTCATTAAGGCTCTAACGAGATCTTCCAGAGGGAATCATGAATGCTTTGTTTCGTAAAATACGATTTATTTTGTTTGTTACTAATTTGTGAGAAAGAGAGGGAATGTATTTATTGGGAATGGAATTAAGATAGAAGGCATAATTTTGTTAAACAAAATACGCTACCTACCTACATTTAAATTATCGATTGATCTCTAGTGCTAAATGCGTTAATGCACTTTATTTTCAACGCTCTGTAAATAAACCATTACTCTTCGTTAGGATTTGAAAATATTTTATTATGTTGTTGTCTATAATTTTCAGTTCGAAAAGTGTACCTACATTAAATGGAAATAAGATCTGAGTATCTGATCTGATCTCTACATGAAATGTCTCTCAAATTGGCAGTTGAGTCAATACAACATTAACATGCAAATATGTTTTGGTAAAATCCAACATACGATAGAAATGAGGGTGATTAAAAATTCACCCTCCATAATTCACTTTATCAAAACGCTTTGATAATCAGACATCTTTAGCTGTTTTGGCATGTGCCTTTGGGCACATAATAGAAAACAGGAGAGTGCAAACTTTGGCCAATTGCAGGTAATACCCATATTTTTTAATGATGTTATTTAAATAACCTAAACTAGCAAAAAACTTTTTTTAATGAGCTTATCTATTGGTGTCTTGAATACTTTGTAATTTTAAGAAAATAAAGGTTATAAATTACATTTTTATCTACTTACGTAGTAAAGTAGGTAAGTATAAATTAGTATTTATGTGTATTTGCGATATCCTACTAATATTATAAATGCGTTAAAAGTCTGTCAGTATGTATGTATCTTTTGATGAAACTGGGCACATAAATACCTCGGGAACGTGGGTGAAACCGCGGGGCGGAAGCTAGTATTTAATAAAAGACGGACCATCAAATCCTGACGATTTATTAATCATTGAGCTAGCAAGTTACAAACAACTTACATTTTAAAATTACACTCAAAAGGGAGATCAAAAGGAGATTCACATTAGTTCAATACACATAAGTTTCCATAAATACATTTTTGTTACCATAAGAAAGTACGTGCATGATTTTTTTCTAGTACACAATCGATCCGGCACGAGACTACTTCAGTTTACTTTTTAACCCAGTTTTTTTACGGTACCAGGTACTAACAAAGCACAGCACGTTTTACATCAAAGCATGCAACAAGCTTGGCAAATGTTTACGCTCTGAAAAATGTATGTATCGTTTAACTTTGCAAATTTAGTATGCAAATTTAAGCATTAAACACCTTTATTGTAGCACTAAAGGCAAATCGATTGGAAGCGACGACGCGACGTCTTTCAAATCACGAATTTTAGGGTGAGGTATTTTTCAAGCCGACTGCAGCCACGCGATAAGCGCCTCTGGAAATGTGACCGAATTTCAATCAAATTTATGAGTTATAATAATGATTATAGGCACTTTATCCGTGCGCCGCATAAAATTTGCAATTTCAGTGAAAAGGTGAACTCTAGTGTAACAAATTCGCCAGCAATCGTAAGGCGCTGATAACGATTCAGAAAATTAATATAGGGATGAAAAAAATGCGATATCTGAGGGGAAGTCGTGTTGAAATGAGACAACGAAACATGGATTGATTGCTTTACTTTGTCATGGTTAATATTTATTAGTCACATTTAGATATGACGTAATTAATGGTCGATCTTTACGTTTCTGGAATATGCATTGGGTTTGGGTAATTTTTCTACCAATTATACATACTATCTATCTATTTCATTGTTCATATTTATTTCATGTATAAAATAGGTACTATTTACTGTAATCAATTTCGAAATTTGGTTACCTACTTGCTCTCTCACGAAGACACAGGTGGGTACTTTTTACCCTAAGGTGAATTACGTTGACAACTAATTTTAAAATAAAACATTCTCATACAGTACATATAAAAAATATTAATCTATAGGCTCAATATAACATGAAACCATTTTCCGATATAATAAGTTATTATAACACTTAGCAGAAGTCACCGAGTGAAATCTTTGTTCTACGCCGCCCCGGGGAGCGCCTGGACCGCTCGCAGCGATTGAAATTTAAAATATTGTACCCTTTGCTATTATGCGAGCTTATTCACCCTTGAAATATCCCTAGGGGGTGCCAGGTACAACGATTGGGGAAAATATTTTACACTTGTTACTAAGGATGTCGCTTTCAAGTCTACAACGTTAACTTAATTGCGAGTGGATTGCGAACTTATCCCAACGAGTTTAAAGATTAAAGTTGCGCGAACGGACGTGTGATTTTGTTGGAATATTTATGAAAAGCACTTAATTAGTGTGTCGAGAATGAAAAATTGTTATTGAAACTGAGTTGATGGAACTGGCGATTCATAACTATGTCATTCGGATGCGACGGTAATGAAAATATCATTAATCACTGCGCTCTCTCCCGCCGACGTTTTTGGGCAATGTATCTGTGATTCTATAATTTATACTAAACAAATCTATATACTTAGTAATTATTACTTTTTATAAATTCTCTTCTCGCATTTCATTTCCGTTTTAGCTTGGGCAAAAAATTTAATGCTTTCGTATGTCTGTCCGGCGGTTGTCCGGCTGTTCTCCTCTACAGGTCGCAGTTCTCAACTGTTTCTCGTGAATCTTTGTGAGCAGGTTCGATAAATTATATGTATTTTTTTGTCGATACAGTTTTAGGACATTTTTCAAAATGGCGTAGATATGGGGGATAAAAACTAAAAAACAATAATATTTCAGCAATTTTGAAAAAATTTTTTTTTTTGGTTTTGTTCATTTTTATGCTATGCAAATCTAGAAACTCGCGAGATCTACAGCTCATAGAGCCGCTAGTGTAATAATATCATTGGTTATATTGAGTTATTTTTAATTCACGAGCAAAGGATGACCATATCAGAATATGGGACCAACTTTGAAATCGCGACAAAACTTTTATCAACTTTGCTTGGTCAAAATCTATAAAAAGTTTTTTTTTCTTTTTATATACAGCCGTAATATTAAAGCATAGTGAGCGCTTTGAAAATTAAGACGCGGTACAAACGAATGCACACAATTGAAGTTTACTAAGCGTTGAAGTCGGCACAAAATAATTAAGCAAATAACTTCACTCATTAGTCGGCATTAAATACTTGGTAGTAAATGCACACAGTTGTAGGTACTTATTTTCGTAGCGGGACCGAAGAAATATAAGCTAGCTAGCTTTCCGCCCCGCGGTTTCACCTGCGATCTCCTATTATTTTCCCTGCGAGATCGAATCAGAAATGATGAGATCCGCAGGTGAACCAAAGTAACCGACATAGCCCGAAGAATTGCCAAACTGAAGTGGCAGTGGGTGGGGCACATCGCTCGTAGAACCGACGGTCGCTGGGCAGAAAGGTTCTCGAGTGGCTACTACGAACCGGAAGACGCAGTGTGGTGGACGTAAGGTGGACCGACGATCTTGTGAGGGTCACGGGAAGACGTTAGATGCGGGTAGCGCAAGACCGGCAATCATGGAGATCCTTGGGGGAGGCCTATGTCCAGCAGTGGACGTCTTTCGGCTGACATAATGATGATAATAACATAAGCGCGGAATTGGATAGCAAGCTTATAGAAGTAGAACGTAGATAAAAACGTGAATGCCACTTCTAAACGTATTTAGATTTCTATGATAGGTACAATACTTTGCCCGCATTACGTATTAGGCGCGGCCCACTGAGCGGAAGGCCAGCGTTTACTTGATAAAATAAATTCGAACAAAACAAACGCATCCATTGCGGCAATATGAATCCACCTCTCTGAAGTTGTGCTAAGCGGCATGGAAGTGGAAAAATAGAAGCCGGCGCGGGCTAATATGTGAATACTTCGCGTGCCAGTCGATGATACCTCAGCACAGACTGTGATCTTTTTGACTATTGGGGACATTAAGGTAGTATTGGTGGTCATGTAGGCAAATGTTATTGTATAACCAAGTAAAATATACATGTAAGCTGTTGAAAATTAATGTTATTTTTTATTTATTCAATTATACTTAACTAGCTTCCGCCCCGCGGTTTCACCCGCGTTCCCGAGGGATCTTACCGAGGCATAAAAGGAGGTAGCCTATGTATTAATCCATATTGGTATGGAGGTAGTTGACACCCTTTTTTTTTTTTTACTACGTATATGCCTGTGTTTGACCACAATCTCACCGTGGGCAGTGATGATGTGGCCGATGAAGGTAAGCACACAAAGCCTAGAAAGGAACTGGCTCTCAAGTGCAGCTGTCGGAACACACCGAAAGGTGCTTGGCGATAGATTTTCAACTTGAGGGTGATAGCCAGCCAGGCGGGTACTACAAAGTACCCTACCACCGTGCTATGGTTTCCTCACGATGTTTTTCTTCACCGAAAGCTCAAGCTCATTGTAGGATTCGAACCCGGGACCTTCGTCTCGGCATCCGACGTCACTACCACCCTGCTTAAATTTCATCAAAATTGGTCCAGGCAGCCGTTTGACCGTGAAGAATTTACAAACATTCGCATATATAATAGTAGTAGGATTAGTACGAAGTAGGATCCTTACCTACCTCATTTATCCACCTTAAACTTTATAGTTCCTACCCAGGGAAAAAGTTAAAAAAGTTCACATATTTTATTCGTTTGATAATAACTGGAAAATGAATCATCAGTAAAAAATTTTGCCACAAATATATAAAAATCTCTTTACAAAGAAATATATGAAGAGTACAGATCAACGCAAGCTATTGGAGTATTTAAATTCGTAACCAACTTAAAGCCGAATTGAAGTGTCAAGCGTAACGGGAGAGCCGTACCGCTCTGCGCTGTAGGGCGACCATTCGTTAGTGTAACTCTTTTGGTAAAACGACCCCGGGATAAGCCGGGTGCACTGTTGAACATTCTTTTCAATAATGACGAGAGGGGACGTGAGTGCCCTGTGTCTTGTTTATTGGATTTTTTGCTACAATCTACATATGAATAGAAACTGCAATCTGTTGGACGATGGAATACATTGAGTCGATACAGCATTGTTAGCTAAATGCACATTGTATTAGATACAATATTTGTTCACTGCATGTGTACATAACTAATTAAATTATTGTGTGTTTTAAATATTTATTTTCTACTCGTAATGTGTATTATAATATTACCTATTGTGTCATGGGTACCATGCCAAATTTTGAAGCTGGTTATTTTTGGAATTTGTAGTTATTTAGTTTAGTTTTTATTTATTTAAGTTTTCTTTAGCTTATTAATTATTAACAAAATTCACAGCTCTAAAAAACCTGTGTGCACCATTTTTTATTGATCGCAAACATAAATATTGTTTCGTCACATGCTTAAATTTTTCAAAATAATATAACGATAATAATAAAATTACCTACCTGTCAAGTTTTATTCAAATTTAAACATAACAAAGATATTGATTTATAGTGTTTCAAAATATTATAAGTCTAAACTAGGACAAAAAGTGATAACTAAAATGATAACTTACGAAAGTTCCTTGTGTTCATAAAATATTCATGTAATAATCGTCTACCTGGCTAATAAACTTTACACGTAGGTAATATTTCAAAACTTGTCGACTCCAAGTTTTCCGTATTAACTTTAAAGTTCCTCTGTAAAGCAACAACACGCGTGTTGGTCGCTTTAATAAGTATCGCGCATGATAAATAGGATCAAGTGCGGGGACATACGAGTTTCTGTCTCTCTCACTTGTCCTTTTGAGCGCCTGCCATCCTTGTTGCGCTTAGTTAAGGGTAGCGGATTTAATACAACGTTTGTAGACTAGAAAACTTAATGAAAGTGTGGCGGCTCTAGTTGTGAGCATCATTATCGACGGCTTTGCTCTCAGATAAAAAGCTTTTCGAACCGTTATGAAAACGTATGCCGCTTTGGGGTTAAACCAAGCGAAGCGGAACAATTTGAATATGGCCACCACGCAGATATTTGAGTTTTATTTTAACTTGCGCTTCTAATATTCTTCATTTCCCGATTTTTCAATTACGAGGCCAATATTTATTTATCTATACTAATAATATTTTAAAGAGGAAAGATTTGATTATTTGTTTGCATTGAATAGGCTCCAAGTAAAATATACATGTAAGCTGTCGAAAATTAATATTCTTCACTAATATTCTTCATTTCCCATTTTTTCAATTACGAGGCCAAAATTTATTTATCTATACTAATAATATTTTAAAGAGGAAAGATTTGATTGTTTGTCTGTTTGTTTGCATTGAATAGGCTCCGAAACTACTGAACCGATTTGAAAGATTCTTTCACTAATAGGAAGCTACATTATCCCCGAAGGTTATAGGCTACTTTTTACCCCGGGAACGCGAGTGAAACCACGCGGAACAGCTAGTTAGTTATAAATGGGCATGAGATTTATAAAAGCGTATTGAAAATTGTAGCTGACATTAAATATAACTCTATACCTATAGACTTCGTAGTTACCTACCTAATAACGTTAATAACAACTGCAGTGTAAATTTTCCTCGAGCAAATTAACTCATAACATTCCACATGAGTAAATAGGAATGCTAAACCTCCCCCTTGAAATTAAACAACCTACGGATGTTTTTTCCACCACTACAACAACATTATGAACTGTCGACAGAGCGTGACGCACGTGTCGAGTAAACTCGGTAGTCAGATATTATGACGATACTACACTATCCTCTGCTAGAAAATTAGTCACGCACACATGCACTTCTTTAATAGGGGTTGGTATAGTAACGGGTAAGTGTACGGAGGTCTTAATTTGAATTTCGAATTACGAACTTGATTAACTGTTTTCGAGTGTTGTGTCAATACATATCGACGCTGATGCGTCCTCAATACTTCATTAGTGTACCTGAAAATTGTTTTCAGTTATCGATGTTGATAAAGGTTAATTGGATTCGAAATTGCCCTACTTTATAATGAAAGATTTATGTACTGATTTAGTGCGGATATGGGATTTTACTAGGTAATACTTACTTAAAAATTCAATCTGAACAATCTGCACAATCAGTGTTCTGTAATTTCTAATTATATCCAATTAAATAATGCATTTCAATTTTGATGTTCTAATTTTATTATTTACTAGATTCCGCCCCGCGGTTTCACCCGCGTTCCCGAGGATTTTATGTTTTCCCGGGAGAAAAAGTATCCTATGCGTTAATCTAGTTTATAAGGTATCTGTGTTCCAAATTTCATCCAAATCCGTTCAGTAGTTTTTCATCATCCATCCATCCATACTCACAAACTTTCGCATTTATAATATTAGTAGGATTTGGGGTTTATTATTTTTTTTTGGAAAGAATGAAATAGATAAAATGATAGTTTATATTAAACTAAGCAGAGTTTGAACTATAAGATTTAAATAACTGATAATCTACATTATGTACATATCAAATATCAAACATCTACGTCAAATAGTCTCTGGAAAAAGCACTTTTTAAATACGAGAGGTGACACCGAGGTGATTTCACACATCCATTGTAAAAAATATATAATTCCAAGAATTTCTTTTTACTGTTATAAGTAAAAGTTTCAGTGTAAGCTCATGCTAATGAAACTTTTTCGCATAGACAAAGTAATTATTAAATAGGACATTATATCATTAAACCCAATTTATATCTATGAAGTTTCTAAAAAAACTTTATCGCAATAAGCGTCAATGAATGGCCATTCATTTTGTATGACCCTTTCTAAACGTTATTTGAAAGAGAGGTTAGCTAAAGAAAAGCACCTTTTTGAAATTTAACCACAGCTTACAAATTATACTGCGTGATTTATGTACCCACTGCCAAATTAAACTTGAATCTCCGTTGAATTAAATTAAAGACCTTTAGGACCATTTGCAAAGGTCGCATCTACTCGTAACAACATGTTAAAGTTACACAGACGAAATGGCCAGCTGACATAGACAAAGTATAGTCATCAATATAACCGAGTTGAGTTCAGACCTAATGCCGCCAGAGGGCATGGAACACCACATTAGTAGTAGATTAATATACTCGTATTGGATGGTATTGGTCCCGTCCCTTATTGGAAGTCTTTCGATACACGCAATGCCTATTTGACTTGCTTCGCTCCGTTGAATTCATACAGGCAATTTGGGCAGAATATTTTTTGGATCAAAGTTGTATTAGTAGTAAAAGGATTTTTTTCGTTGTATTCTATTATGAATATTTTAATAATCATTTTGAACACATAAATTGTATTAGATACATTTTTATTTACAGATATTTGCTATTAAATAATATGTTTCGACTAATAATTTTATTTAAAGAAAGATTTTGTGCTCAAAATATTTTTGTGTTTAAAATGAAATGGTAATTCTTTTTTCTTATTAAGTAAGTGTGTAATGGCTTGAAAATGGACACCAATTATTATAATAGTTTCAAAGCAAACTTAAATTTAATAAACACTCGTTAGCCACGGTTCAATTGTTCACATCTGTCCAATGATTAAGCCTAATGCAAATGAGTATTTCAGTTGTTTCATGCGAATAGTTTATTAAATTATTGCAAATTAGTGGAATTGTTTTGCATTATTACAATGTATTCAGTTTGACACTAACACGAGTAGGTACTAATACCTATTATTAATGTAACAATTTGGATGTTCAGATGTTTGTGGCTCAATTAGATTTAAATTTAGCTTATAGATACTCTGCATACTCTCATTATAGCATACTCTGGATTGACATGCAATATGTTTTTTATCCATAAGAAATGAATATAGTTACATAATAATTGGCCAGGTGCGACCCAAATGCAAGGTGGACTCGCACACGAAGGGTTCCGAACCATCGTATATTATTTTATTTGCATTATTATTTCTTATAGCGGCAACAGAAACACACATTCTGTGAAAATTTCAACTGTCTATCTATTACGGTTCTGATACAGCCCGATGACAGACGAACGGATAGACGGACGGACAGGCGGATGGACAGCGGAGGCTTAGTAATAGGGTTTTGTTGGCACCCTTTAGGTATGGAAACCTAAAAAGCAATGTGTTGAAATTAAAACAATTATTAATTCAATCTAATAGCTATAAAATTATATCAACAAAGGCTATAGAGTATTAACTTTAAAAGACACGTTCCATAAAAGCATCTTTCTATACATCTTTCGTTTTTCAAGCTTTAATATTATTCAATGCTATGACGTAGCATCGCATTTAAAAACTCTACGATTATCCGTAGCAGCTACGACAACGCGCTACGCCGGTGTCAGTTCAATGAAGGCACTGATCGGTACTAGAGCATCGCTTCTGATTTCGATGCATTGCTATTATAACTCGAGGGCTAAAGAAAATAGAGTTGAATGTCGTGTTATGAAATATAAAAATTATTTCACTAAATCAATTTACAGAAATTTTGTTATAAATGAAAGATCAGTTATTAAAACGAAAATTTCAAACATAATTTATTTTGACTAGTTTCCGCCCTGCTGTGTCACCCGCATTCCCAAGGTTTCTTCGAGATTAGTAGTATCATATACGATATTCAAAAGCTTGAAGTAAATAAATCTGTTAAAATTAATCCCTACATCTGTTTTCATCTCATATTTACCTATAACTAGTTTAGGACAAATAGCCTCCATATATAGTGAGCAAGTGGTCCTGAAACAAATGTCCCAGGCAGGAACAACACGTATTACGACTAGATAATTTACCGACCACTCTTAACTATCGAGCTCCCCAATCAACAAATTGCTTTAAAACATGTTTGAAACGATACATTTTTATGTGTACTGCTTTTTACAGACATCGAAAGTGATGCCATAATATCACTACAAATATAACCGAATAAAAATGTGGTAATTGAAATAAGCTGCATTGTAGCTATTAACGTAACAAATTTTATATTTATTATTTATTACGTTCGGTTATTTGATTAGTTGGTACTTATCGTGAACAATAAAATTCAATAGCTTGACTATTAATTTGTAAAATTAGACAAATCTTAGTTATGTGATAGTTTTTTACCTATCTAATGGAATTTTGTAATGATAGTAGATTTTGTAGTTTAAATTGTGGTACCAAACATACCTTAGGGTCTTAAAAAAGAAAATAAATAAAATAAAATATATATATCTTATACCCTAAATGATTAAGGTCCAAGTTCACCGTCTATATAACGGTCCGGTAAATTATAAGCGAGCGTTTATCATGAAAAAGTCATCATAAATGCCCGATTATAATAAATCGGACTGTTTTCTTGTCGGTGAACAATAACCTGAGAGGATTAACTCAAATAAAAAATGATTATGATCTAAGTTGCAGAGTTTTTTGCACAACCCGCTAGGGGGCGCTACCTTCGCTATCTGTACAATCACTAACTTAATTAGAGTGAATCTAGCGAAGAAAATATTCAAAGAAATTAACCGACTAATTCAAGCAATGATACTTGGGGCTAATATAATTAATAACTTTAGTCGCTGGAGTTCGTTGAGCTAAGAAATTACTTTTCTGTTTCATTTACTGGAATCACGGTTTCTGACCTTATTATTTTTATGAATCATTTCATACTTTGTGAGTTTTTAAATACTTGAGTTTTAAAGCTTTGCTTTACAGTTATATACTGAGACGATGGTAAGAGACCCGACGGGATGACACTTATTCCCTGGAAGTTGGGACGGCCTTTGGCATGGGATGCCACGTGTGTCGATACCTTAGCACCGTCTCATCTCCCAGAGACAATAAACAAGGCTGGTGGTGCTGCCATGTCAGCAGAGAACCTCAAGCGGCGCAATTATAGTAGTTTAGATTCTAGCTACATTTTTGAGCCGTTTGGGGTCGAAACTCTGGGTCCGTGGGGGCCGAGTGGCCACCATCTTTATAAAGAAATTTCAAAACGCCTGGTCGAAGCATCTCGTGACCAGAATGCTGACGTATACTTGGGTCAGAGAATCAGCATTGCCATCCAACGTGGCAATGCCTTCTGACAGCGACTTTTTCATTTAGTTTAGTCCTTTTTATCTAAGTAGTTTTTAGTTTTTTTTATATAATATAAATAAAGAGACACGTAATTGAAAAAAAAAAGTTATATACTTTGTCAACTAGTGAGTTACTAAGGCCCAATTGCACCAAAATCGTATAAAACTAGCTAAACTTGGTATCTACCAAGTACGCCAATACCTACCCTACCTCTCACGTCACTAGTCGTAGGTTCGATTCCCACCCAGGACAGATATTTGTGTGCATGAACTTGTTTGTCCAGTTGTCGTTGTTGTTGTTTCTATAATACTTTTTGTAAATTCATACTCATACAGACACATCCAAAAATAATGTTACATACTAAAATATAGTTCAAAATTCTTAGAAACTCGCTATTGTATTTTAGTTGGTGAATAAAAATGTATTTTATACGAAAAATATAGTTCATTTCATCATTGGGCAGCTTGATGGAAATATTTAAAGGGGAAACAATTGTATCGCAAAAGTTTTACGATGGCAATGAATTAGTAATTAAGTTGGTCCCAACGCGACGGCTGACGACCAATTTATTTCACCTGGAACGAAGGACTGTCCCTCAACTTCTATTTAATTATCTAATTTGATATCTAAGTACGATATGACCTACTGAGCAATTTCGAATGTTCGAAGCACTGAAATTGTAGTTTATTCTAACGGTCTTTGTTAGATAAAATATTCAGAAAGCTTATTGTATTCAGGTTACCCGCATGAATGCTGTATTTTATACTAAATAGTACAGAAATAACACGTGTATAGCTCATAAAATTTGCCATTTTATTTAATGTGATTATTTTTTATGTAAAGCTTATTTGGCAAATAAATTAGCTTATTCAAGTTTAATATCCTCTATTAATAATGAATTAATAACTACTATATAAGTCTTAATTAAGCGTAAAGAGCTACAAGTCCAACTACAGAAAGAAAAAGATGCAGGAAACAACGCTTTTATAAAATACGACAAAATTATTATACTGAGCAACAAAAAACCCCCACAGAAACAGTCAAGCAAAAGAAACCTACCAGAATCCCCGGAGACGCTCCACCCTGACAACCAAGATGTCCAACAGACTAATAAACAACCACCCAAGAAAAACAAAGGAGGCATGAAGAATTATATAATACAAAAACCCAAACTAATTCTCGCTCAGACAGAATCAACACAACGCCAATCGAAGACAACGGACTACAACACAGCATAGCAATCAAAATCGGACCCTCTTCCAACCCCTAATCTCCCAGTACGGCCGGTCACCGCGGGAGAGTTCGACCAAAACCCCCCAAGAACAATTATCAAATCGATAAATACCGTCTACATCTGCACCCTCAACGTAAGATCATTATCTTCAGATCATAAATATATTGAGCTCAAAGCTGCACTAGAAGATATTAAGCAGGATATAATAGGTTTGAGCGAAGTTCGCCGCCTAGGAGAAAAGACAATCGAAGACGACGAATACATCTTCTACTACATTGGCCAAACAAAAGGACTATATGGAGTTGGTTTTCTAGTAAAGAAAAAACACAAAGATAACATCATAAAATTTACTGGAATATCTGAAAGAGTGTGCGTACTGGAAATCAAAATGGAAAACCTGTGTTTTGCAGTAATTCAAGCGCACGCCCCCACTGAAAACTCATCACAGGAAGAAATAGACAATTTTTACGAGGACTTAGCGAAAGCTCATGATTCCACATCTACTGAGTACGTATTTTCTATAGGCGATTTTAATGCTCAAATTGGAATTCCAGAAAAGTACGAACGGTCCGCTACAGGAGAGTATGGCTACGGCATCAGAAGCGCTCGAGGCACGAGATTAATTCAGTACGCGCAAGAGTACAACTTAAAAATTATAAATACAATGTTCAAATTAAAACCAAAAAATCGCTGGACATGGATCTCTCCAGATAAAAACACAAGAAACGAAATTGATTATATCATGACCACGAAACACCACATTATCTCTAAATATGAAGTACTACCATCTTTCTCTTTTGGATCGGACCACAGACTACTAAGAGCAACAATACGCCTAAATTCAACAAGGAAAAGCAGGCGCAATTTCTCTAATACATCCACTAAGCTAAAAACTCTAGCGGAGCAGGAAATGTACCTTACAAACCTCTACAGCTTTATACCAGAACTTATAAAAAATCAAAACAATTATAACGTGGAGGAGTACTACCAACAAATCATGCACTACATCAATATAAGTCTAAAAAACATTAAAGGAACACATAAGAACAAAATCCTATCCGCGAAAGCGCTAGAGCTCATGAAGGAAAGAAGCGAACTACAAAATAAGCCCAAATTAAGCATAGCTGACAAAGAAAAACTAAAAACTTTGTATAAACTTACCAATAAAGAAATAAAAAGGTGCTACATTACCTACAGAACAACAATTATACAAAGACACCTCAATAATACTAGATCTGCCAAAAAAGCTTATAAAGAGCTAAATCAAGCTAAAACATGGGTTCCTTTTCTCAAGTCTGGCAACAATAAATGCGATTCTCGCACTGAAATCATAAATGCTGCTACTGACTTCTACGCTAATCTATACAGTCAATCAGACACACAAAATCAAAACATGGTTTCCTATAGATACACAGATACCTCTCCAACACACAAGTTTACAGAAAATGAAATATTGAAACAAATAATGAGACTTAAGCCAGATAAAAGCCCAGGTCCGGATGGAATCACCAACGAATGTATCAAGGTACCGATGACTCTACTATTGACACCAATCACTATCCTATGGAATAAAATACTTGGAGAAAAAGCTGTGCCTCATCAATGGTTGGCATCGGAAATTATACTACTATACAAAAAAGGCGACCCAGAAGATATAGGCAACTACCGTCCTATAAGCCTAATGCCCTGTTTTTATAAACTTTTTGCCTCCTGTTTACTTGAAAGGATAGCCCCAGTTATCGATGCTCACCAACCGATCGAACAAGCCGGTTTCAGAAGTGGTTTTAGCACGATGGATCACATCCAAGTGGTTGACCAGGCGATAGAAAAATATTTAGAATTTAATAAACCCTTATATTTGGCTTTCATCGACTATAAAAAAGCTTTCGATTCAATTACACACGAGAGCATCTGGGAATCCCTGAAAGCACTAAACACAAATGAAATATATATCAATATCCTAAAAAATATTTACTCTAACAGCACAAGTAGAGTAAAACTGGATAGATTAGGCGAAGTAATCAACATAAAGAGAGGTGTCCGGCAAGGAGACCCGATTTCACCAAAATTATTCATAGCTGTCTTACAACACGTAATGGGAGAGCTGCCATGGTCCAATCAAGGTATTAATATAAACGGGAAATTTTTAAGTCATCTAAGATTTGCCGATGACATAATTTTGTTTTCAGAAACCCCTTACCAATTAAACAAAATGGTAAATGAATTAAACCAAGCTAGTATAAAAACCGGTTTGGAAATGAATCTAGAAAAAACAAAAATAATGTGTAATCGCAGTGCAACGCCCATCTCAATAAATAACACTCCTC
This sequence comes from Tethea ocularis, assembly GCA_963555595.1. Taxonomy (NCBI): domain Eukaryota; kingdom Metazoa; phylum Arthropoda; class Insecta; order Lepidoptera; family Drepanidae; genus Tethea; species Tethea ocularis. The sequence goes on along the minus strand of OY741972.1, from coordinate 4,761,482 downwards.
TCGAGTTTGTAAACCACTACATATACTTAGGAAAACAAATCTCCTTTAGTAAGGAAAGAAACACTGAAGAACTTAACCGAAGAGTGGCGATCACCTGGAAAAAGTTCTGGCACCATAAGGAAATACTAAAATCGCAACTTCCGCTACCGACCAAGAAAATAGTATTGGATACAGGACTTCTACCGTGCCTCACCTATGGATGCCAAACCTGGACCTTCGACCTCAAAACCAGGTACAAAATTCAGACTACCCAGAGAAGAATGGAAAGAAGTTGCCTAGGTATAAAACTGAAGGATAAGGTAAAGAACGTTGACATTCGAAAGAAGACAAAAGTTTGCGATGCCTTAACTTTTGCATTAAAGGCTAAATGGAAGTGGGCGGGTCACGTGGCCCGCTACAAGGATGATAGATGGACTCTACGGGCAGTAAAGTGGTCTGGGCCAAAAGGCACCAGATCAAGAGGACGACCAAGGGCCCGATGGGCAGACGAAATTGTAGCGTGCGCGGGCAGAAGTTGGCTAGACAGTGCTAATGACAGAGAAGGATGGCACTCCTTGGGGGAGGCTTTTACCCGAACGGGGTCCATGCATTAAATAAATAATTAGGTAGTTGATAATTAGAACAATTAATGATTAAACTAAGTACAAAATATAATTTATAAATTAGAAAGCAAATTCATTAATGTGTAATAATTGTAGTTAAATTGAATTGTACTATGCATGGAATTAATTAAAGCTTTATTATTATTATTATTATTATTATTATTATTATATAAGAAACTCATAATTTATTAATGTGTTACTTCTTATTTCTTTTGAAACGGAAATAAACTAATTATCATGACGTTCTACTTAAATTAAAACATCAAACAAAATACTAAGTCCTCATAATACACTTTAAAACTTTCCCAGCCTTTACCTTTACAGCAAAAGGCATTTTTCACTGTCATATTCATAAAGTCAAAAGGGTTCAAATTGTGCCTACATAATGAATCAACTTCTAGAAATTTAGTTTCCCGAGGACTCTTTAGACGTTTTATTTATTAATATAATTAACTTTCAACGTATCGGACTTTGTACTTAAAGCTTGTTTAAAAATTTAACGCCAGTTTTCTCTAGGTTGGAGTTCGCTAGCGCCCCTACGAGGCTTCACTCTTAATTATTACTTTGGGAAAATTAAGACTGTCGTTTAGCCCGAGTGCCCACCCAGCTGAAGGTTGTGCCTCTCTTCCATTTATCTAAATGTACTTTATCTTGCCGGGGGTGAAATAGCAAGTAGGTACGATGTTTAGAGTCGCCAACGTGATTAATATTTTTTATTTATCCGAATTTCTCTAGGTAGAATATCTTCTTCAGATTTTTTTTTTATCATAACTAAAAATAAATAAATATCCTGGGACATTCTTCACACACGGTTATCTGATCCCAAACTAAGCAGAGCTTGTACTATGGAAACCAGATAACTGATATACTACATATACTACTTTTTTTTTGTAAATACATACTTAAATAGATAATTACACCCAGACACAGGACAAACAGACATGTTCATGCACACAAATGATGCATTTGTCCTGGATGGGAATCGAACCCACGACCAGCAGCGCGATAGGTGGCGTCTTAACCAACTGCGCCAACTGGACTGTCAAAACTGGACTATAAATGTTCACTGTCTTATTAATCCAAAGTATCAATATTCCCTTAATTTCAAGGATGAACTTATGCAATTTGTGCTAAATACTATAAAATGCCCATATTCAATTAAATAATCTTGAAATATGATTTCAAATTTTTTGTGTATTTTATTAATTTAAACAAATTAATAAAATCTTTAAAAACAACGGCCTCTCCGTATCACCACTGTTCTCTATGACGCCTCAAAGTAATGACGATACTAGGCACTACCGCGCGTTAAGTACATTACCTATTGTAAGTGTTCTTTGAGGTGCCTACACACCGTCGCAGATCTATGTGACGCTTTTACTCTAATTATGAGCTTTACCACTTACATTCCCTTCCAAGGAACCTTTATGAATGGAACATACGTACGGCTATAGTACCTATATCTTAATATATATATATATCTTTAAGACGTTGGTTATACAAAGGAGTACGTGACGTAACGTGTTCGCGTTTCATTATTTTCCGACAATTACCGGTCTCATTACTCGCTCTGTACAGTTCAGTGATTTCGTTATTTATTGCAATTCCATATCGTTGTACCTGTCGTTTATATGAACCATTTTTTTTGATACTTTCAATCACTGTAATATTATTAGTACAACTTTTATTATGACTTCAGGTTCGATCCCAAGATAAGTATTGTTCAGAATTACCAACCCAACAAAGATTTAGAAAATAAGGTCATCTCGAAGTATGTACCTAATCCACTCAATTTATTTGTTACTGGATGGTAGGTTTACTTTAATCTTTAATACCAATTAGCAATAGCTATACTTATTTATTTTTATATAGCAAGAAATTGATTTTATTACAATTTAAAACACCTATCTAACTCACAACAAATGAGAACACTGCGTGCTCGTTATTTAATACTTGTTAAAATGCAAAAATTAAATAGATAAGTGAATCGCATTTCAGTATACCCTAAAAATAATTCACAAATTAATGGTTAACCAATTTGGCAAAGATTTCATTTGCAATACGTAAATTGTGGTCGCTGCTCATTTTCATTGTTGTTGTGAATAACAAAATTTTAATCAAGTGGTTGTGAGGATTTAGGATCATTTAATTAAGCTTCTTATTTACATATCCGCTTTTCGTTTTTGCAATCATTCGTTACTGGCGGACTTTAGGATCAACAAAAGTGAATTTGTAGTCATGCTACTCATAATTTAGTGTTCAGAGGATGCAGCAAAGGTTTATAATAATTATATTAAATTTGTTCAGCACTGAAGCCATAGGATTTAATGTGAAATGAAAATTCACCGAATTTAATTTTTAAAAGTAATACTTAAAGTTACTTAGTGGTAAAACATGAATGAATAAAGCTTTTATTCTAATTAACTTTTCATCCTTGTATTCAGGTTCTATATAAAAAGTTTTACTGCCGTAAGAAATAAATTCATTAACTCTGTAGATTATTAAGATTATAGAAGAAATACACAAAACTCACTATGGCGCTTTTTACGACTCTTTATAACAGAGTTTTCTCGTCAAAATTTCTTAGTGAGCCCGTTAATAGTCTTTAAGTATGTACTGGCTATATGTATGTATGTCGGCATGTTTATTTTAATAGCTTATTTACCTTGGCTGTACTCCGTCCGAACAAATTTTTATTATCTGAGTTTATTTTCCTGTCTTAAAGTTTTCCTGATACTCGGTCACATCTCGATAGGGATAATGGATTAGGATTGCATTTTAAAATTTGTTTTATAAATTGTATTTAAGGGTTATACCACTAACTTATTCCATGACTATTAATCATTGAAATTTCGAAAAATGGCAAATAGTTTTCGAAAATTAAATTTTAAGGTGTGTAAAGGAGAATAATGTCTAATATTAATCTTGGAATATTCATGACACATGACTATCTGATTCCAAACTATGTTTGTGCTAATAAATCAGTTTGTATGAAACGTAAAAGAGTAAAATTGGTCATTTTCAAAAATTACTTCAATTATTAGGTAGGTAGGTACATACAATAACATTTCTTTAATAATTTATTTAAATTTGTATAAGAAAACATGACGTAAATGCTCTTAAACATAATAATATTAAACATGGCAACAGGGTGAAAATGAAAAATATTTTAACAAAGATAAAGTGCGGCTTACGCTTCGTGTATGAACTTCTTTTTTCTTATTTTCCATACTCGTGTGTTTTGGAGTAGCTGTCAGGGCCTCGGAGCTATTGTTTTTCAACAAATTTTGCAACCCGTAGTACCAGAATAATAAATATTTATGAAAACACTGTCCAAATTAAATCCAAGTCTTAACGTTTACGACGTCATGTTGTTTTCTCTTTTTTCGCAGGTTTCACAGTAGTAAAAACCTTATGTAGTCGTTGACATTGAATGATTAACTGCTAGTCGGGCTAGGAGGCCCACTGCGCTTGCAGCTATAAAACTGCTATTACTAACCACTCGTAAAAATATATACTTGAAATTGCTTTTTGAAAATATGTTGTGTTCGAAGCTAAATCTTTGGATCATTGACATTTCAAGACTGGGATTTAAAAATAACTTTTTTCTAATTGCAGTTACCTATCTTTTAATGAAAAAATATATTGCCTCACGTCCATTATATTACAAGGTTTTCTAAATATGTTTCTGCTCTTTGATTCTTAAAAAAATCGGGTATAATAACAGTCTATACTGTTGCACATTTCATGAGAGTCACCAATAAAATATGCCTTAGTGGGTGAACTTAGTCGGATGCGAGATATATTAGGTTATCTCTCGAGACTGCCACGATAATGTACGTACATACTTCAGACACCGTCTACGGGGAATCAATAATCCCATAACACACTATCCTTCAAAATCCATTTATGATATATCACATAAACCAGTCCGCGGGCGATTTTATTTATCCATACTCAAGCGACAGAAGATCAAATAGCCTTTGTCCTACCCTTCTTTACTTATTCAAACAAAATTACATATGCCTGCTTCTGGATCGCCATTGCCAGAAATTTTACGCGTCGGAGATAGTGTCATGAATATAAATCTATCGTAAAGGACACTACGGGGAGGTTAGCTCAGTTTACGGGGCAGCTCACTTTGCATTCTTTGTGTGCGGGCCCTTTATGGCCGCTTTATAGACTTAGGTCTTTTTGCATAAAGCCTCAATACTCGGAGAAGTTTTAGAGCAACCAACCGTTGACCGCTTGTTGTTGAGAATGCTGAATCTTGCATGGGAATAGTATCTACGTTACTATCTACTCTATTATGCATAGGCACTCAATCTTGCAGTGTTGTTCGAGTGGATAGTAAAACGTACGTACGTTTGTTACTGTTTATGATAATATATCTTTGTGTCACTAATATAAAACGCCTTGATATTTTTTGGTAGATACACGTACATTGCCTATCAGGCTAATGAAAAATCTATAATACCGAGAGTAATCAGGTTAAATTCTACTAAACACTACATTGCTTAGATTAACATTTTTATCGAAACTGGAAAATAAATTAATGAATGACTTTTCCATATACTTATTATGATCAGCAGCATCGGTAATAAGTTAATTTAATGACTTCGGGTAACATTATAAAATTAAATTAAATTTTAATCGCAGCTCAGAAAAGTCTAGCTAATTAAAAATATTAAATGTAAATAAAATAACAAGTCTGTAGCAATATTATTAACAGATTAACTCAGAAAGTAACAAGTACCAAGTATTTAAACGTTCAAGTGAATGTTTAGCGATCTCCGTTACCTAGTATTAATCCCGTTTTCTTTTGCCGGAGATAACGAAACTCATTTAAGATATCTTGGCGAACGCCTTTCAGACGTTTTGGGGTGCAGCTGAATGCACAGAGAATATTGTGGAATGGCGATGCTTTATTTATTTTATTTGTCACATTGAAATAATTTTAATTAAGGAAAATATGAAGTAGTCGATTAATCATCAAGATATTATGAACTATAACTGCATGTAAATTCATAGAGAAAATTAAAACCAGGAATGTTATGTATTATACTATAGGTATATTTGCTAAACACAGAGACACTTGTTGTGACACCTACCTAATACTAAAAAATAATTCAATATTTCGTTTCTGTTATACCTATCACTAAAATCTGCTGAATATATTTCTAATTTTCAAACTAGAATTAGATAAATCATAGGACAATATTTGAATATTTGCATAGTACCTAACTAACATAAACAATTCAAACATTAGACTTAATAGTCATTTATGAAAACATCCTAAATTATGAATGCCAGACAAAATACAAACAATTTTAAGATAAGTCGCGTTTAGTTTTATTTGTTTCACGAAACTAACATTGTTTGTGAATATACTAAATTTGAATCTGATTTTAGATAATGGTTTATAATTTCGTTGTTTTGAAATTGAGTAGATACCTACTGGTAGAAATGTAAGTAGTTATTTTTATTATTGTAAAATGTTGTATATAAAAGTCTCAAAAATTGACTCCATATATTTCCTGTTCTCTAACACGTATTTCGTCTTAAAAGACCAAAGGTTTCACTTTATGTCTAATAAAATTTTCTTCAAAGTATCCTTAATTGAAAATTCAAATTTATGCATAAGCTCTGATTGTACGAGCGGGGCCGTAGAGGAACCACGGTCTAAGACAACGTTTAAGAGATTCAAGTCTTCCTTGGACGAAATTGTTGGCAAATTACGTAAATGAAAATTACGTTTTAGATTAAAAGGAACGAGTTAAATTAATTCTTAGTTAATCTATACCAATGGCATTGTTATATTGTAATTGTGCTCAGATATAATTATTACATGCGCGTGTTCAATTAAATGAGAATGTAATACTTACTATTTATATTATAGGTACTTGTTTAGTATAATTTTTATAACTTGCTTATTTCCGAAACGATATATTATTTAATAAAATAAATTTAAAGAGTACACAATTATTAAAAAAAAAGTCTAAATAACATTATTACAGGTAGGTACCTATATTAATTATTATTATAAATAAAGAATTATTGTACCAATAAGTTAAACATTAATTTCATACATAATAATTCAAAGTATATTTTTTACACCGTTGCTTACTTTTAATAAATGATGTGAATACCTAATAATTTATAACAGGTGTAAGTCAAACATTCGGCTTAAATGGAACTCCTCCATCATTATGAATGCTTAGATAATTATCCATTAATTAGTGAAATAATTCTAAGTAAGTATACTGATTAAGCTATTTACAAAATCGAGCGGTTTAAAGCTTAAAAGTAAAACTCAAAAGTTCTTTTGCTTACTTAAGTTATCTATCTTTTGTAAGTCTAGAAAAGTCTCGAGCCAAGTTTTCAGTCTTTAAGAAATTAACAAGACGTAAGACGAGATAATGTTTTACGAGGATTTTCAGGTGACTTTGCTTCTCAAAGAGGTTTTTAGAAAAAAAAAAATACATTTTATGAACATATAATTTAATTATACTAAAAGCTTTATTTACTCGTACAGGTAAACATGATAGTAATTTATTTTCAAGAGTAGTAGTAAAAGAAGTTAGTAGGGTAAATAAAATAATATGAAAATAAAATTGACAATTATTATTGTATTTTTATTTTAGTGTATTTGTTGACTCGTAAGTTAACAGGGTAACAGGGTATTGTAACAAAAGCGTCTTAATTGAATGAAAGCGAGTGACGAGGTGCGGGAAATTGGGCGCGAGTGAAACAAATCGACGCCAAATGATAATTTAGAAGAGTTTTGCGAAATATCTGTTTCATTGGGGCGTCACAATCCGATGCACAATCTTGCGACTACCCTCTTCCGGGCATAAATAAAATCGGCCGACATTTATATCATAACGGCGGAAGTTTGATAAGAAGACACTTTGGTGTGTTCCTCTGCCGGGGTGAAATTTGTTGAAGTTAACTCGGACTTATTCGGTTCAGTTAGTAATGGAATATGCTCCAATTCTTTTACCTTTCACTTTCCTTTTATTGTGATTTATGGATCAAAGAAGTTATAATTACGTTTTTCCTAGATGACATTGAGCTTCAATCTAAATGCTAACTGAGAATGAAACGGCATGTGTTTTTGTTAACTCTACCTAATTAAAAAAAAATAAATTAACGATACTGACCAAAATAAATTTTGAAAGAGGACTATTGGACTCTAAATTTAAGTGTATATCGCCGCACAACCAACACAAGTCTAAAACTTAAACGATAACGGCTTCACATAATCTTTTTAGCTTATACAGTCATATTTTTTTGAAAAAATGTCTATAAGAGTTACTTATGAAAGCCTGATATAATTTAATAAAAGTTATATCTTTGTCGGGTCACGTAAGAGGGCGCTTCAGGGGAAAATTACATTTTGTTTAGCCACGTCCACGGACGACATGGGACAACTCAGTTAACGAGTGTACAGGATTCCTGCTATACTTTCATATCACGCCGATCTCTTTACAGATACGAGAGCTGAAACCCCGCAAATCAGTAAATAGGTTATTTTTCTTTTGTTGTATCGATGTTTTGTTATTGTGAGCTTTATCGTTGATCTCATAAAATGTAGTGGTCACATATATTGGCGTAACATTGTATTATTAAATAATTTTATATAGCAGAAAAAATGTGACAATGGTTTTTTTCTTGGTAAAATAATTAACAGATATTATGATTAATTTTAAGTAGGTAGGTACTTCAAAATTAACCAATAGGTACTTAAATTACCTTTTGGATTAGAATAAAGAAATATATTAAATAATTATTTGTTAAATAATTCAATTTAAAAATATGCATGTATATAATAAATGAATTTAAATACTTATATGTTCAGTTATTAGAAAAAATCTCAAATCAGGTGAAATTAAATAAAAAATCATATAAATAATTTGTTTCTGTAAACATAAAGATTTGAATTTGAATATAATTTTCTGTTTAATTAGTTTAATTTTAATTCAATATTTCATTTATGTATAATAGTTGTTATTTTTCTTATTATGTCAAACATAAGTATAAAGCGAATATAATTATTTTCTGTGACATTAATGCATACTATAATAGACAAGATGGTCAAGTAAAGCCCAGAGAATAAATAAAAACTTTACCATTCCATTAGTACCTACGGGGGATGCAAGGGATTGCTTTTACCTACATTATTTCAACATTAGCAAAGTTATGGACGTCCGCGCACCCCAACTTTCCAACATAAGGTAACATATACGAGAATAAAATACCACAGCAAAATGTAGGTACATCATTTTAATTTTAACCTATGCAAACGACCGATGTTGTAATTTTGTCATGGTATATTCAAAAGTGACAAGTTATTAGTCTCTCTGCTTACAAATTGCGTTTTTTTTGTACTAGGTATAACTATATAGATATGAAAAACAGCTTCATGACATTACATGAAATAAGTATTTAGAGAAGCCTTGCACTGCGACCACAAACATGTATACGGATCGCGGTTGAAAATTAACGTTTGTAATCTTTTGATGTGGTCATACAAAGAGAATCTATCTGTGTAAATGCAAATATTATAGAGGTTTTAGAAACTCTCAAAATATTCGTATTTATAAATCGTTTGTTGCAAGTAAGCTTGGTCAGATTGTGGTCACTAAATTGTAATTTAAAATCAGTTCGTTGTTTTGGTTGGATAATTTTCTTATGAGTAAAATTATTCATTAAAAAGTTTCCAGTACTTATTAGGTATATCATAATTTATGCAATAGGTATAATAAAATTGAAGCATAGGTAATTAATTTTACTTTAAATTTTACAAACATTGTAACAGCTGTCTGTAATGTAATGTCTGTAAATATGTAGTTACAACATCCAAAAATTAAGTTAGTTCCATACCGAAATAAGAGTAAATTAAATATAGTTAGCTTATTGTAAGACGACGTTAGCCACGTACTTTCCTGTACAAACGCAACTTGTTCTAAAGAGGGGTAAAAGTAATCTTCTTTAATGCCTTCGTTTTAATTTCGAATCGTAAATAATAATTTGGTCAATTTTCCACAATTTCGGTTGCGTGCTCAAAGTTTTTATTAGAATTTTATTGTTATTTAGGCGTGTTTGTTCCTTGTTTCAGATTACATTGGAGGTTTTAAAGGAGCCGGGCGCTAATGTGAGTTTCCAAATAAAACTTTTGTTTATTATTACGAACAATAGAATATAATTGAAATTTTCCCTTTTTTCAAGCGTAACTACGCAGAAATACTTGTGCATATACGTAAATAATAAAGTTTTGTTTCCGGCTTCTAGCCCGGGTATAATAAAAAGTCCCACAGTAGGTATATAGACTCATGTAATGCAAAACGAAACTAGTGGCCGGCGTAACTTTTTAGACAGGGAAATTTTAGTCAACAGGAAGGTAGCCCAAAACTATGAGCGTTAAGAAACTTTTATGAGCGGCCGAGCCATTTAACCACGAGTCAAGAGCTAATCCCACTAGCCGGCCAGCGGTGAACAACGCACCTGAGACCGAGCTTTTTATTTCTGTTTCACATTCCCACCTAATTTCAGCCCGTAGAGGCTGCCAAGGTGGGCTGAACTTTGTCGGGCGTCATAAATTTATTTAACGGCCCGAAGGCAATAAGAGGCGGAGTGTAAAAAGAAAAATACGATACCAACGTGCCTAGCCGTTATTGCAATTAAACAGAGGAAGTAAATCTTTCAATACGAGCGGCGAGCGTTCGCCTCCCGTTTCCTGCCTTAATTTATCGCTTTGTTTTAGTCAGTGGCGCGTCCCATTGACGGATAGCGATGTGTTTGATTAAAAAACGCAACTTGATCTTCGCCACCCCTTTTGGTCGGAGACTAGAATACTAATCCAGCTAGACTCCGCCAGTCTCGTTCAATAAATACTACCCAGTTCAAGTGTTCAACTGCCAGCATTTTATCTCGAATACTTACTGTCTTTCGATCGTTCTATGGAATGGAAATGAAATGGAACTCTATTATGGAATAATGTCCTTAATAGAAGTTATTTTTTTATGAATTGGTTAAAAAATATTGCATCAGTTAAAACTTACATAGTTAATGATATATTTACCAAAAAAAGTTTAAATAGCATGTTAACAATAAGGGAAAAATTATGTAAAATTTATGTTATACTAGCTTTTCGCCCCCATGGTTTATGACCTTACCCCCTTAGCTAAATTTCAGACCAATCCGTCCAGTGGTTTGAGCTGTGCGTTGATAGATCGGGTAGTCAGTCAGTCAATCAGTCACGCTTTCCTTTTATAAGATTTAATACGGTGAAAAATAATTGAAAGAGTAAAAATATAACATCTGCGTAAAGCGTGTTCGAGCGGCAACAATTTTAGCATTATGTCTTTGATTTCTCTTCTGATTTTTTTCATCCTCGAAGAAGTTCCGATAAAAGCGGCGGATTAGCTCGCATCCTACGGCAGCTCAAATTGCTCTACACGTATTTAATTTGTTCTGTGTTGATTTATTCCACTTCGATTACTTCATTTCTCTTTGATGTAGGCAGCTGTTGAACGAGTTTTGCCTTTTTCTAGCGCGTGAAATGAATCTCATTCCGGGGTACGGTTATCAGATATCGTGAAAATATTGTTTGGCCACTTTTCAATTATTATTTTATTTAGTAGGTACCTACTATTTTTATTACCCTTTTTTATTTATTTACGGTTTCTATTATTTATTTTCCAAGCTGTAAGCCAAAAATACGATGGGTTTCTACAGATTTTTTGATGAATCCTTATGTCTATTTGTCCTACAAGAAATATAATATGTTATAGTTCATGTTTTAATTGTATGGATAAAAAATTTAATGAAACTAATGTCTTGAAAAAATCAGGGATGTTTACTTAAATTTAGCTTTGTATGCTTATCACATTATGTCAATGATGTGATCCAACACAATTCTTTCAATTTTTTATTTGTTTCCTTCATTGACCTAAAAAGAAGCCGTTATATAATGAAAATATAATTATTTTATATATACAAGCTATGGCTAGGGTATTGATGAAAATTATTTACATAAATAAAATAATAAACTATAAACTAAAGAAACTTTAAATCTAAACTAAACTAACAATAACTAAAAATTAATATAACTCTAACACTAAAATTTACAAAATACAAAATATTTACAAGTAGAAAAGTTGTGCCAGATCACTGCCCTGAGTGAACGTGCCAAGAAGGCTGGCGGCATTGCCACGTTGAATGGCAATGCTGATTCGCTGTGCTAGATAGACACCAGCCTTCCTGTCACGGGAGGTCTCAATAAGGCGCCGGGAGACCTCTTTAAACAAAAGAAGGGCATCCGGGCCCCACGGCCCCAGTGTTTCAACACCAAACGCCACAAAAATGCATCCATTGCCTATAGATGCATATTTGCGGCGCTTAAGGCATTCTTGCTGGGCGGCAGCGGCACCGGCCATGACTGAAGTGTCTGGAAGGTGAGACGGAGCCAAGGTATCGACGCATGTAGCATCCCAAACCAATGGTCGTCCCAACTTCCAGGGCACTAAAGTCATTCCGTCCGGTCTCTTGCCATCGTCGCGCACCAAGCCACTTGGTTCTAAAACGGCTGGTACGCCAGCGGTGACAAGAGATCGGCGGATTAGGTCATTTATGGCCGCATGCCGCGACATACGCCCAGCGCTCCTACAACAAGAGAGGCCATGATGACCAAGGTGCCCAACACTGTCTCCACAAAGGCAGCGATGTGGCACAATACATTTGGCTCCTAATCGCAGGCAACTGCTAATTTTAAATGACGCATTGTCGAGCATCGTGCCAATGTTGGGGGAAGGTAAAGCATGGAGCCAGAGCCCTGACTCCCATTTGGTGGAAGCAAGGAGACGAGCTCGCTCAGCAGTATTATTAGCAGACTCCAAAAGAGAGTTATGAATTTGCCTGCTGAGTGGCTCGTCCCACTGCCTCTGTGATTTTTTTTGTGACGGAGCATCTGTGTTTGGACAGGCCATGAACCAGGCGTTTCTGGCCTCAGGCAGTAACGAGACCTCAAAGTCACCAAGTGACGGATCAAGAATTTTACCAATGAGGTCATTTTTTATTTTATTTTACAAATAGGTATAAGTAAATGCGTCCTATTATTTATTATACTGATGCCTCTACCTCATTTTCGCAATTTGTAGCAATAGCAAGGGATTAAAAAACAACTTTATATACCTGATAAAATGAATACACTATGTACAACAAAATTTTTGATAGTCATTCATCTTCTTAAAATAGTTGTATTAAACTCAGTCGGGAAAAAACATTGACATTTAACTATTTACCTGTAGTCTGTCTGTACCTACAGATACTTATAGCTACTAGTACCTAGTGCGCACTACATAGAATAAAGTTAAATATAAAACTTTATAATTATAGTTACGAGCTTGGTTCTTGTATGAGTATTTAGCACTTACAGTTTAGTAGGTACGCCACTTTGAGGGCTTGCGAGTAAATCGCGCATTTTCTGCGGTAATAGGAAAATGAAGGGACGAGTGTTAAATTCAAATTGCTTAATGGTTCAGAAACAGGCATTTCATTTTCCATTCGAATTGTTGCGTAATTTACTACAGTGTGCGTAAACGATGCGAAACTCTGCTTTTGTTTGAAAATGAAAAAAAATAGATGAATATTTTAAATATAGGTAAGCAAAAATATCAACCCTAATATTGTATGCGAAAAATAATTGGTTTTTGTTTAACATACCATTTTAACCTGTTGGAGCATCCATTATTTTGGCAGTATTATGCACGACAAATATTTGAATAGCCTTGAAACAAAAATGTGGTAAATATGGCGAGTGGTGGCGAGCAAAAAGCCATGACCCTAGTTTGTGCTATTATATCATGCAATCTTAGTTAACAATACCTAAACAAACAGTAATAATAAACAAAGATAACATGTTTAAACGAAAAGATACAATTAACAAACTGCTAAGAAGTTATTAAACCATACCTTTGATTAAACTACCAATCAATAATTATCCATACATACATTTTTGAAAAAGCTTCTTAATTGTGACACAACTATAATATGAATACAGAAATGTGCCATTGCGTTTCTAAAAACAGTCCTCATAAATTCAGTCACAATACCTATCTCTATTCAAAATAAAAAAAATAGGGTAGGTTGATAAACAAAACTATTTCAATTAGCCGTACAGTGGCAAACACGTTTAGAGTACGGGCATAGAAGTAAACGTTCAAATATTCATAGCGTACGGTATCGATTCTCCCTCGTGCTACTCTATACTAAGGTCCGTCATAAATACTCCCCACTGAAAGATGGTATCGGACACCACTCCCGTATTATTGTGAGCCACGATGAAACGCACGTATATTCATATCTATAGAATAAACATGATAATTATAGGTAGAATTGTTTGTCGACGATGTAGGTATCTATTATTGCCTAATTGTTAAATCGATTTGTAATTCAATCGTATAGAAAAATATGTCAATTTGTTTAATGTATCTGAAATATTTAAGTTCGGTATTTACTTTCGGAAATGTTGGGACCTATTGTCAATGAAAGTTAATTTAATTCTCGTTCACAATGACGTCAATCTTGTTTTATTTTCATTTCACTGGCCTTTTATAATATATATTTTTATAATTTTCTACTCTACTTTAAATATTCCTTACTGCACAAACTTCACATCTCATTTGTATGGAGAAAGTTATATATGACTTTAAATAATCGGATAATACCAGCCGGGTGTTGATATCACTGGTTATAAAAACATAGATTTTTATCTTTGAAAATATCATAAATAAAGATTAGAGTACGGAGCCTTATTGAATGATTATGGCCGTCCATCCATTGGTCCGTCTGGCTGTCCTTGGCTTTCTATCTCTTTAAACAAGTAAGCTATGAATAGAGTTTTCATATTCAAATTATTAATGTATTGAACCTGCGTGTGCGAGTTGTACTCGTAGTTTAACGGTTTTTGTTTGTTAGTAAGTTTTTTTTTTAAATGCTCAATTTCCTTTTTGGACTTGAGCTGACTTGAATTTCCCTTTCTTAATATTGGACAATATTTCAATGTAATCACACTACTCATAATAAAAAAAGTGTTTTACTAACTCAGGGTAGTAATTACGAAGTTTCCAAAGAATGAACAACTTTTAATGACTTCCAGTATGAAGGTTGTAAAAATAAATTACGGACGGAGGAAAAATAAAACGGTTAAGGTGAACCGTTTGCCTGTTCTACTTGTTTAATACACGTTTATTCTTTGTCCGCCCCATCCTTATTGGACTCAAAGATAAATACGCTATCATTATGAGCGTTTACTATGTTTACGTACTTTTAAATAAATACAAAAGGCCAATAAAATTAGCTATGACTGTCTATTATAAGTCCATTTCAATAAGACCATTTAATGTATATTATAATTTTGGGTTGTTCATGAATAAAAACTATAAAGTGTCAAAATACATTAGATAAATTATTATCTATTCTAAAAGTTACTTTCAGACATCAAATCATAATATTTTAAGATAAATACAAATGTAAGATACATTTGTATTTATCTTATCTTCATATTAACAATAAATACATAACTGAACTAGCCAGTAAAAATGAGTAGGTACGTATACGAGTTTTATTGGACGTTATTAAAAATAATAATTTAAATAAAATGTTCACAAAACTACATTATTATAATCTTTTTGGGCATCACTAAACCATTTTATGTAGGTAATTTTTCAAATATACCAGCGAGTGGTACTCCCAAGATTTATTTATTTTAGCATTATTATTGAAACATTATCTCCACTGCAGGGCAAAGTCCTGAAAAAATATTGGTAAATAAAAATATAATTGAAATCGAAATTATGTAAATTAAAACTACTTTAGCTGCGGTGCTTTAAATAAAATCGTTGAAAAATGTTACATATAATTTTCTCGAATTTTAATTTAAAGCCTATGATTTTTCAGTGTTTAATTAATTCACTATGGTTCAGTGGGTAGCTGCCTTAAATTGGCTGGCAACGGTTTAAAATGAAGCCGAGTTTATGAGAATCCCGAGGGGACCATTTACAAAATTAATTATTTTAAGATACAAATTGAAAAGTGCAAATGAGGCTCCAAGCTCCACCTACTAGTATATTACAGCCTCTGTGAGGTATTGTTCAAGGCCACTCTAATTAAACTCTATATGAATTTTACCTGCTCTTTAGACATTGGATCCTTGGAGTAAAAAAAGGTATTTGTAGATACAATGCTCCTTTTTAAAATTGAAAACAATTTTTACTGTTATTTGGTCCGCTGTTTAACTTAAATTATTAACAATCTGAGATCTAATAGAAAGATAATAATTTTCTTACTTAATTTTTTAATTAATAATCAACTTATTAGCCGTTGTTTCTTTATATATAAAACATTATATATAAGTAAACAAACGTTAGCAATAGTAAGATTTACTTAAAATATAACGCTTTTGCAACACTAAAATAATGTGTCACTGAACTCGACTGTGCATTGAAACAGATGTTACTTTGTTTATAGAAAAAAAGTGTGCCAACACCAGTGCTTTTGGAAATCTGGGGCATGCAAAGTCACAATTCTATGGGTCACATCTGACCTTTCTACAAAGCAGTTATGTTTCAAAGCCGTGTTACATTAGAATGATAACAAGAAGCAATCAACGTCCAATAGGCTTCGATAGTATTATAAATGCGTAAATCACAGTAATGTAATGGCGATATCAGATTGGTTCAACTCAATTACGTCGTCTCGAGCTATTACTGCGTGATATACGGGCAGATTATGTGTTGTGTCCCTTACAGCGATTACTCGATTGTCTTTGTAGACTACAACCGTAGCTTGAATACATTGCATAAACGTATAACGGTCTGATTGATTGTTAGTTGCCTTAATATTGATATTACATATCGATAAATCCTTGATGCATAAACTGTAAAATACTCTATTTTTATAAAGTATGGAGACAGTCATTTATTTATTTCATAAAACGTTTTTGGATTTCAATGCACTTTTATTTTATACTTGAGATTTTAATACATAAAAAAGAAATAATTAATTAACTTCTTGAATTTATTTTTTATATCGATTCGTCTATCGATTAATTTTATATCGATTTTATGTTAAAAATTTGTCGCCAAGCACCTTCCGGTGTGTTCCGCCAATTGCTCTTGAGGGACAGTTTCCTTGTAGTCGTTGTGTGCTTCTGCTTACCATCATCGGCCACATCATCACTGACCACGGTGAGATAGCCAAACACAGCCTCTACATTGTAAAAAAATTTAGATTGTTCTCATAATTAAATCTACGGTGTTGACCTAGGTCCCTAGGCGAACCTATGTTAAAAGACGATGCCTACCTAAGACAAAAGAACAGGGAGAAGTAGACTAGTATTGGGATGCTTTTACCTTGCAATAGGATAATATAGATAATAAATATTATAAACATCGTATTTTATCGATAAAAAACAAACTACTACACTATTGCATGCATTAGTCCATAAGAAACGATATGCCTGCCGTTGGGACGCACTTTGGGGACCAATAATCTGAGATGCCAAGCATTCAAGTGGCTGTATCTACACTTTTTCTTGTAGGAACATAGTTTTTAAAAGTTTTATATGATGTTTTGTATTATGCTACAAGTGTTTCGCACAAATTTACAAAAAATAATATAATATAATGGGTGAATTAAACTATACAATTTTACTTAAAAAAATCTCTGAGCCCTTCTTCCGTTAATTGGCTTTTATTTTTTATCATTGCGTTAAAGTGATATTCTTACTAAAAGAATATGTGAGCAAAGTAAGTATATCCTACTGTATTATTTCCCATTGCTTTATGATAAATGTTTATCTCGATATTAGCGTTTACTAAGCTTAGTAGGTACTGGACATGTGCTGGAAATACCCATTACGAGAACCTACCTACATGATATAAAAAAAGATAATAAAACGAAATCATATTTCAAGGCGATGATAGATCAGTGGTAGTGACGTCGAATGCCGAGACGAAGGTCGCTGGTTTGAATCTTACAATGAGCTTTGGGAGAAGAAAAACAACGTGAGGAAACTATAGCATGGTGGTTGGGTACTTTGTAGTATCCGCCTGGCTGGTTAAAAATCTGAAAATCTGTCGCCAAGCAACTTCTGGTGTATTCCGACAGCTGCATTCGCCTTCGGGCACATCATCACTGACCTCTGTGAGATTGTGGTCAAATACAGGCCTATACATAGTAAAAAAATATATTATTGTGTGCATTGTTGATTTTTTGAAAGCACAGAGTGTACATTTTCATGTCGCATAATAATTATGCAAATGACAGCATAGTGTTCATACGTTAGTATGCAAATCCATCTCGGAGCGCAGGTGTCTGCTGTTTATCCAACTGATTTAATAACTGGGCTCATCGCGAATCGAATGAACGGGATTGTGTACGGAATATCAATGCTCTGTTACAACGCATTAGTGGAATAGACAGATAGCAAACAGTACTGGGATGTATTTGGGTATTTTGGGTGTGCTGCTCGGAATGTTTTACACCGCGGTTTGGACGTGACGTTTTTGGGTCATGTTTCAGTGTAGTGGTGATGTTTTAAACATATTTGACGTTTGCGTTTTTATGTCGATTTTTGGTTATTTAAATTATTAATGTCATCTAATGTGTCATATACGAGTGGATGAAAATGATACAAATTATTTATAGGTATTGATTGATATTTTTAGTATAAAAATAGAAACAGAGACATTTCAACGCATAGCCTTTATAAGAGTTAAGGGAAATATAAGTGAAACCATGGGATGGGTTAGCTAATTCTTTATAATATAACATTATTCTTCAATATAATATTATTTTACATCAGTAGGCAGCTGCAAAACATACCTATGATATGTATATTCAGGTAGATATTATTGTAGGGGCTAGAAAAAAATACTAAAATATTAAACGTTCTATCTAAATGACCATCCATCTAGGAAACGACTTGAACATAAAACCGAAAAAAAAATTACGTCATTTCCTTAGTATTCAGAGTTCCGCCCTGTGTTCGCGACTCGCTACATCAAAACTGATAAGAGAAGGGTGAATGCACGAGTGCGTCCAGGTACTTGGAGGTAAGGGGTGGGGGGTGATGAAGCCTCCGCACGGTGCAGGAATACCAACGTGATTAATGGATTCCGCGCGGTACGATAATGATAATGACCCCCGTCTGCGACCGCGGCCGCGTCGGCATCATCGGAATCAATGCTGAGTGCAGCCGCTTGGTTACTTTTTGCATAGTGCATTGATGAGAGTGATTAATTCTATAGCAATTGATTTAGGGGTGTTTCATGTGGTTTTTCTTTTGTCATTAAAGGGTTTTATAGAGCTCTTCTGATTCTTTAAATCAGAATTCAATTATCCTTTGAGTTATTATAAAACTTAAAAGGAGTGTTTCTCTTGGTGAATAGTTATGCAACGACTTTTATTAAGTAAAGTGTGTTCAAATTAACACTTTTTAGGACAAATGACCTATATGTTAATAAATAAAAATTTGACAAATTCCATCCTGCTAGTATCACGTTTGGGCTGCATTTATATGAGCTTCGTTAGGTCAGGTAATAGTTGTACAACTACAACTATTACTAGACTATATTGCGTGATATTGTAATATGAACACGGTTCATAATTATCTTACTAGGGATATAATTATGATACGAGTACGGTCTAGTACTTAATATATTTATCTAACTATACTATTAATCTAGTGAAATAATTATAAACATTCATTTTTTAAATACGCCTACACACATTGACGATGATTGCTCGTAATAATCGTATCAACTGATTTAGATTAGTTTTTCCCGTCGCATCAATAATAGAATTAATAATTATTAATTGATCACTAACATCATAATATCATACGTCACGATGTTTCATTGCCTTAATTTTGATAGAAATACAGTTACTGTTACCTACTATTATTATTTCAGTTCTCTACTGTGCGGTTTTTGCAAACTTTTTTACTACGCGCAACCTGAACTGTGGAATGATCTTCCTGGGTCCGTGTTTCTCGAAGCTATTCGGGCCATTTTCGACCCCCCTGTAATTTCTTTGTAGAAAAAACTAGAAGCCTAAATTTTCAGGGCATTACAGGACTAGATATATTTGCAAATGATATTAAATTTGGAGTAGGACATAGGCTACTTTTTATCCCGGGAGCGCGGGTGAAACCGCAGGAAACAGCTAGTATTATAATAATATAGATGTATGCTGTGTATCTTCAATCAAATTTGAGCGTAAAATTCATTAAAACATCGGTGCAACATTTTTATCTAAGCTCGAATCTGTTTTCGTTTCTTCGTTACACTCAAAGATAAAATTATAGCACAGTAACAAAAAAAAACTAGGCCATACAAAAACTTGAATATATGAACACACCGTTCTTTCATATAGTACTACATAAGTCAGTTACTGAAGTTGGATAAGCTGTGTGTAAATCATCGGGCGATGAATACGAGGTCTGCGCGTTCGCTTGATAACGATTAAATATGGCCCGCCCGCTCATATTGTGTGTACTTAACGCGACCCGAGTGAGGGAAAACGCATAGATTTATGTGTATCGTATAACTTAAAAAATCTATGCTACTGTGTGACACACTATGCGTATGTTGAATTATTCTTGACTTATTGCCGCATAGAGCCGTCTTCGAAAGATATTTGCCCTTTTTTAATGAGAAGGAAAATTTATGTAGGTAGTCAGATCAACATCTGGTAAACGCCAGTCTAACTAAACTATACCAACTTTAATCTTTGAAAGAAAAAAAAGATGTCGACTGACTGACAATTTGGTATTGATAAAGTTTAATGCTTGCTTATCCAAAATAATAAATAAATTTTGAAGCTGTTCTTTCACTACTCTACATTTCCTAACATATTCATTCCAACGAAACAGTTACCTATTACCCCTTACGGTTAGTACCAATATCCAAACACAATTAACAGAATATAAATGTCTCATTGATAAATCGGCATGCGTCCGCGTTAACTGCTAAATAGCGTGTGACTAATGACGGCTATGCTATCCACAATAAAACTTGTATCTACGTACCGCCTTAATTTTATTGCACTATATTAATTTATGTTGTTTAATAAGTAGTTCTAAAGCATGCATGGCATATTTAGCACACAAGGCACACAAATTATGGAAAACACAAAAACGTTTGCAAACAAATTATTAAAAAATCTAGTGAAAATGTAAAATTTTAACTGCCATTTCTATTTCTTTAAACAAACTTCGATATATAGTTTGTATAACCCCAGGGCATTAGGAATTTTCTGCTTTACATATAGATAACTTTATTATTTGGGATATAGCATTATACCAGCTATTTCTATTTCACGAAAATATAGTTGGAACATTTTTGTTATACTTATTACTAAGGTAGTAATAAGCACACGGCCAGCCTGATGGTAAGCGGTATATAGCCTATGACGCTCGCGACATTATTTACGAAAATTACTTGACACTCTTCCTGAAAAACCCCACTCTGTTCTTGGAATCATGGGGGAAAAAAATGGCGAGGAGCTCATGTAACAGTACAGTGCGAAACCATGAAAAAATAAAAACAAAATGGTAACTAGAAAAATATTGTACAGGAAATAATCACAAAATGTATCAGGAAGATTAATTGATACTAGATGATAATCTATTCTTACCATTCATATAATTATCATTTAGTGATTACAATAATTGATAACTATTTACAAATTTAATGAATTAACCCTCAAATACGTATCAAGAAAACATTCTATTTTATAATGTATACCTATGTTGTGGATTATTACTTGAGGAAAAATATAAATATATAATAAATTAGGACAGTTTATGATGATTTAATATAAGTACGCAGAAAGTTTGGTTGGTCAATAAAATTTATTAAATAATTAAATAATGAATAATAATTATAGAAAGAAAATTCTCTCAATTTTATTTCTTTTTTTTAAGTTTCAGATATTTGATGCTGTAAGACATCAAATATCAATAAAATTAATGTGGTCTCTACGACCATTTCAGAGCGATTGCATGAAAAGATAATAAAAATACAGCATGTGTGGGTTTTGATATGAATATCTTTAATATTTACTATCTAACAATTATCAGTACTTTAATTAAATCTGGAATTACCATAGTCGTTTTCGAATATATAAATAGGAAAAAAAAGGTGTTCTTAGCAATTCATTTCGGTCATAATCTAGTAAGTGTTAGGTAAATAATAATGAAGTTCTTAATTGTAACTCTTCTGGCCTTGGCTACCACCACCTACTCAAGAAATATTGATCTTGAAGATTTTTTGCAAGACAATACTGCATATGGATACTACGGAAAGATTGGTATGAAATTAGCTGAAGAAATCCGCCAATATGAAGAGGAACTCATGAAGGGCTCAAGGATTGTGGGCGGTTCATCTTCTAGTCTCGGACAATTCCCTTACCAGGTGTATATTTACTTTTACTATTGTTGTTCCAACACACCTATATTCTTATAGATTTATATTAAATTTAAATTTATATTTCCAGGCTGGTTTACTCGCTAGTTTACCAGGTGGTCAAGGTGTTTGTGGCGGCTCTCTTCTGTCCACCACAAAGGTACTCACAGCTGCCCACTGCTGGTGGGACGGCGAATTCCAAGCAACCAGCTTGCAAGTAGTTTTAGGATCTGTCACTTTATTCTTTGGTGGCACCAGGGTGACCACTACTAACGTTGTTATGCATAGTAACTGGATTCCTAACCTTATTCGTAATGATATTGCTATTATCACCTTACCTTCTGCAGTTACTTTATCTGGTAAGATGATTTTGTCACGCAAACTTTGTTATATTTGTTATTACAATACTGGTTGTGAAAGTTCATGGAACAACATTTTTAAAAGTTATGTATAGAATGATTTACTTTTTTTTTAGCAAATATTGGCACAATTGCCCTTCCTTCTGGAAGTGAACTCGGCGAGCTTTTTGCTGGCGATGTTGCAGTTGCTTCTGGATATGGCCGCACTAGTGATAGTGAGTATAAAATGAGTAAAAATTAAAAAAATATTTATCAATACATACCTACTTGTATTTTATAATGCATTATTTTACAGCCACTGGCATTAGCATTTTGCAAACGTTGAGTCACGTCAGCTTGAACATTATCACCAACGAAGTATGTCTGCGCTCTTTCTGGATCGTCCAATCATCCAATATCTGCACAAGTGGTGTCGAGGGTAGGAGCACTTGCTCAGGTGACTCCGGCGGTCCTCTTGTTGTCACCAGGAATAACAGATCTATTGTGGTATGTAGATAAATTCAATATCCTTTTCGCTTTCACTTCATGTTTATTAGGAGACTATTATTTTCAAGTTATTTTGAGAACAGAGATTGAATTAATTTTCCTTTATAGGTTGGTGTAACCTCATTCGGATCTGGTAACGGTTGCCAAGTTGGCGCACCCGCTGCCTTTGCAAGAGTCACATCCTACATGGACTTCATCAATAGCAATTTGTAAATATAGACATTTGCCATTAACGAAAACTGATAATTATCTTTAGCTTTAAATAATAAAGTAAAAATGCTATTTATCATTATTATTGTTTTTATTTTTCGCTAATAAACTAAACATAAAAAATTGATCTTACATTTTTGTCAGACCCCAAACTAAGTAAATAATTATAAGCTCTCGAACTGATATAATTAAACATATAAACATGTTAGTGTATAGACATATCTAAAAACAGAACAAGTTATTCATGCAAGCTCTGCTTAGTTTAGGATGGCTGTATGTGAAGAATGTCCCAGAATGATAATGAATGTTTGTTCCTAGTTCGAATCGAACTTCGACGTGCTATTCAAAGTCCAATCGCTACAGCAATTTTAATAAATATCCCTCTAAAATCTATTTAAACATTTTCATCTTGTTTAAGCCTATACCTTGAGTACTTACTATTTATTAATCAGCTATGTTCCTTTTTATATAGAATATATAAAGAAGATACCCATATGGAAACAATTTGATCAACAATTTTAGTTTGGTATATATCGATATTTTAGAATGACCTAACTAAATGTACAAAATGAAATTGTTTATAATATATTTATCATCTTATATATTATCAAATATTATCTTAGTACAATCTGTGGTACAATCAACCAACTTGAATTAAAAAATATATGAGATAAAATGGTCGGAGGGACATGAAGAAGCTGTAAAGGTTAATTGTTGATCTTTGGAACCCTATTGCCTATCATATACCAGTATCATATAAACATTAACTAACATAGTATGAATCTACACAAATAGATTTCAAAAAGTAAATCCACAGTCCATCGATCCAATTTACATATCACGCATTACATCTTGGGGCTCCCCTTTGTTATTTATTTGTTTTTGTTTTAATAAAAGCCAAGAAATGGGCAAGTTTTCATAGTATTACGTGATATTACTGTGGGTGTCTGTGCTTATGGGCTGTTTACATGCGAGCCTAGACACGATCCTGCTTTATTTCGGGAGTAGGGAGGTTTGGTAACACTGATGAAATTACGTTCGGCATAAAACATGTTACGCTATTGTTGTTGGCTCACTAAGCCTTTGCTCGCGACTTTTTCTGTATAATCCTACTAATATTATAAATTCAATAGTTTGTATGGATGTCAGGATTGATATGAAGATGTTTGTTACTCTCTGACGTAAAAAGTACAGAAATAGATTTGGATAAAACTCGGCATATAGATAAATCATACCCTGGAATAACATATAGGGTACTTTTTATTCCGGGTAAAACATAAGATCTCTTGGGCGGGTGAAACCGCGGAGAGAAAGCTAGTAAGTATTATGTATAATACGAGTATATTAATCAGCAGGTTTTGTCATTTTTGCAAACATAATTGGACCCGGTAGGTGGCGCTGCTGTCGGAATACATGTGTTTTCCGGGTCCATTAGTGATTGTATAATAAATAGTTTATCGTAGAATCCTATTTTTTTATCACTACTCTTATCAGTGAAGGTTAATGTCAGATTTTAAAAATAAATACATGTTATGATATAAATTTAATGATAAAACAATTTCGATTAACGATTTCACAACACGCGTTCAAAGTATAATCATTTCCAGCTACTTAAATCTTAACCCTTAACTGAGTATAGTATTCAGAATGCTCCACTTGGTGTCACTAATCTCATTAGTGAGTGTAGACACAGATGCTCCGCTGTAATCCTGTTGCTCTCAGCGCAGATTTGCATAAAGAGTTCATGATTTGTGTACGGTTTCAGCTTTTTCCCTTTTTTATTTTTAACCACGATTCCGATAAGGTTGTAGTAGTGCAAGTAGCAAATTTAAATCAATTGTTATACTTTTTAATATACGTTTAAAAAGCTTCTTAAAAAAAATGAAATTAAATATTATTTATTCAAATAGACTTATGAATTTTCAGAAAAATTTCAGACATAACTGATGCTTTCTTGGCATTGTAACAGGTCGGCAATGAGTTGCCAATGTCTGTATTGCAAATGGCGATTGGCGACAAAAGCTACTTACCATTAGGCCCCTGCTTGTCAACTTTCTGAGAAAAAAAATATTTGATGTTGGATATCTATCATTGACGTGTTTTAGTATAATCATCATTAACTTATTTTGATTTTGAGATTTGGTGATTAAATTGTTAAATACCACAGTAACTACATAACCCCTCAATTTTGTTTATAAAAGCCCGGCATTTAAAATAATTACATATTGTTTGTTTGTTGTGCTGCTACATGGGTAGGTAATTAATATACTAGAATAGGCTTCTATGGATGAGTTTCAATTTGTTTCAAATTGGTTAAATTTATTTGATTTCCTTTTGTGCTCACAAACGCAAAATAAACACAATCGCTATAGTCCTAACAACAACAACGAGAAACAATGTTCACAGGAAAATCAATTAATTAAATCATCAGCAAAATCTAATACCCGAAGGGTACAACAAATAAAGCTAGCAGGAACTCAGGAATATCTGCCGGCTAGCAAAGCACTCGCTGGTAATAGTGGCTGCAGAACACACAATACGCAACGTTCTGATAACGATAAATTAAATTGCACCGACCGCACTACAAGCCATACAGCATATTAATAGGTACATAATCTAATATTCAACTAACGTGATGTGCCTAGATCACGTTAAGTTACCCTAATAGCTCTAATTTTGCAATGCAGTAGAGTTAAATACTGAACCTAATAAGTATCTGACTATTTAGGTATGAAGGGTCTGATAAAATAAACTCAATGAAGCAAGTTTTTTATTTCAACTCGGTCATAAAAATCAAAACAAAAGCTAGCAAGTACTTGTTAGAGATCAAATAGAGAAAAGAGCAAACCCCTTAAGTAAATCAACGGTACATGAGCAAATATCGCGAGTCGCGAATCGATTGCACGGACGCGGGACAACCCCTTATCTCGACGGTGCGCACGTGTGAACCCCGTTCAATTTTAATTTCATGCTCAAACAATGACGCTATCGAGCCGGCTATTATTTTGTATAGTCGCCAAGGGTTCAGTTCATCTAAATCCGCCAGATAAACCCTGAGCTCATTGTCGTCGCCTGTTCTGATAGCTAATTTGGAAGCGTTCGCTTTCCTCCCACCCAGATCATCTCCGTACAAGGCCTCTTTTAATTTGGCATTAGTATATCGAATCGTTGATTAAATCAATGATATTTTGTTGAAGCTGTTTACTACGCTAATAAGCTTTGACGAGTTTCATATTTAATTAAGTTTTCCTACATAGCTCTGTTTACGGAACTTTAATGATTTTCAGTTGAAATGAGATTCCTTCAATTTGCATTCAAATCACGCGTACAATCGAGAATTCATGAATATTGCGATTGAATATTTTTGTCGGCCTATTCGATACATTTTGATAGGGGTTTTAAAGCAAATTATATATATTATTAATACTGACACGATTATATTAATTTTTCTATAATTTTACTAGCTTTTGTTTGAGCCACAGTTTTAAATGTGCTCCAGGGATAAAAAGTAGTTTATGTCCTATTGCACGACCAGTATGTATCAAATCATCTTGAATATCAAATATTGCGGATCTGAGTGGTAAAAACCACCATACACGCACACACTTACTAAATAGCATTGATAAATATTATAGAGTAGTAAGTTTTTTTTTTTATATAAGATGGGCTTGCCTTTGGCCACAGACTCGTCCATTTAGTGGGCGATGACGAAGCCTATGATGGAGCACGCTTGCCCAGAAGAAACCTATTCACCCTGGCCTTGAAAATTCCGAGATTATAGGAGTCTGGAAATACAGACGAGTAATTAAGATAGGATGGAACGCATAACCTTTATGAAATATTTTGACCATTATTGTGTTCCTCTAACTATATTATTATCACCTAAATAAGATATTAAGTACTTTGATAAGTTTAATCATCATTTTAATAAATCAAACGACGAATACAACAGTTTTGTTATTGTATTTCTTCTAATGTGCATAGATAAGCACACCTCGCCAACCAAATCATAGAACGTGCTTCCCAACGATGATTTACCAAATTCCCAACTGTGAATCGCATCATCGCTAAACCCCCTGTGTCTGTGTTTATCAAAACACTTAACGATTTAATATGTTCGCTGAACTCTACCCTCCCCTCAGTACATTAACGATACATGTGCCAATGTTCACGTAGATTATACTCGTTATTAGGATTGTGATCATAAACTTATATTTAGGTACTATATTAATTAGTTAATTTAGCTCTATTTTATTTTAATTCATTTTTATAGACCTGTAATACTCCTATACTCCATACTCCATCCTAGCTCCTAAGATGAGTGTAATATATCAAACTGCTTAAAAACTTCTATAAAATTAACATCTTTATATATTTCAATCTAGATTGGACAATCAACATCGATCGAGACATTCCTTATATTTTTAGAAATATCACTCAAGCTGTCTGCATTGACTGTTTGATTTTAATTAACAGTCTAGCCACTACGGAGGAGGATCATAAGCGGGAATGATTCAGTATTCATTCTAAAATATCACTTTCAGATATTTTTCATTAATGGACGGCCGTTTTAACGCCTGTGTTCTATTTCACGCTCCACAAAATTTTAGTGATCGTTAAAACCGAATTTAATATATGAACGTCAAAGCGTTGCTTATCGTCTGCAAAATTGAACTAACTTTGCTTAATGCTTTGCTATCAGTTTTGAATTTATTTATTTTAATTAAGCTTTTAGTTCAAATATAAATTAGGCATCAAATTTCTACGTGCAAATTGTAAGCTACAAATATATCTCTTTGATTTTTATTGATCAGGATTTTGTACATCTAGACATGTAATAGGGGAAAGTTCTAATAAGAAAACTTCTAATAGACCATTTGAAAGTCCGATCTTCGGGACGATATCCAACTAATGAACTAAAACAAACTGGCATGCGATGATTGCATGTCTACTTCAGAAACACGTATAAAAGCTGATGCTACGATGTACAGTTTCTTACTCATTAATCTTTCAAAGTTACTATGACATTAATAATGTTAGACGCTTCTATCATTTTATTTTATGCAAATGTTAAAATTTACCGAAAATTCAGTTTATCACTAACAACATGTTTGTACATTAAATAAATAGATACATGAATAAACAAGGGTATTGCAGCAAACTGATATCTGTTCCGCTCACTGACGGAAATTCTTTGTTTACATTATCTCAATTAAGTCTATGTTTTGTTTACGTTTCCTGTTCTGTACAAAGCAGCACTTTGAAAATTTTGTTTGCGCTCAACTCTTGCATATTGCGTTAATCCACATGAAATCACACTATAGTGAGCACTTGAGTTCATAAAATACTTAATTGATATTTTGAAATAAAACTCTACTTCGCATGGAAAATCTAAAATAACAGTGTGGACAGTACGGCAGGGCACATAGGACCAGATGGAGATTGTTAATTGAATTCAAACAAAGATTAGCTAGCGATTGCGAATGGATCACAGGTCGTCGCAAGAACCTATCTCGTTTGAATACCATTCTACCCTTTGCGTTGCAATGCACGTTTCCGTTAAAAAAATAGAAGTAAGTCTCTATAGTAGACTACGAATGGTAACCATGAAATCATGAATAGTTTTGCAAACAATTAATGTAAAAATAATGTATAGCAATAGAGTTAAGTTTTCCGCCACAAACTTTGCTTATAGTCAATTTTCCACATTCAACTGCAAAGTATTTTGTTAGCCTACAAATCACATAATCAAAAAATGGAAGGCTTTACTCATTGTTATCTCTTTTTATTAGCTCCCTCTGTCTGAATATATTACGTGGCGGTAACTCGAATAAGTGAATTCGCTTTTATGAAGAAAAAAAACTTAAAGAACTCTGGTCTACAGCTGAAACCGAACAATGGATCTTCGGCAATGCCGGTCACGTTTTGTCGCCTTAAAAATGTGACGCTTAAATCCATAAAGTACTCGAAAGTATTTACTATTCCTTCTCAGTATTTCCTTTGAACTGTATTTTGTAATACATATAAGATCTTTCTTTCTTCAGTGGGACTTCATAACAAATCGATAATATATAAAAATGAATAATATAATTCATTTTTAGTTTTTCATCAATATATTTTGGATAACAATTAAATCTGATTTCATGTGGCAACTGAATAGCATTTACAATCATGGCTCACAACAATAATTTGTTAACAATGATTAACTTAATTGTGTTCAAATGTTAGCCAAATATAATAAATTTGACAGTTTTCTAAATCTTAAATGGAATTGCCATTAGAATATTCTAAGACTTAATTTGATCTATATTACTATGAATATGTTATAATACACCTAAATATAATCATAACGAATTCAGGACGACCTCTCAATTGAGGTTCATTGTAACATCAAAGTCGTCAAATTGATAATTTTGAAAATGTTATTCGTAGTGTTATTTATGAATATTCATCAATCAGGCAACACAAACAACGTACGATCTTAGAATGCTAACAAACGAAGGTGCACACAGCAGTCAATAGAGGTTGAGATGAGAGACGGCATACCGATTGCCGATCTGCATATTCGAATACCTAAGTGGTGATATTCCAACTATCCCGCCGCCCATTGTCGAGTATAGAAATTGAAACATCATAAAATCCATGGTATGCCGATAATGGCGGCCTCGCTCACAACGCAGCGTAGGCTAACGTGTCAATGTATTGAATTTCAAAGATGATTAATGGGATTACTTGAATACTTGGACCGAATCCTATTATTCCATTTGTTGTTTTGTTTGAAAGCAAACATTCGGGAACAAAAGATATTTTACCTATTTGAACTACAGTAACTTATTTCATAAATTGGGACCCCAAATCAATTTCGTAGTAGGCATTTGATAACAATTGTGAGTTTCTTGTGCCATAGTAATATAGGCTCATATTGTATAGGATCTTATTATTTACTTATACATTATTGTAATATTAGACATGCTTTGTAGTAACTAATTAATAACTATTTCAAGACTTTTAAGTAGCCAAATGATAGCCTCTACAAAAAAATAAGCATAATTTTTTATTAAGTCTGAAATATCAATAATAAGGAGGAGGCTTTTACCGCTAACAGCGAGCCTTACACAACATTAACACTTAACTAACAAAACCTTATTTTCTTACAATACCACTAACAAACAAAAATTAATAATTCAATTAAAATTATTATACTTACTATTAGCCAAAATGATAGAAAAATAGCAATGATACTAAGGTGAAATAAACTTGGATCTGAAATTGTGGAGGCGGCAATGGAAATGACGAATAATCGATACCCGTAAGTCATGAAAACCTATGTCAAAATATTCTTGATTTTATACCTTTAAATTACATTATTAGATGAGTTTAGATAAAGTACTGTATGATACTGCACATAATTAGGTATTAAAAACTCGCGTGATACTATTAAGAACCTCGCCTACGGCTCGGTACTTAAACTCACACTCGTATTTAATAACCCCTATTATGCAACAGTATCATAAACTACTATTTATTTATTTTATCAATAATAATCCATTTCCAGGATATAAAAACATTATTATTAATCTTGACATCTAAATAGGAATGAATAATGTCATTTTTACAATGACTTATACCATAACATATTTTGTGAACAAAAAACCTTATTTCACACTGTGTGCACATGGCGGTATATCTTGTCTGATTTCTCAGGAGCGTAACAAAAAATATTTTTCTCGCATTAAGCACTCTGACATACCACTTTAACATAAACCGTACTGTACCTAAATGTTTGCGTTTTTACCAAGGTTTGATACATGTAAACTATTTCTAGACGTGTTAATGTGACCAAGAGTTAGTAAGATGTGTTGAAGCTGCAGAATAATCAATTGTGGCAAAGAAAACAAAACGTTTTTAGGCAACGATATCTAGTGGTAGTGATATTAAATAAAGAGACGAAGGTCGTGGGTTCGAATCCTACAAATGAGCTTGAGCTTTCTGTGAAAGAAAACACCGCGAGGAAACCATAGGTTTTGTTTGAAGTTCCCGGCTGGCTAGTGGCTACAAAAACATGAAAATCTGTCGCTAAGCACCTACCGGTGTATCACAGCAATTGCACTTGGAAGCCAATTGCCTTATTGGCATTGTATCCGGTCGGCAACACACTGACTAATAGAAGTAGCAATACCAGAGCTGGTATTGCTAAGGCTATAAGCGAGGGTAGCCAATATCAGAGGCCTGTTTGTCACCTTCTGACATAAGAAAAGTCACACAAAATTGAGATACTGTTCAGTCATAATATAGAAAATTTTATTACTATAAAATTCAGGAACGTTACATACATTTGCTACACTCTTCACTTATTTTCACAAACATTTGTAAATTCACAAACTTTTTGCATCGGCCGACTTTTTTCCTGTTGTTATGGATAGCCCAAAAGTGTGAAACCATGTAGGCAATGTTACGAGATTCCGGGAAAGGGGGAATCTCTCCCTCATGACAGTACATCACTGCAGGCAATACTGCCTTTTATGGGATACCCAGCAGGGTAAAGCAGGAATGAAAATTAGGTTAACGTACTCTAATGTTAATTTCGAACATGTAAAATGTCTATAGCTAGACGGATTTCTACTTCGAAGTTTTAAAGCTTATACATACTTAGGTATATAATTATATCTAAAAAAAAACATACCAATCATGTAAGTGTAAATGTTATGTGAATCATTTCATGTAACCAAAATCCATCAGTACTTATAACTAAAAGCAAAACGGCAGTTAAAAATAGTAGAAAATCTAAGTTTAACAATTTGACTTTTCTTTTTATTCACGTAAATTATTAGATAGTTTGACTTTATAAATGAATATACCTACAGGTCAAAATTTTCATTTATATACTTTTCATTATAGGCTAGTTCTAGTCACATAAGCCAGTCTGGTCCAACTTCATACTTCATACTCAGTCGGAGAATGTCTGGCATGCAATGGCTGCACGTCGAATATTGGTCACCGCAAGGTATTCCTGACTAGCTTCATCATTATTTTATAGAAATATGCCGGAAAAAGAGGGCTTCTATAGAATTTATGACAGTTTCAGAATGCTATTGTTTAAATATTCTTTATAATATAATTATAGGCGTAAAATATCTTAACAAATGTGATACTGAATAATTATCTTAACATTATGAGATATTTACTACTTGTTTCATTCAATTACTATAATGGTGTCGATTCTGTTGTTTACGAAATAAACTTACTCTCTTTCTAATAAAAAAATATAAGAAAGGGATGCAAGATATTTTAGTCCTGTCAGATTAGTCCGATCACTTATTTCAACGTGAATTTAAGCGCGACCTTTATTGGTCACGACTATTTACCCCGGGTCTACGATTTACCCGTATATTACGACGGCATGGACTAAACTGACAGCATTAAAATGTCTTTTTTCAATAAGGTTAACATGAAAGAGAGGTGACTTGACTAATATTAGTTAAGTTCGTAAACACAAAATGCCACCAATGTTAATGTTTTTACGCATCGTATTGTGAAACACCTTGAATTTACACGCTGCGCTGACACACAATACCAAGTATTATCATAGTGTGAAAAAAGGTAAGGCTCTGTTGTTCAGAGGTGCGAATCTAGTCTCATATTACCGATTGACAAAACGATCCGACAGGATAAACTATCCGATCTTGTTGAATACATCTACATCGCAAATTACAGACCATTTTCAATGGTAATTCAAAGCCACAAGGTTCATTTTTCATAACAACATCGTCGAGTTGAACCATATTACTCGTGGCGCAAATTATACTTTATCCTTGAAGACCCAGAATAGACAAAAGTCACCCTGCTTGTGGTGCGACTTCATTCGATTTTAGACTTTATTAATACGTCGAAAGATGGTTATTTGGAAGTTGTTTTATTTTCGCCTCCATTGGAAAATGTCATCGCGACAGGACTAGGCGTAAGTGAACGCGTCAAAGTGTAAAATGAGGGGTTTTGCGCCGTGTCAGTGAAAGTCATTAGGAATGGAATGGATGAAAATTGCGTGCATATTTAGGTGCTTTTCTGAGTTAATACGTACGATGTGATGAGATGAAAATATCCCAGAATTTTTCATTAATATTTGGCATAATTTTAGAAAAGATTTGGTCGCATTAAGCTTGATTGAATTGTCTGTTTGACAGATTTTGATTGTTTTCGTCGGTGGATGTTTAGTTAATCCGTGGGTGTAATAGGGAGTGGGTTAGTGACGTGTGCCGCGCAATGCGGTGGCTAAATCAAAGACAACAATGGGTGGGTCGGATTGTCTACGTGGCGCGGTGAGCACTTCGCGCCACTTTCGCTACTTTGTGGATTGCGGAGAGCATGTGCCGTGCCAGAGGAGTCGACTAGCGAAATTAGATCGTACCGTCGGAAAAAAATGTTTGAGCAACTGATTAGATTTAGATTAATGACTTGGTATACGGACGCATAAGTACTTACTTTACTTTTCTACAGTTGTTTAGAAAGACAAGGTGTGAAGGTGTTCATAACTTGATATCTTCATTAAAAAATATTATGCAAATTTCTACTTTGAGCCATATAACAACACACTCTTAACACTTACTGACTGAATTATAGTTTGATAAACTCTTAAAAGTATAAATTGTCAAGTCGTCGAATGCTGTGGAAAATGTAGATAATAAATCAAATAATGAACTTAAGATAAACGTCAATTCTTCCAAAAACCTTACCCCCTGGCTGGCTACTAGCTAAATTTACTGCAAGCACCTTCAAGAGGTGTCTCGGCCCACGGCAGCACATGGTGTTATTTTTAAATACAATTACAATTTTAATGACTTCCAAAAATACTTAGATACAGGTACTTGTGCTACTTACTACATATTATTATCATTCCATTAGTTGTAAAATATTATAGGTACAAAAAAAACATAAAAAAATATATTTAACATTGCGACATATTTTTTTGACATCAGTAGGTCTCTGGTATCTGGTAGACCATTAAAAACGAGGGTGTGAAAATTCGCTGCTTATTTTCACCGTCGCTAGCAGTAGACTCATATGCAGAATAGTGGTAATCTATAAACATGTTGCTTTTGTTTAAAATAGGTAGGTGTTTGATTAACTTTTAAAATTTGATAACACTTGGATAACAAGTAAGTATTCGAAAAGATTTTGGGTGTTGTTTTTTATGAAATCTGTTTATTAATTATTTGTGTTTTGATGAATTTTGTTCGTGGTAAAAATGAGTCATCTGCGGGCAGAATAATTACCTACCCAGCCAGCACCATCCGAGCAGGTTCATTAAAACATTTATCAGACCGTTTTGAAATCGCGTCAGGAATTCTAACTTTTCAATGGAGTCTTTATAATTGAAAATGGAATACAAAAAGCAATTGAGGGGCGTCGCCGAGCGACAGAAGCAAATTAAAAGGCAGAAATATTAGAAGTGCAGTGTCGTACGCCACGATGTTTTATGTCGTTTCGCTATTCTTATCTGCCAGTTCTCTTCTGCCTGGCATGGCATGCTGCTATCTGGCAGTCTGGCAGTTGGCAAGTTAACGAAAATATTGAGAACGGCCAATGTTGCGCCAAAGATGCAAAATGTTCTAGTTTAAAACTTTGTTTTGGATTTTGATTTTTATTAATAAAATGTTTGTTTTGAGTCTGGCTGAGTATGGTCTATTTAGTATATTTTTCTGGTTTCCATTATGCAAGCTCTGTTTAGTTTGGCATTAGATGACATCTTTCACAAAATAAGAAAAATGTTTTATAAATTAGTTTTACCGTATACAAGATTCTATCGAATATACTCAAATGATCATCAAGGGTAAGCGTTGCACAAAGTATTAATATCACTTAATTTGAACAAAGCAGACTACAAAATTATGACCTTGCTACGACTCGAACCACGAACTCTTAAGCTACTGCATTACGATGAAGTTAGGGTAGGTATGTTTGAAATTTATTATTTTAACTATCGCAACTTTATTAATTTTGCATCGCACTTTATGTGAACAGATAGATATATTTTATTTACGTCTGTCAAAGTTTTAACACTATTAACTCAATTAGTTTTGCGATTAAATTAATATTTGAAATGATTGATTTGAAAATGACGAACTTCATCCAGTATTTCTCTCAGTTTTGTTAGCTACAATATATCTGTGCAATTATATTATATGTACACACGTGATATTATTTTTTATATGTAAAATTGATGCAAATTATTTTTATTAAAATTTAATATTTATGAGCTAAGATTGCCCTCCCCTGACTGAACCAACCTGATTGTGGAAGCGCGTCTGGGTCAATATAATATTTACTTTAATGATTCTAACATATCTAGCATAAACAAATAATAGTATGTCGATAAGCTAATTAATTTTAATAAAGACCACGAAATTGGTAAAATCATGATTTAAAATTGGTTTAATTAAAATTCACCACAAATCCTCCATCAACCAAAAATGTTAATAGGTAGTACCTACATTATGAAAACGATAAGCTTTAAATCTAGTTTCAATTTCGTAACAAAACTGCATTATTTAATCATTGTATCAGTTTAATATTTTTACTATGTATGAACTAAATTGGTTGGGATTTTCCCAAAGGAAGCCAACTGCCGATATATCCTTCCACTTACGTTGGGTTTCAATATTTCATATTAATCTGTTCATACGATGGTCAGCTTTTCCGGATACAATGTTTCTCCGTGCACACACAGATCACGTACCTATCTAGAAGAGTCCTTCATTCGGAAAAGTTGTTTGTTATCCTATCCTATTCCAAAAAAAAACATTTAATCACAAATAACTTTATTATTTTAGTAACTCGCTAATACTGATGGTAGATTTTAAAACTACGTAAATAATTCTAAAATTTTAAGTTCTTCTATTATTTACAAAATTAGGGGATTTTCAAGAAGTATTGTAAAATTTTGTGCTTCAAACTATAATGGAATTAATTTCCTGTTCATGAGGCATCCAGCAACTATAATATCGCTTGCATATGAAACCACTTTGGTGCCCGTACCAGGGCGACTGGATTTCTTTGTACAAAGGGCCATGTCGGTACCACGTACATTTGCCCGCCTCTCCTCTCTCATACACTACCTTTGTGTATACCCGCACCGAATGAACACCGTTAGACTAAATGTTACTTCTAACTTTAATTAGAAATAAGATATTTTACACAATAAAACCTAACTGAAACAGCGCGACGCCTACAGCAGCATTATTCTGTTCATAAAACGCAATACAAGTCTCGGGACGAAGCAATTAAAATAAGACATAGTGGAGTACCAGCCGGTATTGTCTTCCGCCTTATTCCCAACCGTCTATAATTTTGATAATAGGCTAGAAAATATTCTTTTGTCTCCAACAGACTATCTTTCTGTAAGCCGCCGTTCGATTATTTCTCGAGAAGGCGCTCTGTCCGCTATCGTTAAAGCTTCACTTTTATGGCGTCAATAAGTTGACAAAGGAACTCGGGGATCTTGCTTTTAATGGTAAACCATGAGACTGATTATCTTTTAAATTATCAGTTGCTTTTGTTTACAATTTTGAAATTCTCAAGTGCTGATATAAAATCCAGATAATACTCTGTTCCAGTATTTTTGTTGTACTCATTCCTTGTCTTGAACTGTTATAATATCTTAATTGTTGAGTTAAGAATTTGGTGCTACCATTACACAGAATATTTATAAAACGATTTTTAACGAAATTGAGATAAGATTTGGTTTACAAAATAAAACGATCATTCAAAGGTTCGAATCCAACAATGAATTTTAGCTTTCAATTGAGGAAAACATGATACAACCATGGCACGATGATTGAGCACTTTGTTTAGTACTTGTCTGGCTGGTTACCACCTTATCTTGAATATCTGTCGCCAGAAACCTACTGGTGAGTTCCAACAATTACAATTTGGCTGTTTCTTTCTTGGCTTTGTCTGCTTCGCACATCCAGCTTCATCATCACAGACCACACTTTGACTGTGGTCATATACATAGTTAAAATAAAACGTTAATCGGAAAAAGTATAACTCTCGTTTTGCAAGAGCTCGCACCTAGTAAGTTGCATCGACCGAGGTGAGGGCTACGAGCGCTCTCCTAACTATTGTTAATGATCCTGACGAGTACGTAATTACTTTTTTTTCACACCCTCACTAATAGCAATTCCACTAATTTCGTTGGTTAACTGCGGGGAAAACTTAAAACTTTTTCGTATTTAAACGGAATGTAAACTGTTTTCAGTAAAGAGAATAATACCTTAAAATACCTCGGAGTCTAGAAAAAACTATTTATGTAAAATACGTACATTTGTAAAGGTCAAGGGTTAGGTGCGAGTTCGACTCACACTTAACCGATTTTACTACATGGATTATAAAAAATACCTAGGTACCTTCAATGCAGTCATAGCGCCAAGTATTCGAGTAAATTACAGGTACATACAAAGCTACGGATGATTTTTGTTTGGTAGTTAATTGGCTTCGAAGCTCTCAATTATCTCTTTAAGGGATCATTATCATCAGCAATGAGGAATTTTAGCAAGGAAATTGATCTAAGTACCCAATGGAGTATTGCAAATTTAATCAACCAGCTAGCCTTACATAATCTATTTGACGCAGCTCCCGTGTAGCAGTCGACAACAACATATTGGTTTAATAAGCAATTTTGTATTCACATGGTTTAGATCGACTAATGGTAGTGAAAGCGATGTCAGTTCCCAACTCTGTAATTAATAGAGTACTAGTTACTAATTATCAAACATACTTAGTAAATATAGTATTCAATTAGTGAATAGGCCAAGAAGCTGGTAGCGCAAGACCGGCATTCGTTGAGATCCTTAGGGGAGGCTTATGTCCAACAGTGGACGTCTTTCAGCTGACATGATGATGATGATGATAGGCCCAGAATAAAAGTGACAGCAATGTCAAGAAACATGCCATTTCTTTCTTTTTTCTAATATATTATCAAGACAATAAAATAAAACCATTATTGAAGTTTTTGGCCCACGGTTTCACCTGCGTTTCCAAAAGATACCATTTTTCCTCGAGATAAATAGTATGATATGTAATTCTAAGGTATTTTCAATGCGTTATGTTGTTAATGCTTGATTGTGTCACAAACATCTAAATATTTATCAGTGGGACATATTTCCACGTTACGATTATGTTTCTCTCAAAATATTTCCCACGAATCCCTTAGAAAGCGGCTCTCAGTCAGGCTCAATTACATTTTAAAGATAGACGAGGCTTTTATAACTTTCTAGGGTGTTTCATTAAAAATTTCCTTCAAAGGGACCGAAGCTTGGCTCATTATTATATAGGATCTGAAAAGGACAAGGTGCTACGAGTGACAAAACTCGGTTGCGGCTTAACTAAGGCGAGCTTCGTGCTAAGACAAAGTTATCTGTACTTTGGTGAATAGTCTAGAATAGATACCATTTTAAAATTACCAATCAAATTAAAGTAATTTGATTGGTAATTTTTTTTATGATTTTTCATATTCAAACTCATGTAGGTAGGTATTCAGTTTACACCCAGATTGAATTTACAACCGCACCAGTTCGGAATACTCACACTTAAACTGACTGGAATGAACTTACATTCAATAATATTAAATCAGTAACATTTATAATCCCTTCTAGATATTATTTTTTATTGCTTATTAATTAATTTATTTCTTATTATGTCATAAAAACTAACAACTAAAGGATTTACAAAAAATAAAATAAAAACAAGACTAAACATAAAAAAGAAAAGCTATTTGCAATAGGTACAGCTGATCTTAATCTAGATAATTAATTGACCTTTGAAAAAATCCAGACAAAATATATCGTCAATTGTTTTTTTTTACTATCACAGACTTAGCATAAAAAATACTTTGCTATTGCAGACGTTTTTATTGCATCATACTGATGTAAAATTGAAAATGATTAATGAAATAGCAAATTGCACAGCCTTAATTGTACCTACACTTCACCAAGTAAAGCTGGGGCACTGAATAACACTTCGACGTATAAAGCCCACGATGAGGCCAAATAATTACGAACTGCCTCAGGGTGGAATCTTTGATGCTTTAATCAGGTGACGAGCTGGCTGCCACGCCTTCATCAGTAATTAGAATGTCTCCTTCTATAGCAGGAGCACCTTTAACATGCGAATAGGTAAGTGTCGAGACGAGACTCAATATCCTGTCGAAGTGGCATCAGAGACAATAAATAATCTGACAAAAACTCAACTGGTAGATTTTTTAATGGATACATAATTATTGAAATTAAATGAAAATATACTTTATTTGTACACCATATAAAAAATACACGAAACAATAAACGTTAAAAAAGAAAACAAAAATGGGTACAACACAGGCGGCCTTATCTCTTCCAGGCAACCTTAGGGTGACTGGAATGATTATTGGTTTGTGTCTACTTAATTTTTTTACTATGTATGTAGCTGAAGGTGGTAAGGAAGCAGACAGTCAACATGTGTAAAAAAACATTATGGCCCTAGTGGTAAGCAGTTATCATTACTCGTATCATATCTAACTCCCCCCCCTCCTCCTCAATGAGCTGTGATGACCTACAGGAGTACAACATTATGTTATTTGGCTGCGGTATTCTATAAGGTGGCTCAAAGAGCAGCTTTAATGTAGTCAAGCTGCTCATCGAGTGAATAAATACTATAAGTACTGTAGCTCTATTAAACTGAAAACAGAACTACACTATACAGTACATTGTACGTCAGGACAAGAAAATTTGTATGGCTTTTTGTATAAAAATCTCCCGAGTGACGCCGGGCACGAACAAATAGTAATAATTTAAAAAATCTGTCAAAATTTCTATGATATTCAAAGTCAAAAGCATTGAGAAAGAATTAGTCTAAGTAAATGCAATTGAAACCAAACAATTGTTACCCAAAGGCTTAGTACAAGTTAAAAAGAGATGTAGCATAGCCATCTCATTCCCACACAGTGCTGTACTAATGATGCACATTGCAATTACTGCAGCTTACCTACCCGGCGCACAAATTACAAACAGGCATCTATTATTGCCGTCTTACACAACACGCATTTGCTTAATTTTGCTTTCTGTGTATCTTCATAAGTTTAGTCCGTAGGTAGGTAAGCTGATGGCTTTCACAGTTTCAAAGATAGTAAATAATTAATAATAAATATGTATCTGCATGCATGTATATAATAGTTATGTAGGTATGAGCTTGAAATACTAAGTTTATTATACCTATATTTGTACCATTTTAACAAATCTTTCTACTTATAGTTAATGTATTAAACTATTAAGTGCTCTGCATTATAAAAAGAAAATGTTTATTTTTTATGTAAAACATGTAGGTTTATAATTTTTAGATTTGAAAATTTTAACCAAATGGCTTAGCTTAGATCTATCTTAGATGGTTGCTTTCAATATCTTAATTTATTTATGAAATATCATAACTTTATTTATAAATATTATGAAATTAAACTTTCAAGACGCTTAGGTACTTAGTTTTTAAATTAATAGTAGACGCAACATTGATTAATGAAATGGTATTGTATTATTCATCCTACAAATATTATAAATGCGAAAGTTTGTGAGTATGAATGTATGTTTGATACTCTTTCACGTAAAAACTACTAAACGGATTTGGATGAAATTTGGAACACGGATAGTTTATAACCTGGATTAACACATAGGATACTTTTCATCCCGGGAAAACATAAGATCCTTCGGAAACGCGGGTGAAACCGCAGGGCGGAAAGCTAGTATTTTATATTTAACTAGCTGTTCCACGTAATTTCACTCGCATTACCGGGATAAAAAGTAGCCTATAACCTTCGAGAATAATGTAGCTTCCTATTAGTGAAAGAATTTATCACATCGGTTCAGTAGTTTCGGAGCCTATTCAATGCAAACAAACAATCAAATCTTTCCTCTTTTAGTAGGTAGTTGTCGTATAAGTATAAAGATGAAAAGAATATTGTAGGTAGCTCTTTTTCAGACAGAGCTTTATAATATATACCTACGAGTAGGTATATGTTCCTACTATAATCACGTTTTCCCAATTCGTAATTTGAATATGTATAGGTAGTGCAGGTATACCGACTAATTTATTGGAATTTGAATTTCACCTGTTGACTTTCTTTGAAAATCTACGTTGCATTCAATAACATTGTATGTTACACAAAATGGATTCCAATTTTCATATCTCGGTAATAACACTACTACAGTGGTTTGGTTCTATCAAAGTGTACCTATAACAATCATAATCCACCTTACAAACTTTCTCTGTGCGGAATAAACACCAAACGAGTGGCTCGTAAAAATAGAAAGCTTTTTCCTTTGCCACGTTATCTTTCCAATCCTACAATATTCAGACGAAGGCGGATTTGTGAGTTTAACTTTTTCCAGTTATTATTCATAAATGCAAAGGCGCTAGATATTAGGCGAACTCACTTCAGAAGTTGAAGGATTGGATTTAAGAGTTGGATTGGATCTTGTCAATAAAACATTGAACCGTAGCTTGATACCGCGTCTTTGATGCGGTAATGCCATATTGCCTATCTTTGTTCGTGTTTTATTAAATTCGATTTATTTCTAAAAATGGAAATACTGTACTGACGTGGTTTGTTATGGTAATTGTATATTTCATACTGTATTACTACGTATTAAAGCGTATTCAGTTGAACAATTTTTTACATTATTACTTTGTTGAGGATATTGTATCTATAATTTGTAATTAGAACCAGTATGAGGTCAAATATTTTTTTATGTCAATGACCCCATGATGATTCAAGAGCAGGCAATATGCTCGCTCATATGAATACCATTTTACTAAATTCCGGTTTTTATTGTTACAGGTGACTAAAAGATGGAAGATATAGAGTGATATATTCAAGATGGATGAGCTGACGCGTTCAGTGTGCGGTACGATGGGTTTGATATGGATCATGTCATATTTGGCGGCAGTGGGAGCTGTTAAAGTTGTCATAGAACCTTTACCTAAAGGTAAGTAACATTGTATTTTTTTATGTTAAATATATTTTAGCTTGTGAATCCGAACCCTTTCCAATAACTGCAATACATTTTTACATACAAATTCAATTTATTATATCTCTATTAATAGATAGAATTCGCAGGTGTTAATTTTATAGTATATACTATATAGATAATGGGTGTCTGTCTATGCGATCACTTTAGTTTTATAGGTATTACTTTTTCCATTGTCTTGCAAATTCCAAATGCACTGTGAAATGTAATTAGAAAAAGAAACATCCTCAACCTGTCGTTCACAGTAAAGTAAACAGAATCGAGCGCCCGGTCTTAATTTAGTTTTTTTTAGACTTGAAGCCGTGAACTGGCTCCCCCAAACATCCTTCCCCAGATGTTGGCACGACCGACTTCGCTTTAGTTTCGTTTAATTTCCTACCTCTCTTGTCGTGACGTTTATTACGGAGTTGCTCACCCACACCGACCAAACACGAACCTACCATGGCCACTAATAACCATTTGGAATTAATTTTTATTCGCGGCTTTTCGTTATCTATTTTGGGCCGGTGCCGTTCCGACGCTTTATTGTTTTCGCATTAATTTACAGTCCACAGCTGCGGGTAACGCGGATTTCTAAGGAGTTTTTATCTGCGCCTTCAGTATTCTTTCTTTTGAAAGTGAGAGCTCCTATTAATATTAATTAAAAGTTTGAATAATTGAATGGATTCGGAATTGTTCCTCGTTGTTGGGTTTCACCGACAGTGAATCACGGCAATAATTAAAACTTGAGAGATCCAGTCTATTATTCACGTTTTGTAGATGACAGATTTTTTGAAACCCAAAGGTTCGTATTTAATAGGACAATGCACTTACTTTAGACGTTATTTAAATGTAAACTTTTTATTAAAATATGAATCTTTCTTCCAAACTACTGGATTCAACGCCGTAAGTACCTACACAACATAATTTATGCAAATTGCGATGATTATTCACGTAAATAGGTACTTAGAAGAATTTACTTTTTCTCTTCAATTCCAAAGAGTAATAAGCAAATAATAAACTGTAACCCATAAACAACTCGCGATTCAAGTCACGAACTTAAGGTACAATTAAGAGCTTGCCGTTGGCATATAAAGCACGAAGACGCATTCCTAGTGCACTATTTGACGTAAAAAACAATTTCACATAAAATTGCTTATTGATAGATTAAAAAGACTACTTGCAAATTGTGTGCATCATTACAATTCAAATAAGTAAAAGTTTAAAATGATGGCCTCTTATAGACAAATTTGCTTTGTCTTTAAGAGGCCATCCACAAATTACGTAACACGTTAAGGGGTGGGGAAGGAATAAACAAAATGTGATATTGTATGACAAGGGGTGGGGGGAGTCATGAGTCATGAAATCCGTTTTTCGTAATTTATGAATGGCCAATTTGCGTGAATATTTTGATGTTCAAAGCGTTCTCACCAGAACAGAACTGATATAGAAAATGGATCTATCTGATTCTGATTCGAAGAGCAAAAGATTTATATAGTTTGACCTGTGGTGAACATTTTATACCGATCAATATTTGTCACTTCCATTTAATTGCATGTGATCGAGAGAGCAACCACAAACTTTCTTTGGATAAATACAAAATAATGATTGTGAAACAGAAATGTATATTTTAGAAAGAAACAATTTATTTCATGAGCGTCATCCGACGAATATAGCCTAAGTACATTAGCAAACATATAAAAATTACAGTATCAAATACTTAAAAGTACTTAATTAGAATAATTAAAAACTAATAAAAATATGACAACGCTTTATTGAGCCCTTGATTATTTTTTATTTTTATAATGTAGCCAAAAGACTGTAATAATTGAAAGTAATTGTAGTAGTCCATGAACTATTTGTTTGTTTATTAATCTGTGGTCTTTGCTAACAACAATCGTGCACTTTATTACTAGAAAATATCAGTTTTTTAACACAATGTAAGAACAAGTAACCAATGCAAACAGTTACTGTTTGCTCTCTTTTAAAATTTATAATTTTTTGTCGTGAAAAGAATAATAAATAACATAAAATTTTGTATTTATTCTACCTAAGTACCTATAAATATAAATAATAAAATACGATGACAGTTTTACTAGCTGACTCGACGAACGTTTGTCAAGATTTAAAATTCATGCAAAAATCCAATAGATAAAAAAAAATGTTTTTCCCGAATTTTTCGGGTAACTTTTTATAAATTTTCCTCCAGACATTATAGAACCGAGTATCCATTTCAAAATATGGAACAGTTTAGGTTGTTATATCCACTAAAGCTTCATAAATATTCGTCACGTTGACCTGAATCGCTCTACAATTGACTATTGCAAAATTTTTCATCTGAATGAGTCCCTGGCCATTGTAAAAACTTGTTCCACACATCAACATGTCTGGTGCCTGTAGGGCAGCAAATCTACGGCTGCCAATTAAAACTATAGATGGTAACGTGTCGACAACGAATGGCCGGGGCTCATATGTCGGCACTGTCGGACGTTTTATGCTCTCTGCATCCGAAATCTATACAGGTTGTGCACAATAACTCTATGATTTGGTTTAACTTGGTGCAGATTTTGGTTTTTTTTTGTATGAAAATAGCGGAGTCGTGTCAATAATATACCTACTTATTTCACAATACTACTGTAAAAAATGCAAAAATCTCTGGATTCTTTCTTTCTTTCTAGAAATGCGAAGAAGCAGTTTTCATTTCCATATTAAAATAGGTATTATAAGTTTTCTCATACTTACCTATTCCTATAAAAACGGGCAATCGAAATGCATAAAAAATTATAACACTTTTACATAATGAAAAGTGTTCATTAAGTAGATTCTTCTACCC
The DNA here is from genome assembly GCA_963555595.1 of Tethea ocularis. Taxonomy (NCBI): domain Eukaryota; kingdom Metazoa; phylum Arthropoda; class Insecta; order Lepidoptera; family Drepanidae; genus Tethea; species Tethea ocularis. The sequence goes on along the minus strand of OY741972.1, from coordinate 4,716,494 downwards.
AACTTTTTCACCTAAAAAGATGAAAATGTAACTTTCGTCATTATTTTTTATGTAATTAAATAATTCTCGGTTCCGTTCTTTCGGCGTGCATAAAACGTAAATCTAACAAAGATTCTGTGGTGCTTTTACTTAACTTTTACGACATTGCCTGAGTTTAACGGTTACATTTAATTACGTTTGTACTGTTCTGGGTTATTCCATGCTTTGCCTTCACATTTTGATTACATTGTTCTAAGTTGATATTGAGTATTCGCGTAAAAGATACGGCCACTTCAGTTCTGTTCGCCGCCCAAAACTAATTTGGGCAGCAGACATGAAAATTACAAAGTTCTCATTTAGAACCGTCGCGTCGCTTGTGGGACAACGTTGCAATGTCTTATTTTATTTTACTAGGATACGTAAACCGTTGAAATGTAAATCGTTAATGACTTTAAAATGCGATAGTTCACTAATATGTGACTTGGTCTAATATTAACCTACCTACATTTGATATTGAACTTATATTTACTATACTTTAAAAAATACTGGCTATAGAAAAAACACGAAAACTGAGAATATTAAATAAAAAATAGAATATAAGTATATTAAAGGCAATACTATCTTACTAACATCAAATAAGAAAATAAAATATCGCTTTTATGGCGTCCCAAATTAATTTCATATTTTTAGTATGTAGGTACTTTGAAACCTCTGAACTGCACTTACGATAATTTTAGTTATTCATTTTTATATCTAATTGCATGATAATTATTATATACCTACCAAAAAAATTACAGTAAGTAAGTATAATTATTTTAAAAATAAAATACCTAACCGTACTTTATACTCTTATAGTGGCTATTAAACGGTAAAATAAACGGAATAATTCCTTTCAAATCTTAAACGTTTGTATTTGGCTGTGATCCAAAAATATCCGCCGACAGCTACAAGCCTCCGGTCCTATGTTTAAGTAGACGTGTAGTAAAACAAATATAACCGGATACTGGGGAGTTTTTTGGTACTAAAAATACTCTTTTTTGTTTAGAGACACTCTGTTATTGTTTACCGAGGGTCTAACCGTCTAACCCTGGGGTGGGGAATGATCTGCGACATAAAACAATTGACGCGCGCAACACACCCGAAAGTGCGCTCGGTGAGTTTTGTTAGAATGGTATATAGGCTATGGTAACCGCTTACCATCAGGCGGGCCGTATGCTTGTTTGCTGACTTTGACGACTAAGTAGTGTTACTATGTAACGTACTTGTACATACCTACTTGTATAATATGTTGATTAATTAATATTTATATCTGGTCTCTTTTGTGTGATCAATAAAACCATGGAAAGTTACTTTATACTGACTCCTACACATAATTTCGGTAGGTATTTCCGGAATATAAAGCAATATCTAGAACTTGAAGTAGGTATTAGGTAATTAATTATTACTATATTATTAGCATAAATAAAAATTATAGCTTTGAGTTTGACTAAAATTTAGACAATCTTCTTTTGCGCAAAATATGAAATATTCGTCCGTACTAATTACGTAGGTAAGTACTTTGTTAATTAAGTATTCCGTTATTTACTTGAAATGTTGTTAAAATGATGCCTCTTATTCTTTCTTTTATTTATAAAGGTACTTTGATTTAAGAGTAGGTACATAAAATGAAAACGGACGATGATTCTGGCAAGTTTTCTTGGACTGTTCATTTTTAAGTGAAAAAAATAAATGTTAAAGTTTACCCTCAAGCTGTCGGTACTAGGTTAAGTTTCTCAGCAGAAGTTTGTTGAAATCTCCGATATTGCGGAACAAATTTCAGAAATTCTTTCACTATTGCAAAACTTCATGTTCGACGCACAGGTATAAACACAATAACTTATAAGTCTACAATTTAACCTTATTAACCTAAATTGATTAACTTCCTTGCATCGAAGCTTTTGCTTTTTTGCTTCCTTGAAACGGAAATAATGTATAGGTACCTAAATCAAATCTTAACGTAACTTACCCACGTGCATAGACACTTAAATAAATAAAAACTGGAATTATGCTGTGTCTATTATTTAAAAATAGGTACTTTTTAAACTATCTATACTTTCTTCCCTCTCTTCTACATCTAGCATATCTTATTAAAATGACATCCTCCGTTACAAACCTCAGATTAAAAAAATACCGCAAAATATCATTTTGGTAGAAACGTCATCGTGTGATAACATCCCTGTTTATCCTTGAGTCGGAAACGAAAAAATCCCAAGGAAATGAAGGGAAAATCTGTGTTAAAAGAAACGTCCCTAGGGAAGACAGACAGACACGACGCACAATGATTAACGTGCTGTACATGATAACTGTTATTGTCTGACACTATAATACAACACACCTAAATAGTTTCTTGTTTGTTAAGGCTGTGTCACCTAATTATTACAGTTAACGAACAAGGAATTTCCTAAGGAGGTCTTATATTTTTATCATCATGACAACCTTTTTTACCACTGAATAAAAGTGATATTATTTCTTAGATATAATCTGTTTTGAAGCAGATAATATATCTTCATAATTATTTAATAGATCATAGATTCTATACTATTAATAAAGCTGAAGATTGTTTATTTGAACGCGCTAATCTCCCAGAGTTATGGTCCGATTTGAAAAATGATTTCACTAATAGGAAGCTACATTATCCCCGAAGGTTATAGACTACTTTTTATCCCGGGAAAGCGAGTGAAACCACGGTGAACAATTAGTAATTTATAATGAAATCAGCAATTAATGATCGATTTCAATTTTATGTTGGATTTTTGTAGTTTCTTTTTTTCAAATTCAAATTCAAGTTGCTACTCAAACTAACCCAATATGTATAAAATTAAATAGAAATAAAAGATTTATAAACAAAAACAAATTAAAATGCTATGCTATTCAAATATGATAAAACGAAAATCACTGTCAATCTTCAAAACATAGATAAAGGGAGACCTTTAAAAACAATACCCAAAGATCTCATTTCAACCCCAAATACGTTTCCGATATTCAATAAAATTGTTCAAACGGGATCGTATAAAACAGTTATAGATATTTTGCCGTACATAAAACGTTTAAATATCGATATGCAAACAGGTTTTCGTGAGCAAGCGTCTCGTGAAGTCGATTTACTTACCACGGCCTATTTATGTTATCCTTTGCAATTTACGGTGTGACGGCTTCAAACAAAACATCCATTGGTCGAAGCGTTAAAACTGAAAATCACTCCTTTGATCTGATAAACCTGATTTATATATTATTATGATAATAGTGATATTCTTGAATCTTAGTTCTTACTATTTATTCTTTGATCATGAAAATTATCTAAAACCTTTAAAAAGTTACTTCTTTGTACCAATAAACACTTTAACTTTCTCAATTTCTCAGTAATGGATTTGCTGTTGTCTATAGGCTACATTTAGGTACCTCTTATCACCATAGTTGTTTACTGTATTTTTTCTATGAATAAAATTGGTAGGTACAGCAGCAGAAATACACCGATTTCAACTGTCTACCTATTACGTTTCATCAGATTTAGATTGTTACGGTCGAGCAAAAAACTTTGAAAAAATCACGCTTTTTTTATTGCGACCACCTTTAATTTTTTACTTTTTTTTTTTCATATTTATTATTTGTTGTTATATAGACTTTAGTTCTTATATTGTAGAAATTTAAACTATCTACCTATTATGGTTCAAAAGAAACAGTTGTTGGTCGACTTAAATTCTTTAACTTTATTTTTATTTTATTACCTATACCAAAGAATAAATAATATACTACGTACTACCTATACTCTATTACGGACGGACGGACAGCGGAGACTTAGTACATAATAGGGTTCCGTTGACACCCTTTTGGGTATGGTACCATCAGAAAGGTCAATATACGAATTTTAGTCACACAACATGGTGTATGAACGATTTTCGACACTTGATATTTTCCGTGTTTTCTGAAATATTATCACGTTGTTGAAGAAGACCTATGAAATTTTCTTTGGGATGAATTTACTTTTGTACTCTCGTGTTTGTGAAATTGGATATAATAGTATTATTATAAAGGTTCGGTGTCTTATGTCTTTAACACATTATCTAAAATAGATTTGTATAATATGAAAAATCAAGATTCTTTTTAATGAATTAGCTTAGTTATGTCGCAGCGTGAGAAGAATTTATGAAAATTCAATGTTACAATTAACTCTATTGCCGGTTCAGACAGAATACACTTAAAAACTGAGAATGTTACCTACTAAGTAGCATGTCTATCAACCTTAAATATTATCATCATGGTATTATAAGCTCTATTTTTTCATAAATAAAGTGTATTCAACACCAATCTGATTGATATTGATAAACAAATGTTTGAGAGAAGTTTAAATGTTGTTTGTAAAGATCTCGACGTAAATAATTGAGCCCTTTACTAACATTAGGTGCTTTATTCGATTTGTAGGCGTCCCTAGTAAGTACTACATTAAGGGTCCATCCTAAGACCGATATTGTTTAATGTATTCTAGAGAGCCCATCCTGACCTTTCAATATCCAAAACGAAACCGTCTGTGTGGAAAAAGGAGCCGATTACCCTTGTTTACGCACAAAATAAAGTTTTCTTCTCATTGGCTCGGAGATAAAGCAGGGCAGAGATTAAATTCGGGTCGTGTTTACAGTAAGACCCGTTCGCCCCATGTAAACGACCCTAGGTAAGGAGACAAAATATCATTTGGCATAGCGTAATGGGCTCTGTAGAAAGGCTACTTTACGACTTCTTATTTGGTGTCTTGTAATGAGTTTTGTAACGAGAAGGGTCGCTACAAATGCTGGCTGCTTGATGTTAACACAAAGTTAAATGTTAATGATGATTAAAGTATATAAAAATAATTTTAAGATTAAAAAAATCTGGAATATTAATATTGTAATATTAACTAATACCTATCTACTTACTATGTAGGTATATTTTTACAAATATGAGTAGGCGATAGGTAGGCCCAAGCGTGGAGATAAGTTTATTTGAAAACAGTACTACAAAACAGTAAGTTTACATTTATCAACTAAGACAGCACGGAGAGACAGAGCAAAGAACACCAAAGCTGTTTTACGCTGTGGAACCTATTCCGAATGTTTAGGTAATCCTGTCACTTTGAGTTTGGTTTCAGCAGAATCCTTGTTACCTTCCTTTACGCCAGCTATACTTTGCAAGGTTTACGGCAAAGCCGGAAATAGAGGACTTTTTCTTGTTCTCCGCAGGATTTTATTCATATATGTCATTATTTTTTAAAATTGTTACTTAGTTCAAGAGTTTAATCTGAAAATTGTTATATAACATATTATAGAAATAACGCAATGATCCTGATTTCATGTATCGATTTTGTGTTTAAAGTGGTTATGTTATTTTGCGGTTAGGCAAACATCAATTATATCGATTTAATGTACCTACAAACATGGTTCGTTCGAGTACTAGTTAAATATGATTATGTCTTCAAGCTTGAATTAGAGTAATTTATATTTGAATAATTTTGAAATGTAAAAGTTAAATAAGTTCCAAAGCAATTATTAAGACAGAAAAATTAAACTCAAAGGCACGTTTGAAGGCACGAATTGACTTTACCATTGACTCAACGTTGTTGTTTAGTACTAACTAATCTTTAGCCTTACTATATTTCTTTTTAACAAAAAATATAAAAAAGGAATGAAATAAATTTGAATCCTGTCAAATTAGTCCGTTTGCTTATTTTAACGTGTAATAGGTATTATAATCGCCTATACCTACACGATACGATGGCATAGACTATTTTGACAGTATTTAAAATGTTCAATGTTTTCCTTTTTTCAATACAGTTTATAAGAAAGAAAGGTGACGTGCCTAATATTAGTTTAATTTGTAAACAACACAATTGGCATCATCATAAAAAAATAGTATACTGATTTATGAAATAATTTTAAACTAGGTATTTGACATAAACTTAATCGAAATGAATCTAACAAAAATCGGTAAGTTACTAAACAAGATAAGTAAAGAGCAATAAGCTAAGTGGATATTACACATCTAAACAACGAGCGGTCAGACTTACGTCTGTTGTCGGGTACGATATGATCCCGCATCTCCCTTGAGACTTCGACCCTAATTGGACGTGGTCAGCCTCCGGAATCAGACGTCGATTATTTAATCTATACGAGCTCTTAGACAATTTTTTATTTCATAAATATCATCTAATACTGAGTAACATGATATATAAGTATAGTTATATACATCTTTAATTGGGATACGTATTGTTACTGTTGTGAGGATTTTGATTGATTCAACGTCGAGACTTTTATTGAGTTTGGTACAACCTATCTGTTTTTCTGTAAGTGTGTTGCTTGGCGAAAGATCCTAAATTTGAACCCTACCATAATGCTATGGTTTCTTTTGTATGTTTCCTTCACCAAAAGAGACATTTTATGTTACTATCACATATTATCACATTAAAAGTAATATAGTATAATGGATATTCATTGGCATGAACTAGAAACGTGGAGGTGATAAATACTATCACACATTTGAACGAAAGACACACTGTAAAGGTTTAATCAATGTATTTTTATTATAAAAGGCATATCTCGATATCATAACTAATCGAAGTCTTTCCTTCTCATAGCCAATTGTATCGAAATGTTACTACTCATTTTAAGACAAGTGTCGGTTGCAGACGAGCGTGACTTACCTACAACATTAGAGTAACCTAAGACGTGAGAGGCCTAGAGATTTGGTCTATTTAGAATATTAGGCTCCAGACAGGCGGTCGTCTCGTCTGGTGTTTGTGTCAAACCTTTATATCAGTAACACAAATGCTTAATATTGTATTTACTTTGTTTGAGATATATTTTACTAGCTGACCCGGCAGACGTTGTCCTGCCCTGAGAACAAAAATAAAACTGGGACCTACAAACCTATCCCTACCTACTCCTATCTACCTCTACCTGCCACTACCTACCCTACCTACCTACCCTACCTACCTACCCTACCTACCTACCCTACCTACCTACCCTACCTACCTACCCTACCTACCTACCCTACCTACCTACCCTACCTACCCTACCTACCTACCCTACCTACCTACCTACCTACCCTACCTACCCCTACCTATCTACCTACCTCTACCTGCCACTACCTACCCCTACCTACCTTACCTACCTACCCTACCTACCTACCCTACCTACCCCTACCTATCCTATGTCCTTCTCCTGGCTCTAAACTACCTCCCTGCCAATTTTCAGCTAAATCGGTTCAGCCGTTCTTGAGTTATAAGTGGAGTAACTAACACGACTTTCTTTTATATATATAGATTACATTGACTCCCCCCCCGTACCCCAGTGACGCTTACATGGAGCCTACATCGCATGCTGGCTAGCTGAGCGCGGTGAGCGACAACCACGCGACTTTTTTCTAATACTTGCATTTTTAAACTCGTGATATCTTCCGAATGAAATGTCCGAATTGAATAATTCAAAAAGTTATAAAAAGGTATTAAAGCCGTCTTGAATATAAAGTAATTTATTTTGATGAGGATTAATACCAAGGTACAAATGAAGAGCCTTTTCAAGAGGCGGCATATATAAATTAATATTTTAGAATAAAAAACTGCTTACTGTGACATAACTATAATATTTAGACATATGCTGTCGCGACACTTTTTGTAGATAATGATGAGTTCTGCAAAGTCGTAGTAAATGATTTTGTTCTATCATCAATAGTTTTCGCAGCGCACGCGACGTAAGGAATTTTTCAGGTCATTTTTTTACACCTTATGTTACATTATTGGAGTTTTAGTAAGGATCCCTAATTTTTTTTTAAATATAATATAGCCTATGTTACTCGGGGATAATGTAGCTTTCCAAAGGTGAAAGAATTTTTGAAATCGGTCCAGTAGTTTCGGAGCCTATTCATTACAAACAAACAAACAAACAAACAAACAAACAAATCTTTCCTCTTTATAATATTAGTATAGATATAATACTAGCTGTCCCCCGCGGTTTCACCCGCCTTTCCAGGATCAAAAGTAGCTTACGCCCTCCTCCATATCATAGGCTATCTGCTTGCCAAATTTTATCGTGATTCAGTAGTTTAGGCGTCAAAAGGTAACAGACACAGTTACTTTTGCATTTATAATGTTACACTATTTAAGATTAATTAGTTCTCACCTAAGATATTTAATATTTATGGCACCACATTGTAAAATTTTATTTAAACACCAGATTTAAAATTACATTAAACAATTATTGTAGACTCAAAGGGATCAACTAGATAAAATTAATATGTAAATAAATACATACCTAGATATAATTTACATAATCCGCTACATTCACACCAAGAACCTATCAGTTCTAACAATAAATAAACAATGCGAGTAACAGCCAATTGTAGAATAACTTAAAGTGAATTGTGGCATTGGATTAACTACTCAGTACGAACCGACGAAACTTCGCCCGAGCCTGAGATCATTCTCTCTAATATTCAATTTAACTTTGACACTTCGCCCGTCCAACAAAACCACTGTCAGCTTTTTGTTTTAGGATATAATTTCTCACTTTTCGAATTAATTATAATTTGTGTCAGAGTTATCATCTCCTCACATTTTGTTTTTTAATAATACTCAGTACCTAATCTAAAAATATTTTGAATACCTACATATCTAATGACAAGCCAGTTGGCGCAGTTGGTTAAGACACCACCTATCACGCCGCTGGTCATGGGTTCGATTCCCATCCAGGTCAAACATTTGTGTGCATGAACATGTCTGTTTGTCCTGTGTCTGAATGTAATTATAGGTATTTATATAAGTATGTATTTACAAAAAAAAATAGTATATGTAGTATATCAGTTATCTGGTTACCGTAGTACAAGCTCTGCTTAGTTTGGGATCAGATAACCGTGTGTGAGGAATGTCCCAGGATATTTTTATTTATTTAATCTTATAGTTATCAGATATATTATAATGAGAATTAGCATTCCTCATGTTAATACGGATTTAAAATGTTCAATATAGATATTGACTTTTGTTTTAAGCACTCAAGAAAAGTTTCTTCCCCGTCGATTACTGCTTTTTCGAGCGATGTGGACTACCCAATAGCGGGCATAGTAAAGTTACGCCAACAGATTTAATTTGACCTTGAATAAAAAAGTACTTCTAGTTTTAGTAATTATCTAAAAGTGCCTTGAAAATAAAAAAAGTACCTACTAAATGAAAAAGTAAAATGCGTATTTCAAATTGTCCAATAGTACTACCTAATGTTTCAGCAAGTAGGCAGCTGTGTTAATTTAGTTTATTTCCGGGAACTAAGTAAGTTACTTCCTTTTGAACAGAAAGCAAACTTAGAATGATTTACATAAATTTATGATTTATCTTTATAGTAGGTACCTAAGTATCAAAATGATTAATCCTTAGTAATCCATACTAATATCAAAATGCGAAAGAACTCTATTTGCGCCTAAACCGATCACAATGAAACTTGGCATACAGACAGTTTATGATATAAAGGACAATCTACTTAGAGGTTGAAATTTTGGGAAATCCTGTTCTTACGTTATAGAAAATGAATCTGTGAATTATCTATGACTTTTATAATATGTACCATAGATAAATAGATACATTCAAACTATAATATTCATAGTTATACAAAATACAATTTTCAAGACTAGAAACTAATTAAATTAATTCTATAAGATTTTTCATAATTTACTTAAAAGCAAACCTCTTTGTTTTATCCTTTGACCACCCGGGGTAGTGTGTCTGACAGGCAATTTTCTACAATATTATAATGTGTATAAACTCCATTTTATGTTATAAAAACGGTACTTTTTTATTCACAAAACTTCTAAAAATAACAATCCAAATATCGTTTGAAAAAGTTATTTCATAATTGATTTGGGTTCTTTACAGTGGAAAAGTAAATAGGTATTGGAGAACAACAACAAAATGTAAGCTTTCCAAATCTTGGATAAATTATTTGTTTTTTGTGATATCTGTTACATTTTATACAACACCAATATTTCTCTCATGTAGTAAAAAATATTTGAAATGTATTTTACATGGTACTTTTTAGGGTTCCGTACCTGAAGAGTATAAATGGATATTGCTATCACTCACTTAATCGCCTGTCTGTCTATCCATTGTCTGTTACACAGGTTTTAAAGCCAAACGGTTAGAGCTAGTCTTAAAATTGTCAAAAATAATACATCTAAAGCTCCGAAACAGCTTATAAGGGGGCGCGTTTTTTTGTTATACCGAAGATACTGCGTATAATTCTGTGGCGAAGGTTTTGTGCTCAAATCATATTATAATCTAGCTATTAGGAGATCATAGCACGGTATTTAGGAAACTCTTTAGTGTACCAGTGTGCCTGGCTACTCTCAAGCTGAGAATCTGTCACTAGTGCTGTGTCCATATGTTATTTTTTTTAGCAATCACGTATCAAATATGTCAAACCTTTTCAATACCAGTGTTCTTTTTAACCCTATTGACCGTGAAATAGGGGTAATCAATTTCTAATATAAAATTTATAGAAGGGAAACGGTTATCGAGTTGGGTAACACAACTAGAAATTAATAATGTCGAATTTACCTCGCTGTGATTAGGACATTAAGATAATTCATGATTCGCTTTATGAAGTGGAGTTATTATTCAAATAAATTAAAAAAATGCAAAGGTTTCATACAAAACATAAACAATTCTCGGATAAAAATGTATGTCAAATCTTTTCACATTGAGGAAATCTTTCACACAGTTCTGCAGGTGAATTACAATAAACATGTAGGTATATAGATATAATCCATTAAACACAAACATTCCACAAACCCTTTTTAACATAAGCCTATCCCACAGCACGCTACATAATTAGATCCTGTAACTCTCTTAAACCTGACTGCATTCATGATTAGAGGGTGGATGCCTATACACGTTAGCCCTCGTAATTGCTTAAGTAATCCTAATTGCATTCGTATATAGTCCGCTATAAACTTAACAAACATGAGATTTTTATTGATATTTTATATCAATAAAGATAAATTGTAGGCTTTTATTGCGAATAAAAAGTTTATTCTGTCCTTGATATATCCCAAATGATAGGTTGTCTATAAAATTCTTAAGTCGCGGGCACGTCGAACTGAATCCGACATGGGAGACAGTTTTGGTTTCGTGATTTCATTGCTATTAGGGCGGTCGGGCCGTTCTACGTTTATTGTCCAAGATACGAGTGGATTTGTGGAAGCAATTTCCTTTATACATTTTGTTTTGTCCTTTTTCCTGCAGTTTGATGGTCCACTTCGTGAGTTGTGGCCCGAAGTTCGATTTAGCAAAACTCCCTCAATCGATACGATACGCATCTCTACCGTTGCCTGAGCGGAAAGGGAAAAATGTAATTATACAATCCGATCACGTACCTAGCTTAGAACGGAAACTAATTTAGAACCAAAGTTCTTTACACGAAAATTAAACAATACGTTCTACTTTGATTTACTTCCCAGTATACAAACAAAATTGTTTATTTAGTTAACTTTGGGTAAGGTTGCTTAAGTCGTACCCAGACAATATCTTGTCTAATCATTATAAATTTCATTAAATAATTTCATCAAATTGAACGAAAAGAACCTCAGTATGAGTAGAGAAGTTGGCTCCTAATGTGTGTTCTACCGCTTGTACAATGGACAGCGTTCTGAGAAATTGTGTGACCTGATGCTCACGGCTACTTTTTACCATCGCACCTCTCGCCATCAGCGGGGAGTGTATCCTCACACACTGTACCTAAATGACTTCAAAACAATGTCAGGTTGATTAGAATTCCAACATGGTTATTTTATGCTTTTTAGTGTATTGAAGTCGGTTCTATTTTTTATTAAAAGGTTTTTTTAGTTGAATGTTTTTTTAACGTTAAGTTTTCAATTCTTTGATTGTTGATTGAAAGGCAACTAAATAAAGATTCAGTAAATTCAGAAGATTTTGTAGAAAGAGAGAGAGAGAGAGATATTGCACTAAATATTTCAGTATTATTTCCTAAGGGGGTACGACTTAAGCCACCTACCTTACTTGGGACAACTGGGTATTCACTTCGCAGGTACGCTTTATCCATATATTTTTAGCTAAAGAGTTTCACTGATTCTTGAGATACAATAAGTATCAAATAGATATAAATGTTTTATATCCTTATTATTTCCATAATATGTTTATGGTTATAGCGTAATTATAGGTAAGCGGACTAATTATAACTAGTTTGAAAAATAATACTAGGAATACTACAACTGTTTACATTATAGACCTCGTCGCTTTAGTTTTGAAATTATATCGCAATTCTTAAAGCAAATAACACTTTTGGTATAAAAATAACCTGTTTACCCAAATCATCCCATCTTAAAGATCCATGTAGCCCCGTTTCAACGCTTCATGCTTTCAGAGGGCGCATACTTCTACAGAGTATAGGTAAGAAAGTGCGCCTCCCTTTTCAAGGCAAATAAACATGACATCGTCATTCAGGCAAGGGCCTTATGCGGAACCTCTGGTCCGTCGTCACGACCTCGCCTTTATTCGACAAGTTTTTGTCAATTCTTCCTATACTCACCCTCGCCTACATTTAGTTGGGAATGTTGTCGTTTCGGCCGAGCACATTTACCTTGCATTGACATTGAAACGTATTTGAGCTCCGTTAGGGTAAACAGTTTACGCTCTATTCCCTAAGCAGACTTTTCTTTGTGATGAAACAACGCGCTTGAAATTGGGATGTCAGTCAGCTAGAATAATTACATGTCACCAAATACTTAACATAAATCTTGTGTTATTTCATGAGACTGAGTTATTTATAATGAAATCACCTGAGAATTCAATGCTTAGGTAATGCTAAAGAAATTTACTGGGTATATTAGGTACCTACCGGTAACGGGTATCGATGGGAATAAAGTGAAGTCGAGAAACGGTGCCATTTGAGGAATCAATCAAAGCCAAAACGTTCGCACAATCAGCGTGCGTGGGTCGGACGAGCTAATCAAACTAATGGCCACCCGAGGGCCGGCCGATTGGACCCGAGCCGGAGCCGATGCCGCAACAAATCACAACAATAACACTGACGCCTGATTGATTACACTCCCAAACAGACTCAATTTGATTCGTGTTACACCTGATTGATTCTTCATTAATATGTTTCAAGAACCTCTTGAATTTTTCGCGGAAAATGGTTCTTAAACCTAAAATAGGCTTAGCAAATAAAATATAAAATAAAACAGTAGAATATAATGAGGCTACTGCATTGATATCCTTACAATACCACCATAGACTACTGTCCCATTCACACACAAAACAACTTCAGTAGGTATGTACCTCCTGCACTTGATTCAGAGTGAGTAGAGCAAAATATTAATTCTACTATTACTACAATGTCAGAAGGCTATGTTATTTGGAAGGTAACACGTGCAGTTGTGGTTGGTTGTAAGAGCTTAAATGTAAGTTGACGTCTCTGCACATTGTTATTTAAATTCTTTCTCGTGGAAATATGTTGTTTGTCGCATGACAGTTTCTCGAAATATTTTAACATGTGGTCTACTAAAATACCAGATAGAATTCATGGTTATGTAGGTTTAAAATGTTTGTATCCAGGTTATATTCCCTGAACATGCTAGATGACTGAATATTATATTGCTAGATGCTTTTATCCAAATTGGTCTGTCATTTACGATGTGATTTAGTATATAATATTTCCAACATAATATTATTGTTGGAAATATTATTAGCAAGAAGATGGAAGATACATAAAATATCTGATTTTTACTATTTTTATCTTACCTTCTATCGTTGTTCCATACCATATCTTGTCGTACCATATTTCGTGCAAATTAAAAGTATAATCTAATACCTACTATCTTCAATTCATTAAAAAGAATCATACAAAAAATATTTATCTTATCATTTTCACCACAGTGAAACGTCACGTCACATAATGGATCAAAATTAACATTTTTTTCATGTAGGTAGGTACCTATCTACCTAGTAACTGTTATTTTGTTTCACGTGAGTACCAAAAATATTCAACAATAATAGGACTCCCATCACATACCCAATAACGGTACAGGAAAATATCTCGTTTCATTTGCTAACTCAGGAAAATGTCAGGAGTAGCGGTTAGGTAGGTACCTCATTTTTAGCTCAGTGCGCAGTGGCCCGTCAGCCTGACGTCGAGTTAGCGTCAGAGGCGGCCTGCCCTCGCACTCTTCGTTTAGACATTTATTAAGTAGGAAATACGAATGAACTGGCTAACCACAGTTCAGTTGAAGTTGTTCAACAACTGTTACAGCATCGTTTAGAACGATGCTTGTTTGTGAAGTGAAAGAAAAACTAAATTCAGTTTACTACACAGATAAGATAAAATTGGAATATAATCCTCGTAGTCTCATAGTAATTAATATTAACACCTTGTTCTTAGTTTATGTGTTACTGCAGTATTATTTTAAAAAATAGGAGGAAGTATGAGAACCACCAAGAAGCTTTTATATGTCTAGGCAGTGGGTTAATACTGACACCTACACAAGGGAAATCTCAACAAAAGCAATGGTAAAATGTATTATTATAAAATAAAACTCATGTAATATTTCTTGTTGTTTTACAGTCAGGTAAAACAAACAAGTAGAATACAATAGTGGCGGAATATTCAAGCACTTCTTCAGAAACAAGTGCGAACTAGCAAAACTGATAAGTGCTCGCACATTCACATACGATGCAACAATACAAAAATGTCTGTTAGTATTCACCTGCCAACGTGAAATAATTCCATCGGGCTTCCCATGGCACACGACGTGCATTTCGAGTGACATTCAGTGACCAGACTTTTGCGGATATAACACAAAGGCACTTATTTTTTTGTCCGCCTAACGTAAAATCTAAATCAATGGTCAGCCCGACTAACTTTTGTTATTGCTGCTATTATATTCTGGACGCTCGTTGCTTTGTAGACTATTTCTGGTTTTTGGCCACTCGGTGACCAGCCGCTCCACCAATTGATTGTTACGGTTCCCACATAAAATTCATTTGAATTACGTATGTATTGCGATTGTTCTATATACAATTCTCAGGTAATTTTATATTTTATGAATTGTCAGCAGTTTTAACGTGGTTTATGACTTTTAACTAAGCTTGTAGCAGAGATGTGCCAGATAACTTCAACGTTATTGTGGGCACCAGTGACTTGCCTTGAGGCACAATATGGTTGAACACAAAAGATAAGCACCAAGGACTATAAGCTAAGAATGGCGTTGCTGTCATATTTCTTTTTATCATGTCTTCAACTCAGGTAACATTACGTCATCTAGCGCACATCTTACTCTACCGCTCCTACAAAATAAACTGAAAGCAGCTGCTTATTGTATCGCTGACAGCAAAGCCGTGGTACGCTATTGTAGAGCTCCGTCGAAGAAATAAATAATAGCGACTTACTTGATCCTGGGAAGCCACAATGCGTCGTCATTATTTCGCGCTTATGGAGCCAGAGGCCCTCTTTTCACTCCATTTCTAGAGACTGCGCGACGTCTTATGTCAAAACAATTGAACCTTATATCGTTGAGTACATTGTCTTGGCAGCTCCCTTTACATTTGTTATATTGAGTTCAACACGTTACTTGTACAACACCAGCTACGTACCTACAGAGACATAAATATGTAGGCGTAAGGAATATAATTGAATTTAATGGTTCAGTTTTCGTGTTTTGTGACTTAATCGTTCAGAAATATATTTAAAGAAAATAAGAATTATTTTTCCTTTTTTTACAAAGGGCCAAAAATTTTATCGGTATTAAAAATATATTGGAAAAGTCTGTGTTTTAACGTTTGCAAAAAACATTAATGGAATAGAAAAAACTTTCTTTGTACTTACATGTATATGTCACCGGAAATGTATGAAACATAGGAATTGTACACAATTCCTGTGTATTTCTCCTAGGAAATTTTATTTCAATAATAATACTAGGAAATATATAAATTCTATTGAAAAAAATTGGTTGGGGTTATTTTTTTTTATTTTGCATAAATTTGAAAGTATTCGCACAAAAATATATAATATAATTTCACTTACAACCCCCCAAATACCGCTATCCTTACAAATATCCCGAACGTAATACTCCGATAGATATTTAGGAAATGTATGGATTTCCTAGGAAATGTATACAATGACGGATTAGATACTTTTCCGTTAACATATATATTAGTTAAATCCGACAAAAAACACAATACGCAGATTTTTTGGTTGAAGTTGTCGATGGCGCTCAGGATTTCAGGAACTCCAAAAGTTAATGAAGTGTACCGCCAACAGTACTTACCTACCCGCGTCAAACTGTCAGAAACACGTCATATTTAGCATGTTTTTTGTTTTTTGTACAATCGCCACGTTTCGTCGATTCCGTTTTGGATTACGAAGTGTGGTAACACGAACAAAATTCAAATGTACGAGTTTTTTTCAGTTGCTGTCAGTTTAACACAGCGCTGTCATTTCGTGTAAAGTTTGACAAAGGTATAAAAATAAAGGGTGTAAACAGAATACTACACTAATTTTTGTGTTACCTACATGAGAAAGAACTGTATATTGTGATACGGCGTCGTATCGTGTTAGTGTCAGGAGTCAGGACAGCCGCTGCCACGGCGCGGGCGTAGCTCAGGTTTCGCAGAAGTGTTACGCCTGACGCTCTCCGGTACCCGTCCAGACACTTGATGGTTTTTTTGGGGATTCTATTACAATGACGGTTCTCATAGAGTTTTGTTACAAATAAACAGTGTTATTTTATGATGCTTTTTAAATTATCTATTCAATGTCTCACCTTCATTTACTGTACAAAAGGTATTTTATTTACATTTAATGTAGGTATTATTAGTAGTAAGTACGTCTCACGCACCTTTATAGAACTCTTAATAAATTATTATGAATGTATCATCATCAAAATGTTAAGCCATTCAAAACGTTAATCCATTTGAATCACATAATTACATCCTTTGATAACTTTATTATGATATTATGCTACGTTCACCTTAATTGAGTTATTATAATAATATACTCGTCCAAATGCATAAAGGCAGTTGTCTTCATTCTGCGGAACGATCGCTACAAAAAAGTATCTGAGGCGAAACATGCAAAAAACATTCAAAATTTCACAGTGTACGTTAGGTAAAGTTGCACCGCTACCTGCTACTTTGTGACATCTTGACGTAGGGTTGCTACCTGCTCGCTATGAAACATTATTTTGGAATGTTCAAAACTACCAGTATATTGCAATCTTTTTGCATAAATATATTAATATTGTTACATCAACTATTTTGCTGCTCACTCACATAACATCAAGCATATTTATTACTTTTAAAAATTTGCCTCGTTTTTGAGAAACGTATTTTTTTTAAATTAACCTGCATGTATGAAGATAATTATATAGCTTTATATTAATTAATTCGCAAAATAATCAGGTGTCGACCCTAAAAGCTTCATCTGCCACTTGAACGATCGAAAGGTACGACAGCGCGCCGGTATCAGGAAGGAATGTACAGTGGGTGACTTGAACAGTTCCTGTCCTACTCTCACACAACCGGCTTTGCCTAAACTAAATTTGTACTCCGTCTCATTCGTGCACACCAACATTTTCAATACTTACCTGCGTAAAATGATATACATCTGTTGTGGTATTCCTTCCTCGCTCTATCTCCAGCTCTAAAATGCATTGTTGATATACACGTCTCGCTCTGTCGTCTCATGAACAGGGGGTAGACGGTGTTGGTGTACGTTTGTGTTGGTGTTCGTTTATTTAGTGAACTTGGAAGCTCGCTTTCGTGTTTGTGCATAGGGTGTTGGACATGATTGTGTGCGTGAGTTGTAGAGGCGCGACATAGCTTTGCCGTCTCCATGACTTAAAAGTTTTGAACGGAATGAGAACAGCGAGCTAGTTGTGCGCCGGCCGGCACGCCTGATGGACGCGCGTGGTTCTCTCACGAATAACTTATTCGTTAGCCTACGACTACAAAAACTTGTTTTTTAGAACAATATAACTAAAAGTTTCATGATTATATTTTAATATGTGACATTAAATACTCTGCTTACGATTAAGGTGTTTTTTTGTTGAGCTAATATTGTGTGTTGTTTATTTTTTTTCTGTGAAACTGCAACGTGTTTGGTTCAACGGACTACGGTGGAGGTTGGTCGTCGTATTCTCGTGTATAGGCTATTGTGCATCAAATAACTCCGGCACGTTTTTATCTTGTATTTGAAGATTGTCAATCCATGTGTTAGATTTAAAAGTAAACGTTTTTCTACTCCTAATATTAAGTTGTCATTTAAGCAATCAAAATAACATAAAAAAGAACCGAAATGTAAAAGTAGATACTTACACAGAAATAGTTTAAGAGACATAACTCAAATATGAAATTGATAAATATCTACTGTAAAAAGATAATCTTGAAGAAAGAAGATTGAATATCCAAAATCTTGAATACAAAAAGCATGAGTGAAAATAAAAATATGTTATGAAATCAGAATCAAGTTATTTAATTCATCAAGTCTAGATAGGTAGGTAGATGTTATTTAACATCAATTCCATCAATCTCTGCTCTGAAGAGTTGAACAACCTGACAATATAAATAGGCGCGGAATACAAACAGGAGCGTAAACATACAGTAAAATGTCCATTTAACACGAGTTGAATTGAATGAAATAAAATAAAACTATCCTCAAATAAAGATTATTGTGGATGTACCACAGTAAAAGAGGAGGTACTGATTAACAAATTTCATTTAGAGGTACTTAGATACTTTCTGATAAATTTTTCGGAGTTGGATTTAGTTGCATGTAGCAGCGAGTAAATAGGTTGGCACATCTGTCAAGCATAATATTTAACAGGCACAACTATTTACAGAAGGACATTGTCTATTCGTATGATACATCAAGTATCATCCGATGATGAAACGATTTCCATATTTTTTTTAAATTTTTGCATAATTATTTTAATTTTCATGTGATAAATCATTTCTCATCTAAGTTTACCAATTCTTAAATGAAAAGCTACAAATGAAACTTTTCTTTCCATTCCGTTTGACATAGACAGACAGTTTTTATCTCATTTTTTTCTGTATCAAAGTAGTTCTCCAGAAAAATAACTATTTCTATTAGATTCATATCCCATAAGGTAATTCAAATGTACAGTCTAGTCACATTGTCATGAATACTATGTCAAAATAAGGACCGAGATAACTAGCAAATAATCATAAAATGCTACCTTAAAACCCGATGATAAATCCGGAAAAGGCAAAACCCTCTATAAAATTAACATTATCCGAAGCAAAACAATTTTAATCAGCTCGAAAATCACGTTCCGGTCCGGGGTCTCTACCATCAAAGAGGTCAACAATATTACGACCGTCCCAAAAGCCGTAAAAATCTCATTCCATAATATACAAAAGTTTACCCCACAGATATCAAAGTGGTCATAAATGCCCCTTACATCCGGAAGAATTACTATCATTGCCACGTTGTTTCTCCTTGTCCTAAACAATTGATATCTCTATTTGTATCAATAATACGGGAGGCAGACGTTTACGTGCATTTTGTACGTGATCTGAATCCAGTGGCTAGATCAACCCCCAAACGGCTAGGCTGTGAGATAGCAGACGTCATATTTATTGAAACTATTGACGTTTATTTCAAAGTATTTTTATATTTATGTTCATAAATAAAAAACCCTTTCTATTCTTTAAATTTAAATTTCTCATATAAATGCTCCTATCTGTGTTTCAGTGGTATCTTGTATAATTTGAATGTATAAAGGTCCTCGATTCTGGAGTTCTGTTTTTGAAAACTTTTATATAAAAAAATAATCAAATGAATCGATTCTGATATATCATTCTCTCTATCCATGGGTACCTACCACATTTACATGCATCGTATAAAACAAAACACTTATCATTGTATACACACCTACTCCTTTTATTTGTTAGGTCTAATATTTTTTTTACCATTATACGTTCTCTTTTTCATCATTATATATAATTTACTATTACATAATACATTATTATCAGACGTGAATAATAGTAGGATCCTTTGAATCTGCTACGAACATTTCTTGAGGCTGCGGTTGGTGAGATCCTATGGCGCCGTTAGTACCATTTAATTGATTTTGTACTACAGAAACTAATTAGACTTGAGGTTTATGTAACCGAACAGTATTAATAACTTATCGTGTTGGCCCTCACATAATCTTAGTAATCCGTCTTGGTTAATTGAATAAATTAATATTCGCATACGACCCTCTCCATCTATGTATTAATTTTAAGATTAAAGCCAATTGGATCGTGAAATTGGATTAGGTGCTATTTAAAAAGTATTCATGTTCCTATAGGTAGTAGTCATATGTTATGAAAGTTGTTAGAACTAAACTCACTGGTATTTATATTATGTTGAAAGTAGGTACATACAGTACAGATAAAAAGGCAGAAAACAATAAAGGAAGTCCAAATACATAATCCACTTTAGGACTTATTCTGAATCTGACTTTACTTATTCTTACAAATGAATCGGATAAGAAATAAATACATTTATTTAGACTCACACATAAACAAAGGTACTTAACACTAAAAGCACAAAGAGGCCAAAAGGCAGAGTGTGATGCTGCAGCGCTGATAGAGCCAATGGTGCAATCACAGTCAATCGAGGCGCTGGCTTAAAAAAAAATATTAAATAATTACATTTATTAGTTTTATTTCTTAATTAATTATAATTATTATTTGTAATTTATATTGCATAGATATATTTATAATAATTATATTACGAATGTTGATAAAATAAATAGCTTATGTGTTTACATTACCATACATACATTACCATCGTCCAGCACCAAAAACCATTCTGCTGATTTTATCCCTTATTTTGAAGCCTACTTACTAATATAATTTGGTCCTTACCCAGTATCGGCTCACCGATATTTATTCAGTTCCCTTCCTAAGGAGCTTACAATTTGCTGCTGTTACAGTATTGTATTAATAATTCAACGCGAATTTCCTCGTCCTCATCGTATCTCTACTGGACAGCTTTTGGTCTCTTGGATTATTTGATGTTCATATATTATAACAATAATTCTAATTATAATTCGCACAAAATGACAACTTGAAGAGATTCAAAAAAATATTAATATTAGGTATCTTTTTAATTGAAAATCTCAAACATAAAAATCGCCCAGGTGACGCCGGGCACGAGTAGCTAGTTTATTCGTTGACCGATCAAGATACGGTTTTGTATGAAAAGTTTGTTTTTTCGTAATTTCAGTGTTGGTTCCATAGTAAAAGTTGTTCATTATGATGAGTAGGTAATATAAACCATAAAAATATCGAGATAGCAAAAAAATTAAATGCAGTAAGTATATAAGTACTATTTCCAAAGTAAAACTATAAATATTGAACTTCTATCTAATGTTTTATCCACCAAAATAAAAGGTAGCTATTTCAAGTTACAATTATCTCAAGTCATATTTGTTAGTTAGAGATCTATAAGGATATCTTATCCTACGCGATTCTCTAAAATAATTATACCAATATGTACAAACCATAATTGGAATGCAAGCAAATGTTAATTTACTTAACGAAGATGTGTAGGCAGATATTTTTACGCGGTTTAATGACGTGACATGGATACGGGTTGAGGAGGAAACATGAAGTATTGTGTTACAGGCTCACTGGTCTTTATCGTGGCGAAATTTCATTATACCGAACCCCCATTCCACCTACCATTCAATTGGAACACCTTCGCACAATTGGGAGGGTTACCTCAATGGGTTGTCGGATGAAATTTCTTAACATTCTTCGCTTATAATGAGTCGAGCCTGTCGTGCAATGGGCAGTAACGGTACAATTGTACCTAGAAACGAGATCGACAGATATTAAAAACCATTTAATAAAATTATTTATACTTTATGAAAATATCTTCGAGATTAAAATCACTTGGAATAAAATAACTTTTGTACCATTAATTTGAAGAATCCAATAAAATATCATGGTCGGATAACGATGTTGAATTATAAAATAACAAGATAAAACGCCTCCTATCAACAGGCATGAGTGGTTGTTTTTAGTGAATCACCTGGTAATGAAGACATCATTATAGAACCGGTTCAAATGACCGAGGGGCATTCGACGGACATGGTCCACACGATCACGTTTTTTCTCAGAATATTTGACTGACAGGAAATGAACTATTGCGGTTAAGTACAACAAGAAGACGCTTTCACTGCATAATGATGCAAAATATTTCAAAATCATTTTTCATTCTTTCAATCTCTCCTATCCTGGTAATCCCATGGGATACAAACAAAATAAGAAACGCATTTTAATGTTGATACCCTTTAAGTATTATTTGAAAATGTGGGGGGAGATTTGAAATATTTACTCCGCCAGGATCTACTGTCAATTGAACAAAAATCGTTGGAGCGTTTAACCGATATCATTAATCATTTGAAGTAAAATTTTGAAACCCTTCCCTACCTAACGCGACAACCCACAATGCTCACGTTTTCATGCCATACATTGCGGATCACACCATCATACTTAATATTTTTTAGATACATTAAAGAAAGAAAGAAAGAAAAAATTATTTTGTTATTTATTCCAATTTTAATAGCTGGTCAACTTATTTTGTGTCTATTACAATTATACTAGTTGCCATCCCGTGCTTTTACCAGCATATAATAATAAGGGATCTAATATTTTCCTGGGATAAAAATTATGATATATTTTATTCAGGGTATCCCTTCTTGGCTTTGTGTGCTTACCACCGTCGGCCACATCATTACTGACCACAATGAGATTGTGGTCAAAAATGGGCCTATAGGCCATAATAAAAAATAAATATCTAATTAAATGCTTTTCATCTAAATCTTTTTGATATAATGCATTTATTCGTACTTCCCGTTTATGATCTTTAGTTACACTCTCAAAAACCTTAAACTTATTTTTTTTTAATTCTATATCATATTTACTTTACACGAGCGATAAACAAACTCTGTCCCTTTCATGTCCCTTTTTGATGGCATATCTATTTAATTCATCTCTGGACTCTTTGAAGGGGCGAGCCCTGACCGCATTCAGCGAAAGATATCGGTCACATGATGGCTTCGACCTAAAGATTGGAGTTAAATTTACTAGAAGACATTTATTTATTCACTGAATCACTGATAGGGTAATCATCTCTGTAAGGGTAACTGAATAATGATTACTGATCATCTTATTGGATAACGGTAATGGATTAGATTCAAAATGTATATAACCAATTCATATGAAAGGATTCAATTTTGTGGATTGAATTGGTTGATTGAGATTACCTAAAAAGAGAAAAATATTTTTGAACCACTAATGTCTACTCTCATCATCATTACGTCAGCCCAAAGACGTCCACTGCTGGACAAAGGCCTCCCCCAAGCTCAAGCTTTTATCAAAACTATATTAATATCATAAAGTTAATGAATTGTAATTTTGTATACCTAAATAATTATTATAAATATTAACTTTCAAGTATATTCCGAACCGATAGTAGAGTCTAAAAATTGTAACTGTTGACATTCATAAGTGCCTTATTATGGCCTAAACTAGATAAATGCGTTTTAGATTTTTGATTTAAATTAAGCTTGTGGAAAGACAAACAATTTTGTAATTAAAATCAGAATTACGTACCGCAATGGAAGAAATAATGGCAGTTTATATTTGCGTTCCTGTTGCATATCGCCATGCGGTTTCCATTACACAAGGTGTGCTTAATGCCATCGGGTCGCTTAATGGCCTTCGCCACCATTAACCGACCCCACAAAACATGCTTGTACTTTTTTAATGTAAACTCAACAAGAAAAAATTGACATATTTTATTGTTAAAATAGGCGTACGCGATGTTTTCCGTGTCCCCGTTATTTAGCTACATGAGTTTCATTATATTTCTATTCGGTATGTTCTTGTTCTGTGACATTTGTTACTTTATTTGCTTTATGAGTTTTATGATTTTTGGTAATGGCCTGAACAATAAATCATGTCTAAAGTAATAACATATTCAATTACCAATTTGGAATGGCTCTTTTGATAGAAAGAAATAATGTAGGTATATGTTAGGATTTTTTTTTCAATTATATATAAATGTCTCAGTTTTTACATCACTCTAAGATAAGTAAAGTATATTAGGCTTTTTGTTTGTTTTTCATCGAAAGTACTCATGTTCTTTTTTGCAATGATTAAAATTTCCCTACTTAGTATAATAGATATAAGATTTTCTATTAAAATATAGTTTATGAATATTATCTAGAACTTACCTCACTACTTACTTAATATATTAATTGGTTTATTATTTATATTTAAGCTATGTAAGTATATACTTGTTATAAAATTATATGTAAGTAGGTAGGTAGGTACTCATGTATAAAAAGTAATAAATTTTTGTTAATCTGAAACACAACGGGGTCTAGTTAAACAATTTGGGTGTGTTGTACACGATAAATTTGTTTACAGCTAAGCAATTATTTTAATTTAATGTCGTCCAAGGTTGAAACTTATGTAAGCATATTTTAAGTTTATGCGTCACCCGTCGCGTTTACGTCCAGCCTAGTTGAATTTAGTTAGGCCTAAAAGCTAACCAAGTCAAATAGGTATCTGACCTGGAAAATAGTTTCAATAGCATTAATATGCATGAAAAAAATAAGTAATCCTGGTATTTAACATTTTTTTGATTATTTTTTATGGTATACGATTTGATACGTACCTAATACGAACATGAAGTGTGGAAACGGATGCTAATTATTTATTTTTAAAAATATAAGTAGGTACCTACATATGGGTTCGTCTAGCTACTAATATCGCTGACTGTGTCTGTATTCCATAAACATTTGATTGTTTGTGAAATACCATCAAATTTTTGTTACAAATATT
Source organism: Tethea ocularis (assembly GCA_963555595.1). NCBI lineage: Eukaryota > Metazoa > Arthropoda > Insecta > Lepidoptera > Drepanidae > Tethea > Tethea ocularis. Next base: position 4,691,581 of record OY741972.1, on the reverse strand, counting down.
AATTTCCATTTATTGAGTCCATTAGAAGCTGCGGTTCTTATTTTTTTTCTTATGGCTGTATTTTTATGCATTTGAGAACAGCTTTTAAATGACTTATGTTTTTGATCTTTCCTATCTAACAAGATACTTAATAAATAAAGCAGATTTAAAATTGCATGTTCGTTTTGAACTATGTTTAGGAACGAATTTACTTGTCAGCATTATCATATAACAGAGTATAACTTTAAAGAGAGTAAGAGAGAGATTTTAGACGTATTATGCAGTATCTAATATTTTATTTAATCTTTGGTATTATTGTCGATGGAAACGATGCCGGAGTTATTACAGTCAGTAGCAAATTATAGTTTTTTTTCACATTTTCATTGCAGAATAGAGGCACGGAAATGTCATTGAACATTTAAAACACTTTTACAGTATCGTGTGTAGTGAAAGTGCTTCAAACTATGTATAAAACAAATGTACGGACTATGGGTGCCTTAGCCATTGCTGTTCGGTGGTTTGTTTTCCTACTTATCGGCGTCGGGTGGCAGGTTCAATCTCAGACAGTGCAACAAACATCTGAAGTGGACAGTTCTTATAATTTCTATTTTGAACAACCTTGTTGTTCCGGGGGAATAACGAAGAGCAAGTATCATACGAGACATAGACGAGGTAAGTCATTTAGTTTTTTTTTTATTAATCAGACTGTTGGTTTATTACTATTCGACTAGGATTGTCATTACAGTCAAATAATTATTGTCTATATGTATTTTATTATCTTCATTAGTATAAATTCGATTGTCGGCTAATTACATAGGTACCTACAATAAAAAAAAAGCATTTCAAAGATTTTCTCAAATCATTACCATACCATGAATCATCACAAGATTCATGATGACATGACGTTACAAAAAAACAAACCACACATACAAAAGTAGCCGTTCGTTATAAGTGCTACTATCACTAACACATTCAAAACTGAGACGCTTTCAAGGGTACATGATGTGAAGTGAGACGGAAATATGAATAAACACGTGCAAGACAAGGATAGAACATTCCTTTTGTTTCATTGCCCTCCCAGCAATGATGCCGGGAGTGAAAATTTTAATAATGTTGTAGTTGTTTATATTTTCTCATGTGCTACAAAAGCTTAATTATTATTTAGTGTAGTATTATATTGTAAAAACGATTTTCATTTACTAGTGAGAAAAGGATTAATACCTACCAAGGTATCTCCTGAATTCTGAAATAATTAAAAAATAGCATCTACCTAAAAAAAGAATTAAGTGGTTTAACGTAACTTATTGTTGAAGTAACTCATTCAAGTTTAAACTAATTTCAACATAAAACGTCTATTTAAATCATCACTACAAAACATTAAAAGATTATAAAAAAGGACGATATTTTCATATTAATAAAAAATATCGCTTTAATAATTGCCAATTAATTCTGATTGCCAATAATTATTGCGAATTTCCAATTGTTTCACAAATAACCAATTTATTCCGTTAAGTTCCAGGTGACAATTTGGAATTATTGTTATTACTGTTTGTGGCTTTGCCGGGTTATAACGGAGACGTGGTCATCCTAGACCACAATATTAATGTAGAATTTACCGCTTCCATTAAACATTACGAGCTTAAACAGTTTGCTAGGGGTTTAATGAATTTCAAACTGAACCATTAAATGTTGCACTTCATTATATCCGCATAATACGTTATATGGAAAATGATTAAATATTGTAGTGTTAGTAAAAGCATTATGATGCCAATGAGCCTGTATTATATAACGTTTTTGATGATGTAGGTAATCTGCTTTACATGTAGGGTGTAAAGGGGTGAAACGCTCGATATTATCAATTCACTTGCGCGAGATAAACATGTCACTGATGTACGTATAGATTTATCTAAGTTATTACATACCTAGAGATAGATATATATCTAGTTATAAATCAGTAATATGTCAGGTTATATTTCCTAGTAATGGATAAAATGCTGTGGGACTGAGACATGTGAAACCCATATACTTAACCTACCATCCATGGGAATATTTGTGTAGAACATTTTGAGGACGTTTAATGACTTTTACATATTATACATAAATAGGCTTTTAATAGCATTGCGGTATCGCATTTTCCTTAATTTCATGGGCTTTTAATAAAAGGCCTTTCATCAAATATCCATTTAGCGCTGTGACATAGATTAAACAAGTTACGGCACTCGTACGGACAACTTTACTAAACCGTCGCGTCGGCCTCACTAATGACAGGCCAGACTGAACAGCATTTGTCCATCCATCCGCTCACTTCACCAAAGAATCGTCCCAAACTTATTCACCCCTTTTAGTCCGGTCCTGTCCATCGCTCAAGGTTTTAACCCTTGTAATTAGCAACGCTACTACTAATTTGTTGGTATATTTATTTATCTAAATATTTATTATTCTGGCTAGTATTTAGTCCACAAGACTATGTAATATTTGCTTAAAGTAATTTGTTTCGCCTATTCTACTAAAATTTATGTTGTTCAAACTTAAGCTCAGCAAAAATTAGGATGGGAATACCTAACAATTCAAATTATATCTTGTCATATTAATTGAATTTAACTTCTAGCTTCCGTAAAACTTTCCTGATAAGATTCAAGAACCACACAATAAATTTCGGAAATGCGCCTCATAAAAATTCACCGCTGCCAGTGTTGAATTTAATAAGAGAACCGGCAAAAAAATCAAGGTGGTACAAGACATGCATGCGATGCGTGCAGCTGACGCCAAAAATATGGTTTATTATGATGTCCCTAATCTAGTTTACGGTTGGATGGACGGGACGCCGCTGTCGATAACAATAACCGACTTAATACGCCCGATAATCGGTTTTGCTATTCGAAAACATCCGTGATTGACACTTTTGATGACGTTTGAGCTGAACCGAACACCCCTGAGCTCGCAGTACCAATCGTTTTCCATTACGCCCATTGGAGAGGGGAAAATATATATTATATTTACAAATAAACATGCCAAGTGCTTTGCGCAATCGTAATGCATAATAATCCGAGTTCATTATTTGTGCTAAAGTAGGTATTGTGTTTGCAGAATGCGATAATTATTATTACATTTGTAAAATACAATTATTCGAAGAATTTAAATCTTCAAAAGTATCTTCAACAATAAAAATAAAAGCATCATTATTGTTTAACAATGCAACGAGCTTTAAGAAACTTAAGTGACCATGAACTGAAACACTCGGAACGCTTTAAGAGTAAGCTGGATAGGACTGCGAGGCAAATGTCCATGCTAGTGGTAAGCAAACAAAAAACGCACAGGCCGAGTTGAAAGAAAAGAGAGCACTCAGCCGAGCAAAAGTGAAAAAGGTAAAAAAGAATCATACAATAAGCGGAGGAGGCGGACTGGTGTGCTATGTCCGGATAGACGGCTTTAGACAAGTTTGCTTTGACCCTCGAAAAACATAATTCTTACCCTGTTAAAGTACTCGTATTAGTAAATCACAACCACCACTGACTACTTTTAATTTTGACGAGGAAAAAATAACAATAATTTGTTTTGAATGTCTCCTACTTGTAAAATTCAGCATCCATTCGTTAGTTATCTATTTGGATTTTAATTAGCTAGATTTTTTATTTTATCGAAAATATATAGCAGGTATACCTAGCTGAACTATTCAAATATGATCTGGAAAAGCAACAAAAAGTAAAGCACAATCCATGCAATATTTAACCTTCTATAATATTTAACTATTATAGATACTTTTACAACTTCAAAAAAAAATTAAAAAAAATACAATTCGAACTCTTTCGAATCCATAAACATAACCCTTTACTTTATTGGAAAATCGAATGTCAACTAACCTTGTTACCAAGTCAATGCCACGATACCTCTCGTTACAGAATCTTGTGGTCAATACAATCGATCGTAACCCAAGTTTCTTTTTCGTATCTCTTCTTGTCCTCCTATTGACGACATATCTAACCCTCTGAGGAAGATGACATTACTTATTTTGGACGAAGGTATAGTACAAAACGTTTTGCCCGAAATTTGATCACGTATTCGCGTGGTCCCTTGTCGTATCTCCAAACCATTGCGATTGTCCATTGTATTCTCATGAGACAAAGGGTTGAGGACTTGAGGATGTTCGTAAACTTACCTTCGTCAATCCGCTTTTTGGAATAAATGCTCACTCAGGTATGTTAGTTGCATCGATATATTTATTGTATGTTTACATGATTCGGGATAATTTCAATTGATAAATTCCTTTATATTATAGCAAAATAATTTAAACTTTATAACTACATAGTAGGTTGTGTTTGACCTATACCTACGTTTAGCAAATTTTCGGTTACAATTGTCTCGAAGGTGCAATTGGACCTAAGAGTCGGTTACTCGTAGGTACTCTTAGTTAAAGTTATAGTCGACGTTAACATTAACCTTACTATAACCATTACCATGCTTTGACCGTGGGCGTAAGGTTAACTTTGACGATGATCGATCTCCCTCGGTCGGATATGGTTACGGTTAAAATTTTAGTTAAAGTTACACGAGTAACCCAGTTAGCTTTCATTCAGCGGTTAAAGTTAACTATAACCGTAACCTAACTATAACCTTACTTTGACCGCGTTTTATGCAACCGACCCTAAGTGGTCTATCAGGACTTTTTGAATAAATAAGTTTGAGTTGGAATGTTTGGAAACACTAGGTACCTATTATTGGCAGCTTTGCAGTTAGTCGTTCAATTGTCAAATTAATGACTGTTTTTTTTAATGTTAAACATTTATTAAAATAAATAAATTATAGGTGTATGATAGTTTGGTAGAGTCGAGCATATTTAAGTAATTCATTGCATATAATTTGGCTTTTTGCAGTTTATAAATGAGCCGTTTCAGGAAATATTTTGTTGATGAAACTGCACTGATATCGGCCGGGCTTGCGTGAAAATAAAGAAAATTATGTTGAGCCATACTTTGGTGATAGAGTATGGGATAAATAATACAATAGATTTAATTTTGCTCAAGAATATTTCTATCCATTTTGTATTATACAGAGTAGGTAATTTTTATACCTTTGAATTTTTGGAAACTAAAAACTGTTATAGGTAATTTACCTACTTACTAAACGTAATTATAAAATACTTCTGATTATCTACAGCATCTTTAGCGTATGGAAAAATCTCTGTTATTTATATATTCAACAATATTAATTAAGTAGCTGTTCCCCGCGGTTTCACTCGCATTCCCGGGATAAAAAGTAATGTAACATACATTACTTTTTATCCCGGGAATGTGTTATCTCAATAATAGTGAAATCATTTTTCAAATCGAACCAGTAACACCGGAGATTAGTGCATTCAAAGAAACAAAAAACTCTTCAGCTTTATTATTAGTATAGATATAGATTATCATTAGTATAGATAGATAGATTAATATGTATCGCCGTAACTTAGTCAGGTCATTATTAAGTACTTGTACTAAACAAGGTATTCATCAATGATATAACAGTTCCACAGCTTAAGTATACCTATATAAATGCACTAATTAGGTACAGAGTAGGTATTTGTTTCGTTACGCAGGCCAACAATAATAATTGCATTACGCCCCGGGCATAATTTCATCGATAACTTCAATTTACGCGAAACGTTATTGCGTACTAATTAATAAAATTATTTTAATTTTACATTGGTAAATATAAATGCCAAAATAACAATTTGTCACTATTCAGGCACAATCAGACAATTAGTTTATTGATATAATGAGAAGGTAAATAACGTGACTGTTTACTAAATTATAATTTACACATTTTGTAATGAGGTATTCCACTTTGCGCACCCATTTTTAGAGCACCAAATATATTCCTTTTAGAGCACCCGCCAATATTTTAGCTAGGTGCTGTATGAGGAAACAAAAATTAAATTCGATTTTATTCTACTTAGAGCACACAGGAAAAATATTGACGGGTGCTCTACATGAAATATTTTTGGTGCTCTTAGCTTTTAAAAATGGGTGCGCAAAATGGCATAGTATAATAATGCGTACTTATTCTTTTAACCTGTTATATTGTGTTTCATTTTTATTTAGCTAGAGGATATACAGAAAACAATTCGTTGTGTAAAAAGTTATCAAATCGAACTCTCTACGACTAACATGTTAGCTTTTTTTATTGATATTCGGTCAGTCAATCAGTTTGTTTTTGTTTTCATATGCAGATTGGAATTCATAATTTATCAGCTTTTATTTTAGCTCCCAACCCTTTGAAATTAGGGTATACATGTAGTTTTGTAGTATATAAATGTTAGTTGTACAGTTCCAAAAATACTAATGACGTCATAGTCGTAAACTAATCCAAATTTCAAACTAAAGTTCAAACTTCCTGCAAAATACGACTCTAACGAACCGTAAAACGTTTCCGTGAATGTATAATTTCAATTAGATAATACCCTTGTTTAAAACGTATAAGCTAGAATATGATTAAGTTTTGTACAGCACTACATGTATTTCCTTTGCCAAAGGGACCTCAAGTTGTAAAACTACATTACGCGGTGACTTTGTTTAAAACAATGAAAGTCCACAAATATAATTGAAACACTCATCACGAACTCAGCTGACGTATGCCAAAACCATTGTCGTTGGAAAGCACCAAAAATCCTCCAGTCTGGAAAATTTCAGCCTTTGTGTGGAATTGTCCGAACATTGAAGCCCCACAAGTTACTTACTTAATCTCTGCTCCGCCCCCTTTGTGTTCAAGTCATCAATACTTTTGGAAATTGCACCTCGAGCACATTGTGTGGCTCGCACTTGTTCGGATGTTCATTGAAAGCAAGAATTCATTCTGTATGAATTAAGAGTTGAAATACTTCTGCTCTAGTAGTACTATGTTTTATTTTACCTGATACTTCTCCAGTATTCTCTCTTTTCATATACATTTTCTGCTTCGATTTTTATGAACAATAGTTTCAGTTCAACCTTATCATTTTAAACATATTCTCATTCGCCTTCTATGTTTTTCTTAGAATTTGAATGAAAATAGTAGAAGCTAATATTTATATAGGTACTGAATTAATTTAAATAAAATAGCCAGCTTAATATTTACATTAGTGGTAATTAGATTACCTATTTTATTATTGTCTTAAGTTTATTATACATTTATGCATTTACCTTTATTTTAATGTTATTGTTTTTTATTTTCTTATTTTTTCAATAGGAATTATGATTTTATTTAAAAGTGAAGCCTTGTCTAACACCATTTGCAATTAAATTAAAATTCATTAAATGATAAGTAAATTGAAAGATAATCATTTAAAAAAATCCAGAATGATCCCCAACATAAATTAATGAAAATAATTAACATTATTAATCATGAATATGACGTATTATTGTCGCCGCAATGCCAACAAATAATAAAAGGTAGTTCCCATGTAATAAACTTCTGAAGCGTATATGTTTATAGGTAGGCGATGGTACGGAACCATTCGTGTGCGATTCCAACTTACACATGGCCATTGTTTTTAAATTTCCGTATTTATTGCAACTTGTTTTAAAATTGTAACGAAATATTACGCCAGTTCACTAGTTATTCTGTTGTAACAACTGCTTTCTAAGAAAGCTATATGATTCCCTTGTAAACATAAATCCTTGCTAATTGAAATGATACCGACAAAGTGTTTTTAATGTAATAATAATAAATCTTCCTTGCACCGGCTTGTCCCCAGACGTTCCTTTAAAATTTCGTTTGCACGAATAATGGAATAAGTTTAATTAGTTTCCTCTGCAGAGGTGCCTAGTCTTAATTAAGCTTTGGTTTCAGGCATAATGTTAGATAGAGGTTCCTGTTTGTCTCCAACGCCTACAAATCTAATTCTAAATATTGAATCTGTAAAATATTTTGCTCGAAATAGCCGAACTAAAATTTGGGTTATTTATTCATCATTGTGGCGGAATGCTATCTCAGTAAAATGTTTATTTGGATGGATTTTGTCTATTTATTTCAAATACCAATCTCAAAATAATTTCACAATTTATTGACTGACTGTTTTTAAATAAAAGTAAAAAGGGACGTCTCCCTTATCACGTACGTTCTTTCATTCGAATGCAACCAGCTTTAGTCAAAGGTAATTTGATCCTGCATCGTGTTCGTTTTGTTTTCGCACTTAAGTATTGCGCCTTCAGTTTGTTTAAACGGTAAGACTACACCGCCAAGATTCGCGCCCCTATTGACACTTCCAATCAAAACATGTAAGGGAATCGATGTAAAAAATACTATAAAGCACTACTTTATCATACTTACTGATTTTTGTCAGGGAAGAAATCATACCTATTTCTATAGGTAAATACCGGAACAATTTTGGTTTGTGAAAATTATTTCCAGTCACAGTATAGTGTAGTGTCGCATGAAAATTTCAGTTGTAATTACAAAATGTTATTTGCCTACCAAAGGAAATCATATTTTTTAGTTGTATAGTGTTATTTGCCATTTAAAAAAATGTTTTAGAATGGAAAATAACACTAAAATATTTCCATACAAATATCTATGTAAATTACCTACTTAGTTTAGCATTAAAATACGAAAATTGGTCTGAGTGCATATGAGTATTACATTCTTCAAGTATTTAATACTTAGCTATCTGGCTCCAACACTTAATTTCATAGTGTGAATAAAAGCTACCAAAGATTGAATGCCACTTCAAATTGGCATATTATTTCTAAGGCTCTTGAAATGTTGTACGTTTACTGATATTGGTACTATAATATTCTGCCTAATATATATACCTAAAATCAACCTGTATAAAACTCATGATACTAAATTTTGCGCAATATCGAAGATAACATATTGAGAGAGGTAGAGCTTAGCATTTTTTCTCTCGAAGAGCAGCTCAACTAGGGAAGTACCTCCACCTTACAGAATACCGCAGCCAAATGACGTTAAGTTGTGTGTCTGCTCTGTGGCGTAAGTAAGACCGATGCCACACGGGCGTTGCCGGTGCGTTGCATCGTCGCACCGCTCTGTGATTTCAACAGGTAGAACTACGGAGCGTCGTCGTCGCTCTAAGGCTGAGATCTAAAGAGCGTACTTAGACTTTGCTCAGACTTTACCGTACAAAGTCGGTATTTAAAATGCAATTTTTGAATCTCTCTGAGTGTGTGTTAAGCAAAGCCTAAGTGCACCTAATCGACGACTTTGCAAAAACTTGGCTACAAATTAAAACACACAAACATTTACTTTATTATGTAGGTTTTATACCCTAAGTAAAGTCTGAGCAAAGTCTTAACACGCTCTATAGATCTCAGCCTTAGCACTCAGGCCTCGCTGCGACGACGCAACGCACAGGCAACGCCCGTGTGGTATCGCTCTAAGGTTGCCAGAGCTCATCGGGGAGAAGGGAAGGGTCGGCATCCGGCAATGCGCGTGTGGTAGAGATCATAAAATAGTCATCTATGGTAGAGATTAATTACGCTAACATGGCGGGTAATTTGGCGGGCCTTTAGACTTTGTTATATGTATAAAAAATCAATACCTAATTAAAATACAAATTCATGTAACCTTTTTTATGTAAGTACCTATCCAGTATTAACTGAAATCCAATCTGAAAATATTTTAACCATCCAGTTGTCATTCATTTCGTGAATTAAACATCAATCTCTACTGTATCAACCGTACGTTTACGATCATCGATATAAATCGTTTGATATCGATACCATAAAACAAACCGCGGGATTACCGATTTAAATTCATCGATATCGCGGTTGTTAAAGGGAGCCTTTATAAATTAACGACGCCAATTTCCCTAATGACATTGTAAAAGGAAAGTTTACGATTAAAGATTTTAGTATTCACGATTGTATCGTTTTCGTTCTGAGTTTATGGGTGTAGTATTGACGTAAACATGAACTTAGCAAAACTTACGCCGTATTTTCTGGTAAACTTAATGAAATAATACTTCGAATGTATGTAGGTAGTCCACAATTTATTTACGCAACAAATATACAAAATACTATCCTACCTACATATTAATCTCGAGGCGGACTGTACTGCTGATCAACGGCAAGGTTCCCAGCAGGCTTGCAGCGTTTCCTATTTGGGCGATCAGGCGAAACTTCAAAAGTTATTAAATTTGTATAGTGAAAAATTTAAGTCAATATAATTTGAGTTTATATTCAATTAATTAGGCTACTAATTATGATCATGTATGTGAGAAAATCAGGAAAAAAAATGCATTTTTTATTGCATGTTCTACCTCTCCTTTGGATGACATGATTTTAATTTGACATTAAGTATTTGTTAATTGATAGGACAAAAATAAAATTATCGTTAGTTTACGTTAACCGTCCATAGAATACTTGCCTTACCTATTTCTTGTAAAGACAGGTAACGATACTTGAGGGCTTGTTGGAAAATTAATTATCAAGTGCCTTTATCAGGTACTTAGCCTGGAGCCTTACGTTGTTTCAATCAAGGATCCTTGTCGTGTTTACTTAGATTTGATTCCTGCAATCAAAAACAAAATGTCTTAGGATTGTTATTTTATCCGCAAAGAGCTCAATTTCAATTAACTAAAGTTTTAAATTGGAATGTTCCAATAATAATTGCTATAAGATCTGATAAACGCTCTCGGACAATTCACAACTTCTTTTAAAATAAATAAAGTACCCTGTAAAGTGTTAATGGTTTTGTAATTTGTTTATAAGGCTAGTTTGTTATATTTTTAAATTATTTATTAGATACATGTATTTAAGCAAATCACTATGAAAGTTAAACACACGAGTAAGTACAGATTATAGGTAGGTTACTAATCAGACCATATATTCATAATTTGTGACAATATTTTACTTTTTGTTAATTGTGCAAGGGTTTGTTCAAAAAAGTTATTTACTAAAAGGAAACCGAATAAAAAATAAGTAGAAGTGTCAAGTCAGCGTCTATTTAAACACGTAGAATGCTTCGAGCATTTCGATTAACCTAACTAACATCGTCATGTCTCAATCGAATAATGACACAAACGAATCCCACTCCTTCATTAAATTAATATCGTCCCCCGATACAAATGGGTAACGACATCGCCCGCTAGTCCCAAATTATATTACTTTATTGTTATTCTTTTTTACTTTGTTCCCCCAAACTAACGTAAATTGGCTTGGGATCACGCTACTATAACGATAAACTGTGCTATTGGATTGCTTTTGTTGGGGTTTTTATAGTGCTTTTTATGTCGAAAGAAATCTTGTTGGTAATGGAAAACATTTCAGACGTAGCATATCAGTGAATAAGAAAATGCGAAATTATATACTTAGCTACTTTTATGTTCCACAAGAAACAAATATAAATACTTTCCATAGGTTTGACTCCTATTAATAAGGTTAGGGTTCTTATTTGAATATATTTTGTTTTAACGTTTTATTCAATTGTGGGGATATGCCATAATCGCTTGGCAGACGGGTTGGCGATCGCAGTATGGTGTTATAGTGCTCAGAGATACGCTGCTACCTCTGGTATTCCATCCCTCGGGATGACTTCTACGGGATGAGATGGGGTGGTCATATAGGTCGCCGTCACTCAGTGCAACAATCAACACATGGAAACAATTATTCGGTTTAATATTTAGGTTTCATTAGCGTTCCGGGATAAAAAGTAGCCAACCTTCGGGGATAATGTAGCTACAGTATCCCCGAAGATTATTCACTAATAAGAAGCTTCCTACTAGTGAAAGATTTTTTCGAATCCTACTGGTAGATCCAGACAAACAAAAAACAGCAGCTTTATTATTAGTATACTTATAGATTAAAAATTATTTAAGCTTTGTACAGGTGATGTTACTATTTTAATTTAAAAAATGGATTATTTTACACAAGTAGGTATTTACAAATTTTATTCTGATATGAATACCTATGTATGTACGTAATTAGAAATACATACCCGCATTATAATTAATAATGTGCTTATCACTTAATCCCGATGGTGGGTTTCAACAGCATGATGATAAAGGGGTCATTGTTCCGCGGGTTGTCCGCTATAATCGATATCAATCCTGATTCGGAATCAGTTATCGAGTGGCCTGTGGAGAGCACTCAAATCGGTCCACATGCCCGTATTCGCACGTTGGTCTAGCACCTACTTGTCATGTTAGAGCGTCCGTAACACGCGTCTATTCCAAGTCCTGTTGCAGAGGATTGGCTAATTGAAAACCTTTCAACTAGATTTTGATCGAATGTCAATCTTTCATTTCTGAATTTCTGATCAGTTTAGTTTCTACAAGTAGTATAGGAGTAAAAAAAAATGTTAACATTGAAAATGTATGAAGCATATGTTTCATCGTAGTTTTATTTGAACGAATACAAATAAATATGTTAAATTATGTACATAGCAATAATTTACAAATGCACAAGAGATAAAAAATATTTGTAATTTATTCTGTTTTTTTTGTTCCTATGTGGTACTATACCATACCTATTTTTCTTAGAACCACTGATCTTTTAAAAACAATCCATCAAAAATACCTAAAGAATATTATGTCAATTAAGATAAAAGCCGAAAAAATCATATGTATATTAATAAAGCATCTCAATTGATGTACCTAGTCTAGAGGCTAAACCGATTTTCGTAGTGTTAAATATTTCCTTGAATTCAAAGTTTTGGCTAAATTCAATAGTTCAAAATATTCATGTTAGTTAACAGGGTGGTTCATCAGTGGCGAGCGAAATCAACGCGCGTCGATTGTTTTGATAATGGCATGACATCGAGTTAGCCTCGACGTAGAATTAACGCGATTGCGACTGACAGCCACCGAACAAACTCAGCCCGAATAATGGCTAACTTGTAGATTGTTACACAGTTATTAGTTTATGTTTAAGTTAATCTTAACTTTAACTGCCAATTAGTTTGATTTCATGCTCAAAATTAATCAAGAATAGAATCGTGAGAATATATTTCATTACATTTAGGTACCATCAACAAAGTTGAAGCATGATCAGTTTTGAAACCTTTTCGCTTGGAGTCAGTTATTATAGTTTACCTTGTCCATTGTTGACAATAATAACCATCTTTTGTAAAATCATTTGTTTAGACTATTTTTATGACAAGCGCATTGTTTGGTTATATTGTGTGAGGCACAGGTAGCCGCTGGTCACTGCACACAAAATACACCATTAAGGTGATCATGCTTCAACTTTGTTGATAGTACATTCAGCCTGTGGGCATTCAGAAATTGTGAATACGAAAGTATATTCTGTTCAAGTGATTCTTTTAATCCACTTTTCTTATCAACTTCCTTTTATCTTCTGACTCAAATATTTAAACGTAAATATAATTTCATCGTCCTAACCATTAAAGGGGAAAGAAAGAAAAACAAGAAAGTAAAACCACTGTACTCAATTACGAAGCTTAAATATATCTGTGGTATTTTTGGTTGTAATACCAGAAAAAAGGGTTTCAATCCCTTAAACCACTTGCAACAACTTAAGATTCATTCGCGTTAAACCTGCAGAATCTGTGCTGCCGATTACGTTTTTTTTCAAGCCGCTTGCCACTTCACTAACTCTGAATATTTTCGGTATTTTGTTAATATCCTAATCCTCCTTTTTTACGGTTTCGGAGGGAAGTAAGCATTCACCGTTAACAGTTTCATGATTAATGACTGAAAACTCTTTGATGGCTTTTTAATTAGAGCTAAAATAGGGGTGTAATGCTGGCTGGTAGCAAGCTCAGGGCGCAGACGTTGGTCGCGGGAAGGTTGTTGGTTGCGGCCACGGCCATATTTCATAGAGGGGGAGCGCCGGCTACGAATTTGCAAGGCTAATAAATTGAGGAATACCTAGGCCTTATTGGCTCAACGTTTAATCGTTCGGGCGGCAGTGGATTATTTTTCGCAAAGTTCCCGCCGGTTCTTTATGTAACTGTCGCAATGGAAAGTAAAATGCAAAACGTATTCTTACCTTTGTGCGCGACTCTCGGTAAGAGCGTTTACTTATCGGTAACAGAGGAATGGAATTTCTAACTTTGAATTACAAATTTATTTCCTCCGGCCTCCTGCTTCGTCTTTCAGATTATTCCCATTCGTCAGTGAAAATGGCGATTAATATTCAATATGAACAGCCTATTTGAGTGATTGTTTCTGTAGCCTGCTATACAGATCGAGATCGGCTTTGAACAATGAAATATTATTAATTGGAAGAAATTGCGCGCGTTTTCCAATTTCTACAAACAAATATTTGAATTATAGTAAAATATTAATCTTTGGCCTTTTACAAATATTGGCGCTGCTAGAATATACTAATTTTCCATTTATTTCTAAACCCTAAAAGAAAGTTATTGGAATAATAATTGGATGAATTAATTTGACAAATTTAAAAGCGTTGACTTTATTTTATCATGACTCAGCGTTAATAGTAATTAAACATCATGAACCTACTACTGATTTTGGGAATACTAAATATTACCTGAAATACGAGCATCAAAGTATTCATTCCCAAATATTGATATAATAATTACTTTTCTGTGTTTGTAATTAAATAGGTACATGAACTGATAATTCTAATCGTCTACCAAATTAATAAATGTTCTTGCAATCATCTTGTCTAGTGGTGAATTAAAATGTAGCGAGACTCTTTGATACGTAAAGATTAACTAGGATAATTCCTAGCTCCACAATATCCCAACTTTTATGTAACTTACGACCTGACCAATATCTTATCTACCAATCAAAAGATGAATGAATGAAGTGGCTCTACATTTTGTGACAAATTTTAATTAATTAAACCGATACACTCCAACATGTTTGTTTGGGAATTAGTACAAAATAGCTACATAAAAAATATTTAAAATTACGAATATATTGTCGAATAGATTTTACTACCAATCAAACAAATTTCTGGAATACGATATACCTACTTCTACTCTTTGTGCCTTTGATAACAGTCTTGTCTTTTCTTTATAGCTACTTGTCTGTGTATGTACTAAATAAATAATAAACATTGACGTTAGCGCATAAATGTAAACCAAATTTATCTCCGATAATAATATGCGCTATTTTGAAATATGGTTGGGCAATCGTATCCTTACGCAATAACTATAAAACATAAACCGCTATTAATACCAGCAAACCGGGCAATAACAAATACGGCTTTATCCGGCCGCTTGTTGCCACCGTTTGTGAAAGTCACGAATTCTCCAGTGGGGTGGTAGCCGAAAATATTCCTATTACGGCGTGAGCACGTCGAAAACAATGACTCACCAGAAAGTCGACCAGCCACTTGGAGCAATTAGGACAAACAAAGCATTTTTATGCGAACTGCCGAGTTCGGCTCGTCTTGAAACTATCAACTCACTTGGAAATAGGTACATAACTATCTTATAAGGAATAAATTCGTTGCTGTAACTTTATGATGAGCAATAGATGTATATTTATTGTGTTAGGTAGTTAAAAAAAAAGTAATTTATCTAAACTTTTAAAAGAAATTGTGTAATTTTGTATTGGAGAGTGGCGTCATTTTTTTTTCAGCTGCCACTGAAAATTCCTTTTTGATTTTGTACTGCTATTAATAGCATTTTAACCGACTTCAAAAAAGGAGGAAGTCCTATTACGACGTTATGATTTTTTTATGTACGTTCACTGTTCACAAGGACATGCTGGTCTGAACTTGGACTATTGAAGGTACACAACGGAATTCGTCAACAGAAAAGAGCACGAATATCTGAACTATTTTATTCAATATTGTCGACAACTTGGCAATGATATGAATATCCTTGGTCAGTGACAAATCTTGAGTCCTTGATTACGCATAAGAAACTGAAAATTAAATAAAAAAGTCGGGACTAGTAGGTAAATCGTGTTCTACTACTATTTAGACATAGGTAATATTTAGATCAACAAAAATTGATGAAAAATACCATACCTATATTTCGGCACCGATATTACTTAACTATTTGTGCTCAGTATCATTTGTTTCCTTTACTAAGTTCTTTCAAAATTTAGAACTTCCATGAGTTGTCGCGAAAGTATAAATAAAGCCAACTTTACCCAAACCCCTTTATTATAGGTAACAAAACTAAAATAAGAGTATGTAGAGATAAATTGTGAATTCAATTTACCAGTCAAAGTAAAACAACGAAATCGTTTAGTTTTTACATTGATGTTAATTAGCATGAAAAAAGCTTTTTTCTTTTTTTTTTGCGATATTTAAATTTTCAAATACAATTTGGCTCCCAACGTCCCAATAAAAATAAAGCAAAAGGCTTGTAGTCCCATCATTGTGGGTAATTTGCATAAGTAGACTCGCAGAAGGCTCCCCTTACTTTAGGCACCCAATGCTTCTTTAAACAATTACTCATTAAATTCTTTGTGGAAATTAACAAGCTATTGTTACTTTACGTTTCCATATTATTGTATCTTTTTTTTGCGGTTCTAAGAAACAGTAATCTAAATATATAAAAGAAAAGCGTGACTGATTGATCTATTAACGCATGCACAGCTCAAACTACTGGACGTACCTACCTACCAATCGGGCTGAATTTTAGCGTACATCCGCTATGAAAGGGTTTTTGAAAATTCAATCACTAAAGGGGTAGAATAAGGGATCGGCAAGCTAGTCTCCAATATCTTAGGCAATCAAGAAAATTATGTCGCTTCATACTTACCACTGAAGCAGTTATTTTACTAGTTAGAACATGCTCACCAAATACAACTCATTTTTACTTACAGTCATGAGTTTAAACCACAGATTTCGAGACAAACACATATCAGAATTATTTGTTACATGGTTAGTAACTAATGTAACATAACAGCTATTTGCATCTCGACCGCGACCTAGCCTCAGATGTTGCGAGAATCCGTTATGATATATGGACGTTATTGGGAACAAACTTTTAATTGCCCGTAATCCCCGCGCTATATTGTAAATTATGTTTTTGTTGCTCTCAACTTAGAAGAGTGAAATATGGCCGAAATTTTAAAGCTGCTGACTAAAATAACAACTTTGTTGAAGGTATTTCCTTATCGTACCTACCTACTTCAAAGTGGGTTTAGTAGGGTTATTTTTATCACAGTTTCACATTTGTTTACACGGGCTTTTTGCCTGATTGTCAAATTAAAAGGTTTTATATATGTTAAGACTTTGCAATCTAGAGAAATTGATTTAGCTTTGGTTTATTCCTAAGCATAATTTATTATTAAATAACAATGTAAACATTCTGGCGAGCATTGTAATTAGTTAGCAAAAGTATACTTTCTTAAATTTCAAATTCTACCATAATTATACTGCAATTTGCTGACTTCAAAATAGTAAGTAGATACCTACCTAATAAAAGTCAAATTACAAGTCCCTACGTCGTTATTTAATGTTTTAGAGATCAATTTTGGAATGGGTTTTACGTTTATGTGCAGCCAACGTATAAGTTATCAAGTCCAAATTATGAGGAGATCGAAAGTTTGTACCACTCACGACTAAACTTGTTCTGTTTACGCAATTTGCCTAAGCTGCTGGCAAAATGTTTTCCTTTTCAAAACTCGCACAAAACAATTTCTCACGAACTCAGCTCTGTCCATTCGGCATCCGGAGGAGCAAGTTTAACTTCAAACAATAGTTAAGCGCAACAAAGAAAGTTGTGAACCAGACGTGCTGTGGCCGAATAGTGTGTGGACCGACTTAGCTCCCAACCGCTTGGTGTACGTTCCGGGTGCTTCGTAATCACTGAAAACAGATACTCTGTGCTTATAATGTTAGCTCCTATTATCACCGATTATTGGGTTTTTAATTTCATAACAATATTTTTCTTAGTCTTACCTACAAGGTCCTTTGTACAAGAAGAGCTACAATATTTTATCAAGTAAGAGTAGATGTGTTATAAAAAAGCTCGTATTTATTTTAATGCTTCTAAATTGAAGTGCAAAGCTGGTCATAAAGATTTCTCCTACATCAGCGTTAACGCAACAGCTACTGATTTATTTGCGGGTATGAGGCGTGAAGCAAATGAACAGCCCATGTTTCTGGATATATGAGAAGACCGCGCCGTAACTAAAGAGTTGAGTGTGCCTTATATTGTAGACAAGATATGGACGAGAGCCCCAAAATACTTGCAATAATTCTTGGACTGTTGGTATCTGAAATATATAACTGAATTATAAAAGACTTGTATGTAAAGGATTTGCTTCAATTATTAACTACCCACCTAGTTTACAACTCTATAAGTATGCAGACACATATAATTATAGCCCGATAAATACAAAGATAACGAAATAAGCTGAGACAGATGGACAAACAGATACAATACTGATCCCTGAAACCAGTAATTGATTACAGTAAGTAAAAGACGGGTACTGAGTACGAGGTACACCTAGATAATTTATCTGAAGCTAGGTACCGATTCGTTATTCACAGGCTGTTTGTCACAAGTGAACGCATTAACTCTTGCGGCCGACTCTCGTCGTCTTGTGGTACCGAAGCCGTTCCCAAATCCTACTCACTCGAAACTGTCATTGCGACCGGCGATTAGTCAAGCTGCTAAGTGCTACTTTCCGATTGTTTTTCTCTTGCGACAGTCTGAAACTGTAATTTATGCGACTTTACAGTTTCAGAACCGCGTAGAAATTTGCAATTGGCGTGGATCCCAGCAAAACCGAAGGTTTATTTATGGGATGCAGAGTTAACTTTTGAAAGTTCTGTGGGTGCAGCGGTCGCAAATATTTTTTTTGTTTGCTGTTGTTACTGACTCCACGGAGTCACACATTCTATCCCACGGGAAACAGTATTCTGAATACCCCTATATCTTTTTACCTTGGCAGTTTTGCGTTGCTATTCAGTTATGTACCTATGCGTCACGAAATTACGATATTATTATTATACAATTTCGTTTTTTTGCTTTTACGAAATAAATTATGTAGCTCTTTAGACAAAACGATATCGTAAATATTAGCTATTTGCACGTATATTGTATGTCTCACTTCCACCAACATAACAAAGTAAAACTCAAACATAACAACATGTAGGTAAGCCTGCAAAAGTGCAAACTACAAAACTAGGTGTGACAAAATAAATCGCGAGCATCCTTGTGTTGCCCCTTGTTGTGTGCAACTGTTTGTCCTGTTTGTCTTGTGTATTGACAAGCAATCTGTTTTCTCTCAAAGAGGACAGAACAAATATTATTGATGTGAAGGCGCCTGCCATGATTGCGCCAACCTAGCTCCTTGCCTGTTTGTATAATCCTTAGCTTCTGATTAGCTTCTAAAAAAGGTAGATTGTAAGTATCTTATTTTTTTTCAAACAGTAAGATACATGACACACATATACATTATCTAAATTGAAGATATGATTTATACACATAGTAACGTAAATAGCATCTAAAATTTGGTCAATATTCGCCGGTGATTGATATAATGCTTGAGAGTTCATGATATGAATCGAATGCAATTTATAACTCTGTCAGTGACTTTAGGGTTTGCTATTGTTTCACGCGAAGGCGACGATATCCGAGAAATTATGATTCTAGATTAAATTTTTCTCAGCATTTTTTGTTACAAGAGGTGAATGATGATGGCTTAGCTTTTTTTAATTATATTAAACCGTATTTTTTACTAAAAGTTCTCCTCTTCTGTCTCACTTGTCTCTGTCAGTTTAGTAAGAGACGGAGTCGTTCACGGAGAGCATCCTCTCTAGTAACATCACGTAACATAATAGCTCAAAATGTCTGGCAAGTAGGTATGCCAATTGTTTTTTTTTATTCCTCCAAAAGTTTTCAAATTATGAACATCATATCTCATACTTTATTTGCTATTTTCAATGATTTATTACTTGATCATAGCACAATTATAGGCTTCATCAAATTTTTACTATGTTCTATAAACAAAAAACTTGGCGACATATCCACATCAGAGTGGAGGTTGCGATACTTTCCTCAAGTCCCACTCACTCGACTCGCTGCGCTCGCTTCCGACCTTTGATTTATAACCGCCCGCCCGCCCGCTTGGCCATGGCCGGCCATGTCAACAGCCCAACTGAACTTGGACGGTAGTAAAAAAAATATTTTAGTTGTTTCAATTATTGTTCAGAAAGTTAAACCACAGGCAAAGTCTTCATATTTTTTCATGTATTTAAAGATGGAAACGTTAATAGCTTTTTGAGGCATAACAAATTATAGTTAACCTACTCATTAGCTTATTTGATATTGTGGTTGGGTTTCCTTATAATAATTTAGCAATATTCCGGCCACATTTTTTTTAAATTAAAAATTTGAATACACAATGGACACAACTTCACATATTTGACATAGATGCTAGGTTTATTTATTATTTATTTTAGCTAGCGAATATAAATAAAGTCCAGCAATAAACAAAATTAATTAAGGAGATTCATTATATTTATTTATTTTAATAAGATTATAATTTGGACTTTTTTGGATTTGTGAATAGGTATTTAATATAAAGTTAAGAAAAAAAAAAACAAAAAGCATCATTTTGATACTAATTATTTACGGTCACAAAATCATAGCCCGGGCGCTTGTATTTCCACAACGAGACCCCATGTTTTTGTACCCGCCGGCTTTATTTTGTTACACACCATTCTGTATTCAGCAATCGTAATTACAATCGATTACAAGACTTTGTTTATTCGATAAATAGTAGCCTTAAATCATTGCAAAATTGATTGTAGTAACATTAGATGTAAGTTCTTATGGGAATAAAGTTCTTTAAACCTATATTTACAAATGTTTTCAAGCATTATTATTCAAAAAAATATATTCTTTTTATTTTAATGATTATTTGCAATTAATGCAAATCTTTGCAATAGATAGAGGTTCTTGGAATAGTAAACTAATTACTTATTGCGGCCTACTAATTTTCATCCAGGGCCTACCGCATTCCAGGTAATTCCATCTAATGTTTTCTTGGGAATATAAAATATGTCCTTAAATGTATGTGCTTTCAATTTATGTTTAATGTTTAACAAAGCCATTCTAATGTATGACTGACAATATGTAAAATGTACCTTATGTGTTACGTCATATACTTATATCTATCTGAACACATCCAAGTAACGCTTGAAATATAAAAGAGTTGAGAGCAGATCCTCCCACCTCTCAGAGGCAACAATTAAAACATGAGGGCAAGGGTGTGAGGGAGTAACTACTGAGTGGAAGCGATGACGGCTTTACCTCGGTAATGTTTCCGCCCGCTTGTTTCACAACAGAAAAATACATACTTGGGTAAATTATGTCTCGTCACGTACATTTCCCACCGTTTCAATTGCAAGGGCTTGCAGTTAATTTTCATAAAATGGTAAAATATGCGAAAGTGCAGGCGCAATATACCTATTTTAGATGACTTATGTTTGATTTTATTTAGTGTCTTTTACTTTTAATTTTGGTAGTATGGACAAATCTTTAGTCTGAGAAATTTGTAGATACAACCTTTATTTTTTAATGTAAATTTATTATAGATGACCTGCATAATAATTTCAGTAATGAACATCTCATATTATTATGACAGTGATAGTATTGGAACCCATAAATTCCATAACTATTATCGTTTACCTATTAGGTATTTAAATAAAAAAAATAGAAGGGCTGAAGAACTTTAATAAGACGTTCAAATCAAAAATATAATACACAGGTACATTATTAAATTTTTAAAAACGACGTCATAACTTCGCAGCATATAGAGGCGCATTTAGTCTATTCCCGACATTCTGACACGCCGTTCCCGGTCGGATTTAACGGCGGGGCACGTCAAACAACAAAAGTTTCTTGTATATACGTCGCGCTCCTAAAACAATGAATCCAATGTATGTAAAGCGAAGGGGGTGTCGCCACCGCGATAGTTCTCATGACGGCCCACCGATGCGGAAGGAAGCCGCACTTGAGCTTTTTCAAAATGGCTGCCTGTCAGAAGTCATTCTGACGTGTGAAATAAGAAAAAAACAAGATGGCTGGTTATAAGGGGTTAGATGAGTGTTATGGCGGGGACATGTAATCAAAACTGATCATTGCAATCAAGAGTACGATTCATTACAATACATAATTTAAAATAACCTTCGGAATATTTTGAATCTTCTGTTTCTTAAACGTAAATTATTATTGGCTCTCTTTGTTAAACGTTATTTATTAATTTGATTTTTAAATCTTAATATTTTTACTAAGATTTGTAGGTAGGTAGGATAAAAAGTTCTGAAAAATAAATGTAAAAAAATATGGCTATTTTGGTCACAATGGTTTTCTATTTCACATTTCACCGCTTTGACTTATGACATTGTAGAACTCTTTTTATCATATCGTTGAGGGTTTCTGGGAATGTGGCGTCAAAACGGCTTTTTCTCTTAAATCAAAGTGAAGCAGCACTCGGCCAGCGGGCAGGGCAATATGAAACAGGTCGAGCCGAGTGATCCGCACTCCAAAGGGCCCGGCCGTCTCAGATGTCGCTCGGAGAGCCCATTCGCGGGCCCCGGCCACACCCTCCACTCGACTCGCACATAAGCCTACGACCAGCCCGCATTATTTATTATGTATAGCCATTAACGCCACTGCCGTCATGGCGGCGAGTTTTTCAATTTTTAATTTCCCTCTTACCACGGCAGCGACACTCAACAAACGCTCTCCGGATTGACACTCATCGCGCGGGTTTAGTTACTATCGATGTCTTAATGAGTTCCCATCTTGAATAGGTTTCTATTTCGGTTTCAAATGAATCTCAACAAATTGTATTTTAGCCCAAGATTGAAACTAATTTCGTTCATTAATCATTTATTCGAAGTTGATCGATTTAGGTACATATTTCTTATATATCCTATAATTTATCTTTATCGAACAAAACTTTCAATGTAGGTACATTCAAAAACAATTTAAAAGCAATTTCGGTCTGGGAAGATAATTAACTTTGACGATACGTTATATTCTCACCTTAAAACAAATAATTAATTGAATTACTAGACCTATGAATTGTGTTAAATTCCGAATACGCAGACTGTACTTAATATTGGATATTTGTCGCTCGTATCTCGCTAATAGGGCTTCATCCCGTCTACCCCATAAATACGTCCCAAAAGTTATTTATATGGTTTCTAAGGCTGGCTCAAAATGGCGGCTAATTTTCAATTTAGCTACTGTTACCAATTATATACCTTCATTTAAACAAAGACATCAAAATAATCTCCATTTATAATATTTTTGAGAGAATTAGTGGTAAGTTTAGTTTGTAGAATCGTATCTTCCTTTACCCTCGATGAGAAACAATGTCGATAACAGTTAGTAACTACGACGTTAAGGGTTGCATGCCTTCGGTCGTATCGTTCACAACTATTTGCTCGGAGCTCGACCGATGACCGGCAACTGGCGACGACTGTCAGTCCATCCAACTCAGTCCCTAGACACAACTTTCCACTGCTGATTCCCTAAATTTATTTCATTAAAATTAATTCTAAGCTCTCGAGGGCGGCCGACTGGGAATTTGGTCGGAGGCAAACGAGTTAAAGTTCAAGAGTACCTACTCGGCAAATTAATCTTAAGGGAGTTTCGATGTTATCCTGCTCCACGGACTTCGAGTACGCTAAGTCCGTCGGACGTTATAAATTAACAAACCCTCGCCGGTAATTAAGCGAGAGGTGTGCTTCACATCGAGTTTAACGAACAAAAATTCAATTAACCCAAATTGTGTTAAAGCAATTTTTCAACACAGCGTGGTCTATTTACATATCTCGTAAATTCAAATCTGTCGAGCCCTGTCCGCCTGTCTTCGTTACACTCGATTTAAAGCTCTTCTTTATAGATGAAAATATTAACAAAAAATCTCATTATAAAATTAAATGTGTTATAAATATGTCTGCGTTTTAATATAATATCCTATAATATAATTATTTAACTAATGTATTATTATCAAGTGCTTCAAGTAATTTCAACTTTCCTATTTTTCAGGTAAGAATTCAATAACAAGCCCTACGACTTCCACTTAATCTGGTAATGTTAATTAAGGATTCGACTGTAGAATATTTAATTAATAAGTTTTAATTATACTTAAGTGTAGTGATGAACCGTGTCGCTTAATGGAGGAGTCATATAATATTCGCAACGTCTCTTACGATACACAACTAGTGGAACATTGGATTATTCAAAGCATTTTCTGAGTGACCACTCAAACATCTCTTTAAACATACATCTGTGTTATCAAAAGCTTGAGCGTTTCTGCCAAATTAAGTCAAGTTGAAACTTTATAATTAACACAGTTAAATATCCATTAAAATTCGTCAAATGAGTCGCCTCTTCATTTGCATATTTTGCAACGTCGGTCGAGTTTCGGGTGGACTAATGTTGTTGGTTAATTTCCTAGGAGTCCCTCGGTGCTCGTACGTGCTGAGCCTTCACTAGTCCACGATATGGAATTAAATGTTGATTAATATAGTGCATTTTAGGGCCGCCCTGCTTCAGAGCTCAGAAACCCATGCAGGTGTACAATTTAGAGGCACTTAGCAACAACAAACTAGTTAACAGTTACCAGTCTCATAGTCGCAGCTGAGCCATGTACGTTACACGAGTTGAATAACACTCGTCGATTACAAAATAAGGATTCGCTGTTATTAATTGCTTTGGGTTTACCTTTCTAACTTTGTTACGAACCTAGTTGTTGCATTTACGTATAGGTATGTAGGTCATGTGGAAAGGGGACGATTTAATCACGCATACTTCAATTAATTTAAAAGACGTATGACATATGCTGATTCTGACATCATAAAGGCGTTTAAATTTCCTGAAGGTTGAGTTTGCTCCGAAAATATTTATTTTTTTATAAATACACATATTATTTGTGTAGCTTGTGTCGCCCAGAATTAAAAGCAATTTTTCCTAATGGCCGACATTTGATCCTGGAATAAAAATATGTACCTACTCATTTTCCCTCGGCTACATCACTGCCACGAGGGACCGCTGCTGTCAATCACTTGCCCACCACTCCACAATGGGTTCAATAAAATATTTACAATCCTAATCCTCTATGGCCGCGAATCCATTATAAATGGCCTTTTATAAAAGTTCAACCTATCATATTGCTTGGGGTTGGCTAAATAAGGCTCTGTTACCTAGTAATCGTTACTTATTGATGTCCTGATGTCTAGACTCACACACCGCTTCTAGTTTTCCAGTATTTGCTGTCACGAACCTATGAATTATAAGTTGTTTGCCACAATTGCAGGGGTGCATGCATGAAGTTTGCTTTCAATGATCGTAATTAGTTTTCGATTTCGAGTTGGCTGATGCGATAATAATCACTGGAATAAATCATATTGTTTTCTACGTTGTTATTGAAACGTGCGTGACAGAATAATCGTTACGGGTTTTATGTTAAATTTACTGATTGGCTAATGAGTATAATGCCATCAAATTATCGTAAACCCTCCCGAAATTGCAATGTCGTAAAAACTAAATTCGATTTGACATTTAATACTCCAGCTGTATGCCTTTTATATAAGCTTATGGGTATTTATGAGTTATCTTTGCCCTTTACTTAATTTTCCTCCTCAAAAATGTTGAACAGTGAATGAACAGATTCGGCCACCCATTTTATCATTGATCATTGTCAAAAAGTAAATTGATGTTTGACAAAATGACGTCACCGCCGGAGTTAAGTCGGGAAGCTTTTAAGGATAATTAATGTGCACTGAATTTGAGACTTTGACGAAAATTTTAATTTGTCGATCGCAATCAAAAATTATTTTATAATTGACTGTCGCATTTAAATTGTTTGTTTTTGTTGTAATTGCCGACAATCTACACGAAATAAGTTTTAGTATTGTATTTCAAGCTTGTTATACAAAATAAATTATTTATAAATAAGTACCTAACTTAAACAAGGGTATAAAACTGTCTTCTTCTAAACAACAATAAAAAATGAGTTTAAAAAAGACATCAACATAGTAATTAAAGTAAAAGTCGTACTTTATGAAGTTTGAGGTAAGAAAGTTTTCTCGTTTCTCGTTGTCAAGGTGACATTTATGTTATCACACCATGCCACTTTGATAAACCTTTGTTTTTGAGGAGATTTCTTTCAAGGGCATCAGAAATATGTTGTTATTTACAAGTAAAGCTATCTAGTCTAATCTAAGATAAATTTTGTGACAATGTTTCACTTGTCTCATAATTTTTCATTTCAGGATATGATATTGTTATGATAATATCATATCCAATAAAGTGATCATAATCGTAATAATAGGAACGAAATTAAATTAAAAAAATTCAGCTCAATCGGTTGAAGATATCTGCTTCAAAATTGAGTAGCAAGATTTCACCCGAATATACATACGTACACTGCAAGTTATGCAAAGCTTTTAAAAAATTTTATGCTTTCAATTATGTTGTGTACCTAATGATATAGAAAATAATAGTTTACTTTGTAGCTTCACGACCTGGCCTCCAACTGTCAACTTTACTTATATGTGTTTATTGTTGAGTTAACTTTATTATTGAGTTTAAATACATTCATGTATTTCTCAT
The DNA here is from genome assembly GCA_963555595.1 of Tethea ocularis. NCBI lineage: Eukaryota > Metazoa > Arthropoda > Insecta > Lepidoptera > Drepanidae > Tethea > Tethea ocularis. The sequence goes on along the minus strand of OY741972.1, from coordinate 4,665,148 downwards.
GGGAAATGATTCTTTATTTTTAAATCAATTGCTTATATTGCGAATTAAATTTAAAATCATGTGATTAGAGTTTCTCAAAACTTATCAAACCTGAATCTTTTTGAACAAACACAAAGGAGCTCACTTGCTACTTTAAAAGCCTATTTTCAATTTTCTTCTAAGCCCACGTAAATCTCTCTATAGCCCGAAAATCCTTCAGCCCCTAATCTTAAAGTTCACCGCCGTCTTTGCGAGCAAATGTCGCGCTATCAGCTCCTCTCAGAGTAAATAACGAGTTGAAAAATGACAGTAATAACTATCGGGGATAATGAGTGGGGCGGAAATGCCCTCAGGAATACATGGGGTGCTAGTACACCAAATGTTGCATCGAATGGGCTGTACAGAGTAGGGCACAGCCGCAAGGTAAACAATACAATGCCATCGAGTTTTTTCGTTGTTTCAATATTAAATAGGTGCTCCTGACGTTTTTTGAATAAAAAAAAATGTGTTGTAGATCTCATAATATGGCTTTAAAATTTTATGGAATTCATTTATGAGATAGGTATGAACGCGAGTGTTTTATAAAAGTTTATTGAACAGCTTTACACGCACAAGTAATGTATAGGATCTACATCCAAATACTACTATTTAGGTATGATTTTTGTAGTAATTGAGTTAAATATTTTATTTTTACAAACAATTTTTATTTTAAAATTTAAATCTTATACAAAGGAAAATGACTTTACCTCATACGATACAGTCCACAATAGGCCCTTATCAGAACGGCTCATTTCCACTCAATCCTGTTTCATGTGCCATCATACACGACACCGGGGATTCGGGCTTTTTAAACTCACAAGTATGAGGGGGAAAACGAGCGGGAATTTATCAAAACTCTCGTGTTCTTTCCATTAGCAACATCTCAGATTGTCAGGAGTTGTAAGCGGGAGCGTGTTGCGCGAATAATGACGTAATATACGCGAGACGGTTGTAATGACGCCTTTTGATGGCACCTACTCCAACCGTCATTACAAAAGTCACCATGACTACACTTTGTTTACTTGATCCTACGAATATAATACTCGATACAATTAATATATTTTCAGCGTACTGTGATAACTTTTTGGAGAACATTAAATTTGGCATCAAGTTTGAGAATGACACAAGTCTAATAATATTTAATTGAAATATTACAAAAACAACAAACGAAAATACTGATACGATTTTGAACTCAGTAAATTCATATTTTATGTTAAAATTTAGTGAAACATAAATATAATAATATATATTTTTTGCAAAACTGTCCTCCATTTTTGTGGATAAAACAAGTTTGCAGAGGCACAAAAACCCAATTAAAATTGTTTGCGAATGGCTGAGTAAATCCGAGCAAAAATTGCTACTACGCAAATAAGGACTAGGTAAGCTTCTTCTCAATTTAGATTCATAATAAGATATTCATAAAGATGTTCCGGCGAAACGACAAAAGATGGTGAGGAGACAAGCTCGCTTTCCAACTAAAATGTTAAATTACAAGAAGCCAAGCGACTTATCCGCGACAGGAACAATGAAACCCTCCACATTGCAACTGCTTCTGTGGGAATAAATAATGCTTAGCAATAAAATTATTTATTTTTTCTACATTCTGTTCAAAATTCGAAAATTCTGTTTCTTCTTGTTCTAAGATGACATAACTCAGTATCAACTGGAGCTTAATAAATAATGTTTTAAAGTCACACCAATAATCCGTAAGCCGCCGCCGGACTTAGGAACAACCTGCAAAGCATTGTCATTTTTGATTCATGTTTTATAAAGATTATATAGCTTGTTGCAATATAAATTTTAATTTAATAGTTTAAAATTATTTGTAATATTACATAGGTATTTGATGTTTTGTCAATATGAACAACTTTAACTATGACGTGATAATTCTTAAGTAGCATACAAAATATTAATCATTCATGATCAAAATGTATGAAAAAATGTTTTTGGTAATTTCAGAGTTATATCTATTCTAAAAATTATTCAAGTGACCATAGAACTATGAAATTTGGAGGGTATATAGGCATAACATCTTTTGGAAGTAAATGGATTTTCCAAAATTCAACCCCAAAAGGGGAATAAATAGAACTAAGTTAAGGGATTGATATAAAATCTTGTTAGCTAATATAGTTGAGAGAAGGAAAATTAATCCTTTGTCATTTAATACCGAATACGTTTAATCGAAACCTTCGACCTCTAGACATGAAAATCTATCCATTTGTCAGGGTTTCCCCTCGCTGGCCTGTCAGATGAACGTATCAAATATCATTCGAAATTAATCAAGGCAACTTGGTATCTCCGGAGCGTTATGTTATGGGGCGCCTCCGTTTGCACAACTTTCCTTTTATCGTGACATCGTATTTATGATTTACCTGAACAAAAGTTACAGCTAAAGAAAAAAAGATATTTATATCAGTAAAAGTTCAAATATAAAATAACATAAAACAGATTGTATCAAAGAAATAAAATTTTATAATTAGGATTGTCAAAATTACCTATATTCTAGTAATAAATACTAACATTATGAATTCGAAAATATTTCTCTCTGTCTATTTGTTACGTTTTCAAGTCCAAACCGCTAAACCGATCGCGATAAAATTGGGCGCGCAGATAGCCTATATAAGCTAATTTTTAGTCCGGGAATGCAGGTGAATCCGCGGGGGAGCTAGTATATCTATATTATATAAAAGAAGAAACTGACTAGCTGTCTGGATGGATCGGGCTGAAATTTGGTATACATAGATAGCTATTATGCCGAAGGCATCCACTACGAAAGGATTTTTATATTCAACCCCTAAAGGGGTAAAATAGGGGATCGTGGGTGAACCCACGAGGCGGAAAGCTAGTTATACAATATTAAAGGCGATCATAAAGATGCATGTTTTCATGTTATGAAGATGAACCAAAATATAGGTATATAATCTAAAAACTAAGGCCAATAGGCATGTAGTATGTAAATTCTAAAACATTTTATTTTCAATTTCACTCAGGTTTTATAATGTGATTTTCAAGACTGGCCTTAAATTACGGAAGAAACAAACATCTCCACCTTTATAGCTCGCCACTTAGACGGCTTACTGCGTCTACCCGGATCATTTTGTATCGGACCCCTTCACGTATTAATATAATCGCAAGGAAGCTTTATTTTATACTACCCCCACCCCCCATAGGACGGCAGATGTATGGCGGTTATAAGTCAGACGAATTAATCCCTATCACTTGACAATAAAATGGAAGTAACATCTCAAGAAGTTAATATAAATTTATTATTGTCTCAAGGGTGAGGTTCGTCATTAATTTCTGACTTAAATTATTCATGTCGTTTTTATTTTGATTTTATGGAGTTGCATTTCTATTGTAATTTGTAATAGGTATTAATGGAAGTTCTTTTTGTCATTTTTTTCTTTTACAAATAAGTTCGAGTATGATTTTCATATATTCGAGTATAAATAGATATGTAAATTAATATGATAATTCTATACGAAAATTAAATTTTCAAATTCGACTTTCAGATTAGCTCACCCTAAATCATTTAATTCAGTTGGAATCTCATCAAGTTCACGTTCAGTCAAATAATTTTCCGCTATTCCGCCTCCTTATTGCCCGTTGCACCGCGGACCACATCTCAAACAAATTGAAAATCAATTTAACGAAGGGACGACGTCTTGGAGAAACAGACCCGTTAGTAAGGGTTTGCCCCACGTGAGTGAGCTAATGCTTTGCGATGTAAAGCGATGCAACAGCTGTTGCATACTATATAGCTCACATATAATAATGTTTTATCGTAATATAATGCCGTATTATTAAAAAGAAAAAATAAAGAAAATTTAAAAAGAGGCTATATTAAATAAATAAAAAAAGTAAGTCTACCTAGAATGTCTATGTAGAATTGCATAGCTTCGTTCATAGTAAATCGCTTCGCTTTAAATGGTTGAAAAGTTCTGGAGGGTAAAACTAGGAAAATACATCACTTTCCTTAAAGCGAGTAGGGAAGATTCATATCAGACAGGAAATTCGACTCGCGTAGCGCCTTCGTGCAGTGGATTTTTTGAAACTAAGTCACCTCCTTTCACTTTCACATATGGAGTTCTGATTCATGAGCTTTATCTGCCATGAAATGTGCGCCTAAGAATTGAATATTACCGGAGTGTCTGCGCGCCAGAATGAATGGTAACGAGCATCGATTGCTAAAGGGAATTTAAAGTAGGAAAAAAATCTTATTCTTTGCCAAATCGGGCGTCGACATTTTTTATGATACGTTTGGGTATCTTTTTGTACATAATTTATTAGACTTTAATTTATAATGCATGGAATTTAATATTTGAAATTTTGGTTAATAGATTATTGTATTATTAGGTATCTTAATACACTCACTGTTTTCTTAGGTAAGAAAATCAGCCTCGAGGATTTTTTATAGTAGATTGTATTTTATGTATTTGTTGTAAATAAACTACTAGGTATTAATAGTACAATAGGTACATCTTATGATTATTAAAAAATCAGTAAAAGCTACAAATTATAAGTAGGTTCACTAGTACGTATTTGGCATAACACAGGTTGTGCAAACGCTAAAAAAACAACAATAAAATCACCAAATATTTTCCGCGCCAGTAACTTCATCTCACATTAATAATGGTGTAAATAAAAAATGCATTAAAGTTAGACAGAGGTGAATAATACACCCGAGATGTAACTCAATTTTCCGCATAAAAATTGCCTTTCTTTTGTACAAAGCATTCGTTGATTCGTGCACCCCATCAGAGCGATACAGCGATTATTATTACGTTCGGAAACCCATCAAAAGTTACAATTGAAAAGTTAAAGTATCCCGGGTGGAGCCTCCCCCGCCTATCTAACAAATGAGTTTGATGTACGAATATTCTTTGTGTGCACAAGCGTCGGGAAAATGCAATGCAGACCTAATTATGGCTTCATTTTGTAATAAAAACTATATATAGTTTAGTTTATTATTCTTAAAAAAACTTTTGATAATAAATGGAACCGCCTTCAAAGGCACTAAAAAGTATAAAATAACTAAGCCTATGTAGGAACTGTAATCTGAGAGAAGACTTTGAAGGTGTTTCTATTTTTTGTCAAAAGTTTTTATTTTTCAATTTTTAGTTTCTTAAGTTTTATTTCTGACTTAAGCATATTAGCGTTGTACCTTCCATCATCACTGCGTATATTATTTAAAAAAAATATACGCTAACTCCTAACCGTTTTGAAGTTGTACCTTCCATCATCAGCTCAGCAACATGAGGTAATGACAACTATCTGAATAACTTTAGAATGGAAATAATAAACATTATAAGTGCCTTTAAAATTTGAGGAGTTCCCTCGATTTCTCCAGTATTCCATTATCAAATCCTAAGCTGATGACAATGGGACCATCTGTGAAGTATACCCTATCAAACAAAAAAATAGTTTTCCAAATCAGTCCAGCCGTCTTCGTTTTCCTAATCGGAGAACATATGTTCCTTTTTGAAGTCGGATTAAAATTAATTCTAAGAAAATAAGATAAGCATACAAAGTCGTATCGCCTAATATACACACTACAGATTTAGTAATTTCTAAGTTTTTGAATTTGTTATTAATTTTGTTTTACTATACAAGTATTTTCTACTAAAATATTGTTGATAAGAAGTTTCTTATTTATAAAAAAGTTCGTTCGTCGTAGATTCAAGGCGGGGCAAAACTTAGTATTACTTATTAACTTTTCTTATTTAGATAAGTTCATGAAACTCAACAATCGATAGTACCTACATCGTAGAGTAGGCGGAACTTATCTCGTTCCATGCTGCATTCCAAAACAATTTTATTAAACTTTCCCACCCCACCATTGCTCGAGCGAGATTCGCTGCAAGTTCCCTAAAATTCTTTTCTCTACTCTTTTTATAAAACAAATTACCTTACCCTCGTACAAACGCACCTTAAAACACGAAAGTACCACCCTGAATAATTAATACAATGGCAGGTTAAATTCATCCAAGTGTCAACTCTCCCCCAACTTTTAAAAATACAACACCATCAAAAGTGCGGTCTATGTCGATGTCTAGACCTTTTATCTCGCTCAGGGTTGTTTATTTAATTTCGCTTATTTTATTGGAATTGACAATGATTTGGGAAAAGTTTCTCGTCACTCACGGATTTTCGTCGGCGGGTATTTTTTGATGCATACAACACGTAAGGGCGTATTCGTTTGATCCTGATTGACGAATTTGTTCCGTCCAAGTAAATAATATTCGTTGTGATGTTTTTGTTCACATCTTAAGCTTCTAAAATAAATTTTGAAAACGTGGGGTGAATCAAATTATTGATAAACAGTACGAGTAAGTGCATACTGCGTGGGATGTAGACGTTGTTTGTATAAGGGGTAGAAACATTATGTCTCGTTTTTTTTTATTCAAATCTCCGAAGATTGTTGTCACATTACATTACAAACAAACAAAAAATATTTTTAAAGCCCGTACGAAAGAATATGACTCAAAATATAAGTAGATAATTGATGATCAAAATAATCGAAACAAACTTCTAATATAAGTAAAAACAAATATAAACTGATAATATTTCACTTTTATTTTCAATTTGGAAAAACATTATAAGTAGGTATACACGCAAGAAGGAATTCTTCCGTTGGTATAACGTATTTAAAAACTAGGTGCGTGTCTGTTTGATGAATGAACTTGAGGAATCCATTATTTCATAAACACTGATTTTATTCCTATACATCTGTGAACTAAATCATTGACTTGTCAATCAAGTCACGTGACCAATACCAGATAAAACTTATTTCAAGTACAAACTTCTATTATATAGGTACGTACTCGATGTTTTTTTATACTTTCACGTAAGCAATGCCCTTTAAATCCCGACAATAATTTCCCCGGGGGCTCCAGGCTGGCCTTTGACAGGGGTGGTCGTGGACAGCGAGGGTGACCGGCGCTAAGAACTTACGGGTTTCGCTAGGGTCACTCCTTAGCCCTTTATTGTTCCTTGACGTTTATGGTCACCAAAAGGGCGCAACGAAAGGTCAAAACTCGGGATCTGACCCCCAGGTAATTTTAGAACAATTAATATTGAATAAAAGCCTTTCGAAGTACCGGAGGAAATTTAATGCTTACCTATCTAAAATGTGGGAAATTGGTTTCCAAAGATTTATTTGAAAATTTTGTTAACAAAGGTTGTTTTGAGGTGAGTGCTGTTTGGAAATTTGCTCAACCTCAATTTAGGTACTACAGAAGATTTATCATAAATTTTAATCTTATATTAATGAAATTTTACATAAGTTTTATTAATTTTCGATACGAAATTCATAAACTTCCAAGTAAGTACTTTTTTATTCTGTACCAGCTTTCCGCCCCGCGGTTTCACCCGCCAAATGCCCTTCGTCCAGTGACTTGAGCTGTGCGTTCATAGATTAGTCAGTCAGTCACCTTTTCCTTTTATATATTTAAATTTTAGGTTTTTATAAAACTATCATTATGTTCAAATTATTATTCTGTTACAAATTTTCTGTAGAAAGTAGATAGTCAGCTTACTTAATTTACTATATCATCATTATCATCTGCCCTATTCCCAAACAATTGGGATCAGTTCAAAATGTATTTTTCTTTCATTCAGTCTTACATATTAATTTTATTTTATGTAAATAAACCCAGACGAAAACATTTGTTTTTTTTGTGTAGGAATCAAACCCACGGAATGCGGCGTACTAGCCAGATACACTGACAATAACCCCCACACCAATAGGGTAGTCAAAATAAATATATAGATCCCAACGTTTAAACTTACCTTCTGATTGACTGTACCCTAGAGGGTATACTCGAAGTTAATCATTCCTTCAGTCTAGACACTGAATGCAAATTAATATTGGTGTTTATATACCTATGCAATCCTACCATACAACATCCCCTTTGGATCTAACATGAGTCTTTGTGGTGGTTCACAAGCACGAAGCCAATATTTCCCGGCTTGTATGAAATGCAAATACAATTTAAAAGTTTACATATTTTCTCAGTGAAACTAGCGCCTATGGGGTTAGTCCACTTTATATCTACTCCTCCATTTAAACAGTAAAAATGTTTATTCAAGTTTGTTTCATAAAATATAGGAAGAAAAACATTATTTTAATTTATGTTCGTCTGTTCTAGAATTACTGAGGCACAATAAAAACTATAAGTAGATGTCAAAACTTTAAATGATTCACAAAAAAAGAAATAAAGAGCTATCAACATGGCAAATTTAATCACAATTTACAGTTCAGGCAATATATAATCGTTTGCATTTTTAATATTAATATTGAAGATTAGTAGTAGGTACTTTTTGCCGTCGTAACTCAAGAAATGTCTCTGGAACGATTGACCAATATTATTACTCTAGTTAATACAGGAAAGTTATTCAACAAAACTCTTTACAAAGTTGAAAGGCTCTCATCGGGTAGTAATTCCCAAGCGTCTTTCTTACCTAAGTTTTATCCTAACCAAATTACCCATGACTCAGCAGTCGTATTTTATATTAATCTTTTGTTTTTGTTGATGTAGGTACTCATATATCTAAAATATTCTAAATGAGGATAAAAGAAAAGGTAAATGTTCTGTCAAGGTATTTATCAGGATCTATAGGGCAGACCGGGGATAGTTGAGTATGATTAGTGTGCTAAAACAAAAATAATTCACGGGTCTAAATTGAACTTTGGTCATCCAGACTGAGCAACAAGTGGAATCTAAAATTATACAAAATATAGCTAATGTTTACTTTGTATCAAATTGTATTCAATGCACATTATTAATATTCGTGTAACGTCAAAGAATGAGCTAAAACAAACTTCTTAAGGACGAAGCATAAAATAAGGAATCATAATTCAAATCGAAAAAAGTTTCTCGGGGCCTCGGTAATTTTTCCCATCTTACAGCAAGTTTCGCCGGAGGGGTCGCGGCTCTCGCCTCAAGAAAATCTAAGAGAGGGTTTACATTTTTAGCCTTTCGCCGTGTCTTCCTCTTCACTTTATATCGTCTTTTGATTACTCTCTCAACAAGTTATGCATATTGTAAAAGTATTCGGCGACGTCGCGGTTAGAAGAATTTTTGGCGTCTCTTTTATGTCTTTTCGGCGTTGATGTCTCATTTTTCATACCTTTTATATCTCTCGTTTTATTATTAATGAATTCTGTGGTTTTATTATGATTATAATTCACGTTGTCTTCTTCTTACCTTTTTGAATTTGAATATGAACAACGTAAGTGATATAAAATATTCCAAATATTTTTTGTAAAACAATGCCTTAACCTTCTAACATTTTTAAACCATAATTTATGTATTTAAAACAAATAATACCACTCTAAATTTAGATAAAAAGTTGACAACGAAATATTCCAACCGCAGTACCTATAGTATATTCTTTAAAGCAGTGCTAACGTACCATGCCCTGTTAATTCCCCTTAAGATCCCAGATCCACCCTAATTGTTATCGGCCTGCCCGACCCTTAATGGTATTTCTAATGCGACTAATGTATTTTCGGGACATTTTGCAGCTTGCTCGGGGCCATTTTTCTGTTTGTATGAGCCCAATGTGACTCCCCTGTTTCTGCATTCACGGTAACAGTATTATCTGCAAATATGTTCTCAATTTTCGTTGTCCATCGTAGTGGCGGCAGTGCGAAACGAATGAAATGAACATAAATAAGAGATATGAGTTCAAGAGGTCGTTGAGTGCATTTTGTCTACAACTGTACATCTTACTTTGTCCGGATGGTATCATGACAGTAGGAGAAATAGTTTTAGCTCTACCTTCATTATGTTATTGTTATATATTACCTATATTTTGATGATATAATAACAACATTTTTTTTATGATTTGTTATAGGTAGATTGAGTTAAAAGTTTTATGTTATAAATAATAATAATTCTTAACTTTTACAGCCATAAAAACTATTGATTTTATAGCGTTAAATGTACATGAATAACCGGTTAAGGAATTTTACTACTTTAGAGACGAATAAAAACTCAAAGGTATTGAACAATACTCACAAGTCAGTGGCACTCGTAAAACAGTTCCTATAAACGTAGCAAGGCGGTAAATTAGATTTTATTTTTATTTCTTAAACAATTTGCGGCCGGACACAGACAAAGGGCGCATAGGTTCGATGCCGTGGTCAGCAATTCAAAGGTTTATGCGGGTCCATTTATTACTTACCTACGCTGTTCCTGGTGTTGCACCTCTTTGATGCTGGATGTGTATCGATATATTTTATAAATGTAGATTAAATCCTCTTAAAACAATTCCTTTGGTAATTTTATGGTTAATTATAAATTCACATCAAAATACAACTGAAATATATTTTCATGAATTTAAAAAGTAAAATCATAATTAAAAACATAGTCTAAATCCTCAACCTAGAACATAGATAATAATGAAAAATGTCGATATGGATCTCCAGCGCTGGTCAGTGCGAGCACAGCACTATTGATCGCAACGAGGGAAGTTCACAGTGACCAGCGGCCGGACCCCAACCGCCAGCCATTGTCTGTTCACATTAAAACGCAGTTAACCATTCTTTATTGTTTTATCCGCGCCCGCTTCGTGCCAATAAATGTCCGCGACTCCTGGGAAATGTTATGTTCCGATGGTATGGTCCGATTTCGATTTTGGGACCTCGTAATTAAAGTCGCCCTTTATTACACAAATTTGCTGCACTTAAATTAAATAATACAATCCGGTAGAATCTTCAAATGTATAGCGGTCGTGAGAATAAATTTGACTCTACATTGGTTTGGTTCGGATCGGAATAATGTTAACGCAAGATTACTTTTGCTGATAGTTTCAGTTTAGCTTAAGGTATTAATATATTTTTATTGCATGTTAAGTTAATTAACTAGCAAACTTTAATAACTTAATATTACTAGGATTCATTGAATGAAATCTTTTGGAAGACTTAGCTCTTGTACAAGTTTGTTGTTATATTTTATGAAATAATGAACAAGTTTTCATAGACCTACCTTTTCTCATCTTCAGTGCCTATATTTGGCAATTGATAGCAGAAGTCCACTCCACACAAGCACAAGTCCACAAATAAAATAAGTAAAATATATTGTATAAAATATCAATGTATACCTCGAAAGCTCACAGCTAGTTAGCGTAGTTTACTATGTAGGCAAGACGAATTATGGATGGAAAAGTGACGAACAGGATCCCGAAAAATGATTTACGACATCGCTTTAGAGGTAGAAGATAGTGGGATGAAATTTTAAAGATCTCATTTTCTTGGACTGATCCTCAAAAGCATTGAATAGAATCTAGCTAGACGAACAAAAGACGAGGTAACTATTTGTCATGTAGTGGATTAAATAAAATTACCTACTCTAAATAACAACCTGACTATTAGTTCTAATATTTAAATGGGCACAATTTAACTTTCATCTTTCTACAAACAACATTAACGATGAAAGTGTTTACAAAACAAGTATTTCTACGAGGCTCAAACATTAATCAGTCTTAAGTGGGAATCGATACTAGGTATGTTAACGCGGCTTAAGTAAACAAAGCCGAGATAATATACCAACCGCACAGCCATTAGACGCACCTCTGATCCTCAGGAGTGATCTAATAAAACATTCAAAGGCCAAAACGGGGAAAACACAAAATCAGATTGTCTCAAAATCACACGACTGACAGGGTAACGTGGCGGGGTCCACGCATCTATAATTCAGGACTCTCTCGGATCCAACGACTCCGACGGACGCGAGGCGGGAATACTTTCGCGACGTAACTACTCACTACTAACTTATGGCAATCTATTCTCGTACTATTCACCGATACTGTTGCTCAAGTTGAATATGTTGCTAAAATCCAAATGTTAAATCAGCTGACTAAGTTATTAGCATTTCATATGCTAATCAAATTAAATGTATTCAGTTACTTTTCATGAAGTCTTTTTCTATTTATTGAAATTAATATTGGTTATATTTTCAACCAAATTATTTACAATCATTTTAATATTTTTAGCAAGTATCGTAGTATAATTTTACCAAGATTGAAGAACATTTAACCTTGACTACCATCTAACCGTGAACTTCAATGAAATAATTAATACGATACCATTATAATTTCATCGCCAACAGTCCCGAAACTATTATATCTCTACTCTTAGATTGTAATTGGTAGCCACTACGCCGTAGGTAATTTGTGCAATTATACAAGAATAGATTCAGAGCAGAGACGCGGTGCGACTGATAAATTGTTAAATTGAGCTCTCGCACACAAGTCTACGGTGGATCACGAAATTGGCACCCTGTTCACACTTCAGTAATTATCGGCGGTAAAGTTTTCCACCTCCGAATGAAGGTTTCAGCCATTACCGCCACGGTACGGTGAACCAAATGGAAAGGCTACGATGTGCTCATTCTAACTTTCTGAGTTAAACCTAAAATACCGGCAAGTTGCTTCGCAGAATTAGTATTAGCCGTTTAAATATCCAGACAAATAGTCTTTTTGAGAATCTCCAAAAGTTTTGAAGTTGCTAAACATAGTGCCGGCCGATGTACCTACGCTTCTTCGCTTCGTCTTGCAAGTTTAGTTTGGTTGGTTTACTTAGTACCTATATATAAATAAATAGTTCATCGGATTCCTTTGTTAAGATACTATGGAATGTAATGTAATCAAATCAAATCAAATCAAAAACTCATTTATTCAGTTTAGGCCCTAATAAGGCACTTATGAACGTCAACAGTTACAGTTTTACAATAGACTCTACTACCGGTTCGGAATACACTTGAACTGAGAAGACTCCGGCAAGAAACTCAGCAAGGCGTTTTTTTTTTGGTGGATCTTTTTTTTTAAATTTATGTAGTAATTTTTCAATTCCTTGATCGCATGTAACATGCATCCTTAGTGAATGAAACACTAATTTCGGCTGTCAATAACACAAACTCTGTAAAAGTGGTCGGTGGCATCGTTAGCAGTCAGTTGTTTTTCAACATGGCCGTATCCAAAGCTGCAATTAATGTCCCGTAGAATCATCCCCCATGCAGGAAAGTCGAACTTTTACTAATTAATTGTAAGATTTTAATCATGGCACTGGCGTAACTAAATTATTATGGGCCGTTTAATTTCCTTGCCCTACGCCCTTCGGCGTCTTACTGCGCTAATGCGTTATTACAAAATTTTAATCAAGGGTGTGAGGGAATCATTAAATTATGCAGCCTGTCGTATGCACTCCGCGATTATAAATCTCTCCAGTTTGCTTAGGTAATAACTAGTTGCCATAATATTGCAAGATATTACAATAACGCCGCCCCCGCGTTACGCAAACATCTGGAATAATATACTATTATTATAATCGTTACGGTTAATAACGTGTTGCGTACATACAATTTATAGTTATAATAATAATATTTAGTAACTATTTACAGTATAAAAATTTATATGGATGAAAAAGGTTTTGTAATTTTTCTTTTGTTTAGGTAAGTACAGTAAACATCATAATATTGTTATACAAAATGGGACAATGAAAAGTGATGAATTAAAACTTGTTTTAATTTATTTTATGGACTAACATAAAATGTAAATATTTTTTAATTACGTTTATTAGGTATGTCAAATACAATAATGCTATGGAACATGCAAGCTATTGTGCGATAAAAGACGTTTATTACTTCAACATGAGACCGCACTTTATACAATTTGTTGAAATGCCCTCTCAGTCAAAAGTGAGAACAGACAGCCAGCAATAAACTCTTTGTTTATGTAGTTTCTCTGCAAATAAATTCAGCGAGAGCGATAACTCCTTTGATGGGAGTGTAAAATCTTCGCCGCATAAAAATTAAATTAAAACGCTACGTTTTCGCGAATGGATTGCGTCGAACTAGCCTCATCGAGCCAAGATCAAATAATTTCATGAAAATGAACCCCTGGTCCGTTTAATTAACCCAACTTCCCCGTATTAAATGTGCAAGAATTCCCTGGTTAAACATTAGCAATCGTCAGGAATTTAATTCGCGCGGATGGAAAAATATTTATTTACACTTTTTCACATTAAATTTATATTCCTCTCACACATGACTCTGTTTGTTAACGATAGGGTAAGTAATTAATTTTTATTGGATTTTCTTTTGGTTAAAGAAGTTTTAATTACTTCAGAGCGGAAGGTGCGTGTAGCCATGTTTCATAAGCCGATGTTCGGACGCAACATCGCACAAATCCTCACAGTACTGCTACTTATTTATTTCAGTTACATTATTCATTAGCGTACATTTATTGCTTTTAGAAATTACATTTAACTAACTTGCGATTAATTGTTTTATGAACATTGACATAAGTCTCATTCCCTATAGATTTACTTACACCATATGAATTTAATTCACTTTGCGCGCGTGAGTAACAAACAACCGCAGGACGTGATTGAACTTAGATCTGATATAGAATAGATGCGTACCTTTAGAAATTAAGGAGGCCGAATCTGAGCTCATCAAACATTAAGCCCTCACATGTACCTACCTGGGGCCCTCGCTAAATAAATAACTCGAGTAAATGAAAAACATCCACGTTCCACTCGTATTGAACGGTGAGAATTCGTCGGAGGCAATAATAAATATGCATAGCGCGTCTATGCCACATCTCTGTGATTAGTCGGCCTCGGCACCCCCGCTCCTCCCCAACCACTGATACGGATAGGTGAGTGAGTGATAGCAGGGGGCCATGGAACTAAGAAACCCCCCTAGCTAATAACGTATCTCTCTGTTGTATCGGCGAAATTTCTTGGATATTGCCAATATGGGGTGTTCACGTGTGTACTTTTGTTTCTGTCAATGCTCGTGTTAAAGCTAACGTTTGTCAAGGGAATATCTATTCAAAAGGCACGTGTCTCAAACACGTGTATGCTATAGTGTGTAAAATATAAAATATCTTACATAAAATGTTAATAATAGGTACATGCAGTATAGGTATTTCAAGAATCTTATCTATATGTAGGTAATTTGATTATAATCTTTAAGAAATAACAGCTACCTTCATCTCATCAAATATTCATGTAAACTAAGTTAAACAAGACAAGGTAGCTTTGAAGCTAAGTACCTACAGATATTAAATGCCTAGCTTACTAAAACTAATTCTAGTTATTTTGGTAGTACTGTTCCATGTTGCACTATAAATTATCAAGATGTAGGCACTGAAACAGGTATGCAGTTTATTGCTACACTAGGTTTGAGATGCATTATGCTCTCCGAAGTTATATGCTCCATGGGAAACCTCCCCGCAGAAGAATGAGTCCCCAGGTAAAGGGGAGTTATCATACCCCTCTTATGAATGTGAGTTTACCATTTGTACTGCTCTATATTGTAACGTTGTTGATATACTTACTAGATTTTGGAGTATTATATAGGCTAGGCTATAGCTGCCGAATTTCAGAAGTCTTATAAATTACCAACATTTTAGTATTTTTTCGATATGAACGCAACATAAAATAAACGCCGTATGTTAGGGATCTCAAGAATCCCAGAAATAATGGATGATCTTTCCTTCAATTGCCTGATGCTCTTTAGGAAATGAATACCCACTCAGAGATTCCGCAGTATTTAAGTGTGGGTACATACATGTACAAACAGGGGCAACGATTGTGCGATTAATCGTAACGAGTCACCTTGTGCGGTTATATTTATTATTATTGCCTCCTGATTGCGCGCGAGGCGTCGCCAAAATCAAATTAGGAGTCCGATGGAACCCTAAACAAATTTCAATTTTCAATTACGACCCAGGAGTTGCTGCCGAGTCCGACATTCCCTAGAGGTTCTTGTGACTTATTGCACGGCATCGGCACGAGTTGATGCTTCAATAATGTATTCAAAATAATTGTTCATACTACAGACACCTGGTTTGATTGAATTTGCACTCAAGAGACACAATAAAACTTGATTTATTGGATTTCCGATTACAAACTGATCTCACAACCAGATGAGAGTATGATTTTATGAGTTTTATTACTCACAATGGTCCTCGAAACAGTTGCCGCGTCACGCTTCTTATTGATTTCGTGGCAATAAAAGAATCGACACCGACCTTAGCCTCCCCATATACTTTTTCCAGTTCAATGAGCATAAATTGCAATAGGATTCCACGCGGTGGATGGCCTCAAATATTTCTTGCGAACCGCTCGTATCTTCCGTGTAGAAAAGGTGCAAAGCTTTACCTGGAACCCTTGTAGGGGCTATCGGTTAACATTAAAATATTTATTTTTCAATAAACCTTTAGTGCGTAGGTGCGAAATGTCGCCGGGAAAACTTTGGCTGCTGATTTTGTTCTCACGGTCGAATGGGCATAATTCCGATAACTCAATATTATCGGAGCAAATATAAAGCTGCTTCAATCAAAGCGTTAAGATTTTTTTCGCCAACACAGATAAAGTGCAGTCAAGGAAAAACAATTTATTGGGAAAATATTACAGGCGCTGTTGAAACGCCGGATGTTTTAATATAGGTATACGCAAAAAGTCGATAAGAAACGAAATCAATAAAATGAGTGCCCATCAAATAAAATCAGTAATAATATAATTTATAGATTGGTAGGTATGTCATAAATCATCGTTGTATGAAAACAAACCAATTCAAGCCAAGATATTGGAAAGGAACCCCTGATCATTCAACGACAATATGAAACCAATAGTTGTATCCGAGCGGCTCCCATTTCAATGAATTCTTATGTGAAGGAGCAATAAGAAAAAATAAAACAACAGGAGAGTGGTGATTCTACTCAATATAGCAGGTGGAAGACAAACATGTAGCAATATCGGGGATATTCATCCATAGACTACACCGGTGATATCAATAAGCGGCGTGATGTCGCAACGAACTGCCGAGTTGGGGGCCGTCAGCAAGAGCGTGCTTCCCCGAGATTGTTGACGATTATGAGACGCTCTATCGCTCTCCATGCAATTTTATAACAATCTCTATATCCGTCTAATTCCATAGTACGCTTTGTATCCTATTATTAAAACGTAGAAAATTTTAATACATTATTACAAAAATATTAAGCTCTATCCGCTTTGATCTCGACGCACGTCGAGTGCAATGAAAATAGACACCTCATTTGACTTCATAATACAATATTACTTTTCCAGTTCACCTTTCCAAGAGTACAATATTAAAAATGAATTCCGTTCCGCGAGCACTCCGATAATCAATAAACAGTTTAAATAATACGCAATAAAGTTCAACTTTCCAATACTGTGTTTCAAATATTCCATTTCCCGGGCACGGGCCATTAGCAAAGCAAAGGAAATCTGCGATCTCTTGAGATTGAAAATCAAACAATGCCAACGTTCGTAACATAATACCGTTCGTTATTAAGACACGAATGTGGCATTAGAGGGAAATAAGGCAAGCGAAAGTTGCGTCGTGCTCCTCGCCGTCCCGCATCAGGGGGAGAGCGCGACACAGAAAATGTTTATAGAGAACAGGGTAAGGGGGTAATGTTAGTAATAAAATTTTATACACCTTAATATTTCGCCGAACGATGAGTCGAGGCGTGTGTGAAATTATGTACCTACCTCCAGCGCGGTGGCAAAATTTACTGCTCTCCCGAAGAGAGAACCGAGTGTACAATATACAAGGCTTTTTTCGCGGCACAAAGAAAACAAAGCATTTTGTACATTATTGTGTCGTAATTTTTCCATGTGAATTTTTTTAATCCCCACATTAAATTCACCCCTAAAAAATTTACCTGCGTTTAATCCTTAAAAGCCTCAAGTAAATTAATCCCAATGGGTGATCACGACGTGTTGTGTAAACAAGACTTCCCTCCAAGGTGCCCGCCACCACTTGCCTTGGATAGACACCATTTCACTGCGAGATAATTTATGTAAATGAAATTCACATTACCCTGTTTCCTATTCGAAGTCGAGTACGCGCTCTGACATGTTTTCAGAACATGTTTATTGCTGTGTTTTGTCTTTATTATCTCGTCTGTAGCGTCACTACTTCCATCCCATGTGTCGTCGTGCCGCAGTATTTTATAATTTTACCCGCTTTCAGCGGCAAATTCATTTTTATCACACTCTAAAAGCCATCTGATATATGTATACAGTTGGTAAAATTCAAGCAACATTATTAAAATCCATTTCGAAATATGAACTGAGAGCAGACATATTTCCTCTTTAAACACTAAACGAATAATATTAAATCTGCTGAGATTGAAAAACTTAATCAACTTCACAAAGCTACGAGAGAAACTAGATATCCGTTTTATGGCAGTTTTAGGAAAAATGGTTTTAGCACCGCAGAGCGTTTTCTAAATTACCGACGTGAACCTAATAAAGGCTGAGAAGTTTTAGGAGCGCGTTTGGTAAAAATACGGTGTCGCAAAAGTTTTCTTTATTAGTTTCCCCCTTTAATCCGGCCAGGCGTGTCCCAATGTCTTTATGGCGAATTTTCAATCTGAGTCTGGGCGGAAGCCAATAAGAAATCAACTATTTGTTCCCTGATTCCCGTGCAACGGTTCGAGGGGACTCGCTTCTTTACGACTTCTTTTACGATTGGAGGTGCATTCGGAATTAGTCCGCGCCAACGGGAGAGCCTTTCCGTGTCTACTAAGACGAATGCTAAAAGGATTACAATGACAAACTTTCTCTTTCAGATTTAAAACAAAAAGGTTAATCGGTAGCATTGCGCTCTATAACTATAAGTAGGCAATACGAGTATAATGTGGAACACAACGACCGACATTTCGGAAAATACCAATAACATTAGAGGTATTCAATATTTTTTAATGTAAAGATAATAATAATAACAACTAATAACTACCAGATGCAAAAAACACGAAATATGACATTTTATAACACAATTAGGTATGTTCAAATGGTAATGTGAGAGAGAACCATTAAAAATTGTGTTGTAGATAAACGCATAACAGAATAAAGTTTGGCGCTTTGTCAAACATGGGCGGAAACGTTTAGGTAAGTACGATAACTCTTTTAGAAGTTGTTTCAACGCCTTATTTTGGATACAATTTAATGATAAACAGGTGTCTATCTGTGTTTTATTATAACATTAATAATAGTGTCGATTGTGTTGTTTACAAACCAAACTAATTATACATTTTTAAAGTTGTCAAATTGTCGATGGTGATTGCACCCTATCTTAATTTTGAATAATTCCAACTATCTTGTTTACCTAATAGAAAAAGTAAATAGAATGAAATACCTTTAAAATACTCGATTAGAGTCGATGCCTTCACCATCCGTAGATGAACTCCCGTTAATACTTTATGAGGGTTAGTACAATATAACTCGGCTGAGTTTAATGACAGTCTTTTAATCGCTACTTAGTTTCATAGAGCAGCGACCTCTCTCACTAGACTTACAACTTTTATAACAGTTAATAAAACATTTTAACTGCATTTTATACACTTTAATCAAGCATTTTAAATTAAAAACTTAAGTAAACGTATCGCACGAGTTATTAACATGCAATAACATACCCTCTTATTCAAATAATAAAATATACCTAATGTGTTCATGAATTTTCTAACTCAATTCTGATAACAATATAAGTGAAAATGTTATTTCAGAGGTAAATAAGCCCATTGTAATTAATATCAAAAAGGTCGGTAAAAATTAATATCTAAATATCGTAATTTATGATAAAGAAAACTTAAACGTAAAATATTGTATTACCTATATCTAAGACATAAGGTCAAATTAAACCATTCACTCAGAAATGTAATAAGTAACTGAACTTCAAGAAGTTTATATGAACTAACGTCATAAAATCGGAGCTTACCTTTACGAGACGCTGAAAATTCAGTCGGTACATTATCTCAACACGTGTCACGATTAACTCACTTAACTCACTTCGACTTGCCGACGCCAAGTAATGGAGTATTCACTAGGATCGTGACTGAAATATCATATCGTAAGCAAGTTAATTTAGTTCCCTGTGGTAGTTGAGTCATCATATTAAGCTGCAGCTTTGAATTATGCGTATGAGTTGATATGCTCTAATTGACTTTGTTGGTCGCACGAGAAAATGTATGAGTCATTCATTGCCCTTAGTTTTAAGATATTTTTTTACAAAATTCCCATTTATGGAGGCTGTTCTAGTGTTTATTAATAATTTATGAGGCACTTTATGAAGTTGCCCATTCATAACACCTATAAATTCAACAATTCGAGGCTCATTTGGAAATTTAGAACATTATCATACATTTGTACTTGTGAAGGCAATTTTGTGGAAATATTTCAGCCCAAAGAATCGCAAGTAAAGGCATGTCAAACTCCTTAATTGCTTCAATTCACATACAATTATCATACAAACGATTAAAGTTCTACGGCACAACCAAGTCCTTTATACTTAACACACGTAAAATATTTAATTTTAACTTAGCCCATGTTATTGTTTGAGACAGAAGCGATAACGACTCGAAACAAACACCCGCGGGGCGCGTTCCAAATTAATCCAATCCACGGAATAGGTACTACTAATACCAAAAACTAATGGGCCAAAGTTTTCATGTAAGCCAATTGTATGCCGTTAATCTAATCGGTGCTGTGTGGAACGTTATTTTGATATCGCCCACTGTTACAATTGCCAAATGAAAAATACGCGGATTTCCTGTCGACTGTAATCGCCATGTAATCCATCAAATGAAACAGTGGTGAACTGAACATTTTGCTCACTGAACGAACCAAACGCGCCGCCCTATTACGTATTGTCACGATATAATGCGTCTGATGTATGAGTAATTTTCTATCGGATTTTATTCTGATCGATTGGAAATTTTGAATGACATTAATTTATTTGCTGAAACAATGCTACGCAAATATTCCTATCTTTCTCTTGTGGGTATTTTATTAATATACATTGTTATATTATTTATGTATGAGATGCATTATTTTTCAAAAGTATAAATTATGTAGGTAAGTAATTTCCAATCAATGTTAATGATATTTTTCCGTGCAAAATATGATATCCATGTAGACTAAACGCACGTTGTTTGCTTATACAATCCTTGACCAAAATTATTTGTGTTTGATAACATCTTTGAAATGTTATTATAACCTACCTGAGCGTTCCAGCATGGGTCCAAGTTGGGGGCCCCTCGTTTCTCTCCTATTTCTTGAAGCACCCCCTCGCCTGACCAGTGGAACCGTGCTCATGCGATAAAACAATTACCCCAATGAAGTCGTGTTCGCTACACGTAATTTCACAAAACTAAAAATGGCAAAACTTTTACAATGCTGACTACTGAGTATAAATAAATCGGTCGAATAGAGGGAAACATAAATTCTAACCAAGTATGGGTAGGTGCGCAACAGCAACAAAATAGTAAGAATAATATTTTGAAGAATAAATTTCAAGCTAAATTTTGTAGATCAATCTCTGTTATCATGCTGTTACCAAGGTAAATAAAACAGACAAAATCAAAATGAGGCCCTTATTTATTTATTTAATTGAATTTACACTTCGTATAATATGTAATCACATATTTATCTTCAAACAATCTGACTTGGGAAGTCTTTGTCCAGCAGTGGACATCTTTCGGCTGATATTATTTACGTGAGAAATATGTAAACAGTTTCAAAGGTCATCCAACCCTGATATTAATGACTACTAGAGATGCTATAGATAATTTTATACAGATAGACTTATTTATACTATTAGATGACTGTAATTCCGAGAAATATTTGGAACATATAAATAATGGCTTCGTACCATGAAACGGAATATATTTTCAACGTAACAAATGAAACAAAACAATCAAATTAAAACAATACCTAGACTATCAGATCCAGTGGTTTGGTTACGTTGTCGTGTTACCGTTTAAACAAGTCGCGTGTTAGTCGAGCCCACAAGGATCTGATATGCCTCGGCCCTCACTAATTATAGTTTTGCTTATTACCCACGACCTCAAGTAGTTCTACTTCACTTGCAATTACCTTTTTGACTTAATTCTGGATATCTTATTTTTAGGCATAGCTGGGCTATTTTTACGGCAAAGAGAAAACAAATTTACTTTTACAATGTTAATTTTTACAGAATTTACAAACGAGGTAATTTTCTTAATTAACAAAACTTTGCCTATGTTGTTGTAAAGATAATGAACGCATCTTATATGCATTACAATTATAAAGTATATACATATTGATTAAAATTAAGAGTCTTCAAAATATCTTCTAGCGACTTTAATATTTAAAAAAACAGTGGGTCCAAAATAAAACCCTGAAGCACACCTAACATTCACAGCTTTATTGTGATCCACATAGGAGATTGAATGATGAAAAATGCACTGGCACTGAATATACAATTCTGACAGGAGTTACAATGAAAGATAGGATGACAACTACGCCGGTGTACTGAAAAATTTAGTATGTCATAGTGTCGAATGCTTTAGCTAGGTCGAAATTATTCACGCCACCCTAAAACTTGTGGCATATAAAATTTATTATTTACTGAAAATAAGAACTAAAATAAACTTTAATAGTTACTACCCAAACTTTACAAACACCTATTTACATATAAGAACAGTCAGCGATATTAAAATAAACGTTCAGAAACTGTTATTTATAAAATTTCAAAATGTCTGTCATAAACGATAAAATAAAATGTGATCTTAGAATAAAAATGAAGCCATTAAATTGTAGCATTATAGCTTTCAAAAACCATTGGCTTTCTAGAAACGATTCGCATATGGCCAATAAATATTTATTGAGATCCACAGTTAATGGACGCTGACTGACTAGAAATGCTCACAACATTACGTGACAATAAAAATAAATGCACTTCACATAATGATTATGACCCACGTCTAGCCTCATTAAATCATTGTTTATAGGTCGGAGTTTTTTTTTCAACTATATGAGTTTTCACTGCTACACCTGTTGATATGTGTTATGACTAACATGAAATATTAGTAGTAGTGGCATCCTTTTTGTTATTATATTTTCCGTGCTCTGCCCGTTTGTTCAACCAAAATTCCATAAACATAATTTATAACTTAAAACAATGTTCAACAGTAGAGTCAAATGAGTCACAGCAATGTTTTTTTTATATCAGCATATCAAAAAATAAGTAACTCGAGAATAATGAATGTTTTTTTTTTTCCTATCTTCAAAAAATATTAAATGTTAAAGTACGGCCTCCGCGGCAAAATCCAACTAAGCGACCGTGAGTCTCGCCGTTATTTGCGAAGTAAATTAAATGACTTTTAATGTTGTTTAGTAAATCATTTGTAAACTTCTCGATGATATAAGAATAAACGTAAATTTAAATATTTATATGAAATTAAAAGTATAATAACGTCATACAGGTATGATTAATATGCAAATTGCTGATAAAACAGTGTTGCAAGGATCGTCCCAGAGGCAATGCGTCTGCGAGCAATACTGATTCCTGAATCCACTAGCGCCTGTCTAATTCCCTACTGCCAACGTTTTCACAACTCAAACTATGTTTCAACAACGACGTTGACATTGTAATTTCTGTAAAATTACTTTTCGGCTTTTCGGGCCTGTCTCATAGATATTATTGCTGGTTGAATCTTTCGAATTGACCAGAATGAAACAGAGTAGTATCTATCATCTATCAGAAACTGTCCTTATTTTTGTCAGTTTTTCAAGAATATATACGATGGAATACCAACGAAGTACATAATGTGGAAAAACCTTCCAAATAACTTTAGATTTACTATGTCACATGTTTTTATTATTCCGTGTAAAAATGCGTGAGTACCTGGAATGGCATTAAATATTCGCAATAAAACTTTGATACCCTCTCGAGTCACGTTTTGTTTACAATTTGTAGTTGTTTTGGGGAACATTCGCCATTGGTGTCGGTGCTTGTAAAAGAAAACATGGATATTCGGTGCGTGACTAGTCCCACACTTACCCTCGTCGCTCAGGCCTACAGACACCCAAAACATTAAAACGAAGTAGCTACACGCGATGTCCTAACTTGCCTTGTCGTAAAAATTCTGAATATTAAATAAATAGAAAATCATCAAATGTAAGAAAATATTAATTCAATATTTAGTCACTTCACTCACATTAACTTACGCATTTTTCTGAAGATACCTATTTTAAGTCCCAAAATTACATATATAATATTACTAAATGCCCTTACAAACGGTAGGTAAACTCATTGACCTAAAACCAGTGCAAGTACATAGTTCTATTAGCATAAAACTCTTTGATGTATTTTCTAAAACTTTACTCAAATAGCACAAACATATCTGTGAGCATGCGACCTCGATTCAACATCCTTTGATCTACTTTATTTAAAATATCTATCTAAAAAGTAAATATACTTTATGTGAAAGGTACGGTATTAGGCTTTGTCATCACTGCGACCTCGTTAGATCCATTGTGACTTCCTTTCAATTATAGTTGGTTCTGAAAACCTTCCAATTTTTTGCGGGAATGTAATAATAATCTGTTTTGGTAAACGTTAAACCTTTTGATCCCTTTCCTTCCTCAAGACATTGGGTATTTTTTAAGGATATCTATAATTAATGTTAGTTTTAAGTTAATTATTTTAGTTTCAATTATCATTTTAACGCTAATTTAATATAATTTTCGTCTTTTCAGATCATGTTCGAGAATTCACCTGTGGCACTCTGTACTATAGGACCTTCTTCGTGGATTCGAAACGGGACGCTCTTTACGTTGGCGCTATGTAAGTATAACGAAAAATATTATATAGATTTGTTTACACACAAGTAGGTACTAGATGTCGTAATAATGGTAACACTTTAATAATGGCACATAAGAGCACTTTGATAATTTTTATTCAGATCTGTACCTAAAATGCAAATAAATTTTAATTTGAATGAAGCAAAACTATAATCAAATTTATTTGAATAAACGATAAAGCGCATGGTTATCAAATCAAATAGACCATAAAATACCTGCAGTAAAGGACCAAAATGTTATTCATCCAAAACCTAACCCAATTGGTTCATTATAATCGAATAGGTCTTTTACGATCATGACATATCAGTTTTACCACAGAGACGGCTACCGATTCAATACAATAAACCAATAACACATGAGCTATCGTATCAGACAGAGTCCTTCCTGAGATATCACTAACTTTTATTTTGGGAAAACCGAATAGCTCAAGTTATATTGGTGATTCAATAAAAGAGGTGATATAGGTCAATCGTGTGTGTCACGAAGGCAACTAATACCATTCTGGGAATAATGTAACTATCGCATTTTTGGCTATAAAACGATTCTTCAATAAATGTTATGGCTGTTTAACGCAACTTTGTTCCATAGGTATCCCTTCTATTGCCCACAGCGAATTGAGTCAACTTTTCCATTCAAATAGACCAAGTTAATACAGTTTTACAACATTTGTGTACCATTTAACTTTTTTTTTCAGGGATCGGTTATATCGGTTGAATATGAATAACATCAGCGCGTCTCATTGTGAAGTAAGTATAACTTGGTTTTATTTTTATTTTATAAAAGAATTGGTATAGTTTTATTTATTTTATAGTCTGTTGGTTTTCATCAAAAAGTAAATCAAAAGATTAAAAAAATAATTACTAAACTTTTTGCAGAATATCCTGTTACCCTAAAAATTACTTTATACTGATTGCATCAAGAAGGTAATTTTTTGGTTGCTATAGGTACTTCAAAAAGAAATCTAATTTTAAGAATCACTTCGTAGTCCGTCTATCTGTCAGGACCCTTTTTTTTGTATTACGTGGAGGAATTCAGTTGAAATTAATATCAAATAAAGCTTTCTGCATTATATCATGTTACTTTCTGTCTTATGAAAATACCTATAGCAAAAAAAATCTAAATCATGACCATATTTTAATTTGTTCACAGAGAGACTCAATAAACCTGGAACCGAGCAATGTGGCCCAATGCGTATCAAAAGGCAAATCAGAGGTAAGCTAGTTTTATACCTAACAAATTTAATATATTAAATTAAAACTTCCTTATTTCTAGTAAAATTACTTACAACTAGCACTATTTCCATCAAGGGTTAATCCCATTTTTAACTGTGAGCGGCGGGCGGCGAGCATATTTCATAGCGGGGGGCTTACAGCCACGCTCTGCCTCGCTATATTAAGGCCGTTAATTTTGATTTACAATCGCAACGTAAAAGCAATATTTGTTTTATTTCTCGGCGGTCGGTCGGAGGCTGTCTCGAAGATCGGGGAACGACGATTATTGCCAGTTACCTCGCTTCGTCATCGACTAATTCGATAATGCCCACTCTAAGCGAGATATTACGCTTGAGTGGTTTCCTCTATTTTCATCTACCATCGGCCGCGATGTGTGTAGGTAGGTACTTCAAAGGATTTTCATTACGATCGGATTTTGTTTTACTTTTTACGATAAAACCTTGATAAAACACAATATACCATGTAATAAAAATTGTATCCGTGCAACGCGGTACTCATACACCGTTAGGTAGTATTTATTTATTACGTCTTTGTTGACTCCCCAGACACGTTTATATCTAATAAGAAAGTCATAAAGCTCGCAACCAGAAATGGAACGTCTCATGCGAAATGTATAAACTCTCAAAGTAAGCAGTAAACCCTCTTTGCGACTCTAAAAGGTATGCGGTACAAAAGGCAAAAAGCTGCACAAGCAAATTCGCAAGTTTACTACAGGGGAATATCGTGGTAACGCGCTTGTATAAACTAAACAAACAAAGGTCAAACTTCCACAGAAGCGCGGGAAGAAAAGCAATAGACCACATGTTACCCTCTCCAACTCTTCCGATGGAGAAAAAAGTAAATTTGTTTTATTAGTATCAAAGAGGCTATAAAAAAGAAATATCCCCGAGTCTATCACCTCGATCGTGGATGGAACGGCCACTCGTGAAGGCTATAATCAAAGTTTCTCGCTGTCGGCGAGTTTTCTTTTCTCTAAACACGATGTCGTAACATGAAAAAGGCTGGAAAAATGCCGTCGGCAAATTCCGTAAGGCGCCCACCACCGGGCCGGTCTCGCCTTGTTGTTTTAAGTTCACTGCTCTTTGTGACGCTATTTAAGATAATTCACTGGCTTAGGTAAATCAGAGCACAGAACAAAATCCCGGCTGCACATCTTTACGAAGTGAAGGACTACAATTTTTCTTCAAAGTCTATTTGAGCATTTCTTTGTCCACACCAAAATCATATTTCACTCGGACTTTTTCCTTGTTTCTAAGGTAGAATTTTAATTGTTGTACATTTATTAAAATTTTCAATTTCTGTCGGTAGCTTGAAAAAGTTTGTCTTTTGTCTAAACTAGCTATGAGCTAGCTGTACAATATGATAGTAATTTTGACAAAAAGGTGTTGAGGTTGTCTCTTCTTACCTCACTATAGGTACCTACGTGGTTTTATTTTTGGTTAACTGTGTGAAAATAGCGTACTGCTACTTTATGAAAGTAAAAATCACGGCGTGATAAAACGGCGCGGGCCTTTGAAAAATCAACAGTTTATAGTTACCTACTGTGAAACTCGAGGTCTAAATTATTTAATTTTTATGAAATACATAATTCAGTTCCTACACTTATCTAGAATTGGTCGTGCATTTATTTTAAAATATACATACCTATTGTTTCTTTGATATTTATGTTCTTATAGTAGGTAGTTAAGTACTTGGCGTATCAAGAATAATAAAATGCTCTATCGTTACAAATGCAAATCAGTGCTCTTAAATTCCTAATAAAAACCATTATAGAAAACAAGAAAAAATCTTTCGGTATAAAATCGCGAAGAAAGCCCTCCGTAAATCTACTTACGTACAAAGTGGCGAATAATTAACGAAATGGACCAATCGAAGGCATTAGTTCCGAGTGAAGTTATGGGAGCGCTGCCGGCTAAGTGCCGTTAAAAGAAACTTAGACGTGGGCCTGATTGTTCTCTTGCTTAATTCTGATTGTTTTTGAGAGCACAACAGTTCTCTGTTCACGTCAGTGCGACGGCTGAACGCTCCGAGTATATTAATCCGATAATTACTTTAGAACAATCTCTCTCGGAAAGTTACCTCCGCGAGGCCGGCCTGAAGAAACGTGGCACGAACTTTTTATCGTGAAACAAAACACTTTATCAATTGTTTATTTACTTACGAGCACGTACTTTGTTTTATTCCACCATTAGAGATATTGAATTGAACGATAGCATTTGTAGATATTTATTTATGTTTAAATAGGATTAAAAAATTCAAAACTGAGTTCGAAAATCATAATCTCTCTCATTTTGTTTATAAATTGCAACTCTCTGTCTATCCTTATGAAGTAGATAAAGGACACATGCAGCATTTTATGGTACTCTTCTCACATCAAAAAACACAGTTTGCGTTTTTGTTATCAATTAATACCAATGGACAACGATAGCAGTTCAGTGCTTTTATTTAAATCTAGCGGTCAAGATGAATATTGATAAAGTAATATTGTTATAACTTTCAGTACCGTCAATACTTGCTTACAACTGTAACAATAGACTTTGCTACCAATCATATTTTCTTTTCGCGATACGAAGATAGCCGATGCGCTTTATATTACTTCTCTTCCTTCTAGAGCTAGACACTAAGCTCTGTGTGATTGTGTGCGTATGACGAAACTGTCACGAAGAAGCAACAATAAACTACAATGGCTGAAATGGCTATTTTATAATAATGATCTTCTTTAATATGAAGTCGATTCCGCTTAGATCTTTTAAACTACTCAAACGGAATTTATTGCAGCTTTCAGCAACAGATAGAGTGATTCAACAGGTATATATGTATAATACATGTATATTATAGTACAAAAAAAGAAGCCAGGGCGGGTCGCTATTAAGAAAATAAATTAAGATCGCTAGTCCAATTGCTATGCCTCTGAGCGATATAAATTATAAAAAATAAAACAACCTATGAGTATGACCAACCGTTTTTTATGTATTTTTTTTCACCAACGAGTTTTCATTTCAGAACCGGACAGTGTATCCGCACAGTACTCGTGTCCAGTAGTCATGACGTATGGAAAATTAGTTTCAACCTCGCGTCCGACCACGTATACCACATACCAATCTATCGTTAAATAAACACCGGTACCGCGTCTCGCCTATAAAGTTTTGTTTGCTTTATTTCCTTGGAAATCTGAAATGAATGTTTGAAAAAGCTTTGTTATTAATTTCATCCATACATGAAGGGATTGATAAAACTTGGAAGAAATTGTTTCTTTTTACTACCTATGTAAAATTATACAGGCTTTATAATATTTTGACCATAATATACCTATAGGTGATGATGTAACCAAAGGTGGTAAGCATACTAATACCTAATAGAAATTGGCTCTCAAGTACCCATAACTGCCGGTGATTAGCGACAGACTTTTAAATATACTAAGTTTGTACGCTATGGTATGCTATGGTTTCCTAACAATGTTTTTTTTCTTGGAAGCCTTAAGCTTATTATATCACTAGTCACTAGACTAGACTTATTGGTAATTCACATTGTCTTAGTCTAGGCCTTCGGTTCCAAAAAATGATGTGAATGGTCGAATGGTTAGTTTATGTATGTTGTCTGATATTTTAGAAAACCGTGTCCGATAGATATGTAGTATTTCAGAAATGCCCATATATTTAAATATACATGTTCTGATGAAAACGTAATGAAAATCTCCACATTGATTTAGGTCTCCCCACGTTAAAACAATTTATAAAACGCGCCTCACGCAGATTTTTCAATACCGCCGTTAATCACCGCAACCCTCTTATAGTGAAAGCCGCAACGTACACGCCCTCTCGTATACTCCGTATCCTTAGACCAAGGCAAGCCCTCAGCGAGCCGGATGACCCCATAACATTAGCTCAGATCGAAGCTGACGAAGCCCGTAAAAGTACACAACACACTACACAAAACCGATTACGCTACCGTCCTCGACGGCGAGGACCGCCGCGACGTCCCACTCAGTCTCGTCCCGTTCCAGCGGCCCGAGCTGCCAATAGTAATCCGACCGCCCCCAATTAGTCGTAACTCGTACAAAGTCCTCCCCTTCCCCCGGTAACGCCCTGAGCCGAGGTTCGTACCCCACTCGGGGGTGCCCTCAGGCGTGGTTACCTAAATGTTACCCGGCTGAGAGCTCTCTGCGCTCGCCGATTGTCCGGTAAGGTTGGAGCAGCCATCAGAGGCTACCAACTTTAGCCCTTTCAAAAAAAAAAAAAAAAATCTGATGAAAAATTCCATTTCTTTTCCAATAAACAGGCAGAAACGTCTGTTATTTCGTTGGGTTTCTGCAAAATATAGATTCGACTTCATTATGTTAGTCTACAACATCTATGTAACTTGAGATAAATTCGTATCTTTTAACAATAGTTAGGTACTTTTCTTCAAAACAATACATTACATAAATAACGTCTACATCTTTGCAATACACAATACCTACAGCTTTGGTCATTAGAATTAGACATCCCTACAAACTCCGGTAAAATAAGAATATTTTTAATACAAAATTATAATATTATTAATAAAACAATGTTTTAAATCAAAATTTAAGCTTATGTGAAATTTTAAATAATCGACTTTATATTGGGTTGGCTTTTAAATGCATAAAATAATGAATAATGTAGGAACTCTAATTTGATTGTTGAATTTTTTTTTGCCGAAGGTAGTAGGTACTTTTAGATGCCTACATTTTGGTACAATTTGAAATTTTTCATGGAGTAATTTCTTCTGGACCCATAACTCTACCAGTCTAATCTAATGTCTAATCCAGTCTAATCTAATGAAGGAAAACTTTTCAAATATTAGTAAAGAGAAAACTCTTTATCATTTTCATTCTTCCATGGCACGGAATGTTCTTGCTATTGTAAATTGCTTTCCCAGGTTCACATCCACACGTAGATGATAAGTTAAAGAGGTCTGAGTATCTAGATAGATATTTGCTGAATGCAGGATAAGCATTGGGGCAAAATTACATATAAACGAGATTCCACAAAACTATAGACAATATTGTGGCGGTCCAAGGTGATGACGCCAGAATGAAAAAGACCACTACTAAAGGTTGGTGCAGTAAAATCTAGAAGAGTCGATAAAATAATCTCTACCTCGGCTCTGTAGTGAGATTCTGGAATAAATGAATTAAAATAAAATAGAAATCTGTCATCTATAAAATACCTATGCTAACATTAAAAACACAAAAATATCTGAATATTAATATTAAATCTTCTGATGGTAAAATGTTACCTATTATGTGAATTAGACACATTTTACATGTTTTTAAAGATTTTTTTTATATTCAGGGTTCAAATCTAGGTATAACTATTTTTCTTGCTTAAAAGGCATTTTATTTTTACTGTCGAATCAATACGACGTAATATTTTTTACAAGCTTGTTATTTTTTAAGGATGGGAAAGAGCTTCGTTAATTGGGACTCCATCGGATATTTTTTACCCTTTTACGATCCACCTCAATGTCGTCCTTTTATAATTTGTATAGCAATAGCAAGTAAATAAGTACGTACCTACTGATACATAGCTACTCGTACACATATTTATGTAAGGTGAATAGTACCTACAAAAACTATTTTTTAAATGGGTCTTTAATTAAGCGGAATGGGCCAATACAGCACTGTTTTACCCGGTAAAGCGAGCAATGCATATTTCTGTCGTCCGGAATATTAATGTCCCGTTTAATATTTATGTCGAACGCAAATTTGCATAATCACAGCCTGTGTACACTCATACACACCCACGTACTTTCGCATTTAACTATTATTCCAATGAATTTTGCCCAAGGTAGGTAGAATGAGCAAAATATGCACATTGCACACTCGTTGATGTGTTCCATTTGTTTTCGTTTCAGTTTATTATTTTGTCGTTTTGTTAATGAACACCGATTGATATTACTGATTTTTTATTTAATTTTTGATACAGTAATGATTGTAAAGATATCTTTCAAACAAAGTTACTGTAATATTAGGTACTCGTCTAGTTTGCTTATATACAATCTCCCATTTCTAAAAATAGAAAAAATGACTTTCCAACTAATACTAACAATTTTTTTTACAGCACTTTGACTGCCGAAACCACGTCCGAGTGATACAACCAATGGGCGATGGAGCACGGCTCTACGTGTGTGGCACTAATGCACACAGCCCTAAGGATTGGGTCTTATACGTGAGTATTGTTTTTAATTAATTAACTACTTACGGAATTTTCATTTACTGAAAACACAATATATCGTTATCGTCGTCTGAAAAAACAATATACTTACGATAATTAAATAGGTAATAAATAGAAATTGTTGGGTTGTTATTACTTTTCCATATCCAAAAACATGAATATTAATACTAACTGTTTCCTACAGTTTCACCCGCATTCCTAAGATACAAAGTAGCCTATAGCACTTGAGGATTTTGTAGCTTCCTATTAGTGAAATATTATTTTTAGAATGAGACCAGTAACTCCAGAGATTACCTGCTACATCTAAACATACAAATATAACCTCTTTGTAATTTATAATTAGTACAGAGAAACACACTTGAATTTTTTCTACTTATCTATAAGTCCAAATACAGATAAAGGTAACGCACATAGACGCAACAATAAAGTCCATAAAATTGATTCGAAATTGATTTCCAACACTGTGTAGTTGTAACTCATAGTATACCTATATGATATCAGTTGACAACATTCGACACCCTACAATATATACAAAGCGTCAATTTCCATTGGTTGTCCAAACACGGCTATCTTGGCGCCCAGCCGGCACATGCAACGAAATGCGAGCTATTATCTAGAGATTCACTTCCCGAACTGATCCCTACATGAGCCTTGGCCAAGAGCCAGCAACGCAACAGATCTCAACAGGTCTCGTAACATATTTGTGTTGTAAAATTAAATTGTGTCAATTTTTTTTTGTAGGATTTAAGTTGTTTGTTGTGTGTTTGAACACGCAAATATCAAGAACTTCCAATCGGATTCGATAATGTGACAGAATTTGTATTGACAATTTTTCAACATAATTTAAGTACTGAGTAACTGCTTTACGACGTTGTTGCAATTGGGTATTAGGAGCCTGCCTAGCAGAGAACGCTGAACGAGAAGAATGTAAGGGCGGGCGAGCAATGCAATACGTTTTAGGATAAAAATTCAAAATGTATGAATTCATATGACAAATTCCATACTAATGTTTTTTGTTATCAGTATAACTAAAAAATAGATAGGTACTTAGGTATGCAATTTCAAAATATTCACCTGTTATTTGTATAATATACAGTTCATATTCCAATTTTGCGTCATTATTTATGAACTTATTATCGTCCTTTGATGTTAATAAAATAAGTTAAAATCACTCAGAAAGTTTTAAAATCTCTCAGTTCAGTCCTTTTAAGTTGAATATCAGTTGGAGCGAAAAATTTATGTAATCATTTAAATAAATATTGGAGTTATCAAAGTTGCTTTTTTATTTTGATTGGTTATATTCTTCTTCAAATTATAATATTCAAACCTAACTTTTCTTTAAATTCTTCCACAAAATGTTTAGTTAAAAATTTAGTAGAAATAATTTCAAAAAATTTAATAAATAAATAAATATCTCGGGTCATTTCTTCACACTACATTATAAGTGCTGCAACTTTAGTTCTTTTCAAAAATAAAATAGATACTAGGTATACCTACACCCACATCATTTTTGGATAGATCTAAATTATTAATCTATCTGATCTTGATCTGATCTAAATAGATTTTATACTTCTTTTCGCTAAATGTTGCCTGAATGTTTGACGATAAAACCGTCTATTTTTTATTACCACCTACTTCGTATAACTTATACTACGCCTACGCTACGCCTGCCTCTATTATGTATTGATTCATAAATGAATGTTTGTGAGTGAGTATGTTTGTTACTTCTTCTGGCCCAATTTCGATGAAATTTGGTATGGAGGTAGCTGACACCCAAGATTAGCACATAGGCTACTTTTTATTCCTGGGGAATGTAGGTGGAACCGCAGGGTGGAAGTAAGTTATTTATCAATAGATACCATAGTAACTAAATAATCTGATCTTATCCTTCTAACTACTTATTACGGCCGTAATATTTAAGACACAGAACGAAACCTTTTTTTTTTTTTTTTATTGACGAGGTGGAAATCTTCAAAATATACCTGATTACAAAGAGGGGTGTAACCAGGTAGGTTTACTATAAAATAGAGTCCTTTTGTAACTCTTCATGTACGGCACCCCATAAAAATAAACAGGATACTTACCTTAGGACTTTGCCTATACAAATACACATAATTGTAATAGAGACTGCATTTTTAATAAAATTCTCCAGCAAGGCGTTTCTAAGCACCATTCTACGTGCATATAGATGCATCTAAAGATAGGTAGGTACCTACGTTACAGTGTAGATACCTGCTACTAGGAACCGCGACAAATTTCACGGGTAGTGACTCCAAATGACGCTGTAAGACGAGCAAAAATTTTTCCTCGGCGCGACGTCAGAGAATTTCTAACTGAATGACTCCTTTAAAGCCGCTACCAATGATGATTTTACGATCGTATTCCGTACACGTAAAAATTCAAAATATAAAATTTCGCTGCATCTTTACAACATTAGTCCATATTTATCACATCCCAATAACCACAGGCGCGTAATAATTGGAAGTTATTTTCATAATATTATTTTAAAAGTCGTAAAACGTGCTTTTCACAATACATATCGAAATCAGGCCGCTATAAATTTTGTCGTGCCCTGTTCACCTCTGCACTTTCCCTGCTCTTGACTTTCATATAATTTTATGATGTATTGGCGGTCGTTTTGACCCTTCACACGTTTTATCGGGGCTCAGGCAAAGTATAGCGGTTTTTTATCATATTTTTTTGCAAATTTTCTATTTAAAGTAGGTATACATAGGTCGTGTTTATGGTGCATAAAATTTATTAGGAACATGGGTGGGTACAGTGTATGGGTTTTACATCCCTTTGAATTTATGAAAGGAACGGATTGAAATGGGTGTGAAAATTGTAAAACAACAAATATATTTTTTTGAGTGTGCAAATATTTATCTTCTGCATTTGTATTGATTCACTATAAAATCAATTATCAATGTGAGATTGCTAGTAGGTACATCCTACTTAGCACCGTTGACGAAAATTTATATTGCTCTAAAAATATACTTACTAGATAAAATGCGTATGTAAAACGCCAATTTTATGTAGTAAGTAGGTACAACATACATTATCTATTAAAAACATTATAAAAAAGACGGTAATATAAAAAATATCACTGAAGCTTTCAGAACTAAAGATAAATAAATCCTTGCAAAAGTCGGGAATTTATACTAATGGCAAGCCAAAAATTGAAAATATATCATTCATTCTTAGGGGAGGGAACATTGAACGGGGCTGCGTTGATATTCGACGGGGCAGTACTTTGTACAGAGCAAGCTGTCAAAACAGAGATAGTTGGTGATTTAAATATGACTGAACCATCTTAATCCGTTTTGGAAATTGAATTAAATATTTTATTATTCTCTTATTTCGACAGTCATTTTATCGGTCATAAAATGATCGTCTTTTTACCAATATAAACTTACCATATTCAAATTATTTATTGCCCTGGAAAACAACAAAAAAATAATTCAGTTTTACAAATTGTAAATTGAAGTTTTGAAAATGTTTTGAGAATCTATTTAGCAATCTCTGGAACAATTTTAAGGTTAAGCAATGTGTTCTTTTAAATAACATTTAGGTATTTACCTATAATAATTTTGAAAACCTTTGCATACAATTTTTGAAACTTGTCGCATAATCTGTATTTTGAGACATGCATGTTCACCCCCTAAGCGCAGTTAGGGCGCGTCAGTTTCAAAAATTGAGTGTAATCACATACACGCAATTGATAGGGCAACGCGACTTGCGGCTGGAGACGCACCGAACCGTTTCGCAAAGCTAACCGAACGATTCATATTTGCTGCAACCACCAATTTATATCTATTCTGTTACAAATGGCTGTTTTCGATTGGACGGGTAGGTATTGGAAACAAATGACGCGCAACTTGTGTTTGTGCTCCCTCCGATAGTGGCTATTGTTTACTTTTTCAGATTTAACTACTCATTTGTTATGAAGATTGCTGTTGCAGCTGTTTTAATTTATTCATCGTTATTTTATTTACAACGATCATCGCTTATAAGTGCAATAATTGGATCATTATCCTTCAAAAAGGTACTGTAATGGTTGAGTCGATTACACTTTATTTTTCCCGTTCATTTGGTTTTCGTGACGAGAAACAGATTTA
This sequence comes from Tethea ocularis, assembly GCA_963555595.1. Classification (NCBI taxonomy): domain Eukaryota; kingdom Metazoa; phylum Arthropoda; class Insecta; order Lepidoptera; family Drepanidae; genus Tethea; species Tethea ocularis. Next base: position 4,628,913 of record OY741972.1, on the reverse strand, counting down.
ACGTTTTCAATTTAAATGGGAACAATCAATAAGCGGGGCTTATCGCATTTTTATTCGAAACAAGATAAATGTGATGTGTTTTAAATCTGCTATTAGGTACAAATCGCAGACATAGGTAACAAACGAGTGGTACTTTTATTTTTTGTCTGATCACCCGTACTTTTAACTTTCGTATTGGAAACGAGGGCGTTAAATTGTCTTTCTGTCTCATTTTTTATAGCATAACGGGGTTCAATTTATTGTATATCCATTACTTTAGGTCTTTTCCATTCTCTTTCTCACATTCGTGAAAGTCAAATGAGTATCACAGAATTCTCATGTTGTATTTATTTGATTACTACACAACACAACACACACAATAACAAATCACTTAAAAGTCTATGGCCGGCATAAAATAAATTTACGATTCATATAACTGAAAGCAATAAAATCTTCCTTACAAAAAATACGTTTACCACAACATCTTCTCACCTATTGAAAATAATGTTTATAACCCATTCGGCCTAAACAAGCATCAAAACTTATGTCCTAAAAATAAGTTCCGACAAGTTTCTAGTACCTACTGTTTACTCAAAACTTTACGCGTACAAACTTTAAGAGGTTTTCATACAGACCTTTATAACTTTTGTACATATTGCCGTAGTTTTAGTTAGGAGTTTACGTTGATCTGAAAAGTTTTTTCGCTTTAATCCCACGCAGTTGTTATTTACCCTACGTTTGTTAACTACTTTATTGGCCCCAACTTTGCAACTAACTTAAGGGATTGTAATTTGTTCAAGCTAGTTTACTGTTATATTATATGAACTTGTATATACCAATCAAATATTTTCTTAATTGAGGTAACATTCCTACGTCTGCATCAATTATCTCTGTAAAAATCTGAATCGACACATGTAAATTTAATATGCGTATGTACATAATAAGCATAAAAAGGTTTGACACACCACCATGTTTATGTTATTACCGATATAAAATCGTAAACCCGGCACCCGTGTTGCATTGTTGAGTGCACTTCGGAAAATCATTTTATAATCTATGCAGTGGCGCATTCAGCCTCAACACCGACGGGACGCCACATAACCATTTTTGTACACGGTTGTGTATGGTCGTACGCTTGCTGTAAAATTTTATACAAACTACAAACTTGTCTAGTGAATGTTCAATACGCTTAGAAAGCATACATTTTTAATCAAATGTAAATATGCTAAGCTGTTTTGTGGTGTTCTTGCTTTCCGCATTTCATGCACGATAATGTTTTAGTGGTTTTAGATCTTTGTCAGCTTATACTAACAGCCTCTAAATGTTATGGGCAGAGAACAGAACGTGGAGTCCCCTACACCATACAAATTTTTATTGATTTTACATCAATGAATCAACGTTAATAATGTCTATACTTTCTCAATGTTATAGAATATATGAAAAAAGGTTAGAAAGTTTATATTTCATTGCATCAATTAAACGTCATTAAAATAATGCATAGATAGAAACCTCGATAATTTTTTATTGTAGACGAGGTACCTGTTTAAGTAAAAAAAAACACAATAACAGTAATTACATCAGTATTGTCACAATGGACGGACAACCATAACATAATGACTACACGATGTACATAGTACATACAAAGACATCGTAGGTAGGACACATACACACACACAATAATATTTCAATTGATAAATCGCTAGTCATGATTCAGGTGCAAAACCAATTCCTATCGGAATTAGAAACCAATTTTTCCGATGAGTTACAATAGCATTCGTTGTTATCCAATTTCATGTGAATTTTGTATTTATTTTAAAACTGTCGCCAGCAAGCACCTAACAATATATTCCGATAAATTTAACTATATAGACCCAGAATAATTAATAGGCTCTTTAGAGCCAGTTGGTTTTGTGAATTTCGGCAACACATAGGCAATTGTCATGGTTTTGCTAATAATTATCTTGCGTTGACATCACCGTCTTATGCGGCAATAAAATACTGATACATTTCTTGACGATTATGAAAACATTTTATTAAAAACTACCTAGTTTTTTTTTACCTTCGTCAATTTTGTCCCGTATTTTTTTAAAATACCTTTTAATTTTATAACGCGCTTTAGATTTACGCATATAAATTATATTCGATTCAAGCAAACATTTGCTTATGTTTACTATTTGCTAAATCTATAATTTTTTGTTTGTCTGTGACCGCTCCTCTTATCAAACAGCCCGAACCCTTAAAATTACCCCGCGTATTTCCACAAATAAACTCTGCATGCTTATTTTCTATTTTAGGCATGCAAAATGAGTTCAGTATATGCAAGTGATACGGAGCTTTGGAACTTACTGTGCCCAAACTTTGTGAGGGTCTGATTATGCAAACTCGGCTGTAGTTTTGGACGTCTAGTATTTTAGACTTGATGTCTTTGGGAAAGTTTGCTTGCAGGCTTTGAATTTGGAAAGAGAAATAATAGGATTATATTTTTTCCTGACTATATTTAGGTATATATACCTAGGTGAGGTACTTCCTCGAGCACAGTGGCGTAGCTACATGTACCTATTATCTTCTATCTTCATCATCATATCAGCCGAAAGACGTCCACTGCCGGACAAAGGCCTCCCCCAAAGATCTCCACGATGGCCGGTCTTGCGCTAGCTGCATCCAGCGGTTTCCCGCGACCCTAACAAGATCGTCAGTCCACCTTGTGGGGGGCCTGCCCACGCTACGTCTTCCGATTCGTGGTCGCCACTCGAGAACCTTTCTGCCCCAGCGGCCGTCGGTTCTACGAGCGATGTGCCCCGCCCACTGCCACTTAAGTTCATATATCTTCTATAAATCTTCACCCCTGGGTGATGTTTTTAATCAAGTTTAGTATTACCTTTGTTAATTAAATGTAATCATTGAGAACATACCAGGAGATTATCATTGAGAACCGAAAGAAGTAGCGTGGGCAGGCCTCCAAGGTGGACCGATGATCTTGTGATGCTCGCGGAAATGCGCTGGTAGCGCAAGACCGGCCATCTTGGAGATCCATGGGGTTTCGGCTGACATGATGATTGAGAACATCAATTGTAATTATCTATCAATAAAAAATGAAAAATATTTTATTTTGATTATTACAAAATATATAGAAAAAAAGTCACTAGAGTATAGCCAATTATGTATCTATTCTTTAATACTTAACCTGGCATTTTCTGATATCAGGCATGAAATAAAGTCAAAAGTGATTCAGTAAAATAAAAACTTAGTACATAACAAACACTATATAATACGTAAAACAATGATTACGTTTGAGATAAACTGTGTTATATGATAAAGTTAAATACATCGTTGTAAATTCAGATCATCCCCATACATTATTAACTGATAGTGACGTGGATGTCAAAACTTTGTTGCCTCCCTACCCACAATCTTATACAATTTGAACATCCCTTGTGCGTTTGAAAGTTACTCCCGTACGATATATACCTACGTAGTGACAAAGACAAGTTTCCTAATAATATACTTCGTAATACTAGCTTATATGTGTTGATACTTACCATTTTATTATTGAATGCCTTTTACTGACAAGACTCGGTCGTTCGCAGTATTAGGTAGGTATACAAAGAGAGTAAACATTTGACCACCAGTATCGTTGATCAAAAATAATCAACGTCTATAATATATAATTTGGCTATTCTATTTTAGTTTGTTTAGACAGATTGAAATACATCGGGAAAAGTTTACCTTTGAATGAAAGTTACCGCCACTATACTAAGATATCAAATATTCATGAAATAAATGATTTTCCAAACTTTCTCTCACACGTATATTTTATTAATAGTCACACCAAACCAATATTTTCCTCATCAAATATTCCCGCTCTGAAATGGATCTTATTTATGTACGTACTCGTATAGAATGTCTAGAAAGTTTCCCGCTAGTCAGATATTACACGTATTCACAATGTATCGGGAAGCCATTGTCGTATATCATGCGACCGCTCGGGCCGGTATCTGCAGGTGCCAACTATTCTCATGTCTAGATACCATGTTTTACTTTATACCAGCGCTATAAACTTTTAAACATTTTCGTTTAGTGATCGTACATTTCGATGCTCAAGAAATTGGCTATAACAAACGATCATTGTGTTACTATCTAAATACAGCTCATTCATCCTTATAATTTTAGATATCATCATTGAATTTTAATGAGGATCTAATGGCATCTCCTTTTGAACTAGAAACTCGTTTGTAGTTCATATTTCCATTGTTTAAAACATAAATAATGTTTACTAACTTAATTTATTTACAGCAATGAAATATGAAAACAAAATGAAATGATACTAACATTTTCTATAGGGTTGATCCCGTCGACTTTCAATTGAACCGTCAACGGTCTTTTCAGCATCAATGAAAAGCTTTCCCGATGCTAATTTGGTAAACAAACAAAAGCGAAGGTCTAATGAGGGACGCTTGCTAGTCCGAAGACAAACTTTCTTATTCAGAAAAGCAAAAGGAAGGGAGCGAAGGCCGGGAGCTCTTCCGGTCGGTCCATTTGCTTGTTTTTCCTAAACTTAGGATTGGCACGGATGTGGAGAGAGAAAATAATGTATCGGTTGACAAATACGATTCACATTGGGATGTAGAGCACAAACACCTGATTCAACGGGCATTTTAGGCCTAAGGATGTTTTTTTAAATTTCTCTGTCACGCATATTCAATGTGAAAAACCTATCCGTTTTGAAATATTATACCTCTACCTAAATTTTTTCAGAAAAAAATTTGAATCGCAAATGTAACTAATGGTTGAAATACTAAAATTAATGAGTAAGAGAAAACAAGATTATTCAAACGAGTCTATTCAAGTTGATTAGTAATTCATTAAAAGTAAAATCAATAGAGAAATATATATAAAATTGTTATTCTCAACTCGATTGTCGAACAGGGATAACAGGCGTCCACTTCAAAATATAAGTTGTAAGGCAAGAAATGGTTTCGATACAACAATGAGGAAAAGCTTTTCTTACCCTCGGGCGGTCGACGCGGCACGTCCTCGCATGCCTAATTTAATCCACTGCTTATTGAAATAAAAACGACATAGGTTTTCGACAGGTGCCGCGGGGTGCCACCGGTGCGCGGGGGAGGTGGGTCACAGGTGGCCACGATGGTCGCAGCGTCGTTAAAATTTACATAAAGTCTCAATCCACGACGACGGGCGACGCTGCCCACCCTACGTTTATGCTACATTTAGTAATTTTATGATAATTTTGAAAACCGTACCGCCACCCATCGCATTATACTAATAGAGGAATTCTCCCGAGGACGACCGAAAAAAAGTCGAGGGCCTTCAAAAATAAAGTTTCGGTTAATAAATCGCGTTCAACGTGAAAAGGAAATAAATTTTTGGGAAAAATTAATAGCAGATGTGTTGTTGAGTTGCATGGGACGGGGGCTGCACAAGGGTGGGCAGTTTGTTAGTGACTTTGAAACGTATAAATCTAGTCGTTACGTTTTGTTTTTTTTTCGTGTTTTTGATTAATGGCCCATAAAATCAAAATATTAATATTTGGGTAGTCAAAACTTTTCACGTGCTCCCTGCTAATTTCCCTCTGACGTTGTTGGGGAAATGAGGGTGCTTTGTGCCCTTGTTTCTAATTACGAGCGTGCGAGTGCCGGTATTTATTTATAAAATAAAATTGTTGTTTTGTGAATTTATTTCAAATCCTTTCTATATCAATAAATAATAGATACCTACATATGTTTATTTTCATATTTCAAACTATTATCCAACACAACTTTACATTTTTCTTTTATTTAACTTTCACTTTTTATTATAAAATATTTAATTTTGCAAGTATTTGATGTTTCTTTGCAGAATAACAACATTATTAGATTATAACATAATAATATATCATTATAATTAACAATAACAATTTTTGAAATCTTTAAAGATCTAGAAAATATGGAAAAATAATACTGACTTCTTTGTTACAGTCAAACCTGACCCACCTGCCGCGCCATGAATTCGTGCCTGGAATTGGCATGGGTGTCGCAAAGTGCCCGTACGACCCTGCAGACAATTCTACAGCATTGTGGGTCGAAAGAGGCAACCCTGGAAATCTACCTGCGTTATACTCCGGCACAAACGCGGAATTTACCAAAGCAGATACTGTCATCTTCAGAACGGACCTTCATAACTTGACGAGTGGAAGACGGGAGTTTAGCTTCAAGAGGACACTGAAATATGACTCGAAGTGGTTGGACAGTAAGTTACTTTTTATATAAACTATTATTTGACACGCACACATTACCATCCCATACATATTGCGACAAAACACAAAATCAAAATAGTGCAGAGTGACTCAGTGCATCAAGCAAATAGGGCTGTCACAATCAAATCAATATCGAAATGAATGGTATCATCACTGCTCAACAATCAGCGAGTATCCAATAACCTCTGCGCACCCGGTAATAATCAGGACAAATGTTACAATTATCGACATTTACGCAATTTACACGGGATACGGCCCTGTTTGTGATTAAACAATCGAAATTAAACTGTTTACACTCTAACGAGCACGATTCTCTGATTCTTGCATGGTTGATTCCCATTAGTGTACCTTTCTAAAAGCTTTTATGTTATATTTTTAAATTAACTTATCTGGCATATTAAATTAGCAGTCCTTTACAGACTGGATGGTAGATATCATTTTTAGACTTTATGCTTACCACATTAGAACACATCATCATTTACCCTGGTGAGGTTGAGGTGGAATATATGGCCTATTCACAAAAAAATATAATTTTCGTTATTTTCATTTCAGTGTTCTTTATATTGATTCTGTGTGATCAACCCGATTAATATTTTAAAAAGATAATACTTGCAAATAATCATTCAACTTAGGTACCTACTTACCGCATATTGAAAATAAGAGTAACTTACAATTTCCATTATTTTTGATAATGAACATTATTTATATAAACAAAAGTAAAACTCTGAAATCTAAAATTACAAGAAATAATGAGACCAAGGCAAATATTAGAAAGACGATAACTACACCAATTTCGCTACATAACGAGCCAAATTGATTTGATTTTAAGAGGAAATTTGAATCGGAGAAAACGGGAATAACCCTTTCGGCCGTTAATTTGTCCTACCACAGTAACAGCAAAATAGAAATTACGCCAGCACAAATTTGCTTAATTTCAGTTAATATTGCTTTGTTCATTCTACTATCCTTTACTGCTAACATTTGAAATGCCAGTAACAGTTAATTATTTTCCTTTAATTTTCATCCCTTCATAATGGTGCCTACATCTTTAAGCTGTCACCTGCGCCCTATTTGTTATGTAAAGTAAAAGGTTTTACGTATTTTAAATAAATAGCATTTGTGCGTATTACTACAACTTTGCTCACTTGTAAAATGTAAATCATAAAGAGGACACAACTATTTAGAACCGAAATTAACACTGTCTTCTAAATAAATAAATTTTCACTTTGATGATGATTACTTTCTCGTATCCATATAAGTTTACTCGAGTCCTCGCAAAATAGCAACAGTCATGAAAACAATAACACTAGTACATTATTTATAACTAGATTCCGCCCCGCGATTTCACCCGCGTTCCCGAGGGATCTTATGTTTTCCCGGGATGAAAAGGATCCTATATGTCTGTGTGTATAATCTAGGTTATAAACTATCATGTTATTTCATCCAAATCCGTTCAGTAGTTTTTGCGTGAAAGAGTAAGAAACATCCATCCATCCATACATACAAACTTTCGCATTTATAATATTAGAAGGATGTTTTAACACATCCCTATTATTCCTTATGATCGTACAATCTTACAAGTAGATTGAAACGCTCCTTGTTTCCATATTCAACAAAAAAAAAAACAAAAACACCTTTAATCTAGACCATACATCTAGGTTTTATCGTCGGTGTAATACATTTATCAAAGCATTAGGTATACTTGATCGTTAAATAATTCCACGTCTTACATATTCATCAACAAATGGCCCGGTTTATCGGCACTATTAATTATGATGAAGCCAAATTTATAGCGGTAATAATTTTAGAAGACCCGAAACCTTATTAAAGTTCATTAGGTATAGCAGCCATGCAAGCAGGCGTACGCCGGGTATGATATTCTACAATAAGAATAGAGATATTGGTGCTCGGTAATCCCTAACACGTGTCTATTTCAGACCACGTCGACAAATAAGTACATTTTAATCCAAACTATGCCGTCCCGCATGACATAATTGACACCCACGGCTCCATCTAATATTTATTGCACATCACACAGAATAACAGCAATTTGATAGTGTAGAATTAAACATGATTGTGGGAACCAGCTTGCAATACTGTGAATACATAAAATTTATGTCGGTCCGTAGGTTACATAATTAAATATAATGATGTGGGGAAGTGAGAATTGTTACAAAATGTGTTTAATTTTAATAATAATTTTATTTAATGTTAGTTGCCAGTTGTAATGTGAGTTGAAATTATTAATTAATGAAGGGTTAATAAAACGTATGGTGTAAGTTTAAGATAGGCAAATAAACCGTGTTTAGCATAAAGGTTTACAAATTTTAAAAAATAACCTATTAGTATCATATTTTTAAGAGTTTCACGAAGGGAGTAGATTACTGGAATGTTTTTCTTTTTAATTATTTATTCTGGATCTTAGAACTTTAATCTAGACTTAATATGTAAAATTTACTGATCAGAGTTCTTTCTTTCTAGAACCAAATTTTGTGGGATCCTTCGACGTTGGTGAATACGTACTTTTCTTCTTCCGTGAGACTGCTGTAGAGTATATCAACTGTGGCAAGGCAGTATACTCGAGAGTAGCGCGCGTCTGCAAGCAGGACACTGGAGGCAAGAACATACTCAGTCAGAACTGGGCTACCTACTTGAAAGCTCGGCTCAATTGCAGTATTCCAGGAGAATTTCCATTCTACTTCAATGAAATCCGTAAGTTGTGTGTCTTGTAACATTTTTTTCAAGAACAAATTGGACAAGAATGGCATAAGACAAAAGTGCATAATTGGGTCCTTTACGATATTACTTGAGACGTAGAGTACAGTTACCCTATTATCCTATTTAACTATTACATTATTTATAAAATTAAACTAAACTCTATACATTACCAATTCTAAGCTCAACACTGTGTACATTAAAGACGCATCCAACCGCAATAATTCAAAATACACCTATTCCGTAGAGCTAGCTATTAACGCTCGACTCGTGTTAGCGTAAACGTAATGGCGCTTGAACGGACATGTAAATAACGTTGCTATAGCAAATACTGAGCACTTGAGTACCTATTACATTCTCATGAGTTATGCACGTCAGGTAGGTAGAGGGGGGCGCGTGAAAAACCGTAGCGAAACCCGAACGAAACGCGTTAATATTGGATGAACACAGTCTGTGAGGACCGGGGCCTTCGGGCAGAGCGGAATCAGCTAGACTTTGTCGTTTAAATCGCACTATGCACTTTTAAATTTGGAGTTGGAAATGTTTGCTCGAGATTGACAGTCAATATTTGCGTGTTTGAAGATAAGGTTAAGGAAGTCAACAAGCTTGGGTAGTTCAGTCACAGTGAGATTGGCAAGACCGTCGTGTTCAAAAATATTGCACTTTACATTGTAAATTTAAATCGATTTAAGTTTATTTTATATTTTATTAATGTTGATTTCAAATAACCTTCAAAAGTGTACAATCATTTTGTTTGAACTGGGTCCCGCAGATTTACCCGCGTTCCCAGGATAAAAAGTTGTCTATATTCCTATACCTTATCTTTATGCTAAAAATCACAACAATCCGTTGTTTTGCAGTAATTAATAACAGATCAAGAAAAACATTTTTATATTTAATAGTAGGTAGAAAGTTTTTTAAATCGTATTAATTTGATAATTGTCTACAATTTTGGAGAAACTAGTAAATTTGTTGCACTAACTCTTGGTGACATCGAGATATGAAGTTGAGCACCCACAATTATAACAATTTGATAGCCCCCCCCCCACCCATAAGTACACATTCTGTACTGATACCCATAAGTTTGGACAACTTAGAGCAGATTAAACGACGTAACATTTTGCTTCAATTTAATGTCTGTTATCTTATAGTTTAACATTAATTTTGAATTTAAATTACTTTTAATAGGATATCTTTGTTTTACACCTGAGTGGTGTCCAAACTTGATATACACTTCAACTTAATTTAGAGACTTTATAAAGGTACCTTCAACTTTTTCAATTAGCTTAACTTATTTAATGGAATTAACAAGAACTTTTGCATTATTATTTTATTAAACTAAAATATAAGTCTAATGTAATATATATAATCTATAGATATTTTTAAAACAATCGTTATGAAAACGAAACTAAAATGACCTCTCTTTCATTTATGGGAAACTAAATAAGAATATTATAGGGCGTAGAATACTAATTGGATGGAAATAATAATAATTACAAATATTTCCTAGTCCCATACAAATGATGGAGTCAATGACCGTCCAGCAATGGACATCTTTCGGCTGCTATGATGATAATGATGATGGGGCAATTTCTACGTAGGCCTATTTCCACCATTGACGAATGAGAAACGTTTATAAGTTGGGTGTATATTAGTTGTATATTCGGACACAGTATCATTTATTTTATCTATTCCTGCCATTTGTTAAATATTTTTAAATTTTTCAGTCTACGTTGAACTAATATACCTATAATATATTTTCATTAACAGAGAGTATATACAAAGTACCTGGCGACGATAGCAGATTCTATGGAGTATTTACTACCGCTTCAACTGGCCTTATGGGCTCAGCAATCTGCACGTTCACTATCAGTGATATCCAGAAGGCATTTGAAGGAAAATTCAAGGAACAAGCTTCATCCAGCTCTGCGTGGCTTCCAGTCATCAGCAGTAAAGTGCCCGAACCGAGACCTGGGACCTGCGTCAATGATACTGCATCTTTACCTGATACCGTGCTGAATTTTATCAGGTTAGGTTTTTTATTATTATATTTCTTTTATTTTATTAGTCATGATTATTAGGGGAAAATATATGGTTCCTAATCTATACTAAATATAAAGCTTTTTTTTGTTTGAACGCGATAATTTCTGGATTTATCAGTCGGATTCGAAAAATTATTTCACAAATAGGATGTTACATTATCCCCAAAGGTTATAGGCTACTTTTTATCCCTGATATTCGCTCTTACCTTACCGATATCCAATTCCGGGAATGTATATCTCTAATAATTTCAACCCGTAGGTATTCATTTTACCAAAGTTGATTACATGTTTTGGGTCTAATCTGAATAAAACGAAAAGAAATTAGGGTACAATTGAGTTATGTTTCCCTTCTTCACTCATCTGTACATAAATGGAAAATTAATCTAAAAATAGTAATTCGTTGGAAATAGCAGTTGTTATTGGCATATTTTAGTGGTTTCATAAATATAATGTTTTAGATATTGAAACGATTTTATTTTTATTTATAAAATGAGCGTAAGAGCTAACAAAAAAAAAATGAAAAAAATGCTAGAAAACAAATGAAACGGATTTAATTTATTCAACAAAAAACGTCTCGCGGACGGATACGTAAAAGAACAAAAACGCGCGAGACTGTCGTTATTGTAAAAACCTCGCTGGACGTAAACAAAGTAGAAAATCGTCACTTAAAAACGTGGAACACGATACTGTTGGTGACGACGAGGTCTCCAGCGAATCCTGAATTCCACGCTCATTGAAATCCACAGGCACTTTTATCTAGCGACACGTCCTGTTAATTATCCAACGCTCTCACCCTGAGAGCGTTCAATTATTTTTTTTCCCCGCTTTTCCACCATCCTCATGTGGAAACGTTGAGATTTTAACACTTCACCTGAACCAGTCTGCTAAAAATAGTTATTTTTTATTCATAACGATGGAGATTTTAATTAAATGAATGTGGTTTGTTGTCGGCACCTAAGTACTTAATACCTCTAGTTTTATGTCGTATAACTTTATCATTGAGAGGCGATAGTCGTGTGCCAGTCGTTACTTCATTGTTGTCAACTTGCTTGCAATATTTCCGGTGCAAGATGACAGTATTAGAGCAACACCCCTCAGGAAATGCCTGATTATTATTATAAATTAAACATGAATATGTGTCATGCTTATCAAACTGACAGCTATTCAAAATCTTACTTCTATTAATCCTATTCTATCCTATTACTATATACTAATAGTATAAATGTGAATGTATGTATGTGAAATTGTAGCAAAACTACTATACAGAATTAGATGAAACTTGGCAAATATATAGATCCTATCCTAGAAAAACATAAAGGCCACTTTTTTTCTGAGAAAACATAAGATCACTTGAGAACGTAGGAAACCGCGAGGCGGAAACTACTATAATAAAAATAAATATTTTTTTTATGTGAGGATGTGAAGATGTTTTTTACTCTTTTATGCAAAAACTACTTAATCGACTTCGATGAAACTTGGCACATAGATAAATTATACCCTATTATAATATACATAAAGGCTACTTTTTATTCCAAGATATTAAAATAAAACAAACCTCGATTGTTCTCAGATCACACCCTCTAATGGATAGTGCAGTATCGCACGAGAACGAGAAACCCATTTACTACAAACGGGACTTGTTCTTCACAAGGCTGGTCGTGGACAGAGTAAAGGTGGACATGATGGGACATCAGCTTGATTATACCGTATACTATGCTGGCACCAGTGAGTACAAATTTTGTTGGAACACCTTATTTTCAGATTTTTTAATGAAGTTAAAAGTAAGTTTATACAGGGATTTTTTAATTTAGTTGCAATGATATACTGGGACCAACTATGAAATGTCGAAAATAATTTAAAACTTTTAAACGATTTCACCTAGCAAGGTTATTGTTTTAAATAATTCACTACTACACTTTTTATAACGTTCATTATAACATTTAATAACAGAATCAATATACTTAGGTATATGCATCATACCGTAAAATGAGTTACTTGAATAGATAATTACATATTAAGTTCTATACCTCTATAAAGACCTTTACATAAATTTTAGAAATCTACTTCTAGTTGAAGAAATTGAGAACGACTTTACTTTATGCTTAAACCATTTAAGGAGTATTTAGTCACATAAAGTTATAAACTTTTAGTTATAAAGTTTACAGACAAATAATTACAGTCGTCTAACAAAGAAGTCAGAGTTTCTCAAAAATAAAGCACCCGAAAATTGTCGCACGACGAGTGTCAACGTTTGAAACAATTAGCAAATTCCAACACGCACACCACCGCGACGGACAATCACAACGCGGACACGAGAGGACATAAAATTTCATAAAAGCTCACGAATTAAAAAATGCCTTCCCACAGGGAAATTAAAAAGTGGCGGCGAGTGAAAGTGGCATAAAGGCCATAATTCGTCTCCTCCGTAACGGTCGGACGTTTGGACTTTCAGTCTGAATGCCATCGGTGTTTTACCTACACTGCGTTTATGTAGCTATGAGACAGGGGTTTAGCTCAAAACATGAAAAACCGATTATACAACGTTGCAAAATAGCGTGCAAAAAGGCTATAGTGTTAGGCATTTTTTGTACCTACTTCAATTTTATTGACTCCTAACAAGCTAGCAAAAGCTTTATTAATTCGTGAACATCATTTAAAAAATCAACGATGATTGGCACGACCGAATACAGCTTTTGTTTTTATTTTTATTTAAAACATCATATTCTGACATGTTATCAACACTAAAATAGATCTTTTTATTTGTATTTGTATATGGCAACTCTACCTTAGTTAACCCTACCTTTAGTTTTCCACAAAGTTTTGCGCAGAAAATATTCAAGATGGTATGACAGAGTCACAGAAATATATGTTGACGTTTATGTCCGCATTTTCGTAGCTGGTACTACGGCGTAGACACGTAGCGATGTTGAGCCTCGCTGTAGACCACAGAGACTGCACGTCACATTTCCACAGCCGCATAAATTCGACCCGGGCTGCCACAGCTCTAAACAACGCCTCCAAGTGGTAATTTTCGCCAATGTTGTTGCAATTTTCGCCAATTTTCCTCGAAATCGTTCCCGACCAAACCGCCCTGCCGCCGAGTGGATTAAACTCACGTAGATATCTAACGAAGGGGGGTTCGTTTACGGAACAACTTTTACGAAAGGAGAAGCTACGTTTGAGTTGGCGTTTGAAATGCTTGTGTGTCGAATATTAAATTGTTTAAACGTTACCTTTGACGTTCCTTCGTACCACATCCACGTACCATAATAATTACTCTAACTTGATCTGCACAATATAACTTTGTTTTGATGTTCTAAGTCTACAAGTTAAACTTTTCACGGAGTGCTAACTTGCTCTTGTTTGATTACAGTAACTCAAACTAAAACTCAATAAATGCAACTGCCAAGCCAGATCCAACATAATAAATGGTAGTGTATTTAAAACCACAGAGGAAAGAGGGGACGTCCGAAAATTCGTAGCGCTCTTAGTTCACTATTATTAACACTCGAGCGCAAAATAAGTTGCACGAAATTCCGTCACAAAGAGCTCGAGGCGTCCCGTGAAAAAGGACAGTTTACTCTTTCAATAAAGAGTGCGCTGGCGTCTACTGCGGTGATATTGCCTCCCCGCTTAGTCCATTTTGAGTGCTTACCGCGTTATAATATGCATTAAACTGGTCGGGCGCGAGCGGAAAGTTGTAGCGCCGCTCGAGGTGCTAGCAGACAATGAGAAATGAGCGTATGATGCTCCCGCAATGCGGGCCCCTCTTCTCGCCTCATTCCATTTGTTTTATCACGCCTAAATCACTGTTGCCAGACAACTTTTGAACGCCGCACCGAGGTTGATAAAAGTTTGACAGCGACTGTCGTGTACACACCCAGAGATCGTGTTTGTCAATGAAAGGGAGCTGAGGTATCAAAGACGTTAAGAGTATTTAGAAGTTAACGATGTTAATTAAATTCACGTCGACGCCGCGACTCTTCAGTATCAAGGGTGCCTTTGTAAACAAACGCACATATTAATCTAAACGTATCGCGTGAATACAGACTGTGTTAAGTTAACAAGAAACTCGAGACGTACCTACTCATTTGTTCTAAAAACAAATGAAAAATGACGAGTACAAAATACCACCATTTTACTGTGAATGTTGGTGCAATGGAATAGAGAACAGGAATACAGGAAATCAAATTCTGGACTAGGGGTTAGCTTTGACGTCATATGCGGGGATGTGGAGCTGCTATTAAAAACCATTTAAAATTCACAGAAGGCCTAACTGCCGAATTGCCACTGGAAACATGATAGCAATCTGTTGACGTAATTATGTAAGCTCAAAGTGGCAAAATGTTTAATCCTTTGATGTTTGCCAATTTAGTTTAGGACGTGATAGGTTAGGATAAATGCAAAACAAGGATCACAAATTTATATGCCTCAGATACTTTATCTTTAAAATCTTGTTTTTATGCCAGCGATTATTCAAGCTTCAACGTAGGTACCTATTGATAAAAAATAAGTGTAGTATATAAATTCATATGTGTATTGTTTACTAAACAGGTTAAATAAATGGCTGAGCATTAAAATTCTCTGAAGTCTAGCTACTTAGCTTTATTTACGACGCCTGCAAGAATAATGTGGGTAATAATTTATAAAATAACTTACCTTGCATAAAATGTAACGATACGCAGGGAATATCGCTGTTATAAGTATCGGAAACCCATTTGCCTAAGTGCATGAAGTCCAAGTTTTGCCATAAACATGAATTGCGGTCTATGCAAAATGATATGTTAAGGTAAAGCATACCGCCGCTTCGTACATCTGATCTCATGCAACACAGCTAGCTAACGTTATTTACTACAAGCCGATGTAACTAGTACAATCATGCCAAGTACCTGTAACATACAGGCAGAGATCAGAAATATCCCCAACGTAGCATAGCTTCGTGCTTCATCGACGTGCATTGCCCACAGGACGAAAATGAACAATATTTATTGCCTAGCAGCGATACGATATGCTGGAACGGAATTTCCGAAGTAATTTATAGTTTGCAACACCTTACCTTTTGTAGCTCCATTCTGAGGTTATTCCATGCTTCTATATATTTTAGCTCAGGTAAGTATACGCTACTATAGGCTATAATTCAAATTCCTTACGACGCTTTTTAGACACTATTAATGAATTCGGCATAAGGAGAAAACGTTACGCAATGCAGTGTCTTTTGACGGACAAGCGAATAGAATGAGCATCAATTGAAATTAAAAATTAATTACTTATTCAATCACAAGAATAGTCCTGCCTGGGGAAAATTCTATCCGGATTCGTCGCGCAGCGGCCGAAAGCGATTTATAAAACGATCGCGCTTTCACACAAACACAAGGCAATTAGTTATACCTATAATTAACATTCAAATCGCGTCCAACGGGAATAAACATTGATTTTTTATTCCCCCAAAACTGGAGGGAGAGGCCGCGGTCCCGAGCGAGATTGGGAATACTAATGTGTTCACTTTTGAACGCTTATTCGCGCCCTGCTAACGGCACCCAACGTTTTTTGCATAAAACATCTCATCAAAGGATTGCTTAGGTCCCGCAGTATATTGAATATCAAAAGGTGCACGAACGAGAAAGTTTCAGGGGGTGGTTCGGTCGCGGCATCCCTAATACCGGCCACCGTAAAAGCCACCTTTAAAAATACACCTTTCAAACGTGTTCCGAATAATCGGTCGTTTAACAGCTACACACAGTTTTTCATACATCGAATAGGTATACACTATCCATAAATAAACGTTGGAATAATCTGGTATTATATATAGGTATATATTATTGGACATAGCTTTTCATAGATTTTATTTGTATTGCAGACACTTAAGTTTTGTTGACATATTTTGGTTTGTTCTTGCAACTGACACACAGTATTTATTTAGCCATCGAATAATTTTCTTTATTTTTTCAAGTTTCAAATATTTAAAAAACTTTATTAAAATAACTGATGTTGGGGGTAGTGACAAATAATGTATTAGTCTAAAATAAAAATATCAATTGAATACGTAAATAGAGTATCTAAAAGGGTCAGAAGCCTATTCTTTGATAGTCACATAAAATTTTGAGCAACGAATCTCATAAAAATCAGCCGAGCGCTTGTAGGCAAACGTTAAAAAGCCACGTTCTCCGATTTACGGCGTCTATAAAATACATATTGCGATTCGTGATAAAAGTCTTTACCAAATTCGCTCATACTGCCAATCGCAGAATTTATCTAACTTGTTTCATAGAATTTTAGCCTTCGGTCAAGATCTTTATTCTAGTCCATATATAATAGATATATTTTCAATTAATATATTAAATGTTTTATTCAGTATTTACTGAAATTGTAAGTAACGATAATAATACTGTGCTTTGCAAACATATTACTTGATATTACGGACGGTAAAATAAATAGGTACCTACTGGCTGAAGATGTTTCTCCGCAGAATAACAGCGAAAACGAATAAATGTGGGCGCAACATTAAACATATAAAACGTGAAAGGTAAAAAATGTCGCGGTGTAAAATTGGGATGGGGAAACCCATCCGATCTGTAACTGGTAAATCTATACGTTAAACGCGGACTTTTTTTTATGAAAAGCAATAAAGATGTTAGAGCTACTTTGTGTTTGAGAATTTATACCACTTGGAGGAATAAAACTTATATTGTTCGGGGATCGCAAAAAAGTTTTCACTTAGGCCTGTCGAAGCGAAATCTTTATTGGATTGCGGGATTATTTCTTTTGAAACCGCTGTTAGGGCCGTCGTATGGAAAATAATATGAAAAAATTATAATTAAAGAATGAAATTCATTTTATTGACTTCTGAAAAATACTCATTTTATTATTTTTGGAAGTATTGATAGAAACTATAATTTTAGTGTCTATATAAAGGTCAAACCGAATGGACTAAAAGAAAAAAAAATGTTCTCGAATTCCTAATTATTCTGCTCCAAATATGTACTATGTGGAGTGACCAAACTTTGTGGTGACTTACTAAATAATTTTTCAAATTTAGAAAATCGCGGAAAACTAGTAAACCCTATGGAAGTATCAGTTACTTTTATATTGCATTAGAATATCATTGTAAAAAAACCTTTGGAATTTTAACTAAACACTTTTACTGACTATGATGATAATAATATAAATCGCGTAATGTTACTCAGCAATAGTTCCCTTTGGTTTGACATTCACCAACAAGATTTCCTTGTTTGGTATTTTCGGACAGTATTTCCTTATGAAATTCGTTATTGTTTAGGCAAGGGCGGTCCGTCGGGAGCGGACCCGTCCGTTCACGTCTAATGTGGGATTGTTTAATTATTTCGCTCGGGCCTACCGTGATCGGAATTAATCACTATAAGTAAATTTATTTATAGACCGCCACGCCACCGCGCCGCGGCGCGCTGAGATCGTAGATATGTCAATAAAGTTAACTGTGAGTAATTACATTTAAGGTTTCGTAGGATTACACATAAATAACATGAAAAAGTTACCTTTACTAAAGTAAACTTCACTTCATATTATAAAACAAATTCCCTCTCCGCGTCTGTCTCTCGGTTTGCGATAAACCCAAAAACTACAGGACGGATTTTCATGCAGTTTTCACCAACGATTCATAAGAAAGGTATAAATTTGTTTAGATTTTCTGTAAATTGGTTGAAATATAATTATTGAAGATGTCGGAATAAATCAGCTCCCACACCGTGCGAAGCCGGGACGTGCTCGAGTATATAATAAGTAGCAGTATAAAACTCACCATCGAATAAATATCGGAAAGTTGATCGATAAGTCACTTGAGCCTTGTTTTACAATCAATCAAGTTAAAATGAGAAAACTTTTGTAGCCAAAAGAAGTAACTGCCTAATCCCATTACGCTTACGCTTTTGTAATATTTCAAACCAATAATCTTGAATAATCATTTATTTTAACTAATACCTATCAATAATGATCGATGTAGACGTAAAAAGAATATGAACACAAGAATTAGTCGTCGAATTAGTAATGAGATATTTTAGTCACAATCTCGAATGGCTGCAAACTTGAATCAATCAGCCCGCTACGAAGTACATCCCGCATCTCAATATTAGTCTCCCACATTACGTACCGTCACGTCTTAAAGCTTAAAACATGTAACTGTGCTCGTAAACAGATTTGAGTTGGAGACCTTGTACTGCCTCCCCACATTTGCTTGCAGACAAGTTTGTTGAATGCTTTCCCGTGTACAGCTATTATAGTATCAAGATATCTACTTACTTATGTATCAAAACAATGAGCTTTAGTGAAGTAATATACCTACTATTTGGTTTTATTTCAGTTTCAGAATCATTCTCAGTTTACACATTTTTACAACTACAAAATAAAAAAATAAGAGTGGTTTAAAATTCAATGTGGTCTTACAGCTCGGCTAAAGACTAAGGTTTTGATACCATGGTTGGGTAATTTTTATATTTTCGTTTAGAAGAAGAGAAAGAATAGAATGAGACTGCTGTTAAGTCAAATGTAGGTTTCACTAATAAGACCTATGCCTTCTTTTTCGGGGATAATTGGGAATGGGAGTTGAAATAATATAAAATATAATGCTGAACAACTCCTACACTGGGACCAACTAGCAATTTGCTTAAAAGTTTTTCGTTAAAGTTTTTTTCATACATGTAGATATGAAAAGTATAAAATTATTTTCACGCTTTCAGAGTTGATTCCAAATTTAAAGTTGTTCAGTATGATAAACCTAAAGTAGGTTTCAAAAATATGGCTTCACAAAGTATCCAATCCAATCCACCAGCTTATGATACCTACCTACATAAAATCATTAGAGATAGCATCATCAACCTAATCCTACACTTACACGTTCCAATTAGAAAGCCTTCGTATATTAAGGAAACATAATTACTGGTAGTTGTGACGTCAATCACAACCACTGCGTTCTGCGTGTGCGAAACTAATGGGTTTTGGTGTCAGGCTGATGTCGCCTGATGTTGCTTATTGCTCTAATTCTACTAGTTCCACTGGAAAATCAACTTGTGTTAAGTACACCTGCGATTGCTTAGTTCAGAAATGGATCTTGCAGTACCAAACTAGTTCTTATATATCCCAACAAAAAAATGTTATAGGTAGGTATTATACGTTCATCTTCTAGTATTTGCATAATAAGCTTATCGTTGGACAAAATTTCATGTCAAGCATTTCTAATGAAAAAGTTGAGAAATAATACCTCTGCTAGTTTTTTAGATTTCTTGTATTTTCGTATAATATTATATCGCACGAATGGAAATTGAATGTAATACAGAAAACGTTACGCAAAATTAAGGATTACTTTCCTCAACTAGCATAAAATTAAAATATCCTGTAACGAAACGAGCTTACCTATGGATTTTAAGGGTTTAGACTTGCTGATGAGGTCATTTTAAATTCAGACGTAGCGAACGTGGATATGAATATCCACTAAATACAAATTCTAAGTCTTTGAATATAACCTTTTCATTTACAAAATTTTGATGCATAAAAACTTTCATGTTGTTTTTTCCATAGGCGAAATTATTTTTCTAAGAAAAATCGCCGTTTAGACTCAAATACCTACAGTTAATTTTCTATGATGAGATATTGTTGAATAACATGCACAAATATTCGCAATGTCTATGTTTGACTTTAATTAGGCACTAATAAAGACCCTGATATAAATTACTGATTTATAGTTCCACAACTGTAACGTAACGAGTAACAACAATAATACAAGGCTGTGCCGTCTTAGAGCAAATGCGACATACTGCGACACGTACGCATTTGTATTGTACGTAACCCGGTTAGGTAATTTCAGTACATGCCTCTAATCCAATTAGCTATTAAGATTCGTGGCCCGAATATTAATTCTATCCTGATTCGACCGCTTTGTAAGGAAGCTGGAGGGTCGCCGTGACCTTATGTACACGAATGGCACGCTTTCGCACAACTAACGCTTGCGATGACGATTGTGTTCACAAATATAGCTTTGCGGAACTTTATTCTTAGTAGACTGTTGAACCTTTAAGTCTTTCTTAAAATTCGATGATTCTATTTATAATTTTCTCGATTAGTTAGCGTTAGGTATGTCAAAATCATTTAAGTAGAGTCATGACTTTGTAATTTTCTATTTATCACATTTTCACCAACACATCCATTGAAAATATAATTTAATACTGAGACAATATTAAACTTATATAATAAAACAGCTTAGAGAAAATTCTTCATAAAGCAGCATTGTACAGTTAAGTAGAAAACTTTTCAACGTTTCTATCCAATTTCGAAACTCCTTTTGACTAACACACTATCGTTTAAGCTTTCGTGACTTTTGTTCCCGACGAGACAGATTAATTGGTGCTATCACTTGTCGTGCCCTATAATTTATCACATAGCTAAACAAGCTGTTGGAAATGTACACCATTCAGTTGACAGTTAAGTAGTGACTTTTCATTTAAAACGTGAAGTTACTGAATGGCGATTTGTGTCTAATGAGGTAAGATTATCAAGATTGGTGTCAGTGAAATCTTAAATAGCGGTGATTTAGAAAACACCTTATCACATACTGGATCTTTGATTTTAAAGACTTGTTTGTGGACGTGTTTGTAACATGGAAAAGTTTGTGTTTGACCAAATCAAATTCCACTATTGAACAATAATAAAAAATACATGATAACCCAACATATATTTTTCAATAATAATGCCACAAAGTTATTCCATTATTTTTTATAATTATACCAATCACTCATTGCTCTCACACCAACCTATTTTGAAATGAAAATTTACTGAAGATTTAAAATTCTCTTAGAATAATTACTGCTTAATTTGCGTCATTATGTGAATTAGCGAATCATTAGCACTCAATTATATTATTAATGCCGATTGAGTGGCGGCAAACATCCAACCCCTTGAAGATCCTGTTAATTGCCGCCGGAATCTAATATACCAATGGAATTTCCTTAAGCACTCTATGTTATTATTAATAGCATATTATACGAGAAAATATCAACTGAGATTATAAGTAATATTATTATTTATACTCATATCTATATGGATTATATAGAAAAATACAATACAATATATAGAAAAAAAAATTTGACCGTCAGTTGATAAAATATTAAAAAAATATGTTAATTAATAAAATAAATATTATATTAAAAATATAAGTTAATATAATTATATGAGTATATACCGTTTAAATTAGATAACAGACAGGAAATAAAGTTCAGTGGCAAATGGAGTAAAAAAGTGTCTACAAAACTTTTGCTCCCCATGGATCCCCAAATGCAAATGGATCATTAACATCTGTTGCAGTTGGCTTTTATTCCTGGATATGTGCCAATTCTTAGTAAAACGTAAAACATAAATAAATATTTATCTATACAAATTGATATACCTATTACAATATGTGTACCTATATTTTCCTATTGTTACAGATGAAGGAAAAATCCATAAAATTGTACAATGGGCCCGTAACGGTGACAGCCAATCGGCATTGCTCGATATATTTGACGTCACACCCGGAGAACCAATTCAGGTAAATGATTTGAATTTGTGACCTCACACCACTATGGTATTGTTATTTAATTTATCAATAATTACTGTCATATGTGACCATATTTCCTGTGATCATTCAAATGGGATTTTCCTGAGTAACTGAATTTTTATGCTTAGTCGGATATCTTTATTTATGGACAAAAAAAGATATTCCGTTTGTCCCAAGCTTTAATTTGAACAGCCTGAGCTTGCCTCTTTTTAGGTGCCTACCTACATGTATCATATAAGTCATAATAAAAGAGCGCTTTGCTCGGGACTATACTTAAGTCTAGATAACAAATCCCTGAACAAGGGATTTGCCTATGTAACATAATGACGGTTTTGCGTATCTAAAGAAACTAGTATGCTATTGAAGCTCTACGAGAACCCATCTATGTATTGAAAACTATTTTTGTTCAGGTACTGTCTAACAAAAATAATTGTGTGGCATTTTAATGATGAATTTATTAAGGCGAATGTTTGATGTATACGCAGTCAATGAGCCTTAGTGAATGTTTAATATGTAGGAACATATACAGGCTTTAAAATTTGAAATCAAAATTAAATTACGTATTATAACAAATATACGTCTTATTTTATTAAATTTTCATAAAAATAAATGTTTTTATGACTTTATGGTAGATATTGAGTATTTCACATGACGATGTTGACTTTAAATTGAAAACGGAAAGTATGATTTTGATGAACTAGCTGTCTCCCGCGATTTCACCCGCGTTCCCGGTAAACAAAGTACGTAGCCTATGTCCTCCATGTCATAGGCTATCTGCGTGCCAAGTTTTGCGATCGCTTTAGTAGTTTAGGTGTGAAAGGGTAATAAACAAACAAACTCACTTTCTGATTTATAAATATTAGTTAAGATTCGAAGCACCAGAGCAACTATGATATTATTATTTTGATTTGAGTCAGTGCAATAAAATGATTTTGAAATTATTGTATACAGGCAATGGCCATATCTCGAGTCCACGGATCCCTATACGCGTCATCAGATAGGCGAGTGTTGCAGCTGCGGCTTGCGTTGTGCGCGCGCAGGTATGACGCTTGCGTGCGGTGCGCAAGAGACCCGTACTGCGGGTGGGACCGGGATGCTGGCGTTTGTAGAGAATATATGCCTGGGTGAGTATAGATTTATCACGGCTTACATACATGAAAGTTGTATAAAAATAGAATTAAATATCTTGGGACATTCTTCACACACATTCTATCTGATTCCAAACTAACAGGTTTGTACTTTGAAATGATTATATTAGTTGTCTGATTTCCAATGCACAAGCTACTAAACAAGTAACAAGAAGTATAATCGTTTTAAAGTTTTTAACATACCTACTTAGTTAAGTCAATCCAAACATACGTTAAAACCATACTCTTTTCAATATACAGATTGATACAAGACGTGGCGAACGAAACAGCTGACATCTGTGATTCATCGATCGCTCGTAAAAGCGTATCCGCAACTTGGGGACAGAGCCTTCATCTTGGGAGCTTCGTGAAGATGCCGGAAGTCTTGCAGCCCAGAGCTGTCACGTGGTATCATTATTCTAGGGAGAAGGGACGACATCCTATCAGTTTTAAGTAAGCATTTGTTTATATTAATGTATGCCCTGAAATGTTGTCCATTAGACTTAAAGAGTTCTTCATGGATTATAAAATACGAGTACTTTTTTATACAACAATTAATTTACAATTTTATTTTACCGCCCCCACAATTTAATTACAGTTAAGGCACCTCTAAAGTAATTTCAGTCGTACTCCAGTGAAGATAAATAGATATTAAATGGCTTCAAACTTTTACGAAACACTTGAAACGAACACGCATGCAACGTTCATTAAAGGGTTTCCAAATCTTCTCTTATCGCACTTCCGACTGTACAATTAAAATGCAAGGGGAAACTTCGGAATTAACGCTTTGTTTACGAGTTTCTATTTAACCTATTTGCAAAGTAGGCCTGTTTCTGTACGTAGTTTCATAATGTAACGTTATATTTAATACTTGCTTCCGCCCCGTGGTTTTACCTGAGATTCCGAACGAACTTATGCTATATTGCTTTTCTTTTGCTTGGGATTAAAAGTATTAAAATGAAATACTTTCATGCAAATAGACCTTCACAGACACTTATGAATTGTCAGAGTCTAATGCACAGTTCGGAAGATTTATATTACATAAGTACAAGTTGAAGTTATTCCAATGTATGATATATATTTCAAGTTTCGTTCAAATTTGTTCGGCCATTACAGAGCACAATATGTGTAACACAGAAATTATAATATTACTAGCTTTTCGTGCTCGGCGTTGTCGCCCAGGTGATTTTATTGCGATTATCATAAAAATATACCACCCAAATTTCCGATTCTCTAACATTACGAACACAACAAAAAAAATTGCCTAATCGGTCGAGCCGTTCTCAAGTGATGCTTCGTCATACATGGCAATTGATTTTATAGACTTCATAACCTCACGTAAAGATTCTGAATGGAAAAATAATCTTGATTTCTTTTGTTTATTATTTTCCAGTAAACCGGAGAAATACATAGAGACATCGGAACATGGCCTGCTCATAATATCGGTGAATGAAGGTGATGCTGGCAGATATGATTGTTGGCTAGGTGGCTCATTACTCTGTTCTTACAACATTACAGTCGACACTCACAGGTACTCGGAAAAAAATATTTTAGGTTAAAGTTACCTTTATTATTTCTACGACAACTTTTATGACACGAATGTGTTTATTTTTCCTTTCAGATGTTCGCCTCCAGAGAAAAGCAATGAATACCAAAAAATATATTCAAATTGGTGTCATGAATTCGAAAAATATAAAACGGCTATGAAAACGTGGGAACGGAAGCAAGAGGTAATTTCGTTGCTACTGTTATAGAATTTGGCTTCCAACAATATTGTAGAGAATACAACGTAATTTTAGTTTTTCAACTAATAATGCATTTCTTCTGTTTCAGCAATGTGCAAGACAGAACGACTCAAATCAGAATACACATCCAAATGAAATCGTGTGATAGCTTCTGAGCATCGCCTATCTCATGTTTCAATCTGTAAATTATTACGCTGGCGTCATTCCGATACCGTACGTATCGGCTGGCCTCAAGTACTTCAACATATTCTCGTGAAAATCCGTCAAAATACATCCGCTCCAAATTCTCTATTAGCAAAATAGTGACTCAATAGATGTGTACGAGCTCAGGACTATAGTGTAACAAGTGACTTCCTCTAGCTTTTGTAAAGTTAAAAAGTGTAGTGAAAAATGACAAATACCTAGTTTTGCAACAGTGCTTTGTTCCAAACTCAACGGGAACATGAGAAGGTGATTGGACACTCAAAATTTTACGAACAATTTTATTAAATATAAAAATAAATGGAAAGATAATACGGGCGTTGTGCGTTGCTTTGTTGGTAATGTAATGTATAAAAAATATTAGGAAACGATTTACTTTTCAAATTGTACGCTTTGTTCGTTGGTTAAGTAAGGATAGTGAAATTGTTAAGATTTTATGGTTTAAAAATTATTTGTCCTCTCAAGGTTTTAAATTTTGTTTTAAATCACTATATTTTTTGATAGAGTAGGTTCATAATTCAGATTTAATAGACTGGAAACTACTTCTTTCTTTATTTTAAAATAAAATACACTTTAAGGATCAAAATTAGTTGTACGTTCTAAACTAACGATTCAAAATGATAAAGATACGAATTGCCGTGTTTCAATACACCGCGCAGTCGTAATTTGAAATCTCCGAGGGTTGTGGGAGGGTTTGCCTCATTATTTTTCCCCTATTTGTGTAAATAGTTACCTAATTTCGTTCGACTGTACCTATTATAAATGTATTTATAGTACGCACGTCCCTAATGGTAATGAATATAATTTAAGCCTGTGATATATAAGAACTCGTTTAGGAAAAATGTATTTTATTAAGTAATGATCGTGAATGTACTATTAAGCGCTAAATTTTCACTTATTATATATTATAGTAAAGTTTTCTTATAGTTTTCTGTTTGCGACACAAATTCTAGAGACTTAGGTTTTTTTTAAATACCATAATAGTCTTAAATATTTACAAATAGACATACACTCCATTCATTTCTTGTTAAATGTATCGCTAGGTACATAAAATATGTAGAATTATAATAAAATAGAAAAGGAAAATGGAAATCAAATTATAGAGCTAATAAAAGTCGTCAGTTGAGTAAATTATGTTTAAAAAAATCGTTTAGTTTTTTAATTGGGTATTAATATATGATTTATTTTGTTAAAAAATTACACCAACTTTGTTTGAAAATGTATAATAAAACATTTGGGTATGCTCAATATTATTATGCATTATAATTATAGCGGTTATTTAAAAAGCGTTTAAATTACTCAACAATTGAATCACTTGATAAGCAATTAAATATAAAATATATTTAAAATGTGTTTGGCAAAATAAACGAAGATAACAAAAAATTCAATAGTGCATTTGACTTATTTAATAATATTATCATCGTTCATAATTTACTCAACTGAAAAAATATGAATGATTTAGTCTAAATAACTTTGACTGTTATCAGTTTATCAGTAACGTATCATCCTCACTTAGTACATATTCAAAAGTTAATTCCATATCATGAAATTGTACGTACCTACCTAACTTGTACATATTATCGTATTAATCATCATCACATCAATAGTTATATATCTATATAGATATATGCAGCCGTCAAAATACAAATTGCTTTTATAAAAAGTACGTAAATATTTTTTCTAGACATTTATTAAAAAGAATGCCATAGTTAACGTACATACACCGTTAAAATCTAGTGTTTATTTTATTAGGACTCCCATACACGTACTACTAATTTTACCAGTAGATAGAGCGTTGTTTATAATCAAATACAAATAAGTTAACTTTAACTTGTGATGCAACCTGTTTGTGACTGTGAAAATTGAAAAAAAATTATATCAGTTCTACATGTACGTGTATATGTAAAAATATTAGTTTTACCTATTAGTAATTATTTGACAACATAAGAATTAATTTTGTTTAAAGTGGTACGTGGAGAAAAACCTTATTTTATCTAAATCTTTATATTGATAGGTACCTAAATCATTTCAAACATTCTTAAGTCATTTTAAATTAACCATAAACGAAATAAATTAAGTATCACCGATATTTCTTGATAAAAAATGAGCATTTTAACTAGCTACTGCTTTTAAAATTTAAAATTATATTCACAAAGAATATAAGCAGTGTAAATTATTTTATGGTTAAAAAAGACAAACGTTAGGTCCTATATAGTTAATATGGGTGATAGTTCAAGTATTTGCTCATTAAGTAATTACTTAAATAGATAATAGTGTCGTGTCGATCATCAAACTGTTATTATTTCCTAAAAGAAACAAGGTAAAAATAATCTTACTTTCACATAAAATCACTCGCTACCATACCAACCGCTAAAGTAGTAATTTTATTAAGGTATAGCCTAATAGGTGCTTCAAATAGATAAGCCTTTCATTTTGCAAATATAAATATTTTCAGACTCCTTTCATATCATGAAATTGTAAATACATTAAATTGATAATAGATATAAATTCATAAGAAATATCTGAGCTTCGTCGTTTATTATGTATTAGTTAAGATTTGGTACTTAAGTATTTTAGTGATTAATCAAACTAAAGATTTCCCTCACCCCGGGAAGATCTTGCGCAATAATTATAAACTAATAACTATTATCTATACTAATGGAATAGTTCTGTAAATTTCACATGTTACTATAATAAGTTAAAATTCAAAATGTAGCGTTAAGATTTTATATAATAAATCTATGAAATGTATCTTTCAGCCGGATGGAGTTTTATTTGTTTACATCCTGCATGTATTGTTTCACAAGCGTGATATAATAGAGCTGTCGCACCAAAAGCGAGGAGAAAATGTTTAAAATAGTGTCAATTCATCAAGGCGCATACCGGGTTGACATTTTCGTCATAACATCGCCGGGGGCAGGGGCTGGCCCCTTCGGCCTACGACCGACGACTGACGACCGAGGGACTATAAAAAGTGAGGGCGCGTAATTATATAGTGCCACTAAACTAATTTCACGATACATTGCCGGCGAAATCTGTGCTTGGCACCGCCTCGCCTGCTGACGAAATGTGATTTTTCTTTATAGACCGATCGTGATTACTATTGTTATATGTTATTACGTATGAATTGCTAATGTCGCACTGCCTACGAGTTTGGTGTGATTAGTCGCCATGTTAATGAATAGCTGGTAACGGAAGAAGGTAAAATTGTTGTGACCTTTCGCTTTATTTTTCAAGGTTTTCATTGCGTGTTAAGACAATAATTGCAGGTTTTAGTTTCGACGCGTAAGTACTGTGTTGATTTGGGGAACATAATAATTTGCATAAAAAAATGAGAAATAGTTAAACTTTTGACAGACGCCTATCAAGTATTGACATTGAAGGTAAATTGATGTGGTTAGTTCGGTAGAGAAGAGCTACTCTACCTATCAGGCCTGACTCGATTCTAAGAAACTATCTACTAAGAAATCGGACTCTCACCCAGGACAAACTTTTTTAATGCAATGAACGTATCTACCGTCCCGAGTCTCATTTAAGTTAATATCCATTTAAGTATGTATTTAAAAGTTATATGTCGTATATACCTATAAATTATCAGTCCATAGTAGGTAAAAGCTCTGATTAGTCAAGGATCGTAATATAAATATGTGAAGAATGTCCCTGGATATTTTTATAACCAAACTAAAAACTTACGAACCAATTGCAAAAGTTTCAATCAAGTTCGTCGTGCGTCACACTGTGATACTTAAGGTCACTTACCTAATTTGGTACAGGTGATTTTATTTTACCAGCATTGATTCGTCCGAAATTATGTTGATATGATATGATGAATTATGAAGATATTTTCACAAGAATGATCTCCGAGTTTTATACCAGAGTTTACCTTTCAGTTCAAACGTGTGCAATTTCGCATTTACATTCAATAACTCGCTTTTTAATCGGTGCGGCGACAGAAAAACCAGCCCACTGCCACTTCAACCTACCAATTATCTGAGCTACATGGCTGAAAATAATTACCCTTAATTACTTTAAGCGTGACATTAAAAATAGCATAGGTGATTTGTATGCTGATATGGGGGTCAATATCGCCACATTTGCGGCTTCATAATTGTTTCGAATGGCATTTCATTGACCTGTCAACTATCTTTTATTTCATAATAATTTGACACATTTGTATGGAGTTTTGTAATATAGCCCAATTTTCCGAAACAGATATGTATCTGCCAATTCGTCAGTTAATTTATGTTTCGCTATAAAGTGGCGATATTAACCCAAGGGGGGTAGGTACTTAAGAAAAACACTGTTGTAGAACTCATTACATAATTATAAGCAAATTTTTTAATATTCCTACCATTTTGTTAGTGCCTTAAACATAAGTTTTGAACTAGTCCAAGGCATAAAGACATGTAGGTATTAGGAGAACTAACGGTTGACAAGTTACAAGTTGTTTATCTTTGGTGTCCCGAAGATTAAACTGAAGATTGCATCGTAAACTGTCGCATGTTAGGAAATTTATCAAATGTGTTGAACTCAGTGACGTTATATTACACAAAGTCGTGTGTTTATACTATTGGACATTGATCTCGATGATTACGAGTCGGACTAAATCATTTTTAATATTTTATAATATGCCTACTAGCCGTTTCATTCGGGATAAAAAGTAGCTAATAACCTTCGGAGATAATGTAGCTTCCTATTAGTTAAAGAATTTTTCAAATCGGACCGGTAACTCCGGAGATTAGCGCGTTTAAACAAGCAAACTCTTGAGCTTTATTATTGGTAGGTACATGGGTTATCGTTCTAATAAAGTCTAATTCGTAATTTTATTAAATTGACAATAACTTAAATTGATATTTTTTTACTACTTTATACCTATTATTGTAAATTGCACTATACGCATATTAAATAAAAAATTATAAAATACAAAAAAATAACTAACATGAAAACAAAAATTTTAATGAATTAACAATAGAGGGGTGGATTTAGCAGAAGAATGCATCAAATACCATGGTATTTCCTGACGTTACTTGTATTGAAGCATGTAATGCATCATTTCACGGTGTGGGCGGCGCGTGCAATTGCGGACTTCGTCTCCATTAAATAATATTACGCCCTCTGTTAAAATTCAGCCATCTATTAATAAATTGGTCTTCTGTTGATTACATGCTCGCACTTTTATGAAAATACATAAACAAAATTGTAAAGATTAATATTTCAAACTCAATTTAATTTCGTATATAACGAATATGATCGAAGTTTTTAATGAATAATACTTTTTTTCTCAAAAATAAAAAATATTACAGCCTATTTTTACTCATGTCTTTGCTAATTTAATCAATCGATGATATAGAGAGGTACAACATGTGTTGGCATGCAATGCAATCAATCCCAACAACACACTTCTTATCATCATAACAATATAGGCAGCGCTATGTGGTAATGCTTCCTATCCCTACATTAGCTCACAAACCAAAGGCGGTTGTAAGACGACGGAGCGACGAGGTCAGGCGAGTAATCCCTTATTACATCGACACGAGAAGGGCCGTGGTGTCCCACTCTCGTAAGCGCATTAGCCGAATTAACAATTAGTCATGCCTACGTCTGGCTACGAAGTTTGCACAAATTTACATAACAATAAAGCCCTTCTGTACTCATCCTGTTGGTTATGGCGATTTTTAAAATTAATTGGATCGGGAACCGTAGAAAATTTGAGCCCGTTTCACCCTCTAATCATTCGTGGTCAGTGAATATTTAAGCCGGAAAGTATACTGAACATTTCAGGGAGATGCTTTTTATTTTTGATGTAAACAACTCTTACGTATCTACCTAACCACTTTCATAAAATAACTGTATGATCGCAATCTAAAAAGGACGTTAAAAAATTTACTTAGTAGGTGGAAAGAACAGCTTTAACCCTGATTATTACTTCTAAAGGGCAACTTATAGATATAGTTTAGTAAGTAGGTAATGATTTTTGCATATCACATAACTATCTACGCATAAATTATAAAGTGGAAATTTTATAATACATACCAGTCCTGTGTCTTCATCCATTTAAAAAAATACCTACCTGATTCTGATATCAATCAATACATGTTCGAAATCACGTAATAATAATTATTATTTTATTATCGCTATGATGATAGGACCACCCGGTGGCAGTGGACTGTTGTCAGATATGCCGCGTTCCACCATTCAAATGGGCAGCGATAAAAGCACGAAACTAAATCGAGACCGGAATGAGCAAGAACAATGCATGGCTTAAATTGTAGCATTGTGAACGAACAACGGGCCGGCACCGCGGTGACACGTCCGCGAAGAATAGAGTCATTTGCTTCTAACAACATTAATGCCAGTCTGACCCTCATACCATCAGTTTTTGTTTGTTAATCTACAGAAAAGGGCGTAACTCATTTTGTCAACACGTAATTTAATTTCACTTGAACCCCAGCGACTCAGCGACAGCCTCCGTCGCTGTAGGCGGCACAGGACATGGGCAGCTGTAATTCGGTTAGTTAATTTATTGTCTGTTTATGTACAGATTTTAGAATTGATTGCTAACAAAACATAGTTATTAAAATGTTTCGCTTGAGCAGCAAAGCGGCCCAAAATTACCTTTAGACTCCGCTGTGCTAGTATGTATTTTATAAAGCGCTATAAATTTCCGACTTTACAATATCGCAATACGTGCAGTCCCATCGTTATTCAGAAACTTTAATGTCCTTTTGGAAAACCCGCAGCCTCTCAGCCTCCCATTCCGACCAAAGGTGACGGTCACGTTTAGAAATGCTTAAAATGCAATTTTACGTGAGCACTTTTATTTATGGCCCCCAAAAATGTAAAATGCAAACGTTTTATTGCGGGGCTTTATAAAAATACGAAGAACAAACAATATCCCTGTTATCCCAAGACGAGGGGATGTCGGAGCATAGGTATATTTTGTCCGTTTAGTATGCACCCGAACAAATCTTCGAACACGTATAGGTATAACAGGTACTGCAAGTAGCAAACAGTTCAAATGAATTTAAAAAATGATTACTGTCATTGCAACAGGAATATAAACAGAGACGATTTTAAAGACTGCAAACAGACCCTTTAAAATGAATTGAAGATTCAAATGAGCGATAAATTTGATTACTACTCTCGACAAAGAGATTTAATTTTGATAAATCAACGCTTATTGTTGTAGAGATTTATTATGTTTGCTTCTGCGACGTCACCGTTTTGAATAAAACTGAAGCTAAAGTAGTGAAGAAACCGTTCTCCTCAAACCAGAACACGGAAAAATAAAACCATAAAAAAATATTGTCCGCTATTATAAAAATATTTCAAGCCGGCCAATTAGCTTTTTTATATAGGTGAGCCAGCTACGTTATTCTCGAGTCTACTTTGTCTGACGTAATAGCAGCATTACCCTCTTTTGGGGTGTTCGTCGCGATGCAAAGTGTGTTGAAAAATGTGAAATATTTAGATGCAAAATTTTATAATAAGAATCGCCGAGATTACACCTTGTGCTCATTTATTTTTAAGGCGACGTAGGCAACTGGGACATTTTTATTGCCCCCAAGCTCTAGATTAGTTTTGTTCTGTGAATTTGATGCATATACAATGAGCTCGATTATTCAACACCCTGCGCAACTCGGTTACTATTGTACCTATCTCATTTAATATGAATATGAAATGTTGCCACATGACGATATGTAGACATGGGTGTAAATGGGGGTTGCATTTTCTTTACCATGCACAGTTAATTATTATGCTGTTATGTATGTGTATTTTATATCTTACCTATATTATGTTTAAATCTTATTTGTTAAGTTTTAAAATTATAAATTCATATTTATCTACTTTTCATACAATTTTCTGTCTGAATAATCATGAAGATCATGGAATGGATAATTTTTAAGTAAACCCTCAGTGTACTTTAATAATTCTGAAATATTTATTGAAAACCAATCGAAATAACGCGCGCAAGAGTGACATTCTGTGTCGAATACGTGAACAAAAGAAAGAATATGAACATGTGCAAAAAATATCTGGCGTATGCATTTGGGAATTCCGCGTGACAGAAAATTTAATACGAGGGGAGTCTAATATTAAACCTCGGGGACCCATCACTTTTAATATTTGGTCGGTGTCCTAGAGGGCTTCTAAATTATTTACCAAATGGAAAGGTAATGGTCGAGGAAGAGTGCGAATGAAGGTATGCAAATTTTATAAGCACGTATTGTTGGCAATAAAACGTGTAACTTCGTACTTAAATCGGCATAATGAAGAATTCGAGGTCTGCAAATGTTGCCATATAAGTACCAAAACGGCAATATTAGCACCGCTAAAAGTGAATTTGGTTGTACGCAGTAATTGCTATTTATGATATTAAACAACACATAATACCTAAATGTAGCGGTAGCTCGCATGTTTTTACTATTATTATATTTATATTTACCTATTATGTGAGTGGTCACTTGAAAATATTGAATTACAATCACTATTAAAAATAAAAATATAAGTGAAATAAGTAGGTAAGGTAGGTACCTAAAAATATTTTTGTACAACAAAAACGACAAGCAATCATTCGGGACACCATCTGATAGTATGTAAGCAATTAATATAGAAATATTTATAATGAGTAGATAATAGATACGTTTTCAATTTTACCTTCAGGTACGATGAACTAAAAATAAAAAGGAGTCCGCTTTGTGAAGCTGTAGCAGTTACTTAGCAACTACTTTTCTCTTCGTCGCATTTTCTTATATTTCTACAATTTAATCTATTATATTTTGTATTAACTGAATTATCATTACAACACAATAAAAATTATTCCCTAACTAGTAGGTAATATTACATTTTGCATAAACATTTATGTACCTACCTATTTCAAATATATCTGTAAAACTAATTTTAATGATTATTATTTATGAGAACATACGTAATGATTACAAATAACTTATTGACAAATTTAATCTCGCCCGAGTCCCAAAAAAAGTCAACCGCATTCGAGATTGCTTGGAAAGTATCAATTTAGGAGTATGAGGTATAAAATTGAATTGTATAACAATTGTACCTTTTAGCTCGGGAGTCGTCGGAATTTATCGAGGAAAAATCAGGATTAATTCGTACACGTGTCCGCGTTTAGGGTGAAGGGGTGAAATAGGAGTCACGGGCCATAAAGAGTCACGCTCCATGGCGGCTCCGTAATGATGGCGTACACAATCAGCCACAGAGCCAATGAGAGATGGTACTACCTTGCACTACACATAACACTCTTTTGTTTTCCAAATTTTATGAAATAAACAATTTATATATTTCACGAACCAAAAATACTGTTTTATATTGCTTCCTAAAATCTTATCTTTTATTATATACCTATTGAGATCCAGAAAATGTATACAGCTACCATGTAAATCGTCATTACATGAGCTATGCTTGTGACGTAAATTTACGCCAATATAGGTATATAATAATAGTATAAAATAATATATTCTTCGTCTTCTTT
Organism: Tethea ocularis; assembly: GCA_963555595.1. Classification (NCBI taxonomy): domain Eukaryota; kingdom Metazoa; phylum Arthropoda; class Insecta; order Lepidoptera; family Drepanidae; genus Tethea; species Tethea ocularis. The sequence continues at coordinate 4,593,798 of OY741972.1, read as the reverse complement.
TATGTATTATTCAAATTCAAATGAATATAGTACATTCCGTCTTCCGAGTCGTAAAAAAATCTTCATAAATACCTACGTGAAACAACGGAGATAGGTACCACATAATACAAGCAATACCAATATAAAAGGTATACTAAAAATATTGTGAAAATAAACTTGTGTAATAAAATAATAATATTTTTTTCATGAAATGTAGGTAAATTATGTTTATTTTTATTAATAACACAATCTATTTTTATCCGACTGCGGTGAAGCCAAAAAAGGAGAGTTATATATTTGACCTGAATGTACCTATGTATGGTATGGCCATTCTTATATTCCCTCGTAAATACTAAAGGGCTGAATCGATGATTTGATGAATTATTTAGTATTAATTAGAAACTAGTTTTTAACAACTTTTGTAAACTAACAATAAAAAATATTGGTATATTATCATGTGTCATTAGATTCGTCTTTATTGCGCGATTGTCACGATATTTTAAAATTATAAAACAATTAAAATGGCGGATTTTAGAGAGAAGATTTTTTTAATATTTTATACGAGTACCTACAGATCTACTTTGCCTATATTGCTCTGGCTACTTTTTTATATAGGTTCTATAAATAAAATTAAAGAGGAGTTTAAATCACATGTCCAACAATTAATCACAAACTTTGTCGGAAGTGGGGTTTAATTTTGTTTATTTCATTGCTTGCACAAATTTAGATCCTAGCTGTGCCCAACGAGCGAATCCAAGGGGTGAACAATATCATGCTCTTTAATTAGTTTCAATATATTTCGTTCTGGAACATTCTCATTCCTAAAATTCGTACATAATTATTTCAAGAACCTAGGTAGGCACAAGATGCAATTGTGAGTAACCATTAGAGGCCTATAAAATTAATCATTAATAGTTTATTTACACCTATAAATAAAACTAAAAATATAAACCTATTTTTTCATAATAGGTATCTACTTTACTTAGACGAGTAGTTTTTGATAAATATAATTACGATAAGAAAAACCACACACAAATTATTAAATTTTTACTGGTCGCTATAATTTTGAATTATCGGTAATATTGTGAAGATTTTGTCAAGCTCGCGTGGTGCACTTAAGAACCGATTTCCTTCTAGGCTTTGATTCTCCTCGTGTGCATAACTAGCAATGGAGAAAATGAAATAACATCAAACAGGTCTACACATAGATAAAATATTAAATAATAATTACACACGATACACTACGTGTACACGTACAGGTATGCGATAAAGATAGTAGAGTATCCATTTGGAATCCTTGCGTATATAGGTAGGTACCTACATAATACCTAGTGGTCACAGTCCAATTGTGACCAATGTTCCATACCATACATTACCGCGGTGAATCATGTTTCAGTCACTGTCATATAATGTACTACTAACAATCGTGCGTTTAACCACAATTATCGTATCAGTTATAGTTAAAATAATAATACCTACCTATACCATGATGATATACTCGTACAACTAGGTACCTATTTTCGACATGATATTGGTAATTATATCAAATTTTGATGACAATTACACGCACACAAGTGATAAGAATTGAACTATATCTTGCAAAACAAACAACTGACCAAATGAAGATTGAGTGCTGTGACGTCACTTGGGTTTTCCAATCGTACCATTACTATCTAAATAATTATGATATGATAATATCTAATCATAATGACATCCAGCACACAATCTTCAGTATTTTGCGTCCATTCGATTTGTGAAACCACGATAAATCTTAACCAAAAACAACATTCTGTATTCAAAACATTATCACCTTGCATACACCTCAGCGTGTAGACGTTGGAGATAGGTGTCCGGTAACATTTGTGGTTGCTGAGCGATGCTAGGCGGAGACCGCATAGCCACAGTTGCACCTGCGTTCCTGCAATGCCATGTAATGCGCCCAGGACAGCTCCAAATCGATACCATTACGCGGTTCACACAACATTTGTCCACGTATCGGAATTGTTTAGACTTGATTTTAGTTGCAGTGATTATACAAAATGATTTTAGTCAGAATAACTTTGCAACTACATGTTGCACCGGAATGATTCATGTTTATACGTTAGTCTGGGTATTGTCAACGATATTGACACATTGGATTATTGCCACAATAATTTGCGACAATGTCTTTTAGGTTTTCCACTTACATAGTCTATCTGATTTGATTTAGGTACCTTTCTATTTTTCTAGTATAGTACTTACTAGAAATAAATATTAAAGTTGTGATTTATCAACTTTTCATGAAATTTTAATGCATTCACAATAGATTAAAAAAAAAAAATAATGGGACTTGATAAAATAAAATTAAACAAACCATCATTCAGATTACAGTTATGATACCTAGAATAAAACATGTAAAATAAAACACACACAAAAATTATCTTTTCAAAAAGGAACAACATACAATAATGTTGTTCCTTTTTGAAAAGATAATTTTAATATCATAAGCTTACACTACACCATGAGCTTAAACCCCCGATATAAAAGGGTAAAAGCTAACATAGCCATGGTAATGTGCTAAGATATTCCGAGTGCGGTATTAAAAAGCATTTGGAAATGTTTGCTAATACCTCGCCAAAAAAGAACAATCGGCCCGGGTGAGTGCTGTGTTGTGCATTATTCTGAAACGGTGGTCCAATTTGATAAATACAGAGAGTAATACTTTGTTAGCAGCGAATTGATTCAATATCATATTAAAACTGTTTCATCTATGTGCATAAAGTAAGCCGGTCAAGTTCGTGGCAAAACACCGCGCTCGGACTTTGTAGGCACTGTGCAATATTTAAATTTTACACGTCTGTCTATTTCAGGGAATATTCAAGGGAAATTAAGGTTCTTAATTAAATATTATTCCAAATTTTTAAAGAGTGCGTAATTGAAAATGTTTCCTAGATATCTATATGTATGAGATCGATCTATATAAGTAAATTGAAGTTTTTGTAATGTCAAAATATATGGTATTTTATACGAGAAAAAAATCTGTTCCGGCTAATATCTTCTGAATAATTAATAATATAACCATTTTTCAAAAAGTCAGAAGTAAAGGATACATCAGCACATACCTATCGCTTATAACTTACAGGAACACTGGTACTATAGAGATTAGGGAGAATAAACTAGGTACAGTGTACCAACATGAACCGGGCTTCCACAGCTTTGTACATTAACTTCCTTTATACACCTGCATTTAAAGGCAACGGCTTATTTTATTCCTTTTTCGGAAAGAAAAAAGCGGACTTCTATCTTAATAAACAACAAAAAAAGCAAAATAATATTTCACTCAGTTATTAAAGTTGTCAAAACACAAAGGTGTTTTTAAATAAAACAATTTTCAGTTCGTTTGTTGTCATTTTCAGATTTCATATTATAAATTTATTGTAAAGAAACTGTTACAAAATATTCGCCAAATTATTTTGGGTCAATTTTGAATGATTGGGGATAAATAAAATAATAACACAATTTAATTTAAGCGTTAGTCTACTTCAAGGTTTGTCTTTACACAATCAAGCTTTCATTATTCGAATTCGATTGGCAAGAGTAAGTAGGTAGGTATACCTATATCTCATTTATTTCTAGACGCCGCGCCGCGCCGTTTGTTGTTCTGAAGGCCACCAATTTTTTGATTAAACTGAGTTTTAAGAAGATTTTTGTAATAAGACCAAACATTTTAATTGAAACAAGTGCATTTTAGGTCAGCATCATTTGCTCAATTTGCTCAGTTTATATTGTGTTCAAACACAAGCCTCTTCTAGTTTAAATAAATCTGTCTATTACAGGTTATGCAGATTTATATTTAATCTCTATTGTTGACTCATACCTACCTATTTTATTTACCTACTCATTTAATTTATTGAATTATAGTACAGAAGCAAAAGACGGTACCTAATTTTAACACGACATGAGCCTACAACAACAGCGGGGTGACGAAGTAAAATCTATGTATGTACGGAATGCATGAATAACCTGCTTCTTATATTATACTAGCACATCTTATCCTTTTCATTTCAATCTACGTTAGCAAATGAGTAAAGTCATCATCCGACCCTTGGTATCTTGTCACCCATCGGACGCGTCATCGGTCCGACGATGTTTACAGTGAGAGATAAGCGTGACCGATCTCTGGCTGGACACCCCTCCTCAGGAAGTACAAGGAACAAACAGTCCCAAGGAGTCGTTATTTTTACTTGTTTTTTCCTTTTGAACATTTTGACAAACATATTTCAACAAATAAAATTATGTTTATTTTGTAGATTTATTATATTTTGTATTTTTATATTTAATATTTCGCAGAGACTTAAACCAAAAACCAAACCGTACGTAATACCATAAACTCAAAATACAAGTCCATTTACTACCTGAAAAATTTTGCATTCTTCGTTGTTGTCTAGTAAAATATCTTTATCGGGGTCTCGCGTCCGGGATTATGCAAACGTTGTGTATGAAGTCTCCATAGGACTGCTGTTCGTGACGGAAGTAGCTCCTCGGTCCAGTAATGCGTTGACCTAGGTCGGCCTCCTTACCACCGCTGCAGCCATTACTCATTGAAAATTATACGAGACTAAGTGGTGTTTCGGGTATATCCAGTCATGCGAACCACCGCCATGTTTGTGCGGACATTGAGAATAACATTCATAGAAATCTTATGAGTATAGAAGTATGGTAACGTGAAAATGCTTTTTAATAATAATATCTTTATTTTCAAGCTTCTAGGCCTATCTATGGGCCTTACACACTTACAATACAGATTGTGAGTAAGTATAAAAACTTATCCATTTTAAGCTTGGACTGTGAGTACCTACCGGATTCAGTAGGCGAAAAGAGTGTATTACTTCAATAAAGAATACATAACTAGTTAAGAAGTATAAGCTGGCTAAGTGTTGAAATTAATAAAAAATATTATAATTTAACATAAAAATAGGTAAGTAAGTAGTAAGTATTTGGTAAATATCTTTTGAACTAGTAGGATCAATGAAGTAGGTAGGTAGGTTACCTATAAGAAAAAAAAATTCATGTGTTTTACTATCGTAGAAAGTAAATTTGCAACACGGTTTCTGTTCCCCGAGTGTAATAACGTTAGTAAACGTATACCTATCGCGTTTGCGTTTATTACAATTTTTTAGGGCAGAAATTAGCTCCATGAGTATTCCGCGAGAGGCTTTGTACACACGGCCACAAATCAAGCTACACACTGCGGCACCTTATGCGGTTGCAATAGGAGCTATTTTGCAACGAAAATATGTACTGACATAAAAATTATAGTAGAACTTAACATTTACATTTCTGCCTGAGGATTTTTTTTAATATGTAGTTTGTATATTCGTGTTAAATAATTCTAAATATTGTGAAATGAAATATATGATATTTATTACATCAACATTTGTTATTTCTATGAAAATAACGCAACTACCTTTATAGTACATACACAGATAAAAAGGATTTCTCCAATTAAGAATTAAAAATGTCTTGAAATATTTCTTAATATCAAGAGAATGTGTTTCTGTTCAAGTCATATATATTTTCTCCAAGAAAATATTATTCTTTGTACAATAAAATATTTTACTTGACATTTAAAGAAAACTTGTTTCAAAGCAAATATACAAAGTTTTAGTTTAAAAACAAAAAAAAATCTTATTTCAACATTTTTAAACAATTTAATCTATTAAAATTTTATCTTCAAATGAAGAATTATGTTATTTAAGCAAGAAAATATTATTTTATTGAGTTCCAAAGTAAAAATATCTTAAATTAAGATAGTCTTCTTTCGTTGTAGTTTTATGGTATGTTAATTGGAATAAATAATGTTGTCTTAACTTAACAATTCCTATTGCTTCATATCATTGAACGAAATAACTTATAGTAAGATACATTTTCTAGATTAAAGGAATTACGGTTTACGGCAGACAAAATATGTTTTTGTCAAGACAATACCGCGCAACCAGCGAGCGGCCACCATGTACATTCTTTCCGTGACCGGCCGGCCGTTGGTGCACATCTTGAAAGCAAGATGCAAAAAGAAGTTCTGCAAACAGAAGCCTATAGTAGAAAGTGATAACAAGCAACTCCATTTGTGCGCGCAGAGGCAGTTTAGGGCCAATATAAATTGCATAAATGCTTTTACTGCAATGGTCAAGGTGTCCCTCGAAGAAATTTATTAAGAAAACGTGTAAACGAAAATCTGCTCAGCATTGTGCAAGGCTTAGAAAAATTGGACAGTGAAAGTAAGTCTATAAGTTTATTTTTAACCGACTTCAAAAAATTACGAGGTTCTCAATTCGTTGGAATCATTCATATTGTTTTGTTTTCATGTTCGATCCCCGATTACTCAAAGACGCCTGGACCGGTTTGGAAATTATACATTTAGATACATACAATAGGTACTCGTACCTAGTACATCCCTAAAGTATTTTATTTATTTTAGAATATGATCATTTCATTACAATACATATTATTATGCATTCATCCACTTCTTATGTTTTATTTTGTCTGTCATACATTAATCTAGGTGTCATTTCTATAATATCGCTACGATCTGATCAATCAACGTTCTAATACATTTGTCTTATTTTTAGAATCCTGGTCCTACATACAAAAATAGAAGAACAAAAGCTGAAGGCTTCTGCAAGCAAACAAGTTAAATGTTCAATATAATTTTACAAGGGAATTTACACAAAGATATTTCAACCTAATGTGTTGATAATTCAATGACCTATTATTAATTATACTGTACTGACAGTTTTATAATGTTAGACATATTTACTGTAGGTAAGTCGACATAAGCATGCCAACTTTTAAAGAATAATGTTAAAAGTATCTAAATTATCGTTTTAGTTTTAAATAGTTATTAGGCTATTATTTTAATTTTTAATTTTGTTATTAATCAATATTATTGACTGTTGTAAGTGTTATATGAGAATTTAAAATCAGTTTCTCCTATTTTTTTTTAAATTATGTGTAAATTATTAACATTATGTGAGATATGTCTTTATTACTTAAATAATATGATGTTATACGTGTGTACAGCCAGCTATTAATATAGATTGCATTATATTCAAACCTGTTTTTCATTTTGATCGAAAAAATTGTGTGAAATAAAAAGAAAGTAAATTGTATCTTTCTTAGATGTAGTAAGGGTACTTTGTACGGGGACTAAAAGGGTTTTTATTATATAGTAATAATCTAGGATGTAAGTAGTAAAGTTAGCTTGTTTTGATTAAGGTCTCCATTCAATAATTTGTTTCTCATTGTGAGATTTTTGGCATGCTTGTATAGGTAGAAATATATTTGCTTAGTCTAAATTTAAGATTATATGAGTGTAAAAACCATAATGTATTCGTGAAAATTTATAACATTTTTTAGATGTGTACGAAAGAAAAAAAAAAGATTTATTTTTTATTTTCACGAATACCTACATTATGGTTTTTACACTAATATAATCTTAAATTTAGACTAAGCAAATATATATCTACCTATACAAGCATGCCAAAAATCTCACAAAGAGGAATAAATTATTGAAAGGAGATCTTTATTTTTCAGAACAAAGTAACTTTACTACATCCAAGATAATTACGATTTAATAAAAACCCTTTAATTCTCAGAAGAAAGTAACATTACTACATCCAAGATAGTTACGGTTTAGTAAAAAATCGTTACGTTTTGCCACAAGTAAAATTTATCTCATAATGAGAAAACCCTTTTTGTTGGTAGGACAAATAATTTTACAATGAGAATATTTTATTTCTGCAGAAGATTTCAGAAACTTACACAAAAATGTTGAAATCTTGAAAGAATCTATTATTTCTCTATGCAAGGCTTTTGTTTGTTATTATAATATAATAATAAATTAAACTGAGAATGTTTTATATCATGTGAAGATAAAAAAATCTGAAGATATGTATCACTTTCAAAATCCAAGTAAAACCAATTTCAAAACAAGATCGTTCTGTTTTGTTATACATTTTTATCATATTGAACTAAGAATATCATCTCTTACATTGATTCTACATTTTCTTGAATGAACAAGTTATAAGTACTTTTGGATTAAGAACTTCAATTTCATTAGAACTAGAAAACTAAATCTCTTTGGTGGAAGATACATTGTCTTGGATCAAATGTCAATTGTCTTGTCACAAAACAATTGACATTTGATTTCTTGAATTATGAATATTAAACCAAAAGTTTTTTTTTCTTTCTACAAGAAAATATTAGTTTCCCTATATATGAAATCGCCATTATCTTGGTTCAATGCAAACTAACTTCGTGGAAGTTAAAATATCTTAAATGAAGAAATCCTTTTTATGTGTGTACGTGTACCGATTACGGCTCCCTTTTTCAAATTTATTGCACGATATATTGATGCAGTTTTATTTTGTTCGTTGTGAAATATGCCTATCGAAATTTCTGTTTGAAAAAGATTTGATCAACGTGTTTGAATGGTTAGATTGCTACAAAAAATGTTGTGATTCACTCGCGTTTCCGGGATAAAAAGTTGCCTATTGCAGGAATTTTCAATTCCAAAAAACAAATAAACTTTACCTGTAACTTTATAATATTAGCATAGATTAATCAGTCCAAACTTTGTTACACCAAGTCTGCTTAGTTTGGGATCGGATAACCGTGTGTGAAGAAATGTCCCAAGATTTATTTATTTAATTAACCCTAAATATCTTTACTCCCCCCGCATAAGCTCGTATATGCTTTGCTTTCAGATGTCTATGATTATTTCAGTTCATCACTGACCATATTGATGTTATATTGTAGTCAAACACAGGCCTATACATAGTAAAACAAAACTTTTATAAAAAGTAATTCTAATCTTCTATTTTCACTATAGCCAACTAGCCGTATAACTGTAATAAACGCCCGTTTTTCTTTTTCTTAAACCACTCGGAATTTTGGGAAGCTAATGCCTGACAAAACTATTTATCATCATTCATTACTACCCTCGCGATGGACGAAACACGCATGTCTCTTGTGGCCAGATTAACGAAAGGGTTTAAGTTCAGGGGTTCAAAGGTACCAAGAACTTGGATGGGTTTATGTTGTTAGCCAAGTTGTAAAAGTGATGTTAATACGTCTTGATAATTCTAACTTGGTGATTTATTACTCCGTTGTTTAAACATATAAATTAATTATTAATTTTTAGATATAATAAATATAAACTTATAATTAATATGGTATTATCGTTATTGTATTTGATACCTGGTAAACTTCTAAAAACAAATTATTAAAATATCACGGTTTACAGTTTTTGTTCGCAAAAATTAATGAAAACGGGTCACACAAAACAAAACTTTCGACCTGCCATCCTTTATGTCCTGTAATATACCTACTGTGACTAATATCATGTAATATATAACTGGACTGGTTAACCTACGGTTAAACATGTGAAATATAACGAATATTTCATGTGTTTTAATTATTTCGTTTTAGTTAAAAATTAAAAATGCTGGCAGCATCCACATTAATTTGGCCACAACGCCATTGTAAGGAAACTCTATATTTTACATAGTTCTAAAATTTTACTGGTTAAATAACAAATAATATTCAACTAAAACTAATAATTATTATAGTCGACCAAACATTTTTTTCTTTGTAAACATGTATTGAAAATTCTACGAATTATAAATACAAAGTAATATGTATATTTAACTAGTATTTTTTATTGTATGTTGTTTTAATGGAGAGAGAAAGGTTGTGCAAGCGAGGGGTGAACATTTTGCATTAAAGCGCCTTTCACCATCACTTAGAAGAATTTTAAAACCAATTAACGTGTTAAAAGGACTTCCATTAGAGATTAAAATCTTTTACGCTGCTGTTTTTTACTGTGTAAACGTAACTAAGTTCTGGATGTATTGTCAAATAGTGAAAATGAATTAAAAATATGTAATTGGACTTACCTAAACTAAGATAGCGTGCGATGAATCTAATAGATCATCACATATATTATTATATGTAATTGTTTCATAATGATTAATTATAACTCTATTTTTCTCATTTTTTTAAGCGACTTCAAAAAAAGGAATAAGTTATCAATCCGGATTTCAATAATTCTTTTTGCGTTGTAGTCCCATTTTATTGTCTTTGAAGGAGGCTGTAGGTACTCCTTTTGTTAAAATTTGATTATTATTAAAACAGCTTGTTATTTTTTTAGTAACACTACAACATGTTATAGATTGCTTGTGGATTAAAAATTAATTGGAATATGGAAGTAGTGTGCACTTTGACAGATGTGTGCGTGCTAGTGTTGTTCGTGGGAAGATTACCGCTCGCTGTACACCCTGGCTTAACTACAATTTACACATAACTCGTCCATCGATCTCTATGTGATTGACAGCCAGAGGGTGGTGTATCGACAATACACAAACTATATTGCCATCAATACTGACAGCTAGTTAGCAGTCTATTGTAATGTTATCTATACCGATAGTTTTTCTAGAAACTACATTATTCTATGCTTCCAATAATAACATGATCCTATCCTATAACATGATGACGTAACTAAAAATAGTGCAGACACATACAACTGTACTTAAGTATAAGATGAAAGTATCACCAAAATCCGACAGAATTTGATTTAATGGAAACTCTTCTAGGTACTCCATGGGTTAAATTATTATCTAATGAAAGTATATCATTGATACGAAGGTTGATAATATAATTCTCGAATAGAACACGAGTCAATGAAAAGTTTCATAATGAATATTCTATAAAATATATATTATTATTACTACATAAATAACAGAAGCTTAGATTGGAATATAAATATAATTAAACATAAAGAGTGTTTCGAACGTGACAGTGTCGGGACGTTAATGTCACCGGACTAAATAACGTTAGAGCACCCTTGTTACTGCAATTACGCTTGGCGGGCCGCCGGCCGGTTAAAATGTCGGGCCGTTTTAAAGTTTTCATCCGGATTTAGCCGGCATCACGCGACGGACTTTAAAGCATCAATCAAGCCCAACCAATGTGCGACGCTCTACGTGTAATAATACCTTTTGGTTTTATTTGTTTGTTTACTGTTCAAACTGAGCTCTTTATTTGCTCATTTGTAGTTTTTTTTTATAAATATTATTTTTTAGTGGCAGATTTTACAAAAATTAGAAGTCAATGATAATACCCAAAAATTAAAATTTTTAAGAAATCTCTGAAACAACTAGAAAAAAGCTTCTTCTTCAAACGGCGGAACGTATTTTCTTGAAATATAGCTTAGAACACTTTCGATGAAGACACCTTTCAAATGAAAAAAGAATTTCAGGAGCTATGATGGCACAGACATACACACAGATACACACCCCTCTTTTTCGTGGGGATTAATAAATACTTCAGCATCAATTCCGAAAATGTGAACCAAACCGTGTTTTGAAGCATGCCAAACATGCTTTACCCGACGAATGAACTTCCATCCTGCAATCGGCAAATTAAGTCCTTTTAATTCCTGGAAATCTGGATAACATCATCATGTCTGCAACAGCAATAAACAAAAGGGGATTTTAAAGTTGATCCTCATTGATTGATACCTATTGAGTGTCGTTCTGTTTTATCACAAGCTCGGTAACATTTTAAAATATATATCCAAGAGCCGAACATATTTCATTGTCATTATTGCCTTACAATACTATAATACTGAATTTATGTTCCCTCATGGTATAAATACTTTAAATTGACAGTGGATAAATTACTCAATCAATTTGTGCATTATTTCAACCCAAATTAACTCTTTCATTTGGATAAATACCGGTTATTTTTCGCACGTGCGTAATTTGATTATGCCACCTATCATTGCCTTACTGTTTTATTTTTATTTTGCCCGCTATCATTATAATAGTCAGCGATACATTCATTTTATATATTTGCAGAAGTTTGACTCATTTCAACTGTCCGTTCGTAGAGCCTTCGTAGCAATTTTCGTAGAGTTTCGTAGTGGAATTTCTGTTTTCCATCCATCGTTGATAACTTTTACAATTATTCATAGGTAAATCAATTATTGTAAATTTCTATTTCTATCAATTTCCATAGTTTAGTCTCGTCTGTTTTACATAAGTATGAAAATGAAGCAAGACCAATATATGAGAAAAAACAAGCCTGTCTTTCCTAGTGTGGTTATAGTAAAATTTTCCGTCTGTCACATAACACTCAAATATTGTTCGTAAACAGCTAAGTTATGTTGGGACACATGTCTCCCAATAATATAGTGGTGTTAAACGTGGTTGCATTTTCTATAGCTATCATTGAAAGGACATAAATGTAACGGTTGATTACAATATTTTATCATCATGATATCAGTCGAAAGACGTCCATTGCTGGACGAAAGCTAAGCCCTTTCTTTGGCTTAACCCCACGATAGCCGGTCTTGCGCTACCCGCATCCAGCGGTTGCCCGCAACCCTCACAAGATCATTGGTCCACCGTGTGGGGGGTCTGCCCACGCTGCGTCTTCCGGTTCGTGGTCGCCACTCGAAAATTAGGAATTACAATATTTAGCTAGTTTATTTTTTTAATAATAAAAACCAAGAAAATAAATAAACATACCAAAAAAATTATAGTTAAAGACTATTTTTTCTAAAACATGCTATCTAAATGAAGAAAACCTCTAGCCCGTATGGTTAAATGAAATTAATGTATTCTCGAGCATGTAGTCAAGCATTAAGTGGGCCGTTCGTGAGTGCCTCACTCGTCCTTCAACTTACTTTCGTCTTGCCAGGATGGCACGGCAACTGAGTTAAATAGTTTCCCCTTAAAACTGGGTTGTCGTAAACAATTTGCTCGATTTAGATGGATGGTGGACGGTCAACGACGTTGCGGTTAGCGAACATTGCGCTAGTTTAGAAACATTAGTACACTTTGACTGCCGTCTCGAACAAACCTACTTATATTGTTTTTCTTCTAGGTCTATTTGATTTTTCTGCTGCCTTTTTAAACCTAGTCATTACTAAATTTATCACCAATTAATTATAAAGGGGTAACATTTGATTATTACTTTGTTTGGTAATAAAGGAAATAATATTCGGAGCTACTGATCCATCATCATCATTATCATGTCAGCCGAAAGACATCCACTGCTGGACAAAGAACATTTTGAAATTAAAAACGAGTTTCAATTAATACAAAAAATAAAAAAACGACTGCTTTTACAATAAATATTAAAATGATTTTACGTAATTTAATCATAAAAATATGACAGAATGTTTGTCCTTCTTTCACGCGTCTGACGCGCGCGGCCGACATAATTATGGGAATGTATGGAGCCACTTCCGAGGCTCGCGACAGACGCGCACGGCTGAGACGGCTGTATAGGTACAGCCACGGCGCGTCTGACGCCTCGGCCGCGACCCACGGAAGTGAGGTGTGTCGCCGCGGCCGACGGCTAACGCGGGCGACAGCCACGCGTCTGACGCCTGGGACTAGTGCCTTAGAGTTACTTTAGGCTACACTACATAACGATGTCCATACCAAAAAAAACATTCTAGGAAGAATAATATGAATATATAGCCGTTATAGTATAAAAGCTTCTAGTTGACTCTAAAGGAACTATTAGTGAAGCTTAGCTCCGATATAGCACGTAAATCACTTTTTGGGTACAAATGATTTACGCACGAACGTGACTTTCTTTTTTATATGCGGCTGTACGTCATAACGTTGTATGCCTAACTTTGGATAAAAAAAACTTTTAATATGTATAAGTTATGGTTATGATATAATATTTTTTTTAGATATCGCTACTTTCAAAAAGACCACCTGACTATTGTAGCAAAAAACATCTGTAGTAGTAGATCTGTATTTGTAACGTATTTTAGCTACTAATAATTAAATTATAATTAACTAATTAATTGGACCAAAATCATAAAAATAAACAACATTAATTATGAGACCAAACCACTTAAACTTTTCAATCAAAAGATCAATCTAACTCGATCAAAAAGTTAAAGAATTTTGCGGAACTTTTTCTTCGATCCCAGAAAATTTACATAGTAGTAAAAAACCTTTTACATTACAGCTACTACATTTTTTCTGGCCGTGTTGCGCATCTTTATTCTGAATCGCATCGTAAGGGCCTGGGAACCATCGTAGAAACCCTATTGGGACTCTCTCTATAAGATCTAACATATTTATCAACAGTCCTATAAGCAAAGTCTGTATGAGGAAACAGCTACCTACGTCATTCTGCAATGCAAAAGAGTGACCGATTAATACTGCTTGAATCTATACCTTCGGCCATACCATTACTACCGATTACTGACAACGGTAAAATGGTAGTAAAACAAAGCTCTATAAAAAAAACCCGCTGTATTGGGGCCTAATTGATAGATACTACAAAATACCTTAATGTCATACTTTCTTGTGATGTTTTCATCGAATGTTCAATTATTGAAATCATCTGAAATTTCAGTTTTGCTGCAGTAACTTACTGACATGACTAATCATAGTTTCATGTTTTGAATGTACGCATATTCTTACATTAATTAATGTACGCAATAGCAAAATTAAAGGTATTTAAATTTAATTTTGCAATTGCGTAATAAGTAAAGTTACAAACTGTACGGATTGGACTATACGATCAACTGTACATTAGCTATTGAAAACAAAGTGCTTAGCGATCACATTGCAGTGATTTTCTGTTATCAACCCCCTTGACATGTTGCAATCACTCGCTGCAGACATCTCGAGTCGATATCGTATTTCGAAGTTCGAAATACGAACACTCGAATGCAAGTATCGAGTGAGACTCGAGAGGCCTCGTAATGTGAACTAACGCACCCTTGATCGTTTGCCTAGCGACGACCGAAATTCGATTAATGTTCGAGTCCGCCACTACTCACTCCGTTTCGAGTTCGCTACGACTAATCGGATCTTAATTCGATACAGGTGAGTAACGTATTCCAGAACCTTCTATTAATTGTGACACTAACTTTGGAATGTTACTTCTCTATTGTTATGTCCTGGATAAATTGTTGAATGCGTAATCGTAAAGGTTAGGTCAATAAGTTATATAAAAAATAGGTATTAAATGGTTTTCAAACAATGTGAGACAATTAAAAGACATAAATTAATAAATAATTTATTATTATGAGTTATTGAGCTCTATATTATCCTTATTAATAATCATTCCTTATTACCAAGTGTGTGTAATGTTTAAAATTAATAACAATTTACTAAGTACTTATTTTTCTTTAATAGAATTAATACATTATCATAACAAAAACAAAATATAGCTTCAACGTTAAACCCCAAAAGCGAAGGATAACATAACTGACACGAGTGTATGCGAATTGAATCTGAGTACAATGTCAGCATAACTAAAGAGTTTGACTTTAGTCTAAACAGACAGCCCACGAAAACTTGACCTCCCCTATTTCCCTCACAGTCTTGTTTAAGGGGTAGACATGGGGTTATATGGGAGCGATGCAAAGCTCTATGATAAGTGGCCAGCTAATATCATTGGGATGTTCCACGCGAGTGCTTGAGTGACAGTCCCCTGCGCAAGGCAGGATCTGAAATTGTTAGAAGCGCATTGCGGAAGAGCCGGCCTATCAACGAATAGCTAGTTTTCGTAAACATTCTTTGGCAACAAATTGAATATTTTAACATTCCGTGCTGTCTGTCTTGTAGTCTGTTAAAATTTTCTATATGGTATAACAAAGAGAGATTGTACTCACTGACTTGTAAGTCTATACTGAAGTCGGTTCCGTCCGACTAATATGGCTATGGTTTTTGTATAACATTACTAATCACATTTTTAGTTAGTAATGTTTACCTATTACTCATTTTTTGTGATAGGCAAAAAGTGATTAACCCTCAAGTTTACGCTTATGGCACCGAAAACTGAATTGTCTACATCGATTGATTACTAATCCAATACTTTTGATTCGTAAAATGGAATACCAAATAAGGAGATATTTATGTGACATTAAAAAAGAAAGACACATAGATTTAAATTATATTACTTCTTTGTACTTGTATCATCTGCTATCACTTGTGATTGTGATAATGACTTTTATCATATTCCTATAGGATCTAGCTCCATTATAGTTTTTTCTTTGTAAAGAAGATTAAGAAGGGAGAAAATAAATATTATGGTCCATCCAACTTACCTACTAACGTTTCAGGGCTTAAAAATAAACTAAGTTAAATCTGATAGTACAGTTCATTATTATAATATAATTAAAATATAAAAAGTAATTATGTAGGTACGTGAATAAAATAATATCTAGTTTTGGCTTTAACTTGAACCTATCAAACATTGTTTCTATTTTATTTAGAAACTAGGACATTTGTCTGTTACTTGATAAGTAAAATATTGCAGGGGAATTAAAAGAGTTTGGGTATAAAATAGTGCCTGCTAATTTTGACATTTTGACCAAACCACTGGAAAACCCTCTAGTTATTAATTTTTAAACAAACAAATAATTACAGCCAATATTACTATAATGTTATAAACAAAACCCAAAAAATGCCTATCATTTGCTCAAAAGGTGGTCCTTTTTTTTCATCCGTTGAGTTTTCCTTTTTAGGTATTATTACGCTTATGCGTAAGCAATGACTTAAATTGGAACAAAGAACCACATCTATCCATTATCATTTTTATTAATTTCCTTTGGAATAACCAAATAATATTAATTAAGTATAAAAGCCACGTAAATATTGTTTTGAATACATTAACATACCATCCACGATGAAGTTCATATTTGTAACTCTACTGGCTTTAACGAGTACCGTAATGGCGAGGAATCTTCAACATGATGATTTCCTAGAAGATAATACCGCTTTTGGTTACCACCGAAAATTAGGCATTTCATTAGCTGATGGACTTCGCAAATCAGAAATGTCAGCTTTATTTAACCCATCGGTAACAATCGCTCATGGATCCGTTGCTAAACACGGCCAATTTCCGTATCAGGTACGTAACACTTGTAAATAATTATTTTCGATACGTAAATCATACATAAAAGTGCTAGCTTCCTGCCCCGCGGTTTCGACCACGATCCTCTAATTTAGTGGTAGAATTAAAAAAAAAACCCTTATCTGAGTGCAAAATATCTTTTTTTTTACTCCTGTGATTTAAGCTGTGCTTTGAAAGATAGATCAGTTAGGCATTCAGGACAAGTTTTATATGAATAGTAAATGTTTAATAATTTACTTACAATAAAGGTGTGCAATCAATTTAACCCTGTTTCAGGCGGGACTTATTAACAAATTGCCAGGTTCATTTAGTATTTGTGGTGGTTCTCTGATCTCCACTTCAAGGGTAATGACGGCCGCTCATTGCTGGTTTGACGGTGAACAACGAGCAACTGAAGTCGAAGTGGTACTGGGATCAGTCAAGCTCTTCTCTGGAGGGATTAGAAAATTATCAAGAAATGTTGTGATGCACCCTAACTGGAATCCCCGTTACATCCGTAATGACATTGCTATAATCTACTTGCCTTCTGCAGTTTCTCCGTCGGGTAAGTTTACAGTTTTTTTTATTAATTACCAATATATCTTATCCAAAGTTGGGTTTAATCTATATAGGATTTGCCATGGCCACATATCTTTAGAATCTTTCACGTGCTTAAAAGCACATAAAGGTGAAAACTCAACTTGGGATTTATTTTGAAAAAAATAATCGTTTTTCAATACATAATATAATATGAATTCATTAAAACGGATTTTATTTTTAATTATAATGTTTCATTAACACCTGTATTTTTTTATTTTCATTAGCTAGCATTGCCATAATTGCCCTTCCTTCAGGCAATGAGCTCAACGAGGACTTCGTTGGACAAACAGCCATAGCTTCTGGATTCGGTATCACTGGCGATAGTAAGTACTACAATAACACAGTCCGTTTTAAGTAATTTTAATACTACTACGCTAAAAATTTTATGTTTTTGAAGTTCATACATAAATATAAGTATGTATGTTTGTCAATTACTTTATTGCATCTAAACGTTTGAACCGATTTAGACGTGTGTGGTACCTATCTCAGATACTTCATAGGTAAGTAAAGTTCACTAATTTTATAAATGCAGTCTTGTTTTTTTAAATTTTTGTATCTGTGTTTTTTTTTCTATCAGGATCTCGAATCAGTAATTCGCAAGTGTTGAGCCATGTCAACTTGCGGGTTATCTCCAATGCTCAGTGTCGGCGCTCCTTCTTTACGATCCAGCCATCCAACATCTGCACCAGCGGTGCCAACGGGAGCACTTGCTCTGGTGACTCCGGTGGTCCGCTCGTCGTCATTAAAAATAACAAGCCTGTTGTGGTACGTCTACTATAATATTTTTTATAAATATTTGACTAATTGATTACTATAATTTTCATTGCCGAACCATGTTAAGAATCGTAATAGGTAATCTTATTTTGGGGTGAGGGTGACTGACAAAAGACGGTACGACAGACGGACTAGGTTGATTAGAGTTCCTACATGGTTATTTTATGCTTTTTAGTGTTTTGAAGTCGGTTCTATTATTTGTTAAAAGCTTTTAATTTTTTGTTAAATTTTCAGATCGGGATAACATCATTCGGATCTGACCGCGGTTGCCAGACTGGTGCACCCGCAGCCTTCACAAGAGTTTCCTCATTTATTGATTTTATACAACATAATTTGTGAAGCAACGGATTAAATTATACATTGCATACGTATGTAGTATTCAAAATATAAGTATGTATTTGTATGACCAAAAATACTTATAAGATTTATAATATTTGTATAAATTATATTTTATAAAAAATACAACTTTAACTAAATTAAATTATAAAAGTTTTTTTCGGCTATTCTTATTTCGTTGTGATAACCTGACCAAAATTATGGTTAGATTTAATTTTCTTTATGAGATATGTTTTTTTAAATTATAAAAGTTAATATCCTTAATTTGTTTTCTCAACTTTTTTATCAACATTATTTGTCACCTAACTCTGACTAGTTGTGGTCATTTACGAAAACCCTCTAGTGGGTAATTTTAATTATGCAGACTTAGGGGAGAGGCAGGTAAGACGGTGCGCTGCTAAGATAAAGTAGTAAAAAATCAGAGTACCTATTTCAAATAATATCAGTGTTATTTTTTAATCAAACATTAATTACTTAATATCGTTTTATTTGGCACAACTTTGGATTTGGAAACAAAAATTGAAAACAATAAATATCAAAAATGGTAAAAACGCCATCTTACCCCACATACTATGAGGTAAGACGGGATACTAAAAAAGTGGCAAAATTGGGACAGAGGGTAAGATGGGGATTAATTTCCTTGACAGAAAATACATATCAATACATCTGTCTTTGTCTTCGTCGTCGATTTCAGTACAAGATATGTGTACCCATCGTCCACACCGCTGACACCATACTACGTATTCCGACGATTTTAGATAAGAATTGTTCTAATAATTGCAATATTATAAACAAATCGTATCTTCTTGAGCTTTTCTTTCTGTTTCCTTCTTTTTTACTTTGACTTTACCCTTCTTAGTCGTGGTATTATCAGCAGCTGGATTCACAGGTAATTTTCTTCGCTCTATTTCTATACAGAGTAGAAGAGATCAAGGCGGTTTTACCCCTTCGGTATTATTTACCTTTTTAATTAGACTGATAGGTTGGAATGGCTTTAATATCACTAAAATAATGCCTATTTTAATAATGCAATATCACGACAAGCATAATACCATAAACCTGTTGAAAGAGGCAAGATGGGGTAATGCCCGATCATGCCTCGCAAAGTTTGACCCGTCTTGCTTTTGCCTCCATAATTAAGCAAAAATATTTGTAAAAAAAACACCAAACTTTAATAAGCATTTTGAACTACGCCATATGATAATTAATACAATCACAAGTCTACGTTAATTAGGCACTATTCATCATCATATCAGCCGAAAGACGTCCACTGCTGGACAAAGGCCTCCTCCAAGGATCTCCACGATGGCCGGTCTTGCGCTACCCGCATCCAGCGGTTTCCCACTAGTTTAGGCACTATTACTTACGGTTTAATAACAAGTTACTCAGCTCTCAAATCATAGATCAATGAAATCGGTAAACACGTTTTAACCTACACTGAGCAAAGGCACGCGCTCTCACTTGCTGCCGGTGTCGGACCAATGCCAGATCGGGAGTACCGTCCCGTTGGCCAATATGATGCTTTAATGTGATGTCTATGTGTGGGGGGCCCCGTCATACCCCGTGTATTATCCGTATCTCCCTTACGTTACTATGAAGACATCCTAATAGTATGCAATACCAACGACCGTTCTGGGAGGTAGGTAAACCTATATCGATGGTTCCTATGTATAAGGTCCAAAGTGCAAAGTCATAACTTTTCAGTAGATGTTCTCAAAGTTTAAATTTGATATATTTTTAACATGATAAAACTGAAGTTTATGAAACTTTGCACATTTGCTATGAATCTGATGGACGATGCATATGTTATAGGTATTAATTTCTTAAATTTATTATATCTGTTCTCATATTTATACTTATGCGTATTCTTACATAGTAAGATACGGTTTTGGTCTCTCAGTTAGGCCCTAAAATATATAATAATAATATAAATTTATTTGTCCTTCAATAAATCACATAGTTTAAAATGACTTATTTATTGATTTTGTAATATTTACCTAAGCCTAAATATTTAGTGACATAAAGGTATATAAAAAAACATTATTTTATTTCTATTTTGGGCTAGTGCAATTGTTTGACCAAAATCTAAAGTCATCACAGCCTTCTTTAGTTTTCAATTTCATCACATCGCAAATAGCTATTTAATTAGCGTTTAATTTGTTTATTCCCTAAATAATAGGTACCAACCAAATTTCCAATATCAAACACCGACAAATTATGAACTTTTAAACGCTTACATTCTTTGTTAATCAAAAGTAGTACAAACTATTTTAGTATTACTTTGGGAGTCGTATTTGACCTATTGTTTTAAAGATCAAGTCATTTTTTGGTTGGTGGAATGACGGATTGATTTTTAATTTCACTACAAGTACTAGTACTAAACTGACAGATTGGCCGATGAAATAAACAAAGACGCGGGATTTCTCCGCGTATAAGTCTCAAAATGGGTGTTTGGTCCTTGTACATACGTTTATAGGTAAGTATGCTACATAAGTCCTTTAACTGCAACAAAAATCACTGTTTATACCGATAAATTTGTTTGTGCACTTTATTATTAATATAGTTAAAGGAAGCATTTTTGACCAAAAAGTGAAAATCGCCAAATTGTTACTTTGGCTCATATACATAGGACCTATCGATATAGTCTATAAAAAAGCACAACTAATTCTAGAAATGGGTACAATCTCAACGTCTTGAGTCTATCATAAAAATAGAAATTGTATTTAATTAATAATATAAAAAATTTCCACGTATCAGCTACCGAGTGGCTTGATGCGGGACGATGGTAAGAGGCCCGACGGAATGACATTGATGCCCTGGAAAATGGGGCGGCCCTTAGTATGGGATGCAACTTGCGTCGATACTCTCGCACCGTCCCACCTTCCAGAAACTGTCAAGAGAGCTGGTGGTGCGGCTGATTGTGGCGAACGCCTCAAGCGGCGCAAGTATAGTAACCTAGATGGATGTTACATATTTGAGCCGTTTGGGGTAGAGACGCTGGGCCCGTGGGGGCCAGGAGCCCATCGCATTTATAGCGAAATTTCAAAGCGCCTGATCGACACATCACGTGACCAGAGGGCTGGCGAATACCTTGGACAAAGAATAAGCATTGCCATACAGCGTGGCAATGCCGCCGGCGTTCTGGGTACACTACCGGCTGGCAGTGATTTACATCAGCTGTATCTACTGTAAATAGCTTTTCTTTCTTATTTTAGTCTAGTTTTTATTATATTTATTAGCTAATTAATATTGTTTAATAATGCGGTTATAAGTAATATTCTCGAGTGGCGACCACGAACTGAAAGTCGCAGCGTGACCAGGGCCCCCACAAGATGGACCGACAATCTTGTGATGGTCGCGAGAAACCGCGGGTAGCGCTAGACCGGCTATCGTGGAGATCATTGGTGGAGGCCTTTATCCAACATTGGACGTCTTTCGTCTGATATGATGGTGGTGATGAAGAATACGGTAAT
Source organism: Tethea ocularis (assembly GCA_963555595.1). Taxonomy (NCBI): domain Eukaryota; kingdom Metazoa; phylum Arthropoda; class Insecta; order Lepidoptera; family Drepanidae; genus Tethea; species Tethea ocularis. The sequence continues at coordinate 4,571,719 of OY741972.1, read as the reverse complement.
GTTACTAAAATTAGAAAATCAAATTTGAATAATCATTGGGACATCCCAATTAACGAAAACATAAAAGTGACAATACGTAAACTCCATAATTTTTGACTAAAGTAACTGTAATATGCAGTAGCTCTTTGTTTATCCATAAAAGCTCTACCGCAGTTTATCACGTAAGCAATGAGTATTTATTATGTTTGATTTAGAAACAATGTAACACGTTTACTTACTCATCATAATTTTTGGTCGATTTCCTTTGGTATTACCAAACACCACTGATCTAGTAGGTAATACAAACAACATTAATTTGTATAAAAGACTTGATAACTTTCAACAATAACATTATGTTTCCTATAACTGTTACAATGAAGTCAATAATAATAACACTCCTGGCTTTGGCTACCATAGCCCAGACAAGAAATAACCAGTACTACGATTTCCTAAAAGACAATACTGCTTTTGGATATTATCGAAAAATTGGTATCCCATTAGCTGAAGAAATCCGTAAATCTGAATCGATAACTGTTAATAATCCGATATTGAAGATTGCTCGTGGATCCGTTGCTAGAGAGGGTCAAATTCCATACCAGGTAGGTGGTAAATAACAAGTGATAATTAACTTCTTACAATGGATATCTTAAATAATTAATTTTTACTTTTAGGCTGCACTTCTCGCAGATTTTAAAAATTTCGGTCGCCAAGGTGTTTGCGGAGGTTCCTTACTTTCCAATTCAAGGGTAGTAACTGCTGCACATTGCTGGTTCGACGGCGAAAAACAAGCGAGTGGTGTAACCGTAGTACTTGGATCAGTCATGCTCTACTACGGTGGCGTTAGAATATATACTAACAATGTAGTGATGCATCCCAACTGGATTCCCCAACTTATTCGTAACGATATTGCTATGATATACTTGCCCCATGCAGTTTAGTTATCAGTTTTGCATTTGTTAATCAAAAAAACTTTAATGGATTAATTTATTTCATAGACCAATCATTGTATTGGTCTAATCAAATTCAATATTTTCCTAGGTTTGAACTTAATTTAATTCGCAATTATGAACTCTGGTTATTATTTTTATATGTAGCAATAATTGCACCCATCGCTCTTCCTTCTGGAAGTGAACTTAACGAAGACTACGCCGGGTTTACAGCGGTAGCTTCTGGCTTCGGTCGTATCAACGATTGTGAGTAGTCTACTTAATATTCATTTAATTGATCTGTATTTTTATATTATCAAAACAATAGTTTTATTTCGGAAATCTTAATTTGATATTTTCTTCTATTAGATACCGACATCAGCACTTCGCAAGTCTTGAGTCACGTACAATTGCGTGTCATCTCTAATTCAGAGTGTGGGCGAACTTTCCGTATCGTAATGCCAACCAACATATGCACCAGCGGCGCCCAGGGCAGGAGCACCTGCCAGGGTGACTCCGGTGGTCCTCTTGTTATTTATAGGAGGAACAGGTATATTTTGGTAAGTATAATAATTATAGCTACTCCAGTTTTTTATTTTTGAACAAATTCTTGAGATTATAATTTTTAAGATTTTGATAATAATTAAATAACTTACTATAGGACTAACTGACAGACAACGTATTACTACTATTAGTCATAGAATAATGTAATTTAGACGCATCTTCATATAGCATAGGTAGCTAACTAGGAATCTAAAATACGATTTTCAAAAATTATCCTCCTTAAAAGCTCGTAAAGAAAGCGGATCTCGAGTTTAAAGGCGATGATAGCTCAGTGGTAGTGACGTCGGATGCCGCGACGAAGGTCGTGGGTTCGAATCCTACAATGAGCTTGAGCTTTCGGTGAAGGAAAACATCGTGAGGAAACCATAGCACGGTGGTAGGGTACTTTGTAGTACCCGCCTGGCTGGCTACCACCCTCAAGTTGAAAATTTGTGGCCAAGCACCTACCGGTGTGTTCCGGCAATTGCACTTGAGAGCCAGTTTGCCTTCTCGGCATTGTAACAGGTCAGCAACATATTGGCAATATCTCTGGTATTGCAAATGGCAATAGGCGACGGTAACCACTTACCATCAGGTGGGCCGTATGCTTGCTTGCTACCTTAGTAGTATAAAAAAAAAAAAAAAAAAAAAGTCCTTTATGATCCCAAAAACATGAGCTTTTCATGGCTGTTTTACATAAAACTAACAGTTTCCCCCGGTGTTGATGGTATTTCCTGGATAAATAGCCTAATATTCATCTCCATATTACCTGCGTCCAAAATTTCATCGTGTTCGGTTTAGCGGCTTAGGCTTGAAAAGGTAACAGTTACTTTCGCATTTATAATAATTAGTAGGTACACACGGCCACAGATCAAGCTACACACTGCGGCACCTTATACGGTTATAATAGGCGCTATTTTGCAACAAAAATGTGTAGCTTGATTTGTGGCCGTGTGTACCTATGAATTAGTCCCTATGGATAAATAAATTAGGCATAGGTTCCAAATTAGTTTGCAAGATGAAGACTCTGGAGCTGCAAATGATGTATCAAATAATTACTTTACAGATCGGTATTACTTCGTTCGGATCCAAGGACTATTGCGAGCGAGGCGCACCAGCTGCTTTTACAAGGGTTTCCTCATACATGAACTTCATCACAAGACATTTATAAACGCTTACCATGACCACTAAATATATAATTTTAATATGTTTTTATAATTTATTTATGTTTAAGTGCTTCGTACCCACACACAATGTATGAATCTGTTTGAGATAAACATGCGTTTTTTGCAGATTTCTGTTTTTAATTTTGAAACTGGTAGGTAGTAGTAGGTATTTAAATATTTGTTTAATGTGTTTTTAAATATATGAAGAAAGATTGCAATGAGAACATTGTATCTACAAGAGACATACTTACTCTTACATACAGATGTAGAGTAAGTATGAATCTATTAATCATAATTAAATTACATACCTACCTCCTTATTTCCTTTCGAAAATACTTTGTCTACTTATTTCACATGTAATTTTTCAGATCAAAAAATAATAGTCATTTTGAATGAAACACTTCCAACCTGACTATTTTATGATCTTGTGTTTTGATTGTTTTCGTATTAAGAATGAAACACATTTTATGAATAACACAATATACATACCTAGTTTTTCGATAAATAAAGTCTTAATTTGATGATTTTTCTTTCCTTCCTTTAATTACGCTATTACCTACGTAATATTATATTATGTCCTTTACGGTATGGTAGGTAAAAGTGGTACCTATATCTTTTTTCCTGTCAACTCAAACAATAAAATATTGTTAAATTTTTTCCTGTCATTGTCAAAATAATTTGATAATATTTACGTCACAACTAGAGGGGAACACATACCTACACTACTTACAAAAATTAAAAATTGACATATTTATTTTCCAGACTTCGTCAGTATTCGTAATCATGAGTACTGCCACGCCCTAAAGTACTGCAGGTTAATTCAAAATAGCCGTAGGAATACAATTATTTTTTGACTTAGGATGAGTTATGATAACATTTCCACAGGCCGTCACGATGTCGTAATTATGACGCACTTCCGGTCCAAAAAATATAAACTCATACTCTAAATCATTTAAATATTCAATTTAGGCCCTAGTAAGGCACTTATGAACGTCGAAAGTTACAATTGACTCGACCACCGGTTCTCAGTCAAGAAACTCAGCAAGGCTTATTTTTTTTGTGGATCTTTCTTATGAAAATGAAAAAAAATATTATTTTCTTCTTGTACCTACAACTACTCGTAATTACTTTAAGTATGTCTTATTTTTGTAAAGTTGTGACCGAAAATCGTTTAGTAATCGAAAAAAATATCAGTAAATCGTATGAAAAAAAAATGTTTAATTTCATGAAATTAAGTGATTTTTGTCAGGAACTTTCAAAGTGACATAGGTATAATAGCTGTGAAGAAGTAACAAACATACTTTCTCACAAACTTTCGCATTTATAATAATAGTATGATTTTTATTGTAATAAACACACACAAAATGAATTTATCGAGATGTCTATGGTTAATACACATCTCCATTTTGTAACAATACAAAATCGGTTCATTTCTACAACGATTTACGATTAGTAGATAACTTTATTCATAATTTGATTTGATTTTACGGTTTATCAATCTCTAGAAGTGTCTCTATTTCAAATTACGAGTGTCACCGAACTCCTGTGAAAACAATGATATAAATCAATCTCCAGTTTTCCACATCGAGGGGTTACTCGCACTATCGAGTACAAACACAATATGTACCTAGGTACTTGATAATGCGATTATCGTTATAAAATGTTAGCCAATAGAAATTCACGTCGTCATCAAGATTAATTACATCACAATAGGTATATTAAAAGGAACACTATTTTAGCGCACATAAATATCATCAATAATTATTAATTACGTACTTACTTGTTTTTATTAATCACCATATTATTTATCTACTAGATAAATACGCAGAGTACTTTTGATTATTGTGTATACATTTTGATGTTGTGTATTTCAGCGTATTTTTGAAATTCTAATTATTGCATGATGTGGAATGAGCTCTCCGCTATGGCTTTCCTAAGTGAGTACCTACCTGCAGCATGGGGTTCCTCAAGAAGGGTTTTTTTACGGTCAGCAACCCCCGATATCCCTGATGTTTATAGTTAGGGATTGCAATTTGATTTTAAAACATAATTTCAAATATGCGGAATCCCGCGGATGCCACGCGGTATTGATCAAGCCCACATATCAATCCCAAGGGATTGAATGAATCCCTATTTATAGTGTACTAGCTGTCACCCGCGTTCCCGGGATAAAAAGTAGCCTATATGTTATTCTATGTGCCAAGTTTCATCCAAATCCGTTCAGTAGTTTTTGCGTGAAACAGCAACAAACATACAAACAAACTTTCACGTTTATAATATTAGTAGGATAGGCAATAGTCTATAGGCAACTGTAACCCGGCGTATCATAGGTAGATATGCATTTTACTACATTAAAATAGTAGTACCTACCTGGATGCATGTAGCACACATAAAAATAAAATCAGACAGCGATTAGACAGATAGATTCGACGTGTTATGTGACGTCATATAACACTACGGCCAAATAAACTACATGCATAATTCTGTTTTGCTATTATTTATATGAAATAGTTCTTCCCCTTCTTTCTCAAGTGTTGTACTCATGACTGCGTTGTGTTTTCTTATAAAGATTAAAGTGTCATGAGCAATTGAAACACTTAAACTGTATCATTATCTATTATTGCGAGGTTATTTATTGGGAACGTAATTTTCTAATGACTAATATTGGTTCAAATATCTCAACATGCAGTTCATTGTAGCAGCAGTATTTTTTGTTAATTTTGTAAATGCTGCAAATATTCAGTTTGCACCAAATTTTGAAACCTCTGCTTTTGGGTATATAAAAAATATTGGGATTCCAAGAGCAGAAGAAATACGCAAAGCAGAAGAACTTTCTGAGCATAATACGAGAATCGTCGGTGGAAATACAGCAGCTGCTGGGCAATACAGTTTTCAGGTTTGATCACTTTTTTGAGACAATACCTGTCTTCATCTTGAACTCTGAATGAAGTTATGTATATTTTTTGCAATGAGTTTAAAAGTGTTTTCATACCTACTCACCTATAGTTCACTTAGGGGACCAATTTGAAAATCGCGATTATTTCTTATTTAAATTGATCGAGTAAGGTTTTTTTTCGTGAAATCAGAGATGGTCTCATAGTAAAAGTTGTAAGCCTGATAAACCAAACATCTCAGATTAATAATAGGCTACCCCATAATTACTTTAAACCCAACATAATAAATAGGTATGTTTAATAAATTACCATCTCTAAATATCCTCCCGTTAAGTATTTACGAGTAGGTATAAGTATAGTGTATACTTATCTGGCTTTCTAAAGTTATCCAAACGAACCTTATTCGTATATAGGAGTTTACTTATAAATTTAAAGTTATTTTAATTATTTTATTTCAACTTTACGCCTTTAAATTATTAATAAATTATTTAGGGACCACTTCATCAAGAAATCAGAAGTGGTGAGTTATCGCTAATCGATATCGAGTAAAGTAGATAATGATTGTATTATTTGTTATCTAGGCAGGACTACTTGGAGAAATCTTGGGTTATAATGGCGTAAGTGTCTGCGGTGGCTCTTTAGTCAGTACCTCCAAAGTAGTTACAGCTGGCCATTGCTGGAACGATGGCCAGAACCAAATATGGCGAGTCACAGTAGTGCTGGGCACTGTAAAACTATTCAGTGGAGGCACTAGATTGCAGTCCACTAATGTCATCACCCATCCTGATTGGACCCCATCTATTGTCAGGAATGATATAGCTATTATCACCTTATCCAGTGATGTCCCTTTGTCAGGTAAAAGTCTCAAGAAAACTATCTCATTAACTTTACGTCCACAATAAGAATGATTATTAATATTATTTATGAACGAAGTAAGCAGAACCAAACTGCAAAAAAAAATCGTTACATAACTATTTTGTGTAAAAATATTGTATATGTCGGTTTCATTATTTCTATTTGAATTATTTGAACTATATTTATCACTTTCAGCTTATATCGCACCAATAGCTTTACCATCTGGAGCAAATCTCTCAGAGGATTTCAGCAATGAAACCGCTATAGCAGTTGGTTATGGACTGACAAGTGACGGTAAAGTTTTTATCATTATATTAAAAAGTTGAAATTAATATTGTTTAATTATATATGTTACGTTTTTCATCCAGGTGGTAAAATCACAAACAACCAAGCCCTCAGCCACGTTAGCTTGAATGTCATATCAAATAAGTTGTGTTCCCTGGTATATGTTAATTATATCCAACCATCCAACATTTGCACAAGTGGATGGGGTGGTGTTGGTACTTGCAGCGGAGATTCTGGTGGACCACTTGTAATAAACAGGAATAACAAACAAATTTTGGTAAGCAAAATCATATAATTTTCTTTCTTTCTTTCATTGATAGAGATTTCAAAACTTTTCGTACAATAAAAAAATCTAGTTTATAATGCACTTTTAATTTTTTTTTAAATATAAAAGTAAATACCTACTAATTAAAACCAACGCCAGATAATAGGTAGACAGCCAGGAGGTTACCTACCCCAAAGTATGTACCTATAACAACATGACAAATGTTTTTTAAAAAGCTAACTTTTTGTTTTTTCAGATTGGTATTACTTCCTTTGGTTCTGCTCTGGGTTGTGAGTATGGGCTTCCAGCTGCATACACACGAGTTACATCTTATGTAGATTTCATTACAAGTAATTTGTAATTCATAGATTAATTAATAATTATACGAATACATACTTTATACTAATTAAATATTCATTGTATATGTATACCGTGAAGTATTTTAATATACCTACCTACTTATGTTTTCTTTTCACGATTATTTAATGCTAATTAGCCTGTTAATCAAATATGTAATCTGAAGATAATAATCTCCTTTACATAGTATAAAATGAAGTCGCTTCCGCTGTCTGTTCGCTTAGATTTTTTCAACTACTCAACGGATTTTAATGCAGTTTTCAGCAATAGATATAGTGAGTCAAGAGGAAAATTTATATGTATAATACATTCTTCTCGTAAATTCAAAGATTTGTATAAACAATGTGTTTATATAAACTAAAAACACATAAATAACATGGTGATGACGTAACGTTTCAAGAAGGATTCATTTAGTACAAAGTTAGTTATAAAATTAATCAAACTTAATAATATTCAGTCTAGGGAACTCCAATAAGGAACAGTTACATGTCTTCAAGTTCAAAATACAGCCGAAGTTTGCCTTTGACTCTTCAAACTTCAATTCTGGATATGAGAATAAGATGTACCTAAAGCTATGTCAACAATAGTAATTTGACGCACTGACATAATTCATTTAAAAATAAAGCGGAAGCATTGTTCGATCCTGGAGAATTGCTGTACATTTTATAAGCGAAGACGAAATAATAGAGTTGAATATTGTATGTGCCGTGAACTGAGCAAGGAGTCTTTTTTTTTAATTTCTAAACAATACCTTCTTACGTAGGTTGTAGCGTTATTGTAATTAAAGTCAGAGCAAAAAAAACATTGAAAAAAAAAGAGTTCTATGGGATTCTTCCTTTGGGTGTTGTAATGTTAATAATTTGATATGATAGAGTTTGTCTTGGAAAAATTTAACAATTTGAATGTTTTCAGTGAAAATGATATATACCTATTCGTTACATAGTCTATACAACATTTGAAATCCGCCGTTGATGCATGATAGATTCACTAATATTGAAACATTCACATTTTTAACATTTGTAGGATATTTGGAATTCCAATATCGATTTAAAAAAAAAAATGTAAAATTATTAACTAATAGTTTAATTCATATTTCCATTTTAATGTTAGTGATATTATTCTGGATTACTTATACCTACATTTATTTTAGATATAAACTAATCGTTGTTACAAGTAGGTACTCGTAAATCCAAATAAAGGATAGGTAAATATACATAGGTACTTAAGAAAGAACAAATTTCACTCAATAGGTGAAAGACCCTGTTTTCTTGCTAAGAAAAAGATATTCATATAAGACTAGGAAACTGTTTTTTTCTGTAGGTACTCTTCTTATAAAATAAAATATTTGTTGATTGGATTGATGAGATGAATAAATGTTTAGTTCACACATCGTTATATTTTGAAATCGAGTGTCAAGACTAGTAGATAAAATAATTTACTTACCTACTGTATATTTCAAAATAGTCAAAATAATTGAAACGTAATAAATAGTACATACTTTTTTTAATATCTAGTAATTTTCTGATAAATTTTTATCAAAGTCATAAAAATTGTGTTAAGATTGCAAAATTTTTCAGTCGGTGATGGTAATCATAATTATCCATAGATATCATTAATATCTCTTGCGTCATCTTGAAATTAATCTGTTTTGGAAGGTATATAAACATTTAAATTAATACGGTACATCTACTAGTCTTCTTAAAAAAAGACAAAATGAAGGCAGTCGTAGCAGCTGTACTTTTTCTCGCAAGTTTCGCAAGTGCTGAGTTTCAGCAAAGCACAATCCCTGACCATACTGCCTATGGATACCTTATGAATTATGGTGTGCCAGAAGCTGAAAGAATTCGCGAAGCAGAAGAAAAATATCTGGCTCAATCCAGAATTGTTGGAGGAGTTCCTGCTGGAGTTGGCCAATATCCGTACCAGGTATTTTAGCGAATGTGCATTTCTTATCCATGCACAGATCACGGTGAAGTTAAATGTATTTTATTCTTTTACAGGCTGGTCTTCTGATTTCTCTGGTAGGTTTTGAGGGCACAGCTATTTGTGGAGCGTCTTTAATCAGCTCTTCACGTTTGGTTACCGCTGCCCACTGCTGGACTGACGGTGTCAACCAGGCTTGGAAATTTACTGTAGTTCTTGGAAGTAATCTGCTCTTTACTGGTGGTACTAGAGTTGATACTAGCGCGGTTGTGATGCACCCTAACTGGTTCCCTCAATTAGCTCGGAATGATATTGGTGTGATTTATCTACCATCACCGGTTCCTTTATCAAGTAAGAATTTAGACGAATTGCTGATTTTTTATTATTTTGGTGCCATGTATGTAACCTTTTTATTTTTTTTGTTTATAGGCACAATTTCACCTATCGCTCTGCCCTCTCGATCTGACGCCGATAACAGCTTTGCCGGTTATTTTGGCATTGCGTCTGGTTTTGGTAGAACAAGTGATGGTAAAAAAATATATAAATATTTTTAAGAATTTATTGAAAAAGTGTGATTACATTACATATTATAATAATAATTTATGAAATAAATCTTCTGTCATTCCAGGGGCTCCAATCTCAGTGAATCAATTTCTGAGTCACGTCAGATTAAACATTATAACTAATTCAGCTTGCTCATTGGCCTTCCCCCTCATCCTCCAACCTACAAATATTTGCGGAAGCGGGATTGGTGGTGTTGGAACTTGCAATGGTGACTCTGGTGGCCCACTCGCCGTTGAGAGAAACAATCAACCCATATTGGTATGATATAGCATCGTATACAATCATTTTTGTTCATAATTTTTTTAAATCATGAGCTGAAAGACAGTCTTTTCTATTTTGAGAATTTTCATGTCGGCGTTTAATTTATGTGTCCAAGATGATCCAAACAATATGTTGAAAACTTCATTATTATACCTAATTATTTCGCTTATGGTGAGAAATTAGAAAATAAAAATCTTCAGCAATTATAGTAGCAAATGAACTAGCAAACCTTCTATTCTATGTGGTTATGTTCATATTTATTATGATTTCAGGTTGGTGTGACTTCATTCGGTTCTGCGTTCGGTTGCGAACCACTTTTCCCTTCAGTCTTCGCTCGTGTTCCCTCTTTCCTGGACTTCTTAAATCAACACATTTGAATAACTAATATTGTAATTCATAAAAATAAATGATCTGCCTGGCTTACAAGTTAAATTTTAATGTTAGATAATAATGAATTTCAATTACCTAACTGTATACCTACCTACCTTTCCTGTTGAAAATTTGAATTTTGAATAGCATTACATTATAAGTAATAAGTTAACAATGTAAATATAAAATTGTATGTAATGATTTAGGTATAATATCTCAAAATATCGACCTGTATGAGGAATAGTCGATAATTTTGGATGATATAGTTTATTAACTCAAAAAAAATAATGGCCTAAAAAACTTTCAACATAAAAAAGAGTCGTCTTCAAAGAATTATCCCCTAACTCTTAACCGTTAAGGAGTTGTACCTTCCATCATCAGCTCAGCAATATGAGGTGATGACTACCATACCAGCTCAGATCAAAATAAAATATCAAGCAGAAATAATAACAGTCTAAAAGTGTGTCTAATCAATGTTATAAAGAACTTTCCTTTTTTTTCTGCGTATTGAAAAGGACCACATAGTATGCTTAGAATATCAACCTTGTAGTGTGTAATAGTTTCCATAAGCAAGCAAGTCAAGCAAGAACGAATCGAGTCGATAAGGATTTTTTCAGATAGTGAAGGGTTGCCAAGTACTAATTTATCTATAGTAATATTATAAAGAGGAAAGATTTTAGTGTTTGTTTGTTTGCATTGAATAGGCTCCGAAACTACTGAAACGATTTGAAACATTCTTTCACTAATAGAAAGCTACATTATTCCCGAAGGATACTTTTTATCCCGGAAACGCGAGTGAAACCGCGCGGAACAGCTAGTTACATATACAGTGTGTCTGGTCATGAACTAGCGATATTTTAGGTACTTATATTTCAACACCTTTCTAGGCTTTGTGTGCTTACCAACATCGGCCACATCATCACTGACCACGGTGAGATTGTGGTCAAACACGGGCCTATACATAGTAAAAAAAAAACACTTGTAAATTTTTTAGGAGATTTTTTTTTTTAAGTTACGAAAAAGTACAACGTTATTTCGTATTTTTAAATGATAGACAATATTGTTACCTTTTGTATAAGCTTATTTTTATCTCGGTGGGATTAAAACTTGAGAGATATGATTTTTTTGGAAAACACGTAGAGAATATCTCAAGTAGAAGAAGGGGGGAGGTTGGACCCGGGTGTGTCGTGTATTTTTGTATAAAAAATGTTGAAATATAAGTACCTTAAATATCGCTAGTTCATGATCAGACACACTGTATGGCTTACCGCTCCGCCGTTTCACCCATGATCCCCTATTTTACCCCCATAGGGGTTGAATTTTCAAAAATCCCTACGTCATAATAGGTAGCTATCTACTTGATAGTAAGTATGCAAAATTTCAGCCTGATCCATCCAGTGGCTCAAGCTGTGCGTTAATAGATCAATCAGTCAGTCATGCTTTCCTTTAAATATGTACTTACTAGCTGTCCCCCGCGGTTTCACCCGCCTTGTCAAAAGTAACCAATGCCCTTCTCCATATCATGGGCTATCTGCGTACCAAATTTTATCGTGATTCAGTGGTTTAGGCGTGAAAAGGTAATAGACATAGTTACCTACTTTCGATTTTTTTTCAGATTAAATATTTTTTACAAGAAAGCAAACTTAAAGTGGCTCTCCCCGCATCAGGTGAGATAGTCATACGGGTTAGAAAGAGAGACTTGCACGACATGCATTCTACGCTAATAAAATGACACAACTAAATGACGATGAAATGACGTAAAAAAGATGTCAGAAAGTGAAATTAAAATTAAAGTCGGCCGAGAAACACGGAACAACTTTAAACTACTAATTAGACAGCGATTAGACAGAGAGATCACACATAAGATGTGACGTCATAATACTATGACGGCCATATAAAGTCCATGCTAAATTCTGTTTTGCTAGAAGGAGATAGGAATAAATCTTTGAGGTATCTTTATATCTTGGTTATTTTTATAGTTATCAGTTTTTTTTTCTTACTGCTTCTTATAAGAATGAGCTTTTATTCATGCAAAAAAAGAGAAAATGCTGCCAACTGCTATTTCTTAGGTACACGAGTTTTGAAAAATCAAATTAATCTCAATAAATATTCGATAAAACGTATTAATTAAGGTATCGTCACTCATAATTAGATAATAAATGGTATAAATATGAAAGATTAGCTCATTATCATATTAATTAAGGAAGCCGTGAACGCAACATGAAATTATTGATTGCCCTTGGTTTCTTTGTTGTGGCCTATGCAGCCAGCATTGAAGATGAGTTAGCCAAATCCAACACCGCCTATGGATACATCACAAGATTTGCTATCCCCCTGGGTGAGCAGATCCGTAAAGCAGAAGAAGAAGCTTTATCCAACCAGAGAATTATTGCTGGAACTCCAACTGAACTTGGCCGAATTCCTTTTCAGGTACATCAAACATTTAACTTATTACGTTATACTTAACAAGCAAATCAAAATCAATCAGAAGACTTCAAGAAGTCAAGTTTATTTTCACGTAGGGAACAAATATAAAAAAAAAAACTTATTTCATTTAACTTTATAAATACTAGTTATTTTATTGTTCCACAGATAAAATGTATTAATAATTATATAATGTATACAATAGTGTTAACTCAAGATACCTATTTTACTTAAATAATTTCATGATTGCGAATTACAATTATGTAAGATCAGTAGAAAGATGCTAGCAAGAAGAAGATACAAAAAATCACACATAAAATCACAAAAATAATGAATTACTTTTTATAGGCTGGACTTCTAGGAGATTTCCTCAACTTGGACGGTACTGGTGTCTGCGGTGGTTCCTTAATCAGCGCTAACAGAGTTGTTACTGCTGCCCATTGTTGGTACGACGGTATGAATCAGGCATGGAGGTTCACAGTTGTTCTTGGTTCTACTACACTCTTCACCGGAGGTACTAGGATCCAAACTAGCGCAGTAGCTGTGCATCCTAATTGGTTCCCTCTTCTAGTCCGTAATGATGTTGCTGTTATTTACCTGCCGACATCAGTTGCCTTCTCTGGTAAGTATGTTTATTAGTAGACTTGCTCTTTAACAAGAAAATGAAATAAAGAAAATACATTTATTATACAACAATAAATGTTATAATCATTTTTTTTTCTAGACTCAATATCGCCTGTGGCTCTGCCTTCTGGGTCTGAACTTAATGAGGACTTCTCTGGTGAAACAGCTATAGCTTCAGGATACGGTTTGACAAGCGACAGTATGTTAACCTTCTTTAGTACCTTTATTCAAAATCTTTCTCATTTGACATGTGTATTATACATATTTTTTATTTTTCCCTAGGCGGAAGCATTACCGCGTCTCAATTCCTGAGCCACGTGAGCTTGTCTGTAATAACCAACAGTGTTTGCAGACTGGCATTTCCACTCATTCTTCAAGACTCTAACATCTGCACCAGCAGTCTTTTCAGTGGCAGCACTTGCGGTGGAGACTCTGGTGGGCCTCTCACCGTTGTTAGGAATAACCAGCCAATATTGGTACGTAATAAATACTCATCCCTTTTTTAAAATCATCTCCCATAGGAGTTGAATGATAAAAAATCCTTTCCTAGTAGATGCCTACGTCATAATAGCTGTCAGTACGTATGCCAAATTTCAGCCTAATCTATCCAGTGATTTGAGCTGTGCAGTGAACGATTAGTCAGCCAGTCACGCTTTCCTTTTATAGATTTGGGTATAGGTATTAACTAGGTGTTTGTTGTGGTTTCTGGGATAAAAAGTAATCTATTGCATTTGGGGATAGTGTGGCTTCCTATAAGGAAATAACTTTTAGAATCGGACCAGTAGCTTCGGAGATTGCATCCTACATCCGAACATACAAACATTAGGTACCTCTTTACAATATTAGCGTAAGTAGATCTATTAGCTAAATGCCAATAAATTAATTTGACAATGATTGATTAACTGATACTTTGTTATACCCGTCCCTTTGATGACATACATAAACCAGTAGGTAATTATATTAATAATTGGCGTTTTTTATAAAGCACTAAGCTTATTCGATTTTTGTTTACAGGTTGGTATCACATCTTTCGGATCCGGCTTGGGTTGCGAAGCTAGCTTACCGGCTGCGTTTGCTCGTGTCACTTCATTCATAGACTTTATCAGACAAAACCTATAAATAATATGACAAGCATTTTAATTAAAAAAATATTTTTATAAATCTATTATTTTTATTTTGTTGTTATTAAAATCAAGTTAATTAAACAAATCACTTTTTCTTTTACTTTAAATTATACCAAACTACATAAGAGCTACATAATTTTTAGGCTTTGTAGGTAAGTGTCGGGAACACATTAGCATAGCAATCCTCCTAGTAGGTAGGTACTGCTAAATGTCCATTGGATAGCCAAAAATATAAATGGCATATAAAATTAATATTAGTTGGTACATAACAACTTATGCATATGCATAATATTTTATTTTGGAAATTATTTTTTAAATTTGTATTTTTAAATGGAAGGAAGGTGTTGTAATTGTATAATTTGTGTGTTTTATTTATTTCTATTGATTTTTTTATTGTGTATACATATTATTAGTATGGATGTTTAAATTTGAAATAAATTTAATTTGATTTGATTTTGATAATAATAATCTGGCTTGATAAAATTTTTGTGATTTGGAATATTCTCAGAAACCATTTCAAGGAATTTATTTTTGCCTGATTTATCTATTATTAGTTTGGCTATAAGTGTAAGTCGCTCTTAGGTAGGTACTTGCTGTAAGCAAAGCGTGGGCTGAATGATAATCTAAGAACTTTATTTCTACAGAATTTGAGCTTACAAATTTTAACAAATAAAGAGAGAAAATAATCCCAGACTACCTACTGAGAGAGAATCTATTATAATTCACTAGGCACGTATTCTCAAATAATTTGAGTATTCAGAAACCTTTATGTAGAAATATCAGAGATCTCATCGGGGTTTTCTAAATGGGGTATTACTGACTGACCCATTGCAGACAGATGTAGACTGAAGGACCCATTGGAACAAAGCCTGTAGATAGATAGGGCCACTATTTTTTTATAGGTATACCTAAAAAATAACCTACATAATATGTTATATTAATGGTATTTCTTGGAAATCTATCTAATAAGTAGTTTTGTTTTAGTTTCATGTGCCTCATCCTTAAATAATCCTTGAATATAGAAATAAAAATAGGTACAAAAGCGAGAATAATATTTACCTATGTCTACTTATTGTTTTTATTCACGTAGTAATGAACACATTTCGGAGTGTGAAATACGCATCAATAGGTAAACTGCAGGAATACCTATGCTTATTTTTAGACCCCTCACAAATCAAAAAATCTGAACACCATAATTCGTGCATGTAACGTGCAAAGGGCACGTAAATAAAATACCTACTCATAGACCCATTCGTTAGGGGCTGGTGACGGCGTTAAATCGGCTTGCAAGCCTCACGGACCGACGCCACCAAACACTGGCGCCAATTAGAATCAGCATTTAGCGTCATCATTGCCACGTCACAGGTTCGATGGCTAAAATTGCTGCGGTAGACGAACGACTGCGAGAGCCTACTCCCAAAAACGATTCAAGATTGTTTGATCATCGTTAATATCAATAATAAAATAAAAGAAAATTCTTTATTTATTTTGTAGTCCATAATAATCGGTTGGTGATTTATCAGGAAATAATAATCTAATCGATTTTTAAATTATTAATTAGGTAGATTACTGCTTTAGCTGTAGCCTGTAGGTACTATTATGTATTATGTGGCTTTAGGTACAACAATAGTTAGGCCGACAATGTTAGTATAATATTTGGGCAGCATCACTTGGTGTAAGTATTCTCTATTCCTACATACCTTAATTAAATAAAATATAAAATAATAATAAGCATATTCAGATCAACCTTATGCAATTTCATATGGTTCATTTTCTTAAATTAGTGCAGTGCACATTTGAATTGGCGAATGTCGTACTGAAACTTCAATAAACGCCCTTACATAAACAAAGTTTAAAATAAATTAAATATATGTATCTTAGATAATAATAAGTTAAGTATCTTTAATTCATGGTAAAAAATATCGTACAGATCGTCGCAAAGCGCCATTTTACTTTTTTTTTACATAAAGGTACTTACCTAGTGCTAAAGAATCGTAGATATGGAACAAATTAGTCATAACACAGCGTAAATTTAATTAGCGCGATAATTGCCGCATGGGACTCGTTTAATCGCCAACTAATACTAAGTATTATTAGATCTGCATAAAACAATAGTCTAGGCTCTAAATTATTAGACTATTGAAAACTTTAATTGATTTTGTTCCAGCTGACTTGCTGTCATGAAGTTACAAACAATAGTAGTCTTTGGTTACAAAGTAGTAGGTAAACTTACGATAATCATCATTAAATTAAATACAGCATTAAATGAGAATTTAAAGAAAATTAATACAATATTATAAAGTTGCGTAGTAGAAAAAATCATGCAAAGTTGATCACATAAGAGTTATTTCTATACGTTTACCTTAATATCCCCAAGATTTTCTTGTTTATTGGAACATGATAAGATTGAATTTACATAGTGTGCTAAAGTTTGGTTCAATATTTGGTAACTTTGGATAAACATACCGTAGTCATAGACATAGAGTACCACCATTTTTATCCACTCGTGAACTTGACGTCCGCCCTTTCCTGAAAGTATGTAGTTCAAATAAAATCTTGATCATAAAATCGTCCCATCCTTAAACATAAAAAACCGACCTACTAGGTACATGTAGAACATCAGGGTCTCGGCAGTCAAGTCTAATAGATGGCCATCCCAATAAATCTGGTCGCAGTGATAGGTACATGCTCTGGGAAGACTTGAAACAGCTACCTAACCCAAATACATAATATTATTTATCTACTCTCATATCGTAATGTTCTTATTATGAAATCAAAATCAGCACTTTAATGACCCACTTTAGGCACACCCGTGTATAATGATTCATTATAGTACAGTTGTGATCCCAAGATAATGCTATAAAATAACTTTTTTTCATTAAAGTACAAGTATTTGGACATGTCTGGCCACTTATAATATTTTTTGGGTTTTAATACTTCAATTACTGTCAGTCAACTTGTCAAACAAAATAATAAAGAAAAAAAATTATAAGTGGCCAGACATCAGGACTAAACAATTATAATTTTAGATGCAAATTTACTTTGTCTGTGGTCGCGTATGCGGTAGAGATCTCAACTTAGGAGTTTTTCCCCACACGGATTTGGGCGCCATGATGATTAATGTTTGATTATTTTATTAATTTTTTTGCATACATATTTTATTTTGGCCAAAAATGATAGAAAAATAGCAGTCATACTAAGGTGAAATAAACTTGGATCTGAAATTGTGGAGGCGGCAGTGGAAATGACGAATAATCGATACCCGTAAGTCATGAAAACCTATGACAAAATATTATCGATTTTTTACCTTTAAATTACATTATTTATATGAGTTTAG
The DNA here is from genome assembly GCA_963555595.1 of Tethea ocularis. Lineage (NCBI taxonomy): Eukaryota > Metazoa > Arthropoda > Insecta > Lepidoptera > Drepanidae > Tethea > Tethea ocularis. Next base: position 4,553,823 of record OY741972.1, on the reverse strand, counting down.
ATAAAGTACTGTATGATACTGCACATAATTAGGTATTAAAAACTCGTGTGATACCATTAAGAACCTCGCCTACGGCTCGGTACTTAAACTCACACTCGTATTTAATAACCCCTATTATGCAACAGTATCATAAACTACTATAAATAATGTAGAAAATGCATTCATATTCCATAAAATATTATTACTATAAATAAATAAAATATCATAAATAAAAATCCAGGTTGAGTTTATCTTCGAAATGAGATTTTGTCATAGAATATCTCTTGATTATATTAAATGTCTGCTATCGATTCATATCCGTTGGCTGGTTAACCATACATAAATTATTATGTGATATACAGACGGACAGACGAAAAAACATGACCAAACTACTTATAAGGCTTTCTTGTTTGATTGAGGAACTCTAAAAAACTCCTGTGAATTGATATGTGTTATTGGATTATCAAATTAAAATTACAGAAATCATATCTATTGCATGAATTTAGAACATCGATTAAATTGTGACCCAAAGTATCTTGAAGTTTAAGTTGCACTATTCCAAAGCGTATCACCGTAAACTCTATAATCCGGCGTGCAAGTTTATTAAACGTCACTAACATGCGGCTCGTACCTACTCCCGTTTACCAGAAAATTGAGATGAAACAATACTTATACAATTCCTACAAGTGTGACTGAAACGGACTGACTGCAGACTTGCTCTAACATTGTCTAATAACGTAGGTTATTAAATTTTCTGTATTTTTTCCTCCGGACGGTACTAAACTAGGTAATAATACCAAATTATGGTTTTTTTTACAATTAGACCTATGTTTGGCCCTTCGGTTAGGCCACAATCTCACCATGGTCAGTGATGTTGATAAACACAGTAATCGTACGAGGGAAATGTCAGAACATACACACCTGAAGGTGCTTGGTGATAGATTTTCAACTTGAGGGTGGTAGCCAACAAGTCGGGTACTTCAATTTACCCTACCACCGTGGTATGGTTTCCTCATGTTGTTTTCCTTCATCTAAAGCTCAAGCTCAATGTAGGATTTGAAGCCGCTACCTTCGGATTTCCATTCGAAGAAACTGCCACTAAGCTGTCATTGGCTTTAATTAAATTATTGTACCTAGATTCGTTGCATTGAATATATAGGGATACCTACCACAAATATTTACGTTATACCTACTGGTAATACTAATTACCTATACAGCTCCAAAACTAAGACCTAACGTAATCTTATTCAGATATATTTAAGTTGAAAGTCTAAAATTCTATAGGTATTACTACATAATTAGGTATAACTTTTTCGAATGTCTGAACGACATGCCATGGAAGCCAAGGGGCCCCTTGAGCTTGGAGTTTCCATATACCTATATAAAAAGTACTCTGTGGCTTGGAGGCACTGCCCCGCCTAGCCCTACGGTAAGTACCTACACCATTGCCTACAGTATGTAGGTATCTCTGTTGAATAAAGGATTTATGACACTTTATAATGATGACGTAGGTAGATAGGTATGTACAATACGTAGATAGCTACAGTAGGTACATACTGTTGACTGCAATAAACAAGCTTTGATTCAAAGCAACGTCGTTGTCGTGCCGGGAGCGCGTTTCGAATCTAGTTTACCTATATTGTTTCTACAACATGGACTGCCTAAGCTGAAACATCGAAAATTGGATAGCTTGCCTCTACTGGAGGCTATTCATGTTAACTATTCTAGTTGAAAATGTTGTTTATAAGTAATTTATTGGATCAGCTATTTCTAATAAATTTAAATTACGTCTATAAAAATAATGTTATCAGTACAAATGGTCTAAAATCCAGCTTGTAGATTTTTTTACATTATTATGAAAACCAATATTATTTGGTCAACTCTGTAATCACATTGCAGGATATACAATATTTAAAAGATAGTTATGATAAACATAGACAAAAATATGAGGTAAACTATTTTTATATTTTTCCGTTTAACAAAAAAAACTAATATAGGTAGGTATGAAAATATGCATTTTTATCGAGGTATGGGTATCGCCTTATTATTTGCCATCATAGAGACTTTAGTAACACGTATTCTTTAAATAAAAACGACCACTACACTACAACGAATAACCTTCCTATGAGGTTTAATAAAAAGCTGAAAAATAATTTGACATGTGGGCAAAATCTAAACTAACACCGCTATCTAATGAAGAGTCACTTTTTAAGATTTCTCTTCGCTTATCATTATCATAGGTTTGTTGTGTTGTGTTTATTTGTTATTGGATCAAAATAATATACCAAAATAGGAAGTGGTGTCATAAAGATGTGTTAAAAGTTAAAGAGCGATTGCCGATGTTATTCAACTGCCAACAGTTCCAGAACATACTGCAGGAAGCCAAATTTCTACACATGAAATGTCTACGAAAAATCTCACCAAAACATCTACTAAATCAAGTCAAGTACAAGATTCCATAAGGTATATTACTGACATATACGACTATTTCATGAAAATGTTACTAATATACCTTGGAGGAATATTTTGATGATTTCTTTTGTTATTAATCAGTAAATAATAAATATACTACCATTATTGTTGCAAATAACATGTTGATAACTTACGACCTATAACTGAGCTGCAATTAGTAAAAAACGTGATAAAATTTGAATTTTGCGCTCCAATCGAAGCCTCCACCTCAACTTCATTTTTCTAAACTTATCTATTTTACAACATACTTCAATTAATTAAAATTTTACGTTTCAAAAATAAATAATATTATGTACTGTACTTTAAATAATAATGGTACTCTTTAAAATAAAAAATAACAGAAAAAGCTAGCGAAATATCATGTGTCAATTAATGACAATGCATAATCGAAACGCACTTGGCGTCATTTCTCTCTCCTTACATTTTTGACATTGACATGACACTGACAGTGACATCGATCGACCATCAAACATTACAATTTGTGTTGTAGTGGATTTATTTCATTTTACAGAAATTAGAGAAATGAATGAAAATGACGAAGAAGTCACAACATTTTGTGATTCCGCAGTAAATATTTTATGTTAATGAAGTAAAATTCGTATTATTTGTGAATATTTTTTTCCTTGTGATTTTTGTTGTTTTAGGCGGCCCTGGCTGAAGGATGTAGATTACCAGTACGTATGCAAGGAGGTGATGACTGGCCCCTGGCAGAAATCATTAGCATCAAAGAGATCCGTGGACAGAGGGGCTATTATGTTCATTATGTCGACTGTAAGTTGTGTCTATCTCCAACAATAACATCATGTTTTATTGCTGAGGTGATGTTAAACCTTTTGGCAATATACATGTTTTGTTTTGAAAATAACATAATTCAATAATCTTGCCAGCAACCAAGCTTGTATTCTCATATAGGTAATGTTTTTATTGATAATAAAAACCTTAGTAAATATACACCTCTTTGTTAAAGCATAATTACTGTAGCAAGAAACCAAGTATGTGTTGCCAAACCAAGTAGAATACATGTTATACCAAAGCGACCAGATCACTGGTGATATACTACTTTTCTCATAAATATTGTTCATTAAACCCAGACTCGGGACAAACATTCACATACCTACACTTATCCATCATAAATTTAATCCACTACTTATGGTGCGACAGGCGGGATATCAATCATGCCAACCTACCTATCAAAAAGAGTCAGTGGGTTTTGATGTAATATTTGTAGTTAAATTAAGTTTAAAGTTTGCTACAATTGGATGTAAGTCTCAGCCAAATATAACCATATTTAATAAAACTGTCAAATTGAAAATATGTTGCTAAGCGCTTACTGGTGAATTTCAGCAGTTGAACTTGAGGGCCTGTTGTTGATTTTTTGGCCTTGTTATAGATTGGCAACACATTGGCAATCTACCCTGGTATTGTTAATACAACATATTTGATGTTTCCATGTGTTTTTAGATGTTTTATGCATTGGTTAGTGTTTGGTCATTTATTTTTGACACTGTCAACTAGCCTATTGAATTGTAATTGTATTATTTTGTTGTTTACTACCATTTTCAGTTAACAAACGTCTGGACGAATGGGTGGGAGAATCATGGCTGGATACACGGAAAGTACAATTCCCTCGGAGAGATGGCACCACTACTGGTGGTACAGTCACACCAAAGAAAACACACATTGGATCAGGAGGTGGCGTGATGCCTACTTTTATTAGTATGTGTTTTTGCTACCTTAGTTCTAGGCTGGAGACTGAAAAGTATTAAGTACTTTTTATATTATATGAATGTAGATTTCAGGCCAATAATTTTGTATTATGTATAGTATAATATTATAAATCAACTCAGATATTGATTTTTGTAATTGAACCAGTGTTAATTGACAATAGGTTCTGCAGTAGCATTGTTAAAAATGGGTACCTATAACCTTGTTGACCATTTGCTGCTATTTATCTTGATATGTAAAGAATGAATAATAGTATTTTGGTTTAGCTCTTTTTATTAACATATAAGTTGAGTTACACACCATTTATAATGCTGGTTTTCAAATTTGCATCTTATGGTATTGCAAATAAAATTCAAATAGGTATAAAATGTATGATCAGATGCAGAATTATAAAAAATTGCAACCTAAAAATAACTTGTCTTGAAAGTTTCAACAATAAAATATTATAATTCAAAATTATTGGCCATTATTGTGATTGTTTTAGGACTGCTCATTGCTCAATGTTTTATTTACTAGCCTTTTGACTCTAATTGGCTTATAGTTATTTTAATATTAATCAAAATTGTTCTATGATGGCGAACTGAAACCAACTTATTGACAAAAGTAATTGTTTTTTTAAGATCTTCCATGCATGCTGTATGTATAAATCTATATTTTTTTATCAATTCCTTAACAAGCAAGATAACTCCCTAAATTTCCTGATTATTTAATCAACTAAATTCTCTTTGTAACTTTAAGACTCAACAATTATAAATTAGATCTTCCATTTTTATTAGTAACTCTACTAAAAAACCAACACAAAATCTTTGTCACAGCGAATATTAAGTAATTATATTTATTTGATATTGGTATTCATTGTCTGCTTAAGTGTCTAGTTATCTGTTCTTGCTGTAAACATTTGGTGTTTGAAATATTGTATGCTTATTTAAGCTTAAGTAAAATTCTGTACTAATTAGGTTGTGGAATGAGCTTCCTGCCTTGATTTTCTTCAAGATGCGTATATGAAGAGATTTTTGCTACATAGACAACGCGCGAGTAATACTTAGTATTGCAAGCGTCTATCTATACGCTACGGTAACTGCTTCCGATCAGGAGGGCCGTATGCTTATTTGCTACCTGAAACTACCCCATCTATATTTTCCGTTTCAATTTACCATCACAACAAAATTATACATCATCAAAATTCCCAACACAACAACAATTGGCTGTTAAATATTGTATTTTGTTGGCAGATGATAGTGTCTGCAATGAAAGTCAGAAGTCTAGTATCAATACCAGTAGATCAACTAATGCGAATACACCGATCCAACCAAAAACAAATGAGAAAGCTCATTTTAGCAATGCACTCAATGGTTCCGCACAAAAAAATGCACTTGGTATGTTACTATTCATATTTGATTATCTGTGTGTTGTTTTTTAATTTTAAAAAATGTGTTTTGGTGTGGTCCTTAAGTACCTCCAAAACAAAACCTGCTTTAACTACATATTGTTAATTATACCTCATTTTTTATCTCAATTTTAAGGTATGTGCCTTATGTAACTAAAACTTAGTCATAAAAAAATATATATTTATGTCAATAATAACCAATTTGTTGATGCGCATCATCAAAAAAAAATCCTTTCTTGAAAATAGTTAATGATTCCAAAAATAGTTAATTTTAAAATAATTTGAACCTTGCTATGAATTTGATCGAAAATAGTAATGAGATCAAAAACTTTAACATCTTTTTCACACAATGGTATAGTAAAATAACACACATAAGAAATGCCATACCCAAATCTCAATAATAATTGATATAAGATCTACAATAGATTGTAAATGATACTCGAAGGTATAATAACGGGAGAGCCTCGTCAGCTGGTTTCCCGGCCTCCGAGCCCGATGCTCGGGCACGACTCGGCATCCCTCGTGAACGGAGGTGCAGTACTCGCCGCAGCTCTGCAAAAGAAGATGAATAGGAAACGGAAGGCCAATTCTTTGGAGAGTGAATCGGTTACTCCTCAGGTAATAATGCTATTATAATATCAGTCCTATTTTAAACTACAGAAGGTACACTCACATTAGCTCTATCTCTTTCGGAGCAGGGCCTCTCAACTAATCGGCAGCGGCTGAATACTCTGGCAAAAGGCACGCGTCTGTAGATACATGGGCATATCTAGGGGGAGGGAGGGGTAGCTAGTTTTACCTGTTCTCGATAAAAGTTATGTTACGACTTTAGAATTACAATATTATTATGCATAAACTTTTGAAATACCGTTTTGCTGAATATCCTCGAAAATTATTTTAGATGAATGTAAATTTATTTATTTAACTACCCATAAAGCAGGATCCTCCCCTGGGCCAAAAGATATGTTTTCGTACCTAAACTACGTAATAAGGTAGCCCACATTCCAGACTTAGAACTCATCGTATCAAAACACATTTAATTTCGATTCAAATATGAGATCTTTTTTTATTTTTCGTCTGTAAAGAGGTCAATTAATTATCTCCATCAACACTAGAAAACCTCTTAAACTTTACAGACAGACACAATACCGCCATTAGAACCAGTAGAAGGTAGTGAAGCTATCACCAGTGGGGCAGCCACGCCGACCACAAGGCCTCGACAATCCGGCAGTCTTGTGGCTCATGGCCACGATGATCTTGTCACTCGCATGAAGAACATCGAAATGATCGAACTTGGCAGGCATAGGATACGGCCGTGGTACTTCGCGCCATATCCACAGGTAAAAGTTTTTACGCTGTTACGGTAAATAAAGATTCCTATCAAATTGAAATTATTTTATTTAAATCGACCTTACATTAGCAGGCACTTTATGAATAATTAGTTTCCGCACCATGGTTTCAACTGCGTTCTCGGGATAAAAAGTACCTATATGTTATTCCAGGGCATGATCTATCTATGTGCCAAGTTTGCAACCTATAAATTGGCCATATCGTTGGCCAAACATCACAAACCATGCTAATTTAAAAAAAAAACTGAGCCTTGTTTATTCGTTCAGATTTACCTATATATACTTACAGGCACTTTGTTTCAGGAGATGGTGAATCTACCTTGTATTTACATTTGTGAATTTTGTCTCAAGTACAGAAAAAGTAAAAAGTGCTTGGAAAGACACTTGGTAAGCAATTTGTCCTTTACTATCATAGTTTAACAGAATTTACATCAGAATAATAGCTTATCTCGAAAGCCTTGGCGAAGATTGTGGAATCCTACATTAAATAAGCTTGAGCTTTCGTCGAAGGAAAACTTCGTTAGGACTCTATTACACGGTGGTACCTCCACCTCAAGTTGAAGATCTATCTACCAGCCCCCGTAGTATGGTAAGCGTATACCAGAGAAGACTCGAATCTTCGACCAATAATAATCGCAGATTAATTTCATCACCTCATATTTATGTGATTTCATTGGCCGATGATTCGAGTCTACCGAGTAGTGGTCAACCCGATTCATCACCCGTGGTTTGAGCTGTACGTTGATAGATCAGTCAATCAGTCAGCCACCTTTTCCATTTATAGATTTAGATTTTTCACCTTTATTTTCAGATCAAATGCAAACTAAAACATCCACCGGGGAACGAGATTTATCGTAAAGGCAGTATCTCGTTCTTTGAGATCGACGGACGTAAAAACAAGTGCTACGCGCAAAATCTTTGCCTCCTTGCCAAATTGTTTCTGGACCATAAGACGTTGTATTATGATACTGACCCATTCTTGTTTTATGTTATGACGGAGTTTGATTCCAGAGGTGTGTACTTTAAACTTATTTATAGGGCGCGACAACTAATGTTATAAATACGAAGCTTTATGAGGATGTCCATCCATCCTATATATTAATAAAAAATATATGTTGTTAAAAATGTGCAAAGGAGTGATTTATTGATACTGATTCTGTTGTTTACAAACTACAAAATATATGTTATTAACAAAAATATAAAAACGAAGGAAGAATGAATGTGACAAAAGGGTACTTATAAGATATGTTGTCCTATTACAACTATTTTTCACTTGCAGGATTTCATATAGTTGGATATTTTTCAAAAGAAAAAGAAAGTACAGAAGACTACAATGTAGCATGTATACTGACTCTACCTCCATACCAAAGAAAAGGTTATGGAAAATTACTTATTGAATTTAGTAAGTTCTTTTTTACTATACACTCCTTATATTACGGCATTTAAACTGTCTTATCTTAATAACTGATTGTAATGAAACTATAATATCCAGTTATAATATATAACAGCCTCTTAATTTAGTACATTAAAGTTTAAAGAAATTATTGTAAAACCAAGTATTTTAATATATACGTAACTTCCTTACGTCATTTAACAGATAGGATATCTTCCAACCCACGTTTTACAAGACATGATTTAAAGGATCTCACGCAATAAAACATTTTGATGTTTGGAATTGGCTGACATATGTATTACCTTATTGTTTAACTCATATCAAAAGTTACTGGTATAGACAGAAATCATTTTTTTATGTATGAACCTTTTAAATTTACACCAGGAGATGATAATAATTTTTAAATACGTTACATCATCAATAACATACATTCAAAGTAAAGAAACTCGTGATACAAAAACCTCTAAAAAGAAAAAAAATGTTTTTTTACATCTCTTCATCAACTAGAAAATAGATGATTTTTTAACGGCTGAGCGATTTTTTTTTAAACGTAGCTAAGAACGCTCGATAAAGACACCTTTTGAACGAAAATAACTGAATTAAAATCGGTTCATTCGATCTTTAGCTATGTTTCCACAGACAGACACACAGATACACACTATATCACCCCTCTTTTTCGTCAGGGGTTAAAATCATTATAAGTAGTGCCTACTTCAGTATAGATCAAAATTTATATCCCTTTAAACTTTTCAAGGTTACGAATTATCGAAGTTCGAAGGCAAAACCGGTTCTCCAGAGAAACCGCTATCGGATCTCGGTCTGTTATCATACAGAAGTTACTGGGCACAAACTATACTGGATATACTTATGCACATCAAACCGGTCGGTGATAATGAGAAGCCTATTATAACTATTAAGTGAGTACTGTTTTTATATCAATCATAATGAATTATGGTCAATTATTTAGTAATTACAGGTGGCATTGTGTTGACAAGTTAGCATGTACCTTTTGTTGATAAAGCTAAGTGTATGCGTTGATAAAGCTAGCGATTTTATGTTCAAAATAGCTTTGCACGTAGATCATGGCTTATACTCTTGACAAAGTTAAGAGGTGTATCACTTATAAGCTCAAAGTTAGTAAGGCTGGAAAAAAAAAGTAATATCAATGAGGACTTGGATGTACATTATAATTATTTCACAATTAAAGAATAACCACATACAAATTTTGTTGATTTAATAACCTACTTTTGCAGTGAAATCTGCGAGCTAACCAGCATTAAGAAAGAAGACGTAATAAGTACACTGCAGAACTTAAATTTGATTAACTATTACAAAGGCCAATATATCATATCGGTGAATCAGGTAATTTCTTTGCGTTGTATTTATATCAAAGATTTAATTTAACAGTTTTATAATGAATCAATAACTAAATAATATAACTTTTACAGCAACACGAAAAAACAATGGAAAGAAGAACGCTCCGTATTGATCCAAAATGCTTACATTGGACTCCCAAGGATTGGTCAAAACGAGCAAAATGGTAATTATTTAAGATTGTAAATCATTCATAATAGCTTCAAAATCATTATAACCAGATAAATATGGTTACAATTAATATGAACTCTATTACAACATGTATAAAGTTCATTATCATAAGTCGTCAAATATATTTTTTTCTTTTGTCACCAGCGTTTGAAGTGACAGAGTAAAGGAGATGCGAGCTATCTAACTCAAGCTTCCGAAACGTACGCAGTTTGTTCATTTTGTACCTAACTTTTTAATAACACAATCATAACTCATAATTTATTTATATCTAACAAGGCATTGGGCTTTCATTTGGATTTGTAATCTAACTCATGTGGCATAAGATGTAATTTTGCATGTTAAGCATAAATTAGGTAATAAGTATAAATATAAATGTGACATAATAACGGTATGTATTTACATAACACCGTATCACGATCCACGACTTTTGAGTTTTGAGCTTTTTATAATGCTTATGGAATAGATTGAGTCATCATAGCATCACAACTGATTAACAGGAACCTCAATGGGCTGTAGCCAAAAAAACGGTTAAAAAACACGTGAAAACATTAAAATGCCTTAGGTTACAAACATTGCTTTAGGCTTCAAAAATGTCATAAATGTATTTTTCTGAGCACTAAATTAACATTTTATTTTATTAAATCACTAGAAGAAATTTGTACATTCCTATAGTTCCTATAATTTTAGGAATTGCTATGAAACTTTGCATTTGATAAAATCTCTACTTTTTATCGGCGTTACGATGCCAACAACCCTAGCCTCTTTTTTCGGACTTCAGTTTTGCTGGACTTGGATCCTTTTCACATTTATGTTTTTGGTGGGATTGTGCTTACAACGGTTGCCGCACTAATATTATGCGTCGATGTTAAATTTGTAAAATGCAGTTTTTAGGATCCAAAAATTTCAGTGCCATTTCCTCGCTCAAAACTGTTGTCAAAAATTCTTATCCGTTGTAAAGAACAATAAAGATTAACAACGGTAGTCCAACTGCTGTCAATGTGATACGCGAACCCGAAATTATCCGATAAATATCTGGGACGCAACGCAATTGTGGCCTAAAATCAGGTATTAACATCTGACATGTCATATCATGACATGATGTGAAACTTCCTGATAGTAGACGCAGTTCAATAAATAGGTATAACAGCTTGAGTATAAACGCCGCCTCTGTATTTTAATTCTGAATAATTTATTTAGTATTATAAATCGTTGACAGAACCTTCGTAACTAATAATTATAATTTTGTTTTGTCCGGTAAGGTGATGCAGCCATCAGAAGCTTTAGTCCTTTCCAGAAAATACATTTTGCCTTGCACGTTATTAACGCTTTTCATACAAGTTAAAATAATATTCTGTTATTAGTTCAATCTTTCCTTACGATACTTTAGCTGAACAAATTCAAATTTACAAAACACCTGCACACTGAAACTATCATGATGTAGAAATGTATGCAGGTTTATGTAGACAGACACATAAAATGCCTGTTTTAGTGTTGAGGTGTATTAATAACTAACTGTCCCCCACGGTTTCACCCGCATGCATGAATAAGAAAAGAGCTAATCATCATCTGCTTGCTCTGTTCCCAATAACTAGTGTCAGAGACATTTATATGATTATTCTATTATGTTATAGCCTGCGCAGTTGAGGGCCATTGTCTGACTGTTGATAAGAAAAATATCACGAACATTTATCTAACTCATATACCGCGTTTTTTTTTTCTCCCCTTCCTCTGCGCAGGTCTGTGATTTAATTAATATTCTGGTTTTGGATAACAATTAGTAATGGTTGGAGAGCGCACTGTAGTAAACCCTACCTCATAAGGTAACAACATGGGACTAGTTTCTGGTGGTGTATAGTAAAAAAATACTCTTAAAAAATCAGGGTTGCGTGGGCGCAACCTGGAGGGTTTTGAGGAATCGGCAGTTAAGAGGTCCCTTTTTTTGGTGCATTTTACCTCATCGAGTAACAACTTGAGACCTAGCCCATTCGATAGAAGTCATCGAAAAACGTATAAAAAAAGTTGGTTGCCTCATCCTATCCTGGCACTTTCTGAAATCGGCCAGATTTTAGGGTGCTGAAAAATGACCGATTTAACCTCATCGAGTAACAACATGCCACTAATGCCATTCGATAGCTTAGATAAGCCCGATGATAAAAATATAAGGTTGCGTGACCTCAGCCTGGAGGATTTCCTAGTCGGCCAGGTTTTATGTCGGATTTACGAAGGCAAAATTTAAGGAAATCGTCTATAAAACAATGAATTTGACATAATTTCAATGGTTTAACTGTATGAGATGGCTATGATACATATTTGAGTTCATACAAAATCGGTCAAGTGTGTGTCGGACCACGCATCCGATAAAATTTCATATTTTACAGATTTTTTAATGCTTTAAAATGAGCGACCCTACCTCTTCGAGTTACAAGATGTGTATAATGCCATCCGATAGCTTAGATAACTCCGATTATAAAAACATAACGTTGTCTGCCCTCACCCTGAAGGATTTCCTAGTCGGCCAGGTTTTATGTCGGATTTACTGAGGCAAAATATATGGATTGAATTTCACATTATTTCAATGGTTTAACTTAATGACGATTGTTTTGATACTTATTTGAGTTTATAAAAATGCTGTCAAGTGTGTGTCGGACCACGGATCCCATAAAATTTCATATTTTACAGATATTTGAATGCTTTAAAATGAGTGACCCTACCTCTTCGAGTTACAAGATGTCAATAATGCCATGCTATAGCTTAGATAACTCCGATTATAAAAATATAACGTTGTATGCCCTCACCCTGAAGGATTTCCTAGTCGGCCAGGTTTTATGTCGGATTTACTAAGGCAAAATATATGGAAGAAATGCAATTAATTTCACATTATTTCAATGGTTTAACTTAATGACGATTGTTTTGATACTTATTTGAGTTTATAAAAATGCTGTCAAGTGTGAGATCACACCATGCATCGTAAGTTTTCATAGCAGATTGGTTACACAAAATAGTTTCAATCTAGAGTTCTTATCCCAATTTATCTAATTATGGTATATTATATACATTTAAACTATTTTTCATCCAATCTGTGAAGAACTTGCACATAAGTAATGAAGTTAAATTAAGCTGTATTATTATTAAAATTATATACTTATAGTTTGTGATAATTCATTCAACTATTGTGATGAAGTCGAAGTAGAATAATCGTACTATTTTCAGTTTCATCAATAGCCACATCCAAGTTAAATGATTGATGATTATTTTTCATGTTTATTCCGAGAATAACTAAATACAACTGTAAATATTATTAAATTTACAACGTGTAACTCTAGATGTATATATATATATAGTATTCTGGCTGAAAATAAACTTCCAAAATCTTCGAAATATTGTAGATTGTAGTGTTCTCAACCAAGCATAGCATATTTTAATCACAGTTTATTTACCCAATATAGTTTAAATTAAATTTACAAATTTGTCCGGTGAGGTTGAAGCAGCCATCAGAGGCTATCTATAATATATAACTTTAGTCCTTTCCAAAAAAAATGGCTTACAAACGTTTATATCTACATATCTTCTGACTAACTGATTTTTTAACGGAGAGCCTAAACCACTGGGGCTATAAACTTGCGGCTTTTTATTCGTAAAAAAGTTACCAAACGTTGATTAGTTAAAAATCCGTAGTCTTTATCTTTGTAGGATATTTTGGATATTTATCTGACAAGTGACGTATGGTGATCGAAAGAGTGAGATGGAGGACACCATAACGCTGATTTAGTTAAACAGCGTTTATGAATAAGAGGGCTAAAGTTTACCTCCCCATTCACTATGAACTTGAAGTTTGGTGATATTTTTTTTATACCTAATGTCACCACAGTATGATATTTTTTTTCCAGAGAGAGATTCGCTTATTTTCTTAAATAAGTTAAAAACTATTCGTCTTAAAATTGTAAAAGAAATATTATATTTGAGTTCCTCACAACGAGCCCTTTTATTTGATATAGCTGTTCCGCGCGGTTCCATTCGCATTCCCGGGGTAAAAAGTAGCCTATAACCTTCAGGAATACTGTAGCTTCCTATTAGTCAAAGAATTTTTCAAATCGGTCTTGTAGTTTCGGAGCCTATTCAATGCAAACAAACAATCAAAAAATATTAGTATAAAAGTATAAATGTCACAGAAAATAGTTTGCAAAACTTTAGTCTCACTTCGCCAGTAGGAACAATACAAGCAAGCTGTCTGAAAATAAACAAAACCCACAATAAGAAATATGAATAAACGCATTTAGGGCTACATCCACCAACCAAACCATCCGGATTGGATGACGTTAAGTTAGTCATTATTGCAGTTTGAACAATTTTGTCCCCTCCCCATACATAGAGATAAGTCGCAGTCATTGCGGTAACTACCAAACATTTTAAGGTTTTCTGAATTTTTCTGTTACCTGTGCTGCAAGTTATGCTTCTTACCAAATTTCAAAATTCTATGTCAACGGTAAGTAGCCGTTAAATTTTGATTCCTTTGCAAGTAGTTGCAAAATATGCGGTTTAAATGTTTGTACCTTTGCGTTTTGCGTTGACTTAGAAATTAGTTTTTTTTTTCACAGCTTAATGGCAATTACACCTAAGTATTTGATATGCATTTCAACTTGATATCTCTACGCGTTCATGAGGAAAAGGTTATAATTATTAAAAAAAAATATATTATGTGATGTGACAAAAAATTTAAAGTTTTCAATATTTTTCCTTTTTGTGCTATAAAACGTTGCTTCATGCCAAATTTCAAGACTAGGTCGACAGAAAGTATCCTTCAGGTTTTAATTCCCTTGCGAGTAGTTGCGAGTTTCAAAATATGCGGCTTAAATTGCTGTTTCTTTTGATTGCGTTGACATAGAAGTTTTATTTTATTACAGCTTAAAGGTATAATAGAACCTTCGGGGATAATGTAGCTCCCTATGAAATATTTTTTCGAATCGGACCAGTACCAGCACGTTCCAACAAACAAACTCTTCAGATTTATTATTAGTATAGATTCAACGTTAGTAAAGTTTTAGTAGATGATTGATCATTATAGAAATATTTTAGGAATATCCCTAGCAATCGTTTTTTAAATTGCTTAAAAAATATTAGGATCCCTGTTTAAAAAAGTAAGTTTAATCATATTTACGTTTTACAGATGTTTTAAATCATGTAGCGATCAATGCATAAATTAACCGTAATATATGGCATAGCATGGACAAATGACGACTACAAACAGGTAAAGATTTATAATAATAATAAGGTTTGCATTAGACTTCTGAAACAAGTTCCCCTCTATGGAATTCTTGATTAAAACTATAGTGTGTAAATTAGGTTTGGGTAAATATATTGATACATGAACAAATACGTATCAAAACAATTATCATAAAGTTAAACCATTGAAATAATGTACATTTTGCCTTAGTAAAAACGAGTTAAAACCTGGCTGAATAGGAAATTCTCCAAGCTGAGGGTAGGCGACCTTATATTTTTATTATCGGAGTAATCTAACTAAACTATCGAATGGTATTATTGACATCTTGTTACTCGAAGCAACGCTAAAATAAGATGAATAAAATGCTTTAAAATAAGCAACCCTACCTGGGTTAAAAAATCTGTAAAATATGAATTTCTATGGGATGCGTGGTCCGACACACACTTGACAGCATTTTTATAAACTCAAATAAGTATCAAAACAATCATCATTAAGTTAAACCATTGAAATAATGTGAAATTCATTCCATATATTTTGCCTCAGTAAATCCGACATAAAACCTGGCCGACTAGGAAATCCTTCAGGGTGAGGGCAGACGTTATGTTTTTATAATCGGAGTTATCTAAGCTATCGGATGGCATTATACACATCTTGTAACTCGAAGAGGTAGGGTCGCTCATTTTAAAGCATTAAAAAATCTGTAAAATATGAAATTTTATCGGATGCGTGGTCCGACACACACTTGACCGATTTTGTATGAACTCAAATATGTATCATAGCCATCTCATACAGTTAAACCATTGAAATTATGTCAAATTCATTGTTTTATAGACGATTTCCTTAAATTTTGCCTTCGTAAATCCGACATAAAACCTGGCCGACTAGGAAATCCTCCAGGCTGAGGTCACGCAACCTTATATTTTTATCATCGGGCTTATCTAAGCTATCGAATGGCATTAGTGGCATGTTGTTACTCGATGAGGTTAAATCGGTCATTTTTCAGCACCCTAAAATCTGGCCGATTTCAGAAAGTGCCAGGATAGGATGAGGCAACCAACTTTTTTTATACGTTTTTCGATGACTTCTATCGAATGGGCTAGGTCTCAAGTTGTTACTCGATGAGGTAAAATGCACCAAAAAAAGGGACCTCTTAACTGCCGATTCCTCAAAACCCTCCAGGTTGCGCCCACGCAACCCTGTTTTTTTAAGAGTATTTTTTTACTATACACCACCAGAAACTAGTCCCATGTTGTTACCTTATGAGGTAGGGTTTACTACAGTGCGCTCTCCAACCATAATTCGCTATATTTAATTATAAATTACGACCATATAGTATTGGTACTTCATTCCTTTACATTTAACTAATTTCATTCGTAAATTTTCAGGTAGCTGTAATATACGTACCAGATAATCCATAGTGACAGGATGTGAAAATAATGTCGGCTACATTGATGGAGCAACAGTTGATAGGTACTCGCTGCATTTTATTTTTAAATCTAATATAGCAAATCTCAAAAATGAATAGAATGGCTATAATTTTTAAACTAGCGGGTAGTGTCACAAAAAAATATTATTTTTTTAGTTTCAGTTTCAGTCAATATACCGAAATTCTTTAAAATTTTTCAATGGTCCGTTTAATTATTGAACATTCAATTTTATTATTCCACGAATTATGGGAACTTGAAATTCTTGTCGTACAGAAATATGCTCGCTAGTAAAATTGCCAAGTAAGGTATGTTATACATTTTGTAATGTAAACTCTTATTGTGATATTAAATAATATCGTAAGGATTTAGATGTTTGATTTAGTTATTCCCAATATTGGCCAGTTTGCCTTCTCGGTATTGTAACAGGTCAGCAATACATTGGCAATATCTCTGGTATTGCAATTGGCGAAAGGCGACGATAACCAATTACCATCAGGTGGCCGTATGCTTGCCTGCTACCTTAGTAGTATAAAAAAAAGATATTATTTATGTAGGTTTTAGTATAGATTTTTTACGTGGTATATGAGGGGTTTTCTTGACGTTAATAATCAAACAAATTTTCTATGCAATATATGATTTATTCTTCGATATATAAGCGCAATAATTTTGCTTTGACTGTCAAAATATTTATATTCAAGAAGCAGGTACAAGTGATGTTTACTACACCTTACAAAACTTAATTTACACATTTAACTTGTCCAAGTTTGAATTCACCAACAATATCTGATATTAGACGACAGTAAGCTGACTATATTTAATAGTTATGACAATATAAATATTAAAATATTTCGATTTCTAAAATTCACTTTGTGACAATGTGAAAAATATCCTATGTATTCAAATGATATAATATTCTTCGTAAATTCATAAAGTACAAAACTTGAATAAAATATTTAATATCAAAGCATTAGTAAATAGCACAGATGACTTCTTACTTATAGTAATTTCAAGATATAACAACAGATTATAAAAGTACATTGGCGAAATTTTCATGAAATAAAAATTAAGAAGTTAGATATACATTATTATGTAACAACAAAAAATTGTTAAAACAACTGTAATACTAGCAGATTTAAACTTACAACCAAATTATGCAATAGTAATGTACTATCACAACACCCTATTTTTGGGCAGCAGAGATACAAAAAACAACGTACATACCTATCTCAAACTTTAATGATAATTCGGGCATATACATGCATTAATTATATCATTAAATATTGAGTAACATGTACCGGAACCGTTAATAAATTAATATTCAAAACAATCTCGCTGTAACTCAAAACTATACCTTCTAAAGCTAATCTTATTTATAAGATTACAACGACGGTACATTCACAATACAAAGCCACGAATCAAATCAAATATTTTTTAAATTTTACATCCATCAAATATTAAAGAGAGACAACTACAATGCTAGAGAAAGTCCTTTGTAATTCATAATTTAGACCGCGTTATAAATTCTAAAGTTACTGTTGATGTAACGGAAGCTGAATATATCGGAAGTAACATAACATTCGTGATGTGACTCGATTCATCGGCCTTACATTTAATATTTTCTTCAGCATTTACTTGATGCAAGATTCTCTGGCTTTTCCCAGTCTTTGCATATCCTAGAGCAATTCATATGCGTTTCTATCCGCCTCCGTGGCGTCAAGCCGACCATACATTTTGTATTGAAAATAACATTTGCATGTCAATTGCATTTGCTTAAACATAAACACATTCAATCTTTTTTATATTCCAATACAAAGCCAATTTTACTTAGACGTACCTAAGGCTAACAATGTGCCTGCATCAAGTAACGTTATGTTAGTATTTTATTACTAATAGCTAATCCTACAAACTAACTTTTTTATGGAGACTCAAATTCTTGTCAGACAAGAAATAACAAACAACAATTTATGTTCGTTTAAAAAATTGTGCTCTGTGGTAATAAATAATGTTTTCACTATCACAATATGCATCAACAATATAAAAATAAATGCTCGCGCGACTGACTGCCCGATTTTAAAGGCAGCCAAATAGACTAGGATCACTGGTATGCAGAAGGCACTATGAAAATGGTACTGCATATTCTTAGCTGGGCTACATTTTTAAAACTTTCGAAGAACAGATGGCAAGCATTTGGGAAGCATATCTTATTGCGCAACAGTACAACTCCGGTTGTCGCGCAATTAATTATATGCCGCCATGATCTCAACTGACCTATGTTTAGAACACCGTAACACACATGAAAAGTTTTTTGCCCTATTATTATCTTTTGTAGCCCAGACATTGGAAAATCTTACAATATTAATACTAACATTATTCCAAAATATATTAACAAAACAATGAACTCGCATATTTGAAAAATACAGAGGCACTTTACAATGGTGTTTCATAGAATTTCAATGCTTGAAAAGCGATTTGACAATACATATAATTTTACAAATACATATTCATTTATAGTAAATGTCTAGTATCTATAAATTAATGGATTATTTTCCATAACAAGTAACTATGATCTTTGCGCTTATAATAATAATATTATATCACGACTTAACCTGAATTAAAGCACCTTATAACTATATTATCTTATGAAAATTTAACACATGTATAATAATTGTGGAATATAATCTGTGAATATATGTGTGTATATTATAATCTGTGTATATTTCTGTAACAAAAAAATATATATAATTTTGGAATTTAACATGAGGTACTTACGTACTATGTTTATTATTGTACTCGAAGTGTAAGTTTGTGATGTAGTTATTTATATTTGGGATTCGCATTTTGGGGTCGCACACGGACTAGACACCAGTAATAGGTACCTAATACCGAAATATCCTCACGGCGTCAGTTATTGCACCATTTGCACCGACGACAAACTAAATCAGATCTCCATTCTTAAATTAATATTTCTACAGATCAAAGCAAAATTATAAAACTTATAACAACATAAAACGAATGTGGTAATTGTTAGAGTTAATCTACATAAAATATTATGTGAAATACCTACCTAATAAACTGTTAAACAGTTCTTTGAATATTACGCGATACGACATGCTGACAAATCTACTTCACAACTCTTGAAACAAAAAATAAAAATTAAATCACTGCAGAATGGTTTTTGCACGCTATCATTTTGCAGTACCTACACGCGTATATTTTGTGAAATTTATACGCCAGTTTTTATATATATACCTATGTTTACAGGCACCATACTAACTCTACGTTGTTGTTCTACACAGTAGACATACGACTTCGTTTCGAAATAAATTCCCCGCCCTTCACAGACTTTCTGGCACATCTACTCTATCTATGAGATACAAAACGTGTTTTTAATAATGATATCAATCGAATGTTTTATCACATCTGTATGCATATAACAGTGACTCCAATGTGGTTACTTTACTCGAAGCCAACTTATGTTCTATTCATGTATTTAAATGATCAAATGGAAATTATCAACTTCAACGGTGACTCTCTATTTCGAATTTTCATAATTTCAATGCTTAAAAATTATACGTATACATGTCGAAAAACAATTTTGGACCCGATAAAAATGGTTATTCGTAAATATTATGCATAATTTCATAACTAGACAAGGCATCCGTCATTAAGGCCATTGTTGAGTTTCGATTGCTGTTCGGACATAGTACTTGGATAGGTATGGCACTGCTGGTTATTTGCCATGTTGTAGTTTACTTCTGGGTCGTAATACTCATGTTCTGAGTCGATCGGAACAAGTAAGTTAGTGGCTTTGGGCAGGTATCCATCTGTGGTAACGAAAGTGGTATCGGAATTGGTTTGCAGACTGAGCACACTGTCCGGCCTGTTGTATTCCGAGTCTATGAGTTGAGGTGCGACGTAAATGGTGTCCAACGAAGATATAGTATCGATGGAAGAATCGCCATTTAGAGGAGTGACGCATGTGTAGCTGGACGCGAGAATGTTGGCCGATTCTGGTCGGATGTACGGCGATTGAGCTTCGTACGACGCAGGGAATGTTGTTGGGGATTCGAAAGATCGAATCATATTGTAAGGTGTGGTTGGAGAAGTCCTCGTGTTAGAATTGTTGTTCTTCACACACGATGCTGAATGTAGAGATAGCATATCAATCAACTGACGCTTCTGAACTTCTAAATCCTGTAAAAAAGGAAAGGTATTTTTAAGTATAAGTTATTCTTATCGCCCCCATTAGCCACTACAATTAACACAAATGACTGGAAGTTCTTATCAAAAGCTGATAGTGTGGTATGTGTCGTTGCTTGTTTCTTTAGAAAGAGTGAATTAGGTTTATTAAAGAGCATTTATTTGATCTGGAAATTCTACAAGTATATTAATATCTGCATAAATACGGACAAGTTTGATCTTAATAGAATTACTAACAACAAAAGCTTTGTTATATTAGTAAATCTACTGTTAGACATCGATATTTGTATTAATTGTAATTTATGGTTTTAATCAGAGTAAGTAAATCAGGCAACGTAAAGTTAACGATTTATGTACTCCAACTGAAACGCAAATCATCTTCCATTTTTTTTCACTATGTAGGCCTGTGTTTGACCATAATCTCACCGTGGTCAGTGTTGAAGGACTGTGCTATGGTTATTCGACTAGTTAGTTATAGTGCCTAACTATTTATCATGATGTATGGGTCACAACAAATGGTCTGGGGCTGCTTACACCTAATGGATGAGAGTAACTCTGTTTAAGGTCATCGATTGTAATCGTGGGTGGTCATCCCACTCGACGATTTCAAATACGTGGTCCTAGTAATTTTTACTCATTGATTATCGGCTTTTCGAGGGATGTAACCTGCCCATTTCAGCTTAACTCTGAAGTCTAATCAATAATGTCTAATAAATAGGGTACTTGTGAGGTGTTTTACCTTAAGTTGTGCCTTTAGGTCGATATTCTGGTTCTCCAACACCTCGCTCTCTGTGACCAGGTTGACGGTGCGCTCGCGTTTCTTCATCCGGCACTTAGTTGCTGCTATTTTGTTTCGTTCCCGTCTCCGCCGTCTCCTTTCCTCGTCTTCAGGTGTGAGCTGTGAGTAAAGGAAATAGCTTATAAGTTTCATGTTACAGTAGCGAAAATGGTAGGCCATATTTTTAATTTAGTACAGTAGCTAAAATCAAAATTAAAAGTCTTGATATCTTATTTTGTTAAGAAATTAAGTCTGATTAGAATCGTTGCCAAAATAAGGTTCTATTGTCCCCAATATTTTATATCGATCCAAACGGATCCCTAGAAATTGTTAGGTTCATAGATAATTTCACTTTATAAATAACCTAACTGTTTATTGACTAGTGATTGCAAATTAACTAGTAGAATATAATGCGGGTAACAAACTAACCTGATTACAATTTTATTGATAAAGTGTAAATAAAATAGGTAACTGATATGTTAAAATAAGTCATTGGTTCTTATGTTATGTACCTACTAAGTTCATTTTACGATAGCAGAGCTATAGGTAAGATATAAAGTTAGTAGGTTGAGTTAAACTGCATTAAAATTAAATAACTTGGTACATGTATAAACCACAAATAGAATATAAGGATTTGTGCATATACCCACATCCGTAACTCCACTGATCATTTAATATCATGACCGATAATCCTTATATCTCAAACAATAGAACGTATAATGTAACGTTGCAGTACGTTTGAGGCTAATCGATACGCACATAATAAATTCTCATTGTCATATTGCGAACTTTCAATATCAGGAAGTGAAGTCACGCACCGTCGCGGGCGCAGCCGCATTGCGATGCCTTCTTCGTAAGCTCATAAAACTTCAATGAAGCCGTTGAATTATAATGCAACGGTAGCCACAATAAAAGCTAGTTAAGATACGATTTGCAATCGCATACTTATCTACATACCTTTATAAAGTTATTTGTTCCGTGAACGAAAATTATGGCTGCATAAATAAATTACAGACTTAGGATTATTCATTTGACCTTCTTACCAAAAATGTCAATGTAGGCGCTTAACTAATAGTTGGAGTAGGTACAAATACTTTTAATCAATTATCTGTAACGTATGAATAACTTAAATTACAATGCTCTATGCACTTGTTTTTTTTTGTATTATCATAAAAAAATACTTTAATGTTGTATTCTAGTAGATAATTAAATACTATGTAAGTACCTAATTTTTGACAAAAACTATTAATTTATGAAATAAACGTGTTAATTTTCCTTCTACGAAGGTACCTATACGTGACTTCTACATGTTCGCTGCGGCTTAGTTAGAATCCTGCGGTCAGGTTGGTTTTTATCTAATTCTAAACGTGCTAAGTCAGTGGTTAAAAGGAAAAAGAGGTAAAACCGTATTATCCCCGAGTGGTTTAGCACCCATGAGTAGGTACGTAGTGGGTTTAAGCATTTTTATACCAATTCTCGAAACATTTAAATATTGATGTGGTAATAGGTATGACTTGCATTTTTTTATGTATTTTTATACCACATTTTTTTACTTTTAAAATAAGTTTACCTACATTCTGCTATACAATGATTCAAGCTAACATAGATTGAACACACTAACTGTTCTACATTTCTTATCAATATTCTTAGAAGACCTTGATAAGAAATGTGTAATAAACTTCTTGTTTCAGTTCTTTGCAATAAAAAGTGGCAAGTAATTGATAAAGTATCCATACACCTATTAACAATATAACTAGTCAGTTTAAAAATTTATGGTAAAAATCAATTAAAATAACGGTTATCACATACATTTTCTCATATCACTTCTTCATTTTGTATCAAATATCGAATGATTTAAAAACGAATACAATCGTCTCTCTGACTATAGTCTAGATATATGTTTCTCTGTTTATCTTCTAAATCACGCAACGGATTTTGATGCGGTTTTCACTAAACTGAGCTACACATATATTAAAAGTTCGAAGAAGGTTCGTGAATAAAAATTGTACTGGTGGAAACCGGGAGTAAAAAATAAATAAATTTTATAGACGCATTAATCAGGAAGGGTTTTTAAAACAGATATAGATATACAGACCCCTTCTCCTTTGGGCTGTTGGGTATGACTACTGTCGTACTCGTCGTCGCTTTCCTCCTTCTTCATTCGTTTCACTCCAACGTCCGTGTCGCTGCCCGACATCTTCCGTTTTGACTCTATGGACAACTTCAAACCAGCCTTTATGAGTTCCGAACACGTCTGAAAATGAAGATTATTGTCTGATCTTAGACATATTTTTTGCTAATAATACCAAGCTTTGACACTGTTGAAAACTTAGGTATATTGAAAAATGCGAGAAAATATATTATTTAGATTTTCATAGCAGTTTCATAATTTTAATAAAAAGGAGAATTAAAGAATTTCAAAACATAAAAATTTGAAATATTTTCCTTCTCGCCCTATATTCTATTAGTATACCGGTACAGGATACCTATCAATAGAAGAATTGGTTGTATGTAGATATGTAATTTTATTCCCATAGAAGCGGTAATAAATACAGATCGTGCGTTTCAATTATTTTTTTAAACATTGCAATGTTTTATTAATGATTCACGGTCATCACCTTGCTCGGATGATTTCATCAAGGTCACTATAGAAGATGTATTCTCAATAATACATACAGTTTGTAGGTATTGCAGGAATGTACGTGCAATTATTATCATTTGTATACGTATTATGTGTAATTCCGATTGAAATGTGAGAAAAAATAAACACGATAGATATTACAATTATAATCAATGAGTTATGTTTTTCTATCATTTTCCACGTCCGTCCATTGTCTATGCTAGGCTCCAAGCCTTTGGATCCGTGCCTGCGTATTGCATAAACATACCACGCAAAAAATGTTGGCTTCAGCTAAGTTAGTTACATTACAATTAAAATATAAATTTGAATACGAGGTCAAAGGGAATATAATCATTATACACCTTGCCAACTTATCTAGATATGTTTTATTGTATTTTTAACTAACAACATACATACATTTTATTATGTTATGTATAGAGAAATAAAATGTTATAAATCTTGTTCGGAGTTTACATAAAATATGTAATATTCTCAATTGGACATAAAACCCTAATAATTAAGGTACAATTAAGAGCGGATATGTCTGCTTTTAAACCTTTTGTATGAAATAACTTTGAATAAGTATAATTGTTTTGCCGACGGTTAATTGCTTGCCTGTAATTTAAACCAATCAAGAACATCATAATACTCTTGTTTGTTTTAACATCAAAATCAGCATTTTTGTATAATTATTCATTCGTTCAATTACCGCAATATTATTTGTTTGTTTTGTTTTAGGTTTACCTACCGATTTTTTTAATACACACTTTTCCCTTTTCTGGCCCGCATGCCCTAGCATTCCTAGTATTTTCGCATGTGTAAATATTTCGGTAGGTAGGTACTGTGTTTGAGCGCTATCTCACCGTGGCCGAAGATTGCACACAGGTGTAGTTGCTTAGAAATAGACTTTCAACTTGGTAGCCGGTAATTTTAATAGGAGATCTATTGATGCCTAGAAATTATTTTCCCATTTTTTATATAAGAATAGTATAGTGGAAACAAATGTGTGGATAATTACCTTTTGTATGCTGGGTGGAGTGCCCGAGGCTGGCGATGTGGCCGACGACCCATTGGACATAGAAGAGTTGGAGTCATTTCCGCTTCCGCTCTGAAACGACATTGGGAAATGTATTCGCTCACACGGTGTGGACGGACGGACAGACACTACTACTAATGGAACATTTTCCACCTCGCTGCCTCTACATTGTCACTGCTATATAATTTATGCAATCGGAGAACAAAAGATGTTCGATGGCTTGTCAGCTGTGTGTATTTATTTTACTTTTTATGTCTCGATTTCTTTATTCTTTAAGGTTTTCTAAATTATCATAAGTACCTACAAGCTTCTAACTTCTTCCGTCTGAATTATACCGAAAAATATATTCATGTTTATTTTTCGGGATTTTCCCTAAGTCTAATATGGGTAGTGAGGTACCTACCTGGAAAGATGATGACTCTCACTGAATATAAATAATTATGTGTTTGCTTTCTAGGACTTGAAAAGATAAAGCATGCTTGTAGGTTTATATTTAATTGTTCGTCGACTAATATAACTAATATTTTATTAGGTTATTATGTACATTTGCTGTATCTTAATTACTCATCGTTTCATTGTTGTTTTACGCTCTGAATTCTCCCATTCATATTTCACGTTAATGAAACTCATTCATGTAATGACACAACGGCCCATGCGATATAATCTGTAGTTAATACAAATAATGTACCTATCTAACTATAATATGACATGTACAGTTATAAATGCATATAGATAACCAGATATCAACTGTTACTGAGGCGCCGTCGAGTCTGGTTTCCTTCAGAGTAAATACAGAGTCTGCATAAGGTGTATGACCTCATGCCATTGCATGCTGGTAAGTGTTATCCAATGTTTATAATGGTGGAGTGATGGTCACGTGACCACATTACGTGGCACATATACTTGGCAACCGTTCAAAATACTTGTAACACTTATTTTACATTCTGATCAGCGTGCATGGATGTGACCTGCGCTGGTAGGATCCTGCGTGCGTCGTGGTCGTCTGAACGTAGCGAAAGCGCGAATAGCAATGAGAGATTCAGCTAACTATTCACTATTGAACAGCCTGTAGGTACATTATGTGTATGAATAATTCGTCTCTTGTGTAAACAAGTGCCTTGTTAGGTACGGTACCTACAAAACGTATTTATGACTTGTTGGAAGCTGCAGGTAAGAAAACTCGACTTTAATTTTCTTTGCTATGGCAGTTTTAGTCGATTACTGTAGAGTGTTATTTGTATGTCGCCTGTACTTTAGGGTTGGAAGTACTCTAAAATATGAATAACTTTTACTAGGTACTTACTTCTTATAACACTAACATTCGAATTACCTAGGCTTTATTTTGTTAAGTCATTTTGAATAAGGTATAAAACAAAATTGATCACAGTGTGCGTCCCAAAATCTTATCAATAAATTAGCATTATCTAGTTTCTAGATTCAGAAGACGTTACATTAATCACACACACCGCACGCATAAAAAACCCGAGCAAATAGAATATTCAACACAAATGTAAACAGCGTATATAGCAGCTCACCTTGAAACCGGAGTTTTTGTCGTAGTTGTACTGGTCCAGGGGATTGGTCATGGTTATGACATCGTTGACGATCTCCGGCGTCCGGAGCGTCGTGGGGCCTGCTGACTCCGCAGTCAACATGTTTATCATAGCAGCACTCAAGTTCACGTTAACACTTAAATTGTAGGTCCCTGCAGTCTCACTGTCGGTACCGACGGCTCCCGATGGAGAGGGCGATGTATCTTCACACTTTATCGTAGGCACTGCAGAGCTCATACTTGAGCTCGTCGAGTTCATTATATCCTTATAAGGAGCCAGTTTCGCTTCTTTTTGGTAACGTTTATAAAAATATATCTACCGATTAGCGGTGTTAGCACCTAAACCTAAGTATTATATATCACGGTTATACACTATCACTAGATAAGATAATAACTAAATATCACTGCTTGTGGTAAACTGGTTATGAATGGCACTTAATGTCTTCTCAACAGAAGTCTTCACGGGTAACGTTCGTTTCACAGTCGTTTTAATCTGAAACAAATGAAATTTCCATTAAGATTCGGTCGAAATTAACAAATTCCTTGGTATCTACAGGGAAAAAGTACAAATTGAAAACTCGTATAATTATATTCAAATGTGATAGGTACTTATGCAGTAGGTAAGTATGACCTTTAGAAACACATGTGTCCCAAGCCCCAACCAATTGATATTCTGAATGTAACACGGTAGGTAGGTAGGTGTAAATAAGCTTTTGTCATTCGATAAGGCAGCATTTAATCCAGATTTTTAAAAATCTTGTTAATAAGCTACCGAAGGGCACACGAAGTTTCGCAAGTGGCCAATTCGGTAGAGCCCAGCTTTCGCAAGAGTGCACACAGCTGGTTTTTAATTAGACCTATCTGAGCATCGCGACCTCGCGGCCAGGATGCAGCACCAATAAAACGCTTTTTTACAGGCCCCAATTGAACGCGGGCCATAAAATTTAAACTACGCGCGCTTTTTACGACGTATTTTAACGCTCTTCCGCGTAACGTGTCGCCTCGGCCATTGTTCGAGCATATCGCCACATCGCAGAGGCAGAGGCGCGGCGAACCAACGCGTGAGGATTAGTCGGATAATACAAGGACATGCATGGATTAAGCAATTAACAACCACCACGATACTGATGTTAGCATTAGACAAGATTATGTGGATATTAAGGAGTCATTCTGCATAATTAGAACACGCGTCGTGACAAAACCGTTCCTTCGATCGAAACAGGAGCTAAATCCGCTAGTTCCATATATGTATAGCCGACTCGAAAGCTGTCTGGCGCCTTGACCCGACCGGTATATCTGTATATCTCATATCTGTGGCACGTAAACACAATAAAGCACAGTCAGAGTAACCTAGTTGCGCCGCTTTGCTTATTCCACTCGCGGAGAGTGAGGAAAATGCCAGAAATATGGGTGGTTCTAATATGGACAGGTATTCCGGAGGTTAACATTGCTCTGGGAAAATAGTGGGTCACGTCCTTCACATTGTTTGAATATAGGTATTTAAGTAATACCGCAGGCACTTTACTCATCATTATGTGACTCAATTGACCTGCGTGTTTTTGGTCCAATTTAATTTGGTTGATGTTAGGACAAACGTATATATTTATATTAGAGCTATTGAAATTATCTTTATCTACAAGAACAATACTCAATGTGGTGGTGCGATCAGTATTACTTATGTACTTAGTAATATTTTAGCCTGTTTAATTTGAATTAGCAGTTGCAAGCATCAATCATAGGTACTTAATCTAATGCCTTTTTGTGTAGGTAATGTAATGATGCAAAAAACTGAGGACGATGTCAAATGTTTTACGCAATGTTAAAGCCTCTGGTACATCAGTAGTCAGTGACTAGTTGTTTGATGAGTAAACGAAACACATCTGTGCAAATACTCTGCGCATGTGTTGCCAAAGATTTTACGCTCCTACAATAAACATTTGATTCTATTGGTGAAAGCAACACACGGAAAACTTTAAGGAATAATTATGAGCGAAATGCGATGGCTGGCTTATTAAAGCATTTAACTTAGGTATATTTACTTTAGTGTTAATGCACTTTAGATGTGAAAACAAATTTATGAAGTATCCATACCGTACCTATACGACGTTGTTGTGAACAAATTTTGGCTCGATAAGAGTGCGTGGGTTGTAATAACTGCCTCAATAGTGAATATGCAAAATACATTTGGTAGGCAGTAGGACGTCCGTAACCCAGAATGGGAAAATAAATATCTTATAAAATCCGTTCTGTATTGCGTGGGTATTGGATTAGTTTGTTATAAATATGTTGCATCTTGTTTTTGTTATTTAAATTTTATTTTCTTTTATCTTTCCGATTCTTCGATAAATATGAGTGTCAAAGTAAATTATGAGCCCTTTTATGTGATTACGAGGCTATGGATTTTTCATTTTGTAATTCTAAAGAATTTACAAAATGTAGCACTAAGACGTGAATTATATATAGGTACTTCACGTGTTAGTGCTATATTATAGGTACCTACGTTTTATACTTGACCTTATTTTGATAAAAAATATAGGGAGAAGTTACGACGCAAAATGCAATACATAAATAACTGGATGACTAGTCTTGAAAGTACCATAAGAAACTACTTAAATTCCCCTACTCGTTCGTACGAGAGTAAGTAGGACAGAAAACTCTGGATGAGCATTATTTCCAAGGAAGGGGTTCACGTTATATAAATTAGAAGGACGTGAAAGTACATTGAAATGAAGGCTGATACGTCTCTTCGTCCCCGGAGCGGCAAGCTACTCGGGTAACGAGAAATGGGTGACCTAGTTTGTGGCCGCGCCCGTCTGTGTAGCGCCGTTTAATACTCTTTGTTTAGGTAGGTACCTACGTAATAAAATTGCATATTTTAAGTAAGCTCGCACTTAATTGAATTAGAAGCTTCAAATTCGTTTGGCCTTATCATCAAGTTAGCTTATGAAAGGCATGTCTTTTGTGTTATTATTTCATTTTGTATATTGGTCCAAGAAATATAAATATGATTTTATCGTTGTTATGCTTAAGATCAATGGATTGTGAGCGGAATTTCCTATAAGCATCCACTTACTGCAATGATAAAACGGTTTTCATTAATTTGCTTCTGCAATTTTGTTTTCTCTGTGATCAATTATAAAACTTTTACGAAAAGTTCTTTATTTTTGGTTGAATAAGTTTCGATATTCCATAATATTGTAAAACTGTCTTGAGTTATTTACGTGTAACTGTCAATCACAGTTTGTTATTTTTCTTTAATTCGCCGATTTCTCGTTTGGTTTGCTGACCGAGTTTCATAATGAATAATTTAAACGTGTTGAATTTTTAACGGATAATTTAAATGATAAATCTCAGACCTATAAATAAATCTATTGATAAACATTTTAATGTAGATACTAATCCTTTGTTTCCAATAATTTAAAGCAGATTAAATTTGGCTGAAATAATCATGAAGTTTTTTTTTTTTTTTTTTGTAACAATAGTGATAGTGACATACTAGGTATTTTTATATAGTAATTAAAACTACTCGTCGTAGATAGAGTAACAAAACTATTTGATATTAAAACTTAATCCCCTCTTTTTCACTAAGCTGGATATAGTATTTTCGTAGCCCCTCTACGAACCAATAAGTCTACGTTTCGCTAGGGTACCTAAGCTAATTCATGTTCTTAGTATTATTACCTACTAGGCCGGAGTCTTTTCAGTCGAACCGGTGGTAGAGTCAACTGTAACTTTCAACGTTCATATGTGCCTTACCAGGGCCTAAACTGAAGGTGGTAGAATCAATTGTAACTTTCAACGTTCATAAGTGCCTTACCAGGGCCTAAACTGAACGGTGGTAGAATCAATTGTAACTTTCAACGTTCATAAGTGCCTTACCAGGGCCTAAACTGGATGGTGGTAGAATCAATTGTAACTTTCAACGTTCATAAGTGCCTTACCAGGGCCTAAACTGAAGGTGGTAGAATCAATTGTAACTTTCAACGTTCATAAGTGCCTTACCAGGGCCTAAACTGAACGGTGGTAGAATCAATTGTAACTTTCAACGTTCATAAGTGCCTTACCAGGGCCTAAACTGAACGGTGGTAGAATCAATTGTAACTTTCAACGTTCATAAGTGCCTTACCAGGGCCTAAACTGGATGGTGGTAGAATCAATTGTAACTTTCAACGTTCATAAGTGCCTTACCAGGGCCTAAACTGAACGGTGGTAGAGTCAATACTAAATTTCAACGTTCATAAGTGCTTTACCTAAACTGAATAAATTAGTTTTGAGTTTTTAACTTAAATATCTAGGTAGTAGGTTGTTTTTTTTTAGCATGACGTCTTAGAACCAAAGCATTGAAAGACTTTAATATGTGTTGAAGGTAAAGCAAAATGTCATCGAATTTATTTTACTACCATGTTATTATTTATAAACGCAGGTGTAGGTATCAAGTTGTAGAATGTTAGTATTTTATTGCTCTATTAACTAGTAGAGTACGGAATTATTGAATCAGCTTAATGCTATGTAGTATAGAAAATTACTAGCTATTAGGTAAGAGTACAAGTCTGTATGACAATTTAAATAAAAATTGTTTGCCTCTAACGTTTCAAATGGAGTTGTATCGAACGTTGATTCGTAATATCTACAAGTTGTAAAATTGATTCTGATACAATCAAATAATGTCTACCTTCCTACATAATTTTACTATATACTGTACGTACCTCCATGCCACTTTTTGCTTTATATCTAATGAACGTACAAAAAATAACAATGCAATTTTGACAGCCAACATAATAGTCTAACAGATGATGTACACAATAATGTAATAAAATATACAGCTGCTTTATAAATACATGTTCATTGTTATTCACATGTGTAGAAGGACGTAATTTTTAACCACGCCGTGTTTGGAATTAGTCGACAAAACAATGCAATATCCATTCGTTGTTGAACGGAAATAACAAATTTTGAGCATCAAAATTAATCGGTGATATAAAAACGCGCTCAAGACAAGTGGCGCCCTCGCCAGGATTGTGATTTTGTCATTAAATATACTTACAGCTTCAATTGTTCTAAAACGATAAATGAAAAATAAAACAAATACATGTCACCTTGCCTGTCAAAGAAGGCAGCATCCACACATTAATTTCCTCCCACGCGGTTTTTCGTAAATCAAAATACAAACGTTTGCTGCGATTAAAGGCGATGGTAGCTCAGTGGTAGTGACGTCGGATGCCGAGACGAAGGTCCCGGGTTCGAATCCTACAATGAGCTTGAGCTCTCGGTGAAGGAAAACATCGTGAGGAAACCATAGCACGGTGGTAGGGTACTTTGTAGTACCCGCCTGGCTGGCTACCACCCTCAAGTTGAAAATCTGTCGCCAAGCACCTTTCGGTGTGTTCCGACAGCTGCACTTGAGAGCCAGTTCCTTTCTAAGCTTTGTGAGCTTACCATCATCGGCCACATCATCACTGACCACGGTGAGATTGTGGTCAAACACAGGTAAAAATAAAGAGTACAATTTTTAACTAACAAAAATTAAGCTTATAAGGTCTTTGTCCTGGCTTCATGACTAAAGATAGTATATCTACCCATAATAGAATGAGACTGATTAGTCTAACGAATACTGGTTTATCTGAAGGCGAATAAAGCCCAATCATCAATTAAACTGTCAAACGTCGCACGATATTGCGAATGCCACTGACTCTACGACCAGTAGAGATAAGTAGGTAACAAAGCAGATACTTAATAATCTATCGATTGAGAATTGTTCTCAAGCAAGTTATCTATTTGCATTTGTCAAGTGGATACCTAACTCAGGCTTGTAAATGTATAATTTATCTGCAAAATTCCTTTTGTTTAGAATTCACAATTTAAAACTTACGCTACTTACTAATCATAGTATGATTAAGGACAAATTAGTGATGGTAATCACTAATTTGTATTAATAAAATGATATAGTTCAGATTCTTATTAGAAATGGGTTAGTAGGTGTAGAAGTGGGTTCGATATGAAGGGACATAGGTCAGTGACCACATGTTCTCGTTTCTAAATAGGTACCTGCATGGGACTAACTAAAAAACAATAGAATTTTTGTTTTAAGCGCGTTACGTGCAGATAGGCATGAAAACTAGCTAGGTATAGGCAGACCGGATGTAGTGATAGCTCACTTAGGTGACAATGGAAAATCCTTTGTTTGCATTTTTCGTAGTTTCAGTTAGCGTTTACTATATTTTCTTATATTATAATGAAGGAATATACATAAATTTTAATGAGGTAAGAAAGTACTTAAATATTTTCTGGTAACTAAATTGACAGGAATTAAATTCCCGTAAATAAATTAGCGGTTTGTAGGACAGATTTAAAAAATAACGTGAAATTTATTTAATTGGAGGTAATTTATTTTGTCTACACAAAAAAAAATTGTTGGACAATGAAAATAAATAGGTTAGCCATTATTTATAGGTAAATGATTTGTTTTTAATTATTGTACCATAATAATTAATCCCATAAAAGTAGGCACAAAGCATTTAAAGATTTGTTACAGCTAATCAATACGGAATATAAATTAAATTTAATTCCATTTTAGGTTTTTATATTTAATTATCGTAGGAACGTACCTTCCAGACCAGATTTGGTTCGATTCATGATTACCAGCAATTAAGGTCGACATTAATCACAAAATTGAGTTTGAAATGAGAAAAATGCTCGTTAAGGCTTCAAATAAGGAAGGTAGCGGTAAAACTGTTATTTATTTAATAACTTAACTACTTTTAATTTATCTTAATTAATTTTACTTCAATTGAAATAGGTAAAGCTATGAATATAGGTATAATTATAATTCTGTATTTTCTGTGGTTCATTAATAGCTTGGTATGTATATGTATGTAAGTAGGTATGTATATCTACTTACATTTAGGTACATTCTCTACTAAAGATGTATTGCGCAACAGTCTATGAAACGATAAAACCAAATGATTCATTTGAATTTAATTTTGATCGAATTCTATTTTCAAATCGAATCGTTTTGTGAAAACGATTCTCGACTTGACTCAGACTTAGCAGATTCGAGTCAAGCCTCAAGCTTAGCAACAGAAGCGCGTGCGTCCTTGACACTCGACAGCGGGCAAAAACTATCGGTCGGTCGTAATTTCGGCGCGTCGGTCGGTGGGTGTGTACCGGCCGAACTAACCCACACAAATGTAATCCCATGCCATAGATTAACCGCAACGATTGCGGCCATTAACTCTCCCATCTCTATACACACTCATCTGTCTCACAGAGACAAATAGAGGTCATTAGCATGGATAAACGTAGACATTTTCTATTTCTACTATATTCCACTAACATGTTAAATTGTGTGTTAAATACCTTCAGCGTATATGTTTATTTATCTGATAATACTTACGCTGTTACAAGAAACGTTAATGGATTTCCGTGTCTTTTGGTTAGATTCGCTAAATAACAAAATACTGTAACGAAACGATTAATCTCAATATACCTACCTCTACTATCTAAAGTTATATCAAAGAAAATTTATGATTTTTGTAAAATTATATTTGATTATTCAGTAGGTACATAAATATACATAAAATAATATTTATAAAACCAAATCTCAAAGAAATCACTTTTGTGTGGTCCCCATTACGAAAGTGGAACAAATATTTCATATCATCGAAAACCTATTAATAACAAGCGCAAGAACAAACAGAATAACATAAAACTTCTTTGTTACTACAACCTTGAATTAAATTATCGCGTCCATTAATAAAGAAGCTTTTAGTAAAAACAGCTACCTTCTTAACATGCATTTAATATGAATTAATAATTTTCACGTGATACCTGTCTATCTAGATGTTGGATAGCCTAATTGCTGCATTGTCTTGAACCTAAGGTTAGGTAAAGATACCTGTTGTTTATAATAATAATTTATAAACCGAGTTAATGCAAGGTTAATAAGTCACGACGGTATTTTCTATGCTATTTATAGTACGAATTAATGTTAATCTTATTGCCAACTGATTTAGAGAGACAATTATCTTGTCATTTTACAATAAATAAATGTTTCACATATAAGAATAAATTAAACGTAATACAAGTAGCCTATATCCAATAAAATATTCGAAAGAGAATCTCAAATTGTTAAGTGGATCGGAACGTACGTGCGCATTACGAATTTAGGCATAATTTCGTCGCACAAATTTTGTCCGTTCTGTTAAACTTCATCTATAATTTCCTATACAATTCGGCGCCATATTATACATGTATGTATATTTACGTGAAAGGAACAAAGGAAGTTTGGCAGCGTATTGTTCATTCGATTTTCATGTCTGCCGAGCCGTAGACGAATATTTGCAATTCAAACGTGTGCACGATTTTAACGCCCACGCGGTACAAAAATCATTGTAGTAGGTAGATAAAAAGTCATTTATTAACTTAAGGTTGTTGATAATGTTCGTTACGATCATCATTAAAAGTCCCACCTCAGGTAGATTGTCACGTTTTATGTTTAATAAATACATATTTTTTATTAAGTTACAGAGATAATTTTGAAAAACAGCACTATTTTCTGAGTAGGTATAACCTATGTACCATGCTAAGAATTATGTCATCATCTACATAATATATAAAAAATTTTTTTGGTACATTCTTACCTTTACATCTAACTGTTGGACATATTTACATAGTCTATTTTTAAACTACCTTCTTGTTCTATATTTATAACTCTGCAATATCATTTTAGACCATAACTAAAATAAATCGACCATTAAATTTAATTTTTTATCCACTTTATTGATTTAAATTAAATTATAATTACCTGATTATGTATAACATAATTGGTGTACTAAAAATATTTTTTATTAACTGTATTAACAGTAATAAGTTGAAAACGACTCGAGGTCAGGCTGTAGGTACCTACCTACCTTACCTCAATTTTCTCTCAAGGTGAAACTAGACACTCCTTAAAGTTAATAGTTATAGGTAAATAATATTAATAAACTTAAAACTTGATTGGGACCATTTAAGTATTATTTTGGTTCCGTAGCTGGTCACTTTACAACCATGTCCCACTTCAATGTTTCCATACAAACTGTCAAGAGAATATATTTTGTCTACTATGTCATATTTAGTATGTTATTATTAGTATAACATATAATATTGACATCGGTATCAAAACGATGAATTAGTAACTTTTTTGGACTACCAAGATACAGGCTTAGCCTAGTTTAGAACCCACAGCCACATGATGCCGACTACACATACAATCGCCATCACCACCTATACGTATACCTACCTAAAATTTTACATAAAACTCACTGAAATCACTCCTGAGTTGTGAAACAAACACTACTTCAACGGAAACACTGGAGCTAGGAAACCGAAATAAAAAAAAAACTGGATTAACTATTACATTAGATACATATTATAATATTCTAGGTAATCTAGGTTTTCGTTACTCGAAAACCTAGATTACCTACCTTAAAATACACGAAAACTAACAGAGGTATTTAATACGTTTAGTTCACATCGATTCTAATATTGCAATAAGCATGGTTTAACGTAATATTTTCCTCTTCATACATTAAGCATTCGTCAAGTG
The DNA here is from genome assembly GCA_963555595.1 of Tethea ocularis. NCBI lineage: Eukaryota > Metazoa > Arthropoda > Insecta > Lepidoptera > Drepanidae > Tethea > Tethea ocularis. Next base: position 4,517,553 of record OY741972.1, on the reverse strand, counting down.
TGAAGCTTTGCCGTGATACATAGATACCTTATAATGTAACCTTCACCGATTTTACGATTTATATTTTATTTATTACAAGCTGTTAACTTTTAATGCGTGATATGTGTGTTCACTCACGATTTATCTGATTTGACATAATATAAATATGTACATGTTTTTTAGTAGGTTCTGGAAACGTGGTTAAGATCTACGCATTTTTAACGACGAAGGCGTTTCAAGAACTTATTTTTTCTGCTTTGTGAATATTCATTTCATTCATTAATTCATTTTATCTGAAAATGAATTGTCATTATTTGTACATGCAAATTTATATCGAGCTCGATGCATGCAACCTTTGAAAATCTTCCGAATATACTGAAAGAAAACAATATTCTTTGGAAAAGTAGTAACGAGATTTCCCTAATCAAAAATGAGAGAACCATCTAACTTGCAGCAATATGTGAAATACATTATTTGTTTGAAGGGAAGTTTGTTAGTTTTAAGCAACAATTTGTCGCTGATAAATTAATTTCCGTAAATTAATGGGAGGCAGGAGACCATGACAAAATGTAATTAGGTTAATTAAACCGGTTGCGCAACGATCTGCGACTGACACCATACAATACAACACACAATGTCAAAATAAATGATTATAATAGATATCAACTCTGCACTCATTCATTTGGGGTCGCAATCGCAAAACAAAAAATAGCAATAGTACATTTTTAAATTGCTGTCTTTAAATTATAAGTTACCAACATTGAAAACATCATCATTATCGCTTCAATAATTTTTTCTCATAGCAACTGTTCGCGGAAGGTTTTTTTTAACTCAAGGTTTGTAAATTTGAGTGTTATGGATATCTCAAAATGTTTTTGCTTCTTGCTTTTGAATTACCTACGTTTTATTAATTGAGGAACGTTACAGTAGTTAAACACAAAATACTTTTAGTACCTAACAATAATTACGCTACAGATTTTCAATGCCACAAATTACCCCAAAAAAAAGCTTACATGTACACAACTTTATACCTACTCTTCCCGGTTTATGGTAGGTGTATGCGACTTCTTCAAATTACCTATTGTTTCCAGTATCAAAGTATAGAGTAATAATATAGAAGCCAGTGAATATTTTGTTATCAAAGGCCTCGATAGGCGGAAGGTCGGCGCATGAGCACCGCCCTCGCTCATTTCATATGCGGAAAACTGCAACTATTGATCACGATGAGCTGCACTATGTTATTTGACCTCGAACAGTTTACGACCGGAAACCAATAAAACTATAATACCTGGACACAGAGTCACAAAGCTAGGCTAATTATACCGCTCTACAACTATTCCTATTCATATTGTAATTTGTCAAGTGATGTCTGTCGAGTTACTCGAGTCCTTTACAATTCACTTAATTTTTTATAAAAATTGACGATAAATTCAACATTATCCTTCCCTTAATTAAATTTTAATTTAGTTCCTTAATTTAATGTCTTTAAATAGCTTATTGACGTTTTGTATATATTTTTATTCTCTATAAAAGTAGAGTTTTATTCTGTGTGAGTCGAATTTTCAATGTTTCATTGAAATTACTTGACATATATTTGTAAAGCTTTTATTTTTACAGTTTGCAGTAGTTAGTTTTTGCTTTTATTAATGCTCCTTTATTTATCGACTACTTCTTTATCACTGTCAAATAATGTGTAGATAAATACATGACCATTTAAACAATTTCATGCGAATATTGTTGATACAAAACTTCACTAAATTACACATGGCTAGATGCTTTTGGATAAAATTTACCACATGGAAAAATATAGCCTTAAAACAAAAATAAAAGATATTTTTTTATCCCGAAAAGACGTTTGAACTCTGCGGTAGGCTGGCAAAGCCGCTGAGCAGACGGAATATTTACTATATTTTATGAGTAAGTGTGTTAGTATTTAACTGAATATCGAGTTCTAGTGGAAAAATAAAGTGTCGCATCACTAAGTTATATGGACAACTAAACTTAATCATCATCTCATTGTGAACCCCTGAAGGTCGTTACGGCAGCGTTGAGCTGTTAAACTGCGTTCTTTTATTATAACCATAAATGTAATACGCTTATAAGTTATTTCTCATAATTATATAAGTATTTGTATATTTCTTTATATAGGTAGTATATTTATTCCATATTTTTGTTAGGTATTTACCTACTTATATTTATTATATACCTAAGTACATCAGAATATGTAATACATATTTTATTTTCCTGCAAGAATATTTATTGAGATTATTTAATTTAGGAAAACCTGATTTCTCAGAAATAATAACAATTGAATTGGTGTTTACCTATAGGAATATTAACCTATTATTTTGTATAATGTAATCCTATATTTAAAAGTGGGTTTATTTTTCATTATTTAGTACGTTAATTTATTTCCATCGTATAATTTAGGTATCTATGTTATAGCGAAGATTATATTGCCACGCTTATTGGATACTTACCTACTTCATAAACAACACAATTCTCACAAGATTTGCAGGATTTCTAAAACGGTGTGTTTTATATGGAGATGCATAATGCCATCTAACGGGACGGACATGTAAGGCTCTTCGATGTAGGACGCCGAGAGGCTGCGCAGGAGTCGTTATTTTATCATATTTACGATGATTCTTGACAAAAAATACTTTAAAAATAATTTTGAATAGGAGGGATTCATTCAGATATTTTTTTACAGTTTGAATTAGATAAAGCAGCTTTAATTTTTTGTTCACGTTTTTTTAATAGCCAAAGCTGTCTATCCTTCAAGGGTTATCAAAGTAATTTAGTACAAAACATCAATTTGTCTGTAAAAATTCAACTCTCCACCGACCCAACAGGTTTTAAATATGCTATTATCTCGAACCGGTTTCGAAACATTTCAATATAATGAAATAAAACACATCTGGAGTTAGTGTTTAAATAGGTTGGTGCATAGTTGGTAGGTATTACATTTTTTTATGCTAAATATTAATTACACAGATTTAGTTACAAAATAATCTATGTACTTGTTCCGTTAGCAGTTGATTTGTAGAAATTCTCTCAACAATGTATCCCATAAAAAGCATAAAATTTAAAAAGTTTCTCACATGAAAACCACAAAAATCATTTCAACATAACAATACCAATCTTCCAAATAAAAATTGTAGGTATGTTAAACTTTCGCAAAATGGCATGTCTCATAAGTTTCGAGACTTTTGTGGGTGTGGAACCAGTTTCAACGTCCCTTAGCCACTAAAACCATTCACAAAAAAATAAATAAAATAAAGTCAGCATCATAAAAAGTATGATTCGAAATCGTGCCGCGTGATATTTTTAGTACATGGATAAAGTAAATATTGCTTGGAGCGTTTGATTTATGGATTATAACTTGTAATGTTTACCCCGTTCCCAACATCCAATTTCGACACGTTATAGTTACATATACCTACTTATTGAGATGCTGTGGCGATAAATATGCTGTGACCCATATATTTACTTCGAGAGATCCAACGAGTAATTCATAACATGACTTGATCTTTTTGGTTTACAATGATGGTGAAACTAAAATGTAATTTATTCAAATTAGGCCTACATAAAATAAAACTCTAATACACAAATATTCAATCATATCTAAATAGAAGATAGAGATTAAAGTGTAATGTAAGTAGGTACTTACTCTTCAATTCTCATAATAGGTATACACGTACTGACACTAAAATGGTGACCTATATTGTGGTCGGAGTATCCTAATCTATGCAGCCCACATCAGAACGTGTCTGTCGCCTGCTCGGGTCCAATGTCACGATATAAATAAAATTGAGGAAACTTTATTAGGATTTCGACACGTATGGAACTCCTCAATATCATTTATTGTACACGAATATTACATATAAATATCCATTTATATTGTTGAGAGAACTTAGGCTGAGATCTATAGAGCGTACTTAGACATTGTTCAGACTTTACCGTACAAAGTCGGTATTTAAAATGCAATCTTCGAATCTTTCTGACTGTCGGCTAAGCGAAGCCTAAGTGCACCTAATTGACGACTTACCAAAAACTTGGCTATAAATTAAAACATACTAATATTTACTTTAATACGTAGGTTTATACCCTAAGTAAAGTCTGAACAAAGTCTAAGCACGCTCTATAGATCTCCGCCTTAGTGTACAAGCACGGCATATAAATATTGAAGACAACGTTTCAGAAGCAGTCATCCATAAGACAGAACAAACAGAGTAGGTAAAAATATGTGCTAGAAGTACGCTTCCTACGGAAACAAATCGTGTTTCGTGCAAAATATTTGTTTGGTCTGTAACAACCATTAGTGATTTCAAGGTCGCCCCTGTTTAAGTGGATTGTACAACAAACTAGGATATTTACAGTACGACTTGGCCTCGGCGAAGACACAGTAATTGCCGTTGCTGATTAAGGCTTAGTTTACGATCCGTGTACATGGCGGCACTCTATATGGTGGCCATAACAGTTTATAGCCTTCAGTACTCTCGGGTGTTAAGTTTCATATATAACATTAACATCCCTTAAAAGAAGCGTAATCTTTGTAATGGTCGCTTTTACACTAAAAGGAAATGGGAGTGTAGCTTTAAAACCTGAAATTCAGGAAAAGTTAAGCCTATCGCGTTTTGTTCTAGGTATGATTTTAAATAGGTAAATACCTACCAACGTAACCTACTTAATATTGTAGATGTAGGGACATTAATCTTCAATTATACATATGTTTACGAATACAATAAGCTAATATTTTAGCTTTTACGATAAAATCATTTCTTAATAATTACACTGTGCTAGTATGTAGGTTTCCGTGATCTTGAAATATATTTACTTACGCATAATTTATAATAACAATAATTTATGCGCTTAGGCACAGACAGAGATGTAAAATTAATTGCTCATTGCTCATCCTTAGCCATTATATGAGATTATATTAAATTACAAAATAATATATTGTTAGGTTTAAGTAAACCTAAGTAATCATGATCAACCTTCTAGAATAATAAACCTATTTATCTTACCTACCTATTATTATTGTATGCAAGTATGAAGAAATCCCCAGGCCATAGACAACATTCAGGTTATATGATACCCTTGGTTACCTACTTACATGAAATAATATATAACTAGCTGTGACTAGATAAAAATTGTTAACGACCTATTCTCAGACCTACTGGACATACACAAAAAAAAACATAGCAATCGGTCAAGCCGTTTCGGAGGAGTTTGGTGACAAACACTGTGACACGAGTATTTTATATATTAGATGAATGCCTGATTCTACTTGTATACAACAACTCATAAACAAATAAATAATACCTAATTACTTAAGTAAATAGGTAATATGTTGATATAAACATCATTATAGCTTTTATCAACAAGTACTCATCAAAGAGATGCCGACTCACAAGATTCTCTGCCCATAGACAAGATAAACTAATAAATTCTGAAAGCAATTGAGTTTATAGTCAAATGTAAAATAAATTTGAACCTTATATTGTAGTAATAGAGTTCATAGATGTGTGCATCGATTTACAATTATCAGATGTATAAAGGCAAATTGGTAGTCACTTATGTCATTCCTGTTAATGTGATTGATGCAATATGACAGCAATAAGTTTTAAATATCATGTTTCTTAAACCATTTTCATATAATTCGGAGAAAAGGGTAACTGAACTCGTTTGTCGCCATTTTTGGTAAGATATTTGTTACGAGACACTTGAGTTATTCTAGCGAATAAAATCTGCAAGCTTTACATAAATCGATGTAATATAATTACATAAGTATTATAAAGCATAAATTCCAATTCAGTTTGAAAAAAATATAAACAGGCATTCTAGGAAAAATCATAAAGAATAATTGGAAAATTTAAAATGAAATTGAAAGTTTTATTCATTGGTTTAACTGTATAAGATTAACATACAGTTAATAATTTGCGATACATTATTTTGGAAGAAAACATTTCAATTATTTCAATGGTTCTCTAATATTTTTTTCTTAAACAATTATTGTTTATTGTATTTTAATTTGAAATTTTATCTACTAACAGGATTGACCTTGATTCAGTAGGTACTCAATCAATTAATTCATGCTTTTGTTGCCTTTTGAGGCGTGTACAATCAAAACACTAATGAATACCCACCATAAATTATCAAGAAGGTACACTATAAAATCGCTATGCTATTATAATATCATAGAGTAATTATACTTTATAGTTACGAATACAAATAAGTATTCATTACAATAGTTCAGAATATAGGCAAGCAGTAAATTTAATTATGGTCAATGCTTTGATTAGTACATTGTATGTAAGCAATAATATATCTACTATAATTTAAGAACTAAGCTATAAAACTTGAACAACAATGTTTGTTTTCATTTGAAAAATGGCTAGCGGATTCAAGGCTTCATTATTTTTTATTTTACTACGGTGTTCGTTATTTTTTAGGGCCTTGCCTATTTATTTTCATATGCTAAAATATACAAGGTAGAGTAGTCGGTGTTTGGTAAAGCTATATATTTAGAGTGTTATTCAGAATTAGAATATTGTTCTCACGAATATTTTTTTACAGCGGTATTTTTTTCAAAGTGATTCTTTTCAATATAAAATAAGAAAAATATGAGTCGATAATAATATTGAACAGTATTTTAATTACATTTTATGGGCCAGTTAGCATAGTTGGTACCAATTACGCCACTGGTTGTGGGTTCGATTCCTATCCAGGACAAAGTGTTTTGGTTGGTTTATAACCTCGCCTTTTGCGTAGCGTCAAAACGTGATTTTTGGACAGAAATGGGACACACTGAAAAATAAGTAATGATCTTCAAACGGCTGAGGAGATTTTTTTTAAAAATTGCTAAGAACACTCTCGATTAAGATAACTGTCCCCTCTTTTTCGTCGAGGGTTAAAAATTAGCTAAGTAGTAGGTATATCTGCTATCTAGTTTTCATAGTACAAGCACAGTTTTACTAGTATAATAGTTACCAGAGCTCTGGTTAGTTTGGGATCTCATGGCCGTGTTGAAGGATGTCCCAGGATATTATTACCTATACTATACCTTGAAAATAGAATACGTTGAACTTTAAAATTAATTAAACGCACGAAATTAATGAATGTCACAATACGGTGTCACTCCCTGAATACTTGCCGAGCCCAAATTATGTAATAATGAAATATACAAGGCTAAATTGCCTTGAAGAGTTATAATTCATTTTATAGATGCTGTTTGTAACAATGTATCATTCTATATCACGACACCATCAATGTAACATTAATAACTCAGTAGTTTCCTGAAATTACACATTTACGACGCTTTGAGGATATTAAAATTAATGGAAAAAATTACTTGTATGAACAAATAGACTTTAGATGTTATTGCTAGTAATATATCATAATGGACCACGGACTATCAAATATATTATTGTCCTTATTCAATTATATTTCATACTGAACCAGCGATTTCCATTATCATTCAGTATTTTATATAATTTCAGACAGATTATGTATAAGTCCTAAAACTTTTTGATCTACCTAAGTATTTTTGTTTTATGTCATAATGTTGACAAGTAGGCGGTCCACTTGATTTAGTGGTTATCGTCACCTATCAATATATGTATATATATTTTCCTTTTTGATTATACACATATTTTGGTCCCTCTAAAACATAACTAATAGGATTTACTAAGGACTATACTTTAGGTACCTATTCTTGGACAAACCTCGCTGTTAAAAATATAACGGGCAGCCTACGCAAGCAATCAACACTGTTACCAAATCATAATCAATCTTGTTTCCCGCAGTATACTAGAAAATTATTATCAACAATCAACAATCTGTAATATGTGTGTATTATAATGGAAATCCATTAGCCGTAGACGCCTACGACGGCGGACGTCTACGAGATTCAAATAGGTCACTACTGTCGGATATGGGTCATTCTTTGGTTGGCCGTCTCATTGTGTAATAAGTATTATGTACATAATGGGGCAAATGTATTTTGAAACATCTCTGTTCAGTAACAGAATGACACATGGAGATAATTTACAAAAAAAATACAATATTTCTGCTATATCTTATTTCGCGTAACTTGAAACTACTATGTTTTATATACTAATTTAGGTATATGACTTAGAATGGGACATCTGCAGCAGGACACCTGTCGGACACGAATGAGGGAGAGCCCCTTAATAATGTGACCATAGAGGCGGATGTAATATAAAAAAAATAAAAATAACTACTAATATAAAATAACTTAAAAACAACAAGATCAATAAAATATTTATTTTGTATCATCCTGTTCAACTTTTGAATTCCAAATAACAGTCGTGCAGGAAACATCAACATATTTTATGACCTAAAATCTTAATACCTACTAATGCTTTGAATTAATATTAATTTCATCAGGCTAGATTATAGATAAATTAATTGTCAAGGTCGTCATAGTCACCTTGCTTGATATTGATTAATGGGAAAACGTCTCACGAGTAAAATAATTCTCACCGAAAAAAAATTGTAGCTATTAATTTTGACGGGAATTAATTAGTATTGATTCATAATGAAATCTACGGAATTTTTTGAAGTTGTGTAATAAGTAATCCGATTGTCTTTTTGTACCTTCTCAGTCTCTTGATAAAATGCGTGATAAAACTATCTTATCTTGCTTTAGATCGTTGCGTCTATAAACGCGATAATAATATAATCTGTGGCCGTGGTTAGTGCACGTGTAGGCGTGGCCTCGGTGCGTAACGAAGCTTTGCTATTGGTTCAACGTAAATGGCAGTTGCATTTCACTTCATACCTGACAAGCGTGCTAATTGAAATTCGAATTTTCAACACATTTTCTAAATATGCTTACACCTGTGCTTACACACACCACCACACACTGAGTTGTGAGTACCTAAGTATATTTTTAGCTTGTTACATAATCAATTTCAATACCACGCATGTAATTACTTTTTTTTGTAGTTTAAATTTAGATCTAGGGTATCAAGCGAGACATTTTTCCTTAAAATTTTTGCAATCTATGAAATTTTCAAAAATGTGTTTTAAAATTACTGTAAATGATATTTCTAGTTTAGTTTTCAGTGAATTAAAATTTGGTAATGATTTAGGCGGTCCAAAATAAAATAAGATCAACGAAGCTTTTTGAACATCATTCTATCTATAAATAAACATTACATAATAGGTACGTTCATAATGCCAATTATAAAAACGATCAGGTTTAGTTTGTGATACTAACTTAGTTTCTTCTCCCTGTACCTATGTACCTACCTAACAGGCGTAGGTAATATATCAAAAGAATTTCCAACAAAACAGAACATTATCTCACTCTAATGCCATTAGGTCGGTAGAAAATCACGAAACAGCAATAAACCATTAGCAAAATAGTTCCATGTTTTATATAAGAACAGTAATAATAAAGATTGTCGTACGCTTTGATCACATCTGCCAAACTAGTAGATACATCGAGTAGATATAAAGGAGTTTTGTAACTGGAAATTGTGATTTTTTATCATCAATCAATTTTAGTAGCGAAATATTTCTTAACATCAATTTTTGTATTTTCGTGTTTTTCAATAACTTTATCTAACATATTACAAATCCTACTAATATTATAAATGCGAAACTACTGAACGAATTTGGATGAAATTATAGGATACTTTTTATCCCGGAAAAACATAAGATCCCTCTGGAACGAGGGTGAAACCGCGGGGCGGAATCTAGTAACAATATAATGTAGGAAAGTTATGTCACATTGACACCTACAAGTAATTAAGTAGGTATATAAGGAATTAATTTGGTGTAACTTTTCTGTAGTTCACAGATAACATAATTAATATATGAAGTAGTTTGGTAGGTACCAGTTTTAACAACAAATAACAACATAGGTACGTGCCTATCGTACCTTTGAAAAGCAAACGTTAAAATACACAAGCAATGTTTTCAGTTGACAATGAGACAAATCATAGACAAACGACTATAACAAAGGGATTCAATAGAGAATATAATAAATTCAAAACAAACACACGCTCTGAATATTTTCAGACACGTCTAAACAACGAACGCAATGTGAGACTTGCTGAAATTAATTACTTATACCTATGTATTTGCTTCATGATGCTTATAAAATCAAAAAATATAAGGTATTTAGTACTTACTAGGTTAAGACTATCATTATTATTGATATAATAAATGCGAATGTGAGTTTGTTTGTTTTCATGCCTATCTGTACTGAACTGATCGATATGAAATTTGGCACGCAGATAGCTTATGATATGGAGAAGGACATAGGCTACTATTTATCCCGGGAACGCGGGTAAATCCGCAGGGAACAGCTAATAGAACTAAAAGCTTAATATGAACTTGTATATTTTCGAAGTACCCACATATTTACAAACTAAAAAAATAATTCTTGTAGACCTTGCTTTATGAAAAGTAGGAAATCTTAAAACATATTTTCAATGATCTCCACAACTGTACGCATCGTTGAGATCTTCACAAAAACCTATTTCCTAAACGATTTTAAACACAATACCTACGGATTTGAAAAACACCACTTACGGAATTTATTGACCCTGAAAACCTAAATCGATTAACAACTTGCGGCAGCTAATGGCGAATTAATATGCTGACTACTAATTGCTTACATAGCCTATTCAGCCATTCCTTAATATATTTTTAATATTATACGAGGAAATATTTATGCTGACACTGACATTCATTGGACATGTGATACAATCATCGAGTGCATTCATAGAAACATAAACAAATGCTAACAGCTGCATATGGATGCCTTCTGGCTGCTTCTTTATGCTGACGATATGTAAAATGCGATAAAATTTGATGAGTCGACAGGGCATTACCCTTTCTACCTCTGTGTTCCTTATATGTATTAAATTGTTTTTTACGTAATTTTTTTGAAATAAAAATCAGTGGATGTTTTTGTTTCAGCTAAAAAAGGAAAAAAAAATAATTTACTTTGGTTACTACTACAGAATATTTCAATATTTTTTATTATATTAGCTATTAAAATTCTCGAAAAACGGTTGAAGCAGTAATTATATCCAGTTCAGCACGCTATTCATTTACAGTACCTACAAATAATTTGGCTAATGCAAGTAACTTAAACTTGACACCAACAATAACTAATATTATAATAATAAATCGAGACCTGTCAACAGGAAAAGGCTGTTACAGAAAAAAATAAAAAATACAATGTTAACGGCCAGTATTTTACAATTTATTTGTAGTTTGGCAATATGCCCGGGTACCTATTATATTTTCAAAGGGAAGTTGAAGTCATTTCACTCTTAATGGATTGCTTGTAAAAATAAAAAACAATTAATTTCGATAAATAGTGGACGCAACATAAAAAGATTTAGATATTTTCTTAATATCGAATGTCCCATAGGACTCCTATTTACCTATTATTTTGGCTAATTTCAGTGCCTAACTCGATTGTTAACCTACCAAAACATCAATTTCGATTCGAGGTAGAGCATTCGAATAGCAGTAGAGATCATAAAAAAAAAATTGTATGAATAAATAGTCTTTACCTTAATCGACAACTGTTTAGCAATATCTTAAAAGGTAAATACGATGGGGGCGGAACATTGTAGGTACGTGATACAAGTATGCACTTTGCATATATAGTTGTAAACACACCCACTTTACATTCGCATTTACATTCCAGTTTCCTTAAACTACATCGTTAGCTAATTCTACGTCAGAAATCAATGACGCTAAATTTTAAATTATTAATCATGTTGGTTACATTCGTCATAAAGTTATTACAACAATTGTGCAGAAATGGACCCAATTTTCCGATTGGTAGATCGCCCGTGATTTTTCCATAAGACTAATAGGTACATTAATTTATTTATCATTTGTTTCTTCCACAACGGTTTTATATTTCTAAATTTAATTAAATCTCACACCAAATCATAGTAAAAGTACCTATACATAGTATATTCCTATTGCCTTAAAACAAGTTGGAAGACTATTAAAATGGGTCTTCCAACTTGTTCTCAGTTTTAAGACCAATTTCACATCAGTTGAGCAGTGAACTAATTATTCTAGCTCTAGATCCACTAAAAATAGACAAATTCGTTCTCAACTTTTGTTATTTGTCTCAAATCAGTCAACGTAGCTGAAAGAAAAACTTAACGCTGTAAAAGTTTTATTGATATTTTATCGTGTAAACTTACGTTATCGCAGTTACTTTCTTTTTCTTTTGATAAAGTAGAGTCATTGTTTTTTATGTTTAGTAAATTATTTTTTATGGAAACATTTTACAGAGTTGTTTTCCACTCTAAAATATTTTTGTCATGACCACCTATATAAGACACATCAAGACTCTATCGGCCAGTAGGCCTACCCTTTCAAAATTAAACTCATAATTAATTAAAAAAATATTGTAATTCTTTCCTTTTAGTTTATATTAAAGCCCAATTTCACCAATGTCGTATATAATACTAATTCACAGGATAAGTATTTACCCCGTAGATTAGGTCTATACTATGTTGGTGAAATTGAGAATAAGTCAGAAGAATACGATTTTGAGATACTACCTTTTCTAAAACACAGTAGCCTATATCATTGTGCATCATTATAATGCTAGTAGGATTTACCTATATTTAATTTCGTGTTATAACATTTATCTTTACGTAACAGTACTAAAAATACAATGATGAAGCGCTTCTGTCTGAATCAGTAACTACCAATTTCTCATTTTGCATCATTCGCACCTTAACTAACTGGAAACCAGCCAAGAGGACCACCCAAAACTATCTGATACTATGATGTTAATGAACTGTTATCTATTCCATAAAAATAAAGTAGGTATTTATTATTTATTCTATTATATAAAAGGACGACAGTGATATCAACGACTCGAGTTTTTTTATCATAGTAGTCATGTTATCTCTGCGTGATTTATATTAGAATTATTATGTCGCAAATTTAATGAGAATAACCACATATGAAGTAATGTAGAACAAAATAATATTAGGATTATGCCTTAGAATAAATTGCAAATTTATTTTAGGTTTAAAACTTTTTAGTAAACGAAATATTTTAGAAGCATGATCATAATAGCTTTATAGCTCGGAAGTAATGGTTTGCGTAACGAAATATTAGGAAGGCCTAAAGCAGAGCAGAATTAAAACAGAATTCGCAATTGGGAGTCCTTTGTTTTTTTACGTCTTTTTAAAAAGATTTATTGGGACAGATATATATACTTTGCGGTCGACTCTATGTAAATATTGAAATATATTTTTCTAAAGCTTCTCAATGTTGTAATAATCTATTTAAAACAATACAAGAGCTTTTATGAGTACAAAAACGAAAATGACGAACACAAAACTAGACTTTGAGACTAATGCTAACAAAAGCTTATATATTACCTATAGGTGTATTTTAAAGTAATGTAGACTCTACAATTCTGGCCTTTTGCCAACTGGCGCTTGTCTTTTAGAAAGGAAGAAAGCACAGGTTGCCACAAAAACCTGGCACTGAGGCAAAAGAAAAAAACATTGGTAATTAAATGGTAGGAATTAGTACGTACCTACTATTAACATTTGGAAATAATAAAGAATAGTAAGTATGAAACAGGGAAATAAATACAATTCAATTTCCTGGTTGCCCGCTAATGATATGATATCTACGATAATTATATTAATGAGGCGGAACGAAACCGAATTTTTCAAATATCTTAATGGTTTTGGTTAGGTTCGACGCTTATATGAAACATAGAGTCCTTATATGGGGAAGTGCCATAATGCATAGAAATTAGCAAGAATAGAATTAAGATTCAAGGACTGAACCTTTGTTTTCAGTGCAAAAACCATCATGGAAAATAATCTGTCTTGTTACAAACAAAAGGCAGTTAGGAACGCTACAATTGTATCGATTCGGAATAGACTAAAACTGTGAAGAGTCCGGCAAAAAGTCAGCAAGGCATTTTTTGTGTATCTTTTATATGTACCTAATTTTAATTTTAGTACCTATATACATAAACTTATTCATACACTAAATCATGTGTTTTATGGGTTAATCTTCAAAAATCATACATGCAAAAAGTTAAATTAAACATTATTTTGCAGCAAAAAGTAGTATTTTTTCTATACTTAAGCAGTGTTCTCACAATGAGCCCACATATGCGTGACACGCCACACGTTCACACCCGATATACACATTAAAATTAAATAATAGCTCAAGGTCTGCGTTTATTTTTGTTTCCATTATAATTTTCTGCTATGCTGCATCACATTTTATTATCCAAACTATTTCTCGCGGTTATACTCGCATTTCCGCGAAAAGTAGTCTATATCACACAGGAATAATGCAGGTTCCTATTATTAAAAGTTTTTTTAGAATCGGATCAGTAGTTCCGGACACAAATACTCTCTCTCATCACAAAATTGATAGACATTATTTGACGTAGAAAATTATTGTAGGTACATACCTACCTATTTATTTATACGTGATTAATCGATATGTCTCAATTCATGTCACTGTGTGTGTAAATCTCGATTTGAAACATTATTACGTTTGTTTTCGAGGAAATATATGGAAATACTCCTGAAACCAAATTATTCTGTTGGTTTTCCATTGTGTCAAAAACAATTGATCATCAAGGAATAATTTTATTGACTTAATTCATATTGAATCAGTTTTATAATATAGCGTAGACGTAGAAAACGAATAGGTAGGTACGTTGCGACATATTGTAATTTTCTCTGTGGGAGCATTCTGTTTAGATTCATTCATTAAAATGTTTAGTTAGTTGTATTATTGTTTTTTGTATGTTGTGTTGCCAGCCTGTTATTATGTAACATTACTGAGCTTAACGTTTTGGAACATGTAATTTGTAGCCATAAACTATCTGGCGTATTTATATACCTATAGCTCTGCGTGTTTTATGCGTTATATCGTTGGTTCTGAGAATAGTTTAAATGTCCCTAAAGTATATTTAGAGAATTGAATAAGGTTTTGGCAATAATACGTATAATATTGTTAGGTATTTAGTATTACAAAAAAAATATATAATAGCTGTCAAATAGCGTGACGCGTTGTAGTTTTTCACGAGTCGAACGAATTTGATCCCCAGAGTAATGTTAAGTAATGAATTGGGCTCGTAACAGCTGTCATAAAATGACCTACAAATGTGGAACTTATAACGTTGGCTGAACCTATAAATAAATGTACTCTGTGCCGTGCATTTATTAATCCCATTACATAATTATTCCAATGACAGTAAACGTGTTGTTTTACCAATATTTTAAATCTAATACGATTGCCAACGGATAATTACTCATAATTTTCATTATTACCTATACGACGAAATGTAAAAAAATTGAAATAATTTATTGTCCTAATATATTAAAGCGATGCTATACGTGAAATGATGATTCTAAAATGCGTTTTTCTCTGTATTTTTTAAAAATATATGTTAAACTAGAGAATAGGTATATTCTAAAATCCATTAGAAAGGCATACGTTTTCTTACTTTAAAAAAAAAAGCCTTAGTTTCTTTTTAAATGACATAAAACCTTAATTTTTACTAAAATTACGTTTTTCCTGCCTCGTTTGTACCTGTCAGTTTAGTAAGGGACGGAGACATACGCAGAGAGCCTCCTATTTATATTACGATACGTATAGGAAAAATACTATTATGTATTATCACACAAAAACTACAATAAACGCACAAATCATATATTATTTATGCCAAATTAGAGAGCAGGAAAGATAATATTTCCCTATAATATGATAAATGTAACGGTACAATTAGGATAAACTCTAACTTATTTATTCAGTTTAGGCCCTCAGAAGGTTAAAACTTATAAACGTCGAAAGTTACAAATGACTCTATCACCGGATCGAAATACTCCTACAAGAAACTCATCAAGAGTTCTTTCTAGGGTATTGATAATAGTACAGCAATACAATTTAATTGTTCTTGATAAAAACGTAACGGTATTAATTCAAAAGTAACTAGAATACTAAATAAAACAGTACTAAACCGTTAATTCACACACTACACATCATATCTACCTTTGCAAAGAAAATATTTTACATAATACTCGAATGTATGTTTATTGTCCTCATACGAATAATTTAATATCTCGAATCCCCATAATAATAGTAGTTATATGGAGCCTAATGGTGTAGTTAGCCAACGAAATATAAAATAATGGTTTGTCTTTAGGACGAGGTTGTATTTAAGCTCTTAGGTATATTGTTATATTATGTTATTTATAAAAGGAGAAAATTACCGACTGACATATCAAAGCACAGCTCAAATAGGGTCTAGAAACTTGACATTTTGCATACAAGTTCTTTATGTAACGTAAACATCTACTTACGGATTTTCAAAATTTAACCCCTAAGTTGAAATCCCATATTATGGAGAGCGGGTGACACAGTGGTTCGAAAAGCTAGTCAAAAGTATAATTGAACATATTTCGTTTTATTGTATTTTAATAAAGGAAGAATAAATTATTATAAGTATACTATAGTATTTTAATTATAAAAAGCTCATTACAACCATGTAATGTAATTTCCAGAAAACTCAAGATAATTAGGAGCACCTAATACCCACACATAACCTTGATGTGGTTAATAATAAGACCTAGCTTATACTTTCAAATATAAGTATGCGTGTTCCATAAAGCCTTCACATAAATTAACCAGAAATGAAATTAAACGCGTGTCAAAACGTATCAAACGATGACAAGTTACCTTTTTGTAAGTGGGAAATGAAGATTCGTGTTTAGCCACACCTGTGGGCGAGGACATAGAACACGATTTATAAATATTCCTAATTTATGACCCTCTCAATAATTCAGCATTTACAAATAAGCAAATTATGACCTTAGTTAAATGTTTCGTTAGTCACTTGAGTCGTAAAGAGAAGCTCTTGAAATATTTTTTAATGCAGCAACACTTCAGTCTTACTTCGCTTGATTAGGACTACTTGTAAGTAAACACTCAATGTTAGCTATGTGTTTGTTTATGATTATATTTTTATTTGATATACGTAGGTTTTACTCAATTGCATTGTTGTTGCATTACTGTTCATAATAGCTAACATACATTATGTTGCAGTAAAAAAAAAGAAAACGAGAAAACATTGAATGTGTAGAAAATAGAGATATCAAATACCTGATTAAATAACTATAAATATATTATTGTTAACAATAAAGATACATATAACTAATAGCAATGAATTAAAAATTTACAGATAAAACAAAATATCTATTTATCATTTACCTACCAGGTGACACCACGTTTTAAACTTACATTTAAAACGTGGTGTCTGTTTTTATCAGTCCAACTGTTGGACGTTGCTAACAAATTGTTATTGAGCAATGGGTTAAACTGAAGATACGCGATACGTGACCCAACTGTCAATCAAAGGAGCTTTGTTATCTAAATTACCTACTTCATTTGTTTTCTAATTAAGTCATTTGGTACTGTGGTGTATCCAACTTATTTTAGATCTTTTGTATCTTTTTTGATATTCTTACTTTGTTCCTGTTTCGTCCGAGGATACCTCTAGTATTCCTTGAAACTAAATAATACTTAATCTAACTCAAAGAAAGGTAGATAGTGTTCTTCCCACGATAAGTAGCTCGACTAGGGAAGTAATACCTTAGGCCTACTCGTAGATAGACATGTGCCTTGTTTCAACATTTTTGAAATATTCGCTTAGTATTAACATGATGAATTCATATGTAAACTAAGAAATCATGGGTATGGGACAGTGATAAACCTGGACCGTTGTTGGGTGGTGCGTTCACCACTAAGCCACCACAACGTATTGTAATAAAACGGAGATATCACTAACAAGAAAAACACGAAATAATGTAAAGATAACTAAGTATTTAGGTTAAAAAGACGCAACAGTAGAAAACCTCTCACAGTTAATTGCAAACATAAATAATGCTAAAACGTACACGGTAAAACTTGCTAAGTAATATTCACCTCATTAGCTGCATTCTTGTCTAGCCTGTACATATTTGTCGTCGCGTCTAGCGGCTTCTTTGATGTAGAGGTCGCCGCGATGATTACAGAATTAATGGTCTGATACAGAGAAGCAGTTTTTATCACAATTATGAGTGCGCTATCGATCGACCTACTTGCGCTCTCTGTTCGTCGGTGCACTAATTCACAAGTTCCCGGCCTTGGAAAGCGATGAAACTGCTTGTGCGTGGTTTTAGCGAGAACCAAATTGGCTCGCGGGGTCAACATTATTCAATCCAGCTTTAAAAAATCGTCTGCAAGATTTCGGACCACGAGGATCTGATTTGTATGAACATGACACGAAACAAACTTATTAGAATCATTGGCTTTGGCTGTAAGAAAAATATCATTATGGTAAGATAATATTTATCTTGTATATTTCTCACTGGTTTATTCTACATCGTACATAGTAAGTAAATATTGTCTTCAACTAGACGAATCTAACATTCCTTTTATTTGTTTTTCAGAATTGAGACAATAGGATCTATGCAACGCGAGCACGTAACTCCTAAATAGCACGCAAGGCTAATAGACTGCAGTACTTTAGTGGCGTCAATAAGAAACTCGCATTCCTGACGCGACCCGTAACCTCTTAACATTGTATGTAGACGACAGGTCAACGGAAATCAATTCCGATTCCTCTGTTCGCGATAGATTAAAAAACGTAATATTTGCACAACATAAACAAATAAGAAGCGAAGGCTTGTGTGCATACCAGTGGCAAAATTAAATAGGCATTGTTTATTTTCTCTGCTCAATCACAATTGGCGAGCCGTGGCACTAGTAACGATAAATGTAAATTTTAAACTACATATTCTCTGCGTAGGTATTTCATTTGTGGGACTATATGGATGTAAGATGAAGTTTTTTTATCATCTTCATTATTGTAGGACTATCGTATGAATTTGTGGGTCTTATTCAAATTACTCTTTTGGCCACACAGCTCGTTCTATTGACCTGAGCGAAATATCTAACTTCAAATTCACACCTTAAAATTGTATTTTTAGTTTTCTATTATCTCAATCGTAAATTCTGAAGGCAGGTATTTCCCATATTGGCCGTTGTCATGGCTATTGTAATTTTTATGAATCTACCAAACATCGCGACATAGAAAACATTAATTTATTGGTCGTATCTTTATCACTTAATCTTAATTAAGCCCTCGTAGATTATTTTTATCTTGGAAAATTTGCACTTGCAAATGGCCGGCCAAGACGTCTCCGCCTGACCCGTTTGTGAGATCTCAAATATTGACTTGAAGCAAACAATCTTATCCGTGAGTCCGTTTACTTCGCTCCATATAAAGGGGCATTTACTGCGATGGCTTTTGAATAACAGATATTGGACACAAAATCACGTTGTCTTAGTTTTATTGCAAATTGATGAGACTTTATAAAGATTTTATTGCTAATCTTATACATAATATAGAACAAAGCATACGACTTTTCAAAGATTTTGGCTAATTGACTATCAATTTTCAAATGTGAGTAGATACCTATGTGACATTTGATGTTGCTTTCCGAATATAATTAAATCAATAATACTAATTTATACTTACGGCAATGTGATTAGGTTTGAAAATTAATTAAATATTAATTCTCCTAACGATTAACTTCATGAATGAGTCATGTCGCGAGCATACGTATAATTTCCTATTGCAGGAGCTAACTGGACGCTAGAAACATTTATTTTTACTCTGTTTTCGTCTGAACTTGATTCCATACTAGTCTTTACAGATTAGTTAAATTGCTTTTATGTGTCACGTGAATTGCGCCTAATTTTCAAAAAGTGGACTTTTATTCTTTGATTACAAAATCACGTCTGTTATTACCATTTAGGTAAATCACGACCAAATCTTTCTTCCCCTTTATTATAAAGAACGTTATTTAATAGAAACATAAAGGTATTGATTCACCTTATCAATATGTAAGATGAGATTCCATGATAAATTAAATATGTATTCATTCATAACTTATGAATACCTGTTCTATTCATCATACTACAGCTAACTTCGTAAGGCTAGTTCCTAACTACGCTATCGTGGTTCTTATTTGCCCATTGTGTTTCAATCAAATCAAATCTTTGTTTAGACGTTGGATGTGTACCCACAATCGCGTGGGTGTTGACTGCCGTCCTTCCATCCCATCTTCGAGTGCTCGACAACCACTCGAAAATTACCGAATACACACTACAATAACAAATTCTGATTTGTTAACTTTATAATGCGTATGTCGCAACGGAGTTCCATCCAAATGGAGCCGACGAATTGACCTTCTGCCAAGGGCAATACATCTACACACTAAAGCAACATCGTATTGAAACACCAAAAGCGTTAATTTATTATTTCTGTAAACGCATGACTTCCGCCCTTTGAGCTGTAGGAAGTGATTAAGTGTTGGAGTTTCTCGATAAAAAAATAACAAAAGTTTGAACATATTATTCTCACGATCAACTAGCACCTACCAAAAATGTGTGTGTGAAGGTGAAATAAACTTTACTAATATTGTATTACTGTTGAATTTCCTATTTTCAGTAAAACATTGTGTAAACGTGTGGGAGTGCTTATTTTTCAATATTTTCGCAAGCCAATACATTTTGTATTTCATCTACAATATTTTGTATGTTAAACATTGTTCTCATAATTATCCAATTGTTTTTTATAATGTTGGACCTACTAACATCATTTAGTCGCCAATATCTGCAAATATATAAATACGTGACATCAGTCACTGAAAACAAATTACCGAATAAGCCTTATGAGGTTCATGATTCCAATCCAAAAGTTTATGAATTTTTCAATCAGCATCAATTTAAATGTGAAGGTTCATTCATTATTATACATAGTACACATACTCACGTGTATGCATGTGTGTATGTGGAAGTGTTAGAACAAACGTACTAATTAACATCCATTCATATGTGTGGAGGCCACGTTGATTCATGTGTGCTGCTTGCCTCTTATCACGGATGTGTGCACTTGCTTTAAGTACAATATGGTATTCAACAGACGGTTCATATTGTTGCTTAGAATTACTTTAATATATTTTCAACTACTTTACCGTCACATATTGAGTGTATTGTAGCAATGAGTATACCTATTATGCGTTTGTTTATTTATATTTAAGATCTTGTGTTCAAAATATTTAAGACTACTTACTTACTGACTCTACTTTACTATCAGCGTATTATGATACAACATAGTTTTTACTTTCTATTATAAATAATGAAACTAATTTTTTTTGCAATCGATGTCCATTGTATTTTATAACGGTGAGGAAGCAAGATTACGAGATTAAACTCACACAACACGCACTTGAAAACACATTAAAAATTCACAGATGAAGGGCATTAGGGCAGCCATATTCATTAGCTCTATGTATCCTGCTCAAAAACTATCTTTACAATCATTTTCAACATGACATCTACATACGTTATACATTAGGTACATTATCAAGTATCCTCTGCAAATAGAGGACACACTGCGACCTGTTAAAACAATTATTATTTTGAGCTCCGTCCTATATCGGTTGATGTAGAAAAAATAATTCGTACGCGTGGGAGGCAAGGACTCATTCATAAGTGGCCAGTTTTGTAATACGTATTCAATATGTGTACCTACTTATAACAACTTTTGTAAATCGATTCAGAAAATGCCCGAGGCTTTAACTGTGTTAAGACACCAAGATATATTTTTGCACATGAATAGTGGAATGTGCTATTAAAAACGTATTTATAAGTAGGTATATTTTAATAAAATAATAAATTAAATCTCATTTACGTTGGGCCTTCCCACGGTCTGTGATTATACGGACCAAAAACCCGATTTTAGTCCTGTTTGGTCTAATAGAACATCAAGAACATGGTCTTGGATGGAAGAGTTTGAACCTCGGCTTGAGGTGGTAGAGAGTATACTGGCTGATAGCAAAATAATGCCCCGAAGGGCGGAAAACAGAAGGTGGGAACGCACCTTTAAAGTTTTTTTATGTTAGAAAATACCTTTCCATTGTCTAACTAAATTATAAAGATAAAATATTATGACATAGTTAAAACTTTTGCCTTGAAGTTTACATAAATTACATAATAACGTATAGTCATTGTATTTGTAGATATTGTTGAGTTTATGAACCTATACCTAATATAATAACCATATAATATGTACGTATTTTATAGAATATGTACCTACACAACATAGCGTAACGATGCTACAAAAATGCACCTGACTGGCTAACCACACCCAAATATGTAAGCATTACAAAATGATTTTGTGTGTTGTGAATTTATCTTTAATTGTAAACGATAAACTATTTAAAAATAATAACATTAAAATAGATGTAGCTGCTGCTTAATAATGAGTTCCACAGACATAAAATTTCAACGTTTTCTATATAAAAAATAAGTGAAAAAGGTATGTCCATCTGCATTCGTTATTTATTACAAAGCTAATCCTCGTTACTAATTATGTATTCTAGAATGTGTCCGGTAAAATCTTAGTGGTGAAAAAGTACCACTCCTTAAATCCTTCATAAGCTAATATAAATAATACATAAACATAAAAACTGTCGGTATTTTAAGCTTTCATGTTTGTGTCGTCTTTAATTTGGTTGATATTTGAATATATTCGATGTTGCAATGAGAATTTTGTTAGTAGGTAATACCATTAGATAATAATATTTTTAAAGTGGTTTCATTTTTATTTCCAATATTACCGGCTCTTATAAAGCCTATAAGGCTAGATAATCTAGCACTCATTTCTAAATAAGAATTTTATTTAAATACAAAAAAAAACTTATTGTACAAAATCCTCCCTAAAATGCTTCAACATAAAAAAAAATCCAACACATGTATGAAATTAATGATATTTAAGACATAATCTAATCATTATATACCTGCTGTATTCTATACTCTTTAGTACTGTATTACAGTACTTACTTATTCATTAAATCTATCTGGATTATTAATTAAAATCCCAGTATTCATAAACGGAACTGTTATAGGTTGTATAATTAAGCAAAATTACATCAATCGTTTTTTGAGTTTATGATGTGAGATCACATAACCACTAAAAACTTGACGATTCTAGCAATTATTATGTGATTTATATATAGGTATATTTCTGATGATCGATGGCACAAAAAAATAAGCAAAAAGTATTGGATTGACAAGTAGTTTCTTAGTGGAAGTTGGTATAAACTAACACGAAGAAAAGTGTTTTTACATTACATGGTTTTATTTGGTTCCATTAGTTCCATATCAAGTAACAAATACAGTAAAGAATATCCCGATTATCATACAGAGTGAAAGTCTGTTAGTTAGGTAGTTTCGTAAGTTTTAGAAGAGTGAATTGATGCTAAATACTTACCTATCTAGAAGCAACAATTTTATTCAAAGAATTGCAATGAAATGAAAATATTTTTATTCAATTTGGCATTTACAAGTACTTAATATATTATAGTCTAGTATCTAGACTCTAATACCGGTTCGGATGGTTGGTTTTGCTGAGAAAAGTCGGCAATAAAATTAGCAATTAGTACCTACTTCTTTATAGTGAATGTTTGTTATATTAAATTTACATCCTAATCTCACGTGAATGTTGCATATAACACGTAGCATGTTGAATAGAAAAATAAAATATATTATGAGATACTAACCAATAAGATACAAATAGGTATTGAAACGAAAATATTGCTTGAGATATTGCACAGAATAAATTGTGTCCTAAATTTAAATATGCCACTTCGAATAGGTACAATTCATTCAGTACGACGATAAAACTCATTCGGAACAAGTCCTTCGTTTGTTCCACGGTGTATTGTTCTGGCGCCAATAAGCACGCGACGTTATTCGATACTGGGTTAACACTTGGCAATAAATATATCCAACTGTAAAGGAAAAATCTCTATAAGGTCACGTAATGCCGAGAGAATAGCCTTCTGCTTATAGTGAACACTACTGTTGAAAATATCACCGTAAACTGGTTTTAATCAAAACATAAAATATTTGTGCGTATAATAATTGGTTATGTATATTTTATTTGTTCACGTTATTATTATTTAAAATATAATAAAATTTAAAGATTTTCGGAAATATTTTCATTTAGTAGGCGTAAAAATGGGAATAATTTATGACGGAATTATTGGTCTTAAAATATTATTAGTTGTAACTGAATTTTAAGTTTATGTAAATGATTTGTATCTTTTGTTCCTATTTTTGTATCAAACACACAATTTGTACATACTTGTCGACCTGTACAACCTATATGTTATTGCATATGTGATTTGTTCTCATATTTATAGATGAGTTAAGTAGTAGGTATCGCTTATTTATTTAGGTCAAAGAAATCAACTATAATGAATTAGTTTAATAAATTACCGACGGGTTCTGTTTTTATTAAACAAATGTTTCTTACAGTAGTGTTTTAGTTTCATATTATGAATTATCTGATAATCTAATCAAACTTACTTAAAATAATTAAGCATATACAATTATTTACAACAATTAAACAAAACAAATCTACATAAAACAAATCCTCGAGCTGCCGATTAACGGCAAGGTTCCCAGAAGGATGGCACTTCTTTTAATTCTCTGGTAGTTTGTATTTGATCTAACTGCCATCAATTTCATTGTAAGCTTCAAAACTCGTTTATTTATTACATAAATAATATCAATAATATATGATAATTTTCATGCTGTTTTAATGAATGGTTTTAATGGATGGAAATAGACATTATCATAAAAAAAACCATAGCTTGTAAGTATTCAAACATGTTCTAACTACAAATCCGCAATGGGAGGCACATCTTACTGCACCAGACAAGCCTGCCAAGAGGGAGAGGTAGCTGGAGATCGTGCGAAAATCCGTGTCCGTCTCTACCACCGATGTAGACGCCTCAACGTAGCCGACCACACCCGCTCTACCAAGAGCATAACGTCAGAGAAGAAGAAGAGAGCTAACAAAACACAAAAATCGAGACCACTTATGGCTCTTTGTGTGGTACCTATAGTGTATGTTTTACAGTTTATGAGTTTTTTTATTTTTGATAGGACTAAAGTTGGTAGCCTCTGATTGCTGCTCGAACCTTACCGGACAATCGGCGAGCGCAGAGGGCTCTCAGCCGGGTAACATTTAGGTAACCAACCTGAGGACACCCTCGAGTGGAGTACGAACCTCGGCTCAGGGCGTTACCGGGGGAAGAGGAGAACTTAGTACGAGAGTTTATGTGTGTTTTAATAGAAACAAAAAAAAACAATAAATTTATTCATTAGAATTGTACACACATATGTGTAGTAAATGTTACTGCCATTCTGTTGGTGAAAATTTAAAAAGATGATAATATTATGTGTCGTTTTTCGATTTAGTACCAGGAGGGTAGATAGAGCAGTGCAAGTAGTGAAGACCGCATGACAGCTCAGACAACTACTTACCCCAGGGAACATACTGCTCAGACTGAGTAAAATAAGTCAATAAACAATAATAGTCGGTGATAATATATTATCTTTTCTGCTTCATACATATCTGGTTATCTGCTATCATCTGTCAAAATCATACCTACCTACTGCATACGAATATACCTACTAAAGAACAGCAGACACTGAGAGTTAGTAACAGATGCAAATGCAGGCAAAAGCAATAAAAAACAATGGACGTTGAAGTTGATTTTTACCTATAGCTTTGCTACTATGAAAACTTGTTTCGAATAGTATAAGCAATTGTTAAGAAAACAATGATAATATATAGGCATATGGTGTAACTAACTACGTCAACATACGATTTAAATTATAAACAAACATAAGTATTTAACAGTAGTGCGCGAAGTAAAATGCACGTTTGGCCAAAAACGTTCTTGGAATACAACAATATAATATGCTAATCAGAAAAGGACGAAATAATTTTTACCTTAAAATTATTGAAAAAGAAAAAATCTAATTAATTAGCATATTCGAAATACTTGAAAAGCATCTTAAAGCAAGCAATGTCAAGGTTACTGGATCAAGATCACCTACCTTAGCACGTGCCAGGAACAGAATGTGGAGTATCCAGCAAGTGTCTGTAGGTACTCCTGTTCGCACAGTTTCCGAGGGCGAGGGCCCACAACGCGAACAATTTGCAACACAGCCTCAGTTTCACAGATATCAAGATGAGGACAGCAAGCCGGCTCGCTTCCGCACCGCCCGGCACATCCACTTCACGCCGCCCGATCAAAACATAGCTCTCACGAACCTTTTCGACACACAGACTCGATTTGCAAAATTTATTCATCGCATCCGCCGAAAACACCTATAATTTTACGAGCCGCACCAAAAGTACGCCCTGAACGAGGAGTCGGCAAGCTCGCGAATGTTTTTATTACACCCGGCACGAAGGTATTAGCATCGATAAACTGTGAGGAAATCACCATAGACGCCAATGCAGCACGGCAGCCGCCGGAAAACTCGGTTTCGCACGGTGTATACCTCGAATGCGTGCGCTCGCCGGCCACAGCACCGCGCTGTAAACAGAGAGCGCGCCTCAACAACACACGCACACATCCACAAGACACGTATCGCGTGCACACATACACACCCGGCTCAGCGCGCGCATTCTCGCTCGCTACGAAAATAGATATCACGTCAACTTCCACCAATTGCGTTCGAGCTTCATCACGTCATGCTGAGCTCTGATCGGTCGAAACTCCATTGATAGAATGGCTACCACAAGGCATTTCAATTCGCGATTAACTGAAAGTTTTGATAAAAACTTAACTGATATGGAATCTTAACACATGTATTTTCGATAGAATCTTTGGAATTGACAAAAACCTGTTGTTTTGAACAATAAAAAGAAATGTTTGGGGTATCTATCTAATACTTAGACACTCAACGCAATAAACTTTGGCGCGTTTTCTAATCAAAATGGTCGTTAAAACCAACCGTCTTTGATTACGTACTTGATAGTGCGGATTAATTTACATGGTTAGTTTCATCCAGTGCTCTACATCTACCTATTATTCTCCTCATTTATTACATACTTATCTTTAACCATCGATGTTCGCAGCTCTATTTAATTACATCTTCTACATGTCTTATTAAAAATGAAATGTCAAATTCGTCTTACGGATTAATATTTAAATCTAGAAATCTCTAATTAAGTAGTAGGTATATTCTCTATGCAATATATAAGGTACGCTAATTCTCTACTAGCATCAATATAAAGTTAATATTTCGATCTGAGATGTAGGTACCTAATCACCATTTTATGGTTTAAATTTTTACAACTTGCTTGGAGCAAAATTCACTTCTGAACAGTGTTTTGCCTGTGTATTGAAATCAGGGGTCATAATCGTAATCGCCGCATCAAGCAAAAATAGACTTTATTCACATCACACACGGCTAATTTTAAAAAGTAGAGTCAGTTATTTAAAAAAACGACTTATGTAATGGTGTGGCTAATAGATTTGCTATTATCACGAGCATGTGAGTGTGTGTGTGTGCAAGCAGCGGAGCTACCTTGTAACAAAATTGTAATGAACTTCATTAAACTGGGCTTCCATTAACTAGAGTTCTATAATATCTAGATTCTAGACCGCATCCGGGATTTCGATTCCGTGGATAGTTTAATTGTCTCGTTTGATATTCGCGTGTCCCATAAATACCTATACCAGAATTGAAGTCCAGTTTAATGAAGTTCATTACCATTTTGTTACGCGATAGCCCAGCAGCTTTAAAAATTATAATGTACGTACGGATTACGAGTGCCTCTCAAGATTAATACTCGTATATCCGTGAGCTTTGTAGCCAATTACTTTATAGTTTATTTAGTTAGTTGAATACGTATTTGTATCTGTATGTGTTCAAATGGTTATTTTGTTTATTTTCGTGTCTGTTACTGGCTAATAACATACATCAGGGTTTCTGTAAACAAAGTACATCAAAACGTAGGGGCTCGCAGCAATAATTATATCATGGCGGCTGACCTGAGCTGACCAACATTTCTCATAAAATGTAAGTATATATATACAATCACCGTAAATATTATACAATGTTCTTTTTATAATGGGCACAACATTTTGCGATCTATAATATGAAATTATTTAAAGGAGTGGGGCTCTATCTTTCTATGGTAGTATATCGATGGGTATCTGGATGGATTTATATCTGAAATAAATTTATCTTGATATGTTTGAAAACCCAGCAAAGAACAGGGCTTACATGAATTCTCCTTCAACCCTTTATCCGGTGTCCTCAACCTCAGACCGAAGGATGTAAGCACAGCCAGTTCAATAGCACCTGCATAGCAGTTAATATTGGGAGTTTCCAACATATTGATATGCAGGATGAATACTAAAGGTACTAGCATGGAACCTTGTGATACGCCGCATTAATATTATTTACACCTGAGCAGCATTGTTGACCTTGATGCTCCATCAGTAAGAAGACTGGACATGCAAGTGCGAAATCCCTCGGGAATAAGTAGCCTTGAGAGATTGCCCTGTACCTAGTCGCCTGATCGACGGTGATATATAGGTATAAACTGCCAATGCCTCGCCTATACTCTACTTCAGCATATCGGTGCGTCAGGTAAATAAAAAGATCTTGGATTGAATTTGCTAAACGGTTATGATGAAAGCCATATTATCAGTCACTGATTAGCAAGATTCGGAGAAGCTCATATGGCGATGATAGCTCAATGGCGACCGTAGATGGTGAGCACATAAAGCCTTTAAGAGAAATGGCTTTCAATTGAAGCTCTTAGAACACAAGCTGTAAATGCTTAGCGACAGATTTTCATCTTTAAATAATCATAATCATTAGTGAAGCTTTAGTTTCCTCACGAAATTTCTCTATACTGAAAGCTTAAGCTCATTTTGAATTCGAACTAACGACATTTGCCTCTACTGAGCTATTATGCTAGATAATTATTAACTAACTGTACGGTCTAAGTATTGTCTTTTTTTCTACTACATGAAATTAAAGACAATGCTTTTGCTTTTCAATCGTCAGGTCTTCTCCTCGCGTATCCATTAATTTTCATTCCTTTTCAAACCAGGGGAGTTCTCTGAGTTTCTCTGTCAAAAAGTCTAGTCTGCCAGTATAAATAAATTAAAAATCTATACTAATATTATAAAGAGGAAAGATTTGATTGTTTGTTTGTTTGTTTGTTTGCATTGAATAGGCTCCGAAACTACTAAACCGATTTGAAAAATTCTTTCACTAATAGAAAGCTACATTATTCCCGAAGGTTATAGGCTACTTTTTATCCCGGAAACGCGAGTGAAACCGCGCGGAACAGCTAGTATTTAATATTTACGTGTGTAGTTCCTATTTGAAGTAGATAAAAAAAAAAAATTAGGTACTGGGCTGCTGAAAAAAAATATGCCACTGCTCCATACAAAGTTACACAAATCCCATTACAAAACTAATTTAATTGTACGAATTCATCCGTTCTTATATTTTTTTGGATATTTTTCACAAGAGCGTTTCTGATCAAATTTCGTTGAAATGTTCACATAAATGAAACCAATTTCGTTCCACTTCTTACTGATGTTTTTACACATCATTCTTATACTATCGGAATCAATCAATGTTGTCGAAGCTTACGCTGTATCTGACATAACAAATATTTCATAAATAAGTACCTACCTTTGTAAATTGTATTACCTAAATATCTATTTTACCTAAGATAATTTATAACCATAAAGCAAGATAAAAATAGTTTTTGAATACCATAAAATTATTAAAACTTTATGATTAGATACGTTTTTTTTACTATGTATAGGCCTGTGTTTGACCACAATCTCACCGTGGTCAGTGATTATGTGGCCGATGATGGTATAAGCACACAAAGCCTAGAAAGGAACTGGCTCTCAAGTGCAGCTGTCGGAACACACCGAAAGGTGCTCGGCAGATTTTCAACTTGAGGGTGGTAGCCAGCCAGGCGGGTACTACAAAGTACCTTACCACCGTGCTATGGTTTCCTCACGATGTTTTCCTTCACCGAAAGCTCAAGCTCATTGTAGGATTCGAACCCGGGACCTTCGTTTCGGCATCCGACGTCACTACCACTGAGCTATCATCGCCTAAAGGTTATAGGTACCTATTATGATTACGAGTGATTGATAATTGTAACTTTCCGAGTTTTTTTTTTCATTATTTTCTCAGCTATGTAAGTAACAACTTTTGAGTTTGAGCTTATGTGGTAAATGGTGTAAATGCAACCCAGGAATGAAACTAAATGCATGGGATTCCTTTTATGAACTTTTATTTAGGAAGGTTTGGATCTACATCCTATTTTGGTTTACCCAAGCTGTTTTCTGTTGTCGATGTAAGACTTTATCCATCTCAGAAGGATTTGATTCCTTGATTTTCCTGTATAATTTTATAATCATATTACTATTATCATATGCGTCAAACCACGTAGGTATATTGAGAGTGTCTAGGTCAGAAACTGTTTCTCTGATAATTTACTTTTTAATCGTAATCCATTTTGAACAAACAATGATTAATTTATTTATCGATTACAGTAAATCTGTAGGTACTTACCTATTGTTACCTCTATTAACTTATGTATGATAATAAACTATGTGATAAAGAGTCAGGAGGATCACGAGACTAGAATTTCACTGCGCCAAATACAGGAGAAGGCCAAAGAAATAACTTAAAGAAAGTTTTATAGCTACCAGCTACCGGTGTGTTCCGACTGCTGCACTTGAGAGCCAGTGTGAGTCACTAACTAGGCCACATAAATACCACTGTGAGATTATAGTTAAACAAAAAATGTTTCATCCAGGTTGCCGAGCTAAAAAGTAGTCTCTATCCATTTCATATCAATCGCGTGAAAAAAGTCATTGCAAGAAAAGTTGCTAAGAAAGCAGAATAGATAATTTCGTATTCAAAATCAAAATCACATTTATTCAGTTTAGGCCTTAATAAGGCACTTATGAATGTCAACAGTTACAATTTTTACAATAGACTCTACCACTATTGACAATATTACCTACAATAGATAAGGTTGTCACTATGTAAGTGTGGTATGACTGAAAACACAGGATATCGGAAAAATGGAAACACGTGACGTACAAGGAAGATGATAAGCTGTTTATCATAAACTCTATGGCTCCGAGATTTTACCCGAGTTCTCGGGATAAAATTCTTTGTTACTCTCCGTCCATAACCTCTATGCAAAAAAACACGTCGATACGTTCGCTATTGCGTGAATGAAAGTGAACCAATACACATACTTATTAAATTTATAACATTAGTACAGTATGACATAACTTAGATGTAGCATCGGCAAATCATTTTCGTACTCTTCACTTCCGATTTACACAACTAATAAAGATCATTCATTATCGCGCCATCCAACGTTCAACAAGATAATTTTCGACGATCATTTTTTAACACATGAGTAATGTAGTAATAATCTTTTCGGGAACGATCGATTTTACGAATTTTGCCGATACTTCATCTAAGTTGTGTCATACTATACATAGGTATTCTTAGTTTCATGCGATAACTAAAATAAATCTTGAAGCTCATACTCGGTCGCTTATT
This sequence comes from Tethea ocularis, assembly GCA_963555595.1. Taxonomy (NCBI): domain Eukaryota; kingdom Metazoa; phylum Arthropoda; class Insecta; order Lepidoptera; family Drepanidae; genus Tethea; species Tethea ocularis. The sequence goes on along the minus strand of OY741972.1, from coordinate 4,486,011 downwards.
AACCAGCTGTATTTTTTCTTATACTAGAATGGATACTTATAAAAAAAATTGTTCTGCTAAAACTGGTTCAGTTTCACTTAAAATTACCGTTGATAGGTACCTACATAAATCTTTCGGGTCTCAAAACAATAATGTTTGATAATCTTCCAAGGACTAGGATGTCGTCACTCAAGCTTTGTTTGTCCACAGTTTTTGTTTGTCATAAACATTCATTGCATTAGATGACTCATTAAACTGCACGTTAAATTAAACTAAAACTGTAGCCTTCGATTATGTATTGTGCTTTAGTGAATAAACATTTGCTTGGTATAGCGGAAATGTCAGGATGCTGATACCGAGATAGTGTCTCTACTTTAATCTAGTGTATTAAACGTTTGTTCAGTGTTAAGATACCACTTGATTTTTACAGAGACAGCTTAATTCCATATTAACTTCTAACACTGCAGTGATTTCCGCGTTCTAAAAAAAAGTTTAAGTATCCTATACGTTATTCCAGGATAAAATCTACCAAATTTCATCTTGATTGGTGTCATTGACAAACAAAGTAACCACTTTTGTGCTGATGCTGGCTATCCCCCACGGTAAGTATCGCATTACTGGGATACAAAGCAGCTTATATTATACCAGGGTAATGTGACAAGTTACCATCAAAATTCGTTTTGTGGTTTATGCATGAAAGAGTAACAAACTTCACATCATCAAAATTCACATTTATAAAAGCAGTAAAAATTCCTATCCATTAAATTATACCTATATTTTCATATGTATTTTTATCACTGGGATCTCCCTTACTGCGACATTGTGCATCTCAAATAGAAAAACCTTACATGTATTTAGTAACTCTACACACAAAATACCTTCTAACTGTAACTTGACTGTAGCAACATAATGAATAAATTAAGAATCTTACCAAAACTTGTTGCATCCAGTTGTATTATAATACAGTTATAATACTAAAACCAGAAACCTGATATAGCTCTATTTGAATGACAAATCACCACTCAAATTTTCATGTAATTAGTTGCATACAATTCTATTTTAGTTATGTATAATATAGGCAATTAGATTTCCAAGTAAAAGGATAATATTGTGTCAGCACCAAATAAAAATGAGATGAGGGGTTTCACACTTGACACATTGACGGGACGGCACAAAAGATCACATGCGTCCACAATTTATCTACCGCATCGTAGACGACGATGCATTAGAATAGTATTGATACGCTTCCGTATACCTACTTTGCATAATTATTCACTCAACCTCTATTACAATGATATAGAGTCCATTTTATGATGATTGTTAAGATTAAATGGAAGTCACTCAAATGCCACGCCTCCGAGCTCACGTTTACAATTTGATAATAAGAATAAATTATTTTCACTGTGTGCGAACTTTATAACATAATATTTATAATAACGTTAATTTTATCACCGAACAAAGATAGTAAGTGGATGTCTAGATTATACGAGGTCTTTATAGTAAAACAATTGGTGCTATCAAGAATTTATTCGTAAAAAATTCTAACTTTTAATTATTTACCCAAGAAAGGTAGAGTTTGGGTAGGTTTTGTATGAAAAGATTGAATTATTTTCAAGATGTCAGACTGTCCCTACAATAATAGTTGTTCATGTTGATCTACATACATACCTACACAATAAACCTATTACAATACAATTACGTACAATTGTGTAGAACAAATAAGCTACTTAGCTTAAATTAGATATGGAATTTGGAAAAATACTACCTACATCGATAGATGCTTATTTATTACAAAGAAACTCTTCATAAACATAAAAATACCTTGCAAGTTCACACTATTCTATCTTTCAGTACGTCAACAAATGTCTCCACAAAGAAACCCATAAGTAACGTACCAAATGCCACTATGAAATTGATGTCCTTTGTTCCTTACTGTAAATCTAGCATATAGGGAGGGTGACTATCGTTAATAACCAAATGTCGGGAATTTCTCACTGAAAGTATAACACGTGCTGCCTTGATAATGGGAGCACATTAAGATTATTTGGGAGCTTGGAAATATAAATGTAGAGCTGTCATCTTTGAGTAACGATGGCAGCGAAGTGTGAGAGTTACAAATTACATTCTTAATGAATATGTTTGGAGATGTGTACATAATATTTTACAACTGTTAGTACAAATATAAATATTACAGAGAGTTGGGTAATTTAAATGTTGTTTTGGTACTCACAATCTCCGTTCTGAGTATCAAGATTTCATAAAATTACAATCAATGTAATTTTATATTCTTATGGAAAATTTTAGCCATATCAATAGACCTCCATAGACTCTACCAACATCGCATGCTTTTTTATATTCCCTTGTAATTTTATGTGTTTTTAAAGATCATATTTAGTTGTTTGTTATTCTTAGAGATTTTATTTAGTTTTAACTGTCAAGTAAAGATTTTTTTATGTACGTCTTGGCCTAATATATAATGTAACATTTAATGATTGTGCAGTTAGTTTGTATAAGTTTATTTATTTTTTGTAAATTGTGTATTACTGTAACAAAACATTATTTATCTAATAGTTGGTAAACCTGAATAAATAATTAAATAAAAAATATTCTTGGGAATGCGAGTGAAACCTGAGTATGGCTAGTAATAAAGTAAATAAAATATGTTACGTTAATTTTAATTGCCAATGACTAATTCTTAACAATAATATTCTGTATTATCAGTGTCGTTATGAGCTAGGTTATCTATACTTTTATCGACATAATGACATGTACTTGTAGTGTTAACAAACCAGTTTATAGAGGTGACCCAAATAAGGTATATTTATGAGATTTGCAGCATATAACGTATATTTTTAAGGGTAGTATTTTTTGGTACTGTAGACACACCACAATAATTCATATTCAGCTTCTCCTTAAAATGGCTTCATGGCTATCTGGATCCCAAACTAAGAAGAAATTGTACTATGGAATCCAGATAATACATACTTATAAAACTTTACATGTTCTTACACACAAATGTTTATCCTGGATAGGACTCGAACCAAGACCTGCAGCGTTAAGGTACAAGTCCGTGGGTCGCGGCTGACGCGGCCCTAGTCAACCTATGAAAATGTATGGCGTCGGCCGCGCGCGTCGGCCGCGACCCACGGACTTGTATGTTTAGGCCAATTGGCCCGTCAATGTAAACCAATAATAGTCAATATGTAGGTACCTACTAGTATCTCGTCGATATTTGTATAGCATAAATATTTTCCATTCGCTACTCCGATAAAAAAACACTACTTTCCAAGTATGAGAAATTAATAGGCCTTTTTTTAATATTACCTATATTCAAATTAATTTGAAACAAGGCCTTTTCCTTTGAAATGATAGGTATCTAATGAAATAATGACTGTGCATACAAATTATGCATAGGTAATCCTAATATTACACGTTTTTTTTTTTTTTTTTTTTTTTTTTTTTTTTTTTTTTTTTTTTTTTTTTTTTTTTTTTTTTTTTTTTTTTTTTGAAAGGACTAAAGTTGGTAGCCTCTGATGGCTGCTCCAACCTTACCGGACAATCGGCGAGCGCAGAGAGCTCTCAGCCGGGTAACATTTAGGTAACAACGCCTGAGGGCACCCCCGAGTGGGGTACGAACCTCGGCTCAGGGCGTTACCGGGGGAAGGGGAGGACTTTGTACGAGTTACGACTAATTGGGGGCGGTCGGATTACTAATGGCAGCTCGGGCCGCTTGAACGGGACGAGACTGAGTGGGACGTCGCGGCGGTCCTCGCCGTCGAGGACGGTAGCGTAATCGGTTTTGTGTAGTGTGTTGTGTACTTTTACGGGCTTCGTCAGCTTCGATCTGAGCTAATGTTATGGGGTCATCCGGCTCGCTGAGGGCTTGCCTTGGTCTAAGGATACGGAGTATACGAGAGGGCGTGTACGTTGCGGCTTTCACTATAAGAGGGTTGCGGTGATTAACGGCGGTATTGAAAAATCTGCGTGAGGCGCGTTTTATAAATTGTTTTAACGTGGGGAGACCTAAATCAATGTGGAGATTTTCATTACGCATGTACCACGGGGCGCCCGTGGCTTTGCGCATGAAACGGTTTTGAATCACCTGAAGGCTATGGATCCGTGCAGGAGCTGCATGTGCGAACACAGTACTAGCATAGGTCATAATGGGGCGGATACACGTAGTATATAGTCTAACCTTGCTTTTGAGGGCAAGTTTAGACTTATGATTCAATAAAAAGTGGAGGCGCCCTAACACAAAGGCGGCGCGCGCGCGGACCGCTTTAATGTGGGCATCAAAGGTCAAACGATCATCGAGAATTACTCCGAGATATTTGGCTTGCCTTTCCCAGGGGATTGGTTCACCGAATAGAGTAACTGCCTTTGGAGGGGTGGGGGTACCTCGATGGTAGGGTCTGTAGAATAGGACCGCCTGGCTTTTGACAGGATTGATTTCGATCCTCCATTTCCGAAACCAGGCGCCTAGGGCGTTAGCCGCGGTTTGGAGGTTCTTAACAATGACTGAGGGGGACTTACTAGAGCAGTAGACCGCGGTGTCGTCCGCAAAAAGAGCTAGCTGCACTTTGTCGGTCTTTGGCATATCACTCGTGTAGAGTGAGAATAGCAAGGGAGATAGTACCGAGCCCTGAGGGACACCGGCACCGATGGGGTGAGGGGAGGAGAGTGCGCCTAGAATGCGATATCGAAAGTGGCGATTTGACAAATAATCTCGTAAGATAAGCACGAGTCTATGTGGAACACCTAAGGTGAATAGCTTAAAGATTAAGCCATTGTGCCACACTTTGTCAAATGCCTTCGCGACATCGAAGAATAAGACGCCTGTCATGTTACGCTCTTGGTACTGGGAAGAGATGTGTTCAACAATACGATGTACTTGTTGAACACAAGAATGTTTGGCTCGGAAGCCAAATTGTTCGTCAGGGATGAGATTATTGGCGTCGGCATATGTTTTGAGGCGGATATAGATCAGTCTCTCATACATCTTGCCCAAGACATTTAATAGACTTATGGGGCGGTAACTGGTGGGCTCGGACCTGGGTTTGCCGGGCTTATGGATTCCAATTACATGGGCCTCTTTCCACTGATGTGGAAAAATATTACAAGAGAGGGCAGCGTTAAATATGGATGTTAGCAGTATTATGAGGTGGGCGGGGAAGAGTTTGATCACTTTGTTAGTGATTTTGTCCGAGCCCGGGGCCTTCCGCGTGTGTAAGTTCCTGATGATCGATTTGACCTCGTCAGGGGTCGCGGGAGGAAGGGGGTCATCCTCTTCGCTGAGAGGAGGGGGTGGCAATGGGAGGGCGGCTCTCCGTTCAACTTCAGAGTTGACTTCCTCCAAATGACTCGGGTCTATCGGGAGGGTACTGGGCGTGCACTGAAACTCTAAGCTTTCAGCGAGGCATTCTGTTTTATCATCGTCATCGAAAGCGGGGGGGAGATTGGGCCTATTTAGTGGGGGCATGGGTGCTACCGTGTCCTTGGTAAGGGCACGAGAAAGCTGCCAAAAGGCTTGATGAGAGGGTCTAATGTCTGTAAGGGTCTGGTCCCAGCGAACCTGACGTAGCTCTTCAATGCGTGACTTGACGTCACGCTGGAGAGCACGCATACGGATGCGGTTGTCCTCTGAGGGGAAACTATCATAGGCGCGAATGGCGGCATTTCTCTGCCTCAACAAGTCACGTACGTCATCGGGCAAGCGCCAACGTTGATCGCTGTCCGCTGGCACTGTCCGTGAGCAATCGCTAATTAACGATTGCACGTGGCTAGTGAGTGAGTCAATTGCGCCGACAGCCTCATCAGCGGTGTTGAGGCTGTCTGGGATCTGATCAAGGTGGACGGATGTGGTTGACTTGAGGCTTTCACTCAGTCTATTCCAATTTGTCACGACCTTTGTAGGGGGGGCTTGACCTGCATCTGGGGAACCTATGCGCCCTGCTAATTCTAGGATAACAGGTCGGTGGTCGGATGTGAGCTCGTGTAGCACTGTTACGTCATGCACACGTAGGTTTACATTGCGTAACAATGCCACATCGAGAATATCAGGTCTGTGTGTCAGTTGGTGGGGATAGTGCGTCGGGTCGAGGGGTGCGATAATATCTATATCTAGAGGGTCAAGGAGGGACTCTAATAGTCTACCTCTGGGGGAAGTTGAGTGACAGTTCCAGAGTACATTTTTCGAGTTTAGGTCACCTGCCAGGATTACAGAGTTACCTAGCGCGAAAATAGACTCTAGATCCGTTTTGAGTGGTGAATCATTACGGGAGGGAGATATATATGCTGATACTATAATTATAGGTTGGTGTCCTGTCATGCCAAGCCTACAAACCGATGCTTCAATGCACTGGAGGGAGGGAGGCGGATCCATGGGGGAGCAGTACAAGGACCTTTTGTAATAGATAAGGGTGCCTCCTAGGGCAGAGTCAATCCTATCATTGCGAATTACTTGGTAGTTTGCAATTTTAGGGTCCCTATGAGAAGGTTTGAGGAAAGTCTCTTGTATCAGAAGGACGTCAAGTTGATGGTTTCGCAGGAACTCTGCGATATCATCGCGTTGACCTTTAATGCCATTTGCATTATAGAATCCTACTTTGAGGGATCGGGGTTTAATTCTGCACGTTACGGTTGTATTATCCATTATGGTTTTACGCGGAAGTTGGAAAGGACTGTCACGATGCTTTGGAAGCGCATCGCGATGGAAGCGAGGGCACGACCGTTGCCCTCGTTCGCTCTGATCTGGGTCGCGAGGTCCCTAATTTCGTCGAGGTTTATTGCCTCAGCGAAGCGCTCCACTAGAGCGAAGTCCGGGTCTTCGATCAGTGGTAGTTTGGGTGTGTTTGCGCGATGGTTATTGGATGTTGTCGGGGAACGTTTGGGTGGGGGAGAGGGAAGGAGAGGTTGCGTGGGTGCGGGGATGGATTTAGAGGGTGGGACAGTTGGGGGATTGACTGCTGGAGTTGGAGGCACTGAAGGTGCACTACTTAAAGCTGGAAAGTCCTTGTCATAGTTGACAAGTTTCCAGGGCGAGGATCTTTGTGGGGCTAGGACAGTCTGGGAGGGGTCAGTGAGGGGGGCAGTTCGCGTTGAGTTGCGCGATGTGCGCGAGTTGCGCGGAGGGCCCGAGTTACTTGATTTGCGGGAGGGACGAGGGGCTTTCGGGCACCCGCGGTAATTAGCGGGATGGCCGAGTTGGTTACAGAGAACGCAACCAGGCTCCTCAGTACACAGGGCCTTGTCTTTCGGCCTATCGCACTCAATGGTGGAATGGGGCTTAAGACACTTGACGCATCTGGGGGGGGCAAAGCAATTGCGGGCGGTGTGGCCGTACAACTGGCAATTGTGACATTGGGAGGGGTACACTCCCTTATGGGGTTTCTCAAATGAGATACCGGACAGGTGACAGACGTGGCTGATCTTAAATATCTTTTTGGCCTCGTCACACTGTTCTAATTGGGCGAGGACCATATTATATGGGGTATGGCCACGCCCTTTGTACATTCGATGTACGGAATGTACGGGGATAGCTTGATCCTTGAGGGACCTTTCAATGTCCTCGGTGGTAATTTCGTGGGGAATCCCCTTAATTACCACACGAAGGGCACGCTCCTCGGGGAGGCAGTAGGTGTGAAAGGCTACTTTCCTCTCCTTGAGCAGCTTAGTTAGGGCTCTATGGTCCTGGGAGGTAGACACTGTGACACGGATTCCGTGCTCAGTGGGGTGGGCATTGGTGAAATTGATGTGTGCTCCGGGCACATTACACCAGGATGACACATCGGGCCATTTGCCCTTATCTTGAATGAAAAGGGGCGGGGGTACATCCTTCTTTTTTGGAACTTGGGCAGCAGAAGGGGTAGGCGCTACCTCCATAGGAGGAGCCGATACTGGGGTATCCATGAGTGGGGGAGGGGAGGAGGTGCCTTCCCTGGCGGCAACGCGCTGGGTGGAGATTGGGGTGGGGGCAGGATTCGTGGATGGAAAGCAGTCGGGGGAGGGAGGGGTCACCGGGTAAACCTCCGGGGGGGAAGTCACCTTAGCCGCCTTGGCGGCCGCCTTGCGGGCCTTGCGACCTCGTTTACGACCGCCAGGGACGAGCTGGTAGCTATCGTCCTCCTCAGACGATTGGGTAGGGGGGATGGGTTCAGCGACTGACTCGGAGATGGACTGGGTCGACATCTCTGAATCAGCGCGGGAAGAGGGACGGCTTTGGGATGGGGTGGGGATCTGGTGTCCCGGGAATTTGGCTTGGAGGTACCGAAGTACCTCCTCATCTAAAAGGATGTCCTCTAGGGACAGAGTTGGAGGTTGGCTGGCCATGGTGGCCAGCCGGGCCTTGCGGCCGGGGAGCTAATCTAAGACGACACTATTGTGACTTCGTTCGCGTGGCGTTCCTGAGAGAAGAAGTCACAAGAAACTTCAGGCAATCGCCCTAGCTAAAACCTATCTATTCGCCCCGGGTGGGTAGGCCCGGAGGTGTGTAGAATCTCTCCCAACCGGGTATAGGTTGGGAGGTGTGTAGGCCCTAGGGTGTGCCCTAAGCTTGTGTTCCCACTGCCAGTCTTATTGTGCAGTGGGTTCCTACGTCCCTGCCTAGCGCTAACTGGGGTCGACTAGGGAAGCCCCCAAGGCCGACTGATCCAGTCCCGTCCGGGTGTACGTTTTCCAGAAGGGAAACCGTGAGCGCCCGGGGCACGCTCGAACTAACTTCGTTGTCACCGTTAGGTATCCGTTAGTTCACCACTAAAAGCGTGGATTTCACAAGTTTGATGACGGTGTCAGAAACAAAGGAATGTTATCGTGGTAAATACCCAGGTAAATTACCACGAAAACAATAGCGCAGGTGTCTTTCGACGAAAAATGCCAGATAAGGGACCGAGCCAAAGCCAGGTAACAAATCGAGCGATAAATTCGCGGAAACGATACGGGTAGCGCACGGAGCGCAAAGGTACGTCCGTGCAGTACGACGGATCGAGTCGGAATGATATTACACGTGTTCATTATGATTTGAAAAAATGATGTTTTTAAGCCTTCGGCTTAAAGGTGCTAATTGTCTATCAGTTTGTCAAGGTTTGTTCATTTGATTTATGTGAGAGTAAACACTTAAGTTGTGGAATAATCCAAGCAACATCTACCTATGTCTGTCTGTCCGTTAGTGTGCTTATTATTTGATCGATGATTGATATAATTAGTTCGAAATTATACGTGTGTTGTACTAATTCACTTTCCTTGAAGATCGCCATTTTAATACTTTTTAAACTCTCGCAAACACAATTCATGTTTATATTCTATGCGCGAATAGACCCGTTACATTACTATAGACATGGATCGCCATTTTATCCAGGAATCCCGATAATCCCTAGGGATTATCTTAAGACTAGTCTGAGCAGTGATAGTTTCAAAGTAACAAATCAGAGAAAATAACTATGCAGGTAGACCCGCAGCCATAGACTAGTCTATGATAATCATAAACAAATTATCACATCACTTAGAAGGTTAAATTACAAGAATCGAGGCGGGGCTTAGATCAAATAACTAAACAACATACAAAGACACTGATTTAACGTTATTTTTTTCTTAACATGTTTATTTATGTAATTACGTAATTATGCTAGGAAATAGACACTACTATTTCGACCCGCTTGTAGCTTGGACACACCACGAACCTCGTCAGTTTTTAAGGCCCACCAATTCATCGTTTTTTGAGATCAAAGAAGTAACAAATATTCAATACTACATATATAATATTCTAACTCCAATTACACTGAACTAATGATACCATTTAGACTTAATTAAGCGTAACTTAATCTGCTTAAAGATAAACAAGTACTGTAAAAAAATATACATCAAAACAAGTTCCTTTTAAAATCCTTGTAGAGTAGCTATTGAACATAATAAAATTCTAATATTTTTCGTAGCGTCTTCGTAGCGCACCCCCGTAGACTTCGTGGAGTATTGCTAATCGTCTCCTTTTCGTAGCCGTAGCCACCCTTGTGGAGAACATTCAAAAGATGGTTACGTTCATGTATGGTACAGACACAGATCAATCGTAGTGACGTGGAATGCCGTGACGAAAGTCGAGGTTTCGAATCCTATAATGAGCTTGAGCTTTCTATGAAATAAAACATCATGATGAAATCATAGCACGTGTATTATTGTAATATATTATGTTTTAGAACTCCTCTAGCTACCACCCTTAAGTGGAAAATCTTTGAGTGATCAACACAGTTTTACAATCTATACAGTTGTTGCACTAGGGGGTGGGGGCGGGGCGGAACGCGGCCCTCGCTTAGTTTGCGCACCCGAATATTGAGGGCCGACGTGAATCCCTTTTTTTTGGCGAATCGTTAAGTAGATTAAATTATAATGATGCGAAAAATTGTTCTTTGTAAGAAAATACCTCAACGTACCAACTAATATTTATTTTGTAATTACTACTAGTAATACTAATTACCTAATATTTTTTAGTACTAATCTACATATACATAGTAAAGTTAAATTATGGCTAGAGAAAACCTCTACAACTAGCAATTGGATTCCATGTTAGCATTCTTAGCATTGAAAATTACTAGTCTACAAAGCAAAATGCACATCTGACATCAAATACCTCCTACTTTACATATTTGAATAATTTGAAATGCTACCTTTTCATATTATCATAAAATTGCCCTAAAGATAAATGTTTGCATAGATTCTAAAATGGTGATAAACTTAATACCTAATAGTACCTTTGATATCGAATCAATTAGCTTTGGCAGTTATATGTTTCGTTATCTGATCATTATAGTAATTCAATCGAGTAGGTTGTACATAACCTTAGCTTAATGTAAAATAGTGATATTTATAATTTTATTTTTATTTTTCATAAAAAAACAACAATTATCTTCATCGAAAAAACAAAAAAACACTATAAAATAACCGTTATAATTAGCATATTCCAATTAGTCAAAAAACCTACGAATATTTTATTATACTTAATTTGGTCCTACTCTATTTTGGGTTCGTTCCACCACCTGTATACTTATAAGATATATTTAAAAGAATATATTATCGCCCTAGGCTTCATTCACCCACGCTGAAAACCAAACATTCTCAAACTTTTTTAGTCATGATGTAATTTAAATAATCTAGACTTCACTTTGAAGGGACATCTATGATCTCATATTGTGATCCTTAGGCACCACATTAAATCAAATCATTTATCTTAACGGCCTGACTCATGCAACTGGCAGGTCATGATGCAAAATTTGTCGTCTCTATTTATTATATCCGTACACATTGTTAAACATCACAAAAAATATGCAATTATCATAATATTGAAGTAGATGGTTCGCAGTTTATTACGTCAATTTGAAGGTATTTTGTGATTATCTATAATGGTAACAATAAGTTATCTTAGTGTATACTCATTATCATTCAGCTTAGAAATGTCAATTGCTGAAATTATCCCTCCCAAATCCTATGTGTGCACCTGGATTAGATTATTATCGGTTAGGTAAGATACTTGTACCGTTTATTTCATTACCTGTAGCCCCGTACAAAAGTAGGGGCTAGTTTCTACGGGGCTACACTAAGAAATTATTTAGTTATATAATACGCTTACAAAAACAAAAATATATTAAAAGCATCCATATTAATAAATAAATATTACAAATACAGATATTTTTCAACGTGTAAAAGTAATAGCTTTTACACGTCGAAACAAAGAAAAATTTTTAAAAGCATAATTTGTGCACCTTAATGTTATTGAAAATAATATTTGATGGATTTAAAATAAAATGAATAAGTCAATGATTCGGATGATTATGATGTATTAGGATGTATGTATAATATCTTCTCGGTTCATTGCAGTCAGAACTTTTCAAAAGCTACACAAAAAAGCGTGGTATTGCAAGTATTCATGGGCGACGGTAACCACTTGTCTACCTTGTCGACCCGCCGCTAACAGTACTTACCTATAAGATAAGTTGTAATTTAGGATTACTTAAAAATGCTATCAATAATTACCTGAGCACGATCCGAATGAACTTTTACTTTCAGTTCAACAATTTACCTTGTAAAGTTGATTTTTGTGGACCTTGGCATTTAAATGTGAACGAAAAGACGACACATTAGGCGGTAGGCAATGTTACAAACAGGATTAAAGCACGTTGATTATAATCTCATAAACCGTTTATATGTTACGAAACGGTTGTAAAATCATAAATTCTACATTTAACTTATCCACTCGCATGTACCTAGGTGCTTGTTCATAACATAAGTATGAAGTAGCATGTAAGTAATAAGTACAATCGTGAACCAAACGAGCCGGATTTAAAGTTCTCAAATATTTATTTATTACTTGTTATACCTAAGTAGATAGATACCGACTACTTAGGCACGTTTATTATCCGTGTGGTGAAGACCTCTGCTGAATGTTGATTGCCGATGGTTTCTCAAATATCGATATTGTTTGTAATTTGAACATTTGCCCCCAATAGATAAATAACTAATCAAGCTTTGTAACACCTATTTGTCAATATAACTAACATCACTGAAAAATATATAGAGATTCAAATTACAGTTATAGGAATAGTTAGATACGTTCGGAACGTGACTGAAAACGTGTTTAGTTTAGAACTATTAGGTTTTTCAGGTCATTTATCCTTCATAAATAGGAAAAATTAGAATAGTAACTAAACTCTATGATTTCCTACAAGAATAGTTGCAAGTGTAGATGCACAACTATGAATGGACTAAGTTAGGTACAATACTCGTAAATTAATAAACATATTATTGTAGGCGTGAAAATTTTAATGACATTAGTCTCATTCATACATAAACTGTAATCATATTTTCATTTGTGTTAAGATTCTAATTCGCTTAATTTACTATCAGGTAGGTTTTTTTTAATAGAAAGCCTAAAATATCTGAATATTTCTCCTTTCAATAAAATCATTCATTTTCATCGTGCTTCATTTATACTGAAAGTCTACTAGTATATAAAATTCTTCTATTTCATGATCAAGTGCCAAGGTCAGATAATATTTCTTATAAGAATACACATTTGTCTTTTGTAATATTAGTCATCACCAGACAGTATTTATGGCAGAGATCACTACTATGTAATATATTATATGTCCTAAATAATATGTATATTACAAATAATGGGAGAGAATAATTTTCCCTTCATGAAAATTTCATTTCATCTCGTATATTACCAATAAAGTTTGCCAAAAGCCAACCATTACTTATCTATAGTCTCCTGTAAGACCAGTCTGTGGTTTATGGAAGGGAAAAACCTTTCTATTCGTCTACTTCGTTTGATACAAGCTTATTATTGCCACGTACCTATAAATCTAATGGTTTGGGCGTTAAAATATCTGAAATTTATTAAATCTCTTTTCTTTTAGTCAAAATGATTACCATAATTATTCGCAGTCATATGTATTAGATGCATTCGCTTGCAATAAGATTTTTAATTTTTGCTACAAAGTCTATATTGTCTTGTCTACCCTCTTCACTCACGCGTTATCGACTCCCCTCGCCGAAGAGGTCCGGCGACATTACCCTTACTCATGGTCAAGAAAACAATAGCATATTTGGATGTGGTATTCTGTAAGATGAAGATACCTACTTATCAATTAAACGGCTCTTTGACCTGCTCTACCTCTCCAGCGAGGGTGAATCACTAAACATCACTGCACTTGCAGGGTAACTTTGCAGTAGGTTAATATTCATCATCGTAAACGTGATTGAGCGTTAACAAAATGATTGTTTTTACAATATTGTGGTCACTAGTGACTTCATGGATGACTAAAAGGATACCAGCCCACAGGCCAGAAGGATCAAGCTTAGCGTAACAGGTTGTGACCGTGACTCAATCCTTCGGTGATGTAATCCTTCGCATTTGATTCGATGATTCGTCTGTACATTAGTGATTTCATATTAATATTATTTATCGATATCTGATAATTACCTACCCACTACTTTTTCTCCGACGAATTTTCACATATAAATAAAAGTTTTCATTTGGAAAATTGCTAAAAAAAATAAAGAGAAATATTTGATAGAAAGGAAGAAATAAATGTTTGACCTACACTACGAAAGATGTTACATCTAGTGACTTAAGCATAATAAATATATATTTATGAATGTATATAAAGTATAGATATATTAACTGTATATGCACTCAATTACCATTTTTATTATACTGATATACCCATTGACTCACCTTAAACTTGAGACTATATTATTGCGTGGTAGAACAGGATCAGTAGTAGGCAAGTCACACAACAGCCATTTTAAAATTATTCCAGTTAAACATTTTACTTATGCTGTGGAATAATCTAGAATATCGATATCGACTACGAATAATTTATAATATGCATCACTGAGTCAGAAACCGCAAATGTCGTCACATTGACACGAGACGAGACCCAACGTCACTAGTGGCGTCATAACTATTACCGAATCAAGACGACATCGAAAGTGAGTTATGCAATACGTATCGTAAAAGTGAGTAATGTAAGTTAACAGTGAGTGAACTCTGAAACAATTCAGTAACGAGTTCATATTTCCTAAGGGAAAAATTTGGATGCATATGGAATTTTGCGTCAAAAGGAAAATTATTCGGTAAGGGAATATAATAAGTGTCTCATTAGTTAGACATTAAGATGAGTAATAACTAAGGCAAAACAATTTATTATCTCATCGCCTATAGTAGTTAGTAAAATATATATATAAGTACATAATTATATTCGTAACTCACTAGCATTATGCTAGTGAAAAAGGGTCTCGTTAAAAACTGCATGGACCTACTTAATCACCTGGGCAAAATGAACAGGGTCGTATTGCAGTGGATTCCTGAAAACACAGAAATCGTATAGGTCTTAGAGGTGAAATTTAATTTATGTGGCGATCACAATAGTTCTAGTCAGGTCGCAGTGGTACAAACTCTGTGAAGATGACTTGAAACAGCCGCTAAACCCAAATAATACCTAATAATCATACTTATATTTTATTCCTGAGTATGATGGACTTAAGTGCCCAGAAACATCCAAAGTTATTCAGTCGTCGATGCGTTATTAACAAAAATCTAAACATCCACATTTATAATATTAGTGAGATGAGCTAAGAAAATAATACTCATGGTGTTTTGGGATAGGCCCAACGGCTATAGAGTGATGATAGCATATAAAATTGTAAGTTGTTCCAATATGCTTGTCAAATCTTATGTGAATTGTATTTTATCTAAGAGTATTCGTATAAAGTTCTCGTATGAGGACCACGTACCTATATGAAAACGTTATAAGATAAGTCCGCCTACGTGACCCTTTAGATGTAAGAAAAGTGTTTGCGAAAAATCTTGAGGTTGTGAGAAGCAATTCAAAGTAATCGTTTTGAAAATACTATTGCTCATACTTGACCTTTATACAGGTAAAACTTGTTCCAGGCAAAATGACGAGATATCATAGTCATGATGAACCTACCTTACCCTTATTACCTGTTTAAAACTTCGGAATTAAATCAAGCCTTGTTTTACGGAACATCTTTTACAAACTTCTACGTATAATACCTACTAGTTTTTGGGTTTCTATTTTATTATATTCAGGTTTAGAGTCGGTATCTTGGTAATTATTGTGGTGCAGATTACTTGCTACACGAACCCCAAGTGTCCCCAAGTAGTGCTCCGGGTGTTTTAAGGGTACCTATATAGGCTACAGTACCCTCAGGCGGGCCGTATGTTATAATCTCCGGAACTACTACCTATTTGATTCTGATTTTTAATTACACGATTAGCAAATCATGCGATCTTTGTAGAAAAATTATCGCAAAGTAATAGTTCATTTTATTATATTAATAGTAACACCGTACTAATGAGACATATTTTATCATCTGACTAATCTTATTCAGAACAGAATTAGCTTTTGTCGAGATTTCTAAGAACGAAACGTTACTTCCTAGCTGATATGCATGCGTATAAATCTACATTAATATATCAAGTGTAGTTTTGTTAATGTATTTATGTGGTGACTTCAGATCGTTGAGTATGCAACGGTGGTTTACGGATAGCTATCTTGGTACCATCTGGCCAAGAGTTAAAAGTGGAGACACATCGTCTGACCAAGTAACATTGTATTTTATCCGTATTACGTATCAATTAGAGTATTCTAAATAAAGCCGGTTATTATGAATGTGAATGACGAACAAATTCATTGACAAAATTTGTTTCTTTTGTAGGTACCTACGCTACGTTCATTTAAATTAGAGGATTTTAAATCATGAATGGTCTTAAAAGTATTATTAATTTAGCTCTCAAATTGGTTTTGTAGTTTATTTTTTCAAGACCAACCTTTGGTATAATTAATTTATGATTTATTTTCAAATATCTTATAATATGTAGGGTATTCATATTATAATTAATTTTACACCCATTGAACTAAGAAGATCCGTTACGCTTGACATTTAGTTAGTTGTTAGGCTTTAAGGTATGCACTTAAACAAAACTAGTACTTAAACAAAATCAATTAACCTCAACATGATAAGGTGAGCATTAACTTTAATTGAAAATAGAATAGTGTTTATAAATTAAATTCTTTGAAGCACTTACCGCCTTAAATGGTCCAAGCCATAGAAATCGAAATAGGGTAAGATAGGAATTGCATATTTTCTCGCTGAGGGGTCAAGAATCACATATCTACAAACGTCCATGCTATTACTTTTAAGTTTATAGCGTAGCTATGCACACCTAAAGATAGCCATTCATCTGATATTGTGAAGATTTTCCGGCTAGAGAAAGTTTCGAACAGAAGAAAATAATTAGAGTTATACCAAAGCCAATGCCCACATGCCATTTAATTTGTATGAACATAGTATAGATTATTACTAAAAAAAACAATTTTCCATTATTTAAATTTTTATACCTAATTTTTGTTACGAAATGTAGATTACTGAAAAACCTACCTTTATTATAAGAAATCAGGAACGTCAGCAATTTAAAAAAAGGGTTAAACGTCATCATTGGAAATTGTTTCTTTCAATTTCATACTTTTCTTTAGATCTCTATGGTCAAAGCTAAGCTTTGCATAAAGTTCACGCGTTGATAATGTATTCCACGCTCGGTGAGCTCATAGCCTTTATTAGAATTCTCAATCAACAAATGTTCAACGACATTATAGACATTAGACAACACGGAGAAACTTTCAAGTCGAGCCTAAGCCCAGTTCTGACTTCATAATGAAAGGTGTGCCGCGTAGGAATTTGGTATGCACTTGAGAATTATTATTTTAGACGTCAATGTGTTATGTTGGATTTCAATTACCTATAAGTTTAAATACTTCATTGTTGTCAACTAACAACGAAGGATAAGTATTTTCGATAAAAAGGTAGTAGGTATCAGCTAATTATTTTCATCTCGCTCGCCTGCAAACAGACAGAAGTAGATAAAAATCTGATTGAATGATGGATGATTTTACAAACTGCATCGAATTTCATAATTTTCCCACAAAATTAATGTACCTACCTACTAGGTACGTCTGGTTAGTCTAGCTTAACCAGCTATCAATATCAACGCTATACTGGAAGGTATAAATTTCAGAATGCACCTTTCAGTAGCTTAATAAAATATTATATGATTTAATTAGGTACTTTATATCTATAATCTATACAATAAATTGCAAATTTTAATTTCCTCTTCAAAATGGGGAAAACACTTGATGTATGGACATTGGACACATAGGAGTAGGTACCTATATTATTTATTAATTATTTGTTCATAAAATTGTTATTTTTCTTACCTAACTAGGTATGTATTGAATAAGTCGGTATGAAGCGTAAGGTACGTACATAATGAAATAACAAGATGAAGTTGATGATAAAAAAATATAGGTAGGTTAGGAACTTCGTAGGTAGGGTCAAACTTCTTGATAACATAAAACGTCCAGTAAAATTTAAGGGTAGGTACGTGAAGGCACTGGTATCCTTAGTCATCACGCGATTCTACTGGCGTTCTTATAATAATCCAACAACCACACGGGCTCCGTGCAGATCACGCCTCATAGTCCCGTAGGTGGGAAATGCGTGAGCTTCTAATAAATTTGGCGAGACCCTCAAGTTGAAAATTTATCGCCTAACGATCTGTTCGGCGATAAATTTAATTCCCTTCTCGGATGTCTTAAGTACCGAATGTAGGTAATCTTTGTCATGGTATTCTACGTCTCTAGTAAGTAGTACCTACTAGTAGTAGGTACTCAATGAGTTTAATGCTAACGACGCAAAGCCTTAGCTCACCTCATTCACACCCCTATCTTAGATACTCAGGATAAAGTCGCTTATTACCCTGAAAGGATTGTTGGGAATAACCTTTATTCAGTAGATAATAATAGAAAGTTCATAGGCTTGTATTTGACTACAATCTACTCATGGTATGTAGGTATAATAGTTTCATAGAAATCATTACTTATTTACCCATAATTTCAATTACCCAACTACAGAATAGCTGTAATGCAGTAAGTATGATACGATGCAAATATGTAGAGGGCAATTCTTTCTTCATCCGAAAACTGGGGCAGTTTCAAATAACTTTTCGGGGAAGCGAGAGCTCTGCTGCCAAGTCCCCGATGTTCCACTGTCATTGCCAGTCAAAGTTTACTATTCAATGCCCAATCGTGCGTGACATTGCTTTTAAAAAAATATCATGTAAATTTTAAATAGGTAACACCTAAATATTATATCTATATACTAATCTATATATCTATATCTATATACTAATAATAAAGCTGAAGAGATTGTTTGTTTGTTTGTTTGAACGCGCTAATCTCTGGATCTACCAGTGGGATTTGGGAAAACCTTTTTGAAATTGAAAGCCCAATTATTAACAAAGGTTATAGGCTATAGAACATCACGCTACGACCCTCAGGAGCTGAGCAATGATAAAAAGAACGTTAAGCGGGAAGCATGTAATAGCACGGGTGAGCGATGCGACGCCATTGTCAATGGATGACAGCGGTTGCCTAGGTTTCAATTTTTGTTATTTTTAAATGTGGTTATCAATTTGTCGGAATCTTTTTTTTATGTATGTTCCCCGATTTCTCGAATATGCCTGAACCGATTTGGAAACTACTATACTTACAGGTCACATGGTCACCAAGTCAGGATTTGATGATGGGATCTTGAAGTAATCGGGGGAACTCTTCAAATTTTATAGGCACTAACAATGTTTTTCGTATATTTTCTAAAACTATTCAGATACTTGCGTCTGGTAGTTATCACATGTTGCTGAGCTGATGATGGAAGGTACAACTCCTTAACGGTTAGGAGTTAGGGGATAATTCTTAAATATTATAGGAACGTTGATGGAAGGTACAACGCTAATATGTTTATCCTAGGTCAGTGACCTTGAGAGTCATTGATTACACATAAAAAAATTAAAATTGAAAAATAAAATACTTTTAACATAAAATAGAACTGCCTTTATTGGCACTAAAAACACTGTGTGTGAACTGTGTTGGCAGGTGAAGCCGCGGGGGACAGCTAGTAGGTAATAAGACTGCTACTTGAGCAGCAATTAATACCTATTCCTATTTATTACCTATATGTGTAAACTTAGGTTCCTCCATCCATACCTTACCTAGACTAGTGATATTCTAGTAAGCCTACCTGTCAGCTGTGCTACTCATCTGATTTTAGTAAAATGTGCCCGAAGAAGAGGTAGGTAGTTTAGACTCCGAAGAATAGTAAAAGGTAAGATAAAGATATTTTAAATTTCGCGGGTTTCTACATTTTCATAGACAATACATAGTCCTTATAAATCTCTCACAGATTATCTACCTTATTTTTGTATAAAAAGTATCAAAATTTAATTCAATTATGCTTTCTGGCAACACTGCAGACAATTTTGACATCTCATCTCATCTTTCACTTTAAAAATGAAAACATTTCAAATAATTTTGTAGGCCTATTTTTAGTTTTACAAATTGTGTTTTCCCAAATTTACAATAAGATTGTTGCGCTTTATCGTATTTTATAGTATAATTTATCGTCAACTATTAAATAAAATGGGTCGAAAATCACAATCGAAGCAAAGTTCTAAGAAGACTGCTACCAAGGAAAACAATAAGTTTGTTCAACAGAAACGTAAAGAATTGACTGTACTTGTGGATAAAGTACTACGGCTGACGAGTATATTCCAGGCTACGGCAAATTTATCAAAGAGCTGGGAGCACCATCTAGAAATCGAAAATATAATCAAAGACATAAAGAATATTGAACCCTATCAGAAAAGTGGTCAGATACCTCGGCAGAAATGTATTGATAAGTATCTCAAATGGTTAAATGAAAACGAAGTGCATTATGAAGGTAACTATTTGAATAATTTAACATTCCATCAGTTACCTAGTTAATAATATTCAATAACATGGCAACTGGTCTTTCTTACTATTCAAGGAAAATGAATATTGCAAAGATACAAGTCTTACTTATCTAATTAAGTTTCTACAATTAACCCATTCCCAAAATCGGAAAGTTGTGGGTTTTAATGCTACAATGAACTTGAATTGAGCTTTTGGTGAAGGAAATCATTGTGAGGAAACTATAACATGGTAAGATATTTGTAGGTAGTACCCATCTGGTTGGCTACCACCCTATAGTTGAAAATCTGTCACCAAGCTCCTACCTGTCTGTTCCGGCAATTGCACATGATAGCCAGTTGCTTTCTTAGCAAAAATAATATTCCTTGAGAACATGGGATCTGACAGGATTGAAACCGCTGTACAGAAACTTGTTATTACTGAATAAAATAAAATATAGTAAAATTATTATTTGTTGAATAATTCTTAAAAATGTTGTGTAAGTCTGTTTACCCTTTCTGTTTACTAAATTTAAAGTAATATTTTTATCCCTTATGTGATTCACAAAGTGCTTCTGCTTCTCAAATAATGAATGATCATAGTAATGTGACTTATTTCTGTAAACTTGTGGTTCCTATTTACGTCAATCAAATGTGTATTTATCTAGCTGAAGTCATTATGGTACAATATTCTTAATATATGTGGGGATATCTTATAGTGGGGAGAAAAAAAGCTTAAAATTAAATGTTGGAACTTAATGTTTATTCATACAAATAACACACCATATCATTTGTTTTCACATTAATGTGGCTACAAAACTATTGAATAGCCCACTCTATTATTCTGATGATATGTAAATGCCATAATATATTTACTTGATTTTTCAGGTGTAGAAATTTCCGATTTTGAAGGTTATGACCTTGGATTGAAAGCAACCAAAACCTTTAAGGAAGGCTCACTCATCCTAACAGTGCCATCAAAGGTCATGATGACAGAGAAAGATGCCCAAAGTTCTGGACTGGCAGCTTTCATTGCTGTTGACCCACTTCTGCAAAATATGCCAAATATTACATTAGCTCTCTTCTTGCTATTAGAAAAAAATAATCCAGGTAATAAATGTTCTATATAAGTTTACTCCTTACGACTATTTAGAGCCAGTCCAATGTTTGTCCCCAGTTCCAAAGGCATCTAGTGTTTTACCAAAATAAAAAGACTCCTGTTTTATTTTAGGATGTCTAGCTGTGGATCAAATTGAACCCGGAATTAGTTCAATTTGATCCAAATGATTGATTCTATTTACTCTTGATTGTGTTTCCAATTACTTAACTGTCACATTTGTAATACTAGTAGGATAAATATGATTCATTAAAGTTTACTTGTTACTAAAATCTACTT
Source organism: Tethea ocularis (assembly GCA_963555595.1). Lineage (NCBI taxonomy): Eukaryota > Metazoa > Arthropoda > Insecta > Lepidoptera > Drepanidae > Tethea > Tethea ocularis. Next base: position 4,464,301 of record OY741972.1, on the reverse strand, counting down.
CTTATGTTCAATTTTCAAATATTATTTTTATATAAATATATATTATGTGACATTAAAATATACATATTCTACCAATTACAGATTCATTCTGGAAATCATACATTGATATACTGCCAGATAAATACTCTACTGTTCTCTATTTCAATTCAGAAGAGCTTGCCGAACTTAAGGTAACATAAACCTTTCACCATTTTCAACTAAGTAATTATTTTGAAATATATATTTTTTTAATTCACATTACAGCCATCACCTGTATTCGAATCAGCACTTAAATTATACCGAAGCATTGCAAGACAATATGCTTATTTCTACAATAAAATTCACACACTGGACTTACCAGTCTTGAAAAACCTCCAAGATATATTCACTTACGATAATTACAGGTAAGGAAATAATAAAATATACATAAGCTTCCAGATTTCTTTTATATTTTATTTCTACAGCCAAATTATAAAGACATTATACAATTGTAATGTCACATTAAGTTTGCTGCTTAATACTGAAGATCTATTGAATAAATAAAAAACAAAAATAATAATTTATTGTAACATCAAATAAGTAAAACTTAATATATTAAATGTATTCACATGAAATGTGGTTATTCAGAACCTTACATCAATATCAGGTCACTAGTTCAACACAAGAGGTCTCAACCCTAAGCTATATTTAACAATCATAAAAACACCTTAATCTATTATTAGACAATTTATTAGCTCTAACTTAATCATTGTAAAATTCAGTCTAAAATTAGAAATAATAACATGTCAGCTATTGGAATGGTTTCCTCAAAGTGTCCCACATGTAATCAGGTGACTCTTTGCCATTGTGCGAGTCTAAGGTATTCAGTGTATAAATATTAGAAGATGAAAGCATAGGGCTGATACTACGGGTACTGCTATTATTTTTATGGCCCTTCCTATTTTCAAATACTGGAGTAGGAATTCGTTCGTCACCGAAACTACGTTTTTTTCGATTGAGCGTTTGCTGCTGCTTCCATTTAAAAGCAGCATATGTCAATAAGAACAATATCATCGCAAGTCCAGCAATACTAGCCGTTGCTACAGTAACTGACTTAGTATTGGAAGGTATTTTTTCATGAATATCTGTTATTTGCGTTGGTGGCGGTGCATTTGTTTTGTCGTATTCATTACTATTAACTTCAAATTTTTCATCGGACGCTGTTGCGATATTATTATCAAAATCTTTGAGGTGTTGCAAATCTTCTAATACAATCAGCCCGTCGCCATCTACGTCGTCCTTTAATGTTAGTTTCTTGGATATTTTCATGGGTGATAATTCTGAAAAAAAAAAGGTTTGCATTTAATTATTTATTTCAATTCACTGAGATTATTTTAATATTTTTTTAAGCAATTGACTCACTTTCACTAATCGTTTGTACTATATCTTCTGTTTCATTCCTATGTTTTTTTCGCATCAATGTAAAGATTTCATTCCAACTAACCACATCATCGTTACTATCTTCTAAAACACGACTTTCTCTTGCTGTATCATTAGTATCAATAGTATGTGTGTCATTTAAATTGCTACTAGATATCTTATAAGGTGTGCCTTCCGAGTCTTGTTTCAAAGTATTGTTCTTTCTAATAACCTCACTTTTAGTAAAATTATTGAATAGAGACATTATACCCATGTTTTCTGCATTTTCATTAACATTATTTCCAAAGTTCAGAACCACCGAGATCTTCGAATTTACAAAATTTGGATCAATTGTAGTAGCTTTGCCTGTTGGGTCATGTGAATTAGCATCTAAAAGAGCTCTGAGAGGATATATTTCCTTAGATATGGGTTCAATCAATGATTTAGAAAGGAATGGTTCTGGTGGGTTCGGTTCCTTAGAAGCATTATGAAATATATCGGCCAAATGCACGTGACTTGACCCTCGTTCTCTATGCTGTACTAATTCACTTAGAGTCATATTTCTTTCCATCAATATCTGCGATAATTTAGCGCTAGCTGTTAAAAGCAAAAATAAGTAATATTAATATAATGTATTATTTAAAAAATAAACAATTAAATCATGTATGTGTCTATTTATCCTCCTAACCTCTGGCGGGTTATGCATAGGACATCAAAAACATCTCCTCTATTTATATACCATTTTTAAAAAAAAATATCTAGTTTCATCTAATTCAGAAACATTTAATACCTCCAGGGGTTAGGAGGTTTAACTGCGAACTAGGGTAAAATATAGACTTATTGATATAAATAATAATAATTTGGATAAGCTTTACCCAATATAATTCAAATTAGACAGACCCGACTCAATAGGAATGCGATCGTGTAAGTTATCAAAGTCTATATCTTTCTACCATTAACAAAACAGTATATCACTTACTTAGAGTGTCATTTAGAATTTCTTCGATCTCTATCTTAGCTGTCTCCTCGGTGGTGATTATTATGTCTGGAAGTTGAGATATAGTCGAATATCTAACTAATGGTTTTATAGTTCTGGACCTATAGTCTTTTTTTGGTGTTTCTGTAGTAAGAATAAAATCTTCTAAAGTCGTTTCTGATTCTAGGTAACCTTCTGGAACAGGTTTTGATGTTTGAGTTCTTGCTATAAATTCCGAAGATGACGCTAAATTACCCATTCCGTAAAGACTTCTTAAAATATCGTCTTGTGGTGATTCAGTAGTTGTATTCTTCTTTTTAAGTCTTTTTTTCCTATTATTAAATGCTTGTCGTCGTAAAGTGGATGCATTTACAGGCCTTGTAGTAAAAGTTTCCTCCAAAGTTTCTGTGATTTTGATATCATTCTCTATATTTTTTGTAGATACTATAGCAACTTCCGTTACGTCCATATTTATAATTTCAGTGTCATTTATGTTCTTACTTTGTATATTTGTATGTGAATCTATTTCCAATTCAGATACATTATTGTTATTTCTATTATCAAATTCAGGTAACGTTGTAGTTTCTCCAAGTATAGAAGCTATTGTGACTGTGTCATTTTCACCTTTCGTACTGAAATTTTCACTATTAATGCCTTTCATAGTTGTAGTTAAATCGTTCCATTCTTTATTTTTAGTAGAATTTCTTCTATTGTGATATATATATTTTCTCGCATTGAGTGCCATAAAATCTTTTCTTATGTCTTCTTTTAATGTGTTATTCATCAATGGTCTTATACGTTGCTTTCTACGTATAACTCCAGGAAAGCGTCGTTTAGTTACAATCCTTGGTAGGCTACTATTTAAAGTTTGTCGATATACTGGCGTTTCGTTTATAGGCAATGGCTTTACATGATCAGTTAAAGTAGTTTGTTTTTCTGCTTCTTGATAATCTTCAGTTATAACAGAATATTCTATAATAGGTTCGGATACATATTTTTTGTCTGAATTTATTAGTAATTTCTTCTCGGTGTTTTCTTTTTCGCCAATATTATCCTCAATATCGTGTTTTGTTTCGGTTGGTTCTTGAGGTTTTATTTTAACAATGTCTTTCGATTTAAGTAACTTTAAAGCATTTCCTCGTCCATGAATTAAGTCACCCAAAGATAAATTATGCTGCTGCAATATTTCGCTGAGACTAGTGCCATTTGATCGTTTCAATATTTCCCTTAATGTGACTGGATCTATTGGACCACCATCCTGAAATATAATTTATCAGGATTATCATATATGTCATGAAAATATGAGTTTTCGAGATTTCATAGCCGGAGGAATAATTGTTTAGAATTAAATCTTTATAGTTCCTAAAACTTCAGCAATTTTTCTGTTACAGTACTAGTTATGTTAGTAAAAAAAAATTGGCCACAAATAATTTTTTTTAAAGTTTGATCGTCGTAAATTCTTGACGTTTAATTTGCCTGCGACAGCACAGGTTGAGTGTATTTAGCTCCTATTTAATTATGTTTTCAAAAGAAAAAGTAGCTTTCCTTTTCATTTAAATTCCACTTTTGGATCTTCTTCATTAGGATTAATTAATTAATTTGGAATTATATTTTTGTTACTTTTATTTACATACACATATGTAATGTTAAAATGATAATTTAGTATAGTATTGTTTATTTTACAATTTATAGGTCTGTGTATTCAACCACAATCTCACCGCGGTCAGTGATGATGTGGCCGAAGTGTATAAAAATAAATGTTACGTATTAGCACAAATCCTTTTTTTATTTCAATGACATGTTAAAAATGCATAAATACCGCATTTAGAGATATTGATTCTTGTAACACCAGTCTTAAGAGCCGATTTTTTTCTCTGCCCTTATTGAAGCCAATTGTTAATTTGGTGTCTTCTAACAATTTGGTTATTTCGACATTGTATGCCTTTTCCTGAGCTTTTAATTCTTTTGCAGTGTTTTTCAACGTATTAATCTCTGCGTTCGAATCAATGTATAAATCATCTATTATATTGACATCTTGAAGTTTAATTTCGTTATATTTATCCTATAAATACGTCGTGAAAATATTAAACAAAACTCAGATTTGAGAATTAAATTATTTTTCAGATTTTTATGTTTACAACATTTTGTGGTGTTAAAATATTTCGTTACTTAGATAAAGATAGACATGGTTCGCATTTCCAAACTTGAACCGCTTAGTAATAATATCATCTCGTTCGCTCCACAGTGTGAGTGCGTCTTCCTACCTTTTTTACATGTCCAATATGGGTCTTATTGTTTTTGTGTTATTTGATAACAGCCTGGTTATTCATTTTAGAACTAAAGATTAGTTCTAAAACTAGCCCTTTGATGAACTTGTTTTCGTTTAGTTAGACTAAAAAAACTTTTATTATTTCACTATATATATTATTATATTTACCTGTGCTTTATCAAAGTAATTATTATTTTCAGATAATTCATCCTGGGTTTTTTCCGATATTTTTGCCATATCCACTTTTGAATCTTCATTCGTATTCATTAATTCAAACGAAAATTCAGATAATGACTTGTCTTCTTTCATCTGTCCTTTAGCTAATTGAAATTCACCATCATCTATTACATCATATGATTCTGGTTGGATAGAATCTGTTGTAGTTATTCTTATTTCTTCTTCCATAGGATCATCCATTGACAATTCTTTTTTTCCCATTGTATTGATATATTCCTGAATTGCTTCTGTATAGATTTCTGGTTCTGTATGATTTTGTTGATACCCTCCGAATTCGCTCAAAACTGGCCACATATCTAACGAAGGCCTTTTTCGTCTAAGTCCGCGTCTCCGCAAGGGTCTGTCTCCCTTTAAAGGGTCATCAGTCCATCTATTTGGGATCGTCATAGGATTCTTTCGTCTTCTTCTCGGTAAGTCTGTAGCTTGGCGATTACGTCCATAATCTACTTCAAAGAACGGCCTCGATGGTTCTTCTGGGTATGTGTATCTTTCTTGAGAAACTTGGTCTTCTGCTTGTAGTTGTGGCCTACGTTTTCGCTTGCGACCAGGGCGTCGTCGCTTTGGAGGTTCATCGGGGGAATTATCGTCCCAATGAGGGGATTGAGTAGGATTTTCTATCTGCTCCGCTTCTATAGATCTCCATGGCTGAAAAAATATTTTTTAATGTTTATTACATAAGTATCCATCTTTTGTGTATGTACAGTATTTATGAAAAAGTTACATCCTATTCTATCCTACTAATTGATCCTAATCGTCCTACTACTACGTCCTACACAGGTATACATATAAATGTGAATGTGCATAGGTGGCGATGACCACTTTCCATCAGGTGGATCGTCTGCCTGTAGCTTCGTAGCTTCCTATTAGTGAAAGATTTTTTTCTCCGGTAACTCCGGAGATTAGCGCGTTCAACATACACAAACTCTTCAGCTTTATTTTTAGTAGGTAATAGATATAGATTTATGCTGTATTTTTTATACGAGTTAAAAAAACTGAACAATGGCGGTTATAGCTACGGCATCCTCTAGTCTCCACGAAATCCATAAAATACCACCATGTTCCAATAAAGTTTATTACTATTGCCTTACGTGACGTAATAAAAGATTAAGGTCGATGTTCACCGACAAGAAGACGGTCTAATAAATAATAATCGGGCGTTTACGATGACTTTTTCCTACGAAAATTAATGGTAAATACCCGATTATAATTTTATTGGACTGTTTTCTAGTCGGTGAACTTGGACCTAAGTATCTTTTATCACATTCAAACTTTGATCCAATTTTGTTAAAAAATATGTGAAAATTAAAACAAACAATGACCAGCACCTAATAGCTGTAGCTTAAATTAGCATAATCACACTGCAGTCTGAATTTAGAAATTAACAAACTAGGTAAGTACCTAACTATGTAATAATTACACACTACTATAACACTTTCGCAAGCGAGCGTGACGAGACGTTACATTCTCAGTTAGTTAAAGCATTTTTCTTGCGCATCTTGCAAGGAAAACTATACATTACGTAATTTTGAAACCTTCTATGCTCTATATGAGGCTTATTGTTTGTAAATTTTTAATAGAAAAAACCTTTGCAAATCCCGTGTGAAACGAGCTATCAATGTTTATAAACATTTAGTAAAAAAGTTCCTAGGTATATACTTGATAATGTAATTAGCGATTGCGTATTTTAAATTGATTGGTTGCGTGTCGTACATACCGGTAGAAAGTGACGTGTTTGTCTTAGCAACTAATCGTTCCTTAAGCGGTTATGGATTTTTAAGAAATTATAAATTTTACCATCAAATTTTACGTAACAATAAATTTTTAAAGTTGCAAGAATCGAAATTCACACTTTATTGATTTCGTTACATTATAGGACATAAGTTAATATCGCCGATTTCAAAACAGTACTTACCTACTTTTCTGTTACTACAATCAGCTTTGAGTTCCTACGTATTTTATACGAGTAATTCAAAATAGATCAAGCCTCGAAGACTCATGCAACTTTAATTCATTATTTACGTATAATTTGACATTGTTATTTATAAAATTATTTGATTCTATTATAGTTATTATTTTATTTATCAATTAGGTAAGTATCTAAATAATTTTAATTTGAAAAATATTTACTAATATATATTAACTTTCGAGTTAGGGGTCTGATTCTAAAAAATATTTCAGATCCGAGTGCTAAAGGCTACCCAGAAACGCGGGAAACAGCAAGTTTACTTTAAACTACTACTTAAGTCTGTTCTAAGATACCATCTGGTCACACAAGTGCTGCTATGTATGGCGATCATTGCATTTAAAAGATTAAGTATCTCGACTCTTGATATTTATGAGAGACCGCTAAGACAGCCGGTGTTACAGCCCTAGATGGGGTTCGCAGTGGTTGTAAGTGGAATAATAATTTGAAAAGTGTTTTAGGTCAAATATGTGCTATACTTTACAGAAGAGACGTTCCCAACGATTATTGAGGGAAAAGATGAACATACATACCGGTCAAAATCTTAACCCATCTTTTTGCTTCGCCGTAGTGGGGTAAAAAATCAAAGTCCCTGGCCGATCATTGGCTGACATATCAACACACGGCCTAAGCCGCTGACCCTATAGACATGACATTTAGAGGGCGTATTTATCGTAAAGTGTAAGCATCTATATCCAGTCAGCCGGCGCTGTCAAATAAAATGAAAATGAAAATAAATAAATAAATAAATATCCTCGGACATTCTTCACACACGGTTATCTGATCCCAAACTAAGCAGCGCTTGTACTATGGAAACCAGATAACTGATATACTACATATACTACTTTTTTTTTGTAAATACATACTTATATAGATAATTACACCCAGACTCAAGACAAACAGACATGTTCATGCACACAAATGTTTGTCCTGGATGGGAATCGAACCCATGACCAGCGGCGTGATAGGTGTCTTAACCAACTGCGCCAACTGGCTTGTCAATCTAGGAAAGTCGTGAAAAGCAACTCTATTGCAGGCGAATCATGTCCTTATTGACTTTAAAAACGTTATTATTATAATTCTTATATTTTCCTGTCAAGGATGAAATTTAAATAACATTTAAAATAATAAAAGCGTAACGGAAACTACTTGTTATAAACAAAAGCCATATGCCAACAAAATTGTTTGGCCAAATACGGACAGCGACGCCAAACTGGAGGTACCTACTTACCTATATGTAAAAAGGGAATTCGGGTTGAAGTCGCCGGTAGGAGAGCTAGTATTTAAGTATAAAAACAAAATATAATATAAAGGATAAATAATATAATCACTTTTTATTTATATCACATAAATTTATTTGCAGAGGAACTAATATGTACCTAACATATTCATGAACAATTGCTACTATCAAAATATAAAAATAACTAGCTATGCCCCGCGGTTTCACTTCGCGTTCCCGGGATAATAGTCTGTAACTTTCGGGGATAATGTGTAGCTTCCTATTAGTGAAAGAATTTTTCAAATCGGACCAGTAACTCCGGAGATTAGCACGTTCAAACAAACAAACAGCTTTATTATTACTATAGATCAAAGATGTATAGATAAACAAAATGAACAATAGTTTCGTATAATTGAAAAGGAAATAACACAATCGATCCGATTCGGTTACCTCATGTGAACATTTTTTCTGCAGTAGGGAATTATCACGTCATGCTTGCTCATTGATGTGTTCAATGAATTTGTCTGGTCAAACATAATTTGTAGTTATCTCATAGCATAGTTAGCGGCAAAGAAAGCTATTACAAAACAGATGTCATAACAGCGCTAAGAGAAAAGTTGAAAGCGCCTGTACAGGTTTTGCAAAGTCGCATATACACAGTACTGTGAACTTGAAACCGCGTAAATAAGTGACTTATGCTAATACATAGGTATAAAAATAAACTTATTTTAATGCATTTAAAATATTATGTAGATATATTCATGAATTTAATACCTATTATATTTGCTTATGTAATACTGGTTGTCTTATATCTAGCGTTCGCGTCAACGCAATCAATTTTAATTAACTCTATTGGACTGCAATTTTAGCAATCCATATTTATTTTTATAATTTGCTGTAATGTGCAAACTTTCTTCGAATCGATTATATATAGATAGAGATAACAGATCTATCTATTATCTAAAGCTTACCGCTTTCACAGTCTTAATAACGTCTACTGTAGTAGGTATCTTTACAGAATATTAAAAACGGAAAACCAATGAAAACTAAAATATCAATTACCTTTGCGTCGTGCTTGCGCTTTCACTAACAAACGCAAATGTGTTTTACACGTCAGCCGTCAGCGTTTAATGAATCGTTCAGTCTTAAATATAATTAAATACGCATGTTACTTATGCATGATAAACTTTATGATCTTTCAAAGCTTTAACTTAAGATGGCTTCAATATAATGATGTAGGTACCTACAGCTTTAATTAGTCCAGTTTTTTAATGTTACGGACCGGTGCTTACCTAACATTGTGGACCAGTTCGAGTCATAAAGCACCAGTTGGTAATTAGTATATTGAACTCAAACTTCAAAGTTTTACTTCGATGTGATCCAGTTTTCGTACATTTTGAAATATTTTTATAAATTTAATTCTCCACGGTTTCACGCGCTTTCTTGAGGTAGGTATGTACCAGTGGCAAAGGGTCCATACAAGCCGATTCCCATCTGCTTACCTTTTAGAAATTCCAGTCCCAAATTTTCATCATTTCAAAGTCACTTTTATCATGCTTAAAATACACTGTACTAATTATGAAATAATCGGTGTTTTTTGAACGACCCTCGCCACTGGTAAGTATCTAATTATTTCCTGAGTTAAAAAGTATCTCGTGTTTTAATCAGGATATGATTAAGGCGTGAATAAATACAAACATACAATCTATCTCATTTTTGAATATTGATGCCACTGCTATGGCATCCGCGTTTACGAGGCACCTAACCTAAATGTGCATGGTCTATAAGTCTATAGTAGCTTTAGTGTATAATTTATGGTCTGGTCTATATAGTAGACATTATTCTCTGCTAAGTCGTTTGTCACAGTCCTTTCACATCTTTAAGTATCCAGTTTCCTTTTTTCTGTTAGTTTCTTTAGGCCATCTCCACATGTTGCACAGAGGACAGATTTTGTAAACACCATATGTGATCGTACGATCAGCGACAGAAAGTATTGCCTCCATGTGTGACCGAACCATAGGATCTTTCATAAATCTAATAAGTACCTACCTTTAAACGAGCAATTCTTGTAATCTGAATCTCGGAAACGGCTCCAACGATTTTCATGAAATTTAGTATGCAGAGGGTTTCGGGGGAGATAAATCGATCTAGCTAGGATTAATTTTAGAAAACGTCGTTTTAAAACAAAACGAGCAAAGCTCGGTCAACCAGGTACTATAATTGATGCGCGTACTATACTTAAAGCACGCTCCACTTATTAGTCCAGGCTACTCCCCCGATTTCTACACAGACTAGTTTCTAGAATAATATATTTAGATCTATGCTATGGTTTACATTCCGGGTTATGATAATTATCTTGAAAAGTATTTGAGAGGATTATCTTTTTTTAATTCAGTACCTATACCTATGTATATAATATATAGAACATTATTTTTGGAAACCATACTCCCTATGGATTTCTTGTATGGCTCACAACATGTCTATCGTCTCCATTACTAATAACACTGTTTTTTTTTTTTTTGCATTGCCCTATAATTTTCACCTACTATTGCTGCCAGGATCTTACTCGCCAACAAGCTGTGGGAGTCACAGCATCTGAGGTGACTGTTTATCTTTTTATAGCTTTATCATTAAAGTCAAAGTGGTCTGCCGCCAAACACCTACAGGTCTGTTTCGATAGCTGCACTTGAAATTCAGTTCCCTTCTCGACTTTGTGTGCTTACCACCATCGGATACATCACTGACCCCGGTGAGATTGTGGTCACAAGTCATTGTAAAAAAAAGCTGCCATAATAATGTTAAATATTTAAATAACCAATTGAAGCAAAGTGTAGCTCTATCAATCATAAATAACATCAATTGTAATTATGAAGTGAAAACGAGAAAAAGTTGCCGACGAATGAAAACATCTATTGTTATAAAATGAACCATAAAAAGAGTGTAAACGTACGACATTGTACCTAATCAATTATGTTTGGGTTGGCTAAAATCAATACGTACCTACCTACAATAAAACTGTACGCTTATTTCTAAAAAACGTTGGTCCCTGGCTTTACTAAAATTAATATATTTTTTTTATATATTTATTAATCTCATCACTACACAAAAACAGTAAGATTACAAAAAGAAATAAAGAAAACTATATCAACCATTATAAACCGAATTAAAAATAAAGTGTGTGCAGTATACTTATTGTGTGTGTGAGAGATGATTGCATTGACTAGTGGATTTAATTACTATGGCTCCTACACTAGGCTAGGCCTGTCCTGTAGGTAACCAATTTAATAGAAGCTAAACTTAAACTATCTAGCCTTGCAATCCAACGAGGTAACGTTGCCAGCTTTTTGGGGACCCTGCCTGCGGGCGGCGATTTAAATGCGGTATATTATTTATAGTTACTCTGTATATAGGTTTGATTTTGTAGTTTAATTTTAATTTAATATTTCATTATAGATAGATTATACTTTGGAATAATAATTACCTACTATTGTAAAAGAATCATAATTGAAGATGTTTAAACTATCTTATTTATAATCTATATCTATACTAATAAAAAAGTTTGTTTGAACGCGCTAATCGCTGGATCTACCAGTCGGATTCGAAAAATTATTTCACTAATAGGAAGCTACATTATCCCCGAAGGTTATAGGTTTTTATCCAGGGAACACGAGTAAAACCGAGGTGAACAGCTATTTTGAAATAAAAGTATGTATTCACCTGATCATATTGAGGTGTCCCAGGGTCTAAAACTCTTGGCTTTAGTCCTCGTCGATACTCCGCCTCCATATCTTCTTCAGCAGTATGCACGATGATCACCAACGCAGCCAACGTGCTCAACAAAGGCATGGCGAATCTCCAAATAATACCCATATTATATCAACAAAACTATCGCAAGATCAGAACGCACCCTATGTAGATAAGCACGTCCACACAAAATTATACACTTCAAACACTGCACTAGAAAGCCCGCACAAATTAATCGAAAGAGTACAAATGAAAACAGCTAAAGAAGTCGTAAAACAGTATTAGAAAGAAGCAAAGATAAGGAAGGAAAAGTGGCAGAAAACGACAAAAAGTTCAGAACTCCCTCTAGTGTGGAAATCCTCGATTTTCATAAACGTATTCGCGTATCAGATAATGCGGTAGATTTTGTTTTATTTTCACATCATGAGACTATTTGTAAACATTCCGATACTGGGACGTTTGCGAATACACGAAACCGATTAGAATACTGGTTGTTTATTTGAAAAAATGGTAAGACTTCTTGTATATAAGATTCCCGCGTTTTTTTTTTGCGTTTATGTGTGAAAGTGATAATGGCGCGGCACACGTTAGCGCGCGACGGCTTGGCGTGCTGAAGTGGTTGCTCGATAACATAGCGAACCATCCAATCTTCCGCTGTCGTTTCCATTATTTTGTTTTTTTTGTTTTGTTTCTATTTCCACGTACTTATTAGAATTAGTATAATCCAATTAATGTGCATCATCGTAATTTATAGACAAGTATATTTCTTAAATATCATATCTCTGTAAAGCTATTATTTTTTTAACGTCCCACTTAGTTCGTCCCGTTCAAGCGGCCCGAACTGCCACCAGTAATCCGATCGCCCCAATTAGTCGTAACTCGTACTAAGCCCCCCCTGCCTCCCGGTAACGCCCTGAGCCGAGGTTCGTATCCCATTCGGGGGTGCCCTTAGACGTAGTTACCTAAATGTTGCCCTCTGCGCTCGCCCATTGGTCTGGTAAGGTTAATGAAGCCTTCAGAGGCCTTAAAATCCTTGTCATAATTTATTTAAAGATTCCGAGCTCCCTATATTTCCATGTGCAGTTTAGATAGCATGGTAGATCACTTTATGTGAAACGGAATGTGCTCACGCGCCGCGTCGCGTCGCCTCCCCCACGGAATGCTGCACCGCTAACATGCGCAGCGCGACTTATCATTTTATAGATTTAATTATCTACTGACTACATATCTATTGATATTTAATTTTCTTTAAGATTTAATAACCAACTTATTAAAAATTGAATGCTTCCAATACCTATTCTAAAAAATAAAATTAAAAATATCTAGGTATGAGGTAGATAAAAAAAACTTTTAACAAAAACATTTATTCCGATGCATTTAACCTCCTCCTTTTTTGAAGTCGGTTAAAAATAACAATTATTATAAAAAGTGTCCATCCATGCAGTAATACTATATTAATAGATTTTTCTTTTCAATTCTATTCAAACAATTCCTACATCATGCATTGTTCGGCGATGCTTTAATTACCTACGATACTATAATATATTCCGTCTAGTTTATGGCCAGTATATACGTGATTTTAATTCATTCCTTCTTGCCAAGTATAGATTCTATTAAAAGCGGTTCCGCCTCATTGTCGTGACAAACTGAGAATTTAAATTTTCACGCCCTCTTGCGCATCGGCATTTCTCTCCATCTGTTTTCTAACAATATTCCGCTAAATTACCAGTTGTGTAACTAACAATCTTCTACAAATAAAACTTACCAATGACACTTTTGTATAATTTATGCAATGTGAAACATAATGTAATGTAAGACCATTTTATTTTTTTTATGTTACAAAATCACTTCAGTTAAAAATAATTAATATTTTTAATACTCTAGCTACTGCATTGAAACCATCAGAAGAAATAAAGCTCATAGCCCCTCCCTCTATTTTATAACATTCGTCATAAAGCAAATTTATAAGTGCTCTCGCATTTTCATACGTTAGACGATAGCATATCCCATAATAAGTGTAATCACTTTTAATTTTACTACTTTCCTGAGATATCTATAAGCAGATGCGACATTTGATCATCTGGGCCTTTGTACGAGGTCATTGTTATCATGGCAAATTTCACACGCTCGCTAAAACTTTCTTCAGCAAAGTAACCGGCTTAAGGTGGAGGCGTCGGTTGGAGCGCGGATTATTGACATATACGACTATTTCATGAAAATGTTACTAATATACCTTGGAGGAATATGTTGATGATTTCTTTTGTTATTAATCAGTAAATATACTACCATTCTTCTCGCAAATAAGATATTGATAACTTACGACCTATAACTGAGCTGCAATTTGCAAAAAACGTGATAAAAATTGAATTTCGCGCTCGAACCGACGCCTCCACCTTAATATAACTTATTCAGTGAGATCGCAGTATGATGGAACAAGAAACTCATTATTGTAAATAACATGCACGATCGATATGGAACATCAAGATACGTTCTCTTTTTACTTACGAAGACATTCAATTTGTCTCAAAATTACAACTTACGCAATATCGTATACCTACTTAATTTACCAATTCTGTGGCCACTTTCATATCTTACGCATATTTCCTAGTATTAACAAACCGCAGTACAAATTGCTAATCCCCGTTATTTTGTATATTATTAAATTTTCTACATAATTTGGTTTTGCTATAAAATTGATCGTTTATTAAAAACGCATCATGTCTTTCATAACATTGTAATCCGTAATTAATGTACACACTGCCACAGATCAAGCTACATAGTGCGGCACCTTATGCGGTTGTAATAGGCGCTATTTTGCAACAAAAATGTGTAGCTTAATCTGTGGCCGTGTGTACTTATTGTTATAAATATATAATACACAAAATGCGGAAATGTAACCTGAAAAGTTTATGTTAACGTTTGTTTGATACAAGCCAAGGTTTTGGTTTTTTTGTCTGGTTGTCATAACGTAGGTATCGATACATATTTCCCTTCCTACTTGGTTCGGAAGACAATTGTAGAATAGACATGTTTATAAACAGCTACAAATAACAATGTGATGTTGTGAAAGTAACCACAGTTAACCATCCGTTTTATCGTTAACTACTAATATAAATGCAAAGTTACTTTTTCTGTCCGTTTCTATCATTCTATCGTATCGTATATTGGTTATAACAAAAGTTATAATATTAGAATAAGATAAATAATACTAGCAGGTAGGTATGCTTAGGCATTTAAAAGCGATAATAATGTAGTCAAATGGCGTGACCAAAAACGTGGTTTAGGATCCTACAATTTTTTTGCTAAACGAGAACATCGTGAGAAAACCGTACCGTACCTATTAAAAAAAGGCTGAAAATCTGTCACCAAGCACCTAACCTGTAATTGAGAGCCCTTCGGATGTATGTGTCTATCTTCTTCGACGTCTATCTACTTCAAAGTGTGCTCAGACACAAACCTTTTTTGGATAAATAAAATAATTGTTGAAGAAAAGAATATCTACTAAATCTTAGAGGCATCAGTAAAACAGCTATATTTAAGTAATAATTGTAAAAATGCTTTCATTTAATTAATTGCATTTCATACTGTAGAATACAATAGAGATGTTTCAAAACAAAAGTGAAAAAAATAATTACACAAAAGTAAAAGTATTTTAGAAGAGGCTATCGTCTATTGTTAAAAGTTAAGTCAACATTTTCAAATGCATCTGTCTCTTTATTGCGAAGTTTCTTACGTGTCACATTGTTAGGTTAGGCTGTAAATTTGTTAGTTTACGTTCGTTTTCTATAATTTCGCTGCATGAATGTTAGGAAAATCTCTTCGACATAAATATAATCGCACTATCATTATGCTATTTCTTTTTGCTACATAAATCGGCAATCACTGCGACATCAATTCAAATGAATGAGAATTAAAAAATGTCTTCTTATTCGATTCAGATTGTCAATTCTTCACAAATATTCTTTGAAGTCAAAATAATATACTGGTAATTTCAAAGAAAAATGAGGTTGGTTTGTTCAAGTCATTCGAAGAATAATTGAAGAAATCATTCCATCAGTTAGGCATTCAGTAAATACTATTGTTAGCCTTTAATATCAGCTCAACTACTTTACCTAGATTGATATTGTTGATATTGTTGCTATTGTTGAATTGTTTTTACATAACAACCATTTTGCACTCTCACTTCCGAATTCTCAATTTGAAAAATAGAACTACTTACTGTATACCTACTTAGAATCTAGACATACTTTCCTATTGATAACATTGTGATAAAATACCTAATATATTTTTAACAAGATGAAACCATAACATTAGGTACCCAATTACTATAAACTAACAAGTATCTACAACACAGAGTAATAAATGTAAAGTCGTGACGGTCTAATGTCTACAACCGGTTCTTAATGATAAATATAGAGTAGTGCGGACAGGTGAAATGCGCAGGAGTGCGTCGTCAGCGCGTACGACCATGCGGCGGCTTGTAATTGATTTATTACGAATGTATCTATTCCGTGATACTACAATCTGTATATAAAATTCAAAGTCGCTGACTCACAATCAATGCATAGCTCAAACCGCTGTTCCTAGACACTTGAAATTTGGAGGGTATGTTCCTGGTGAAATGTAGGCATCTATTAAAAGAGGGTTTTTCGAAAATCAATCTCCTAAGAGGTTAAAATAGGGGATCGTAGGTAAAACCGCAAGGGGGATATTGCTGTATAAAGGTCTACAGGTTTAAACGATATTAGCAAATAATTGGGAACGATATCTTGCTATATTACGATATATTTTTTAATAAATATTTGAAACATATTAGGTAACCTACCTCTGTATCAACTAACAGAGATTTACATAATTCAGATAATTTGCTACAGTGACGAAGTATTTTTATTAAATTCCAGATGGGCAGTTTCCACAGTAATGACGAGGCAGAACAATATTCTACTGTCAGACGCCGACGTCACAGCATTCATCCCGCTATGGGATATGTGCAATCATGAACATGGAAAGGTGAGAATATTGTTCATATCAATTTTATGGTAAACTGATGTTTAGGGGAGTGATTGTCAAACTCACTAGGCCCAATTTATAGTAGAACTTTTGATTCGTTGTTGCTGATGTCTTCCGCCGAATCACCTATATTTTACAAGGTGTTATTTACTTTCACCTGTCCCGTTGTCTGTAATGGAATTTTGCAAGTTAAATTTGTCCCACTTTCCGGTTTCCGATTGAGCTGAAATTTTGCACGAATATGCAAATCGCGTGACAATGCAATGTTATGATGACGTGGAGCTGATCTGATGATGGAGCTGGAAGGTGGCGAACTCCGTAATAAAACCACATAACCCCATCGAGTTTGGGCTCATTGGAACCGTCTTAAAGAGTAGTTGAAGATTGCAAAAAAAAGTACAGTTGGTACAATAAAAGCTTGTACCAAAAATGTTATTTTTGACAGAAACTTGTTATTACAAGCTCCTTTAGGATTTCCCAGGATATGATTATATTATTGCAATAATATTTTAATGGTTATATTACAGATAACAACAGATTTCAACAAAGAACAAAACCAAGGCGAATGCTACGCCCTACGTGATTTCGAAGCTGGCGAACAGATATTCATATTCTACGGAGCCAGACCCAACGCTGATCTATTTCTACATAACGGGTAAATTGCTACACATTAGATACATTTGAATGTAATTTATGACAAGAAAGTTTACTGAATGGTATGGAAACTCAATTTTCTGAATGTAATAGAACAGATTCAAATAATCAACCTATCCATACTAAAATATTATTAATGCAAAAATGTTTAATTAGTTAAATATTAGTTTGACTATATTTATTCACAGAGCAAAATAGATCGACTTGATACTTTAAGGTGGATGCTAGTAATTTAATGTAAATTTAGAAATTTTTGTTCTTGTCTCGTTTGCATTTATGTGAGAGTCACATCTTTATTTGTTGTAATCGGGGACAACAAATTACAATATCGTAATAATTGAAGTAAATAAATAAATATTTTATCTACTCTCATATCGTAATGTTCTTATTATGAAATCAAAATCAGTACTTTAATGACCCACTTTAGGCACACCCGTGTATAATGATTCATTATAGTACAGTTTTGTTCCCAAGATAATGCTATAATATAACTTTTTTTCTATTAAAGTACACTTTGGACCTATCAATAGTATAATCAATCAGTATCAATTCAATTTGACGATGACAATGTGACAAAATTGTTGACTTGAAATTTAGAGGTAAGAATTTTTGGGAGTTGGCAACACGGATTTGATTAGGTATATGATTTTTGTGTCTGTTTATTTTTGCCTTCATATATCATTTTGACCAAAAATGTCACAAAAATAGTTTTTTTTTTTTTTTTTGAAAAGTTGGCAGAAAAATACTAACGATTTTTCATTTTTTTTAAATTACATTATTTATATGAGTTTAGATAAAGTACTGTATGATACTGCACATAATTAGGTATTAAAAACTCGTGTGATACTATTAAGAACCTCGCCGACGGCTCGGTACTTAAATTCACACTCGTGTTTAATAACCCCTATTATGCAACAGTATCATAAACTACTATTATGACACCACATTTTTTTTGTGCTGGATTAATAAACTGGGAAAATATAACAGTTAGCTATCTAGATAGATAATAGTGTTTACAATTATCGTATTGCATGCAGTATTTCTTAGTTCCCGTATTGGACTCATTAGACGTGCGTTTTAATTGTTGTTGAAACATAACAAGTGATGTAATTGCACTATGATTGTCGAATTGTCTAATGGATGTTTAACGAATCATTATGTCATGTATTACCGCGCGCATGCGCACTATTAAACCAGTTAATAGTTATGCTCACGAATAAGTTTTTATGAACTTGGTAGGAATAAACCTTATGCAGGAACTTTCAAAGATTTTTCAAGTCGCTTGCCTTATCATGTTATCTATCTAATAGATACAAAAATAAAAAATGGCATTCAATGTTTTTATGACACCAATCTACAGGGTCAATTATGAGGATAAAAATATTCAATTTTTTTTTTAACTAAAGTAATATAATTATGACTTAAATCAGCATTAATATTTAAGGTACTTTCCCTCTACCGCCTGCCTCATTTTTATGTCTAAATTAGTGTTACTATTGTCTCTTTGCTCAGAAATTGGTCTTTGGTTCAAATCCTTAAAGAAACGTCAGCATGGTGGCAAATACTTTGTAATAGTAATTTGGCTTGCTACCCTCAAGATAAATATCTGTTGCCAATCTTGAGAGCCAGACCCCTTTTACTCTTTGCGCGCTTACGATCTTCGAGCACATCATCGCATACCACAGGATCGTTGTCTAACAAGAACCTATTAACAATACAAAAAAACTTACGCTTTTTCCAGATTTGTATACCCAAAAAACCAGCATGATAGTTTAGCCCTGACCCTCGGAGTGAGCTCTAGTGACCCTCTCAAAGAGACCAAGCTGGCTCTTCTAACTAAACTAGGGTTGGCAGGGGTCACTCATTACAACTTGTACCTAGGGGACAACCCTATCAGCGCCGAGTTGCTGGCTTTCATTAGGATATTTAATATGAATCAAGGTAAGTTCTTATTTTGATACGATATAACTATTATTATAAGAAATGGGGATCTTTCTTCAACAGTTTCATGTATATTTTTTTCAAGACAAATATCAACCCAGGGCAATTGTAGCAGCTTTAAATACTGTGGCGAAAGTTCTAAGTACGAATCCTACAATAAACTTAAATTTTTGATTAAAGAAAACATTGTAAAGAATCCATGTTTTGGTGGTTGAGTACCCGTAAACGTGTAACTAAACGTTTGGTCGTTTGTGACTCAATCACGCTTCAACGCCTGAATGGATTTAGATGAAAATGTGCATCTAGCTAGATAGATCATACCCTGGAATAACATATAGGATACTTTTTATTCCGTGAAAACATAAAATCCCTTGAGAAAGCCAGTGAAACCATGTGGCAGAAAATAGTATAAAAACGTATCTATAATGTACTTACTCCTACGAATAATGCTGTTCTTTTGTAGAGGAACTAACAAAGTGGTCAAGCCAAGGTATGGCCGGTGACCTGGTCTCGGCAGAAGCATCAAGCGCGGAAGCCGTGGGTGCTGACATCGATCGCCGCGCATATACTTATCTGCACACACGATGTGGACTCATACGAGCCTCGTATAAAATGGACAATGATCCTAGTGAACTTGATACTTTACACAGGTATGCTATCGATTAACTTGTTACGACGTGTTGTTTAGAATCCATAACGATAGAGTGGGGCATTTATTGTCTTTCAATAATTTGTAATATTGGAAATAGAAAAGAACCCAAACCCAGGTTCTTATCTTAATTTAAATGTGGTTGTGAGGTGTAGGCGAATAATCAGACTGTCTGTGTCTGATTATGATCAGGAGAACACAGCAGAATATAATTAATGTATACGGGCTGTCAAAAGTGACTTGTTAAATTAACTTCAGCCATTAGTATTTATGATAAAGTTTACCTGGTTAAGTTCGTGTGACCATTGTCAGTTTATAAGTGAGGAGCTGTGAGAACTTGTTTTGTACACTAAGCAAAAAAACTGAATTTGAATGGTACAGATTAGCCGAAAATTGCACGAAATCAGACTTTATGAGCACTGTTTTCTATCGATTTAAAACACTTTTGAAGCAAAATAGTTTTTTTTTTGTTCACCAGCTCTTCAATTGTAATTAGCGTGAAAAATGTCCCAAGATATTGAAGTGAACTTTTTTTTAAGCAAACCATTGTATACTATTAATAGGAAATTCACATAAAATATCATAGGCCAGTAAGAGATACGGATTATTTTTATATATTCAATCAATGGTGATAAAACAATACGTTTTTACATAGATTGGTGATTATATAATTGTAATTTTCAGGAGGAATATCAAACTGCTGAAGGAATGCGAAGTACAAATAATAGATGGAGCCATGAGCTACTTGGCGACAATCCTACAGAAACTACCCACCGACAAACAGTAACAAATTATATTTATTATGATCAACATGACAGTATTTAAGTATTAAGATCAGGTATTTATATTTCTGAAAAAAACTGGTAGATTGCATTGTGAGTAACAATTTGTTTTACCTTATTAGGTTTCCAGTGCCATTTGCATTTCTATTCTAAAATTACACAAAAAAAAACAGTATTTAATTTACACTCAGTGTCATATAATTAAACCGAATTTATCGAACCTATATAGTTTTCAATATTCAACATATTATTTATGTGATTGCATATCTTACCAGTGCAGTGTGTTCTACTCATTTTATTTTAATACGACAACGAATTTTACAAATTAAGTTATATATTTTTGTTATATTAATGTGTGTTTTTATTGTTTTACATTTTGTACTTAAGTTAATTTTGTGTGCAATTTTAAATAATTACCTTTTGTGTTAATCAGTGTTTTATTTTCTTGTGTGTTTTTTCGTAAAGACAAAAAAGTTTCATGAAAATAGCCAAAGTGTGAGTTCATACCAAAAGTTCTATTCTACGACAAAAGGCAATTAATATTTTTATTTAACGAAAGTAATTAGTAGTGTAAAGGAAAGTCTAGACATCAGTTTTAAATTATTTTATTTATTTTTGAATTGACAATAAACTTTGAATATATATTCCCAATATTCGCTTGTAAGCCAAAATAATAGGAATTGTAGTACAAAAGATTATTAATCTAATTAGCTATCTAATATTTACACACTTATACCTACTACATTATTACAATAATAAATAAGCTTAATTATTTGATAAAAGATGGCTACTAAATTAAAATAACCATAAAGTTATAAAATAAACATTATATAAATTAAAAATGACATATCGCGGGGATAGACATATACTTGTTATAAAAATATTGTTTAAAAATAACATCTAATAAACATTAATTCTTAATTACTAATACTTGTCATATTATCACAAACTTACGACAATAGGATGAAATATAATAGTGACAGACAAACGGAGGAGATATCTTTTGTTTTATCTAAAAATATAAGTCCTCACAATTTGTCCCAGTTTGTAAATATTTTTGAACTTATGATACTTACTTATAAATCTTAAAATATTCTTACATCTTACGTAAGTCAAAAAAAGTATTCAATAGCCTATTTGAAATCACCTATATACAGGAAATAGGTATATCTTAAAATGTATTATTACTTACTACGATATACCTAATTACAGATTATAATTTGTGTTGATTTAAGTATAAAATCACTCTATTATTTAATCATATTTTCAAAATTGAGGTAATCAAGGAACCAGCGCTCTCACGACACCTACTGATGTAGGTATTTGTAGCACTCAGCAACTGATAATAATCGACTGAATATGTTCTGAGATGTCGATACTACATCAGCGCACCAACAGTGTTCTCGGCTTCATTAGACGATGATAGCTTAAAAAAAATCAATATAGGTAGTCAAATTGTCCAAGATCCTTTAAAAAAATGGTTACTTGCTGAGTCTCTGGCTTCAGTTCTTTTCATTTGAAGCCGGTAAGTTCAATAGCTTTACATGTGCTTACCTAGGACCTACACTGCATAAATGGCTTCGTCTTTGATCGCTGTGTCGAATACCATAAAGACTTGGATTCGAATCATATGAGATATCGTAGCTTCAGCTTCACTGGTGAGGAAAAAACATACTAGGAAACAAAAAACCTTAGTACAGAAAGTACATGTGGATGAACGCTTTATAGCGATAATTTTAAGCAACTCTACACTATTTAATTTGTAGCTTAGTGCGAGTGACAGTAGCCTGAGAGATATGAAAATATAGCATTTGGCATTGCCATAATGGTCATCTGAATCTACATAGGTATTCTGAATCATAGATTAAACACAACTGTAAAAACAAGGCTCATTATCATATCTCTGACTACTGTCACATGCACTAAGCTATAACTTAAATATTGTAGTTTACCCTTGTATACCGAGTACACTGATGCACAGCACCGAAGTCAGAAACGTAGTAGTAGGTAATCAAATTTAAATTGTTTTGTATTTGAACATAATAGGTACTTTTTTTTACTTTTAATATGAACTTAATGTGTGTGTGGCAAAAAGCTTAAATTTCAAAGGCAAGAAAATTTGTTGGACTCCATGAAGTTTGATGTGTTCATCACACCGTAGTGTGCAACAATGCAAAGTTTATTTCTCCTCTCGGACTGTATCTAGTAACAGAACGAATACAATTCAAACAGGCGTCGATATTGGTTATCAAATAAACACACTTAAATAAATACAATAAACCTAAAAAGCTATAAAGGATCTATTTGATCCGTCCCTTATGCGGCACGTACGCATGGTGCGGCGTCCGCCCCTCTCCGCGTTGCTTCCACCCGCGCGCGGCCACGAGCACCGCCCCTAGTAGCGCTGCTAGGAGCACCCCACAGGACACTATGATGGCTGATAGTGCTGACGTTTTCATACAAGTCTGACCTTCTTTTGCCGCTGAAAAATTAAATAATAATAATCATTTAATTTACAGAAATATAACAAATCTATAGAAATAAATAAATTTGAAGTGTGTTTATAATGTTAAAATAACAGTTTTTTACGAAATGTATATGAAAATATGTAGCTACGGTAAGTATACCAAAACTCACTCCAAAACACCAGTTTTTTTAACGTGTGTACGGGTACGGCTGGACAGATTTTGACGGGACTTTCACTGGACAGATAGCTTTTGTTATAAATAGTATATTTGGCTACTTTTATTTAGGTGAAACCGCGGTGAACAGCTAGTGATACATACACCTACCTATATTTTACATTAGTGTAAACTGTACAATAGGTATATCGACAATCAGTGACACCTTTCAAAAAAACAGTTGAAGGTTCTCAATTCGGCTTGTTTTTTTTATGTTTGTTCAAGCATTACTTTTTTGCTTATGAACCGATTTTAATAATTATTTTTGCGTTGGGTTCTGTATAGCTCCAAGGTGGTCCCATATTCATTTTATTGTCTTTGAAGGAGGTTATACTCTTTTATAAAAAGTTGATTATCTTAGATACCCTTAGCCCTGATTACCTAATACTATAGGATCTCTTTTGGATTTCGTACCTGTACTAGCGGACATTTCGGCATCGTCCTCTCCCTCTTGCAGCACCCTCAGCGATTGGAACAGCGATATATTCTCAGAGAGGCGCGGCGCTATGCTGGCGGACTCACTGGCTGTGTTACTGTCGATGGACCTTCGACGGACGCTCTTCATGTTGCGCCAATGGCACGGCTGGGACTGGAAATAAACAATAAAAGTACCTACTATTATTTTGAACATCATAGTAAACAATTTTGACAAGCCAGTTGGCGCAGTTGGTTAAGACACCTGTAGCGCCGCTGGTCGTGGGTTCGATTCCCATTCAGGACTAACATTTGTGTGCATGAACTGTTTGTCCTGAGTCTGGGTGTAATTATCTATATAAGTACCTAAGTATTTACAAAAAAAAAGTAGTATATGTAGGTAGTATATTATTCTGGTTTCCAAAATACAAGCTCTGCTTAGTTTGGGATCAGTTAATCATATGTGAAGAATGTCCCAAGATATTTATTATTATTCAGGATATTTAATTATCCAAATAATATTGATGCGCGTGAGCATAGTCGGGAACATCGAATCGTTGGGGGCTAAGAGTGGGTAACGCAAAAGAGATGCCCCGAATCTTGTAAGCGTATATAGGCTATGGTAACCGCTTACCACCAAGCGGGACGTAGGTATGCTTTTAATACCTATATAATATGTTTACCAACTTAGTGGTATATAATAACACTTTACTCCGGTCTGAGCAACAAGAACTATGACAACCTGAAGATCTCCTACTAATATCATAAATGCGAAGTTTGTGAGAAAGTATGTTTGTTACTTCTTCACGCTTAAACGGCTGGACCAATTTTGATGAAATTTGGTATGGAGGTAGTTGACACCCTGTATTAACAGATAGGCTACTTTTTATGCCTCGGAAATGCGGGTGAAATCGCTGAGTGGAAGCTAGTACATTATATTTTTCAAGCTGCAAAAGTTTAATATTCTAGAGCTCTACATCACTTCGGTACACTTTCATGTAAATGTGTGTAGGTAGTCTGATATAATATTATAAACGATAGAGTGAACTATAGTCTAACCACAGATGTTGTGACACGTATTGAATGCGACAGCACTGCATGGAGACCCTTGGCTTGTCATACAATAGGTTTCTTTATCTAACCTTATCCCTATTTTAAATTAAAAGCTCAGATAACTTACAGGACATCTCCCGTGACACATTCTGACGTCACACTCGATATACAGCGCGGGTGATCCAGTGAATCGGAACGTCTTCATATAAGCGTACACTTGCGTCTCGAACACTCCTGACTCCGACCACGAACCGCGGAAACGCGATATCAGTTTATCGTCCACTGGACATCTGTAGTTGACAATAAATTTAATTAATTCTAATGAAAATAATTAAGCGTGATTATCGACGTTATTACCTATATCTAGAATTATATCTAGCCCCTATAGAATATAATAACATAACATATACCTATAACATAGGAATAACACAATACCAAGTTACACACACACTCTCAAATACTTATACTTACAGGAACCTACCCACTATAAATACTTATCGGCCCACTGATTACCAAATATATGTATATTTATATATACATATGTACATTATATACATATGTATAATTTGAGTCCTATGTGTAAAAATATTATTTTATGCAGCCTTGATCTCGCATTAGATTATAGGGCTTAATTAACAGTTAGTTAATTAACAGTAACTTAATTTCTGATTATGAGAAAGTTATCAATGTACAGCATATAGTAAAGTAGGTACATATTATGTTTGAAATCAAATCACTTACCCATATTCATCAATAAGCTGTATTCGCTTCGTAGCGCCGTTATGCGCGTAGCAGTCGTTCACAACAATGTCGAACCCATCTGAAATAAACAGAGATTTTTTTAAGCGCAGCAAGGCTTACGTGCGTGGTATCAGTCAATGTATTAAAAAATTTGGTTAGGTATATTCCAGAATAATTTGGTACACAATCGACGGTAAGTGCATGTACCTAAGTCTTCATGCCTACCTCACATTATCATCTGTAAAATAACATAAAAACTTGCGCATTGTATATATGACAACAAGCACATGAAGTAGGTAGGTATATTCATTGTTAATATACATGGCCATTTTAGGGCCTTCAATTAATCTATCAATGACACACCTACTCTACATTTCTTTGTATCAGAATGTTATTAAAAACTAAAGATCGAGATCAATGAACTATTAAATCAAATCGAAGTATTTCGGGACTAGGTATATAGGATTGCATCTTGGCACGCGATATGAATCTCCACACCGTTAAGCCTTATGCCCTTATTGTTACGGTATTTCTAAACGGAACATTTAATTTTCGAATGTTTCTGTTATAAATGCCAATACTGTAATATTGTGCATCGTTAAATTTTAAAGCTTACGTGGATTTTTACATAAAAAAACAGCTTCGAATAATGTAGTTAAATTATATGTAGGTAAGTATATTATATAATGTAAAGTGATGTTAAGTAACCCTAATAATATTACCAGAACATAATGACTAAACGGATTTGATTATTAAAATATAATATTCTGAAATAAAACGTCATATCAGCCCAAAGACCACACAACTGTCTTTCAGCTAATATGATAATGATGATGGTGATGATAATGACGGGGATGATGATGAGGATGAATAAAACATAGTATAGGAGGAGGTACCTACTCACTCTTTTATTCTGAAAAACATAAATTCGGGGCGGAAGACTGATAATGATAAAGTGGACAGTAAAGTTAAAGCAGGAATCTGTTTATATTCAATGAGCCTGCGATGTTTCGTGAGAAGTATGGAATACCTACTTTAGCAAAAAAAAAACTGGCTGGAAAAAAATATTCTTGGTCATGGTCCCATGCTACCGCTGCGATTTACCCAATTAACTACCTAGCTTAGAGATCGTGCGCCCCTGAAATGTACGATAATTGAAATCTTAAATGCAAGCTTACCATAAGCACTCCTCATATAAATGAGCAAGGTCAATGGGTCCCCAACTCTGACGGGCCCGGAGATCCTTGCCCCGGTCGCGCCGTACCCCGCCCGTATCTCCATGTAGCATTCCGGGGGTTGTAGTGTGAAAACAACTGGGTTACCTGTCGCCACTCTGGGGCACAAGAAAATAAATTTAACTGTAAACCCCGTTCGGAAGTATAGTGAAATACGTGGAATTGAATTTTAAATGGACAAAAAAATGACGCTAATTCGTCAAGGCTAGTCAGGTATTTCAAGCAAGTCTAAAGCTTAGTAAAAATCAATTTATTTTGCTTTAGACCTAAATAAAATCATTTTATGTACCTGTATATAACTTATTTTGTTGTTTACGAATGAAAACAATAACTCTCTTTTAAATAATCGTATTTTTTGTTCTATTATGCTAACCCAAATGTAACACATAAAACAATTTACCTATACTGTTACACGTGACTGTTAGTCTAGGAGCGAAACTGAATATTTACAGCTATATTTGTAAATCATGCAAATATGACTATATGCATTCGAAATACACGAATGCAGAGTTCATTTATTAACTCGTTTGCATATTTCAAAAACATACTAAACATGTGACCTTTCCTAGTTTCTTCTCAGTTTGAAGGCTGACTTTTGAACCAGCTTCAACCTTCTTAATATGCTGTGGTAGGAAACTAAATAAATAAATGATTTTGATACTTACTCTACATCTAAAAATGGGAATGTGACAGTTTTCCAGAAGTCATATCCATACTCGCAGGTGACTTTAAAGTGTTCGTCCAGCTCCTCCTCAATGAGCGGGTTGTACTGCACCGTTATCGTGTTCCACATCAGATTCTTCTGTCACATAAATTAAATCACGATATAAAATAATTTTATACGAGATTTATAATCGTAGCACTTTTGAATAAGATTAAAACGATTATTTTAAAACGTGAAAAATGCTCGAACAGTTTTCCTTTCTATAAGAATGACCCTTAGAAAAAGTACCTACCTACATTTTCATACTTTTTAATAACGCCTTTAATCAATTTTAAGCATTCAAACTAAAACTTTAAATTACTCGAAACAATCGTAAAGAAACTGACCAAAGTTTAAAAATATTAAGGTCAGTCTCTTGACAATGTGCAGCTACTCACAGTAGGATGTTTCCTGGAATCATCATGCTGGCTGTTCCTGCCAAGGGTCCCGCATCGGTTCAGTTGAATGTAGAACTCATAGTAATCGCGACCCGTGCCGTTTATGTACATGCAGTCCGGATCATACGAGTAACCTGGATAATAGAATAGCCATAAAAAAATACCATCGAAAAAAAAGAATTAGAAGAATGTACTTGCAAATAAATTGCCCCTGGCATGCAGGAAAGAAAATACATAGATTTTTTTTATTCTTTATTAATTTTGTATGAATAGAAACTGAAGGCGTCTTAACTTTATGCAACCCCTGAAAGAAATCCTGGCGGCGCCCATGCGTGGATTCGATTCCCATCAAGGACAAACATTTGTGTTCAGGAATATGTCTGTTTGTCCTGAGTCTGAATGTAACTACCTAGTTATATAAGCATATATTTACAAAAAAGTCGTTTATGTAGTAGGTATATCAGCAATCTGGTTGCCATCCGTATGTGAAGAATGTCCCAGGATATTATTATTTATGATCTATAGATATGTATTGAATTACAATATTATATACAGATTTAAATAGAAAAGCAAAGAAACTAAATAAATCAAGTGGGTCATTATTTAATTGCGTTGTTTACCCGAGTTAGCTACCTATCTAGATATTTATATCGACGGCAATTTATTTGCAGTTGTAACGGTGTTGCCAACTAATCGTTCGTCACACGAATAACTAAACAATGTTGGCTTAATCTCACGCTTAATCGTAATGCCCCCGGGGAAATAATATACAATTTGTTGTTGTTACAGTAAATAATCATATATTACGTGTTAATAGCAGCTTTATATTAATTTAGTTACACTTTCCCGTGTCTTGACGTATCTATTAGTGACGATTAACTTTGTAACTAGGTTATAGGCGATGATTTTATATTATGGCAAGGAATTATTATTCCTAAGCATTTTCCCGTGAATTTGCCAAGATATATACTTCTTATATTGAAAAAAATAATTTAATATAGTTACTGTAAAATTATATTGTTAATAATATCTTGATACCAATCGATCACACCCTTGCGAAGATCAAAAAAACATCTCCAAATTCATGTCAGCGCCGCGTTAATTTAACATAATTCTATGTCTTACGATAGATATTTTACTGTCTAATTAAAACATGTCCCTGATTTAACTGCTTGGCTGCCATACCCACGAGTCACAATATCAGATTGACAGACAGCTGCGAAACAAACGTGCTTCTTTACAATCTTAGATCACAACATTGCACTACCCTGCGCCTGAGACGGATCTAACAATCTCACTGTTGACACCTGTGTCTAACAGTAATCACCTTACCTATTTTTCATGTAATTATAAACTCAATTAGAGTGAGACATACAACCGACTTCACTTCGCAGTTGCAATGAAACTGTAAGTTTTATTTACCTGCTGAATAAACTAATCCAGCAAATGATCCATTGAAGCCGACTCTAATCTTCATAAAGTCGTCTTGGCATTCCGCTTCAATATCTGCGAACAAAACATTTTTTTTTAATCCTTCAGGTGCTATTGTATAAATGTTCACTCAGAACTATGATATGATCTGTAATCCTCATATCCTGCATCGTACATATGAATAGTCCCATAAAAACTAATAAAAATGCGAACAAAGGGTTGAGCAAGCGCGGCGCCACGCGCGTATGTGGATAACATCTCAATTTGTCCGGTTTCTCAACACTAGAATAACGTAGGCCTAGCGTACGTAAATTATCATTTATGTACATAGCTATTTACGGGTAAAGCTAATGGTCCAGTAATGAAGGTAGGCTTACCGAAGAAGGAGCCACGCTAAATAAGGGTGTGATGATGTCTCTAACCTTCTCTCTCTCTACTAGATTTGTAAAAGAAGATAAGAATAAGAAAAAGTAGTAAGTAGGTACTACAACTTTTTTTTGTATACATACAAAATTATTTTTGATTCACCTGTAGTATTTTTATTATGGGATCAACTCTGAAATATCTCTGAAATTAAACTTTTCATAAGTACATGATAACCGAGCAAAATTAATGTTTTATATAAAAAGTTTGTTTATGTTTTCTTTTTAACCGCAGTTTTCGTTGAAACTTCTTCATTATAGTACCTCTCATCGCAACAAGCTATTTGAAAACGCTATACTCACACTGAACTCGACTGCCATTAGTCCTATGTTTTCGATACTCGCGCTCCCAAGCAGGCGGCTCCCGCCAGGCCGTGTCTGATGCCGGTGACCGAGGCTTGATGCTTACTGGGATATAGCTGTTCTTATCTGCGAGGAACACCACCTGTGAGATAAACATCGGCAATGATAGCACAATTCCTAATGACGTCAGACAATGAAGTATTGTGCCTTCGATTTAAGAAAGGAAAACATGGTAGAAAATGTGTCATCAAGCACCTATTAATGAGTTTAGTAATTGCATTTGAGCACCTATTTAGTAACATATAGGTATTGCATGATAATTTACGATCTGTGTAACCAGTTACGTAATAGTTTTCATATTTCATGTTGGAAATGGATTGAGAGAAACTTACACGCGATGTAAACAATTAAAAATTTTAGGTAAATCTAGACAATAAGATTCTAACATAATTTACGAGTAAATAACCATCATTAATGAGATCAATATTATGTCTAGAAAAATGCAAGGAATACAAAAAATTTCTAGATCTTAGCTAAAAGAAAATATAACACATATTGCATACAGGATACTATGGTATGGTTTGTTGATCGCATCGCATTCATACATAGCGCTGTAGAGTTGGCAAACACCTGATAGCCCTGAGATAGCAGACTCTAACTACCTTCCGGCACACGCGACTTTTGACTACCTTCATAATTTACTAGTTTTACAACCTCCGTTCATTATATAAACAAAGGATTACCACTTAACTGACCTAAGCCGATTTACTTGAAAGTAAAACCGTTATCGTACCTTTATTGTACTTACTTCTAAATTGCATCCATTATGTCGTAGACGAGTAAAAAAAGCTCAAACAAACTGATGAATTACAGCGAATGACAAGCCAGTAATGCACCATTTCACAGTCACGACCCCTTGAAAGTTTTACACAAAAAAGTCATAAATGGCTGTAAGTATGTCAGGGCGGTTCGCACGCCCGCCGACTGAGGCGCCAAGACGCGCTGCCGCCGCCCGCGCTGCCGCGGTACGCATTATAAAATTAGGCCAGTGGAGTGTCTGCTATCGCTACATCACTCTGGCAAATTGATTTTGATATAAAACAACAAACAGAAAAACAATAAAACCTCAGAAAGTACTACGACATAGAAAAAGTTCCATGCTTTTAACACACATAATTTGTCATTAAACGCTATAATTTAAATTTTATCATGACCGTTATGTATATTTGAAAAATATATGTTAATGGCTCGGACGTTTTAGATATTTGCTCATTTTAGAATTAATTATGGTTAAGTGGGAAGGGAAGTGCATGTTTGATGTGGGACATACAGTTGCAGCCTGTGACCATTGTTCATGGTTTACGTGCAATCTGAGTCGAACAACAGCTATTTCATTACACGCCGCCGACGACGGGTCATAGATGGATATCTAAACTCTTGACACATACTATACTATGCTATGAAATGGCCGACAATGAACTTGACTGCATTACAACTATCGTTAGCGTTTCTCATGATACTAATTTGCTATCTAGATCCTGACTCCATGATAAAGCAAAAATTTATAGGTATAACATTTTTAAGCTCAACAGAATACAGGGATAACATTTTGCTGATTATCTAGAGAGTCCTAAAAAAATTTATAGCTTCTGATTTTTTAAAGGTTGACTTCCTTGCGTTACACATACAGGTATACTTAGTTAAAAAAATATTTTACATTCCCAGATGGGTAGACTAAGTATAGATAAAAATCTGCAGTGATAACCTAATCAGATTAGAGAGGCCCTTTGCAACGCAATTATGATATTGCACAAGTATGCTACTGGACCAAGTAGTGTGACCTCTTCCATTGAGTCGGATGCGTCTATGTTAGAGCATTGAGCAACATAGGCAAGCGTTATAGGTACGCGTAGCACTTGCCGAGAGCGAGTATCCACGCATGAAAAGAATAGTTTGGTAACCATTATAGTTCAAGATTCAATTATTTGGTTAAATCCGAAATGTAGGTTAGGCAATTTATTACTGAAAGCTTCCTTATAAATCTCACGAAACTATCCTATACAATAACAAATGCCTACAAAATAAACCACGCAGTCTTATTATACGGATATTTTGAACGAGAATTTAAACCCATTGAAATTAATTCAACAAAACAAATTGGCATCCGTTATTCCATTTTTTAAAGTTTAATTTTCACGATTTGAAAAGTAGCTTCGACACATGACAAACAAAACTTATTTGGGATCAATAAAAATTGACCGTAAAACCGATATCACAAGCCGCAGCATTCCTATTGAATGAAAGGAAAAGACAGACTGTAACTAATTGTGTTTTAGTAGAAGAATTTATTCAATGAATCTATCAGTGGTTGAATAAATTGGTGGCTATTATGGTGAACCTTTCACCCATTTCGTATTAGGTCTACGGATAATTGTGTGATTTCAGTGATGATTATCTCACTAGTACCTACTTACATACCACTTTAGAGCCACTCACCACTCGCCCTCGAAATTATGTTGCATTTAGTTCAAACCATGGATTATAGATTTTTGTTTTTTTATGTGTACGTGAGAGTGAAAGCAAAGAACATAATGTTGGGAGCAAGTAATAAGTGTAAAACGATAGTGTTCTAGTTCCTCGCGAAACTAAACAAATATTCTTGTACTTGTTGACAGGCCAGTTGGTTAAGACACCACCTAACCCGCCGCAGGTCGTGGGTTCGATTCCCATGCAGGACAAACATTTGTGTGCATGAACACATCTATGTGTCCTGACTCATAGTTTCAAAAGCATAATCAATTGACATACCTACCCACGTCTCAGGCGCTAATTACTAAATATAAATTAAAAAAAAACGCAAAAAAAAATCCGTTAAAAATTCAAAATCCGGCCCATCCACCTTAATAAGCAATTGAAAGAATTTATGAAAATAAAAAGGAATCTTGTGATACATTTAATTCTATAGATAGTGGATTTCTCTTTAATAAGCTTAAAATTGAAAGAATTGGTGCCAAGTGCAATTGTCGGTACACATCGGTAGGTACTTGGTGACAGATTTTCAATTTTAGGGGGGTAGCCAGCCGACGGGTACTCCAAAGTACCCTACCACCGTGCTATGGTTCCCTCACGAAGTTTTCCTTCACAGAAAGCTCAAGTTCATTGTAGGGTTCGTTAAATAAAAAACACATTTGCTGAAGATATTGACTGAAGACGTACTGCTTCTAATAAACGTCTCAAGGCCGTACTGCGTCTTGAGAAAGTGAAATTACAATGGACACTTGATCTGTTATTAAAACTTCCGGCGCCGTTACTCCTATTAACTTTTTGTATGGATTTAGACGTGTTATTTATAACTATCAATGCTACCTGTTTGAGACATAAAAAAACCTAAAATTTGTTATTACAAGAAAATATTGAAGAATATAATCTGACTCACTACATGGCATTTCCACTAGAAAAACTTAAACTTCTACTCCTCACACTTTTCCTATCCTACCTAAGCAGTCATCACAAATTAAAATAAAATGATAATCTTACCGGATCCTGTTCGCTGCCATCAGTTTTCAAAGCCTCTCTTGTTTCGTTCTGAAAACAAAAAAAAATAGACAGGTAGGTATTAAGACCTTGTTATGGAGGGCGAATATTGTTTGTTATCAAAATTTTATTGACGGACCCAAAAATAATTCGAATCGATTGAAGACTCAAAGTTTTGGGATCAACCTGAGATATATCGTGTTCCGTGACTAAAAAAAAAGTCGAGACTTTCTAAACTGTTAATGATACTTTGCCTTCCCAACTCAGAAACGTCTACTAATAATAAATACTCTTATACTACGAAATTAGAGTTAAAAATGGAAGTAACCTTAGCAATAGAAGGAGGCAGGGGGTCAGGGGGGTCATCTCCCGAGCCTTCGTGTATCTCAATAGAGGACGAGCTCGATACTGACACTGATACCTCTGATGAAGACTCCGATAACTCGCCAGAAATGTCCAAATGTGGCACTGCTGTATTCACTTGCTATAAACAAAAAGCACATTATTAAAATAAACACATTATTTAATTCCATTATTGTTTATTTGTACTTGTATCTTTTAATTTTGTAATGTTGTGTTATCTGGAATAAATATATTTACTTTCTTTCTTTCAATGATTTTATATATAATGCTGTCCCCCGCGGTTTCATGGATTGGAAGTAGTTTACGCTCCTCTCCATCTATATGCCACCTGTGTGCCAAATATTACGATCGGTAGAGCCAGGGCAAGTATCAAACAAACGAACACATTCGTATTTATTAACATTACGTAAGTCCCCCGGTCCTTCTATTTTGGAATAATATGCAACAATTTATTCTTACCTTTGTTAAAACAAGAATACAGCACACGGTAATAAATCTGTAACAAAATAAAATTTGTTGATATTCGATTTGGATGGTATTACTATTGAATTACAAAATTAACCTAAACTTTGTTAGGTAACTTTTTGACTGATGACTAAAAACTTTATGATTTCTTTACCTACTCGTATTACTATTAGTACCTGGTTGACCGAGCTTTGCTGGTTTTTTTTAAATGACATTTTCTAATAATGAAACCTAGCTAGATCGAATTATCTCCCCCGAAACCCTCTGCATACTAAATTTCATGAAATTCGTTGGAGCCGTTTCCGAGATCCAGATTATATATATATTTATATACAAGAATTGCTCGTTTAAAGGTATTAAATAGATAGATATGTATATGTAGATGCCTTTGTACATCACAATGCCACGAACATGTAATTTCACTAATATCATAGATAAATAAAGAAATTTACTCAATAACATGCTCGAACCGAACAAATGAAATTGAATATGAATCGTGATACATTCTAATGATTGTTTAAAATAATATCGGCAAACAAAACTTACCGTGGTTAAACTCATGACCCGTCTGTGATAGAGAGATATTACCCGGTGTATTGTTCTGACCACAATGCCACAGCTTCTGGCACTCTAATGACGGGTCAAAAGACACGGCAGGCTAATGACAGGGCAGTGAATTGGATCCATCCAGGGGAATCAATAACAATATCAATCAATGTGCATCATCTATAAAATTGTTTTACCACGTGCGGTGGCCGATGAAAATGTAACTTATTACGGACATTTTTTTTATATATTTTAGACTAATCCCACGGTTCAACGTTTTGTTACATCCCGCAAGGAAAGGTGAACGAAATCTGCGTGTCACTAAACTCTATCCGATCACATTATGTGATGAAATCTGATTTGCACACAAGAGCGGAATATTTTTTCCATATACACAATGCATTGAGATTTCGACCGCGGATTTTTCATTGCCTTTGTGCAAATTTATTTACGTAGCTTGAATCTATGTATGGAATAGAGTTTACTAGCAAAAACCTAGGTATCCTAACATATCGAAATCAAGTGTCGAAATATTTTATTTATAAGCACGTGTATTGATAAAGTAAACGTATTTTCATTAAACAAAATTACATATAGGTAATATTTAGTTTTAAATTCATTGTTTTAAATAGGTATTGTTCCACGTTAGTTAGCTCAGTGACCTTTGAAAGGCTATCGGCGTACCGTAAATTCTGAATAATCCTGTATCCAAGATTTTAGAGCTAGCAAAGCTATTTAGTTGTAAGGATTATCCATATCTTACATTTTGACGGACTGAGTGCCATTGGTGACTTTGTTAGCTTGATTACCTGTTACGTCCGATTTCCGCTCACAATAAAATTTTGTGGACACGAATATTATAAACCGCCCAGACTCAAGAATGTGGGAATAATTCTACATACTTGTTAAAAAAAACTGTATAAGCTATCTGGTTTTTATTATATAAGCTATCTGGTTTTTATTATACAAGCTGTGCTTAATTTGGGACCGTAGAGTATGCTAAAAATAGGAACCTTATATAAATGAAGAGCATACCACTAGAACAATAGAATTTTACACATAGAAAAAAACAGCTATTTCTAATCTTGACCAATTTTCGTATTACGTCCGCAGCATGTATAAGAAACAATCGATGAACTCTGACTGTCTCGCTAACTTCGTGATTGGGAGCGCAATTAATCGATGCCTGAATGTTCGGAGCCGATCGTTAGCTCAGTTATAATCGGCATTTGGCTTCGTGATCGAGATCCGAAAGAATAAGCCCGTTATTCGTGCATATTCAGGAGACTTGGCGTAATTTACAATTTAGTATCGTAACGCTACGCCACCGGCCATTTGTTTACGCGATAAACGTTTTCGTTTAAATGAGTTTAACGTTACTTATGCTTCTACTCAAATTTATAACAAAAACTAACAATAAAATTATTCTACTACTATCTACTATAAAAAGTCTTTAATCAATTTCTGCCACGTATTTATTTATTATTGTAGGAATTTTATTTATTTCAAATATAATATTGGCATTATTTTAATAAGTAAAAATAAAAAAATCCAAGTTTTTTGTGAACATTACAAATTAAATCGGTAACTATACCTACTTGTGTTTTTAAGCCTCTCGTAGCTCGTAGCGGACCGCTCTCGTTTATGTCTTTTGTACAAAAATAAACCGCGTAGCTAGGAAACATAATATTATTCAATTTTAATTTTTTTCTGCATATTAAATAGACATTTTAATTTATATTTTGAGATAGACTAACTTTTTCCATTCTTTTCTGTTATAATATTTTTTTTCAACATTATCCTACTAATATTATAAATTCGAAAGTTTGTGAGTATGGATGGATGGATGGATCGATGTTTGTTACTCTTTCACGCAAAAACTACTATACGGATTTGGATGAAATTTGGAACACAGATAGTTTATAACCTAGATTAACATATATACTTTTTATCCTGGGAAAACATAAGATCCTTCGGGAACGCGGGTGAAACCGCGGGGCGGAATCTAGTACATAATAAAAAATGCATCTCAACAATAAATCATTCGTAAATTACACATCCCTACATTATGCAGGGTTATTTTGATTTTTTATTTAGTGCTTTATGAGGTATTATACCATACTATACCTATAATACAACTAATTTCTTTTTTTAAATAAAAATACTATTTAATTTCTATTAGATCTCAGAATTTATGTTAATATTTTCAAGTTATTGGATAGACCAAATAAGAAAAACACAACATTTTTATTTTTAAAATCTCACTAATTCTTTCTGACGTTACTTATTGAAAAATTCTAATAAAAAAAAACTATTCCTTGTCATATATCCTCTAGTTTAACATACCTATATTTTTTACAAATAATGCAGAAAAAACATAATTTAGAATCGTCATTTCTCGTAGCATACGTACATACCTAAACACTTTTCATAGTACGGTAGGCCATAAATCATAAACAAACGCATACGTCTCGGTCGGAACTTCGGAAGCGCTCGGCCTCGTACGGTTTCCTACATCTCGTATCGTATCGTAATGGCCTCATTACCGCTTCCTTCCCAAACAAACATTAATGTGTGCGTGCTCACTTAATGTTATAACTAGGTCATAATTATAGAAGGACGACATTTTATATGGTTCTTGATTTGGTGGCGTAAGTCGTAATTAAAAGACTGCTGGTTTTAAAACCGTTTTTTATGCCAGAAGGCTGACAGGCTAGTACAGTATGACACAACTTAGATGTAGCATCGGCAAATCGTTTTCGTACACTTCACTTCCGATTTACACAACTAATAACAATCATTCATTATCGCGCCATTCAACGTTCAATAAGATCATTGTCGCCGATCATTTTTTAACACATGAGTAATGTTGTAGGCGCACTCTTTTCAGGAACGATCGATTTATCGAATTTTGCCGATGCTTCATCTAAGTTGTGTCATACTATACCTAAGTGGTCCTGATGGTAAGTAACTATCTATCGCTATGGATATTAGTAATACTAGGGGGATTGCCAAAGTAGAAGGCATCTCGTTAATACGCTTGTTTCTGACCAAAGGTTCACCGCAAAAAGTGAGGAACTAGTCGAAGATGTATAGCACAATAAGCCTAGAATTGATTTTACACTTTTTATTTATTTAGGTATAACATTTTACACCAAAAAGATTTTTATAAAATAATAGTTGTCCATCCCGGTATCACCCGCGATAAAAAGTAGCCTAGCCTATTCCAAGTGAATTGCATAGAGATGATCTATCTGTGCCAAGTTTAATCAAAATCCGTTCAGTAGTTTCTGCGCGAAAGAGTAACATACATCTTTACATCCTAATTATCACATTTATAATAGTAAGATAAGATGGTCAATTATCAGAAAATTTTACACTTATTTTACATTCCATAACAATACCATTCAACATTTTTAGTATAATTAGAGGCTGCGATGACCATTACTCTGACAGGTCAGCTACCTTTTCAACGTCTTTTCTTGTAGGAAGCTAATACATCATCTGAGGAGTCACATTAGACACGGATTACGTAATGTCTACTGGACAGACTGGACTGGATGTCATTTGTGCTTCCCCGTGTGGTCTATATAGAAATAATTTTCTATTAGGCCACATATCGCAAGTCACCAAAGCTCTGTGTGATGTCAATGCCATTTATTTATAATTTCATACCATCACTTTTTTAGGGAATGAAATTAAGTAATCGTATAAGAATTTTTTGGTAATATAATTCTATTAGTAGAAAAAAATATGTATAACTAAATTATTCTACTAATATATAAATGTGAAAGTTTGTGAGAATGTTACTTCTTCACGCTCAAACTGCTAGACCAATTTTGATGAAAATTGGTATGGAGGTAGCTGATTGATACCCTGGATTAACACATAGGCTACTTTTTATACGGGTGCGGTACTTATAGGGAGAGACCTCGGGAGAAACCGCAAGGCAGAAGCTAGTAAAATAATTATAATTACGTGAAAAAAGGAAACGGACATAATATCAATTTGTCTTTTTTCCCAGATTTGAAGTATAGTAAGCCTTTAGAAGACCCTACTTACCCTAATTGATTCTCAATTCATTAGGTCTAGCAAAAAACTGGACAGCAGCCAATTTCTATTACTTTGACTGTGAAAAGTGTATCTTATATGAAGAATCATAAGGTACGGATAAGTCACGTGACTACCGCATACAAAATAGGCTCTAGCCGCGCTCTACTGAATGTTGTGTACTGAAATTTCGAATATCTTTGTTTTTTGTTTGAGTTTATCTCCTTATA
The DNA here is from genome assembly GCA_963555595.1 of Tethea ocularis. Taxonomy (NCBI): domain Eukaryota; kingdom Metazoa; phylum Arthropoda; class Insecta; order Lepidoptera; family Drepanidae; genus Tethea; species Tethea ocularis. Next base: position 4,424,911 of record OY741972.1, on the reverse strand, counting down.
GAATTTTGTAGATAAGCAAATGTACCCTGCGGGGCATTCAAAATGGGGTATAAAGCCTTCGAAAAACGATACATGCTAGTCCGATCATGATTTTGTAATTTTAACCGCTAGAATTGTAGGTACAAATTTGACGTCACTTCAGTTTAGCTACAATTTTTTTTAAAATGTTGATCGGACTATCGGATCTTGTCAGGCTGAAGCTCACCATATTTCAGCTTTACCCAGCACTTGGGTACAGCTCTTAATAAGATTCAAGATAAATACTCCAGTTGATTGCAGCTAAAAGGTGACATGACAGGTGTTAACCGCGTGTGCAGCGCGGAACGCACCGTTACAGCGCGTGCGCGTGCCACGCCTCGTGTGACATCGCGGCTCTTTGCACCTACACACCTTGCCATATGAAAATTAAGCCAGTTTCTCTGTACCTTCATGAATTTTGAAAAGGCTGCTAAACTGTTGAAAACCAGAAACCTAACCGAGGGTAACTAGATAACGTTGAATCAACGACCGTGTAGATCGAAGCTGTCAACCAAAAGCAAAAACCTACTTGAAAAGATTAAATTCCCAATATTTGTCATTAGCTGGTGCCTAGTTAACAACCGAATAGCAACTCCTTTAATAGGAATATTTAGGTTGTAGTTACATTTTTAACGGAACTACAATAGCATCAATAAATTTTTCCATCAACAACCTCTCGTCTTCAACTTTAGTCGGTTTTACTAAAAGTAGGTATCGTTAAATTGAACAAAAAGCATCAAAATGTTTCAGCGAAAAATCAAATCTATGACAAATATTCCGGTCTTATAAACCCAAAGATTTTGCAGCTGGCCAAATACTTATTATAATTCGGAAGCTCAGAATCGAATAAGCCATGCCTTTTATTCCGTTCAAGCGTAGCGGGGTCACAGAACTAGTACAAATATAATTTTGCTGTTGTCGCACGAATTTATTTATTTGTATTGATATTATTTTTTATATTGTAATTGATATTACAACGATACCAGGAGTAACGTCGTAAATAATGAATTCTAGTAGTTCAGCGAAACTGTGGACATTTTTAATTTGAAATACCTGCTTGCTACACTGTGATCTTCGTTTATTTATTATATTTTTGTTGTAATTCTATTTTCATACAAAGCAATGTGAAATATTCCGAAATTGTGTGCAATTTAAGGTTCCTTTCCCTAAAAAGATCTTTACTATTCTGTTTGTTTATTGAACTTATACCTAATTTTCTTCAATGAAATTAAACTTTTTCCCATCATCCCCGAAGTCCACCTAAGGCTCTTTGTTGAAGATATTGTTGATTGAAAAAAATCATCAGACACCCACGAAAAAACTAAAGCATAAACACTTGTTAACAAACAAATAGAACTTAAACCACAATACCATAAAAAATACAATTATCTCCATACTCCACTTACCTCACACTTAGCACCATTTTGCACTACTAAATACACTTCAATCACTGTTCATACGACATACATTTAATTCACTTCACAAAAAAAGTTTTGAAAAACGATTTTTTTTATATTACACTAAACTGAAATCGCGTGTTTTATTTCGCGGTGAAGGTCGCGTTGTGGCGTTTTGTAAGTGCGCGCACCACGACGTCTGACCATGTAGTGGTGGCTTCAGCCTCCAAGTGTCTTCTCATCCGAAAAGCTCTAAGCAACAACCAGTGCTAAGCGTGGGGGTCTCAATCACTTCCTAAACCACTGGGGGGATAATTCCCAGCTGCTTCACTCGTTACACTCAATCGCCACTGAACCAACAAACCTCTAAAGCAATTAAGAATTGAAAATAGAGTTAATAAAACAGCAGTTTTTTTATGTCTGACGCAGCATTATATTTTATAAATTACACGAATTACGAAATTCGCCCTAATTTCATTTATTTTTAATAAATATTGAATATAATTCGTTTTTGTGGAATTTTAAATGTTGTGTCAATATGTATTTAAATACTCATTATACTATAAACCCTAGGAGCCTCTCCATTCGCATGATTAGATTAATCCCGATGATGAGTGATGTCACTGTCACCACTCCTATTGTAATCTTCATAGGCCTGTAATTAAAAATATATTTCAGGATTTTTTTTAATGATTATTTGCTTGCTGTTTTCAGTTGAAAGCCTACTTCCAAATCGCTGGTAATTTTAATACCTTTTATCTTCATTATGTCGTAGATAGAAACTGTTAGAATAAAAAAATAAAATCGTGCCTACTTTAAAAAATGCGATTTCTTATAGGAACATAGGCAATTTTTCAGTCGTTGTATTAGTTGGGCTCTGCGGCATTTCAATAGACAATTATTATTTTTTCAAAAAGTCGGTAAACAAGCATACGGCCCTCCAAATGGTAAGCGGTTACGTAGCCTATGGACGCTAGTGACACCGGGGCACAGTCCGGCACAGAGTATTTACTAATCCGCTCCACGGTTATATACCTACTGTTGAATATATTTGTTTCTTTTGTATTACCCACCCTGTCTTAATTTGAATCCCTTTGACTGAGATTGTCTAGTAGAAATCACTTGAAATTGTAACACTTTCACTATTAGTTAAGTTTTTGTATAAATACTTGTATCTTATATGGTGAGACAATAACGTATTATCTATCTATAAACGGAGGTACCTTACCCATCAGCATTATGGAAGTACAGTGCACTCCTCAAGGTCAAATATATCAGTTGCATATAGCAGTAAATCAGGTAGTACAACGCCAACGCAGTCGCTGTCACAGACAACTGTACCAACTGCACCAGCTCTGTTACCACTATCCAGGATTTATTGTACATAGTTTGTTGCTAAAAAAACGTATACATTACTTCGAGGGTTAGGTCTGCCACATTCACAGCTTCATACATACTTCATATATCAGAAAAAATATATATATAAAAAAGATGCGATAGTGACAAAATTAATGCCACTGCAATGTTATAGAAATGTAGACAGATAAGTTTGTGAGTTACTGTAGGGAACCTGAAAAATATGGTGAGATTCAGTTTTTGACCTATATGCTACTACATGTTGATGATTGATTGTACCTACCTACTGTAAGATAATAGTTTGAATAAGGATCTACGACCCAATTTTATGCCGGGATTACTGAGATTATATTTAAATAGGTACTTTTTGCTTTTTAATGTCCGATAAACTTTGGCTGTGTTTATCATAAATTATATATTGAAATAAATCTAATACCTTTAAATGAGCAATTCTTGTATTCAAGAAATTTCCGAAACGGCTCCAACGATTTTCATGAAATTTAGTATGCAGAGAGTTTCAGGGGAGATAAATCGATCTAGCTAGGTTTCATTTTTAGAAAACATCGTTTTAAAAAAAAAACGAACAAAGCTCGGTCAACCAGGTACTAATAATTAAATTAGATATGAAAAGGTAAAAATTACATCATAAGATCAAACAAAACTATCATGATATCGAACAATTAAAAGACTCGTGTCGCCTAAATTTAGCAAGGTCATTCATAATTTCATTCACCCCAGAAGTAAGATGACCACGATCCTCAGACATGGCAGTACGACCAGAGAGAGAAAAGTCTAAAAGATTACGCATAACATTTTATAAACCAAATGCATATAATATCTTCTTAGAATCTACCCGTGAAACAAATACATCGACAATTAACCAGACCAAATAATTGAATACGATACATTAACACATTACTGTTCTCGGTCTTAACCTAGAGAGATCACAATCTGAACACGTTAATTAAACATAAACTGCAACATTGTACGGCAGCAACCTCATTTGGGTTCATCAAACAAGGTTTACTAAATAAATATTCACGAAATAACTAGGTAATTGTGTATTTCCTACCTGCATATTACCGCGAGTGTTGTTATTAGTATATTAATACGTAGTGCGGCTGCAATTTTCACTGTTTATAGTTGTCGGAAAGGCACTTTCTTCGCGGCCACACTATACTTGACTACCCATATTGCATTCTGTATCTTTTTGAATACTTTGAAATGGCGATAAAGACGCGTTAGACATAATCTTAGATTAATACCTAATAATAAATTAAATACGTAAATAAATTGTTTTGCTACCAGAAGTTTTATTATTCTTGTTCTATAAAGAAAATGAAGGAGATGGTGCGACGACTTTTATTTTACATTATAACAATATGTTGTAGGTAATTGATAACACCTACCGGATGAAATGGCGGAAATGTTGAAGGTTTTAAAAGTTTTTAATTATGTACGTATAAAAAAAAACAATCGTGGGTTTACCTAAGTATTGTTTTATATTATAAAATTTACATGCAGGCATGCCTTCACATACGAATGGTAAACGAACCTACCTATACGAGATACGAGATTTACTTGGGAAAATAATGAGTAGCAAGTTCGTGTTTCACCATAACATCATGTAAGTGACAAAGTCGCCAAGACGTTCCTGAAAACGTACCTATACATCAACGAATCTTTATTTCAAGTGACTAAAATCGTAGTGCGCGCCCGCATCACAGACCTCTTTGCAAACAATTTCAATCTGAAACCATTTCTTAATTGATAGATATATTACAATGTCGAAAATTGCTTCATTATAAGAAAAAATAAGGCAAAAAGTTATCAGAAAACAGCTATATTGAAACTGATAACAACTTAGTTACATAATAGCCTCGCTGAGTCCTCACGATCCTAGACTGGATCCGTATCTCACTTCACGAGCGTGCATTACCGCGTAGTTTCACTCCTACGCCAACTCGCAACAGGCGAATCGGCATGTTTATGGTTGTTATCATCAGTAACATCCAAACTCAGACGCAGGTAAGTGCGATTATCTTAAAAATAACCATGAGCTGGGGCGAGGAAAAGACAATGTCTGATGTCTTGTTCCTAACTCCGAGACAAGACAAGATTATACATGATAGGTACTTATTCTTTTACATCGTTTAATATAAAATAGTTTAATGAGAAATGAGTGTCCCATACCTACATGTTTAGGTAGAATAAAAAAAAATATAATTACAAAATAAAACCAATCATAACAAAATGTTTTGAAGATGAGTGTTTTATATAGAATATAATCAATAAACTATAGCAAATTCCTACCAAATGTAACATTTAAAAATTAAATAATGTAATAACGAGTCAATAATGTAATATTAATTGCATTACTTCCAGACTAACTGAAACTTTTTACAGCTATAAAGAAAAATATATGACCGTGATGAACGACAAATAAAATCATAAAACGAAAAACTTACGACGACGCCGGTAAAACCACAAAGTGCTTAATTGTGGAATCCTGAATACAAGCAAATATATCAAGGAAGAGTCGGGAACGATGCGCGATAGACATTACTCACGACCTTAACCAACCCGACCAACCCCTTGTCACGACGGGACGCGGGAATACAAAGTTCAACTAGTGCCTTAAGAAGATTACATCACAAACCAATTAAACAATCTGTCAGCGTAATAATATTCTAAGATCTAGTATATTCTTCACACTATGAATACTAGATAACTGACATTACCTACTACACATTTACTACACTTTTTTTTTGATTCCGTAAGTATATGCCCCAAAAGAATCTTAACAAAACTAATAGAAGAAAATACAAAACTGGATTGCTAAAACAATAATAAATGTAGGTTTATATTGTTTCATAAACTAAACGAACAGATTTGCAAGACCATATGAAAAGGAAGTAGGTATTAGCTGAAAGGCAGAACGAAACGTGTACTGCCAGTGTATTTTAGAGTAGAAAGATGATAAAAGGGGTTTAGAGATTAAATAACACAGGTACTTACTCTCTTTAAAAGTTCATTCTTTTCATAATTTACACAAATCGAATCCCTTAGTTCAGGGGGATTGCATGTGCGTACATCCTCGTGCACACGATATGTAGAAATATACGCTTTTTGATACGGTGCCTGTATAAAAATTAATCATTTAATATTTAGTAACCGCGGGGAACAACAGCTAGTATTCATATTTAAGTGAAGATCAGACTTACACAACAACTGTCGATTAAAGAGACAGTTGCTGGCGAGGGCGGTGGCGGTGATGGAAATGAAGTTAAGATCTGCTTCAACTTCTCACTGGTCCTGATACATCCACAGTGACGACGCCATTTGGCGTCCTGCACTGCTCCACATTCGGCCTTCTTAGCCTCACAAATCTGTTTTTGACCCGGTTCATTAACTGCCCAGGTCGTAGTCTTACAATTTTTATGACTTTCCATCCGTTAATAAAATATTTATTCTAAAATATACTTGGATATCCTTCGAGATAGCCGCCCTTCAAAATATATCTAAATGAGACCTCTCCTCTTATTCGACTCGCTTGATTGTTATTTTATGGCGTAGGTGGAATTATCGGTGCTTAGGAAATTGTTAACAAATATGTTGAGGTAAATTACATTATACACGGGATTTGGAAATTAATTAGTAAAAATAACATAAAATTACAAAAATGACGGACAAGTTGTCACCAAAGAGAATATTTTATCTTTACTATAAAAAATATGCTGCATTTACACGCATGTCAGACACAAGCCGCTCGTCCACGGTAAGTGCAAGCGAGTCCATCAAATAATTAATTTGCTATGCCGGCAGTTGGCTAATTGTTTGCGTATTTGGCATATTTTCCAGGCGTATATTTGGATATAAAATGGTGTTTGTTTGACATTTCCTTGTCGTAGAGCATTTCCCAAATACAGAAACATGAATTCCAACGAAGCGAAGAAAAATATCATAAAACGGGGCAAACTTTTGGTAATCCTAGCTCATCTTTCGCAAGTTTCATAGAAACGTAGGTATAAAAACTTAGATTGCCACAAGTTTCCTTTGACACAAAATACAGACACACCACCTGACCAGTTCCACCAGACCAGGCGGTCAGAACTCGCAAGTGAATACGCAAGCTAAGCTAAGCCAAACCGTTACCATAGGCACTTGAGCTTGCGCTAGTTTAGTCAAGGCTTGACAAAAGTGTGAATATAGCTTTATATTTATGATTTTAACCATTGGTCATTTATGGCTGTCATATTATTACTACATTATGTTCAAACTTTTTGATGCAATTTGAAAACGGATGTGGGTAATCTTGGGATAAGGCAGTTAATAAAAAAACCAAAAAAATCCGACTGCAGTTTACGAAGAAAGGATCAGTTTTTTTTTATCAACTCATTAGGTACCTATTCCAAGTTGTATATATTTTTGTAATCACCTTTATTCCACTGAATTATCAACACACCTCAATAGGTGGAAGTTTTTTTAAATCCGGTTTTTTTTCGTCGCTATAAAATCAATAATTTCATTTTTACTGAATCACTCTATTTCTTCTAGCTCTTTCCCGAAACTTTGGAAAGATGCCCAGATAATCCCCCTTCCCAAAAAAAGCAATCCTAGCTCTTGTTCAGATTATAGACTTATCTCAATTTTTCCCTTTCTTTCTAAAGTACTGGAACGACTAGTGCATCGTCAGTTAAGTGCACATATATCTAAGTTTAGCCTTCTAAATCCTTTCCAGTCTGGCTTTCGTCCTGGACATAGCACTGTTACAGCGTTAGTGAAAGTAACTGATGACATTCGAGCTGGAATGGACAGAAAAGAGCTTACTGTATTGACCCTGCTTGATTTCAGTAACGCTTTTAATACTGTAGATTTTGATATCCTTCTCGCCATATTGTGTTCTCTTAACATATCTCCAACGGTTATTGACTGGTTTCGAACTTACTTGTATGGGCGCAGGCAGCGTATACGCATTGAAGATTCATTGTCTTCATGGTGTAATACTACTGCAGGTGTCCCTCAAGGTGGCGTCTTATCCCCGCTTTTGTTTTCTATATTTATTTCCTCTATAACACGTAATATTACCTCACTCTACCATCTATATGCAGATGATCTCCAAATTTACAGACAATCATCTTTACTTTCCCTTCCTAGTGCCATTTCAAAAACGAATGAAGACCTTTCTCATATATCTGAATGGAGTAGGCATCATGGACTTGTAGTTAACCCTTCAAAAACCAAAACAATTATTATAGGTAATAACTATCAAATTTCTAGAGTTGATTGGGAACAGCTTCCTTCAATTGTGTTTGATGGTATTAAAATTCCTTATAGTGATGTAGTAAAGGATCTAGGTATCCTTATTGACCGCAATTTATCTTGGGTGCCACAAGTTGCGGAAGTTAGCAGGAAGATGTTTGCTGTGGCTGGATCAATCCGACGGCTACATAATTTTTTACCCATAGACACCAGAATTGCTCCTGCAAAATCGTTGCTCCTCCCTATCCTTGATTATGCCGACGTCAGCTATCTTGACCTCAGTGAAGAGCATTTAAATAAACTTGAGCGCCTTCAAAATTTCTGTATACGATTCATATTTGGATTACGCAAATATGATCACATCTCTCAGTTTCGTAGTCAACTCAAGTGGCTTCCTATACGCCTTCGCCGGAATACCCATATACTTTCGCTTTTATATAATGTTCTCTTTAATCCGAAAGATCTTATCTTAAAGAACGCTTCTCGTTCCATAGTTCTCAACTGCATCTTCTTCGCATCTCTTCCGAAACTCTTCTCAAAAATCCACCTCATATATCTCATTCTTATACTCAATCTTTTACAGTGCAAGCTGTCCGTCTATGGAATTCTCTTCCGCAGGATATCCGACGTGCTCAGACGATAGATTCATTTAAATCGTTAGTCGCAAAACATTATTCGTTATGTTTTAACTAGACTAAAACTGTCTTTCTTTCTTCTCTCTATTACATTTTGTTTATTTTTTTCTCCTTTTTTTTTATTTTCTGTTTATTTCTTAAATGCTGTTATTATTATAATATGAACTATATCATTTATCGATTTAAATAAGTATGTATTTGTTAGTCTATCTTATTATTATTTTTATTGTAATAGTATGTATTAGGATTTATATTATTATGTATTTTATTATAATATTAGTCTACACTAGCCATTTATAGCCGCTTCCTATTACCCAAAGGTTGCCTGGAAGAGATCGCTTTTGCGATAAGGCCGCCTATGTTGTTGTCACTATATTTTGTTTGTCTTTTTTTTTATATTTGTGGTGTAAACAATAAAGTGTATTCTATTCTATTCTATCCATCCTCAATGGTAAGAAACCCCCATTACATCACAGTCTCTACCATACTTTATTACTTTGTTCTACTTCTGTGATCTAAAAATCAAGTGCAGTTCGTAGAAGTTGGTCCCGTAACCGACGTTGACAGGGCACGTAGCGCGCAGTGCCGTGCGAAACTCATCCAGTAATATTTCACACTTTATCGCTTACATTACCTATTCAAGGCATTTATTTTATTAAGTTCTCTCTAAATATATGATAATTTTGTTAATATTAGGTAAAGGTCGTCTCTTTCGTTCGTTTTAGATATAATTATCATTTTAATAGAAACTGGTGGTACCTACTTATACTATACTTATCAATCAATATTTTGTGGTAAAAATACTCCTATTTTTAGTTTCGATTCAAGCGATCTTTAATTTCTTGTCTGAATTCATTTGTTTACTATAATAATAGTCACAAATTAACCATTTAGCATTATGATGCCACGAGGAGCTTTGGGATAGACAGACACCATAAGCGTAAATCAGTCAGACGCGACCTGCGTGCGGCAGTTGTCTAATACCTACAATATTAGAGGCTTTTCAAACCCACGTACGTTGCCTGCCACCGTTGCTGGCGGTAGTGTTGATGGAGAACAAACTGCGCGGATGACGGCGAGTCGGAGACTTGTTTCAGACCTCCACTGCAACAGCATGCATCTGAGGTGCTATTCTGTAAAGCAATATTACAAGCTCGACGACCAATTCGACGCTGTCACTGTACTCTGTCTCTATCGTTTACTAAGTTATCACGTGAGAAGTCCGTTGTACGCATCGTTGCGCGAGCTCGTCGACGAATGAAACGTTAGAGAATAGCATAGCTGGTGGCAATGGCGTTTATGGCCATGTTTTAACGATGCGATTGCAACTAAAGTAACCCGAAAGCTTTGTATTTGAGTGACACTAATGGATGGACTAACGGGAATATCATACAATGCAGTTTTACATCTTCAGGATGACACAAACGAACACAATTTTATATGTTCCGTAAGAAAATGCGATGGTTGAGTAAGTATTGTCACAATAGACATAAGAGATGTAAGGGCTTGTAGAGGTAAATATCCATGGTCCACGGTGAAAGGGAGTATCTCTTTACAAAACGGGATGATCTGAGAATTATTGATGTTCCACTTACCATGACTATCGATGAGTTTGTTCTCTGGAGGTACGTATAATAACAAGAGTACAAACGCTAATAAGTTCTCATCAGATTCTTCAGTTTAACTATCTAGTCGATTATCATGGTATGGTTTCCTCACACTGTTTTCCTATGAGTACCTACAGTTACTGCACTCCTTGCACTCCTCCCGGGAACAGTTGGTAGAGAATTAAAAAATTTAACATACCTAGTAAGTACTTGATTTCTATATTCTCAGAACGTCGCCCACCGGTACTCTTTATGATAGGTACGCAGCAACTCAGTGGTAAAAAAAAAATATTGAAATATCGAAAGGGATTCCCCCGTCTTTTAGGTAGGTACTACACCTATTATTTCTTATAAAAAATAAGAAAGCAAAAGTGCACCCGGAACGGAGGCACAAGGCGTAGGCTCTGGGGGGCTCAAGAATGGCCAGACCAGGCAGGACTATATTTTTTTCGATATGCTCCTGATAAGTTCCCGCTGCGCCCCTAGTGCTCGATTACAACACATACGTCCCTACATGCCAGTATCATCAAAAACGCTTGCCCACATAAGTTCTATATAGTTCTTTAAAAAAAATGATTTTTCTTCCAAAATATTAAATAATTTATCAACCCTGAATGAAATAAAGTAGGCCTACATAGCATCGCTCTAGCTAGGGTACCTATAATATCTAAAAAAAAACAAGGGCGCAGTTAGTTATAGAAGCTCGCGTAGGGCGCGGAAAGGCTATTTACGGCACTGCGAGCCAACATTGGATAAGTCATGTCTGCCTACAACGTGCGTGTTTTCGGCAGTGTGAATTCGTCTAATTCTTATTACCACGGCAAACAGTTAGGGAGTAACGGTAAATCACACAATTCTATAACATTTCGCTCATTGTCACCGCACTCAGCACTGCAGTCATTGCAACCGTGAGAAGGCCGTAACTCTTAAATGCTTTATGTCATTATTATTTCATATAAACCTTACAGAATACACACTTTTAATGCAATAAGTAAACGCTGGCCACGTAACGCGGTTAAACATAACATAATCTCACTTCGTTTGTGTAACGAACGTGTGCATATGCATTATGAACGATTTGAGATTTTCAGTTAGCCAAAGACAGACAGAACGTAAAGTAAAAATGTCAGGTACATGTGCCTTATTAATTATAAAACCAAGCCTAATTATACTAAGATCATCGGCAACCATTAATACTCCATTAAAATTCTATCGAATGTTCCATGAAATTCCCAAGTAAAATTGGTTGTGAAATACTGCCACAGTGAACGGTCAGATTGCTACCAACAAAAGCACGAATTACTTACCCGCTTTCTTCAATGATTTGTTCCAGGCTATTGTCTAAGGGCAGCAGTCTCAAATGGGGAAGGCTGATGATTCTCAAATTAATTTATTTTTTATGAGATTGTATATTCCATTGACTTCTAATTTTACCTTGCCTTGCAAAAAATATTTGTTTAAGTTGAAGTTCGGAAATGGTCACAAAAGCTTGTAATACTAAAAACCGATTAATAAATAAGCAATAGATACGAATCATCTTTACCTCTGTAGGAAAGTAAATGGAAAGCGCCTATTCGCTATTAAAAATGTCAATATGACTATGAAAATCCTATAAAATATCATGGGGTGAGTAGGTATTTTCAAGGTCCAAGGTAGTCCAAGGAAGGCCTGACCACCTGGCGCGTGGCACTAATCGCACGGTCGTTCACTCGATGCGAAATGATGAGGCATTACATCTTTACACTAGCCACTGCCATAAGGTAAGGAACCGTGGAATATTAGAAAATATATCATACCATGTACTTTCATAGCTACATAGGTTCCTATGGGCTTAATTTTGCTCTGCGTTCTTTGACATTCGCCGAGACAGATACTGTTAAAACGGACTGTAAAAATTTTACAAAATTAACGGTAAACATAAAGTAGGAACCCGATTTAAATCCACGAAATAACATTTTTTTTTTTTTCAAAAAGCTACTTATTAAAATTGCAGCGAAATTTGTATTATTCTCCCACAATGAAGATCGTGCATAGTTTGGTATTTTACCCACTTTCAAAACTTTTGTCCCAATGCTGAACTGATGGAAGCTATTCTTATCGATGCATAAATAATTGGCGTTAAATCAAAACTCAACTAGGTCGCGCAAACATAAACACATACATATCCGAACAAGATAAAAAATATACAATTACGACTGTTAATTGTAAATCATCCAAGGTGAAATTTCATGTTAATGCTAAAGTTGAAGACGCCTCTATGAACAATGGCTTGGCACCACAAGGCCGGGTACACAATGGACGGTTGGAGTGATTTTGGAAATGCGAAGGTCACCGGTGTCGTTTTGATCCATGATAAGCCATTCCTCCTTGTTAGCTACGATAAGCTATTTCACGGTAGTATGAACACGCTCTTACAATTCAATCCCAGTTTCTATCGACAGGTGCTGTTTGTAACTTTATTTATGTTCGCAGATCTCTTAGTCTCGATCAAAGTATAATTTTCTTTTAGAATACGTTTTCAACCTTACATAAATTCCATTCCTTACAATTTTAACAATATTATCATGGGATTGATTTTGAGGGACGAATAAGGTAAGGAACATAATAAGTTATTTTAAAAAAGCATATAGACATCGCCATCATTTAATAAATAAACACATATTACATTTTACATCGCTGAAGCTACAATAGTCAGTGGGACCAGCCATAGCTTTCGTCGGAATAAATTTCAAAAGCATATCTATGTCTATATTAAATATCTAGGTTTTGCAACAAGCATCGATTTCCTTACATTTTTAATATAATCAAAATATCAAACGAGACCAGAATATTTATATAATCACAAAAATAATTTTAGTAAATCCCTCTTAATCTTATTCACAACTTTCGACAGCCAACCAGGGATGTTATTTTACAGATTTTTTCAAACCAAAAATTATGTTATAATTTATTTATTTTTTAGACATCGATTAAGTGGCCTATAAAGGTACAATTGGCAAGAATGGTAACAAAAAACGAGTACACGATATTCACAGAGACAAGCTAACTACTGAGATAACAAGGGTCAGAGACTGTATCTGTTACTTCTAAGAAAAACTTTTTGATTATGATCTGTCAGATTCAGAAATTTACTCTGACATGCGAAAAAATACAAGTTTAACTTTACACCCCCGATTTAGACCCAGTTCTCAAACACTTTTCCATACATGTAATTATAAATCTAAACAAAATAGTAAAATTGGTTAACAATAAAGGCGTTTGGAATGCTTAACATACATGAACATTCTCGACAATCACTACACAACACAAGACGACATAGAGTGCTCGACACGCTATCATTACGATATTGGCAAGTTTGCATCTACTCCTACATTTCTTTCCTACCTACATGTATACAGATATTTTTGTAACTAATATTTTCAAAAATATATTCCATTCAGTTATAACTATTTGTATATACGTAAACACTCATTTGATATTATGACATATTTTGTATACGTATTTATACATTGTAATGCGGAGGCGTGTATATATTTTTTGTGTATTGGTGGAGTAAGTGAAAGGTAAATATAATTTTAGGGAAATGATCGTATAAGGCGCGCACATTTTATTCTTCCATATTTTGATTTGAGATTGGAATCCGGTTGGACCAGAGATACATTTTATCCAGATGGTAACGCAATATATAAATAAAATATTTATCAAAAAAATAAAAAGCACAACGTTTAAATTGTATTCCAAATTATGAAATATCTCCTGAAAATGTCGATGTTTTCCTATCCTGGTATGCTGATTCCGTTGTAATAAATGTACGCGAGGCAACACGATTTCCCATATATGTGAAGTTACTATATATGTATACCTAGGTCCACTGATACCCTATATGATATAAATTACCTGATTGTGAATATGAATGACTTCTAAGTAAAATTACTTCAGTTGTAGGTATACACACGTCATAACAATATTATCATAAAATAGTCAATGATTTGTTAATAAAATAAACTAAATAAAGTCGAAAGAAAGTGTAATTTAATACGGACGTTTAATATATATGGTCATATGACTGTACAATGCCATAAATGTAGACCCAGCTTAAATTATATCCATTATTGTTACATATAAATGAGTATTCACTTTATTTCCTACAATTCTCGGTAGCAGCGTCAGAATTTTTGTTGTTGTGAAATTATGTACTATCAACAAAGTTGAAGCATGATCACCTTAAGGGTGTATTTTGTGTGCAGTAACCAGAGGCTACTTGTGCCTCACACAATGTAACCAGACAATGCGCTCGTCATCAAAATAATCAAAACAAAAGATTTTACAAGAGACGGTTTTTATTGCCAACAATGGACGAGGCAAACTATGATAAACGGCTGCAAGCGAAAAGGTCTCAAAACTGATCATGCTTCAACTTTGTTGATGGTACCTACACAGGGCTTCAAGTTATGTCATACATAACCACTATAAGCTGCCCCCGCGAAGCTTTGCCAGATCACCTACAGGAGGCTCGTTTACAATGGTTTTGTAAAACTTGACATGTAATCAAGACCGGCCCGTCTATATAGGTGAACTAGGCGACCGCCTAGGGCGCTCGTATTAGGGGGGCGACAATCGGTGGCATCGAAATTGAAAAATAATATTAAAATATGTTGTGTATTATTTTGAAGGTTCCGAATTTTTAAGAAGTCTATGGTAGTTAGAGTAACATTGCTCAGGGATACGCTGCTGCCCCTACCCTGGTATACCTTCCCTCGAACAACTTCTACGCCCCCCACAACTTTCGCCTAGGGCGCCAAAAATTCTCGGGCCGGCCCTGCATGTAATGTAACCGTGTGCGTACCTACGTTTGTAATTTTTTAAAACCACATTCTATGCCTCACGCCTCTTCTTATGTATTTATTCGTTTGGAAGCTTGAGATCATTAAATAGGTACGAGTTCGTGTTTGATACTGGATGAAAAGGAGTTGTTTTATAGCAACTATTCGATTTTAGAATACGCGCTGACGTTAGGTCGTGATGGGATTTCTCCCCTGAGGGCCTACTCCGATTTCTGAAAAAAGATAGCACGATAACGTCTTGCTGCAATTCTATTGGTAAATAATTTATCGACGATAATCAAACTATCGTGTATCGTTATTCGGAACAGGCCCTCTGTTTCCAATTTATCAATAAATTCATATCGAATGATAAAAACTTCTATTTCACGTCTAATCCATTCAAAGGCGCGCACATATAAGTGTATAGGCACTTGACATACGGAATTTGAGTGAAAGGACATCTGTAATGTATTTCTGACAAATAAAATACAAATCTAAATAAAAGACATATTAGATGCATTTCATTCAGTATTATTTGGTATTATCTTACCCATTACTTTGCATGACTTATCGCTCTAACCGAACATACCATATACGCCACCGCCTGTATAAACCCTTAAATGCTTTACTTCATGGACTACTGAATAATGCATCTCCTGACAAATGCTACTATCAGAAATGTAAATAGATGCACATTTATACTTCTGTGGACAACTACACCTTATTTCAGAATTTTTGAGCCTATTTTACGCTAGCAGCAGCCTTGATTTTGATCGATATTTTTAACAAATTTTCTAACACTGAACTACCTTACGTTTACGAATGAATTAATTTTGAAGCTCCAAAAATATTACTATATTTGTGCTTAGTTTTGTTGCCTCCTTGCAATTTAAATAATGTGTCGATACCATCGATACCTTATTCTACTCAAAGATTCCCTTCGAAAAGAATTCGAAGCCCTTAAATACAGTGATTAAAATAAAAGCACACACATGAAAGACTAGGACAAAAATCCGTAAATGGGAATGAGGAATGAACAATTATTAATTTCAAATAGAATAGACAAAATGAGAAATATCTACATTTAGGAACATAATATTATATAACAAAATAATTCCTCTTCAATGAATTTCGCCTTACTTAGAGCATTCCAACAGACTGAATTCAGCTCCAATGCGAAAGAAGCTAACGATTAAGATGCAGTTGTTGATTGATATCAATTCAACATACACGCGGAATGTTATATCTATCCTGGCTACCTACTGAAATTATACATCAGTCTCAGTTTTGCTACTTGTACGTCGGCTCCTTCCCACAGACCCAGGAGTATTCACCCAGTGGGGCCCACTCAGTAAAAACTTCTTCACGTTATATTCCATTCTCGCCAAATCTTCAGGAGTAATTTCTTTATTGTTTTTAGATTTAAACGCATCTCGTATTTCCTTGGTTACGTCAAAGTCTGCCAAGTTTGCTCTACCCTTCGAGTTATCATTACTAATTTCTGTAATAGTTGCTTCACCGGACTCTACCGGAAACATGGTCTCTTTGATAACGTGGCCGGCCAGTTTCGGAGGTGGAATGCTCAGTTTTGCAGTTTTATCATGATTGTTTTGAGTCGACACATTATTGTGAACCCACGCATTGTGATTATCTCTTGATATAGATTTCGAAAACTTGCTCACGGGATGTGGCATATTGAGAGCGAGTTCATTCAAAGTTTCAGTAAGTCTGACTAGCTTACTGTCCCTTCTTGCGGCTCTATTGCTGAAGCTAACATCTTCCTCTAACGGATCATTAAAATTGTTCTGCTGTTCTAAATTCTTCTCAACCCATTCGGCTACCCTCAGCAATTGCTGCTTTTGTAGTAATGCAGCACTGTCGTCGCTCGACAGAGAACTTGTACTCTGTTCATTCGTAAAAACTTTTTTATTTTCATTAACTTTCAAGTGCGTTTGTGTTAAATTGGGGTAAACGTTGACTATAGGCGGAAGAGTCGATTTGGCAACGTCCCCTTTTTTCTCCTTCTGTAGTACTTCACCCTGAGGTGGCAAATCTTTGGAAATTTTAGTATTTTCCAGTGAATGAAGTTGCGACATATCAACCTTTCGTAAGGGCTTATTATACTGGGTCACTAACTTATTTTGTTCGTAACGATCAAAGTTAAATATTTTGACATTATTGTCGGTAGGCGTGAAGTTGTCAAGTTTTTTTGCATCATTAGTGTGAATATTATTTTGTGCATTATTAATTTCTGAATTGAAATCGTTCAGTAAATTGTCAATTTCTAAAGTATTCTGTTGGCTTCCGAGACTTTGAGACTTGTTATTATTATGTTCCGAACTATTAGAAAAATTGTGGGTTTTGAGCGGCTGTAGAGGTGAAGAGGAAACGTTCAATAGCACAGGATTAATTGAGTTGCTCTTGACAGAAGTCGTGGAATCCTTATTATTGTTGTCAACGTGAACATCAATGAGAGTGCTTTCGATGACTACATTATCATTTTTAATGTCATCTTTAATATCATCCTCGTTCTTATCTAAATTAATAAAATGATCTAAGTCATCATTGAGATCCTTAAAAATAGAATTTTCATTGCACTTGCTTTGTCGTCGGTACAGTACCGGCGGCACGTCAGGCTCTACATTATCGAGCAATATATTTTTGGAGCCCGCTTGCATGCGTAAATGACAGAACCTCGGTCCTGGACCAACTTGGGTATTGGATTTATGAGTGCTGACGGTTGATTTCGCAATAGACGAGGTTCTGCTTACGGCTCCCATTGAGCTTTGAGAATTTTTCCTTAAATTTATATTATCAATTATCTTATTCTCATTATTTGGTTTAATTTCTTTAGGATTTGGTATATCTTTAGTGATGAGCAAATCTTCATTAGCTACGCTACTTTTCTTGCTTGAAATCGAAGTCTTTGTACGATCGCAAAGTTTGTGATGTACGGCTGGTTCCATCTTAACGTTATTATTCTTCCTGAGCTGCTTTAAATCGTCCATTTTAGGTACAGATTCTTTTTGTGCATTTGGTTCTAATGTAATGTTATCATCAATTTGTATGTTATCATTAATTTCATCGCAACTGGTTTCGATTTTATTGTTAACCGTTTCATTATCATTTGTGGGTTCAATCACAGGTTGAATAACAGGCTGTGGTATTATGTACAATGGACTATGATTTATGGTTTTATCGTTGATAAGTTTTATGGGATGTGGTGAAATACTTCTGATGCTGACATTTGAATGTAAAGACTTTATTTCCGAGTTACAATTTAAACAAAGTGAGTTTTTCATATCGCCACTCATAGCCGTTTGCGTTGACACTGAGTAATAAGATTCATTGTAGCAGAATGGTTTGTTCTGTGTCTTATTGCAAGTGCAAGTATCACAGTGCTTAGTGACGGTGTCTTGAATGCTGTCTTCGAGAATTTTGGACATGAGAGAAGCAGAAATGTTGAACTCATACTCACTGGCGTCGAAGGTGTCTATATCATTGGCATTACTACCATTACCGTTTTTAGACTGAGTAGTGCTGGAAGGCTTCGGAGTCTTCGACATCACATATTGAGACACTCGGGTCTGGGTATCAACAGGTAACTGTAAAGAAAACAAATTGATCAAGTAACCTGTTTTATACAAGAAATTTCATCTTTTGAATCAACATGTTTTACTTACACTGTCCAATTTCTGTGCTACAAAATTGTCAGGCTTACACTGCAACAACTGTATTGCAAGATTCATATCATTCTTGTATCTCTCCTGTAATTTAAAAACATACTCATACATTTTAAGTTTAAACTAAGTATACCTACACCATTTTTTTATTAATATACAAGATGTTATCAAATTAATTGACAGCACTGAGAAGTTGGGATATGATATCAAATAAAAAGTATTTTAAATACATATGTAATTGGAAGTAAGAATGTTGGAAAAATCATCATCTGATTTAATTCCTATTGAAGCAATAGTATAAGTCTGTTTGTAATGTCAAAATAAATAGCTTTTTACTAAATTCAAATGAAAGTATAATCAGTACATATACCATTTTTTATCAGTGTCTGTTTGTTACGGCTAATCTCCGAAACTCGAGAACTAGTTTGGGAATAAGGTACTAAGTACCTGCCATAAGGTATACTATATTGAGCTAAAGTATAAATATCAAGTATCAAATACAATACTTGCTCTCTTATCGGAACAGATATAAAGTATTGTCTGTTCTGATAAGGGTGCAATTACTCGCAAATATGAACAACTTTTAGTATGTGACTAACTCAATAATTGTGATAAAGAATCTGATATTCCATACTTGTATAAGTTCAATGCCAACAACAATAATGTATGGGTAGGTCCCTTGTAAGCTCAACAACACTTGTCTGACTGCTTTTTAAAAATTATATGTCATACAGTTTACAATTTGCATGAATAATTTAATTTTCATTCTTTAAAAAATTCTAGAAAAATAATCCTTAGCCTAAGAATTACTATTAACTCAAATTGCTCTTATTGCTCTTTAACTTACATTTTCTTTTTGCAGCATGCTATAGTTATGCTTAGACTCGGCCAGTCTTACTGATAATGTTGCAATATCTTTAGTTAACTGACTCTTTTCTCCCTTCATCTTGTCCACCATTTGCAAGAGTTTGTCTTCTAATACTTGATTCAATTTTTGTACCCTCTTGTGCGAATCATACAATCTGATGAAAAAGATACAAAAAAATTATAGCTCATAAAATACAAACATCAATATAAACTTTAACCCCCTTATTCATAAACACTTTTTAACTAAATCAGTGTTATAGTGTCCTCCATCTCACTCTCTCGATCACCATACGTCACATGTCAGATAAAGACTTCGGAATTTTAACTAAATGATATTTCATTACTTTTTTATGAATAAGACCGTAAGGGTATAGAAATAAAGCATAATTCATACTTTTTTCCATTAAACTTTAATTATGCTTATGTATGTATTATTTAAAACGTACATGTGACCTTTATTGTTTTATTGTTAACTGCTGTGAAATGATTACTTATATTATCGTTTTAGTGACACTTGTTTAAATACTTTTTGTTACATGAAATCATTGTCACACTTGCTACCTGGGGCAGAAATTTGAATTTTCTTGCTACTTACATATTTAACATGTTTCAATATGTAGGCCTTGTTTCATACTCATAAATTCTAAATTATGCTTAGATACTTGTTTGCATAAATTGAATATGTATGCATTACTGTCAACATTCTAACACTATGGGTTGTTGTTTACCTGTCTATCTATTCTATTTTATATAATCTATACCAATAAATGAACACAGTCTACTGAACATACTTTGCTGACATAACTTTAAGAGACAGGAATACATACAGAATGGGAAAACTATTGTCTTGTATATAATCTCAAAAAATACCATGGTCACCGGCTTCCCTGTAGTTTACAAATGACAATTAATTAATGCAATTCTAATTGAGGTAAATAAAATAGTAACCTTCCATATTTCTCCCGCCAAGTGTTGAGTTGTTCGTCTAACTCGTTGGCTCTAGAGTTACACTTGACAAACTCCCCCTCAAGAGCAACTATGTGAGTATCCCGTTCAGCGAGGTGTTGCCGCAAATGCTCCACTTCAGCATGCAACTGTTCTCCGTCCACCGTGTCATCGCACTCCTAGTAATTGTAGTGCAACATCAAAACCAAAAGTAAGCATGTGTAGATTGATGCATAGAAAAATATTAAAAAAACACATTCAGTGAAGCTATTTAACTATTAGTGAAAATAAAATAATGTTGCAAATTAGAAATGAAAAGCATTGTGCATTTTAGATTGGATAGAATTTATTATTGTAAAGTTCTGAATATAGTAATACCCAATATGATTTGATTAAGGTTGAAATACTTTCCAATATATCAGATTATAAGTTACTGTTTTATAATGTAGCTCCTCTTTATACATAGCAATCGGAAAAGATAATATGACAGACATGAAAAGAAACAAGTTATAAAGTAATCACACTGCCTACAATACAATAAAATCAACATTATTTAGCGCCAAATTTAAGTATTAAATTTAATAGCCGCGAAACAAAAGAAATAATTTTAGAGTTTCCTACGGTAGAAGAGGAATAAACAGTAAAATACCACTTGTTTTTACCTTACAGGGGGAGCTCATAGCACTCTCATCCATAGCTCAAAGTAATTCTAATTCACATTTCACATTATTGTACATCCAATCTGTTGTTTATATGGAACGACGTCACACGCAAAGTGATTTTATTAGCTAATATTATGTACCAATAAGCCACTGTTAACATAAAATAAAATAAAATCAATCTCGATAAACACAGCGTGAAATATTTACTTATATTTTTGTTTTTGCCCACAGCCAATTTGCAATGAGTCACACGATAGCACTTTTTCACAAAGTAAGGTAAATTGTGAAAAGCTAAATGACTTCAAAATGGGTTTTCCCATAAAGAAAATTCATAAAAAGGAAATTTACATTGCGATTCTGTCTGATTATGTGGCCGATTGATTGATATTGACATTTCGTTCGTTCGTTCGTACCTTTTTTTTTCTTTTTAGTATCACATAGTTTGTGTATTTTGCCAGTGTCAAGTTAAGCAATGCAATCTTTTTTTACATGAACTTGAAACTTGACGAGCATATTTTGAGCTGAAGTTCAAGTAATATATTAATATACAATATTTACAATTATTTACAACAAATATTCAAACTATATATAAAAAAATCCTCGAGGCGGCCGCTGCTGCCAATCAACGGCGGAAAAACCTCCCCGCCCGCCGGTCCCCTGTGACCTCAAGTTCAAGTTATGTTATATTTCAAGTTAGTCAGTCACGCAGTCAGTCAGTTTATGTTAGGTTTTAATTTAATCGTATGTCTGTCTGAGAGAAATTTGGTACCTACAAATATATAAGTTTTGAAGGCATTTAAGAAATTAGGCGAATTTACCATTCCCCCTTATCTCCGAAACGACTGGACCAAAAATTTAAAAAAAAATACAGAAAAAAGTAATGTTATAATATGTAAATAAAAATTATAGATTGAAATAAAAAATATAGATTTTATGAAAATAGTTCTTTACCTACCTATAGATTATTATAAAACCTTTAAGAAGTTTATAGTATTTAGAGTAACACGGGAAATTACGGAACCCTCGGTGCGCGAGGCAGACTCGCACTTGTCCTGATGTATTTTTCACATGGGTACATAACTAGTAGTTGGAGCCTCCTTTTAAGCATATAATGCCTCTATTAGAAGATTCTACTCTTCCTTAGCATTTAAATATGGTACTCATTTGTTACAGTTTTATGATTCTTAATTAACAACTAACAAAATAACAATATGAGTTAGCAGGGTTGTGTGGGTGTGTGTGTGAGTATGTGAGTGATTAATGGGGGTGTGTGGCTGTGTGTGGGGGGGGCGGGGATGTATATGTGTATTGTATAGCTGTGCAGACGTATGATGGCAGATTGGGTTTTAAATTGAAGAACCAGGTGCAGCATTGTTTTTCTTCTCTTATTTTTAATACTACTGTGGTATGCTAAGATCCTGTGTTTGGTACTAATTTTGAAATATATAGCTTTCTGGCTGACACTAAATTAATTACCTACAGATTGCACAAGTGAATGCATATTTCATATAATAATGTAGGATTTTTGCATTGTTTTGATTATTCATCAGGTTACGCGGCATTACATGTCTTAGTGTTTTAAAAATCCAGCTCAGCTTCCGTATTCTGTTTGTAACATGCTCAAGATGGGGATAGGTATCATGACAGATTTTGGTATTTCACCAGGTAATATTTAGTCTGAAAAACTTTTGTCTTAATTTTCAATTTCATTTGAAATTAGAAATATATATCACAAGATTTCACATTCTAAACTACATAGATTGACGAGTAATTTTTTAATACATAGTAAATAGGTACCAATATTTTTTTGTATTTTTTTTTACCTTTTTACGAGTTTCGCTAGCTTGATTTCACCTCCAATACGTATGGCGATAATTTTACGATATGACAGCCTACGAATAAATAATATGACAGCGCCTTAATCAGGTCATGCACTCGAATCGTCTAGCACATTGTGGCAAATTATACCTAACAACATCCTTGATTGGTTTCAAAATCATATACCTAATACTGCTATAATACCATTAAGAAAACCTGCTCATATCCCACGTGAGATAAGACATACCTAGGTACCTACTACGCACTTAGTTTACCTACATTATGAATGTAGGTAGAGTCTTTCCACCTATTATTTTATTCTACATACTACGAGTTTCTTTATTTACTTCTATAAGTTTTTCACCTCACTCAAGTAAGTAGGTATCTAATAAGTGTATCAAATCATCTATATTTTATTATCATTGGCATTGGCTGGCAATAAAACAAGAGAAGTGTAATTTCAAAAATATCTACCCAAATCACACCTAAATACCTATATATTTGTTAATTTTATGTGGGTTTTTCCTCGAATTTTATGAAAACAAATTACTCAAGGTTATTTTCTCTGAAATAATGCACATAACATTACATATCACAAACGCTAGTCATGTCTGAAATAACTGTAGGTACAAAAATAAAATATTGACAGAGGTGCGTCGGAAACGTCGCTTCACTGTAATATTGAATAGGTATAGTAGGTAGGTACATGTATGCGCCAGCGCACGTCTGGAGCTGACTAGGGTGCTATTTCGGGCATAACCTGCTATACAGTACACGCACTCGTGCTGATCCAACAGTCGACAGTCCTTTGTCTTATTAAAAACATATCGGCCAATATCTATTTAAAAACTCGCATCCTCAATTTGATTTGCGCGGATGAAAGTGCGACTTGTTTATAAAAGTATTCCAAAATGGGAAATGTATTCAGTAGTGCTTCGACACGAGGGGACAACACTGAGCCCGTCATGAGTGAAAGTGAAACAATGAACGATGCTAATATTTCCCATAATGCGGAAGAAAGGAAACATGCCGAAGAACAGTTCGAGGATTCTTCAAACGAAGATGAAGCTCGTGCTAAAGCTAAAGAAGATGAAATGATTGAATTCAGAAAGCAGCTTAGTTTGAAGCGAGAACAGAGAAAGAAAATTCTTACTCGCCATAGAGCAGAAAAAATGGAGTTAGAAAAATCATTACAAAATGAAATTAAATCTAAAATGGAACTCCACGAGACTAACACAATGCTTCGTGAATTATTGATGAAAAATAACATTGCAATCCCAGAGAATCTTCAATCAACTAAAGAAAATTCCGAAATAACTGATGCTATAATTCGTATGAGAGAAGAATTTCAAGAGCTCAAGACCAATAACAACAAACTTCGGAGGGGCTTAGCTGAATCGAACAATGCGCTACAAAATGCTTATTCGGATATTGCTGATTTAAACTTACACCATACTGAATCAATTAAACAAATTCAGGCACTTAAAGAAGTGGTGACAGTTAGCAAAACTATGATCAACCTTCGGGAGCAACAATTAAATGATGTAAGTAACCTACTTTTTACATAATAGATGAAAGTATGAAAGAATGAATATACCCTAAATAAGCTGAAACAACGATAGGTTATATTGTAAAATCATAAATGTCATCTTTAAAATAACAATAATTTTTGTATATAGGTAAGTACATACTTAACATATGCCATGTTGACGAGACATCGACCTGTGGAAACATTTACTTTTTCCCGGTCAGGGACCGCGATTTCCCACCAATCAACTCGCGCGCGGCTAAAACGCATCATCGCTTTTGGCACTGAAATATGTTGTCAATTCGCCAGCCATAAACGAAAACACTTTTGAGTTTAGACTATAAACAATCTAGGGATTCGTAGACTGAATGGCGAGGCTTCTTATTATCAGAAGTAGTTTTAGATTTTGGCTTTGTCACACATGAAATCATATTCAATTAGTAGTTAAAGCTATTACTATTTGTCTTCTTAACATTGTAATTGTTAATTATTGAATACATAGTTGTTCCCCACAATTACCTATATAAATAAATATATCTATACTATGTATGACTTTGATTCAAATTCTAAGTAGATTTTACACAATATTTTGCTAATTACAGCTAAAAGACAAACTACATGATATAGAACGATCATTAGCTGATAGAGAGACTAATATTTTATCAAATGATCTAAGGCAAGAGTATGAAAGGCAATTACTAAATATTCGAACACTTCGAGGTCTTTACGAAGAACGGGCCCGATTGGCTGAAGTCAGCAGACAGGGTCTCGTTCGAGACCTAGAAGAACAAAGAGCCCTCAATCAAGTTGAAGTTAACAAGTAAGTTTTGAATATTGGAATAATACCTACTAATTTCATATTAAATTGATAACAAAACATTATAATAGGTATTACTGTTTAATTCATCAAAGTAACAACTAAAAACAAGAACTATTAACAAGAAATAATATATATACCTAATATTTATAAATTTAAATAAATGAATTAAAACTAAACTTAAATCTAACTACCTACTTACTATTTAAAAATAAAAATAAAATGAATCATAAAAAAAAATTAAAAAATAAAAATTACTAATTAAAATTGTTCTCCGTTAATACACAACTGTTTTCATATGTTGTCATGTTTTTAGATGCAAAGATCTTTCTGCCAAAGTAGAAAATCTCGAAGAAAAAGTAGACACGTTAGAAGAAACAATTGAGAATAAAAACATTCAAATATCTGCATGCCAGAGTGAGACTAGGGGCTTAAAAGCCGAAATGGCAGTAGTACATAAGGTATTTATTTATCATAAGTGTTGTGTTTAAATCTACTCGTATTCTAATTTAGTAAAACAAAATGATCATGTCACTTTCAGTTATTCTCGGAAGTTTTGCTAGGTTACAAAACGAAGCAAGACTTAGATACACTAGTACACCGACTTGAAGAGAATCATGGTATACTCACACATATGGCTGAAAGAGAGAATGGATCTGAAGCGTCATCAGCTTTACCTAAACTACTTTTGGAACTAGTTAGCCAAGTCGATGAAAATGAGGAAAAGAAATACTCTAGTACAACGCCTAAAGATGAGACCCAATCTGATGACGTGAAAGAAAATACATTAGAAAATATAGGTAAGCAAAAACATTAGTTAGTTAATAGAATTATAATTAAGTAACTAACTCAAAAAATAAATTTATTTTAGGTACTGATAGGAACCCTAGTAATGCAACAGCAGAGGAAATTGTGCAAAACCTTCCTAAAGTCTGGAAAGTTCTCATGGAACTATTGAGTCATCAAACCGTACCTGATGGAAATTCCCCAGAAAAAATTACGACATGCTATAAATCGGTTGAAACGAAATCAGGACCTGTATTAGTGCCAAGCGTTAGTCAGACCTACATCAGATTAAAAGTAAGTCATTACTATCTCTGACTTCACTGCTATTGCAATTGTAATTTTTAATCTATGACTCATTATGTAGTCAACAAACCAGTCTTTAATAAAAATAATTTTATCCTAAAAATAAAATGTTCATGAACAAGTAATTTATGATGTAGAAAAAATCACATTACTACTCGAATCTGGTACGGAGCCAATATTCTTCGTGGAATTTTTGACAAAACAACCATAATTACCGAAGTAAACGTAAATTATTTATAAAAATATGTAGGTACATACTAAATATATTTAATTAATTTAACATTCACTACTTTTCAGGACTTGATAATAGAAAAATTGGGTCTCGTCAAAGAAGTCAACCACATGAAACAACTCAATACTCACTTAGAGACTAGATTAGAAGAACAAGAGCGTCGACTTAGTCTTGTGACTACTGAACTAAGTAAAACATGGCACGTAGTAGGTCGCTTACGCAGACACCACCACCAATTGCATACTCATGAAAAGATACTTAAGTATGAATTACAGCAAAAAAGAAAGTTATTAAATGAACTCAAAGAAGAATTGGAGTATTGTCGTGAAAAATGGGAACAAGCTCGAGAAAAAAATTCGCAGTCAGAAAAAGATTGGACAAAACTCAGAGCTGAATTTTCAAGCAGAAAAACGAAATTAAATTCTCCCTCGCTTAACACTTCTGCTGAAAGTGGTTACAGTGATGAAAGGCCATCAGATGACTCATCCGAATCTAATGACGAAAGTGAGTACGTTGCTGAACCACTCCATAGGTGTAAGAAAAAAAACAAAAAGTCATTTGAAACTATCTTGGATTCGAGTACCGATTTCAATTTAGCAGCTGAAAGAGAAGACCCTGTTAGCGACTTGCTAGATGTAGCTGATTTACCATTAGATGCCCAAGATTCCGAAGAAAACCAGGAAATTCAGTCAGAATTATGTCAGTTTCATGAAAGTCCCCAAAGTGAAAATGTTTGTATAGAAACTGAAGACGAGGTTGGCGACATATCTCGGGATGATATAGGTAAAGAAGAAACTTCCGAAACACATCAGTCCCATTGTATTTCTGCAAATCTTATGAATGAATCACATACGGGTCAAACAGAGGATACAAAAAACTCTCCACTCATTGACCCTGCTGAAATTTTGAAAAACATCAAGCAACAGAATGAGAGGTTGGCAAAAAAAGATTCAAAATTGGACCAGTTAGAAAAAAATAGTGCAGCTTTATTGAAGAAAACACAGGCAACAGCTAAATATAGCGACCAAATTAATAATACACTTGACCACCTTATTAATCGACCTACATCCAGTAATATTAATAAAAACGATAAAGTTGAAACAAATGAAGCTGTCCCTCAAAATTCTTTAATTTACTTGGAACCGGAAAATAAAACGAGCAGCTGCATTCAATCTCTGGAAACAGATCAGAATATAGAATGCAATAACAGTATGATTCTGCAAAATGAAATAGAACATAATAAAAATGAATCGGTATTACGCGTAGAAACAACTAAAGTTCCACATCAATGTGCAGAAATTGAATTAAAGACTAATTTGACTGCAGCTTCTACGTCTTTCCAGGGAAATGAGTTAAAACCACCTGGCACTGAATCCAATATGATATTAGTTAAAGCAAAACAAGAAAACGAATCACCCACAAAAAACAATGATAGTTTTCCTGAAATTGCTAAATGTATAGTATCAAATAAACTCGGCGAGGAAGCTTTAGATAGTTTTGAAAATGAGCAACAGAAAGATAATGTCGATAATAATGTGAAGGAAGATTCAGCAAGTAGCCGAGATGGCTCAGAGGCACCGTCAACATCCAGTGACCTTGACCATGAAGCTAGATTTGCTGCTCGGGATATTAGACTTAAGAGACTAGAGGAGCAAACAAAATCCCTAGTGAAAAGAGTTAACAAAACCACAACCAAAGGCGTTAGAATAAATTACAAGTTAGAAGAACTTCACAATATTTACGGTTCAGAAAATTCACGGGCTGGAACGCCATCTGAAGACGCCGAAGATAAAAACAGTGAAAATGATAGCCAAGAGTCTCAGGATGAATAGTTCTAATCTGTAAACTAATTTATGTTTCAGAAACTTATTATTTTTTCTAAAATGATTAGGTATTATGATGGCATAAATAACTGGAAATGTACCTATGTATAGCATTGATTTGATATTTATATAGATTGAACTATAATAAAATAAATAAAAAATGTATGTTTTCCATGTTTTTAATGATATAAAACACAATTTAAATACAAAACGATTCAGGTACAGCAAAGTAAAATACACTGCAAACGCAATTGCATAATCTCTCATGAGATTTAGTATGTAAATTTACATCGGTTTGGTCAAATTTAATCACATTGATAATTAAATTTTATAACACTATACAATTGATTACTTATTATTAAAGTTCACCACCAACATAAAATATAACATTGGCTATGCAATAAATCAAAGATTATCAACATTAATTGTTCATATTTCACATGTCTTAATTGAAAGACTTGTTAATGACACCGTCGGTATCAATTTTAGCATGGTCTTCCATAACAGCTACCACTACATGTTGCATTTTATCAGTCGACTTCTCAGGAGGAACTCTATAAAGGCGCCATGCCCACAGAGACAACAGTAGTATTTCCAATAAGATAACGCTGGAGTTTATAGCTGAAAATATAAAATTAAGATTATTTTGGAAGCAATATTATATGTTTAGATAATTATACAGGATGATTTTGAAATGGTATTTTAGCCTTAATTCTACTGATAGTGTGCATCGTTATCAATAATCCAAACATCAGGTGGCACACACATAAACAACTTGACACACTGAATGATAATATGGCGATTCATGGAGCAAACATTTATGTAGCAGAGCTCTTTAAACAAAACCAGAAAAGCGTCCGGTTTCAACCCAAACTCTGAAAATATGCTGGTCCTATATAGACCAGTAGGTACTCGTAAGAAGAATTTCATCGATAGATATCACAAGCAAACAGTTTCAGCATCACATTGATTAGGTACTATATTGTTAACTAAATCAATATCTTCCTTGTTAAAATTTTATTTTGCCGGGCATGGCAACGTACTTATATAGCATTACTTCGCGCCGCAGTTTAAAGGTATACCTACTTGGATCAGTTAGGTAATCGCAGGGGCGGCTTTCACTTATAGATTTTGTAATATGTTCGTGTCTGACCGACCAAACTTTAGACCTTGAAGTACCTATCTACCTACTAGATCTTCCGAGTTTCAAAAATAAAGCACTAAACATGAAAATAGTTCTCGACAGTTTCCTTTTTTAAGCTTTTGTGCTTATCAAGTTCGACTATTAGATTGTCGAAAAATTAACACAGCATTTATAAATAGGTTAGTACCTACTTACTAACTTCAACTTACTATTAATTAATACGGTGGGGTGCAATGGCAAGGCACATGGGAAGGTGAAGACGTCTGTCAGGAACTTTGTGATGCCGCATTGGACCTTTATGATGATAAGTGCCAGCTGCAACACTATGAACCTAGGCCGGACCCTGCGGCCTATTGATTCCGCTGCACGAACGCACATCACCACTCCCCACATGCCTGATAGTATTGATGCAACGATAAACGGCTGCAGGAAGATGGAGCCTTGGAGATAGATCGACTGAAATAAAGACAAAGTTTACAATGCAAACCGAATTAATTTTATTCTTCAATTATTGATAATTGGCTGTCCCTAGCGTAGTAGATAACAACCTTCACATCCTAACAAACATTCACGTTTATGATAGAACCTAGTAAGATTCAGGTTCAAACTTTTTTAGTGGTCACACATAAATAAGGAAAAATTAAGTAGATACCTAGGCAAGGTGCAGGAGTTATTCATCACACTTAGGCTTAATATTATACCTATTGGGTTATTGTGCTGGCGTATATAATACAAAATTAATTAATTAGAACGAAATGTTTATTTGGGTATAGTTACCATATCCTCAGACCACATAACTAGTATAATAATGTAGATCAGCCCTTGAATCACTGGTAACTGAAGGACGAGGTAACGCAACCATTCCAGGCTTTGTCTGAAAATCAAAATAAATCACTAGGTACATAGTATAAAACAAAGTCGCTTCCCGTCTGTCTGTCCCTATGCATGCTTAGATCTTTAAAACTACGCAACTGATTTTGATGCGGTTTTTTTTAATAGAGTGATTCAAGAGGAAGGTTTATGCAGCGGCAGAAAAGCCGAGAAATTCAAAGATTTGTTCACCCGTGCGAAGCTGAGGCGGGTCGCTAGTAAGCGATAAATAAATAATCTTTATACCTATTTCAGTGTTCCATAATGCAGGGATACATTTAAAAAAAAATGTGTTGCATTTGTTTTTCCTATTGTTTAGTAATCTGAGTTGTTTTTGTTAAAATCATTAAGAAGTAGGTATACTAACCTAGTGCCACACCTGCGTTAGGTTCGGCGCGGAAAGTTCCGCGGCTGAACTATCGGTCGTAATCGTAGGTAATACGCTTTCGGCTGACGTGTAATAAATAGAGTCATAGGTACCTAATATAAATAAAAAACACTGCGAGCGTTTAGCGGAACGCTACACTAGGATATATGAATTCAAAAAATTCAATCATCTAACGTGAAACTGCCTGTCCGTGAAAAGTTATGTATGTGCGTGGTTCAGTACCTTATAAATAAACTACAAGCAACTCAATTCAATATTATTATTGATGTTCAACAATGTTTTCTAATGCTATGTTAATAGTTCACTGAACATTAATGAGTTGAATTCGTTGAACTATACCAACAGTAAGTAGGTAGGTCAAAGTCACACGCAACGACGCAACGGACCCAAACGTGCCGAAACTAAGAAATTAAAAACAGCTAATTGTTTATCTTTTCTATGTCCTTGAGCTACCATAAATGGTGTAATCTTTACAGCTAATTCCACTAAAAGCCACACATAAGCGGTTTAATTTCGTGATTACATAAATTACTTTATTACAAAGCCAGTAAGGTAGGACCGGCAAGGACTTTCTATCATCAACGATGGTCTCGCGATAATTACTCTCATCGCGTACCATGTAAGTTCTGATATATATGCGAAATGAGATAGGCGACAGATATTATTCTATATTCTGTATCTGACATTCATGGTGATTTGTTAATCTATTCTAAGACACAAGCTGGTTGCAATATATCGGTAAGCAAAGACTAGTTAGGTAGCTAATAGGTACTTTATTACGAAGAGACGTTTCTAATTCATATTATTCTATTCGTTCTAATAGAGCACAAGATTAAAAAGGGACAATCAATATGTATGCTTACAATGTATTTATTTAACGGGGAGCACTATACATATAGGGACATAGATTATACACTAACGGTGTTCACAATCATATTATGGTGACAACCCACCATTAAACTTTGAGGAGAAAAATTAATGCGCCCTTGCAACAGAAACTATTTGCCGAGTATTCGAGTACAAACACGGCACTGTCTATTTTTTATTATTGAGGAGACGGTACTGGCTACCGAATCAGGTCAAGGTTTCCAAAAATACAGAACGCGTGTACAAAATGTAAAGGAGAAAGCGGTTCAAAATTAACTTGCAAGATTTGTCCCAAACATACCTACTAACATACAAATGAAGAAATACAAGTTTGCCTAAAAATATGTAGTAGTATTGATTTTCAAATGACTATAAAACAACTTAATGGTAATTATTTCTGAATCTAATAATATCTCGGAATGTTCAATCTGATCCACTTGTAGCCTTATGCTTATGATGAAGTGTCACTTTAAAAGATTCTGTAGAAAATATTTCGAACACTAGCGCCTACGTACTGATAGTAAACTACACTACTTGCGGATAAAATATCACCAGAAATATTTGTGAGTGGGTACTTCCCATTAATCAATACACTTTTACCACCTTTTACCATGTATACTGACAGGTAATTTGTAAAAAAAAATAACTATCTGTTTTTGTATATCAAAAAATACCTACTACGAGTATTATTGATATAAGCTACGTACCAATCATACAAGGTGTGGTTTTGCATGTTCGCTATTTAGATTATTAGAACACGAATCAGTAAAAATATGCATTTTTGGCATTAAGTATGCATTTTAATTCTCATAACACATATCTACAAGGAGATCAAGGCTTGAGTAAATAAGTTAGGCTGGGCAATCGTGCTACATCAGCCTTGCTATTATTCCCTGCGGAGGCTACTTTCCAGTGGTGAAATAATGTAGCTTTTCCCGGAAAGTAGGTACAATATGAAATAATAACATAAATGTAGAAGATAGAGCATGGCACTATGGTTTACTTACACCATACCTATCAATACAAAAAAAAACCCTCATGATTTTGCAGCAATTTTATTATATGTATTTGTAAACACAGTTATTCCATTCCATTTTTCCAGATAATCAGAATTGTGTAGTCTATCGAATCTAATGGATTTTTTATACATTGTTAATGAAAACTACTTCTGGCAACTGAGTAGGTTGAAATTACTATAACTAATTAATAGACACCCAGTAACAAGCCACTTAAGAGAAGTCCAGTGTCGACTGCTGAGTCATAATCATGTAGGATCTACAAGAGGACACCTGAGTTCCACTACTACAACGCTTACTCAAGTGCCAATTATTATTATTTATTATTGCCAAATGTCCTCGATAAAATTAAAGATAGTAAATAAGAAAATAAAATCGTGCACGCAATAAAAGCTAATCCCATAATAAAAGTGGCTCTACATGACAAACCCAACATAGGTTTCAAAGAAAAGCCTTCTCAAAATATTCACCAACAAGTAAACAATAATATTGCAGACATTGAGAAAGCGCAATCTTAAATATGAAAGTGGATAAAACAATGGCTGTCTAAACTAGCTGTTTCCCGCGGTTTCATCCGCGTTCCTGGGTTAAAATGCATAAAAACTACATTACTTACTTCCGAACTTTTGGCCTAGGAAGAACACAGCAGGGCCAGCAGCAACATGGCATTACCCTTGTTTCTAATCTCATTCCTGCTGTACACCTGGAATGTGAAAATATTGTCATTTCAGTCGCACGTATTATTTGCCACATTTAATGAAAGAGATAAATATATTTACCTCACTATTTGTTCAATTCCCCCGCATTCCATAATTATCAATAGAAAGAAATGGTACATGGCCATCATCACTGCCTCTTGTGCTATTGCCTCAGCCAATACCCGAGCTCTTGGTACTAGAATGGCTAAAAATGCTGTTGCAGCTACCAACTGAAAAAGAAATTTAAATAAATTATGATTTTAAATAAACATAATTGGGTATGTATGGAACATCATATTGTCTAGAAGCCTAGAAGCCTAGAAGACTTAATTAAATTATCAAAAGTAAAGCTTGTGAATAAAATGCTGGGATAAAGATAATGAGTTAGTAATAAATATACTGATAGCTGTGAAACAAAAGAAAGCCAGCTAAATGCGAATAGCATCACACAATATAGATAAAAGGATAAAAGTAATAATTTGACACCCTTGGGAATAAAACAAAAATAAACCAAAGTTATAGGTACATTGCATTGTCCTCATTAAAATACACATTTCAATTGACTCCCACGATATTGCAAATATGATTATTTATTACTTTAAACCATGTCAAGTACACAAAACTATGAAAATTTTAATTTGAATACTAAATTGCTGAGTAATTAATAAATTGCAGTTGCTATTGTCTACAGTTATTCACCTACTAAGCAGCCCTGTTTGTTTACTCTCATTAAATCGATAACGATCGATTCATGTTTGTGAATTTCATTAATATTGACTTAGGTATTCTGATGTTTTTTTTACTTTCCGATAGCTTATCGATAGACGTTTTGCCTCATAAACTAAATTATATATAAACTATCTAAGAAACTTGGTATACGTCCGGTTAGAAAACCGGACGAGTGCAAGTCTGACTAGCGCACCCAGGGATCCGTAAAGATAATTTCCTAAAAACTATAAGTACGTAAAGAACTATTATCATATTTTTTTCAAAATTTTAGTTTAGCCCCAGTAGTTTGAGATAATGGTCAATTTTCGCCGTAACTTCAAAACGAATATCATTAAATTATTTAAAAAAATATCTGAGATTCTCAAAATGAGCCTTTTCTTGTGATATGTCACACGACATAAGTAGTTTGCAAAGCTTTATTTTTATTTCCTAATTTACCCCCTAAAAGTGGTCCGCATTAAATTTATTTACGTATTTGAGTCACCGCATAAAATTATAACGTTCACCGACTTACATACATTAGATATGTGTACCAAATTGTACTGTGACAGACAGACACACGAGTGTTATATCCTATAAGGGTTACGTTTCTTTCCTTTTAAAGTACGAAACCCTAAAAAAATGTAAAACAAAAAATTTGCTCAAGATTGCATCCATGCGGACGTATCAAGAAGACTGGAAGCATTTTCACGGTGAATGACAATATTGATCCGTTGGCAAAGTGAGGTAATGCTAATCGTATAGATTAAATCGTTTAATTAAACGATTATATAGATAGGATGTTTCCATATTTATCGTCATAACTTTGCTTTCTATGTACCTAGAGCTATTTATTGATTCATATCATGACCACATTGACCTACGTTGTTAAATACCTACAGGTGGGTAAAGTTTTGAAGACAGAGACTTGGCAAAATAATGTAAAGCCTGAATAAATAGGCATATCTTCTACAAGAAAGCTACATCCGTCCATGGGATTCGTGCATCTCTACATCCAAAGGTACACACAAAAAAAGATTTTATTTTAGACATCACTCGGTATGAAGTGCTATAGAAGGGGTCATCAGACAACAATACAAGTTAGTGCTAATCTTACACAAGCAGATTTTTTAAACATTCACTAAGTATGCCCTATGTAAATCTATGGATAAACACTTGCAAATTTCTAATTAGCAAAGAAAGTTGTATTTCTTGTTTTTGTTTCAAATTTGGCATGTTGAGGCCATCAGAGAGCTGTGTTCGTCGCCACTTCGCCATTGCGTTACGAAACAGACCGCTGCGTGACGCAATAATGACCGGGTGTCTTACAACGACTCTTACCCTACTTATTACACTGAGACTTGCAAAATACTTGGAGAGATACGTCATAATCATAGTTAATATAAGTTAATTTTGAGCACGATATTATTATAATCGAAAAGAAGTAGGTATTGCGATAGTCTCAGCATGTAAGTAGTCTAGAAAACATCTTTGATATTCAAAAATATAATTCATCTTCAGATAATATCATAAAATTGATTTGCTCCTAAGTGTATTTTCACACGTTGATATATTATATTGAATATTAAAATATCTACACAGATTTACAATGTACCTAGAGCCCTAGAGCTACTTGATAAACCAAATTCAAAAAAATACATGTAAAAGACATCATCGCGTCTGTAATCTTGTCCGATATAAAAGAAATAGGTAATATGAGGTTATTGGACAAAATTGTAGTTATTTTTTAAACACGAAGGTACCTACATAATAGACACGCATAATATATACTTATACATAACTATTACATTTACAATACAACTATTATTTATTTGTTCGACTTTCCTGTTCAGCGAATCTAATAAAAACAAGGAAATAGTTACCAACAGGTCTATTTTTATGCAAAAAATATTAATAATATAAACAAGCACGTTAAAATGGAATAAAATATCCCATTGCAGTCTATATTTTTTACCTTTTGCTTCGAACTAATATTGCGAAAAAAAAATGTACAAACATGGTCTACTATTTTCAATTCAATTCAATCCAATGTAAATTCACAGAAAAAATTGATAACATTTTATTTCTTTAGATAGCTGTAAAACAACCATTTAACCTAAATCTATAAGTAAGTAGAATAATTACAATGCCTACATACATTAGTTTTATTAGGTACTAAATTTGGATAAAGAAATACAAGTAGTCGAGTAGGTCGAACTTATCAATAGCAGTCATAGAGTAGAAGGGCGTAGGTACCCAGGTAAATCAGAAAGCTCTGGGTCCTAAACGTTCCTAAAGCTTGTTTTGCTCTATGTAACATATGTTGTATATAATTATACTTAAAAAAAATATTGATCTCTAAGTAAACTTCAATTGAGACTTCAATAATAAAAAAATTACTTTATTTCAAATTCGCGGGTGAGACTGCGATGCGAAAGGTAGTCTTATAATAAAACAATACAATTTTATTACGATGTGTGCACTTGATATCTCGTTATCGTAATATTATACCTATATTTATTCACCAACTACCATATAAATAAGCTTCAAATCTGAATTATCTTTAAACAATGATTACTTTGATATATCAAGTATTTGCAAATGACTCTCTTTTCCGCGACTCTACAAAATTATTGACAGATCAAAGTTGTAGGACACTATAGATCTCAACCTTATTATTTTCTAGCTAGCTAGGGTCGGTGAAGGAGGACGCGACGTGGGGCAATACGCACATGTAGGTAACTAGAGATGTTATAGTTGTGTGATGCTTTCTGATATAGGTCAGTGAGAAGTAAACATAGACCACGCATCTATTTTTGAAATAAAAAAATATTTTTTTTCGACATCCAAATACCCTAAGGCCCACTTGCACCAATGTCGAATAGCCACACAGGTTTAATATGTCAATTTGACAGTTTCTATAAACTAATTCTGTCGTATAGCCATATTTAACTCGTGCTCGCGCTATTCGACGTTAGAGTAAGTGGGCCTAAAAGCAATAAAGTATATTGCTTAATTAAACTTGGAGTCAGAAGATAGTTAGAAATAAAAATATAAACCGAAATGTAATTTGTCAGTTATCAAATATGTAAATAAAAAGGTAAAAAATTAATCAAATAATTTTTATTTCTTTGTGACTTTTTTGTTGGTATCATTCATAATTTTATTCTTCGAAATCTATTTACATGTACAATAAAAGACGTGGAACATTATGAGGACGTGGGTGCGGGGCACGATGGGGCCGGGCCATCTTGCCTATTATAGTAGACCATTAAAAAATTAATTGTCCTAATTTGAAAAAAATAGTTGATGGACTTTTAAAGTAAGTAGGTAAATAGTGATATTGTACACACATAAACAACACGTACTGCCAAGTTATCAAAGGATTAGATTGATTGTCAGCTATGTGGACACTGCTCTCATACCGCGTGTGCGGATTTTGATGATGTCGACTCCGAAGAAATTTACATTCGCCTATACTCCGTAGCCAAATAACGAAAAAGTTCGTACTCCATCGTAACCCGGGCACTATGGTGTTTTCGTAAAGTTGTGTTTAGGTACATTGTAATAATAAGTTAATGTGCATACGCGTTATGATTGATACTTAGAACTACGTATATTTCTAATATGGTTTCCCTTTGCGTCCCCGCCTCACGAATATAGGTAGGTCAATACGATATTTTATAAATAATAGTTAAACTTTCAGAGCCTTGATTTTGGTAAAATATTATTAACTTAGAGACGTTTATACAAATCTTTATACAAACTTACTGGGTAAACCGCAACAACAACGGCAACATGTGTTATGCATTCGCGCCAATGGTGCAATGCTGCACGCAATGTGACTACATATAAGGTACATATAGTAGCGAGGATCAGCAATCCGCACGACCACAGCACCCATGCATATACATCAAGACCTGGAACCAATAGAATACAATTTAAATATTTATTTATGGCCAAGCCAAATGAGGTCTTCTTATTGAGGACATTAGAAGAGTATTAGACCGTTGGGAACCAACAAGGTCACGCCTGAGTTATCTTGGGAACCAAATTCTGCTGAATTTGTGAGACATTTAGTATTCTCACTAAGGCTGAGATCTATAGAGCGTACTTAGACTTTGCTCAGACTTTACCTTACAAAGTCGGTATCGTGTGTGCTAAGCAAAGCCTAAGTGCACCTAATTGACGACTTACCAAAAACTTGGATACAAATTAAAACACACAAATATTTACTTTATTACGTAGGTTTATACCCTAAGTAAAGTCTAAGCACGATATATCTATAGATATATATAGCTCTATAGAACTCAGCCAAAACTTCTTGCCGGATCCTTCTCAATAGCATCTTATGTGGATCTAAATTAATTAATGAGTTGTTGTCTTTGATTTTGAAATATGTATCTCTCATATTGCTGATAGTGTAAGTACGTAGTAATAGCATATACAAAATTTAAGAGGTAATAATTAGTATTCTTTGGTAGACGGTCTCGTACTGCTGAAGATGACTCGTTGAAAGATTACGCTAACAAAAGAGAATAACCTTTAAAGCTCAGTGACTTACAGATTCTGTAAAAGATCCATGTAAGTAATGGCGCACCCAAAGTCATTAAGATAAGGGCAAGGTGTATTTCCTCTCAGTTGTTAAGTTCCTTTAAAATTTAATTTCTTTACCCAAGGCCTTTCCATTGCCAATTTTACGTTATTCAGCTGTTTAAATGATGTGATCGCCTCGAACGAGATCATTGGTTGTCATTTGTTTTCTTTGGAAGAATCTTTTCAATTTCTAATGTACTTTTATCTATGAACTAGTTAATATTGAAAACACCATGAACTTGTGACCTAATCATGTTCAATTGTTCTTTTTATAGGTTAGCTCACGTCATTCATTAGCAATAGAGCCGTAACACACATCCGTGTTAATCTTACCTATTATTACTTAATTCAACGGAATATTGTTACGATAACTTCCCTGTAGGTGTTAATATTTTATAATACATGAAATTTTTAAATCTATAACGAAAATAGGGTAGTAATAAAACTACTTTGTTAGTTATTACAACTTTTGTTAGTAGGCAATTAGGTATTTAGTATGTAGGTTCATCCGTAGAATCAGCAACCAATTATAAATAAATAGTTCTAATTATAAATTTATTTACAACAAATCCTGTATTATATATATTTTCTTGTCAACGATTCGACCGGAAACTTAGTTTGGTATAAAATTTTTACTTCTTTCTGCGCTTTACTTCACCATATTATTTATTGGAGCTTGAAATTATCTTCCGCAATAGAATACATACGCTCTAATTCCTCTACTGCTTAGCAATATGTAACGTGTGTAATATTTCTTTGAAATTAAAAACTCCAATGATTGATTTGGGAAATCTATACTCTACCCTCGATCAATGAAGACTCCTTATTTTGTCTTTGTGTCTTTGTGTTTGGTAAACGGTTCTACGATTACGTATTTTCAGCAATATATAAGTTGGTAAGACTACAATATTGTATTGCATAATTTTTGACGGTGGTTAAACATCAAGGTCTTCGCTAAACCACTCGAGGCAGGTACCTATATTCTCTAGAGTTAACTAACGGCTACTGTAGGTATTACAATAATTAAAAAATATATATATATTATATTTAGGACAAGGTAGTGTACACTGACGTCCACTAGCTTGTCCTAAATAATATTATGTGCATTGAAAGTGGCCCTAACAGATGCCTGTGGCCTTTCCCAAGTTCATTGACCCGATAACATTTCCAGGACAAAAAGATGGGAGGTCAATAAAGTTAAAGAAGGGCTTCTAACATAAAAAAGTGTAATTTTTATTTACAATAACAAACAAACAAGCAAACAAAAACAGAATACTTGAATTAAAACTAAATTAAAATGTAACTAATTTTGGGTACCTATATTATACATTACATTATATCGTACCAAAAGAGATCGTACTCAATTTCGAAAACTATAATAATTTCAGTAGGTAAGTATATACACCGTCTGTTTTGATGTTGAAGGAAGAAAGTTCCAGGTATGGGGGGGGGGGCCTTTGAATAAATAATAAATTTGTAGGTATTGTACATGCTCTAAAGAAATTTTTTCGGGTAGGCCCGATGACAAACCTTAGTCAAACATACGCGCAACATCATAAATGGCAATTATAATGAACTAGCTGTTCCGCGCAGTTTCACTCGCGTTCCCGGGATAAAAAGTAGCCTATAACCTTCAGGAATAATGTAGCTTCCTATTAGTGAAAGAATTTTTCAAATCGGTTCATTAGTTTCTGAGCCTATTCAATGCAAACAAACAAACAATCAAATCTTTCCTCTTTATAATATTAGTATAGATATATGGAGAAAAATGTTGTAGGTATCTATTATGGTACACTAGTATAAAGTGATCTGAGTGTGTTATGGTCCCAATTGTTGAGAGCAACACGGAACGAAAACCTAGGTAGGTACTTATAGATAACTGTGGATAGATCTTTAGATAGAATTTCAAAAATGTCATTAAAATCTCAAAATGACTGGTGAGTAATTAGGTATAAGATGTAAAAACAGTAAAAAATAAAGTATGGGGTGTAAAATTCTGAACAGTTAATGTTAGTAGGATTTTATTAAAAAATCATTGGTTTCAATAACGTAGGTACTAAAAAAAGTAAAGTTTTTGAGATAACGGTTACACCCAATTTTGAGTTTAGCTGAGAGATATAGAAAATACAAACGAATTTATGTAGTCAATAAAATTAATATTGAGTAAGCGTAATCCCAACAACTGAACCCTTCATTTTGAGTCGTCCGATAAGAAGTTTGTAGGTTTTTTTAATAATTACATACCTCTACGTTCCGAAAGGCTAACCCATTTTTAAACGAGTATATTATGTAGGTACTATTTACCAAAGAGGATTTACCAAGGAGACATTTTACTGTTTACATAAGCCAGTTCCAATGATCATGCAATTATTAAAGCTAACAACTTTACCTGCTAAGTAAGTACCAAAATCAGGTTGAAGGCTATAGCTATGGCACAGAAGCGTTGTAGTATTTATTGCTTGATTCGGCTCAGGAAATGCTTTGTCAGCACTTATGTGGCGAGCCGTAAGAACTCTTGCCCCGCTACTCGATTCACTTAAAAGATCCATTTCTATTCCACTTTTCTAATGTCCACGTAAATTTAAAATTATATAAATAAAAAGATTAATTCATAACATGTCCGAATAATTATTTGGAAATAGAATTTCACTGAATGCACTGCTTGGTATTATTTTAAAATACGCGCGCCGGACGCGTTCACGGAGCGAGCGTCATCTGCGTTAACTGCCGGTTAGTGCATGGTCGCGCCCGTTCACTTTCTTTCGACATTTTGGTGGGCCGTCTGCGCAATCCATATAATATATAGTGTTGTGTTCATCACTTGCATGAACCTCAATATACCTTTATATTTCTCGTCTGCTCCATCACTACTATTGAATCATACTGGAATTCGTATTTACACATGATAATAACGGATAGTACTTATAAAAGATAACAAGTAAGTACGATAAGATAATAGTACCTACGTAGATACTCATTAAATTTCTTTTTTATGTAGGTACCTATTGTTTTAATTTGCTTGCATTTTCATTT
This sequence comes from Tethea ocularis, assembly GCA_963555595.1. Taxonomy (NCBI): domain Eukaryota; kingdom Metazoa; phylum Arthropoda; class Insecta; order Lepidoptera; family Drepanidae; genus Tethea; species Tethea ocularis. The sequence goes on along the minus strand of OY741972.1, from coordinate 4,383,029 downwards.
AACCCACTCTCACCGTGGTAAATTGGTAATGCACATGTTTTATGATTGCCATTTATCTTAATAGTAGGTAGGTAGTAAGTAAACGCTACAGCATCCTGCAATTTGGTAAGATTTTTGATAACGATGTACACGATCTACAATATTCGACTTAATATACCCAACAAATATCACCCGTAGACACAGCTAATATTTTGTATAATGTACCTACCAGCTCGCTTCATGTAAAGTGGTGGGAATTTTTGTTCGCGTTCCGTTGTGGATATTGTTATAGCTACTTAGGTCTTTAAAAAATATATACCTAGACCGTAAAACTCTCTCTTATATTTTGTTTTATGTCCGATGTCAATAATAGGTGGTGATTTTTTAATCACCGACCAAATTAAGGGAACAACCCTGAAATCACGAAAAAAAATTCTAACTTTTCATACATTTTGACCGAACAAGATTGATGTTTTGTATAATTCTAATTCTAATTATATAAATGGAATTAGGCATACATTTCCGCATGAAAGGTGATGCGCACGTCAATGTGTCATGCCACTTGTGTTTTCATACAAACCAAACGTTACACAACAGGTGCAGACATACCTACCATTAGATGTAGATAGATGCGACGTTTCGTATCTTATAATTATGGTGTTATATGTCTGCACGAGGCGGTGCGAATTGGCGTACATGACACAGAATAATGTAAAATAATAACTAATACATACATACATAATTTGATGATAATTACCACTATTTAATAATTTTACCCCATTATTGAGGTGAAACCAAAACAGTCAGTAGGTATATAGGTATGTCCGTCCTTATGTTGCGTTAATTAATTATTTATCGTACACTGGAATAATTAGTAAAACGTAAAACAATCATTTATGTTTTCACTGCCATCTAGTGCGAAATTATATTCCCACCTCGTAATTCATTCGTAAATAAAATGAGTTTACTACTCACCGCTAGATGTCAATGCAGTACGCAGTACTGTATTAGCACAGAGCTATTAATACACAAACACCAAGAATAGAAAAAAAATATGTTTACCTCCTTAATCAACTAGTCCATCCAGTTCAATAAAAAAATTAATTAGGTGTTTATTTACATAATTTATCGACAAAGATTGTAGAATTTCGCAACAGATTTATCAAAAAAAAATCGCTTACGTACAAAAAACCTTGCTTACATAATATTATTGTATTGAGTATGGTATAAAAGATTATGTAGCGCATAGGGACATTGTTTAACAACAGGAAAAATATAATAGTGAATTATTGTAAATTCCACATACGTAGTACTTAGTACACATTGTGCGTATTATATAAAAGTAATTAATTGCTTACATAACCTATAAATTGTGTGAAAAAAATAACTCTTCACACAATTCACAATGCTATCAATTTATTTCGAGGAGAGAAAGGGAAAAACGCGAAAAAATATTTTTACACAAAAAATATTTAGTAGTTAGGTATCTACCTATTTTATATAAGTACTTGTAACAAAAAGGGCGCTAAGATGTTGATGATTGCTAAATTTTATTCTGGGATGTAGGTAGGTATATACGCAATAAATTAAACATTAATTAACATTCTAGGGTTATATAATGACAAGTTGAAATTAAAAAATGCGTAATATTATTTTATGCTTATCTTTCATTATACGAAGGTCAAACTCGATGACGTCTTTGGCCCAACTTATCAAAATATAGGTATGTATCCGCGGATTTACTCGCGTTCCAGGGGTAAAAAATAACCTATGTTACTTTCCTGCTATCTGGCTAGCTATATGCCAAAAATATTTCTAGATTTTAATAATATACCTAAATAAAAGTAGTTGAGTGTAAGACAGATAAATTTAAGATCTAATCTTAATTGTCTGAGGTATATAAAAATACAATGACAAGTTAATTCTTATTCATAGATTTTAAAGAATTCTTCAAAATATACATGTTGTAGAAATTAACACGTGTTCTTATTTCTACGATAAAAACGTAGTAGGTATCAATTGACTGTGATTTTTTATGTAAACACATAGTAGGATTCATTGTGTTGTCTGGAGCTGACTTTGAATAGATGTTTACAAAATGTTCTACCACTAAATAGATATACCTAATATATTATTATCAATTAGTATGTTATATCTTATCACGCCTTAACATTATTTACCAATACCAAAAGTAAAGGGTGATGTTTTCAATGTTTAATAACCCTTGTTATGCTGTATACTGAATAGAAAGCAGTAATAAGCGATAGTTTTAATCGCCAAGACATATTATTTGCAAAATAATATAAGTGTAATAAAAAACATGGTTACAGAAAGCAACGGTTGCACTATTTAAGAGTCAACGACTCCATCTAGCAGCCACAATGTTATGATTTAACTACATAGTTACTTTGTAACTATATCAGATTTCTTGATTTTAAAATAAAATCATATTTAAGATATTGGACTTGATCAATCGCTCTGGGAATGACCACCATTATAGCTTATTAGGACTTACTGTGTTCCATGGTAACATAGACTTTCAATTATAATAGGAAGTCTTGGAATAAATAAAAAAAATCATATACATACCGTATTTGTTATATATAATAGACTTATCTTATACATATTATAGATATTTTGCCCGAGCGAGACGTACAAATTATTAATCTCAAACTTCGAGAATACGTTCATAACATTATGTTAAATACATTTTACAAAAAATGTAGTACCGACATTATCTGATTTCCATAGTAGCTTGGGATATAACAGAAATTATATATGATAGTCATGAAAAATATATATTACTGTACAAAACACTAGTGATTCTTTAAACTATAAATATATACCTACGCAGGTACGAAGGATATAATATGTAATATCTTTCAGGTTTCTATAATAACCACTACTTGACACTACTACCTACTACTGACTACTTTAAAAAAGTCAAGCCATGACCAAAATAATCACAACATAACAAAACGACGTTGATGTGTTCATAGTCTGGGAAAAAACCGAGGGCAACGTCCGTTTTTAGCTTTGGTTCAACGAAACAGTCAGTAAGTAAATTATACCTACTACTTACATATCGTCATCATCTTGTTCATCGTATTTATGTAGAAAATGCCTCTTGCTGAGTCAGTGTGTTATGATAGATTTGATAACTTTTTAATTTTTACAAGAAAATACCTTCTATTTATATATTAATATAGTTAAAATATGAATTATTATTGATTAAGAAGTTTTTGAATAATCAATCACAATCAAGACAATCTACAGTTACCGGATAAATATCTTTAATTTATAATATACCTACACCCATCTGCCTAGCTAGTGTGCTATACAATTTTATTTAATCGTAAATAACTCAAAGGTGACTTTTATTATTAATTACTCGGTCACCTACCTGTCTGCGGATTCTTAAAAAGCTTTTCTTGTTTCCGCCAGCCAGACCGTTCGACTGTTCGACTGACCGGACCACTAACACAAAGATAACACCGTTCATTTTACAGGCATGTCGAGTCTGTGTGTTTATTTACGTCCATCGTATTGTTTGTACACAGCCCGGCACGACTGCGCATCTGGCTACGTCATTACCCCTCCCCGTTTCCCCGCGGAGACCTGTCTTTCCTACGCTGGGGTCGAGCTGGCTCACTCGCTCATTCATTCGGCATTTGCAAACGTTGTTGCGCGCCGCCCACTGTGCCGGTGAATTTTCTAGTCCCTTTTAAATCAAACTTAATTTAATCTTTCTATCACTCACTATGTTGAAAGAGAAGTCTAGATACGTCAGTCGTCATACTTCAGATGAAGAAAGGCGCCCGCTAGCCTCTAGCAGATTACACGCAATCGAAGAGCTCACCCTTGGCCTAAAACAAAAGCTTCACCTGCAGGCTCGAGCCCGAGCTGCACCGTACTACATTAGAAAGCAAGAACCAGTGGATCTAGTTGAGAGGTTACTAGAGGAAGGTGCCCTTGTTGCTGAAGCTGTCCGGAGGCTACAAGAAAAGGAACAATCGTGTCATCAGATATCTGTAGATTCATAATTTATAAACAAAACATTTTAATTGTGAAAGTGTGGAACGTGTTGTGAAATCGCTTGTGTGTAAGAAACGTGTCGGGTTACAATGGTGCTATATGCGGAGAGCGTGCGAGAGAGAGATGGCCAGCAGTGACGTGTCGTACGCGACATCGAGTCACGAGAACGAACCAAAATGGCCGCGCTTACTCTACAATCATAATATTTATTCTTCGTTTTATAGTGACCTTAACTGATCATGATCAAAGTACTGAATGACGTAACTAGCCTTTAGTATTTTTAAGCGTTCTTATTTCTATAATAATTACAGTTTCACGATTAACTTTCGCATTAAGACATTTCCATCGTATTAAATTAGCTAATATGAAGACAAGTATAATTCAAGAGCTTTAACTATTGTTTATGTAATTATTTAAACTATTCTCTAGCTAGAAAATCTCCGTAGTATTTCGAAAATAAGTAAAGCGGTTTTTACTATTGTAAACAATAACCTAATCTACCTACTTTTTATTATTATATAAGTAAAGTAAACAAAACACCTGCATAGATTAATTATTATTATTATTATTGCTACACGTATTTTAAATACCATAGAAATAATGTTAACTCTCATGCAAATAGGTCATTTTAAAGATTTTAGAAGCTTTCCAAAAGTGATTGTAGAGTTAACAGTACGAGAGACTGCGCAAGTACAGTTAGGTACTTCCTCGCATTTTGTAGTTTAGGGAAACAAAAGTGTCGCACAATGCGATTTCAAATACTATCTGTTGTAATTGTCAGCGTGCAACTTAGACAATTCGTAGTAAATTGTAGTTAAGTATGTATTTAAAATAATATTCCTATCTTATCTTTATTTTGTCAATGTAGCAACTATGTACAATAGTACCAAAATGGTATAAAAATCATTGTATTGTAATGTTACATTTGTGCATGTTTTAGTGCATTTTGTGATTTTTAGATAGTTTAATTTATCGTCGATCTTGTGATTTAGATAAGAGTTAATTAATAAATGGGATGTATTTCAATAACAAAATATTTTGAATTACATTGCGAAATTTAAATCTGTACAAATTACTGAAAAAATAGCAATCTACATTCTTAAATGTAAGATCTATTTTTCGTCTATTAAAATTATGGTTTCAATTAAAATAATTTTTATTTCGTAATTGCACGCTACATCCAATAAAATAAGTCAAACCCAAGGAACATAATATTCACTAACGAGAGAAGTCAAAATTAATAAAGTTAGTGATATAGGTAAAGCTTTAAAAATATTTTATGTGGTACATTATTTTATTTACCTCTAATCTAAGGCCCAATTGCACCAGGGTTGTGTAGCACTAACCCACGGGTTGAATACCTATGTTAATTTGACAGATTGTCAAGATTACAATCCTAATGTTTTGTAACCGAGGAGATTCTCTATACAAATTCTGTCACATCCATATTTAACCCGTTGATTAGGGCTATACGACGTTGGTGCAATTAGGCCTAAGATAAATTTCATTTCCTTTTCCGACAATGTAAAGTCATGTATCACCGTTGTAACGTACCGATCATTCTGCAGGCTTTCTAACGCCTATAATAGTCACCAATTCAAATTGTTACATACTAAATAATATAAATATGTTAACAACATGCAGACAATATCGCTACTAATTTAATTTTACTCTGAAAAAGCAGGCCCCTGAACTTACTGTGAAGTCACAGTTAAATCAGCATGTTGATATAATTAGGCCTACCTACATATGTAAAGAATAGTGATTACTTACTTTTACCAAAGAATAAATAATATATAGGCTTTTACCACACTTTTTACTATGAATAATTGATTCTTGCTGTTTTTCTTCTATCAGTTGAATGAAATCATAAATAAAGTGTAAGCACGCCATCTAGCGTCCAGTAGCCCTGCCTGGCTGGACACAGCCAGCCATACCAATTTTATCACACAAAAGTACTATTTATAGCATTTTGAACTTAAGCTGTCTCTTTCTATAATACATAATCGAATATTATCCATCTCATGTCACATAATGATGCATGGTCTTTGGAACCAAATTTGACGTTCGTTCGTTTGTTTGTTTATCAATGACGTATTTGACTGGCTGGCTGGCTGTCGGTGTCGACCAATCAATCAAAATATTTTGAAAAACATTCACTCCTACTAAATAATTAATATAATTAGACCATTATACTAGTAATAAAATCAATCTAATGATAAGTTATAAGTTTTTTATAAATGTAAGTAGAAAGTGCATATTCAGCAGCATAAGGTTTAAGCGCAATCTAGTGATCAGGAGCTTATCTTATCAAGTGCCCTTTGTCTTATCATCTCTGTATAAAAATAAAAACTGGCTAACAACAAAATCAGGGTTCAGTTTATCAGTAAAAATGGCAACAACGTGGTCGATGGGCCCAGGAACATTGGAGGTGCCTCTTTCGCTGTTTGCTACGAATAGAAGGAGGCTAGCTGATAAGCTAAAGAGTGGCCAAATAATCATACTACAAGGCGGCGACGACATCAACCACTATGACACCGACGTGCAATATGTGTTTAGACAAGTAAGCAAACTCTTGTGTTCTCATTATCATGCATATTAATTTGTATATAAAAGCACATCTTGTAAGGATGTCAATAAATTTACCTATTTATTCACTCTAATCCAAATATGCAGCTATCTTATAATGTACCTCAGGCTTTTACATCATGAGTAAACTTGTTTCACTAGTATGTAAGTATGATGATAGGGGAAAAATGGTGAACATGGCATGTACTCACTGACCACAACTAGCTTACTAGCCATAACAATTTTGACTGAATCTAAGAAATGACTTCAAACCATAACTGAACAATACTTTCCTATCTAGGAGGCATACTTCACATGGGTATGTGGTGTACGTGAACCTGGCTGTTTCTTTGCCCTGGATGTAAGCAAAAACAAAGGTCACTTGTTTGTACCTCGTCTACCAGAAGAGTATGAAGTGTGGATGGGGAAACTCCACTGCTGTGATGACTTCAGAAACATATATGGAGTTGATGAAGTTCATTTTGTTGATGAGGTAATTTGAATTCATTAATGATTAACCAGTTTATTTAATGTTATGGATGAGGCACAGGTCATAGTCAGAAGGTATGTAGATATATAGATTTAAAAAAAAGTATATTTTTGGACATTAAAATATTAACGTTTTGTTTCTCAGCTCAAAGATGTCCTCAAAAGCTTAAATCCTGAAACTCTTTTGACATTGGTAAGACATTTTCATATTATATTTTAATTATTCAATTTAAAATTTGAAACTTATTACTTAGATATTTTAATTAATTTTACAGTGTGGTACCAACACAGACAGTGGACTTATTGCCAAAGAGGCAGAATTTGAAGGGATAGATGAGTAAGTAATATTTATTTACTAATCATTTGAAATACCTATTTTACTGTTTATCAACATGTTAAATTATTGTTTACAGGTTCAAAGTAGATAATGAGACATTATTCCCCATCATAGCTGAGCTGTAAGTATAGGTATAATCCTTATCAATAAACATAATAAATAATATATCTAAAAAAATTACAATATGGCTCCTTAACTTACTTAATAAATTATCTTTGTTATCTGGTTGTTGCAACATAATAATATATTATTATCACAATTTGAATACACGTAGGTACATACATAAATATCAATATGTTAGCTATTATCATAACTATTTTGCTTATGATCTGAATAACAATGTAAACTATTATTACTATAAAAGTATAATTACAGGTGTTCTCCACATCATTAAATTAGTTTACTTGGTCGCCGATAGTATTCAGAGAACATAAAAAGACACTTTGTAAGGTTTACACCATTTTATTCATAATTATAACTATATTATAGGTAAGTAATAGATCCTAGGTTTTAAGTACATGCACCTTTCTGACTTCATTTAACAGAAAGAGGCTACCTATCTTAAAACCTGGATTTATAATTAATGCAATTTTAAAGCTTGTTCAAAATAAGGAATAGTACCTAACCTACATGAAATCATTTAGAAATATAATAATTTTATAACTTCTTCAACCTTAATAAAACAATGTGGGTACTGCATGTACATTAATATTTTTGAAAGCTTCTCATTAATTGTTAGAAAGCATTAATATTTTGTTGTTACAAAAGCTTACTAGATGGCACTACTAGTATATTACATCGCGCTATAATTATTTTCTTTCACAAATACATAAGGTCTGAGAATATGCTGTAGTGTGAGTTTCATTATTATATCAAGTTGTGTGTATTACGTGGTGTTTTTATTTGTAGTAGTGAGTGAAGCAGTTCCCTAGTGTGAGTAATTTCTACATGGTGCCGAAACCCGGGATAGTTAAGTGAATTTGGACCTTAAAAACTGTGAGTAAACTAACTTATAAAAAATGCAGTGAGTTTAGACTTGTGAAATTTTCGGGAATTTATTCTATGGACTTAGAATAATTTCGATGTTTTTGGACTTGTAAATTTTAATGTGATTTTATGGACTTAGAAAAATCACGATCGAGTTACAAGTCTCATACATAAATAACTTAGAAAAATTTTGGGACTTGTACGATTTAATCCAAGATGTCTTCAGAGATAAAGTCTTTAATTCTTAACCAAGATGAACTATTAAAACTTTTGAATAAGGCTTTTACAAACTATTCTAAGTCCCCAAAGACAAGAATTAATTCTTCATATATTGAAACTAGAACAGAAGCATTAGAGTCCTTATGGCAGGATTTCAAGAATAATCATACCAAAATAATAAGATTAGCAGATAAACAAGAGCAGTCAAAATTATCATATTTTACGGAAGATGAATACGAGCAATTTGAAGAAACATACATTGATTATAAGACAAAGATGAAGGAAGATTTGAAAAAATGTAACGTTTCGTCGTCATCGCCAAGTCCCCAGACGGCTTCTGTGTCAACGACGCAAGGCTGTGAAGTAAAACTACCGACGATCCATCTACCCAAATTTTCTGGTGGTTATGAAGAGTGGCAGTCTTTCCACGACCTTTTCTTGTCACTTATCCATAAGACTACAAATCTGAGTGCAGTTCAAAAATTACATTATCTTAAGAGTTGCTTACATGGTGAAGCTGAAAATGTATTGAAGAATTTATCTACTACAGACACCAATTATGACGAAGCCTGGTCTCAACTCACCAGACGTTATAACAATAAGAGATTCAATACAAATGAAATTCTAAAGCGACTTTTTGGACAAAAGGCAATTAGCTCAGAGTCAGCAAGTGCCACTAAGAATCTGTTAGATACGACATCCGCATGTTTGAAGGCATTGAATAATTTAAAGATTGACACGAGTTCGTGGGATACTGTAATTAATCATCTGGTAGTATCTAAATTGGACCAAGAATCACGTAAACAGTGGGAGCTTCAGCTTAGCCAAGGTGATTCTGATGAGTTGCCAACATGGGAACAGCTTAAAAAGTTTATAGAAACAAGATTTAGGACTATGGAGATGTTAGAAGGAGCTAAGACGACGACACAACGATCATTAAAATCATTACATTCATCTGTGGAATATGATAAAAAATCAATCACATGTGTGATGTGCAATGGCCAACATGCTCTTTACCAGTGCAAGCAATTCGCAAAATATACACCTAAAGAAAGATCTGAATATGTTCAAACAAAGGGATTATGCTTTAATTGCCTTGCACCAACTCATGCGGTAAGAAGATGTCATCAATCACAGAGTTGTAGACGGTGTGGACGACGTCATCATTCATTATTGCATATCGAGAGAGAAAGGGAGGAGAAACAGGGAACTGCTAAAGGAGAGAAAGAAGAATCAGAACCACACACGCAACCTCGAGAAAACACAACAATATTATCAAACTTTTCTAAAGATTTTTCACCCTGCGATGTATTGTTAGCAACCGCTGTGGTTAGGGCTATATCAGTTAACGGAACCTCATATGTTATAAGAGCGTTAATCGATCAAGGTTCACAGGCTTCCTTCATAACAGAAGCTACTGTTCAATTACTGGGACTTAAACGCACACCAATCAATGGTTTGGTGTCCGGAGTGGGAGATGGTCACACACGAGTTAGGTATGTAGTATCATTGCGTATAGAATCACGCCATTATCCTAGTAAGTCAATCTCAGTAATTGCTTATGTATTGAGCTCTCTTACATCAATGATTCCGTCAAAGGTTATACATTCACCTGATTGGCCCGAGTTGGAAGAGTTACCTCTGGCTGACCCAGAATTCACATCACCGAGTAAAATTGATGTTCTACTCGGAGCTGAAGTATATGGCGAGATAATCAGGAGTGGCGTTATCAAAAATCCGTCAAGAAACTTAATTGCACAGAATACATTACTTGGCTGGATTATTTCAGGAAAAGTGTCGCCAGATTCAGCATTATCAAGAAGAGTTATAAGTATGCATACACAGGTCAGGGAAGAGGATTTGTTGAAACAGTTTTGGGAATTGGAGAAAGAACCTGAAATCAATCAAAAGATATTAACTAAAGATGAGATGAGATGCGAAGAAATTTTTGATTCAACTACGACGACAGGAGGAGATGGTCGATTTATCGTACGATTGCCTTTCAATTCTGATGATCCAGAATGCCAATATGGGAGATCAGTAGACATTGCAACAAGGAGACTATTATCTTTAGAGAGGAGATTAGATAAAAATCCAAAACTACATGATGATTATACAAAGGTGATTGAAGAGTATATGACCTTAAATCACATGAAGATTGTTCCTGAAGAAGATGTTGATAATCCAAAGGCGGTGTATCTACCACATCACGCAGTGGTGCGTGAAGATAGAGATACTACAAAGGTCCGCGTGGTTTTTGACGCGTCTTGTAAGGGTGTAAATAATGTCTCACTTAATGACAATTTACTTGTGGGCCCTAAATTACAGCAAGATATTCAACACCTTCTTCTAAAATGGAGAGCTCACCGAATCTGTATAATTGCAGATCTAGTAAAAATGTATAGGCAAGTTCGGGTTAATGAAAAAGACATTAACTTTCAAAGGATATTGTGGAGACCTAAGGCTGAACAGCCTATGAAGCATTATCAGCTATTAACATTAACATTCGGTACAGCGTGTGCTCCGTATTTGGCTGTGAAAGCTCTACACAAACTAGCACAGGATAATGAGCTACGATATCCGATGGCAGCCAAAATAACAAAAAATGAATTGTACATGGATGACTTAATGACAGGCTGTGAAAATGAAAAAGAGGCAATTGAAATCTTTGAGGAGTTAAATAAACTGATGAAACTAGGTGGATTCCAGTTTCAAAAGTGGAGTAGCAATTCGAATGAAGTAATAGAATACATTGGAAAAGGTAAACAGATAGAGAAAGAATGTATGAGCATTAAGGTTGACAAGACAGTTAAAATTTTAGGACTAACATGGAATAGAGTTGATGATACATTCGAATATAAAATTCAATTGCCTCCATTGGATGAACCAGTGACTAAACGTAAAGTCATTTCAGATATATCCCGATTGTTTGACCCGTTAGGATTGGTAGCACCGACGATCACTACAGCCAAAACCTTTATACAAAGATTATGGTTGTCAGGAATAGATTGGGATCAAGAATTACCCGAACCGCTAATGAGTGACTGGCTAAAGTATCGCGAAGAGTTGCATAAATTCTGTGCTTTTTCTATTCCGAGGTGGAGTGGAAGTCGTAAAACAGATAAGAGTACTGAATTGCAGGGGTTTTGCGACGCATCTAATATAGCATATGCCACTGTCGTATACATGCGAGTAACAGATGAAAATGGTGATGTACATGTCAACTTAATCACTTCAAAAACCAAAGTCGCCCCAGTTAAGCAAGTATCGATCCCACGTTTGGAGTTATGTGGCGCGGTTCTGCTTGCAAAACTACTTCTAGATGTGTCTCGATTGTTAAATATCAACAAGGAAAATGTGCATGCCTGGACAGACTCGTCTGTAGTCCTTGCATGGTTAAGTAGCCACCCTAATAAGTGGAAAACGTTTGTGGCAAATCGTGTGTCGGAGATACTCACCATCATGGATAATAGTCAATGGTCGCATGTCCGATCTGAAGACAATCCAGCTGACTGCGCATCCAGAGGAGTTAAAGCAGAAGATTTAGTAAAACTTAAAATTTGGAAAAAAGGGCCGAGTTGGTTGGAAAATAAAGAAGTAAAGTATAGCAAAGGAGAATTTAAGAAAACTGTACTAGAAGAAAAAAAGGCGGAAACAGTGTGTTTAACAGCAAGAGTTGAAAATAATTTAGATGAGTCAGGAGAGTTTATAGAGAGATTTTCATCATTGACGAAGATGTTAAGAGTATTATCTTATTGTAGGAGATTTTTGGATCAGAAGATACCACGAACGGAACGTCAAAAGAGGTCGGAATTCATTACAGTTGAAGAGATGAATTGTATTTTAGAAAAACTGATTGTAATGACGCAGGCTATGACTTTTAAGGAAGAAATAAAGCATATCAAATCACAAGGGAGTGTTTTAAAGAGGAGTTCATTACGTACACTGTGCCCTATTATTGATTCCAAAGGGATATTAAGAGTTGGCGGTCGTATAGATAGAGCTGAGTTGAATTACGATCGTAAACATCCTATCATCATATCCGATAAGTCTCATTTATCCAAATTAATTATATTAGATGCACATAAGAAGACCCTCCACGGTGGTCCACAGATAATGTTAAATTACATTCGACAAAAATATTTTATAATAAGAGGAAGGATTCAAGTGAAGAAAATCTACAAGAACTGTGTTACGTGTCGAAGATATTCCAACGCAAATAGAACTCAGCTCATGGGACAGATTCCGGAAGTAAGATTAAAACCGAGTAAACCGTTCTTATCAACAGGTGTCGATTATGCAGGGCCGATAAATATTAGATTTTCACCCGGCAGAGGTTCAAAAGCATACAAAGGGTATATATGCCTCTTCGTATGCATGGTTACTCGTGCTGTGCACATAGAAGCAGTCTCAGATCTAACAGCTAAAGGTTTTATCGCAGCTTATAGACGGTTTACTTCCAGGCGAGGACACTGTAAGGATTTATTTAGTGATAATGGAACAAATTTTGTTGGGTCCAACAAACAGTTGATTGAGATGTTTAATAACGCAAAATCGGGTTGGCCCAACGAAATAATACAACTTTTAACACTTGAGTCAACTACCTGGCACTTTATTCCCCCTTACTCTCCCAATTTTGGCGGATTATGGGAGGCAGGAGTGCGAAGTGTGAAGAACCATTTGAAGAAAGTAATTGGTGATTGTACTTTAACGTATGAGGAGTTAGCAACAGTGTTAACACAGATTGAGGCGTGTTTAAACTCGCGCCCCATTTCAGTTGTGAGTGACGATTTAGGTGACCCTCTCCCATTGACACCAGGCCATTTTTTAGTGGGAGAACCATTGCTTAACGTTACAGACGAAGATTATTGTAATAAAAAGGTTACTGGATTAGAAAGATGGAAACTTTGTCAAAAAATGGTTTGTGATTTTTGGAAAAGGTGGTCAAAGGAGTATGTAGTTAATTTGAATCAGCGTTACAAATGGAATAAGAAAAATGAGGAACCAAATGTTAATGATATTGTAGTAATAAGAGAAGATAATGTTCCACCAGCTAAATGGGTGTTAGGTAAAATTATTGAAAAACATTCAGGGCTTGACAACCTTACTAGAGTAGTAAGTATTAAATGTAAAAATGGCGTTTTGAAAAGACCAGTTAGTAAGATTTGTGTGCTCACCAAGTAATAAAATATATAATTTTTATTGAAACATACTTTAAATATTTTTAGAATTTGCCATGGTGGGTGGTCTCATTATTCTAGCTATTTTTAATTAATGTCTTATGTTAATTTGGTTATTGTTTGAGATGAGATGAGTCAGGAGAGTTTATAGAGAGATTTTCATCATTGACGAAGATGTTAAGAGTATTATCTTATTGTAGGAGATTTTTGGATCAGAAGATACCACGAACGGAACGTCAAAAGAGGTCGGAATTCATTACAGTTGAAGAGATGAATTGTATTTTAGAAAAACTGATTGTAATGACGCAGGCTATGACTTTTAAGGAAGAAATAAAGCATATCAAATCACAAGGGAGTGTTTTAAAGAGGAGTTCATTACGTACACTGTGCCCTATTATTGATTCCAAAGGGATATTAAGAGTTGGCGGTCGTATAGATAGAGCTGAGTTGAATTACGATCGTAAACATCCTATCATCATATCCGATAAGTCTCATTTATCCAAATTAATTATATTAGATGCACATAAGAAGACCCTCCACGGTGGTCCACAGATAATGTTAAATTACATTCGACAAAAATATTTTATAATAAGAGGAAGGATTCAAGTGAAGAAAATCTACAAGAACTGTGTTACGTGTCGAAGATATTCCAACGCAAATAGAACTCAGCTCATGGGACAGATTCCGGAAGTAAGATTAAAACCGAGTAAACCGTTCTTATCAACAGGTGTCGATTATGCAGGGCCGATAAATATTAGATTTTCACCCGGCAGAGGTTCAAAAGCATACAAAGGGTATATATGCCTCTTCGTATGCATGGTTACTCGTGCTGTGCACATAGAAGCAGTCTCAGATCTAACAGCTAAAGGTTTTATCGCAGCTTATAGACGGTTTACTTCCAGGCGAGGACACTGTAAGGATTTATTTAGTGATAATGGAACAAATTTTGTTGGGTCCAACAAACAGTTGATTGAGATGTTTAATAACGCAAAATCGGGTTGGCCCAACGAAATAATACAACTTTTAACACTTGAGTCAACTACCTGGCACTTTATTCCCCCTTACTCTCCCAATTTTGGCGGATTATGGGAGGCAGGAGTGCGAAGTGTGAAGAACCATTTGAAGAAAGTAATTGGTGATTGTACTTTAACGTATGAGGAGTTAGCAACAGTGTTAACACAGATTGAGGCGTGTTTAAACTCGCGCCCCATTTCAGTTGTGAGTGACGATTTAGGTGACCCTCTCCCATTGACACCAGGCCATTTTTTTGTGGGAGAACCATTGCTTAACGTTACAGACGAAGATTATTGTAATAAAAAGGTTACTGGATTAGAAAGATGGAAACTTTGTCAAAAAATGGTTTGTGATTTTTGGAAAAGGTGGTCAAAGGAGTATGTAGTTAATTTGAATCAGCGTTACAAATGGAATAAGAAAAATGAGGAACCAAATGTTAATGATATTGTAGTAATAAGAGAAGATAATGTTCCACCAGCTAAATGGGTGTTAGGTAAAATTATTGAAAAACATTCAGGGCTTGACAACCTTACTAGAGTAGTAAGTATTAAATGTAAAAATGGCGTTTTGAAAAGACCAGTTAGTAAGATTTGTGTGCTCACCAAGTAATAAAATATATAATTTTTATTGAAACATACTTTAAATATTTTTAGAATTTGCCATGGTGGGTGGTCTCATTATTCTAGCTATTTTTAATTAATGTCTTATGTTAATTTGGTTATTGTTTGAGATGAGCATTTATTTTACCTTTGAGTTGATTGTTAAGTAACACGAGTTAAGTATGTAGGTGTCATTAATAGTGGCTGCAATTACTGTAAAGGTTTATTACTTAAAGAACAAGTCCTTGGTGGGCGGATATGTTAGAAAGCATTAATATTTTGTTGTTACAAAAGCTTACTAGATGGCACTACTAGTATATTACATCGCGCTATAATTATTTTCTTTCACAAATACATAAGGTCTGAGAATATGCTGTAGTGTGAGTTTCATTATTATATCAAGTTGTGTGTATTACGTGGTGTTTTTATTTGTAGTAGTGAGTGAAGCAGTTCCCTAGTGTGAGTAATTTCTACATTAATATTATTTATTACAATGTATACTGGTGTTGACCACAATCGCGCCTTAGTCGATATGCCGAAACATGTTGCTATACTGTTAATACCTATATTATTATTTGTAATACAATAACTTCCATTTTTTATAATGATTATTTTTCATATGAATTATGAATAATAACAAGTATTTTCCCCAGAAAAATAATTATTGATAATAATATTGCATAAAGGAAAATAGGTACTGTACCAATGCGTCCCAAAAAGGGCAGTAAGGTAGAACATACTCCAATATAGTGATGAGTAGACATTGGATAATATGCACTATTAAAATACAACAATATGCATGCAAATATGCAATAAAAAAGGACGAAGTATGCATATATAGTAGAAAATAAATTTATTTTCACAAATTATATACAACTAGCTGTTCCCCGGTTTTAAAGTAGCCTATAACCTTTGGGGATAGTGTGTTTAAGTAAGTGACATCATAATGTCTGTGTGTAATGAAAACTGAAACCGTGGATTCTAAACATTATTTTCTATCCCTTAGTGTTAAAATGATGAGTAGCTTTTTTCGAAATTTTTCGCGATTTAATTAGGTTAAAAAGTATGTTAGTTATCCAGAAGTAGAGTGTATAGTATTGTAACGTAGGTACGTGGTTACAGCTATCACCATTATTCATTTCATTCCAATCCATACCTTCGTTCTTATTGGTTTCACTTCGACTATCAATTAGTTTTTTTAATTGTTTTTTATGACTCACCAAATTAATAATTTTACTATATTTTACTACGGTTACTATGTGTCATAGTACGCTACATTTACACACTTAGGTACCTACATAACATTATATTATGCCATGATTCATTGAAAGGTCAGTAGAATTAAACATATGGTTAACAAGGTCTTTTATATTTACTTGCAATACGTTGTTTATGTAATATAAAATATAAATTAATTGGAATTAGAGTGCTAGAGCTGAATAGTTATTGCAAAAAAATGCACACAGTGGAAAACCACAAAAGTAACACAATATATCTCTATTTTTTTCTATTCTATTTTCGCCACTCATTTTTCTATATTTCATGTACCTATTTCATCTCAGATTAGACTTATAAACTTAAAATTATGCACACAATTATGACATGCAGGCGGTGTGTATTATGTAGTGTAGGAGGTGTAATCCACTTAGGAAGAATTCGCAATAAAATATTTTTTCTTAATTTCGTCCCTAAAATTATTCAATTGAATTTAATAGTTATCTAATCAAAATAAGGTATATATTTCAGTGCTCGGTGATCAGCCTTGGAACATCGCGACGCAGTTTTCTCTAGCTAGAGCATCGCTGGTTGAAATATATACCTACCTACTTTATTTTTTTTGGATTAAATTCAATTGAGCAATTTTAAATCCTCTGCCATCCCGTCCGCCACTCTGCGCCGGTTACACGGGGGTAAAATATGGTAATCGCAGATGAAACTGAAACACTAGTCTTATTTAAATGTAAATATTAGGAATTCAAAGATAAGAGTTTTATCTGTGCCAAGAATCAAAATAGAAAGGTTCGATAATAATATTGGCAACATACATTTTATGCAAGCATAGTCGTTACATAAAATCTCAAATATCACAATATGCTGTGATGTAATTTATCAGGTTTTAGGTCAAGCATTTACAGATACATTGTTTACTGATAGACGTTTCATAATATTTACCAAGTAGGTACCTACTTTATTAACTCTTAACATATACTTATATTATATCAATTCATTATTTGCAGTCGCGTTATAAAGACCCCAGAAGAAATAGAAGTGATGCGATATGTATGCAAAGTATCTTCTGATGCACATAAACAGGTTAGTTTATGTTTTTAATATTACAGGCGACGAGAGGAATACCGTTTTTGCAATGGGAAGGTATGAAAAAATATGTATGTATACTGGAACCCAAAACCGATATTACTCGCACATTAAAACCTATTTTATTTTCGGCTCATAGTCACTTGCATCGCATAATTATTATATCTTCTATCAAGCCCCCGAATCTTATTCTCCTAAACCCCAAAAATTGGAATAGACAGGTGCTATGTACTTAGTTGGCATTACTTGCAGGGGTGGAAGTAATCTACACTATGATTGTGAAAGCTAAGTTCAGCGATGATAACTCAGTGGTAGTGACGTAATGCCGGGACGAAATCATAGGAAGATGGTATGATACTTTGTTGTAGTACACGCCTACACGCCTGGCTGGCTACCACTCTCAAGTTGAAAATCTGTCGCCAAGTATCAACTGGTTTATCAAGTTTCGCATTTATAATATTAGCAGGATAATAATATTTTTATAATAATAAATGTAAACGAACCTGCACTTACCAACAGGATTAACAATCTATTCGATTTTATCACTCGTAAAATTGTGAATCGCCCCTGATTGGTCGGTCTTGACGGTAGCTATTTCCTTCTCTTCTTCTTCGTCGTTACGCTCTTGTCAGAGCGGTAGTGGTCACGTTGGTTGAGGCGTCCACATCGGTGGTAGAGGCGGACATGGCTCTTCGCACGATCTCCCGCCATCTCTCCCTGTTGGCAAACTGTCTTGTGCAGACAGATACGCGGCCTCCCATTACGGATTTTTTGCTATTTCTTTATTTTTAGTAACAATCACCTATCACACATTTATTGACTTCATCCTTGCAATTATTTTTACAGGTAATGCTATCAGCAAAACCGGGTTTAATGGAATATCAATGCGAGTCTGTGTTCCTGGATCATTGCTACCGCGTCGGTGGGTGTCGTCAAGTCTCGTACACTTGCATCTGCGGATCTGGACATAATGGCGCCACTTTACACTATGGCCACGCTGCTGCACCTAACAATAAACTCATTAAAGATGGCGATATGTGGTTTGTATCTGTTGTTTACTATTTTTTTTACAAACTCGAACCTCATTTAGACCCCGATAGCACCGATGAACGTTACAATTGCCTTGGTGAGAAATAACAAGTAATTTTTGTTGGATTTTAGATATTCCCTTGTTGCTGCGACTGCGACAATATCATCATAACAGATGAACGACGAAAAATTACAACTAATCCTGAAATCTTTTGCAGACTTGTTTATGATGTTGGCCCAATAAGATATATTAGATATTATCTGGAATTTTTGTGTTTAGCTATTGCTGTTGATAATTCATAAACGTTCAGTTTACTTTGGTTCCTTATTAAACAATAACAAATTTTTCAGTCTATTCGACATGGGTGGTAACTACGCGGGGTACGCTGCAGACATAACGTGCTCATTTCCTGCCAATGGCAAGTTTACAGATGACCAGAAACTGATTTATGAGGCAGTTCTAGCAGCAAGAGATGCTGTCATCAGGTAAATTATCAATAGATTTGAGCAAGGGTGGATCCAGGATTCCAATTTGGGGGGCCCTCAGCCACGTCATAAGTTTTTTTTTTAAATATAATTTGGAGGAGGAACCAGATGAGATAGACCCGAGTTGTTCCGAATTCGTTCGATCGAAGGTCAGCAGTAGGTAGGTATCGCATGAGCTGATCATAATCATAGCCTCAAAATTCAATGCAAACCGCAAAGGTATCTGGCCTTGTGGGGGGGGGCTCCCTAGCTCCGCCCTGGATCCGTCATTGTTTGGCTATGGTATTAGTATGGTATTTTTTTTTTTTTCGTGAAATGACGTGAAATCTTTTTCTTCGCAGAGAATCCAAACCCGGTGTTATGTGGGCAGATATGCATTTGACAGCTAATCGGGCAATGCTTGAACATTTAAAGAAGGGAGATCTATTGAGAGGTGATGTTGAAGATATGATTGAGGTAACTAATACAAACTTCAATGCTGTAAATCGCGGGTCAAATCCTATCGATTTAGGAATATCAATTCCATGATGAAATCAAAGCACGGTGGCAGGATACTTTGTACCAGCTTGGCTACCACCCTCAAGATGAACCTCTACCTACCGATGTGTTCCGACAACCTCACATGAGAGCCAGTTCTCTTCTAGGCTTTGTGCTTACCACCTTCGGCCACTTCTTCACTGACCATCTAAAAAAAATCTACTGAATCAAATCTCATAGCGGCATGTTGACATATAGGTACTGGTTAAACTGAAAGTGGAAAAAGCTAGCAAAGGGCAATAATAATGTGCCGACAGTACTAGATTCAAAGATTTATTCCTATCTCTTTCTATTATCATAGAATTATGACGTTACATCTTATGTCCGATCTCTCTGTCTAATTAGTAGGTAGTTTAAAATGCTTAGGTATATCCTCTGCGTTTCTGGCCGATTTAAATTTCACTTTTGACCAGTGAGCTCGGATATAAATACGTAGTAATACACCTCAGTGCTTTTGACATCTTTTTTACGGTATTTTCATATTTTGTGAAGAAATGCCATAATAAAATCATGCATATTCCCTATTAGTTACTGAATCTTGTTTTGTAGAATGGAATCAACGGCATCCTCCAGCCGCACGGGCTGGGGCACCTGCTGGGGCTGGACGTGCACGACGTGGGCGGGTACCTGGCGACGTGCCCGCCGCGGCCGCCGGGCGCGCTGGCCCGTCTGCGCACCGCGCGCCCTCTGCTGGCTGGCATGGTGCTCACCGTCGAACCCGGCTGCTACTTTATACCCAGGGTCAGTCTCACTCTCAGGTGGATGGAACCTTTACTCCCTCTTGTTTTTATCCAACTACAACATTTTGACTGGCCATTTGGTTAAGACCACCTATTGCGCCGCAGATTGTGGGTTCAATTCCCATACAGGACTAACATTTGTGTGCATGGACATGTCTGTTTGTCTTGAGTTTGGGTGTAATTATCTATTTAAGTACATGGGTACAGAAATTAGCGTTGAAACAGACATACAGATTAGTAACTAATCTATAGACCCCAATCAGTTTTGGGTAAATATATTCAATATATAAGCTGGTTCTACAGTTTCACTATAAGTATATACTTATATAAAAAAAAAAACATTTATGTTGAAATAAATTATAACATTATTACAGTTGCTAAATGAAGCTGAGAACAGCCAGAAATTATCTGGTTTCTTTAACTGGGAGAAGATAAATAAGCTACGTGATTTTGGTGGTGTTCGTATTGAAGATGATGTTCTTATCACGGAAACAGGTGTTGAGAACCTGACCTTCGTGCCTAGGACGTGAGTTGCTTTTTCTTTGTTGTTTTCTCGACTACTCATAATATTTAAATTGCTGAAGTTAGAATTTAAAGTATAGCACTCGCCAGATAAGTATGCATGTACAATTTCCCTTTCAATAATTCCCCAAAGGGATAATAAATTCTAATTTGGAATCATTTTTATCATAACTTAATAACTTGCAGAGTGGCTGAAATTGAAGATTTTATGGCAAATGGAGCAAACTTCAAAATATAGAAGCAAATCATATTGAAGGCTTGTATTCATTGTGTATATATCATTTGTATAATATTTGTAGGCATCTTGTATATTAGATTAAAATCACTTTTGTAAGCAGTAATTTATATTTTTGTAAGAAGTTAACGAAAAATGCAACATAATTATGTAACTATTGAGTTTATATTAAAGCAACTATATCTGTGCACTGAATAAACTATTAACAAGAAAATGACATGGTTTAGTTTTGATTATTTTTTCAGAGGTAACGTAAATATCTTTTCATTAAATGGGGTATAGGTAAATCATCCAGATATGCAAGGAATTTTTGGGTTGTTTTTTCTGTGCCCATTTTTTTCCAAAGTGCCGTTCTTACTGTGTACCTACATAAATGCAATAAAGGTGGAACGTAATACTGGTGATACCATGAAGTAACATTTTCACAGTTGTTAAATATCATACATAATAATTGGTCTTGTACCTGAAAAAATAAAACAGGTTCAAAGCATTGGCAAATTGATATTAATGACTAGGATATTTTTCAATGGCTTTTGTCAATATTTATATCATTGAACTCACATCTTGGGGTATCCTTTCAACAACATCATTATCATAGGCGAACAATAAAATCGTATCGGGATCACAATGCACACTGTATGGCATCATAACTGGTATTGTAGATGCATCAACAGTCAACGCTACATGAAAAGCATCAGGCACACATTTATCCTTATCCAAACTAGTCAAGGAGCTGCAGTAATCTACATTACAACCATGCTCTATTAGAATATCAAACACCTGAAAAAGTATTAAGATGTTTATATTTGTGCCATGATTTTATTCAGATTATTATAATAGCAATGTTACTAAGATATTGCCCCATACCTCTCTAAAACAATGATCGTGAATACCATAATGTATGTATACCAAAGGAGGGCATTCATTTATATCAGCAGCATTAACTTGAACCCCTCTCATTAGAAACAAGTAGAAGAATTGTCTAAACTTATCAGGAGATAAGTCGTAAATATATTCACATATATTTAAATATGAGTTCAGTGGTGCATTATGACTATAGCATGGTTTGCGATCTGCAATTTCTTCCACTGATATCTCAATAGGCTCTATAAAGTTAAAGAATTCTGGACCCAGGTCGCTATTCAACAGAGCTTCTAAAATTTCAAATTTAAAATAATTTGGTTTACAAGCTGTAAGTATAATATTTTTATTTATCTTATCTTTATCTGTTACTACCAAAAGAGTATCAAATGCAGAAGTATACCCTTGACTCAAGGCTATGTCTAGGGCTAATTCACCAAAACTATTCTTTACATGGGGATCAGCTCCATTGTCTAATAAGAAATGTATGATGTCATCATTAAATCCTTGTAATGCTATCATCAAAGCACTGTGGCCAGATGAAGTCACATGGTTGATATCAGTTATAAATGGAAATAAGTTTTTAACAGTTTGTAAACAGCCCTTAAAGCAGGCTAAATGGAATGCAGTTAGGCAACCAGGCATATTCTTTATTTCAGGGTCAGCACCTGCATGTAACAATACAGCTACAGCTTCATGTTGCATTTCTAGAGCTGCATCATGTAAAGGAGTATCTCCATTAAAGTCTTGCACATCAATTATTGCACCATATTCAATGAATAAATCTATTAACTCTACTCTGCCCTGACTAGCTGCTATGTGCATTGGTGTGACACATTCTGTACTTCCATAATTAACTATATCTTCCACTAATTCGAGCAGGGCTTTGATTGTTTTGAGAGACCTGCGTTTACGGCAAGCAAGATACAGTGCAGTGTGACCCTCATGTGTTTCACAGAGTGGTCGACAGTCCGGATGTTTCAATATCAATAACAAGCTCTCGTAGCTATCGCTATGAGCCGCTTCATGTAAGCACGTCCAGCCTCGATGATCAATGCAGTTTGGATTCATTTTTTTGAGCAATCGTCGCACTGTTCGGACATCATTTTTCCGTGCAGCTAGATTCAATGCATTTGATGTGATTGGATTAAGAGAACTGAAATCTATATCTATCATAGTCATGATTATAATTAAATAAACTTTATTATTTTACACAAGACAATTAACTAAGGCCAATTGAATTGAAGATAAAGCAGTTTGATTTGTATGTCTCACGGACCTTTGTTCGCGTTAATGTATCTTTATTTTTGGTGCTTAGTGCTAATTTTGGTTGGAACTTGGTTTAATTACATCACAGTGTATATTAATGTTTGCTTTCATTAATTACTTTGGATAAATTCATCAAACAATAGAAACAAAGTAAAACTGATATACCTACCTATATATATATACCTACTGCCAATAAAAACAAAACTGACTGGTTAAACTCAGTGTTGCCATTGCCAGAACAATAAAATAAAAAATGCAGTTGTAAAAAGATGCTAGATTATAAATACTCCCCCCCCCCACACACATACACACTCCCCCCACACATACACGACATTTCAATAACCTTGTATTGTTAATAAATATATTTATTTTTTTGATTAGGTATCATATAAATATTGAAAATTTATTACGTTTTTTGCTTATTGCAGCTCATATGTCTTAAGTTTATTATATTCAACGTGTGTTTTGCGACAAAAATGGTAGTATATTTACTGATTAATAACAAAAGAAATCATGAAGATATTCCTCCATGGTACCTCTAGAGTAGACTTTGTTAAAGGTGCCATTGCCATAGTGCCATGGTATTATGATTTGCATTGTTTGAGAAAGCGTCGACGTTCGTGAACTTCATAATAGAAAATAATAGAGTATAATAAGTAGGTATAAATTTTTATTGAATGCTTTCAGTGTAAATTGTTGGAAATCAAATTTCACTACTACATAATTATATCGTATTTAACGAAACTAACTAATAATGTTTATTTTAATTTACAATTTTAGCGTGATTGTAATGATTTAAAAAATAATGTATCAAAGCAGTCGCCGTCAATGCACCTTAAATCTCAGATTTTCATCTAATTAGGAATAAATAGTAAGTACCTAATCCTAATCGGGGGGCGTTGAACTTAAACTTCTGTTAATTGGCGATACTTTAATTAATCACTAATTAATGAAATGAAAGGCTGACACAAGGAAATCAATGTCGAATTTCAAAATATTCATTTTCACTGACACCATTATATGCCTATGCCACTTTTTTGATGTATCGGCAACCAACTCGAAGAGTAATCTATTTATTTATTAAAATATTTAAGTAGGTAAATCCCATAATCTTTATATGGGTATACCGTTATTGGGAAATTTCAAGGGTGATACTATAACTCGTGGTAAAGAATTAGATCTTGGTGAACGCGGGGACAGGCGGGTTCGTGTGGCGAGCGGAGAACGAGGGCAGCGCGCTGAGGGATACGGCCGCGGACGCAGCTCCTCCGCACTGCGGAATGTGTTGCGGACCACGCGCCGCCGGTATAGAGACGTCACTGACGTTTCTTGCAAGAGGCACCTACAATAATGAAATAGAGTTGTAAAATGCGTGTGTATGGTGTGTATGCTAAGCTAAAGAGCACCCTCTTAGGTTTTAGTTAAGTCTCGTAATAAGTGTGCGAACTTTAATCTATCGCCAAGCGCCACAGGTTGGTGACTCGTCCGACAGCTGCTTAAGAGCCAGTTCCCATCTAGTCTTTGTGTTTACCACCTACTTCCAGATCAGCTACTGACTACGGTTAGATTGTGGTCAAACACAGGCTTATACCTAACAATTGTATTGTAAAATATATAGGTAGCTATATTAATTCAGTTACTTACTTCTCTAACTCACTCAGCTGCTGTTTAGGCGTGGAAGCTGCAACAGGCCTAGAACGCCCTAACTTAGCACGAGTTGTCTGAAGCATTTGCTGCGTCACCAGTGGTTGGGCTTTCGATTGAGGCTTCGTGCGAACAGGATTATCCTGAAAATCATCGTTTAATTATAATCAACATCAAAAAATCAAAATCAAAAACTCATTTATTTTAATGAGTAACTGTTGACATTCATAAGTGCCTTATTAGTAAGGCACTTATGAATGTCAACAGTTACAATTTTTAGACTCTACTACCGGTTCGGAATACTCTTCAACTGAGAAGACTCCGGCAAGAAACTCAGCAAGGCTTCTTTCATCATTTCTTTCATCAATCATTATACATATAAACATTTGACTAAACAAGTAGGTACCGAGCCGAGTGAGACCTCTGTCTACCCCTTAAGTAGGGGATAGTAGACGTAAAGATACCCATTTCTCTTTCCCAAAGTCCCATGATTAAATAAACCACAAAATATTCTAAGTTATAAGAGAACTCTGTGCTACTACAAAACGTCTTAGCAAGTAATGAAAATTAATTTACCCGTGTCTTCCTCAGTTTGACATTAGCTATATCCTGTGGAGTGATGGTCAACCTCGGACCGGCTATCCTCGGGGGCGCGGAGCCACACCGCGGGATCGTGTGCGAGCGCACCGGGACCTTTGACACTGGAAGGGGCGGTGGAGGGGGAGGGGGCGGAGGCGGAGGCGGAGGAGGTGGTGGGGGTATTGCTTGAGGCTTCGGTTGATGCTCTTGTTTGCTGCTGCAAACGTTGTATGTAAATAAGTTTAAATATACCTATAATATGGTAAATACCTACGCGCATGCTTGTTTCGTTCTACGGTATTTAGACATATCGAAATATTGTCAAAATCTTATGTTACAAAATGTTTATGATTTTTTTTATTTTCTCATGTAATTCGGGTGAGTGTTTAATAAAGATGGACCAAATTTTACCTGAGCTTACCCTCGAGTTCCTCAATTTTAGACATCATTTTCATCATGCTATCTTTTAAGACCTCGTTTTCCATCGCAAGTCTTGCCTGCTTTTTGTCAACTTCTTCCAGATATTTTCGGATTTCCTTCAACTCATCAACTGTATTTATATTTTTCTCGTGCGATATTGGTTCCCGGACGATATCTGTATAAAGCCCCGTAATGGACTGATAGCCCTAATTAAAAAAGGGGGAAAATTAATCGCTATTGATTGATTAACCTTACGACAATATAATTTTGTAGCATATGAAGAAGGTCAAAGTATTTTATTTAGGCTCTAATTTACCACCGGTTCGGAAGTAAAATCAGCCTCCAATTGAGAAAATAGGGCCAGAAACTTTAGACTTACTTTAGTTTACCTACCTTATTACCAGAACTTTTAAGAGTTGTATTAACAGTCAATATTTAAGAGTTAAAAAAATAACAGAACTGGTAAAAAATAGTGAATACTTCAGTTATAATCTATGAAAATAACAAAATAGATACCTTCTTGCCGATCCATGCGCATAGATCTATGATTTTCCACGGTTTGGTTTTGTTAGTGCGCCGATGATTCCGCTCCTTACATGGTGTTCCACCTGATAACATAAACCACTCCATCTCACTTATCAATCCAGTATCCAAGCCACATTCTAACTCCACCTCCAGTTTAACGCAATTTAAATTCGACGCTCCCATTTCCAATCACACCGAATAAAATTTGAAGAACTTTGATATTTTAAAAATGCATCTTAAATAGGTAAGTACTTGTCCGAACAAAAAAGACTATTTAAAGAAGCGGATTATTATTGACTTTCCTGTCTCGTAGTGTCCGTTGAAACTTAAAACCCGAAACTTGAATTGAACGTCGTCGTCGCAACGATGATGTCACTGCGCTATATTTGCCGCTGACTGAACTTTGATGTTTGTTATTAAAAAAAAGTTATCAATTGTGATAACAAAGTTCATTTTATTAGTATTATATCCATCAGGTTGCAGTTTGTATATTTTTTGATACACGCATTTTTTTATTATTATATAGGTAGGTAGGTATCTACCTCTTGGGCTTATCTACATTATTATTGCGGAGAATAAGTTCATTTAAATACGAGAGTTTTTTCGAATATTTCTTATTCACACATTAAGTTATAACTAAAGCTTAACGAATTTTAATTAAATTCATACAGTTAGTTAGTACCTTAAAAAGATCCCTCGGGAAAGCCGCGGGGCAAAAGCTAGTGTTAAATTACAATGTAATGTGCACGAACTCTACGAGTATACTGTCCGTAGGTACCTAATCAGCTTATTGAACGATAACTAAGTGCATACCATGTATGGTTTTAATATGGAAAGATTATTAATGAATGTCACTTTCCTCTTTTTTGCCATATCAAACCACACATACCTAATTAAATAGACCAGTGTTTGATCAAAATCACACCATGGCTGGCATAGTGGCTGAAGATGGAAAGCATACAAATCATGGAAGACAACTGGCTCTCAAGTGCAGGCTATCCGAATAGGCATACCTACCAGAGGGTGCGACTTAAATATCAACTGGACTTAAGTGGGGAAAGTGTAAGCCTCTATAGGCTACAGTAATCGATTGCCACAAGGTAGGCTAGATGCTTGTTTATCAACTTGTTTAAAAAGCATTCAACAACATTCCCTATATACCACCATGCTTGATATAACATCTATCGTCTAAATAATGTATACCTACTAACATATTATGTATTCGTACTAATACGCTATAGTTGGTAATAGTTATTCATTATCTGCAATATGCAAAATACAATTTTTTGTTTAGTATTAAACACAATTTACTAGTTACCTGAGGTATTGTTTTCTGAATAATAAACTTTGTTAACGTTCTTTCTCGACCTTTGAAGTACATCTTTGAACAAACTCGATTCAGACTTCAAACGTCTTTTTCGAACTTTAAAGGAATGATTACTATTGATTGACTTAAATGATGTCTCAGAGTTACTAGAAAACTGGCACGATGAATGCGAGGTCTCCAATGACCTCTTGGGATCTGTCAAATCAGAAATGCTCGATGTACACGAATCTGTACATTTCGTCTTCTTGTAAGGTCGTAGCTCCTTATTATCTGCTTCACTTGACTCTCTTCTATAGCGTTTGTTGCCCAAGGTCTGTTCGGAATTGTTGTCTATAGTTGTGCTTTTACTATTAAAGTCCTTACTAAACGACAAGCTCACGTCAATGATGCTGCCGTTATCAGGCAATGTCAGAATAGGTTCCGTCTGAGTGGAACTGTTCGTCAAATTATCATTCTCCAAACTCGGGTCGTCGGTGATCATAACGCTTTCGAAGGGTGGTGTCTTATTATATTCTCCTTCTTTACTTTGATCATGAAATGAAACGTAATAACTACGGTCCCACGATGTGTTTATTGACTCAGGATTAGAACATTTTCTTATAACTTCTATCGAAATGTTATTATTTTTCTCAGTTTCTTCAATATCGTTCATGACAGCACTCACAATCTTTTTGTTTTCTTGAGCCATGATTTTGATTGCTTTATGCCAGTATTCAAACTATTTCGTATGTTAATATATGTAAATACTTTTTTCTTCTCAGAATAATAATGTTTTTATCCAAGTCATTGTTCCAGGTTTTCAAATAGGAGCCTAATTGACACATGCCAAACATGAAAATGTAATAATACTACCTTCCATAATTTTCCTTATATACCAACAAACTACCCTCAATTACTCATTTTTATAAATATATAGCCAAGAACCTACCTACTTTCTACGTTTACGTTATTTCCGAAGAAACTAGACTAGGTGTACAGCGCGAAATTCAATTCAATTCTTATTTACTGATTAATACTAACTAACTTGAACATGCTAGAATAACCTACAAAACCTAACAACAAGGCTAACAATCAACGGGTATGACGATTTGATGACGATTGTTATTCGAAAAACAATCTAATAATAATCAAAATAATTGAAATATTAAATTAAAATTAAACTACAATGGTGCCGATTCTGTTGTATACGAACTTAACTAATATTAGTCAAGTCACCTCTTTCATGAAAACTGACAGTTTAGTCCATGCTGTCGTAATATACAGGTAGGTAATTAATAGTCTTGACCGTTATAGGTCGCACTTAAATTCATGTTGAAATAAGTGATCGGACTTTCTTATATTTCTTATTAGAAAGAGATATAGTGTGATTAAATTTGTTTAGTTCGTAAACAACAGAATCGGCACCATTATCTCGAATAATTCGATGGTTTTTAGTAACAATTGCCCATCGCTAGTTCAATTGCTACCAAAATGATGCTACTTTCTATTCAGTCAAGGATCCCAACTTAGGAGTGTTTCCCTAAATTTAGGGGGAAAATAAGTGGGATGGGATTCTTTTTGGGGCTTTATATTTTTAGGGACTTTGTGAATTTATTTGTTTAATTAAATAGTGATATCTAGTATAGAAGATGAACGTTACGAACGCTGATAGTTACAAAAAAGATGAAGATTTTTTTAATTTTTTTACTACGAGTGTTACGAAGAATTGAACTTTAATCAACCTTCAAATGTACGACTTCAAAAAGTCGGAATCATCTCATATTATTAAAGAAATACAAATTATATATTTTTTTTTTTAGGGGGTTTTCTATGTAAGTGTGGCGATTTTAGAGGTTTTTCACTTGAACTTTAGGGGTAAGAATTGTTGGGAGTTGGCAACGCTGTATTGTATTTCAGTAATCTGTGGTACAAATCTGAAACTTGAAAATGGACAAAACTGAAAACATTACTAATCAACAAACTTCGAATTTTAGGTAGTATTATTTATTACGTTTTTGTTTAATGTTAAAAAACAAAATCTATCAATTAAAGTTGTAAACCTGTAATTTAAAACATGCGTACCTCATATAGAAAGAAAATTTTGTGCTGTGTTCTGGTCGTGATAATGTTGATTATATTTTTGCATCCTAACAAGAATGCAAGAGGTAGTTACGAGTATATAGCAAAAGAGAATATTCTCAATAATCTGCTTGAAGAAACTGCAGTGAATTTTACGAGCACAGCCATTGCCGATTGTGAATATTATGATGTGTTGTATGATGATACTACTTTATCAACTAGCCTTGTCGATGGGGATTTGATTGAAGGCCATAAAATAAAAGAAGGTGGAGAGTATTCTCCATCTGAATGCAAACCTAAATATAGTACAGCTATCATTGTGCCATACAGGTAAATTACAGTTATTTATCTTAATTTAAATTTGAATGAGTGACTTGGACTTGTAGTTATGGGGTAAAATACAGAAATAACTAGGCCTTAGGGAGCAGGCGACTCAATGTACTACTGGTTAAAATATCTGCTATGAATAGTTACATTATGGTAAACTCTATCTTAATTTGTAGATATAAAAAAAGCAATCAGACAATAAAAAACTATGTACAAGAAAAGTTTTTAAATAAGTATAATCTTGTTACTCTGCTTAAAATTTCAACTTTCTCATCAATATTTGGTTTGATATCCTGTTGTCGTTAGTTAATTTAACACTAACAAATTATTTTCAGAGACAGAGCAGAACATTTGCGGGGCTTCTTAGTATACATGCACATGTTTTTTCACCGCCAACGCATCCACTACCGAATTTATGTAGTAGAACAGGTGGATTCCCGTCCATTTAATAGAGCTAAACTATTAAATATTGGGGCTGTTGCAGCTATAAAAGCTGATTACCCATGCCTTATATTACATGATGTTGATCTTTTACCATTAAGGACTGCTAATTTATATGCTTGTACCACAAGACCGAGGCATATGTCATCTAGCATCAATAAATTTAGGTGTATATTCAATAATATTTTTGTAGTTTTATTTTTGTTTTTAGCTTTGCACTTTATGAGTTGCCACAGAGAACACAAGGTGTTCTAAGCTAGTGCTGAGGAGGCATAGAAATTGGTAAATAAGTTTTTACGATATCTCTCTAATAGCTTTTTGCTTTTTTGTAATTATTTTTGTTTTAATAATTTAATTCAGGGGTTCCCAATCTTTTTTGTACCGCAACTTCCTTTACATGATGTAATTCTTTGCTGCTTCCTTGTTAAAGATATTATTATTTACAAAATAATAATACACAAATTAAAACAATGTACACTATGACTTTGGCATCGGCAAAACTCGTATTTCCGATCACTTCCAATTTACTCAGCTAATAAAAATCATTCATTATCGCGCCATTCAACGCTATTGGCACAATATATTCCCGCGTTAGTTCGACCCAAGTCGGCATTGGGAATGCACGTGAGTTATTTATTCCCTACACTTCAGGACAATTTAATGGTACAGCTATTTATTTTCACTATGACTTCATTAAAACGTGGTAAGTCGTATAATAGTCAAAGTCGTGAAATCATTTTTAATGTTTATCAATTTATGAGTCAAGAGGCCACGGAGTGTAAAAATATAGTTTTTGGGAAAGGTCACTTTCAAAACCTTCAAGAATGAACTGCGAAAGCAACTTCTTTACTGTCCTAAATTTAAATGACTCATCATCATCAAACAGCGACGAATCGTCTGACGACAAGAGGCGCTGTTGAGACTGGGGATATAAGTATGGATGTCTAAGGCGTTAATTTTGATTTGTGACATTCATCGTTCTAGCCGTGTACCCTCCATATCGAATGTATCAAAAAAAATATATAAACAAATAATACATACTTTATAAACGTGATCACTTATTTTGCAAATAAGTGTATAAACATCTACGCATCAATTTTACGAATGTATTTGATTATTTAAATTTACAAGTTATTGCGTTGGCAGAAAGATAATTTTCGCCTAAAGTACTAATAAACATGGGTAATTTTTTAGGCGCACTCTTTTCGGGAATGATCGATTTTACGAATTTTTCCGATGCTTCATCTATTTTGTGTTATACTGTACCTACCTATTTAAAAATCACAGTAGATTTCTAAATATGTGGTGTGGAAAAGAAATTACATTGAATGATAAGAATGTAACCTGTGCAAAAGCCTGAGGATTGCGACATCCCTGCAGTACAATTTGGGAACTCCTGGGTTAATTGTTAATTCTAAATAAATATTTGTCTTGATAAAAAATCATTATACCATTTACAGATTTGTTCTACCATACCTAAACTTATTTGGTGGTGCAATAGCAATAGGATCTAAACAATACAAAGCTATAAATGGTATGACCAATGAATACTATGGTTTGGGAGGTGAAGATGATGACCTGTACTCTCGAATTGAAGCCAACAATCTTAAGCTGTGCCGGTTTGAACCAGAGACAAGCAGATACCATATGATGACTCATAAATCAGAAGCAATAGTGTAAGTATTATGGCTAGTATTGAAAATAGGTATACACATAGTCAAAATAAATAATATGTTTGACTACAATCTCACCATTGTTTGTGATGATATGCCCAAAGCAGCTAAGCTCACAGTGCCTAGAAGGGAACTGACTGAAATGTGGTTGTCAGAACCATTGTACATTGTTTGTACTGTAAAAATGTGAACATACTTAATGTGAAAAAGCCTTAAATTCTTTCTTGTTCTTTTTTGTTTTTTGTGTTAAATAAAATGTGTATGATAGAAGAATGTACTTATACTTTATTTTGCAGGGAAAGGATAAATGATTTTAAATATGCTAAAAAGGAAATATCAGAAGATGGCCTTAGCTCACTACGGTATACAGAGGTAGCAACGGTTCTCCATCCACTATTTACTCATATCATGGTTGACTTGTAGCATATCATGGTGAAATGAAATTCATATCACAATTTTCACTTTAGTAACTTGAAATTTGAAGTACCTGCTATTTTGTTCTAAGTAACTATTTAAATTTGTTAGGTAGATTAAACTGGAATTTGATACTAATTTAAGACTAAATTTGATCTCATTTTTACATTATTTAAAATCACTGTGCTTTTTCAATTATAGGATTATAGTAACACTAGCATTATTTTTAAAGGACAATACTTATTGCTGAAATTTAATTAATTATAAAAAAAAACTCCCATGTTTTACAGTGAATACAAAGTATTTTTTTAGATTAATGCTTTACATTGCATGTCAATGAAGGAATGTTAATAATTATTTTATTGTATATTACAATAAGAGAACATTATCGCGACCCAGTTTCTTGTTTGATGCACGTTAGAGATATTAGCGAAGAAAATATTTTAGCAATTTAAATACCTAATTTAACTGACATTGGTGCCGATTCTATACTTACAAACTAAAATAAATTATTTATAAAAAAGGGAAAATCCTCAAAAACTGAACGTACATTTTACTATGAACTTGAAGGTCAGGACGAATGTCTGCGGGACATAATACTGTTTTTGTGCGGATTGCGAGGGGCGGTAATGTCCTCTTATACATTTCAGACATATCATGTTAGGATTTTTGTGAAAATTATTTTGTTTTGGCTGAAATTACTTAGCACTTAGGTAGGTAAATTTATTACATTTCACAAATTAACTTTTGTTTAAAAATTTAAAAAAATAATTGGTCCTTTTTAGATCTAGTTATAGAATATTATAATAAAATTTTAATCAGAGTTCTATGAATGCTAATGTTTAGTTTTATCGGTTGCAAGTTTTGATGTGCAATAAATTATTTATAATAAAAATACAATACCAAGTATTGTAGTTTTCAAGGTACCATAGAAGTTAGCGAAGTCTTTAAGTATAAGTTAGTTAATAGTTATGAACATTGGCCTATTTTTAATAGACTTCAATATTAATAAGTAGATGTAGGGGAGATAGGAGTTTGCTGAGTATGCATTGTTACCATCCACACAGCTTCATATTTCTGAAAATGTTATCTATCGTGTTAAATAACTGCTGTGTGGAAACATCTTTATAGAAATAATGCCCATTTAGATTAGACATATTTATTACCTACACTCATTAAAGGGGGGAATATGCATAAAATTATTGTTTAGCAAAAATAATATTAATCCTGTAATATTATTATCGAAATGTTTGTAATTCAGTTACCTACTTAAACCGTATATAAGTTTGTTGTACTATCTCACCTAAGTAATACAATATGGCAGCAAGTATATGACGTCACGAGTTGTAGTTCCATACCAATCAAAAACATTTAAATTAGGTATTGTGCATATTCCCTATTCGCTGTTTTACAGATATAGTAGATTAACGAATCGTTACCTATTTAAATTAGTTAACTTGTCTCGCTAAAATAATACCTCATTTTTTTCTGTAAAGATTTCGTAGAAATTGTTATGCACCGCTTGTCAAATCAAAGGATTTGTCCACATTTGCTCAATTATGAAAGCAGGGAACAGTGTTGTGATCTTTATGGGAGAATAATTGAACACTTAGTGAAAAATAAAGAAATATTAAAAGAAATATGTCCTTTTTATTTATACTTTATACATAGGTAAAGTAGGAACCCAAAACCAAGGAGGATTCAAAACAAATATTATAAAATAATCTAATATCCTGCGCCCGCCTCGACATTAGACAGAATACTGTAGGTACTGTGCGATAATTATTATCATAATATGATATTCATTGATATTACATATATTTGTCTGATGTTTGTATTTTAAATTAATTAAATTATGTATTGTGGTAAAATTAGAGTAGGGTAGTAATCATATTACCTATTTAGTGTAGTTCATACGTCATGGCGTTAGATTTCAGGTCAAGCGATGAGTTAGTTATAAATCGGAAAATGAAAAAATCATTTTGTGATCGTTATAATGATATATTTGGCATGAGCATGAACAATAAATAAATAATTACACAGCTGTGGACTCAAAATATGGGAATGTTGTATTTTATATTAATACATACAGGTTTGACAATAACTAGTATATAATTCCTCAATTATTGGATATGGAATAAGTAACGTAAGTATTTCATATTATTTTAAATAGTTCAATCTATAAAATATTTTTTTTTAATTCAAATTACTATTATAATTTAGTTCATTTAAATATATGCATATGTCGTTGCCATCTTCAGTAATTAGCCATAAAATTCATCGGCTAGCCCGTTAGTCAAATGGGCCTAATTGACAGCTTCCTTAAATGTATCCAGAAAACATGATAAATGCAACACTACTAAATGAATAGTTAGAGCTTGAGTTAGATATACTGCAAACATAATAAATAAAACTATCTTGAATGATCACGAATACTTCACGCTTACACAGTAGTTTTTAAAATATAGCTTTATTTATACCTGTGACAGTAGCTAAAGTGATATGAAAATGAACCATTTGACATTACAATAAGGTTCATTTGAATCCAAATCATCTGTGTTCATCTGAATGAACAGATGAACTATATTGCAAATACTTTAGGTTCATTTTCATATAACTCTGGCTACTATCACAGGTATCAAGCTATATTTTATGAACGATAATAATTACATCTGATCTGATATCATACTAACTAGTGGAACAAGATACGTTTTAACAGCAGTATAACATGTTAAAGAACTCTACATTCAGCATTTAGGGCTAGTCTGATAATTAAATGGCTGATTTGACTAGATGCCTGCAAAATAAGTACCATATTTACAATATCATGCCATAAAATATAATTTTATGATACATAACAACTATCACACCAGTCCAATTATAATTAGCACCCATAATTTCTACATAAAAATACAAATGAAGTTATATTTCGCATCTTAGGTACTACTGTGACAAGTTTTACCATTTAAAATCCCAAACTTATAAAATAAAATCACAATTTAATTTACACAAAAATAAAACATAAAACGCCACATTGTAAATGTCAATAATAGTCATAATAAAAACATACCTAACTACTTAGATCTATTTACAAATATATTGATACATATACGTAAGTATATATTATATATCTGATGCATGAATTCTATAACAATAATTTGATAATTACAAATGAAACAAACTTCATTATGTATCAGGTACCTACACTAAAATATCCCAATTCTTGTTTGTGTGTTAATTCATTTTTCTTGTAGATCACATAACACTGCAATGTTATGCAGTATTTGCAATTACATATGACTAAAATATGTAGGCAGTAAACACAAGTTTGTTTTGATAAATATAGTATTGTAAATTGTTATGATTATACAGTCATGGAATAAGAACAAAGAAAAAATGCAATTATCTCTTATCAGACAGACAAAGGTTGGACATCATTTATTATTTTACACATTTTAAAACTTGCTTGTTAGGTAAGGTAATACATACTCATAGAAGATAAATAAATGAGAGCCATCATAATCCAATTTCAAATGTCTCTTGAATTAATAGAAATTATCATAGATCTTAGAATGTTAGATATATATGCAATTTGCAATGATCTAATAGAAAAAGAAACAAACAAATTAAATGAATCACAATGAAGACTATTTGTTTTTAGCCTTGTGTTGTGTGTAACACCAAATTCACTATAGTAAATGACAGTGTACCTCTAGAGGCAAATTTTCAGCCAAACAGGGCTAATCTACCACCATATAATGTTTCCGTTCACTGAAAGCTCAAGTTCTCTGAAGGATTCCAACCACATCCTTCAACATCACTAATTATTATTTTTTATTTATTTAGCATTAAAAACAAACTAATTTGACCAATCAATTTAGTAATGCATAAGTAGAAAATTCTGCCTATTTACACAGAATGGAGTTGCAAAAGTAGACCAATTCAATGCACACATTATGAAATATTTACAGTAGCTAAAAATTAAGTTCTATGGTCTCAATACCAGCATACTCACTAGTCCTAATACAAAAGAGAATACTAATTTAAGATTGGATCCAATGTGAAGCCATTCTGGCCACTGGGATTTCATAACTTGTTCAGGTTGTGTTGGCAATAGTAGTGCAGCAATGCAGCATACACTTACTGCTACAGCAACTACATTAATAGGTTGCTGATCTCTGAAATTAAAAAGAAAACAATCATCATAAAGTGATTTGTAAGTTTTA
This sequence comes from Tethea ocularis, assembly GCA_963555595.1. Classification (NCBI taxonomy): domain Eukaryota; kingdom Metazoa; phylum Arthropoda; class Insecta; order Lepidoptera; family Drepanidae; genus Tethea; species Tethea ocularis. Next base: position 4,345,993 of record OY741972.1, on the reverse strand, counting down.
AACAATAAAAAGACAGTTTATACTCAAGTGTCTTGTACTTTCACACCTATACTAATAATAAAGCTGAAGAGTTTGTTTGCTTGTTTGAATGTTCTAATCTCCAGTATTACTGGTCTGGAGTGAAGGTGCAGGGAACAGCTAGTCATTTATGTAACAGAACTCTTAAAACATAGGTATTATAAGACTTGTGTAATCATTTCAAGTAACAAGACAGTGAAATGCAATCTTTCCACATTGAATACATAAATACTTCTTAACACAAATTATGAGATGCAAAAAACCCAATGTAACTTACAAAATTGCACTTCTTCAGCATTTATTTTAGGCATGCAGTCATCACTAAAAAGCCAATGGTCAGAAAAGCTCAGATATAGGGACCTATAATTGCAGACAGTAAGTAATATTTGGTATTAATACCTATGTGATGGATGGTTACATGAAGTTCGGGTGGTGAGCTCCTCGGTTGGTCTGACTGATGCCACTCTTGGCATAAGTGGGTGGAAGCTGTCACCTAAACTTTCCTGGTTTGTATTTGAAGGTTCACCTTCTATTAGTTTTGTTGGTATATCTCTTTTCCCCAGAGCCTGTATAAAGTTTGGTAAAGTTTATATTGTCATGTAAATAAATTTTAATTAATACTACACATTATTGTATAAATAAACTTGAGAGTAGATTTACAACAGTCATTACCGCTTCATAGTTATTGAGCTTTCCTAGGTTTTCACCTCATCATCTGTGGCAATCATCACCACAATGAGATTGTAGTCAATCACAAACCTAGCATAGAAAAGTATGTGTGCATAATATATACCTGCTGTGTGTTCCGGTCATACATTGTTATTCTGAACTTTTCAACTGTGTCGCAATGTGAAACAGATGGTTGTGTGTAACGCACCACAATGTCTATGCAACTTTGTGGGGCTATCACACCTTCGGGGTCTATCACAGTAAACTTGTTGGGGGACGTACAAAGCACTGCAATAATAACGACATTCTATTATAACCAAATGAAATAAACCCCACATGGTAACAAGACAAGATTCTTGATCGCGATTGTCATAATTTGATACCTTTGAAATTCACAGAAAAATCGTAAGGATTGTATACAGTTAGCAATTGTTTATGTGTGTGCCTTGCACTCAAATAAAACTCCAGTGAAACTGGAAACACGAACACTGGAAAATTCTTCATTTTTATATGATGAGTTATTGACACAACACAAAAGAAAAACAATAACAACAGCTGCGGCTACAGGTCCTCCTTCCTTTTCTTCGTCGTCACTAAACTAGGCTTGTTGAAATATCGATATATCGATGTATTTTCCGATATAATTATGTATTTTGATTTGATACATCGATAGAAAATATTCAAAAAATTTAATTTATATAAATAATAGAATTCAAAGCCGTAAAAGATTTGAATGAATGGAAAAAAAACTCATACATTAAGGGGGATGTGCCAAAAAGCCAGCGAAATTCAAATTTTATTAGGTTTTTTTCAAATTGCAGCTCAGTAATAGGTCATTTATTTGTCAAAATGTAATTCGCGACACTGAGATATAACTATAAATCTATTTATGTATTCATTTAGCATTTAAAATATTAAAGGACTGTACATTGGTTCCTGCGCGTTATTTATTGAAAAGGAACCAAAGTATGGATTTGAATAGTTTATAAAGCACAATGTATAGATACAGTAATCAATTGACATATTTATGAGGCGCAAATCACATTTTAACAAATATACGACCTATTACCGAGCTGCAATTTGAAAAAAACCTCATAAAATTTGAATTTCGCGGGCTCTTGGTCCGATTCACCATAAAGTAATGAGCATTTTGTATATAAATTACTATGCTAATGCAGATTAAATCACAAACTAAGTAGAGATACTTTAAATAAACTATATACATTATTATTTTAAAAACGCCATATCTCTGAAAATTTGACTGTTAAAATCGATACTTCTTCCTCGAGATATTGAGGTCGATATTGATATTTTAATAAATATCGATATCCCTACACAACACTAAACAAACTGTCCGACTGACGTTTGACGTACTCGATTTTTTTGGCTTCACACTTTTGTGTATTTTGCCAGTGTCAAGTTAAGCATTGTATTCATTTTTATTTTTTATCCGACTTAAAATAAGGAGGAGGTTATCAATTGGACTGTATGTTTTTTTTATTGTATGTACGCGATTACTCCGCCATATGTGAGCCGATTTTAAAAATATGACTTATACGGAAGAGTATACTCGAGGAAGTCCCATTGTCACCAAGTCTTAATAGTTGATGGAAATGGCAAAAAACAGCAAAAACATGATGTCTGTGAAAAACCCAACTCGCGCGGATAAAGAATGGGATTATAAATAGCAGCGAGGCCATTTATAATCCCATTATTTATCCGCACGAGTTGGGCAGGGCAACAAACTCCTGCGAAGCGGCCGAGTCGCGGCGTCCAGCCTCACAGTTATTAGTAAGTAGTTGTCCAACACACTGTGAATGAATGGTATGAAATAAATGATATGTAAACAAAATTAGTCTTTAAATTATTTTTATTTTATACTATGATACTATAGGTACACGTGTATTTACAGTGGCAACATTTCTTATTATATTGATGATAAAATCATAATTTTTTAGTATCGTAAACATTGTAAAGAAAGGTTTGTTTAAATATAACATACATATCACGATAAATTGTTGAAACTAATCACGCACTAACAAAGCCATCCAACTGAGACTTTTCTCACGCCAAATTCCCCTGACTATACACTCAATCGAACGACGAGCGTCGAGCGACCGGCGCGTGACTGGCTATACGAATAAACGATCGAACACAGATTGTTCCTTCTACATCAAAATTTCATTACAGTCAGTCTTGTGTCAAATCAGTTATTGAAGTTAGTGATAAATAAATTATATTAGCAATCACATAGATCTGCCTAATGCATGACCTAATAAAGCAATATAATATAGTTTGTGATGAGTACATTTGTGATCAATGTGCTGTTATTTGATCCATCATCACCAATAACTATTGGTAGGGATACAGCATGGCTACAGCTGGATCTTCAGTTTCAAATGTGATCAGCACTTCTTTGAACTTGTCCAGAAGCTGCATCAGCTGCGATCGGCTCACGTTCTCCATGAACATGATCTCTTCCAGATGCTGCTCGCCGCGGAGGTAGCCTGTCAAAATAAATTGGTTTATTTTTACACATATACTAAGCCTGAACTCATATTTGCGATTGTGTTTTAAGACCCACGATTCTGCTATTTCAATCTTGAATGCGATATCAATACGGTACTGTAAAGGGAGCCACTATCTAATCCTAAATCTATCTTCTATACTAATAATAAAGCTGAAGAGTTTATTTGTATGAACGCGCTAATCTCCGGAGTTACTGGTCAGCTTTGAAAAATTATCTCACTAATAGGAAGCTACATTACCCCCGACGGTACAGGCTACTTATTATCTATCTCGGGAACGCGAGTGAAATCGCGGGGAACGGGTGGTTATATATATAAAGGCGAAATTGAGTTTGTTTGTTACATTCTGACGCCTCAGCGGCACTACAAATCATGATAAAATTTGGTTCGCAGGTAAATCATAACCTGCAATAACATACTTTTTATCCCGATGAGAAAACAAAAGATCCCACGAAAACGTTATAGGTTTAGAATATTCCTCATTATCTAGGCTAGCAAAATAAAGCTTACCTTTCTTATGCAACTGCGCCAGCAATAACAAATCGTCGGTGTTGTTAGCGGCGGGTATCGATGCCAGCCCCATTCGCTCCTCCGCCGTGAATGTATCCAGTAAGGACTCTGTAGTGGGCGGCTCGTTGGGTATACGACAAGCGTCTATTACGTCACAGCTCGCTGGCATACTCCACACTGTAGGCGGTTGAAAACTGAAAAGACGAACAGTTTTTTTTTACTATATAGTCCTTGATGTGGCCGAAGGTGGTAAACACAGTGCCTAGAAGAGATTTGGCTGTCATGTGCAGCTGTTAGGACACCATAACATTATGAATAAATAATTTTATTCATGGCTTCTACTCTATAGTTGAGAAATTAGTTCCTGCATTTGCGATAGTGAGATTTTGATCAAATAAGCATTGTAAAAAGTTGATAATTGAATTAACTGGCTGGTCTCTTCAGGGCAATAAATAAATCAGGAAGTAATAATTTTACTTACCTCATTTCACTCTGCAACTTCAAATTTAATGAAATGCCATTCTTTTTTTCTGTCCCATTGGTCAGTCCGTTGAACACTTTCTGTCTCGGTGATACATCCTGATCACTTTCGAATTTGCTATCTTCACTACTGGTGTCCTTAATAGAAACGTGCTCAGATTCTTTCAACGACAAATCTGATAATCTGGATGGTAATTTTTTTACTTTATCACTTAGTTTCTCCACTGTACCATTCAAATGTCCATTTTCACTGACACCATTTGTACCATTTGTGATACCGTTAGTACCGTTTATATTATTCGATATACCGCTATCAACTGAATTGCCTTGCAACTTCTTTTTATCAGTTTTACCGTCGATTTCACAACCGTTTTCACCATTAGGTTTTACTAGACCGTCGACCACGTCAACTCCGTCATCAAATGAGTGGTTCGCCGAATCGACTTGAAAATCGAACTTCGTATGATCCGATTCGATGACTATAGGTTTTGTATGTGAGAAATCCGTTTGATTTAGATTATTTTCTGTAGGGTATTCTTCATCGGAATCAGGGAATATGTTGATGCTCTCCCTCGGTTCAACCGGTTCGGGTACATTGAGCTGGTTTTGATTCAGAGACGAAAATGATACGCTACAGGACTGGTTGTAGGTGTCATGTTTCTCACAAAAGTATTCTTTTCCATCTGAAATGTAATAAAATATAATAAATTATTCAGCATTTATTACGGAATAGGTTAGCTACATACCTACTAGAGCGACAATAATCGAATCTACGCATACTGCTCACAATCAGTTAAACACATCTCGCCCAGCGACACGTGCCACCGAGTTTTATTTTGGGTATTGTCTATCTTTTTTGATTCTGAAGGCTAATGGCAAAATATTAATTGTTATGAGAAGTAATTACAATAACAGTTTCTTTGTTGCTCACCTAAGATAGACAATACCAAAATGATCGGAGCACGTATCACCGGGTCTAAGTAGCAAGTAGCACAGATGTAGATAGATACCCGGCTCGCGGCCCCAGTGCGGCGAGTTGTACTGCACGTAGGTGTGCAGCTGCAGCAGCAGCCGGCGGCGCAGCAGCCAGGCGACGCACCGCGCCAGCCGCGCGCCGCCGCCCGCCCCCCGCGACACGTACCACAGCGGCGCCGGTAGCGAGAACTCGCCCAGCATCTGCACATATACAATGTGTCTGGTCATGTACTACCGATATTTTAAGTACTTATATTTCAACACATTTTATACAAATATTCACGACACTCGGGTCCAACCTTCCCCCCCCTCTATGTGGCAGCCATTTTGTATTTCTTCATGAGATATTCTCTATGTGTTTACAAAAAAAAATCATATCTCTAAAATTAAAAAATAAGGGACGCTTAAGGTAGCTGCCCTTACTGACCCGTCTCAAATTTCCACCCTGTATAGGTATTAGTTATCGTACAGATGTTCCGGGATAATGTGTTATTCCAGGTTATGATCTACCTGCATGTCAATTTTCATCACGATTGTTTGAGCCATTGAGGCGTTAAGAGGTACTTTCTTTACTTACGCATTTAAAATATTAGGTACTAGCTGTCCCTTTTCCACCCGTGTTCCCGGGATAAAAATTAGCCTATTGGTCTATGTCCTTCCACATAGGCTATCTACGGTCCTAATTTAATCGCGATCGGTTCAGATGTTTGGACGTAGAAAAGATAACGATAAATTATCTATTTAAGTATGTATTTACAAAAAAGAAAGTAATATATGTAGTATATTAGTTATTTGGTTTCCATATTACAAGCTCTGCTTAGTTTGGGGTCAGTTAACCATATGTAAAGAATGTCCCTTAAATAAAAAAAATAAATAATAATAACAGAGAGTTGCATTTATAATATTAGTATGGTTTATAAAGTAGGATTTACTGCTTGCTCACATAACATTTATGTCGCAGTAAGATGGCAAGGTAGGGATATAATTATATCACAGCTATAACTGTCTTATTGCGACATATGCATATATAAGTTTCTATCCAGTTTTATGCAAAGAATTCTGTAAACTCACATGCAATAAACATAGTCCGGGAAACTCGTTAGCGAATTCTTCAACAAGAGGCGAGTGGATGTGAACATTAGCGCCGGGTGCCACCACATACACATTTCCCTCACATAAGGGAAATATAACTGTAGCTTTTGCCCAGTACACTAGATGACCAGTTAGCTGAAATACCTGGAAATTCAAACTCATTTATTCAGTTTGGTCCTGATGAGGCAGTTATTAACTATATAATGTTGATTTTGCTTATCTATCTCATTCTCTTTGAGAGAAGAGTGGATTATAACATTAGGAGGTAGGCGAAAGTAGTCCACTTTGGCTCCACAATGTAAGAGCGAAAGGTCTTTGGTTTAATAGACCTCGCAATGGATAGGTTCACAGAAGTTCCTTTTGTGTAAAACAATTTTATTTGAACAATAATTCGCTCATTATTGTGAAGCGCTTGTTTCGCGTTGAGTACAATTTGCGTGACTTAAATCACACTGAATTGAGTCAAGTGTACAATCAAAAACAACGCAAACCGGTTTTTCTATTTTTTTTTTAAATGTTTACATGACCCACCTGTATTTATAGAAGTTTTATTAGAATATTTACCTGTTTTAAAGTTAAATCTGCTTCAATGGCAAGTGTCTGCAAACTTTTGAGTGGGCTGTAGAGTTTGATGAGACGTAATAATGCTGAGCTTCCGTCTAACGGTATTGACGCGAGTAGATCATTTGGATTCACCTAAAACAAGAAATAGTATTTAAATGATAATGTTTATTTATTATTAGGACAGATAGACTGTGGAAGTCTTCAGTAGAGGCCTATGTTCAATATAATTATGATGATGTATGATTATTTTTATACTCACCATAAGTAAAATGCCATGATAAGGCCTCAGTTTCTGTAGGCATTTATCAATTGTCTCTGGCTCAATGATCAAACCTCTATTGTGTATTTGATGGGCTTTGTGTGGTAAACAGAATGATAAAAGCACCCACTTATTTATACGTACTTGTACTATACCTGAAATACAATATTTATTAACGTTTAACATTATCCCTAACAGATATAAAAAAGTAACATAAATTACAAAGAAAAATTATAAATAATTACAGGTCAAGCGCAGAAAGTTTTGAAGCAGTATAGACAAACTATATCACATGATTTTGTTGATAGCTTAACCACTATGTATGTTTTTGTGTGAACCACCTTTCATGACTTATTGTTAAAAATTGGATTTTGGATTGCAAGATAAATAAATAAATTAAATTTTTATACTAGCAATCAAATTCAATTTATTAATATTTCTAGTATACACAGAAAAGAGAAATATTCTAAGAAAGTACCTAGACAGGTTTTACTTATGTAGTTTACTTGACGTATTAGGTTATTGATTGTCATTATAAAATTACATACCAGTGCTGCTTAGTTCTTCAAACACAGACTTCATAGACCTAGCCAGTGAGCTTCTTTGCAGTATAAGGTGGAACGCAGACTTTGGTCCAGTGTCGCCATTATCTGCACTGTATGTTGTGGAACTGACAGAGTGACGCAAGTTATCATCTTCATCATCATTATCACCATTCATTTCACTATCAAGAGCTGAAACTTCATCATGGGCAGCCAGCTGGAAAATGAATATTTTTGGAAAATCCACCAGGAAAATTGAATTTTCTAAGGCATTTTTGAATGAAAATCTTATTAAAAATCACTTGGGCAACATAGGGCAAGAACAGCTAATTTGTAATTAAACTTACCATTATTTTCATTTCTTCAGTCAAATATGAACACCTCTTTTCTTCATGAGTCAGTGCTTTTCCCAGTCTTTTACTCAAATCATAGTAACACTTAACTGTAAAGAAATATAGAATGTTTATGTGTATGTATGTTCATTCAATTATTTAAATCATTATTATATTGATAGGAGGATGGAATGTGATAAATAGGTTGAGAAACTCCTAGGGAATGTGATGTTAGCTCAAATTGTCAATGCATTTGTTAACCAACTTGACATATCTCCGGAATTTTTTTTTTAAGAAGAGCAGGCATTGACCTTTCGCTTTTATCATCTGCTTTGATCTGCTTAATATTATAAAGTAACTCTGTCCATTCCTATTTCATGCTCCGTCAGTCCTACTACTAAACCAATCACAATTACATTTTGCACACAGATAGCCTATTATATGGCGAAGGACATAGGCTACTTTTAAAGTATTAATTGATTTAAAATTTTCACCAACTGCCCTGTCAACTCCAAACTCTTACTCCTACTGAAGGGATTTTCATGCAGTTTTCATCAATAGACAGAGTCAGAATCAAAAGATTCATGTGAATGGTTTAGGTGTAGAATTCAATAAGGTTTTGTTAAAATTGCCTGAAATATGATTATTATTTTTGAAGATGTTAGAAAAAAACATGTTGTGCGAGGGAGCATGTGTTCCCCCCACACCATGCAAAGCTGGGGCAGATTGCTAATTATCCAAAACTTGGGAATTGTCTATATCTAGTTGAAAAATTCATACTGTATGTGTGCACTACATGTTTAGTTTTTCCCTTATCCCTCTGAACTAAGGCATAAATTTACCATTTTTTTTATTACCAGACTCAACAGATTAATACATGCAAAGAGATCTTATATCAAGTAGAAGAAGGTAGAAGGTGACCTATATAAATGAAATGCTTCTTACCAATAGAATGACTTGCAGAAGCCTGCAATGCAAATACAATATTGATAAGTATCATAGCAGCTGTGTCATCTTTGTTTGTCCTGTATGGCAGCAGGGTTGGGTGTCCCACAAACCTTACATCATTGACTTTAAGTTCAAACTTCCGGTTGCACAACTCAGCCTTCACAGCAAATAATGTAGACAGCATCTCATCCGTGAACCCACTTAATTGGCCTATAGAAATAAAATATCAGATGTACTTCAAATTGGCTTAAAATTGATGCAATTTTTCACAACCATTCATTGTAATAATTATTTATAACATGTTGATAGTAATATGTATTTGCATAAGTACCATGGTACTTATAGGAAAAGCATGAACAACTTTACTGTAAATGAAGATAATAATAATTTGTGAGTGCAGCAGGTATCAAAATAAACCAACCTTTGTAGATGTTAGATGTTTGCGATTGAGGGTTTTGCAACAAATCCTCCGTGGAATTAATAGCGTATGGATTATGCCGACCAAACTTCTTCTGTTTATTCTCATTTTTGTTCTCTGTCGTAAAGGGATACCTAAACAGCAGTCTATCGCCTTTACTGTCCGATTTTACGAAAAATATATTCAGCGGATTCACCTCCATGATCAAAGACTTCGCAGTAATACGTGCGTAATACAACTAAATTCTATGTATGTCGAATGGTAAACAACGTGAGTGGCAAAAGATTTTGTAACAAAGCACCCTTTTTATAATATACCCGCATAGATTTTTCACACATTTTAAAAACGTATCACGTTGTTCTATAAACAACCACTGGATTAATCAGTCAGTATTTAATGTATTTGTATTGATTATACTGAATACCTAATTTCTGAGAAATCTATATATAATTTTAAAATAATTTTGTGTGATGGATGCTGACGTGACTGACAGGACAGGACTTGACTGACTTGACTACCGACTACTTAGAGTTGACTTAGGCACGGGCAAAAAATATCGATATATATATCGTCGATATTTTGTATCTCAATCTTGAGAGCCAGAAGACCCATTCACTGTGTTTATTTTGCCTGACTGATCATTTTTTGCATTACGATATGTTTTCTTCTGTGTGTCAATTAAATAAAGTTTTAATAATAATTTACATCTACGTCTACATCTATACTTCTACATCTACACTATTTCCATTACACTAATCTACAATTTTATTAAACTGTATAATATTATCAAGAGGAAAGATTAGATTTTTTGTATGCTTGTTTATACCCAATGTATACTTTGCCTATTAAAGTCTTTATTTGGCGCATAGATGAATATGATTTGGCGTTGGCTGCGAAAACTATTTATGATACATACTACATGTTTATCATCATTACCTACAAAAAAAATATTATACTCTTAAATAGTATACGTTTGTAAAATAGATTTCATGTACAGAATATGGAATAATAGTAGGTGCATGCGGTATGCATGCACCCACTTTAATATTATGATGAAGTGTGTCCGAAAGTCAAATGAAATATAAAATACAATACTTTTCACGAGAGTGATATTCTTTTTTTAAGATTTTAATTTGAAAAATTGTATTGATTGATGTTACGATATTGTAGATATATTGACAGACATCCCTACTAATAGTTTCGTGAATCTGACACATGTCATGAACGTCTATTCTCATCTGTCCGTGTGTGTTCTGTATGTCTTTTACTACAAGTGCTGCCAGAGCTTAAGTTGAAAAATTCCTACTTTCTGTTATAATAATTAACCCAACAAGTTTACAACAACTCTACGCTTGTTATAGCTTTGATATAATTAAATTTATTTTATTTATATATTTGACATAACAAGAAAATAGTAGACTATGTGCCTGTGGAGATACGGTGTTAGCCAGTGTTACTAGATTATATTACAAAGACGATTTCCTTTCCTTCTATTTCTCTAAAATCAATCTAGAAAAAAATATTATTAGTTTACAGAATCTCTTCTAACTTTTGCCCGCCTTCTTTTCTATTTCAGACGTGAATATTGACTTATAAAGATCTAAAACAAAAATACTTGGTTTCTTTTTATTTATTTACAGTTTCGTAGCTAGCTTTCGTTCAGGAACATCCGGATCGTTAAAAAAAAAATTGACAAAGTTGTCTGTCTTGTCTGTCAAACAAAATACCTAATCAAAAAAACCTGAAATTCTGAAACGAACGAACGATACGGAATAAAGAGAATAATACCGACGATACCATTATCAGTTCATTGAAAATCTTTAAAATGGCCAGCAAAACCGAAAATAACTTTAAAGTAAACCCAGAAAAAGTTCGCCTGGAAACCGATCAAGGAATAGTGGAAAGTGAAGAACGTAAATGGGGTATGCCTCTAAAAGAGGTGTATAAATACGGACTATCATTTTACAAAGGTAATTTTTAATTATATAGATTTTTGTAACTATTTACAACCTACATTATTATTTCCTTCCTAAACTTATTCTATGAGAGATCGTTTAGTTATGATCTTGAAGCCTGTCGCCTCGAACGAGACACTTGTATTTACATTTTCGTAAGTAAAGTTACTTTTCAGTGGAGTTTCCTATTTTTTCCATCATAACATGAAAAAAATAACACTTATTGTAGATTAGATACCTAGTTTAGATATTAATCTATTCCCAATCATCAACCATCTTATCTGTATAGTAAAAATCAGGGTTATTCTAATTAGAATACTGATTCTAAATATTGTTTTAGATAAAGAAGGTAAAGCTCTCCACCTCAGCTATGAAGATAGGCTGAAGTTGGTTGCATATACCCAGCAAACAGTCCACGGACCTTTAGACACTAATTCGGCTCCACCATTAGGAGTGTTAGATGTGATTGGTCGAGACAGGCGGGCAGCATGGCAGGCACTTGGGGAAATGACACAGATTCAGGCGATGGCGGGTTTTGTTCACACATTAGACAGGTAAGAAGACCATGTTTACCTCCCTACCAGTTAAGGCTATGCCAGTTATAATCTTACATTTCTTTAGAGTTAATGAATGTTTTTACTAATATGAATTCAACAATTCAACTCTATATTTAATAAAGAATAATACATAATATATTCAGCCATCATGGCATAATTGAGTAACTTTCTTGATTTTGATTGGCCTTGACAAAATTAATTTCTAATATCAGTATTTGAACATGGCTACCTAAATAACAGAAATAAAAAAAAATATGCTGTATATAGTATAATATCCTGTTATTAATTTACAGGCTTTGTCCTCTTTTCAAACCATATTTAGAGGCAATTCAAAAGGATTTAGAAGATAAGAAGCAACAAGAGTAAGTGAACTGTGTTTTTAATTTTAAGATACCTTATTAAACTTCTGCTATTTTTCTGAAATATAAATTATTGAATGTCCAATTAAGTTAGAGGTAAATTGTATAATAATTTAATTCACAGGTTGAAGAAAGTAGAAGAGGAGAGGGCACATTTGGAGCTACAAAATAGAATAATTCTAGAGAAACAAAAGCAACAGAGTAATAAATTAACAGAGGAACAGCAAGTGTGAGTAAAGCTAATATTGTGGCAGAATGAAAGTGAACAGAAGAAAGCAAAATTGTAACATTGTATTTTGGACCTTGTGTTATTTATTACTTATTCATACACATATATAAAATCAAAATCTATGTAAGCGCATGACTTCAGATTGGCTGCACCTATTTGGCAAATTAATTTTGTTGTGTTGGTAATTGTCGGGACAAGGTTTGTATGAATGAAATTTTTTGGAACATCCACCAGGAGAGTCGGAAAATCTGACTGACATTTTCGTATGAAGATCTCAATAAAAATCACTTGTCACGCATGTTAAAGATTCTGAAGAAAGTAACCTTCAATAAAAACTTTTATTTATATTTCAGGCAAAGAATAAAAGATGCACTCAATGCACAAACATATGACCAGTTTCTCCAGTATGCTCAACAACAATATCCTGGCAATTTTGATCAGCAAGCGGTCCTGATCCGACAGCTACAAGACCAACATTACCAGCAATACATACAACAACTTGCTGTTGACCAAAGGCTTGCTAACTCTAACATAAAAGATAACTCACATACAGAGGAAGATCAGGAAAATGATAATCAAAAAAATGAGAAGGATGTTATCAAAGATTGTAATCTAAATGAAACTGAAGCCATACCTGTTATGGATAACAAGTATGTATACTTTCTACTAATCTATACTAATATCACTGTTTAAATATTCCCTACCAGTTAGGTATCAAATGTACTTGCGGAGAACAATGACGAGGCTCATGCGGGGTGGCGGGCGGCGTGGAACGCATCCTGCAAACACGCTTAATTTGCAGGCTCGCACGTTGAGGGACGATGCGAGCGTGTTTTCCGACATCCCGATATCCAATAAGTACAAGAGCAAATTGGACTCAAAGTACAAAATAAAAAAGAAACTTATTGCTAATAACATTATTTTGTAGTACAACTTTGAATAACGTCATCTGACTGCATCTCCCCTATAAAGACCCTTTAGTGAAATTGCAAGAATTGTAATGTTGAAATATCATTTCATAATTTTAGATCAATGCAGACTTCAGAAAAAACAGAAATATCTGAATTCACGGAAGAATCTAGGGGCGAGGAAGAGTCCGATGGTGATGGTAAGCTTCATAAAAATCATTATAAAGTCTACTTGTACGACCACCTGGCCAGTTAAAGCATTGTGGTTACCAATTTATTTTCTGACCTTTTTAATGTCTAGAGATAACTAACTGGTTCTCAAGTGCAACTGCCGAAAGTTACTTGTTAGACACTTGTCTTGGCGGCAAACTAAAAGTCATACATAAGACATTATCCTTGAAAGTAATTGAAATTTTCATCGCCTGTTCTTATCGGAAGAACTGTGAATAACGATGTTTTTATCAATCACTACTAAGTGGATAGTGTTGTAGTGTGTAACAATCGCGTGAAAGATCTTGAAATAAATTGGTTAATTATGATAAAAAAACATCCATGAACTAAAACTACAAAACAGTTTCTAACGGTTGTTATAACGTGTCAAGAAGGCGAGGTGTTCCCGGCAGTGGAGGAGGCCCGCATGTGGACGCGCGGCGATACGAACCAGTTTAAGGAGTCTGCGCGCGCCGGCGGCGGCCTGCTCACCGTGGGCCATGGAGAGACCGTCACCGTGCGAGTGCCCACGCACCATCGCGCCAGGTGCCTCTGCTGGGAGTTCGCCACTGATACATATGATATAGGTAAACTACCGACGCAGGCGCTTACCCCTTCCCAGATGACTTCTGTGGAGCTATTACGTAATTTCGTTGCAATCAGATTGAAACCAGTTAAATGTAGCAGTAAGTTTCAAATTTGTATACATACCTATATGAATTTCTATTTATTTTTTTAAATTATACCTAATTTGATTCTTCGTTAATAATTAGTAGGTACTATATAGGTATAAAAGTATTATATGGTATTGATTCCCATTTTTTATAAACTAACAAGAAACGGCCTATCTAAACCAAAAAATATTCGACTATTTAGTCAAAAAAATATTTATCATAAATTCTTGTTGTCATACATAAATCAATATTTTTTTAAACTCCAGGTTTTGGTCTATACTTTGAATGGAGCAAGTCTCCAACGACTGAGGTCACTGTACACGTGTCTGAGAGTGATGAAGAAGAAGAAGCAGATGATGATGGATATGGCGATGAAGGTTAGTAATATTTTCTTGTATTTTTTTTATTTTTCTGCTTATATTGCTTTTTTATGTAGAATAGGCCCGTTTGGCTACAATCTCACCATGGTCATGATGATGTGGCATAAGGTGGTAAGCACACAAACAAACCTAGAGGCAACTGACTTATGTCCAGCTTTCGGAACACAGTACACGAACACAGGTGCTTGGTGATAGCCAGCCAGTTGAGTGATAAGTAGGTAAACAATTAAGCGCTAGTTCACCTAATGATGTCGGTAACGTTGCAAACAGAAACTGGTTCAATATTACAGCTGCAACTGAAATACAGTGCTCTATTGCAACAGAAAACATTTGTGAGATTCTAATGTTTCTATGATCTCATTGTTTTCTATCGATAAAACTGATCTTTCAAATTCGCATCCCTTTTATTCTGTTTCAATATGGAATGAACTATGTAACTGAATCAATGATTGCTTGGAACCAGAGTTCACCATTCACGGGAGCTCGGACCCTGAGCTTGGCAGCGAGAGACGAGCGCTGAGCAACCCACGTCCGGCAGTGAGCCTTGTTGTGCCCATATACCGTCGGGATTGTCATACAGAGGTATGTACAATATGTATAAGGTACTAGTAAATTACATATGGTGCTTTCGAGCAACAAGCTTATAAGTATTCCTCAAAAATATAAGGAGATTGTTTTATTGTTGCATCATTCACTAATAGAAAGCTACAATATCCCCGAAGGTTATTGGCTGCTTTTTATCCCGGGAACGTGAGTGAAACTGCGGGGAATAGCTAGTCTAAATATATAAAAGGAAAGTGTGACTGCAAAGGAAAACGGATCTGGCTGAAATTTGATGTAGGCATCCGCTAAGAAAGGATTTTTGAAAATTCAAACTCCTAAGTGGCTAAAATAGGGGATCGCGGGTGAAACCACGGGGTGGAGAGCTAGTCTAATATAAAATATTAAGTACAAAAATATATTACAGTGTGCTTATATGTTTTAATTGATTAATTCCAGGTTTATGCCGGATCACACACATATCCTGGTGAAGGCGTGTATCTATTGAAATTCGACAACACATATAGTCTATGGCGATCCAAAACGCTGTACTACAAAGTGTATTACACACAATAAATGTGTATAGTTCTATTTGAGCCATGACAAGTTTAACGTATAAATATATTAAATTATTTGGTACTAAAGTTATACATTTTGTACTACCAGTATTCCTTTGTTTTTAGGAGGTCTATGGTAAGTGAATAAATAAAAAATATTTAAGTGCAATAGGAGCTTATAAACATTATACATAAGGATTTTATTTGTCTGACATGTTATAAGGTATGTGTATTATAAAGTATATCATTTAAATTATCAAAGGAACTTTATATGATTACAGCAAAAGGAAGATAAATATTATATTATAAAAGTTCTTGGATAATATCAATGAAAAAATATTATGAATATAATATAAATTATTTGTTATTTAGAAATTAATTTAATTTATTGTTTAATTTACACAGCTATAATTTTTAAGAGAAAGTTCCTCTTAAAATATTTTATTCAGGTAAATATCACGCAGTCTTTTTCTGTCACAATTTTCTATTTATCTTTGTTATCTATCTTTACAATCTGGAAATAATATAATATACATAATATCAAAGCAATGAAAATTCAGTGATAGTGTAGTAGAAAGAATGCAGTGGCGAAGGTCATGGGTTCGATTCCGATAATGAGCTTGTACCTACTATGGTGAAGGAAAACATCGTTAAGAAACCTTAATATGGATGGCTACCTCCAGTTGAAATCTGTCACCTAACAACTAAAAGCAGTGTGTTCCGACAGCTCCATTTGAGAGCCAGTGTGCTTACTACCTTCGGCCTCGATGAGTTTTTGGCTAATTACAGGCCTATCCATCATAAATGCAATATACATTATGTGTTTGAATTAATTTTGGGAATAAAGTGCCATTGCAAATGTTTAATATTTATAGTTCACTTTAGTACTTAAACTCTGTTATTTAGAATACGTATACTCTCACGTCACACTTCGTAAAAGTTAGTTCTTAGTTCGTTATTTGTCAGATAAGCTGCGCTTAGACTGAAGCTCTTAGCGTTTGCGATCGACCACATATTATTCTATACATTATACTCTAACTAAAGTGCGGTCGGGGAAAAGGATGAATTTCGTATATCGTCACGTCAGTCACGATTTGTACGATAAATTGTATTGCCGTCACGCTCGCATAGATGTGTTGACCGTCATTGACGATAACGAGAATTTGCAATCCAATATAATCTGTTGACGTTTAGGAATGACAAAGAAAACGAACCTTTTTGCGACTACTTAAGGTTTATCTGTTAAATCTATGGCAAGTGCAAGAAAATATAGATAAACCTAAATACCACTCAATAAGGTTTATTTTTCTTTGATATTCCTAAAGATCAGATTTGATAGACTTCAAATAGTGACGGGTCATTTATGATATTCCTCGTGCTCCACTAGTTACCGCATTTTTTACATGAAAAAGCACACACATAGTAGTTTCAAATCGTTAGTTTCTCCTGAATTTGTTATTACACTTTACGAATGTCTACTGAATAATAATAGGCCATTTAAACCTTAATATTTCCAATATTCAATCTATGATATTCAATCGTTGACTATGTCAATGATGTCCTGAGTCAAACTCGTAATAAAAGTAGTAGGTATCGTTATCTCCACTACTTTGAACTTCGAGCTTATTTTAAGCTTAGCTTTATTTTGTTACACGCCGTCAAGGCTAACAATGGGATTATATTTTAGATGATTATAAATATGAGTTTTTGAATAATATACAGACATAAGCGAGTACATTTTATTTAACCTTTATCAAAAGTAATACAGAATTCAAAATATATTTGCTCTAATACGTTTCATCACGTAAATACTTTAGATATATATGAATTACGAAACCCCTCCTTTTTGAAGTCTGTTAAAATGCTTACTGTCTCTTTTGGCAAATTTAGGTCAACATGTATCACGCGGGTGGGATTTTCCCGGAGCCTTTAAGGTCACAGCAGGCGATGCGGGTTGGTTGCCGGGTGGTTCTGATGAGCTGTGACCTTTATTCCCTATCAAAATACAGTGATTTATCTACCGGATAAACAGTTCGATTTGACAATCTGGTTATTAATTTTATTTTTAGTATTATCGCATTTAAAATGTGTAGTCACGTTAGTTTAACATATAAATGTTTCAATGTTCGTATTGTGTTGCATTAATTATTGTACTATGTTATATTGTATTCCAAAATAATCATAATGTAGACATGAGCACTGAAGACCACTTTGATTTATGTACCTATTTATGTTCAATGTTTAAAAATATGAAAATGCTAGTAAATATATGAACGTTATTAGAATGTTTTATCGGTAATATTTATTTGTGCATAGTCATTAATTTAAATTTAACATTATCTTGTAGCCATTGAAATTTATATTCATCTACATGTTTAGTTTATGTTAATGTACAAGGCAGAATAAATAATACATGTATACTTACTGAAGTATTTTATTCAAACAATAAAATTAGGAATTTAGGATACATTAGAAATCCATGAATGAGTATCGAGTAATACCACGCGTTAATTGTTTTTCATGCACAAATGTTACACACTCGCATTATATTATTAGTTTTAACCGACTTCAAAAATGGTAGAGATTCACCGGAATCTTTTGTTTTTTTTATGTATGTTTCCCGAACTTGGCACAGATAGATCATACCCTTGCATAAAATATAAGCTTCTTTTATCCCGGAAAATCATGGGATCCCTCGGGAACGCGGGTGAAACCGCGGGGCGGAAGCTAGTGTGATATATCGTGGCTAAATTATAGACGACTAGCTCCTGCCCCGCGCGGTTTCATCCGCGTTCAGCCTATGTGTTAATCCAGGGTGTCAGCTACCTCCATACCTTTCATCAAAATTTGTCCAGCCATACGTAGTATCTCTACTTAGTTTGAGCGTGAAGAATCGCATAGGAAGTAGGATTGCCCAAAGTCAATGGTTATTTTGCTTGCTTCCAATTCCAATTTCTTGTTTATGGCTCCATCGAGTGATCAATGACTTTGCCAGTATCATGGTTAGAAAAAACAACAAGAGTAAAGATTTTTTTTTGCTTGCTTCTTCCATCTGTCAAAATAACGATTTTGACAGACTGACAGTATTTGACAGTTGACATGACACACACACACACACACACAAGTCAGTCAGTCAACAAATTATCAAAGCGAGTAAATGCAATTTTTTCATTTGACTATGTAATTTAGAAGTTTTAAAATTAAACTATAATGTTACATCGTATATTACAAAGCAGTTTTGAATTAAAATTATCTACGAGACGAACATTTTATTCGTTGAGGCCGTATAGAAATAATTTGTGTCATCAATGCGGATTCAGGTTATACTCTCGTATAAAGGTACCAGATACACGAAATATTTACGAAAGGAACTCCTCCATTAGAAATGGAACTTTGAATTTTAAACTACGGTATTATACAAGTCAAATAGACGCACAGAAGAAAAATGTTGAAATCGAAAATGTAAAGGAGAAAGTCCCCGTCGATACATCGAAGAAAATAAACGTCAAATTAAAGACATCAGAACTAAAAAGGTTGTTTACTTTAGCTGAACCCGAGAAATGGACTCTAACAGGTAAATAGAGCAAAGTTGAAAGATGTTGGCACTATGCCATATAAATGTTCACATCACAAAATATTTTTTATTTACATCATGAATAGGCCCGACATGGTTTAAAGCTTAGCCTTAGGGGAACAAGGATTTTAAAATAAAATGCTCTAAAAAAAGTGTTATCTGAGATGTTTAGACCCCAAGGCACTAGTACTGCTACATTCATAACTCCTGGAAAAGGATTTTAAATTTAATGTAGGATAAATCTATAACTGTTATATTTTTAAAATATTTCTAGTTTGTTGCTGTAATGAACCTTCACCCCATTGCATTCCTTGCAAGAGTAGAATTTTACAAATATGAGAATATTTTACAGCTAGAATGCATACATAAATGTATGAAGATTTACTTTCAAGTAATTATCTTTAGTTACTTCATAATATATCTTACATTTAAAACATTTCTACACATACATATATACCCTAATCACATAATATACATTTCAGGTGCCATTGGATTTCTCATCATATCTTCAAGTGTGACTATGGCAGTACCATTCTCCCTAGGCAAGGTGTTGGACATAATTTATAGCAGTACAACTGACCTGGGATCTGCTAGAGAAAAGTTAGATTCATTATGTCTGATGTTATGTGGTGTATTTCTAGTTGGAGGCCTTTGCAACTTTGGGAGGGTGTACTTGATGTCTATTTCAGGTAAAATAATATTGCTCTCTTTACTATGTATCTTATATTTAGGTATCTTATTGTTAACAGGATATTTAGATCCAATTTTCATTTTTCATGGTAATCGCCCAATTATATTTTATCGGATCGTTTTCTAGTCTGTGAACTTGGATCTTAGTAGCTAAAGGCAAATGGTATGGTATGTTAGTGATTAAAATAAAAGAAAAAACAAATGTCTTACAAAAAACATACTTAGGTTTGTGTTATAAAAATAAATTAGTCAATCAATGCAACATACCTGATTGCATAACTGAGTATGAGCCAATTTTTGTCTAATTCAACCTGTCATAATTTTCCACCGAACATTTTGCCAAGTTTTATGTATATAGATCAATTACTTTTTTTTACTTTTTTGTCCATTAACTGAGTACACATTTTTCAGGTCAAAGAATGACACAAGCTCTACGTAAACAAGTATATGGTGCTATAATGCGTCAAGAACCAGCATGGTTTGGTAAGACTTCAACTGGTGAGCTTGTAAATAGGTTATCAGCTGATACACAGCTTGTTGGACGTAACCTCAGTCAAAATGTCA
This sequence comes from Tethea ocularis, assembly GCA_963555595.1. Lineage (NCBI taxonomy): Eukaryota > Metazoa > Arthropoda > Insecta > Lepidoptera > Drepanidae > Tethea > Tethea ocularis. The sequence continues at coordinate 4,325,461 of OY741972.1, read as the reverse complement.
GTGATGGTCTACGGTCCTTGTTTATGGTTGGAGCAGGCACTGGAATGATGGTAATTATAAATTATTTATAGTGTTATTGAGAAAGTCATCATCATATTTTAAATGGCCAGAGTGTATCTGTTAGAACAGATAAAACTACTTTACATACTGTATTTAAGAACTACTGAGTGAAGGCTCAATTTAATTTTTACGATAAGACAATAATTATTTCATACGCATAACATAATTATTGTCTTATCGTAAAAATTAAATTGAGCCTTCACTCAGTAGTTCTTAAATACAGTATGTAAAGTAGTTTTATCTGTTCTAACAGATACACTTCCTTAAAAAATAATTATGGTGCCTAATTTACATATGAATAACATATCAGCATTTGTATCAATATTAAATTATTCAAGTTTATTATATATTATTAGGAAATATTATTACCAAAAAATACTGGCTACATAATCTTAAAGTTCTGTAAAATTTTTCTTTATTTCCACTAATTAAAGTATTGATTTCATAAAAAAAGCATAATAAATGCCAAAATAATTGATAATGTGGAAACAATTGTGTTTATATGTTATCAGCATGCAATTATTGCATTCAGTTTATAATCCAAAATCATTTAAGGGCCTATCCCAAAAATTACGCCCTCATCCCTGGTGTGACGTCACATATTTTGCAATGATTAAATTAAATACAAATTCGTCACGAAGTTTCAATGAGTCCCCCCTTGTCACACGATGTAACACGTTAAACCCCTTCCCTCCCACTTAACGTGGCCCCTAATCTGGTTATTTGATGCTCAGTTCTACATGTCACCTTCGCTGGCTCTGATAGGGCTCTGCGTGGTTCCGCCTGTATCTGTGTTAGCTGTTATCTATGGCCGATTCGTGCGAGGCATCACAAGGCAATTGCAAGATACGCTTGCTGAGACTAGTGAGGTGAGATATAGAAGCATTTAGCATACAGATTACAGTAATATAATAACTTAAAAATAGGCTTAAGCATAGTGCTAGGTAGTACTTATCTAGGGCGACTAGCTAACCTAAAGATGAATATTTCCAATCTGTTCCAAATGAATACCTATTAGGTAAAGAAAATAATACCTACTTAAAAACAGTGTTATCAATTTTGTGACCCAAATAGAAATCATTAATAATTAGGTATTTCGTGTTTTTTTTAATATTTATGCTTGAATATCTCTATATTATTATGATAATTTATTTCTAATCTACAGTTGGCAGAAGAAAAAATATCAAATATAAAGACAGTCAAAGCATTTAGCAAGGAACAAAAAGAATGTGAGTCATATGCTAAAAGGATCGAAAAACTTCTCAATTTGGCATACAAAGAGTCTTTAGCTGTTGGAAGTTTCTACGGTTTGGTAAGTAACATCTTACCCAGGAATGGTTAAATTATAGTGTCTGTATTAATCAATCCATACAGCCTGAGAGTCTTTGCGATTTGTTGTTAATAGATAGTGACTCAATGTCTGTTAACAAAAAAATTTAGTTATAAGTTATACAACTGTTGTTTCTCTATGTTTTGGGACATTTATCATGCAACGTCTGATTTACACTTGACTTTTGATATTCACAGACTGGTCTATCTGGAAACACGATTATAATTCTGGTGCTATATTACGGTGGTAGTATGGTGGCGACAGAACAACTAACAGTGGGGAACTTAACGTCGTTCTTACTTTATGCCGCGTATGTCGGCATTAGTATCGGTGGTTTGAGCAGTTTCTACACGGAACTCAACAAGGGCATGGGAGCCGCTACAAGGCTGTGGGATATTATTGACAGAGAGCCTACCATACCAGTTTCAGGTGAACATAGTCAATTTGTTATTGTAGCTGCAGTTGCTTTACACATTAGTACTAAGAATGTCTTGTCACTATTATGGTTTCCTTTTTCAGGTGGAATCAGACCTCAAGAAAGGCCAGTAGGCGAGATAGTATTAGAAAACATTCACTATTCATATGAAGGTGCACCGCTACTCAAAGGTGTAAACTTACACTTATTGCCTGGGAAATCTATAGCCTTAGTTGGCAGATCTGGGTGTGGCAAAAGCACTGTAGCATCACTTATATTGAGGCTTTACGATCCCGAAAAGGGAAAGATTCTATTAGACGGTGTTGATATAAAGAAATTGGATCCTCTATGGTTGAGAAGTCATATTGGTTTTGTTAGTCAGGTATGTAGATTTTATGCAATCAAAGTATAGATAATAATTTAAATAAATACATAGAAATGTTATCATGATCAAACTTTGTAACTGTGCCTTTTTATAGTTTTTGTTAATTAGCTTGCCTACTGTTTAAAATAATAAAAAGGAATTTAAAAAAATGTTAATATCTTTTGACAAATTTTTAATATATAGGTAGGCACCTACACAATAAACAATTTCAGTCAAAATGTTATCTTTAGTTTTGTCTACTAGAAAACATACATTATTGTGTACATATTTATTTTTTCTTCGTAGGAACCTGTGCTATTTAGTGGAACAATCAAGGATAACATATTATATGGTGCTCTCGACAATTATAAAGAAATGGAAGTCGATAAAGTAAGTTTTCAGTTTATTTTAGATCATTTAGTGGTATGGAAATACACATAAACTACTATTTTATCCAGATGGAGAACACGGGTGAAACCGCGGGGTAAAGATATCAGGTTCCTTTTTAGGTTTTCCCTCCCTATACTGCCTAAGTTAAATAAAACACTATAAGCAATTTTAATTTTAATATAAGGCCAAATAGGATTTACTCTTAACAATTTACGATTTGACGGGCAAGACGGCGTGGTATCACGCTGCAGTTCTTGGTTTTGATTCCTATCCAGGAACTGTTTGTCCTGAATGTATGTCTGTATTAAATCAGTTATTTGGTTTCCATAGTAAAAGCTATGCTTAGTTTGGGATCAGATAACTATTTGAACGATGGTACGGAACCCTCCATGGTATTAATGTATATAAGTGATGGAATCCGACTCGCACTTGGCCGATTTTTATATCTTACTACTACTGTAAATGTAAAAGTTTTTTAGGATGTGAAGGTGTTTGTTAAATTTTCACGCAAGAACTATTGCACAGATTTTGATGAAGCACATAGATAGATCATGCCTTGGAATAACATATAGAATTTCTTTTATCCATGATTGGTTTGCCTTTGATAGGAGCCAGCATGGATCCGAGCGTCTCGCACGGCTCACTTGCACGAGCTGGTGGTGGGGCGCGGCGCGGGCGAGGGCTGGGGGCGCGAGGTGGGCGCGCGCGGGGGGCAGCTCAGCGGCGGACAGAAGCAACGCGTCGCCATCGCCAGAGCCGTTGTTAAGGTAAATATCTACTACGTACGTTTTTATGATCTGAGGGTCTGAAGAGCAGTTCATCATATCCCGAATTTACAAAGGATTGTATGCAAATACCTGGTAAAACCTTAATAAAAAAATATTCATACACGAGCGAGATACGCGAGCATGCATACAACGAGTAAATGAAATAACTCAAAACCTCAGACACCGCAACTTATTTTTATTGTAATGTTTTTTTTCCATTATAGACTAATTCCTTCCAGACTTTGTATATTTATTACTATTATATTATCATTTACCGTGAAAGTGGTAAAAAAAAATGTACAAAAAATAAAACTGCCTAAAAGTATAAAATTGCAATCTTGGAACTAATCTAACGCTGCTTTGAAGTCACAAGCAATATTTTATCTAAAATTCCTTGTTGCAGAATCCAAAAATATTAATACTAGATGAAGCTACCTCAGCCCTAGACGCTTATTCCGAGTACTTAGTTGATAAGGCCTTGAAAGAGATCAGTAGAGAACGGACAGTTCTTACAATCGCACATAGATTAAGTACGATTCAATCTGCGGATGAAGTCGCAGTGTTAGATAATGGAGTTATAGTTGAAAAAGGAACATATGCAGAGCTTATTGCTAAACAAAGCGGATTCTTCAAAGAACTTGTAACGCATCAGACTTTTACAGCGAAATCTAGAGAGAAACGTGACATGCAAAATACATAACGACAGATTTTGTATAAATAATGTAAGTTTCGTTCAAATTAGTTAATGATTTGCTGTACTGCAACTGTCCAGGGTATTATGATTGGGGCAAAAGCAGAATGTGATTCCGTAACTATTTTATTATAGTGTTACTCTATAAATTATACGTCTTAACTTTCATCTTGAACTATCCTACCTACCTATTTTTTTATTTATCTAGAAATCAATCAAAACTGGCATACAATACCTATACAAAATTGTTTATCATATTTTAAATAGAGATCATTAACTAATTTGGATATTTATAATAGCTTTATTTTACATATAAAAAGGGACAATATTTATTTTAAATTGCCATATTTATTGAAACATACTTGGTATGTTTAGGCAACTTGTTAATTGAATTGTATCAGCTTATTTATTTTATTAATTATTAATTAATTATGCTTAATTTCTTGTTGCTCTCGTTGTGTTCAAATTATAGACTTAATTAATGAATATTGGGTGATTGTTGCAGACGATGGATTATGTGAATGTATATGTATAGGTGTACTCATTACAATCATTAATAATTTGCAACAAATAATTATGAATGACAGTGGCAAATAGTTTTTAAATAATTATCTTATTCAATACCTAAACTGTTTCTTTTTGCTCTGTTATACTAATACATATATCAATTTATCTGTGAATCTGTTACATACAACGAGTTTGTTTAGTAATTGTAGATTATATAAATAAGATTCTGCAAAATATTAATGAACTGAAGTGTTGCACTCTTCCGTATTCTACTAAAGTAGGTATTAGTAATTTTTTCCTACACCATTTTGTGATAAAAAATAATTAGTATAGAAAATGTTAAGTTGAAAGGTAGAATGGAACAAAAATGTCGTAAGTATTTATTACTGTGTGTTCAAATGTTCGAGGTGCAATCGTTTATACATCAGAATATTTTTTAAATCATAGAGTGACAACGGGTAATGGAATATTTTTGTCTTACACAAATAAAATGGTTGTTGTTATTTTTAATGATGACTTTATTTTGAACTCTAACTCTAATTTTAAGGTTTGTAGGTATAATGTTTATCGTTCGTGATTTATTATCAACTCAACTAGACTAACTCGTGGCTCATTCATTATTGTAATGATAATGGTCCCGTATCACACTATTTAATGTTTGTTGTATCTTTTTCGTCACAATCACAACAAACAGGTTAAATAAGTAAAGTGGACCTTGCCCTCAGCGGGAGCGGAGAACGCGCCAAAACTATGTCGTAGAGTAGAGGCGGCGCGGTGCATTTACACGCTAACGCTGCGCGGGTAAACATTACAAATCGGAAACATGGCGCATCTGAAAGTTTTGCGCGGGAATTTCGCGCGGCAAATTATCAACTCCTTTTCCCCATCGAAAAGTGGCAAAAAATCAAGATATAATCGTGTTTTATCAAATTCACGTCTTTTGAGTAGGTGTTTGGCTACTCAAACTGCACCTGTGGTTGACAATAAATATTTAACTTCATTGTGGGGCGAAATTGAAGTTGGAAAAGAAACTTTGACTGAATACGTGTTTTCGGACGTAGAGTCATGGGCGGACAAACCTTCTGTGGTAAGTATCGAGTTTTATTTTATTAGAAATTGTTATTGATTAACTCAGTTAATTGGTACCTGCAATCACAAAACATTTTATTACTTACATTTTTTTAACAAGATGGATAAAATTATAAAAATTGTCACATTACGTGGGTAGTTATAGAGCTGAAAAATCATTGGATGTGCGTCATTTGGACTAGTGAACATAGAGCCTATTTACGATCAATTAAATACTAATAACTGGCGATGCACTGCATTTACAACAATTACTTATTGTAAGTACAAAGTTCGGTGAGCTAGATTTTATACGGATGTGCGGCACTATACATCAACACCGATACGGAATTATAAATAGTCCATATTTGAAGGTTGAGGCTAGCTACTGAAATGTTTGGCAAGGGGGACACCCACGATATATAGGGAGAAACACATTATAAATTATAATAGAAAAAAATATGAATTTAAATATTTAATTATTTTCAATTTAATTTAGGCCATCCCCCATTATGAAATATCCGCCTCGATTAATAAGGTTGGACCAAATTAAAGAAAAACAATAAACTTTGCAACTACTTTTATAGGTTCTATCTAATCCTTAGTAATTTCATATAAAATAATGTTCGCGCTCAAATCCACATAGGTACATCGGAAATGCTTCCTCCGTTCGATCTCTACTACGATTATTATAGGTATAATTAATTAAACAGTGTGAGATATTTTGACGGTTATCTTCTTAATTAATTCTAAATATGTTAGAAATTGCTTACTTCTGAAATTTCTCACCTTAATTTCTTCCTTTTTACTTATGACCATAGCTTCATTAGGTATACTAATGAAGCTATGGTCTAAAATGTTATTTCTATCAGATATGTTAATTTCGATGGCCCATGAAATAGATAACTGTGACGGCGTTGCGTGTCTGTCTGTAATCTCATGCCAAATATTTGTGCCACACGAGTTAAAATGTTATATCAATAACTGAGATTGGACTATGACCACCAGATTTTACCCAAAGGTCATAAATAAGTCCGTTTATGAATAAAAGAACTGGTACAACGAACTGATATTTACTTTCCCATTTAGAAATATTTATACTTAGATAATTTATATTATGAACATTTGACTGAAGGTCGTATTGCTAAATTATTGCAGAGAGATAGTTAGGTATCTAGCTGAAAAATAAAATAAATAAGATAAGTACCTACGTCAATTTTTTTAGCAGATATAGTAGTCAAGATAGGTATTTTTTTTTTCTTGGTATCGTACTTAAATAATATGTATGGAAGGCTTAGAGAAATATTGATTGATATTTACCAAAACAAGGGTACGAATATCTGTTTTAGGAAATAACCAAGCCTAAACAAACCTTTATAAATCTAGACTTGCGGTGCTTCAGGCCGCTCTTACGACTACGGCATGATGCGGATGATGATAGATCGGTGCGCGAAGGCACTGGCCGGTCACCTGCGATTGGCTCCCGGCGAGAGGATCGGTCTCATCCTGCCCAACATACCCGAGTTCGTGGTCCTCATACACGGAGCCATGAGTGCTGGTCTCGTTGTTACATTTGCCAATCCCCTGTACACCCCAGGTAAGATCTTGTTACAAGTTCGGTTCAAGTGTAAATTTAATTTGATATGAGGGCATTACTTTAGCATCATATATTACTTAGTCACCCTTATTTCTTTGTAGTCTAAAATATACTATATTTTGAGTTTACCTAAACTTTTATAACGTGACTAAATCTGGAATCTCAAAAAAATTAATGCTTGAAAAAATATGTTTTCGCGATTTTCGAATTGGTTTCATGTTTCAACTCTTTTCTTAACCAACCTAAAATACTTAGCTAGGTTTCGAACTGATCTACCCAGTAGGTATAGGTACCTAAATCAATATTTATTTGTAGAAAATCTTATCATTGTTAGTACCTACTGTTATCAGTGATTCTAGTTATGAGGCAGTATACCCACAAGCTGTTGTAAATAAAGGGCATAATGTATAAATCTATATAATTTATTTGTAGGAAAAAAAATGGAAATTAAATACTGCACCTAATGAATACTGCACTGCACCTATTGTTATGGCTTACAATAAAATTACCTATACTAGTCCAAGGTCACAGATTACATGCTATTATAATTACTTAAATAAGGGTCGAGGCTTGGACCTACGAACCCTGAAGCTATGTGTGAATTCATTATAATTTTAATTTATGCCACGACGTAGAGTAGTATGTACTGTATTTGAGTTTAACAGACCGTTAAATAAAACTGAAGGACATACAAAAGAAAACATAACTTCCGATCGCGCTTGATGTATAAAAAGGAATAGAAAACTTCATACCTATCACGATTATGTAGGTGAATATTTACGTAGCAATAAAATGCAATCAGTTCAGTCTAGGATGTGAGAATTAATATGTTACACCGCAGACGATCTTGTCTCTAATAAATATGGGTTATCATAAAGTTCAAAATCTATCTTGGAATAGTATGATCGTCATCTACTTAGTTGCTAGCTGCTCGCCTTCTCCATTGATGGCTAGACGGAGTTACAGATAACTAAACTATATTTTGCTGCATGACCTATATACATAGATTAAACTTAAACCTGGGGGGTTTGTGAATGATGTACCTATATCACAATGCAAACCTAAATTGTTAGGTACCTATGTATAACATTTAGGACCAAATACTGAAACGCTAGGTAGAGTGAGAAGCCACTATCTCATTCATATACAATCAACCTGTCAAATGACGACTTATTCACAACATATTATTTGGCCTATATTATTTATATTTTTTACAATGTTTAGGTTACGTAGTAACTATTACTTAATCTGTGGTTTATGTCTGTGTTTAATCACAATCTCACATGGACAATGATGAAGTGGCCGTAGGTGGTAAGCACACAGCCTAGAAGAGAACTGGCTCTCAAGTGCAGCTATAGGTATACCAGTAAGGTGACGATTAGCGACGGATTATTCATCATGATGATGGTAAAACGAAAACTCAACATAAATCGGAATTAAAATGCAAATATTAAATTACAGAGGAAGTTCGGCGTCAATTCACCGATTGCAACGTGAAAGCGATTGCAACCATTGAGATGTTCATGCCAGTCGCTCTAGAAGTGAGCAAGTCACTTAAAGATTACAAGGGAACCATTTGGGTAGGTGGAGACGATGACAAGAGTAAAGGTAAGTTTACTATAGTATAGATTTACCCCGTTTAAAGCGTACACACGCGTATCTATTTATAACGAACTTGACACAATTCCTCTTGAGCAGTTGAGTATAGAGTGCCTAATCGATTGCGTAGGCAGGTACTAGTATTCTAGCAGACACTCCGATAGTCCAATATCTGAGTGTGCCTTAAAAATCTACTCGTAGATAAGTTATGACTAACAATACTACCTATATGGAGATATCTGAATACTAAGTAACTTCATACGTAATGAATACAAAGTTATGATCATTGTGTATGTTTACCATTAAAGAAGCTAAACGATTAACCGTTAGAATGGGTATCTAACGCTAAAATAAAATACAATCTTTTCAGCTTTATATTTGTACTTGCTATCATGTATGTAATAATAAGTATAAATAATAAAACATATGCACAACAATCCCAAATAGGGCGCTGGTGAAAAGTCCAGTGTGTCTTAGACATTCTCTAGTTACCAAACAGCCTATAGATATATCTACTAGCCATATTGATTTTATGCTACTACTAGCTGTTCCCCGTGGCTTCACTCGCGTTCCCGTGTTAAAAAGTAGCCTACCTTCGGGAATAATGTAGCTTCATATTAGTGAAAGAATTTTCCGAATAGGACCAGTAACACCGGAGATTAGCGCGTTCAAACAAACTCATCAGCTTTATTATTAGTATAGATAGATAGGCACAGAGTTAATAATCTATAGGTAACTACAAAAATGATCGTTACATTCCAGGTATTCACGGTCTAAGGGCTTTGTTAATGGCTGATCACGAAGCCGACCTACCAACATTGAATTGCGATGACGTTTGCCTAATTCCGTACTCCAGTGGTACAACTGGTATGCCTAAAGGAGTTATGTTGACACACAAGAATCTGGTTTGCAACTTGAAGCAAGTGCAGTGCCCTAAGATGATGAAATATGGTGGAGAGAAAGGTATGGTACCTAAATTAATCATTGAATTGCATGGCATCCTATTACTGAGTAAATAAATTTTAAAATGTAACATTCTCTTGCAAGTTATGGATATCATAAAATCAATTAATAAGTTGTAACTAAATGTCTAGTGTATAAATATGGAATATGGTATTTATATTCGATAAATAAATTTTATTGGTTCTGGCATAACGTCTTAGGGTCGGTTGCTGGTACTTTTAGTTAAACGTTAACTTTAACCTAACTACCATTACCATGCTTTGACCGTAGGGTTAAATTTGACGATGATCGCGCTTTATGCAACCGACCCTTAGTTTCGGGACATTGTCAAACAAGACTGCAAGTTTAAATTAAATGATTACTGTAATGTTAACTATTGAGTACATTATTTAGCTGTTTTAATAAATATACTATTTCAATTTCTATTTCAGGTAAATGTGATGTATTATTAACAGTACCGCCGTTTTTCCATATTTATGGATTCAATGGAATTCTTAATTACAATCTAACACTTGGATACCACATTGTAACTATGCCAAAGTAAGTAATTTTTGTTTTAAAGCCTGGAAAATTGTAAAAGCAATTGAATCATCACATCATTATTTTTTTATTTTAACAAATTAGTCTTTACTATAATTTAAGGCTACATTAGGCTGCGAATTATTTAATTCAAATAAATATACCAAAATGTAGGTAGGTAATCATCATTTGATGGAATAATCAGTCATCTATACTAAACTAATATTACTAATAGGCTCCGAAACTACTGAACTAGTTTGATTCCCGTTTACTATTATTATAAATCCAAAATCATCACAACAGCTGGCATTGCGCCAGCTTGTCCAGCAGTCTGCCTTAATATTAATTCTCTGCTTTTAGGTTTACACCAGATGATTACATCAAATGTCTAGTAGAGTATCAGCCGACCACTTTGTTCGTGGTCCCCTCGTTACTCGCGTTCATGGCAACTCATCCGATGGTGAAGAAAGAGCACCTGCAGTCTGTGGAAACTATCATGGTCGGTGCTGCGCCTACCACTGACAGCATGTTAGAGAAGTTCCTATTGAAGTGTGAGAAGACTAAGGACCAAATTAAACTATTACAAGGTAGTTATATAAGTTAAGACGTTGGAAGTGGACACCGCTTTTCGTACCAGTCTGAAAGCAAAATGCTGAACAAATTCTAAGATTATAATCCTGCCACCACCATCACATAGACTATTTAACAAATGACTATTAAGATTTATGTTGTTTCATTCATGTTTTGTTCCAGGATACGGCATGACTGAAAGTTCCCCAGTAACGCTGATGACGCCATACACATATCCATACAGCAAAGTTGGATCTGTTGGACAACTAGTTAGCAGCACACAGGCGCGCGTAGTTTCCCTAACTAATGGAGAAATGTTAGGACCCCATAAATCTGGAGAGCTGTGGTTGAGAGGACCACAGGTAAGTCATTATTGATTATTTATGTTTGTGGTTTGGTCGTGTTAAGATTTTAAGGCCTCATCTTAATAGTAGGTAGGTATCTCGGATTAAATTTGAAATACGGAGAACAGAAGAACCCTTTTTGTGGGCTCTAACTAATGAAGCACTATTCTGTATAGCCAATACGGCAAGGTTGTCAACAATAGTGTGCTCATTATGACCCCCGTTAATCCTGAATCTAATAATCATATCTAAATCTAAGTAATGTAAAAAGGTCGCATAAAATCGCTTACGATAGGTAGATATTATAATATGTAGTCAATGAAATTTTGAGAAGAATTGATATTTTCCAGGTAATGAAAGGTTACTGGAACAACGAGAAGGCGACCAAGGAAACTGTGGACAGCGACGGTTGGCTGCACACTGGTGACGTCGCTTACTACGACGAAGAATATTACTTTTACATCGTTGATAGAACTAAGGAATTAATTAAAGTAAAGGGGAATCAGGTATGAATTTCATTTGATGATCTATATTTCGTTCATGAAAAAGGTTTTTTTCCCAAGTGTGGTACTAGGTATTGAAGTTCATAGGGGTTGTAATATTGCAGACTGGCGGCGCGGTCAAAAGGTCAAGACAATCTAATATTGCTAAAATAGAGCTAGAATGATTTATCAAACTTTGGCAATCAGCCAAAACTATATTAATTATACATATTATTATTATGATTTACAGGTGTCACCAACAGAATTAGAAAGTGTTATAATGGAGCATCCTGAAGTAGCCGACGTGGCTGTAGTTGGAGTACCAGATCCACTGGCTGGAGAAGTGCCTAGAGCGTTTGTGGTTCTCAAACCCAATCACAAACTAACAGAGAAAGATATTAAAGATTCTGTCGCAAAGAAACTGACAAAGTACAAACACCTTCAAGGCGGTGTTGTTTTCCTTGACGCAATACCAAGAAATGCTGCAGGAAAAATAATGAGGAATGAACTTAAAGTATTAGGCGCGAAAAGGAATTAGGTTATTATGAAATAATTATAGTCTTTCAAATTTGTACATAGTACTTTGTAATAGGACAATGAAAATAAGTTGTGTATCCAAAATAGGTATTACTAAGCATAGTGATATTTTATGTACCTACCCACATAAGCCCCAAGTGTACTTAGGTAATTAATAGTATAGGTAATTAAAGTTCATGTTTGGAAAAAATACTTATAATTTATTATAAATAAAAGAAGATTTTTATGGTTTGTCATAAGACGATAGAAAATTAGGGATAGACCAATTTTAAATTGTATGATAATATAAATTCATGATGACAAATAATTTTAAAAATGAAGATTCCTAGAAAATTGAAAAATCTCTCAAAATATACACCTGTTAATAGTTGGTTATTTTTTAAATAAAAATCTGAAAATATAAATTCATTATTTTATTTTCACATACAAAATTGAATAATTCTTAACCTATAAATCACTCATCACTTAAATTGATCACTATTAATTATTAGGTATTTCTCTTTAACTCCCATGTTTTGAACATAAAACAAGGTACATATTCATCAGTGAGAAATAATAAATATCACATAAAATCAATATGTCTGGATCATTTACTACTGAACATGGGTAAAATTACATGGAAATATTAGATAAATTAGTATGAGGTTTTATAATTTCCCTACAAGACAAAAAATCATCTTGATTCAGAGATCTATGATGCTTTGACTTCAGTGCTTGAATCACTTGTCACATCTTCAACTTTTGTTTCACAATTCTCCTTTTTTTCATCTATAAATTCTTTTTTTTCTATCTCTGCGGTAGGTTCTTGAGTTTTAGTGGCAACTTCAGATGGTGGCTGTGGCAACTCAGAATTCACATCTGATATTGAATAGTTATCTGATTGTATAGTTATTTTTGGATTTTCTTCAACATTTTCAACCTCTTTATTAGATTGTGGAATGTCTAATGGCTTAGAAATGTCTTCAGGTTTAGAAATGTCTTCTGAATTGGTGTCAGATTGACTTGATTCTTCTTGGACATCTATATGTCGTTCTGGTTTTGGCGAGTTACTGTTACCATCTGTGTTATCACTTGAAGATGAACTCTCTTCACTTGATGTTGAAACTTCAGAAATTAGTTTTGGCTCTGCTTCCTCTTTGCTGCTTGAATCTGAACTATTTTCATCAATAGGTCCTGGTTGTGGTTCTGTAGGTTTCTCTTCTGCACTTATGGTTTCAATTTCTATTGGCTTTTTAATATCATCTGTTTTCTCCACACTTACTGATTGCTCACTAAGTCTCTGTTCAGTCATATCGGCATCATCAACTCTTATTTCAGGGATAATTATAGCAGGTGTTGAAACAGCTTCAGTTTTCATATCTACATCAATTTTAGTATCTTCTGAAGTGCTGGATGATGTAACAGTTTCAATTTTAATAGGTTCTTCAGCAGTTGATGTTGTTGCTTGGGGACTTTTTTCTATGTTAGATTTAATTTCTATTTGTGTATCACCTATAGTAACATTAGGTTCTGGGGGAGTCACAGATTCATACTGAGTCACTGTTTTGTCTTGAGTGTCCATTGGGGCATCCTGTTTGGCCTTCAGTCGTGCTTCAATATCATCAACAGAAATGTGAGAATCTGAGGACCCTGGTTGTGGCTCAGAATTATGTTGCTGCTCTGCATTTTCTTTCCATGACATGTCCTCCATCTCAACATCTACATTATATTCAGAGTTATTATCAGAACCATTTACTATTGGCTCATTTGGTTCACCATTCTCTGGCTCGGGGGGCCGCTGAGTGCCCGGTTCTCTGGTACTAACTACTAGAATATTCTTTTCTATCGCTCTCATAAACTTGTCCACACGGTTGTATTGTTTGCGAGGATACGTGAGAAGCTCACAAATCCTTTGTACGGTAAAAGGGGCCGAAGTAAACGAATCGAGACGCTCAATTAAACTGTTCTTCATAATATCGTAATTAAAAGGATCTACATTTGGATATGGTGGAATATCAATACCTGAAGTGGTTTCATAAAAATCGGTGATAACGGCAAGTAGTTTTTCCTTGAATAAACTCTTCACAAGCGACCATTGGTAAACTGGATCACCGGTACGGGCGACATACGCTAAGTACTCATTTAGCTCCTGTGGAATAGTTTTTGGTTTACGTTTTGAAAAGTCTTCCAAGAAATGGAATATTTCTTCAGCATTTTCCATTGTGTTTCGTATTATTTTAACAAGTCTCAGATTTTTTCCAACCTAACAAACTACTAATTTCATTTCTACTCTACAGTCAATGTTGCCAACAGATAAACTAGCTCTCCACCAGATTCAACATCTAAACCACCAAAAAACTACTAACAAAAATCGGCCCTACTCCAACAATAATAAGTAATTGCAACAGTAGGTATCAGTAAATCCACATACAATAAAATTTTATTAGTAAATCAGCAAGTCAAGATGACGAACATAAAAACAACTATAAAATACACTACACGCGGGGATTCCCCGTGTGCGGGATGAATAGTTTGATGTCATCATGTTCATGTCATGCATTGAGATAGGAAAAACGACATTCTGATGGATCACTGTTGCCTACACAGTAAAAGTAAATACTCCTGAAAATTAAATGAAGAAAAAATAATATATTTCGTAACGTTTTAATGGTTTAGCTATTGAGTGATAGCATTTTCAGTAACTAAAACTGAATTCTTCTAAACCACTAGAAAAACCACCAGCCATTAAAATGGGGGTTGAAACCACCAGTTTTAGTGGAAAGTCCACTAACTTAGTAACACTGACTACAGTGCTGACAAAATATCAAAAGTAAAATCAAAAAGCAAAGAGTACATCATAGACAATACTGTAGTAAGATCACAGATGATTAATTATTCCCAACCAAACCAGCCAAGCATTCACGATGTGATCAAGACGCCTGACGCTATCAATCTTCGGATCGTTTGGGATCGTATACACAATACACAACGTGTAAATTCATGAAAGAAGTTCTATAATCAAACTTCTATTTCAAATGAATTAAGTTCCATAGATCTTATTTTGTGAGACTGTGGCTCAACCTATGTGAACCTGGCAACTAAGTATTCAATAATTGATTTTTTTGACTTTCATTCGTTTGTACCCGGTTTGTACCGGACTGTACCGCTTTTAAAATCGTTTGTACCTCAAAGGGGTAAGAGATATAGGGGTGCGAAAATTTGGTCAAAAACTAAGTAAAAAATAAATCGTTTGTACCCGGTTTAAACCGAATGTAAAGGTTTGTACCCAGTCCCTAGAGGATTGTACCGCTTTTCAAATCGTTTGTACCTCAAAGGGGTAGGAGATATAGGGGTTCAAAAATTTAGTCAAAACACAAAGTACACAAAAATTGATTTTTATGGCTTGCAATCGTTTGTACCCGATCTGTAGAGGATTGTACCGCTTTTCAAATCGTTTGTACCTCAAAGGGGTAGGAGATATAGGGGTTCAAAAATTTGGTCAAAACACAAAGTACACAAAAAATTATTTTTATGGCTTGCAATCGTTTGTACCTGGTCTCTAGAGGATTGTACCGCTTTTCAAATCGTTTGTACCCCAAAGGGGTAGGAGATATAGGGGTTCAAAAATTTGGTCAAAAACCATGTAAAAAAAAATTCGTTTGTACCCGGTTTAAACCGAATGTAAAGGTTTGTACCCAGTCCCTAGAAGATTGTACCGTTTTTCAAATCGTTTGTACCTCAAAGGGGTGGGAGATATAGGGGTTCAAAAATTTGGTCAAAAACCATGTAAAAAAAAATTCGTTTGTACCCGGTTTAAACCGAATGTAAAGGTTTGTACCCAGTCCCTAGAAGATTGTACCGTTTTTCAAATCGTTTGTACCTCAAAGGGGTGGGAGATATAGGTGTTCAAAAATTTGGTCAAAACACAAAGTACACAAAAATTTAATTTTATGGCTTGCAATCGTTTGTACCCGGTCTCTAGAGGATTGTACCGCTTATCAAATCGTTTGTACCTCAAAGGGGTAGGAGATATAGGGGTTCAAAAATTTGGTCAAAAACAAAGTAAAAAAAAAATCGTTTGTACCCGGTTCAAACCGAATGTAAAGGTTTGTACCCAGTCCCTAGAGGATTGTACCGTTTTTCAAATCGTTTATACCTCAAAGGGGTGGGAGATATAGGGGTTCAAAAATTTGGTCAAAACACAAAGTACACAAAAAATGATTTTTATGGCTTGCAATCGTTTGTACCCGGTCTCTAGAGGATTGTACCGCTTTTCAAATCGTTTGTACCCCAAAGGGGTAGGAGATATAGGGGTTCAAAAATTTGGTCAAAAACCAAGTAAAAAAAAATCGTTTGTACCCGGTTTAAACCGAATGTAAAGGTTTGTACCCAGTCCCAAGAGGAATGTACCGTTTTTCAAATCGTTTGTACCTCAAAGGGGTGGGAGATATAGGGGTTCAAAAATTTGATCAAAACACAAAGTACACAAAAATTTATTTTTATGGCTTGCAATCGTTTGTACCCGGTCTCTAGAGGATTGTACCGCTTTTCAAATCGTTTGTACCTCAAAGGGGTAGGAGATATAGGGGTTCAAAAATTTGGTCAAAAACCAAGTAAAAAAAAATCGTTTGTACCCGGTTTAAACTGAATGTAAAGGTTTGTACCCAGTCCCTAGAGGAATGTACCGTTTTTTAAATCGTTTGTACCTCAAAGGGGTGGGAGATATAGGGGTTCAAAAATTTGGTCAAAACACAAAGTGCACAAAAATTTATTTTTATGGCTTGCAATCGTTTGAACCCGGTCTCTAGAGGATTGTACCGCTTTTTAAATCGTTTGTACCTCAAAGGGGTAGGAGATATAGGGGTTCAAAAATTTGGTCAAAAACCAAGTAAAAAAAAAATCGTTTGTACCCGGTTTAAACCGAATGTAAAGGTTTGTACCCAGTCCCTAGAGGAATGTACCGTTTTTTAAATCGTTTGTACCTCAAAGGGGTGGGAGATATAGGGGTTCAAAAATTTGGTCAAAACACAAAGTGCACAAAAATTGATTTTTATGGCTTGCAATCGTTTGAACCCGGTCTCTAGAGGAATGTACCGTTTTTCAAATCGTTTGTACCTCAAAGGGGTGGGAGATATAGGGGTTCAAAAATTTGGTCAAAACACAAAGTACACAAAAATTTATTTTTATGGCTTGCAATCGTTTGTACCCGGTCTCTAGAGGATTGTACCGCTTTTTAAATCGTTTGTACCTCAAAGGGGTAGGAGATATAGGGGTTCAAAAATTTGGTCAAAAACCAAGTAAAAAAAAATTCGTTTGTACCCGGTTTAAACCGAATGTAAAGGTTTGTACCCAGTCCCTAGAGGAATGTACCGTTTTTCAAATCGTTTGTACCTCAAAGGGGTGGGAGATATAGGGGTTCAAAAATTTGGTCAAAACACAAAGTACACAAAAATTTATTTTTATGGCTTGCAATCATTTGTACCCGGTCTCTAGAGGATTGTACCGCTTTTTAAATCGTTTGTACCTCAAAGGGGTAGGAGATATAGGGGTTCAAAAATTTGGTAAAAACCAAGTAAAAAAAAATTCGTTTGTACCCGGTTTAAACCGAATGTAAAGGTTTGTACCCAGTCCCTAGAGGAATGTACCGTTTTTCAAATCGTTTGTACCTCAAAGGGGTGGGAGATATAGGGGTTCAAAAATTTGGTCAAAACACAAAGTACACAAAAATTTATTTTTATGGCTTGCAATCGTTTGTACCCGGTCTCTAGAGGATTGTACCGCTTTTTAAATCGTTTGTACCTCAAAGGGGTAGGAGATATAGGGGTTCAAAAATTTGGTCAAAAACCAAGTAAAAAAAAATTCGTTTGTACCCGGTTTAAACCGAATGTAAAAGTTTGTACCCAGTCCCTAGAGGAATGTACCGTTTTTCAAATCGTTTGTACCTCAAAGGGGTGGGAGATATAGGGGTTCAAAAATTTGGTCAAAAACCAAAAAAAAAAAATCGTCCAAATTTTTGAACCCCTATATCTCCTACCCCTTTGAGGTACAAACGATTTGAAAAGCGGTACAATCCTCTAGATACTGGGTACAAACGATTGCAAGCCATAAAAATCAATTTTTGTGTACTTTGTGTTTTGACCAAATTTTTTAACCCCTATATCTCCCACCCCTTTGAGGTACAAACGATTTGAAAAACGGTACAATCCTCTAGGGACTGGGTACAAACCTTTACATTCGGTTTGAACCGGGTTGAAACGATTTTTTTTTTACTTTGTTTTTGACCAAATTTTTGAACCCCTATATCTCCTACCCCTTTGAGGTACAAACGATTTGAAAAGCGGTACAATCCTCTAGAGATCGGGTAAAAACGATTGCAATCCATAAAATTAAATTTTTGTGTACTTTGTGTTTTGACCTAATTTTTGAACCCCTATATCTCCCACCCCTTTGAGGTACAAACGATTTGAAAAACGGTACAATCCTCTAGGGACTGGGTACAAACCTTTACATTCGGTTTGAACCGGGTACAAATGTTTTTTTTTTTACTTTGTTTATGACAAAATTTTTGAACCCCTATATCTCCTACCCCTTTGAGGTACAAACGATTTGAAAAGCGGTACAATCCTCTAGAGACTGGGTACAAACCTTTACATTCGGTTTAAACCGGGTACAAACGATTTTTTTTTACATGGTTTTTGACCAAATTTTTGAACCCCTATATCTCTTACCCCTTTGGGGTACAAACGATTTGAAAAGCGGTACAATCCTCTAGAGATCGGGTACAAACGATTGCAAGCCATAAAAATAATTTTTTGTGTACTTTGTGTTTTGACCAAATTTTTGAACCCCTATATCTCCCACCCGTTTGAGGTACAAACGATTTGAAAAACGGTACAATCCTCTAGGGACTGGGTACAAACCTTTACATTCGGTTTGAACTGGGTACAAACGATTTTTTTTTTACTTTGTTTTTGACCAAATTTTTGAACCCCTATATCTCCTACCCCTTTGAGGTACAAACGATTTGAAAAGCGGTACAATCCTCTAGAGACCGGGTACAAACGATTGCAAGCCATAAAATTAAATTTTTGTGTACTTTGTGTTTTGACCAAATTTTTGAACCCCTATATCTCCCACCCCTTTGAGGTACAAACGATTTGAAAAACGGTACAATCTTCCAGGGACTGGGTACAAACCTTTACATTCGGTTTAAACCGGGTACAAACGAATTTTTTTTTACATGGTTTTTGACCAAATTTTTGAACCCCTATATCTCCCACCCCTTTGAGGTACAAACGATTTGAAAAACGGTACAATCTTCTAGGGACTGGGTACAAACCTTTACATTCGGTTTAAACCGGGTACAAACGAATTTTTTTTTACATGGTTTTTGACCAAATTTTTGAACCCCTATTTCTCCTACCCCTTTGGGGTACAAACGATTGCAAGCCATAAAAATCATTTTTTGTGTACTTTGTGTTTTGACCAAATTTTTGAACCCCTATATCTCCTACCCCTTTGAGGTACAAACGATTTGAAAAGCGGTACAATCCTCTACAGATCGGGTACAAACGATTGCAAGCCATAAAAATCAATTTTTGTGTACTTTGTGTTTTGACTAAATTTTTGAACCCCTATATCTCCTACCCCTTTGAGGTACAAACGATTTGAAAAACGGTACAATCCTCTAGGGACTGGGTACAAACCTTTACATTCGGTTTGAACCGGGTACAAACGATTTTTTTTTTACTTAGTTTTTGACCAAATTTTCGCACCCCTATATCTCTTACCCCTTTGAGGTACAAACGATTTTAAAAGCGGTACAGTCCGGTACAAACCGGGTACAAACGAATGGAAGTCAAAAAAATCAATTATTGAATACTTAGTTGCCAGGTTCACATAGGTTGTGGCTCAAGGGTTTTTTAAAGTGGTGTGATATTGTTTTCTTCGACGCCCTAGTGGTATTGCTAGGTATGTATACACAGTGATTGATACACATGACTTGACTTGACACTGGCAAAATACACAAAGTTTAATGCCAAGATAAAAAAAACGAAGTAGAAAAACTAGAATCTTGGCTAAAATCGGATTTTTTTGTTACCTATTATTTTAATTACCTACTTTCATAAAGTTTAGAAAACAGTGAATTCTTATAAAAATGAATAGTTTATTCAGAAGAAATTTATTTCCTATTTACAATAATGCAATAAAGCTATCATGCCGATCATTTGCCGATACTGGTTTAAAAGAGAAAATTGATACAATTGTGAAGAATAACAGAGTTGTAGTATTTATGAAAGGTGTCCCGGACGCTCCGAGGTGTGGATTCAGCAACGCGGTGGTTCAAATAATGAGAATGCACGCGGTACCTTATGATAGTCATGACGTGCTATCAGATGAAAATCTTAGACAAGGTTTGTCAGAGTTTTCTTCATAACCCGGTATTTTTCTATACTCTTCCCGGTTCTAAAACGAATCATTTCAGCTTTGATCATAATCAAAGCATTTTAGTTGGTAACTTTAGCAAGTTTAGAGACCTTAAATCCACTTCAAATTGTTCAAGTGAGTATGTATATATTGCTTGTTTCTTATTTGTTAATAACCTAGAAAATCCATAATAACCAGACTTTTTATGGAAAAGATTCATACTGCTGGCAGCTATATCATATTCCTTTTTGTTATAACACAAGCTGTATAATGGACAGCTTGTTTTATTACCCCCAATGAAAAAAGAGGGGTGTCATTCAAATCAAATCAAATCAAAATCTCATTTATTCAGTTTAGGCCCTAATAAGGCACTTATGAATGTCAACAGTTACAATTTTTAGACTCTACTACCGGTTCGGAATACACTTGAACTGAGAAGACTCCGGCAAGAAACTCAGCATTGGTTGATATGTTTGTAGTGTGTATCTGTGTGTCTGTCTGTGGCCTCATAGCTCCTGAACAGATTGATTTTTTGTTTGAAAGGTGTCATATTTGAGAGTGTTCTTAGCTTCTCTTCTAGAAAATCTTCTCAGCCATTTGGAAATTATGATAAATTTTCTAGTGATTGAGTATTTAGGCAGGCAGTCCACCTGATGGTATGTGGTTACCGTCGCCTATCGCCATTTGCGCAATACCAAATATACTACATGGTGATAGGGTACTTTATAGTACCCACCATGCTATATTTTCCTTTACCAATAGCTCAAGCTCATTGCCCGACGTCACTACCACTGAGCTATCATCTCTTTAAATTGGTTTGTGTATGTAAATTGCAATATGCTTTCTTGGCATTGTAATAGGTCTGCAACACATTGGTAATACCTCTGATATTGCAAATGGTGATTGATGGCAGTAACCACATAAATGATTTTTCAGGTATCAAAGATTATTCAAATTGGCCAACAATCCCACAAGTCTTTATCAATGGAGAATTTGTTGGTGGCTGTGATATTATGCTACAAATGCATCAATCCGGAGAACTGGTTGAGGAGCTCAAAAAAGTTGGTATCAAAAGTGCTTTATTGACTGCTGAGGAAGCTAAAACTGAGGAAAAGAAGTAATTAGTTAGAATAGAAGGTATTTGCTGATGTTGTGTGTACTTCTGTAGGTAGTAAATTAATACCTAATTCAAATAAGTGTGCTTGCTTATTAAGCGCCAAATGTATTTTAATTACTGTACAAAATATGTCCATATTTACTCAAAAGCATATTATTATTGTAACCTTGTCCAGGTTATGTTTCTTATAAAGACATGCAATCAAATTCATATAATATTAAATTGTAATAACCTATTTATGAAGGAATTATAATATTTTGTCATCTATTTGTCTACCTACATTGTCCATTAAACCAGTAGTACATTACAATACTATGAATCAATTATATTTATTTATAGATTTATATTCTTCACTGATTATTAATTAAAATGGTTAAAATTTGATTGTTGTAGTCCATAGCAATATTAATTGTTATTTATAATGAATTTAGTTATAATTTTGATTAGCAAGTGTTATTCCTAAGTAGTGATAGGTATTTGAGCGAAAATAAAAGTTTTCTGTTTAAGAGCTCTTTATTAAATTAGCTGTACATTTGAGTTAGTATACTTTTGGGTACATAATAATTCATGCTTAATCTACGTACCGCTGATTTCTCATAACATTATAGGTTGGATTAACAACACAGTCATTATTAAAAGACAAAATATGGCAGATCATTTATTTTTGAGTACTCATTCAAAAATACTCACACAAACGATAATAATCATATAAAATGATAAATAAATAGATGCAGGCAAGCTATGGCAATCTATGATATAAATAATTTGTGTGACACTTCCCTGCAACATTTATAAATTTAGAAAACTTAAAACAATATTCTGTACCTACCATCGAAGTACTATGATTATTCATTACTAATGGCAGTAATTAAAAGACGATCTTGTATAAATAATGTTTGCTTATAAATAAAAAAATATAACAAAAACATTCTCACATAGTGAATGAGTCTTATTTTGGTGTCACACATTAGTAGAGCCTAACATTAGCACCATTTTAACTTACAAATAATTTTTTTTGTGACTTCCCTGAGAATTTCATATAAAAGTTAAAAATACCTAATGCTAATGTATAAATAGGGTGTTTTAAACATATAAAATGATTTCTCTGATTTGAGCCAAAATGTTATTTAGGGAGAAGAGAAGTTTTTACTGTATGGAAGTTAATGGTATTTTTGGTTTGAACATTGCACATAATAATATTAATATAGAACTGCCTTAGAGACTAATTACTTTACAGCACAAAAATTGTTTGCTTTACATTAACCCATGATTTAGGGCGATTCGTGTGAATAGGGGTCAATGTAAGGGAAATAATGTTTGTGGCGTGTCACACCGATGGCGCCGCGCGTCCCGGGCCGTGGTTAGTAGAGAGCGGGGACCGGACGACCTTCATTTCCATCCTCTGATGTTGATGTTGAGATGATAATGTCCTATGATGCGACTTCTGTCTCCTGCGTCTATTGAAAATGTGTTTAGTATCCATTCACAAGATAATATTGTATTGGAAACCAAAAGGTACGTTGGTATGTTTCATTTAGGCAACGATCCAAGCAAACTAGCTGAAAAACTGGATAGTTGCCAAATTTTTTGAATATTTTCGTGTACCTATTATTTTAGATCACGTCTCGGTTATACCAGCGACGAAGTTCCAGTATTGTTACTAGCCAGAATTATGTCAATAACCTTAGCACGTCAGAATGACGAAAGAGAAGGAGTAATTGGACTGCAAATTGCTATTTCTCGTGATAAAATTGTGCTCGTATGCATGTTGGGCGTTGTTATAAGGTTTGTAGGTATTGTTAATGTGATAGGTACCTAAAGGTCGGTCTCGCCGTAGAGTGCGGTGGAGAATGCCATGTAGTCGAGCGCTCCGGGCGGCGCGCCGGGCCCGCGGTAGGGCGGCATGCGCGCCACGCAGTACTCCGCCTGGTCAGGAGGCAGCTCGCGCCTCAGCTCGTCCGCTGTGATGTACGGCTGGGAGGGGATACATACAATGGTTAATCATATGTCAAGGAATATCTTCTCATCAACGGTATTAGTAATACAGATTCAGGTTGGAAGAATCTAGACCAATGAAAGCATCGAAATATAAACTGAATGACGAGAATGTCTGTTGAAGAAGAAGAAGAGATGTCTGTTGTCCCTGAAGGAAGCAGATGTCTAATAAAGTTTTAACTTTATTCCGATTTATTCTTCAGGTGAATATAATTTTCGAACGTTTTGAAATATTTATCCAATTTTAATATGAGATATGAAGATCGTTACCTTGTCACTAGCTAAAATTCTAAAGCTGTCGATGACCTGTTCAGCAGTGTCTGTGTCTGTAGATTCCCTTGTCATGAAGTCCAAGAACGCGTCGAATGACACGTAGCCTGTGAAACAATTTTTGATTGAAATAGATTTTGCATTACGACCAGAGACTAACTTCGGAAAAGGAATATGACAAAAATAATTACCCGTGTTGTTGGGATCAACAACGGCGAGTATGCGCTGGAAGTCGAGTTCTCCTTGCCTGTCCTTGCCGATGCTGTAGCCGAGAGAGACCAAGCAAGACTTGAGCTCCTCGGGTGCTAAGCGGCCTGGAAACAAATTGGATTGTTGATCTTAGTATACGGATAAGATATTTTCAAACAGCCAGGCTATCCATATATTTTGGTGGTAATCATAATGAACATCATTAATGATTTATGGCGTGGTGAGCCCATTTGATGATTTCAAATACCTAATTGTGCTAGGTAAAATTGCCATCAAACATACGCGGTAGACTCTCCGCGTAGATCCTATACATTTAGTGGGTTAATAATCCAGATTTATCGTAATCGTAAATTATTCAATAAATTTTCTGAAGTGTCCCAAAATTACTACTTGTTGCAAACAACTCATTAACGCTATGTTGCATCTACATAGTTCATAAAAACTTACCTGTGCGGTTCTTGTCGAAGTGGTTGAAGGAGGCTCGGAACTCTGTGAGCTGTTCTTGAGTGATGCCTTTTGAGTCGCGGGTTAGGATCTGGTTCTCGACTTCGTTGATGGTGCGGTTGATCGATGTCAGCAGCTGTTCCCAGCCGACGCGGAGAGTTTCCATTGTGTACTGCGAATACCTGAAAAAAGTGTTTTATAGATCGTAAAAACCTTTAGAATAAAAAATTGTTTGGTCTGACAATTTCTCAATTCAAGAGGAATTGTACCTTTTAAGGAATGGAAAGCAACTTGCATAATTTATTAAAATCAGTTTAATAAATTAGGGCCAGAATACAACAAATTAATTTACCTGTTCTCGAAGATCATGCCTTCCTGTACAGCCTGGTGGATGCGCTCGAGCTCCTCGATATGAGGTTTGTAAGCGTAGACACCACCCTCGTATTCCTTCAGCCGACGCAGCTGGTCTTCCAAAGAGCCCTGACGATAACAACAAAAATACGCTACAACACTTGTTCACGTCCATGTTCCATTATGACCATAGATTTAGATTATTTTACTGCATTACGATTAACAAGGACAAGTCTTTTGTTTCTAGATTTCTGAATAGCGACACTTGTGTCATTATGGCTTTAATATGAATGTGGTAGGTACTGAAATGCGAAATACGTTTTATGAAACGTATAATTTGAGATCCCATTGTGTACACCAAGGTTTTTGTCGATATCATTAAAATACGCGTAAATTATCCATGGGCATTCTGCTAATAATAACAACCGGGAACAAGCGGACCCGGCAGACGTCGTTCTGCCCGGTAAACACGTGTATACAGCAGCGCCACCTACCGGGTCCAATTGTGTTTTCAAATCACCCAGGAACCTATTGGAATATACACACAAAATTTCATCCAAATCGGTCCAGCCGTTTAGGAGAAGTTAGATAACAAACACACGCATAGAAGAATTATATTCTTACCTGTAGACCCATGCCAATAGCGGTGACGGCGTCCATTTGCCTTTCGATCCAGGGCCCAACAGCATTGGCCTTCTCTGCGAACTGGCGTCTGAGAGTCTCGTTGTTCTGTTGTTTGCGAAGTTCTGCAGCCAAGGTGCCGTCGCGTTGCGGTACCAGTTGCCTTACGTCGGACCACTTGCGGTTTAATTCCTGGAAAATTGTATGACTCAATAGGACTTTGCTCACACCTTTAGATTGTTTATAATGATCACACCTTGGAAATTTGGAGACATGCCACATGTATTCGTGAGTAATAAACCTTTATGATCATATGGTGGTAGGTATCTACATAACGGATATATTGATGTAAGTAGGTTCGTGACATGATATAGTTAGTTCTTAGTTTAGATCTATTACAGTTAGTTTACGAGTAACTAAATGAATATGTAAAACATATGGGTTTTAATTTACTTTTTTTAAATAAGTAGTGATGTTTTTACTTACGTGGGCAGTGAGTGTCGTGTAGGGGTTCTCCAAACCTCCAGGGATCTGGTGTTGCTTAACGATGGATTCAACTTGGTGAACCAGGTTAACGATCGCCTGTAAGGAACAGGAACAGTTTTAGCTCGAAGTTAATGAATTTTAATGGTAGTTCTAGAAAGTTGAATTCTTGCCTGGTATTCCTTGTCAGCCTCGCCGAGAGTGGCCTTGAAGCGAGCGTGCGCGTCCATGAGACCGGAGATCTCCTCGATGGTGTGCACGATGAACATGTCCACCAAATCCTCGCGGGTTCCGTCCAACCTGATGACGATTACATTTTATTTAATCAGGTAATACGGTTTTTTTTTAAAGAGCAGATAAATATGTTATTTGTGAAAATAGTATATATTTTTTATGTCCATTGCATCTTGAATCCAGTTTTCGGGCAACTGTTTTGAGTTCATCTGTTCAAGAGTAACAAGAGCGTGCCGTCTGCTGGATGCAGACTTCGTTCTGAGACTCTTCTATCAATGTTATTATTATTGTTTATTGTTATGTTACGTGTTGTAATTCAATTGTAGATCAATTATAATTTTCTACTGGTATCTGGTATCTCTAATTTGGATAAAATGTTTAAATGTAGATACCAGTTGTTGAAGGGCGCGGCGCGCTTGGCGAACTCGAGGTGCAGCAGGTCGATCTGCTCGAGCACGCGCTCGGCGTCGTCGAGCGCGAGGCGGCGGCGCTGCGTGAGCGCGCCCAGCCGGTCCCACTGCGAGCAGATGCGCTGGCAGCGCGCGTTCACCGCGCCCACCTCGTGGTACTCTAACGTACTGCAACATACATTTTATATTTCATTTAGCTTTTCTATGTTATGTTATGGGATTTTTCGACGTGCCTAAGCTTCCAGACTTACAGGAAGGTTTTTAATACCGGTTTTAGAAGGATTTCAGTCATGTAGTGCGATTCTATGTTAATGTGGAAATTTGACAGTTTTCTTTTTAGCTGAATTGAGAAACAACGATTATGTTCTTCATTCACAATTTGTCATTTTATGAATTAGTTTTGACGTCGTATCGTAATATGTTCATGACGTACTTGAGTTCCTGTGCAATAGCAGCGATCTGCTCGACGCGGTCTTGGTGCGCGGCGAGGTCCGACTCGAAGGCCTCGTGCTTCTTCTTCAGCGCCTTGATGTCGTTCAGCTTGCATTGACGGAAGTCCTGAGATTGCAGCATCTCTTCCTTGCCTGAAAATATAACAAAATGTCTGTAAGATCAACGGGCTCTTTTAAAATTATAATTTTTTAAACAAATACTCTCAGTTGTTCCGATAGGATGCTTACTATGATGGATATATTTGTTAATCATGAAGTAACCTGGCAAATGCCATGGTTTATAGTACTAACTAAAAACTAACTTATAGAACTATACTATATTTTTTTAAAGTTAGTGCTTACCCCTGGTCCAGTCCTCGTGGATGTCAGCTTTGTGCTTGAACTTCTGGGCCAGGTACTCAAGACGCTCAAGGCGCATCATCTCGCTGAGCAGCCACTCTTCAAATGCCTTCTCGGCAATCTCCAGACCCTTCCACGCTTGAGCGATGTCCTATGAAATAAAATATCTCAATAGTCTCTTGGTCATGAAAGTTTATTATTTTAAGTGAGATAACTTATTCAGTATGCGTCAAGTGGACCATTATTCTACCAATGTCACAGGGGGGTTTTTCAAGGACTCATTCCACTAGGAAAAAATATTTGATTAGAATATTTTCTTCAAACTGATTTAAAATTGGGCTGTAACAATGACAGGTAGTTAATACTTACAGAGACCATCTTGCCTTCAGTGGGCATGTACGCAGGGCGGTTGCTCAAGCGCAGCTTGGTCTGCAGGGTGTTGAAGTTGGTCTCCAACTTGGCCTTCTGCTCAACACGTGGTGGCTTGTGCTTACGCCTGTAAAAGTTCAGTATTTTTTAGGGTTTGTAGCATGAGGTGGATATTAAAACCCTTTTGATTATTCTTATGATAAGGATTTTTTTTTGTGAAACGACTAGAAGTATCAAGACGAAGATTAAGTCGTATAGCTGCCTCACAATTCCTTCCCTACTTATAAAGATACGGCCTTTAAAATTCCTATACACACTTGAACTTGTAATTTTGTTCTATCTGCTTGATTTTATGATAAAAATATTGTTACCTACCTGTAAGTACGATAATCTTCCAGCTTTTTCTGGCAACCGGCAAGAGAGTTGTCGGTCTGGCGGCTATTTAGCCAGGGCATGGTACGCCTAATCCAGTCAAGGAGCTAAAAAATTATACATTTTTAACATTGCTTGCTTGATTGATATTAAAATTAAATTTATGTTAAACTCATTATACTTACATCGCTGGCAAGACGTTCGTACTCTTCCATCAGGCGTTCGTTCTCTTGGTTGACTTTGAGAACTTTGCAGATGCGGTTCGCGGCGGTTTCAGCCTGTGAACGCACACAGACTCTTCAATCTTTATTTGTTAAATAGATCAGCTTTAGTGCCGGTTCTTAAAGCGTTTAAACATTGTCATTATCTATATACTTCTGTAGAATCGCTAAAGTTGTTTTCATGCATTTTCATTGAAGTTTAATTGCTGCTGTAGCGGAAACACATTAGGAAGTACGTACATGTGATACAAACCTTTTGAGCACCAGAGAAGCAATGGTAGTATGAAGAGACGTATGTCATGACGGCACGCTCGTCCGGCATCGCCGTGTTCTGCAGATCTGACAAGCGGCACGCAAGCGACACAGTGTTAGTTTTCATGCGATGTATTGTGAATTATTCATGTAAGGAATGCTTGTGTATCTTTATCTAAAGGTTTCGTAATATCTCAGGATACGTAACAATATGTCTCACATGTAACATTAGTATGCTACTCACAGCTGCAATTTACAGCTTCGTCACATAAAAAGCGGATTTGCTAAGCAATTACGATGCCGCGACCAATACCTTATACTAATAAGTATTAAGGTCAAATGCGTTGTATTACATGGTCTTTCTGCGAATTTGGCAAACTGCGAAACGAAATGGCAACAGGAACATTAATTTAAGTTCACCCAATTAGCAGCATTTAGCGCAACACATGTATATTGACAAACGACATGTTGATGCGATTGTAATTTACCGACATTTGTGTGGGAGTTTCTGATACACAAGCATTCTAGTTTTTTAATTTCGATCATTTTTGTACTAATAATTTTATGATAGTTAACAACATAAAGCTTAAAATATCTACGCTTATAAAACGTGACTAATGGGTTAAATTTAACATATATGACGGGACCAGACTGAAATACCACTTTATCTGTCGTTGGGATTGTTTGATCTTAAATAATAATGAGGAAAATATTATTTGAATGGTTTCGCATAATATAATAAATCTGGGACATTTCCATGTACCTATAGAAAAGGAACTTGCCGCTATTACTGCAGATGATGTGTTATCTCTGATAAATACAAAGCAGACTAGGTATTCTATAAATATTCAGGCAAGTTCCTCAACCGTAGAAAGTAGTAATTTGGTTTTTGAATAGAAAAGCTTTGGAAAAACCTATAGAAAGCAAAAAAGACACTCAGATCATGCTATAAGTGACACACAGAGGCCTGGCGTTAAGGGTTCGGGTATCAAACGCGGAAGTGGGCGCTGCACTTTGCGGTCATTTTTTAGTACCTGTTGCGCGCCTTGGAAGGCGTGGTAGTAACATGACACATAGGTCATAATGGCGCGCTCGTCCGGCTTTGGTGTATTTATTAGGTCTGCAATATCCAGTTAGAGTTTATTTTCCATATTACAAATTATTAATTTAACAAGTAGATGTTAGTCCTAATATTGGAAAAATAATATTACTGCTACTCATTTAGGTTTATGTCGCCATTTTCTTACAATATCTGTTTACGAGTAAATAAGACGTTAAAACTGCTCGAATTTCAGTTTCATAATCTTTCTCCAAAATCTTATGCTAGATTAAATCTTACCGTCGGGGTCCAACATGCGCGGGATGTCGAGATACTTCTCGGCCACATCGAAGGCCGTGTTCAAGTTCTCTAGTGGGTTGTCCTTAGACAGTTTGCTGTAGTCGATGAGGTCTGGTCTGTGCCTGTGGATCAGGGCGCAGAAGGCCAGACCGTCCTTGAAGGACAGGTGGAAGTTCTGGACGTTCACGTTCTTGTATGGTGCCGTCTTACGTTGGCACCAGAGAAGGAGACCTTCCTGTAAATTGGATTATTATGATTATGTCATAGTTTTAATATACCAGGTAGATTATTTGGATGTTCTTGCATTTATAAGGTGTTTTACCTTGGCGGTCATTTCTTCTACTGAGATGTCCTGGATGGCGAATCGCAGAATGATGGTCCAGATCATACCCAGGGTCATTTTTAAGTTGCCATCGACGATTTCTTCGGCACCGATTGATACCAACTTAACACCTGAAAAGTTAGAATAATTATTTTTTCAAACAATTTGTAACATCACCCAAAGTTTCAGTTTGTACATAAAAATTCAACTACGCAAACTATTTCTATTGCCTCGTATTTATAATGTTGTTTAAGTTAATACAATTAGCTAAACCATGCTAAGTAGTAAATGTTTTGATTACCTTTTGATGCAATGAAGTCGAGGGCTTTGTTAACGTTGGCGATTTTGTGGAAACGCATCTTGCCGCGGTCGGGCTTAGGGAGGGTCTCCCCAGAAATGACTTCGAGCAGCAGCATCAGTTTCAGCCCATTGCGGAAGTCGTCGTCGATGTTTTCGATGCCGGTACCGGCCTTTCTGAGGTGGCTGTTGCACCATGCTGTGAAGGTCTGAAAAAATAAATTTAAACATATATTTTTTTCTATGGATAGGATTGTGTTTCCCTACAATCTGATCATATTCTATGGCACACAAAGCCTTGAAAAACAGCTCACAAGTGCAGTTACCGGAACACCGGTACATGACAGTTTCAACTTGAGTATGGTAACTTAGCTCGGCTGGTTAGTTTGAACACCTTGTCGAAGTTGGTTCAAATCATGCAATGCGCAGGAGTTTTCGTATCAATATGTTGACAAAAAGGTGGACGGTCCACCTGACGGTACCGGTGGTCACCGATACCTATAGACATTTACAATACAGGCAGATTGCCGATATGCTGAACTTGAAGAGTTCTTTTTTCGCCCTTTTTGAAGAACCTCATATTGTAGCATTGTTTAGGTACCTACCGGAAGTAGGTACAAAAATACGATGCTTGAAAATAAAATAGTCTCACGTTACGTGGCGTCATATTCTACTGTGCCCATAACATTACTCGACAGCAACAATTGCTTTTGTTTATCTATGCAGGCAAACTGACTAATGAAAAAGTCGCTATAGGTTATGCGTGATACTATGGGTAGGTATATTATTATTACAATCGAAGTTTGTAGGTATACAAAAGTACTATATGTTTACCAACTTATTGATTAAATTCAAGTACAAAACATTATTTGCTACATAATAGCAAATAATAGTAAAGCTGTGCAAATGTAGGTAGGTAGGTACTATCCTATAGTTTGTTTACACTTGTAATCTGAAACCCGCGCTGCTCCTATTTGTTTGCAATTTTACGGATCGCACTTTTGCGTTGTGTAATAATCTTTAAAAGTTTTCGAATTCATAATGTATAATAAATGTTTTATCATTAATAAACGTATGTATAGAGAAGAATTAATAATTTGTACAGGCATATCATATCAAAAAACTTTGATATTCTTACCGTACCAATAAAACATAACCTATAGAAAAATTCTAACTAAGTTTCATATATATCAAGAATTTCAGTATAGTGATATAGCTTCAAAACAAAATTAATTTTACCTAAATACAGATGCGTACTGGGGAAATACAATTGTTGTACCTACAAGTGTAGGTACAGTACATTTAATCAATACTGCAGTTGCATCAGGTAGGGGACAGACAAGAGGGGTCCGACCCTCACAACGCCAAATTCTCGATCGGTTATTAGCACTTGCAATAACGTCGTACCGAAATTTTGCATGAGGAAATTGAATGTTGTTGTACTAAAGCAGTTTTGACTCGTAAAGCTAGGAGTGTTTTGCTTATAGTATTCTTGTTAATAGATAACAAAATCGACATTCGCCACACAATCGACAATTATTGTTTGTATAATTATTTAATATCTAATAGCTTCATTTAGACAGTCATAAACTAATTACATAATATTTAAAAAAAATGTTTTTAATTTATTTGTCAGGCAGCTATGTATTATGCTTGATACCACTTTAATTTTTTAGTAGGTAAGTACCATTTGGTAGTATAAAATAACTATGTTAATCATTTGATCACGTACTTAATACTTGCATGGTGAACGTCCCGCCAGCTTGATTAGGTCATTATACGACAATTCACAATCCAAACTCTAAATAGAACCCACATGTAAACCATTGTATGTTTATTGAGCTAGTATGGATGGTGTAGGTACTGTTTAAATGGCGCATGCGATACCTAAGCTCAGTCGAATTGGTTCCGGAGGTGCCATCAAGGTTGTGCCTGATAAATACAATCCAGTCTATTGAACAAATTGCGTGGTCGTGCTGCATTCTAATGCTGTTTTAAGTTGACAATTAACTCAAGGAATCGTGCAACTACTTATTATTGCATTCCGTCATCAATTGTTTCTAAGTCAATTAAAGTTGAAACTCTATTCTAGATTTCGTAGAAATGGAAATAGCAAATACAATTATATCGAAAGACAAATACCTTATTATAGGTGATCACATAGATACCTGACTATTGTTAACAAGTTCACAGTCGAAGTAGGTATAAACAAAAGCATGTGATGTGAGCAATGAGCAAAAAATTCTACCTGCAAGCAAATTCGATTCAGCAGTTGGCGTTACGGAATTATAAATCTATTGTCGATATTATTAGAAGCTGTTTCGCTATACACATCGACAATACATTGGATGTAGACTAATGTGGAGTAATGGAGTGCCCGTATCCATAGATGACGATACAAGGCGAGGTTAGCAAAGATGCCATCGTTGCGACTGCGGAACATTAAGTGACCAAACTGCATTCTCAGATCGTAACGAATGAATCATCTTTGGAACTTGCTTCTTGGCACAGGGCAGAAAATAATAATACCATTTATCATATGACCTACAATACAATATTCCGGTGAAGTGAGGTAGGTAGGTATGAAGTACCAAAGTCTTGTCATCAATTTAACAGCGCAGTTAACGGACTACCGTATAAGATGGAGCTTCAATGATTTATT
Source organism: Tethea ocularis (assembly GCA_963555595.1). Lineage (NCBI taxonomy): Eukaryota > Metazoa > Arthropoda > Insecta > Lepidoptera > Drepanidae > Tethea > Tethea ocularis. The sequence goes on along the minus strand of OY741972.1, from coordinate 4,292,095 downwards.
TCGTTTAAAAGAAAGTTTTGAATTATTTATTAGTTCGATGATTTATATTGGGAAATTAATATTCTGACATTTGTGAAAGGGCATCGTACAACAAGTAAGTACTTGTTGCACAACGCCTGTCCTGAATAAATACATAGAAAATGTATTTATTATACTAATATAATAATATGCATACATTTATCTAACGTTGCGTTGCGATATATTAAAACTTGGTTGCTAACTAGAATTAGGTGGAGATGAAAATTTTGAATGTAAGAATTATTATTATTGTCACATAAATATGCAATGCGTGGCCTCGTGCATACGGGAATACCGACGTCCCTGAGACAAAACACACGTCGTGACCCAGAATATTAAAATAATCCAGAATCACCTTGCGGCTACTACCACGGCCAGCGCGGATCTAAAATAAGGTGCGCAGGTGTGGACATCACAGCGCGCTCTACTCACAATGAAAATCGCACTTGTAAAAGCGATAACGTTGTCAACGCTAACGCTGAGCTGAAGTGTGAAGTATGAAAGGTAGCTTTTCAAGGCAAATGTATGTAACATACCAAGGTGAAGCGTCGCGTGTTTCAGACTGTCAGACTGTCGTTCTGGGTCGCGCTATTATTGTTTAAACAAGCAGCTACCTTGAGCAACCTATTTCACTTTCTTTTCAAATCTTCAACTCACTAGAGAACAGCTGATCAGAATATATCGAAACTTTGATATAAATTACATAATGACCTTGCTAGGGACCATATTCAGAGTTGTAGTCATATAAATAAGAGGAATTTATTGAGCTCATTGAGATCTATTAGCACAATTATCTTGTTGATAAAGTTCCTTGCAAGATTCTTTTATGATAGTCTAATTTATAATAGAAATATTTATAAAACCGGCAAAGTGCGAATAGGATTTGAGAATGGAAGGTTCCATTCCATAATAATAACACCAACTAAAATTTGTGCCAGCAAGCCTAGCTACACAGGTATTTGCTCCACTTATATATATATGTGCTTCCTTCAAAACTTTGTTTATTTTATAAGTAGTACTTATATTGTGTTAATTTCCAAAGATGTTTATTACATTCTTTAGGATTTAGTGTAAAACTCAATTAGGATTTTCTATTATCTTCAGATAGGCAATCATGTAGCTAACTAAGCGATCCATAATGAGATATGTGCAACTGTACCTGGGTTATAATGGTTATTTGTAGCGCGTTGCAAGCGCCGGTAAGGCAATAACTTTTTACTGCGCTTTGGCTTATGTCGTCGATAGTTATATTATACGGCCTCTATTTGTTTGTAGTAAATAACAAGCTGTCAACCGTTTTATGATTAATACAAAACTCATATTGAGTGCCAAAATGCATTTAAGTATATGGGACATTGCGTGTCAGGTAAATTGCTTTTGGCACGATTTTGTATTGTCATCTTTGGCCAATGATTTGTTCATAGTTATGGTTAGATATGTATATTGTATTACTATTAGATAATCATTGACACCTTCTATGTAAAGACGTATCGAAAGTGATTTTTAAAAATTACCTCGTTTGGAAAGGCCCAATATGCCTACATATCTTGTTTGGTACTATCACTTAAAACTATGAATATTCAATTTTTGACCAAACTCAGAAAGACACATCCGATGAATTATTTAATAGAGAAACGATTGACGTATAAATTAAGATTATATGACGTAATTGGTGATATTAGCTTCTTACTGGGCTTTATAGATTTTAACCAAGGTTACATTATGAAAGTGAAAATTACATGCACATTACATGTGATGAGACCGACGACCTCTGTTTTATCTACTAGATAATTTATTTTTTTAAGACACGGTCCTCCTGGCAATGTTCGCATCTGTTAATATCTTTATAGGCTATTATAACACGCCACAACTCGGCAAACGGTTCTAAATTATTATTTCTACAGACAGACTTGACACACATTCTAAACAGGTAGGAACTGTGATATTTGAGCCGATGTTGCATTGTTATTTTTGGCATTATTAAATGATTTTATGACATAACTAGTTTAATTCCGAAGAAGTCGAAAATCAGCACACAAAAATGTTAACTTAAGCTAATAAAATGCTAAATAGTGGGCGTTTACTTGCTTCACCCGCATTGAATAATATTAGGTGTCTTATCAAAGACGAATAAAAAAATCGTCTAAATATCTTATCTGTTTTTGATAACTTGAATTTGTATTCTGTATATTTTTTTAAACAGTTAGGGTTGTGTTTGACTACAATCTCATTTTGTTAGATTATTATATGGCCGATAGAGGTAAGAACATAAAGCCTAGAAGGGAACTGGGTCTGGATTGAGATAAACTTCAACTGCTTACAAATTTATATTTCATTTCTCTACATTCGTTGATGAGGAACCCTGAAGACAGACGATATTTTTTAGGTATGATAATTTACCAAATTAATCATTTTTTTAGTTGCAAACGTTATGCAATTATCAGGGCTGAAGTGATTAATATTAGAAAACAGTCTGTAGATAATCATTCTATGTCAACAAACCATAGGATTTACGGAGGCTTTATTACGCTAGGCTAGGCTACTTATCAAGAAGCTTACTTTTAAATCCGGCAACGACATAAAGATAAAATATTAGCAGCATTAAAGAGGTGAGATTCTAAATAAATTGACATGCATTTTTATTAACGTTATAGCTATTGGCTGTCTGGTTTGTCGTAGAATGCAGACTTTCACTGAATATAGCATAAACACGGTTCAAGGTGTAGTATAGCTAAGCCGCTTTGTGACTAGTTACGAGCTTGTCTTGCATTATTAAATGCATTGGCATTACAAACTTGCCAATGTGAAAGGTGTTTAAATACGATATATTATGTTACATTATCTACGATTTCCAATGTAATTCCTCGTATATCAAGGCTAATTCAGGAAACATGTTGTCTTTGACTTATTGGACTTAGGTTTCAGGTCTGGAATTAGGATTTAGGTGTAAGTCTTATGTAGTATAATATAGTGAATAGGCATTTTCTGAGCAAGGGTTCTGAATCCTTGGCGTCGTCATAGTGTCGATCGAAGTGAGTAGGTAGGCCAGAACAATTCATTTCGAATATCAATAAAAAAACATTATGAATCGTCGAAAATATAATAAATAGACACGGGGTAAAATCTCATTGATAAACTTCGTAGGTAACTCTACTATTTATTGTAGCTACGTAGGTCTCCTCTATTTCTTATACCTAAATACAAATAGTCAATTGGTACTAATCATAATGACAAAAGTTATTAGGCAGTGAACAGAAGCAACAAAAGCACCATGACAAGACAATCGATGATTATTTTGATTGATGATGGCGGCCGGTCCGTGAGCAATGTTTATTGAAACTAACTGTTCATGATCGCGAATAGCATGAATTAGTCATCCTATAGTGTTTACCGTGTCATTTAATCAACAATTTACCTCTACACATTTATTTCTTATTTGAGATTGATGAGTTTTTAAGAATATACATGTTTATGCGAATTTCGATAAATTAATGACATGTTTTTTTTGGTCGATCCCACTTCATGATCATTCAAAGATCTCATCATCAGTACCTAACAATATATTTTTTCTTTGACAAGTTTACTACTATCTTTTGTTATTAGATTTCTTAGTAAAGTAAATTCGGGAGTTCAGAAAAATAACGCTTTATTTTTAATAGGATTGCGTATATACTGTTAACTTCAGCTTAAATAGATATAGCCACGATTTACTTACTGCTCTAATTTTTCGTAAGCAATCTCATAGTTTTTCTATCGCTCTATTATTCTACCTACGACAACAATTTTATTACTATTTCTGATTTGATTTTTCTTTACGGTTCAATCATGTCTTGATCGTTTTCTAATAAAAGATGTATCGTTATACTAAGAGTCGTGCTTTGTTTAGTTGCAGCACCTATGACCGACGACGGGGTAAACGAGTTTTGAAATGGAGACGACATTATGGGTAAGTGTGTGGGACGACCTCCGGCCGGATGTGTCGTCGACAAGAAATGAGTTAGCGCCCAGCAAGGAGTAGAGCCGACCTCATCAATATACCTTTGTGAACGTTTACTCACATATTCTAGTAGGAATAAATTACATGCTGATATAATGACGTCAGAGAAGTGGCAGTTTTTATTCTTGATGTTGGTATTTATTTTGTTGCTACTTCCTTTCCTTTAGATTTAGCAATTTAATATTTTTTAAAACATGTATTTTATACAAATTTATATCCCAAGAATCTTTAACATCAATTCAATAAGTTAATTTTAGTTCAATGCCACACTCAAGTGAGCCAGTATTTTCTTAAGCAAACAAGGCGTTCGGCATATATTTGTTCAATTGAGAACCGATTAAAGCACGAGTTTAATTAGGCATTCTACAGAGCGGATACGTGTAACTGCGGCGGGAATGCCAATAGACAAACTGACTGACACACCTGTGAAGGTGGTTCAATCGGGATCTGTGCCAACTCGCCCACTATCATTTTGATAAACAATAACGTGACCGTTAGCCGGTATACATTTAATTTTATATTCTGTAAACACAGACATGCTAGTCCGCCATGCATGCTTGTCTGCGGAGTTAGGCGTAAGTAGGTACGTGATGCTCGACTGTCGTCACTTGCGCTGCTATCTTGATCAATGATAGCATAGTAGTAAGATCAATGACCGAAGATTATCAGTGAAGAATGTAAAGATCAATAACGTGGACTAAAAAGCACGAAACTTTGGAACGTCGTAAAGCGAGTAAACAATTCGCGGATCGGTTTTAACTTTACGATGGTAGGTACCTCCGTGAAACACTCACATTTCGTACGATGCGTATAATTGTCGAAATAAATTCTGGTAACTGTCAGGGTCAGTTCCATCCAATACCTGCAAAAGAGAAATATTTCTGTGAGTAATAGCAAACACATGTAAAACAAAGGCTTTCTAAATGGAAAGTCACGCTTGATGATGTAATCATTGATTCAGTGCAATAAAACTACAAAAATCTCTTAAATATTAAATATACTAGGTAGTTAAAAATGCCATAGAAACAGTTGTAAGAAATGACTATAAATACAATATTTTGTCTGCATAGGCGGAGATTTGTCGGGTGGGTGTAAATCCGGAGGTTGCAATGGGGTATTTTCATCCGGCGGAGGTTATTAGTAAAACAAACAACTTCATTCTAGCTAGAGCTACGGAAAAGCTTACAAGATTACAAATATTACAAAAAATATAATTTCAATAATGAATCAACAGATTGATTTATACACGGATTTTATTCTAATTTCAGTTAAATATGAGTTGCTTTACAACAATGCGGATGAAAATCTTAACCATGTCTCTAAGAATAAAAATAATCCCGCGATAAACCTACTTACTCACGCACCATGTTTTTGCTATAAATAAAGCAAGAGTAAATCACGTCTTTCGCAAGCTTACCGGATCGGCATCTGTCTGAATACTTCCTTATGTAAATAATGATGTAAGAGCAGTGTCAGCCAACCATTAGGTAGGTATCGAATCTTTAGAAATATTCATTTTAGCATTGACGCATTGTGATTGTTACCTACACCAAAGAATTTCAAACAATGCTAGTCAAATATTGAAGATTTATTATATGTATACATATCGTACATAATAATTGGTTCATACGAGCTATAGTCGGGGCCGAACATTTCGTTGTCTGAAATATCCAGTATTCGACCCAGTTGCCTCACCAAGCCGCCAAACTAGATAAATATAGAACGGGAGACTGACAGCTTACGTAGCTTCCGCAGTTTTTCATAGATCACAAAATATATCTAGATGTTCTTGTCTCTGTCGCCCAGTAATTGTTCAGAGTAACAGAACTAATCTAACGTCTAATGACGCTGTAAATCGACTTAAAAATGTGAATGTTGGCTGTGCCAAATATTTTGTAATCATTGTTGTTAACGATTTAATTTACACCAGTTGTTTAGGTTGTTTACTGACGCGATCATGTGCACTTTTAACAATCCATTTGAAACGGAGATGATACGATGTTTTTGTCCCAATTAAACCTCGCAAAATATTAGCTATTGTGTTTTGTTTCATAGCAAGCTAAGTCGTGTGAAGATGTCATGGAAAGCCAGTAGCACCACTTTATATTTCTATTAAAACCAGACGTTTCACTTTTGCCGCTCGAAGATTTAATAAAGCTACAGCTGTTAAGCTTCTACTATACATTAAATAAATAGCTTCGTATGATAGAATCGTTTGTGTTAGTAAACCCAAAACCATTTGTTTGCAATCTGTATTTTAACCAAATGACTGATGTTGATCATGTTGAAATATAAACGACGAATCAAAGAAATTATGATAAAAGTGATGTTTGTAACATATTTTTTTACTGTGTGTGCAATTATTTATATGAGTAGTTATATACGTATTAGGTACAAGAAGTAATTCTTAGATTAAGTAGATAGGTTAGGTATAAAATATCCGATTAGAGTACTGTTGTTATCCAATGGACACTTTGGAAATCTAAACCAGTCCGCCGTCCCATCTATTGTAAAACAATCTCTCTTATACAATACATTCATCTAAAAATATGTACAGCCTGTTTGTTCAACATATTTTTTGTATAAATACAACACAAGAGGCAGCCACGTTCCGCACGAAGGAAAACAATGACATCCCGTTTATTGATGACTATTCCTGTTCCATGTCACTTATCACAAGCAAGATTATCAACTGATGTTATATTTACTTTAGAAGAAAAGTTACTAATAACTCTCCTATCTTTTACTCCCTACCTTTAATTTAATAGAGAGTACCTACATTTTTAAAAATAATACCTAGCTAATATTCGTATGTTAGTCAAAATGTGAATTGCGACAGGAATGGTAGTAATGGAATATTAATAACAAAATAAATCATCAACATATTTCTCAAAGTTATATTTGAGGGAAATACCTACGTCTATTTCATGAAAACATCAATTTTCTCTCAATTAGCAAAAAATGAAATAAAACTTGAATTTAAATGACCTATCCCCTATCCTCATTAAAGAATTTATACGATTTCTAGTCAGGTCAGTCTGACAAAATATTTATACCTACTAGGTTTTATTGTTAGTCCAGCGTCTGTCCTATAAAAGATATCGTTAATTTTGAAATAGTTAAAATCTGGATATTTCATAAATTTGTATTATTTATTCATATAATGTCCGAGTGCTTCACCATGATAAGTATTGACTCTTACATGCAGATGTAAAACATTTGGTTTACGGTTATGTTAGGAAAGTGAGAGCTTTTGCTGCGGCAAATACTGGCAATGAATAAAACTTGTATTCATTTTGTATTGAATCATAGGAATTACATTTAACTAGAGAAATGTTAACGTTATAGTTTGACAGATACATTTAAAACTTTATTAAAGTGGTTATTTATATATTTTTTAATAAATAATAATAATTATGTCTTGAAATGGGAAACTATTACGTGGTGCTGTAACTATAAGATAATTTCTTTTCTAGTAAGCTAATTTTATCTTCACATTTAGCAATAAGCCGTTTGGGTAAAATTGGTTAGTTTCAGTGTATTGTACAAAATCTTTATTAGCATTTTCATGTACTTGTGTTACAATTCCATCATAGTAAAGTAAGTTAGGAATGTTAGGATGTGCCAAAGGTTTCTTTACCAATATTTTAAGCGCAGTGCAACTATCGGTCACATGGCTGTCTATGAAAGTAGTAGTCATACTACTAAGTTGAAAATCTATGTAGCTGACACTAGGCGGGTACTACTACAGGGTACCCTACCCTACCACCAATCATGCTATTCCATGCTAAATAGTTCCTAGTTATTATTTTTTAATCATTTTACTTTTTACGATGATTTAATTCTGTTTGACAATTTAACTTTGAACAACAGTCGTTTCTATGTAAATATAGTTTATAATAAAAAGCCTAACCTAAATAGTCAGGTACGTAACAAATAGTCTGTAACAATATTCGTCCTTTGTTCGATGCCGTTGACCCTCTGGGTTTGTTAAACGAATGTGGTTTACCTACATCTATTGTTTGGATTTTCTACCTTCAATCGTTTGCATACTGAGTGCGATCTGTCAAGGCGTGTGGGATAGCAGTATGGATCGATATGAGTCTGGCTAGGTGTTACAAAGGTGTCTGTTACGTAGGCGTCTCGTCTGGATTTTATCTAAGGTTTGTGAGTACATACTTACTTACCTATTGAATGTATATCTGCTATTAATTCACTATTTTACATGCACCGAATATTAGATAATTTGAAAGTTTGCGAGTATGTTTATTACTTCTTTACGCTCAAACGGCTGGACCAATTTAGAAGTTAGGTACCTATATTGAAAAAATATATTTTATTATGATTAGTAGGTATCCTCAAGTAAAAATAAATGCTATAAGTGCTTTGGTTGTATTATAACTAATAATTTCCTTGTAAATATTCTGGTATCCACAATACAGCAGCAGCTGTTACATCGCAACCGTATTATCCACAACAATGCACAAAAATCGGTTACAATTTGGGTGGCCAGGTGGCCACAGAACTTTGTCCGGAAACAAAGTATTCTATCGAAAATCAAAACCCGCATCTAACGTAATACTAATAATGTTTATTTTCTAATGCAAAATCCTTCACTTACATAAAGTGAGATTGTACTTATTTTATAACGAGTTATAATGAAATACCTAGTGGTCTGAATTTGGTTATACTTAGCATTTTTTGTAGACTGTGTATTATTTTGAGTGGAGGAGACAATAAGCGGTCAGCGCCGCGACAATGTGGTTTGTTGTTTGGCGCTACGTCATTGTTACATTGAAGTCTTGGAGCATTTTCTTCGTAATGTTCTTTTTTAATTATTCTATTCTATCGATGCAGGTAGTAGAGTGTATGTTTTAAAATGTTACGTAGAATTAAGTTTTGTCTACTTCAAGATCAAACCGTGTTAGCAATGAAATACCTACACGGTATCTTTGAAACATAAACTAGTAATTTGTATTATGTTGTACTAGTACATAAACTAGTAGCCTTAGACTTAATATATTTCTTTTAGGTCTATGGTATTAACTTCTATTTCATTATAGAAGTTGTACTACTGTAATCTAGTTCTCTAATCTAATCAAAGAGTAACTTGGATTGTAACACGCCATATAAGTAGTCTGCAATGTAGTCACAAAGTAGGTACCTTCTCTACCTATAAGTTTTGACGACAGCAAACAGTTTTATCCTTTTCCAACGAAAATAACATTGTTTTTCTGAAAGGATTGCGTGGTGATCGTATTATTTCACATACATAAAAATGTTTGCCAAAAACAACATTTACAATTTGCAATGTGAAGTGAAGATCGTTCTTGATTGACATCAACAACCTCTTGATTAGCGCTAGTGCTGTAACCAATAAATCCAATGTTATGAAGATCGACTGTGATTGACCTTCCATTGTTAATAAATTAGCAAATTACTAAAAGAACTAATGAATGGCTAGAACCGCCCACCCACTCAAGACATTCAAACATTTGGATAGTGTCCATTATGTCATGATTAATTGTTATTATCAGTTATTATTTATGTCATAGAAGAGATTCACAAACTTGTCCACAAGTTAAAAGTTCCATGTAATAATCCGGCTTTTGTAAGCAAGGTCTAGGTTGTAGTTAAACGTCATTTCCAGTTCCAACTTCCACAGAAATTCACCGGAGCTAGAGCTCTACTAGTCTACCACTAGTCGACCTGATCGGTGGGTGTGTTTGTTCTAATCTTGTATCGTTGAATGAAAACAAATTTTAGCAGTATTCATGTTTTCAATCATTGTCTTTTTAAACTCTATAAATGTACACAACAGCATTTTAAACCAAGAATACTTAGAGGAAACATGAATGAATAAAGGTTCATTTAAATAATTATACATACCTGAAGATAGCCAGTTACGCTACACATTGTTATTATAGATAAGAGATAAGATACGCCTAGATAAACATAGATAACATTCGTTGCATTTTTCAGTTCAATTTATAGATATTTGCGGTGGTAGATACCTTCTAATAATGCCAATTGGTAGCGAATGAATACATTTATAGCGGAAGGGATCTGGTGATCCAGACATCCTGTGAGCGAGCTGTGAGCGGTAATAAAAATGTGTTTGCAACAGCAAGATCCATATTCGTAACACAATGAGACGTATATTAGTAGCTACTTTGAAACGATCTACTAGTTCCACTTTAGGAGAGGATACACGAGAATGCTGCACTGCTTATAAAACAATTCCATAAACAGCTTGATAAATATATGCTTCATATTTTATCAAGGTTGTTTAATCAATAGAACAAGAATCGTATATCACGACCAATCGCATCAGTGACGCTTGACGCAGGGCAGTAGTTGGCTACATAATTTGCAAGCAATGCAACTATTTAGGTACATTTGGCCTACAGATTTGTTGATGCTAATGTGCTGGCGGAAACGTCCTACACAGAGGTATAATATCAGCGTCTGTTTGAATTGACACCGTTCGCAATCCGACACTGGCCGCGTGAATGTGCTGACATTGATTATAATGACAAATATATGAAATAAGTAGCCAATTAACTCGTGTTAGTCATAGCATCTTATCTAAGTCAACTTTCAAATGTGTACCAGTTTCCGCTGCAGCTGGCTTAATGTTTGGCCATTCATGTTTTTGCAGTGACGACCCCTATAATGTACAACTACGAGGGTCTAAATAAATAATAATTGAAGGACAGTGTCCCCTCGGCGAGTCTCACTGACAGCTACTGGATTTATCCGAACAGATAATCGTGTAGATAACACAACAACGTGACGACATTGGTACTCCTTAGATATCAGCCTACAGTTATACCTACTTTATTATATTCACTTTTTTCGAGCTGAATGTTACAGAATGTTTGTAGTAGGTAAGTAGTACCTACATGTATTAAAATTAAAATCAATCGATCAACCCGTTACGTTATTAATAGTATATTTATTTCGAATATCATTTAGAAAGTAGGTACAGAAGATAGTCTTCGAAAATTATTTCATGTTTCTTGAGTAGTCACAATAATTAAAAATAACTTTATGGCTCGTTATAGCGTACCTTCTGTATCGGTAGCCAAACATTCATGTCGGAAATAAATTTAGAACTTACGATTTTCTAATTATAATAGCAAGTGAGTGTAAGCATTTCGCGTGGGCGATTGGACAGTGTCGAAAATAGACGGTGTTGGCATCGACTAGCCAGCGATCTGTTCACAGAATCGTCCGAACTTGTCTGTTTGTCTTGAAGTGTCTGATACGGTTTGACATTCGGCTTGACTTGTTTTTGAATGAGTTGCGTTACTGGTTTTATAAATAGGCTCTTTAAGGTCTAGAAATCGAAATATTGTGATAACAACAGAGTATTGATTGTAGGAGGCGAGGTGGTTGTAGAATGCGCGCGCGCAAGTTGTAACGCACCTTGGAGAAGGTGGGCGGACCGACCGACGCACGCTTATCTACATTCCACCACGTTTTGAAATACACGAGACAACCAACGAAAGAAATAATGAGACACGGCGTGATAATTGAATAAGATAACTAAAGAAGATACAGTCCTATAATGTCTCTTTAGTAGTTAGTGATCTAACGTTCTAACGGCGGCGGCGGCGCTGCGCTCACGATTGGATCATAGTCACAGCGTAACAATTAACTGTAGAAGACCTACTCATATGTGACTCAATGAAACAAATCATATTATAATCTAATTAATTACACTATAAGAAAAGAGGATAAAGGTAATAGTTATTATATCGATACAACTATATAATTTACATCTTGTTGCCTAAGGATTGTCAGCACAGGAACCGGTCCACTTAAAATTATATTGTTGACATGACGACGTGGCCACGAGTCCGACCAAACAAAAGTTAGGATTGTACGCAATCTACGCAAGTTCTTCTGCGGTTTTACCAGATACCCTATGAGTAATATACCTACTGTATGATAAAGTATATTGATTGAAAGTTTGGCGGCACAAGACTTTCACTTCGAAATGATTCAAGTTTTTATGGATTTCATAAATTGATATTAGTCAAATGATGCTTTTAAACAAGTATTTGACCATATTTTGTTGTTTGTTTGACATTAATTTAATATTACTAAACTGACCGTTATAGGTAAGTATTTCATATCAACTCAAATTAATTTTAAAAGTGAAATAAGTTATGTATTTTAACATAGAATGGCAATCACTTTATTAGGTTCTTAGTAATTTTTTTTTATGAAATTGTCAAATTAACTATAACATTTTGAATGAATGAAACATAAATGCTATTAAAGCGATTAGGTGTGTTGTAGCAGAATTCGTATTATTATTAATTATAATGGAAATATATTACAACAAGTATAAAAACAGAAAAATGCTGTTTGGCAAGAAGTCTTGCTCCTCACCTACTCAATTGATTATTAAAATTAGGTATGTTCCATCTGATACGTAGCTTATTAACCCAGATTTGAAAAAGAAATTCATGTTTTTTAACGCTACACTTATTTCTTAACTTTTAATAAGGACGTAATCTAGTCACGATAATGTTAAAAATATGTATCAATGTTATCGAACGATAAGTTTAACTGTTTGTTTACATCATTGGTTGGAAGGTCTCACAACTTATGAACCGAGAAGCGGTTTGAAACGAGACTCACTATTGTGATAACGGCCGCTTAGAAAGTTACATTTCCCCTACCATTTAGTTAATGTATTCCATGGACTATTATCGCGCCGTAGTTCGATATTCAAGGTCATTCGTAGTGGTTTCACAACCATTACTTACTCTCAAGAATATTGTCAATATCACTTAACTATTCGTTAATTTTAATACAGCATTTTCACAGAAGTACCAACTAATAAAATGTTCTAAAAAGTTGTGAGATGGTTAATAGTGCCGGCTGTCGTCTGACGTCAATAACCAAGGGTTATTTACATTATGGACTCAAAACTTTTAATTTTGACGTCGTGTGGGTAATGCCATGAGGCTACAAATTACTTGTCTGAGGTGTTCTTGAAATATTTGACTATGATGATGAAGTTTTTATATCATAAACATGTTTCATTCATTTTAATCGTGCCAAACTACAATTAGTTAATATATTACTCGCCAGACCTGTTTCTAGGACACGAATAAAAAGTAATAAACTGCATTCCCTCAGGACACCGGTAAGCCAAGGCTATTGAGTATGTTTTGTATTTTTATATTCAGTAGCAATTGCCGTTTGAATTATTAATCATCATTTAGAAACAGCGCCTACTAAGAAACAAGATCGTTTTGTGGAACGAATATCTACAAAGGATGGAGATAAGTTGCATGTGGGTGTACACAATGAATTTATAAGTAAACATGTGACAACGACAATGTGGTTGAGGTTGTAAATATAAACCGATTCCTAAGATTTAAAGGTTGAACAATCGGTATGAAATATATTACCGAAGTAAGTACAATTTTTTGGGTTCAATAAAATAAAACTCAAATTAATTTATTCAGTTTAGGCCCAGCTAAGGCACTCATGTCGATAGTTATAATTATTACAATAGACTCTACCACTGGTTCGATGAAATGATTATGATTCTAATACTTTGAGATTTATTTACAATATACTGAGATGCAAGCCGACACTTCTATGCCTTGGCTTTGAGCGTGAGCCAAAAGCGAGCCAACAACGACAAGGAAAAAATAGCCTTGTCAAATGTTATGTAACCCTCTGTGTTATTCTACGTCAACATATTTACGATTAATATGCAAAATAAAAATTACTGATGAGATCTATTGTTATTTGATATGAGTTACGCCTTCAAGCCCAAGCATTTTTAGGGTGTTTTTATTTTAAACTAGTCGTCTCCATAGACGTAGTTTGTTAAGATTTCATATTCATTCAAAAATCCTATTGACTCTCAGTAATCACAATTTTTTTCTTTTTTTCCAAGATTTCGAGCAACTTTTCCCTTCCTCAGACTTCAACGAATATTTGAAAAATTATCCGAATTAGTCTAGCCGTTCTCGAGTTTTGCGTTTAGTAAATACATTTAGCCATTCATTTTTATTTATACTTAAAGATAGATGAAGATTCAAATTCAAAATCATCTCTGATGTCTCAATATGATGATGATCAATATCATTATGATGATACAAGTACAGTACAAGTACAAATACAAATTTTAGACATTATTGAGCTTATCAGTGTCATTGACGTGAAAGGTATGACGATATACCTGCATAATTCAGAAATAACTTAGAACAAAACTAATTCAAGAATTAAAGCCTTAGTGATAGTGATGGAAGGCGATAATAGCTCAGTCAAATGGTAGTGATGTGAGGTGATGACAGATAGCTCCAGTGGTGGAAGTGATGTCGAAGGTACGAGGGTTCGAATCTTTCAATGATCTTCGGGTTTCAGTGAAGGAAAATATCGTGATACATAACCTGACCCGGTATAGTGCTGGCCACAAAACACAAGCCTATCCTAAGTTATTAGGAATGATTCTTATGGTGACTTGTACCAAAACTTATAGATACATAGATTTAAAACTACTTTAATCTTCAAATGTATCTAAAGCGACGAACTATATAAAAAATAGATTTAATTTGGGCGCATAAATGTATAAAAACAAAGTAAATTTGATGTTGTTTCAACTGTTTAATATAACAAAGCCTGTAAGTAATTGAATTCTATAAGTACAAAATGATTTCTCTATAGCTTACAACATAACTTGCCAGAAATGCCAACTTTTGGTCAAATTGCTAAATTATTTCACTCGTTGTAAAGACGTTGATGATGGTAATAGAATAAATTTATAATTTCATGTAAATTACTGCTTCCACAACCAGTTTTGAGATCATCCTCACCACTTTCACGGCTGATTTCTAGTGTAACCAGGCAGGTTCAAATTACTTTTGATAAATTATACTTAAACTTTGAACAATATTAGGTATAGATTCGTGAAGACTTCTTTAAGTTTATTTTTAACGAAGATATTTTAATTTGATTGATTTTTCAAATTACTTAGAAAATTAATAGACAATCTTTGGTGTCATCGAAGATTAACTTGCATTGCGAAAATATTTTTCGGCATGTTGTGCTACTGACCTCCATGCGGAAGACTGACTCCAGTCGTTTGGAGTGTGAGTGCTACTCGTCGTGCGACTTTTCCGCACAGACGCATCTGAAGTTGGTCGGCCGCGACATTGACCCGCCATACGTGATCGGCCAATGCACCGAGTGTCGTAGGCTCTTTGTTTATATCCTGTGAGAGCCACCGTGCAAGCCTCGCTTTTCATTGTACTCTACATTTACTAGATCACCTAGCTCCAAATCAGATTGTTGTTGAACATTTTTGCATTTGGTTGTTTCGTATCTTTCACCAACGAAAATTGTTTAGGTTTATGTAATAATAAATATTATTTGCATTAGTCTGCTCCCAGTAGAATATTCTGTTCGTATTTTCAATCGTTATCTGTTAATATTTTATCAAAGGTCAAAATTTTATATGTCAACAAACTTGTTGAAAATTTTAATGTTTTAAAATTCATATCGAATTTTAAAACTCACAGTGGATTGTCCTGATCTTGACCTACTTCAGAAGATACTTCTAAAATAAAAGCAGTATAAAATTGGATGTAGCGTTCAATAGGATGAAATAAAAGTGTTGATATAGCAAGAGGACAGTGCTGTCGTAAGTCGTTAATGACATTCCACAGGTCGAGCTCACGGGGTGCGTCAGAACATTCGTCACGGACCTGCAGGTCACAGCGCAAATAGCATTGATCAAGATGCATTTTACGTAGATACATCCAGTATTACAATTTCCTGAAATACGGGTTTTATGGTGACGCAAAGTCGAACGCCCGCGCTTTCAGCGGCGCCTGCGCTGGACCCATTTTAGGATATGACTAACGGAAATTCGACTCCTCTCTCTCTGACCCGCTCCCTCCCGTGGGTTGAGGCGTGCATGCGTCTCGCTCGCACTAAAAGCTTCAAGAAATCTTTTAATAGTGTCCACGGCCGCGATCTACTTTCAACAAGCGGCGGGAAATGTGCAAGAGGATGAATATTCTTTGAAAATTGTGCTAATTTTTCATATCAATTTAAAAAATATTTTTATGAACTATTAATAATATTTATGTTGAAATAAAATATGAAAAAATAAAACGTGTTTAATAAAATTTATTGCAAATTGAGGCGTAAATATAAGTTTGTAGTATGTAAGTACCTATCTAGCTAATCATTAATTCTAAAAATAGATTCATAATTTGATAAATCTGTATTAGTGCTGGCAATCTATAGACCAGGTGCAGATTATGTGGTGCCGCTAGTAAACAATAAAGCGATTTATTTAACAGCGAAGAATATTAAAATATCGATTTATTGATTAAAAAGTGTAAATACACAAACATGACTCACTAATGCGATAAGGTTTTCCTGTCGATACATTTTTGTTGTGCTCCACACGTTATATTGTTTGGTTTTTAAAGTTTACCTTGCCTACCCATCATTACCGGTGTGTCAACATACGTGAGGTGTGTGGAACTGACCTTTTTCTGTTGCTTCTCCCATGCCGGGTCTAAGAGACCCTCGCGCTCCCATTCCTCTTCCTGTTCCATGTAACCGTCCGCCCCATACGTCCCGTCATAGTTATTCATCACCCCGTTGTCCATCATCATGGTCACCGCACTGACCGTCGAATTCGATGTTCGTTCGAGCCTATGACCGCGAACTCGCGTGTGTTGGTTCGTACCGCGCACTGCAACAGGCAGCCAGCCGCGCGCCCGCTGCTAGAAGACTGGCACACAAGCGCTACTTGCGGCGGCGTGAGGAACTTTCCAATCACGTTTCGTTTCACCTACTCAACTGTCATATGATTCGATCCTATTGTACTCATAGCAGAAGTGGAATAAAGCAGTGCGTTGCTTACTGTCTCTCAGCGCAAAGTGGAGCACACTCATAGTTATTTTTGCTCGGAATTACTTACATGAAAAATTGTAGGATACATTTTTTACTTTCCTATAATAGATAGATAATTATTTCTAGACATTTATTTGATCGTATTTTGTATTTTGAGTAGGTAACATTACGGATATAGGAAAACACCTCAGGAAAGCTTGTTTCGCGTTCTATTTTATAACCTACCTACAAAATATTAACCAAACCACATATTCGAGATTTACTACCTATAAAGCCTGAAAACAAAATCTTTGCCGCGCTGTGTCTGTTTTTGTAACTTATCATCTCTGTCTATTTTTGCTAGATATAGGCTTTTTTTTACTTAGGTATGTTTTTGAATAATAGATATGGTTTAAATAATAAATATCCTGGGACATTCTTCACCTCACACACGTTCTGGTATCTGGGGGCCAATCCCACTAATTAATTTTGATTAGATTATAATTGGATCACAGCTGAACGACGACTTTTGCACGTTTTCGTATTCCACTAATAATCTGTCAACGATGAACGAACGATGTTTCGGTTACCAAGGGAAACAACGATTACAATCTAATCATAATAATCCAATCGTCGTTCTGTTTCGTTTATTTAGTGGAATACCGTTTTTTAGTAAAATTAGAATTGGATTGGAAACGACCTTTAACTGAATCGAAATTGGATGTCAACTATTGTAATTTAGCGGAATTACTCCCCTGCCTCAGACTACGCAGAGCTTGTACTATGGAAACCAGTTATCTATTTTTTGTAAATACATACATGGATAATTACATCTCAACTGGACTAACAGAAATGTTCATGAACACAAATGTTTTTCTTGGATAGGAATCGAACCCACGACCTGCGGCGCGATTGAAATTTATTGATAGGTAGGTGGTGAGGTGTCAATCTATCCGCGCCAACTGGCCTGTCAATAATAGGTAGGTGCATGCTCTGTTTAGTGTGAAGAAGAACCCAAGAAGCTCTCACGTCGACATTTATTATTTCTTTTTAGTAGGTAGTTTCGAGTAGGTGAAATAAAAAAAAATAACCAGGAATAAAATACACAAAAAAAAGTTTATTCACCACATAAAATTTCATTGGATAATAATCTTGCACTTGCAAAATAACAGATATAATTATATATATATGTATTTTTATATTCTTTAAAGATCCCACATATTCACATACTTATAGCAACATTCACGATCACAGGAAGGTTAAAATTTTGGAATAGAAAACTTATTTAACCATCGAAGAACTTTACACGTGAAATTATTTGGTGTTCCTACAAATTAAACTTATTGATACATACATGAGTATTATATACGTAAACTCATAAATACTAGGTATCCACGCATTAAGTAGGTACATTTGCTTAACATCCACTGTATATTATTATGTATTTATTAACTGTTAACGGCATTATAATCTTTCCAAAGCTTTGAGCAAAATCACAATAAACTAAACATTTCAAAACCTAGTCACAATTTAGATTAATTTTGTATAATAGTTTTCATAAGTATAAAATCTTTACTGACAATTCAACTTTTCTTATCGTGTCATTCATCAGAACGTTGGAAACGTTAAAATTTTAGGCTACATATTTATTTATATATTAACATCTATTTTTTTAAACGATTTCATTAAGACTTAGAAGACCCATTTCACAATTTATGGCAAGAAATGGCCAACCTGATATGCACTGCTTGTAGAAATCATTTGAATTTTAGTTTTAACAAACTATAACGAATTCAAATCAAGAAGATCTTTATATGTTAGGTTGAAGTAGGACAATTGAGTGCTGCCCAGTTGCTGGGGCTTAGAATAACAACTACGGTGCTTCTCTGTCTGTCGTAAAAGGCGACTAAATATGGACCTTTGGGGTCGTGGGCAATCGGGGCCCTGAGCGTCCAGAAGCGATCTCAAGGAGGACGATGGGCCGTTGTGTAGTCAAGATCCATCGTGCGATAGCACAGCGAGGGTGCTGGGGGGAAGTATCACACTTCCTCCGGGACGGGCTATCTAGCGCCGCGCGTGGAGCGGGAGTGAGTACGCGTTCTGCACACGTTCTGCCCGAGAACCCTCCCCCCTCGACAGCGCAGATGGCGACCACCGTGGGCTTTTAGCCGATACGAGTTCGGCATAGCTTGGCCCCTCCCCCCGGGGTGGTTGGGTATAGGTTCCTAATAAGGGTTTCTCTACGATAAAAAAAAGACTTCTGGTTGGTCCAAAATGGTCCTGCGTAAGGGTGTAAAAGCACAGAGTCAATTTAGAAGAATGATCCTCAGCTGTATGAGAAGGGTTCTCGTGAGTCCTTTAGTTCTTTACAGACCTTTTTAGTAAACAACTAATAATGTGTATCCAACATCACATTAATGTTATTTGATGTAAATTACAAATTTGCACCTAGAAAAATTTCAAAATATGGGTAATAAAATATTTATAATGATGAAGAACATCGTTCAATGAAGAAATATAAGAAAAAAATATTTATCATGTGAAAAGGGTCTTAAGTTATTTTTTTTATTAATATGTATAAGATAATAGTTTTAATAATGCTATAACATTTGGTTCTGAAGATATTACAGTAGAAAATAACATAAATACACATCTTACCTTACGAGAGACTGGAGTCGAGGATAAAGGTTTCTTTCTATTATAAATAAAATATAGCTTTGCAGTCTGTCTATTCATAAGTTAGATTTTAAACTATTCTATAACAGACTGCAAACATTAAATTTATATAGATAGGTAGGTAGGTGCCTAGATTTGTTCATTGAAAAAATAGAACACGATTTGCTGCTTCTAAATAAATAAATTCTAAGAACACTTCTTTTGCTCTCATTATTGAAGTTGTATATTAATACAGGATGATTTTGAATGGGTATACTAGGCCGAATACTACGGATAATGTACATCATTATCAATAACGCTACAAAATTTCAGGAGCTTGAGCTTAAATCTCTGGTAAGCCTTTTGGTACTTATACTCTGAAACCAAGGTAGTGATGAGGCGAGTCAGCTATTTTAGTATTCGTGTAATTTAATAGGTACTCAGTTAGACTTACGTTAATGCGCCTTTTTATGCTAAACTAATTTGTTAAAAATTTTCGAAATTTGTATGGAAATATTTTAGTGTTGATTTCCATTCTAAAATATTATTTCATTACCCGTATAAGGTACTATGCCACAATACCCTTACGGCCTACTATACCTTCCCAATATCACCTGTATAATGCTGAGAAATTATATCTAGAGAGAAAAGTAACTGAAAATGCAATTATAACATCCATAAATAATAAGAATAATTTATTTACACTGAATTTTTCTGAAAGTACCGTTATCGGGATAAAAACTCAGTGCGTTATCCAAGACATTGATAAAGGCAAATAGCAGTTAACTATTGTACCGATAAAGATGTCTCATGAACGAGATTCGCTATACACAATGTCATAATATATTTATTATTCTACCATTAACTTTGCTAAATTATGATTTTTACGCTTTTTGTGTCCTTAACACTGACAATTTCATATTTGTTTAGATTCATACAATTAGTACTGTTACAGCTATCATAATATAATTTTAGAATTCGACTAACATGTATCGGATTCAGTCGTTTTTATATGGAGATATAACGAAATAGATACATGAGTGGTGGTGGGTTACATGGTCAAATATTGAAACGTCCCTCACAAAATTTTAGTAGCGTTTCAGTTTTTGGCCAAAAATGAGTTAATGTTCGTAAATTAGATCACAAATATTGCAAAATGAATTCTCATTGAAATTATTTGACATCGATAGTCGAAAGAAAATTCTTATTTAAAGATCACAGAAAGGGGATATTATATAGTTTGTGCCTGCTATGATAACGATATTAAATTTTGAAATATTACTTTCTCCCGCTAGACTATTTTAAAGTTTTTCTCAATTTTTTTGGTACCAAAAATACAGATGATTATACTGAACACGTCTAGCTAGATGTAAAAAATATACGTATCAATGAACAACAACAAGGAGTAGGTATCCGAGAAGTGTACAAATATTTCTCGCACCTCTACAGTACTCGAGTATATCTATAACAATAATACTTTTAGAAGGCGTCAACATACCACAATTCAAGAAGGACTCAGCCCAATCACTCTTCATAATTCTATCTAATACACTGATATTCCTCACAGCTCCACGTTTAAATACCGTAGTCGAAACTTTCGAACTCCGAGAACCTGGAGTCCTGCTTCTGCAGCCGCTGCTGGCAAGCCTCGATGTAGCTATCCTGGATCCGGTACATTCCCGAGTTGGCCTGGTACATGAGCGTCTCCAGGATCCTCTCGTTCTTAATTGCCTTCGACGGGAGCACCACCTTGATCAATTCCTGCGGTGAGATCCTATACAGTTTCAGGTCTCTAGCTAGCCTTTCCATAGTGCATTTAAATTCATTTTTGGCATCAGTCTTATTGGCGGACTTAGCTTTGATTTTGTTCCTGGCCCAGCCGAGCATCGCCTCGAACTTCCTCACCTCTGGCACCTCGAGGTTTCGGCACATGATCATCTGGACCATGGACTCTGAAAGATTCAGGAACTCGGCCGTCTGGAACAGGGCGTAAGCTCGCTGCTCTATGAAGGCCAGAATCATGTTCACCAATTCCGAAGCTGACGTGTACCGCCAGTAGTAATTCTCTAATGATATGAGCATCGTGCATACCTGAAAACAAATCAACATTCATTTATGTTGGAATCTAATTGGAAAATAACATTGTTTATTGTCCCGTTGTTTAAAGTAGGATGTATACTGACAACTTCTATCCTAAGGAACTGCTTGGCGTGATGGAAGCAGGCCTGCAGCAGCTCGGGCAGGTCGTAGTGCTCGGCGGCGCAGATGAGGCCCGGGATGGAGGCGCACGTGAGGGGACAGCTGCCCGTGTGCAGGTAGTCCAGGAGAATGCGGAACGTCTCCGGGTCGAACTCGATAATTGAAAACTGCAATATTTACAGAACACCATATTGAGACATTGTTGCTCTCCGGCATGTTGCAGGAGTTAGTAGGAGATATCTTGTAGCTTTTCACCACGCGGTTTCATCCACAATCCCTTTGGATTGGATTTTGAAAAACCCTTTCTTATTTGATGCCTATGTTATTTATCATGCGGCATGTGTGTTGATATATGATGAATTTCTCCCTCGTAACCTATATGAACAACTTTTACATGGACCCACTGTGATGTGAGGTTGAATTTTGCAGAGGTTTTGTATGAAAAATATGAATTATTTGTTGTGAATGCAGTTGTACCACAATTCAATCAACAAGAAATTATGTATTTATAAATATTAAACGTTAACTACCTCAGTCTGTGCAAGTTTGGCACGGTCGACTTTTTGCGCGTCGGCACATACCGACAGTCTCGGTACTGCTAATGCTGCATTCTTATCTTTTTCCTTGTCTTTACCTTCTTTATCTGCAATATGATACACAATATCATTTTACACCTTTATAATATTATCATCGAGGAAACCACAGAGATTAAATTGATATTGATTAAAAATAGTACTTACTTGAACAATCCTGTGAGCTTGCCCATTTCTTCTTGTCATCGGCGTTCAACTGTGAATGTTGTTTGCGTATAGATCGACCCCAACCAGCCGTGATAGTTCCCAATCGGGAGAATGCTCTTTTCACCATTGGTGAACTTGGCACGCTTTTTGGTCTGAAATTTAATAATGCTTGATAATGCTTCTAATAAGATTTTTTTACTTGTGTGTGTTCTATGAAGAGTTAAACTAACAATAAGTAGTAGGTATGTTGTTATTAACCTTGGTGATTCAATATCAGGCACTTGTAAGAAGTTACTGCTTTTCTGCCTAGCGGGTGTGGGAGACAGAAGCGTGGGCGCTGGTCGTGCTAGGAGTTCAGCTACTGGTACTTGTGGCGAACCGAATCCGGTCTGAATACCATATAACATTTCTTGAAATACTCTGAAACATAAAATAAATGCCTTTAGTTTTAGTAAACCTTTCACATAAACATACATGCAGCCTTCGCTTTAATTAAAATAGGTCATTTTTACTTCTTTATCGTACCTAGATTAACAAATTATGTCAAAAAAAAATAAGGCTTACCTGCTTCTTACACCAAGAATGGCGCGAACACCAATAAACTTAGTTTTCTGTTTTGACTGTCCTACCATGAACACCACGTCGAAAAGTTGAGCATTTTGTGCTGCATTCAACTCGCTATTGAGGAACACTCGAGTGAAGTCTTTGGCAAGTTGGTCGTAGTCTTCAAATTGATCTCTAACCGAGTCCAAGAGAGGTGACGATGGTCGCATGTGGCCGATTGGACGCCACGACCCTATGTTTAAGAATCAATTAATATAACCTCATAAGATTCATTTCTGAATAACTAGTATCTATGTATGTATATTAGATTATACCTCTCCTATAAGGTTTAGGAATTTG
Organism: Tethea ocularis; assembly: GCA_963555595.1. NCBI lineage: Eukaryota > Metazoa > Arthropoda > Insecta > Lepidoptera > Drepanidae > Tethea > Tethea ocularis. Next base: position 4,268,698 of record OY741972.1, on the reverse strand, counting down.
TCCAGTTTCCGCGTGGTTCTGCAAATTAGCGACGATGTCTTCTAACATTTGACTTCGTGTTCTTTCTTGCATTCTTGCGAATTTCGGTGCCGAGTATGACGCCCTTTCTCCATTTACTATCTTTGTTAGCAACCATTCTCTGAAATGGGTCATAATTAAAGAATTAGGGATTATATTTAAAGGAATAAAAACGTTAAAGACAAGAATATATGGTTGTAGTAGCTTCTCTCTGCTTATGCACTCCCTGGCCAAATTTTATGAACTTTATGTATATTTGAAACAAAAACTGTAATTACATAAATTCAAAAGAAAGAAGTCTCGCTGAGTTTCTTGCCGGAGTCTTCTCAGTTTATGTGTATTACGAACCGGTGGTAGAGTCATTTCTAACTTTCGACATTCATAAGTGCCTTATCAGAGTTTTGAGTTTGATTCATAGTAATTTTCAGCTTCAAACCTGAACTCTCTCCTAATAATGAAACTGTTACATATTAGCAATATATTTAGAAGTTCTGGAACATTAATAGCAATAGTTCATAATGTAAAGAGGGATAGGAAATAGTTAGGACAGTTACCTAAACATGGGGCCTTTGTCAAAAACGCTCTGTTCCCAGAGGTATGGTTTGTAGGCACCTACTTCATCGCGCGTCACCACGGACACTTCGTATCTAGTTGGACGTCGTTTGATTTTGGCCGACACCCGAACTGAAAAGGTAAAGGAAACGTGAAATAACTTACCTCTAACTTCAAAGGAAACTACATACTTAATATTGTACCTATAGTTGGTGAAACTTTTGTATACTTTGGTTCGACGTTCGTAAGTGCCTTATCAGGGCCTAAACTGAATAAATGAGTTTCAGTTTTTAGTTAGCCTATTCATTTTCTTTATTATATCTTCGTGCATATGTTATAAGAGAACCTAAGAGATAGTTTTGTAATTTTCTAAGTAGTGGACTCACCCAAAATAAATGTATGCAAGAAGTGACTTTTAATACAAGCCGGGGAAAATGCAGTATTATCTGCTTCAAGAAAGACAACGCATACAATGTCGTTGCCTATATGACGTTTTCTTTGAAGTTTTTGAGGATCGTGCCTTTCGTAAGGCAGCAAAGTAGATACGTGGAACATTATTTCAATTCCTCTCCAATTCGTGTACACAGAATATAAGCCAGTAAGATCGTGGACTGTGTCCAGTCCTCCTTTATATTTGTCAAACCCTGGAAAATAAATTTGGCATAAATATTCGAGTAAAACTACTACATAGAAATAAAAATGTTTTTTACAACCTTTAAGTCGAACTTTCTCTCCTAAAACTTGTAAGAACTCCTCAAACATGGGCGAGTTTTCATTATTGTCCAGAATTTCTTCTTCAGTATATTGATTTTCTTTGACATAAATCACTCCAACTTTCAGCTCTGACTTTATGAATACCTAGAATAAATAATGTTCTATTGGTTTTTTTGATCCAATCAATGGGCTTAAATTGAAGAGACTTAAAGTTTTCATAGCAACTCGTAGCTATAGTTTATAAATCATGACAATACATTCATTCACATCACAGTGGACCGACGATCTTGTCCACAAGGTGGACCGACGATCTTGTCCACAAGGTGGACCGACGATCTTGTTAGGGTCGCTGGAAACCGCTGGATGCGGGTAGCGCAAGACCGGCCATCGTGGAGATCCTTGGGGGAGGCCTTTGTCCAGCAGTGGACGACTTTCGGCTGATATGACATCACAGTGATTTACTAGTACCATTATGTATGATGTCAAATACAGGACAGATATTTTCTAACATCTGCGTAAACTTTCAGAATTAAAAGAACCATTATAAAATTATTTATGTCTACAAACAATAATGGGACCAATTCTGAGAATCACATAAAACTGCAACAACATAGCTCGATTAAATAATGAAAACAATACGCGGTCACAACACAAAGTTCATCTCATAGTAAAAGTTGTTAGTTTAAATATGTACTTTCATCTCCAAAAGTGCAAACGCAGTGATTAAAAAGCTACCTGTATTTACTTACAATATTATCACATGAGTAGCTTTACTCTATATATTTTATTTTTATTATTGGGCATAGGATCGATTGTTTATTATTTTTCATTACCATGGTCAGGCTTGTCTTAGTTGAATACCATACGATAACATAAAGTTTTGTGTACATGTCACCGGAAATGTATGAAACATAGGAATTGTACACAATTCCTATGTTTCATATATATAGATAAATTGCAATTAATACATTTTATGCATCACTAGAGTTAGATGAAATAAGCCAAGCAGCAGGGACTCGGGGACGTAGTTCATTATCTTTCTCATCTTGACCTCATAATGGTGCCTCGATAAGATGAACTCAGATAGTAAAACTAGTACCTACACTTAATTGATGATACTAACATTAGTATTTAAACAAATCTTTATGAATTAAAGGAAAAATAAGAATATTTAAAAATAACAATACATTTCTTTGTTACGTTATTAATATACACAACTACACACTATTCGTTTATAAATAGTGCCTTTAAGTGCCTGGTTATAGAGTAAGTGTCCAATTAAAATGTCACTGAACCAATTTACCTCATTTCAATTTATTGACAGAACGTCAAAAACAAATTTGAGAAGACATGATAAACCACTTACAAATCTATCCCTAATTAAAGCCAGAGTGGGTTACGTTTGTATAAATAAATGAGTATAATAAGATTATATCCCTGTAACTAAACTATTTAGAATCTCTTATGGAATCAACGTATATATACATAGTTGTGTTACAAAGGTACCTATATCTAGGCACCACTAGCGGTTCCCATCGAAGTATACAAATGAATGAATTCCATATTTTTTTATTTTAATACAATACCAAGACTTATTGACTGTTACTAGTAAATTTTGCGAGAATTGATGATTTGAAAGAATACGCAGGCGAGGCTTTTCTGAACAACAGGAAATTAGTACTGAAGTAGTGACTTTACATAAAAGGTTTTATGGCAAAGCTTTTCAAGTAGTAGAGCTTCATAAAATCGTTTTATTTTTTCGTGTCAGTAATATTCAAATGATTGGGAATACGAATTCGTTTCTCTGGAATCCAGTTCTTATATACCTAATACCTAAGTTACAAAACACAAGTAGACTAGACAGTTGGGCATTTCGTTAGATGAGAACCCAGTTTACTACCCTTCTACTAGCTAATAAAGGAGACATAAAAGTACTATTGCTTCTAGCTAGTAGGTATACAGGCTAGGTATAAAGTGACCTGGGAATACTTTTATGTGTACTTTATTAGTAATACTGTTTGTAGGTACCTACAGTGAAATGTTAATATTTAACCCAAAAACAAGTGCTCTACTTCTGCAAAGACAAATATTTAGGATAGCTGATAAATAATATTGAACAAAACAAATTTTGAAATGTAATAAACTTGAAGACGATCCAAATGAACTTTAATAACGTTTATTTGTTTGAACGGACGGAGTCAAAAGCACCTGAACGAGATTAATGAATTACAGAATTCTTGCATGTTGCTCGGAAGCTCAAGTGACAATTTAAAATGAAGGACGGCTTTTATTAGGGACCACGTAATTATAGTCAGAAGCATTTGTGATATAAAAAATACTTTTTAGTACGTCATTAACTCAGAACTGGCAGATAAGATGTAAAAAAATGTTTACAAATGCTGATATAAACGTTTCTTTATTACTTACGATGCGAAACCATTGTTATAATTCCCTTTTGAATTTACCCGGGTTTGAAAGCAAAACTTTACCCACGTCGCGACAAGGGAATTTACGGACAAAGAAAAAGCTCGTAAGGTAGCGAAAGTGTAGTAAAAAGCGTAAGTCGTTCAGCCGAAAAAGCCGTCAATAACGTAACCAGACAGAATCCCACCGAGAAAGAGTATTGAGCGGAGTCGAATAGGGCTCCGTTTTTTGTCAAACCATCCATGTCAGGTTGTGTAACGTCTGTACATGTTTACGGTCACGTGGCATTATTGTTGCAGAGAACAGGAAAATTGTTACATTTAATCTTCTTATAGATTTCAATCAAGTAAAGTGTGTAAAAATATATAAACAGGTTATTTTATGATTATGTTAGGATTACAATTCTAGAAGAACATATAATGCTCAATTTTCTATTGAACATGTAGCCTGTTGGATAGATGAAGAGCTAAAATGTCTCCCTTTTACAATATGTTATACCTAAGAATGTAAAATGAAATTTAAAATGCTTTGAAGTGCAGAGGAGCAAAATGATATTTGATGGCTGCAAACGTTACTTGCATGCATGCTAGCGATAAACCTGCCAAAGCTTTGATTAATGCATTGCAGTATAACCACTAAGGCAATAGTACAACACATACACCTACAATTTCATATATTGTTAGTTAAGAACCTTGAGCAACAAATAATATATATTGAATCACCTCAGTTTCATAAATTGTATCACAATTCATAAATTGTATTTGCTAGCTCACTCATTACAGAGGTTTGTAAGCGGCACATGAAATGTTAATCAACTTACAGTCGGCTAGACTGCCGGTCGGTAAATAATGAAATTTTAAAGTTGAAGTTTCAGAATACAGTAAAACAATCAATAAGAACCATTACCGGTATTGTGCAGGGTAACGCAACGTTAAGAACCGCCAAAGATGGAGAAAAATTACGACAACAACAATTCTAACCAGGAAAAACATTAAAGTTTCCATCCACCATGCACTCCTTGTATATGATCCCGACCACTCTGACAAGAGTGCCCGACTATGAAGAGAAATAAATTCCAGCAAAACTGAATATCACAGTATCCATTAGTAAGTAAAGGATTGACGGCTGTACCTAATAACCATACCTACCTTGCAATTGTAAACTTTAACAGATTCCATGCGAATGTTATTTCCTAGCAGCAGTGTTTCTAAATACATTGTTTGTCTGGCTTATACACTGCCACGTTTTTAACGTCCATTCCATTTTCAAGAATTAATTCACTCATGTGAGCCCACTCACCGCTGTATTCATGGAATCCGACATTTCAGTGAATTCGAAATGCAAAGGACGGACAGGAAAGCTCGCTCTCAACAAAGTTCCGACTTATAAGCGTAGGTACCTCTGACGGTACCTAATGAAAATTGGCAGTTCACTGGATCGAACAAACTTGCCTATAACATTATTACAAAGCGAAGTAGATCGTATGGTACGACAATTCAAGCTGCTTTTACAGTAACTCACTCAATAAATTTTAAGGTCCATTGCAAAGAACAAACTTTGTAAATTTGGGCAAGCATACCTACGTTTATACCAAGGCGAGCCTTTTACTGTAGTAAAAGGTAGGGTAATATAGAGTAGAGTAGTATAGGTTAGGTGCCCATACCTATTAGAATGATGTATCTCAGAATAGTAATATAAATTTTGTGTAGGTATCTAACATAAAATATTTGTATAAAAGAGCAGGTATTTATGAAAATAAATTAATATTCACTTTTAATTTAGAATTCCATCATATCATAAACTAGGGGAAAACACTCCAAGCGAAATAAATCAATAAAATGTTAATCAAAATATAGCATAGACGTACACATGTTACGTTACTACGCAGAGTAAGTAATTACCTATTAAAAGTTTTGCATCCATAGGTAATATTTTAGTATATGACTACTCATCGCAGCTCGAGAATCTTGCGAGAGGCAAGTTTACACGACACGAGTCGCCGAGAAGTAGTTCGGCATCTAACTTGTCATTAGTCCATTACCGTGATTAGTCGCAAGCTATGAGAGGAGGTAAGAGGTAGGCTCCTTAGGGAGCAAACACTTATACCTTCCTACCTTCCTTGCGACTAACGGGGCTCATCAATGTTTCACGGCAGTAAGCGGTGGTATCGTTTATTCCTAATTGGGAACTGAAAAAACAATCGCGTCGAGAAAAGGTTTTACTGCTAATTTTTGCGATCCTGAGCGTCGCTCGCCTCGGGTTGAATGCTCAATGAGATAAAAACTGAGCATCGTTGTGTTCTTAGTTGTTTTGCCACTGCTCTTTAATGGACGGACAATACTTTTTCCGATTGTTTAGTGCTTACATGTCTATACTCATTTGTAACTATGGATATATTTATTTTTAATTGGCAATTAAAGCTCGTCCTTTTTAAATAGGATTATTCCTTTGAGGATAATTTTGTAAGCTCATCACTTCAAAACGGCGCACCTATTAAAAATTTAAAATTGATTTCTATTAGGTTATGGCAGCATCTTAAATGTACCTTACCTGGTCCAGTTTAAGTAACTCTTCAGGAGTATCAGGTAGCTGTCCCAACATGAGTGGTGGATTGATATTGACCTCCTTGCCAAGCGACCGCACAACCTCTTCGCGGTTGTAACGATCAGCAAACACGCAAGATGCCGGTATCAAGCCGTGGACCGTGTAGCTTATTGCTCGTACTAGGATCCTGTGAAATAAGCCGAGTATAGGTTAAAAAATTAAACACAGACAGAGTCAAATAAAGGTTTTTTCTTTTTCAATAATTCTAATCATAAATTGACGGCCATACAATGTTGAAACAGTAGTTCTAAAAACGCGGGTTTGAAAGTTCTTTACCAATAACAATAAGTCCAACAATTGAAATAAAGCAAATAAAAAATTCATCTAATAAAATCAAAGTTTTGTTTGCACTCACATTAATACAACGAATAATGCTAAAAGGGTGCCAACGTAAAATGTAAGTACTTGGTAGAGAGAATTTCTGACCCAAGCGCTTTAAAATGAAATAGTCGCTATCTAAAATTGGAAGAACCGAGTGGAACAGAGTAAACAATAATTAGTACTGGTTCAGTGGGTACAACTGTTGACTTGTGATAATAATGGAGTAGGTAAAGTAGCAACTCACAAACGGAAACGAGGTTACACTCCTCGGTAGAGCCAGGCTGCTCTTGATGCTAATGAACTTAATATTTTGACTAACACGAAGATATTCTTGTGTGTCAAACATTTATTTTATTACATTAAAATGGAATAGGTAAGGGTTTAGTTATCAAATTGTTTGTTAAAGTTATGTACGACTCTTATTTTATTCTATCTACATTTAAACTATGTTTCTAACATTTGACGGAAAGAAACTATTATACTATATTTTAAGTACCAAAATCAGAACTTCCAGTTTTTCCAATTTTACTGGCAACTTTTCCTATTTTTCGCCTCACAAGAACCTTCCTCAGATTTCCAAGATTATTGGAAAAAAAAGATATTGTCAATTTGGTCCAGCCGTTCTCGAATATTGCGCTTAGCGACATAATAATATAACCATTTATATTTATTTATATAAATGTTACCTTCGGGAGTAAATGGAAGTATCATTTAAATAATTATTTAACAAAATGACTTATTAAGATTTTCACGTTATTTAATAAAATTGATTGAAGTGGTAATTTCAGTTTCGTGAAACCAGTCAAAATATGAAACATTTTACGTTTTTAATTAAATTCTCCGGTTGCGCGTTGATTCAACGCGTTTCAGTTTTGCTGTGACGGAGAATAATGAAAATGTCGGTATTTACGGTGAGCATCCACGGAATCTCACTGCCAGCTATTCCTAAGTAAAAAGGAGACATTTTTGTGGCATTTCTGAACTTTATATGACGTTATAAATCCGTTCTTTGATCTTTAAAACATTTGGCGCTTAAAATACCTTTCCAATGATCTACATATAAAATAAAATAATTTAATGGTAATATTGCTAATTTAACTCATTTATTTTTCTCTTTTTGGATCTTCGAATTGAGAAGTACTCTATCTTATATAAATTGTATTCTGACTGCAGAATGCCTTATAGGAGTATCCATCCTTCTTAATATAGCTTCGAACAACGGTTCTAAAGAACTAGATTTAAGCATTCCTGTTTTGAATTTGAAAACTGCTATATTGTATGGTTGGTGGAAATTGTGCGGCACGTTTTGCATAAACTAGAAAGGAAGTTAAAAAATATACTGAATAATTTAAAAGATTTCTGCTATTTTTACCCCCAATATAAAATCGAAAATGAAAAAACTTGGATACGTTTAGTACTTTTAGCACGCACAATTGACTCGTGCTTGCCTGATTTTTAACATAACAACCCCCCAGTCCGTGACATTGCATTGTTTATTCATTATCTTTCTTACGAGTGAGTCTACTCGTTGCGTGGGGAAGTTTTATAAGCAACATTAATGTAAAACACGTAAAACTTTTTTACTTTCAGTTTTATAAGACAGACTCTCACTGTCACTCCAGTCCACAATTATTGTTTATAGCTTTCCGCCTCGCGGTTTCACACTCGATCCCCTATTTCACCCCCTTTCAAAATACTTTCTATGTGGATGCCTCTCTTAGCTCCTATTATGATCCTGTAATTTCTCTGTATGCCAGATTTCAGCCCGAACTGTCCTGTGATCTAAGTTGTGCGTTGATGGATCAGTCGGTCAGTCACGCTTTCCTTTTATATATAGGTATTTAGAAGATTACAAGAGTTATAAACTTTTAATTTGTCGAAATGTATCGACAACAAAAGTTGACAAATATGTAGGTACCAATGTGACCTAAGGTGGTTGTCAGCACACAAAGTCTAGAAGGAAGCTCGCTTTCAAGTTGGTAACTGGGTCTGCCGGTATATATCGGGAGATAGATTTCCAACTTGAGGGCACCAGGTGGCTACGAGCCTCAAGTTTTAATAGAGACTGAAAATTTTCATGAAATCTGACCTTATTGTTTAAAATGACAACCATTGTAACGCTCGCTTGGGTAAGATGAAATTTTCCATTATTACCCTTGCTTACAATTTCGCGGCTGATACCGACCAGCTGTCGGTCGATACACTAATTATTAATAACATCAAACGAAGTTGTATTATATGTTTGGTTAGCTATTCAACATTTATTAGGTACAGGGCACACATTAATTAGTGGAACTAGATAATAACGTATTATATGTATATTGCATTATGTAGGTACATACATATGTATATATTTGTATGTAAAAGATGTGCAAACTGTAGCACAAACGCAGCTAATCAAATGTTTGGTATCATTCTCTCATTGAACAAACTTAAACTAAACCTAAGCTCATTGCGGTCTCATCTAATTAAGATGTTCAGCGATATATGTTAGTGTTAGCTCGAATCCCAGTCTTAGTACAGTGGTTTAAAGATTTAAATATTTGCATGCATATCACCTCAGACAAAAATAAAAGATCTTTTTGCTCTAATAATTGAAGTTTTAGAACCATACTCCTAAGTTAACACACGCTCACCCATATACATACACCATGTTTATCGCTCTTAGTATGTGAAAAAGTTAAGTCTGTGTAGTTAAAATGTAATAGGTACATAAAAGAAAAGTCTCACGGGACGGAGTAACTTTTCAAAGTGTGCTCCGCGGAGCCTTTGTAGGGGTCCACGAAAATATTGGTCATGATTGATGAAACGTAAAAAACAATTAGGTACATACCTCCTATTCGGTGCAAATGTTATATGAGGAAGGAATTCATTCGCACTTTTGTTTATGTGCCTTCATTTTGGATATTTGTGGCATTGTCTTTTTCTTGTCGTGGTCAAAGTTTTATCATAGTAATTTAATACCCATAATTGACTTAACCCTACTTTTCATTTCAGTAAGTGATATTTTATGTCAAATGAACATCAATACCTTACGATAGTCATGATAATAGTAAAAAAACCCAATGGTTATATCTTACTTACTTCAAGAGGTAGACTTAGGTAAAAACCTATGCTATATTCTAAATCTTGAAGTTTGATTCCACTACAAAATGATTGAATTGCCTTTGCTGTGCAGACAATAGGTTCTTCTAGACACCCTTGTCTCCGAAATAATGAGCTACCTTTAGTAGTGCATCCTCAAGATTTCTTGTTATCTTTCCTAAGGTAATAATGTGCTAATTTACTTCGGGTCCCTCCAAACTGGGGGTTGGCATTCCAATTTAATTGCAAATCGGTTTATTCGTTGGGTTTTTAATTGGGGAATATGCATGATTTTTTGTTAGATAAATGCAGCTCAAGATATATTTTTTATTGAAATTTAAGTTCGCAGGCTATCTTGAAGCATCCCCCTTAATGAAAGCTCATTCGTATAAGAGACAGTAGAAAAAATGTTTTTAGTAGTATATCTACCTAATAATTTAGATTGTGTTGCCATAGTTTCAAATGTGCGTATTTCGTACCAAACAACAAAAGCATAAGTCACTAGGGATCTCGTATAACTTCCTTGGCTAATTTCGTAGTGATTGGCCTTCAAAGTGACCAGCGAGGGTTAACGTGGTCGGACACGCGATGTCGTATTATAACTACCATTTCTTACAGTTTCACTTGTAAATTATCAAATAAATTCGGAAGCTAATAATTGCCTTTATTATTATTTGAATACTTTTATGATTATATTGAACTAGCATTCCCCCATAGTTTGACTCCCGGAATAAAAAGTAGCCTATATATAACCTTTGCGGATAATGTAGCTTCGTATTAGTGAAAAAAAAAATCGAATCTTACTAGTAACCGGAGATTAGCACGTTCAAACACACAAACTGTGCCATATATATCGCCTACAAAAATTTAAAATATCCCCCTTTCAAAGTAGAAAGGCATTTACTTAGTTCGGTAAATATCAAATACCTGTATTGTATGTATGAGGCTACTAATGAAAAGCTGAGTTAAGGGCGCTTCCTTTTAGTGCTGAATATGCTAAGAAGTCCCAAAGACTTTACACCGCACTAGTGTTACATTATGCTAATTGATTTCTTAGTTTACGACAGGGTCGTCACTAAACGCAAAGGTGAGGTCACCACACCATTACCGGCCAGTTAATTATAGCATCTACAAACACTTTACAAAGGCCCCCATTCTGTTTTACAATACCTTGCCATTTTTAATTAAAATGCACCCTGTGAAATGGGAAGATAACACGCTTTATTTAAATTAAAAGGTCGCCGTGAAAGTAATACTCAAAGGTGAACGAACGTTCTTTCGTTGAGTTCATATCGTACGGAATGTACCTACCTAGTTTTAATTTTACTATTTAGTTTACATATATTTAAAAGTATCTTAATATGTATTTACTTTGTAATACCTAGTTTGTAGAACAGGTTGACTTTATGGTCCAAACTTCAATTAGTGAGGAGAGATTCCGATGTATTTGAGGCGACACGACGCTGGCGACGTACGTCGGCATCACATCGGAATTTAATATTTTGCTAAACCACTCTCAGGTTTCCTGCAGGTGGATCGTCGACTTAATATAATTGTATTTAATTAAATTCCATTACGGTCTGTTTTCGTGCCAGGTGATGAGATTTGGTACATTCCCGATGGTACAAATGCTTAAATACTTTATCGATTTGGATTTCCTAGCATAATTTTAGAACACGGTTGTCAGTTTGGAAATATAACGGGCTATTTGTTCAGTGATGAGAAAATGAGGTTTCAGACTCAAGTTAATTATCTTGGATGAAACATCTCTGCTGGAGTGAAGTAAAAGTGATGTTCTCGATTTATTTTAGTACCTTTAGGTAATGAATAGCTAAAATATTAAGCGGAAGAAATGATACACATTGCTAAGGTTTTCTAAAAAAATTGTGTTCCTGATGATCGCAAATATAATTTATGAAAATAAAATCGATGAAAATAGTCTAAAAAAATATATCAATTTATAGGATTGTTAAAATCATACCTGAACTGGTCTCTGGAATTAAGCGTCTCCTGCTTAATAGACAATATGACTGGCCCGAGATCTTCGTCATTTGTGAAGTAGTTCCAATGTTCAGTCCCATAGAAGTACTTTTCATATGTTTCCTGCTCGACGGATGTGAGTTCAAAGCCACCGGACCTCTCCCACTGCTCTTCAATAACAGTTTTCTTCTTTGGTGTGCTGCCACCATTGTCGCTGCTGTCCTCTGCTGCTTCATCTAACGAACCTGACCTTCTGTGGCGATCTGTGATAAAATTACTTACGATTAGAAGAGTATTCGTGTATGCTGGTATTGATTCTATGAATTTTCGCATAAAAACTAATAAGGATAAATTTTATCTTTATAACTACCTTCATCAACATTCGGAACTTGTTATATCTTTTGAAATCATCATTATCTACCAGCTAAACAAGTTAGTTAGTATATACTTATACCTACCTATGTTAAAAGCTTTATTTATCAAAAGCTTATGCGAAAATAGTTAATGGTAATGTTCGTAATATTAATAGTATCTAACAGATCATTTCCATAATCGTTACCGGCATGTGACGGGAGGAAAGGTTGACTAAGCTAATATCCACAACCTTTAACGAGGTAGCGTGTAGTAAGGATAATGACACGCTAATAGATACGAGATAGCTTCTGTTCAGACTTAATATTCTATGTTAACTAGTAAGAGGACATTTTAATATAAGGTAGCATATCTTTACATAGTATAAAACAAGGTCGCTCCCGCTTAGATATTTTAAACTACGCAACGGATTTTAATGCAGTTTTCAGCAATAGACAGAGTGATTCAAGAGAAAGGTTTATATGTATAATACATGCATATTATAGTACAGAAAAGCTGGGAAAAGCCGGGTAAAGCCGGGGCTGGTCGCTAGTTACAAATAAGGTATCCTTAAAATTTACAGAAAAAAAATAGGACAAAGCTAGCTTCAACAGCTATTGATCTATCAAATTGTTCTGAGATTCGATTACTAACCAATAGGGATAAAAGGCGATATTGAGGGTAATGAAATGGGGATATTGAGTTACAATCACACACCAGAAAGCATCGAAAAGGACATCCCTCGAGAGGTAGAAGAAAGACTTGTATCTATAAAACCAGTTTTCAACTTTGCGTAAAGTAGTCACCGTCACATTTTCTGTACATTCTGAAATCTTTTAACTTAAAAACAAATCAGTTTAGGCTGATATGAATAGCGATTAGTGTTAGTGGTGGGGCCCCCGGTCAGAGTCGCTAGGATCCACTGGATAAGAATAACTTTTTGTAGTGGTAATTTATGGTGGAAGCTATATACAAAAGTAGATATTCCTAAACTGAAAAGTATCTGTCAAGGTAGGTGATCCGCTGGTGTTACGTTATTAATTTCAAGTGCCTTTGAATCCTGATTTAGTGACTAAAGACTCAGGGTGTGGATATAGATACTATAGATTTATCTATGTATTAATTTTGCTTTTAAAATATTAAAGAACTTGGTTAAACCTACTGAATGTTATTATTAAAATGACTGTTATTTATTCTTAAAAAAAACAATGTAAGGATTTAAATTGCAGCCAAAGCATAATTAATACATAGAATAATCAATTGACCTACGTGTCAGGTGCAAATCATAAATTTCCTTTCAATATGTAACTACTAAAAATTTATGTAATAAATTAAAACGCAAAAAATATCCTTTAAAAATTTCAAATGCGGAACCATACACCATATGAAAAAATGAGGATACATAACTCAGACAGAATAAGGTTACGTGAATATCAGCATAAATAAGTAATTTAAGTATGAGAGGAAGAAGTGAACTTCCATAATTTACGCGCATATAAAAGCTTTCCATTCCAAACAATGTCATACATAACTTAGTCAATGATAGAGCACAATTGTTCCATTAGAGCTTTCACCTTATAAAATAAACAAAAAGGGTGAGGGGTACGTGAATGTGAGAATGCGAGCCTAATGTCTGTGCGATACATAATTTGACGAAACATGAATTTTATATTAGCATTTATTATTTTTTTACGTCACTCAGTTGAATCTCATTTTTTATTCACATTATCTCGTGATGAGATAATAGGGATGACGACTAAAAAAATCAAATGTAAAAAGTCCGTCAGTTAGGTTATCAAAAAATAATTATTGGTATTTTTTATTTTATCACAATAAATTAATATTACACTTTAATAGCATCGCTTAAAAGACGATTCATTTTATTTGTCTTCCTTAGGGATAAAATATTCGATACTTTTCCGACTGATAGATAAATCTTGACCACCGGTTGTAAACATATCTGTCGAGAGGTGAGCCCACAAATGGTTATCGCCAAGCTTGCCCTTTCTCGTCTGTCGGTCCAAAGCCTTCAGCTTAACATGTCCTGAACGCCTGAGTTCATACATACCCTCCGCTAATAACGTTGAGACTCATATTGTGGCGCAATTAGGCGTTATTCAATGATTTACGTGTATGAATTTTTTGAATATCGTTATAATCGCATGGAATGCTTTTCTGAAAGCTTCAATCAAGCGTCATTATAGGTATAGTGTATTATCTACGAGTATGGTTACGTGTGCTTGAATTAAAAATCAATTATCCAAATTCACTAAAATCCATAACACCACTAGACAAGACGCTATAATTTCCGTATCTTTGAATTTGAAAACCCATTAATTAAAGCTACATAAGGCTGTCATAAATTCCGACTAATATTCATGAAACGGAATCCCATGTAAACAGTCCTATCTGGGGTAATGGAGATCATGTTTCTAAATGAATTAATTACCCTTTGTAAGCTATTGCAAACTATAACTGACGTCTTGCAACTCAATACTATATCCGCAAAGGTATCCGCATTAAAAATGTTTAGATTATACAGGTAGATAAATAGGTTTAGGAATGCAGGTTAATCCCTATATTCCGTTAGGACGCCCCAAAAGATTGGATACTTAGGTATATTTTATGTTTGATGCACAGCTATACAATTTTGTAATCTCTCTGGGGTCAATATTTGGTCATCGATATCTGGTTAGCGACGGAAACGATCCATTTCCGGAATAGCAACGTCTGCTCTGAAACACCTCTCCATTCAGAGTCATAGAGTTAAACATTGTTCGATGCTCTTGCTGAGGGGTAGGTAGTTCAAAACTTTGAGATTATATAGGATACCTAGTACCCTAGGGACGTGGGTGAAACGTGAGGGTGCAATTTATAGTAAAATACTAAATAATAAAACTAGACGATAATTCGAAATCAAATGCGAATATTTTATGCGCTGCTTTTTGTCGGTTTTAAGATCACAAAACTTTTTGGATGTTAGTTACATACATAAAATACGGTAAAGTGATAACAAAAAGTTAAAGTTTTTATCATATCTGGATTCAGTTTTCAAAACGTATCACTTAAATTGCATAGGATCTTAATTAGACATGATGAAAAGATAATGAAAAAGTACAATTTAAATACCGAACTATTCTGGAGTAAACATCCGCAATAGGCAATTCTTTCCACTCCATATCAAGATAAAATTATCAATTTTTTTGTGATCGCAATCATTTTCTTTGTAATATCTTTGTATTCGAGTTCAGAGATGCAAATGACAGTTTACGCGATTATTCTAGTAAACGTCGCGCGCGTAGTCTGTTCTGAAGACCGGAGGCACCGGAGCCATTCACAAATGGTTGAGGATTAAGTTGAAAGTGTGGGGCTCAATTATATTATAAATTTAATAAAGAGTCTGGAACAAAATACAGCGATTATACGATTTCATTTTGTACAAAATCGTTGTCGAGATGAAAAGCATTTCATATATGATTTAGATACTAAAACATCTAACTAACGTGAACCTAGGCCTAGGCTGTTACTAATTAGCTAAATTTATTCTGCTCTGAAAATTTTAATGTCATGAACTTTTAGTGATTTATTTATTTTAGCATAGAAAACTCTAATCCAAGCAAGGTATAACGGATTATAGGACTAAAAATGTTTAAAAATTATGATAACTTAATTTCCGGATCGTATTTTCCTCGGAATTTAAATCGTGGTAGCAGCTGTGATAAAGCCTAGATACCCGATTTGAACGAGGAAAACATTTGTGAAACTATAAAAAAAAATATAAATTTTGAAAATTCTCAGAGAAATTATTATTTTATGAAATTATGAGATACGTAAATGCCTTTTATACGAAGTCATGTATTTTATTTTTATGATATACTTTTATCTGCTGAATGAAATATAATGACTGTAGCATCTGTGTGAAATATCCTTGCTACCGAGATTGCACACCACTGAATAGGGCCTTTATTTACCTACTAGTTTCCGCCCCGTGAATACACCCATGTTCCCGAGGGTTGTTATCTTTTCCCAGAATAAAAAAATATTATTCCAGGGTATCATCGATATCGGTTTGTAAGGAGAAATTAACTGTATTTAGGTATGTAAGGAATTAATTACTAAATTTTATTTATAATTAATGTTTAATAATCCTATTTTATGATTGTACTGACAAAGCCCCTTTACAGCTGAAATGATCTAATATTGTGCTCTTTCATTATTATGTTATTCAATTGATTAATTAATTTATTTTATTTTTTATCTATATTTCTTATACTAATTGATAATATTATTTTAATTTGGACTCCTATACTGTAAATTGTCTTTATTATTAAACTAATTTGTAAACTGACCTATCAAAACTGGCACATTATAGTTTATAGTTTTCACTGTATGCTGTATTTGATGCAATTTTTGAATAAACTATATTCTATTCTATTCTATCATGTGCTAATTTTCAATAAAATCCATCCATGCTCGATTGAGTCCCGAACATCGAAATATTCGTATTTATAATATTTGTGAGATAAAAAGAGATATAATAATATTCTTCACCCGTGCTAAGTAACAAAGATACATAACATAAGCTGCAACAAATAAATATTAATAAGGTAACAGTATGCAATAGCTAAAATTAACTAATCTGTATATTTACAAAATTGTATAGCTGTGCATCAAACATAAAATATACTTAAGTATCCAATCTTTTGGGGCGTCCTAACGGAATATAGGGGTTAACCTGCATTCCTAAACCTATTTATCTATTTTTTACTATAAATTGCACCCTCACGTTTCACCCACGTCCCTAGGGTACAAGGTATCCTATATAATCTCAAAGTTTTGAACTACCTACCCCTCAGCAAGAGCATCGAACAATGTTTAACTCTATGACTCTGAATGGAGAGGTGTTTCAGAGCAGACGTTGCTATTCCGGAAATGGATCGTTTCCGTCGCTAACCAGATATCGATGACCAAATATTGACACCAGAGGGTCTACTACGAAAAACGATACACGATAGTTCGATAGTCGTTGTCAAATTATTAGCCAATAGAATTGCACAAAATTTACGTCTCTGTCACTACAATTCTATTGGTTAATAATTTGACAACAATGAACGAGCTATCGTGTATTGTTTTTCGGAGCAGCTCTCTGTACCGTTTGGCATTTGTGTCAAATAATATTGCAACTTTTACATAAGCAGCTACTCTACACTCATTTTTTTTTTATATTTCATATTAATTTTAAATTATAGATGGTAAAACTATGAAAATCAAACGTTGACAAGCAGGCTAACGTTCCACCTGATTTAAAGTGTTCATCGAAACATTTGCATTGGAACACCAGGGGATCGGCAGTTTTGCCGTCGTACGTAAACCGAAAACCAGAATTATGGTCACTAAATACTTTGCATGCAAATGGCAATCAATGAGAAAAACATGAAGATAAATAAATATCATAGACAGATTACAAGTTTATATTCCAAATAGAAAATAGGTGATAGCCATAGCTAATTAACAAGTACGTGACTATACGACTGACATGACTATGTAAATTCAGTAATGAAGAGTAAATTAATATGAGAGGTACGGATGAGGGCTAATTGTGGTGGATTAATGCTTTGAATACGCACAATTAGTCGCTGGCAGGTGTGAGCTTACATTTACTTCACTTGAGGGTATTATGAACGTATAGGTATACTTTACATGAAAATCTCTCTGAACCTACAGTTACAATAGGTTTAATAATGTAATAATAAGCTTTTATGCGGATCCTAACGCCACAATGTTATAAGTTGAATAAGAAGAATCCGTTGACTTGTTAAAAAAAACCGTTCCGCGGTTTAATCAGGTTCTCTCAGGTTTTTATATTTACGCTCGCTACGTTTTATTTCACTCCGTATGGCTATTACTACGTGATTAAATAGTATTAGTACAGATAAATAACGCACAGATAAACTTACATAATAATATTAGAAGGAAGTAAGGACATCCCACAAATAAATTTGTCATGAGACCGCTTATCTAAAAACACCAATATATCGGTAATGTTGTCTTTTGTAAAAATCTTATAAAATACGCTACAAAAAGTGGACTTGAAAGAAGAAAAATTGAAGTCACCGCGGGGCGAGCAGAGTTATTCATCAAATAATTCCTAAGGTACGGTAAAGGAAAGTACGCTGTGATTGATCGCTTCCCGGGGGCAGTAAAAGAAATAAATACGCAGGTAAGGTAGAATGGAACCAATTTGGAAATGGTTTCGCTACTGAAATAGATCACATAATAGAATAGTTTGTCCAATTGATCACCTATAGAGCCGATGCACTTTTAGCATATTTGGTGAGTTAAAAACCTTTGTTAGCCATTTTAGAAATTATATCTACTGAAATAAAGGATTCAACTCCTAAGTGAGTAAAATAGGGGATCGCTCGTGAAGCTGCGGAACGGAAAGCCTTGTATTTTTTTATAAAAGTGAAAATTCTAATTTGATGTTTACAAAGTATCCGTACAGTTTGCTGTACGGTATAGAAAGTTTAATTACCAAAGTTCCTAATGATCATAAAACTTATTAAAGAATTTGATGTGTATTACCGTATTACCTATTGTAAATATTTTTTTTACCCGCCCGACCCATTCGTAACTATGACACTGATTAGTGGGATTCAAACAGAATCTAATTGTGTTTTCTACCTACAGCATAGCTACAAGTTTTTACGATGCACAACAGTGAAAATCAATTAGAACTTGTTAAATCAAAGGCCAAATTAAGTAAAGGTTTGTTTTATGATGTGTAAGCAAGTTGAACGTAAGCACAAAAGCACTCTCCTTAATTAAATCTACTTCTAATTACCTAGAGATTTAACATGGATTCAATTTCGAAGAAGTTTCTTTGTTTTCCAATTACCCTTTACAAATGAAATGTGAACATGTATGTATGTGTTCAATAGAATTTCGTTGCTCAAGGCCTATTCTGGGTTTATTGACTTTATGCATGACGTCGGTATGTAGATTGATAGGAACTTCAAAGCCTCCACGACATTCCGTCCCACTGAACTTACATTCGCTCGGAACATTTGCAATATTGTATAAATATTGGTTTTGGTAAATGATCGAACGTGTTTGCTGAACTTCATGGTTACATTTTGAAGCTATTTGATATAAATTTTATTTGGAAAAAAATACAATGGCACAATAGCTAGGCACTTTTATTTCAATTATTTTGTTATGTCATTTTGACTATTTAATAGTCTTTTTTAAGTATTTCTTTCATATAATAGTTATAGACATGAATAATAGTTAACTATTATTTATATATTGTATGTTATTTTAGTTATAGTTATAATATTTCGAAATATTTATTATTTTTAATCGTAATTTGATGATGTTATGATCCACCTCACAATTTTACGTACGTATTTTATTTATTCTATGGTTTTACCCAGTAAAAACTATATTTTTTTTATTTATGGACGACTTCTATGATTGACTAAAATTATATACACAAACGTTCACATTTTTGTCCAAAACATGTATTTATAATAAGAGTAGTGTTTTACGTATTAATTTAGTAATTAATAATTCAAGAGGAAATTAAATGTTATACTAGAATCTTTCGTCAACCTGAGGTCGGGGGTAAAAATACTCATTTAATTAATGACGGGTTTATTTGAATTAACGTTATAATTTGAAAACAGGGACATTAAAAAAGCTTCACAAAAAGCTACCTATTACTCTTTGGAAAAATATATGTAAAGACCAATAAAATATGAAACTGTATTCGTGACTGATCACGGACATCAACTATCACTAATTATGTCTAGCCGACGTATTAATGACCCTTTTTGTTGTAATCTAAGTATGAATAAAGCATTCAGATTCATATACCAGTACCTTTAGTACCTTTCATATCAAAACGGTAGAAACTAAAGATGTAAGAAGTAAATATAACGAAGAAAGTTAATCTCAGAGATGCTGTTACCAAAGTCCCTGACGTGATTATTCTGTATTTAGATGAAAAGTGAATTTTCTAAGCACTGGGACTTTGGAAGGGTACAATATAAACAGGAGTGCACATTCAATATGCTTGGATCTACCTTCTACAGCGTAAACTCATCAAGAATCAAATTAATTTTAAAACTAAAAGGTACAGGCATAATACAGGTAAACAAAATTACCATGAAACCAATACACAAGTGTTATTCAAGTTAAAGTTACCTCATCTCTCTGCTTCTGAGATGTTATCAAAGCTCCATAACAGTTTCGTAAAAACTTCGGTCAAACGAAGTTATACTGAACTTTACCTCTCCATATCATTCCAATCAATTTTATTAATATCTGTACGTAAAATAACGATAAACTTATTGACGGAGTTATTCAATTAAGTGATATTGATATACCTAAGTGATGAAGTAACTTGAAGATTTAAGGATAGATTAGAGGATCGAAGTTTATTAATATGTAACTTTGCGAATTGTTTTACCTATATGTATGAAGGGTAAACCTTAAATAATTAAACTTATAAATTAAAAATCTTATTGGTTTTAAAATCAAAACCATTTTTATCGAGTTCTATTACTACCTCCTACGTCTGTCACCCACAGAAAAAAGCTACCACTTCTATACTACAGAAGAATCTTCTGTAGTTATTTTCTTTAGTTGGTACGTAATACAACACTACGGCTAGAATTCACCAAGCGAGTGACGTCACACATGTAAACATGTAAAGTCATAGTGATGAACTCTATTGTGGCAGAAATCGAATGAGGGTCACTGTGCCATTATACGCTATGAGTACGTTTATACATGAAGTGACTTTTGAATAGAGCTGGCGATAGCGCGGAGACGCCACGGCGGGCGCCGCAGATCTTCAAGCTATGCCATAGATAACTATTCAATATACCTATTAAGAACTGGGATACCGGCATATACCGACACATATCTACGCATAACGCTTGAACTTGCGGTGAAGGAAAACATAGTGTGGAAACCATATCAAACCCGCCTGGCTGGCTACCAAACTCAGTTCAAATCTCTCGGCAAGGTGTGTAACAACCGCTGCACTCGAGAACCAGTTCCCTTGTAGGTATTGCGTGCTTACCATCTTCGGCTGCAATTATTTCAGATGAAAAACTTTTCAATAAATTTCATAAATAACCGGGGGTCTGATCTAAATTGAAATTTTGCAAGTTTAGATTCAACAGAAAGAGTGGTTTGTTAGGAAATATCCATTCTATATATTAATTCTTCGTACTTCTATACAATAAGATTTCTATGAACTCCTCAGACAATGAGGGGATGCCGATAAATTGAAAACGTGTGTTGAATGAGACATCAGTGATGGACACACGCGTCCGTTTACAGAGGGCTGCGTTGAGCAAACCTTTTAACTGGAAAAATAGATAGGAACACAATTCATGCCTTTCGTGCTATATTGTTGGAAATCAATATATATTTAAACTATGTATGCTTGGTCAATTTATTTCTCTTTGGTATATAAGAGCAGTAATAACAGTCTTTTTTTCTATACCTAACCTTATGTAAGTTAAACAATGGTGGTATGATAAAATATGGTGAATTGCAGTAGGTACATGACTGCAAAAATAAATAACCTTTGTAAACTTAAGATAACCCATCTTTTTTGCGAATGTTTGTTACTTCTTCAAACGGCTGGACCGATTTTGATGAAATTTGGTATGTATGTAGCGGATCCCCTGGATTAACATATAGGTAGGTTACTTTTTATTCCTCGGGAACGCGGGTGAAATCGCGGAGCGGAAAGCTAGTATATACCATACACCATACTCATTAAAAGCTAAAACTTCTACTTCTAGAAACGTGGTTTCCAATAATTACTTATATTAAGAGTAGGTAACTGAAACTTTTAACGTGAGAGGTGTTTGTGAGGAGTCAACCAGCAAAATGGCGGCACATCTTCGTCGTCATGTACTCTAAATAATCCTCTTTGCATAACCAATGTGCTGCAAAGTTCGACGTCTCTTGTATGAAGACGCCATTTGAGACTCTTGATGCTCCAAGTATAGTCATTATGGTATATTTACATTGCATCTAGTGTACTGAGAGTTACGAAGATGGAACTTTTAATGTAACATGAAAATATTTTATACAACCTCTTTGTGATGCACTATCAACATACCGAGTCTCATATGCGTCAAAGTAAGTACCTATAAACTGTAAAGCAAAGTAAAACATTGATCTGATTTAGCTAGATACGGCTGTAATAGGAAAAATGTTATCAATAGGCTGTCGGCTTCCTAATCCTACCAAATTGGAAAATATATTGAATTTGGGATAAACTTTCTCTGTTTGTACGCTATACGCATTGAAGTACTTACTAATTATTGTTGCCGACAAATAGAAACAAAAAATCAAAAATGCATTTTGAGTGAATATTAAAGAAAAGTTATTTTTAATTTATTGTTTAATTAACTATTTACCAACATAAATAATTTTGGCATATGTAATTCGATCGAGTTTTTAAAATGTAGCTACGTTCCGAACATGGTAATAAATTCGCCACAAATCAGGTATATAAATTATCGTACAGAAGCGTAAAACTTTGGTAACGTTGAAAATTTTATGTACACACAGATAAAACGACTCCAGTTTTATTGTTTGCCAGGGATCCTCGTTCTGATTGAATAGCTTCTATTGGTGTGCTTCTATTCTACACAACTGCTGATGATATCGACTATCGCTGTTGAAACGAGCAATTCACTTCGCCTCTATCGGACTTTTTGCTTTTGTTTTATCACTTCAAACTATTTTTAGGGTTCCGTACCACAAAGAAAAAACGGAACCCTTATAGGATCAGTTTGTTGTCTGTCCATCTGTAAGTCTGTCAAGACCTATAGATGGAGGAATGTCTTCATGGGCCACACTCGAAAAGTTAATACGTTTTATTATAAAGTACCTGGATGACCGAGCTTTGCTCGTTTTTTTTTAAACGACGTTTTCTAAAAATAAAACCTAGCTGGATCGATTTACCTCCCCAGAAACCGTCTGCATACTAAATTTCATGAAAATCGTTGGAGCCGTTTCCGAGATATAAGAATTGTTCGTTTAAAGGTATTACTCGTTAAAGGATAACGATTTCGATTACGAAATTTTAAAAAATCAGCATGTGTAGATTTAATCATCTATACAAACATTTTAAACTGAAATGTTTAAATGTCTATTTGAATGCGGTAATCTCAACACCAAATTCCAAATTCGAATTTAGTTTTTACAGTGATCTATCGCCACTTTACGGCGAAACGTATAGGTATTAACTGACGGATTTGGAGAAACATATCTGTTTCGCCTAAAATTTTGGTATATTACGAACTTCTGTACAAATCTGTCAAATTAGATGATACAAAAGATAGTTGACAGGTCGTTGAAATGCCATCAGAAACATACTATGAAGCTGAAATGTAGCGATATTGAAACCCCTGATTAAATAATAAAAAGATTCGCTTGTTTACTTCGTTAAGGTCGTATTTTGAAGGTAATATTTTGAAATGTTCTTCTTTTGTTGTTATGTGTATACTATAAAATCTTTTTACGAGTCAGTTTCAGTCTTTTTATGTATCTTGTTATTACCATCGTTTAGGACAACTTTTACGCATCGATGAAAATATTATAAAGACTTGATATACCTAAAATAGCTAAACTAAGTAGAGTCGGCTAATAAATCTTTAAATTTATTGGAATGTTGATATTTTAAAAGAATAATTTATAGGACGAGTTAAATCCTGAAATCTCTTACCTCTCATAAAATCGAATTAAAACATGTTTTCAGAATTAAATAAAATAAAAATAAGCCTAAAACATGATTGTTTCTTATTGTAACATGTAAATAAGTTAAAAAAATATATTTTGTTAAATTTAAATTAAGTTATTTTTTCTTCAATATTAAACTTGTTTGAGTTATATTCTTTAATAATAATTAGAAACAGGATTTTTGTTCACCATTTTATAAAATAAAGAATTAAAGCGCTTGTTGTCAGCTTCTTAAGGTAAATTTCATATCATATTGTATTTCGTTGAGACCGCAGGCACAGGTTTGAAGGATCGTATATTTGGGACATAACATCCATCATTATGAGTGACAGTATCAATATTTTATTAAAACAAGAATAACCATATACTTGATTATGGCAAAATAATATTTAAGTTATGGTGTTGTTACCTAAAAACTGATATATTTTTTTTTACATATAATATGAACTTTAGTAAATAAGTTAAAACTCTTGATTACAGAAAAACTGTGAGGAAAGTCTGTAAAGATATAATTATAAACTTAATAATGTACTCTTTGTGTTTTTAATATAGGCTTAATAAAAAGCTTTATCCTTTTTGTTATGAAAAATACAGCCTAATGTTTCGTACCGTCGTCGTTTCCGGTCCTGAACCATAAAAAAAAAACTGTGAAATATGAAATGCCACTCCTTTTCAAAATCGGACAGTAAGCTTAAGCAAGTCATTTGGAAATTATTTTTTTATCTCTACTTAAGTATAAAATGCAACATCAATAAAACTTTTCTATTTTATTTTCAGTGGATAATTGTTATGCACTGAAATTATGATGATGCAATCATCATTACGTTTTTTTTTTGGTTTAAGCTGTTTCTCAGAAAAATATTTACCAATTTCACATTCAATACCTACCTAATTTAATTTGTTTTTCCATTTTTTTTATTTATGTGTATTTTAAATTAGACCGGTAATGTTATAATATCACTTAGAGGACAGATTCCACTGTAACGGTATGGGGGTGCTACGGAAAGTATAAAATTTCATTTTCGTCTTATCTTACGCTTAATATGACAGGGGGAAAATCAGTGGCATGAGACGTTCTCTTATTTAATAAAACGTGATATGTAACCCGTTCTACATATACCGTCTTATAAAATAAGGAGCATGTTGTCTTTGTCTTGAATATGTTACTTAAAATTTCCATTAAATCTGAACAGATTCTGATAATTTTTAATTTAAAAGGGTGTATAAAAGATATAAAACGAGATAGATTCCAACGATTGACAAATAGGTATTGCGATTGAATTATTAAATTGTATAAGAAAAGTTATTCTTGAAATAGACAAAAGATATAAACATTAAAAAATAGATACTTATGAATATTCAACCGATTTCAACCCCTTCTCATTTATTTCATTTATTTGTTGCTTCATATAGTGTGTATAAGATGTTACATCGCAAATTGTCCAATATATGAGCATTTTGAGTATACAGTATTTTGAATATCATATCAGGTATTATTAATTATTTATTTGTGGTGTCATTGAGAAATTCCTGCAGATTATAAAAAGCTTTTTTTATTAGATAATCTTTTAATCTGAATAAAAATAAATCATACTTATCTTCTTCCAGTATAAGTTTAGGAAGATTATTATATATTTTTATTGCACTAGCGTATGATCCTGAACTAAACATTGCTAGTTTTGAATGTGGCAGAGCTAATCTATTTTTATGTCTTTGGCTTCTTAGGCGGATGCTGTGTTCTTTAGGATGTGAGAAAAGTTCCATATTTTCCGGACAAATTTAGATTTTTCAAAAATGTATAGAGAAGTTAGGGTTAAAATTAAAGCATGGCTTGCAACTAACCATTAAATTAATGTTTTCCAAAATCCTAATACATTTCTTCTGCATAATAAATATTTTTTCGACATGGGTACTGTTACCCCATAGCATTACCCCGTAGGTTAGCCAAGCATGTGCATAAGCGTAGTATGCTATCATGGTTGTTTTGGCGTCTGTTGTCTTTTTTAAGTGGTTAAGAGCATATGTGAATCTTGATAGTTTACTAGTAGTATTTTGTATATGGCTTTTCCAGTTAACATTAGTATCTATATTTAGTCCTAATAGTTTAAATGTATCGACGCAGTCCAATTTCGTGTTATGGTAAGAAAAATCAATGTTTAATGGAGCTTTTTGGTGAGGTCTGAATAGGGTAGTTGACTGACTTATCAAATCAGCTATTTTTTAATAAATGTCAAAACGATAGTTTATATAGAATTTTGTATGAAATATTACACTATGACGTCATAGTTTCACAGCATCAAATCATCTACTCTTAGTGGTTCCACTTAAAAATCATAAAAAGCATTAAATGTACAACATATTTGTTGTTTCCATGTGTTTTTAGATGTTTTATGCATTGGTTAATGATTGGTCATTTATTTTTGATAGTGTCAACTACCCTATTGCATAAGTTTAGATTTTTTATAGTTTACTACTAAGTTATGGTCCTTTAACTAGCTGTCCACGGCGATTAATATGCTATTTAAACGGAAATCCACTTCTATTTCATTATTGCATGGGAAAACAACAGACAAGTCATCCGCAAATAGAACACTATAGGAATTCAAAGCCTTTGATAGATCATTTATGTATATCAAAAATAATATACACCCCAAAACACTTCCTTGAGGAATTGATATACCGATTTTCGCTCGAAAATTTGTTTATTTAAAAGATAACAGTATGCACTGAAAAGTTTATTATTGTGTAAGTAAAATGATTTGCGGACTTACATTATATAGATATATTTTATTTCCTGGGACATCAATTAAACTTCAAAATAGCTCATTTGTGAATAGTATCGGAACTATAGCAAAATACCTAATATTCGTTAAATAATATACTAGTATATTTATTATCTTTTAAAACAAGTATATACAAACAAACTAGGATATCTTTTTCTTCATATTAAAGGTACAATGAGGAAAGGGCAGAAACCAACATCAATAGAATTCAAACCAGCGAACCACATAGTCGATATTCTATTAGTCCGTAAAACTTCACTTGAATTGGGTATAAAGCATTGGGGTTAATAGTTGTAGGGATCCGTTTGCTCGGATAAGCTCGGATAGATTAAAGGGATCATGTATTTTCTCCATCTTTGTATTTTTCCATTGTTTATGTCTTATTTAACCACAATATCACAAATTACTAGAAGATAATGAGTTAATGTGCATAAAACCTATAATAAAACTGGATCAAACATTCCTTCTTCTTCAAACAGCCTTCAATATTATCACTATCACTATTATAAAACAAAATTCCACCACCGCGTCTGTCTGAACGTTAAACTCAAAAACTACTCAACGGATTCAATCGATTTTCACCAATAGTTGGAGTTATTCATGAGAAAGGTTTGAGTGTATAATTCATTACAGGTTTTATGTAAATGAGCTGAAATATGACAATGATTGTTGAAGATGTTAGAAAAATCATGCTGCGTGGATAAAACACGGCGAGTAAGAGGTCCTCCACTGCAAAGCCGGAGCGGGTCGCTAGTATTATAATAATTTGAAATATCTAACGAAATAAATAACTTATATACTTTCAAATCGAATGGAAGAATTGGCATTCTCAAGTAGTGTCTAGTTAAATTTGCAATTCAAAGAAGGTACATAATATTTAACTTTTAAGATAAGTTTTCAGTCTCAGTCGGTTAGTTTTGCCAAGACCACGTGTCGAGTTTGAGTTTTTCAGTGTCGTATGATTTCGTGCTGGTATGTGAGAAAAGTTTGCAGCAAACTACGAGCTTTTCAAGGTAGCTTCACATATTCCCCGACCAATATGCGCTAACTACATTGGCTGTTAGCGAGTGCCAACTATCAGAAATTTTCAGCTCAAATGAAATAATATTTCCGGTCAAAGTTACGTAGGTATTGTTAGAGGCTAATGTTGTTAGTTATAAACATGGGAAATGTTATTTTAATCATAAACAACAATTTTTCACACCAGTTCATGAGACACAGCGATTGTTAAGGTCGAGTAAAAAACGTTGAAAGAGTCACGTTTTGTTTGCATGGGGACCACCTTTTTCACATTATTTTATTTATATTATTTGTTGTTCATACACACAAAGACTTATGTACCTACCATCGTAAATTATTTTCATTATTTGTTGTTATAACAGTAATACATAATAAAAAATAAACAAAAAATAAAAAAAAAATGATAATACCTACATAAAGTTGATACTCATTATTCATATATACTCATTTATACCTAAATACTAAATTAAGAAGTAAATATTTTGGAAAGGTTGGATACTATTAGCTAAGCATGTGATTATTAGTGAGTAAGAAACTTCTTTTTCTTATAATCAGGATTAAACTTACCAGTATCCGCGTTGTCTCTATCAGGTCCGCTATCGTGTTCCGATTCCGACTCGTCCCAGATTGTGTCGGTAGCTATTTTCTGGCGTGAGCACTCGATCCAATAGCCAGGAGTTGGGATCAAACTGTGTGGGTATTCTTCGCAGAATTCATCTGAAAAGCATTCTTCTGTTAGTATAAAAAAAATATATCAAATTATTAATGTTGTTAAAATCTCTATCTGATCCGTGAAGGCAATGCTGTATAGTTAAAAACAAACACAAATTAGTATTTCCTTTTTTTATTTGATTTACCTATGTCTCCAGATACTCAAAAAAAAATCATTATTTTCATTGAAAGACTGTGGTGGATGTCTGAGCTAATTACATAGGAAAATTCTTAGCTGACAAAAGACCCCAGAGACTTCTCCCCCTATACCTTTTGTCAACATTATTACGGCGGATTACGAAGGATTCAATACATTTCAGTGAACATCCTGTTTGGAATTATACCTATTCGGGGATTGTTCGTTATTCCGATAAGTCCTAATTTTGGAAATGTTAAGTCACAAATTCATTGTGTTTATTTGAATTCCTTGATAAAAAGGTTGGGTTTTAAAACCAGCCAAAGCAAATTTGGGGTATACTTTCTAAAGGAAAAATGTAACTTCTTTATATTTATAAGACAATAGACCGACCTCGAAGTTTTCAATGACAATCAATTTATTAGTCTTCGTTAGGTAAGTCCATTCTAGATATCTCTAACTAAGCACAACATACAGAATTTATGAAATGCGTCTTACATTTTGTTTATATTTCCCTCAATGATTTACAGACCCTAAATGATAATCAATTCCTTACGTTATTGTTGTTTTACGTTTTATGCACATTTTACCATCACAATAAATAAATAAATGCGGTATAAATTAAATTAAATTAAAATTAAACTACAAAATCTATCCTATACAGAGTAACTATAAATAATAAACCGCATTTAAAAAAAAATGCGTTTAGTATAATAATCACCTATAAGTATTAAATTAACTGCAACATTTTGTATTGGGAAAATTCACTTTTTTCGGTCAATATATTAATGTGATTGGTAAAAGAAATAAAATATCGTAATATATATGCTCAAAAATATTTTTAACAGTTTGTATAACGCCATTTAGAAGTAAGTGAAAGCTCGATACAATCTAACCTTATGTATGATATGACCATAGTGTATTACCATGACAGTCAAATATTCAAAACGGTAGCATAACAAATTTATTACGAATTATTGTCAAAACTATTGAAATAGACATATTGCCTCTACTTGGCCTCTACTATTTTTCAAATTGAATGTGAGTATCACACTAAAGCATATGCACAATTTAATCTCGTTTGTGTCAGGTGGAATTTTGCTTTGAAGCCCGATCGCGTCTGGATCATGCGAAATTGAAACTGACATTGAGCGGATACTCTACTAAATTAATACTTTGAGCATTTGAGAAGTCACTATATTTCTATACGTAATACCTATTCGTTCTTTGTTTTTCAGTGATCTTTCTACAAATATTCAGTAAAAATGTCTTGATCATTTACATGATTAATAAAATTATCTATGTTGTTGTGTGTAAAAGTAAGGTTTCCTTCAGTTTAATCATGGGGAATAAAACATTAGCTTATTGGCCATCAACACTAAAATATTCATGTTATATGAATTTTTAAGAAGAGAAAACCTCTTCGTTTTTATTAATATTTCTGCACTCATCTTTGCGAGGAAAATCTGACGCTAGTGATGGTATTACCGGCCCGGTTTGTGAGATCTAAATAAAATATTTATATAGAAACGGGCGACCGGAGAATATGGGGAGTAGACCCCACAGTTTGCAAAGTCACCGCACTGTCTTTACCAACACAACCAAATATTCTCCTGCCCACATGTGGCTTTTACTGAATACTTTATGAGGACAGTCAAAGTTAAAAAGTTGTTAAATATTTTGCGATGGACGTAATTTATTTACTCCCGAGGGCAAAATTTCAAATGAGGTTGGCTTTCCGAGTTTATGAAGTTAGGTTTGCTAACACATTTAGGCATTTATTTTTATTTACATCTAAAAAAAGTTTTAATAATATTTACCTGCACATAATCTTATAAATAGATTAAAATAGTTTTTATTTAAATTAAAATATTGGTCATATATAACACATAGATAAAAAATGAATGAGTCAACATCGATCATAATGAAGTCCATCAAAACTCACGATATATTATGTACTCAATTCTATATCAAAACAATTTCAAACCCTATGCTACGTATGGTTAACACCATGAGGTAACCCTCATAAACAACTAAATCTTCATAGACATTGTAGAAGACAAAGATATGATTAAGATATGAAGTGCATTTGATTCTCACAATTGTAGATATTATTACATATATGTACATACATAAACTAGACTCCAAAAGAATGTAATTTCAAAAAATAACAAAGTTTTTGAAAAATCAAAACAAATATTTGATGTTACTAAATATAAATTGTAACACAAAATACAAACAGTTTCAGTAAGTAATTATGATCTTCAGTAATCTGTTGTTTTCTTCATTGGTGAAAGCGTGGTCCTCAATTCACTGTAAGGTAGAACACCAAACTGTAAGCAATATGCTTGGCGTTCATACTTAGAGTGAACCGAACTACCACAGCACTTGTTGTTTCGTTCTTGGAGAAGACTTGTCTTATTGTTCCTAAAATATGCTTCTTTCTACATACATATATACGAATATTACATAGGAATATTTCATGTATAGACGTACAAAAAAAATATGTCACTGAATCATCGAGTGTACCCTAATATGCTAAGTTTTCTTGTAAATTCACATATTTACAGCCACCATAATAACATATCTGCAGCCATACTATGCCGATCTATCCTCAATCTATAACGAGACGTTAACAGTAACAATAGGGCTTAGTATCACTTGTTCCTTGTGCTAGTATTGATCTTATTTACATTTATGTACGTTTGATGCTTCATTTTCGGCTTAGGCGAAACTCTGTTCAGATTTTTTTGTACATTTATGAGTTCATGTTACACAATATAAAACCTTATGTCACTATTTACATTTTTAGAAATGACACCGTGATTTAATACTCCACATGTGTTAATATAATATTATCTATTTTAAAACTTGTTACCACTCAGGACCAAATACTGAACCCTACTTAAAATTTAGGAGCGTTTTAAATATTTAATAAAAAGCTCTTATCTCATACAATCGAACTGTCAAATGAATACTTAATATGAGTAGAGTTTCAGTATTTGGTCATCAGGTCACGGCTGAACAGGTTTGGATAGGCCCAGATTTCTCTGGACATATCAAAAGATCAAGAAAAAGATTGAGAACATTTATTTATAACGAGAAAGCTAATTAAAATTATTTTATACTGACAAATAGACTTTTGCTGAGTTCAGAAATTATAAAATGTTTGTCCAGCATTTAATACGGAGTATACATTATCAATATAAATAGCAGATTTAAATAGATTAGTCCCCATAAGCAGAAGCTATTCATAAGTATGACGCGTGAGGGTAGTGGGCGATCACATGTCGCTGCCCCAAGCAAAAGCGAGAATAACTTACTCAAATCTGCTATAAATAAAGACTAATTAAGGGATATTGATACTTGAGTTGTTATCAATGTGATCATTGATGTTAAGAAAAAATATATTAATAGAAAAAAAATAAACAATATACTAATTTTATTTGTTTAGTTTAGTTTTTATAATAAAACTAGCTGACCCGGCAGACGTTGTCCTGCCCTGAGAACAAAATAAAACTGGGACCTACCTACCTATCCCTACCTACCTCTACCTACCCCTACCTACTCCTACCTACCTCTACCTACCCCTACCTACTCCTACCTACCTCTACCTGCCCCTACCTACCTTACCTACCTACCCTACCTACCCCTACCTACCTCTACCTACCCCTACCTACCTACCTCTAAGCTACCTTCCCACTAATTTTCAGCCAAAACAGTTCAGCCGTTCTTGAGTTATAAATAGTGTAACTAACACGACTTTATTATCTATTACATTGACTTCCCCCCCGTACCCCAGTGACGCTTACATGGAGCCTACATCGCATGCTGGCTAGCTGAGCGCGGTGAGCGACAACCACGCGACTTTTTTCTAATACTTGCATTTTTAA
This sequence comes from Tethea ocularis, assembly GCA_963555595.1. Classification (NCBI taxonomy): domain Eukaryota; kingdom Metazoa; phylum Arthropoda; class Insecta; order Lepidoptera; family Drepanidae; genus Tethea; species Tethea ocularis. The sequence continues at coordinate 4,236,332 of OY741972.1, read as the reverse complement.
ACTCGTGATATCTTCCGAATGAAATGTCCGAATTGAATAATTCAAAAAGTTATAAAAAGGTATTAAAGCCGTCTTGAATATAAAGTAATTTATTTTGATGAGGATTAATACCAAGGTACAAATGAAGAGCCTTTTCAAGAGGCGGCATATATAAATTAATATTTTAGAATAAAAAACTGCTTACTGTGACATAACTATAATATTTAGACATATGCTGTCGCGACACTTTTTGTAGATAATGATGAGTTCTGCAAAGTCGTAGTAAATGATTTTGTTCTATCATCAATAGTTTTCGCAGCGCACGCGACGTAAGGAATTTTCCAGGTTATTTTTTTACACCTTATGTTACATTATTGGAGTTTTAGTAAGGATCCCTAATTTTTTTTAAAATATAATATAGCCTATGTTACTCGGGGATAATGTAGCTTTCCAAAGGTGAAAGAATTTTTGAAATCGGTCCAGTAGTTTCGGAGCCTATTCATTACAAACAAACAAACAAACAAACAAATCTTTCCTCTTTATAATATTATTATTAGTATATTAGTATTAGTATTAGTATTAGTATAGATAAATTGTATTTGTTTATTGCTACCTTGCGGTATATATTTTTTATATACTTAATAGCTTTACTAACATTAAGCTATTTTATGAAATGAATCAAACACGAGCTTGTTATACTATTACATCTTACGATAAAATTTTATTCCTTTTAATCATAGTTTAAATGGAGTACCCGGGAGGTCCAATAAAGGGTTGTGACTGTATACCAAAGTTCATTATATTTCAGAGTTGCTGGAAATACTTTTCGAGAAATTAATGCCGTGAAAGCATTCCATTTTATTATATTCATAACTGAAAAAAACTTATTTAGCATCAAAAATAACTCTTCACCAGGGAAAGTAAAAGAAATATGAATTTCCGTTTTTTAGAAAGGGTTGTTGTAAGATAAGTAAGATTTAACTGCGGGATTTTCTATACTAATCTATACTAATATTATAAAGAGGAAAGATTTGATCGTTTGTTTGTATGTTTGTTTGTTTGCGTTGAATAGGCTCCGAAACTACTGAACCGATTTGAAAAATTCTTTCACTAATAGGAAGCTACATTATTTCTGAAGGTTATAGGCTACTTTATATACCGGGAACGCGAGTGAAACCGCGCGGAACAGCTAGTATTTTATAATCTTCATTAGTTGCAAACCAAAGAAGCGAAAATCTAAATATATAAGAATATTTAAAGATAAATGGTACTCGAAGACTTTATATGTTTTTCTAAAGCAAAATCACACAATCATTATTCGTAACTAATCGCTACGACCGCGCGACCTCTACATGCGTAGCAGTGCTACGCTCGTAGTACCACTGCTACGAATGTGATTACTGCGCGAGTATGGAAATCCTACTCCTAGTAGTTTATTTTACTTACAACGGCTTTTTGAAATTCTCTGTAGAGTCAAAATAGTATCTATAAATTTTATTTTTGAATACCATTCCACACGGAAATATAGAATGTTGATATTTTTACATGCTTATAAAAATATGAATATTTTAAATTAAATACCTTACCTGTATGTATTAATAAGATATATACTTATTATTATTCACGTCTAATAATAATTATATATGTAGTGTAGTGTAGTACAAGTGACAAGTACCTAAATATCTACGACGTAGCACAGTTACGTATATAGCTACGAAACTCTTTTAAATTCGCTATGTAATTATTTAATCATCTACTTTTATGTAGTTTTATCTGGGTTGAAGCTTCGCGAGCCGTCATTCTTTATGTAGGTAGGGTAAGTTATAATAAAGGGTGTTTGTTTGGTCCGCAGACCCGCGTAGCGCCCGCACTCAGCAAACAAGGAGAGACAGAGATGTACCGTAGCCTGCCTGGATCGACTTGTCATTTAATTTTATTGCTTTGAATCACAACTTATATTGCGTCGCATGAATTTTTCCACTATGATATTGCCTTCATAAATGTTTACGCCCTGTGTTTTAAATTTAAAATATTCTAAAAATCGCAGTTAAACTTTAGTAATTCCAACTCAAACTCAAAACTCATTTATTCAGTTTTGGACCTGTTAAGGCACTTATGAATGTCGATAGTTATTTTTTTTACAATAGGCTCTACCACCTGTTCGGAATATACTTATGTTACATTGGGTTTCAGATAATGTTGATGAATGTGCTGAAATGTGGCAAAAAGATAGTAATTATGATGTAGGAATTTGCTATGAAAGGAGTTTTGAAAATTCACGGCTATGGAGATAAAATAAATGATCGCGGGGTGGAAAATTAGGTGTTAAATAAATAGATAGTTTTTTTTTATTTCTTATAAAAAAATTACCTAATGATGATAAATAGGTTAACATGACTTTTTGAAATGAGATACAGAAAAGAAAGAAAAGTTTCCAACTAGTTCTGTATTCAACAAGACGTATGATAAGTTGTGACGTATGAATGGAAGGTTGACACAAACAAAATTATAAGGGTCCAAAATACGAAACTTGGCCAGGGAAATTTATTTCTACATTTTCATCATCGCCAGTGGCTGCAGGTGTGAGTTTTTTATAAACTACGTGCTTTATCAGTCCATAGAAAGGTTTAATTAATACTTCGGTGTTTATTTTGGCTTTTAGCAAACGCAAGGTTTCGCAAACCTATCTTTTTATGGATTTAATTTCATCTTTTGTTGATTTTAGTGTCGACCAGTTCGAGATAACCGTTGCACGGTAGAACAATTTTTATTCTGATTTGTAGAATATATCTTAGGGTTCAAATCTATTTGTATAATTGGAAAAACTCACTATGTATTAACTTCTAGTCATTAGTAGGTACATATCAGTTTGTTTATTTAAACTTCAAAAGTGAATTAATTATATTATATTTAATCAGTTTAGTTTATATACGAGATTGATAATATCATTATAATACCTACATATAATATACCTATAATTTGGATACTTTCAAGGGCAGAGTAAATAAGCATTTGCTGGGTAAGCAGGTAACATCCTTAGCTTCGACCTCAGAGCGAGTCAATCGAGAAAAAAAAATCATATACAAACTTTGATTTACCGTTGGGTAATCGTTTTAAATCAGACACGTATCTACCCACCACGTAGATAACAGGTATACAGATTAAACTGGGGGAAAAGAGCGAACTTACCTGCGGAGGAAGGGCCGAAGTTGGTAAATATATTAGCTACGAAGAGTAGGCCAGTACAAACATAATTTAAGGCCGACCGTGTGACGCAGTCGAGTCTAGTTTTACTTTAGTGTAATATTTATTTTTAGTAAGCCATATCGTGTTGTTATCATAAAAATCTTTTTTAAATGTTGATGTTTTGAATTATGAAAACAATAAAATGTTATATGTATTTCGCTAGCTTAAAAAGATTCGTAGGTTGATAAAAATAAAATCTGGCTGCTACTTAAAAGAACTCATTAGGATACATTGTCAATAACATCAAAGGATCTTCGTAGTCGTTCTCTTAATTGCGAAGATCGCCTTAAACGCTTTTGTGATATTGGTTACAAGTTGTCTCCATGCTCTCCTGTCCTCGGCTTTCTACATAGCGATCGCAACTGGGAGGCCTGTTAGTGCAGTGTTCAGTCGGGTTAACCCTACTGATCCATCCATCATCGGCTAGGTGATCGTCAGCGGTGTCGCTTTCCTTCCATCTTTCCTTTTCACCACCAGCCCTTCTAGGTTATTTGTTTCTCTGTGAGCGATATGACCAAAGTAGGTGAGAACTTTCTGGTAACACGTGGTAGACAGATCAAAGCATAGTCTCATAAAAAACAGACGTGCCTTTTATATAAGACTCACCTTCGTATTTCAGTGGGTGTTTTCCATCTATTCTAAAATAGCTAAAAATTGATTCAATCCCTACACACAACATGAAACCTGTAATGTCTCACAACAAAGTGTTGACAATACATTAAAGCTGAAATACTGACGGTGCGCTACAAATATAACGAGGCTTAAATATTTCATGTGGATCTGTTTACAGATCTGTGTAGGAGGTCTTCATGTGTAGGCGGTACCACAAACGGCGAGTTAATATGAAAGTTTTTACCTTTGTGTGGTAAGAACAGGCATTTGATCTATCTAAATGGGCCAAGCAAAACGGAAATTGAGTTTCCTTGCATTTCATTTCATGGATGGTGAACTAGGGGACCGCCATTGTCAAATCGTTGAATGCCCTCCGTAGACGTTGATGGACGCTTCAAGTCGGTAATAAATATCTAAAGCTGTTACGCATTTTGGAACTGTAGGTTTAACTGTTTTTGATTTATCTCGGTTATGTTCGGTGTTATTGCAATGTTTTTTTATTATTTACAGTGAGTGCACGTTTACATAATTAAATTTTAAGGTGTGTTTTATCTACGACTTGGAGTAATAATAGTAATTTAATCTATTTATTTCAGCTTATGAAATTTTTGGGACGTTATTTATATAATTTAGAAGGTAAAAAAGTAAGGATATTTTTATACTTTTGTTGGAGTTTATGCTATCCAAGCTAGAAATAAATCTGTAATAAGCAGACAGCGTTCCTCAACGTTCGTACACGTATCACTTTGTTGTTAATACAGGATAGTAATATTTATATTGAAATGTCATCGCATAAGCTACATGTTATAATAGCAATATCACGTCTATATAATATTAAATCGTACAATAAAATAAAATGGAATTAACGTTTCCCTATAAACGTAATAATTTTTTTTTAATTCACTGAATTTTCTTTGCTTCTTTGATCAAAAATGATTTGGAAGTATTAACGCCAAAATCAAATTTGTCGCTCCAAAGATAAACCTTTAATAGCTTAAGATTTAAATCTAATAAATAATTCATTTACTTGTTTGCCCAACTCTGTGAGTATTGACACAATGACTTCACAAGTCAGAAGCTAGGGTCAGGTAACATGCATTCTCCATTTCAGCCTGACAATTACTAACTGACGGTCATTCAAGTTGGATAACTGACAGCGGTAACCCGAGAACTTATCTATGCTTTGCCTACAATATTCTCCACGATACTCTAATGACGTGATACAGATAATAGTTGCTTGGAATAATTACGTCAATTATTTAAACAGTGTAACATTGATTGACTAACATTGTCTACACAGATAAGTGAAATTGACGTTTGTCTATCTGGTCATTTTGGATTTACGTTAATTTAAAAGGTACTATGAGATGTTGATTAAAAATTTAGATCTATATTAAAAGTAATATACCTAGTAGGTACAATATAATTTAGTAAGTAGCCTTAAAATATTATAAAAAACACCATTCCTAATTACTTAACCAAAAGGACTAGCCAAACCAATATAAGAATAACATTATACGGATATAAACCTGAGCACTAATTCCGCGGAAACATCGGACCAAATCTTCATTTGAATGAAAGTAAAACTGAACGTAATTATTCCGTTCCGTGAGTTAAAGAACAGTTAAAAGGAGTAGCAAATGGTTGGCGCGTTTAATCTTGTCAATTATCCAGAAAATTGGAAGGGGAGACCCGCCTTAAGTCCACGACACGCCGTTACTAAGGTTTTATAGGCATTAAGAGTCTTTATTGTGGAGTAAAGGAACGACTATGTACGCAACGTAAACGCAGTTAACGCAAGCTATATACTATTAGGCCTTTTAATTTATATTATGTAGTATTTACACAAAACTATCACTACATGCCTGAAAAATAAATAAAAGTAATAAACATTTATGACGCGTTTATGCATATATTTTGAACACTAGTTGATGTCAATACTGAATGTATACTAAACTATACCTAAGTATGTGGATTATGAAACTTTAAAAAATGCATTATGATTTAGTATCATTCATATTTTAATTGTCACGTTTTGTTTTTAAATAAATATGTATCGCGTTATATTCACGAAACGTATCTACTTGGATCTCTACAACGATATTTTTATATTAGAAAGCTTATGAAAAACTGTGATAAAACTAATGAAATCACACCTTTATTTCAGTTTACTCTCCGATTAAGAAACTTAATGCCAAGCATTTTTCGGTGGGAGATTTTTGCTCAGCTAGTTTTGCTAAAGTACTATTATAGGGGATTGTGTAGCTTATCTGCGCAATACAGATATTTTAGCTTATATACAGGCATTTTCTCGTTTGTAAGGGCGTTGACCTAACAACAAATATGGCATTTCTCCCGCGCATCACGTTCGCAAGGATTTAGGGTTTTAAAATTATTCGAAGAACTTTGTTATCACGTTCCTTTCGTTGGATTTAGGGCTGGTGTTAAGGTTTTAGCTTTTAAAGGTACTTCTTACAAGGTTATTTAATGAATAAAACAGTTCGTATCTTCATTTAGATACATAAAGGGTTATATAAGAAAACATTGAGTAAGAACTCCGTGATAATCTTATTTTTAGAATAAATAAGGTACACCCTAAATAATATAATAAATGTATAAATATTTTTGATGAAAGATTGATCAACGAATAAATTCAGAGCGTTCTTGAATGGCCATCGTAGTTTGATCTTATAGACCTACTTTGAAAATAGGTTCCCCTTTCGGCCCCTTTTGCAAAGAAAATAAAAATATTTATTAAAAAATTTCTTTTGCAATTTGTTTGGGTCAGCAATAATTAATAGCATTAGTGGTTACCTATGATAATATAATGAACGGATAATCGCAGACGTGTTCGATCTACAAAAATGACACGCGGCAGTCTATTGATAACCGGGTACATACCTGAACAGGCCTGAGGTGGCAATGGGAATATAAGTGTGGTGGACGACTTGCGCCTGGCGACGGCGCAGCCCAGCGACTGCGGCTTGAAGCTGCGTAGTTGCTGCATGAAGTCGCTGCACTCCATCAGCGCGACGTCCGCGAAGTGCAAGTCGCACAGGATGTGGTTCTTGAAGCGGCGCGCGCGTTTCTGAACAAAATAAATATTTTCTATCTCAAATAATCCTCACAGCTGGAGTCTATAATAATAATATCATGGGAGATACTTCACATCTGATCCTAAGCTAAGCAGAATTTGCCTACTATGGACGTTAGATAACTATAGGTATGAGTGATATGGTATTTATTAATATTTTAAGACGGAATTTTAATTGATGTACCTAATTGTTTTTCTTTTTTATCTTTACAGGATAAATTACATTACACAATTGATATTAGACAAATGGTAATTGATTCCATATGACCCATGATAAGACATTGCATAGGTATCGTTAAATAGCCAAGCATATAATTAATTAACGAAGAACAAAACACTCATTGTTCGGAAGTAAGGTAAGGTTTACTAATTTATTAAAAGGTATTTTCCATACTGCGTGTTAGCCTCCTTGTTATCGAAGGATCGATCGATTGTACCCCAAAAAACAATTTCCTAAAGGTTTAATAGCAATGAGAAACCAACCTATATATACATTATGTAGGGTCCACATATAGTCCATAGAATTTCTGAACACCTGAAGTAATAAGTTTTATCGTTCGAACTCGAATTTTAGGGTCTTTGCCCACTAGAAAAGTATGTTACGAAATATGAAAAAATACGGATTTGTAAATTATCGGAAACCAAACTATTTTCCACCTTGTTAAGGCTTAAAGTTGTGTCTAATGCTGTAACTACGCTCACATGTTTAGTGTGTACGTGTTATCATGAGCTACCCTTTGTCTTGCTCCATAGCAATGGGTCTCGATGTTTTCATCAGCCCATTGGCTTTCATGTACCTAAACTACTCAAATTACGTCGAGAGATTTCCGTTTTGCGCGTCAATAAGTTGCCGGCTTTTATTTTCAATGTCAAAACGAGAATTGTAAACATTCATATTAAAAATAAGCTTTTTTATTATTAATTGTACAACGCAATGGCAATGTTGCAACATGCAAGTGCAATACTTGTTTCATATTACTTCTCTATTTTATTTTGAAGTTAATATAATAGAGAGATTGTAAGAATCGATGTAGGTATTCTCAAAGAAATCAAGATTGTTTAATTTAAAATTTTTCTTATGAAAGTTGCACAGAGCTTCGGCATCATAATCAACCACTTATTAAAAATAAATTAGAGAAAGATATACAATAAAATCACAGCAACAAATAGCTTTACTAAGGTTAAGCAGAAAGCGTCACTTCGTAATAATAGCGTCGCGTGCCAAGAGTCCATCGTGCAAGATTAAACGCTTTGTCTCAAGTTACGGCTACGAGCGGCTGCAAGCGGGGACTTCCGATAATGCATCCGATTCCGATTACATACAATATTTATTTAGTAAGATACCAAAAATATGTATATTTTCCGATATATAACAAGGAAATATAAATAAAATTGATAATTAATTAACTAAATAAATAACTTAAAACTTCTAAACTATCACTACAGGCCTATTGCCTGAAGACATGAAAGATATGTTGTAAATGTTTTAGATCTATAATTAAAAACAATAAACAGTAATGGAAATTTTTCAGATTCATAAAAAAAGCTACGATATCCAACTCCTATTACGATTAATGTGATTTCAACGACAAAGTAGTTGAAGAAGTTCCTTCGTGTTTGCAAAACACATTGAATACATCGCTAGCTCTTGTAATTTGCACCCAACGTATACCACAAAAATATCACCAAAAAGGATTGCCGCATTTCTAAAACCGAATTCAGACATCTTGAATGTATTCGTACAATACGTGACCTCACCTGCTTCCAATCGCATGGCAATATTGCTACACTATGCTTCTATATTCGTACATGCAATTTCTTATAACATGGAACGGCTGTTGACAAGTAGAATGAAAAACATAATTGTGCATATATTTCACTTAATCTGATAGGTACAATAAACCTTGTATTTTATTGCGATCGTTTTTCGATAAAAACATGAAATATTCATAGGATTGAACAATTATTGTCGGTACATATGTTTTTTTAAGAGTCTGATGAAATTATGAATGATGATTCATTTTTGATTTAAGCTTTTTGACTGGTCAGATCCATTATATATATTTTTCTAAAGCAACATCTGGAATACGGCTTATTACGTAGGTGTGTATGTAATTATGTATATGATGGTTTTGTTAAATATTAAAACCAATCAAATACTAAGTCCCAGTTGGTTTGCCAATATAAATAAAGTTTAATTAAACAGTGGCTGGACTGGCTTCTCAGTTATAGTTTCCGATACATAAACAAATACTGTTTCGATTGTGTAACTTTTTATGTAAGTGCATAATCAATAAAATATTTTTCGCCTTAGGTTATTTAAATCTATTTCCTTTTTAAATGTCTGGTTCAATATATTTTATTTTGTTTTTAATTGTTATTGAATTTTATAATTGAAAAAATCAAATAGCCGAAATCGATCAGTCAGATCATAAATAGGGTTCGAATTCTACAATGAGCTTGAGCTTTCGGTGAAGGAAAACACCGTGAGGAAACCATAGCTCCGTGGTAGGGTACTTTGTAGTACCCGCCTGGCTGGCTACCACCCTCAAGTTGAAAATTTGTCGCCAAGCACCTACCGGTAATTGCACTTGAGAGCCAGTTTGCCGTCTCGGCATTGTAACAGGTCAGTAACACAATGGCAATATCTCTGGTATTGCAAATGGCGATAGGCGACGGTAACCACTTACCATCAGGTGGGCCGTATGCTTGCTTGCTACCTTAATAGTATAAAAAAAAAGATATATCAATAATGTAGTTGGCTCATCACTGTTGAATTTAATGTTGTAAGTATTTCAGTAGCTTCGACTTCATAAGTCTTCTTCTAGAGCTTAGACTCTATTTTGTTTTTCACTACGTATTGGCCGTGGTTGATCACAATCTCACCATCGTCAGTGATAATGTGGCCGATGGAGGTAAGCATACAAAGCCTAGAAACAAACTGGCTCTCAAGTGCAGCAGTCAGAATAAATCGAAAGGTGCTTGGCTACAGGTTTTCAACTTGAGAATGGTAGCCAGCCGCAGGCGGGTACTTCAAAGTACTACCACCGTGCTATTATTATGATTAATTGGTTATAAGATCTTATTTTTATTTTTAATCAATACTCAAACATCAAAGGATGATACCAGACAATCTCATCATTATTTGTAATCAAAAGAAATCCTAGTTGTAGTAGGGCTTTAAGAAGATAAGATCTTATCAAAGAACACCGATAGACTAACAATTTTCTTCCGTAGGTACTTACGTTGTTAACGAATTGGCTTGTTTTAAATCTTGTACAAAGTTCAGCCACAATGTATTCTTAACAAAGCTGTTGACTTCACAACAGTGTAGAACAGCAATACTCCTTTGTTTAAACGCGTTGAGAATTTAATGCACTCCTTTCAACGCTGTCTCGGCGCTTCAAATTTATTTTAGCAGCGTGTCTTAGCATTTAGATGTTACTTCGAGTTAAACTTGTCGTTGCTTTTACGTTGTTTTTCGAAAAGTAGAAAATTATTGTCGCCTGCATTTATTTTTACGTAGTTTTACTTCTATTTTTAACAAAACCGATATTTTATACTAGAAATCTACTCAATTTGTACATTAGACGGAGCTGAATAATATCTTTACACAGTACATGAAAAACAGTTACGTAACATTGAGATTTATTTATCAATTTCATTATAGGTATAGAGCATGGGCTTTATGGACCCAACACTATGTTTTTCCAGTCACGCATTATTCACATTCTTTCTAACTTTGCCTGGTTCTTATAATATCATCGTTCTACAGTTAGACTTGTTTTTGTTTAGTTTAACTATGGTAAGTTATGATGATGTGGAAAATGTAATGAAACGAATTTACAACAAGCTAATTTACTGTGACGGAAATATAGGTATGATCGATTTATTGATACCCAACAGCTTTATAAGCAGATTTCTCATCAAAGATCTTGATACTGCAAAGTTGGTCCGTTAATGCTGAAACGATCACAATTTGAAGGAGACAAATTTTCATTTAGATCGTATTAACGATAAATTGAGAGGATATTCGAGAAGGTATCATTGAATTGAGGACTACGTTTAATATATTAAAGTACTATTAACTGATATACCTAATGCTATTATGCTACGTGTACAAAACTTTTGTAATTAGAATGGGTGGAACAGAACGATCGACAAACTCAAAAATAACAAATTATATATTACAAACTAACAAAATATCTAATCTTTCCTCTTTATAATATTAGTTTAGATAAATAAATATAGTTTTTGGGTCGTAAGGAACGTAGTGATTATTTTGTCTTCGGTCATAAGTATGTAGGTATCTGCCTACATGGGTGAATTCTCGAGTACAAAGGTGTTTAGGGTTGGCCTTTGTTATATATTGCGTTCAAAAAATGGTAACACTTTTTTGGGGGCACAAGCGACATATTTCAATTCTATTTTCAAATGACAATTCGCTCTTTACCTTTTCTTATTTAATGTATCCTCACCAAAATATTTGTTTATAAATGTAGCCGAATCAGATATAAAAAGACCCACCTAATAATTCATTGGGCCGTATAGACTACGTGGAAAATGACCTTCTGTGGTTACCAATGTAGGTGAACTCAACGGAATAGAAATTCGTAATATAATAAATAAATAAATTATGGGACTGATTGTGTGGTGGCGCGGAAACCTGTCTATCTGTTTATCCGGGGAAAACTATGGCAATAACTACTTTTGTGAATAAAATACCGATCAAGGTTTGTGGCCAGGTAGTTACATAAACATTGATATGTATCACGTTGTGTCAGAACTCGGAAGGCAAAAAACATAATGAAAATTCTTTTATAAAAAATCAACAAAATTTATAAAAACAGCCGTTTGATCGTGAAAAAGTAATAAACATACACATTCACAAACATTCGCATTTATAATATTACGTAGTAGGATTCATAAACTGAGCCTTATTATAATCATTTTAATTTTGTATTTGGAATTAAACGGATCATTTTAAAATTAAATTATTATTGGTTATATTTCATGAGTAGAATACCAATGTGAAAATCAAAATACAATAAAATATACAAAACATAATAATTTATTTCTCTTTATGATCTATCGATGTTAACAGGATATTATACCTACCTCATTCAATGTTTTTCTATTCCAATTTCTGGAACATTGCAGTCAATCTAATTATAATAAATCATACGTTTATATTGTCAAACTGACGCCGTATTAGACTTTTTATATTGCTATTAATATTTTTCGTTCTGTATGCCACATTTTTTACATGAGAAAAAATTACTTTTGCAATTAAATTGTCTGCTTTACCAACGGGTGCTACAGTTGAACTTTGCACAAAAATGTAGACTAGGTAAATACGGGATTTATTTTTGTAATCTATACTACTTAAGCTTTACGTTTCTATAGGTATGTGTGTACGTACATAATAAAATACAGTTTCATTACTAAAAGTCAACCTAGCTGGCTGAATTCAAGCTGAATTCCCATCAGTGGATGGCATAATTCTCGTACTATTGGAATCAAGGGTAGCCTTATATCGCGAACAATGTCCCTCCCCTGAGCTTTCTGTATTTTGTTTCGGTGGGAGCCAGTGATTGATTCGCTTTCACGCCAGTAATAACTCTGGAATACTCCAATGGAAGCCCTTCGTAATTCGTCTTTGATTAATTTCGATCAATGGCTCCTGTACCCTTGTTTTATGTAGGTATTTAATTTTATTTCAAATGATGCGCATTTTTCTTTATGTAACTTGTAAAATAATTAACTCATCCCTATTCTAATAAAATATATGTACCTACTAATTGTGTATATAAGTACTGTTTATTAATTCATAATCAGAACAATTACGATGTGAGTAAAGTATATTATAAATATTTCATTACAATATAATAAGGAGATGACAATAAATAGAATGTCCTATTTTCTTGTAAAGTTCAGGAGCGCTTACTCTCAGCGATAAAAGTTTTGGTGTCATTTCATTCTGACATTTTACCTTTGTCAAACCTTAACATGTCACTTTGCGGGAGCTTCCACTTCCACTACAAATGAAAATAAAATACTTTTCAAACAAAGGGTCCAGTCTCAAGCCCACCTAAACGTCAGATACATTAAGTAGCATTGAAATCTAATACCTAGATATGTTATTGGTTGGACACATTACCATCGTAATATGATAAAAAAATTATGGTACCCCTTTTTTGTTAGCGTATAGGACACAATATTTTAGATACCTTAAAAAGTATGGATGATGACTGGGTAAAAAATAATTAATTCTGTTTAGTCCGTCAGTTAAGTTATTAAAAAACATTGGATACGTATTTTTTATTTCATCAAATCAAAAAAATGTACTAAGACGTGACGTCACGCGAAATTTTAACGCATTGTATCTTCGTTATTTTTTGTTTTCGGAACTAAATAAAAAATATGATTCCAATATTTTTTGTTAATCTAACTGAATGACTAAATATATATTTTTTGTTATCATCCCTATTGCATAGAGTAAAAAAAATTGAGTTTTGGTTTTAATATCAATAACATGTTTATATTTTCAAGTCCCTCGTTATTTTTATAAACAAAAAGGTACATAAAAAGCCCATAGCCCGCAGCTTTATCGAAAATCCTCTCATAACGTTTCCATTAGGTAGCGATATCCGTGGCTAAACATTCGAATGGAAATAGGCTATTAGTGCGATGGTGAACCGGTAGTGGTCTCATCCTTATATTGAATTATCATCCAATAAAGGTGTGCCTACACACTAAATAGATTTGCAATTTTCACATTGTTGCTCAACCAAAATGTAGTTCCCCGATCAGTTACACTTGTCACAACAAATACTTACAAACATTTAAAACAAAAAATTAAAATAAGTAAGTTATAAAGTTTATATTTGTGGGTAGTGAAGTATTTTAGTGTAGGGTTGGTTCTACTTTTATGCCACGGCACAATATTAATATATTAAACGTTGAAAGATTTATTTTTATGATAGATAATCAAAAATATTCAAAATACATATTAAATCATAAATAACTATGTACGTACTTCATAATTACTTTCTTTGTTTAGTTTAGTTTTTTCTCTAATTACTCCAATCTTATGCAGTGTGATAATAAAGTGGTATCCATGGTATCTATCTATTTCATACAAGTATGCTTACACATCCACAAATCGAGAATATTACAAAACACAGATATTACTCGGAAATGTTCTATTAAAACAACTTTTTTTATAAAAGTGGATGTTTTTAGGGCTCGGGGAAGAAGAGCTTAAAACAAGCGTTCAAGGAGCATATTTTCTGCAGAGAACGTCTGCCGCTAAAAGCTGGCCACTAAGCAAATCTTTGATGGAATTATAGTTAGTAGTCAAAGCCGCTTGGATTTGGGTAGTCTCTTTAGCCGTTTGAGGATGTCGCTTCATTATTTATAATTCCAGCCAAATCCTGTCTGACATAGAAGATGTTGAACGCTGCGTTTAGTGTTTGCTTTAGGAAAGGTGCTAAGGTTAAAACATTAGATGATTAGCATCTATCAAATTTTTTGTCCAATTCTGAGAATTTTAAATTATCAAAAAATACATTTTAATAATTTCAAATATTGGTGGGTTGTTAGTTGCACAAGTGTATGATAGTCTAGGTGTACCTACGATGCCGCGGTGTATAAGTTATAATCCCTATAGAAGTGATATAAAGTGTAATAAAAACTAGATAATATGGTTGAGAAAATATTATGGTTGAAGTTTTGCAGTTCGTGATCATTGAGTGGCAGCAGATCCTAGGCTAGGATGAACAGATCTTTTCTTTAAAGAGAGTGCAGGTAGGTACTAACCTGGTTGGGCCCGGTGAGGTTCAACCCACAGGAGTTGCAGCGAAGACATTCCTCGTGGTAGTGATTGTTATCGTATAGCGGTGATGGTTCTGTAAAACATCAGTCCCGATTAATAATCTTAATATTTTCATTGAATTTCATGATTGTTCCATTAATTTACTTCTAATTGAAACATCCCTCTTTTACACCCCCCTTTTTTGTCGGCGGATGAAAATAAATCTGAAAATATAAATCTATTCGAATCAAAGCAGCGATTGACCGGGCTTAAACCTAACACCCTAGAGAATCCAAGAGTAACATTTTGCTTTGAGAGCTTTCTAAGGAAAATCACCTTTAACAACCTATTTATTCACAGTTTACCTTATAAATATTCTTCAGATATGTTTTTTGGGAATAAGGTAAGAGATTTCATGCTATACCTACCTACATAATAAAAAATACCTGATTTGGCTTAAGGATTTGATGTAATGAACACAACCTGTAAAAATCATTGTTGAGGTCTAAAATCTGAGGAGAAATAATTGATTTACATAATAATTTTCACAAAATCAATATTCGATAATTAATGATTTCTCTTGTGTAATTTGATTCTCTACACAAAATCTCAAAAAATAGCACTATGTTGCAATACAATAATAATTCAAATTCAGTCCGCCGATAGGTTCACTGTTCCAAAGATTAACATCTGCATACAAAGCGTCTACAAACAAAAAAGAGACTTTGGCAAAATCGCCAAACCGTACCTATGCTAAAAGTGAAAGCAAACATTTTCTATCTTGGCACAATGCCAAAGGGCATTCGGAAAACTGCCAAGAATCTAGACTTCAAATTTTAAGAGCAAGTTATGGATGGCCTCAGTCGAAACATGTGACAAAGCACTTATGTATGCTCGGTGAACTCGCGAAAGTTTCCAACAAAATGCATAATTGATCACAAACTTGGCTCCTATTTGTTTTTCTAAGATTATCCTATCAAACCCTTGTCATCTTAATTTGTTTTTAAAAGGCAAACCCAAGGTCCAACTAATCTATTTGACACTTTAATACCGCATTTCCAGGACGGTTCCAATTCCGAATGTTAAATTAGTTAACTGTTCATTGTATTTCTTTATTCGAATTTGATAAATTGCTTCGAGCTGAGATAAAAGTTGGAAACTTTGGCAGTACCTACTTTAAGTCAATATTGATTTCGAATTTCAAGCATTAATTTGTTTACTCATCTACGAAAGTTGATAAATTTGTTATAAAATTCCTCGACTTTATATTTGCCATCTTATCAAACGTATCGTAGTATAAAGAGAACTTTATTAAAGCATAAAGTTAGCAAAGCCAAGGAGACAAAACCCTTTAAACTATATTAAAATCTAAGTATACAACAGTTATATTAAATAGATACTAATTTTATAAATAAAAGTAATTAACATATTCTTGCCGTATTAAAATGGAATTCATATTGAAATATTAAATGAAACCCACGGAATACAGAGGCGTAATTAATGTGATCGTACGAGACGTAGTAAAGTGGGCAGTAAATAAGTATTTTCATCTTCTTTATAGCTAGGGAAGTACCTACACTGCGCGTCATAATATTAATGTTACGGTGTTTGGGAGCAATATTGTTTCAATATTCTGTTCGTTTATCGTTTTTGTCAGATATAATGAGGAAAATTATTGGGCGCTCACGAAATGAATGATGAGTAGACGGTAAAATACTGTCTCAAACTTTTTACAATGCAAATTTATTACGAGTTTACAGAACTGTAGGTAATCTGTATTGAGTCATTAAAATATTATCAGCTGGAATCATACTATTGTCTCATCTTAGATAATAAACCTGTCTAGATATAGAGATACCGCGTCTAAACGCAAAAAAAATAATTAAGTCTTGTTCCTGAAAATGAAGAATATTATTTTTATAAAATCCTTTCATAAAACGTTATCAACTAGTTACGTAGCTAACAATCTAACTTAGATGGTAAACAAAAACTGATTTCACCATTCTCTGCTCGCCTCATACCGTTAAATGCCTTTTTGTTGCAGACTGTGAGTACGTCGCCGTCGTTAGAAAAACGGTAATGTAACAAACATCATAAGCGTAAAAAAATCATAGAAAGTCAAGAACATTAATAGCTTTACGATACAGGCCACCGTGATTAGTAATAAAAAGCTACACTCAGCTCTGTTGTCAGTAGTAGGTAAATCAACATTTGTGTCTCAGTAATTATTAATTATGTAAATGTATTAAATTTTATTTCTCTTTATTTGATTTTACAATTGGAAAGTCAAGGTTAGGTCCACTAATTATGAGTTGTGTGAATTGTTTGACTCAAATCAATTTCCAACAAATCGACACTGGTAAATAAATTAGTACTTATATAAAGCAGTACAGTAGACTAACTGATTGACTGACATATAATCTATGACTTGGTCATAGAATCATGTAATTTGACTAGCTATTTAATTAGGCTAGCTTTTTTTTAATAGCGTGGGTATAAATATTTCATGGTAAAAAGAATTTTCGAAAACTCAACCCTAAAATTAAAACAGGGATTGCGAGTGAAACTGCTGGGCACACAGTGAATAAAATATATAACACGTGTTTGATCTCAAATTCAGAAAAGTGTGAAAAAATGTGAAAATGTGCGAATATGTAGGTATTATATTTTCGAGAAAGGAAAAGTCTAATCTATAAATAAAGTTTTATACATGCTCCAGAAGCTGAAGAAAGTAAGTTTATGAAACAAACAGTTCGTTGTCGTACAGCTTCGACATTCATATAAATTTTCAAAGGAAAAATCCTTCTATCTTCTTCTATCTCCTTGTTGTTTTTCAACAAAACGGATAATTTTCTTGTTGATTAAGTTGATTATAAAAAGAATAGAAGACATGACAGAACTCGTAATGGATTTTATGAAAATGTATATTTGTATTAATCCGACCTCTATTACTTTTAATAAAAACCAATGTATGCAAAATATATTTTTATTTTTACGCTTTTTTAATGTCTTCTATTTTACACAGTTGAAAAAAAAATGATATTGTTTAGGAATCTTTACGAGTATGAAAATCTTTTCGAGGATAGTTAATGAATGGACGCTTAAATATCACTGTTATTATGTACTCACCATAGTGTCTTGATAGTATTTTAGTGGGTCTTGAAATATTTTTGTTATAAAACTGATTTTTACTTTATTCTACCGTAATAATATTTTATTTTCTAATCTATTACGCTAATCAGCTAACATTTACTACAATTTGGTGTTTTTACAGTTCATTATTCTATTGTAATAGGTTATGTAGTCTCTGGGGTAAATATTTTTACATTTCAATGACCACTGTTATATAATATAAAATTATTTCCACGCCACTTTGACAAAATGTATCATAAAAATATGTTTATTCTATTAAATGACTCAAAAATCATCAAAATAATCCAAATAACACAATGCAAATCGCGATTGTACGGGATATTTACGGGATTTGATTATGGAAATTAGATTCGTTGTAACGTCTACGTTGTATTTTATTGTTTCACAATTTTTTTTCGCGTATTTGATGCTGTCAACGAATTGTTATTGAGGTTATTCGTTGTGTACAGCACGTCACTTTCGTTCTAGTAAACATGGCAGCGATCGGCAACAGATGACAGGGCGCGGGCGGACGGGCCTGCGCCGGGGACTTGCTCATCTCATCTCGGAACGGTTCGCGCGATCGCTCTGCAAGTTGGAAGTGGCAGGCCACCGATCTCGACTCGACTGCCGACAGTGGCGCCACTGTGCTCTATCCTCACGACGGTAAAGAGACCCTCACTCTCATGAGCCCTCTCCCTCCCATCGATAAAGCGGCTCCGAGGGACAGAGACGCAATATCTGCGTGTAAATCGATTGGCTGACGAAAAGGGGCGGGCGGGTGCCGAGCACGTGGCACAGCTCTTGTTACCGTGAATACTGGCCGTATGGCGATTGAACTTACTGTTGGAAGTCGTTTCACGTTTTGCAAAAGCTCCTCAGCGCGTGCTGAGCAGAAAGTTGTTCGCCGCCCGCTATAGTTAACTTTAATTAACTTGAAAAGTGATATTTCTGATATTTACCATTAGATTATAGAGAAAGAAGTATGCTAGTTTTAATTGGAGACATTGGTTTTATCAAGAACTTACTTATGTACAACTAGGTTCAATATTAACAGTAATTAGGTAGTAAAATAAATAGTATTAAGATTCACTCTAATCTATTTAGGTAGGTACCTATATCAGATAATAGATAAATATTGAATTCACTTACCAGTTTGTGTACTGGAATCGAAGAATGTGCTGGTAGTTTCAACAGTCATGGTTCCGATAGTACCATCCAGTATTTGGGTTGAGGAGTCACGCCGTCCTCGCGCTCTCATACATGCATCATCACTCTGTGAGCTCTGTCGTCTAAAGTTACGGCATCTAATCATCTCTTCAGTAGTAGATTGCCGTCGGAAGCCGCGAGCAATTAATATTTCCTCGGTAGTAGACTGCCTCCGAATCATTGTTCGTTCAGGTGGACGTGCACATGGACTCGGGTCACGACTAGAGCATGAACTTGATTCCGGACTTCGAGCTCGTCCTACTCTGGCACACGATGCTTGTCTTCTAAGGCGTCCACGACGTCTCGCTGCTGAAGGACTTAATTCACCCCCTCCAGCTCGATCAGGACTTAGCTGGGAACGGTCGCGTCTCGGTCGAGCAGCTGAATCGGGGCTTAAAGAATCCCTTCTTGCTCTTCCTTCATCATCTGGACCAAGTGATGGTCCGGAGTCTCTACGTTTAGTTCCAGGAGGACCGTTGGGGTCATCAAATGCGGTCGCTTGTCGTTGTAGCCTTCCCAATCTCCGTTCGGGACTGGCAGCAGCTCGAGAATCTCTCCTTGCTCGGCCGCACTGCGTCGTGGAGTCTCGACGCCCTCCTAAGCTTGGAGGTGAGCGACCACAGGGAGAAACTTGAGTACTTTGAACAGATTGACTTATTTGGCAAGCTTGAGAGGTTTGAGTTGCATTGCTATTCGGTGGTGTAGGTGACGTCGGTGACGGAGTCACAGCAGAAGTTATAATTGTCGGCATTGTCATGGGTTGACATTCACCATCTGACCGGCTCGGTTCGTGCACTGTGACAACCGTTACCGACGGTAGATGGGTAGATGGTCCAGGGTCAGATGCAACGTCAACAAATGAGGGTGGAGCAGGTGTTGGCGGTGACCCACGTCTTTTTCTATGAGTTGCAACAATACGCGGTGGAGCTGCCGCTACTGAATCACGTCGATGGCGATATCCATCCACCGACTCTCGACGCTCTTTGTTGTCGTCTCCAGAGCCACGCCTCTTAATGCGACGTTCTTTTGTAGGCATGATGGATGTTGAATCTTTTCTATCCCAGGAATTTGGAAAATCACTGCGAAAATCTTGAGGTACGGCAGCTTTCGAGTCCCGGCGTTTGGATGCCATAGATTTAATACCAGAGTCAGCAGAAGAGTCACGCCTACGTCGTGGTGGTGGTTCGTGGCGAGCCCAAGGCAGGGAGCGGGCCAGATCCGCCAGGGTCTCCCGCCGAGAGAGTGGTGCTCGTTGGCGTCGTGGCGCGCTGCCTCCTCCTCCCCACTCGCGGAGTATATCTGTTAGCTGAGCCAATGACGAACGGCGACGGCGAGGTCCACCTTAATAAATCAGAATAATATATTATCACTTAAAGAATTATAAAGTTATTTAGAGGTCTTTGTTCCCAAGAAAGTTTTAAACGAAAATATTGACAGTATTTTTTAGTAAAATATTTTTTCCACCATTATCCACTCCTTATTATTTTCTTAATGATTTGATATTATTATATTAATAAGTGAATTTGAATACCTCGTGGTTGATCGGAGCCGTCGGGTTCTGGAGGAGACAAGCAAGAAACCTGAGCAGCCGAGTCTCTGCGGCTGCCCAGCCTCTGTCGTAGAGTCGATTCTTCTAACGTAGATCTGGTCAGTTCGTCCCAGCCGTTGCCACCGGCCCACACCAGCCCCACTTGGTGAGACAGTATTGGTAGGTTGCAAACGAAACATATTGCAGTCATTGTCCTGATAAAAAATAAATAATATTAATAAAAAGGTTGTTATTAAAACTTATTTTTGATAAAGTACTCACGCTTTATTATTACGAAAATTGAAGCGATACATGTCGACAACTATCCGTGGCCTATTCATGATGGGATATGAATAAGCGTGAAGCCACATATCGCGCCCTTGTGTTCGCATCAGAGAGCTGATAACCGAACTACCGATATTAAGTAATAACCACTCCCATGGATGTCAGCGTCGACATGTATTACATTATCAATAAACAATTGATGCTTAATATCATATATCTGTTATAACGCCGCCATTTGTAAGCCTTTATCGAGCTTCGACGAAAAATATATAATCCCCTAAGTATGATGTAAACTAATGTTATTGGAATTATTTTTGAACAATTTTTTTTTCTCAATCAGTCTTAATAAAAATGTAGCAGAAAATCTCCATTCAGAGCGTTTCAATGATTATTTGTGCTAGAAAATTTTTGAGCTATTGTTATTCACAACCTACTGTGTTATTAATTTTATGATTAGATTATTATAAAGTGTTGTTGTTGTATCGTTAGTCAACGCGTGACGTTTTGTTGATAAAGCCTATCTACCGGTTATTCGGATGAACGAATAGCACACCCTTGATGTGACTCAGGACTCTGTATTCTGATATTTGGTGAAGTGGAAACACAGGACGTGCCCATTCGTATCGAAATCGTGTGTTCATTGAAATCTAATTTACTTGTAAATATATAGGATTATCTACACTGTAGATTTTACAGTATGGCATATATGAAACATGTTTAGTACCTACTCAAAATACATGAGGCATATTGTAGGTATCATCTACGCAATCAACCAATTCCTACCTAACTACCAAAACTAGATTTTAAAAAACTAGTGCTAGTTAAATTGTGTTTACTAAAACCTATAAGTACAACTTACAAACAATACTTAACTTTTCTATTGGTACTTATTAAAGTGTACTTAAAAATAAGTTATAGTGTTTCTACATCTATGTCTACGGTGCTATTTAGCGTGGTTACTGTTCTAGTTATACGAGATTGTTTTTGATTATAAGTTTACCTACTGTGTGTGCTTTGGTGTTTATGTAAGTGTTGTACAAAGCAGAAAGTTCAGTTAGTCTGTGGGTGCAGGAGTTTCAAAGAAAAAGAAAATTGTGTTGTAAAGTACTAAAAAAGTTTTTTTGCAATAATTTTTATTATCCTTATGAAATTGACTGTTTTAAGAAGTAAAATCTTCTTTATTTATTTTCTTAATTATGGGTATATAAGTAATATGCCCTTAGTAGGTACCTAAATTAGGTAGTTCAAGCGTTTTGGAAAGGATAAAGCGGAAAAAATCATGCTGGATTAGCATGCATCATTGTTTAAAATTTTTAAAAGCAAGAAATGTATCTTCACTCAGTCACAATCTGCTACAGTTATTTTCAATAAATAATTAGGTATAAGCCTATTTGAATGTCTTTTGAATAAAATAGGTTACTAACATGCTAGGACTAAGATCATGCTTTAAATCAAGTCGTGCTTGTATACCATGCTTGGTTTATATCTGGGACCTGTAATGACGCAGACGAGGTGAAGGGGATTGAGGCATGTCGAAAGCCGGGTCATTGGGGGCAGGGCGCTAACTGAGGGTAATTCCCACACACAATATCACATCAAACACTTTGTACATCTGAAACAATAGGTTAATTATTAGTACTGAAAATCAGATCATGAGAACAAGGAGTTATCGTACATGATGGGTGAATCATCTTCTAGCGACTGGGTATCGAAATTGTATTCATTAACTTGTAATTCAGAAATATGAAGGGTCTAATAGTTTTAAACTAAGTATATTAGCCATAGCATTTACGTTGCTTTTATTATGCAGTAGTGGATGGCTTGAATAAAAAAAACCTCATTTCGTGACTCCTTGTTTTTATGATCAGATAAATTGTTGTTTGTTGAATCGAACGAAAATGTGATAAGAAGTATAACATTGCGGGAATTGATTGTGCAGTGAGCGGGAATGATTCGAAAGCTTTAAAGGAACTCAAGATTGTACTTTCTTTGTGTTTGATGATTGTTTATTGAATAAATATTTTCATTTTCACGATAAACAGTTAATTGGATTTATGTTTAGATATCTACATGAAATATGTAAACCAAATTTAAAAATGGAAATATGTACCTAATTATAAATTATTTAAGTGAAATAGCTATATTAAGTTGCATTGCATCAATTGAAAAGCATGTTTTAAAGTTTTTCTTTGCATAACCTGAGGAATAAAAAAGCGGCATAAAGTAACAACTTTTCCTTACGTACGTCCGAAGGTATTCAGTTTTACAGGCAGTTTAAACTGTTATAGGTAGATGGCAGCACGAGAATAGAGCCTTTGGACTCATGGAAATTTTAACGTAGTTGTGTTTCCCGAAAACATTCGTAGATGGCGGTAATGTACTGTGATATTTCAACGTAGACAGAGAAATGTTTGAATTAGTAGAATGTTTAGCACGATAATGACATACATTTTGGATTTAAAACTATGTATCTATGTCACCGTAAATGTATGAAACATAGGAATTGTGTACAATTCCTGTGTATTTCTCCTAGGAAATTTTATTTCAATAATGATACTAGGAAATATATAAATTCTATTGAAAAAATAGGTTGGGGTTATTTTTTTTATTTTGCATAAATTTGAAAGTATTCAAAGTAAGTATACAAAAATAAATTTCACTTATTTCAATATCCCGAATGTAATACTCCGATAGATATTTAGGAAATGTATACAATGACGGATTAGATACTTTTCCGTTAACATCTAAATAATAAAGCTGAACAGTTTGTTTGAACGCGCTAATGTGCTGAGTTACTGGGAAAAATTCTTTCACTAATAGGAAACTACATTATCCCCGAAGGTTATAGGTTATAGGCTACTTTTAATCCCATGAACGCGAGTAAAACTGCGGGGATAAGCTAGTGATTTTATATTATCTACACTTGGTTATAAATTAAAATCCAAACAAAACATAGTATTGTATTTGACAAAGTGAAATTGGTTGGAGAGTTTTTGTTCATATTTGCGACCACATTTTCATTAGCTTAATTGTATTTTACCACGTATGATGTGAAAAGCAAATTTTAGCTGACCTCTAATTAAACTGAAAATATATTGAATAGAGAAGGTGTATTATTCTTTTATGCCACCTTCAAAAGTATTGAACCTTTATATAGAGCTCTGAGCACTAAAAGGTAGAGTCGAATGAAAAATAGTTGGCTAGAAGGCTAAAACATTTTCTTTGCTTGCGTACCAATATTTAGATGAATAATCTAAATGAGATCGTAATACAAAAACGGGAACTGAGAACATAAATCTGTTTGACTGCCTGGCACAATGGAATTATATTCGAGTTCGTAGGTAAACATCATCTTTTGTGCTCTTTGTTTGATGAGCACTATGTAGGTATTCGTAGCGGAAAGTATGCTCGTACATTCCAGGAACCAGATATTTGCTGCGGATCCGACTTTATGCAACCAATTAGATATTTCACTATGGTTCTTCACAGGTATTTTCACAATTAATTTTCGTATAACAGAGTTTCAGCATCCTTTCTGCGGAATAACTTTATTCAGAATTATATTATCGTTATTGTACAGGAAATAAAACCGTTTACTGAAGTAGCGGTATAGATATTTTTCAAAAATAGTCCTTGAACAAACGAGAATGTTGTCTAATTTAGATTGGTTTTTGATTGATGAGGACGGGTAAAGTTTTAAATGAATTTCTGTGCGTACCAGGCCCTTTTGGGCTGTGGGCCGCGCTAGGGGTCCGGCAGCTATGATGCCCAGTTGATTCAATTAGGCTTTTACAAATAATATGCTTGTCACGACGTATGGTTTAAGTTTCCTCACTCCGTACCATATAAATATGATAAATAAGTAATAAATATTTATTGTCTTCTAGATATATTTTATTGTTATAAAGGTTAAAATAAATAACAAAAAAGAAGAACTGTAAGACGAAAATAGAAAAAAATGTGTGATACTTTGTGGCCCCGCCACAGTCATAAATTGTTACGAGAGTTAGTTTAAAAAGTTAGTTTGTACATACCTACATAATAAAATATAAGTAGATATGTATATCATTTAATAAAAATTGTAAGACACATTAAAAGATTTTTTCTATTAGAAAATTTCTTACGACTGACGGAAGGCACTCTGCTACTTTTTATCCCCGGGATCCTAAGATCTTATGTTAAGGTGAAGGTTTCCGGAAAGCTAGTTGTTAATAAATAAAATCTTCATCTATTTAAATAAATTCAACTTCAGAGGGAAATATATTTACCTATTCCGAGAGATTCATATGTTTCAACAGATTTTAATTAGAATTCAAAAGCATTGTGCCAGAATTTATGCATTTCAATGAAATATCAGATTCAGCGCTGGAATTTCGAAATAATGGAATATCGTGTTGCTTATAACAAATAAATGATGAATGCAATTCAAGACTCTCGTTAGCCATTACTTGGGTTAACAATTTCATATAAATCCTACTAAGTTTGTTAGGCTGTATGGATGTTTTTTTTCTTTCATGTAAAAACTACTGAATGGATTTGGATGAAACTTAGTTTTTATCCTGGGAAAACATAAGATCCTCGGTAACGCGGATGAAACCGCGGGGTCAAGGTCTATATATTGTCTACAGCTTTGACAATAATTTATACATATTTTGAAACAATTTTATGCTACAGTCCGGACAATTTCTCTCCTATGAATCAATAAAAAAATAAGGGTTAATGGTTTATATCAAACTCAAAACTAATTTATTCAGTTTAGGCCCTAAAAGGCACTTATGAATGTCAACAGTTACAATTTTCACAATAGACTCTACCACCGGTTCGGAATACACTTAAACTGAGAAGATTCCGGCAAGAAACTAAGCAATGAATAACAATTTTCTGTAAATGTCGAACCTTGTCTGTCATACAAGTGATTATTCTTCTAAATGAACGGTGGTAGAGAATTGTAATTATGCCGTTCATAAGAGCCTTAAAGGGCCTAAACTGAATAAAGGACACGAATTAATGAAAAAAATATTATATAAAAACATCTCAAATACTTTTTACTGAGTTCTGTTAATTTTAAGGTGTAGGTAGGTAGGTATATCAATCTCCTTAAATATGGTGATAATGCGAAGGAACAATTTGTATAAAATAGCTTTGACATTAAATTCAACAAGGTGACCGTATTCAGGACTAATAGGTACCTTTGTTTGGATTAAAACTTTGAATCTAAGTAGATACTTCAATAAGCTTATGATCCCCAGTTTATGTATTCAGGGTAACTTAGTGTTCTCAAATATTCTCAAAAGATTTATAATTTTAAAGATAATATGATGGGGTATAATTTTTTATTTACAATTGAACCGTATTGAAATTAGATTCCGATTTCCTTATTGATAAAGAATAAGAATTATAAAACATGTTAAAAGAATTTTAAAAGTTCGTTCAAAAATTCAAATAAAATTACCTACTTCTTACAATTTGAGGTTAATTTCATTTGCATTAAGTGGAAAAAGGGAATCTCTCTAAGGTTGACCTCTTCGTTTTCTTTTTGGAACTAGGAACACGGAACAAAATGAATAATGATCCGAGAAAATGTTTTGTTACAATACGCAAGTCATCATTTCTAAATATTAAGTGCTGAGTAAGGCCGATGTGATGGGTTGGTAATGACGGCGCTTTTTTACCTGTTGTTTCTTAGGCTTTTTAGTTATGAGACCATTTTATGTAAGCTGCTCACAATACCTAAGTATTAATTTACCATGTAAAATGCATATTTGCGGTGGGTCACAAGACATCAGTCGGTCTGTCAAGTGGTGTATAGTATGTCCATCGTCATGTGCCTTGGTGGCGGCAGATAAGGAGGATGACGCGCTGTAATTTCTATTTAATAAAACTATATTTTTTAATGCGAAATATTGGTGGTTGATGTTCGTTCAGTGGTGTTGTCGATGTTTGCGAGTGCTTTTTTTATAGAGACAACCACATTAATGTGAGCGTATTCATAAACTTGAGTTGAATGTTTAAAAATATCAAAGAACATTCAATAAAATACAAAAATATATAGGTATATAATTTTATTTAAATCTAATAGCCTATCGCTCCATGCATCGAAACTTTATATTTTAACAAGGGTACCTTTTGTTCGATGGTTATCCTCCGAGGTCGAACTTAAATGACGTCAGTGGTTACTGGATAGCCCTTGTTAAAACTTGGCGCTCGCTCAACTTCCGTTTTGAATGTCCAATTTCGATAATAACCTGAATTTTGGTCACAGATCTCCGTTCCAACATTTAGCGCTGTTTATGGCCGTAATAACATTTACTTTTGAGTGCTTTAGTTGTTCAGGTTGATAATTAATTTAAAAGTAGCGTGCTTTATTCGTATTATAATACCAACTCTTATTGCGAACGAACTCAGCTTATCTGAATCATTTTAGTGTCAAAGAACGTCAAAATGTATGGGAAAAGTGTCATTACAGAAAAACAATTCAATTTAGGTCACGTTAAATCGATATTAAAGTTGATAATAGGCCCCTTGGCCTTGAGAATGGACTGTATTTATGATAAAAGAAACACTGAGACGTTGATTTATTGCCTTTTATTTTGGTAGTTTCAATATTGAATAAGTTGCTTTGTTTTTGGTTATATATTCTAAATAATATGTTGTACAAAAAAGTTTGTTGGTTGGTTTCTAACAGGAAGAATATTATTTCCTACATTCTAAAATATTCACATGTTATCATCAGTTCAAAGCTAAAGAAAGTTGCTATATCGGATTCTAAATTATTATCAATAATGATTTTGATTTATTTTTATAATATATTTTTTTTTGGTTTAATTTTTTTTTTTTAATTGTAAATACATAGTTGTAAATGTAAATAGATTATATCAATAAAAGCTTTTTTATAATATACATTATTCAAAATATTTAAAAGTAGCTTTAAAAAATAAATCAAATAGTCAAATGAATTTATTTTATTGAAAATTGTTGAATTAACAGAATTAATTAGTGTACCTACGTTTTCTGGTGTAGTGTATTGCAATGATATTGAATTAATTAATCACCTGTAATATATAAGTACATATCATACTGATTACTATCTGAAAGTCCATTGAAAATACGTCGAAGTATTCATCCTCTTGAATAGTGAATTGCAAACAGAATATTCGTCAGCATAATGCCAAATGTTATAATTGATATTTTGCTAACACAAATTTGTATATGTACTTATAGTAACTCCGCTTGAGGGAATTTGCATTTTCATTTTATAATTCGGTACAATATGGTGTTTCATTGAATAACATTGGAAAAAATATGGGAATACTAAACTTAACATGGAACTAACTTTAATGTATTTAGGGTGCCGTACTTCAATAGGGAAAAAACGGTACCCTTATAGGATCACTCGCGTGTCTGTCTGTCTGTCCGTCCGTTTGTCACAGCCAATTTTCCCCGAAATTACTGAACTGTCGGTCATAAAATTGAAAGGTGAAGTCGGTGTCTCAAACAAAGACTTGTAACGTAAATAAATGAATTTCAAACATGGGGGCCACTTTCGGCTTTTCGGTAAAAAAAAGGTTTTGCAAACAATATCGTGTGACATATCAAATGAAAAGACTCGTTGTGAGAATCTCAAATATATATCTATACATATAAAAGAAGAAATTGACTGGCTGATTGACTTACTCACTGACTGATCGATCAACGCACAGCTCAAACCACTAGAAGGATCGGCCTGAAATTATTCACTTGGTATTCGGATTACAGTTATTTGATTTTAATTCAGGAGAATAACAGGAGACCATAAAGATAACGAGCGCTAATGAACGATGGAAACGCATTAAGCTCCACAAAGTTTGTGGAGGATATAACTGAAGAGGGATTATTCATTAACTCCGAATTATTGATGTTTAATGGGAATGCAATGAGTGGATTTTTAAAATATTACTGTCTTAATGTTTTGTAATCATCTGAAATGATGGTTTTAATTTCAATAAAACTCTTTTTGAAATATGCTTGTTAAGGCGATGATAGCTCTGTGGTAGTGACGTCGGATGCCACGACGAAGGTGGGTTGGAATCCTACAATGAGCTTGAGCTTTCGGTGAATAAAAACATCGTGGGGAAGCCATAGCACGGTGGTAGGGTACTTTGTAGTACCCGTCTGGCTGGCTACCACTCTCAAGTTGAAAATCTGTCGCAATTACACTTGAGAGTCAGTTGCCTATTCGGCAATGTAACATGTCGGCAATACATTGGAAATGCCTCTGGTATTGCAAATGGCGATAGGTGACGGTAACCACTTTTGTCAACCTTCTGACATAAAAAAAATGCTTGTGCTCTGAATGGGCTTACCAACGGGATTTAACTTTCGGTCACACAATCTCAATAAAAAAATGACTTTATGAACACCTACTTATGACTTTTTTAAGAACTAATTAAAATAATAATTTCATGATAATTATGTGCAGAAGAAATAAGCAATGACTCAAGAGCAAATAACCAGGATTGTATATTCAGATATTGTATTTATTAAAACATTATACAAAAACACTGTAGTGTAAAACGAGTTCGACAACACAGTAGAAAAACAATGATATTTTAACCGTGGCTTAGTGAAATAAAATGGTATAGTATTTTATAGGTTGGGGATACTGGTTTTATTGTTTATAGCTCCCTTTATCTATTTTATGTCGTCGTTTTTACAAGATTAGCCTTTATATCATGAATTCATGCATGATCTCGTAGATACTACTCGTAAAACAAGGCAAGGTGTTTACTATAACTTTTTTTTAACCCACGTAAAAATACAAAAAGAGTAGAAGTTTATGAAACATCTCCTTTGAATTGTTTACGTAAATATCTATTAATATGTGTTTGATTTAATTACTTTGGAATTAAACTTTATCGAGAAAATGTCTATCAGACTGTCTAGTGTTGTTCGGTTGGAGCGCGAAATTCAAATTTTATCACGTTTTTTGCAAATTGCAGCTCAGTTATAGGTCGTAAGTTATCAACACAACTGAGCTGCAATTTGCAAAAAACTTAATAAAATTTGTATTTCGCGCTCCAACCGAAGGTATACCCTTAATATGATCTTCAATTTAGTTCTCACAAATCAGATATTATGTAAAAAAAACTATTTTTTTCCAAATGTAGCACCTTAACTACCATTTTCAAAATTAAGTTTACAACATTAAGTTTATTTCATTGAATTATGTTTTTTTGCTACTTTTTGTGGAATAACCGTTTATTTAATAAGCTACTTTCCGAACCGTGCATTAGAGTCTGACTATTCATAAGTGCCTGTGAAGGTCTATTTGAATAAATAATATTTCATTTCATTTATATTATACTATTTTTGGCCTTTGACCTTTAGTAATATATTCATCGTCCATGTTTTGTCTCTTACAAATTAATTTATTACGTATGGAAATTCAGTAGCTACGTATCTTACCTACTTATAAAATATAAAGTTGCTGTACAAACCACTTAATTACCTAATCAAATAAAGGCAGCTAACTAAGAAGGTTTACTCTGTTTGTTCTTTAAGCGTTCGCGGTACATGCGGTGGGAACTTTCTTCGACGATTTTGCACTAAGTCCCTACTTCGCTAATTAAAATTTATGATAATTTATTCTTCCTAGCGACCACAGTGTGGAATAAATATAAGGATTAAGAAGAGACTTCATTGCTTCTTAGTTCATATAAACAATTTCATCTCCTGTTCAAACATGGCACATACCTACATAGTTATATCATACCCTGGAATACTATAATATATACTTTTATCTTTGGAGAAAGTAGCCTATATAACCTTCGGGTATAATGTAGCTGTATTTTTCGAATCCGACTGGTAGATCCAGAGATTAGCGCGTTCAAACAAACAAACAAACTCTTCAGCTTTATTATTAGTATTTATTTAGAAGATAGATTGTAATTTCACAAATAACTGTTTCAGTGAAGTCTAACCGACTAATTTAAATTAACCTTGTCCGACATTATTCGTTTTATTTAAATGATTTATCAAGTTTTGCAAATTTTGTTAAACTCAGGTTATGAAAAGAAATATTACTGTCTCAAATATGATTTTTTTAATTTTGTAAAAATCATTAATGATTTAAATATATCTAGACCTACCTAATTCATTCATTGATATAATACACTCTAACCTATAATTTCAATAGCTTACCTAGTATTATTTACAAAACCTAAATAATACCTATATTATCATATTTTCTGTGATGTTAATTTGTGAATACGAACGTATACATCATTATGCAGACCAAAATAGAAATAACTATCCAATGCCTATTTTCCTTTCGTTGATGAGTTTATCTTAGGAATATGATATAAATACGTGCATCATTTATAAAGTTAATATTTAAAATTTCTTGCAAAGGTGATTTGTATGTAAGCATTAATAACTAACTACCTCAAAAATGCGTCCGTGATTTTTTTTAAGGAAACGACTTTCCGACTAAGCTTATTTTATACATACAAAATTGTCTAGTTTTGAATTAAAAAAATAAATGTTTTGATGTACTGAGCCTGACCTTAAAATTATTGAAGATGACATGATTATATAGCTAACTATGAAAGTAACTTTTTATGAAAATGAGTAAACCATTCCTATTTACAATAAAAACAAGCTAAGACTTACATTTTCTTTATAAAATATCACCGTATCACCTCCTTTTTCCAAGAGTATTGTCTTTAAAAGTATCTGAAACAAAGAAAGAAAGGAATTATACTTTTTATGTTGTTTACACGTAGACTCTCGGAGCAAGTTTCTAAGAAATGTGTTTCAATGCTCTATTAATGTCTTCAATAGAACTACTAGTTTATAGTTTGCTTTTATAGGGATACTAAAAACAAGTTATATTAATCAATGAGTTTTTAGTAAAGATTTTGAACAAGCTCGTAATAAACATTTACAAAAAGTATAAAGTCCTAAATTTATGTCATTGTTATAAGTGTGCAAATTATCACGAATAAGGGAAATAATTTTCTCTCTTATTTTAAGATTCGGGAGGTTAAAAAAATAATCGGCAGTTATTTTATATTTTTGCGATTGGTAAATTAGTGCGACAGTAAAACATGAACAGTTTATTTTACTGCTCAATATTTATATAATTACCCAGTTTATTATTTTTTATGACTAATTTTTGTTTACTTTACTGCAAATTTCTAACTGCTGAACTTGTCATTAAATATGCAGCATACAATTATTAATATTTGACGAGTCGCCTGACTACCACGCCACTGGTCATAATTTTTAATTTAATAAAACAATAAAAATATTCTACGCTTTACGAAACATAAGAGCACACGCTAATACTCGGGTCTACGGAGCACAGGCAAGTTATTTTTCTTCTATGACAGGATTAGATTTTTAATTCAAATAATAAAAAGGGGCGGGAATTTTTATTTTTTTCTAAATATGTCCAATACAAATCTTATTTTTTTTGCTCTACCTATTATAATTATCATATGATCAACAATATCGCTAGTCTCCCATGATGGAACGTATTGTGAATATTTGATGCCTCCGACTTTGTTTGCTAATGAACACTGTCAACCATAATCATTCGAAACAGAAATTTTGATCGCGTATCATACGCGAGCTTTCGGTGACGGAGAACATCGTGAGGATATTTTAACAGAAATAGTAATAAATAATATTATATTATTAGATCTAGTGATTTTTTAATCAACGTTCAAATCTGATTTATTGTTTTAATGATCGCTTACAATTAATACTTACTAAAGCCATTTATATCTTCTTGCTAAAGCCTAGTAGGCTAATTAACATTGGCTGTATCAAAAACTAAAATAGAGGCAGCTCTAAAGAAGAAACGAACACAACATCACCACATAAACCATAGGTTACTTTCAGATTCCTATAAAAATACCTCAAGAGCATAATTACTTTTTGAAGAAATACAAGTAAACAAAGTTGCTTTGAAAACTGATTTCAAGTTAGAAGAGCCGGTCGAGTTGCTGGCTCTGCCCGCGGTGAGGACGGACTATGGGCATTGCTTAGTAAAGTAAGTAGGTGTTGACTAACAAAGTAGGCTCAAAAACCAGCGCTAATTGCAAGGCGCCCTCGGGCCAAATTACAAGACCTTCTCGAGATTACGCCCGATCCTCTGCCTTTGTCGTGTCTTTTACAGCGAAAAAAATTTGATGTACAGTCAGTTTTCCTTTAATTGGTTTGTTAGCAGTTGCCGACGAGTTTCTAAACGAAGTTTCATGTAAACTTTTTCCCCACTTTTTTGGGACGTTGGTGATAAAATTGTAATTACATTTTGTGCGAGCTCCGGAGTGACGGGCAGTCAAGCGCAATCATTCTATTACAGTAGGTGTAAAAATTGTATTTTTCGATGATACTCTCTAACATTATTTCACATTCTTTGTCAATATGTACATAGGTAATTATTTAGGTACCTATTGAAAAGATGATAATCATGTTGTAAAGATATGGAAATTAATGCATCACTGATACTGTTTTCATCAATTTGTTAAGATTTCAAAAGCTCAAATAACACTGTTTATTTTCCGGGCCGCTGCCAATTTTGATGCAAATTGTCGGTGTACCCGAAGTTGTCTTAAGGATACTTTCTACTTCAGTATAACGAAAATAAAAGGATTAAGAAAAAATTGCTCAGTTTCTTATACTGGAGTCTTCCAAACTGGTGGTAGAGTAAATTGTATAGTTCATAAAAAGAATTAAAGAAAACGCGGCTTTTTCCCAAAAAAATTGAATGTCATGGCGTACCTTCAATAAATCCCCTTATCAGTCTCATCAGTCTGCATAAAATTTACGTCTTGTCACTTTGCTGCAATTTTATTGGTTAATAATTTGACAACGATAATCAAACTATCATGTATCGTTTTCGGAGTAGGTCCTCTGAATACAATGAGAATTATTCATTCCATTTATATTAAGTACCTATACTCGTATAATATTTCATAACCAAACACTAGTGCAAAATATATTAACAAAAAAGGACTATGCATTGAAAAGATAACATCCGGTTTATAAAATTCTGTCAAACCATTCGCATTCGGAAGTAATTAAATATGCCACATCGTGCAATAGCAATTGATTTAAAAGCAAAAGGTTTTGCTTGTGACATTAATGTATTCAATTAATGAAATATTTTTATTCCATCAAGAACGAAACTACAAAATGAATTTTGTCAAAGTGCCTGGGATTGCAGTGGGCGGTTTATGACCTAGGGCACCTTGTTATTACGGTACAGTAAGCAAAAGTAACGACTTGAATGTCTGTTAACATACATTTGATCCACATACTGAGGCTTGAAGTATACTTAGGTGAGATCACACGGAGACTGTGCGATTCGAGTAACTACGGATTTTAGTCGAGCTATGTTAAGTCTAATAAAGGTTCTCGCATATTCGGTCGGTTTGCAGCGATATTCTTTTTTTTTGCCTATTGTTAGAAGAAGAAGATAATGAACAGCTTCTACATAACGTTGGTCAAACAATAAATCGTAAAATATGAATAAATCTTATTTGTTCCCAGAGAAAGGAATACCTGCGCACAATAGTGCGCGTACACTTTAATGCGCTTGCTATAGCACACTGTATCGAGCCGCAGCGGGTCGGGGCGGGCTGAATCTCACGCAAACCAAAATCCGCGGCGGAATATGTGGCCCGCTGCGGCCCAACATAATGTGCGCGAACCTTAAGGGCGGTCACCAACGCGGTCACTGATAAAAACGTCATATACGTAAGGCACGACCTAACATACGGCGAAGCAACAAAACTGGGTCTATTTTTTTGTTCGTATGTTCATACAACTTATTTTGGCCTATTCTTTTATTTTCTTCATATATGACATAAGAAATGAGCGATAAGAATCAGCTGTTTCTTTCTTAGCGTTTTCTCCTAACAATATACCATCTGTAAGACAAAGATATAAGAAGGATAAGGGTTTATTAATTTGAGACCGTGCACTCAGAACATCTCCATCTTTTTTTCATTTACCCCTACTTTAGTAGACAACCAAATTTCCTCTTTGGGTTTCCTGAAATTACAGATTAATCAAATTATACATTGAGGGAGGGAAAAAGGGTTCTGTTGTTTTAATTAAGCAGTGTCAACGTTTTGAACAAATTACGTATCGGGGATAATGACATGTAGTTAAAGCTCATTTAATTATTTGTATATTAAATGAGCTGTTTTTCGCTATAATTATTATTACGTATAATTATTTTTTCATACCACCTGCTTGACAACGTCAAATTATAATTATGTCAGTATAACATTACCTAGTAGACTGTAATGATTTGTACAGTAAAATATAGTTCCTAGATATTTAAATTTTATCCTTATTCCAATTATATACTAGAATACTTCTGAGCAATTCAAAATTGTAAGCTTCATCTCATTAATATGAACTGAAGCAGTCAGTCAAAGCTAAAATTAGAACACTCCACCAGTCTGACAAGTGTAACCCAAAGTCGCTTGTGCTGACACTTCGCTTTGCAGCCGGAACAATTGAAATAGGCTTTCCAATTTCCTGCAAACTCTGTTCACGGAAATAGAACATTTTTATGATGTATTTTCAGCGGTGCCTACTTGTGTTTAAAATGTATATAAGCTTCATTTTTCAGACATAAAATCATATTGTATGACTTTTTAATCTAAGTACTGCATGAGTTTAGGATATATTCAAGTTATAGAAGAATGTCGCTAAGATTAAATTATGAGTAGTATTTATACTAATAAAGGAGTATACTATTAATATAAATTACTAGAATTTATTTATGAAATTTCGGTAAGTTTTATTTATAAGGAGCTATTTAGAATATATAATTTTATTGAAATGTATAGATACTGTATCCATGACAATAACTAACATTATGTCAGTGCTTTATTTTTGTATGTGTAAGTTTTATGTTCATTATTGGTGTGTATAATATCAAATCAATCAGTCCACAATTAACGATGTCAAAGAATTCGGTCCACATACTCACAGTTGCTAAAGATTTGGTTTGCCAAACAACAAGTAAGTTATTAAGGCGGTAAATTGGCATCAATAACTTGTATTGGATGAAAGTTTGTAAGTATTAGTTTCGTTACTGGCAATCACTGACTGCTCCTCTGAAAACTTGGTTAACTTTAGCATCAGGTTGAGGCGAGAAACTGTATTTCGACGAGTTAATTACACAGTATTTTTATTTTTATAAGATATCTGTAGCTTTAAATGGAACTGCGACGGTATTATCAACTTTTATTGCGTTTCAAGTTTGAAACGGAATCGTAAATGATGTCAGAACATATGGAAATAGTGACCTTTGACGGATAAACAATTAAATTTAGAGCAATTAGAATCGCTTGCATCTCTACCCATTCTCACTTGATACATATATCTATATTCTACAATGTCTAATATGAATGCTCGAATCGTTATGACGAAATCAATACCTATAAGTCTGTGTGAATAATTTCAGAAACGCTCAGCGGAGCGCGCTCTTTGTAATCCCTCTTGATTTATTATCCTTAGGGCAAATACTACCTTGTGCATACATTTTTCTTTCATGTCTTTTAGGGTTATATCGAGAGATAGGTATACAAATTATTTAAGTTGTAGTAAATAATAAAAAAAATGTATTGTAGACCACAATCCATTATCTAGCCTTACATTTGTTGAATATTAGAGGAAAGAAAGAAAGTGACATTTCATTGTCGTTCTCTTGCAGGTACTTACCATTTCGATGGAAAATCTATGATTTGCTAATTTCGACATTTTATTATAAATGTATTTAGAAAGGGTATAAGTATGTACTTGATTACTTTTACTGTAATTTTGAAGGCTCTTCGTTATCTCACAAAATAAATGGAATACACAAAGTGTCATTGATTGATCACGATATTAACAAAAGGTATGCGTCCATTGATTGTATCATTTGTCTTCTGCTGAAGATGAATCATTATTACTGGGAAAGGTCTCGTGTATTTATATAAATTTTGGCATAATATTGGAAAATGATTTTCTTTGTTTTACTTTCAACCAAACTGATTCTTGGTATTTGTGTTTCTACCATTATTTTTGTTTGAATTTGTAATCGTTTATATTACATAATCGTTATAAACATCAAACACACTTTTGAATCCAATTTCAATAACTGAAAAATATAAATCCAGATAATATTACATTAAACTTCGATGCAGTATTCATGATATTCCTGACGCAACACCCATTAACTCTCTTTCTTTTTTCCCTGTTCCCAGTGCTCTCTACATTGCCTTAATTCGACAAATAATCTGATATAATCCTTACGAGAACTATCCCTAAAAGGAATGCCAGTACATTGATGTCGTCAATCACTATTAATAAACGAACGTGACATACTTACTGAGTACATTAGATAATATACAAAGGGGAGATAGACAATTATAACAAACATAGTTTTAGTTCATGTTGACGGTTCCATGTGGCTGTGTTCTGAATACCACTTTATGTCGTAATAAGTAAGATATTAATTAGTATAGATTTATGAACACATCAATTTATTGATTGCCTCATATTTGTAAAATTAAACCGTTTGATTTATATAAGAAAAAAGCACATTTTAGTATTTCAAACAATGATAAGGGAAAACCAGATAATATGTGGTTTAACTCTGCCTGTGAATTTTTTTTAACTACGGAGAAATAATCGATGTGTTGTCGACCCTGAAGAGTAATCAACGACTTTGAGACGAATATATGCACTTTATACCTACTATTGTTTTGTATTTGTACAGCATGGTAACCAGAAGATAAATTATGTACATACATGATATATACATGAGTTTTATTTTTATGACAGATTTGTATGCTCTTGTGAATATTTATCTTCACTCTATACACCATATGATATACTTCGTTGACTATAATGAGTTGTAAATAAGTTTTATCTGCGTTCCCGAGAATTTTATGTTTTTCCGAGATATAAAGCATACTTAATAGGTTATATTCTAGGATATGAAACCACAGATACTATTACACCCTCACTCGAGAGGTATTTATTTATTGTAAAAGGGTACAAAACAAATTACAGACAAAAAAAAATATTATAAAAAAAAACAAAAATATACAATCACAGGGACAGGTTGTAACTCTAAACATGTACACACATACTATGTTTTAATTCTTTTTCTTAAAAGAAAAAAATATTATGACATTGAAGATGTTGCTAGTCAGTACCTAGTTACTTCAGTAAGCTAACACATTATGTACCTATGCGTTTAATTTTGGAAAGTATTAACTAATTACTATTGGTGGCCTTATCTCAATATGATATCAACCTGATAACTATTGTTTACAGCTTGTAACGCAAACCTATATCCATTGTTGCTCAAACTATTGTATTACAGTATCCATTAATTTAACGAAATATTTATTAACGTCATATTTTGTACAACGGGTGAAAAAAAAATATAAAAGTAAAAGTGTGTTTGTTGGTACGTCTATTTTTTAATGGATTGACATGATTTTTTGTATAGAAATAATTTAAGTACTGAAAAAGTGGGTATTTACCTATAAAGCATTTTACAGATTTACGGATATTTATTGTGTTATAATTTATTAAATCAATTTTAAGTACCTATACATGCATGTAAATTAAAACTGCAGGCCATTCACCATAAAGTAGATACTTAGTGGTGCTGTTCGAGTTTGTTACACGTAAAAGCAAATTGCGTCAAAGTTAAATTATGTTATAGAAGATATGAGAGGACTTTGAGACGATAACACTGTTTTATTATCTTATCAGAAAGAAAAGTTGAAGTAATTTTGTTTACGCCTACAATCCAATGAAGTAAAGTCAATTTCATCTTTATGTACTTTTTCATTAGAATTAAAACTTGTACGATATCCAATTTTGTCAAAGAACTGCTCGAAGTAAAAGAAACTCAAAAATGTATTTGAACATACAGAATGTGCACGTAATTTTGTCTTTTAAGCTCCAAAAGCAGTAGCAAATCAATCTAATTGATACTAATATTCTAAAAATGTTTGCTTAAGCCTCTTTCTTTGTTATATCAAATAAAGTCACTTATCTGATTAAGGCGCGAAACTTCGCTGATTTATTATGCATGATTTCCTAAGTGACGCACCTAATGATGTGCCTTTAGATGTGACGGTTTTATCCCCATGAAAAATATAAAACATAAAAAAGCAATTTTAACGAAATAAATAATGTATTGTAAATTCGTAGAACGTCTACGAAAATCGTAGCCTCGTAGCTTATTGCTCGAAGCTCGTACTTTTAGAAGTTGCTTTATTGTGAGCTTATTTTATTATGGCGTATGCGCTAGCATGGAGATTTTTTGCTACCAATCGACATGAAAGATTACAACAGGCATGTAACAATGAAAATTGTATTCTCATATAATGAGGGATTTCAATTTTTTTTCTGACACCAGATGTCGCTAGGTAGGCGTGGGGTCTAAACAATTGTCAAAATGTTTTAAAAATTTGAATAACATGATACGAAAATTCATGCACATTTTTAGGGTTTCGTACCTAAAAGTGCCAATGAAACCCTATCGAAATATATCTTTATTACTTATACCGTATAATTGTGCCGTATTATGCTGACAGTACAGGCTCAATGAGCTGCCATTTCTAATCCTACGCGGGTTATACAAATTGTAAGGTGAGTATATACGAGTTTTGTATTCTAGACACCGTAACACTTATTCTGTTATTATTAATGGCTAAGGTCCAAATTACACCAATGTCATAAAGCACTAACCTAAAGGTCAAATATGCCTATGTGACAGAATTTGTATAGATAATCTGTAAATTGCTAATGACTTTGGTGCAATTGGGTGTAAGAAGTCTGCGTTGACTTACTACCTTGATACTAGCTGTTCCCCGCGGTTTCTCTCGCGTTCCCGGGATTTAAAGTAGCCTATAACTTTCGGTGATAATGTAGCTTCCTATTAGAGAAAAAAAATCGAATCCGAACCGTAATTCCAGAGATTAGCGCGTTCAAACAAACAAACAAGCTCTTAAGCTTTATTATTAGTATCGCGAGCAAAAAGTGTTACTTTTGTATGTGCAGTACCTTAGCTACAAGGTAAATGGAAAAAAATATTGCCCCATTAAGTTTAAAAGACTTCTTGTGGACGGTAATAATTTACGGTCTGTTTTGTCCAAATAAAGAATGGCAATAATTATTCGGCATAAATTGAAAGTACTCTAGGGAAAGCTTGACATTAATTTTATGTCGTATTTGTATATAATATTGGCAGTCACAAACAATAATGAGGCAAATATTTACAATTATAGATTGAAGTATTACATAGCCATTCGCTATGATATTTGTATGTGTTTAATCAAATCAATATTGTTATTGAAAATATTTTGTCCAGCAAATGGCTATTAAATACTTCAACATACATATCCTGTTTGGCGTCGCCACCATTTAATACAGCTTTCCCTTTATAGTGGACAACCGTGTGACGTGCGGCATTTAAACGCTTTTGTTTCTGGGAACTTATTTAAAAAATTTCATGTGGAAAAACAAAGTTAATTAGCTAGCTAGCTATCAGTGACGTCTGTCAGATGGCCGACGCCCAATAGGATATAAACTCAAGAGATAAATAAATTAAAAACATATTTAAAAAGGAGTAAAATATAATACATATAAAACTACTTAATGTGGTAAAAAAACAGATATAAATAGCTTAGAGCGCGTGTGTCAACTGAGGAAATAAATCACGTGGAAGTAGACAATAATTTTGATGTACTATAGCAATATGAAGCATCCCTCATCGCGGAGCCAATTTGTAAGGAGAGACACCTGCTTCCCCGCAGATTGAAAGAAATGTCTGAGATTAGCGATACAACATTTTGCGAAGGAGATTTTAGAATTAATAACGTAGATTATGACAGAGTTTTCTTGAAAAGTACAATGTTTTTAAATGTAAAAGTATACTTACCAATTATAACATTCGAGAATGTACATCTGTAACAAATGAAAAGCAATTAAATGATTATGTTTAAAATAAAATTAAGATATGTGAAGAATAGCCCAGAATATTATTAATTAAATTTTTATAGATGTAACGAAATAATAATATAATGAGAGTCAAATACAATCTACTAGACTATAAAGCAAAAAATGTTATGAAAACTAAAAGTTCAACTTTCGGCAAAAAATAATAATAGTTACAAATATCTCGAAAAAAATAACGATAACGGAAGAAATGGTTAGTAAGGCCAGAATACATAGCCTATGACTCTAGCTACTCATCAGAGCATTTGGCACACGCTCTTCCTAATATCATGTATATTAAAATTACACACTTTAAACTTTTGTTCCATGTCTAAAAAGTGTGTCAATGCAAGAAATGTTTATTCACATTCATTTTCAAAGCAGACTTCATCAGCCGAGTAAAGGATCCGTAATGAATGTACTTCACTGATGCTCAAAAACAATTTTTAAATGCACTGACCTATTTTTAGCATGCGGTAAAATTTTGAGATTAAAGAGTATGGTTGTACCTATTCATGTTGGCGTATTTCGTGGTGTATCGTAGGTATATTGATCAATAAATCCATAAAGCAAACATACAAGTGGCGAATGAGCGGCCTATCAAATGGATGACCATTAGCTTTGTGAAGCGGCTTCTGTGGTGGTTCACTCCAGCTAATTAGTTGCCAGTTCGGCTGAATGCACGCTCTCCAAAGTAGGATTACATTTGTAACCATATTCACAATACAACACTCTGTGAAAACCAGAAACATGAATGGGATCAGTGAACGTCCAAATGACTACCAAAGTCGATGGAAACTGAAATATTGAATAACTGACAGTTATTTCAGCCTGAATGGGTTCGCTTTAGAAGCAAAAGGCTCTTTATTATATTTGTATGGTACTGAATGTTCAGACTGTCTTCGTTACGAATTGAATGCCACCATAGTGTCATTTGCAATTGTAAAATGTTTGTAGATCGCGTTTATTAAAATTTGCTTTATATACGTTCATGTACCTAAGTAAATTATCTGAAATAGCCATTAACCAATTTTAAAAACAAATTTGAGAAGTTAATATATCACGTATCGATACCTAATATTAATTACTCTTTATAATATCAATAATATAAAGGTAGGTATATTGAGATAAACACATTAGATTCATATTTGTTATTGAATGTGCATTAGACTGATTATTTACTTGAAATACCGTTTCTCGTTGTAGGTATGTTTCTCTAGAGAGCACGTCATCTTAATATATAAAAGGAAAGCGTGACTGATTGACTAACTGACTGGCTGACTGATCTATCAACATCTAAATATATAAAGGGAAAGCGTGACTGATTGACTGACTGATTTATCTACGCACAGCTCAAACCACTGGACAGATCGGGTTGAAATTTGGCATTTAGCTATGACGTAGGCATACGCTAAGAAAATGTTTTTGAAAACTCAATTCTTAGGGGTAAAATAGGGGATCGCGGGTGAAAAGCTATTTACTTCGCCATGTTTCCTTGGCTCAAAAACCCTATTTCTTTTATTTTCAGATGATACAATTGGACGATTGAATTGGATGTGAAGCATAGTACGTGAGAGCGATATTAGTTTGTTCGGTATACCTAGTCAGTTGAAATGAAAATGTTGTGGATGACTTTAATTGGTACTAAATATCTCCTTAACATCACTAAAAGTCTTCGAGTAAATTACTAAAACAATCAGACATACGAACATGACGAAACTAAAAAGGTTTTTTGTTTAACAAAAAAATACCTAAAAATCTGTAGAAATTAAACAAAAAAGTTTTCTTTTGCTCGAAGTTGACAAGTATACGTTGGTTGGGCTTGACAAAACCATAACATTCCAACATTGTACGTTCAAAACAACGTTGAATAAACAACAAGTTTTTATCTCATTCGCCGCCCTTTGTAGATAGCAGGGGCGGAAATAAATAGACAGAACCTGTTTGAAGTCGTAAAAAGAGAAACTGATGGATATACTTTGCTCATGTATTATTTTTTTCATGGAAAATATCAAGAAATGTATGTCTCATCCTGTATATGTTATGGATGTTAGCTTGCGCCAGCTTATAAGTGCAGTCATTTTATAGATAGTCCGCATATAATAGATACTCCGCTAGATTTACATTGCAGCGTATTTTGTCACTAAACAAAATTTATATTATTTTGAAATTTGTATGGAAATATTTTTGTGTTGTTTTCCACTCCAAAATATTTTTTTCATGATCTATATAAATCAATGCCCTTTCAGCCCTTAGTACCTTAGCCCTTAACCTTTCAAAATCACTCGGAATATTTGAAATTCCCCAAAAATCCATAAATTCGCAATCCTTTTTCATGCAAACAACGTGTGACGACAAACAATAAAAATCTTATAGGAAAAAATAAAGTCAGTCCCAAGAGATGAATTTGCATAATAAAGAACGGTTTTACGAAAGGGTACAGATACAAATATCTGCGCATAATCGAGCACTTTGTGGGTTCGTGGGGAAATTGAATTCTAGTTTGCTTGCAAGCTTGAGCGATCCCTAGCTACCCGCGGTCCACACTATAACGAATAATGCAGCATTTATAAAGGGACTATGAGTTATAAAAAGCTTTTTAGTACGCGTTTATAAAAATATATGACGTCAAGCAACGTTTGATACCATTTGCACAAAAAATCATAGTAATTTAATAGAGTGCTCAAAAAGAAGTACTTTTCAATTAAATGGAATCTGCGTCCCTATAACTTACCAAAATGTATTTAATTTTTCATAATTTATTAGGTACCTATGTACTAAAGGAAATAAATTCTATATAATGTGCTTCTTTCTGTATAGGCATTGTGATTTTTTTTTTATCTAGAACATGTTACTTTCCATTGATTAATGGGATTTTTTTTTGCAAAGTTATGAACTTCCAAGTCAATACAACGAACTTTTTTTGTCTGATACGATTTTACATAATAAAGTTACAAGTAGGTATCAAAGAAAATTATGTTTCTCAAAGTTGTAGATGGTAAGGAAATTCCAAAGTTTGCAACTGTTGAAAATCTACGTAGCTTGTTCAAAGTTGCCAGTTCACTTCACCTATACCCATTTCACGATCAAATCGGAACTTCAACACGACAATATACACAATATAACTTACTATTAAAACTTGTAGAGAGTCACAACGGGTA
The DNA here is from genome assembly GCA_963555595.1 of Tethea ocularis. NCBI lineage: Eukaryota > Metazoa > Arthropoda > Insecta > Lepidoptera > Drepanidae > Tethea > Tethea ocularis. The sequence goes on along the minus strand of OY741972.1, from coordinate 4,192,260 downwards.
AATTTCAGCAACTTTAGTTAGAAATATCTAAATCGGATTCGTATGAATACACTACCAATTTAGATTTAGGAAATAAAATGATACTATTTTTCGGACATGATGTACCTGAGATACAACAATTCTGTTGCGCAATACAATTTCGTGATAAAATATTAAAAATCGAAATGGTAGAAAATTTCAAACTGATAGTTAGGTCACGTACAACGTTATTCAACGTACTTTAATAAAAAGCCCAGGTTATCTTTGTAGGCAGTAATAATCAGTGCACTGGGCGCACTGACCTGTCATGTGCGATTTTACGCCGTTTCAAGTTTGAAACAAAACGCGCCCCTTGTAGAGCGCCGGGCTGCACGCACACATACACAATTTACGACACATCAAAGGAAATAACCGTTTAGAGATACACCTTTACGTGGTATAACTAACATTTTTGCGTGAATTTTTTTTTTTTAAGTAGCTACACGTTCTGTTGCAGTTACAAAACAAACAAAACAGTATTTACCCTTTTTTTTTAAATGTAGATAAGATGTAGGTATATAAGTTCTCATATATCAAATAAGTTTGGTAAGGAATCAAAAAGATATCTTGATCTTTTAGATATATAGGCAATTTTATTTTCATCAATGTTATCAACAATTTTAAACTCTTTAAAGGTATCTTAACATACATTAATAAAGTTTTTTCTTTAGTTCATATATATTCATGTGTATCATATGGAATGTGTTACAATGTAAACCCAGTTGCTTTTTATTTTTGATAATTTAGATAGAAAGTACCTAACTGGATTTTAGTGATTTATTTACTGAAAGTCAAAGCGGTGTGTCCCAAGTATTTCGATTTACATCAGCTGTTGTAAGCGGACATAATAAAGGGTCTGATAGCATCATTGTACCTATTCTGTCCTAAATATACACTCATCTATGGAAATTCGCCTTATTTATTACCTTATTATGCTGGACAGGCATCAAAGCAGTATTAACTGTAAAATGTTTCACGAGCTAAAATATGCGTTTAATAAACTACCGGATAGTAGGTACACAAAGAATTTAATTAAAAATTCATTTAGTGCGTTGCTAAAAGGATCTACATAGTTAGTTAGTCTAATAATTACATTTATAACAATATTAAATTTGTACAGCTATTCATGCGCCTTGATTTAATAAATTAATATTTTAATTGGTTTATTGGCATTGTGTTAAATAACAAACACTAATTAAATCTTGAAATATTAAGAAACCTGTGCTCAATTATTTTGTTAATGAAAATAAAAGAGAGACATAATTAAATTGTACAGGAAAATAAAATTCTAGGTCTTAATTTTGAGGTTTATGCACCGAAAACATTTTTGTGTTTAAACTCAAAGTTATTAGTTGCTATATGATGCAAATTTTAATGTTATTATTAAATTCGGAATAGGCTGTTACAAATTATGTACTCAAACTAGATCTAAATGAACGAGCAACCAAAAACGAATTTGAGATTCCGTATTCAAATTCACAAAATTTTAATAAATACCTGCTTTGGACGTGTTTTGTTTGTGAGATTTGGCGCAGGTTTCACGTTCATGAATACTTTATATTTCAACACACTGATATACTTCAAATATGTGTTCTGAATAAATACTTATAACGAAAGGGTATTATGGTGGGTACAAGAAAATTGCTAATATTTAAATGCACCGCTTATTGTTAATTTTTGGAAATTAGCGTAGTTTACCTAAATTCAGATGAGTTATATTTTCATTCAGTTCAGTTGTTAGATGTAAAACTATCTAACAAAACTATTGCAATGCACTATTCTGCGAATAATTAATTACTTACTCAAGTTTTGGGTCTTTAAGTATTTATTAGTTTTTGTGACGAAAGATTCATAAGGTTTTATGTAACCCAATGCCGAAAGATGAATTAATTTAGATAGGTAAAGCGAGAATGCCTTGAATTGGGTAAGTACTGTTATTATTATAAACATGATCTGTGAAACCAGTATAGGTATTAGGTAGTGATGTCGTTTATGTTGTTTACTCTTCATATAAACCTTATTGAAAAGAGATAGAACATTTTTAATGCTGTCAGATTAGTCCATGCCATCGTTATTTTTGGGTAAATGGTAGAGACCAATATAGATCGCGATCACCAATATAAATTCACGTTGAATTATGCAATCGTACTAATCTGACAGGACTAAAATATATTTCATCCCTTTCTTATATTTTTTGTTAGAAAGATATATAGTGAGATTAAATTTGTTTAGTTTGTAATCAATAGAATCGGGGCCAGTATATATATTATTTATCTATTTCTCGTTTTTTTTTGTTAAGATTTGCTGGCGTATTTCTTAACAAAAGCGGATATGGATGTAATAATCAAAGACGTTGAGGATAAAGAAGAACAGTATTGTGACAAAGATCTTTTGAACTTGTGTGGTAAAAAATATATAGGTATCAAAAACCTGGAATTCTTTCATACGTTTGGTTTAGATAGTTTTTAAATTACGAGTACATAGGTAGTAGATAGGTACAGACCTATGCTACCCTTTGTATTGTTTCGTGTTCTTTTATCATTTAAGTTAATCTTTTCAATGAAAAAAGGTCACATTGAGATTACGGTGAAGGAAACCATAGCGTAGTGGTAGAGTACTTAGTAATACCCGCGTGGCTGGCTATCACCCTCAGGTTGAATCTGTCACCAAGCACCCTCCGGTGTGTTCCGACAGATGAACTTGAGAGCCAGTTGCCGTCTAGGTTTTGTGTGCTTATAATCTACGGCCACATCACCACTGACCATGGTCAGATTGTGGTTAAACAGGCCTTTATATAGTAAAAAGAAAGCACCTTTGAGCAAATATCAACTGTGAGAGGACTTATGAAATGATCGAGAAACAACATTATGCTCTCTGTAAATGGCTTTTAGCGGAATATTCAAACATAAGCTGGCTTAGAGCTGATAAATCCGAGGATAGAATGTATAACATGAATACCTGTTGGTAGATATTTTAATACAAACATATATCATTATAACCAAAATGATGAGGAAGTACTTTTGTAAGAAATCTTTGCAAAACTAGAACAAACTGAAACTCTAAAGTATTCAGCTCAAGAAAAACAAAGTTATCACTAACTCATCATTAGCTTATTTAAAACACTTCGAGTGTGTTGAAAGGAAAATGTAAAAAAAGTAAAATAAATGTCGGAGATAGCAATTTATATTTATTTAGTTAAGCTGCTTTTGCTTTCAAATAAATACTCCTACATGAATTTGTATCAACAAAAGAAAAAGGGGAACAACAAAAAGGGTTTTTCGTAATAATAAAATTACTGGATAGCCGAGGTCACGGCAAACATTAAGCAAAACAGAAATAGTGGCGCCCGGCCTCACGAACGTTATAAATCTTAATTCTAATGTTGACGTAGATAGGGTCATAAGCGTGTAGTTACGTGTGAAGGCAATACAAATCTGATTCCGCCATTTCTAACGAGGTTGTTAGAGCAGTAACAGTCGTTAATCCGGGTCCCGAGCTTTCAACAGACTCCCTTCGACAATCACTACATAGTATAAAACAAAGTCACTTCCCGTCTGTCTGTCCCTATGTATGCTTAGATCTTTGAAACTACGCAACGGATTTTGATGCGGTTTTTTTAGTAGATTGAGTGATTCAAGAGGAAGGTTTATATGTATAATACATGCATAATATAGTAGAGAAAAGCTGAGAAAAACCGGGCGAAGCCGGGCGGGTCGCTAGTTTCATTAACATATCTCAACGCGTCCCACTTACACGATGATGATATGATGTTTACCAAAAATACAATAGACTTGTTAGAATAAGAAAGTCTAGCATTGGTGAAATAAAAGCCGGCAATAAAACCTTGAGCCTTACTTGCGCACCGAGAGGGTTCCGACCTTCCTAGGACGTATTCTATTTATTGGTTAGGGCTAGTTAAAAACTAGACCGCATAACTATGTTTAATTGTGAAGGAATTTTGAAGATTTTGAAAAAGTTGTACCTACTAGTTAGAAACATCGTTCTATTTTTCGTGTAATATTTACATCAGCGTCTATCAACTGTAATTATTTCAAGGATAAAGAGAGAATGGGAGAATATTATATTTGTAATTTTTCATCATGAGTCAAAAAGTAACAAAAGTTTATTTTTTAAATTTTAGTTTCGGAACCCTAAAAAGTATCTCAGAATCCTTTTTAGTCTAATATGATGTCGTAATTTTCTTCAGTGTTATTTTTTGTAGACTTCTCCTACTTTTATTTTTTACCTTTTTTTGCTTAAATATCTTTGTATGGTGGAAAGACGTAGTCAACATTATTATGTTACTTTTTTTGTTAGTACTTACCTACCTAGCTATAAAATACTGTTCTTATTTTGGTTCTAATGAAGGTTGTTTGTATAACAATTGCACTGCTGATGGGTAATGATGGGTTTATAATAGCTGAAATTAATATTGCATTTGGGATTCGAGTTGATGTTATAATAATACTTGATTAGGGTTGACTTGACTTTGAAACTTTAGCTTTATTATATTAAAAAGATCCTATTTTTTAAATATCGTCCTCATTCAAGCGAAGGAACGGACCAAACATTATTTCATAATGTATAGTAAACAAAAATACCGAAGTTATTTGACTCTTACTAACATACCTCGAATAATTATACTGTAGAAACCGTTACATTAATTACAGAAACCCATTTACATATATAAGTTCATTTAGAACATTCGTAAAGGCGCTAACAATGGCCACTGCTGCGGGCTATGAATTATATACAAATGGAACCACAGCAAATTATTAAATGCAAAGTCCTAAATAATTTGCTTACGGCATTCCTCGGAACGACCCTCGTCATACAAATCTTATATGTTAAAGGTGTAATCACATAGAGAATAATAATATTCTGGGACAATCTTCACAAAACTAGATAGCTATCTGGTTTCCATAGTAGATACAAGCTCTTTTTAACCGTAGGGTAAATAGCGAATATATTTACAACAAAAAATAGTATCATACTACTTTTTTGTTGTAAATATGTTTGCTGTACCCCGCGGTTCTCGAGATAAAACCTATATAGCACTGAGGCATAATGTAGTTTTCTATTAGGTAGTGAAAAGTTTTTCAGAATCGGTTCAGTAGTTCCGAAGATAACCTCACAAATAATCTTACATCAAAACTAACACAAAAAATTTACCTCTTTGTAATATTAATATAGATAATATTATGTACGAGTAACGCCATCTCTCGATAATGGTGTATTATTATCCACAATTGTTTATTCCATTTTGATGTATCCATAATCCATTATATTTTCATAATATTACATGACAACGTCTCGCAGGTTATTGACGCCCTAACGCCACGGTGCCTCGAACACGAATGACCGATGCACGAGTTAAAATGACAGCTCATTCTCAAATAATGTGGGTATAACTGAGATTAAGAGGACACAAGCTAACAATTAGTAGTGCCTTCCTATTACATAGTAGAAGTAAACAAAAACAAGTGAAGGCATAGAAATTTCACACAGACAAACTTCACTGTATTCGTTACTTTATGAATACTTATAAGGATTAAAAATACCATACGTAGGACTATAAAAAGTTAGATTAATTTAAAAACTTTATACCTAGATAGCTACCTAATGTGAAAACTAATCATAACTTTAGATCCCTGACATTTGAAAATACTGAATTAGGCCATGGAAACTGAGTGAGTATATTATTGCCTAAAGAGAAGTGCGGTGCGACTTTTTTTTTTCTGGAAACGACTAAAGTTGGTAGCCTCTGATTGGCTTCGGACAAGCGTTGTTATTCTATGATAAGTACCTACCTACCTACATATTTCTGCGATTAATAAATGACAAGGGTATAGATAGTTCAAAACGACAGTTCGTTATTTTATTACGTTTATACTATGGTTTTGAAATGAGATTCTCTCAATAATCAATCTTGATATTTTACTTTACTTTTCATTTTTGTGTGATAATACAAAACAAAACGTATAAATTAATTGTTCTCTAAAACACGTATCAAAGTGAAAATTAATTAATTGTAATTAATTTGAACTTGTTATTTTCGTCTACTTTAGAATTAATTAAAAGAGCACTCGATACAAAACGTCTACTTGTGAATGCCTTTACACTAACTGAAACATTGTTATGAAATTAATTTAAAATATTTTCGCAATGAAATAACTGGAATATTCATAAAATTTTCACTGTAGCTTTTGAATACCGATAAAGTAAAACAATGAAATGAAAACATTCCCGAGTATCGGTATTGGAGAGGTCAGTACGGTATCGATAGGTGTGTATACCTACCTATACAAAGAAAGGTGCATACCTATCTATACAAAAAAGCGGTGGAATGGAATTTTATAAAAAGCGTAACGTCGGAAAATCTGTTCCAGCAAACCATCCGATTGGCCAGGCTTGGCATAACTAACGTTATTTAAATTCAGGCATATTAGATTCATACATTTCTGAAGCCATATACCTACTTCATGTTATTTAAAAAAAAAACAAATTTTAATCATTTTAACAGAATATCTTGAACATTTTTATATATTATCAACAATACTCAACATAATAACCTTTGGATGAATTATATCACTAACTCATATTATTAACTAGCTGTGTCCTGCCTTAACAATAAAAAAATATGGAACCTACGTACCTACCTACCTACCTACCTACCTTATTTTTTATATTTTTTTTTATAATAAATAGAAGAATAACTTCTATTCGGCCGGAGATATCTAATAAATAAGATCGTAAAATCGTTATAAATGTAACCAACTATATATTGATTATATATCGACGCCAGTTTAAATTTTTATACCATTTTTGCGCTGATATCTAACTCCAACCGTGCAATCCGAAGATTATTGAAAAATGATCCGCAAGCCTTGCTCGAACTGGTTTCCAATTGGATGGAATAACTCGTAAATCTCTCAAGGATAGATTTGGAGGGAAATTCTTTTAAAACTCTTATAAAAAGTACGCTTCAAACGTATCCTGTATAAATATGCTTCCGGTAACAGCTTCCGTAAACGCAGTGCTATTTCTGTTTGAATTTCTTTGAAAGGAAATTTTTGATTGATTGATAAAAATATAACCCAAAAATATTTTTAAAGTAATTTATTTACCGCTCGCACGTACAACATTTTAGTTATAAAAACCCCAATATCCCAATAGTTCTTACCCCTAAAGCTATATTTACCCCATAAATTTTGGGAAAAACCCCTATGTTGGAATCCCTGGCGTAAACGTCCTAGAGCGCGCGACCAGACCACAGACATATAAATCTGCATCTAAAATTAAATTCGATTTCTCCTTGTTCGGTCCAAAGTGTACTATATTAAAAAAAATACATTATGCACGGGCGTGCATAAAGTAGGTACCTATGTCATTAAAGTACTGTTAGAACATAACGATATGAGTGTAGTTAAAATAGATACCTTGCTCTAATTAGTTAACAAAGCACGTAATATTCCTTTGAACGATGTAGGACAAAGAGATAAATTTATATATTCATCTTAAATATACTTTATTGATACCCAACTAATAGTCAGGAATATGTAAATACCACTGAAATATATAAAGGCTATATGAGTATCATATGTACAGTAAATTTGTTTGCATATTAGTTAGGCCGAAATAAACAGTCAATGTATTTTGAATGAAATATTTCAATAAATATAGTTAGCTCCAATGCAAATGATTTTGCAACTGTAGTGTATTACAAACCGATGGTAGAGCCAAAGAATAAATAATATATAGGGTAGAGCCAATGATAACTTTCTGCGTAGGTATATAAGTACCATATCACCTAAACGGAATAATGAGTTTTTAGTTTGACTGTAAATGGTCCCTCAAAAAGGAAACATGGGCACAAAATATCGTGCATATTGAAATTATTTGTATATGAACTAATACTGGAAAAAAAATGCGTTGTACTTAGACTTTTTGTTTATAACACAATGACAGTTCAATGGCATGTAAGTACTAATTTGACTGCTTTAAATATCTTCTATCTTTTTTCAATAACGTTTGTAAGAATTAAAAACTTTTAACAAAAAAAAAATAGCAGTAAAAAACATAAAATAATTATGTAGGAACTTTAATCTGTATGTTTTGAAGTAACATAAAAAAAAATCCAAATCGGTCCAGGAGTCTTCAAGTAATTAGGGAACATACAAAAAAAAAGATTCCGAGGAATTGTTAACCTCCTCCTTTTTGATGTCGGTTAAACAGAGTTGACGTGACTAATATTAGTTTTGTGAGTAAACAACAGAATTGGCAACATTTATTATTTTATTACAAAAGTTTTGAAGTTACGCCTAAGGATAAAGTGTAAAAGAAAACTTTTATTATTCTCGACTTGCCTTTCCACTATAATGAGATTAATTAAGTTTTATTACAGGCGACCTCGTCATTTGAGCGAAATACCACCATATTACACAAATTATAATTATATAACTACATACTAACTACCTATAGGCCTGTGTTGAACACTCTCCATGGCTAATGATGATGTGTAGGACCTAAGAGGGCACTTAAGGAAGTTAAAGCTGCTGAAGTACCACCAATTTAGAAATCAACCTTAAACTGAATAGAACCGAATTAAAAAAAATCGTCATTACTTTCAATATGTATTAATAAGTATAAAAGTTATAAGTAGTTTAAATGTATTGAGGAATTGGCAACTCCCCATACAAACCAAAAATTGGTTTACCATGAAATAAACATTATTATTTTAGTATGTGCTTTAATATAATAGCAATAAAATGTAATAAACAAGTATACATCTGAAAGCTTATACCTAGTTAGTTTAATTAGCTTAGGTAAGTATTTACTATTTAGGTATCCGTACAAACAAGCTATCCATAGTAACGGGTGATAGTCACCTTGCAAATAATCACCTCTATGCTTTTCTCACGATATTATTTCCTTTACAAAAGCACAAACAGATTAAAGGACTTTAAGCCACAAACACTTAGCACAATAGGATGTGAAAGACGTGTGCATAAGACGCAACCTCACACGAGTACTGTGGATGTATTCTATAAACTCTGCAAACACAAATACAAGCACTTTGTAAACTCGCTTATATATGTTCTTGACCCAGCACAGGAACTGCATTAGTCCCGGCAATGGTTCCCGATAACTGGCTCAGGTGCCACCTTGACCTACTGCACTTGCCCTTTACATACAAGCTGGGAAAACTATTTACGGAAGGACCCGATAATTGACTTGGGTGTATGTAAGAGCTAGCAAATAACGTTATCTCTGTAATAACTTTGAAGGCTCCACGTAAATATAGCTTTCTAGAGGCAGAGCGAAAATATTGTTGAGTTCTGAGTAGTTTTGCATACTACCGATAACCCAACCCACTTAATTTGGTTATATTTGGGTTGATTTACTTATTACACTTATCTTTTTCTAGTCAAGGGTAGGAAATATGTTTGAAGCAATATACTTATCTGTCAGTCTTAAAACGCTTTTATTGTGCGCACCTCAAAGCAACAATTCCTATTTAAGAAAGTTCTAAACATTTAATCAATCGTTAAATTAAAAGCCTTTAATCTGTAGCTCAAGAAAACTGTTAAGTATAAATAAACTCGATAAACAATAAACTAAACAATGTCAAACAACTTAGGAAAACGATAAAATTCAAAATCAATTACTTTCTTAACGATTTCATCGAAATTTATACGTAAATGGAATATTACATTGTCTGTACTTGCTTCAAATTTAGGTATAAGGCTGTTAATTTTTGTTAATATTGTTTTGATGGGACTAGTAGTTCAAGTATTTAGAAACAAAAACATTATTGTTACAATATTGTTATATGTGTATATTTTCGTTAATTATAGGTTACTAACGGTCCAGAACTTCTCTTTATGCCAAAAATCATGTCAATATGCTCTGACGCTGCGTGAAATAACACACCGACAAACACACTTTCAGATTTATAATATTCGTAAGGATTATCATACAATTTCACCTATATGTTTAGAATTTCAACATAATTAAATTAACACTCCTGGCCGCGCTATATCGACCACAACCCGGGCTTTCGACATGCCATTCCCTTGTAAATTCCCGGGAATTTAATTATCCGCCGATAATTCTGTGTCAGTTTCAGAAATAAGATCGCTTAACTGCCGGCGTATCGGTTGGTATTACGTACTACCCAATCATCAGAACAATGTTGTAATGTTGTCTACCAACCCTTCAACATCCTACATTTAGTTCATTACCACAACGATTCCATGCTTACATACGAGCGCCTATAGTAGGTATCTACTTGGGCTACTTGAATTCTCAGAAGGCATTGCTTTTGAAATTCTGTCCTTAATCTCTCCATGTGTCCAACCATTACCTAAATATGACTAGGCTCAGAAGCATCAGTTTGATTTTTAACGTTAAAATTAAATTGAGCTGTTGCAAATACTTATTTTACTGAAATAATGTTGTTGTTAATCAGTCCACTTTTTATATTGTTTCATCAGCAACAAAGAATGGGCGGAAACAAAAAAATATTTTTTCTCATGTATATGTCACCGGAAATGTATGAAACATAGGAATTGTACACAATTCCTGTGTATTTCTCCTAGGAAATTTTATTTCAATAATGATACTAGGAAATATATAATAAGAAGAATGTAATACTCCGATAGATATTTAGGAAATGTATGGATTTCCTAGGAAATGTATACAATGACGGATTAGATACTTTTCCGTTAACATATACATTATGCGAATTTTGATATTATTATGATAATAACTATAAATAACAATTTATACGTTAGCAATGACACAATACTAGTTATTCTGAGAAGATAGTCGGAATGGAAATGATTAACAAAATAAATTTAAATCAACCTACTTTTTCCGAGGAAAAAACGTAAATTTTAACAGTAACTAGAAAAATATAGCAACATTGTACACAAGTGTATTCATCTGTAAACAAATGACCTGTAGGTAAAAGTTTTTCCCAAAATGTTTCGGTTAAATCAAGGAACTCAATCTGTGTTGTAATTAGATGTCAAACGCACGGACTAATGGATGGTTGGACACACACACCTCGATTTAGTATATATTGTTCAGATTGTTTCAAACTACCTATGTAGAACCTTTTAATAACGTGTTTTTTTCCTACTTATATTATAAGTGTGAAACTTTGAATGTTTAGATATTTGTGATTCACTCATGCATCGACGGCTGAACGGAATTAGATGAAACTTGGCACACAGGAGAAGATAGCTCAGTGGTAGTGACGTCGGATGCCGAGACGAAGGTCCCGGGTTCGAGTCCTACAATGAGCTTGAGCTTTCGGTGAAGGAAAACATCGTGAGGAAACCATAGCACGGTGGTAGGGTACTTTGTAGTACCCGCCTGGCTGGCTACCACCCTCAAGTTGAAAATCTGTCGCCAAGCACCTTTCGGTGTGTTCCGACAGCAGCACTTGAGAGCCAGTTCCTTTCTAGGCTTTGTGTGCTTACCATCATCGGCCACATCATCACTGATCACGGTGAGATTGTGGTCAAACACAGGCCTATAAACAATAAAAAAAAAAAAACACAGATGTAAAAAGTACTCTATTTATACATTAATTTTTAGTCAGTGAATAAATCAATGAATAAGTTAGTCACGAAATAATTTTTAAACGTAAGCTTGTATCTACAAGTATCATAAAAGGTGCATTCACATTAAAAAAATTGCTATTGCTAATATCTTTCTCCCTCCCAAGAGAGAGAAGAGAGAGAACAATTAATTACTTATTATTAATCTAAAAAAAAACACTCCACAGATGTCAACAAGTTTTATACTAATTGTGTTTGTAATTTCCTACCCAGGTATAGAACAATAAGCAAGATGTAACATGAATTAATTCGTTCTTAGTAATATCTGGGATGTAAGCTCATTAATTAGTCTAGGATTAGATATATACTAATGATGCTAGAGAGGATGTTCTCAATTGTGACCCTATTTCGTAAATAGCCTTTTATTATAACGAAGATGTACACAGTGATTACTCTAGAGGAAAATGTCGTGTCTCGTAGGAGTAACTAATTACTAGTAAGTAGAGACAAAATATGTTTTGTCTCACAACTATCTATTTCGGGGAACTAACAGAGTAGGTAGGTAGAACAACGAATGAAAAGAAATTTTATTTGTTGTTCGATGTTTCAAATTTCAGAACTATTCTTACAGGAATGACGTGGGTGGCATTCAGGTTTCTCTTTGTGCTCACCTACAACTGCTGCCAACTGAGACAATGAGTTTTGACATCTGTGCATAATTTGCTTAATCTTAGAAGCTTTTTTTATGGGTCTTTTACGGAAAGGTTCAGTATTTTTGTAGTTAAAATCTTATAGTCATTCGATTTTTTTACATAAAGATATTAGACATGTGCGCGCGTTTTCTCGGGGCGGTCATCACATTACAATATTTATGAAAGCTTAGTATTATGCATGCTTATGTTATTTTTAATTTTCTGCATTGTCTGTTAGTCAGTGTAAAAGTTTTATTATGTAGATAGTTATGAACGTTCTATTATTTTATTTTGCTTCTCTGGTATTGAATAGCCCTTCCTTACTTCGTTATTATTTGGGTAAGAAGGTTGAAAATTTTAATGAAAGGGACCCATACTGTCTGTTGTGTAAAAGATTCAATGCCTGGAGACTTCTATTGATAACGGTCACGTGTTAGGGAATTGAAATGTATTGCAAAAATGTTAGGATACACATGTTGGTTTCCATTTACCCACATCCAGTTGCTTTTTGAGCAGATTGCAAAATGGAAGTAAAGGGAAATTCAATCCATTTGTTTTTTTCATCTAGCTTCCATCCAAAGCATCATATATAGCGCAACTTCAAAATTGTTCATTTCTTTGTAAGCCTGATTCAAAAGAAAAACTGTATTATGGTTAAAATTGTAACCTACCTTGTTTATCAAACACAAGCTGTTCACCGCGACTTTATTCGCGTTCCCGGGATTAAAAGCCTATAAACCTTCGAGGATAATGTAGCTACCTATTAGTGGAATAATTTTTCGAATCGGACCAGTAACACCAGAGATTAGCGCGTTCAAACATACAAACTTTTCAGCTTTTATTAATATAGATAATGAATACATATGTGAAAAGAGAGTGACAAATGAAAAGACTTAAATAAATATGAGATGAAACCTCTGTTCTATACTGGCCTTCAAAACTTAGTACACTTAGTTCAACTTAGTGAACACACTTAAAATTGGAATAACTAACTTTTAAAGTACACAAGATATTCGCAGGCGAACTAAAGTAACCGACATAGCCCGAAATCGTGTAATTTTTTAATTTTATTCATCGATGGTATTTAGGTTATCTCAAAAAGTCCTTAGTATTTTGTAGAACGGCCACCATTGTACTAAAATCTTAAAACCTAACATAAACTGACTGAGTATGACTTGAAAATAATTTATCAACGTAACTTGAACTCTCCTAGAAATTATAATCCTTGACATGTATTGGAATTGAAATCTGCCGGCGAATTCCATGCACCAATCGTTTTATTACATGCTCCATCTCTTATAATCCAATTAACGGTTTGCCTGTAGAAATAAAATTATTAATTTTAAATGCAGCTAGTACTTTTTTTGTATTTCAGGCACATAAAGGTGACTGTTGAAGTCCAACAGATTTTCTGTAATATTGATAATTCATAATAAAAAGTAATAAGAATTAAACAAAAATCAGTAGAAGTTCGCCATCAAAAAGTCTCGCTCCGTAGGTAGACCATAGCTATTAAATCACAATTATAAATGTTGCCAATCTTAAAGGAAATCTAGGTCTTCTCCTTTTCAGGATATACCTCTGCTTATATTTATTTAGTTAGCTTTGGAAATATTCATCATATCTGCCAAAAGACGGCGTCCACGGCTGGACACCCATCCAGGTCCATCGTAAGCGACCAATAGTACAAGCAAACTATTAATTTTATAAAATTAATATCTTTAAGGAGACTGGATAATTGATATAATACCCTAAACAACTAATCATTAAAACATTTAAACATGCCGGAGATATGGGCTGTTTTTTTATGCCGAGAACGCGGGTAAAACCACTGGGCGAAAGCTACTAGAGAATATATTATAAATTATCGATTTAAAAATAAAAGCTCATTCAAAGTTAACACAATTAGGTATAAATCAAAATTATCGTGCTTTTTACCTTAAAACGGCATCAAATTGAGACTCTCTTGAACTTACTCGGATAAAGCCGTGTTCACATCTGCAACATTACTTGTTTCATTTATTTATACGAACACTTATGTTAAAGAATATATAGAAGGGTACTATAAATAAACGGAATTCTAACGTAATTTATTCTATACATTTTGTAAAGCTTATAATTGTTACACTGTAGTATGGTACATTAATTCTTCTTCAAGATTTATGCTTACGACAGACATTGATAGACATACTAATTCAAATATTCAACAAACTAAAATGAACAGTGTTTTTCTATATTTTATATAAACTTGTTGATCTTTTCTTATCACTAAACTAAGTTTCAATTGATCCCGAGGATCAATTACTTATAATGAAATAGGTAAGTAGCTTCTGTCTGCCATAAATTAAATATTTAGCTTATTAACTTTCACTTGCTGAAACTTGGAACCGTCAAGAAACTTAATTTTGTTCTGGTTGGTCTATTTTTCTAATTCAACTTTCCTCGAGAATTAATTTGTGATTGCGTTTTCACATTTTCCAGGTTTCTTAATTATAAGATACTAGCTGTTCCCTTCGGTTTCACTCCTGTTCCTGGGATACATAAATGGCCTATATCTTTTTCCATATCATAGGCTATCAGCTTGCCAAATTTCAGCGTGATCGGTTTAGCAATTTAGGTGTGAAAAGGTAACAGACTAACAGACGGACAGAGTTACTTTCGCATTTATTATATAGTGTAGAAGTAAGGGCTTCATAAGTATATAATTATCATAAGTTTCGTAAGTATTGTAAATATAACTTTGCTTCATTTCATCAATTTTCAAACTAGAAGAAAAAGAAGTAAGTATGTTCATAATGGGGAACAAAATTCACTAAATAATTGGCAAAATAATAATAAAACTAAGACGTATGATTAAATAATAGGACATACAATTTATGAATTCTTTCCAAGTATTTCGGTACATAGTTAAGCATTTTAAACATTGAACGATTTGACCTCAATTCGAAGAGGGTTTTTGTAAAATCAAGTGGAAGGTACTTGATGAAAATACGAGTCGAGTTGTTGGTAAGTATTAAGTGTCTACGTGCTACGGCCTCTACGAACGTGTAGGTAGCACTTTTAGTAATTTTCGTAGGCCAAAATATTATTAAGTAACACGCTTCAATATAAAATAAAGTTTATTTTTATGTTAATTTTTCATTTATTACCGGGATTGGCAATGCTTAAAAAAATGTTACACGCCATTTTGTGTTTAGATAAATTAAATAATAAGGTATAAATTCGCTTATAAAATGAGTAGGGGGATCCATACTGATCCTTCCATCCTTAAGGATATAACATGATAGACTATATAATTCAAACGCGATAAATATATGAGTATAGTCTGGCAATAATTCATACGTGTCAATGACATTTAATAATCCTTTTTATTTTTCACACAATTTATGACCTCGTTTGAATTATAACGGTTACGCGGTTCTAGAATCAATCCTCGTATGAAAGGAGAGTTTATTTTTATCTCATTCAGTTGTTTTATTTATTGAGGATTATATTACCTATGTTCTTGAGCTGGAATGGGAAATGTGATAAATGGTTTGGCCAGCGAGGTCAAGCTATATTTGCAACGGATCATTGGTTAGGTTTCCTATGACCTCTGGCATAGAGAAAGTATCAATCATTATGTTGGTACCAATCAATTTAACATTATCTCGGGTATGTAGTAAATAAGTAGTGACAAATTATGTTATTGAATTATAAGTGCATTCTCACTAATTATATAAATTAGAAAGATTCGATGTTTGTTGATTTTTGATGAATTTTGATGAAACTTGGCACATATAGATAAACTACTTTGGATAACCGCGTAAACCGCGTAGCAAAAATAGCCAGGATATATGTCTATTTATTTGTAATATTTCATTCAAATCTGTTTTTTTAGCCGCATACATTCGTCCGTACATATAAATAAAACTTTTACATTTATAATATTAAGGAGATGAGATAGTTTCAGTTAATAAATAACCGTTATCGTTTTAATATTTTTTATAAGTATGTAAGCTAACCAAAATAGCAAAAAATTCTCCCTTCGATTTTATAGACCATATTTCACACTTCCATCACGATCATTCGGAAATTACTTCTCAATCGGGCAGCACTCCTCCACCATTCAGATTGAATGACAGTTTCCGCAAAAGGAAGCTAACCTGATTTCACTTACATAACATTTTGTATTACGATATTCGGAAAGTGAATCATTCGAAAAGGAACTGGCAGGCGTATCGATAGATTGACAATCGAAATAATATGAGAGAGAAAATCAATTCGTTGCTGGATATATGCTATTATGTTAACTGAATTAAAGGAGTTACCGAGTATTTTCCGATGAAGCCTGCATAGCAACCATTCCTTTCAGCTTAAACTTAATGGTTGAACTGGTTTGTAAATGTTTTATGAATATAATGTTGGCAATAAAATATTCATTTATTGTTGTATGGACTGTCATAAATGTTTTTGGACGAAGTAAGTATTCTATTTTTTATTCAATTTAGGGTATCAATCAAAATATTCTCAAAAGGTATAACGTATATGTGATTGTATATTTTAAATGCATAAAATATATTTTTAGATAAATTTAATGAGTTATTATTATGATATATATTATCATTAATTAAATATAATAATTATTAAGTTCTGTTTGTCAAAGTAAGTCTGATTGTTGTTTATCCTTACATGGTCAAAAGTATTCTCAAGTAAGTGAAATTATGTAATTTTTTTTTGAGCAAATAAATTTAACCATAATTAAATTGTAATGGTAATGTTATGTTATCGATCAAAGTAGATTTAATGTAGATTTAATCTCTAAATTTTATTTTCAAAATAAGTATACATTATGATAACCTCAAATAATATTTTTAATATATAGTACCCAAAATATTAGGACGAAGGACAAATCACTAGGTACACCTAAATCCTTCGACGGTAAACTTGATATGTGGGGGCGTTATAAAGATTCTTTAGCAAGTCAGCTGAAACATACCACGAATAAATCTTAGGAAGTTGGTACTCTTACATACTTTCCGGATTATCTTTAGGGGACGTTTAGTCCGAGCTATTCAAACACTTTTCTTGACGTATTTTGAAGAGATTATGGTATTGATTTCAACAAATAGCTTTTTAGACGTATTTTGAAGAGATTAGGGTATTGATTTTATGAAATAACTTTTTCAGCCACACTGGCAGCAATATTCACAAATACTACGACTACGTTTTTACGTTTTTTTTAATGGGTAAATCACGAAGTAGTTTATGAAACTGTTGCATAATGGGGGTAAATTAAACACAAATGTTTTAATATTCAATTATGTGCAGTTTCATACACTAGTTTATTTAAACTACTACATTTGAAATACTGACAAATTTTGTCTCCGTGCAGAAGCATGCAGACCGCGCCTTCAGACACTGGAACCGGCATTAAAATTGTAACACCGCTGTTTCTGACTCGGATTTTCAATCTGACTTTCGAATTGAAACTGTATATAGTGCACAAAAAAAATGGCACGAATGCCTTCAGATAGCCGGATCAGACTATCGGATGGAAAAATCACATAATTCCCGGCCTAATAGAAAAATAAAATCTGTAGGTAGGTACTACAAAAGAATATAGGTAAGCTTTTTTGTTCATCTTCATCATCAAACCACCGTGACACCATTATATTATATTGTCTACAAATATACCTAATTACATAATGTGTAACCTTAACTTTCAGATCAATTGAACATCGGGAAGTGAGTCAAAATTTACTTACAAGATTCGACCTAAACATACATAATTAACACGACAAGTAAAATAAAAGCTTGTAAAAAACAGACTTGTATAGTTATAATTTTTTATGGAAAACGGCGCGCTATTGCTTTTTTCCCCGCGCCGCGGTAACGCTCAGGTGTAAATAAAGGCACTGGTAAAACCGCTAAACAGTTTATATAAAAAATATAATAAACACAATATTATGTTTTGACTACGCAAAATAAGGTTGTTTATTGAAAATAAAAAATATACACGTACACACCTTCTTTCGAAATAAAACCACACATTTTAACATTAGGTCGCTCGCAAACTTTTGGCTGTTTACTTCTGGTTCATATGAAGTCAGCGGTTATTCAAAGGGAATATTTAACGAGATTACCTAAAGTACCTACGATGAGGTTCTTAATGAGATCATTTGTACATATTTAAGTGAGTTTCGGAGAACAAAATAGCCACAAAAACTAAGATGCTTGTAACTGTAAAATCGTAACATTACAATAAAGCCACTTACCAATTCATATACGGCTTCTTCATAACCTCTGTAACAAAAAAGAAACAATAAATAATAATGCCTCATTCATCAAAACCAACACAAAAAAGGAAGAACAACGAGGAAACTGTTCCTCATTTTATTTCATTTTGAAGCTCTAATTAAACTTTGCTTCCGAATCGCAAAGGGTTGTAACGTAACTTTATGAAAAACTCAATCAAACCTCAGTACTTATTGGCCTTCGGAACCACTCCTGCCCAGTGTCCATTCAGACCCACATCAAAACCATTGTTAGTGGCCTTTTATGAGTAAATTCAATATCCCTCCGCAAACTTCTATTGATCTTTTAGCAGCCATTCGCTTTTCGCCATACAGCTATGGTCGTTTCTTGTTTATTCTGAGAAGCCTGAATGCTCTTTAAACTTTTGCGGTTTCTAAAGTTATTTTACGAATAATTACTGTTTATTTTCAGAGAATCATTGGTCGCTTTTATTGATTTTTTCGACAAAAAAGAGGAAACATTTTTTATTATTATGAGCTTTACGTTTGACTTTGTAAGCAACGTAATATGCTGCTAAAATTGCATACAAAGCCTAAAATGAAACCTACAAGCTCAGTTACTGGAACAGGACCATATGCGTTTGTTTGAACGCGTTAATCTCCGGAGTTACAGGTCCGATTTAAAAAATTCTTTCACTTTAATTGTCTACTAAAGCTACATTATCCCTGAAGGTTATAGGCTACTTTTTATTCCATACAAAAATAGATTATTTTCTCTTTATAAGTAATATTAGTGACTACTGAAGTGAAGCTTAGGTCATATGCTATCTAGGTTCAAGTTCACTGACTAGAAAAAGGGTCGATTTATTAATATGAAATAATATACATACCTATATTATAAACTAAGCACCTGTTCTAATTGGTCCTAGACAAAAGTTAAATAATAGTTTCCAAATAGCCCCCAGTGTTTACGTTCAACAAACTTTACCTAAACTAATTCATTTACTTAACAAAATATGTCTATAGTTAGATCTCGCTCAGATATTCAGACTAATCTTAGTTTAACGCTTACTATTACAGGCCTCAGAAACAATACTCATTTATTATAATAATCTGTTTAAGTGAGGCGTTTATAAAAGCGAGCTGGCAAGAAATATGAAAATATTACCTAAATAGTCAATTCACAATTTTGAAAGGCTTCCTAATATGCACACTTAGCCACTATCTTTTTTGTATCGTGCAGATCACATCAAGCTGATTCATGTAATCTCATTGAATTGCTGTACTCTTATAATTCGTATTCTGTTAGAATAAATATAATATATAAAATAGTACCAGTAATAACGCCAATACAGATTAAAGAAAAACTTAAAAAACAAAAATAAATATAAAATGTCATCTTAATCGTTAGAGCCGTTTCCGACATACAAGAATCGATAAATGTATACGATTATACAATCAGTAGGTAAATAAATATATAATACAAGAGTTGCTCATATAAAGTTACATGATATGATGCCTATTATTTTTTAAACCACTGTGTAATGTCTCAATGTTTAAGGCTTTAAATATTCCTACATAAATCCAATCTGAGAAACAAAATAGATTTCGGAGAAATTCGAGGGGATAGGTGTGTTTGCCTTCACGATACAATAAGCTTGTTTCTATATAAGGTCTTGTTTATTATGGTTGGCCAATATTTATTGTTTTATTTATCGTTTAGAATTCTGAATAGCTTAATATTATTGCTCACTATATTTCTTATAGCTAATTGCCACAATAAATTAGAATGTGATATTTTACGTTTCCTTTGCCATGGTCATTTTTTGTTATGTAAAATGGGCTAACGTTTGGCCTTCGACTAAACTTAGAAGGAATTATGATGAGGTCAAGGATATAGCATCCTTGCCAAGTAGTATTTCTTGGCTCTGGCCTTGAAGACCATTGCAGTATTATAGTCTAAAAATCACATTATTTATCCTGAAAAGAAATACCATTTTCAATCATATAAAATGTTGCCAAGCCGAGACCATATGGTTCACAATAAAAGTTATCAGATCTGAGAAATATATCTAGTTATGTAATGCCCTCTTGGTCACTGAAAATTTAGGCTTCTAGTTCTTTCCACAACTAAGTTAGTTACAATGGGGTCGAAAATGGCTCGAATGGCTTCGAGAAAATAATGGTAAGTCCGTGCCTTTTTTTGCTCGAATTGGTAGGAGCACTTTCATGCCTCTAGATTAAACGTGTTTTATGTATTTCAGAAAATAATTTGTTTATAAAATCTATACTAATGTACAAACAGAACTTATATAACATGACATGTGGACATATCTTTCTGTCTTTCAGTGCCTAAGGGAATAAGGCTAATAGAATTCAAGGTATTCACTATAAAACCAAATAATGTGACTCCTTGCGGTCTGGACCTTACTCGGATGGATAATGGTCTACCTAAACCAACATTACGATTAGACACTTTCGGTACAGAAATTTACCAGAAATGAATTTCACGCACGGGAAAAATAAAATTTCTGTAACGAAACTCTTGTCCTAAATTATAAGAGAATTTAATTAAGGGCAAATCCTAAAGGTTTGTAATACTGAGGGGAGCAAAAGACCAATTTATACAGACCCCTGGTGCCCCGTAATCGGATCTTTCTTTCGTTATAAAAGTAAAAGAGTGAGACTACCCATCGGTGGTTTACGTAAGAATGGTGAACACGTATTTTTTTAGATTTATTGGTCTTACTATAACGCGGCTACCTGAGCTGACAACTTTTATTAGCTATTACAACAAAAAGCAACTCAATTTATACTTTACAAAACGTGAAAAAAATAAGGTTGTTGCTTTATTGAGGTTTTCATAACTTTCTACATCGCTACTTGGAACCTGGAATATTATACCGGGTATAAGGGACAGCCGACCGAAAACTCAGGGAAAAGGTTACACTGAATGCATATAATAACACTATAGAAATCAATTTTGTCAGAAGTCATCGGTTACAGATATCGTATTTTTTGAACGCGCAATGTAGATACGTTATAACGCTATCACTATACCTACCCGACTCGTGCGAGAAATTACCTCATTCGTGAACTCATACAGCTGCTTGCGTCTTGCGTAGGTATACCTACGTAATGATGATTTGAATTTTGAGTTACATTGCAGTTTTATGTCTAAATTAGTAGTTACTGTTTATGTATTTTTAAATTAGGTTTAGTTAGACCAGTATAATGATTTTATAGTATAATCAATCCTTAAGTTCTGAAAAAATATCGTATAATTCATGAAAAGATCGACGAAAAATTCAAAGTCTGGGGTCTCCAGAATCATGATTTGAATCCATGGAATCAGTTTTCGGTCGGCTGTTCCTTACACCCGGTATTAACCTCTTATAAAAGTGAACATCAGTTATCTAAAATGACTTGAATTTTCTGTAATGCGTTTTCTTTATAGAATGAATGTTAATGTAAACCATATTTACAGATGCAATCGATCAAAGCCTTGGTCACAACTCTCGTCGTAAATAGAAACAGAAAGTCCTTTGATCTCCCTTCACGTTGAACAAACTTTAATAAATGATTAAAGTTTTTACTCTGACATTATGAATTGCTTTGAAGCGTCTGATATAATTTTCGTGTAAGAAAATATCAAGTTTGTCGACGGCAAACGCATTGTTTTTAATCTATATTATACTAATAATAAAGCTGAAGAGTTTGATTGTTTATTTGTTCGAATGCGCTAATCTTTGGATCTACCAGAATAATCCGAAAAATTCTTTCACTATTAGAAAACTATATTATACCTACAGGCTACTTTTTATTCTGCGACTGCGAGTGAAACCGCAGGGCATAACTAGTGAATAAAATACATAAAAGACATATGGAAATTACATTGGATGGATATTACAATATTATTTGACTAGATTATTTAATTTTAAATGTTAAAAATCTTTATGTGAATGAGGTCCCTATATATGTATCGGTAAACTACTTATATGTATATAGGTACCTCAATTAAGAAAGCTTGTCGTAATTAGCCAAAGTCTAACTATACTATTTCTTAATCGCACATCAAACAGTTTGAGGAATACTTGTGCTTCAACCACTAATTCCTACCCTCCATTGTTTTGCTTCTCTGTTTCACAAACAATTTGATCTTCCGTCATGGTAAACACAAATAAATGGCGACACGTATCCCGCCTACAACTACTATAATAGGCTGCTAACTAATACTAGACTTATAGGGTTACTAAAGTTTCATGTGGTGAAAATGTAGGATTTGCCAGAGTCTGCTAAGGCTGCTTAATGGTGATCCTACTCAGCGTTAACCATTATGCAGACTTTGCTTAGCTTAAAATTCGGGTTAGTTTAAATAGAGGCTTTTGAACGCTACATACATGGATCCCTAAAATAAGTAAGTTACAGGATTCTTTGCATAATAATAGCACAGTCTAAAAAACAATAACTGTGATAATAGATCAAAAGTAAAATAAAGGATGTTCGTAATTAATTGAAGGGAATTTATACCTATAGATAACATTTAAGTAGGTATATTATAAATAAAGGAATAAAAATATTTGCGAAAGGAAAGGGACAAATATTACTGAGAAATAAACATCTTTCATTTCAGTTGACGCTACAAAATGCTCTTATAGGTCACTGTTGCATTTTCTAAGACGACTTATATACCTTTATGCAGTTAACCTTGGACACTCCAGTATGGTTTATATTTAATAAAACTATACCTTAACATTATTATTTTAAGTTTCATTTTTATCATTCTGTATAAACAAACTGATTTAAAAAACTCTACGAAAACAGAACGAAAATCTTATATAGATGAAGCATTATCGAGCAAAAATTATATAGGTACCTAGATATATGAGGTAATTTCCCAAACACAAGATTTGCTAGAGAACTAACTTGATCCACCAAGCTTAAATCGCATTTACATTTCAAAACGCTCTAAATTCCACATTCGAAATCAGCTTATTCCATTGAGACAACTCTGGGAATGACATTTACGACACTAGTTACCTAGTTAGTTAGTGTATCGAGATACCCTGCTGATTATACACTTAAAAGGATGTCTGGTCGGTCGGACGATTCCTGTTGTGATCGCAGCATCGAGTAACGACGAAGTGGATTTAACCAGTCACCCGATGCTGGTAATCTTCTGTTGAGAGGTTTTCCGAATACGAAAACGTGTTTTGTTATTAAGATTATAATGTTGGTTCCGTTTACTAAAAGCTTGTTGTTTATTTTTCTTGTTGGACACTTAGATGACGTTGAAAGAATAATCTAATAGCGGTGTCTATGGATGGAAAAACTGAATTTGTTTGTTCCTATCTATTATAATCATCATATTTAACTTAATGTTAGAAAAAACTATAACTAGAACTAACTAAATATATAAAATGTTATCATCAATATTAATTTCAAGCTTTATGGCAGTTCTATAAATCTTAAATCCCATGCTAAGCTATTTATTCACAATACAAACCTACGTTTTATTCAGGTATGATTCCCTGATATACTTAATCCATCGGAGAAGCGATTACTCGTACACAATTTTCACTTGAACAGTTTCCCACGCACACATTGGCATACTGACACACACTTAGACGTAACATTGTGTCAGCGCTAATTTTAAACACATGTGCGTTAATTTTCCAAACCAATGAATATGGTACGATAATCCCGTTTACCTATCATGAATAAATCGACAACACTATGCAAAGTGAATTATTGGGAAACGATTTTAGGTATAAGCCTCATTCTCAGCTGTATACAATATTGCATATCGGATTGACAAAAAAACTTATCGATCGTGTTAACCAATATTAATAGACCAACAGTGGTACAGTATGACACAACTTAGATGTAGCATCGGCAAATCGTTTTCGTACACTTCACTTCCGATTTACACAACTAATAAAAATCATTCAATAACGCGTCATTCAACGTTCAACAAGATCATTTGCGCCGATCATTTTTTAACACATGAGTAATGTTGTAGGCGCCCTCTTTTCAGGAACGATAGATTTTACGAATTTTGCCGATGCTTCATCTAAATTGTGTCATACTATACCTCCCGTAATAATTCAAGCAAAACCAGTGAGTGTTGTGGGCTTGCTTGCGACACACAGATTACTTATTCTTGCATTTTTCTAGATATTTTTTTTTTTGCAGTAGAAATATGCAAGTAAATGTCCCAGTGTTGATAGTAAATAGTAATTTTTAACATCAGTAATATCAATATAGAATTTTAATTTTAAATGATAAGATACACGACATAATAGTAGTTTATGATACTGTTGCATAATAGGGGTTATTAAATACGAGTGTGAGTTTAAGTACTGAGCCGTAGGCGAGGTTCTTAATAGTATCACACGAGTTTTTAATACCTAATTATGTGCAGTATCATACAGTAATTTATCTAAACTCATCTAATAATGTAATTTAAAGGTAAAAAATCGATAATATTTTGTCATATGTTTTCATGACTTACGGGTATCGATTATTCGCTATTTCCATTACCACCTCCACAATAGTATCACTGCTATTTTTCTATCATTTTTGGCCAAAATAAAATATGTATCCACAAACATTAATCATCATGGCGCCCAAATCCGTGTGGGGAAAAACTCCTAAGTTGAGATCTCTACCGCATACGCGACCACAGACAAAGTAAATTTGCATCTAAAATTGAGTTGATACTGATTGATTCCTAATTGTTTAGTCCTGATGTCTGGCCACATATAATGATTTTTTCTTTATTATTTCGTTTGACAAGTTGACTGACAGTAATTGAAGTATTAAAACCCAAAAAACATTATAAGTGGCCAGACATGTCCAACTACTTGTACTTTAATGAATAAAAGTTATTTTATAGCATTATCTTGGGAAGAAAACTGTCCTATAATATAATTTTTTAATTTCATTATAGACGGGTGTGCATAAAGTGGGTCATTAAAGTATTGTTATTGATTTCATAATTAGAACTTTACGATATGAGAGTAGATAAAATACTTTTCGGAATATAATACATAAATTCAGTACTTGAGAGTATCCCTAATCACTGGTAAGATATTTAAATATATACCATTAGAGAATAAACATCGTAAAAGATACCTTTCACAAAAAATAAGATGATTGAAAATACAACAATGGTCCGCCTTCGTTTCAGTTGCGTTTGTTGTACAAATTATAATACATAAGGTTTTACCTAAGAGGAAATCAATATAAGCTCCCACTGAAAACAGTAATATAATTTTCCGTGACTGATAAAAAAAGATTTATGGAATGGGAAATTTTCCTGCTTTTGTTTTTTGCCTGTTCTCGCAACTTGGTTCGAGTTAATTTGACGTCAATTTAGATTTTTCATAAGTAAAAATTATCTTATGAAGCGGGATTTACGAAGAGTCTTTTTGAAGAGCAAAATAAGTGACATTTCTCATTATCAACGGAATGAAGTTTAAATAATGTTGATCTTTATTCGCTTTGTTGGTCGGTGGTGAAAAAGTCGATCGGAGATTGTGAGTTCAATTCTCAAGTTGGACAAGGTACAATTTTTAAACTTATACGGCTACATTTTATGTTATTCTTTGGTAAAACGTAGACAGTATAACAATATAAATATGATTAAGTATTAATTGGAAGCTATATATTTAATACAATACCTGTGTTTGACCACAATCTCACCATGGTCGGTGATGATGTGGCCGATGGTGGTAAGCATAGAAAGCCTTCCTCACGATGTTTTCCTTCACTGAAAGCTCAAGCTCGTCGTAGGAATCAAATCCGTGACCTTGTCTCACATTCAACTTCATTACTATTGAGCTATCATTGTTTGTATTTTGGTGATCTATTCTTAAGTCTCAAAATCAGAATTCAAACAAGGTTAACAATACCTATGCATAGAATAGACTGAGACCTCAGTTGCTGAGCCAGACTTGACGCCTGTATTACAGCAAACCGCGCCTTGAAATATGAATATCATTCTAATGACACGGAAACAGGTAAGATTACGTTGAGCGTTGGGAAATGTCAACATAACGTATGTCGTGAAAATATTTTTGATATTTGATTTGAAGCAAAACCTCGAGGGTGCTTGTAAATCTTTTTATTTGACGCACCACCGCGCGCCTCGTCCCACTGTGCACACGGTATCTTGTTTGCTCTTGGGACGCTCGCGCTGGTTGACGCCTCGATGTCTCCATGTTTTACAAAACACGACCTACTCTCGCATAAAAAGAGGTTGTTTATTAATTAGTGATATATGTGAGTTTTCAAGAACCTTTGTTGTTTTGAATATAGTCTAAATTTTTAGAGAAACAAAGTGCGTATTATTTATAAAAATCTAGATTTCACCCGCGATACCCTTAGTGCTTGAATTTTCTTAGCGATACTTACGTCATAATAGTTGTATGCAAAATTGCATCCCGATCCGTCTAGTGGTTTGTATTGTGCGTTGATAGATCATCAACGCACAATACAATCAAAAAATCAATCAGTCACCTTTTTCATTGAAATATTTAAGATATAGAAGAAGATTAGCTGTTTCTCGTGGTTCTATCCGCGTTTCAAATATAATAAGTGTCTTATATTTATCTCGGTGATCTAGGCGACCTTTTGCTTTAATTTATTGAAATAAGTTTGGCTTTAGAAATATATCTCAAACAGAACTGAACGTGAGACGAATGTAGACTCTAGCTCAATATTTACATTAAGTTCCGGTGCCACCTACCCAAATTCGTTTTGACAAAAAAGTTTCACACAACTAGGTATTTATGTATCCCCGTAGGTACACCCACATAGAGGTTGATTCTCGATAAAACCTTACAAAGCTCACTTACCACGACAAACTACCTACTTGTCTTTCAGCTTCATAGGTCAAGAAGAAATTTGGTGATATGTCAGTGAATAGTATTTCACTTATATAAATAAACTACCTGACCCGGCAGCCGTTGTCCTATCCTATTAAAATATCATACACTAGATTCCGCCCCGCGGTTTTACTCGCATTCGCGAAAGATCTTATGTTTTCCCAGGATAAAAAGTATCCTATGTGTTAATCTAGGTTACAAACTATCTGTGTTCTAAATTGCATCCAAATCCGTTCAATAGTTTTTGCGTGAAAGAGTAACAAACATCCATCCATCCATACTCACACACTTTCGCATTTATAATATTAATAGGATATAGATATTGAATTTCAATACTAAATACTTACCTACTTGAATCCATCTCTCAAGTTTCGGCAAACAATGCAATACCTGACATAGTTTCTGACGCGCGCTATCAAGTTTCTAACATAACAGCTAATTTATATTGACATTGCGTGATGAGCAAGTAATTCCAACCCTGTGAACTACAGAAACAATAGATACTACTTAACATACTATTATTATACATGTGAGAATGTTTGTTGGTATGTCTTTCTTTCGCGCAGTAATATACAACGAATTAAATAGATTTTTCGCGATCGGTTCTGTGGCTTAGACGGGAAAAGGTAACAAACAAAAAGAGTTACTTTATGTATAGACACAGCCTAAACTCTATAACCTAAGACAAAGATATCCTAGTGACACTAACTTAGTCAGTTCAATAGAAACCATAGGTAGATAGGTAAACCGTAGGTACTATATAGTCTTCGCATGGCTGGTTACCACATAAGCAAACCTACCGTGTTCCGACAGCTACGCTTGAAAGTAAATTCCCTTCTAGGCTTTTATGAGCTACATCATATTTGACGACGGCGAGATTGTGATCAAACACAGGCCTATAGGTAGCTACAAAGTAAAAAAACAAAAATACACAAAGTATTTTTATTTCTATAGGCAGATCGAGGTCAAGAAATACCACCAAAGATTTTTTATCATAATATAAACTTTGAAGTACTTAGTGTTTGTAAGACAATTTCGTATATTATGGTTATGGATCCTCGCCGCCTCCCTAGTGAAATCTTGAAGTAAACACACAAATCTCCTTATCGATAGCTCGGAGCAGTTTACATAGACAAAGATACTTATTTGTTGCTCTTTATACAAAATGTTTGTGACACAGAACTAATTCTCCGGAGTAGGTATTTATTTCTTACGATAATATTAATCTCACTGTGGTTAGTTTAGGAAATTTAAATAAATAGCAATACTTATTTCGCCAAATAGACAAATACTGAACAACTTAACTTAAAATCAGTATTTGGCCAAAAAATATACAAATATTATATCAGTTTTTAAAATGAATCTTTTTGTAAATTTTTTCAGTCATTCTTAAGTTTACTTTTTTTTTCACATAGGTAGAATATTTTGATGTGACAATTTTTATGTTTTTGTTTATATAGGTGTACTAGTTGCGTGTCAAGATTTCAAATTCAAACAAAAATCCCATAGAAAAAAGCACTTTTTAGATTTATCCGAAATTCAATACTTTCTGGGGTAGGTACTTTTCCAATTTTTCTTTACATAACAATCGTATTCAGACTAATACAAACTTATTAAAACACGTTTTAGCTACTAGGTGGTTTAAGTATATTTGAAAAGCTTTTCTAATATTTCGTATAGTGATATTTTTCTTAGAAAATGTTCGACGTCTGGTCACTTGGGTCTCTTTTATTTGACATCAGACATGCTCTGAATTGTTAAAGTTCGAACCCAGACGGCCTATATAATACTATTTTATTAAAATAATTCAATAACTATATATTTAATATATAAATATCTACATTCCGCCTTAAGGTTTTACCCGTGTTCCTGCGAATACCTATCTTGGCTCTATACCAAAAACCCATTTTTTCGTTACTGCGTGAAATAAGCAAGAAAGACAAACAACAAACACACTTTCACATTAATAATATTAGTGAGGTATATGTGTATTATTTAATTAATTTAAATAGTCTTCACGCCATAATTATAATGTAGATATTACCTTATAGTGATACCAACTTACTCTGATAAACAGATTATTTGCATTTTATATTTATTTTAACTTTACTGATGCTCTGACAAACAATTTAACGACAACGTTGGATGGTGCAACCCACTCTTAGTAGCTATACAAATAGGTAATTAATTGAAAAATGATAGGGATTAACTTCAAAGAATCACTGAATGTAAGGCTTTCGATGTACCTACCAACTTAATAATATTACTTAGTCAGGGAGGTAGATGCCCTATAACTTATTCTCAAGTTTCAAAGTATGCATTAAAAACATAATGTCAAAAGAATTTAGTACCTCAAGTATCTACATATTTATGATGCTGATTTACTTTACATTGAAAGGTTATTCATAAACTTTAAAGGAGCAACCTGAGCAAACAGCCCTTTGATGATTGATTCAAATATTCTTATAAATATAAAACATTAAGTATATAGACATTCTGGAAATTGAAATATTGATTGATTTTAGAAAGTTATTGGTAGCTATTTAGTTAGGACGCTGTTTCTACAATCTTCTCTCACCTAAGTTATTGTGTAAACATTACAATCTCAGGATATAGTTAGTAACTGACGATGTACCTACCTAAATTTAAGTATAAAACTCCTAATTATAAACGGCAATTTTAAGATAAAAATTTTTTTTTACTACTTGAGTTTATAACTTACCGACATCATGCTAACAGAATTCATAAAATTAAACGAATTATTGATTTTGATTGCTCAAGGCCCCGTTCGCGTTATAGAAGTATACTTACGGTGACAATGACATCATTATAATTATTTAATTATTCTGATTTCGCTCAATAAAAGAAAACAGTATTTTTAAGTTGTCAGTGACACCGTGGGGTGCAAGAACAGACAAAAAGACAGCAAAGTTAGGTGACACAAAAGGTACATTTCACTCAGTCTGACCAACAACTTTAATAATATTCACCGTCGCGTGTCGTCGAAATAATAAAGCCATTTCTCATCTAAATTCTGAATTCTGAGGCTTCCCGGCTGTATACAACCGAGGGTCGTGGGATGTCATTTTAATTAATGATAAACACAAGTCGAAAAGGTGACCTTAAAAGAAATAAAGTTTAATCCT
This sequence comes from Tethea ocularis, assembly GCA_963555595.1. NCBI lineage: Eukaryota > Metazoa > Arthropoda > Insecta > Lepidoptera > Drepanidae > Tethea > Tethea ocularis. The sequence continues at coordinate 4,161,707 of OY741972.1, read as the reverse complement.
TATTAATTAAAAATAAATACCTACGTTGGGACGATCTTCACATATATATATTATCTTCATATAATATATCATAGGAAAATCCCTATTTTCCTAAAATCCAGGTAAAATCCAGCCACCAGGGATTTTACCTGGATTTTACGAAATCATTAGGGATATCATGAAATCACAGTAGATGTTGGTGTCTTTATGTAATTACTAATTATGTCCCCCACGATTTCACCCACGTTCCCGGGATAAAAAGTATCGTATACATATCGTACTCGATAATGTAGCTTCACGTTAGTGAAATACTCTTTTGAATCCGACTAGTAGTTCCAAAAATTAGTGCGATCAAACAAACAAACTCTTCAGCTTTATTATTAGTATAAATTATGTATTCTATGTGTCAATCTTCTTAGCCCCGTCGTGCTTTTCAGTTCAAATCATAAGGCATACCTATTTGAGGAAAATGTCATCAAACGTAGAGCCATCAAAAGGATCCTGAAATCACGTTTACTGATTGCTGACAAGAAGTTAAGCAAAACACACTTTGTAAACATTTACATAAGTACTTAATTGCGATCCTAATGGTATAAAGCTATAAAACGTTTCATTTATTTAAAACTAGCCTTTCGTAACCGGTGTCACCCGGTTATTTTTTATTAAGACTGATATTTTTTTTGACTGATTATTTTCGGAGGATTAAAAATTTTTTTTATTACATACAAACTTATCCTATAATTCCTGCGATGCAACTAATTGATTAATATCAAAATGAAATTAATGAATTGAAAACTGGACTAAAAATTATATAAAAAGTAGTAGTGAATTGTTAAGTAATAATTATATACACAGTCTACGAAAACTTTTAGTTATAGAGGTGATACTGAGTTTTATAGAGCTTAGCCAGCGATATCGGGCTTATTGGTCCTTAGTCAGTCAGGCAGTTTAATCCCCAACTTCCGTGAGCTTTCCTTTGTATATTATTATTTGTGCAAAAAGGGAGATAATACTTCTTCTTAATTTGTTGTTTTATTTTTGTCTATGGAGAAAACAAGTGAAGTTTGAATAAAAGGCTATTCTGATCGATGTGTACTATTGAGAATCCTGCCACCGCGATATAGTTTCCTCACAAATCTACGTACTTATAACATAACAGCAGATCGTGTAATTTTTTTGAAACACAGTTGTTGCATATTTCGATAAATACCTAGTTGTTGATTTGAAAAGTCTTAATCAAAGTTCAAATCTTTAATTCAAATTGTAGCCTGAAAGACCTAACTTTTAAGAAATTTGATATTTGTATCTGTGCCAAGTCAATCTTGCTATCTTACTTGATATTCATTTAAAACTAATTAACCTTTGCTAGTAGAAGCTCTCTTTACTTTATCTAATAAAAAAAAAAAAAAAAAAAATCTATTTAATAACTTGCTATTCAGACTGTCTGCACCGATATTACCTATTACCTATGATAGTCTTTGCATAGAATGCATTAATATACCGTCAATAAATGAATATATCTTTTAAGGAAAATTTAAGTTCTATACGAAAATAGTCTTCAACTTTGAACGTTTTACTTACAAACTCGAATTACTAATTTTTATAAATTATAAACCGTATAGAATTGTAAACAAAAACAGCATGCACAAAATGTGTTTACTTCGAAGCATTCATAATGATTGTTAGAAATTATACTAATAATTACCTGGGATATTATTCACACACGGCTATCTGATTCCAAACTAAGCAGAGCTTGTAGGTACTATGGAGACCAAATAACTGGTATGCTTTATACAGTTCACTTTTATTTTTTGTAAATACATAACAGATAATTACACAGACTCAGAATAAACAGACATGTTTATGCATTCAAAATGTTTATCCTGGATGGGAATTTTAGGCGATGATAGCTCAGTGGAAGCGACGTCGGATGCCGAGACGAAGGTCCCGGGTTCGAATCCTACAATAAACTTGAGCTTTCGGTGAAGGAAAACATCGTGGGGAAACCATAGCACATTCGGTGTGTTCCGACAGCTGCACTTGAGAGCCAGTTCCTTTCTAGGCTTTGTGTGCTTACCACTACCGGCCACATCATCACTGACCACGGTGAGATTGTGGTCAAACACAGGCATATACATAATAAAAAAAAATATCGTAACCTTCAAATTACAATAATCCAAATTGGATATAGGTAGGCAATACCTTTACATATTATTTTTAAAGTTCAATACTAAGCACCACTAGTTAGTCAGATACCTACAATCACTTCAAAATACCTAAGCGTACAGGACGATGGTTTTGGCGCGGTTAAAGCTTTGCCAAATCGCGGATCGACCCCTTGGGTCCGTTTCTACGTGACTTGCGTAAATGACCACTTTCCATATATTTTTTTAGTGTGTTTCCATTCTGATTTATTTGCAACATTTCTTTGCTCGCTCCGTGGCATGAAAATAATGCTAAAGCCATTGTATGCTCAGCGTTAGTTAAAAACAGCTGAAGGTTTTATGTTTGCTAACAGATGTTGGGCATTTGTAAATATCTACCTACTTTGTTTTTTAAAACCCGCATTTTGCAAGTTATGTGTGTAAAGTTTTATCAGGTATCTCTTAATTATTTTAATGCTGCATTGTGCATAATAAATAAAACTTATTTGCATTCAGCCCTACATAACGTTATATACAGAGAGATTTTGTAATAGTATTTTAGCCTGAATTCTACGGATAGTGTGCATCGTTAACAGTAATCCTACAAAATTTCAGGTGCCTCTGTACATGTACCATTACGAATGTTACCACAAACTGGTAAAAGCCTATACTCTCACAGACTTTGAAACGTAGTGATAAGGCGAAATAGCTAATTTAGTAATTGAGTAATCTAATAGATGATAATTTTAACGCTAAACAATTTTGTTGATATTTTTAACTAACCTAACAGGTTACCTATACCTAATACCTATTTCAATACAAATAAAAAAAAATAGAGAAGTAGAAAAACACTATAATTAGGGTTCTTCCATAGAATTAGAGAACATATTTTACCAGCCTATTAAACCATTTCAAAACACGCGGTGTATCGACACGTATCGAGACTAGATTGAATTTAGAGGTACATTCTACATAATACACAATAACTGCAAACTGAAAAACTTTAAATACAAACAAAAATGTATTAATTATCAAAAAATCCCAATTATTTTCGCAACCAATCAATTCACGTTCATTGACAATGGAAATAATTGAATCAAACGAGACGTATGATTGAACTTTCACATTTTATGTAACAAAATATGCACCAATTTGTATTAGTAATTGCAAGCATAAAATTGTGAATGTAATGAAAAAGTTTAAATAAAACGCCGAGTTCGGAATTGGATCTAGCATTTCCCGATTAATTATTGTAATTGCTATTGTATTTCAGTTGTTATATTTAAACAACAGTAAATGTTTACTACTCGGTATTTTTTATAATTACAGGTTTTGTATTCTCATCGTACCTATTTACGATGGTTGTTAATTATCTGTTCGATTAGAACACTACTCAATAATAAAACACGAGAAGATATTTGAAATAAGCTTCAGTATTTTATGTTCCAAAAATACATGTAATTATGTTAAGGTGCTAAAATAAACTTGTAATAGGTAGGTACTGTTAATAAAAACGAAGACACTGCTTTGCTGAAATATTATTTTAATAACAAGAAACATTTCCCCTGGTCTTTCCTTTTGACAAGAACTTGAAGGCATTTTTTGCTGCGACGTCAAAGCTTTTACAGATTGTGGTAATGTTTAGCGAGTTCTTGATATTTTTTTTCATAGTCACAGTAGACATTTCTTAGGTAACTCTACTATATTCGAGATGACGGTGGAAAGATAGCTGAGTAAGCCAAGTTTTGAAATAAATAAAATTGAAATAATTAACTTAAAAAAAAAGAATAAAACTTCTTTGAAAGACAATAAAATTAAAATGAGACCAACTTGGAGCTATGAAGCTAACGCAAAAAGAATTACACCTAGATCGAGAACCTCTTCTTTTTTTTAAGCCGGTTAATAAAATTTAAGTCAACATATCCTGTATTTTTTTTAGGTACTTATCATTAATAGAGTAAAGTCGAAAACGTTCTGTCTATTTTGGAGCAATAAAACAAACAAAAGTGGCCTGGCCTGGTGTTAAGCTGTGACCATAACCTATGGATGGACGCTTCGTACACCGGAAGCATCTTAGAACAATAACTAACTAAAGCTAATAATTAGTGTTCTGGGATCACTCCCCTTCCCATCTACCCGATGAGCTCTGGAGACTACATACACTAGAAAGTTATTTAGCTTGAAGTATTCTGTAAGTGTACCTACTTCAGTCAAGTTGCTCTTTGAGCGAAAAATCACTATTTTCTACCTCTTCTAAATATAAAATAAAGCAAAATTTTATGTACACCACCAAACATGAAACAAACACCTACACACTTTAGTAGAAGGACAATATTGTGCAGTTATTTACTGATTCAATATTTATAATAGCAACATCGGAGACATAATTGTAGCTAGATTTATTTATCTTCATCAAGATAAAAAATATTTTCGTCAGATGTCACTCAAAGCAAAACAGCCAAACGTAATGAAGCAAATTAAAAACAAAAAACATAATTACTACTTAAAAAAAATCTATAGGAATTATATCACAATATTAAATAAGTTGGCTCCTGCATTTTTGTATTAATCTGGTTATAACTGACCACAGTTTATTATCCATCACCTCTTTCGTGACTCAATGAGGCGTTTTTTTTTTATTTTTTAAATTATATTTATTTCTCACAGAATTTAAAGTCCTGATTCACCCATTGCGTCCGGATTCACTTATCAACCCCTAGCCCAAACAATTTTATCTAGAAAACTGAAATATTGCACAGCTGGTCGCTTAATTATGGTCGGATTTTTCAGAATTCAGTCTATAAAATAGGGGATCACAGGTGAAACCACGGGGCGGAAAGCTCTTGATTTAATTATCTTATGCCCTTATCTTATAACGAGCAACTGATTGATAAACTATTGCTGTCTAATTAAGCAACATTACAGTAATAGTTGAGGTTTGTCAGTGGTAAGTAGTGTTCATTGTAGCATGTAGTCACAGCCTGTACTCAACACGTCATCAACTCCTATTCAGGTCTGGTTAATAGCACAATGCAGTTTCATGCAAAATTATAGGAATAGACGTTCGCCTTTACTCGTATGTATTCATATATATTTACAGAATATTAATACCACAATAGATTAGTTTGTGTAATTGAACGGAATGGTTTCTGAGGTCTTGTTTGTGTTTAAAGATCCATTTGAGCGTGAAAGTTATATTGTTACTATTTACGTTAGTTTGGTAGATACACAAAATGGTACTTTGTATTTGCCCACTTAATTCTGTTAAGGGGTTCGCATTCGTATATTACTTGTAATAAATAGGTCACTGGTAAAGGTAGAAATTGGGTAGAAACGATATATCTCTACATAAATGTTTATTTGATACTTACAGAATTGGATGGTACTTATATGGCATTACTGTTTATTTACTAGTATCAAAGGTATTTTGATTTTGGTAAATGATAATATAATGTTCTTGGTTGTTTATTATACCACACATTGATTTCTTATTTTACTAGGTCCCTATATCTAATTTAAAATTTCTATTCTTGTTTGTAATTATTTTAAGTAAAGGCAAAAAAAATTAATAACTGTAGGATTCAATCAGATATTAGTATATACGAGTAGAAAGGCCTCGCTATTCTTTATAAAGATACTAGTTGCGAGAACGCTCTAGTACACAGTCTTATATTGAGAACAGAGAATAGCAATTCAATAAGCGTTCAAGTAAAACAAATAGAACTGAAACTACGACGCTAAATCCGCAACATCCCACTCGCACAAACAAAACGACAAAATAAACGTCTCAATAACAGAGATGTGGGAGAAGCAACAGATTGCGATATTCGCCGCAAGAGTAGTATCAAATCGATAATGTCGTAAAGGGCTGTAGTCACGCCCCATAAACTTTGTTATTCGACTAATATTTATACTAAAAAATCATCATATATTTATCCTTTTATTATACATTGGTATATATTTAGAACTGAATCCTTTTTTATTCGAGGTTTTTTTTTCATACGACATTAGGCAAATGGAAATATGTACACATTCATTTGAAGTGTTTTTGATTAAAAATATTGATTACATTACTGAGCTATTATTATTATCTTTATGGATAATTTAGATTATGGTTGATATTTTATTATTTATGTAGGTATTCTATTTATGTATTTATTTGTATATGTGTAGTTATAATACTTATGTAACTAGTTTTAAGGCAGTCTATCTGTTTTCTTTCTTCTGTTACACACTGCGTCTACATATCTGTTGTCTGCATCTATATATCAAAATTTACAATTGCAGGGTTTACTGCTGGAAGAAATTTCTGTTAGAAATAAACAGTCCCTCTGTGTCTTTGTTTCTATTTTGTCTTTTTTCTTTACTTGTGTTTGTGTGTACATAAATAAATAATTAATTTTCTTGCGTCTACTTCAGATCGATAAGTGAGTCCGTAAGGGCTACATATCCGATATTGACCAGATCGGGTGCTAAATCAGGACTCGACTATAACCCATAAGCGGACAATAATCTGAGCTATAAAAACCGGCTCGGCAACCCGGCTGTATATCTCAACCTGGTTTATTGAACGATCGTTTTCCTTTTACAGATGCTGAGAAATTACTATTAAGGCAAGTTATTACCATAGCTTTTTCAAATAGGTTTTGGTGTTACGCTTTATTATTTAATGTACTATTTTAATGCGTGTCTAAGATAACTAAAGTTTTTATTATTAAACAGGTAGCTATTCCCATCTGAAGAGTTTTTAAGACTATTTAATGTGATATGATTAAATTGGACATTTCTAATTTTCAAATGTTATCAACGTGTTGTTGTGTGTGTTTCAGCACAATTTCAATGTTTCAACATAGTTTCAGTATGTACAAATAATAATGGTATTTTCTAGTTTGATAAGTACATTTACAGGTGAGATGAAGTGTGGTGTCTCAACGTGGACCTTTTTAAGGGTCTCGGCCGATGAGACATTTGAACTATTTATTGAAATTTGAAGGTGATTTTTTGGTTACAATAAGCATGCATGCGAGATATTGCGACTTTTTACAGCGGTTAGTAGTGCGACTAAATCGGGGAAGAGCTTTTAGCGGCATAGGAGCGCTAGTTAGTAGTGCGGCCTATTTGCAACCCCGCGGTCACAAAGAGTGCGTGGGCGCAGGCTCATAATATATGACCAGCAACATATGTTTTTTTTTTCACGTTACTGTTTTTTGAATTTCATAGCAGATTCATTTTTATAGAGTCAGTTTATTTACTTATAATCCACAGTTAATTTATTATTGGATATTAAACAACAGTAAATACCAAATATTTAATTCAGGTTTATAGCATATATATGTCACCGGAAATGTATGAAATATAGGAATTGTATACAATTCCTGCGTATTTCGCCTAGGAAATTATAATTCAATAATGATACTTGGAAATATATAGAAACTATAGAAAAAAATAGGTTGGGGTTATTTTTTTTATTTTGCATAGAATAGCAAGTATTCGCACAAAAGTACCTTTCACTTACAACCCCCCAAATACCGCTATCCTTACAAATATACCGAATGTAGTACTCCGATAGATATTTAGGAAATGTATGGATTTCCTAGGAAATGTATACAATGACGGACTAGAAAAAAAAATCAAGAAGTAAAAGTCTTTTTAATATGATTTGTCTTTGGCAAAACACTCTTGGATTATCAAAAACATTTTTTGCAGTGTATGTATAGTTAAAATAAACACTGATGGTCCTGTAAAAACATTGGCAAATATACACGTTAAGAATATTGTAATCCGCGCAAATATTAATATTGGATGGATACATCGGCTTTGAAAGGCCTTTAACAAATTAATTGGGAATGGACATTAAAATCTTTTTTCAATAACCATTTTGTAATCCCAGTGTGAAATTCACTGAATAATTGTTAGATTCTCGCCTGGTGCGCCCGTTGAAATAACAATGTTGGTTAAACGAATTTAACGTCAATGAATAGCGGCTCTTGTATGCCTTGCTTTTAAGTTTAAATTATTTTGTATATAAAAATAATTGAAATTGTTTTTACGACGTAAATTTATTGAATTTACAGATGCAGTGTATATACTTTAGGTAGGTGCATAATCTCATTGAATTGAAACAATATATTGTACTCAAAATAATCGCCAGTTAATAATTCAAAGGTACTTATTGTTTGGTTGAGAAGTTAAAACAGATTAAATTATGTACCTACTAACTACACATAAAGGATACATAATTACAGCTTTTCAAACAATTTACCTGCTCATAAGTACCCAAACCTAAATCAAACAAACAATTTACCTTTTGTAATAGAATTAATTAATATTATTTACCTGCCGTCCCATTCAAACGTTTTGCATCCAACAATGAAAAACAAAGTTAGATTAAATGTTCCCCTAATATACTTGGCCTTAAAAGGTTTCAGTAATTACAGCAAAGGGTGAGAGTTGTTCGATCAGTCGCTTCGGTTCGAAATTTGCATGTAAACGAGAGCCGGTGATTGCGTTACCGTGGCGGCACTATCGGATGATGTTGCGGTATCGCAGACGTCAGATTTTTGTAGGCCTGATTTTTGGCCCGACTCAAGGAGGTTCTGACCGCTTTTTCGTTGCGTGCTTTGGTAGTATGCGATTCAAATGTTTATCTCTTCGAAAAAAAGTCAGCTAAAATTGTTTGACGTATATGAGTTGTAATCTTGTAATACTCATTGAATCAAACAAGTCAGCACTCAACACTTTCCCTACACTTTCACACTATCCCTTCGTTACCGGGAAGATAAGCGCGTTCAAACAAATAAAAAACGAAAACTAATCATTTTCATTGATAGGTACTATTAATTTGTTAGAAGTAGGTACTCTATAAAGTCTACAACAGTTTATATTGAAGAGCATGATTTCATCTTCCTCGTCCCAAGAGGTTCTCTCCAATGACTGCGCAAATTAATTAACATTAATTCCTCTGCGAGATATGAGAGCCTATTTGTAGGCAAAAAATTGGATAAAATCAACTGTTATGATTATTTAGGCTTCATTTTATTATTTCTTGTTTGTTTTACTGACTAATTAGATATTCTGTAATATTAGAACTTTGCTTTATAGGTAAATTAATAAATATGTATAATTTTTTCTTACGTTGACTGGCTACCATAAATAACTCTTTTCTGCATTTTATTTTATACAGGAATGAGTTCTTATATATATAGTAATGCACTATTACATATAGTACTGCAGTAGGTAACTGGGTGATGATTTAGGTAGTTACTCTGTCACACGTTTCTATGATCAACTTGTTTAGGTACTTTCACTACTTCCTATATTGGTAGGTAATATGTCTATGTTTTTTTTATGGCTTAAAATTCCATACAATCCAAATTAAGTATAAGTATATCCATATTATATATAATTTACTCTAAAAAAGTAAGGTTTTAAAGATAAAATGGACACATGTCATACCTTTCTTCAAAATTCAAATTGACGCGGTGAAATAGAGTGAATCAGAAATAAGTGAGTGATCATCCGGTGTTACACCCAGCAAATACGATTTATAAAAATCTTACCCTCTTCCATTACCTGCAGATATATGAAGTAAATAAAATAAAATATTATTGGCTCAACGTCGCGTCGTGCGCTAATAGAATAAACTAGGAATATGGGGCGAGGAATATGACAGCGCTTGGTGAGATTGGGTTATACATTTGGACAAACATTGGTGCAGGATCATCCAATTAAATATCGATTCTATAAAATAGTAAAGCAATGCGAAACACGTTGGCAAAGATTGAACATAAACCTAACGTGAATCTAATAAATATTATTCTAAGTAATATTGTAAGGGTAAAATATAAAGAGCATAACGATTGTAGGTGGTTGTCTAGTTAGCAGATTTATAAAATAGTACCTACTTAGAAATAATATTATTTTTGTATAGGATTATACTAAACTTAATAAAACCTCTTTTACTATTTAATTTGGAATATTTATATGCGATAAATATCTCATTATCGCTCGTAGAACCGACGGCCGCTGGCGCAGAAAGGCACTCGAGTGGCCACCACGAACGGAAGAACGCAGCGTGGGCAGGCCCCCCACAAGGTGTGCCGACGATCTTGTGAGGGTTACGGGAAACCGCTGGATGCTATTGTTGCGCAAGACGGGCCATCGTGGAGATCCTTTGGGGAGGCCTTTGTCCAGCAGTGGACGACTTTCAGCTGACATAATGATGAAGATCTCATTAACGTTATCGACCATTTCTTTTAAAATTAATCGATAGTGGAAATGAGCATTCAAACATTATTGGCTCACCCATGTGTGCGCTATGGGCCTAAGTACCTACTCAACTACGAAATGTAATTCCGAAAAGCACCCCTAATGTTCATAGGGTAGCATTAGCGTAAGTGCACCAATATTATTTTAAGGCAAAAGCCAATACATAGGTTACATACACCTACAAAAACTACTTGTAATTCTAGTAATAGAATTCAGTCAAGGTATTTTTTTATTTTTTCAATAAATATACAAAATACAATCTACATTATATAGAAAAGGCGGCCGCTGCTGCCAATCATCAGGTAGGTACCCAGCAGGCAGTCAGCGTTACCTCATTTTTCATTTTTAGTTTTTAAATTGTTACAAGCTTTCTTGAAAGCACTTTAGGTTTTACGCGCGTTCCAGAGATAAAAAGAAGCTATTTCATCGCAATCGGTTCAGCGGTCTAGGCGTGAAAAGTGACAGTCAGACAGTTACATTGGCATTTATAATATTAGTGTGGCCTACTCACGCATACATCCTTCTCTTTTATTCATCACCATATATACATACCTAATCTATCACAATCTCACATAAATAAATATACATACAAAAACATTACATAATATAATTTATAATACATTATTATTATCAATATAATACACAAACAATATTATTTAGTATACTTAAATAAATACGTATTAATTATATATAAACACTTACTGTACCGTTATCGTCGCGAACTAGTCGGCCGCCGGACGAGTGTGTATACGCGCTCTCTGCAACGACTCCTATTGTTTAACCGATGACGTCACAGATCGCGCGATAAGGAACTCCAGCGCAGGCTACCGTCCGTACGGTGCCGTGCCGCTCCCCAACCAGTCAGAATCTATGTCCGACGCCGAACGCACGCTGCTTGTTGCTACGCACTTGCTTTGCCTACCTTCGCTCCGCGCTTTCTTATATCTATTTAAGTTTTTCTTATATCTGTTTGTTTGTGCTATCCTATCTACTGTGCTTCCTTCAAACTATGGTGTGATGTTATTCTGTGTGTGCTTGTCGAAACAATATATATAGTCGTATCAAGAAGTGTCGATTTATTTGGATCCTATCGACGCGACTTCCTTCAATCGTTGCCCACGAGTACACAGGTACCACAGACATTTATACATATTAATAAATCCTCCAAACTGGTGACCCCTCAAGAACACCAAGATGAGTGACAGTAGTGATTCCGACAAGTCAGTCAAATCACAAAAGGACGGTGTTACTATGCGCCGGCCTAAGAAAATGTGCGTTCCCACTGACGGACGGGATGCGTCATCCGACATTAAGAAATTTAAATTGAAGGTTCCTGCATTTTCATCGGATGACCCAGAGATTTGGTTCCTCTTATTAGAAGGTCAATTTGAACATTTTGACATCACTGAAGACGCGGTCAAATTTAATAATGTCATATTAAACTTAGACATTTCTCATGCCAAAACGGTTAAGGACGTCATTGTTAACCCTCCTTCAAAGAACAAATATGAGAAAATTAAGAGTGAGCTAATCAAGAGACTGAGCGCGTCCCAAGAGAATAAAGTCAGGCAATTATTGACCCACGAAGAACTTGGAGATAGGAAACCATCGCAGTTTCTTCGCCATCTTCAGGACTTGGCAGGATCAAACGTTCCAGAGGACTTCCTACGGACCATCTGGTGCAACCGCCTTCCCCAGAACATCCAAACAGTGGTAGCATCTCAATCCTCCCAGTCCCCGGAGCAACTGGCTGATCTGGCGGATAGAATTCAGGAGATTACCGGATCAAGAAACGTTGCATCGACTTCTTCATCTAGTGGTGGAATGGCCAGCAATGTATCAAGCGAAATTGCTGAGCTCAGAAAGATGGTGGAACACCTGGCTGTCAAGCTTGACGAGGTCGCCCGTACATCACGCACCACTGATCGTTCCCGACCCCAACGTCGTGCATCATCGCGCAGCAGATCACGATCCGCATCCAACTACCGACGTTTCCCCGTTTGCTGGTACCATGCGAAGTTCGGATCGAAAGCAAACCAATGCCTGAAGCCTTGCGATTACCAAAAGTCGGGAAACGCCACAGGCAATCGGTAATGGCGACAGACGATTGCCCCACCTCTCCAGGTCGCCTCTTCGTGACGGATCGCAACACGAAGACGCAGTTTTTGGTCGACACCGGTAGCGACCTCTGTGTTTTCCCACGCACCCAGATACGAGAGCGTCGTGCACCTACGAGCTACATACTCACTGCAGCCAACGGGTCGACTATTAACACGTATGGTTTTGCACATTTAAACTTAGACCTAGGACTTCGCCGTAGTTATCCTTGGCGATTCGTGGTGGCAGATGTTACGAAGCCAATAATAGGGGTAGATTTTTTGTGCTTTTATAATTTAGTTGTTGATTGTAAAAACAAAAAACTGGTTGATAATACCACAACTCTTTCTGCTCCAGCTTCACTGGCTCGTAATGCTAATGACATTCTTTCTGTGAAGGTTCCGACTGGTGATTCGCGTTATCATTTAATTATATCGCGTGAATTTCCCGAAATTACGCGACCGGCTGGTACGCATCGCACGGTACCTCACAACACACAACACCACATCAGAACTACACCAGGTCCTCCAGTTTCATGTGCGCCCAGGCGCTTAGCTCCAGATAAACTTAGGGTAGCAAAGGAGGAGTTCGAGGCTATGCTAGCCAATGGCACAGCCAGGCCTTCTGATAGTCCGTGGTCGTCCCCTTTACATCTAGCGCCAAAGAAAGACAATGGTTGGCGTCCTTGCGGCGATTACAGGCAACTTAACGCTCGAACCATTCCAGATAGGTACCCGATTCGTCATATTCACGACTTCACGCATAGCATCGCTGGTTGCAGCATCTTCAGCACCATCGATCTCGTGAAGGCGTACAATCAAATACCTGTCTGTGCGGACGACATAAACAAAACGGCGATCACAACACCGTTCGGGATGTTTGAATTCCCGTATATGACGTTTGGCCTACGTAATGCGGGTCAAACTTTTCAACGATTTGTTGATGAAATTACGCGCGGGCTGGATTTTGTTTATTGTTATTTGGACGATTTTCTTATTTTCAGCCGAGATCAAAGCCAACACGAAGATCACCTTCGCCAAGTGTTCACCAGGCTTCGGGACTATGGCATGGTCATAAACTTGTCCAAATGCGTTTTTGGGGCTCCCGAGGTAACCTTTCTAGGTTATCGCATCTCGGAGAGCGGAACCAAGCCACTGGACGAAAAGGTACAAGCCATACGCGACTTTCCCCCTCCTAAGGACGTTAGAACACTCAGGCGCTTTTTGGGTATGGCCAATTTTTATAGGCGATTTTTGCCTGATGCCGCCCAAACACAAGCACCTCTTAACGCCCTTCTGACAGGGGCAGTCAAGGGTTCCACACCAATTAATCTCACCGGCAATGCTCTGAAGGCTTTCTCAGACACCAAAGAAAGTCTATCCAATGCAGCTCTTCTGGCACATCCAGATTGTCACGCTAAGCTTGCATTGGTTACAGATGCATCAGATTCGGCGATCGGAGCCGTTCTGCAACAGCTGCAGAACGACGTGTGGGAGCCACTTGCGTTCTTCTCCCGAAAGCTGACCTCGTGTCAACAAAAGTACTCCCCGTACGACCGCGAACTTCTCGCGATCTACGTGGCTATTAAGTACTTTCGACACATGCTCGAAGCCAGGCACTTTACGGTCTATACGGACCACAAACCGATCAGTTACGCCTTCCACGAAAGGAAGCATAACTGTTCGCCCAGACAGTTTCGACATTTGGACTATATCGCTCAGTTCACGACCGACATAAGGCATATCTCCGGCAAAGATAACGTAGTAGCCGACACCTTATCTCGCGTCGAAGAACTGAATAGTCCAATATGTCTCACTGATCTCGCCAAGGCCCAAGATGGTGATCTTGAACTGGCCCACTATCTAACAGATGGTTCATCGCTCCGTCTAGAAAAGATGGAATATCCTGGAAGTAATTCTCCTTTGTACTGTGATATCAGTACACCAACTCCCAGGCCTTTTGTCACTAAAGACTTCCGTCAGCAAGTGTTCCAAAGTCTCCACTCCCTAAGTCATCCTGGCGCAGCTGCCACTGCCAAATTGGTGGCTGATAGGTTTGTTTGGCCTGGCGTTAGGAAGGATTGCCGAGACTGGGCACGATCATGCTTGTCCTGTCAACGCGTTAAGGTAAGTCGACACGTGTCTGCGCCCTTAGGCACTTTCGATTTACCCCGCGCGCGCTTCAAGCATGTCCATATTGATTTGATAGGCCCCCTTCCTGTTTCTCAGGGATTTAGGTATTGCTTGACGGCTATTGACCGATTTACTCGATGGCCAGAGGTCATGCCAATACCTGATATAACCGCAGAAACAGTGGCTAAGGCACTAATTTCGGGCTGGATATCCAGATTTGGATGCCCTCTAGATATTGTTACCGACCGCGGCCGACAATTTGAGTCCGCGCTGTTTCAATATCTGGCAAAAACCACTGGATTCCAGCACAAACGCACGACAGCATACCACCCTGCATGTAATGGACTAGTGGAACGTTTCCACAGACAGCTCAAGGCATCCATTACATGCCATAATGACCAAAATTGGTCAGAGGTGTTGCCTTTCGTACTACTAGGCATTCGCAGTGCTTTTAAAGAGGACTTGCAAACATCCTCCGCAGAGCTGATGTATGGCGAGCCGTTAAGACTCCCCGGCGAATTTTTCGATCAGAGCACACCCTGTACATCTGACATATCAGATTTTACAGCGCGCCTACGCTCATTCGCCGAGAAACTTAAGCCAGTCCCTGCCTCTCGCCACAGCAAACACAATGTTTTTATTTTTAAAGACCTCGCAAGCGCTGACCATGTCTTCCTTCGCGATGATGCCTCGCGTCCACCTCTTCAGCCAGCTTACACAGGCCCGTACAAGGTTCTAGAAAGAGGTGACAAAGTTTTTAAACTCCTTGTAAAAGGAAACTCTGTCACGGTCACCATCGATCGACTTAAACCTGCGTACATAGTTAGTGACGAGGAGGACTTGTTAGGAAACTCACGGCATACACCTACACCTAGCATAATTTCAAGGAATACAATAACACCATCTCCTGACACAGTCATCAAAACTACTCGCTCTGGTCGACGTGTCCGTTTTCCGGATTATTATCGCCCCTAACCAGGTCTCTGGGGGGGAGTGATGTGGCCTACTCACGCATACATCCTTCTCTTTTATTCATCACCATATATACATACCTAATCTATCACAATCTCACATAAATAAATATACATACAAAAACATTACATAATATAATTTATAATACATTATTATTATCAATATAATACACAAACAATATTATTTAGTATACTTAAATAAATACGTATTAATTATATATAAACACTTACTGTACCGTTATCGTCGCGAACTAGTCGGCCGCCGGACGAGTGTGTATACGCGCTCTCTGCAACGACTCCTATTGTTTAACCGATGACGTCACAGATCGCGCGATAAGGAACTCCAGCGCAGGCTACCGTCCGTACGGTGCCGTGCCGCTCCCCAACCAGTCAGAATCTATGTCCGACGCCGAACGCACGCTGCTTGTTGCTACGCACTTGCTTTGCCTACCTTCGCTCCGCGCTTTCTTATATCTATTTAAGTTTTTCTTATATCTGTTTGTTTGTGCTATCCTATCTACTGTGCTTCCTTCAAACTATGGTGTGATGTTATTCTGTGTGTGCTTGTCGAAACAATATATATAGTCGTATCAAGAAGTGTCGATTTATTTGGATCCTATCGACGCGACTTCCTTCAATCGTTGCCCACGAGTACACAGGTACCACAGACATTTATACATATTAATAAATCCTCCAAATTAGAATAGAAGTATGGATATGTACGGCAAAAACAAGGATAGTGTCAATATGGATGTTCACATCATATAATATCTTGATCTATGGTGAAAGAAAAAGTCAAGAGGAATCCATAATACGATGATAGTATTATTAATAGAACCCTTGTCGAACTTGAACCACTCTCAATTTGAAAATGGTATGATAATTGATGAGTTGATGATCATATCACATCAACAACTTTTTATTAAACGTCAAACGATAGTTTACTATGCAATTTTGTATGATACTTGCGTGTCGTCATAATTTTACAGCGTCAATGGAGCCTTTTCAGATGGTTATTGTTCAATAATTTATTTTTCATATTGTGATTGCGAACGATGTTTGAGATTCATACCTATACATTTATCAATATATTCTTTATTCAAAGTCTTTGAATTAGATAGAGTTGCTGACTTTGCAAAAATGTTTGTGTTAGTAAGTTGGAAAGCTGTGATCAGTTGTAATTCAGTTTAAGGCGACGACGACGCTGTCTCAGCGTCACCTTTAATTCGGTTATATCCATAACTTATTTTGAAATATTATACATCGCAGGTAAAAGTTTGGTACTTTTTTCTATGTCTAATATAATTTAAAAGTTTGTAATGGAAAATATTTTTTGTAGCTTAGTGTAACGGTATTATCTTTTAATAATCCCATAACGGTACTTTATATGGATCTTAAAACTCTTACGTCTTAGACGAATCCTTTTGTAGTTTATTAGAGAAAATAATACAAATTTTTAACAAGTCCAATCATAAGATGCATAAATTGGCGGCAAAGATTCTTGAATTTAATCTAACATTTATTTCAAATATTATTTTATAAAAAACTAATTATTTTTTTAAATAATAATAAAACAGTTCCTTTTCTGCATATATTCTTTAGTTTAACATATATTTTGCTGACAAATCTCTTGCAATAAATAATGCAGAGCCTAATTTAGAATCATCATTTCTCATTTAAGCCGCCACATACTAGTTGACAAACATCTGAAGAAAGTTTATTACCCGACCCGCAATCTACACCCTTTTGCATGAGTTAAATAATATTAGACCGAACCGAGCGTGAAAATTATACCTTACAGACTTTACATGTGAGTTCTGCCACGTGTGGTTACAATCTACTATGTGCACGTGTGTGGGTGAACCACATAGTATGACGTCACATCGTCACAGGTAAAAAGGGAAAGGTAATTTGTGCTTAAAAATTAATCTCAAAATAAACAATGGAAGTTTCAAATGTGTTGCGTAGGTTTTATGGGCGTTGGCAAAACCTTTTTTTTGTTTTTTTTTTAATTTGAAAAATAGGTTACATTTTTAGTTTAGTTAGAATCCTTAGAATAACGTATTTCATAGTCTATATATTTTGATCGGTGACATATAATTATGGATAAAAAAAATGTTATGGAGTACCTAGTTAGGTATCCTAGATCCAGGAAAGTTTAACCCAAAAATCCTCAGTTATTGCTGTTCTTTCAATGGTCTATTATTGTTATAGAATACAAAGTTAAAACTGTGTTTGTTTATCAAAATCTCTTTATTTTTTCTAGTATCCTGTATCAAAGTACCTAGTAGTACCTATTCACTCTTTTCTGTGTTGTACTATCTACCTACAAGTGATCCAGATTACGATATTTATGTGTTAAATTTCAGCTCATCTCAGCAAAAGAACCATCCAAAATGCTATTAAAATGCATCCTATGTATAGAGTATCTATTGGAATAAAAAATAAATTAATTTCAGCAAATATGTTAATAAGTATTGTCATTTAAATATCCTATTATATTTATAATCCCTTTATCGTATTGTTGTTTGTTCAGATAAGTCCCAATTATGAACAGAATCTACATTCATAGAGTTTTATTTGTTACACTGCATCAAATCACCTACATATTGGATTTATCATGCTTTGTTTCCATTCGTAAAAAAACAGCGTCGTACTTTATATGCAAATAGATTTGAGAGCGCTACGCTTTCGATCGTTACGGCGTCATTGTCGACATAAACTTATATTGTATGTTGTCGTTCGCAAGTGTTGTGCCGCACTTTAAGTAGCTGCCCAGTAAGCGGGTAACTAGGGTAATAATTGAGGACGTACTTGTTGCATTCAAGGAGCGGTACAAATAGAGCGGTCAGATTATAAGAAAATGAAATCGTTACTGCAAGTTTGTCAAATAATTCTTATATAAAATACTTTACTATCTTTAATTTTAAAGGGAAAGTGTGTTGGTCGGTTTGTACATCTTTCAAACAGCATTAATACAACTGCTCCACATAATTTTTGGCATAGGCCTGGGATAAAAAGTGGCAGGGCCTATGTTAGTACCGTAGGCCACTTCTTACCTCAGGAATACTGGCAAAACTGTGGGCGTTTACACAACTATATTACCCAAACGAGGTACAAATAATATTCATATCTAAAAATATCTTTAACTTATGCTTTATTTATAGCCGTCTAAAAAGCAAAAACAATCTTGATTCGACTTACACTCGAATAAGACATATTTTCTTAGAACATCTAAGAAAATATGTTGATTGGTTTGCAAGAACGAGTTTAAGTAATTCAATAAACTAATTAAATATAAGTATGTTGATTTAGTTTATTCTAGATACCTAATCCTTTCTGAAATAGACTAATTTCAATACCTTTTAACTAAAACCAGATTTTACGTTAAGTGCCCACTTATCCATAATCAAACATCTTGAAGTATATTTAAGGTATCTTGTTAAAATTTAAAGTTCATTTAGCATTCACCACACGATTGAAGGCAGGACGGCTTCACCTTTACAACAATTTAATTCTCTGAAGTAATCCTCTTACGGCAAGGTATGCTAGGGTTATTATTACTAGGGGATTTTAGTCCAAGTAATTCTAAATATTATTTCTTTCAGGCTTCACCACCGATTGAATTGTGCCGTTTTGATTGGAATTGATTTGCTCTACTATTATCATCCGAGTAATGAAAATAAAATATTATTCGTTTTACCGACCTAACCAAAAGGTAAGAGTAGAACCGCTTTTAAATGCCGTTTTTGCCATTTCCATCAACAGATCCTTAGACTTGGTGACAAGTGACTACCTCAGGTATATATTACACTTTTGAATAAAAAAAGAATTTTTAGAATCGGTTTACATATGGCGGATTAAATGCGTAACAAACATACAAAAAAAAATACATACAGTTGAATTGAGAACCTCCTCCTTTTCTGAAGTCGGTTAAAAAGAAACTAAATATCGATAATCGTCTTGTTTAAAGTACCGTAAAAAGAAAGAATAAAGGTCCTGTTCGTGGCACAACTCGATGTTCAACCAGTGAATGGATTTCGGGGCTTCATTTTATAACCACGTTATACTTAGGTAGCTTTTTTCAAACAATTGTCAGTTGTACTTCAGCATACCAAGTTTATTTCGTTTTATTAAAAGATAGATAATCTTATTCTCAATAATATAAAAAGTAGGAAAAAATAAAATACTTGTACCTAAGTAACGATTTTTTTATGTATATTTTTGTATTTTTGTTAGGTCATAAAAAAACTAGTCTATGTCAGCTATGAAACTACATTGTACGGTCTAAGTATACTTATCTTTTTTTCTACTATTAAATAGAAGTCATTTCTCTTACTTTTCAATCGTCAGGTCGTCTATTCATTTATTTTCAATCCATTTCAAACCCCCCTATTCTCAGTCAAAAAGTCTAGTCTGCTTTACTAAAAGTATAATCACAAGTTACATTTTCTATAGAAGAATGAGACGGACTTCTAAATAAGTATATTTTATATCCTTTAAACGGGCAACGAGCCTTTGAATACAAAAGGTCCACTGGGATCAATATATCACCTAAATGAGACTCTGAACTGTGACGAGCCGACGAGCGTTTTTCTGCTGAATAGAGGGACGAAAAGAATATTTTATTGTTGAACTAACTCGTCCGAAACATAATGTAATGAAGTGTTGTACGCGGATGTACCTTTGTTTCAATTATATTCAAGTCCAAAGATAAAGATATTTGGATTTTTACAGATATTTTATTCGTAGAGCTACGAGGAGCTACGTTAATATGTAGAACAGAAAATAATGTTATTGTGCGCTACGAATTTGCACTTAAACGCTACGCCCATAGCATTAAGTGCTACGAGACTTCTGCTTCTAAGGATGTATGGAGTGACGCATTAGCAGTTTTGTTTAGTACATTTTACTATGCGTAAGAAAATACGAAAATATAAGCAACATTACTGTTAAAATCATATTGACGCAAAACTTTGTTTCGGGTAAATTAGGCACACATCAGGTAAAGGGCACCTTATGGCGGCAAAGGAAATTGAATAGCGATCTACTTAAATTCTCTCGAAGGGTAAGTCTCGATCGTTGATAGGGTAGGCATAAATTCAGGTGAACATTATTTGAAATTGGAATTTAATATCCCGTTGTTTGTATATGTCCGATTACCTGTTGTTGACGTATTGGGATACTGTAAGTATAACTTGTTAGCATAAAGTTTATTGTTCTAACCATATTCACATTCTAAATTAATAAACAGTACAGTAACATGGTGTTTCGATAGATTTTAGGTTAATTATAATTCCTATATATGTGGAGCTAAATTAATTTTACGCGCTATAGCCCTTTTGATTAAATAAATACCAACCTGCTAACCCCTTTTTAATAAGACTTTAGAAACTACAATTTATTTAACAAAAGAATGTATCTCTCTGTTTTGTTATATTTGTCTTTTTTTTACACACTAGAAAAGAGATGATGATCTTCAAACGGCTTAGTGATTAGATTAGGACACCTTTCAAACTATAAATAAAAAAATTGAGGAGCTATGATACCACAGATAGACATACCCCTAAACAGATATACACTACAAACGTATAACACCTCACTTTTTTGTCGGGGATTAAATAGTAGAAAACTACATAAATGTTCACAGAGTTAAAGCTACATGATATCAGCCGAAAGACGTCCACGTCTGGACCAAGGCCTCCCAAGGATTTCCACGATGGCTGGTTCTGGACCCTCACAAGATCGTTGGTCCACTTTGTGAGGGGAGAACTCAAAAGCGCCCACAAAAAGATAATGGTACAGTTAACTTTTATCTGCCGTAAAAGTTTGTATAATATTAATCTCCAATGACAAGAAGTAATGCACATGTAGTACAAACTTAAATAACCTCCCATAATCTAGTGGGAATAACCTACCCGATAAAATGCTGTATTTTATCCCTAATTAACGGTAGATATTTACCCTCTCTAATTGATCGATTTATAGCTTAAGGGGCTGACATATAGACAGTGAGCTGTGTTATTTGCTCAAAAAACCATAAACTTTATCTTGATCCACATGTGTTTAATGTTGATTAATGAACTAGGACTATGCTTTTTAGGACATGAAAATAATGAATTAATTATGTACTTGTATATTATAGTTCGTTTAATACGTTGTTCTACAATTCTAATGATATCAGTGAATGTTACGATGATACGGGAATATTAGCGTATTTTTATAATTAGGCCTAATTTAAATATTATCCAAGTATTTTTATACTATAGAATTTATTCTAAAATAAAAATGTCATTATAATTTTAAAAATAATCTAAAATGATCAAAGGTATGTATCAGGTTTCAGTTTTATTGGATTAATACTTTTTATTGATAAAATATCTTGTTGAAGTCAGTGTTTTTACATTTTATTATTAAAGCTGTTTGGCTGCAGCATCCCATAATTATATTATATCTACCTAAAAAAATAGAATTTTGTAAAAAGGTATTTTTTTCAGAAGAAGATAATAATACCGTATCGAAACTAAAACTAAAATTAATTATATTATAATACATTATCTTCTTATTTATATTAAACATCGTATCTAGGTGTAGGTCTACGAATAAATATTTATTCGTAGGTATATGTATAGGTAGAGCTAGAGTAAGAGTTAGACAAAGAGCAAAATTGAAGTAGATATCTAGGTAGGTAGATAGGTATATAGGGATCATATTATTTTACAATGCAAGCTTCAACTAAACACGAGATAGAATAGTGCTGAAAATAATTAAAAAGGATTGTAAATGATTCTTCGCTCTCTTTATATTATTAGATACCTAACTACCAAACTTATTAAAGGACGTTTTTAAAGCAAAGCATTTATGTAGGTATATAAAATTTAAACCAGCAACGAGTGCTGTTGAAATAATTTCTAGTTGAAAAAAGATGTTGTAGAGGTAGCCTCGACGGGCGACTTTAATAGAGTAAAATTTATATAAGGTAAGATTTTTCAATTTCCTCAGCTGACCGTGCTATGAGCACGACATTAACAACTTTTTCATCCAATTTTCATATTAAACCCTTCAAAATATTACGAGAAAACTGTTCGATTAAGATTATATTTAGATTTATACTTACGATGATCAAAAAGCTAATTCATTAAAAATTTGATTTTAAACTTTACTCTTTAAGTCACAAGCCCTGCAACTTATCTTTGTATTTTTATTGATTTGATAAAATAAAAAATACTTATTCAATATTTTTGGATAACCTAACTGACGGGCTAAACTTAAACAGAATGTATTATTTTTTACCCAGTCATCTTATTGATTTTTTTTAGATTGTAGATAATATGCTGCCAGTTACTAATGTACTTTCATTAATTTTATTGTTTAATGATATTAGGACAATGAATTATACTATTCTATTGATTAATAAAGAAATATATATTCTATTTGAAAAACGAAATATATTTATGCCTACTTGTTACACGGCTCGGATCGTATTTCCAATCATTTTTAGCGAAACGAGTAGGCGAAGACGAATTGATTGAACCGCAGTAATTGTATCAGAGCCTCTATTTTCGTAATTTGAGTGCTTATTCCAGTTCTTTGCGTTATCTGCAGAAATTTTAGATTCAAATGGACCAAAAAAACAGAGAACCACTTCAGAGAGTACACTTAGCTCTATATCATAATAATGAGTTTAAATTGGTGCACATAATTTAATTTTGCGTTTAAACAGGTCTTGGATATGGAATGGAAATGGGATCCAAGAGGATCGCAGGTGAAACCGCAGGGAGACAATTAGTAATAATATGCACTTGCAAAACTCATCCTCCTCTACTCAAGTCCTATTCAATAATGTATAGAAACCTTTTATTTATGAATGTAAAGTAATTAGGTATATTTGAAATTGATAACCCTATCAAGCAGTATATGTACAGTTCACAAATTTTACGTGAGACAGGAAGTAGTTAAACTATGTTCTACAAGGGCTGTAATGAACCTAATCCTTTTACGTTATAACTTATGTACTATGTACTCATAAAAAAAATCTACATAACCATCTACAACTTGTGAATAACTAATCTTACATCAGCTATACAAAAGCTAATGAACTCACTTAACCAACACAAGTTTAAGCAAATACAGCATCTGAACTTCAAAGTGAACTTCAGCCCTTGTGACGCAAACCGCAGATTTATAATTTACATTAAATTATCATAAGTAATAATATCATGCAGTATTTGAACAAACTGACAGACGTTATAAGAAGTTATTACAAAGAGAGCTATCGCGAAAATAGACAGTCAAAATTGGTGAGAGGCTTAACAAGTACGTACATGAAAAAGCACTTAAAACATTAAATATGAAGGTAGACCACGACTCCGTCCCGTTAGGTTTATATAAAGCGTTGGCAGCGGAAATATTAATGCTGGCGGACAACGCCCTGCCTCTTGTATTGTATTGTTTTGTATCGAAACAACAAACAAGCCATGTCAAATATTATATCGAATCTAACCGCAGGTCTGTTTGGGACTACTCACTAAATTGGATCATTTTATATTAGTTTCAAACTGTTCTCGATACTGGTTCAATGAGCAAATATCATGTTTATGTTTTATTTGTCTACTAAATATATGTATAGACTACTTAAAAGCTTATCATGCATGCAAGGTAGCTTATGTTACTCTCCGGACAAACCGACAAACACATTTTCATATTCATAATATTAGTAAGCATTTAATATTGACTTCAACCTTAGTCAATACAAAACAACCACGTGCAATGAGTTAATTAAAAAAAATGCAAACAAATATGCTGTGTGGAGCATAGATATTTTACTTGAAATAAAAATGTTTGCTAAGAATAACACTTGAGGCATTATCATATTGAAAAGCAGGAAAAGCTGAAAGCTAAGTGAGTATAAGTTGTTAGTTCTGCGTATAGAACCTTTGAGTCAAGTCCCAGATTACAAAGAAAAGCACTCTATACAGATATTTGACTGAGTGTTGTGTAGAAGGATTTTATTAAATTTTACTGAGAAACTCCATAGATGTTATTTAGATATTTGTACTTAAAATGACAGCCTTTTGTAGAGTAAAGCACCTTTGTTAAGCATTAATTTAAAATTACTTCAATCAAAAACACTCAAAGTACACTGGGAACGTGAAATAAATTTATTCAAATGGCTTTTATACAAACTGTTGAAAAGTCAAATCTAACACTAAAACTTGGTAATAAGACTCGACTAGTCTTTGTTTTAAAATAAACAGCTTTAATCAAACCTTAAACATGAAACCTTTAGAGTAACAAAATCATAATTAATTACGAATAAAAAATCATCGTTAAAATGTTTTCTAAAGGTAAGCGAGCGACTTAAAACTTACTTTAACTTTTTTTTCCATAATATAAAGTGCGTTAAAAATTTTAATCTATCTACTTCCTGGCTTTCAAAACGGGTTCGTAACTTTTTAATATGAGTTTTATCAATCGTAGTTATGTTATAACTACCATAATGTTCTAGAATATAAAAGTAGGTATAATTTGGTCCCTCGTATAATAAAAACTTCATGTAATGGGCTAATGAAACAAACAGTTTGATGGCGAGTTGAACCTAACGGTATACCTACGTTAATTATTCTACATGTTCGACAAAGTGAAGTTGAAATATGTCACCTACTAGTAGCATGGTAATTATCCGACATTTGCGTCCAAAAGTAAATAAGTCTTTTGGAGCAACGACGTACTCGTAGATGAGGTTTAGGATACAATGTAACGTAGGTGTACTAAAGGGACTTAAGATAAGTAGGTATTGAAAAGATTCGGCTTTACATTGCTAGAAAATAAAAAATCCTATCATTCGTAATTTCTTCTTCATCATCATCATACCAGCCGAAAGACATCCACTGCTAGGCAAAGGCCGATAGCCGGTCTACTACTATTTATTTCTACTTAAATAATAAAAAAATGAATAAAATTGGTTGCTGACCAACGCATTATCTTGCGTAACCTACCGGGAACTTGACTATCTATGGCTATCAAAAAAATCACACCAAAACTCAATGAAGTACTCAAGTTAATTTCAAAGCAAGCTAAAAAAAACACATTTTAATACAACTGGCCTATCCTATAAATATATTTAAAATTATAATTATATTAATGAAAATTAAATCAGGGACGTACCTACTGGGCATAACGTGTAATCGTAGGCGAGCATTGAATTTGCGAAACACGCTCACAATGAAACCCCCATGGGTAATTGTAAAACCGTGTTATATTTACCTAAGTCGTTATATGTACAAATAACGTAAAGGTTGCATTGTTATTTGATATTTGTTCACATTTTGACTGTGGAATATTATTGGTATTAAATCTAAACGGATTTACTTACATGTTATTATTTAAATTCACATATTTTATAGAGATATAATCGTAATCATAACTATGTATATTGATAAACAAATGTTTTAAAATTCTCTTCAGATTTCTTTTCTCAGTGATGTTTAGGACAAAAATATTACAATAAGTAGGTACTACTTAGTTTTATATGAAAAATATTTTGAAAATCGAATAACGCGTTGATTGCCTATGTTTATAAAAGCATCTAGTTTTATTATTAGTAGTTAAACTCTTGGTCTGATGCTAAGACTGACTAACGAAACACAATACGTCATAAACATAAAATATTAATGTCACTATTGTTCAAACAAAGCTTCTTCGTAAAACAAATGCTATGATATCGACATGTACCATCGCAATCGGCTCTAAAATCCACCTTCATAAAATAAGGCAAATGTATACAAATCTTTGACGACCCTCCCTCGTGAAGACGTCATCAGAATCTGGTGACCATTTGTCCTCGGGTTCGGTGTGACAGCACCATTACCATTAGCTAAATGTAATGCGCAGGGGCGTACTAAAATTATGAAAGCCCCCGGGCGTGAAGTTCAGATTAATATTTTGTTTGCCATTATCAGTAAGTATGGCATTGAGTCTTTTCATACTTTGCCGTCAATTTTTACTTTCTTTTAAAGTAGGTATTTTCTTGTTTTATAATTTGTGTATTATATTTGTGGAGAACCAAAAGTTTTATTTATTCAGCCCTTATTGCCTCTCCCCTGAATGCGGCCCTGACAACACTTATGTGTTGTATCACCTTGCCGTCAGTAGCACTAAACTACATTTATTATAACCGTGGCAATTTAGAGCACAAAACAGGATCACGTTTCGTTATGTGCTTAGTCGCTTAGCGCCTCCATTGTTATTTTGGTCACGAATTTGTCGTACGTCGTGTGATGCCATTTTACTAATGGCTCGTGTGAAATGTCGGTAGGAATGATTGAATCTGAGCTCGCCTTTGGCTTTATAAACTATATTTGAATGCCTTTTCATAATTAAACATTATTTGATTGTCCATTGTAACATTATAATATTACTGTAATAATTATGCTGGGGCAGAAAGGTTCTCGAGTGGCGACCACGAACGAAGACGCAGTGTGGTCAGGCCCCCCACAAGGTAGACCGACGATCTTGTGAGGGTCGCGGGACACCGCTGGATGCGGGTAGCGCAAGACCGGCAATCGTGGAGATCCTTGGGGGAGGC
The DNA here is from genome assembly GCA_963555595.1 of Tethea ocularis. NCBI lineage: Eukaryota > Metazoa > Arthropoda > Insecta > Lepidoptera > Drepanidae > Tethea > Tethea ocularis. The sequence continues at coordinate 4,134,529 of OY741972.1, read as the reverse complement.
CTTTGTCCAGCAGTGGACGTCTTTCGGCTGACATGATGATGATGATGAATTAAATAGCTTTTGATCGACGCATCACGTGACCAGAGGGCTGACGAATACCTTGGACAAAGGATAAGCATTACTATACAGCGTGGCAATACCGCCATTTTCTGGTCACACTACCAGCTGGCAGCAATTTAGATTAGCTATAATTATTATAAACAGCTTTTCTATTTTCTTTTATGTAACCTACAGTCCACAAATAAAGAATCTTATCTTAAAAAAAAAACACAGTTTTTTATTATACCTATATTTTAGTACTTCGTTTCTATTTATTTTTATAAAGTTTATTTCAGGACTAAAAATAAAAGTGTACACGAATAAGTATAATGATTCCAATAATTAAAAAAACTCATTACGTACGTACGACTAGTAGGTATACAACAGTTGAACCATAACAAAAACATTGTATCTATATACTTACTGTACTTATGATCCATAGTAAAAAACTAGTTTGGCATCGACTATAGTATTCAATACTACATTTATTAGAAAACTACAATGCCTATTGTTTACAGAATATTTATGGAAAAAAATTGCAATGTCATTTCAAGTTCACATAATACAAAATTGCTCACAATCATTAGTTCCGCTGTAAACCTGTCGCCACACCCTTATACAATTAGGAACATAAATAAACCAGACTACTAATATATAGTAGTGATTATAAACATGATACAAGCCATGTTGAAGGATAGCTTACATGAGCGATGTCACATAATAGTTATATTTTCTGGAGGGCATAAGATTGATTAATGGTCGAACTATGGAGCCACCTCCTGAAATTTGTCGGGGAACCTTGGAAATGTGGATGAAAAATATATACACACCCGCAAGGCCAAAGGAAAATGGAACAAGACATTACACTCCGCTATTATTTGAACATTTCTTTGTGTTGATCTGGGGAATTCGAAGATTTCATTTATTCATTTTGTTTTGTTTTTGCATGTAACAATCGTTTATTGAATTCGATGATGACCGCGGTATTTTTTGATCTATGTTTATTTCCATTATTGAGTTTTGATTAGCATTATTATTGTTGAATGAAAGAAATTTGACAATTTATATAATAAGTAGGTAAAATGTTAATGAATATCTGTGTTTTATTTCGAAATAAAGGTATTTCAAGCGCATGTAACTAAAACTCAAACATGCGGTTTTAATTTTTTTATATATCCATCTGTTTGTCCGGCCTAATCTCGAAAACGGCTGATACTATTTTACGGGACTTTAACTAACAGGAAGAGGACTTTCCAAAAAGTACTCAAGTTTATACACAATTAATACTTATAGATACAGAACAAGGTACCTACTAGAAGTCTCTGCTATACTAAACGGTGTCTCCTATAACACTCAATCAGTATGAAAATACTAACAAGCAAGTATAGCAATGAATCACGGCATTCATAAACTTGGAAACTTGGATCGTTAAACAGAATTCTGAATATTATTCATCTTTATCTCATAGCCACAGTGATTATCGAAAACAAGACGTCTTTTACTAAATTCAATTATGTTTAATAAACAATTTGTTTATTTTACAACTCTGGTAGTTTTGAAGACTCGTGAGTATTCTGAGGTAAAAAAATAAATTGTCGTTTTCTTCCCATTTGTTAAACATTAGGATCAAATCTATTTATTAATCCAACCCGATCCCTGACATAAAACAGTGTTTATATATTATCGCACGTTGGTTATGTAGACGACCCAATAGGTACTTCGATACATTGCTCCAGACAGTTTTGAAAGTTTATATAAACCTATAACAAACAAATTACTATTCCAACGTGTTTTTTTTAACAAAAAACGATATTGATTCATTTTTTTTTTAATTTATCGATTTGGTGTTCTCGTATTCATTTCTATCTGAAATTATGAACAAGATAACCAGCACATTATCTTTTCCTCGGATATAGATCTTATAACGTAAGTGAAACATGTTTTCTTGGGGCTTTAGTCATATCCCATCGGATGGCCCCTGGGACACATCCCCTAATAATTTTTATTTTTACTTTTTTTTAGATATAGATAAATAATAAATATAATAATAAAATATTCCTGATATATCAATTTAGCGCATCGCCCATACTTTTTAGCTAAACACTCGAAGCATAGAAACAATATTGTAGCATCGTAGACAATTTGAAATAATTTTCAAAAATCAGCTCAATCATTTTATGTGAATAACACGTTAATTAAATTTCGTAAAATTATACTTTTCTACAACATTAACTTACCTATAAAGAAACATTGATAGGGTTTCTTCTTTAATAGCAACATCGTCAAATTAAAAGACACAAAATTGTTAAGCATCATAAGACTTTACAAGAATTTTACCCTTAATAAAATTAGAAGATTGCCTACACGTACCACCAATCTTACTTATGAAATATTTTCTGAACTGTCAGTCCTTGGTTCTTATGCCTTTTTAGAGGAATATTCCTTTATTCACGACATTTATCTTGACAGCCTTACACGACGGGAGGTTACAAGTTAAGTTAACAAACAAATTTTCGCTTAATTTAATTAGCAAGACATTTAATTAAATTTGGATAACCACGCTGAACTTGCTATGTATATCTATTTTAAAACTCTGATCTAAACAAAATATTATCTGGCTGGTAGAAATCATTGTTTGTAGGTATTATTATTATTTTTTCTATTTATTTTATTATGTTGGATTAAGGTACAACACTTTGTAATGAGACAGAATGAGGTATTTTCTTCTAAAATATAATTCTACTAATTTCCACGAATAAACATGTTTTTATTATTACACGCGAGAGTAGGTAGAATCTCCCAAAAGCAGGCTTTGACCACATACTTAACTTACATACCCTCCTAACACCCGTAATAAAGACAAATGTTATTTCCCCGCAAATATTTAACCAAAGCAAATAATACATTGTTATTGGACAACAGTGAGTTAATAAAATATAAGGTAAACAATACCGTTATACTTAATTGCGATTTTTTTTTTTTTGTTTTAGAAATAACGCCCTTGGCAGGGAGAAGAGATCCAATCGCAGATGTTTACCACCCATAGTTCATATTACCACAAATATTATTGTTCTAGATGTGTTACGATTATATATCGAGATAATAATGTTGTTATAAAGACCCATGCCCATTATTTTCTCAAGTGAATTTACACCGTATTATATACATCATAAATATCGTAATAGGGATGATGACAGGGTAAAAAATAATTCATTCTATTTAGTCCGTCAGTTAGGTTATCAAAAAATATTGGATACGTATTTTTTATTTTATCAAATCAATAAAAACTTACAAAGATAGGTCGCATCAAAGTTCAGGAGAGGGGGTTTGTGACGTCACTTTTCTGTAAAAAGTGTACTAAAACGTGACGTCACGCGATATTTATACGCACTGTATCTTCGTTCTTTTTTGTTTTCAGAACTAAAGAAAAAACATGTGTCCAATATTTTTTTGTAATCTAACTGACGGACAAATTTTTTTTTTTTAGTCATCACTCTATTGAAGGTCCACGGGCGTTTTTTGAAGACTTGCTATTGCCAATTTGTAACAAAATAATCAATTTGTTATTGAAAAATACATATTCGGTTGTTTTAATTACAAAGGGTAATTAGAAAAATGTAATCTTATCAATATAAACTAGACTAGAGACATCATAACATCATCAAGGAAACAAAAATAGCACAGTATGGCGAGACAACCTCTTGATGTGCTCTTGTCAAAGTCTCTTGTTAAATTCTTAGATGAAAAACTTTTTAGTGCAGTATATAATGTAAGCTTGAAACTGAGAAAAGAAAAAACTAATTAAGGCTTGCTGAGTTTCTTGCCGGAGTCTTCTCAGTCTAGCGTATGCCGAACCAGTGTTAGAGTCATTTGTAACTTCTGACGCTCATGCCATAACAGCCTCAGTAATCAATAATCATCTAATGTAGATAGATATTAAAAAAAAGTAAAATTTTGCTTTAAGCTCCATTACAGTAGTAACGACTAATTATGGAAGAAATTACAAATTCTCACGGGAAAACGAAAAGGACAGATAAAACGTGGGGCGGAATGCTGATTTGGCACCCTGAGCCAGTTCTGCAAGCAAATAGTTTTATATTTTAGGTATGTACTTTTACGACTATAGATTAGGTAATGTCACTTTTATGTTAAAGTAATTTTTATGCTTTTATATACCGGGTTATGTTACCTACCATCGAAACCAAAACTGATACCATATTCAGGACATGATTTTGGACCCTTCAGCATTTGAATGTTGCATGACTTGTCGTTTTACAGTATAAATAATGTATTCCTATTGTAATAGTTGATCGGAATTTATTGGAATTATTACATTACATAAAAAATTAGTAATAGTAAATTAATTAATTAGTTAGCTAGCTTAGAAATTAAAAATATTCCTAAACTAGCTAACGCTAAGGGGTTCTATTCTTTATGCTATCTTTCATAAAGCTTTAATACGCATTTTAAAAATCAGGTGCTAATATGTCTGCCAATGATACTCAAATGTGACTATCACATAATCTAAAACCCTTCCAGTCAACTGTATCACCTTGTTTAACCTCGTTTGCTTAACGAATTTATTATAGGCAGGCATGTAAGTACATAGTCTGTGTACGTAATGTAACCAATTACTCGCGATGAACAGGAACATTCTCACAAAGTTAAATCTCAGTGTCACCTTAGAAGGATAAAGGACGTGATACAAAACCCTTAAGAGGAGGCTCTCCGTGAATATCTCTGTCCCTTATTAAACTGACGGAGACAAGCGAGGCAGGAGAGCCGCAATTTTAGTAAAAATACGGTCTTATGTTATTTAAAAAAGAAACTAAGCCTTTAAAAAAAAAAATAAGAATACTATTCCCTTTCTAATAGATTTCAGAAAGTATATTAATATTTTAAAGTTATTTGGAAGGCCCCAATAAAAGAAAAAAGAATTCTTAGTTTCAAAAAGGGGCATATTCACGATTTTTTTCTGACGTTACTCATGAAAAATCCCAATATAAAACTATTCCCTGTCATATATTCTCTAGTTTAACACATATTTTTACAAATCTCATGCAAGAAAGAATGCCCAGAAAAACGGGGCGTGCACTATCCAAACAGGCGCGTGTCGTCTAAATGTTCTTTTTTTTATCATTCTTTATTGCCAATGATGTATGACTTGATTACATACTAGCTTTTTCATTTAGTATGTTTAAAATTATATTTTGATAATATTTTGTGCGCGACATATTACTATATACATACTACCTGTTTTCTGCGATTTCACACACGTTCCTAGGATAAAAAGAAGCCTATAGCACTCGGGAATAATGTAGCTTCGTATTAGTGAAAGAATTTTCAGAATCGGATTAGTCACTCCGAAGATAACCTCCTAGATACATCTAGATAAAGAAACTTTATAACGTAAAAAGGACTAAAGCCTGTAATGTACCTAAGTAGGTACTATTATAATGAGCCAGGCTGAAAAAAGGTCTATATGAGGAAACTGGAAAATATCCAGTTTAACGCATTAGGTGATTACAATTAACATTATGATTATGATATAAAAACCTTGAGTTGAAACCACCTTGAGAAACAGATAACATACATAAATCTATCGAACTATGTCACACTATTTAAAAAAAAACAGCTTTAATACCTATAAGTGCAAAACATTAAAAAAAATATATAACAATAACGATTAAAGTACTTAAGTATAATGCAACGAGAATGAAAAGGTCCTAATAAAGGGCGTCCAACTGTGGCACCTTGTAATGTGTTCGGCAGGGTGTGCCGCCCAAATGTGGGACATTATGATGACCTTTTTTCATGCACGAGTTATTTGTGTACCTTCTTAACAATAAGGGTATGCGAATTCGAAAAATATCTTTTCCGAAGGTTCTAGAAGGTGATTACTGTTTTCCTTTTGTGTTTTATGTTTATTTATTCTTGTTTTTAATTTTACGTTAAGATTTATTTTTTTGTATTTTATCAATTGCTGATCATATTTTAACGGTATTAAGTCGAAATGGAACTAAAAATATTTATTTAAAAAAATACAGCTACATAACTGTAAGTAATACTAATTTCAATGTAAATAGTAGGTATCTATGATCTTTTTTATAATACCTACAATATAATATCATAAATTCTTGAGAGTCTTATAAATCATACCTACCAACTTAGAAAACCATAACGAATCATAGGTAAACAAGTCAAATATCATAATGAAATCATATTGTTAAAAGCTGTTGTAAGTAAATTAATCAACAACAGTAAAAGGTTTAACAATTATATAATAAAGACTTACCACAATTACTTAGACATATAGAAACAGTGGCACAAAGAGGATTCAACTTCAGACAAGTGAAATTAATATTTGATTACACTAAGTAATTGTAAGCCAAGTCTTTAAAACTCACGTACAATATTTTTTCTTGAAAAATAGATCTAAAGATTTGTTCTTGAGTATAAAAATATCTAAAGTCGAAGACGGTTGTCATTAAAATTTTCAAGTGGTAAAAAGAATAGGTAAGACTTATCTGACTGGACTTACCTATGAATCATTCATTAGATTCTATATTAAAATATACTTAATTTAAATCATGTTTTAAATTAAGTATCTGGTGTGGGACGCTACATGTGTCGACACCCTCGCGCCTCCCACCTTCCAGATACGTCTGTAGTCGCCGGCGCTGCTGCTACGCAACAAGAGTGCCTCAAGCGCCGCAAATACGCTGCTCTACAGGGGTCCAACGTATTTTCGGCGTTTGGGGTTGAAACTCTAGGGCCCTGGGGACCAGAGGCTCGTCGATTATTCAAAGAGGTCTCCGCTCGTCTTGTTGAGGCTTCTCGTGACAAGAAGGCTGGCACATACTTTGCTCAAAGAATTGCCATTGCCATCCAGCGTGGCAATGCTGCCAGTCTTCTTGGCACACTTCCGCGGGGCAGCGATTTGGCACAAATTTTCTATTTATAGTTAGGTAGTTTTGTTTTTATTTTTAATTTTGTTAAATATAAAGTTGGTGATAATCTTGTTAAATTAAACATGGATTATATTTATTTAGCAAAAAAATAAAAAATAAGTATATAACTAAAATTAAAAACTTTCAGAAACCCCTTACACATTAGACCTATGTGGTGATCTTGAAACGGCTGAGCGGATTTCTTGAAATATAGCTAAGAACACTCTCGATTCAGACACCTTTCAAACGGTAAAAACTAATTACTTATCAAAATCAGTTTATCCGTACATGATGCCACAGACAGATACACGATAAACTTATAACACCACTCTTTTTCGTCGCGGGTTAAAAACTAATAACTAATTCTCCTTCACACAGCAATAAATCAACTGATCAATGTAATTTTGACATAATATATGGCTATGAACCGGAGAGTATGTAACATAGGCTACTCCTAATACGTGGAACGTGTGTAAAAGGAAAAAATCTCATAAGTACATACGTAGGTACCTAAGCATATTTCAAGTGATTTCAAAATTGTCGCTCAACGCTGAAGCGAAGTCGAATATGATAAAGTTATTTATTTTTACCGTGACCCGAACGCTTTGAGAGTTCGTCGGTAATAAAATTCCATAGCGAATGCCAGCATTCCTGACATGTGCCCTATGAGGGTAATTAAATTCTGACAGAATTCATATGCATATGTTCGCAATGTACCTATGTACGTAATTATGACTTGTTTTTTATTACCGTTTCAATCGAGGTATTTTATTTTTAACTAGCTGTTCCCCGCGGTTTCACTCGCGTTTCCGGGATAAAAAGTAGCCTATAACCTTCGGGGATAATGTAGCTTCCTATTAGTTTTTCAAATCGGACCAGTAACCTCGGATATTAGCGCGTTCAAACAAACAAACTCTTCAGCTTTATTATTAGTATATAGATGTAGGTAGGATATATATTTCTAAATTTAAACATTACTTTGTCAATTTGTTATTAGTATCCTCCTCTGAGTTAATGAGTAAGAGATTCCTCTTTCAATAAAATATAATACGATAGACTACAGTGCAAGGGGGTTAGTTATGCCAAATTTACCGCTTTATATATATCTGAATTGAACTAAAAAATGGTAAGATTACAACAAAACACAATAATATTAACATTTACCAGGCGATTTAAAAAGCGGTCAAGTGCGAGTCTGACTCGTTTACCAAGGGTTCCGTACAGGTCAAAGGAGAATCACTAATTATGGTTTCACAACTACAATTTGTAATCACTTTTTTTTATGTGATATAGCTAAAAATTATCAAGTTTCGAATTTATTCCTTTACTTGTGCCATAAGATCTTGCTTTTTGCAGGTTTCATGAATTCTAGGTCAACCGAAAGTACCTACCCTGTAAGTTTTGGTTTAGTCGCAAAGTACAAGGGACCTTAGACCATATTTGAATTTGAACATACCTAATACTTTCACGTGTTCCTGAGATAAACGGTTTTGATATACGTGCCGAAAGACAAACAGACAGACAACCAATTGATAAGGATTATTTAAGGGTCCCGTTTTTTCCTTAACAGTTACGGAACCCTAGAAATGACAAATTTAATGCGCATATAGACATGAAATCTGGTGAAATTAGCTCCTCAGGTCAGTTGGTAATTTCCTCAGATTCCACGCTGACCGTGTTTGAGTTCCACTCACTGTGATGGTTAACCACACATACCTACTTCATTTAAATGCACAGTTAATTTCTTAGAATAAACCTCAGGGGAGTAGGAATTCTAGTCTCAATACTCTTAATTTACCTAATCTTTTAGCTCAGATTATAACAAACTAGCTGTCCTTCGCGGTTTCACCTGCGTTCCCGGGATAAAAATTATCCTTTATGTTATTCCAGGGTATGATCTATCTATGTGCAAATTTTCATCCAAATCCGTTCAGTAGTTTTTGCGTGAAAGAGCAACATACAAACTTTCACGTTTATAATATATAGTAGGATTATGTTTATTAAAAATAAGTGTAGCTATGTCATATTGAAATTGTTAAAATTAATTTATAGCTTGGTTATTACGTATACGTTGAAGATTTATCGCCAGCCAGGGACGCCAGGATCCGGGTTCGAACCTCTAAATACCCTTTGTGTGAAGCATAAGATGTGGGTATCTAGAGAGGTTTGACTCAGGACATATGACTCCACATTAATGTTGAACTTACTGTACGACAAAACTGTTTTACTACAAACATTAGTGGTTATTGTTTGAAACGTTTGAATTAATTTGGTTTAGAATGCTATTCAATAATTTTATTTTTATTCTAGGTAAATAAATAAAATTACATTTATGAGAAGTAATAATCAATAATTCAATAACTTTGATTTATAAAGATATTATTTTTGTGAAAATAAAACTTAATTTTATTTTAGTTGATTTTCATAAAATAAATTCAATTCTTTGCAAGCAAGGCAGGCAATTTTGTAAATAATTATCATATTTAATTTAAACTTATCATTATAATGACTAAAAGATGAAGTAATGAAGCTAGAAATTCAATTCGTATTTTTAATGAAACAACATTTTCGTTGAAGAACAAAGTTAGTTCTAGACTAGTACTATATATATTTAATGTAAGTAAATTAACATTTCAAACGTAGTACCTACAACTTGTCACTGTCCAATTAACAAGACTCCTTCAACATTGCGGTAACAAATTCGATCCCGAATCCCCTTCGTCCAATCCCAACACTTCAAGGGGTCAAAAGGCGTCCAATCTCAAGTGTTGTCCACTTGAAAACACTATAAGTTTATAGATTATAGTTTTCTTGATCTGACATATTACTAGAGATAGGTATGTAAAACTAGCTTTGCGCCCTGTAGCTTCAGCCGCGATCCTCCATTTTATTAGATAGGGTTGTTTTTTTTTAAATTGATTGTTAGTAGATACCTACGTCATTATATCTATCTGTACCTATCCTAATTTCAGCCCGATCAGTCTAGTGGCTTGAACTATTCTAGTGGCTTGATAGATCAGTCAGACATGTTTTCCTTTTAAAATAATAATATACTGAAATAAATCATAGTCATTTTCAATTCCAGGAAACCATTATTACCTTAATTTATCTTTTACCTCAATCGGAAATCATAAACCGATTCCTTTAATCCATTCCGCTTTAATCAATTATGAAAGAAAAAGACAGTGAAAGTCGCCGATCAAATGGACGCCGATGAATGGTCATTTGTCTAACAGATTTTAGGTAATTGAATATAGAACAAACTTCGGTATATCTAATTATTTCTTTATGTTTTATGTCGGGCTCTATTGAAAGAGGTACTTAGTTATATTTTTCATCGTGACATATGTAGGTACATCTTCTTCTATTGGAAACGATTGGAACACAATAGGGTAGTTGACTGACATATCAAATCAGCTACTTTTTAATAAATGTCAAAACAATAGTTTATATGGAATTTTGTATGAAATATTACACTATGACGTCATAGTTTCACAGCATCAAATCATCTACTCTTAGTGGTTCCACTGGTATTTGAAAATCATAAAAAGCATTAAATGTACAACATATTACCACGTGTTTTTAGATGTTTTATGCATTGGTTAGGGTTGGGTCATTAATTTTTGACACTGTCAACTACCCTATTACTATACATAGTGAATTAGGTTGGGTATATTATACCGTATACTGCGGATAGGGTACATAATCTAATGTAATAAGTTTAAAACGAGCAAATTATATATATCGTGTATCTCGGAAGCAGTTTGAATTAAATTTTGAAAATGATACAAGCATTTCTCTTCAGTGAAAACAGCACATCAACAATTTAAGTCCTATAATTTCAGCACATAATGCCTTGTACTTAAGTAGCTTAATGTGCTGGAATGGAATGATCCATCATAATTAAAGTCTAGTGCATACAGTTACTGATGACTAACCACATAGCCTAGACGATATAGTATATCATCTATGTCATGCCGACTACAAATGGCTTTAGCATCCTCCTACACTGCATCTGTAACGTATAATATGTATGTACATACCTACATTTTCTATATAGGTTAAGGTCAAAAGCTCTCAGCTGGCCGGTGCCGATTTTGTTGTTTGCAATATTAATCATGTCACTTAACTTTCTTACCTATCTTTTTGTAAAAAGTAAAGGTAAGAAAATCATTAATGCTGTCTTAGACTAAGCCATTATCATTTATCAAAATAATCATGATCTGCAACAAAATTAATTGTGAAACAAGCAATCAGGCTAATTTGACAGGACAAAATTGCTTATATACTTTTTTTTTCTTTTTAAATAAGATATCAAATTAGAATCGGTAACACGAATGATTTCCAGAATGTTAAGTTTAATTTAAAATATTTACGAGTTAGTACTATAAATTATTAAGATATCCTTTGTTTAGTATCGAATTTCTTTTCTGAAAATAATATAATTATAAACCTAAAATTTGTTTAATTAATTACGTGTTTTGAGTATTATTTACCTTAGGTAAGCTTTTATGCAAATAATTCTAAATGATATCAAAAGAGGCTTAAGAAGTTTATTATTTGAAGGCATTTAAACTTTAAAAGGTATAGCTGGATATTTGTTGTACCGAGCTCAATTTTGGAGCTTGTTCAAATTTTTTCTTCATAATCTATATGATTATAAAGATTGTTTTTACATTTGGATTTGGATACATAAATCGGATAGGTATATTATATAGTAATAGTAGATATACATCATACTGTTTTTTTTTAATGTTCTAATATAATTTAACTTACATCTACTTGCAGGTGTTTTAATAAGTAAGTAATTCAAAGGGTGAAAAGATGAACTGTCAAACTGTCACTTCCAAACTTTCGTTTACAATTAGCCGAGCAACTTACTACATGCTCAAAGCATCTGTTTTCTATTAAATTATAAAATATACTATTTCGTTTAAACTTCAAAGTTAGACAGTTTTCACCGCAAACATTTTCGAAGCGGTTTTTAGTACAACTTAAATTGGTAAGTTAATACCGTTTACGTAAACTTTATTAGTAGTATTGTCCTAAATTTGATAAACAATCTTATCATAGTACCTGAAGGTGGCAGACACAAAGCCTAGAATAGATCTATATTTTAAGTTCCATTGCTAAAACACACCGCTAGGAGTCGCAGCTTAGTGGACACTATAAATAAACCAAATTATAAACTAGAATATACTCATGCGTATGTATCGTTGCCCACTGCTGTCATAACACGTATAGTATGACACAACTTAGATGTAGCATCGGCCAAATTCGTAAAATCGATCGTTCTCCAAAAGAGTGCGCCTACAACATTACTCATGTGTTAAAAAATGATCGGCGAAAATGATCTTGTTGAACTTTGAATGGCGCCATAATTAATGATTTTTATTAGTTGTGTAAATCGGAAGTGAAGTGTACGAAAATTATTTTCCGATGCTACTTCTAAGTTGTGTCATAATGTACCTACTAATTAATGTTACGTCTATAATAGTGTATTTTTCTTTATAAGCTTGCAATCATCGATAGCTATTTCCGCAAATAAATCAGAGCGCAAAAGTATTTTTGGCTTATTCAATATTAAACCCTATCTATATTAACAGTACGATACGTACGATAGTATTATTCCACCCATCGACCAATATCTTCACCGTTTGCTGCATATGATCACAGTGTACATAATTAAATTAGCTGTATGTAGTACCTAGGATAACTAAGTTTGAACTATGTTGACTTTCACGAAAATCTCAAGTTAATTACCTACGACCTTCAACACGGGATTAAACGTCATTACCACCGAGCTACCATCGCCTTAACTGTCCAACAAAGTTACTGCATTAATATCAATGAATCCAGATCCATAGACATAATGCTTAGTTATTTACTCTGTAAAAGAGGTTTTTTAATTTCACCATCCAATAGAAATGTCAACAACTAATCTGAATTTAAATAATTTAGTATAAAATAATTGCTGAATTTAGATAGCTAAGTTACACTATACAACTAGTTTATATATATTTAGTCCCTCCGCACACAAACTAATATAATAAAGTACTAACTGTCCCCCGCGGATTCATGCGATAAAATAGCTTCCTATTAGTGAAATATTTTTTCTAAACCACCTGGTAGTCCCAGAGATTAGCGGGCAAAGAAATAGCTAAGTATTGTAAAATAAACTCTTTGTTCCACTTTGTATTTCAAATATGTCACAGCCGTTATTATTATAACCGAGAATATCATGATAAATTACATTTGTAACGTTATTTTATGATAATTATAATGAAAGATACGCGCTCAATGATTGATGATTGGACGTGCCAAATATAGATTAATAGTAGAGTTGCCGGGTGACCGGATTTTACCCGGACAGTTTGATATTAGCCGTGTCCGGTTTTTTCATTGAATAGAATACTGGTTGGGTGGGAGTGAAGGTTTATTGCATTCAGTCGAAGTTGAATATTGGAGTTTTACGTTTGATTTTGAATAAAAAATAACTCTGTTTGATTTAGATAAAATAAGGTATAAGTAACCTATTTAAAGCGAATACAATTAAGAATGTAGAGTCCGTAATGTTAGGTTGTATTTCGTATATTTGTTGTACATAATATACATCCAAATAAAAAAAATAAGTTACAAAGTGTGGAAGATGTTTCAGTGCCGTTTAATATTTTTGCAATAACCCAAGAAAGGACTCTAAAATTTTACGCGCAAAATTTACGAAACTATGTACCTACTACATGTAGTAATCCAGTGTTTCTCAATTTGAATTATCATTGAAAATATTACGATCCTTTTTGACTATCTGAAATCTGAAATCTAGACAAGACCATCCGACATGAAAATTACAACATTATTTTTACAGGGTCAATTTTATAATGATGTCAATTTTTAAGATGTATAACAATCATTTTCGAAGCTGTACTTCACAGTACCATCCCCCTCCAGTGTACCTATCCATCTCAATAGTGGTGGCTGACAATTTTTATCAAAATCGGTATGAAAGTTTAGTCGCGCAAAAGTAACAACCATTTAAAATTGGTTATTTGGTTAATAATGGGGTCAATAGGTATTCATAAAGCTCATAAGGCTTCATTGGTGATAGGATAGGTACCTACAGACTTTTATTAAAATATCCCATCACATTGATTGAGTAGATAGATGCAGATAATTTAAATAGCTAATCAGATGGGTACCCTCAAAATGTTTACTCCTTTCAAATAAAATTATAACTATAAAAGCAATTACAGGTAAAACAGTTAAAAGTCCATTACATATGGCATATGTACCTACTATACTTCTTTTATCAAACACCAATCCGTTAATTATAAATAAATATATAAATAACAATGTAATTTGATTAGTCCTTTTATTTAACCCTGTTATAAAGTAAAAACGCACAAAGATTTCCCTGCATCCTAACTGCTGCAAAATATCGTGGTCCTCTGGTACCTATATATGTATAATACTTACTTTGTTTATATATGATGTGTTTCATAAAATAGACAAACATACCTACTGTTAAAGTTTGACATAGTCAAGAAGTGTCGAGCAAATGCAACGAGTCAGTTCTCCCCGCACGCATAAGTTGCGAAATGAATAGTTTTGCTCTATTCTAATCAACCTGTACCTGTTGCTTGCCGCCTTATTCAACTTTACATAAACTTACCTGAATACTTATTAACATAAAATTTCATTTTATATAAGTATATATACATAATTTATTTGAGAAGGCACTTACCTGAGTTCAGGAGCGCTCCACGATACGATTTTTTTTTTACAGCGACGAAAATATTTATTTAATTAAGAATTGGATACGAACATCTATAAGTAGTAGTCAACAGGTAACACAGATACGAGTAATCATCAACAGTTTTAAATATTTCAAAAGTTACAACAAGTTAATCGCGATCTAGCAGCATCAAGTTGCCGTAAAGAGAGTCGTCCGTAACAATAACAACACTGACAGGAAGACCAAAATGAGCGTATTTAGAATACGTGAAATAAACAAGGCAGAGCGGAAGCGAAGAGTAGGCATCACAGGTAGTGTTCGAACTCAACCGTTCGAGAATATAAAATCAATCGTAGAAATAACGAAAATAAACTGAAGTAAGAAGAGATGGTGGACACTCGAACTGTGAACACGCGCGACGCGACTCTTACGTGTTGAGATATGATTTGGAAAGTCTGTAAGGTTCAACAAGTGGTTTGCAAAGGCGGGCGGTGCGGGCCGGGCTTGTAGGACCTCACGGCGGGAAAGCTCGCCCGCCAGTGTCCCGAGCGAACGGCCGCCTCGCTACCGCCGCCGCGGAGTGCGCCTGTGTGTGCCACAGAGCGCGAGGCCTCGCTCGCTCGCTACAGCCTTCATTGTTGCCCTCGCCCTAGTCTGCGTGTCGGCCGTTTGCACACGCGTCTGTAGCCGCTGGTGTGGGTGCGGCGCTTGTGTGTGCGCCATGACGCGCTTACGGGTCTGGCGCACAGGTGAGCCCGGGCCGGCCGCGGCCCCCAGCCAGCTCGTCCCTGTCCTATCTATACCGCTTTTACAATGAAATGGCTCGGTGAACACAAACTACCTGCGTGCTACATTAGCAGACGCATGTAGCTCCCGCCCGCCTAGAGCTTGCGCACGCTGGCCGCCTTTGTTAGCTTCGGTGCAGGTTTCCATATTACGAGTTCATCCTATACATGGCTACGTAAATTAACTGAAGCGATTGTTGTTCGTCTGAAAAGGTCGGCGTTCCTCGCACTTGTGGAGTGTTTCAATGAAACTTTCACATACCTCGGAGAACTACAGTACATATTTATTTAGTGGGCCTCCACGGTCCGAATATCACGCATAGTTCACATTGGAATGTAGCGAATAATTTTATATTAATTTAGCTTGTTTAATTAAACGGGCGCGGAGTTAATTACATTGTTACATGCCTGTAAGTGAATGTTGATCTTTCTCTTAGAAATTTAAATGTAATTTGGGTAACTATTTAAAATAACTATCATTGTTAAAAAGTTAAGTTAGCTAATTTAATGTTTCAAGTTTATCTTTGGCTAGCTTTCCGCCCCGTGGTTTCACCTGCGACCGTCTGTTTTACGCCCTCAGGGGTTGAATTTACAAAAATCCTCACTCAAAATAAAAATTTCAGCCCAATCCGTTTAGTGGTCCTAACTGTGCGTTGATAGATCAGTCAGTCAATCAATCAGTAACGCCTTCCTTATACATATTTAGATATTTAAATAATAACAACCTCTATTGAATGAAATAGATTCACAAGTACAGCTTGCTACGAAACGCTACACCACCGTAGCTCCTCTACGAAGCTACGGTTAACAATGATTAGTAAGAAATAGCAACACATATCACAAGATTTACTGCCTTATGAGCTTAAATACATACATTTATTTTAATCACCGTCCAAATTATCAGGGATTATTTTACTCATCATTATCAACAACTTTTAGTATGTAGCATCTAATGTAGCAGCAGTTTTTACAAATTAAAATATGTAGCATCACATAATAATAATAATCACAATATACAAAATAAATGTCCAATTACTCAAGTAATTACAAAATGTTTTTTTTTTAAATATAAAAAAGTGAGAAAGTGAATTTATTAAAATGGAAGCTAGTGTCAATAGAAAAAAAAAAATATATTGGACCTTTTTCTGCCAGTAAAAGTAAAGAAAAAATTAAACAGTAGATTCAAATTTAAATCGATAGTACAACACAAAAAAGAACACGAAACGTAAAAGTAAAACAAATGAATAAAGATGAAAATTACGGCTAATCATCGGCATTCGTAATTAGCCACTTTGTTGCCAGCTCAGATAACGAGCGGCTATTTAATTGATGTAACACAATATCAACTACAAAATTCGAATTCGGTACGAGCCAATTTACTTGCAGGTACTATAAGGCTTCATTTTAGCTATGTTAACAAAAGTCAAAATATTCATAGGAGGATTCCACGTGTGAATGGAGTTTCCGTTTATAGAGTTCAGACGATTAATTATGATAGACTGCCACCCTCAAGTTGCAAATTTCTAGCCAAGTAGGTACTTATTACTTACCGTTGTGTTCCAGCTGCACTTGAAAGCCAGTTAGTTCCTTCTAGGCTTTGTGGGGTAAATTTTTTCGGCCATATCATTTTAGTTTTTAACACTAAATTAATTTATTGATATTTTAAAAATATAAATAAAATTTTAGTGTTGTTTTCCAGTCAAAAATATTTATTTTATGATATATTTATGGTATTTACATCAATGCCTTTTCGGCCTAATATAGTGATTTATACCCTTTCACCCGGTAAATAGGCAATATGCATGAATTCCAGATACCTTTACAACCAAGAATATTCTAAATATAATTAAATTACGTTAAAGTCAATGCCGCCATAGTAATTTCTCTAACAATAAGCTCGAAGGTTTCAACGTATACAATGACGTCACACCTCCAAGCAGTGGCGTAGCGTGGCCCTGCGGGGCCCCGTATAAAAAAATGTTTGGGGGCCCTTATGAATGGTAAAGATTATTAAGAAAAAAAAAATGTATGCATAAAATTAAAGTTTTTTTTTTTACAAACAATTCAAATTAAATATACACTCTCCTTGCCTTTTTTTCGGCAAACTGATTTATTAAATCATTTATAGCTGATGATGACTTTGGTTTTTCTAATGCTTTTGCCTCTATGACGCACGTCGGGGCCCTCTGTGACCCGGGGCCCCGTATAATTGATACGGCAGATACGGCGGTAGCTACGCCCCTGCCTCCAAGGGAATATTGAAAAACCCATCCATTTTGGATGCTTTAAAAATTCAAACAGTGGACCATTCAACTTAATACTTATTCCCAAAAAATATTTAACCTTTTCATACAAAACGACTTCAACCTTGCTCGATCAAAAGGTATAAAAAGTTTTAATGTTTCTTCGCGATTTCAGAGTTGGGTAAAGGTAAAAGTTGCTTATATTGAAGAATAGCAGGTAAATTATTAAAAACCTGAATTTGATGTAAATGTAGTTTCAATAGGTTTAAAAGTTATCTCCATTCAATAATCTTCTAAAAATGTTTTAGGGACCTCTACTCAGGGTCAACCATTTCTCTATTTTTTCAGTTTCAAATTCTATCTGCCCGCATGCAGAAATTAATATTATTAAAAATCCTTACATTATACTTATTGATTGTGGATTTATCCCAATGGGAATATGATCCATAAATTTTGGTAGGACTCGGCAGATCCTCATTTCTAGTGCCAAGATAGAATTATGAACTAAGTTTCATGATGTAGGTACACACGGCCACAGATCAAGCTACACACTGCGGCACCTTAGGTATGCGATTGTATTGCGCTATTTTGCAACAAAAATGTGTAGCTTGATCTGTGGCCATGTGTACCTAAATATTTTGCCTCCAAAATATTAAGTTATTTTTCCTGTACTACATAACGTTTCGCGCCATCTATTATACCTTCACAAAAACATTGTGAAACTTGGTTCTTGGATTGGTTGCTTTGATGTGGTGTGATCTCCTGCTCTGATTAAAAAAAATATAGATGGTGTTACCCACCTACTTATTTTAATTTATTCACCCTCGAAATAATACCTACCTAGCTAGTTGTACGTACATAGTATATTATTAACCATGTGATACCTAGAGCCGTTAGATAAGTAAGTTGTATCTTTGATGTCAACCGAAATACGATGTCTCTATCGAGAATGACTCGGTCGGTTGCTCTTACATTTTCAACATGTCAGCCGGAAGACGTCCACTGCTGGACAAAGGCCTCCCCCAAGGATCTCCACGATGGCTGGTCTTGCGCTCCCCATATCCAGCTGTTTCCCACGACCCTTAAAAGATCATCGGTCCACCTTCTGGGGGGCCGGCCCACGCTACGTCTTCCGGTTGGTGGTCGCCACTCGAGAACCTTTGTGCCCACTGCCACTTCAATTTGGTAATTCTTCGGGCTATATCGGCTATTTTGGTTCGCCTGCGGATCTCATTATTTCTAATTCTACATTTTAGTTATAGTTATTAAAGTCATACCATACCTACATAGAATCTGTAGTCTGTGTTCCCCATCGTGATTTTTATGGAGAAGTACAGCAAACCTACAATTCATCTATTAAAAGTTCGGGGTACTTTGGGGACTATTATAAAGTGACAACAAATTTTATTGAGACTAGGGGTACATTCCGAAACATGCCATAATCGATCTTAGCGCTCACATCGATAATTTGCGTTCCGATACGAATATCACATCTATAAGAGCTGTGAACTGTCAATGATTCGGAACGCTTGTGAACGCGCTGACAGTATTTAGAACTAAAACATTCGAAAAAGGAATTAAAAAATTAATGATCAACGCGTTGGTACTCCCTAACTTCAATTATTAGACTCCCTAACTTGAATACAGTGTATTTTTATTTGTTATTCTCACATAAAAACCTTTGTCAAAACAAAAACACAACACAAGTGTCACTTTTGACATCCACGCTCACGGCGATAACGTTTGGACCATGGTCGTCGTAATCGCAATATGGCGCATGTAATGACGTCACCGATGACGTTTCGCGAGGTTTCGTTATCGCGCTAAAAGTGATTCGGTACGCGTTTTAGCGCGCTCACATCGATAATTATCGATATCATCATCATTCGGAATGCAGCCTAGGCCTAGGGGAAAATCAAATATCAGGGCTAGCAGCACGTCACATTTATCTGTCATCTGCTGCGTGACCACATTTGGTAAATATCTACTTTTTTAGTAGATTCAGAGATTGGTAAGATCATTAAAATTTAGTAGGTTGAAATGCCTTAGTAGTTTTGACTATTTTGTACATTTTGACGTTACTTTAATAATGGTAATACATTAATTTACAAGGTCACATCGAGGATTTTTCATACAGTATAGTTCAATGATAAAACTGTACAGCAAAATTAATGTTATTATCTTATAAAGCTAATGTGTCTCTTTGATGTCTATCCCTTTAGTATAAGTTTGTATATTTCTATAAATATAGTGTTGCTAACTTGGCAGATTTCCAGTCAGTCCAGCCAGCCTTCAAAAATTGGTTGAAACTGATTTTAAAATTTTGTTAGTAGATTTTTACGATACTTTTAGTAGAATCAGAGAAAAAAATGTGGTCATTATTATCTTATAAAGCTAATGTGTCTCTTTGATGTCTATCCCTTTAGTATAAGTTTGTATATTTCTATAAATATAGTGTTGCTAACTTGGCAGATTTCCAGTCAGTCCAGCCAGCCTTCAAAAATTGGTTGAAACTGATTTTAAAATTTTGTTAGTAGATTTTTACGATACTTTTAGTAGAATCAGAGAAAAAAATGTGGTCACGTTGGTCATCTGTCATCGGCCGCGCGTCATCCATTCGATTAGAGCAAGCAAGTAGAACGAAAGCCGCATCAGCGGTATTTTGCGTATTTCGTACGTATTTTATTTTATTCTTTGCACGACGACAACGACTAGAACGACAATGCATTGTTGACTTTAGTGAAGACAAACGTGGGTCGCGTTCGCCGATCATAAATTTCTGTGAAAGTTGTGTTAATGTTTAATAAAATGCCGTTTGTTCACATAAAGAAGCAATACTTATTATTAGGCATGTTGGTTTTCGTTGCACTGTTTTTATTTAATAGCCGACCAGCATTTCAATGCCAGTTTCATCAAGAAGTGACCACGTATTTACCAACGATATATGGAATTACTCCAACGTACGCGAGGCTTTCTCAAAAAGCCGATCTTACAAGGTAAAATATGTTTATTGAGTTACTATCGTGATTTATCTGCCCTTGATTTACAGTTTATTTTATGTTTGGTTAACATATTTGGCAATGGATCTTGGCATGCTGGCTATTAATTAAATTGTGAAATATTGCATTGAGGAATTCAAGGCTTGTTGAATAAAACTGCAAATAACTACATCCTAGTGTTTAAGTATGATGTACCTATAACCAGTAGGTATCTACATCGTTTACACAAGTTCCTACTTGGAAACCATTTAAAGTTCTATAAGAAGTAAAAAAATAGGTATATATTCTATTTGTATATAATAATACCTTTATTACCTGTTCTTGTAATTACCTACTCTATTTCTTAACATAACATTTAATTTATTTGATAGGTACATTTTATGTTGTACGTGATAGTAGCCAGAGAGATATGAAAATGAACCATATAACATTGCAATAAGTAATCTGAATCTACATAATACTGAATCATAGATTAAATACTTTATTGCAAAGATATAAGGTTCCTTTTTGTATTTCTATGGCTACTGTCACCCGCACCAAGCTACAATGTAAAACAGTGTAGTCCGTCAAGGCAACTTCAAATGGTCATTTAATCATCAAACTGTGCTCCATGGAGCATTGAGTTTATTTTGGTTCTGATATTGGTGTGAAATAAATAAAAATAAACTTTATGGCACTTACATACTTAATAATAAACATTGTTATTTAATTTATACTTTAACTTAGAGGTAAAATTATTTAAAATATGAGGGTAATATACAAAATTGCTATTTTGAATATGATAAGTGATTTTGATGTGATTAAGTGTGTTAATGCACAAAGCTTTAAATGTACATCAAGAAAGACATGTATTAATGTCCACTATTTTCAGGTGAAACAGAAAATAAAAATCTCATTGACAAGAATAGCTTCAGATAGTTTCACCTACCTTTTATATACGTTAATTTATATACGTAATAGTTTCACCTTCTATTTTACCCTTCTAAACCCTTCCTTAGCGAAAGCAATATGTTTAAGAAACCTATAAGCAAAATTCCTAGACATTGATGTTTAAGCTGTGTGTTGATTCGTCATATAATTATTGTTTTGTTACTAATAATGTTTTTAACACAGGTTATCACAGACAATGTTGTTGGTGAAGAACTTCCATTGGATCATTATTGAGGACTCCGATACAAAAACAAACTTGGTCAAAAATCTATTAGAAGAGTCTAATTTGAAGTACACACATCTCAATGTTAAAACTCACAAATCAAAACATTCAATGGTATGTATGGGAGGATATTATTAAATAATATCCTCACTATTAATTCAGCATGTCATGTCATGTATGTGTCAGAACTTAGATGTGATATTAATTTTATAATAAGATCTAAGAATCATGAACAAATTTGAAATTAGTATTTTTACCGATATTTATATGCACAGTCATAAAACAAGTGAATTTCAACATAATATTAATTACTAAATATGCACAAATAAGTCTCTCTACTAGTACATAGTATATTATTTATTCTTTGCTCTCTACTAAATAATTTGTTTGGCTATTCTCAAAAAGTGCTTACCAACAAACATCAATCAATTTTTATTTATATAGATACAAAAATTTCAGGGTCTGGATCTCAATATATGCCTGTTTAGAACATCCATATACAACACAACATGGTATTGTGTATGTTGGACAATATTTACAAAATTATCTTTAAATTAATACCAAACTGACTGGTTGCCTATTATTCAGTTTTACTGAGTTGACAAAAGTGTCTGACACCTTAGGTAGTTGTTTTTCAAAATATCAACTCAGATTGAATACTTTGCAAGATGTCTTGGTGTCTAATCATGTTGCTTAGAATAACATTGGCTCTAGAATTTCTTTTTGTTGTTTTATTTTTTTACTTTTGACTTGAAAATTCTATCTAATCTTAATTTCTAAATAAACTTAGTGTGATTACTATTTAAAAAAAAAACTTTTTTTTTTCAAATGACTAAAATATTTTGCTGGCTTTTTTTTAAACAAATAATATTATGATATTAGTTTACCCATGTTTCTATTACTAATTGTCTTTCATCATACTACATAATTATTAACTAGGTCATTTCAAAAGGGTTAATAATCCTTGACGGTAGGAATGAGCTTTGCGTTTGTGTGAATTGGCGCCAAAATTTGAACTAAATAATGTAAAAATTAAACATGTTTTATAATGTAAGCAAGCTCCATTGGTGGGCGACTTAATTCACATCAATAGAAAGCTCACATTTGGTCTCTACTAATTAATACAAATTTTCTTGACAAGTAGAATTTTGCCATTGGGTTAATATGTGCTTTACAACTTACCTACCTAAATGGCAGACATAATTTTTCAAACGGAAATCTATTTACCTAAATTATAATATTTCTATCGTGTGTTAAAAACTTACCTTATGTACTGTTGTTTAACATGAAAACACGCTCAAAGGTAAAAAGATTAAAAATTGTAATGTAATTTTCAGGCAAGTGGAGTGGAACAGAGGAACGTAGCATTAGATTGGCTGAGAGGACATCTTGAAAAGGCAGAAGATAAAAGAGGCGTTGTATATTTCATGGATGACGACAATACATATTCGCTCAAGGTTTTTGACGAGGTAAGATTTGAAACATTTACATCTTTGACTAGAATTTCTATATCAGTAATGATCTCTAATTCTGCAGTTGTATGCAACTGACTAAATTATTTACTCACGCGTAGGAATACAACATTTATTTGGTTACGATATTCTTTAAGGTGATGATTCTTCCACAGTCAAGCTACTCATTGAGCAAATAAATGCAATGCTCTCTTTATTTTCTAACAGACATTGACAGGTCGGTTAGCATCAATGTGAGATACCTGGTCAGCCTCGGTTGTCCTATGTTCGATTCCCAATCAGGGCAAATATTTGCAAGAACATATTGTGTCTGTTTGATCTCTGCTTATACATATTTTAAATAAAAACTTGACATTGTTTCTATTTTCTTTTGCAGATACAAATGTAAGTTATACTCGCATCCTCTGTTTTAATTTGTATCACATGTTATTTATTTACTGAACTGTTTGTGTTGTATATGATAAACAAGACATTCCTGTGTTGCCTGCCTCTAGATATTTTATGACATTCATACCTATGTGTGTACATTGAGTCATTAGTCATAGACATTACGTCACGCAACTTCTGGTTTTGACTTCATAGATAGGAAAACCACATTACGTCCGATCGTTAGTTATAAACATAAATGTACAATAATCTTGATCAGTTATTGTGTCCTATTTTATTTTTACTATATACGTAGATATAGCACTGTGATGACTTTATCTGCCAGTGTGCCAGTATGAGACTGGCTTATAAAGTCACAGAGCTGCAGTTTTTTTATGAGGTGGTAATATACTCATTAATATTTAATTAAGTACAACATTTTCTACGGGATAAATTCTGAAAATTCAAATTTTTCATACAATTGTTCGAAAAAAAAACCCTCGGTTAGGCGTAGGTATATATAATATGACCACGGGGCGGAAGCTAACTTTCGGACACATATTTTATCTCGTGCGTGTTCAATCAGCTTCAAAAGTAGCTGATCACTAGAACTTTGTCATATTACGCAATTCACAGATATTTTACAAAGTTTCGAGAGAATGTCATTGAGATTGCTATGGGTGCTAAAGTGACAATCTACTTTTATCGCTGACTGTACCATTTCCTGAAAGATAAACTAACATGATGGATATTTGAAGCTTATCATTCACATGCTAGGGAATTTATCAATAGGAGAACAACAAAATTATTAAAACATGGATCCGATTCTACATAAAAATATAAGTATTTTTAAATTATTAAATTTAATTCCTTTTTATCAGAGTAGCAACGTACCTACATACCACGTGAAAGTAACCGCACGTGGAACAAAAGTATCAAAGAAATAAAGATTAAATTATAATTTTTAATTTCATACCAATTACAAATTTACTTTCACCAATCCGCCGCGGTGTTGCGCGTGGCTAATTCTATATAATATTTTATTCCATCGCAACAAATCTGTAGAATACTTACATACCTATTAGTATAGTCTGTGCTATGGTGATGTATTAAAGTGTGGCCGTCGAGAAAATACGTATGTGATACCTGTACCATTTACTGTAAAATAGCTAATCTGATTTCGATAGAACTTTAATTACTAGACTATGCCAAAGAAAATACTGAACTGCTACGGTTTCCTCACGATGTTTTCTTTCACCGAAAGCTCGAAGCTCATTGTAGGATTCGAACCCGCGACCTTCGTCTCGGCATTCGACGTCACAATCACTGAGCTATCATCGCCTTAAAAATTATGACGATAATTCCTACTGTGAAATGTGAGGGAAGAAACGTAGTAGGTATCTTTATTGCGGCTCCGATCGCGGACATAAGTGTTATCTTAGTCCAGTGACCTACATAACGGTCATTCAAACACTTGATCTCGCCCCATTTTCAGAAGTGGTCATAGCCCTTTCTTTCACCTATCTGCCTTACATTACACTTTTACTTCCTGAAATTCTTATTTATGGCTTTTTATTTACAGATGTTTGACCTATTTTTACGTTTGTCCATATAATATTATTATTTAAAAGTCCAATGATACAATCATCACTGTATTAAAAATGTGTTTGAGTCGAGATTGAAAAAAATGAATTAAAATTCAAACCTGAAGTTAAAGTTTATTTTAAATAAGTTAAAATTTAAAATATTTTTTTAAGATCAAGTTTTTTTTTTCAGATAAGCTCGATAACTCCATATTAATGTGTTGTCATCGGACTTACATAATGTGTACCAAATTTCAGATCAATTGAACACCGGAAAGTAGGTTAAAATTGACTTGCCAGTTTCGACCTAAACATGCAAACCTTAACACGTGAAGTTGAATAAAAGCTTGTAAATTAACACAATGTATGACTTTCTTCTTGATCTTTTGAGTCTGAATTTTTCATTCGTATACTGTAGTACGACCGGATAACTTAATCCTCGCCTGCGACGTCAGAGGGGAGCGGGGAATGGCGACAAAAGGAATCACGGGGGAATTTAGACATGCGCAAAATGTATCAGTGAAAAGAAATGACTGAAGTATATCTTTTAGCTCAACGAAGTAGATCACTCATTTAGTTCAATACTTCATTGAGTTCAGTATAACTGAACGACTCCTTTAAAGAGATATGAAGCTCGGGTAGTGTATCACTCTATCACATCACTCTCTTTATTTATGAGACCATCAAAGTAACAACGAATGAAACTTTATACTTATCTCGATTATTCTAAAGTCAATCTTAGCACGTTCTACTAATTACTAATATCTCGTTTCGACTCGCGAAATGCACAGATGCATTCATTTCTTTCGTGCATACGAGCTGCGAGCGAAGGAAGAGAGCTATTGAACTAAAAGATATATTGAGATATATTGAGCTATTGAACTATTACTGAATGAGTGATAAGTTTATTTTGCGGACTGAAGTAGTTCATTTCCTTCAATCGTTCGCGAACTACCCTTGTCTACGGGGGATGACGATAAAGGGAAGAGAGGGAAGGTCGCACTACGTGTTTATCGCACTGCTACATAAAGCCCGACCCCGTTCCCTCTAACATAGTAGGCGAGGACTGAGTTATCCGGTCGCGACCTTATTCAACTCAAAATGTTATTGAAATTAAAATGTAAACTATTTTTCTTCAAGATCAAGATAGGTACACGTTATGAAAAACATTACAATTGTGTCACCAAGAAGGTAATTTAAACACCACAAGTTACTGGGTAGGTACCTATTTGACGTACGATGACGTAGGTAAATTAACCTAAAATAAATATTCATTTTTGCGTAGTTTTGTTATCAAATCATAAACAAGAACGGGCTAAAGTTCTAAGAAATATGCGGGGAATTCCGATGATAAGTATTGTATTTTATGTCTAACCAAATTACATATAAATACTTAGTTGACGTTTGCTTTAAAATTGTTTTGAAATTTGTGCATATTATCATAAAATAATAAATACCTACAATTAAAATATATTACCTACGTATATGTTGTTTATTTCATTGACGATAAATATATAGCGGACAATCATGATAGCTTGCAACGATAGTTTAGAAGTTATTACGGAACAGATGATCATACATAAGTACCTACATACTAGTAAAAATCATAACCCACCTTTTGCTTTCTCGTTTTTTTTTATTTGGTGATCAATTACTGTCTGAAGACTGGGCCCGTATTTTATTAAGATCGAGAATTTAATTTATCAGTTACATATTTCTTAGATATCTAGAAACATCTGTTTCCGCGCATTATACTTACTTCAAAAAAGAACATAATTATGAATTCATACAAATTATTGAATGTATAATAACTCAGTGTGAATATTAATGAACAAATTACGGCGGTACACATCCACGTTATCAGTTTGACGTAGGTATTTATTTTAACTGTACATTTCGGCATAGCCTATCCAACGCCTACCTAGTGGTAGGCGTGTGGAACCTTATCGCATTTTTCATAAACCGTAATCTACTACTATAATTATTGTTAGTTACACAAATTTAAAATATAATATTTCTACATAGACGAATAAAAAATCTATGCGTACCTAGTTTATCTTATTTAGGTGACATACCTACTTAGCTACTATTCATCTAGTTTTATCACTAGCAATAATATATATACCTTGTCCTAGACCGTATCAGTTTACTCGTCCTTGTGTATTAAAAATACCATTATTTATAAATTCTTCTACTCAAAACTCTAGTTAGGCCCTATTAAGGCACTTACGAATGTCAGAAACGATTGTTTTTAACACTGGCTCAAAATAAATATAAGGTGGATGGTCCGCAGTTTGAATTTTCAACGAATATTTCGCGTGTTTTAATTAATGTATTACGTCCAAGTGCCTATGAGCCATTGATTCCTTTATTACAACTGTCCGTTATTTATTTTGTGGATTTAGATAGTTTCAAACACATTAATTGACGTGCGTCTCAGGCACTAATCACAAAATTCCATTCAATAAGTACTTAGAATTAATTTAATTATTGAAACGCAAAAAAATCAATATGCGGTCCATTTCCTTTAAACTGAGAATACTCCGGCAAGAAACTCGGTTGTCAACAGCATTATATTATGGAACTAAATAATTTATTTACAAATATCTTCACTTCCTTTCAGATGCGAAAAATCCAGAAAGTCGGCGTATGGCCGGTCGGAATCGTCGGTGGCATGCGGGTAGAAATGCCTCTCGTAACCAACAACAAGGTGACTGGGTACAACGCTGTTTGGAAACCGTTCAGGCCATTCCCTATCGACATGGCTGGATTTGCCATCAATGCTACGCTGTTCCTGGAACACCCAGATGCAAAGTTCTCGAGGAAAGTGCAGTCTGGGTTTCAGGTTAGTCGATTATCTACTAGCTTCTTTTCTGCTGCTTTACATGGTTTCTTGAAGTGTATTTAAATTTAAATATCCTGTACTAGCTCTGCTCCGCGATATCCACATTCCCGAAGAATCTTATGTTTTCCTGGGATAAAAAGTAGACTATATGTTATTCGAGGTATGATCTATCTATGTGCCAAGTTTCATCCAAATCCGTTCAGAAGTTTTGATGTGAAAGAGTAACAAACATCCATACATCCTCACAAACATTCGCATTTATAATATTAGTAGGATTGCATTCCAAGATGGCTTCTATCTGTGTGCTAAATATTCGATAATGTTGTATTAATCCTTCTGTATTATAACAATATCGTATTCCCAAATTACAGGAGAGTGAAATATTGAAGTACTTTGCAAAAACTGAGGATTTGGAGCCATTAGCAGATAATTGCACTAAAGTCTACGTGTGGCACACGCGGACTCAAAAACCATCGGTACTGAACCCTAAGAAACTTAAAAATCCGCCTATTCCCGACAACCATATCGAGGTTTGATTCGGTCTTTTAGTCCTATTGGTATTTATTATAGAGGGCAGCACTCCCACATTATGGGCAGTATTTGAACCCCAAAGATTGCAAGCAGATAGATAGTATTTATGGAAGGGTTTTAAAGGCGTGATCTATTTACTGAGCAAAATAATGCCTGGTGTGTGTAATATTAGATTAATACAGTCGCTCCTTACAAAAGAACCATAACTCAAAATACACAACGTTTTAGGAATTTTCAAGTGATCGGACGTTTTGTTGGCGTACTGGTCTTAAACTCAAACCCTGTGTGGCGGTTCTAATAAAATCTTTTTTAAATATATCCGTCACTTTCTTCGTCTTGTAACAGAAAGAGTTGTGGCTATCTTAAAACTTGGTTTAAAAGTTTAAGAGCCAAGTTATTAAGACCAATATAGGCATAACTCGAGTTATGCTTCTTTTGCTAGGACCGACAGAATATAATTTTGTGGTGTTTAATACTCAGTTTGTGTCAGTAAAATAAGTCTGAAATTTTATCGGGAACTACTCTTTAGATAGGTTTAGGCTTCCAAAACATTACCACCTGTGATTACTTTGTCCTAATCAGACATAAGTAATAACAAGAAATTAATTAATTTATTGATATAATTATTTGTACAAAACTTGAAATTATCCTGATACAATTATTAGTATCAGTTAGGAGCCATTTTTATAATCGAGAATACTTTAAAATTGGGAAATACCAGTAATATCTTAGTTGTTTTCTACTACGAAATGTTATACAAAAACAACGTATTACATACAATTTAAGATTCAAATAATGATCAATGTAGGGTTGTTTATTGTAGACGATATATAAACTTAATAAACAATAGGTAGTAACTCATATAACATGGAAGATTGTGGTCATGAGATTCATATTTGACTGCACATTTTGTCCTGTCATTTATCTGTATATTTGTGTTATTTCTTAAGTGGCATAATATTTATTGTGTTGTCTCTATTTACCTGTAAGTAATGATTAGCGTTAGTTAAGAATATAATTATATAATTTTAAGTTACAAAATAGGTAGTTAGCTTATTCTGGTATCTCATGTCTGATAAAAACAGCAGTTTTGACGTAAATCAACAATGTTTTTATTGCTCGAAAAATATAAGACAAAATAATAAGTATTATAAAGAGGCTACACCTCCTAATACTTAAAATTAATTTTATTTATATAATAAAGTATAATCACAATTTAATTATAAAGTAATCATTATGTTCCATGACTTTTTCCATTATGGTCAGTATTCATATATTTTTTATGGTTTATATTTTTGTCTTGTTTTTGAGAAGTTTTTATTATTTTCTGTAGTGAAATGTATCTATTATAAAACGATAATCTATACTTAATAAAACGATCTTACTTTAATTACCTTGACTAAAAACTCATTTTTCTTACAAAGGCTTAGTTGTTGTACACACGGTCACAGATCAAGGTACACCTTTTTGTTGCAAAATAGCTCCTATTACAACCGCATAAGGTGCCGCAGTGTTTACCTTGAATTGTAGTCGTCCGTACCAGTACTCAATCGGAATAGTTGTGATATATTTTTTAATGCTTTTCAACCTGATTACTTTGTATGTAAATGTAGTTCATTTTGATGAAACTTTTAAATACTAAACTCAGCCTTTCTGTCTGTATAAAGTTTTTAGATGTTTATTTTTTTTTAAGTATTTGTATTTTTTTATTCAACATACTTTGTCGTGTAACGTAGTCGTCTCATGTTTTTTATTATATGTGTTTTTGTTAGAACAATTTGCGACAAAAGGTTTAAATTATACTCAAAAATACTTATGCTCGGACTTATATTAAGAAAAATACATACAGAAAAAAGCGTCAAGTTTTATTATAAAAATCTTAGCGATGTTGTTGGTAGTTACATGTAGGCACATAATAAACATAAACTTGCAAGGTGTTTCGATTTTTCTGATGAGAAGTGTATATACAATTTAGTATAAAATATCTCATAAAGTAGTATTCAGTTATTGACAATTTCACGTAAAAACTTGCAAGTTATATGAATTGACAGTAGTAATGGCCTAAATACCTTTGTTTCTGTGAAGCATCCATTGATTGTATGGTTTAGAGAAATAAGTAAACTAATTTAGCATATTATCCTATAAAAAGGAGATTTCAAATGAATCCAGTGATTTCAAAAGGCTTTGTAATAGGCCTAAGTAGTAAAAGCTAATTAAACATAAGATTTATGACAATTAATCAAATGCATTTTGACTCATTGACATTAAAATTTAGATTTGATTTTATATTGTAATTTTAATTAACACTGGTGCCGATTCTGTTGTTTACGAACTAAAATAAATTTAATCTCACTATATCTCTTTCTAATAGTAAATATAAGAAAGGGATGCAAGATATTTTAGTCCTGTCAGTTTAATCCGATCACACATTTCAACGTGAATTTAAGCGCGATCTTTATTGGTCACGACTATTTACCCGTACATTACGACGGTATGGATTAAACTGACAGCATTAAAAATGTTCTATCTTTTTTCAATAAGGTTAAAATGAAAGAGAGGTGACTTGTCTAATATTAGGTAACTTCGTAAATAAGAGAATCGGCACCACTGTAATTAATTATAATTGAGGCGTTTTTGTATACGTTTTTGGCGTGGATATAGGTCCTCATCTTGTATAACATGATGTATTTATTTTATTTATCTATTTTGAACAATATTTTAAAATGGACAAGTAAAACATTTAATTGATACCTAGTACCTAATAATAGATCTAGATTGTACCTACTGTACTCGAAATTATATATGCAATTATTTAAAATATTATAAAAATCGGCCATATGCTACTCTTTCATCTGGGTGATTTATACAGAATTATTTATTATTTTACTGCAGTCTTTTTAAGAATTATAAATATTCTTATGAACAAATTACAATCTGTTCATAAAGTAATCACTTGACGCCCCACTAATTTAGTCTTCCTTGATGACAATTAATACAAAACTACTATTTTTACTTATTTTTATCTGTTGCAATATTTGTAAATTATGTATTTGTTTTATGCATAATAATTTTGTAAGATAAAATTAAAAATGCTCAATAACCTAGGGTGGATCTAATTGATTACTTTTAGTAACTCATATTTAAAATGGAGAGTTAACTTCCTTTATACTCAATTATAATGTAATAATCACATTTGAAATACTTTAATAATCCATGACATTGTAAAATAATCTACCATTTATATTTAGATATCCAAATATAACAGAAATTGAAGTCGACAGTTAAATAA
The DNA here is from genome assembly GCA_963555595.1 of Tethea ocularis. Lineage (NCBI taxonomy): Eukaryota > Metazoa > Arthropoda > Insecta > Lepidoptera > Drepanidae > Tethea > Tethea ocularis. The sequence continues at coordinate 4,102,542 of OY741972.1, read as the reverse complement.
TAAATTAAACCGACAGGCAGGATAAGGCAAGTCGGCAAAATTAACAAAGTTTTGTAACCTGCATGACATAGAATTTATTAAAAAGATAAAGAATTAGGTATTATACACAAATATTGGTGCTGATTCTGATGCTGGCACTTTTCTTGGCTATTTGTGGGCGTATTTTCCGAATATACAACGCCATGTGCAGAGCTGCCATGATTCAAACCACACATAAATTTATAATCACACCTCTCTTCCTTATAATATTAGCTTTCCCCGATTCCCTATTTTAGCTCCTTAGCGGTTGAAATTTCAAAAATTCTGTCTTGTATACTATCCTTATGCCAATATTTCAGCCCGATCCGTCCAGTGGTTTGTGTTGTACGTTTATAGATCAGTCAAGTCAGTCACGTTTTCCTTTTATATAATATTTCTAATAAGTGTCTGTCATTGTCATTTACGGGTAAAGTCGCGTCAAATTGTGATGTCGACAAGACAAAACAAGGACTAAAATCGTACTAATATTAGAAAGTCTTATCATAAGTTTGTACCTTTCACAAAGCAACAGAGCGATTTGAATTTTGGCATAGAGATAGGTATGGGCCGGAGAGTAGGTTTCACAGGCTGCTTTTTTTCCAGGAAACGCGGATAAAACCGCTTCTAAAAACTTTCCAACAAAAAAAGTTAAATAAAGGAATATATTGATGTAAATTAGTTCAGTGTATAAACGACAGAATCAGCACCATTATGATTATTGTTTCCTAAGGTACGGTATTAGAGAATAGCAATAATAAATTAACGAGAATATTTGATCGTATTTCTTGTAACGAATTATTTTCGTTATTATCAATTATCTCCTTAAGAGACTTAGTGGAATGCAGTGCATATAATTTATATTGAACACAGTAGATTAATTTTGTAATGTATGGTTTACTAATATTTAGGTAGGCAACTCTTTATGTGATGGTTTTTTAGATTCTATAAGTTTGTAAATATCTTACATACATCGTAATTTTACAAAATGAAATAAACACTTCCAAAGAAAATTATGTTTTTATTTAACTCCTACCTACATAATATTTACAAAGTTTAGTAGTAGAAATATTAGTAGCACTGTAATCATTTTGTGATTGTGACAGTGTTTGGCAGTGATAGCAAATCTATTTGCTCAGATGATTTGCACTAATTTCAATGATATATTTATTTGTAATTAAAAGTTTTGTGGAAATCTATAAGTATCTTGTAGATACATAAAGATATTCCAATCAAATGTCGTGATTATCTGTAGGTGGTATTCAACAGGGAGCGATAATATTTGAATGAAGTAATTTATATGAGTACCTAGTCTAGAACTTATGCAATACCGAAGCTGAAATGGAGCTAGTTATGTGTGGGGGCAAATTGGAAATGATTGGTATGGTATCAAGTTGGTACTTTCCTAGGTAACATGACATGACACCCAAGCTGAAGTGTTAAACGTTACCATTAATTTCCACAGATGGCAGCATATACCACAAAATAACGACGGAGCGCAGACTGACACCGAGCTCAGAAATTATAACCGCACTAACAATAACTAGGTATTTAGGCACATTTAGGTAAGTAGGTATTTCTTTTACCTATACTCAAAAGTTTACGAAGCTTATATTGGTAATAAACATACTTACTCACATAAACTATTGCATTTTTATGTGATCAGCTATTTCAGATGTATATCTTTCTCTTTCAAATATAATGATGTATAATAATATGTAGGTATATGTTTTTTCGCAGAGAAAATAAATAGGTACCTACACCACATAGGTACATATTTTATAGTAAAGTGCTGTAGTTATATCATAACGATGTTTCCCTCTAGGACCTGCTTTCATAATTTCGAGAGGAAAACTTTCCAAGACGTAACGTGAATTTTCGTCGTTAACATTAAAGAGTTGCTAACATTTTTCAGCTAATTTTAAACTGTGCAGATGAGGTAACGTACAAGTTCAGAGATGGGGATAATTAGCTTCCCGTCGAAGTTTCCCGAGCGGGTAATATCTAGGTTCTAGATGGAAGTTTAATCGAGCCTAGAGATGCGGTGGTGATAGCGTTGCTGAGTGGAAATTTATCAAATATTGTAGGTATGAAATTGGTTTTAAATTAGATATTATATTTGAGTTTAGAATATTAGGAAGTCGTAATTAATCGGTGCTTTCATAATATAGATGATTCTAGATTAAGTCTTTATTGACTAGCCTCTCGCTTGCTGCTTCTCTCGCACAGACTTTTAGGAATTCATTATCTCTTTATGTAACACACTTTTCCTTTACGTTTCTCTACTATCAGTTTTTGATAAGTAAGGTAAGTAACATAATATAATTCAATGTACAGACTCTGGGACACCAAATTTGCACAGGAACTTACAAAAAACTTCCCTCGCCTATCCATTAGAGAAAGCCGTAACAAGTTAGGTTCAGTAGTTTAGGAGATTTGTATGAACGTATAGACGGAAGCTACGTGAAACTTTTAATATTTACTACTTTACACACCTTTGCTACCCATGTAAAGCTACCTAAGTAGTTATATAAAGACATTTTTGGTAAATATGGAACTCTGAATGGAACATATTGGTTCATATCACCTTTTAGCAATTAATATTTGCCTGATGCAATTTATATCGGTAGCGGTACCCAAACCAAACTATTCTCGTTTAATGCTCTTTCTATTAGTGAAAACCGTATCAACATTTTACGTGGTTTAGAATAGAGAGAAGCGGAGAGGCAGACACCAACTTTGTTGTACTTGTAGGTATACTATAGAAACTAGAATTGATGTTGTTTCCGTCCTCAAAACAAGAACTACCTTGGTACCACAAATTTTAAATTTAATTTTTCATCCTCACGAATCTGGTTGATTACGGTGGTTTTTTTAATACAATCACTCGGCCAGTTCGTCCGTTGATTTCGCTTTCTCAGGAAAGATAGTCATTTATCTTAATAAAGGAAGGGCAGTTGATTGTCACCGCGAGGACTGGCAATCTCCCCATCGTTTAAATAAGAAATAATGGATGGAAAAATGAAAAAGTTAGTAATTACCAGTAGAACCCACTTAACTTTACTAATATTTTTGGGTTAGAGTCTAACCCTAAAATGGTACATACGGCCACAGATCAAGCTACACATTTTAGTTGGAAAATAGCGCCTATCGCCAACCGCATAAGGTGCCGCAGTGTGTAGCTTGATATGTGGCCGTGTGTACAAATATTATAAATGCGAAAACAAAAATGTTTGCTATCCAGACGGACCTGAACACGAAGTTCAGAACGGGCACCATTCAGGTACCGAAAAATCGAATATTTGGCGAAAAATATTCGTATTTCCACTGTCTACTCCATGTCCAATAATTCAAATCTGTAATTGTGGTCCTACGACGAAACCCTAAAACATTAACATCTATCTAAAATACTACCTTAACATTCCGGAACTTGGCTGGGTATCGCAATGACACAAGATTTACAATTTCCTAGCCTGGATTTTGCTCGAAGCACAGACAAATTATGAAACTAAATTCCGGTCCCCGAGCTAAAATATTGCGTTTCTGCATACGACCTGAATTATTAACGTCATCTGCAATGTTGCCAGGAACAAATTACTCTGTAGCCTTCAGAAAGACGACTCACCTGCTTTTGTTGGTAATTAAAGAAATGTCTCATTTCAGTGCTTACCTTAAGCTACGCAAAGCTCATATGAATTTTCTTAATTAGACTTTTAATTACCATGTTGCTCTCGTTAATGTAAATAATGTTTTATTAAATGTCGAAACATACTTTTCCATCCTACATAGGGTATACATGCTTATTTCGAAATCATAAAAACTGTGTATACAATTGTATTGAGAGACTCAATTTTTTCAATTCTTTGTTTGAAAATGATTTTCTATGGGAATACCTAATAATTGAATCGATCCACAACTTTTCATCCATCCTTTCATCCACACAAGATTTTCATCCACAACTTATTGCAGGAGCGTTGTTGCGTTAGTTACACATATTGTAATTTAGGTATTTATCTCAAGTTCATCGCTTTTGTTATACCTAAACATATTGTAGAGTCGACTTGTCTAACTCTACATAGTTCAACGATAAATTTTCAATCGGGAAATGCTTGTGCTATGCTAGAACACTCGATTAGCATATAAATTAATCCCCTATTATGATGTATTAAGTTTTGCGCAGTGCATCCACTGCATCTAATGAATTTCAATTGGACTCTACGCAAATCACTGGATCGAAATTTATAGTTACTTTGGTTTCTTTTAAATAAATTTAAATAGGAAATTGTAGCGGCAGAAAATAATTATAAACTATGCAAGGGGTAATATTATATTAAAAAAAAAAACACAATCAGCGAAAATCAAATCAAGCTGAAACTCGAAACTCATGTATTCAGTTGTTGACTTAAAATAAGTAAGAATTCAAGTCAATGACAACGTGCTTGGATTATGTTTGCCCCAATGCAACAATCCCAATAACTAGGAAATTAAATATGTAAAATAGAAATGAAATAAATTAGGTTTCTACTTTCAAATTACTCGGGCTTTGCCAGTGATATTGGCACCAACCTCGTATTCATAGAGTGGACTGCCTTACATTAGTATGCAAGTCAGATTGTACTGCAACCAGATTGCGTTTCGGGACACCCTTAATCATGACTATTATTCAGCCAATAAAAGCACAATTCATTCGTTATGTCACGCGCGGTTCCACTGAAAATATTATGGGATTTACTTAATTTGATAGAATTTTTAATATAAAGGCATTTTTTAACAAGTTATTGACGTTTTATGGGATTCTTCTGGTCTCATTTTGTGAAAACTGAGTAGGTACATAGGTAGATAACGGTAGATGTTGGGTATCTTCCTGAATATTTTATTGTCCCTGTTTGTTTAAAATCTGTGTTTGACAATAGTCTTTCGTGAGCAGTGATGATGTGGCCGAAGATGGTAAGCATACCAAGTTACCAATGCAGCTCTCTGCACACACCCGGTTGGTGCTTGGCGACAGATTTTCAACTAGAGAATAGTGCCAGCCAGGCGGGAACTACAAAGTTACTGCCTATGGTTTCCTCACGATGTTTTTCTTCACCAAAAGCTCTAGCTGATTATAGGATTCGAATCTGCGACATTCGTCACGGCATTCGAGACATAATCAGTGAAGTAGGTACCTATCTTGCCTCAAACAAATTTCTTTTTTTGTGTAAATCTTTACTCTTGCAAAAAATATCGTTTGACATTGAATATTGTTTTGCCTTATAATGTATTATCTCGTATTACTAACAAGATATCCTTAAAACCACGGGGAGGCAATTTCCTGTAACAATTTCCTGTAACGCGCGTTAAATTCAATCTTCGCATACGGTCAACTCGTCAGGGGTCTGTCTGGTTCGTCTTCGCGCTAATCAATCAATACATTTAATTTAATTTCAGGACACGTTCGAGACGAAATCGTGAAGTACCCACCCACATGTAATATGGATTTCAACAAGGGAGAGGAAAATCCATGTCGATTATCGTTATCGAGAAGATGTTACATAATCTACCTTTATACATTTGATATAAAATAATTATTATATATCATATTGCTCTTATTTTAAACCAAAAATTTTAAAAACAACTTTTTTTGCTACTTACACCGTGAAAGTGTGTTTGTTGGTTTATTCTTCTTTCACGCAGCAATGAAGTAATGGATCGTCGTGTTATATGGCATAGAAATTGTTTATGGGCCGGAGAGTAACATAGACTACTCTTATCCTGGAAACGCGGCTAGCTGTAACATAATTCACCACTCACTTATTGAAAAGCTCATTTAAAAGTAATGTTTTTGTGAGTGGAATGGAGTAGATGTTCACCTCACATTATAATGTGGGGAGGAAGGGTGCATGTCATTAAAGGTGTTTTAACTGTATATTTTTTGTGTTTACATACATGTACCTAGTTAGGCACATTTTTGAAAAGAAGAAAGTAAGAAGAGTGGTAATCTGAAAACTTTGTTCAGTTAGTATGTATTTTCAGATGTGACCTACTATTTTTCATAGTTTTTTTTACAGTTTTAGGGTTCCCTAATAGGAACACCCCTTTTCTTAGAAACGTGAAAAGGTATCAAGTTGAAATAGAATTATGAAATTTTGCAAAAAGCAAGGCCTCGTAGCAGTAGTATAAATATTTTTTTTATTTTTTTGCGATTATAAATCATTCAAAACATTCAGATTATGGTTTAATTAAATTTTTTGTTAAAAGTTACATGTTACATTTCTAGCTAAGTAAATGAAATTATCAAAACAAACATTAATCTGGGCTGTCTCGGGACAAATTTAAAAGTTGCCTACATATCTATACTTAAACAACTTTCAGTGTAAGTAGGTACTACATGAAATATTCAGCTGTGAAAAGGGTACGAGCTCTAGGGAGCTGTAATTTAAATAAATATTATTTCACCACATATTTTATGTATGAATGCCAAGTCCCGGCCAAGTTAACAGTTGCCTGCGCAATGTGGCATCCGAACAAAATACCGTTGCCTATATATGCCGTGCTCCATTAAAAATAATCTTCTTATCACTCGTAATATGGAATGCAACAGGAATTTATTTTATGGTGATTTTGTAGCCGTTCTACATGATTTTGTTTAATTTAATTTATATATTGCTTTTCTTTTGTGATATCAAAATATTGATAGAGTACTATGTAGTTCTGCCGCCGTAGGGTAGGTACGCAGTTATTGCATAGTGAGACTAGACTGGAGGATGGTCAGTAGATCGAATTAAAAAAACGTACCTTTTAATTAATTAGGTACGTCAATTTAAACGTCTATGAGTCGTAATTTTGTATTCATTTTCCATTTACAACAGAACTGTTGATATATTGGTTCTTTTGTTACCTACTATTGGCCGTTATTTATTGATATATGTACGGATGTATGGATTTAAAAGTATCATAAAAACCATACAATTATCAATTGACATACGTTTCAAGCGTTAATCACAAAATTTCTTTCAATAGGTGGATACCTAACATTGATGTAATAAATTAAAACTCAAAAAATATCCGTTAAAAAAACAGAATACGGCTCATTCACCTTAAGTAATGAAGCAAAGCAAGTTTTGAAAAGAAAGTAATTGGAAGCTTTTTTAAGAAATTACAGCTTTCCCATCTGGGTCCCACGAAGATCTATTTGAATAAAATAAATTGAATTTGATGATATTATGTTTTCATAAATATAGTTACACCTAAACATTGCAATCGGTTATCCAGGTAGTTTCTCAATCTCAAGTAAACAGTTAATTCATTCTAACTTAATTTTATTCATGCACATGGCAATGTATATGAATAGGATGAAAAATACTCAAACGCTTGTCCGTTTAACCACTCTGCAGAACTCCGCAAACCATTTGTGGCCTCCATTAAGTTTCGCCCTCATTATGTTTTTCACCTTAATTACCTGTTTTTCTACGGTCTCATCAAACCACCTGTTTTTTTTCTTTTGGCACAAGCCGCACTCGCACTTTGAATATAGTTTGCTTTGACGACCATTTTCAAGCCACAACGGGATAAATATCTGTTTGTTTTTAAAAACCTTTTTACCTACGTACTAAGCATTTATGAAAAAACGACGATAGTTATGGAATTAATTAAGAATCTTTGCACACAAAATTACCGAATTTGGTTTCACTTAGCAGAATATTTTTTCGAATAATTATAGTTGATTCTAGATCTATCTTCAGATGAGTAGGTTGTTTTGATGTTCGTAAAGTAGGTACCTAGTATAAATGTTTTTTTTTTCAGTTCCGAAAGCTGCACTTGGTAGCCAGTTCCATGACCACGATGAGATGGTAGTCAAACAGCCTGTGTTTGACTACTGTTACAAAATAAAAAAAAAAAAGCAAGGTAATTTGCCTTTTAACAATTACCTTGACCCTAGTTGATTCTATTTTCAAAGATTTGAGTTTCATATAGGCCGCGCTGTGTTTGTAATATAAAAACGGTTTTGAGCCATTTAAATAAAAAAGCGTAATAGTTATGTACCTACATTTAATATTAGAATTGAAATTAAATGTGCCTGTGTTGCCAGTGTAGTGGTATATTTATGTGAGCGGCAAGCTGGCATCGGCTAGCTCACGTATCGAACATTAGTCGTGAGTTTCTCTGGCGCCAACTCACTAATGGCTTGAAATGTACGTGCCTGATCATACGTTCACTATGTATTAAAATACTTTACTTTTAAATAGTTGTGTATTGTATTTAAATGTTGTTTGATTATTTAATAAAAAAAGTTGTTACTTAGTACTTGTGGTAGGTAGACATAAGCTCAAAGTTCGGATGGTTTAAATTTTATTTCAGTGTCTCATTTAAAAGAGCACGCACTTTTTAGAAATACTTACATACTGCATTTTTTTCTTATAATTATGTAGGTAGCTACCTAAATATAAAAAAAAAATTCTAAGCATTTCAAATCCATTAAAATTTGAATATTTCAAAAGAAATTAAATCCGCTAGCTATTCCTTTTTAAAATGACAAATTTTGATCGTGTCGAAAGGAAAGCCGATTATTTATCTTCATGTCGCTAGTTCGTTTGCTGGCTCAGAAGCTCAGATAGAACGTAACTGTACCTGTAGGATTGAAAATTTATCAAAGTACGACTCCACCATTTGTCTGCTCTCCTGGTAGCTGGCGATTAGTTCGCTCTGCTGCCGATACCTTCGCTATCCAATTTATTGAGCGCACAAGGTTTGGGACAAAGAATTTTCTAATCAAATATGAACCTACTGCAATTTTTGCAACGGTTAGATACTGTTTCAACAATGAAAACAAAATTGTGAGTGTAGTAAACTTTACCAGTTCGGGAGCCTTTATAAAACTGTAATTTAATTCAATTACTTACGTGAAATGCGTTTAGGTATTAGTACCTATTACTTACATAGTAATAATAATAATAATTTATGTTGCCACATTTGTGTTGGAATAATACATTTTCACGGGCTATAAAGAAACAATAGTGTCTCCTTATAAGTAAGTTTTGCATCTGTTGCGAGAAGTCATGTGGAAAATTTATTGTGTCAGGGAAATGTCTTAAAAGCTCGCAAGTGAGGTGCGGCAAGAATCCTAGAGAGCGGATATTGCAAGTCACGTGACGCGGATATTGGCACCGTCGGAATATTTCTCAATTCTACTCTTGTTCACTGAATATACTGTGACTATTCAATTTAATAAATTGTAGGCGGGGCTTTTGAATAGGGTCAATTTCATAGAATTTCGGTAGGTACCTAAATTATTTACGACCTCACTGAAATTTAAAAAACTATGTAACTTACATCTTGTCGTCACATATTTAAAGACAGACAGCCTGATTAAGTCCTTTTTATTATTTTGTTACGGATCTCTAAAATACAAATTTATTATAAACTTCCCACTATGTATAATTTTGTCTCGTCTAAATCCTAAGACCCGACTTTCACGTTTTAATATTATTATCTCTGTTCTAAAGGTTCTAATACAGAACAATAAAAGCGTTATATTTTTTAATAACAATTATTTACAACTAATATACAAATATAGCGTTTTATTATAGAGGTTTAAAACGAAGTAGCAAACGACTATGTTTAGGAAAGTTTTAATGATCCTATGTAGAGTTCGCTTGTGGCAATAATCTGTACGTTTTGTTGGTATAGATTGACATTGTGTGGATGTGTCTGTGGCTTTCATATAGGTATCTCGATGTTCCTTTTTCATTTCGATTCATGTTAAATCTTCTTGTTTATATTAATCAGTGATTTCCTCGTAATTTGGGTAGAAATTGAGGCTCTATATTATCTATTAGTACGAAAATATATTTCCATTTTAAATTGCCTGTACCTACTTATTACTGAATATGTTTTTCATGATAATTCCATTCCAAGTAATTTCCTAAAAAATCTGAAATATATAAATTCCTATATTTAGTCCACTCAATACCGTTTCAATATAATCCTCTAGAATCTTTTCAAGGCACCATTTTGAAACGGTAGCATAAACTCTGAAATTACTCTTTTTAAGTTCGATTTAATACCTACATCATTATTTTTTGGATTGGTACTTTAGTACTATTGATACGACGTTTGTGAAATTGGGCCTAAGTGTTACTTTAAATAAGTTACTAAAACAATAAGAGTAGACTCTTATCATTAACTGGGTTTATTAAATAGCTGATGTAAAACAAAAAATCCAAATTTCATTTTCCTTTCCAGTATAAACTTTGCGTCCACGTTTTACCTAGTTTAGTGTTCCTACCGTACAAATGTAAGCATGTTTAGAATGTTACGTCGGACTGGTTTGCTTTGGGTGCATTGAAAACTGCAGGGCCATGTGGAGGATAGAGAGAATTGCACCTTTTATATTGAAACTTCAACCATAATTCGTCTACTTGGAAATCGTTTTCATTTGAGAGGGTTCGCTTGCATTCATCGTTCAAATGAAACTATGATCAAAGTGGAAATTTCTATGGGTATTTTGGCATAATTATTAGTTTTAAATTTTTTGACGTAACTAATTCATATAGAGTTTATAATATTATTTAAGAATTATAGTTACCTGACCCTACTAAATGGTAAGTACTTGTTTATTCCAGTTAGTTGTTCAAAGTCTATTTATTTTTATGTAGGAACTGAACGTGCGTCCTTACTACAAATCATGAACATATGTTTAGGTATTAGAAATAAAATGAAAATAATAATAGTTGTTGAAATAATAGTGTCAATAGTTTTAGCATCAACTGGAGCTTTTTAAATAAATTTTAATCTTTATTTAAAATTAGGAAATATTTTAAAAGTCCCGAAGCAAATAAATTCTATCCGCTGACGTAATCACCGAACCTAAACAACGGAGCGAGATTAACAAGAAGATAATGTTTATTTATTTAAAACAGATTCCAGCCAAAGACAGTGAGAAGCGTAAAGCGTAAATAAATCAGTCATTTTAATTAAACTAGAGGTATAAATTATGCGTGGAGACATGCCGTAATTAGAGCGGCGCACTGTCCTCGGCCGGTTAGCTGATTTATGCTGAAAAATGTTGAAAAAAGGCAAAGGTCAGCAGCCATTATTCTAACTTTAAACAAAATAAAAATATTTTCACCCATCTGGGAAGAGTAATGTTTTTATCAGTAGGTATATGAATGTTTTGTATGGCATGACTACGATTTTATTTATCCGTAGTCGTGTAACAGCTTTTCAAACTATTTCTATTATCAAAACATTGTTAACAGTTACACAACACGTAGGTATTTCGCGTGAATTTGAGATGTAGGTAAAATAAAGTTTTTTTTGTGAGATAGACAGTATCTACTGAACAAATGTTACCTATACCTACTTCTACTAGCTACAAGAAGTTCTGATTCAAATAGAATGAAACCATTTACTTTCTTTTACCAAAGCTTGTAAAGCTCTGGTCTCCGTTAGCCCTGGATCTAGAAAGTGACGGATCTATTTGAAACCTAGACATGCTTGAAACCGTCTAACGTAATAAAGGGGTAATGGTTGAATAATTTGTTTCAATGATAGACAGTAGTTTAATATTCAATTCCATATTAATCGACTTTAAAAATAAAACAGCATCATTTGAGTAAACAACCTTCTCGTATAAATCTCATAAGTATTTTTTTGACGAAAAATTGGTTAATTAAAGAAAACATCCATTATTCTATCTGTAGCGAAGTTTTAATTTACTAAACGGTGAGCTCTACCTGTAAAAGCTATTATTGACACCTGTGCTGCCGTTAGCTTAGAAAGCCTATAAATTCGGCAAATTGCCGCTTCTATGTGGGAAGTGGCAGATACACGGACCAGCCGATGGGGCATCTTTTACAGATTCTACACTAATACCCTGCACTCAACATTTGGTGATGTTGTAAACGACTAGAGGTTATTTCGTGTTTATATGCAGCGTTGCAAAATGCTTGTTTTATTGGCAAAGATAACTGGTTACATCCTATGGTATTGTCATGAATTTTCATCAGCAGTGGAATTTAAATGTATCAGTTCTAAATTAATAAACCTACTAAAGCTTCCAATTTAATATATTTTTTTTTACAAAGACATCCTGAAAAGTATCATAAAGTATAACAAATTTTTAATAGCTCGTCTGCTCTGCACCTCAAACATTTAATATCAGCTGTACAGGTGTGGTTGTGTATACCTTAAGTTAGGGGAGATAGCGATTTACCAATATTACCGAAATACAGCATGGCTCAGTTCTATTGCTGAGAATTATAGTTGTAGTTTTTTTATCTTTACTAATATTATCAGAAATGTGAAAGTGTTTGTTGATTTGTTTTTCTTTCGAGTAGCAATGAAGTAACCTATCGATGGTATTTTTTTTGGCATATGTTTAGTATAAGCGTCAGAGAGCAACATAGGCTTTATTTCGGGAAAGCACGTAAAACTGCTGGGCAAAACCTTTAGTTTTTTATGAAAATGTAACATTAGGAATTAGATTCTCAGATATAACATTAGGAATACCTTCAGTTGAATATCTGTCGCCAAGCACCTTCCGATGTGTTCCAATAGCTGCACTTGAGAGCCAGTTACGTTCTAGGCTTTGTGTGCTTACCGTCATTGGCCACATCATCATTGACCACGGATGATTGTGGTCAAATACAGGCCTATACATAGTAAAAAAAGAAATTGAGCGAACGCATTCGCTTATAACTTAGACAGACTCATTACCGATTCCCTCCTAAAGTATTAATTTTCAATAACAGGTGCGCCTTTGATATTAAAGTCGCATTCATGATTCTCGATCATTTGCAGTGAAAGATTGTCTATCGAATGAATTGATTATCTTTTATTAATGTTGATCGCTTGAGATTCGGTTAGCAAAAAAAACACAAACCATTTTAAAATTGGAAAGAATTTATTGAATTTTATGCAGCGTCATTAATTTTCCTTGAAGCATTTGCAGTTTAGGTACTTTACCTACATGAAAACGAATACATGTAGTATTCGTTTTTATATTTACTAAAGTCTTCGTGAAAGTATTATAATTTATAAGAAAAGTTCTTTAGAGATGTGTTGAAAAACTCTAGCAGATAAATTATTATTTCGTAAAAAAGTTTAAATTTCATTTCTAGCTAATAATTTTACAGTAAAATCTTACTTTTTACTGGTTTTTATTCATTGTTCATAATTTTGCAAGAAGAATTAGACTTACAAACGAGTTATGAGGGTTAATGTTATTGCAATCTCTACACCGTTTGCGGCCACAAGCGCTCTTGTGAAACTGAAATGCTAACTTTGAAATGGTTTTAATATTTTTAGTAAAATTAATTATGCACAGACGTTGTGGCGTAGCTCGCCTCAGTTTAGTGCACAGTCACGCCTAAGTACCGGCAGACATCTTGTCATTCCTTTACTTTTGGATAATTAAAATCATGGGAACAAGACAAATGTGAACATGAATTTCGTTTTGATCAGAATAGTGTACCAATTTTTAAGAATTTTATAATATCTACTTGTTGCAGTCTAAATTAGAATTAGTTATGAGGTGTCAAAAGACTGAACCAGATTATTGGTGACCTTATTGATGAATAGTTTGGAAATTATAATAATAATAAAAGTATTAAATATACTACAATAAAATAACGTTAGCAACAGTTTATTATAAGAAGAAATAAAGAATAATAAACATAATCTTTGGTATAGTAAGATCAACATACATCTTCCATTCAAAAAGTTAAGGTAACAAGAAATAAAATACATAAAAGTTATTAACAGCGAGAACTTAAACATAAAGATTTTATGATATTAATGACCACTATTTTTTACTTCATTAACAGATCATAGTACTTACGAGTATTTTACACTAATCTTTCTTAACATTTATTTAATATGAAATAGCTTAAAGACTTAACATAATCATTAATACATTTGAATAGGTTATAAATATACACGTATATAGATAATTGATATTTTGTACATTACTGGTATGTGATTTTAGTAAATCATAATTTAACATATAGAAATTAATTTTTTGAAATCAATTTGTATATTATTCATCATTGTATTTATTTATAAAACAATACAAAGTGACATTTCTGAATAGTGTTAGAGCTATTCAGTCCTTATAATTAGGTATTATTCTTAAAACCACTGTACAACTCCTACACAGGATGACCTTTTTAAGACCGTAACAAAAATTTTGGATGATGATTAAAAAGTCACCCGGTAGATATGCAAATAAACTGAACTAAACTGAACTAAATTTCCAAAAAACCATTTCGAGTTCCCTTTGTCACACAAACACAATAATTTCACTGCAACTTAAAGTCATTTATCAAAGCTACAACTCAACCTTATACAGCTAAACAGCGGAATGTTTCCCAGTTATAACTCCAGTGGTCTTATTGTACTCGTACTCTTTGTGACCGTTGTTCGGCCTCTTCATTGTATCGTACGTCGATTCACCGTTGTCTTTCAAAAGACCTTTCTTGTCACTGGAAATCAATGGACTCTCTATAGTGATGTCAAAATGACTGAAATCCTTTTTAAAGTGATGACGGGAAAGGCAGCTTAATTTAGGTCACTTTCAATTTGTATAGAAAATATGATTAAAAATGTTTGAGTTTGTATTAACAGCATTTCAACTAAACCATTAGAAAAATACTTTTGACGTTTTAATTCTTTTTGATATTCACTGAATGCCGTTGTGTAAAAATGTTTGGTTTATGGCATATCTATAGTTTATTTCTGATATTCTACAAATATACAATATACATTTACGCCATTTATAGCAAAATACACATGCAGTTGAAGCTCTAAGACGATGTCAAAGGCGTTTTGATTATGAAATCTTAGAGAAAACAGCATTAAAGTGCCGTCTGTATCAAATTCTTGACAGAGCTCAAGAATTGAATGATAAATGACGGATGCTCACATTATTGACAGAGCTTAAAAACCAAAGTTTGAATAAAGAATTCACTATTTTATTTTTGGTACTTGAATATCATTAGCATCTTACCGAGTTTGTAAACTATTATCTTTATCCTTCGTATTCTTTTTCAAACAACAACTGGCAATGATTCCTTGACGCCTCCACACTAATAGCAATAAATCCAGTAAAACTAGACACAGGATCACCACCAAAATTGATATTCCTATGATTGCACCTCCTGATAAAATTGCAGCTGATTCTTCAGTACTTTCTTCTGGAAAGCAATTTAAACAACAAAGTAGTTCATTTTTTTATGTGAGTACGAATTTTGATATGTGAGACTTGAAATATAAGAAAAATAATTTACGAAGTTACAAACTGAAATAAATTTTAGGGAAAAGAGCAATTGTTGAGTTTTTGATGGCTCCTCTCAGCAAACACAACCTTGCTAGCTGGTATTAGAGTGGTATAAGTGCTTATTTAAGTATATATTTAAATAAAATGTATTTTGAAGTCGGCAAACAAGCGCCCCGTCTGAAGATTTAGTTGGTGCCTACTCACATTGAGGGCTGTCACCCTCGATAATCGATATGTTTCGGCTAGGACTTGTAAGTCTACCCCGTTCAGTCACATAATCGCTCACCTTGGTGAGATTGAGCCTTTTTTTAAAGCTATTACAAATGTTACTGGGGTTAAAATATTTAATAACTTTAGACGATAAATTTTTGTATATATACCCATATATCTCGGAAACGGCTGTAACAATTTGCATGATTTGTTTTTAGATGAGGTTTTGCTTTTAAAGTTTATCTATATAACTTTGAAAAATCTCCATTTTACCCACACAAAAAAATAAAGCCGTTCGCCCAGGTTATACAAATATAATCGATACATAACTTAAGAACTCATCATAACCTTAAAATAAAGTCTAAATACAAATTACCTAATGTTGTAATAGAAATGTTAGCAGCAGTGGAATTGCCTTCGGAATTATGCGCGACCAGTTCGAAGTAATACGTGGTGTTGTAATCCAGACCGCTAAGCTGCAGCTCTGTGGCTGGTTTGATCCGTTCCTCTTTACATAATGCCTCGTCAAGCGTTATGTATACCTATAACGTATCAATAACAATCTGCATATTAATTTATTTAGGTAGGAAGAGTCTTACTTTGTAACAACATAATATTTTGTTTTCATAAAAATGTCACCTTTCTTTCTAACGAAAGTTTTAACAATGGTCTGATATCTGTACAAATAATAAAGCTGAAAAGTTTGTTTGTTTGAACGCGCTAATCTCTAATGTTATTGGTCCGATCAGAAAAAATATTTCTATCCCGAGAACGCGATTGATGCCGCGGGGAACAGTTAGTACTTAATAAAACGTAATAGGTACTAAGTATAAATTGAGGTAAATAGTGTTGGTGTTAATATTATTGCCAGTGTATTGACCTAAAAGAAAATGTCTCTTTGGCATTTAACATGATGATGAAAAGTGACAAAAATGACAATGGTACCGATTACGAACTAAATAAATTTAATCTCACTATATCTCTTTCTAATAGTAAATATAAGAAAGGGATGCAAGATATTTTAGTCCTGTCAGTTTAGTCCGATCACATATTTCAACGTGAATTTAAGCGCGATCTTTATTGGTCACGACTATTTATTTACCCGAATGTACATTACGACGGCATGGATTAAACTGACAGTATAAAAAATGTTCTATCTTTTTTCAATAAGGTTAAAATGAAAGAGAGGTGACTTGTCTAATATTAGTTAAGTTCGTAAACAACAGAATCGGCACCATTGCTTATGTTAAAGCACATATCTTTATTAAACAACACGGCTGTATAAAAACAATATAAAATTAAATAATTCTAAAATAATTTTTCATTAAATTGTTTATTTCCCAACATTTAAATAGTTAATTGCTTCTCGTAAGTAAATATTTAATTCCGCCTAAATATTCATTAACAAGCTATTGCAACAGTAATTAATATGTTAATGCCTTTCATTATGTAGATTAGAAATTCTAAACAGCTTTTACATAAGCTTTTGCTGAACAGCGAGGTATTAATAGGTATTGTAGGTCAGGTATTATGATTAATTCGGGAAAAAAATAGTTATTTTTTAGATAATACTTTTTAAAACAATTTTTTTCCATATTTGGACAAAAATAACATAACTACATAAAAGTATTATTCTAAAAAGCCATATCAATATTACTAACAGTATCAAAAAAACAGTGTTTTGTACAAGCTATACAGGGTGATTTTTTTAAGTGGGCGTGGTAGACCAAATCCTAAAGTATAAGGAATAGCGAAAAATACTGAAAGGAGTCTAGGGGCCGATTTTGATAAAAACTAAAACTGTATACTTGGATTTTCAAAAATATTATTTGCCTTGCGTAATGCCTTCATACATTATGATATATTTATGCCTTATTTTACGAAAACACTATTTTATTTTTGTTACGTTCAATCAAATGTTCTAAATGATGGCCATTGTTTTCAATATACAAGCAGACTCGACACCTCAAAGATTTAGTGCGTTCTTCATCATAAGTTTATGTATTTTAAATAATTGGTGTCATATTGAAAAATGTATTACGAGTATGTACCTATTTCTTTAAAAGTAAACAGAATTTTCTTAAAAAATGACCTTTTCTTTATTCCCGGCAAGGCAAATAATATTTTTGAAAATCCAAGTATACAGTTTTAATTTTTATCAAAATCGGCCCCTAGACTCCTTTCAGCATTTTTCGCTATTCCTAATACTTTAGGATTTGGTCTACCACGCCCACTTAAAAAATTCATCCTGTATATGTACCTAGATGAGAGATTTTATAATTACCGGACAATATTTCAAAGCGTAGTAGTTTAGAGGATCTCCATTATCTTCTGGTGCTTTCCACTTTAGCACATTATTAATCGGGGACAGTTCTATGGAATCCATTTCAAATATCGGCGGTTCCGGCACTGACCTGTGAACAATGAGAATTTATTTTAATGTTATAGGATATATTTATGAAATTATTGAAAATTATAAGTCTGCGTTCAAGTACAAAAAAAAATATAAATACAAAAATAAGTTATGTAGGTTAGGTACTAAGTTTCTTACTTCTACTTACTTCTCAAGTGTATAAAATTTATAATAATCACTCCAGCTGCCAATACCAACTTCATTGATGGCCGCAAATTTTACATTGTACGATGTATTAGGTTTCAACTTATCTATTTTATAAGGTCTGGTAACAGACCATGTTCTGTTATTATGTATATTAGTAATGTTGTAGTTAGCTGCTTCGTCGTATTCTGCAGTATATCCTAGTATATCTGGTGTATTAGCCACATCTGGACCTTCCATAGCAAATGTGATTGACGTTGCCGTGACGTCCATTTTATGTACCTGAACAAGAAATAAAATTACAATTTTGTTGAATTTTTTTTGAGAATTTTGTAATGCTTCATCATCATTATTATATCAGCCGAAAGACGTCCACTGCTGGACAAAGGCCTCCCGCAAGAATCTCCACGATGGCCGGTCTTGGGCTACCCGCATCCAGCGGTTACCCGCGACCCTAACAAGATCGTCGGTCCACCTTGTGGAGGGCCAGCCCACGCTGCGTCTTCCGGTTCGTGGTCACCACTGTAGTGTTTATGTTGGACTAATAATGATGGTGCTATTAGGACCTTTAGTTCAATATAATTAGCATTGGAGAGAATGATATTTTCTTCATCATTCAGAGGAATCAAAAGATCATTGAGAGGAAATTTTACTGGAATTTCAGATCCACTTGGCACTTTTCACTTAAGTCTTTCTTCAGGTATCATCGTTTCAAAACCTTAATTTTATGTAAATAATTAACAACTTTATTTACTTTATGTTAAGTAAAACCTATAGGTTATATTATAGTTACATACGTTTTCAATTGCTTGTGGCTTAAATCCTTCCCTCAAAAATATCTTTTTAGTGGTATTTCCATAAAGGTTACGAGCGGTACATTCATAAACACCATAATAAGAATTATTATCGATATAAATGGGCATATAATGATCTGAAATTTTATTCAAGTTCTCTAATAACTCTCTGTTTATTTCTTCTTGTTCTGCTGTAGGTATGTCATTGCCTTCATATCTGTAATAAAAACATGAATGTTTAATTGTTTTAAGAGATACAGTACAGATCTTTATCTGTACTGTATCTCTTAAAACAATTTTAATTGGACATAAAGAGTCTGACGAAATACAAATTGATGTTAAGTATTTTCTTCTTACCTCCAAGTAATGATAGCTGGTGGGTTACTATTGTGAATGCAGCTTAAGTTCACAGTTTTTCCATTCCATCCCCATATTGTTTCACTAGGTTTTTCAAAAACGGGCTTATGCATAACTGTCATATACATAGCTTGCATTACAGAATCCACTGTATTAAAAATAATAAAATTATTAATGTTATTCAGTGTAATAATTACTATTAGTTCATTAATAACAATTTATAGCTTACCTTCATTGCTTGCATTACAAATATAAGTACCCTCGTTTGATCGATTGATTTGCAACGTTATAAAGTTTGGTATAATCTCAACATCGGCAAATTCCCTAAAACGATTAAATCTTTAATAAAGAAATCATTGAACAAAAATTAAGAAATATTTTCTGAGTAGGTATCTATCAGTTACTTACGTCAAGTTTTCCAGATAGTCACTTCCAGGAAAATATATTATTGTTACTTCAGGTTTCGGGTGACCTGTTGCATTACATTCCAATCGGAATGTAGAACCTTCAATAATAGTTATGTTTGGAAAACCAACTATTTCGGGTGGAATCAATACCTTAAATATGATAGAAAAATTATTATACACTTTCATAGCACTTGGAATATCAAATTTGGATGAAATCGCATACAAAATGCACTCAGCCTTACCCTCAGACGCTATTACACCTTCGCTGACAATACAAATTCTGTACAAATGGATACACAGAATATAC
The DNA here is from genome assembly GCA_963555595.1 of Tethea ocularis. NCBI lineage: Eukaryota > Metazoa > Arthropoda > Insecta > Lepidoptera > Drepanidae > Tethea > Tethea ocularis. The sequence goes on along the minus strand of OY741972.1, from coordinate 4,082,636 downwards.
TAAAAGTATTACATTTCTTGCTAGTCACTATTATACCAATTTTATTTTCTAAACGCCGTAGTCATGAATCATTATTTAAATCATACTAACCTCAACAGCGATTTCTTTGCTTGCTGCTCCTGCTGCATTATGTGCAAAACACTCGTATTTCCCTGTATCATTAGCTTCAATGCTTTCAAAAGTAATTGTGTTAATATTTTGAGTCCATGTTTCATTACTGTTTTCTGTCTAATGAAGAAAAATGCATGTAAGAAATATTTTTTCTACAATTTATGTTAATATTCATTGTAGCTCCTTTGTACGTGAAAAATGTTACTTACTATTTCTGTTATTTTTTTCCATTTGTATTCTGGATGCGGCATCCCTTCAGCGTTACATTCAATAATTAATTTTTGGCCTTCAACCAGAGATATCTTACTACTATTTCCTTCAACATAATTAGGACTAGGGTCTGAAGTTATTTCTGATATCACTGGTACTGTCATTACCTGAAATTAAATAAACTTAGCCGTTCACAAGGTTACTTGAGCTTATTTTAATTAAAACCTCCGTGGCAACAATTATTGTAATAGCCACAATACGGAATACACAATTACTAGGTCCTTGGTCAAACTGGTCTGCGCGCAGGACAAATAATGAAAGATAATTTTGAAAGACTTCATACCGTAACATCAATAAATCTAACAACTTCTTCTCCAGTATCTGCCACTACCGCTGTACATTGATATCTTCCACCATCTTCTTTTGTAACATTTTTTACAATTAGTCCTTGATTTCGAATAACTTCATATTTATCATCACTTGTTATCTGAAATCAGATTATTTGTTGTGTGTTTACATCGTTACCATACCATACTAACTTCATAGTTGTTTTAGTATACTTACTTCATTTAACTCACTTTCTTTATGCCAACTAATTAATGGTTCTGTTTCACCTCTAGCTTCACAATGTATCATGTAATCTTGGCCAGCAATTAAATATTGTTTATCTGCAGTATTTGTAAAGTACAATGGATCTAAAACATTACAAAGATAAACATCACCATGTTGTAAATGCGTTTTAAGTCTGGAGGTCACAAATTATACGCACCATATGCTTCTACGTTGTAATTTTGTGTAAACCGCTGCCCATTGAAGTCGGTGACGCATTTATAAGTTCCAGTTATAGTTTTACTCATACTCAATATGTGTAGGTTTATGCTGTCTCCCTGGAGTTCTGTGTAGACGTTCGGTCCTGGTCTTGTGAAAACAATCAGCAACTTACAAAACAGAAATTTTACCATACACAAAGTTTTTATTATTTACTTTTATAACATACCCCAATGGAATCTCTTGATTGTTAATGTCCAACCACTTGATATTTTTTGTCGTGTAACCATTTTCTGTACACTGGCACTCTTTATAATAGGAATTTCCCGATTTGACGCTGGTGGTCTCATGCATGTCGGATTGGAAGCACGCCTTGCATCCTTTAAAAAATAACAAGAGTGTGGTAAATGTAAAACCTTTTGAAATATCATCTTGTCCTAATTACGTGTGATGAAAATATAGCTAATAAACCGCGCCATAATATTAAACGCCAGGTATAAGATTGGAAGAGTTTCTGAGGTAGGGCAAACCTTATTTAACTTTGGCAAAAGTCACTGGTGAGGAAAGATCGCAATCCTGGGGGCTGGGGTTAACACGCGTAATGTTATATTAAACTTTTATATAAGCTCATTTGTAGGATCATTCCAACTTCCCGTTTGTTATTATTATGGTAGACGTGTTAGATTTTATTTTAGGTAAGATGTAGGTATAGTCATCTCCATTTGTAATTATGTCTTAGCTTTGGAATTACCACATGTAATTCCAAAGCTTATGATGTAGAATGTAATCGTTTTTTTTCAACATCGAAGCTTTACATATCCTTCCCATTTTATATTATTATGTAATGGCAAAACGAATAAACTTTCTTTGAAACGTTCTAACTTTTACAAAATTATTATTAACCAACTAATAATTACTTTTGTCAGTTTTATTACAGCGGAATCTGTAATGCAATATATGTAGGTATATAATGACAGTATTGCAATGTATTTATATTGTTAACTTTCTGAGATAGTTCCTTTACGCCACTAACAATGAAGTATTAAAGGAAATCCCTATAGGAAATGTAATAAGATTATATTGATAGAGTGGCCGAAAATTGCCTCCGACCGATGTCTCCAAACCTATAACTAATAGCGAAGGCATATAAGGGATTGTTTTATTGAGTAAATACTGTTCTATGTCTTATAATAATCTTGTAAAGAAGTGAGTGACTGTTGAAACAATCTCAATGAATGAGTGCAAATTTTCAAGAAGGTTTTATAATCTCTGTCCCTCTCTTTATCTCTTGAACCATAATGAAAATATGAGTAACCATGGGTAAGATTAAAATAATTGAAGAACCTAATACAAGTTTCTGTTTATTTTTTTAAGGACTAAATTTAGTAAGTAGCCTTTGATGGCTCCTTCAACCTTACCGGATAAATAGACTAAAATACTTTCATTCGTGTGCTATTTTCGGATACAATTATACCCATAAGTAAATTAATTAGACTACGACTTTGATCTATGTTTATGATATTTGAAATGTTACATCGTAATTTCGTGGGCTCGGAACACATTGTTCATTTTATTGCAATCGTAAAGCATAACTTTATTCAAGTGTAAACATACTAACGAGCTTTACGAGTTTGGTCCACTTTTTTTAAATTGCAATGTTTATTCCTTAATTATGTTTATAACTAAAATATCTTTAAGAATGAAAATACTTATACCTATCATAAAGTCTGATTGAATTTAATTAAACAATCGTTATAATATTTTTATTATGTAATATTAGTTGTCATTGAGATTTAAAAAACAATATATTTAAAGTTTATTTTCAATTTACCAAAAAGAGAGAAACTTGGTAAAAGAGGAAATAAATGTGTTTTTTTTAAATCATGAAGATAATTTTTGATTGACACTCGAGAACAATCCTTAACTGTAATCAGTGACTAAGGACAGTAACGTCATATTAAATTGTAGAATAGACAGTCATCCAATTATTCCCACGTGGGTATACCCTACACTTAAATAGATCACTCGGTAACCTAATACGAATGCAGAGATATGCAAACAACCTGACTCCAGAGATTAAAGTTCCTGAGATCATGTCTATTTTAAGACCAAAAGATGACGGTTTACATTTTTACGACGTTTAAAGTGACCTATGCGATTCTTTGTAAAGATGTGTAACAATTTGTCTTAGGAATTAAGTGACTTGTTGTAAGAGCCAAAGAGCAAACTAAACTTTTGGAATGCAAGGTCAAAATCATTAAGGAGTACGAGTATATTAGTGTTCCTAGCTTCTGTCACCAATATATTTGATATAGTCCTAGTTCCTCTTCTCTTTAGAAGACAAAAATAGAAAACTGTAATTGTTTCACCAATTTAATTTTGTCATCTCTGTTAGGTATATATATGGTGGACTCGTAAAACGTGGCCAAAAATAAGTTCCAACGTATGTTTAACTAACAAGAACATGACATTTCTTACAATCGTTATTGATTTGCGACATTTGAATGAGATTGCTGTATGAAAATTATTTAAGTTCTATTTTAAGTTGTGAATATGTCCACTTTACAATTTTTTATTGTGAGAGTTCTAATAAAATGAATGTGTTTTGATGTATAAATCGTGAAATAATATAGTGATATATCTATATAAAAACTTATATTACGAAATTAATAATAGACATAAAGATTGTAAGATTTTTTATACTGATGGATCAGTTATGAATAAAAAATCAGGATGTTCAGTAGTGACTGATAATAATTCCTATCGATATAGACTTTGGAATTCCAACTCAATTTTTAGTTGTGAAGCTATAGCGATACTTAAAGCCTTAGAATTAATAAATAGTGAAAGTAATACAGAAAAATATATCATTTATACCGACTCAAAATCATGTCTTACAGCATTACAAAATGAAAAAAATATAAACCCACTTATTATAGATATTAAACAAAAAATGATAAATCTTCTAGAAGATAATTACAAATTCGAAATTATATGGATTCCAAGTCATCAAGGAATAGTTGGCAATGAAAAAGCTGATAATGAAGCTAAGAATGCGACCAATGAAAATAATATCTGCAACACAATCAAATCAACTCCAGCTGAAACACAAAAATACTTAAAACATCAAATAAAAATTCTTTGGGATCATTATTGGAAAACGGAAAATACAACTAAATTATTTGGTATAAGAAATTCAATCTTTGATAAACCACCAATTTCATTCAACTGTAGAAAGGATCAAGTAATTATTACCAGATTGCGTATTGGACACACAAATATGACACACATTCACCTTATAACAAAAACTGATAAGAACAAATGCAAGTGTGGACTGGACTTGACTGTTTTACATCTTCTAGTCGAATGTACCGCATACAATAATGAAAAACAAGTATGTAATGTACCCAATAGTTTAACAGAGTGTTTAAATCAAGATGGATATGCCCACACACTGAATTTCTTGAAAATGATTGATATGTATGATTTAGTATAAATGTAATCTATTTTGTTTGTTGTGGTCGCTAATGACCTTAGATGTTAAAAAGCGACCTTAAATAAATAAAAAAAAAAAAATATAGTGATATATCATTCTTACAAAAATGTTTCCTTATTTGATCAAGTAAAATAAGTAGGTTTACATTACAAGAAACAAAAGGCACTTAACCTCAAAGAATAATAAAACCAATCGTAAAAATACTGTAAATCGTCAGAAAAACATTTCCCACCCCCTAAATTATCGGTTCGTTAGCAGGAAAGCATCGGTAGAGATGCAAGCGTACGATTTAATGTTATTTCTCCCAAGTGTAGGAATTAGCACATGGAAAACATCTATGAGGGAGCTCCCCACTGGTTTTTATTGCCAAAAGTAAGTATATTGGAAATGGAATGGATACTACAGATGTTTGATTTTGATAAGAAAAAATAGATCCTGAGTGAAGTTCTGTATTTCAGAATTTTTATCACTAGTGTGCACTGGATGAAAAGTTGAAAATCTGACGCCAAGCACCTACCGGTGTATACTGACACTTGGAATCCAGTTTCTTCCTAGGCTTTGTGTGCTTACTACTATCGACCACATCATCACATGACCACGGTGAGATTTTTATGAATATATATTTAGGCCTATACATATTAAAAAAAGAGCTCTAAATTTTATAAAGGAGTGCGTGTTCTAAGGGTAAATTTTTGTTTAATAATGAGGCATTTAGATCCTATTAAATACAAATAATTATTTAAGTAATTAAGTTTTCCGAAAGAATTTTCATATTCAATTATTAAAACTTACCTATAGGAAATTTTTAATCTTACGTTCCTAAAGTTCCTCTAATGCTTCTGAAGCGTGATTATTTAAGGTTGATTGCTCGTACTTTTAGTTAAAGTTATGGTCAACGTTAACTTTAACCATTACGATGCTTTGTCGTAGGGTTAACTTTAACTATGACCGATCTCCCTCGGTCGATGATGGTTACGGTTAATATGTTAGTTAAAGTGACACCAGAAACCCAGATTGCTTTCTTTCGGCGGTTAAAGTTAACTATAACTGTAACATAACTATAGCCTTACTATGACCGCGCATTATGCAACCAAACCTTAGTGAAGTAGCTATATTTATTTCTGCTATAGATATTAAATATATTTACAATGGTTACGACAATATCCAACACCCATAATATCCTCGCAAGCTCTTTCAGCAACCATATAAAGTTAATTGTAAGTGTGACAGCGTATCGATACGTTTTATTGAAATACGATGTCTTGATATAACGACATCGTATCGCGTATTCAAGTGTTATTATTATAAAATATCGTCACTTGTGTTGTAACATTGCGTCTCGCTACACTCGTCCAATTAAGTCCTATTTAGTTTCTATTACACTTGTTTTATTTGCACGTTGCTTTTTGTGTACCTAACTATTATTTTCTGAAGTGCAAATTTAATTAACTAGCGACCTGCCCCGGTTTTGCACGGGTGCAATAAACCACATCAGAATCTTTTGCGTGTTTTTTAAGAACTAAAAAGAGAAACAGGTAGAGGCAGACAGCGATTTTGTTTTATACTACTTAGAAAAAACATGAAAAATATTTGACTAATATTGCAAATGCGAATGTTTGTATCAGTGGCGTTGTACCTAGGTTGTGAGATTCTACCTAAAGCAGTAGTACGTATTAACAGTATTATTGAAGAACTATAAAAAATCAAACACACAGCCTAAGTCACTGATCCTAGAGACAAGAAATTTGAATGAAATGAAATTTGAATTCCAGCATACACTAAGAAAGGTTTTCTCGAAAATCCACCTCTCTGTGGTGTGCGCGCGTGAAACCGAGGGGAAAAGCTATTACAATAAAACAATCAATTCCTAAATTAGTCATGTCATTTATATTTGACATTGAGAGCAGATATATGTTAATCTGCGTCAATCTAAATATTACTAAAATAGCGGCCACGTCACGGCTTAACTCTGAATTGGATGAACACAAAATAGTGATCATGATAACAATTTATGAATTCATATTTTAACACGTTAATTCCTTATTTATAAGTACAATTAGTTACTTGTTGTAACTAAATAAACTAAACAACTAGTAGGCTTTAATGACTCTCCGCCCGCTAATCTCCTGAGACCCGATTATTTTACTACTACTGCACGAAAATTTAAAAATACCAAATCGGTCCAGCCATTCTGGAGTTATTTGCCTACCAACGAACAGCATAACATTTTTATTTATGTAGATTATAGCCTACCTACCCATTATTAGACTATTGATAAATGTTTCTTATATTGCATAAGACACTATTATCAACAAATTTCACTTAGAAACCTAACGTTTATTTTTTTCAATTTAATTTAATGAAGACGATAGCTAATCCTTATTCAGTTTAAGCTGTACCTCATCTAAAATATTACATAATCAATAAAGTTACATAATTTTCAGCTTGGCATTTTCCACGACCACATTTCGCTTGCCAGACTAACCGTGTCGGGTCTTAAATCGATAAATCTGTGGCTCCAATGATGTTGCCATAAATTCTATAAATAGGCATCTTGACAATACGCCATGTGTTACTAATTAGGGCAACTATGCTCTAACATAGTCTATTAACTACGTAAACGGGAGCTTTCATCAATATCCAAGCTTAGATGTCAAACATTCAAGGTTAATTTACTATCTATGAAAGATAATAGAGGACTGAGTTCGTCTTTGTAGTAGTTAGAACTCGGTAGACTTTACATTACAATAATAGGTAAGATTTGTACCTCAATAAATAGAAGAAAATGCTCTGATAAACGAATTTGCCATGATATAATAATATTTTCCGAAATAATATAACCGATAGCCGACAGCTATTATAGTTATTATTCGATATTCGAATTTTATCCATTTATGTAGTAAGTAGTACTTTTGGACCTTTCTGAAAATAAATTCAGATTACCAAAACCCTATTTTGCCATTTAAAATTCTACCTTCGACCCGATTTTAGCACAATCCCTTCTATGTAGAGATCGTTTGGGATTTTTAAGTGACACTTTCCGTTTATTTAGTTTTTGCTGGCACTAAAGTGTCACTACAGTGTAACGTAAGTGCTAAATAAAAAAAAGGTGACGGCTACGGCTACTGATAAATAAATAAAGTAAGCTTTACTTTTAGTAGAAATAATTTAAATCGGTCAAGGTTTAGTTTTGTCTTCAATTAAGTTGTGACACCTGTACCTACCTACAAGGTATTTTTGATAGATTAGAAGGGCATAAAGTATAACTTATCCTACGGGTCATAAAATAAATATTTTAGAATGGAAAACAACACTTAAAATATTTACATACAAATATCAAAAACTATGTCTAGAATTGCCAAGATTTGTTTTTATCCCAAAAGGATTACCAATATGGCTTGAGCACAACCTTGCAGTGTAACGACAATTTAAAAACTTTAATTTTAAAAGGTATTTCCAATTACTAATTGGTGACAACGTTTCGCATGACCTTTCGTTAGCCTCGCGTGCCATTGTTGGTGAAAAGTTAACTGTGCGAACACATGTTGTGGGCAATACGAGGCGTGGTAGCCTATTTATGTACCTTGTTTCCGTGCCAAAAATCGACTAGCATTAAAAATGTTGTACAAAAAATTGTTTACTAACAATATTTGATCTTATTTCTCGTGGAACGCTTAGTTTTAAATCTTCAGTAACTCATTCACTATTTATGTTACCTATTATATTTAACTGGCTTCATGGAACGAGTATATTTTTTGCCGTTCGTCATCAGTGTTGTTGATTTTAGCGGACTACTCATAATGAACGCAATTTAATATACTTAGATAAGTAGTACCCTGAATAATTCACACATGTCTATATATTATTATGACCAAAGTAAACCAAGCAAAGCTTCTAAATTGAAAACGATTAATTATCTATACTAATATAATATTATAAAGAGGAAAGATTTGATTGTTTGTTTGCATTGAATAGGCTCCAAAACTACTGAACCGATTTGAAAATTTTTTTTCACTAATAGGAAGGTACATTATTCCCGAAGGTTATAGGCTACTTTTTATTCCGGGAACGTGAGTGAGCGTAAAATTCATTACAAAAATTCGAAATACTGCTGCGGGGTTCAGAATTATATACAGAATCCATGTTATAAAATTTTCGTAACGATATATCACTTACACCTGTATATTTATAGAGGACCTTCTAGATAATATAAGCACAGTGTACAGATATAAGATTCTTATGTTAGTATGTAGAGTAGGTTACTCATAAAATTATTCTTTTTATGATCCCCTGTGTCGGTCAAAAGTGAGTCTCAGACGTTATTATCCAATTGAACAAATTCAGTAAATTGTATTAGTCTTCGAGCTTAATAAGGGCAAATCAAGTAAAGTACCTACCTACATTTAAATTTTGAACTTATATTGCCAAGTGAGATATATAAGGGGAAAAATTATGATACGATATGTATCTTGGAAAATGAGTAGGTACAAAGGCATAGCAAGTCATGATACTTGATAACCATCGAGGTGAGACGTTGTGGAGATATTTAAAACATCTCAAAAAGACTTATAACGTTGATTAACAATTTGTAAATCATAAACAATATTATATCAGGGTCAGAACTACAGAAATAGTATTATAATTAAATATTTCTAATACGTATAATACTCTATGTATCTACCTATCATACAAGGTAACACCATACAATGATACAATGTTGTATTAGATTTGGTATGTCGTAGGATATCCAGAAAACAAGTGCAGAAAACCAATTATTATTTATCCGCATAGTTCAAAACGTGTTATTTACAAGTGCCATGACACAAATATGGCGCACATAATTTTAGGAATTGGTACCGTCACGTTGGTTGCTTTAACGAGCTCAACTAGCTTGTGACCGAACGCATCAAATTGTCGTTTGATGCATGCGGCTCATATTGCGTTACTCTTTTTAATATGTTGTAGAGATGAGATGTAGAGATGAGATGATCGTCAATATTTTTAAACAGCAGAATCTTAAGATTACGTAATGCAACAAAAAACATAGGTACTCGTAGTTCACAGTTGGTTATGTCATCTACCATACCTAAGTTTCTGTTTTGCTGACGTTTGTGTTTTTTTTTTATACAAAAAGTTGTGGTAATCATTTCCTGAGTCTTACAACCTGGAGGACTAACCGAGGACCTTTAAGGTTAGAATTAATAATCGAATACTGAGCAAGTATGTTTTGCCCTCGGCCAAGTTAAGGTATTCCCAATTTGCCCTACTTGCTTTTAGTAAAACAATATCTGTGCATAAACATGAAAAGAAGCCGCTGAGAAGGACTGGCCTTTAAGTAGAGATCGAACGGGGTTAAAGTTATAATTATTGCAAAATTTCAAATATTTTTTATAAATATATTACTAAATACCTACATACTCTAGATAGATAATGAATCTACTCGACATTATTATGAAGCAACAATATTTTACTATCGAAAATTATTTTGATCCAGCACATTATTCTTATTTTGCTGCGGAATGAAAACACAAAATTAAATACATGGGTCAAATAAAAAAAGTTGTATGTAAATAATAAATAAATATTCTGGGACATTCTCCAAACGTGGTTATCGGATCCCAAACTAAGCAGAGCTTGTACTATGGAAAACAGTTAACTGATATCTACATATACCTACTACTTTTTTTTTGAAAATACATACTTACCTATACTATAGATATTTGCACAAAAATGTTCGGCCTGGATGGGAATCGAACCCACGACCAGCGGCGTGATAGGTCCTGTTTAAACTAACTGTGCCAACTGGCTTGTCAAAATGGAATGTTTTGTTGCAGAATTAGAAAACTAGAAACAAATCTAAACATGGTCTGTGTTTCAAACGGTTTATACGTTGTTAGACACAGTGAAAATTTAGTTGGACCAAAGTTCACAGAGCAACGGAAATGCAGACCACTCACACATTGACAGTCTCATTTTGAAATTTGTGTACCCAGGATATGCTACTAAGTTTAAGTGCACTCTAAACTTTTTATCAATGTTTGTGCTATGCTTCAAATATTTGTTACCAAACGCTTTTAACGCTATTACAACTTTGCCCGGTTTATGATACCGCTTCAAAATATGTTTGAATATTCGTTTTTAGAACTTTTTGATAGCAATTAAGAAAATACGTAATACGGATTTACATCGATTTTGTTTTTACAACTATGTGATAGGCATTTATGTTCTTTGGTTCATCTGAGAATGGTTCTGCAATTCGTCAGTGTAAATTCACTAAGCTAATCAATTTCCAAAACAACAAAAACCAGACAAATAAAACAATTCCAAGAATGTTTCCACTCTCGCTTCTTCGTTTCGATGGAAATAAATTAGTTCTACTTTACTAACTTGAGACTAATTGCTGTTGACTATTTAACTGTAGGCATTTCAATTTTAGACAACAATACACTTAGATAAATGTTGGCAAAGCAAATACAACATTCAAGAGAGTGGATTCACTTCAATTTACGACACACAAAATAGCGTCTAGTATTTGTAACAATTAGGAAGCGTGTCTACCTATCGTACGATAAGTATTTAACATAACAAGATGTATTTAGGTAAATACCAAGTAATTCAAGTAGCTATGAATAGGAAAAGGTTAACAATATCCGCTTCTTTACAAGTAAATGGCAATAACCTTATTACCTATATACACCTACATACCTACTGCATATTTAGGTATTTAAATTGTACGGAGAAACAGGTCACGTGTTTTCCGTCTTGGTGGTTGACAATAACTGATTTTATTTGGATGCAAAATGATTCAGCCTTGGCCATTGGAAGAATTAATAATTTAATGTTTTATATTAGACACTTGTTGCAAAATGAGTTTGGCCTTGGTGGAAACATATAGGTACCTACTCGTTATACCTAAGTACATATTACTCTCTTGTACTCCCGCTTAGATGAAACTGAAAAAAGTCAATATCAATACCAACTAAGTATTATGCATAATATTACATGCATGTCATAGAGTTCTGTAGTGCTTATAATAAAATTTCGTATATCCCAAACACTTTCAGGAATGGAGTTTGACCGATACCATATTTCGGTACGTGAACTAATTTGGGCGTGATAGTTATTTTGTAATTTCAGTCCTTGATCTAGTGCTGTAGGGGCTGTAACAACTTAACTCATGCAAGGCCTAAAATAATTAAATAATAATAGATATCATTCTTTTTTAATAACCTATATACAGACTAAGTACCGATTTTTTATTAAATAGTTTGTCAGCGGGAACCATTTTTCCTCTTACTATCCTTGAAAAGCTTTCGCAGTTGATAATGGGTTAATTTTAAGGTTTCAACAACATGACTTGCCACTAATACTAAGCTTCTATCTAGGTACTACTTGGCGATACTAACTTCGAGCCGCAAACAAAATTACGCGATTTGGTGCATTGGTGTATGTTATATTAATATTAAGATTTGTGCGGTACTTTGAAATATTTGTTGATCTCGCATTACCCACATTTATAGACAATAAATCAGTGTTCAACTGGCAAGCTTTGTTTTACTACATGGTGACAGCGGTGGGATTTAAAGTTAATTATCAATACGGTATCGAAACGTAGAATTTTGCATTATAGTAATAAAAAACAAAAGTACGTTTGTGTGGAAATATGGAACACGCTCGTCCGCCACCGGAATTACAAATCGAAGGAAGTCCGACTGCGCGAGCACACGCGTGGCAAAAATGGTGGAAACAGTTCACAGTGTTTTTAAAAGCCTCGGGGGTTGGTAAAGAACCGGCGGATGTTCAGGCGAGCTTGCTAGTGAACCTCATTGGAACAGAGGGTTATGAGATTTTTTCAACTTTTACGTTTACCAAAGAAGAAAGTGGAGAGAGTCTTGATTGTTTAAAGAAAAAATTTGATAGTCATTTTGGAACAAAGCCAAATGTAACTATGTTGCGATTCAAGTTTTTTACAAGGAATCAACACTCGGGGGAAACTATTAATCAGTATGTTACAGCACTACGACTAATGAGTCAATATTGTGAATTCGAAAGTCTCTCGGACGGACTGATACGAGATCGAGTTGTCTGTGGAATCTCTAATAATATAGTGAGAGATCGCATACTACGGACAGAGAATTTGACGTTAGACAAAGCTATTCAAATATGTGAAGCAGCGGAGATGTCAAAGGAAGAGGGTCGACAACTTGAAGAGGGGGCACACAGTGTACAGGTGGATGGAGTCACTGGCCGAGGATCGGGACGTGGTGAAAGATATGTAAGACGTCAGGGAGGACGTCATCGGGGTGAATGGCGCGTGCCGGCGCCGGGAGCGGCGATAGCGGCGGCGGCCCGTTCTGGGCGAGCAGTGAGTGAACCGTGCACGCGTTGTGGCAGTGATTATTGTGATAAGGGGCAGCGGTGCCCAGCTGTTAACGTGCAGTGTTATGTATGTAAAGGTTACGGTCATTATGCACGTGTTTGTTCTAAGAAGCAAATAATGGGTAAGCGAGTGCATAATTTGAATATTTCAGATTCATCTCAGGATATAGATAATGACATGTTATTTGTTGATGTGATCCAGGATAATATACACGGTCAAAATATGTCAAAAGAATGGTTTGAGTTTATAAGCATTAATGGTAAAAATGTTTGTTTAAAACTAGATTCAGGGTCAATGCTAAATGTTTTATCGAAACGCGTATTTAATAGTTTAGGTATAAGTTCAAAACATCTTACACCTTTTAATAAGAAAGCACATTCCTATACTGGCAATACTTTACCAATTATCGGAAAATGTTACATAACAATAAATTTTAAAAATAATAATTATTGTTTGAAATTTGTCATTGTAAACATGGATTGTCAGAACATTTTAGGGTTAAAAGGGTGCACTGAACTGGGACTTATTAAAAGGGTGTATTCTTTAAACATTGATAGTTACTCAGATTTATTTTCTGGTTTAGGTGAGCTGCCAGGGATTCATAAAATTATTGTAGATAAGTCAGTAGAACCAGTAATATGTCCTGCGCGAAGGGTTCCATTAGGATTACGGGATAAGTTATTTGAAGAAATTAAGAGAATGGAAAAAATAGGGGTGGTAAGAAAGGTAAATCATCCAACGGAGTGGGTTAATCCTATAGTAGTAGCGGCAAAGAAAAACGGAGACATACGAGTATGCTTAGATCCGCGAATTTTGAACCGTGCAGTACGTCGAGCTCATTTTTCGTTACCCACAGTGACTGAGTTAGCAGCGCGACTTCAGGGGGCGTGTTATTTTAGCGTGCTAGATGCGAGGTGTGGATTTTGGATGCTCAAGTTGGATGATGCTAGTGCTGATCTGTGCACTTTCGGTACACCATTCGGTAGATACCAATTTCTTAGACTACCCTATGGCATTAACTGTGCACCAGAAATGTTCCATGCTAAAATAAGGCAATATTTAGAAGATCTTGAGGGCATTGATTCTTTTGCAGATGACATTATAGTCTGGGGTTCTTCAAAAATAGAACACGATATGAGGTTAGAGCGGTTGTTACAAAGGGCAAGAGAAATAGGTATTAAGTTCAATGATCAAAAGTGCAAGTTTGGGGTTAAGGAAATAGTATATTTGGGACATGTATTTGATGAGCGTGGAATGAGACCTGATAATGATAAAGTTAAAGCTATCATAGACATGCCTGATCCGTGTGATAGGAAGTCCTTAGAAAGATTTTTGGGTATGGTAAATTACCTCTCCAAGTTCATCCCTAATTATTCAGAATCTGTTGCAGTGATCAGGGGTTTATTGAAAAAAGGCACAGAATGGACATGGGATAGGCAACATTCGGAAGCAGTTAGATGTCTAAAACAAAAAATTTCAAGTGCCCCGGTGTTAGCGATATATGCTCATAATGTACCAATTGTGTTGTCGGTGGATGCGAGCGCGGAAGCATTAGGTGCTGTGCTGTTGCAGGCAGATCGTCCAGTAGAGTTCGCTTCACTCACACTTACAGATACGCAGCGTCGGTACGCACAAATAGAAAAAGAAATGCTAGCCATTGTTTTCTCATGTGAAAGATTTCATCAGTACATTTTCGGAAGAAATGATGTAACAATACAAACGGACCATAAACCGCTTGAATCAATTTTTAAAAAACCTTTGTCCTCAATACCAGCGCGTCTTCAACGTATGATGTTACGTATTCAGGGTTACGATATTAAAGTTATATATACACCAGGTAAGTACATGTACATTGCGGATACATTGTCGCGTGCTGCATTGCCCGAGTTATTGAGTGATCGCATTAATACAGAGGTAGATTTGCAGACTTGTTTTATGATAAAACATATACAATTTAGTAATGAGAAACTGAGGTTAGTTAGAGAACATACGTCAGCTGATGACGAGGCCAGACATTTAGTTAAATACATAGAGGAAGGTTGGCCTAGAAGTAGATATGGGGTTAATAAAAACGTGGAGAATTTCTGGCCGTATCGTGAATGTATGCAATATTTAGAGGGTATAATTTTAAAGAATAATTTAGTCTTTATTCCCTCAAAACTTCGGGGAGAAATGTTAGGGCGCATACACGAAGGACACTTAGGAATAGATAAGTGTAAGAGGCGAGCACGCGACGTGATGTTTTGGCCGGGCATGTCTAGCGACATTGAGCGCACGGTGCGCGAATGTGCGACATGTGCTCTTCACGCAGCGAGACCGCGACGCGAACCTTTGTTGCCACATAATATACCAGACATACCCTGGTTTAAATTAGGTTCAGATATATTCGAGTTTAAAAAAAAATATTATTTAATTTTAGTAGATTATTTTTCAAATTTCGTCGAGGTTAATGAATTAAGCTTCATTAGTAGTAACTTTGTTATCAAGGCTATGAAGGAACAATTTGGTAGACACGGTTTACCGAGCGAACTAGTGACAGATAATGGACCTGCGTATAGTTCAAAAGAGTTTAAAACGTTTCTCCGAGAATGGGAAATCACCCACATTACGTCATCTCCTTTGTACCCACAGTCAAATGGGAAAAGTGAGCGTACAATAAGGACGGTTAAAAACTTATTAAAAAAATGTTTGAGCTCTGGTCACGATTATCATTTGAGTTTATTGAATTTTAGGACTACACCCAGATATGACTTGGATTCACCGGCGCAGATTCTTATGGGTAGGAGATTAAACACGCGTTTGCCTATATATAAGGAATTATTGTTAGAGGAAGTTGATAACAAAAAGAACTTTATGAAAATATTAGAGCAAAAGAAAGAACATAAAAATAAATATGATAGATCGCTTAAGAACCTCCCTACGCTAAGTGGTAATGATAAAGTAGTTGTAGTGGATGGTCGTCGGCGAACATTCATGAAAATAGTAAATAAGGCAAGCGAGCCTCGATCTTACATATTGCAGGATGCAATAGGTCGTAAGTATCGACGTAATCGACGTCATATTATACAATTCAAACCGAAAGCAGAGTTGCAGTCAACTGATAACACAGAGAGCTCACAGGTTATTGTAACCCCGATACCAGGTACATCGGCTAATAGTGAAACCACGGTATCACGCGAATCTAAGCATACTATCAGTACATCAGTGGATATACAAGATCAAAATTCAGGTCCTATTACTAGACGGAAGGCTCGGCTCCTTGCGGAAATGGATACTGATAAATAAAAAAAAATAAAATAAAAAAAAAAAAAAAAAAAAAAAAAAAAGGCAAATGGTTATTAGGTATACGAGCTTAATATGATGATATAAAATTGTCACAATTTCCAATATGTATGTTTAAATTTAAGATATAATGTTTAAGTAATGTTATTATTTTTAAGGGTGGAGGTTCTTAGAATAATTAATAAAACTATTTT
The DNA here is from genome assembly GCA_963555595.1 of Tethea ocularis. Classification (NCBI taxonomy): domain Eukaryota; kingdom Metazoa; phylum Arthropoda; class Insecta; order Lepidoptera; family Drepanidae; genus Tethea; species Tethea ocularis. Next base: position 4,066,195 of record OY741972.1, on the reverse strand, counting down.
GGTTTATTAAAGGGAAAGATGTTATATTAATATTAAGATTTGTGCGGTACTTTGAAATATTTGTTGATCTCGCATTACCCACATTTATAGACAATAAATCAGTGTTCAACTGGCAAGCTTTGTTTTACTACAGTGTACTTAGTAGCCTACTCTAAATACCGGATAAATATCTATATGAAAAGCTAAACGTGAGTCCCTTGAGCGAAGTATTGGATAATACAACAGACATACGTCCTATAGTAGCACGAACGATAGCAGTAACCAAAGACACGCGTATATCATTGTCTATTATGTTAGATGACTTCACTGGATAATAACGTCGCTCTCCAATTGACTACCACTAAAGATGTACTGGTTATGGTACTTCGACCTTATGTAGATGTACGATATGGAGACGTTCAACAATTTGATACATCGTAGTATAGTGGGATAAATAGCTGAACACTTGATATATTTCAATGGTAGATCTATACTTTATGAATATTTTCATATTTATTTATTAGATTACTACAAGACACTAGATTCTATATGTATATGTTAACGGAAAAGTATCTAATCCGTCATTGTATACATTTCCTAGGAAATCCATACATTTCCTAAATATCTATCGGAGTATTACATTCGGGATATTTGTAAGGATAGCGGTATTTGGGGGGTTGTAAGTGAAATTTATTTTTGTGCGAATACTTTCAAATTTATGCAAAATAAAAAAAATAACCCCAATCTATTTTTTTTAATAGAATTTATATATTTCCTAGTATCATTATTGAAATAAAATTTCCTAGAAGAAATACACAGGAACTGTGTACAATTCCTATGTTTCATACATTTCCGGTGACATATATATAAAATTATTAAGGTGAAAATTGTCTATGAAATAAAAACTGGTTAACTTAACTAAAAAAAAAACTAAATACCTACGTAGGTTACTTGTTTATTCATAAAATTCAATGCGTTCATAATTTTTGTTGTCATAATTTGTTGCAATCACTAATAACCTAATTAATCATTCAAAAAAGTAGTTGGTTTTACCGTTAGAAATCTTAAAATTGGAGCAAAATATCCCAGTATTACGTTATAATATCAAACCTTTCACATAAATTCAACAGTGAAACGCAAGCAAATATCTTAATACTAAATTATTTGTTTACTAAGAAAGGGGTTAATTGATGGTAGGTATTAACGTAGCCTGAAATAGCTCAGGAATTTGCCGACAAAGCTCTTTGGTATGTAGCTCCATTTTCATGAAACAGCCAAGTCATAGAACTCATACACTTGTACATTAGAAATACCGCACAATTATAGGCACTTACCTATTTGTTATAAGTACCTAAGTCGCAAATAAAAATTGAACTTACCTTGCAATAAAATCGCGGCAACAATCGGAACTAAAATATTAGCTTGCATTGAGAACATCTTTACGTATAGAAATCTAAAATAAATCAACAATCGTAAAAATCACAACGAGGAAAAGCCGTGTAAAAATTAACTTTGACACATTTTACTTTCGCGCCTTTTTTCATTTAAATGCGTTCGAAATAAAAGAGTTGCGTTCCAAATCAATTATTTGTTAGCTCGTCTCGTGTAGATTCGAGCGAGGCCTAACCCGACTGACGTTTGTTAGCCTGTGCCTCTGCTGACACTGAGCTCGGAAATGGGACGTAATATTAACGCATAAACATCACGCTTATTTTTAGAGCAGTTGAAATTCTGTTGTCCTCCAATGGAATGTCCTATTTCGTGGTGCACCCTAATTTATTTAACTCAAATATAATGCAAACGATAAAATCTATTTCGGAAAGTGTAGGTTTAAAAAAAGTAAGTAATAATAACGTGAAAACTCTTTTGTTTGTTTTTAAATAAAGATGTTTACGTTTTTAGTATACCTGCCTACCATAGAATAAAACCAGTAATTTTCCCCTTATCTATCAAATTAATCGTTATTCTTGTGCTAATGGGATGATATTTTATATTTTTAAATTTTGTGCATCATAACCACCCTTTCAGGAATCTCCAAGGGGATCTTATTACAGAGGGAAATGAACAAGCAATGTGCTTTTCTCCCCACTTAAATAAATCGCTTCTTGTTAAAAAGAACGGCATTAAGGAAGGGATTGTGTTTTCGGGAACATAAAGGGTTGCATAAAAGTGGCAACGTTGCTTAATCATCCGTTTGAAACTCGCTATTTGATGGATTAGTCGTAAGAAAACGCACCCATCAAAATTTGCCAGCGTTAGCAAGACAGGCACAAAATAAACAAAAGCTTAATTAAACAGAATGGCTGTACTTGAAAATTTAAACAAGGCTCTGTTATGGCGCAGAGATATAACCGGCGGTAACAGTATAGGTACAGTAGCTGCAATAGTAGGCACACCCTCTTTTAAATAAAACTTGTTTTTAATAGGCTGTATGGTATATTTGTATTTTACCTAGTATTGAATATTTGATAAGTTGATAGATTAGTTTATTTATAGTCTAAGTATATCTAGATGTTCTGTTAATAAGCCAAAAAAAACTCTATCTATATCATCACATTGATTCATTTTTACAAAATTTACCTCACAAAGTCAATAATAACATAGAAAAAGATAAAAACAAAAGCCGATAACATTTGGAGCTTCCTTATTGCACCACACGAACCAACTAGAGAGGAAAACAATTTTCCCATTTAGGAGCTTATTTCAAGCACCTTTCCCCTAATTGTAGGTAAACGCCTTAAGCGATGGCCAAACATTTCTACGAGTCCTTTTGTTGTGATGTTGCCATGTGTTTGTAATAATCCTTCGATTTTTGTAACATAACGTTGCGGTGTTGCCATGTGCTTATTATAATCCCTCGATTTTTGTAACTTAACGTCGTTGTTGGGACTAAGTTTTTATATGTATGTTTCATCAGTGAGTGGCTCTATGGGCTTATCTACGTTAATAAATAAATAAGTTAAGTTATTTTATCCTACATAATAATGATAATAATTAGCATCAATTTTGTTTTCATCAACTAAATAAGGTTAATTGGTCTGATCTTGTGCCTTAAACATGTGATTATAATTAACAATACCTACTAATAAATTAGTGTACTCCCTAACCATCTATCATATTATGTTAGTTTGTAGTTTCGAGTACCTACACGTAACTACAAACTAAAGTAGGTACTATTACACACATGTGTAAATAGTGCTTTCAATAAAACAAAACTTTTTATAATGCCGTTCCAGTGCTGTTTTCATAGCTTAAACCATTCATCTTGTTGCACTTAAACATACCTACCTACCTAGATCACAATTAAAAAGAGTAAAACCTTTTTCAAAGACGATAAAAATAAAACTAAATCGGTTCAAAAACAAAAAAGTTATGCGTGAACATTATAAATAATACAAAAAAACAACTGAATTAAGTACCTCCTCCTATTTTTTTAAGTCACTTAAAAACAGTAGCGAATTTCAGGCGATTTGAAATACTACCAATTCAAGGACAAACTCGTCAACAAACACTTTATTCCTATAGAATAACAATGCTGTAACGGACTTAATAAGCTGAAGTAACGAACTGAAAGACAATTAGATGGGTCCCTATCGACTCATTGACTTAAATCTGTTGCCGTTGTTTCACGTTACTACCCGGCCTAATAGATATTACTTTCGGAGGCAATTTGCTTTAGTTTCAACGTTTGTACCCGGATTAAATTTTAAATTATCCGTCCACGAACGTTTCGAGAACTAATATCTATAGTTGACATCTGTGCCTCGCCACGAACCTGAATGGACGTCGTGAAAGTGAAATATTACGTCCAGGAGGTTGTAACTTTATTATAGAGAAAGTTTTAATAAAGGGTTCCCAGGGTATGAAACTTATCGGTAAACCGTTGTTATGAGTATATATGAACTTGATGAGCATGATGATTTTTAGTATCAATATATTTTGCAATGTCTGTTTAGATAGTTGCTTTAACAATTTGTGAAAAAATAATATTCAGATTAATAATAAAAAAAAAACAACCAAAAAAATGTGGTAATTAAATAAACATCGCATCAATACTCGTTACGTAAAATATTGTATTGTATTCGCGCCCTCATCGTTCTTTGTTCTTTTTTCAACTTTTAAAAGTAATATGCATAATTAATAAAAATATCGTGTGAGCCATGAATAAAAAAAAACATACAATATTTTTTACAGTTTGGTACAATGGTTTTTAACAAGGACATGAAAATAAATTTAATAAAGTAGAACACTATTAATTTTCTTATTTTTCCTCACCGCGGGCAGAAAAATCATTTGTCAGGTCGTCTCCACCAAGCGCTTCCCGATAATTGGACGTCAAAGTCAATATTAATAGAGAAAAATTCTAGTGCTTCTTATTTAAATCTTTTGATTACATTAACAGAGCACTTACCAAAGTAAAGAGCGTCGCAATTTGAAGTTCTTACTACCCCATGTCTTGGTAATATTCAGAAGTATTCATCAAAAGTCTCGTAAAGTGCTCCGAGTTGCACCTTTCAAGTGGCGATAAATAGTTCACGGTCTTGCAATTTCCCCTTTCTTAACTCAGCGCTGCCAACTTCTGGCTGCAAATTATGCACGGTGTTGGCAAGCCTTATTTATACTTCTGTTTCTACTAATTTCGCTTCAAAATTTTAAAGTCGAAGTTTTTCTCAACTTCTGCATTGTTTTAGTTTGAGGCAGTAAATGAGGTGTTTTTTTCATAATAAGACTCTATTTCAGTTTTAGTGCTTTTCAGAAATCGAGAAAGTTTTAGCAAGGTAGGAAGAAATAAAAAAAACTTTAGGTATGTATCAGGGTGTTAGGAAGAGCGTGTGCCAAACGGCAAGTGTGAGTAGCTAGAGTCATTGGCTATGTATTATCCTTTTCTTGTCGTATAGTTATTTTTCGAGACATCTTTAGTTATAATTATTTTTTGCCGAAGGAGAACTTTTAGTTTCCATAACTTTTTTTAGGGGTGTCCCGGACTACACTTACTTGTGATATTTATTTTAAATAGGTAATAAGCAATACAATTATGGTGAGCTATCAAACTTTTGAAAAGATAAGAAAATATACAATAACTACATTTACACAAAAATAAGGATCATCAGATCTTCTGTCTCAAGAATTCTCTAGGTCATTCTGGCGGTATATTACATGCATGGAAATAGTAAAAAGACTCGTGAAATAAGCGATACTAAACTAAGGGGCTAACTCATAAAAGTATGAAGATAGGTATAAGTACCTACTAAAACTCTTCTAAACCTATTTTTAATTTGTTGTTTAACGATTAAATAGTACTTTCATAAATCGTGAAAGTTGGTAATTTTAGGTGTTTTGGGAAATCTACAGAAATTAAAATAGGTATAGGTATCAATTCATAAAATATTATACTTAATGATTATGATTATCTAAAAATACAAACAAGCTTAGTTACTTTTACTCTGACAGGATAATGTATGGGTAATGTCAAATATTTCACACCCACTTGTTTTCTATTTTGACAAATTTGTTGTGTAATGTACTCAAAATTGGTTAATTACTTTGTTTATAAAAGTTTGTGTTGTGGGTAGGAAAATTTGGAAGTAAAGTAGGTACCCACATGGCAACCCCTGCCTACGCCCACACGTTCTCAGTGATAAGTAGGTAAACGGAGTGCGTAGGAGCTTGTGGAATTTGTCGACGACGGAGAAATTTAATAAAGGTAGCTTTAAAACGGAATTTTAGTTTAAAATTAAAATATAAAATTGTTGATAAAATATTAAAAATTAGTTTTACATATTATCTATGAACACAATAATGATTAACGGACAACGTAAGATATTACAAGAGGACTCTCAAGTTCGTGATATAAGACAATATTAAAATTATTATAATAATGTCTTACATATGTACTTATAAAAAAGTACCTAGTTTATTTGTTAGTATCTAGTTTCCATAATACAAGGTCTGCTTAGTTTAGTTTGGAATCAGATAGCTTAATGTCCCTAATAATGTGAGAGTGTATTAATGTAGGTAGTCTAATTATGCTTTTAAAAAAATAGGAAACACCTATTTCAAGATAAATTTATGTGAATATCAAAAATTGAACCGCAGATTACTTTGTAAATAACGTCTGGGAAATATTATAAAATGTTGAATATTTTCCATCTCGGAACGGAATACGATTTGCGTACATTGCCTCCGGCAAGGATAACATGTTTCAGATAATAATTTCTTTTTCTATTCACGTTTTTATTACGTCACTATGATATGGCGCGTGGTAGTGGTTACATTTGACACAAGTGGCTGACTGAAATAATGGTATTGTTTTGTAATTTATAGGTAGGTAGGTACATTAGCTTCCGCCCTGCAGTTTCACGAGCGATACCGAGGGATCTTATGTTTTCCTGGGCTAAAAATAACCTGTATATTATTATATATATGGGCCAAGTTTCATCCAAATCCGTTCAGTAGTTTTACGTGAAAGAGTAACAAACATCATTACATCTTCACAAACATTCACATAATAATACCAAATAGTAGGATAGTAGGACTATATTATATATTTTATTTTGATCCGAGATATTTGAAATTATAACAGAGTAGAAATAAAAAATATACTTATTATTATTATTTTGTTATTTATAAATTGTTCTGTTTGTTGTTTGTTACCAATTCACGCCAAAACCACTGAACTGATCGCTATGAAATTCTGCACTTAGATAGCCTATGATATGGAGAAGGAAGGGGACAACTAGTGTTGTACATAATAAAGTAAACTCGAACAATTTGAAGTCGTTCGATGTCAAACAAAAGCATCCATAAATAAATTAAAAAAAACAAATATCAATCCAAAAAAAAATCACATAAAAAGAAAGCAATTTCAATTTCCAATTTTAAAACTCAAACAAACAGGACACGCCGTAAATTAAAAGCCATAGAAGTACAATATTGGAAAAAGTATTCCATTGTTCGCGCCCCATTCAATGCTTTACGGCAATGATTGATTGATATATTTCGTGAAAATGAGCAAAAATGAGCCATTTCCCTACCATACGCCCACAGTGGATTTGCGGTAACACAAAATGGCTTTTAGATTAAAAGCCGGCCAGATGATGTACATGACCGAGTGACGGGTGCCCTAGGGGTATCCGATCCGCATTCTTCTACACGTACAATAATATTATCCCAGGAGAATGTATGTCACAGTATTTGACTGTGTAGTTAGTTAGTGAATTATCTTTCTAGATCATTATGAATATTTTTTACATGGTTAGTTAAGTGAGGCCTCCATATTTTATAAGATACTAACGAACCATGATTGCACGGGTGGAAGTTAGATTTAAAAAACTGCTTCAGTAAATTTGGCGACTTGGTTCCGAATTATAATTGTATAATTTATATTGTCTTTATAAGAAACTTTAATTAGGAACTTAAAAATTATACTATACATATAAGCCATCGGACACCATTGAAAAAAAAAACAAAAAGAAAAGTTTAATGACAGGCTATCCATAATCTATGTATGTACCCAACTAGCATGATATTTTGTTATCTTCACCTTCCTACCCATAATTATAAGGTGTAATTTTGTTGTGATATTTGTGTTTCTAAAACACATTAGATAAAACTTGCCATATATTTAAACTTGAAACACCTGGTAAAATAGCTCCTAAGTACTTATATATAAGTACCTACTCAAAAGTAAAAGATTAGTTCCCAAATACCACTTACCATTCAAATCAAGGTATTATTATCAAGTGAACAAGCCGATATGTTGGATATCAGAACCCTGCTGAGGGGAGATAGGCACAGATGGTCCAGGGTTATTACCACCTTTCGTGAGCAGGGGAAGTTTGGGCAAAGTGTAAATCGGTAATCAATATCGACGTGGCTATTGATGGAGGTATATTGTTAGAACGACAATTTTGTCCAGTTGTAGTGTAAACTATATTAATTTGTACAATTACTAGCTTATGCCTTGCTTTTTCACCCGCGTTCGCGTCCGGAATAAAAGTAGCCAATGCCCTTCATTTTCATTTATTCTGCTACTAAATGTGATACAATGATCTTTCTCACCTAAAAGTTTTAACTGAGTTAAGTTTAAAAGTATAGGTAGGTACTCGTACTAATCTAATATTAATATTCAATGAAATAGTTCCAATAATAAATTAAGACGTCCAGTAACATAATTTCCGATGTAAAATGAATAAATATTTTTCTTACTAGTTATTATAATTTTCTATATCATGTGGGTGATTTTATATCTCTTTTCCATATCATAGGCTATCTGCGTGCCAAATTTCATCGTGATCGGTTCAGCGGTTTAGGCGTGAAATGGTGATAATCACTTTCGCATTTATAATATTAGTAAGGATTTATACTTTCAGTAGCACCTCGTGGTTTCACCCACGATCCCCTATTTTACCCCCTTATGGGTTGAATTTTCACGCTTTCCTTCACGCTTCAGTCACGCTTTCCTCTTAGGTATATACATACTAGCTGTTCCCCGCGGATAATATAGCTTTTTATTAGTGAAAGATTTTTTCAAATCGGATCAGTAACTCCGGAGATTATTATTATTACTCCGCGTTCAAACAAATAAACTCTTCAGCTTTATTATTAGTAAGTATATAGATTTAGATAACTGAAACTATAGTAGACAAGCACCAATTTCAGTTCAGAAATCGCATGGAATAAATTTCTCGGAATCAATGACTTAAAAACCCAAAGTGCAATATTTCTAGTAATCAATCTGATAACAACACAAGACTATCAAATATTTATGTCCAATAGCCAAGCGGAACCATCACTCATTCTGTGTGCACAAATCATCGCTAACTTCAGGGAGCAGCTGTGTGGAACATTGCGATATCCATTTCAGTACAAGCTGTTTTCCAGGCACCAGTTCGCATAACGTATACGGAACACCGTTTTTCCGATCACTAGTGCTCGGGGAAAAGTTTTCAGACAGAAAACTTACCAACTTTCATAACAAATGCTTGCGTCTAAAATGTGATGGCGATCGTTAGGTTATTGGCAGTAAATTTTTGTTGGTTTGATGAAAACTCTAGGCAATGTTGGAAGTTTTATGTACCTATTACTAAATGCAGATATGGTGGAATTAGATAAAAATATATGACAGCCAATGAAGAGGTTAAAAATATAGGGTTTTATAATTTTTTTCAAATCTAACCCTGATTTCTCAATAGCTAAATAAACCTCGGATAAGCTATTCTTTTGAAAGGTTTACACAAAAAAACTGTTCTAATTTCAAAACATTGAATCCTTATAAATACAACTGTAAAATAATATTGTTATCAAGGTTTTCAACATCGTTTAATTATCAGAAATCGTCTAGGGACTACTTACAACCTTATCATTCACAAAAAACCCAATAATGTTAAGTAAAACAACCCTCGATTATTCCCTTGAAATTAAATGGAACCTAAGGACGTTAATAAATGAGATGTTTTCGTAGTCCAGAGACTAATTAATTATAAGCTTTATACCTACGTTTTTCTTTTGATAGCGTACAAAATCTTTAAAACCTATTTCCTTATCACTGAGAAAAATCCAGAACAACTTTTATATTCAGACTTTTCTATAGTGAAATTCACAGTATGATTTTGGAAAGAAGCCCAGCTTGACAGGTAGTATTAATATATTACATAGCTACGTACCTACACTATACTTTTAACTATTCAATGTTTATTGATCATTTAAAAATCAAGAATTTAAGAACACCAGCTTAGCTGGACATGAAAAAAACAACAATAAATAATCATTTCAGGTCACTGATGCACTTATATTCAAATTTATCACACAAAATACCACCGATAATCTATATAATAATAATAAAGCTGAAGAGTTTGTTTGAACGTGCCAATCTCCGGAGTTTCTGTTCCGATCTGAAAAATTATTTCACTAGGTAATAGGAAGCTACATTATCCCCAAAGGTTATAGGCTACTTTTTATACCGGGAACGCAAGTGAAACTGCGCGGAACAACTATATTCAATAAAACTAAAAATAGGTACCCACACGATTTTTACCTCGTAAATTCTAGCCAAAAACCAAGCTAGGTCACACATAATTAACTACAAGTGAGTATGAAAAGATGAACTTATACCCCGTATCCGATCGTACCCCGCCGTACCGATTTATTTTTTGTGTTTGTATCGATTTTACTGATAAAATACAAATCCCTGCCTCGTTCACCGTGGATAAGTCTCATTACCATGCTGAGTCATTCCGGAAGACAATAATAAATCTTGTCTGATAGAAACTATTTGTCTTGCAAAATAACATTCAAGGATTTGTGGTAGGTATAGATTCCTATTTTATTGTTTACTTACAATTCTAGTTAGCTATGTCTTCATAGAAATGTTTATGAAGGTTTTATAATATTACTATAGTTTCTGCCCCGCGGTTTCATCCCCTTAGGGATACATTTTTTAAGAAACCTTCAATTCTAAGCTATGTATTGTGTACCTACTCCCACGTTCGGCTACAATATATATATATACATTGTGAGATTGTGATAAAACATTTTCTATATTGTCAAATTTCTATCTTGACATTATTTTGACATTTATGGAAACTGATTACAACAAAGTTACGTAATCCAAGTACAGGTAAATAAATATATAGATATTACCGACACTACTTATACGTCTGTTTGTCTGTATGTTTTTAAGCCTATCCTAGTAACAGATAAGCTATGTGAATATTCTTAACATCGCAGGTAGGTTTCTATTGACGTCTTCGGTCGGACTCCCTCAATCGTTATAAGCAGATTAAGTATATTCCTTTGAGTAAACGTAGGATCAAAGCGAGTCACTAAACCTGTGCCTAGTTTGTTCTGTTTCTACATGGTATTCTCCAATTCCCTTTCGTAGGTAAGTAGGTATGTCTGTAAGGGAACCAATGTGAAGTTAATGTTATAAGTATTGTATGATTATAAGTAGGTATAATGTTTTTAATCCACAAAAAAAAGAAGCCTTGCTGAGTTTCTTGCCGGAGTCTTCTCAGTTCAAGTGTATTCCGAAGTCTATTGTAAAACTGTAACTTTTGACATTCATAAGTGCCTTATTACCAATTATACCTAAACTGAATAAATGAGTTTTGATTTTGATTGATTTGATTGAATGAAAAATGAATAAAAAGATAAATCTGGTCATAACCTTCCTTCGCTAATTATTACATTACTTACGACTCATAACGTTATAATACTCAGCGTTCTGACATAGAAAAACGCTTTTGAAAAACTACTTAATTGGTTTTGGTTCGGCAATAACCTACTGTAGTGATACCTATTATTTGATAACCATTTCATTTTAAATTGTGTCCAATAAAACATCATTTGATTAATCCTAAAAAAATATTTGTCGACATTATGATTGACGATCGCTGATTGCGGCATGACGTAATCAGCGTCACAATTAATCGACATTACGCTGATTGCCGAATGTTGACTGTCCATAGAATACTTACTGAATGAATACCACTTCACTAGCTTAATGATGACAGCACAGAGAATACAATCACTACGTTTTTATGGCAGCACATAATTAACGTTATATTAGCTGTGATTACTGTGTAAATTTTGGTATTGTCTATCTTAGGTGAACAACAACTAAACTGCGATTGTAATTACTTCTCATAATCTATACTAATATTATAAAGAGGAAAGATTTGTTTGTTTGTTTGTTTGTTTGTAATGAATAGGCTCCGAAACTACTGGACCGATTTCAAAAATTCTTTCACCTTTGGAAAGCTACATTATCCCCGAGTAACATAGGCTATATTATATTTTAAAAAAAATTAGGGATCCTTACTAAAACTCCAATAATGTAACATAAGGTGTAAAAAAATGACCTGAAAAATTCCTTATGTCGCGTGCGCTGCGAAAACTATTGATGATAGAACAAAATCATTTACTACGACTTTGCAGAACTCATCATTATCTACAAAAAGTGTCGCGACAGCATATGTCTAAATATTATAGTTATGTCACAGTAAGCAGTTTTTTATTCTAAAATATTAATTTATATATGCCGCCTCTTGAAAAGGCTCTTCATTTGTACCTTGGTATTAATCCTCATCAAAATAAATTACTTTATATTCAAGACGGCTTTAATACCTTTTTATAACTTTTTGAATTATTCAATTCGGACATTTCATTCGGAAGATATCACGAGTTTAAAAATGCAAGTATTAGAAAAAAGTCGCGTGGTTGTCGCTCACCGCGCTCAGCTAGCCAGCATGCGATGTAGGCTCCATGTAAGCGTCACTGGGGTACGGGGGGGGAGTCAATGTAATCTATCTATATATATAAAAGAAAGTCGTGTTAGTTACTCCACTTATAACTCAAGAACGGCTGAACCGATTTAGCTGAAAATTGGCAGGGAGGTAGTTTAGAGCCAGGAGAAGGACATAGAATAGGTAGGGGTAGGTAGGGTAGGTAGGTAGGGTAGGTAGGTAGGGTAGGTAGGTAAGGTAGGTAGGGGTAGGTAGTGGCAGGTAGAGGTAGGTAGATAGGTAGGGGTAGGTAGGGTAGGTAGGTAGGGTAGGTAGGGTAGGTAGGTAGGGTAGGTAGGTAGGGTAGGTAGGTAGGGTAGGTAGGTAGGGTAGGTAGGTAGGGTAGGTAGGTAGGGTAGGTAGGTAGGGTAGGTAGGTAAGGTAGGTAGGGGTAGGTAGTGGCAGGTAGAGGTAGATAGGAGTAGGTAGGGATAGGTTTGTAGGTCCCAGTTTTTTTTTTTGTTCTCAGGGCAGGACAACGTCTGCCGGGTCAGCTAGTAATTAATAATTTGAAATTAGTCAACGGAATTGAAAAGATAGACAATGTCAAAAATAAAAGATGATTACGAGAACCATCGTTATCGTAATCCGATTACGAGATGGATAGACAATCGCCCAGCAGCTCCTAATTAAGGTTGTAATATAAAATTGGAATGTTAGTTCACCATTTGACCACGACGGCTCTCTTTGTGAACAGAATATACCTACAATCATATTATAAACTAGCTGTCCCGCTCGGTTTCACCCGCGCTCCTGTTATAAAACTTAATCTCCGTGCCTTAGGCAACATGCGTGCTAAATTCCAATTACAATTGGTGCCGTTGAGGTGTCAAGGTAACAAACAATTTATAATACCTATTAGCTAGAATTGAAAGCTTACAGCAGGTAGCAAAACTCTAATAGTAGACAGTCATGTGTTAAAAATATATACTTATCGTAGTGTGTCTTCCTCGATCCTACTGCAGACCAAACAAATAAAATGAGACCAATTTTAGGGTCAGGTAATCCCTGGTCAAGCTATTAGGCCTTTGTTAAGGGTGCTGACACGTTTTTGGGGCTTTCTGAGATTAGTCAATTAAAAATTGGAGGATTCGGTTCTATACCTGCTATTAATAAGATATGCCTCAGGATAAGTAATTTTGTAAGACTATTAAATAGTATTTTGGTACCTAATAATGTAGGTGTCAGTGTCTACGAGAAATATAATTTCAATTTTTTTAGTAATTACATTAATATTCATTCTACTATTTGCTAACATAATATTCAGAAATAGAGTCTTGTAATTAAAGCACCCAGATTTAATTTACCGTAGAAAGTAAGTACCTAAAATATTGCTGAAAATGCCTTTTCCAAGATCAAAGTGCTTATTTGATTTCAAACATTTGTGCTGATCTTTAGCCATATCATTAGAAATGAACAGGGTACATAATAATATACCTACTCCGCAAGATAGAATATTTTAACCACGTGCTAAGGCGCTATGCAGGACGATTCTGATGGGTATACGCGTGTTCAGAAGACACGCGCACGCCACACGCGACAGCACCCGCTTCGAACTCGCTTTGAAATTTGTTGCAAATAATTTGAGTCTTATTAATAAATCTCAAATTGCATTTATCGACGTCCAACCGCATGCGTCACACACATCCACCCCGCATACGCCTCGCGCTTCGGCTAGTCCACATTTCAGGGTAGGTATATAACTATTTGTCTCTTAAAACTAACCACCAAAACTAAAATAAAAAAAATAAAGTAACCTCCCAAACTAAGTACAAAATTTCTAAGAATTTTCAAACAGCTGACCGGATTTTCTGAAAAATAGCCAAGAACACTCTTGATTGAGACACCTTTTAAACAAAAAAAAACTAAATCAAAATTATGGTGCCACAGACGGCCACCGACACCCAGGTACACACTATAAACTTATAACACCCCTCTTTTTCGTTGGGGGTTAAAAAGAATGGAAGCATTGCACTCGTACTGGAAACCTAGATTCAAACAGTGTTAATTAATAAATTATTAATTAATGAAATATCAAAGCCTTTCCGCGTAGTTTTCAATAACAGTTCAAAGGAACTAAAACGTTCAATAAACAGTTTATTAATTAGCGTACACTTGGAAACAGTTACTAATTGCGAGCCCATCGTAAATTCGGTAAAGATGTAATTTCCTCTAATTAGCTCCTTTGACACCCCTGACAGCAACGCCTCGTTATACAGGTTGTTCTTATTTAGTCTTTGTTATTTTGATTGCCATTTTGGTTTGTGTTAGCGCTATATTAATGCTAGGAATATTTTTATTTGAAACTTTAGGAGAGGTTAGAGGAAACAGTAAGGCGATAATAGCTCAGTGGTAGTGACGTCGGATGCCGCGACGAAGGTTCGAATCCTACAATGAGCTTGAGCTTTCGGTGAAGGAAAACATCGTGAGGAAACCATAGCACGGTGGTAGGGTACTTTGTAGTACCCGTCTGGCTGGCTACCACGCTCATGTTGAACATTTGTCGCCAAGCACCTACCGGTGTGTTCCGGCAATTGCACTTGAGAGCCAGTTTGCCTTCTCGGTATTGTAACAGGTCAGCAACACATTGGTAATATCTCTGGTATTGCAAATGGCGATAGGCGACGGTAACCACTTACCATAATGTGGGCCGTATGCTTGCTTGCTACCTTAGTAGTATAAAAAAAAGGTTTTATTTTTATTTAAGGCATAGCTTCCGCACTGCAGTTTTATCCGCGATCCCGGAGAATATTATTTTTCCAGTGATCAAAAGTATCCTATGTATTATTCCAGAGTATGATCTACCTATGCTTATTAAACTCTAAAATGTGTAAGGTTAATTCGAAGATTGAATAGGTACTACACGTTTTTACCAAAAATCCTTTCTGCAATATAAAGTTTTAGGAACTAATAATTAAGACCGTTTTAGTACTAACATAGACTAACATAAACAAATATGAACTGCGTCAATACTTGGTGGCTACAACGCTTTTGTAATTTATTTATGAACTAGCTGTTCCGCGCGGTTTCACTCGCGTTCCCGGGATAAAAAGTAACCTTTGGGAATAATGTAGCTTCCTATTAGTGAAAGAATTTTTCAAATCGGTTCAGTAGTTTCGGAGCCTATTCAATGCAAAAAAATAATCAAATATTTCCTCTTTATAATATTAGTACCTATAGATAAATAATTTAGAGATATTTTAAAACCCGCGTCTGACAATGTTTAAATGTCTTTACCTTTTTGCAGCTTTTTTTTATTTTCTAATAAGTAATTTAATTTTTAAATTATTATACCTACGGCATAATAATATTCCATCGTAAAACATACCACAAAATCGTAATTTGTTACGATTTAATTAACGAGTAATTTGATTGGATATGCACATTGAACTGAAAGCAAATGCAAATCTTTAGGTAGTTATGCGCATGTTTAGTCATTAATCGCATTTATATTGAAAACCCTGGCACTGTATTTATGTAGTGTAAAGTAAATTCTATTCTAAAAGGCGTCAATTAAAATTGATTCTGCAATGTACATGATATCGTTATTATTTTTGTGTATAATAGAGCGCAATGTTTGGATTTATCCGCCAATAACATATTCAGATTTATTCCAAGAAATGAATACAGCAATTAAAGGTGACACAAGTAATATAATACATGTGACTGAAAATCAAGTTATTTTGGAAGAGAGTGATTTTGATATCGTATCTAGTGATGGTGGGGCTTTAGTTAATATAAAAGTACGTTAGTGTTAGTAATACTAAGAAATAAATTGATAATACCTACACCTGTTTTTTGATTGAATGATTTCCGCCACGCAGTTTCACTCGCTCTATTGCCTTAGGCGTGAATGATGTTCGAAAAATCTTTTCTTAGATACCAACACTTCACAAGGTATACACGGCCACAGATCAAGCTACACACTGCGGCACCTTATGCGGTAGTAATAGGCGCTATTTTGCAATAAAAATGTGTAGCTTGATCTGTGGCCGTGTGTACCTACACACCCTCCAAATTTTAAGTAGGTATGTATCCCCAGCGGTAATATGCTGTGCGTTGATGAAGCAGTCAGTCAATCAGAATATACAATATACATTATATTTTAAACAAATTAATTATTAGAAGGTACTTTTATTGAAATTTCAATAGACAGAATATAATTTTTACAATTAAAGTGAATAACCTAATTCATATTTTTTTATTTCTGACTTCTTTGTTTTATAACCAACGGGCATGCTATGTTATGATAATTATATACATTCTTAAGCTATTTTAATTTTAATGTATTTAAATATTTTAATTCCCTACCGATCAGTGAACAAAGTACCCGGAGGTCAGCAAACCCTAGGAGTATCATTAATGCAGGGAGGTTGCTAGGCTACCAACGAGAGGCGACGCGACGGCGCGACTGAACGTCGCGACGCGTGACGCATCCAACACCTTTTCAGGCTTTCAGTTATAAACATGCACCGATACAGAATATTCTAGATGAACGGGAATTTCCGCTGGCAATATATAAAGAAAAAAAACATACACAGAAAGCAACTGTGCTCTACTATTAATATAAGACACTTTGTTTAATTTAGTTCCAAATATTATGATTATATAATAGAGGTTCAATAGCTGCTCTCTCTTTTCAATGACAAAATAAAAGCACATAGGGTAAGTATGTGTAATTAATTATATTTTATGTAGTCTTAGAATCATAGTAAATAAGTATTGAGAAAAAAAAGAAATAAACCTGAAAAGGCTGTGTCCCTTGCTGAAGCATACATTGTATTGGGATACATAAATAAGTAAACTCTGTATACTCGTATAACATCCTAGATACTAAAAAAGACAAGCATAGCGAAAAAAAATACAGTTTTGTCAATGTAAATTTTAAATCTGGACGAGTTTAGATAAATTTACATATCTAGTTTTAATATATCGATGGTTACAGTGTCGTTTACCCTGCCGATTGCCAGCTCACAATTTTTCAGATGCCTAGACACGTAGACTTTAAAATAGATTATCCGTATAAGTTTCATCTGTTCCTATTTTGCTATAATAAAAATAGTTAAATATATTTTTTAACAAAATGTAACGGAATTGGAATATACTAGACGAAATAGTTTTTATAGTTAACAAGTGTATTTTAACCCTGTAACAATGCAACTTACTTAAATAGAAACACAATGATAAATGTTTGGTGAGTATTTAATTATGCTGAGTAAGCATCACTTAGCGCGTAACCAAGCAATGTGGTCGTCTCTACTTGCAGAGTGAAAAAATACGCTAAGTACTATTTATTTATTTTTAGAATAAATCTTTAGAGGCAATTTTCAATCGCGATTTAAAAATAAAATATTGGAAGTTTTATGAAAAGTTATTGAAGTTTTAAGTTTTGGAAGTGACGTTGAGTTTGGTTTGATTTTGATTGTAAGAAAAAGTCAAATTGGATAATTACACCTTCAGTAGGTAGGTAGGCAAGTAAATTCATTCTAACATGATTGGTATGTATACATTTAACAGTATTAATCTTGAAAGCTATTTGGATAAAACTTACTGTTCCCTAATTTGAATAAAAAAATCCAATAAAAAAAAAAGTGTTTATTACAATAGATTTCAATTTCTGAGAAATACGTACATATATAGTTATTGTGCAATACATGGTAAAAATAATAACCTCATTTTTTAAAGTGGATAAAAAAATAAAATACTTTTTTTTATGTTATCGTTTAAGTAAATTGATTTCGCACAAATCGTAAGGCTTCATTGATTGGAGTATCTATTCAATTTAAAAGGCTTCAGCTAGCAGCAGTATAAACTGTTATACCTATTCTAATACTAGTTTTTGCCATGGGGCTTCTTGCGTATCAAACAAAAGGGCCTCCTTTAATCCCTAATTGATTTTTCATTATTATAATTGTGTCTGTTGGTATAATATAAACCTAATGATAAATAATCAGCACAAAGTTAAGCCATATCAATAAAATATACTTCTATTATATATTCTATCATTGACTTCTATTATTTATCTATGATTTTTTAACGTTTGTTTTCACTAAATGTTATATGATATTGTTAAATTTTATATTGAAATTGATGGAATAATTCAACGTGTAACGTAGTAGGTATATGTAAGTGCGTATCTACAGTAAATATTCACGTGCATTGATTTATGACAAGCCAGTTGGAACAGTTGGTTAAGACACCTATCACGCCGCTGGTCATGGATTCGATTCCCATCCAGGACAAACATTTGTGTTCATGAACATGTCTGTTTGTCCTGTGTCTGGGTGTAATTATCTCTATAAGTATGTATTTACAAAAAGTAGTATGTGTAGTATCATCAGTTATCTGGTTTCCATAGTACAAGCTCTGCTTAGTTTGGGATCAGATAACCGTGTGTGAAGAATGTCCCAGGATATTTATTTATATTTGGAACAATAAATATTTTTACCACATTGAAATCAATATTTTTGTAAAATCCTATAATTTATATTAATCGTTTTTATCAAAATGTAATTTCTTATTTTAGTCTAAATCAAAATATGAGTCGTTGACAGATATTGGACTATGTTAAGTGAACGATCCTGATTTGCATGCAATAGCTGTCACAAGATCCATATCAAATAGGTCCTATCAATGATAGTATATGTAAATTATAGATGTAACCTAATCTCCGTAGTTGAGTATCCTCATCACTATTTAATGTGTGTAGTATATATGTTAACGGAAAAGTATCTAATCCGTCATTGTATACATTTCCTAGGAAATCCATACATTTCCTAAATATCTATCGGAGTATTACATTCGGGATATTTGTAAGGATAGCGGTATTTGGGGGGTTGTAAGTGAAATTTATTTTTGTGCGAATACTTTCAAATTTATGCAAAATAAAAAAAATAACCCCAACCTATTTTTTTCAATAGAATTTATATATTTCCTAGTATCATTATTGAAATAAAATTTCCTAGGAGAAATACACAGGAATTGTGTACAATTCCTATGTTTCATACATTTCCGGTGACATATACAACAATTGATTATAGGTAACGGTACAACTAAGTACAGAAATGTTTGAATTTGGCATGTGATTACTAACATTGATTTAACGATTAATGTCTAAATATGACATGACCCAAATTACTCGGCTGCCGTGTTCCTAATACATGACTAATATTGTAATTTACTTATCACTTTATGAATTTCGATAATTAATTCGTCGGAATTGGTTGTCGAATAGTTGCAATTTACAACACTTGCAAGCGGAGCGCTTATAAATTAGTTTTGCAGTTAGAGCAAAATATAGCATTTGTTAATAAGTTTGACTTTCATACCTAAATAACCTCGTGCTACTGAAGTCCTTACCTCTGATTTGCAAATCCCTAAGCCTTAAGGCTAAGAATAAAATGTTCGTCTTTCGAAATTGAATACATCTTTGCATTCCAAAGATATTTACAATATTTAATAACAAAATACAATAATATTCCTTGAATATAACGTCAATTAATATGGCGAAAATAAAAATACATGCATTAGTCTGTAAATCATTAACGTCAAAAAGTTAGCATACAGTTCTGTCTTCGACTATACATACATTTGTGTTACGTGCGTGTGGAAATTGCACTCCCCAGACTGTGGACCATAACTGACGCTGATGAGGCAATAAACGTTGTGGAGAACTGAAAAAATAAAAGCATTTCGTGATTGTCCTACCGACCGAAGGGACGCTAACACCCCCCGCTGATGTACGACGTCCCAGCCCCTGTAATTGCGAGTATTCCACTAAATTCAAAGCCGATATAGGAATCTAGCTCTTATCGCTTTGATAGAATAATTCTCAAATTAATGGGCTTTTTTTAGCAAAATTGTTTTACACTCTATTCATTTTTGCAGTTCGGTTGACAGTAGAGTGGTCGCTGTTGGATGATTTATGTACAGTTTTTGAAAAAGTGTTATTATTGTTAAAGTTACAGTAAATTCAAAGTTATTGAATTTTTACATTCTTGTGCGTTTTTGTAGGCGTATACAAATGCTACTCTTGCCATAGGATTGTTTTCGTAGTTAGTACTCTAAGAGAATAAAGCTAAGTAAATCACATGGAAAGAAAATATTTGCATGCACAGAGGAATTCATTGAATAAATTAATTTGTTACAACTGAACAAGTTCTACCAACCAAGTGAGAACACGATAGAAAAGCGACGTACATCTGAAAATTCAATGTCCTTTTTATATTACAATTTAATTTTAAACCCTCAAAAGCCATTGGTATGCAAGTAACGACTTAACAAATCAACATTCCGAATGAGCATTGTCTATTCCAGCCGTGTCTGCGCCAACCCTTTTGCCTTTCAGTTCATTTCTTTTCTAAAGTTGTGATTTTATTCCCCCAATGTAAACGCAATAAAAGATCAACGAGATATTTTCTCTTTCAGATAAAAGAATTATGTAGCTTTTATTCCACATGTAACAAAATTAACTTTTTGGAAAAGAAATACGAGTTTTGACCCGTTCATTACCCGTAGGCCGAATGGACCGCTCAAAAATACAAAAGGTAGTCCATCTCCCATTGAAATAACAGAGAGCGTTTGTTCGGTTACTCGTTGAGTTGTCATCTGAAGCATGTTTCCGTTTGGTGAAGTGCGGCTTTTGGTTTAATTACGAAGGTCGGCAGGCGCAGGGTTGAATCGACCCTTGTGGCTTGCGTCAGTTGCACTCGTGCCAATTGTGTTTTATCGCATGTTGAAATGTTTGAATAATTTATGGCTGGATGGCGTCTATGTATCTATGAAAATTATTTGAATTATTTCCCAAGTTCTGGCAACTTGCCACGTCTGATCTCAGTTGATTTACGCAGAGAGACTTTCAATATATCTTATTACATAAATTACAGCAGAATTATTATTTTTATTCGAGATAATAATTTGTTCTTTGCTGTATGCATTAATGATAATAAATGCATCTCATTTTACTAGCTCAATGATGTTCTATTTTAAAATATGAAATATACTTATTTAATTCTATCCACTCTGCATGAAAAATCCAGTTGTATTTAATTATTCCATTGCAACGCATATTAACTGAAAGTTTCGTTATGACCATTCCCAGTTGAATTCCGTATCACGAGCTGTATGTAGGTATTTCGAAATTTTGTAAAATTACCATGAATGCAAATTCCTCACTGCCGGTTGTTTGCTTTAAACCATTCCGTTTTGTATTATATTTTTCTGTTCTTTATACATTTGTATTTTTTTTATTATTGCAGTTTTTTTTTAATATACAGAAAATAATGTTTTAATATTTTCTGTATCAAATTTACAATATGAAAACCTACATACAAAAAACTGCAGCTGCATCATGTATACTACACACGTGGTGGAAACTTGAGATAGTTATAAAGTATAATTTAACCCTTGGAGGTATCCTACGACTTAGTTTTATAATATGTAGTGAAGATACAAAAAGTTTGGTTCGGTTGTTACCTTTCGATGAATCAACCAATCGTGATGAAATGTGATACACAAATATTAGAGTTTATGGCATGAAGAAAAACTAGGCTACTTTTTATCCCGAGAAAGCGGGAAAAACAACGAGGGACAACAAGAAAAATGCATTGTCATATTTTGTAATATCAGACAAGCTACGTGACATACCTGTTTTTTGTGATGGGTAAGCGGTACTTCACCTGATGATGCGAGACACGTGCCAACTCAAGTGGACTTTGAATATTGTAGATAAGAGAAATATTATAAATCATAACAGTGTAAGGCTTTTGAATCGATAAGTTATTAAGTCGTTATAAATAGCTGTGTTCTAGAAAGGTTAAATTAAATGGGGAATTAAAGCTTTTTACATTATCTTATATTGTAGATGAGAAATAAAAAAAAAAGTCGCATTTCCACATATAGGTATAATGGTAATGAGAACACCACAACAAACGTGCATCACTGGAACGCTGTAAGGTGCTTTTACTTAGCTTTATATTTTTTATAATATTTTTTTTTCATTTTATAAGGCGGTAAAGTTTGTTTGCTATCGCTTCAGGGATGACTGAAAATATTGATTTCATCGGTCTTCAGGGTTTTTAGGCAATATTGACGATTTATAGCGAAGAAACAAAACAAAACAAAAGAGAGCAAATTAAATAAGGTATGTCGTCGCTAGGGCAATGATTCATTGTTAGTGCCCTCAAATCTCGATACCTTGCGCTCACAGAGGGCTGACCCCTCGTAAACACAGATTGGGTGAGATGACCAAATTTACTTAGACACGAGCGCTGCACAAATTTCACACTTTTGTACATTCTCGAACAAATATGTTACGGTATTTTATTTTTCAGGATAATAAACCTATCTGATTTTACAAAAGTACTAGGTTTTATCTACATTTCCACGAGATTTTCAGTTATCCCGAGATAGAAAGTATCATTATTTGTTAATGATGATCTATCTATGAACCAAATACCTACGTTCAGCCGAAACAGAACTGAGTAAGTAGTAACAAACATTCAAACTTTATAATTTAAAGATAACTAGCTTTCCGCCCCGCCGTTTGACCCGTGATCCCCTATTTTACTCCTTTAGGGATTGAACTTTCAAAAATCCTTTCTTAGTGAATACCTAAGTCATAATAGCTGTCTGTATGCCAAATTTCAGCCCGATCTGTCCAGTGGTTTGAGCTATGCGTTGATAGATCATTCAGTGACGCTTTCCTTTTATATTATACTGACCACATACTTATTTACTTGCGAGTAAGTAAGTAGGTACTCTATTGATTTCCTTTTTTGTGAAATCGAGAATTCTTTTGCGATATAATAATAAGATCACTTAAGCTACATCAATCTCTGTCTTCCGTGCATGATAATATCGGACGGTTCCCGAAAATATACTACGTAAGTAAGTAGTAAGCTTTTCTAATATATTTTTTATCATGTAGGACATGATCTATTTTAGATATCTATTTTTTGGTAAAATATTTAGAACAGAATTCCGTGTGCTGTCTTGTTAGTCTAATTAAAACTATTTAGACTGCAATATCTTTTAACGCATTTTATTTTTTTCTACTCTTTTACGATAGCTGTAACCTCTCACAACACTTCAATGTTTCTACACTCAAAGTGATTTTAAGCATTGATAAGGTTGAAAATAAAACCACAAGAATCTTCAAAGGCATGCCCTAGTAATTTAAAAACGATATAAAATTTACGACATGCCCTTTTGCACGCGATGTTACCTTCAGCTCTTACCTACAAGGGCTTCAGCAAACATTGGAGATGAATCATAAAAACGCACAATAGTTTACGAGTAGGTACTAGGAATTTTATGACGGTAGGTACATCGGAACACCCCCACTCCATGCATTTTTGTTTTATTATTGTTACTAGCTTTCACCCCGCGGTTTTACACCTGTGATCCCAGGATAAGAAGTAGGTTCCTAGCCTTTTATGCTCTCCGGCTTTTAACCTATAGAAGAAGAAGAGCAAAAATGGTTAAATTAAACTTGTGCTTTTAATCATTGCTTAAATTCACGGTAATTTTTTTGTTTTTTTAAATTCTTCAATACATTCGTATATTTTGATGAATTGCATATTGGAGAAATGAAATGAAGTTTCTTCGTCTAAATCGGACATGTTTCGTAGAACAGCTTTTACTGAAAAAGATAAGTGTCTCTACTACTATAACCTATCTATTAAAATATAAGTTTTTTAAAAGTAACTTTTCAAGTTACGTCGCTCTGTAAAAAAACAATTTAATACTTTTAAGAACATAAATTCATTCCGTTCGGAAATATTCCAAACCTTAATATTACGTCAGAAACGTCCTCGCTTAACATAATCTGAAATTAAAAGTAGGATTATAGAAAACAAAATTTCATTATCTTTAGGTAAGAAATCCTCCTGACAATTTTAATACCATTTCAAATGAGTATCACAAGGATTATCAATTTGATTGGGTTTTCAAACGCTGAAAATTCACATTCTCTTTGTTTCGTTCGGTTTACAATTCACCCTTTGGAAAGTGGTAATCCTAGGTAATGCTGGCAAAACGTCGACGGAAGTGAAGGGTTTACTATAGCTTAATTCCAATAAAACTCAAAACGTGAGAAGCATAAGGATCAACTGCGATGGATCTATTCTTCGTCGAAAATTCTTGGGGGATTCTGTTGCACTTCTTTGTCTCCAAAAAGGCTCTATTGTTAGGGAGCTTTAACGCAAGCTAGTACAAATCACAGATATATTCTTCTTATAGGGGTAGTTAAGTAGTTTGAATTAGTTTGGTCGACTGCGTACCTCATTTAGTAGATACTTATTAGTTTACTAGGCATATTCTATACCGTTTTACGGTACAACGTAAATTAACAGCCTATTATTATTATATTTTCGTAACGTAAGATCCTTTGGGGAAACCGCAGTGCGAAAACTAGTAGTCGTATCATATCATTTAAGAAATAAAACTACTAACTATAAGTTATGTTTTATGAAATCAGCTCGGTTTGCAATACAAAATATGTCGGTTTAACAAAAAAGATATATTGTGAAATATGACACGTCCAGCGTGCATGGCTGCACTGATAGGTCCCTCACTACGTACACAGTTCCCGCAGGGAAGCAGTAATGAAATGCTGCTACGCATGTCACCCCAGTTACGGCGACGGAATATTGATACCACTGCAAATTTGGAAACGCTGCGACTCATACAAACGTACGCCACTTGCTTGCCAACTAAAGTTTGCATTATATAAATAAACAAACGATACTGTGACTCTCGCCACCAGTTTCAACGGTAGGAACTAGTTGCGGTTTTCCGTTAAAATAACACTACAAGTAAATGTCGCTTTAAGTTTTCTGCTGCACTGTGAGCGAATTTTAGAGAAACTTGTGTTAGTACGTTGATATTGTAGGTAATTTGGTTTATATTAATGATATTCTTCAGAGAATATCATACAAGTGCAGTATCGTATTTGAAAAATAGTTGGAACAGCAGTGTTAAATAAATTTTCTCATCACTTTTCATTGCAAAATTCTCGTAAATTACTTACTTGAGAGAATTTATTCGTCGAGTAGGATATAACGTGCTGTCATAATAAAATATCCTACTATATTCAGTGTGATATGGGTCGACGTTATAATAACGTATGTCTACGTGGCGCTAACAACTCACACCATTGGGGAAATATGAAGGGATATCTCGAAATTACAATAAATTTTATTAGAATACTTATCATTAGAAAGCATGACAAAATTTACTGTTACTGTGTTTGAAATAAAATTATTATGTGATAAATTTTGTTGAGCGCTCCGTTCATATTTTGAATTGACTAAAGGTGCTTTTTTTATGAGGAGGAAAATTATTAATCAAAGTGAACATTTGTTAATAACAAATCTTTGCAATCAAGAACAAAATCCATATTTTGATACAATATGATTACAAAGGTTGATTTCCTGATTTCAGTCTTGATGAGTAGCTATTTCTACTCCATTGAAGGCTGCAGGTGAATAACTAATAATCTTTTATAAAAAAAACCATATTCGTAAAATCGTATCACATTCATGTAGGTATCTCTAAAATTTTTCTTTATTCATAAATTCTTCTTGAAACAATCGGCTGAATAGATAACCGTTATTTTGTTTAATAATACCGAATTACATAAATAAAAACCTTTAATATCAAACCGTAAGACGAATTACGGAACAAACTCCTTAACTCCAATTAAGCTTAAGATAAGAGTTAAAATTAATTAGTGCAAACGAATCGGTCATAAATTTCTGTAACCCGGATGCTTAAATCCGAGGTTGGGTTTGAAATTTCTCGCCTGATCCTCATCCGAAATTAAATTTTGTAACATTAATTTATTGTTTCCAAGCATTTATTATAATACCTGCAAAATTTTAAAGTAATTAGTGAATTATGTTGTCTGTTTTTTATGCTTATTTGTCTTTATTCAGACGTCCACTGATAAAACAAATATTTTTAAGTGGCCTTCTAAAATTTGTGAAGATTTATTGATACGTTTAGGTGAGTTTGTGTGGATATTCGTATATTTTATCCATATATTTAAATGTTAATCATAAAGCACTCAAGTTTTTTTTGTTTGAACGCGCTAATTTCTGGACTACTATTCTCTTTCAGTAATAAGAAGCTACATTATCCGCAAAGGGGATGCAACCGCGGGAGAAAGCTAGTATTGTATGTTTGTTGCTTCAATCACGCCTCTATGTCTGAACGAATTTGGGTGAATCTTGGTATACCAATAAATAATACCCTGAAACAAATAAAATACTTTCGATCCTAAAAATAAAACATGGGTAAACCCATGGGTGAGGAAACTAGTAAATAATAAATAGGAAGATAATTTCAACATTTTGGATGATCAAAATCTGAAAATAAATACAGAGTAAAAAATCTAAGCGTAATTTTGCCTACAAAATCATTTTCCATTATACCTATTACATGATCTGTATAAATAGACGAAATTGAAATTTTTCTATGAAGAAAATAAACGTACCTTACGCATCCAGACTAGACGGGATTCAATGAGGGTGAGTCAGAGATCTTCCCGAAGAGATGACAATAGCCGCTCTTCTTATAAGTGACTCATAGACTGACACATTCCGGGAATCGGCAATATCAAAGCTAGCTTGCCAGAGCCTTCTCAGTTTAAATCCGAACCGTTTGTAATAATAATAATTAATCCGTCGTTCACAAGTCCCTCATTGCCTAAACTGAGTAATAAATGAGTTCTAAAGCTTAGGATACAGGTCAAAGGTTTTTAAATTGAGGGGCAATTTTTTTATTTATAATTTTTGTATCAATAAAAATTTAAATTTGGAACTAAAATCTGTCTACAGTCCTCGAGGGAATAGAACGTGGTATAAATACAGTAAAAACACTTTGCCTCACCAAAGACAGTCAAATCCCAAAGGAGATTCAGCCGCATTACCATTAGGTATAAAGGATGTAAAAAGTATAAAAATAATACAAAAATGAAATCATCGGAGAAGGGAAAAAGGTCAGTAACGTACGATTGATACCCTAGTGTTGCAAGCGTACAGTCACGAGCATAAATATATTAGCATGGACAGATCAGCAATAATATCTGATTTCATGATTCATTCATTAACTTCTGCTCTCAAGACGACAGCAACAATATGTGATCATTTATGGAAGGCATATTTATGTAGCAGCATAATTATGTCACAATACATTGATGTCAAATAATAATAAATATCCTCGGACATTCTTCACACACGGTTATCTGATCCCAAACTAAGCAGAGCTGGTACTATGGAAACCAGATAACTGATATTGTTGGCGACTGGCTGGCTGGAGGGAATACATAGGTTTAAAAAGTGAAGTTGGATGTAGTGTCAGTATTGTCAAGGCAACCGAGCGTGTTATCGGGTTATGTATAAATTTGGGAAAAAATATATATACTTTGGAGACAATAGAGCTGGTTTCCTTTTAGTCCACTTCGTCGTCAGGTAACATTTTGGTCCTTCAGGCCGATAGGCAGCTTAAGTACACGTACGTACCAGATTTTACTACGGTCTCCCCTGTCAAACCACTTACGTATGCTCCCAAACGTGAATGTGTGCATGCGTCTTCTGCGAACAATATTACCAAGGGTCTTGACTGTGTTTACTGTAAGCAGAGACATGCGATTACTGTTTGTAAGGATTTTAAATTACTCGATGTCGAAGACAGGTGGCGTTGGGTGCGTGAGGCTAGAGTTTGTTTTCGATGTTTAAAGGGAGGTGCACACAGATGGAATAATAGGCGCCATCACTCACTTTTGCATAGTGAAACTCCACGAATAACGACGTCAGATGGCCCCTCTACTTCCAACAACTGTATTAACCTCTCAGCTGTCACTGATCGAGAGCAAGCTTCTACTTCTAACTCAATTGAAAAGCATGTTACAACCTGCGATGAGGCAACTGTCGCAAACTTTAAAATCCCTAATAACTCCGATTTTCTATGCAATATTTCAGGGACATCACAGTTACATACACGCTCTCGTGCGCTTTTAAGAGTCTTGCCGGTAGTTGTGCGAGGTGAGAACTGCGAGTACGAAACTTATGCCCTGCTTGACGACGGCAGCTCTGCGACACTGATAGATGCAGCCGTCTCCAGTAAAATCGGAACTGTAGAAACGAAAAAACAACCGATACGTATAGATGGAGTTGGTGGTATGCACGTAGAAACTAGCGTAGGTTACACGAAGTTCTATATTCGAGGTAGAAATATGAGTGAGTATTATTTAATCGAAAATGCGCGCTCTATGCATGGCCTTTCGTTGCGACCACAAACTATATATAAAGACGATCTGTGTAAATATAAACACTTAGTTAGTTTAGTTGATCATCTAGCGTTAGATAATGCTACCCCTACGGTCCTCATTGGTGCTAGCGACTGGCATTTAACTATAGCTAGGGAGGTGCAATGTGGCAAGCCTTCCGAACCAGTTGCCACGCGTACGCTTCTTGGTTGGTCTTTACACGGTCTAATGTCCAGCAAAACTAAGCCAGTAGAATTTATTAACCATTTGACCGACGTGGAATGTGATTCCATAGAGGCCATGATGCGTGAACAATACAAGCTTGATTCGTTAGGCATTTCTAAACTGCCACTAAAAAACAGCGAAGAGGATCAACGCGCTATCGATATTATCGAATCGACGGCTCATCGTCTTCCTTCAGGTCGTTTTCAGGTAGGCTTGCCATGGAGGCGCACGAATCCAGTTAATATTCCCGATAGTTACCCTCAGGCCCTATCACGCTTCATATCTTTAGAGAAGCAAATGGCGAAAGACGAAGCGTTTGCCTCTGCGTACCGTGGGTTCATAAATGGTATTTTAGAAAAAGGTTACGCCGAAGAGTGTCCACAAGCCACTTATCATAATAAGGCCAATAGTAGCGTCACCTCAAATATTATTCGTTGGTATCTCCCTCACTTTGGCGTGTACCATCCTCAAAAAAAGAAATTAAGGGTAGTACATGACGCAGCCGCTGTATCAAAAGGTGTGAGTCTCAATAGCCTATTGTTAGTAGGTCCCGACTTACTCCAGTCTTTGTTAGGTATACTCTTTCGATTTCGTGAAGGTAAGATAGCGGTGACTGGAGACGTCCGTGAAATGTTTCCTCAGTTAAAAATTAGAGAAAGTGACCGGGACGCACAGCGATTTTTATGGCGTGATCGAAAGTTTAACCCTCCGATAGTCGATGCTGCTCAGGTTAACCCGTCAAAAGTCGATGCTGCTTTTAAAGTTCCTCACCAAAACAAACACGTTTTCTGCTCTGATTCTAAACTCAAGATTTCTGAAATAAAAGAGTATCGAATGTCATCTATGATTTTTGGTGCTGTTTCGAGCCCATTCATGGCTCTGTACATTAAAAATAAAAACGCGCTAGAGCACCAACCATCGCATCCTGAAGCAACGCATGAAATTATTTGTAACCACTATATGGATGACTATATAACGAGTTTTGACAGTCTAGATGTCGCTTCTAAAGTTGTTACTGACGTACATAAGGTTCATCAAGCCTGTTGCTTCGAGATGAGATCCTGGTTAGCAAATGACATTCGAGTTTTAAATTATATACCAAAAGATTTATGGGCTAATCCTGACTCTGAGGTAATAATACCCAAAGACGTGAGCGCACTTGGTATTAAATGGAACCCAGCGGATGACACATTAGGCTTCCGTACATACAATTTTGAAATCACCAACACCATACTTACGAAACGTATTATCTTGTCACAAGTCATGAAGGTGTATGACCCTCTTGGTTTATTAACCCCTGTAGTTATAAAGGGTCGTATTCTTATTCAACAGTTATGGCGCGAAGGCTTAGGTTGGGATGACAAGATACCAACTCGCTATATTGCTTCGTGGATTGAGTGGTCCAAGGAAATGGCTTCGCTTAGTAGGTTACGAATCCCAAGGTGGTATTTGTCGTGCGATCGGCAGCCTATAGATACGCAGTTACATGTTTTTGCCGACTCTAGCGAGCAAGCGTATGCTTGCGTGGCATATTGGCGATTTGACTTCGGTGATGGTAACGTAAGGGTCTGTCTTATAGCTAGTAAAGCGCGAGTTACACCACTTAAGCCCTGTTCTATACCCCGTCTTGAATTGCAGGCTGCGCTAATTGCTGTACGTTTTGCCAAAACCATAATTGACAGCCATAGGTTAAAACCCTCCACAATAGTATACTGGACAGACTCTACTACCGTGCTTAAGTGGTTGCGAGGGGATGCTCGTCGGTACAAACCATTTGTAGCGCACAGGGTGGGAGAAATTCAGGAACTAACTGACTCACATGACTGGAGATGGCTTCCTAGTGGTCTTAATGTGGCAGATGATGCCACACGACTGACAGACTGGACTGACAGATGGTTCACAGGTCCTTCCTTCTTGTCAGCACCACCGAAGGAATGGCCTGCTGAACCGGACGACAATGAAGTTGGACCACTTCCTGAGGTAAAGGAAGTGGTGGGATTTCTCACTGAAGAGCTCGTTGGCCCTCCGGTTCCAAATCCGTCTCGTTTTAGCTCTTGGACGCGTTTGTTACGGGCCACGGCTTGTGTTGTTTTAGGTGCAAGAAAATTTCGGTCACTACTTGGCACACCTTTGAGTTCAAATTCCAAATTATATTCTAATAAAAATTGTAGCAATTATGTAAACGCGGGTGATATTATTTTGGCAGAAAAATTGTTATTACAAAAATCTCAGGTCGATAGTTTTAGAGAAGAGATAATAGCGCTTGATGAGTCTAAACCCTTATCTAAGACAAGCCGCCTTTCCTTATTTTCTGTTAGGCTTCAGGACGGTCTCCTAGTGATGGACTCAAGACTCTTCCTACCTTAGACGAAACTATCAAGACACGTATTCTGCTAGATGACCATCACCCGATCGTACGTATTCTCGTCACCCACTACCATTGTAAGGCTGGACATGGCTTAAACGAATTTGTTTTTAACGAGCTCAGGCAGCGTTTTTGGATCCTCCGTGGAAGACGCATCATCAAAGCAGTTTGTGCAGAATGCCGAGTATGTAAACGACGCAAGAAAAAACCCCAACTACCTCCTTTTGGAGATTTACCTAATGAGAGGCTGGAACACCACGTGAGACCGTTCACAAATGTTGGTTTGGACTATTTCGGACCAGTATTGGTTTCTATTGGGCGGCGTCATGAGAAACGATGGGTTGCACTCTTTTCTTGCCTTGTAACCAGAGCGCTACATTTAGAAACAGTCTGCAGTTTATCCACAGACTCTGCGATAATGAGTTTAAGACGTTTTATAGCCAGACGAGGTTGTCCTGCGAAAATAATTTCGGATAATGGAACTGCTTTCAAAGGAGCCAGTCGTGATTTAGCTACACTTTTTGGCCCACCAGTGGAAGAGTTTGCTTCAACAAACAAAATTAATTGGATCTTCTTGCCACCAGCTTCCCCATTCATGGCTGGCGCGACGGAGCGAATGGTCAGAACGGTAAAAACAGCCCTGAAGGCAACCTTGCAAGAACGCGCGCCGAAGGAAGAGGTTTTCCAGACATTTTTATTGGAAGCTGAAGCCATTTGTAATTCAAGACCTTTGACGTATGTGGCCTCCTCCTCAGACGCCCCTGAAGCAATCACACCATTCCATTTTTTGATTGGAACCTCGTCAAATAATCAATGGTTAGTTGGGGAGCTGAACGATGACGATCTAGTACGACGAACCCATTGGAAACAAGTACTGAGGCTGGCGGATCATTTTTGGCAGAGATGGCTGAGAGAGTACCTGCCCACACTCATTAGGAGACCGTCCAGTAACAAAACCACCCCTAACTTGAAGGAAGGTGACGTGGTTGTAGTCGCCGATCCGGTTTTGCCCAGAGGTATTTGGCCCCTTGGTCGTATTGTAAAAACTTACCCAGGGCAAGACCGGATTGTTCGAGTTGCTGAAGTCGCCACCAAGGGTGGTATTCTAAAAAGGCCATCACGAAAATTAATATTAATTGAAGCCAACCAGTCAGTCGCCACGCCATAGTAGTGCTCTGCACCAGGGGTCAGGATGTTGGCGACTGGCTGGCTGGAGGGAATACATAGGTTTAAAAAGTGAAGTTGGATGTAGTGTCAGTATTGTCAAGGCAACCGAGCGTGTTATCGGGTTATGTATAAATTTGGGAAAAAATATATATACTTTGGAGACAATAGAGCTGGTTTCCTTTTAGTCCACTTCGTCGTCAGGTAACAGATATACTACATAAACTCCTTTTTTTTGTAAATACATTCTTATATAGATAACTAGCTTTCGCCCAGCGGTTTCACCCGCATTAGAGTTCATGAACACCCCGTACTCAATTTAACCAACCAAATAATATTGATTGAATACTACATAGATAGGTATATGTGTTAACGGAAAAGTATCTAATCCGTCATTGTATACATTTCCCAAATATCTATCGGAGAATTACATTCGGGATATATGTAAGGATAGCGGTATTTGGGGGGTTGTAAGTGAAATTTATTTTATGTGCGAATACTTTCAAATTCATATATTTCCTAATAATTTATATATTTCCTAGTATCATTATTGAAATAAAATTTCCTAGGAGAAATACACAGGAATTGTGTACAATTCCTATGTTTCATACATTTCCGGTGACATATGTATTATGCACTGGTTACAAATTACAATAAATACCTAAGTTTTTGTTACGTTAAAAAAATCAGTCAAAGGTTCAGAGCCATACAGCCTTCTTATAGTTTTTATTTTTGTAATGAATTCTTTATGTGTTGGATATTGTTTTTATTTATAAGTTTCGGATGGCATGCAGGAGATAAAGGTTTTTCTTTCTTCTTTCTTTCTAAACGTTCAAACAGTGTTAAATGAAAATTGGCAGAGAGGTAGACCCGTGAGATAAGAAGGTAGATATTTTTATTCCAGGACTTGTAAGAAACTAAGGACAGCTTCTATAATGATTGTCTCAATGATACAATACAGATTGATGAAAAATTGTCATGAACTACGAACATAAACCTATCCATGATTATTATTAATCTAATAAAGCTGAAGAGTTTGTTTGAACGCGCTAAGCTCTGGATCTACCAGTCTGATTTGGAAAAATCTTTTTGCAATTGAAAAAAATATTAAGGAAGGTTATAGGGCATAAGCTATATAACATCACGCTCCTTAGGAGCCGAGCAATAATAAAAAGAACGCTAAGCAAGCGGGAAGTACGGGCGAGCGAAACGACGCGGCGCCCGATGTAACCCGAGCAATACCGAAAAGAACCGAACTACTAATACTTACGTAATTTGTTTGACGATAATTATTGCTTTACTGCGTTGAATATTTTCAAGTTGAATGTTGTAGATATTACCTACGGATTTCATAGAAACAAATACTAATTAGGAAGGTCCTAATTACTTCAAAATTGGTATTGGGTTTATTTTTACTAAATTTGTTTTTTTTTATTTCTTGGGTGAGAACTTATCTATCTATAGGTACTAATGGGTCATTCTACCGAGTGGTAATAAAATAAAATTAAATAAAAAATCCATGAAATCAACTTTTTAGTCTGTAATTATAATTCGTTTTAACATAATAAACATCCGAAAAATACAATAAGAGATCAATTTCCTCAATTTAATAAAATAAATGCACATTTTGAGTTTAGCGCATCTACAGGAGTGATGCAAATTTCGCCACGAGTGACAGAAATTTCCATATACTACTATTTTAAGCTATTATACAAAACATATAAATCTTTTACAACAGCTTTTGGTGTCCACAGTCTTAACATAATGATTGCACATAGTAAAATTATAATTAAGTGTACTAAAAAAAAATAACAAAAAGATTCTACAGGAATGAAAACATTTCTGTAGAAGAAAAATATAGGAACATAGTTAAAAAATAAGAACATTAAAAGATATAATTTTCTTCATTTGATGATGAAAATATGTTTTTCACGCGTTTCACAAGCTTATCGGAATGTTTTTTCCCAATATTATTTTCTTTTAGATAATAATACCGAATCGCAAACCGTTTCGATATTATTATCATCTCTTCATCAGAAGTAGTATAATTCGATTCAATTTATTTCGATAAATTTGTGCACGCTTGCGCCAGATTTTTCTTATGACTTTTTGTGCTCTTGGTGTTAAGTTGTTTGTCGATTTAACTTTTCCAGCTTTTTTCTTTCTGTACTTTTCTCTATCCTTCCGGCGTCTCTCTTCTAGTTCAATTTCAGCCATTTTTTCTCTCTTTTTTCTTATCCACGCTTTTTTTGCTTTATAAATCATTCTTTTTTTCTCTTTCTGATCGCATTTTGTCCGCCATAACTGTAAATAATACTAAAACCAACCATGCAAATCACGCCAGTAGAACGAACACATGTCACTTCTGTCGCTTGAGATAGATCAAAGACAGTAAAGCATGTAATCATTCTAATAGATAAAACACAATAGAAGGACAAATGTAAAATCATTTGAAGTATGAGCGTTAGTAAATATTTTTCAAAATATGTGAAAATTACTAGCAAACTATCACTTCTGTAGAAATAAATCACTTCTGTAGTAAACTACTTCAACAGGAGTGACTTCTACAGAAATGATGTTTCTACCTTAAAATACGGCCATGAGCAAAATTTTAGACTATAAAACCTAGTTTTATTTGAAATACCATAGTTAACCAATATACCAATGAGGCCATATGCAAATTATATTTTTAAATTGATTACTTACCTTTTTTTGTTCGGTACAGGAATGAAGCATCAACTTTGACAAGGTTGTTGAACGCGATTACAAGTTTTTATTACTGCAAACTGGCAACACATACGGAAAAATGGCAAACGCTAAATGAAATATCATGTAAAAGGGTTGCCAGAGATATAAAATAATGTTGCTACCTAGATAAATAAAAAATCTATCATCTGTGCAATATATTTCGACAGACGTGACTATTTTTCACGAACATTGTAGAATGTTATATAATTCTTCTACTATAGGGTTTAATATTTCTCCGTTTTACTGGTCATTTCTTTGTTATATATTCAACGTAATCATAAGTTTCATACGGACATAATCTTATTTTTTTTATTTTTTAGAGACCCGTAAATGTTGTGACCTATGTCGCGAACAATCTACAGGACGTGACGAATCACGTACTGTACCTCTGAAATATTAGTAAATTTATAAATCTATTATTAAAATTTATATTCAAGGTATTAGACAAGGTCATCAAGTTTATAAATTAATTTTCACAAGCAAGTAAATCTTAAAGAGCAACGACTTATTTCAAACGAACACAATTTTGGCGTTTCGGTAGAATGACCCTAATAAAAAAGCTAAAGAGTTTATTTGAACGCACTAATCTCCGGAGTTATTGGCCCGATTCAAAAAATTGTTTCACTAATAGGAAGCTACATTATTGCCGAAGGTTATTATAGACTACTTTTAATCCCGGGAACGCCAGTAAAACCGCGGGGAACAGCTAGTTATTTTATATAAACTAAATTGATTTTAGAAATTTTAAATCACTTGTTTGAGATATTTAAGAAAATTTAAAGCTTTGTTATTTTATTTTGGCATGAAAGTTGAGCAATACTGTGAGTGGTAGGGTTCTTAGTTTGCTATAAACAATGATTGCTATGTGATAGCTTAAATTCATAAAATATGGTACTTATATGAATAGAGTAGCTTTATACAGTCTGATAAACTTTTTTAAAAAATCATATAAATATCTATGACTAAAATTTTGAAAAATTTTGATTTCTATGTTGTTACATTAGTGTTAATTAGTCTATATTAAATTTTTTAAATCTTTTGCTCAAGTGATTGCAAAAATATTAAAGGGTAAAAATGAAATATTTCACCCTCTATAACATTGCATTGCTAAATAGTATTACAAAATGCTTTAGGATTCTTATAGTTCTCGCTATGGGTAGCTTATAACCAGAAATTCGTGGTTCTTAAATCAATAGGAAATGCGTTATACAGGTTGATGAAAAAAATTTAAAAAGGTCATAAAATTGTCTATGATTAAAAAGTTTAAAATTATTAATGTGCATATTGTTACAATTATGTTACATGGTCTACACCCAAAATTTTTGATCCCTAGCTCATGTAATTGCAAAAATATTAAGGGACCAAAATACAAATTTCCGCCCTCTATAACATTTCATTGCTAAATAGTATTGCAAAATGCTTTAGGATTCTTATAGTGCTTGCTATGGGTAGCTTATTTCCAAAAAATCATGCTTCTTAGTTAAATAGTTCTTGCGTTATACAGGTTGATAAAAAAAAATTAAAAAGGTCATAAAATTGTCTACAATCATTTTTTTTAAAATTATTGATTTGCATGTTGTTACATTTATGTTACATGGTCTACATTTAAAATTTTGGAACCCTAGCTTAAGTAATTGCAAAAATACTAAAAGTCAAAAATAAATTTTTCCACCCTCTATAACATTTCATTGCTAAATAGTATTGCAAAATGCTTTAGGATTCTTATAGTGCTTGCTAAGGGTAGCTTATTTCCAAAAAATCATGCTTCTCAGTTGTATAGTACTTCCGTTATACAGGTTGATAGAAAATAATTTAAGGTGTCATAAAATTGACAACTATGAAAAATTTGAGAAACACTGGTTTGAATATTGTTCCAATTGTATTGAATAGTTTATATTCCAAATGTAAGGTCCCTAGCTTGAGCCATTACAAAAATATTAAAGTGCAAAAATTGGATATTTCACCCTTTATAACTTTATGCCGCATGAAAAGTTTGAGAAACTTGATAACAAATTTCAAAACAAATACTGTAGAAAGCTTATATTCCAAAAATCAAGCTTCTGCTATGAATATTAACTGAGAAAACCAGGATGCTAAAAGTAAATTTTCGTCATTTTTACTTTGTCTATGGGCAAAACTTTGACAATCACCAAGTTGAAATTTGTAGTATTTGTATAGCATAACGTGTATACGAAATTTCATTTGCCTATCTTCAGCCGTTGCAGAGATATAAAAGTTTGAAAAATGCATAATTTCCATCGGTAATATCTTCCTCGAAGAAAAAAAGTTTGAGAAACGCCGAAAATATATTTTAGCAGTATTATTAAACTACCTACAATATAAATTTTGAGTCTGTAACATTCAAACTCACAAAGTTATCAAGGTTTAACGGAAACAAAGCAAATCCCTTATTTTTTTTAATTTTCATCCCATAGACAAAAGTTTGAGAAACGCTCGCACCCATATCTAATATTTTTTATTGAAAAAGCTACATTAAAAATTTCAGACTCCTAGACCTTATGGTTCCAGAGATATTAAGATTCTTAAAATCGCACAAAGGGCCCGTTTCCACCACTGCGGAAAGGAATTTCGAAAAATCGCTTCTTAAATGGGGTCTACGTGACAAAATCTATGCACATGCCAAATTTCACATTAATTGGTTCAGCGGTGTAGGCAGGGGGATGTTTACCCAAAAAACCGCTACTCTTTTATATAATAGACTAGCTTTCGCCCAGCGGTTTCACCCGCATTAGAGTTCATGAACACCCCGTTCTCAATTTACCCAACCAAATAATATGTAGGTCAGTTTGTCCGTTAGTATATTCTCATACCTTGAGAACCACAGTACAGATTATGAAGCGCTTTTCAAAGATAGGTATCCTCTTAGGTTCAAGTTCCTAGAGGAAAGTTTTAGGCTAGTAAATATCCAGGGACATGTAGGTATAGTTGTTCTGTGACGATTGAATGCTACATACCTAAATATTTTTGCATGTGGAGTTCAGTTTTCACGTCTAAACACTGGTTAAAAATTACAATCCATGATGTAGCTTACCTAAGTTTTTGTTATGTAAAAAAAAAAGGTTCAGAACCATACAGCCTTCTTATATTTTTTTATTAAATTTGTAGGTATATTGAATTCATTATGTGTTCGATATTGTTACTTTTTTATAAGCTTCGGATGGC
This sequence comes from Tethea ocularis, assembly GCA_963555595.1. Classification (NCBI taxonomy): domain Eukaryota; kingdom Metazoa; phylum Arthropoda; class Insecta; order Lepidoptera; family Drepanidae; genus Tethea; species Tethea ocularis. Next base: position 4,027,977 of record OY741972.1, on the reverse strand, counting down.
ATGAAAGAGACAGTGTTTTTCTTTCTTCTTTCTTTCTAAACGTTCAAACAGTGTTAAATGAAAATTGGCAGAGCGGTAAACCCGGAGATAAGTAGGTAGGTATTTGTATTTCAGGACTTGTGAGAAACTAAGGACAGTTTCTAAAATGATTGTCTCATACAATACAGATGTCAAGAACTACCAACATAAACCTAACCATGATTAATCTATCTATCTATACTAATAATAAAGCTGAAGAGTTTGTTTGTTTGAAAGCGCTAATCACTGGAACTACCATTCGGATATGGAAAAATCTTTTTGCAATTGAAAGCCCAATTATTAAGAATGGTTATAAGCTAAATCACGCTACGATCCTTCAGAGCCGAGCAATAATAAAAAAAACGCTAAGCGGGAATCATATAAAGCGCGGTATGGTAATGGATGACAGCGATCGCCCGATGTAACCCGAGCAATACCGAAAAGAACCGAACTATGCACGACTTCACCTGAAATACGGGTGAAGTCCTATACGTAATTAGTTTGATGATAAACTGCTTTTTTGCGTTTAATATTTTTAAGTTGAATTGTTGTAGATACCTATTACGGATTTCATAGAAACAAATACTCTTTTTAAGGTTATAGGCTACTTTTAATCCCGGGAACGCGAGGGAACAGCTAGTTATTTTATATAGACTAAATGCTATAATTTTAGAAATTTTAGATCACTTGTTTGAAATATTGAAGAAAAATACCTATAAGCTTTATTACTTTATTTTGGCATGAAAGTTGAGCAATACGGCAATACTGTGAGTGGAAGAGGTCTCAGTGTGCTTTAAACAATGCTTGCTATGGGATAGCTTATATACATAAAATATGGTACTTATATGAATAGCGTAGCCTTATTACAGTCTGATGAACTTTTTTAAAAAATCATATAAATATCTATGACTAGAATTTAGAATAATTTTGATTTCTATGTTGTTAGATTTGTGTTAATTAGTCTTTATTCAAAATTTTGGATCATTTGCTCAAGTAATTGCAAAAATATTAAAGGGCAAAAATGAAATATTTCACCCTCTACAACATTTTATTGCTAAATAGTATTACAAAATGCTTTAGGATTCTTATAGTGCTTGCTATGGGTAGCTTATAACCAGAAATTCGTGGTTCTTAAATCAATAGGAAAAGCGTTATACAGGTTGATGAAAAAAAATTAAAAATGTCATAAAATTGTCTATGATTAAAAAGTTTGAAATTATTGATGTGCATCTTGTTACAATTATGTTACATGGTCTACAACCAAAATTTTAGATCCCTAGCTCAAGTAATTGCAAAAATATTAAGGGGCCAAAATACAATTTTCCGCCCTCCATAACATTTCATTGCTAAATAGTATTGCAAAATGATTTAGGATTCTTATAGTGCTTGCTATAGGTAGCTTATTTCCAAAAAATCATGCTTCTTAGTTGAACATATCATGAGTTATACAGGTTGATAAAAAAATATTAAAAAGTTCATAAAATTGTCTATGATTAAAAAAAATAAAATTATTAATTTGCATGTTGTTAAATTTGTGTAACATGGTTTACACCCAAAATTTTAGATCCCTAGCTCAACTAATTGCAAAAATATTAAAAGTCAAAAATAAAATTTTCCACCTCTATAACATTTCATTGCTATATAGTATTTCAAAATGCTTTAGGATTCTTATAGTGCTTGCTAAGCGTAGCTTATTTCCAAAAAATCATGCTTCTCAGTTGTATAGTACTTCCGTTATACAGGTTGATAGAAAATAATTTAAGGTGTCATAAAATTGACAACTATGAAAAATTTGAGAAACACTGGTTTGAATATTGTTCCAATTGTATTGAATAGTTTATATTCCAAATGTAAAGTCCCTAGCATGAGCCATTACAAAAATATTAAAGTGCAAAAATTGGATATTTCACCCTTTATAACTTTATGCCGCGTGAAAATTTTGAGAAACTTAACAAAAAATTTCGAAACAAATACTGTAGAAAGCTTATATACCAAAAATCAAGCTTCTGCTATGAATATTAACTGAGAAAAACAGGATGCTAAAAGTAAATTTTCAACATTTTTACTTTGTCTATGGGCGAAACTTTGACAAACACCAAGTTGAAATTTGTAGTATTTGTATAACATAACGCGTATACGAAATTTCATTTGCCTATCTTCAGCCGTTGCAGAGATATAAGAGTTTGAAAAATGCATAATTTCCATCGGTAATATCTTCCTCGAAGAAAAAAAGTTTGAGAAACGCTGAAAATACATTTTAGCAGTATTATTAAACTACCTACACTATAAATTTTGAGATTGTAGCATTCAAACTCACAAAGTTATCAAGGTTTAACGGAAACAAAGCAAATCCCTAATTTTTTTAAATTTTCCTCCCATAGACAAAAGTTTGAGAAACGCTCGCACCCATATCTAATATTTTTTACTGAAAAAGCTACATTAAAAATTTCAGACTTCTAGACCGTAAGGTTCCAGAGATATTAAGATCCTTAAAATCGCACAAAGGGCCCGTTTCCACCGCTGCGGAAAGGAATTTCGAAAAATCGCTTCTTAAATGGGGTCTACGTGACAAAATCTATGCACATGCCAAATTTCACATTAATCGGTTCAGCGGTGTGGGCAGGGGGATGTTTACCCAAAAAACCGCTACTCTTTTATATAATAGACTAGCTTTCGCCCAGCGGTTTCACCCGCATTAGAGTTCATGAACACACCAAATAATATTGATTGAATACTACATAGATATATGTGTTAAGGGAAAAGTATCTAATCCGTCATTGTATACATTTCCTAGGAAATCTATACATTTCCCAAATATCTATCGGAGAATTACATTCGGGATATTTGTAAGGATAGCGGTATTTGGGGGGTTGTAAGTGAAATTTATTTTTGTGCGAATACTTTCAAATTTATGCAAAATAAAAAAAATAACCCCAACCTATTTTTTTCAATAGAATTTATATATTTCCTAGTATCATTATTGAAATAAAATTTCCTAGGAGAAATACACAGGAATTGTGTACAATTCCTATGTTTCATACATTTCCGGTGACATAATGTATTATGCACTGGTTACAAATTACAATAAATACCTAAGTTTTTGTTACGTTAAAAAAATCAGTCAAAGGTTCAGAGCCATACAGCCTTCTTATAGTTTTTATTTTTGTAATGAATTCTTTATGTGTTGGATATTGTTTTTATTTATAAGTTTCGGATGGCATGCAGGAGATAAAGGTTTTTCTTTCTTCTTTCTTTCTAAACATTCAAACAGTGTTAAATGAAAATTGGCAGGGAGGTAGACCCGTGAGATAAGAAGGTAGGTATTTTTATTCCAGGACTTGTAAGAAACTAAAGACAGCTTCTATAATGTCTCAATGATACAATACAGATTGATGAAAAATTGTCATGAACTACCAACATAAACCTATCCATGATTATTATTAATCTAATAAAGCTGAAGAGTTTGTTTGTTTGTTTGAACGCGCTAAGCTCTGGTTCTACCAGTCGGATTTGGAAAAATCTTTTTGCAATTGAAAACCCAATTATCAGGGAAGGTTATAGGGCATAAGCTATATAACATCACGCTCCTTAGGAGCTGAGCAATAATAAAAAGAACGCTAAGCGTGAAGTACGGGCGAGCGATACGACGCGGCGCCCGATGTAACCCGAGCAATACCGAAAAGAACCGAACTACTAATACTTAAGTAATTTGTTTGACGATAATTATTGCTTTACTGCGTTGAATATTTTCAAGTTGAATGTTGTAGATATTACCTACGGATTTCATAGAAACAAATACTAATTAGGAAGGTCCTAATTACTTCAAAATTGGTATTGGGTTTATTTTTACTAAATTTGTCTTTTTTTATTTCTTGGGTGAGAACTTATCTATCTATAGGTACTAATAAAAAAGCTAAAGAGTTTATTTGAACGCACTAATCTCCGGAGTTATTGGTCCGATTCGAAAAATTGTTTCACTAATGGGAAGCTACATTATCCCCGAAGGTTATAAGCTACTTATAAACCCGCGAACGAAACCGCGGGGAACAGCTAGTTATTTTATATAAACTAAATGCTAAGTATTATAATTTTAGATCACTTGTTTGAGATATTGAAGAAAATTTAAAGCTATTACTTTATTTTGGCATGAAAGTTGAACAATACTGTGAGTGGAAGGGTTCTTAGTTTGCTATAAACAATGCTTGCTATGTGATAGCTTAAATTAATGAAATATGGTACTTATATGAATAGAGTAGCTTTATACAGTCTGATAAACTTTTTAAAAAAATCATATAAATATCTATGACTAAAATTCAGAATAATTTTGATTTCTATGTTGTTACATTTGTGTTAATTAGTCTATATTCAAAATGTTGGATCTTTTGCTCAAGTAATTGCAAAAATATTAAAGGGCAAAAATGAAATATTTCACCCTCTATAACATTTTATTGCTAAATAGTATTACAAAATGCTTTAGGATTCTTATATTGCTTGCTATGGGTAGCTTATAACCAGAAATTCGTGGTTGTTAAATGAATAGGAAAAGCGTTATACAGGTTGATGAAAAAAAATTAAAAATGTCATAAAATTGTCTATGATTAAAAAGTTTGAAATTATTGATGTGCATATTGTTACAATTATGTTACATGGTCTACAACCAAAATTTTAGATCCCTAGCTACAGTAATTGCAAATATATTAAGGGGCCAAAATACAATTTTCCGCCCTCTATAACATTTCATTGCTAAACAGTATTGCAAAATGATTTAAGATTCTTATAGTGCTTGCTATAGGTAGCTTATTTCCAAAAAATCATGCTTCTTAGTTGAACATATCATGAGTTATACAGGTTGATAAAAAAATATTAAAAAGTTCATAAAATTGTCTATGATTAAAAAAAATAAAATTATTAATTTGCATGTTGTTAAATTTGTGTAACATGGTTTACACCCAAAATTTTAGATCCCTAGCTCAACTAATTGCAAAAATATTAAAAGTCAAAAATAAAATTTTCCACCTCTATAACATTTCATTGCTATATAGTATTTCAAAATGCTTTAGGATTCTTATAGTGCTTGCTAAGCGTAGCTTATTTCCAAAAAATCATGCTTCTCAGTTGTATAGTACTTCCGTTATACAGGTTGATAGAAAATAATTTAAGGTGTCATAAAATTGACAACTATGAAAAATTTGAGAAACACTGGTTTGAATATTGTTCCAATTGTATTGAATAGTTTATATTCCAAATGTAAAGTCCCTAGCATGAGCCATTACAAAAATATTAAAGTGCAAAAATTGGATATTTCACCCTTTATAACTTTATGCCGCGTGAAAATTTTGAGAAACTTAACAAAAAATTTCGAAACAAATACTGTAGAAAGCTTATATACCAAAAATCAAGCTTCTGCTATGAATATTAACTGAGAAAAACAGGATGCTAAAAGTAAATTTTCAACATTTTTACTTTGTCTATGGGCGAAACTTTGACAAACACCAAGTTGAAATTTGTAGTATTTGTATAACATAACGCGTATACGAAATTTCATTTGCCTATCTTCAGCCGTTGCAGAGATATAAGAGTTTGAAAAATGCATAATTTCCATCGGTAATATCTTCCTCGAAGAAAAAAAGTTTGAGAAACGCTGAAAACACATTTTAGCAGTATTATTAAACTACCTACACTATAAATTTTGAGATTGTAGCATTCAAACTCACAAAGTTATCAAGGTTTAACGGAAACAAAGCAAATCCCTAATTTTTTTAAATTTTCCTCCCATAGACAAAAGTTTGAGAAACGCTCGCACCCATATCTAATATTTTTTACTGAAAAAGCTACATTAAAAATTTCAGACTTCTAGACCGTAAGGTTCCAGAGATATTAAGATCCTTAAAATCGCACAAAGGGCCCGTTTCCACCGCTGCGGAAAGGAATTTCGAAAAATCGCTTCTTAAATGGGGTCTACGTGACAAAATCTATGCACATGCCAAATTTCACATTAATCGGTTCAGCGGTGTGGGCAGGGGGATGTTTACCCAAAAAACCGCTACTCTTTTATATAATAGACTAGCTTTCGCCCAGCGGTTTCACCCGCATTAGAGTTCATGAACACACCAAATAATATTGATTGAATACTACATAGATATATGTGTTAAGGGAAAAGTATCTAATCCGTCATTGTATACATTTCCTAGGAAATCTATACATTTCCCAAATATCTATCGGAGAATTACATTCGGGATATTTGTAAGGATAGCGGTATTTGGGGGGTTGTAAGTGAAATTTATTTTTGTGCGAATACTTTCAAATTTATGCAAAATAAAAAAAATAACCCCAACCTATTTTTTTCAATAGAATTTATATATTTCCTAGTATCATTATTGAAATAAAATTTCCTAGGAGAAATACACAGGAATTGTGTACAATTCCTATGTTTCATACATTTCCGGTGACATAATGTATTATGCACTGGTTACAAATTACAATAAATACCTAAGTTTTTGTTACGTTAAAAAAATCAGTCAAAGGTTCAGAGCCATACAGCCTTCTTATAGTTTTTATTTTTGTAATGAATTCTTTATGTGTTGGATATTGTTTTCTATACTAATATTATAAAGAGGAAAGATTTGTTTGTTTGTTTGTTTGTTTGTAATGAATAGGCTCCGAAACTACTGGACCGATTTCAAAAATTCTTTCAACTTTGGAAAGCTACATTATCCCCGAGTAACATAGGCTATATTATATTTAAAAAAAAATTAGGGATCCTTACTAAAACTCCAATAATGTAACATAAGGTGTAAAAAAATGACCTGAAAAATTCCTTACGTCGCGTGCGCTGCGAAAACTATTGATGATAGAACAAAATCATTTACTACGACTTTGCAGAACTCATCATTATCTACAAAAAGTGTCGGGACGGCATATGTCTAAATATTATAGTTATGTCACAGTAAGCAGTTTTTTATTCTAAAATATTAATTTATATATGCCGCCTCTTGAAAAGGCTCTTCATTTGTACCTTGGTATTAATCCTCATCAAAATAAATTACTTTATATTCAAGACGGCTTTAATACCTTTTTTTAACTTTTTGAATTATTCAATTCGGACATTTCATTCGGAAGATATCACGAGTTTAAAAATGCAAGTATTAGAAAAAAGTCGCGTGGTTGTCGCTCACCGCGCTCAGCTAGCCAGCATGCGATGTAGGCTCCATGTAAGCGTCACTGGGGTACGGGGGGGGAGTCAATGTAATCTATTATATAAAAGAGTAGCGGTTTTTTGGGTAAACATCCCCCTGCCCACACCGCTGAACCGATTAATGTGAAATTTGGCATGTGCATAGATTTTGTCACGTAGACCCCATTTAAGAAGCGATTTTTCGAAATTCCTTTCCGCATTGGTGGAAACGGGCCCTTTGTGCGATTTTAAGAATCTTAATATCTCTGGAACCATAAGGTCTAGGAGTCTGAAATTTTTAATGTAGCTTTTTCAGTAAAAAATATTAGATATGGGTGCGAGCGTTTCTCAAACTTTTGTCTATGGGAGGAAAATTTAAAAAAATAAGGGATTTGCTTTGTTTCCGTTAAACCTTGATAACTTTGTGAGTTTGAATGTTACAAACTCAAAATTTATATTGTAGGTAGTTTAATAATACTGCTAAAATATATTTTCGGCGTTTCTCAAACTTTTTTTCTTCGAGGAAGATATTACCGATGGAAATTATGCATTTTTCAAACTCTTATATCTCTGCAACGGCTGAAGATAGGTAAATGAAATTTCGTATACGCGTTATACTATACAAATACTACAAATTTCAATTTGATGGTTGTCAAAGTTTTGCCCATAGACAAAGTAAAAATGTTGAAAATTTACTTTTAACATCCTGATTTTCTCAGTTAATATTCATAGCAGAAGCTTGATTTTTGGAATATAAGCTTTTTACAGTATTTGTTTTAAAATGTACTATTAAGTTTCTCAAACTTTTCATGCGACATAAAGTTATAAAGGGTGAAATATCCAATTTTTGCACTTTAATATTTTTGTAATGGCTTAAGCTAGGGACCTTAAATTTGGAATATAAACTATTTAATACAATTGAAACAATATTCAAACCAGTGTTTCTCAAATTTTTCATAGATGTCAATTTTATGACACCTTAAATTATTTTCTATCAACCTGTATAACGGAAGTACTATACAACTGAGAAGCATGATTTTTTGGAAATAAGCTACTCTTAGCAAGCACTATAAGAATCCTAAAGCATTTTGCAATACTATTTAGCAATGAAATGTTATAGAGGGTGGAAAATGTTATTTTTGACTTTTAGTATTTTTGCAATTACTTAAGCTAGGGTTCCAAAATTTTAAATGTAGACCATGTAACATAAATGTAACAACATGCAAATCAATAATTAAAAAAAAAATGATCGTAGACATTTTTATGACCTTTTTAATTTTTTTTTATCAACCTGTATAACGCAAGAACTATTTAACTAAGAAGCATGATTTTATGGAAATAAGCTACCTATAGCAAGCACTATAAGAATCCTAAATCATTTTGCAATACTATTTAGCAATGTAATGTTATAGAGGGCGGAAAATTGTATTTTGGCCCCTTAATATATTTGCAATTACTGTAGCTAGGGATCTAAAATTTTGGTTGTAGACCATGTAACATAATTGTAACAACATGCACATCAATAATTTCAAACTTTTTAATCATAGACAATTTTATTACATTTTTAATTTTTTTTCATCAACCTGTATAACGCTTTTCCTATTCATTTAACAACCACGAATTTCTGGTTATAAGCTACCCATAGCAAGCACTATAAGAATCCTAAAGCATTTTGTAATACTATTTAGCAATAAAATGTTATAGAGGGTGAAATATTTCATTTTTGCCCTTTAATATTTTTGCAATTACTTGAGCAAAAGATCCAAAATTTTGAATATAGACTAATTAACACAAATGTAACAACATAGAAATCAAAATTATTCTAAATTTTAGTCATAGATATTTATATGATTTTTTTAAAAAGTTTATCAGTGTATAAAGCTACTCTATTCATATAAGTACCATATTTTATGAATTTAAGCTATCATATAACATGCATTGTTTATAGCAAACTAAGAACCCTTCCACTCACAGTATTGTTCAACTTTCATGCCAAAATAAAGTAAAAAAGCTTTAAATTTTCTTCAATATCTCAAACAAGTGATCTAAAATTATAATACTTAGCATTTAGTTTATATAAAATAACTAGCTGTTCCCCGCGGTTTCGTTCGCGGGTTTATAAGTAGCTTATAACCTTCGGGGATAATGTAGCTTCCCATTAGTGAAACAATTTTTCGAATCGGACCAATAACTCCGGAGATTAGCGCGTTCAAACAAACTCTTCAGCTTTATTATTACTACCTATAGATAGATTAGTTTTCACCCAAGAAATAAAAAAAAACAAATTTATAAAAAATAAACTCAAAACCAATTTTGAAATAATTAGGACCTTCTTAAGTAGAATTTGTTTCTATGAAATCCGTATATAATATCTACAACAATTCAACTTAAAAATACCTATTCAACGTTAAAGCAATTATCATCAAACAAATTACGTATAGGACTTCATGTCGGTAAAGTCGTGCATAGTTCGGTTCTTTTCGGTATTGCTCGGGTTACACCGGGCGCCGCGTCGCATCGCCCGTGCTATACAAAAATAAATAAATATACTGGGACATTCTTCACATATTTTTTTTCAGGTTTTCAATTGCAAAAAGATTTTTGCAAATCCGACTGGTAGATCCAGAGATTAGCGCGTTCATACAAACAAACAAAAACACTTCAGTTTCAATATAGTTTAGATAGATCGATATATAGATTATTATTAGTATAGATAAATTATAGATAGGTTTATGTTGGCAGTTCTTGACAATTTTGCATCAATCTGTATTGTATCATTGAGACAATCATTTAAGAAGCTGTCCATAGTTTCTCACAAGTTCTGAGATAAAAATACCTACCTTCTTATCGCACGAGTCTACCTAGAGAGGTAGATTTTCAATTTTCATTACACACTGTTTGAACGTTTAGAAAGAAAGAAGAAAGAAAAACTTTTATCTCCTGTATTGCATGCCATTCGAAACTTATAAAAAAAATATCAAACATAAAAATTCAATATACCTACAAAAATAAAAAATAATAACAAGGCTGTATGGCTCTGAACCTTTGACTGTTTTTTTTACCGTAACAAAAACTTATGTATGACTAATAATGGATTGTAATTTTTGACAAGTATTTAGACGGACTTTTTGGCGGGAACTTGCGAAGTGACGTTGCGTTTTCGTTTTATTTTCATAAAATCGTGTATTTTGAGTTTTATTGAATATTATCGGTGGTATTTTGTCCAATAAAGATAAATAAAAGTGCACCAGTCAAGTGAAATGAAATGATTACGTGTATAGTGGCTTTTCAAGTTGTCTCAAGAAGTCCGTGAAAAGTTTTAGTAGAACGGCTACCATTGTACTAAAACCTAACCCAACCTAAACTGACTATGACTTGAAGATTTAACATGACTAGAACTTTACTACTAAATATGAAACTTGACGATTGACGAGAATTTAATACATGAAGAATATAAAAATAACTACATTGCTCAACTTGACACTGAAAAAAAAATACACGAATTGTGACGCCAAAATTAAAAAAAAAAAAAAAAAGTATTTAGACGTGAAAACTGAACTCCACATGCATAATATATTTATGTAGCATTCAATCGTCACAGAACTATACCTGTCCCTAGATATTAAATAGCCTAAAACCTTCATCTAGGAACCTGAACCTAAGAGGATACCTATCTTTGAAAAGCGCTTCATAATTTGTACTGTGGTTTTCAAGGTATGAGAATACTAACGGACAAATTGACCTACATATTATTTGGTTGGTTAAATTGAGTACGGGGTGTTCATGAACTCTAATGCGGGTGAAACCGCTGGGCGAAAGCTAGTCTATATATATAAAAGAAAGTCGAGTTAGTTACTCCACTTATAACTCAAGAACGGCTGAACCGATTTAGCTTAAATTGGCAGGGAGGTAGTTTAGAGCCAGGAGAAGGACATAGGATAAGTAGGTAGGGGTAGGTAGGGTAGGTAGGTAAGGTAGGTAGGGGTAGGTAGGGTAGGTAGGTAAGGTAGGTAGGGGTAGGTAGAGGTAGGTAGGGTAGGTAGGTAAGGTAGGTAGGGGTAGGTAGTTAGGTAGGGGTAGGTAGTTAGGTAGGGGTAGGTAGTTAGGTAGGGGTAGGTAGATAGGTAGGGGTAGGTAGATAGGTAGGGGTAGGTAGGTAAGGTAGGTAGGGGTAGGTAGTTAGGTTAGGGGTAGGTAGTTAGGTAGGGGTAGGTAGTTAGGTAGGGTAGGTAGGTAAGGTAGGTAGGGGTAGGTAGGTAGGTCCCAGTTTTATTTTTGTTCTCAGGGCAGGACAACGTCTGCCGGGTCAGCTAGTTATTTATAAGTTTCGGATGGCATGCAGGAGATAAAGGTTTTTCTTTCTTCTTTCTTTCTAAACATTCAAACAGTGTTAAATGAAAATTGGCAGGGAGGTAGACCCGTGAGATAAGAAGGTAGGTATTTTTATTCCAGGACTTGTAAGAAACTAAAGACAGCTTCTATAATGTCTCAATGATACAATACAGATTGATGAAAAATTGTCATGAACTACCAACATAAACCTATCCATGATTATTATTAATCTAATAAAGCTGAAGAGTTTGTTTGTTTGTTTGAACGCGCTAAGCTCTGGTTCTACCAGTCGGATTTGGAAAAATCTTTTTGCAATTGAAAACCCAATTATCAGGGAAGGTTATAGGGCATAAGCTATATAACATCACGCTCCTTAGGAGCTGAGCAATAATAAAAAGAACGCTAAGCGTGAAGTACGGGCGAGCGATACGACGCGGCGCCCGATGTAACCCGAGCAATACCGAAAAGAACCGAACTACTAATACTTAAGTAATTTGTTTGACGATAATTATTGCTTTACTGCGTTGAATATTTTCAAGTTGAATGTTGTAGATATTACCTACGGATTTCATAGAAACAAATACTAATTAGGAAGGTCCTAATTACTTCAAAATTGGTATTGGGTTTATTTTTACTAAATTTGTCTTTTTTTATTTCTTGGGTGAGAACTTATCTATCTATAGGTACTAATAAAAAAGCTAAAGAGTTTATTTGAACGCACTAATCTCCGGAGTTATTGGTCCGATTCGAAAAATTGTTTCACTAATGGGAAGCTACATTATCCCCGAAGGTTATAAGCTACTTATAAACCCGCGAACGAAACCGCGGGGAACAGCTAGTTATTTTATATAAACTAAATGCTAAGTATTATAATTTTAGATCACTTGTTTGAGATATTGAAGAAAATTTAAAGCTATTACTTTATTTTGGCATGAAAGTTGAACAATACTGTGAGTGGAAGGGTTCTTAGTTTGCTATAAACAATGCTTGCTATGTGATAGCTTAAATTAATGAAATATGGTACTTATATGAATAGAGTAGCTTTATACAGTCTGATAAACTTTTTAAAAAAATCATATAAATATCTATGACTAAAATTCAGAATAATTTTGATTTCTATGTTGTTACATTTGTGTTAATTAGTCTATATTCAAAATGTTGGATCTTTTGCTCAAGTAATTGCAAAAATATTAAAGGGCAAAAATGAAATATTTCACCCTCTATAACATTTTATTGCTAAATAGTATTACAAAATGCTTTAGGATTCTTATATTGCTTGCTATGGGTAGCTTATAACCAGAAATTCGTGGTTGTTAAATGAATAGGAAAAGCGTTATACAGGTTGATGAAAAAAAATTAAAAATGTCATAAAATTGTCTATGATTAAAAAGTTTGAAATTATTGATGTGCATATTGTTACAATTATGTTACATGGTCTACAACCAAAATTTTAGATCCCTAGCTACAGTAATTGCAAATATATTAAGGGGCCAAAATACAATTTTCCGCCCTCTATAACATTTCATTGCTAAACAGTATTGCAAAATGATTTAAGATTCTTATAGTGCTTGCTATAGGTAGCTTATTTCCAAAAAATCATGTTTCTTAGTTAAACATATCATGAGTTATACAGGCTGATAAAAAAAATTTAAAAAGGTCATAAAATTGTCTATGATCATATTTTTTTTAATTATTGATTTGCATGTTGTTACACTTATGTTACATAGTCTACATTTAAAATTTTGGAACCCTAGCTTAAGTAATTGCAAAAATATTAAGGAGCAAAAATAAAATTTTCCACCCTCTATAACATTTCATTACTAAATAGTATTGCATAATGCTTTAGGATTCTTATAGTACTTGCTATAGGTAGCTTATTCCCAAAAAATAATGCTTCTAAGTTGAATAGTTCTTGCGTTATTCAGGCTGATAGAAAATAATTTAAGGTGTCATAAAATTGACAACTATGAAAAATTTGAGAAACACTGGTTTGAATATTGTTTCAATTGTATTAAATAGTTTATATTCCAAATTTAAGGTCCCTAGCTTGAGCCATTACAAAAATATTAAAGTGCAAAAATTGGATATTTCACCCTTTATAACTTTATGCCGCATGAAAAGTTTGAGAAACTTGATAGTACGTTTCGAAACAAATACTGTAGAAAGCTTATATTCCAAAAATCAAGCTTCTGCTATGAATACTAACTGAGAAAAACAGGATGCTAAAAGTAAATTTTCGACATTTTTACTTTGTCTATGGGCAAAACTTTGACAAACACCAAGTTGAAATTTGTAGTATTTGTATAGCATAACGCATATACGAAATTTCATTTGCCTATCTTCAGCCGTTGCAGAGATATAAAAGTTTGAAAAATGCATAATTTCCATCGGTAATATCTTCCTCGAAGAAAAAAAGTTTGAGAAATGCCGAAAATATATTTTAGCAGTATTATTAAACTACCTACACTATAAATTTTGAGTTTGTAGCATTCAAACTTACAAAGTTATCAAGGTTTAACGGAAACAAAGCAAATCCCTTATTTTTTAAAATTTTCCTCCCATAGACAAAAGTTTGAGAAACGCTCGCACCCATATCTAATATTTTTTACTGAAAAAGCTACATTAAAAATTTGAGACTCCTAGACCTTATGGTTCTAGAGATATTAAGATTCTTAAAATCGCACAAAGGGCCCGTTTCCACCACTGCGGAAAGGAATTTCGAAAAATCGCTTCTTAAATGGGGTCTACGTGACAAAATCTATGCACATGCCAAATTTCACATTAATCGGTTCAGCGGTGTGGGCAGGGGGATGTTTACCCAAAAAACCGCTACTCTTTTATATAATAGATTACACCCAGACTCACACATTCGCATACTGTACATAGGCTTCGATAACCCTTTACTACCAGGCAGACTGCATGCACTCTGTCGTTTAAAAATATGTTTACGCTTCAAATTGAAACTGAGAATCGAATATCGATAGAGCAATAACTTTATGGTTGGAAATATTTATGGCTTCAAAAGGCGAGAACCAGTTATCATTCGTCACAATAAATGTTCTTGCATAAAATAAACCACATGCAGCCTAGAAAGAGAAGTCTTGTGTTATATTACAAAAGCACAATAAAATGCATAAGGAATATTTATTATTTTATCGGGACTTTTATAGTGAGCATGATTTAGTAGCAAACGATTTAGGGGCGGTTGTGGAACGTCCGCCATTTCCGATTTTACGCATCGGTTCATACAACTTCCTAACTTATTTTCTTTTTATAGTGCGCGAATTTATGTAGCAAGATTTAAATAGCTTTTTGTGCTTTTGATGTTCCACTTTATGGAATTGATGATGAATTACTTAATAGTTGCGATTATTTTAGAGTATTTTAAAATGGAAAAGTAACCCATTTATCATTACTTTGTTGCCTCAGTCAAGTTGTTCGTGAGTCATAAAGCCCTTTTCTTAGAAACTGTCTGATGCGATAAAAAGTACGGAATTTTAAAGCATATTATTATTTAATACCAACATTTCCACTTAGGTACTGGCTCATTAAATTTCTCAATAACACAGTGTACAAAAGCATGATGGTTTTTTTTGGCTCAAGTGAAGAAATAAAATTAAAAAAATATTTATCATGTGCAATTATTACGAGGCTAATTTATATTTATGGCTAATTACATTTGATTAATTTGCTATGGTATGTACAAAAAAATGCAGCCTCTGAAGATGCTCTAAGCGCTAGTCCTAGTCCACAATATTATATCTACCTACAGCTTATGTATACAAATCTATGTGTCTAACATAGGTAGAATATATTGACAGTAGGTAAATACATATAAAAGTCTCGAAATATATTCGTCTCAAGAGGAATTCCCTTACAGTATGTTCGATAAAGTGTCTACCTAGTCCCCGAAGGATAAGATTGAATTTAAATGAAACCTTTCTTTACCTAGATGTATGCGGGACCTACGTACCTGCTCGTCTTTGCAGGATTTGGGAAACTTAGTCCGTGATATGCTTTTCCAGTCTTTTTTATCAGAGTTTATTTATTTCTTGGCCTGTATTCTTATTGTACTTAATAATATAAATGTGTGTATGTTTGTTACTTCTTCACGCTCAAACGTCTAACGATGAAATTTGGTATGAAGGTAGCTGACACTCTGGACACATAGGCTACTTTTTAGGAGAGCTTATGATCCCTCAGGAACGCGAGTGAAGCCGCGGCGCGGAAGCTAGTAACTGCATATGGTAACTAGCTCCCTACCCTAAGATTTTTTGAACGTTTTTAATAAAATTTTAACGTAAATTCCATTTAGTCTCTGCTTTTATAAAAATAGTTATCATTTTATTTTAGCAAGAATACAGCAAAGCAAAAGAAAATTAAAGTGTAAAACGTTAACATTTTAAAGTAGACATACAAAGACATTTATAAATAATAATTTTCTACCTTTGGTAAAAGGAACACGTATACATAAATAACAGTTCTGTGAATGCAGTGCATTGTGATTCTTTCAGTAATATTGTAAGCAAAAGCACATATTCCATAAAGATAAAAATAAACAAATGGCAAACAAGTGAGGTTCACCTCAAAAATTCTCTTTGCCATGAATTCTTTATGTTCCAAAGCCAGGTTAGTAAAACGAGTTGTGGCGGTGTAAGCCTCAGCTTTACTGTTCCCTTAGCAACCATTTTTGGGAGCTAGGGATCAACATAAAATAAAATTGAAGTATAATACAAAATAAGGTAGTGCATTACTGTAGGCGAGCGCCACAGACAGATTTTTTGCGATGTAGACATGTTTATTACGCAATTTTTGTTGGGTAGTATTGAATAAATAAAGAAAACTTCGTTTCAACTTTTTTTATTCACTTTAGACCTAAAATTATGTGGATTTATTTGATTCTTATCTATTTAAAGGATGTCTGATAGAGGTCACTTTTAGTGATTAGGCTACCCACTGTAACGTTTTCTTTGGTTAGTTAGTATGTTTTTTTTGGTTAAATATCTACTCAAATCTTTGCGGTGTGACAATTAAGGTTTGTCTATCTATCTTATGTTGAAACTCGTACATATCAAGTGTGCCTTATTTAGTGAGTATGGCATGGTAAAATTATTATTTTATTAAAACTAAAACGACATAATATGTAACGATTGCCTAATTTAACGCACTATAACCTTTTTATGGCCACAGTACGTTAAACAAATAATTTTAGAGATCCGTCCCCCTTGCCGAATGGGAAATAAAAGAAACAACAAGGTTTGTTGTCAATAACATCAGCAGGTGTCCCGTAGGGATGGGGTCGTTCACCTTTGTGCGTAGCTTGACTGTACTTACACCTTTATTAGAACTTGTAAGGTTAAGGACAAGTTATGGGTTGCGAAGTTCGTGGTTAGAGTCTTTAAAGGTGGGAAGATACATTAGAAACTTTGCCGCGCTTTTCAAATTATTTGTACAAGAGGAAAGAAGAATATGGTATGCAAACTAATCACCTTGATAAATAAATGCAACAATGAAAATTTAATTTTAGTAGGTAATCAAATTTAAAGACGTTCTTTACACATGGCTTCCAAATAATCCCGAATTTCATAGTACAAGCTCTTAAGTAGAGACTTGAAATCCAGATAACTGTCATACTATACACTTGTACAACATTTTTAAACCTGGATGTGAATCGAAATAATGGAAATGAAAATTAATACAATAATTGAAATATGGATCAATCGTCCATTTACAAAAAGTTGTAAAATCCAGCTTATTTTCGTAGTAATGAGAATTTTATCTATTTATATCCATAAAAGGATGTCCCACAGGATTCGACGGTACTTTGAAGGGACTGACCGCTGCTCGTGTGCTGGTGTCCCTTGACAAATTCTTTATTTTGAACTTATGGATACACCCCTTTTATATTCTCTTTAGGAGACCGTAAAGTGAAAAAGATTGTTATTTTTTATCAGTAAGTTGTAAAGTTGGGTCAATGTTTATGTAACTTAATATCGTCGAAAAATATTGAAATGTTGTTGTTTTCATGCTGTTTTATTTTAAAATATTCTCATACGCCAACATTTTTATACAAAACTTTATGCGAAGTTTATCGTATGGCGCATTATGCTCCATATCTTTACAGTTATTTTATTTAAAAAGTTGCAAAGAAAAAAACAACTGCCGAAATGCATGTAAGCGCATCACTTCAGAACGACTACACTTATTTGGTTAATTCTTTTTGTTGTGTTTGTAATTGGAATTGGAGGACAAGGTTAGTATGATAGTTTTTTTTTGGAAAATCCACCGAGGAGTCGAAAATTTGGATGGCATTTTCACCCCACATTTTATAATGTCATAAATAATATTTATAATTAAATCGCTGTTCCCTGCGGTTTTCTGCGCCGTTCCCGGGATACAAAAATACCTTATAGGTATCCTTCTCCATATCAAAGGCTGTCTGCGTGTCAAATTTTATCGTGATAGGTTTAGGCGGCCTAACTTCTCGCAAGCATAGACAAATTGTCGATGTTTTAACTGCTACGTCCGAGAATCTTAAAGTTGTATATCTTAAGGATGTACATTACGTAAACATGCTTTAGCTTTACATTTAAAATAAATATAACAAAAAATCCATAATGTCATAAATCAATGAATGATTGATAATTAATTTCAAATAAAAAATAACAGGAGTTTGCGCAGGAGTAATAAATAATAAAGATGAACTCCATAATGCTGTGTTGTATGTTTGTATAGTGCGTACAATACTATATCTTATACCTCGATAAGTTTTTAATATTATTTTGGTTATTTTTAACGTACTTTTTGTGATTAATTATCCCCATTCAATATAATTATATTTCGCAAAAATTTCCCTGATCAAAGTCAATCAATTGTGTTACCGAATTTTGGCTTCGCATGCTGAAATCCGTCGGCCTATCGGGCGTAGATAATTAATTAATTGACAATACAATAGTGAGGGTAAATCTAGGGTCGAGTGGGGTGGAACTAGGGGTCACTCCTGTATTAATAGCTGTCCAGTTTGTTTTGCGTGACCAATGACTTGTATAATACTCTATAGGTAATATTTATCTGAAATGGTATTGGCGGTTTGAATTGATGGATTTTTTACTCTCTAAAGTTTATTAACTTCGTTTATATAATAATGACTTTTTAGGGACATAATAAAATTTACCTGATACACGAAAACAAGCTGCAACAGTTCCCAGTATGTTGACTGTCTCAATTTCACATGGCAGATAACTTTGTCATAGAAACTAACTGTTGTAATGAGATACTATTGTCGTCAAACACAGCACTTAAGCTGCAAAGCAACTCCTTGCTATATTAATATGTAGGTACAGTTGTTTTCAAAGTGAACTAATGTTTGCTTCAAGTGCTTCATGTAAGTTCTTTTGTACATAAAGTAGTAGATTAAAGTATTAAAGATACGACGTTACTAAATGAATACAAAAATATCTTCAAATAAATAGTAGCGTTCAAGATAATCTCTAGTCAGAAAGAGAAACAATAAATAAGGCTAATAAAAGCGGCTGAATTCATAAGAGCAGAAATGTAGTACGTAACAAAAATAATATTTTCTTTAAACGCGGTCTTCTTGGATGCGTATTTTCTCCGTAGATGATATCTTTCGGAGTAACAAATCATACCATTGTCCTACCCTGAGAACCCTCCACGAGAGCTTTTTCCACACCATAAAATTAAATATTGCTCGGAAAAAGTATAATTTTATACAAGCGTTTTCATTTGTGAATGGGTGTTCTGAGCTTGTGTTTCATATTTTTGTGTGTTTAGGAACAATTTTAATTAAGTTCAGCTTTCAGTAACTTAATTGCTACTAATTAAATATGTAGAAGTTTTTTGTGTAGGTAGTAAGTAGGTAATTGTAGACATTTTAATCACTTTATTTATTTTCTTTAGGATTATTACCTTTAGGATTTTCGTTCAAATTATTAATTAACTACTTCACATTTAACTTTGCTCTATTAGATAGATTACCTACACAAACAACACTCTAGGTCGAAGAATAATATAGGTACTTATATAGACGGCTCTTCTTATTTTTTTATCATGACTGATTACTTACTTACCAAATGAGTTTTGAATTTCATATTTATCTATAGGTATAGTGCCTTTTTTAAAGATGTGATTACAAAATAGATGCTACCTTATATACTTACCACTTCGTTAACCGTTACCGTTTTGGTTTTCGTACCAATATTTAATTTAACAAAAATAATGTTCTGTTTTTATAGTTTTAACTAATATCTGTCTTATTCAAATTAATGTGAAATAATATTCATCTATCAAACATTAGTCACTTTTTAAACCAAGTTCATAAAAGTCGAAACCGTTTATCGGCTTATATAGCCTTCAGGCTTGAAGTGGGTATATAAATGTACCTACGCCTGAAAATACAGCGCACTAAGCTATACACCGAATGTATTTAGCAGACTTTTTCCATTAGGCGAACGTTGTAAACCTAAATTAATAACTTTGTTTTCTAATGCACTTTAAGTGCTTGCATTTCAACACTAGGTTTAGTATCCAAACATTTAACAAACCGCATCCTGTGTTATGCTAAAACGGTTATAATTTACAAAGTTTAAAGGGAAAATACAGTGTACATGCTAGTGATGGGTCAGTCTGGCTAGGATGATACAGTCGAGTATTTATGCGAAACCTTTTCTTTGCTTTAATATTAATTTCTATGCAGTTAAATGAGTAAGGGAAATTGATGTAAGCGAGGCTAATTAGTAGATAACACTACGATACGACGTATTACGTACGAATCATGCTTGTACTCTATGCCTACCTACCTTTTTTACGTCCTACAGCGTTATTTTTAATTTACCTGCACTATTCAGGGATGGAAGTACGTAGTCATCAATACCAACAACTTTTACTATGGGTATTTTACTTTTTTTAGACTTTAAGACAAACTCTTAAAATCTTAAAAAAGAAAATTTCATACATTTTCATTTCATTAAATATATTTTGGTCGAGCAAGGCTAATTGTTTTGTATGAATAGTTATAATTTTAAAGAAACTTAGCTCACAGCATACAAAAAATCTGTAACAGAATGAAAAACATCCAGTTTTCATATTTTCGAAACCTAAGTTTGCTTGGCCTTGCTGAGCAAAGTACAATTCCCCACAATCATAAAGCTATAAACCTTTAGAATCAGTTATTTTATTAATTTAACTAGCTGTCCCCCGCGGTTCCACCCGCGTTTCCAAATAAAAAGTAGCCTATGCAACCTGATCTAGATAAGGCAACATAATAATTGTCCATGGGAAAAACAGTTTTCTCTTAAATATATTCCAACATGCTTAAAAGTTTGTCCTTGTGCTTTATTTATATTGACTTCAGACGATAGGTAGGTAATTTCACAGGAAATGGTACCTATTCGTTTAAATCTATATGGTAAATCTGTGGGTATCATCGGAATGCGAGGTATCAGTACTGTTTGCCCAACTGCTGGCTCAGTCAAAACCAATCGCTACTATGACAGAAATCTAGAAATTTTACTTGAAGTCTGGTACCATTACATAAATTTGGTGGTCTAATATCTATTTAACATGCATAGTCCTGAATGACTGTCTGACGGATCAACGCATAGCCTAAACCGCTGATCGTAGAGACCTGAAATTTAGAGGGTGTGTTCTTCGTATGAAGTAGGCATCCTATAAGAAAGGATCTTCCGAAATCCTTAGGGGTTGAAAAACTGGGACAAAGTTTGTATGGAACAACGTGATTCCTTGGTCCAATCTACTTCAAATTTTGCATAAACATTCTTTAAGATAATTGATGGAAGACGTGTTTTGTATTTTATTGAAACTCATCGCCTATCGGGGTTAAAAAAGG
Organism: Tethea ocularis; assembly: GCA_963555595.1. Lineage (NCBI taxonomy): Eukaryota > Metazoa > Arthropoda > Insecta > Lepidoptera > Drepanidae > Tethea > Tethea ocularis. The sequence continues at coordinate 4,006,585 of OY741972.1, read as the reverse complement.
GTAGAAAGTTATTTTGGGGGTGATTTGCATCGAAGTTGATATCAATACTGCTTTTGAACTCACATAAAAGCTTGGTGCAATGCAATGCATATGACGAACAATTGGGATGAATTTGCTGTTATGTCTCATGACCGTCTTGGCAACAATCATGGGACAAAAGAAAAGTATAAATTAGATGTTACAACACTCTACATTTCTGCGAGTTAGTTGCAGCCGGTCAAATATACCCATTTGTATTTGAAGTATATCGAAATGGAAACCAGTATGCCAAATTTGGTACAGAAGACCAACCCATCAAAAGGTTACGTTTTTCCCAAGATCTTTCTTATGGTCACTTTGATGCCTACGCTGATGCCGATGGTGATAATAACACTGATCAGCGTCCAATAGCCAATCTAAATATATAAAACTTTTAACAAAAATTTGAACCGATATCATGGTACCGCAGATTTATTTCGCTTACTTCAAAACTATCATATTAGAGTTCCTAAATAGTTATTTTCTGCTTTTTAGTGCCTTTGAAGGCGGTCCTATTTTTTGTTAAAAGTTTTTTATTTTTCAATTTTGAATTTCTTATGTGTAATCAATGACTCTCAAGGTCACTGACCTAGGATAAGCATATTAGCGTTGTAGTTTCCATCATCGTTCCTATAACATTTAAAGAATTATCCCCTAACTCCTAACCATTAAGGAGTTGTACCTTCCATCATCAGCTCAGCAACATAAGATGATGACTACCAGACGCAAATATCTGAATAGCTTTAGAAAGTATGATGAAAAACATTGTAAGTGCCTATAAAATTTAAAGAGTTCCCTCGATTTGTCCAGGATCCTATCATCAGATCCATAGAACTTGTGAAGTATACCCTTTCAAACAAAAAATATTTTTCCAAATCGGTCCAGGCGTTCGAGTATTCGGGGAACATACAAAAAAAAAATATTCCGACGAATTGATAACCTCCACTTGAAGTTGGTTAATTGACTGACTGACTGACTGACTGATCGCGGGTGATATCGCGGGTGGAAAGCTATTTAGCATTCTATATTAAAGCTGAAAAGTTTATGAAAAACATTGTAAGTGCCTATAAAATTTGAAGAGTTCCCTCGATTTGTATAGGATCCTATCATCAGATCCTGACTTGGTGATCATGGGACCACTTGTGAAGTATATCCTTTCAAACAAAAAATAATTTTCCTTATCGGTCCAGGCGTTCGAGTATTCGGGGAACATACAAAAAAAAGATTTCAACGAATTGATAACCTCCGCTTGAAGTTGGTTAATTGACTGACTGATCGCGGGTGGCATCGCGGGTGGAAAGCTATTTAGCATTAAATAATAAAGCTGAAAAGTTTGTTTGTTTGTTTGAACGCGTGAATCTCCGGAGTTACTGGTCCGATTCGAAAACTACGCTGTCGGCTGGTAGTTTAGCCATTATTTTGTCGTTGATGGCGTCAACGCTTATATTTCTGGCAGCTAATTAAATTAAATTGCCCTCTCACACATCCATTAATGTTTTTTTTGGTCGATATTGGCTATATCCGGATATACTCTACAGATCAGGTCTTCAGTGTTGGTCACAATTTCACCAACGTATTTGTCAATAGCTATTTTTTTTATCTGATTCAGGTACTTTCCCATCCCCGATTAAATGGAGCTTTATTGGGAAATCTGTGCTTCCTCTACCCAAGTGACTCCTCATTTTGGTATACAGTTTCAATAATTCAACAGATAAGCAAGATTTAATAATATCTGATCTAGTTTCCCTAACAGGCAACGTTTATCTGAAATCACCAGAAAACATCAAAGTTATTCCACCCATGGCTATTTGTGCATTTTATAATTCTGAGAGTTCTATCGAAAGCCTCTAGATGAGCTCTATGAGTCATGTGCACTCATCCCATATTATTAGGTTTGCATCTTGTAAAACCTTGCCCAATGGTCCATTTTTACGTATAGAGCGTACGCTGTCTTTTTCAAGAAATACCGTAAGAGTCTGTTTAGAAGTGAAATGAGCCGTCCTTCTACCTGTCAATAGTGTAGCAGCAATAAATATCTGGTGATGCAACAGCAATGGCTAATTTCGTTGACTTCAAAACTATCAGAGTAGAGTTCTTACATAGTTATTTTATACTTATTAGTGCCTTTGTGGTTTTTTTTTGTTAAAAGTATTTCATTTTTTAGTTTCTTATGTGTAATCAATGACTCTCAAGGTCACTGACCTAGGATAAGCATATTAGCGTTGTACTTTCCATCATCGTTCCTATAATATTTAGAGATTTATCCCCTAACTCCTACCCGTTAAAGAGTTGTACCTTCCATCATCAGTTCAGCAACATGTGACGACTACCAGACGCAAATATCTGAATAGTTTTAGAAAATATATGAAAAACATTGTTAGTGCCTATAAAATTTGAAGAGTTCCCTCGATTTCTTCAAGATCCCATCATCAGACCCTGACTTGGTGACCATGTGACCACCTGTATGTATAGTTTCCAAATCGGGTCAGGCATCTTCGAGTAATCGAGGAACATACATAAAAAAGATTCCGACGAATTGATAACCTCGTCTTGATGACAGTTAAAAATAACAAAAAACTGTTACCTAGGCGACCGCTGTCATCCATTGACAACCGCGTCGCATCGCTCACCCATGCTATACGTGCTCCCGCTTAACGTTCTTTTTATCATTGCTCAGCTCCTGAGGGTCGTAGCGTGATGTTCTATAGCCTATAACCTTCCTTAATAAATGGGCTTTCAATTGCAAAAAGGTTTTTCCATATCCCACTGGCAGATCCAGAGATTAGCGCGTTCAAACAAACAAACAAACAAACAAACAAACAAACAAACTCTTCAGCTTTATTATTAGTATAGATACGAATACAAAATTCAAAAAAAGAATATAACTCGGCGGCTAACCTCCCTTGTGAAAATTGTCGATTTCCGAACACACAGCGTCGCAACCCTAGTTACACTCGTTCGTAAGCCCCTCAATGTGAGCGCCATGGCAGTGGTAGTGCAATAAAGTACCTCCCTACAGTGGCCCAGCTGTGAGGCCCAAGTGAGAGTAAATGTGACCATTTGTGTGGAGCCCTAAGCACTCTCTTATTTGCCCAATGGTCTTAACCATGTGCTTACACGAAATGTTTATATACCTATCATGTTGTTGTTTGTTATATGCACTTGCCTAATTGCGGTAATAGGTATTATTTCTTATTCTGAGCTAATTTTATGTTCCGTCAGATTTAAAATTGTAAATTTATTTTATTTTTTAAAACTACGCAGTGTATTTAAGTAGTTTCGTTTGATACTAAATCTTAAATTATTTATAGGTTTTCGCTACGTTCTAACCGGATACCACCCTATCTCTTTAAATGCGTTCACAAAATATTGTGACGGAACACATATTGTCATACGTTAGGTATATTGCAACAAAACTGACATGACTGCGTACTTACTAGGTATTAGTAGCATCATTTTGTTAGTACCTACTCTGGCGGTATCTTGTTGGAGCGTAACGGAAACCTATAATTAATCTAAGGTCTAAGTATAACATTTCAATAGTTTGTTTCCACTAATATTGGAACATGCATAGCCTTCGAACTGCTCAACAATCTATATTTGCGGTGCATGTTTTGCGGAGCCACGTAGATTACTTCAGATACGGCTCCTAAGGGTGTTATAATTAAATTATAAACTTTTGTAACCGGCCCCGCTCGTTTACAGGAGGGTCAACTTACGCGTTAAGTAAATGTCATATCGTAAAACTTTATTACGTGCCAAATGAAGGGGTTGTAAACTTTTACATTTGTTCTGTGCCTACGCGGTGAGATTGTTTAAATATAAATTGTCTGGAATCGCATTGACTGTCTGAAAATTATTATAATATCCTGGCCTAGAACAGCATGGGGTTCTTTAAGAAGGTTGTGAAGATATTTTTGCAGGGTTGGCAACGCGATTGATACCCCTGATGTTGCAATAGGCTACAGTAACCGCTTATCATCATCATCAGGCGGGCCGTATGCCGTAGGTTCCTTTGCTACCTTAGTAGTAGGTATATGAAAATCTTCTCACACGGCTATCTGATCCCAAACTAAGCAGAGCTTGTAGTAGTTGGGTAGTAGGTACGTCACACTTTACTTTTCAATACAATAATTATTGTACAGGTTTTTTTAATCACCGTCAAAATTCTCTATGTTCAGGGATTATTTTATGACCAACCCTGAAATCCACGAAATAAATTTGATTACCCTGTACCCAACATTGTATCGACATTTTATGTTTGAATCTTCAGATTTGCCTGAAAATCACCCGTTAGAAGACCAATCACAAATCGTTTATGTCTGGTTAATTTTTCTGGGAATTTTTCCATTGGTCCTTTTGGATTACCATCTCTTTCAAGTTAGGTAAGTCACTCAAATGCTCTCATATAAACCAATTGAGTGAAATACATAGAATGCTGCCCTTTTGTTAAATACCGAGAAACTTTCGTACGTGATCCCATCAAACTGCGTCCCAAAGGGTCCTGTGTTCACTCTTCTTTTTATTCCTATTTTCATTCCGAAAAATGAACCGTTTGGTTTATTACTCACTTTAACTAAAGAGTCGGTTTTATGACGACATTCATTACTTTGGCTAGTTAGATTATATTGAAGTTAGTCTCGTGTCCGATAAACGCACACTTTAAATTGAATACGTAGGTACATTTATTTATTTTGTTAACTTAACAGAATACGTAATTTTCTTTGTCAAAATACAAAAATATTTGTCCTGGGTCAATTCCACAACCTGTGGATTGGGAATCAGAGTGTCAGTTACAAAGAATAAATACAAAGCCATAAAAAGAGTCCTTTATACACAGTACAAACTCATCGATAATTCACCCTTCTTTAAGTCATGAATAAATTCGAGTGGGCCTATACTTATTTATGAAACTGCCTAAGTAAGAACTTTCTGTCTTAAAGTTTTTATGTATCTGTATAATGATTAATTCTTCTTCAGTTGTTTTTATTAAAAAAAAAATACAAAATTACTTGCAGCTAATTGTTAATGTTGGCTAACATTGGGTTTTTAAAGCAGTAAGTTATCAAGGTTAAATCAAATACATTGCATAGAAATTTTTAACTCATTATTCTACAGTGTAGTTGGGCTACAGAGCAAAGCAAAAAATAAAGGATTTTTTTTTTCAGAAAAGATAAACATTAAATAAATATATGATTTCATCCAAATCGTGAGAGCCGTTTGCTATATAGGTACAAAAATAACATATTCTTTTAAAGTTATTACACACATTATAGATTTCTACTTTAAGTTGAAAGTCCACAATTTCATACTAAGTTTTAGGATCAACTTGCTTAAATCACTTTGAAATTATATTCCGAGAGTCAATTTTCACTTACGTAAGCGTCCTTTAAACGCAGAGACTAACCTGAATAAACTTTTGAGTTTGAAATAGTTACCCTATTTTAGTAGAACAATAATAGACATTTGTCAGATATCGTAGAACGGTATGCGGGTATGAAATTGTATTGTTTGTGGATCACAACAGCATGTTAAAGCCCATTTATGGTCATGCATAGGACGATTAGATTCGGATTTGGCGTGTTATAGTTGTATTGTATTCAATAACAGTAGAACAAGGTAGGTATTCCGAATGTCCCCTGCAACATTGTATTTAGTATCTATCTAGAGATTCTATCGGCTTTGATTTATCCGGATTATATATATCGGCCGTTGGGATTGATGAAATCTCATCACAGTTGAAACAATGTAGCACAGTTCTTAAAAGCATAGGATAATCAAGATGGAACGAAGATAATTAATCTTTGGTACCTACCACGTTATTTACAAACTTAGTCTAATTATGTATACCTTCCTATTTCTTTAGTAAAAAAAATATAAGTAAAATTTAGTCCTGTCAAAATACTGCGATTGTTTTTATCAATGTGAATTTAGTCGCCTATCTTTATTAAAATTGTCACGTTATTTCGCCGTAAATGACAATGGAATAGATTGGACAATTGACAAGTTTCAATATTTTTTATCCTTATTCGTAATATTTTTACGAGCAAAAGTCTTTATTTTATTAAAATTTGTTTACTTTGCAAATAAGAGAATCAGCTGCAGAATAAATGGAAACCTACGAAGTTTTTGATTTGATTGTGATGACTTTTTTATTGTTCACACATGAGTGTTTTGTGTAGTGGACGTCTTTAGGCTGACATGATGATGAGTGTTTTATTGCCATTCGTAAATTAGAAGGCGTTAGCTGTATCGTCACTTCAAATTATACATTTTCAATGCGAACCCAGTGGCGTAGCCTGGTTGTTTTAATATAATAGGTTGCAACAAGACTTTAATCATGGCAACTCAAGCTTTACCCATTTGAAATATAAAGCGTGGATGATCACGTAAATTTATATTATTTATTTGATAAACTTAAAAAGTTTAGTTAGGGCCCTAGTTTTTTTGCAGTAAGGCCTTTGGTTACTTAACTACGCCTCTGTGCGAACCTACTGCTCTTTATAATTATTATGCTTGCTATTAGCAAGGGTTTCATGAACAAAACTAAATGTAGGTGAATAAGGTAAATTTTAACATACCTTATAGCTTACCTTAATAGCATACCTAATCAAAAAGCTGTTATAGAAATAGCTTTATTCAACATTATCATCATCATACATACGAATCTAACTGATCTAATATATCCCAATGTTTCTCATTCTGATTCACATGAAGTTATTTACTTCAATAACAATACAATACTAAGTTCAGGCACTCTTCTTCACTGAGCTATCGTATAGGTAAAATATGTCGTAGTTCCGAATACATTTCACAAATGAAAACTGAAAATCCAATAACCTTGTCGTAAATGTTTTGAACTATTCACCGACATAATACATCGATCACCTAGTTGTACCTACTTTATAACAAATTACGAGTGGACTACCACAAACAACATCTGTCGATGGTAATATTCGAGCATTAGGTGCATACGTGAAGCTCTATACATAAAGAGATCCGGTCAATTGGCTGACCATCTGTGTCGATGTACGGATTACTATTCAGTTAAATGTTTGGTCACGGTGATTTCCTAGCTCGCATTGTGGTGGGTGTTAAATTTGAACTCGCTCTAATGATAACGAATGGGTTTCGTCTCTGGACCTTGTAACAATATATTGTTTGACTAACTAAGAAAACACAACAATATATTGTTACAAACAATATATTGTTGTGTTTTCTTAGTTTTACCAAAGTATGCTTGTGATGAAACGTATTTTTTTTGTTTGTTTAGTTTCCGAATGACATGTTAGACGTTATGATTAGTTTCAGAAGCTATTCAGTATCGAAGTACCTACCTATTTTTATTTATAACTAGCTTTATCCCGCCCCGTGGTTTCACCCGCATTTCCGAGAGATGTTATGTTGTCGAGGGATAAAAAGTAAGATATGTGTTAATCCAGAGTGTCAGCTACCTCCATGCCAATTTTCATTTAAATTGGTCCAGCCGCTTTAGCGTGAAGAAGTAACAAACACACTCACTCACAAACTTTCGCGTTTATAATATTAGTAGGATAAGATAATATAATGTGGTTATTATAGTAAGTGTACCTTAACTTCCAAAGTTTGATTAAGTTTCATACTGTATGAAGATTTTAAAAAACCTTATCCGTTCCTGCGGTTCTGTACTAAGGTTAAAACAACAAGTGAGAATCGTAGGAACTATAATACAAGGATTTAATTTGTGATTGTAGCAGTGCTTTATGGTATGAGCAACTTTAAATAGAATCAACTATGTAATTTCGGAATAATATTTTTTTTTCATACATTTGCTGTTTGTTTTGCGAGATTTCAGTTTTGCCGCGTTGGTCCTATATTTTTTTTTATTTATTGTGCGTCGTGCTCTTAGTTACTATTGTATGGAATCCTTCTCTTAGGGCCTAAACTGAGTAAAAGTCAAAGCCATTTACTCAGTTTAGGCCCTAAGAGGCACTTCAGAAGGTCAAAGTTATTGAAGTTCCCACCGCAAAAAGCCAAAAAGTTATAATTATTTTTTGGCAGAGCGAAATCTGTCCGTGAATAGATACTGCTTTACGTACCTATACTCCTTAGTTTCAAAACTGTGTAACTATTTAGACTGTAGTTTTTAATATCTTGTATAACTTACAAATATTATATCTACTTATGTAGGTACCTATAGTCAGATAAAATGTGATAATTATTGAACTATTTTACTCCATATTTTTACTTTAAATTTCTATTAATAAATAGCAATCAATGCAATAATAATCCCTTATAATCCTAATACGGATTTCCTGTCAAATCCTAATTGGAATGCAGCGTCACGAAGAAAGGGTCTCTTGTTTAGGTTTTCGACCCAAATATGCGGTGTCAATTAGCGTAACGTCATAATCCCATGCCTTGTTTGCCCGCAGACCTGTAGCCCTCGTAGGGCTGGCCAGGATAAACAAACAAAACGGTGTATGATTAAATTAATATGCACAGTGTTCATTGCCAGCCATTAAAATGGTGAATTATAAATTATAACTGCCCTATTTAGTTAAATTGAGATCAGAAAAACCCATACAATAATTAAAATTAATCTTTAGCCATAATATTCCACATAACATATTGGTTAATGTTACTTTAGTTTAGATTACTTATAGTTTAATATTTCTTCAAATTATATTTTTAATCTTTAATAAATAAATGTATAATAAATCAAATTGGTAATATATAAATATCCTAGGACATTCACATACGGTTATCTGATTCAAGACTAAGCAGAGCTTGTACTATAGAGATGTTAGATACATATACTTACCTAATTACTTTTTTGGTAATTATATAGATTACACCTAGATTCAGCACAAACAAACATTTTGTATACAAATTCTGCCCTGGATCGGAATCGAATACATGACTTGCGGCGTGATAGGTTTGGTATCACACCAACTGAAATTATCACAAACTAATAATATTCCTTAACAAAAACGGTTAAATTTCTTGTACATAAATCTTGTAAAATTGATCGTTTTCACCATTGCCATTTTTATAGCATTGCAAAAAGAACGGTTCTCAAACTTTTATTTATCACAACTAGCTGGAGTCTAGACAAGAGGACAGACGGATCCCCCCACGTTCAATTATTGAATGTTGTCATAACTCAACAGGGCGGAAAAAAAGTTTAATCTCTTCTGAGTGATGAGTGCCCCATGTTGCTACGACGTGGATACATGAAAAAGACTATTCAGTTATATCTGAACTATTATACAACTTTTATAATCCTCATGGATAATCCAAACCTTTTAATTAAAACTATTATGAATATTATCTATGCAAATATTATGTTTATAAAAAATATTTTTGCCGGTAGTTGTGTGAGACTACGGATGTAGGTTAATTTCTAGTAGGTAATGTCGCTACTGGTTTGTACAGCTTCACTTGAGAGCCGATTCTCCTCTAAGGCTTGTATGCTTGCCACCTTTGACCCATCATCATCCAATAGGCTTTGGCATTAGCCTTTATTTGGCAGCTATCTAGATATGTGACAAAAGCCTAACTAGACCAAGTTAAAAGTCTTAAAGCATTTACCTATAGATTAATCTAGGAATATTCATCACTTCACGTTACCTTCGCCGTCCTCGTTCTATAAAGACAGGAAACTGATGATGGATATAATAACACTTATGAATTAAGAATCTCTTCATAAATTAAGCGTAGATTTGGTTTTTGGAAATAAGGAAAATTACTCACGTTCATAATCCAGTATAAGACAGCCAGTTCAGCTTTTCCAGAACAAAGAGATAATACTAGACCACATTCTACATCCTTTAATATTATTACACTGGGTATGAAGCCATCTCGCATCGCTGTGAAGTAATGGCATACCATTTTTATAAACTTCTCCTTTTGTGAGAACATTCCCTTGCAACGCCATTATCGTTGAGCTTGCACTAAAAGACTGATAGCTTTTATTCTTTAGAATTTTGCCTGAGGGTTGCCACACGAGGACCCAACATTTAATTTATATGTCACCGGAAAAGTTTGAAATATAGGAATTGTATACAATTCCTGTGTATTTCCCCTAGGAAATTATAATTCAATAATGATACATATTTTTTTTATTTTGCATAGAATAGCAAGTATTCGCACAAAAGTACCTTTCACTTACAACCCCCCAAATACCGCTATCCTTACAAATATACTGAATGATAGATATTTAGGAAATGTATGGATTTCCTAGGAAATGTATACAATGACGGACTAGATACTTTTCCGTTAACATATATATATTACTAATCAGGATAACATACCTAATTATACAACGCCCACAAAACTCGACCGGTATATTAGGTTTGTTTATCAATTTCGGAATACAAAAAAGTTTATTGATATGTATAATTTGTTCATGACTCAAATAGTTGATCATACCTTACAAACCCACCTTGAAGGAATACAACAAGTTCATTAAACTAATCCAAAATTAATATTAAATTACACGTTTACTAAAATTAATTAGAATCTTACTTAAATATTTACAAAATAAAAACATTAATAAAAATAATTACTAATTCATAAAAATAATAACTGATCCAAATCGCTGTCAGTTGGTAGTGAGCTTAAAGCAGTTTCATTGGCCACTTTGTATAGCGATCTGTGGCGATACTAATCCTCTGTCCGAGGTATTTGCCACCCAATGCAAATATGGTTAATGTACGGAGACCTCCAGACGCTTTGGTATATCGCAAAAAATACGAGCTCCTAGCCCCTGTACCTTGCCTCGCAACCTTGAAAGTAATTGCTTGTGCTTCCAATTTGGGGTCAAAATTTCAATTGGAAACCCTACCGAAAGTCTATGGTATTGAGACTATTTTATCACCCTCACCAGACGTTAGGCTGGGGTTAGTTGGCACTTTGATGGATAACACATCGCCAGGGATGTCAATAACTGAACTAAATTGATAGAGCACGGCGGATCTAAGCTACACTCCGTATCGCAATTACCGTTAGCGTATTGAAGCGTGTGACATAATCAGATTAGATGGGTTTGATAATATACGGTAACATAATTAGGGCTATTAAGAATAGGTTATGTAAGATATGCATCGCCGTCTAATTTTTTTCAGCGATAGGAACTAAGCACAATGGAGTTTTAATAGAGAATATCTGAAAGAGAAAATTGAAAAGGCATGTGAAGTTGGGCCTATATGGTGGACAATCATTATCCCCAAAATCTTATGCCCCTGTAGTGGGGACACGCATTTGAGGTGATGATGATTATTTACTAAGTTTTAGAGAAACACAAAGAGGCCTTTAGATTACTTTGTTTCAATAATATGTACCTATACGAAACAGCACTAAAAGTGTATTGGTACATAAAACTGGTTGAGATGCATTACAATCTTACGTGTTATGAAACTTTATGTTTCAACTTACACTATGGCCGAATTATATTTATTGGCTGTAAAATTATATTGTTCATTTTTACAAAGCGAATACGAGTATGTATCATAAAATTATAATGCATACTAAAATGAATGTTCATGTTATAAATTAATCAATGTCTCTTATTCGTATCTATGCTTGTGACTCATCGTAATTTTAAAAAGGCCTTTTAGTAAATCCATACTACAAATAATACATTCCTAATTAAAAAGGGCAGGATTATATTGCGTTTTTTACGACATAATGTCAAGAGACTATATCACTATCGGAAATGATTCGACCGACATTTTATTTTTCACATTAGGGGTGGCTCGTTCTTTTCGGGGATAATCCATATCATCTGCTACCGGGGTAATTATTTAAAAGGGAAGTATTGAATGTACCGCACGTAAGTCCGTGCGTGTGTCCAACCCTAATTGTTGCGTCCAAAAACTTATAAGGGCTTACCCTCTTGTAACCATGGTTTTGGATTTAAGGGGAAAAGTAGAGTCATAAAGGATTTTTTGGGATATTATAGTAATGGTTACTATGTTAGAAAGTTACGGTGGTGTCATTAGGTATTTTAAATTTATTTATGACATCTAAAAATGAGAATTACCTAGTAGTAAAAGAAAGGATATATGCCTACACTAATTCGACTAAGTTATTAGTAAATTGTAAATTAGTTAAAGACTAAAAGTTTCATAAAGTGGTTATTGTTTATCTCAATCAAGATTTTAATAACTATTTTTATAAAAAAAATTGGTCTCAAAGATAAGTAGGTAGGTAGGTATAATACGCACTTTTTTATCAAGCGAAAACTGCATTTCAGCCTGTTTTTTCCCAATCATTATATTTACTTACTTCACAATCACAACCTACTGTGTGTATACCTTTTCATTTATCACGACATTCTCCTGGTCATCATGTCCTGGAAGATACGGCACGCGTGGTCCCCTTCACAGTTAGGCCAACACATAAATTATAATAATATAGGGTGTGTCTTTGTTGTATTCTTTTCTCTACATGTATTAAACCACACCGATTGACTGCACCCCATGTATGACCTTAGCATGACGCATATTTAATATCAAGTGATGTATTTATTGGCCTACAGATACCATATTCATCTATATTTTATTTCGAAAGTTTGTTTATAGTTACTTTTGCTTTTATCCTCAAGTAACTAGCAAGCCTATAAAGGTTTTGTGTGCTCACCATCTTTAACTACACCATACTAGAGCATAATTAGATTGTAGTCAAACATAGGCCTATATAAATAAGGTTATGTAAACAAATTTTGTAAAAAAATATCTTATTGTCCTCGTGGTAAATGTTGATTTTTATGAATGTGTTTAATGTTGGTGTGTCTCATAAATAAATAAGTTACTAGATGTCTTCTAGGAGGTACAGAGAGTCTTGCAGTCTGCTTTATAAATACTTTTCCAAACCGGTGAGCTAAACATTAAATGAGTTTAGGTACTGTTTATTCTCTGCAATAGAATCTACAACACAATCTACATGAAAGTATTTTCTCCTCGATTAAAAATGTAATCAGGCACATCACTACAGCTAATAGGTGCTTACGATCGTAATTGTTGTTACACAACATTTGCCTTATTGTTCACAAAACTGCGGGCCGCGTCTGTTTCTCGGCGCATCCCCTCACAATAGATTACAATGTAATGAGAACAACGATTAAAAAAAGTACACTTTGTATGGTAGTCGCTAACGAGGATAAATCAAGCCTTTTTGTCGACAACTTTTTGAGCGACCCTACCCTGCTCTAATAGCGTCATGACTTTTGTATTGCGAAATTGAAATTGATGATCCGTAAACTATTTTTCAACCTTTATTTTGGTTGTGAGTATGAAAATAATAGATGTATTTTAGTTTCAATACATTTATTTTATAAAAATGCAGTTTTAGGTACGTGTGTTGTGTCTACCTACGACAGTATCAAGCTGACAGGCATGCAACTTATTGTATTTTTACAAAATATCGTGCATTGGCATTATTGTAAATCCAAAGCTGCTGATATAAAATTGAATATAGATAAATCCACGGTTGTTATCGACTTATTTTTTTTAAACAACGAAATTTCTTTTTGAACCTTATAGACTGTTTAATTTCCCGTTGTGCCATTTACTAGGTATTATTTATTTAAAAACCTGAATATTATGTAATAGGTACGTTTTACCTAAAAACTACAATGCACAATATTTTGCAAACACCTGTATACACAAATAACATTCATTCAATCGAAGCTTACACGATATTCAACATATATTTAAACAAAAGCTCCTGATAACTAACTACAGTCAATTGTTTCGCTGAACAATTTTGTGCCAATATAATTGGAATTTAGTTTCAATGAAACGATGATCTTGTCCAGTTATTACGAATTACATTTCGTGATGGATTATTCTATAACGTGAATAAATTGAACTACATTGTTATACTCTTTTGATTTCATACAAAAAATACATATAATTACGATTATTTTAAGTAATATCTAATAGTAAACACATATCTTTAAAAATCTTAGTACTTAATCATAATACTCAATTAAAACACAAAATATGTCCTGTACACACAAAAAAGTGAATGAGGTATAAGGAAATAATATGATTTTAATAATTGTCTGCCATGTCAGGTTTTTATATCCAAGAAGTAAATATTACAAATGTTGCTTAAATAACCACTTGCTTATAATTGATTAAGTAAATAAGCAGACTTATTAATCGTAACCAATACGTGCAATATTTTAACAATAATATAGGTAGGTACCTACTTTAAAAACCCTATTGCATTTAAAATTAATGCAGATAAAATCAGGGGCTATTATTTAGTCTCTGAAGGTAAAGTAGATATGTAAGAAAGGAAACTAACAAGCTAAACGGGAAAAATGTTGCATGGTTGTATATATCTATCAAGTATATAATAAACAATAGTTGACTGGTTTAAAATATTATATAGTTACTTATTCAGATAATAATATAGGTTATACATCAACTGAATTCGAAATCAAATTTGAAATTGGTCAAAAAATAAAAAACTTATAGACCATCGAAGTTTCTTGTCTAGGTACCTCTCTCTTACAAAACGAAGTTTTGTTTATAATTTATACGGCGATACTGAACCGTGAAATCACTTCTCCATATTTCCCATCTCTCTAATTCAGAATTTCAACGTTCAGAGATTTATCATTTTTGAAGATATTAAAAAAACTATTTATATCAGGCAATAGGGGTGATGACTAAAAAAAAAAATTAATTATTAAGATTACCAAAAAATATTGGACACATGTTTTTTCTTTAGTTCTGAAAACAAAAAATAACGAAGATACAGTGCGTATAAATATCGCGTGACGTCACGTTTTAGTACACTTTTTACAGAGAAGTGACGTCACAAACCCCCACTCCTGAACTTTGATGCGACCTATCTTTGTAAGTTTTTATTGATTTGATAAAATAAAAAATACGTATCCAATATTTTTTGATAACCTAACTGACGGACTAAATAGAATTAATTATTTTTTACCCAGTCATCATCCCTATTATGTAAGATAAAAAGTCTTCAATATAAATAATAAAAAAGAAATAGTTATCTAGCTTATTGATACGTATATAATTACATATGTAAGGACAATATAAGCTGCTATAGTATTAGAGACGTAAATATAAAATAAGTAGAAACATATTTACAAGCTTAATACTACTTTATTTACAGTCTTATTCTAAATGTATTTAAATGCGTCAGATTTAAATAAAATATATTTTGAAAATGTCGTAATTTTCATCGATGCAAACATAGTGATAAAATATTGTTTTTCATAAACTTAAAAACTGACACAAAAAACAAATGGCTAGTAAATAGAGAGGATTCAGAAATACCTAAAAATATACGTTGTTATTTATTTAGATACTAAATAAACGTCAATGAGATAATAAAATATAATAAAAACTTGTGACTTAAATGTGGCATTTTATTCAATAACATACCTATATACACTATAACCTAATGTATAATACCCTCATAAAGAAGTACACACTCTAGAAGGCACATTTTGTACCTCTTGAAGCAGCAAAAGTGAGAAGCTGTCAAATAAATGACTGAAATATAGACAGATATACTCATAAGTGATAGATTAGTAGAAGAAGATAATATTGAAAATGTATAAAAATATTTATAGTTATGTGATGTCTTCACTAAAACTATAAACGCATAGTAAAGCTGATTACGTAGTTATTAGTAAGTAACAAAATTTCATTTGGCAGTTTCCAATACTGGTCGCGCTCATCACAAATACACAAGCAATTATACTCGTTAATTTAATAACATCCAATTGAAAGTCTTACAGTAGATAAATATTGATAATCAAGATTTTAAGTCTCCTTAAAAGATATCGTCCATTTTTAAATTAAGAGGTTATTTTCAGTGAAAGATTTTAAACAGCTGAATTTTTTCCAATTATTGGTCCTCCGCTTGTGGCATACACTCTATGTCCATCAAATTCAACTGAAGAATTCCTCTTGATGGCGTCATCTCCAGTATCTTTCAATGGTTCCTTTTCATCCCTGCGTAAACGATTTAATATAAAAAAAATTGCAAGGATCATAACATCATAGCATAATTTACAAAAACCACACTTCACAAATCGCTATGCATTGATGGATAATGTGAAAGATTCTATACATATACAATGGAATGAACGATGGGAACAAGCGATATACAATGACAGCAAGCAAATAATTAATGCAACGTTCGTTTTTATTCATAAAAAGCTTTTAACCACACAAACATGGCATAAGAGATAATTCAAAGTAGGTATATATATACAGTATTTTATAAAGTATGTGAATACATCTTACACTGGTGTGGTCGGGACATAACTACACATGTGGTCAATAAGGCAGCGTGGGGAAAAAACAATGATTTTGTTAGTGAATTATGCAATTTGAACAATAGTTATGAAAGAATGGTTCAAAAATTGTGATATTACTGTTAGAGAAAAGTACAAGCACAAACAGTAAACCATAGGATTACAAAACAATTATGTTAACTGAAAACAAACAGAAAACAAAATTCAATTGTCGAAAGAGATGTTCCAGGCAAACAGAACTCGCAGAACAATTTAGTGATAGTCATCAAAAACGTGGCGCCTGATCACAAAGAAAAAGATTTGAAGTCTATGTTATTAATAAAAAGAAGCGGGTTCTATCTATACACTAACTCAATGAGTAACATCTAACTACAAAATTCACCGAATTCTCTTCTAAATATAAAGCGCTCTATAGTTATTTAATCATCAACGCCAAAGAATATTTACAGAAGGCGATTATGCTAAGCTTATTTTTTCACAGTATTTACAAGTTGGCCAGCCCCAGCGAAAAGTCTGTTCAATACTTTCACTCTTTCATCGACCGTGTTTCCAGATTTGTATTATTTGGTTGGACTTCGCTCGTCACAAGGGTCATGCCGTAGCATCCGCACAATCAAAGCATGCAGAGGTTTGTATGGCTATTGTGTGGTGCCTTACGTCGGTGTCGACACGAGCTTGACTGGTGGCGGCAGGGGCGCGGGGGAAGGCGGCGCGCGCGGCTTCGTGCTGCAATAAGGGAGCGGGAAGCGCCAACCGTACAGACTAGCGGGCAGAAACATCTCTCATCGACACTAACACTTAATAGATAGGATCACGGAACGAGGACTACAAAAGGAAAAGGTATACACGATCTGAACACAAGGTAGGTATAGAAATGGAATAATAGAAAATAGTTTTGAAATGTGTTTGTTACGATGTCTATGAAGTGCTGACTGATGAATAAATTGTATTACTTGATACACAGAACAAAGGAGACGAATATATTAAAGAGCATGTCCTAATCCGAGATTATAAATAGTATGATAATTTTACCTTCCCAATTTGGCTTCATCTTCCTTATGTCTTTTAGCGCGCTTGCCGCAAAGGGTTGCTATGACACCCTGTCGTCTGAAGCATAGCAGAAGTAGGTCTACTATAAGCAGACAGATGAAAACCCCAGCTAATGCCATTCCAATGATAGCACCACTTGAAAATAGTTGTGGTGGAGCAAATCCTCGTTCCACACCTGTAATTAATAGGATCTGTAAATTATTTTGCAACAAAAAGTAAGAGCAGTAGATACTACCCATTTCGAATTTACCTTTATAAAAGAAATATATTTTTGGTATTAATATCTACTGCTCTTGATTCTGTTAGTTTTATGTATCATGTCATAGAAGCTGAAGATGTTAGATGACACGAGGGTGATTGTAAATAATGTTTTACGAGCGCTTGTACGTGTAGAAGTGAAAGCAAAGGTAATCGATACAGTCGCATTAAGGACATTCATTACAATCATATATTTTATAATGATGAACAAGGAGTGCTTTCAAATCCAGAAAACGTGCACCCAATCACCAATATTTGATTACTCTAAAATCGACAAATCAATTTGATTTCCAAGTCGAAAGCTCTCCAAGAGAATGAAATGGGGTTTGAATGAAAATGAATAACGACTGATGAATGATGAAAATGATAGAATATGAGGCATATCTCTCTAACCTTAAAATTAAAGTAATAATAATAATTCATAAGAAAGAAAAGTTGTCAAGATGCAAAACATTCCAAATTATTTTTTACCGCAAAAAAATGTTCAAACCCCATGACAAATACTTTAGAATCTATATAAGCAATATTAGGATCTATACGTGTAAACAATCATTATTATAATACCAATAAAATTATGGTTATTAAAAGAAACTAAATATTAGATGGAACTCTATTACCATCACCTTAGGAAAATACCCTCAATAACTGCTAGAAAAAAATGTGGTTTGAAATTTCTACAAAAATATGATACACTCTCGAGGAATAATCGATAAAATTCTAGTATTAAGTAAATGATCCTATGTCTGATATGTGAAATTGCCAGATCGAAGATTTTGATCGAACATACTTAAATCTTCTAGAGTTCATAAGACAAATCACGTGGTATTTGGCAGTTCCAACAATCATCCATGCTTGGAAAAATAAACCGGGTGATAACTAGGATACATAATAATTTAAAATCAAAATATCTATAGGTAATATAAAAGTCATCTAGGATGACACTGACTAAAGAATTTATTTTTAACTAACTAAACAATCCCTGTTTTACTATAGACATAGTCAGTAATGCATGGGACATGCTAGAGGGAAGATGTGATTTAAACTTGTAGGGTGTACACAAATATCATGCAGTAGGTAATTAATTAGTACATTCCAAAGGATACTAGCAGCAGGAGTACCAACTATAAATATTATATTAATGTAAAATATATTTACCCAAATTTCAGTCAGGGCGACACAAACACACTTGTCAAATGGTCAACATTCAAAAGGGTTAATGGATTGATCTCTTCGTAAGCATCTTGACAGCTTTTTTTCAGATCTTTTGAATTATTAATTTGTTATATTTGGTAAATGTTACTTTCGGATGGTAGGTTAAATGAGATATTATAAAATGAATGAAGTTGTATGTACTTTATGTAATTTGAGCAATCATTATAAACTTCATTCATTTTAATGTACAAAACAAGTATTGTCTGTTTCGAAAACATTTATTTCTTTTCACATTGGTCAATATCCCCTAAAACAGATCACACTTTGAACTCTGTTCGTTTTGATGTTGTCTTTTTTGTCTAGCTACAGTATTTAAAGCGTTTTTACGCCTTCTTAAAATTACTCCTATCCATTATCTCTCTTCCCTTATAGGTACTCCTTCAGTTGGACGACTCTCTTTGCAATGCAATTTAATCTAATTATATTAATCTATATCAAAAGGACAAAATAGTCATCAAAAATTCGTACACAATTCTTATTAACTCCCTAAATTTAAATGTAATGCATGCCATATTTTTTGGCATTAATCTGCAATTAACACTAAAGTACGAATTTATATTTTGGCAGTGTTAATTTATTAGACGATTTAATACCTAATTAGGTTCTATTATATTATATTTTAAATAATAATAGTTTTAAAGTTTGAAGATCAGATCATAACACTAATTAAAATATCTATGATATATATGATAATGACTTATGATACTAATACGAATCATAAATCAATTAACATTAATGTCGTCAAACTTTAATTCGAAATCATTTTATGATAGTTTAAAACACAAATAACATTTAAGTATACTTATTTACACATCAACAAATTGTTTTATCACAACAAGTATTTTTTTCCTAAATAACAACAGTCGTCTTTGGACTTGCTTAATTTATGAGAAATTTTTTAATTCATAATTTTTTTTTTATATCAAGGGGAAAATTATTATTATTATCGTTGCTAAGATATCCATTTTAGTGTGAGCCCATCTGAAACGACTTGGGCTTCCATTTGGGTTACCTAGAAAACATGTTTACGATAAATACTCCAGATCTAACGTATTATGAAGAGATTCTACTAAAATTTTAAATTAATAAAACAAATAAAATATAGGCAAATAAACTCACCATAGATAATAAATTAACACCAACATAATTTAAATTCGCCAAACGTTAAATTATAAAACGATACCATAACTTCGAAATCATACTCGAAATAGTACAAAATTAACTTTTTGTAATACTTTAAAAATAAAATAAACATGCCACAGAATTATAATATTCTCACACACATCACAATCGATATTTGCACAATCATTTAATATGTATTTGTACCTGTTACATTTTAGGTTAGTATTATAAAAGGGCAAGATTCAGAAAGGAGGTAAACTAAAAGCTAAAGTTCAGCGCGGAAAGTGGGTATAAAAGATATAAAAAAAAATGCTACAGCTGATGATAAATAATACAAAATGACAAACTGGTTAACGGATTGGCTTACTATTAATTAAATTCTACGTATTGTACTTACAACAGAAGGAAAATCATATAAAAATAATTAATTATTTTTAGTGGTATGTAAATGAAATGACGCTTTACAAAATGATTCATTTAAATCATAATATAAACATAATGGAAGGCGCACTATAAAACACTGTCACGATTAAAAAAAGTCATAGTTCACAAAAATAAACACAAAACAAAAGAAGCGTATAGAATGTGAACGTAAAAGGTAGTGATGGATGCCGAGGACGGTTGCAACGATTCTGATGATGTATATACATCGTAGAAGCCAGCTTGCTGTGGCACGTGGTTACTCTCCTGATTGTACTTACCAAGAGCGGTCTGAACGTAAAGTTGAGCAGGTAAGGAGAATCCCAGGACGTTGTGAGCCCGTAAGTGGATACGGTAGCGAGTATCAGGGTGCAGTTCCCTCACTTCATACGTAATTGCTTCATATGATTTGATTTCCTCGGTCTCACATTGAGATTCAGATGCCACTCGCCATTCACCACTTACTTTCAATACCTATAAAATTTGTTGAAATATTGAAAATCTCTTTACGTTTTAATAAATTGATGATGAACCAAAAAGTAGTTTAACTTACAGGGCAATATTTAACATCGTACATATCGATTGGTTCGCCATTGTGAGCAGGAACTTTCCATTGAAGTTCGTATCTATCAGCATATTTACCATGAATAAGTGATTCTGAACTAACATTTTCTCTCCATTTTGGCTGTTCTGGGGGTGATCTGAAAATTAAGTAATTTAGTAAAGTAACGTTTCTAAAATTTAAAAAGAAATGTCACGAGCACTTAACTCGTATGAAAATATTTACCTTCGTGGCATAATTACAGTAATAGGAGATCCCCAGCTTCCAGCTCCAACTTGATTTACAGCTGCAAATCTAAAGTCATACGTAACCATAGGCCTCAAATTCTCTACGATGTATGGAGAATTGACAGACCATGTTCTATTCATTGCGAGATTCCAATCGAAATTATCATTTTCTTTGTACTGACTCGTATAAGCCAATGTAGGCGGTCCTAATTCCTCAGCTGGTCCAACAATGTTAAATGAGACTGACGTTGCTGTGATTGTTTCTTGCTTTGCCTAAAAAGAAAAATCGAAAATAAGATTTAGACATTGTATTTCTTTGGAATTACCAAAGTTTTGTCGAGAGAAATACAAAAATCATTATGAATTTATTCTCAAAATACTTACCTGTACAATAGGACCTGGAGGGAATGCTTCTCTGAACTGAATGATATGTTCAGCTTCACCAAGAGCATTTGTCGCAACACATTTGTAAACGCCATAAAGTTGTCGATCCACTGGTGTTATAGTAACGTAACTGATAGGGCCTGGGCCAAAGATTTTTACATGGGGAGTTTCTAATAGATCTTGGTCACGGAACCTATAAAGAGGAGAGTTAATATAGTATTTTTAATTTACTTTCTTATATTATTCAATATTTAGTCTTCGGAAAACTAACAGTTATTTAGAAAGGCATTGCGATACAAAACAGTTCACAGATTCTTAAAAATAGCCTTTTACAAGATTTCACCTATGAGACACATGCCGTTCAGTATACTCACTTCCATTTAATAGTCGCGTTTGGAATACTTTCAGCAATACAACTGATATTGACTGGCTGACTGTTCCAGCTCCAAATTGGCACAGTAGGCATATGAGCAAATGATGGCTTAAATTGAACAGTTAAATGGCCATTTTTTCTTGCTTCTCCTCCTGAATAAAAAACATGACCACAATTTAAAATGAGAATAGATCTGCTAGATCCTGATTTTTCAAGATTAGTTCTGGTCCTTACCCTTGTTTTCAGCGACACATTCGTATAAACCATCGTCGGTCCTATTCAAATTTCTAATCGTAATCGTACCATTTGACTGCATTTGATCGCCTAATTGCCGAGTCGTTGTTTCGATGGAAATCCTGTAAATATTATATTTTTTTACAACTGTATTAATATAGTGGTCTGGAAACGTAAAACATGCTATTAAAATTTACCTGTCTTCATCATTAGGTCCATTGAGAAAACGTTCACTGTTACTCAATTTACGGAAACTAATGCGAGGTGCGGGTCTGCCTGTGGCAAGGCATTCCAGTTTTCCCTCTCCCTTTTCGGGAGCAGTAGTATTGTAAAGTTCAAATATTTTAGGCGGTACTAATACTTCGACTTCGATTACTATCTCGTTTTGTCCAGCCTGGTTATGAGCTGTGCAAACATATTTTCCATAGTCTCCTGCTTCAACTCTATCAAAAGTCAATTGACCAGAGTTCTCGTTGACACTAAATCGTGAAGTTGTTGCCAAGTTCTGAAAGTATAGTTATTTGAGGTTTGTAATTTAACTACTTTGATCTGGTTTAAGTTAAGCTTGTCTACACCGTGGTAAATGAAATGACTCTCAAGTTAATAGGAGAAAATAAAAATTAACAGGATCGGTATATTTTTTACCTCACGTGTTGCATCCTTGATCCATGAGTACTTTGGCGGAGGCTTTCCTCTAGCTTTGCAAGTGATTGAAGTCGATTGTCCTTCCCTGATTTCAACTTTTGTTTCACGTTCTTCCATTTCTGGTGCGGTGTAAACCTATAATTATAAATATTTGTTTTGTTTTTATAGTTCTATTTCTTATCTTTAGTTACCTTAGTAATCTTGATTGAAATTCAACTTGTTACCTGAAGTTTGATATTTTTTTCAGCAAGTTCACCAGTCTGTATGACCACAGCACGACAAGTATACGTTCCGTCGTCACTTTCTTCAATACTTTTGATAAGTAATCCATTGTTTTGTATAACATATCGATCGCCATTTGAAATCTAAACAGAAAGTTATTAAAATAAAAACATATTATTGTGTAAAGCTGTAATTTCTGCAAAACTAGGTGGACACTTACAGGTGTTCCTTCTTTAAACCAATCTACTGATGGGGCTGGTTCTGCTGTCACCTCGCACATGACTTTGAAATCTTGCCCTTTTGTTGCGAATTGATTCTCATTTGCATTTTTCCATGTTATAGCAACTGTAATAAATCAAATATTAATGTAGATCTTGTCTCTCTTTATCGATAAGATTGTCCTTATTCCCAAGTGCACTATAAGCTATAACTGATATTTATACTATTTTTTTTTTCATGAGATGTAATTAATTATATGATACTAGGAACTATTAGTACCTACACATATCCTATTATTCGTTTGGTTCATGTTAGATCAGGAGGTCAATATAGCCATTTGAAACTTCATAATATGTTTCGGATGGTATATCATTGCCTTTTGTTTCATTAAATTTAACAGATTTGTATGGAGTTTCGTAAAATACTCCAATTTTAGGCGAAACAGATATCTACAGATGTGAAAGTTGTCGTAACATTTATGTACTTACTGAAGGTTTCTAAAACAACACTAGCACTCAGAGGCATGTTGGTGTATGTGGCTTCACACGTGTAGTTGCCAGCCATAGCTGTCGTGATCGAGGAGATGTACAAGAGCTGCTGTTGCTTCGCGGGTATCGCTTCCGTGAACATTTCCGATCGAGTGCCGGCTCTGTAAAGAATTTTGGTTTAAAAGATAATGAAAAAAGGGTAAGGACCAGGACTAATCTTGATAAAAGTTCAATTTAATTATATTGACACTTATAACTTAACTTGTACTCGTAAACTTAATATAACACAGTATCCGCTTATACAGTAAGTTCGATAAATAATTCACTTTCAATCAGTAAAGGAGGTCAATATTTAGGAGCTTTTTTTCCAATATGATCAGTTAATTATAAATTGAAGTTAGTGATCGGTTTTAAATTTAAGAAAGGTCATTCTACTTACGCAGCCAAATTGATGACACGTCCATTTGGATCTTTCCATTGTGGTTGCGTAACCAATTCTGGTTTCGCTGCGTCAACCTGGCAGGTTAGCACCACTGGTTTGCCAACCGCTACCGTTTGTTGCTTCTGGGCCGGGAATATCCTCAGGTTCTGGGCTGAACATCCTGTGGGACGAAAAATCGTATAAAAGTATTGCACTATAACTCAAATAGGTAAGAGTCATGAAGTTTGAAGGCCACAAGTCAAATTCTCTTACTTCAAATTTTTGCTAGAAAAAGTGCCACTAGTATAAAAAATATCTACTTGATACTAATACAAAGATCCGCTATAACTAAAATTCTGTTGTTGTGATAAAAGCTTTGAACGAGTATCAGACCTTAGGGGACCCAGCACAACTCTTTAATTAAGTTTGCAGCAATTTATTCCACGGCACGTGACGGTACTACGTATTACACAGTGACTCTTTCACGTAACTCATACTTGGTCGCCAATTTCATTTGCTAATTAGATACATATTCTGTAGCGTCAAAAATGTATAATCATTATATTTCTAAACTAGATTCCGCCCTGCGGTTTCACCCGCGTTTACGAAGGATCTTATGTTTTCCCGGAATAAAAAGTATCCTATGTGTTAATCCAGGTTATAAACTATGTGTGTTCCAAATTTCATCCAAATCCGTTTCCGTTTAGACGTTTTTGCGTGAAAGAGTAACAAACATTTATAATATTAGTAGGATACAGAGATTGATATTATTTGACTAGCTGCTACATTCGTTTAACGACGAGCTAGTAATTTATAAATAAGTAACGTCCGGAACCGTTTAGTTTGTTAACAACCTACATATTTTCATTTTGAAATCTAAAAAAGACCTCGAATATGATATAGTTTACCGTAATTGATCTCTTGACATGAATTTCAAAAATAAAATTGAAATGGAATAATTATATCAATTCGATTTTCAGCTGTTTTAGGGTCTTTAGTAAATATGAATTACGTACAACAGATTAAATATGTATAAAAAGAATTTTCCAAATCGGTCCAGGCGTCTTCGAGTAATCGGGGAACATACATAAAAAAAAAGATTCCGACGAAATGAGAACCTCCTCCTTTTTGAAGTCGTTTAAAAATAAATACAACAGGACAAATGTCAGTCAGGTTTGCGTAATAGAAGAGCTCCGTACAAATACTAATAAATCCAACTCAATCCAACAAAAGTTACAGACAGAGTCACAACTCTGTAACTTTACGGATCAATTTTGCTTTGTAATGACTACAAGATTTTATGTAGTGAGTAGTCTAGATGTTAGTAATATTTTTATGTTTTACCATAGATAAATATTTGATGCTTGATATAACCGAATTTAAGATAGAGCGGGAACAGAAAACATTGATACAATGCATTTTTGACGAGATCTCTTATAAGGGTTTTGACTGTAATTTTATTAATTGACATGCTTTTGTTTATTAATTTGTAAATAATAATTTAACGTTTGTCGTTTAATTTAGGTACCTACCGACCAAAATTAATCTAGTTGATGAAATTAATTAAACGAGTTTTAAATATGAAGGCAACTTATGTACCATACGAAGACAACTAAAAAAAATCTCACGGAGAAACAAATTATTTTTTCGAACTGTCTTCTAATTGCGTGTAGTCAGTCTCATATAATAACTATATCATTTATATTATATTGTATAGAGCATATAAATATATATAATATATAAGTAATGTTCTTTGTAGTAGGCAGGCGTATAGAATTTTTTACCAACTTTTAAGTATGCAGCCCGCGTACTCAGGACCCTCCGCTTATCCTCGAGTTTTTCTCAACTACTGCGATGGCTGCATTTTATACGATACATCCGAACACAGTATAAGCAAAAAAACTTCTTTGAGTGAGCTTTTTTTTTACATTTTCTTATGTATTCATGAATAATACAGTACCTAATATTTTTAGCAAAGTTTATTACCCTTACTCCACTACATCCTAAAAGTTCTTTTAACAACTTTCCAGGCAAAGCGCCATGTTGAAATCACTTTCCGTAAAACGTATCTAACTGTTCCCCGCGGTTTCACTCGTGTTCCCGGGATAAAAAGTAGAAAGAACAGCTGATATTCCGCCTGCTATCTCTAGGGAGAAAAAAAAACGAATATTCTAAAACTTCTTTCTCCATCACGTAAATTAAACCTAATGACATAAAATAAGGTATAATCTTTATTTAATATAATTTATCCTCAGTTGTTTCAAAAAGGAAATGATCCGGAAGTGTTAATTTATAATCGTTATTTACGTCACCTTGTCATAAAAAAAGTCTATTCTATCTATTTTTATTTTAATAAAACATAATAAATAAGTTTTCAACATAATCCAAAAAATATATCTTTCAATGGACAGAAATACAGTACCTTCACAATAAAAAAATAAGTTTGGTGACATCTTTTTCCAATGTAAATTGGCTGAGGGAATTTGTATTGAGGTCCCATGAGAAAAGTTCTGACGGTATCGTGAAATCTTACAAACACATCTTGAATACAATATATTTAACAAATTTTTATATCACGTTATCGTTATCTTTTCTCTGTAATTTGACGATGACGATAGAAATATTGATCATTAAATGAATGTACCTTATTATATCTATACAGTAGCTTAGCACTATGTAGGTAACATAGTGCTAATTTTATGAGTTTGTCTGTAGGTATATGGAGGATAATATCAAGAACCATGATTGATTTTAAAAAAATATTTCATCAATAAGAATTAATTACATTATTTCTGAGTGTTATAGGCAAATTTCGGGCTAAAACCATAGGAAATAGCTAGTAAGTATATACATAATACAACAGCTACAAACTAAATTATGCATTGAAAACGGAATAATATTTAAATGCATTGCAATAAACAACATTATTTGTTGGTCCCTTGAGTTCCATATGAAATAACAACATACCTGTACCTATCACAAACAGTATTACACAGAACAAGACTCTACACGCCGTTTCACTTGTATGAAAAAATAAGCTTTATAATTGCGCTATCGCATTCAACAAAATATTCTATTTTTTTCATAAAGAACTGTGAGAACTACTTTTAAATCCGCGAAACGATTTTCAAGTTATAAACTAGCTAAGGCAGATAGACGATATGTTATACGATACATATAAAAGGTAGTAGGGACGCATCAAAACCTTAAAGCATGAATTTTACAAGCAGTACCTTGCGGCGGTACCAAAATTTCATCAACTGAACATTGGGGAGGGCGGTGACGAGGGGACAAGTGAAATAAGCGAGCGGTGGATTAAAGGGTTTGCGAAAATTTGTATGCTTCATAACAGTTCTGCGTCCCTCTGCGGTTTTGTATTACCAATTATTTTCATTTAATACGTAACAAGCTATTTTGATGAAGCGTGACGCTAACGTGATACTAAATTGTACGCTTTATATAGGTGTAAAAATTACAAGGGTTATAAAGGTGTTTTTATCATGTTGTTTTAGTTCAAACATAACTGCTGTCTGACTTATGTCGCGATTCCAGACCAGATAACAATATTTATATAGTCTATTTAATAATGAAGATCAACTAGTCAAACTCTATTCTTGACAATGAGCTGTTAAATTGCTCGGCTGTCTTGTCTAATTTGTGTTCAGCGTTAATTCCAACAGATTTTCTTCTTTGGGTTGAACTCGGCCCATTTGTATTTGTTTCAAGTTTGCAGACATTCCCCCAGGCGACGCATCTCCGAGGGGAAGGTGGGCTTAATTAGGAAATAATGCCTAAGCGATTAATCACTATTCCCCCATACGTAGATATATTGTCTGTGTAGACAGTCTTTTGTTTTGAAATCGCACCTAACCCCAATGCAGCGGTCTTGAAGCTGATTTCCAATGGGACGTGGGCAGGGGACGTCTCCGGTAGACCTGAAACTGTCTCGGTTCGTTTCACATCACCGTATTACTATTTGCCTATTGTTACAAAAGTCAAAGGTGGATCGAGCGCTAGATGAGGGTCAAAATTGTATCACATTTTTTATTTTTCGCCCTCAGCCATCACCGTACCAGTAGGTACGTTTTACACAAATCTGAATATTAAGCATTTTTTTAAACCCAATTGAACATGCTCCACGTTGCTGCAATGCCCTAATAGAATTTCAACAAACAAACAATTATACATAATAACATTTGTAACTCAATCAGTCTCACCACCGACAAATCCTCATAAAATATGTATACTCAATCTGACATGCGAATTCACCCCATTTGACATGTGACTCCGTCTTCGGTGAAAAGGCCATAATTGAGGGAAATGAGATAAATTACTCTTGCGGATTGTTTGGGATGTGAAAGGGGAGATGTCTACGCCAGTAACTGCCTGCGGCTGAGGACAGCAGTTATTAGTGGAGTCACCCATATACAAGAACATATTATTATAATGGCTAATTGATTAACAAAAATACCTACTGCACAAAATTGCACCTTTTTATTTAAAGCGGTGGGTATAGTAAGGGCTCACTAAATAGTTGGAGTCAGGTGTTCAAGTGCTAAGGATACCCATTAACCGTGCTATTACTAGCTAAGAAAGGCATTACAGCCATTACAATAAATTTTAATCGTTAAACCTCGCTAAACTTCAGCTGCAGCTCCCAATTCCCCCTAACCAGCATCATTATCAGTTTAGAGTAAGGGTCCTTTCACCAAAAAAATATAAAAAGCCTGATCTCGAAAATTCCCTTAAAAACAGGGGCGTAACGAAGTGTAGCCCACTTAAAACAATAGCTAAATACGAGGGTCGGATACTACGTCGAACTTCCCATACTTAAAACTGTTGGAAACCACTCAATATGTGCTGAATTCGAAGAATTTTTATGGGACTCCTTTATTGCACTGGATATTTACGGCGTCCCATGGGCATAATTAATATGTGGTCAAAATGTAAAGCAGTAAATGCATTTCATATTTAGCTCACAAGCCTATGTATCTACTGAGGGGTAAAATTAGAATAGTAGAAAATTCCTATGCCTTCAAATTTATCTAATCAATGTTTATTTACCAATAGTCCACCCCTTGAAGCTAAGAATAGCTCGCAAATTGATCCAATTTCACCCCGGCCTCCCCCCGTGGACCATTAATTACTGGTTGGTGCCTACCGAGCTGTAAGTATCTCGGTTTATAGCCGCAAACAAACCGACATCATTTCACTACGCGTTTGTCTATTACCGTCCTATAAGTTTTTATGTGTAATTGGCTTTGAAAGAATTTTAATTTTAAAGGAAAATCATAATATCATGTCTATTTAGTAAATATCTGTATCTTCGTCATTATATTATTTAGATTAATATTTTTTTTTATACAAATCTCTCGCTACGCAAAAATAATACGGAGAAAATCTTAATCTAGAATCATAATTTCTCATATCGTATATGCCTTGCGTTTATACACAAAAAAAACGCAGTGCGTAGCTCAATGCTGCTTAAGATATTATAAGTGTCAATTTACAAATGCATTCAAACTAGGTATATTTAATAAATTATTTGTACACAAAAAAATCTAAAAAGTTTCGGGTCGCAGTAGATACAGTGTGTTTAAAATAGACTTTGGATAGCCCTTTAAAATGACGTCATTGGTTTCTACGAGCGAGCTGTTATCACCTACGCACTTGTTACATCCAATTCAAATCGTTTATCGTAGATGAAACCGGTTCAACGAGTCAATGTGCCATTCACAACTATTATCTACAGACTTACGTAAGCCACTACAAACCTATTCAAATTGATAACGAGTTTAAAGAGGATTCCCCTTTGATAAATAAGTCTACCAGTAAATGAGTTACTCTACTCTCAGGTTTGTTTTAGGTGTTATCTATAAAATGTTGGCAAATTATATGTTTTTCCACGTATTTCTCCAAAACTATGAATCTTAATCTGTCACCCAGCACGTACCGGTGCGTTCCGGCAATTCCACTTGAGAGCCAGTTGCCTTCTTGGCATTGTAACAGGTTGGCAACACATTGGTAATACCTCTGGCATTGCAAATGGCGTTAGGTGACGGTAACCACTTACCATCAGGTGGGCCGCCTGCCTGCTTGGCAACCATTTGACATAAAAAAAACAAGAAAACGATTTGCATGAAAAATATCTAAGGTGACATTTTGTAAACTTTCCCCAAATTAAAATAAGTTTCCCCAGATACAGATTTGTCAAAACTATAAACATGACTGAAGTTGCAAATCGTAGTTAATTACTACTAAAATGGACTATAGTAATTTCCCATGGGAACGCAACAAAAAGGTTTCATGAATTTTGAGCGTGCGTTAGTTAGGCTACGAGAAAACATTCAGAAAACTATTATTTACTAAGAAGTAATTATTTTGTGTCATAAATGTTTTCACTAGTTTTCGGTTATTAACATTTTTAATTATTAAATAGTATTATAATTTATGTATTGAACTTAGCTTCAAGTAAATTACGTGGTTGTGTGATTTCTGATATACTAATATAATATTCGATAATTATAATAATAACACTATCGAGTATACTCAAAGGTAAGACACTTCACTAATCTGATTCCATTAAAGTAGAGAGAAGACTTCACTATGCAAACGAAGCACAGGTACTTATCAAGGTACTTAACAAACGAAGCTGCGATACTTGCTTACCTTTGAAAAAAAAAAAAAAGAGTAATCAGTGTCTCGTTACTGTCTTGGTTAAAGTATTGGTTAATTAAAAGTACAGTAGCGTTAAGATTTTCGCTAGATGAGGTTCTTTCATTCGCAATTTCTTGTTGCTCCGTTGTAATCTGGACGGTAAAAAGGCTTTTACGCTAAGCTGTCGCTATAAAATTGCTTGAAAATTGCATCTTAAATCAAACAACTGTAGTTGTGAAACTAGTTACGGGAACTTGAACTTAGGTATGAAATAGACATAGATGGCGTATGACATTTCAGGAAAAACACCTATTATAATATAGAACATTCTTTCAAAATACATATTCTAATTATTGTTATGATAGTATTTATTTTAATATCTAATTTACTCGACTTTGGACAAGCTTATTTTTGTATTTGACCACAACCCATAGGTATTAGGTAAGTGGATAATGATAATGATCTTACTGTATCTCTATTTGTATTTGTACTTATATAGTATACTGTTTTATTATAGGTACAGATTAGTTACAAAGATTATTCGCGTTTTGTTTCTCATTTTATTTTTATTATAAAATCATCATGTCGTATAGATCGTAGTCGTAGGTAGGAACTTAAAATTATTGAATTTTAACAATTATAAGTACTCGGTATAAACATAATAGTTTATGGCACAGTACCTACGAGGACTCGAGGCGTAATCAAGCCTCGTTCATACAAACCGTGCTTCGTTCAGTGTGATGCTGAGTGAAGTGAGTGAGCAACCTCAATCCTTTCTGTTAAAGTTTCAAAGCGGATTCTTACCCGAATGGAATCCCAATTTCTTTTGTAAACGTTGGGAATGTTACATTTAGTTTATTTACTAGTGATTTTTGTTTACCTTTTGTGTCGACTATTTGTATATACTGTACAACTACGGATTTATAAATTAAATTAACATGAATAGATGTACAATTTATATTTGTAAGAAGATGGTTTTAAATAATTGACAATTTATTTTTGATGATCCGCTTTATTTTTATTGAAGAATATTTTCTATGCAAATAAACTATACAGGTTAAAGTAAAGATCGTTAACGGATAAGTTTCATCCCCAAAAGTAGACCCAGATATAATCAGGAATTAACGATAAGTAAAAGGAGATTTGGTTTTAAGTGAATTACACGAAGTTTCTTTGGGTCTTAATTACTGTTAATCACTCTAAAACCTTTTGTTCTGTAATCTCGTTGTTTTCCCCAGGGCAGGATTTAATTTGGGAAACGTGAGAAAATTATAATTTATATACCTTACGTAAATGGGCACTGTGTTTTCCTTAACCCTTTATTGTTTCGTTTAGTTACACTTTATCTCTTGTCCGTCTATTTAAATAAGAAAGGTAAATTAATTATAGCATTAAAGTTTAGATTATGTAATTATGTAGTTTAAATTATTAAGCAAGTTTTACTATTTTTGTCTCCCTATAACATTTTCCTAGATTATTTATTTTATTTTTTCTATCTTCAGTTTATATTTATTTACACTGCTATGCTATGTAAATGAAAGCCTCGTACCTTCGTTCACCGTCTACTACGTAAGGAGTAGTTTATTGGACTTCCCATACTTCTGATGTCACTTAAAACTCGCGTTAGTTATGGCTATGGTTTTCATTATTATCACAGAATAATAGGGCCATTATCAAACACGTGAGTCCAATACAAATCGTAGAATCAAAATTCTTCCCGTTTCTCGCGCTTTTTTTCATCAACTGCGTAATTTTAATCACAATGCTTCGTGAAACTCATAAATAAATATAACTACATCACTATTGCAATCTGCGAGCATCGAGCGAGACGCGATGGCACGTCACCCGCGATTTGTATTCTGTGCCTCGCGCCCAGCGACCGTCTGCCAGATTAATTATCAACCACCTACCCCCATGTTTGCCAATAAGCTAAGCCCGTGACTTTTCAGTATAAATCTTCGACATAGAGCAATTTGAATTTGTGCCACGCTGACTTTTGATTAGAAAAAACGAAGGCGGATGAAAAAATGCTGCAGTGGTATTTGAAATCTGATGAAAGTAATCTGTTATGATATTGAGTGAGTTTTTTTTTTATAACAACAACAAGGTTTTCTTTTTTACGGAACCCTGTCCCACAATAGGGTGACCTGTTTCAATGTGTGTCAATTAGTTGATGCGTTTTTTTATAGAAAGAGTCAAATCAGTTTATTTTCTCGGGAAAAACGAAATCAAAAACGTTCGTTTGACAGTGGATCCGAGCAAAGCGAAACGATTTTTTTTTGTATTAAACGAGCTACAAAAATGTTCGTTCAGTCGCTACACCATACGTTTCAAGTACCTAACTATTATGTTCCGACTGAAAATTAATAAGTTTTCAGATGAATAGGACGAGCATCCCCGTCCTATTCATAATGAAAATACCTACTTACAACATAATGAAATAAAATGTTTCATAAAGCTTTTGGTAATGTCGTTGGTTTTTTATAATCGTTAATGCTCGATTTGCCTCGAGTGAGATGAATGAAAAAACTAAATTCATTATGTATTTTCTATATTATTTACAAAATTATGATTACATATTTGTGTATAGCTTATTGACGTTTGCAACAAAACACAAATAAAAAAAATGGTTAATTAAATTAAAAATTGAATTAATATATCATTTAGATGAGTCGTCAAAGTTCGCAGACAGCAATCTAAACTTTGACAAAACTTGCCAAAATTACTTACTGAATATTATAAATTCCATCGGAATACCTAACCTTGTTATTAAATGTTATCATGAGGTTGAAGACCTCCATTTTATAATTCAAAATAATAGGTAAGATTGAATCCCAGCAAAGATTATCTTCTTTACAAAAATATCTTACAGCGACGAATAAATTATCCAGGCGTTAAGGACAGATTGTTATTATTACGGCTGGATTTTCCCACTCCGAAATAAATGGAGGCCTTTACCTCATTCCACTCTTCCTTGATCTTTGCCTTAAAGGGCCCTTAGGTTACGTATATAGACATCAAGCTCGTATTTCACCTGTAAGTAAATCTAGGTAGAGATTTACCACGACGTCCATTAATAGTACTGCACTTTTCTGAAAATTTTAGTCTCCACTTTACTCAACATCCTGCAAACGCAATTCGAGTTCTTCCTGTGAGAAAGATTTTAGTTACGGACCAATAATAAAGAACGAAATCTCCAGTAAAGTCTCAAGTATAGATTTTGTTCGTTAATAATAAATCTCATGTAAGAAAAAGTACAATTGAGTTATTTTCATCTCGACTCAAAACTTGACTTATGATTGCCGTTCTTAAGAACTATAAAGCTCAGTATATTATAGCGGTCTATTGTAATCGCTAGACTATTATTAAATATTAGGCAAGCAATTTTCAACCTAAAGCCCCAGATTCTGAGTCCCTGACGATCTCATAATCCTCGATACAAAATGGTTTCTCATTGTTATCCGGTCACACTATTTGAAATCAAATCCCGGTAGGCTTTCATCGCTTTAGTTAGCACAAATATTTCGGGAATAGACAATATTCCTACATTGTTCATAATTGCCCTTTGTGATTTGACCCTTGTATCTAATATTTTATAAAGAGTTTCAAAAGTCCGAAAGAAAGGGGCGACTAAACTGCAAGAATATAGTTATCCAACAATTTCTGCTATAATCGGTAAAGTGCTAAGTTTTAAACTTACGGTAAACTGAAGGTAGGTACTTAAAGCTGATCTCTCAGTTTCCTATCATGCACGCATTGTTTGCGGAACGTTTCTCCGACAATCAGGGGTGCACGCGAACGTGCTATAAGACTGCGTTAAAATATTAGAAGCGAGTTTCACGTTGTTTACCAGCGAGAACAGCGTTGATAGTAAGCCCACAGTCGAGGATTACCAAGACAAATTCCAGCTTCCAAAGCCCAGCACCATATTTACACGCCGCTTAGAAAACAGACGCGTATTGCGGCAGCGGTAAATTTATTATTCCGATGTACGACACTGTTCTAATTCAACGGTGTCACAGTGTTCTTCAGTCTCGGAAGTCTAATTATATTTGAAATTCATCGCAACGTTCCGTGAAGCATTTGTTGCGCAAAGGAAATTCAATTAAGAAATTTTACTGACACGTATCAAGACATGAGGCTAAGCCTTTTAGATGGCAAGTTTCTGAACGCTATGAAATTTGAATATAATGATTCTAGACTAAGTTGAGCCATATTAGCAGGTATGCTTGATAGAATTTGTCTCAAAATTTAATAAGCTCAGCAAAATTTCAGCTTTCTCTATATCAAATTCATATTGAATTATTTCTTCCATAAATACTTATATCAAGATTATATTATGATCTGAAATAACATTGTCAAGTGCAATAAAAAATACTAAAAAAACTCTTTACCTTGAACCTGTATAGCCTCCGTACGAGGAAAAAAACACTCTTTTTACAGCTTGCTCGTGAGATTTTTGTTACTGCACTTAATTAGAGAACGCTACAATAGAACGAGTTTGAAGTGAGGTACTATAACAAAGGCAATTTGATCTTATTTTTATTGAGTCTAGTGTTAAAATAAACGCTAAAAATGTATACCTATATAGTTTCGACATAGTCTAGAATTTCTCTTCAAAAACGAACGCTAACGAATAAGAGTGTTCGTTGGCTCGACCGATTTCAGCCTGAATTTTTAATGTGAACATGACCCATATTGCTGGTAAATGTACTTACTGAGCCATTAAGAATTTGTGTGATTTATTATCCTTTTGGGGTCGAACTCATTCAATCATAAATCGAGTGATTTATTTCATGAGGTTGACTTATTTCAAGTCCAATACATTCAAAAAAATAATGTGATTGGTTAAGAACTATTAGGGTTGCAACACTGCTATATTATAGTGTGTATGCGACAAATAAAAAAAACGGTGTACAAAGTAACGATTTTTATATCCGACTCAGGTGAGTCTACACGGAAAACCACGAAGCCATTTATTGTAGCTAGTTTATTTGAAAGCGCCTTGTGTATGACAATAGCACTCGCAGGAAATTGGAAAATTGTGACGTGTCAAAAAAACTTACCATGTGTGTTGGATTCACCGTAGGTATCGGTTCGAAAAAATTCAAATAGTTTCTATGAAAACATAATTGATATTTGATTCATATTCAGAAATCATAATTTGAGACATTTTACAATATCCTACAAATTACAGCTAAATCACTTTTACTACTGATCGGATCGCAAAAACTACTGATCGGGTTTTTTATGAAATTTGGCACATAGATCACACTCTGGAAAAACATAAACTACTTTTATTCTAGGATCGCAGGTGAAACCGCGAGGCGCTGGTAGTATTTTATAACGATGTTTGTCTTTTAGAAATGTGTGTTAGGAATAGACAGCGGTAATGTTACTTGACTGTGGATACATTGAATTTGTAAACATTTCTGAACAACTGACAGTTGACAGGTATTGAATAATGAAATAGAGGGCTAAACGAGACGTGCAATTCTATTGGTTACTACATTGACAAAGATGATCGAAATATCGTGTATCGTTTTCTGAGTAGGCCCTCTGATCTGAAATTCAATACATTTAAGTATTTGTTTATTTGTTTTTTTTTTAATAAAATATTGTTAAAGTGCTTAGTAGAAGTCCATTTAAAAAAAAAACTAATATTTTTTAATGTAAAAAAAACCATGGTATGGCTACAACCTATAAGGCTAAAAACAACTGCAGTCTCTTAGTCCCCAATATGCGTAAATAGTAAATTTTTCTATAAGAATAAAGTTCGTTATTTTATGGATTAGCTAAGATAAATCTTATGAATAGTAACTCTATGTGAGAAGGCTAGAATGACTTTATAAAAATAGTTTAGTGACGTGATCAATAAGACATTGATACTTAGTTATTATTGTTCATCAGCTCTTCATTTCAAATAAGATATTTCATCTCTGCGGGCGTCGCTTCTTACATAATATCGGAATGGAAGTGATTTCTTTAGCGCATAGGTCTGATGACCTGGGGACTGAGGATAGATGGGATATTATTTTTTCAATTTAAAAGTTCACCGCGACTTAATAGCTAGGGTAACGAAGAAAGTTATTTGCTGTGGGCACCCATAGGTGCACCGGGGAAGTGGCGAACCCTTATAATTTTCCAATTATATTTCTCGTCCAATTTTCCGAGGTGTCGCTTGCGGCACTCGTCAAACGCAGCCCTGCGTAGTTTGTAATAGGCACAGGGCACAGCCCTCCCCTAGCGACGGATCTATTTATTACACAGCAAAAGTCAGGTGAACACCAATTACTGTGTTTTTGTTGATTTTGTATGTTTTCATAAATAACAAGCCTGTTGTTGGCGCTTGAATATTTTACGAAAAAATCTGCGATAGACAATTGACAAAACTTTGTTTGACATTAACAGAGCAACACAACACAAGCAAAGAAAAAGTAAGTTAAATACACAAATAAACATAATTAAAAGCATATAAAATAATCTAATGTAAGTATATAGTATATAATAACAAAAATAAAAAGCTCTTCGAAATTAAAAACATATTTAAGAAACAATAAAAAAAAATATTACCATAAAAATAATTACTAATCAAGTCTAGGAAACTATCTCGGAATAAATCGATCGAAATGAAAATAACGGCCATATTGATGCCGTGTTGATAGAAGCCAGTAATCAGTCATGCGTGTACTGGCACAACACAACATAGGGGGATGGGATGAGAACCCGACTAATTTTAGCAGTATCACGGTTTAGCAAACAGAAGCTGTGTTTGTTCGCACATTTCAACACTGAAAGCGATAAATTTAACTGGAAGGATTATTAAAGTATGGTAGTGTTTGTTTGGGTTAAACTTTGCCGACAATCTACATCTGCGTGTCTTTTCATGCGTAGAGAAACAAACTTCTTCGGCGTATGGCATCCCTTTTTAGCCCAAGAGCTGATAGCGAATTTTGAGAAGGTTCTTTAGGCAAGCTGAAATTGCGATAAATTACAATTTCGTCAATTGGCTAATCCAGTCCTGGAAGTCATTTAGCGAGTTAGCGGTTATTTCGCTACTGGGCAGCATATAACATTTGCAAATAAATTAGAAAGAACCTTCTCAAAATTCGTTATTAGCTCTTGGAATATTAGACTTTAGATGTAGTTCTATAGCACTCATTGTAGTGAAGGCAACCAAAAATATTAATATACATAGTAGTCACGAAAATATATCTTAATTCCTTTTCATATATTTTACAAAGATTATTATTATTTAACCGGATGGATAGGCTTGTGATACCACTGAAAATGACAACATTAAAAATATATAGCAATAAAATAATAGCTAATAAATATGCACTCCTGGCAAATGAGTCATCACAATTAATTGGCTTCATAAGAAAGCGTTCATTATTGAACTAAAACAAGCACAATGGAGCCATGATTTAGGCTAATAACTGTAATTTATACTCATCTAGAGGCATTCGCATTAATGAGCAATGAAAAATTACCGCTTGAAGGCGTATTTTTATTACCGACTGAGTAAAAATGATAGCGGGAAATAAAATCCTTAATTTTCTAAAAAAAAAGTAGTAGTGGTGTAACACACCACTACTACTTATCAACTAAGAAATTAATATTGTAATATTATTTCCTAGAACACTTAAATTTTCACATTACGATCGATATATTTTTTGATATTGATTTTCGTCTTAAATTAAAATCTACCCAATGATTACTCACTTACTTAAAAAAAACAATCAGCTATTCAACTTACAGTATTCTGATCAGACAAAGCCACTCGTTAGCAGTCCCCGGGCGCCATTTTCAAATGAATTCTAATAAAGTTAATCGCAATGAGGACCTCCCCTCTTTTTAATTTATTTGTGAAAAAATCTCGAGTTGAGTACAATACTTCACTTTATTGCTTTTCAAAATAAATCGCTGATGTAAAAGATTTTGTTTTCTAGATTTTATATAAAGAAACATCTCACTCTAATATATAAATTACCGTTTCAAAATAATTTAAATACTTACAGTTTTTGTAAGTAAAAACCATTTTATCAAGAAATAATGCACTGGTGCGAGCGAGCTTATTCCACGCACAGCTCTTACAAGGTTGTTCTCAAACCCATAAGCTTGCCAATTATAACTTTTAACACATTAACTTGATAATACCTACTTTATATCTCCCATGGTGTTGTTTCTATAGTCACGATCTGTCGTGTCACGTACTATACAGTAACGAACTGACGCGACTGTGGCGCCCCCAGCACGTGCGGAAGGCTTTGTCGTTATATTAAGCACGTTTTGTGACAGATATACCTATTCTGGTCTAGCCAATCGCAGCATAATAAGTACAACTCGTACGCATTCCGTTGTTTACAAACGAAACTAATTTAGTTTAACTCTATCTAACAAATTTTTTCCTGTCAAATTAGTCCACCTGCTTGTTGCAAAGTGAATTGAATCATCGATCTTTATTGGACTCGAACTCGACTATTTTTCAATAAATGTCCATAGCATAGACTAATTTAAATATTTTCTTTCTTTTTCTATAACTTTTTTAAGAAAGAAACGTGACTTGATTAAAAAATAGTCTTGTTTTTCGAAAAGATGGAGACCACCTTTTATTGATAACGAAGCTATTTATTCATAGACTTCAATACTTGACAGTGTGTTTGATATTTTGTTTAAACTCATGTTTTTAATATAATATTGGAATGCATTCATACAAGACATGGTTATTTCTGATCCCTAAAATGTTTGTCGCAAAAACATATCCTACCAAAGAAAACGAGTAAAATAACATAAAAGGAAAACCCTTTTGACAAAACATAAGTTACGAGTTACTATGATGCAATATGAAAGAAAATCTTAACATAAAAGAGAAAGAACGAATACCTACTGAGCTTGTTAACTGAAACAGGCTTTGGTATCACATGCTAGGAGGCGTTGAAATATTTCCAATATGTCTGCTATTTATAAGAAAACTAGCGACCCGCCCCGGCTTCGCACGGGTTTTCTCAGCTTTTCTGTACATATGCATGTATTATATATACATATAAACCTTCCTCTTGAATAACTCTATCTATTAAAAAAAACCGCATCAAAATCTGTTGCGTAGTTTTAAAGATCTAAGCATACATAGGGACAGACAGAAAGCTGGCGACTTTGTTTTATACTATGTAGTGATATCCTAGTGACACTATCTTTATTTTCAACATGCAGCCTACATTATAAAATAAAATCATTCGAGGCAATTTTCTCTCTGACGTCAATATGACATAAAAAAAGAAAGACAAAATACTTAGTACTCTGATGAACTATAAAATATGAATTCTGTAAATGTTAACGTTGTATTTTATGTTCATTGCTATGATGTTTTACGTAAATGGAATTATCTCCCAGGTACGGAATTAATGAAATAATCTCACTGCTGAAAAGTATGTCTGATGTATTTTAAATGTGGTTTCAAATATTTCGTTCATCGTAAGCCGGATTGTCGATAAAATGGGGCAGTAAATGTAAAATAGGTTGATAATGATTTTGACTACCTATTTATTATTATTTTATTACTATAATTTAGACGAATAATAAATCTGTCGTAAGCATCCATGGGAGTATCTTTACCGAAAACCGCACTCAAGAGCCAGTTAACTTCAAAGTTTTGTGTGCCTACACATTGTCTACTCATAAATTAAAAAAAAAAAAAATTATACATTTGATCATGTTTTTTTAATATAACATAATGTTGTTTTATTGTTTGAATTAGGTAATATTTCACAATTTATTATGAGAATTTTAAATTGATCAATATTAATCAATATTAAAACACTGCAGAAATGTTACAAATACTCCAATAACACCAATCAATTACAAACACATGATATTGTATTCCAAACCCTACTCCGAGTAATTAGGGCTTATTTATGATTAAGTATTTTGCATCAACGTTAACCGCAACGCGTATTTACAAACAGCAAAACTATCTTCATTTATCTCCTGTTCAATCCAACTACACAATTCATAAACAAATCTACATTAAACGAGATTACAGATGACTAAAACACACTGCGTGCAATTTGAGTTGCAAGCGCATACACCTACCCACGTAATCTCTTGTAATGAATTGCTAAAACCCCCTCTCGAGCAGACGTGTGCTAACTATACATGGGCAAGATCGTCCCCTATGAGGCACATATGTCCCCGTGACAGGTCCCAACAGCTCAGGTGGCTTGCCGACGTGCCTAATTTGTCACCCGAGATCAACCACTATCCTAACAGATCATTTCGAACTGTAGTAGTGATGCGCTTCAGATGATTACATTGATCATTTTTACTGTTGAGATAATTACCATACCTGTGATGTCCAGTCCAGTATAAGAATTGAATAACATAGATCTTTTGTTTAAATGAAAAATTAGTGAAATTAAAGGTTTCTAGTGTTAAAAACTACATAATTCTCAAATGTAAATCAACTTATTTCAAAAAATCGCCATGTTGCTGTTTTTTTAAGCCTTCGTTTGAGGAATGAAAGTCAAAACACATCTGCTACCTGTCAGCTTTTGTCACACAAGTGTTTCCTGCCTCTTGAGAATTGCATACCATGCAATATGTTTCCTATCGTATACAAATTTCGAGCATGTTGACAGAATTAAGGCAGACCGTAAAAAAACAAAAAAAACCTATGAATGTAAAAAAAGACTGGAATCGAGAAGCTTAAGTTTTACGTTTGAAGTTAAAATTATTCTATCATAATAAAGTAAATTAAAAATTATTTTAATATTAGTATGGCTAACTCTTTATTATTTTTTACAGTAAAAACCTTCTTGCTACTACTTGCTTGACCTTCGGCATCAGAATAATTGTCAAATAATCAAAATTACCGGTTGAGCTTTATCGGTGCCAATTTATTAAAGTTTTAGTAGAATTTGTTCCGGTGAAATTATGTCTGCAATACGTGCATGAATATTTCAAATTCATTCAGTATTAATAGGGTTTTTCACTGACTGATATTTCAGGGGTTTTGCGTTCTTTTTGAATCATAATTTTAAACTTGAATTGAATGGCAAATAAATACCAAATTATAAAAAAAAATATGCACGCGTTTTTCGTAGGTTTCTGATTTATCTTTTATACAAATAGAAATATAATAAACATCTAGTATATATAAGTTTGTAATAGTTTAGGTTTTTTAATAGTATACTAGGTTGTAGTAGGTATACGTCGGGTGCAAAATAGAACCAGCCTCTAAAAACAAAGGGCTTGGAACAGTCAAGTTTAATCTCCAACAAAATCCTATTTGCGATGCTGATACCTTCCCACCTCCTTTGCAAGATACTAGGGAGCTAAGAAGTACTCTATTTGTTAGGAGATTGTTTCACTTCACGCCAGAAATGTGAGAATAATCTAAAATGTTGATATGCCGTCACGTAGCTAGGTAGGTACATACCGTACGCTGCTTAGCGACTGATATTTTTTGGATTGGATTTGATGCAAAAAAAAATGAAAAATAGGTTAAAAATAAAATGTTCCCCTAAAATTATAACCTCATTATACACAATTTATATGATCATAAAAGCTTGTCGCGAGGTTTGCATAAGTACATACTCGTAAAAGTATTTAAAAAAAATTGGACTCCAATTGTTTATTTTTAATTATTGTCAATAATTTCATGTATCGAATGTTGATACCCACAGTTAATCGATGTTACGACAAAATAGAGGCCATCATACATACATCATAGAGACATAGAATTTGTAGAGATTCAACTTTTTCATTGTATTTTTTTCCATACATTCTCATACTCGATACTTAGTTCAGGCTGAGTTGAATCACAATAAGAGTAGGTGATAGGGTGGGTTCCTAGAATATCTAGAATTCAGAATGGTGGTCAAATAATTCGGTTGTCAGGGGTAACAAACTGCCGGTTCCCAGCGCTGAGTAATGCGCGCCGTCTAATGCAAACTCCGTTAGATCTTACACGTCCATATTATATCACAGGCTTTGTTTATAGATGGTATGTTACTCTCATGGTTTATGGCATAATCTTGATACAGCATACATTCTATAGTTGTAAAAATCATCATTGTTCATGTGAACAATTCTCATGGACAGAAATAAACATTGATATTAAAAATTTACCCTCAAAATTCGCTAAAGCTCAAATATTGCCAAGCAATATAAACCAAAAATGTTAATTTTTCAAAGCTATTAAAGACTTGAAAGGTCGCAAATGGTTCCTACGTAGTCAAAGTAGTAGAGGGAGCTTTCTATTAACTCGAACATGAACAAATACAAACTGAAAGGGGAAGCGTTTAAACAATCAAGAAAGCAATATTATGCGCTATTACGAATCTACCTATCAAATAAGAACCCTTTGTTCATTTTGTTGAGTAGATTTTACAAAAGCTACGGTTTTCTTGCCGGGCAATTTGTATTAAAAATGTTTCGATGACAATCGAACCGTTCTTTTAATCAGATGATGAATATTCCAAGATTCGTCGCAATAAAATCGGATAAACAATCGAAAATTGTACAATTCATTAAACTGAATCCAATTTTAGTAATCTGGCTACTGTTTGTGATTTTTGTATATTCATTATAAAATACATTTTGTCATTCACAGTTAGGTGGAAATTTAGATATTTTTAACTAAGAAGAATGATATACGCAGATCAAAGAAAGTATATTGTTTAATCTCATTTAAAAGCTGAAACGAATTTTCACTGGCTCACGATTATTTCGGCACAAGAGGGTCCGAAAGAGCAGGCACGTTTCCGCAAATAAATTCTAATAAACTTAATTAAGCTGTACCGAGGCATTATCTCTGTCAAATTTTAACTCCCCCAAAATAAAAGCATAAAAAGTTAGCCCAGCGCTTTAAAAGTGCCGACGGAAAAATATGATAAAGTTGTCTACGTGACTGAGCATTGTAAACACTTTTTGAAAACCGAAACAGATGGTAAATCAAACTTTTATTTTCAATCTTCACAACAAAAATGTTGATAAGAACGTCTACAAATACTATTATCAGCTTAAAAGCTATCTTTTATTTTTAATATTCATCGGAAAGTTTTATTCATTCTAAGTAAATGTGTTCATTCAGAAATAATATTTTTTTTCAACGACAGCTAAAAGGGTGGTTGTTACACCAGAAATTCAATCTGGTACCTACTCCTATGGCTTCTTAAGTAAAAGAATAGAGCTTTATTTTTTCCTCGTACCTACGTGGTGATAATTCTGTCAGTGAGCATCTGTTAGAAAGAGAAAACGACAAAAACACGAGGGTTGAAAAGAGACACAAGTAGGGGTAACTTAATCCGCCATTAATGATAACCTCTGCACCTGCGCGTTATTGGCCC
This sequence comes from Tethea ocularis, assembly GCA_963555595.1. NCBI lineage: Eukaryota > Metazoa > Arthropoda > Insecta > Lepidoptera > Drepanidae > Tethea > Tethea ocularis. The sequence goes on along the minus strand of OY741972.1, from coordinate 3,962,433 downwards.
CAAAAATTATGGCCCATAGAGACGAAACGAAACGTTTCTTTGAAATAATAAAACAAGAGCAAACACGTACTGACGAAATAAATTAGATAAATTTATTTAAGTACTAGTCGTCAGTATTAAAGAGTATTTTCACCTTTATTTTGATGGTTAAGTATTATAGACCTTAGATACAGTAGATTGTTTGAGTACAATAAGAATTCAGTGCAAAATATAAGCGGTATATAAAATATTATCTTTACCTAACGATGACCTGATGATGGGTATTGAATGTACAAACCGCATTGATTCGTTTCATCTTACAATTTAATCAGATACAGAAACTGAATACGTACGACCTTTTGCAATGAAATTAAATCAAAGATTTATAGACAGACTAGCTTTCCGCCCCGCGGTTTTACCCGCAATCCCCTATTTTACCTCCTTAGAGGTTGAATTTTCAAAAATCCTTTCTTAGCGGATGCCTACTTCATTATAGCTCTCAGCATGCCAAATTTCAGCCAGCAAGTTCCACCCAGTGGTTTGAGCTGTGCGTTGAAAGATCAATCAGTCCGTCGGTTCGTCACAATTTCCTTTTATATATTTAGATAACCAAACTCTAAGCGTAAAAGTGCTTTTAAACTTGTCAATGTTTTAATGAATCATTAAAAGCCTCTTACATAATAAATTAAACATTAACTTGGAAAGTTGTACTTGTCCTGTATTTTTCTCGTTCCCACAACAGTCCGGTTGTTTGTTTGTTTCTTACCTTCCCGTGGGTGTTTTGTTAAGTAAATCCGGCGGTGTAACTTTTGTTTAAAAACTTCCGCGGTTCCCCTTCCCCCCGAAACTTTACAAAATGGACTTTAAAGCTCGGAATTTAAGCTGCGGACTGTGAACAAATTCAACAGAAACCGTGGGACTGTAGGAAAATGGTGTGAACACGTACAAAATGTTTACTTTTCCCTTTGCGAAGCTACTTTAGGGTGCAACTTAAGTTACAAGCATAAGCGTTTAGATGATTTAGGTAGGTACTACATAAATCACGTTACATAATATGTGACATGTTTATTTTTGCAAAAGAAAGATAGCTAAAATGTCTGTGTTATTTTAAAAATCATATTTAATTCATAAATCAATAACCATCAATCTTGAAGAACAATTTCTGTGTTTTTATTAAAAATCATTATTTAATTCATAAATCAAACCAGTAATCTGGAAGAACAATAAAATTGCCTTCAATATTTTGTAAAGGTCCACAAGGCATTGACAATAACCCTGGTAGATTACTTATTATTTTAGGCAACAACGATGACTGCTTATCATCAGGTATCGATAACCGTCAGAATTACGAATTTTTTGTATATAAATAAGATTTTCTATATTATTCAATACTATGTTACCCGCGGTGACGCCTGCGTACCTGATACAAAATATAGCACTCAGGGCAAATGTAGCTTCTTATTAGTGAAATTTTTTTTTAATAAGACTCAGGAGGTAAAATCGCCATGCAAATAGATTTCAAATCGCTATCTTCGTCGCTTCCTCTTCTAACTTAAGACATATGTAAGACAACGAAAGACGGGCGGGTGGACTTAAGGACTTTTACTGTTATTGTTATTTGGACTAGGAATGTTTGCCATTCTAGACTGCTAGGTGCCGGGAGTATAGATTTCAAATGCATTTCTTTCTGTTTGATATTTACAGGGGATTTTAAAGTAATTTCTTCGGCACTCAGTTTTGTTTGCCAGTTTCTTTTCAAGTATAGAGATATCGTTATAATACTATGTATATTGTGTTTTGTTCTGTTTACTGATTATGATGACGTATTTGTTATTATATAAGGCTTCTCGATATCGATTTTCTTGTCTGGTAGGTTTTATAATAATGTTGCGAATGTTCTGAGGTTGACTAAAACTTTTGTTCGTAGAAAGCTATATCATATTACTAGACTTACTGAAAATGTTTGGGCAAAAATACTTATAACAAATATTTCTTGCCAACTTCAAAGATTAATTTCCTAACATCCTCCATGTTTTTTGTATAAGATTTTGTATGTTTGCATGCGCTTATCTCAGGACTACCAAACTAAAGCTAAAAAATAATTTACTCAATAATTAAGACTTAGATAAGGGACTTATGATCGTTAGAATGTGATTATCACAAAAGGTAAATTAAACAATCTGGTAAGAAGCTCAGCAAGGCATTTTTTGGCAATCTTTACAATGAATTAAAGTAAATATTAAAATAGAATAGAAATAGTTTACAAACTAAAAATATTCTTGTCTTCCATGAACCGAACCACCTCAAAGTAGGTTTTCGTCTACCAGACCTATTAGAAATTTATTTAGTAAACATCACAGTAACGCGAGTACGTTAGGGTTCCAAAATTAATAAGTAGGTAAATATTAAGCGTATAAAGATATTTAGGTATAAAGTAAAACGTGACTCATCGAGACAGCTCATTAAGTAGTCAATGTCAAGATAATAATAAGTAGGTACGTCAAGCTCTATTGTCCATTCTCTGTAATCGATGCCTCCTACATAACATCTGTTTTCATGCTACTTAATTATCAATTTGTACATAACACTAACATAATTTATAACTTTTGTTACAATTTGCTAAAAAAAAGTTAGACAACAAATGTAATGAAACATTATCTCAAGGTATATACCTGCTGTGTGGGAGCACCTTTAAATGATTCTAAGAACAAGGGTTGAGTAAGAGTTTTATAGTAATATTGCAGGTAATATTTTTAACTATATTAACAGCTTCATTATACGAAGATATCGGCAAATAGTTCAATATACATAAAATGTTACCAGGTACAAAAACTTTTTAAATTGCCAGTGTAATTCAGAAATCAGTTTACGCAAATCGAAAGAACTTAGTCATGACGTCTACAATTACATTACTACCCTACACAAAAAAGTAGACACCTAATAAATAAGCATATAAAATACTGTAAGTACATTTTCAAAATAAGTACGTAATAAGTAACTTATGAATAAAGACCCAACCCCAGGAGTTCACAACTTCAATTTGCGAATACGTACGCTCATCTAATCAAATCTAATCCAGTTAAAACTTTTCCAATAAGCTTCCCCGTTGCATTCCTTTCCTTCATACTGATCGTTAAACACAGTTATATAAATATAGAGATGATGTGACAAGTTACATAACGACGAGGAGTTATGGCATCAGATGCTCAGATGTTCATATATGGATATTTTACGTACTGATGGATACTTTCCAGACTGATTTTTAAGTGCGAGCGTACTATAGGTAGGTATGTATCTAGTAGATAATTCATATTGGTCTTCTTTTACGTGATTGTAACATGTTAAAAGCCATATTTTTATTTAATGAGCTTTATCTACATACCATAAATTAATCACAATAATAAAATCTATTTTAATTAGTAACTTTTAATTTTGAAGAGTTTGGTAAAGACGCAAATTCCTCTTTCATAAGACTTAATTTTCCCGAGCGTCTGGTCGCACCATTTAACTAATGAGATAAATCTTTTACCGCGGGGTGATTTTTACCCCAAACAAGTGAGCAAGTAATCTTTCAATCTTTTAATGACATAAGTTCGGGAGAGACGCCAGTGATTGTCGGATTTTTCGGTCCAATCGCGGGATTATAATAAGAACTGATGAAGTTTTAGATTAGGAACATTTTGAGGAAAATATAAACCGAAAATATTGTCGCTCTATCTATTTTCCTTCAAATTGCTTTTAGTTTTAATTAACTAAAAGCAATTTGAAGGATTTCAAACAATTTAATATTTCTAAATATACCTATAGTTAGTTAGGTAAATAGACCCAGACTCGGGACAAACAGATATGTCCAAGCACACAAAATGTTAGGTAATTCTAGGATAGGAATAAAACCCAGGACCTGCGGCCACATAATTTAAGTATATCAAAACACAGTGACGTTTTGGTAAATAAACAAAACAAAATTGTTGAAGAAAAATTTCAAATTTAATCTAGCGACATTACAGACCGCGGTAGGGGCATCATCAGTCAAACATTCCCCTAGAACAACGAAAGCAATGGAATAGAAACGATCAAAATTGTAATCCATTTCGCGTAGATGGCTCATGAGATAATAATGCTAAGAAATATTTCTCCCGAGACCGACACACCATTCTCTTTTTAGGGTTCCATTGTCAACATTTATAACGTACTTCGGTTTATTTTGTATGTTTTATTCATCTTCATCCGCCTCGCTGGTTAGCATTTTGGTAATATAATGCGATTATATAAAGATGCCTTGTATACAAGTATATATGCATTCATAATGGAAGATAATTTTAGAAATATCTTCTTATAATCTTATGAATGCATAATAAGTGTCTAAACACATGAGTACCGCGTTTCCTTGTGAGGATTATTTCTCTTCTGTGGCAATAATTATCCTCTAAGTAAATACCCTGTAATTTATCTAGTTTTTGTACGCATTCATAGGAAAAATATGTAGATTAAATCACAATTAGAATGTAATTACCAAGTAATAAAAATCCAAACGAAACTAGATTATCTATATTAGTGACATAGATAGATTACAGTTTACTTATAGGCACTAGTTTCCATTTATCAACCGCACGAATAAAAGTGAATGATGTAGTAACATTAAGTATGGAGGTCTTCATCGTCACCTCGTCGTTTTATTGGAAGTGAAAATTCCATTTGGCAAAATTGCGTGAGAAGCTGTTGGTCATTGACCTAGAAAATGGGATTCATGTCTCCTCAGATAATAATTTATCATTCATCGTATGTGTTACTTTTGGTGATATATGGGCCTTTTTGTAAGTTAGAACTGACTTGCGGAAAATATCTAGACGTCAAAAAATATTGTAATTGTACCTAAGTTAGTAGGTACAATTATTTTGAAGCTATGGGCTGATTAGCTTCTTTTATTTCAATCAGAAATCGATAAAGATACGAATTTTGATAAACAAACAAATCATCATCAAATAATTAATTTGAAAATCTGTTTTCTAAAACTCCATTACGAAATTAATTACCATCTGAAACCGCTGGCAGCGGTAACGTGACTCTATATAGCTTCCCTGGTCTCCCTTTTATATCCATTAATTTCATTCTTACGGGATCAATAACTGTTTACATTTAATAAAGGGATCGATTCTCCGACGACAACGTTTATTCGTTTAGTAAAAAGCCCTTTTGCAATCGTCTCGTTACTTTACTCGAGTGTATTCGTTTAGAGGGGACGAGCCACTCGTGAATATTACACTTATTGTCACTCACAGCTCATTTGAATTTGGAAATCAAAAGTTTTACGTGTGTGTTAAGCCGTGTAGTGAAGTTATAACAATTTTGATACTTGATTATTGTGAAGATTTATTGCGGTTTATTTGTGTATGACTAAATCTCATCGTAGTAGATAAGTGACGATGTAGACAAAAGTTATAAGCATAGAAAGCCTATAAATTAGCTCTTATAAGCTTTGCCGGAAAAAATATCGGATTGAGGGTTGCCAAAAATACAGATTTTTTACGGCAAATCGCCATATTTCCTTTCAAAGAATTACTTTTAACATTGATAAGATAATTAATTCCATTTGAGAAAGGTATAAAAGCCCGGAGATTTTTCGTAGATTCAATTATAATTTAATTAAAGCGACCGATATTTAAACATTTTCATTTCTGTGATATTTTGTAAGTAATCGTATAAATTCGAAAATAGCTTATTCAGCCAATTATGTCTATAAACGTTTTATGAACATTCATTTAAAAGCTTAGTCGACGTTGATCTCCATGAAGATTAGACTTTCTGTATAAGCTCTTTACCTAATTAATGTAGTCCTTTGACATTCAGAAATTTTAACGGTTATTTTATGCGCTTTTAGTTGTAATTAAGGTACACGTTTTTAACATAAATTAATACATACATATATCTATTGACTGAATTGAATAGAAAAAACGTACCTAATAAAAAAACATCCATATGTTATCCATATGTATGGATCTTTTCAATATATTTACGTACATATTATAATTGTTTGAAATGGTATTTTTCAATCTTATATAAATAGAAAGCAACTTAAAATTATTTTTGCGTCGATCGTTTTTTTTTTAAATGTACCTAAATGAAGTCATAGTCTAATTTAATGATCTCTTTAAGCACACGCATGCCTTTCTTTTTAAGCTTGTGGTGAACGATTAACCTTAATATCTGGACAATTATAGTTATGTCTAATGATTAACATTGTGGTCTCTTGTCAACTGGTAAACCACTAAGAGCCTTGTACTGCAAATATCAAATTAAAAAACGATTAGGTGTTCTGTCACTAAGTACTTCGTGGGAAAATAGCATTTCAATAGAACTTAAAGCAAAGCAATATACAACCTGTAATAACTATTGTAGTGTCATACTTGTATGGAATATCCCAGATTTTCGTAATCTTTCCCAATAAATATAAGATAAGGTCAAAATTAGGTCAAGGGAGTGTTATGAGGAATCAAAGGTTTTTCCGAGCAATAATTCACTATATTATTATATACACGAACTATAGTTATGATAAAATCATATAACAAAAAAAAATATTTGTCAAAATTCCAACAAAAGCAGACGGATGTATGTTACGAAACTAAAAACAAAGCCACAGAATAAATTAAAAATGTAAGCATTTGAGCATGAGCAATGCAAAAGAGCTTTAATAAACTAATTGAATCTTCCTGTACTCATCGTCATGTGCTACCAGTATGTTTTATTGTGGGCTCGCCTTTGTTTAAAATTATATATACTTAGCGACTTAGCTTTTTAAAATTATTAATTTTATTTTCAACTAGCTGTTGCTTAAATAAAACTTGTACCATGGTTAACCAAGTAAATAAATAAATACCTACATATATTAACAGTAAATTATGTTTCTAACAACCCATATTGTCATATTTTCTAACAACAAAATAAGTATTATATAAAAAATATACGGCATTTATAATATTTACTTATACCTAAAGACAAAATATACAGATGTAAAAGCGAAAATATTTACTTACTAGCTCAAAACAGAAAAACCTTGAGTTTAGATAAAATAGTTATAAATATATTTTTTTAAGCCATAATAAGAATTGTATGTTCTACCGTCAATTATATAAACTCTATAATGTCAATTGTTAGTAATTCAAATCCGTTTAAAATACTTTATTACTTACAAAATTAGTTTAACTTATTTTATGCGAAAAGAAATGTACTTATAAATTGAAACCACATTTGAACGGTCGAATGTTCCAGACATGTTTGCATTTAAACTGTGTCGTGTTCACGGGAATTGTGGACATTGAACGCTTCGTAAATTTCGTGTGGGATGCGATGACACGTCAGAGTATGTTCAAAATTGTATGTAGCTTATATTAATTTATTTATTGCTATCATAGGTAAGAATATTAATCCAGAGAAATACTCATACATTAATCAGTTATAGGTAGTGATCATCATGTGAGGCATTATGAAGCGGATTCTGGACACGTATTTCTATGTCTGAAAGTGTAGTAGATATAGAAGCTAGAATATATAATTAAAAAAACAATATTTACGCAGATGTAAGAATAAGCGTCATCCAATTGATAGAATTCAGTCATCTACACTAATATAAACAGGATGGTTGTTTGGATGTAGTGAAGATGTAGTGTTTTTTTTTAATTATTATGGCACAACTAATGTGTGTAGACATAATTGCCTGAGTAGGTACTTTTCATCTCAATAATGCGAAACCGCGACAAACAGATTTTCTTATTAGTTACAACAGTGACCGTCACCAATTGATTCAAGCCGTCACCCAATCCATAGAATTTAATAAGTAGGTAGGTATACTATTTTCGTACAACATAAGTATTTCATTCACAATGTTATGTAAAGCAGCCTCGATTCATACATTTTTATTTCAAGTCTCGCTTCAAATATAATTTTCTAAGATGCATCTTTCTAGCAAATGATTTCCTCGATTCATTCAAAGGTGCCAGTCACCTGTCGAGTCCATCAACAATCAATCTTACCGGATTCGAAGTCGTTGCTAATGGAATCCAAACTGTGACAGGGAGACATTCGAAATACGTAATTAGTTAATTTTGTTCTCTTTGTTTTGATAAGATTTTTTATATAGGTAAGCTGGGTTTGGCTACTAGAAAGCACGTTTTCCTAGAAGAAACCTTAATTAAAAAAAAAACAAAAGATCTAATAATATATTTACCTTGAAATTGTTTATTATATGTAAGTATTTGTACATAAATGAAAGCCTTCGTCAAAGCAAAGTTCCATTTATCGGAATTTTATCTCCAATTCCGACATGTTACCTATGATACTTCTGTCAATAAAACGGTTATAGCCAATTAAGCGATCACGATCAAATTCAGTACGGAAATCTCAATGAGCAAATAGTAAAAAAACCGTAAAAACATAATATAAATAAACATTAAAGCTCACGGGTGTGCGAATGTAAACAACGATGGTTTCTCTAAACAATCGGTTTTCGCGGGTTATTCGCAAATGTTCATCGATTTTACTTATACTATTACGGAATACCTACGTACAAAATTCACTCGGGAGTCGGAACCCGGTTCCCGGGTGTGTATTGTACATTTCAATTAACTTGTTGAATATAAGCTTAGAATTAACGCTGTTGTTGAATTTCAGTTATGTTCAGTTTAAACAAATTTTTGGCGATAAAGACATTTACGCAATTACGTTTATTTATTAAATGTATCGTACTTTAAGCATACTATTTTAATATTCTATGATAATATCACTAAACTACTGACTGTAAAATATTAAACGCCAATAAGTATAATTATTTTAGAATAGCTCATACCTAAGTAGCTAGGTGCCTGAAAATAGCACTCGTGCAAAAATAGTGTACTATTTCCCACAGCGGAGTTCCATTAGGAACGTAAACAATTTTATTTGTATCAAGTTCAATGACTTTATATTCGTACCTACCTGGTTTGTATTTTTAACATACCATTGATGTGTATTATCAGAAAATTATAGTAAGAAGCTTCTTAGGTAGGTGCCCTAGTTTTCTCACAGTCGCCAGGTACTCTAGCGTAATCCAGAAGTTGCATTTTCAGATCCAATTGCCTTCTACGTTATAAAGGTAAGCCAATGGGTAATTTTCCACTTACCACCGGTTGGAGTGTCAGGCTTTTGACGGAAAAAGATATTCGATATAGAAATAATTTTGCTGTAGGAACAAATTACTGATACCTGTTAAAAATCTATAGAAGCTCTACAGAATATTTAGTCAGTACTTTTAGATTTAATTAGTATCTTACTGCACTAAAGATGCTTAAATCAAATTGATAGTAAATGAACATGACTTTAAAGATTAATTAATAGCATTTGAATTAACAGTAAGAAAATTCAGTTAATGTTTTTGTACGAAAGCGCGATAGTAATCGCAGTAATCAAGCGGCACAAAGGCGAATCATTAATTATATCGAAGAAATGGACAACAAAAACATTTTAGCTGCCTCCACGACGACGTTCTTACCGGCTGAATCTTAATGCGTTCATCTGAATTTCAATGGATGGAGACGCGTCACAAATAAACGACTTAAACTCGTTACCTACTTTGTTTACTTTAATATACAGCTCATTGATTCTTACGATTTCTGTTTATTTTTCTAGCAAACTACATATACATTGTACATATCGAACTAGATTTTATATTAAAGAAGAGAAATATCGATAATTATTCACAAATACCAAAACATTAAGGTATATAAAATAAAAAAATATACGACTATGTAAATAATATATAAACTTTTTTACTTTTTCGTGTATTCTAATTGTTTAAGTTTTTTCCACGTTTCACAGTTGGTTAGGAATTATTTTATAATCTAAGATATATATTATTGCATTTACTACAATTTATTGATCGATACCATTGGTAAACATACGCTGCATTACAAGTCATGTCAGTCAAGTTAATTGTCCTATATCTACGTATTCATTCGGCACAGTCATATCACAGTATACATAGCTTATAAGACATATCTAACACAATTTAAGACTCCCAATAAGTTGATACACTGTAGCTTTTGTAAAAAATGCTACTTACTTTCATGAAAAAAAGCCTTTAAAAATTCAATAAGTACAAAGTACACATTGGTTGGTATATTTGATTTTATTTTATTGTCATAACATACAGGTGGTCACTATTTATTATTCTTTATTTGCCATAAAAAGCATACGCGACGAATACGCGCGGCTGACACGGAAATATCCACCAATAAATACGTTTTTTTTTTTTGGACGAAACAAAACACGACCGCTTGTCACGGGCAGTACGTGACAAATCGTTCGATGCCTCGTTCATCAATATAAATTCAATAGTTTAGGGCACACGTGGAAATGAATGAATCGGTTGTCGACTTGTAAGCTTGTAGGTATATAACGTACAAGCTTCTTTTTTGATTAAAACTACCAACGTAATCCGTAAATTATTAATTAAAAAAGATAATATTGTAAATTATTAATTAATCTAAATATAAAAGAAAAACGTGACTGATCTATCAACGCATAGCTCAAGCGAAGATGAAAAAAGAAATTTGTCGCACAGATACTATGAAGTAGGTACCTAGGCATCCGCTAACAAAGGATTTTTGAAAATTTGATAGAGGATCGAAGGTGAAACCGCGGGCCGTAAAGCTAGTACAATATAATCAGAATGGAATATAAATAGAATGTCAAAGTACTTTTACAATATTGAATTGAAAATTAAATATTTTATGCTCACAAAACATATTCAAGAAAATCACGTATATATTGCTAGCTGTTAAATAAGGTCTAAGGGCAATGACTTACTACTCAAGTGAAAAAAGCCCTTAAATATAAAATCCCCCAAAAAATGCGTAATTCTTGAACATCAATGAGCCCACCTTGACAAGTACAATAGCGCACGACAACTTACTCACAAAAGAAGGCTCGATATACCGAATCATACCACAAAGACCCTCGGAAGCCACTCGATATCCGTTCCAATAAAAACCGGATATGGCCGGATACAGCCGGATACGATCACCGCAAAACTCCACGCAGTACTGAATACTCTTTTGTGCGTAATAAAAAAATCTATAGTAAAAAATCTAAAGCGGAGATCCAAACTTTTTTAACGACATTTTTTTGTATCACTCTTAATTTTTTATAGTTGAACGCGTGTTGTTATTGTCATTGGAGAAAAAACTGTGAATGATGGATTTAACAGTGCTAATGACTAAAGATCGTTGACGTTCACACGATTCTCAATAACTATGGTGTTAAAAGGTAAACGACAAAAGTATATGAAAGGCTAGTTCCGCCCCGCGGTTTCACCCACATTCCCTAGGGATCATAAGTTTTACCGGGATAAAATGTAGCCTAGATGATATTCCATAGTGTGATCTATTTATGTGCCAAGTTTCATCCAAACCCGTTAAATTATTTTTGCGTGAAAGAGTAACAAATATCTTCAGATCCATCCTTACATCTATAAAAACATTGAAATTTATAATATCAGTGGAATGATCATAGTGCTAACTACGAGTATAAGCTAAAAAACCCGATAGCTACAGTAAATCAACTTGTTTTTTTTTACACACGTGCGCACCACAAAGCCATAATAAGAGCGCAAATTATGAATGTAGCGCACGAACCATCAAGCAAACAAATAACAAAGCTCACGAAAACGAAAGTCGAAGATCCGTCGGATACTAAGGCCAAAATACACAATAGTAAGGCGATATGTCCGGAGGTTACCAAACAACCAACCCCAATAGAAAACAAATTGACATTTCAATGGTAGGTACCCGCCCGGGGGCCGACCTATTTGCAATTCAAAGAACCACTCTTCAATAACAAGCCAACGTATGGAAATAAGTGCGTTTTGAGAGAAATCTGATTTCTGAACGTATACATATTATCAGGGAAGAGTATTATAAAGTAGGTAACAGTTATACGAGTTTGTTTTCATTGCAATCTCTATTATAAAATCCCTACTTGCAAAAGTGTGTGTTGTTTGCATAGGCCGGATACTTTTTATCCCGGAAACGTGAGGAAAAGCACGGGACGGAATCTAGTACTAAAATGAGATAGAAAAACCTTACAATGAAAATAATTCAAAGATTCCCATCCAGGACAAACATTTGTGTGCATGAACATGTCTGTTTGTCCTGTGTCTGGGTGTAATTCTCTATATAAGTATGTATTTACTAAAAAAAAAGTAGTATATAGTACAAGCTCTGCTTAGTTTGGGATCAGATAACCGTGTGTGAAGAAATGTCCCAGGATTTATCCAGGATTTATCTATAAGATGCGATAAGATTTTAAGGCGATGATAGCTCAGTGATAGTGACAGCACGGTGTTTTGGAACTTTGCAGTAGATACCTTGTATTTAAAATCACTAGGTTTAATCGGTTTAGGGTGTGCGTGCGTTTTCTAGAAATCAGTAAGCGAATTTGGAGTAGGTACTGTTTAATAGTTAAAAACACATATATACCTACATACAGATTTACGAACTCTCATAAATACTATCAAAGTAGTAAAAATGTTGTAAATAAATACAGACGTAGAGTGAGGGAATACAAAGTATACCGACCACAAATTACTGAGAATCCCTGTGGAGCTAACGCGCCCTCCGCTGGCTAATTCTAAGACGTAGGATAGTTTAATAAATAAATATACATTAAACTTTATCTAAGAACTATTTATGTATTTATTTCTGCTGATATAAATAGAAGTTGGAACAATCGGCCAGTAAAATACTTTTTCTTATAGGTACAAACATCGGTACCTCCCCATTTAAATAATAATGATAAAATCTTGGATATTTGTTATTTACACTACGTATCTTTTCGACAAAAATTTTTAATACGAACTGTGCACAGTTTTTGAGTTTGACATCCAATAAATACTTTCCGTCACGGAATCTGTGTGGTATTTCTCTTTTATAGATTTCAATGTATCACTAAAGCTTTGACTTCTCATTAACTAGAGGGTTTGCCCTCTTGTCTGTAAATTCCTAAATAATTACGCATCAAAGTCAATGCCCCTTATTCATTTTAGGCCCTATAAGGGCATTTACAGAGGTCAAAGCTACAAACCGTAAATACTTATACATTCCCGACTCGAGAATCCAACCCATAAAAAACTCAAGTTGACCAATGTTCCTGCTTAAACTCATTTCTCAGTCATGCCAGTTATGGTCGTTACAATTGACTCTTCCTCCGGTTGGCTCGAACAAGGACGAAAAAAAAACTATCCCATATAAATCTCTTCATCCGAAACGGATGAGCTCAATGATGACAACTAAAATTAAAATCATCTGGTATCCAGTCACTTGCATACCAGATGATTGTCAATATATCTTTCAAAGGCGGTGGTAAAAAGAAAGTTTATGTATTACGTCATTCCTTTATTTTCGATTGATTGGATCAGGATTAATAATCCAATCAATAAAGAAATTATCTTTCTGCTCTAACTTTTTTTTAAATATAATGAATGGATATAATGTAATGTGATTTATTATTATTTACCTATCTTAAGATAAATTTTTAACTATAATGTTTATGAGTATCTATAATTTTATTCGAATTTATATTTCCTTCCAAAATTTATAATGTTAATATTATCTATGAGTATATCAAGTTATGTAAAAAAGGAAATGAATTCCGTTACGCTAACAAAAAAATATTACATTAAAAGTAATGCCTTCTGGAAAAAGGTCAAAGAGAAAGTAATCTAATGTATGAATCTACAAATATTTTTTCGCATGCTAAAACAGCTTTACTGGATATTCTATCACTCTTATAAAGTTCACTCAATCAAACAATAATGACGGACCTAATATGTTATGTAAGAAGATAATAATATTCAATTTTAGTTTCCAGGAAAACTTCACAAATGTAAATTGTAGCTCTCGATTGAGTTTCAGCTGAACTTTTTACTAACCGAGCAAGTTGTACTAAGTAATGCATTATCTTTTTCTCGCTTAAATTGTTTTAAATCCTTATTTTACTATGTATAGCCTGTGTTTGACCACAATCTCACTTTGGTAAGTGACGATGTCGTGTTAGTGGAAAGTGCAGCTGTCGGAACACTGGTTTGGTGCTTAGCGACAAATTTTCAACATGAGCAAACTAGGCGGACACTACAAAGTACTCCAACGTGTTATGGTTTCCTTACGATGTTTTCCTTCACTAAAGCTCAAGCTCATTTAATGAAAATGCGACTTTCATCTCGGCATTCGACGTCACTACCACTGAGCTATCATTTCCTTACCTAATATAATAATATGGTAATTTTAAAATACAATTTCAAATAAGCTAGGAAAGAATTATCCCTAAAGAGATAATGCCTAAAACCTATCGTCGATAATAGGGTCTACCCTATTATCGACGATAGGTTGTAGGCATTCAGTCAGTCATCTATGACTGACTTATCAAATCAGCTACTCTTTAATTAATGTCAAAACGATCGGTTACATGGAATATTGTATGAAATACTAAGCTATGACGTCATCGTTTCACAGCATCAAATCTACTCTTAGTGGTTCTACTGGTAATTAAAAATCATAGAAAGCATTCAATGTACAACATATTTGATGTTTCCGCGTGTTTTCAGATGTTTTATGCATTGGTTAGTGTTTGGTCATTTATTTTTGACACTGTCATCTAGCCTATTATGCAGTTGCAAAAGTACAATGTTGTACACGCCTCAGAACATTTTGTAGCCTCAATTATTTACACATGTTCACACAAGCGTTAGTGATCCGTATATTGTTAAATACTTAATCCGATATTACGAAATCTTACATCTGCGCGGTCGACATTGCGTAAGAATGAACAAGGATAAAAAATAATATTCCAAATACCCTCTACATGTGTTAGTCACGTTGTTACAAAAACAATAAAAATCAATTTAATGTTTGGTCATATTTTGTGTGCTCGAAATGTGCGACATATTTCTTGGTTAACAACATGAGAGCGTCGTAAAGTTACTTCGTGCGATCATGCTACGCCATTTATGACTTCGTGATATATTTCTTTTACTTTTACTACGTATGTACCTATATAGGTCTGTGTTTGACCACAATCTTACCGTGAGAAGTGATTTGTGATCGAATATGGTAAGCTGCACTTGAGAGCCAGTTCCCTTCTAGGCTTTGTGTGCTTACCACCATCGGCCAAATCATCACTGAACACGATGAGATTGTGGTGAAATACTGTCTATACGTAGTAAAATATAAGAACAAGCAAACAAAGTTTAGAAGGAATACTGCCCCTTTTCTGGAACATGCCGGTAGATTCTTAGTGACAGATTTTCGACTGAGGATGGCTAGCCAAACAAAGTATATATACCAATTTCCTCATGATGTTTTCTTTCACTGAAAGGTGAAGCGTCTAAAATATTCATTGTTATTGTATTTTGACATGGTACATGTATCTTTGATTGCCATGTTATAAACATAGGTGGCAAAAAAAAATTTACACCTGCTTCTTTGTCTTCCCGCCTAAATTGTACTTCAATTACAGTTTGTTTATTATTTCTTGGGAGTGAGAGTAAACATTTAAAAAGAAATATCAATCTACAGTGTTGAAAACTTAACAAAACTAAATATCTCAATCAACGAAATCTTTCAAACGCACATTTCGTTAATTGCCTTTTAAAGTATGTAACTGAAACATGTGCATAAGAATGTGTATTTCATTCAATGCGTTCATTTGTTACGTTGCATATTAAACAACCACTTTAGTACTGTGACGTAATCGAATGAGTTCGAATTGAAAATAGAATCGTTCTTTGTTCAAAAAATCGTTAACAAACCCTCTTCTTTCTTTTAACAATAGAGCATTGACTTTGGCAGCTTTACTAGCGCAAAACTAGTTCTGGCTACTAATTTTAGGGGAATCAAATTAAATTTTATTGGCTGTCAAAACAACAAAGGTCCTTTGTTTAAATTTTCTTTTATCGTTTGTTTTCAACGACAATATTTCACCAGATTTATTTATGTTATTAAAATTTGGGGTAATATAATTGAAATCTTAACTAAGTAATTCAAAATTGTCAGCTAGCGTACGATTTACGAAGGATGCATTAATTAAAACCGTTTGAATTCCTAATTCAGCTTGTATAAAAATAAGGGCGGTTACAACATCCCGACCAGTAATATCCTGCGGCAAGACACTTGAACTAATAACGAGAAATTTATTACTAGCTATTTATATTTAGGCGCCAAAACTATGCAACGGTCGCTAGGTTATCGTGGAAGTGCGGTGAGCTTTATGAGATTTATTTTTACGATACGAAGTAATTTGTAGTGTTGTTTGACGCAGGTAGGTGTAGGACGCTATCTAAATCGTGATATTCTTGGGTTAGTCGATAGATTAGGCATAAGTAGGGTCTCCTCTTGAGCAAGTAGAGATATTACTTGCTCAAGATTTACTGAATGGTGAGTGTGACTTTTATTGATCAGATTTTATAGCACAACGAATCAAAATTCATATTTTAAAACTTATCAGAAATTACTTACTTATATTACACTTATAAGAAACGTTATTATGATTATTACTTTAAAATGGTTTAAAGCTCGTTACGTGGAAGTGGAACTCTTTTAGAATATTTAAATCTTGATTGATTTATGTTTATCACCTCAGCATAATCCGTACCTGAAACAAAATAAAGATTATTAAATTAAATCAACAAGCTTGAAAAAAAGATGATTGATGTTAATTTCATAGTAGGTACTGCCAACGCTACTAACACTTAATCATAATGAATGACAAAATTAACACAAATAAAAACAACTGATTGATTCATTTATCAATAACTAACAGATAAAGACTAACATTCGCAACGTTAATAATGAAGGCACATGCCTATTTCTACAAAGAAAAAAACAATCTTGGCAAAATTCCAGTGTCTTAGTCTGGGATCAAGAGATCGTCGATCCAACATATCGTCAGTCGGTCGGTACCCGCCCTTAATAGTGTATCCAAACGATTTGCAGAGTTTTATAGCGATTGACGAGTGTCGATAAGCTTGCCCTCTACATCCCATCCAATTACTTACATCGAACGAGCGGTGCGTGAGGCCATAGCTTTATCTAAATTTCATCTAAGAAGTCGCAGAATCAACCCGCATTTTCTGATAGATCTATAGATATAATAAATGCAACGCAATTCTATTTTATATCGACACGATAAACGTAACAGGGACAGTTGATACTATCTCTATAACGCTCTAGTATTGACTTCCAATGGAAATGGTATACATAGACAACACCATTATCTGGTGCTCTTAAGATGTAAGTTCATTTGATTTATGATATGTTTTCTCTTCCATTCAGTAAATCTCACGAAATATATGTTGCTGCTGACAGTCCAACAATGGAAAAGTCAAATGAAATGGAAGGTTTATTTAATAGAAAATATACCTACATCTGTGTAAGTTCACAAGCCGGTTTACGTTTTGTAAATCCTACTAAAATTATAAATGCGAATGTTTCTGAGTATGGATGAATGTTTTTTACTAGTTTACGTAAAAACTACTGAACGGATTTAGATGAAATTTGGCACAAAGATAGATTATACCCTGGAATAACATAAAGGTTCCTTTTTATCCCGGGAAAACATAAGATACCTCGGGAACGCGGGTGAAACCGCGGGGCGGAAGCTAGTAGTAAACTATTTACAGGATAGTGCTCAAACGGCAAAATCATAAATTGAGTTTCCAGGAATGGAAATACATTTTGCTTTTCGTTAAATGTGATTTAATATCAGTTCTACCATAAATGGTTTTTCCGAGAAAAATAATAAACGCTTGTAATATGTTTTCTGCGATGAATCCTATGAGTTTTCTATGTCAATACAATTATGTAGCTGTATATGTATAACTTTATAAAGTTCGTAACATTATATTAGTTTGTTTTGTACAACTAACCGTAGTCTATACTAGTATTATAATGAGTCCTTGGTTAGTTTGGAAGTACTATTTGATGGATCTAGGATTAGTAAAAATCCGGATCACCAGAATCCGAGTTAGATTATTTATACAATAAGAAGCTACATTATCCCTAAGAGTAAATATAACAAACATATATAAAATATAATAGGTAAATAAAAATCATATTTATAAATAGTAAATAATGATAAATATACCTACTGTGCTAAGTTATCCACAGATTATATACAATATTTATTTTACATTCGGAATATATTATTACAATTTTATTGAAGTAATTAAAATATGGTAAAAATCTTGGAGAAGAAAAGAAGTGAACATTCGAAATTTTAATCAGGTACCAAATTGAATTAATCAAAGTTAGTTTTACAGTATTGCGTTACGGGACGGAACCGTGGGCTGGATTTCAATTTTCCGCCTGATTTATTCGAGGATGATTTAGATAAGGTAGAAAGGGACAGGGAAGAATCTTGGCATTAATTTTGTTTACCCTTACCTAGTCCTACATTGAGTGCAAAGAATAAACTTTTGTTTTAGGGATGTTTTTACTGTTGTGTTCTAGAGGTGAAATGTCACGCCAAATTTGTTTTTCAACTCCATGATTAACTGACAAAACTATCCCACCAAAAACATTTTCATTTAAATGTTGCCAAGACGAGACCGCTCGCACTGTCAAAAAGTTATCAAATCTTATGTAGAGCCAAGCTTCTAACTCTACATGCCATAACTCTACGAGCCCTAACTTTACAAAGTTCTACACCTTAGTCAAAATATGTAGCACCCGCCTGGCTGGCTACCACTGTCAAGTTGAAAATCTGTCGCCAAGCACCATCCGGTGTGTTCCAACAGCTGCACTTGAGAGCCAGTTTCCTTCTAGGCTTTGTGTGCTTGCCACCGTCGGCCACATCCTCACTGACCATGGTGAGCTTGTGGTCAAACAAAGACCTATACTTAGTAAAAACAAACGTTATAACTATAAAAAGTAAGCTGGTATTTATATGTTAAGTTTATATACAGGGCTATTTTAATACACCTGCAGTGCTTTAGGGGGTGGAAGTAATGCAGGTGTATTAAAATAGCCCTGTATGTAATAAAACATACACCTAAATGTAAACTTACTTTTAAAATACCACCGAATTTTTAAAGTATTTATCAGGTAGTCTTACTTAACGTTGCCATTAAGGTAAGTACTTTCAAACATCGCTAATGCTAAAATTAGAGAGCCAAACAAAAATTCGTGCAGAAAGAAATGGAATAATCCCGGAAATTCCGTTCGTCGAGGGCTGAGTCGAAAATTATTCGAAAATATTTTTTGCATTACCTCACGTCAAATCAAAGCGGGGATCTGGATATTCCGAATATTTAATCAAACGAAGAAGTTTAATCAGGTCGGCTTTTTGATTCCGAATAAATAACAGAGCAGGTATCGGGCCGAATTCAATTTTCCATACCAGCAATTTTGGATACATTTAATTCTACAAAGCCCCGTAATGTTCCGACAAATGTATTATTACAGTATATTATTATACGCCATTATAATGCCAGTGACTTAATGGATTATAGGTAATCAATTTAGGAAATTAATACTTTTAACTGCTCGCTTCGTTCATTGTAAAAAGTTGGCAAAGAGAAAATGCGATATCTACAATAGGTAATAAGTTAAAGATAAAGCGAAGGCATTGTGTGAGCAGACATCGACGGACAATGCCGCAGAAGAATGATACCGAACGAATAAAAGTTATTGTGGAGAAACTATATTGAACAGACTAATTGTATAGGTTTTTCTAGTTTAACAAATATTAAAGTTATGTATTTATTCACAGCAAATACATCTACTAATTGTCTAAAAACATAAAGACGCAATAAGGATTCATAGTATCCTAGAGGTGCATTCCTGAAACTCAATAGAAGCTGACATTTGTATTTTCTAGCAATGTCTCATTTAGGGACAATACGCCTAATGTAATGCCACAAATGAATACGGAATTCCGAGAGGGGGATGCCCCAATACTGGGGAGAGTTTGTGCGAGTGTGGCACACCGGAAGCGAGTCAAAGTGAATCGGCTCGGAGCGGACATGGCCGGATTAATTCGTTAAGACAAGCCGCTTAGACGGAAGGAAATAAAAATAGACGGGTCAGTAATCGCCATTGTCCTATTCTGAGCAATTTGCTTTCACCAATTGTTATTGCTTCGATGGACGTACAAAATTTCGCGGTTCATATTTTTCCGATACCAACGGTTTGGAGTAATTACATATCGAGGGTACGTTCCGGATACCGGATAATCATTTTATAGTACTCATTGATTACACGGGATATAATTAAAAAGTGAACTCATTAATTTTATTAAAGCGAACATTTTGGTAGGTAAAATAAACACTTAATTCAGTGTAATAAATTCGCTTACATTTGGAAATTCGTTATTAATGGCAGCGATTATTTTCGTGATGAAATATATAGATAGGGTATATTTTAACTGTCAATATACGGGTTGTCATTTCTAATCGTTGAACCTTGAAATTGTGATTACGAGGAATCGCTTTGATCCCAATTTTAATCATTTGAATAACAATCCTCTTTTGAATATGGTCAAAAGTTTTAATAGGTTATGAAATGTATGTAATTGATTGTAAGGTGTAATTTGAAAATAGTTAATTACCAATATCTGTTTTTTTTATCATCTCACAAAATAAATTATATTTAGTTTGATAAAATGTGGAAAGAGAAATAGTTTTCATTGATAATTCGATAGTCAAACAAGTCAACCAAATCGTCACGCAAAGCGAGTAAATGCATAATATATGTAGGTACCTAATATTGGAAGCCACAATATTAAAAAATCGCAACGTCAGTCAATTTATCCCAATTGGGACAGCCCTCAAAAAAACATGTTTTTCATGAAACTGCCGCAGAAGGTCGATGGAATATGTTGTATAGAACCGCACACACTGGTGCATTGCCTCAATAAATTTTGATGGAGTATCGTTGGCTATATTTTCCCAGCTTACCGTATTCCCGGAAAATATAATAAGCGGGTTATAACATTTGCATATAGATCACCGTGTCCCGGTCTCGGGACCCCACACCTATATTATTATTTACACACATTTCTTATATGAACAGGCAATAAATAATTCCAAAAGCGCACATGTGGCGTACCTACTCGTATTATGCGATTTGTGTTTTGCATATTTGCCGGTAAGTTTATGATAAATGCGATGTAAATTTTAATTACTTGTCGTGATAAAGCTTGAGGTGTGAATAAATAAAGTTTTCGAGTTATAACCGGATTGTAAATTGAAATAGTTTACCTTTTACACAGTTCAGTGTGAAAATTATATTACCATTATAAAAAATTAATATGTGAAATACACCAAAAAATATGTTAACCTACAGTGACATTTTTGAATCCAAGTTTCTGGACACACATTCGAGATCAGACTAAAAATCTCAAAATATTTAAGGAATATAACGAAGCCAGCAGATGCGTGGTGGATCGTCGCATAACCCAGTCGATTAGGTAACAATGTTACAGTTGCTTCACTCATACGTAAGTAGGTATAAGCTACGAAAAAGCAAAAACAGCTAGTAGCGCTTCAAAAATCCAATACCAAGGAGTGTGGAGTTGAAATCAATATTTACGTTTTTTATTGGATAGTAAGATCGGAAATATTTTTTATTGCATATACATATCTGTAATTTCGATCAGACGCTGCTGATTTGCATCAAAATTCTATATGTGTCACTATCCAAGGGGGTCCAAACCTAGCCAAGATTATTTACACGACATTTTCAACTTTATAGACATTGCCATAGGATCAATAATGTAAATTATATTCACTTCACAGTATAAAGAATAGGGTGAAGACAGGAAGACGTCCTTTTATGGAAAACAAATCCGCATACGATACAGATGTGCCACCCAAGAAGTGCACTTGATAGGATATATACACTTACTTTATTTATCGTATCTTCGTTATGAGATCCGTTTTAATGGTTCCCAAATGGTGTTATTTATAGCTTGTAAATCGTTCTCGATTACAATTTGTATTTATAACTGTTTTAGAGAAAATTAAAAACAATATTACTAATATTATGAAAGTGAAAGTTTGTGAGGATGTATGTAGGTATGGATGCTTGTTATTCATTCACGTAAAAACGACTGAACGTATTTAGATAAAACTAGACACATAGATAGATCATACCCTGGAATAACATTTAGGCTATATAGTATCCAATATGTTATTCCTGTTTTTGTTTAACCATTGAAACAGTTATTTCTAACACAATATAGCTTAACAGTAATAGGTACTGATTAATAATAAGTAATAATTCCTGGGTATTATCTATCTATATGTCAAGATTCATTTAAATCCGTTCTGAGTAGGTAACTCAAACTTTCACACTGAAAATATTAATCATAGGATCGATGTCAAAATTAAGCTTATACACAAAATCAGGAAACTAAACCAATTCTGATATATTATTCTCACCAAAGATTCTTACTGAACAAATTAACATCAACAACATAATCCAATCAGAACATTAATCATAATCCAATTCCAGACATTGATTGGACGATAAACTAGAATTATTCTCTTTGATTGGATGAGATCCATTAACACCGTTCCTTTCAGTTAGCTATTTAAATGCTTCTGAATATGCGTAGAAGTGCTGGGATACATATATATTATTGTACACATATTAATTACACTGAAATATTCTTTAAGTATTTCTATCTTTATTTATTGAATAGCTATAGAAAGGGACGTCTAGAATTGAGAGCAGAAATTATAGCAACTTTTTACGCCATATAAAACTTTAAACATTTCAGCCAATGAAACCTAATTTGGTATTAAAGTATCCGCCTATATTTATGTATATACTATACTAGCTGTTCCCCGCGGTTTCACTCGTGTTTCCGGAATAAATATAGCCTATAACCTTCGGATGTAATGCTTCCTATTAGTGAAATATTTTTTCAAATCAGACCAGTAACTCCAGAGATTAGCGCATTCAAATAAACTCTTCAAATTGATTATTATCTATACTAAATTAGACACAATCAACACTTAGGCACTACTAAAAAAAAATTATCAAACCTCACATGAGTAAATTCTCCATTCAATCACATCACTATACCGTAGCCAAATGAACTGGGGAAGGCGATAGCGCGTGAACTCCACGTTGCTGCACTGGAATAGGATTTGAGAGATGCAATTTCCTCAATTCCAACAAAGGCCAGCCTTTGTGATGTGACGTTGTAATACGAATCACGTCGCCGCCACTATTTTGACGGAAAACGAACAATGTTAGGGATTTGAGTTCAATGCAGCGTTGCCAAAATTGTTATCCCACCTAATGAGTCCCTGTAAATCCGATTACTATTGATGAACTATTCAATACGGAACTGGTACAGTCACTTTACGCAAATGATTTAGATTCCATATTAATTCTCTATGTTCACGATTCTAATTGCATTAATAAAATTGCCACGATTGATAATATCATTATATCTAAAATTACTTGTCAAAAATACAAAGATCTTTTAATCTAAAAACAAAGCAATGTAATTTATTTTATAAATCTTTAACGAAACAAAAGCGTTAACTTTCTAAGTTGGAGCTCAATAAATTCATTTATCAAGATGTTCTACGAAAGCTTTTGCTGCCGATACAGTAAAACCACATTTTCATTGTCTTACAAAGCGCCGGCGATCGCACCAAATTGATTTTTTAAGGAGAAAGTGTATTAATCACCTTCTGGTGAAAGGCTTTGGAGCTTATCGGACTTTGTGATTTAAAATCAAGCACCTTATGGAGCTGTTAGCCGCATGCCTGCGCCATTAACTACAATAGAGTTCAGTGACGTAAAACCTGATTACTTTCTTTCCATTCTTCGATAAGCAATACTTCTGTAACTTTTGTAACCTTACACGGCAAGAATTATATTTTTTATGCGTACATCTATACAGCTTGGAAAATTCTCTTTTTAATAAAATAAAATTTAATTGAAGAACAAAGTAATCCCGAGTGGGAATCCATAGTAAAGGTCGATCTGACAAAGTAGTGGCAACTGTACGGCTTCACGAACCGCACTTTAATTTTCAGTTTATATTACATAGAGCAGTTAACGAACAGAAGTAATCTAGAGTTAGAAAGTACGGGTTAGTAATACTCACCATTGTAGGTACAACTAATTTGAAACAAACCGATATAACTGCCCACAATAGGTATAGTTATGAAGTTTATTAAACTACCAACTTTTATGTTATAGCCAATTTAATTTAAAAACAAAAGTATTATGGTTCTAGAAGATGGTTTTTTTTTTACTATTTGTATACGATATTTTTCCCCTCAAGCGATTACACCTGACGATTTAATTTAAAAAAGGTAATATAAAAACTCTCCAAGTATCAAAGCATATACAAAAGTCTACATGAGTCTATATTAGGTACATTAAGAAGTTGTACTAAATAAAATGGTAGGTTTACCTTCACAGAGTTTGGGGAAGCCATCAAAATGCGCATAAATCAAAACTTTGGGCAATTCACCCGCACTCAAGTTAGTGAAGAAATGTCGCTTTCAACCTCCCAAATCGTTCCAGGAAGTTGTTTAGTCTGTTTTTGTTTGCTCTATTGACGGCGCAGGATATTTTAATTTGTTTTCATTCTTGCCAAAGTTTAATGGAGTGAGAAGACATTAGGTACCTACCTGTTATGATGCTACCCTTACCTAAGTGAAAGTGCTCACAACAAATATCCAACAATAATTATTTTACACAGTTTATGTAAGCAGTATATTTATATAAATGAAACGATAACAAGGAAACTTTTCAAAAAATTGACGACAAAATTTCACATGACTGATTTCTTTATTGGAAACTATAATAAAATGGTATATAGTCTAACAATACTCGCTTTGCTGTTTGTTAACTTTTAACTATTCATTGCACACTAACGGGAAATGAACTTTAAAGTTTGAATGCGCATTGAAACTGATTCTGTATTTCCAGTTCGCTAATAATGCAATAAATGTAATTTGTTGTTTAACTTTCTTCAGCTTTTTGTCCATAATTTATCATAAACATATTAAATGATTGGAATTAATTTTGAATAAAAAATTAAAAGACTGGAAATATTCAGTAAAAGCTTACAAAGCTTGAGATGTCCCTCCACTAGATGATACGACGACATCGTATGGATCGCAAGCACGACCCAAATTGGCACAGAACCGAGAGAAGTGGGTTGAAATGAAGTCTTTTATATCCAAATGAGATGATATAGCCAACATTTTATGAAAATGGCTGCGGAGAAGAAAATTTTCATTGGTTTCTCAGAGACAAAGTTATTCTAAAAGTTAAGAACGAAACGTGAACGGCTCTCGTTCCACTCAACTTCAAATAAGACGTCAACAAGAGCATGTAAATGCAAAGTGTTGTAATACCAATAAACGTAGTAAACGATCAACTTGCAAGTACTCAAACCGTAAAAACTTCAAGCGAAACAAAAGTTTCTCATGCCAAGAACGAGTTAAAGGTCTTTGTTCTCAACAGCCAAAACAAACGTTCTGTTTGGGCATTTGTTACAATAACAAACATTGGGGTACAAGCGTGCGCTGCACAGAATGGGCAAAAACGTGCCTAATCGAGGCGAATTGGAAATAAAAGCACCATGATTCAATGTCGACGTGTCAAGTTCCTGCGAATAAGGATTAAGAGCTTATTGTTGGTCAAATTCGTGGAACTTACCTACCTTTCTACAACTCATTCATTAGCTTATTGATTTTGAATTATTTTTCAAGGAAGTGTATGTAATTTTTTCAAATGCCTACATTCAAGGTACACAGTCACAAGATCCAATAACTCCAGTGCCATAATTACAGTGAATGTGGAAAACTTGAAATAAAAACAGATCCTGTCTGCAATAGACACCTTGACTCACGCACACATCAATCTGTTAGAAAGCGACCAATTAGGCGTGCAACTTTGTTCAAAAGCCATTCCCCACACATGGTCCTCTGTTACCGAGCCAATATCCTAACAAAACTAAACAACAATAGTGAATAAGGGAAACGTTTGATTTGCGGACGACAGTGTGCTGACATGGCGTTATTTTGAGACGCAACCATCTGAAGGGGAGACTAATTGTGCAAACAAGATAAATCGAATGTTTCTTCTGTTTATTTACTAACATTGTCTGTAAGCTACGTAGACACATTAATTGGGAGCTATCCGACAAAAAGAAGAAGTTTCCAATAAGTACTAAAAATGAAGAGTGTCATCTGAAATATATAACAAACGTATATTTAATATATGACGAAAATAACGTTTAAAACACAAAGCAGCTATTAAATAACAATTCTTTTACGTATACCAAAGCGATGAAACCAGTTAGTTTCCCATATGTAAACTCCAGATGTTTGCAAGTAGCCACAAAATTGCTACCACATGTCACATAATTTAAAAATCGCAAAAACAGTTACCTGGAACTCAAGTGGTGGTAAAATTGAGCACTTATATGCCAACAAAAAATCCAGACATATTAGTGCGCGTAAAACACATTACTTTATAAAATTTTACAAGTAGGTAGATATTCTAGATCTGAAGTTAATTTATGGAGTAGAAAAACATTTTGTTTATAATGAAAATTAAACTTAAAAGTTCAACAACCTTAAAACATAAATTGAACCAAACGTCAGCATTCTAAATAGGACTATAAGTGGTTACAGCGAAGAGCAATTACTAATTGAAGTACATAGGGTATTGCACAAAGAAAGTCCACTTACAACACAGTCGATAGAAACGTCAATTTAACAGGCAAATAGTCGGCTTTGAAATAAGCTGGCGTTAAGTCATAAATTTGAAATGAGTCAAGTCATATAGGGACATAAACGCGTTAAGCGTCGGGTACTGATGACAGACGGCACCGACCAGGGTGGCCCGGTTCCCTGCAATAATGAAACAAATGGTATTTAAAACGACAAATTACCACTGCAGTTCGAATGAGACATATTAAAATATTCACAAACGTTTGTGGAGGCAATGTGGGGAATACCTAGTTTTATAGATTCAAAGAACAAAGATGCATTTTCCAAACGCCGATTAATTCTATCGAGTGATCAACGGTGTTTTGCCATAGATTAATAATTCATACGAGAACTATTGTTTTATGTATGTTGTTTTTAAATTGTGCAGATCAATAATTACAAAAGTGTTTAATTTCCACGTCAGAATTTTGTTCAATTATCATAATCACTATGTTCCGTCATTTCTTTGTATCTCATAATAGTTGATTGATTGTGTCTATTGTTTACAATAATTTAATTGCTGATTATTTTTTACCAAATAGCTTTTCATTTATTCTTACTAAAATTTTATGATTAAAATTACTTGTTTAATTTTAAATAAGTAATTAAAATGGTATTCAAAACTATAGAAACAGTTAATACTCAGAGACGTTCTAGAGTTGTGTAAATATTTGGTAAAATAAATCCCAACTAAAATAGTGGCAAGTTTGGTAGAAGCGAAGAGTGTGGCTGAGTACCATCACTATCGTCCATAAATTGCTAGCAGGTAACCGCTATCAGCACCCACCGCCTCTCGACCGAACATTAAAAGTTAACTTGTTGAAACTGCACTACATTGGGTTCCAAGCATTCTTTACAAAGATTGCTTTTTCGTATTTACTTTATTTTTCAATGTTACTTTATAATTTATCTGGAAATAATATACCTAATGTTTTCTTTCATATCCATTACTATAAATAACTTATTAGGTTATTACATAAAATTGAATCCAAGCATGAATTCAGAGTATCAAACTTTGAAATTAGTAATTAACCGCTGTTATGCTCGAGTAATTATAAGTTAATTTCACCAAACATAATGATTCATACCTCTTATGTACCCAACCGAGAAATTTAGCTGAGCTTGTGGCCCCAAGAGTATTAGTACTGTTAAGCTGATTTGGCAAACTTTTGTTTTCTAATTAGCGGAACGAAAGGGGATCTTTCCACTTTCTCAAAGTTTATATAGATTATTTTATAAAGTTGTCAGCGTATATAATATAAAGGTTATATAATTAAAGAAAATTGTAGTTTTAACCAAATGTTGAAAAAAATATTTTAGTTAGTATTGAAAAAGCGTTAGTCCTTTCTCATTATTATGTGTGTAATCAAATAGAGACATTAATGGAACTGTGTGTCATTAGTTTCATACTAGTTTACAGCAGGGTAAAGATAAGCAATTTTACTATTTGTGCCGACAAGCCAACCTAATATATTATCACACTTACAAACTTTTAGCGACGCTACATTGTTCATTAAGCGCCAGCAAATGAACTGTAGAGCATAAATTTACAATCTAAGTGTTTCGATATCGAACACCCGTTTAATAAAACATTACAGAAAGGCAGAGATAGGTACTAATACTGCTACTAATTAAATTTATTTTTGTACACTATGAATGACTCAACTCAAGTTATATTATACATACGAGTATCTTCGATGTTATCAGAACACTCAAGGCAAACTTAAGCCAAGCTTATTTTTAAACCGCCTTATCTGAATAGCAGAGTGAAGTGAACCAAATACAAAGGATCAAACGAAGCGTCTCGTCTGTTGGTTGAGTCGTGTTTGAAGGATTTTTCAAACGTTAAATCCAAGTGGTTGTTACTATATGAAATGAAAGACATCTTTTGAAAAAAAAAAAGTTTTAATCCTTCGATATGTAAAGGTTAAAGTCAAATACACGAAAGGCGATTCAAGTATTTGTCTAAGCAAACACATGCAAGAGATTCGTGCAAGTGACGTAACAGTTCGCATATATCTTTACTGAGTCTAGCTGAAGTCTAGATATAGAACTGACGGTTCTTAATCATAAACATCAGTCTTGCCTGCATCTCAATAGAAATTCTCGACGGCAAATTGGAGTTAAATTAGTTCCTGAGAGGCAAAGAGACATATGTCTTGAGACTTTAGAGACACGAAGACAAGTAGGACCGGTGCTATTAGTGAATAGTTTCACAGCTAGGTTAAGTGAGTATGATTTATGGAAACTACGTAATAATTCGGTAAATGATTTATAGATGCCAAACGTTATTAGCATGAGAGTTTTGGAGATATTAATAGACATGTTAATTTTGAATAATGCTTTACGCATGACGATGTCACACGTAATAGATGTCTAGATCTAAATTGAAATAGATTGGGTATACATGTATACATAATAAATTAAGACGCCTGGATTGATCTAAATCCTTGAGTGTAATTTGCTGGCTGAAGGATCTTCGTGTAACCACTTTAAGTAAAAACAGTCGGATTTTTTATAACAGTAGGTAGGCTATTTATTGTAAATACGTATGAAGGAATAAGAACAAAGACTGCAAGATTGGGTGATAATGATTAGGCTTTCTTTATGGATACTCTTTTTATAAGACCACAAAAACAATCCAATCTAATGTGTGTGAAGGAGCCTAGTCAGCACCCGCATCAAGACCCTACCAATAGCGGGACAGGTAATGATTTATGAAGTGAGTACAAAGCAAGTGATACACAGAGGAGTCAGTTACATTAGACCGCATCAAAATAAGAAAGGGACCGTATCAAAGGCAGTAAGGCGGTATCCCCAGGGGTAGGAACCTTTATTTATGGCCCATGCCTTTGTAGGCGAGAAATATAAATAGTTCGCGCTGAAATATCGAACCGAAGCTTTTTGAGGGTGCGATATTGTAGAGAATTAATGATGTGGTCAGTACGGATTGGATTAGGGACATGGTGAATGGATAAGTGCGAATGCTAAAAG
Source organism: Tethea ocularis (assembly GCA_963555595.1). Taxonomy (NCBI): domain Eukaryota; kingdom Metazoa; phylum Arthropoda; class Insecta; order Lepidoptera; family Drepanidae; genus Tethea; species Tethea ocularis. Next base: position 3,932,684 of record OY741972.1, on the reverse strand, counting down.
GCTTGGGCGTGTTTGTATGGCTTTGTATAACATAAAACACTAAAGTGGATTGGTAAGATCAGGAGGGTTGATTCGAAGGGTGTTAGAATCTGTCTTCGTTTATGCGTCATTTAATTGGATTTTTATTGCGTCAACGTTTTGCAAGCTTTGATACTATCTGAATTTCCCATCGTGTAAAATGTTAATTAAAATTTAAGCTAGTTGTAATTGAGATAAATTTGAATGAAATCGTAAAGCAGTATGTAGTACTAAATGTAGAGCAATAAAACTTTAACTGTAGCAATCGTATACCAAATGTTTCTACGAAGCCGTAAATATTACCCAACTAGGGTCCATGGAAATGTTTAGTATTATATGGTAAGATATAAAACTGTAACACAGGAAGTTTAGTATTATTAAATTTTGTAAATGAAAACAGACGAAAACTGTATTGAAATAGTTAAATAATAGTGTAAGCTAAGAAATGCTGATCTACGTGCAGGCATTTAAGACCAGAATCAATCACATTCCAGTAAGCTGAAGACCCTGAAGCATTCAAACATTACCCATTAATCACATTTTCTTTGTAGCAAACTTTCAGCGGAAAAAATCCAGCGTGTAAAATGTGTCCAACGGAATGCGATACCGGAGCAATTTGTCACTTTGGTTCTTAAGAATTTTTCACGAAAGAGTATTATATATTTTCGCGAGTGTTCGCTATGATAACAGAAAACTCACAATAACTGGTAATATGGTGTTTTTATTTTCCACTTTTTGAATATATTACTCATTTTGTTTAAATTATTATTATTTTGTGTCTGTTTTAAACATCTAAGCTCATTAGCGACCACAACAAACAATAAATGATTTATTACATTTATTTATACTAAACAGTATTTTTTTTGGATATTAGCCTAGTCAAATGTAACTACTTATTATCATAATTAGTTTTATTGTCCTACAAGGTGAGTATATTTACGAAACAACTACAATGTTTGATTTGTTGTTATTACTTGACTTGCACTGAGATAATGTTACTAAACTTAACTACACTACAACCATAAAACTGCACTTTGTTGATAAAGGCGTAACTTGCAAAATTTAAGTGTAGTTTCGCTTCAGTGGTAAATTCATATGTCAATGACCCCTCCTTGCCACTGTCATAAAACGCCTATTATTTCATCATGTGCATTATTCATACCGACTTCCATCTGCAGGCGTTTGTGATAAAAATTCCTCACATTTCTACCGCTCAGCGGCAAGCCAGAGAATTTAAGGGGTTCTATTTTTAAATCACACGCTAGATCTCTATCGGCTGGTACGGGGCCTTGACATTCAAGTTACGATAGTCTGAGCGTCAGTAACCTGTTGTTCAGTTGCAGAATGTGATCGTTGACTTATAACAACATAAGTTGTTCAAGATGCAAGTTGATGCAACTCTGAGATTACTTCTCGCGGGCAATTTTAAAACTGGTTTAAATTTAATTTAATTTCAAAATTAACATTATTTTTGTTTGATATTACAAGCAAAGCAACATACAACAATTAAAAACTTGCAATATTACTATACTAATATTATAAAAAAAAATGTTTCTGTGTATGGTTATCTCTGGAACCAATCATCCAATTCTAAAAATATAGGAAGCTGCGTTATTTCCGAGTGTACTACTGTCCTAGGAATGCGGGTGAAACCACAGGAAGTACTGAATACATATAATAAATTGTATATATTTTCTAGATGTATTGTACTAGGTACAACATATTATATATTAAAGATAACAATGACAACCAAATATTTATTCAGCAAGCGTTGCAACACCTTTTTATTTTATTAAATCTCCACAAGACAATAAATAAAACACCAGACCATGTAAAATGAATACAGAGATTTAATCACATTCGAGATTCTATCACATGCTTTGACAATACACCCTCAGGAGCGAGTTATAGGCGCTCTATATCATAGTACAGGAGCCGACAATAACCATTGTCTGTCTCTCATGAATTTCTTGCCCATAGGCTAGCGATGTGGGTGATAGCAGGCTGTTAGCTCTAAGTCTACAAATATTAATTTACTATCTTCTATACTAAGATAGGTAAAAAGGGTAGGTAGTTTAAAAATATAGACAAGATTTTATTTTTTAAATAACATTAATTTTGAAAATCTGTCGCCAAGCACCTTCCAGTGTGTTAGGACAGCTGCACTTGAGAGCCAGTTCCCTTCTAGGCTTTGTATGCTAACCACCATCGGCCAGATTATCATTGACCACGGTGAGATTGTGGTCAAACACAATCTCACCGGTAATTTCTTCGAACGCAGGTAGGTATCACCAGGCAGGTAGGTATTTTTAATGATACCTAATAATGTAAGTAGAATGGTACTCACTTTTTCTATAGAATATGAAAGTTAGCAAAATTTAAGTGGATAGAAGTGGTCGTGGTCTAATTTCAGATGATTTACTTACTTCATATGCTTTTTTATGCGTCATTTTAAGTTGTAACTTTTACTTTTTTTTCACATAGATATAATAATGAATCTTCAGTTTTGGAACCCAAAAGAATTAAGAAACAAAATTTAATACCAATGATGATATATTTTTATATCTGAAGCTGTAACGTCAATGATTATAACAAATGGAATGTTTCTTAACTTTATGAAATGCATAAAGTTTTATTCTGATTTCTAAGTGAATCACCACATTTTTTAGGCGTGAGTAAAATCTCGTCGTAGTATTATACATTCGAAAGTAATCTTATTGCGTTTTACTTTACTTAAGTAAAGTAAAGTACTTAAGTACTTACATACTTAACTCTCAAAATAATTATATTAACAAAAAGCTCAGATAAGAACAGACACTCGAATACCTACATTTTTGTAGTGCTTTATTCATTCGCTTACTATATACTGGTGATTTTTAAGAATATCATTATTATTATCATAATAAATACTTAGATAGTAATATATAAATGCAAAAGTTTATGTTTGTGGGGGTTTGCGTGAGTGGGAGAGGGGGTGTGTGTATGTTTGATACCTCATTGATTGATCATGCCCTGAAATAACATTTTATATTGCGGATTTGGAATGCGTTTAATATACCGCGGAGGACAGTTATTTATTATTAAAATACAACTTTAATTAAGTAAAAGTTGTCAAACATCCCCCAAAAGATAAGAGGCGTCAGAAATAAGCAAAAAAACGTATCATATCCTGTTATCGATAGTGTTATACAAACAATGGTTGCAATTACGATCCTCAGTCACGCGCCTCCTTTTGTTCCAAAATGTCTGCAGATACACTTCACGTCAGCTAACTTGAAACAAGCAGTTATCGACATTATATTCTATTACATAGAGTTCATATCACGACTTTGGTTACGTGTCTCTAGATTGATGCGGAATACACCTTTTGTTAGCGCAACACCTACAAAGGGGCAGTTTATTGGCGCTTTTATATCATCAGGAATATAATATGTCGGAAAGTTTTGCTGAAAGGGATATTAGTGGAGACTAAGTGTAAATATCTATCATATAAGTATGTTTTGGTAAGTATTGAGTATCTTTATTAAATAGCCTAGGCTGTGTTTGATCACAATCCCACCGTGGTCAGTGATAATGTGGCCCTTGGTGGTAAGTCCACAAAGACTAGAAGGAAACTGGATCTCAAGTGCAGCTATCGGAACACACCGGACCACCACGTAAAGAAGGTGGATTTATACCCCCCGCGAGCCTTGTATATGTTTTTGTACTTGTCTTAAAAGTAATCAAAATAAAAGTTTTTACTAGAGATGGTTCTTATTACCAGCGGAGCTATGATTACCTTGCAAGCAAAAAAGTTTCAAAACTAATCATGTTTAAATTTTGTCAATAGTAGGTACCTACACATAAAATCTAATTACCTAGGTAAACCTTTCATTCAAATAGAAATACTCAACAATCAATTGAGTACAGCCCACAGCACAGTTCCTGTTCTAACGCGAAATAATCTGTTAACATTATCAGGCTCTTGAAAGGACGATCTCGATTAAAGAAGCCAGACTTGCCATGCTTCCAAAGTACCACCCACGGAACCCCACAGTCCTACCACCCACTGCTGCCACCCGCCAATAAATCAGAGATAGCTACGGCTCATTAAATACAAACAACATTTGGCACGCATTAACTTGGACTCGGAAAACAGGTAAAAGGTTCAATAGATTGTTTGGAATATCTGGCTGTAAAGAAGAATGAAAACCAGAAATTCAATGACAAAAATGTTTGTTGATGTTTTTTTTTTTAATTAAGGCGGTTGATAATGTAAAACATTGTAACATTTTATAAAATATGTAACTGTTGTGTTTTTTATTCTTTACTAATATAAAAAATACGAAAGTCTGTTGGTTTATCCTTCTTTCACGCAGCAATAAAGCATTGGATCGACGTAATATTTAGCATGGATAGGCCGGACTGTAAAAAAAGACTAATTTTTATTCTGGAAAAGCTGGTAACACCGCGGGGTGAAGGCTAGTTACTTAAATTATAAACATTTAATGACTCGCTTCAAATAGTCAAATTGTCAAGTTTTGAAAATCCAACATAAAATTGCCACCCAGATTTTACATCAAACTTTATTATTAACTCAAAGCTTATCCAACCACAAACTAAAACTTCAAGACGAGTTCCCCGCTAAATACTGTTTCTGAATATTGGCCTGAGTTTTAATAGAAAAGCTGATCGAATATGATAAAATCTTATTTTAAACTTCAGGCCAGTTTGAAAGGTGAAAGTTTTATGAGATAGTGGTCAAGATGGAAAAAGATAGACTTCTCAACGTCCAAATACTTTAATTATGTACTTTGAGATTACGCAATTAATTTTAATACGTGTATCCTACCATAAATAAAAACCACGTACAAAATAATATGGTTCACAAGCGGATATAATAAAAGTTTTAATTTTCAAATCGGTATCTTCATTAATTTTATTGCATCTTCGACCTATCAACATATTCTGATTTGGGTACCTACATGTAAAATCTTTAAAACAGGTATAGCTTTTTAATTTAGAAAGTTCAATTTCAATACAATAATTTACAAAGGTTCTAAAAGGTTTAAGGAAACCTTGCCGAAAGTAATTTTTCTTGTTGTATTTTTATATTTCACAAATGTTACACAAAAGCACATAACAAAGTAACAAGGTAACATAACTTATGTTACCTTGTAAAGCAACATTACCATTGGAAACATTGCAATCATCTCGCGTCGTTGCGTCGTTGCGTCGTCGCCTCAAACGCAAACGTACCTGTAACAAAATTAACATAAATAATTATTATTTTTGCCTTACATAGGTAACTGTTATTTCAGGCTTCAAATTTGGGAGAACAATTATTTCACATGAATTTAGAAGCATGTAGGTAATAAAATTAAAAATATTTCATGCCTTTACTTAAGTAAAGTACCTACTTTACTTATTTAGTAGTAATTAGGTAAATGTGAAAATAAATTAGGTAAATAAGATTCTACAGGCATGAAATTTTGTCCCACCTTAAACAATATAAAATTACCAACAAAGGCTTTACCAATTAAGAACTAATCCTATCCCAACATGTTATTACCAAATCATCCTTCATCAATATCCCTAAAAATAACTATAATTTCAACAGTTATTCGTCTTAATTGACGTTGTAAGATGCACTGGTAATGAAAGTTAATTTTATGTCACTACCATAGACATCGTTTTACAAGCATAAGATAATTGTATTAATTTATGGCCACAGTGGGTGGTTATACAATTGATTGTGAGCTGTGGCTTAAAACTGGGTATTTAAATTTAGACGAGCATCTCGGGCAGTTAATCAAACCGTCATAAATAACCCATATGATATGTCTGTTTTTAATAACCATAGTAAATATGAGAGGTTAATTCCGTTATTAGGGTTCCGTACCCAAAGAGTGTTAACGGGACCTTATTACTAACCCTTCGCTAAACGTACGTCTGTAGTAATTATTAAGCTGTCCTTTTTAACCATAACAGGTAGCCAGTTTATATTTTAGATTTTACGCGTCTATGAAGAAAATAATTCATAACTGGAAGATATACCAAAATATACAGCCTTATATTTTCAAATGTAACGCTGAGACATCGGTATCAGAATAAAAGAAAAGGTAAATTTGTAATAATACCCCATTTCTAAATGAAAAATAACAATAGAAGATGGATGAAAAATTGTCCTACACTTTCACCATGATTGTATTTTACTCACCACGGATAGGTTGGTACTCGTAAATTACTTATTTGAAACGAGAGATAAAAATGTATTTTTTAGTATTTTCGTATCTCTTTGCGATTTATAAAACTTATTATTTAAAACTCTTTCATCGAGTTTTTTTGTCAGTGATTACAGATATAGTATAGATTATATTCGAACCACCAATCAACTTCTAAATATTTATTTATTTAGTCTAACTCTTGGAAATCTTTATTCAATTTGCTAGTTCTAAATATATTTAGTAGTTTAAATAGGGATTATGAAACATTAATAATAACCATTTTATAAAAAAAACCTATCGCTCAAAGAAGTCTTAAAAAATAAATTATAAATACCTACTTATTAATAAATAAATTACAAACAGAAAAGTACATAATTATTATAAAGAAGTATGAACTCCTTGCCTAAAACTACGGCAAAATAGAATACCTAAAATAAAGATTTACATAACGTATTTTTTACGAAACTCCATCAATAATGCTGCTAGAAAAAAAGCCACAGATTACACGGCATGTAAATCATCAGTGCTCAAGGGTATTTCTTACAGCCATAACTGAAAGTTATTGAAATATACGAGCTACATAAACTCCGATATGGTGGGTAGTAAGAAATCTAGTGAAAAGCGAATATACGTATGTATTTTAGACAGCGATTGCGATAGCGTTTAGTGAATGCCCTATATTTCTATCCAATAAATCTTCTCGAAATAGATCTCGTAATCTTAATTTATTACATTTACAATTTTTTCAATCGCTGGATAAACCTCGAATCAACAATTGCTCTGTTACGTTTCTGAACGTTTTTTTGTACACAACAAAGTTAACCTGTTCTAATTATTTTTTTGAACAACAACTTGCGTTACATAAAAATCGGCCCACATTGATAAAGAAAATAAAATCATCTACTCCAATATTAAAATAGGTCTATTACCTAATATCTCCTAACACGTTAATATATTGCATGTAGAAGTCCTTGTATTTTTAACTTGATATTTAAATAAAATTGGAATGTAGACAAACAAAAACCCAGTAGCACTTGTCCGTCTCGGCTGGCTCTAGTGTTGCAAGGAGCGTCCTGAGGCCATAAAAAACAAAGCACTTTGGACCGCAGCCAGCCAAAACCCGCTTCAGATTCAACCTCATTGAAAAGAAGTATTTAAATCCAAAGTGAGAGCACTTGAATTTATTTCGTGATAATGTTTAAATACTTCTTTTTTCAAAGACTCTTGAATGGCAAAATGAAATTTGGAATGCAGTAGCATATGTATAGCACATAGGAAATAAACATATTTATTATAATTTTAAGCTATTTTTTACTCTGGGAACGCAGATGAAACCACGGGAGACGGCTAATATTTAATAAATTAAGATGAAACGACGCTCCGCAAAGAACATAATGTTTACACGCTAACATGATGTCAAAAAGTAATTTATGTCGATCATTAAAGTGGAATTTATATGGCTGTTAAATATTTTTGATTGCACACATCCTTAAAGTTATCACCCTATTCGGGAAGTTAAACAAAAAGGCAAAGCTAAAGAAGACACGCTGGTAAAGTCAATAAAATTGGCCAACTATTCGGTACTCGCCAATTTTATTGGTCTCATACCAATCGAAATTTGTCCCTTAAACGTTCACAAGCAATAAACAATCTTTTGTGTTCATCATTTATGCGGTTCCGCATTGCATACAGATTGTTGGGCAGTTTTTGAGCCGTGGGTCGTTGAACGACCCTCGCAATCGTGCATTTCTTGATGTCCAATAAATCTCTCAAGACATTCTTTAATTCCAACACAGCTCGACTTCATCCCATATTGGTAAAGTTTTCATGTTGTGATTGTGTAACAAAAACAGCTCCAACATTATTTTAAAAAGCGTTCCCAAAGAGTTAAACCGCCAAAGAGGTTTGTTAAAAAGGTTGCAAGACTTATGCGAGGAATTTCATAGAGGCTTTAATTTTATTTAGAGCTCGGGCTATAACCGAGAGCAGGTCGAGATTGTCTGGTCCTGCGAGATACCTGAGCTTAAAATAGAATATAGCCGTAGGGATAAAGAGCTCTTCATTTCATAGCTCACTTGGACTTCACCGGATTGTTTTAATGCGAGACAAATATTTTTCATTCTCACACAGCACTTGTGAAACATAATTCCAAAATTATAATACAAGTAAACCGTGTTAAACTTAATTAAGCGTCTAAGTACGTAAGAAAAGACACAATGAAGCCATTCTTCAAAGCGATGTACATCTCATTTACGTTAGCTCCAATTACTTATGGTCAAGATCTCAAGATGCACTTGAAATCTGATCCCATTTAGCATTATGTTTATTCTTAAATAAGCAATGCAAACGCTCTGAATGGAACAAACAAAAGCTGTAGTTCAGAATCATAATCGATGGCTTTGCCATAACAGTAAAGTTACATGATTGAATATGGATTCATCAGAAGTAAATACAAGGAAGCAAAACAAAGGGCCGTCAAATTGATGCACATTATTCATGATGCGCAGTCTAAGTGAGGAGATGAAAGAAAATAAAATGATGGTTTCCGAAGGGCGATGGCACCAAAATTCGACTTGTTCGCTAAGTGTGGTGGGGACGGAACAATGCAGCCTGAACGACGCTCGTTCCTGAGACTCCCTCAGCGTCACGCACGCCATTGTTTAAGATGTCTTTTGTTGTTTTTTCTCTTTGTGGTTAATTTGGCGGTGGGGAAGCTGTGCGTGAGATTAGGCGTGAAACAGTTGAACATAATAGATAAGTTTACTTTGTGAATGAGCTTGTTAACATTTTTAGTTAGGCACTCTTACGTAATACCTGCCTATCTTTTAGGCTTATTATTTGAAAAAATTTGGTTATTTATTAATTTATGATACTCCTTTGTTATCCATTTTGTGTTAGAATCACGTGAATCACCTATGACTTTGGCACTATCCGAATGTCAGCTCAGCGCTGCAACTTTTCATAGGTTTCTATTTTAGCCTCGTATCTACTGTATTTTGTGATTTTTTTTTTATCTTTTCCTGCTCTTATTCAATCTCTTAAATAAAAATACAAAAAGCTAGTAAGAAATCTATAAAAAATAAATACATTTAACGATCAAATAATTGATCAATTACAGAATACTTTACCATTAAGAAATAAATTACATAACTCTTACCGCAACAAAAAAATTTACCACTTAAGACTTAATAGCTTATGTATAATACTTTCAATCAAGATTGGACCCGCAAACGCATCCTCCGCGTCTGCGCGTCACATTATGGATAACAAAAGATTAAATAACTCAGAACGAATGACTTCGGCGTACTTCGGCATGCTTCGGCTTTATGAACCTTCTATATAAAAACTGAGACACGCGCCGACAAAAGCCCCAACCCTGAACAGGTAGACTGCACAATACAATGCGAAGAGTATTACGAGCTACTACTCCTTCCCAGTATGCAGTGGAAACATAAATATTGTTAAATGGTTACTTAAACTTGCTAGTGGAAAATTCCGCGCTAGTTTTGCTACCGGAATTCCTGAAGCAAAAATAAAAGGTAAAGGTATAATAATAATAAGGCTAAGGTTTTTTGTAGATTTATGCGTAAGCAGGTGTTTAAAAATAAACCTATTCTAGTGTATGTTAGCAGAAAGTTATTCAAAAGATCTCCTATGTTCTCACTGTCATGGTTAACGATAGAAAACTATTTTAGAATGCAGTGTTGGATTAGTCCCCCGCCAGGCCACCTAGTTTACCGCCGCGAATAAGAGACAAACAACAAAATAATTTATGCTCTATATAGCAAGTGACGATTCAGTCTGCAGTTTAAAATAATAAAACGTCGTCGTTTAGATAACAATGCTAAGCTGTGGAATGCGGCCGTGTCGCATTTGTAATTGTGGCAATTAACGGAATGTCTCCTTTAATTTATAAGCTGCTATGAACTTTCGAAATGAGAGAACGGATAGACATAATATTAGAATTCTAAATTGATAACGATATTACACTGAGGATTTAATGATGAAAATTTACGGTTCCTCAAATACTTCGTCAGCTTTCATAGCGAGAGATGAATGGCAAGCAGGATCTCTGAATTTTACGATGTTCCTTAAAATCACGGTCTTAATTTCGCCTCAGACAAAAGTATTGTTAATACCAGAATATTTTTACTGAGTATTCATTCCTTTTTTAGTTCGTTCTTTTCTGAGTATTCATTACTTTTATCTTTATATATTATGTATTAATAACTATATATATGAAGGTTGGACATTCTGTGCTATTTTAGTTTCCTTCGAGACCATCTTTATTACTAAAGCAAATGTGTGATTGCTAGAGCTAATCTTAGATAACAATATGAGCCTGGGAGCAGACAATACAGCTTTATTTACTTCACCACTGCTATCTGAAGCGCAATCATATAACGGTCAGCGCAGCTGTACCCTGTTTAATTAACAATTCTACTTCCTCTGACGAAAGATTGAAGCCCTAATTGTGGTCCCCCTTTTATTTATTCAAAAGTAACGCGATATGTCATCCAGGCCAGTGTTTCCCTGCCGGATGCATTACTCGTTAGAGTCAATAAATGTTGCCCAAAGCAAGCGACACTTAACAGCTGAGTCACCACTAATGTGTGAAGAACTGAGTCACGAGAAAGTTATTGTTATTCAGTCTGGTTTTGATAAGATGTTCAAAAATTTGATACAATATTTTCATAATAAATTGTTAGCAGAGTGGCATTTAGCCACCTCGCGCCTGGTGTAAACATTATTTAGCTAATTGCGTTGAAAAATGGGAGGGTCAGAACAATAAATCATTGCGAGGCGTATTGTAATGTCTTGATTTTACTTTTGTAATAACTATTCTCGTCGCTGTAAAAACTTTAGTAGGTAACCTTCGCTAACCAGGCTATAGGTAATTACAGTTATACTTAACACTAGTGTACTTGTTATAAGGTTCAATAATAGTAATCTGTTACAAATAAATTAGTTTTCCCTACGATCCAGATATAATATGTTCGATTTAGCACAATATATTGAAGGTGGCTAGCAATGCCAAAATGGGGTTATTTGTAAATAATATACAAGGCTTTATGAGGATATAGGGAAAGTACTCATCAATTAACAACATTTTTATATGGGATCTACTCTGAAATCTCTAAAATAAAACATTTTTTTCATACAAAACAACTTTGCTTAATTGAAGGCTTACCACAGATTAATTACACTGTGAGCTGTAGGTACTTACTCGTAAGTAGGTACCTACGTATATTTTTGTACATACTCGTACTCTTACACAAATATGACTAACCTTATGATCTTATGACCAGCAAAGAACCTAAACAATTCAAGATTTTCCTGCTCGGTGTAATAGAAAACAGTCGTGGTAAGTTTTCCTAACGCATGTTAACTGCCACCACACCCTGTCTTCCGGCTTCCACATCCAACCGTTTGACGGCAACTTTCTTACAAGAGACCATCCGGAGATAAAGTAGATGTCTTTTACACGTTTGCAAATAAATTGTTAAGAATGATGATTTAAAGAACATGCTTTTATGTTATGTTTACCACTTTCGGCCACATTATTACTGACCGACCACGATGGTAAAACATTTACATAGTAAAAAAAATATATGTATTTCTGGATCCCTAAAAAACCACGGGTAATATCGATAAATGGAAATAATTTGCCGAATTCGCAACAGATCCTGTGCAATTTATCAAATCAGAAACTGTTAATTTATTCAATTGTAATACGATGGAATTGCATATTCTGTAAATTCGGAAATTGAATTTCGTTCGGGAATATTCACGTAATGGTCTTTTTAGACCCCTTAATATTTTGAGAGAAAATAGTACGAAATAATCTAAATAAAACATACAAAAAAATTACACTTGAAGTTACCTTTTTATTATTATTGTTTCTGTATTAGACAAAATATTTTTTTTATATTACAATAAGGCTCGACAGAAACCTAAAAAATTCAATTAATTTACCTGATACTGATTATTAGCACTCTGATAATGCCCACTTCAGAAAACTTTGCAATTAATTACTATACAATGGTTCTACATATAGCTTATATCCAAGAGCAGTAAATCTCTCTCTATTTTTATGATTTACCCATTCCCTACAAGGATGTTACTAATTGCGAGATCTTCTTACAACACATCATAAACAACCGCATGATGACACATTAAATACGCTTCTGTTTTACTTAAAAACATATAAACGTTTATGGGCTCTAATGGAGTAAATAAGGTTTTATTAACTCGCGCTGTCTGTCGATGAATAACAAAAAGGTTTCTGAATATTAATGTTGCTAGCGTAAAATTGTTTATTCATAATCTACTAATCACGTTGTTTGTTACAAATATTGAAATTTTGAAGCACAAGACGTTCATTTTAATGTATGAGGTTCATTACATGGTAATAATAAAAGACTTTATTTAAATCTATTTCAATGTGTTGTGACTTTTTTTCGTGTCACTTAAAGTTATAATTTTATTGCAAAGGGTGTCTCGACGAGCGGGTTACGTCCCGAGCAATTGAACACATTAATTTTAATACGAGACAAAGACAAGTGGACCCCATTAATATTTATGAAAGTGACAACCCTGCCTTTTGCCTTATCACGACGTCTAAGTCCCATTGTCATGAGAAATTATGTTTCAGACGAAACACTTTGAGCGGGGATTTAGTTGGATTTTGATCGACAAATACAAAATTTAGTGACCACAGACTATGAAAAAAGGCCTCAGAAATGATTATAGTGGCCAATTTTGTGCGCAAATAAATCAACTAAGTATAGCTATAGTTGTATCATAATCATGTGGCAAGTTTATCAACCAAACTAGCTCCCGCCTCGCGGTTTCACCCGCGTGAAACCAAAAAAGTGTGTTCATCACATTATATTACATATTACCTATAAATAGCCCAAAGGTTTAATTCAGGGGCAGGGAGGATATTTTTCAACTAGAATTTGTCATGGTATGAAAATCTCAATATCGAAAAGAGCTTTGCTTTGACATTACGTCCACTATTCAGCAAAACTTCAGAAACATACTGAAAACCGTAAGTCATTAACCGCGCATTTAGCATCGAGGGTAAGCCGGAGTGGAGTGGTTATCAGTTGGCTTATGGCCAAAGAGGCTTTTATTCGTGACATCACAGCCGTTAAAGCAGGTTACGAATCTACTGAGCAACTTAGATTGAAATTATAATAATTATGATAATATGAATACTAAATGAGCCGAAATCAATATCGACTTTAGTACCTAACCTACAAAACTGATGTGATGGGGTCTACTCCGAAACACTACCCACAATTTGTACGATAATCGTTTTGAATTCTTAACCAACACAATTGCACAAATATCACGTCACGTCAGTTTTTCTGCAATTCTATTAGTTTAATTTTTAAAACGATAATAACGATATCGTATATCGCTTTTCGAAGAAGGCCCTAAAGTAAGTAGGTATGTAGTTCTGTCTTATGTATGTAGAATTTTCAAAAAAAGCTTAGGTAGCTACTTAGTGTACCCGTCGGTAGTTAGGTACTAAAGGAATATTCCCTAATTTTTTTTATTCTCTAGCATTGTCTTTTGACAGTCACAGTACTATTTTTAACAGACTTAAAAAAGGAGGAAGTTCTCAATTCGGTTGTATGTTGTTTTTTTTTATGTTTGTTCACACATAACTTTTTCGCTTATGAACCGCTTTTAATCACTCTTTTTAATCCTTTTCAATAGATATTATGGTCGTTTTAGATAGTGCTCATCGTTATATTTTACTAAAAAGAAAATAATATAAAAAAGAAGTGCCAGTACCTACATTCTCTATAGGGATAAAAGGTTGGTGTAAGATAAACCTTTTTTCATTGCCATCGTGCCGGTGCGTGTCAGTTAATATTCTTAGTCAATTGACTCTTGAATCGAAAGCGGATTGATCCTCTTATCGGGCCACTTATGATCCAAAATAGAACCGATCGAGATACTTCTGAATCATTTAATATTATGTGATTTCAGATAATGTGAAAGTGTGGCACTTTACCTACTGTATAATTTACTTTATGGGTGGCTTTTTGGAATATTACACGCTTTCTTATAAATATAATAATCGGGTAGTAGACGAAAGCTTTTGTCCAGCAGTGGACGTCTTTCGGATGTAAAAAGCTGAAAGCTTCTGTTAGATTATAGTCTCTCATGTTGAACTATTTTTTGTTATTTTTAAGACCCATTTGAATTGAAACTTATTGCCTATTACTTAATATTATTATGTTATTTAATTAAATGTATGTAGACAAGTAATCATGCCAAATGCCAATATGATGGTTAGTGAGACGAATTCCTTTATATATTTAACTGAGGATAGTGCAGAAAGATGTTAATGAAATAGCATTTTTATATTACTTTTTAATTAATGAGTCAATAATATAAAATAAAGACGACATAAACATTACCGGGATCTATTTTATGCGTGACTTATTTCTAGAATAAATAACTTACACTTCCATAACAACATTAATTTATTGAGAATTGAATAACTTATTTGAAAGTCATGAAATTTCACCTGAAAAGTGCTAAAACGTCATTAAGGTGTTATAAAATAAAACTAGAACATTTCACCTAAAAACTTTCAAGTAAGTACAAGGATTTAGCACTATTACAAATTATTTTCACATGGCTTAGAACAGTGACTCATAAAAAAGAAACCTTTATAATATTTGTCTAGACTTTATTAGATTGGTACTGATTCCAGATAAAATTGTGGATATTGATGGGGGCCTGCTTAGTATTAGGTATGGATGGAATAAGTAATTTTAAAAACCATAATAATCTTGACTGTAGGAAAGTTTTAATATTAGGTACTAGCAGATGAGAAGTAAGCACAAAACTGTAACGAAACAATATTGAAGGTAACCAAGATTTTATTTATTTACTCAACACTGCCACAGACAATGGGTCCGAACAAAAGATGCATAGATAGTGAAGATATCTCGAGCATTAACATCGTACAATTATACAGTCACACAATACTGGGAAATGGCTTCGAGAATGAATTCGTACTTGTGTGGGAAAAACAATGAAAATTATTGCATTTCTCTTGTTCAACTGTTTTTGCCAATGTGCGCGTTTTTTTCATGTTTCTTTATCGTTTTATTTTCCTATATTTTTACAATGGCAATAATATTGTGATTGCGTTTAAGAGTTACGGATGGAAAATATGGATAATTAGCTTCCACCCCGCGTTTCCGAGGGATCTTATGATGTTTCATCAAAATCCGTTCAATAGTTTTTTCTTGAAAGAGTAACAAATCCACACAGCCACACAAATTTTCGCGTTTATAATATTAGTTAGATTTGACCTGCTGAAAACCATACCATCAGAGTCAAAAGAAAATATTCTATCAAGCGATACGAGTATGTAGATCCTATGATAATTAATCACTAAATCTTTGTTCATCTTATTTAAGTACACCGACTACATTTAAAGAAAACATCACACCATTAGCATACATAATTACGTTTATAAGTAAATAAATGTAGGAAATTCACTACGCAGTACTTTATCATACATAACCATAAGTTAAGTACTCATACGAAAGGCCTTTTAAATCACAGTTGGTCACAAAAACGACTCGGATATTAAAGAGGCCCTAAAAATAGCCAACGTAAGTACCTACGAAGGTTACATTATTGTTTAGTATACGTAAATGTTACCATATGTTAAAATATGAGTCACTAACTTTACGCTGTTTTCAAACGGTCATATTAACATTTCTAAATACTATCAAGAACCAAATATCTATCGCCAATGGTTTTTTAAGTTGCTACCATGGCCATCTTGGTAAGGTCTGTATTAGGTCTGCATCCAGAGTGTAATATTTTTTTTTTTATACTCGGCCAGACACTGTCACTTGATAACTTATTTATTTAAAATAATAATTTCCCCTGAAAGATTTATTCATCGTTTTCTTATTTTCATCTTTATAGTATTCATAAAGCCGAGTATACACTGGCGCTACAGGCAGTCTGGCAGGTTATTTTGTCGAGTGAGCCCATGAGCATTGTTTCATCCAATTTTCCATAGACCATTTGTCACTCGCTGGGTATGGTGACAGAAACACATTTATTCACTTCACAGTGTCTTACAGTGTGTTTGTATGTAAACAGAGTGCAGTTTATTATTTTATGTGACTTGCCTTTTAAATAACTAAAGACATGTCAATCAATGTCTTAATAAGTAGCACAAGTTCTTTGTTTTATAACTGACGTCGACTTTCATACTAGTGTTAGCTAGACTGAAAACCAAACCAAATGACTGGATTCCAGAGAAATGGAAAAGATAATAGTCCTGTCTATCACTACTATTAAATACGTATAAAAAGCGAGCAAAATTGTACTTCTCATTGCGTATTGGTTAAAAGTTTAATGTCATATCATATGCTAGCGGGTGAGTTCAATAATAAATATATTTATATGAATATATAAGTTTTTTAAAGTGTATTGTAAGTATGAGATAAAAACTCTTTGTGAAATCTCCATTGGCCACTCTATTACTGCTATAATAATATAATCTCTTTGATAAATACTAAAGAAACAGTGTCAATACATCAATCAAACTGCGCAGGAAGTTCATCTCAAATTAAACATAAAAAAAACACACTCTGCTTAAAGGTACTCAACCCTTTAATTGCAGCAATTAGACTCGAAACGTTTCCAAGTAAAAATTTATGTTAAAAGCGCCCGCTGGAAATCTACGGTGAAAAAACGCGGCTGGGTAAGTATACAACCCCGTCAAGGTCCACGGACTCGGTCGTCAGTCCGGTCCGGTCCAGCCGACACAGTCTGTTTGTCACGCACCGGGTCTATGCAAACCCGTTGTCTTTGACGGGTTTGAAACGTTGCGAAAAATGTTACAATTGTACAAATAAAACAGTAGGTAGATAGGTGCTTAAATGTAGGTTTATGTAATAAATTTCATTGGTTTATTTATTTTTATGGAATTTTAGAAACACAATTCTTAAGGGATGCTAGTAAGGAATTATTTTGGTTTATAAGCTAAATGTTAATCAAATCACAATTTGAAGTCATTAACTATGTCAGACTAATGTAGTCTCATTCTAATAGACCCGTTTTGCACGTGTCTTTTCTTGTCGCACTATTGAGGTATGTCTCTTTGACCCATATTATGCTGTCATAGATCATAATAGATTATGTAGACTTGAACTGTAAACAACCGCGCCCACATAATATTTTTTATCTAGCTCTTGCATTTGACATAACAAACCAACAATTCAATAGCAATAAATTTAAAACTGACTTTTATATCATATGCTCGTGCTAGTCATATCAAACAATTTACGAAGTCGTAACGCGGAATGCATTTGACATGTTTATGTTCATGACACGTTTCGTTCCTATACTGACAATCATGTTGATTCGAACCGTCGATGACCGAAACTTTATGTCGTTAATCAAATTAAAACAATGTGGACGCTGTATCAACTTCCTTATGAAGCCCTATTTCATCAATTAAGGGCTCAGAGATATATTGCAACAAGACAACATTTTACAAGCTTCAAATGATTTTTTTTTAGTTAGAACTAACTTTAACATTCAAAATATCTTAGGCCCTTGTGTCAAACTCATTTAGTATTGGCCCTAATAAGGTACTTATGAATGTCGCGTACTACATATTTTACCACCGGCTCGTTACGACTTCGGAAAAAAGAAATTTAGCTATACAACTGAATGATTTAATTAGGTATAAATATTTTATATCTATAAGTAGGTTGAATCTTGAAAAATTCTCTATTATGTATTCCGAGCCTTCTCCAAGAATCGTTTATATTTCTTACAACAATTTGACATTATGCTTTTAAATCATTTAAGAATTAAAAATAGTATGTACTTACATGCTACGTAATCTAAAACACAATATACTATCAACTACTTTCAATAGAGCACGTGATAAACAATGTCTGTGTTTATAATTAATTATAAGTATTTATAGCAAATTCAATAATATTTTTATCTTCAACATGTGTCCATTTATTTGCAGTGCAGCGATATAATACCGCGATAAATGAAATTGTAAATACTATTGAAATATTTTGCATAAATTTTCATCAGCAAGTCAATGAGTTTTATCAATTTACAGTACGATAAATTCGTTACATTACATAATGTGAATGCACCCACCATCTTGATCGATCAATCTATACTTGATTTATTATTTGAAACAATAAAACTAGCAATCGGCAATGTTTTCTTATTGGATATTTCACATTATTTAGAGAGGTCGGAAAAAGGGCTCTGGACTAATCAATTTACTTAACCCACTACAAATTCAATTTAACGGATGTGATTCCCGATCGACAAGTGATCGGGAAATGGCAAAAAAGCTTATGGTTTTGCATTTGTATGAACAAATTGGAAAATAATCTCTAAAGATTTCACTTTGATGGTATCGTAAATATTGAAATTGAAACGCAAGCCTATCTAAAGTAAACAAAAAAAAATAATTTAAATATAGAACCAACTTCAAAATTACAGTTTTTTTTTTAAATTGGTAACCGGATATCTCATAAAAACAACAATATCTCAATTATGAATGGGTGTCAGTAATAGCCACTTTGGTTTAAGCCTTTTATATAGGTCAATCGTTATTATTGAAAGAAAGTTTTAAATTATGACATCAAGCCGTCCGTCACACTTTGATGCTGCCGTCAAAGGGAAATCGTTGTTCCGTGAAACATCGCTTTAAAAAAAACTAAAACACGAGCATGAACCCTGCATCTATTACATAGATAAATTAGAAAGCATCGTTTCTGCAGCATAAAAATATTGTAAAGTAACCTTTTCATTTAGCATTATGTAAGTGTAACGAATTAGAAATGTCTTGAGGCAAAAGGCATAACTAATTGTTGGTTTCGTAGAAGTTAATTTTGACTGCGGTTACGTATTATTCAACTTGTTCAAAGTATTTGAGAGCATTGTTCTGTAACGCCGCATTAGGTTCATCTTCAAGGTTAATTACTGCAACGATTGCAGGCAATAGTTAAACTAATACTCCTGAGCTATCACTAGTAGGCAGGTACCTGGACCAAGGCAAGTCTTTTTCTGGTTTGTCTGAACTGTTTTCTGCGTCACATTGACTTGCGCTTTGTAATACTAAATTCTATATCAAAATGTGTGAGCAATCATGTTTATTCAGGCTTTATACGTTTTTCACGCGCTTCATTTGTAAGGTGCTAACTAATTATATAGAAAATGAACCAGGATATATAAATAAGCGCTCAAACATGATTATAATGTTCACTACCAACTTATATTAAACAACAGTTCCGCGGATAAAAAGTAGCCTATAACCTTCAGGAATAATGTAGTTTAATTATTAGTGAAATAATTTTTCAAATCGGTTCAGTAGTTTCGGAGCCTATTCAATGCAAGCAAACAAACAATCAAATATTTCCTCTTTATAATATTATTATTAGTATAGAAGTATAGATATAGATGATATATGCAGTAGACTTGTACAAAATTTGAATGAACAAGGCAAATATTTTGTGAAAACTCGCTAGCTCACTAAACTAAAAATACATATCAAAATGAATGGACTTTTAATAAGTTAATCTTGTTCAATAAGCCAGAGCTTGACTTACCTCAAATTATACAACCTATTCAATAATAATAGTTATGATAAGCATGAACATTAAAGTTCTTGTGACTAAGAAATAACGCATCTCAACAGTTGCTTTGTCGCGAAATTGTGGCAAGGCGCCCGTGGAACCCACGTGGAACCGGTCTAAAGTACCACATACCACCGGTTATCAATAACTTTATGGCATCGAGCTGCAAGGAAAAATCTGTATTCAATCTTTTTTACCGGCTTTCGTGGTAAAACCTTAAAAATCTGCCTTCAACTTCATTGTTCTGGGTTGAGGCTTCTCAAATTATTTAAATAAAATATTTCTCAATTTTCAACTATGATATCAGATGATAAAAAATAAAGATAATTTCTTTTCCGAATTCAGTGCTTACATATATTATTTGATTTGTATTTATTTACATTCGTAAAATAGTCGGTACAATGAATACGAGTTATGTACGTATTAGTAGATAAATATTATGTTTGTACTTTCGTAGTCGGTAGATCTGAAAAGGCATGTGCGATATCAATCCAAGCTAGATATAGCCGTAGGCTATTGAGCGAATATGTAAGTTAGTCTTTTCACCAAATAACCCAATACACTATTTATTTTTTATACCCGGCTCATTGAGAAAATGTGGGGTAGTGTCGTTTTTCTTTTGCAAAATATTTCAAACATTTCAGCGCGCTCTTTTACTTTCATAACTGTAACAAATGATATATTTTTAATAAAGAATGATTTCGAGAGGACATAGTAGGCTGAAAAATAAAACTATTTTAGAGTGGAAAACAACACTAAAATATCAACAAATTAGTAAAATACGCTTTAACGTAAGTCGGACTGACGAGTTTAAAATTACTAAGTATCTCGCTCCATCACTACGTTTCTAACCGCAACAATTAGCACTATTTTTAGGAGGTTTACTGTTAAAAAGGCATTAAAAACACGTAGTAAAATAGGACAGTTAAAGATAAATCTGAAAATCACACAAATACAAGTTATTAATTCCATAACAAAAATCTTGATACTTAATAGAGATCAACATTCTTAAACTGCGAATCAATATTTTGCATCGTATTGTAGTCTATACGTCGATGTCCGCATTTCATTGGGGACTACCTGTTCTAGATAAGATATCACGTTTTATCAAGTTTATCAATCGATGACATAGCCCAGTTACGCGTTGCATAGTGCAATAGTACGCGGATATATCTGTATTTATTTATAAGTACAATTTACACAAATTTTCTAGTTTCTAAATTCACAATATTTCTTAAAATTTAAGCGTTATTTCATCGTTATTTCATTATATAGGTACCAGATCTAAATGTCATTGCACTCGAATAATGAAATAGCTAACAATCGTAACTGTATATTATTCTCAGAGCCAAATATTGCTTCAAGAGAAAATTATGAAAATGTTTCACCATTTACATCTGTAACTCACGATTATTAAAGTCCTAAATCTGTGATTCAAAGAAATTCGTCGTCTTTAACAAATTCAAGTAGGTAGTTAGTTACTTGATATTTTTTTTTATTTTGTGTGGTTCTAAGAAATCTTATAACCAATCTACGGTAGTTGCTGGATATTATGATATCACGTAACGTAAGGCCATTTCATGTGCGATACCTAAGAGTTCACATGTGAATCATCATAGTGACCTACATCACGCCTCACATTACTGTTATAAAAACCGGAGTCACTTAACTACTCATATTTATGATTTCAGAATGAAACATCTAACTAGTCCTGTGAGTTACAAATGCTCAACGATTTTACTTAGATTTACTATATATTTAAGAAGTTTAAATAAATTAGAATGTACTTCTGTGTTTCTTTTCAAGTGCAAAATTGTCCAACACAATTTTTGAACTACTTATAAATATGTTTAAATCATAATAATACCACATAGCTATGGAATTAATTTTATTACATGATTTGTTTTTACTATAGTTTAAAGGATCTAGTTTATTCCCAGTTCATCCAAAATGGTTTCCATTAATAATATAACTGGATTCTCTGTTTCACAATCGCAAATGCATTAGATCCCAACCTGCTATTTCCATCCAGGAAGCTTTAGTTACCATTTGGTATAATACTTAGAGTTAAATTTATTTCAGCTTTTGAACGTATCGACTGAAATACAACAAGGAAGCTACAAGCCGTTTCCAATAAAACATTTATTGACAGAGAGATGAGATGGTAGTTCAAAAACAGAACAAATAATTGTTTAAATCCGATATTAGCTGTGGTTATTTGCTTTACTTAATCAACATTACTTTGTATTATCATAGTAATACAGATTATGATCAAGAATATAAAGTTATATCTTTGTACCTTATTTCACAGCACTTGTCATAATCACAAACGGTCATGACCAAGGAAAGTGCCGTCAACATGCCATTACGACGGTCTCGCAGCGTTAACAGGCTTAAATGACTGAGGGTAATGACACGGCAGATGCTTTGAATTTGTGTAAATTGTATCTTGCTCTACATGTAGATTAGCAG
The DNA here is from genome assembly GCA_963555595.1 of Tethea ocularis. Lineage (NCBI taxonomy): Eukaryota > Metazoa > Arthropoda > Insecta > Lepidoptera > Drepanidae > Tethea > Tethea ocularis. The sequence continues at coordinate 3,910,312 of OY741972.1, read as the reverse complement.
ATAATAGTTTCAATGGCTCTAGTAAACCTTTGAAGCATAGCGATATAATCAGTGTTACAACGGTGTGATTCTCCAAAGATTCTCATGGTTCTGTTAATTTGCAATGTTTTCTCCATCATAATCAATATCTAAGACGTGCAGCAATTTCAAACGTAATATCTAATATAAAATTTTGTGCAAAATTATTTGTTCATTCCGCGAGGTAAGTGAAGAAAGCTTCTCACGTACGGGTAAGCAATTCGTGCCAGGGTATTGAGAGGAGGATTAGTTTAGAACCGGTACTTTTAGATTTTCTCTATTCCATCAAAATGTAATTTCAGTATCTATTGTCATATCCACCGAGAAATTTAGCATCTAAATTCTCGGCATTTTCATTTAAGACCGGATATTAAACCTTTATTTACGAAATTGGTGTTTTCTAAGCGTATAATGGAGTAAGACAATAATTCATAAAGTCTTTTAAACATTGACTTGACGATTATAAAAATATTTTTTTCCATTTATAATTACAAAATAAAACACTAACTAAGAAACTTACATAGTTGTGCTTTTAATTAATAAGCATTCTGAAAACACCTATGAAATCCACATGCGCTAATTGATACAAGCGTACGAATATACATTTCCAACTGATTGAATCGCTGGCTTTCGGATGAGAAACTATCGCACGAATGCACCCAGAACAAATGTGGCAGAATTCTCAATTGTTCCAGGAAAGCGGGCTTCCGTCGGTTGTACCACCTGTTCAATGCATAACGGACGACAACGGTTTTTGCACAACTAGGCCTTGGCTTGTCGCGCTAATCAACACGTTCGAGACAATATGCTTGACTTGATAATTAACATTGTTTTAGCTGATCTGGGTGAATGACTATCAACTATTGTAAATTATTTCGTACAAATTATTATAAAAATATATATAAATTATTTACAATAGTCATACCTGTATCTCAATTAAATATTTTTCTTTTGGACACAAAAGATTTCAATGAAAAACGTTTTTGCTGTTTTAAAATATTTGGGATATTATGAAGGTCATTTTCCTTTGATAATTTTATTATTGTCCAGGTATGTGACTGATCATATTTTATTAATATAAGCTACCTCTTGTTACAGCGTCTGTTGTTCCAAGCACCTACCAGAGTAAATAAACTTCTGCTAGGTAAGCGTGCAACATCTTTATCTGTAGTCCACCATAAGGTAGTAAGTACCTAATAATTTCTTTATTTATGATCATATCTTAATCTATAGATGTTTTATAGGCAGCTCAGTGGGCAAACGCAAGCCCGTTCAATAAAAAGAAATATAGGTACAACAGAAAATCTTTTACCTGGTGTAAGTAAATAGTACCTACTTAACTTAATGCCTTGTTATTTTTTACATTTTAACCAAAATTTTAAAGAAAAAGCATAAGATATGTCATGCAACATGAATATCTGATTGTTAATTTAAATACGTATAACCTTAACTTAGATGATTCATACACCGCCATTGCCAACATAATCAATTTTAAATATCAAATCACTCAGGTGGGAGATATATTTTTATAATATATTTTTTGGAATTTTAAATATGGTCTACCAAATTTAATCCTTTAAAATGTAGTAATAGCATAATAATATACTAATTGTTTTCAACTAAGTTACCTGTTATTGTTGCCAACAGAACCGCCAAAGCCGCCACACCTGTCGCTCTCACCCGCTTAGACCTCATCTTGTCTCTTTTCAACACGCTATGCGTGTGCGTCCTCACAAAAAAGAAAAACAACAGAAAATTCAAACTCCAACTCTTCAACGGTAAGTATGTCTCTTGTTTCAAACAATAAACAATTTCACTCGCGTTTTTGTTACACCTTTACGTACTGTATCTTCTAATCAAGATAATAAAGCGACCACAAATTGCACAAGAACGTGTGTAAAGTTATTGAAATAGTTTGTAAAATGTTCTTTTTATGTTTACACTTATGTCCATTGTGAAGATTTAATGTAACGGGCAGTTAAGGGTTGAGTTCCTCGAAGTTGGAATATTAAACTTGTTTCGTATGGTGAGTAGGAGCGCGATTGCGGAGAAGCGTACGTCCGTCTCCACCGAGCGCTGAGCAGTACTGTCGCGACATGAGCGACACGCGTGAGCGACGGGCTAACGCGGAACTACGATGCGTCACTGCTGGCGCTAGCGAGAGGGCGGCGATGCAAGGATCGCGACTAGTTGTTCGTAGTTTATTAGGTAATTAGCCAAGCAATGTAGTCCTACATCAATGCAAATCTTGGTAGGTACCTACTTTATTGCTCATATCTAGGATTAGGTTAGTCTTAGGTTTATATCTCAACTAATATTCAATTAGATTTATTTTAAAATAGACTAATAAATATTGATACCTAGGCTTAACTAACAAATAAGTACATCTTGTAAAAGATAAAATAAACTTTTCGTATACCGCATTATGTACAAAATATATTTTTCCAATATGTATATTTATTACAAACACTCAAAAAATAAAAAAAAGAATCTCGTAAGTTTATATAAACTAAAACCAGGAAAAACCATAGGGTTTTTTCTAATATGCTGTGTCTATAAAGGTCTATATAGGAGATCCTTGGGGGAGGCCTTTGTCCAGCGGTGGACGTCTTTCGGCTGACATGATGATGATGATGATGATACCATAGTTTCACTACAGACTCCCAATTTCAGTAGGTAGTTAATAAAAATCATTAAAAAAATATGTAAATTGGTAAGCCCGGATTTAAGGCGAAACAAAAAAATATTTTGCTTTCCATAATTTTTGTATTCGGCCGCCAAAATATCGACAGCTGTGACTGATCACGAGTGGCACGGTATGAATAATTTATACAGGCTGTATCCGCTAATACCGTGCCTCTGCGCCATCCAGCGTGGATGCCTCCGCGTGACATGGAACATTATCATCCCAGCAAAGGGCTATTTACACGCATCATATTCAAACATTATTGATTCCAAAAATATTGAAGAAACTCAAGCATTTATATCGAATAGCGATATAATATAATTTATACGTAGACATACATACATAGTATCTAGGTACTTGCTACACATACATTTTATTAAAAATGTCTAGACAACACCAGAAAACAAAACTTATACCAAATTCGACTAAATTCTTTAGTTCCGACTGAAACATTACGTGAGTTCGGTGGTGATTCATAATATTTCTGATTTTGACCAAGGTTTCATATAATATTTTGTGTGATACCTGAGATGAATCAAATGGAAGATTTTAAGGTAATTAGTGTAAAAAACCACCCATTCCCAGTGACTCTAATAACTTACAATTTCAATCTATTTAGGTACGACTGAAATCTTAATATTACGTCACAAATGAGTCGGCAACCACAATTAATGAAATGTTATGAAATAGTGTGGATTTATGATAAATTATATATATAAATTGCATACTCATATTAATTTCCTGCGGTAAACAATGAGTAATCCATTGACACAAATACAATTAATCGACTCCATTACAGTTTCATTATAAAATTGTCCTTCTTATTCAAGCTCATGAGATACTCACACATTCACCCTCACTTACACATGAATATAGGGCACATAATTAAAAATATATATTTCTTTAATATTATTATTTCATTTTATTTAAAGGAACTAAACAGTTCGTTGAAGGAAGCAATGATCAATAATGGATATGATGAGTTGACCCTATAAACTGCAGATGGCAGAATTTGGCAATTCAAAAAGTCGATAATGTAACGAAATAATCATAATATGAGTATTTTTATTCGATGACGTACATGCTGGTATTATCAGCATTCCAACGTTATGTGCATTCAATGCAAAAAAAAGTGAAATTTGTGAAAGTTGTCTGGATTTTAAAATACATTGTCATTAATTAGGCCAGCTCAGGCTTAAAATCCATTAACGTACATAGGCTTCGTAAGCAATTAATTTTTAAATTTAAAGTGGGTTAAAATGTGATATTATATATTATATGAAAATTTCTATGATTAGCAAAGGTAACTTAATCTTATACCGGCCATAGACGTTCAAATTATCTGATCAAATAGATCAAATAGAAACACGAAAATTAATTCTTCATACCATTTATTCAACTCATTAATTTGGTCAAATTCTCCCACAGACATTCATCCCAATTTGATAAAACTGTTTGAACTAGCCTGTTACATCAAATTACTCGAACGTGTATGGCCGGTATTAGATAGTAAAAGAACTTGACGTGTTAGGTTCTTCTTGTGTCCGTTCCCTTTAGCACTTAATATTTGAACAATAGAGGTATTGCAATATAATTTATTTTATCTTTGAGCACAGGATTCTATAGAAGCCACGCCAGTAATAGGCACCAGTGGCAATCTTTTCACGAAATGAAATAACTGAAAATGTACAGCACGCACAGTCAAAACCAATTTCAGCGACAAAATAGCAGCCGATCCAAACTCCTATTCTGTCATGTTACCGCAATGTATCCGATGTATTTTTGATTTAGACCAAATGAAAATAAAGTAAAAAGCGAAGCCTGGGGATATGCGGATAAATTAATTGAAAGGGGATCGGGCAATCCCTTGTTTTGACTGGGCAAATAGAATTAAAATACAGAGAGTAAACCGATATGAACCGCTCTATTACGCAAGCCAACAGTCGTATGTACTGACGTTGACGCATTAACGAATTTACTACTTTTAATCAGCGGTCTTTTGTATTCAATGTTCGCGTTGAATAAAATGATTTTCAAAATGCTATTTTATTTATTGAAGTAGTAGGCTCTTTATACTACTCATTAGACGATTCACAGTAGGTATAAATAAGGAATACATAATGCAATTTGTTATCCTACTAATAAGTATTATAAATGTGAAAGTATGGATGTTTGTTACTCTTTCACTTATGTGTTTTTATAAACTACTGATTGTTTTGTGTTGACGGATTGTTTTTGAAAAATATATACTCTAAATAAGATATAATTGTTATATTTGTGATAATCTTGAGAGAACAAGTTACTAACAAAGCTCTTCATTTAATGGAGACATAAAGAACATTATTTATAAAACGATAACATACCGAGAAACGTAAATAAGTACAAACTTAACTGTATTATTGCACATTCAAGATTCGATAACCTTATAATCCGAATTGTGTACAGCTCACGATATCTTTGAAGTATGTAGAAGTAATTGACGTAAAATACCTGGTATCATCATAATTATATTAGTCAAACTCCGTTATTAGTTAGTAACTATACTAGTAAATAGTAAGACATAAAATATTCCAATATTGTATAGACCTCCTCACAATAACAATAAAAAATAATAATATTTATTTATGTAGGAGATAAAATTCGAATCTACTGATCCAATACTGAATAATCTTAAATAGTAAAAAGCTACATTACCTACCCTTGATTCCTGTAGGGTAATATTCATCCTGGGATTCGCCTCGTTATTTTATATTTTGATTACCTTTTTTAGCGCTCTGGCAGTTCCACTTACGAACCAAATAGCCTTTATCCATGTTATCAATATAAGGATTAGTGTACGAAAATTGACCAGGCTAAATGTACAGTAAAGCTCCGTTATAATATAAATAATGATATAGGTACCTAAAGGTTACTGGATTGAATACTAAAAAAAGTTTAGTGAATAAAAACATCGTGAGGAGGAAACCACACCACGGTGGTAGGGTATTTTATAGTAGGTACCTACCCACCTGTCTGACCACCATCCTCAAGTTCGAAGACTGTCGCCAAACACCTACCAGTGTATTCTGACAGTTGCACTTGAGAGTCATTTCCGTTCTAGGTTTTGTGTGCTTACCACCTTCGGCAAGATCATTACTGACCACGGTGAAATTGTGGTCAAACACAAACCTAAATAGCAAAAAAAATAGTCATGTTATGAATAAATCTAAGCCAAATTAAATGTAATAAACGAAAACATTAATCAAATCGTCCAAGTAGTTTATAGAATGCGGAAATTTATCCAGTGCAGGTCATGCTGAGACCTTGTCCGGTTTCCATGACAGCATGTGACAGCAAGGGTAGGTTGCCACCCTATACGACGTCCCGTCGGATTACTCGCGGTCCACCGACTCCATCCGAACCACCTACATCGTGAAGGTGAGCGATATTAGGAGACTCTAAATATAGCAATATGCCACGGCGATCAAGCATGAAATTAAAGGATGATAACTTTCGTGTGGTGCCGATTATTCTGATTAATGATGTTCCGAAACTTTATGGTAAATATCTATTTCGATATCGAATTCGTCCGTTTGAATACGTCTAGGTACCTACAAATAAATAATACTAAATGCATAAAAAGTATCGGTGTATACCAAAAAACAAGACAGTGCGAGTCTGACTCACGCATCGAGAGTTTCGTGTACAGATAATTCGGACTAAAGGACAATCTTTATTTGAGGATCAATATCAATTTGTAATCTATTTTTTTTTTATGTAATATTTAGAAGTATCTACAAATTATCAAGATTCGGAATTAAACCTTTACTTAGGCACGCTGTGACACCTTATTTCTTGCTTTTCATGATTCTAGGCAAAGAAGTAAGGTTTACCTACAATATAAATAGGGATGTACAATACGATATTACGAAGAGCAAATTGTACTTAGTTCATTGTTTTAATAAAATGTTTCGTACATTAAACCTACACACAGCAAGTTAAATTAAACGTAATTACAACAAACCAATCTGCGCAATCTAAGAAGATATTATATTATTAGGATATACGACTTCCAAAGTTAATAGCACAATCAGGAATTCGAATTTGGAATACCCCACAGAAATGTCCCGCTACATGGATTCAGTGCATTAGAGAGGTACGTTATGAGTTGGAAAATGCGACACTTCTTACCCTTAGTGGGGAGTGGTATTTATGATGTCACTTGATTTATTGCTTAACCACCCCCGCATTCAGACGTTTGTTATTCTTTGTCTGGAGATGGGGGCGACGAACTGACTGTGACTCAGCGTTCAACAGATCATTTTGAACTTGAACGCCAAGTGGAACCTGTCGTTCCGTTCAGACCTCTTAAATGTCTGGTATATGATAATTTTTAATTATGACTATAATAGGATTTACTTAATTGAATATTTATTAGTATACCTTCTGTGATTTCAGGTCAAACGTAATAACAGTTTCTTTTTTAAAAAAATATGAGTAACGTGATTTCATGTGTCAATACGACCAATCAGTCAGTCAAAAAGCTTTTTCAACCAATTTATCTACCACGTTTTAACAACATGGATATTCACAAAACAGAAATACCTCCTCAATACATTTGATCGCGCTCCGTATCACAATAACATTCAAAGGTATGTTCGTTATTTTTCCAATGCCGCGGGTCAAAGCCTGGTATCTACCAAAAGAGTTCGGTTCAAGCTATGGAAAATGGCCGTTGTAGGTGCATTTAGTTTTATATATACTATATGAATGAGCCACAAAATTCTCACCAATTTTCTTTACCGTTTAAAAATGCTATCCAATTATCTGGCCATTGAAATTAAGCAGCGTATAAAAAGCAGATTTAATTTAGCATATATCACAAATTAATACCGCTTGTACTGTCTCCATGGCTTAGTTCATTCATGAAACTTATTCAGATTCCAACAAAGGGCAGTTTTGCAGTAAACTCGACGCTAGTCGCTCCGCGTCGCGGTTGCGATTTTCAATTCCTCGTGCGTTTTGCAGTCCATTATTCACATTTCATTTGTTCGTGACAACGCTACGCTGAAAACGACCACGTAGTATGTCTACATTGCGTAAATCATTCCAATTGCTATGTTTATTTATAGCTATATTATGTGCTCGTGATTTCGTCGATATAACTTATTTTAACTATCTATAAAAGTAATTCATTGGCTCGATACGGTTATGTATGTGTGACTGTCTATTTTACGAGCAAATAGTTGATTTATTCATAAAACTTTCTGAAAATCTAATTTTCTAAAAAAATACTATTTCGGAAGATTTGGTTCCCTACATTAACAAGAAAAAGCGATAGGGTTTCTCGTACTAAAACAAAAGTAATCGATACGCAAAATTAAATTTTTGGCGTTGTTTAACTAACTAATAATTAACAATCCACTATAAAACGTAAGACTGGAATAACAACTATATTTTCATTCAAAATACTTAGTTCATATTTACAGCAAAGCGTATTTGCAGAGTAAACTACATCAGGCTCCAATACCAACTACTAAGTTAAGTATGTTACAGGGAGGAAGTATGTAACTACATACTAACAACGCGCATAGTTTGAAATGTTCATCAGATACATCACAAATGGAGATACATATTTTACCAACATTAACATGAATTAAATTCAGTCAGAATGTAGTCAGCAAACAGAAAAAATAAATCAATTAAGTTAAACACTTTACGTTGCTATGTAATAATTAAAAGGCGCTTTCTAGCGAAACGTTAAATTAAGAAGGTATAAAAAACAAGTTGCCTTAAGCCTTAATCTCAAATATTATAATAAAGAAATCAAAATTTATTTATATTTCGGCAACATTTGTTGAGTTCCGATAACAAGAAAGTAATTTCCCATGAAAATGTCACGTGGTTACCTACAGTTGATGGGATTTGGTCACGCGATGGCTCGCAGTTCTTGCACGAAATGCTTTCGACCTACCGCAAAGGGTGATCGATGAATATTTAGGTCATTGCCACTAAAATTTACAACAGACGGTTAGGCCGTTTTTGTGTAACTTAAAGTGAAGTAATGCAAATGTCGTACCAGGTACAGACAATACAAACTATAACTATTTGATTTAATTTTAATCAAACCAAAAATCCATCCTAATAGTATTATATCGTACTCATGGGCGTATATAAGAGGGGGTTCAGGAAGTCCGAACCTACGCAAATTGTGTAATTATAGCAAGGATTGCAACATATTATGATTATAATGTACATACCTTTTGTTTAAGGGAGTGCGCCATCGATTATAGAAAAGAAAGACATTTATTTTGGACTCTCCAAATACACAAATGATAAAATAGAAACATTATTAAATTAATGTAGTTAATATTAAGCTGAATAAACATTTTCCTTTCTACTTCATCGACACATTGGACAACGCTTAGGTATACCTACAAATTAAAAATCTGTTCAGTAAAATATAATCTAGAAGCAATAGAAATCGAATGCATCATATACCTTCAATCATATATATAATATATATTGTATTTTTAGACTGTGTACCAAAACAACAGTAAAAAAAATAGGCTTAGGTATCCATTTTTATACATGAGTGTACGTGCAGTCTCATTTTAATTAACATCTAACTCCGGTCTAGTTAAACTAATCAAACTAGGTATAACAATCGAGTTAGCTGGTCTACTGCCTGATATATAATCATTTATATCTCAACATGAGGACGTAACAAAGAGAAATGGAGTTAGGTCAATACTTCATACATGGACGCATCAATGGACGCGTCTAGCTTTGCAATTAAATAGACCGCCCCTAGGCTGGAACTAGCCCTGTAGATATTATGTTATATTGGTTAGAGCCATCCATTTGTAGATTGATTTAAAAGGATCGAGTTATAGCCTATCTACAAAAATAAATATCTAGCATCTATGGTTATATTTTATTTTATCTAAGTTAGAGATTTCAAGGCAAATTGAAAAAGGATCACTATAAACTTCGATCAATATTGTTGATCGAACACTATAAAGCACAATTTTATTGATTTGTTGAGTGAAAATCTTTAAAAACTAAGTAAATATTTCCCGTTATTTAAAACTCAATAATTAGTTGTGTAAACAATTTCATAGAAAAGTTCAACGTAGGTAGAATTCTCGATGTGCAAATGGCAGAAAAATAATTTAAAAAATATTAGATGAAAATTACTTAAAAAGCAATACATGAGTCACATCTCTGTTCATTCTCATGCATACAAATCCAGACAATGCAATGTCATTTCATCTCGCGCGCACCCCGCTGTCATTCACATGCCATTCCATTTGACAGGCGTTGACGTCCAGCACGTGGTGTTATCATATCGGCTTTATTTTTATTAAAATCTCTGCATTATTACGTAACAGAACAAAATTATCAAGCAGAAAGTTGCATGAAAATTCTCGTACTCTTTTTTCCCGCATAACTTTATCAACTTTTTCGTTGCCAATAAAGTTAAAATTGGTCTCGGTCTTTTTTGTAGGAACGATTTTTCACAAGGATGCACAGATAGAAAGAATTTTATTCGTTTTGTAGTGTTTCGCTCACCTGTTTGCGAAATCTAGATATATTTTTCCATAATATTAGTAAATTGTTAGTAACTAACAGATTTCTACGATAACACGTTTAAAAGATAAGCAAGCAATTCATTCGTCAAAAATATTTACGGCGAATTAAAACGAGACAAATGTCAAACGTATTTTCCCCCAAACGATTTAATACAATAGCATTTAAGTTGAATGCTAAACACGTGTCAAACGTCATGACATTGCATTTAACATATAAACGAGAGTCGTAATAAAATAACCGTTTGATATGAAATCACAATAGGGCGAGTACAATACGCTGTAACCGTGTGCGATACGCGTGACGAATCCAAGCACCCTGTATCAGTCGTAACGAGGGCGATGTGTCCAATCATGTAAAAAATGGAATTAAGTTCGTCCACTCGTTGTTGCGTAAAATATAGGAACATTGTTAAACCCTGTCAGCTTTCCGCTCTTCCTCTAATGCGATTATACGAGTTCAATTCCATCCTCATATTTCAATATGTGGAACGTAACAATCAAATTTTCTCTACGTTAAAGATATCATTTTTTAATGAGCTCACAGGTGTGGCTTCAATTATCTAGAAAAAATATTTATATAGAAATTGTAGTATTGCCATTTGTATTTTTTAGAAATTCAAGTATTTTGTTATTATCTTGAAATTAATAAGAAGATAGTATAATAATATAACTAACTGAATATCTTACTAATTCATTTATTATAAGCTATAAACATTTAGGTCCTACTGGTTTTCTATGAAACAAATTTAATTTACCATGATTTTTAAAATGTAGATCAGAGATAAATTTCGTTTACTTAGTTTGTTAACCGTAGGTATAATGATTTCGTTATGGTATATAATGTTTAGATACCTATATTCTCTCCTCTTGATGAAGCTATCATAAGTTATAATGATGTGTCAAGGACATTACTGCTGGCTGCAGCTTTAGCTGTAGATTTAGATTTGCAAACTTTACTGGCTCATGAATATGCAATCCGCCTTACAAGGAACGCTGGACTTCAACACGGAAACTTATATGCGTCGACAGGGACATGGTTATCAAACGTTAATGATTTCTTATCACTGTTGAAAATTGTGAAATAATTTAGATCTATATTTTGTAGATAATTTTATTATTATTTGTAAGAAGCTAATAAAATTGAAAAAAAACGAAGTGGTAAAATAAAAATACCTACGGATAAATGATCCTGAGCTTTGTAGGATAAGATAACCCATTGTAGTTTAGAGAATAAGCTGTATACATACCATAATCACATTTAATACGAGGAATCTGACATCTAAGATGAACCTAATGCAGGTTTATAAGAAAAAATAATAGGTATCTTCTTCATTATACTTCATATTAAGCCTTAATCCACCTTAATTTTATTATAGCCACTCTGAAAAATCAGTTTCAAGTAATTAAATTAACATTATACTTTTATTAAATGCAGAGCAACATAGACTAAATTTCAGTTTAAGTTTTTAGACCTCACAGTTTAAAATACCGTCTTGAATAGTGCACAGTTTTGTAGGTAGGAACCTTTTGTAGATTCATGAGCAGTTGCCCACTTTCGATAGCCTTTGAGCTTGTTACGTTTGTAACACTTCATCGAGCGTACAGGTTGCCTTAGTACGAACCACTTTAATTGAGACCCTCTAGCGTATGGGAACTTCAAACATCTATAAATCAATTAACCTTTGAATGGATATACGTCGTAGACAAGGGTTTTCGTAGCGGCTGCGTAGACATGTAAATGTAACAATGTTTAGCAATAATTCCAAGCCAATGACTAATGAATAATTAAAAAAAAACTGAGAAAAATCTCTTAGCAGAGCTTGTACTATAGAAAACATACCTATAACAGTGAAATTACTGAAAATATACATAAACTAGTTTTTCGCCCCCCGGTTATACCCGCGATCTTGTATGTTACCCACTTAGGAAATGATATTCGAAAAATCCTTTCTTTGTGGATGCCTACCACAATTCAGAAGTCCTCCTAATTTCTTGTCTCTATGCTGGCTGTGCGTCGATATCCATCAGTGATCAGTTAGGGGCTTTGAAAATACCTGGCTATGGTTAGGTTTCATTGGCTTTCCTGAAATATAAAGCACCTATGTTTTATTACAAGTGCTATGCTAGAAAAATGTATTACTAATTTCATAATCCATTGGGCTGTTATGGAGCTGTTCGATTTTAATTTTTATAATTTTAGCAATACTGTATCGTTTCGCTTGTACGAAAGGATATTATAACACTATGTTATCGAAAACGTATTTTGCTTATCGTGTCTCATATCGATTATAAAATCAGTCAAGTGTATGTTCAATGATAGCTGCATGATATCTTTCAGGGATCCTTAATTTAAGTGAAAGCCAGAATTCATATAGAATCACTTTGTTATCGGTCAGTCTGTTCGCACGTTTAGAGATATATAATCATGTTGCAGTTTGAAAATATCGAATTAGCTGTGGCTATTCTCGGACCAGAAATTTTGAATAAATAAGCTATACCTATTGTTAGATACGTAAATCATAAATCTTTCATTTATTTACTGAAAATTTTATTTGAAAAAAATATACAACCAATTTCATATACCTAATTCTTCACGCATAATGCATTTATATTGTCGTAATCGTCATGATTATCGTCGCCACAGATTTTAATAGTACGCAACCCTCAGTCCTACTTCACACAAACGCTTGGCCAGTTCTTGATTATCAATCCTAAATCGCACTTGTAAAGTTTTCTTCGCAGTTAGCATATATACGGCTGATAATACTAAGTAGTTGGTTATCCCCTGGTGTTCTCCATCGACCGACACTCTTGTTGCGGCCTCGTATGGAGCCTGGTGTGCGGAGGCCTCGGACGCTATTACTTTAAGTCACCTAGATTTAGTTATTATATACCCGGGTAAGTTTGGCGTCCGAGGCGCTTGGCCAACCTCCGCAGAAGTATGAGGTAAAGCGCATCATATAGTTGGGCCCACGTTGAGGGCCGGCGGTAACATGGTGGCTGATAAAGGAACACGTAGTTCTACAGCTGCATCATGTTATCAGCCTTTGGAAGATGGAGATACCCAGGGGCAACGCAAGTCCGATAAGAACTGCAGGATAACCCGCTGATAAGAACAGCGTAATCAAATAGACATAAAATACTTAATATACAAGTATGTAATTAAGTAAACAATAATATTTTGTTTCGTGAATGTATCTCTACACGGTTAGCATGAAATTGATATTTTAATAGATTATTGAATAAAAAATCTCACCTGATCAATCGCTTAATTCTTTTTCTCAAGTACCTAAAAGTTTCAAATGGGGGTCGCAAAAGTCATAATGACTTATAAAAAAGCTACATGTATTTCAGCATACATATAAATTTTGTCAATAACTTTTACGAAATACTCATTAAAACTGAATAAATATTTCATAAACGGTATATACCTATATAGTCTAATTCATCAAAAGAATATCTTGAACAATAAGATGTAACAAACATCATAGAATTTACCAATTTTAATTGATCAATCTTCTGATCTTTTCCAAGGTTAGCCGCAGTCTGGTTTTTTTTGGCCAAAATACTCTTTGATAGTTGAAGGTAAGTATCTAGTTTGAAATTCACACATAAAGCTTTATAAACCTTAGCTATATATTTTTCGCGTTATTTTATGAAGCTCTCATATGGTGTTTTTCAATTTGCCACTCCCTCCAAACATGAGAGATGTCGCTATGGTAGAATTTTATAAACTTTGCGTTAATTAGATACTGGAAGCTCTATTGATCGATTCCTGGGCCAAAAGTGTAGCCTGAAGCTGTTATCGATGAATTTTGGATATACTAACAATAAAATAAATAAATAATTATTCTAGGACACAAGGTTATCGAATTCCAAACTAAGCGAAGCTTGTACTAGGGAAACCAGATAACTGACTACATAAACTACTTTTTTTGTAGATAATAACACCCAGACTCTTGGCAAACAGATATAATATGCTCATGCTCACAAATATTTGAAAATAAAAAAAAAACTTGAACATTTATTTTTATTGAACCTTGAATTACAGAAGATAAGAGAAATAACTATTACCATAGAATAAAGGTAGGTACAACGATTACATTGAACTCATGTATCAATTTCATGAATACTCAGTTAATCGATTTGTATACGAGAACCTACACTAAACCACGTGTCTGGGACAGTCTGACATCTGTTTGTCTCCTGAATATTTCATGAGAAGCAAAACTGTTCCGGCTCGGGACGGAACAGAGTTTCCTCCTTCCGAGTGAATCCGTCTACACGCTCAACTGGTAATTAGTTGACTTTCAAAGAACCTTTAATGGGTCGACGTCCTAAAGCGGCTTTGAAGATGAAATTATTTTATATTTTCGGAATAGAAATGGAATACCACCAAACACAACGACACAGGTAAAAACATATACTAATCAAAAAGATGAAATATCAGAATAAAGTTAGGAATGGTATACGCAAAATGCATATATTATATAAGTCCGCATAAGGTTATGAAAGCCATCAGAGGACAACCTTTAAGTCATGTTAATTCCAGAAAGTTGAAATACAAATTTTCAAAGGGATTTTTTCAAAATTACACCTCTTATAAATTATCGCGGATGAAAATGCGGAGCAGACATCTAGTTTAAGTTTAGGTATAAATATGAAATATGTAGTTACAAAAAAGCTCAACCGAACCGCCAACCAAGAGCTAACTCATTTTGCCGGCACTCATACACAACGAATGTGTAAATTCAATCATTTCTCGTACCTCATTCTCACAAAATGAACACGAGTACTATTATCAAGATAAAAATAAATATCCATATAACAATATCTACATACTCGTAGCATCAATGCTCCATTTCTAAATGTATCAAAAGTGTTACTATCGGAAACTCGAACTCCATAATGACCAGTATGACGTCATACACGCGTCGACTATTCAAAGTGAGTTCTTTGTGTAGTATAATAAATATTATACTGTCGAAATGGAGTAATAAATAAGCCATGATATATTGTTACTTATTTTTAAATGTAAAAATGGAGCAAAGGATTGACGTGACTTTTTGCTTATTTATGTGAGCTTCTATTTATCACGATAACAGAAATAAACCGCGGAGCGGAAGCTAGTAGGTAGGTATATATATTTCAACATCTGGAAAAACGTCAAACTTTCATACAGGTACGTAAAAAAGTATAGTTGAAAAAATCCGGCTCGGAGGACCAATAAAGAAAGCTTATATTGTCTTGCTTCTTTAGTTAGTGGTATAGTATGACACAACTTAGATGAAGCATCGGCAAACTTCGTAAAATCGATCGTTCCCGAAAAGAGTGCGCCTACAACATTACTCATGAGTTAAAAAATGATCGGCGAAAATGATTTTGTTGAACGTTGAATGGCGCGATAATTAATGATTTTTATTAGTTGTGTAAATCGGAAGTGAAGCTTACGAAAACGATTTGCCGATGCTACATCTAAGTTGTGTCATACTATACGTCTTGACTTGTAGGTAATGAATCATAGGTGTTTTATAGAATATATTACTTGTTCCTTCTACATGTTCTTACAATTTTCTATCATTCTACGCCAAATTTTTTGGTTATTTTTCTTAATTTTCATCTCAAAGAATTTATATTCGTTTTGCCGAATATGTTTTGTTGGTTTCCAACAGCAGTTGACGCAAATCAACACTCGCAATCGAGTCGAGTTTTTTAATTATAGTAGAGCATGCATTGTACTTGCAGGAAAAGGGAAGTGGAGACATTTGTATCCATTATTGTCGTCAAATTAAATCTGCATGCTGACTGCTCACTAGTAAGTCACAGCTCATTTCTCTCTCTCACTTTCTCTCGTTCACTCTATTTACTAATGGATTGCAGTAACTCAAATTGATGTCGCCAATAAGTGAGCCTAAATTGGAGCACTTAATGCCGATGAGTTTCGACATAGATGGTTCTATTTTTATTTTACGTAAATTAAATTAATTGTTGTAATGGTTAATGGTTATTTTAAAATTAAGTGACAGAAGAACCCTATTTATTTTATTGGAATAATTAAACCTTTCGGAAATGCCTTTATATTTGTATTTGAAACTTTTTGTTCGAGTTAGGTTGATATTTTGCATAAAACTTTTTTTTTCGTTATAACAGACTTGTTCTCATATAAAAGTTATTCATATTGATTAGTATTGCCACCCCTAAAATACTGCAGACGAATAATAAATAGCGCTGTATAATTACACCCAGATTTCGGACACATAAACATGTTTTATTCATGCACATAAATGTTTGTCCTGGATGGGAATAGAACTTTCGTCGTGATTAGGTGGTTATGGTAGGCTTAACCAATAAAGCCAACTGGTCGTCGGCGTCGTTAGAAAAGTTCAATCAGTTAATTCGGCTATTCTATATTTGGTTAGCCTCACACTAAAAAAATATCAGCATAACAAGATTCTCAGAAAGGACAGCTAGAGATTCCAAGTACTGTTTAAATATGTAGGTTCTCATTTGGTATGCATTATATTTAGATATATATGTATTCTGTGTTTATTATATCTATACTATATTTCCACTTACTCATGATAAGTAAATTTGTCACGTACTTGGTATGGTTCTTGGCGAAAACGCAATAAACCCCCCATAAAATTATCATGTCAGTCAGGTCGTAAAAAATTATGGTGTCGTCCACCTCCCTCAAGTATTAACTTAAGAGTAACCTATATATTATTGGACACAAGCAAACAAAATACCTGGTACATTTACAAGAAATCACTGCGCCCATTGTTTTCACCTAAAATATATTTTTATTACTTAATAACTTACGAATCTTTCTTAGTACAAAAACAATTCTTCCTTGATCAATTATCCCATATTTTCTCATGTAACATGTTACATTCAGCACCTCTCTCGCAATACCGGTGAGATTCCTAGTGAAGTTATTGAAACGTCGCCAAATCCACTTAGTTTTATGAGTTGGAAAATGCGATACGATGCCGCGCATCGCAGGGGGTGCGTGCGATATTATATGAGATTTTCTTACTCCGCGTTACTATGGCAACGGTTTCCTAATATGCATGACGTGCTCCATGATCCATTCTCCGTATCGTTTGTATTTTATCGCTGTAACTATGTATTTTAATAGTCTAGTCTAGTCGAAGCAAGGCTGAAGATATAAAAGAGGATATTAAAAAGAAAATATACTGATAGTCTATGTGTCATAGAATATCTGCATGCAAAATTTACGTCGATCCGTTGCTCATAAAAGGACAAACACGTTTTCATATCTATTTCGTGTTAGTTACATAATTTATAACTCAAGAATGGCTGAACCGATTTTTATGATCATTGATTTGTTTCTGGGATAAAAAGTAGCCTATGTCACTTTCCAGCCCATCAACTATTTAAATGTAAAAACATACGTTGATCCGTTGCTACGTGAAAGACTAACAAACACACTTTTGTAGTTACCTATTCATAATATTAGTAAGGTTCTATCTTTCATAATCAACAAACTACCCTTCAATTCCTCTAAAGCCAAAAACCTGAAAATCTCTAGACCGAGCATTGTCGTACATTCCGTTGATAAATTCATGAAGTAGACAGAAAGTGTAGTTAAGCTGATTTACAACATTTTCTTCCAAACTTAATTGCTTACGATGAGGAAAATAGCCGTGGTCTTGCCAAACTCCTTGTAATAGCGGGCTTAAGGCTTTAAAACGACTACTTCTATTGTTTGTGATTGTACATGGAATGTTAGTTTCACATAAGCGGTTTAACCAAGAAACGTAAATGTAGTTTGTGCTAAATAACATAACGCCTTATTATGTGAGACGGTTTAAAGTAAATGTAGTAAAACTAAGGTTTTAAATATATCCGTCACTTTCTTCAGGAGCTGAGGTTATCTTAAAATCTAGGTTTTATAAGATAAGGGGTTATGTTTATACTAAGTGTTGAGCTGTGTGCAGTAAAATCTAGAAACTAACATTAGGTGTTATTGTTATCTCATTGCGCTTCAGTATCGAGTAGTCAATACGCAATATAAAATCGTGCGGTAGGTATCTTCCAGTTTAATATAAAGTTAGACCATAATACAAAGTAATTACCCATGTATAAATAACCTTTTTGCATATGTAGACCATTAAATTTGTTATTTACTAATAAACTACACTATAGCTTTTCAATTAATTAGTTAGAACTTCCAAAACTTACACATACTGTCGCCGGCTGAATTTAGGATATTATTAGGCCCACCCAATCGCATGCGTGCTATTACCTACGTTTTCAATATCTATTCATCGACACTGAGTGGAATATTATAAAGGTTCAAGCCATTTTAGCGCTTTAGTGGTAAGCCACTAAAAGTTCTCATTTTAGGTAAATAAGGGATTTATGTATTTACCCTATACCCAGGCTGAGTGGAGCGAGATTTAAGCTGACGTATGATAATATATTGCTTTGGAGGCAGGTACTTACTTAAATACGTTTTTCATATTCATTGAAATGAGATAAAAAGGTTACGTTTTGTAGGGAAATCAGAAAAGCATATAATATAAAAAGTCAGCCATAAAATATATAAATATTTATGAAATTATTGTTACCTCTATTTTTGGCTTTAGTAGATTACTTATTTCAGATAGATACACTTTTGCTATATATGTGACAGTGACTAGTAGGTGGACCAAAGAGCAGAGAAGATATCATTGTTCCATGATGTGGACATTACATAGTTCAATAAACCTTAAATTAATCTGGTAATAATATAGGTATTTACTTATTAAAAAGCATTTTTTTAAGATAATCATACGCTTCATATTATGTGCATCATAGCATTTTTGTGTTTGGCCTTTTCTTGATCTTGAGCAAAGGCTGTATGAAAATAGACTCAGCAATTTCCAGAAAACGAACACTTCCATTTTCCATGTAAAAATATGAATCTTCAATTTCACGAGCCAAAAATATTTTATCATTTCAGTACCTGAGTGAAAATCTGTGTAGACTTTTTGTCGCCTCTCAATACCGTACCTACAGGCAGTGCCTAATGTTCCGGAAATCGCATTTCAGCCAGTTTTCCCTTACAAAAACTATGCGCTGTCAAACGGACAAATTTGATAACCACATGCTTCCAGAACCAAACTTTCTCGGTATGTCTTCCTGTCTAACGTATTGATAAAAGGGGAACTTTGTGGTTTGTAGTAAGTACTTTAGTAGGATAAAGTTGGAAATTTGTACGTTCAAAAAAAGTTCAAACACATTCCATTGTAACTTATTTAATTAAGTAACCCATAGATAAATAAATTAATGTTAAATTCTAAAAGTAAAATAATACTAATCAGACTCTGAGAAACTAGTGAAAGTATTTGAAACCAAAAAGCAGTCAAGTCAATTCCTATAAGCCCATGGCTAGGATATATACTTAAGTACTATGGAGTTCCAGTGCTTACCTTCTATCTCCATCATCAAATCAGCTCGAATGGTTCCAAATTATTGTATGGCCTTCAAACTACATACACTTGCATACTTTCAAATTTATACTAATATTTATTTCTCTTGTATGTAATTTACATACAAGAGAAGCTAATAAAAGCGTGTTAAAAAGGAAAATCAATGATCCTTTACAAAAACAGTTTGAAATAAAAACATTCGCATACAATTCTATGCCAAACTATTTATTAAAGGTGTACCTATCCTTAGTGTAGTGAAATTGTATTCTCAATTCAAAAGGAAAAACATTCAACGGGAATCCAATTTAAATAGTTTACAGAACTCCTGTTCGTCTGAGAAAAACAACGTGCGGTTAAACAGGAGCTAATAAAATGTTAACAGAGTGAACAATCAAGTAGTATTTAAAATTTGCTTTCCACGTGAGGGAGGTTCATAAACAATGTAAACGGCCGGATTACTCAGGCAGGACTCGAGTGCGGTCCACTCACTGAAATTAAGGACCACTACACGAACATACGATTTTAGTTTCGTTTAAAATTTACAACTCTAGTGGGTAGTAGCCAGTTTGAAACTTTCTCTTTAGAATATATGTATCGGATCGCTCGTGGTTAGGTAGTTAAAGGCTGTTTTAAAGGTTTTTTATTATTAGGGCTTGGATTTAAATGTCTCTTGACTTCTTGTGTAAAATATCACTTATCTAGATTCCATAGTTAGTACCTACAAGCTCTACTTAGTTTGGGATCAGATAGCCATGTATGAAGAATGTCCCAGGAAATTATTACTATTTAAAATAACATTCAATTTATATATAAAAGCTACAAGAATAGTTTCCTAGTAATCTATAGAACCATAAGAATAATGTCAAAACTTTTATAATCAAACTTTGTGCAATAACTTCGGCTCTGTTGTATGAAAAACTTGAAAGTTAAACTGACATTTCATTCTCAAAGGCCAGCTAAAGCCACGTCGGTCGTTCATTAACATTTCCTGGATTCAGTGAAGTTTTTGTTAAAGTTGCAATGGAAATCAATGGGTATAATGGAAACGGTTTTGTTGAATTTGAGCAAAGAGAGATAGCGATAGAGTCTAGCAATAAATTTGTTACGATTCGCTTTTCCACACAGGTTGAAAGGTGAGGTTCGTCTCAAATTATAACAAATGGCGCTATTTATCACGCTACTTAGGTAAGCCCAGAGCAGGTGCCGACACTACTATCTCACGTAAGGTATAACCAAGTAAAGTACCTACCAACATGCCTCCCTGTTCTACCGGCGTCCTAAGGAAATCTTATAATTTCAAATGAAATGGCCAATCTCCAAACAGCCTACCTCTCTGTTAAATTTTATGAAGATTGATTCGGTAGTTGAGGTATAAGAAAGAATAAACTTTGGTATAAAGAAAATATCTATCAGAAATCAATTTCCTTTCGCGTTCTTAGTATTGAAGTAAAATAAAACCTATTTATCCCAATATGTAACCGTAATATAAAAATACAGGTTAATTTTTGAGTTGTTGGCATTACTTTCAGGGGTGAAAATACCTACTCATCACTTTTCGATACAATCTTCATTACCATCGGTCGTTGCCGACGCTGCAAAAATCTCACGGGAATATCACTTACGGGGAGATTAGTCGTATAAAATAAACATCGTGCCTAAATTCTGCTTTACATGTATGTAAGTATACATATAAGCGAATTTTATTATGTATTCATGTATTCGAATATAAACATTTGTCAGTATACCAAACACATTACAATAAGTAATGGAAAAGCAAATATGAGCGAAGAGACACGTGAAGATTTTACAAAATATCTACGAAACGCTAAGCTCTCTCTCACCCCATGTTTACATTAGGTATTGACATTCAGAAAGTAATCGCAAAGGGAAGATTTGTCTTTTATTGACAAAACGTGCCTTTTGCTTCATCCAAATATTAAAAATAATCCTGACAACAAAAGGATTAAAAAAGCAAAAATAAATCTTCAGTTTAAATTACTTTTTTCATGTGTATTCAGGATTATGTATATACAAACGTTGGAATTGACTAAATGGCTTCTATGTTATTTTACGTTCACAAACCAATTTATTTTGCGCAACAGGTTTATCTGGGAAACCAATCAAAAACTTGTCTGTACAGTAATTTGGCGAAAGATTAATTTCCGGCAAACAATAAACAAATAGGTCAGATATGGAGCTTTGGTACAAATATTTATCTAATAAAAAATATACGTTAATATCCTACTTCCTACTAGTAGTATAAATATAAAAGTTTATTTAGATGTAATGAAGATATTTATTGCTCTTTCACCTAAAAACTACTAAACGGATTTTGATGAAACTTGGCACATACACCTTGAATAGCATATCATATAGGCTACATTTACCCCAGGAACGCAGGTGAAACCACGAGAGACCGCTAATAATGATTCCATTAATAAATCAGCAAAATATAATTCTTCATATCATTGCAGCTATTTTTTACAATATATCTAAGTGATCCAACATTAAGTTTGACTCATTGTAGGATTCGATCCTTTGAATGTCGCGCCACGCTTTCAACTTCGCTAGTGTCGCACCACTGAGCTATCATAGCCTTTAACACTGATACCGATAGTGTCTGTCTACTTAGTAACGATTACCCTGATAAAGTTTTGCCAACTCATTTTGTTTAACCTTAATTGTTATTAGGGTTGGACTTAAAACCAAATGAAGAGATAATTCATGAATCATGGATCCATGGGGCGGGCATGCACTCAACCAGCGACGCAGTGGCGCCACCACACCAACTCACATAATGACTGAGAGGCGCCCACGTCCCGCGGTGTCCTATTTAATAACTTGTTTACCCTAGTGAGTTGCTGTCACACCGTATAGAGCGAGCAGATATCAACACGTGCATCAAATTAAATTATTTTGTATTTTAATAAAACTTCAAGGACGTTTAAACTAAAACTCAAATAACTTCGCTTGGCATTTTAAGTGCCTTTGTTTATATTTTTTATGTGACAACTCAATAGTCTTTGCAAATCGAATTAGATTTATTGTAACTTTCATTATTTGTCGACTTTGATTATGGCTTTCTTTTTTGTACTTATTACTTTCAAAGCATGATTACATAACTATTTAAAATTAGAACTTTGAACAGAGATACTGACTGATATATTAATGCATAGTTCAAACTTCAGAAAACTAAAAAAATCGTATTATTTTTTTTGCTTAACATAGGCATCCACTACACAAAAGCTTTTTACCATTAAACCCATACGGGGGCAAAAAAGGGATCGCAACTTAAACCGCGGGGTGAAAAGCTAGTATTAGGTATATAAAGACGGTGTAAGAGGCATTCACATTTAATAGCTGCTGCTGTGTCGTTACACCCTTAATAATCGAGATCAACGTTGTTTATTGATGATACTCTGTACTTTAGGGTAATTAAATTATACTTTCTAGTTCATTAATTAAGTAAACTAGGTTAATGATAAAGCATTTCGCTCATCAAAGCTTTAGGCCTGATAGCCTTTAGTGATCTAAATACTTACGTAGCATTAATTATATGTTTTGTTTATTCTCATTTCATTTGCCTAACTAGTCAATATACTCGTATGTTAATTTGTTTTATTTTCCCACATTACATCTGTTTTAATTATGTAAATAATATTGTGAAATGTATAAATTATAATTATAATAATTATATGATTGATTAAAATACAAAATAAAATAGTTGTACAAATTAATTGAATACATAATATTTACTTTTCACCGAATGCTATGAATTTTCGTTTCGTAGAACAGTCTACGTGCCGTAGCACTACGCAGTACTACGGCGTAGTACCTATTATTTTTTCGCCAAACAATTTTACCATAATATTTTCACTCCTATAAACTATTTATGATTTTTTATTGCGTGCAATTAATATTAGTTCTTAACCAAAAAATAAGAATGAGTAGGTAGTAACTTTATTATTGGTATCGTGAATTCTGAATAGTATATTTTTTGCACAATCTGTGCTTGGTAAAATAAATTGAGTTTCTTATTGATAATTTACTGATAATATTAATTATCCCATTTAGAATATTGGTACCTACAATATTCTAAATGGGATATCTGGGACATTATTTACCCGCGGCCATGTGCGCAAACTAAATATTTAGTTTTATATAGTTTGAAGTATATTTGTTAGTTCTTCACGCTCAAACGGCTACGGCTGGACCAATTTTGATGAAATTTGGTATCGATGTAGCTGACACTCTTAATTAACATATAGGCTACTTTTTATACTGGGAAAAGATAAAAACCCTCCGGAACGCTGGTGAAACCGCGGGCGGAAGCTAGTATAATGTAAATTAGTCCTACTGTATACATAAAGTTTATTACGATGTGAAGATGTGTGTTACTCTTTCATGCAAAAACTTCTGAACTGATTTTGATGAAACTTTGCACATAAATAGATCATACTCTGGAAAAATATATAGGCTACTTTTTATATCGGGAACGCGGGTGAAACTCGCAGTAAAGAGGACAGTTATTTATTTTATGAAGTACAATATTCCCACAAATCCTCACCTGGCGGTACTGTGCGAGTACAAAGTAAACTGGTATGTAGTAATATTACCATTTTTCAGGTTTAGCTCGCATCAGCTGGTCGCCGGTATGCCCGGAGCTCGGACAATAGCTTATACATTATTCAGCCTATGTTCGCTGCTACTACAGCTTAAAAACCGTCAATGTTTTTCATGAGAAACATTAAATAACGAGTTTGAAAACTCATATAAGCTGTTTTCTTGTTATGAAAAAGTATTTCACAGCATGTAATTAAGCATATCTTTATGTCCAAGTTATTAAAAATACTTGTA
Organism: Tethea ocularis; assembly: GCA_963555595.1. Classification (NCBI taxonomy): domain Eukaryota; kingdom Metazoa; phylum Arthropoda; class Insecta; order Lepidoptera; family Drepanidae; genus Tethea; species Tethea ocularis. The sequence continues at coordinate 3,885,737 of OY741972.1, read as the reverse complement.
GTTAAAGATTCTTTTAAATTTGAATTTAACTCTCTGAATACATTTAATTTGAGTTCGAGTTTCATTGAATAAATGAGATTTTCTTGTTTTGTGTTTGCATCACATACCTACTTTGCTACATTTTTTTAGCTTTTTTCAATGAAAATATACTTTATACGTATAAATATAATTTTATTAAATATACTTTTTAACGCAGAATTAAGTTAAAAAGTATAAACTAAGAAACATTTTTATTTGCTATGCTTTCACTCCTCTATGGATGAAGGAAAAATAATTTAAATAATAAGAAAGTTTGAGACATGCACGTCGGATAATATGAAAGTTATGCCATTTATTAAAAAAGAAGCTAGAAGCCACTGGAGATAGTAAATAGCTTCATTCTATAGTTTAATATAAATTATAGCTTTTATCCTATTTAGTTATTCACAGTTCGAGGATAGGATATAAAAAATAAGCTTCCAAGGCCTGTTATTCAAGTGAATATTAATACCTAGGCGACGTTTTTTCGTGCAAAATAATTATATATATTTTAAGCTGCCCCCGCGGTTTCACCCGCGTTCCCGGGATAAAAAGTAACTTATATGTTATTCCAGGGTATGATCTATTTATGTGCTAAGTTTCATCCAATCCGTTCAGTAGATTTTGCGTGAAAGAACAACAAACATACACACAAACTTTCACATTTATAATATTAGTAGGATGTACCTCTATAGATAAACTTAAAAACAAAACTTTATCCATATCATTAGAGCCGTTTCCGAGATACACTAAATTGCACGTTTTATACAAAAATTGCATGTTTAGAGTAATTAGATTGATACCTAGATAAATATAACTAATATAACTGTCTATTAGTCATTTCACGACACCTCCGAACTGCTCCGAACCTATTGTCATTAAATTTTGCACGCAAATGGTCTATGATATAGAAAAGGGCATAGACTACTATTTACTCTGAAATCACGTGTAAAACCGCGGGGCCTAACTACTATAATATCTATCGATGCGAAAGTGAGGTGTAAATAAACACATGTTTCGCTGGACGGATATAAACATCTTTCTAATATAATAAATGCGAAAGTTTGTGTGTGTTACTTCTTCTCGCTCAAACAGCTGGACCAATTTTGATGAAATATGGTATGGAGGTAGTTGACACCTTGGATTAATTCATAAGTTACTTTTGATCTCTCGGGAACATAAGATTTCTCGGGAAAGCGGGTGAAACCGCGGGGTGGAAAGCTAGCAGATCATAAAATCATGTGCTATTTTTATTCCTGATAAGCATAAACACAAGATCCTACGGGAGCGTATGAATTTCGTGATGGAAGCTAGTAGAATAATAAATGGTTATATCTCATTCATGTGACCATTTGCAATTCTCAACTGTCAAACAAAACCCAACCTATATCAAAACAGTTAGCGAACTAACATAATGAACTAATCCAACATGCTTCATGAATTTAAGTATTCATATCAAAATTACATCAAATTAACCTTTTATTATCATCAGTCCAACATGAGATGAATTAGCATCGTAATTTACAATATTTTTTCATTAAATATTGAAACATGTTCGCGTTTATTATAATAGATCATTAATGTCAGTAATCGCAGTACAAATGTTTTTTTTTGATAATTAATAGTTTTAAAAAACTTATTTTTCGCAATCTTTATTCCTAGGTACATAATGCTTTCGTTTTATCTCAAACTAAATCTAGATGAATGAATATAGTAATGCAACTAACTATACAAATTTCTATCTTTAATTTCTTTAAAAATCAATCAATTTTTGAAAACATATTGTAACGTAAACAAAGTTCGATCAGTGGTCGGTAGCCAAAGCTGTAGCACCATATTACTAAACTGTAGCACAGCAGCATAGACCGTAGCTCGTAGCACGCTACAGAATTTACCGAGCAATACGTTTCTAGCAAATATTTATGGCTTTTATACTGCAAAAAGCTTGGAATGGTTAGCTTGGTAGATTGTAAAATTATGTTTATGAAAATGCGTATTTGTATATAATAAATTAAAGTCATAATAAATTAAAGTTGATATCATTTATTTACACAGCTCGTTGCTATTGTACCTAAATTTTGGAGAGTCGATTTATCATCTTTATTATATTTAATAACAGTCAAACACTTATATTAATAATATAATATAGCCATTTGATCCCAATTATTGTATTCACATTACATTTAAATAAATTTCCTACTAAAATAATGATATTTAATTTATATTATTATTGGGTTGCCTATTTCTGAGCATTGGCCTCCTCCATCCCATGTCACTGGCCGAAACTGGCTACCGACAGGAACACTTATATTTTTAATTATTAATTTAATTTTACCCCGCGTGTATACGGTACCTATAATACTTATAATTTTGACATAAGTTTCTTTAGACAAGTCTAGTCGATTAAATTGATCACACGTACATAGACACGACTAAGTGTTTCTTAGCGAACACTTAACCCAATTGTACAATACGGTGGAATTGGAGCGCGGGCACGTGCCATCCCTATTAAGATCGAGATGAGCTTGGCTAAAACAATTCCCTGCACCCGACGCCACCCGAGATCACCCGAAGTCCATTAAGCTGTGCCAGCAGATGCCACTCGTTGCAGCTCACCGGTCTTTGTTCATATTTACCGAATATAATATATTTTTTTAATGTTACTTTGTTGGTGAATGTTTTCGTAGTATCAGATGGATATCAAAAATTCTTTAGATAGTATTATGATGGAGCATATCGTAAAATAATTTCATAGTGAACTAGTTATTTTACCTCCTTTGAAATAAACTTCGTTTTAAAGTTTTTTTGTTGTCTTCCATGCTTATGTGGCGTGATATTAGAGTATATATATCTATATTATTTTTAATTATGTTTAAAAAAAAAAATTGTTTAGTTAAGTTTTTTGTATAACTACCCCAATCTTATGTAGTGTGACAATAATGTTATCTGTAAATTTTTCTACCCGCATTATAGCAATGTAGTTAAAGCATCCCAAGCATCCGGTTCTTAATAAAGATAAGCCTGCAGCACCTATAATTACGAGGGGTCTTTAATGGACATTAAAAACGTGACGCTTTTCCATTACTTACTTACTTTGAACCGAAATTAGAGCACGTTGCGAGAGTAACGGAACTACCTAAATAATATTTTCATTAGAAAGATTATGAGAATTATAATTTTAATTGTATTTAGGGTACTATTGTTTGAAATATTTTAATTAATTTTATTAATTAATGTAATTTTGAATCATATTTATAATTTACTTTAATGCTCCTGGCATCGAATGCTGTATTGATGATTATTTTACTAGGTGATCAAAACTAAAGCAGCAAATCAAGTACCTGTAAGTGTGCTAGGATTTAACGAATGTTCAATAAATAGAGTAGTAGTACATACGTACTTGCTTACTCTTTATTACGAACACCAGCAATTAAAATGTAGTTGTTATTTATAAAGTACTTAGGCACCAACTGTTAGACAAATCTTAAATTGCTCAGTGAACTAGTTAACAACTCGTGCGGGCTATTTGTTTTTAAAACTCAGCAAGCTTTAAAGCTTCAAATTGAATTTACTCTGAGACAGGATTTAGTGGACACAAATTACAGGAAAAGTGGTTTTATTCTTCCCTTCAACGTTTATAAAGCAGCAATAAATCTTATTCCTTATTTCCCATCGTCTTGTCTTATTCGACTGTTTGCTTTTAATTAAAGAGTTGAAATATAATTTTACTACGGTTGAGTTCTATTGTATAAGTTGTTCGTAAGATACAACTTCAATGGATTTTATAAGCTTCAAACTTTTTTATTTATTTTCTAACTAAATTGGAAATAACTGCAACGCAGTTAACCGCTTTATTTGTTCAGTAACAAGAAAACAATTCTACCAGACGTTTTAGGTTTCCTCGGTTTCATTACTGACTGATTGATTTTCGAGAGCAAAAGAAAAAATAAGTACTTTTATATTTTACATACAAAATCGTATCAATAAAGGATAATGAAATGGAAAATATACGACACCTAATAAACGAAATGAAATTCCGTGTACCACACCCCTTCATGTACAGGTACTTATAAATTCCATCTATTTATACTAATAAATAATAGTTTTTGTTTGTAATGTAAAAATACCAGAATTTTACAAAATGTTTGTCTGCTTGTTCCGGCAAATATCCAAAACGGCTATACTGATCCTGACGGGACTTTCATAAGGAGGCTATAAGGAGTAACTTAGGGTACTTTTATTAAAGAAGAAGAATTAGGATTCCGCGCAAAAAAAAACCAGGAACGAGGGTGTATCCACAGGGAACAGCTGGGTATAATGATAAAGAAGGAATTTTAAATTTATACTCATGTCTGAATATGCTTCACACAAAGGGCTCGAAAGTTTTCTTTTCATGAGTGTTTAAAATTGAGTTTATTTTCCATTGTTGGTGAGCTGGCGACTCTTTTCAGCACAGTCGAGTCCTCTGTAGCAATATCATCTCTTTGATAAATGAGAAACGCTCGACTCGGTCGGTTTGACCGTGCTAACCATTTTTCGCATTCAAACTTGGAACAAACATTTTGCTGCCAAACATGACTCTATTATTAATAGAATAGAAAAAGTTTATTCAGCTAATAACATTAATTACCTATATCAAAAACAAAAATAGGTTTCTTGAACCACTACTAAATTTTTCATAGTTTTTAGGCGATGATAGCTCAGTGGTAGTGACGTCGGATGCCGAGATGAAGGTACCGGGTTCGAATCCTACAATGAGCTTGAGTTTTCGGTGAAGGAAAACATCGTGAGGAAACCATAGCACGGTAATAAGGTACTTTGTAGTACCCGCCTGGCTAGCTACCAGCCTCAAGTTGAAAATCTATCGGTTTGTTCCGACAGCTGCACTTGAGAGCCAGTTCCTTTCTAGGCTTTATGTGCTTACCATCATCGGCCACATCATCACTGACCACTGTGAGATTGTGGTCAAACATAGGCTTATACATAGTAAAAAAAAAAGAAAAGAAAAGTGAATCAAATTTCAAAGTCAATACTTTATTCTAATATCATGACGTTTTGAAAATGATTAAGCAAAATATAAACTAGAAATATTAGGTGTTGCTTAAAATTATAGCTAAAGTATTTACCGCTGTTCACTACAGTTCCGTTGTTAATGTAGTTCGAGCCAACCTATTAATATGGAGTTGATCACAAAGGCTACAAATTGCAAAAGCCCAATTACTCTGTCGCTCACGGTTTCGACGTAATTATAAACCTAACTTAATGAGCGACGTTCTGTGTCGAGCCTCCGATCGGTCAAGTGAAATAATTGATGATAATTGGCTTGATTTCAATCACAGAATTACCAGGCTAAAATACTTTCGCTGTGGGGTGGATTTACTTGCAGACATAATACCCACCGCTTCAAAAAATCCGCCTAAATTGTTTGCTTGCTGTATACCTACATAATTTAGATTTAACTTTTTGTAACTTGTACTTTTGCTATGTGGTATCACTATACATAGGTATTATAGTATTGTATTGTTTTGTATACGGAAATATGTGATCCTTTTGGATTTGTATCTACCTAAAGTTATGGGTAGGCAATGAGTTTTTTAAAATATTTTATATTATTGTTTAGCCTTCTTCTTCTCGAGGAATACGTCGTGGCAGCGCACCGGTATTTAAATACATATAATGACTAGTACGAGTAAAAATATCGATAATATTGGCGATATCGTTGTCAATTTTATTCGATTTCATCCTCATTAAAATTTTGAGTATATTTGCTTACTTTATCATCAGCTCAATAGCCATGTCATATAGTCATGTTGAATATAGGCCGCGGAAAGTAACAGACTAGATGCTTTTTACCTCGGGAACGCAGCTTGAAACTAGTAATATCATGAAACGCACTTTATAAAACTGTTAAATCCATTGAAAACCACTTGAATAGTAGAAATCCCTCATTCACACTTTAAACAATTTCATGCATCGAGCTCCGATTCAGTGGAACGGAATAAATAGTAAAATATTGTTTCCTCTCACTGTAGGCCCGATGATATATGGTTGACAGTCGGAACTTTTCGATACTTGCTCAGTTTTATAGAGTTATTGTTGGGGTAACGACTGGATTTATTTCATAGCTGACTACGGTTTTACAACCGTAACAGTTTGACAAATGGACTCTATTTATTTTAATAAATAATAAAATAAATATCCTGGGATATTTCTTCACACACGGTTATCTGATCCCAAACTAAGCAGCGCTTGTACTATGGAAACCAGATAACTGATATACTACATGTACTATTTCTTTTTGTAAATACATACTTATATAGATAATTACACCCAGACTCAGGACAAACAGACATGCACACAAATGTTTGTCCTGGATAGTGGATGGGAATCGAACCCACGACCAACTGCGCCAACTGGCCCGTCATTGATGTTAATTACATACCTATAAGTATTAATAAATACATAATCTATACTTCTAACATTATAAAGAGGTAAAGTTTGCATGTTCGGATGAACGGAGGTAATCGCCGGATTTTATTAAAATCGGACCAGTAGTTATGATTCCAAAACTTGTTTTCCCATTATTCCTGAGTTCTATATATAGGATGTCCCAGGATATTATTATTTTTTAAATCAAATAAGAAAGATAACTCTAATAAATATAATAGGCAATTTGAATTAAATAAAATAGAAATGAAAGAAGTATGAACATAGCTACAGTATATCTGAAACTTATAAAGATAAGAAATAATCTTTATCTTTTTCGTTATTTATCTATGAGATAGGGACATAAGTTTCTATCAGTTGTAATTTCATCTCAACTGAAGGGTGACCAAAAGCCATACAAGAAAATAAATTGTGTAGGGAGCATCCCCGTCATAGTTACCAAACTGAGATTTATGTACGAAAATTGCATCTGATATTGCTATACTTTTAGCGTATATTAGATTGGAAGAAACATTTTACTTGCCTTCAATCAGATCGGTTTGTTTACAACTAATTAAAACCTAGTTGCTGTTTTATTTTTTAGAACATTTACTTTTTATTTTAAATACAAATATCAGACATAACATGAGAAATATAAAACACACAAAAAAGCTTAAGTTCATAAAGTACACAGCTAAAAACATTTCATTTCAAAACTCTCGTGGCTCACTGAAAAAAAAACTCGAGAGCAAAATACTGAATAGGACCATAGAACGTAAAATTTAAAAAACGGAGTTTAATTTTAAAAGTGGGGAAGAGATAACAGTGTTCTGTAATTTATGACGTCATTATGGCGGAAGTTAAATGAATAACGCCTCCGAACCGACATTACGTCCACATGTAACAAAATTTGGCATTCCCATGTTGAAACATAGAGGTTTTTTAATTTACAAATGGTACCATAAATAATAAATACATACATTTTACGTCGCAAGAAATGTGCAAAATTTTGGAAGGATCGCGATGTATCATTCATTTCATTTTACTGGATTTCTACTTACTGATGTTATTACATAATTATACCCTTATATACTTAAACCTGATATTTAAATGGATTCTATTAGGTAAAATATGTACTTGCTTTTTACCTTCGTTCGCGCAGATTTTATAAAATGAATACATTTTTTGAAATAAACCTTTAACTATGTTGTTCCAAGCAATAATTTACCTGTGAAAACTCGTATAATGCGTATAATTTCTTCAGTGGTTTCGGAGATTTTTAATCAGACCGACACACAAATGTTTTATACGCGACAGAAGTAAATTTGACTATGATTCTACGCACCTGCCATGCAATACGTGCGTTGCATTGCATCCGTGCATTTCTTTTTATTATTATTAGGGTTTTTAGGTTCTACTATGTACCTACAGATTCATAGATATACATTGTAAAATAACAGTAGATCTGTGATATAATGGCAATCTCCGTTACCTATTGCTAAAGCCTATATGTGGCTATGGCCACTTATCACCCGCCTGCTTGTCAGCCAACTTTACTAAGTTTGTTCCTTACCTTTACACGCCTAAACCACTAAACCAATCACGCTCAATTTTGGCATGCAGATAGCCTATGATATGGAAAAGGACATAGGCTAGATTACTTTTTATTCCGGAATATTCGCGGATGAAACCGCGTCCGTTATAAAAATACAGAAGACGGTAATCGTTGATCATAATAAAAGTAAGTACCTATAATATAACGCACGCGCATTCATTGAAAATACTTCTAAAGCCTCAAGCGCGCCATCTATTGTACTAACTATATTAAAATTCCTACCACACTGACCCTTGTGAACTATTCGCAGAGTTACTGCAGACCATAAATTTTAGCGATATAGGCCTTCCCTAGCTTTAAAGCGGCAGTTAGTAAAACTACGCTTATAAGTTTATCAATTACCAGTTTAATGTTTAGACAGTTTATGCTTTATCTATGTTATGCCTATAAACTACAGAGTTGAACCAAAGACATTATGTTTATTTAAAAGGCTGGCAAAGCTTCAGACTGTCATAATTGGAACTAACTAATGGTGTTTTGCTACGCCGGTGTAGGTACAACAACTCTTACTTACTCTTAGGTAGTTCTTAATTTCATGCAATTAAAATGAATATCAAATGTAAATGCGTATCAATCAAACGGAGAGAAAATTGAGTTATCAATGAATAAATTATCCTTACTAATTTGTAAAACGTTTTTGGAAACAAATGACAATAACATTACAATAACAGAAAAGATTAGATAGGAACTGATTTTAAGATATGATAAGCGTTTGGAATAGGAATTGTTTGTGAAAATAATTTATAGCGCAAAATGCACACAAATTCTCGTATCAACTAATTTAGTATTAACCATATATTTCCGGTATTTACTGAGATTTACAAGCTGCCGTACATTGCACAAATTGGCCATGTGCTGTTGTATCCCAGCGGAATATGCAAAACTCTTATGCATAAACAAAACTGGGCTTGCGTCCGTCCGATTTCAACATACAGTAACAGTCGTGCATATGAAATGTACTAGAATAATACACCCTCAACTCTATTTAATTTTACACACACTGTATGTGATATTCCTGCAAGAGGCTGTTCACAGAATAAAGTAGCACATCGCTTGTAGAACCGACGGCTGCTGGGGCAGAAAGGTTCTCAAGTGGCGACCATGAACCGGAAGACGCAGCGTGGGCAGGCCCCTCAAAACGTTGACCGACGATCTTGTCAGGGTCACGGGAAATCGCTGGATGCGGGTAGCACACGACCGGCCGTCGCCATGGAGCTCCTTGAGGGCGAGGCTTTGTTCTGCAGTGAACGACTTTTGGCTGACATGATAATGATGATACAGACGGGCAAATTGACCTACTCCCTTTTTTATGTCGATAAATTTTATGCTAAAAATTATAATAAAACGGTAATAGACGCGCTACTGGTTATGCTAAAAATTATAATAAAATTGGGCATTGCATAAGAGTTTCCTCAATTCACCCGATACTTTGTATTTTTCAGTTCATTTTGTATTCCAAATTAAATTCACAGATCTATGAAAAAGTACAAAAAGTAAGTAAGTAAAAAACAAATAAGTGCCTACATACCCTAGAGATACAAATCCTATGACGATATTTAACTCAATTCCATTTCATTATGAGTTATTTTATCCGTTTCACATCCACTCAGTTCCCTCAGCGTGCTACGTCATAATGAAAAGTAATGTTATTTTACCTAAGCTTTGTGTTCCATTCAAAATGGATACCATATTTTATCCTGTCAGCTATGTAAATTATGTATTATTCATATCGCCAGCTGCAGATTAGTTTAGTTAGTGACTTTTAATCTTTTCGTATATTTACAGCCTGAAAATATTTCATAAGCTCATAGTTTCACCCGGTTGGATTTCACATTATATTGTACAGCTTTCTTTATCACTTTAATTTTCTAACTGCCGGACACTTTTTTCAGTACTATATAAATAAGAGTATAATCTATGCATAATTACACAATGCACAATTTTGTCAGCTGTTGGGTCCCCAACAAAATAAATAAATAAAAATTGATACTTATATTTAACTAGTTGGCGGATACAACACAACAAATCAGAGATCATCAAAACTGATGCAGCCGTTCTTGAGTTACACTAAGTGTAATCAACCCGACTTTTTTATATTAAGATTTATCTAGAGAAAAATGGGGTAAAATTAACATATAAAAAAAACCATAAGCGACGCACTTGACTGAGACGACTTTTCCTTTCTTAGCATAGATAATAAATATCCTTCCTCTTAGCTTCCTCACCCATTGTCTCATGTAACCATGACGGTCTCAAAAGATATGCGTCGTTAAGATTTCCACGTTGTCATAGCGTCTTTTCATGTTGTCGTCGCCTTGGGTTATAGATACCTACGTAATGTCATCATTTGCAACCTCTCGTTATGTCTAAGAGACTGTAGAGTTGTCAATAACCGCATATAGGTACCTACCTACATACTTACAACATACTAAACCATTTAACATGTTTTATGTACCTATAGTAAATTTATTAATTGTAGATGTTTCTATGGCCATTTCACTAAAACAGACATAAATAGTAGAAATTTTTAATATCTAGGAGGGATGATGACTAGGTGAAAATATTTTTTGGTAATCTAACTGACGGACTAATTAGTCATCACCCCTATTCAACATAACATAAGTACCTACCTAACAAAGTATCTATAATTATCAGAGTTTCCACACGGATCTTTTACTCCACCCGACCCAAATTTTCAGGGATTTTCGCCAGCCTATTTCATGGCCCGTACATAATTGCTTCCCGAGCCGAGCGATGCATTGAACCGCAACCAGATAGAATGTCTTTCACACGACAACGTCTAAGATTTCAGTGTTCAGTTCAGAGCATGGCGTTGATTGCTCTGGCTTCAGGCAGAGTTTCAAACTGAACTAGATGTAGAGTACTTGTCTTAAATAGATTTGCAAATACGCTAACTAATCGAGATATCGAATTCAATGTTGTATTGATATATCGCTTTGTACATTTTTGTCCATATGGAAAATTGTATCTTGAAGTATTCAGTAAGCAGCGAAGTTTGAATTTATAATACAGAATAGACAGGTAGATGGCATAATTTTATTACATGTTCTCTAATTGTTAAAAATACTTTCACTTAAATGTTTGAATGTTAGGTGAAAAACTTACCTGCTAAGTTTGATGTGAGTATTTCTATTGATCCAAGAATTTTTTACGTTACTTTTAATTGGTCGGGTAAAATATTTAAAGCTTTTGCAAAAATATCGACTAAGTCCGAATTGAAGTAAGCGTAGTGCGGGGTTCCAGAGTCAAGAAGATAACTTTCACAATAAAAAATAAATCACAAAATAAGTCTATATATTTGTAATACCTAATTCATCCTATACTCCACACGTTATTATTACGTTACGCATACAAGTAGGTAATTATGTTACTTGCGTAGGATGTATAAACGGACATGAAATAACTAAGTATAAAAGGTTTTTTGACTCAGAACACAAAAAAATATTAATCCAGCTTGTTTAGTATGAAACGTGTTTACGGTATGAAGAAACCTTTTTTTTATAAAGAAGTGTTATTGGATATGTACGACGACACACCTAAATTTAATTAACACTCCCTTCGTTAGCAAGAATTCGCTTCATAACATCCCCTTCCCTACAAGAACTTAATTCATCAAAGTATACGTCTTAATTACGTACCGTAACGAAAAAGGTACACAAAAGTTTAAAAGTAAACATACATTTTTAATACTTAAACTTAATAATTTTTCGTCATAAATAAATCAAAAATATATATCCCCATCCAAAGTATTAATGTAACTGTTGACTGTTACGCAGAAGTATATGAAGACGGCTGAAAAAGAAATACATACTCGTATACTTACCTAGGTATTGAAGACAAAATTATTAAAATGATATATATGGAAGATTTCTTTTACATTTGAGGACAGGTTCATATTTTTTTTTGCTTTGTATTGAAATTGTTACTGTTGTATGTAATATTCTATTCCCATAATAATCTAAATATATAAAAGGCGTGTGGACCGACTGACTGATCTATCAACGCACAGCAACCACTGAAAGGATCGAGCTGAAATTTTGCATAGAGATAGCTTACAGCGCTCAATATACCATACTATTACCGAAAGAAATTTCAGTTCGGTTCAGTAGCTCCGAAGATTAGGTACTTCCTCAATCCATAATAATAAATTTACCTCTTTATAATCTGTATATTTAATATTTTAAGTTTCTGACCAGTCACTAACTGACATATTACGCACTTAGGAGTTGTCCTAGAGACATAAAATTCAGAAGTGTGAGGATTAACTAAGAAACTATTATTCTAAAAGGAAAAATCTAGTATTAGTCAAATAACTACAAACCATTATAAGATAAGCCCAGAATTAAAGTACAGGCTGCTGTAAAATATAGCCCTGAACAGAAGCTCATTACATACTTCGCAATAAAGAACATTGAGTAGAACGTCAAGATCGATAGGTGCGACACGTACCACATGGTGCAGAGGAATATATTACCTCTTGTCTGCGGAATAGAGGTGTCATTCGAGTAAAATGTAATCATAATCTACACTAAATAACATACAAAGTTTAGCAGTCACTCGAACTGAGTACCTAATAAGCTCAAGCTATTGTACGATTCGAATCTGCGACCTTCGTCACGGCATTTAACATCACTATCACTGAACTATTATCAGCTACAAACTAAATCTGGGTTAGTTTAACTATAAGATACAAGTTATATGGGATGTTAAAAAAATTTGAATCATCACATAGTATAAAAGAAAATCGCTTCGCGTCTGTCTGTCCCTGTATGCTTAGATCTTTAAAACTACGCAACGGATTTTGAAGCGGTTTTTTTTTCAAGAGGAAGGTTTATATGTATAATAGATGCTTATTATAGTACAGAAAAGGCGAGAAAAACCGTGCGAAGCCGGGGCGGGTCGCTAGTACTAGACAAAGGGCAAATCATTTGGTCTGAACCGCGTTAAGCCGTATGTTAGTAATATCACCTTAATACTCTGCCAAGAGAGCAATATTGAAATAATAATCTGGTAGAGGGAGACACTGATGCAGTACATAGCGAAGAGCACGTTGATTGCCAGCACTGGTTGCTTATAGTATAGATTATCCTTCCTGTTTACATGACTAACGTAAGCTATTGATGAAATCAGCACCACCATTGATATAGTCTGTAATAACAAAATAATAAGTATCATTTTACAACATTGTAAATACAGGATTGTTTTTTTAGCCTATGACCTTTTCAGTACCCTAGAGCCTAATTTTGTTATTATATAATTAATTCATAGCCACTTTATTTCTGCGATGAAATGGTTACTAATATTATTAATTTTATATTTTTATTAAGTTATAGGTCTCCGAGGTTTTACCCGCGTCCTCGAGATAAAACAGTTTAATAACCTTTGTTACTTTACGGCCCATCCATACTAATATTATAAATACGACAGTAACACTGTTTGTATATATGTTTGTTTGTTACCTTTTCAAACCTAAGCCACTGAACCGGTCGCGATGATATTTGGCACACAGATAGTCTATGATATGGAGAAGGAAAGAGGGTACTATTTATCAGGGGAACGGGAGTGAAACCGTGGGAGACAGCTAGTAACCAAGTCAATCTGTTACTCTATTAATATGCGAAAGAAAGACACACAAACAAAAAGGGCTTTAGAGTACTTATTTACACACCGCAGACAAGCGACATCGATGTTTCAGTGTTGTGCATAACAACATCAATTAATATGAAATTGTACTTATTTGATTATATCTGTCTGCACCTTTAGATTATTATTTCCAGAGAAACTTGATTTGAGCTCTCTGAAACGGGGACTAAGTATATAAATAAATATTTAGCCAGAGCTAAAGGCAATCTCGGTAAACATCAACCTCCAGAATCCATAAGTTTATTTATTATAAGTATTTTGAAGTTATATACTTACAATAGAAGCAAATCCTACAAAAGTAACTCCTCGCACCAAGCTGTAGCCACACATCGACTGGATGTCGCAACAATTACATTTGTCATTCATATTTAAAAATTATATCAAAATAAAACTCATAGCAAAATAGAATAATTCTTCACAACGTTCACAACTAAAATAAATTGACTTACAAAAGACATTGACATATAAATAAATATTCACCAGTAATCTATGGAAAAAATACTTTCCGATAATGAAAACTTATTCATCATTTCGTTCTCAATTTTCTACACAGCTTCAGATTTGCTGAAAAACTTTTTTATTGAGTTATAAGGACTTAATTCAGAATTCAGTCTATTTGAAAGTCAGAAGTACAGAAAGTCTAGTGGTAAATTGAAAAGTGAATACATACTGAATATTATTGACGGCCGCGGGGGCAGAAACGTTCTCGAGAGACGACCACGAACCGGAAGAGGCAGCGGGGGCAGGCCCCCCACAAGGTGGATCGACGATCTTGTAAGGGTCGCGGGAAACCGCTGGATGCGGGTAGCGCAAGACCGGCCATCGTGGAGATCCTTGGGGGAGGCCTTTGTCCAGCAGTGAACGTCTTTCGGCTGACATGATGATGATGATTGTACCTCAACTGTCTCGCTTATCCCCATCAGTTTAGTAAGGGATGGAGTCATTCGCAGAGCATGCTCTTCAGTCGTTCAAAAGAAAACCTTTTTTGTATATTTTGGCCGGATAAATCATGGAAATATGCCTACATATAACAGGTGGATTAGAAAGACATTCATCGTTACAAGGACTTTGAGTTATCCATTGTTCTATTTTATTATTCGTTTAAATTAAATTCAAATATTTGCATCACTCCATCAATATTAAAATGAAAACCGGAACATCATTTAAATTCATGCAATTTATAAACGTAAAGTAAAATATTGTATTCGGTCAACGAAATATTTCCATAGAAATTAGTTCATTATTTCAGTAGAAGTACATGTGACACGTAATAAAATGTAAAATAGGACTGTTAATGGCGGGGTATTCGACTTTAATACAATGGGGTTTTTTTTCAGTGATATGGGATTTTATAACGAATTCTTATAAATAATTTCAAGTCGGATGGGAATAAACTGAAGAGTGCAGTGCTGCAACAAAACTTGGCAAGCATAAACCAATAAAAACAGAAATATATACACTACTATCAACCTGAAAGTGAAAATATGAGGTGATTAATTGACGGACTAGCTTCCGCCCCGCCGCACCCGCGTTCCCGAGATATCTTATGTTTTTTCCGGGATAAAATGTATCCTATGGTGTTCCAAATTTAATCCAAATCCGTACAGTAGTTTTTGCGAGAGAGTAACAAACATACATACATACTCACAAACTTTCGCATTTATAATATTAGTAGGATGTAGAAAGTAGGATTTTGGAAAACCTAAGTACCTACATTTTTGTGTAATATCACAAGAAGAATGTTTCATTACAAAGTTTCATATAGCATAAGGTATTTAACCGAAAAAACTGTTGGAAATTGTAAAAGGTGTGTAGCGTCTGTGGTAGCGTATCGCGCGTGATTCTAAACAATAAAAATTAATAACTGTTAAGTACAACCTCATAAAAGAGCTAAAAATGCTAACTTCAATTTATATTAACATGTATTTTAGCTTCCTGTATTTATTCGGCTATATAGCTTTCTTCTCTGCTTCGTGGCCCCATTTCACCCTTATTAATACGCGTATTTTTTATATTTATCCACCTTTTATCAGCAATTTCAGTGCTCATGTTTTTCATAATTCGTGTTTCAATTAAATTAGTACCTACCCATACCAATTTATCATAAATTTCACAAAATTACTTGTTCAAACTAATTTTCAAAAATAAAATTTACCACGCATACAAGAATCTCAACATCCTATTTCCACAGAAATATAATTCAGACACGTCCGCAGAAATATAAATTAATGTGACCAATTTGACACGACACAAACGTACCCTAAGATAATGTGCGTTACCTAGTGCCCACTACGGACGGGTATCATCGAGGGGTATAAAAGGGACTAAGGGCGTACCTAACTCGTCCCACGAGAACATTATTTATGTCCACCGAATGCTAGTCTCACAACGTCCCAAGATGTTCACTCTGATATATTATGGACGGGGAAGGTCCATTTGACCTCAAGAAGAATAATGAGTGACCCAAATTGTATGTTTTTGATATGTGAATGTAGGTATAAAAACTGAATTACAGAAACATGTATAGGTAAGAAATACATGTTTCTGTAATTCAGTTTTTAGTTTAATTTCTATCCGATATTATTGATAATTAAAAATGTACAAGATCTCATTTACAATACAATACTTATTGTTAGTTGCAAATCTATTTAAATGTACAAAAGGTTAGGTAAATAATAAAAAGGAAAATGTGACTGACTAACTGATTTATCAACGCACAGTTCAAACTACTGGACAGATCGGCTGTATGTCATGCAGTTAGCTATTATGGCAAGGCCGGATGCTTTAAGAAAGGATTCATGAAAATTAAATCCCTAAGGGGGTATAATGTTTTCACCGCTAGCTTACATTGAGGGAATAAATAGAAACAATACTGAAAGTACTATACATATTGACGGGAAATACCTATTACCTACCTTTAACATACCTTACCCCTAACATGTGTCACTCACCAATATGCAGTGTGAAATGTGTGAACAGTGTTGCAACACACAAAATTGTCAAAGATATCGAATGTAAAGTTTATATTTGCTTAGGGAGATTTGGGGAACGGAACGCCACTTTCCAACCGCGCACAATAATTCCGTACACAGCTCACGTTTGTCATTTCACACCGGTCCTTGGAGACAGTAGAATTTTCACACTCTATAAATTTTCACCAATTCGGGATAAGGAAATCCGCGGGGCTTACACTCGATTCCAAGACGGGATTTCGCATTGAAGATGACGTGTATTAAGCGACTTGTAAATAAAGCCCCTTTTTTGATTTATTGAATACCTAAAGATGCTTCCTTATTCGTAAAACCAAATTTGAAAAAAACTCATATTCACTTTATATTGTAAATACCTTTTGACTATTATAGGGTAATTTTGGTTGGTTATAATAGGCCGAAAGGGCATTGAAGTAGACCTTATACAGGTCATATAAAATAAAGAAAAATAATGGTACTTACTGACTATAATGTTTACATACTTTCAAAAAAAATATCTACAAATTAGTTCAGTATTAAAATACCCTTACACCTTACCTACTAAAATAGCTAGTGATGGAATCACTACGTTTCAGGGTAAGTAAAAGGCTTTTACCAGAGATTTATAACTATCATAACTTCGTAATGGTACCTACCTAATGTTAAGGCTCCTGAATTATTGTAGGAATATTTATATTGATGAACACTATCCGCAGTTTTTAGCCTAATTATACCCCAGCAAACTTACCCTGTATGAGCTCAATAAAGAGGTATCTAATAGTGATATGTCGGTAGGTACATTATAAAATCCTCAAATACCAACCAACTCCACTCTTATAATATTTCAGACGATACGTATACCTAATTAGTATTTAAAATGAACCTTTAATTAAATTAAAATATAATTGTCCAAAAATAAAATAAACTGGTTACCTTTGTAATCACGTTATAATAAACCTCTACTTACCATTTTAAGCATTTAAAACCGCTCTCGGAAATTTTCGGCATTTACGTTTTTATCCTACATAATGTCGTGAGTCCCACAAAGTTAAGCAAGTGTAATTAATGTAATTAACAATCTCTCGGGCGGCGCGAACTCGTCATAAAACTTTATCATGTTTACAATGCTTACGAAATGTTTTAAAAGTGCCCCACCTGGAGGTTATTAAAATATATATATTTCTGTAATAACAATTTATAAAAAAACAAGGAATCATTTATTTAAAAAAATAAACACGGCGAGCGAATTATTCCTAAGAACGGTTACTTCAAATACATAAAATGTAGATCGGAATTGGCTCTCAAGTGAACCGAAACATATTGGTAGTGGGCGACATATTTTTCAACTTATACTGGGGCAGGCGAGTACTGCAAAGTACCTAGCCATCGTGCTATGGTTTTATTCTAATCCCCGACATTCGAAGCGGCATTCAACAACTATAGCATTATACCGAAAACACATCGATATTGGCAAATTAAATTAATAAGGATACAATAATATTATCTCCCTTCGTTTCATTATACCAAGTATTTAAAATACCGATAATTTAATTCATAAGTTAAATATTTACAACAACTAAAAATTTCAACAATATTCTATTTACAATTTTTTTTTTTACAAGTTAATAAGTTGGCGGTATTGCCACGTTAAATGGCAAAGCTGATACGCTGTCCTAAATAGACACCAGCCTTCCTGTCACGGCAGGTCTCAATAAGGCGCCGACGTGAGACCTCTTTAAACAAAAGAAGATCATCAGGGCAAGTACTACGTATATTCCATTCCATCTTCCAAGTTAGATCCAATGTTGGTTGCATTAAGTAAAATTCCATTAAACGTACTTCAATCGATTAAGAGCTGTTTACTTTAATCGTCAAAGCGGTCATTTCGACGTACAACGTGGCAAACAAGCAGCGGGTAGTGGCTACACTTCGCTAAAGAGCCACTAACTGGCTCAATGCGGTGCTGGCTTGCCGTTTACATAATCCGTGCTCTGCATGTGCTATGCTATGTGCATATACTCAAGTGTACAATGCATTCTGTATAGGCGGTATGCTCGATAAGTTGGTTGGATTTAACGCTTTTATGAAACCGTTTCACGATAACATTTTCAAAGAGCCTTTCCGAGTGCACAAACTTTTTCGTTTACTGAGCACGAACAATGAACGATACATAGTTTAATAATAGCGAAAATCAATGATCAGTGACGAAAATATAGAATAATATGTTTCCTAAATGGCATGAGACATTATTTCCTACAAATACAAACTCAAAAGTCAGGCTCTGGAATGTTACTCTTGAATGTCGCAAGCATTTTTTTACCATCACCGACATATACACACTCAATCAAACACCGCCTCTGGCAAGAAACTCAACATAGCAATTTGACGAAGTTTCTTCTTAAAAATCCATTAAATATTTCAAAGTCAATTTCACTTTTTAAAGTTAGATATTTTTTATTCTTCAGTATTAAATCTAAAAACCTCAACAAAGCGACGTTACACCACCGCAGTAATCCTAGACGGTCGAATACATCCAAATAGACTTCAGGGATTTTGCAATCTGTTTTCTTTTTGCTTTTACAGCAAATCTATCATCGACTAACACGTAACATAAACCCATTAGAGACGAGTGTGTACCTACACAAAATGGGCTTTCTATGCTCCTATTGAAATGGGAAAATGCTGAAAACAATAATAAAAAATACGAATTAAAAAAAAAGAATTTTGTATCTATCTACGGTACATTATTTCGACTTTCAAAACTCGTATATGTAATAATGGTTTAGTTAGTTCTGGGAAGATGAATTACGAAAAGGTATCTTCCATAAGTCACATAGGTCATACAAGAAAGGGAATCTTTTATAGCGTAATTATGAAGTCGGTGGCATTCCTTATTGTAGTTAAATTACTGAACAACATTCTCCATGAGAACAACTGTAAAGTCGCGCAAAATTTCAGTTGTTCCCTTAGTAAAAGTTGATCAAAGTGATGAGAATAGGTATAACCCAGAAAGTTATGCTAATGACTTCAAATTCATCCAGTATACTATTTTCAAAATATTCGTCCTTTGACACAAAACTTATTCAGTTCCGTATAAGTTGCCTCAATAAATAAGTCGTAATTTAGAATTAATTTTGGGATTTATTTTTTCCAATAATGAAAATATACACACAGAGATATTTATTATGAGAGATCAATGTTATTTGCGGTAGCACATAAAATAATTATGTTGCTAATAACTAAAAAAAACAAGGTAGAATTTATTTTTCAATCAGATAAAAACCTTTTTTTAATAAAAATATATTTAAGTATTGGTTTATAGAACCGCAATTCAGTCGAAAAAACATGGCTGTGGTCGAATTTCAAATCGCCGATGTTTCATATAACTAACTGAATTTTACCCCGAAACAACCACAGAGGCTAGAATTACTAAAATATTAATTACATTGTGATAGACAGTGTGGTAGGCACAGGTATAACTCATATTTCGAAAGATTAATTGAGCCCTTTGCAAAGACTGCATCATTCGATTTACAAAAAAAAGTACCATATAGGTACTTTAATCTGACACTATTTTGAAATCCATGGAGTTTATCAAATTTACATAAATAAATAATTGCAACTAAATTGTTTAGTTAAAAAAAGTTATTCGAATCAAAAAATCGAAAGAATTAAAAAGAGACCTACAGATTTACCACTACTTAACCTTTTGGTGAACATTGTTATAGGTATGTAACAAACCTGTAATCCACAATGGACCGAAATTAATAAAGTCAATAATCTTGGTCCTGAGAAAAAAAACATCAATTACCTATCTCTCTATGAGCGTTAATCCGCGATCTAAAGCTAGAATATTTACCAAATAACATTGTTGCATGAAGATCTAACTTTGCTTTCAGACTACTGACTATTATTTAGCCTTTGTGCAGCTCTCCCTAACGTAAGTCTAGCAAAGCGGTCTCAAGCAAGCAACCTCAACCGAGGATTACGTGACACGTGCTGTCTTCGCCAAACCGCTGGCAAAGCAAACAAACCCTATGGTTTGTTAATACCTATGTACCTGAATATAATTCTTGGATTCTAGCTAAGTAATTTACTTGAATCGCCTGGAGTTAGCTATAAGTACCTATATCTGATAGATATTGTAATCATGACAATCTTGGGAAATTTTATAAAAAAGTAATGAACAGCTTAAATGAACGATATACCTAGGATTAATATACCTAGGATTAAATTTGATGTTCCATATTTTTAATTAAATAAATATTAAGTAATTTTTTTACGATCTAATCTTATCATATTAATTTAAATTTCATTTCAATTCTGTTATGATTTAACCTAGCTTGTTGTTGAACTACCTATCTATTCCTTTAAAATGTTTTTATTATTATAATTATAATGTATTTTATTGTTATATTTTAACTAATAATAATTTATTTACCCATGTAATTTTATTAGTCTATCCAATTGTCAACTAGTAAAACTTTTGTATTGTATTGTATAAATGTGCATGTGGTGTTAGCCTTTAAGTAATTGTTACACTCTTAAATGTTAAATTAATTACCAACATCAGTAAATGTTATGTGTTAACAATTGTTGGCTGACCTAATAAATAAATTAATAAATATTTAAGTTTGTTCTATAGGATGGTATTCAAAATATAGTTTTACATTTAGATCGCAGTAAAGTTTGACGTCTCTTTGTATCGAATGTTATCTTTGTGATTTACTTTAGAACAGTATTTACTTTGTACTCATCTCTAGGATTTTAGTTGTGTATATAAAATATATACTCAACTAAAATACATTGGCAAAATCAACAAACCGTGTGATGCTAAAGAAAATCTAATAAACTATAGGTACTGAATAAACAGCCTACTTTCTTAAACATGCTATAATAGTGGTTATGAATAATATAGATTCCAATAACTTCTAAAATAAATATATATTTATTTCCCATAATATATTTTTGTCAGTCACTAGATTAAAATGTATAAAAGAATAAATGGTTTGTCAAAGTCCCGGAAGATTTAGAGACATTCGGCCGGAAGTTTCCCGGGAAAAGCATTCACATGTTAACAATTTTATATGCCTCCCGGAGGATGGAACCGCTGTATAAACGTAATATTGCTATAAAATATACTCTTTAGATAAAATATTTTATATGTTATATGAGGTGTTCAAAAAATAAAGTTTTAGGCGATGAAAACTCAGTGGTAGTGACGTCGAGTGCGGTGACGAAAATCGCGGGTTCGAATATTACAATGAGCTTGAGCTTTCAGTGAAGAAAAACAACGTAAGGAAACCATAGCACGGTGGGTAGTTCATATTTCATAGAGAAATTACTATTTCAAATCATTTTCTTCGATTTAATTTCCTTGTGAAATTGTAAAATTGCTTGTGATATTTTTTATTTTGATTTCGATACAGATAAATAAAACGCTGAAAAACTTTAAGGGTTATTCACTCATTAAGGTTTGAAGTGATGAAAAAATCCTAGCATTTTGTATTATTTATAGTAACGCAGTGTCCACGCTGAGAGCCAGCGGTAAGTGCTTGTCTCAGTTCGTTAGTTGTTCATTAAGGCACCAGGATAGACAATAGTCGCCCGGTAATGTTCATTTGCCAACACAGCGCAACAGAGCTACGCTGCACTTCAACTTTCATTTTGTTTTTATTTTTATCTGGTTTTAATTTTAGTTGCAATACCTATTTAAAAAAACTTAAAACCAGACTTTTGCTTGCTTGCTTGCAAAAACAAAGCTTTGCACTTTTCCTACCCTCCGATTCCATCATCAGATCCTAAAAACTATTTGTGGGTCAAGTACCTAGAAGTCTACATAGGTCTAGAGACAATTTCAACATTTGCAAATACGGCTAGAATTCGACCTTCCAACTCCATCATCTAATCAGCTTGATTGTATCTAATTATTGTATTATCTTCTGAACTAAGTACATACCCTTATCTTGCAAAGTTTCTAATAGATAGAATATTAAGAAGTAAGTTTTTCGTTTTGCACACTTTCTTGTTCACAATATCAGTAAGGGTAATAAGGATTAGTTAATTCAAGAACCTTCCTCAACATATAAACACATTGTTACTTATCAGCAGAAGCTCTATTAATACATAACCCTGGCAACACTAACACTCGTCCCACCTCCAACGACGGTTAATTCGAATAAATATCACTTATAGAGTTTAATTAGTCGCCGAAGTTTCCACAGACAGCGAGGTAACGGCAATCCCCTCTCTAGTACCGTATTTCACCCATACTGCTCCCTTGAGTGTCTTAGTCGAAATCCTCGCCGTGACCACCGATGTGATCACTTGAGGTAGGTAAATAGGTGAGTTTATGTCGAATAATTTCCATGCAATCGCATAGTGGAATATTTTTTCAAGATCTATGGTAAGGCACGATACGCTAGAAAACAATATTAAAAAAGAGTTTCAAGTAACAAATTAAATTAGCATCTTTTTAGCAAAAATCATACCTTCGTAGCGTAGCTTGATTCCTCTATTGATATCTTTCTCGAAGTTCGAGTGTCTTCTTTTGATCGCTTATTTTTATTATAGTAGGTAGACACGAGGTACTTGCGGGATTGGGTGGGTGCTTTTAGAGCATCCAAATATTTTCTCTACAGATTATCCGTTAATATATGAAAGTTTAATGAGCTGCAATGAATACCTCATCAATAAAGGGTTCCAATCACAAGTGAATAAATTTTACAAAGTGAAATGAAGCGCATGCTTTATTTAATATGCGACAATGACGAATGGTCATCGCGAACCGTATTCAATTCTGACCGCAAATATTTAGTTTCCATTTTACGTGCAATGAAATACGTCGATAATATGCAGGGCTGGTGTCAAAACGTATTTAATATTGCTATTACTGTAGGAACAGTCCGTTTGCTTTCCAGATTATATTAAATTTTAGGAATTAAAGATTTACTTCAAGTTTATCTCACGAAAAACTAGCTACCTATTACGTTTATTATATTATTTAGGTCTTGATTTTGCTTTGAAGTATCAATAACTTTTCGGATGATATAGGAACCATTGAGAATACCTTAATATATACCTAAATATTCTTTTGTCTTCACAATAATAGGCATAAAAACCTGGCAAGAAGCTGTTTACATACGCCTAGTTTTAAAATTTTAAATATTTCCACTACTTATGTATTTAAACAATGAGCTAAGTAAAATAACATCAATGGTACGAGACTCATGGCGTATAATTTAGTTTTAAACCAACCTCAGTAGCTCGCCGCAGCTTCTTTGTGCCCATCATTTGCCATCGACGCAAGGCTAGCTTGGAGAATTAATTAATTACTGCAAGTTTGTATGGCTTTAGAACAAGATAAAGTAGTGAATGGAGTGTCACCGCCATGTACAAGGTACTTTTTATAAATACATTTTATGTGTAGAAAAGTCTAATTTATTATTTACCAAGTAAGTACTCCATTGTACAGCATTTTTTTACGAGTACCTAACTTTAAATCAGAAAGTATTTTATGAAGACTTTCTTTTTACCACCAAATTGGTACCCTCCAATTTTCTATACTGCGAATTAATTACATAACTAACTTATAGAACTACACCGACCTACATGCATGATCAAAATCAAGAAATCATAATCTTGAAAAAAAAAATAACTAGGTATTCATTCAAAACATCAAATCTTGTTGGGTCAAAATGTATGAAAAGTTTGTCGTTATTTCGTGATTTTAGAGTTGGTCTCATAGTAAAAGTTATTCATGTAAAAGTTATTCATGTAAAAGTTATTCATAATACTGACTCCAATAATCCCTGAAAGTTTGCTAGTCATTGAAAAGTAACCCTGTATTAGGTAGGATATTAATATTTTTCACAACAAATCTCTCTTCGTAACAAATCTCATATGCATGGGGAAAGTGTCCTCTATCTACTAAACAGCCCCTAATCACCCATAGTCAAACTTGGCAGGCCGCTGGATAATCACAAAACTACGCCTATTAAAATAGATATCTCTGTTATTGTTGCCAGAGTTGCCAGGCCTTGATGGAACCCAACAATCTGGATGGTTTCATTGGAGTTTAACTGAATACTTGGAAAATACAACAAACTGTCATCTTGCCTGGGTGAATACGGTAATATGCCATCCTCCTGAAATCTAAGTGCTAATAATTGAGCATAGGTAATAAAAGTTTCTGATTGTATAGAGGACAAGAACGAATTTGAATGATTTTAGCGATTAAAATTACCTAAGTACTTGCCTTATTAAAGACACTTTTGAATTTAAATTTTATAGCTTTCAACTGAAAAGAACGTAAGTAAGATTTCAAACTACCTATTGTAAATCGGCAAGTTTATTTCAAATGTTAACATTTTTTTTTTAAAGTAGCTAAAACGTTCATAGTATATCTTAAAGCCTAATTATTCATCTTCAATGCCCTTAACAAACACCTGGTGCCACTTATTCTTGAATTATGGCTATTATATCCTCGGAGTACTGTGGATGATATTAAAAATGTAGATTTTTCAGTGGACCTCCCGCATCCGTGGCCGAATGTTAAATAGAGGCATGGACGTCGGCAAACCGCACCCGGCATAACAGTCCCTTTGCTGCTTCACATCCGAAAGGGATTTACCAGAAAGTACCATCAAACTTCATCCTTATCCTAAAACAAGTCGTAACAACGAAGGCATAAAATTGAATTCTACTCGCAGAAACAAGTTTTTCTGATGTTCGTTCTAAGTGTAATTCCAGGGCTGAATTGCGTCTGCAGTGAATTTAAATGGCGCAGTTTGTGAAATATGCAAGCGGTATCACTGTTCATATAGTTTTATTTACGTCCGACTTGTGAATATGAATATTAGGAATTTTATTTAGAAGTGAATGAATGTTACTGTAGTGAACTACAGGCATGCAAATGTTTGTATTTTGTATTCTGACATAGTGTGTAGATAGGTATAGTTCGAAGTAATTTATTGTGAAACTGACCTACTTCTTTACTTTGTTAATTAATTATGTGTGCATAAAGATATTGGTATTTTTGAAACTGATAAAGATTTTAGATATGTAACAATATAAGTAGGTAAATACATTTATATATTCATTAAATATTGTAATGTTTAAATGCTATTTAAACAATAATATTATTAATAGTCCACTCATAGTATAGGTACGAGGTCAAAATAAGGATCTCATAAATCATGATTCATATTACCTTCCTAATAATGTGGTTACATAAATATGACTAAAGTTTTACATTGAATTACAGGAATAATGTTATTCCAATTGAATACTGAATGATTGGATTATTAATTACGCATAAATTATATCCATTTTATGTTAATTACCTATGAGTCCATTTTTGCTCAGATTATTTAACCAAATTAATTTAATATTTTGGCATATATAATATTATGATACTTATCACTGGTTACGTAAATGTAGTCGTCAAAAGGGTTACCTTTGACGATTACATTTACATAACTACATTTTTTAAACTGGTTTTTTTATACCACACTAATTTATAAATGCTCTTGTCTGTGTGTTAGTTAATTCAAATGAATTTCCTCAATGCTTATTAACTTCATTTAGTGGTACCTTATGTGGCAAATCTACCTGAAACTTATTGTCTTGTAAAGTAACCGATGATTTGAAACCATTTTCTACAAGCTCATGCTCCTCAAGTTTTTAACACAGACAAGAGCATTTATAAATTATTGTGGTATAAAAAATCTAGTTTTAATCAGTTATTTTCCACGGATAAACATAAAAGAGTTGATTCAACTTTGGGGCACAATAAAAATAATGATTATACGAACAGATTTTTCAATGCATTTTCAGAACATTCGCATTCCGTTCGAGTTGTCTATACTTATAATAAATCTGTAGAGAGATCAATTCTGTACATGAAATATATTTTCAAAATAACCATCAGGGGGTGATTAGTGATCGATACTGATGCCAAAAATGCAATCAGTAAAATTTTTGTCTGTCTGTCTGTCTGTCCGTCTGTCTGTATGTTCCTTATAGAAACCAAAACTACTCGACGGATTTTAACGAAACTTGGTACAATTATTCTTCATACTCCTGGGCAGGTTATAGTATACTTTTCATCACGCTACAATCAATAGGAGCAGAGTAGTGAAGGGAAATGTTGGGAAAACGGGAGAAGTTACTCCATTTTTTAAGCTTCCGTCGCGTGTGCAGCCTTAATGGTTAAAGTTACATAGAAATCATGTATGACGGAAATATTCTACATAAAATTGTCTAAAAAATATCCCGCAACAGCATATGTCTATCTTTTATGGTTGACTCACAATAACACGGGTAACTCCTGATAGCTTAGCAATTCGGAGCATTCTGATTATATTTGTTTACTCTTACGTTTATAATACTCTCACTCATCCCTAATTTTAAAAAGTTAACATTATTACCTAAAAGAATCATAGAAATCGGTATAGAAACACCAAACTTATGCATGAAATAAGCCATCGCGCCGTCGCACGTGAATACTGAATCATGCTATAAGGATTATTTTTGTGTAGCCGCGCTCGACACGGGTCGCGGCGGCGCCGCGGCGGTAGGGCCACGGGGTAGGGCCTACGCGACGGCGACGGCGGTATGAGAGCGAGCTTCATTCAATATTTGGCTGTTGATGCGTTCAGAGCGTTCGACCTTATTGACAGACAATAATTGATATTGAAAAACCGTACTTATCAGCGCGACTTTTAGTCTTTAAATAGTTTATTTGAATTTCTTTTGTTGTTATTTTGTAAAATAGGTATTAGTTGTTTTGGTAGTGTTTAAATATTCGTTCAAATTAAAAATCATTAAGCGTAGGTACTTTTAATAATTAAAGTAGTTATAAGTATTTATTTTTAAGTGAAGTAGGTATAGGTAGATAGTATTGCACAGGCGTTTCAGCTTTATTTTCATTTCTTTTTTGTTGTGAGTTGTATATATTTCTGGGTATAATTTTATTAGAATATTTTAGTGTAAATAGTCATTAAGATTTTAAGTGTTGCTAGCTAAAGTTAGGACCTCCAACGTAGGTTATTTTGTTAGGTAACTGACAGCCTTTTCGTTACCGTAGATTATTACACAATGCCACCTAAAAAACCATTATCTTTATCTCGAACTTCGAGTAAAGCTAAGAGAAGAGAATTACGCGATCTCAAGAATCGGCAGAGGAAAGAGCAAATCGGTTAAACTCTATGAGAGTTAGAGCCTCAACTTCTCGAGCCAATGAAAACTCTCCAGAGAGAGAGATGCGATTAGCAGCTGACAGAGCAAGACGAGCTACATCATGGACGTCTCAAAGCTCTTCTCAACGAGAGCTAAGGCGTACCATTGACCGAGAACAACATGCGTTATCCCGAGAAGCTGAAACTGCTGCACAACGAGAATTCTATATGTACTTAAGCCTCATGTGAAAGTGATCTAAACAATATTACCAATACATTAACATAATAACATACAAGGAGTTACACGCTGATGGTCTCGGGGCACAGCTATTAATAATAATATTCTGCGGTTCCTTATTGCGATATTTTTTAACAGTATTGTGGATTGACATATTATATTTCCCTACTAAAATACGAAAGTTAATCTGTCTGTCATATCAAAACCACTGAACCCTGAGGAAGGACATATGCTACTTTTTTACGAAAAACGACGAAAACGCGGACGAAGTCGCGAGCAAAAGCTAGTCTTAAATATAATCAAAAGTATTCCACTCCTCTCTACTCTCTATTCCAACAAAATGTGTACCAGCATCTTTACTATAAATTATAAATAGCAGTGGACTTAACATAGATTATAAAAATGCTTGATGTCAATTGCTTGCTACGAATATACGAATCTTCAAACACAGCCTTTTAGTAGAGAAGAGTTAAAAAGTTCTGTTTCCAAATGAATAGAGAAAACAAAATCTACTTACCTAGTTTAAACTTTACTCATTTAACTAGATACCCGTTGGTGGCAGTTAAAGTTGGAATTATATAAAAATGGATTAAGTGTTCATAAAACAGAAGCCAAGTCATCCTGGAACGTTGCCTAGTCTCAATGTTAATCCAGTAACAACATATAAAAAGCGGTAGGTATTGAACCGAATTTTGGTGATTCATTGAATTAAGATCTGCATTGGCAAAAACTTTAAAAAGTTTTTTTTTATCTATCGCAGTATATCCAAATATGTTTTGAGTTCCATCAAAATCTGGAGAAAGGTCATATATATATTTACATAATATATATAATCATTAATTTTATGAGCTTTACCTTACTAGAATCTTATAAGACTAAGTAAGTTGGTAATTCGGTTTGTTTTTATTTAACCCTTAATAAAACGAGAATAAAAACGTATTATTTGTTAAATAAACCTTACGTCAAAATTCTTTTCTAGACACTTGACCGGGTGTAGTCGGTCAACATGACAGCTGTAACCCATTTTTCCAGCGGATGCACTTCATGTTATAGACAACATTATCTAAAAGAATTTTAATTTCACTTCTTACAAAACATGTTACAAAACTCCGTTAGCATAGCATAAATGTCTGGGTAGTCTAGCCAGCATGCAGCGCTAGAATCCGATAGCTGTTCCCGCGTCTCACGACACCCGCACAAATCTCTCTCGGTCGAGCGAGTAGTATCCGAATACACTTTCGTATTCGAGTCTCTCCCAAGCATCTTTTTCGTTTTACACCAGCAGTAGCAAAACTTTATTACTCTTTTATTTTTTGTGAAATTTTAAATTTGTAACATCACTATGTGGGTTAAAAATTCGCGTGATATTAACACTATAGGTAAGTATAAGTTAGATCATATCATACGACGTTATTGGATATAAACGTAGTTCCCCATACAAAAATCCTTATCCTATATGTTATTTCACCTAATATAGGTACCTCACAAACTTTTGCATTTATAATACGAAACTAGGATTACCTAGTGAAAGAGTGCATGAAAACTTTTGAATATTTCCATGCCCAAACTAAGAATCTTTTCCGATTGCAATTCTCCGACTGTGACCAGAAAAAGTAATCGAGTGCGCCAGCTATGCATTTTAATTGCACAGTCAATGAACACAAGCAAACAAACGGGGTGATTACTGCTCTACGTCTTAATTTCTAGACATTTTCTAGATATCATTTGAAAACTTTTCAGAAAATTTTTAATTAACATTTTAGTGTGATGAAGAAAGACTCATCTACGAATTTCCCATATAGTTTTTGGTTAATAAAGCTGAAGAGTTTGTTTTTTTGAACGCGCTAATCTCCGGAGTTACTGGTCCGATTTGAAAAAATCTTTCACTAATAGGAAGCTACATTATCCGAAAAGGCTACTTTTTATCCCGGGAACGCGAGTAAAATCGCGGGGAACAGCTAGTCGATGATAAAAAAAATTAAATTTATAAAGTACCTATCAGCCGTTCTGAAGAAACAGATATTTCACAACAAATTAGCTACGAGACTGAGACAAGTTGTACGGTTGATAAAGTTTAATGAAAACCTACTAGAAAACAAATTTCCAGTAGTTTCCTACAAATGAAGTTATCAGTTTCTTAGTTCTAAGTTCGTAGTTTCGATCAAAATCAATTTGGGAGCAGCACAAAGTTTTTAGAGTAACAGTTATCGGGAGTTCGAGTGAGGAAGTTCCAAAGAGGGTTTCACAAAGATAACCTTATTTTGTTGAAGATCGAAGTAAACTGTTGTATAATGTGGGATGATTGATCAATGCATGAGTAGTAGGTATACCTATCGATCATGTTAGATATAATGGGTGTCCCTAAGTGACAAACTAACGAAAACTGAACCTACCATGGATTCAGTAGAACCCACCATGATTCTGGATCCCTCAGCATTAGAATTCTGCATCAGTCGTTTTATGAATTTTACAATTATTGCAATTATAAAAAACTATCCCTAAAATGATGTTTTTCACTTAAATTTAAGTAAGCGACCGACCTATTATTTACCTAGCTCATCGCAGTGATGAGATTATAATTTCGTGCAAAATTTTAACGCTGAGAGATCCAAAATAATCATGTACCTACTGAATCCATGGTATCGGTTTTCGTTACAATGTCACTTATTCCCAGTCTTTGGCTAGAAGTGCCTAGATACCTATAGAGTCCTAATTTTGATTTTATATATATTTTTTATAGTTTGTCGCAGTTAGTTTGTTATTCATTCAAGAATAAATTCGAAATTCGTTTGCTGTGAGTATTTTTTTTTTCAGTGTAACCTTTTTGTAGGTACGCGGTAAATCTCTAGGTTGGATATGATTAATTTGAGTTAAATAAAATTCAAAACAGTTATTCTACCTACTCAGGGAAAATAATACTTACGTACCTATGTATCGAATGTGTCATGGACGAAATCACTATTCTAATTACAATAACAATTTGCAACTATAATATTTCACATTGTCACCTATTTGTAAAGCTTAGATAGTACAGTCAGAGGACAAAAGAGTGTAATTGTAAGTAATCACTTAAGTAATTAATCTTATTGGACATAGAACACACTTAGGTACACAGAGTAGGAATACATAGGATTTAACCGTTGTTGATCGTGGTTAATAATTTCAATCCGTAGTCTTGTCTTAACATTCTTTAGAATTAGAAATGTCTGTAAATCGACTTGTGTTTGACCACAATTTCACGGTGGCACGGCGGTAGGTAGAGGTAAGTAATAGAAAAAACACCAGCCAGGTGGTCTTACTACAAAGTAGCTATTTGTCATTGAACATACCACGTCGTGAGTTATCTTCCTATACCTAACAACACAATAAAACATAGGTACTTCCGCGATGCTATATGTAGAATAATAATTTATAATACCTACTACTAGATTCCGCCCCGCAGTTTCACCCGCGTTCGCGAGGGATCTTATGTTTTCCCGGGATAAAAAGTATTCTATGTGTTAATCTATGTTACAAACTATCTGTGTTCCAAATTTCATCCAAATCCGTTCAGTAGTTTTTGCGTGAAAGAGTAACAAACATCCATCCATCCATACATCCATAATATTATCGCATTTATAATATTATTTATTGATTGATTGCATTAGGTAGAATTCAATTTTCCTGTTAACATAATTATCATAGGTAGGTATAATAAGTACCTACTAAGAAGGCTAACAATACCCTAATGAAATTAGGTCATGGAAGCAAAATGATTTATCTAAATACAAGTCAACTGACTGTACCGAAACAAAAGGGCTACAGTTCAGTGCTCAACCACAAATTGCCGTCACAGGGTGCGCGCGAGAACATCGTAATAATAATCACTTAATTGACGTCAAATAATAGCCGGTAAATTTGTCGGAAAATCATACAATTTATTATCAATGCAGCCAGTGCAACATCCTGCGTTTTGAACCTTTGCGTAACAGACGTGTGGTGCGCGACAATATGCTTATACATGTTGTAATATGGTTTTTCGTGACAAAAAGTGCGCAAGCCCAAATAAACGGTGAATTCTGGTGGCTGAATGATCGAGTTGCTAAATTGCACGGAGAACGTGCATCTCCTCCAAAGTTCGAACATTTAAGTACATTCGATAATGACGAAAGTGACAAAATTGTGTTTAGAGATAATGATAATTATATATTCAGAGAACCTATCAGAGAACATACTCTGATGCACTCAAAAAAAGAAGAAGGTATCGAGAGTGCTAACAATAGAGAACTTGACGCTCAATTACAAGATGAGAAAATTATATGGCCTTCAGAAGATAAAGAAATGGTTAATGATCTACCTTTCACTAGCCTTTCCAAACAGAGCGATGTTCAAATAAATAATACATATAATTCATCCATTACTAACGTTTCAGAAGAAAATAATACAAAAATAAATGTTGAAAATAATATGGCACAGGAAAATAGAGATATATTTATATTTAGCTATCCAGATAGTAATAACATTATTTTGAACAACAATAGTGTTCTATCTACTACAATTAACAATACCGCAACATCTTTTTCAACTAAAATCAATGAAACTAATAAAAATAGTGTTGTTTTTTTCGACGATAATATTTCTAGTGAAAATCAAATAGAAGATGAGTCTCAAGCTCAAAACATTTGCACCTATATAAAAAAGAGCGAATGCTGCCGTATCAAAGGAATTATTTACAATGCCGCATCTATAAAGTGAGTAACTATTTTCTGTATCAGTTAATGCATCATAGCCACATATTCTATTACTTTTACATACTTAATATTATTTCAGAAAATATACTCCTTCTGATATAAATTTGATTTGTTGCATACTACCATTAAGTGAGGCAAAAGATAAAAGCGAAACCGCAAAAATATATTTTCCTGACTCACCTTGCAAGGACAACAGACGTAACAGAAGATCCAATAATGAAGAAATAAGTATAGCCCTGAAACAAAGAAAGGTTTTACTTCAACGTAGATATGGAACACAAACTCCTAACATAAAAACTAGGATTGTTAATGAAGAAGAATACGTAGACCCTTACTGGAATATCAAGAACTTAAACTTTCATAATAAAAATCCTGCTACAAATGATGAAACAAATAACGAGTATGCAAATGATTACGTTGAAGACTATGCTGTAGAATTACCTAAACCTGGACTAATAGGTTTGTATTCCGATCACCAAAGTTCGACGAGTTGGGCGTTCTTAAAAGAAAATAAAGGTTATGGTGTAAACACAGACTATGATGGATACAATGATAATGATGATGATGAGGATGATCCAACGTCTTTCGGATATTCAACTATCGATCCTCGAGTAACTAATTCTAAAAAGAAAAAGCTTGGAAGACCAGTTAAACTAACAACAGCAACCTCTGGTGAAGTAACATTCGACTCGGAAAGCCAGACTATCAACTACCAATCCAACCCAGATTTCCAAGTTTTGCAAGGGTTTAAACTTCTTAATTTACTACGGAATAGAAGCAGAGTGTATAGAAAAAATATTAGAAAAACAACAATCAGTGAAAGTGGCGCTGATGACAGTGAAGAGACTTCTGTAACTAAACCGTTTGATATAAGCTCTGAAAAATTTGATGTATTGCGTGGAGAAGACGAACAATTGTTCAAGGGCTGTGGAAAGATTGTTAAAGAACCAACAAAAGAATATGAAGAAGGTAAGTACTTTCATAAAATATTGATTATTTCATTGTAAATAAGAAAATGTGGATCAAATTTAAATTTAACCACAAAAGAGTTTGAACGCAGAATTTTTGATCCGATATTTTCAACAGGCAAACAAATAGGTGAAACAGAAGATGGTTCGCATCCATGGATAGCTCTTGTTGTCCGCACCAAGAGAAAGCAGGACGTGCTGTGCTATGCGACACTAGTCCATCCTCGTGCTGCGGTTACAGCTGCTGATTGTGTATATGGGTAAGTCATTAAATATTTACTAAAATAACGTTCGGACCCCAACGTCCACTCTGGGTTATAAATTACAAGGTATTATCTCTACATAATTATAACTGAAAATTACTATGCATACTGGGTGATTTTTTAATCACCGTCCAATTTTTCATTATGTACTACTTTTACTAAAACATCAATCTTATTCGGTCAAAATGTATGAAAAGTTTGATTTTGTTTTCGTGATTTCGGTGTTAGTCCCATAGTAAAAGTTGTTTATATAAATACGTGCGAATCATAAAAGTCAACTAACAGAATAAATACACTTGAAGATTATATTTTAATTAGAATAGAATTTAAAAATTAAACGACAATTATCTAAAATCATTTACCGCAGGTAGATGATTACTTACATTTACCAAACTAGCTATTTATGAAAATGGTTCTATTCCCACAGAACTTCTCCCGGTGAAATTAGTGTAGTAGCTGGCATGTGGAACCTCAACGAGAGGTCACGATTAAGTCATCGCGTCGCTGCCATACACTTGCATTCGCAATATAAACTCGGCAGTTTGGAAAACAATTTGGCGTTTTTGGTATGTGCAGTTTTACTTACAACTGAATTCTGTCTTGATATTTACTTTTATTTCTTATCAATGATTTTATTTCCAAGTACTGGATGAATCCTTTGAGATTGGGTTCTAACATTCAACCTACATGTCTTGCTGACCCTCCTCTTGGTGAAAATTGTATGCTCTTCGGCTGGGGCGGATTTGATCAAGGTATGACTTCTTAGATCCTATTATTGTTATCATATCATTATTTTTTTATATTCGGTTTCCCGAATAAGTTTATCAGAATTGGAAATAGAGTAGTAGGTAATTAGATAATATATTTTCGAAATAAAAAACGATGTGTGAAAGCTTAAAAGTGAAGTGAAGTGCTGGAACACACTCTCGATGAGAATGTGGCATTTTCAACTAGAGGCCAGCCAGGTAGTAACTACAAAGTACCTTACCACCGTACTTTCCTCACGATGTTTTCCATCACAAAGATAGTGTAGCATTTTTAGAAAAAATAGAATAAGTTATCTATTTATTTCTTCCTCAGCGATTCGCATGCATTCACGTTGGCAAAGGGCTTCGATCCTCAGTTCTCGAGAATGCAATTCGCGTTTGTCTTCAAGCAAACTTGGAGTAGACCTGCCAACCAACGCGTTCTGCGCGTCTGTCAGGTCAAAAGGAACTGTGGTATGCGCATATTTTAACTTCCATTCTTATCTATACTGTCTCTAACCTTTACGACGTCTTCAACGGTTATCTAACGAATAATGTTTATGGGAAAACCTTTAAAATCTGTTCATGTTTATAGCCTGACGTCTAAACAAATATTAAATCTACGTACTAAAACGCTTTCAAAATCACTGTTGCAGTTAACACGGTAGTAAAAAATGCTTCATTTATGGGTAAAACTAATAATCGCTATATTTTCTATACCTATCACTGACATCCATTCTTATTGGTTACACTGATTGTGTATAGGGTACGGAGCTTATTCTTGCTTCTAACCAATTGAATTATCAACACACCGATGATTACTCTAATATAATGAACCTATTCGCCCATTAAATGTGACATTTATACACTACGCGTTCTAGCCATCTATTACACTCTGTTCACATGTTTTATCTATAACATCAGTTTGAAACTAGTCAGGTAGAGGTCTATATACCTACCTCATATCAATGAAGTACATTATTTTTATGTAGGTACCGAATGACGTAACATTGTAAAATTCTATTGTTAGGAATAATTAGTCCTGGTAAGCTATTATATCATCATCAGACAGGTACAGGCGGTCCTCTAATCTGCAACATCGATGGTCGCAACGCAGCGGTCGGAGTAGCAGTATGGCGCGATAACGTGCTGGTGTTATTGCCTGCACGGGAGTGGACGCTACGGGCGAGTAACGTGCTGATGGCTGATTAATGACGTAAGTTCATCTTTTGAAGGCTCTAAGCAGATGATTTTATCACCCAATTCATAATTTTATCCAATAAATTGAGGTATTTTGATGTAACAGCGAAAGTTACTGCAACTGTCTATGCACATAATAATAAAATTCTTAAGTTTTCTCTCGCCCGACTACAACATTCAATCTAGGCTTGACTTTGCAAATTGTGGATTGATATATGACATTAATTTCTCATAACGCCCGATTTCAACGTTCAATCTGGATTTCTTCAAAATTATATGGAAATTGGCCGTAAGATGTGACGTGGTGCAACAGTAAAACAAGTAATTACTTTTAGTAATTTATTTCGTTCACGTTTACAATTTAAATGTACGATTTCAGCCCTGAACGTTTATAAACTGTAACATACCTAAAGGGCTGATATGATAAGATGTCGCGGCGCTACAAGAACTAAGTATAGGAACTAAACATAGTTAAACAAAACTACTTCACAATACATTGGGAATGTCGAGATCTACACGAATATGTAATTTTATACAAAAATGTTCAACACAGACGATGAGTTTTAAATAAATTATTTTACATTGTACTTATTACATTAATAAATCTTTGGTGTCGAACTCGATTAAACATTTAATAATGAATGAGATAGTTATGGTCATATAGACATTTATCTAAAACAATTCCAAAATGAGCCAAGAAACTTAAACTTTATGTAAGCAATAATACATAATTAACAAGTCTTACAATTTACAGCCCGTTCGTATTGTATCACATTTCACTCAAATCATGTTTACGTATAAAATGAAATGTGCAACAATAATTAAATAACAACTAAAATATATCTTCGACATAACGTAATAATACTCGGGGTTTGTAAATAAAGACTTACAATTTAATGTGGCTGTGTTGTCCAAAATTTTATAAAAATAATTCAAACTACTATCGTATACCCCTTAATTTTGGGACTAACGTAAACAACCACAACGAATAATAAAAAAATGGAACGTTTCTAAACGCGACGCGGTGTACGATGAAACAATAATTATAAATATATAAAATACTATGTTTATGACAAGATCACGTTAACATCACATTGTTTGCAGCGCAGGCGGAGGCGTAGTGTCCGCTCACGCGATCACCAGCGGCTCGTCGTCGGAGAACCCTTGGATCGGAGGTACATCGTCGTCGTCTGCAAATTAACGTTTGTATTTACGGCACAATAAAATATTATTTGTTAAAATGCTTGTGCTATTATTTGGACCCGAACTCAAGTGTGTTAAATTAAAATAAACCCTATTACGGGCTATCTAATCTAGCACCGCGCGTGGAGTGGGAATGAGCGCGTCTGCACGAGAACCTGCCTACCTCTACCGGTACGAGTACGGTTTAACCACTCGAGCGACGTCGGGCGTTAAGGGATCCCGGCTCCCGGATACACAAAAAAATGCTTTTGAGGATTTTATTATAATAAAGGCGCTGTCCCACTACGACGCACGCTGCGTGTTCGCCACATTCGAGCAAGCCTCGCGTGTAGCAACAACGTTATTAATCTCGTATTCATACATAACGTGTTCGTGGGTTGCAGTGGACGTTATCTCCATGCGTAACGGTGGGACAGCGCCATAAGTACTTTTTTTAGAATGTTATTAAAAGTCAACTTTGATAGGAAAGAAAAACAATAATATCGTTTTTGTAGTCAATAAGTGAAAATCGCCTGCAGAAAAGAGTAACTTTTTAAGATTTTAATTCTACTTTTGTATCGCATCGACGCTTGATTGGCCGCTACTCCCGGAATCTTTTATGATTTTTTTCACGATTAAAAAAAATATTCTGACCATGATCGCCGAGTGTGGCCTGTCCCCTCCTGTTGTCGTATCGCGGCGTGTGCGCAGTGAAGCGCAGGAAGGAGCGCGCGAGGCGCCGGTGACGCAGCACCGCGTGCACCAGCGCCGCGCCCAGCGCCAGCGCCACCACCGCCGCCGCCCCACCGCCCCACCAAAGGGCCGTCATCGCAGACTGGGCCTCCGGCTCTGAATCTAATCAATACATCCACATCTCTCTTATTAACTATTTATAAACAAGCTGCAACCCGCGTTTTTACCCGATAAAAAGTAGGCATGTTTTCCTCCATGCCAAACACTCCTGAACTTTGATGGGACTTATATTTGTAATTTCTTATTGATTTGATATAATAAAAAATACGTATCCAATATTTTTTGATAATCTAACTGACGGACTAAGTTTTTTTTGTCATTATTCTTCATTCTTGCCTCTTTTCATCGCAGGAATGAGGGTGATACCGCAAGAAATAGCTAGTTGATAATACATCTTGACCTTACAGATATATGTACATTGATTACACTACATTGAGTAGATAAAACGATGATAGCTCAGTGGTAGTAACGTCGAAAACCGAGACGAAGTAGTAGTACCCTCATGGCTGGCCACCACCCTCAAGTTGAAAATCTATCGTCAAGCACCTTCCGTTGTGTTCCGACAGCTGCACTTGAAAACCAGTTCCCCTCTAGGCTTTGTGTGCATCATCGATCACATCATCACTGACCGGTCAAACACAGGCCTATACATAAATAAAAGTATCATAACAATCCAAAAACTGTCCATGAATCCTTTACAACTCACCCATAGTCATAGTCTGTACTTCGCTCAGGTCACTGTAGTATCCATCAGGAGTGACAGCCCTGACGCTGACGTAGAGGGAGTTGGTGGAAGTGACGGGTGCAGTCATCAGTAACGGTGGACAATCCGCCGACATTATCTTCATATCTGGCGTCGGGTGTAACAAGTCCTCAGGGATCTCCTTCTCCGATATTATTACTTGGAATTTGTGTCTGTGAAGGATAATATATTATCGTAAATATTTCCCCCCTTAGAGATTCAATTTTGGAAACCTATTGCTTAGTTGATGCATAGTTTATTTATGAAACTTTTCCTTGTCCAGTGGTTTGAGCTGTGCGTTGATAGATCAGTCAGTCAGTCAGTAAACAGTCACGCTTTCCAATTATATATTTAGACTAGATAAATTTAAAAGTAGATTTACGGAAAACTACTTGCTACTGAAAATTAATTTCATAAGGGGCTTTAATAATGAGGTCGCAATGAACGCTCGAGTCAGCAATCTAGTCTAAGAAGCTAGGCTAGCACATAATATTGAATATGCTTTTAAAATACGTTATAGCTAAATCGAACAGAAATTTATCGTTCGGCGACCATCGTCCTTCTCTGC
Organism: Tethea ocularis; assembly: GCA_963555595.1. Lineage (NCBI taxonomy): Eukaryota > Metazoa > Arthropoda > Insecta > Lepidoptera > Drepanidae > Tethea > Tethea ocularis. Next base: position 3,846,475 of record OY741972.1, on the reverse strand, counting down.
TCGCGCTGAAAACGCGGAAAAGAGATAGCAATAATCGCAGCCAAGGTCTGTAGAAGGTTTTTGCATTTTATAACAATAGATAACACTTACTTAGGCGTCATTTCCAAATGCTCATCATCCCATCGCACCATGATGTGACCGTTCTCCGACAGCCAAGCGACGACTTCTCGCGGCGGTTCCACTAATTTGCTTCTGGCAGATGTGCACGTTGGAACTGCTTCTTCGGGCATTGATGCCTTGAGAAAGATAATAGTTAGCTTGTATATCATGGCAATTATTGCATGAGGAAGTGACTTTGAAAGCCGTAGTAGAAGTCGATGTCAGTCTCATTAGCTCTTTCCACAGTGACCAATTCAAGCTAAAGTGGTAAAGGTAAGCTTATCCTATTTTATGCTAAAGTGAGAATGTTACAGCTTGACGCCTCAATAATAATAATACCTACGACATTATTTTCAAACAAGCAGCGCTACGGAGGCCAGATAACTGATATACTATTTATTTTTGTAAATACATGCTTATATCTCAAACTCAAATTCAGTTTAGGCACTTATAAACGTCGGAAATTACAATTGACTTCGGAATACACTTAGATAATTAATAATATACTCTGATAATTACATCTGGATTCAGTACAAACAGACATGTGCACACAAATGTTTGTAAATACAATGATGTGATGAAATTAGGCACGCGAATGCAAAACGGTGTTAAAACCGCGGGATGAAAGCTATCCATCCTACTAATATTATAAATGCGAAAGTTTGTGAGTATGTATGTATCTTTGTTGCTCTTTCACGTAAAAACTAATGAACGGATTTGTATGAAATTTGAATCAATTGATCATACCCTGGAATAACATATAGGCTACTTTATATCCCGAATAAATATGAGATACCTCGGGAACGGGGGTAAAACCGCGGAATTAAATCTATCCATAGAAAATAAATGAAAACTATGAAGTAACTTACACGCACACAGACGTTGTATCGTCCACCGACTGGAACATCGTGTATCACGTGCGAGACGCTGCTGTTGGCGGACGGCTGCAGATCGTACCGACTTTTCTTATTATGGGTCTCTTCTGTTATTTCCAGCTAGAGTGGGGCAAACAATCAAATTATAATTATTTAATAAGGATTTTTATTTTCTTTATAACAAGAATAATACAGTTTCCAGATATAAATTCTTGCAACACCCGATTGAGTTACGAGATGTAACAACATATTGTATGTTCCTTTTTAAGAATTCCAGAAATTGCTTTACAAGTTATTTATCAAATAAAACAAATTAAAACAATGACATCAGCTTAAAACTTTACCTACCTAGAAAAGGCCGAGTATATAATATAATTCGTCCCTTACTGATCACTGATCAAAGACTAATAAACCGCTGTTCCTTGAGACATTTTTGGAAGGTCACAAGGGACATATTTACTTATAAAATGTATGTTCACATAAAAAAGATTTTTTAGAAAATCCACTCATAATAAATCACGGGTGGAAATAGATATATTGAGCTTAAAAGACTTACCCTATATGTGATAGGTTTTTGCAGTGCATTACAGTTAGCGCGCCACAGAATTTGCATTTCAGACTTATTCTCATCGTATTCTACGCGTAAATCCTTCACTGGAGCTCTGATGAAAAAAAAAAGTTCTCAATTATAATTATGGGTAAAGATTTTGGTGATAAGGTCGCCCGTAACACTCTCATTAATATATAAGTTGTTGTAATACTGATTCAATCACATGTAGTGTGTCAATAAATCATTATCCGATTTCGAAGATTCCCCCCACAAGCTAACGGAAATAAAATGGTAAAAATCGGTTTTAACTATATTCCCGAGGCCATAACACAATTGACCTGCGGTTTCCAATCATTCGGAGTCAACGCAATATGACTCTCCTTCAATTATTATACTATATTCAACTCTCCACAATCAGTCATATCAACATTCATACCTTTTTATTATTAAATTAATTGCAAAGCCAACTCACTTTTCATCCTCTCTCGTAATAATGTCAACTTCCTTAGAGAGTGGTCCACCTAGTAGTCCCACTTTAAATATGTATGACTCGCATACATGCAGATTTTCTATTAGTACGCTCGTGTTTTCCGTTATTATTTTAGTATCTGTAACAAAAATAAAGTAAAAATTGATTTGTCAAATTGATTAGTTTACGTGAAGTCGGAAATTCGGGGAATGAGTGTCCCTTTTATGAGTTCATTGAACCTGGAATGTTAGTTTCCTCACAATATTTTTCCTTCAACGAATAGCTAGTGGTGAATCCGCCCGAAGTTAGAAACTTACAATTACTGTGGCCGTGTGTACTATAATCCCAAAAAATTTAGAGATAGCAAAAAAAAAACCAGTATGATCAAAACTTAGATTTTAAAAAGTCTTACCATTAGACATTTCACCAGGATTCGTCCTGCGAATCATATTGGTGTAATGCACTTCGTACTGGAGTTTCTTATTTTTGTATCTATCGTCGAGTGGGGGTGACCATTTCAATTCTACCGACGTCCGTTTCTCCTTCAACAATATGGCGGTCAAATTGAGTTTCTCGTCTGCAGTACCCTCCGTATACAGCGGCACGGTGAAAGGTTTGCCGAATATCTTGTTCTTAAAGGCTTTAACTTCTATGTATGATTGCACGCCGGGTGGTAAATTTGAAACTGTAAAAAATCTAATTTATTAAACATACGTTTGGAGAATAGTATTGACAAGTCAAAGAGAACAGAAGCTCATTAGAGACTATAGAAAATAGGAGAGGAAAGATGTTAGGCCACCTTATAGGTCACGATAAACCAATAGAGACATGCTCCACTAAGATGAATATTTTATAATTTTGAACACAAATCGAGGAGGTTTTTCTCATGAACTCATATTTTATCTGCAACAGAAAATTACTCGCTAAAAATCAACTTAGCTCATAAAAACTTACTAGTAGTCTCGTTTGTTTCAGTAGTGATGGGATCTCGTTGAGCGTACTGCGCTGGTAGCAACAATTGTACCCTGTACCCTTCGACGCCTCGTATTTTGTGCCACGCCAAGTGTACCGAGTTATCTTTGTTACGGATCATCGTCAAGTTGACCACGGCGTCCACGTCGCCTCCTTCGTCGAATGTCATGTTCGCTACTTCAGACGATACTGATGTGTACGCGTCGTTTGTTGCTGTTACCTGTTACGACAACATTTTTATTGTTGCTTTTGAGTTAGGTTTAAATTAATTACTTTATTGAGGTTAGTTTCTTTTTATTTTCAGAGCGATAAGTCGACAAATAATTTAGAAAAAGGGCTTTAAAATATCTATGTAGTATTTGAGGATATATTGCTAATATATAGATTTAGTTTTGACTTCGAGAGACCAAATTATAAAATAACTAACACTTACAAATCCCAACACACTCACCCAAAACGAATAATTCTTCATAGGCTTGAAGTTGCCTTCTAAAACCACAGTCTGAGTCTTAGTGTCGTTAGCGAAGACAACCGAGCTAAACGGCGGTAAGGGAGGAGCGTAATACACCGTGTAGTGATGAATTACTCCTTGCGGTTTGTCCGGTCTGTCCCAGATTATGTTTACCCGTCTGCCGACCATTTGGCGTACTGTTAGCTTAAGGGGGGGAGACGGCACTGTAAAAAAAAAATGTATATTCACATTGATATACAATATAATTTCTGTCATATTTGTGTTAGTTCAGTATATATAACAATGGTACCCATTCTATTGTTTGCAAAACAAACTCATTTTAGTCAATCACATCTCTTTCTTAACAATATTACTGAAAAAATATAGCAAATATTGATTACTTTCATATTAGTTAAAATGCTATTGTCATCGACAGGAAAATAGTCGTGACAAATAAAGACCTGAATAAATTCACGTTGAAACAAGCAGTCGGACTAATTTGACAGTATAAAATTTCCTGTTATTTAGTTTGTAAACAATAGAATCGGCACCAATATAAAGACAAAACAATTATTATTCCGTATTGACATCGTAAATAAATTTATAAAAGTATACATAGTCTATAAAATATCAGGATTTTCTCAGTACGATAACATTGTCTTGACTTCTGTATTCTCCCGTGTTATTTTTTATGGAGTGACTTATGTAAGAGGGAGCGTCGGGTGGAGTTTGAAAGGAAAATTCAAGAAATCCAAGAATAGAATTGAATGTCTAAAAATATAATTAAGGTTTCCGATTTTTTTCTTATAATTAAAGCTTATCCCGCGACCAGTCATGGTAGGTGCACTCGCGGTTCACCTCGACACTACATAGCGTCAGCAGAATAGAGGATGCCCGTGGGAATTATTTATTGTTAGGGCTGAAGGCAAGTGTTAGTGGAGGAATAATGTTTGTTTGGTTGGACATAGGAACATGTATTTTAAGGCCAAACAAAGCGAAGCTAAGATGTGCGGTGCTATGTTATTTTGACATCTGCTTTATACCACATGTCACGCGCACATTCGTTCCTTCTGTGTGAATTCTGGGCTCTAATAACTTGAGCTGTCGTACAGTCTAAACATTAATATTTACACTATCGTACAAAATCACACGAAAGGACGACGAAGCAAACAATAATATAAAGTACCTAGCGATTAGCACGACAATGACAATGTTTTTGTTTCATGCTACTTAGTACCGCATGCTTTTAGTCATATGCGCCATATTCATTTATTATTTCAAATCCAAAGCCTTTAATTATCCATAGACCGTTAATTAGACAAACTATGTACTCACACCTAAATTATTAAAAACCACGTTGGCACTAACTGAATCCTTGTAAAAATTTCAATCACGACCTTGAATTTTGTTATGAACATCTCTAATTCCACAATTCATGAGAGTATTAACAGTTAGAATATTCTTGTACTTGCTTTTTGATCTTTCAGAAAATTAAATTCTCTTGATGAGCATTGTATGTGTTTCTTTATAAAGAGAATAAGTTACTTGTTTCACATATATGTGCTTATAATGTGGATTACGTTATGTACTTAAGATAGTAAATTTATATTTCGACGATTTTATAAATGATAATTTATTGTATTGTATTTTAACCAGAAAAACTTTTCTATTCTGTGTAATAGCATCAAAAGGAATGTTTTTTTTAAACGAAGTTTGAAAACAATCATAACAGATATAACTATTTTATTAAAGTCGTGCGAATAGTTGCAATTATTACATAAAAGTGCAAATTATTTACACAAAAATAGACATGGTAATTAAGCCAAAATAATGTCAAAATAAGCACAATTAAGAAAACGTTAAACATATTAGACAAAGTATTAAATAATGCTAATTGTGAGATAGGTGTAAGAATATGTAGCAAGGAAGTAGCAGTCGCTGGAAATTTATTAAAATTATTAAACACTCATAATGTTTCATCACTTGAACTAAAATCTTTACCTCCTTGTCCAGTTGTAGTGTTAACATATTTCGTCGAAGCGTAAGTCTTGTTCGACTTGCTATCCTGGATGTAGAACGTCACATTGTAGTTCGTATAAGGCTCCAAGTTTGTAAACCTGATAATTGAAATGTATTCTTAAGACAAAAGAATTATGGTTCAATTTAGGCACTTTATAGAAGACTTGAGGTTTTACAAGATATAACTTTTAGTTAATGAATGAGAACCAAAGATGCGTTTAATGATTTTCATCAGTAGATAAAAAAAAATGAAAACTTAAACCCGAAATGGGTAAAAATACAAAATAATAAGAAAACAAGTAAAATGATAACTTTACTTTGTATTGTTATCAATACTATTATTTCTTTTATCAAAGAATAGAGTATCAATATAGAGTAATAATATATAATGAGCAAAATTGTATGCATCCTCACACACATGTATTTTATTGACGATAGTATTAACTCTGTCAATATTTCAATCTCTAGTAAAATTATAAAAGCGAATGTGAACCACTAAACCAATCGCAATGAATTTTGGCACGCAGATAGCCTATGATGAGGAAGCTAGTTATATTATAAATGTGAATATTTGGATGTTTTCGTGTTTGCGGCTCAATCACGCATAAATGACTTCGTCAAAACTTGGCACATATTATTATCGGAATAACATATAGGATACTTTTATCCTGGGAAAATATATGATCCCTCGGGAATGCACTTGAAACCGCGGGAAACAGCTAGTCTAATATAAGGTGTACAACTCACCTATAAGTGCTGTCATTAGCCCAAGTCATATTCTTCCAGACTCCATCGCTAACCTTCGATATGGAGGGTAAGAAGCTGTAGAGAACCAATTTCTGTTGAGCCATCCAACACGATATCAGGAAACTTGTTGAATTTATTGAGGACTGGTCAACACCAATGTTTAAAAACTGTAAAAAAAATAAAAGAAACAAGAAGACGAAACTGATAAACATTTCTTATATCTTAATATTAGGTTCCTATAATCTGTATATATAAAATTCAATGTTATGACTATGATATTAACGCACAGCCTAAACTGAGGTTCTAGAGATATGAAATTTGGAGGGTGTGTTCTTTGTGAAGTGTGTAGATGTCCACTCAGAAAGGGTATTTTCTGTCTACCTGGGTCGATTAACTCTAAAGTCGGTACACATACTCTTTAATTAAAGGTATGAGGCACGTGTATCAGTTTTTCCAAATCATCCCCCAACAGAGTCAATTTTTTTCTGAATTAAAATATGTCATTTGTAGTCTAAATAAATAAAAAGAAAACGTGACGAACTGACTAACTGATCTATCAACGCATAGCTCACTGACGGATCGTGCTATTATGACATAGACATCCGCTAAGAAAAGTTGATGAAAATTCAACCCCTAAAGAAGTAGGAGAAACCACGAGGTGGAAAACTAGTAAACAATAAAATTTATACAAATTCTTACCTGGTAAACATGGTTAGTATCATTACTTGAACAATTAGCTTCGTCGGTGCCGTCGTAGCAATCTTGATGGCCGTCACAAACCTTCGATATATGCAGGCAAAAGGCGTCGCAAGCGAAGTCGGTAAGCGAGCAATTCATTGTTTTGTGTCCCTAGAGTATTAATACATTTTTAATGTTTGTAATCTTTAAGGATAACCGGTTTTTAAGACGACCATAGCTCGGTAGTGACGTCGAATGCCGTAGCGATGGCCACTGGTTTAAATCTTACAATGGGCTTGAGCTATGCTTGAGCTTTTGGTGAAGGAAAACATCGTGAGAAAAATTAAATCTGGAGAGATTATAGTCCTCATAAGCCACTGCTCGCATGCTCTTAACAAAGTCACAATTGAATGTAAATTTAATTTAAATTAAAAAAAAATACTCACAGTAAATGTACAGTCAGCCTCATCGCTAGCATCGGCGCAGTCGTTGACCCCGTCGCACAGTTTGTGCACTTCGACACAGGCGGTCTTGTCGTTGCAGAGCGTGGAGGTGTTGAGGCAGATGGGGGTGGCGGGGCCTGTGGGAGGGGGGGGATGGTGGCGCGCCATGCAGCCGCGCTCGTCCGCGCCGTCCGGGCAGTCGAACGCACCATCGCAGACCCACGTCAGGGGAATGCATACACCTGATATTATCACCAGTTAGTTTCAGGATTAATAATCATAAAAGGCCAAATATGTCTTCGAGCAAAGTTGGGAAATAAGAATACGGCCCGCATACTATACTATAGACGTTTGCAACACCAGGGAAATCTCAGAACTATAACTTAAGTCGGTGAGCTTTGGCGACCATAATTACTCGCACAAAATATTAATTTATTTGGCTATTAAGGCAGCATAATATTTTACAGTAACTTACTAACAGTTCTTATTTACGAACTAACTGATACGTCGAATTGTTTAAAAAAAGCAAAATAAGTGTAAGTTTGTAGAATATAAACCTATTACAATACAATACACTGGTGTCGATTCTGTTGTTTACGAACTTAACTAATATTAGACAAGTCACCTCTCTTTCAAGTTAACCTTATTGAAAAAAGACAGAACATTTTTGATGCTGTCAGTTTAATCCATGCCGTCGTAATGTACGGGTAAATAGTCGTGACCAATAAAGATCGCGCTTAAATTCACGTTGAAATATGTGATCGGATTAAACTGACAGGACTAAAATATCTTGCATCCCTTTCTTATATTTACTATTAGAAAGAGATATAGTGAGATTAAATTTATTTAGTTCGTAAACAACAGAATCGGCACCACTAGTTACCTAGTTAACACTAACAACCAATATACTTAGTCAGAAAGAATTATAAAATAGAACAACTTCACTAACCTGGACTGCATGTAAACTGATTCTTTCCGCACTTGAGCCGAGGCATGATTTGTTCGGGACTAACAGACTTGGTATCCGGCAGTACCAGCCCACAGCCAATTTCATCGGAATGATCGCCACAGTCGTTAATGCCATCGCAGTGCCACCAGTTTGGCAAACAATTGCCATTGTCGCATTTGAACATCCACTCGAAACACGTCTGATTGTGTGGGAAGGTTGGTTTCTCTGATCCAGGGAGTGGAAGCAGTTTCGAGTGGCCAAAGTTTGTGCAGTTCTTCTCGTCAAGTGAATCGTCGTCGCTGCAATCTTTTTCACCGTCACATACCTAATTTAATTTGTCGATTTTAGTATAATTATTATCTGATATCTTCTTGGAGTCGTACGGTCAGAAAAAAATATGTAGTAGGTACTATATGCTAGATATACAGGGGAATTTTGCAAGTGGGCGTGGGAGACGAAATCCTAAAGTTTAGGGAATGGCGAATAATGATGAAAGGAGTCTCGAGACCGATTTTGATAAAAACTAAAACTGTTTACTTGGATTTTCAAAAAATAAATCGTCCAAATTACTTGAGCACATATGCCGATGAAAGATTTCCAAGTTATAGACACGAAGATACACCACTGATGATTCGATATTTATTAAAATTTGTAAATAGATATTCAGGAGTAACAGATAATGACTTTTTTTTGGTAAATTGTGTTTTCAAAAAATTAAACCTAGCTAGATCGATTTATCGCCCCCGAAACCCCCTACATACTAAATTTCATGAAAATCGTAGGAGGCGTTTCCGAGATTCCAATTATATATATTATTAATACAAGAATTGCTCGTTTAAAGTTATTAAGATGGATTCGATTAGATAAATAATCCAACTCACCCACGACTTGAATATACACTTGCCGCTGGGGCAGCGGAACATGTACGGAGCACACGTAGAGTTCTTGCAGCGCGCCTCCTTCTCGTCTTCGCCGTCGGGGCAGTCTTGTTCACCATCGCACACCCACGAGTTGGGAACGCAGAGGGCGCTCGTGCCGTTGCCGCAAGCGAACCCGTTCTGCGTACAGCTCACTGTGTCTGGACGTTTCACTTGCACCTGCTAACAATGTATATTTAACTTTATTTCTATATACATACCAATGGCGAAGGGTCCATACAAGCTGATTCCCATCGGCTTACCTTCTAGAAATCCCAGTCCCACATTTTCATAATTTCAAAGCTACTTTTATCATACACTGTAATTATAAAATTATCTGTGTTTTTTGAACGGCTTATCCTCGCCATAATTTCACCCCTCGCCACTGATACATACAATATACAACTTTATGGGTTTTTGTGAATTACTTATCCTGATGATAATTTCAAGACGAGAATTAATTTTACCTGTCTTACCCAGAAAGGTAACGTTTTCCATAAAAAAACTAATGACAAAATTTATGAAACAATATTTTTTTTAAGTGATAATAAAATATATAGATTATATTTTCTCACAGTGCAGTTTCGTTCGTCAGATCCATCTTTGCAATCGTTGTCGCCATCACAGAGCCATTTCTTATCGATACACTGTCCGATACCACATTGGAATTGATTAGCACTGCAGTTGTGGTGACCACAGTCTGTAACAATCACAATAACAAATTTATTTATTTCTAGTTCTCAGCCTAATATGGGAAGAAGAAATATGTGATATTCTATAGATCTAAACGTAATCCTAATATTCTGGGACATTCTTCACACACGGTTATCTGATCCCAAACTAAGCAGAGCTTGTACTATGGAAATCAGACAACTGATATACAACAAATAAATAAATAATCATTTATATTATACTACTTTTTTTTGTAAATACATACTTATTATAGATAATTACACCTATAAGTCCTTCGAATATCACATAATTCTTTTTCAGATACATCTGATTGACTATTATGCCAATTGTAACTGAATTGATCGAAAATCCTACTTATATATGCGAAAGTTTGTGAGTGAGTATGTTTGTTACTTCTTCACGCACAAACGGCTGGACCAAGTTTGATGAAATTTGGTAAGCTGACCTCCGGGATGTGCTACATAGGCAACTTTTTATCCCTCGAGAACGCGGGTGAAACCGCGGGGCGAAAGCTAGTATTCTAATATAATCTACTACGTGCATTGTTACTCACAGTAAAACAAAACCCAACTCATTTTTAGCTTCAAATTGTACTAATATTATTAATGCTATATTTTTACAGATAATCAATACATATTTTTATCGTGTTTTTTTACCTTATATCTATCAGAGTAAACAAAAACTGTAGTCTAACCTTTTTCATCGCTCATGTCAAGGCAATCGAAGTCGCCATCACACTTCCAGTGAGGCAGATAGCACCTCGTATTATCACAAGCTATCATTGGTGGGGTACATAAACACCCGACCTCATCGGAAAGGTCACCACAGTCGTTGTTCCCGTCGCAGCGCCACGATGATGTTATACACATACCGTTTGCGCATGTGAATTGGTCCTGAGAAGTCGAAATTAATATTTTGAAAAAAAAAAAAACAAGAAAAGAAAAATGAGTAAGATATCACTATAGTTGGGATAGAATTGAAATATTTTACGATGAAATAATTTACAAATTGCTACAACTTACTGGGCCACACGTAGCGCCTTCCCTCTTTGGACATGTCATATTTGCCGCAGGTTCCAGTCCATTAGGACACATACACTTTCCATTAACCTTCGTAAAACCATCGGGACATAGACAACTGAACGTATTCCCCGGGCCACCGAGGCATATAGTATCACAACTCGTATTCTTATACGAACACGCATTGCTTCCGTGCTGTATAAAATGTGCGAACACTTTCAAATCCATTAATCCAGAGAACGAATCGTTGATAGTAATGACATTCGCACCAGAGTCTTTGTCGGCAATGAATATTGACTTAGCTTTCCAATCGTCCCAGTACATCTTGTCCTTCAACACAGCAACGGCAAATGGATGCGAAACTCTATCGTCGTTCCATAATATCCTTCTAAAATACCGACCTTCTAAGTCTGAGCTAGCGATATAATCCTCCATTGCATCCACCCAGTAAATACGTTCGGACATCCTATCGATTGTTATACCATTAGGCCATTGTACTATTGGCTTTCCAAACAGTTTCTTCACTTCTGATCCGTCAAGATTCGACCTGGAAACGGCAGGGGTATTCCTATCCCAATCTGTCCAAAACAAGTAACCGGCTTGGGGGTGAACTGCAATACCACGTGGTTTAGACAATATTTTTGAGTCCAGAATAGTTACTCTCATGCGCCCTTCACTGGACAAGTCTGTTCGCACGGCCTCGATTTTTTTCCTCAAACCGTCCACGAAGAACAGAATATTCGAAATCCAATCAAACGCCATGCCTTCAATGCTCGCCAAATCAGTATCGACAACGATCTCTTGAGGAGTGCCTTTGTTGTAGCACTGCCGGCTAATTTTATCCAGCTCTATATCCGCCCAATAAATACAATTATTTTTTAAGTCATATTCGATAGCAACAATATTTTTCTGACGCGTCACTGGATACATCGTCTTATTGTCGGCCAAGTCAATGATAGCGATCTTTTCTCTCAATGCTACTAGCATAAATTCAGGCGATTCTGCAAGCGGACACGGGATCATTTCAGGTGCGTATGCCATGTAAACTGAAATTGTGCAGGCATCTCCATCAATCTTTCTGTAACCTTTTGTACGCTTATAGAATAGCCCCGGACGACAATCCGAAGGAACCGCATACGGGTCGAATGTGACAGATTTATTTCTGATACATTCATTGCCAGAAGCGAGCATAAAGCCAAAATCACATTCGAAATCCCGACGGCTACATTCACACACTTCCTTACTAACAGGTCTATCGTAAGTAATTCCGTTATAGCAATTAGTGTGTGCGAGTCGACGCTGGAAGGTGTTTCTCGAACCGAGTACGCAAGACACAGAAGAATTGGGCGGAGAAGGCGACCAGAACTTGTAGTCTTCACTTGTGCAATTACGCGCGAACGTGTTGCGTAAATCGATAGTTATAATAATCCACTGATGTTGATCGCTATCCGATCCAAACATAGTGAATGTTGTAGTATTCTCTCCTGGTTCGGTCATCAGCCCGTAAATGCGTAGTTCGTCGGCATTGAACCTAGAAATAAATACAAATGAATACCTAGCATTTCAATAATTTGTTCACTGATAACAGAATTAACATAGTTAAATGACTCACTGATAAGAATTCCATACGATGCCTTCATTCGTTGAATAAAGTATCTTTCGTGTTTCACCTCTCGACTTGAAATATTTGACGGCTACTAATACGCCGCCGTGGTCTCCATAGTTGAAAAAGTAGTAGTCTTTGAGGATCCTCTTCCACGTAAGGCCGGCGTCTCGACTAATGTAAACTCCAGGAATGCCCTTCAATGATTTACCCATGACACCTGTCGCCATTATGATACCTGGCGCTGACTTGGAACTCATGATGCTGGCCGACCTATAAAAAATATATGGAGCTTTGGATTTTTCAGACTGAAATTTGGCTATTAGTAATTATTTGTACAGCATGCGCAAAATATAATCAGAAATAAAAGCAGTAAATGTAACAAACACCATATATAAATAACATGTTTTCGTTTCTCTTAATTTCACAAGATACATAAAATCTATTAAATCATAAGTAATCTAGATTCTTTAAGTATATGTTTAATACACTTACATACATACGAAAGGAATTTCCCAAAAGCAAACCTACGGAGATATGGTAAAGGTAGAGATATTTTTTAAAGTAACACAATCTATTTCTACGTAATTTAAATAAACCTAAACCAGTGCATTTTTGCAAACTTACTACTTGTGTCACGATATGTTAGTTACACAAAAAAGCCCGCAAAAAAACTCCTTTTAACCAAATAAATGCTTATTAGAATAACACAATTTTGGACAGAACACATTAAAGAAAAACTGTGCAAAATTAAAAAGCACTCTGAATTCTAAGAATGATACCAGAAAACAACTCTATGTAGTGTTTACCTCAAGCCATCGTTTAACACATTCCCAGGTGGACTGTAAAACAATTTAACTTATCAGCAACAAGAATCTGGCCCTCACTAATTTGCCTTGTTTATTTTTTATTTTCATAGCTTTTATTTATACATGATTTCTTTATTTTATTGAGTAATCATGAGTAGTTTAGTTCCTAAGGAGATTGGTAAATTCGTTTTAACGATTATACAAGGCATTAGTCTATTAGTTATGCCTATTTTACAAAACATAAGCAAACAAACAACTATAAAGGATTTAACCTTGAAGATACTAGTAGAAGAACTACGTCTATATCTATATAAGTCAATGGATAAAATAAGTTGAGGAATAATGACAGACAGATACGAGAGTAATCATATAAGATTTCCTTTTTTTATCAGACCCAAACAAAGGAAATAAATTAAAAATTTCAAAAGTAATTATCACACAAATACAATTTCCAAATAGTTAAATCTTGAAGACATGAAAGTGACCGTAATTTAGCACCCATAAATGATACTGTCACGACACGAGCATATCATCGGTCCAAACGTTTATTTTGAGATAACATTTACTTAGTGAATAATAATATCATTATTACACATTTGAGTCCGACGCCCATTCCAGGAGTTCCTATATAATTCAAATTATTTTATTTCACTGACCTATTGATAGCTCACAAAAGTAGTTTGTTGATACTAACATTAATAAGTGTAGCACGATATTTTATTCCAACAATAAATTAGCCATTGTGTTAAAACTTCGCCTTGTGTTAATTGGCAGCCTTTATATGGGCTAGTGGTCATGCTGAACTAAAGCGAACAATAGCTTGTTATGACAAATCGTCTGTTTTCACATTTTATGCAATCTAGTATAAACAAACATACACAATACTGATTCACAAACGATTATTGTAATATGTTTATGACTCCGATTAAACTTTTCACTTCCCTATTTCTTGAGGCTCTCAAAAATATATTACTATACCGCATTCAGATTAAGCATTTTAAGACGTGGTTGTACTGTCAGTGTGAAAAATAGCTGACCACTTATGAAAAAAGTCATATTACTCATTTCACCGTTTTTCATACAAAACTATCAGGGGAATGTCAATATTCTTATCCTGGTTTGTCCTTCTAATAAAGCAACAGATCGACGTGATATTTGACATAGAGATAAGTTATGAACCAGAGAGTAACATAGCTACTTTTAATCCTAGTAACGCGGGAAAAACCACGGATAGAAACCTAGAAATAAAAGGTAAGTATAAAAGGGTATAAAAGGGTAGGGTAAGGGGGTCAGCAACATAAATTGTTGAACAGATACAATTTTTGTAAACACCTGTACATTAAAAATTAAATACATGATGTAGACATTTATATTCAGAATAAAAGATAATATTTACAAAACACTTCTTTACTTTATCTTTCCGTATCATCAGCTACTTATGTTGTTGCTTGTACTAAAGTTAAAATGGTTATCTACTTATGACGCTGACTTTACTATATTCGTTAAATATCGTTAAGCTACATTTATACTAAAAACCTCAAAGATTATATAACAACTACAAAAATAAACTACGAAAAGATATTTTATTACCAACAAAAAAAACTAATTATATCTCTGACTTTTTACCTACAATACGATAAAAGGTCAATCAAGTTTATGAAATAAAAACATCACGTCTTCAAAGTAAACATATTTGCATACTAATTGTCTATCGATAGAGTAAAGGTAAACGTATTTCCCTATAGTCAGAGGTTATATTCGTATGATAACAACGAAGGTAATAAATAAAAGCGGAAAAGTGCAAATTTAATTATTCTTACCTTGTAACTGGATACAGCTGGCTGAATTTCTGGCACAGGTGAAGACTGCATGAATTCTCGACGTGGCAGTTCAATGGCTTTCCTGATAATAACACATTTGCAAATTTAAAATATAAAAACACATGCCTATAATAGTAAAATTAGGTAATCTTAGGAACTACTGATCGGATCTTTCACTAGTAGGAAGCTACATTCTACCTGGGCAAAGGCTCTTTTCATCTCAGGGACGCGTGCGGGAAATTGATGATTGTACCTACTGTATATAGTATTCGGAATAGATTTTTTACTCTGAACATTTCTCAATTTAAATATTTAAAATATAACCTTCAGTAGAGCCAAACATCTTCCAAGATCCCAAGTCAATGTTGCATAAAATATAATTGCCAATCAATTTTGACATTTATACATGGTAATATAAAAATACAAATCAAATTATTCAAAATATAAGTATTGCATACAAGCATTTACATTCATACAAGTACTAGAAACTAGTTTATAAAAAAAGATGATTACTCTGCCTGCACTGTTGCACACAATTTAGCATGTGTTCCAAAATGTATGGCAACACAAAAAACACGCTGACTTCAAAACAGTTTCTAATTACCCAGTCAGATTTGAGCTATATACCTATTAGTAGGTACGTATAATTTTATTATACTATGCGTTTTAATGCAAAACCGTTTAGGAGTTAACTTTTTTTCGTTATTTTTTTGCGAGTGGAGAATGTCTCTATACCAATCAGTTCAATGAGAACATTAAAACTTTGAATTTCTTTTAGATTTACCAGAAAACTATGAGAGGTCTTATATTCTTTATTTTTATCATAATTTTACTATGAGATAACGCTGGATTTTAGTATATTTTCCTAAATATCTTTTAAACGTATGTACTTGGGTCATATATCTCGGTAAATATCTCGGGACATTTCTTCACACACGGTTATCTGATCCCAAACTAAGCAGAGCTTGTACTATGGAAACCAGATAACTGATATACTACATATACTACTTTTTTTTTTTTTTTGTAAATACATACTTATATAGATAATTACACCCAGACTCAGGACAAACAGACATGTTCATGCACACAAATGTTTGTCCTGGATGGGAATCGAACCCACGACCAGAGGCGCGATAGGTGGCGTCTTAACCAACTGCGCCAACTGGCCTGTCATCCAAATCTGTATATCTATACCCAAATTTTAACTCGTGTCTGTACAGTAGGTTCGGAGGAAATTAGTCCTAGATAATTTCCTCGATCGGGGGCAGACAGACAAACAAGAGAGTAATCCTATAAGGGTTATTTTTTTTCCATCAGCTCCCATCGTTATTCTTACCATTCTCATCCTCAGTTGGTGGACTGATCGGTGACCAGGTGACTCCATGGTCGAAGGTTATCAGGGAAACAAGATGCTCGGGTCCGATGTTAGCGATTGGCATGAGCTCTACTCTTGAAGCAATGTAGATACCCTTCAGCCCTTCTACGCGGTACAGATCCGTAAATGGGTCTTCTGTTACGTCCCTAAAATATATCAAATATTTAGAAAAAATCATAGTTTTTCCGGGTTCTTTGCTTATAATTTCAAGAAAAAATATTACCTGACTCATCTCATGTTAATTACTGAAAGGATTTCTATGAAATTTGATAAATAGATAGTCCGTTACATACAGACAGACACCATTAAATCTTTCGGTAAATAGGGTAAGTCCATGAGTCGAAATTAGTTATAGATAAACCGTCTGGGTTTTGGAGGACTACATCTGATTTTTATGAAGATTATCACAATAAAAGAACTGATCCATTCTTAGCCAACAGCTCCCCATCATCAAACAAAAGAGTAAAAGAGACGGAATAAGTTAATCGAATTTGATCTTTATAAAAAAAGAGAAGTTGTGATTAAGTTTTTGTGAGAGACAAAATACTTACTCCAGCCAACTGTCCTTCCAATTGCTATCAGGGAAATAGCACAGAATCTGTTCCAAGCTCAAAACAAAGTTGTACTGTGTGAAGTTTCTGCTTATTTCTGACACATAGAGGTCGGCAAGCGTTTCTGTGTGCATGACAGAGACAAATATACGTTTGTCAGTCACGTCGGCGATGTGGAACTTTCTCAAATCCAACTCAGTTTGGAACTCTGCCTTGTGGAATGGACCCCTTTGGTGGGAAATGTAAAGGTGTAGGGTGTTCCTCTGTAACAATGAATGTGTAGTATTTATTTAATTCTACGTTCACTAATAGACAATGTAGTAACTAATTGCATCCAAATGAGAGGAACCGTTCACATTTTATTTTAAAAGGTATAATCATTTAATTCGCCAATAACCTGTGGACATTCAGCAAATTTGATAAACAAAAATAATTATGTAATAAACAACTTTCAGACTAACACTAAACGCGTATGCAAAATAATTATGCAACAAAACATGAGTTTTGTTACACGTATGAACGTGCAAATATTTTTAGAATTAGTATTCAATATATATTGAGTAATAAAAACCAGTTTTGTGAAAGTAAGCTTCAGCACTACGTTCATTGATCTAACACGTAAGTAGACTATAGTGGGTTAGATCAATGTCCAACCTTATAGTTGACCCTCTAGTCACTTCTAGGATCCACCAGCAAATCATCTATAACATCTAGTACATAATTATGTAGTAATTTTACGTTTGGTCCGGACAGTTTTAAAAAAAATATCAAGCTCTGATAAATAAATGAGACTTTTTCACGCAAAAACTACTGAACAGATTTGGATGAAATTTGGAACACAGATAGTTTATAACCTAGATTAACACAGGATACTTTTTATTCCGGGAAAACAAAAGATCCCTCGGGAACGCGGGTGAAACCGCGGGGCGGAATCTAGTTGATTAATATGTCTGTGTATCAAACGTACCATAAATATGTATTATATTTATTATGTAATCCTACCAATATCATAAATGCAAAAGTTTTAAATTTTATTAGGCTATTACTAGCTGATTGGATTTGCATGAAAACTGTGCAACTAGTTTAAATCTGGATTAGCAAAAAAGATTACATTATGTGCATATCAAATGTAGGTATCTACAATACATTTCGGTTTTCGTACTTAGCTTAGGTACACAAAATATTGAACTTATATTATTTTTGCAGTAGAGAGACACTGCGTTTTTCAATGATTCACTACCTATCGTATTGCATGAATCATCGAGAAACATCTGCATAATACTATAAATGTGTATTTTAAATAGTGAGTAATATTTGTACAGTCAACAATAAAATAATACATAATTACGGTTCAATGCATTTTTGAAGGTATTGTCAAAAAAGCTGTAAAATGACGCCATTCAATATTATTTACTACTGTACCCAAATGTCCAGTAGGTATAAGGTAAAACTAGAAAAACCACTTGAAAATACTTGAAGCATACAACAGAAAACGAATAAATTAAAGGATTGGTAGTACAACAATTTAGATATTTTAAAAACAATACCAAAGAAATTCAATTTTCGAAACGAAAGGTCACTATTAACATAGCGTCAATATTATTCTACCTACTAATGAGAATATTAATAAATACAACCAAGTACAGTTAGAATCTATGAAGTTGTTATTTTATTCGCATATTATATTATATAGGATCTATGCTATAGATATGATAATATATTGTTATAGTAGGTAACAGGACTAAAGTGTAAATTAAAATCTAACTTATCTTCATTCGTGCAAGTTTTACTTGTAACCGGAGGAGGATAATCAAAATAATAATAATTGATGATGAATATTAAATATTAGTCATAATTATAAATTCTTGGCCCCATCCTATATTATGTTGCCTACATGTCTGCCCCCGCTAACAGCATCTTTACATAGTATAAAACAAAGTCGCTTCCCGCGGTCTTGTCCTCTATACGCTTATATCTTTTAAACTATGCAACGGATTTAATACGGTTTTGAGTCATTCAAGAGGAAAGTTTATACGTATAGACAAGCCGAATGCGAGCTTTCATCGAAAACTCTGTCTTATTCTTTCGAAATATAACACAATAATGTATGATGGAATTGTTCCTCTTTATCAGGCTAACATAATTAATCAGTCCATCTACATTGCACCCGTGCAAAACCGGGGCGGGTCGCTACTTAATAAAATAAATCAATTTCAGTTTAATAGTGATTTCTCAGAACTAAAATGATTCATATAGAAACGGCTGTAACGAAATAAACAAATTACTATATTAGAACGAATATAAATCAATTATTATTAATATTCCTTCGACTGGTGACTTATTTAATGGAATTTTATTGTTAGAAATATATAACATAAATTCAAATATTATTTGCAACAAGAGTTTGAACTACTGTTGACATATCAGCTACGAGGTCAAAGCAACAAAAATTATAGGTATACTTGTAGTTTCTATGTATTGTATGTTTCTCACAATTATATTTTTATAATATAGAAACCGAGACTAGATTAGATATAAATATTCCTACACTAATAAGCAGTACATTCACAACTATGTCAGTAAATGTACACACGGCCACAGATCAAGCTACACATTTTTGTTGCAAAATAGCGCCTATTACAACCGCATAAGGTGCCGCAGTGTGTAGCTTGATCTGTGGCCGTATGTACATCTATCAGTTAACTGATCTCCATAGTTTCAGAATTAGATGGCATTGTGTTACAAATCTCCCAGAATAAAAAAATACCACCCACGACATGATAATCTACTGTAACTTATTCAAACAATAAATTACTCTAAGTAAATGCGTATCTCTCAAGTTTCAAAAACAGATAAAGAGACAGTATTTTCTTAATTATAAATTAATTTACATCCTTAATTATGTTGATAAACAATACAGTATGTTGTGTTATACTAATTTAAAACCTTTATCACCAGAACAAGGGTCCTTTTAAAATGACTAACAATCGAACAGTAGACTTTATAACTGTACAAAGGGACTTCGTTACTGATGTAAACAAACACCGTCTCAGTTTCATAGTACCTAATAAGTGTGTACGAATTGACATTTACGAACTACTATCGTTATGAAATATGATACCTTAGTGCCGTCCAAGTAGGAAAATACATTAACATACATGGGTACAGTAGGTAAATAGAATAGGTATTTGATTTTTGGATCGAAATCCAATGCCACGTCCCAGAGAAGTATAATCGAGCTCTAATATTAATCTAAATACTATATATATATATATATATATTTACAATGTGTTATAAACTATCGATCTGCATTTTATTGATTTATAGCAACACCAAAGAATACTTAATATATGAGGCAACACTTATCTAAATGTCGATAATCTGATATCATATTTTAGATATTTGCCATTTGAAAGCTCAAATCTGGTTTAAATACCTCGAGACGGGAGATTATGCGGGCAAACCCAAAATCCAATGTGACAAAAAAAAAGGACGAAGGAAAGAACATTTGGGTACCTACGTTACATAAGGAAAACACAAGCAAAATGTAGTGTCATTTATTAGCAACAAGGAAAAATACATGACTAACCAAACTGAACAAATAAGAAGAATTAAAACAAAAAATAAAACCGACTCTACATTGTGTACCTACATATTATCGATTATGAACTCTGACCGTGTAATAGGTACCGTTTTGAAGACAGTTGGTACCTATATGTGTTATTTACGCTGGATAGAACTAGTCTACTAATTAAAGAAGCTTCTAAGTTGTAGTCTTCTTTGTCATCATCGAGTTTACTGTATATCTCAGATTGAATTCTGACGACCAGTTTTTTTTTTTTAGTTCAGTTTGGTTTCAGACTCGCTCTCGATGCTATGTTGAAGCCGAGGATGTTACACGCTTACTCAGAAAAAGCCTATTTACTCCAGCCTTGAAAGTCTCATGTTATAGGTCAGGAACCACAGACGCCGGATATTCCACTCCTTGACCTTGTCCGGACATTTTATCTATAATTCGTTTATAAACCGACCGAATAACTACAACGTACACTAGGTAGGTTCCTTTGGGTAGGAACTAATTAAATATTCTGCGCTTTGGGTCGACCTTGTTTATTTATACGTCATGCCTCTCATTATTTTACGATCGCTTATGAAAACCTTATGCATACGCTATCATATCTTCATCCTACTAGTATTATAAATGCGAAAGTTTGTAAGTATGGATGGATGGATGTTTGTTACTCTTTCACGCAAAAACTACTAAACGGATTTGGAAGAATTTGGAACACATAGTTTATAACCTAGAATAACACATAGGATACTTTTAATCCCGGGAACGCGGGTGAAACCGCAGGACGGAATCTAGTTAAAACTATTTTCTTTGGCCTTTCCATTTACTGGCAACAGTAAATGGATTCAGGTGTTATATATCAGTAACATTGCCTTAAATACAGATTATTCAGATAATTTGTGACGAACACTCCAGAATGAAGGAGCGAGTAGCAAGAGGGACAATTTGCCTCATATTATTCACTTGACAAACCACTTCCTCGCCTCAAATGCAGCTTTGTTACCTACAGATCGGCTGAGTGCCTCATGATATCAGCTGGTACTTTTATACGCCGCCATTATTATTATAAGTACTTACCTATAACTAAATATAATAATTAACGAGTAATCAGTAGCTAGAAATGTGTATAACGTATGGTTACTTGACCTATTAAGTAAATAATGATAACAATTACCTACAACAACAATGTAGGATAATGATGTGGGTAGGTATTAGATAGATAGGTACGATAAAAGAATAATATAGGATATCCCATAGGTACGTATAAATAACCGGTCAAGAGCGAATCAGGCTAGCAAAATCAGGGTTATACTAAAGCAAGAAATGTTGTTGATAGGCCAAATTCAACTTATGAATGTCTTAAATGTGGGCTTGTGATTTTTTATTTATCAATTTATATGCGAGCAATATTATGTGCGAGTCATTAAAACTTATCATTATACCAAATTTTTTAATACTAAGTTACTTAGTTTCCGAGAAAAACCTCTATGACAAACGAATGGACAGGACTGATTTCGTTTTAATCTTTTAAGGTACGGAACCGTAAAAAATATTAATGTTTTTATTCAACACATTCGGATTTGACCATGCATGCCCAAATAGCATAGAAGTAGAGTGATAGACATCCAGGGATAACGTACATTATTATTTATTATATTAAAAAATATCTTACTGATAAGATAACAATGCAAAACGATCAAACAACTTGAACTCAAAACAAGCATAAACTAGGAGCGTCTCCCAATACTGACTCATGTAATCTCAAAACTGTAAGATGACAAAACAAAGTCTTGAAAACGGTGTAATAAAAAAACATGTGACAATAATAACTAACAGGAATCTCGCATTTGATTCTAATACGAATCAAAATTGATCTATTAGGGGACAGTACAGGGGGAATGACCTCTGTAGATTTAACAAAGGGCGATGAACTCTGTAAAAACAACATGATTTATGATATGATACCATGTCTAACAGTAGTATAAGAGTCAGTGATGACGTTGAATCCTTTCAAGGTTAATCATAATATAATATTATCACCATGTTTAGAAAATGTACGTAGCCTCATTATCGTGACACGACAGCTGTTCGCAGTATGGCCTGCCCTGCTTACGTCAGAGTTAATAAAATATAGTGTGAAACAACACACTATACTAAGGTTTTAAAGGGCGAAGAATAAGAGCTGTCAATCAACTGTCCTAGAAACTAACTTAAAGTGTACTTGTTTAAAACTTTGTTATTATTTTGTTTAATTCATGTAGAGAATCTGGTTACACTGATTTCAGAAACCAACAAATATTTATTTATCTTGTTTATGTAATTTTCATTAACAATATTTTTTAGTAGTCTTAAAGTAAGTTTTTTTTTTAATCCGTTATGTACATATTCCAAATTCAAGTGGCACTTTCCAATCAGTATTTACTTGTATAGATCAATTTGAAACAAAATAATGTTAAATAAAATTTATAAACAAAATAAATGGAATAATAACATGTTTGATAATTAATTAATTACTCGATATAGATTAGAAATAAGCCATGAAACTATTATCGATATAATCGATAATACTCGACATAATATGTTTTAATGTATATATATAATCATAAAATTACTTTCCAAATGATTAGGACTAATGACTGATAACATAATATTTGAATACATACATATTCTATAAATGCAAAAGCTTGTGAGTATGTTTGTCACTTTTTCACACACAGGCTACTTTTTATCTATCGTAAACGCGGGTGAAACCGTGGGGCGGAAGCTAGTACGTGAAATAAAACGGTTCCAGATGACTGACAATTTGCGAAGAATTAAAGAGAGTGACTCATAAGTTAGGAGACCAAAGTTAATCATACTTATGAAACATTTTTACAATCGTTATAGCATTGCAAACAAATTTTGATGTTTGGGTATCCCTCATTTTGGTTCGAACCGGTGGTAGAGTCAACTATAACTTTGGACGTTCATAAGTTTTTAAATAAATGAGTTTTGAGTTTGGTATTATTATACGTATATTAAAGCGGTTAAAGTCCAAAATCAAATAACAATTCAACCTCACCAATTTCGGCTAATTAATTCTACTATTATGTTTAAGTACCTAATCGTACAATGAATTAAAACCATGAAGAGACCAGACATCAGACACATCGTACTGGACAATAGTTCCTAAGATAGCAGGAAAACAAAAGTCCAACTGATAACTTGTATAACCACAGAATATGAGATAGTAAAATGTGATGAGGAAAATACCATGCACTTATATTTTTACTTTATGCGTTCTGCCAATGTGACAGAAGCAGTCTTGCTATATTTAGAAATAAGTCGTGTTAAAAATGACAACACATTTAGGTACTATACGTTGCCCCATAGATACCTGGGGCATTTTGAGGTTCTTCGCTGCGTGCACCACGATTAGTAAACCTCAGCACGTGTAAGATTAACCATTTTTGTCGACATGCCATGTTAACAAAATATGTTTCCCCATAGATATGTGGTGTTAAATCATTGAAAATAAAAAAAAAACAGCAAACGTGTTCAGAAAACTGGAATGATAGGTATATAACCGCTGCCTGCCATGCTATGTAGCACATTATTGCACAACACGTTCTTGCAAATCCTACTAATACTATAAATGCGAAAGTTTGTGAGTATGGATGAATGTTTGTTACTCTTTCACGTAAAAACTACTGAACAGATTTGGATGAAACTTGGTACATAGATAGATCATACTCTGGAATAACATATAGACTACTTTTTATCCCCGAAAAACATAAGATCCCTCAGGAACGCGAGGGATCTTATGTTTACGCGGGGCGGAAGCTAGTATTTTAATAATAATCGT
The DNA here is from genome assembly GCA_963555595.1 of Tethea ocularis. Lineage (NCBI taxonomy): Eukaryota > Metazoa > Arthropoda > Insecta > Lepidoptera > Drepanidae > Tethea > Tethea ocularis. Next base: position 3,822,021 of record OY741972.1, on the reverse strand, counting down.
ACCTCTTTCGACTGCTTGGTGGCAAACATGTAATCTCCTTTGATCTGGAAGTCTTTGGCTTCTTCGAACAGAACGTCGGCATTTATCAGATCAGTTGGGTCACTGGCACTGAACACCGTACTTGTACGATCCGGTTTCCATCGTTCCACATAGAACACTTTACTGAACCCTGGCCCCGAGGACCAGAAGAATGTCTTCACAAAACTTTGGATCATCTTGAACGATTTGCCGCCGTCCAATGTTAGGTACAGCTAGAAAGGCAATTTAAATCAGACGGTTGGCACTCAAACAAATTGGTATCATTATACGGTATCTCGACTACTTACTAAAATTCTAACTTAAATAACCAATTGTACATTATGTATTTACTCGATAATAATGACTCGCTAGAGTCAATGACCGATAGACATACATACTAATTCTCAAGTTACCGTGACTAGAGCTAGTAGTATGCTACTTACTTTTCTATTAGTGTCAACTTTGTCCAAAATAACAAATTTGTCAGGAAACTCTTCGTCGAAAGCCAGTTCGCTAGGGCTAAAGATCAATTCTGATCTATGGATAGTCCGTCCATTGTCGCTTGTGAAGAACAGCATTTTGTTCGTAGAGTCCACGAACACGCACTAAAAAGGAAATTGAATTAAGTGAAATAGATCGGCCGACTTTTATGTAACGTTATACCCAGTTAATCTAACACATGTGTTTATGTAATAAGACTACTTTTGTAGTAAGTATAAAGCAGGAAAAGGAATTAGTGAAAAAAGTCACATGTTTTAGGTCACTATTGTCGTTTTTATGTAAGTTCGTAGTAGTGGGTACAATAGACTAGGAATTGTGCTCAATTTTTGAATTTGAATTTTAGATAATAATGTATAAAGATATATTAAATCTATACTAATATTATAAAGAGGTAAGATTTGATTGTTTGTTTGTTTGCATTAAATAGGCTCCGAAACTACTGAACTGATTTGAAAAATTCTTTCACTAATAGGAAGCTACATTATTCCCGAAGGTTATAGCCTACTTTTTATCCCGGGCACGCGAGAGAAACCGCGCGGAACAGCTAGTAATATTTTGGGAAATCACATAGAAAAAACCATTACAAGTACAATGGCTCCGAATGTAGCCGTGGAACAGCTAGTAATGAATATTTTGGGAAATCCCATAAAAAATACCATTACAAGTACAATGGCTCCAAATGTAGCGGTGCGAGTGCGCGACAAATTTAAAATAATACAACCACATTAGTGATACAAGTTATTTGTGCTACACTTTAAGATATAATTTTACTATATTTTAAGATATAAAAAGTAAGTTACTTAAGTATCTAACTGCCAGGTTCCAGAATGAACGTTGTGGATGTTCTTAGAAGGGGTAAATAAGTGTTCAACTTCAATAGTCGATGTTTCCGGGCGCGGGCTAATAAAGTCGCGGCTAAGTAGTGAACATTCGATAGGTACCAACCCTAGCGTCTAGGTTAATGTTCTGAGCACTTTTACTTTATCTCGATGACGCATTTAATCCGCTCCGTAACTACTTTATTTATTTTTAAAGATAATGAACATGTTTTTATTTTGTAGTGGGCGGACCAAGGTCTGGATTTGGACTTCAAATTTTTTTATCATTGGAAATGTCGAAACTAACAATGCTTTTCCCAAGCTATAGATTATCTCTAATAATTCTAAAGATGGTGCAATATAGTCGACCTTGTTTGTTTGATGTAAAAAGAAATCTGAAGAAGGTGAAGTGGTATTAGGAAAGAGGAGAATGATGCAGCAAAGGCTTATGATGAGGATACAAAATCTTATACATTACCCCTTAAATGTTATAATAAAATAATCTTTTGTACCTACATTATAAAGAACAAAATGTAATTATGAAACTAGCATCATCATCATGTTGGCCGGTCTTGCACTACCGGCTACCCTATGGTTTGGATAAGAGTTTTTATGCATACAAACTCATATCCAAACCTTAGCAACAATAATAATTATTAATGTGAAACGGGCAAAGGAATAGTAATATAGGTACTATCAATAATAATTCTGCACAAGAATGAGTTGCAGCAGAATGGTATAGTTATTTCACGTGATGATGAGAATGATGTATAATCTCCTTTATACATTTAAAAATTATCATAATAGGTATGAAAATTCAGCTTCATAAATATGACATTTTTTTACTTTTGTGGTTGCGGGTGTGGCGACAGACAGACAAGCAGTTGTTTATTACTGAATATTAAACAACTACCTGTTTAGCTTTTACCCACATCCCTAGTTTAAAAGAAGCCAATTTTAAAAACTAAACAGTTGCCTAAAATAAATTATCACAATTTGTTTTTGTATGTAATTAACACACTATATACCTATTATGTTAATAAAATCACTCATACATCAAATTATCTTGATAGGTTTTATCATTTTACAAGTAGGAGTTAAATTCAGTTTCCTTTGTTCAGTATAGTAAGAAAAAATTAGGGTAGGTAATGGCACCGATTCTGTTGTTGTTTACAAACTAAACTAATTACTATTTTACAGACATTAATTTAAAGTTTAGTAAAAAAATATACAGATACTTTTTAAGTAATCTTGCAAAATTATGCATACCTTTTATGTTATATTTTGTGTTTTTTTTTTAAAGGACTAAAGTTGGTAGCCTCTGATGGCTGCAGCAACCTTACCGGACAACATATTTTGTGTACAAGTCAACAGTTTTATCTATACTATTATTACACAATATTTATAAAGAGGTAAAGTTTGTATGTTTGGATGTAGCAGGAAATCTCCGGAATTACTGGTTCAATTCTAAAAAATCTTTCACTAATACAAAGCTACATTAAAGGCAACTGTTTTTCCCCAGGACATGGGTGAAACTGTGGAAACCAGCTAGTTTTAAAGAAACAGCCTTACATATTAAAATTGGTATACTCACAAACTCTGGGTATTTTGGATGGTTGAAAAACTTGTCCAATTGAGCATATCCACTGTCAGGCTTGTCACCCAATCTGAAGTCCTCAGTCTTATTTGTGAAATTCTTGCCATAGTCATAGGATATGAACAGTGCTGATGGCGAGCCCCCTTTACTCCTGGGACTGGAGTCTCTGGCTAGGCAAATAATGACATTTGAGCCTTCCTCTACCCAGTGTACCATCAATTGTTGATGACTGTCATTGAGGTGAGTTGTCTGTTAAAAATAGAAAGGAGACACAGAAGAATAAGTATAATATAAATCATTTGAGTATAAGAATAGTGTTCACTAAAATTCACAAATATTTAAATCCTTTAACCAAAAACTGAAACCACTGATTGGAATGTTAATTAGCATAGATGTGTAGGTTTTTAATCAAAAAACCTATGCATCAAAAATTTTGTTTCATCATAAATTATACATATTTGTAATTTAATAAGAAACTGTATTGTGTAAATTCATGTTTAAATGATACCCTGTAAATAATTCTCTAAAACAGATTGAAATTTAAAAAAACCTTTGTTTTAGTGTGATGCATTAACATTTAGGTGCTATTTGAAATGCATAGTCATTATTGCCTCTAATCACCCATTTAAATATAGACAGCCTCTATTTTCTTGACAACAAGGAAAGCAAGCGCCCTTCAAGAAAACATTGTCTCAAAACGTCACTTTACGATAAAAATAGAAGAAAGTACGCAACAAAACAATGATGACAATCAATAAATCAATGCCGCATCTAGTTTCATTCATTGTAATGATAAAAATCTAAACGGCAGAGGGGAGGAACTGGACTTTAATAAGGAAATGAACCATTACCCAAGTACTTATGTTTTTTTGTATATCTGGTGACGTTAACGTAGTCGCCGCTTGCCGTTTTCTCCTTTCTAGATGAGAGCTCTCGTCGCTTTTGTATCTATTGATTATAGTAAACTTCTGCTTGCTTTGTGGCTCTTCCTCTGCTACATACAAAGTGTTCCCTGGCGATCCATATCGCATGGAAACTACACACGAAAATAAACACACAAATAAGATTAAACTAACGCGACGACTAAATGTCCCCAACATTTTGTGATCACAGCATAAGAATCCAAACACATCCGAACTACTACGTGATTTCAACAAAACTGTTTTAAAAACCGACCGAAGTTAGCGACGAGATGCTTAGTGCTTACAGATTTTTTTGACACATTGACAGTCTGATTGTTGTTGTTTATTAAATTAAAGGCAAAGGTACAGATCCATACAGCCTTGTCTTATTTGATCATCTTTAGTTAGATTTAGTATTTTTTTTTTTTTGACTAAGTTGGTAGCCTCAGATGGCTGCAACAACCTTACCGGACAAATCGGCGAGCGCAGAGGGCTCTCAGCCGGGTAATATTTAGGTAACCACGCCTGAGGGCACCCCCGAATGGGGTACGAACCTCGGCACAGGGCGTTACCGGGGGAGGGGGAGGACTTTGTACGAGTTACGACAAATTGGGGGCGGTCGGATTACTGTAGGCAGCTCGCCAGAGTAAAAGTGTTCTGTGGAGTGGGACGTCGCGGCGGTCCTCGCCGTCGAAGACGGTAGCGTGATCGATTGTGTGTAGTGTGTTGTGTACTTTTACGAGCTTCGTCAGCTTCGATCTGAGCTAATGTAATAGGGTCATCCGACTCGCTGAGGGCTTGCCTTGGTCTATGGGTACGGAGTATACGGGAGGGCGTGTAGGTTGCGGCTTTCACTATAAGAGGGTCGCGGTGATTAACGGCGGTATTGAAAAATCTGCGTGAGGTGCGTTTTATAAATTGTTTTATCGTGGGGAGACCTAAGTCAATGTGAAGATTTTCATTACGCATGTACCACGGGGCGCCCGTGGCCTTGCGCATGAAGCGATTTTGAATCACCTGAAGGCTATGGATCCGTGATGGAGCTGCATATGCGAACAAAGTACTAGCATAGCAAGATGGGGCGGATACACGTGGTATAAAGTCTAACCTTGCTTTTAAGTGCAAGTTTAGATTTACGATTTATTAAGTGCAAGTTTAGATTTACGATTTATTTAGTAATGGTAGCCGTTCTACTAAAACTTTTCATAGACTTCTTGAGACAACTTGAAAAGCCACTATACACGTAATCTTTTCACTTCACTGGTGCACTTGTATTGATCTTTATTGGACAAAATACCACCGATAATAATATAAATAATATTCAATAAAACTCAAAAAATACACAATTTTATGAAAATAAAATGAAAACGCAACGTCACTTCGCAAGTTCCCGCCAAAAAGTATTGACAGTTTGATTGATTTGACATATTGTTCTGTGTTGCCTTTTCAGATTTTTATTAAAATGAACAAACGAAAAATCCTATATAAAATAAATATCAGAAAGAGAGCCATCGTGGAGAAATTGTGAACTGACGTTCCGATTTTATATTACGACTTTATTAGAAGCTGGTTTCTTTCCATGGGCATTTTTAATTGAAGAATATAAAAATACCTACATTGCTCAACTTGATACTGGCAAAATACACTTAAGGGGGAACGTTCAGTTGTAGCTCAGTTAAAGGTCGTTGCAATTAGCAAAAAACTTGATAAAATTTGAATTTCGCGCTCCAACCGAAGGTATACCCTTAAGTGTATCCATGGATTTGCTCCTTCGATTCCGTTATTTTACTTTAGTACTATTTAATAAAAGGTAACAAACAAACTCAATCATTCAAAATTTCTTTATTATATTACAAGTATGTAATTACATGGGATGGGACTCCCCTTTTAAGTTTAGACAACCTGTATTAGGGGAGGCCCGCTCTTCCTGGTTTTCGTACGTAATCATTATATTATCGATAACTAAAAAACTTTGAGAAATAATCAGAATAATTATTGTGGTTATTTATTGTAGCCACTATCGAGTCCCATAACCCGCATACCTTTCCCGTTTTCCAATTTAATTCCCAATGGGGATTCCTTGATCCCAATGGCGAGTATCATACGCATAGAGGACAAAATAAGAATAAAACTTTATTTTACTTTTTTATTAGTCATAAAATTACAGTACAATGACTTGCTGCTTCGCCTGCTGTTTGGCCTTTAGACGCACTTGCGCGGCAATTCGGTCAAGATCGCGTCTGCCCTGAGTGGTGAGGATGCGGCCACCATCTTGAACTTTCTCAACTAGCTTCAAAGCTTCTAGGGCCTGGAGAGCTTTGCGAGCAATACTGCCTGACGATCTGGAAAAAAGGAGATTTAAGTAATACATATATTGCATTTTTAAGAGGAACAAGGGTTTTCTATTTATGGTGTTTTTATGTAATTTTTGTTGTTTCTATCACCACAGAATAACTTGATTGAGAGGTACTGCCCCTTGCCGGCTGAGGCCTGACCACAGAGATGGAATATTTTTATTCTAATCACAAGGGATAGCTGGAAATTAAGAGGATGCTCTCCATGAATGACTTTGTTACCTTACTAAACTGATGGGAACAAGCGAGACAAAGAAAGGGCACTTTTAGTAAAAAAAAAAACAAAATTTTTGGAACCATATTTTTAAAAGTTCCTGAGAACCGATTTAACCCGTTTTTTTGGAATCAGGTAAAACCGGTTCCATGCTAGAGCATGTGTGCAGTCCTAAGTTCTGTCAGTTCGTAACCTAGTAAATATAACTTATAAATACCTAATTTCTATAAGAAAGCCAGTGGAACTTGAGCATTGAAATTTAAAGAATTGGAATTTTTTACTTTATATTTTTTAGGGTCTTGGAATCATCTAATAACTATGTTAAATTTGAATACCCACTTCTTTGTTATAGCATCATTTGGTAGTTACAAATTCATCTCAGAATACAATAAAATTGGTAAAAATACAATATTATTCACCTGCAGAAATGTGAGGGAGTAACACCATTGCGTTTGCGACCACCAAAGATCTTGGTGACTGTCTTGACTCCAACTGGGGAGCGGATGTAGATGTGACGGAGGACTGCAGCACATCGGACATAGAACCAATCAGGGTCATAGGGAGCCAGCTCCTTGAAGCGAGCTGTCTTTACTAGGTCCATGTGTTCTGGAACCTTGACCTTGCCAGTCCTGAAAGATATTACAATAATTACTAATTATTATACTATTTACTCTAGTATGAGTAAAAGATAAAAAAAGTTGTCATGCCAATAAATAAGTAGGTACCTAATTCAAGTTATAATTTTAAGGAAGATTTTTTTACAAGGGTTGTAACCATACCCTAGAAATGAACTAGGTCCCAAATATAGCTCCACCTAGCAGGTAACACAGTGCTCCCTCACTTAGTTTTCTTTAACCAAAATTTTCAGCTCTACAATGAGCAAATGGGAGGTGAGCTTTCCTTTAAAAAGGTATTTGGAATTATAGTTGTAATAGGATGTGCATTCTATCTGTGATTGAGTCAATGGTTACACAATAATCATGAAATGTAAAAGGAGTATGATATATAGTATCTATTTTTATATGCTGTTTGTGCACGATGTCAACTTGCAATAAGATGAATCTGAAGGAACTTACTTCTTCAAGTGTGCAGCAACGGTCTTGACGACCTTGTCTTGTTCAACATCCTTCAATGTGACGGAACGCATCTGAAAACACAAAGAATAAGATTTTTATTAATAATTTCATAAAATACTTGCTGTTATAGAAGAATTAGCTTAATGAATTCTAGCATGTATTCATAACCTACCTAATCTAAAGGGAATTGTACAATTTAGCTTCGAAGTAACTCATTCAGGTTTAGTTTGTACCAACTAAAGGTATGCTAGTTAATATTTAATGAGCTTTGACAGCTTCAAAAAATTTCTTTCCATGCAAACATTTCCTTTAGTAATCAAGATATTGAATATATCTAATTTTATACACTTTAATTAAATATAATATTAGTCAAAACATACTTTCTAAACAATTGAGACACAGTAGAATGGTGTGGTTGCAATCAAGCCAAGTATGTTTAAGCCTCAGAACTTGATTGTTAACTTAATAACATATAATTAATAGCTCAGGGCACCGAAGCACCGAAGAAATACAATTAAACAATATTTGAAATAAAGATATACAATCAGTATAATTAGTTTAAAATAGTAATCAATTCAAAATGAAATTCAACTTATGTGATGATTATCTGATGCCCGACTCTTAAAATTGTCAACTGTCAGAGCTCAACATAGCATAAAATTACTGTTTTCTACACAATCCTCTTACAGGTGTAACCTGCCTTCTTTCAGATTTTCAGGTCCTTCCAAAAATAATAAACATAAATTCAGTAGGAAGGTAACTAAGTACCCACAAATCTCACATTAGTAACAGTAAAAAGATTAAATTAAGTGCAATGTTACTTGTTTTGGGAGAAATCATATAAATATTAATAATACACGTATCAACAAAATAAAGGAGGCTAAAATCTCTTCACGAACATGAGAAAAGTAAGGTTATGTTGGATAGTACCATCTACCTACCCTAAAGTGAAGTTGTATAGTTAAGAATTAAATTGCACACGATAACAATAGGTATTTCAGAAACACATGAACTTGTAAATGTCCTTACGATTAGATATTTCTACAAGGAATGCTGTGTTACCGTTCATGACACTTCTGACGGACAACGCGTTAGGGCATGGGATACTCCTCCTGAACAACTTTCGGGTGAAATAAAAACCCTATAAACTATCACGGATCTTACCTTGCACTATGAATATAACGATTAAATTCACATAAACCAAGAACCACAATTAATTTACATGAAATACCATGTGGCTTTTCACAAAAACCTACCTTGCCCTGTGTTGGCAACCGGAAGAAAGAATATAAAAAAAAAATACAACTGTGTTGTCATGATTAAAATTCAATCTCCCTCCAGTCCTCCAATATTCTCTAACCGACATCATTATATCAAAGTACTCTGTGACCGACATGAGCCATAGATTAATATGTATATAGGGTAACATGAGCGAGCTTTGACTACCTACTACGCATTAATGCAAAATAAATTATTTCTTCCATGAAAATTCGGATTTGAGTTTTGGAGATAAGGTAGACGACTGGGCGAAGGGCTGACACGAAGTTAAAATAAAAATCTCGCATACTATCTACTCATAAATAGATGCAACAAAAAAATTCTAAGGTATATTACTGACATATACGACTATTTCATGAAAATGTTACTAATATACCTTGGAGGAATATGTTGATGATTTTTTTTTGTTATTAATCAGTAAATATACTACCATTCTTCTCGCAAATAACATGTTAATAACTTACGACCTATAACTGAGCTGCAATTTGCAAAAAACGTGATAAAATTTGAATTTCGCGCTCCAACCGAAGGAGATCTAAGTTTATGTGCCAACCACTATAATGTTTTGTGATTAGGTAGGGACCTACCTTTATTATTTAATTACAAATTCAGTGTTGATAACAAAAGTTGTTTCTGTATTCTGATAGATTGAAGTTCTTTATTATGATTTCAATTATGTGTATTTATAAAATAGGTAATACGTATTTGACACCCTATGCCCTTTTCCCTATTCACTCCGGTTAGGACTGTGAATGGGCGTTTTACGAATGATTACATTGTCTATGATATTTTCATTATGGTATATTCTACTATTGACACTGTTGTTTATGAAATCTACTAATGTCAAAAATTAGAAAATGGCCGCGAAACAAGTTTCTATTGTTCAAGATGGTAAAAACACTTCAAATTAAATAATTGCTACCAATAATCATTTGAATCTGTAATAAATTTAAAAGATATTTAATTCTTGTGTTTTGCTTATATGAATTGGACAGTAGATGACTTGTATGACGTTACAATAACGTTGTTGTTCCAGAACAAGCTGCTGACGATATTCCTTTGACATCTTTGGAAGAAAGCCTTTTCAGCTCTGAAAAACTGGACCGTGCTTCACCAGAATTATGGCCAGAACAGAGTAAGAGTAAATCTCCGAGTATGGTTCTTTTGTGAACTCATTTTCATAATTTCAAAAATGGCGCGATTTGCGATTGTGTTTATAATGTTGTCAGTCTGTCATCCATTTCATTATTTCATTTTGGTTTTATGTATCGGTTATTTAACGATTTGTATTTGAACTTTTAATTTATAATGGGAGATGGGAACAGTAATGTTACTCAGGTTGATGAGAATTCACGATCCTCCACCGATTCGATTGCAGTTCCTGGAGTATCCGAGTTTGCACCTCTGCCAAATTCCAATCAATCCCCACCGTCGTGGAATAAGGGCCTCAATAAGGAGGACTACATGCATATTCAACGTGAGTGCCTTCTTTATTATTAATCCGATCATACATATATTTTAGCAGTAGCAAGATGCTTCTTTCCACCATAATGCTTTTAACATGATACCATGAACTTACTACTATTGTATACTTTTTCTATGATAATGACTACAATGTTTTCTAATCTTTCCTTAAACGAATGATTCATTATGATACTTTAGTAGAATGTAACATACCTAAACTACACCCATAAATAGTTACTTGTACATTTTTATATAATTTATATTTATTACAGAACTTGGGGTTTTGTCTGCAAGTGGTCTCATAATGGAAATAAAGAAGCTTCATGACCTTGCTTACCAACTGGGTCTTGAAGAGGCCAAAGAAATGACCAGAGGAAAGTATCTAAACATATTCTCATCTAGGAGGCAGCGGTAGTCTTAATATTATAATTTAAATTACATACATCTAGTTTAAGTATAGTGGCACAAGTGTTTGATCATGATCACCAATCAGCCTAATGCTTAGTGAATGTAATGGAATTTCCTAAGTTAGGCATTGTATGGTGAAAATCGGCATATAATTATAAAATTATTTGTAGTCAAATATGGTGGCCAACTGATGAAAAAGCCACAACAATAAAAAAAATCCTAATGCATGTGGCTGCTATGCAACAAGTGCTGCAAGTTCGCTGTTCTACAGAGGTCCATATTTTCTGCAACTGCAGTTGGGTGTTTTAACATCTTGTGGAATGCCATGTTATTGTCTGGGGTCTGTTGAGATTTTTTCTCCCAGAAGTGCCGTGACATCTATCTAATCTTGTAAAATATATAGTTTGAATAATAAAAGACTCATAACGTTTAAAGTTGTGTTAAAAATATTTTTTTTTTTGTTTGGCATACCATATATAAAACAATAATTTTAGTATTTTTTTTTATTTGAAATTAAGCTTTTAATTACAATGTAATATGTTTGTTATTGTAATAAATATTTTTTGTTAACAATTTGAATTTAATACTCCAAAACATCACAAAACAACAGACAACAAACTATAAATAGACTGAAGAATAACAGAAACTAAAATACTAATGTCTAAAATTGTAGGACTTGATCAGGATTTATGAGTTGACTTTAGTTTCTATCCATAAATTTAATTTTAAGGGGCTTGTTAGGCTTAGCAATAAAACTTCTGGTTGCTTGAATATCACCATAATGATATTCAAGTTTATATTTCTCCAAAATCTGAAAGTACAAAGTTAGCGTTTTAGTGGAAAAAATTAAAATGAAATTTATTTTAAACTAGCTTCCACTCCGCGTTCCCGAGGGATAAAAAGTATCCTATGTGTTAATCCAGTGTGTCGGCTACCTCCATACCAAATTTCATCAAAATTGGTCCAGCCGTTTGAGCATGAAGAAGTAACAAGTAAACTTTACGAAAACTCGCATTAGGTATATATTTTTTTTAGATATTTCATTTATATCTTTGAAATAAAATATACCTATACAAATATCGTCTACACCCCTATTACTTATTCTACCTAATTGCTTTTCTTTATTATAATATTATAAAGAGGAAAGATTTTATTGTTTGTTTGTTTGCATTGAATAGGCTCCGAAACTACTGAACCAATTTGAAAAATTCTTTCACTAATAGGAAACTACATTATCCCCGAAGGTTATAAGCTACTTTTTATCCCGGGAACGCGAGTGAAACCGCGGGGAACAGCTCGTATTTAATAAAAAAATTGCAAGTTGAATTTACCCTAATAGTCAATAAAGACATCATGGTCTCAGCAATGTTTTGTCCCAAACATTTTCTAGCTCCATACCCAAAAGGTATTGAAGCGAAAGCATGATAATCCCTTGCATCTGCCTTCAACCACCTTTCTGGATAAAATGCTGCAGCATCATCATAGTTAGATTCTTTTAGTGAAGAGTCCTGGGTAGACATTATAATGAGAGTGCCTCTTGGAATACTGAAAATTAAAATAACAGAGGTTTATATTTGTGCATACATTTTATATATATTTTTTTTGCAAAGCACTAACTTGTATTTATCCAATGTGATGTTCTTAGGTAAAATTCTAGTAAGAACTGGAATTGGTGGTACTAATCTGTAAGAAAGATCAAAAAAATTTTAATGACAATGGATTGATCACTTGTGGCATTGGAAGTGACATGTACTGTAAGAAATGCCAACCTCAGTGTTTCCTTAATGCAAGCTTGAAGGTATGGTGTATTTTCTCTTATATTCTTAACATCATTGAGATTAAAATTGGGAGCAGCGTTCTCTATTTCCTTATAAAGTGTCCTTTGAGACTTTTGATATTTAGATAGGAAATAAAGCAAGAAAGACATAGAGGAAGTAATCTGAAAGGAACCAAATCGGATCGTTGTTTTTATGTTTTTAATATTCGAACAATATATTTATATTTTTGTTTCTTGCTCAAATGTAGGTGTCATCATACAATCGAAAGTTACAACCTCTCATTGTAGGATTCGAACCCGCGACCTTCGTCTCGGCATTCGAAGTCACTACCACTGAGCTATCATCGCCTATATAATTAACTTGTTCTTTCATGTTATTTAGAACTTACTGTATTAACTCCTATCAAAAGCATGTCCATTATAATAGTAGCTATGTCTTCAGCACTCATTTTATCTTCAGCCATCAGCATAGCATGGATCAAGGAATTTGCTATGAAAATACAATATATTTATTAAAAAACTATAATGAAAAATTATACAATTCAAATTCGAATAAAAAGTATTACTTGACTTATTGTCGTCCTTTGACAAAAAAGAAATTGTTTGCTCTACGTCCAATACGTGCTTCCCAATCAAACTAAAAATCAAAATAAATTTATCAATTATTTATAATAATTTATGTCTGTAAATATGTATAAGACTATTAAGAGTAGGTATCACAAATAAAGGATCGCTCAGACCGAGGAGTTATCGCCGCGAACCGTGGGTCGCGATACCGAAGATCATAAGATTATCCATCTTTCATAAATCTTAGATTACACCAGGCGTCCCGGCAGAGTACACCAGGCGTCCCGCGGTTCTTGGCGTGGAGGACCTGCTTTTTGGAGGATTTGCTGCGTAACCTATCTGAAACTAACTACCTATACCTACGTTAAGCGCGGGCCAGATTTCGAGCTAAGCGAACTAACTAAAGTTCACTTATCGCTCACGTAGCTGTGCTGCGGTGTCTTTTCATATTTAAGTTCACACTTAAATTAACTTAGTTCAGTTAGCTTAACGTGTATGTGGCGATTTAAGTTAGCCGGTGTAAGTTACTGGCTCTTAAACCTACACTTTGAAAGAGAAATATCCAGTGAACTAATAAATATTTCAAAGTACACATACTTATCTAAATTATCGCAGTGTTTAACTAGAGATGACCACGCCGGAGTGGCGAATAGTTTCCACAAATGTAAACCAGATTCGCACTTGATGATGGCATTCGTGGCCTTTTCCAGGCTGTGGTAGAGCCACGACATGTCGCACTGGCTGTATACCAGTTCAGTGTCTATCATTGTGAATTTCTTTGAGAATAGTATCAGACCTGCAAGTTAAAGAAAACTCTGCTGAGGTGACAAATCAACGTAACATCTATTTGCATTTTAGCAGAACAGGCCAGTTGGCGCAGTTAGTTAAGACGCCACCCTATCGCGCCGCCGGTCGTGGGTTCGATTCGAGAAATCAAACTACACATTTTTGTTGCAAAATAGCGCCTATTACTACCGTATAAGGTGCCGCAGTGTGTAGCTTGATCTGTGGCCGTCTGTACAGATACTATGATTTCGTCACCATGTTTTCCTTGATGGGAAGCTCAGTATAGGATCGAACCCATGACGTTCAACGACTCAACCACTGAGCTATCATCACCTAATATTATAAAGCTTCCTTACCCATGCAATCAAATGCCCATTTATGAATCTCCTTGTACAAATCCTTGGCGACTTCGTCCTGATAGTTCCTAATATTGTAAATCTTGTTCGTGAACGCATCGCACACGTCGTTTATACCGTGGATATGTTGCGCAACTGAATTATGTAGAGGTGTGAAAACTATTGCTCTTTGACGGTACCATTCTTGGCCTTGTCTATTGCATGAAAAAACAAAACAAATGAAAAACATATACCTATGCCAGCTGTGCGACAGTAATAGGGGTAGTAATGTCTACTAAATATAACCAACTAGCTGTACCCCGCGGTTTCACCCAGGTTCCCGGGATAAAAAGTAGCCAATCACCTTCGGGATTAGTGAAATTATTTTTCGAGTCAGATCAGTAACTCCGGACGGAGATTAGCGTTCAATCAAACAAACCAACTCTTCAGCTTTATTATTAGTATATAGTTATTAAAAGAGCTTTAGCTTATATGTAGGTAAACCTAGTATATAATGGTTTTAATTAAGTTTTAAACGGCCGCTGGGGCAGAACGATTCTCGAGTAGCACCACGAACCGGTAGGCCCTCCACAAGGTGGACCGATGCGATGATCGGATCTTATGAGGGTCGCGGGGAATCGCTGGATGCGGGCAGCGCAAGACTGGCTATCGTGGAGATCCTTGGCTTTTGTCCAGCAGTGGACGTCTTTCGGCTGACATGATGAAGTTTTAAACTCCGCGCTTACTTTCAATAAGTTAAGTAAGTAACTTATTATAGAAACGTACTATGAGAAAAATAAATAATTTAGACTTACACAGTGTAAACTCCTCCAAAAACGTGATGCCTGTGCTCCATCCTATATTTTTCTAAAGAGTCCAGAGTCGATCGCACCGGATATTCTCCTTCCAAAGTGTATACTTTTTGAATGTGTTCGGGATGATTGATAAGGACTATATCCCCTCCCACAGGGCTAACGAAACGTACTACAGGGCCATACTCATCGAAAAGAGCTGACAGATTCTTTATAGGCTTACGGTTATAAACGTACGTACCTGTGAAATGGTTATATGAGGCATTTTATAACAAACAACACAAGCTACTAAATTCAGCCAAAGATAGGTACAATTCGCCCAGTATAATTTGTCGTTGTAGAATTTAAACTTTAATGACAGGGATGGAGTGTTTTGTAATAGGTACAAATCAAAATTGTAAGTAATTACTTACTAATGTTCAGTCCAATTGTTATAATACCAGCCGTGAGCTGCGTGCCGATCTCTGATAAATAATGGCGAAAACTAGATAAATACTTCAATGACTTCGGACCGGGTACTTCGTCGAAAGAAAGTACTACATGTTCCTTGTTGCTTATCACCATAGGAATTACCCGATCAGTTGGAAATATATCGCTCATGATGCGTTCATCGCTAGCTGGAGAGAATTCGACAGCTGTCGACTCTGTTTTCGGCGGCACATTAATTTCCTGAAATTTTGTATTTTGCATCAATGCTCCATCTAAGCCATATAATCTTTTTGGACTATGGACAAACCCAAACTTATGAATGTTTCGCAATTGATTTAGTAACATTGTCGTATTTTGCCCTCTTTCAATCAATCGAAAATATTTTTACGTCGTCAATTTGGCGTAAAAAAACAAAAGAAAAAAATATTTATTTTTGAAAATAGCGCCAATATTACGACTTCTTTTGACAAAAAAGGTTTATAATATATTTATTTGTTCTGAGGTTTGAAGATTACACATACATAAATAATTATTTTTATGCATGTAACTGCGAAGTTGCGAACAATATATTTTATAGATTACAACAAAGTAACTAGGTAACTACTCGGAATATAAATTTTCGAACGGTAAACTTTTCTTTTCAATTATTATTGTTGCAAGGATAAAAAATATATCTACCATTTTCATTCTATTGACGACTTTAAACATTTTTCCTACAAAATAGATAGGCAGCCTTCCATCATATAAATTACATCATTAATTATTGCATTAAATTTTCATTATTAATTTGGATATATTTGATATGATGATTTTATTCGAAAGGAATACTAGACATATATAGTACGATTTGTAAAAATGTGCAGTTATCACTAACACAACTGTCAAATAAAAAAGTAGAGTTGCCGACCGAGCGAGGCGAGGCGAAAGAAAAGCGAGCTAATGGTAGATGGCGGGAGTGATCTCGTGTGATATAACTGTGTTAGATTAGTTTTAAAATTTTAGTGTTTTTAATTTGTAGAATAGTTATTAAAATGACTAGGTAAGCCATCCACGCCATTCCACAGTTGATCATGATTATAGAAATGTTCAGTGTCGTGTAGTAAGTTGTGAAGCGAAAGCACTATGTCTGCTCAATAATTCGTAAATTTGCCCATAAAATAATGTATTTGCCGTTTCAGAGCTAAAATAGAACTGGGCGACGTAACACCGCATAATATAAAGCAACTGAAGAAGCTAAATACGGTCGTATTTCCAGTATCTTACAACGACAAATTCTACAAAGACGTGTTGGAGGCAGGTGAACTGGCCAAGTTAGCTTATTACAATGATATCGTGGTCGGAGCGGTGTGTTGTAGGGTAGATACGTCGGAGAATTCTCGGAGACTGTACATAATGACCCTTGGGTGCCTCTACCCCTACAGGAGATTGGGCATCGGTTCTCTGATGGTGGAACATGTGCTCAAATACGTGGAACAGGACGGCAATTTCGACAGCATTTTCTTGTTAGTACACTATATAATCTATAAATACAACATTCTTTATGTTTTTGTACTATTGCATGTGTCTATTCTTGTACTATTATGACTTCAAAATTGAAGGTTAAGTATGTAGGTATATTTGTACCTACTAGTTTTATCCAGTCATTGTGCAGTCACGTTTTAATAATTAAATGAATTATTTTTATTAACACTCATTTATCAGTTCAGTGTACTGCCCCTTGGTTGAGTTAACTGGTTAGTTAAAATTCTTACTACATATTATTAACCTTATTATAAACTGTTGTATACTTGCTCATGAATAATTGACCAGAAATATTTATAAATAGAAAATCTGTGACTAAGTAGGTATTAATAAAAAATAAGTGAAACATCATCCTAAGTATGTTATCTTTGATTTTATAGAGCAGCATAGATAGCAAGAAGTATAGGAGCGAAGCCAGCAATAATTAGTTTAAATAATCCATTAGCGATTTAAAATGGAGAAGTATATTTTTGTATCAGGCTCTAACCTCACTGAAAGTGGAAATTCAATTCAAGCTATAATCTTGGTTTGTTTCAGACATGTGCAAGTGAACAATGAAGGTGCAATAGACTTTTATAAGAAGTTTGGCTTTGAGATAGTGGAGACAAAAGAGCATTACTATAAGAGGATAGAGCCCGCAGATGCGCATGTGCTACAGAAGACTATCAGACAACCACAAGCGTTGGTGCCATTAGTAAATGGATCTGTCCCACATGCAAAAACAAATGGTCATGATTGAACACAACCGGAACCCCACAATGTACTTGTAAAGCCTCAACTTGGTTGTTATTGTGAAACAAGTGATACAACATAATGTGTTAGAATCATAATAAAACCACTCTGTGTATACAGGATTGATTTTAAGCTATATTTGTAATGGATGGAATAATTAAATAAGATGTGGTTGTGGACAATGAGGCCATAAAATATAGTACTAGAAATGACTGATATGATCCTACACTATCAAATTATCTCATGTTGTACAGATATCAGTAAAAGCTTGTATGTCATTGACATACATTGTTTTGAATGTTTCCGAGGCATATTTGAATGGTCTAGTACTCTTTACATATGAAACTGACTTTTATAAAATAGTGTTGTTTGTAAATTTATTCTCTTCATGATTTGAATAAGTACCTATATATAAAGTAATGAATAACACTTAGCTCTAGACATTCTTTTAACTATATTGGATGGCATACAAAATTCTTGTGTCCATTTTTTTACTGTACTTGTATATTCTAGTATGAATTATATAGACAAAACTTCTCTGGTTAGCTATTTAAATATTCTCAGGACCTGAATGGCAGTTAATAATCACCTCACAAATTATTGGTATTTTATTTCCTTGCATTTTGTTCAAGTAACAAGGAAAGGGAATTATTTTTTTGATAAGCTTTGGTGTTGAACTTAACAATTATTTTTATCAATGTGTATCCTTTGCACTGTAAAAATATCAGTGTTTTATTTAATAAAATCTGTTGAGTTGAATTCAAATTTTTGTTGTTGAAGATTTTAACCTATTTTTTATTTTAAAGAACATCTATGTAGTTGTATTATAATAACGAAGGAGGATGTTACCAAAAAAAGTCAATTGTCAACCCTTGTACTCCAACTGTTAACATTTATTTGTTGAACATCATGTTAACTGCAACTCTAGCATTAGCGTAATAAATAAACATGATTAACAATTTTGACCTTTTACTTTCCTACCTTTACCTCATCACTAGCTCAAGGGCACGAGGGGACCACTTCGCATCAATCACTAGTTTTGGGCCCCATAGTGTATAATTTACATAAACATGCCTTATCTATAGGTCAATCAATTAACATTACCAATAGAACTTAGGAAATGAAGTAAAAAAAAGAGGTTCAGTTTGAATCAATTTATTAAAATAAAATAAGATATTGGTGTGGCACTTCCTAGCAGAGCCATCATTACGGATTTCTTGAGTAGTGATATTATGTCTCAGTTTCAAGCCAAATATTAGAATTTCTCGATTCCCAGTTCAATGTTTCGGGGGAATTCCGTGATGGTGGCCCAGCACGGAAGGGTCACACAAGGTATTGTACAATATTGTTGTATGACTAGTCGTTAGCTCACTATGAACAACCTTTGGTCGTTAACACTTCGATTGTAATTATTATCTATCATCTAATTATAATGAACCCATTTCCATTTTAATAAGGCCTATTGTAGGTACACTGAATATTCTGTTATTTGTTTACAAGTAATTTACGATATAGAAATATTTTAATTTCAATAAAGTTCAGGCATTTAATATTTATGAACATTTTTACTCTATAAAAATATTGTTAAAAAATATTTTTCTACAAATACACAAACAGATAACGTTTTTATTAACTTGATATTAGATGAATTCATGAACCTTTAGAATACTGTCAGTTGCTTTTACAAAGCTTCAATTCACTATCACAGACATATTATATATTTCATCTTGTTAAATCTCACTCTCGTGGCTTGAATGTGGGTACAATAAACTAACAAGACCATGAAAACATTCAAAGCAAACATTTATCATTTACAACGCGAACATTTCTTACAGGTTACCGATAAATCCCGTTTTTGTTTAGAAATTAATATAATAAGACATTTAAAGATATCTTAAGATAAGTTATCCAGAACATATCTGCAATCTGTATACAGGCCTACGGTGCCAATAAATATCAAGGCGAGATATCGTATCGAGACATCGATATATATATTAAATGTCATGTCTTTGATTATTAACTTCTACTCGAGACACTTGACTGAAAACAAGGCGCGGCGTATAAATAACTTATTATTCATAGGTTACATGACTATAAGACGGTGTCTCAATTTTAATTGGACTACGTACATTTAAGTACAGTGCTACTATCCCTCTGTATCAAATAATTTTTGTTTCGAAACACGAAGATTGCAGTACTGTATCTACCTATGTTTGTGTGGCACTTCCTGACTGGGCTACCATCACGGATTTGAATTCTAAGTCTGTCGCTATTTTGTCCTCGAATATAAGATTTATCGCGCCCTGGTTCAAAAGTTATAAGGATTTTTATGTGGCCCTGGCAGGAAGTACTACTAGGTGCTCTAGTTCTTTAGATATGAAAATAGCGACAGACTTGAAATTCAAATCCGTGATGGTGGCCCTGCCAGGAAGTGCCACACCCTATGTTTATCATACTTGAGTTTTTTGTTAGTATTCATCTAATTAAATGCTACAACATGATTAAATAACACCTACTTATAAAAGGACAACAACTATAGAACACTATTGAATTGTGGTTTATGTATGTATCTACAATATTATGTTAAACGGTAAAACTTTGCTACAACGTAATTGAATTAAAATTCTATAAAATAATAAACTATAAATCTTTCTCCGTTATTTAACTTTATTTACTATCATCGTTTTGATTTTAGCAAAGTAAGCCGAAATATAACTGAAGTCTTTGGCATACGGAATACATTTGATTTAACCGTCGTTAATTTATAAATGTATTGTGATGTGTTGGAATTTGACCATTTGCCCACTGACGATTTAAGACTAAAATAGAAATGCACATTTAATATAAACTATTCATGTCAATAAGTGCAAGTATTGCATGTGATGATAGTTATAATAATAATATTTATGTATTTGAATTTATATTCGATAAGATTGTACAAAATAAATTTATCAAAAATATACAATACAACGATTAAAGGTTGAGCATTCCGTATTAGTTTAAAATCTTCTCAATACCATATGTTTCGTTCGTGTGTTTTACCAGTATTACTTAAAATTATAAAATAAAAATATACCTACGTGTGATGTTAACCGAAAAATTAGGAATTATTTAAACATTCCAATTATAATATTTTCGTTATATAGAGAACTATTAGTTCAACATTCTCGATGTGCCAGTAAAGTAAAAACATTTATTATTCGCTCAGCGAATACAATATAAAGCAGAAAAATAAAAGCCATTAGGTACAATAAATTACAATACATACTGTTAAAGTACTCCTTATTTATAGATAAAGAGAATCGACTCTTAACAAAGCAATTACCCTAATTAATAGGTATTTCAAACAAATGTTTAATCAGTAGAGTAGTACATAGGTACTTCATTTATGTTATTCGAGACGTCATTAATTATATTATATTATGAAATAATAACTAATATTGTACATTTGTAGTGGCCATTCATTTTTCTTGGACAAAAATAAATAAAAACACACCTAATTAGTATAAATAATTCACATCAAATTAAACATACGCTACATTTAAAATAAAATAAAACTTTATTAAGATTTATTGTTAATATCACCATCATATTATGAAAAATAATAAAGACCAATTTTATTTTACGAATATTATATCATTAAAACAATTTATTAATCATTTAAATTAGTTTTTACATAGTTTTTAAATTTTATGTATTTGAACTATAAAATACTGCATTCGCATATTTGTAGCGACACAAATAATAGCATATCATCCAATGAAAACGCTCTCAGCATTAAATACTGGCATATTATAAGTACATAAAAAAACAAAAATGATTTCGCAGAATTAGGACGAACGTACAAATTTAACAAATTTTAAATATAATATTTTTTAGTAATTTAAATTGACTACCATGATTGAATTTGGCAATTCAGTAAGTGTCGGTGCTTTCGAGAAAAAGTTCGCGAATGTTCGAGCCTTTTTGAATACATAAGTAAAAGCCCTCTGTATCCCATACAAAATAGAGTTGTAAATAATATTTTGAACATAATAAGAATAGAACGGCTTACTCCTTGAGGCTTCTTTATTTAAAGTATATGGACGATTATTACATAAAAGGAAAAACCAGTCAAGCGCGAAACGGACTCGCACATAAATGTTCCGAACAATATTAATAACACCAATATTTCTTTGTGTTATTAGTTATATGTACAATAATATTACACCAGCAGAGCTACAGATTTGTATGTAAACGCGTTTTCGACATAGATGACGGAACACAAAACCATTGATTTTTTTATTTCTTCTTTTATTTCCCCCGTTCCCTCATAGTTGTTGTTATTGGTCATGGTAGAGACATTATAAGTATTCCGTGAACTTTCAAATATACCCTATTATGGTTTATAGGATACAGCCCTAGAATAGAAAGACATACAGGCGGCGTTGGCTTAATAATAGTGTCCTATTTTAGGCAACTTTTGGGTATCATTAAAAAAAATTCGAACAATCACGAAAAATTTTCGGCTTTGACTTAAGGTTGCCGACCATAAGTTGACTTTAAATATTATTAATCTTCCATCATTGATGGAACTTTTTAAGAATTATATTTTTTTTATTTATAATTAGATATAATACAGGCTTGTGGTATTAACTATTTAAGTTAAAATTTCGTACTATGAATATGAACCAGTTTCGCATTATCTGACATATATCTTGACATTTATTTACATTCTCTAATTGGTCAATATTGACTGACACTCACATAGATCCTTCCACGGTGTGATCCTAGAAGACAGCTTGATATAACTTATAACAATATTCTGTTAAACACCAAAAGGATATGAATTTATAGGAGTATGGCACATAAAACAATCTTAAAACATAGTGATTAAACAATGTCATATAACTGTTTGAAGGAACATCAAAATGCTGTTAAAATGAAACATCAAACTATTTATCACAAAAAATAATCAAGCTATATTCATCAATCAAAACCACCGAGAAAGGATAAAAAATATATCTAGTTTTAATACCTTTCTATCAAGAATAACACACTTACACGCAAATGGGTATATTCACATATTTTATTTTCTACTAATGCCTAAGAAAACAAGGCTTTAAAATTATAACAATATAGTTATATTGTCAAGAATAGAATCTGGGCCTTATTATAAACCTCACAAAAATCACCATCGCATCGCTATTATAATAAGACGATAAAAAGCAGAGCATCTCGCTCACACGAAGACAGCTATCCTTTTTTTGCTCCTATCACTTATCTTTGGGATGGAATTTATAATGTGACACTTGTATTACGCATAGATTGAGCAAAAGCCTTACAAAATACACCACACTCTAGAAAAAGCAATTGCCAATACTGTTTATTTTTTGTTGATCTGTAATGACGCAATGATTTCTTCTGCTTCAAAGTGGGCCTTCAAATTAGAGTTCTAGAAAGAGACTAGTAGTCTCTCACACTTTACCGCACAAAGCTCATTACTTTTCTTAAGTTTATAGTATTACGCAATTTACGCATCTATGGTATGGTAAAAATAAAGACTTGTTTTCTTAGGCCTTGTTATACTAAGTCCATGGAAGGTCTTCCCTCAGGCACGCTTTAAAGCGACGTTACCTACGATTTACACGAGGAACAAAGGCCGCATATTCATAAGTTCGAATCATTGTTCTCTGGTGGATTGTTCTCCAGATCTAGGAGTGTTTTGATGCGTTCTACGCAAAGTTTCGAGCCTTCGTTCGCTTCTTTGGCCATCTGTGAATAAGAGAGGAATATTAATCATTTGCATTTCCAAAGCCATGTGATTTCACTTGTTACCTATATTTTCCCATCGATTTTATAGTTTGAATAAGTTTAAAAAATATGCGTATGTTTTTTCATAGGACAGTTAACTTACGAGTGAGAAATTAAGGAATCCATGCGGCAAACCCTCAAGAACATCGATGCCTACAACGTTGCCGAGTTTCTTCAGTTTCTTCGCGAACATCACGCAGTCGTCCAGGCACGGATCAAGATGTACCGTCTGTAGGAATTGAGGAAATCTAGTTTTGAATCTTAATAAAAGACCTTTTATTAATAAATTAAAATATATTTTTTAGACTACTAACTTTTCTCTACGAAAATTCATGGTACCTATACGCTCGATTAGAATTTATCGGACCGTTTTCTAGTGGGCGAAAATCGACCTTAGTCCGCCAGCTACGAGTGGAGTAGTGCATAGGGTACTTTGTAGTACCCGCCTGACTAGCTAGCTATCCTCAAGTTGAAAATCAACAACCTACGAGACCAAGCTTTGACATAAAAAATTAAAGAAAGAACAATAGGTAATTAGTTATATTACCAGTATTCTAACAGGCGGGAACTTCTGGAGCAGGTGATCTTCAGCCCAGTATGGCGAGAGCAGCGGGTCGCGCGGCACTGAGAATATGAACTCGTCCGACGGACTGCGGGCGATCAGGGCGTCCAGATTTGTTCGTACTGCCAGACTAATGATATAAATAAAAGTTTACTCAAAACTCTCAGGCTCTATATGAATTACTTATGAATGTCACAAGTTCCAGTTGTCTCTACAAACGGTTCTGAATATTATATTATAATGAACAAGGTGCAAAATGCTGCGAATCTAATCTGCCAAGACTACTCAACACGTCTCAAGAGAAAAATGATTTCCTAGTTCAAGTGGCAAATATAAGAAAAAGTATGAAGAGATGACCTCGCAGGTGGGCTCATTTTTCCTAACAGTCCATTATCAAGCTCACAGTTATAGCAGATCGCAGATAAGCAGAAAAAACCAACGAAAATAGGTGTATCAGTCTATAGTTAAGATTTCAAAACGATTTAGAAAAAAAACAGGTTTATTTCTACTTAACTTACAGCGCAGCGCTTTATAGTGTGGAAATCACAAATCAATAAAAAACGTGCTAACTTGATGTAAATTTTTTTCGCGATTTCTTTATTGGTCAATTTATTTTGTAAAGGTTGTTTATGTTGGAAATACTGCATTTCAGGTGAATTTACAAATAACCGTGTGATATACAAACGAAGTTTTTTGTAACATGTCTTTCATTTTGAGGGCTAAACTAATTAAATAGTGGTGGTCGCTGGAAAATATTAACTCACTCCTCTTGTGTCGGCCTTGTGATAGCGTTAGAACCAGTAATGTACGCTAGTCGAGACGACATCGCACCCATTATACCTGTCGCTGCCTCACTTATCCTGAAAATGTATAATTTAATCAATAATTAGTACCAATAAAAATTGTAATGTAATAAATTGCTATTGGACTCATATAATATTTTTACCGTGTTTTTATCCTCTTCTTATTATCCTTATTGTTATCTTGATCGTCGACTAGTGGTGGCTCACCAACTAAAGTGCTTGAATTTTCAGATTCTCCCTCCCTGAAACTGTTAAAATATCTCAGTGAAAGATAACAAAAACGAATGATATTGGTGCCCATTTTGTTGTTTACAAGCTTAACTAATATCAGTCACGTCATCTCTCTATCTTACAAACATTATTGATAAAGGATACCTAGGAGATTTTTATGTCTGTGAAATGTATCTATGCCATTGTCATATACGGGGAAATCGCCGTGATCAATAAAGATCGCGCTTAAATTCACGTTGGAATAAGCAATCGGACTAATTTGATAGAACTAAAATGTCTTTTAATCCCTTTCTTATGTTTTTTATTAGAAAAAATATGGTTATTATATTTGTTTAGTTTGTAAACAACTGCAAAAAAGTTTGTCAGCATTTGAAATGCTGCGCCCAACATAATTTTCGCAAATATGCCAGAAAATATTCAGCCTTAAGTAACCTGTGAGATTCATCGAAGTTCTTCTTGTTAGGTCTGATGACGGGTACTCGCCGGCCCTCGGAGTCCGTGTCACTATCGAGTACATATCGCTCGAGGAAGTCCGACACGTACTGTTGTGATTTATCCTCCAGTGGGGTTATACCTGTATGAATATTACCTTAGTACATTTTATTTCGAGATTGAATTTATAAATAAAAACGTTAATTCAAGATTTTGAATTTCGATTCTGGAATTAGGTCTTTTTTTTCATACGAGAATTCATGGTAAACGCCGGATTATACTTTTATAGGACAGTTTTCTAGTCGTTGAACTTGGACCTATAATTAACGACTAGCTGACCCGGCAGACGTTGTCCTGCCCTGAGAACAAAAATAAAACTGGGACCTACAAACCTATCCCTACCTACTCCTATCTACCTCTACCTGCCACTACCTACCCCTACCTACCTTACCTACCTACCTACCCTACCTACCTACCCTACCTAACTACCTACCCTACCTACCTACCTATCCTATGTCCTTCTCCTGGCTCTAAACTACCTCCCTGCCAATTTTCAGCTAAATCGGTTCAGCCGTTCTTGAGTTATAAGTGGAGTAACTAACACGACTTTCTTTTATATATATAGATTACATTGACCCCCTGTACCCCAGTGACGCTTACATGGAGCCTACACGCATGCTGGCTAGCTGAGCGCGGTGAGCGACAACCACGCGACTTTTTTCTAATACTTGCATTTTTAAACTCGTGATATCTTCCGAATGAAATGTCCGAATTGAATAATTCAAAAAGTTATAAAAAGGTATTAAAGCCGTCTTGAATATAAAGTAATTTATTTTGATGAGGATTAAAACCAAGGTACAAATGAAGAGCCTTTTCAAGAGGCGGCATATATAAATTAATATTTTAGAATAAAAAACTGCTTACTGTGACATAACTATAATATTTAGACATATGCTGTCGCGACACTTTTTGTAGATAATGATGAGTTCTGCAAAGTCGTAGTAAATGATTTTGTTCTATCATCAATAGTTTTCGCTGCGCACGCGACGTAAGGAATTTTTCAGGTCATTTTTTTACACCTTATGTTACATTATTGGAGTTTTAGTAAGGATCCCTAATTTTTTTTTAAATATAATATAGCCTATGTTACTCGGGGATAATGTAGCTTTCCAAAGGTGAAAGAATTTTTGAAATCGGTCCAGTAGTTTCGGAGCCTATTCATTACAAACAAACAAACAAACAAATCTTTCCTCTTTATAATATTAGTATAGATGGAAATAATTGAAACAATTTTTGTAGCCCTGCAAAAGACATACAATAAAACATAATAATAAATATTCCATATCACATATAATCTGTGCAAAATTTAATGTGTGTGAAACGACTCAAAATTGGCAGAAATATCTTAAAAGGTCAATTGTCATTAAAAAGAAAAATAAAACGTTACCAGTGGCAGTGTGTTCGCTCTGCAGTGAAGCAGCGCTGATAGTGGTGTCGGAAGACTTCCTGCGCTCACTGCCGGACTTGTGAGCTTGCAGCTCCGCCAGGTCTGATGGGGATACTTCCTCGAACGAGGATGGACCTTCACTCACCCCCTCTGTTTACACAACAATATCTCTAGTGAAAATTATCTAAAACATTTATCACTTGAATAGTACTTCTGTTATATTATATTTTTTCAAATGAGAACCATATGCACTCAAATTAAAATGACGATCTTATTTTTGAGTTAATATTTTTATTATTCAGAGTCTAATTAGACAAAGTAATGTATGACCAAATTTGAATTTACCTTGTGACGGGCTGACTTTCAAGAAACCGTTACTATCCAAAGGCGTGGTGGCACCAGATACTGCATTTTGATCTTTATTGGGTTTATTATCTTCTTTGTTACCTTTCGCACCTGTATTTGGGCTGGCGTATGCTGAAAGGATTGTATATTTTATTTAATTGGTGTTGTAGGTGATGTAAAACACGACAGTGGGTCCCTACTGATTTATTTGGGACTTGTCTTCGTAGCTTTAACAGTAAAGATATAGAACATAATAACCACTACATAGATAAAAACAATAGCTCATCTTTAGATTAGAGGGCGTGTATCATCTGTATTAACTATGTGAGGTGAATTTGGCGTTTTTTAAACCCCTGAGAGATTTAGATTTGGCTCAGCCTTCTCCCCGTTACGCGTTATGAAAAAATTCACGTGAGACTTAGATCTCAGGTGAATTTTTTCATAACGCGTAATTTTGGTGTTAACCGACACTCCCCCTCTTCCCCAGGTGAGATTCGGCTCGACCACCTAATAGGTACTCAGTTAGACATATGTTAAAGCATATTTTAATGCTAAACTAATTAGATATTTTTTTTAAATTTATATAGAAATATTTTAGTGTAGTTTTTCACACCCTACAAAAATCAATAACAGAACAATTAATTGAAAGAACCTTACCTTTGAGACACCTCATCATGAATCCGAACGGTAGCACGGGGTCCATGAGGCAGAGTAGCCTCGCGGGGCTGGGCACAAAGCTGATCATGAGCGGCGCGTACGCCAGGAACATGCCGTTTGGCGCTCGTACTCCCCCTGCCAGCACCTTCAGCGTGCACGCCGCCACTAGGTTCGCGCCCGCCGAGTCACCCGCGAATATTATACGCTTACCTTCAAAACGATAGCATTGTCAAGCCAGTTGAGGCAGTTGGTTAAGACACCATCTATCAAGCCGCTGGTCATGGGTTCGATTCCACAAGATGTCTGTTTGTCCTGTGTCTGGGTGTATTTATCTATATGTCGGATTACCGAGCTGATTAGACGCCATGGGTATCAGGAATGCAAGGGGTTTGTAAGCAAATACAAACTCAAAAAATGTATTTTCTCCTCAATTTATTATTTTACTATTTGCACACACTTTACATGACACTTGGTATTCGTATTATTATTTAAAAACATAAATATAGAGATAGTGGATTTGCGACCGTGCGCACAACACCGTAACTTAACAAAGACTGAGCCCCGTCGGCTAGCGTGCAGGCGCTTATAAACATTTTCCCCACTACTAACGTCGGCGCCCGGTCGCAACCCCACTCGAACGATTACGTTCTCTCTATGGTATAAAAACAGTCAAGTAAGCGTCCAATATTTAAATCAACAGTTTACTATCTGAATATAGAAATAATAATTTATACCTAAAAATATTGAAATGAATCAAGTTACTAATTAAGCGAGTAAGTAGATACATTTGATATGATACTTTATAATACATTCATGCAAAATCAAAAGCGACGCGCCGTCACGGCCGTCCTGCGACTTCACACGTCCTCGTGTGTCTCATCGTCTGTGAATAAAAATATGATAATTTCAATATTTCTTACGCTCGGCCATACCTACTAGCATCAAAAGGTCTACTTGTAAGCTAAACCGTCCGAGGCATATTTAAATTAAAATGATTCCAGCCAGACATTTTTCAACTTCTACAAAATTATTTACCACTTCACAAAAGTTTCCGCACAGATTTGCCACATAAATTTATCACACAGATTTACTACATAGATTTGCTACACAGATTTGCCACATAGATTTGCCACATAGATTTTCCACACAGATTTACCACACAGATTTACCACACAGATTTACCACACAGATTTACCACACAGATTATTTTTCATCAAGTAAGAAGATTCATAAGTAATCAAGTACTTACTATTGCCGTCATCGGCGCATCCGGATATTGTGGGATCTAACTCCAAAGGTACATAGCAGTCCGGCATGAGACGTATACGGTCATGTGCATACTTATACGTTCGATTAGAATTTAAAGATTTTAGAAGATACCTATCACCATCAAGTACCTGAGCCACTAGATAAGGACCTTTAAACTTGGGTTCCAGTTTGGTTTGATTTCTTTCATGGTTTTCCAAAAGTACATAATCGCCAACTTTGAAGTGACGAATTTTAGCTTTTGACTTATCAAACCTTGTTTTTTCAGTAATGGCACTTTTATCAATTGCTTGGGCTGCACGCTCTCTTACCTCAGACAAATTTAGAGGTTGTTCATCTTCGTTGTTTAAAATCATAAGGTTAAGTGGTCTGGCTATTTTCCCTATTAATAACTCTAAGGGACTAGATTTGGTCACGCGACTAATGGCACTGTTTAAAGCGATCTGAACTTCGGGTAGCGCATCTTGCCAAGATCTATTATTTTCAGTTTCAACAGCAGTAAGCATATTCTTTAATGTGCTCATTACCCGCTCCACCTGCCCGTTTGCACGACTAGTGCCGGTGGCTATCAAATGTAGATTTATAGAATGTGCATTGCAAAAGTCTCTGAAATCATTACTGGCAAAACACCTGCCTTGATCTGCAATGATACGGGAGGGTGCACCAAATAAGGAGATACTGTATTTTAAGGCATTAATGGCATTAGCTGTATCGATTTTTTTTGTATGATATAGAATTGTATATTTTGTGAATGCGTCAACTAGTACAAAAATATACTCTTTGGTATTGCTCTTGCCTGTTAGTTTGCCGGTTGCATCAATATGGAGTGTATGCCAAGGCGTAGATACTTTTGGGATAGGATGTAATACAGCCTGTATTTTTCCGGAATGACATTTAGACAATCTACAAGTTATGCAATTAGCGACAAATTTTTTGACATATTTGTTCATGTTAGGAAACCAGTAATAGCAATATAATTTTTCCAGTGTTTTTTCCCAGCCTAGATGTACTAAACTTTCATGAATATTATTTATTATGGCCCATTGGAAAGCTCTTGGTACAATGGGTAACCAAACGCTACGATTATTTCGTTCAACTTTTCTATGCAAAATTCCGTGTCGCATTTCATATGTTTTTGCTATGTCGTTATCTAGAGAATTATTGTGAAGTTTCGATACTGTAGCTGATATTTCAGAATCTTTTTGTTGCTCTGCTTGTAGCCAGTTATCAGAAATTTCGGTAAGATTAATATTTCGTTTCAATATTTTTGTTTTAGATTGACTGAAGGGAATAGGATTACGTGATAGAAAGTCCACATGTTCCATTCGTTTGCCCTGTCGATATTCGATATCGAAATCGAAAGTTTGAAGAAAGCACCACCACCTATGAACACGAGGTGTGAGATCTTTTTTAGTCTTGGAAGCCTTTACAGCATTACAATCAGTAACAACCAAAAATTTCCGTCCTTGTAGATAATGCCTAAAATGTTTTATAGCATTCACCACTGCTAATGTCTCGAGTTCATAGGAATGGTACTTAGACTCGCAAGGGGATGTTCTTCGGCTGAAATACTCTACAACATGTGGTTTTCCATCTGTTTTCTGGATAAGAATACCACCATAGCCTTCAGAACTTGCGTCTGTATGCAATTCTATAGGATTATGTGGATTAAAAATGGTTAAAACTGGTCTTTCAGTAAGTATGCCAATTATTTTTTTACGTATTGCCTCAAAGTGCGGATTCCAGACAATGTTGCCTTTTTTAGATGTAAGCCTATACAGAGGTGCCGTAATTTGTGAAAATCCAGGTATAAACTGTCGAAAATAGGATGCTAAACCAATAAACTGTCGTAATTGTGTGGCCGTTTTTGGAGGAGGCAGCTGAGTAAGGGAATTTACTTTGCGAGGATTTGGCTGTATTTGACCAGCTGAAACTTGATAACCGAGATAATCTACCTGAGTTTTCAAGAATGCACATTTCTTTATATTTAAAGAGAAACCTGATCTTGTTAGGGCCTCTAATACTAATTCAAGCCTTTCAATTCCCTCTTCAACGGTTTTTGACGGAATAATAATATCATCAATGTAACACACGGCAAAAGACTCTGAAAGGTTTCCAAGAGCTTTATTTATAGCTCGTTGGTATACTGATGGTGCATTTCGTAAACCAAAGGGCATAGTTACATATTCAAACTGCCCATCGGGTGTAACGAAGGCCGTGCGTTCGATTGAAGCTGGATGAACAGGAATCTGATGGTAGCCACTAGCCATATCAAGGGATGTAAAGTAATTAGCACCAACTAGGCGCTGTATTTGGTCTCCAATCAAAGGAAGCGGGTACCTATCTGGAACTGTGTTATTATTGAGCTCACGATAGTCAATACAGAGACGATCCGTGCCGTCCTTTTTTTTCACAAGTAGTATAGGGCTAGCAAACGGGGAGCAACTTTCACGAATGACACCTGCAGCAATTAGGTCTTTAACTTTGCTTCGTACCACTTCCCGTTCTTCCGGGCTCATTCTATAAGGACGACGCTGTACTGTTCGGCTAGGATCTATTAACTTAATTTCAAGTTGTCCAGAATTTACTCTACTAATAGGTACCCCTTCTACAAAATTATCGGAATATTTTTTAAGAGTTGTTAATAATTTGAGACGATATTTAGCAGGGATATCGGTATCTATATCATTAAACTGTGTAACTTTTATACCTATATCAAACTTTGCAATAATTCGTATTTTATTAATAATAAGTTCTTTAGCTGAAATTTCGACTGAAAACCCTAACGCAATAAGATCCTGTCCTATGAGAATATCATTAGCCAAAGCATTATCAGGAACCACATGAAAAAGCAATTCAACGGAATAGTTTTGAATGATAACTGTCGACAGTATCTGTAAATTGCATTGTAGACTCGCCTTACCAATACCTATAAGCGTAACCAAATCACAAAACCGTTTGCCAGAAATTTTATTTGCAATTGTTTCTTTGATAAGAGAGCATTCAGCACCAGAGTCAAAACAAAATGAAAACTTCTCACCCAAATTATAAAGGTAGCCAGTGGCAGGCCCGATGGTGCAGACATCTATTCGACGCTCGGTCGGTTGATCTTCACGATCATCAAGCTTCCTATCTTTTTTTGGACATCGCGGTGCCACGTGGCCTTCCTCGCCACATCGGAAGCAGATGATGGTTCTTTGGCTTGCGGGATCCTTGCGTTGGTATGATGAAGTGCCTGATCCTGCTCCTATAGACTCACGACGTGAAGTATTAGCATTATCTTTGTTGGAATTTCTTCGGCAGTCGTAAGCTAAATGACCAACCTTGCCGCAGTTGTAACATGCACGAGGTAGCAAACGTGGTTTCTTTGCATCACTTCCTAAATAAGTCTTTTCAGACAGTGGTAAGCTTCTTTTTCTATACACAAAAGGCAAAAGTTCTTGCTGTAGTTTGGCTCGTGTTTGTATATCTGTCGTTAAGGCCAGCCTATGAATCTGAGTGTCTGTGCGTGACACATGAGCTAATGCAACACTAATGGCAATTTGTTCCACGGATGAATTACGCCAGCGATGCGTTAAATTACTAAGAATCCGAGATACATATGATGAAATATTTTCTCCATCATTCGGGCTGCCATTTAAAACTTTGTACACTGTTGCTGCCGGTGTTTCTACTGTTCCGAAGCGAGCCAAAAATAAGTTTTTTAGGTTAAGCCATGTAATATCTTCGTAAGAGTTTTGGGCAAGCCATGTAGCCGCAGAACCTTTTAAGGCTTTACTCAAAATAATTATTAATTTGCTTCCACTTACTGCATTTCCCGTAAGGCAAAGGTCGACAGTATTGCACCATGCTTCAGCATCCGTATCTGCTTTGTCAGGATTGAATTCGGGTAGTGCCAGTTTGGTAGAGTCTTCTTTCGATTCTTGCATTGATTTAATTAAATCAAGCATATTATGGTGTTGTAATGCAAAAAGCTTCCTCCATTTATCTTGTTCGGTGACAATAATCGGGCTTACTCGACCGAAAATGTTTTCTGGATCTGGTTCAGTCCCAACTTCTGATGTCGGATTACCGAGCTGATTAGACGCCATGGGTATCAGGAATGCAAGGGGTTTGTAAGCAAATACAAACTCAAAAAATGTATTTTCTCCTCAATTTATTATTTTACTATTTGCACACACTTTACATGACACTTGGTATTCGTATTATTATTTAAAAACATAAATATAGAGATAGTGGATTTGCGACCGTGCGCACAACACCGTAACTTAACAAAGACTGAGCCCCGTCGGCTAGCGTGCAGGCGCTTATAAACATTTTCCCCACTACTAACGTCGGCGCCCGGTCGCAACCCCACTCGAACGATTACGTTCTCTCTATGGTATAAAAACAGTCAAGTAAGCGTCCAATATTTAAATCAACAGTTTACTATCTGAATATAGAAATAATAATTTATACCTAAAAATATTGAAATGAATCAAGTTACTAATTAAGCGAGTAAGTAGATACATTTGATATGATACTTTATAATACATTCATGCAAAATCAAAAGCGACGCGCCGTCATATATAAGTATGTATTTACAAAAAAAAAGTAGTTTAGTACAAACTCTGCTTAGTTTGGGATCAGATAACCGTGTGAAGAATGTCCCAGGATATTTATTTATTTATTGTTAACAGCGCGTGTAAACACATACTGGATGTGTGACGTAACGAAAAATGATCTAGCACGGGTCTATAAAGAATGAAATCGCGAACAGTGGTGAATGTCAGCTTGCACATTAACGAAGTAATGTGCTCGCATTTTGCACATTACTTCGTTAATGGGCATGACATTTTTTGGATTTGAAATGTGGTTCTGTACCCTGAAGCGTTTGAATTTTGTGTGTTTGTGATTTTTAATGAATGTCGAAACCGTGATATTTGATGTTACTACCACTGAACAATCATTGCCTTCAAAAATTTAAATTTCAATCTCAATAAGCGGCCGATCAACTGTTATGTTCAAGGGTCAGGTCAGCACAGTAGGCATCAGTGGCGAAGGGTCCATACAAGCCGATGGGAATCGGCTTACCTTTTAGAAATCACAGTCCCAAATTTTCATCATTTCAAAGCCACTTTTATCATGCTTAAAATACACTGTAATTATAAAATTATCGGTGTTTTTGAACGGCTCACCCTCGCCATAATTTCACCCCTCGCCACTGGTAGGCATACATGTTTTTCATGATATTACTTACACCACTCAAACTGGTTTATTAGTAATTCACCTCAATTATTTTATTATGCGACATGCATTACAAACTATATTGAGAACTTTTACATGGATAGACATACAGGCCATACAGTGGCCATACACTCTTATAAGATAAGAGTTCCAGCCATAATTAAAAAAATACCTACCAGTAGTTCCAATCTCTTTGAGATTATTCAGCATCCAACAATAAGCGTAGAACACTTCTTCCAATGCCCTGGGGAAAGGTGCTTGAGGTGCAAGACTGTAGTCCACAGATAATATAGGCACGTTTAACTTAGCTGCCCATTCTCTCAAGTATGTTTCATGAGACTTTGAGCTTTGGGCAACAAAACCACCGCCATGACAGTGAAAAATCACTCCATCTGATGATGGCAGCGATGATGAGCCTTCACCAGCCTGTGAATGAAGAAATTGTAAAAGAAAAACGCGAATATAAGTTCAATTAAGTCTCGAGTAATATTGCATGGAACTTTGCCGTTAAAAGAGTTTTGTTACAAAAATATGACAACAGGTAAAACTTATCTCATAATATATACCAAGAGGTTCATAATAGTACAGTCAAGGCAGTCAAAGTAATGTTTGGTTCGAAATAGACACGTCTCCAGTCAAAGCTTCGTTAGTATTTAACTGAGAAGAACCGGCAAGAAACTCAGCAATGTTATTGGTTCAATATTTTTGGAACTATTTTTTTTTATAATAATAACTAAGTAAGTCACACTAAATAAGGTTCATTGTACATTCATAGTATTAAGCTTTTATTTTATTTTTAAATGTAATGATTTATGTACAATAAAGTGTTATCTATCTATAAGGTGTCAAATCTACTTACCATACCCATCCTCTTATTAACACTTATTAGCCTGACATTCAGGCTCTGTAGGCCAACATGTACTGTGGGGGGTAATACCGTGGTCTCTTTGCCTTCTAGTGTAGTCACTGTGATGGGTTCGGGAGGTATCGTGATCAATTTGTTTACGGCTACAGTTGACGACATTAAACTGGGTACCCTCTTCATTATTTCTGAAAGTCAAGGTCAGAGTTGGTTAGGTTAGAATCCTACAATGAGCTTGAGCTTTCGGTGAAGGAAAACATCATGAGGAAACCATAGCACGGTGGTAGAGTACTTTGTAGTACTCGCGTGACTGGCTACCACCCTTAAGTTGAAAATCTGTCGCCAAACACATACCGACAGCTACACTTGAGAGCCAGTTGCCTTCTAGACATTGTATGCTTACCACTTACCGCTTTGCGTGTTTTGACAGCTGCACTTGAGATGCATTGGAGTATATCCAATGCGCTTTCAGCCTACTATACCCTACCAATACCACCCTGTATACTAGAATAATTTTTTCTTGTAGAAGGAATAATTATTTTATACGTCTAAGCTAAAATATACATACCACTTTCTGCCAGAAACCAGAAAGCCTTGCAAAACTCTATGCTAGCCGACTGCGATATATTGACGATCCTTCTCGCTCGCATCTCAGGGTCTATCAGATATTGTCCACCGGTCCACATCGAGCTAATCAGATTGCCGTGACAGTAATATGCTTCAGAGAAACCCGCCATGCATATGGATATGCCTTTTAGTATGCCGCGCATCGATGGTAGAAACTAAAAAAAAATAATTTGAACCTTATTTTTATTAAAATAAGGATATTCATAAACAACTAGCCGCTTGTACGGCAAAGAAGACTTGAGGCAATTTAACAATAGGTTTATAAAATATTTAGTAAATATTTATACATGCTGGTTCCAGCAGATTTATGTCCAAACATAAAATGTAAGATCAATGTGTTCTATACTTATGGACCGAGGCTGAGATCTATAGAGCGTGCTTAGACTTTGCTCAGACCTTACTTAGGGTATAAAACTACGTAATAAGGTAAATACTTGTGTATTTTAATTTATAGCTAAGTTTTTGGTTAGTCGTAGGTTTACTTACACTTAGGCTTTGCTTATCACACACTCAGAGAGATTCGAAGATTGCATTTAAAATACCGAATTTGTACGGTAAAGTCTGAGCAAAGTCTAAGTACGCTCTATAGATCTCAGCCTGAGAAATCATGAACCCTCTGAGTAAGTATTCCTGTAAGGCTAGCAATTATATCAGTGATGAGTCATAGCATACCATACCAAGTGCTCTATAGATCTCAGCCTGAGAAATCATGAACCCTCTGAGTAAGTATTCCTGTAAGGCTAGCAATTCTATCAGTGATGAGTCATAGCATACCATACCAAGTAAAGTGATCACGACCTGGCAGGCGTCAGTCCTGCACATCATCAGCTCTTATATTTTTCAAGTGTAAATAAAATAAAAAAACCTATTTGCTGTAAGCTTGAAATATTAATACGATTTAGTTAATTCATTGTAAAGTAAAAAAAAATATATATTAAATTAAGATTTGATCCACTATAACAAAGTTAAAAAATATAATTACTAAATTCAAGCCTATACTCACTTGGAATCCAAGACATCTTCCGTAGAAACAGTATTGATTAATGGTGTCTGCCTGCGAAAATAGCTCTTCAGGAGTATGTGCATCAGTGGGGAACAGGTCTCCAGGCGGTGCCCAGGAAAGTAGCGTGTGTAGGTGGTGAAGACATGTGCCTAGAGATGCAAGTAGTTGGCCGCAAGATTCTACCTCTCTAAAAAGAACCATAGATTTTATTGGAACAGATGCTTTTTTATGTACAGTCGTCATCCTGTTTTAATATGCTCTCAAGATATTCACAAACATTTGTGAATACAAAAGTTGAAAGTCCTTAGTCTGACAATAGATTGGATATTCACATACTTATTTTGGCTAACTGTCCAACCATAATCTTACTTTACATAATATATTTCCAGGGTTAAGAATAGGTATTTG
Organism: Tethea ocularis; assembly: GCA_963555595.1. Classification (NCBI taxonomy): domain Eukaryota; kingdom Metazoa; phylum Arthropoda; class Insecta; order Lepidoptera; family Drepanidae; genus Tethea; species Tethea ocularis. Next base: position 3,784,770 of record OY741972.1, on the reverse strand, counting down.
GCAAAAGTGTCCCCTATTAATGCCACAACAAACAGTCTGGAGCTAACACAAACCAGATTCGGTCGTCGGACACATCTGGTGCGTCATCGCCAGAGAACTTGCATTATAAAACAATAATTTTATAATAAATAAATGTCCTGGGACATTCTTCACACACTTCATAATGTGAGCTTGCTTGCAAGCACGCGTTTGAAGTATATCTTATTTCTCGACATACTAGGCATACGTAGTTAGAAAATGTATGGGTAATATAATATTCCTGACTGTTTATCACCTATTAATTAAAGCCAGTAATTCTTGATGTCTCCTACTTACGTCAAAGTATTATTAGGTATTCTTGTGGTAAAACCATAAACAGATATCTGCTGTTGACTTAATAATGATAACACATTGGTGATGTGAATACATTGACAATATATTTCAAGAACAGTCTTCTCTCGACCACCATCTTTTCAATGGTAGGTTCACAGAAAAGACTATCTATACAGAAACACACCAAAACTAATGTGGAAAGGTATTTTCACTTACTTAACAAAATGTCCTTTACGGAAAAGTAATGCATCTCGTCCAGTGCACACTTGCCGGCTCAATTTCAGGCCATGGAGTACACATGAGTCTACAACTGATACAAAGCTGCGATAACCGTTGCCCGGGGATTTCGCATCGAAGTCATATACTGGTGCTACCTATTACAAAAAAAATAAAAACTATTGAGCTATATACACAATTAATGAAAAAAGAAAACAACCTGTTTTCAGTGTTAGGAATAAAATAGGCTGAACAATAAACATTAGAGTCTATATACTAGACTAGTTGATCCCCACGGTTTCATTCGCATTCCCAGGATAAAAAGTAGCCTATAACCTTCGTGGATAATGTGGCTTCCTATTAGTGAAATAATTTTTCAAATCGGACCAGTAACTCCGGGGTTTAGCATGTTCAAACAAAACCTTCAACTTTATTATTAGTATAGATTTGAAATCTTTGAAATTGTTGATCCATTAAGGAAATAATCATTGTTATGAATTGAGAACTATATGAAATTACAAGAAAATACTGAAAAGTCTCCAGATGTCTGACCTGAAACTGGAAAGTTCAGCAGAAAATTTGCATTGATCATTACTCCAGGTTCTTTTTACATGCTCAATCACATAATAACTTATTTTACAATTATGCTAATTGCAGAATGAAACAATAATAAAATGAATACTATCTTCTTGACAGTGAATTAGGATTTTAATTATAATTAAAAAAACATCTACCAATATATTCCACTATCCTCAAAACCATGGAGGAAAAGCTATTTTAATTTTACCAGTAAAAATAATTAGAATGTAGTCAAAGAAAGAAGTTTATGCAAGTGCAGTAATTATATAAACATATCAGTTAGTATTAATTGGCATAATTAACAGATAATAATTAGCATTGCATTGTAGACTTTCCTAGTGAGTCATGTTATATGATAATATTCATAACATCTGAGAATGTTGAGCAATCTTATAAGAAACTAAACAAAGTAGGTCAAATGTTCCACTGTAATCATTATCAATTGAGACATGTGTTCTGAGTATTTGATGATCATTTATGAACAAATCTATGCTTCATGTGTATTTAAAATTCTATCCCATTTTTTAGTTTAATTTAATAAGTTTTATTACATAGATTTTCCACCACATAATACAATTAATTGTTTCTTATGCTTATGGAAAATAAGTTATTTATGTCATTAATAATGTATATCCCCATTTTACCAGATTCTATTCATAATTATATAACAATGTAATTTAATATTGATGTTAAATATGATTTAAATACAATCAATAGCTCCTAAATACAATGCACATTTTTTTTCTATTGAAGAGGAGTAGATTATCTATACTTTGCAGCACTATTCCAAAGGGAAGAGGATTTTATGACTATAAAAAATAAATTCCATTGCTACTGCATACATACATAATCTGAGAAATTTAATATGAGTGAGAGGCCTTTAAGTTTGAGAACACCTGGACTATATAATGGTACCTATTTTTCAAAGATTTAAAATTAAGCTTACACCTCATATAGGTCCTATCTATTTGATCCCTGTATTCAATAGGAATCTTGGAAAATATACAAGAAATTATGTATTAGGTGTTATTTTAAAATATAATACATACATAATATTCATTACTTATTCATAGTAATTTGATTTGATAGGTAGGTACATGGACTTATAAAGCAAATAGCAAGTTTAGACCTCATTAAAATACTTACAAATTACTAATACATTTGGAATTAAAATGAGAGATGGGCTCATAAGTATTAATTATGCATTTATTATTAATATTTCACATACCTTTCGAACATGATCCACTAATGGCCAGACAGTGTCAATATGATCCATTAGTGTCATGAATCCCTGGTACAATCGCTGGCCATTCTCACTGTCGTCTGGCAGGAAATATGTCGCGTTGTTCTGGCACGAATCTTTCAAAGCTTCATACATTGCATACGTTGGCGGAGCACCCTCCTCGGCATCCTCACAACACAGCGCCGCTTTCGCCGGCGACTCCGTATACGCCATGGCTTTTGACACTTTCTTCGATGCGAACCGAAATCCCCGGCTAAATAATTTAAACCTCATCTGCAAAGATTCCAACATAAACATCTGACGCACCGTATTGATATGTATCCAGCAAATATCGACACCAATCGAAAATAGTATAATTACAAAGTAGTTCGCAGACAAATTTATCTATCATTGTACCATTAATGAGATACTATTTCATTTATCAACCAATTTAGCATTGAACTTTGCTATTCTTTAACGGTTTATCGCAGACCAAACGTCGATTTTGTTCGATATTGAGTTAACCACTGTAGTTAGTTAGTTAGTGTGGCTGTCAGTGAATTGATTGACTTATCTGACAGCTGTTTTTTGTTGCGTTTTTCAGGAGCTTTTCATTTTTCATAATTTCACGGATGTCCTCATAATTTTCTTTGTCTATGGTGAAAGAAATGCTAAACAACACTACGTACGTACCTTTCTACTGGTTTTAGTTTCACGCATTTTATTATTGCTATTTCCCATTTATTCGATTTTTCAGATTAAACTCACAATACTAGATGTTACGATGATACATGAGATAGGTATTTGAATAAAATGTTACACTTTAAAATGCAGGTTCTTAGATTATGGTATGATATTGTTAGTAAAAATAATACTGACATCGGTTACAATTCTATCATTCAACTAAATCGGCGAATTGTCAAACGATAACCAGTAATTAAAGATTAATTATTACTGTGATAGCAGTAATTATAAAACAATTAGGTACTAAAGAACAAGACGGCAAGTACAACTACGATGATACAAGTCATACTAGCGGCAACTTGCGTAGTACGTCACTTCAACGTTTTCATTTTATTTTCATAAAATCGTGTATGTACCTATTTTAAGTTTTATTGAATAGGTAAAATATATTTGTATTTTGTCCTTAACAAGCTGTGTCAAAAAGTCAGTGAAAAGTTAGTACCACCATGGTATGGTACTAAATTGGTACTAAAACTCTAAAACCTAACATACACTGATTATTGTGACTATGACTTGAAAAATTAGTTTACCTTTACTTGACAAGAAATAAACATACGTGAAGATTAAAAAATCATGTAAAAAATACAATGCTCCACTTGACACTGGCAAAATACACAAAGGCTGCATTCCGAATGATGATGATATCGATAATTATCGATGTGAGCGCGCTAAAACGCGTACCGAATCACTTTTAGCGCGATAACGAAGCCTCGCTAAACGTATATTATTACGACGACCGTGGTCCAAACGTTATCGCCGTGAGCGTGGCTGTCAAAAGTGACACTTGTGTTGTGTTTTTGTTTTGACAAAGGTTTTTATGTGAGAATAACAAAAAAAATACACTGTATTCAAGTTAGGGAGTCTAATAATTGAAGTTAGGGAGTACCAACGCGTTGATCATTAATTTTTTACTCTTTAAATACTGTCAGCGCGTTCACAAGCGTTCCGAATCATTGACAGTTCACAGCTCTTATAGATGTGATATTCGTATCGGAACGCAAATTATCGATGTGAGCGCTAAGATCGATTATGGCATGTTTCGGAATGTATCCAAAGTGTGATGCCAATATAGAGGAAAAAAAAAACAAATAGAATGATAGAATAGTACTACGTAAAATATAGCTCATATAATTTTGGGCTATTTTATGGCTGATTTATACAAAAATGATCGAATATTTAATGGAAACTGAGGAACAAAATACTCATGAAGTTATTACAGAAAATGATGTCATTAATAGTGCCCCAGAAAATATTGAAAATGTAAATGAAACTGATCAAAGTTGCGGTTTTCCAAGTTTGTTTACAAGTAGAACATTGCTGGAACTATCCAATTCATCGTGGTCTCGATCTATTAAAGCTAAGGATGATGTGCAGCCGTATTTGCGTGGATGTAAATGGTCTCCTGACGGAACATGTTGTCTGACTGTGGTAAATAATGATGGAGTCCATGTATTGGAACTTCCAAGAGACTTATATGCTGGCTCGGTGGTTTCAGACAGAAAAATTGATATATTAGACTCGGCAATACATGTAAAAGAAGCTGGATTGCTGTATGACTTTTGTTGGTACCCTGGTATGAATAGTGGCATTCCTGAAACATGCTGGTGAGTATGTTTGTTAATTAATCTTAGATGTTACAATCGATTCAAATATTGTTTTTCCTTGGTGCTTCAGTAATAAAAATTATCTAATAAACAAACATTATAAATCCACTATTTTCAACAACAATAATTTAGATGTCAGTCACAACCACTAAGTTTAAAATATTTTTATTTCAATATTGATTAATGTTAATATTATTTGTGTTACAATTGCAGTTGGCTAACCACAAGACAAAATGCACCAATACAGATGTGGGATGCCTTTGATGGTTCATTGAGATGTTCCTACAGAGGCTTTAATGCTGTTGATGAGATGGAACCAGCGCTGTCTGTCACATTTAACCTTGAGGGAAATAGGATTGTAGCAGGATATAAGAAAGTGTTACGGACTTTTGATGTAGAAAGGTGTTTATGATACGTTTTTTTATATGACAAACAGACCACACACTCATTCTACTTCTTAGTGTGTGTATAATTAAAAACCACTGAATGGATTTTAATGTGGTATTCACAGATACTAGGCATTCCTTGTGGAAGGTGTAAGGCTATATGATAATCACCATTAGGCCCCCCAACATCAAACTCCACAGCCAAAGTCTAGTAAACTCCTATCATAATATCTAATACCTTTAAACAAGCAATTCTTGTATATATATAAAATGAATGGGGGAGATAAATAAATCTAGCTAGGTTTCATTTTTAGAAAACGTTTTAAAAAAGAAACGAGCATCCTCGGTCAACCGGGTACTTATTAATTATAAATGCAAAAGTGAGTTTTTTTGGTACCTCTCAACATGTCAATGGCATACACAACCAGTTGCGATGAATGGCATGCAGTAATACATCATGAAATTTGGCTTGCGGGTAGATTATAAACTAGATTACATAGGATACTTTTTCCAACAAGAACCCTCTGTAATGCAGATAACAGGGTGAAAGCTAGTCTTATATAAATTTGGTAATATTACATAAATTTTAGTTCATCCAATACTATAATTAAACTCTATAACAGCTTAATCTTTTTACTTACAGACCAGGCAGAGATTGCGCAGAACACAAGATAGTAAGTCCAGCGTCATGCTTTACCACCAGTGGCAACTTGATGGCAGTTGGCTCCTGGAACACAAGTATTAGTTTATACAATGTCAGTGATATGGGCACCTACAAGAGTATAGGAAAGATGCATGGACATGCAGGTGAATCATGCTTATTTAATAATTAGTTATTAATATTCTGAAAGAAATAGTAAGTCTGTTTGTAATGTTTTTGTGGCAAAACTACCTTAACAATGTCCATGTAAATTGCGTATATGCAACACTATGAGATGGATAAATAAAACAGGCTGTGTTTTTTTATCCAAATCAACGAGGTTTGATTCTCGGCAAGACAAATTTGTTTTGTTGAAAATCCAAGAATACAGTATTAGTTTTTATCAAAATCGGCCTCTAGACTACTTTTAGCATTATTCGCAATTCCCCATACTTTAGGATTTGGCATACCACACCCACTTACAAAATTCATACTGTATTATGTAATTAGATAATCCAATTAATTAATTTATTTATTTACCAAAAATCAACATCAATCATTGTTCGATGAGGTACCAATTTATTAAAAAAAATGTGTTTTTTATTCCAGGTGGAGTAACACATATGAAATTCACGCCAGATGGCATTAGACTGGTTTCTGGTGCACGTAAAGACCACAGACTGTTAATTTGGGACATCAGATACTACAGAAGACCATTAAATATATTAACGAGAGTTGTTGACACAAACCAAAGGGTTTATTTTGATATATCGCCATGTGGAAAGTTCCTAGTGTCAGGTGGTACAGATGGAATACTGAGGGTTTGGGATGCAGATAAGGTTGACTGGAAGAATAGTTTGGATACTAATGATATTGATACTGACAATGTTACTTATAAGGTTGGTTTAAGTATTTAAGTGTTTCCACTATCTGTTCCACCTGATTTCCGAGGGTTAGATTACTTTATGCCAATGCTTTCATTGGCGCGTAGACGTCTTTTAATTTCCCCTCAATATTGGTTCTGCCATTTTGGAGATATATGGCCAAATACTAGACACCACTCACATTTAAGCTGTGAATAAGTCGTCATTTGACAGTTTGATTGTGAGATAGGGTATTTAAGATGCTCCAAAAATTTAAGTGGTGTTTCAATATTTGGTCTATAGATGATTTATTTAGTGCCCCTAATCAATAAACTTATTTGAATAAGCTTTCAGAGATGTGACATGATTTGTTTGACCACAACTTTAGAGGAGATAGCTTTATCATCACATGATGATTCTTATCGTATTTACTTATCACCGAGTTTACACTTTGTGTCATTGTAAAACATTCCTTACTTTTCTTTATTTTCAGTTCCCATTACATAAAGATTGCTGCAACAGTGTATCCATACATCCTCTCAGGCCTATACTGGCTACTGGTTCTGGACAATATCATTTTGACGATCCAAATACTGAACTGGATGATGTAATACCTAATAATGAACAAATTGTAAATATCACCAAAGAATCAACTTATGAAGACATGAAGTATTCATGCAAAGCTGAAAATAGTTTACTATTTTGGTGGATTGGCGAAGTTCTTAATCCCGACTAAATATACTTACAATTAAGTTAGAATAAATAATTAATTGAATATGTTTGTCTTATTGCTTCTTTTAGTTCAGCCTCTAGAATTAACTTATGATCCGGAATAGGTTTTGGATACAAAACGGTCTGTAGAAATTATTTGTAGGTACCTACTATTTATCATGGTGCTAGAATACTTAATATTAATAAGTATTTATAAGTATGTTGCCCTCTGTCACCTAATATTTTTAAAGCCTTTTTAAGCCTATGTTAGCAGTGTTAGTAGGCGACGTTAGCCATTAGATGTCGTGAGTTAATTTTAAGGTCTATTCTATACAAATCCAATCCAATAAGTCAAATCATCGTTTTTTTCCATTTCCAGTATAAACAATAGAATAGTAGCTTCTTGATCTGAATTTAATTCGTAATTTATTTCTTGCTATCCTACTAATTATAATAAATGCGAAAGTTTGTGAGTATGGATGTTTGTTACTCTTTACATAGATCATACGCGTACGGAACGCGGTTGAAACCGCGGGGCGGAAGCTAGTGAATAAATGAATTGAATCGTTTTTACGATGTATAGCCCTGTGTTGCCGTTATGTGCCGACGATGGTAAGCACACAAAGCCTAGAAAGGAACTGGCTCTCAAGTGCAGCTGTCGGAACACACCGAAAGGTGCTTGGCGACAGATTTTCAACTTGAGGGTGGTAGCCAGCCAGGCGGGTACTACAAAGTACCCTACCATCGTGCTATGGTTTCCTCACGATGTTTTCCTTCACCGAAAGCTCAAGCTCATTGTAGGATTCGAACCCTGGACCTTCGTCTCGGCATCCGACGTCACTACCACTGAGTTATCATCGCCTTAAATTCACCGTAACGTTATTAATGTTAATACTAATAAAAAAAAATGCTGGAGCACGGCACGAGCTTTCCATAACGAGGAAAAATACCGAAATATATAACTAGTAAGTAAGTAGGTATCAACCAGACAAGCTTGTTTGATAAACGACCGACAGCGGCGACAGCCAGCGAGTCTAGGGACCCGACGGTCACTCGACTGCTAACACACGGATGATTGCTCTATTATATTATCTCAAAACGAATTTTACGCTTACCAGCCTTCCAACACGTAAATCTTTATCTTACTAATATTATAAATGCGAAAGTTTTTGAGAAAGTATGTTTGTTACTTCTTCACGCTCAAACGGCTGGACAAATTTTGATGGAATTTGGTATGGAGGTATCCCTCGGGAACGCGGGTAAAACTGCGGAGTGGAAGGTAGTTAAAAATATGTTTTATGATGGCCACTATGTCACACATAGTGGGATCACTTACAACTGTAGGTATTCATAAACATTCTCGTAAACTACGACACAGATTTTGATTTTTCATAGTTATCTCGAGTGTTTTTTTTACTGTGACTAAAATGTGCTGCGCTGTTACAGTTTCAGTGACGTTAAATCATACGAGTGGATCATGGGCATCGGCTAGTTGGAGGTAAATTAGTAACAAATAACAAACGAGACGATATTTGTCTCCCTTCTAATGCTCTAGTAACAATATATTTGCAATATTATATACAGTTGTTTTTTTCATCACGGAAATTAGGTTCCCCCTGAATCGCCGATGCCGCGTGAAAACCAGTCTCAGCCAGTCTGTAACTGTTGCATTGAAAACATTGGAGTTTAGAGTAGGTACCAGGTAGACGATGATTATCCGCGGATTTCATCCCACGCCCACGGTTTAAAAGGACATTAGTACGAGATCCTCCCTAGATTAATTTTCTGGACAGCAACCTTTTCAAAAGGAAAATAATCCGCACTACATTTACTTACGCGTAGGTGTCACGTTACCTAATTTGTGTAAAATAGGTAGGCCTAGGTACGTTATCAACATTTAATACCTTCCGTGATTTTATTGGAAACGTTCAGAGTAAACTATGTTTCATGCTACCTTGTATGAATTTCAAAGACAGACGAAGATTCTAGTTATAATTTTAATTTAAACATGCAAACAAGGTACCTACAGATTTATTCTAATATTTTTAAATTAAATTAAAGTTAGAAATAGCTGGAGGGAAACTAATACAATGCAAATCTGTTTCCATTTCTTCTTTGAAACAAAATATATAGGTAGAATGGTTGAGGTATAAAATAATACAATAGTTTGTGAAGATATGTACTTATTCCATCGTATACGTTTTACTCTTTGAGCTAAGTACCTACTACCTATCTAATTATTAGTTGAGGTAACGTATTTTAGTATTTATTCATAAATCGAGACAATTAATCGAGTCTAATATTGTAGGTACACACGGCCACAGATCAAGCTACACATTTTTGTTGCAAAATAGCTCCTATTACAACCGCATAATGTGCCGCAGTGTGTAGCTTGATATGTGGCCGTGTGTACATCCTATAGGGGTCATTATAATTGACAAGTCAAAGAAAATTCTTAGGCAGGTAAAGATCGAAGGGTACCTACCTACGGACTATGGTAAAACCTTTATTCAAACAGCAATATAAAATTAATATTTTTATTGTTATTTTGTGTACGAATAAACTATAGCTTATTTTTTGTAGCTCTTTCTGCAAGCTTCGTGTAGCGGAAGGCTACGATAGTCTACGAGATTGTCGTAGCAATCTACGAGATGCTTTGTTGTGTTTTCTAAGCAATATAAATATCCACGACATTATTTATTGCGGGCTCTTTTCTACGATATTGATCTGATCAAGTTCCGAATGATGCTCAGCAAAAATAAATAAAGATATAATATAGAAACTCACAGTGAAACTGTGTATAGTATATTCCAACAAAGTAATGGTGTACCTATTAACACTTCTTAGGTAGGGTAAGTAAGTGAAATATCATAACGAAACTGAAACCTTGGATTCAGTATAAGACTACAGAATCCATCATGCGTAGTTTAGAGAAGAGGAGAGGTCTAAAATTGTATACAGAATCCACATAGAAGAGAAAAAATCCATGGTTTCTCTTTTCGTTGTCATTTATATTCTGTAAGTAGGCAATGTGTATAGGCAAATTAGGTTTCGGTTGGCTGTTTTTGTTCACTGCAATGATGAGCAAATTTATCTTCTTTTTTTACAGACATTAAAGTTAAAATATCTATTTAAAAAAATGTTTCAAGCCACGATCAATCTGGCTACAAGCGTATATACCATAAACCATCTCAGCTTCATCCATCACAGAGCCACAAATCTCTCTTTTAATTAACAACTCGGCTCCAAAAGTCATTTATTTTGTCGACGTTTGAGACCGCAAATGTTACAATAGAGACTGCTTTGTTTTTCTTTTCATTCGTCGCTAGTGCTCGCTCTACGATTGTTCCTTTTAATACGGTTTTTTCTTTCATAATAACGAGGGAAGAAAGGCAAGGGACCGATCAAAACGCTTCATTGAACGAATCCTTTTTTTTGCTCCGAGACAGGTAGGTAAGTCCCTCATTAAGCTTGGTTTATCAAAAAATCAAAAGAAAATTAAGTCGATGATTTTAAAAAAAAATAAGTACTTTAATATTTTTTGCTTGTGTTTGACCACCATCTTATCATGGTACCTAAGTGATGTTGTCGCCGAAGGTGGTAAGTAAACAAAGCTTAGAAGGGGAAAACTGAAATTCTATTCCAACAGTCAGAGCACCCGTAGATTGGCAGGCAGGTCGTTGTTTGGCAGTTACTTCTCTTTTCTTAGTATAGTATATATTATTTATTCTTTGGTATAGTGCTGTCTCATTGATGTGCAGATAAAATATTATCGTATCCGCGTAATGTGTGAATCGCTGTTGGTAGGTACAACGTAAGCGCAGCGATGGTTTGGGCCATATTGAAGCAATATACTTACTTGTTTCGGCAAGCTTTCAAGCTAAGAAATAACCAATAACTACAGACAGGCTTTACAATTTAATCATAGGATAGGTAGATATGTCGTAATTTATATTTTAACGAATAGCTAGTAACAATTTAACTTCGGTTTAAAAAACATATCCGAGAAACATGTTGCTCATTGACGCCGTACGCGTAATTTGAGAATGTGAATTACCAACCTAACAAAGTTTCAGCGTAAAGTTTTATTGTAATGACTTGAAAAGTCGTAAAAGAATAATATCTGAAAATCTGATAATAAATTCATAAGTTTTATGGTAGAATATAATTTGCACGTAGATATTATTTTATTTAAAATTAATTAACTTTAATTATATGTGAAATCTAGTAAGTAAAAATATTGTTACAATACATGATCACTAGATCCAAACTCCTTTTTTTAAAAACTAAAACCCGTAAGATTTCTTATCCAGAATTATAATAGGATAGCATATAATATTTACAATTATTTACAACAAATATACAAACTATATATAAAAATTTCCTCGAGGCGGCCGCTGCTGCCAATCAACGGCAAGGTTCTCAGAAGGCTGGCAGCGTTCCCTCTTTGTATGGCCAAGCTAACGCGTGACCGGAAAAAGCTCCCCGCCCGCCGGTCCCCTGTGACCTCAATTAATTTTGAAGATAATGTTCGAGAAAATCGGCGAGCCTCGGACCCCCAAGGACCCATGGTCTCGACCGCAAAAGGCAAAAATAAATAATTTGGGCCAATAGAAGCGTATTATTTGGATTTGGAATTTTCCGCACAAGCCGCAGCCGCTCCTGCAACTTTACATGTCGCTGGCAAGTGAGATGGCGCAAGTGTATCAACACATGTGGCATCCCACACCAACGACTTACTGACACTCCATGGGATCAAAGACATACCATCCGGCCTCTTGCCATCGCCACGCATAATACCGACTGGTTCCAGTACAGAAGGCACATTGGCGACAACAAGAGCCCTGCGGATTATGTCATTGAGAGCCGAGTGACGAGAGATTCGTCCGGCATTTAGAGAGCACGACAATTCATGGTGGCCAAGCTCGCCGACGAAATCACCACAGCGGCAGCGATGAGGATGATTGATCCTAAATAGGATTAAGATGAATCATGCCAACATGTTTGTGTGAAAACATTTTATATATTCTAGCTAGGTCAAGAGTGTTTTTATTGCTTAAATGGCATACCTACCAGCTACATCGTAGTTACAGGAAAATGTTTTTATAGAGTTCGTGCGTGTGTATAATAAAATGGAGAATTATGTGTAGATAATGCCATGGTTTTGGTCGTGATACTCTTTCGTTCTTTCGATATGGAATACAATGAAGTCATCGAGTTCGATATAAAGAACTCAATGAATTAAGTAGGTATTTTTTGTAGGTAGGTAATTATTTTTATAAATAGCGTTAACAAATTAATTTTGAAATCGATTGGGGCATATTACATTGTCAATATTATCACGATATTGTGATTTTACTGATAGTGTAGGTAATAGTCCGTATCGCAGTATCATGATAATATCACAGATTGTCTGGAAATCTTGAAATTCGCGTTGGATGCGTTACTATAAGGGGGCGCTGGCGTCAATCATATTGAAATGTAAGCGCTTCGTCAGTCAAAGTTCAAATGAGTATATTGATTTTGCTTTAAAATGTAGTCTTATACCAAACTCTTTCTCTTACGTTTCATTTTTCACTATAACTATAGCTTTGCTATTATCCATTTCACACGATATCACTCTAGTAAATTCAACGGTATACTAATGATGATATTATTGACAATTTAATAGCCTAATTTCAATACTTGCGATACTAGGATCGTGATAGTAATATTGACAATGTAATATGCCCCTTTCATTAGGCGTGTAAGTGGAGTGTCCCAAATCCCCGTGTGAGTGGTTTAAAAGCGCTTCGCTTCGTATATATGCGGTACTTTCTACTGCAAAGCATTTCTTGATGTGTTTTCATGGGCAAAAATATACGCAGAGCACTGTATTTTTTCTATAAATAGTCGGTAAGTACTTACAATATATACTACATATATTACTTAATGATATGCATCTCCAGACTTCGGTTCAGTAATAGTAACTACAGACACAGACAGACATATTCATGCACAAACATGTTTAGTCTGACGAGTGGGAATAGAACCTGCGATCTAATGCGTATGTCATACTCGTACCGGCTAAAACTCCACGGTGGTCGCTATCTGCGCTTTAGAGGGGACAGGTTCTCATGCAGAATGCATGCGTAGGTACTCACACCTCTCCATGCGCGGCGCTAGATACCCATCTCGGGAGAAGTGTGATACCTCTCTCCAGCACCCTCACTGTGCTGTCGCACGATGGCCGTGATCATCGAGACCACGACGACCCATCATTCTCCTCCTTCCTTGGGGTCGCTTCTGGTCGCTCACGGCCTCCGCCCCAATTCCTCACGACTACAAAAAACTTCGTTTAGACGCTTTTTACAACATCTAATCCCTACATCAACCAACTGTCGGAAAACTAAAATAATTTAACTGTACCCTACTGTGATTTCATAGTTATAAAAAAACCTGCATTGTTACACGTAGCTCGGTGTATTTTATCGCAGCATACATTTGTCATTCTCTCTTATCTAGGTAATGGAGTGCTATTAGGGACCTGCGCTAAACTCGCGAACAATGTCAAACCGTGAGTAACATTTTTTCTGTGCCTACAGTATCTATTGGTAACAATCCAAATAATTTTGAGACCAATTTTGAAATCCCTTTTTGTCTTATACCCAAATCAATTATCTGACAGTCAGTGATATTTTAAAATAACCCACCCCTGAGAAGCAATAATGCGGTGCAGGTGGATCCTATTGAATATAATATGTACTAAATAAAATTATATAATCTATGTTTGGAACATAAAAATATCAACATTTATTTAATTTGCATAAATGTAACCTACATTTATGCAAATTAAATAAATAATAAAATATATTCATAAAATTAATATCACTTCCAACATTGGGACGCATCCCTACAGCTATTTGAAGGGTGCCTTTGATTAAAACCGATACCTACGTAAAATAACGGCTGCTAATAAGACCCCTATAGACCATTAGTAGCTGTAATACACTGCTATAAATTACGAGAGCAATAGATAACACTAACTTTTACCTACCTATAGTTTCTTAGTGTCGCTGTAATTTATCAAGCCATTACGTGCGCTGTGCAATTTTTGTTCTATTGGTATGTAACATAGCATTTTACTACGTCCTTTGTCCTAGTGCTTATTCCATATTACTACTACTTACTTAAGGTGATATTAAATCTCCGGCTGATGAGCCCTAATTACATTAGTACAGGTACATACTTAGCTGAATCTGTATCGTAAATCGATTAGGACAGCAAACAATTTTCTTATTGAGGCTTTTTAGCGGGAACTTTTTATTTTCATTAAATCGTGTATTTTGAGTTTTATTGAAAATTATCGGTGGTATTTTGTTTGAGTTTTTTTTACAGAAGATAAATGAAATGTTTGTGCAACTATAGGTAAGTACTTACCTATTTATTTTTCTTACATGAAGTTAAGATGATAGTTTATTTCGCCCACGTAAAACCAGACGGCTCTTGATCAATGATCTTTTCATCTTTTGATCCATTATATTATACCGATAGACGGACAACATCACTCGGTTTTGTTGAGTGGATTGAGTTAATACTCGATCGTGGGTGTAGACACTGAGTGTTTTGATAATATCGTCATTAATCTAATAAATAAATAAATATTCTGGGACTTTCTTCACACACGGTTACTTATCTGATTCCAAACTAAGCAGAGCTTGTACTATGGAAACCAGATAACTGATATTATATCTACTACATATACAACATTTTTTGTAAATTATACATACTTAAATAGATAATTACACCCAGACATAGAGCAAACAGATATGTTCATGCACACAAATATTTGTCCTGAATGGGAATGGCAGTTCGATCTGGGGCGTGGTAGGTAGAGTTAAGACCAAACGCGCCAACTGGCCTGTCTATCTATTTCATGAACTTTCTTTACAATTATTTACAACAAATACAGAAAATACAATCTAATAAAATATACCTCCCGCCGGCCCGGTTCCCTGAGGCCTCGATAAGTTTAGATGTGTATGTGCGAGCAAATCGGCGAGTCTCGGAACCCCAACGGTAGAGACCATTGGGGCCCGAGACTTGAGACTCTCTACCGCAAAAGGCAAAAACAAATAGTTTAGGCCAATATAATAGTAAGTAGCTTAATTAAAAAAATATTAATTCTACTTAGTAAAAATCATAAAATAAACACTTGTTTCTATTGATGAAATTGTTATTTTTAAACGGTATCCGGCTATCATTGTCTGGAGCGTTATGATATGCATCTTCCGAACTTGTTCCAAGTAAGTATAAGCATACATATAATAAGACAGATAGAGCAAGCGCTCTATCTGTCTTATTATATGTGATGGTTTAAAAAAAGTCTTGTAATATTCAGCTTTTAAGGTAGCTTCGCACCCCGGCTGTTTCTGTTATATGGCATAAGAGAGAGAGATATGTTTAAAATCTGAGTTTGACAAGACTTTCTTTAAACTGTCTCACGTAATGTGTGAATGAACACACCAAATGAGCAGTTATGAGGCCGGTCATCTCAAATAATAGTCCGTCCAGTAACTTCAGTCCAATACCATCAGTAAATAAGTAATATTTACCAGCGCCATAAAAGGATTTTCGTCAAAAAAGGAATCAGTAATAAAAGACGTAATACGGTAATATTCAGGGAGTCAGTAAAGCGAAATTGGTTCCAATATCTGAAATCGATTAGATTCATGTAAACAACGTGAAGGATACGGGATTTTCAGTGGTAAATATTTATACGATATGTATTCTGTTGTTCTGTACTTTCTGTTATTTCCCTTGCGCAGGAAATTTGCATCTGAAAAAGATATATTGTGTTATAAGTGACGTAGGTTGATATCTAAGGGGTTTATCCTAATGCTTTACGTAAGGTAACGCCAAGTTCGTATATTCTGTTTTATTTTAAGCGACAAAAACCTGCAAATATAACAGATACAGATGATACTTAACGAAAAGCGAGACTAAACAATCATTACACAGCCTGCGTTGGCGACCGCGGTGGCGGCCAGTTGCATTTTCTTACAACACTTTCTAAGTTAGCCATTTTGACTAACGTTCGATCGTAGCACAAACACCACAGCGGACGGTGCGGCGCTTCAACATGTTCACGGTATTATGCACGCATCGCATGAATAATACCATAGAATAAATAATATACTACGTACAAATAATACTAATCCGTTTGTTTGATGCGATGGGGCCGCCACTGTGACTGGGGTGTATGTTCTTATAAATAATTTAGTGCGAGTTTATAATTTAATACCTATCCTTTTATGGTTGTTACCAAAGATATCTATATAATTTTATGAAGGTACCATTTAAAAATTACACAT
Organism: Tethea ocularis; assembly: GCA_963555595.1. Classification (NCBI taxonomy): domain Eukaryota; kingdom Metazoa; phylum Arthropoda; class Insecta; order Lepidoptera; family Drepanidae; genus Tethea; species Tethea ocularis. Next base: position 3,768,140 of record OY741972.1, on the reverse strand, counting down.
AAATGTTTATTTAACTGTATATTAACCGTTTATTACCGAAAAAAAGGTAATCAGACTTTTTGGTTGCGTCTGTGCGGTTAAAGCGACCATAAAGCACACTCAATGACCCATTTGCCATCATCTATGGCATGATATGAAGTCACAGCCACATTTATTGCCCTCCCGAGTCCTATCCAGACCAATTTTATTACTCTGACACGATCAAATGGGCAAATTATTCCAATTCTCACTTACTTACAAATAGCTAATACTACTATTTACATACTAAACCATGTTTTTGATATGTTTTTTTATTCGCATTTTTTTAAAGACATGTATTTTAACAAACAACAGACAAACTAGTATTTTATAATTTTATATAAGACGATATACTGTAATGTTAGGATTTACATAGTAGGTTGTGAGGAATACCTAGCAAAATCTGCGGTAACACTCTCTTTCGTCAAGGGTAATAAAGGTAGGCTTCCGAGACTCGCAGCTCGCGGCTGACGCGCGCGGCCATAATCAACATACGCGAGCCTCGGACTTGTACCTTAGCTGTATGAATCCAATTTAAAGGCGGCTACATAAGACTTACTTTACGATACGCAAGGAGATAATTAACCCTATTATATAATTATTAAATTAAAATATAAGTTAATACACAAACGTAATAAATTTTAACCAGTTGAAGAGTTCCACACGCGAGCAAGTGAGAAAACTTGGAAACAATTTCAGGATTCAATTCAATTCAATTTCAGGAACAATTCCACAACACGCGAGATTTGCGTGAAAATTGCTTCACTCCTCTGTTAAACTCCATTAAATATGATTTCGCATGTTTCAAAGCAGTTAAAGATCCTTCGAAGACACCTCAGTGAGTTCGCGCTTGTTCGTTACAAAGAAAAGCTTTGAAAAGCTAAGATATAATGCTTGTCACTGAAATGTGGATTTGTTTTGTTCTCTTTTTGTATGAAATAAACAGTGAAAGATAATATGTCAGAGTAATTATTGAGGACATTATATGAGATTTGACACAATGTAGGTACCTACCTAATATATGTTATTAACTTTAATTTAACCTACATTACTATTTTACGGGATTAGCGCTTAGCTCATAATTATAACTGTTTATAAAGCAAATGCAAATGTAATGAGAAAGCTAGTCCAGCTTTCTTATTTATATACTAGTTATTGTTAGAGTTAGGATTCTAATTGATAAAACGGATTAATTTAAATACGAATATGAAGGAGAACTTAATTAAAATACGAAATTGTATATATACGAAATTCGATTACGTAATATTTATTATTTATTGGTAAGTATACACAACCTGGATGGTATAGATGATAAAGCGAAAACGATAAGTATCAAGTTACCAAACGACAAAAAACATTACAATAGAATCGATTATCATATCGCTGAATCGGAATTCGATAGGCATGAACAGATGTGAAAGCACCTTTTAGACATTTTATGAGGTAGTAGAGCAATGAATAATACAATATTGACGATTATAGTAAAGTTGAATATTCTTTTTGGTTAGGTATTTTTATCTTCATTATGTCTGTAGAATCTAAAAGAATTTATAATTTTATTTGACCTAACAATTGTAGTGGGAGGAAAATGAGATCGACATGCAAAGATATCATATAAATATCTAGATTATTTTGCAAAGGATGACAGCGGCGCGAAGATAAGCTTCAAACGGCCTAAGATTCAAATATAGTAGACTTCTCCAAACTACTAGAATTGAATTGAGAGTTTAATCAAAAGGTCAAGAAGGTATGTCAGTTCAACTTTATGAAGATCCTCTTAAGAAGTTAAGAGGTTCTCTGGAGTTTAAAATACTCCCTGTATTGTCTCCCAGACACAGTGGGAATCCTAAACTAACGAAGCGAGTTTGTTATTAAGTACGTCTCAACAGCATAACGAATCATAATGAAATTTGGTACTCAGATAAATGTATGCCATGAAGAGGGACGGCTTTTGAAAAATAACACTCAATGACAAAAAAATATAACCTCCCTATAACATTTTTGTGTAAATACGTTGTTCTGTTACTGAGCTAATCGTTACAAACATACATACTTTAGTAATTCTATGTGAAGATGTTTGTTACTCTTTGACACAAAAACTACAGAACTGAAACCTGGTGTATAAATAGATCATACCTTAGAATAACATATAGGCTACTTTTTATCACAGGAAAACATGAAATCCCTCGGGGATGCGGGTAAAACCGCGTGGCGGAATCTTGTATAATGCTACTAATATAATAAATGCGAAAGTGAATTTGTTACATTGTTACATTTTTATGCCTAAATTACTAAACCAATCGCGATGAAAATTGGCACGCAGTTAGCCTAACATATGGAGAAGGACGTAGGACACTTTTTATCCCGGAAACACATGTGGAGGACAGCTATTTAAAAGATGATTGCATGTAATATTCCCAGTGACGTTTAAATGCAATATGTAGAACAATAAAGTCCACTAAACTCAAGCGGAAGCTATTTCTCAATAAGCATTCTGGTATGCGAACATTGTAGTTTAGACATTAGCAAGTATTTGAACACTCGTATATCAACTGTGGAGTAGGTACTTACCCCTCTAATTGTTGTTGTTATTCACTCAACCCTTTATACTACTGAGTAAGTACCTGGTTTCTCTTTTTTTTTCACATCCACAATATGCAAGCAACAAATACATTTTATTGAAGTAGCTTAATGCGTATTGGTAAAAAGTCTATGGCGAGTTAAGTCATATATTTGAAACGGTATTGATAGCACGACATAAAAGCTTCTTTATGAAAATGTCTTCATTACCCGGTCTATTGATAGTATAATAATTTAATCGCTTTGTTAAGCACTAAAAGTAAAATATTTTCAAATGTCTCCCTCGGCATTAGAATATGTTCATTTTTCATACGTCTCCGTAACTCCACTCCGGGGAATCTCGACTCTGGTTTCGATATAGAAATTATCATAAAATGGCAACGTAAAATCGCTTCAGACGATGCCCTCGGCAAGCACGAAGTGACTTCGTGTGCATTTGGCTTAAAGTTTATTTACCTGCAGTAAAGGTAGAAGCTGTATCTAGAATAGGTACTGGAAATAAACTTTGTAAGTCTTCCATAATCCAGTCTGTATAAATAAAGATCTTTGTATATCACAAAGTGCCAACTCTATGCTAAGAATGTTCATTCATTTCTTTCATCATCAGTTTATTTCAACCACACCTCCCATTAAAATTATATTGATTGAACATGCAGTTTTGCTAATATGCTTTTTCCATGTAAGATCATGAAGGCCGTATTTTTTAAATATGTTCGTTCTTAACATCTTTTATTTATGTCCATAATTTATGAAATATTTAGGTCGTTTTGGTAACATCGTACCCTTTTCTCGGTCAATCAATATAATCCGCCTGAATTTTGGCGCTTCATCAAATCTTTTAGGTCGTGTATTTAAATTGTTTACGTCCCGAAAAATAATAATGTTTCTATACTCGGATTTTATAACCAAGGTTAATATTGATTTACGGTTTTAGGTAAGTACTTTGAATTTCTTGAGTGGTGTGCTAATTTGTATTGACCTCAAACTTAAATTCATTTCGTAAAAGGCACATGATGGAAAGTGGAATTGTTCCACCAATAAGATTTGAAAACGTACCTAATAAAATAACGTATGTAGTATCTATGATCTTTTAAAATTACACAATAAAACAAAACTCCAAAACTACCAGTTCTTATATATTATTCAATGTGATGCTTCGCCGTGCACGCAAATTCAACGGGATCTTTGCTTGTAATGGTCCAGTAATGTTTCTTATAAAAGTCAGCGAATAGAAACACGAATAGCGTTAAGTTTGCCAGTCCTATCCAGTAGGTGCTCTTTTGCATGGGACACTGGCTCGTGTACGTTTGAATTACCACGTGGGCAAATATTAGTACAAACTGCAACTGGTAATCAAAAAAAAAATATTACATCAGTAAGAGATAATAAATATTACATATTATTTCAATTTTAAGGCAATGATAGCTCAGTGGTAGGACGAAGGTCATGGGGTCGAATCCTACATTGATCTTCAGCTATAGCTGAAGGAAAACATCGTGAGGATACCGTAGCACCGTGGCAGAGTATTTTTAGTACCCCCCTGACTGTAAGTTGAAAATCTTCCACCGGCGTGTTACATAATAGCTGCAGAGAACTTCCTTTCTAGGTTTTGTGTGCTTAACACGTCATCACTGACCATAGTGAGATTGTGGATAAAGACAGGCCGATATGATATGTATATAAATTAGTACGCAGATTTACACATATATTAATTAAGAAGCTATTGCTATCATGTATATAATGTGTAGGTACATACCAACTGCATCATGGTAACATACTTCTTCCACCACAAATACTTGGTGAATCTTGGACCCAATGCAGCTATTCCATAATATGTATACATAACAGTATGTATTGAACAATTCATGACAGCCATGAAAGCCCAGTGGTCTGAGGGGTCGTATTTCAAACATAACCACGTGATAATCACCATGAAAACATGATGGTAGACGTGCAGAAATGTTATCTGGTTCCTTTTCTTTCGGAGGACGAAAAAAATGGTGTCCCATAAGTCCATTACCTTTGTTACCATGTACTTCCAATATAACACTGCGATTGTCTGAAAGGAGTAAGATTAGTTTATATTTTTGTTATGTATAAAATAAAGTAACATTTTGTGAGTTATTTTTATCATTATAACTAGTTTACAGCCCTGCGGTTTCACGATTCCCTATTTTACTCCTACTTAGTGGCCACATTTTTAAAATCTTTTCATAGCGGATGCCTTCATCATAATAGCTATCTGTGTGCCAAATTGCGAGCCGATCCGTCCTGGGTGGCTAAAGCGGCCGCTCGAGCAATATTGCTATGCAATTCATATCTTGAATTTACAGCAGAGCCAAACATTTTTTTTAAATATTTTTTGGTGAAAATGCAAATCATTTTAATTAATTAATTTACAATTTAGACAAATTACACCATAATCTGCTGTAGATTCGAGGTATGAATTGCATAGCAATATTGTTCGAGCGGCCGTTTAACCCACCTGTGGGTTGAAAATATCGTAATGTAATACTGGACGCGACTGGTCTAGTAGCCTCTGCTGGCTAACACCTTTCTGTACATTAAAAAAAAACTTTAGAGTATAGTTGTTCTTGGTACAGTTGTGGTCGTGGGTAGAATTTCTATGTGTGAACACATCTGTTTTTCTGTGTCATAAAGAGGTACAACTCAACCTAAGTACCTAATTCAAAATATAAATGTAAATCTCAGTTATTTGGTCTCCATAGTTGGATCAGGTGGCCGTGCGTGAATAATATACATGGAAATTGATTTATTAATTATTTGTCATCTTCAAAATCTCGTAAATTATTCCTATTCTTCCTTAGAACAAAGCATACAGAATATACTAAAGGGCATAAACATATAAACAAGTACATACTAATAGCGTATCTTCGTCGTATTCACAACTTCTTGGAAACAAACCCATGACAAGTATATAGGATAGGAACTGGAACAAAAGACATCTAAATAGGCGTAACTGTGAACCAATTAAAATATGATTTACGTTGGAAAGAAAAGTGCAAGTCCCATTTTGAAGTTCCCCTCAAAAACGCCGTTTCATTAATGAGAAGTTTGTTTTGCCTCACTCTTTACTACCTTCAATAGGCAGAAAGGGACAAGTGATATACCTTGTTATGGTCCAAGTATTTCAAACAGCGTTCATTGTAATAGACCTAAAATGTGGACATATCAAATGATTTATGATGTACTGACACGAATTCTATTGAAAACGTACCTTATACGCTAAAATACCCGAATTTACAACTTTGATTGCGTTGTAAATTATGAGAAAGCCTTTCATGTGGAATGGGCCTCGAATCTCCATTATCGCTGGTCCTACCTTTAGCACAAACATCAGATATGTTAACAAAATGAATCCGAGATCGCTTGAATTCATCAATGGCCATTTCTCTACGTAGTTTACTGAAATAAAATAAAATATTTGTATACTAGGTGTTTCCCGATAAAAAGTAGCCTATGTCTTTTTCCATAGCATAGGGTATCTACGTGCCAAATTTCAACGCAATAGGTTCAGTAGCATGAAAAAGTAACAAACAAACAACGTTCGCATTTATTAAAATAGTATTATGGATATTTTATTTTTAAATAACCGCCTGTTTATTTGAAAAAAGTGTATATATGCACCAATAGAATCACATCATTTGTAAATGAAGTCATTCTCTTGGTGCATAAAAACACATTTCTCGCAGCGCAGCTTAGCTCATCTCTGCTGGATGCGCAGCCTTATGTTATTAACAATACAGTATACAGGTTTTTGCATAAAACTGAAATAGAATATTCTATTTAACTGCAACTGGCGCATGCAGAGATAATGCACAAAAGAGCGCAACAAGGGCACGTCACTTTCCTAAGTATACTCTTATTACATACCTATATAATCTATTATATAAAAGAGTAGCGGTTTTTTGGGTAAACATCCTCCTGCCCACACCGCTGAACCGATTAATGTGAAATTTGGCATGTGCATAGATTTTGTCACGTAGACCCCATTTAAGAAGCGATTTTTCGAAATTCCTTTCCGCAGCGGTGGAAACGGGCCCTTTGTGCGATTTTAAGAATCTTAATATCTCTGGAACCTTAGAGTCTAGAAGTCTGAAATTTTTAATGTAGCTTTTTTAGTAAAAAATATTAGATATGGGTGCGAGCGTTTCTCAAACTTTTGTATATGGGAGGAAAATTTAAAAAAATAAGGGATATTCTTTGTTTCCGTTAAACCTTGATAACTTTGTGAGTTTGAATGCTACAAACAAAAAATTTATAGTGTAGGTAGTTTAATAATACTGCTAAAATGTATTTTCGGCATTTCTCAAACTTTTTTTTTTCGAGGAAGATATTACCGATGGAAATTATGCATTTTTCAAACTCTTATATCTCTGCAATGGCTGAAGATAGGCAAATGAAATTTCGTATACGCATTATGCTATAAAAATACTACAAATTTCAACTTGGTGTTTGTCAAAGTTTTGCCCATAGACAAAGTAAAAATGTCGAAAATTTACTTTTAGCATCCTGTTTTTCTCAGTTAATATTCATAGCAGAAGCTTGATTTTTGGAATATAAGCTTTCTACAGTATTTGTTTCGAAATTTACTATCAAGTTTCTCAAACTTTTCATGCGGCATAAAGTTATAAAGGGTGAATTAACCAATTTTTCACTTTAATATTTTTGTAATGGCTCAAGCTAGGGACCTTACATTTGGAATATAAACTATTCAATACAATTGCAATAATATTCAAACCAGTGTTTCTCAAATTTTTCATAGTTGTCAATTTTAGGACACCTTAAATTATTTTCTATGAATCTGAATAACGCAAGAACTATTGAACTAAGAAGCATGATTTTTTGGAAATAAGCTACCTATAGCAAGCACTATAAGAATCCTAAAGCGTTTTGCAATACTATTTAGTAATGAAATGTTATAGAGGGTGGAAAATTTTATTTTGTCTCCTTAATATTTTTGCAATTAGTTGAGCTAGGGATCTAAAATTTTGGGTGTAAACCATGTTACACAAATTTAACAACATGCAAATCAATAATTTTATTTTTTTTAATCATAGACAATTTTATGAACTTTTTAATTTTTTTTATCAACCTGTATAACTCATGATATGTTCAAATAAGAAGCATGTTTTTTTGGAAATAAGCTACCTATAGCAAGCACTATAAGAATCCTAAATCATTTTGCACTACTATTTAGCAATGAAATGTTATAGAGGACGGAAAATTGTATTTTGGCCCCTTAATATTTTTGCAATTACTTGAGCTAGGGATCTAAAATTTTGGTTGTAGACCATGTAACATATTTGTAACAACATGCACATCAATAATTTCAAACTATTTAATCATAGACAATTTTATGACATTTTTAATTTTTTTTCATCAACCTGTATAACGCTTTTCCTATTCATTTAACAACCACGAATTTCTGGTTATAAGCTACCCATAGCAAGCACTATAAGAATCCTAAAGCATTTTGTAATACTATTTAGCAATGCAATGTTATAGAGGGTGAAATATTTCATTTTTGCCCTTTAATATTTTTGCAATTACTTGAGCAAATGATCCAAAATTTTGAATAAAGACTAATTAACACAAATGTAACAACATAGAAATCAAAATTATTCTAAATTTTAGTCATAGATATTTATATCATTTTTAAAAAAAGTTCATCAGACTGTAATAAGGCTACGCTATTCATATAAGTACCATTTTTTATGAATTTAAGCTATCCCATAGCAAGCATTGTTTAAAGCACACTGAGAACCCTTCCACTCACAGTATTGTTCAACTTTCATGCCAAAATAAAGTAATAAACCTTATAGGTATTTTTCTTCAATATTTCAAACAAGTGATCTAAAATTTCTAAAATTATAGCATTTAGTCTATATAAAATAACTAGCTGTTCCCTCGCGTTCTCGGGATTAAAAGTAGCCTATAACCTTTAAAAGAGTATTTGTTTCTATGAAATCCGTAATAGGTATCTACAACAATTCAACTTAAAAATATTAAACGCAGAAAAGCAGTTTATCATCAAACTAATTACGTATAATTCACGAATAATTCAGGTGAAGTCGTGCATAGTTCGGTTCTTTTCGGTATTGCTCGGGTTACATCGGGCGATCGCTGTCATCCATTACCATACCGCGCTATACATGATTCCCGCTTAGCGTTTTTTTTATTATTGCTCGGCTCTGAAGGATCGTAGCGTGATTTAGCTTATAACCATTCTTAATAATTGGGCTTTCAATTGCAAAAAGATTTTTCCAAATCCGAATGGTAGATCCAGTGATTAGCGCTTTCAAACAAACAAACTCTTCAGATTTATTATTAGTATAGATAGATAGATTAATCATGGATAGGTTTATGTTGGTAATTCTTGACATCTGTATCAATCTGTATTGTATGTTGGTAGTTCATGACAATTTTTCATCAATCTGTATTGTATCATTGAGACAATCATTTTAGAAACTGTCCTTAGTTTCTCACAAGTCCTGAAATAAAAATACCTATTTTACCTACTTATCTCCGGGTTTACCGCTCTGCCAATTTTCATTAAACACTGTTTCAACGTTTAGAAAGAAAGAAGAAAGAAAAAAACTATCTCTTTCATGCCGAAGCTTATAAAAAAGAAACAATATCGAACACATAATGAATTCAATATACCTACAAATTTAATAAAAAAAAATAAGAAGGCTGTATGGTTCTGAACCTTTGACTGTTTTTTTTTACATAACAAAAACTTAGGTAAGCTACATCATGGATTGTAATTTTTAACCAGTGTTTAGACGTGAAAACTGAACTCCACATGCAAAATATATTTAGGTATGTAGCATTCAATCGTCACAGAACAACTATACCTACATGTCCCTGGATATTTACTAACCTAAAAGTTTCCTCTAGGAACCTGAACCTAAGAAGATACCTATCTTTGAAAAGCGCTTCATAATCTGTACTGTGGTTCTCAAGGTATGAGAATATACTAACGGACAAATTGACCTACATATTATTTGGTTGGGTAAATTGAGAACGGGGTGTTCATGAAATCTAATGCGGGTGAAACCGCTGGGCGAAAGCTAGTAATATATATAAGTATTAAGGCCTTGTTTACCATGAATAAAAATATTAGCAGGTAAATTTCATAATATCTCATAATGCCGGTCCTCTACCAAACTTGGAGTAGGTTTTTGGATGAAATTTGTAAGTGCTGATTTATTAAACCTCTAAGGCCTGTATTGGAAATTTTGCTAGGGTAACAATGTTTTGTCAGGATACCCGAAACTCCTTAACTTTCATTGATATATCTATAACAATTATTATAAAGAGGAAAAGTTTTGTTTGTTTGGATGTAAGTAGGAGGTAAAATCCGGTTCTGAAAATTCTATCACAAATAGGAAGCTACATTATCACTAAAGGCTACATTTCATTCTATTACGCATGTGAAATCACGTGGCAGAGCTAGTAATATCAACTCAAAACTTATTTATTTAGTATAGGCCTTGATAAAGCTCTTACGAACGTCGATGGTTACAATTATAACAATTGACTCTACCACCGGCTCGGAACACACTTAAACTGAGAAGATTCTGGTAAGAAACTCAGCAAGGCTTCTTTTTTTATGGATCTTTCTTTTACTATATAAATTATGATATCGCATTATCTAGTGCAAGAAAAAAACATATTAATCGATTCGTAGTATTTGTTGAATTGCTACGAACACGCTACGAACATACTACGAGACGCTGCAATGAAAATTAAAGATAGTTAAATGATAGTATGGCTTATTACGTATGGAATATAAAACATTCGCTCCATTGTGTGTGTCTCTAGTGTGTGTTAGTGACTCTTCTTGTAGTAAATATAATACATTGCCAAAATTTGGAGACGAAATTAAGTTTGGACTCATGACTGGCTTGGAGACATGTACATACAAAAAAATATGAAAGTAGAAGTTTATTTCCATTTTTTGTGTAGCCCCGCCCGCTGAAGTAAAAGATAGGATTCAAGAATTACTTACGAATTCCGTTTGGTAGCTGTAAACTCATTTGAAAACACCATGTCATTATTTACAATTTGTATTGTTAATCATAATAACATTTATTTAAAATTGCGAAGCCACATTGCATGACACAACATAACTGGATGACATTCAAGTTATATTTACATTTTTTTGCAGGCCAGTATCAATAAAGATTAAAAAGTCTTGCTAAATAAATAAAGAACCGTTATTGTGTTATTTTTTTATAACAATTAATCTTTTAAAAAATCGAATTATAAAAAATTATATTTTTTTTTTATAATTATTAGCTGTCCCCCGCCTTCTCACCCGCATTGTCAGTATAATGGCGGCTCCAGATTAGTGCCGTGAATTCACGCGCGAATTCTCGCCATGAATTCACGGTACAAGTCGTGCCCTCCACATTCACGGGATGCTCACAGTCGTTCGTGAAACCCGCCGTGAAATGGACGTAGAAGCAGCTGCTGCAATAACTTTGTTTGCTGTGGCAACATATCACTATTTAGACGTCCAAAACAAGGGCACGGGCCGTGAATGTGGATGTGTACACGTGAACGCCGCGCGAAGGAGGCGCGAACCCTTTGTCGCGGGACAAAATACCGACTCTGATCGGGGAACAGACGTGAATGCGCGTGAACCCCGCGAAAACCGTCCACATTCTCGTTAACGGAGCTTCACGGCACTAGTGTGGAACCACCATAAAATGTAGCCATTAATGTGACATTCCATTTGTTACGGAGTTGAGCTGATACACACATACGCATAAACTTGCATTTATAATCTAAGTAGGATACACCAAGCTGCTCTTCAAAAATCTAGGATACAATGAAGAATCTCTATGAGTAGTTTTCTAACAGTTCAAGTATTCAATTTGACGCTAGACTGCTTTTGAAAAGGGATAATCGTTTATGGTGAAGGCTATTTTTTATATCAGAAAGGTTTGCGTTTGAATAGGTACTTACTTCATTTGAACAAAAGGTAAAATGGTACCTAAAACAATTTAAAAAAAAATGGACGCAATCATGCGCAGGATCGGACTGTACAGTAAGTAACATATCGGTTAATGTTTGGAGATAATTAATGTTCAACAGACTTGATTAAATTATTATTTAAGTATATTTTTATCAGTTCTATTAATTTACATTGTCACTATTCACCTTCCTGCTTCATTCTCTTTCTGTTTGATTCTATGACGATTCTATGACGTAATAAAGTAACGAATGTATATAAAACTGACTAACCTTCACGTAATAAGAAAAGAAAGAAAGAAAAAGTTCAAAATTTCTTCACCGCTATCACAGCCCAATTCGTTTTAGAACAACAAAGGTTATCATAGCACCGAAAATATTTCATACATTTGGCATAATCCAACCGTAAAAGGATGTAAATGTATCCATACTTCATGTTCACAGTTGGGTCCCCCATAAATATCCCGGTTAATACCGCAAATACGACGACAATGATGAGTAACTACGCATTTTCGGGTTTAAAACCGTGGTAAGGTTTATGTAATTGATTATGTTAAATTGAGATTATATTTTTTTATACCACAGCGTGATACAAATATTCATAGTAAATATGTAGCATTCGGACTTTTATTATTATGACGTCTCTAAAAGAAATTAGATCAAAAAAGGATAAATAAAAAATAACACATATTTATGGTTCGAGTTAAAACACAACAGTTATCAGGAAAAAAGGGTAAACAAGATGGGTTAATTTAAAACCTCATGGATTGGAAATTTCTTTAAAGCCTCTCAATGTTATCGGTACTTATTTATTATGTACCGCTATATATCGTGACACTGTTACAGTTATATGGGACGTAAACAAGATCTATTGACATTTATCTTTATTCAGCACATTTATTCCGTTATTGTAGTTATTTGTTACACTAACAGGCTCAATTGAAAGGCCCCCATGAATGATATTACCGTTTCACAACACTATTTCATAGTTGTCTCCAGAACTGTAAACAATTTTCTGGTTCATTTTATAAATGTACTTATTTACCTACTCTGTCTCATTGTGAACACATTTTTCCATCAAGCCTCCATAATTGTCCATGTAACTATATTAGATATAGGTATAGATATATAAAAGTAAAGTGTGACTTACTGACGGACTGACGGATCTATCAACGCACAGCTCAAACCACTGAACGGATCGGTAGTCTATATTATAGTCAAAATGTACATAAAATTTTTCAATTTTAGCAATATGTGTAGGTACTATAAGAAGGTAGTAATGTGCTTGTAAAGTCGAATGTGCAGTTCTTGTACAAATCCATGGGTTTCTAGGCACTAAGATAATGTAATCCTAATTTTAAGAAATATGTAATAAATAATATAAAATATACTAATAGTAGCGTGTTTGTCGCACATAACAGTTTTGAAAACATTAAACAAATATTTTACTCAAACATATTTTAAAGTCGACCTACATAGACCGAGTCGATTTCCCGACGAATAATAAATAAGTGCAAGCAAAGAAATGCACGCAATCTCCTTAACTATCTAACTTAATATAGATAAGTACCTACGAATGTAGGTCGGCGGTATCGATGCAAGTATTCCATTTGTGCCAGTCCTGACGGCCCCTTTCCATTGCCTAATGCAATTAATTAGGGTTAACACAAGTGAGTACTTTTTGTGTTCCTTATCTCCAGCTTTTCCAATTCAGGGCGTAAAGCTTTGATCGCGGTCCGAGTTAATGGAATCGTAAGCGGTTTTGTTTTTTCACATGCCTATAAATGGTTTCTTTGTTATAATGATATGCTTCGGGTTTAGTAGTTGGTAGATATTGAATGTTCAATGATGAGTACAATTCTGAAAATTTTGCTGCGCATTGAGGAGGAACACTATAGAGAATATATAAGTAATTAAGTATGTCATCGCATTGTTTACGTGTGACTACAGCACTATCACGAGATGGTTTTAATCATCACATCAGCATCAGTTCATACTGAATTAAATTCATCAATCGTCGAATGTTCAAAGAGGTCTCCTTTCGTCTTATTGAGGCTGGCTTATTGGGGAACTCTCGTAACAAGAGGGCTGGCATATATTTTGCTCAAAGAATTGCCATTGCCATCCAGTTAATCCAGCAATTCTCCAGTCTTCTTGGCACTCTCCTGGAGCCAAAACAATGAGATTTGTTTGTTTGATTTTATTTATAGTTAGTTTGGTAGTTTTATTTTGATTTATGTAGTTTCAGTTAATTCACAAATTAAAGTCTGTTTTGTAATGTTTTTTACAAAAATAAACAATTTAGTTTAGCGTAACAACTTGTAGGTAAATAAATATTGGACAAGTGTTCTTGTATTCGAATCACGCTTTCTATTTTTGAATGAAGGCCTATCTAAAGTCCTCTTGAGCTCGTTTCTATACGTCCTGCTAGTCATTGAAACCCGCTCTATTCAGGTCGTCGTGACCCTCTTCAGGTCCATTATCAAGCGATACTACAAAGGAAATTTACATAAATTGGGACGTCAATCTTCATTTATCACCAGCAAATGATTTTTACCCAGTTGACCTCACTTAACATTACCTATAACTTTCTAATTAAATGCTTTCTTTATCCGTAACACAATTAGATGATTAACCAGCTTCTAGAAGTAGTAATACTTCTCTCTAGAGAAGGGTGCCTTATTTGAGCTGTCGATAACAATATTCTTGCTTGGCATTGTAACAGGTCGGCATTGCAACACACGGCTTAGATATTGCTAATAGCGCTAGGTGACAGTATCCACTTAGCATTAGGTGGACCGCCTGCCTGCTTGTTGTCAACCTTCTGACATAATAAAACCTACTAATATTATGCATGCAAAAGTGTGTGCTTATTTATCACTAAACTCTCTTACTTTAAGTACCTATAGGATATTTTTTATCATGGAAGTTTCAAGGGAAAACTTAAGGTAGGCTTCCGAGGCTCGCGGCCGACGGCTGACGCGCGCGGCCATAGTCAATATAATGGGAATGTATGTAGCCAATTCCGTGCCTCGTGACTGACGCGCGCGGCCGACGCCATACATTTTCATAGGTTGACTATGGCCGCGTCAGCCGCGCGCAACTGTCGTCGGCCACGACCCTCGGACTAGTACCATAAAGGTCCCTCGGTAAGACAGGTAAAACCGTGTTATTCCTCGTGTGTACGTTTTCAGTGTTGCAATTCCAGAAAACAACTAAAGCTAACAGAAAACAATTGTAAAACACATTTTATTTCGTGCACCAAAATGATCACGAAAAACCAAAGTCAATATAAATCACGAAAAATATCGAAAAGCAATATTTTGAGCAAACATAACTAAACGAGAAAAAATTTCGCTGAAATCCTGGGGTATTACGAATTACAGTATGTAAACGGCTGCTTTTTTTTTCAATTTTGTGCAGAAATAAGCCCATAGCCACTTGTATCTCCAATCACGTCCTGAACAAAGGCAAACAATGTGGAAATAAAATTCACAAACTTATATTATTCCGCGAAGTCCATCAGATTTTCAACGGTCGAAGGAAAATATTAACTGAATTAGACTCATCTCGAATATAAATTTTTTGTTTGAATTTGTATAAGCGACAGTACTGAACCTATTAAAAGTCAGTCTTTGTCAGGAAATAGAAAGCACTGAGCTTTTATATGAGAAAGCAATGGAGTTTATTAAATTACCTTTTGTTCTCGTCTACTTATAATATACTCACAATCGCCCCGCGGTTTCTCCTGCTTTCCAGAAGAAAAGACTGTGAAGAAATAAATACTATTCGACAAGCTAGTTGGCCCATTTGGTTAAGACACCACCTATCACGCCGCTGGTCATGGGTTCGATTTCCATCCAGGACAAACATGTCTGTTTGTCCTGTGTCTGGGTGTAATTATCTATATAAGTATGTATTTATAAAATAGATATATTTATAAAATAGTATATCAGTTATCTGGTTTCCATAGTAAAATTGTGGAGATCCTTGGCCATTGTCCAGCTGTGGATGTCTTTCGGCTGACATGATGATAGTATAAGCTGTGCTTAATTTGGGATCGGATAACGGCATGTGAAGAATGTCCCAGAATATTTATTTATTTATATTTATTCGGTCGAACTCTTTAATCAATTTTATGATAGGTCTATGTCGTTTATATAAATTCAGTGTAAAAGGCATGGGGTTTTTTAAGAAGATGTGAAGGGATTATGGTAGGGTCAGCTACTCGCAAGTGATACCACTGGTGTTGCAATAGTCTATTGTGTATAGTAACCGCTTACCATCGTAGGCGGGCCATATGCTTGTTTGCTATCTTAGTAGTATAAAAAAAACATGATTATAAAATTAATTAAATTGCCTTCTTATTGTAATTGTGTTTGTTTAGATTTTTTTATTTCCTAATAGCTGACTCGCTAAACTTCAAGTATTATAATAAAATTTTAGTTCAAAATTTATACTTTTCGAACCATTTAAGTTAAATGTATATCCAAAGTTTCACAGTTTCCAACTTGTAGTTAAATGGTTGGCTGGTTCAAAACTTCAACCCGGAAGTTAGGTACCTACAGTTTGACAAGACACGAAACCTAAAGCCACTTTTGTAAGCAAACTTTATTGAATCTACATTTATAACTTAAGTTGAATCAAACCTATTTTATTTGAAACTGACTATCAGTTAAAAGATCGTCGAAAATTTATTTAGTTTTAGTGTAACTGTAACTTAGACAAATCATTTTTGCCAAACTTTAAGCCGACAATCTTTATTGTGTTTACAAATATTTATTGTTCTTAAAAATATTTGGTACGACTACTATAGACTAGGAACGAATACGATTTTTTGTAGGTTTTATTTCAAACTAGCCTTACATCCCACGGTTTCACCTGCGATTCGCTATTTTACCCCATTAGGGGATGATTTTTCAAAAATATTTTCTATGTTCAAAAGTTTTATACCATAATTAAACCTAATCCCTCTCAGTGGTCTGAGCTGATAGATTTAAAAACTGAAGTCGAAAAAAACCGAAATTATTTGTAAAATAATAAAACCGGCACGCAGGTAGATCATAATCTGGAACAACTTAGATGTAGGCATGAGATACTTTTTTTTACGAAAACTATTAGATTCTACGGGACCGTGAGTAAAACCGCGAAGTTTAGGTATTATAAATGGAGAAAAACACGTTTTTAATGTGATAAGGTATTAGCAAATTGATCAAATTTAAAATACCTACAGGTAATTTTTTTTTTTTAATGATAGGTAGGTAGCTATATCATAAAAAAATGTATGTATTTTTTATTATGAAAAACAACCGATGTTCAAATAGTTTCATTGCCCTTTTCCTTATAAATATTCCGTCTGTAATGTGTATTTAGAGTATGACGAACTGTCTGAAGGTTTTTCTCTTAATATCAAAAATAAAACCACGTTACGAGAATGAAAAATGAAGCTTTCGTGACTGCGCGGCGAGGATAAAGGGTTCCCTAAATGAATAGGCGGTTCCTCAACGTGTGTCTATGAAGAATTATTTATGGCATCCGAGCAATGACCTCCTAGGCAGAGATAAAATTTATGAGAACAAAACAAATCAAATATCTTTTCCAGAAGTATTTCTTCGTCATTAGTTTAAATCCTGAATATACATTTTTTGTAATTTTAAGGACGTTACTATTTATTAGCCTAATAAAGATTTATTTTTCTTTTCTTTTTGGTATCACACTTTGTGTATTTTGCGTGTCAAGTTGAGCATTTTATTTTATATTCTTTAAGTATTTTTATTTCAAAGCAAAATTGAAGTCATGTTATTAAATAATTTTCAAGGACACAAAACTTTTCACAGACTCTTTGAGACAACTTGGAAAGCCACTATATACACCATTTCCTTTAACTGCACTGGTGCACTTGTATTGTAATCTTTACTGAACAAAATACCACCGATAATATTCAATAAAACTCAAAATACACGATTTCATGAAAATAAAATGAAAACGCAAACGTTACTTCGCAAGTTCCCGGCTACAATCTTCGAGAAATGTAAAGTCAATATTCCATTTTCAGTTATTTTTTTGCAGGTTCATGTTTCAACTACGTAATCAAATATAACACACACAACAATAGGCATGGAAAATCGACCTTATTTACGTACAGTAAAATTTCTATGTGGGAATAACAAAAATAACTTATCAACTACACCCCACATGTAAAATAAAGGCAATCCTCTCCACTTCGAGTCTATTACATAAACAATATACAAGGCTTTATTTTCATTATTGCCAGTCCGTGAGCACCCTGAAACTATTTTATGTGTGGTTGTTGTATCACCCAATTCACAGTTTTGTTTTTTTGTTGTTGTTTTTCTTTTTTTAACATGGTTCTTAGCGCTCATGTCTTCGTGGTATCAAGTTCTACGCATGGAATGATAAGGGACCGTTTACTTTTAAGATGTAGATAGTCGTGTGATTAAATAACGCATATCCTAGTCAGTAGTCACCTCAACTTCGAGCGTGTTTTTCATGTCACGTAGACAGAACACGCCTATATGTACCTACTCATTATCTATGCACGTATCACGTATAGTGATAAAAATAAATATATGAGCTGAACGTGAAATGTAGTGCATTCTTTATCTAGGTATACTAATAGGTATTATAAAGAGGTAAAGTTTGTTCGTTATCTCCGGAGCTCTTGATCCGATTTAAAAAAATCTTTCATTAATAGGAAGCTAAATTATCCCCGAGAGTTATAGGCTACTTTTATCTCAGGAATGACGGTGAAACCACAGGATACCGCTAGTCTTTATATTCTTTATTTAAGTTTTTTTAGTTTTTTTTACTATGGAATTGGCAAGTGATGCGTCCGAAAGAAAGAACATAATGCCTGGAATCTAGCTGCTAGAACAAAGTGGTAGCCAGCGCATTTTAGGATTCCAACGCGTTGTGTTCGGGTACCTACTACATTTCATCATCTTACGCGCTACCTAATTTAATGGTAGGTACTTTGAGCCTAAGAAATACAAATCATGTGTTAATTTCTAGACTCCATCTTACTAGGTTTAGTTTAGAAATTAGAACCCGGAGATTGTTGGACGGTGAGGCAGATGGATAGGGCTGGTATAACAATAGGGTTGCGTTGGGACCACAATGGACAAAGCTCCTGTGTTAAATCAAGGAAAATACTAATCACGAGGTATAATATGTTCATGGATATATGTCTCTTAAGTACTCATTAAATCTATTATTTTAATTTAATTTGTATTTTACTCTAAAATATATTTTTGTTTATGGTACCTATATTTCAGTGGCACTGAGCCGAAAGGGAACTGAAATGTAGGAAAGAAATATTGGGAAATTGAAATATTGGAGGTTATATAGTAAAAAAAAATATTTTATATATTTAAAGCATTCCTCAATTCTAGTCTATACCTATATTCTCTTGGAGCGTTAATTGATTATTGGTTTCGGTGAAACATAGACACAATAAACAACGATAATAAGAAATCATTCAGAGCGTAACTGAAGGGGATGTGGTACGGTCGACTGGGCATGTAACCCAGTTTTATCTTTATTTTATATACATGTCACCAAATAGAATTGGCATTGTTTGACATCACAGATTATTTCTTTATTTTGGAGGTTTTAGTATCGTTACAATAGATACATTCTATGTAGATGGATTCGGTTTTGGCCTGTCCACGGTAAAGGTTGATAGTTTTAGTTTTGTTGTAATATCAGTCGTTGGAGGAGGAGGAGGCTCTAGTGCAAACCTCGGACAGGGAAACGTGAAGTAGGAAGCACTTTGACACGACAGATGATCTGAAGAAGTTGGCAGGATAAATGAATAAGACGGAGAACCAGAAGGAGTGGGCGCGCCTTGGGAGGTCTAGGTAGAGTCTATAAAAAAAATCAGGCAGTATCTTAAGGCTAGATGTCAGTCTGAAACCAAATGTATAATAGTAGCCCCAATTAATCTTCTTGTAATTATCAATCGTCTCCAATTTAGGGTCACAATTACATACTAGATTCGGTATATTTGTTCATTAGACGATAGTCATGCAAATGATATGCTAATAGTCTTAGTCCGCGCGGCTATTATTGTTAGACCCTTCGAGAGATGCCCTTTAATTTGTAAATGATTCTACAATGCTAATGTTAAGTTTGTGGTGTGTCAATTATGTACTATAGGTTTTGTTCTGTTAACTTGCATTGTAGGTTTTATTACAAAAAATGTAGAATATAAAAAGAATGTGATTGTTTTATTGGAAACACTAGTTTAAATTAAATATGCATAAACATCAGCAACAAAAATACTTTATGCCTGAATCGAGTAGCTTGATTACACCCGTTTTACAAATTGTATTATTTCATATAAATTATGAGAGAAAGTTTTTGTTTTTCATTGCTAAAGGCCATTATGGTTTTATTAAAAAAGTTTGGTAATTTTTTAACATGAAAGTGATTTCTGATAACTTTCTACGTAGGGTTGTTTACAAAACGTTTCTTTAGTATACTTTGTTTTATTGTAGTTTTTTATTTATAATTAGGGCGACAACTTATTACGAACTTAAAAATTATTAGTTGCGGAACCTATAAAGTAAAAAAGAATTTCAGAAGTTGTTCTCCGCAGTTTCTCGTACCACATTCAGGAGCTTTTTTTTATTATTATTCATTCATTCATTAAGTATTGTTGTTAGGTACTAATAGTACAAGCTCTGCTTAGTTTGGGATAACCGCGTGTGAAGAATGTCCCAGGATATTTTTTTTGTACGTAGTGAAAACAGTATTATGAAACACACATACAGTATTTTATTTTCTATAATATCTGTATAGTTTTTATAACTTGAATTAGTTTTTTTGTCATTTAAAACTGAAAAACGTGCACCTAATAGTACCTAAACTACCTATTTGCTAACGGTGGCAAGCGCTCGCCTTTTCACCAATTAGTAGATTCTTATAACACAAAATTTAGTTCTTTAGATATACTTTCAAACGGTATTAGTACTTTAAAAAAAATATCTAATTGATATTTTACATAAACCTATTGCCTTAAATTCCTGACGCCCGCCAGAAGGCACTCTGCTTTAATACATATTTTGTTCTAGACCCCGCATACTTATCTGTCGTCAGCTTTTTATTCT
The DNA here is from genome assembly GCA_963555595.1 of Tethea ocularis. NCBI lineage: Eukaryota > Metazoa > Arthropoda > Insecta > Lepidoptera > Drepanidae > Tethea > Tethea ocularis. The sequence continues at coordinate 3,747,405 of OY741972.1, read as the reverse complement.
AACAGAAGATAGAGAGAGAGATTTTCTAACAGAAAATTTCTTATTAAGTGCGACCGGTCGGCGGTAGTGTTATATTTATGTAACGCTTCAAACTGTACTTATTGTTCATACTACCGTTACCAGGACCGCTGATCCAGGCAGGACAACTGCAGATTCCCGCAAGATAGGAGATTTTACTTAGTTTGGGAGCCAAGAGGTTCCTGAAAAAAAAAAAAACAATATAAGGCTTACATTTCATAATAAAAGACAAAAAAACTGTGACAATGTAACAACTTCTACAAACATTTATTTTTCCAACCCGTTTGTGACTAAAATGTCAAATAGGTACATAATAGTATCTGTTACCCTTCAAGACAGAGATTTTTCATCAACAAATATTGTACCTCCGGTCTGTAGGTATACGGAATACGAAAGCAGGATGACCTGGGATCTGACATGTTACAACCTTTTTTACCACGCACTTAGATAAGCAATTACATATTTTATGCGGGGCTTCTAATATCTTTGTTCATGAGGATTTAGAAGCTTATATATATATAAAAATATGTAAGTTATATTTAACTAAAATTACCTATTTTACTAAATGTTTGGACTGGTGAATACGATAAATATGAAGAAGACCACCTATCTATCAGTCTTATAAAGTTCTAGGCTAAATAGAATTTAATTTATATTGTAATTATGTGTTATTTGGCATGGCATTATTATTTTTTATTTTCGGAATAATATAAGAGCTTTTTCTTTTCATTATCTCCAAAAAGCAATTCTATGTTTTCTGTGACACATTGTGTGATGTAGTGGCACTAATGCGTGCTGGTTACCAACAAACTGGTAACTGGACATTGAGCCTAAAATGATTATGCACAATATACCTATTTATTTAATGCGTAAAATATTGCCTATACTTGTGAATGTAACTGGCATTATACTATCATGAAATCTGGATTAATGTTATAATACAAGATTGTTAGATTGTTAGTAAAATTAATCATACTATTAACGAAAGTTTGAATTTTATTATTATATAAAGCTACAAATATCTAGCTATAGGATACGTTGTTTTTCAGGCGAAACTCTACAGTATGAAATCGCTACCTATCAATATTTTACATTACTAAACAAGTAAAATAATAGTTCTGTTATAACTAATTTTTTTGTTATACCTAACAATACAAGTTGTTTCCTCTCGGAAACTTCTGAGTTCTTTCAGAACATTGAAGATGTTCTCAAGAGGACAGCAACAAAAAAAAAATAATCGTCCGAAGAGCGTGCCCCGAGAGACCAGGATATACATCCATCATTCCTTTTGAGGTGCGCTCTCAGCTACACAATATAAAGATTCTTTTACATCGCGTGTTCCAACAAAAAATATTGTTATTATGAGAATTTTATCGTTTTATAACAACAATTTCTAGATTATATTATGTAAAACACAATGTGAACAAAGGAATCTGTAGATTTGTAACAATTTTCTTGAAATAATGTAAAATTTGACAGAAACTGTCCGCCTAATGGTCTGATTACGAAATTTGCAAATAATTTTGGTTCAGTAAATAGTGCATAGGTACTCGAACTTGTAGGTATTAGGCACAATCAAAAAGTATTGAAAAATACAGAGAGGTCAAAAATATGTGAAATTGAGCGTACCTATTTAAAACTTTAAATCCGATTAAAAAATATATTTTAACCAGTTATATTTTCTCTCCGGTTTAACGACGTCAAATTAAGTAAGTATTTAAATAACCGGTAAACTTTCAATTTATTTAGTAAGATAAGTGATCACTTTTAAAGGAAAAGTACTATCCTTAGGGAGAGCCGCTATGAAACAAGGGAAACAAGGGATGTGACATCTCTTTTTGACAGCTTTATGCTAAATAGCCGAAAATACATGTGATGTTTATACCGATGCTCACTATAGTTGCCCTATAAAAAGGTATCTGAATAATAATTTTGAGATTATAATGTTATAGCGTAATTGTGTTGTTTAAACTTAAATTCGGGTTTTTTTCCTATCTTTTTTCTTTACTTATATGGAAGAACGAGATGATAAAAGACTTTTGTTTCAAACTGAAACAAGTTATTTCCAAGTTAAGCTCTAGTTAATTAACTTATAGTTTACTAACTTCTGCCGCGGTTTTACCGGCGTTCCCGGGAGATGCTATCATATTCCAGGTTACAAAAGTATCCTATGTGTTATTCGAGGGAGTGTTTATAGTTTTTATCAAATCCGATGATCCGTATTGAAGCTGAGTGGTAAGAAATATACGTTCGCATTTATAATATTTGTTGGATTTTCCACCCAGTAGTTTCACTCACGTTTCCGTTTTGACTAAAAGTTAATTTATTTTAGCAATTTCATAGACAATCCTCAGAAGTACAACTATTGCATAAAATAAGTAGGATAAAAATGTTACACACAAGAAATAATAATGCAAGCAAAAAAATAGGTACATAGATATAATGAAGGTTCTAAAGTCTATTGAGCGTTGTTGTCAATGAGTATTTTTACGTGAAATGAAACAATTATTTATTAAATAAAGCATTATTGACGATGATAGAATATTTGTAATGAAATATTATATATTTTATTGGTTTTATTCATTTACTTTTTTTTTATTTATTTTTTTTATTCTATAATATACAATATTTACAACAAATATACAAACTATATATAAAAAAAATCCTCGAGGCGGCCGCTGCTGCCAATCAACGGCAAGGTTCCCAGAAGGCTGGCAGCGTTCCCTCTTTGTATGGCCAAGCTAACGCGGAAAAAGCTCCCCGCCCGTCGGTCACCTGTGACCTCAATTAATTTTGAATATAATGTTCATTGACTTATATTCTACCGATAGATTTTTTTATTCAGATTTGTAAACCATCTTAGATTATGAAGACTTTAGTTTCTCATGTTTAATAAAGTTGATTTTCTAAATAAATAAGAACCATGCGAATTTCATATTCAGTTTAACTTTTTGCCAACATGATACATTAGTAAAACTTACATAGAAAGAAAAGTTATGACAAATAAGTTAGATTAGTTTCGGCGGGCAATTTGGCACGCAGATTATCAATTTAAGATATATTACATTATATTGTCATGACTGTCAGAATAAGTAAATTAGAGAATATAAATAAAGTTTAACGTTTTATTATATGTATTGTTTAAATAGCATTTAGGTATTTAGTAAGTAAATACAATTATGTGTATAATAGTAATACCTATATAATAATATCTGCTACGGCGTAGACCTATTTCGTAGATCTGCTACGAATCACACCACAGTAGCCTCTGTGACAGTAGGTACCATTACATTCATCACAATAGCAAATTGTAGTAAATTTAGTCAATATCGATTAAGCTACTCGTATGTGGTGTTGTATAGCAACACTTTGAAGTCAGCGGTTGATTAATTGCGGAGCTCTCAAAGGGCGGAGCACATGATACCACTCTGATTGCTGTTGACCTCAAACAATTCTGCAATCTGCTAAGCTTGTGCTGAACGTAATATACTCTTGATATTTAAAGTTAAATAGGTACCATGGATTGCGGAACAATACACTGCGCTGTTCATTATGTATGATTATTTTTTCAACCTACAAAAATAATAAAGGAGCGGGTTCGCTGTTCAAGTATTTTATTTTCTGAAGTGTAAATACTGACCACAGAGTGGATTGCTTTAAATTCAGTCCGCAAAATTTTGACTCTGACGTAGGTAGGTATATTACTATTGTACGTTCTATACTTACAAAAATGTTTCGTTTCGCCAGATAAAGTAAAATGAGAGAGAGAAAATAATCAGTGAATTAACGTAACGTGTTGTGGTTAAGAAGGTACGTCAAAGTAAGATTACTAGTAGGTACGTCATATAAGAAGGCTATAAAGGCTAATCTGAATCGACAACTATACGTTTGGGGTTAGGTGGCAACAAAACTTTTACTAAGGTCTTCAAGATTCCGATTGCTCCATTACTCTCCGCTATGGAGGGTAAATGAAGTGAAACTACGATAAGTAAAGAAAATAAGATATTATGGCAGAGAAACATTCCAAACTTATACCGTAAACATGTACCAGGTTAACATAAAGCGCAAACAATAAATAATACACTATCGTTGTTCGGTTCAAAAAACAATTTATCGGGGGCCCATAAAACGACTTTTAGCTACAAAACTTATCTGACCAGCTTCGTAGGTTAAGCAACGAAGCCAGTAAACGCCCTTGGGGAGATCGTTCGACCAACTCCCGTGATTTACAACGCTTGTTACGTATAAAGTTACCATAGAACGTTCCTCTAGTGCCCTTTATTCACCAGAAATATGCGGGCAATATTGAATTAAACTTGCACAGTTGAAATGTACAATAGTTTCTGAAACTTTGCTCTTAAATATTCATTTGTGATTAGACCCCAGACTGTCTGGGTCTGCTGGAATATATTAAGAAATAAATGAACCGTAAAAATTAGACATTTTCTTTGCACAACTTTTTTTGTAATTTGTATCGTAAGTTTTAATTTATATTGACAGTAAAGATGGTTTCTTTTTTAAATTTGGAATGAAGTTATTTTTCCTCAGTATAAAAAATGCGGTTAGGTACTAAGAAGCTAATGCGATTTAAGGCGATGATAGTTCCGTGGTAGTGACGTCAAATGCCGAGATGAAGGTCGCGGGTTCGAATCCATCCTACAATGAGCGTGAGCTTTCGGTGAAGAAAAACATCGTGTGGAAACCGTAGCGTGGTGGTAGGGAAAACCCTACAAAGTATTGTTATACCCGCCTGGTTGGCTACCACTCTTAAGTTGAAAATCTGTCGCCAAGTACCTTTCGGTGTGTTCCTACAGCTGTACTTGAGAGCCAGTTCCCTTTTAGGCTTTGTTTGCTTACTACCATCGGCCACATTATCACTGAACAGGGTGAGATTGTGGTCAAACACAGACCTATAAGTGGTAAAAAAAGCTCTGAAATATAATGCCTGGCGGTTTACAGTTGGATAAGACTAATAGTATTGCGGGCATTGCGGCTGGTATCGCGTGAGAATTTCCATTATTACCAATGCCAAAGAAGGGTGATAAATTGGCAGTATGTTTATCTGATCGTCTGCAAAGCTTCAGCAACTTGACAAGAATTGAATTTCAGCAGTACGAACCCAACATTGGTTTCAAAAAGATAAAATCTCAAAGTATCCATTCATCCTGTAAGTATAGGTATATATACCGTATACGTTTTAGTGGCTTTGATTCTTGAAAAAGGTATGGGTAAAGGCGAAGTCAGACAGATATCTTAAAAAATAATGTGGTTTTTGAGGTATGAGGTACCTACTTATTCACTGATACATAAAGTCGACCTTTCAGTTCAGAGTCGCAAATCAAAAAGAAAACTTATGAAAAAGATATAAAAATTACTATTTGGCTGAGAAATTACCTCATAATCATAATGTACCTTTAATATAAACCTCGAGCTAGACTGACTAAATTCCTGGCAAATCAAGTCACTCAATGGCCACTTTGGTCGGGTCAAAAATATTTAATACGAATGAATGCCCACATTTATTACGAAGAAATTTAATCCTGAGGCCTTTACGTGAGAGGAAACTGAAAAATTTGGATTCAGCCCAACGGTTGGCCCAATATCGAGTTAGTACCGTATTGGTACGATTTCTTATCCTCATTTACTACAGTAAAAACTTTATTTGCTCATATTTCGTTCAAATTGTTTACTGAAATATTATTTACTTGTTCATTGCAAAAGAAAATATATTTAGTACGTATCTACCTCATATTACCCGTACTTATTTACAGGGATAAGCTTACATGCGTTTATTTATAAAAAAAAATGTTACTAACATATTTTCGTCTTTATAACCTGTGATTGTTGCAATAAATATTTTTGTATTTTGTATATATCTATAAGTAATCGAATACAATACGATTATTTGAATGAATTTGGTTCCGATCAATAGTATACTTATTGAAGAATAGTAAGGCGTAATCATAAAAAGCTTTATTTATTATTTACTACTTGTCCTCCGCGGTTTCACCTGGTTTCACCCGTGTTGCCATAAAGCTATCTGCGTGCTTTGAAAATAAGATTTCCATGTAGGTAATATAAAGTAGTTAAAGGTGACGTCACTGGCACGTCAACAATCTATAAAGTTGTGATGTAAGTGCCTACCGTTATGTGTCGTGATTGATGTGCGAGCTTTTATAACAAGATTTTTCACTATTACCTAGAATACTTTAGGATTTGGCCTACGCTCACATGAAAAATTCAACCTATATTTAACAAAATAGTACCTATATTTTTTAACTGTGATAGATAAGTAGGTTTACTTTTGTAGGCACGCGTCGTTATTCTTATTTTATCAAAATGTTTATCTTTTATACAGCCTAGAAAATTATAAAAAGCAGTGAGTAAAATAAATAGGCTCTTAACTTAATCTTTTTTATTATTTGCTACTGTCCCCACTTTAATATTATATATTAAGTTTATCCCTTAAATTTCGTCCAGCGAGAGGTTATGATGTCTGCGCGTTTCAGTGGAAATCGTCCGTCGTTCGACTTTTCAGTCTGTCGGGAAAAAACCTCTGTTGATCTTGACTGATGTTGCTCCTGTGGAGCTGGGGCGGCGCGCCGCGTGGGGGTAGGTGATTACTACCATTACTCTCAACTTTTTTATAACCTTATTAAATGTTGTCAGAATAGACTGAGATGCTTTTTATTACATCCATTGTTTGCCCGAATGGTGTTCCTCTATATAACTTTATATTATTTATTTTACTTGATCGTAAACTGTATTCTGGTGAACACGTTCACATTCGGCTGCGAAGTCTATGGAAGTCATTAATATATTTTTTTATGTCAACAGGTTGACAAGCAGGTTGATAGTCCACCTGATGGTAAGTGGTCACCGCCGCCTATGGACATTTGCTACACCAGAGAGATTGCCGATGTGTCGCCGACCGTGAAGAGATTTTTTCACATTTCGTAGCGCTGAGAGAAAACCATAATGGGGACCTCATTACAGACCTCATTACTTCATCACAAGGCGGCTGGAGGATATGAGGATGAGCTACACATTATCTTTAAGTATAATGCTATCTATATTTCTTTTTATAAATAAATCATTAAAAAAATATATTTAAACTTGCCTGAGGGGTGACGAGTATCCTAGACTAACGAAGAACGTCAAATACACGCTTAGATTACTCGATGTTTGATTAGAAAATATTTATCTCCGAAAATTAGTTTTATTTAAGAAGTTTAAACGAAAAATGTGTTTTTGATACGATGTCAAAGCCATGAATCGTTCAATTAAGCTGAAAGGCAAGTCGACACTGACACTGTAATTAAATATTAATATATACAATTTAACAATTATAGAATTATTGTATACCATTTATATCTCCTCTCTCCTATATCTTTCTAGTAATGTTGCTGTGCCTGATAGGGTACACAATGTATGTAATAGTACATAATTCCCACTAATTTATTTTATTTATCTACTGTTACTAAACAAACCATCTGTTTTTACCGTCGAGAATCTCACAATTTGCACGTAAAGTTAATTCACTATTATGAAATATAAGTTTAAGTAATATTATCTTGTGTATATTATATATAACGATTTAGTTAGAGAAACAGAGTTAAAAAAATCTATTTAGTTCGAGATTCTGGTATGGGAATGCTTAGAATATTAATGCTCTGGTCACATCTGCCCATTATACGGTGGGTGCGATAAATGAGTTCTCGATTGGAAGGCGCACATTATGTAAATAGCAGTGTTTTCTGGGCGGTTAAATTGATGACCGCATACTTGTCCCTTATCCAATTGGTAAATGTTATTTTCCAGTTATTATCTTGATAGGATAGCGTCTACTAAACTATCAAGATAGATAATTAATCATAATCGCCCTGTGAATTTTTATATTTATTGTTTTTAATACAATCGCCAATAAGAAATAAAAAGGTTTTAACTCCTGCTTAAATTTTTAATGAAATAAACTTTAATATTTTCGATTCCTCAAATATTTTATTTTGCTCTATTTTTTTTTATCCGACCAGCTTTTTTTCTAGACTTGCTTTAAATATTCCTAAAGGGGTAATTCTTTATATTTAGGTAGTATAGGTGAGAGCCAGATATGATCTCTATATACCTGGAATTCAATGTTTTTCATATGTACTTAGTTATGGGAACATGGCGTGCCATATTAGAATAGTTTATCTCTACGTTACAATATGTCAGCCCACATCACCTGGAACACGCTTAAAGGTAGGGTTTAGTAAGTAATTAATTTTGTCTAACTATTGTGTTACCGGACTTTTAGAAGTGAATAATGTGGGCTTATTAGATGGAAAAGATGTATTTTTGTTAGTAATGAATAACCCCAAAAGTTCTAGGACTGATTTCAAAAATTCTTCCGCCAGTAAAATATTATATTATCACTGAGTGACATAAGCTATATATAATTTAATTTTCAATAACAAAAACTTCTAAAATGTAACCCAAGGTTTACAAAAAATGCCAATAAAATTCCTTACATCACGTGGATCGCGGCATAGTAATGGCATATAGTAAATAATATACTACGGTAATGGTATATAAATGAATATATTATATTTCAAATTATTTATACAAATAATAACAAAATTTGTCACATTTTAGCGTATTTAATTAAAATTTTAATAAACAGTGTCTATTCAAATTGTAAGCATTATTATATAAACTTATCTAGTACTTTTAGACAGTAGATAAAACTTTATTGCTTTACTTCTGTAACTCTCATTATAAGAGTTGTTTTGTAAAAGTTATTCTAAATTAATAATACTGTAGGACACACAGACTTGAAGGATCGTCGTCACTAATAAAATTATTCGTCACTTTTCTCCCTATGGTACCTAAAACACACAGTGTGCGTTTTTATGTGTGAGTTTAAAATAAAAGATTTTAATTTATTTATAATCTACTTATTTTTAATAGGAGTTGTTATAGTCGTTGCAATTTGGTTATTATTAGAAAAATGCTTAACGCATCATTACACTCAGTCCTATCCAGACGATATAAGCTGAGCGATATTTATTTCCATCACACTTCATACAGTACAAAGAAAACAACTGTCGCAGACAGCATTGTTTCGGGACGTCTAGCTATTCTGGGCTCGAGAATCGGGCTATAAGTACTTAGGTATCCTGCCTGTGAGGTTAGACGCTAGCCGCTTAGTCAGGTATGTTTTAGTATTATTTATGATTATATATTTAGTTTATTAGGGTAAGTAGGGTTACAGAGAACCTAAATATGTCATAAGAAATTCGGATATAGTTAATTTTGAATATGAAGTTTATCAAAATTTATTTGCGTTTTCATAATTCGCTTTTGGAACTACCCAAAGTTTTTCAATATGTAGTAACAGGCACGCACAATGTCAAGTTATCAAGTTAACATGTCTTGAACTTTACTAAAATATGAATAAGAATACATTGTTTCACACAAAATCTTCATTATAAATTTAATAACCATGAATTTGTTAAAAATAACATTACAGTATTTGACTCATTTCTATTGTACTTTGTTTTATTGAAGAGTCATAAGTAAATCAATCAGAATACAATGTAGTTATAGTAAAAGAAATAAAATTCAAAATTTTGATAAGCCACTAATACAACACTTTCAATTCACATTCTCTTTACATATTCTATTATCAAGGTTCACTAATTTTATCGTTAACGAAAAGTCGCATTAAGATTCTAAAGTAAGATTTCTCTTTGTCCGCGCACAAACAGTAATTTAATTATAAGCATTTTATAATTAAATAGAACGAATGTTCATTCCGTATAACCATTGGGCCGAATACGAAGAATCTTTTTTGCTGTAGCGAGAAAGAATTTTTATACGAAAGAATTTCGGGTCCAAATATTTGTTATTAAGTTTTCGACGCCTTTTTCTTGGAAAAAAAGTGACGAACATGTCATACTCGTACGGAGAGCTTCTCTATGTCAGTATCTCTTTCCTCGTAATAAGTTAATTCAGTATTTTTTAGGCTTCCATCTTGTTTCTTTGGGCTCACTGTCGTCTCTGTCGGTTGGAGTAATTCTTACACTTTTAGTGTTGGACGTACCAACCCTAAAATACTTTTGTTACAACAGACTTAGGCACCTGTTTCACCGCCTAGGAGGAAGCGACTAGCTATCGACTATACTCGCCAAAAACGTACAAAGATGTAGGTATAGCAATAGTTATAGCAAGAATTCTGTCTCCACCAATTTGTCGCGGCGAGAGAAGCTATCAAAGAAAAATCTCGCTCAGCGACGCTTGCTTGAGTGGGAGGCAGAATACACACTGCTTGTTGATCGCCAACTCGTTTCTCGCTAATAGGGTAGTTTACTGACATATCAAATCAGCTACTTTTTAATAAATGTCAAAACAATAGTTTATATGGAAGTTTGTATGAAATACTAACCTAATGACGTCATAGTTTCACAGCATCAAATGATCTACTCTTAGTGATTCTACTGGTCATTAAAAATCATAAAAAGCATTAAATGTACAACATATTTGATGTTTCCGCGTGTTTTTAGATGTTTTATGCATTGGTTAGTGTTTGGTTATTTATTTTTGACTGTGTAAACTAGCCTATTGTCGGGTGTGGGACAGATGCCTTATAGTTTGCTCCGTCATACTGTGATCATACTTTATCTGCTTCGTAATCATTTATTTAAGGAAAATATACCTATGTGATGTTTTTTTGTTTATCAGGCAGCGTTGTCAATGACTCCTAAACTCAAAGATATATAAATGCGAAAAGGTCACCCATTTAGTTACATGTGGTAGTAATTATTACTAATGGGCATACTGTATAATTATTACTTACTAGCTTCCGAACCGTGGTTTCACCCGCGTTCCCGAGGAATCTTATGAGTTCCCATTAGTTTTATTTTAGTATAGATTAATATACAGTTTTAACATGTAAATAAAAATCATGTATTCCCAATTAAATATGTTGTAAGTTAATTTCTAGGTACTCTCATGTTACAAATGTATTATTTAGCAGGAAGATAAACATTTCGTTACGTGTAACTAAGCTGTAGATAAAACATGTACGAGGGTTTGAAAAATAGCTTGGGAGGAAGCGTCGACCCATCATGACATGCAGGATTACTGCACGGTACGCCCGCCTCGGATCCCGGACAATGGCGTCAGTTTGCGCATCACGCAAAGATTATCAAGATTCTATATATTACTTTGCGATACTTTCTGCTAGTTCATTGCTAAATTGCTATTATCATTACATGTTTTTTACATTGGATTTTCTCTAACTAGAGATAAATACAGTAATGCGGTAATTGTAATAATTACCGCATTACTGTATTTATCTCTAATGTAAAGATAAAAAAAGAATAGACACTAATGCTATTTCAAAATATTTCATCATCATCATGTCAGTGGAAAGACGTCCACTGCCGGACAAAGGCTTCCCCCAAGGATCTCCACGATAGCCGGTATTGCGCTACCCGCATCCAGCTTTTTCTCGCGTTTTCTTAATGTAGTATATATCAAAGGTTGCGACTCTATTTTCAGGATTAAAAATATTAATAAATAAATATATTTACAAAAGAAAAAAAACTCTCGACTCTCGACTAGAAAAGAGGTGATTTTCAAACGGCTGAGCGGAAATTGAAACATAGCTAAGAATCTTTGAAACGAAAGAAGTACCCCTCTTTTTCGTAAAGATCACCTAGCACTTGTTTTCCACAAAGAAAATTTAAATTGCGCGAAAAACAAATGATGAAAGTAAAAACAATCCTGAAAAGGACAACCGAATGTTCATTAATTATTCATATTATAAGATAGGTAAGTTTACCTTTCATTGCAAATATTTGACCGCAAATGTATTATTCATACAATTTCTTTCCGCAACATTGGGAATTAAAATGAATTGGGGTGAAACCGTTGTGAAAAAAAGTTACCTACCGACATTATTTTTTTGGAAAAGTCCCGAATAATTTAGCGATAAATTATATTGTTCAGTGGAAGTTGTTACTTAGTCTATTACTTCTGAATGTGAATCAAAGTAACTTGATTCATAAAATATATACCGTGGGATTACAATATTACGTGTACGAAAACAGTATTATCAGCATCATTTTATGCAACATAAGATTTTCCTCCTTTTAACGGGCAGGATCTTTAGTGTGTATTAATGTTATAAAGCTTCTCATTATGAGACCTTTTCGTGTATACAAGGGTGGACAAGTAATTTTAATTACAGATTTTAAAGGAATTAAAGGTCTTTTCGTGCTTTTAAATAAGTTTAACATACTAAAATTTGCAAAGTTAATGTTTACAATAAACATAATAAGCACCAATTTTCATAAGTCGTTGTTTTTACAAATTTACGATTTGTTCAATGAAAACGGGTCGGTAACAAAAACTTCAATAATAGCTATGTATGTAGTTAAAGTGTATAATTTATGCTAAACACCAAGGTTGAAATATCTTTGTAAACACCACAATTTACTGTCACCAAAAAGACAAAAAGGTTTAATACTTCTTTCTATATTTGTAATGTAATAAACTTCATTTTAGATTTTTTATTTTAGAAGGTACTCAAAGTTATCACATTTTTATAACGGTCGGTTTCATTACGGTGTGTATTTAACTGTCAACATTAATTTGGTTTGTTAAATACTAAAATTTAACCGTAGATCTCGTTACAAAGAGAGATAATGTAAGTTTATGTCAGTACGGCAGCGTTATCCGTGACAACCGGACCTCGTTAATGGTGCATGCGCAAACTTTATAGTAAAACTAGCTATACCCTGCGGTTTCAACCACATTCTCGTGATAAAATAGCGTATATGTTATTCCACAATATGATCTATGTGCCATCAAAATCCGTTCAATAGTTTTTGCGTGAAAGTTTAACAAATATCTTCACATCTTAACTAACTTTTAAAGTTATAAAATTAACGTGCGATCTTAGGATTCCCCAGGGATAAATGTGATAATCTAGGGTGTCTTCTACCTCCATACCAAATTTAATCAAAATTGGTCCTGCCGTTAGAGCGTAAAGAAGTAACAAACATATAAACACACTCACAAACTTTCGCATTTATAATATTAGTAGGTTCGTATCGTAGTTGTGAGATATGACCGCTAGGTAACTAATCGCTTGTTATTATTCATTCTGAAAATAGTATCTAGGTATATACCATTAGCAAATGAGTTACTTCTTGTGAATATTTCACTCCGATAGCATCTTTAAGGGACTCCAAATTAATAGAGCAATTTACAAATCGTTCGAGCAGATAGCATCATTGGTTGAGAGGGTGGCCTTATCGCACTTTGGTTAGTCTTCGTCAGCCCTCAGGCACTCAAATATTTGTCTCAGTCTGTTTACCAGGTACTGGGTGATCCTATTATAGATTAAGAGGACATGTATATAGAATTATTATCTTTTAAATTGTTTGCGGTAGCGTTTGCACGGTGTTTAGGTAGTACGAAGTTTTCTTGTATTTCGGCATAGCATTATTTATTATTCTGTGATCAATAATGTTATTTAGTTAAATGTGATATGGAAAATACTTTGCTGAGTTTTTTGCCACTAGACTCATTTTTTTAATGGGCTGATGTTGGCCTCAGATGGCTTCGAAACCCTTACGCGGATAAAATGGCGAGCGCTGCGGGCTCTCAACCGGATATATGATTATTTTTGGTAAATTGGCGTTCATAAATGCCATATAAATGGAGCCTATTTGTTTGGTTTAGGTATTAAATGTTAAATGGATGTAACAAAATATTGAATGGGTACCTACGCAGAATGGTTTAACTTTGACCTTGGGTCATGGACGATATATTTTTTATATTAAGTATGCGATAAAACGGTATATCATCACCGAAACATTGTCCTCGGAATAGATCGTAAATACTAAATATGAAGTTGAGTGCAAATAAGTATAAAAAAGAATCGTAAAATTTTATAATTTTGTGGCCGTGTGTACATAATAAGTCACGTACCTATAAGGAGTATTTGTGAAAAAAATTGTTCTTCAGCGAATAATAAAATATATTGTGGTACGTAGTTCTGACAGATTTTTTGTGTTTAGTAAAAGTAGATAAAAGTCTCTCCCAATTCTTCTTGCTTTTTATCATTGTAGGTACCTATTTACCTTTATAATGGTACCAGCAAGAATAATATGGTTGATTTAATTTTTCTCAGCCCTCGCGGAATACTGAAGAGTCATTTTTCAGGTTCTATAGACACTGAAGACCCATATAATCTCGTTACAGCGGCTCGACGGTATTTATTTTTCAGCCTCAAACATTTTTTATTTTGCCACCTTATTTATTATAGAAGACATTTTTTATAAAGAGCCAGAGAAATTACATTTAGAGATATTATCTGTACAAGGTCTAACTTTTTAATATTGTATCTCAAAATAATGAGGCATTAATACAAACAATATTAAATGGTCAATTACGAGTAACATTAGAGCCGACATATTGAACATAAACAAACCTAATTAAGCATTAATGAACTACGAGTATACCTACATTATCGGTGATTAATAATTTTAATTAACTATATAAATAAACGGTAAAAGCTGTTCGTTGGTTAGTGCATCATCGGGACCGATGATTTTAATTTTAAATGTTTGTCCGACTAAGATTTTGAAGGAAAGAAAAGTGTGAAAGTTGTCCAGGAAATTAAGAAATTTGGAAAAGTCTGCTATATAAGCAGTCTTTTTCTATGGGATTTTTGTATGAACTTAAAATTTTAACAGGACGACGTATGTGACGTCAGTTAGTAAAAAAGTTTGTTTGTGTACGTGTTATGCCTGTTCTAGCTACTAGTGATAATTAGGTACATTATTGTTGATTTCTGATAGAATAATAGAATTAGAAATACTTATATAGAGTTGTGTTATGTCTATTTATACATATAGAAAGACAATTGAATAAAAAAAATTAGGTGACTTAAAGCTTGAAGAATAATGAAAAAAAATATATCTCAAAATGAAAGTGTCGCGAATGTTGTTATTATTCAAACGTGATAAGGTTTACCTGCTGACTTTGTCGTGAAATTATGGCTGCATAATAAACTTGCTTAATAGCAAGTTTTTCCCTCGACACTTAGAATCCTCATGATTTATTTAGACAGTATATTGTTATTTCATCATAAATAATAATTTTGGCGGAGCTTTTGCCCTTTTACATAATATTGTATTCGACTCGCAGCGTGCGTGAAATGTAGCTACTAACTAATTTTAATATTATTGCTTTTCTCCATTTAGTAAACTAAATTGCTTTTGAGCGTAAATTTGTATAAAATAGGTATTTCTTTAAAATAAAATAGGCACTGTAAATACAAATTTCGTCCAAATCTATATACTACAATAATAATACTACAATTATTATGAAATATTTCACAATTTCTAATTGTATAAGATCACTCACGCATTGCATAGCAAAAAATCTTTAAAAAAAAGAAAAGGTTCTCGAAGAACCCCATGTTGTAGGTATTTATTCTCTTACTCCAATTGACAAGCCAGTGGGCGCAGTTGGTTAAGACACCGCCTATCACGCCACTGGTCATGGGTTCGATTCCCATCTAGGACAAACATTTGTGTGCATCAACATGTCTGTTTGTCTTGTGTCTGGGTGTATATATCTGTATAAGTATGTATTTACAAAAAAAAAGTAGTACATGTAGTTTATCAGTTATCTGGTTTCCATAGTACAAGCTCTGCTTAGTTTGGGATCAGATTACCGTGTGTCAAGAATGTCCCAGAATATTGCACGCAATAGGAAACTTCCTTGAAACCACATACATGCCGAAGTGAAAAAATATCGAATATCGCAGAAATAATACGCGAGTGAAAAAAGCTTTTGATATAAATTGCTACATTTATTTAGTGTATCTTCCTGGCAGGGGAACATGATAAAGAGTCGTTTTGCATGAATTGATGGTTTTATCGATTGGCAATCAGTATGCGTGTCAGTAAGAGGCATCTATGGTTATTTTGTTTTATTTGTATTATACATGGCAGTGCATACAAATTCTATGACGTAATATTAGATACCTATTTAAATATGTACATATCTATTTATACAATGTCTAAGTAGGTATATATTACCGGTATTGGGTGAATTAAATTTAAATTTTATGAAATTAGGGCAATATGATGAAAGGGTCGCCGTTTTCAAATTGAAATGCGTTGATTTAATATCTAGATTAGCATACTGTTTCATAATTTCGCTTCAGGGCCATAAGACATGGGTACCTATCTATAATATGGTAGCTGCTGTTTTATAGGGAAATTACCGGTTTCCGGAATAAAAGAATATCAACTTCCTTAAAGGCATTAATATTTTTTTTAAATTTAAAATTACTGCAATAAAAACAGCTCCCTATGTACTTGATTATTGAATTCAATTTGAATTAGAGGATGTAGGCATACAGTGCATATTATAATATTTACCATACTTGCTCGTATTAGTTATTTATTTAAAAAAAACAAACGGTTTACGCTATATTTTTCGTATATGCTCAGGCTCTTGACATTTTGTAGAATTATTGCTTTTATCCTAACAGATAATTATAACACTTTATTTTCACACTACAAATATTTCAATATTTAATACAAAAACGTATTACAAGGCAGCCAAACCACTATCACATCTAAAATATATAACTAAAATCACCGTATACCTATAAATAATTATGTATGTTATAAATATCTATGTGCCATCAGCGTCAATGACGAAAATACCCACTACTTATTTAAAACACCTGTCTTCTTCTCCATAACCTTTTCCCGTTTCTATTTGGGGTCGGCTCTCCTAATCGTACTTCTCCAAAGACATCGTTTCTGGGCTATCGTTGGGTTAATGCATGCTGTTGCGAGATCTTTATTAATAATTGACGCCCATGTCAATCGAGGTCATCCACGGCTTTTGGGTCCCGACTCGATTAAACACCTTACTATTTAAAACACCTGTGACTATCTAAATTCTATCTAATATATAATCAACCCTTGAAATTAGATTTATTATGACCATTATTTACTTAGTTTATTTATTTATATATAATGTGTATTGGAAATAAATAAATATAAAATGTAATGAATTTTTATTTCTATTATACCTACTTATTAATCAGATAATATATTCAACAATAATTTGTTATATGGCAATTTGATTCGATATTCCTTGATTTATACCAAAATGTTAGTTATATGTAGCTTATAAATAAAACATGGATCATAATTGTACGGTCCGATCCATTAGTGTAACTTAATACATTGGGTTGCGAGTACGTCGGTTTCCGCATGAAATATGCCTTTATTTTCGTTACAAATGCCACATGTTGAAAACTATGTGAAATCATTGGTATATTTTTATTAGAAACTGACCCACCATGCAGCCATTTCTATTATCTTGCGTGAGTTTATGAAACGGAATATTTCAGGTTAGGCCCTGCTATGACACTAACTAACCTTTCAATTTAATCTTCCATCCATGTATCGACCTTCTATATTAATTGACTAATATAAAAAAAACAATATCTATCGCCTAAAAGGGGCATTGATTTCATGATAACTTCATTGATACTTTACGCACTAGAACAATATTGTTACAATGAATTACAAACACTAAAAACTTACTATAATTGTAGAGTAAGCAACAGAGTAAGTTTGAAGGTGCCTCTCTATGGTAAAGAGGATGGTAGAGGAAAACGAAATCCATCCTATTTTGCAATGCTATCTTCGTAACCTGAGGGCCTAGGTAGTCCGAAAAACGGTACACGATAGTCCGATCATCGTTGTAAAATTTTTACCTAACTAGCTGTTCCCCGTGGCTTCACTCGCGTTCGCAGGATAAAAAGTAGCCTATAGGTAACCTTCGGGAATAACGTAGCTTCCTATTAATGAAATATTTTTTCGAATCGGACCAGTACCTAACTCCAGAGATAAACGCGTTCAAACAAACAAACTCTTCAGCTTTATTATTAGTATATAGATAGAATCGCACAAAATTTACGTCTCGTCAGTTCGCAGCATATTTTCTAGTATTAATATTGAAGTAAAAACACCCTTAAGTACAAGTTTGTAGCGATTGATTTCACGTAGCAACCAGCAGGCGACGACGTGTCGCCCGCGACACGTCGTTTCTATGTATTTCTATGACTAGCGACGCGTTGTCTGCATATAACAGAGGAATATTCATGCACACGTTTATCTGGAGCGTAAGCCTCCAAACCATGCAATGGATTATATTAATTAATGTACATGCTATTGTCATGTTCCCAAAAAATGGATATTCCCACTGTATAAAATATAAATTATGTACCAGTGTTTTCCTGCTTCATTTGCGTAATATTTACAGTATTTGCCTCATACGTTTTGCAGGTCAACTATCTATTCCACTGCACTGCGCTTACTTGTACAAATACTGTTCTGTGATACTGTTAGCCCTTCTGTACCTTGTTGTTTTATTTTTGCTTCAGAAAAGCATGTAAAGTCCATCAATCTACACTGGTCCATACCTGCGTGGAAGGTTAGACTTCTACAGTGGGGATATGTAAGCATCCCTACATACCTTATACCTTGATATTTGATCGTTGATATTTAAGGAAGGACAGTAAAATAAAAAGTTGATGAAATTGAACAATTTAATTTATTTTATTTATTACATCTTTGGTAAGTACAATGGCTTTTGGGTATGCTGTGGCCCCAGGAGAATTGGTTCTTTGGTACCTACACTTTATGTTTGGCTTACATGGTTAACATTACATAAATCAAGTATAAGCGAGACCAAAAAGCAAACAATTTTATTTCACTCGCAGATTTTTTACTTTTGTACTATATTTTATGGTACAGTAGGGCAATCAATCTCAGGGTTTAATTAATTTATAACGGTAAAAAAACTACAATTTTATCAATAGGATTACATTCGACGCCCAATGGGGACTACAATTATCTAATATAAGCTTATAACATTATGTTATATAGAAGACTCTATATTTATAATGTAAGAATTGTATAATTTTTATTGAGATTTCTTTGTAATTTTGATGAATAGCCATTTGAGATGTTGGAAATATACTTTAAAATATGGAACAATTATAAATAGAGTCAAAAAATTAGCATCAATATTTGTTCAGCTTGTCAACTCAATACAAATTGTATTTATTATCCTTTATTTTAATAAAGCAAGGCAAAGATTCATAGAAAAAGCCAACTCAGACTTCGAGATGGCAAAAACATCCAGTATTTATAAGTGTGTAAAATTGGACATGGCCATAATAAGTAACGGAAAGCTGAATAATGAAGTAATTATAAATGAACCTTTATCAAAACAGAGTTCAAATTGGCCTATCAGACCCTTGTCAGATAACAGGTACTACAATAATTTCCATTAAAGAGCCGTTCTAACTTAAGTTTCGTTATTTATTTTGCGTGAAAATGGTTCACATAATTTTGGGCATTCATATTTGAATCCTTAGAATATGCGATATTATATTTAGGTAAGATTTATTAATATAATGCTTCGTAAATAAATAATTTCAAACGTATACCTACCTATAATATCTAATCGGTGACATAAAAATAATTTTACATTTTAATATTACTTAAATTTCTAATAAATCTTTGGAAATCTTCGGTTATCAATATTAATATGCTTATAATTTAATCTACCTATCGTATAAAACATTTACATGCAACTAATATTTTGTCAATAAGAGATATTCGTATGGAATTATCGTCTTTTTATTATATCTTGTTCTCAAACGAACAAGTCGAAAATTTCAGTAGCAATATTACAATACTCTAATAAAATGACTAGTTTTTAAAACTATTTCATACGCTGCCATGGTTGATTGTTTTTCAAAAGATATCAGAAGGTCAGTATTTATTTAATATCTATTTGAATTCAATGAATAAATAGCAGCTAATTTCATAAAATTGCACGCTATGTTATTCTATTAATATCATCCAAATAAATCAATAGTTTTCGCAATTCATGTCTGAAAAGTGTTCGAGAAAGTTTTTGCTCAGACTTACTCATGAGAAAATATGTCTTAGAGACAGCATTTAAATCATCCACGATAGATACGTAGGACTTTTATGATTTATATTTAAATATTCAAACTGTTGAAAACCATACACTAAGTCCTCACTTGGGTGATGTCATACCTAATTATTTAAGCTTTACATTAAAATATGCAATGTGGTTTAAAGGGAAAAGTTTTGAAAGAATGTACAAAATACTTTCAAGAACTAATTTTATGTTTTCTTTCACTCTTTAAACAGCACCCTCTTCGATTCATTATTATTCATTTCGTAACTCTTTGTTTTCAATGTCTTTGACATACGCCTTATTTACAATAATATCACACATTGATATTGTACAATATGTACGATATATTAAGCACAGTTGGACGTTAGATAAGTTATAACCATTTGTAATAAATTAACACTCCTTTATCATTTTATCTATTCGTATTCAGTTTCTACAAATGGCATAACTTGTGTTTCCGACTGTACAATCAGTGTTGATTGTCTGTTGCGTCAACTAGAATAATCACTTAAACGCTTTAATACACTTATTTCTTACGACAAATGTCGAAACGAAGACTAAGCTTATATTTTATACAATTGAGATTCATGCACAACAAACAACCTTTGCTCCGTCTTGAAACTTACAAACATTTTTAATAAGAACAATCAATACGTTTTCTATTCTAAAATTCTACTACACCAGTTGGTTTTCCTTATCAGAAACTTCTCAAATTCATATTCACTTACATAAAATAACTAACATAATAACAGTCTCCGTAAACTTATTTACAAAGTTTTCAGTTTTCCAAAAAACTATGTTTTATATACCTACTTAGTATTACATAATAAATAACATACTTACCTACGTACTAATACGTAACAATAATATGAGATTACAGTTTTCATCGTCGGTTTATATCATCGTATTAGATATATTTCAAAACTTTTCGCCATTATTCACAGTGGGATGGTTCTCTTAGTATTTCTCATATTTATGAAGTAACAGAAGTATTAGTCAATTCTATTGAAGTATATAGAATAGTTCACACAAGTTTACATAATAAAAGGTGGTCACCGACAAATAAATAAGCTTTTGTACGCTTGTCTGTATTCAATAGACATAACCACGTAAATAATCGGGTTGATACATGTCGTTATATAAATGAATATATAACTTATGATGTTCGCTTCCGGATGCGACGATAGATCTTGAAAAATAGTCTTCGTCAACGTAATTGGTAGATGACACACGAAAAAAGGGATCATTACCGCCGCAATCATTGTACGAAGCTTTTTGTCCTTTTTAGTTGGCATCCGGGGTGTCGGAATTTGCACGTTGGACTTCCTTATTGTTGCAATGAAGCTTTGCCTTAGCCTTTTAGCTGCTTTAACACTCATTGCTCGTGGTTTAGCCTCGAAAGTGCATACTCTTTCCGGTTCTTCTGGACTGGACTGACTTTCCATAGACGATGATAGTTCTGGAGCCATGAAACAGGTTAGAGCGAGGGGACCCTTGGTGGGTTTTGTGACACGATTATTATCGTTTTCAGGAATAGAGGAGCGCGTAAATACGTTAGAATCCACAAATATATTTTCTGGTCCAGATCTAGTACGAATCGGACCTCGAGATCTCTTTGCCGCTTTTTTGACAATCCATAGTATTCTAGCGTAGCATATGATAATCGTAACGGCCGGAAGCAAAAATGCAGATATGAACATAAACTTTTTCGGTGAAGATCCATTTTGATCTGGTATAATGGTGCAAGATCCAACCATGTGATTTAAACTAAATCGGCCCCATACTTCAAATAATGTCGGCAAGATCGATGCAAAACAAGCAATCCATATAGAAACAATCATTATTATGATGTTTTGTTGCGTGTAGATCCTGTTAAAAACATAAATTCGATTAATTTCATTGTAATTTTACAGAAATCTGGCAAATGACATAGTTTTACGGAGTACTTTACATACCTGGGATAGTAACTTGGATGTGCTATCATGACGTATCTATTGATAGTGATGGCGAGGACTGTGAAGATGGAGACGGCCACCAGCGCATATCTCGCCATGGGGAACATGCGGCACAGGAGCTTTCCGTGCGGCCATGAGTGACGTAAGAACGTTGACGTCACGAGAGGTAAGTTGAAGCAGCATAGTAGAAGATCGCTCACCGACAAGTTGATAATGAAGTATGCGGTAGCGTTACGCAACTGTTAAAAAAAAAACAATCATGGCATATTCCAATCAATCAATATATTTTGGAAACTAGAGCAATACCTAAGTGCAAATCTATGTGACTTCAAACAATAAGGTCCAAATAACTTAGAATTAGATAGATATTGAATTGTTGATAGGTTGTAACAAGAACATAGTGTTATTCCTGTTATTGATATACTTAGTCGTACATTCTGACGCACATTAATTGTTGTTATAGTGGTTGTGACGTTACGTGAATCATTGGAATTAGTTATATGTATGTATGAGTATGTAAATATGAGTTTCAGAGAGGCAATGAACCAACCACAGTACCTATTTATTACACGGGTAGCTCGTCGTCGAAATCAAAATAAGGAAATCAATGTTGTACCTACTTGACGTAGCAATTAAAGCTTTTCAAGCTTAATTGTATTGTGATTATACATCATCATCATCCATACATACATACCACGGTTACGATTTGCATAATAAAATACCTGAAGTTCTAAAATACAGGCCTAGGCTTAGTATGGACTCTGATCTCCCACAAATTATATTTATAGTATGTAGGTATAGATCTCCAATTAATTTAAATTTGGCTGGAGTAGCACATATTTGAATAACTTTACCACCGTATGAGAAAATGGCTTTAAAACCGTTATGGGTACATGTAGTTTATTACTGCTCACAGATGTCTAAATAGTGTAAAAAAGTCACTGTCTGTCTGTCTGTTTCTGTGCTTACTTAGCGGATTTTGTACGATTTTCACTACTAGAAAGAACAATAAACGAGGTTTGTATAGTTACCTACACAAACCTCGTATATAAATTGCACCCGTGAAAAGAGGGGAGGGTCGCTAGTAACTAATAAGTCGAAGAGTTTTGTCTCTTTACGGCAGAGTTTTTTGTTATTTCTGCCCAATACATGACAAAATTATGAAAGACTTGAAAGTGAGTATGACTTAGCTTTAAAGTAAGTTTAATCTATTAATATTAGGATTATACGATTGTAATAAGTGAGTAAGTATATAAGAGTAAAAATCATATGACAAACCTTTTTATAACGCGCCAGCGCGACAATGGTAATGATGTTTCCTGGGATCCCAATGGCCATGAACAGTACGAAGCAGGCAGATGCGAACTCTAGCAGACCGTTAGGGTAATTACAGAACAACTCCACCGCAGCAAGAGCTTCATCAGAACTGTACTTGTCCAAACCAGCCACAGAATAATTACACGTCATGGTCATAAACTTATTAAAAAATATTAAAAACTATGTAAGCACTTATCAATCACGCGTCAAACGCTTACAAACATTCAATTACAAATGAGTTTAACTTGTTAATACATAAGTAAGATTTGCGCTTATGAGTTTTTTCCTTAATGAGTCAATTTGCAGCAGTAGTGGGTATGCCCGGCTTGATAAATGCTCCCGACTGTGGTTTATTTCAGTAATGTCCATTACTACTTTACTATTGCTCTCCTATAATCATATTACCATGCGCTTTATTGTTACAACTTTACTTAATTATTGCTAAGCATTATTAATATAACAGACAATATTTTTTAACATGAATAACTTTGGGATATAGCTGCAATTTATTCGATTATATAAAAATAAATATTTTCAATTCTCTTGGTGGCAATAGTAACGTGTTATACACAAATAAAATGTTTGGTTCGTGTGCTTCCTTATCATAACAATGAACTTATTTTACAATGAATATAGCCACTATTAATTTGTTGGCCCTTATAGCTATTTCAGTACAAAAACTTTCAAATTTGGTTTCAACCAACCCAATTTCCTTAAAACACGGACGGTTCGCCATTATAACCAAAATCTACAACACCTATTTTCCTAATGTTACTTACAGATTACAAACAGATAAATATCTCTTAGATATTACGAGTATTTTATAGTCTTTTATGTATGTATATATGTGTGGTTTAATAACCATTACTTCCACAAAAAATTCAGGAAATCCAATGATTTACAGTTAGTCACGGCGGGCGCTTCTCCGAGACGCCATCGCCGGGCGAACGTCACGCCCAGCGGCGACACATAAGCAGATTCTTGTATGCCTGTCGGTACTCGCTGGACATTACTACGTATATTATTGGATTGATGCACGTCGTCAAATATATCAATATATATCCCGCGATGTTTGCCGCTGGATGCGATGTGAACTCTCGGAAAATTTTCGTCAAAGTTATAGGTAAATAGCATACCCAAAATGAAAGCATTATTGCCATTATCATTTTTAATAGCTTCCTATCTTTAGGTGTAAGTCGCGGAGGCCTTACTGATGCTGGCGAGCGTTTTAAGGCTACAGCAGCTTGTCGTAGTCGTTTTGCTGTTTCGCCCCCGCTTGGTGTTCTGGGTTTTGCATCGAGGGCACACTCATCGTCATGTCCATCTAATGTATCTACTCCAGAAGATGAGGACCGTTCTGGCCCTGGAGTTGGAGGACAGTGGAGAACAGGTGGAGCAAGCAGAGCTCTACGCGGTGGAGCTACATGATTTGTTCCATTTTCCGGACCTGGCGATCGTTCTAATGCTGTTGATGCTGATCCCACAGCTGAGTCTTCTAAGCCAGGTCTTGTTCGTCCGCGCGCTGGAGCGCGAGATTTTCTCGCAGCATCTCGAACAATGCAAAATATTCGAGCGTAGCAAATAACAATAGCTAGACACGGAAGCATGAATGCTCCTACAAAGAGAAACTCTTTTGGAGATCTATTATTTTTATCAGGAAGTATCGAACATGATCCTATCGAAGGGTCCAGACCAAATCTGCCCCATTTCTCTAGCCACGTAGCTATTAACGCTCCAAAAGAAAACACCCAAGTACTGGCTACCATCACTGCTAAATACTGTCGCCTATACAACCTGCGAAAGAAGTACAAATAAGGACTTTTAGTTTGTTTGTACGAATAACATAAACAGACAATTCAGACATACGAATACTTACTTGGGATATAATCTTGGATGTGAGATCATAACGTATCTATTTATAGTGATAGCAAGCACGGTGAACAGTGAGACAGCAACAAGTGCATATCTTGCCAGAGGGAACATCCGACACAGTATCTTGCCGTGGTCCCAGGAACGTCTCCAGAAGGTAGACGCGGCTAACGGCAAGTTGAAGCAGCAGAATAGAAGGTCAGAGCATGAGAGATTCATAATGAATACTGCCGTTGCGTTGCGGACCTGGGAATGGATTATAAGAGAATTTTATTAGGGTCCATATTTTTTCTTAATTGTTATGTTGGGGTTCTATAAAAATAACTTGCTCAGATGGCTTGCTTGTTGTTTTGGTTGAAATACATAAATATCAAATATTTACAAGGATAATTACTAACAATTTCCGTTAAAATTGAACAGGGATAATATCACAAGCTGAGTAATACGCTTGTTTGATATACTATCTAATACTAATACCAAGTTATGTAAAATTAGAAAGAATTATCTCTGAGAATGGTCACAAATGACGTGCTTTGAGAAGGACCTTTAGACAGTAGACGCGCTTCTGATTAAATGCTTTGTTGATATCGTTGTTTTATTTACAGAATAAGACGATTCATTTATCGATACACAATAAACTATTGTATAATAATTATGTATTGAGCACTGACCTATGTTAAGAGAGTAGTAATATTTCAATGCAATTATTGTCATATTTATCACATAACTTGCGTATAAATCAAGTCTTTGATATTGCAGAGATATATTTAAGTTTTGAGATGTATTTCATATTTTATTAAGAAATAAAGATGAATGACTGGCATTATGTACAGATGTTGGTATATTTTATCATACAAATTTCACACTTATTTACCAGCGAGTCAAAATATTCTCGTAAATCGTTGGAAATTGTTTGCAGACGGTTTATGCTACCTCGACGTAGTTACATTATCTGTGTCCCTGTCTGTCTGTTAACTGACCATCTAAAATTATCAGTTTAAATGTTATTATCAAAATTTATTTAGCGTTATCTTTAATTAGGTTTTTTTACTATGCTTTGTGATCGGTAGTTATATTTTTTCATGTTGTACCGATACTTAATATTTCTTTTATAGGTAGCATTATGAGAAATGTTTACGTATAAAAGTTGTATTTCATATTGATACGATATTAATGAATCATAAGGTCTATTTAACATTTTGAAAGACGTCAAAGAATCATCACAAAGAACACTTATATTATTTTTCATTAATTCGATTTAACGTCTATCGCGGGAAACCTCAATAGTTCAATATTTATAAATGAAAGAATCAAAACATTTGTCATAACCCACAAGTGACACATGCAATGAGCTGGGTTTTATTATTTCCCTCGGATACTTTAAAGATGAAGAAACAATGCTGTTGTATACATAGTCTGAGGTTTTTTCCAAAATATTTATTTTTTGATTGCGTTTAATAGATATGTAAAATAACGTAATTATTTCATTTTTATATCACTGGGAATGCTAATTTTCAATTAGCTGAGCAGATTTTCTTGAGACACATAGAATACATATTACAAACTTAGAACCACCCCTCTTTTTCGTTGGGGATTAAAACTGACCTTGAAAGGTAGACTCAATGAATCAAAGCTGTATGATATTCCATACCTTTTTACAGCGTGCCAAAGCGATGATCGTGATGAGGTTGCCAGGGATGCCAACCAGCATGAAGAGCACGCAGCAGACGGACGCAAACCGTAGCAGAGCCTCAGGATAATCCCGAAACAGTTCCACAGCAGCCAGAGCTTCGTCGGTGCTGTAATCCTCCAGGCCAGCCACGCTCCAATTCCGCACTTCTACTTCACTTGCAAACGTACTCCTCGGTATACTCGGTAACAAATCACCCATTGTAACTCGATATTAACGCACATCATTCGTCCACAAACGCTGCACTATCAGTGAGTTCATCGAAAATGTCTTCATTTCGATTCCATGATTAGGTGGGTACGCGCGCGGGTTTTGTACGCGACTGATAAGTATCCCAGAACTTCACTCGTTCTATCAATAAGTGAACGGTAATAGTGTGTGCCCGTTGATAAGGCATTTTGTCGATGAGCGAGGTTATCAGGTCACAGCTGCTCAGGAAGTGGAGTCATTATCAGTGCGATGTCGGTCCCATTGTTGTTCACTCCGCGGGTATCTGTACAAATAAATTAGATTCATTTATTACTAATGCTACCTAAATACGGACATTCATACAATAAACATTAACGAGAAAGTATTCATTGAGTGCAAATATAATTAATGAATAGATAATTTAAATGTGTAAAATGTTATAACAATTTTCATGGAATTTTTTTGTTTGTAATGAAATTGCGTTGTGTATTTTATTTTAATTTTAGGATAGAAAAATGTTATGCCAAATAAAGTATTCTGGCTTCATCATTAGATTGTCTGGCAGCTTTCCCTGAGGATATATTAAATTAATATTGAAATTATATTAAGTATTATTAGGAGATACTTTCGTCCTACGGCACAGATTACAATCTTGATATATTTATTTTTGTTTACAACTATAAGGCAGTTGTCCCACCGCCAACGATGAGCGAGAAGCGAGTATAGAGCTAGAAACTAGAATCGAATTGGCTAGAAGCGAGTGTGTAGTTCCGATAGTTTTGTTGCATCTCTCTTGTTTACACAGAATGTATATCTCATTGTACGTTTCTTGAGCGAGCAAATAGCCGATAGTAACTCGCTTACTCGCCGGCGGTGGGACAACTGGCTAAATCTTGTTTACATTATTGGTACCTAATTCCATACCCGACTTTCTAGCGGGAACTTGCGAAGTGACGTTGCGTTTTCCTTTTTATTTTCATAAAATCGTGTATTTTGAGTTTAATTGAATATTATCGGTGGTATTTTGTCCAATAAAGATCAATACAAGTACTCCAGTGAAGTGAAATGAAATGATTACGTGTATAGTGGCTTTTCAAGTTGTCTCAAGAAGTCCATGAAAAGTTTTAGTAGAACGGCTACCATCGTACTAAAACCTAACTAAACTGACTGACTATGGACTCGAAGAAGATTTAACATGACTTGAACTTTGAAACTTGACGATTGACGAGAATGAATACATGAAGAATATAAAAATACCTACATTGCTCAACTTGACACTGGCAAAATATACGAAGTGTGATGCCAAAATAAAAAAATAAAAATAATTCCATACCCATTTAATATTCACTCAATTCGCTTCTATTTTCCATTGTGAAATATTTATTAATGATACGCTAAGCACTCATTTACAGTAGGCAGAGTATAGTATTGAATGACACATAGATGTGATTAATTAGTTGACTAACATTAAATATTATATATTTATTTAGATAATGTAGGTATTAATCCGTTATATAATAGCTGAATTTGAATCAAAATCAAATTTAAAATTGGCTAAAAAACAAAAATCTTATAACCAATCAAAGATTTTTGTCTATCTCTCTCTAACAAACCGAAGTTTTGCGTGAAATATAATATGTGGCGATACTGAGCCGCGACGTCACTGCTCTCTCTCTGATTGAGAATTTCAAACGTTCATATGTTTCTCATTTTCGAAAATAGCTATTTATACCAGGCTGTTTGTAAGATAAAGACTTCTATAAAAAAAGTTACTTAGCCTATTATAAAATTTAGATTTCATTTATATTAGTGAAATAAATGATTTTGGATTCAAAGCAATTTGTTTTATATGTCTACACTTTCAGCGATATTAATTTTAGGACTATAATTTTATGTTCCAGATTTTCCCATACAACGAGAGAGATTAAAGCCGTCCGTCTACGTGGACTCAGTACGGATTAGTGTTCTTCAGGGACCTGTCGTTACAAAACTCAGCTGGAAACCTGGAGATAGTGTAGTCAAGTCTCACAAGAGGCGCTGTACAGATGTTTATGACACCGAATAATATTTGAAGACACCACAAGAATCAAGATATAAATAAGGTTGAAAGGACCAAGGTTCTAAACTGAAGCAAGATTGTAAAAACTTTATACATTTTATTGGAAAATAACCTTGTTGGGTTTGGGTTTTATTTTTAACTAGCTGTTCCCCGAGGTTTCACTCGCGTTACCGGGATAAAAAGTAGCCTATAATCTTCGTGAAAGTTTAAAGATGATAGAAGATTAGTGAAAGAATTTTCCAAATCGGACCAGTAACTCCGGAGATTAGCGCTTCAAACAAACAAATAAACTCTTCAGCTTTATTATTAGTATAGATAGATAGGTAGATTTAGGTACGCGCTTATAATTTAGATTGAGGGTACACTTTTATGAGGTAATTTCCTACCTTCTTTTTCCTAATCCTGTGTGAGATATGTGTTAAATATCAAGACGTCACTTATCGAAGTACATCAAAAGGCTAAGGTCGAATTCGCGCGTGCACTCGCCATGTTCATTTCAATAATCTGTTAAGATACTGTTAATCTTTCAGTGTTAAAAACTGTATATGTAGGTACTATTTGGTGTGTTACATACGGGAGACCCTGTGAGTACCGCATGCTTTTTCCCTTTATGGCTACGCCTCATTTGAAATACATTGAAAGATTGTAGTCATATTTCCCGTGTACATTTTGCTTCTTACAAATTACAAGTGTTTTGTTAAAATTTACCAGCATTATAGATTTGTATTGTTGTTTAGGTAGGTAATTCAAAACACTAGAATTTATTCACCAAACCTTTTTAAAAGTCGTCATGTAAATGAGCAATGAATGAAGTTTCTATAAAGTTCATTTGGTCCCATGACATAAGAGATAATCTGAATTTGATGGTTTCCAACGACATTGAATAATTGATTGTGGAACCTAGCAGTCTTGAATCAGACAGCTGAGGCTGTAGATTGTGGCTTCGCATTGAGTAAATTGAAATTCTGGTGCGAAAATCATTACTATTAAAAGAGTTCGATAAGTCTTATGAAAATCAGTGTCTCATTTGTGTTTGAGCGTACACCCACGATTTCTTTTTCACGGTTTCGTTTTTTTTGTCTCTAATTCTGTTTGGATACTATAAATATACTTGAAAGCTATTTTCAATTTAATGTAGGCGTTAAACATAATAATATTTTACTAAAATAGTTAATAAAATATAATATGATAATCTATTAGTTAATTTACCTGAGTTACCTAATAATTAGGTAGGTGACCTACCAAAGATTATTTCTACGGTATATTTCATCAATTAACCACAAGGAGCGTTTCATATGTAACCCAGCATTATTCTACGTGATAAAATTTTAGAGGCAATAATTTTCTGCCCATTACCTAATATTAAT
The DNA here is from genome assembly GCA_963555595.1 of Tethea ocularis. Lineage (NCBI taxonomy): Eukaryota > Metazoa > Arthropoda > Insecta > Lepidoptera > Drepanidae > Tethea > Tethea ocularis. Next base: position 3,716,892 of record OY741972.1, on the reverse strand, counting down.
TAAGCACGCTCCTATAGGAGGGCACTAGGACACGCTAAGTAATAGGAGCGTGAACAAGCTTACTTTAAGTTATACGTTTAATAGTGATGCGGAAAATTAACACCTATTTTTATATTTAAGTGTGAAGGAATAATGAAATAAATGAAATAGCCGGGATATAGCTATATACCTAGATCCTAGCGAAATTGCTATTTATCCGAGGATCGATCCTAGTGATGTAACATTACTCAAATGATATCCCTTGGACAAAACTTGCCAATTTGTCGAGAACAGGTACAATCTTCCTCAGAAACTGAATTTATACAAATATAACGAGTTATTGTAACCTTATCACCTCAGATCAGAAGCAACCAAGCTTGGTGGCGTGTAACTGTTGGTAAAATTTTAAGCCTCCAGTGTTCGTGTAAACTCAAATACCCAAACTATTTCTCATTCGCAATGTAAATTCAGGCTTTGGGTTTTGGTTCTGGACTGGTCGATAAATAGAATCGGCGTTAGGTACAACACTAACGTGACGAGTAGGAATCAAGGTTACGGTCGGTTAAGGGTTGTGTTGACCCGGAGACGTCCCACGCAGCTCATTCAAATCGTCACCCACGTCAAACTTAAATGTGTCAACCCTCGCTTTTGGGAAGTGAAATGTCGATGATAATGTAATTTTTTGTCGTTTTAGGCATATTTGTGCTACTGGTATATATTATTATGTCGTTTTTGTCATCTTGCACCTTTAATACTTACAGCGTCAAATTATTGTCATTCTAATTTAACTTTTTTTTAAACAAGGTACTAAGTTAATAATCTATTGGGCGTCGGCCATTTGACAGCGGAGGTCACTGATAGCTACGAGTAGCTAGCTAATTTTGTTTTTCCACATGAAATTTTCAAAATAAGTTCGCAGAAACAAAAGCGTTTAAATGCCGTCACACGGTTGTCCACTATAAAGGGAAATCTATATTAAATCTGTGACATGCTTGTCTAAACCCTGTTGGCTAAGCATACGGTCCTTCTGGTAGTACGTGGTTACCATAAAATACGATGAGTCTATCTAAACCTATTTTAACAAATCCTTTTGTTCATTCGTTTTACAAAAATATAGGTAAGTATGTTATAGGTACTTTAGCTCATCATATTTAATTGTATTGAATAAAATCGAAGTAATAATCTCTGAATTTTGCCAAAAATATCCTTTCACACGTCATTTTAACATAAATCGGACAACATTGACAAAATGGCTCATCAGTAAATGTGTGAACACCAAAAACAAGGAAATAGATTTCTTAGTAATTTGTATTAGTTAAAATAATGATTTTAATAGTCAGTTTAAAGTAATAAAGACTACTCTCTTTACGTACTTGGTCGACGAATCATCAATGTTTTTAGCCTTAGTGATCCCCTTAAACGATGTTAAGTTTTCATGAAAATTAATAAGTTTAGTCAATGAATGTCAATATCCATATTTTGCGGTAACGTTATTATTAAAGCAAAACAAAATTAAGCGGATAAATGCGCTTGAGGTTTTAATTAACTCAACGTGTATTTGACATTTTGAAAGATTTCGTGAAAATCTGGAGCGTACCCGAGAGTGAAAGATGATCGTAACTTGGTTAAATGTTGTTTAATAAGAAGTTTATTATTTCTACTACTTTTAATGTTGCTTGTTTTTTATAAGCAGGATAAAAATAAAGGGTTCAGCGGAATTACGTAGCATTTCAAAAACACAATTCCATTAACCGTGTTCCGGATTTATACACCACACTCAATCATCTCATAAAAGCCCATGAATGTTCTAAATGCCTCGTCTAAATGTTATTTTTCTTCATAACAACGTTGTATTAATTAATATTTTTGTTGGTAACATACATGGAATTTTTAATATAATACTTATAAAAAAATCCATGCTGAGACTTTTTGTCGAAGAGACGTTAGAGTCTATTGTAATAATTGAAAGTAACTATCGACATTCTTATGTACCTTAAGTACTAGGGCCTAAACTGAATAAATGAGTTTTGAGTTTGAGAATGAGTTTACATTTTATAAAGGTCTTTCGAAGCACGCCGCCAGTAGAAATCTGAAAAGATAAATTGTACTTACATACAGGTACTAAATAAATATTACGATCAAGTTTCTTGTGAATGTACGAAATGTGAGTAGTCAGAGTATTTTTTCTGAAAAACGTAGTTTACCTAAACTCTTTGTCGGCAAAAAAAATCGCAAAATGCAAATTTATTTATCACTTTCAAAATTACTAAACATTTAATAAAAGCAATTACCAGAGTGGGTAGAGAAACAAATTACATGGAATTGGAGCATAGTAATCAAAAGTATCTACCTAATATAAGCTAAGACTGACGTTTTCAATTAAGTCGAGAGAAAAACCGGACGTGGTGTGTTAAGTAGAGCCTAAATGCGCATAAATGCTATCACCGTTTTGTTTCATCGTAATCGCCTTAATATCGTGGGGCTATAAGAAAAGCGTTTGTATAGCAGCTGAAACGATTAACGCTAATAGCTGCCCAGTGAGGTAAACCAAGATAGAAGGGTTAAGGGATCGAAGGATATAAAGTACTCAATACACTGACAGAATATATATTTAGTACCAATACGGCCAATTTTATGTATTTCATAAACTAATTCTTAGAACGATTGATTTTGTAATTGTGACTAAAAGAGTTAGACCAAAGAAGAGATTGTTGGATTGTGTGAAAAATGATATGAGTAATGAAAGGCTGAATGGAAGAAGATTCCTTATTATTAGGAATAGCGCAGGAGATGATGATGTGATTTATTGACGGTGTATATAGTCAATGACGCAATGCACATTATTATGTCATCCGATTTTATTGTTCAATATTTAATTTTAGGATTAATGTAAACCTTTATTTTGTTTAATCATAAGGAATTGTTACTCAGTGTTTTTTTTCAATCGAAATAACCTAATAAAAAATACATTTCTATAAAAAATAAAAATCAGATTTTTCTCGCAAAAAGTTGATATTCATTGGTTTATAGCAATTTTAAATGGTCCTAGTTACGTGATAAGTAAATTTTCGATTATGGTCACGCAGTCGCTTGCCGTCACCTTTAAGCTATATAAATCACGCATATTCTGAGGCCCTAATGTTACAGGGATGTCCAACGACCCAAATTCAGCTTTTTGGGTCGAGAGCTAGCAATGTTAATGAAATATTGTTTACCATTCGAATGCCCACTTTATTGGGGTGTAAAAGATGAGCGGGTTTGTTTCATGCTGCTGACGTCATTTGTTACGTTAAGAACTTAATGCGTAATTGAAACTTATTTTACGTAATAGATGTTTACTATAATTAAATTGTCTTGAAAAACTAATTGGGTATGTCAGTAGGCCTGAAATATAAGGAAATATGGTTGTTTGGTTTAGATAGGTGTATAATTAAATTGGTATATATTTAGTGTTTAATTGTAAACATCCAAAGATTTATATTTCACTATAGTTATAGATAGGCTTTTTAATTTTTCAAAATTATGAAGGTAACTTTTGTAAACATTTTAGTTGATTTCGTGTAACGGCAGTTGTGTCTAATATTTTTAACCCCGACTTTTGAATAATGAAAATGTTAAAAAATTTATGTAGTTTATAATAAAAAACTTTAAACAAAAAATATAACCGCTTTCAAAAACTCTAAAAAGAATAAAATAACTAAGTAGAACTGTAATCTGACTGTTTCTGAAGAATTCGAAATATTCGAAAATAAATACTAGGTAGGTACTTACTGCCTATAAAAAATAGAGTGTACCTATTTTTTATTATCATGGAATTGCAAAAGTTTTAATACAACGCACTTAAGGGTATTGCAAAACCAATAACTATTGTTATATTATATAGGTATTTATATTGTCAGGGATTACAACGAATAATACTTTTGTATTCTTGGCTTCCTATACTTAAGATGAACATGGATAAGACGAAAATCATGTCGAACGTCCATGTTGCGCCCACTCAAGTAAATGTTGGAGGCTCTGCACTCGAAGTTGTAGATGACTACATTTACCTAGGACAGACCATCCAACTAGGTAGATCCAACTTCGAGAAAGAGGTCAATCGTCGAATCCAACTCGGCTGGGCAGCGTTCGGGAAGCTACGTAATATCTTCTCGTCCCAAATACCGCAGTGTCTTAAGTCGAAAGTCTTCGACCAGTGTGTGTTGCCAGTGATGACTTACGGAGCAGAGACGTGGTCGCTTACGATGGGCCTCATAAGAAGGCTCAAAGTCACCCAAAGAGCGATGGAGAGGGCTATGCTCGGAGTTTCCCTGCGAGATCGAATCAGAAATGATGAGATCCGCAGGCGAACCAAAATAACCGACATAGCCCGAAGAATTGCCAAACTGAAGTGGCAGTGGGCGGGGCACATCGCTCGTAGAACCGACGGCCGCTGGGGCAGAAGGGTTCTCGAGTGGCGACCACGAACCGGAAGACGCAGCGTGGGCAGGCCCCCCACAAGGTGGACCGACGATCTTGTGAGGGTCGCGGGAAACCGCTGGATGCGGGTAGCGCAAGACCGGCCATCGTGGAGATCCTTGGGGGAGACTTTTGTCCAGCAGTGGACGTCTTTCGGCTGATATGATGATACTTAAGATATCATTTCGTTTCAATCTATACAAAATTGATATTTTGACACGCGTAACCTACTAGAAGGTTTTTTTTTCTATTCAAGCATAAATAGGTTAACTTTATTTGTGAGGTTGGAAATAGTAGGCAATCTAGGGAACTATTGATTCTGTTCTGGAAATTCCAAGAAAGGGTAGCTACATTATATTTCAGTGTTATGGGGTTATCATTTAGGGAACGCGGGTGAAACTGAGGGAAAGCAAGTTATTTTTATTAGACTTGGCGAAGTTTATGAATGGCTACATGGTGCAGTTCGGTCCTGGGTTCGATTCCCATCCAGTACAAATATTTGTGTGCATGAACAAGTATGTTGTTTGTTTGTTTATCTATTTCATTTTCACGCCTAAACCACTGAACCGACCGCGATGATATTTGGCACGCAAATAGTCCATGGTATGGAGAAGGACATAGGCTACTTTTTTTTATCCCAGGAACGACGGTGAAACCGCGGGAGACAGCGCTAGTGTTCGATATTTTTAGTGTTCGACATTTGCCACGGTTGACTTTCGACTTTCACATACTTGTTTGGGCATAATTTACTATTTTAATTACATAAAAAGACACGCACAACAATTAATTGGATATTCATTTCATACTCAACAACAACAAACTCTCACTGTCTCAACTTCTCTGCACTCAACCTGACTAAAACACAAACAACTTTGTTTGCCAGGTATTTTGAGATATTTACCTACGTTTTCGTAGCTTCCGCCCTGTGCACCCAGCACTTGAGGGATCTTATGTTTACCCGGGGATAAAAAATATCTTATGCATTATTCCAGGTTAAGGATCTAGCTACAAACCAAAAACAAGAAAAACAAACAAATTAACGTTCGTAATGTAAGGTTAAACATGTATCTAGCAACATAATTATTTTTTATTTAAATAATTTTGAAATTTATTTTTAGTAGGTATACTTTTATATTAAAAATCTTATTTCTTAGCTATTTGTATGTTTGTTACTTCTTCACGCTCAAACGGTTGGACAAATTTTGATGAAATTTGGTATGGATATAGCTGATACCTTGAATTAATACATTGGCTACTTTTTATCCATGAACGCGGTTGAAACCGCGGGGCGGAGGCTAGTATTGTAAATTGTAGTATTGAAAAAATCTTACACCTGAAAACTAATCCTACTACTTGTTTATGTCCATTTCTTTTTTCTAGGTATATTTGATATCTGAAAAAATATCGTTTTTTTATAACTCCAGGTGATCTTCTTGTTTATCTTACATATAATTTTATTAAGGACACTACGAATACTACGATACTAATGTGTCATTTCTGTAATTCATACTGGTGACACATTACATTTTTTTCTGGTAACCAATAAAATAAATGGTTTTCCTGTAAAATCCAGGCTAAATCATGTTTTTATGGTGGGTAATAAAAGTGGCATCAAGTTGTACCTACAATCGGGAGGTTTTAGATCGGGGTGACCGGAATGTCGGCTTACGCCCTAGTCGTAGGTTGAATTCCCGTCCATGTGAGTGTAACATTTGAAAAACATTAATATTATTTATTTTTTGAAACATTGCAAGATTTTATTTAATAAATGACTCAGGTAAATTTTTAAATGGTCTCTTTTTATATTTTCATTTAATAATTCAGAGGATTTTACTATTTAAATTAAATTTTACATATTATTCTACTAAATTTTTGAGGATGTATCTATGTAGGTATGGATGTTTGTTACTCTTTCAAGTAAAAACTAGTGAATGAATTTGGATTGAACTTGGCACACAGATAAAACATACCCTGGACATACCCTGGACATACACAGATGAAACATAAACAGACAGACGGACAGACGCACGAGTGATCCTATAAGGGTTCCGTTATTTTTCTTTAGAGTTTCGGAACCCTAAAAACTACTTTTTATTCCGGGAAAATATGGGAAAGCGGGTGAAATCGCGGGGCGGAAGCGAGTTTTTTTTTTTTGTTGTACTATATATAGTAGTAGTTATATTACTGTGATGGTATAATATAAATAAATATTTTCGAACCTACTATACCCAAAGGATTAGTCAAAGGACTCATGTCTTAGGATATTTTAAGTGGAACGTGACAACTGGGTCTTGGGTACGTTACTCACCATAGAAGCATCAATTGTACCTAGCCCAACCAGGGAATCACAACCAAGACCTCCAGGCTATAAATGAGCGTTATACCACTTGACCATCGACGCGATGATAATGTATTGTCTTTGGGACGTATGCTTCATTTATTTCATGATAAAATACCTTGTTTTTTACAAAAGTACGATTTTATTGACTATATGAATAGTAATGATGCATAAGATAATTTTATTATACCTTTAGGCTTTCAGGGTTGTCTTAATAGAATTATTATTATTTATCTAACTAGTCCATATTGGGTTTTTGTAAGGGTTTTGTATGTTATAAAACAAAACCCTAAACTAAATAAACTTTCCGCAAACAATCACGCTGACAGAAAGTGACTTTTGTATACCTATAAAGCCGTAAGGGCCGGTTGCATCGAAAGATTGTTTATCATAAATGCGTTCGTTAAATTTAGACGTTCGTCATTCACAAATTATGTGAATGACGAACTTGAATACGTTCATCCATTTGTCAAAAATGGCCAACGGTTTTGGTTTTGGACTTCCAGTAGAATTGTAGTAGGTACTACTAAGTGACGTCAACCAGAGACAGGAGCACTGATTATTGTTATCGTCAAAATTTAACGGACGCGGACGTAAGTAACTGTGAATTCGCGAAGCAACCTACGTCAAAACGTTGGCAAATTTTAAACGATTAGGTACTGGTAAGTACGTTGTATGTATGTATGTTGCTGCAAGTCATAATATAACTTTTCGACTTTATTTGAGGAAAAAATACTAAATTGATTTTTAAATATACATTTAATACTATCGCAAAAAAAAAACTAATCACACATCGTAAATGTGGATAATTTAAATAATCGTATTCAAGTGAAAAACCTCAAAGATAAACCTTAAACGCATCCATACATCTAAAAAGTCCTCCTTGAGGCAATCCTGTTTGCGGTCTATTGATCAACTTCTAAAAATATACCGGGCAAGTGTTACCCGTTTTTTGTGGACGTTGATTGATTTATCAGAAATATGGCCGTGAACAACTAGGTGACAAGGCTCCAGTCAATTTCCCGAGCTACTTTCTGAAGTAATGTTGCGAGATATTTGCTAAGATTTCAATTATGATTCCCGATGACGTATTGGGACCGGTAATAAATAACAAACAAGTTTAACTGGGTTTGTAGGAAAAAATATCGGTGTTTTGTAGGTTTTTGTGTCAACCATAGCTAGCTAGTTTATATTTGTAACAAATTGCATCCTTTGCAGACATTTCATGAAACGCTTAATTTACCATTGCGGATGCAGTTGTTGCATATAATTTACGTCAATAGTTTTCCACGAATTTCTATTATTATCGTAGTAGAAACTAGAAAGTTATACAGAATTTATTTAGACGCACCATTTTTTTTCGCAACATTATTATTTTTAAGAATCTTTACTATAAACGAAACCGCTTTGCGAATGATAATGCGAAAAGCCATCTGAATCAATGACGATAAGATACCTACCTACAGTCACGGATATCCGTAACGAACCCTGAATACACGAACCGGAGCTAAAGTTCTTGGCACTATGCCATGTGGACGAGACTTTTTGGATTAGATTACATTTAAGCTAGCTAATAGTTTTTCTTTTCTGAGAGCTTTTGGGCAATCTTTCCCGAAAAAGTTGTAACAAACATGAAATACGGTAAAATAGAGCAGTATGATATTATGTTTCTATTATCACTATGCAATCAAAGTAGAATTGCCTAAACTAAGCGGAGCACATCGCTCGTAGAACCGACGGCCGCTGGGGCAGAAGGGTTCTCGAGTACCACGAACCGGAAGACGCTCCGTGGGCAGGCCCCCCACAAGATGGACTGATGGTCTTGTGAGGGTAGCAGGAAACCACTGGAAGCGGGTAGCACAAGACCAGCCATCGTGGAGATCTTTGGTTGAGGTCTGTCTTCCACCATCGTGTTAAAAGCAATGGCCAAGCACACACTGTAGTATATTGTCCAGCAGCCGCACTTGACACTCGTTTCCTACTAAGCTTTTGGTGTCATCTTAGCCCACATCATCACTCACCATTGGTGGACAAACACAGAACCAGACATGAATTTACAAACAGCGTGTTTAGTTTGACAGTTAGTTGTATAAGATACTCAATTACTAAATAACATTAAGCCTTGTACCATTTACTCAGACTCATTATCCCGCTGTGAGTACGAGAGACTATTTCCTTAAAGGTCGGTATTTTTATATTTAAAAGTAATTTTCTACAGAGCCGTAGAATATTGTCATTTGCTCTAAACGGTTGGAGCTTTGCCAGCTGAAGTTAAAGCATTAGGAAAAAGTGTGTAGTACTTAGTCGGAGTAACTTTAGAACTTGAATATAAGCTTCTAATGAAAAACCTACCTACCTACTTGTCGTTTATGTTATAGATATTTTGAGGTGACCACAATTTATTATTATTATTTTATTCAATGTCAAACAAAATTGACTAAACTCGTATCGTTCGTATCGCGCCCGGTTATAAGTTATCGAGCAGGTTATTATTGAGCTCGTAGTAATTAGGAATAGACGTGGTGCTAGGGAAAAATAATAAAAACGGTAAACACACAAAGCCTACTTTATCCAAATGGAACATGTTTTCTATGAAGCTAATAAAGTTGCTATCTCTTGGAACACGGCTTCTAAGTTTCCCCTATGTAAATAATTCAGTATTTTGTTGTATTACGTATGTAATGTAATTTAAGCACCCGCTGCGATCGCTTCATTGGCGCCTAGCTGGATAACGCTGGATTTGCCATCCACTCTCATATAGGGTTCAATGACCTGCGAACCTGTTTCTGATGTAGCTCGATTATTGCTTTTCTTGTTAGATAACAGTATGAAATATACTTATGTCATAATAGCAGCTTTTTTGCTTGTTATTTAAATTGAATCAATTATATATGAATAATTGTGGTGACCACAAATCACAATGAAATATGTGAAATACAGTTTAACATTGCTATTGAATCAATTCTTGGTTGTGAATTGTTTTGAATCCAGTTACTGTAAATAAACAATAATTTTCAGTGCGAAAAAAGACGAGATAAAACCATGATAAAGAATATTTACACGGTTTATATGGCCATATATATGACTGAATTTGGAATTAGTACAGATTTTGTTATATTATATATGTATAGTATCTGAGGTTTATGTAGCGAGCGATTGAAAAATTGGACTATCGATAATCTAAGATCGATTAATCAGTAAATAAACGATAATTTTAAGAAAGTAATAATAACATTTGACCACATCATCATACATCATGGTGACTTGTAGTAAAATTGAAGGCTCCATCCTTACTAAAAATGTGTGTATCTATCAGATTTCACCTAAATATACCTAATGGATAAAATATTTTTAAAAGCTTGACCGACACGCATTTGTTCAGCCCTTGAATTATTTCACGAGCAAAAAAAGGTAAAAGTAAAGGCTTTTAAACGTTAAAGCTTAATTTCGCTCACTTTGCGCAAATATATTATTTGGAAAAAACATAATTTAGGTATTTGGAGATCACAAATATAAAAACCTTTGGAAACATTTTAGCGTCATAACAGTTTAGTGAGCTTAGTAGATTTTGGGGTACACATAAGAGTATTATCACAAATAATAATAACATTCTGGGACAATCCTCACACACAGATATACTACATAATACCTCTACCTAATGGTACGATTCTTTTTTTGTAAATACTTAGATATAGATACTTACATTCAAACTCGGAACAAACAGACATATTCATTTTTCATGCAATGTTTGTCCTGGATGGGTATCGACCATAGACATAAGGCGTGATATGTGGTGTCTACTAGTCTGTCATACAACTAATAGTCGTTATGTACTGCGACGACGTAGCTGGTAACATCGAAGGCGTAAACAACAAACAATATCGATTACGTAGGTACGAAATATGAGTTAACAAAACATTAACAGGAAAAGTTTGATTACATTCACAATCTGGAAAGTTGCCGAACTGATTTCTAAAACCGTTTCCATATTCAGGTCGCCTATTGCAAATAAAAACATATTTTTCATATTTCCCAAGGTTAGATTTTGGTGCTTAAAATTATATTTTAAATAGCTTTTCGCGCCGCCGCGGTTTCACCGGCGATCCCTTATTGTAGGGGTTGTATTTTGAAGAATACTTTTTTAGTAGATGCCTACATTTTGCATGCCAAATTGCAGCCCGATCCGTCCAGTGGTTTGAGCTGTGCGTATATGTAATAGATCAGTCAGTCAGTCAGAAGCTTTCCTTTTATATATTTAGATTGGATGAAAAAAACTAGAAAGGTGCGAGTAGGCGCTGAAAGTAACTTAGTGTTCCAACTAGAAATGTGAATTTGTTATCGCATCTTCCCAAACTTTATGATTTTAGGTCAATGAGAAGTATCTCCTTATATTTATTGATTTATTTGCAAGTGTAAAGGGGTTGTATTTTTTGATTCAGTTGATTTTGAAGCTTGATATTTTTACAATTCAAAGCTAAGGGACCGTAGATTTAAGTAATGTATGTATGATGTATTTTGCACAAAGAATTAGCATAGCTTTTGAGGTAGATATAGAACCCTAAAACATTTTCTGAATGAATTGAAGATTATTTTATTGAAACTTTTGCGAAGAAAATAAAATACATCTATGACGTCCGATTGTGAACTAATCCAAAAACTCAATTAATATGTCAGTTATCGTGGTTAACTAAAAATAAGGCACCGTTATCGGTACATATAAGAAAAAGGAAAATAAATAGACATTAAATTGTCTGCTGTTGTGAGAAGCTTATCGTAAATCGCTGTTTGTGATGACTAGATACGACCTTTTTATAGTACCTATTGTTTTATTGGCTATACGATAAATCTTCAGAGCTGGTAGAAAACTTCTTGAAACATTCAGAATATGTAGGTTTTATGAGCACTTCGAACGTATAGTTAAGGGAGGGATAAACACCTTGGTTTTTTTTCTTTATCGCTTTCTGCCCCCATATTGATTAGATTGGCAGCCCCCGTAGCATGGCATCGAATTTTTAATGAAATCTCATAAATATGACGTGATGACATTAATCCGCGATTATTATTGGTCGAAGACTCGAGTCTTCTCTAGTCTACGCTTGCTATGATACGGTAGGAGCCTATTTTGAATATTAGCGTAGACATGGTATACCCGTGAGACTAGAAGTACTCGCACTATTATGTAGGTAGGTATACAGAAATCATGTTAATTTTGGACACGCAAATTTGCATGTAAAAAGTACGTAAAGCGTTGGAGAGACTAGGTTTTATACTAGGTATAAAAAACTACATACTATAAAGTTTATCTACTTTTGCCATCAGTTTTGTTAACTAAAAGAAATATTTTTGGAATAAACGAATTTCTTGTAAATTATAAGAGGTTTAAAAGTCCCTTTGATGTTGAAGTGCTTTTAGTCATCGTCTAGTTTTCTAGATTGCAATTTGGCTATCTAAATAAAGCTAACGATGTTAACATAGTGTAAGTGTTGTTTGCAATTCAATTTGTCTTTTACCTGAGAACAATTGTCCCGTCTACCTTTATAGTTTGCAATCCTAATTCTGCTCCCTAAGGGAATCTGTCTATCTCATTATCACTCAATTTTGTCGCGTTTGGGCAGTGAATTAGGTTTTTATTAACATTTTTTTTATAATTGATTGGACTTTTTCATTGTACCTATACGTTTAGGTACTTTACGTTATTTAAAGTTTCTCTGAAGCTTTTATAAAAAAAAGCTATAAAAATTTATGAATAATTCTATTTTATATCCTATTGTTTAAACAACAAAGAACCTGTATCGTACAAAGTAACAAAGGCCTACAAATCGAGTCTACATACCAACAAAAGTTCGATTCGTCCTTTGTTTTAAACATGAAAGGAGGGGAAATTCGTTGCGTATATTTTGATGTCTTGTTGATGTGAATTCATTTCCGAACACACATTTTTCTTTTTGTATTGATTTACTTTACTGTTTTGATATTATTCATCGTTCAGTGTCAAAGACAGTACAGTTTCGTTATTCTTGAGAATCGTCTTGCGAGAATTGTCTTCGTCACTAATTTAGAATAGACTGATAAATAAATAGACACCTTACTTGTAGACGTCTGGGCTAGTATTTGAGATGGTCTTATAATTCTACTAAGATTTATTATTTCTAATGAATAATAGACACCTTTTCATTGTTCTTTAAGAGTATTTGTTTTGGAATTAAACTAAATGATTTACGAAACAAAATAGGTTAACGATTAAAAAACTTTTGATGTGTTTCTGTTTTGTATGTGATTCTCCAGACTGGCCAGATATGTCTTGTCTACTGTGTGATAAGTACGCTAAGTCACTCAGGCATGCTGAGTGATACTGATACCAGTTCTTGAATATTTCCCATATAAGTAGGGGGAAATTATATTCTGAAGCATATTCGGCACAGAAATTTTTGGATCATAGAAATAAATACAAGAAAAAGGGCGATATATTTTTGTCTAATGCTATTTTACATTTGATAAAAACTCAGCATGTGATGTGGGTAGCTGGAGGTTATTTGATACCAGTAAAATATGACAAGCGATAAAATCTTCAGATACTCAAAATACACATTAAGTTCCGCTAAATTGATCACTTAAGCCTTAATGAAATTAAATTTTCTTCCGAAAATCAACTTTACTCCTCATCGGGCCGTGACCCAAATTAAGGCTTTAGCTATATTAACAAAGATTTCAATTTAACGGAGCTTCATAAAATATAATACCTGAATAAGTTACGTTTGTTCTAGAAATTGTAAGTTTTTCTATAACAATTTTCCCAGAGTAAAAGTTGATGAAAGAAAAGGAAAGCTACAAAAAGTTGGCATTGAAAACGATGATATCGGGAGAAATTCCTTTATCTTTCAGAACATTTCCTCTTTCCATAGAACGAATATCTGAGTGGTCAATGTTTCAGGACAAAAGTTTTGTTTTCGTGTTGTTTTACCTCTTGTTAGGGTAATAAACTAATTTACTTACTTATACAACTTCCTAAAATTAGGTACTTTGTTGTTTCAAACTCATTTATTCAGCTTAGGCCCTGATAAGGTATGAACGTTGATAGTTACAATGTCAAAGATATTACAAGTTCTAGTGCCAGTCTGCAAACTCCATAGTGTTCAAATGATTTAGTTGCTAATTTCATTTATGAATTGTAAGTACTATAATTGTACTCAAAAAAATCAAAAAAATCAAAAACTCATTTATTCAATTTAGGCCCTGGTAAGGCACTTATGAACGTCAATAGTTACAAACATTACAATAGACTCTACCACCGGTTCGGAACTCGGTACTCGATTACACCACATCAGATAACACTTTCCAATTTTAAATTGAACCGGAGATGTTTGGCAGATTAACAACTATCAATCATTATGATTGATGTTAGATTGGATAACATCTCTATTGGCTAGAAAACTTCTCCCTCGGCTACAGTTTGCCAGATTGTTTGGGCAGTAAATTTGCATTTAACTGTCAAAAATATTTTAATTTTCAAGTCCAGATTGAATACGCATTCGAGTTCAAATGATTTACTGTCTTACTTTTATTGCGTAATCACGTGGAAGGCAGCTATACGACGATTCTGGGTAATGTCAGTCAACCTAGGAAGCTTTTAACTAGCTGTAAATTTTTGTTCACTGTAATATGAATAGCTGTGAAAAATGAAACTTTTGTAATACTCAAGTTCTATGATTCGACTGAAATGGACGAAATCGGGAGTGTTCAAATAAATCAGGGAAATGCTGTTCCCTTCCCAGTTTTCCACGTAGGTACTTAATAGCTAGTTCGCCTGGGTTGTAGGTCTATAATTGATGTCAGTGCTGGACTGTGATGGGATTTTTCCTATCCATTTAGGTGCTGTCACCTCATGAAGTCTATTAAAAAGGGGTTTTTTAAACCATATCCGATAACGAAACATAATTTTTAGTGAAAAAATATATACATAATAATATATTCCTTTGTGTAGGCCTTTCCGCAGCTTTTGCCGGAACTCACAACATATTTGGATATACTTAGATGGATAAAAAAAACTTTAAAAATACCGCTTGATTCAATTCAAAGGCCGTGTTTCTCTGAATTCAGTTTCTCAAATTTCAAAATAAATTTCTATTTAATTTGAAATTCTAATCCACATAGATTGAGGGATCGATTTTTAATGAATAGTAAATACATTTTTTGTAAATTAGTTTTTTAAAGTTAGGTCAACGTTTTTAAAATAGGAGTGTAGTTGAGCTCTAAATGTAACAAATTGGTTTTTTTTTTTTTTTTTTGAAAGGACTAAGTTGATAGCCTCAGATGGCTGCGACAACCTTACCGGACAAATCGGCGAGCGCAGAGGGCTCTCAGCCGGGTAATATTTAGGTAACAACGCCTGAGGGCACCCCCGAATGGGGTACGAACCTCGGCTCAGGGCGTTACCGGGGGAGGGGGAGGACTTTGTACGAGTTACGACTAATTGGGGGCGGTCGGATTACTGTAGGCAGCTCGGGCCGCTTGAACGGGACGAGACTGAGTGGGACGTCGCGGCGGTCCTCGCCGTCGAGGACGGTAGCGTGATCGGTTGTGTGTAGTGTGTTGTGTACTTTTACGAGCTTCGTCAGCTTCGATCTGAGCTAATGTAATAGGGTCATCCGGCTCGCTGAGGGCTTGCCTTGGTCTATGGATACGGAGTATACGGGAGGGCGTGTACGTTGCGGCTTTCACTATAAGAGGGTTGCGGTGATTAACGGCGGTATTGAAAAATCTGCGTGAGGTGCGTTTTATAAATTGTTTTATCGTGGGGAGACCTAAGTCAATGTGGAGATTTTCATTACGCATGTACCACGGGGCGCCCGTGGCCTTGCGCATGAAGCGATTTTGAATCACCTGAAGGCTATGGATCCGTGATGGAGCTGCATGTGCGAACACAGTACTAGCATAGGTCATGATGGGGCGGATACACGTGGTATAAAGTCTAACCTTGCTTTTAAGTGCAAGTTTAGATTTACGATTTAATAAAAAGTGGAGGCGCCCTAAAACAAAGGCGGCGCGCGCGCGGACCGCTTTAATGTGGGCATCAAAGGTCAAACGATCATCGAGAGTTACTCCGAGATATTTGGCTTGCCTTTCCCAGGGGATTGGTTCACCGAATAGAGTAACTGCCTTTGGAGGGGAGGGGGTACCTCGATGGTAGGGTCTGTAGAATAGGACCGCCTGGCTTTTGACAGGGTTGATCTCGATCCTCCATTTCCGAAACCAGGCGCCTAGGGCGTTAGCCGCGGTTTGGAGGTTCTTAACAATGAAACAAATTGGTATTTGTATGTGTTTTTATGTTAACCTTTTATTTTTAGTGAATAAAGTATATTCTATATACCTAGGTATATTCTAAAAATAATATAAGCCGTGTAAATAAATTGTAAAGATTGATAATTTGAACTCTTATAAAATAAATACAAGATGAATATCAGAGTTAAGCATACCGAAATCCTTAAATGAATCATTTGTGATTCAATTAAGGATTGTGATTGTAAATCTGTTTGTAGATTTAGTTATCGGGTGAAGGGATCCGAGGACAAATTAAGATGCTTTCTTCAAATTTCTTAAGCCAAATATCCTAAAATGAGATCAAGGAGCCTAGTTTTACAACAGATAAAATTATTTTTGTGAAGTGAATATTTAATGTGAAGATGCAACATCATCTGCAATAAAAATCATAAAAGTTGGTGTAATTGGCGGCCTTACTTGCCAACTTATAGTACAAAATAGTATAACGGTAACCTAAGACTGAATTATGATGGCGAAAAGATTTATTGCAAATAACACCATGAATAACGACGCAGGTAGTATAATTAATTTGTCTTTGTAAGTATTTCCTGGCTCACCATATATTCGGGCGGATAAGCACTTGGCCAGGATTTATTGCTAGTCATCGACTAGAATTTTGACAAATCTGAAATCGTTTACTGCTTATTTCATTCTATTAGTTTGAATGTATCTTGCTTGTAGGCAATTCAGGCGCTTTCGAATTGTTCAGGAAAGATTCGAACATATTTTGATAAATAAGTTTTCCTTGATGTTTCACAAAACTTCGTAAAATCTTCTAATAGCTATCATAACAGATTTTTAGACTCAATACTCGATTTTAATCTGGGGGTCTAAAAAGGCCGCTCAAGCAATATTGCAATTAATTTCTGTAATTGTCTAAATTGGAAATTATTTTATTAAAATGATTTACATTTAGACCAAAAAATATTTCGCTTTGCTGTAAATTAGAGATATTAATTGCATAAAAATATTGCTCATACCGCCTTTTTACGGCCGCTGAGCGATGTAAATCTACTCAGTCGGGTTTTGTCACCGGAAACCATCGAGTGCGACGCAAACCTCACAGAACCCTTTTCACACCTTTTTTTTAAGAGTTCTTACTTACGGTCTTTAGGAAAACCTTATTGAAATGATATCAAATTTGGTCCATCCTTTGAAGTTGGCTTTACAAATATATATTTTTTACTTTTATAAACCTTACTTTGGTCAGAGATAGTCAATAAGTCAAGAAAAAACCTTTCTATCTTTACTTTTATATACCATTGAAGATTTGAAAGTTAGAATATGCCGTGTATCTAGTCGAAAGATATTCTTATAATAAACTAACTAGCCACGCAGACGTTGTCTTGCCCTAAGAATAAAAGAAGCTGTTCAAGCGGGATCTCGTGACCAAGGGAAATAGAGATTAATCTATCTATACTAATCTACATATATTTTATATTATACTAATAATAAAGCTGAAGAGTTTGTTTGTTTGAACGCGCTCGTTCAATCTCGAGAGTTACGGTCCGATTCGAAAAATTCTTTCACTTATAGGAAGCTACATTATCCCCAATGGTTATAAGCTACTTTTTATCCCGGGAACGCGAGTGAAGCAGCGGGGAACAGCTAGTTTTATTATATAAGAAGAAGAAGATAAGGTAGCTTATGGATCTCATTTGATTGAATTGAAATTAATTTCAGGATAAAGTTATTTACCTTTCCAATATAAGCCACTACATGAAAGCTTAAAATAACATTGCTCACATAAATATAAAGTTGGTTATTATAGCTTTCCTGTTTACGATAAAGGTGTTTTCAGGTAATCGGTAAAAATTTGTTTGTTTGTTAGGTAGGTACGTGTTTTCTTTTCAGGTTCTGAATGTTTAAATATCATCACGTTATATTTGGAAAATTACAACAGGTATGGGATGTTAATACATGTAAATGATTTTTATTTTTACTAAACTAATAAATAAATTGCTCATTGAAAGTACGTTGAGAGTATACTGATTTTAGATTAATTTTGATTTTATCATTTATATTGTTAAAATTGAGATCGTAATCATGCAAGCTTTATAGGAAACGTTAAAAGATTATTAATGAGGTAGTTCTAATGACCTTTTTTTCCAAAATATTTAAAATTTCCAATATATTTAGGGTCCCGTAACTCAAAAGAAAAAAAAACGGTACCTTTATAGGACTAGGTCTGTCTGTGTGTATACATACTACTTTTATCCCAAAAAAATAGAAGATCCCGAGAACGCAGGTAAAACCGCGGGTAAAAGCTAGTAACAAATAATCAAACATCTGATAAGCAAATGTTATGTTACAGTATATAATTAAGTAGCTAGATCATAGATTCTATAATTAACCAATAAAAGCGACCTTATTTGTTGGTTCCAGCAACACATTAATTATGAAAATAATTTGAGATTCCTTGAAACAATATACCTACCTAATAATAATTTAAAATCTAATAAATGTAGGTTCTGCGAGATCGAATTAGAAATGATGAGGTGAACTAAAGTAACCGACATAGCCTAAAGAATTGCCAAACTGAAGTGGCAGTGGGCGGGGCACATCGCTCGTAGAACCGACGGCCGCTGGGGCAGAAAGGTACTCGAATGGCGACCACGAACCGGAAGTCGCAGCGTGGGCAGGACCCCCACAAAGTGGGATCTTATTAGGGAAACAGCTGAATGCGGATAGCGCAAGACCGGCCATCGTGGAGATCTTTGGAGGAGGCTTTTGTCCAGCAGTGGACGTGTTTCGGCTGATATGATGAAATGTGGGTTGAATTATAGAATCAGTGAATTTTATCGTCTTGTATGACGTCATACTGTGAATCAGAACGCCGTCGAACGGAAAGGAAGTTTTAATTGTCGGTATAAAATATCCTATGAATCGTGGAATCTGTTTTATGTCATATCGGAATTGGGCAATCTCCATAAAGAAATTGCCAGGTCAAGGTTGCGCCCCGGATAAAATTCTACGTAATTTTAAGGGACACGATCACACGAGTGTGGAAATGAGGTTGGTCTGTTGAACTAAGTTAAACATTATCTTTGAAAGCTTAACGAGGTGTTTGTTTTATGCACCAACTTTTTTAATCAGGCAAGTGGGAAATTGGTGACGTCTTTTTTGTGACCACTTTTAATTTTCACTTTATTAAAAAAAGGTGCGGTTAGTATGGCGAATCTCATTATCAAATTTTTCAGAAGGTATATTTGTCTCCTATCACCATAGTGTGCAGATTGGATGCCGTTTTTTAGGGTTCTGTATCCCAACCTATATTACTAAGTCCGGTGACGTCCGTCCGTTCGATTCAGCAGGCTGTATTTCATGAAACGTACCTGCCGTACGTATCTAATAGTATAACTTATGAACACCGATGATATAAATCTTTCCGTAAAATTGACTAATTTATTAAAATAATATTCTAATTAAAGTTCTGACATGTTTTGAGAGCTTTATTAGCATTCATTCTTTTAAACGCACGTTGTTCTCGTAAAAAACATAATTTAAAGACTGTGAAAAATAGCATTCAATATTTTATTATGTATTAGTGAAAGATGAAAGCAAAATGGATGATGTCATACTAAGATGTTATTACAGCATTATTTTTTAAAGCACTGAAGGTAAATAGGTAGTAATATTTTACGGCTAAACGATAAATGGGACATTGTAACATGAAAGTTAATATGAATTTAGTTTATTGCCTTACGACCAACAAGTAAAATTGGTACCTATTACGAATATTATGATATTAAATCGTGTAAGATCGCAAAAAGCTTATGGTCTATTAAAATACTACCTATATATTATTTAATAGAAATAAATATTGCGTATAAAATATAAATATAAGCCATAGGTACTTGTTTACTTTTACTAGTGTGTGAAGTCACCGATTAGGAAAAAAATATGAGGTTTGTGATTCGACTCATCAATTTTGTCTCTTCTCTTCTTCGTCGTTACGCTCTTGTCAGAGCGGTCGTGGTCACGTTGAGGCGTCCACATCGGTGGTAGAGGCGGGCACGGTTCTTCGCACCATCTCCCACCATCTCTCCCTGTTGGCAGACTGTCTTGTGCAGTCAGATACGCGGCCTCCCATTGCGGATTTTATTTGGTCACTCCAGCGAATAGGTGACCTGCCTCCTTCCACCTTTCCTTGCACGACCATCAATCATCATGATCAATTTTGTAACAAAGGATTATAGGTGTACCCTGACTCATTGTACGATAGGTAATACCTAGTACCTGGTAGGTACCGTTGGTTACATCTTCGGGGGAAATATACTTGATTATATATATTTTTTAATTCTAATGTTTTAATTAACCTATCTATTTCCGGCACTCTGGATAGTGCTTAATGACAGTGATCTTTATCAATTAGAATTTGGATTATAATTTTCGGTAAACGTTTTTTTTAAAACAATCCTAAGTAGGTTTGTATTTCACTACATCTCACCACGTAAAAAATGCTTGGAAAAGAAGTGCTTTAAAAAATTATAGATTTTTTTTATCTACATAGTTTATTAGCTAGGATTCAAAGGACAAGGACAAAGGATTTCAATTAGGTACCTACTACATTTTCCAAGTAAATGGTATAGATGCTACACTGCAGAAGGAGGGTAATATTTTTCTCGCGCTTATATGTTCGTTTCAATGTCGATCCTGTTAGCCTAAACGGCTGAACCGATTTTAATATGTCATTAGGTTTGTCTATATTGCGCGAGAATTAATATTATTATATTAAAATTAACAAAAAAAAATCCTAAACCTATCAAAATTATGAATTTTTTAAGGGCGATTACAAAAATATACATATTTTTATAATGTTTAAATGTAATTTGGAATGAGAAATTATTAAAAAAAAACAATCCCCAACTATTTTCGTACTGCAGACTGGGTTTTAGTTTTATTATACTACTTGTTAGGTTAGGTAGGATACCTATCATGAAAAATAAGTTACATAGGTACCTACCGTTACGTAAGCCCACGAACCGAACATCTATATATAAAAAAAAAAAAAACTATTTTCATCTGGGTCTAAAAAAAGGCTGAGGACGCGTAACTTGACCTGTATGATGAAACAAGTCGATATGTATATGTATTCGTCGAAAGGATCTATAATACAACTCGAAATAACTCATTGTTCAACTGATTCGAAGCCACTCTATTTCATATCCAGATATTTCTTTATTATTCTGGTTTTTATATGTACCTACTTACGATTATTAAAAGAGGTAAAGGATACCTTCCTTTAACTTTTTTAATAATCGTAATCTCTTTTGGATGTATGAGGTAATCTAACGGAACTGCCTAGTGATATACGATTGTCAAAAGGAATCTTTGAGTGCTAAAGATTATTTATATCCCGGGAATGTGAGTGAAACTGTAGGTGTCAGCTAGTTTTAAAATAATAAGTGTGAGAACCTAGGCAAAGTTAGTAGTAACACCTATTAGTACTTACCACAAAGAGGTTGGATAAAACAGGATAAGGTGCTGAAGCCCTAAAACAAAGTTTGTAATACCGTTAAATTCATTTGAACGATCTCATAAAGAACTTTAATGTTATCAGTAAGTTCGAATTTACATTGATATTGTTGCAATTAAGTTGTCAATTAAACGAAGTTTAGGTATAAAGTCAAGGTCAAAATATTTACCAAATCATACACCAATGGTAGAAAACACTTTTTATCACTGTTTACGTTAAATATAATAAATTAAATGTATTCATATGTTTATACTACACATTTGAACAGGCGGAAGCTATTTTTGTACTAGCCTATTTACCTAATCTGCGCCGTTCGAGTTAATTAAGAACGGGGTATTTAAAAATGTTACGTGTGTCTAATTTCTGATTCACGTTTGGAAAACTGGAGCGGTCATTGGCTCAACTGGGAACATTGTATACACAAAGGAATGTTTTTTATTTCCGAAAAATAGGAATAAAAACCTCTACTAACATCTACGAGAATTACTGCGTCCTAAGATAACGGTGAGAAGCGAGATAAGCGAGGGGAACTATTAGTAAAAAAATCGTTTCATTTTATTTAAAAAAATCTTTTAAACAAAGAATGCAGATAAAATCTTCATTCCATGATCATGTTCTGCAGTTTCTTCTTAGTTCAAAGGTTGCGAGGTCAAATTAATGCCGAGGAGTGCAAATTATACGACGAGCTTTCAGTGAAAGAACATATCGTGAAGAAATCATACCAGGTACCTCTTATTGCTCGTCTGGATCGCCTATTGGTTTATTCCTGCAACAGTACTTAAGAGAGTTATCTTCTAGGTTTTGAGTGTTCACATACTGTCTGTCACATAATTACTTGCCATAGTAAATGCGGTCAAATGAGGCTACAAATAAAAAATAGTACCGTAATATTATACCTAACTAAGCGCCTTGATATATCCGAGTTAACAAATGATATCATGCGCGTATTTGGAGTGTGATTTTATCTCATTAATTCTTACTAATAGCACAGTTTAGTGCTAATAGTATAAAGTATAAATGTTTGGGTATTTGTGACTCAACCATGTATCAACAGGTGAACAGATTTGGATGAAACGTGTATCATAGATAGATCTTTCTCTGGAATAACACATAGGAATGCTGGGTGTTATTGTGGGTTGAAAACTAGTTAAAACATCTTCAGATGAAAATTACTACTTATGCTTTATTTTTATTTGAAACGTAGTCAACATCTATTTATCAAAGTGTTTAAAGTTAGTTAAGTTACACAGGATATTTAATAAAGACTAGCTGTTCTCCGCGGTTCCACTCACGTTCCCGGAATAAAAAGTAACCTTCGGGGATAATAGAGCTTCTAATTAGTGAAAGAATTTTTCGAATCAAACCAGTAACTCCGGAGGTTAGCGCGTTCCACCGAACAAACTATCCAGCTTTATTATTAGATATAGACATTACAAAAACTATTTGCATTCAATAATCGCAACGTCAAGTAATATTGTCGTGTTGTCTATCAGCAATGAAAAGTTATTCATGCAAATGTTTTATGATGAACATAATTAAGTTAACATACATATAATTGGAAATATGGAAAATCAGAAACCATATTAGGTAATTTTTACGCACGAGGCAATTACTGACACGAATGTGTACAGACGACTTCAAATATATATTTAAAAAAAGAACGTCGCAAATAAACACACTCCCACCTGCTCACATTTTGCTGTTAGTAAGTAAACAATTGTACATAATATGGTATAAATGTGTACAAATAACGGTAAATCAAAGAAAAAAGAGTCAAGGAAGATGTTTTCACTTGAAAGTAAATGATTTTTCTGTAACAAAAAATTCCGGCCGTGTTCAATTTAGGTCCTGATTCGTACATTATATGAATAAATGGCATGTTTCTATAAAGTACAAATATTGTTATTAATTTGTATGAAGATATGAGTAGGTGAAAAGCAGTGAAGTAAAATAAAATAATCACGTTAAAATCATGATTATTTTCTATAGCCAGAAAAATATTCCGCCAATTTATCGGCGCTCAAATATTTTATTTATGGTAGTTATTTTTGATAACCTTTTGTAGGTACTTATAACAAATAAGGGTAAAATTTTCGTGATAAATTTTCAGTAGGAGTTTCGTGAAATGTAATCTATCTTCAGAAATCTGTCAAGATCCCGATACTCGAGACCCGCGGGCGGGATGCCAAGAGATTTGACTTGGGTTTAGGCGAGGGTTATCAACTAAAATAAAAATTATATTCGTGAAGCTATAAAGCGTGCCTTAAAAGATGGAAACGAATGTAACAAAAAATAGCTATGTAATAGGTGACTTTTTGTTTAGCAAAAATAAAATTGAAAGTAGTTTGCATTAAACTCTACTGGGTGTAAGTGTCATCGAAACGAAAACTGAAACCTGCATTCTGGTACGTTATTTGATCGTTGCGTAGTTTTTCCAAAGCTTTTGCGAATGGAAAAATAAAACCCGAATTTATGGATGCAATTAAACCCAGTAATTAAACGCTTGATTTAAAAGTATAAAATAAAATAAATAATTATATTGTTTAGCAAGCAAAAAATCTTGTACAGTAGTAGCAACCCTGAGTGAACGTAGGTACTTAATTGGTCGTGTCGTTTCACACGAGCGGAGCGTCTCATCGTCGCGCAGTCCACACGTGTTATATTTCTGAACGACACTCTTTTGTTTTGTTTTACAGCCATCATCTGTCCAACACATGATCGTTTCTACTTCATAATATTTGAAATCATTTAATACATAGTTTTATTTGTTTGTCTAGACAAGACTGACAGACTTTATTTCATACAAAGAAATGTTTACAAAAAATAACAATGGTTTGTTTCATAGCTGCGATACAATCAAAAGAAATAATCATGGGAAGTTAATTAGTTGTCAATTCATTGTTACGTTAATTTGATTTCTTAAATATTTATTTTCCAAAACTACTTGTACCGATACTAAGCTTGTCTTTTTATATATTAAAATTATTTTACTTTTATGGATAAAACGGTATGTTATATGTATATAAGAGTTTTGTAGAGTAGCCACCATATACTAAAACCCAACAAATCTGGCAGACTGCGTGACTTTAACTTAATGACACTAAAAAAAATATTGTCGATTGCGATACAGACTTTTTTTATGTTACAGTTTATCAAATTAATGTTCAGTCTATTGTGGGCCAACCCTCGGGCATTTACCTTTGTCTCTTCTACTAAACGGGGTCATTTACACACTCGCATCGTAATCCTTAATCTAATTGGTAATGCTGTATCAACGTAATCGTATGTCAGGTGGGTAATGATAAGAAACATTATAGCCCAAGAGCTGATAACGAATTTAACGGCAAGCTGAAATTGCGATAAATTACAATTTCGTCGATTGGTGAATCCAGTCCTGAAAATCTTTTAGCGAGTTAGCGGTTATTTCGTTACTGCGCAGCATACAACTTTGGTAAAAAAAAAACAATGAAAACATATTTTAGGCAACTTGAATTTATTTTTATCTTTTAATTTATTATTAATAAATAATATAAAATATATAGGAATATTAGGTAAATGAGAAATTGAGTACCGATTTATGTATTTTCTTCAATATTTTAATTTAGAGCGAAATACCAAAGAAACTAACTATTTAACTTCACGGAATATTTGATACTTATTCTATACTAGCTGTTCCCGGCAGCTTCACTCGCGTTTTCGGGATAAGGCGTTTGTATGCAGGATTCAAGACATCAAAGTGAAGTGAAATTCTAATATTGACAAAATCAAATAACTGTTCGACTGGGAAAGTACCTCAACTTTACAGAGTGCTTTAGTCAATATCTGCGCGTGAGTCGTCAGGTTGCCAGGGCTCAACAGGTCAGCAAAGCGTGAGTGTTGCCCAACTCAGAACACTAACTAAAAGCTTTAGTTTATGTTCTCTGTGATGCCTCGGGTGTTGCAAGCGTTTAGGTATAGGTTGGCCACTACTACTTATTTGCCGAATTAGTGATATAAAAAATGAAAATGTTATTATTCTAATCAAGTTAAGTGTTTCTAACACTAATGGTCACCCTGATCCCTATCCGGAAATTAAATGAATCCGTAAATCCCTTGAAAAGAAAGTAAATAAGTACCCGCACCTTATCTCGCAGAAAACAGAGCCTAATTAGGAATTATAACGCTCTTCTCCGAACTGAGAAGAGCTATATCATTACAGTAATAAACGTCAAGAAAAATTATACGTTTAATTATTACTTGGGTTAAAGCTTAGGACAATTAAGTCGGCACTTTAAATCCTGCAAGCAAACTCAATTATTTTAACTGCGGGGTTAATGTTTAGGTACCTATCAATATTTAAAACCCGATGTTAAGTATAACAATGTTATACGTTTATTTGGAGCATATTCAATGGCTGTCCTAGATAAATAACAAACCTTCTAAGTAAATGAAATACCCCAAAGTTAGCCCCTGTGTCAATTTCAAAGTTATGTGACGTGTTTGGATATGTGGAGAAATTTATCAAATATCTAAAACTTTTTGAAAGTGTCTATAACTCATGAAATAAGTGACACATCTCTGTTCAAATGTAAGTAAGAATTATTATACTGGTATTGCGTAATAAATGTGAGCCACGTTTTAGGGTCTATAAAATGTCCTGATTCAGCAAAAACAAGTGCAGGATTTGGGTTTGACGTCAAGCGGCAACCTATCATCATAATCCGCCCCAATTGTCACATCCAAGAGTCACCCCATTAGAAATGACTGCCGACCCCAAAAATAATTGTTTGCAGGAAATATAGGATGCGTTCAAGTTGAGTTACATCTTCAAACCTAAATAGAAACAACTATAATTTATAAGGAATGAGAGCAGACATGCCTTTTCGTGACATAGTTCTGTTTTTTGAGAGAATTATTATTATATTTCATGCTTATTGTAAAATCCGTCCCATTTTGGCAGTCAAACTTCGATTGTGTCAACCATTTAGGCTAACGGCAAATAGCATAGTTGGTTCCAAAAATGCTCACAGCAAGCTGCCAAAAAATGAGATATTTTGCTCTACATACGTTCAACATGCATTCATATGCAAATGTTATGAATATAAAATGTTACTTCCCACAAAATATATCATTTGAATAGCTGGGGAATGAGTAAAATTTTCATGTTGTACACATGTTCGTGTTGGTGATATATTTCAGGTTTTATTAATACTAATACCCTACACAAAATTATATTCTATAGTGGTTATAATAACTCAAAATCTAAAAAAAAAATAGCTGGCTGCCTCTGATTCTCTACTTCTTCTAAACCACGAAACGGACTTTGATATGCTTTTCATAAATAGAAATAATGATAAACGAGGAACGTGTTTGTATATGATTTGTGAAAAAATTCTGAAATGTGACACATTGAAAATTTTGGAAAGAATGATAATAAAACTCAAGTAAAGTGGTCCCACACCGTGTGAAGCCGGCGCGGGCCGCTAATGTTATATCTGGTAAATTTAACAACGTGAATGTTACCTAGTATGTAGGTACATTGTACTTTTAACTTTAATATGGCTTAGTAAAATCCAGTTTTGAAAAATGATAGGCAATAAAAATACAGTTAACATTTTAGCATGTCTCCATTACGAAGAATAACGACTGAAAGCGGCTGATTTATTTCACTTTGAAACAGTTTTTATTGCCAATCGGTATTTACGAAAGAGATTTGATTGCATGTCTTCTAATAGACCATTTAAAGGATATAATATTATCCCAAATGTTTTATGGATGCATATAATATTGGTGTTTTTTTATGGTGCCGATTTTTATAAAGAAGTTTAATCACGTCACGTAGAATTGTTTTTTTTTGTAGATTTAGATATAATTAATTTATTCTTTCATAAAAAAATATTGAAAGTATATAATAATGCAATCGATGTATGGGTTATTAAAAGACAAAACATCGCCTTTTGGAAGGAACTAGCATCATTTAAAAAAAAATAGAGTTTTTTTTACTATATAATGCTTTTGGTATGCCGTAATATCATAGATAAGTGGTAGGTACTTATTTGGTATCTAATTAAATATTGTTAATATTCAGAAGTACCACATCACACGCCCCAACGAATATGATCAAACGCTACGAACTTGGTAGATCCCTTATGTTAGTATTCTTAGAAGTACGAGTATTTCATTTCACATCAAGAATCTGTATAATTAACCTATTTGACTAATTGGAAGTTGATAATCGATATCTTCGCAAATTGGTTACTAATTTAACACGGTTTTGCTTACTAAATCTTGATAGCTTGGCATAATTTATCAATTCTCGGCTCTCTATCTATCATGAATGGTTACTTAGTCAGAATTAACTACACGAATATTCAATCTGAACCCAAACCACGATTTATCTTCGTAGTACCTACCTATTAGCTTTTAGCTTTGCATGAATAAACGCTGACAAAGTTTAGGTACCTTTTGATTTAAAACTATTCAGGTATTCATATTAGATTGACGTTATTTATTAACTACAATTTCAGTTGTAGGTTGTTATCTTGCCACTGTACGAGTTTGGCCGGCGCACACTGGCGGACGGCACGGCAGAGGATTGAAAATTTATCAATTGAATTTAATAGTTATCCAATCGAAATAAGGTATATATTTCAACCAGCTGTGCTCTAGAGAAAACTGCGCCGCGATGCTCCGAGGCCGATAACCGAGCATTGAAATATATACCTTATTTCTATTTGATAACTATTAAATGCCATTCCAATCTCTACTCTGCGCCGGTCATAACGGGGGCTTTAGTCATTATGTCCCACATTGAATAGCCCGCATATATCTCTCAATATTTTGATTAGCAAATTTTATATAAAAAGTATAATCCAAACTTGCTTAAAGTACATATGTCATTATTGTACTATTTTTGATTTCAACAACAAAGAACATTACGATATGAGAGTAGATAAACTTTTTTAAGTTTAGCTCTATTATTTTAAACAAACCATTCTTCCAGTGTAAAAATATTGGAATCTTGATCAATAGAACTCATTTTTTAATCATATTGTAGGGTTTTTAGTAGCTCACAAAAGAGAATCCATAACTTTTGAATCACCGAGAAAAACGTTCGAAAATGATGAAATATTTTACGCGTTTCAATAAAATTGAGGGAAACGCAACAAACAGGGTAGAAGCGCTGAAAACTGATCACTACATATAATTAACTGTCGCGACAACATAATAGATGTTTACTTTAAACTAAAAACAAGCTAGTTTATAGTGACATTAATGAACAGACGAGAATCGCTCTTCCGAAGATTTAAACAAAAGACGTTTAATTTCCCTAAAGTATTGTGTCTGATGTTGGAATTGGCAACGTAACGTTTCATTGTAGCTAGTATAATAATGCGATACTTTTTTATGCGTCTGGATGTACTTATATTGTTTCGTGTGTGAAGAGTATGCCAGGATATTCATTACGAGTTATCTATTCTTATTATTTTAGTATTATTATAAAAAAACGATTATAATAATACTACTTGTATCTACAAACAGATTCCCTTTTTATTCAACAGTTCCAATTAAAATTTTGGTTTATCTGTATTTGCTACAAAACAGGGTCATGACAAAGCTTGAACAAATGGTAGTAATTTATCTAAAGTTGGAATCCGGTAAATAATTTCGGGTATTTGGAACATCAGTTGGCTAGGCTACCCTTTAATCAGATTTGTTGGGTCACTTGTTATAGACAACAACAGAAAAGTTTTGGTAATTGACAAATGGTGTACAAATAAAGTATCTTACCCTCAAGATGAAAATCTTTAACCAAGCATCTGCCGTTGTGTTCTGACACCTTTGAGAATCAGTATTTTTTAGCTTGTGTGCTTACCACCTTTCGTCACTCATTTAGGTCTTTTAGTTAAGATCATTAAAATCGTTCTATGGCAAATAGTTAATAGGTATAAAGCTGCCGGGATATTGCGTAACTTTTGTTGGTAATCGGAATAAACATTTCATCCAATGTGCTACAACAACGACTATTTTGTGGACGTGGTCGAGCCCTTATCGGTAAATGTTATGCAATCTGCAAAGTTTTAACTGGGTAGTAGGTAGGCAGAATTTCAGTCGTCAAACAAAAAAAAACCATTTATTACATCCATGCAATCCAGTATTTGAAATCCGCTTTGATCACAATCTCATTCAAATCCAATTTAAATTGTTCCTTTAAAGCCGAATGTCACGAAAGTAATCTGGCGATACGTAAGTAGTGCTCAGCTATAGGGTTCTGGAATGCGATACCTCACAACCCTACGCATTATCTCCGCTATGTACACATGACCTCAATCTCGACTCTTACTCCTTTATAGAGCTTTTAAAATGCCATTTTATTCCTTTCAATGAAAACAGCGACATGTTAACATGTTACTGCCACGAAGAGGGGCAAATTGCTTACGATCTTTAAAGGGTTTATGTTAATTTTAGTACCCACGCCTATTTACATTTAAAACAAATTGTATGTCATTAAATAAAGTATCAAGTGATATTAAAAAGTATTTTTGTGTAATTTGTAACGAGTTTAAATTACGAACTTTAGAAAATACAAATGTTGAAAATTATATTTGATTGTATTTTTTTATATTGTAAGTGGAAAAGCACGTGAAAATATTTGAATTGATAACGTTAACGATTATATTTATTTAAATAATTATACAGTTTCATCACATAAACCTTGTTTTATCA
Organism: Tethea ocularis; assembly: GCA_963555595.1. Taxonomy (NCBI): domain Eukaryota; kingdom Metazoa; phylum Arthropoda; class Insecta; order Lepidoptera; family Drepanidae; genus Tethea; species Tethea ocularis. The sequence goes on along the minus strand of OY741972.1, from coordinate 3,686,614 downwards.
GCTGGTTTTAGCACCTTTTTTTCCTTGTGATTCTACTAAAGAACTGATATACCTACTCTAACAATGTTTATGGTTAAAATCGTGTAAATAAATAGTATTCTAAATACTATAATATATTTGTTTCTTCATATTTTATACAAAAAGTATACATATTATTTCATTATAAAATAAGATTTTGTAAAGCCTATAGGGATCATATAAAGCAATGAGTTTTTGTATGCATTCGTTAACTTAATTATATGTATTGACGCTAGCGAATGTATAAAAAACTACTACTTATTCCAAATTATTTATCCAAACATTTTCAGCCATCATTTACACTCAATTGATATTCTTGTACGCAGATAAATCTGGAGATGTGATACGAGTAAACGCTTCTATAACTTTTTTGTACAGTCACAGTCAAAGCTTCTGAAATATTATTACCTACATAAAATATTGTCGCTCTAACCAGACAGCGTAAAATCTAGGTCATAACATGCCATCTAGAACATGGAGTATTTATTAATAGTGGGTCCATTCTCGCACGCAGCTATCGTCTGGCCGCCAGTGCCGACTTCTGAGATGACATTTGTTATGAAACCATTACCAAATTGAGAGGATTCCTGATCTAGCCCGCAAGCGATGTTTAATGTCCCCTTTATGGTCACTTCATCATGTTCATGTATTGCCCAAATAAATTGCCCTGAGAGATCCTAAGCGTCATTGCGTCCAAGTCTAGGGTGTACCCTAAGTACTTCTAGTACCTATCATTTTTCTTTCCAAAGGTAATTTTCCTTATCGCTTTAATACTTATGTAGATAATACGATCATCTTTGTTCAGGATTGAACTTGAAAAAATGAGGGCCTACTCCCAAAAATGATACGCGGTTCGATCATCGTTGTTAAATGTTGAACCAATAGAATGGCAGTAATCTGACGAGACGTGAATTTTGTGCAATTCTATTGGTTAATAATTTGATAACGATGATCGTACTATCGTGTATCGTTTTTCGGAGTAAGCCCTCAGTAGCTTAAATAAAAAATGTTATGAATATAGATTATTCGAGAATCGAGAGAAGAAAATAAGAGAGAATCTCTCACCCGATATAATATTAAGTATATTTACAATGTTGATTCAATATAAGAGAAAAGAGACTAATCCAATGTTTTGATAAAAATCTAGTCGTTTAAACAAACGTGACTCGATAGACAAGTAGGTAGTATCTGAAGTTCTCAATCTTATATATATAGCATAAATTTTAATACAATACATATAACAATAGTGCTGTCTTAGATATTACTTGTATGTAGTATATTATTACTCTGTGATATTACCATATAGACAAACACTATTTAGCATGTTAGTGCTTTTGTTGCTGCATATAGCTTTTATTGCAGCATAGGGTCCTTATTAGGGGCGATAATCTATTAATATATCAAAGTCTAGCGATGACAACAAGTCTATTTAAGAATGTGAAAAACTAGCGGTCCCCCGCGGTTTTACACACGTTCCCGAAAAAAAAACAGCCTATAACCTTTGGGGATAATATTGCTTCCTGAAAGAATTTTTCGAATCCGTCTGGTAAGTAATAAAGAGATTGGCGCGTTCAAATAAACAATCTCTTCGGCTTTATTATTAAGGCTAGCTGTTCCCTGCGGTTTCACTGGCGTTCCCGTTATAAAAATTAGCCTATAACTCTCGGTGTGATAATGTAGCTTTCTATTAAAGAAATATTTTTTCAAATTGGACAAGTAACTCAGGAGATTAGCGCGTACAAGAAACAAACAAACTCTTCAGCTCTATTATTAGTATAGATAGAAGATAGATGAAATATTAGCTGTCCCCGGCGGTTTCACCCGCGTTCCCGAGTTATATACCTATGTTCTAAGATTCATTCAAATCCATTGAGTGGTCACGGAGTTAAGTGGTAACAAATACAACACACACACAAACATTCACATTTATTAGCAGTAACTAAGTAGAATATTTGCGCTTGGCATATTACAAAGCACGTTTCCTACATTTTGTTCCATCGTGATGGAGGTTAAGCCGGAATTCGTTCACATATCTCAAAGGAACACACTTTCCTGTTATTTACCTCGACAGATATATTAATGGATAACATAACGCGTAGAAGAAATAATAGAAACACCGAAATCTATAAACATTCCGCAACGGAGATACCTGAGCGTTAACGGACCGTTTAAGAATGATTGCTCCCGAAAATTTCGTTTCTGAACACTTATATAACCCATGAGTTGATATAAAATCACTTTCTCCGTAAATTGTCTCAGGATTTATGAAAAGGTAGCTTTACTTGACAGCCTATTACGATACAAATTCCTAAGATAAAATTTATTAGCCAAAGAAAAATTCTCTTTGTAAATATCGTTTTTACTTTACTATCCTATATTAATTTAGCGGGGTTTAATTATTAATTAGTACTATTAGGAAATAATTTTATCCTAAAAAATATTCTTTATGACTTCAAAGCTGAGGCCTACTAGCAAACGAATGCCGTTATGTAAACAATTTTGGTCCCTAAAAAGTAAATGATAAGTATTCAAATACAAATATAGGTCGTCTGTACTACTTAGGTAGGTACTGACGTTTTAATTTACAAACATTAAGTACTTTTTAATTATGAATTTAGGATACTTATTAAATATTTTTTCTGAGACTTTGATGTGATGTTAATTGGCTTGCCTCATCCGTATTTAATACTGATGATAATATTTATTTGGGAAAATTTTACCTATTAGATTAGGCCTGACTTTACTTGAGTGGGAGCAACATGGACGTTCGACATGATTTTCGTCTTATCCATGTTCATTTTTAAACCCACTTGTTGAGAGACTCTGCCGAGGTCATCGAGCATTGTACCGGCATCTTGTGAGGGTCGCGGGAAACCGCTTGATGCGGGTAGCGCAAAACCGACCAACGTCTTTCGGCTGACATGATGATTAGGCCTGGGTTAATCAGTCCCCTTCACGTTTCGTAAGTACTATGCTCTGCGCCTACCGTGATCTCTTTTTTGTAAGTACCTTCATAAGCAAACCCGTGCTGGTCTATAAAAACAAGAAGAATTTATAGATAGTAGATGGAAATACCCAATAAAGTCTATTGTTTGATCTTTCTGCAATTTACCTTTACGTGGCAAACAATTTTAACACTTATTTTAAGATCATACAAGTTCAAAATAGCTTTGTAGACACCAAAGTTTGGAAATGCTTTTGTAAACTTTCGTTAGTAATATATTTAACGTAATGCTTCTATGATAATAATCAATAATCATGATGTCAGCAAATAGTGGCTTTAACTATCTAGAAGTTATGTGTTTTGAAGCATAGTTGGTAAATAAATAAGTTGAGATTTATATCTCTGAAAAAAGACAGTGTGTATGATTTAATGGACAGATAAACCCTTATACTGTCTGTCTAGTTATTTTAATATTACTCAAAAGTTCTTATTCTATAGGCCATGCAGATGTAGTTGTAGGCAAAACTTGAGTCTAAAGTTTTTAAATTACTATAACTGATTCATACTGAAACTTGGTCTAAAGGTCTATTTTTTTGAAATGTAGAGTAGGTAAGTACCTCTTGCGTTTTACCTTATAGAATACTAGTGACCCGCCTCGGCTTCGCCCGGTTTTTCTCAGCTTTTCTGTACTATAATATGCATGTATTATACATATAAATCTTCCTCTTGAATCACTCTATCTATTAAAAAAAGCATCAAAATCCGTTGCGTAGTTTTGAAGATCTAAGCATACATAGGGTCAGACAGACGGGAAGTGACTTTGTTTTATACTATGTAGTGATACTGCAGCCGTATAAAATTGTTTTCCAGAGTTAGTCCCATAATAAAAGTTATTCATATTGATGACACTTCCACCTCATAAAGTACTACCGGTGAATTAAAATAACTCTGTATACATATGCCTTTGATAACATGACAGTTCATCACCACCAAGTGGCACCTCTAGTGATTTTTCGTTTATGCTGGTCATTTTAATATCTTGCCTACATGGTTGAAGCCACGGGGCGTAGCTAGTATTGTATATTTAGGTGTACAAACATGCTTCTATTATGTAATTATTACCTTGATAAATATAACTGCTTTATTAAGTTTAAGTACTTACCTAATATCAAAATGTATCAACAAAAGATATCTTTTACAAATGTAGGTAATCCTATTAGTAGATATTATTAGAAATGTAAGTTCAGATAATGGGAACAAGGTCTTTTCTGTGCTAAATTTCATTTCGGGAAAACTGTTTCCCTGTAACTCATCAATCGTGCCTCAGTTAATTACGATTTTCTTTGATATTTTCATAATCAAAGTGTTTTGTCCTCGATCTTAAAACATGAGTAATTTAGATAATATATTCGTTAATTTTCTAATTGTGTACTATAATATTCACTAGTTGCTGCCCAATGGTTTTATTCAGGTCTGATGTTTCCCTAAGATAAAAAGTTTTAAGAAGTTTTCTATGTTTTAATTCAATATCATCATCTCCCTGCCCTGATCCCAATTATTTGTGGTCAGTGCAATATGTACTTATCTTCTATTCAGCCCTTCTATCCGTCACATCAGCATTCACTCTTTCTTACTCATGTGTCATGGTATCTGCGACATAAATCATCCATCTCTTTTTCAGACTTCTTTCCGTAATATCCGTGGACTTTCACATTCATAGCTCTTTTAGTCACATAGCTTCCATCCCTCCTCATAATATGCATAATCCAATGTAATAAATAATCTACATGATGAGGGTGTAGGTAATCTAAATTTGTCAAGCCTTATTGCGACATGATGAGTAACAAACATAATGTGGCACATATATTTTATTATTAAAACCTCTAATTTCAGTAAAAAAAAAAAACATTATTAAGTTTAAAAGTTGTTGAAAGGGTATTAGGGTAGAGTAGAGCCAAGCGTTTGTTACTCAAAGAACAGTTCACTGATTACAATCAAATGGAATGGAAAAAATAACGGTAAGAGCTCGCGTCTCACAAAAGGTTGATCGTTAAATAATCATCGATGACGTATCCCATCGACAATACGACTAAATTTTGATTAAACACCGATAACCAAACCATTGACATGTAAAATTACTACACAGTTCATAAGTTATTAGTGAAAATTCGTTTGACAGATGTAAAACTTTTTTTATGAAAGAAAAGCTCGATTACTTGGAATCGAGCTTTTATCTTACCGTACCTTAGTTTATTTTCAGATAATAGTGAAACAGAAGGACTAGCTAGACTAAAGACAATTTATAAAGTTTTTGATGGAACTTTAATTTATAACTAATAATAGGTATTTATTTTATTTCATGATTACAGCTAATCATAATTTGGTGTTTTACCCATTTTAACAATTCTTAGTATTCTTTTCAAATCATGGTATATTCTAGTTTCTTTGAAAAATATTAATACGTAAATCATCGTCATCCCGTGATGTCAAGGAATAAGACAAACTGGAAACCATTAATTCATACATATAAATTAATGCTTTACACGCCCTACTCTCTCGGCAAACATTGCAGAAAATCCACTCCCATGTAACAATACGAGTGAAAACTAGGAAGCTAAAACGAGAATAGTTAATGAATTCATAGCGTTATGAGCCCAAAATATCATTAACAGTGATTCGGGCAATGATTCATTGTTCACATGTGTTTCCTAATCGGAGTAGCAGCTTTATGAGTTCTGCTCCCACGATATAAGGATGTAATTATTGCCACTTCGCCATATTTGCCACTTTGCCACTTTGCCTCAATTAGAATTTATTAGTATTATTATTAGCACCTGCATTTGCTACTTTGTTAAATAGAGAAAATTGCCTTCGTTTTTATTCAGCTGCGTATGAGTAATGTTTATTGTACTTGCATTATTTATATACTAGCTGCTTTAATTAAGTGTTATCTTGTTTATACAGTTGTACTAGTTTTCTTATGTTTACAAATTATGTAACTTCTACCAGTCTAAGAATAAATGCAAAAAGTCTTTAAATGACGATTACTTTTTGCAAGATCTGATTTTAATAAAACAAGTTTATATTCTGCTATCATTGAGCAAACTTATCCATGCCATAGGTAATCAAAATCTCCTCATACTTACATTATCGTTATTTCTAGCGTCCCACTATCTGAAAATAAAACAAATATTTCTTTTATTATTTCTGATGTAACAAAAACCACCCTTATAGCAAACTAAATAAGCATTTAAACGGTACATTATACAAACACTAGAGACTAGTGTTTGTATATTATTATGTGTATTATTCCTAGAAGGAAATTTTTTACAACAATATGATATTTATTTAATATCAAAATAAAGCCTTATTTTAAAACATATCTACTTCAAGAATAAAGTGAGAAATTGCCGTTAGTTTACCAATTCAGTTCGACGTTGATAAAGTGAGATAAAGATATATTTGGTACCTACGAACAAAATATAAAGCAATAGAATATTCCCTTTCTGTTGATAAATCTTGCCATTTAAAAAAATGTTCTCAATAAAGAGAAACCTGTGGAAGCTAGCGTGGAAATGAGCCTTATTGTGTCACCTTAACATAATAAAATGCTTTTCCGTGTATTAATATTGTGCTTTGTCCTTTTGTACCGTTTGTTTACTTTTAAAGGCATCAACGTAGTCAAATTTAGGGAACGTTTAAAAGGTTTTTTAAAAACTAAAATTAAACTAAGAGACAACGTCTACACCGATGCGGAGGTGAATTTATTGTGTCTAACAATACAAGAAGCAGTTGCCACCAGCCGTTGCAACGACTGCTGACCTGCATAACATTTATACAGAAATCGGCCCACGCAACAGGACCACACACAGCTGGCAATGCTGAGCCAGCGCTTAATCTAATACAGAAGGGCTGGAGGCATTCATAACTCCTCCCTCCCTAAGAGCGAAATTACCGGAATTATTGTTTTCAATATGATTCGGATAATTTCGTCCAAAAAGTAAACATTTTATAAGCTTATGATAAAAAAAGTAAATGATAAAAACAAGAATGGTTAAAACTAGCAAACTTAATGTTAAATAACCTAAAACACCGAATTTAGAGTCTTGCTCTTTATAAACACTTTCCACTATTTCACTATACTTCATCGCATGTGACATCGATTTTAATTCGTCTAAATTAACACCTTTGATGTTCAGTACACGTGTACTAAACAAACTCGTATTCGCCGGTAATTGCGGTAGGTCGATTAGCGGGATTGGCTCCACTACGTCTGCTTCAGTATAGACACGATGGTGTCGTATACGTATACCATGGATCTCCAGATCACATGGTTCGTTGATGGTCACGATGTAAGTCCCGAAGACAGGATGTTTGCTTATTTCATTGTCACACACCTTGGTTATGGTAGTATGTAATCTGCTATACAAAATCCAATTATCAGCATTAACTTGCTGTAACTTTACCTCCTCAATTAGAACTGAATGTTGTTCACAATAGGTAAGGTTAGTAGCGAATCTCATAAGAGTTTCGATACAAGTTGGCTCGGTTAAGAGAGCTCGATTGTCGTCAGCGCACAGGAAATGGTTGCCAGCAGCTAGCGGGCGGCATGGTTTAACGATCGGTAAGTATTTCATTCCTTTCGCCAAAAGGTAGGGGTATTTGGGGAAAATCGATAAGGTTTTATTTTCAGGTTGATGGAATATTGGTAAGGAATAGATTTTATAATAATTGTAAGTACAATTATCAATAAGTGGAATTTCCATTATAAACGTGATCTGGTTTTTCTTAAGAAACGATTTTAAGTTTATAGTTTCCTCTAGTTTTACTAAGTTCAATTCATTAGGTGGATAAACTAGGTTTTCAGTATTCGATATGATCTTTAAATGATACAATAATTCTGTAGAGTTTACAATAGACTGGTGTAGTATAGACACCTTACTTAATGCTAGAGCTGTTTCAATTTCACTTAGTTTAATAAAGATAGTACGGAAGCTACTTATAAAAATGTTAAATAATCCTAATATGTATGTTGAAAATATCCAATTATTTTCTTTGGTTGCTAAATCATTGACCTTTGTTTCTACTCTTTTTAATCGAGTTTCTAAAATCACAGAGTTATTAGATATAGTTTCAGTTACATTTATAAAGCTGTCTAACATTTTAGAAACCAAGGTAAGTTTTTGAGACACTATAATTTGATTATTTCCCAATTCAGAAGTAATCCTATCATATTTCAAGGCGTCATCATGGTCAAGATTTCCCGTAACGAGTTTGATCAAAGATCCTAATGGATTGATAATACCTCTCTTAAAGCGTTGTGGTACAAGTTGTTGGTATTTTTGCACAGTTAAGTCGCGAATAAATTCAGTATGCACTTTAATACTATCAAACTCCTGTGAATATGGTTTATCACTTTTTACTAAATTACTAAAATCTTTAAACTGGATAATAATGGAATTAAGATCATCATGAATTCTATCTAAATTCAAAACCTTTACTATAGTCCAATGACCAGTTTGGACGTAGGCTTGACCTTCTTTTATAGGAATTATTCCTGGATTTCTTTCAAGGGATCGCAGATGAAGGCCCAGCATCGGCGTCACTACCGCCATGACGCACCACCTGCGAAGGGCGTTTTATATTTTTAATAGGGACCTTTGTTTTCCTTTCACCTACTTGTATGGGTACTATGTTTCTTTTAGCTTTACCTATAACCTTAGCTTTCACGTATCTTGCTTTATCTTTGGATTTACGCTTATTAACATCTTTCGCGAAGATGATATCACCAGATGGGAATTCTATTTCTTTTTCACCGCCTTTTCTTTCAATAATTCGTTCTTTATTCGCTACCATTTTATCTGCTAAATGTTCATACAAATATTTAGTTCTTTTGGCATGATCTTTCACAAGTTGCTGTAAATACTGTTTTTCTAATTCGACACCATAAGGGCTTCCTGTATCTGTGTGTCCGAAGACTACCTCAAAAGGAGTTAGGTTAGTAACTGAATGAATAGCGTGATTGTATGCCATGACTGAATATGTCATAACGCTTGCTGCGTCTGTACACTTTCTTTCGTACTTAGCTAGTCTATAGATCTCTATAATGGTTGAGTGAAAACGCTCAATAAGTCCTAGCGAGTTCGGATTGTTCGGTGTACCGATATGTAATTCAACTTTATGTAATTGTAAGAATTCCTTCATTAATTCGTTATTGAACTCAGTTCCTGAATCTGAGCTAATCTTTTTGGGGATACCGTAAAAAGAGAAATATTTCATTAAGGCGCGGACTACTTCAGGCGTTGATTTGTTGGGAATTTCTATAGCCTGACCTAATTTACTGAACGCGTCTATAAGTGTCAAATAATATTTACCTTCTATGTTGAATAGATCTATAAAAATTTCTTGAAACGGAGCATCTTGGGTCTGAGTTAATTGTATAACGGGCTTTATGGGTTTACGGTCATATTTCATTTTACGACAAGCTTCACAGGCGTTAATGATGGCTGAAACGGTTTCCTGCATTGCATCCCAGCAATAGTTTCTGCGTAACCTTACTAATGTTTCCTTAATACCACGATGGCATGACTTTCCTTCATGATGTTTTAATATAATCGCTTTCTGTTCTTTTTCATCTTCAACAAACACTACTCGCTCTGTGCATTCATAAAAGTGAACCATATCTTTCTTGAATAGCTGTATAATAATATTACTGAACTGTCTACGATGTTGATTATCTTCGAAATATATGAAATATTTTAATTTTGGCTTTATGTATGTCTTCAGAAATTGTTTTACCAATTCTGAATTATCTATTGGTAGAAAAACTTCTAGAACTTTTTGTTTCTCTCTGGAAATATCTTTAACAAGCAACGAATTTTTATGCCATGTGTAAACTAAAATTTGATTGGGCTTCATGTCAATAGCCTCATGTAAAATTGGTATTCCTGTTGATTCTAAATCTATGCCTGAATGAATAGTTTGAGATTTACTTGATTCTGATCTAATTGGGTATTCTGATATTTTCTCAGAACTGGATACTGATAAGGTATCTGAAATACTCATAGGGCTAATTGAAGCTGTACCACTTTGGTCTGATATAGTTATTGTTGATGAGTCATTACGAGTCTTTTTGTCTGTCGTTAATTGTCCAATATTGTCAACTAAGTTTTTTAGATGTTTGTCAAGTTTTCGTTCCTTATCGTCAACGTTAACTATCATTGATTCATTTTCCTCATCAGAACTGAGAGCATTAACTTTAATTCTGGACAAAGCGTCAGCGTTAGTGTTTTGCTTCCCGTTTTTGTACACGATTTCAAAGTCATAATCTTGTAGGCGTAATCGCCACCGGGTGAGTTTGCTGTTAGGATCCTTTAGAGAGTTTAACCAAGCTAAAGGCCTATGGTCGGTGTATATTAAAAACTTGCGGCCGTACAAGTATGGTCGGAAGTGTTTTACTGCCCAAATAATCGCGAGTAATTCACGTTCGATAGTGCTATAACGTGATTCAGTGTCACTGAGAGTGCGGCTCGCGTATGCAATGGGTTTGTCACTGCCAATTTGACCTTGGGATAGTACTGCGCCAAGCGCTACGTTAGACGCGTCTGTCGTCAGTATAAATGTTTTATCGTAGTCTGGGTATTGTAAAAGTGGGGCATTTGTCAGTAGTTCTTTACATTTGTTAAAAGCGTTAGTGTAATTTTCGTCAATAATAATTTTGTTTCTCTTTTTCAGGCAAGCTGTCAACGGTTGTGTAATCTTTGCAAAATCTTTAATAAATCGTCGGTAATATCCTACAAGTCCAAGGAAGCTTTTAATTTCAGTAGTTGTCTTGGGTATTGGATAATTTAAAACAGCGTCAATCTTATCGTCATTAGGTTTTAGTCCGTCTGCAGTTACTGTATGTCCGAGGTAGATTACCTCTTTGCGTAAAAATTCCGACTTGTCTAACTGTACTTTCAAGTTGGTCGCCCTAAGTCTGTCAAAAATTTTCCTTAATTTCTGTATATGGTCATCTAAACTTGAAGAGAATATGATGACGTCATCAAGGTAAACCATGCAGTGTAGTCCTTGTAGCCCTCTTAGAACACTATCCATCGTCCTTTGGAACGTGGCGGGTGCTGTCTTTAGGCCGAACGGCATCCTAAGGAACTCAAAGTGACCGTTTTGTGTACTAAAAGCTGTCTTTTGTCTATCCTGCTCCTCTACTTCAACTTGATGGTAACCACTTGCCAAATCAAGCGTACTGAAGTAAACGCTTTTCCCTAACTTGTCAAATAAATCGGTTATGTTCGGTAAGGGATATTTGTCGTCAATGGTTATGTCGTTAAGTCGTCGAAAGTCAATCACCATTCTATGTTTAATTTCTCCAGACGCATCTTTCTTTTTAGGCACCAGATGAACAGGTGCGTTCCAGGGGGAATGAGACTCTTGTATAACATTGTCATCAAGTAACTTTTCAACTTGTCGGTTTATTTCGTCAGTCTGAATCGGAGCTAGTCTGTATGGTTTAACATAAATTGGGTCTTCGTTCTTAGTTCTAATTTTATGTTTCACTTGATTTGTAAATGTTAAAGGTATTTGGTCACAGTAAAATATGTCCTTATATTCATTACAGAGCTTGGATATTTTGTTACGTTCCTCGTCGTTAGTGTGGTCGAGTCTTAATTTATTTAAATTTGATTCAAGTAATGCGTCAGTCTGTGGGTCTGTTTGGTTGTCAGTGAAATTTAGATAACAGTCATTACTCTCATATTTTATAACCTTAAGTGGTTGTCTTATAGTCAATGTCATTTGTTTGTCTAGGGTGTTCTGTATAACGGTGGAACAATATCCATTGGTGCAGTTCACCAATGCACTTGGCATTCGCACTCCGGAAGTAAACTCTTTAAAATCAAGTAAAGCTTCACCGGAATACTGGTCAATAGGTAACTTAACGCGTTGCTCTGATCGCGCGGGTAATTCAATTGTATAATTTAAATTATTATTTGTAATGTGTATGTTTGTCGTTTTAGTTCTAAGTTGCTGGTCTTTCAAATCAATTATAGCGTCTAGTTGTAATAAAAGGTCATTCCCAATAAGTCCATCATACCGTGCATCAACGTCATACAAATAAAATTTGTGCCAGTCGTCACTCTCAAATGTTGGCAAAAGGGGGATTTCAACAACCTCATAATGTTTGCTAGACGCGTGGGTGCTAACTACTTGGAATGGTTCCTGCCGAATATAACCTGGGAAATATTCGTATGCTTTCTGGGGACTAATAAACGATCTAGTACTGCCCGTATCAATCATCATTTTTGCGTCTATTTCAGGAATGTAAATATACGGAAGTTTTAAATTGGGGTCACAGTTTAACTCTATGACTTCCTGTCTTGCATGGAGGCATCTATTTGAAAATCCTGAATTTGATGTAAGTCTGCTTGTTCTACGACACCGCTATCGTCAGTTACGTAATCGTAATTCTCACAATCATACATACCGTCGACGTCATTATGGTCGTACTCGTATTCATAGTACGGTTCATTATTTTCGTCTACGGCAAGCTCATTTAATTTAAAACCTGACTGTGGCTGATGCGCAAGAGGCGCTGTCCTCATGGTTACGTCACTAGACTGCAATTGGGGCTTTTGTATTTGTGGAGGTGTATACCCTATTTGAGGTGGCTTGTACCCGAATTGTAGAGGTGGCCTATAGCCGAAATTCTGAGGTGGTTTGTAGCCTAAATTTTGAGGTGGCTTATAGCCAAATGTTTGTGGCGGTTGAGCACCGAATTGTGGGCGATAACCGAATTGAGGTGGTCGATAACCGAACTGAGGTGGTCGGTAACCTATTTGATGGGGTAGCCCTTGAGTAGTTTGGGGTATCCTAAACTGTGCGGGGATCCCAAAATTAAATTTAGGTGTTACGTTCTGAGGTACGAAAGGTCTAAAACTGTTTGGTTGGGGTGCGTTACCGAATTTACTGACGGATGGGTTCGGCACATTCGATGGTAAGGACGGCCGCGATGATAACGTACTATGATTACCATGGATTCGATTCCGCATTGTATATTGGTCATGGAAATTAACCTCTTCTAATACGACACTTAAGGCGTCCTCTAATGTTGAAGGTGAACTCAATCTCACTACGCGTACCATATTCTCAGGCAGATTGTATAAAAATACGTTCAACGAAGTGTGATCATATATAGCCTTTTTGGCTCGCTTTAATTCGGCATCTTGACCCATGTTAACTTTTGACATAAGCAGTGAACGAATTCCTTGAATACGATTACAGAAATCTAAATAACTTTCACCGGATTTAATTTTGGTAGATTCTAACTCTATGCTTATACATTCTTCACTACGTGGATCTCCAAAATGTTGTTCTAATAACCCTTTTAATTCGGTCCACGTAACAACATCCTCTCGTTCCGATAACAACGAGGCGGCGCTATCAGTGAGCCTACTCGTAATCGAATGATACACATATAAATTCTGTTCCTCATTACCTCTGTATTTACTTATGATATACTCAGCTTTCCGAATGAATAAATTTAATTGTTTCTTGTCACCATTATATAAAGGGATTAATTTTAGCATCTCACTGGGTATAGATATAAGTTGAGCTTGAGCCATTTTAAACAGAGTAATGTAAGATCAGAGTTAACACAAACACAGAATAAACACAATCTATAAAATATAACACACAAAATATAAAACACACAAAATATAACAGTAATAAAAGCAAACTTAAAGTTAGGTAAAGGGGGTTTTATTTAATACTAATGTAAAAATAAAAAATTTAATTAAAAAAAAATAAAACTGAATAAAATTGTATATTCTAGCTTTCCTAAAACTACACTATAATGATCAATGCAAAGATCAAATTACAGTTTAATTAATTAATTGAACAAAGGAAGAAGTGTATTCCCTATTCGATCATTAATCTAAGGTTGTTCTTATCAACATTCCAACTAAGGCACTAGCAGAATTTCATACTATGTAACCAGATACGTTATAATGAGAGATTTCCGATCTCAATAATAACTATTAATAGAATTGGAATATAGGAAGTTTGGGAACAAGGATTGGCGAAAAGTTTTACTCACCAACCGACCGCGACTCCCATATTCACTCACGTTTACCCGATTGACTAATTTATTTGGTTCGTGGATTCACTCTTGCAGCTACACGCGCGTTTCACTTATCCAGGCGGATTTGGACACCCGAAATATATAACGAAACTACGCAGCCTGAGCAAATCCTACCGGCTGCGCCAGTCAAATTTAGGGAACGTTTAAAAGGTTTTTTAAAAACTAAAATTAAACTAAGAGACAACGTCTACACCGATGCGGAGGTGAATTTATTGTGTCTAACAATACAAGAAGCAGTTGCCACCAGCCGTTGCAACGACTGCTGACCTGCATAACATTTATACAGAAATCGGCCCACGCAACAGGACCACACACAGCTGGCAATGCTGAGCCAGCGCTTAATCTAATACAGAAGGGCTGGAGGCATTCATAACTACGTCATAAAAAGATTAACTCACATTCGGTACCTATAACTTTATATAACAGCAGTAACTTTATATAACAGCAGCCTAATAAAGCGAAGTGATGTGATAATAGCATGCTTAAAAGTACTACATGTAAATTGTTTGTTTTAACAAGGTTTGTCTCAGGTGTTTTGAGAGTTCGAAGGATAACAAGTTTACCAACAAAGATTTTTGATAAATATCGGCATAGAAAAATGGTCCTTAATAAATTAGACGGAGAATCTAACTCTACAAATGCTTTGTTAGTTTACAAGGTCAAGATATTTATTTACAAAAAAGGTTCTCTTTAATTTAACGTCAAGTGTTAGGTACTTAGCTGTTATCCAGCTAGACATCGCGACATTCCACCCTTTAATTGGAATATTGACCTAGTCCTATTTTATTAATCTCTTTCACGATTTTGAACACGAAACCTTTATTATTGTTTACCCAATTAACTCCTTTATAGCTATTTCTCCGGTCGGCTTGCTAACAATATAATTTATGTCAGGTTTTAGCTGTAGACCGTATTTAATAACGTCTATCTCTAAGTATATTGTTACTTATGGCCTGAGTATTATTTATAGAATGATTAGTCATTTAAAAAAACATAGGTATTACTTGTTTTAAAGGAATTCTGATCTGAGTAGGTACACGAAACGGATACAGGACAGTGATACGAGATCTGCATAGTAACTTCCAAAAAACCACTTATGTTAATTATTGATAGCATGTTACGTGTTATTTAATATACTATACTATAAATTTTAATTAAATTTACTAAGTAGGTAGGTCGTAGGTAACTATAAGTGGCCTTAATTGTCAATGTATCGATCAAAATTAAATGCTATTGAACTAGACACAAGTGTATCTACAATTAAATAATTGTTAGAAACTTTGGAGTGTTTAGTTGAATTAATGAGAAGGTAATTTTGAATTATTAAATTGAAGGGATTGAAAAAGGAAATCAATGTAAGTATTCTTAGAACGGATTATGCAGTGCAGAACAAATTAACGTTGCGTCGTCTTGAGATTGATGGGTGGACAAGTTCGAATTAATATTCAAAATTCGAATCGTATGCAAACGTGCCTATTTTTAACAATGACGAATTCGTTTCCGCGTTTCAACTCGTGTTGAATGGCATGTGTATGGTGTAGAATAGGTACTCCCATGCACTAGTTTATTTTATTTATTTTCATGGTAACGCCAGCTTTATTTTTATACTCTTTATGGCCTTTATCGGTTAAACGCTGTGTGAGATCGTCTGATACGGAGGCAGAATCCACTCCCAACTTTTGTTTTTATTGTGGTGGCCCATGAATCCAGATGTTTGTTTATGTATACCAAACTTGAAGTTATTACAGCGTAAAATTTAAAGGGCGTTTATACGAAGATTTTAAACTTTATTAGTCCGTTTACTTTTTAATGATTACGAATATACTTTTTAATTAGTCGTCAGTGAAGTTATTGATTTGGGTTTAATTAATAGTAGGTAATTAAAAGCTAATAATAATTTTATTTTCAAATACAATATTTAATGTTGTTATCTCTACAATTCTAATTAGGTATCGACTGGAAAGATACCTACTTAGCTTGATTAGAATTGCTTATGTCGGTGAAACCACTTACCTACTCGTACTTTTATTAATACCTAAAGACGAACAATTTGGTCGACCAAGGGTCAGACTTTGTATAAAAAATTAAGACGAGACAGCTACACTTTAATTAACTTTTGGTAACTTTGGGCTAATAGGATTTAGTTGCTAAATGGTATGTTCGTTCATCTTACAATTTCACTATAATTGTAATCACATCACATTTATTCAAAAGAAGAAAAGCACCGTTATTGTCAGTGGTGTGGCGGCACGTCACTAGACTACAGGAGTAACGCGCCTCACTATACAGAGAGTGACGGACTGTCATTCGCGACATTTCTTCTTGTAAAATATTTCCATATCAATTTGCTGTTATTATTTTAATCTCGTGTATAATTATCATTTCCTGGCTCTATCATAAAATACAAGCCTATTTTCTTTCTCTATACGGTTTTATTTCTACCATCCTGATCCCCACCATATTGGTGACCCCGAACGTGCGAGCAGAATGTCTAACAAAGACGATCAAAGCGAAGACGCAAATAAGGTGGATGACGAGGATCATGGAAACGCCACGACGTCGGCTTCTGGAATTTCCGTCAACCGTGTAGCCGTGAAGTTGCCACCATTCTGGCCGGAAGATCCGGAGGTTTGGTTCAAGCAGGCTGACGCGCAGTTTCTCATTTCCGGAATAAAAGAGGATTCAACCAAGTTTTACTATGTTATCGCACACCTTGAGCAAAGGTACGTAAAAGAGGTAAAAGATATAGTAATGAACCCCCGGCAACGGATAAATATGAAAAATTAAAAAAAGAATTGTCTAAACGTTTGTCATTATCTCGTCAGCATCAGATTACTCAACTACTTTCTCACGAAGAATTGGGGGACAGAAAGCCTTCGCAATTTTTACGACATTTAAAAACGCTTGCAGCTGATGGAGTTAACAATGAATTTTTACGTAGTTTGTGGTCGAGTCGCTTACCACCTCACGTACAAGCAATTATTGCGTCGCAAACCTCCGCAAACTTAGAAGAGGTCGCAGAACTGGCTGATAAAATATGTGAAGTGACACCATCTCCTTTTCATCAGGTTGCTAGTACAAGTACAGTCGTGAACAATTATGACGATTTGTTGAAACGTATTGACGACATGGTAACTGCACGCATACAAACTGAACTCAGGCAACAGATCGCGCAGCTAACTATTGATAATCGTAGCCGAACCCATTCTCGTCGTGGAAATAGTAGGTCAAGCAGTAAAAGTAGGAGCCGTAGCCGAAATAGAACTCCTAGTATGTGCTGGTACCACAACCTTTTTGGTGATAAAGCTAAGAAATGTACATCCCCATGTAACTACAACTCGGGAAACCACAACGGCAGTTCGTAGAAGCGGCGGACGACTGTCAGAATGCTACCAGTCGCCTTTTCATCACAGACAGGAAGACAAAGGTTCAGTATTTGATAGATACCGGTTCTGACCTTTGCGTATTACCTTACCGTTTCCTGCGTGTACGTAGGGAACCTACAGACTATAATGTTACCGCTGCAAATGGAACGACCATTCATACTTTCGGGACTATTACGATACACCTAGATCTAGGATTAAGGCGTGATTTTGTGTGGAATTTTGTAGTTGCAGATGTGGAAAGACCCATAATTGGAGCCGACTTCATTGCTCATTATGGCCTGCTTGTAGACTGTAAAAATGGAAGACTGCTGGATAGCATAACAACATTGTATGCTCCTGTTATGCTCAGAATGTGCAACCAGGCAAGCGTCAAAGCCATATCAGGTAACACTGAATATCATAAGTTATTGTCAAAGTATCCTGATTTGACTAAGCCTTCAGGAGTATTCCGTGAAGTCAAGCACTCGACGGTTCATTTCATTCGTACCACTCCCGGTCCGCCAATTTTTTGCAGACCGCGTCGCCTTGCCCCTGATCGCCTCAAGATTGCCAAGGAACAGTTTGGAGACATGGTTCGAGATGGCACAGCACGACCGTCAGACTCACCGTGGGCTTCGGCACTGCACTTGGCTCCGAAAGGTAATGGCTGGAGACCATGCGGGGACTATCGTGCTCTCAACGCGCGCACAATACCAGACAGGTACCCTATTCCACACATTGAAGATTATTCGCAAAGGTTGGCAGGCTGTAGTGTATATTCTAAAATTGATCTGGTCAAGGCTTATCATCAGGTTCCCGTGGCTCCGGAGGACATATGTAAAACCGCAATAACCACACCTTTTGGCTTATACGAATTCCCATACATGTCTTTCGGGCTTAGAAACGCCGCTCAAACTTTTCAACGATTTCTGGACGAAGTTCTTCGAGGCCTAGACAACTGTTTCTCATACATAGATGATATCCTGGTATTTTCCAGAAGCAGGACTGAACACCTGGAACACCTGGAATCAATTTTCAAACGTCTAAAGGCTTATGGACTTGTCATCAATGAAGGAAAGTGCGAATTTGGTCGAAATGAGGTAACATTCCTTGGTTATAATATTTCGCAGCATGGCACACGAGCTCTAGAGAACAAAATAAAAGTAATACAGGATTTCCCGCCTCCCAAGACTGTAAACGGGTTACGTAGATTTCTTGGGATGCTTAACTTTTATCGTCGGTTTATCCCTCATGCTGCTGCTGATCAAGCACCATTGCATGACATGTTATCTGGACCGAAAGTCAAAGGTTCGCAACCACTTTCCTGGACCTCAGAATTATTAGAAGTCTTTGAGAATTGTAAAAAAAGTATCATTCGTTGTACTCTTCTAGCTCACCCTGTGATGAACGCACCGCTCGCCCTCGTGACTGACGCGTCAAATTCAGCCTTGGGCGCGGTACTCCAACAGTTGGTTGATTCGGAGTGGCAACCTCTAGCATTTTTCTCGAAGAAACTGAATAAATCTCAGCAATTGTACAGCGCCTATGACAGAGAGTTGCTTGCCATCTATGAAAGCGTTAAACATTTTCGATATATGGTTGAAGGTAGACATTTCGTTATTTATACCGACCACAAACCTATTACATACGCCTTCCAGCGGAACAAGCAAAAATGCTCGCCAAGGCAATTCAACCATCTCGATTTTGTGTCACAGTTTACTACAGATATCAGACATATTTCGGGAAAGAGTAATGTAACTGCAGACACACTATCACGCATTGAAGCTGTATCATCTCCACTAGATTTAGAAAAGTTAGCTCAATCACAGAAAAATGACACTGAACTTCAGGAACTTCTTTCGAAACACTCATCATCATTACGACTGGAACAAATACCCGTACCAGGCACTAACATCACTTTGTACTGTGATGTCTCACTGTCGAGGCCTCGTCCTTTCATAACCAAGGAGTTGCGTCGTCAGATCTTCGATTCAGTGCACACAATGAGTCATCCTGGAGCTAAGTCAACAATAAAACAGATAACAGATCGATTCGTTTGGCCCTCAGTTCGAAAAGATTGTCGTGCCTGGGTTCAAACCTGCATAGCCTGTCAAAAGTCAAAAGTACAGCGTCATACGTCATCACCTCTTGGGAATTTCAAATTACCTGAAGCACGTTTTGATCACGTACACATCGATCTCATCGGTCCACTTCCCGTATCTCGTGAATACAAATATTGTTTGACAGCGGTTGATAGATACACACGTTGGCCAGAAGTAAAGCCGTTGCAAGACATTTCAGCTGAGACGGTTGCAAAAGCATTTTACGAAATATGGATTTCGCGGTTTGGTTGTCCACAGACTCTTACTACAGACCAGGGACGCCAATTCACCTCTAATCTGTTTAAAGCGCTCACTGATCTATGCGGAATCCAGCTGCGCCACACAACTGCATACCATCCGGCAGCCAACGGCATGGTAGAAAGGTTTCACCGCACTTTGAAAGCAGCATTGATGGCTCATGATGAGCAGAGATGGACAGACGTATTACCTGTGGTTCTGCTTGGCATCAGGACAGCATGGAAAGAAGACCTTCAGTGTTCTGCTGCTGAGATGGTATACGGTGAGCCACTGCGAATACCCGGTGAAGTTTTTCATTCAACTCAAGCTAACAAGCTCACACCACCCGATTTTGTCTCACAACTAAGACAACATATGTCGCAATTGAGACCTCAATCTGCAGCACGACATTCTACGAAAACTGTATTTGTGCATGATGATTTGAAAACCAGCCAATACATTTTCTTAAGGAAAGACGGTGTACACAGAGCCTTAGAACCGCCATATTCAGGACCTTATCGCGTGCTGTCAAGAACAGATAAGACAATGACATTGCAACTAAGTAGAGGACCTGTTACTGTTTCTATAGATCGCGTGAAGCCCGCATACATCCTGTCCGGAACAGAAGATATACCAAAACCAGTGATTGGAATACCAGATAGTCCGCTAACTACACGAGCTGGACGTAGAATTAGATTTCCTAATTATTTTTCCGCAGGACTTCAAAACTTCAAGGGGGGTGATGTGGCGGCACGTCACTAGACTACAGGAGTAACGCGCCTCACTATACAGAGAGTGACGGACTGTCATTCGCGACATTTCTTCTTGTAAAATATTTCCATATCAATTTGCTGTTATTATTTTAATCTCATGTATAATTATCATTTCCTGGCTCTATCATAAAATACAAGCCTATTTTCTTTCTCTATACGATTTTATTTCTACCATCCTGATCCCCACCATAGTGGCTTATTGTTTCCCTTACAAATGGAAATTAATTTATTTTCAAGGTAGACATAAGTATTCAAATTATTTTTTTATAATTCCATATAATTAAGAAATTGCCAGTAAAAAGGAAAACAGGTTAGATTTTGAATAAAAAATGATCGAAATTATGAATATGTTCTCTAGTCGGCCATATTTCCTTAACGCCCACACAAGTTTTTCTATACTTACACGTGTCTCATAAGCACATGGCTTCTTATTTAACTAGAAAGCCTTAGATATTTTCATACTATTTTTATTTTCTATGAAAAATACTCAAGAAAAGAAATATCAGAGAGTTACATACCCCTTTCAAAATAATGAAAGCTCATGTAAATTAGAGGCTCTGAGGACCCTTCAATATTATATTCCATGTTATATAATACAAAAATATATATAATACTCTATTATAACTGTTGAACAAGGAACCATAATGTGGGCAGGGAACCCGGCAAAATTGAATGAACACCGTAATAAAATTGTATTACCTATTTTTACAGCAAATACCTACCTATATTATTATCACCCTAATCGAGAGACCGAAAGGCGGCTTTTTTAGCCAACGCAATAGCTTGGCCATCCATAGAGGATACCTACGCTGCCTCGCTGCTTGTGACTTTGCTCATGATTGTCTATACTATATGCAGATTGTATTTTGTATACCTATACTACCCACCACCGAGAAATTTATAGGAATAAACCATCTGGTTTTTTTTTGGATAAATCTACTCGAGGTAGTATATTTCAAAACAGTTGTATGTATATAATTTTTAAACTTAGATTAAGTGGATAGTGACCTCGGTACGAGGTTCGTTTAATTATAACAGATGTTCATAATTATTTATTAAGTACTTGAAACATTTGACTCGACAAAATAAACTATAGAAGGTACGGATAAAAGGGACTTGTATTCTTGTAGATTATTTTTTTTTTGTTTCAAGGAATACAATAATTCATTGCATTTATTTCTCATATAAATATTTTTCCCCTTTGAAGTTTTTTTATTATCTTCTGAAGATATTGTCAAAACAAACAATAAGATAACGTTACTGATATGATGACATGATAATATTTCATCTTTATGAAGACAGCACTTCTAATAAATAAAAATAAAGCTTAAACCTTTATGAAAACAAATATACGATTTTTTTTATAATATCCATTTGAATTCACTTTGACTCTATCAAGATAGAAGGAAGTCTGAAGGTACCATATTAAATTCTCAGCTGTGTTGATTTATAAGCAAAGTAAAAAAATATTTTCAGTGCTTATACAAACGTGCTTCCCACGCTTAACTAGTGTTTTAATCTTTACCTATACAACACATATTGTGCAAGGTACTTTAGAAATTAGTTTATGATATAATGTTATGAGAAAACTTGGCTCATACCGTTCATTATCGCTTGACAAGTAACTTCATAACGGATTAGCTGCTATATAACGTCACTTATTGCAACTTGAAATGACTCTTGCTAAAGCGTCTTGTCGGCATGAGTTCGAATGTGTCTTGTTTTCCATTATTACAAAACTTCTGTTGATAACCAATATCTGGTGCATCAAACTACTGTCATTGCATGATATTGCTTTTTTACTTCATACCTACCTACCTACTATTATAGTTTGTGAGGACTACTAAGCGGATTTGATGACATAGATAGGTATAGCATATAGGTAGAGTCCGCAGGTAGATTACTGGTCGAAGCCGAAGGCTTAAAATCCATAATTGACCTCCCACACGTCGCCACGTCACAGTCAATCGTGATGAAATCTGGCACGCAGGTTGATTATAGCGAGGAATAATATAGAAAAGGTATATAGGATACTTTTAATCCTAGGAAAAAATGGGGTCTCTTGGGACCGCGGGTAAAGCCGCGAGGAGAAGGCTAGTTATAATAAAATTGGAAACATGTAAATTAGAATATGAAACTTTAGGGTACACGGAATCAGGGCGTTTTGTTACTTAATATATTTTATTACCTAAACGCTGGGTTTAAGTGACTTTGTAACGTTAACTAAAACCATGGATTCTGTAGGCAATTTTGGACCCGTCAGCTTTAAAATTTACGACCTAGGGGTCCAAAATAACTTTCATTTTCACCCAGCAATTTATACTGCGAACGCGTTCCAGTATCTTGACCTCATCGGAAATAGCATTACATTGCAAGGTGACCTAGAGAACCGAAATCGAGTGTTTTCCGCCATTTTTTTGGTCCGTAAAGCTGCCTTAGAAGATAACAGATTATATGAATGTTGTCCGATATCCGTTTCCAAACTCATCTAATCGATAACGTACCTATAACGTGTTTTTCAAAGTGTCCGCAACTCAATTTATTTTTCCAATTGTATAAATCTCGGTAAGACACAACGAAATTACCTTTTTCACGGAGGCTTAGGTTGGCTTCTGAAATAATAACATTTTCAGTCACACAGCGTTTCTATACAAATGTTTTGTTTATTTTCTTTCTTCTTTTATAACGTCAGAATTAAATATGAAGTTAAGATCTACTTATCATAAGTTAAAATCGGCAATAATAAAACGAAGAACTCGTTTTTGGATCAGCAGCTTATATAGATTTTGAGTTCGATTTTCTATTCAAAATGGATATAAAAAGACAAACGTAAGGCAATGGTCGCTCAGTGTTAGTCGTGATGTGTTACATACAACAGCTGTATTTTAGCTGACCAAATCTCTTACATGCTTTGTGAGCTCACTAACATCGGCTACATCATCACTGGCTACGGTGAGATTGTGGTCAAACACAGGCTTAGGTACATATTGAAAATATATATCATCATCATATATAAGTACATCTATTATCTAAAGACTTAATTTCTTCGATATAAAAAAATGTAGATACCTTCATCAAAGACAATGTTTTATTCAGATCAGAACTGGCGTGGGTCTAATAGGCACTAAGGAAATGGCCCGTAGAATAGACTTTGAAGACGTTTTATTAACTTAAAGGAAGCCAGGCTACGGCATCCCTAATATATAACGTAGCTTATAGGCTTTAATGGTGACTTTCTTATGAGATGTTTAACACCAACGGATGGTAGAAGGAAGCATATGTCTAACTTTAATTAATCAGCTGATGAATTGATTTTAATAACGTATAATAGCAGTATTGAAAATAGAGAATGTAAAATAAATAGGCAAGCAAATTTCTGATACAACAAAATTAATTTTCTATCAAAGCAAGAAACCCATAAATAACGGTACCTAATTACATAGTGAGTAATAAATAAGTCAATGAGAAAATAACTGTTTCAGTTTTAAATGACAACATAATTCGCATTAGATGTCTTTTGTGGCATGTTAATTTCCCCATTTTGGAAACCGAGCATGGAGGAGTCGTTTTCCTGCTTGAAATATCCAGTTAGACGGTTTGACGTCTATGATGGCTGACGGAAGCAGTGACAGGTTGACTTACGTTTTGGATACTGTACCGTTTTTAATTTAAATACTGTTTGTTATGAGTGATTTATTACATGGACATGGGAAGCTATATTAACACATGTTAATACCAGTACCTGGATGAACTGGTTTTTTTTTGGTAAATCGTGTTTTCTAAAAATGAAACCTAGCTAGATTGATTTATTACCACCAAAACCCCCTGCGTACTAAATTTCATGAAAATCATTGGAGCCGTTTCCGTTTAAAGGTATTAGATAGATAGATAGATACACTTTTGGGGGTATAAAGTCCATCAATTTAAGCAAGCACAGAGTGGATTTGTTTAGAAAATGTACAAACTGTGTAAAAATGTAATTTTTCAATTGATCATAAGCTGATATTACTAAAATATTTACTGAGGGCCTACTACGAAAAACGATACACGATAGTCCGATCATCAAAGTCCGATTGTCAAATTATTAACCAATATAATTGCAGCAAACTTTCTTTTAGAATTGTTTTTTTTATATTTGAAGAATAATAAGAAGCAAGATCCATAGGTAAAATATCCTTAAACGAGGCCATTGAAAATCTTAAATTCCTCAATTAAAATATTTGCAGTAAAAATAGTACTATTCTAAGTTAAATGTCTATTTTAAGTCTTTCCAGATCTTTTATTACTGAGAACAGACTGGATCTAATGTGATTACCACAAAAATTACATTTTGTTGCCGAGATTTCTTTAAAAAATCGTGCCTTTATTATTTTTGCAATTAATATGTCTTAATTATGTGTCTGGATAATTAGTTACCAAGTTTTGTAATGTAAAACTTTCTTTGTAAAGTATACCGTGACGACTTAGGTACATATTTATAATGGACGTCGTGTGAAAACTTGAATTTTAATAAGTTTGCATTTTACGAGTAAAGATAACAGAAGGAGCGAAGTTTATGAGCCAATCTAGACTGCAGACGGAGTCTGTCTGTCTTATAGCAATAGCTTATCTTGAATACTGCTTGTTATTTTATAAATAAATCTTGGTTCTACTTTTGATGACAACATTAAGTTAATTCTTATGAGTGATGATAAGAAATAGTTTTGTATTAAATCATGAATAAATCACTTTTTATGTGAATTTTTGTGAGTATTATTCATAAACTCATGCATGCTGGCGTTTTGGGCATACTGTGAGTCAACATGTACATTTTTAATAATAAATAAATAAATGAAAGTTATTTGAAAATCTAAAACAAACTTACTATATATACTTTGATATGTTATATCAAAAGCTCTTCCAATTTCCATACGATACTCCACTCGACTGAGCCTTTCCATAAGGGATAAACATTCAGTTTCAACCTACGTTTCAACTAGAAAAGAGGTCAAATGCGGGTGGAAGTCACGTTATGTCGACAAACTACGTCATTCTGTGATAAACATAGGTAGTCTAGTTTTACTCATGTATGATGATAACAAGAAACATAACCTTTTACTATTTAAAATAGAAAACTTGTCAAGTATCATTAAAATGTATTTTCTTTTCAATCACGGACCCCTATAAAAGTGTCCATGACAGAATGGACATAAAAAATCTTAAAGGTTATTTAGACGAAGGGTGCCGAAAAGGTTTTAATAAAGTCCACCCTTCCAAGGTTTATATACCTTCAGGTCCTGCAATATCATGGTAGAAGTACATTTTTATGTTCTCCAGAAATATTTATCAATTGAATGCTTTTCTTATTACTTTACAACGACGTATATTACTCTTAATGGGGAGAATAAGTGCGTTTGTGACCGAAGGAGAAAAAATATAAGTATGTCATTGTAATGAATTCCTATTTATATTTTGTACTAGCTTCCACCCTGCGGTTTTACATACGTTTTTGGGAATAAAATCTAGCCTCTTACTCTCCATACGCTATACTTAATTACGCCAATACGTTGCTCCGTTATTGCATAAAAGAAGTATGCACCAACAAACATAGATTCGCATTTATTAGTAAAGATAGAGATTTTAATGGGTTAGGTTGTATTGTATGGTAATATTTTTAGGGCTGGTAATTTTTTCGTGTATTCAGTCAACCACCCACGCCCATCAAGACAAGAGGCGTGACACGCATCGGGTGTGTCACGCCATCTGGCACACCACTATTTGTATGCGCTAAGACAATTTCATACATTTTGTAACTAAAGTATTCTCGATGCGTGGCTCGCTCTACGTGACACGCCCGCTCTATCTGTATTGCTTGCTTGCGGCTTATAATTTTTAAAAACTCGATTTCAATAGGTCGGCAATACATTGGCATCCTGGTGTAGTTAATGACTATAGGTGACAGTAGCTTACTTATCATCAGGTGGACCACCGCCTTCCTGCCAGCCTTCGATATAACCTACCTTTTTGATTGTCATTTGGTCAGAGAACTAATCTTCAGACCATTGTCGTACGTGCACCAACAAACTTCAAAGATCATAAGGACTATATTTTGTACTGGCTTCCTCCCCTCGGTTTCACCCGCATTACTAGATACTTATTTATAGAATTGACAAGCCTAGAAAGAGACCTAGACTGAAAAACAGTAGGTACGTATTTTAATAAATTATTTCATACAATGTGATCCAGACTAATCCTACTGCCGATTAGTGCCGATTTTTGACTAATAATTAGCTAAACTGACTCACAATTTGTTTTTATTTATTACTAGCTGTCCTTGCCCAGGACATGATTTTTATAGAGATTTTCATATAAACATAGATTAAAGGTTTATGTGACCATGATGTCTCATAACAAAACGTCATACTTTAAAACATACTTATGTAACTGACTCATAAAAAGCGAACAAAGCATCTACCTATGCATTATGGTTTACGAGTAACGTAAACAGTGTAACCGACTCAGTAATAATAATTTATTGTCAAAACGTTAAATGAAAAGGTTAACCTAGAGTATTAATAACACTTTAGTCTGCTTTGCGTCGAGTCCAGCGATCTATTCCTGTAGGCTATTGGCGTTGGCCTCAGACTAAGTAAAAAGATAGATCATGGACGCCTAACAATTAAAGCGAAGTTATAATAGGGTAGTTGACTGACTTATCAAATCAGCTACTTTTTAATAAATGTCAAATCGATACCTAATTTATATGGAATTTTGTATGAAATATTACACTATGACGTCATAGTTTCACAGCATCAAATCATCTACTCTTTGTGGTTCGACTGGTAATTAAAAATCATAAAAAGCATTAAATGTACGACATATTGGTTGTCTCCGTGTTTTATGTATTGGTTAGTGTTTGGTCATTTATTTTTGACAGTGTCAACTACCCTATTATTTTATCTATGACAATTATAATTGGAATAAAAATATAGTTTATTAGCTTTTCGATTCGCGGTTTCACCAGCATTCGCGAGGGATTTTATGTTCCCGAGGGATAAAAAGTAGCCTATTTGTTAATCCAGTCAGCTACCTCCATACCAAATTTTATCAAATTGGTCCTGCCGTTTAAGCGTGAAGAAGTAACATACATCGCATTTAATATTATTAGTAGGATTGAATAAATAAAAGGTATTATTACTGACTTCAAGAGAAAAGTGATTGCAAAGACTTTTTTGTTGATTTACTACATTTTGAGTATCCACAAAATATTTTTTTCACGTACTAAGTACGACGAGTATGGTTCTGGGTACGTGTGTGTGGGTGATCATGTATTTATTTTGAGGAGCACGGTTTTAAAGCTTGGATTGTTTGCGGGGCTCCGTCTTTCTTTTTTCTTGGTCTGAGACGTTGGCGTGGTTTGGCCATAACTTATCTTTATGATATAGTTGGACATGTTATGCCATATCTACCAACGAAGAGGCTATTTTTAAACCTATCCTGTGGACTTCCGATATCTTATCGTTTCAATGGTTATTGTTAAATGTTCTATTTTAGCTTCTTTAGATCTTCAAAGTTGAATTACCTAGTTAAGTAGGTTTTTATAAATTCTCCCTCGGTTCCCTTGGTTTAATCAGCATTTCCAAAATCAATACCTAATTTGACAACATTCTAAACTATAAACTCTCTATCTGCATGATACCTAAGTTTATAATGATTATTTATGAGAAGTTAATAATTAACAGACAGATTTACATTCACATTCATAATATTATGTTACTGATCTGTCAGGGAGCTCTGAGCGTATAAATAAAGCATACACAGGAAGTGAATTTGCTCATTACACCAAAACAAGCAAAGTAGGTACTTACCGTTCTTGGCATCACTGATTTAAAAAGCACTTTATGAAACACCTGTATTTTATCATCAAAAAGTATTTGATATCTAAGAAACAAAGCTAAATATAAACTTTTTAAATAAAAAAGTCGCTTAGATACAAGAGTTACCTGATATATTATGTAGGTACCCATTAGCTACAAACAATGAACGGAAAAGGAGAAACTAAATAGCAGAGTTACTAAACTAATTTTAATCACGCCGTCACATCTATACTAATATTATAAAGCGGAAAGATTTGTTTTTTTGTTTGTTTGTTTGTTTGCATTGAATATGATCCGAAACTACTGCACCGATTTGAAAAATTCTTTCACTAATAGGAAGCTACATTCTTCCTAAAGGTTATAGGCTACTTTTTATCCCGGGAACGCGAGTGAAACTCTTATAAAATTTATTGAAAAAGGATAGAAAACTTTTATAACTGTCAAATTAATTATTTATCGACCAATAAAGATCGGTTGGTACCTAACAAAATTAACGATGAAACATGCAATCGGAGTGAAGTAGTGAGTCTAAATTAGTTTAGTTTAGGTATAATTAGTTT
Organism: Tethea ocularis; assembly: GCA_963555595.1. Lineage (NCBI taxonomy): Eukaryota > Metazoa > Arthropoda > Insecta > Lepidoptera > Drepanidae > Tethea > Tethea ocularis. The sequence goes on along the minus strand of OY741972.1, from coordinate 3,657,622 downwards.
AGGTTTAGGTAGAACTAATCAAATCTATTATACCTATACTATTTCTGTGTAATAACAATGTTATTAGCGATGTACTGATTCATTGCCTAACTTTAGACAGAAGATACTGAAATCCTTTGTAAGTACGTCAAAGTTTCATTAATTAATAGTTTCCCTTGTATAATACGTATTTTATTAGTTTATTTTTTGTGTCGGAAAAATTGTCAATCGTCAGATTTTGTACCAATTTTGTAATTTTTTTATGTCTTATTTGTGTTTTAATGTGTATGCTGTTGGTGTGTCTAATAAAGAAAATAAAAGACAATCATATTGCATAATCGTTATAGTTTTACTATCGGGAAAATCCCCCCTTGTATTGGTGACGTAAAGATTATTGATTAGTTCAGCGAAAATAGGAAATATTTACGCGATGTGGTTGTTAGGGATGTTAGATAACATTTTATTTTTGTTTATTACGTAAAACTAGGTCATGTGGGCAGGTCTTTACAAATAGAGCGCACTAAGGGCCGGTAGCTCGTACATTTAGTTAAAGTTATAGTCAAAGATAACTTAACTATTACCATGCTAACTGGTTGCTGTCTGTCACTTTAACTAAAATTTTAACCGTAACCATAACCGACCGTGGGAGATCGGTCATTGTCAAAGTGACTCATACGGTCAAAGCATGGTAATAGTTAAGTTAACATTGACTATAACTTTAACTAAAATGTACGAGAGCAACCGAACTTAAGATGCATATAAACAATAGGTAATATAGTTATAACAATAATGTAACAGAAATATACATCATTTAATAAAACATTTCTAAATTAGTCTAATTCGCCAGATTCTGAAAGTCTAACTAAAAGCCGCTTTCGATCATGACAGGTAGATTTTTAACGTAAAACATACCTATTTAAACGTCTAGAAACTTGGAGTAAATAAGTAAGTATAATAAATCAGGCTGTTTTTGCGAGTAGTTAGAAAAAGTTATTAGTGTATCCTAAATAAATCTATTTGTTATTGTTTGAAGGGCTTGTTGATAACATTAATTTATTTCACAAATACCAAGCCAGCGGCACTGTGAGTAATACAATACCATTAGACGTCGGTACTATTTCACAAAAGAACCAGCCAGTGGGGCACAAGTCATTATTCAAGTGCTCCCACCGTGAACATTACATTTGCATTAAGAATTAAACTAAATAAAATGTTAAAATGAAGTGAAGATCTCCTCTGAACTGTAGGATAAACATGGAATTATTTGACAATTTTGTAGAAAAAAAAAATTGGGTGGGATCTTTACCATGGCATCTCAATATTTATTATTCCGTGATCAGTTGAAATCCAAAACCCTCCATACAATTCTGAAGAGATAAATTCTGAAATCAGAAAACTTTAACTTTAAACAACACAAGATAGTTAATTAACTAAGTAAGTTTGCTACAAATTATCGTAGGTCAACCAGCACAATTAAATTCATTAGTCCTTCCCGAAGAGCCCTAATGATATCCTCTAGTCTGTAATTAAACGTCTCCGTCTAGGCTTAATAGAAACAGGACTTTAGGTATTGGAAACCACCACTGCGTAATGTGATTGAATTAAGATTTCAATCAAAAACATAAACCTTCCTTTTGGATTTATCGTAGTCGAGTAAAAAGTGATATTTACTGTAGTTATCCCTAAAAAAGGAATTAAACTTTCTCGTTAATCTACTTCAATATTTACGTTAGACAAGGACAGATTAATTAATAAGTTTTCTTTCCAAGTCTGCCCCACTCTGAAGAGTCTGTCTTTACAAATTTTCAACTTTCACCGCCCGCGTTCCTTTGTACTTTTATCAATTATTATTATTATTTTTTTTGGCTTACGTTACTAATATGGAAAATAATGGAATCTACGCTCTGCTACGCTATAATGACGGACTTTTTGAGCAAGAGTAGTTAAAAAATACTTTTATAAGGTAAACAAACGGACTGATAAATAATATTCAATTTCATCTGCTCTGTTAATGGCAGGTAGCGAAGATCATGAGTCACTATATACCCATCTCCCACCGGTCATCAACCCCACTCATCAGATCTTCTCGGGTGTCAGTCGCAGTACGACCTTTATCGATGCAAAATCACGAGTTGCCCAAACTTATCCTCTTCCAATTTATCTCTTATTCCGAATTCCAGACGTCAACAACATTGGAATTAAACGCTTTAGTTAAAGGCATATATTCGAACATTGGAAAGTTACACGAGTTACCCTTAAAAAGATCGCCTTTAAATTACATGATTGCGGCTTGAATGAAGGTAAATGAAGGTACACGACGTTGAAAGTTATTACGTATTTATTATTATTTTTATCCCACGCCGGTGTTAATGAGTAAATTCTTACAGAGTACCCTGTTCTTAAAAAGGACGAAAGAAAAATGTGGCCTACATTCTTGTGGTGTTAATTAAAAAGCTCTGACCGGATAATGCCGGTTGTTATTAAGTAGGAAAAAATAAAATTTGCCACCAAAAAAGCCGTTTAATTAATTATAGGAAGGTATTTTTTGAATTATTAGGTAAGCCAGAAAAGTACATAATAGAATTAAAATACCTATAGGTACTAACTCAAACTCATTTATTCAGGTTTAGGCCTGTGGTGTAGGCTCTGATAAGGTACTTATAGGTACAGTTGTCTCTACAGCCACTACAGCTCATAATATTTTACGAAACATTACGAGCATCTCCTATATTTTATCTTTTTTATTAACCCTTGAAGACCCTGAACTGAGAGCTCCTGAACGGATGAAACGATTTTGATTACGTTTTTTTCGTTTGAAAGGTATCTTAATGAGAGTGTTGTTGTTGTACTTCAAGAAAATCCGCTCAGTTGTTTGTAAACCATCACCTCTTTACTGTGTCGCGGGTTTCTTATTTTTTTTAATTTAGGTACGTATATTAGGTATAATATTTGTAGGTGTGCAATGTATGTACGATTTTTATACCTACCTACTTTAAGAAAATTCAAAGAAACGTAATATTTTTATTGACGTGAAGACAATGCATTTTATCTTCAACCGTGAATTGAAATCACCGGCTGAAGCGACCATTGCTATTAACACACATTATGAACGTAATAAAGAAACTTCGAAACTTCAAAAGCATTAAAGAAACCACACTTAAAAGATTCCACGATATCTCCCGACCGTTTAGTTATTTAGATAACAGGAACTAATCTGAAATCTATGAATGTTGTTTTTCAAACAGCTGCGTTGCGTACGCGCAGAGGGAAGCCCAGACAGATGTATCTAGCTAATTCGAATTAAACTAAACGAATGTGTTAAAAATGTGACAGACAACTTAGGTAATATAATGATAGGAAATCTTTAACTTTTAACAGCTCAATAATTTATGACAATTAAGATTTAATTCAAAGTCGCACTGTAGTGATGTGTTCCAGCCCTGACGTGTTTATGTTGTTTAGTTCATCAGATCATGGAAGCACTTTCTTCAAGGACCACAATACAATTATACTTAACCCTCGCGGACTAGTATTTCTGGTTTGGCTATATATTGTTTATTTCAACAGATGACGGAAGCATTTTCTTAGTACGTAAACTATTATGAAAAGCAAGATGTAAATGCATGCAGATGCCACGAGGTGTAAACCAGTTATTCTTTAAAGTTAGTCATAATATCCCTGCATTTTATAGCTTGTTAAACATAGGTACTCGTATGTTTATGACGGAGATGATGTAACATACTTTATTTATAACAAAGCACTTCTAAATCATAATAAAATTAGTTCCGTGTGTACATTAAACTATTATAAACTTGTAGGTGTGAATAGACAGGCCTTTGAAGCTTTTCCAACAGTGGATGTAGCAGATAGGAGGTGTGTTGACAAATATTATACTTACACCTTAAATTGAATATACCTACTCCTGGTAAGATGGTATAACGTAAAGTATGATAATTTAATGTACCTAATACGTTTTTGTGAGTATGTATGTTAAAACAAAGTAGGTATACCTACCTACAAGTTGATTTTTAATGAACGTCAAAATTTTCAGGGATTATTGTTCTCATCACCTTGAGGCCCTGATAAAGCACTTAAGAATGTCGATAGTTACAATTTTCACAATAGACTCTACCACCGGTTCGGAATACACTTAAACTGAGAAGACTCCGGCAAGAAAATCAGCACGGCTTCTTTTTTGTGAACATCTTATACGTATAAAAAACATAATAGAAAAAAATTGTGGGATGTCTTACGTTTTGGATTGTCACCTATGACAGTTTGTTTTAACAAAAGATGTATATCATGTACCTAGTCACATCTAAGTACGAGGTTATGTGTTAGTTACCAGTAACCCTGTATAATAAGATGAAAATTTGACTGATGAACTCTATGTATAAAGTTTCACGATATCTAATAAATGAAAATAATATTTATGGAGCAAATATTTTTTTCTCGACTCCATTGAATAACTTCTTAAAAACAACCGTCTGTCTTTGTTCAATAAAGTCGAAAATAATTTATAGTAATCCATCTTTTCGAATCGGTTAATTACTCAATTGCTTAACTTAGATGGAAACGTCGAAAAAAATGTAGTAAACTTTCTCACTAAAAAACACTGAAAAGTTAATTTTTAAATTAGCCAAGGGTTCGTTAAATAAACTTATTTGAAGAAAGACAGTAAGAAATAACACTTGAAAACGTAAAACTTGAACCTGGTTTTGAACTTCAGCAAGTTTGATAGCAAAGGTCAGTTACTGTCCGTCTGACCGGTCAGTAGCTGATCTTTAGCATATTATATACTACAAGATACAAGATGGTCAGATCTCTAACCCAGAGTTATAGTGTCCTTGACTAAATCCGGCGGGACAAGAACAATGTTACATTCTGAGTAGGTAGTAAACATTTTATGTCACATCCCATCCTAATTCTTATGTTACACTAGCTTACCGCCCCGCGTTTTCACCCGCGATCCCCAATGTAATGCCCTTAGGAGTTGAATTTTGAAAAATGCTTATACGTTATAATACCTATCAGTATGTAAATTGAAATATAGGTAGGTGGTAATCTTCAGAATAATACACTCACACTCTGTACACGCACAATACACAACACACGCATACACACCCCTCACACACACATCACACACACCCCACTCTCTCTCTCTCACACACACACACACACGAATACATTCACGTAGGCTGGCGAGTACTTTCTATATTATTATTTTTTTCCTACTAAGTATTTTGCATACATATTACATTTCATTTTTTTATTTTTTTTTTCTACTCTGCACCATCTGTATCATACTTGTGTATGGGGTGAGTACTGACAACCAAGTCACAGTTTACACTATTTTGGTTGTTAGGGTAACCTTTCTTTGTGTAACTATGTTGTTTTGCATAATAAAGATTAAAGATTATTATATAAAGAATCACTGGTCCGATTCTGAAAAATATTTTATTAATAGGAAGCTACATTATTCCCGAGCGCTGTAGTATACTTTTTATCCCAGGAACGCGGGAAACAACTAAATAGTTTAAACATAAATTGCTGTATAGCTAAACTTAAAGTCCTATTACATACTGTGATGCAATAACGTGAGTAATACTAAAACCTCTTGATATCACATTTTATTACAAAATCGAAATTCTCGAAATGCGTATGTAAACATAATGATGATCATGATATGTGATGCCTTGTATCAACATTAGGTATGTGTAACTCTGTACAGTCTCCAAAACATAAGAATATACCTTTTTGTTGCAAAATAGCTCCTTTTACAACCGCATAAGATGCCGCTGTGTTTACCTTGAATTGTCGTCGTCCGTACCTAATATTTACATAAACAATTTTTGCGACAGCTACTCACGACACAACATTTACTTAGCGCATCGTAATCATTACCTAACTACAGTTTTTTTACTGTAAAAAGGTTCGTATGCAACAGAATCTCACCATGATAAAGGGAGCTCTCTCAAGTGCATCTGCTGGAATAATTTGAGCGTTGAAGTACCTGGTGCGTATAAAAAAGTACTTTGCCATTGTGCTATGGTTTCTTCCAAATAGTGAAATTTGAGTTTGCTAATTATTTAGGTACAACAAATATACAAAATACAATCTACATATAAAAAACCTTGAGGCGGCCTCTGCTGCTTCCAAGCAGGCTGGTAGCGTTTACTCTTTGGATGGCCAAGCTAACTCGTTGGCGGAAAATCTCCCTGCCTGCTGGTCCCCGGAGGCCTCGATAAGTTTGGATGAAAATTTGTGAGCAAATCCTCGAGTCACGGACCCCTAAGGACTTGTATTCCATTTATACCTTATATTTGATTGTTTGTGAAATACCGTCTTAGTTTTGTGACAAACAAACAGGTCGTCGACCCAATTATACATTTTTTTTGCAACTCTCACTTGTATCCCTTTATTAGTAGCTTCATAATATAGAAAAAACTGTATTTTTGTTATTGGAAAACTGCTGAGAGTATTATACAAATAAATAAATATAAATATTTTGGTTCACCGAAAGCTCAAGCTTGCATTCCACGTCACTATCACCGAGCTATAATCGACTTAAAAAGTTTAATTATAGGACGTATTCTTCAAGAAAAATATAGTATCAATTCAAAGTACCTACGACAAAGTAACAGGCACGAACTATTATTATTCGAAAACATCAACAGGAGCGCCACTTCCGTAGCTCCTGTAATTGCACGCACATCACGCCTACGAGTCTTATCTCTGAATCAAATTATAAACCCTTCTGCATAATACTGACGATATTTACCACTGTGGAGTGATTCAATTTAATTTGCGTAGTAATAATAACAGAATTATGAACGGAAAATGAAATATCAAATTTTCTAATTTCGTATTTTGATTACATTGCATAATGTAAAATAGTGCATTTTCTGGTCAAGCCTCCTAAATCCTCAGCCTCGTTACCTTCTTCTGGATTAGACGAGAGCTCATTAAAGATATAAACACATAATATTTTATACATCTACTAACTGTTAGACTAAAGACTGAGTTCGAATGTTCGAACGAGTTAATCTCAGGAACGACCAGTCTGATTTTCGCGTTAGTTAGTGTTGGAAACCAACAAAACCTATAGCTCGTTTATGGAGAGATATTATAAAGTTTAGTTGATAATTAGCATTACGTTTGTAAATTTGGATCCAAAAAAGACGCGCAAGGCGCAGCTAGATTATGTTTAAAAAAATACATGTCATACATATTTTATACATTTATGTATATTTGAAACAAAATTAAACGTGCACGTAAGTGAAAGTACAAACAATAAACATTGTATTGTAGACATTGCTCATAACGAGAATTGTTACAATAAACATTAGCGAGAAAATAAACGCAACTTACCGTTTGCTTGTAGAAGTTAGGATTCTATTTCGAATCGGTGCCTTAGCCGGTGTAATGCGTCGATTTCCGCCCGTTGTCGTCGCAGGAAACCGTCATTCAAAGCATAAAATAAATCACAACTATGCGCTTCGACGAACGATTGTTTCCAAACGACTTCATCAAAACATTATTGTGTTCTCACATTATAGTTTACGTGTCATTAATTACGTTTGGTATTTTCAATGATGATTCACAATTTGCTAGTTTTTCAACAATCTTTACATATATTCACACGTTAACTTTAAATATTAAAGTTTATATTTATATATAGTTTATCATAATTAAAAAAAAAATACAAAAGAAAACTATTTAGAATCCCGGAAAAACAACTGAAATTATTTTCGAAGTAACACTCGATGTTATTTACGTGGCGTAGAGCTTTCATGAGACAAGCTCGCGCGGACACGTGTCGCTCGGAACACGGCCCGTTGCCGACTGATGCCTTCCTTCAGTCGCACTGAAAATACAAGCACATGGCAGCGTAGCCTCCCAGCGTTTTTATGAAACGCAGCCTCCACTCGGTCAATCACCTCCTGAGGGATGGAGGTCCCGCGCGCGATAAGTGCTTCTCCCTTCCTTCAAAAGGGATCGTAGGAAGGATTCGGTTCTACAATTACAGGAGTTTAATTACATTAAAGGCAACGAGACAAAGTTAACTGCTGAAGATTTATTGATTGAAAGAGATAGGACTGTTCTAGATACCTGATACAGGTTAATTAAATTTTGTATAATATTGATACTTTGATAGGCATTGTGTTATAAAATAACGTACATACTTAGATCATAAATTTACATAGAGTAATACGGTATATAAGTATATATTTACAAAAAAACTCAGTACGGCAGTTTGTAATTTTTTTTGAGCAGCCTTGTAACATACCTAAATGTTAAAAAACTTGGTACTCAATTTAATATCGTCAAAGTCACTTCATTTTACATAAAGTTTGTTTTCGTTAGATTTCTCTAGGGTGAGCCTTTTCAAGTTAAATTCCTTTTTATTCTTGATTTTTCTTCATTTTAGCAATTCTTTTCGTATATCAGTTTTTTTTTGTGAGTAGTACCTAGGTATTTTTTTTTACTAAAACCTCAATAATATGATGTGGCCGACGGTAATAAGCACACAAAGCCTTGAAGGCATTTGGCTCTTATGTGTAGTTGACAGAACACACCAATAGATGCTTGGATTTTCAGCTTGAGAGTGGTAGCCAGCCAGGCGGGTATTAAAAAAAAATACCACTAGTAGCGGATTTAGGATTTTGGTTTAGGGGCTTGACCCCGCTGAAGGTAATAACATCAAGAAAGATTTGGTTTGTTAGCTAAAACAAATAAAAATCTTTCTCTAGTATGTTTCAAGCTCTATGCGTCGTATGGTGCGCAAAAATTAAATATTTTTCTTTATTTTTTTTTACCTTGTGTGCTCACATGTTCACTTACCACGGGATATGAAAAATCAGACTTTCAATACTGTTCCCTATTAATAGTCTACGAAGTTTCAAATTACAATTGTTATTTGTTAAGTTCGCGAGTTTGAGAGATTTAATTAAAACTTAAGAACAGGTGGAGTTACCCGAAAGCTTTGCTGTATCGAAAACAGATGTTTCCTTGACCCAGTTAAATTGAATTGCGTAAGTAGTTAATAAACACAAACAATTTAGGCAAAACTATACACTGATTAAGTTGTTTATTAAGCAAAGTTTTTGCTTTTCAAAGTCAAGCATGAAATAGAATTGTTTCAATCAAGGCACAGTGAGCTTACTCCCAATAATGACACATGATAATGTGATAATCGTTTTGTCCAATAGAAATGAATATCATGCATATTTGTTTTATTGCAATTCTATTTGATTAATTTTAATAGAATTATTTTATTTATGAAGTAAACTTCACCCCAATCAGGGTGATTTTGAACCAAACATCTACACTACAATACCTAAATAAAAATAAACATTAACAATTAAATTTTGTAATAAAATATGTACATAATATTAAATTTAGTATCTATCCAATATTTAAATACTAATAAAAAGCATATTATCTATTTATTAAAAAGTACAAATCACACAATTTCCTGCCATTTTTTGGTTTTGACAGCTAATCATATAAAGACGAGGGACGGGAACTTTTGAATTGAAAAAATTCCAATAAAAAAATTAATGAGTTAAAATATTCTGTGCTTCATACTTCATAAAGATTTTTTACTAGTAGGTATTATAATTGTGATATTTTGGATGTTTAGATGTTTGTGACTCCATAACGCATGGCTTAACGGACTTTAATGAAACTTGGCACATAGATATAACATGTCCCAGGAAAGTATAGGATCCCAAGGGATCTAGTTACTGCTCCGTGATTTCAAACAAGTAACTAGTGTTACTGGAGCAGTAACTAGTGCAAATCATCACTACACATAGTATAAAACAAAGTCGCCCGCTGTCTGTCTGTCCCTATGTATGCATAGATCTTTAAAACAACGCAACGGATTTTCATGCGGTTTAATAGATAGAGTGATTCAAGAGGAAGGTTTATATGTATAATAGATGTATATTATAGTACAGAAAAGCTGAGAAAAGCCGGGCGAAGCCGGGACTTACTTGTATAAAACTGAGTATCGAAAAAGTTAATATGATATTCACTAATTGGCATACAACTGTTTATTTCGTTATGTCTAATCGTTCGTCGATTCGTGATAGAGTTCATTGAACCTGTGACTACACCTACTATGTTTACCATACCTAAAAACGAACCATACATTCTATAGTCTATACTATAACATGGAACTTAATTGAGATAATTAGATATTCCTTTACGAGTATCTACATGATGCTTAATTAATACGAGATGTATTTGTTTATGTGAAGCGACAAATAATTATTGTCTTTATTCCGGACATATCCAATAACAATAAATGGTTCATAATCGAATCAAAGCAATTCTTTTTTTAATTTAAAATTAGTAGGTACTTTGTAAACAGTAATTTTGAATAAAATTTTAAAAAATTGGCTCCTTCGTCACGGTTCCGAATATGCTGGCAGCATTTCCTCGCTGTATCGTAATGCCTATACGTTGCCCAAGAAAGCTGCTAGCTCTTCGGTGTGACTACTATTAATCATTAAGCCAGCTCTTTGAAGAGTTGGCGAGCACCGGGAACCCACGGGCAAGGGTCACGACACCAAAAAGACATTAATTGCAAGCTTGTAAGTAAAAACGAATTGAAATAAACTTACATAATGTACGCAGGTGCTCGATGGAAAGATGAATTTGCAGGAAATGTCTGATGAATGAGCATATAATATTTTTGTGAACGAATTATAGATTATCGACTAAAAATATACCTGCAGTATAACCAATAATAAATTACAAATAGAAAATTTTGTGCCAAATTATTAAGTGAGCCAAGAAAAAAGTATAGTTTGCATAAAGCCTCGACTTCTTATAATTCAAAATATACATCCTGCATTTTCTTGTAGTCTTTCTTACTTTTTCTTGTATCAGTTTATTACCCTCAGCACAACTTTATTCTGAAGTTCAACTTCCTTATTAAATTTCAAAGAAAAAGTACTTACTTCCATAACGATATTTTGATCTGAACAAATATTTCCTTCATAAAGCCTTACGATGATTTTATATTCCTGGAAAAATATAAAAGGAAACCACCGGAAATAGGTATTTAATCGACCTCATGGCATGCGTACAAAATGAAAATTTTGTACGCATTCTCTTTGAAAGTTCTTGTTAGTATTGTTCTGATTATTAATTTTTGTTTGTTTTCAGCCACGTTGTGAATTACAGATAAACTTATTATTTTCTTTATAAAATAAATTTTGTTAATTTCTTTGACCCATATCGGCAACCCCCCTGGTATTGCAAATATCTATAGGCGGCGGTGACCACTTACCATCAGGTGGACCGCCTGCCTAATTGTCAACTTTCTGACATAAAAAAAAAAATGTGAGTTTAATTCCACTTCAGTTTAATTACTTGCAAAAGTAATAAAACGGGCACGCTTATTAAAAATCGCGCTACAGGAGCTGTTTTATAACGATGGAATTAAAAACTTGGTACCGATGAAAAAAGTTAAAAAGGACAATACGAAAATTTGGGGTATATTTGGATGCCCGAAGGATCTCCATGGAACCCTATTATCGCTTTCAATACTCATCAGTCGTACAATTGCATAAGTCTTTGTTTTAAAAACTCAGCGCAGTCGATAATTAGAAAAAAAATAACGTGGCAATGCCGCCAGCATTGCCTTTTGACGGGTTTTAGTTTGGAATAAAAGTTTTACGTTTTATTCCAAAAGTTATTTATCGTTAAGTTAATTAAAATTAAAGTAATTTTAATACAAAAAAAAAACTGTAAGAATTTTCTACCTGATAAAACAATGCCAAGATATTGTTTTCAACTTAATAATCGATACAAGTCCAAACAAAACAATCGGATTTTACAAATACTTCGATTCTGACACTGCCACGGTCACGTACGTCTTGTTTACCCATTGTCTCGCAAACAGAAAACGGATTGATATTAATAATGAAGCAATACACTCGGTTTCCTTTTTTAATTTTCAAACATTGATGCAAAGATGAATTTATTTACCTACAGCATTTTTAAAATATAAAAAAACTTAAAAAATGGAATTGACACAATTTTAACATGCAAAATCCTCAAAAACATAACTTTATTGCCTGCTCAATCAAATCAAATGTTTGTAACCCACATTATTGTAGTCTCATCTAGTTCATCAAACTCTTCGATTCGCCGAACCATTAATTACGTTCCCATTAATATCGTACCTATTCCATAATCCCACGTATATATTTTCGTCTTCCTTCTTACAATTACTATTCAATCCCTGTCTTAATTATAACTTGATAAGCGCCTAATTTAGATTTCATCCTGCCACGTCTTTGCCACGACAAACGGTTTCCGTTTTACGATTATAGTATTATTTTCATAAAATAAATAAAGAACAAAATTTAAGGTCTTATCGGTAAAAACATATATTTCTCGACAACCTAACATTCATATGGTATCTTAGCTCAAAAACGAATGCCCAACAACTATTTTAATAATCAAACGAATCAAGTGGATATAAATTCGCAAGGCATAATCAAAGATTTAGCTTAGCTAACTGTATTCGCCATTTCCTTTGCGAATCGCCAAAGAAATTTCAAGTTCCGTGGACGTGGAGCGCATTTTAATATAGCTATTATTATGACAGTGTAGACTTAGGTAGGTACTTAATATTCGGGAAGCGGGTAGTGTGTTACTGCCCTTTTATGTTTCGTCATCCACTCGGATATGCTCGATCATTTGTAGTATAAACATGGTAATCCAATCATTTGTTGATGTAAATAACTGCATTGATATGTGACTGCGTGATAGTTCCGTTTTTGTTTGGACGCAACTTCTTAATTTTAGAGGATTGTCGTCTCTGGTAGTGTTACCTATATTGTTACGTTTCTAATAAAAATCATAATAATATTATACTATTATTGATTGATATTTACAATAATCATAATATTCTTGTAAAAATAAATACATTTGTTTAGGTAACAAAAATTTTTTTTCTTCATCAACTTTGTCGATAGAATTCCATCATCATCATCATCATCATGTCAGCTGAAAGACGTCCACTGCTGGACAAAAGGATTCCCAAGGATCTCCACGATGGCCGGTCTTGCGCCACCCGCAATTCCATACCTGCCGTTAATTGAATAAAGTACCTTTGTCATTTTTCATCCGTTAGATTGTAATACCTAGGTATACATTATCGACAGGTAACAATTTATATAAGACGTAGAACAGTAGTCTAATTTTAGTTTCATGGCCATTATTATGACGTTGCTGGCCTAATTTCCCCAATGACGTTATAGCACGAATTCACGGGGTAAATATGTCACATAGCCATACTTACCCATGGTTTAGTACTATAAGTACCTACGACATTGGTGAAATTGGACCCTTAGTGCTATTTTATTACCTAGCTAGAATAATGACTTGAAGTGATGTTTTATACTTATTTATCTCAAGAGACAGTAGGATAGCTGATTGTCACAAGTAAAATATAATACTTCTACGAGTTCCTTATAATGATAACTAGATTCCACCCCGCGGTTTCACCCGCGTTCCCGAGGGATCTTATGCTTTCCCGGGATAAAAAGTATCCTATGTGTTAATCTAGTTATAAAATATCTGTCTTCCAAATTTCATCCAAATCCGTTCAGAAGTTTTTGCGTGAAAGAGTAACAAACATCCATCTATCCATACTCACAAACTTTCGCATTTACAATAATTAGTAGGATTATATAACTTACATCATCATCATGTCAGCCGATAGACGTCCACTGCTGGACAAAGGCCTCCCCCAATCTCCACGATGGCCGGTCTTGCGCTAAGTACCCGCGGTTTCCCGCGACCCTGTCGACCGAGGCCTGCCTACGCTGCGTCTTCCGGTTCGTGTCTCGTGGTATAACTTTCCACTTATTTATTAGGATTTATTCTAATAAATTAATTTTAAGAAACTATCTCATACTACTCTCGTAGATATATCTGGCTTTATTTATACTCGTACATTTCCAAGGAGTTCCCTGGAGATTATATCGTTATGTGCTAGTAGTAGATATGTATGCAGAATTGCCAGTTTCAAATATTCTTGAGCTTTTTCTATTCTCTGGGGTTTGTATGTATACCACGGTTTTTTCAACTTTTACGCTATATCAAAACTAGAAATTTAAATATACTCAAACAATATGTAGTTATATCATATCGAGGTTCTTTTATTTATAATTGAGTTTTTTTATATTTGTAAGTACTTTATTTTAAGTATTAGGTATTATTATTTGTCTATACTAGTAATAAAGCTGAAGACTTTGTTTGAACGCGCTAATGTCTGGTACTGGTCCGATTCGAAAAATTCTTTCACAAATAGGATTATTACATTATTCCGAAAGGTTATAGGCTACTTTTTATCCAGGAAACGCGAGTGAAACCGCGGGGAACAGCTAGTTATTACCATTGACTTTGTTCTATATCAGTTTGATAACATTATTACAAGTGCGACAAGGATCTTTTGGCAGTTGAATGAAATCAGGAGGACGCTTTTTAACTTTTAACACTATCTCTCTGATGCTACTTCTTATTAGGTACTTTTGGAATATAATTTTTTAAATTATTATCAAACAGAAACAACACAACATACAACAATGATAAGCGGACAGAGCGAACTCTCAAATGGTGACTCTTCGCAAAATAAGTAGTGGCATTCGTTAAGATTTTGGACACGTGCCAATAGATAAACTAGGATAGAACCTAGGTGAGTTTAACAGGTTGGTCAGTTTGTTATTCTATAGAGCATATTATTTTCTTCTCTTGCGTGCTTTACTTTCGCGATATAAAAATAAGAGTAAGTGATATTATATTATTGCGACATTCTTACATAGTATGAGCTCTTTGTAAATATTTCATTCTCTCAGACACTATCGCAGACGTCTAAAAAACTCTTTACATATATTACGTACTAGTATCTAGTCGAAAACGTAATGTCGAGACTAATATAACTGTAATGTACATTTTTGCTTTATACAATAAGTATTCTGCTTTATCATGCAAAAATGGCTTTGTGAGTTATGTACCTATCTAAAGAAAAATTATGATATTCTTAAAATCATTGCAGAAGCAGGGCTTCAAAGTTCTAAACTTTAGAAATGAGTGATTTAATGTAATAAATTAGGATTTTATGGAAGATAATAAATTTTATTTTAAGATTTATTGGTGCAACGATAATTTTGGTTCCAGAAATTAAAAAAAAAACTCTTTGGGTAAAATGGAGTAGGTAATCAAAATAACAACATCCAAGACACATTAAACGCAAATATTACAATATAAAGGGACAGGGACATTAGTCTCGCTTGGTCCTATCAGTTATCTTTTCAACTTGGCTAAAGTCGTAATCTTGACATTATGTCTGTTTAGTTACACAAAACCGACAAAGCTCTGAAAGAAACAAGAAGCAAAGTTTCAAAGCTTTAACCTAGATTAAGACAAAACCCAACTTATACATAAGTGAAAATAAATCACTTTATGGTGCTCAATCTCTTAAAGATCTTTTGAAAGAAAAAACAGAATACAAATGGAAAAAATCCAAGAGTGTAAATATTATACTTAGGTCGCGTATACTTATTTATTTAAATAAATGAAAAAATAACAATTTATTTCACATTTCTTGATATCGTTTTGGTAGTTAAACCTTTTTGCAGACTAAGCAACTAAGTAAATTCGTATTCCGCTCAACGTGGAAATGGGCGTGGGTTGTTGCAATTATTTCCAGTTGAAAGTATGAAAAAGTTTGGAAATCAATTTCCAAGGGATTTTAACTGATACACTGATAACGGTCTGAACAGATATAGTCAGAACATGTAGAGACGTGAGGTACAAACGTAGACAAGGAAGATGATGAGTCTAAACATTAATATAATATCTTTTTCATTCAGTATATTTGTTATTTATTGTAAACTGAAAAGATCCCCAGAGTACAGCGTAATTAAAAAGTACTTTTTTAAATATAGCTAAATCTCATTTTTTAATTGGCGTTTGTGGCCTACAAACAAATCCTGAATACAAATTCTCTACTTCCTGTTTGATGAACATTATATTCACTTTTGATTCACTAATCAGAGATTATGCGCTAACGAACTGCCCTTATCCATGACATAATCTTAATGAAAACTCATATTTGCGTCACGAATTACCGTTTTACTTTCGTTACGCATTCCAAATTTTCAATGTAATCATGTTATTGTTATATCGTATGTCAAGTTTAAGGAGCTGATTATAATTGGTTCCCGATAATTTACACGAATGTTTGGGCAAACATCACGGTGCAGTTAATGTTTGAATACAGTTTACAAATACATACGTCAGAGTACTATTTGTTACTACACTAGGAATAAACGTTTTGGGAAAATCCCGATTGGAATAAGTGAACCTAAGCTATACTGGTATAGTATGACACAACTTAGATGAAGTATCGGCAAACTTCGTAAAATCGATCGTTCTCGAAAAGAGTGCGCCTACAACATTACTCATGTGTTAAAAAATGATCGGCGAAAATGATCTTATTGAACGATGAATGGCGCGATACTGAATTATTTTTATTTGTTGTGTAAATCGGAAGTGAAGTGTACGAAAACGGTGCGCCGATGCTACATCTAAGTTGTGTCATACTGTACATAATCTTGTTCTAAAGCTTATCTTTACGGCTCTTTTTATACCTATTTGAAAAACGTTGTTTGTTTGTACCTGTCTATCTATTTTATTTTATATGGGGCTTTAACCATACGTAAATTGTGATCAACTATGGAATCTTTCAGCTTCAGGAACCCAACAAAGGCTTTTAAAAGACGATTTGTGGTAATATCTACCTTGCACATATTAATAGTACCTAGTAGTATTAGTGGTAGTGAATGACTCTTAGTTATATTTTTCATATTGTATAAAATACGTTAGGTAATGAATTAATTGGATTTTTATTCATCTACCTTAAAATCTCAGAACAGTTCTATAGATAAGCGCTAAACGATTTTTTCTTAATTTGATTCTCGTGTATTGAAAAAAAGAAAATCCTCGAGAAAAGAAAAAAAGGTTATTTTATAAGACATTTCGTTAGAATCTGTTCTTATCTAATTCAGGATTATCCATTGAATATCCTAAATTATTTTTTCTATGAAACTCCTCGTTAAACGCTGTGTTAAATCATGGTCGTATAAATTATATTGTAGGTACCTAAACATAAATGTTGTAAAAAATGTCTGACATAAAAAAAACATTATTGACTCAAACATTATGTCCATTAATTTATCTCTCTTTCTTTGTTACTGGATAGGAGCCCTTCTGGCTCGTTTATGGTGTGTTTTATTTCATTACTTTTATTGGTTTACCACTTGTGAGATTAATTTTGATCAACGTACAAATATTAATACACTAAACCCTATAGTAGGTATCAATCTGTTTATAGTTAAATTATAGTTCGTTTTTGTTCTCTTTATATTTTCTTTTATTTTAGTTTTTTTGTTTTATCAAGTTTTGAATTTGTTTTATGCCTCTCTGTTTACATTGTTGGGTTTCTACTGCAAACTGTTGTCTGTCTTTTGTTTTTCCTTGCGCGTACAATCAATTTGTCTGTTCAATAGTGAAGGGAATCAGTTGAAAATCAGTGCTGTGCCTTCAACACAGCGTACACTGAGCTGGCTACCTAGCTACACACAAATTGATTGCACACCTAATTTAAAAAATATGTTTATTTTGTCTTGTGTGTGGAATAAATGGTTTAAATTAAAATCATCTCAAAATAAGAGTTGATAAGAGAGAAAATTGGTCCCATACTTAAAAAAAAAAACAGTTATTTAAAGAACCTAAATACTTAATAATATTGGGCGTGTGATATGATATTAAAATATTGATTTAAAATCTTAAAATCCACACGTTGTTTGTATTTTTACTTTATCATTTTTAAAAATAGATATTATTTTATAATTTTGCTTAAAATATCTACTCTGTGCCGATTGCCATTGTCATCACAAACACTCTGTATAATGTCACCTATATTTGGTTATTGTCTATATCCTTGGTTAGAATATCAAACAATGATTGCAATGAAACATGCCGTAATACTGTCGCTCCTCGTAACAAACTGGGGGCCAAATGTTGAGTGGAATACCTACCACTTTTATAACTTTCGACCGTTGTCAGATTTATTAGTGGAATGCGGAAACGTGCAAAAGTCGTCATTCAGCTGCGATGCAATTGTAATCTAATCAAAATTTATTAGTGGGAATTTGCCCCCTGATATTATTGGAAACTCGTTAAAAATCCATTGACACGTGGAACCGTAACTATTTTATAGACTGACGCGACTGTGCACTTTAACTGGATTATTTGAAAAAGCTTTATAAACTACATCTGGCATATAGGTTATTGCTACATCTATAAATGAATGGTCTAGCTAGATGGAAAAACCTACCGTATACAATAATTCGTTTGACATCATGTTGATTATGAATAAAGACAATAATCTGTTGATTTATTAGACTTCAACTGAATTTATAATACCTACCTCCGAGGTCAAATTTTGCAAAAGACAATTTTCATATTTGAATTTGATTTCTTGTGATCACGCTTCGATATTTCGCTTCGTATTTTTTAATGAATTCATAAAGATCTCGTTACTGAAATTCATAAACGAATGATTTCCTAAATAAAATAATTGGATTTTCCAATAAATATGAAATTAATTCTCGTATCTAACGAAACGTAAAAATCAGATTTTGATTTAATAAAATAAAACGAGATCTATTAGAACGAAACAAAGAACCAATTTTATTAGAAATAATTTATCACAAGAGGCAACATATGAATCTGTTAGGTACCTACCTATTACAAATTTTATTTGATTAAATTACCATAGACATCATTATAGATGGCTTAGCATGGGTTGTATCAACTTACACTAATGTAGGTAGGTACTACTAGTGGAAAATCTCAAACTCACCTCAATGATTCTTTTATACAATTACAGGCACTTAATGCTAGAAATGGCGTTAAATCTCGAATTGTTTCACAAATTGTCAGTTCTTTTGTGTCTGTCATTCTTCTTTATGTGGTCTAATAAATAATGTTAGTGCCACAGCGGAGCTTTGTATTTTTTCCTCCAATTGAGTGTAGGTATGTGAATGTATATATACTGTATTCGTTTTATTTTACCTTTGCTGGTTTTGTACCATTTTTCTATCAGATGGTTTTGGTAGTCCAGAATCAGCTCAGGAATTAAATAGTTGACCAAAAAAAAATCAAAAATCAAAAACTCATTTATTCAATTTAGGCCCTGGTAAGGCACTTATGAACGTCAATAGTTACAAACATTACAATAGACTCTACCACCGGTTCGGAATACACTTGAACTGAGAAGACTCCGGCAAGAAACTCAGCAAGGCTACATTTTTTTTTTGTGGATCTTTCTTTTTTAAATTTATGTTATTCCTGTTCCAAATATACATAAAGTTCATACAATTGTCACTTGGCCAGGGGGCCGCAAGTGCAGAGAGAAGCTACTACAACCATGTATTCTTGTCTTCAACGTAATGAGCCACCTTATAGTAGGCCTTGTCGATTAATTTCTGTTTAACATACTGTTTGAATTTATTGTACGACATCTTAGTTACTTCATATGGGATTTTATTATAAAAACGAATGCAGTTCCCGAGAAAAGACTTACCTGGGAGGATACCACTTAAGGAAATGTATTATTTAGGTAAAGACGCTTTATTAACTTTTATAGGTAAGTACCCATCCGTCATCTATACAAATAAATAAAATTGAAATGTTTGTTGGTAATGTAAGGAAATGGGAATGAATTTCAATGAAAGCTCCTATTTTCTTGATTTTTTGTTGTGTTGCTGTTTATGGGAGGATGCCTGATTACTTATAGGGTCGTAGGTCAGGTAATTTTTCCTGCGAAAATTCATGGTAAACGCCCAATTATAATTTTATCGGACCGTTTTCTAGTCGGCGAAAGTGATTTGTCAATAGGTACGTAAATATTGGATAACGTGCTCATCCATAACTAAAACTTCAATATTTATTCTGACAGAAAACGCTCTCAATATGAATAATAAATAAGTTATTTTGTATCAAACTCAAACATTTTCATACTTAACTAGCTGTCCCCCAACCATCGGGGATAATGTAGCTTCCTATTAGTGAAAGAATTTTTCGAATCGGACTAGTAACTCCGGAGATTAGCGCGTTCAAACAAAGAAACAAATTCTTCAGCTTTATTATTAGTAGTACCTATAGATTGAAGTTCAAATATTGTGTTCAGTATTTTCTGCTGCTGACTGTACATATCAAACAAAATAAACAACATTCTGAATATTTGAAGAGGAATGAAAAATATTGAATGTAAATACGAGTAAATTGATAAGCACATACAAATATTTATTTTTCAATCCAGTCTATTATAGTGCGCAAATAGATGATTTAATGTTGAGTTTGCTGCCAAAACCGCGAGCAGTCTTGCCTTCGACTTTTTGAAGCAAATATTTCTCTTATCCTAGGGTTGTCAACGTTTGTATTGAAACTTTTGCCAATGTATTTTTGAGCTCATTCATGTTTGTAGCAGTGCCGGATTACTACTTGATTCCCCTTAGGGCATAAGCCTTAGCTTAGGGCCAAAGCTATCCACGCCTATGGGCCCGCCCCCCTTCTAGTCTTTAAAAAAAAACTTATTTATTACAATGAGATACATCATTAAGTACCCTAGAATATGTATGAACGAGATAAGTGGAGTAGGTACCTCAATGAAAACGAAAGCATACTATTTTTTTTATTTACAAAAATGTTACTACTTCGATGGCCATTAAATTCGCAAATTCGCAATGTCATCGCATTTTGCATCGATTGATATAATTTTCTATACCATAATTATAAATAGGTAAAGTGTGTAGTAGGTAATCAAGTTCAGATGCAATTTCGGTACCTAATTTTTTAAACAGGAAACAGCATAATAAGTAATATAGTTTTATAAATATTTGTAGGTGTCAACATTCAATAGAGATGCGAGTAATCTCGTTATAAGGCGACAACCTCTCACTCAAGTGCTATGACTATGGGAGGGTACTTACACTTATATACAAAAGAGGCGAGGCTTTTGAAAGTGTTTCCTTTGATGTTCAAACATTACAAGTTTTCAGAAATAATTGATTGATAAAATGTATTGTGGTTCGGTCTGTTTACGTTTTTATAAAGTATCTACTAGCTGTTCCCCCTGCGTTCCCACGTTAGGTGCAAAAGTTTTAAAACTAATAAGGTTACTGAAATAATTTTTCGATATCATTGTTCTTTTTACGAAATCTAAAGAGTTAATGGCCATTTTATATGACTGTACCTAAGCACATACTGCAGCTGAAAAATAAATTACAGCATAAGTTTAAATACTGAAGATACTCCTAATAAGATTTTTTTACCTAAATTCACGACCAACCTACCTTAGGTAATTTCTCAATGTCTTACAAATTATTATATGCATGGTCCTTCCTACATGTATTTGCCCTGTTTATTTTTAATGTTGATAGGGTTTTGGACCATAAATTTGCTATAGCAACTTAGGAACTTTCTGTTTAGGTAACATGTAGGTACTAAGGTATTTGTTAATTCCCGTATATATATGTTTTTGTACCCCGGCCTTCGTTGAGACAAGCTATTGGCTGGCTTAAATGTTGGAACCCTTAAAAGTACAAAGTGTTTTATTTAAAAATAAAAAAATATGTCGTTGTAGGTACCTATAGAGTAGCAAAGTCTACAGCAGGGAATGACCTTTCAATCATTGTTTGTTCAATTTCCTTTGAAAAGCTTTTTTAACGCCTATGCATACATTGGTCTTGTGTTTCAACGGAGGATGAATTTATTTTGGTACCTATAAGTAGTTAGGTATAAAGTCAATTTATATAGTTTGTAGTATATTATATCATTGAATAGAATAGATACCGTGTAGGATACTCAATAATTTTAGAAAAAGAAAGCATTGTCGTTGACTATATCTAGTATTAGGAATTATTATTTATTTTAAAAGCTAAAACATCAGCATAAGATACGTTTTACAAAATAATATAAAGATAAGGTTCAGTTTAAAGTTAGTTAAGGGCACATCGCTCGCAGACCCGACTACGACCGCTGGGGTAGAAAGGTTCTCGAGTGGCGACCACGGACCGGAAGATGCAGCGTGTGTAAGCCCCCCATAAGTAATAATATGTATAATTTATTTCAACCCAATAATGTTTATTCAAATTACAAGTATCAATAAGTAAGTATTATGTAAACACAGGTCATATGAGAGACTTTCCTCAAGTTCTTTGGTCACATCTTCAGGAACGAACACTCATTGGAAAGACTTCTTGTTCAATATCAGGTTGAAGGCAAGCGATCGCGTGGCCGATCACCCTCTCGTTGTTTGGACGAAGAAGGATAACTCAAACTACGATAGTGCAGTAGGACCACCATAGGACAAGAGTGTCCGACTGAAAAGAAGTTACAAGTGATGCTATGCAAATCTCGATATGGAATACTTACGTAAATTTCCTTACAGAATAATGTGATTTTAGGTAAGGTAGCTACGTAAAATCTTTTGCATATAAATTGTTCATACAATTTGTAAATAAAGCTATTTCCATAAAACTCAGCCATGATATTTATTACATTTAAAAAAGAAAAGTTTTGTCTCACTCACTTTTTTAGGGTTCCGTACTTAAAGGGTCTGTCCGTTTGCGTCACACTCTGTATCTCATGGACCGTAGATAGATACTTAGTTAAAATTTTCACAGAATACGTAGGTATTACTGTTACGACTATAACAACAAATAATAAAAATAAAGTTAAAAATGAAAGGTGAAAATATCTCCAATGAAATAAATAAAATATCTCGTTACAATCGCTGTATCTCATGAACCGTAATAAGTAGTTAGTAGTTAGTTGAAATTTTCAAAGAATGTGTACTTATTTCTGTTGTTATAACAACAAATACCTAATGACAATAAAATAATGTACGATGGTGCGAAAACTTCGTGTGCGAACCTGACTCGCACTTGGCCGACCCTTCCCGATAAGCTCTGGCGTACATACTTAATTCCCACAGTTTTCCAATTTTGCAAAGTTGGTCCCATTATGATGAAGAAGGCCGAATTTTTAAAAGTTCAACTCCAAAGGGGATAAAATATGGCATCGGAGGTGAATCCCCAGGGCGAAATGCTAGTCGGACATAAAACGAAAAAAGAACAAAGAATTATATGTCCCATATAACTATTAGTTTCCAAGAATGTAATAACGGATACTGAGAAACAAGATTATTCTGTAAGTAGATAAATATAATTTGATATCATTCTATGTTCCATAAGGACCTTGTACTCTAGAGCTTGTATAAATTCTATTCATGTGAAATACCGAATTTATTTATTGAAATGCCATGTTCTCTTACCTTTTGAAGAAGGGCTTCTCAATTCAAAGAAACCTGCTCGAATAAATTAGCTCATTATATAGCGAATTCCGATTTTTCCTAAGAAAACTGGGAAATATTGGGCGGTTTCATTTATTTTTATACTCCACTCGATAGGTTTGGGAGTTTATTTTGCAAGGTGGTAGGGTAATTTGTAGAGTAACCCGCCTAGCTGGCTACCTAACTCCACTAACGGCCACATCATCACTGACCATAGTGAGATTGAGGGACAAACACAGGCATATATTTATACATAGTTATTTTTTTTAATAACATACATTTTTTTATAATTTTAATAAGTAATACCCAGAGGCACTCGCGCACAAATCATTTATTAAAATCGATTCAGCCGTTTAGTAGTTAGTACGAAGGAACATAGGGACATACATACGAAACCTTCCTATTTTGGCTCGGCTGCAGTCGGGTAAAAAACACTTTTTTTACAATTTATAGATAGTTTACTGGCAGCAACAAATACACGAAATACAATTTGTTAGAAAGAGACATGCTTTTAATTATGAAACGTTTTGTAAATATTTTATTATTACAATACTCGCTACGACTATTTGTGTGTATATATGAAATTAAGTTGATGCCCCAAAAAACTGTTAATAACAAAAGAAGCCAGTAATAAAAGATATTAAACACTAAAAAATATAGATAGAAAACAATTCATCGTAGGTAACTAATTTACTGGAGCGAGAACAAAATCTGGCTAAATTAATTACATTTCCATTACTCGACGAAATTATTCGTAGGCGTACATTACAGCGTAAGTACAGTAGCAATCAGTGTGTTGGCCGAAAATGTCGGCTCATTGTGTTGATTAATTGTTTTTGCTTTCAACTAAAACATATAATGCACATACATTATGTAGGTAAAGTATTTCACATACATTATGTGTCAAGTGGAAAGGTTTCAGAGCCTGACGGTACGCCATTACGGCCGTATTTTGAGCGATAACAAAGAATGAAAATCCTACGTGCCGTATACGGTTCCGTGGTCGGTTTCCGTTGATATGGTTCCGCGGCGTTTGATATAACCCTAATTATGCGAACGGAATGATAAAAGCGTTAATAAAAGTATCTTTATAATGCTAAAAAGCTAATTAAATATAAGCTGTAGGCAATATAAAGTTTCTGATTTTATAGAGTAAATAAAATAACGAATTTCAATTAATTTCTTCATAGTAATTCTATCATTACATATTATTACTATATTTTTGTTTAATTTTTAAATTTTATATTGGTAGTGAACCTACATATCTACTCGTATTTTGACTACTTGCAATGAGTTCATTTAATAAAGACATTTTTGAATTTGAATGCTCAAGTTGTCTCCCTAGTTTTTACCCGTGGTCTTGGGATAAAAAATAGTTATATACTATATTCCATACAGTTATCTGCGAATCTAATGTCACTGCTATTAGTGAAGCATAAAATCGTGAAGAGTTAACAAAATAACCAAGTTACTTTTACATAAAAAATATTATTAGATTACAGAAACAAATAGGAATAGTCCAATTTACCCGCAGGTATAATCTAAAAATTGGGAAACCTGAACTTTCAGCGTCCCGTGTAACGCAATTCTGAATATTTAAAACCTTGAAACAAGCTATCGAACTCAAAAAGTTACGTAAATATTTTACAATTTAATTCATATCTTTCTAATCCTATGTATTCCTATTTCCTACTTATATTATTTATACGAAAGAACCTATATTAGTATGTCTATTACCCATCAGCTCCATAAGTCTAAACGGATTTGATATAAAATAGATTAAATCATGAAAATATACTACTTTTATCCCGTGAACGTGAGCAAATACGCGGGTACAAGATATCATGTTTGAAGGAGACTATTTTATTGGAGAAAATAATAATAATCCAGATATGATTGGGTATAGCACGTCTGTCACGCGCTCTACACTCAGGCAGTCTAAAGCCGAGTGATCTTCATACTCAAGGAGTATTATTCTATGCTCAAGGTGGAACTAGCCTTTGATACTGAAGGCAAAGAATACTAACTCTTAAAACTCCTCGAAAAACGTAAAGAAGTCGCCCACTGTAATGTTGCCGTCCGCAAAAGTCCCATCCATCGACCAATCGCCTCACCGCTTGCTATGTGTGCGTGTCATCATAGTGTTATATTGTGTGAAGTGTATATTGTGGGGTGTGCTTGAGGGATATTTCAAAAATATATCTTTCTAGGCACGCACACCTACCCGCGAATGTATCATTGACCACCGTTGTAAGTCAATGATAATAGATATCGCATAATAGTACCCTTGATAGTATTGCGACGCGTGTGTGTATGATAGTGCCTAAAGTGTGTTATGAAAATATATTCAACCAGTTACCCATTAGGTACATACCAATACCTTGTGTATTTCTATATGACTATTAAAACAGAGGAATTCCAAATGATTCTATTACTACGAGTAGAGGATTCGCAAATGATTGTTATTGCTTTCGCTTGAAATTAGTTTGGTTGGGTGCTTACTAAATTCTACATTATGACCACTGCAGTGGAATATTGAACAAAATAAATACCGAAGTATTCGGTTGATTTTGCTATGCATATTTGAGACGCATTTGGACAACTTTTATTAGTTTGGCAAACAAACTCACTTACTATTGGTATTTGAACATCTGGTGTTTGCGGAAACTAAGCATCGATTCATGACCTACTTATTCTGATGGCAAAAACGGTGCAATATGTTATCAATTTCAAATGTTTTCCTTGGTATCGATAGCTGCCTTTAGTTGTCCTCTTGCAACATCTCATTTACCGGCCACATATCGGAGGTGCCGTTGCAGCTAATACGGAAAATACTAAATTATAAAAACTAAAAAATACTCTTCCATTGGTCCAAATTATCTGTATTCGCCTTTTGCAGTCATGGGAATGTGGGGGTCCGAGTTCACATATTATCATCCAAATGGTAGACGAGGGGCATTTTTCAGCTCGTATTAGCAACGTATTGTTTTTTTTGTTCAATTATGTAATGTTGTATATTTTATTTCTTAACCTAAATTCCTAGGTATGTAGTGTTTCCTTATTACTACAACTTCACTAGGTACTAGGCAAAAGGCTTATAGGCAAGTGCTTCATCTTCTACTTCGTTATAGTCCCTTAAGCGAAAATAGATAATTATTATGAGATTTTTTACCACTATCAACAAATATAACAGGTTCTAATCCAATAACTTCTTATGGAGTGTCGAAGACCTGTTTCCATGCAACATGCCATTGTATTCTCTACAAATTATATCTGTCTAACCTTAATGACGTCACATCAACGCTACACTCATTCATTCTGACGAAGTCCTTCCACTCTGAGGTACATGACGACTAACAACAATGATAGATTATCAAGAAAAGGCAGAAAATGATGGTCAAGCTTTGGTGAGAGTAACTTTTTTGCCTTGCAGTCAGTTTCTGTTTGTATTTATATTTTTTTCTTGGATTGGACCTTCACGCTAACAATGCTCATTAAAAAAATGCGGTAAGTTTTATCACGCTTAGCCTAGATCTTTCTCATCGATATCTAAAATTTTAAAAAAACAGCCGAAAGCCACTGACATCCAACGACTCGAC
This sequence comes from Tethea ocularis, assembly GCA_963555595.1. Classification (NCBI taxonomy): domain Eukaryota; kingdom Metazoa; phylum Arthropoda; class Insecta; order Lepidoptera; family Drepanidae; genus Tethea; species Tethea ocularis. Next base: position 3,630,592 of record OY741972.1, on the reverse strand, counting down.
CGAGTCATTAACCTGGTGAAGGCTTACAAAAAATATACCAAAAGTTTCATCATTTCGACCGAATGACGTCCTGTGCTAGACAAAGGCTTCCCCAAAGATCTCTACGATGGCTGGATTGAGCTACCCACATCCAGCGGTTTCCCGCGACCCTCACAAGGCCTACCACTGCGTCTTCCGGTTCGTCATACCAAAGTTTACGGAGACCAAATAAAATATTTTGCCTTCGTAAGTATATCTATTTATACCATTTCATATGTGGGTATGTTCATTTCCTTTAGGATATTATTACTCCTATTTCATTGTTGGAAAATATTTGTTCCACCTTCAGTGATATTAATTATGTACGTATGTTAACAAAGGATAGGCTTTGTGAAGTTATCTTGTAGTGCTACTCATTTTATCATTTAGGTAGATATTTATCAAATTAGATGAAAATATTCCGTAGTCGCTTTGCTCATTGGAAGCTTATTACTTCAAGAGAGCTTTCTAATAATTTTACAAACAACAATTTATCATCCAGAATCCTGGTGAGCACCAGATACCATTATCCGCATGCTATAAATCGGCCTATTTGTCAATCTCCTGTTAAAGCACCTAAAAGTTTCACAGCGAATTTACTGGATCCCAGACTGTCTTTGACATTGTAATCCGAGATATTTGGAAGGTTTGCTAAACGAACCATTTGATTAATTGATAGCTTTGTAATGGTATTTGGTTAAATAATCCTTTATTATTCTCCTTTTGCTAAAACATGTTCGACTCAATTTTGTGGAAAGTAGAGCGCTTAAGCACGTCTGAATAAATGATAGACCGCTAACTCTTTTAATTGTTCGCCGTGATTATAACGATTCATCGTCCTTTTTTGTAAGTTTGTATCGTTTTAAATACGTTGCGTTTTAGCGAGGGGTTGGCATAAACGCCTCTAATGGAGAATCGTTGTAAACAAAACGTAGGCAGTGTTTAGTCGACGGGTGATCATAAATAACCAGGAAGAGCACTTATCTGTAACAGGAGTACACCCATCTCATCATACATTCTATACTATAACGCGAAAGTGAGTTTGTTCGTTTGTTTCTTACCCTTCACCGCGTAAACCGCTGAACTGATTGCGATACATATATAACACTATTATATAATGTTAGCTACATATATTACTAAAGCGCGGGTCAGAACATGAGACTTAAAACTTTGGTCTATATGTGAAAACTACTTATAATTTTTCCTAAACATTAAGTAATTTACATGCGAGAAAAGCTAATGCCAAGATGATGTCCAAAATTAATGTCGGACAAGAATTCCTTGACCCAAATACTTGCCTGAAACGTGAGACTGCGCCAGTCCTTTCGAATATTCAGTGGCTCGTCAAATTCACAAAGAACGGGTACTCGACGCGTATGGATTATGGTAATAGACTAAGCAATGTCAATAAACACATTATTATAGCTTTTACTTGCCTAATATACATTGTGATACAATCAATCTATAGGTAAATATATAATTATCTGTTCTGACTGACATCCATTAACGCACAAGTCAAACCACTGTACGGATCGAGCTGAAATTTGGCATACAGTTTGTGACGACCACTAAGAAACGAATTTTGAAAAATCAAACATTAAGGGGCAGAATAGGGGATCGTGGGTGAAACCGTGGAGCGTATAAAACGTACTGGTAACTATAGCATTGTAAGGTACTTTGTAGTCGGTAACCGCCTAGTTGGCTACCACCCTCAAGTTGAAAATCTGTCGCCAAGCACATACCTATCGGTGTGTTCAAACAGCTGCACTTCAGAGCCAGTTCCCTTCTAAGCTTTGTATGCTTACCACCATCGGCCATATCATGACCACGATGAGCATGTGGTCAAACACGGGCCTAAAAAAGACAGAAAGCAGGTGAAACGACGAGGCAAAATTAGTATGTCAAGTCATTAGCTCAATTTCCACAAATGTAAAAAAATCACAGTCTACTTATCTTTTCTTGTCATTTGTCAATACACGATGTTTATAGAGTACCCTACGAGGACAAAACCTTTTTGTTTATTCTCTAATCCTGCTTTTTCTGCTCATCAATCAAGCACAGCCCACTGATCCGGTTGACATTTATATCCGCTCGTGGGTGCTTACTGAATCTGATCCCTAAATTGATTTTGAAATTTAAAATCCGTAAGCCTCAAAGGTCATGTTTCACTTTTATATTCAACGTATATATTTTGTTGACGGGCCAACTGCGCAGGTTCTATTTATTCCATGTTAATTAATTACATTCAAGACAAACATCTGTATGTAATGTGACCCATACTTAATAGTACAAGCTCTGCTTAGCTTGGGATCAGAGAATGTATTGGCATAGTTTTATAAATATTCCAACCAACCAATGACTAGTGATTAGGTTCCCTACGGGCAGATACACGTACATAGGTAATGCAAGCAGCTCAAAATCGGTTAACCACCTCAAAAAAAGTTATGCGTTTGAATTGAGAACCTTCTCCTTTTTTAAGTCGGTTAAATATGGTTTTCGTCGTACTATTACGATTACCCCCAAAAGATACGTGATAGCCCGACTGATTTGGATGAAAATATAAAATATTTTCTGAATAAATACAAAGAATATCTCTCCCTGAAAATCATTAGATAGGTACGCACATGAAACAGCAGGGAGGGCGTAAGCTACTAGGTACCTAATATTCATATGACGGCTTAACAATGTCGATTCAATTAATTTAGATACAGAGTCAGATATCAGTACTGAAATGAAATATATAATTGTTTTATTTTATACGTCAGTTCCGGGTAATGATGGGCTCAATTGGCAATCAGGAAGGGATCATTTTGGAATTTTCTCTTTCATTAATATTAAAAACAAAATTTACAAATTTTGTCACTTAATCAAGCGGTAATGGCTATAAAATATTACATAAGTACGTTTACCTACATTAGACCTACACTCCTGGAGAAAATATTAACGCGGGTAAATCCGCGAGGCATACCGACACTAATTGATGGTTTAAGATATTTATTTCAAACACTGTATTTGTCTAAGACTAAATAAGACTAAGTCAGCCTTGATAATAATATGATGTATCACTTTTTGTCATTCCTTGTTACTTTCCTTATTCTTTTTCTATCAAATGTTACGTGATTTGTTTGTTAACGCAAAAATAAATAAATAAATATCCTGAGAGTTTTTTTCAACCACGATTATCTGATTCCAAACTAAGCAGAGCTTGTACTATGGAAACCAGATAACTGATTCTTTTGTTACGTAAAATCAAAGAATAAATAATATATAGGTAAAATGTAGCGCCCCCTGAGTAGTGAATGTTCAAAACTATTATAAATTCTCATTACGAGCCACTTAGTAAATAATACAACGATTTAGTAGGACTTATAAAACTAATGTTTACTAGTAACATTGTAAAATTTCTCATAATATTTCAAATGTTTTATAATACCTTGAGTAATTTGGCTTTAGCATACCATTTACGTTATGAATATTCATTTCGTTTGTCCGTGACATTACAATCTACATAATGAACCCTCATCATTAAGGCCACAAAATCAACGCGAACATTAAGATCTTAAAGTCGGAATATAATTCAAAAGTCCCATTAGCTTAACTATTATAAACTTTACTTTATGCTTTAGGGAACAAGGCTCTAAATACCTTATAAAATACAAAATGATCACAGGGATTAAACCACATAGCTATCCATACCACTTATGCAGTATTCTCTTACCTATGCTGTGATGGGGGGGGGGGGGCAATTACTACTTTAAATATCTTCCATCTTAATTCAATAATGTTTATAAGAAAGACAGATGACGTGATTACATATTTGTTTGCAAATTATACAACATACTTTTTTTCAAGATTTTAGACTTAGTCCTATAGTAAAAGTGTAGCGACTCCTGTCAGCTACATAGTTCACACACCGATGGATAGATGGCGCCACAATAGTCTACATAAAGCCTATATCGCGCTTGTGAAGTTTATTCGGATATTGACAAGATTACTATTATTATTTGTTTTTCTATACTCAGACCCACCCACTTTGGCTGCTCGACCTTTTCCGCATAGTGTGTTCTGAAATACCCTTCGCTCAAGCTGATCCGCGTTGGTAAATTTGCAGACTCATAAGTCGACGTTAAGCTTTTATGCAAATAAAGTATCAAAACTTGCTCGGTAACAATCCACTTGTCAATTTGCCGGAGGCAGGATTTGTATACAGAGACTGTGTACTGAGGTGAGATTAACGATGTGTTACATGTATACGTGTGTGAGCATGAACAGTGGCTTACCTATGCCAGAGATTAATGTAGTCTCCAGACTTTACAACACCATGTTTACGAAAAATTACAATTTCAATGTGTATGTAAGTTCAAGGCTAGCACATTGGTAGTGACGTAGAATAGTCACGAGTGAGCTCGAATACTATAAAGAACTAGAGTTTTCGGTGAATGAAAACATGATAAGGTAATCATAGCACGGTCACGCACGATGATAGTCAATCAAGAAAATCTGTCACCAGACAGCAGTCCTCTGCAGACCGCGGCCTAGGGGCGGCAGATTTCAGAAGACGACGACCTTGTTAATGGGGCACCTTCAGCCAGCCGCCACATCATCACTGACCATAAAATTGTAGTCACATATAGAGTAAAAGAAGTCTGTCACGATAGTTAAAATAAATTAATATAATACAAAAACTTTTTGATACAATATTGAACTTACTTCTGTAATAAAGTCTATACATACCTACATTATTAATATTCATTCTGTCTGTTAGAATAACTAAACTTTTTGGTCAATGCAGACACGATAAAGTATGATTTACAACGTCCATAGTTACGCATACAAAATGTATGCACAGACAACACTCAAACTGTTACATAATTGTATTATTTTGTAGTTTGTATAAAAGAACGCACTTATATAATTAAAAAACAATAATTATACATTTAAATTGATTGTAAGAGTCTAGAGTAATAATTTCACTAAATAGATGTTTTCCAATTGGATATTCAAACCACGTACAAAAGTTACGACATGAATAAAATAAGTGAAAGGAAAGAAAGAATTATAATATTTTTTTATTTGTTATCAACAAGTATATTCTGGGAAACAGATTTTTAGCTAGAACATTGAGAACGTAGCTTTAATATGAATGATTTGATGAATGGTAAATAAAATTGTATACCAACATTAAAACTTTCACAGTGGGTACATAATTTCACCCTTTGTAATATATCGCTTCCGTCGCTGCCCTGTAGGGGTCTCTGAACAGGATTTAATCTCCGTTATTTACCACGCTTCAGGATTCTGTTGTGGATTGTTAGTAATAGGTAGGTAGGTACTATGTTTGGGATTCATACCGAAGGACCGTGATTTTGGGAAGATTTATGTGCCTATTTACATTACCACCAATTCGGTAGCCAATTCTATGCGCAAATCTACGGTATTGTCTAGAATAATGATTAGTAAAGTTAAGTCGGAATTTAATTAAAAAAATGAAAAACTTGTTTGTCGTAACTAAAAATTAACATTTTGACACATAGGGCGTGTCTCCACTAGGCTCACTGTTAGCGGCAGACTATCTGTTGACTAACTCTGAGCGGCGTATCGGTCGCTGACTCAATGTATCGCGATCTGAATCAGCCGCTCACTGAATGAGTTGGCATTGAAACGGGGCAATCTGCGTACACTACGCGTGGTATGGACACTCCATTTAAAAAATATAGGGAGGCAAACTGGAGGCAATAGATTGTTGAACGTCATGCAATACTAGAAAGTACGAGTAATTCGGAGGCCCCCGATAGTATTTCGATACTATCGATAGAGTATCGATTGTCCGGCAACACTATAACCTAGGTACACTTCTAAATCAGTTTAAGGATTCTGAAGTTATGATGGAAACGAATAAACATAATGAAGTCTCTCAAGACCCTCCGAAAAGATTACACACTTATTTCGAACAGAACTAAATAATAAAATTCAGCAAAATACTAAGCAAAGAATCTACCATTATTACGAAATTTTATAAACCTATACTAAAAGAAAACTATATTAAGAAAGCTCACAAAAGTGCACATAAAAGAGGATAAAGAGCTTGTTATATAAAGTACTAACATATAGGCAAGTGCCTTAACACAATTTGGAGACAATCACCTTAAACAAAGACGCACATAGTCTTGGTTTATCGCGATTTGTTCCTTAGAAATTGCTACTAGTGTTTGTTAGTTAATTGCTTGGCTTTATGGATACCTTTTTGTTAAAAGCCACATATTTTATAAACTTCAGCTTTAGTTTCCGTCTAGTTATTTTCTATAAGGTTGCTTACGCTTGGTAATAAGTTTCAGTTCTCTCAAACCATTTTCTTTGTGCAACAAAGTCGAAATACAAACAGAATTATCTTGCAGCGTCATTCCAATAAGTCATTTTATGTTGTCTTATAATAGTCCTTTAGGTATAGTTCAAACTTTGCCTTGCAGTTTTACCCACGTTCCCGAGGGATATCATGTTTTTCCAGGGTAAAAAGAAATGATTCTTTTTACCCTGGAAAAGAAATCATGAGATTTCTTCTAGCATTCAAGTATTGAGTTCCATCTAGTGTAAATATATCGCAATTATAATACGTTTAATAAAAGTGGGTTAAATATGACAAATAAGTAGGTATTTAAGTACCTACTATTTTACTTACATGGTAAGACGCAAAATTATTTGAAATCCTAGAATATGCTTCGTACCTTTATGACATTAGAAAATTGGACTAATGCAGTCTAAATTATTCACGGGTGGTAATCATAAAATATTGGATATCCATAATTCAATTGGGGTTTCCTTTTATCTAAATTATAGTTTTTTTTTACCTTTTCCTTCATCCGGGGGTCAATTTTATCTGATTATCTGAGTATAGTATCATGCCATAAGAGTAGTCAGCTGCCATGTTATTTACGCCACGCTTTGTAAATGGATTTACTTAAAGTCACTGAAATCAATTAAATTATAGGTATTTTATTTATGGTTAAAAAGAAGATAATGTTTTCTGTTATAAAGGATTTTGTGTTGTTCTTTAACCTTTTCTATACTATTATCTTCTTTTTTAAAGATTGAGATTTAGTTGAGTAGCATAGGCTTCGAAAAAAAATGGCAACATATTAGCAGCCCCCCAAATACTGCCTGCCTGCCTGCACGTCTGCACTTCTGACGTAAGAAATACGACGTCTAAATTACATAAAGTTTTAATAATTATGAAGCCAAATTAGATAATAACTCCCTAATTTTGTTAACACATTTTGTAAATGATAGATTACCCTCGTATATTCGATTAACCCTTGAACAGTGAAATTTTTCCAAAAAGTTACGTAGCTAATCCATCAAACGTCTAAACTGATTAATTGACTGAAAACCTTATTTGATAGTCATACCAAATACTAATATTACTAATTTCATTATCAGTAACTTAGTCCATAAATTCTTGACTTTGGGGGAAACTTAGTGACTAGAAATTCCTGCAAAACTTCAGGGGCAGAAACCGGACACAGGTCGTATAATAAAGCAATTAATAACACCAGCTTTTGTCCCTCTTCATGAATTATTGATAACTCATTGACAACATACGCTTGCTTGTATGCTATTCATCCTGAACCTTATACTGTAGAAAATAAGTCGTTTAAAAGCTTAGATTGTAGCTTTATTACAGCAAATCTGGTGGTTGTGCGTAATCACTCATTTTAATCACCGGGTAGACTTTAGGGGTGTTTTGAAACCTTATCCGCCTTCTTACTCTAACATGACAAGAGTGTACTAGTAAGAGTGTACTAGTAATAGTACATAATCGTAATATTATGTCTTCGGAAATATTGAGTCTATGTTATGACAATATTGATTTATGGTCGCTGTTGGGTTTTGGGCTTTCAAAATTTAAATACACCTGCTATTCACATATTGTAGTAATTAGGCATCTATATTATATATAGAAAGGTATTTAAAGAAATTTATGTTAGTAAACTATGCAAATTGTAGTGCATATGAAGATGTTATATTTCTGAATATAATAAATAAATATCCTGGGACATTCTTCACACACGGTGATCTGATCCCAAAGTAAAAAGAGCTTGTACTATGGAAACCAGACAACTGATATACATACATAAACTACTTTTTTTAAATACATACTTTACACCCAGACTCAACACAAACAGACATGTTCATGCACACACATGTTTGTCCTGGATGCGAAAATATAAATACTACATGCAAATGACTTTATTCAACTTAAATTTTACTCAAATATCAAGTTATAATGGTTTGTTTAATTTTGTCAACACTCTCCTAAAACCCACGGAGCAATAGGTACAACGGGTCGGTCATAATTTAGACAATAAAATGACCTTCCTAAAATTTGAATAATTCATTCAAATTTAGCATCCCAAATATATTTGTTTTGTGACTTCTCTCAAAGTTATTGTATCCCCACTTAAAGTTTTGAAATTCCAAACATAGTCAAACTAATGTAGTCAGGTACAGTACACGATATAATATTTGATAGGTAAATATTAAAAAGCATAGGTAAGATTTTAGTACTAAAGTGACATAACTACCTTATTTTCATTACACGGTGATTATTTATAATTACAACTGGTTTTTGAACAGATAAATACGTTTGTTTGTAAGTTGTCAAACTATCTTGACCATTACGTTGAAAACGAGCAATTGTAATAATATTTAGTTTCAAAAGTTCTTATCCTCCTATTACCTATATTTATTGTCAGAAAGTGCTGATAGTAGTACTAGTAAAACTAAATTAGTTTACTTTGTAAACAATAGAATCAGCACTACTATCAATTGATCATACAGTAAAAGTCTTACCAATAAATCCTTATTTTCTCTAGTGTAGGATCATGAATTAAAGATTTTAGGAGTTTCCCAGAAGCGAGGATTCTTTAAGTTAATCAATTACGGCAGCGTTAATTTGCTCTATTCAAGTAACATTCGATGTAAGCTACATTGACTTAGTTAGGTGAGCTTTATTCCGGTGTATCTTGCTTATTTAATATTAATTGAGAATTCGTATTTTCATCTATACCTATACCTACATATATGTACAATGAGGTAAAGTTTGGATATAGGATATAATCTCCAGAACTACTGCTATGATTCTGAAAATTCTTTCACGATTAGGTTACATTATACCTGAGTTATATCAAGGCTACTTTTTATCCCGGGGATGTAGGTGAATTATGAAACAAAAGCAAATTATGAAATTCTTTAACTTTTTTTCCTATACTACAAAATACTTTTTTTTTATCAAGACACTAGATATTCGTAACATACCTACTTACATAATTATCGAAATACCTAGTACTCTTCATGTCTGTAATCAAAATCTAACTACCCTGTTACAATTATTTGTGGTCGACCCAATTTATTCGCTTCGTCCATTCGGGCCTTCTATCCGTTATATTCCTTTCATTTAAAGCAAGTAAATATCAAAACTAAAATTGGCTTTAACAGAATTTACTCATTAACGTATTGACAAAACCAAATTTCATTAATCAATGATTACTGGTTGGTTGGTCAATTTCCGTTCGTAACTTAATTGTTCTATAATGCTTTATCGTATCTCAGTTCCAAGTTTCAACATGGGTAATGATCAAAGGATGTTCCATAAACAAACAAGAAGGGAATCTAACTTCCCTATATTATAGAAACTTTTCTCTCATTTCCTGAACCGTGTCTGATGCTGAAGTTGGCAATTAGACACTTTAATAATTATGATCAACGATTGGGTACTTGACACCACTGTGTTTGTGTTACAGATATAGGTACCTACCTACTAGTTTCAGGAGTAATTTAGCCTTTTAGCAATATCTTTTTTAGAATTCCTAACTGAGGTACCTACTTATATTTCTTTATCGTGTATTTTTAATTGTGTTTCTTCATATTTTATTTTTACAATATGGTTTGTACAACACCTGGAATTTTTAAAAACTTTTCTAGCTGAAAAACATACTTAGGTACATAATTAGGTATAAATATACCTACCTAACTAAAAAATATTTATTATAAACATCTCACATAAAACAAAAGTCATAAAAATTATTTAGGTCGAAATCTTTTTGGACATAAGTAACGATAAGTTAAAGTAAATTAAAGATTTTTCTTTGCTTTAACAAAAAACTAGAGCAACAATTTTTCTGCAAAATACTTAGTCCCTTTAGAGTCTTAGTAAAGTTACAAATAAAAACTTCAGAAACTTTCAAATGGATAAATTAGGAGCAAAAAAGCAAGTTGAAAGAAACCTATTTTTTATAATAACTTCTTTGTAAATTAAAAACAGCGAGGATTGCCTCGCTATCACTTTTATTATGAGCATTCTTCGTTCGTGAGGTAATTATTTAGTTTTATTTTTAACTACCTATATTAATATGCGTATCAAACATGTTCATAAGTTAAAAAGTGAAAAGTGTGTGTGTTGAGTTAAAGTGTATTATAAATCTTAAGAGGGGTGATCGCGCTAATCTCAGGTCCTATCTACCCTTTAGATTCTCGTACATTTTTTGCGCTATACAGTCTACGAGGACGGTACATAACCTTCAACATCATGCGAAACTCCGGGGCACAGCTAGTCAGTAGCACACAAATATTAGAAGTTACTTTTACATTCTTAATTACAAGGTACTATGTAAAATTTTAAACTCACATCATCAAAATAGATCAGGTTACACCTTTTTGTTGCAAAATAGCTCCTATTACAACCGCATAAGGTGCCGCAGTGTTTACCTTGACTTGTGATCGTCCGTACCTACGTTAAACAGGGTGCTAAATAGAAAGGTTTTTTTTTTAGACATGGATTTTGAAAACTACCTACCGTCCGGTTCACAAAGGTTGTTTCGGTTCAAAATAATTTACATAGTTTCTGGGGCAACATCGTAAATCGTAGTTAACAGTAAGATTTTTAATTGAATGATCGTTAGCAATGAAAAATGTGCCATTTAGAATGAGAATATTTCTTTTTAATTTGACCTAATTTTCGAAATTCTTACAACTTGAAACACTTGCGAACAATTTATTTCCTGGATACGTGCCAATATTTTTGAAAGAATGTTAACTTTTACTCCATTATGTAAATTGCCGTTTAAATATCGCTTTTACGAAATTTTACGTTGTTATACCAATAATAGACATTTGGAGAAACTATTTGGATTGGATTTGGACTGATTGGATTTACTTGGATGTTACGACGAGACCCTTAAAATCACTTAAAATTGAATGATCGTTACATGATTAACTATTTTTAATTCATTTGTATGTTTCTATTATTTGTTTGTAACGTATTGTAAATAAATAATACATTAGAATTTCAAATTAATGGAACAGTACTTTGGGTACAAAATATTTGTTAATAGCATACGTAACTGTAATTGTTTCAAAAAACAAAAAAAAAAACATCGGATTCCAAAAAAGTGAATTGAAGTCACGACCCCGCAGTCAGTTACTTATTGTGTCAAGAATATAATTGGAAAATGATTTGAGATGTAACGACTCCATAGGTGAAATATACTATTATGAATCATTATAATATTTATAATTTCTCATATAAACGTGCTCATTCGCAACACGTCAAATAATTTCATATCATTAAAACAAGATGTGGTAGTTGTCATCTCAAAATTTATATTACCCAGTAATAATATACCCCTATTTAAGTGCCACGTAGCTTATTACTTGGGAAAACGCTGACATATGTAGGTCTCTCAAATAGTAACGTATTCATTATATTTCAGTTAACTTAAGTTGTCTTATGTACGGGTAAATAAATGTAGAATAAGCTAGTCAGCGATTCAAGAAAATATCAAAAATTTGAGTGAAATAAAAATGCTGACTTTACCATTATGTTAAACTAGCTGTCCCCTGCGGTTTCACCCGCGTTCCCGGGATAAAAAGTAGCCTATGTGTTATTGCAGGGTATGATCTATCTATTTGCCAAGTTTAATCCAAATCCGTTCAGTAGTTCTTGCGTGAAAGAGCAACTAACATACATACATACAAACTTTCACGTTTTAATACTAGTAGAAGGCTCAGTGGAGAGCCTACTCGTATAATACATTATAGGTGGTATTCCGCCAACGTTCCTTAAAGAGATACGCATAGAGATACATAGGTACATACTCTGCCATGGCTTTTTTAAATCTCGAGGAGTTTCGTAGTTGATTTGTTATGATATTCACCATCTATACAATTTTAACATCGAATGTAGCTAATAATAGCTACATTCGATACTGAAATAATCTATAAAAATATGATCTCAAGTAAACAGATAATACGCAGACGACGCGTGTCGTTTAACTATATTTAAGGATATAAATAAAACCGGAGCCCATTTCTGAGCCTTAGATAAATGTAGCCTATTCGCCTTCCTATCTGTTTCCGCAAAGAAACCCTCTTTGTTATAAATTACCTTCTTTTCCTTTGCTTTATATTCAAATATGTTTTGTATCGGATACCGATTTTTCTTCAGTCAATTTACAGGTCATTAAAGATACATTGGGCAAAGTTTTCCACTTGAGAATCTCATGTCTTCTTCATCCATATTTGTTTACACCATACCTACATTCTATATTGTATGGTTTTACAAAATACACAATCAATTAATTAGTGGGTCATGTAAAGGTTGCTATGAAATTTTCATTCAAAGAATTGAATACTTAGGTCATTTTCGTTTTCAGTAAGTGCTGCTATACGCAATGTGGTGCTGGAGGAGAATGAAGAGGATAAGCTGGACTGAGAGAGTGACCAAAGAGGAAGTGATAAGAAGAGTCAAAGAGTTTGCTTATTTGATCTCCCCATTCTTCCATTTGATTCCACGTAGCTGAATATGACGTCATCTATTAATATTCTCGCAAATCTTTTAGGATCATTGCACACCATTTGAAGTCTTTAGATACTTGTTTATAGTAGGTACCTACCAAATTTGAAAATTAGGTTTATACATAACGGTTGTTTTTTTTTATATTATCTTATTTCATCATTTCATCATGGGCTAATTCAAGAGTGTTTTGAAGAGTTTTTTGCAGGGTCAGCAACGCGCTAGATAAACCCCTATTATTGCAAGCGACTATAGGCTACGTTAACCTCTTACCATCATGCGGACCGTAGGTATGCTTGTTTTGTTTTTTACTAGCCCTCGCGGCTTTCGGCATAAAAAGTACTTTATGTCCTTCTCCATATCATATACAATCTGTTTGCCAAATTTAATCGCGATCGGTTCAGCGGTTTAGAAGTGAAAAGGCAACAGACAGAGTTTCCCTTTGCATTTATAATGTTAAGTAGGTACCTATGGATAAACTATGACTAGATAAACTACTCGGCTAATAATATACCTTTTAGCCTAACCCAAAACTAACTAATAGCTTAATATTTAACTGAGTATAATCATAACAATGGTAATGGTGGCCCCGAGTCGTATTAGGGCTTTCAATGGTTACGTAATTACATCTCATTAGATTGGGATGATGACAATTTAGTAGCATTTAAGTTTCATCGAGCTTTAGATACGTAATGTTAAGTATTTGTTATGCTTTTGTATTTTGATTCGTTTTGCGGTCAGTTTAAACACTAGAAATAATGATAAACTTGCTATACCTGTAACTCGTTTGAGCAAAGTTAGGGATTCTTTTAAGGGGCAATGTATACGCTTCTTTAACAAAGTACCCAAAGAAATTCAAGAATTGTCCGTGTTAAAATTTAAAAAGCTAATTAAAGGTAAGTTGTACAAAAAAGGGTACTATAAAGTTTCTGATTTTATAGAGGACAAGAACGCATTTCAATGAGTTGTTCGCTACACATGCTATTTATTGTTATTATAATTTTGTTATTATTATTGTCATATTGTTAATTTTAATATTTTATTTTATTTTCTATAGTTTATTTTTATATAAACTTTTGAATTTGAATTTGAACAGATTGACAATACCTCTGGTATTTCAAACGGCGGTATGCGACGGCAACCTTCTGACGTAAAAAGAAATTATTATTTTTTTCAACTTATATGATCATAAAAACAATCAATGTAAATCTACGAGTCTTCAAGCTAGCAAATATTACTTAGTACATAAATTGTACTGTCATAAAGGAAAATAATTAGGTACGAAAAGTTATTCATGCGAAGCAATAACGAGAGAACCAAAATATTAATAATGAATGCTTGAGAACGATTATAGAACACCAATATACGTATTTAATGAATAAATAGCTCTCTTAAATAATATTTGATTTAAACATCAGAAGAAAAGTTAATAAAGTGAAAGATGATGAAAAAAACATTTCACTATAGATTGGCCTTTGCGCCCTCCAAAAATATGTAGAAATACCTACTATGGTGGCGTGCTCACAAAAGCGACGTTTGTGCTCCTCTTGTGGGCTGACATACTTGTATGGAAAAAACGCGTCCACCTCGACTTACAAGGAAGGTCTTATCTGAAAGTTTGTGTCGAAAAACAGTCTATGAACATTGTACCTACCTAGTATGAATACATGTATGTCATGTATGCGATTCTCGCTCCTCTATCTAACCCACACGGGTTAAATATGGCTATATGCCAGAATATGTATAGAGAATCTGTCAATGGACATGGCTAAATGAAATATCGGTAAATACCCTAGCAATGTATAAACATTGTACCCAACTACCCAGTAATATGTAATGCTGAATAACTGAATATGTCCAGAAAATAATTCGGTTTTACAATCCTGAAAATAAAATCGTAGAAACTCCTACGTCAATAATCAATATATTTATCTGAACATTAGCTGGGCGTTTGTTTACAAACTTCAACATAGGTAAAAATAGCATTATTATTTTTTGTTCTGTACCATAGTTTATTCAAATACAATACAACATTAAATATTTACAACAACTAAAAATTAAAATTATATTCAAAGCCATATTTACAAAATACCGTTTCTTTCGAGATTTTTTTTCTAAAAATCAGATAAAAGAAATCAAAGATTTGAGACTTAGATTGCTGCTATACAATTATAATTATTATAATAATTACAGCTTTTGCAAATTTATTTAAAAGTAGATTTTGTTGTATTTCACAAAATTTCTAGGAGAATAATAAAACCGTAATAATCAATTAATAAATTATACGAGCTAGTGAGAAATTTCTATTCGTGCTCAGGTTAGCCATGTCCTTTACATAATTAACCTGGGGATTAGTGAATATACCATAAACATTGAGGAATATCTATGTATTATAGAAGAAAAATGGAGTGAGTATGTTGCAAGCATTTTTCTTAGCTTCAAAAAGGTACCTGATGTAAATTGAGTAGGAAATTTAAAGGTAATTTACCTTACCATAGGTATGGAAATGAAACCTTTATTATATTTTATATATATCATCCTGTTTAGAAGCTAGTATGTAATGTTTCAATTATTAAATCTATATATCCAACAATAAATAATAAATCTGAAGAGTTTCTTTGTATGACCGTGCTAATTTAGTTACTGGTCCGATTCGAAAAATTCTTTCTCTAATAAGAAGCTACATTATCCCCGAAGGTTATAGGCTACTTTCTATCCCGGGAACAAGAGTGAAGTCGCGGAGAACAGTACGGACAGAAAAGCTAGTAGTCTATAACGCAATATCTAATGAGCCATGCATAGTTATATCCTCACCAAAAACCGTGTAAAACCGACAATCGCCATGAAATATTAAAACGTACCTAGAGTTCCCAGCAGGATGCTACAAATCAATTTTACCGTTTCCTACCCCTATTTTTGCCGAATGAAGGAACTTCGCATTGGAATCGCTCAATTAATCAGAACATTCGGCTTTAGTTAAGCAATTCCATTAAACCCATCGCTGCGAAGTTTTAACACCACATTCCAACTTATTATGAATTGAAATTAGAAAGGAGCGATTATTCACCGCAAACCATTAAAGTGTTGATATTCAAAGAAACGAGCAATTTTGTAATTAGCATAGTAAAGTTGAATGTTATAAGCCACTCGGTGGAATAATTAGGTACTTAAAACTTTGGAATATTCCTGCAATTCGTTTGAACACTAAGTATAATAATACTTCATTATAAATTAGGTACAGCTGTATCAAAATTCTTATAATTTAATAGATGGTACTGTGTGTAAAATTCATTAAAAGACTTACTTATATCTATATTCTAATAATATTATAAATGCGAAAGTTTGTGAGTATGGATGTATAGATGCTTCGACATGGATGGATGTTTATTAATCTTTCACGCAAAAACTACATAGGATACTTTTATCCCGGGAAAACATAAGATCCCTCGGTAATTCGGATGAAACCGCGGGGCGGAATCTAGAACTAATAATAAAGCTGAAAAGTATGTTTGAACGCGTTAATCTCTAGATCACTAATAGGAAGCTAGCTACATAGTTTCAAAAAGTTGATCTAGCTAGAGAATAATGTGCAGAATCCATGTCATCAGTTTTTGTTACGACCATGTATAAGTTGAAAGTATGTATGTGATTGATCTAGTCTAAATCTTTTCGATATTCCCACTGTAGCCGCAGCAAAATCCTAAAGTCAGCAATCTAAGCGGCCTTTTTGGTTTCTATAAAAAATAAACCGAGAATTTGTCTCGACCCTCCTTTTTCTTGTCCGTAGATTTTTGCGAGATACCAATTTAACGTTAAACCTCAACATGTGCCACGGAAGTGATACTTACTACTTCCTACATCATAGAAACTAATACGTGCGAGTAGTTATTTTGAATTAAATTAGATAACAAGTTGGAAGAACTTCGCTGACTGCAAGATAAAGCATCATTAATCTATGCTTTTTGGTCCAAACCCATTGAAAATATTTTATTTATTAAGTTATTTAAGTATTATATCATACTTTGCTTTATTTTTTTCTATATTACATCACTTGTATCAAATATAAAAGGAACAGGATTGGAAACAACAATATTCTCGTACGTTTATATACAAATATTTTACCATAAACGTTTTACCTTATCAAATATAAATATTGAAATAAGTCTGAAAGCCTTCACAACTGATTTCCATTAGAGAAGGTCCACGTGTTAGGGATAAAATGACATAAATTGAATAATACTGAATATTTGATTTCTGAGACAAATTCACCTAATGGTAAGTGACACTTTATAAAACAGCGTAAAGGCTATTATGAGTGACTTAAAAACCGTCGGATTATATTATTATTTTTCTTTTCTCTTCTTTATTTCTTTTTCTTCGTCATGTCAGGGTTCGACTAAAAATCAGTTCTCAGTCGTAAATCTTTTTTGACATCGTTATTGTGGAGTATTTTTTTCTTGTAAGATTTTTTTTTGTTCTTTGTTTAAATGTTGTATATTTTTTTCTGTCTTTTCTTCCATAAAAAATATCCATCATGTTCAAATACAAAGCCGGAAATAGCAGGCATTTTATTTATGCCACACCCATTACGATCTGGATTTTTTACACAATTTGATTATAAAAATCTCAGTCTTTATCGTATCTACAACTCGAATTGTTGTATCAAACACTTCTCCTGAATTAAACCTGATGAATAGTAAGTCTTACGTAACGTAAATGTTCAAAGTCAAAGTCAAAGCCATATATTCAATTTAAGCCCCAAAAGTGCACTTATGAAGGTGAAATTTACTGAATTTACCACAGGTTCGAGAAGATATTATGTAAATGTTACTTATTAAGCACATAATTCAAGAAACCACATAAACTTAACATAGTGCACAGTCTACGAGAATTGGGCCAAAAACAAATTAGGAGTACATAGACAAACTTCTGCGACTATTGGACCTCAAGGACTTTCAGAAATTATGTCAAACTTGTGTCAGCTGTTATGACAACAACCAAACAACTACTTCAGTGCAAAGAGCTTCAGTGTAAGTCCTTATTTGCAATGTTTCTTCGTATTTCAACTCCACACTATAATTTAAAAAGGAGAACGCAATTTCTGTATTGTTTTGCAACTCCTGCAATTTGTTACATTTACATGATAGAATAAGTATTTTTGTTACAGTATGCCACAATTATTCGGGGTTAATGGGTGCTTTCGTAACAATACTCAAAGAACTAGTTGTAATCGTCTACAAGATTTTAAAAGGTGTAATAAGAGGACTATTGGAAGCAACCATCGATATAGTTTGTCATATTATCCTTGCCGCCTGTGGGATCATTACAATAATTACATTCCTGAGGTAACTGTTTGGAGTATTTCCAAATACTTACCCCGTTAAAGTTGTCCCGTTACGGGTCTGTTGGGATATTTCTCCCAGACGGGACTTCTGAGAAATATCCCAACAAACCTCTACCAAAACCATTCGGATATGCTTAACTATTTGTAACAAACAACATAGGAACAAGATTTTATTTTGTGGATCTTTCTCTTGAATTTATGTTATTTACAGTTTTTGTTTTAAATATAGGCAGGTACATACAAATTGTCTAGGGAGATGCAAGTGCAGAGAGAAGCTACTACAACCATTATAGTCTTGTCAATGATAAGCAACCTTATAGTAAGACATCTTAGTTACTGCATATGGGATTTTTCTATAAAAACGTATTCAGTTCCCTCGAAAAGATTTATTGACTTTATTAGCTATAAGAAACAAAGATCAAGATTGAGGGAATCTTGATCTTTGTTTCTTGTATTTAAGTTATGGCAATTAAAGTTATTTTTATTAATGTATAGCGACGATAAATTTCTTAAAACGGTTTCGTAGACGTCGTCGCCGTGTTTTCCGGATTCACGAGGTCCCAAGCAATAAATTTCACGAAATGCCCCTTTCTGAAAGATAACGATAGATTCCAAGTCCACAACCGAGCCCCATAACAGAAATCCGTAATCATAATCCCCCTAACTTTGATTGATGATTGGTTTCCCCTTCGCTCTACTCTAACAAATACTAAGCCGATTAGCGTACTTCGAAGTAGTCAGGCATATACCTAGTCATGTCAGTCTGGATATTCTAACATAATAGCACAGTATAATAGTGTCTTAAGGTTGCTTGGTCGCATTGTAACACTTTCTTTGTTTAGGTTAAGTGTTTTGTAAAAATTATTCTTCGTGGAGGGACAATAAAGTAGGTACATATTATTATCTATCTACTTATGTAATGATGTTTTTTTTTCTGTCCGGGCGCTGTCGACCCGGCCCACAAACTAATTCTCTGACATAATCAGAGTCTTTATTTAATAACTGGACGTTTTGACTCGTTACAATATTAAGTGGAAGCTTAAAAGTATTATTCTTTAAATTGTTTCCATGAGAGTTAGATGTCACTTGAGATTTGAAAGTTCTCGAGATTTGATAAAATCAAATCGATTATGAATAAAGTTACTGATCGTGTTGTTATAAATTTTTCGATTCTGTATAATGTTAGAATTAATAGAAATATCTGTCTCGTATCGTTTCTGTGTCGTTAGGTATCTGGTGGAAACAAATGATTAATCTAGTTCATAAAATTCGTAAGTCTGTGCGTGATTCAGTAAAAAATATTGTAGTTAATGGCAACTAATGGTAAATGTTTTTATGATAAGAAAACATCTGAGCCTTTTAGGTTTGGAATAAAAGCTAGTAATTAAAATAATTTGCGAAATTATAAAGAACAGGGAGTAAGAACTTAGTTCAAGGTAAATGAACGGACTAACCCGTCTCAAACTTCTGAGGAAACAGATCAAAATGTTAAGCACTCTATGATTAATTAGATCAAGTTTTAGTCTGACTGAATGTAGGATCCCTTGGTGAATAATTAGGTAACAGTTATTTAAGTTCAGGGCGAAATTATAATCAAGCTTAGATCCGCTGTAAATACTTCAAGTCAAAATATGAATTACTTTGCAGTTTAGATGGAAACGATTGACGAGTCGAGATATAAATTTTAAGTTATACTTAGTTATTATTTATACATCATCTGACTCATAACACAACATGTTAATTGTACCTATTATAATAAAATGAAATGAAGTCGTTTATCCTGATAACGATCCAAAGAGATGTTTTTCGCTTAGGGTTATGTCACTTGTTCACCTCTAAAAATTAAGGCATGAAATTTGCTTTGATTATATTGTGTTTTGTGTGCCAAATAAAGTAAAATAATACTTCTATACTTCATAAACTCTTTATAGTAACTAAATTCGCGTCATTACGTGTCAGATAACAACTTCAGGATTTAAACTATTTAAGGTTTCATAACTTTCAGGGGGTTTACTAAATTGCGTAGATAATTCATCGAACAACTTATTTGTTTCGAGCTTGTTTCTACGTATATCATAATCTTTCAACGTGGCTTTGGTGAAATTTTATATGATTAATGTATTTCTATTTATCCAAAGGTACGAAGTTTGTGATCCAGAAGGTTGTTTCAACGCGAAATCGGGGGAGAACTTTATCGTGGTAGCGATGTTTGCGTTGGGCCTATTCGCTGCCTTTAATTTTATGAAACGAATTTTGTGAGCGTCGTTATAAGGTAGCTTTATACTTACTGTTGATTTGCTATTTATTTAGATATCTATTTTTGCTATCTGTTTTTTTAAGGCTGATATTATTATTGATTTTTAATTATAGCTTATAATTTTTGTGTTGTTGTTTTTTTAGTTTGAAAGCTAATTAATTAGGTTACCTATGTAGGTACCTACTTGTACCTAATATCATAGAGTAAATAATATACTACGTACAACTACTTAATACTTATTAACGAATACTCAAACTCTGGTCTTCTTTCGTAATAATGTCGACATTTCACAAAATTGTTCGGGATAGTCAAACAGATCTATAATGCAGCTTTCGTAATTTTATCATTTGTTTAAAGTGATATTTCAAAGTCTATTCAGATTATTTGTATATTAGTTCTTTTCTACTGCTGAAAAAGTTTTACAAATTTATGGAATGCAAGCTTTGTACTACAATCCGATAAAACAGGTACAAAACCGATTAATATTTATTAACCTTATTGAATGAAATCGTAATAATCTACCAAGATTTATGTGAATCGATTAACCGATCAGTTCTCTTAATTATATAAACAAGTGCAATTTTTTCAATAGCTATGTTTGTTCATTATTATTTGTTATTAAAATCAAGAGTTTGACGCTTGATTTAATGATTCTTTTTGGGTTGGGTTCTGTATAGCTCCAAGGTGGGCATATAAATTATTGTCTTTGAAGGACTTTTTTTAAAAGTCGATTAAATATTATAAAGTACTTATGTAGGTACCTAATTATAAATTACAAAAAACAATCTACACCTTTTCTTTCTCACAAGTTCATTAATAGTAATTCACATTTTCCTCCATCGGAAAATCCTACTGCGTACCAACCGGATATTTATCATTTGTTAATAAAAGCTCTGAGATCAATTACTACCCTGAACAAAACTAATTAAAGTTTTTCAAATCAATCACCAGTGGGGAGGCGAAATAAACGGGTAGCGACACTCCCGAAGGTGCTTATTTCAATCGTGTTAAATCCGCGACTTATGATCCCCTAGCTAGTTTGTTCTGGAACATTTCGCGATTTTTCATTTGTTTTCTGAGGTAGGTAAGTATATAAATAAAACTAGCTTTCCGTCCCGCGATTCCCTTTCTACTCGCAGTAGAGACAAATTAGCACTATCTCCAACATTTGCCGGTCTAGTACCAAGGTACCTACGTATTGGTAGATCTCGAATTAGTCTTTCCATAGATTTGCAGATTTTCTAAGCACAAAGTGTTTCTGAAAGAAAGCACCCTGATTTATTTTTTAAAATATTGCTAAAATATCTTTTTTCATTCCATTTTTTTTTTCAATGTTTACATTACGGTGTAATTAATTATACATATTATTATGGAACAAACATACTCTCGTATTATAATATTCGTAGTATTTTACGAATAGTTTTAGGTATTCAAAAAAATACTAAAGTATAAATTTTGTAGTTTACTAAACATAGGTAAAATGATACTAACATGAAATATCGGAATTAGGTGCCCTACTCCTTTAATTCTGACCCTAATGTCAAGGATAACAAGACCCTGTCAAGAGCACTAAAGTTAGAACTATCTGGAAAACGAGCACATTTTGCTCAGAAATAATATAGTGTTGAGGACGTGTTAATGTCCAGTTATTCCTTGTTACACGTACTAACCTCCAGGGATTATTAGAAGCCTAAGTCACTCGTTTCTATTTTAGGAATATGCTTGCCCACTTTCTGTTACGATGCTCTATTAAGTGGCTCATTTTAGAAACGATTTCTGGGAACAAAATGTAACAAAGTAAACCAACCAACTTTATGTAAATGCTCATTTCTCAAACGTAGTCTTTAAATAGATTTAAGCTTTTACATTTATCAGGTTTTACCCGGAGCTTAATCATGTTTTATCATGTAGATATCATTATACCTTCCAATATGTTTTTCTATGGGTTCTGTCACTAAATGGGAAATCCAATATCATTAACATTTTACTTTCTTTTATAATTCACCCTCAAGGGAATGTTTTAAGGAAGGAAAAGTACTTTCAATCTGTAAAAGTACTTCACAAACTTTCAGCTTTTATTATAAAAGAATTGCCAGTAAAAAAGTTCTGACAACATTAACATTTCCATCATCAAAGTATATTACGTTTAGAAAGAAAGCGAACATAATAATATTGATAGCAATCTTAATTGCTTGCTTTTACCACATAAGCTCGCTTTTCAAACCGTGTGCCAGTGAGAAAATACTAAGGTCTTTGGGATAAAAAGTAACATTGACCGTTATTCGTGTTAGTATAATATAGAAATGCATTTTATGCTTAGAGGAATGAACGTAAACTTTGCGTCAAGTGCATTGGCTTTTTGTGATCCTTTTCATAAAGTGTGTAAACAGGTAACTTAGTTAGGATGTAATAATGAAATTACCTACATATGTTCAATGCATACATGCGATAGCGGCATTAATATTGACTAGCTAAAATTGTGGTGGATTTGCAGTCTTGGCCGCCCTATGCCGTGTAGTACCACCCCTTTTTCCCATCATTAGGCCTGATAGTAGGGGTTTATCAAATTTTTTTTTATTCATATAAATCATAGAGGAACTAGACGGTGCGGTGCAAAAATGAAAATAGGTAAATATTATGTATTCTACGAAGCATAAGTGAAATATTAGACATAAGCAATAACTCAAATCTCTGCCCATATTTATGTCAAGATATGGAATATATTGGCGTAACAAGTTTTATAAGAATGGTCCATAATTTAGAACCTGTCTGTCTGATTTTGTATAGGTTTATTTTATTAAAAACTAGCTGTTCCGCGTGGTTTCACTCGCGTTCCCGGGATAAAAAGTAGCCTATATAATGTAGCTTCCTATTAGAGAAAGATTTTTTTAAATCGGTTCAGTCGTTTCGGAGCCTATTCAATGCAAACAAACATACAAACAAACAAACAATCAAATCTTTCCTCTTTATAATATTAGTATAGACATGTAGGTAAGTGAAACTAAGTTACCTTCTAGGCGTTATGTGCCTACCACCATCGGCCACATTATCACATACTACTATGTGGTCAAGCATAAGCCTAGTTATACAGATTACCTACAGGTACCTACAGAAACCTCAAATCTATATTAATATTTTGTACGCCTGTATCTAATATCAGAACAACAAGATTACATTTAAAGATATTGCTACTTATGTTACGCAGTAAAATGTTATTGAATTTTTTAGAGAATATACCTACATACTATGCTTCCTCTCCACTCTTAAAATTATAACTTTAAATTCTACTATTTGTGGTTGTTCTTGCTCTCTTTAGCTCACTTAGTGTTGAGTTTGATGATGCTTTAGCTTTCCGCTTTGAGACTAGAATCAATTTGTCTAGGTTGCTTTTGGAATGAAATGTTTTTTTTTTTATGGCCCTTGTTTGTCGTCGCTTTTGAACATTTACAAAACCAAACCAACACGTTGCCGACCTTGAAAAGCTCTTATAACACCTTTTTTGAAGAACGTTGAATGGTCCACAGTAAGAACGTAAGTCTGAATCGTGGTGTAAACGGTCGAGGTGACTCGAGGATGTGTGAACTGCTGAATTTATTGCTGTTGGCTAACTTAATTTATATAGAGTCAGACTATTCGAAGCTACATACGTATAAAGGCTAAATAAAAACAACTTTTCTTTCAATTCCATAAGTAGGCCCTAATTGCTAAAACTATATTGCTGAAAACGTACTCAAGATTCTATTTTGCACTTAAATTTAAATTAATTATAATTTTACTTGACAAAAGATTTATTTGAGTCCGTAAAGAGAAACAACCAAAACAAAGCTGTCGCAACTTGCAAGCCTAAAGGAGAAGGTAATAAAAATGTCAGCTATCTGAATTTCTGGCATTGTTTGTTAACTGACTTCTGTCTCATTATCAGACTGACATGGCAATAAATAAGAGTAGGTAGGTACACACGGCCACAGATCAAGCTAGGTACACATTTTTGTTGCAAAATAGCGCCTATTACAACCGCATAAGGTGCCGCAGTGTGTAGCTTGATCTGTGGCCGTGTGTACTATCTCTATAATTATGACGTATTTTTATGACTTGTGAAATAATAATAGAAAAAAATAGTTCCACACCTTTAGGCACGATAGTTGAAAGGTATTTCCTTGCCTTTCCATATTTCGACTCAGGTGTAGGTACTTACCTATTTTTTAATAAGCCTTCGATATAAAATAAATGCCATTGTAATAAAAAAATCTTAATATAGCTCAACAAAATAGAAAGCTGAAGTGGCAATAGGCTCATCTACCGAAGAACGGATGATCAATGGATGGAGATGACGGGTCATAAGTAGAGCCCTAGATCGACCCTGACTTCAAAAAAGTAGCTGGACTAAGTTCGGTGTGTGTCAAGACTTTTGAAGGAGAGGCCGTTGTCTAGCTGTCGTCTGAGAAAGCCTGAGACAGAGAAATTAATACTTTAATTTCTTTAGCCTGGGATAATTTCTTTCATCTTACCACTATTTAAATTATCATATACTATCTAGGTACCTCCGTCCGTCCGTCTATAATCATAGCCTAAATAATACGTAAATATTTTATTCAAGTTTTTTCGCTACAGCAATCATTAATCTGTTATGAAATCATTTCAAGCACTTAGAGCTACATACAAAAGGTTTTCGGTAAGTACCTACAACCTAACCTACCTTTATATTCTGTCTCATAAATTGCTTTCTTGTTCGTGACGACTCACTTACCTTTGTGAAAGACAATTGAGACACTTGGAAATGTTATTTCTTTTCACGAAGGTTATTCCTCAAATATTTCCACGAGAGTCGTGTATTTTCAAGCATTCCTTATATGTGATCTATTAGATTGCTCTATATTAATTCAAAATTCATCAATTTGATGTGCCTATGGGACGTAATCTGGTGATTCGCGTATGAGACATACTCGTATAGATACTTGTATATAGTTTGTTGGTTCCTTATATCAATAAAAGCTGTTCCCCGCGGTTTCACCTACGTTCCTGGGATAAAAAGTAGCTTATAACGGGGATAATGTAGCTTCCTATTAGTGAAAAATAATTTCGAATCGGACCAGTAATTCCGGAGATTAGCGCGTTCAAACAAACAAACTTTTCAGCTTTATTATTAGTATACATAGATATAGATATGACGGCTGTTATGAAACTTATATACTGTTCTGTAATGCACTATTAAGAAATTGACGTACGTAATAAATTTTTCATCAAGAGTCTCATATCTTTCCTTTGAACATATTCTCTGTTGAACTGACTAACGATACTACAAATATTATGAATGTAATTATTTGTATTTTGTAACACCTTTATCATGTTGGTCATAGGAATCACATATAGGAAAATCGTGGGTATAACGGGGTAAAGCCATAGGACGTAATGTTATGTGAACAATAAACTAAAATTAGCTTTCATAATTGAGTTTTTGAGTACCTATTTCGAAAGTTTAACGTAAGTTTGTTTCATTTAATTGAGATTCAGTCACACTTCCCCTTACAATGGTGATGCAAAGGTAACTGCATAGTAGCTTGCGTCAAAGCAACATTCAGCCTCCTGGAAGCCTGTACATGGCACAAGTTCTGCAATTTCCTTTGACAATTATTACAATCATATTTGGGAAGCCATGTGCAAAGTAAAACTTGAACGTGGTAAATTATTCACTCTGTGGTATAGTTAATAATAGATTCTGAACTCTCATGTTGTATAACAGAAAGGTGAAACTATATTGGTTATGCATATCGAGTAAGTGACATACACGTTATTTTTTAAAGTCACAAAAAAATATGTTACACATTTAATTAAATTAACATACAATTACATGCAAAATGATTGATTAGATGATTGTATGATTGATGATCTTGGAGATCCTTGGGGGAGGCCTTTGTGGACAGTGGACGTTTTTCTTCTGACATAATGATTTTAAACCTATACATAGTATAAATATGATAAACCTAGTTGACTCCAAATTCCGATAATAGGGGTGATGACTAAAAAAAAAATTTGTCCGTCAGTTAGATTACCAAAAAATATTGGACACATGTTTTTTCTTTAGTTCTGAAAACAAAAAATAACGAAGATACAGTGCGTATAAATATCGCGTGACGTCACGTTTTAGTACACTTTTTACAGAGAAGTGACGTCACAAACCCCCACTCCTGAACTTTGATGCGACCTATCTTTGTAAGTTTTTATTGATTTGATAAAATAAAAAATACGTATCCAATATTTTTTGATAACCTAACTGACGGACTAAATAGAATTAATTATTTTTTACCCAGTCATCATCCCTAATAGGGATTGAGCCACTCGCGTCCCTGATACGAGCCAACAAGTTTCATCATAGTTGTGAAATGAATAAATAAATAAAAATCATTCAT
Source organism: Tethea ocularis (assembly GCA_963555595.1). Lineage (NCBI taxonomy): Eukaryota > Metazoa > Arthropoda > Insecta > Lepidoptera > Drepanidae > Tethea > Tethea ocularis. The sequence goes on along the minus strand of OY741972.1, from coordinate 3,603,719 downwards.
CATCATTCTGGAACCACATAAACCTGATATTTATGAAACACAAAATTAATTATACCTACTTAATAATTATTAAATGTATTTATGTCATTTTACCACAACTCGGGATACCAGTCAATAATTATATAATTAATATTACAATAATAGATATTATCAATGTATCATTCCATTCAAATTCGGTACAACGGATAAAGATTATTCTGATATCAACCGATTCCTATCACCCTGCAAGTTGGGTAGGTATATATAATGTATATCTATAATTCAACGTAACATAAGAGACATTAAAATTACAACAAAGAAAAATGATTTCTTAAATGAAATTTTGTATCAAGAAATAATTTAAAAGAACTTGGATTTATTTAATAGAATAAATAATTTCTGAAATTTAATTATTCAAGATGGAATGAAAATAGAATGTATTTAAGCAATGCTTTATTTATTAAATGAACGTCTCATTTTAAATTAAGCTACTTTGTCTGGGCTGAGTATCAATAGATTGGGTACCTACTAAGATTTTCATTAGGTATAATATTACCTAGATAATTTTCCAAATGGGATTGATAATAATCAACTTTTAAAAAAAGAGTAAAACCTCCTTCAAAGACAATAATTGGGACCACCTTGGAGCTATACAGATCCCGACGCAAAAAGAATTATTATTAAAATCGATTAGGCAAAAATTTTACCGTGAACAAACATTAAAGAGTTAATTATTATTATTTATATTTTTTTCTATAATAAAAACATACAGTCAAATTGAGAACCTCCTCCTTATTTTTGAAGGTGGTTAAAAATACCCAAAAGACCGTTTTAGAGCTGTTCAACAACATTCCTGACAATATTAAAGTACCTACTAGGTACTTCTTTAAACTACCTTAAGGTGGCTGGGTCGCATTTGGATTTTTTTGCGGTTTTAATTTATTGTATCAGTTTTAAGTACGTATGAAATTAATTATGATGATTGATCAGCGCCTGAGACGTAATTATGTCAATTTAAACATTGTAGGTATGTAACGGACATTTGCAACAAAGGAACCAATGTACAGTTCTATCATATTTTGATTGCAAAATGAATATATAGATAAAGCCCTGAATCGCTAATCACAATAAAATTGACGTAATAAATTAAAACATACGAAATATTCGTTAATTCAAACAGCAGACCATTCACGTTAATAAAAAAAAAATGGGTTCATGTCCTTCGTAAGTAGTAAAGAAAAAGTAAGTTTTATGTATTCTCTCAAAGATAATTACAATTTGCGGCTTAGAAACACATATGTTAGTATAATAAAAACCTTTGATAGGGTTGGGAGACCTTAAATTTTTTATTTTATTAGTTTAAATAAAACTTAAAATATTTTTAATCATTCGTATCACTTTATTCGTATCGTAATCACTTTTAAGCTCTGGGTATATTAAATTAAATTTGTTTAATATTGAGGTTATTCAACGGGGTTTAATTAGGCTAGACATCATTATAAAGCTTATGTTCACAACGCTGCTGCTCTATCCATCCATAAAGCTGTAAACGTGTGCTGTTTTTGAGCGGCAATAAAACTATTGAAACCGCTTTTGTTAGTATGAAAAGCTTCTTTACATAGTATAAAACAAAGTCACTGTCTGTTCGCTTCGATCTTTTAAAGTACGTAACGGATTGTAATGCAGTTTTTAGTAATAGATAGAGTGATTCAAGAGGAAGGTTTATATGTATAATACATGCATATTTTAGTACAGAAAAGCTGAGAAAAGCCGGGCGAAGCTGGGGTGGGTTGCTAGTAATAATAAAATTCTAAGGACAGAGATAATCTTGTCATACTAAAGGTAAGAGTACCTACTTTGAAATAATTAAACTGAAAAATAGGTAATTATTAGAATTTTAAATATGAAAAAACACAGGACAAGTGTGAGGTTCACTCGCACATCGAGGTTTCCGTACAGATATTTCGATTGAAGAACAACTCCAACAGCGAATTTAAATTTGTAATCGCAGATATTTATTTTTACGTGATTTAACTACAAATTTTTTACGACATGCTTTTTGCCAGATTTCGAGATTAACTAAAGTAGATCAACCGGAAGTAGGTACCCTGTAAGTGTTGGTTTATTGGCAAAGTATCAAGATAAATGGCAATATGTTTTTATTGAGTTGACTTAAAATTTTAATTTTTCTACAGTTTTAAGGGACCGTAGACTTTTACGTAGTAGGTATTTGATATTAATTTTAACTTAATACCTCCACGGAACTCTAAAAAATAAGAGGCTTCCTCTTACGTTATATGCCAATAAAAACATCAACCTTAATTCGGAAATAAGGTTAAACAAAAACAAAGGAACACACGCCCAAAGTAACTATAAAGAAATCTGTGCGGAATGTCCAAACTTTTATCGGTTTTCCACTTACTTCCTTTGTTTCTCTCTTTCTCTGGTCGGTCCTTCATGACTGAGGATCGTAGTCAGCATCAGGGTTGCATCTGGAGCGGATTGCACACACTGACTGCTATAGGTATATAATATATGTCAACAATAAGCATTTATATGTACTGATTGGGTGAGAACTGAAACATTTCTGAAACAGCTGACGCTAGTTCAGCATACGGGACTATATAGAGTCATGTAATACTGCAATAAATAATGGTGAAAAATGTTTTTTTTTTTTTTTTTTTAAATTAGTATAATTATAGTGTACTCGTAATATACGACTTTTGATCTCGTATTGATCCGTCATTTTACTATCATTCATTTATTTTCCATGTTTTTCGAAATCTTACATTCTTATGTCCATGTCCATTAGGACGTCAAGAGTCGAGATTATAACAATTGAATTTGGATTAAAGGAGACTACGATAAAGTTTATTTTTTAATAACACAACAGCATAATCTTGAGGCTTGACTTACAGTTTGATTAGAAAATAGGAAATATCGAAACTCTACGTTTTCAGTTTGGATTTTATAACTATCGATCAAAATGTACGTTGATAGAGAGTGGTCACATAGTAAAAGTAGTTCATACTGTTGAGTAAGAACACCCCTTAAACACCTTTATGTGGATTACAAAATAGGTAACCCTGTATACATGGAGATATCACTGGCATGAGTGACAGATCTCCCATGCCGCAATATGCATGTCACCTTGAAGCGAAGTGTTACACGCCATTTACTCAGCTCCCCTCGCTCCCTAATGAGGATGTGCGATCAACGGGACCCCACTTGTCACTCATAACTCGCCTGGTTAAGACCCTTTGAGAGTTTCAAACCAGTTCGGACCTAGATTTGGTAGTGTACATAAACAAATATTTAGATTTGGTTAGCATAGTAGTTCCGTAACCCCACTACAAACTCTTGTCGCTTTAAAATTTTTTTTTTGTAAGGTTGGTCAATGACATCAGAATTGAAAAACATTGACGCCAGAATACAAATGTTGAATATATGTTGGATTACAACAGCTGTAGCTGGTGTTATGTCCACAGTTGAAACTCTAAATTTATTACATACTGGCACACTCTACGCACTTCATAGTACAATAAAACTTTCGGTGTGCGAACGCAGCGAGCACTGAGACCATTGGTCGATAGGCACGGAAATACTCTTAAGAGTACTGCTATGTTTTTATTCTGCAGGTGTGTGCGCCTTCTTTACGTAGTAATAATTAGTATTCTTTGCTTACGGTGAGTAAATAATTTTGTTTCAGATATATTTTGTTCTTAGTTCATAAAACCTGTTCGACAAAGCATTGAACCCTTGGCTTGGAAATAAATATAAGTAATGTACCGCTATTTGTTTGTTTACAGACAGGCACACTTGTTATTCTTTCATCAAAGGAAGGTGTCAAAGAAAATCATGTTTGACTTGTATGTTTTCATGTATTTAGGTACACGATTTTTTTTTTTTATTTTATATTTACTAGAATTCCATAAGTACTTACATTGAACTGCTTTTCTCTTTGGAAACGATTTTAGAAATAAAATAAACCGTTTATGGTCGCATCAAAATTATGTATTTGGAGAAATATTATTTATATAAAAAATCAATAGTACTGGCCTCGTTAATCTAAGTTTTACAATACAATACAAAAATTCTTTATTGTTTACACAAAAATACATCAATAAAATCAAAGAAAAAGAAAACAAAAACTTATAATAATAATATCATTATAGTTTAGTATTACTTTGTTACAGCACTACCTACTTGTGAATTTAATTCAGAACATAAATATTGCTTGAGTTATGAGTCAATTTTCACTCCGGATCACCTTATTTACCCTCATCCTATCCTCCCTCTCATCCCGACTCCAGTTTCCTGTTTTTCCCGTTTCTGAATTATAAATTCCAGCATTAAAAATGCACACATATCGTATTATTTTCAACGAAAAGGTCGGAAAAGTATTGCGATATATTTTCATAAGATGTGATTTCAGACGTTTGTAATAATCGTTGTTAACAGTGCACGTATAAAATTTACTACGAGCTTTAAGCTGTGAATATGTGCACGTCCAGTGCTGCTAATAAAACTTTATTTTTATAGCAAAATAAAATTCGGCACTTTAAAATATGTTCGTAATCATAGCACTATTTCAATTGTTTAACTACATTTTATTAACTTTAATATCGTAGCCAAGCCAACATTTGAGCACATTTATTGGTATCCATAAAAATGTTCTCATATAATACTGTTTACCATCTATGTAGAGACGAAGCATATTTTAAAATTTATCACGATGAATTTACTATCCATCCAAACAACAACTTTTGATAACTTTCAGACGTCTGTATAGTACGTAGCGGATAAACACTATCTACCTAATCCATAATCTAGGTGTCAGTGATGTTTTCAGGTAAATTCCGCTATTTTTCTTAAACAGAACAGCGAATTTCTAAACTTTAAATGAAAACACCGAGTAGAAGCCAAAAAATTACAAACTCTACTTATAGTAGATCCCAAACTTGGTAAACATGGCTGTAAAATATCGGTTCATTTGCATCCGCTTCGGGGAAAACAGGAATTTATACAGATAAAACGTTACTCACACTCGGTTCCTGTAAATGGCTATGTTTGACAAACGATAGGATTTGCGATATAATTTGACAAAGACACTTCCTGTGTCAGATACAACGAGGGGAAACTGGACTTTATATTCCATTTTTTATTCAAATTCACAACCCTCGACTCTGTTTTTACGTTGAAATATCCATAGACGTGATTAAGTGTAGCACAATTATGTAAAAAAATATACTCATTTTTATAGGCAAGATAATGATATTTTAATGACTTGGTTATCGACTACAGATGGTGAAAAGCCCCTAGGTTGAGGGTTTACTACGAAAAATGATACTCGATAGTTTTATCATCGGCCGATAGAATTGCGCAAAATAAGTAGGTACTTACGTGTTTTCAGTGAGCTGCAATTTTATTGGCCAAACTATCGTAGGTAAGTACCTACCTACATGGTTTTCCAGAGAAAGCCCTCGTTTTGGACGAGTGAGTTGTTTGAAAAAATAAATCATAAAAAAAAGGAACTAATTTATTATATTTTTTTTTTTAAATTAATTTTCTCTGTCAGTCCGAACTGGAGAAACCATCCCGATGCTATAAAAAGTACCTATCATTTCCTTCGATACTCCTATACGACGATCAGAAAATATGTCACTTGGCAGCACAGGAAATGCAGCACAGTAGCATAAATATATACAGTTAGTTAATAAATCCGTGAAATTGCTTTGCAAGACCATCTAAGCAGATAAATATATGTATGTAACGCGTCAGCAACACACGCAACTTTGTATTCGATACTAAATCAAGTCTTCAACTCCTCAGTACTGCCAGAGAACCAAGATTTATGGTCCTCTAGTAAAGTTTCCAAGAAGCTAAGATAACTATAATAATATAGCAGCTGTACTAGATTCAGAAACTTGAATGATGTGCTTTATATGCCTAGAATTGGATTAGATTTTTTTCTCTCAAAGTTCTTGTATTCCAGCTGTAGTATTTGTGGACAATGATTGATTGTGTACACGTATACCTACCGTACACGTATCTTATTTGGTTTAATATTATTTTAGTTATTAAATATAGGTTAAAGGTATTGATCAGATTCTAAAACAGAAGACGAATTTCACATAAAATTGTTAGGTATAATAGAATATAATCTTTGAAAACACTCTTCAACCAGAAGTGTTGTGACCTTTATCGGAAATACCTTTGACAAATAAAAAATCGCCCAAGTGCGAGTCGGACTCGCACACGAAGGCTTCCGTACCAACCTACATTATTTTGTTTTCATTATTTGTTGTCATGGCGGCAACAGAAATAAACATTCTGTCAAATTTTCAAATATCTTGTCTACCTAGTATTACGGTTCATGAGATACAGTCGAGCAAAAAACGTCAAACAAATATATATTTTTGTTAACCTTATAAACGAAGGAGCCGAAATCCCAACATAAATATTTTGTTGACGAAAAAAATGATAGGTTTACGTCGTTGTAAACCAAATTGTTATTATAGCAGCTATATATATAGGTAATATATCAATGTCGAAACATATTTTTCAAATGCGTATGCTATGAATAGTCAATAAATATTTTCTATGAGAATTCCATAGAGATTTCCATTTGATATAACCAAACCCTAATATCAGCTATATTAAGGTTTCTTTTCATGTCTCAGCTCAGGTTTTTTTTTTAAGTTGGTAGCCTCTGATGGCTTTATCAACCTTACGGGACAAATCGACGAATCACAAATCGCAGAAGGCTCACAACCCCGCCTGAGGGCACTTCCAAATAGGGTATGAACCTCGGCTCAGGGCGTTACCTACCGGGGGAGGGGGAGGATCAGGTATTGACAGTTCATATTTATAATGGGTTGGTCAAACAGCCATTATAGCACGCCGTAAATTTATCATGTCTCTTACGTAATTGGAAAGATAACCTTTTTTAATTTAGATGAACTAAAACAGAGAATAAAACAATTTTACTTTGTTCTATAAAGTCCAGTTGTATAGACTGACATTGACAAACGTGTAATAGGTACCTAGTAATAATCATTTATTCTAACAGTTCCATTACTAACAGTTTTTTTTCAGGTGGGTTACTTTGGAAATGTTTGATTAACGGACGTCAAAATGAAACTAATGGTATTACTATTACTAATGATTCGATGCAACCGGACTTAAGTCCTATAAACACATTATTACATCCAATATTAGTTCCACACAAAGTTCTATAGAGCCACCACAGATCAAATCAAGTAGGAACTAAATCAAACTACTTTAAATGGTCGATTCAAATCCTCTATAATAGTAAAACTTTCGACGTTAGTAATACGCAAACAGGAATTTGATATTGGATTTAAGTATTGGACAGCAAATCCAACTTTTCAGATTTATTTCCACTCTACGAGAAGCTTCTGGTTAGCTTTGAGCTTTAGATTAATATTTTTTACAAAATGTTGGGGGTTATGGATAGATCAGTTCTGTTGACTATTCAATTATTTTATACCTTGAATTGAATATGAACCATTAGATTTATTATCAGATTATGTCTTTAGTAACGACTAGCTGTTTTCCGCGGTTTCACACGTATTCCTGTGATAAAGGTAGCCAATAGCACTCGGGGACCGGGGATAATAAGCTACATTATCCCTATAAGTGTAAGATTGTTTAGAATCAGATCGTTACTCCAGGATTATCATCCTTCTCATCTCAGTTGTGTGTTGATTTAGACAAAATAAATGTATGCTCATAGGTTTGTTTCCCTAAGGTTTTTTTTAATCGTTAGATAAACTTGGAAAAACTATTCCTCTGATAAGTCTATACAAGAATTATTCCATCTTATGTAGCCATTGAAAAATTACGACTAAGGATATATACTCCATAGGCAATTTTTAACGTTTACCCACATCTTTTTATTAATTAAATACTTTGGAACTCCCTGTTTTTCCCACGTTTCTGTTATGTAAAGTTAAATTAAAGCGCAAACGGTGTAGATACCTACATCGAAAAGTTCTAAGTTCGTAATTAATTTAGAAGCGAGAAACAAAATATTTAATTGATTTTAACCGTCGAATGTTCTATGTGTAAGCTTTTCAAATAATGTAAACGCTCAAATCAAATTTAACAGCTTGTCGGGAATTATAGTTTCAACAGAATTACATGTATTTTTAATAAATGTAATTAGTAGTAGGCTACTAATACGATTAGGAAATCAAGCTAGACAATATTGGATGGCAAATTAATCGACCATAAAAAATATGTGAGAGGCTTATTTATTAATATAAAATTGAAGTTCAATTTGTAGAAGAAGAAAAATAACTTAAAATAAAAACTAAGTAGTTACTAACCAATGTTTTTTTTTATCAACTACTACCTATGAATATAGGTGAATAATATAAAGCTGAAGATACAAATAGCATGAATATATACAATATCAATAGGCACAGTACTGGCAATTAATTCTACTTGTACTAGGAACCCGATTGGTTTAGGGTCTACATTCAGCTATTCCTAGCAATTTTGACCAAGTAATCAGTCCAAATTGTGGGAATTTCTAAAGATTTGGCAAAAACCTGACGTGCTTTTTGAATACGGGTTATGTTCTACGTGTACGTGCATGTAATATGGAATATGCATTTTTTGCTTTAATAAAAGCTCATTCATATAAGGAACCGTAGAAAAAATATATTTTTCGAATAAATAAATAACCAAGGTAATATTTATAAGCCATCAAAAATGTATCTCAATATTTTTATAGCAAAATGGAGTTTATTGGATCGTAGTATACTATGACGTCACAGTCCTTGTCGGATCTCTGTCTAATCGCTGTGTAATTATTAATTTTAAATACTTATATATCTTATTTCTTGAGCGATTCTTCACATATTGACATTTTTATTTCATATTTTGTTAAGAAGTGCTATAAAAAAAAACATGCGTAATATACTCTATTGTTCTTTAAATACGGACCATAACTTTTGCAGTTGTCTTTGGCCGCATTATCTCTGGGCAATCTCAAACTTAAACACAAGTTTATCAATGAGATGCAACATCTAAATCACGTTCTGTTATGAGCCAACAATAGTCATTCAGGCAGACTATTAAAACACAAACAGCTTTTGTAGCTTTACCTACAAGGACTATTCAAACAGTGAATAGAATTTAAATCTCTTTTTCAAATAAGGCTTGAATCACTTGTATGGCAGTTGCAACTTTAAACTGCGTGATTTCCTGCAACGATATTCCAATTATGTACAATCAATCAGACAATCATTTGTTTTGTTATTTTTTTTCAACAGAACCTTCGACGGCTTCAAATATAGCAAGTAAACCAAACTAACAGAAACTACAGGTTTTAAAAAGTCTCTAACAAGCCTTTTACAGCTTTTAAAGGAAAAATATTTGATTTTCGCTACCTAAGTGCTTTTAGTTAAATCAACTTTACTTTATTCTTTATTCTCTGCAAAAAGGTACATGGTTTTTACTTAAATAACTAAATACAACGGCGATAAATTTAGTTTAAATGCACACTTTGTTTTTAAAGGTGCGTTGGCCTCCGGACTAGAAGATTCTGTATCCCGGTTGCGCCTTCCGTGGTTAAAATAAAATTGTTAACATATGATAACATAGGACACAATACAAATACAAATTTATAACTAAAAGAGAAAAATTAAGATGAAATTATGCTTAAAAATAAGTTAACGATACCAACCGATAGAATATATAAAGTGTGGATATAGATATAAATATAAATGAGGTGGGTGAGTATAAAGCAGAACGATTGAGAATGTAAATGTGTAAATAACTCTGTCTAAGAGAAGTAAGGCCATTTTCAGATTAAAATAATATGGTAGGTAGACATTTTGGTAAGATATGGTCCCCTTTGTAATAAATCACGTAATTTCAGTAATGATATCTTTTTGCTTTCCGTACTCGGCTGTGCGTTAAGGTTGAGACCCTAAGCGACATTTCATTTTAACGATCCCACTAATTATATTTTAAGGGTAATTTGCCATGTTGAGTGATCCTTAATGGCCGGTGTGAAACTCGTATAACACTATATATAATTTACAAATACTAAACTGTAGTGTTTATTACGGATACATAAAGTTTTGGACGATGAAAATTTCCATATGTTTTTCTATAATATATAGGTATATGTTTGTAACGTTATATTTATTTACTCTATCTTACGTACCTATCGATCTATTAACCTACGTAAGTACTCTTAATTTAACATGACCTTATTAACATCCTTCCAGTTATCGTTAGATCCTAAACAAATAAACTAAAAAATATTGAACTAAATGGAAAACAATGTGTCATTGTTGGTATTGTACAATAAATGTGAAAATCGCTTACTGTAAAACTATGTTTTTAAATCGTAAAATTGTTATGCAAATAAGACCTTTATAAATGACGTCATAACGGCGAGAACAGGTTGTATCGCAGTTATGAATGACGAAGCCAGCTGTGGATTATAGAATGACTCATTCCCTCCCGTTTACACGACTCGATCTCGTTTACCAATTTATTACTACGTTTGTTGTAGACCTTGTGGCGATCACAGTAAGAGTAATAATAGGTTAAATAAAGAATGGCAGCACTGTATTTATTTGACAATACGTGCGCTCGCGCATTGTACGCTACCGTCTCCGTCCAACTCGTTATGTCAGTATTGTATTATTGTCTGTGTGTCCGTCCGTCCCGCCTGTCTGTTAGTGTGACACATAATGCCGAAGGTATCGCACGTGTGACGTTTTATATAAAACTGGCGCGAACATTTTTATCGATCTTGACTCAGTGATTATTTCTTGTGATGACTGAAAAGTTGCGGTACATAATACGGATCGTTTTAGTGACAATATTTTATTACATTTTGATATGTGTTTTCAAAGAAATAAGAAGCTATTGGACTGGGATTGATTCGAACTCCCATTAACATTGGATATAAGTAGTAATTGGCTCGCCAAAACTTGGTAAGTGTCTGTCTACCCGTATTTTTATAAAAATGGTGTGTTTATATATTGACCTATTTCAATAATCCACAATTTTTTAAATCTTTCGTTTAATTATCTATGCCATAACTAGGCATATGAGGTATACATTTCTTATTTAAAAAGTGCACATAAATTATGTTTTTTATTTTATAATGTTGTTTTTATCAGTCTTGGCACTATATAAGATGGCCCATGGAGATATTTTTCTATACTTATCCATCGTATAGTAGGTAGATATATACATCATTTCTGACAAATAAATCATATTAGTTAAAAACACAGGAAATTGAAAGAGCTCAAAAATAATGTTGTAGAAATAGAATATTCCTAGTAAAAAAAACATTAATATCACAAACAGGACGTCCCGTGTTCAAAGATTTCCTTGAAGCGAGAAAACATATAATTTAAAGTATAATTCAACCCTTTTTAACCGCTCGTAAACGTCGACAATCTGTCCGAATGAGAAATCACGTGTCTGTAGTAGCGATATAATATTCTTGATATTTTATTATGCATGATGTAGCTACGACTATGAGCATGCGCACACACATGCACGAATATTAATACATATATTACAAATTCTTGCTTCATTTATTAATTTTAATCATTTATTATTTCAGTAAAACTACACTTTACTATTTATGTGATGTGATATTACGAATTGAAGCAAGTTTTTATATGCCAAAACGTGTAGGTAAAGCATATATCTATTTATTTACTAATATACTTATGGTATATAGGTATTTTATTTGCCAAAAAAAATGTCTTCTTGTTTTAACGCTTTACATTTTTTTTTATATTTTATAAATCTTCTCATGTACCTATTGCTATGAAATGAAAAAAACTTCCATTCAAACAAACTGTATTTAATTGAACTGCCAACTGAACAAAATAGACAGTATTACTTGTAAGACTGTCGTACAAAGAGCTGGCTATTATTTACTCAGTTGTAACTTGTAATATACATTTAGGTCACCTACATTCATAAAAGAATTTCATAGCAAAATTATTTCATTAAAAAACTTGTATAACTACACTCGAGAGCAATGAATCCGGGTCACTTAAACTCCATACTCGTATGGAGTGGCCAGCACGCAGCCCGGATATCAACCCGATCGAGCATGCTTGGGATGAGCTAGGGAGATGCGTAAAACAACGAATGCCTCCCCCAATCATGCTTCCTGAGCTCAAAATTGCTCTCACAGAGGAATGGGAGAATATTCCCCAAAATCGTATAAGGAACTTGGTAGCATGCCAAACCGCGTAAACTCAGTAATGGAAGCACGAGGAGGTAATACAAAGTATTAAAATTCAAGAAAATCGTAATATTGTTCATAAATGTCATGTTTCCTATTTTTGTTTTAAGGCGAGATCAGAAGTTTTTTTTTCATTATGTAATTTTTAGTAGTGACTCCTTTCATTAAATAGGTATTATATTGTCTATTAAACACAATTTATTTAATTAAGCTAGCATTCTTAGTTTCCGAGATTTATAGGTTTCTTTAAGTGACCCGGATTCATTGCTCTCGAGTGTATATACTTCAAGACTTCGAGGCTGTTGCTAAAAATCTCTCTTTAGTTGCATATTATGTTATATTAACTCTTTTATCTCAATTTGCAGTCAATAATTTATATTCACGAGTTGTCTAAACTGAAATGACGATTGACTGAAAATTGTTGAAATATTTCTTTAAACGATTTTTATTTCCTACCATAAAACTTTTCGAAGTCTCAGACGGTTTTGAAAACGCAGTCCGCCTGTTAGTAATTATGTTCATCCTGTTCTTGCTCCATTTTCTACAATTCTTCTTGAAATTAAAAGAGTTAATGAGGGGGGTAATATTCAGAATCTTATATTATTTATACGAGGAAAAGCTATATCAGGAGCTCCTAATATTAATGGTACTTTTCCTTAATGATCTCTGTAGGTACTTGTTATACAATTAAATTTAATTATTAAATAATTTCAAGTAATTTATTAATAGACAACTAATGCATTGTTATTAAATTAAACTCATTCGCTCATATTGATCAATCCAAAATACCTAGAATTTGCATACATTGACGTCAAACCACTAATATCAGGCTATTAGCTAATTTCAAAATGTAGGTAGGTACGTAACTATAAGGGTGCTGACATACCAACGCCAGGCAACGTGTCATTATTAGACCTTTTGGTACTTAATTTAATAATGACATACCTGAAACCATTTCAAGGAAATACCTATTATTCTGTAAATTAATAAATTCAAACACAATACGGTTATTAAGGGGCCATCAATAAATTATATCACACGTTAAGGGGAAGAGAGGGGGTCAACAAAGTGTGACAAGGGGGGGGGTGATATATTGATGATTATTTTGAGCATATTCGTATAAAAGTCTACCCTATTATAAATTATTGTTAAAATTAAAGCTTACTCAAACCCAGGATTTAAATATATATGTCTCTGTCTATCCTTGTATAATAAAGTGAGCCGTAGATATATTTTCCTGGGTTTTACCTGACTTACTTTGTACCATCTCAAGTAATAAGATTTCAAGTATATTTTGTACAGCAAAGGAGTCAAATCTTTTACATTTATCTCTCTAAGACGTGTATCTAATGTAGTCATTTGAAGAAACAATAACTATCAGAATTGAGTATGAAATGACGTCAAGCAACAATTGCTGACGCATGTGTCGCTACTTCTGAAATAATTACCAACTAAATAATAAGTAACATGACAATGACAAACAATAGGGTAGTTGACACTGTCAAAAATAAATGACCAAACACTAACCAATGCATAAAACATCAAAAAACACGTAGAAACAACAAATATGTTGTACATTTAATGATTTTTATGATTTTTAATTACCAGTGGAACCGCTAAGAGTAGATGATTTGATGCTGTGAAACTATGACGTCATAGTGTAATATTTCATACAAAATTCTATATAAACTATCGTTTTGACATTTATTAAAAAGTAGCTGATTTGATAAGTATGTCAACTACCCTATTACTTAGGTACATAAATTATAAGCATATCAATTACCACCTTAAACACTTCACCGAACAACCGAAAAACACTTTTTCTTAATAAATATTAAAATGGAATGAAATGGATCTAGCTCATTTGGTCAGTTCATCCAATGAGGTACTTTGATTAAGGCCTTTACTCTGTGATTTAGGTATGGTATGACAGATTACTAATAGTGTATCCTAAACTTCTTGATAATTTTTAATTCATGAAGCATAACTTATCTCTATAGTATTTTACATATAATCACTTTTTATAAATTATGAGATGAGTTGGAAGTTAACACGTTTTTTTATGTGGTATAACTACAAATTACCTTTACTTGTGCTGTAAGGCCTGTAAGATCTTGCTTGTTGCCAAATTTCAAATAATAAACTTGCCTTGCCGGAAATTAAACTCATTAATCCTGTTACTACATACTTTATAGTATTTGATACCATCATGCGCGTCTGGGAAAAAGTTTTTTGACACACGGACAGACAGGCAGACGGATGGACAACCAAGTGAAAACGCTAAACCTGATATGATCCTATCTGAAACACCCTTATCTGATGTAGGTGCATGGCACGTGGCGTACTACGCCGTATGCAAAGTACCTTAACACTAACGGCACTTAGTGCAAATTAAAGCGTTAAATAATCCCCCGTTGTGATAATGCAAATTCGTCCCTATTCTCTGGAGACTCAGTACTATAATATAACAACATTATGTGGTATTTTAAAACGGTTTTGCACTTTCGAATCATTTGTATAACGTGCGTATCGTTAATTGTGGTATTTAATAAAAAAAAACCAATTTTGTAGGTATGCAATTAGGTGCCAGTCGGTGAGTAGTTCTGTTAGTTTACTTATTAATTATACCTAATGCTGTACTCAATACTGGGTGTAAGAGTCATTGTAACGAAAACTGAAACCATGGATTCTGTAAGCCATTTTGGACCCCTCAGCAAAAAATATTACGTCGGTTTTTGCAAAAAAAAATTACAACCTACAAAGGTCAAAAATTTTTTGCCCAAAAAACGATGCAAAATTTTAACGTTATGCGATCCAAAATAACATAATCGTTTCAGTTTTCGTTACGATATCATTTACACCCGTGGAGCTACCGCGTAACAAATTGGTAATGTAATGTACCTAAGCACTTCATTAAGGCGACGATATACGAGAAATTATGATTCAAAATTAAGGTTTTCTTTGCATTCTTTGTTGCAAGAGTTTTGTAAAAAAATATATGTTAAACAGAATATGTGACGAGGAATAGTGTTTCCTTTAATTTTAAATTTTCATTAGTAACGTCAGAAAAAAATCATGAGTAAAAACTAATTTTGCTTTTATTTGGACAAAACAACTTGAAATTATGAACATGCATTCTGAGATCTAATAGAAAGGAATCGTTTCCTTTCTTAAAAAAAAAGGTTTTTTTTTATAAAATATAAACGTCATTTTTACTAAGAGTCCCTGTCTGGCTTCAGTTCGTCTCAGCTTAGTAGCGACTGAGTCATTAGCGGAGAGCATCCTCTTAAACTGGGCTTAAGTTTTGGTATATATAAATTATGGGACACGCTAATATCAAATGAGTCAATTAATCCTTACATGGACTCGTCCAAAGTCCCGCATGGGGTCTAGATTTTATAGAATTCCAGATAATGGAAGCTCAGTTTAATGAATTCAATTGTTAAATTCATTGAAACATCCATTTTGTTACACGGTAGCCCCGTCGGTGTTATAGTTTAATTATCTTACATATGAAATAATAATTAGACGCGGGCGCATCGTCAGGAGGTTCCTCTCTCTGAGGCCGTAGCAAGGTCTTACCGGCAGCGGGGTAAGACCTAGAATTAGATATTTTATAACATTTTTGATTTTTAAATTCATGTTGTAAAAAAAACTAATTTTAAGCACGAATATAAATAAAGAGCATAATAATAATAGCCTGTTGTTATATTTTGATATCCTAAGCTGGGTGTAATGATCTATATTAGCATATATTTAAAAAAAGTGGCACACACAAGTTTTGCTCAGTTTGGTTGGAATCATATAACCGTATGTGAGGAATTATGTTTTAATGAAACTACGCTATACATATGTAAATTACGAACAAAATATCCTCTTACGTAGGAACTCTAAACATCATTTATAATGATATTATGAAGAGGTAGGTACCTACCTAATGTTTAAAACTAATATCCATTTTTGAAAATTCATTCTTTTATTAATAGGATGCCGTATTATCTGGATTATTATATATCACGGACGGAGGGCTGAAAGACATATTATGACGTATATAGGCATCCTTTCTAGGCTTTGTGTGCTTACCATCATCGGCCACATTATCACTGACCACGGTGAGATTGTGGTCAAACACAGGCCTATACATAGTAAAAAAAAAAAAAAAATGTTTTTGAAAATTCATCACATAACGCCGGTGAAACGCCAGTAAAAGATAAGATTTTAGTTTCAATTATCGCATAGTATAAATTATAATCAATTATAACGTATAGTATCCAGTAGTATGCAACAAAGAACATTCTTTATTCAAGGCCTTAACCTTAAAGAGATAAATACGTGTGACTGTGACTGACAGACGACAAATAGTAGTCTTTACGCAACTTGCAAATATAGATGATAACGACATTATGTCGTCTAAGGTTATCTCAAGTATTCCGTTAAAACTTAAATTAGAAGTGGGATTGATACCTACCATATATTTTTGAGAGTAGAAGATTTAATTTTATATTATCTATATCCAGGTAATGATCTATGTTTCAAGTTATACTTTTTAAACTCTCGCGAATATCATTCATGTTTGTAGTAATGTAAATAGTCGAGGTTAGTCAAAATTATATTTTGATAATGTTCTATGCGCGAATAGACCCGATATTTATTACTATAAACATGTATCTTTCAAGTTTCGTTCAAATCATTTCAGCCGTTACGAATCTGAAATGCAACAAACATACACATAAACTTTCATGTATATAATACTAGCTGTTCCCCGCGTTTCTCTCTCGCTCTCGGGATAAAATGTAGCCTATAACCTTCGGGGATAATGTAGCTCCGTACTGGTGAAAGAATTTTTCAAGCGCGTTCAAACAAACAAACTCTTCAGCTTTATTATTAGTATTGATTAATATAAAGTAGAATTGGTAGGATATTACTTGGATTATGATATTGCGACCTGACTTTGCCTGATCTAACTGAGAATAGCAAAACATAATACAACATAGATGCTTGCTTAAGATTGATTGTAATGCTGTACGGTGAAAAAAATGTCAATGTCTGTCTTTGTAATAATGTTATACCTACCTGCAGTACTGTCATAATCATTATTATTCCTCCAGTAACCCACAAGAAATTTTACCAAGCAACTTGCTCGGTCATCTCAGCCAAGCCTAAAACCAATTTCCGACACAATCGTGCTTCTGATGCCAAGTTTTTATACGTCAGTATTGAAATTGGGTCTTTTAAATTTGCCAAAACGCTCAAGAGGTCAAGGCTGTATTTCTTTCATCGTTTTATTGAGACTTAACTACGATCCAGCTACAAGTAGGAACCTACGCTTTGTCATAGAAAATACTTCTGTTTTGCAATTTAATTGTGCTTTCCTATTAAAAATAAGTTTTGTACAAGAAGCAAAGGTCTTTTGATATTGCACCAGTTACGGTTGCGACTCGAATGGAGCACGCTCTTTTCACATTTATAATTTTATTATTAAAAAACTTTTTGTTTCTTTCCGTGGAGCTGCAGATTTTATGTCCTTTGATTTCAAAGGAGTTTTGTACACGTTCTATGTAGATTATACATACATAATATCAGGTAGGTAACTGGAAATATGAGGCAAGTAAATTGCTTTCGAAAAGTCAGACTGAATTAGGTACCCATAGTATATAGGTATGTTTAACATTTAACTTTATCTTTAACAAAAATTAATGCATTTGTTAGGACAGGTAGGTAAAACATTATTAACTTCTCTAATTACCGAGCATTAATCTGTAATTTTAAACCTCTTCAATGACGCCAAGTTAAAATATACCGATTTTACACATCAAATGTATATACTAATCCCTCTTACTGAATCAATAAAGTTCGTAATTGCGTAACAATATAATTCAGTAGCAAACTGAATAGTGGTAAATCGTTGAATGGTATTGAAACATAGCTCCCGGCTGTTATGATAACAGAGACCAGTTTATTTTACCTTTGGAAAGCGTTTGTCTCAATCCATGCCCTTGTTGATACGTCTGCCATCGTGTGCGGCGAGATATAATCAAGATAATAACGGAATATTGTAGCTATTAATAATTTATTACGCTTCTAAACCAGCTTTATAAACGGTTAGGTATTCGTCATCATTGAGTCAACGATTCGGTGGTTAGTCTATAAAGGAGTCACACTGTTTGAAATGATTTAAATTACTAGCATTTCTTAGTATGAATGACAAGGAACACACCTTCCTAATTGCATATCTCAAGGACCAGCGGTTTAGGCTGTGCGTTGATGTATTGCGGAATCGCAAAAACTGAGAAGTGAAAAATAAATTAAAAAAAATTCGGATTCTAAACTAATGTCAATAACTTTATGTATAGGTAATCGGAGTACCTACTAAAAGTTATGCGTTGTCATACATAAAAAAAATACGCATCGATTGAGAACCTCCTCCTTTTCTTATCGTCAGTCAGTTAAAAAGCATGACCCAATTTACTAATGATAGTTTGTTTGCATTTAGAACGAACCGCCATTTACCTATCCATAAGTATGTAGAGATCCAATTTCATCATCAATGACAATTACATAAGTGGTCAAAAGACGAGTGTAAAACACCCGCATTGCAGGCGCAGGCGCATGCCCCTCAATGATACCAATTGGGTTTAATTGTCGGTTAGCTATACCATTAGATGCACACACCGCTAAATGGACTTGGAACGTTATATCAAAAGTAATGTATGAATATACGCATGACAGAGAGAAGGTTAGCGCCATGTGCTCTGCAGGACATGCGTTATGCGTTGCACTATGGATGTCGTTTTTTAGTCTATGTCAGTAAAGTATGTTATGTAAATATGTACATACCTATATAATTTTAATTATCATGTGTTAAAATTATCTGTACGATTGGCTAATACTAAACATATTTCAGTTTTAATTAATGAAGGCATGATTTTTTCATACTGAAATAGTGTTTTTTTATCTACTAAATTAAATAATGGTATTGGTAGGTACAGTACACTATAGTACATTCATTCATAGTTATTCATACCAGTAGATTATCATGAAACATAATTTAAGTAACAATCTACTTTTGATGCTGGCTGTACACAAACATTTATATAGTGATAGCTTATGTAAATTATCGCAGTAAGTGTCCAACGAATAGCACTAATCCATCCTAACTATCTCCAGTAAATAATGTTTTAAAACAATATTAACATTGTGTTCAAGAACAAAAATATGTACTTAGTATAATAAAATTAATTGTTTTACAGTAGATATATTTTCTAATGACACTATAATTGGTTCCTACGATATGATACATTTATTTAAAACCATTTAATAGGGTAGATGACTGACTTATCAAATCAGCTACTCTTTAATAAATGTCAAAACGATCGGTTACATGGAATATTGTATGAAATACTGAGCTATGACGTCATCGTTTCACAGCATCAAATGATCTACTCTTAGTGGTTCTACTGGTAATTAAAAATCATAGAAAGCATTAAATGTACAACATATTTGATGTTTCCGCGTGTTTTCAGATGTTTTATGCATTGGTCATTTATTTTTGACACTGTCATCTAGCCTATTCATATCGATAGTATGGAAAAATATGCAATTAATCAATTCTTTCTGTTATAGACACGCACTTATAAACTACAGCGTATTTGGCCAATATTTGTATGAAGTTATAGTTTTAATTACAAAATCAGATACTCTCTAGCAAATATGTAAAAAGCTGTGTTTTAAGAGCACCCACAATACTATTTGGTTTGATTTCTATAGCAAAACTTCTACTTTTAAGGCGATGATAGCTCAGTGGTACTGACGTTGGATACCGAAACGAAGGTCCTGGGTTCGAATCCTACAATGAGCTTGAGCTTTCGGTGAAGGAAAATATCGTGAGGAAACCATAGCACGGTGGTAGGGTACTTTGTAGTACCCGCCTGGCTGGCTACCACCCTCAAGTTGAAAATCTGTCGCCAAGCACCTTTCGGTGTGTTCCGACAGCTGCAATTGAGAGCCAGTTCCTTTCTAGGCTTTGTGTGCTTACCATCATCGGCCACATCATCACTGACCACGGTGAGATTGTGGTCAAACACAGGCCTATATATAGTAAAAAAAAAAAAAAAACATAATTCCTGTTATGAACGAGAAATATATTTTGGCTTTTATTATGTCAATATTCGAAGCAATAAAGTGCTTAATTAGTAACGTCAGAAAAATATTGAGAATATGCCCCTTTATAAAACTAAGAATAGTAGTAGCGTAGTGGAGTCTATTGTAAAACTGTAACTTTTGACATTCATAAGTGCTTTATTAGGGCCTAAACTGAATAAATTAGTTTTGATTTGATTTGAATGTTTTTTTTTTGTTATTCGGTCCATTCATACCTATATAACCTGAAAATATTGACATACATTCTGAGATCCAATAGAAAGGAAATAGTTTTCTGATTTTAAAAAAAGCTATTTTTTTTTAACAAAACCTTATTTTTACTAAAAGTCTGTCGCCTCTCCTATCTCTCTAATGCTAATAGGCGACGGAAACAATGCATCTCTTCCACACTTAGCTGCATACGTGCATATAGGTACTTATTTTCTATATTTAATAACGGAAACATATTTCAAATTAGTGAGATTAATATTATTCAAATATACTTGATTCAATTTGCCTCTACAAATTCCTAAATACCCAAATATTCCCAAAACTAATTTACATACATATAAGGGTTAAAAGTAAGGTAACAATGTTTATTGTTACCATTTTTGGTACTATATGACTGCCTCACTATATTAATTAATCGAATTGCTTGGAATTTGTAGTTAGCTGTGGAATGTGTAGGGTTACTTTGAATTACGCTCTAGACCACTTGGCTCTATCGGGAACAGCAACTATACGTATTATAATTATTTTAATCAATTTTTAAACTATCGAAAAGTTTTTTCTGCTTTAGTACATTTTTGGACAAATTACGTCGAATAGGTAGATACACACGGCCACTGATCAAGCTACACACTGCGGCACCTTGTGCGGTTTTAATAGGCGCTATTTTGCAACAAAAATGTCTAGCTTGATCTGTGGCCGTGTGTACCGTGGATTATCTAAGATGGCCAATTTGAAACTTACTGTCAAGAGAACTATAAAACGGTAGGAGAGTAGTTGATTCCCCGCCTGGTTTAATACCAACCACAAGTAAAAATCTGTCACCAAGAACTATGTTCCAGCAGCTATATAACTGAGTAGGAGGTTCATGTCTAGGTTTTTTGTGTGTATACTAGATTCTACCACATCATGTTTGTGATACACAAGTCTTAAAGAAATCGGTAATTTATTAAAAAAATCTTACACTTAGCTAATTTATGGATTGACTTTTTATTAATAACATAAATATTATCAAAAATAAAATATAAATTGTGTGTAGTACAACCTAGAGAAACGAGGTCTAGGCTACCTAGTAGGTACCTATGCAACTTATTCTACACACGAAGTCACCAGCCACGTGTCAGGACATTTAAATTCACGACGTTATATAAAAGCCGTGACGGACAAGCGTATATAAATATCCTGTCAGGTTCCTCGTTTCAGTGTGGAAAGGTCCTCAAAAGTTGCTATTGAATTACCCTTTCGTTTGGCAATAAAACCGGTTACCACCACGAAAGGGTACCTAATGAATGCGAAATGGCTATTATATACAAACAAAACAATACCCCATGGAAGTAGTTAATAGGTTATTTCAGTGATTATCATCATCATGAAACCCTAACTGTTAACTCTGTTAAACAGGTTAATGTTCTGTCGATGAGAGGTGTTTAATATCCTAATGGTATTCGCTGGTGAAATACATTCTTGTCTAGACATTCATAATTTGACCATCCAATTTTATGCCAAGTAATTTTAGGCTTAGTCCTGAAGGAAAGCAAGTAACTTTTTAATCTGTATTGAGTACGTACAAATTACTATCTTCAACACACCTGGTTTAACCAGCATTCCTGAGTAAGTGTTATGTTTTGTACTAGGGTTTAATAGAAGTGGAACAAATAGATCAAATTTACATTCGTCCTAATTGATTGAAGGGTGCGCCAACAGTGTTTGAGTAAAAAAAAATATATTATTGTCAATTTTCCGATCAAGCTTTAAACGAACACTTTTTTTTTAAAAGGACTAAAGTTGGTATCCTCTGATGGCTGCATCAATCTTACCGGACAATTATACCTATTAAGTATGTAGGTATGTACTTACGTTGATGAATTCACCTAAGCTATCTTAATTTATTTATGATGCCCTTTTATTTTGACAAACCAGTTGGCGCAGTTGGTTAAGACACTACCTGTAGCGCCGCTGGTCGTGGGTTCGATGCCTCTCCAGGACAAACATTTGTGTGCATGAAAATATCTGTTTGTGTGGTGTAATTATCTATATAAGTATGTATTTACACAAAAAAAGTAGTATATGTAGTATATTAGTTATCTGGTTTCCATAGTACAAGCTCTGCTTAATTTGGGATCAGTTAACCATATGTGAAGAATGTCCCAGGATATTTATTCATTTATTTAATCATTATTGTTTTGTTACTTATTGTTTAAAGAGGTCTCCAGGAGACCTCCCGTGACAGGAAGGCTGGTGTCTATCTAGGACAGCAGATCAGCATTGCCATTCAACGTGGCAATGCCGCCAGCCTTCTTGGCACGTTCACTCGGGGCAGTGATCTGGCACAACTTTTTTACTTGTAAATATTAATAAAAATTTCTTGAAACTTAATCGTTTTTTATAATGAGTAAATTTTCTTACTGATAGATTCCTACGAGATCCTTAACATAAAACAATATACGTAGCAGTAGCGAAGGGTCCATACAAGCCGATTCCCATCGGCTTTTAGAAATCCCAGTCCCACATTTTCATAATTTCAAAGCCACTTTTTATAAAATTATCGGTGTTTTTTGAACGGCTTACCCTCGGCCATAATTTCACCCCTCGCCACTGATACGTATCAATTATATCTAAAAAATACACAAAAGTAAGAGTTACCGTTGTTATTATACAAAAATGCAATTAAACGTGGTGGCCTTTTTTCATCGAAAACGTAAGGCAACCATTCAAAGTAGGACAGTAATGCTACCTACAGTTTTGTAGTCAGTACGGTAACTACGGAGACAGCGATACCACTGATAAGGAATACAAATTGTGGATAACATCTACAACAAACAGTTACTGTTTGTATAGGTTACAACAGTGTATCATCGATTAGTCACCTGTTACGGTGCTTTTCAGAATCGTTTCGAAATCGATGCTATGTGAGAATGATGTTTGGAAAAATGCTATGACTAATACCCAGTCGCAAATTACAAAAGAATTACAGCAGATTTGTAAATGCCGGAAATCCGCCTGTTATTGTCTGGAGTGTTACTAAAAAGAAGCAGTATAGAGAAGAATTGTCATGGATGAAACATGCTTGTAACTGTAAGGATGCTGAAATTATTCTTAGCTGGTTGCTGTGGTATCAACCTGGGATAAAACCTAGCCCATTAACTATCTATTCAAATAATCACGTCTCGATATATTGCTGCGTGAAAAAATAACCAACAAACTCACAATCGCATTTAGAATATCAGTAGGTATTCATAACATTCCAGTTCCGAACAAAATTTAAGTTTAATTCCGATTTTTCCGTCTGAAACTAAATAATTAATAAATTATCGTCTGTTCTTTCAATACAATGCACTATGTATGTTCTTTACTCAGGTGTTTCCAATAACTGGAGTTCTAGTTTGGACCAATATTCGCCAGTTATACCCAGTTACGAACGAGCGATTATCCTCGCCTCGAGCTATTAAACTCTAAGTGATTAGCTAATAGCGAAATGGATCTCTGATCTGGGTGTCTACTAACTTTCGTAAAGTGCTGGCTGGTGCCTTCTCAGTTTAAGGGGATCACTACGACCAATAACTTTGATGATAAGTCCAGATACAACCTGAAAGTACATAGTACTTAAAATGTAGATACCCGCGGGTGAGAATTAACGGGGAGCAAGGGCGAATGCTACGCGATAATAAATTTTACTAATTTCAAACATTATTATAGGTATATTTATATGACCCGTTTTGTCAATAATGTCCGATTTAGGTTAAAATTACATGTGAACTTATTTTGTTTTTGCGAAATTCAGGGATGTTTACTTCAATTGTAATAAGTACAATTTAAAGACAACGAATTATTATACTATATCAATATAGAACAAAAGGACGAAAGAATTCATCAAAATATTTGTCAAACCCTATTGTATTTTTGCAATTGGACTCCAGTTCCAGCCTTAAGCGTATTCCGAACCGTTGGAGTTTGTAACGTGCATAAGTACCTAAACTGAATAAGTAAGGCTGCCTTTCCACTAGAGATGTGCTATGCTACGTTGCTATGGATGCATTTGATATCCACCAATCATATTAATTGGTCCACATAACATAGCACTGGTGGAAACGGGTTCTACTAAGCCATATGTTTTTTATATGGATAGATGCGTGCTATGGATACGTGCTATGGGTGGTCGGCAGTGGTGTGTAGCTATTTGCAGAGCATAGTAGTTGTAGCTACTCTGTGGTTGTACGTAGTATATTATTACTCTGTGGTACTACTGTGGTAGTGTAGGTTTATTACCTAGGTACCGCATCTTCATAGCATGTCTTACTCGCTCACCTACATAGCATCAGTGGAAACGGTTAGATAGTTTCGTAGCTTAGCTTTCACATCCTCGCATCAGCCGCCTAACACATCAATGATGGAAAAGCAGCCTAAGTGTTGGGTTTATGTTCAACTTGTTATGACTAGTGAAACTAATATTTTATTGAAGAAGAATGATACAAACAAAAATTGTTAAATAAAAGATAAGTTTGTGCGGAAAAAAATACAAGCTTGTTATCGTTTATTTTGTGCCAATCTGAGGTCAAGTTAACTATATTTGGTATATTATTAATTAGGTCAATATTTTGTATAATAATTAACAATAATAATGTAACCAGAATCATTGCTAGGTATATCTTAGAGATTTGTCACCTGAGTGTTACTCCTATTCACCTGAAAAAATATTGGGTCCAATTTTTGAAGATCAGGGTCATTCAGCGTCCATTTTAATAAGATCAGGGTACGATATCAGGGTTTCACTATCTCTTATTTGCTAGTACCTCAACTACTTTGGTGAGACGACTAAATAAAATAAATTATCAAATCTGTGAAGTCCATGCAAATCCAATAAAAATCTTTTGTAAAATCGTCTATAACTTGAGAACCTTTCGGACGATGTTAACAAGAACCGATATAACGAACCATTGCTTACTTCATTAATCATTAATCCATGTTTCCACACCGGTAATTCACTCATTTGAGACGCCGATGGCATATCTCGTGGTCAACATTACCAATGGTAAATAAACCTGCAACCAATATTCAACTTTATTACTTGTGAAATAAAGTAAAAATATCGTCATTATATTAAATTTATTTTTTATTTATTTGCACGCAATGTGAATTGAAACAAAACAATTAAAACTACGTTCATGTTAGATTTATTTATTTCTGTATTTGTATCGATTTACAGTATGCCTATTATTCATATATATTTAATACCTCCGATATGTATTATAAATGCTAAAGTAACTTTGTACCTTGGCACGCGCACATAGGTTACTTTTTACCCTTGAACTTTTACGCGGAATCCTTAGATTAGTCTAAACTAATCCAATCTGAAATAATCTAAGATCTATAATCATAGCAATCAAATCAACGAAGGTTTTCGTGTATTAGAAATAAAAATAGGTTAATCGTTGTATCCTCATATTTTTTCGATTAGAGTCAAGCGTAGGCCGTCCCTGCATTAACTACAAAGAAATAGTGATTGATATATGAAAGCCTGGAAAGATTTATAGGGATGAAATCACGGCCTACTTGTTTGATACCTCCCATTGATAAATCTGTGTGTAATGCATGTTTATTGTGCGGCCTACTTTACCATGCTCGGGAAATACGTGGAAAGAGGAAATTACTGATACAGTTCAGTTCAGGGTGCAATGACTTTATCAAACCATGCGGAAATCTGAAAATTGAGTTTTTTTTATTTACATTTGTATGACCCGTAGCTTTGACCTCAAATTAATTTGAGTGAATGTGACGGTGTTATTGTTAGAGTGGATTGTTTTGTTTTAAAGGATTTTTTTTTTACTACACTTTTTTTTTACATTCTTCACCCACGATTATCTGATCCCAAACTAAGCAGAGCTTGTAATATGGAAACCAGATAACTGATATACTACATATTCTATTTTTTTTTGTAAATACATACTTAAATAGATAATTACACCCAGACACAGGACAAACAGATATTTTCATGCACACAAATGTTTGTCCTGGATGGGAATCGAACCCACGACCAGCAGCGCGATTGGTGGCGTCTTAACCAACTGGACTGTCTGGACTGGAATGAATGAAAGCAAAACATTAAAAAAATATATGTTTATTATTTTTTTACAATGACGTTTGGTATTTAACGTCCGTAAAATGACAGAAAGAAAGTAACTAATGATTCGTCAAATAACTCGGAATTTGTTTCCAAATATATATATATATATAAAATGCATACTAATTTATAGGTAAATAGAGCGAAAGTAACTATGTCTATCTGTCTGTCCATTACATGGCTACACCAATGACTCCATCACGATGAAATTTGGCACGCAAATAGCCTATCATATGGAGAACATGTACTATTTTTTATCTATGGGTAAAACCGCGGGGAACTACTTATATAAGATATACATACAGCAATTATAATTATAACACAGATTGGTGTCATTAAAATACGTACTATTACAGCTTGAAATGGTTATAGGTATAGACCCCCATAAATTAGAATACCATTTGAAACTAGGTACCACCTACTACTTGAAACTTAATCAGTTTCCACTGTCAAAAGTTGGTACCTATTAAGTAATTTTCCAATGGGTTCAGAAAAATTGTAGTTTCCGAAATTATAGAAAGTGGCCCAAGGATGTTTACACTTATACATAAGAAGAGTTGGCTCTTCGGAGTAGCCATTTGAACTCTCTAGCCAAATGGGATTCATTTACAGTTTGAAACGTCTTATTATGGTTTGTTGGAGATTTATTACCCATTTGCATGCTTTATGAAAGTTCGTGATGTATTTTCATATTTTGATTCCAAATCTGGTCTGAAAACTTTGGCTTTAAGCCACAGATATTTTTAATAAAATAAATTTTCGTACCATTTTGATGTGGAATGAGCTTATTTTACGGTTTTCCTTCAGCACTACGATAGGTAGGAAAAAAGAGCTTTAGATCTAGAGAAAGACAATACATCGAATCCTCCTGGTAACTATAGCAAATTTTCATAGACGGCAGCGAAGACCACTTTATCATCAGGTGGCTTGTCAGCCTACATACGAAATAATAAGAAAAAATAAATTTAAATTGAAGTAAGCAAATTCAGGACGTACACATAGGTAATTCTTAGAAAAATAAAAACAAAGAAAATAGCAGACTATGGAAATAACTAGAATCATCATTTCCGTGAGATTACAAATAACTTGAGACAAATCTTGCTTAGTCACACACACATTATTATGTATCGTTAACAGATTAAAACATGCATAATTCATGACTCCGGTATATCTTTGTGAATGATTCGTCACTGAGTTGCTGACTCAGAATATCATGTAGCCACATTCTCTTAACTCGCGTTAAATGACTCATTCCTACCTGTACACGTTCATTAAGAACCACTTACCTGTTAATGACGTTATAAAAATTCAACTCCACACTACCTTAGTAACACGAGTTACATAAGAATTCATTCTATTGCTCTTTTATCTGACAATATAATATGTATGATATATTTTTTCATTCATATAAGAAGCAGTAAGAAAAAAAAAATTTCGGATAACGAAGATATAAGCCATCAAAGATTTATACCTATCTCTTTTAGCAAAACAGAATTATGGAGTTTATATATCCGTCATAGTATTATGACGTCACATCTTATGTCCGATCTGTCTAATCGCTGTCTAATTAGTAGTTTAAAATGCTTATATCTTCCGTGTTTCTTGGCCGATTTTAATTCAAATTTAACTTCTTGACATCTTTTTTACATCCTTTTTTTCATATTATGTTAATAAATGCAATAAAAAAAAATCATGCGTATTCCCAATTATATAGCGTTTTCGTCTCCAGACTCGCCGTCTATAGACATGGATTTATAAATTTTTAAACATATCAAGTATTTAAATGACCATATTTTACTAACAGAGGGGATAAAAATATCCCAGTTAAATATGTAATCATGAATATAAAAGTAATTTTCTCTCACCAAGGCTAGATTTGCATTTTTTCTACGCTTTTGAACCCTTCCCATGTTAAAAGTACATGTTATATTTTTTTTATTCGACTACTGCTCACCAACCGTCGGTTCTCTTCCATTATCCAGTTTTCTAATACCAAAAAGCTATTAAACCTTTTTTAGATTTATTGCCAAAGTTATAACGTCGGTAAAAGTTCGATTAAAAAGCTAAATTATACAGAAAATCGAGCAAAAGCAATGATTCATTTTAATAAAAAACATGCTCCTTGTTTGGATTTAGTAAAATTGATCGGTTGTATTTGGTCATTGAATTCTGACTAGACCACCAAAAGGGTAGCCCCTTAGGTCGTTCAGTTAATTTATTTGTTGGTAGGTATTTGCAGCAGTAATCAATGAGTTCTTTAATTTGTTTGAGCATTTATTCCTGATTTATTTGTTGTTCTAAAATATGTATCCTTACCAATAAGTACTGTCAAGAAGCTAGCTAACTAATCAATGAACACATTTTTTTAATAAATAAAATAAAATCCATTAATTACGGACTACTATGATCCATTATGTGGTTAGTAGATACACCTTACCTTTTTGATTTACTTAGGCATAATAAAACCCAATCGATGTTACGTACTTAGTGCCTTCTTATCCTTAACTAGCTGTGGTTCCACTCGCGTTTCCGGGATAAAAAGTAGCATATAACCTTCGGGGATAACGTAGCATCCTATTTGTGAAATAATTTTTCGAATCGGACCAGTAACCTCGGAGATTAGCGCGTTCAAATAAATAAACTCTTCAGCTTTATTATTAGTATAGATTAAATAAAAAGAAATACAGAAACCTGAATATATGTTCATGTTTACAAAAACGCTCTTCTTCCACTTACTTACGAAGACTTATCATTCAAATAAGGCAACATCAGTTTCTTAAGACCATGACTAACCAACGCGGTTTTTGTTTTTTTACAAAAAGTTCCTTTCAAATTGTGATGATGAATCATTTGCGGTTTTGTGTCATTATGAGTGACAAATCGGTAGCTCACTTTTACTACATAAGTAAAAAAATATATCTAAAAAAACGGTGGCGCAATCGCTAAAGAAAGTTTTCTTGAAGAATAGTCTTGATATACTGTGGAGGATCATGTGGAGTGACACATTGCCCACGATCTTGAGGTTTTAGCATACTGGAGTATTCCCAGATACCCAGTTGAATTTGTCCTCTTCTTGTTCCTACTTTGTTTGTTACAAATAGGTAAGCATATCCTAATGGCTTTGGTAGTATTAGATATCGCGGGACTTCTGGGAGAAAAAATCCCAGACAGAGCCCTAACGGAACGACTTCAAAGGGGTATCTGGGAATACTCCGGCACAATAAGGTCCAAAGGCACAGCTCCATAAATAACAAGGTCAATACTTGAAGCATTAAACAACATTCGCTCGTACTAACCAATCGATTGGCGATATTATATAATCTATAGTAAAAACGTACCATACGAAGCGGAATATTTAATTACAATTTAAAGTGGACATAATCTGTAATTTCAGTGTAGGTGTAACGGCAGTCAACGACCGGCAAATTGGTTCAAATACGACGCCATTACAACAAATGCTGACAACTTACACTTACAGAACGTTAATAAACCAAACCCCCAGAGAATAATTCCAAGAATGAAACATAACTGAGGAAAATTAAATGCGTAAATCAAAATACACTGAAGTAACAGAAAAAGTAAATACATTATTCTTTTACAGCTTCTGTAATTTTCTATTGAAATTTAATGTCGACGATTGTGTCCTCTAATATCTAATAATTAAAATACAATAAATAATTGCCACGATAAAAAACTGTTCACTAAAATTCATATAAATACCAAAACATAATAAGAGACACTCTAAATGAGCATACCTACCTTACCTACATTTAGTAATACAATTTACACAAGGAGATATAATAATTTTAGGTTAAATTAATAAAATACTCCTTCACAGTACATACAATTTAATAGTACGAGAAAAATATTCCAAAAATAAGAAAGGATATCCTCCCTCATTAAAATGTCCTGTACAAAAACAAAAAAGTAGAGAAACATAAAAAGGAAGGGTAAAAGAACATGTCCATGAACGCTTCCTCTATTAAAGACAATGAAGTTTTATTCACTTATGGTCGTGTCAAATTGGTTAATTGTCGGTGCATCGGTCTCATACGTTCTTGTGATTCAGGCAATTGTCCTCAACATACGCCTACAACAGATTATTCAAGTGGTCAGACTATTAAAGCCACTGTTTGAAATGTAAATGTTTATGCTATATTTTAGAATACTTACGATTTGATATACAAAATAGATAGGAGCTACGGACAGCTCCCTGTGTCGGGGCTGTATGCAGGAGGATGAAACTGTGGGACATGTGTTATTGCACTGTACAGTCACAGAAGAAATCAGAACCAAGACGGGATTGCGGGAGCCACAAACCGTGGAAACAGATTGATGGAAACAGTTGCAAGAAGAAGAAGAAGAAGCAAATTTGTCTGCACCCCAAGGCCACACTCCGCTACTTTAAGGAGCTAGGATGGCTTAGGTAAAGCTGGCAGGGGGGAATGCACAATATACCCCAAGCAGAACGTCAGTGCAGGCCTCATCGCCCCCATACAAAATATGAATAAGATATACAAAATACAATAACATACATTAAGCAGCGATTCACATTTTAACTTAAAATTAATGAAACTTATAGAATAGGCTGTCAACTATGCTAACGCAGAAATAATTATATTTAGACAAGTATATCTATGGCCCTCACACTAGGCTATTAACGTAAGACTTTGAATGGAATTCATTAGGTTCTGTAAAATACGAGTATGGTAGGTACACACGGCCACAGATCAAGCTACACACTGCGGCTGTAATAGGCGCTATTTTGCAACAAAAATTTGTAGCTTGATCTGTGGCCGTGTGTAACTCCAGTTTATAAGGATTCCATGAAACTGAATAATTTATGAAAGAACGAAACTGATGAATTAAAAAATACTATATATCTTTGAAGATGCAAATCCAATTAAACTTAGACTGAAAATGATCAAATTTGTAAATATTGTTTACATGTTTCATAAGGTATTTCCTAGAAAGGGCTTTATTATTGAGTTCAATATCCTATCTTCCTTTACGAGACCGGGGACGCTAAATGGACGAGGATCGAGTAGTGGAAACTCAAAGAAAGTGAAGTCAATCGCGGATATTGCTCTGGGACTGTTGAATCCCAACGATCAATTAGTTTTTAAGGAATTGGTAACTCCCGAGACATACGAGTACGTACCTATGAGTAGATAGATATACGGTTCATATTTGATGTATCCTTACAAAATAATACCTACTGTGTAAGTTATGTAAATGTCCCTACTACATATTGACATACTTACCAAATACTAGGAGGCTGAGAGTACTTTGTTATTTTATGTCAGAAAATAAATTGATAATAATGTACTCCGCAGTATTGGACCTAATCCCAACCAAAATTACCAGTACTATGTGTGTATCATTTTCATTGCCTCTAAAATACATAATAATTATTGCTATGGATTATTACTAACTAATAATATAAATGCCGAATTGAGTTTGTTTGTACCGAATAATGATACATCGGGGTACCAGATAGCTTATGACTTTTGAGAAAAACATGGTTACTTTTAATCGCGAGACGGCTAGTCTTCTATAATCAATCATAACTAAGAACTATTCGATTGAAGAATCCACTAATGTGAGTGAGAGTTGCTTCAAAGAGAGTAGCATTACTGGAGCACAAACTAAAAATGAACAGGGCATTGTTATCCATTAACACCACTAGTGGTTTCTAAACTTGGCGCCGTGCTAAAGTTAGCTCTTCGGTCCTTAATAGCTCCCTGAGGAACTCCAGCTAAGTAACTAAGCTACAGAAACATGATTAAATGTATCCTTTTACCTACTTTGTTCATGATGCTAAAATTGTAGGATAGTTGCTGTTTATCTTCCAAGATTCATTAAACTGAGTCAACTCAGTTTTTTGTTCTAATTTAAAATGCTTTGTTTTTT
The DNA here is from genome assembly GCA_963555595.1 of Tethea ocularis. Lineage (NCBI taxonomy): Eukaryota > Metazoa > Arthropoda > Insecta > Lepidoptera > Drepanidae > Tethea > Tethea ocularis. Next base: position 3,571,080 of record OY741972.1, on the reverse strand, counting down.
GGTTGCACAATTTTCAGTATAAAATCGGTGTTTTACTAAAGTAAAATATAAACACATCAAATTAAATAGGTACTTATTTGTTTCCAAAAAATATAATCAAGAGAAACCTATATTCCTAGAAAATATATAACAAAAGATTTTTAAGATTTACCCAAGAGATTTTTATTCCGTTTTGACTATTTCACGAATTTGAGATCTGTTGATATTCTTTTTTTGTTGTATGCTCGTAGTAGTTTTTAAAAATCTATGACGTTATTGATGAAGGGTATTTTAACTTACTGGATTTTAAAATACACCATGTAGATTTCCATCTGAAATATGAAACATGTTTCGACTGAATTTTCTGATAGCGCAGAATTTTCACAAAATATTTTTATAAAGTTCAAACACTTTTACACTACTATATTTTAGAATGCTTCGAAAAATATTAGAGAAAGCTCGAAAAACTCTAGCCAATAAACTTACGAGTGTTTCCTGTTTCAATATTTTGTTTGTAATGAGTCGTAAAAATCGTTTTCCTCTCAGTGGGTAAGGTAAACAAAGTGGACTCGTTTATATTTCCGTTCACAGACTGTAGATTACTCGTTTAAGTAGAAATTGAACGTTTACCTAATAGTAACTTATCACGCATCAAGGAAATTTCCGCGTAAATAGAACATTGTCCTGAGTCCTGAGCTCTCAAAGGACATTGCCAGACTATTGTGTTGTGTTTGAAGCCATAAAAACCTTTTGTATCAAAGGCTTTTATTTTATTTGGTTGCGGCACAGTTTTCGTTGCTACAAAATCAAAGGCTTCGGTTTAGGCCATATGAAGGTAAAAGCTAGGTACGAATTGTTCGAAAAGTTTATTATAGTATTCTGAGAAGAACAGGCAAGAAAATCGGGATTTTTGGACAGTACGACTAAAAATTATTAGCTACTAGTAGGTACTACTTTCGCCACTTTTCGGTTCTTTTCCATTTAATTTTAACTCCATATCAACTTTTCTCATAAAAAATTGTAAAAAGTATGTGACAATTTGATTAAAAATCCTTATCCTTACTAATAGCGTTTGTTTGTTAATTTTCACATCTAAACCACTGAAATGATTGCGATAGAATTCGCCACCCAGGATTTTTTTTAAGAGAAAAGTTCCTAAATAATTATCTGAATTCTAAATAAATGTCAAATCAGGTTATATTTCTAAACGAACGATTAGGCTCGTACTCAACAAACATTTAAAGATACTCATAATTTGGTTCATGAAAGTTCTTGTATCTGTTTCAAAATATGATCAAAACTTTAATGCATTATCTGGAGCATCTTTGCCCATCGCTAAGTGATCTTAATTGGCATTAAACAATTTAAGCAATTGTAACATACAAACGTTGGTCAGTGTTAATTGATTCTTTCGTATGTTCAGTTTGCTCGTGTGAATGCTGCAATACAAAATAGGAAATGAGAGTAAAATTGCGATAAGACAATTTAGTTTTTTTCTTCCATGTTTGGCGACAAATTTTCAGCTTAGGAATGAAAGTTAGGGACTATTACAATCAATAATGTAACTACTGGTTTCAACACGATTTTCTACTTCATGAAAATCTGAGGCATTCAAACTAAGAATCTTTGTGACAGCATTCGATTTCACTCATACATCTAGAATCTGATTTTGTGCGCTAAATAAGTACAAGTATAAATAATAGCCGACGATCCTGTGAAGGTCGCGGGAAATCGCTGGATTGGCTTGATGATGATGAAATAATTGATTTAAAAAATAATAATACTTCAAGAATTGCACTCAATTATCTTTGAAATCTCTACTAATGAAGATCAAATATGTATTCCTCTTTAATTCTTAAGGAACACAAAGCTAACCTGTGCTAGATGAGGCCTGAAGTTTTTAAGAAGATATCTCTCCTCAACAATCTTAACTAAATCTTTAGTTCCTGCCATACAAATGATAGACGATTAGTTGCAAACTAAGATAGGATTAAGCAAGGTGATGAATAAGCAGCAATATTCAACTCCGCCAGGATATTCTTTGTTTGACACACATGTAAATTTAACACGACTTTACAATTTAATAAAGGAAGTACACGTAAGAGTGACTCATGAACAGGGGTGCTATTCTGTAAGGCAATCTTACAAGCTCGACGACGAATTCAACGCTGTCACTATACTCTGTGTCTATCGTTTACTAAGGTATCACGAGAGAAGTCCGTTGTAAGCGGCATCGTTGCGCGAGCTCGTCGACGAATGAAACGTTAGAGAATAGCATAGCTGTACTTCGCCATCTACAGCATTCACTCTAATAACATTTTTTTTTATATTCGGATATCGCTACGGTAATGCTTTTTGTTTTTGTAAATATCCAGATACCTATTGATTTCGTGGAATCCAAATAGGTATTTTACATTTTAATTTTCTGAATCATAAAATAAAATTCATATTGAATTAATGATGATAAATAAAATATACACAGAAATTCATAATTTCAAGTTCATTTCATTTCATAATAAACAAATAATAATAACATTTTGTTCGGAGAATTAACTATTTTTTGTGAACCTCATGCTAGGCTGTGCGTCCAGTGAGGCTGTATTTTTTTAGTAATACGTATAATGCTTTTGCTGCTTTGTAAGAAATTGCTAGTATCCTATGATTTCTAATGGAACGAACTTGTAGTAACTAGCTCTTCACGGAATCTTTGAACCGTTGGCTATGAACGCAGATTGTATGGAGAAGAAATGGGTGAAACTGCGGGAAACGTTAGTTGCATTATAAATCATAGGATATAAGCAATTTCTTACAAAGAAGCAAAAGCATTATACTTATTACAAACAAAGCACTTAGGAAATTGGTATTTTTTATAAATTTACAACCTTTCCAACATGCTATAAAACTTTTCTTAATACATCTAATATTATGATTGAGAAGATATTAAGGTAATGGCTTCTTCAATAATTTTATTCAGATCCATCATAAAATGTTTAGAGTTACCAACATATTTTACTGGAGACCACAGTATGCAAGTATTTACGTACCTAGTATTAATAATGATAATTATTGATTTAAATATTTAAGGAGCTTCGTAATTCCCTCTGGAGAAAGTCGATAGCTACACGTGCGCCTTTTAAAAATAAAGATAAAATATTATTATGAATGCTACTTACCTACGGATGCCACTCCTTCGTGAGGTCACTGTCACAGTCGATTCCGCATCCATCCAAGCGTGCGATCCTCGAGTAGGTACCTACCTTTATATTTTCATGTATCGCTGAATATACTAATCGTTTGAAAACATTCAATTTAGTTGAATGACCTTGATGTGGTTAGATTCGTCGTGTTGTAATTTCAAAAACAAGTAACAGTTTTGTTCGTTATTTTCCAATTCATATTTTCTCATTCATATTATTATCTTCTCGAAGGATGTTGTGTTTTCCAGGGACAAAAAATCCTTGTTTATTCTAGACTGCTATTTAAAATAGATCAATCATTAGGATTGGGAAACAATAAGACACAAACTTCCGCATTTCTAATAACTACCTATTTGTTTGGTGTATTTCAAGTAATTGGGTAATTTTTATTTTACTTTATGAGCAAGGCTAACCGATTACCTGTTAATTAATAATCTATCTATACTAATAATAAAGCTGAAGAGTTTGTTTGTTTGTTTGTTTGTTTGAACGCGCTAATCTCTGGATCTGCCAGTGGGATATGGAAAAACCTTTTTGCAATTGAAAGCCCATTTATTAAGGAAGGTTATAGGCTATAGAACATCACGCTACGACCCTCAGGAGCTGAGCAATGATAAAAAGAACGTTAAGCGGGAGCATGTATAGCATGGGTGAGCGATGCGACGCGGTTGTCAATGGATGACAGCGGTCGCCTAGGTAACAGTTTTTTGTTATTTTTAACTGTCATCAAGACGAGGTTATCAATTCGTCGGAATCTTTTTTTATGTATGTTCCTCGATTACTCGAAGATGCCTGATCCGATTTGGAAACTATACATACAGGTGGTCACATGGTCACCAAGTCAGGGTCTGATGATGGGATCTTGAAGAAATCGAGGGAACTCTTCAAATTGTACAGGCACTAACAATGTTTTTCATATATTTTCTAAAACTATTCAGATATTTGCGTCTGGTAGTCGTCACATGTTGCTGAGCTGATGATGGAAGGTACAACTCCTTAACGGGTAGGAGTTAGGGGATAAATCTTTAAAAATTATAGGAACGATGATGGAAAGTACAACGCTAATATGCTTATCCTAGGTCAGTGACCTTGAGAGTCATTGATTACACATAAGAAACTAAAAAATGAAAAATAAAATACTTTTAACAAAAAAAAACCACAAAGGCACTAATAAGTATAAAATAACTATGTAAGAACTCTAATGTGATAGTTTTGAAGTCAACGAAATTAGCCATTGCTGTTGCATCATCAGATATTTATTGCTGCTACACTATTGACAGGTAGAAGGACGGCTCATTTCACTTCTAAACAGACCCTTACTGTATTTCTTGAAAAAGACAGCGTACGCTCTATACGTAAAAATGGACCATTGGGCAAGGTTTTACAAGATGCAAACCTAATAATATGGGATGAGTGCACATGACTCATAGAGCTCATCTAGAGGCTTTAGATAGAACTCTCAGAATTATAAAATGCACAAATAGCCATGGGTGGAATAACTTTGATGTTTTCTGGTGATTTCAGATAAACGTTGCCTGTTAGGGAAACTAGAGCAGATATTATTAAATCTTGCTTAAAATCTTCCTCATTATGAAAGTCTGTTGAATTATTGAAACTGTATACCAAAATGAGGAGTCACTTGGGTAGAGGAAGCACAGATTTCCCAATAAAGCTCCATTTAATCGGGGATGGGAAAGTACCTGAATCAGATAAAAAAATAGCTATTGACAAAGACCTTGGTAAAATCGTGACCAACATTGAAGACCTGATCTGTAGAGTATATCCGGATATAGCCAATGTCGACCAAAAAAACACATTAATGGATGTGTGAGAGGGCAATTTAATTTAATTAGCTGCCAGAAATATAAGCGTTGACGCCATCAACGACAAAATAATGGCTAAACTACCAACCGACAGCGTAGTTTTCGAATCGGACCAGTAACTCCGGAGATTCGCGCGTTCAAACAAACAAACAAACTTTTCAGCTTTATTATTTAATGCTAAATAGCTTTCCACCCGCGATGCCACCCGCGATCAGTCAGTCAATTAACCAACTTCAAGCGGAGGTTATCAATTCGTTGAAATCTTTTTTTTTGTATGTTCCCCGAAAACTCGAACGCCTGGACCGATTAGGAAAATTATTGTTTGTTTGAAAGGATATACTTCACAAGTAGTCCCATGGTCACCAAGTCAGGATCTGATGATAGGATCCTAGACAAATCGAGGGAACTCTTCAAATTTTATAGGCACTTACAATGTTTTTCATAAACTTTTCAGCTTTAATATATAATGCTAAATAGCTTTCCACCCGCGATATCACCCGCGATCAGTCAGTCAGTCAGTCAGTCAATTAACCAACTTCAAGCGGAGGTTATCAATTCGTCGGAATCATTTTTTTTCTATGTTCCCCGAATACTCGAACGCCTGGACCGATTTGGAAAAATATTTTTTGTTTGAAAGGGTATACTTCACAAGTAGTCCCATGGTCACCAAGTCAGGATCTGATGATAGGATCCTGGACAAATCGAGGGAACTCTTAATATTTTATAGGCACTTACAATGTTTTTCATCATACTTTCTAAAGCTATTCAGATATTTGCGTCTGGTAGTCATCATCTTATGTTGCTGAGCTGATGATGGAAGGTACAACTCCTTAATGGTTAGGAGTTAGGGGATAATTCTTTAAATATTATAGGAACGATGATGGAAACTACAACGCTAATATGCTTATCCTAGGTCAGTGACCTTGAGAGTCATTGATTACACATAAGAAATTCAAAATTGAAAAATAAAAAACTTTTAACAAAAAATAAAACCGCCTTCAAAGGCACTAAAAAGCAGAAAATAACTATTTAGGAACTCTAATATGATAGTTTTGAATTAAGCGAAATAAATCTGCGGTACCATGATATCGGTTCTAATTTTTGTTAAAAGTTTTATATATTTAGATTGGCTATTGGACGCTGATCAGTGTTATTATCACCATCGGCATCAGCGTAGGCATCAAAGTGACCATAAGAAAGATCTTGGGAAAAACGTAACCTTTTGATGGGTTGGTCTTCTGTACCAAATTTGGCATACTGGTTTCCATTTCGATATACTTCAAATACAAATGGGTATATTTGACCGGCTGCAACTAACTCGCAGAAATGTAGAGTGTTGTAACATCTAATTTATACTTTTCTTTTGTCCCATGATTGTTGCCAAGACGGTCATGAGACATAACAGCAAATTCATCCCAATTGTTCGTCATATGCATTGCATTGCACCAAGCTTTTATGTGACAAAAGCAGTATTGATATCAACTTCGATGCAAATCACCCCCAAAATAACTTTCTACCCTTTTTTAACCCCGTTAGGCGATGAGTTTCAATAAAATACAAAACACGTCTTCCATCAATTATCTTAAAGAATGTTTATGCAAAATTTGAAGTAGATTGGACCAAGGAATCACGTTGTTCCATACAAACTTTATCCCAGTTTTTCAACCCCTAAGGATTTCGGAAGATCCTTTCTTATAGGATGCCTACTTCATACGAAGAACACACCCTCTAAATTTCAGGTCTCTGCGATCAGCGGTTTAGGCTATGCGTTGATCCGTCAGACAGTCATTCAGGACAATGCATGTTAAATAGATATTAGACCACCAAATTTATGTTATGGTACCAGACTTCAAATAAAATTTCTAGATTTCTGTAATCTACTATGACAGAAATCGATTGGTTTTGACTGAGCCAGCAGTTGGGCAAACAGTACTGATACCTCGCATTCCGATGATACCCACAGATTTACCATATAGATTTAAACGAATAGGTACAATTTCCTGTGAAATTACCTACATATCGTCTGAAGTCACTATAAATAAAGCATAAGGACAAACTTTTAAGCATGTTGGAATATATTTAAGAGAAAACTGTTTTTCCCATGGACAATTATTATGTTGCCTTATCTAGATCAGGTTGCAGAGGCTACTTTTTATCATGGAAACGCGGGTGGGACCGCGGGGGACAGCTAGTTTAGGTATATTACTTATTGCTCTAGTACGTGTCAACAATTTTTATTTCAGAAAACTATTTTATTTTTTGTCTCGATGACACGGCCATTTAATTGCAAGCTGTTTGATCATGTAGTATAAACTATTTTTATTTATTGGTTGCTATAAGTGCTATAACATTTATCAATAATGTAAGTTTAACATTTTCCGCTCCATCGACACTGTCTAAAAACATAAACAAACAAAAATGTAAACAAACAAAGACAAAAGAATTTTAAATTACCTACGGAATCACGTTCACTTGACTATGACATTTGCATCCGTAGTTAAGCCGACAAAATGTATGAGTCACGTGAAACATGATAACTGTACAAATGACTGTATGAATCCATAATTGTAGGGGTCATGTCAATTTGGTCCGGTAACCTCAACACCGGTATGACAATGATGTATTCCATATTTGAATTTATTCGAGGGCATACCTTGGACATTCGACATTGCGTTGTGTTATCTAATAGATTTACTATTTTTAATAGTATCCCCCTTGAGTATTAGGTACCATTAGCTAGGTATTTAAAATACCAAACAATTTTGGCAAAGATAAAAAAGAAAGTACATATATAAAAAAACTAGTATTAGCGCTGATCTAATCTAATCTACGTGGTCTGTGACTACGAAATAACTGTAGTAACCATGTCGTATCATTTTTTGTTCCAGATATAACAAAATGTCTGAAGACAGTACGAACTTTACAGACGAAGTTACAGCCAGCATGGGGCCTAGTGAACTATCCAAGTAAGTATACTATACCTATTAATTACCTATCTATTTTTTTATGTCAGAATGTTGACAAGCAGGCATGCGGTCCACCTGATGGTAAGTGGTTACCGTCGCCTATCGCCATTCGCAATACAAGAGTTATTGCCAATGTGCTGCCGACCTGTTACAGTACCGAGAAGGCTCTCAAGTGCATTGCCGGAACACTTACCATGGGCACCCCCGAATGGGGTACGAACCTCGGCTCAGGGCGTTACCGGGGGAGGGGGAGGACTTTGTACGAGTTACGACTATTTGGGGGCGGTCGGATTACTAATGGCAGCTCGTGCATCGTTTATTTATAGGTATTACATTTTTAATGCTAATGCGGTGTGTGATAAGCTTAAATTTTAATAGGAATGATGAGTGGGTAATGAATTCTGTTTAGTCCGTCAGTTAGGTTATCAAAATATATTGGATACATATTTTTTATTTTATCAAATCAATAAACGGCTTAGCGACATATTTTCAACTTGAGGGTGGTAGCCAGCCAGACGGATACTACAAAGTACCCTACCACCGTGCTATGGTTTTCTCACGATGTTTTCCTTCACCGAAAGCTCAAGCTCATTGTAGGATTCGAACCCACGACCTTCGTTGCGGCATCCGACGTTACTACCACTGAGTTATCATCGCCTTTTTTCAGATATTTCTACTGATTACAAAATGCTTTTACGTATCATTGTTATTGCTATACTTACAAGTTTTATGATCAACCTCATTAAAATACCTACTAAAGTAAATCTTTATTTTTCGCTAGTTTCTACCCTGCACTCTTATCCGCGTCCCCTGGAGGATCTTTCAGTATTATATTCTCGGGTATTAATACGTGCCAAATTTCATCTGAACCATTAGAGCGTAATTTAATAACACTCTACACAAACACTCGCATTTATATTATGAGTAGGATAAATTATTTTAGCTCTTTTCAAGTGCTAAGATTTCTAAATACAATGTCATTTCTAAACCAGTCGAACCAATTGTCATTTCGTTTGTTAGAAAAATAGCGGTAAATATGGTACATACACTGCCATAACTTTTCTTTGGATCTCAAACCTTTTCAGTCATGTGAAAATATTAAAGCTGACAAACGAATTCGGAATATTATTGGTTGTTCGAAATATCCCGCCACGATGAAATACCTCACGCGCTTTCAAGCTGGTATTGAAGCCTTTTACTTATAGGGCTTAAAGCAATTGAAAACGACCATGTATTCATGAAAACTTCCTGGAATATTTCAAGCATAATATATAACGACTACCTAGTTTCTATCCTGCAGTTTTTGTTTCAATAATTCTTAGTATAGGAAGTATTTCATCAGAAATGACGCAAATGGTAAAAAGAATATTACAAAGCATCGCATTATATTGATGATAAGGACTGGAAGTTTATCTCTCAAACTACCAACTTACTTTAATTTTGTTAAAGAAACATTTTACCGAGTTCCCAGGAACTCGCCAACCTGTCAAGACAGATACAGGCACATTCTTGTTACCTATAGATACGTTATTTATCAGTTACTTTGTGCAACATTGTCCTTTGAATAGAACACTTATCTGAAACATTTTCCTGAGATGTTTAGAGAAGCGTCTAAAGGTGTTTGAGATATTTGAAACCTGTTATTATGTGGGTTAATTTTGTCACATTTGATATGGTTCGGATGGCTTCATCGACGTCAACTATCTATTGTTTCATTTAATTTGATAGATTTGTATGGAGTTGTTAGCCCAATTTTAGGCGAAACAGATATGTTGATGAAATGCTGGATCCAGGACATACACTTAAGTATACGTGCTTAAACCGTTTTAGAATCCCGCCTGGGGGATATAGAGTATTAATTTGTACCTAAACCTACCTAGGTTTTATTTGGCTTTTTTTATATTTGTTTTGTTTTTAAGACAGCCGGTAACTACAGACGTGTTTTTTTTTTATTTTTATATATTTTCCATTGAAGTCCGCTTATAATCTATAGTTTTCATGCTATATGTATAACTTTAACGTGTATATAATATGTCTCCATAAGTAGTTTCTCAATATCATACTCTCAGTATTCAATTTCAAGCTATTTCCCATACAAAAGACTCTAAAAATAGAACATATTGGTGAAAGCCATGGGCATAAAGAACTTCCGTTAGAGTCTCAGGCGTCTGGCTTGTACAATACCTGAGGTTTCACTAAACAGGATTCACAATTTATTGCGTAGTAGTGCTTTTGTCCAATTGAATGTTGTGAACTAAAGAATTTTATTACTGAAGGCTTTAAAGGTTTAGGGTTGCCTGGGATTAGCATACGCACCTCATTTGTTATTGTTTGTCCTTCATTCACGCAACAGGAAAGCATTTTCATTCAAGATTTTTGGCTTGACATCGGTCCGGAGAGTTACATAATAGGCTACTTTTTATCCCGGGAATAGGAGTAAAACCTTGGGGTGGAAAGCTAGTTAAATATATTTATTCAGTTAATCAAACTAGGCACAGTATTGAGAATTACTGTTGACTTAGAATCTAGTACAATATTTTAATTAACAGATATTCAATAACACCATAACAATGTAAACCTTATCGTACCTAACATAACTAGGTACCTAACTATTCTAGAAAAGATACACAAACCTAACTTAGCCAAGCAAGCTCCAGTAGAAAACCTTGTTGAAGAACCAATTTTAACAAACCATTTCCATATTAAGCGTCCTCTTTGAATTTATATTGAACCAACTCTCTATAGATGTAATCTGACAAAATAGGTAACCAAAACCAAACGTTACCAAATCACAAGTATAGGTAGAATACCTATACTTGTGATTTGGTAACGTTATACGTACCTACTGGGGTCAATGACTGAGTTCAGAATGAAATTGAAAAACTCCACTATAAGACGCCAAATGGGTTACCTACTTATGTAGTTGGAAATTTCAAAACATCTGATCAAAATCAAACACAAATCAATTTTATCTTGCTTCTTACTAGTATATTATTGGCTGATTTTCTAAATATATAAAAGGAAAGCGTGACTGACTGACTGATCTATCAACGCACACCTCAAACCACTGGACGGATACAATAACTTTTTTAAGTTATGTATTACGACGTATAGGCAGGTACTATTTCAGAAAAGAACTAATGAACGGATTTTGATGAAACTTGACACAGATAGATCATACCCTGGCTGGAATGACATATAGGCTTTTTATCCCGGGAATTGCCATTTTTTCTAAATATTCATCAGGCTTTACTTTGTTGTATAAAAATCAATATTCCGAATAGTTTTTAATGATTTTTGTGTGAACTAGAAATTTGGACAGGATAATGTCTGCCGGGTCAGCTAGTCAGTAGGTAGGTACTGAATTTACTTAAATAGTTTTATTTATTTCCAGGTTCTCCCCTGCTCTCCTAACTTTCGCTGCTGTAATCACAGGGATCATCATGGTCGTGGGGCTCTTCGGTAACCTACTCACAGTTGTAGCTCTACTGAAGTGCCCCAAAGTGAGGAATGTGGCTGCTGCTTTTATTATCAGGTAATTTATAACTATAGTTATTTTATACTTTATCGTTTGGCTAAAAGACGGTCCACATGTACATAAATGGTCACCGCTACCTACATTAGCAATACCTACCATTGAAGTCGATGATTTTGAAGATCCAACTGAAATATTGCATGAACGTCTGATGCTCGGATGATATGAGGGTAAGCTCCACATCGTTGGTGATAATCGTAGAAAGATGATGATGGCACCAGGTCAAAAAGATTTTGAACGGTGATATAAGGAACCTCGTGCCTCATCACCATATTTAGCCTCAACTCCAAGATATCTACAACGAACTTACTAAATCAGCGTTCAAGCGAAAGAACGCATAATATGTTCTTTGAACTAGATTATATTATAGCTAGGGATTACCTGAGCGAACCAAATTTTAAATTGAGAACTTCCACCATTTATATAGGATTGGATTCACGTACAAATACAATTTTATTGTGTGGAATAAATAATAAGCAGTATAACGACACACGTGCACATTTATTATGCAAATGGCATGACGCACTTAATATCCTCCAAGTATTTCAGTACATTCCACATAATAGAAATTCCCAAAGCGGTAACATGAACGTTTTTACCTCACAATGGTATAGTACGATAATATCCCTTTAGTTAATACATGTGACATTTATAGCTCTTATTGCAGGGTGTTCTCTTTTAGCGAGGTAATAAAGATTTCTCTGTCGATTATCAATTACAAGATATTATAAAACAAAGTCCCCTGTCCACGTCTGTTCGCGATAAACTCAAAAACTACTCATGTGGTTTTCGCCAATAGATAGATTGATTCATGAGGAAGGTTTAGGTATATTATTTGTTAAGGTTATACGTACATTGGTTGAAATATGACGATAATTGTTAAGGATGTCGGAAAAAATTGTGCAGCTGTCCCATACCACCGTGCGAAGCCGGGCGGGACGCTAGTAAAGTAATATAAAAGACTAGATGTCCCCTACGGTTTTACCAGCAGTATAAATTATGAATAGGTATATCATAGTAGAAAGATTTTGCTCGCTGAATTGCTTGCACATTATCATTGAAGCTTCGGGAGATCGCGCGGGCGGAGAGCTTTTTCCGCCCACATATTAGCTCGGCCATCTAAAGAAGACTCTGAATTAAACTGATCGCTGCCAGAAGCTGGTAACCTTGCCGGTGATCGGCAGCATAAGTAATCCTATTTGATCAACACGGGTTTTAACGTGAAATATACAATAAATTCTGTACCTAATTAAATACAGCATATTTTCCTTCTAACTACTTAATACCTGTGTACATAGTAAAATATTGGCTGACAATTTATAATTATATGGAGACAGGATAATTCTAATATTTGCTTTTATTCAATACAACAACTAGATCATGCACTGTCTGGATTTCACAATGATAACATAAAGTTGATTATAAATCAGTAATAAAATATTATCCTCGAAGCGGCCGCGGCGGCGCGTTCATAGGCAATGCAATGTTCGGCGCGGGCAGGCAGCGTTTCCTATTTAGATGGCCAAGGCATTACCGTTAAAAATAGTCCTCGCCCGTCTGTCTCCCGAGGCTTTGATTAGTTCTCATGAAAACAATCATAATAATCAATAAAAACTTGGTCTCGTTCCTATTTTATATATTTGTAAGTTTAATAGATGGATTTTTTCAATATTTATAAATAGTAAATCAAGACTGGCCATCGTGGAGATCCTTGGGGCCTTGAAGGATCTCTTCAATAGATATTATAAATCAGTTCTGAAAATTAAACTCTTGACCTACAAAACCAGACATACGACTCTTATTTGTGTATCCAAAATACCATTTACGAAAGGGAATATCGAGAAATACCTAGAATTCTCTTCAGACGAGCCGATTGTATGGCTCACCTTCAAATTGAATTTTGAGAGACAAAAGATAAAATTTCCTCCGTACCTACATTTGTCATACCGATCCAGAATACTTGTTAGACCATTCATTATTATTTGGTTGTTTGGAAGGTACCTAGTGTCCCTACCTAGCTATTCTCCACTGAAATTATTACTTACAATAACCATTTAACAATTATTATCATAATTTATTAGTGTAATATTATTATTAATAAAGGAATCAGTACATAATACAATCATCTTCAATTTCCTAGCCACAACTAGATCAAAAATATTTACAGCATTAAAACTATTAGTCATATCCTATATCAAAGAGTGTAGCTACGGTGCTCTACGAAATGCTACGAATCATTACTACGTAAGGTCAAGGATCTACAATAATACGATGTTACACAGAATTTTATAGACGCACAAAAACTTTATTCCCCTAAACACACACTAATGACAAAAACGGATGTCCTACGTCATAAAATTTACGACTTGGTCGACCCAGTAACATTACTGTGACATTTACCGTAAGCTTAATCACATTCCAGCCTTTGTATAGCCGATTTCCTGTTCTGCGCCATAGTGCTGCCGTTTGCCATATCTGGCTTCTGGACTAGAACCTGGTCCCATGGGGGAGTACTGTGTCAGTTGGTACCGTTCCTGCGGTATGGAAATGTTGGTGTTTCATTGTTGAGCATCGCCCTTATAACCCTGAACAGGTGAGTCTCTAAGGACTAAGTTTAATAATAAGGTTAATTAAGAAATATGTTGATTGGGGTAATTCCAAATCTTTTTGCTAAGTATATAGTATAATACAATAATATAAAAATATGAAGGGTATGTTTTTGGATATTATTATAAATGCATATTTTTTTCGTACGCCCCAGTCGAATTGCGGACTTTGTGTTTTATATATTTATTTTTAATTTATATCCTATTTCGTAATCTGGTCTAGCTTCCTACATTCAGAGTTCCAGAAAAGCATTTTTAAAACTTGTATAGATTGTATTTGTATATAGCCCCCTTATACCTCCCGACCTCTCACGATTTGAAATTCAATAACTTGATATCCAATTTTGGGTAAATCGAGATTCACAAAATTCGCAATCCGACACGGCCGTATTCAATATATTTCGCAATAATAGTAGGCGTAGAGAAATGATATACAAGATATAGAGCGGGCGTGAGTTGCGGTATTTTGAACTTTTCAGTGACACTACTGAATCAAGTAATACTGTAATACTATTATATTTCAAATGTTCTATACAAATATTATACATTCAGGGTTGGTCCCATAGTAAAATTTGTTCATTATGATGAGTACAATAATCCCCAAAAAAAGCATATATAAAAGGAAAGCGTGACTGACTGACTGACTGTCTATCAACGCACAGATCAAACCATTGAACGGACGAACGTACATACAGCTATATGACGTGGGTATCCGTTAAGAAAGGATTTTTGAAAATTCAATACCTTAATGGTAAAATAGGGGATCGCAGGATACAGCAAGTTTGAAATAAAACATCGATTTACTTTCCAGGTACATAATGATAGCCCACCACAGCTGCTACGGGCGCGTGTACAGGAAACACATCATCGCCCTCATGATCGTGTTCTCGTGGATGTTCTCGTATGGGATGCAGATACCGACACTACTTGGAGTTTGGGGTACGTGCTTGTATCTTACTGTCTAATTAAGAGAGCTTAGGTTACATAGGTATATTACTACGTACTATAGAGAAGCTATCCTAAACCTGTCATAAACAAAGGTTATGTTCTATTTTGTTAATATTCGCTGCAGCAATGAAACAATAATTTGTCGTCTAACCAGACAAGTAAGTTTAGACTCTGGCTTATTAGGATAAGGTAAGTACATCAGGACCTACCTATTGATGAACATTACGTACAACCATAGAATAAATAATATACGTACAACTGACTCTTGCAATAATAATCAATACGGAATACAAGAAAACCAGCGAGTAGGTAATTTTTTTTTGAGAAACTAAATTATTCGTCACAATGATTCGTTATGAAACCACAGTGTTTAATTTCACGGAAAAGTCATCACCATTTTGTTTTGTCGTTTTCAGGTAAATTCGACTATGACCCGGAGTTGGGCACGTGCTCAATCATGCCAGATGATAATGGCCACTCTGCGAAAACTGCGTTATTCATCATCGCCTTCATAGTACCAGCAATGCTTATTTTCATTTGCTACGCTAGGATATTCTGGGTCGTGCATAGGTGAGTTACTTTGTCTTAACCTTAAAAACTTAATCGTAAACATTAATTTTGAGTTGTCAGTATCGATGACCCTTTGGTTTGTTCTAAATTTATTCCACCAATTTTCGAACTGAGTTAACGCGCTCTAATTGGATGAACCATTGCCACGTGTTGTTACTTCAAGGTTCTAGTGATACATTGGAGCAGCGTTTTTAATTATGATCAATCATCTGAAAATTCTATGCTACTAAAGTAGGTTTCATACTAAAGTGTGTGTGCTGAGAAAATAGTTTTATGACAACTGTAATGAATGGGTTTATTTCAAAATCGGATTATTCGATTTCGAGAAGTCTTTCACTGTAACTTCGGTATATTCTTAGGCATCGTTTAGTAAATATACCGTGGATACAGGATTAGTCGTTTCTGAGTTTAGTCCAATAAAAGATTTTTTACTTTCACTAGATGTAAAAACCCTTCAATGATCTAAAGTAACACATACCTACTTAACAGGAACCTATTAGGCTAAAAAAATTAAGTAGACAGAATCAAAATTACTTTTAATCTAATACCTAAAGCATCAATGTTGTTAACGCATAGTGTATAATTATTGGCGACACATCTCTTGATATACGACACCTATATGGTTCGTTAACCTTATTTTGTAGTAATTAACTACATCAAAAGCTTATTTGTTCGTTAGGACCTACGCACTACCTAAATTATACCTAAACAATTTTTGAATTGCTCAGTCTTGATTCTATGCCTCAAAAGGCTCATCTCATGATGGTGGCATAATCTAATCATTAATTGATCTCCAAATAACATTTCAGTTCAGAACAGCGAATGCGCGAGCATCAAAGATCCCAACACACGAGTCCTGGTACCCTAAACAATAGCACCACAGCTGACAAAAGGTCGACGATCAAAGACAACAGGGAGACGAAAGTAAGACGCAACGAATGGAGAATCACTAAAATGGTGCTAGCCATATTTCTATCGTTCCTGGTGTGCTACTTACCGATCACAATTGCGAAGGTGGCTGATAACCACGTGCATTACCCTGGTGAGTACAACTTTGAACTTATAAACTCATGTTAGTAGTTTTATAATGTGTTTTTAAAAGGGAATACATACACCAAAGAAGATACAGGATGTATTTATTTTAGTAGTGTAGAAACACAATCTGGGGGCACGGATGTGCCACCGCCAAGTCGAGCAAAAAAGGCTCTGCCGTATTTGCTTTCCATCAAGTTATAGGTCTAGTTTAGTTAGTAGTAACTTACCAGCATAAAATTTGGTTCATAGAAAACACCCCAAGCTGAATAGATTCGACGAGATACTCCAAATCGCTTCATCATTTATGTTTATATTAGCAAATTATAGCACGGGTGTGTCAAGAATAATCATTCAAAATAATATTATAATTCCCACAGTATTCCACATAGCCGGCTACCTGCTTCTCTACGCGAGCGCGTGCGTGAACCCGATCATCTACGTAATAATGAACGCACAGTACCGCGCTGCGTACGCGGCGGCTCTGTGCTGCCCCCTCGCGCGGCTGTCGGGCCTCACCAGCGGTGCGTATCCCTCCTCGCCCGTCGCATGCCAACAAGTCATCAGGAAGGAGCGCACGTCAGCACTCGCCTCCTATATCCGACCGTGAAGGTATCACCCTCATCGCTTGGGCTGGTGTAACGCGCTGCAATGTACTACCGCACTTAACTTTCTGATGAGAGCCTGTTTCATCAAAAACGCCCTACGTATAATGTGCATCAGATGTTTTGGCGTGGCCAACATCATTAGGGCTAATCATGGTCTACTACATAAGGTTCATATTGCAATGCCTACAGTCTCGCACAGACTGATACCTAGCGCACTGTATCAATTATCACGGTATAATCTCAGCAACAGATGAAACAGGCTTATGGTAGACTTGATGACTATCAATAAAGTTAACTTCTCTCTGTTTAAGTACCTATTAGTAATAGGTATCCGCAATTGTAAAGCAGTGCCTTACATCTCCCCTGAATTACTGCAAAAAACCATACCTACTGCATGTTTATCTTTATTATTTCTAATAGCATGTTTGAATCTAAATTATCATCGAGCCTGCAACTTAAATTAGAACTCCTCATCCTTATAATAGATGAATTCACAAAACTCTAACATTTAATCTTAATCTTTGATAACCGAGAGGTTGTGAAAACAAAGAAAAGGATTGAACGAAAAGCAATAACTAACCTGACAACAATTAACTAGTCTCTTATTCTTTTTAGAGAAATGGAACGAGCGTCACGGGTACAGCTACAGCAACACACGAACGGCGCTCAGCCAAGTGTCACTGGGGGAGTCGAGAGCAGACCCGCGGGGGGGGCCAGCAGGCCCTGGCGGAAGGTAGACCCCAGAACATCCGAAACCCGCAGCATTGGGCCCATTACTTCCCACACATCTCCAAGAGTCACCGGATCGCTGCAAAGCGTGGGGCCCAAATCTTTGCAAAGCGCCTCCATAGTTACCGGATCTTTACAGAATGTTGGTCCCAAAATACGAGGCTCATTACAAAACGTAAGAGCCACAGGATCACAGCAGAGTATCACCAAGGTCACACGATTCGAGGACGATTGCCATGGGAAAGAGAACCAGACTAAAGTGTAGCGACTTGTCGCTCGTTACTAAGACATACCAAAGAAATTGCACTAAAGACTATAAACCAAATAGGTTAAGCATTTAGCTGTATTATATCGAAAATGCTCTCTTTTAGTATTAACTCATTATTTAATGTATTTATTAACTTTATGACAATTTCCGTCCTAATAACGAGCGACAAGTAAGCAAGTTATTTAATGTTAATATACAGGTGCCTTTAAAGTAAGTGAAGAAAAATGTATTTTTCCTTTATTCCATGTCTTCCGAAAGAATAATTATATAATTGTAGTTTTTTATTAAGATTGTGTTGTTAGAATCATGCCGTTTGCATACATTCCAAATAAAATAAGATGTTTTACATTGAACATGTAAAATAAGCTTTGAGCTTACAATTTCATTATTTCTACTTAAACATAAAATATTTCGACCAGATTATTTAGGAGTTGTTTTTTATCATAATTACCTAACTCCTACCGTCTTTAAATTTAATTTTAAAAGGTATCTAAAAGTAATTTTAAGCAGATATTTAAAACTACCTAGGTCCTCTTCACGTAGGTACTCGACAACATTCCACTTTTAGTTTTAATAATAAATAGACCAAAGATATTATAAGCCTTTCAAGCATTTTATTTTCGAAATGAAATATCCAACAAATATTTAAATTAAAACGGTAATTTTAAATGGTATTTTTGACATTAATGTTAAGTAGGTACCTACTATGATTCAATAATTATTATAAATTATCTAAATAAATTAAATATTGTGCAGGTATGGGATGAATTTTACAGATTAGCCATATTATTTTAAGATCTTGACATTGTGAATAAAGTTTTATGTAAATAAATTGTAAGGCGTGCATTATTTATTTCTTTGTTGCTGTTAAATAATGTTCAAGAAAATATCAGGAAACTGTTGAAAAATTAAAGAACTTTGGTAAATGTATAGAGTTGTTTTGTTATATTTAACTAGCTGTCCCCCGCGGTTTCACCTGCGTTTCCAAGATAAAAAGTAGCCTATGCAACCTGATCTAGATAAGGCAACATAAAATTGTCCATGGGAAACACAGTTCACACACAGTGTTTTAGTGCCTTTAAAGGCGGCCTATTTTATGTTAAAAGTTTTTTATTTTTCAATTTTAATTTTTTTATGTGTAATCAATGACTCTCAAGGTCACTGACCTAGGATAAACATATTAGCGTTGTACCTTCCATCATCGTTCCTATAATATTTGAGAATTATCCCCTAACTCCTAACCGTTAAGGAGTTGTACCTTCCATCATCAGCTCAGCAAAATGTGCTACCAGACGCAAATATCTGAATAGTTTTAGAAAATATATGAAAAACATTGTTAGTGCCTATAAAATTTGAAGAGTTCCCTCGATTACTTAAAAATCCCATCATCAAATCCTGACTTGGTGACCATGTGACCACCTGTAAGTATAGTAGTTTTCAAATCGGTTCAGACATATTCGAGAAATCGGGGAACATACATAAAAAAAAGATTCCGACAAATTGCCACCTTTAACCACATTTAAAAATAACAAAAACTGTAACCTAGGCAACCGCTGTCATCCATTGACAATGGCGTCGCATCGCTCACCCGTGCTATTACATGCTTCCCGCTTAACGTTCTTTTTATCATTGCTCAGCTCCTGAGGGTCGCAGCGTGATGTTCTATAGCCTATAACCTTCCTTAATAATTGGGCTTTCAATTTCAAGAAGGTTTTCCCAAATCCCACTGGTAGATCCAGAGATTAGCGCGTTCAAACAAACAAACAATCTCTTCAGCTTTATTATTAGTATAGATAGATAGATAGATAGATAGATATTATATTGAACTTATATATATATCCATCGCAACACATGGCAACGACAAATAAAAGAAATAATTTTCTAATAATCTGATTTCCATGGACCCCAAAAACATTCCAGAGGTATTTTTATACCGTGACGAAAAAGACTAGGCTGATTCCACTGACTACATGACTTTATTTAAAATGGATTTTTATGGAAATAGGGAAATTCTGATGAGTTTTCTTATAAGTCAATTATTAATGTAATGTATAAATGTAAGTATAATGAGTATGCATTTACAAAAAAAAGTAGTATGTAGTTATCTGGCTTGGGAGCCTTGGCGGGGTCACTGGCCGTGCCCCCAGATGTAACTGAGCTGAGTGACTGATCGATCAACAGCTAAAACCATTGGACGGACCAGGCTGAATATAAAACTTTGTTATTTTTGGGAGTAGCGATTTCAAACTCACAGTACCTACCTACCTAAATACTCTTTAATTAATAATAGGTAATAAACAATGTACTTACAAATTTTTCAAAACTACCCTTATAAAGGGGTGCAATGGAGGGTGCTAGTTTGTATGAGAAACTATTTTTTTTAAACATATCGATTTCTCAGTATAATAAAATATTATATTCTCTACCAAAAATAATTTATACGCGTAATAATAAATAGTTTGTAAAAAATATATACCTACATATTTTGTGGCAATATAGGGGATGACAGTTGATTAATTTTTAATTCATCAAAGTAACAACTAAAATATTAACAAGAAATAATATATATACCTAATATTTATAAATTGTTTATAGTTTGATTGAAACTTATTTTATTGATCACTAAATACTATATTGTTATTATTATAAATGCGAAAGTTTGTGAGTGTGTATGTTTTTTACTTATTCACTCTCAAACGGCTTGACCAATTTTAATAAAAGATATGAAGGTAGCTGACACCCTGAATAAACACATAGGCTACTTTTTGGACCCCGGAATCAATCTCTTGTCTATTTTTTATAGTGGCTATTATTTAGTGTAGTTGTCAAATCAAAACTGTCAAAAACGTCAAAGTGGTTGTCAAGAAAATAGCAAAAAAAATCAATATTTTATTAATCTAAAATGTGGATTTCCATCAAATTAATGATAATAAATAAGTAGAAAATAGTTTAATATAGTGTTTTTACTAATTAAAGCATACGTTTAATTATTGTGTGTAATAAGTGTAATAGATACTTTAAAAATGGATGTGGTAGGAAGTGAAATAGGGCAGAAGATGCGGGTAAAATAATTAGAATAAATTTAATTTTAGCATTTTAAATAACTAGAAAACATAGTGCCGTGCACGTAAGAAATTAACAGCCTGTTCATGCATACAACTAACAACTATTCTATGAGAACTTGAAATGGCCGTTCGCTTTTGTCAACACAACGGATGATTGTCGTGTGCACTTATTGATCGGTTTTTTTTTTCAGTCTGCTATCAAAGCAAAGCTGACAGAACTGGGCTGCTATGTTGGTTAGTATCACTTATATTACTTACAATAAATGTTCATTTCTTTGCAAGAAATCTACAAACAACTCAATAGATGCACATGTGAGGTTTTCGTAAGGAAATAGCCGGCATTGTAGAACTATAATAGGTACCTATTATTTTAAGCACAAAATGCTTAGGTCGGGTCTAGATAAATAACATTTGCTTAAAATACCTTTGTTTCTAATCATATTGTCCGCTTTGCAAGTGAACTGTTAGAAGTTATGTGGCTCTGTGGATATTAGGTAATAAGACATCTTACAAGTCTTATTTCAAAGATTAATTCATTTAAATTGGTCCAAGAAACACCCAATACTATATAGATAAGCTCTTATATTTGTAAAAATTTTTAGTTGTAAATGCAATCTAAAGATACAGCCATTTATACTTCTAGTTGCTCACAGCAAAAATAAAAAAAAATTAAGCATTACGCTTTCAACCCTATGGTTTATCTGCGAATCCCTATTTTAACCACTAAAGGTAAGGTTTTCTCCAAAAGCGGTGGCAACCATGTAGCGACCGTAATACAGCGATGAATGACATCACTAGAATGTTGTCTATGTTAACCAAATGGCACCGTTTCCTAGAGAACGGTAATTGACACCGTAACGTCAAAAAGCGGTGCCGCCAATTACCGTCTAGTTTCGCCTCATCTACTATCGCCCATCATATGTCCAGTCCATTACCATCTTAGTGTCCTCATATATTCTGTGACATATTTCACTTTGGTTCTTTATCTTATAGATTTTAGTATATTTCCTCCTGTTTAAATATAATCAATGAAAAATTGTGTTATTTTATAGATGATGAACTCCCAGACTATGTCATGGTCATGGTGGCGAATAAACGCACTCGCGAGCAGATGGAGGATGACCTACAGCTGTTCCTTGGGGACAACACTGAGTTGTTTGTCAACTGGCTGCACCAAGTGCTCAAAAAACTGCAGGAGGTTACTGTTGCAACTCCTATGAGTAAGTTATTTTATATATTACTAGCGTCTAGGCTTGCTCATTGGTCTGTTTTATTAATTGAACCAAATTTTGAGAATATATGCAGAGACTTAACAACAAATTGTAATTTCCCATTTCTTGAAACTAAGTCATTATGTCTAAGGCTGTTATGATATCATTTTTACATTTGTTTTAAATTTAATTTTTACAGAAGCCACAGAAGCAGATAAAAGCAAAGAAAAGTCAGTATCAAAGGATAAAAAATCAAAAGAAAAGAAACTAAAGGAAAAAATAAAAAAGAGTGATTTGAAGAAAGCAAAAAAGAAAGACAAAGAAAAGTCCCACCGTAAGAAAGAAGAGAAAAAGTCCCATAAAAGCAAGAAGAAGAGCAAAGATCATGAAATGATTCGTCCGAATATACCACCATTACTCATGAATATGGAAAAAGACTCTGAACCATCAATTACCGATGTATTTGCCGGTCAGATTTTGAAAAATCATGGCATCACATTGGATGATCCAATAGATGAACCAAAAGTCATAGATAAAAAACCAATAATGGCTGAGTTAAAGAGACCAATAGTACCTATTATAGACCCTGCTTCAATACCTTCTCAACCTGAAATTCAAAGTGTTGAAGTTGAAGTTGGTGATGATGTAATAACTGTAGAAACAAATAAAACTAGTATTCCAACATCATCATTACCTGGTGAAGAACAGTTAAATCAAATAGAAGCTAGAATCCAGGGATTAAAACAGAAATTAGCAGAACAGTTAGATTCTATGTCTGAAGATGAAGATTTCTTAAATATAAGGACTGAAGCTGATGAGCTTATGACTGACTTTGCTGAAGATGTCTTTCAGGTCAGATTTATTATTTTTGTTTGAAATTTGTGGTTGTGTCTTGTATCTTTTGACAGACTATTTTAAAGTCCATAGAAAATAAAATACTGAATAATATCAGTGCTGATTTTGTTGCAATTCTCATTAACCCAAACTTAATCACATCACATCTCTTTCTTACTAACTTTATTGAAAAAGGATAGAAAATATTTAAACATGTCAAACTATGTCTATGTCAATGTATTGGTAAATAGTGTGGCCAATTTTGAAGGCTACATTATTCATGTTGAAAACAAGCAATAAATTAAACATTACAACAACAAATAATTTATAACAATTTTAAAGAGACGTAGAATGAATAAGTTTGCAAAGAACAGCATCAGCATCATTGCCATAAAGATAATAATAAATATATTGTTACTTAGAATTGACTCCATTATTGACTTCCTATCTAAGATCCTTAAAATTTACTCAAAATAACCTAATTTAATTTTTCTTAATATTACAGGAAATTTCTCAACCGCCGCCAGTATCAACAACACCACTAGAATCACGTAAAACCCCAACTCCTCCCCCAGAAGAGATCCCTAAACCGATAGAACCCGAAATATCAAAAGTAACCCCCAAAGAACCAATAGAAACCCTCCCTCAGATTGAACTAAAGCTTCCCAAACGACCAATCAGAGAGCGGCTGGGAATTAGAGAAGAAATAAAAAAGATTCAAGAAGTAAAAGAGAAGAAATCATCAGAGAAAAGGATAGAAAGTCCTGAAAGGTTAATTACAAAGTCTTACGGAGGTAGTAAGAGAAATGATTACATATAATAACATTTATTGGTATCTATTTTACTTATGTTAGTTCAGTTTATATTGGCTTAATTAATAGTAAACTGGCTGGTATTTAATATCTATCAAATTAATTGACAGTTCTATTGTATGGATTGAAATGTCAAATTAAATTACGACATGCCCAACGTAAATTTGAGTGTCGTTTCAGTATTTGGCCATAAAAGGAATGAAATGACAATGCGAAACTAAATTAATTAATCTATATATCTATATTAATAATAAAGTTGAAGATTTTGTTTGTTTGTTGGTTAAACGTGCTAATCTCTGGGAGTTACTGGTCCGATTTGAAAAAATCTATCCCCGTAGGTTATAGGTTACTTTTTATACCGGGAACGCGAGTGAAACCGCGGGGAACAGCTAGTTAATAATGATATGGTAGTTCTATCGAGTCAAAAGTAAAAACAGCTGCTAAAAAACTAGGCAATTACGCATACTTTGTATACTTCACTAATTGGATGTATTGATGTGAATTCATTATTACTTTAATTTGAGCCAAAATCCAGTAAATGCCGATATATCAGCCATAGATTAATTTGGGAAAAAAGTAATATAAAAGAAGTGTTATCAACTCAAATCTATAATTTTCAGGTTCACACCAGAAAGAGAGCCTGAAGTGAAGTCTCTGTCGAAATCAGCTAAAAGTCGTCTCGGTGATCTTCATGAACCCAAAAAACGCATTTCTGTATCTGAAGATGCGGCTGATAAGTCAGATACCACCTCAAAGAGACTTACTTCCAAGTATGTGTAGTGTTGCCATCCTCATATAAATAGTTAATGTTAAATTCAAATAGAGTACAAATAATTGTTTATATATTTAGTGTATTTGCTGTGTTATACCATGTTTTATCAAATAAATCAATTGAAATTATTTGTGGATGTTTGTTAATCACTCAAAGAAATATGTTTGGGATGTAACTTTATCTTTTGGTTCTGTATACCATAGACAAAAGATCATAAACAAATAACCCTATAATACTCTGAAAGAATACTTAGTATCAACCTTATATACTAGTTTTATAAGGTACAAGATGTATTGTAACACAGTTTCTATCTCAGTAGGTCAATCCTCAGTGTTTAAAATTACTAGCACATATAAACGTGTTATAACTGTTGTATATTTTCATTTTGTTTTTTATTTTATTTTCAGGGTATCAGTTCTAGAGAACAGACCTGCGCGAGCGACTTGTGCAAGTGTAGTGCGAGTACGCCCAAGGCCCAGAGTTGGAGCGCCTGCCTCAAGTCTTCTACTTAAAGCTGTAGCTGATGCTCATAAGAGCTTATTAAACGTGAGTATAGTTTTTTTTTTCTATATTTAATATAAACCATATTGCACAAGTTATGTGGCTGATGGTCGAAATAACAAAAACCTAAATAAAATGGATGCTTATTGAATTAGCAATTAGGCGATGGTAATCACTTACCATCAGGTGGACCGCCTGCCTGCTTGTCAACCTTCTGACATAAAAAAGAATCCCTTATTACACAAGTAAATTAGAAGGAATGTCATGACAAAATGGTTTCCTGACCATGGTTCCGGATTCCACTGTTTTTAAAAAGTTATGTCACTAAATAATATGGCATAAAATTGGAACTTGGATATCAATTCCATTGCTGATAATGGATAAGGTTCAACTGAATCTACATATACCTAATCATAGATTAAACAGAGAACTTTATTGCAAAGACATACGGCTTATTTTCATATCTCTCTGCCACCAAGCTACAAAGTGTTTTACATATTTTTTTAATACAGATACCACCAAAAGTAGATACGGACCCTCAAAAGGTGAAACGGGCGTTAGTTCTCCCCATGCGACGATGCGTAGACGCACAGAAGATCGTCATCCAAGTGCCCGGGGGGGATAACGCTCAAGATGCCGGCGATAGCATCAGCCTCGAGATAGATAGCGAAGATGATAAGAGTTCCAAGTAAGTGGTTTTCACAAACAATTTCCTTTATTGAAATGCTGAATATGGACGGAAAAAAAGATTTTTGGAAATTCGTCTGCGTTAACCGGGTTCTTTTGAGAAATATGTATGGGGTTCTTCAAAACGGGTATGAAGAAATTTTTCAGGGGGCTACATGCGATATTGGCAAAAATTATGAATGCTGCAGTACTTTTTAAGTCTTTAAGACTTTCCCTACCGTGTAGCGTAGCCACAGAATACGCTTTATCAGAGTTTATGTTGATTTTAGTATTATAATTGAGTCCCAATCTGTTTGCTAAAAAAAAATATCAAGCTTTAAATATGAATAATAAATTTCCGCATTTAAGGTGGAGGCTTCGGTTGGAGCGCGAAATTCAAATTTTATCAGGTTTTTTGCAAATTGCAGCTCAGTTATAGGTCTACTTAAATAGGTATTCCACCTACAACATTAAAATATTTCCATACGAAAAAAAAACGCTTCATCGTAAGTCTAGCTGTGTACCTATTAGGTTACTCGAGTGCTAAAATAGCATCTCACCAGAGATTTATGCTAAACTTCAAATTGTTACATCTTCGTAATGGTAATGCTGAAGCTCCTGAAATTTTGTAAGATTATTGATAATGATGTACTCTATCCGCAGTATTCGGCATAATACCATTAACTTAATCAAAATTATCCTGTATACAAAAACATTAAAACTCCTTTCAGAGTGCCTAGTGACGCAGACAAGGATGAGTATATACCAGCGTCTATTACTAAAAAGATTATAAACAACGACTATGTGCCTTCGTGGTGGAAAGAAAACAGGTCTTCGAGTCTACGTGATGATACTCTTATTATAGAAACCAAGTAAGTTACTTTTTTATGTCAGAAAAGGGAGCACATAGGCAATTCACTCGATGGTAAATGGCTATCATTGCCGATTTTAGCAATTTCAATTATAATAATTAGCAGTGTAAAATGTGCAGACCTTTACAAAGCCTAGAAGAACTGAATCTCAAGTGCAACTGCTAAAACACATTTTCGATTTCATCACTTATCTGAGGTTAGTAGCCAACCAGCGCGGTTACTACAAATTATTCTACCACAGTGATATATATAATTTCCTTGCGATTTTCTGTCACTGAAAGTTCATGTTTATTAAAGAATTTGTTGCTACGAAGATTCGTCACTACCACTGATACAATCATAGCTTCAAAAGTAATTAAAAAAAAGAGCTCTCTTTGCTAACTATAACTGGC
The DNA here is from genome assembly GCA_963555595.1 of Tethea ocularis. Classification (NCBI taxonomy): domain Eukaryota; kingdom Metazoa; phylum Arthropoda; class Insecta; order Lepidoptera; family Drepanidae; genus Tethea; species Tethea ocularis. Next base: position 3,543,694 of record OY741972.1, on the reverse strand, counting down.
GTAACCCCATTTCATAATTATTATACATACAGTAAAAACAATGATCAATATACATTCTAAATTTGATAGACTTTTTCTAATTGTTCTAGAAACATTCACAATATAACTGTAGACAAAGACAAAAACACCCAATTCATTGTAACTATGGATGGATACCATCCCAACGCTTTCTTAGCAAAGAAACTACAAACAGAAGGCCTATTAAACGACGAAGATGAAATAGCCAAAACTATGCTAAAACCAACAGTTGAAACGAAAGAAAAATCTCCAGAGAAAACTGTGGTGGAAACTAAAGAGAAAAGTCCAGAAAAAACACCTAAAGAAACCACAAGTCTTCAGAAGAAACGACTGAGCAATACTAGCGATGAAAGTGACACCCAAGTGATTATAAAACAAGACGATGAAAAAGAAGCAGAAAAACGGAAGACAACCAAAGTAGAGGAATTGAAGAAAGAAGCTCCAGTAGCCAAGAAAAGGCGGGCGTCACCTATAGTATTTGATGTAGAAAAGAAAGAGAAAGTGGTGGAAAGAGAGAGACAGCGAACGGAGAGTGTAAGCAGTGACAACCAGGTTACTGTTGTAACGACAACTAATACGCACAAATATGATGCTGTACCGCCATGTAAGTAAATCTCTTTTGCCATAACTAGTCCCTTCGCTTTTTACGGCGTGTATCTACTAGTGGCGCCATCTACGACTCGCTTTGCGTTTTATTTCATCCTAACATTGCATCTTATTTTTTCGGGTTCAAAAGTATTTTATGTTTTATTCCAGAATATAGTCTTTTTTTCTTCTTTTTTATACCACTAAGGTAGCATATTAGCATACGGTCCACCTAAATGGTAAGGCTACTTTTTATCCCGGAAACGCAAGTGTAGCCATGGGGAACAGCTAGTGACGAATTAATCTGTAAAGTACCCAAGAATGATACGATTCCTGTAAATTACATTATTATTATTATTTAACTGACTCCAAAAATAATAATTAACTAAAGCGCTATCCACACATTTCCGGGTCAGGGCTATCCGTATTCCGTGTTGTTCGTTATACTATGATGTATCCGGACGCGCTTGACACGGAGCTATGTGAACAAGTTCGTACTAGTTGTACGTAACCGATTTTTTTTCCCGTCCCTGACGGAATACGGCAGGACCGGGTACCCGGAAATGTGTGGATAGCGCTTAATGATGTGAACCGATTATCATAATTCATTTTGCTTTGGGTTCGGTATAGCTTCGAGATGGTCCCATATTTATTGAATGAGGTTTTTTTTTTGCTATAAGTTGATTATTATTTATTTGCGCGCACACAGTATCGGCAGCGGAACGCAAGTTGGTATGGTGCCGAGCGTTCCCGATGTGTCGGTACGGCGCTGCGTGCGCGTTCGCCCACCCGCGCTGCAAGTTCGCGGCCGCCTGTACGCGCCGGAACTGTGTCTACTCGCACTCACACTTGCAACCTGCACTCAGCGTGCTGCCGACTGTACCCGCCTCCCATCCCAGCGTGCCATCTATCGGTCAGTTACTAAACCACTATGCATTAGTTTTCTATTTTAATCACTACCGATATCCTCACGATATCATTATTATGATTGAAGCGATGATAACTGAGTGGTAGGGACATCGAATGCTGTGGCGAAGGTCGCGGGTTCGAATCCTGCATAGAGCTTTTGAGCTTTCGGTAAAGAAAAATCGAGGCATCTGATGTCACATCGCTTTTCGTAGCCACACAAAATATATTTGTTTACTTAATTACATACTTGTATATTAAGTATTTTATGCACTATTTACGCTGTTTTCATCAGCGGGTTATCCCGTCGCTCTTATTGAGCTAACGTAGGGCCCCTGGGTATCTCCATCTTCCAAATGCTGATAACATGATGCAGCTGTAGAACTACGTGTTCCTTTATCAGCCACCATGTTACCGCCGGCCCTCAACGTGGGCCCACTACATGATGCGCTTTACCTCATACTTGAGCGGAGGTTGGCCAAGCGCCTCGGACGCCAAACTCACCCGGGTGTATAATAACTAAGATCGTAATATTACAAGTAAATTAATAGCGTCCGAGGCCTCCGCACACCAGGCTCCATACGAGGCCGCAACAAGAGTGTCGGTCGATGGAGAACACCAGGGGATAACCAACTACTTAGTATTATCAGCCGTATATATGCTAACTGCGAAGAAAACTTTACAAGTGCGATTTAGGATTGATAATCAAGAATGGTCAAGTGCTATTCGGTCTAGCATAGAGGGTTTCGTACCATGTGAATCAGTTAATAAAACAAACTTTATTTATTATGACGGAGCATTCGTCGATTATGTAAATAATAAAAATGAATAAATTTCCTGGAACATTCTTCACACACGGTTTTCCGATACCGAACTAAGCAGAGCTTGTACTATGGGAACCAGATAACCGTTTTTGACAGTAAACCAAAGGATCCCTGATAGAAATCAAGCACTATCAATAAACATACAATATCAGTGATGTTAATCCATGATAGCGATATTACCTATTCATACTAATATTATAAACTAGCGACCCGCCCCGGCTTTGCCTGGCATTTCTCAGCTTTTCTGTACTATAATATGCATGTATTATAAATATAAACCTTCCTCTTGAATCACTCTATCAATAAAAAAAACCGCATCAAAATCCGTTGCGTAGTTTTAAAGATTTAAGCATACATAGGGACAGATAGACGGGAAGCGACTTTGTTTTATACTATGTAGTGATGCGAATGTAACTCTTTCTGTCTGTTACCTTTCACGCTGATACCGCTGAACCAATCACGATGGGATTTGGCACCCAAATAGCCTATGATATGAAGAAGAACATAGGGTACTTTTTATACCGCTAAACGCGAGTGAAACCGAGGGGCGGAGAGTAGTTACTATTATAATCATTTAATGATCCTTAAAAAGCATCTCAACTGTGGAAATCTCGACTTTACAAAATACCGCAGCCAAAATCTCAAAAAATAATCTTACGTTTTCGCAATAAAAAATATCCTATATGCAGTGGCGGATTTTCCCTAAGGGCCAATAGGCTCGGGCCTAGGGCGGCCAATCATGACAAAAATAAAATGTACGCCGCAACTAGAAACGACCCAAGTAAATATTAAAATAAAATTACACGATATGGCACAAATGTCTTCATAAATCATGGGCGAGAAAAGGGCGGCTGGTACTACACGGGCTAGGGCGGCCAAGACTTCAAATCCGCCACTGCCTATAGTTATTCTAGCTAGGATATGATTTATCAATAATTATTATTGATTATTGATGTGATACAATTAATATAAAGTAAACATGATAAATAATTACATTGCAAAACCTTATCACATGTAATAATGATTATAATTATCAATCCTGAATCGCGCTTATGAAGTTTTCTTCACGGTTAGCATATATACGATTGCTAAGTCTATACTGTTGGTGGGTGGACCCTCTGGCGTTCTCCATCGACCGACACTCTTGATGCGGCCTCGTATGGAGCCTGGTGTGTTGAAGCCTCGGACGCCTCATATACCTATAAGTAAATCGTGCCCGGGTAAGTTTGGCGTCCGAGGCGCTTAGCCAACCTCCGCTCAAGTATGAAGTAAAACGCATCATGTATTGGGCCCACGTTGAGGGCCGGCGGGTAACATGGTGGCTGATAAAGGAACACGTAGTTCTACAGCTGCATCATGTTATCAGCCTTTGGAAGATGGAGATACCCAGGGGCCCTAGATAAGCTCATTAAGCATGATAGGGCCCAACCCGCTGAAGATCACAGCGTGATCGAATAGTCCGTAAAATACTTAATTAATATACAAGTATGTAATGAAGTATACAAAAATATTTTGTTCAATGTATCCTACATGTTCAATAAATTAATTACAATATTAACGTCCGATGTTGATTACACGTGCTATACCTACATACTTGTTTAGAGCGATGATAAGTCAGCAGTAATGACGTAATATGACAAAATTTGTGGATTAATCAGTGGTAAACATCATGTAACCATATCATATAACCCACTGCAACTAGCGGTGGGTTTCGCAAGACCCGTCAGGCTGTCTTCAACCCTTAAGTTTGTAATCAAGTTCAATCAAAGCATTTAATTCTATCGATGCGATGTGGAAGCCAGTGATCTATTCCAATTACAGTCATCTTGTTCATTTGTGTAATTGGTTAAAATTTCAAAACAATGAGGCTGTAGCGTGTTGCGAAATAGATACACAGGGTTCTAAAATCAATCATATCACATGCTCAATCTTCTAGAAAATTGAAGTCTCATATAGTCAATAGGCAATAGGGTAGTTGACTGACTTATCAAATCAGCTACTTTTTAATAAATGTCAAAACGATATTTTATATGGAATTTTGTATGAAATATTACACTATGACGTCATAGTTTCACAGCATCAAATCATCTACTCTTAATGGTTCCACTGGTAATAAAAAATCATAAAAAGCATTAAATGTACGACATATTGGTTGTTTTCACGTGTTTTTATATGTTTTATGCACTTTTTATGGTCATTTATTTTTGACAGTGTCAACTACCCTATTGCACCCATTGCCCCCCCCCTCCCCTTTATTTATTCTCAAGCTGCGCAAATAAAAAAAGCCACTCCAATTTAAAAAAATATCTTTGTTGACAGCATCACACGTGGTACCAGCAGCGAATTACAAGTCCATATCAGCGGTGGGGGTTCCTAATATGTGCAAGTACTACCCTAGTTGCGTAAACCCCGCGTGCCACTTCTACCACCCTAAGCCATGTCGGTACGGGAAGAACTGCGTCAACAAGTTGGAATGCAACTTTTACCATGCGGACGCGCCCGCTAAGTGGTAATGCTACTTTAAATATAGTATTTTATTGTGTACAATATCAAAGAGTGGTTTTATTTATCACTAATAAAGTCACGCCCTTTACTCTAGTCTCCTGGGATTGGAAATCTGTCGCCAATCATCTTCAGGTGTGTTCCTCCCTTATGTTTGCTAAAAAAAAGTAATACTGTCCTAAGAATGAATTAATAAAATCAGGCTCTGACAGGTAAAACCGTGGTGAGAAAGGTAGTCTAAGATAGTTATTTAAATTGAATATTGCTCAAATAGATGACCAAATCAGTTCAATGAGATCAAATAAGTTCCAAGGTCTGGAGCAATTTGTCCCAATTGATACATGAGCGGTATTTCGGGCACCTTATTATAATTTAATAACAAAGGGAGTGAAATTAGGCTAAAATCTGCCGGTAAAAGAAAGCTTTGTATATTTTGTTATAGGTAGACACGACTTATTATTTATTCGTAAGTAGACACAGATATAATTTGATTATTACGTTCTTAGGAATAAATAAAAGTCGGACTCGCGCATTAAGAGGAGGCTATCTGCGTATGTCTCCGTCCCTTACTAAACTGACGGGTACAAGCGAGACAGGAGCGACGTAATTTTAGTAAAAATTGTTGGTTTTATGTTATTTAAAAAGAAACTAAGCCTTTTTTTAAAATGTAAGAAAACCATTCCCTTTCTAATGGATTTCATAATATATGTTAATATTTTTCAAGATATTTGTATGGCCCAAATAAGAGAAGAATACATTCTTGGTTTTAAAAAGGGGCATATTTATTATATTTAGGATTTTTTTCTGATGTTACTAATGAAAAATGCCAATTAAAAAAAAAAGACTATTCCCTGTCACATATTATTATTCTCTAGTTTAACATATATTTTTTCCAAATCTCTTGGAACAAAGATAACAGAGAAAAACGTATTTTAGAATCATCATTTCGTATAGTATCGCCTTAAGGGTTGCGTTGTTATAGCGGCATCAAAAATACACATTTTAATTTCAACTGTATTTATTACGGTTCAAGAGATATAATGATTGTTAAGGTCTAGTCTTATATTTCGGCATAGAATCATCAAAAGTAAGCAGGTACTCCTTCGGGATATTACTATATTATTTCGAAGGGTCATCGCTTTTTTTGGGGTTAGTTCCTCGAAGATTTTACTTGATCTAGCAAACGACAGTTCGATGTGTTCCTGCAGCTGCACTTCGGAGTTATATTCACTTCTTCTGGACTCGGTCATATCATGCTCGAAGTAAAAAAGAAAGTTCTTGAGCAACAAATACTGGGTCGACTGGGGTCCATCTCAAAACGAAGTGGATTATTCAAGCTACACATAATATAAATATATAAACCTATGACTTAGCTTCTAGAAGGATAGTTAATAGGTACCAAAATCATAGCTCATTACAACGTGTCCCTCTGGTAGGAACTATCAAGTAATAAAATGGGTGACTATGAAACATCCGCCATCGCACCATCCAGCTATCCTGTTACAAATCATTTGCACTCTGCTCCCGGAGGGGAACCCATCGCCTCGGTGTCAAGTGTTAAGAAAATATAAACAAGTTTTCTTTAAAACCTTCGCTTTTCATAACAGGTGAGTGAATACGTTTTAGTTTTATACGATCTTGGGTTACCGTGACGGCTAGATACCCTGGCCATAGGTCATGGGTTCGATTCCCAATCACGACTAACATTTATCTTCATGAATACAGGTTCCTATATGTTTTTTTGTCCGTGCATTCCTACTTTATGTGCATTTATCCACTGTCCAATATTACACCTACGGGTTATAGCTTTGTAAAGCTTAGGATTAAATTGCAAAGCTCTATGCTTGTCAACATAATTCTTTAATTCGGTGAACAATTAAAACCTATCTCAAGATCAATTCAATCATCGATACTACGTACCTACGTGATTACCTCAATTACGGTATGACAGGCAAATTAATTAAAAAATCGCGATTAGTAATAATTGTAATACAGATTGACTAGCATTTTAAATCATCTGAGATGACAAGACAATCATGGTGCATCTAATTAACTCGGCAAAAAAGGCAAAATTAAACTAGTGATCAAGGCCGAATAGAAATTACTACGATTACAATAAATACCACCACGTGCCGTTAGACCACGAAAACTTTAGAGCGTTCACATTATAAATCAGTATTTGATATTGTTACTAATCAATAGGTAGGTAAATGATAGCCTTATAAATAGGTAAGTACCTATATGTAGGAAGGTAGTTACATTATTATCGGTTTCACTTTTTGTAGTCTATATTTTGCTAAGAGTATACTTACAAATATAGGTAGGTACACACAGCCACAGATCAAGCTACACCTTTTTGTTGCAAAATAGCGCCTATTACAACCGCATAAGGTGCCGCAGTGTGTAGTTTGATCTGTGGCCGTGTGTACATACCTAATCATTCCTACCTATGTCAAAAACCTACTTCAGTTTTACAAAACACAATTCCTGTTAATTTGTAAGTACCTACTAACTTTTTAATATTCGGAAGCGAACATTCTCCATTTATAAGTAGGTATGCGTTGTTAGAATAAAATACGGCAAGTACCTATCTAAATCTTAACGTTTACTATTCTACCTACTACTTTACGATTTAGGTATTACAAGTGCGAATTATTCGGATTCAAGTTTAAAAAGTGTGTTTTAATAAATTTGTTTGTTTCTTTCTTTTAAAAAAAAAGTACTTAGTAGGTGCTAACTATTTTTTTTGGTAGGTTAGATAATATAAACCTAAAGCTTTGCGTTTTGATCTGGCATTGATATATTATGGAAATAATTAAAAGCTTGTGTTCAAACTTTATGTAGATTATATAATACGAAAATAAATACCTACCTACACTAAATTAACTGAGTTACAGGCAATTTGTCCTTCCTGGTACAGTTTTTTATTCTTTTTTTCAACTTCTGTACATACCGATCGTTTAGGTAGGTATTTCACGGCATAAAATTAAATCGTATTGACGTGACATGCATATCATCCGCCATATTTTTTCCTGTGTTCCAAATCTTATGTTTATTCATGTAATTTAGTTTTAATAATTAACAAAAAAGGGACCAGTTGGTTGATGGCCGGTTTCTATTTATGTACCTTAGTAGGTAGGTAGAGCAGTCGCTGACCGACTCGGAAAGCTCTGAAGCTTTCCGGGTTCCCCATATTAATGTAGGCAGTAGTCGAACCTTACCAACTTATATCTATCATAATATGTTACGTATCTGTCGCAGTGAGACTTAGCCGTCATAAAATGCCTAGGGATATACCTAATTATATACCGTGATATAGTAATATGAAAACTGTTCATAACTGTCTTACTAGGGATATAATTACGAGTACAGTCTAGTAATATAATTATCTTAGTTACTAGATTAGTCTAGTGAAATACATAATTATAATTATTATTTTTTTGAAAAACTGTTACTAATTTTAGAACAAAGAAAATAACCACTATAATTTTCTTTTGTACATTTACCAATGTACAATTAAGTAATAAATAAGCATGATATAAAAAATAGAACAGATTTATTTAGGTCCTATTCACCTAGGTCATATTTACTCGTGACATGGTTGACCATCTTAGGCAACTTCCCTGAGACTTGATCCGTTTATCACGCACGATAATCGTGGCTTCCGTATTAATAACCTTGATTCATGGTAAATCGGAAAGAGTGGATGTCACATAATCATGTCGTTGGAGTATATTAATTATATCCTTGAACATTCTTCACACACGGTTATCTGATCCTAAACTAAGCAAAGCTTGTATTTATGGAAACCAGATAACTGATATACTACTTTATTTTTGTAAATGCAAACTTATATAGATAATTACACCCAGACTCAGGACAAAAAGACACATGTTCATGCACACAAATGTTTGTCCTGAATGGGAATCGAACCCACGACCAGCGGCGCGATAGGTGGTGTCTTAACCAACTATGCGCCAAATGGCCTGTCTATTAAAAACCGGACAAGTGCGAGTCTGACTTGCGTTTCTTAATATGTTGCATTCAATAACATAGACTTTTATAGGTTTTTCTGTAATCCTGTAATCGATAAATAAAGAAAAAAACCTATTCAAACTTTTTCATACGTTTTGACCGAACAAGATAGTTGTTTTGTATGAAAAGTTAGTTTTTTTTTTTTCGAGTTTTTAGGGTTGGTCCTAAGAAAAGTTCCATAAAATGTGTTCAAATATAAGTAGGTAGGTACCTAAAATATCGCTAGTTCATGACCGGACACACGGTATTATATTATGAAATAATATCTTTTATTAGTATTGTAATGTAAATGTTAGTAAAACAAAAACACTACATCATAGTGCGACCGTGTGGTACTTGTCCGCGGAAGCCAATAAGAAAAACTGGGGGGTGACTTAATATTCATACCTATGAGTCAAAATCCGTCCAGGATTTTTTCTACTTTATTTGCTATGCCTATGTTATTTAGAGCTAAATTATGAAAACAAAATTCTAACCTAATTTTATAGGTAACTCAAATACTCAATTACGTAACGATATCCTTACAATTGTCGACCCAATTTCCTAATTACGTACCGCGTGTTGAGTTAGCGTGTCAGATTTCCCTTTTAGCTGATTGTGAACCAATGAATCAGTCAGTACTTAGTACCTAAATAAAACAACCATTTACATCTTGAAGAATTACTCCACTGTAAGTTCTAACAAAAGAAAAATAAAATAATAATAGGAAATTTAATCTCCTGGGAATCTTTAGGCATGAGGTACCAACATAAATAACTTCTCAAAAATGTGAAGGTCTGGAAGGATTTATTAAAATAGGTAGCAGGTATCTTCACGCCTAAGTGGCGACCTAACCTACCACCCTCAAGTTAAAATCTGCCGCCAAATACTAGGTGTGTCCCAGTCTCCGACCAGAAAGTGTGTGGCTTACGAGTTTGTACGAGTCTACAATTTTTTTTTAAATAAACAATAAAACATATTCATATAATAAATTCAATATTATAAATAGATCACAATATTATAATAAAGCGTGTAATATTAATAATAAGACATTGTACCTAACAATTCGAGAGGGAAATAAAACTCAAATGTCAAGAACATAGCTCGTAAGTAATCCAGACACGCTTTTAGCATACCTGTAGATAGCATGAATGTCACAGTTTATTAGCTAGTTATCGATAACAGTATTTATTGTCCTCCAATAATTACTTAAACTTGAGAATTAATGTTCACGTATATTATTACACGGCGGCCGTTCTTATAATTTGCCAAATCGTGATATTCCTAACCTACTCTATCAGCAAATCATGATATTCCTTTTTTTATCAAGGGGAAATCCTCATAGGATACCCAGCCACCCGGGGGGAGCAGCCAGGTTATACCGAAGTCGTACCGGCTAAAACCCCACGGTGGTCTGGTCGCCAACTGCGATGTAGAGGGTTCTCGTACAGAACGCGTACTCACTTGCTCTCCACGCGCGACGCTCTAAAGTGTGATACTTCCCACCAGCAGGCTCGCTGTGCAATCGCACGATGTTTCGTTACCACAACGACCCATCGTCCTCCTTGGGATCGCTTCTGGACGCTCGGGGCCCCCGTCCCGATTGCCCACGACCCGAATGGACTCCGTTTAGTCGCGTTTTATTTATGACAGGCAGGGGAACACCGTAGCTGCTATTCTAAGCCCAAGCTACTGGGCAGGAGGGCCGTAACGAGGCACGACTGCGACATCGTCGTCTCCGGGCGGGATCGGTCCTCACCCGATCCCGCAGGCTGATTACGTTACTTGCAAAAGCCAAGCAAAAGCAAAAAATTAGCAATATTTGCTGATATATCGCAAAATCGTATTATGTATCGGCGATAATTTAACCATAGCAAACATGTACTAGTGCTGCCTCTATGGGACAATTGGTAAACTAAAATGTGCATTCATCTGTGGTTAACTATTTAGGCTTACAATGTTTTGGTATTACGAAACGTTTTTGACAGCAGCGCGATAGCAAAAAGCAAGCATTTTTATCTGTCAAATTGCGAAGACCTTTTCATTGATTGTTTTGATCGATCGCAAATCACTGTTCGATTGCTCCCTACATTTTAATGAAATTGTCTTGATTTTTGTTCATTAGTTCGTACTGAACAATATCGTAACATTATAAAAAATAAGTGAAGTGTGTTAGAGGGGATTGTTTTCATTGTTTTAACAGTTGTAGACATAACCAATAACCATGGCTCGTTCTGTTCTGTTATTGTGTGGAATAGAGATTCAGGACAGGAAGAATGATAACCTGACAAGGAGAAACTGTTTGGTTGCTTGGTAAGTAGTTCACCATCCTTAAACTTTTAACCATTAACACATTCTGCTCATTCTTGTTTGAACAATGTCACATGATATTAGATTTATTCAAATTTACTTTACAGGGCATTCTGAATATCCACTGAGGCCATGGCTTCTAACGCCAATTGTAAACGCTCAACCTGGAAGTCCAGATGTACATTCTACAAATATTCACTGCCTCACTAGAAACACTGTGGAACGCTGCATTGGTGTTTTAAAAACATGTTGGAGGTGTTTACTGGCACATAGAGTTTTGCACTATGATCACTATACTGTTGGAAAAATTGTAAATGCATGTGCTGTCTTGCACAATATCTGCAACAGCTATCGGCTGCCTATACAACAGTTGCAAAGTGTGGATAGTGGGCAAGATCATCATCAACAGATCCCAACACAAGTGCAAGACAAAGGTCCAGCTGATGAACTACAGCTCCTTGCTAGTGGGGGACATCAACGGCACCGTATTGTAAACAGATTATGGTCAGCAAGATTGTAATGTTAATGAAGAACAACAGTAGACTATTGTTTAATTTTAGAGATTTTATATTGGAGGTTAGTTTATTATACTAGTGTTAAATAGTGAGAATTAGCAGCATAATATTTTGTGTAAAAATGCATACTAGTTTGATTTTAAAATAATACTTTTATGATTTGAGAAAGTAACAGGTATAACCCTGAATACTATCAAATACTGTATTATTAATAGTATATAATTTATAGGTTATTATGTAAGGAATAGGCTAAGGTAGCCTGACATTAAAGGGATTATTATAATAGTTAATACAATAATGTTTTAATTGGATTGATACATACTATATATATCAATAACTAATTGCTATTATAAACATAATTTGTGTTCAAGAATACTTCATTCTAGGGAATGGTTGTAGGTGGAATTATTTGTTAAATATCATAAATTTTTAGATTTAGAATGTTTACTACTGTAAAATAAATTATATATGATGTTAATTCTTAATTCTGTCAATAATAAATGTATATCTTTGTGCCAAATCTAGACTTAATTTCAGTAAATAACTAGATTACTGTACATTATAAAAATAATGGCTTCTAAATGACTAGTGTTGTCACACCAATTTGTCCTGGTACCTACCGCAGTTGTTTGTATGTACTGAATAGGAATTTGTATGTATACTAGTGATTATGGTACTCTAAATGTGGGTTAAAATAAACACAAGATAATTGCAATTTTATATTAAATACCTAGTTTTTTTATTTAACATTGACATAACAATCAACCTATACTTAACTTTATTTAATTAAGGAATTATTTATATGTTTATATAACTATTTAATACTAACCTACTTACTATCTAAAATAAAACAAACTACCTAAATAAATTTCTTATTATTGATTATTCTGCCTCTGGTTGAGTAATTCATGCACAAGAGCAATAATGTTCTCATTTTGTATCCGCATTGATTCTACTATCACATGGATGGATTCTTTCATAACAGTAGCAGCTTGGGCCAGTCTACCCTCAATTTCCACCCTTTTTTTCTTCTAAATTCATTACCCATTCAGGGTCAATTCTGGGTCTCTGAGCTCCTGAAATAAATAATTATGTTTTATGATTATTATCAACAATTTTTTTAAATAAAATATTTAAAGTTAAATTCTTAAAAAATATGCATAGTTTACTTACTAGTAGTATTGAGTATATTAGACCTAGGTCTGAGGCGAGGGCAGTTGACAGCTGGCCGACACATGGGACTTCCTACTCCTGTAAAATCATACTTTATTTAAAATTATACATCTTAAATATTTTTATTAAAAACTGTGTATATATTTTATGTGTCAGGATCTCTCACCAAAAGCATATTTTATGGGTATATTCCAATGTTAATATTTCAACATTTATTAAAAACTAGTTGTCCACTGCGGTTTCACCCGCTTTACCAGGATAAAATGTAGCCGATTGCCTTATCCATATCAGACAGTTATATTAATTTCATTAGATAATCATAACATAACACCCAGGCACAATGCAAACAAACATATTCAGGTACTAATGTTTGTTCTGGATGGGAATCAAACCCACAATTAGATTATAGGTATCTTAACCAACCATGCTAACTGCCCTGCCAAATGGAGAATATTATGGTGAAAAGAATGTGTTGAAACATTTACCTAACTACTTCATACAATACTGAGTTATTGTATGAAACAACTTTTCTACAGACTGATTAAAATATGCATAGAAGATATTTGACATACTTGTTTGTGATGGCCCAGGCTCTTGCTGTTGTATTCCAGTTGATTGAGATCTATCTACAATTTTTATTGTAAACTTTAACTTTTACAGTTAACCTCTTACTTACGTTTGTGATGATATTGATATCCAAGACCCAAATGAAAGAAACACTTCAACTTCGACCACTTAAACATATTGGAAGGGACGCCACGCAATTTTTTGTGGAATTTGAATCATATTTGAAAAGATTTTAACTTGTAAACAAAAAAGTCTACACAAACAACACCATCTGTTTGACATAAAATTGTTACCAGTTATTGCTACTAAATCGCTATTGGCGCTAGTGTCGAAGCGATAAGTGCATTCCAACAAACGGCGATCGATAAACAAACGATCTCTTACGTAATTCGATTATTATTGACGTGTAGCCATCGATGGCGTGATAGCTGCGCGATATTTGCTTATTGCTAATTTTTACGTAATTAGACTGCCGCTCAGCAGCCAGCTTCTGCACCATTACGGTTGCGAAGAAGGAGGCTGCGACCTTCCACAAATTATGATATTCCTAACCTAACCTATATCAAGATTTTGCGAATTATACGATCGATCACCAACAATATATGTCATGACATCTGGACTGCTTATTTATATTTGTCACGTAACAGATTTATTATATGATATTCAATAAATATTAAATTTACATTCGTCAAAATGCACTCAAATGTCAACAATATTAATAAAGTTGAGCTGCTTATACACTGCAGTGCAATGCTACACGTGCAGTCATTGAACGTGTCAGTATCATCAGAGTAAATAGGTCAACTCTTTCGACAACTTTCCAGTCCACTACCAAAGTGACAAATACATGTATTGTCAAGGACAGCGATTGCGCTGTCAGTTTTCAATTATGAATTACGAATGCTTAATATGTCCTATTTCCTCATGAGTGATTGACAATACTTGCCTGGCGTCGGTAGTTACATATGTGGGTAAAACCTGGTTACAATGCCAAAATTTAAAATAGGATTTTAATACGTCCGTTTATCACGTTTGGAGTTTGAAAAAAATACTGGTATTCTCTAGGCAGACTACTTGGGCAATATATGAATTTAAATAAGGACAAATGGCGAACAATTTAAATTCAAAGGCAATTACCGGTACAAGTCAACTCCACTAATAAAGTAACGGTTGTATTATTCATTGTTGAACTAATTAAATCGGTAGGTAGGTACCAGGAAATAGAGATTTGCATTTTTCACCTTTAGGACCGAAGAAGGGCTGTTGTTCGCTGGGGAAGAAAAGACTACAAACGTACCCACGTACGCGCCGATTGAGACGGGCACTTAGTAGGTAAATAGATTAGGTATCCAGTTATATACTTAATGTTAGGTAGGACTATTCATAATGGAATAACAATCCCGGTTAGCAATACAGATCTCACGCTATGCGATGATAGGTCGCGGGTTGGAATCCTACAAAGCTTGAATATTCGGTGAAGGAACATCGTAAGAAAACTATAGTACCTACCTACGGTCTTTGTAGTAGATAGATACCCGCCTAGAACCTTCCGTTGTATTCCGACAGCGCACTTGAGAGCCAGTTGTCTTCTAAACTGAATGTACTTACCACTATGATAGGCCACATCATTACTGACCAAGAGATCGTGGGCAAACTCCTGGCAATGTATGATGAATCGTCCTTTAGATCTCATAATAAGTGTAGGTACTATATTATGGTATAATTGCGATTAAGGAGATTAATCTAATATGCGTATTTAATTGATTTATCAAACAAACAATTGCACAGCGATCGAGTTACATTCCATCATAAATTCATGTGCGTGTGCGCGTTGTCAAGGTTTGATTGATCTAGGGTTATCTCATACGGCATTTGTGAATATTTGATCTTTCCGGTAAAAATCATTTGTGCATTATTTTGCTAGGAAAAATTATTGTGCAGTAAATGAAAAGTAACGGGACACCTTTGATAAACGTAAGCTAAAAGTGATTTAAGTAAAACAGGTAGGCTGAAAAAAAAATGTTGTATTCAAAATAACTAATATAATTCATACATAAATATACTTGTATGCTTTGTCCGAATAATATAAAGAATATATAGTTTACAAAATTTGAGACCGTAGGTATACTTTCACTTTAAAAAAAACTGCAATGACGAAAACATAAAAAGGATTGAATATAAATAATGCCAAAAACTATTTCATTAAATACAAAATTTAATATATTATTATTTAATTGCTTTCTCAAAATACAATAACTTTCAAACTTATTTATATAGGGAACCTAGCAATGGAGTTGAAAAATTTCTGACAACCCTAACAGTCTGACAGTTTCAAGATCAAGGGTTTTCACTCGGTGCTTTAATGACATTAATTGTAACTGATAACCGCAAAGCAGCCTCAACCTTTAAGTTATAATTTTAATCCTACTTAATTACCCTTTTGTATCAATAATACTGCTGAAAAATAAATTAAAACATGTATTTCGGAAAATCCTTTCTGGCTTGAACAGGCTGTAGTATAAGTCACTGAACTTATTTCAATAACCAGCTGGTTGTATTGTAGAAACAATAAATTTAATGTTTTCGTTTTGTTTAATTAATTTTGAATAATCATCACTAGGTATAACCTACTAATATTATAAACGTAAATTTGTATGTATGTATGTTTGTTGCTCTTTCACGCAAAAACTACTGAACGGATTTGGATGAAACTTGGCACATAGATAGATCATACCTTGGAATAACGTATAGGCTTTTATCCCGGGAACGCGGGTGAAACCGTGGGGGACAGCTAGTTAAAAATAGATGTAAAAGACTGGATTTAGACATTATACCTACTTTGGAATCTATATCACTACATAGTATAAAACAATGTCGCTTCCCGCTGTCTGTCTGTCCCTATGTATGCTTAGATCTTTAAAGCTACGGATTTTGATGCGGTTTTTTTAATAGATAAAGTGATGTGAGGTTTATATATATAATACATACATATTATAGTACAGAAAAGCAGAGAATTCAAAGATTTGTACACCCGTGCGAAGCTGGGGCGGGCAGCTAGTCTATACTATAATAAAGCTGAAAAGTTTGTTTATTTGAACGCGCTAATCTCCGGAGCTAAAACTGCTGCTCAAACAATATTGCTATGCAATTCATATCTGGAATTTACAACAGATTATGGTGTAATTTGTCTAAATTGTAAATTGATTGATTAAAATGATTTGCATTTTCACCAAAAAAAAATAAAAAAAAACATTTGGTTTTGCTGTAAATTCGAAATATGAACTGCATAGCAATTTTGCTTGTGCTTCCTTTTTAGACCCTTGGTTCGATTAAAAAAAATATTCCCTAATAAGAAGCTACACTATCCCCGAAGGTTACTTTTGTACCCCGGGAACGCGAGTAAAATCGCGGGTAACAGCTAGTTATTAATAAAATCGGTATAAAATAAGTCCCTCAGTAATGCGGGTAAAACTGTATAGAGTGGACTAGTTCATAATACCTTTTACATATAAATTAAGTAGGTAGGTACGTATCTATCTCTAAAAAAATTAGATACATACCTATCTAAATTGATTTTAAATTAGCTTTCACAAGCAAATGTATACATATTATATTATGTTGTTGTACTATTATTAAGCATTGTAGCAAAAACAATAAAAAATATGAGATAATAAAATGTTTCTATAATTGCCTGCAAATTATACCAATGAAAACGATATTTTTAATCATATCAATTTACCTGGCTCGCTGTACACTTGCTTCCTTACATATTGGTTCATTCAAACTTGATTAATGCACAACATTTATAAAATGGTCTAATTAATTGTGCCCACAATCTCAACACCTCATCAATCTAACATTAAATTGATACAAATATATATTCATGATATAAAGTAAAATGGAATGTATAAATTACTTATTATAATGCAATGATGCAAATTCTTGTATATATTTAACTGACTTAAAAATCAAGGATATTTAGTAAGAACATAACAAATATGAACAGTTTTTTTTTATGAATTGTTATAATCTGACCATGAACATACTATGACGGAATTCCTCAAAGATAATAAAGAGCACGAATAACGCAATTGATATATGATTATTAAAATCGACGATAATTAATAATCATCGATGGTTATTAATAATATGCATTGGTACCTAACAAGGGTCAGTCACAAACAAGAGCGTAGAAAAATAACTAAATACCTAATAACCAATAATATATCTAAGGTAAATGCTGCATGAGCAATGGGACAGGTTACGTTAAAAAAAAATTACGTACATAAAAGTATCCGAGGAGGTTCTTCTCGTGTCCGTACAGAATTTTCAGTAGGTACAACTTTTAAACAATCATATAAATTGTATTTTTTTATAATATCTACTAACAATTTTTGTATTTTATCGTTTACCAAACACGAGAAGTAGTAAGTACCATAAAAAAAAACTAAATTTTTAATTAAAAAAAATGTTTTATGATATAAAGAGAGCTTTAAGCTCTCAGTAAACAGAGCACGAGGGGGTTGTTCATAGCGCTCAGCGATGCATACACGTGCAACGTTGATGAATACGAGCTCAGAATACACTGATCTACGAATACTTACCTGTAAATAAGTTTTCTTTTAATTAAGCTAATAAAATCAATGTTATAAATTCGAAAATATATTTTATCCCTGGATTAACATATTTATCCGACAAGATAGTCCTGGCTCTTTCTGTTAAATAACGTAAGAAAGTGAGGGACTTATTTAAAACCTGGGTTTTACTAGACTTGCTTTAAACGTATTATGGGGGAAGGAATATATCATCAGCTGGCTATGTACCTACTTACTATTTTAAAAGCCAGCTCTTCATTCTCCACAGAAATAAGTGGTGTATCCTTGTTTTCGGTCTTCACCCAGCAAATCGACGTGATATTTTCATTCAAATAGTTTATGGGCAAAGTGTGATATAAACACGGGATAAGAGACCCGGAAAAGTTAGTTGTTGTTGTAAATAATTTTGAAAGTAAACCTTACAGAATACTGCAGCGTTATTTGCTGCGTGTGAGTGCTTTTTACTTTAGGGCGGGAGAGTCGGTAACACATGGGTGCACATGTCCTGCAAGCTCCTTTAGGCTACGATAACTGCTTACCATCAAGCGAGTGCGCTTGTTTGTCTCACCTTTAGACTAAAAGAACACATAATTGTAATTAACTCACCTGTTACTCATTAAATTAATTAGTGACAACATAGGAATGTACATTATGTAGGTACCTAATTGCGGCAGTAAATATTATTTAAGCAGACAGATAAATTAATCAAACTTAATCGATTATTTCCTGTGTTCATAATTAAGTACCTATTCGGAAACAGAGTTAGGTTTTAAAACTTTGTATGTCAGAATTTTAATTTTATTTGTTGATTAATTACTATTATCATAACT
Organism: Tethea ocularis; assembly: GCA_963555595.1. Classification (NCBI taxonomy): domain Eukaryota; kingdom Metazoa; phylum Arthropoda; class Insecta; order Lepidoptera; family Drepanidae; genus Tethea; species Tethea ocularis. The sequence goes on along the minus strand of OY741972.1, from coordinate 3,524,855 downwards.
AAAAGACCTTACATGGGGGGCACTTATTTGTATAACAAGTTAATCTACAAAAGCAAGCCTCTGGCAATAGTATAATGCGTTTATTATATGTAGAAGGATAACTTGATAATAAATAATAGAAAATAACAAATAATTAGTGAAGTAACCTACAAACAAACAAGGTTGTTATAATAATTAGAATCTATGCTATAATATTTAATTCGTATTACGTGTAACTTTTTTCCTCTACAAAGTAAATAATAAGTCTCTTAAGCATATATCCTGAGGTTATGGTTAACCGAGAGATATAATTTTTTCAAAGAGTATCCTATTTGTTGATTTTATTTATTTATTTTGGCAACAGTTATTCTTACATTTCATTTCACCCGTGATGAAGTTATAGGTAAATACTCATATTATTCAGGTGAAGTTACTCTTAGTAAGTACCTAAAGACGCGTGAACTTGATGGAAATCCAGGTCACACATGTGCCTGCATAAACTAGATTATTTTTTATATATCCTAAATCTTACCACTATTATAAACGTGATAGTTTGTTAGGATTTGAGGATGTGATTTTGTTTCTCGTTCACGCAAAACATACTGAACGAATTTTGATGAAATTTGGCAAATAGGCTACATTATATCTCGGGTCGCGGATGATATCACGGGGGACAACTATTATGAATATATTAATTTATATTTATAAGAAGATAATTTGTATTCTAGAAATACGAAATTTAGATACATTTGTTATGTCTACCCCTTTATAGGTGATCACGGATGAAACCGCGGGGCGGAAAGCTAGTGTATTTATAAATATATATCTAAATTCTTCAGTTTCTCCACTGTAAAAGCTTTGCTTAGTTTTGTAACTGCTGGCCGTGTTTGAAAAATTTTGCGTATTATAAAAAATGTTTTTACCACAAAAAAAACATTAATAATGTATGAACTCAATGATCAAGCAGGAAGCAAACAATGACATCGACTTATAATCATTACAATTTATTCTTTTATATTATAAGGTAGCTATAATATATCATTATACACACTTCCTTTAGATTCTCGTACCTACTGCGGAAGTAATGTCGATAACCAACCTTTGTCTATCAATAAATGACTATTAGTAAAATAATTGCTACGACATGTTAAACTAAACTTTAAGTTACTTATTCAACATGTAATCTGTTAATTAAATTAGCAACTTAATTGATTTAATATCCCCAAATTAGCATAGGGCCGAGCTACGTCGAGTATCACTAAGGCCCCCCGCGCACTATGCAGCCTGGCTGCGCAGCCAGGCCGCAGCAGCCAGAATATTTGCGCAGCCAGATAAAGCAGCTTTTCGGTATATTCTGTATCGAAAGTCATTTTTTGTTCGAAAGTTCGGAACCCAAAATACGTCTGGCTGCAACAACTAGTACGCGGAGACCGACGGCAGCAACATACATTCTACTACACACGCTCTGGCTGCGCGCAGCCAGCTGGCTGCCGTGCAGACAGGCGCGTTGTTATGGCTGCCGTGCAGACAGGCGCATTGTTATGGCTGCCGCAGCCGGGAATTCGTGGCTGCCTAGTGCGCGGGGGGCCTAATCCACAGGGTAAATATGTCAGTTTGACAGATTTTCTATACAAGTTCTGTAATCTGTTTGTGCCAAATCGCGGAAGCGTGCCAAGAAAACTGGCATCTTTGGCATGTTGAATGGTAATGGTAATACTTTGAGGCAAGTATGTGCCAGCCTTCTTGTCATAGGGTTATCTTGTCTGTAGACATAGTAGAGAGTATTTAAGAGGTAGGTATAGTTTATTTGTTAGTTTATAAGAGGTAATCTTCGGAACTACTGAACCGATTCTGAAAATTCTTTCACTCATAGCAAATATATTAAGGGTTATATCGAGATCGCGGGTAGAATCACGGGACACAACTAGTTACTAATACGGTGACATATATTTTTTCTACAGTAGGTAATATAAAATATTGGTAATAGAAAATTTAATCAATAACCTCATATTTTTCTAATTAAACCTAATCATTAACTCTTCAGCTTTATTATTAGTATAGATAGATAGATTACTTTAGTGTGACAATCTGAAATAATATTTTAATTATATATGATTTCGCCTTTTTACAACGCTGAACTTATATGTATGATTGCAAAAACGAAATGTCCATTGCATCCATGGAAAAGTTTTTAAAATATATTTCCTAATTCGTCGTTTCATGTAATTATGCAGTTTACATAACACATCGTATTTCCAAAAAATTCTCTCGTAGACCGTAGCAACGTAGACCTCTACAACTTGCTACGAATATTCGTAGCTCCATGACGTAATTTTAAACGGGAGACGAAAGGGGTGGGGACTCCATTTGCAACGTGAAAGCGGGCTCCGGCTTAGATACAAACGAGCTCTACAAATATAACCTTCTCTCTATTTATCTGTTTTGTTTGAACAAAAGCTAACAGGGAAAATGCATTTTCTAATAGAAAACTATTTAAAAGTGCTCTTGCAAAAGGTCACCGTTTTCAATACTTGATTAGATTCTGGTGATTTATATGATAAGATAAAGATGCGGCTGGTGCGGAAAATTCCAAATTAAAAATATACGCTTCTATTTTCTCGAACATTATTTTCAAAACTAATTGAGGTCGCAGGTGACCGGCGGGCGGGAAGCTTTTTCCGCCAACGCGTTAGCTTGGCCATCCAAAGAGAACCGTTCTGGGAACCTTGCCGTTTTTCGTCAGCAGCGGCTACCTCGAGGATTTTTTTTATTATGTAGTTTGTATATTTGTTGTAAATATTGTTTGTTAAAAATAAACTAATTCTAAAAAAAAAATACTTTAATGCACACTAGATAATGAAACAAGAAAGGAAAGAGAAGAAGAAGTAATAATAGAAGAAATTATACAAATGCGCGATTTCTTCTAGTTAACAAGAAATGTTGATTTATCTTCCGTGATAATAATTACCATTTGACCTACCACTTGAGTTAATTTGTAATAAAAATACCTAGCAGTAAACAAAGTTCTAATTTAGTAATTATTTGTGTAATTATATAGAATGCTTGACTATTTCTTTGTAATTGCAGTAACCTTATTTTGAATGGTTATTTACCACGACTTCTTTGAGATTATTGACCTAATTTTTTTGGTAGATAAACAGCCAAAGAAAATCTAAGACTATTTTTTACGTAAGAAGAAACATTTAATTCACATGACATTTCAATAAATATAAAGTAAAAAGCTAAGGTGATAAAATTATGATGTTATCACGTACTATACTTAAATTAGTTCAAACTGGAAAACCCAACAAACCAAATCAATGACTCGGAAATATTAACTTTTTATCGTTCTGTATTCTTCCATGAAACCGTCACAACCTCTAGGTCATTGGAGACATTTTTAATAATAGCAACACTGAGTAATAATGATTAAAGGATAATCGTACACAGCTAACCGCAAAATACGTTGAATAATCACGATAGGTATAAAATAGATTTCAATCAGTTATATAACACTTAACTATCGCTTTGTAATGACTCCTTTAATTTTGGTTAGTATACGGATATGTTTAATTACAAATTATCCTTTGTTAGTTAATGTAATTAGTCTCTAAATTGTACCGTACGTTTCTTGAGATATTTATGGATTCGAGCCACGCGACGCGATTCTCAAGGCAAATAAAACTGGTCAAGTGCGAGCTGAACTAACTTGGAGAGGATTTTCGGTTAGGTTTTTCTTTAACCAGTTTCACTGGTTGTGGTTGTGAAAGGGGGGAGATGCTCGATATTTGTATATTTTCTATAAATTTTAAAACTATATACAATATCCGTGATTGGTTAATTTTTCAATTTTCTTCATTCAGTGGTTCTAAAAAGGCCGCTTAAAATTCGGGAATTTTAGGATTCCTATTTTTCATCAGTTGTGATATAATATAATAGCTAGTAAATGGGATTCGATAAGAGATTGCTGAAAATCTATCGACTAGGAAGACGATTTAAAAAATATTATTCACACGAACAATATTTATTTGATCCTTCGCTAAATCTGATACTTTCGAAAACAAGATTTGAACCATCTTGATTATTGATAGAGTAAGCATAAAATTTTAAAAACGATAGAATAAGCCCTATAATAGCACAAACCCAGGATTCTTAGAGGAGAAAAGATCCCATTTACAAGGACAAATTGCAGATTGACCTTCATAAGTTTTAATTAATTAATCGTCACTGGGTAGAAGACACTGTGAATTATATAGATTTTTAAGGAAAGTTAATTTACCATATTCAAAAGAAAAAATGAGAATCAAAATAAGAAAATAGGTCAAAAAAATATCCCACCAAGCTTCTGACACAGAATCTGATAAAAGGATTGCACTAAGTACTACACAATTCTAAATGTGCATAATAAAGACCTATTAGATCTTAGTTCGCCAAGTTTCGGCTATGCATGTCTCGAAGTAATGGCAGCTTCTGCTTCAAATAGAACTAGCTATATTTGCTTTACCGAGAATCCTTCTACAATTTCCACAATTTCCTCTAAAGTCCCCACTATCCTCACTAACAATGTTATCTCCCTACAACGCACAATGCTACTGAAGATGGAATAAAGATTTATTCAGATATTACTATATGAATGTCCAGTACTAGAATCATCATTGTTTAATTTCTTTAATAATTCCTTCTTTAATCCAGTTCATTAAAACAGCGAGTATTTTAGTATTCTTAGCTGTGTAAGTCGAGCTGTAGTAAAAACAAACGTTTTAGTGAACTAAAATATATTTTTTTTAATGTTTCTGATGCACATTTCCAAGGTTATCCTTGCAACTAAACGTAGTTAGACGAATCTTCAAAATTTGATATAGGAATCAATTTTGAAGATTCGTCAGTCCTACATGCCAGGGCATGTGACATGTTACAAAATTAAGATTTTTTGCTTCCTTAAAAAGTTACCTACCTCCCAGTGTTTTCAAAAATCTTAGATAAAGAGAAGATATTTATATTTGTGGAACCCTGACGGTCCAAACGAGCTAAGTCACAACCGCCAGCAGATTATCGTCAACGCGTACTTGCTCGTCTCGTAAACAATGAACCTAAAACATCACATCCATACTAATTTCTCAAGTATCACCAGAACAGTCTTAAATAAAAATGCTTAGACTTTGCAATTGAGACATTAGTTCACCTTGTCCTAATTGAAGTAAATACATTACAAGAATAATTGCTGTCTAAACTACTTAAATTTACATTAAACAGTTTATGCAATTGTTTTTTGTATACAGTACCACCAAAGAGATTATGTGTGACTAATTGTAAGTTTCGTTGACCTATCGGTTTTAAATTTAACTTATTTATAAGATGAATGATTAGCTCAGCTTCATGCATCTGTAGAAAATACCATAGTTTTCAATTATTAAATTGATAGAAAATTAGTCACTTTCCAAATTTATATGAGATCTATGGCCGGTTTTTATGGTGGTCTTCTGGTACCTAAGGTTGACCAAATTCAAGGAGATGAGAAGAAGCATAAAAGCATACTTATCTTGTGTTATTCCCATCGACCCAAATGCCAGTATGTATTTTTGTTATAATTTTATCATACAAGGAATTGTATTATTACTTTCTGTATACATTTCATTTGAGAAAGTAACAATTGTATTGTAATAGTTAACTCAAATAGTGTTGTGTCTTCATCTTCATCAAAAACGTCTACATCATTCTCAAAAAGAACTTCACCATATTGTTTATTAGTAGTACTTTATTTTGGGCTATAAAATCTTCATATATTTTGTAAAGCTTTTTTAGGCAAGTAATTGTTCTAATTTTTAAGCACATTATGCTAAATCTACGCGACCTTTCTTTCAGCCTTCGCACGCTCCATATTTGACGATCACTAGATGTCATAGTTCTAGGTTCTTAAGACACATGAAGTCCAAGTTCAGTCCATTTCTATGGTTTCATAATTTAAAAAGAATCATGTCCAAAAACAACTGTCGAGGCCACGATTCCGTGAGAGTCTCGCCGATTTGCTCACACATCAGAATCTTTTATTGAGGTCTCGGGAGACAGGCGGACGATTAACCTTTTGCGCCAACCCATCGCCAAGCTTGGCCATCCTAGGAGTAAATGCTGCTAACCTGTTGGGAACCATGCTGATAATCGGCAGTATAGCTGCTGCCTCGAAGAAATTGTATACTATACTTACATACTACTGTATATACTTGATTGATTTCGTTGTAAATAAATAGGTGATTAAAAACATTTTTTTCATTTACCTACACACTTTTGCTACCAGCAAAATGACATCATTTTTAAATCCATGAATAATGAACCCATTATACATGGATTTCAAAATTATATATGCTATCGAACACAACTGAAGTGGATATATTGTTTTGGAAGGCAACATTGAACGTAGCGTTCAGCTTGTATTATTTCTTGAATAAATTAAAACTATTTTTGCGGGCTAATTATTGTTCCTTTTAGCGCACGATTTCGTATCTAGCTAAAATAAGAACCAAGCGCTATAAATGATTAATATGCATGAAGACAATTCCGGGAAGTAATTCCATTACCATTTCAATTTGTAGCCTAGTAGATAACTACAATGTTTAACGCAATACTACCTTTCTTAATGTATTTTTCACCCACTTATACATCGCGTCTAATCTTTGGATTTATGCATCGCCGTTTTTTTTTTAACACGCAACAGTAGTGTCGATTAAAACGTCTCACACTATTTTCTTTACATATTTATCTACTCTCATATCGTAATGTTCTAATTATGAAATCAAAAAAAGCACTTTAATGACCCACTTTATGCACACCCGTATGTAATGAAATTAAAAATAGTAGTTTATGATACTGTTGCATAATAGGGGTTATTAAAATACGAGTGTGAGTTTAAGACATCAGTACTAAACAATTATAATTTTAGGTGCAAATTTACTTTGTCTGTGGTCGCGTATGCGGTAGAGATCGCAACTTAGGAGTTTTTCTCCACACGGATTTGGGCGCCATGATGATAAATGTTTGTTTATTTTATTGATTTATTGCATACACATTTTATTTTGGTCAAAAATGACTGAAAAATAGCAGTGATACTAAGGTGAAATAAACTTGGATCTGAAATTGTGGAGGCGGCAATGGAAATGACGAATAGTCGATACCCGTAAGTCATGAAAACCTATGACAAAATATTATCAATTTTTTACCTTTAAATTACATTATTAGATGAGTTTAGATAAAGTACTGTATGATACTGCACATAATTAGGTATTAAAAACTCGTGTGATACTATTAAGAACCGAGCCGTAGGCGAGGTTCACTGCGAGGAAACTCACACTCGTATTTTAATAACCCCTATTATACAACAGTATCATAAACTACTATTATATCGTACTTAAGGGGTACAATTTTGTTAACGTTATTTTTTTTTTAAGTTATCAAACTAGTTTATCAAATCGTTGAATAAATAAAAAACACCTTGAAAGCTTAAAAAACATTGTCATAAAATAGGTAGGTACCCAAGCCTGCGATGGTTGTCTCCTGACAAAATTAAGTAAGTAGCTAGTAATTTCGGTCTAATTAATGAAAAAAATATTTATATAATAGGCTAGTTTACAGTGTCAAAAATAAATGACCAAACACTAACCAATGTATAAAACATCTAAAAACACGTGAAAACATCAAATATGTTGTACATTTAATGCTTTTTATGATTTTTAATTACCAGTGGAACCACTAAGAGTAGATCATTTGATGCTGTGAAACTATGACGTCATTAGGTTAGTATTTCATACAAAATTCCATATAAACTATCGTTTTGACATTTATTAAAAAGTAGCTGATTTGAAATGTCAGTAAACTACCCTATTCTAATGCGTATATTTTCAGTTTGTTTTTCTATTATTTCTAGAGTTAACTTACAAATTCTGTGTTAATTATGTGAATTAATAGTAGTGTTGATACTTATCTACCGTAACTAGATATTTTAATGGTAATTTTAAACATATTTAGAGCTACGTCACGCTACGTGAATTGACAGTGTTATTTTGCGTGGTAAAAACAAAAATGTCTTATCTACTGAAACTGATAGCCTCGCAGAAATGTATTAATTCTCCAGATAACTTCTGCTGCATGTGTAAGTTGTGTGATAAAAGAACAAAAATAAATTTATTTCACAAATTAGAGATTGTAAAGTTAATTAAAAAGCCGAGATTAAGATGGGTAGCCCAAAAAATCTTCAACTTGTGAATTAACGTTAACTTCGCAAATGGTCAAAAGGAGAAAAACCGATGATTTTAATGAATTTACAAAATCATATCGACGATTGTTACTTTTGCTGGTCAAACATAATAGGGCTAAAATTAAACAGAGCTAACAATAGGGCAGGGATATGGTGATAATTAAGGTAATGTAAAACATATATATGTAGGAAGGTGGAACGTTGACGGATTCGGACGGAACGAACGATTGCTGGATGTTGAAACATAAAAGAATTGTAAGCACAGTATAGGAGAAAAATATTGAACAAGACTTTTGAAGAAAGAAGAAAAAGTATATAAGAAAAAGTTTTTAAATAAATATTTAGTTTTATATATCTACATCACATATTTTGATTATTTAAAATATCAAACAATCTGCAAATATGCATATTTATCTGTACTAATAATAAAGCTGATAAGTTTGTTTGTACGCGCTAATCTCCGGAGTTACTGGTCCGATTCGAAAAATGTTTTCACTAATAGGAAGTTTCATTACCTATCCCCGAAGATTATAGGCTACTTTTAATCTCGGGAACGCGAGTGAAACCGCGGGGAACAGCTAGTTTTTCATGAAATTAAATTTTGAAGTGCTGTAAAAAAAACTAGCGCTATATTTTTATTCTACATATTAGGTGTACAATATATATGTACCTACATAAAAAAGCAATGGAGAATAAAATGTTTCGCAGGCCTGTTATGTGACTATCGACTGTTTACAATGTACTTATAGGAAATTCCTTTTTATTGCCATTCTATAAGATTGTAACTTTCAACAAAGGCACCTGCCTCATGAAAACCTCTCCAATTAACCTAATTGGAAAGGTTATCATAGAAAATCTTAACAATCGATGCCTCAGTTAACACTTTATTAAAATATATTTTAGGTTCAATTGTGTGTGCTGTGCGGCTCACCTTCTTGTCGAACCTAATAATAATAAGAACGATTAATAAAGGAATAGATTTCGTTATGGAGTATGTTAATTTTAAACTATTCCTACGCTTACTTTATTCGGAGATCTGGAAGAATGCTCTGCTCTGGCTTCATTATGTCAATCTATCACCATAGAAGTGATGGAGTGGCCTAAGGTGGAAAGCACACCCCAAAGTTTAAATGGTACTGGTTGTTACTATTTGTTTTCATAATGATTTTGAATATAAGTTAATTCTTAACTTGTAGTGGTTCATAGACTTAGGTACCTACGTGCTATAAAAATTGGTATACTTAATAAAATTTTATTTATAATGTAAACATATTATTAACTGTCTGTTTGCCACGGTTTCACCCGAGTTCCTGGGATAATGTAGCTTCCTATTACTGAAAGATTTTTTAGAATCAGTACAGTAACTCCAGAGAGTACAGCTACATCCGAAATTATAAACTTTACATCTTCATGATATTTTATGTATTAGTATAAATTTATTTATGGGCTTTCAGGCAATCACCCATTTGGGTCTCTTTAGGGGCTAATATGAAATGTAGAAGATAATGACTAACTCAGACCTGGATTGCACTAAATTAAATTATTGTTTACGTTTAGCGGTACAGATCGAACTTATTAGCGAAATTAGCGTTGCACTGCAACTCGCCATGAATCCTTGATGGAGTACCATGTGAAGAACAAGGTACCAATTTCATTAAACAATAAGCACTATGTTCATTTAATAATCCATGATATTAAATTATTTGACTACCAATACAATGGCAATGGAGACATTTCAATCTTTACTCATAAATTAAATTAAATTGATCTGTAATTTCGTACACATAATATGTAAGTCGAATCAGAAATGATGAAATCCGCAGGCGAACCAAAAAAACCGACATAGCCCGAAGAATTGCCAAACTGAAGTGGCTGTGGGCAGGGCACTTCGCTCGTAGAACCGACTGCCGCTGGGGCAGAAAGGTTCTCGAGTGGCGACCACGAACCGGAAGATGCAGCGTGGGCAGGCCCCCCACAAGGTGAACCGACGATCTTGTTAGGGTCGCGGGAAGCCGCTGGATGCAGGTAGCGCAAGACTGGCCATCGTGGAGATCCTTGGGGGAGGCCTTTGTCTAGCAGTGGGCGTCTTTCGGCTGATATGATGATGATGAATATGTAAGTCTGATGACAATACAATAATATGGTGTCATTGAGCTGTTCTGATGATGGAGCTGAAAAAAACTAGTCCTTATTATTTTTTTATTATTACCAATACGCAATAATACCTACAAAAAAATTACTGGCTTTATTTTGTCTACATATCACTATACTTTAAACGTATTTGATGTTGATAGATACCTACCTACTTATGTAGCTGGAATTAGGTTATTTCAATTGATAAAAATTACAATCTGACTCACTGATCACTATGTACGTAAATTTAAAAGTCAGAAGTCCAGTCCAGTCATTTGAATTGGTTCACATCTGTAACTCATCTACCAGTTTTAAGTACATGAAGGAAAATTATAAAATTTGTCAGAGAATATTTACTCTTTGATATTTTGGAGGATGATGATGAGGACGGAGGAAATATCCTCAAATCAATTTTATATTTAATTATAAAATTCACACCTGATTCCAAACTAAGCAGATCTTGTGTTATGGAAACCAGACAACTAATATACTTCATATATTACATTTCTTTTGTAAATAGATACATAGATAATTACACACTGACTCAGGACAAGCAGACATTGTCGTGTACCTACATAAATGTTTGTCCTGAATGAGAATCGAACCCACGACCTGTGGCGTGATATGTGGTGAAATGGTATAGTAACGTTGAATACCGTGAGAGTCACTACATAAAAAATCGCCTTTTATTACTGAAATCCCGAAAACACCCCAAATTGACCTATTCTCAAAAATCGTAAGAAGGTATTTCATATATCTTTCAATACTAGTTTGAAATTGTATGCAAATTCAATTGAATAGACTACTACATTGCTAATAACTCCGCTCTATTTTATATGCATAGAACACGATCATAATAGTTTGAATAGATAAGAACAAAGATGATACTAATCCATAAAACTCGTGCATATACTGTTACAGTGTATCTGGACGCATCCTGACAGTTCTGACTCTATTTAGATAAAACAATAAATTTAAACTAGGCTAGGGCAACACTCGCTTGCATAAACTCAGTGGTAGGATATGAAAGGAACATGAGCGCGGGGGCGCATTCAATCTAGCTACATGTTACAGCTTTTATATAAAAGAAGCGCGCTATTTCGCAACCATTCGAACTTGGAATCTCGACGCGATCCCATTGAGGAGCGCGGGAGAGCCTCACGTGAATTGAACGCACGCACCCGATTTTTCCGCGCGAAAAGTGACAGAACTATTTGTTTGTTTTTATTTTTTTTAATTGACGTTACAAAATGGCTGTTGCAAGTGCCAGGAATGTTGTGAGTTTAAAGGAGAAGGGGCATTTTGGACATGAAAATGGAAGGATTGATAAGTATACGGTAAATATTATTTTTAATTATTTCATGCATGTCAATAGCTTTTTTTTCGATAATACTGATTAGACAATGCTCTTTAATTGTGCTGGAATCTTCTTAGTTTTCTCATCAGTCGACAAGTAGATCCTTCACACATAAGTAGGTCAAAGATAATTTCTCATTATCTATGATTGTAACATGTTATCACAATAAATTATTACGACCAATTATATTTATTAACCTTTGAACCTTATATTAAACACGATAACTTTGAATATTACTTGGTCAGATTCACGCAAGCATTTCCCAAGTAAATTTTATAATCTTGCATTTAGCTAATTTAAAAAAGTAGGTATCAACTAAGAATAAATTGTTATGAAATAAATTCATTACGATTATGTTGTCACGATATTATCCAAAAAATTTAATCACAAAAACCGCTCAAGTTGATTCGACAAGCCTTAATAGTTGATTGCAAATATCTTTTGTGCTGGTAGCTGTTGTCTACATAACTTAATTTTTTTTTAAATTATGAAATAATAACCTGACTGGCTCCAAATTTAAATTATGAATGACCATAATGCAACGGAAAATAAAAAGTATTTTGCAACTGTCTGAATTTTCACAGATTTCCAAATTTAATTTTCAGAATTAAACGTAGGTACATGAAGCCTTCTCAACAATAAAATCGCTAGTGAAAAATAACCTTAAGATACAGACTCGGAATTAAGTTTCAATTATTTTAATCTCGTCTCATAACTAGACTTAAGTATGGCATTTTAATTGCGACCATATTTATCTATATAATAGCGTATGTTAGATAAATAACTAACTTCATATCAAATAATTATAAGCAATTAATTATATTTGGTTCAAAAGAGTTAATACGTTTACTATACACTTTAAAAATTATTCAAAACCTAATAGTGTCACAGACAATATCCTTTAAAATTAACTTTTTTTTTTTAACTGACAATAATTAATTCAATATTTGCATTGAACATATCGAATGCCCAAACGATCGTGTTTAATAACTATATCATGCCTAGAACAATTAGGTACACTGGAAAGCAATTAATCGTAGCCTATTAGAGTCTCGTTGGACCCGAATTCATTACAAATCTATACTAATAATAAAGCTGAAGAGTTTGTTTGTTTGTTTGTTTGTTTGTTTGTTTGTTTGTTTGAACGCGCTAATCTCTGGATCTGCCAGTGGGATATGGAAAAACCTTTTTGCAATTGAAAGCCCATTTATTAAGGAAGGTTATAGGCTATTAAACATCACGCTACGACCCTCAGGAGCTGAGCAATGATAAAAAGAACGTTAAGCGGGAGCATGTATAGCATGGGTGAGCGATGCGACGCGGTTGTCAATGGATGACAGCGGTCGCCTAGGTAACAGTTTTTTGTTATTTTTAACTGTCATCAAGACGAGGTTATCAATTCGTCGGAATCTTTTTTTATGTATGTTCCTCGATTACTCGAAGATGCCTGACCCGATTTGGAAACTATACATACAGGTGGTCACATGGTCACCAAGTCAGGGTCTGATGATGGGATATTGAAGAAATCGAGGGAACTCTTCAAATTTTATAGGCACTAATAATGTTTTTCATATATTTTCTAAAACTATTCAGATATTTGCGTCTGGTAGTCGTCACATGATGCTGAGCTGATGATGGAAGGTACAACTCCTTAACGGATAGGAGTTAGGGGATAAATCTTTAAATATTATAGGAACGATGATGGAAAGTACAACGCTAATATGCTTATCCTAGGTCAGTGACCTTGAGAGTCATTGATTACACATAAGAAACTAAAAAATTAAAATTTAAAATACTTTTAACAAAAAAAAACCACAAAGGCACTAAAAAGTATAAAATAACTATGTAAGAAGTCAAATCTGATAGTTTTGAAGTCAACGAAATTAGCCATTGCTGTTGCATCATCAGATATTTATTGCTGCTACACTATTGACAGGTAGAAGGCCGGCTCATTTCACTTCTAAACAGACCCTTACGGTATTTCTTGAAAAAGACAGCGTACGCTCTATACGTAAAAATGGACCATTGGGCAAGGTTTTACAAGATGCAAACCTAATAATACGGGATGAGTGCACATGACTCATAGAGCTCATCTAGAGGCTTTAGTAGAACTCTCAGAATTATAAAATGCACATATAGCCATGGGTGGAATAACTTTGATGTTTTCTGGTGATTTCAGATAAACGTTGCCTGTTAGGGAAACTAGAGCAGATATTATTAAATCTTGCTTAAAATATTCCTCATTATGAAAGTCTGTTGAATTATTGAAACTGTATACCAAAATGAGGAGTCACTTGGGTAGAGGAAGCACAGATTTCCCAATAAAGCTCCATTTAATCGGGGATGGGAAAGTACCTGAATCAGATAAAAAAATAGCTATTGACAAAGACCTTGGTAAAATCGTGACCAACATTGAAGACCTGATCTGTAGAGTATATCCAGATATAGCCAATATCGACCAAAAAAAAACATTAATGGATGTGTGAGAGGGCAATTGAATTTAATTAGCTGCCAGAAATATAAGCGTTGACGCCATCAACGACAAAATAATGGCTAAACTACCAGCCGACAGCGTAGTTTTCGAATCGGACAAGTAACTCCGGAGATTCGCGCGTTGAAACAAACAAACAAAGTTTTCAGCTTTATTATTTAATGCTAAATAGCTTTCCACCCGCGATGCCCCCCGCGATCAGTCAGTCAATTAACCAACTTCAAGCGGAGGTTATCAATTCGTTGAAATCTTTTTTTTGTATGTTCCCCGAATACTCGAACGCCTGGACCGATTAGGAAAATTATTTTTTGTTTGAAAGGATATACTTCACAAGTAGTCCCATGGTCACCAAGTCAGGATCTGATGATAGGATCCTAGACAAATCGAGGGAACTCTACAAATTTTATAGGCACTTACAATATTTTTCATAAACTTTTCAGCTTTAATATAGAATGCTAAATAGCTTTCCACCCGCGATATCACCCGCGATCAGTCAGTCAGTCAGTCAGTCAATTAACCAACTTCAAGCGGAGGTTATCAATTCGTCGGAATCATTTTTTTTGTATGTTTCCCGAATACTCGAACGCCTGGACCGATTTGGAAAAATATTTTTTGTTTGAAAGGGTATACTTCTCAAGTAGTCCCATGGTCACCAAGTCAGGATCTGATGATAGGATCCTGGACAAATCGAGGGAACTCTTTAAATTTTATAGGCACTTACAATGTTTTTCATCATACTTTCTAAAGCTATTCAGATATTTGCGTCTGGTAGTCATCATCTTATGTTGCTGAGCTGATGATGGACGGTACAACTCCTTAATGGTTAGGAGTTAGGGGATAATTCTTTAAATGTTATAGGAACGATGATGGAAACTACAACGCTAATATGCTTATCCTAGGTCAGTGACCTTGAGAGTCATTGATTACACATAAGAAATTCAAAATTGAAAAATATATAACTTTTAACAAAAAATAGAACCGCCTTCAAAGGCACTAAAAAGCAGAAAATAACTATTTAGGAACTCTAATATGATAGTTTTGAAGTAAGCGAAATAAATCTGCGGTACCATGATATCGGTTCAAATTTTTGTTAAAAGTTTTATATATTTAGATTGGCTATTGGACGCTGATCAGTGTTATTATCACCATCGGCATCAGCGTAGGCATCAAAGTGACCATAAGAAAGATCTTGGGAAAAACGTAACCTTTTGATGGGTTGGTCTTCTGTACCAAATTTGGCATACTGGTTTCCATTTCGATTTACTTCAAATACAAATGGGTATATTTGACCGGCTGCAACTAACTCGCAGAAATGTAGAGTGTTGTAACATCTAATTTATACTTTTCTTTTGTCCCATGATTGTTGCCAAGACGGTCATGAGACATAACAGCAAATTCATCCCAATTGTTCGTCATATGCATTTCATTTTACCAAGCTTTTATGTGAGTTCAAAAGCAGTATTGATATCAACTTCGATGCAAATCACCACCAAAATAACTTTCTACCCTTTTTTAACCCCGATAGGCGATGAGTTTCAATAAAATACAAAACACGTCTTCCATCAATTATCTTAAAGAATGTTTATGCAAAATTTGAAGTAGATTGGACCAAGGAATCACGTTGTTCCATACAAACTTTGTCCCAGTTTTTCAACCCCTAAGGATTTCGGAAGATCCTTTCTTATAGGATGCCTACTTCATACGAAGAACACACCCTCTAAGTTTCAGGTCTCTACGATCAGCGGTTTAGGCTATGCGTTGATCCGTCAGACAGTCATTCAGGACAATGCATGTTAAATAGATATTAGACCACCAAATTTATGTTAAGTAATGGTACCAGACTTCAAGTAAAATTTCTAGATTTCTGTCATAGTAGCGATTGGTTTTGACTGAGCCAGCAGTTGGGCAAACAGTACTGATACCTCGCATTCCGATGATACCCACAGATTTACCATATAGATTTAAACGAATAGGTACAATGTCCTGTGAAATTACCTACTTATCGTCTGAAGTCAATATAAATAAAGCACAAGGACAAACTTTTAAGCATGTTGGAATATATTTAAGAGAAAACTGTTTTTCCCATGGACAATTATTATGTTGCCTTATCTAGATCAGGTTGCATAGGCTACTTTTTATTTGGAAACGCGGGTGGAACCGCGGGGGACAGCTAGTAAACTAATATGGATAATGCTTGCATGACAACATTAAAAAAAAAATATTCAAAAATTTACTGTAACTGTGGTAAATTGACATTATGTAAACGGCGTAAACGTAAACGTTTTAAAAATATTCGTGGAACTAATTTATACTTTGGTTACTGAAAACGCTTACACCGAGAAATAAAGATAATACCAACGACCACAAGGATAATAATTAAATGATTAACTATGATCCCTAGAGATTTCATAATCATGATGTTCGTCATCTACATAAATAAAATTGCATATTGCAGTTTAAGCAATTATCAGCACTTGCATTCAACGCGTCGTCATAGTGTTAAAACAATAATTAATGTGTATCTGCTTTCCTGGGCTCGGCCTTGTCTCTCAGATCAACTCTAAGGGTGAGGATCCACTGTATTGCACGCTAGATGCGAGTAGAGCTGAGATAGAGTCGCCATGACTCCCACAGCTTACAAGTTCCACGAAAAAAGTTCTTGAATTTCTTACTGAGTTACGTTATGTAAAGTACCTGGTTGACCGAGCTGTGCTCGTTTCTTTATTAAAACGACGTTTTCTAAAAAAGAAACCTAGCTAGATCGATTTATCTCCCCCGAAACCAAATTTCATGAAAATCGTTTGAGCCGTTTCCGAGATTCAAATTATATATACAAGATTCTTAGGGCCTAAGTACATTATAAAAAAGTTTGATTTCTCCTGAACTAAATAATAATCTGTTTACCTAATCAATCGTTACTAAAGAATGAAAGAACCTACTGCGGACTATTGGGATATGAATCCTCATTTAGATTGGATTACAATTTTCCCTTAGCGTCTTAGGTCAGCAACATTTTGATTATCCCTCAGATAAATCTGTGGATCATCCCTACATATTCATAGGCGACGGTGACCATTTATACCTCCAAGCTCCAAGTAGACCTAGAAAAAATATTGCATTGTAATTTTATTTCTTTCCGCTTTTCTCGACAGTAGAAACATGCCTTACTATCATGACCTAATGACACAGACATCCGTATAAATGTATTGTGACGTATTATGTCTATTAAATATGCGTTTCGTGCGTTTCTCGGTACAATCTAAGTCCGGGGCGACTCCACAATAGTTCCGGCTGCAAAAATTAAATACAGACATGATTGTAATTATTGTTTTTTTGTGGGGTTACCGCAACGGTTTTACCGGTGTATTGATATCAAGTACCCTTCAAATACCCTACGATACATTGAAAAATTGAAAGTTGATTTTATACTCTAGCCTTTAGATAAAAGAAAAAAACAAACAGTACCATGCTAAGCAAGTTATATTACGTAAATTATCTAATTCTTTGTATATTAATTATACATAATATTTAAAACTACACAATAAACTTATCAGACGATTTTCTAAACAATAATATTATCTTGGGACATTTTTCACACACGGCTGTCTGATCCCAAACTAAGCAGAGCTTGTACTTAAAGAATTAAATAGATAAACAAGTTTTTAAATAAATCTAAATAAATTGTACATTCTCGTAAAATGAACGCGTACAAAATATCGTAAGGCGCGGCGCCTAAAAGTCTGTCGACATTTTTTTCTGACATCATCTAGAAACGTATCTCGTCTCTGAGATCTGTTTTACAGATTGTGGAAATGTATCGATATTGAAAAACCTACAAACCAGCCTATTATGCTATTATAATGCAAATATCCCTTACTTCCTTACTAATTGTATAAATGCGAAAGTGTTTGTTGGTTTATAACACATAAATAACCTTGTGATGAAGAAAAATCCTTGATAACAATGGGAGTCATTTCGGACATTTCATTAGTTAAAGTTTAATAAACGTAACCAAAATTAATTAGCGTTTTCTTCAAAAAATAATAATTTTTCCATTAACTTTTCGTATAACATTACTTCCCAGAAATTGATCTTTAAAAGCAACACTATGATATGGAGCAATAATCGACAGGCTGTTTTTTTTTTCAAATCAACAAGATCGATTCCCGGCGAGGTAAATCTATTTTCTGACGATCAAATTATACATATTTAGTTTTTCCAAAATCGGCTTCCCTATATTTATCTAAACCCTATACTTTAGGATTTGGTCAACCAGACCCACTTGAAAAAAATCAGCCTGTAATGGAAAGTTGTTGAACAAAGCCACTGAAAGGTTGTTAACTAAATCTATTTTAAAAGTAAAACAAGAGCCCGACCTTTATGTGATGAAAAGGCTCACCTTTAAAGCTGGGTAACAGCTTTATATCTACATGTATATATTCCCAATATAGATTATCATAGGTTGTTTCAACATTCATATTTATTTATCTACCTACCTAAAATTGCATTAGATATATATATACAACAGCAGATGTATTGTTAAAATTTACAAAAACCTAAGATTACTTCTTAGCGGGGATAATTTCAGTGATTATTGAAAATTACTAAATTGCTAAACTGCTAGGCTTAAAAAAAGTGGTCTATGTATTATAGTTGTTTCCATACAAGCTTTGATAGTTTAGAAGAATATCCCTGAATATTATTTTTTGTTAATTGGTTGAAATTCTATTGCAGTTACATAAGAACTATGTATTTTATAGACAGTCATATAATATGACCTAAATAATAGCATAAATAGAGATGTTAGCATAAATATGCTGGCACCGCTTCAAAATCCAGCACCTAAATGCGTACTCTATTATGTGCCAAACTCCAAACTACATAATAATGTCTGCTATGCTTATTACGAGAGATTTCCTCACAGCACCACTACCTCAGTGAACGGACCTCGTTCACGTTCAATACCAAGGTCTAAAGTTCGATGATCGCCTTTCGCTACGCCAAATGACAACATTAGCAATAAACTTTTAGGGTTCCGCTTAATTTTATGTAAAAAATAAATGGGATTTAATGGGAATAGGCTGGGGTCTATCCTACTTCCAACAAATCCTACTAATATGATAAATACCTACAATAGTAAGATTTCCTGTTTATTTTTTTGTTATTTGATAAACGTCTCAACCAATTTGAGTTGTTTGGCGCGCAAATAGAACATAACCTGAATTCTTCAGGAATGTGAGTGAAGCTAGTAAATAAATGAAAGTCATCTTTACATAAATATTAGGACAATCAACAAGATAATTTTATAGTATTATCTATATCTCTATACTAATAATAAAGCTGAAGAGTTTGTTTGTTTGAACGCGCTAATTTTCAGAGTTACTGGTCACATTTGAATTTCTTTCCCTAATAGGAAGCTACATTACCCCCGTAGGTTATAGGCTACTTTTTATCCCGGGAAGGCGAGTGAAATCACGGGGCACAGCTAGTAATTTATACGAAAGCATTTTATTAATTCTGCTAACAATGGAGTTTTCAAATTCATAAGTAAAGTAACATTTTAATAAAAGGTACAAACTTTTTCAAGATGGAAACATAAAAATAGAATGTCTTTAATTAATTACGTGCCACCCCTACGTTTTATCTTAGAGTATAACAAAGGGTAAATACGTTAAGGACACTAAATTATGTATTTTCTATTTGGGACAATAAAACTACGTTCCATTAAAACTCCATTGTTAGCAGAATTAATAAAATGCTTTCGTATAAATTACTAGCTGTGCCCCGTGATTTCACTCGCCTTCCCGGGATAAAAAGTAGCCTATAACCTACGGGGGTAATGTAGCTTCCTATTAGGGAAAGAAATTCAAATGTGACCAGTAACTCTGAAAATTAGCGCGTTCAAACAAACAAACTCTTCAGCTTTATTATTAGTATAGAGATATAGATAATACTATAAAATTATCTTGTTGATTGTCCTAATATTTATGTAAAGATGACTTTCATTTATTTACTAGCTTCACTCACATTCCTGAAGAATTCAGGTTATGTTCTATTTGCGCGCCAAACAACTCAAATTGGTTGAGACGTTTATCAAATAACAAAAAAATAAACAGGAAATCTTACTATTGTAGGTATTTATCATATTAGTAGGAGTTGTTGTTATTTTTTTTTAAAAAAGGTTTTAGTAATCTTGTCTGCTTTATTCTTATTAATTCGTAGGTATTATTAAAACTTTTGGTTTTTAGTATTAAATATTTATTTCGTTATATGAGTTAAGATTGTATGATAAAAGAAGTGAAGAGAAATGAAATGTAATTAAAAGCGTATCCTACCTAATTCGATTCAACCAAGTACTTTAAAATAAATAGAACATGAATGCATTCCAATAATATATTCACACATTTGAATTATTTACAACATATACCTATCTATAATAGGAAGAAACATAAAATATTCTACAAATGACGACACGACGAACACGGATAATACATTGGTAGGTAATTAGTTTTAAAGTGACTCGTAAATATATTCGGTATTATTGACAGAAAGATATTCATAGCTTCCTAATTTTTGCAAGACTTAAAATAATATATTGTTAATAATTGAATAGCTATATTGTAAACTTCTACATAATATGACGGCTACTTATTAGTAACGACTCATTTATCATTACGTAAACTAATACTTAATCTGAATGTCAGTGAGACGACTTTTCTATAGCAGGAATTAATAAGAATAAAGCAGACAAGATTACTAAAACCTTCTTTAAAAAAAAATAACAACAACCATTTCAAATTTAACCATTATTTTTATTTTGTAACCAACCAGTGATAAAAAAATAGGAAAAGCCATTTAAAAGGAAAACATTTTCTTCTTTTGAATATTTAATGGCTGATGTAATTTTTGAGATAAAGTTGGCAGCCCTTTTTCATAATAGAAGGTGGTATAACGTAAGTCAGCTCAACCCTGTAAAACAAGCTACGGACAATCCGGAACGTACAATGAGGAAGTTACATACAATAGTAATCTAGATAAAGATTTTTCTTTATCAACCGTCTAGTTATAAATTATCTCGCTTCAATAAAACCTATTAAGGTAAACGAGACTTATCTAGATTTCCGGTACCTATTACATATTACAGGTACATAAACTGCCGCATATCATCGTGTTCGTAACCTACCATATGACTTAAGTAGGTCCTTAAACCCTTACCAGAAAATAAGTGCTCTTTGATGATTATTATGTACAAAGTTTTATTTTTAAAGCACCGAGCAATTTGATGGATGCATTCATGCCATTTTAGAAATTAGGAAATGCTCATGAAATAAATCAATTAAAATAAGTTACATTTTTACCAAAATTTAATGGAACTACGTAAGCATATGTACCTATAAAGATAACGTAGAATTCTAAATACTAACTGCACACGGACTGCGCAGTCAGCAGACACTTCTGATGCAATTTCGCAACTGGCGTGCACCACTAATGCAGGCCGTATGTTAAGGTGGAGGCTTCGGTCAGGGCGTTAAATTCAAAATTTATCACGTTTTTGGCTAATTGCAGCTCAGTTATAGGTCGCAAGTTATCAACATGTTATTTGCGAGAAGAATAGTAGTATATTTACTGATTAATAACAAAAGAAATCATCGACATATTCCTCCAAGGTGTATTACTGACATATACGACTATTTCATGAAAATGTTACTAATATACCTTTGAGCTGCAATTAGCAAAAAACGTGATAACATTTGAATTTAACGCTCCAGCCGAAGGTTTACCCTTAAGACAGGATTGCGTGTCAACATTGACAAAATAAAAATTACAATGAATACTAAAAAAAAAAACTTATACAAATAGTTAACCTAACTATAATATACTAGTGTCACTCGGGATGATGTAAGGATTCTAACGACATCCAAATCTGTTCAGGCATTTAAAAGTTATGACGGAATAAAGAACTTCAATACATAGGTAGATGAACCCTGAAAACATTACACTCCTCCTTTAAGCAGGCGTGTATAAGTAATAGAGAAAATAGTTACAATTTCAACTACAAAAGAGACACTAACTAGTATTATAATTGCTGACAACTTTGTATTGTCCCATACAACCTGTTAAGTGGAAAATTACCGTCATCTTCATGCAGAGACGTTTTAATTTAATAGAAAAATCTCGCTTGTTTATTGCATTGTTAATGCTTCATAAAAATGTTATTGTTGACTGTTTATGATATATTAATTACAGGATATGTGACAGAGTTAAGTGTAAACTTAAAATTGAACATACTTTTATGTAAGCCTTGCTGAGTTTCTTACCGGAGTCTTCTCAGTATAAGTGTATTCCGAACCGGTGGTACAGTTTATTGTAGAAATTTTAACTATCGACATTCATAAGTGCCTTAACAGGGCCTAAACTGAATAAATGAGTTTTGAGTTTGTGTTAAGGGCTTTAGAGATTTAATTTTAGAATATCACAACAAATTACACACTAATGGCTGAATGGTTATGCATGTTTGCTAAAATAAGATACTTTTACTAACTTCCGCCCGACACGGTTCCCGGTATAAATAGAAGAATATGTCCCTATTAGTTCTACCTATGGCTGTTGGGTGCCATCGATTCAGTGATTTAGGTGTGAAAAGGCAACCAAACAAATTCACTTTCGTATCAATGAGGCAATGTGACCAGCCTTCTGGGCACTCTACCAGTGGGCAGCAACTTCAACGAATTTTTTTATTTATAAAAAAAATATGTAGTATTTAGTAAGTATTATTATTTTGAATATTTCTTGTAAATAATTAGATTTAGGTTCTGTATATATCTTGTTTTCTGTTCTTAACATCAACAAGTAAATTATCTTTCGCATCTATAATATTAGAAGTAATGAGAATAATTATTGAGAAAACATTTTATACGCGGCCCATTTTTTTATCACTAGGTATGTGTATCAGTGTTTTAGACAAATTGATGATAAATAAATAAATATTCTGGGACAGTCCTCACACACAGTTATCTGATCCCAAACTAAGCCGAGCTTGTACCTACTATGGAAACCAGATAACTGATATACCTACAACTTTTTTTTTTAAATACATACTTACACAGATAATTACACCCAGGCACAGGACAAACAGACATGTTCATGCACACATGGGAATCGCCAACCAACTGCGCCAACTGGCTTGTCGAAATAATCTCATCATCTATTAGCTATAATCATAGTACCTAGCAGAGAAGTAATAAATTAATATTGAACGGTAATAGACAATATTACAGACACATTTAGTGATCGTGAATCGTGACTGCGGCAGGAATTAAATTACAATCAATGCCATTTAAACCAATGCACAACTAACTAACAAACAACGCAAATATTGCAAATACTATAATAAAGGCTTGTGTACAGTGCTATCATTAGTTAAAATCTATTTTTAACCCCCGAAGAAAAAGATGGGTGTTATAACCCCTGTCCTGAACGGATGACCCGATTTTGATTAAGTTTTTTCGTCTTAATCGAGAGTGTTCTTAGCTACGTTTCAAGAAAATTTGCACAGCCGTTTGAAGATCACACCTTTTCTAGAGGTAGAAGGCAGTCGTGTTTTTTTTAATTTTATTATTATTGTCAACATAATTTTATGATTGTTTGGCAATCTTTAATAAGTTCTCTCCCCTAAAATAGTTAACTTACCCTCCATAGGGAAGGAAGAGGAGTTTTCGAAGTAATGAGTATCAAATACAACCAAAACTAAAGTTAGACATTGCAGTTTTTATTAAACAAAGGCGTCGGTTTTCAGTAGGTACCTATGCTTCATAAAAAACTATAAATCGCGCATCAGAACATAATTCAACTCATAAAACACCTTCTATCAACGTCGTAACAATACACATGTAATTTTAATTGTTCGATCTACAAACTATCGAACCTCGATCGAAAAATCGTTGGTTGATATAAGTATTTAGGAGATCCAACTATCAAATTTACACGACAATTGAAATTTTGAACGATCTCAGAACTTTAATGATTATACTTACTTATATGATTATGTACATTTACAAAAAACTGGTATTAGGTACTTCCATAATATTCAGAAAAAAGTTAAGTGTATTACAAACCGGTGGTAGAGTCAATTGTAACATTCCACGTTAATAAGTACCTTATGAGTTTTGAGATTGAGTTCCTATTTACATGAATCGTGCTATATGTCATCCAAAAATACAAAATTATTTTATGACAGTAAGTACTGGTAACTGGGATATTAAGGCCGAAAATAACACATTCTGCCTGAAACTATTTTAATAACTTACCTAACAAAAAAGTTCGGTATTTTATAATGCAATAGGCGTAAGCCTTTACGCACCTGGATAAAACTTTACATAATTTTATTGCACTTAACCAAGGCGACATAACCGGACATGAGAATAGACGGTATGCAAAGGACTAGAATAATAATGAACAATTCCTAACCTAGATTTGCCTAAAAGGGGACAACAAAGCTCCTAGAATTTGTTAGGCATTCTATATCTAGTCTGTCTTTTAGACATTCAGTTTTATTACAGCTAAAATATTTAAGACCACGCCAAGATTAAATCAAATGACCAAATGTAGCCATTTAATGCTTTATTTAGGTATTTATGTTGAATATTTAGACTACCTACTTAGATTAGATAAATCTTGATAACAATACCCGAAATGAAGCCACGGTTACATAATGTGTATCTACAAAATAAAACCTAATTTTATTTCAGAGAGGAAATTAAACCTATAATGAAATATCTTATCGTAAAGTAAAACTCCACGCAATAAAAGTACCTTAGCGTTTCTGAACATTAAAATATGAAGTTGAGAACACATTTTTATTCAACCAAATATTACTCGATAAAAGGACTATTATATGACTGCTGTTACCCGCGGCTTCACTTGCATTCCCGGGATAAAAAGTAGCCTATAATCCTAGCTATCCTTGGGGATAATGTAGCGTTCTATTAGTGAAAGAATTTTTCGAATCAGACCAGTAACTCCGGAGATTAGCGCCTTCAAACAAACTCTTCAGCTTTATTATTAGCATAGATATAACTTGACTAAAAGTGAAAGATCTCAAATAAGCAACTTCTGGATATGCCGAAGAGCGGGCAATAAAAGCAATTACTCTTTTCAAAACCACCTCAAAGGAAACAGTATTTTAGTACCTATAACTTAATCTGTAGTTATAGTTTAGGAAATAAAATAAATAAATAAAAAACTTTAAATGACAATTGCTTATCTGTTCAATTGAATAATCAAACTCAATGTTCTGAACTAATGTTATAAAATAATAACCATTGACTCTACCACACGGCACCAGCACGGATAACGTGTAAAGAAATGGATATGAACTACATTTTTTTTTTATTCTTTTTTTAGGGCTTTGAGCGACTCAAAGCCAATTTCGATTATGTCAGCCCATGTCATCATTAAGTATGGCAACTTAAATATACATCACAACAACAAAAAATTAAAATAAAATCAGATTCACAACAATATCAAAAAACATCTTACATGCTGCATCGCTTATGGGCGTAGTTCATTGAATTCAGCTCACATTATCTAATATTCTGTAATATTTATGGGGCACGCGAATATCAAATAAGTCAATTAACTCGTCCAGAAACTCGCATTTAAATGTTATAGAATCCCAGTCCCAGTGTAGTTCATTTCCATTTATTACACGTGGCGTCCAAAATATACTCCAACAAAAAACTCGACAATACTTCTTGTGGATCATTTTATTGATTAATTTATAAATGAACTAGCTTTCACCCTTGTTCTCTATTTTATGCAAAATTTCAGCCCGATCTCTCCAGTGGATAAGTTAGTTAGTTTGTTAAAAGTTAGCTGTGCGTTGATAGAGATCAGTCAGTCAGTCAAATTTATATTTAGATAAGGATTTGGTAATTTTGTGTTAGATTACTCGTATAAGATTCATACACAACTTTTTGTATAACCTTATAAATAAACACATAATAATACAAAAAAGCACTGAATACGCATTTTTATATACACGAGTAAGATATTAAATATCGTACAAACAGAAAACAATAAATTAGCATTATAAGCATAGTAAACTTAAATATTTCATAACGTTCTTTTGTTTATTATCACTTATACATTAGACATGTCAGACAAGAGCTGTCAATGAAAAAGCAATTCAGATAATATCAGTCTAGGCTCCTTGACATTAGGTAGGTAATAGCTCTAATAGATATGTTAATTGAAAACTAAAACGTGACCCGAGCACTAAACAATACTGGGAAGTGTTTATACTACACTTGGAAAGATGGTTGAAGGTAAGTGTTTAACATTTTAAACTCTATTACACAGGGTTATTTCTAATTCATCTGTACCAACCCTGAAATCACGTTAAAATGTTTGAACTTTTCACACACCTTGCTCGATCAAAATATATGAAAGTTGAAAACCAACGAAGAATGATGGCCATACAGAAGTCACATAGAATCATCTTACCTTGGTAATAAGCAACATTAACATTATATCCTAAAAAAAATAATTCCTCTTTCTCGTCATACACACGCACACACAGTTGGCTGACAGTACCAACCTCTTGGAAAATGGGTTGGTACCTACCGTCTGACAGCCGACTCTACAACCGCGAGCGCTTATTGGTCAAAGCAAGTGCTTCCCCAGCTTTCTGTTACATACTTCTGTTCCTTTTCACGAAATCACTCTCACATATTGCAAGAAAGCGAGAAGAAAGATGTTACACATCAAACTTTCAGAATTGGTCCCATAATACTGGTTGTTCATCTTGTTCTTGATGAGTACTGTGACCCCATAAAGCAATACATTTGAATTACTAATAACCCTGTATAGTATAGACAGGTTAGATACCCTGACAGCCACGTGGTTGTGGGTTCGATTCCCACCTAGAGAAAACATTTGAAGTGTACTGCGTTAGTTTA
This sequence comes from Tethea ocularis, assembly GCA_963555595.1. Taxonomy (NCBI): domain Eukaryota; kingdom Metazoa; phylum Arthropoda; class Insecta; order Lepidoptera; family Drepanidae; genus Tethea; species Tethea ocularis. The sequence goes on along the minus strand of OY741972.1, from coordinate 3,497,691 downwards.
GTTTGTGAAGAATATTGTATAGAATATGATTTCGAGCACACTTAAGAGTATTGACTTTTACATGCCATAATATGTATTAAAACTATAAGAACCTTTGTTACTTTTTACGATGTATACAATAGTCAGTGATGATGTGGACGAAGATTGTAAGCACACAACGCCTAGAAGGGAGCTGGCAATCAACAAATTTGGGAAGGGAAGTGCAGCTGTCGGAACACACTCATAGGGGCTTGGCTTGAAAACTGGAGTAAAAATTAAATTAAAGTCTACATGAAGATATAGTAGTAGAACTTATCTTTGAATATTAATGACCACTCAGGAATCCAGTTTTCTTTAAATTAAATCCTTCTTCAAAAACCACCTTTCTTAGAAATTTAAAAAATAATGATGAAGATTCTTACTTTTAATGTGATTTGTAGTTGGCGGACGAGCTCCCGGCGCAGCTGTCGGAGCTCGGCCTGCACCCGCGCACCATGACCCAGCCCACTTACACCATCCAGAGGATTACACCTGACCACAGAGAACTTGTCATCAAATTCCTTAGAAGGTAAGAATCGAGAAACAAACTTCTCTACTTTAGAGTTATTCTATTTGCACCCTAAGAAAAATACCACCGTATGAAACGAGCTAGAAAAAAAAATTAGATATAGAGCGGACAATAGAGATATTTTCATCTCATGCAATTTCAAATTATGACATCACTCGCTGGTATATATGACATAACCCTTGTTACCAATGGGCAATAAGTCATGGAGAACGATATCGGTCGTTTTGACTTGTCTTTTACTATTTCAATTTCTTTGCTACCAGCACACTACCACTATCCTTCATGGGGAAATTACTTCATCAGCAAAATTTACTATACAAGCAATGATTTCTCGTTCCTGACAGGAATACCTACAGTGGTATACGTGCTTCTCACTCGGGTACTCTATAATACCATCAAATTGGATTTCGAGAATACATTTTAATTTCTCAGAAGAAAATTTACAAGGCATCGAGTCCATAGGTTGCTAAATATATATTTTTTTCTATGGACATGATATTTTTTTTAATTGTATTTTCTATTGATCACGATATGACCCTATATGTAAATTCAAATAATATAGTTAGTGCATACATTATAGGTAGGTATTAATTTCATATAATTACTGCGGCTATAAAAATCAGCAATTTGATACCTTGACAGCGTCATTGCACTAGACTATGTAGGGTAGGGCACCTGAGACCATTTAGTTATGTCATATTATAAAGTTTTCTTAACCGGTCTCAGCATTTTTAATTATTTAATTATACATAGGTACACAGCGAGATTCTAATGATTTAGAGGATGTTTACTGTAACTAGACTTATATTTGACCATAATCTCACCATATTGATATCATTTGACACTATACAAAGGATAACTTATCAGTAAAAAAACGTTTTTTTTTAAAACATAACGATGATCACTCTCGATTAAGACAAAAAAACTTTTCAAACCAAAAAAACTAAATCAAAATCTGTCTATCCGTTCAGGAGCACACACTACAAACTTATAACAACCCTCTTTTTCGTAGGGGGTTAAATATGGAGTGGAAGTCAATAAAACAATAATGATCCGTGATACCCGGAATAGGTCCCAACTCAGTATTGTCCTAAAGTTAATGTCGGTAACTAATTGCGCTGGTTTTCAGTCAGGACCTAAAAATCCATGACATCACGAACACACAGTGACACTCTTAGTAATAAATAAACAATTCAATGTTTGATAAACTAGCTGTTCCCCGCGGTTTCACTCAGGTTCCCAGGATAAAAAGTAACCTATAAAGTACCTTCGGAGATAAGGAGCCGGAGATTAGTGCTTTCAAAGAAACAAACAAACTCTTCAGCTTTATTATTAGTATAGATTATAAACCTACTTAAAAGGGTAATTCCTTCAGATCAAAGTATTGATACGATTAGTTAATGTTAAACCAACATTAATACCTACACATATAACAAATGAATCATAGGTACATGTGTTTCATTATTAAAAACCCTGGCATTGTACTTCCTCATCTGAACTAGGTAGTTGAACTGAACATTTGAAAGTAAAAATATGTCCGGTTACATATTATGACTCAATACCAAGTAATACCCAAAACAAAAGGAAGGTAAAAAACAATGTAGTACCATTGTTTATGCTACTGATGTAGCAAACAAACATACGACCCGCCTGATGGTAAGCGGTTACCGTCGAATATATACGCTTGCATAAATTCCTAGATCATCGACTACTAAAATTTTAAGGATACTAATATTATAAATGTGAAAGTAACTGTTTGTTGGTTACCTTTTCACGACTAATCTGCTGAATCGATCACGATGAAATTGCACGCTGATAGCCTATGTTATGGAGAAGTAAATATGCTACTTTTTATCCCAGGAACGCGGGTGAAAACGCGGGGAACAGCTAGTTCTCTATGAGCTTCTATGCAGACTACCTATACCCAAGATCCTTTGAAAACCTTAAGCTGAAAATCTATTATCTATAGTGTATTCTGGCTTCACTTCCTGGGGACCAGTTACATTCTTTGTTTTATGCGTTTACTAACCCACCACACCTTCACACACAATGGCGAAAAGATAAAGCTAAGAAAAATAATTATTCCACGGATTATATATACTTTTTCTCTAGATTCTTCTTCCGCGATGAACCTATGAACCTAGCTGTGAACCTGCTGGAGACGCCTGAATCCCGCTGCGAAGAGCTGGAAGATTACGCAGCTTGTACCCTCGAAGATGGAGTGTCAGTAGCTGCTGTCGATGAGAACGGAAAATTTGTAGGCGTCATCATCAATGGCATAGCTAGAAAAGAGGTTAGAAATTCCTTCTCTCATTATATTAAAACACTCGGCATGATATTTTCCGTCGTCTTCAACAATTATGGTCATATTTTAACCAATTTTCACAAAACCTTAGCAAATTATACACCTAAACTTTTCTCATGATACACTCTGTATATTGTTGGAGACCGATCAGTATAGATTTTGAGTCTATCGCAAACAAATAGACAGACAGACGCGGCGAGGGACTTTGTTTTATAACATGTTCTGTTAATTAAATTGAATAAAAGACTCATATGGGCTATATCATTCAAAAGTGACAATCAATTTGGTTAGTTTCATATTACGTCCAATTCCGAACCTAAAATTAATGCATATACTAATCTTTAAATAACTATTTGTCATTGCTGCCTTATTAGAAACTAGCTTTTGCCCCGCGGATTTACCCGTGTTCCGTGGATAAAAGTAGCTTATGTTACTATCCGGTCTATAATATATCTCTGCCAAAAATCAAGTCGATGCGTGACACAAAGACAAACTAACAAAAAACACTTTCACATTCATAATATTAATGAACACGTAAACATTTCTGCGTTACAGAAATAGCATTATTTAGTTAAATAACGTAGGATCAAACTAGGTCTTAGAGTATATGTCTTTGTCTTGTCGTTTTTCCACGCTAATCTCCATGGTACTCAAGGTGAAATACAGGTCTATTGACAACTATATTTCACCTTATGCGATTGAGATTCACCTCACACCTAACCATGCTATATTTAAAACCTGACCCAATAAACGTTTTACAACCCTTTTAGGTACGAACAAACTAGCATTGTAGGATAATAACTCCACGACTTCCGCGCAGGTGTTAATTGAATGTCTCAAATCGTATTTTGTTTTGTAATTAATGTATTTAGTTGTATTATTAACGTGGGCACGCAATGTTGCGGACAACTGATATACTTTTTTATTTGTTTTGTTATGAGGAAAAAACAGATTGTTACGCGTCTCTTAGATAACCTTCAGGCAAAGAGATTAAATTATAACAGCAATAGAGCGGACAATGGAAACATTTTCATAAAGATCCACAAAAGAAAGAGCCCTTGTTGAGTTTCATGCCGGAGTCTTCTCAGTTCAAGTGGTAAGAACCGATGGTAGAGTCTGTACTGTCGACGTTCATAATTGGAATCTTTGATCTCGTACATACTCTCGTGATACTGTTTCTATTTATGTCCTCACTCGTGGGCAATGTTAGGCTTTTCACCAATACGTAATAAGTTGTGGAGTACGATTTCACTTTGTTCTCTCTATCACTATTTTTATATACATGTCTTTGCCTTTAAGTAGCAGTTATTTAAAATGTTACTCGAAGTACATAATTAAATAATATTAAAGTAAAATAAATTCAAAAAATGTATTGGATTGAATATTTACAAAGTCTACCTAATTTTAAACGGGTTTACCTATAACACAATACCAAGGACCAAAAGGAAGGGTTCGCGCTTGACCTGTCGACTCGCTCCATTACTTCTTGAATGAACTTCAGTCATCCATCGTTGTGTGGGAATAATTTCTCAGGATATATATATATATATATACGAGACACATCTAATATTCAGATAGTAAAACATGTTTTTTCCCTAAATAAATAAAAAAATAATATACAATCAATACATTAAAAAGATACAAAATAACTAAACTAAAATAAATATTATTACCCAGAATAATATTTTGGTTAGGGTTACCCCAGCTCAGCATGTGTTGCACAAAACTACAGCTCTGATTTTTGGCTGAAGGTACCTAAAATCTAAAATATTATCTTTGAAAAAATCCAATAGTTAGTGAAAAATACTTTAAACTTTTTTAAAAACCATGTCCTAAGGTGTACGAAAATTCTTATCATCTGAAAAGTTACGTTCTCTGAAAGCTCATTGTAGGATCCGAACCCGCGACCACGGCATTTGACGTCACCACCACTGAGCTATCATCGCCAATATAATCCGTTAATTTACTTATCACCTATATGCTCATCATAACATTTCCAGGATGTAGACTATACAGACAAATCAGAAGACTGCCCCAATCCAAAGTTTAGACGCATACTCAAAGTGCTGGGTCACCTCGACCGCGAGGCCAGGATCTGGGAGAAGCTGCCGGAGACCTGCGACTCGGTGCTGGAGATCAGGATCGCGTCCACAGACTCCGCGTGGAGAGGACGTGGACTGATGAGGGTACTTTGCGAGGAAACAGAGTGAGTACCTATCAATCTTTTTAAAGTTTTGTTCGGAAATCTCGATAACTGAGGTTGTGAAACAGAATTGGTAATTAGCTACATAAATTCAAAAGAAAGATCCATATTATTAAAAGCCTTGCTAGTTAATTACTTGCCAGAGTCCTCTCAGTTTAGAGTGTGTGTCCTGTATTTTGAACTGTGTATTATACCGTAATAGTTCTTTGGTAATAGCAATAACAAAATGATTAAGAAATTCATTGAAATTGGCTGTCATTGGTTGCGATTCTGTTGTTTACAAACTAAAAATACATTTTTCATGTCACCTCTCTTTCTTACAAACGATAATGGAATAGGATAGAAGATATTTAAAGTTGTCAAATAGCTGTAAAATTAATCTATGTCATTGTCATATACGTTGAAATAGTTGTGACCAGTAAAGATCGCGTTTAAATTCACATTGAAATAAGCTAATCGGACTAATTTGACGGACTTAAATTAATTTTATCTGTTTCTTATGTTTTTCTTATTATTATGTTTATTTTATTATTATAAGTTAGTCTCTAATCGTCTGTAATTAAATAATCAATATAATATACCTACTTTATAAATAGATTTTAATTGCAAAATCGATTTGTATTGTAGTTTTTTTGTAACACATAAGTACAAACTTGGAACAATAGTTGTTTTAGAACTTACAGACAGGACACGACAAAAACTTTGATTGACTCCACGCCACCCGGAAACGTTGCCCGTTGTAATTTTAAAAACATATATCATATAACTCCAATCATACTTAACTAGTTCGAATGGGTAACAATATCATGCACACATTATCATAGAATATACAAAAAGTGGAAGGTGCGCCAAGTTTTTATTTTTAGAACATTGACAAAAACCAAGGATAGGACACCTAAAGTATACCTATATATCTATAACTAGTATAACAAAGCTAAAGAGTTTGTTTGTTTGAACGCGCTAGTCTCAAGAGCTACCAATCGTATTTGAAAAAATATTTTTGTAATTGACATTTCAATTATTAAGGAAGGTTATAAAATATCTGTCTATTTAACATCACGCTACGATCCTTAGGAGCAGAGCAAAAAAAATCTAAGCGAGAAGGATGTAGAGGTGGTGAGCAATGCAATCCAACGCGGTCAGCTAAGTAGTCGTTTGTCTTATGGTTTAGATGCATGGTTGGAATCCACACATAAAATATCGGCAAAGCCCTGCATATAACATTCCTTACTGGCTACTACCCGCAAGATGAAAAGGCGATGATAGCTTAGACGTAGAGTCGACGGTTGCCGGTTCGAACCCTACAAAGCTTGAGCTTTCGGTGCAGCAAAACTTAAGGAAACCATAGCACGGTGGTACAGTACTTTGTAGTAGGATGGCCTGGCTGGCTACCCTCAAGTATTATCCGGCAGCTACACTTTAAGCCAGGTCTAGACTTGGTGGACTTACAAACTTCAGCCACACATTTACCATATTGAGATATATGGTACTCGTAAAAGATAGATGTAGGGCATCAATGGTTCCTGAAGTGTTCCACAATGAGCCAAGTGGTTCCATTTGATGACGATATCAATAAAATTGGATAGCATAGTAACTCTCATGATTCTAGTCTTGAGGATAATTAGGGTGCCAGATCGGCTTAAAAAAAAATTCGCTGCACAGTTAAAATCCCGGATTTTGTAGCGTCATGTTTCATTCAACAATGCGTCGCATTTGTTCCAATATAAAGATAGATAATAAATGTATGACTTCTAAATAGATTTGTTACTACTAGATACCTAAGAACTCGGAGGAATATGTTGATGATTTATTTTGTTATTAATCAGTAAATATACTACCATTCTTGTCGCAAAATACCTACATGTTGACCACTTACGACCTATAACTGAGCTGCAATTAGCAAAAAACGTAATAAAATTTGAATTTCGCGCTCCAACCGAAGGAAGTATTTTTACGACAACAATATAGCAAAATTGTTTTGTAGTTAGGTATATGATGTAGGAACCTACTTAGTAGTAATAAGAGATCTTTAATAATAAAATACTAGGCATGAAAGACTCATCGCAAATTCACAAGCGTGTTGACTGCACAATGCGAACGTTCATAATGAAGACGCGTTATTATGCAATTGTGTGTATTACAACATACAACGCAATTCTGTAGTAGAATCATACGAAGGACGTACGTTGAACGATTTACACACGAGACAATATAAGGGTGGTGCCCCACTAAGCTAGTTCTAGCATAATGCAAGGTCTAGAGTCACTGAACAATATATGATATCAAATCAGCTACTTTTTAATAAATGTCAAAACCATAGTTTATATGGAATTTTGTATGAAATACTACACAATGACGTCATAGTTTCACAGTATCAAATTATCTACTCTTAGTAATTCTACTGGTAATTAAAAATCATAAAAAGCATTAAATGTACAACATATTTGATGTTTCCACGTGTTTTTAAATGTTTTATGCATTGGTTAGTGTTTGGTAATTTATTTTTGACACTGTCAACTACCCTATTGTGTGTATTACAACATACAACGCAATTCTGTAGTAGATTTACACACGAGACAATATAAGGGTGACGCCCCACTAAGCTAGTTCTGGCATAATGCAAGGTCTTGTGTCGCGGCTAAGTAGGTGCGGGTTGTATGTGAAGAGAAATAACTGGATACTTAATCTGTATTGTAGCAACTAGGTATGTTATATATAGACAGATATAAACTTAGAGAATAGAGGCAACTAACTCCATAGATAGGTACTTACAAAAATTAAGATTACGTACATACTACAGGTAAGGTTACGACAATGAAGCAATTTTACGTTTTATAGGTTACAAAAAACAACGTGAGTAAGTACCTACCTGGTAGGTATAATAGAGCAATGCTGAAGCTCCGAAAAAATTGCCTACTTCACCAGAGGTTTGACGCTAAACTTATCATTGTTATAGCTTCGTAATGGTGGTTGCTTACACAGTAAACAATTTATTACAAAATTTAAATTCGATAGCATTTGTTTTTGAGAAGAGAAGAGAAACAGCCGTGACACACATACGATCAGACAGACGACGTATTCTTTTTTCATTCTATTGGAAACAAAAAAAGATCTTACATCTAAAAGCATAAGAATCCCACAACCTTGCTTTCCCCTAATAAGTGCTATCATAAAAATATCTAGTTTCTAGACAATAAACTTAAAATTACCTATTCAAACTTGCAAACAATAGATTTGGGATCCTTACTTAATTTACAAGGAAGTAAAATTCACGTCTTATGTGACATGCAGTAGGTATAATATGAGCCCGTAGTTTGTCTACTTACATAATAGGATGTATAATTGCTTCCTTGAGAGATTATTTAGTAAAGTTCCAATTTGGTGCCTTGCGCTGTGTGAACCCGGAAGAAGCAGGAAACGTCATTATTTGGATTAACGTACCATGAAGTGAAGTGACTGACTCGTGTTTGTCACTGCGTAAAATCAAGCATAAGCGTAAACAAGTCGTTTTGATTAGACACGCCACGTGGATTACTTTGGTCTCTAGATATAAGTAGTTGGTATAAATACGTACAAGAATATTGCTGTATTGATTTCTTAAAGTGTCGTGTCTGAAATGACTTAGAAACAACACTATAGGGCACTTACTGGTAACTAACTCAAACTCCTTAAGGGCGACTTTGTTTGTACATTATTTTTTTCTAATTCTATGTTTTTTTAACCATAAAAAAATAAACAAATTTGCAGTTCTAATGTTCTTATCTTCCTTAGGTAATCCTACTTCCTACTAATATTATACCTAAATGCGAAAGTTACGAAAGTTTGTGATACAGTATGTTTGTTACTTATTCACGCTCAAACGGCTGGAGCAATTTTGATGACATTTGGTATGTAGGCAGCTGACACCCTGGTTACTACCGTCCTCGACGGCGAGGACCGCCGCGACGTCCCACTCAGTCTCGTTCCGTTCAAGCGGCCCGAGCTGCCATTACTAATCCGAGCGCCCCCAATTAGTCGTAACTCGTACAAAGTCCTCCCCTTCCCCCGGTAACGCCCTGAGCCGAGGTTCGTACCCCACTCGGGGGTGCCCTCAGGCGTGGTACCTAAATGTTACCCGGCTGAGAGCTCTCTGCGCTCGCCGATTGTCCGGTAAGGTTGGAGCAGCCATCAGAGGCTACAAACTTTAGTCCTTTCAAAAAAAAAAGTCACCCTGGATTAATACATAGGCTATATCCCTCGGGAACGCGAGTGAAACCGCGGGGCGGAAGCTAGTAAGCCATAATACCTACGCACGCGGCACGACAGGCAGTCACAGATTAAGACAGAGTAAGGTACCTACGCTTTGTAGAACGATTGATAGAAATCCTCAATATAACTAAGTATTTTTTTCTTGGGATGAGACCACCCCACTTTAAGTGGTTACCAGTAACCCTATTAGCTGTATATTGCTGCCTTTGTGGAGACTAAGTTGGCCGTCTTGGCTCTCGTGTTGTGGGAGGACGGATCCCTCATCCTCCAATTTCTTATCACTCCTGGCGGACGAGCCGTTTTAGAAACCACTCGATTACTTGGGGGGCGATCATAAAATACCGGATGGAATGACTTTGGTGCCTTGGAAGTTGGAACAGACAATGGATTGAGATGCTACATGCGTGTTTACCTTGGCTCTGTCCTACATTAGCTTCTCCTTACAAACACGTGCACAATCATAATCGAGTTCACAACCGACTGAACAAAACTTGTTATTATTTCCGTCAATAGGTAGGTATAGTATGACACAACTTAGATGAAGCATCGGCAAAATTCGTAAAATCGATCGTTCTCGAAAAGAGTGCGCCTACAACATTACTCATGTGTTAAAAAATGATCTTGTTGAACGTTGAATGGCGCGATAATGATTTTTTTTTATTAGTTGTGTAAATCGGAAGTGAAGTGTACGAAAACGACTTGCCGATGCTACATCTAAGTTGTGTCATACTTGTAGTCTAATATGATATGTCTAACAATAACATTTTTGGTCCAGACGCATAGCAAGATCAATAGGCGCGGGCGCACTAAGGATGGACACAACGTCGGCTTTCTCCGCGGCAGCAGCCGAGCGACTCAAGTACAAGCAGTTGTACTCAGTGCTGTACTCTGACCTGCCGTACGCGCCACAGCCGGAGGCACCGCATCTTGAGGCTAGAGTCTACATTAAGGAGGTGTAAAGGTGAGGAGACAAACTCAATCCACCTGTGTGCTGGTTAGTTTTAGGCGGTTTTAGGTAACAAGGTTAGTGTAGAAATCGTGCTGCATTGAGGGCGTAGGTATTATAATTCTACTAATATTATAAATGCGAAAGTTTGTGAGGATGTATGGATGTTTGTTACTCTTTCATATGAAAACTACTGAACGGATTTGGTTGAAATTTGGCACATAGATAGATCATACCTTGCATGCATACCCAATAACATTTAGGCTACTTTTTATATTGGGAAAACATAAGAAAGAAGAAACGCGCTTGAAACCACGGGGTGGAAGCTCTACTAGCTTAGCTAGCTAAAGCTACCTAAAAGGTCATCGAAAAACACTGCACTAATAAATTAATTTTGTTACAGGTTCAACGCCTCCTGAAAATCGTAATATCCAAATACAAATTGTAACAATGTATCGTGCACAATTGTTTATCCAGTGTGATTATCTCCTTTACTATTTAATTACCATTTCATAATGTTTCATTCATAGTTTATTTACCATTAGTATCTCATGATACAAATGGTAAATAAACTCAAAACAACAGCTTGGAGAGGTGTGCTATTTAGGATAACCTAAACTAGAAGGGACACAAGTAGGGCTGCCACCACTACCGGGACCTATTTATACGGTGACTATAATTTATTTAGTTTTAATTTTGTTTCTAATAAGAGTGTAAAACACTAACTAAAATAGGTACCTAACCCAAAAAAAATTATGATTGGGAAGAAAAACACATTGTTATTACAATCTATGTGCTGATTTCGTAAAGAGGTAACTCAGAGTTTGCATGTAGGAGGTAATCTTCGGAACTATGGATTCGATTCTGAAAATTCTATCGTCTAACGTGCCCTAACGCGGAGCAAGATTCTACTTAACATTTATTTTAGTTTTTGGCAGTGGCAGCCCTGATAACGAGTACCTACCTAATTTGAGCAATAATATTCTAATAGACAGCAAATGTGATAATCAATTTTAGTACCTGCACTAACTAATCATATTATGGCTGTATCAAACATAACTTTAATTTGAAGTTATTAGAAGATAGTAAAATACAAGCGAATAGGTAGAATGAAATAAGATTATTTTAATAATTTGCGCACATACCTACCTATTTTACGTATTAGATACCTTTATAAATAATCTTATGGGCTATTCGACATTCCAGTTTGTGAATTTTAGCTTTGCAGTTTTCTTCTGAAGAAATCTTGAGTATTCTAGCAGATATACAATTACATTCTCTAAAAGCGCCTGTATAAAATTATATTGCAATTTGACATGTAAAATTTTGCTATAACATAATCAGTAGGTGTTTCTACTTCATAAGAAGTGGTATAAACCAGTGTACCCATAAGTTCCTTTAGTGTACCTAATTGTAAGTGATATGAATAGTTTTAAAAACTTCAAAGCATGAAATGTATTTATTTGTACCTGTTTTGATCAAATTATTATGTCAATTGTAGACTTAGTAATGTAAATGTGATTTAATCAATTGATCAATTAAATGTATAGATGTAAATAATTGTAATTCAATAAATATTAAAGAAAATATGCAAAGTTTCTTATTTCTGAAATACTAAAAATATATTTTTGGCAAACTCATATCTCTACTGACATGTATGAGATGTTATTGACGTTAAATTTGTCAATGTAGAGGACAAAAAAATTTAGAATGGGTGTTGTGAGTAGTAACTAGAAAATAAAACAATGTGAACGTATGACCAAGTAAAGGTGACGTCATTGAAACGCAATACAACAATAACTACATAATACCATGGAGAAACCATTGATGCGAGATTAAGTCATCGTTTATGGATTTAGCTACTTTAAAAAGGCTTCGCAAACATCGCTCCAGCATTGGTTAATTATCGGGGTTTTAAGTGATGAGCTAAATGATGCAAAAATAAAAAAACTATTTAAGAAAATATATTAGAATAGAAACATCATTACAGGAGACAAATTACCGCATCGATACCTAGTGCAAGCTCTTTTTAACTGCTATCAACAAATACATATAAAAATAACTACAAATAAATAATAAATACACACCTACTTTTTTATATCTATACTTTAGATAAGACAAACAATCATCCAAGTATTCGCCATAATATCGTATTTTTATCTATAACCGTTATTATGCTAATGCGGGGCTAGTGAGCAAGCGTTCAAAACATTAACAACCTAGTTGCGCACGCGCCTGCGCTGAGTGCTCACAAATTATTTGATAAGAAAACCATTATTTTTCAACATAACCCTTTTTTGATAATAAGGTATAAATTAGTTTGTTTCAAATTTATGGTTTTCCAATCTGTACAAGTGCGTGTTGTTTATCTATCGATTAATGATTATAGGCTTAGGTATGGACTCGAATACACATTAAGTATTGCAAATCAGAGTTAATAATTTCATAACCATAATTAAATATGAAAAGTTATTTTTAAAACAGTCGTAAAATGATTGCATCGTTAATTTCCTGTGAATTTTAAGTTAATGTTCCTGTGAATAAAGGTAAGCAAGGATTTTTTTAATACCTAACTTTATTAAGACCAAAATGATTAATTAAATTAACTCTTTACAAAACGAACCTATCCAAAAGACGATGGACAAAATGCTACAGTTAAATATGGGTTCTAACACTTGTAACCTTTTAGTTAAACAATGGATTTTATCGATATATTTAGCTCAGGAAAAGAGCACATGGAAGGCATATGTTAATATTATATGGTAGGTACGTAGTTGTATCACTATGTTGCCATTGCGAATTAATGTTTGTTTCGAAATTCAAACTACAATATGTGTATTATGTACCTACTTATATCTGAATTTGCAGTTTGATTTAAGCTAAGAACCTACCTACATAATATGTACCTAAATTGATTCGGTGGGCGTACTCCATCGCTTTGAAATTATAATCAATAGGAATTGTAAAAGTATTAAATCACATCAATTTTTCTGCTATTACGTTGGTTATTTTTTAAACAGAGATCGAACTATCGTTTATAGTTTTTTGGAATATGCCCCGAGAGTATATTATTAAATAATAGAGGTATATACGCTATTTATTTATTACCTACCTAACTAGCTTGTAGATTGAAAAATACAAATAGAATATTAGATAAATGTTTGTCATGTACTTAGCTACTTTTTTCAAAGAAAATAGTAGAATAATTAGAACAAGTTTTAATAGGGAAGTGCTAAGGATCGTCAAAAAATTTACTTTAGCATATTTTTATTTTTGTATAAATATCTTCCATCTACCTACCTACCAATGTCAAAGTCTATGAGGCCATGGTTAATATTTCAAAATAATTATCATCATAATAACTAAGTCCTTAGTACACAGGCGAGTTTATATATTTTCCTCATTGTACCTACTTAGCTCTGGCTACATACAATACATTAATATCTTAGTTTATATATATAATTGCCTATTGTTTTGCCTTAGATACGGACAACACTAAGATGTCACAACAAACGTATGATATAGAGCCAGTGAGAGAAGAAGATGAAAAGAGCATTATGAATCTCCTAAAAGGGTATGTTATAGCAACTATTTTGAACACCAAAAGTAAACAATGATACATAACTAATATCTTTAATAAAATAGGGTAGGTAAGTACGTGATTTCGCTTTTTGGAATTATTCTAAAGACTTAAAAAGTGGAAGATGATCGACAACCAGTACGCTACAACAAAACTATGTCTAGCTGACACTCTATAATTAGCCAAGTAAATGTACTTAGAACCTTTATGTGTACCAAATTTGAGGCCCTTATAGTCTCAAAGTAAAATGCCTATGTGACAAAGAGACAGACGGTCGGACGAGTCCTTTTAGGTAACACTTCCCATCAAGTTTATGTTTTGTAAGGATTATCAAAAAAATATTATGATGTCCACAAAAACGGAAGTTTTTAGATTTTTCTGATGAGAAGTAGGTATATATTGGTGGGTAATTACAACAGTAAATATTTTAATTCTGACCCACGCATCTCTATTTTTAACAGCAGATTTATTGATTTAATGAATTACCGAACTTAATTTCTCACGCAAAAGGTTTTAAATTGTTCGGAGCATAGAATAGGAAGCATGGTAAATATTGGCATGATAATATTTGGATTGAAGGTTGAATATTTTAATGGTTGGATGTTGTGTGATAAATAAATAAAATTTTACGATAAATCGATAAAATTTTTCACGCATCACAAACAAATACAATAAGAACGTCACTACAGTATAGGCGTACCGCAAGGATCAATTTTAGGCCCATTTTTGTTTTTGGCTACAGCTAGGTTGGTTTACTTTGCGTATTTCCATAGTTTGATGTCCTACAGTCTTCTGCTATGGGGCTCGGCTGCGGATTTGGAATATATCTTTATCTTGCAGAAAAGGGCCATTCGTGCAATCTATTGCTTGGGTCCTCGCGAATCCTTACGAAATCGGTTTAAGGAATTTGACATATTAACCTTACCTTCGCTATACGTGTATGAAAATATTATGTTTGTTCGTAAAAATTTAAATCTATTTGACACAAACAGTAGCCGCCATAACCTAAATACAAGAAACAAAGACAAAATTGTTACTCCTAGATTCAGGCTAGCGAAAGTAAATAAGTCTTTTCTCGGGAATTGCATTCGCTTTTATAATAAAATCCCATATGAAGTAACTAAGATGTCTTATAATAAATTCAAAGAGTATGTTAAACATAAGTTAATCGACAAGGCCTATTATAAGGTGGCTCGTTACATAGAAGACAATAATACATGGTTGTAGTAATTACATAAATTAAAAAAAAAAAAAGATCCACCAAAAAAAGAAGCCTTTCTGAGTTTCTTGCCGGAGTCTTCTCAGTTCAAGTGTATTCCGAACCGGTAGTAGAGTCTATTGTAAAACTGTAACTTTTGACATTCATAAGTGCCTTATTAGGGCCTAAACTGAATAAATGAGTTTTGATTTTGATTTTATGATTCACTATCAGTTGCTCTTGTCTCAAAGTTGCAATGCGTGTGGGCTTTCCAATTGGATCTATGGTAACCCCACACCCTGACTACTCATCGCCAGAACCATAGCTATCGGATAGCGTTTTTAAAAAAATGAAATATTTACGTCCATTTACAGATGCTGTGCCTAATAATCTGACATATAAAACTCATAATTTGGCGCATTTGACTAAATTGATGATGTCTCTAAATTGCGAAAATATGTGAATTCGTCCTGTTGCTCTCGTACATAAATAACTTCATAACAATATACAATTTTACGTACCTACCTACCTAAATGCTAGAGGGAGATGCCGATTATTATGTCGGATATTAGGATTGTAATACGCGGTAGGGCCAAAGGTAATACAAGTGTCGGAGTTAGTTTACATTTTGCGATTAGTGATTTTGCGAAGTAGCGGAACAAAAACAAAACAAATAACCCGTACTATGAACCACAGAGAAAATAATATACTATACTGAACGTAGAATAAGATAAAGTAAACAAATATTTTATAAATAAGCCTATGTACTTAGGTATCAACTATAAACTTCTAGGGTGTTATACTTTGGTTTTGTTTAGCCATTTATACAGCGTGATTTGTAATAGGTATTTTATACTGAAAGGGCATTAAGGTATACCTTATACAGTTGATAAAAAAAATATTGTAGGTACAGAGGAAAACAACAAATAATATTCCCGTACAAACTTAATAATCCTATAAATAAATTATTGCTCAAACATTTCAGGACATTTTTCGTAGACGAGCCCTTAAACCAGGCGGTGGGGCTTTGCAGCAATGAAACAGGCTCATGTCCTGAACTGGTGGAATACTGCACACACTCATTACTGGAAGGGCTGTCCTTTAAAGCCCTGGATAAAGAAGGCAACGTTGTTGGAGTGATGATCAGTGGAGTGTGTCCTTTGAAAGAGGTAGGTAACCTACCTAATAAAATTGTATGGTCATTAACCCCCGTCATCACTTTATGCCTAACCGTGTCGTTTGTTGTCGTTGAACAAATTACCAGAGGCTGTCATCAGTGCAACAACAGTGAACTCTTTTAGAAATAGACTCGACAATGACATGAGGACTAAAGTGCAGTGATTAATATTTTTTTTCTTATCGACATGTAAATAGAAAATTGTATGTAAATAATAATAATATCCTCGGACATTGTTCACACCCTATCTGATTGATTCCAAAGTAAACAGGCAGATTTTATACTATGGAGACCAGATAATTGATATACCTACTACCACTACATTCCGTTGTAAATACACGTGTTCATCTCGCAGATGTTCATGCCATGTTTGTCCTGGGTGGGAATCGAACCCACGACCAGAGTAGTAATCGGTAGATAGGGTAGGTGTCTTACCAACCACGCCACTGGCACGTCAAAAGACATACTCTTTTGTTGAATGAAGATTCAGGTAAAATGTTAGAACTATAAAGATTCTTTCAACTTTTAACAAATAATGTTTACTCCAGGAAGACAATGGTAATGACCTACTTAGCCAAGCAGAGCGTTGCCAGAACCCCAAATTCCAGAAAATTCTTTACATTTTGGCGCGAAGAGAAGAAGGCTCCAGACTTTGGGAGAAGTTCCCGGATGACCAACACCTGGTAGAAGTTAAGGTTGCCGCCACAGATCCTAGTTGGAGGAAGCGAGGGATCATGAATGCATTGTTGCGAGAAACTGAGTAAGTGTCTTACCGACTTCTTCTTCTACAATTAAGTAGGTATATAAATCGAAGACGTTTTTCTACTTGTTCAAATGAGTACCTTAGGTACCTTACCTACCTTTCCGAGATTTCCTATATATCTATTGATTAGAAATCTGCAATTTTTTTGCCTCTTCTGCAAAACTATGTTACAGGTGTCTATATCGGGTGTAACTAAAACTTTAACCATGGATTCTGTACGCCATTTTGGACCCTTTGTGCTAAAATATTAAGTACTTTGTACACACCCAATAAGTATTTAATTACCAAATTTCTTCCAATAAATTTCCTAAACCTCCATCTTTCCAGAAAAGCCACAGAGCAAAGAGGCATTCGTCTTCTCCGCATGGACACATCGAGTGCCTACTCGGCGATGTCCGCAGAGAGTCTCGGCTTCACTTGTATCTACAAAGCGCTGTACATAGACCTCAAGTTAGATGGGCGACCTCTAATTGTGCCCGAACCGCCACACGTAGAAGATAGAGTTTATATTAAGTCGTTATTTGAAAGAGTTTAATTTAGAATGCGCCTAAATATTTATTAGGGAAGTTGTGTGGCACTTTCTGGCTAGACCACCATCGCAGATTTGAATAATGAGTTCCGTTGCTAATTTGTCACCAAATATCCGATCTTATAGTTCCCTGTACAATTATTCTTTCATTAAGGTTTTTAGGTTGACCCCTTGTACTTGTGTTGAACCAGGGACCAACAAAATTCAATATTTCAT
This sequence comes from Tethea ocularis, assembly GCA_963555595.1. Taxonomy (NCBI): domain Eukaryota; kingdom Metazoa; phylum Arthropoda; class Insecta; order Lepidoptera; family Drepanidae; genus Tethea; species Tethea ocularis. Next base: position 3,479,979 of record OY741972.1, on the reverse strand, counting down.
GTCACCTTTGAATCAGGGACCGACAAAATCTAATATTTGATGGCAAAATAGCATCATAAAGTCCTGCCAGCAAGTGCCAGGAATCTTATTGTTTCATTCATGTACAAAGAAACACCCTTATTAAGGTGCATTACATTAGTAAGGTAATCTCTTGTCATTTTATAATATTTAGGTATAGTATTAATAGACTATCTATTTAAAAATTGCATCGATATACTTCACTTTTTATTTTACAAAAACCAAGCAATTCACAAACGATTTATCCTTTGAAATTAATTATTATAATAAATACGAGCTTATTTTTCGGCAAATATTGTGTACAGTCGTCAATTTTGGGTCGCGTTCGGCTGAAGGATAGTAAGACCAATCGTCTTCCACTTCTGCTATTCCGTGCTCTGTGAGGAACGCCTCAAGAGGATTTCTGTAATAGTAAAATACTCTTTATTTTGTCCACTGTTATCTTCTACAGGTCTATAAGTTTTCCATTATCGACATATTTACCGAATTTTATAACCTTACTAGCATTTTGCATCGTGATTTCACATGCAATCCAATTTTACCTCTTAGGGGTTGAATTTTGTAAAATCCTTCCATAGTGGGCAACTTATGTGCAAAATTTAAAGTTTATAATACCAGTGGTTTCGACTGTTAGCTCAATCAGTCAATCAAAACAAGTATTTTTATATGTATACAAGATTACATTATGCAAAACCTCGCCCATTAGCGATTAATAAATGTATGTTTAATTCCCTAACCAAAATGTCGGAAATCGGTAACAGTTTGAGTAACTCAACCTGACAGGACCACGGATTTGGAATTTTGTCTACAAATATTAATTAAAAATATAACAAAATACTGCAAATCTGTTTAGTGAGACTATCGAAATTAGTCACCAAATCATAGTATTTATCAATCCATGATTTAGAAGATGAAACATCCTTTTTTCATAACAATAAAAAATCGGTATATTTGTCGGTTTATATCCTAAATCAAAAATACTCTTTTATGTTATAATAATGTAATAAGTTATAAGAATTATTAACCGATTTTTATTGTCCGTTGAAAATAGAAAACCCTGATGGTGGCCCTGCCAGAAAGGGTCACACTAAGCTGAATAATCGAGAATGACAAGTAACATAGGATTCATGGTCTAAATATTAACACACACTTCAGTGGAACTAAGTAGATGTGTACTTACTTTGATTGTCTGATATAAACTAAAAGATTATTTCTTTACAAATGAGAATTCAAAATACCAAATTACCATTCACATAGAAAAATAATTTAATAAAATCTCTCATTTTTCACATTTTAAAAATATTATTTCTATTTTTACTACTACTGTCTATTGAGGTAGCTACGATCAACAATAAAACACTATTATTCTACAGACAAAATCGCGAGAGCCAAAAGACTTACAAAACATATAACAACTTTTACTCTATATATATTTAGGTACAATATATCACTGTAGATTTACAACATTGATATTTACATACTTTTCACATTAGCATGACCCTGTTATCTTCACATTGGTGGGCGCGCAACCTAACTTATGTACATTACTTTCTGAAAAACGGAAAATCTTTTAAGTAAATATTATGAATGTATTATTTAAATGCCAGAAAATGTTCCAAAAATTTAATATAAAATAATACAAATGTATAAAAATTACTTTTCATTAATATATCACAGAGATCATGCTATAGTGTCATCTAATTTAAGATTCAACAAATGAGTAGGTAGGCAAAATTTTAAACAAAACACGTCACTGATCTACTGATTCTCCAGTACCCTAAATGTAAAGAATATTGTTAGTAAAAGTTTACAAATTACTTCTGCAATTACAAAAATTGTATTGGATTAGTTCCATAAGTATTCCGCGAGAGGCGCTTTACGAATCCTTTAAGAGAAGTGTCATAAATGAAACCACGATAGCGTCAATTCTTTACACTCAGGGATGTTACTAGTACGAATTGCAAATTACTTTTTTTCGCTGGCGAGAGCTTGACCAAGCGATGCAGTTGCCACAGTTGGGTTGGCAGCCGTCACAATTTTGTCTAACAATATTCGAGTCTGCATCTGGAATAAAATATTTTCTTAATTATTAACCTGTTATAATAATTTGAGTACCATTTACCTTCACAAGTGCCCTTCTAGGGTCTAAATTGGCTCTGAAATAATTTGCACAATTTTTAAGCTTAGGTTTAACTGATACTGCCGTGTATAAAAAGAATATGGAATTAGAAAAATCGTGAATGTCTGAACTTAATTTACATTCTCAATTTACATTGTGATACAGAATAACTGTGTGCATTGTAGCAGGAATAGGCTAGTTTACAGTGTCAAAAATAAATGACCAAACACTAACCAATGCATAAAACATCTAAAAACATGTGGAAACACCAAATATGTTGTACATTTAATGCTTTTTATGGTTTTTAATTACCAGTAGAACCACTAAGAGTAGACCATTTGATGCTGTGAAACTATGACGTCATTAGGTTAGTATTTCATACAAAATTCCATATAAACTATCGTTTTGACATTTATTAAAAAGTAGCTGATTTGATATGTCAGTAAACTACCCTATTAAGAGCCACATCAACACCATCCATGGTGAGGTCGTGGCCTCTTCAGAGTAGAAAAAAAAGAATATGCTACCAAAAATCATAATTATCTCCTTATTTACCTCATTTCCATGTTCGGCAGCAGCAGAGCGCACTTTTTCAAGATCTTCTGCTAATCGCTTTGTCTTCTCCTTTGCTTGGCGAGTTTGTGCAACATACATATTCCTTAAATAATAGGATGATGTTATGTAATTTAAAGTTTGCACCAATGTGAAGATGTCAAGATTTTTGTCACTTGTTCACACAAATACTTCTGAATGCATTTTGATGAAACTTGGCACTGGAATAACATATAGGCTACTTTTCATCCTGGGAAAACATAAGACCGCAAAAACCCGAGGCGGAAAGTAGTCCTTTATAAAACTTTATCCTCTAATCATCATTATCATATCGAAAAACGTCCACTGCTGGACAAAGGATCAAGGATATCCAAGATGGCCGGATTATCCTTTAATTCCAGCCTTAAAAAACTGTCACTGGTTTCTTTTGCCTTACATTATTCTTTAGTGAATTAAACATATATTACCTGATAACAAACACTTGGACAATAACGCCGACTAAAGCCACTCCAAAACATATGAAAATAATGACAAAGTTGGGTAATTTCTTCACACCCGCCATGCCGTAATACGTGTTTGTACTTTGTTGGGATGTTTTTGATTTGGATCTGTCATTGTCATAGTAGTAACTGTATTGTGGGTTTTTTCTTAGACTGGAATAATATGGATAGTTTTTATTGTATATCACTTATGTTATTGGATATGATTAATAAAAAAAAGCATAAAAAACATTATGGTTTTTGGCAACAGGATAGCATTATACAGCACACAAACTCAAAACTCATTCATTCATATTTATAGTAATGTAACGGGTCTATTCGCGCATAGAATATTATTCGAGTCCACTCGTGACCACGATCAATGCAACTTGATCGAAACGTCGAGGTTAGTCAAAATTATATTTTGATAATATTCTATGCGCGAATAGACCCGTTACATTACTATAAACATGAATTGTGTTCGCGAGAGTTTAAAAAGTATCATTCATTCATAAGTGCCTTATTAGGGTAGGCCCTAAGGCACTTATGAATCTCAATAGTTACAACTTTACAATAGTCTCTACCATTGACAGACGGACAGTTAAAGTGGTTGGTTTAGTATGCCACCTGGTTTTAAATTATTATTATTTTAGTGACCATTTACTGTAATGTTAAACAACTTCTACTAATATTATAAACGTGAAAGTTTGTATGTATGTATGTATGTTTGTTGCTCTTTCACGCAAAAACTACTGAACAGATTTGGATGAAACTTGGCACATAGATAGATCATACCCTGGAATAACATATAGGCTACTTTTTATCCTAGGAACGCGGGTGAAACCGCGGGGGACAGCTAGTAACACATAATTGTCACTAATGGTGGTGTAACTCTTTAAAAATGAATGACACCATTTTTTAAAGAGCTACACTGAAATGAAATGAATAAAACTGTAGTAGGTATGTACTTACTTATACGGCACATGTGGTTTGTATACATAAGGAGAAGGTGAGCTATAGGTTTCATACTCAGAAACACTATCATATTGAGCCCTACTGCTTGGCTTGCCGAGAACATTATAGGCCTCCACAATGCGGACAAACTTGTCATTTGCTTTTACATCTTTGTTCTTATCTGGGTGAAACTGAAAAAGTAAAAATATTTTTTTTTAATATTGGCAATTTCAGCATTGTAATAAATATTTTGAAACATGTGAGGTATAAGACACATCAATCTGATACCAATCTACACAGAGCTTATACTATGGAAACCAGATAGCTGACAATATTATGCCATTGTATTCCAGGAAGTCATGTCAGATTATTATTGTATTCACCACCTGAAGATGGCAATAATTGTTTTTACTTAGAAAGAAAAGGAAAGACCACCAACAGGGAATGCTTAAAGTATAACGAATTAGGAAACAATAAAAACAATAGGATAATTATTATAATAGTATGGTAAACATAAAGAAAGACAAATAAATCATAGGAGGACAAATATGGCCTATAGCTGAGCTTAATGCCTTCAACACTAATTTTTGCCACAGTGCTGGTCTTCAGCTGAGGCCAGTAGTGATGTTACGGACATCTTGGCCAGAGCAACAAAGAATAAAATTAAAACTAAACAATAAAATATTTAACAATTCTTACAAACTGAGAAATTACTACAGGAGATAATTATTATAATTTTAAAAGTGCAATATTCTAAATAGAACTGTGAACATAATACAAATACATAAAACAAATGCGCAGAAAAAAGGCTCCCAGAGAAACACAGGTGCCACTACAAATTTTGATTGTCCAATTGTATGTAGAGTATGTAAGCTTTAAATTTTAATCAAAATAGTCCTAAACTGTATTTACTGTATGCAATTGTGGTGGCAAATTATTTCAACACTCTGTAGCAGCTTAGCTGAAGCTTCTCTGGAATGCATAGCCATGTTGAGGGGTTGCTAAAAGGAATTCTGAAGCCCTAGTATTATATTAATTTTGATCGCTGATCCATGACTGTTTACTAAAAAGTTATTCTGGCTTTCAACTCTTGATCACCCCAAATAGTAGTAGTAGAGTAGCAAAGTGAAGCTTTCCCATCCATGACATCTTGAGTAACTTAGCATTATTCATAAATGGTGTAACATGCATTCATGGGGGGTTGTGAAAGCAATACCTGGCATACACATTTTCCACTCGCTGAATAAGTTTCTCTGATTTACATAGTAATTTAGGTCCAAAGTGTCAGCCTAATTTAATTTTGATAGGACAAGAGTCTCACATAGATTGATTCAGAGATTAACATTTAGACAGTCTCATAAATGGTACAAAACCTATAAAAATAATTTCTTACCAACTCTGTTATAAAAAAAATTTTTTTAAAAGTAATTTGCTATCCACTAATAAATAAGGCCTGCAATTTGGGCCAAATTGGCAACCAAATTGCAGGCCAATTTAGACTTGTCCAATTTGGATATTGAGGACCTTCTAGATACTATGGGGGATGATGAAGAATACATTTGATTATTTTTAGTTTGGTTGGGAAATACAGTTCATATCAGATAACAAGTAGATAATGTAACTAAGTGCTAATTTTAACTGTATTTGGTGAAAGGCATAGTGTCAAAGCTTAGGCAATATAGCATCAGATTTTATGTTAACTTACTTCCTTACTCAGTTGTATAAAGGCGTCTTTAATTTCTTTATCAGAACAATTTCTTCGGAGGTTAAGAACTTCATAATGGTTTTTTCTAGTAATGCTGAAAAATAAAAAATAGAAATAGAAGCAATAATTTTAGAACGAAAATTGAGAACAAAAATCGTAGAGAAATTTTGTAACAAACATTATGCGTACCGATAACATCTGATCAGTGTACTTATTGATTTAAAGTTAATTTTACGTTTTACAAAATACATAACGATTTAGCTAATCCAATTGATCTAAACTAATGTTTTGAATAATCATGTTAGTATTTTGGCGATTTCCATTTTTTATTGCTGTAAAATGTCAACTATGTCAAGTCAACAAATAAAAATGTCACTGTCAGTTTAGTTGACATGACAGAGAGTATACAGTATTGCCTCAGATAAATAAAAGTTGAGTGTTTATACCAACTACGAGATAATAAATACCACATTTATACCACAGAATAAAGATGTTCTGTGAATGTACTGTGTTTATACTAATTGGCACACACACACACATCACAGTGGCACTAAATATACTACCATTCTTTATGCGTTTTTTCTAAATTGCAGCTCAGCTCAGTAATAGGTGTTTATATCCTCTTTGAGTAATAGGTCGTACGTTTGTGAACATATTGTGATTCACGACTAGAATGGTATTATATTTACTAAATAGTAACAAAAGGAATCACCAACTTTTATCCAAGATAATTTAGTACAAGAATATATTCTTTGGCAACTGTCACAAAGATCCGTAACGGCATTACGATAATTTTAATATCTAGTTCAATGTAATTCTGGTATGATTACATTGATTGATTGATATATTTAACAACCATCGAGTTCGATAGACCTCAGTGACGTCAACTGTGTAGTGTTTTGATTAGGTACATAAACAAGTAAATAATCAAAGGTTGCTTACATCAATAGGTAAAGTTATAGCATTTTGTAGGTACTTTACTACCTATCCAAAATGTAAAGAATTACTTAAATCTTAGGGGGTTTATTAGGTAGGTATTTGTTTGTACGTACAAATTAGGTATATGAGGGTAGATAAGACTTTCGAAGGTGTAGGTATTTTCCATTAGGTATTTTTGGTTGTTAATTAAATTAGCTTTAAATGATCGAAGTATATTATTAGGTTAGGTAGATAGGTACCTACCTACTAAATAATAATGTCACACGTAACAATATCAGTGGGGCAATCATGTAACTTTGTTGCAATCAGTTTCAATCAGTTTTGATTGAAACCGGTTTAATATAGCGGGTTTCTGATAACTTTTTACGTTTTGGAAACTCTATTTTCAAATAGTGCTTCATTGCTCATGGAATCATTTACAGCTACCATTTTAAATATGCTTCAACGAGCTATATTTTTATTTTTTGACAAAGCTTTCATAAATAAATGCTACTTAAACAACGCTTTCACAGTAGGTATAAGTAGATTTTGCTTTATGAGAGATTCTTATAAAATAGATAATTGCACGATATAATTACCTATGTTTATTCATATTACAAAATAACATGACTATTTCTGATATGTAGAAACATCGTGCAAGGCTAGCCATCGGCACTAGTCAACATTCAGCTTCTGATTCAGCACCAGGCACTGGAAAAACTGTTACTACTATGCCTTCGCCTAGTGGACTCCTAGTTCGAAACACGACGCGTCGTTCGTCGTCGTTGCGTCGTGTTCTCAACACGGCACGCAGCACGACGCGGCATCGCGGCATGCGGCAGTCCCGCGCGCGGCATTCGTAGCGGTAGCGTACTAGCGGCTGGCTAAAGCTAGCGGTGGCGGTGCGGTGACTGACTGTGACTGACTCAGTGTCTCAGTGTTCGCGCGTCAAATAGCGCGGGTGGACGTTCGGTCATGCGAGAAGCGGCTGGCAGGATGGCCGAACTCGAGTTCGAGGCGCCTCTCGCGCAAATTGAAGAGGCGGACGACTGCATCTCCACAGCAGATTACCCGCAAAAAACCATAAATGGCAATGACATACGCCTAAACAACATCAAAAATATCAAAAGTGAAATGGTCAAAATGAAAACTGACTCAAACAAAATAAACGATAACGAAGAACCTAAACCGGTGAAGTGTAAACAGGACAATTTGCAAAACGGTGAAGGAGATAATTTTACGGAGACTTTCTCCGGATCACTGGAAGATTTGGTGAACACGTTTGATGAGAAAATAACCAAGTGCTTCGGAAACTACGAGGAAAGCGTGGAGAAGCTAGCTCCGGTCCAGGTTCGCTCGCAGGAGGAAATTATGAACGAGTGCCAGTAAGTTGTTATCCATTATTATCAGCCATCACATAACATAGACCTTAAGAGTATTAGCAAGCATTAACAGGAAAATCCCAATATATTGATATTGTATTTTGATAACAGGCACCTATACTCGTAAACAGTACGAAGCCCAAGTGAATTTGATAAAAAATCATATTAAAGAAATTAAAATGGTTTCTGGAAATATAAACAAAAAGGGCGGGCTTTGCGCATGGCTTTAGGGGGCGAGGGATCGATCGATGACAGTAAGGGGTGCGCGCAGGGTGCAGGGGTTTGCGTGTCGGAGGGTCGCGATGACGCATCACACCCCCGCCCAAACTCACCCAACCTGCTTTGTTTCCAACTGGAACAAACGAGATGAAATACAACATGCGACTGACCAACTTGCCAAATATCACAGACCTAATAACCCAATTCAGTTTTTATCAACATTGTAATGGATACCTATTGTTTTCATTCATGTATTTAATTGACTAGAAAGATAGGTATATTTCTATAATTATAAAAAGCCACAAAACAATGATTTGCAAAGATTTTTTCTCGACTGCTCATACGCGTGTTATTTTTGTGTAGGTACCTATTTATTTATCTACTTTTCTCATCACTTGAAACATAATAGCAAGAGGCTCCCACAACTGCCTATTGTGCTGTGATGAAAAGGAAAAATGTTTTTCTGCTACCTTGGGCGTTATGAGAATTTAAAAAGTACTAATTAATCATTGTGTTGCTGAGGTTTGTTTTACTTTTCTCTCAGACAATTTTTAATTTCCATACTTAGTATGTAGAACTGTTGAAGCATAATCTATTATTGTTCCATTGTGCTGTTTACGTTTCTCATTGCAAACTATGATGGTAAACAAAATAATTGCAGGTAGATCCTTTAGCAGGTACCTACCTGTAAAAAAATGTAAAGAAAAAAGTATAAACAATTTTTTTCTTAACGTGTAAAGCAGATTTTTTGGATTCGATCCAGATGACCTAAATTCCAGGACGTGGGAGAAACGCATCAAATTTGAAGGGGAATAATTCTCATACACCTCAGTGTGTGCCTAAGTCGTTATTGATGACTACGAATTAATGGCTAATTAACCTATTGGCATGATACCTAACCTACTCGGTATCTATGTAAAAGTATTGGTAAAGAAGTTTAAAAAGCGTTACAACGTTATTTCAAAGGATATTCTTCCGAATTCTCGAAAAGCACCTGCTGCTTCCATAAATATTATAAAAAATAGCCATCGTTATGACAGGTGGCTGCATTGATTCCGTCGTGATTCGATTTCAAGGGGCAGTTGCGCAGATGTCGCGGCCACCTTGCCTCAAATTGTCTGGAGAACACCTTGCCGAATATTGAACAGCCGACATATGGCCTGTCACTACTTAGTGATTTCTTTAACTCAAGTTTATCCTTATTATTTAGCATCTGTTATCGTTAGGTCTCTTTCCTTTTACTTCATTCAATTCTGAATATGTACCTAATATTGCTTTCGTCACCGCTATCTTCTCTGTGGTCGTCACTAATGCAATTATTTTCATTAAAATTCATGGCACATCCATTGGTTCCGCTGTTAAGTGACCATCTCCGAAAATAATAATAATTTGAATCGATTGTATCGTTGCTAATGGAAAGATAATTGAATTGTTATAATAAAAATTTATGCGATGACGTTTGATCATCTGTTAAAACATAAAGGTGAATGAAATAGTTCAAGTTTTTAGCTTGATCTTTATTTATGAACATCCGTATTTCCTACAGTTTCACTCTCGATCGCAATAAACTCTCACGCACGTTTTAATATGCAGATAATAAAATTTACAATTGCTTACACTTCAACTCCGCTTTGATATTCACGATGAACCTATCTAATATGTATTTGAATCGGCCATGGCACACGACACACGTCCGTCTTCGTGACACCCTCTTAGAATATAGAATGAGGCTTATTATGCAGCTCACTTTATCAATACTAGGTAGATATTTTCAAGCTTAAGCTTTTTCTGAACGTTTACGTATTGCTTTAAATTAGTTGCTTCGTAACACCAGGTATTTTCGCATTACATTTTCAGTTTAGGTACCTATATGTATAGGGTAAATTAACCTGTGACCTTAGTCCTATGTAACTACGTACATATACTTGCGTGTTTGAAACAGATTTCATAACCGCAACACGTACCTATCTGTTCGTATCCAGTCTCAATTTCCAAACGCTACGGACTAACTTCGCGTGTCTATCTTAATCGTAAAGCTGATAAATTGTTGTGGCCTTCCTGAAGCCAGCTTTCTAAAATACTTAATTACCTAGCTATTATTTATGATAACAACCGAGTATCATGTACCGATATTTTCGTTGCATGCCGAAGAAATATAATTCAAAATATCAACACAGCGTCTTCAATAGTTTAAACAAAGTAAGAATGCCGCTGCTACAGCATTCCATTCATTTTAAATCTTATTTTATTGGGAGCGACTTAAATTAATATTTAATAGGTTTAAACTGATGTATTTTAGCTAGAGAAGTACCATAATTTGCAAGTTTATCAGCGTCCTCAGAGGAAATGTGCCCTAGATTGTGCGGTACATCGAATTAGCATACTGTTCTGAGTGCACGCCGCGTTTTGCATGTGCCGACGCTACGCCAGCCGCGATGCTTTGACACTAGCTCGCAAATGGATTGCCTCCATCCATTCCGCTTTCCTTCCGTACACTTGACAATTCGTGTGCGCACTGTTTCAATTATTTCACTTTGACATCACTTAGCGCTAATGCACTTGCAGAACTGATATTCAAGTATCGTAGTTCTTTGCGTAAGTAAAATGCGGGTTAACTTCCATTTTTTAACTTTTACTAAAGGAACTTTTTCGTGCTGACATCAAGACTTTTACTCGGTATGTAAATTAATTTTAGCTTCAATACACCTTTTACAACATTAGCATCAAAATTTACCTCGGCATGTCAGTTTTTCTTATCAAAAAGACTAATTAGCTATCAAGATACGAAGTTAGTCTTCAAATCACCCACACATGCGGGCTTAGGGTGAACGAACAGCAATTTGCAACTGCCCACATATTTTATACCCTTTTCATGAAACCATATCGATAACCTTTTCGCTGAAGAATATTTCTAACATAAAATCGTCTGAAGAACGATAATCATTTTTAGAAAGTTGGTTTAGTATACATAAACACTTCTGGTGTTTCAGTGATCCCCACATGTGTTAATTTAGTTTTACACGTAATAAAGATAATTTAATTTCAGCGGCATTTTCTTTGAAGCGTTTAAGTAATAAACATTGGCTTTTGTCTTGGGTTTACTATGTATTGAACTGTTCAATATGTTAAAATACAATTTTTTTTATCAATACATTTTAAATTAATAAATTACAAGCAATTGTGTGATTTCGTAATCATTCAAAGAATCATAAAGGTCGTTTTCATTACTTCTATTTTAAGGGCCCAAGTAGGTAGTTAGCATCATCAATCACGTTACAAACGATGAGAAACTTGTCTATTATTGAATTAAGACAAATGAATTTGTGCTTGTATCTATCACTGAAAATTAATGGACTTGTGACTCGTAAGTGGAAATTTCCTAATTTTATAAGAATTGGATCCTTCTTTGTTTCTTTAATTATTTGATCATTTAATAGGAATTTCGTGATTGTGTAACATAAATAAGTAGTGCGTAGAGAAATCCGAGGTTATTAAAACATTGATTAGGTACTTTCTAGAAATGCTACCTTCTTCAACACTCGAATTTATAAGTCCGTCCAGACACTTTTTTGTTCTTTTATCGAACTTAATAGTATAAATCTGTTGTACGTGGGCGGATCAGTTACTGGCTGTATGCACGGCATGGGCATCTCGTGTTAATTGCTTTGTCGGCAATACCATAAAAGGATTTCGAAAAAGACTTTTTATGACCTCACTTCACAACATGCTTTATTTTTTTATTTTTAAAAATGACTAAATTTGGTAGCCTCTGATGGCTGCACCAACCTTACGGGACAATCCGGCGAGCGCAGAGGGCTCTCAGCCGGGTAACATTTAGGTAACCACGCCTGAGGGCACCCCCGAATGGGGTATGAACCTCGGCTCAGGGCGTTACCAGGGGAGGGGGAGGTCTTAGTACGAGTTACGACTAATTGGGGGCGGTCGGATTACTAATGGCAGCTCGGGTCACAAGGTGTATTTCATGTAATCTACAACTTTATATGCCACTACTGCGTAATATACGCTAATAAATAAATAAAAACATATAATGTGAACTATACCTATTTACGTACTAGTGCACTATGCAATGTCTATATTGCAACTATAGAAACAGTACAAATGACAAAGCCATCATCCGGACCAATTACACGCCCGAGTAATTCAGGTGCAACGACCATAGTTATCATTAACCATAGACATTTGAACACAATACCTTATTTAGGCACTTGTTAATGAATAGCCAGTGTAGTATTAAAGTGACTCAAGCGTGTCGTTTAGTGTATTAACATGATGACTATATTAGAGCTAGTTTAAATTAAGAAGGCCATCTATTGGATATTAAAATAATTGTTACAGTTAATAAGGAAAAAATCTAATTAGTAAAATTTAATTATTTTGTTCCGAAAATAAAAATAAAACGAAGATAAAATTTCGCGTGCCACACGCCCCCCTAACTTTGATGCGCCATAATTATCATAGTATTTTTTTTTAATTATAAAAATATTTTTAATATTATCCAATATTTTTTGATAATCTAAGTGACGAACTAAACATAATTATTTTTTACACAGTCATCATCCCTAATAAAACATAATTGTAACTGTGGAGCAGATAAACCTATAATTACATTATTGAGTTGCAAGAACTTAGCTAGTCACATACTTACCACAGATTCTGTATCTATTTGTCTTAACATGTGGTAATGTTACACTTAGATAAAGTAAGCATTACAAGTTGCTCATCAGCATATTATGCATTACACAGGATTTCAAATTTATTAAATATTATCATCAAGCCAACGCGAATCGAGTCCGTATGACGCATGCCAGGCCATATGTCGCGATTTCCTCGAATCCACCAACGCGATATATAACACCTGATAATATGCAGTGCATACTAATATAATGCAGATAAGTCTACGTATCATTCACATTTCTATTGAATAAAAAAAAATTGTTGCTACAAATCTTTGTGAAAATACAAATACGGCAAAGCAGAATTACTAAGTAGCATTAACTTTGTCGCATTGGACAAATTGTATGTCATTGCAAAGATTGAATGTAGTGACAAACAAACGTAGTGCTACTAATATTATTATATTTATATACAGCTATATGTTACTTAGAGGATTTTAATTCATAAGTACACCGACCCAGAGTTGCTTATTTAGTATTTCGTCTCAAATATGACAGCGTTATCTGCACTAGACTGCACTTTGCGTCAATATGACCTTCCATTAATTTAGAATAGATTACTGCTGCCTGCTCACTCTGCACAGTCGTCAACGGAACTAGGTGTACTAATTCGTATTGTGTGGTGCAGTTCTTTTGCCATTCAGCCATCTTTTGTCACAGCGTAACGGTATTTAGTAAAAGGAATGTGCAAAAGAATTCATAAACATTTCTATTTAAACCACAGCGCTACATGCTAGTTGACATAAAAGGAAAGTTGTTATTTTAATGGATATGTTGCTTAAAATAGTCTATAGAAAATCTTTTTGTTACATCTCTGGAATAGTCACAATAAATACAAAAGATAACGGCAATTAGTCAGGCACAATCTTTTTATAATTCTACACTCGTAAGATTCTCGTGGAGCATTTTGCCTTTACTTTCGAATTTCATTATTTTCTCCATTTTTAGTAAAATAGCGGGACTCCTGTAACTAACTTCACGTTTCGACGATAAGGTGATTTACGATGATAATAGCAAAATACGAAGCCTACATACTCGTACATGCTGGTTTTTGCACATTTCCATTGTCTCTGCTGGTTCCGGCTATCCGTTATGTGGGCACTGTTATGAAAGCCGCAAGAAGCTTAAACATGTATTAACAGTAGTCTCAGGAATTTATATCTATATATATAGTATCTGACTATAACAGTTCAATAATAATTTTCTGAAGTAGGTACCAAAGTAAAAGATTCTACTAAATACTTAACTAATTCCCTTTCGGTCGTGTATTCAAAATGTTTCTCCAAGCGTAGGTATATTTTTTACATTTCTGAATGGTATTCTTCCATTGCCGACGATTACTTCATACTGTTCAATGTTGTTTATAAACACAGCCCTCGCCTCAAGATTATTTTCGCGAGATTCACGTCATCCGGTCTGGGATTGTTTGTATGACTCCATGTATGACTAAAACTGTAACTCATTAATTACAGTACATATGAATGAGTAACCGTTTTGCAGTATTTTACACCATCTGGAATTTTGTGATACTTTCAATACATTTCGTAATCATTTGAGGTATCAAAGATATTATACGCCTTATTGTCCTTTGCATAAGCTTGCTAAAATTTCAAGGACGAATCCAGCCTTTTGAAATGAACCTCCCCTCGCTTCCGTTCTTCTACGATCCTTATTGCGCATGCTCGTAAGTATTCCCAATGAGTCAAAGACAAAAGGATATAAGCTCTTCAGAGACATGATTTATGGTCTTGTCGTTAAATCCGTAGTGCTATACTCTACTTGAAGCTACAATTTGAAACGCATATCAGTTTTGTGTATCGCGACGACGCGACATTCCACCTTATCCTCTAGTCGTAAGAACGGTCACGCGTTCTACACCATCCTCTTCTCTCCTATAGCCCTTACAATTTATAAGTTCATCACCTCATAAAGTTTTCAAAGTCACAAAGGTCTTTACGATATGGACGCGTTATATCAGCTGTTTCTTTCGCACTTGCAGGACTTTGCAGCATCACAGAGTACCTAAATCAGTGTCGCGAGATACCTTCAACGCTCATACTTGTGCATAGTTATGCGTTTATATAAAACGGATCCACTTTTAAACTTAGTAGCAAGTTCTTCAATATAGCTACGTATGTGTGGCTTTGCTAATCGCGTCTTCCCTGAAATAGAATGGAATTTCCATGCTCCGTTATATTGACCAATGTCAGTGTTAGGTATATTAATGTGACGGTATTTACTAATCAAAAACATTATGTAGTTGAATTTTTAGATATTGCATAAAAATTACTCAAGGCTAAAACCAAATATATAATAAGCTATCTCTACTCCTTTTTGCCATACCCTAACAGGGTCCTTGTACTCATATTAGTTCACTGTATGTGTAACATTGTGTGTACATTGTGCATTTTATAAATAAATAAATAAATACCTAGTATAAAAAAAAATCGAACAAAGTTCAGCATAGATACACCATATTTCCAATAAAAGATCCATAGACAAATTGAGTATTAACGGTCTCATGAGGTTTATGTACAAATAATCCGTTTTAGGAGGCAAAGAAAGTCAGGTCGAGTCGGTCGAACTGGATCGGTCGCCAGTCGGTACATTCTCCAACCGACGATGGCGACCGGTTTGACCGGCGCGAATCCTGGCGCTAACACTACCCATATACTGAATCTTATATGCCTCGAGATATGGTGCCTTGAGAAACTCGACATACGACATTCGCACAGATTGCATAAATGTCCGATATACTTGTAAAAATGAATTGACCGTTCTATCACTTCGTATTAGTGCTGTGATAATATAAGTAACTATGTTTTTTTTAAATGCTATTACTCTTTATGCAATTTTTGTGTAGCACGCATTCGTGAATACTGCATTGAACGGTAACCGAAGGTTTACTTCGGTTGGAGCGCGAAATTCAAATTTTATCACGTTTTTTGCAAATTGCAGCTCAGTTATAGGTCGTAAGTTATCAACATGTTATTTGCGAGAAGAATGGTAGAATATTTACTGATTAATAACAAAAGAAATCATCAACATATTCCTCCAAGGCATATTACTGACATATACTACTATTTCATGAAAATGTTACTTTCGCGCTCCAACCGACGCCTCCACCTTAAAAACAATGTTTCAAGTCAAGGATTAGTAAAATCGTCTGATAATAAAAATCATCTGTAGGTATGAAAAAACCTTCATAAAATGAAACCTGTATGAAATCAGAACACGTTATTTATGTAACTTCAGCGATAAGGTCAGGTACAGTTTATTTATACAGCACAACCACTGAGCTACGCAATGTGTTAAAAAATAACGTAAAGCAAACAGAATTGTGCATTGAGTCACCTAAACAAAAAATATCTTCACAATGTCTTTTTTCATTTCGACTCATCATTTGAACGCATCAAGAGGAAATTGTAATAACGTAATTTATATAAAACAAGATTATTTCTTACATAATTTGAGATTTCTTATTTCAACGTTGATTACGATATTATGGTGTAGTGGAGCAACTCATAACTTAAAGATACGACGTTTAATGACCAATTTATAGCGTAAGTTCTCATTGGACATAATACGTTATTTCGTAATCAACCGTTGACTGGAATGATCAAGCAACTTTTCTAGAGACGGATATTTCTCTCTTTCGCTATCAGATTCTCGTTTCCCTTCTTCAGATTAAGACACGATAAAGATCACTAAACTAAACCGCTAAATTCTGTAATTAATTCTTAATTGGTAGCTTTTAAAATTGTTCTACATAATCACGACATTGGAATCATAACTGCAAGTGAAGAAATTGAAATTGCAAGAGACGCAATAAATCTTAATAGACTTGGCATATTTGGGTCCTACTGATAGATGTGAAGATGTTCATTTCTTACGTAATAGTTTAACATTACACAGAGATTACTGTAGTCTCTGACCACTACAGTACAGCATGATGGATATCACGTGCTTCCAGAAGCCTCAAAAGTGTATCTGCCGTCATAGCATACACCTAGATTGCAAATTACATGACTGTCGTGCTATTTATATACAAACTTTTATTTTTTTCCAACAAATCGATAAATTCAGTATGTACCTAGTAGTATTAGGAGTATTTATTCATTATATCATCTCACAGTAGTGTTGGATTTTATAACCTTTTTACTGCCCATTAAGTATATTATAACGTGTAGGTACGTTTTTTGTTTCGGCATAATTTATTCATACTTAATTGCACTTATTGAGTTTCATCGTAATATATTTATTTCAACATAAATTTTCACGAATTGAAATATGGTGAGACTTGTATTTAGCTTTCTCATGTTACATTATTTCAAAATGGAGGTTCCGAATTTTATATATCTTATATTGTAGTTCACATCAGTTTAACGCCGAATTGTACTATTCTTACGCGCATATTACGTAAACTCTTCTAATTATTAATTTTATCAATTCTAAAGACTAAGCTTATATTAATTCTCAAGATCAATACCATTAATCTTAAAAAAATCTTGCCCCAAAAAGCTCTTTGCGTTATTTTTATAAAGACAGCTAACAAAGATCAAAGATTCTCTTCGTATTCTGATTCGTCTAAACGCTTCATTTAACTAGTGACCATCAACTGCTTACTTTGCTGTCAATAGGATTAACATGTTGATACGTTATGAGGGGAAACGTTGCTTAGAGGTTTTATGGCTTTCGTTCTTTCACTTAGTGAACAATAGAACTAGCCTACATACTCTAAGCGTGTCCAAAGATTCTATGCTATATGCAAATTAGAAACTAAACCTGTGTCGTTCAGAAAGGCAGTTTCTTTTAGACACTCTATGTAGTTTATCCACATTCGATCCATGGATGAAACATAAAAATGACTAAAAATAAAAATACGCAAACATTTCCCTTCAAAAGCAAACAGTAGAAAAGATGAAAACAAAAGAACTCTTCGATGGCCAAACAAAGGGTACGGGAAGTGGCTGGAAGCGGTGGATAGAACGACGAGTGTCGTGTTACGTTTTCAGAAAGCTTTTAAAAAACAGAAAATTGTAACTACCGTGACATGTCAGCATGTCCTGTGGTATGTCATCCAAGTAAGTCTAATAGACGGCATGTTCTTGAAGTGTCATAGAATGTTTTGCTAATATCACAGTAAGTATTTACTAGCCTGTTAGTTTCCATGACAGGTGTACAATACATGTATTCCATCTTTCTGTATGATTAACAATATCTGGAAGCGCATGAGTGCATAATACATTTTCAAATATGCCCTGCGTTTTGCAACATCGTAACTTTGTGTCACATAAAACATTTTGTATCGTGTTTCACAGCTCTCTCACTTTATAACTTAGAATAAATTTACTATAACGTATAACTATAGGTACCACGTAAGGTGCTTGTTCGTGCAATTAATCCGAGTAAGCACTAAACTGGAAGACAAATTAAACAGGATTACTTACAGTGTAAAGGGAGCATATAAATTTACAAAATTGCAACTAGATACAGGCCATCAACAATATTTTTTTTGTAATTTATCTGCTGTTACAGGCTGAATTACGTAATGGTCAGCACAGATTTTTTTTTGGTTTTATTCAGAAATAGAAAGATGCTCTACTTTTGTTTGTTGTGGTTCTTTTAAAACATTTGTTTTCAGACCGGCTATATTTAAATTAGTTTTAATTTCTGATCTCATTAGTTTGGGACCTTTCCTCCGTCCGTTTATAGTAGCATATTCTTTCATGCTGTAGTATTGACATAAACTTCCTATTTCTATATCAATATATATTACATTATACAAAGGTTGTTCACTTCTATAGTTCTATTCTTCTATAGTTTCCATTGTTTCACTGTCTTATAGCTATTCCCACGCCATCTACTTATCATAACATTACCATTTTTCCGCACAAACTAATGGCATTATGTAAAACAATGAGATAAATAAACATTGCCGAGGTCAATGCACTCATATCAGCAGGATTGCGATAAAACTGTATTTCTAATAAGAATGTAACAACATTTCCCTTGTTCGCGAAACGATAACCGTATCTTTTAACTGCTCTAAATAAGACTTAATTAAATTACATTTGTGTCAGAAAAAACGACATCTCAATTTAAAAAAGTTGTGTGACTGCAAAAGTTTTTTCATTTAGAAATTGCAATAAAGAAAACTAGACTAGAAATAGCTACAACAGTCTGAACTTGCGGCCATATTCATCTAGTTTTATGATTCGAAGAGAATTTTCTACTGAATCTCATTATAGTATCTTGTTTTACGCTGCAGCAAACATAACCAACATGCAGATATAATACCTAACACCTTTGCTATCCAACGACTGTTTGAAACTTGTAGATTCTTAAAAATATTTTTTAAATGTGTTTATATGTAATCTCATTGAAAATGAACCTGTTCCTGTTTAAAGTTCGATAGAAAATTTCAGCTATGTTGATAAGGTTTTTTCGAAGTGGAGATAATTATTAATAAATAGTACTTACGTATGTCTAAATGAGGATAAAAATATCACAATAAGTTCGACATTCGTGACTAAAATACTTACTTCTATGTACTTACAGGCGTGCCAAAGCCTACTCCTACAAAACAAAACACAACACCGGTCAAAATCATGACTGTGCCATAGATAAAAGAATGTATGCGCTCACGCATGCATATTTAATACATGGTCGGTGTTCCATCGATTTGACGCAATCATGAATGTCAATCAGAATTATTACAATTGATTCGATGCAGACACAAACAAAGCAATTGATGATCATAAGAAACGACTCCTAGCCGAACATTTTGTGTAATGGCGAAATTTCTTCACAGCCGCAAACATAGAATGGACAGATTTTAGGTTATACTTTTACTTACTTACGTAAGATAACATAAAAGGCTAATTTATAGGCATAATCTGTTTAAATCACGCACACCATTGTCGAGTACTTATGTCAGTACTTTCGAAACGGAATTGTTGATTTTGACAAATGAAATGGATTTCAACTAACCTACTTCAGTCAAAGAAAGTAGGTACTTCATGGTACTTGAAGAATTCAAAACAATACATAAATAAGACAGGCTTCTTTATGTACGTCGTGTTAACACAGTTTAAGAATATACTTAATGTCACGTACGCAGGCAATAAAGGCTGTTGAGTTGTTACTGACGATAAAGTTTTCAGTGCGTATAGATTACGAGCAGCCATTTTGTAGGCCGTCGATACGTCCTTCAGATGCATCGATTTGCTTCAAATTCCGTACAATAAAAGCGTAGCCGCCAGCAACGTTCGCTCATTTTATATAATAGAGAACTACTATAGCATTTTAGGCTCTAAGGAGCCATTGGATAAGTCCAAACATTAGATTTAATAACAATAAGGTCTACATGAAAAATTTAAGAAGGATAAAGAATTGGACAGTTAGCTTAGCTATCTGTATCACATTGTTTAAAAGATAGTAGTATCTAAGGAAATACAAACGAGATTAGATCCCTTTGCATTATGTATTCTACTTGAGTGTGGTACTCAAGGATGGGTACGACATCCTTCTTGTCAATTCCACTATACACATATAATAATAGATGTAGCGTACAGTGTCGTTGCGACGACCTACATTATTATACAAATCAGGCCACCACTTACGTAACTAGGGTACCTTTGCAGATAGGAGCTGCAATAACAGCATTTAGGCGAAGAGGTTTTTCATTTGTATTTAGTCATATTTCCTCTAATCTCCTAAGATTAAGCTTCAAAGCACGCTTAACACTAAGCTCTTCACTACTATGCGATTTCATCCATTCGCTGTTCCTAGATCATTCATCATCATCGTGTCAGCCAAAATCAAAATCAAATCAAAATCAAAAACTCATTTATTCAATTTAGGCCCTGGTAAGGCACTTATTAACGTCAATAGTTACAAACATTACAATAGACTCTACCACCGGTTCGGAATACACTTGAACTGAGAAGACTCCGGCAAGAAACTCAGCAAGGCTACATTTTTTTTTTGTGGATCTTTCTTTTTTAAATTTATGTTATTCCTGTTCCAAATATACATAAAGTTCATACAATTGTCACTTGGCCAGGGGGCCGCAAGTGCAGAGAGAAGCTACTACAACCATGTATTCTTGTCTTCAACGTAATGAGCCACCTTATAGTAGGCCTTGTCGATTAATTTCTGTTTAACATACTGTTTGAATTTATTGTACGACATCTTAGTTACTTCATATGGGATTTTATTATAAAAACGAATGCAGTTCCCGAGAAAAGACTTATTGACTTTTGCTAGCCTGAATCTAGGTGTAACAATTTTATCTTTGTTTCTTGTGTTTAGGTTATGGCGACTACTGTTAGTGTCAAATAAATTTAAATTTTTACGGACAAACATAATATTTTCAAAGATGTATAGCGACGGTAAGGTTAATATCTCAAATTCCATAAACCGTTTCCGTAGGGATTCGCGAGGACCCAAGCAATAAATTGCACGAACGGCCCTTTTCTGCGTCCACAGCTGGACTAAGGCCTCCCCAAAGATCATTCAAATGTTGATGACAGGCCAGTTGGCGCAGTTGGGTCGTGGATACGATTCCTATCATGGATAAACATTTGTGTACATGAAGATGTCTGTTTGTCCTGAGTCTGGGTGTAATTATCTATATAAGTATGTATTTACAAAATAAATGTGGTATGATTATGTAGTATATCAGTTGTCTAGTTTCCAAGCTCTGCTTAGTTTGGGATTAGATAACCGTGTGTGAATAATGTCCCGAGATATTTTAAAAAATATAGTACTTTTATGTTGAGCATTAACGATATGCACATAATTATTGTGTGGGAAAAAAATGAAATATAATAATAATATGAAAAAGCTAATGGCAAAATTGTATCATTTTAATGGGAAAAACAAATAGAGAACTGAAACCATTTCGTGATGTCATTTAATGTGAAGCGTCTCACTTACCTTATTTAGAAGTCGAACGGTTTATTGCCTTTTTTTACCAAGACCAGCAGTGAGTAATATTTTACCTACTTACATAAACTCTGTGCAAGGTTGCAAAGAATGTCAATTATAATATACGGTACATTATAATTTAATTAAAACTGACCCACATACTTCATTAAATTCTCCCACGCAAGGTCATTCCTAAATCTCAGTTATATCAGTTTAATATAACTTAACGACTATACTGTAGGTCAAATGGCTATTTAAACGGGCGTTAAACAAACATTTAATATCAATAACGTACAATTATATTTTCATAAATAAACGAGTGTCGTTTGATAATGTTTATTTGATATGTGGGTTGACAGACGATTGCGTAATCCATGTTTGAAATGATGACAACAGAAGGCTTACAGTGGCGACGAGAATATTTATATTCGCTTGACTATGAGTATTTAGAAGAACCAGCATCACAGTTCATACAGATTTTATGGACCCAACCAAGACACGACCGTTAGTGATTTAGTCTTGCCCTTAGTAAAGCCAAATTAGTAAAGTACACAACGAAATGCAAGAAGTCACCTTTTTAGTACGAAGCTCTGTTTGTCTTAGTAAAATAACGTTTCTCAATAAGTAAACTCAGTTGATTTGATGCACGGCTTGTTCTAAAGGCCGTATGGTAATGCGTCAGGCTTGTCGTGTTTAAGTGGACAAGTCTAAGCCTACGCTAACGGCTTCTATTTTGCTTACCTATACTTTTACTTTCCATTCAATATTGAAGTATGGACATATTAAAATAATCTAAAACAGCTGGACTGTTCATTTACATTGATGATTTTGCAATTTGTAGCTTGAAACAGTAGTTATGACTAAAGAGTAGATAATGTCTGTGTTTCAAGTTCAACTAATAAGCTTTTAGTTTCTGTTTCTTTCAGTGCTAAAGTATAGTCACTTAATTTAAAATTTAAATGTGAAGATAAGAATTAGAAAACGAAAGATACACTTAGCAGTTAAAACACAAAACTAAAACAAACCGCTAGAACACGAAATTGACATAAATGTTTATAGGTAAATGAATCTATTTCAGTAAACCGTAGTTGTGCTAGGTAAGTTACTTTACTCGGCAACACTTCTTTGCTTACCACCAAATAGATTGGATAATATGACTATACTACTTTAAATTTCTTTACCATTGAGTGTGTGTTAAATCTACTTCTGATATATTCGTTTTGATTTATTGTTTCATAATGAATGCCGTGATAGTTTTGATAGGTCCGTCAGCATGTCTTTGTTCGATCCGGTTTTATTATAATCAAGTCTACCTAATGGGGAATGTTCGTTAAAGAAACGCTTCTTGCACCATCCAATTAAATAAGATCTAAAGGCAACTCTCATCCAAACTTTTTTTTAATAAAAATAAACCCGAAGAATTCCAAATCATTTATCAGACTTAAGCGGCGAGGCGTCTATTCAGACACCCAAGTTACTTCCTTATAAAATTAATAATGAAATGTAAACAAAATAAAAATAGGAACGCTCATCTTATAAAAGTAACAATGTCCGGATGAATCCTCGCTGATGTACCGTACGCTGTTTATAATTTTACATGCATTAAATTTTTCATCAGTTTACCATATCTTGACTAAAACCATAATTTTCGTCCGTGACTTTAACACCCAGCCATTAAGGTTACGCCTCCGATATTTATTTTCAACCTTTTTTTTATGAAGGAAGTGGGCAATAGGGTTAGGCCGGCCACTACCTGCCGTTCGGATCGAGACGGCACCTCACACCTGCTCTCCACAAAAAATATACAAACATTGGTCCCTATTTTGGGAACCACTGTATACACTGACACACGAAGTAGTAAACCGTGAATTATTACTTCGACGTCATGATTTCTAGCAATGACAGGTTATTTAATAAGTATGTATTTCACATTGTTGATGCTACTTGTATTCTTTTATTTATCGTTAGATATTGGTGCCCGGCGTCACCCGGGTACTTTTATTGAGATTTTCATCCAAAAATTCCATCCAAATTTCCTACTCTCCGAATGGCGCCCTTCTGAAGTAACGCGCTTTCATACATTTCGGCAATGGATTTTTCTTTATATAGAACAAACAAGTAACGAAGCACTAAAAAAAAATCGGTAGATATGAGAATCATGTCTACAGACAGAACTTAATTTTGTATTCTATTCGCGTTCGGCCCCATTCACAGATCTCGGTTAGTGACATCTCGACGCTCGCCGAAATTAAAAAAAACATGAGTGGACGCATGGACTATGGACTGATATAAAATTCTAAATTTGAATCTCACCCGTCGTTTACAAGACACCATTCCATTATATCACAGCGAACGCGACGTAGTATTTTTTCTTCGTTTCCTCAACGAAGATCAGTGACATAATTTTTTAAACTTGAAGTTATTCTTTATAATATGCATGTCTGCTAATTTTCATACAAAAGCCGTTACATTCATTACTAAACTATTTTTAAGAGTCACTATAACGGAGCAAAGTAGATTAGATAAGTATCTCTAGATGTTGATTGTCGATGGTGTGTGCGAGCAATTAAGATAATCTTGAGTCAGTCTTGTTTGGGTCGGTATGATGGTTACACCATTTATAGGCCTGTGCTTTTAAAATGGCTTTTCGATCAATGATTTTCTCCCATTTGTTCCAAGATTTGAACTGAGAGAGATTGTTACCTGCTGGTTTGCTTCCTGACCTGTTAACTTATTTAATTGCCTGTCTGTCTGTCTAAAGAAATGATTTATCGTATCGCATAGTAACCCTGTAAAGAATACGAGGCGCCTATCGGTCGGGGTTAGTGGGGTAAACGAGTATTGCGGTCGACGCTACAAGACTGGGGGGGGGGAATCGATAGCGCATCCAGTACTTTCTGATTGAGGTTGCCATGGATATTACAACACTATTTTACACATTTTTTTCTTTAAAAAAGGGTATACTAATTTGGCAACGATTTTTGCTCTGAAAATTCGCCAAGTAGTTCAAGAGGTTGCATTACGTGAAAATCTTGGCTCCCTTTTCCTCAATTTTACGTGATAAAAAAACTTGGCAGAGTCTCGGTAATATGTGTGAATAATATTTTACTTTACAAACACGAAATTTTTATATCAGGAATAAATGAAAATGTGGACAAATGTGCACACAGCCTCCACCATAATCACAAAACTGGTTGAATTATGAGCAATTGATTATAGGTACTTCTCTTGCCCCTTGGAATACCTACTACGTATAAAAAAGATAGTTGGAGTCAACAAACTTAATCAAGACTATGAAACATTTAAATTAGCAAGACTACAGTCCTGTACTTACTAAGAAGTCGCACTTTACTGACCACGAAGGATCATAATACAATAACGTATCATGGCTTCCAATTTCAAACAACACCAACAAAATGATTAACTTGACTTAACGACCCTAAATAAGAGCTTAATTAATACTGACTGTGACGAGCACAATAAGATTAACGCTTCCATATTGGCAGTTAATTGTTCAATAAAGGGCCAGAGGATGCCAATCAGTCGAGGCCATCATCGTCGAAATCTTATTTCGATAGCCATCATTAAAATAAGAAATATATTTAATTCCTACAAAAATTATGATGAATGGACAAAAGGTTGTGGTTTAAAAAAAAGAACGTTGGAAAAATAGACGCGTGTCGAATTTTTTTTTTTATAAAACCATAAAGCCTTGTTGTTACATACTCTCCAGCATTGTCTCCAAAAAAGAATAAATCTGTAACATTTAAAGGGCAACCAAAAGAAATTGGGCAACCTTTACCGTTGAAATATGGCCTGTAGGGTAAACTTCCGTTGACAATAGGTTATTTATTGCATTCTAATGTCAACGATACGCGCTATTTAACAAAATGTTATTATATTTGAACTTTATAGCTATAATATTAAAAGTCAAAGCCGAATAAAGATTTAATTACACGAGTGGGCGTTATAAAATATGATCTGCAATTAGTTTGTCAGTGTGATTAAATTACAGATGCTTATCAATGGAAATAACATTGTTTGCTAACAACCGATACCTACCATTCAGTTTATTAGTATTACAATAAAATCTTTAAAAAACACTTATAATGTGTTCTTATTTTTTTTTATAATGATTTTATTCATAATATTTTTCATATTTTTTTGTAGCACGTCTGCATTGTGTGCATCATTTTTTGTAAAAATAGGTTCCTACATAATTTTAATTTAAAAACAGACATCATAAAATCTTGAAAACATTTAAAGGTCGTTGCAAGGTAAAAACCGTTTCGTATATTATATTTTTTTTATATCTACAATTGTTAAAATCATTTAAATGACCTTTAACTTCGTCTTGTGATAATTAATATTAAAAACATAAGAATGTGTTATGAACTTAACCCCTATCTCATCTCTTATCAGTTGTCCGGATTATTGGCGATGCTTATGGCAAGCAAATTCTTTGCATATTGTATTATTTAAATTAAATTATATATTTTTGTGTCAATCTATACTAGGGCCTAAATATTAGATAATCTAAGCTCAAGAAGCTACTAAATAGCTTCACAATTCGTGGAATTTACTAGTAATTTAATAATAACTGTAACTCTGTACCTAACCCTAAAAAAGTAAATACAACCTTATTTACACATCTTTATGTTAGCCGCTCTTCCTTTTATGGTCAGTAAATGGTACGAGACGAAAATCCAGTCTCGAGGGATTCTGGGAAGCTGTAGCCTCACTTTAAAGCTCAGCCGCTGTATTTTTTACTTTTTTTATGATCCAGTCTGCACTGTTCACTAAGAATTGTTTAAAAACAAGATTCAGGTCGACTTGGATGGAATCAATGCATTTTGTGGTTTAAATTTTTAGTGATGTGCGTTCGAGAGAAAAATTCATATCGACTACTCGTGTTTACATTTAGTCCTTGAACAGTGCATCTGCTGGTTCTACTATAATGGTCTCATAAATGCAGTGCGCATTAATAAACACTTTATTGTTGGTGCAGCAAACACAATCACCTTCAATAGTCCGCTTACTATGCAAATGATACGTTTAATATCGCTGCCACTTATTACCGTATTACCGTATGATCTGTATTTCATGTGGTGGTGTACGGTTTTGTATAGTTCTACAATTCTACATTATTAATGATTTTGATCTCATTGTAAGGTAATCACATATCGATAGGTTAAGTACTGGCTCGTTACCTATGTAAAAGTGTTTATTTTTAAATGAGCAACGTTTTACATACATCAGCAAAGCATCAGAAAGTCCTGAGTTCACCGGAATTTACCGACATACTGATAGGTTTTAAATTTTTTAAATGATATCGATATATACCTAATTACATTATCGAATTCCATGCAACATTATTCATCCCTATAATCAGTCCGTAGCTCACTCACGCTCAATATTGATCTCGTAAAATGAGAAAGCTTTTTCTAGGAACCCAACATACGAAGATTAACCGGCTGTCTGCGTTTTAATGTGGCGAATTAAGAAACTATTTATTTTTAGTTTTATTTTATCCTTGTTTTAATAGGTTTACTTACCTTCAAATCAATTGTTTTTTTTTCTGACTATAAACCAGTAACACAGTCTGGAACAATTTATCCAAGGAATTGAAAAACCGCTTTCGCCGCTTGATGTGTTAGTTTCTATTAAATTTCTATCGATAAATATTGCAATAAATGAAATAATATTATGTATAATTAATAACAATAGCTTGCTTTAATTTTAACAAAGTGATCATTATTTTCGCTGAAATTAAATGTTAACGTTTTTTGTCAGTTCCACTTCATAATTTTCTCATAGCTCTTGTATGTACTATTTACTAAGTTTTTGTGACTATTAAAATTATAAACTTAAATAAAATTATGTTCTTATTAAATCTAATGATATAAAAACCTAACAATGCTTAAACTATGAATAAATTATAATTATTTATTAAGCTATTCAAAGTGTCTTGAAATAACTACCTACCTAAAGTCCTACTCACAGCATAAACGAATTTGATCGTTAGAAATCTTCAATCCGAAAATAAAGTGGAAGAAAACTAATAAGCTTCCCTCTTTATTGCTACCTACTTCTTCGAGACTAAACTACCTTAAAAAAATAACAAACTTCCATAAATTTCGGTTTCTCAGTGCTACAATATGAGGTTCTTCAAAAAAAGTGTAAAGAAAAGCTCTTAAGGTCGGTAATACAATAGTACCCTTGTTGCAAATATCCATAGATGGCGATAACCACTTTCCATCAGATGAATCGTTTGTCTGCTTGACAATACAATCAACCAAAAAAAAACAATCTAGAAATTGACATAGATACACATTATAGGTACATATAGTATAGACAGTTGTTAACTAAGATAAAAACAATGACACAATCTCAGCTAAGAACAAATTTCTAAAAACAATTATTTTTTACATTGCTAACAGCGGCAATAAAGTGTTACATTTCAATATTTTTTAACGGTTTTCAAGAAGTTACTTACGCAAGAAACCATTGTGATTGGTTTCACAAGGTAAATCTTAATGCCTACAATAATTTTTAAAGGCTAGTTGCCTTGTTAGGAGATCGGAGGTCATGTATGTAACTACATCCCACGCTAGGACTATTATGCTATGATAAGCATTTTAGATGTTAGTACCTAGCTAAGCTATAAAAGGTCGGCATACTAAAGATAAAGGAGAGAAAATGTCGTTTTTGTTTAGGTTGATTTTATTATTCGACTGATCCAATTCCTTGACAGTCCATTCCACCAAAGAATTTAAAGTAGTGTAGTGATCGAAAGGACAAAGTGAATAAAGTCGTTCGGTCGTTCTACACAACTTATTGCTTCTTATTATGCCTATGAGTGTTGTCATTTATTTGAAACTCTATATTAAGCACGACATGAACGTTCGCGGTCCCGAGGGATCTTATGTTTTCCCGGGATAAAAAGTATCCTATGTCTGAATTTCATCCAAATCCGTTCAGTAGTTTTTGCGTGAAAGAGTACAAACATCCATCCATACATCCATACTCACAAACTTACGCATTCTAGGATCAGCATTTTTACAAAAACAACATTTTATGAAGCGATTATATCTATTAACTAATTACACTGAAATACAGGACCTTGAAACAATGAATGCTGAAAATAATGAGGTTAACTACCTTACACCAGTACCCAGGTATATTTATGTATGAGTTTTTATGAAGCTAAAGATTACACCAATCCGATCCGAGTGAAATCCAGATTGGATCAAATAGATTTTATATCAAAGTTGGATTACAAATATTTGATCAAATTATTATGGCAAACATTAGCACAATTTGGATATTAGGTAGGTATAATTAGGGTGACGCTAGGATAGTCAGATATAGTAATATGTGCTATGTATATAAAATATCTGGACCATTTAATTTTAATTTAAATAAATTTGAAGTAAAATTTGAATAGCTTATTCAATAAAGAATTGTATTTTCCAGAAGTCATAATTAAACACCACAGGTAAATGGGAGACAATATTTTCCTCTATTATAGAGTGGTTAGAATAAATGGCTATAATACTTAAAGATCACATTTATATTTGAAATTTTGACTGTGACGCAAAAGTACGTTGGCCACAAAAAGCGCTTTGTAGCGGTGTCTTAGTTACTGCAGTAAGAAAGAAAACAGCGGTATTCAAATTCGATTCGCTAAATCAAAAGCAAACAACGCTTAACGGTACCCTCCATATACGAGCAAGGTGACGTGTGGGGAAGAGAAACCGTGTCTTTGGGGCCAGTGGACCGACCATTTTTGTCAAATCAATGACCACGAATGAAGCTCTGCTTATTGGAATAGGTTTCGATAGAAAAGGTCGCATAGTAAATTACAGTGCGACCTAGCTAGTTCATGTGGTTCGGGTGACAATAATGTAAGATATCTCCCGCTTTAATGATTAATGGTATGTCGTAATGG
The DNA here is from genome assembly GCA_963555595.1 of Tethea ocularis. NCBI lineage: Eukaryota > Metazoa > Arthropoda > Insecta > Lepidoptera > Drepanidae > Tethea > Tethea ocularis. Next base: position 3,450,054 of record OY741972.1, on the reverse strand, counting down.
AACACGGATAAACCCAATATTTTATCTGGACCTTCCTGTCTCAGACTTATCGAGTGATATTTCACATCGATTAACAACTGTACCTTCTTTCAGATCAGTACAATATAAACATTACTTCTTATTGAACGGACATGTTGAAATAATAGAAAAAGCTGTAATCCTACATCCTACTAATATTATAAATGCGAAAGTTTGTGAGTATGTATTATGTATGTACTATCGACAAAGAAAGTTGAAGCATGATCACCTTAAGGGTGTATTTTGTGTGCAGTGAACAGCCGCTATCTGTGCCTCACACAATATAACCAGACAATACGCTTGTCATAAAATAGTAGATTGTCATTGTCAGTATATTGTCTAGACAAAAGATTTTACAAGAGGCCGTTTTATTGTCAACAATGGACTGGGCGAACTATGATTACTGTCTGCAAGCGAAAAGGTCTCAAAACTGATCATGCTTCAACTTTGTTGATGGTACATATGTATGTATCTTTGCTCTTTCACGTAAAAACTACTGAACGGATTTGGATGATACTTGGCACATATATAGATCATACCCTGGAATAACATATAGGCTACTTTTTATCTCGGGAAAACAAGATACCTAAGGAACGCGGGTGAAACCGCGGGGCGGAAGCTAGTGATAAATAAATATTTGATTGAGATTTTATGACTACGAACTATTTGTTACTAACTCCCACTCTATGAAACCTCAGCCTCGGGCCTCGATAGAACTAACAACCAAACCAAAATATCATGCAAAATGTCGTCATCTTGAGTGTCATCTCTATCTCTCCGCGGACCATATGGCGGGGGACCTGTGACGCAAGAACCCACTAACGACCTCACCAGACCTCATGGTATTAAGATTATTGATGTCATTTTACCTTGAGAAACACCATTTGTAAGAAAAGCTTAAGTACCTTAAACTTTCGCAAGCCTCAGAGTAAATTATCGGTATTTGTCTAATACTGAAAACACTGCTAGGACAAAATACAATAGGTATTCCACGAAACTATCTCGTGTGTAAACCTGAATAAAGATGAACTGTTTAGTTTGAACTAGGCTATTTTCAAATCAGTATAAATTTGAGGTGTCGAGTTTAATTATCTTGGTGATTTCACCAGTCTAGGTTAAACCACCAAGATAACTAAATTGTGCAACACCAAATATGTGTAATCTAATTTACCCATAAACATCCCAAAAAAGTTATTCACCATTCCAAAAGAGGCAAAAAAAATGCCACCACATGGTTGCTTATTGCTTGTCATCTAGTCTTAAAAAGTCACGTCATAACAGATGTTGATGTGGGTCGTGTGACTAAAATAAGTCAGCTTTTGAAAAACAATAGGGCGTTGCTTTGATACCTACCAACGTTTATTCTTATCATGAATCACAGAATAAAATAGAGAACCTAAACTAGACCTAAGAAAAAAAAAATAAGTGGAAAGATTTTCCTACATGCTTTTACGGATTCCCAATTAACTATCAATTGATCAATGAAACTGTAATCAGAATCACATGATGCATTTGCCTTACTTTAATCATGAATATATGAATGTAAGTTCTTCGTTTCCCCCATAAATATCCTTTAATGACATCGTCTGTCGCTAAAGACATTATCCAGATGGCTACAGTGTTTTCCTTCACTTTCGTTATCGTAATATCAACGACACGGTTCCTTGTTGTTAAAGGCAGCAGGAGAGCAACATAAAGATCTCTATAATACTAAATCGAAATAGCTTTACCCCCTGGATTATCTAGAACAAAGTTAGAGCAGCGCTAATTATAACTAGCCTTGGCTAAATCAGAAACTATTTGCAAATATGATGGTAAATCGAAAGTTAGTTCGTGAAGTGCATCGTACCAGCATGTCTGATCATATGCGGTACTTGTACGTAATATGAAGTGACACATTCCTCAATTGAGCGGTTGCGTGCCGCGAGATCTCGAATTAGCGCCAATTTATGCCTCCGGGCTGACTCATTGTCAGAGGAACTGCTAGGTGTTTTGTTTCATGGCTGAGTTGTGCCCAAAAAATTGATATACTTAAGTAGTTGTCAAAAGATGAGACAAAATAAGAAGTATTCAGATAAGATTGGTCATCAATAAATGGCCGGACATCCTAACTAGGCTGATACCTACGCCATATTACGTGCGTGGGAGAGAATCTTTATGTATTTATCATACATATCATATTTTTAATACTAGAATAAAATCTCTAAATTAATTCTTCGTTCTGATTATTTTGAAGAACGCCGAAGCATATGTAAGTACCTATATCTAAACAAACATTTCAAACATCCCAAATCTATAATTCAAACAAGATTATTTTAAGCTTACCGTCAGAAGATCTGACAAAAGTGATGACTATTTCATAAGAAATTAGACAATGAAACCAAAGGAATATCTAATTGGAATATAAATCACATTAGGGGGCTTCGTTACTACGACCTTGCCTTGTAATTGGGAGGTTGAAGCAATTGCGCACTTCCCACCAGTTAAACGTGGATGAGAGGTTGGGACTGGGAAGTCAGCCGACACATTCAAGTTTGCGGTTATTGCCGTGACCTGTTTACCAGACCTCATAGGATTTGACATTCATTAATTGTGTATATGTTAACGGAAAAGTATCTAGTCCGTCATTGTATACATTTCCTAGGAAATCCATACATTTCCTAAATATCTATCGGAGTACTACATTCGGTATATTTGTAAGGATAGCGGTATTTGGGGGGTTGTAAGTGAAAGGTACTTTTGTGCGAATACTTGCTATTGTATGCAAAATAAAAAAAATAACCCCAACCTATTTTTTTCAACAGTTTCTATATATTTCCAAGTATCATTATTGAATTATAATTTCCTAGGGGAAATACATAGGAATTGTATACAATTCCTATATTTCATACATTTCCGGTGACATATACATCAAAATTATGAAACCCTATAGCCCTATGTAAAATTTCATACGGATAAATGTACAAATAATACCCGAAACCTTTTAGTTTAATGAGGCATATCGTACAGTTATATTGTAAGCAGTCTGAACCTTAGCTGATATTAAAGGTATTCAAAGCATAAGCATTAAAGTTTCAAGTACATTAAAAAACTTAAGTCAACCGTAACAAATCGAATCCAAAAGGATCATTAACTCTCCATTGGTCTTATCATTTGATACCCTTTCAGAAACATTTATTCCGAGCAATTTGATAAAATTACTGGCTTTGAATAGGAAAAAATCTTAAATGACCTTCTGTAAACTGATTTAATCGGACATTTATTGGTGTTATTTACTTTGACTTAACCGCGTTTGGAGATTACGCTGATACCTTTAAGATCTAAGAATTTTTTATAATGTTTTTGGGAATTCGGTGAATGTCTTTCTTGTGAAATATTGCCTAAACAGAGGCTTAACAAGTTTTATTACTGAATAAGACTGGCGTGTTTGTTTGTTTGACGTCAGTGCTCAGTCTGTTTCGTATGGCGTCATTAACTAATGTTTTATATTGTTTGTTCCCAGAATGTGGTGGACCATCACAGGCAACTTCGGTAATATCCTGCCGATAGATTGGACAAAGTCTTTCTCAAGGAAGATGCATATCCCTACTCTGAACCTGAGTGATAAGAAGGTAAATAATGTTTGCTTTAAATTTCGAAACCTACAGGACTTTATAGCCTATATTACCTATTACGTTATCTCTGGGTACCATGGGCGGAAGACAAATATAAATTAATTGAATCTTACCAGTGACGTTGAATATCATTTACTTGAACACAGATTCCTTATCCATTATTTTAACGTCTCGATAACTGCAGTTTACAAACAATAATCATATTGTTTTGTTATTATAATGTCCCTTTATATGGATGAATCACGTATGGTCAAAGGGCATGGTCACGTTTCATTATATCTCGCCAGTTATAATTAATCCAAATAAACGGTGAAATCATCCAATGAGTGGCATACCATACCTAAGGTTGACATTGGCGCTGTTGGCTGGCCAATGTCAGTTCAGTTCTAATATAGGTATCACAATTATACTTTTGGAGTCGAACAGTACTGAAATTTTGAATCGTTGTTATGTGCGCATTTGCATATCTTACATTATTGTACCTATGCGCCTTGTGCAAGCTTTTATAATTGAAAAATGTTAGTCTTTAGCTCCAGGCCTTTCTGTGCCTGGGCACCGCTGTCATTCTAGTTACGGCACTGTTATGTAGCTAGTTATAGTGTATAATTTATGGTGTATGAACCCTACTAAACTATCAGCCGATAGAAAGTCGATATGCTTTAATTACATTTGGGTACTCCTATTATAAAGCACCCAAGCGGCTTTATCCAAAAGTTGCTGAGTATACGTAGTAGAATACCTAGTGAAGAACACTTCACTGTACCCAATCTATTCTCCACTACCAACATACTAAAGCCTTATACGCCAAATGGTTACTTGGCAACCATAGTCTTTTATTTTATACAACAGCCGTTCTTGAACATTTAAAAGCCAGCGGCTTTGTTCTTTTTGTATGTAACGTTATACACAGTATGAATACGATAAAAAAGTGTGAGGTGTTTGATGACGACCTATTGTTTTGTGAAATTAATTATTTCTTACGCAATTAAAATATACTTAATATGAAAGTAGGGAAACCTGTAAAATAATTATAATATTTCATGGAGGTTTCTTCGGTCGATAACGGGAATATTATTGATTTCACGATCTATTTCCATTTGTTCGGATTATGATTTCAATTTTGTTTACACTAACGCTTTGACAACCATGCCTGAAACGGATCACTCTGTGTCATAGCAAAGAATACCAACTATTGCTAGGTAAAGAAGGCTTACTCACATCCGCCGGCCTATACCTTCCCCACCTCTGTCGCCCGCAATTTAATCGTCATAATAGTAAAGCTCGATCGCTGTGTGTGCGTGTACGTAGGGTTAATAAAATAGTTCGATGTAAGAAAATAGACTAGCCTGTACCATCAAAACCCGTGAATTTTCTTTACCATTATCCGACGCGCGCGACGTAGGAAACCTATGAACAGTTTTACCTATGAATAAACATAAGCTTTATACTTAGCAGTATTCGTGGCATTGATTTTCTTTATTGAAGTACTTATACCGTATTGAAAGGGTATATTAGGCCGAAGGCCCAAAGGGCATTGCTCTGTATAGTATACTCTATAAAAAAAAAAAATTGAATGGAAAACAACACCTAACTTTTTTTTATACATTCCAAATAAAAATATCAATAAGTTAATTTAGCTATACGCTGCAATGAACGTTTGATAACTATTACATTACTCGAGAATTATTTTGCTCTGCCACTACATTTCTAAGTGCGAGTACATGCCTTTAACAGAGATTTTCGCTTGTATAGTTGTCAATACTTCGTAAATACTAGTATATAAGGCACCTAATTTTTGTTAACACACTATCCGAGCTAAAATATCATTTCAAAATCACCTGTATAATAAGTAAGTCCTATAAAATAACTAGATATTAGGTATTACATGTTATTCCCAACAATTGATGTGCACAAGCATGTAATTAGTTTCTCTACGCCTTAACGAGTTTACGACTTTAACACTACATTAATATGTAATCATATCTGTTTACAAGCCAGTTAGCTCGTCTAACCTAATTACCATACTAATAAGTTTATAACATTTACCGTCTCTTTGCTACTCTTTGAACACTTAATTAATAGTCTCCCTAAATTTGGAATGTACATATTTTTTTAGTTTATTTTTTGTGTTGGGGTGTACACATCAGATTGTGTGCCAATTTTATAGGCAAAAGTTCACTTTTCACTAACTCCCACTAGCTCTCAAGTTTTTACTTAAGTATATAGATTATATTAACGTAACAGAAAAATGTGGTATTGTAGCCTATTGAATAATATTTTGAAAACATGCAAAGAAATCCATTACCATATTTTAAATACATGCAAAGGAACCAGAGGATTCATTAGATAAATTGTACCAATTATTTTAATGTAAATTAATTATCATTATTATTATAGCAAGAGTTTCATCCTACTAATATTATACCTTCGAAAGTTTGTGAGTATGTATGTATGTTTGTTGCTCTTTCACGTAAAAACTACAGATTGGATTTGGATGAAACTTGGCATATAGATAGATCATACCCTGGAATAACATATAGGCTACTTGATATCCCGGAAAAATGAGATACCTCGGGAACGCGGGTGAAACCGCGGGGCGGAAACTAGTCCTTAATATTAGTGTCATATTCAAGTACACACCTTACTTACGACCATAGATAGAAGCTACAGCTATACTCATAACTATTGCTGGTATCGACTACCTATAGGTACCAAGCCTATCCTACGTAAAGACAAAGTAAACCATACACCCTATTTTATCATGTCCAGGGTTCAATGACTCCAGATGACGAGATCCACAGCTCTGAGGACGAGGCGGTGGCTTCAGATTTGGACATGCACGCGCTGATCCTGGGTGGGTTGCATCAGGACCACGAGTGCCCTGTCAAAACTGCTGATGAGGTAAACATTAGGTACCTACAATATAAAAAATCCAGTTAGCGAATTCACGGGCAAAGTTACCACACGGTAGGAATACAGTGTTCATGGCAGTAGATATTATGTGAAATTTCGTAAATGAAAATAGTTTGAAACTTTTCATAGGTAAATACATTTTGACCGAGTAAGATGATATATTCTATGAAAAGTATAATTTTTTTTTCGACTATTCTGAGTTGGTCCTATAGAAAAAGTTGTTCATTTCGATGAGTACCTATACCCAAGCAATGTAAGCAATGTATTGGTGAATTAAAAATGAACCATATAATATAGAACGGAAGGTGCTCAAGACACTTCTCAAGAAAAATCATTTGCGTCAATATACCTATGTTCCATTAGATAAACAGGGTTCTGACTCATTAAACATATCGAAGAAGTGGTTTTACCGTAACGTATAGACATAGTGTTGGTAGATAGACTGTGGGTTAATGACAAACCCCGGGGGAGCTGAGTATACCTACTCAGTTAGACGGGAAACAGCGGGATATATAGTATCTAGTCGATTTATGTTACTGCCTGCAATGACCATTGAAGTAGGTACAAATGAAAGAGCTTACATAATTATTGCTTGAAATTTATATCGACTTGAAATACAATAATTTGGAAATTCATTTAGTTACATAGTATATTCTTGCAACGAGCAAACTAATACCTATATTTGTTATGATTATATAAATACTGTAAATTAGCTGCGTTAAAGCAGACCCTGGACGGACCCCAGTAGAAATACCTACAAGAAATTTTTCATAGTATTTCTAAAATGTTTTTGAATTCCAGGTGATCCAAGAGATAGACGACATGATGCAGGACACTCCATCGTCAGAGGGTGACATCATCGAGTACAACGAGGCTCTTGAGAAAGGCAAGGAGGTACTCAGTTCCCCGCTTTATGAGGACAGTAAGTTTCATTTATTTATTTTTCCTTACCTAATAATTTTAATGATCGTAGAACAGTATTAACACTCTGTTTTTAAATAGTATTTATAATATAGCACGGACTACCTACATTTAGGTACCTACATCACTACATAGAATAAAACAAAGTAGCTTCCCGTCTGTCTGTCGCTATGTATGCTTAGATCTTTAGAACTACGCAACGGATTTTGATACGTTTTTTTTAATTGAGTGATACAAGAGAAAGGTTTGTATGTATACATACCTAACTATAGTACAGAAAAGCCGAGAAATTCAAAGATTTGTACACCCGTGCGAAGCTGGGGCGGGTCGCTAGTACTTAATATATCTATTTTATGGCTTAAAATATATCCTTAGTTATTTATAATATTCGACTATCTATAATGTTTTTTTTAATTCAAGATGCACGCTAAGTATATTTTATAAGATACTTATTAGCACACGGTGCCGGTGTGGGACCGATTCATACGCGCGGCATGATTTTATCCGACATCTTTAAAAATTATCGTCATATTTTACACAAAATCATAACAAATTATACACTTATACCTCATCAATTCAATCACTCTGACTATTGCTAAAATGCATGAAAATCAGTTCTGTAGTTTTTGAGTTTATCGCGAACAGACAGACGCAGCGGGGGAGTTTGTTCTATAATATGTACCTAAGTATAAGGGATATACGATTTTATCTAATATTCAATGGTTTCAAATAACAACTTAAAACAACCAGCAAAAAGTGAACCGGTCGAGACTTTGTAGTAAAATAACAGGTCTACAACTCCTTGCAAGACTTGCAGATCAACTTTTTTGTAAGCACCGACCGATGACATAATTGATTTCATAGCAATTTGTGAGTTTTTGTCACGGAATGACAATTGCGTGTATTACGTATACAATTTTATTTCGACCGTGGGAAATAAACTCAAATAAACTTTGGTGAGAGATGGAAGTTGACGTATTGTAGAAAAAAACCGGCCAAGCAAATGTAAAACCATGCATAGGATTCCGATTTCTAAATTGACTAACTTTTATTAAAAAAAAATGTTTTCGATTACAATGCTAACATCTTTTTTCAGGATAGGTATACCTATCTTGCAATGTGCCAAATTCCATCCAAATTCGTTCATCTGTTTATTCAAACTTTCACCTTCATAAGTAATTACGGAGACGTGTCATTTCGATTTGACAACTCATTAAAAATAATATCAACTTGCAATACGTGGGAAACAAAAAATAATTACAAATTGCCATCGGCTAACTATGACTTTTGATAGCAATTAACAAATGTCAATCTCGTTCATTAAACGTCAGAGAGCTAGCCGATAACGATCGTGAAGCTGCGAAAATCACACGTTGTTACATTGTTGGTGCCTCCTTACTGAGAGAGGAGTTCTGAGAAATATCACCATTTGATATCCCACACGACTGGAGGCTGGACGTACCTATCATTCGATCGGTGACTGCTGCCAATTTACCATAGAGTGCATTCACCTCTGCGATTAATTCGGCGCATTTCATTTTGATAACTCCTAAATGATTTGTTATTATTAGGTACAGCGTTTGAAGGAGAGTTTATTTTTTCTTCTAGTCTATATAAAATGAAAGTCTGCAAAATGTGCAGATCATTATCGATCGACGCTGTGTATTCGATATTGAACTTTAAAGACTACAGTTATTAGGTTGCAATGCCTGCAGATTAATGTGTAATTTATCCTCCTATTAATACTACTTTAAAAACAAACATCAATTATTTATAACTTAATATAGAATAAGGAAAATATAAATATTGATGCAGAAATAACATTTATGAGATGAAAACAAAACCATAATCTATTTCTGTAATTATCAAATAAATAAATAAGTATTGGCCAAGTGCATGTAGGCTCAAACATACTATAGGGTTCCGTGGGTATTTCTGTCGACTAATAACTCGTTCGATTATAGTGTCATTAGCCGTGATATTTTTCTTTGTACTTTAAGTTGCCTACATTTACTGTTAGAGTAGAAAAAATGTTCAGCTCAAAACATAAATTACCTACAAGTACCTACTACTGAAAGGATTTCACACTCAGCATAATGTCGCACACAGCACTAAGAAAGGCCTATAGTAACGACGCATTTGCCCACCTAACTATACCTTTGAGTGATAGGCGTACCGATTATCGTCACGCTTCCATCTAATTAATTACTTAACTAATTCCTACATTATGGTCACGCAATGTCTACCACGGAGTAAATGCTCCTTCAAATTCTAAAACTGTAAAGAGAGCCAATTATAAGTAAAATCGTCACGCATAGGAATTGAATCAACGTCTAAACTGTTTCCCTGAATTTAATTAGCATTGGCTTTGAATTTATGAAACATTTATATTTCTGACTACCTACTTTACGGACTAGGAACCTAGACTAATGATGTATTGACGGGCTGATTGGTGTGTAGTAGATACTCTGACTGTACCACGCTATAGTGTCAAGTCAAGTGGTTACCTATTATTTCCACCTATGACAAACATTTGATTTGAATAGGCTAGTGTTTGTCCACAATTTCACCATGGTGAGTGACGATATGGACAAATGTGAACACTTAAACCTAGATGGCATTTTATCAGTGATCTGGTTCCTATAGGACTGCTCTGCTTCGGATGCCGTGTGTTAGAAATGACTGACAAAATATTTTTCAGAACTTCGTCAACTATCGCTGGCTCAACTGAACGAGATCTTCATGGAGCTAGAAGTTCTAATCCGGGAGTTCTCGGAAACCCTGATCGCCGAGCTGGCACTACGCGACGAGTTGGAATACGAGAAGGAACAGAAGAACACTTTCATATCTCTCCTGCTTGCTGTCCAGAACAAACGTAGGCAGTATCACATAGAGAAGAAGAAAAGACCTGGCCCTCCAAGGTCGCCGAACCTAAACAGCAGTAGTTCGGAGCCAAAGGTAAATTACCGATATGGAGATTTAAATATGGATGATTTAATCTCTGGAAATAAGAATGATAAAAACATTTGAATCAGTCACTTAGAGAATTAAATTGAATAATTTATTATTACTCAAAGACATATTGAACAGTAATCTAAAATTGTAATCTCTTTATACCTACTATATACGTATTGTACATAGAGCTAAGAAGTTACTTATAAGAGTTTTTTGTATTTATTTGAAAATTAAATTTGCTTGAGCTTTCGGTGAAGGAAAACATCATGAGGAAACCATAGCACGGTGGTAGGGTACTTTGTAGTAGGTACCCGTCTGGCTGGCTACCACCCTCAAGTTGAAAATCTGAAATCTGTCGCCAAACACCTTCCCGTGTGTTCCGACAGCCAGTACCGGCGTTAGGGTAGAGCGCGGTAGGGCGACCGCCCAGGGCGCCAGATGTAAAGGGGCGCCTGAGGCCCACCTTTATTTCCGGTCGCTCTTGAGCAAGTCCTGCTTACTCATAAATTCTCTAAGTCTAAAGATAAAATGGCTGGCAGGAAATGGGGGGGGGGGATTATCACATCTCGCCTAGGGCGCTGGTAGAGCTAAAACCGGCACTGCCGACAGCTGCACTTGAGAGCCAGTTCCCTTCTAGGCTCTGTGTGCTTACCACCATCGGCCACATCATCACTGACCACGTTGAGATTATGGTCAAACACTGGCAAAAAATAAATAAATACAAAAACTCTTTTAAGTAACTTCGCAGAAGAATTTATGCAATCTTTATTTACTTCTATTGTTTTGATATTTCAGTACTTGACAACGGTGATACCGTTCCACTTGGACAATGGACCACCTGACAACCAGTCGCTTCAAGTTCTCATTAAAAGTAAGTTTCAAGCCTTATGAACTAATTTCCTTAGTAAGATGTATCCAATTTTTGTTGTTTTACAAGTAAGAACTAATTACTAATGTTGTATTTTCTCTTACAGTTTTAAAGGCAATAAACGAGGACAGCCCAACAGTTCCAACTCTACTAACAGACTACATCTTGAAGGTTCTGTGTCCAACATAAATAGTCATAGACTTTTAGCTAATTCTCTAATTCAACACGTTCAACATTTGCACATTACTATATTTTTTCCGGTTAATTGTATTAGATAGATAGGTGTTCGTAAACTATACATGCCCATGGATATTTTTTTCACATAACCTATATTATGCACATTAAACACTGTGCGTGCAATGGCACTTAACCTATGAAAAATAAAAATAAAAAAAATTTAGAAAATAAATGTCATACTTAATATCCAGTAATGTTCACCTTGTAAAAAAGTAGATATCATATTAGAAAGAAAGGATTATATTTCACACAAGAGCTACTATGGTTTGTAAAATATAGCACGAGTCCTGTGTGTAGCCAGAGTTATATGAAAATGAGCTTTATCTCTTTGCAATAAAGTTCATCTGTTTAGTCTATGATTAAGAATATGTAGATTCAGATGAACCTTATTGCAATGTCATATGGTTCATTTTCATACGACTCTAGTTACTGTCATAGGACTCATGCTATATTTTACAAATAAATATTTGTCTAATGATTAGACATTGAGGTCATAAAAAAATATAACTTCGGTTTTTGACATTTCATATTCCCTTGGTAGCTCTAAAAGTTTGATATGCATCTGGTATTTTTAATTAAAATATTTTGCATTTAATTTATGTTGAATGAAAGTTGTTATTATCTTCAATATTTTTATTATACATACTTATTGAAATGTTACAGGTCGATATTGCCATAACAACAGAAAATTTTTGGTTGTTAAATCCATTTGTAAAATATTTTAAGTGTATTTGAGTTTAATCTCATTTTATTTCTTTTTTTGCATAAATGAACTGTGATATCATTACGGTAGTTGATTAATTAATGCTTCCTTTAAGATTTTACATACCTACTTATTATGTTTTGTGTTGTTTTTCGTTAAACTGATATTCAATATATTTATTTTTATTATAAAAATGTCCTTTTCGATCGTCGCCAACAAAATGTGGTCTCAATTTAGTGTAAATATGATAAAAAAATGGAAAATGGAATTGTCCTCTCATAATAACTTTTAGTTAAATATAAGTTAGGTAACATCGGACGATGAGGCTTGTAAATAGTTTTTAATAATAATATCCGCTTCTAGATTTGTAGCTTATTTCTATTTTTAATTTTAACAACTGAAAATTTAATCTTGTCATTTTTTTTAAGATGAAAAGAAAACATCGAATTTCTTTCAGTTTTATTTTAAGCAGAAATTGTAGTTTTAAACATTCTAGTGTAGTAAAGTAACCCAAATGCCCGAAATAAACCAGCTATTATTATTTAAAAAACAATATGAAATTATTCCAATAATCATGAAAACTAATATGTAGTTCTAGAATAGATTTAAGTTATATCTCTAGTCTCAACATTTCTTAGTCATAATGAATTTGTTAACTTTAATGTCTGGCAAGTTATAATGGAATAAAGTAATGGACAATTAATTCGCATGATATCATGTGTAAAAAAAAGTTGTTGTGATTGCAAAAATAATATTGTTCGTTGGTATATTTGGTTCGCATACAATAATTTGTGAAGCTTAGATCGCACATTGAATTTTACTTAGTAAACACATTATTTGTTGTGCAAAAAAAAAATCGTCTGTGTAAATGAACGCTAAACAGGTGCCTAATAAAAATGTGCAGCTGTTCTAAAATTGAATTTATCTTTAGATTAATAATTTTTTGATGAGGCCACACTACAAATGATAATTATTGTCTACTCGCATTTTTTTTTATTTCCATCTACGCGCATTAAACGTAGGTATGCCAATTGATTTTATTGTATGTATTAATTGTTTTCAAAACTATACTTCGGTTCTTTATCAACCGATCATTTTGTAATTAAGGAACCAATATACACTACAATTTTGTGTAACGTTTTGAGTACAAAATAAATCTCTTACAATACGTCTCATGCGCCAATCACAAAAATAAGTCTCATATGCGCTTGCAATTGACGTAATAAATTAAAACGTAAGAATTATTAATTCAAAATAAAGACCTTAAATTATTGAAACTGTGATTTTGAAAATCACAGAGCTTTTGTCATAGTAGTGTGGTGCTTATTTAAAGATAAAATTAATTATGTCAGCACACTGAGTGCTTCGTTGCATAGAATAAAAAAAATGTATGTGGAGTGACCGGCTTGTGTGGCGTCCATTATGGTCGCATATGGTACCTGGTTGAAATAAAGGAGCTTGAAAGATATATATTTTCTCATTTTCCCCCAATATTTAAGAAAACGAAATTAAATATGGCGATTTAATTATATGTCCTACTTGCTAGCTTTGCCTCGCGGTTTTAACCGCGATTAAGGATATGCCTGAATATTCGTCAACAGAATAGAAATTAGTAATTTACTCTAAATCCTTTCAGCATTTTTCGCTTACAAGGTCTTACAATAGGTATACAATAAAAGTCCAGCACAAGTAGCTTAAAAAAAATAAACGAGCTGTCTAATGTAAAATTATTTTACAAATCGAACATGCTTAGGTAAGTATACAGGATGATTTTTTTAAGTGGGCGTGGTAAACCAAACCCTAAAGTATTAGGAATAGCGAAAAATGCTGAAAGGATTCTCGGGGCCGATTTTGATAAAAACTAAGACTGTATACTTAGATTTTCAAAAAATAATGTTGCCTTGCCGGGAATCGAACTGAATGATATTGAAAAAAAAACAACCTACTGTTGCCGCTAATAACAACAAATAATAGAAAATCAAAATTTAAAATTATCAATCGGTCTATCTATCTATTTGCCAAAATAAAAGCAAACAAGAATTAAGTATGATCGATTTTATGGTTACTTTACAATAAGGCTAATCGGATTTAATTAGGAATTTACAACAATTCTCAAAATGCTGAGCGTTGGGAAAACCAACGATAGGATTAACTCGAGGCTCCGCTAATCCTAAGCATATTTATCTGCTGTCAGTGATTTGTCATGACATGAATGATTGAACTACAAGCAAGACCAAAAATACTGATAAGGAACTAGCATTTATGTTGGAATAGTGAGTTCTGTCTACTTGCATGTCCGTAGCATAATCATGCCAGCCGAAAGACGTCCACTAAGTACTGGATGTAGGCAGGCTCCCAAAGACATATTATTGCATCGAAGAGAATACAATCGTATATAATACGTTTTAAATTGCACTACCTTGAGTGTAAATAATATACGTTAAAAAATTACACTTTCGCTTTACCAGGCGGTATGATTCAGGGAACTACACTTGAGCCAATTTCCTTATTTTGTTCTTACAATTTAAAGCCGAAAGGCGACTTTGATTTGACTCGCAAAAGTGCCGACGAAGACCAGTGCTAGGTCTATTTTCTATTTCACGACACACAGATCACTGTTTGATCATGATCATATTATTTTTTAGGAATTTCTGTAGATTTTCATTCTTTCTAAAATATTATCAGCATTTGTAGGACTTGAGGGTTTCGAGATTGGTGAGAAGGATAATGGAAAATGAAAAATACAGCATTAAAAATATTAAATAATTAATTAGCATAAAAATAAAATAACACAAATTCACTGAGCGCGAATTTAGTTGAGTTATGTAATCAGTCAGAATTTTTCGCTTTCACAATGAAAGAACGGTTGTATGACTTATAAGTGCATCTGGATGAAGCTGAGGAAGCTGGTGACCCTGGCGAAAGCAGAGGGGAACCCGAGCTCGCAGCCAATAGCAGCCACGAATGAGCTTATACCAACCTGTTTCAAAGAAAAATATATTATTATATGCTTTTAAAGTTTAAAATACTAGTAATCTTATATTATGTTCAGTCTGTTTCATTCATAAACTCTAAAATAGCGCATTTTGTTTTATTTTCAGTGAAATTGCTTTGTTTTATCCGGAACATGATACAATGTATTGTTATCATTATTTATTTTAAATAATGCATTAATAAATAAAAAAAACAGAAAAATTAAGGAGTTTTATTATTGAGGCTGTCTGAAATACCAAAATCAGTTAAAGCAGTGTTATACTATTAATTCATATAAAATATTATTCAGTGTAATGTGTAGGACTTAAAAAAGATCTAACGAAAAGATGTTGAAGAAAAATACTTACCAAGATAGGCCTTCCACTCCTGAAGAGTACGAGTGGGCCACCGGAGTCGCCACGGCAGACGCCAACGCCGCCAGCGCCATTGGTGCAGATGTTGGAGGGCTGAGCAAACACGCTGCCAAACACAGCCTGGCACTGAGTAACTGTGATCACTTGGAGATTCACTTGGCTGATCACTTGGCTGAGTGATACACCGACTTGTTCTGGAACAATCAAGAATAATTTTACCATGGTATTTTTGCAAGCCGAATTTCTTCTTTTATAAAAAAGATTTCAATTCTATTTGATATTCGATTTTGTTTATGAACTCATGATAAGGCACTTATGAACGTCTAAAGTTACAGTTGACTCTACCACCAGTTTCGAAATACACTTAAATTGAGAAAACTCTGGCAAGGAAGAAACTCGGCAAGGCTTTTATGGTTTCTAAATTGGTGTATCTCTAAATACTTACGGTCGCTGGTCAAGCCGTACCCTGCGGCGGTAGTCCACTGTCCAGCAAAGGTATCCCACTGCTCGTTCCAGGAGGGAAGTTCTATGGGTTGGATGCTTGCTGTAAACAAAACCATATATTATTATTCCATCTTAAACATCCAGGAATATGATAAAGGCATAAATCTTAGACCCACAAAATATTGTTTAATCATCTGCGCTCTACCAAAGTTACCTCATTTCGCCCTCACAAAAAAATACTAATGCCTATAGGTAACGAAGGTATCTCATACCATTAAGTGGACCGCCAGCTGGCTTTTGACATAAAAAAAATCTTGTTGCAGCCGTTTGTAAGATCTGCATTAGTCTTCAACAAGTAATATAATGTAGAGTTGGATCTTTTCAACAAACAAATTCCGCATTTCTGTCATTTATATTTATGTGGTACTAGCTTCCACCCCGCGGTTTCACCCGCGCTCCCGAAGGATCTTATGTTTTCCCGGGATAAATAGTATCCTATGTGTTAATCCAGGTTATAAACTATCTGTGTTCCAAATTTCATCCAAATCCGTTCAGTAGTTTTTGCGTGAAAGAGTAACAAACATCCATTCATCCATCCATACTCACAAACTTTCGCATTTATAAAAACAAAACAGAACGAGCATCGTTAGCTATACATTTGAAACAATGCTCAATATTATTTCTTCTTACAAATTGATCTTCAGCCAAAAACTTACCAGTAAAGAACACGCTGGTTGGCAGGTAGATCATTGCGACGTCATTGTTCAAGTTGCTTGGGTTCCATTGCGGGTGAAGAATAACAGTGTTGGTGGAGATCCGAGTTCCGCCGCTGAAGAGGAACTGGGTACCCAACACTACTGTGAACAGATTGGCTTGGTTCACTCCGTCGAACCAGCAATGCGCAGCTGTCACTAAACGTGTGGGTGATAGCAGAGAAGAGCCGCACACTGAAGTTCCCGCGATGTTTACGAAAGAGATCATGAGTCCAGCCTGTAACATGTCATTGCTTACATATACCTAACCGTGTATACAGTAACGTGTAAGCAAGTGACACCGTAGAGAAAATTGTAGTCATGGATTCCATTCGCAGTTTTGAATCTATGATTTCAGTTTTCATTACGATGATGTCACTTACACCCGGTATTAGATCGTAGGAGCATTATCAACATGAGTTTTGAACAAATGGCATTTCAAAACATCTACCCAGTATTATATAGGTACATGACTGATCCAGTTGTTATAAATCGAATCGAAGGTCTATCGAATCCTACAATGAGCTCGAGCTTTCGGTGAAGGAAAACATCATAGCACGGTGGTAGGTGACATAGTAGTATCTGCCTGGCTAGCTACCACCCTCAAGTTGAAAATTCCGGTGTGTTCCGACAGCTGCACTTGAGAGCCAGCTCCCTCCTAGGCTTTGTGTGCCAACCTCCACTGGCCACGGTGAGATTGTGGTCAAATACAGGCCTAGACATAGTAAAAAAATATATTTACCAAATACGGATGAGCATTAGTAGGTGCTACAGCGCCACCCACGATCCTTTCCTCTTGCGGTTGGGTTCGGATCATCTCCTCCTCAGCCTTGAGCTTGGCCGCCAGCGGAATCCCCACGAGCTCATGGTACCCTCGCCTCACCTCCACAAACTCAGAGGCACAAGCGGCAACGAGCAAACCAAACACAAGTAGTGCACGCATTTTCAAAATACAATATTGAATAATAATACAATAATTTATCATATATATACCTTTTACCTATCTACAATGTTATCACGTGTTTATAATTTCTGATACTTGTCAATTTTGATTTAATCAGGGATAATTATTATTGATTATTACATTACTATACTTGATAATAGTATGCGTGCGTATGTATTTTATTATTTTGTCAACCTGTATTGTAAATTTTTTGTTGATATTTTCATGAATTTTACCTATTATATAATTAGGTACCTAATTTCAATATCACTACACAATGGCTATGTCAAGGCTAACTATTAACTACTAGCTGACCCGGCAGACGTCCTGCCCTGAGCAAATAAAAAACTGGGACCTAACTACCTATACCTACCTACCTCTACATACCCCTACCTACTTCTACCTACCCCTATCTACCCTACATACCCCTACCTACCTACAACTTCCTAATTACCTAACTATTTTTCACGTAACTTTTTTTTCTGCATTAATATTGCGGAGAGTCTCACACAAAATTCCATCCCTTGTTTTAGGGGCTGGGGGATGAATTCCAAAAAAAATAAGGCAGTTATTTTTCGTTGGTAACAAAGAGTATGTGTACCGATTTATAGCTTCCTACCTTGAAAACCGCGAAAAGACCCATATAAAATTTCACCCCCTCTTTTAAGGGGTAGGGGGCAGATTTCCAAAAAAAAACGATGCACGATTTTTTTGTTAGTCACAAATAGTTCGCATACCAATTTTTAGCTTTCTACCTTGAAAATTGCAGAATGCTCCATACAAACTTCCACCCCCCAGTTTAGGGACGTGGGGGGTTAGAAAGGGACAAAAACTGTTGGCAGACCATAAATAAATAAATAAAAAACATATAGGTATTATCTAATTACTATAATTTGAAAAGGTTATTCGAGCACAATTCCTGTCACTTCACTGATCCAACCGAGGTATCTCTGGACCCTGGTGAATACTGAGGGTAGTTCATCATTGCAACCACCAGCACTGATGAACGAGGCAACACCAATCTAATAAAATGTAAAAAAAAGACAGATCAATGAGGGGATTGAGAGCCTTTTCCTAACTGAGCCTTTGACTAAGCGATCAAAATGCTGGGACGACTATACCATCGTTATTAGATACTACAATATATATTGTAATAATAAGATTTAGTTATTTAATGATGAAAAAAAATTACATAAAATAATTTTCCTTGCCAACCGTACTAAGTTGAATTGTCTAGGAAAGGATAGTCTAGGTCAATGACTTTCATATTTATTACCTTGATTGCATTTTAAGCCAATTTTGGTCATTCAAATCAAAGATTCAGAAGAT
Organism: Tethea ocularis; assembly: GCA_963555595.1. Classification (NCBI taxonomy): domain Eukaryota; kingdom Metazoa; phylum Arthropoda; class Insecta; order Lepidoptera; family Drepanidae; genus Tethea; species Tethea ocularis. The sequence goes on along the minus strand of OY741972.1, from coordinate 3,431,010 downwards.
ATTATGATGCATAAATTCGTCACTTACATTTAAAAAAAAATTATATCGGTATCTTGGACAATCTCAGTAGAGTTAAATAAAAATAGATACCAATCTACTTGCGTTAAAATATACCTAAGCTATATTATAAAGATTAATACACGCTAGATTAATAGGACCTAATCAATTTAAATCTTAGATTGATCTAATCTTATGCATATAGAATGCGACAAAAACAAGTACCTAGCCATAATTTGACTGTTGTCACAAAATCAGAAATAATGCTACAGTAGAGAAGGCTTGATAAAAACTATGTTTAGGTATTAAAACATACCAACAAAATATTCTCTTTCTATCGAATAACTCAATCTCTTTGATCTTAATCAGTTGCTTAATATTTCGTGTACCTATATGTCTTTGCGTAGTGTAGAGCAAAAAAAGCGCGGGGTGGGGCAGCCAAAGTTTCTGATTTGCCTCCCACTGGGCCAAAAGCTGGGTACGTACGCTCGTCGTACCTAAACTGGAAAATCAGCTAGGGCTACTAATTGTCACTGGTTCTTCTATGATAAAACATATTTATCCAATGTAGTTAATTCAATAGGTACAGTAACATACATACATACTAACTGACAATCACAAGGATAGACATATAGACAAACATACAAACAGACGGACATACAAAGAGACATATGGAAGGACTTTTGTTAAAACATGAGAACTAACTGCCGACAAACTGCAATGTAGTTTGGCAGATACTTATTTGTAAAAAATGTAACTTTTTTTTCATAAATAAATAAAAAAAAAAAATATGGTAATGATACCTCTATTTTCTAACTCGATGTAATACATAAACACAGTTTTACCGAAATAAGCAGCTATATTTTTTTAATCGTAAATTATGATATGCCTATTACTAATATTCGGTTCCCTTAATATAAATATGATATCAAATGTATTACTTATTGATTAGATATTATCACAAATCTGCATTAGACTCACTAAATAGAATCAGTGATTAATTGAAGCTACTATTTTTATCAAATTACACTATAGGTAAATAGGTAGGTATACTGACCAAAATGTCTTCTTCCGTTGCATTAAAGAATATTGTCATAGGACCACCATTGTCACCCTGAAAAAAAAGAGATAAATTATTATTTAAATTTATCCAAATAAAATTACTTATGGATGGAGCAACTAGCCTCATAACACAGGTGCCATGGCACAACAGGCTCCTGGCGGCCCTTCTTTTCCGTTCCCATTTTTTGATGACGTATACGAAGGTAATTTTAAGAGGTTACCCATAGGCCGAACAGACATTGAAGTATACCTTAAGTATCTAATACCTTTAAACGAGCAATTCTTGTATATATACCTATCTGAATCTCGGAAACGGCTCGATTTTCATGAAATTTAGTTTGCAGAGGGTTCCGGGGGAGATAAATCAATCTAGCTAGGTTTCATTTTTAGAAAACGTCGTTTTAAAAAAAAACGACGTTTTGCTGCTCGGTCAACCAGGTACAAATTATAATAGGTCATGACAAAAATATTTGAGTGGAAATAAACACTAATATATTACCTTGCAAGTACCAGAGCCTATACTGAGGGCGCAAACAGTGTTATCAGGCAGCTGGTTGAAGTAAGAAGTGTTGCATTGTGGGTCTGTCATCACCGTCATCAACTTCTCACGGAGAGTTGGGGCGATGAACGTTACTCCTGGAAAATGTTATCATTATAAACAAGAACCTTGCCACATAATTGAAATTAATAACTAAACGGACTACTAACGGTTGTCAGCTTGCCACCAACCCATGTAGGGCTTATACCCATATGCAAGTGCATTCGACAAAGTGAATTTTTTTGAGTAGATGGCATTCAAGGCTCATTTTCGACCAGAATATCGCTTATACCCTATTACCTTTTAACCGTCGATATGTATAATACAAAAAATAAATAAATTATTGAGAATTGGCGACCGTTCATTATAGACCGAAGATGTCAACAAAGTTACCTATTTGAAACGCTAGAATGTCTCCGACTCAATGTTTTCTGTCATTAGTTGTCAACCGTGAAGCAACCTGTCCTCGATCATTAAAATATGAAGTCAATTATTGCATTCTCAATTCAAGGCCTTACTCGAATCGGCTTTTTAGGGCATTTTAGGGTTGGTATTGGAAAAGTAGTAGACCATCAGTAAAATTGCCTGCGAACTTAAATTAATTGACCATGCTTGTCTTTTATATTATGTACGAGATGAATATACCTACTACATACCCTAAAAATAATATCAAATTTTTAGATCTAAATATGAATAATCATGTTTCTTTTTCAATTTCAGAGTTGGACCTTAGTTGTTCAGATTAACGAACCTAACTAAGGGTGGAAAATATTCACCAGGTTCAATAATTGAGCAGCTTGGACTGTGGGTCCTCTGCAGGCATAAAATACTAAACCTGAACTTGAATTTTTGGTTGATGCTAATTTGATTGACTGTTTTATCGAAACATAATTTTACTTCCACAATCTTAATGACCTACGGAACATGTGTATACTTAATTTGAGGTGGATTTGAGGATTTATAAAAAGAAACAATGATAACATCCAGACACAATGACAACAAGTTTTTATTTTTACCAATTCATTATGTTACCTATAACAGATGGTCGTACGGTCAGCAACATGAGTACCTGAACATATCCAAATTTACAATAAAATTATCCATGATGCAGAAATCTAAATAATCAATAATTCTTTCACCAGCTATATTTATATGCTATATTTTATTTTCCTATTCCAAAATTACTAAGGTGTAAAAAAAATAACTTATAAAATTCATTACATCACGCAGATCGCGGATGAAACTGCGATGTGAATTAAAGCCAGTAGATAACATAGGATATATCTAAATTTAAAGACACACATAAAATATCTGTTACCTTTATCTTTCCGTATTTCTTTTAGTTATAGTTTACAGTGTACCTACCTACGGGCTTTGAAAGATTGAAAAAATATGGATCTTTATTTACAAAACGGCCCGTAGAATTGATTTTAGCTAAACATATATATTGCTGACTGTACCTAATGTAAAAAATATAGCTCTTTTGAGTCTCTGAATTAATAGCTTTAAAAGTTTTGATACGTAAGGATGTGTCTAATTATGACTTTTTAATATAAATACCTTGTGCAGCGATTCCCCATCCAGATACCGTTCCACCCATACCAGCAAAGTTATACGACGAAATGCTCAAGTAAGGAAGGCGAACGATTTGTATGGTTTCTGCAAAATAATAAAATATTATTATAAAGGAACTCTGCAGGGATGGATTAAAGCGTTAGAAAAAAAAATGTTGTTCATTATTTTTTTAACTCAAAACTAACGGGTTATAGAGTTTATAAGTAGGTCGTTGGTTATATAGGCACTTATATATGTTACAATCTACTACCAGTTTGAATACCTATTGATATACTGAAAAAAATTACCCCGGCAAGTAGCTCAGCAAGGCATTTTTAATGACCTTTTGAGTTATTACATTTTTTATAAGATTTAAATTATTAAAACTCATTGCATCTATTTTATGTTTATGTAGATATAGGAATGTGACATCGTAATTAATAGGTACTAATTGGACATATACAATACATGATCTGATGTGAATGACCCCGTTAGAATTATGTACCAAATTCAAGTTATAATTTTAATTTACTACGTAACTTGTAGTCTGTACAGAAAATACCTTTTGTTAGTGTTATCATATCACGTGGGTTCGAGTCCCGTGTCCATATTTAATCCTTTTGTCCGATAAATCAGTTTGATACATCGCCAATTTTATTAATTGCTAATAGTTATCATGAAATTATGATTGATGTGATGCCTTTGTATGCAATGGACATATGAGATCATTAAGTATTTATGGAATTAGATATGTAGTGCTTGGTCGAAGTATTTTATTTATAACCACAACACAATAACAGTGACTATGCCGATCACAAGCCTTCCCAAAATTTATTGGGACATTAATTATCATTTAGCAAAGAGTAAAAGGTAAAATTATTCACAATAAATATACAAAATACAATCTAATATATAAAATTCTCGTGTCACAGAGTTTGTCACCAAACTCCAACGAAACGGCTTGACCTGGTAGGTCTGAGAATAAGTCTATTTTTTATAGAAATAATTTATATGGCAAAACAATGTTTGCAAGGTCAGCTAGTCTACATAAGGCAGCCACTGCTGCCGATCCTACTTTTCTTCTTTTGATGGTCAAGCAAAAGGCAAAGGTGAATAGTAGTTTGTACGTATATTACGCTTCTTGCTATACACATCGAACTTTCTATCCTCACTACGCCCTCCAGACAAAATTAATTTCACTTTAACAAATAGTGGTCGAAAATAAATTACCTATAGACTAATAATTACTTTAACGATTGCAGGAATAGCTGTGGTAGGAAGTGAATGCCATGCCAATCTTTTAAGATGAATGATTGAATCTACTCCATGTAGAAAACTATCGCAAAGCGCACCACTTTTTGTGCATACCACCTTTGGACTCACATTGTTTCTTGTGAAATTCCCTTTTAAGAGAACTAATAAGCAAACCTGTAATCTGTATACTATTGGCGAGCCTCATGAGCGCGATGTCGTTGTGGAAGGTGTCAGGGTCCCACTCCGGGTGAACCACCAGCTCAGCCACGTTCACGATGCGCCGGCCGTTCTCGTAGCGGTCATACAGCGAGTGTGCGCCCAGGATTGCCTACCATCATCATCATTATGTGGCCTTTAAAACAGTCGTGGCTTAGGAACTGTTTGTAAGATCTGTGACAGTAGTCAGAGTGATACGAAAATTAGCCTTATCTCTTTGCTAAATAAAGTTCATATGTTTAAGAATATGTAGATATATTTTGAAGTCAGCGAAAAAATTTGCGGTACTATGATATTTTCCATGGAACACAAACTACACTTTCGCTGACTTCAAAACAGTGCCAGATTAGAGTTCTTACATGTTATTTTGTCCTTTTTAATGGTTTGAAGGCGGCTCTATTTTTTGTAATTTTTTTTTTTGTTAGTTTGCGATTTTCCTGGGATCCCGTCATCAGATCCTGACTTGGTGATAATGGGATGGACTGTCGATTATTGTAGAGAGACGAACACAGAACCTACACCTTTTTTTAAGTCGGTTAAAAATAAAAATAACCAGCATAAAATAATAATTTAATTGTGATTTGATGCCAAAAATAACAAGCTGTTCCAACTCAGTATAAGCTGTGGCAGTTACCATCAGCACAGATTTTCAGTGGAGTGATTTACTAGCTTATCGAATTAGTTGTAATCTTACTGACTTATATAACAGTACCTGCACGATCGAAGCGTCCAAGTTATGGCGTTAAAGATTTTTTTATGATGATGATACTTGACCGTACTGTGAATAAACCTGTGGTAATTTGACTAAGGAATAGATGACTTGGGTGTAAATATGCGCATAATTGTACTACAGCTGCGGCATCATGCTTGGCGTGTGCATCTAGTGACTTTTTAAGGGATATAACATCAGGCGATCATAGTTAGGTAATATAAGTTTGTAGCTAAAAGATCAAATTAAAAGAGCAGAGAGGGGCAGAAAGGTTCTCGAGTGGCGACCACGAACCGAAAGACGCAGCGTGGGCAGGTCCCCCACTAGGGCAACCGACGATCATGTGAGGGTCGCGGGAAACCGCTGGATGCGGGTAGCGCAAGACCGGTTATTGTGGAGATCCTTGGGGGAGGCCTTTGTCCAGCAGTGGACGTCTTTCGGCTGATATGATGATGATAAGATCAAATTATTCAATACCTGCACATGATCGACTTCCTGTCCGTTTTGGAAGCAGCAGTGCGCGGCTGTGAGTACCCACTCTTGATGCACCAGGGAGCCTCCGCAGAAACCCAGCTCGCCCACTGTACCCACACGGAGGTACAATGCCACCTACACCAGAAACGCAAAATTCAGCTCTTTCTGCCCCGCGGTTTCACCCGCGATCCCCTTAGGGGTACAATTTTCAGAAATCCTTTCCTAATCCTACTATTATTATAAATGCTAAAGTGGGTGACCATGTGTGTATCTTTGTTGCTCTTTCACGTAAAAACTACTGAACGGATTTGGATGAAACTTGGCACATCGATAGATCATACCCAGGAATAACATATAGGCTACTTTTTATCCCAGGAAAACTAGTCACCGGGTGAAACCGCGGGGCGGAAGCTAGTTCATAATATATGCCAAAATTCAACTCGATCCGTCTAAAGGTTTGAGTTGTGGGTTATTTATATCTTTTATATCCAATATTTGAGCATGCTCTTGAGGTAAATTTATTCATGTCTGTTTGTTTACGATTAATTTATCATACCCAAATAAAAACAGTCTAAATAAGAAATAATGCTCAACCATGGCTACTAAAATTCACATTATAAGGAAGATGTATCTACCAAGAATATATTTCTTACCTGGAAAGGTCGACTGTTCCGCTCAGATATTCCACCTCCCACCATTCTACTGCTCCTAGTATTACACGCACTCCCATCGCATAAATGACTTGCACTTAAAACTACTGGTAACAATGCAAATAAAATTAAACTAAACATTTTACTGAACATGGAAATAAGTATAGATACGTTAACTATAACATGTAGTGTGAGAAAGTATTTTATCTGCATTTGTGACGAATATTTCAAGTGTCGATGATGTGATGAGTATCAGTTTCATATCTTGATAAAAGGAGGACAGATAAATTTTATTCTCATGATCTAATCTCTTATTTGTTGAAGAAAATAAGTTTAAAAAACATTAGGATATGATTCCTACTTGCATATAGTTTTTGATGGTATTCTAAAATAATGATTTCTAATAATAAATGATAATCGTTCGTAAGTAAATAGACATATTTACTATTTACTTTATCTTGTTTTTTTTTACTGATCAACGACTCGAAATTAAGGAAAAGGCAAATTTATTTGAAAACGTCATTTATTATATTTTCCTCAAAAAAGTAAAATTTTAAAATAAAATATTTAAACATAGGTCTACATGCAATAGTGTGAAACAATGTGGCAGTACAACGCGACGAGATATATATGTCAGAGACACACTACATACATTAGGTAGGCTACCATTACACCGTTGTCACACTTGCCGCATATACAATAATAAGGCTTAAACAGAACTAAAAATGTGTGATCGTAATTAATTATATTAATAAAAGTGAATTTAAATACGTATTGCTTATAAAAAATAACAGTTTGTGAAACATTGGCAGTAAAAATAATCAATTATTTGTTTCATTTATAATAATGACACGTCACCATCGTAGAAGCACTTATGAGGCAATCAAGCATACTTACAACTTTGTTAACTATAATAAAAACGGTCCGCCATCGCTGTCCGGGGTACCAACAGTACCATCATGTTATATACCATATCATACCATCTACACCTTCCACTAATACGAATCTAATAAGAAATGCGAATTTAAACGAACAGCGACGCCGAATCGTCGATAGAGAAGACACTTTATTATTGAAAATTAATTCTAGTAAAATTACGTAGCTTACGTTTACATGTCCTATTGCTCAGGTTGCTGTAGCAAAGCTGTCAATATTAATTAAAATCCACGTCAATCCACTGGGTAGTCAACAATGTGTAAATGCGAACACTCGCTCCACTTAGCTCTAGGGTTATAATAACAAATGCGATATTCAAATTCCGTCAATGATATTTTATTGGTCAATTATATTTTAAGAACATGTCAAGTTTCGAATTAGTAGGTAGCGAATGGAACGACATACATTTCTAGTTCAACTGAATTTACATTACACTAGCTCCATTTTATATATAAATAATTAAAATATAGATATATAATATAATATTTTCAATCTGAATTTAAATACTAAGAAACTATTCATAAATAGCGTCGCATTTAGAATTTCATAATAATTATGTATTTCTCATTATATTAATAAATCGCTTCATATTAACAATTACGTTCGACGGGGTGGGATCATACATACTCGGATGATAATTATAATAATCTATTATATCTTCAATATTCGATACGGGATACCGAACAATAAATACAGACGAAGGCAAATGATTCAAACACTCAATTACCGAACAGTCTTAAATAACTTTTTTTTGTACGCAACAAAAATAATAATAACATTTAGTTTGTCGACAGGGGTCGGTGCCGCATGTGTACATAATTTCTTCATTAGCAAAGCTTACAGCAGCAAGCGTCGTGAGAAATGTGCGGCGTCCGTCGGCGCGGTACGTGCCGGAGCGTACGCGGGACCGTACGCATGCTCTACGCACGTGCGTACGGCCCGCGGACTGAACGTACGGCGAGGACGCGCCCGTGCCTAATGAGGAAACATGTCGCACACCACTACCACCCAGCCACGAGCCGAGCCCACTCTCTCTCTCTCTCTCACTCTTACTCGACGACGACGACGCTCCCACGCGATTAGCTGTCGGAAATAAAACAACTATTAGTTGGCTGGCCATCTCTCTAACACATACCAATATATCAGAGGTTAGTATAAACCAGACAGTTTTGTTAGTAAGCAAACAACATTGATATTTTAGTATTTAAATGAATATGATAGCAGTTTATTATTGGAAGTATCATGTATGAAGCTGTTATTGAAATCTATTTTTTTAATAAACAAATGAAAATTATGGTTTCTTCATGAAATTACGTATTTGCTATGACAAAATGGTGATATGAATTTGCGTGTTAAATATAAGGGAAAGATAAAATGGTATTAGAAACTATAACGATTTCTGCATGCACACGTCACACGATTAGCTATAACAGCTAGTACTTGAATAGATAATAATTATTTTTATTAGTCTTAAAATTACGATAAGTGAGATTTTATCTCTTATATAAATTATCGATATAATAGAAATATGTTCAAGTACTATTGTACTTGAACATATTTCTATTATATTACTCTATTGAATATTATACATTTAATCTGTACCCGTTTTGGAATAAGAGTAACTTCAGAAAAGATTTCTAAAAGACAATTCGAGTAAAAAGCCAAATATTGATGCTAATCAGTGCTCATTTAGGATTAACATTATTGACATCTTTGGACAACCACACGTATAAAACTAGATACCTATAAGTAAATTCTCTGTTCAATCGTAATATATTTATGTACAAAATGTAAGCCTTTTCATAACGGAAAAATCAAAACCATCTATTAAATGAAGATCCTAGTTAGGACGATACGGAATCCAAAGATTGACCCATCTAAGACTTTACACGACATGATCAATAGGGATGATGACTGGGTAAAAAATAATTATGTCTGTATAGTCCGTCAGTTAGGTTATCAAAAAATATTGACGTTGGTATTTTTTATTTTATCAAATCAATAAAAAAATATAAAGATAAGCCGCTCAAAGTTCAGGAGCGGGAGGTTGTGATGTCACATCTCTGTAAAAAGTGTAGGTACTAAGACGTGACGTCACGCCAAATTTTAACGCACTGTATCTTGGTTATTTTTTGTTTCCGGAACTAAAGAAAAAACATGTGTTGAATATTTAGTGATAATCTAAATTACGGACTAATTATATTTTTTTAGTCATCACCCCTATTCTGAAGCACCAATAACACCCGATCACCGAATAAAATACACACATGCGTCATGCATTACGGGGCACGGGGTCGGGGCATGCGGCGCGATATGTGGAGTCATCTATGGTGAGAACATAAAGGTGAGCATGGTTGGGGCAGGTGTGTTGGTGGTGGTGTTGGTGGGTGAGGGCACTGACTTCTTCTTGAGCGTGAAGAAGGAGCGGCGCTTGGGCTCGGTGTTGGCGGGCGAGTGCGCGGGCAGCGTGTGCGAGCGCGCGTGCGGCGCCAGCGTGCGCGCGCGCAGCGTCTCCAGCCACCACGACATCTCCGCCTCGTCGTGCGCCTGCAGCAGGAACTCCGCGCCGTTCGACAGCCTACAACATCACATACATACATACATACATACACTATAACTGATCTCTACCAGGCAACCTTTGGATGGAGACGAATATGACACATTTACATTATATTACACTAGATGTTTCCCGCGTTCCAGTAGTTAAAAATAGCTTTATAGCACTCGGGATAATACAGGTGATTTTATAATCAATGTCCAGTCCAATTTTTAGGTATGATTATAATCATCATTATGAACAACTTTTACTATGTTACCAACTATGAAATCACGAAAGGAAATTCAAAATTTTCATACATTTTGACCGAACATGATAGATGTTTTGTATGGAAAGTAAGAAAATTTGTATGTGAGTACTATCATCCCTGAAAATTTGTATGGTGATTAAAATATCACCCTGTTAACTTTCTATTAATTAAAGAATTTTCAGAACGGAACTCTACTGCTCCGAATATTAATGACCGCGTACAAATTTTACCTCTTTATTATTAGTGTAGAAAATTAACTTATGTAAAAAATCACATGACAAGGATTATTATTCGATTGTCAATTTCATACATTAACTTAACATTGGATGACTCCTGACAAGCCATTGTTTACAATGATAAAGGACTAACAAAGTAACCCTAACTATTTTGACCAAAATAAATTCCATATAAACACAATGTTCCCCAGTAAACACAACTGGATTCTCACCTAAGCCGGAACACGTGCTTCTTTTTAGTGTAGTTGGCGGCCACTTCGACAACGGCGCCATTTAGGTCGAGCGGTGCCTCCCCGCGCCAATACTGTTCAGGCGTGGCCTTGTATGTCTTCTGATCTTTGTAGAAAGCCATACGACCCTCCTTCGCCACAACGAATAACTTGTCCCATGACCTGCCATAAAATAATTAATATATTAGCTTTTAAATAATCATCTTATTCCTGAATAATATCTCTTGGTGTCTTCAATAGCTATGGAGAAAACTTTCCTCGACTATTTTGTTGTGGGTCGCTTGCATTTTTGAAGTTTTATAATAACCAGTTTGCATTACAGACTCCAAACTAAAGTAAGTATTTTTCAACAAATAATAAGGACATAGACAAACCTGTTGGAAGCCCGTTTGGCGGCCGATTCCCACTCGTGTTTGCGAACCAATGTTCCCTCTACGCCTTCGTCCTCCCCTGCGGGACTAGCGCCCTCTGTATACAACACTACTGTTATACAAAGGTACAAAAATACGACGTCAATAAACGAAAGAGACCATACAAAATGACGTCTGTATAACTCCGTCTCTCTCGCACCAAGTCGACGTCGCTTATAGGTCAAATAAATAAATATCATCCTAAAAATTCACAAGTGATAGGTTTGATACGTAAATGTCTGATTCTGAAGATGTTTGAATGAAAGCCACTTTCACAAAACCGTGTTTTATTTATTGTAGTAACAACATTTAGATAAATATATCATGCGCTAACAAAACACAGCAGCACACTCAAAGCATTCATCGCAACATAATTAACATAACATAAGATGTAGAAAATCGTGGATGGTTGGCGATTTTGGATTTCTGTTGATTTCCTGCGATTACAAATAAAACAAAAGTTTTTATTTCAATGTTTGGTTTCAAATAAAAGGTTCAAATAATTATGTAGATGGATTAGGGTAAAGGTATTTCATTCATATATTTACCCAAGGTGAGAACAACAAATACAAAAAAAAATACCTGAAAATTTCTTTAGTACTTAGGTATTCCAAAGTACATACAAGTAAAATAATAAAAAAATCAGTAACTTGTTTTAAATTATTTACTTATATTACTTTAGAATACTTTATTTGGAGAAAAGTCCAAGAATTGGACCGCAGTTCTAGGTAATACATAACAAGTACTATATACTGTATGTACTGATTTTATAACTGTCAACCATCCAACAAAAATCCACAGAAGCGTCGGATACCTTCATCATCACTATGAGGAGATCCAGCGAGCAGTTTCTTGGCGGTGCGCCATCGGAAACTCCTGAAGGGCGACTTGCTTCGCGACCTCGACTTCACCTTACCGGAGCTAGAGGGCGTCGCGGGCGTCGAGCTTGTGCCAGCCGCTGTCCGAGTCATGTGGGATCCAGTTGGGAATGGGATCAAATTGGGGAGGAGATTCAAATAATGGAATTGAAATAATAAAGTTGGTTAATGATATGGATAGTTGTGAGGTTGAAATATTGGTTTGGAATATAATGTTATTTAATTTTGATTTGTATAAAGATAATGAATATTAGAGAGGTAGGGTTTTAAAATTGGATGTGAAAAGGTATTCAAATAAACATAAAATTGAGTTAAAATCGGGATCGGATAAGGTGGACGGGGAGAGAAAACAAAAACAAAATAATTCAAAGCAATATAAAAACAAAAATGCGTCGCAGCGAAAAAACAAAAGCATTTTCATGCTAATTTTGAATATAATATTGTATTGAATCCAATCTTTAAAAACATGAATTGTAAGCCAAAATGTAGGTAAATTACAAAAACACAGATGTTATAAATTTTATCAACATGCTTAGGGGACATACACAAACAATACGGTTATTTCGAACGAATTATTTACCATCACTATTAGATTACCAATGTTACTATGATTCAAATTCAATAATTATTTGAAAGTTGGATCAACTTTTAGAAAGGTCAAAGTGAAGTAAATTTGAATCATAATGCTACATGATTAGAGAGTAGAACAGTTAATCTACGTCATACTCACTGGAGAGGCGTGCAGGTTTGACTGGTGTCTGTTTCGAGGTGGATGGCGTCACAGGGGCGGGGGAGGCCTCGAGGGCAGGGGCGGGGGCGGAGGCCGGGGCTGTGAGCGAGGCGGGGGCGGCCGGGGGGCTACTCGCCTCTGCATGCGTACATCTACGTGCTAGTTACTCTACACTACACTACACTACGTGCGATGCGAACATACGACTACATGCGACGTTAACGTACATGCTCTACTATTTATGCGTATTGTTGGAAATTATACTCTCGACTATTAAAAATAAAACACGTAATAATTTGATAGTTAAGTTATTATTTTCAAAAATTTACCTTTTGTTGTTAGAGTTCATAATACGCATACATAGTCGATAATAACAAATCGAAATAAAAAGTACATGCTATGACTACGCATAGTTATTAATACTACATTGTTTAAATATATAATTCAATTAATAGAAATAGTCGTTTAGTCCCTGCCTATTTGTTTTATTACGACTTTTCGATAGCTTTATTCGTTATTTTTAGCAGTAGATATAGGTATGAGTTAAAGCAATATTATTATACCCTTAATATGTAGGCGTGATATAATGAGTATAAATAAATCCTTTTTTGTTAAGTCATTAAAGTGAGACCGAATGAGCGTTAAATTAGCGTGAATTTCGAACGAAATTAGGTAACTTGAATGTGTTATGGAACTCATATAAAAATAAAATTGAATTAATAAATCCATATTCATTTTACAATACATTAGAAACACGCATAAAATCTCACTGAATACGACCATGTTATAACCCAACAAGTAAAATATTGTAAATTCAACCATAAACATATTTAATAAAAATATATTTTATATTCTGTTCTCGACGATAATATTGTTATTATATACAGCTATATAATAAAGCGGTGCAATGAATATATAGACAGCAATCGAAACAATTAAAGCTAGTAAGGACACACCTACCTTTTCTGAAGAGCTTCTTTGCAATAAAGACGAAAAGAACAGCACACTTTACAAGAAAAAAATTATGTACTAGCGTTTGTACGAAACAATAAAGAGAGACAGTAGACAGACATGATAAGGACAGAGTATCAAACCATCACCGTGATTAGCTTATAACGGACACATATAAATATAAGAAATAATGATTGGATGATTAAATATTCTATGAATACAACTATTGTGAAAAATTACATGATGTATCAGGATATAAACCATTTTTTTTTTAAGTTTTATACCCTCATAAAGAGATGATTTAAAAGTACATTGACAATGATGATAAATAAAAATGAACCATCACCTATTGCAGTTATGAGATAACGTGTGTTGTGAATAAAATAAAACATCGAAATCGTGCAATAAAGGAAACAGTGCTAACGTCCCAACTAAATAATTACGTAAACTTACTAAAAGAAAATCCTACACGTAAATCCGCATCTATACAACAAAAGCCTTCAAGCTAATAAATTAATTACAATTCTGACCCCAAATAGTGGCGTAAAACATCCGAGCGCAGTGTCACCCGACAAAATATCGAAGGTACCCCAATAACAACTACCGTGGAAGCTCATGCTAATAGCCGGATATATTTTTACATCGGTAGGTTTATAGTAAGCGCTCTCATTACCTGGCTGGGAATGCGGTCGCTCTTGGGCCTTCTCAGCCGCTTTAGTGGATGTTCTCCTTACGACTACGCGGGTGCATGTGTGGACAACACATCGGTAAGTAACGACCATATTTGTCTCACACGCATTACTCGGTCGGCTGACAAAATCGAACTAGTTTGAATCGACAAACTAGACGATGGTAACGCACGATACCTAATTTTGATTTTATTGACTATTCAAATTATAACTGACCAAATATAGTGCAGTATTTCGTGAGCCGACTGAGAAAGCGATCAAAAAAGGGGTATATGAAATTCACACGAAAAGCGGCAAGCGATGCCGTAAGACTTTTTGGCTCTATCGCAGTGCGAAATGTGCTTAATTTTTATTTAGAGACGTTATTTAATTTATAGAATGTTCCCTAAAAAGTTCTTATGTCTATGTGTTATTGCAATTTGCAAGCAGCATTCACCAGATGTCGGTGAAAGTTAGTGGAAATGTATCATCGGTCTCGTATTAAAGAAGAGTATTGTTTCGCTCGAAAGTGCTAGAAGACAATACCATGCGTGCTTACATTGCAATCCGTGAGTCGAAGTGATGTTAACTTTGAAGAAATAAATTGCTCTGTGTTTTTGATTATCTCTGACTATAAAATTATTAATTATAACTTATAAACCTAATAATATTCATTGTTGACTATACAATACGACAAAAAATATCATCTTTATCCATCTGTAATTCAGTATTTCCCCACCTTCACTATGACACGTTTAGAAAATAAATCATCAAACTATTTTGATCAAGTCTTAGGAAAAGAGGTTTCGTGTTTTCGTTTGGAAGTTCTAAGGTTGAGAAACACTGACCTATCTCGATTTCAAAATTTCAACAAAATTTTCGATTACAACCTCAAATCACCTAAATTATCTATTATAACCGTCTCATCCTGCAGTAAAATTGAAAATTTTATATCTATGACAGAACTGTTCATAAAAGTATAGTCTTGTGTTCTCACCCTGTGGTTGCGGTTGTTCCTGAGGTGTGGAAGCCCGGTCGACGGTGTCTTGTGCGGCGGCAGCGGCTGCAGCAGCTTCGGCGGCTTCGCGTTCCCGCTTTTCGCGCTCCGCTGCTTCCGCCGCCTCCTGTCTTCGCTTCATCTCTTTCACTTCGAACTGTAATTATTGGGATGACGTTAAATGGACGTTTTGTGTCAGGTTGGGTTAGTATTGCTTTTGAGGTTTTAGTTGAGGCAAAATTAGTTTTCCTTTACTTAGCTATTGTTTTAGGTCGAATAAAAATCATTATAAGAATTCTTGATACTTTACTATGTGCAATGCAAATTATCAGCGTAGTTCTTCAAACATTCACATTATCATGCATAAAATATAGGCTATAAAAAAGCGCATGCAATACATCGAGCACCAAACTTACACAATCCAAGTAGTTATAGTACCATGCACCTTCGGGGGATAGGAGGTTACGAGTTTGGGATAGCAACAGGAGGGATGAATTTAAGGGGATATTCTTTACATCTTTCCCTAAATCATTAACAGCCTTACTACTACTCGTTAAACCGGGAAGAGACAATACTGCCACATCTCCTTTAATTTCACTATCAGAAGACTTATGACTCCTCTTTGACCATTTACGAAATATCCGTCTTAAACTACTAGATTTAGATGAACTCGTGCTCTTCTGCCTCAACAACGAAACATTCGGATATATATTTTGGCTGGCTAACCTCTCCCATAAAATAAGGTCTATGCAAGCCAAGCATTCGTTTGCTTTTTCAACTTCTTCGGGGAACTCAAAGAAAACTGAACTGTATATTTCGGGAGAGAAGGGTGATTTTAGAGGTGACATAGGTGGACTACTAGTCTCTGAAATCGTCGATAGACTATTATTTGTCGCGACCGTCCACAAGTAAGAATCATTTTTCTTGGCATTTTGTATACTAAGTTGTCTCGCTTTAATTTTTTCAGGTAATGGATAACGTTCACTGCCTACGATTATTTCTTCTACTATCTGTCCTACGGGCCGTTCGTTTTTAGTGATAGTTAGTTCTAATGGTGCATTTTTGTGGGATATGGGTGCGTGCTGGTAAGTGAAGGATGATTCGTCACATTTATCCCATGGCTGGGTGCTAGGCCACAGTGACGCTTCACGTAGTTCAAGCTAGGTGGGTAAGAAAGAAGAAATTAGAAAATAGTGTAAACCATAACCAAACAGGCCAAATTACAAAGCTTGGTGCAAAATTATATTAATCTACAAGTAGATACTTCAATCAGTCTTGCTATTGATCAAATATTAAATAGGTTCAGTAATTTATAGTCGAAGCAAACAAATATTTGACTCAACTACACTGCAGGGTTTGATACTCATTGATAAAAAAAATATATTTGATCAATAGAAAAATCTATTTTAATTATTATGGACGTAAGAAACTTTATTTATAAGTGACTAAACAGGCACAAGCTGAACACAAAAAACAATATTCCAAAACATATTTACGATCAAAATGAATGAATTGAAAATTAAAAAAAACACAATCAGATAAATCCAACACCAAAGTACCAGGAAAAAATAAACAATAGCAGTCTACAAAATACAAAAACTCCCATAACCATATAATATCAAAGTACCAGGCAACCATAACAACATGACAGCTTACCGTAGTGAGCCTCTGCAATGCACTGAACCTGTCTTCCTGCGCGGCGGCTGACTTCTCAAACGCCTCGTGTTTCTTGATGAGGCTTTCTACTTCGTCGATGGTGTGTCCTAGCTCTTGTGACATGAGGTATGGCTCTTGTGCTATCAGCCATGCTTCTGCTACGGCCGCGTCGCGGGCGAACTGGTATACTTCCAAGACTGTTGAGGGGGGTATTTTTTAAGTCTTATTTCCGAGCCAATCCGAACATCAGAGAATTGATGAGTAATAGAATAAAGTGGCCGAAAGTGGTAAGCACATAAAACCTAGGAACTGGCTTTCAGTGCAGCTGTCGGAATACATTTGTAGGTACTATGGTATGATAACGATATTTTCTTTCACTGAAAGCCCAATTTAATTGTAGGAATCGAATCCGCTACCAATATTACTACCACTCAATAATTAAGGATCATACATATAATTTTTGAGCTCCAGAGATCTTGGTATCAGAAAAAGTACCAGGAAAACAGCAATAAGAAAAAGTATTCACGACTAGCCTAGACAAAGGATATTGAAAACTACTTACTGAGCTGCAGATTCTCCCAGCGTTCTTCCCAGCGGCGTAATAACGCATTCCGTTGGTTGGTGAGTAGTAATAACTTCTCCTTGATGTCAGCGGATGCGTAGTGTTGTCTCGCCAGTAGTTCCTTGCCAAGTGAGATGCAAGCGGTGAAGTTATCTTCGCGCGTGTCTATCTCAGCCTTTAGAGACTGGTGGTTGTTCATTAGTAGTTCTACGCCGCTTACGTCCCTGTTCAAAGTAAAGACGGAATTAATGGCCATATACCGCCTACAATTAGGAGTCAGAGTAGTCCAGATATCTAAGAAAGAAAAATATTAGAAGATTATTGGGCACTTGCAGAATAAAAATAATTATTTTCATCAGCTATTTATGGATAGAGGCTAGAAATAGTCATTGATTTTATTTAATTGACAGTGTTGCCTTTCTTTATCAATATCAAAATGCTGGAAAAAGTTATTGATACTATATTATGTACAATTCATCCGAAAATGTTGCTAGTCACAAAAAAAACCTGGATAAAATCATGTTTCAAAACTGTAATAGAAACATAGCCGTATTGAAACTTACCTAGGCTTCTCTCCTGTGTTCATTTGCCGTACGACATCATCCATCCATAAGGTCAACGTGCGCACTTGATTGAGGAACCTGTAGAGATGGTCCGCGTCCTCCAACTTGGTGCGTCGAGCGGCACAGGCCCGCTGTAGTGAGGCCCACGCTTCGGCTACCTCCGCCTCACGTCGGGTGATCTCGGCGGCCTTCTCGCCCGCGTACGAAGCGCCGAGCTCACTGCATTTTTCGCTTATGGATTCCACCTGAGTAGGCCCAAGATAAGCTGTAGTTTGCGAATTGTTGTATATTTTAGCACACACTGGTGAAACCTTTAAATAGGTTCCAAAGCGCAGTTCGAAGACAGTTTTTATAGGCAATCAAGAGAACACGCTATGTTTTCAGGCATGGTCAAGTCAATGTTTAACAACATCATCAAAACAAGAGCCAGTCAAACATCTATCTTTAGTCATGTAATCCTATAAAATCCAATTCACATAAATAGCAACGATCTAACTATCTTTGAACTTCAGAAATAATTTAATAGAAACTCTGTTCAAAATTAGACTTGAGATGAAAAATTAGAAATTCAGCGACTAGTAAGATTTATGGTAAAATATTGCGGATCGAATAAAACGCAAAAAAAATGCAGAATACCGCTGGAGAGTGGTTGACGTCCAGCAAATACATCTCAACGATTTGTCAATCCTTGACCACGTTTTAATCGTGTATAGCGCTACGAAATGGTAGTGTAGGTATAGTAGTTACCTGTTGATGCAGGGTGGTGAGGTCCTGCATGAAGTTGTGATGCTTCCGCTGCAAGGCTCCGACGCTGATGGCGTCGCGGCCGAGCTCGTCGCTCACTCCACGTGCTTTCTCGTTGACGCGCTGCAGCGTGTCCTTGCAGTCGTGGAAGTACTTGTGCAGCTCGCGGGACGCCGCTAGCATCTACAATACAATACAATATACAATTACGCTTTTCTAGTAGTACATCTATATATACGATATAATGTTGGAGTAATCTGCAGTCAAATCAGATCTGATTGGGAAAAACAAAGTATTCAAAACATTAATCCTTTTTAGAAGTGGAAGCTAGTGATTTAAATAATTTATTAGAAACCAACCAGTGTCCTGGTCTCGATGAGCTCGAGTAACTCCTGCCAGGTCTCCTTGAGGCCCTCCTTCCATTGCGCGATGGTGGCGTTGTCTGAGTGGCCCATGGCGATCATCTGGTCGGCGATACGTTCCGCGGTCGCCACTCGTTCCGATCCCACCGCTTGAGTCTCGCGGGCGAACTCCTTGAAACGCTCCCAGAGAAGCTGCACAGAAGATAAAATTTCATTAAAAAAGAAGATCAATATTTCGAAGCGATTACTTGACTACAATGATGCTGATTTTGTTTACTTTTGTCTTTGTTAATTCTTAAATTATTATGATTGGAAGCTATCACATGAGTTTTGCCTTAAAATTTAGGAGTACAACTCATACAATCGAACTGCAATACTGAATGCAATTCAGTATTTGGCCATAAGTGTATTCCGAAATCAGATCTCGTAACCAAAATATATCGGCGATAAAAATCGTACAAATTTCACAGAGCTAAATTTTTCATGATATATGTTAGAAAGTTTAATTTACGTTGCAAACAACATAATATGTACGGACGAAAAATCAAGTGAAGTGACAATATACCGTGACATGATCGTAGTCCTGTCCTAACTCCTGGGAACTGGCGACGAGTTCCCTCTCCGTGATCCATTGCTCGAGGTCGTCGACCTCGCGGGACAGTTGGAACAGCCGCAGAGCCTCGTCCAACTTGGCGCGCCTCTCGCCTGCCAAGTCCTTCAGACCCGCGTACAGTTTGTCCACTTGGGACTGCTTTACGGAAATTTGCTCGCTGTGGACAATGCACATGGTATATTATTAATTGGAATATAAAAACATTGAAACTCTCTCCCTTGAATCATATGCAGTATCAAATTGATAACTGTAATAAAGAATATTGATCCTGGAACATTACACACAGGTACTATGTAAAATAGACTGCTAGTGATGTAGATCGTCTAAATCAGCTAATAAATATAGTTCGAATAGGTAAGTACACTATATCAATCAGCTATTTTAAACAAACCATCAAAATTCTATGATCTGTGGTTTGGGTACTGCAAAATATTGTTAAAATTATACTACAAGTTTATCAGGAAATATTTAAAAAAAATACCTTTTCAAAAAGTACTTTAAAAAAAATCTAACCTAAGAGGATGTTCTTCACTAGTCAATTGGCGTACAGTCTCGCCCAACTGGCGAATCGTCTGCGCGTAATCATCGACCGCCTGCTCCAAGATCTCGTGTTTCTTCATCAGATTCTGCGCCGAGATCTCGTCCTTGCCCCTGTCTTCCACCATCATGTATAACTCCTGTTCGCTCATCCAGGCCTCTGCTTCGTTCGCGTCAAAGAGATACTGCTGTGCCTTCTCCCATTGGGACAGATTGTTCTTGCGTTGTTCGATGGCTTCTGCAGATAGAAGAAAAAAACCTTGAGACTTCTTCATCTTACGAAACATATATATATTGTCATACAGAATGATTTTGGGGCTTTCATTAATTATATAAGGGTCCGAGAGATATCTCTACATAACATTATCTTGGGAAAAATGGCCAAATTGTCCTTACGTAAATAATGAATGGCCCCTTTTACTATAGGATCAACTCTTAAATCCGTTTTTTTTTTAATTCTCATTCAAAAGATCAACATTGCTCAAAGTTCATAACAAGCATAATAATTTTAATCCTGTTTTACTCAAAAACTTATTAAACTTACCTTTAAGTTCTCGCCACCTCGCGGTAAGTTCTTCAATAAGCTTCTTGAATTCGGGCGAATCTTCATGTCCCTCGTCAATCAACTTCTGTCCATTGGAGATTACTGTCAGAATCCTAGGTTCATGATTATCAGTCTCGGTCTTGAGCGACTGATTCTTCTTTTGCAACATTTGCACATTGAACAAGGAGTTGCCATAGTCTGTGCTTGTAGCTAGAGGCATCTTTTCATGGATCCATAATTTCTCATCCTCGATATCGCGTCGGAATTGGAAGGCTTCCTTCTTCTTCGCCAAATTCTGCTGTCTCTCCAACAATGGAGCTTTCAGCTGCTCGAATCTCTTCTCCACAGACATTTTCTTTTCCTTTATCTCCTCCATTTTGTCCGGAACAGTCTTTTGCAGGTACTCGGCCTGAGTTTCCAGTTCGGTGACCTGTTTCGCTTTCACCGCCATCTGAGTCTCGATCATCTGTTGTTTCTGCATAAGAATGTTTACAGATGCCAGATCTGTGCCGGTGTCTGTGTTCTCGATTTGTTTCTCCAACTCGTTCATCCATGAGTCGATGTCGTCGCATGTCTGGTGTAACAGAACCTCTCGGTTGGCGTCGAATAATCGCTCTCCCTTCTCCTTCGTGGTAGTTTGTAGGTTTTCGAATTGGTCTTGTAGTTCGGACATCTTCGGGGAGATGACTTCGGCGAACTCTGGTTTTTGTTTCATGAGTTCTTCGGCTGCGTTTTGTACGGCGAAGAGGCGTTCCTTGTTTGCCGCAATTTCAGCCTCGAAGGCTTGATGGCGAGTCCATTTAGAGTGGATAGTCTTCGCGGAGCGGTAGGTATCGTCTTGGGCAGTCACGTTCTTCTCTTGCACCCATTCGTTAAGTTCATCGCAGTCCTGTAAGAACTGGTGGAGTTGGAGCTGATCTTGGAGTTTCTCCATCTGTTGCAGGGCCTTCTCCCTGTTAGCGTTGCGCCTTCCCTCGATATTTTCGGCCTTGCGTTGTATTTTGTCCGCATCGAAATGCCTCTCCTCGACTAAGCGGTTGGCGAATTGTACGACTGAGTTGATCTTGTCGTCGTTGGCTTCCATTGTGGTGAGGAAGGCTTCGTGCTCCTTGATCGTGTTCTCGGCCTGTTCCAAGTTCACCGGAGGTTCTGTCTTGGCTAGCCTATCAACAAAATAAATTTATTACAAATAAAGTTTTATTTTATTCAACTAACTTCAAAAGGGTCTGACTTCGGATTGAAAATAAAAATTAATTTGTCATTTGAATGTGATGTACCTACTATTTCACAATATAAATATAATATTTTTGAAGTTGACAAGCAGGCACATACTTCACTAGATACTGGGGTAAGTGGGTCATCGACTTATTGACATTTGCAATATCATGGTATCTGTTTCATGTCGCTTTGCTACATGTAATCTTCCTGCACATACCTGTGCTCCTGGTGCGACAGCAGCACCTCAGCCTGCCTGGCGTCGCGCTGCAGCAGCTGCAGCTCGAGGCTCTGCGTGAGCAGCTGCTGCCGGTTCTCCCACATCTGCTGCAGCTCGGCCCAGCCCTCGCCCAGCGCCTTCAAGCGCTCGCGCAGGAACATGTACTGCGGGTCGTCTTGTGTTGATGGCTCCTGTTGATATCACATTCATTTTTACTAATAAACATGGGGAGGTCTCACTCGAAGAAAAATTATATCTTCATAAGGTCAAAGAAAAGAGTAATAATGGTGTCACGTAAATATTTTTCCTTTCTCTATTTACGAAAAACGACACACAATAAATAGTTACAGCATCGCGCAACGTCAGAATTACACAAAATATATGTCTTGTCCTACTGCAGTTCTTTTGGTTCATAATTTTACAACGATGATCTAACTATCGTGTATCGTTTTTCATAGTAGATCTTCTGGTACCTTACCAATTTTTTAAAACCCCTAATAAGACATTCACAAAATTCACCTTCAGTATCACAAAATTCTTAAACTATAAAAAGTATAGGAAGTTAACATACGGCAGTGATCTTCTCTCCGTACTCCATCATCTTGGCATACTCGTCCTTGTAGTTGTCGATCTCCTCCTTGATGGTCTGGTGCTGGGACAGAAGCTTCTCTGCCTCCGCTAAGCTTGACGGCGTATCTAAAACATTTCATGTACGTTAAAATTATAACCAATTTTCGTTCAGTTTCAAATTCAGAATGGAAATATTCCTGGGACCATAGACTAAATATAAATAACATGACTTTCTTCTTAAATAGTTTACCTTCTGAAGCGACATCGGTCTGAGTCTTGGTGAGCCAAGCCTGGAAGTGGTCCACGGAGCGTAGGAAACGGTGCAGGTCTCCGGCTTCCTCCAACTTCGAGTCGCGCTCCTTGAGCTGTTGACAAAATATATAACACACTTAGACTTTCAGTCAGAATAGATATTATAAAGCTCGCAGGTAAACCTGTTATATCCGAATCCGATCCCCCCCTTATCTCCGAAACTACTGGGCCAAAGTTTTAAAAAAAATACAGAAAATAGTTCTTGACCTATAAATTACAGGAAAATCTATAAAAAGCCTATGGTATTTAATGTAACATAGGAAATTACGGAACCCTCGGTGCGCGAGTCAGACTCTCACATGTCCGGTATTTTTTAAGGGCAGTACATATAATCCTCCGAGCAAGAAACTCGCTACATAGACTTTCAGACCGATTTTAGATGTCTGCCTGTTATAAAGAGGTAGAGTATAAATGAAGTGGTCACCATATGCGTGAGTTGTTCCCAGTAGTGGTTGATCTGCGCGACTCTCTCCCGGATGAGCTGGGCCTCCTCGGGGTGGTCGTCCTGGATGGCGTTGGCCTCGCTCTCCAGGGATGAGATCCGCGCTTGTATGGCCGCCAGGTCGCGCTCCATGCCCGACAGGCGACGCTGCAGCGTCATCACGCCTGCACACAACAATCATTTATTATACCTCATATCCTGGGACATTCTTCACTAAGACTTGCTGTATGATGGCGTCACAAGTAAATTAAGCTGTCTTAATTGTTTGGATAAATTCACAATTTCTTTATTAAATTGTTGTTCGTATAAAAAAAAAATATGCCTAAGAATCCACATTATCCTACTCCTACTAGTAGTATTATAAACGTAAAAGCTTGTATGTATGTATGTTTGTTGCTCTTTCACGCAAAAACTACTAAACGGATTTGGATTAAATTTGGCACTTAGATAGATCATACCCTGGAATAACATATAGGCTACTTTTTATCCCGAGAACGCAGGTGAAACCGCGGGGGACAGCTAGTTTATAATAATTCTATCAAAACGGAAGGTTTATGAATCGTATGGACGATTTTAAACTTTTCTATGATTGGTCCTCTAAAATACACGCTCTTTTGCCCTTGTCTATAAAACAAACGTAAACTTACCGTTGAGGTCCATCTCGAGATTGTCGGTTTGCTGCAAGATCCTCTTCTTGTCCTCGATCCAGGAGACAGTCTCGCGGCATTCAATGTGGAAGGTCTGAACACCCTGCGCCGACTTGAGGTCATCCTTCTTGCCTTCCGCCTATTCATTTGAACAATGCAAACATATAAGAAAAGATGCAAAAGGAATAACTTTTGAGAAGTGTTTATTAGGACCGCGTGATAGCATATGTTGTTCATATCTTTCTCTCTAACAAGAACGACTCCGGAATTTTGCTGGATACATATCAGGGAGTAACGCCTTTTCCTTGTCGTCGTAGTATAGAGGTAATACTGATCGAGGTAACGACTGAATTTGAAGGTTTCTATAATATTACAGGTATTTTATTTACATGAATATAGCTCCAGAGGCTTATCAGCCCCTTGGTTTTTTTCTGTTCCGGAAGCCAAGAGATGAGATAGAAATATTAGTAACCTTATCTCTGAGTGCACTCCAGGCATGGTTGAGGCTGGCCTGACGTTCCTGAATGCTCTGCGCGTGAGGATGCTCCACGTGGATCAGTTGTCGAGCCAGCTGGTTGACAACTGCCACTCGTGATGCATTCGCATTCATTTCCTTGTCGAATCCGTCGTATCTATACACAACAATAAAATTTATTTAGTTATTAAATATTTTGAAACACAAGAATACGACCTCCGGTTTAAGATTGCGGCTGTAAGGCTTAGTAAGTAATATACAAATATTTAGCATATAATTTATTCGCCATCGAAATTTGATAATAGCATAGACTAATTTGGCAGCTTTAAATATTTAACCTTTTTGGTGTATTTTTAAATAATGGTACCAAGAAAAAAAGTGAAGTATTATTAAAAAATAGTTCAGTGCCATTTACAACAGCATCACTACCGAATAAGCTCACGTCGACTTTTACTTAAATTTTTACCTCAAAAACTATGTAAAGAAGCTCCCGCACTGACATTGACAACTAATTTATAATGCACGACCTTATATTTTTTGTATTTTATTTATATAGATGCGAAAGTATATGACACAGAGTAACAAATAACAAGAAACACAACACACCTGTGCTTCATAATCTCGACATCGTCGATATCCTTGGGCGGCAGCATGGTGTCGAGCATGCGGTCTTTCTCCGCGATCCACTGGTCGGCCGCGTCAGCTTCAGCGAGAAGCTTGAACAGCGAAAGCGCGTCAAGCAGCCGCTGCTTGCGGAGTCGCGCCAGTTCCGCAAGTTCGCCGTGACGCGCGTCTATAGCGGCTAGACGCTCGCGGACTTCGCCACTTGTTGCGTCTTCCGGACTCAACTCCGATGCCTGACAATATACGTTGCTTTATTATTTTTATCTTTATTGCGAGCATGGGAAAGTGTTTTCTGCCATAAGCTCAAAAATTGCTACATTATTCAAAAAGAAAAACAATATACGAAAATAAGATATTTTTGGTACGTAAATTACATTACGTAATTAGAATACAACATAATAATAGACGGTTTTAAAATTCTGTAAAATACATTCTGTATTGCGAAAATTTTCGAAATTTTTTATGTTTCTTGAATTATCTTGTTTATTGCTTCTTCACAAATCTCAGCTGAAATAGCAATGGCCTAGTCCTTCAATATTACTAATTGTTTTGTTCCAGGCTTCGGCAGTAATATACTATTTAATACTTTTGTAATATGTAAGATTTGTATTATATAAAAAAAATACAAATGAAAATGAACGTATTTGAATACCTGTTGTTTCAGCTGCTGAATAACATTGGCGTAGTTCTTGAGTTCGTCGGTTACGTCCTTGTGCTTCTTCAACAAACTCTGGACTTGAGCCTCGTCCACACCGGTGTCTTCGGACGATACCAATCTGTTGAAAAAAAATATTTTCTATAAAAACAGCTCATATAGTGAAAACACATCTAAATTGGCATTGCTAATTTCACTTTTTCAATTTTAATTCCTTTGCTGATTTTAATAAGAAAAATATAACAAAAATAAGTTAATGATTACTTCTTCACGCTTAAACGGCTGGACCAATTTTGATGAAATTTGATATGGAGGTAGCCAACACCCTGGATTAATACATAGGCTACTTTTTACCTCTCGGGAACATAAGAACCCCTGAGAACGAACGAAAAAAGCTAGTTAGATATATATACAGAACGAAATGGGAAATTATTCAAACAAGGTCAGATCTAGTATTTCAAGATGTATTGGTTTACGTGTGTGTTGTTTGTGTATGTTTACCTGAGTGTATCCAACATCCAGTTATCGATGTCGTCAGCGTCGGCGAACAGCTGGTGGTAGCGCACGGCGGCGTCGAGCCGGTTCTTGCGCAGCGACACCACGTCCAGCAGGTGGTTCCACTGCGACAGGATGTCGCGGAGACGCTCCTGACAAAACAACAACAATACCAACGTCACTATGTCTTGCCAACATTTATTGGATACTGATCCTAATGATAGAAAAAATTACCCTTGTTTCATATGATACTTGATGTAAAAAAATGTCTAGTTTAAGTAAGTAAGTATTTCAAAGCATGTTTTCATCTAAAATACCAACTCACAGACTCGTCAAAACCTATATATAAAGCAGTTCTCTGTAGTAATCTGGATTATTGTATTTTAAGTATAAGTCTCGAACACTTTTGCAAGACTAGTCTTACTAATTCTAACTAGTCTGAGATCATTGAATAAACTGAAAGAGAAAATGAAACTAAAAAATCTATCAAGAATATTTCACTAAATATGGATCGTGTCGATCACGATATCTATACTAATATTAAAGCTGAATACAACAAACAACAACAATTTTATTTGAACGCGCTAATCTCTGGAACTACCAGTCAGATTCTAAAAATTATTTCACTAATATGTACTACATTATCCCAGAATGTTATAGAGTACTTTATATCCCGAGGGACAGCTAGCCTAGTTACTAATATATAGTATAGTAAACCTGTATCCTGTCGGCGCCGAAGTGTCCCTGCGAGATGAGCTCGTCGCCGACGGCGGCCACGGACATGAGCTGCGGCTCGTGCGCGCCCACGTCCGCCTCCAGCGCCTTGTGCTTCGATATCAGCAGGTACACTACACATACATTTACGTTATAATAGGGAAATATGCATGAATTTTTTTATCACATTTCTTAACAAAATAGAAAAATACCGTAAAAAAGATGTACCGTAAAAAAGTTAAATTAAAATCGGCGAAGAAACACGAAAGATATAAGTGAATTTTAAACTACTAATTAGACAGCGATTAGACAGAGAGATCGGATATAAGGTGTGACGTAATAATACTATGACGGCCATATAAACTCCATGCTAAATTATGTTTTGCTAGAAAGAGATAGGAATAAATCTTTGATGGCTTATATCTTGGTTATTTTTATAGTAATCCGAAATATAAAAAAAAATATCTTGCATATTCGTCCCTATTTCGGCGTAGCCTTAGTAGTAGGTACTTTGTAGAACCCACATGTTAGTAGCCTTCAGTCAAATTCTGACGCTTAACACTATGTTCCAGAAGCTGTTCTAAAGAGCCAGTACTCTACTCGTCATTGTGTGTTTACCATCTTCGGCATTTTACTCATCATTGTGCAGGCAAAACACATCTCTATACAATATCAATTTATTACTATGACATGCTTGTGTTCGATCACGATTATATATATTATCATGGTGGTATGCATAAAAAGACTAATAGGGTATCGATTCTCAAGTGCAACAGACAGAACATACTGGTAAGTGTATGGCGACAGTTTTTCAAGTGCCAACGTACTTTAATTTCTATTGTAGTGCGATAAGGGGATACATTTCTTAATACGTAAGAAAGTAATTGTTTGATTGATATAACATTTAATCACTAGTTCCTGTGAAAAATATTTTTATACTATAATAACAATAATGTATAATCACCAGTAGTAAGATCGTGTCCGATATCGTCGACCGACACGATCTGTTCCTTCTCCTTGATCCAGTTCTCCTCGTCAGCCATGTCCCAGTAGAACTGCCACAACTTACGGCTGTCTTCCAATCGCTTTCTATTGGTAACAGACAACACTATAATATTAATAATAGCTTTTTTTTATTTTTTTGTTCTGGGGATTCAAAAGGAACCCCCCAAAACTCATTTAAATTTGCTGCAAACAGCCATGGGTTCCTAAAATAACTAATTGCAAGCTTTTTTCATCTAAGCCTTCAAATATTGGTATTTAGGTGAAATACTGAGTTCCATTTATAACACCTACCATATTATTGCTTTGATAGTCAAGTACAACAAGTTTGCAAATCTAGTGGCTTGATAATTAGTTCCAAATTGTATTGATAGATTTAACTGACTCCGGTATTAAAAATAGTTTTACATCTATTATATATCATTACAGTAAGGCCCAATTTCCCCAACGTTGGACACCTCCTAAACATAGGATAACTATTACAGTTTAACAGATTCTCTATATAAATTTTGTCACACAGCCATATTTATCCTGAGTATAAGTGCTATACGACATTGGTGAAATTATTATATAGAACCTGAAAAGACATGGACAATATTAATACTCGGTATAGTTTTACCTGCGCTCAACAGCGAGATGCACAAGTTCAGCGTACGCGTTCTCGAGTTGCTGGATACGTTCCACTGTGATGGCGGGGTCGCATGGACGGTACCCACCCTCCTCTTGCTCCAGGAAACGCTGCGATTGACCTACCACAACCTGGTACAAAAAAAAATATGTTAGAAGATCATTGGAGACGATAGAAAATAGGAGAAGATGTTAGGCCATGTTACGATAAACCTAATAATAAGCATCATACAAGGAAAGCGTGGAAGAGGAAGACCTTGATTGATTTGATTTTACCATCTCGACGGAAAAGAAAACTTTAGGGACTATTGTACTCATCATTATAAACAACATAACATACAAAACATCCATCTTGATCGATCAAAATATATGAAAAAATCCCCAGTATATACCAAGTGCAGGCAAAATTGGACGTCGTGTCGTATACGGAGGCGAAGGAAGCAGCAAACAACAGAAATTCCTATTTGAATAAGCTTATAAGTCTGACTCAAATACCGGATCGGAAGTTGACTTTTCCTGAGAGGAGCAATTTAATAAACTAAAATACTTTTTAATACAACTTCTGAATGAGAACGACACGTATTTAAATGTATATTACCTTGACACGTTCTCCAAGGACGTTAATGTCAGCCTCGACCAGAGCGTGTTTCTGCAGCAAGTCTTCGACTCCCATCAAGTGCTTGCCATAGTCGTCCGTCAAGAGGCGCAGCTTGATCTCTTCCATAGAGTCCAAGATGTAGAGCATTTCCTGTCAAAACGTTTATTTAATTAATATATGACCGTTTATTAATTGGCCTGAAAATGAATCATAAAGGGAGGGAGGAGGTCCTGAAATACTGATTGAAGACGTCTCCGTTCGTCTTGTTGAGGCCTCTCGTGACAAGAAGGCTGGCACATACTGCTCAAAGAATTGCCATTGCCATCCAACCTGGCAATGTTGCCAGTCTTCTTGGCACACTTCCGCGGGGCAGCGATTTGGCAAATTTTCTATGTATAGTGAGGTAGTTTTGCTTTTATTAATTAGGTAATTTTATTAATTCGATAAAATAAAAAATAAGCAACAAAATAAAAATTTACACAAACATTTCAAATAAAATAACGTAACGAATGAAACACTTGGCTTTAAGTCATATATTTTTTTTTTTTTATTGAAGTACTAAAGTTGGTAGCCTCTGGTGGCTGCAACAACCTTACCGGACAAATCGGCGAGCGCAGAGGGCTCCAGCCCGGTAATATTTAGGTAACAACGCCTGAGGGCACCCCCGAATGGGGTACGAGCCTCGGCTCAGGGCGTTACCGGGGGAGGGAGAGGACTTTGTACGAGTTACGACTAATTGGGGGCGGTCGGATTACTAATGGCTGCTCGGGCCGCTTGAACGGGACGAGACTGAGTGGGACGTCGCGGCGGTCTTCGCCGTCGAGGACGGTAGCGTGATCGGTTGTGTGTAGTGTGTTGTACGAGCTTTTACGAGCTTCGTCAGCTTCGATCTGAGCTAATGTAATAGAGCCTTGCCTTAGTATAGATACTTTATGTGATAGTTAGATATGGTATTGGGTAGTATACCTGGAAGTTCTGCTGCAGATGGAGGGACAGCTCGAGGCGAGCGCGGCGCGCGCGCAGCAGCTCGAGCAGGTAGGCCCACAGCCGCAGCACGTTGTCGCGCCGGGCGCATACTCGCTCCATATCGTGATACCTGACAGAAGACACACATTCTCTCAGTTTAACTTGTACGTAGTATATTATTTATTCTGTGGTTTAACTGTATTTCGAACCGGTGGTAGAACCAATAGGGTAGTTGACACTATCAAAAATAAATGACCAAACACTAACTAATGCATAAAACATCTAAAAACACGTGGAAATATCAAATATGTTGTACATTTAAT
The DNA here is from genome assembly GCA_963555595.1 of Tethea ocularis. Classification (NCBI taxonomy): domain Eukaryota; kingdom Metazoa; phylum Arthropoda; class Insecta; order Lepidoptera; family Drepanidae; genus Tethea; species Tethea ocularis. The sequence continues at coordinate 3,400,247 of OY741972.1, read as the reverse complement.
GCTTTTTATGATTTTGAATTACCAGTGGAACCACTAAGAGTAGATGATTTGATGCTATGAAACTATGACGTCATAGTGTAATATTTCATACAAAATTCCATATAAACTATCGTTTTGACATTTATTAAAAAGTAGCTGATTTGATATGTCAGTCAACTACCCTATTGTAACTGTGCCTAACTTATTTGCTCAGTAAATGAGTTTTGAGTCTGACATAATGTAGATGCTCTTAGTAGACCTATTCTCCAGGATTATGATGAGTATTAAATGCAGTTTTTTTTTTCTGGCACATTCTTCACACAAGGTTATCTGATCACAAACTAAGCAGAGCTCGTACTATTAACCAGATAACTGATATACTACATAAACTACTTTTTTTTGTAAATACATAATTAAATAGATGATGACACCTAGACACAGGACAAACAGACATGTCGAATCGAACCCACGACCTGTGCCGCGATAGGTGGTGTCTTAACGTGGTTTAGAAGAAGTAAGCGGTGAAACAAACAGAGGCATACAGCGACTTTGTTTTATACTGTTTAGAGATAGTTTCAGGTCTATTAGGACTAAAATGAAGTTTACCTCTCAGCCTGTAGCTCGGAGCACACGGCAACAACGGCTTGCACTCGCTCCTCATAAGCGAAGATGTCAGTCTCGATGGCCTCGTGTTTCTTAGCGGCCGCCTCGACTGCCGCCAGGTCAAAGCCGAAGTTGTCCTGGCTCACGAGCCGCTGGTTCTCTGAGAGCCATGTCTCTCGCATTTGAGCTTTGCGGTTGAATCTGTTGAATAACAATGAATTTTAGAAAAATAGCCTGGTGAAAGAAACTTACCTATACAGCCGAGTTGTAATTAGAAGGTGGCTACAAAATATTAGCTAAAATTGCTAATATTTTATTTAATAATGTTTGCAAAATGCAAATTGCAAAATACGTGTCGTCACACCAGGCAGCGAGTCATCTATACTAATAATAAAGCTGAAGAGTTTATTTGTTTGTTTGAACGAGCTAATCTCTGGTGTAACTGGAAGCTACTAGGAAGCTACATTATCCCCAAAGGTTATAGGCTACTTTTTATCCCGGGAACGCGAGTGAAGCCGCAGGGAACAGCTAGTAAATAATATAATCATTCGTGTGACCTAATTTATGGATGGCCCCTGATTGAGTGACTAGACTTTTAAAAATAACACATTAGTGTTTGTATGACAACATAATGAGTAGGAACCTAGCAGCGAGCTGCTCGAGCTTCTCCTGTCGGATGAGTTCCTCCCGCAGCGCGAGTTCCCGCTCGTGCTCGGACTTCTCGAGGCGCTCCCAGGCGCGGTTGATGTCGTGGATCATGCGGCCCTCGCGCGGCGTGTACGGCTTCTGGTTGGCGGCGCGCATGCGGGACTGCAGCGTGAACAATAACACCTCCAAGTTGCCTTTCTCTACGAATCTGGAAAACATTACACATGTTCCAAATCTTTAATGCGAAAGTCTATGCGTTTGAATAAAACTTTTGAAGCGATGGCGATTTGCCACGAAGATAGCCTGTATTATGGAGGGACTACTAGCATACGTTACTTTTCTATATCATGATTGCGGGTGAACCCATGGGAGAGTATCGAGCGACCGAGAAGTTTGTTCACAAAATAAAGATTGGCAACGAAAACTTCATAGGCAACATTTTTATAAAATTCTTTAGCTTTCTACCCCGCGTATCAGCTAATTTTAGGGCTTGAATTGTCTACATCGTAAAGAGCCAACCTCAGTGAAAATTTCATTTGGGGTCCAAAGGTTTGGGTCGGACGTTGATAAGTTAGCCAGTGAATTAGTCAGGACTTTTCTTTTTATATGTATTGACTATTAAAGTTTTCACGCCCCGAAAATGACACCCATTCATGGTGTTGGTCTACTAGCATTGAGGAAGAAATATTATTGGCGCATAGCACCACAATAATGATTGTATCAAACATAAAACTGAGTATAGCGTAACAAACATACTTGGGTGGTTTCTCCACGGTGCGGTAGTTGGCGAACTGAATCAGCTGTTGACGCACTCCCTCCAAGGAATTGGCGAAAGTTCTGTCGCCGAGGGCTTCGATCGTTCGTTCGATCCATTGCAGGAGGTCGCTGGAACAATATTATATGTTTATATTCACAAATATGTACGACGAAGAAAACTATATAATATTTAAATAGATGTGATTTTTGACTAAATATTAACCATCAACAAATTTATGGAAATTTATTTTAGCTTCTCTTCTATTTCGTAACGATATTGTCTTTGTTTACAGCACATATATATAAGATGTAAATATGTGCATCCATACATGTATGCACGCACATGTAGGTCTGTTTTTCTACTTTAATTCGTGCAAATACTACATAACCATGTCATTATTATAATAAGATATACTTTATGTACCAATTTTACCAAGCGAACGGTATTAGCATTGTGTAATTAATAACTAACTGTTAATTAAATTAAATAGCAAGATTAACACATTCATGTTGTACAGTCAGCAACTTCGTATGGTATGATAATGGAAACAGGTGTTTTGTAAATGTGTGTCTACAAAACCATACAAACTAAAAAAAACTACATATGGATAATTACAGCTTACAAGTGTTTTATAAATTAAGATTTAATTAGCTACTTACATTGCTACGTACGGCTCTTACTTTCGTTAATACGGAATTAATTTAAAATCAACTACATTATCAATACAACCAACAACTCGAACTAAAGAATTTAAAAGAGGAAGCGAAGGAAGAAAGGGGATGAAAAAGAATATACATAAACCAAATAAAGGCAGAAACACAAATGAGAGAGAGAGAGAGAGACAGAGGGCCTACTCCGAAAAACTATACACATAGTTCGTTCATCGTTGTCAAATTATTAACCAATAGAATTGCAGCAAACTGACGAGACGTAAATTTTGTGCAATTCCATTGGTTAATAATTTGACAACGATGATCGAACTATCGTGTATCGTTTTTCGGAGTAGGCCCTCAGAGCACGTAACGTAAAAACACAAACAAGAAACTACACAAACAAGAGTCAGATCTTAAATATAGAAGAATATCAAATCTTACCTAGTAAGCGATTCGTATTCCTGAATCATCTTATCATTCTCCATAGCAATGCCGACGACCTTGCCGATCCTCTTGCCCTGGACTGTCTCCTGCTTCAATTTGCTGAAGTAGTGGTAGTACGTCACCACGTATGTGATGATGGACTTCTCATCGGGGTGGTCCACGGCGATGTCTGGATTCAAAGGGTGTATTTTTAACCTCAACATTCAGGTTTACGTCATAGGTGAAATAAAATAAATCGTCATGATTATTTAATTCAATTATAAAAGATATAGAAATTATATTTTTTTTTTTATTCCAGGTTAGGTATATAACCCCCAAACAAAAAGAAGGGTGTTATAAGTTTGTAGTGTGTATCTGTGTTTGTCTGTGGCATCATAGCTCCTGAACGGATGAACCGACTTTGATCCTTTTTTTCGTTTAAAAGATGTCTTAACGAGAGTTCTAAGCTTAATTTAAACAAAATCCGCTCACCCGTTTGAAGATCATCACCTTTTTCTTAGTGTGTCGGTTCTTAAAATTTTAGTTACATGTGAGATAATAACTAAAACAATTTCATTATTTATTTACTCACCCTCAGCATCCAACAATTTGGTAAGTCCGAGCTTGTCTTCAGCAACATTGAAGGCATTATTCAAATTATGTATCGGATTGCTTCTGTGCAGTTTCTCGAACTGTATCAGATCGGGTCTGTGCTTGTGAATGATCGCGTTGAACGCCAGCCCGTCGCGCCACGATGTCGTGAAGTTGCGAACGTTCACGTTGTTGTAGCCTGCAGTCTTCATTTGACACCATAATAGCAGGGCGTCTTTTGCGGATTTCGTCTCCTTGTTGTCAGTTTCTTCGATTGTGATGTCTTGGATCTGTTAAGTGATATTGACAAGTTTCATAAGTTTTGGTCTTAGGTACAGCCGGCTCGAAGGACCAAAATTTATGTCGGTTATTACCTTAAATGTATTTATTAATTAATTTTAAGTAACAGACTTTTTGTATTGATGTCGATTGCTATCTCGGATGGAGAGAGAGATATATATACATATACTTCACGTATCACGTTGACGTTTCTTATGTTTTTGTTAGAAAGAGATAGATAATTAGTAAATTTAGTTGAGTTTGTAACAACAGTATCAGCACCATTAACATTAAAATAATAAAATCCTAACAAATAAACAGAAAGAGACATAATTATTGTCACACAAGACGTGATCAAACAAAAGACAATTCAAAATTAAAAATCACTAATGGCGACTTCTTTTCTGCTTAGAAACTTGTATACAGTAAATTTTAAATGGAATATGAATTACCTGGAACCGCAGAATGATGGTCCAGATAAGACCAAGGTTCAGCCTAGGGTTGCCGTCCACAATGTCATGGGATCCCATATTCTCAAGGTGCACACGTTGTTCGCGTAGGAACTGCAGCGCCTTGTCCACGTTTTCGAGGCAGTGGATACGCATCTTTCCTTTCGTTGGACGGGGCTGATGGTAATTAACATAGCATTATATTTATATCATTGGAAAGAGCATTGCTAATTATATGGTTCTTAATTTTTTCGAATTTAGCAACTTAACCATTTTTCAAATATTAATCCCCTTACCAAAAGAGTAAAAATGAGTTTAGTTACACATGTTTCTTTTTTATTTCTCTATGATCGGTTTTTAAAAAAAAGCCTATGGACAGGTCTTCATAGAGTTTTGACAGTTGCATTAGTTTAGCTCGTAGTTCAAAATATAGCTAGTTAATTTTGTTTTTCCACAAGAAATTTTCAAAATAAGTTCCCAGAAACAAAAGCGGCAAAATGTCGTCACACGGTTGTCCACTATAAAGTGAAATCTATTAAAGCTGTATTAAATGGTGGCGACGCCCAACAGGATATAATATATAAAATTTCCTTTTAATTGACTGACTGACTGATCTATCAACGCACAGCTCAAACTATACGGATCGTGGTGAAATATGGCATACAGGTAGCTATTATGACTTATAGAGCAAGAGCCCGTGAACCCCAGACCTTCGTTATTTTATAAAGGCTGAAAACTTGTCAGCGCATGCTCCTAACATAGGTAAGAACGATGGACCATTATGAAGTTTGGGTTACCCTGGCTTTGGCAGGTAAACGGTACTAAAGTTGTGTAAAATACCGATCTAATTTCATCAAATAATAAAGTGTGATTTTTTGGTATTACCTTCAGAATATTATTAAAAATCACGCCATTAATTGCCAGACACTTATCATCGTGGCAACCCCTTGCCAGACACCCTTATTGTTCATGAAATTATAATTCTACTTACGTTATAGTATAAAAGCTGAATTTTATATATAATACTTGGGTAATAATTAGATAATGTTTCCTCATTAGCCAGACATTTTTGATAGTTCCAACCCCTTGCCAGACAAGCATGTAGGGTAGCTGTAGGAGCGAGCGCGAGACAGTTTATATATGTGGGTGCGAGTGAGATAGCGAGTTAGGTCTGCCGCGATCCCTACTTGCGCAGTTGTTATTACTAGTGCGCATGTATTGTTTACTACTTAGTACATGTTTACATCATGATGTAAGCTGCAGCTAAAATAATCTTATACACTATCTTCAAGTATTATTAATTTAATATTCATTAATAATTAACACCATATAAAATTCAGAATATATATAAACTAAAGTCGATGAAAATGATGACATTTATCATAATGATGATAATGAATGAAATAATATTTTCTGTTATACAGTGTAATAATAATAATCAGTAATGTCATCAATCTATTTTTTTATACTTTATAATAACTTGTAATGTCATTCATTTATTTTTAATTAAATTTTTGAGTATTATTTTGTTTGGTTTTTTTTATAACCTGTTATTGATAGAATAAATTGAAATTTTTAACAATTTAATGTAGCTGTAGCATCGAATGTCTTTTCTTGAGATGTTTTTGAGATTTACACAGATTATTAGTTATATAAATCTATGTCAAAAAGTTTATTTGCATAAGTCATTATAATCATGCCATCTCACTCGCACCCGCCCATATATACCGTCTCGCGCTCGCTCCTACAGCTACCCTACATGCTTGTCTGGCAAGGGGTTGGAACTATCAAAAATGTCTGGCTAATGAGGAAACATTATCTAATTATTACCCAAGTATTATATATAAAATTCAGCTTTTATACTATAACGTAAGTAGAATTATAATTTCATGAACAATAAGGGTGTCTGGCAAGGGGTTGCCACGATGTTAAGTGTCTGGCAATTAATGGCGTGATTTTTAATAATATTCTGAAGGTAATACCAAAAAATCACACTTTATTATTTGATGAAATTAGATCGGTATTTTACACACCTTTAGTACCGTTTACCTGCCAAAGCCAGGGTAACCCAAACTTCATAATGGTCCATCGTTCTTACCTATGTTAGGAGCATGCGCTGACAAGTTTTCAGCCTTTATAAAATAACGAAGGTCTGGGGTTCACGGGCTCTTAGACTATTAGGCATCCGTTAAGAAAGATTTTTTGAAAATTCAACCCCATCGATAAATATCTAAGGTAAAATAGGGGATCGTCAGAAACCGCGGGGCGGAAAGCTAGTAAAGTAACACAATTTCAGTTGAAAATTTTTTTTAATTAATTTTATAGTGTTACAATTATCGAGTATTTATCGGCTACTGCGCATTCCAAATTTAACATTACGAGTATATGAGCGTCATACTGAACATAAACTAGACATTCAAATTGTTGCCCTAATTTCGATGGCAACCTGGCTAATTTTAACGCAGCTTCAACATAAACAATTCGTAAAGGATAACAAAGCTTATGAATCAGAACTTGGAGTTTCATAACGTATCCGAAATCGATGGTATATAATTTATAACATCAGTCTTTCCAAATCAACGTATGTGTAGGTATACATTTAATAATAATTGTGTAGTAAATAATTGGATTTACCAGTTAATTAGAATAATTTCCCTTATTTTCCTGATGGCTCTACTAATATTAATAGAATCTATATTAAATCATATTAATTATTTTTAATATCAACACGATATAGGTAAGATACCTATATTACTAAGATATTAAATTACTTTTTAGTACAATAAGTGCACTTATTATTGTTTCGGATCGTTACGACACAAAGCCTGTCGGAATAGATTCTACTGGTGATACGGAGGAATCTAATGCCTGGTCAACGGTCATACATAGGTAAATAGAGTTCATAATACACACCAGTCTCTCTCCAGACAGCACCTCTAGGAGCTTGATGAGGTTCTTGCCATCCCTCATGTCCACGTACAGATCGCCGATACGGCACCCAACGCGGACTAAATGCGAATTCACCCATTTTTGGAAAGTTTTCTTTTGTACACTTTCTCGTTCGTCTGTCAAAAAAATAATATTCTATCATGAGAGTTACATTAGATCGGATTGTTAAACATTTATGTGTAGGTACTATATAAAAGCATGTGGTGCGAAATCAATCAGAACCTGAGGCCTCAGACTTGGCGTCAGACATAGAACAGAAATTCTATTACTAATCGAACAAACAGACCTGACAGATAAAAACAATGCACATAATAAACACTCATCGATAAAATACAAGGAAACTACAGAAAAAACAGTAAGGAATGTTAACACATTAACCGCCAGTGGGGTCGACCGCGACGGGGAGACCAGATTGGTGGTATTGCAACTGATGTCTTGTTTATTGGAAGCTCCTTGCGCCCGTCCGGGGCAGCCATCGCCATTGTAATAATTCCAAGAAGCCAGTACGACCCTTGGTGTTGGTTTCGGAAAGTAATATCGGTAATACGAGATGAGGATCAGATTGCTATTCGCACGCTATGAAGCGGAAAACTCAGTCCTAGATGTGCAGGGTTATACAGGAGTAAAGCAATCATTTCATTAAATTTGTAATAAAGCTCTACAATCTATCAACCAGGACGTTTTAGACTGATTTATAAATAGCCGAAGAGAAGGAGGATAAAATCGGGTCAACGTTGGGGAAAAAGCAAACTTTGAATTGAAGTCATCGCTGCAGACATTACTATTTTCAAATTTAGTTAATACTTAGCTGTTAAATTGACAACAATCCAAAAAAATCCAATCAACGTTTATCAAACCACAGCAACACATCACTTGCTAACGATAAAAATGAGATTACACATCACTAACTAACCTCTCAGTTCTATCACAACCTTGTCATAATACACTTCCAAGCCGGGCACTTCTATATCGACTCCTTTTTTTATCAGATCGTAACACTCTGTCGATGTCATATCGCCGACAACGAGCGGCGACTGAGGGCTACTCATAAGTAAAGGTATCAGGCGAAAGACGAGAAGAATTAGAGCGACAAAATTCAACTGCCCAGTCGACAAGGATATTCGATACCAATGCTCCACTCCAGATGTTGTCAATCCGACGACCGGTTTCATTAATTAACTAACACAACACGATTTATTACGTAACAATTTTATACGGATCCATATTATTTTTGTTAGATAGTCGAAATTCTTTATATTTATCAGTCATGATTTTACGCGTTACACTACACGTTGAGTTACGAGATGTCATTGGACAATAGAGAGAATCCATCTTACTTAAGTTTAAGATAGTTACTGTATCACTGATAAACTGAGTTACCTTATAGATAAACGATGTACATTAAAAATTGTCTGTCACTGGTACAAATAGCAATAGCTATTGGTCTATAGATTAAGTACACGAATGCTTAATTTATAAACCAACTGTTTGATATCCCTTCAATTTATGAGGAAAAACGGAAATTGTGGTTTATTACAAGCGTTATGATAAGCTATGGAGTATCATAACATAACATTACAAATCACAATTAATGTGTGATATAAAAATTCATATGATGAAATTAAGGTCATTACAGGTAGGCGACCGTACGAATATTAAATCATCTATGGCTTTCAATAGATAACAAACAGTATTTATGCTAATATTAACAACAAAAAGAGGAAGATACAGCCACAGAGTGCGGGACAACAAAAGTACCTACGTCGAGCTAAAGCTCTGCAAGGTACCTATTACTCAGTCTTGCACGGATCTTTTTGAAGACAATCAAGATGATCACGAGCATCAGCTATTCGTAGTTATGTCGTTGCCGTATCTTTCATTTATTTAAAAGTTTTTATCTAAAAATATTTTTACTACTTCTCCTGACCTATTCGTCATATCCTCACACCTTAAATGCACTGAACTTCAAAAACATCTATCACACACGACATAATTATTTCATCATCAAAAAATAATAAAAAGAATTCATGAGTAACGTTAAAATGATACCGGTCTAGGTTCTGTTATCAACCTCTATTTTCTCATATCAAATTGTCCTTATCATTCTGTCCATTGCGCATTGGTTGGATGAATAATATTGATGGCATACATTCAATAATTCGTGGCAAGTATAATATGTGACTGTCTGCAGAACTCCCTGTAATACGATGACATTACTCGAAACCAATGTTAGATGGATTATTAAAGTATGAATCAATTAACTAATTCATTGTGGCAAAACGACAATATCCCCAGAGTAAAACCAATAACTCAAAAACATCCAAATGCATGTAGTCAACCCAGCGCCACTGTAGCTCTAGGGTATGTTTACATATATTCAAGAAATTGAATTAGGTATACATTACAACCAAGTACCAACAAAACAAAACGAAATTACCAAGCTAACATATCAAATAGAGGCTATATGAAATTAATGTTTTTTTAAATTCGAATAGGCCTCCAAATGAATGAATAGTCAACTCTAATACCGGTTCAGTCAGAAGGTTACATGATTTTGCTGAGAAGAGCCGTCAATCATATTAGTAGATTCGCACTAAATACCAGCAGAAGAAATACCTTACTGATGCAATGGCAAATTACTGACAAGCGGACTTTGCAATTTAGCCTTTAAATTAAAGGAAGTATGTTTGTAACCCTCACCTGCTAGCGCTTTGATGCGCGATCGTTCGAATAGCCTCGACGAGGAATTGCCGCCATCGTACTCGAACTCGTCGATGATCTCCTGTCCGTGGCCGATGGATGGATCCCAACGGGACACCGATATGTCGGTCGTCATTGCGACAACCGTGCCTCACCACGCCACACTCAACTATCTGGAAATAATGAAAAACATTGTTTAATTGCTACATTATCATATAAATTCTGCCCCGCGGTTTCACCCGCGTTCCCGAGGGATCTTATGTTTTGCCGGGATAAAAAGTATCCTATGTGTTAATCTAGGTTATAAACTATATGTGTTCTAAATTTCATCCAAATCCGTTCAGTAGTTTTTGCGTGAAAGAGCAACAAACATCCATCCATCCATACATCTATACGATTGTCAACAGGATAAATAACTGAAATGCATTCAGTGCAATATTATCGTTAAGTGACTTAAACACCTTTAGCTCTCAATTAATATCATACAACGAAGATAACATACAATCAATCTGCTGCATTAGCAGACCTAGAGGCATAAATATATAGTACGAATAGCATTGCAGTTTACAATCCATTCAAGTGGTTATAGATTGAGAAGTCATGGTATTGCGAAACAAATTGTTATAGTCCTTGAAACTATTGTCTTGCTTTCTGACACTCCAATCAATATTGAATTACTATCAACAACAATCATGATAATAACAGTGATGAAACAAACATTACCTTGGATTAAAGACTAGTAACAATATGATTTTCACTAACAAATTTAACACCGGTAAATTTCACTGAATAATTTTTCATGAAATTGCATATAGGTGCTGTGTTTTTGTCATTTGTAATGACATCATACGAATTGATAAGATTAGATAAACACTTTCAAGTGACTATCGCCACACCTAACCGAAGTGAAGTGTACCGTTTAATTGAAATAAAATCACAAAATCAATTTTGTACCACATTTCCATGTTTATAACATCTTTTAAAAGGGTACAATTACATAATAACTTTGATGAACTAGACTATGCAATCACTTAGAGGCAAGATAATAATTATCCTATGGTTCAGCTAAACGTCCTCCAAGAATTACTGTTGTTAACACTCGCTCTATTTACAGTTGTTTCAAAATTAAGATGTTATGCATATTCATACACCAATACAGTTGGAGTTGCGTTATCCATGACTCATGAATCGAATTTGAACACGTTATTCGTAACTTTTTATCCAATATCTCTCGTCACTGCCTCACTTGTGTACATTGGAAACGCCTTAAGCCGGTCTTTTCATTATGGTGCCATTGCTTGCCCATTAGTTTTGAATCAAAGAGAAAATCAACGAGTTTCAAGAATCTAACGAGCTATTCATGTACACCCCTCAATGCCAACTATTCATGTCATCAAAAGCGTTTGACTTCATATTTATATTTCTTAGTCTCAAAATAAGTTCAAAGTACCAAAGGTAGGTGTAAAATATTTTCTTATTCACCTACATAAGTTAATGACCCATGAAACTAGAAAAATTAGGAGCAGCAATAAATGTAATATACGGCAAAGCTATAAAGCTTTGACTGACTTATCGCTATTAAATATTTTATGGTTATATTCCTAGTAAAATTTAACTGTGATTTGTTGGTGGTAATCGGCTTTTTTGGTACCGACTCTATACGTAAATAATTTGTTTGCTCGTCTGTGACTCTGACCTTCTCACACAATAGCCTAACTTCGATGGTTGGGAAGGCCTTTGAATGCCTACTATCATAATAGAACGTATGTTTTGTGTTGCTATATTCTTGTATTTAAATTATTTTATGTTGAAAGGTTTTTTTCTTTAGAAATAATAGATCCAGAGTTTTTTTTTATATTTTTACGGTTTATCATAAGTTAAAATAATCTACAGAAAGAAATAACTTGAAATATGACTGGTTATTTCATAAATTATTAGACAAACTGGGAATTCTGAAATTCAATGAGCATTCATACCGTTTCAAGCGTTTATGAATGAATGCTGTTAGCACACGTAGCTCACAATACAATAAAATGGTTTTCATTAAAATAACCTTCCCATCACAAGAGAACAATACAATGTAATATAATCTTATGTGAAATCTAGAATCAACATTGCGAATCACACACGCTTGCGTTTTATGAAGTCATCTGAAGATACAGTAAGTAAATACACAAAAATATTCTTATCATTACAACAAAAATGATAAAGAAACAAGATTTTATTATTTTACAATATTTTCATAGAACGCCGTATGTTCATCATAGCAGAAATTAAATTGGTAGATAGCCAATTGTCCAAATTTTGTGATTGGAAAATACTACCAATCTCATGTCTACGGTAGATAAACAAATGTCCAAATTTAGTGATTGAAAGAAACTACCAATTTCATGTCTACGGTAGACAACCAAATGTCCAAACTTTGAGATTGGAAGAAACTACCAGTCTCATGTCTACGGTAGATAACCATTTATCCAAATTTAGTAATTGGAAGAACCTACCAATCTCATGTCTCCATAGTGTTTCTGAGAACGTGCAGCAAGTACCTACACGATAACAATAAACCATTACAATGGTTATTCAGTTTCGCACTTTCCATCACGTAGCGGATCAGTCACGCAACGCCCCATTTACATAGTTATTATTCTATTTATAGTAACAATTTTCTCACATGACTTTTTTACCTACATAACTCTAATCAAAAGTTACTTGTGCAAAAGTATTGCTAACGCCTGAAGGTGAATAGATTTCGTAACTGAAGGAAATTACCTAATAGGACGTTATTCTAATAGAAACTATTCCTGAAAGATAAAAATTGTTGGATTTAGTTGCCTTCTTGGCATTGTAACAGGTCGGCAACACACTGGCAATACCTCTGGTATTGCAAATGACGATAGGCGACGGTAACCACTTACCATCAGGTGGACCGCCTTCCTGCTTGTCAACCTTCACAAATTAAAGATTCCAAGATCGTACTCAAGCAATAAATGTGTACCTAAAGAAGAACCTTTGGCCACGACTTCAATTTATCACGAAGTACCTACCTACCATGTCAAATCAATGATTGCGACGAATACAAACTTTAATATTGTATAGTTATAACATTACATAAACTTATAACCAGGCACGAACTAAAGGAGCAACAAAAGTCGAACAAAGCAAGTGTATCGAATAGGCAAGGCGGGCGCGGTTGTTGACCCCAGCCAGGCAGACATGGCGTCGTCGATATAGACGCCATTAAATGAAATAACCATAGTTTAACGCTACGATGCAACTAGAACACAAAAATATAAAATATTCTAATTACCATCCAAATGAGAGACAAATTGTATCGGTCAATTTCTTGATAACATTCCACAACTCTAGAAAATTAGACAGCAATTACCTGCTCGCGAACAGTTTTAATGTAATACCAAATTGAAATAGATATATGTGAATTTCTTATTTAAACGCATCTACTTTTTTCTATGTTGTCACATTGAACATCAAAGCATAAATCAATAGCAGGGGCGTTATCGCTTCCCTCGTAACACCCCACGCATGAAATGTTGCCATTGAGCCTCACAGCTCAGTGAACTAAAGGTCGAAATCAAGTACTACATAATATAATATTGAAGAGCTTTGATATAAAATATTAGGAATTTATGGAACATAGCAACGAGAACTCGGATTGTTAAATTTGCAATGTTTTTTATAAACAAATCAAATCAATTGTTCATATCGAGTTATGAACGATAAGAACTATCCGCTTGATAACCATAAAAATCGTATAATATTGAATGAAATATTCTTGGGAAAACAGTCAATTTCCTAATGCTCAAAATTAGTTCTACACAATATCAAACACCAGTGTTACGTACGACACGACGCCGACTGCGAGTAGTAAATAAACGACCAGACGACACGCTATCATCATTACGAGGGGACACAGTACCGCAAATGTTACCTACCATGCATGATCCTTCCACCGCTTTGGAGGGCGGATATCCTAATTCCTGTCCCTATTACAAAAACGTGAACTTACTTTTAATTTAATCTTTGCAAAATATTTGATCGGATCTCGATCATCTTGTGCTTCTGAATTTCCATTAATTTTTGTCATACAGAACCAGCAAGAAATTTTAGAACACCTAATTTCAAATACACGACCATTCTTGAACTTTAGGCGACGCTGTCTAACTTTGGCGAAAAGTCTGATTTGTTTTTTTTAGGTCATTGGAAGAAACCTTAATATCACACCCAATTACGTGTACATTAAAAGTTTCTTATGCGTGACGTTATGTGCGCTTTTCTGGTACTTATTTCACGTTTACTTCTGTGTTATGTAAAGGCGTAATAAGAGCACAACCGCTATTTCGCTTTAGAGCCAGTTGTCTACTAACATACCATGACGATCTCTGTTACAAAGTACCTATTTGAGAATGTATCTAAAAATTAAAAGCTATCAGTTTCTTGTTTATCTTCATTTTGTAATAACCAAGAATTAAAATATACTTAGATTCTTTGTCTGTGATTAGTGTTTAACTTGTATGTACCTCTACTTTGCCCAAATTCAGGAATCATGAGTCCATCTAATGTCCTGTTCCCATTTATATGGGGCGACTCGTCATCTCAGCATTTACTCCTTTCCTTCTCATATCCATCATTATTTTCCATCGGTTTTCCTGTGTCTATATCTTATGTACATATACATATTTATAAGTCACAATTCTTTCAACCCTCCTCACATCATGTCCTTAGTACAAACAATTGCAATGGTTAAAATATTTATCTACTTTCGAACTCGCTACGAGTGAGGAATATATCATTCTATTCATCCTTGTCTCTCCACACATCCATTTCAAAATATCATTTCAGTTGTACATGCATGTTTTATGAGCATCTATGGATCACACGTTCTCTTCGCCATGTGAACCATTTTTTGATCTGATCCTACGCTCTACGTCACTAGATATTATGGGTGGTAAATAAACCATAGCCTACTAAAATTATGTTACGCAAATTTTACCGTCTGATGCCAAGTATTTGTTTATAAAGGCGTTAAACTACAAATATCTCTCCATCAAAGCATGCTAAACGTAATTCATAAATAATTATGTGAATTTTCAATTTCCATTTACAACCGCAGGAAGCATTGCGATTTCTATCATAACCATCCCGTTAAAATTGTCAACTGACTGAACCCTTAACATGTTTAAAATAGAGATCATTTTTGTTCAGTTTGTAGTGGCTAACTGTTCATTCATTTATATGTACGGATGTAGTATTTACGGTCCGTCACAGTCACAGTCAGTGGGTGCCAATGTGCTACCTACAAACTACTGCATTTCTAACCGCAGTCTAAGTCTAAGCTTTTGTTTGTTTTTTTAATCAGGTTTTATAAATTAATTCTTGAGTTCAATTTGATGCGCTTCCAATACCGCGATTCCACGAAAAGCTATTGAGAATCGTGATTGCAAGATATCAATGAACCTTAAAAATGAAAAATGTCTTTAGAAAGAAAACCAATTTGAAAAGGTAAGCAATAATCTATCACATTGAATAAACAAACATCCCATATTGCGTGATGTTCCAGTCATAGACAAACAGTTAGCGGATTTAAATATGCAGTGACACGATTTTCAGCTTCCTATGTATGCTGACATCACGACTAGCTAAATATAGAGCCATTAACTCAAAAGTGGCCTCAACTGAGATGAACACAATGATGACTCGCTAATACTAACATAAACATTTCTCACCAGTTTTTAGCTCTTTTGTTCTATCGAATTATTATTTAATATGTTGATTATTGCTTGTACACTGTGGACTTCCATCATCAGTGTAGACTTGATTTTACCAGCATTCCAAAATAAACATTCACTTGTACAGTAAGCACCAACTACTACTAGAAATTGTTAGTCCGTCCGACCGACCAAGAATAACGTGACAACGTTACGTCCCAAATTGTCTAATACCATAATTACCCGCGGTACTTTAGTTGAGAAGCCTTTGAAAGGTAAAACGGGTCTTGGCAATTTGGCTCAGCTTGAAACTGGTATCAGCGGACGGACTAGCTAACAGGCACTTCCCATACTGGTGGCGGTGCGCGGACGAATCCATTAACCCAAATATAGAACCGCACCCGAAGCACAACTAGCGTGATCTATACTGATAACCTGACGAACTAATGCTGTCCATTATGCGCTTTGTTCAGATGTTCGTCAATTTTAAAATAAATTCTCTGGACAAACAACAAAGTCATCCATGTAAATTAAATTTTATTTTTAGGAGATTGTCACTGTAAAACATTAAAGACTGAATTTGTCAAGGTGTTAATTATTAATGATACACTCTAGACTCTAGTTAATCAGGGTGCAAAAAGTATTCAAAGGTTCATAATTTAAAAATGTTACGAATATACATATACGTACTGTGTACGCCCGAGCATCGACTACCTCACACGCCTAATTAGCTGTCGTAATCAAAAGGCTCCCTCACGTGAAAACGTTCCCCTCCGACGCAGACCACTACCGTCTGTTATAAATAATAAACAAAACCATCACTGACACGAAACATGACGCTTCACAGCAGAAACAAAGGGATATCCGGTCTACATCCATAACATTTTCCTATACAGTGTTTTAGAAAATCTGTGATCTAGCCTCAAAATAAGTGTATTTAAGCATAATGACGGCAAAATTCCAAACGGAAATGCTACAACAGTTTCACACGACAAGGCATAAATAGAACACGTATGTACGTGCGACATTAAATAGATTAGTGTGCAGATAGTTATCCATCCCCTAATGGCTAGAATTACCGCCCGCCCACGCTTCAAGGGTGGCAATTCGACCAAACGCCAGTCACTGACCGGACATTGAAACACATTTTCTACGTTGGATCAATTATTATTTATAGATCAGCGAGTAAGCGTGCACTCGATGTTTAAAGATTGTCCGAAACAAGGCCAATGATTTCAGAATTTTACACTTCAGTCATCATCATGTTTATGTTTCCGCTAATGGACAATTTGCTGATTTAGCGATAACGTATCCTTGTCATTGAATTTTGAGAGTGATTTTATTATGAGAACATTTTATCTTTATTAGATGACATAGTGCCATAATCTTCCAATTTGTTTTCATATGCTTTGGTCATCTATCAAAATAGAATAGTCGTCATCATATCATGGTTGCACCATCGCCAGTCGGTTCTCGGATGAGATAGATAGAAGTCAATGAGACTAGTGCGTGGGCATCGCCACTGAACTTTGTAGAGTAGGATGCGCCTCATTTGTTGCCAACCACGTAATTTTTACACCGGCGGCGATACGTACGGCTTAAAGGCTAAACTAAAAACTAAACAACCATTTTCAATATCTTCCTCTTTTAAGGTTTCTCAAAAGCCATATTATGTTATGATCGCCGAACTGCACGTAATGTAGATACCATAGTAGTCAGTACCGGTAGCTTAAATACTATCAGTTATCTTGCTTTACTTCACAGCGCCATACATTATAAACAGTAGCCATGACGCAATCAAACCCAAATCGTATGGCAACCATAAGGTTACATGAAAGGTACAGTTTATTTTAAATATATATTCTGGCGTCCTACCTACAGTAATGCAGAACGAATCATCTTTACTCCGAAGAGAATGCTCTTGACGGTCATATGCATGATATCAGAATCAGATACAGAGTATTGAGTTGGCAATGAAATCGAATTTTAAAATCTGAATATGGATAAGTGCTAAGTTTTGCAGGTCAATTTGGCAAGTACAGCACACAAACGTGGTTCTTAATGGTATGACATAAGCGTGGTGACGTCACCGGGCGTCGGCAACTGCGACGAAGGCCGACGCTGTTGTTTGCGCGCGACCTACCGGTTATATAGCGACACATGCGCTCCACGCCACGACATTACTCTATAGGTACTTGAAATGCATCACGAGATATAACTTCAGAAAAACAAAATATTCTACAAGAGAAATACTAAATGCTGTAAAAGGTAAGCACAAGCAGCAAGTAGCATAGCACCTTCCAACTTTGGTAAAACTAAAGGATATATTGCATAATCCATAAAAATCAATGAAGGGAGTTTACTCGGTGGATGATCTAAACGTAAGGGAGCTAGGTGTGTTGTAATTTCTTTATTTGATGAATTACTAAGAAGAGGGCTAAAATACTACAATAAGTTAGTCATAATTAAATAGCAAAATGATGCATTCACTGATCAATTAGCCTAATTAAAGTGTTGTTCAATTTCCCGCAACTCTAAGAATCTATCAACTTTTATAGATAGATTAGCAATGTTCAAGTCAAGAGAGTTAATGTTTTTTATTCATTGTAAGACTTTCTTTTACTTTGCAGCGGACACAATGTGCAGCGACCACACCCGCATGCAAGATGTTTGCCTTGATTGAGCGGTGACGTTATCCCCTATTTAGGTCAATATAACTCGCCACGACTATAAAAATTATAAGACTGACGGCACACAGCAATCTTGACGATTGTCCTAATTTGTCATTCTTTCTGAAAATGTACACAGAGCAAAAATAAAAGTATGGTCATTGAATTAGCTTGAAGCCGCCATTTTTGGAGCTCTGCCAAAAAATTCAAGATTTTTTAGACCACAAGTACTATTTTTCAACTTGGTAATGCGGTAAATATAAAAAAAATACATTTTTTTATTGACCAAAGGAAAAATGGAAACGTGAAACGATTGAGAGGTGGAACCCATCAATTTCAATTTAGTAAATGGATATTTCGTTCGAACTGCCACCACAAGCAATCATCGACGTATCACGTTACTGACATTTCTGGTAACTCTATCACTGTAAAGTAGAAACAAAACGTTATTACAGCAGTAATATACGGTCAAATGCAAACGTAACATCCCAGAACTAAATGGCAATGAACACCATACTTTCACCTTTGCTAGCTATTTTGTAATCACAAAAAGTTACTTGCATAAAACCTTAGCCTACGTTAAGTTTTTCTTTTTCTTATTAAAAATACAATATGTCGTTCGAAGTCTCATCTATTGGATCATTACTAACGGAATAGTTACATACGGATTCTCAGAAAAGAAAATAGGTAACGATTGTATTGGCAGCAGCTCGTGTTAATAGCGCTTTATGAATTATTCACAAGCCATGACTTTACAATGAAATTCTTTGTGCAGCAAGCTAACTGCACGTAAGCATGCTTTCCATAATATCAATAATGATACACGAGAAAGTACATTTTAATGTTACAACATAGAATTTCTCTTCGATTTTTGATTTAAGTATTTTATTATGTTTTAAAACATCTTCGAAAGAATTAATTATTGATTGGTAATGAATGAAACTTCCGGTCGGGCGAGTGACAAGTGAGAAACGTTCTGTGTACGTGCAGTGATAATAATTAAAAATCCAGTCTAAAACTCGTTAAACCTTTACCAAAACGAACCCCAAGTATTAATGGTAGTGCGCGGCAAGTAAATCACAAGTGATTGATCGAAATAACTTGTCGAAGAATCAATAAAGTGCTTGAAAGTGGGGCTACAATAAAACATACATATAAAAACGTATATATAACATCTACCTTCCAACTTCCGACATATGACAGTGTCAATCAAAGTGACAACTAATATTGTGCTGCCAGAGTAGAAAAACGCCATAGACACAGTTCGGGGAGACCAACCTAAAACCTGAGTTGCCAATAGAAATAAAAAACCTTCCAAATAGTATAAACTGAAGGCTACCGAGGCATGGACGACCAACTGGAAAAGTTAGTTATGAAAATGACAGAACAAATGAATGATAAAATGAATGAGATAAGAGACGAATTTCTGAAACAATCAAATGCCCTTGCGGACAACTTTCGGAAAACAATCTCAAGTACTATGGACGAAAAGCTTAAACCCTTAGTGCAAGAAAACTTGCAATTAAAGAGCGAAGTAAATGTTATGAAGAAAAAAGTATACAGTCTAGAGAAGGAAGTTAGGAAAAATAATATTTTACTCCATGGGATAAACGAAGTCGAAACTAACAACACGGAACTTCTGGAAACGGTCCTGGATACACTCAACAAGGCAGGAAAGGCGGGCGGTCTAGAAAACTTCGACAAATGGGAAATTAGTGACGCATACAGATTAGGAACAAAATCCCATGAGAAAAAGAGACCCATTCTTGTAAAACTAACACTAGCATGGAGAAGAACAGAAATTCTGAAAAATAACAAAAATTTTCCAACCAATACATACGCGTCAGAAGACTTCCCCAAAGACATTTTAGAAATAAGGAAAGAATTAAAAGCAAGAAAACAGGAAGAAACTAAAAAGGGGAAATTAGCAATCATTCGCTATGACAAACTCATTGTAAAAGAAAAAAATAGCCAGGATAAAAGAAAACGATCTCCGTCTACAACTCCAACACATCCAACTAGAGACGCAGAAGAGATATCAGGAACAAGGGCCCCAAATAAAATAAATAAAACGAATGCATTCCAATACATGTCGCGGCCGAGATCCAACTCACAATCCGGATCGAGCAAACAGTAGCAATTAGCACCCATCAGCCCCCGGAAGACAAACAACAGAAAACTAAGAAATAGAAACAGCAACAATAAAAAACCAACTTCCCCAAGCCGGTCAGCGGTCACCGTGGGGAATTACGACCGCAACCCTCCAAGAACTTCCCTTTCCAACCAAACCACAACAATAACTAGGAAAAATGAACAGACCAGCCTAAAAGGAATACACGAAAACCAAATAAGTAAAACACACCAGAGAAGAGATAGAGACAGTAACATTCCGAATACAACAAACAAACAAACTAAAGTCCCCAAGCCGACCGGTTGCCGTGGGGCATCTGACCAAAACACACCAACCCCCGTTGTAAACAAACTGTACATATGTACCTACAATGCCAGATCAGTAGCGACAACAGAAAAAATGATAGAGATGAAAAACGCTTTAAGTAACATTAAATTCGACGTCATTGGTCTTGCAGAGGTGCGACGCAAAGGATATGAAATTGAAGAAGACAGAGAGTACATAATGTGCTGGTACGGTGAAAGACAAGGACATCTAGGAGTGGGATTTCTGGTGAAAAAGAAACTCAAACAAAACATATCAAGTTTTATTGGCCTGTCAGAAAGAGTAGCAATACTTAATATCACATTCAACAACGATGAAATATCCTTGATCCAAGTTCATTCACCAACAACAGAAGCCAGTGACAATGATATAGATTTTTTCTATAAAACAATCGATAAAGCCCAAAGCCTTGCAAACAAGACCCAAATCACCCTTGGAGATTTCAATGCAAAGATTGGAAAACCAAAACAATCTGAAAATCTAGTCATGGGAAGATTTGGTACAGGCATGAGAAACCAAAGAGGACAACGGCTGATTCAATTCGCAATGGAACAACGTATGAAAATCATAAATACTCTATTTTATAAGAACAATAAACATAGATGGACTTGGGTTTCTCCAGACCAGAAAACAAGGAACGAAATCGATTATGTATTAACCAATAAACCAAACAACTTCACAAATATAGAATACTTGAACATATCATTTCCATCAGACCACAAACTGATAAGAACAACATATACACCCAACAACTACAGGAAAAGCAGAAAAACATATAAAAGTGTACCAAAAACACCCACAACTGTTGAAGAAATAAAATGTTACATATCGAAATTGAACAACTACACACTCGATCTACTACAAGACCCTCCCATGACCGTACAAAGCTACTATAACAAACTTGAAGAAAGCATAATACAGTCAGCAAAAGCTGCTAAAAACGAACAAAATAAAACAAAAAACAATACAATCCTACAAGAAGACACAAAATACCTAATTGCAAGACGCACAGTACTTTTAAATAAACACAATCGAACAAAGGAGGAAAGAAAAGAACTAAGCACCCTATTCAAAACGGCCAATAAAGCAATAAAGAAAGACTATCTAAATCATAGAAACAGAATAATAGAAACGAACGTGACAAACTACAGAAGCACAAAAAAAGCATTGAAAGAACTTGACTCAAAAAGGAATTGGATACAAGAGCTTAAGGATGACGGAAAACAAGACTACACTAGAAAAGGCATTTTGAACACCGCCACCAAGTTCTATAAACAACTATATGCTTTCCAACTACCCGATAAGAACAAGGAAGCACCAAAGACACAGAACAAAGAAGCAACAAAACAAATGAAGATATCAAGAACAATCTCAGCTGAAGAAGACACACCATTTGATGAAAATGAAGTACAGAACCACATTAATAGACTGAAAACGGAAAAGAGTCCGGGACCAGATGGTATCAGCAACGAGCTGCTAAAAACAGGATCAATAATACTTAAAACTCCAATGACCAAACTATTTAATATGGCAATAAATACAGGAAATGTACCTACACAATGGCACACCTCAGACATCACTCTTCTATACAAAAAGGGAGACCCCAAAAACATCACGAACTACAGACCAATAAGCCTGCTATCAAGTGTCTATAAGCTCTTTGCATCACTAGTTTTAAGCAGACTCAAAGAACAAATCGACGAATGTCAACCTATAGAACAAGCCGGTTTTCGATCAGGATTCTCAACCACTGACCACATACATACCTTGGAACAAATCATAGAACGATTTAAAGAATACAACAAACCGCTCTACGTGACATTTATAGATTATACAAAGGCATTTGACAGTATCTACCATAATGCTATATGGGAAGCACTTGATGACTGCAAGGTGAACAGTAAATACGTCAACATCTTAAAATATGTATACAACAATAGTACCAGCAAGGTAAAGCTGGAAGGCAAAGGAGAAGAATTCCCAATAGGCAGAGGAGTCAGACAAGGCGACCCATTATCCCCGAAGTTATTTATAGCTGTACTCCAAAACATTTTTGACCAACTAGACTGGGAAAACACCGGCATCAAAATACATAATAAACATCTGAGTCATCTGAGATTTGCAGACGATATCGTACTATTCTCTGAGAACACAGAGAATATGAAACAAATGCTAAATGCCCTCAACATAGAAAGCAGAAAAGTTGGATTAGAGATGAACTACAGTAAAACAAAGATAATGACAAACAGTAAAACACCAAGAGTTTTCATCGGAAACGAAGAGATTGAATATGTTGACCACTACATATATCTTGGAAAACGCGTTTCATTTAGTGCCAATAGTAACACAGAGGAAATAGACCGAAGAATTGCCATAGGCTGGAAAAAGTTCTGGAGCCTCAAAGAAATACTCAAGAGATGCTTCAATCTACATCTAAAGAAGACAGTGATGGATACCTGCATCTTGCCAAGTCTTACTTACGGCTGCCAAACTTGGGTCCACACCAATAAAGCCAAAAAGAGCATAAGAACATGCCAAAGGGCGATGGAAAGAAGCATCCTAAAAGTAAAAAAGCCAGACAAAATAAACAGCAGAATTATAAGAGCCCAAACAAACTTTACGGACGCACTAACTTTCATATTAAAACAAAAATGGCGCTGGGCCGGCCACATCACACGCATGACTGATGGCAGATGGACCACAAGAGTCACCAAATGGCCAGGGCCACAAGGTAAAAGGAGAGTGGGAAGGCCTAGAGCAAGATGGATGGACGACATCATAGCCATTGCCGGACCCAACTGGCTCAACCGGGCCAAAGGCAGGGGTGAATGGAAGGAGTTGGAGGAGGCCTATACCCAGCAGGGGTCCTTAACCTAGACAATGTTTAAATAGTATGTAAGGTATATACTAATATTATAAGGAAATGTAACTGTTAAGGAACAATTAAAGGCTTTATTATTATTATTATTATTAATGAATGAAACAAGGAAAGTATTCGCGTAAAGATGAGGTCTCGTACCGAAATAAAGTACCTAATTGCATTTTTCATCTTCACGGAAAAAGATAAGATGTTTCCAGGTAGATAAGAATCAATATAGGTCAAACCAAGCTCTTTCGGATGCCTGCATTTCCGAAAAAGATATCGGACGCTGGAAAAAGAACACGACCATTGTTTCCCTTAGATAAGGCTTCAGTGTAGTGCATGTTCCCTGACTTTGACCTCGATGCAGCATTTACAAAGCTAGCGTAATGTTAAATAAATAAACCTTTTTATGTCTAAACAGTACATACAATGCAGCATTAAATATAAGTAAATTTAAGTAGCAATAAATTTTCCAACATTTAAAACTGACATTGTAAAGGACATGTACAATTTACAAGCAATACACGATATTATATGTCCATTATTGAGGACCTACTTACATCAGTTGTGTGGACAAATATTGATGTAGCCTACCTGACGTTATGTCAGTAGGAAATACATAACAGACAACAAATAGTTAAGGAAGTTAGAAAAGTATTCGTTGTCGAATCAACAAATTCCTCTGGTTAAGCAATTACGTCATCTAGAATCGAGATACATTGATGGTAAGAAAACATGCATTTTTGTCAATGAAAATAACGGTCATCAAAATCATCAATAACCCCTCTAAAGGTTATAGTCGTGAGTCAGTTGAAGAATTATTATGAATAAGAATATTGAGCACAAACTTCCGAGCATTACCGATTACAAAATCAGAACTGTACCGTTATAGAATCAAAATCTAATCTAGCAGGCTAACTAACAGTGACAAACATCAGTTTTTACTTCAGTTTACCATCAGGTACTGACAAATTTTGTGATAATTGAGGAACGCCAATACATAATTTTATTGACCAATATATTCGATCCTTACGAGTGTGATAAGACGAACATAAGACGATGTCGATATCCTGAACACATTTAAAACTGGTTCTTTCAACGGCTGCTATCAAGAGCTATAAAAAGTTTCTAAGCAACTAAGCTTCATATGGTCGTGAAGTAAATTGAGTTCTGCAAGCTGAGTAGATTTTACAATCTGATATGATATGCTTGTAGGTGAATTTAACTTGAGCCCGAATACCTGGCTTCTCGTATAAAATCGCAGATCAATGATATAAGTGGTGTAGTAAACATCGCTTATCTAGCTGGATTTACGGTTACGTATATTTTCAAGAAATTGCTCCGATATCTGGAATAGAATGAATAACAATTTATACTTTATTAATACATTACATTATTTATTTAAAAGCTGGATAAGATTCGTTTTTCTGTAACAGATTTTTGTCTCTTTTCTGCACTTCATCTGTCATTTATACTTAGAGTTAGTATCTAGTACTCCTGTACAAGCGACATAAACTTCTTTTTTTGGCAAAGCTCAGGCTGTTCTTCGGTAAACACGTTGTATGTACGTATAATCGTTATGTACGTACAGAAAGCGGTTGTTACGTGAGTCGGCGAGTGCAAGACATGGACTGGATTTGAGGTCGTCGACCCCGATAGAGCGGGACTCAGGACTTCACCACCGGAATAATAAGTTAAGCATTCGACTCCTTAAAATATTGCCGATTCATGATCACGTATTCCATCAAAAAAATATTATAATATTATTGCCGTTTCATTCTTATCTAATGTGAACATAAGTATTTTATACGAATAAATTTTATTTAGGATCATGTTTATTGTTATATTACTTAAATAGATCAGTTTGGATTTAACAACATTTTATATTTCAACAATTTCCTTTATTGTTTTCCATTCTTTACAAAACACAGATTATAAATCATGATAGAGAGCATTATAACAATAGAAGGTAAAGATCGTGAAAGAAAACGAAAATAAACAAAGAACGAAACCTTCCGGACAATTGGCCACCGTTGATAGCTGACTTTAGAAAGGCTCTCTCGCGTGCCCCTTTTGTTAGCGCAATTAACGCCTGCATTGCTCAACCGTGAAAGGGCGGCGCGACGGATGTCGGCCATTTTTAATTCGGTACTGGAGATGCATTCAAAATTTAAGTCAATAGTGGAGCTCTTTCGATTGTGTGGTCTAGCAAAGCTAGATTCAACGGTAGATCGAAAGTACCAGTAACAGAACTAGGATCATCCAGTGCGCAGTGTTATTAAATTTCAAAATTAACATCAGGAATAACAAAGCTTTCATATGAGCCATCATTTTACTGGAACAGATAAACAGGGAAGCTGTTCGTAATTAAGACAACATAATTCATTGTTCGTTATCGCCAGATGTTGTCATTGAATTAAAAGTCAACTAAAAATAACCGACTAAAATCATGAAACTTATACGTCACAGCCATATTTTATTTAACAACAACGCTTCATTAACATCCAAAGACGAATATGAAGATTAATGCCATTCCATCCAGGGCTGGGTCTAATACAATTTAGAAGAGGGAAAACGATGTAATCGACATTTCGAAGAACTAACCGAAACCACTGATGGTTGCTATATAAAACGTTAAAGCCAAATGCAGTAACTGTCCCAATGACATTTAATAAAGAAGAGTAGGTAAACATTCAACATCTGTGCACGCTTTGCCCAATATCTGCCTACAGATCTGTTTACATAACCATACGACTATTTATCGGAATTAGAAATAGTTTCCAAACAAATACTCTCGAAGACTAAGATGAAGCCAGTCGTTAAATACCTCACCTTTGTCCAGCACTTCATAGCAGAGTTCTGTACGCACTGCCCATAAGTCTAAATTTAGATTTCTATAAAAAGTACTGTCGAATTCCAGTGAAACTGGATGGTAGATGTTACGGAAAACGTTAAAAATATTCATCATTAATTATTTACAATAAGTAATTCTGAGCGTACTAGGGCATACAAGTGCGGTCTAAGCATTGTAATTGAAATGCAAATTGACCACAGATGTTTGTTTCTGCTGTCTAATGACTCACTTTATTGCAGTCACGTCGAAGGTCCCATTAAATTGCAATCGGGATACTCACCTGCAAATAAAAGAGGATGTTATAAACATCACAATAACAGAAAAATCCCAAGTACTTCGGTGAATTCTAAATGTTAGATATTAAACCTCGATTATGAAGCTACTACATATCGTAGGTCTTCTCGTATTATTAAATTACCGATATGATTTGGGGTCAATTAAAAGATCAATAAATACAAACCAGGGGAGATAACACTACACCCAAAACTCTTGGTTGCTCGATAAGATTCATTAACTTTAGTTGAAATTCATAGTATCCTTGTAAACCAGTTATAGAAAGAATTGTGATGTAACTGGACTTGTATAAAGGTCACAAATTAGGAACATTTAAATGAACATTTTTTAAAACTTACAAATGAGTCTTATCATCAACGCACGAAGGAATTACTAAGATAATAATGATAGACGATGGCGTAAACCGAGTTATTACCATTACTTATGCTAATCAGTGTTACGAAATAAATTCACTTTTAGTTGAGACTGTTTGTAATGTAGAATACTTTTTGTTGCGGACGCCGTGACCGATCAGCGTACAAATTTAGATACCGCTCGCCCACAGATCGGAAGAAATATCAACAAATAGAGACGAATTTTAAACGGATTCCAGACAGTGCTCGAGTGGTTGAGTGTACCTACGAATGGTCACTTAATATGAACAGGTCGACGATGACCTCACCTATTATTTTTTGTCATTAGCAGATGGAGCTGCCGGCACGGACGCGGACACGTATATTATCATGGCAAAAATGGACAGACTGACTCATTCCGAACTATAGTACCTGTAGAAAACTACGTTTTTAATAAACATATGAACAAACCGAGTAGGGCGTGGCATTTTTAAAGGTCTTTAAAATTTTAGTAAGTGCTCCTACATAAGTAACATGTCGGAATTGTCTTATCTCTCGCCCGCAAAGTGGCTCCCTAACACTGCAGATAGGGGATGACATCATATTCTAAATGTAATAAAAATTAATGATATCATTACATAAGATCTTAACTCACATCGTCTTAATATTTTAAGCCTTGAGAGTTGTTACATGAGGCAAAATTTACTGAAATGTAAACATTGAATTATTTATCATATAATATAAATCTTCGATTAGATCAGAATGTAAAAACAAATGATTTGCCTTACTAAAACCAAATCAGATGTTCAGTTTCAACGGCACAGCAATCAACTAAGCACTAGCAAAAAATCCGTTCTGCGCTAGTTACGAAAGCCGCAAACGCCACAACCCAGTAACTAATCATAATCCTGACATTATCCAGTATCGGACAGTTCATCAGTATGTCTGCGCATATGACCTCGATGACAGCAGGGGGCGGGGCGCGCCGGCTCTGCAAATAGAGACGGATTTCTGAACGCACCCAGTGAGTTTAGTCTGGAGACTATGTCTGGAATGACTCTTTATGACTCCGGAAAACACAGGTCAAGAGGTTGAATAGGCAAATTAACCAGTCTTGCTTGGCAAGTTATTAGTCATCGTATAGCCTTTAGACATGGGAGTTGCAATAGTGTCAAGGAATTTGGAAAGCATTCATTGCGGTTTTCTTGATTAGGATAGTTTTGTAACTGGCGAGGCAATACTTTGCACCATAAGATATAAAATATGGAGAGATATATTCCTATCAATACTACCTACAGGTTTCAATAGAATTTGAAGAAATAAGCATCTGAAGTTTTGATTAATTTAAACTTTAGAGGAAGAGAAGAAGGTCAAACATGACATGAAATAAAATCGCAGTATCGCCAGAATATAAAA
The DNA here is from genome assembly GCA_963555595.1 of Tethea ocularis. Taxonomy (NCBI): domain Eukaryota; kingdom Metazoa; phylum Arthropoda; class Insecta; order Lepidoptera; family Drepanidae; genus Tethea; species Tethea ocularis. The sequence continues at coordinate 3,371,610 of OY741972.1, read as the reverse complement.
AATATTCTGCAGAAAAAACTTCCATTAAAAATCAGGAAACTTGTGACATCACCATTTCAACCTCACTATTGATCCCCAAACACGGTACACAGACAGACGCTAAACATCGTAAACCTGTTCTTCCAGATATTGACCTCATTAATAAAATGTTAAACTTACGTACTAGTAACTAGCGGGGACTATCTCATCTCCATATATCCATCCAAAACATGAATTCACTTCACAACAGTCCAATTAAACAGTGTATGACCACACGATACGGAACAGAAAAGACCGACGCGGCCCACAAACGCGTCGCGACTCAAACTCGACAGAGTGAGCTGTGAGCCGGAATATCGATCGGCTCCTGGCGCCGGCGAGCCGCATATCCCTAGTGCACGCACGCCCCTCCCCGCTGGCCTGTCACCCCTGGGTTATACACCCTATATTATAGGAATTAATAAAGTTACTTCAACTAATTCAATCATGTGATATTGATATTGCTTTATAAAAGACATTCTAAGACCCTTTTGAGAAAGGCACATCCAAAATTATTACTGGAAAAACATTCTTGTAGACAGTTTTCGACTAACAAACGGGAACAAGAACACCAGATTCCCCACCCACTTAGCCGCCCGACCTTGTGAACGCGCCACGCAAACCCCATTACCCTCAGACAATGACACGAGAAATCTCTTATAGGAATTGTGTAGTTGGACGATATAAGCCTTCGAAGAATAAAATAAAGTGTTTATATCTGACAAAACCAATTTGTTTCCTTCAATCAGCACTGCAAATAGGGGATTGGATTTAGGTCAATGTAATTTGTCATGATAGTGAATTTCCATTGATTCTTACACATTTCCCTAGTTGATGGATAATTCAACTAATTGGAAAGTTTAAACATTGAATAATATAAAATGTTAATAAATTGTGTTTATTAAAACATCATATCAATTTTTTATGTAGTTTTCGATAATAAATAGGATTGATTCGTTTGATCCGAGTTTTTTAGGTATAGAAACTGTATCTGTACATAGATTTTTATAAGTTTTTCTTAGAATGAAACCGTAATATTTACTCCAACCAAACAGCAGTGTTGATGCCAATGAGTTCACGGGACGTGCCCATGACTAAAAACACAACAAGTCACGTTTTATATTTGAAATGTTTTGGAAATTCGTATTAAGAGGTTACAAGGGCAATTTATTTTGGGGTATTTCAATACGAAATTTTATCAACTGCAATGGCTTCTTGGACGTCGAGTCGTATAGAGGTGCAGGAAGCAGCAAACAACAGGGAGGAATGGAATGAACCGACAAGAGCCAAGCTCTTAAATATAGAAGAATGGCTTCTAAAAGTAGTCATAGAATAAATTACCGGGAAAAAGGGTTTCATGTGTCTTCTTCTTTTATCTGTTTCCTTTAAATGTGCCCCAAATTTTATTTTAGATGGATCAAAACCCCAGATAGATGGGTGATTTTTTGCCAATTCATTATTGGTAGATTTAAAGCATCTGTGTTTAAAGCTCAAACACATTATTACAGCAACAGGTCTAAGGAGATCTCTATGTCGAAAAGATAATGTTGAGGTCACTTGAGGTGTCATGGAGACTGAATATGTGTGCAAGGTTTCATTAAAATTATTTCAGTAGAAGTAGTTTAAAAATCGGTCGCAAGATAAAGCCCAGGAATTCGTCGGCAGATAACTGTACTCAACTGCAACCTATTACTCCATCTTGGTCTGTACACAGCAAAAGATCTTCATGAAGCGTAGACAGGAAAAGAATTATCATTATGGTGACGCACGCACTGACGACGCCGCCGCCGTGACGTCCCCTCAGGCATGCAGCCAAAGCTTTTACTAGAAGCTGGTGCATGAAGCAAACAAACACTGTTAGATCCTTTAATGATGTGTACTGTACTTTGTGTATGTGTGTGTGTACCTAGACCAAAGCAGGATAGTTAAACACGGGAGAATGCCGTCACAGACATTTTCTACTAATCGCTTCTTTAAGGCAAGTGAAAACCACTTTGCATTACAATGTAATTTGTAAGATTTTGAAATTAGGATACATACAAGTATTTAACATGATTACAGTAAATGAGGCTGTTAAAAATGTGACATCATAATCAAAGAATTAATTAAAGAACACCTTGCTTGGCTTTGTATTAGACACCAATATACTTTTATGTCTATCCATCCAGTAGTGACTTTGCTTCAAATATCTCCTCCTCTCCTCTCCATGTTTCATTATAATCCTGAGTTTTCACAAGAAATCCTCAAGAAATAAAGTATTCCATACTTTTAGCAACATCTTAACTCATCTGAATTATTTTAATACAAGAAAAAATTAAAAAAATTATGTCCCCAAAATACTACTTAAGGCCAAGTTATTTTTTTTTTCAATGTCTAGAACTCTAGTATGCAATTATAATTCAAATTATTATCTAATTTGGCATATACATTGCTATTATAATGACAATAGTATATAAATGCCTAGTCAGCTAAAATAGGGATTGCAGGCGAAACCGCGGGTTGGAAATCTATTTTTGAAATTCTATAATACAAAAAAACAGTAGCATAACTAACCATAGGAACTGATGAAGAGGCCAAAAGTTTAAATACCTATTTACTTAATTATTTTACAAATATACACTGGATGCTGATCCAATTCACAATCTCCTAGGTTTAAACGTAGACCTATCCTATTACTAACCCATTAGCTATCTAGGCTGACTATTGAACACACCCTGACCCAAATCATATGTATATCTAGAACCTAACATTATTCAGTGCTTAAAGTAACTAGATTTTATAGTAGGATAGTCAGTATTACACAAGAGAAGCTCAAATGAAGCAAACTCCAAATACCTATAGTACTATGTAATTAAAACTTAAACATTTAAAGAGAGAATAAAAGAGTTTATTTATTTTTTAGTTGAAATTTTTTAAAACACATGGGAGTTTAGAAATCAGGGAAAGGACCAGACACAACTAGCCAAGATAGTAAAAAATAATATTTTGTTTTTACCGTGTCGGAATGGCTTTTTCTCTGCAATCTTACCCCTGAAGTTAACCTATCTCCTATGTTGCCAATTCAAATGGATATTGAAAAGGCTTTATTTATATTTTCATGCACTATACTGTTGCAAAATATGCAATTCATTTCACTTGTCTTTTAAAAATTACATACTTGTACAATATCAAGCTTGTAAACATAAATGATGTAAGAAGCACATTATCTATGATCCTTGAATCTGGTGTAGGTTGTGCTTGTTTTGTTAAAACAAAATAAAAATTAAAATAATTTCATGTTTTCATTTCTTTACTTTTCTCAAGAAAATTTTAAGTAAAAGAACTTATGATAGAACATAAGACAATAGTTTAAGGTAGGGACATTTTCAGATTGTTAGTGATTTTTAACAGTTATTTAAATTAGTTTCATTGATAACAAAAAAAAGTAATTAGAATTAATAAGGGCCTAAACTGGATTGACTAAATCTTATTATGTGTGTACTTATTCATTGATTTGTTGAGTAATTGCACACTATTCAAATTCCAGTATATTGCTTAATCAACTATGACTCTGTTTATAACTTTCTTGTGTATGATTGATTGTTGAATGGCCTACATTGCATTGAGCTGCATAATAGAACTTATAAAACCTGTATATGTGTTATAGCTAATGAAATAGGTAACTCTTTACTTTATCACTTCATGTATCTAATTCTAAATATCATTAACTCGGCGGGCGAGTCGCTTCAAATAAGACATTAGGCCTATGAAAACTGAATGAGAGTAGGTAGTCGACTAATTACAGCCAATTTAAACTAATTGACCAAAGGAATTCGACACGTAATAATTGTACAAGTGTATTTCATAATAAATTCGTGAAGATAGTCTAGATAGTGAAATAGGACAGTAGTCAAATGTGTGAGCAAAGGGCGAGCGGTACCTACTTATAAAAAAATGAACACCTTGACGGCTACTTTGAACCTCGGACTGAATGGAATCAAATTCGAATCTAACAATTTTTATAATAATCTACACACGTACCTCCAAATATAAGTCCAGATATGCTATTCCAGCTCAGTTGTACACATAAATTCGTCGGCACACACAAAAATTCACACTGAAAGGGGACCGTGTCAAAATGTACCCGATTCAATTCTCACGGCACAAACACTTTAAAAACAGTTCTCGAACCGACTTTTACAATAAAAAACATAACCAATTCACTTCTTAATATGTGCAGTTTAAAAATAATCGCTATTCATGTAGAATAAGTTGAAATATCATCCGTGACTGCGAGTACGAACACGGCATCGAAGGCGAAGCGAAAGACCGACCGCGAAAGCATCTACCTTTCCGCCCATTTCATCATAGATTATAAAGATTATCAGATAATATAGATAGGTAATTTTTAAATGCTTTGTAAATTATATTTGAATTTTCCTAAAATAGGTTTTCTTTAATTTTCATCGTAGTCGATAGGTTCTATTTGTAAGGAGTAAACATAAAGGATAAATAAAAATAAAATAACGTAGGTACAAAAATGAATTGTCGAACAGAGTAGACAATCATTTTAATTTAAGAAATAAATGGTAAGCGCTTTAACGCTTTTTTTTTAAATATATTTATCTATAAATTTCCAATTTTCAAGTGATGCAATCAGTGTTTCTATTAATTCATAAAATTATCACATAATTAATAAGGTCTATAAAAATAAGGTAATCAATTATGTATCTGAAATACCGATATAGAAAAGATATTATTTTGTCATTCTAACAATAATCATAAAACATTTATTTTAGGTAGGTAGATATGATATGGTAAGACAAAGGTTGATTCCCTCTGATGTCAAAAAAATCTATGGCTCTATGACAGAAATGATGTCATCCTCCTGCAATTTATAGTGATGTGCATTTTTATTTTTGTCTATGATATTTAATCGATTGATTATGAAAATACATAGATAGAACCAAGTACCTAATGGTTGTCTAAATAAATAACTTTCTTTACTAAAAGGCTAAAACATTGATACTAATATTTATACTTTTTATGCTAATAAGTTTTCAACTGGATTTGCATAAATTATTTTTTTTGGCCAGAGGCCATAACGACCGCGATGGAGTCAACGAGGTCTTAGACGAACGTACATTATACTGACCCCTTAGTTGCAATATTAATGGATATACAACAAACAAAATGTATAATAGTGATTAAAAATACAAACTTCCAGAATACCTACGATTCTGGTTTAGACAATTTTTAGGGTCACGTACCTCAAAAGGGAAAAAGGAGGATCTCAATTTTATTTGTAATTTTAAAATATATGTTTTTGAAGTTATTTAAGTCATAACTCCGAAACTACTGGACCTACAATTTTGAAAAAAATACAGAAAATAGTTTTTTACCTATAGAGTACAGGCAAACCAATAAAGTCTATGGTATTAAAAATAACATAGAAAATTATATTTACGGTACCCTCGGTGCGCAAGTCGTCTGATCGCATTATTTCAAGATTCAAGACAATCGATATTTTTCGATTTATCTCATCCGTCACCTCACTATATACACCATAGACATTTTATTTGCTTGTCTTTGATTTTGAAGCGGGTTTTTTTTGGCGGGAACTTGCGAAGTGACGTTCGATGTTCGTTTTTCATTTATAGTGTATTTTGAGTTTGTCTAATAAAGATCAATACAAGTGCAACCAGACCAGTGAAATGAGATAATTACGTGTATAGTGACTTTTCAGTAGGGTACCTACCCTACCTACCGATTTTTTTTAAATACAAGTAGGTCGATGTAGCGGTAGGTGTAGGTAGCTAGATATAGGCACGTAGGTGTAGGTAGATCCCAGTTTAGTTTATTCTTAGGGCAGGACACCGTCTGCGGGGTCAGCTAGTAGATACTTATATAAAAAGGTACTCTGCACAAACTACCAAGAGAACTAAGGTTGTAGGTACTGTGAAAACTTCCATGTTGTGTGCCAACCATCAACGTTGAATACTAGAAACACTAATTTGATTCTTTTGAAATAAAACCAGCCTTATTTTATTTTCAGTTTACAGTTTTATTTATAAATAAAATGTATAAACGTACAAAATAAATTCAAAAACACATTTTCAGTTACACAAGATCACATCACAACTATATTCCCTGACTCGAATTGTATAAAATAGGAATTCTTATCTATGTTTCGAGGTAGCGCTAATGAAACTTATTTTGGTATCAGTCCATTTAATCCCCCGATTTTAAAATATGTATATTACGTATTTCTAGATATATTTAATTAAATATATACCAACTCTTATATTCCCCATTCCATACCTACATATCCCCCCCACAAAGTTCACCATAATAGCATTCTGTCCACTTCTGATATACCTATCATTTTGAAATTTTAACGATAATAAAATTGTTGTTTGTTTTATAAGTACTTATTGAGCGCCTAAAGCGTATGGCAAATGGTAATCGATTGCAGCATATCCATATAAAATAAATAGACAACTTACATATAGATATATACAAAACATTTAGAATGGTTTTGATTCGAATAAGTACTATTAATAACAATAGACTACATTATTATAGGTACTTATATAATTATAATTACTACTAGGCACAAATACATAATTACTTTAAACCTTATTTTATGGATCTGAGTAATAAAATAATATTAATGATTCAAAAGCACCACCTCAAATAAAATCGCGTCGATTTCCCTAAAAATAAATATTATAACTAACCAAAACTAATTACCTATCATGTAACGCTTTGATGACCCAAAGCACAGTCTTCTAATACTTAAGAATGAAAAAAAATCATGTAAATAAATATTTGTTAAGCTCTCGGTTAGCCGATTGGTCGGTTCCTATAAATTTATGAAATTTGAATACAATACATCCACCAAAATTTGAGTTGAATTTGTTCAAGAAGCGTTCCGTACTAAAATTAATAAAATCAGCTTATTTTATAACCCTACTGTAATTAAACTTTGTCGTGCATTTTTGCTATGATATAACTAGTAGGTACCCCGCTGCGCCGACGCAAGAAATTATTAATTTTGTTGCATAGTCATAACCAATGAACGCAAATAAACACGTTAACTGGTCACAACATTTTACGTTTATTTAAATGTTTTACAATTAAAAATTAATGTTTTGTTTCATAAACCCGATGCATTTTTAATTATTTTTCAAGATTGAAAACACGCGGTAACACGTATCTATCTGTGATAGACTGACTGACAAACGGACGACATACGACGGCGCAGGGCTCTAATAGAACAGCCGATAAAAGGTAGCACGGTACCCTATAAGTACGGAATACTAAAAACCATTACATTGGTTTCCTGTCTGCGAAAAGGTTAGCACCAATATGAAATATATTTTACCATTTAAAATAACATAATTAGTGGCTCTGTTTAAAGTCCACGATGATCAAATTCTATATACCTATATATTTTGTAATCACAGAATCTCAGAATGCTCTCGAATACGGCCAGTTATTACTGGAAGATGAATGATGATCCAAATATGGACTATCTGTTAGCAGAAGTTTGCTCCCACTTAAACCAGAACTTGAACTTTCGCTTGAAGAGAACATACTCTTGCTTCCAGTGTAAAAAGAAAGGGATGTATTCAGTGGTTCTCTACCTAAACGCCGTCTCGCTCTCACTAAAGAGATGAAAGCCACGGCGATTGCGCATAAAAATATGATTCCTAAAACACAAAAGGCTAGAGCCATTTTCCCTGGTGACAAACATATTGTCCTATCACCAGGGGAGAAGCTTCGCACGAACTGCTCTTCTTCAGCCTCTATTCTTCTAGAACCTGTGAAAGTAATTAATTCAGTTTGAGATGTCATGGTACCTAATTTACATTTACATATGTAATATAAAGCCATAAACCGATCACATACCTCGTATTGATGCTTCATCCTCCAACTCAATATTAGGAGCAAGTACTTCAATACTGTTATACACCTCCAGTCTATCAATAACAAACCCTTTTGCGTCTTTATCTAATCGCGCCTTTCTTAATAATCCATCTCTGCTCTGCTGAGGTTTCTGCAACGCTCTGCAGTCTACTGGTGGACAAAGACCTTTGCATAATTCGATACCACACGTTAAATGCAGTTTTGCTCGATCAGGAAACTTGAATGCGGCAAATGTCGTCACAGCATGTTGGTACGTCATTATATTCTTGAACATGTAATCAGGATCACTTTTAGAAAGTTTGATGTTAGCACTCTCGTCAATGTTTCTTTGCGGATCGACAGGTTCTAAATCGGAGAAGTCAATTTCTGTGCTCTTGTGCTTATGTCGGTGGATGGTCGGTTTGTTGAATATAGTTTCGTCTATGGGGCAGCCAGCTTCGTCTAGAAGCTTCTGTGATGCTTCCCCAAGACCATCGTGAGCGATGCAATTGGTTACGCGGAGACCAACACCCACTGAAAAATATTGTTAAATTCATCAATATCTCATTTTTAGTTGTGAGTAACGTCAATTTAAATAAAGGTTGTACAATATATTCTTCCACTATGGTACAAGATAGAGATTTCGTTTCATATAGAGTCGTCTCACCTGGCAATGTGCATTGTATGAGTAACCGCATCGTCTGTCCTACTTCTACGGTAGCAGGCTCGGCTCCAGATACGACAGGTGACAGCTCCATCCACGCTCTAGCAGCCTCCATCAGCATCTCTCGTTGTGCCACTTCAGCTTGGTTCACGAAACCTTGGCGGTTGCGACCAGTTCTGGAATGGGAGAAGTACCTATAACGGTGATCCTAAATTCTCGATAGACCGGAATGCTTGCTGGAAGTCATCGGGTACAAGGGTTCCGCCTGCGAGTAACTAACTAACTTAGGCTTTCAGCTCATAATTTAATCTGTCAAACCAAAGTAGAGCTTACTTTATTTATAGTTGTTTATTTTAATTTTGTTTTCCACTCTCAATTTGGTTTCGGTCTTATTAGTGCATTACTTTTAAATTGTCTTTTTTTTCAGTCGGGTTTTTTATTTTTCAGTAACATTTTTGGACTCCTGCAACTTGAGTGGTAGTTCTTACCGTATCATTGTACTTACCTCGTTTTCTTTGTCTCTTGCACAACTATTTCTTTCAATTTGTTTTTAATAACGGTTTCTAATGCTGAACTGTTAATGCGCACTGCACGTGGTTGTAATTTGCACCTGGAATAAAAAAAAAAAGACTGAGTTTTATCGACCTCATAGAGTTAGACTGGACGCACATAGTATGGAACCGGATGGAAGACAGTTAAGGATTAGACTTATTTACCTAACTATTAACTCTTGGTCCGAGGACTGCTGAAGTTGCTTATCCATTTGCACGACCAACTCGACGTTATAGTACAGATCCTCTTCATCATCAGGCTCTTCGATAGTGGTGTTCAAGGTTGATGTTCTCACCCCACACGCATTTGAGGGTAGCAGTAGAGATAGCTTCTTATGGAGGTTTCCTGGAAATTATAGGGATCTATTTATAACTCTATATATAAGTGGAACACTCCGGTGGGTGACGAGTTAGACCCAGGAGCTAGCCAGGCGATTGCTACAAAGTACCCTATCATCTCGATATAGTGTTCTCACGACGTTTTCCTTCATTGATAGCTCAAACTTATTGTAGGATTTGAACTTACGACCTTCGTTAACTTCATAGTTGCTAGATATGTAGACAGTAAGAAACAGGAAAAAGTATCAACACGCGTGCGTAGACTTCATCGATTTTGATTAGGTCTAGGATTCTACTTTAGGTATTTAGGTCGTGAACCCAATGATAAAACTCTTATTCAGGACACTGTGTCAGTGACTCATCTATCTAGATTAGGAAGTAAATGAAATTTATTGCTGAGTGGCTCGCGCACTGTACATCTTTCTATCACTATAATAAAGTCTATCTATATAGTAAAACTAGCTGTTCTCCGCGGTTTCACTAGCGTTCACGGGATAAAAAGTAGCCTATAACCTTCGGGGATTATGTAGTTTCCTATTAGCATCTATTAGTGAAAGAAATTTTCAAATCGGTTCAGTAGTTTCGGAGCCTATTCAATGCAAACAAACAATCAAATCTTTCCTCTTTATAATATTAGTATAGATGAATTACCTTGCACCCGACACTCCCTGGAAAAGTCCTTGCTAAAGACGATCCCCTTGAAGGGCTGCTCCATCTCCAAGTGTACGGTTAATGCACCCTTGTCGCAGCTGGTGGTGACGTCAACCACCCGGTTGGACCGGGTTTGCTGACCAGCGGCCCGCGTCACCAAACACGCCAGCAGTATTGCACGCCACATGTTGGCGCGCCCTGGAAATTGTGACGTAAGGTTATTAAAACTGATGTCTGTAATTAGGTAATTTTCCTCATTGGGTTAATTAAGATTATTTGCCAGTTATAGATAGTAAAGGACAAAAATCTAGAGCTGATTTCGGAATAGCTTCAACAGGGACTTAAAGAGCTTTCAATAAAGAAAATGAGAAATGATGGTAGGGTATTTTGTATTGTAGTGACCGCCTGGTTGGCTTACCAAGCATAAAATTTGTCGCCAACTTTCTTCGTATGTTAACTACACTAGATCTCCAATCCAGTTTCCTTCTAGGCATTGTGTGCTTGGCACTTTCGGGCACATCATACTCTCAATGGGGTCACCAAACAGAAGGTCTACTAGGAACAAAAACCTAGTCCCGATTTCGAAATTATTTCAAGTGAGATTCAAACAGTTTGATACATTCATAACTTAAAGCAGTAAAAAACACTGAACAACAATACAAAAATTTTATAATTGTCTACAGGTCTCGATCGAATCGATGTCGATCAAGAACTTGCGGTTAAAGTATTGGATAAGAAAGCAATTTGAGACTATCTTAGATCAAAACTAACGTCGGAGAGCTAAGATCTCTTATATCCATAAATTGGAAACATGGCTCCTATCTTCGGAAAACAGAAATTAACTTTTATTATGGGGGCATATTTCACCACATTAGCAGTTTTTAATCTGAATTGAATTCGTCATGTAACTTTTCTTGGTATTGAATTGACTCGTAAATATTGAGCACCTGGATGCTCGACATTTAGTCGGTTTTTTTTGGTACATCGTGTTTTCTAATATCGATCGATTTATCGACCCCGAAACCCCCTGCATACTACATTTCATGAAAACTATTGGAGCCGTTTCCGAGATTCAGTTTATAAGAATGGTATTATTATTATTAGAAACAGCCGTTTACTGGCAGTTATACTTGGCATTTATCATTCAATTCAGATATATTATAAATAGCAGTTAATATGGAGCTTGATATGGAGAAATTAACCCCCTGATGTTAATACAGCCATGATTATGATGATCATGAAATGTTGATGGCAAGAATCAAAGGAAGCCCTAACTATAAATGTAGAATGTCAAGTTTAAATCGGTTATGATATACCTAATTTAAATAAAATCCGTTACAAAACCAACAGCTAACACGACATCGCACCGAAACAAGAATGCCCAAAAATAAGCGTAAAAGTCACGTCATGATACGATAGTCGCTCTATTGTTGGTTTTATTATTTACAGTGAGTATTATTGCCATAGGTATCTTTACCCACCCAATAAATACGTAAAGTAACTACACTGTACTTAGCTAGCTTACGCTGGGCCTCATAAGAAGAAAGAGCAATGGAGAGAGCTATGCTGAGTTTCCCTGCGAAATCGAACCAGAAATAATGAGATCCGCAGGCGAACCAAAATAACCGACATAGCCCGAAAAAATTGCCAAACTGAAGTGGCATTAGACGGGGCACATCGCTCGTAGAACCGATTGCCGCTGGGGCAGAAAGGTTCTCGAGAGCCGACCACGAAATGATTTTGCAAAACAATCGGCTCCTGCCAACTATAATAAAGTACCTTTGATTGTTAAAAATGAACCGCTATATTTCCGTTCCTCGTCAGCAATCTCTGATATTCCACTTTGATTAGACGTTTGGAAGACAATTAAATTGTTTTATTTGTTAGCTTGAATTAGGTTACTAATGCCAAGATTGTATCTGTATGGGGCCTTGCCTTAGGACAAGGTATTTATTGCACTTTCATCTGTCAAAGTAAGTTACTTGTAGCATTTTTATGTTCAATTTTATGCGTAAGATTTGTGTGAGTACCTAGATCTAGTGCTAAGAGATGTCGTTTAACTACATATATATGGACCTACATAACCAGGACGCGACATTTCTACTAGTGCTTTGATATCCTCATTCAGGCGAGTCCGGCAACTTAGGGGTTTGTTTGAACGCACTAATCTCCGGAGTTAACGGTCCCATTTGAAAAAAACCTTTCACTAATAGGAAGCTACATTATCCCCCGAGGTTATAGGCTACTTTTTATCCCGGGAACGTCGGTGAAACTATTTCTGATAAAATTAAAATGTAAGTATAAATTGGTAAAGCAAATTACGTATTCACGTCAAAATATCTACCTAATTAGATAACAGTAACAAAATGGATCTAAGTATTTATATCAGCCTATAGTAGTAAGCTAATATAACTTTATAAAATCTTACGACTATCGCTCAAAAAGCATTCACAAGCTTAGTTTTCATTAACAAAACAGTAACATTACATAAACAGCTATGTCACATTGCGCAATTTCTAATTAAGCACAGCCAGAGCAATTAAAACTGTAAATGTTTGTGAGAGAGACGGTGAAGTGAGACCATTCATTTATTCCGCCGACCATAGATTAAAATAATCCTAGGTGTATGGCGTAGCATCTTCCATGTGTCGACGTGCATGCGAGCAAACCGTGCAGTGCGTGCGAATAAAATTGCACACAGAACTGGATAGTTAGCATTTATCCTTCAGATAATAATGCTAATGAGTTACCTGAACTAATTAAGTGTAGGATGACGTATGAATATTATAGGGAAGAAGCTTGAAAGGGATTATTGCCTAAACAGAAAGCTTGAGCAAGAGGGACGAATGAAAGCCATGTCACTATAAGAATGATGAAAGCTCAGGTGGGAAATGATCATGTCGCGTAATATCTAATCGTTATAAAGGTAGGCAATAAAATAAGAGAAGGTAACTGCTTAGCCCATCTTCAAGCGTCGCACATCAAGTCAAAACCAAAATTGCTGTATCATGAAATAAAATTTGAAACATACAACAGACTAATCTATTAATGCTAGATGTGGACATGAGCAATTTAATACTAACTTACAATTAAATAATCTCGCTTGTCTCCGTCAGTTTAGTTAGGGACGGAGTCATTCGCGGAGAGAGGAGGCAACGACATAGTGCTATTAATTTCAAAAAGATTACACTAATATAAGATCACACGCACGATGAGTTGCGTTCTAATAAAATTCGATTACTATATCGATTAAAGTGAAAGCATTTTTATTCGATCGTGAAATCTCATTTGGTGCATTGATAATCTATTCGATTTGGTGTTCCGACTTCCGATTAGTTTGTTATGTGAGATGGTACGGTTATGGATCTTAATTAACATGTTTTACTTCCACTACCTGTACGAAAAAATGAATTATTATGTGATGAACGAAACGATAGGTAGGTACTTGTAATAAATGGGGAAAAAGACGTTGATGATGCAAAATAGCAATAAAGATAGACTTGGAAGGATGTGCTGAAGGATATTTTAAGGATTTAGAGATTCATTAATTAATAATTTATTAACTTAATAATTTCCATCTTCAGCATTTAAGGATGAATTTCTTTCATAGGCAAAAGTTCTATTGCTTTTCATAATTCAAACTGCCTACAGCTTTGGACATTTTTATTGGTTCAGAACATAAATTTAACCCTACCATAAATCTAACGTATAATAACTTGTCAGCAGTTAATAGCATTTGTAATAATCTCCTATTATTATTGTAGTTCGCGCTATAAAGTTCATTGGCATCTAATTTTCTACGGTTCAGTATAACGACCAATTTTCTAAGGCAACAACGGAATGATAATCGATTTTGGAGTTGTATTAAGTTAATTTTGTAATACCTACCTGACTCGGGGTCCAAATTCTCTCTTTTGTTCTGAAAATAACAGGTAAAATTTTCAATTTCCAGGGTATTGAGGACAAATTAAGAATGATTCGTCATCGACGAACAATCGTCGACTATCGAACCGTTATTTAGTGTATGAGAGTGATTCTTACAATATCCTGAGATAAGTATTCTTCACTCACGGTTCTCTGATCCTAAACTAAGCAGAGCTTGAAATAGAAACCAGATAACTTGTACCCTACTTAAAACAACTTTTGTTTTACACTTATGAGTCTAAAAAAGCTTTCTACTGTCGCTAGCGGTTACTGAAATATTGCATGGGAATAAATAATTCCATGGCATATCCGCGAGAGGCGCTGTGTGTTATTTTTGGGTCAGACACTAGATGCGTATGAGTTCGCTTACCGATTTTCGCATCTTACTTTATGGCTCTTTCGCTTATGTCAGAGTTATTAGAGCGTCATAATACCAATAACATGTTCTCTAACTGCCCGATACCGATTTTTATGCGCTTTCATGAGCACGAAACATGGCAATACTATTTTATATTATTGGTATTTTTTATTTCCAAAATGTTTTCCAATAAATATATAAATAGGATCTATCCTCCCGTTGCTACATACCTACCTAAAGGTTCGTATATCGTGATCGAAAGAATAAAAATGGACTAAATTCAGCAGAAATGGCTAATCGATAGTATATGAAAATACTAAATCTTTCAGCGAAAAATCTATCGAAATCTGTATACTTTAAATACCATAATACTTCTTAAAATCCTGTAATCTACAGGTATAGGTAAATAACTACTTTGTATTTTTGTCAAAATTGGCAGTGACAGACAAACATACGAGTGACCCTATAAAGATTTTCCCATTTGCGGTATGGAACCCTAATTAATTGGACTTTAATACTACACAAGTGTTTTTGGCATTCCAGTAGGGACCTATATAATTTGAGCTCAATAAAAAATTAAAAAATATTTATTGATCAAGAACGGAAGTTTTTACGGTCAAATCTTCCGGTTTAAGTTATAAATTGTTCTACATTATGTTGAATTTGTCATTACCCAAAAGTGTTGTGATTTTCATGTTCCGTTACTTACTGTTCCTGTTATTTTAGTTCAAATACTGCTACAATATAAATCACTGAGGTAGATTGAGTGAAAGTAAAGGGGTTATTATTTAGTGGTAAAGGTTAGCGCACAAAGGTATGGAATCCATTAATTATTTTATATAATAACGGAATAGGTACGGATGCAAGACGCAACGTAATGTTTACTTGGTTATTCAATTCTTACCGCGAGTCGGCTTCATACAAAACGAAGTATGCTCGTATAAAAGGATAAAATTGATGAAATTTTGTTAACATCTTCTTCCCCCTTGCCTCATACCATTATTTGGGATCGGCTCTTCTCGTTCTAATGCGCCAGGATGGTCTGTCCTGGGTTGTCAGTTTTGTAATTTGTCGCGGACTAATATTTAGACCTAGAAAGTCACAGGTTTTTGTATTTTGAAATAACAAGGACTCAAAATGTTTGATGTGAAATTAAATAAATATTCTGGGAGATTGGTCAGATCTAACTTGTAATTAAGTAAAATGAATATGAAGCCTACATACTACCTATCGCCACCTGCTTCAGTTATTCTTCAGCTAACAAGTAATCTATGGCCGTTGCAGAGGATTGCAAATTTTTCTGTAAGTACATAGGTATACTAACTTAATTTTACGAGTAGTATTTTTATCTACTCATTATCAATAAAGTAAGTCAAACAATAGTAGTTTTAGATAGTTCCCATAACCATTGTCGGTAGATATAAGTTTCCTAGAATGTCACGGCTAATCGATGAGTTTCACCTTATTGTTCTATTTTCACATTAGGTACCTACTTCAAGTCGGTACTCAACTCAAGTATACCTATCTCGGAATGTATCATTGTTGGAAACATGAAAGATCGTCTCGTTTCTGATAAGATAATGTTATTAAAATAGATATTGGTTTAGAATCTGGATTACTATAGTGATAATTTTAGGTCAAACTCAAGTTAGATCTGTCAAATTAGTCTGATTACTTTATTACAACGTGAATGCGTGATCTTTATCGATCACGACTGTTTAGTAGATGACAATGGCGTGGATTAATTTGACAGCTTAAAATATTATTATCCCCTAGGAGGTATAAATAGTAGGAGATTGAAGGACATTTTAGAGTGAAAAATAACACTAAAATTTTCTCTAAATAGTTAGCTATCACGCCCCATTACTACGTTTTGGTTATTAGCAGTTCAATACGTCGTCAGGGATAACCACTCACCTGGCCGGGCAACCGGGCGGAAGAGGCTTTAGGGGCCTTGGGGTCTAAATAATCCCAAAAATGTCTGGCGCAGAAGGCAAGGGGAAACCACTGCGGCTACATTCCCAAGAAAGTCACATGAGAGCAATAATAAATGAGACACGATCGCCCTGCGAACCGATTAGCGACCGGCGCTGCGCTGCGTCCGGGGCGCGCGGTGTGAAATGGACTACCGGCCATGGCAGGGTAGGAAACCAGGCCCTCCATGGAATCTCTGCTACTGGAAACTCCATCCAGCTGCGACGTCTCCAGACGATAGGAACTTGGAATGTACGCGGCATAAATCAGCCAGGAAAACTCACCATATTGGAACGAGAAGTAGTTAGAGTCGGTGTGAACATCTGTGGTCTAAGCGAAACACACTGGAAAGGCAGTGGGCATTTATTGACAGAACACCACGTCGTCTACTTTTCTGGCAACGACATCAGCAGCAGTAACGGTGTGGCATTTTTAATACCTGCACATCAGAAAAAATGCGTAATGGGGTACGAACCGGTAAGCGATCGGATCATCAGCATTAAGATAAAAGCTTCACCGATGAATCTTAACATCATCCAAGTATATGCCCCCACCTCTACCGCAAGTGACGAGGCAATCGAGAAGTTTTACTCCGAACTTGAATCCACTATGGCGAAGGTACCTAATAGAGAGTTATTGATCATTCTGGGGGACTTGAACGCTAAGATCGGAGAAAACGCTCATCAGCTGGGCAAATGCGCAGGGAGATTTGGACTGGGGAAGCGGAATGAACGAGGTGAACGCTTAATACAATTTGCTTCAGAAAACGACCTACTGATTGTTAATAGCCTTTTCCAACATCATCCTCGGAGGCTGTACACTTGGGTATCGCCCGATGGAAAAACTCGCAACCAAATAGATTACATCATGACCCGGTCGCGATGGAGAACATCTGTAACAAATGCCCATACATTACCTGGAGCTGATTGCGGATCTGACCACCAACTTTTGATCTCCAAGCTGAAACTCAAACTCAAAGCAGCCAGAACCATTAAAAAGCCTAGGAAGCTGGAGGTGAAAGATTCTCTGAGATTTCGTTCGATTCTTGAACAGAACTGGTCACAATGGTCAGATGCAGATATGACTAACGAAACATCCGATGCACTATGGGACCGAGCTAAGACTCTCATCACTAAAGCTGTCTCAGAAACCACGCCATCAATTACAACCCACAAAAGACAGCACTGGATGGCTGATAGTACCTTCGAGCTCGTCGAAAAACGCCGGAAAATGAAAGCAGTGGGAGCCAATATCAAAGATCTCAATAAACTGTCAGCACGGATACAACTTAACTGCAGAAAAGATCATAATAACCACCTGCGCAATATGTGTAGGGAAATTGAGGTTCATGCAGACAGATATGAGTCAAGAGATTTGTATCATAAGATCCGCCTCATTACGAAAACGCTACCGTCTAAGACTTGGGCCATAGAAGATCAGAATGGTCAAGTAGTCACTGAACTGGATAAAATTTCGAAAGTTTGGAGAAATTACTGTCAGTCCTTGTTTCAAGATCCTCAGTCGCAAAATTTTGTACCCACGGAGCCTGCTAGTGACATGCTTGAGCCGGATATTCTTGAGTCAGAAGTAAGAGCTGCTATCCAACACCTTAAGAATGGAAAAGCCACAGGGAAAGATGAGATCCCAATTGAAACTATACGAGCATTGGGAGAGCGGGGTGTTCATATCTTCCACACAATCTGCAACAAGATATGGCTCACAGGCAAATGGCCCCCTGAATGGGCCCACACAGTTTTCACTCCTCTTCATAAAAAGGGCTCGACGAAGATGTGTAGCAACTTTCGGCTTATTGCCCTGATAACACACGCTAGCAAAATAATGCTACACATCATAAACGAGCGATTAAAAGCATATCTGTCCAGAGAAATTGCGCCAGAACAAGCCGGATTTGTGAAAGGAAAAGGAACCCGTGAACAAATTTTCATCGTTCGTCAAATCATTGAGAAGGCTCGAGAATTCAACAAGCCGACATACATATGCTTTGTTGATTTCTCCAAAGCGTTTGACTCGGTGAAATGGCCAATGTTATGGAAAACACTACTGGACATGGGCACACCACAACACCTTGTGCACCTGCTACGGGAGCTCTACGAAGGGGGAACAGCTTCAGTGCGGACAGATGACCTCCTCTCAGATAGTTTCCATCCAAGTGCGGGTGTGCGACAGGGATGCATAATATCACCTCTACTATTTAACATCTACACCGAGCTTTTAATGCGAATCACTCTCGAAGACTGGACTGATGGTGTGGTGATTGGTGGCTACAAAATCGCGAACTTGCGGTATGCAGATGACACCACTTTATTTGCGAGTAATGCTAGCCTTATGGAGGAATTATTTCTCAAAATGGAGCGCGTAAGCCTTACGTTTGGATTAAAAATAAACCGATCTAAGACCAAGTTTATGATCGTGGACCGCGTCAACGACAATTCGCCCGAAGTGACACAGATTGCGAACTGCGACGTAGTCCAGACCTACGTATATCTCGGGGCTTTAATCTCAAACAACGGCGGCTGCGTAGATGAAGTGAAACGACGTATGGCTATAACCAGAACTGCGACGGAGAAGTTGAAGAAAGTATGGAGGAATCGCAACATTACCAAAGCCACCAAAGTCAGGCTCATGCGAACACTTGTGTTCCCTATATTTCTATACGCGGCAGAGACATGGACAGTGCGCGAGTTGGAAAAAGGGAAGATAAACGCTCTGGAGATGTGGTGCTGGAGGAAAATGCTCGGGATTTCATGGACGGAGTTCCGCACCAATGTGTCCATACTCCAGGAGCTCGGCATCACGCAACGTTTGTCGGCCGTAGTACAGTCGCGTATACTACAGTACTTTGGACATGTCTCTAGGCGGGACAACGACTCCATGGAACGGCTGGTCGTGCAAGGAAAGGTGGAAGGGGTTAGATCACGCGGCAGGTCACCTATTCGCTGGACTGACCAAATAAAATCCGCAATGGGAGGCCGCGTATCTGACTGCACCAGACAGTCTGCCAACAGGGAGAGATGGCGGGAGATCGTGCGAAGAACCGTGTCCGCCTCTACCACCGATGTGGACGCCTCAACGTGACCACGACCGCTCTGACAAGAGCGTAACGACGAAGAAGAAGACGTCGTCAGGACGGTAATGCGGAGGCTCCTGAAATGTATGACTATTTATAGTGATTTGGTTATTCTCATGTACAGTTACGAGCATAAATATTTTGAACAGAAACGAATCATGAAATCAGATATTATTGCTAAACTGTCCATGATAATTATATTGCCTGTACAATTGCGAGCAATAACAGTTTAGAGTTAACGAGATGGTAGGTCTTACAAAATGTAGGTGAAGTTTAGTCTCGGCGCAACATGCATTTTTGATTTTCCATGGCTCTCGTGTACTAGTGACCTTATATTTTGGCAACACGCTAATGCTAAACACCATTAGCCTGGCAAGTAGTACACGGAGAGCGACACTGGAACGCTGACAGTTAGCCGCGTTCCGTTATCCAACGAGCTACACATAAAGTTGCAGTATAACGACTCAGAATGCGGATGAAAGTATAGAACGTGTAAAAGCCTTATCTATCATCGCACGTGATAAAAAGTATCATTAAATTGTTGGGTTCCAAGATTTAAGCGACACTTGGTCGATATAACCGTTTCTTTGAAGGTCATTGAAGAGGAATTACCTAACTTTATCGAAATAATTCAGAAATATTGTAAAGGATGAATCGCACTCCAATAGTAGAATATCGTTGAAAAAGATGGTGATCTATCTGAGGTAGGTAGATGGGAAATTTGGTTTTTACAGAAGATTTGAGACACAAACAAAGGTACCCTAGGGCTTAGAGGATTGAGGGCAGGAGATGAATAGAATATCAGGAATTACAATAAAATGCAATGGCAAGTTTAATTTACTATAGCAATTATAAAATACTAAGTGGGGTGATTGGGAATTTCAAAGTTCAGTACCAAACAACAACTAAGCAACTACATTTGACATTAGTATTAGAATGTATAGATATAAGACCTTAAAAAACATTCAAGCAAGTCACTACAGAATAAGAAATATTACACTATTACGGGATTTTTTATTATTACTTTACTGCAGAATAAAAGGTAGCATAATTTATGCATCATCCACCTCCTAAGTCCAGATTCACACGGATCCAGCTAGCTGCATCGCAAGACCGCAAGCTGCACCGGTACTCGGGTATCACCGTTTGACTGCACAATTCCGCTTGATAACGTCAATTTGTGTAGCACGCACATACCGGTAACATCTGCCATTCCTGGGCTAAAACGGCCGCTCAAGCAATATTGCAAATGCAATTCATTTCTATAATTTACAGCAGTTTATAGTGTAATTTATCTCAATTGGAAATTCATTGACTAAAATGATTACATTTTCACCAAAAAATATTAAAAAAACATTTTGTTCTGCTGTAAATTCGAGATATAAATTGCATAGCAAGAAGAAATCGCTGTAGCGCCTAAATTCTTTATACTTTTTTTTTGTTATCTTTGTTTTCATTAATGTATTTTTCTGTTGTGTAAACAATAAAGAATTTTTATATTGTATTGTATAGCACTATTGCTCGAGCGGCCGTTTAGCCCCCCTGAGCTAATAAACAAAACTTGTTTCATAGCTCCGCCTGCAGGATTTCCAGGTAATTACAGTCTATATAACTAAAATTAATAAAGAAACCCCCGAAACTCACTAGAAAATTGGTGATAAATTTTCAAACGGCTGAGCGGATTTTTTTCAAAAAAAACCTAGCTATAAGAACACAATCGATTAAGTCACCTTTAAAAAAAAAATCAAAATCGTTCCATCTGTGCAGGAGCTGTGAAGCCATAGACAGACACAACCACACACACACCTTAATATCTATCTATGTTTGAACCCGCTAATCTCTGTATCTACCAGTCGGATTCTAAAAAATCTTTCACTAATTAGCATTCTAATTAGGAAGCTACATTAGCGTGGGTGGAACCGCGGGGAACAGTAGTCTACTATATAAAAGGAAAGCGTGACTGACTGCAATAAATGATCTATCAACGCATAGCTCAAAACACAGGACGGATCGGGCTGAAACTCCATACTTTCTCAAATTAGATAACAAAAGATAGTAGACTGGTCGATGAAATGCCACCCGAAACGTATTATAAAAAAACGTATCCACTGCTTGCATTTCATATAGAAGAATACCTACATAATAATATGATGAACGCTTATTAGCACACTTTTTTGCATTTATGCAATCGTGAAAAAATGCTAATTGAACGCTACGTTCAGTTGCAAAATTGGCGATTCTGAAAAAGCGTTTAGATAACATGTACATTGTACAAACATAACATAATAGAGAATGGAGCAATGTGTGTAGAAAATGGTTCATTTATGCAGATATACCTGCCTACATCCACCTGACAGAATTGCAAAGGTTTTCAGCAGATTAGAGATTCAGTTTATATGAAATATTTTCGCACCTTACAATAAATCAATAAAAATAATCATGATCCCCTCAACATAACAGAGGTCGCTACACTTAAATGAAATCATGAATTCTACGTATGTGATTAGGTGTGGACCACTTAGCGTTATAATTTTACGTTGGTCTTTTCAAAACATTTACCTACTAAACGAATAGAATTAATGGTTCCGCGGGGCAGCGTTGTGAATTTTCTATTTATAGTTGGATTTGTTTTTTTTTATTTAAGTAGATTTAGATTTAATTCATTTATAATTTTTATTCGTTCTAATTAAAAATCATCCCATTTTTAACTATTAATAATTTTATGGGTTTTATTTTTTTGCGTCGAACCCTTATTCTAGCCTAAGTTACTTCTAATAACATAAGCTAACTGCCAGTGAAAGTCGCAAAATCGGTCTAGCCGTTTCGGAGTTTAAGCACCGGGATCAAATAGACATATAGACGCAAACAGACAAAAACTTTATAAATTGTTTTTTTGTACCAGTCAAACCTGTTATTTTGACATTACAAACACGGTAGTAAAAAATAATTTCATTTCATTTTATTTATTTGTACAGATGTCACTTACATCCAATAGGTGTCTAATACGAACTGTAACGACCTCGCGTCAGAGCGTAAGTTTGACGTAACCAGCCATGAGCAATCGAGACAGATCACATGTGAATCCGGTGGAACGCTTTCACTCTCGCGCCACCTTTCGTACGATTCTTATCTAACTAACTGTTGTGGTGATGGGCAGAGGCGGGAAAATGTTAATTGTTGCACACCGTGTTAATTGTTCTTTACTTACTACACTTGAGAGTAGACGTAAGTAGATGTTTAAAAAAAGTCGTATTTCAAAAAGTTTGTGTCAATAAAAATCATAAATAAATAAAAAATTAAGACAAATAAATTACAAATGGACAAGTTGTCCCAAATCGCTGCTCTGTGTAAACGTTCCAAGAAGGCTGGCGGCATGTATTTTAGCAGACACTTAGTATCAGTTATTAAAAAGAAAGTAATCAAATAATTTTAATACATTAGCCTTCTCAATGGTACTGACGTCGAATGCCGAGACGAAGGTTGCCGTTACGAATCCTACAATGAGCTTGTGCTTTCGGTGAAGGAAAATATCGTGAGGAAACTAAACTCAAGTTTTCATCAGTCGCCAGGCACCTTCCGGTGTGTTCCGACCTACATTACGCGCGGTGTGTAAATTATAGGGATGCAAACTGGAAGGAAACAGTCTACCGCTAACTGTGAGCTTAATGAGGAGCCTTATACTCCTAAAGTACTAGCTGTTCCCCGCGGCTTCACTCGCGTTCCCGGGATAAAAAGTACCCTATAACTTTCGGGGATAATGTAGCTTCCGATTAGTGAAATAATTTTTCGAATCGGACCAGTAAGAGATTAGCGCGTTCAAACAAACAAACTCTTCAGCTTTATTAATAGTATAGATAAATAGATATTTTCAAAAACAAGTAGGTAAGTATTACATGTATTCTGTGGTATTACAAGGATGTTGAGGGATTGTTAATGTGGATGGACGCGTAATATTAATAAGGCTTTTCATATTTAGCCGCCTGAAAATTGTAAATGTAAAAAAATACAAATTGTTCCAGATTGCTATCATCATTCCAACCATCTAAATAAATATATCATCATATATCTTCACCGCTGAGGTACCCGCAGCCTCCATAATTAACGAAGGCGATTAAGGCCATAGTCTACAATAAAACATTTCTTTGGGTGATTGGACTGGAATTGTGATTGTGCAATAAAAAATATTTTGCGCAATAATAGCCCGAGTGAGAAGACTCTGAGTAATTTAAGAAATACTAAAAGTTCATTTAAAACCAGTATCCAAAAAGAGATCACAAATTCTTCAGTTATTTTTATACTACTGTTAAAAAAGAAAATGGTCTCACATAAACATACTTTTGTAAAGACTGTTATTTTTACTATGTGATAAATTGTTGTTGTTGTTTTATATGTGACTAGCTTTTGCCTGCGACTTCGTCCGCATTTTCGTCGTTTTTCGTAAAAAAGTAGCATATGGCCTTCCTCAGGGTTCAGTGGTTTTGATTTGACAGACAAATTAACTTTCGTATTTTAGTAGGGAAATATAATATGTCAATCCACAATACTGTTAAAAATATCGCAATAAGGAACCGCAGAATATTATTATTAATAGCTGTGCCCCGAGACCATCAGCGTGTAACTCCTTGTATGTTATTATGTTAATGTACTGGTAATATTGTTTAGATCACTTTCACATAAGGCTTAAGTACATATAGAATGAAAATACGGCACGTGATCATAAAGATTTCTAGAACTGCTAACCCGGGAAAGAGTGACATATAACTGACCATGTGAAAAACGTAAGAGTAAACAAAAATAATCAGAATGCTCCGAACTGCTAAGCTATCAGGAGTTACACGTGTTATTGTGAGTCAACCATAAAAGATAGACATATACTGTTGCGGGATATTTTTTAGACAACTTTATGTAGAATATTTCCGTCATTCATGATTTCTATGTAACTTTAACCATTAAGGCCGCACACGCGACGGAAGCTTAAAAAATGCAGTAACTTCTCCCGTTTTCCCAACATTTCCCTTCCCTCACTACTCTTCTCCTATTGATTGTAGCGTGATGAAAAGTATACTATAACCTGCCCAGGAGTATGAAGAATAATTATACCAAGTTTCGTTAAAATCCGTCGAGTAGTTTTTGTTTCTATAAGGAACATACAGACAGACAGACAAACATTTTACTGATTGCATTTTTGGCATCAGTATCGATCACTAATCACCCCCTGATAGTTATTTTGAAAATATATTTCATGTACAGAATTGACCTCTCTACAGATTTATTATAAGTATAGATAAACGTTGTGATAAACTCATTCAGAATTCTCAAAAAATTGTGTGTGGCCACATGTGTGAGGAGGACAAAAGTAAAAGGGTTTGGAAGTATAATGCCTATTTTGTATCGATTAAAAACTTGAATAGTAAGTCAGGACTTTTTTATCCGTCGTGAGTTATTTTGGTGCCGATTCTGTTGTTTACGAACTTAACTAATATTAGATAAGTCACCTCTCTTTCATTTTAACCTTATTGAAAAAAGATAGAACATTTTTAATGCTGTCAGTTTAATCCATACCGTCGTAATGTACGGGTAAATATTCGTGACCAATAAAGATCGCGCTTAAATTCACGTTGAAATGTGTGATCGGATTAAACTGACAGGACTAAAATATCTTGCATCCCTTTCTTATATTTACTATTAGAAAGAGATATAGAGAGATTAAATTTATTTAGTTCGTAAACAACAGAATCGGCAACATTATATCTTTATAGTTATTCTCTAACGTTTCAAGAAGGAGGCCTCCAGAATATCTCTCTAGGCATGGTTCCCAACAGGTTGGCTCTGGGTGGCCAACCTAATATGCGTTGGCGGATATGTATTGGATTATAACGTAGTAGCAAATCGGCGAAATCAAAACAATTTCTAATAAACCTACTAAATATCATTATAATTTATAAAAAAACGTGAGTGTGTTTGTTACTTCTTCACGCTCAAACGGTTGTACCAATTTTGATGAAGTAAGTATTTATTTTTCGAACGACACACGTGGAAATAGGTACACTAAGTTACTATGAGTCACAAATCAAGTGAACTCCACATTTCGTATTGGTACCGTTCCGCTAACTCACATACATTCAATCTACAGTCTTATCACGTATCGAATGTGGTAGGCCACTCCAGATAGCTGGTCCTGTTTAATTACGGCTCTTACACCTTGGTGATATAGTCTCTTATTGTGTGACAGTATCGGGGCAACATTATGGGATCAGTTGATATGGGCATGGCGTGCCGGTCGACCCCTTGTGCCTGTGACCTATAGAACATTCACTTCTGAATTGGTGAAAGTCAGGATAGGTTTGAAAATAGAACTCGTATAATAGTGGCTAAAACAGTCAAGTTAATTTAGATCTTTGTTGCTTTAATTAGTACCTACTAAATTAAGTGGTTTTATAAATTTTTAATTAAGTTGAAGATCCTTCTATTTTCTTTTACTTGACATTCGATTTTTGTTTTAATATTAGTTTTACCGCGATAAAAAGCCTATGTTTGTCTCTATGCCATAAGGCAGCCGTTGAGACGACAAGAATTAACAGACTCACGTTTTATAATACATATTAGATTAGTCCCCGCGTTTTACCCGTATTAAAAGAAAAAAAAAATCAAAAGTAACCCAGTAACACTCCGGCTTAACTCTCTACGCTAAAAATCAAGTCTATTCCTTGTTTCGTTGCTGCGTGAAAGAATACAAACCAACAGACACGCACTTTCAGAGTTCATAATATTAGCAAAGATGATATGATGATTATTAATAGATTCGTTCTAAGAGATACTTCGATCAACAATATCAAGATACAATAAGGTTTACCAAACGAAGGGAAATTAAAAGTTGCTCAAGCATCGAATATTGTTTCGGAAACACGACACAACTACGGTAGGTTAATGGTTAAATGTCAACAATATCTTACACATATTTAACTAATGAAACAATGAAACGCAATCGCAATCAGCTTCGTTTGACATTTGAAGGCAATTGTCTTGTGTCAAATTCATGCAACAATTATAATTTCTACATTTTAAATTCCTTATTACAAAATAAGATGCAAGGTGCGTTTTACTTTTATTGTCATTACAAAACATTTGAATTAATTCAAACTCAAAACTCCTATATTCAGTTTAGGCCCTAATAAGGCACTTATGAACGTCAGGAGTTACAATACAATTTACTCTACCATCGGTTCGAAATTAAATGGTAATTGTGGGGACAAAAGTTATTTCGATTTTGTCTAACATAATTATCTAAATTTTATTTTACTTAGGGCTTATTCAACAACTTCATAAAGCATTTATCCACGTGGTAAATACGGCTATGTGACAGTTTTTTTTTATAGAGAATCTGTCAAAACATCTCTGAAGGACAGAGAGAAAAGAGCTGTCAATTCGTGAAACAACGCGGAAATTGTTAGCGATGGTTCCATCTTTAACATTTAGTATACGCTATGACTTATGAGATCACGATACCGGTACGGTAATACTTAACAGCTATATTTCACAATTCTTGAAGGTAAAGCTCACTGGACCCTTTTCTAGGGCACCTCTACCGTTACATGGCCGTGACCGTGTCGATGAACGATGACTTGTGTTTTGACGGCCTTTACTCAAACCAATAAATATGCATTTGAATAACCAATTCTCAATCAATAATGACCACTATATCGGTGGTTATAGGGTCAGTTCTATTAAACTTAACGTCAAAAGTTTTGTGAATGAGGATCACATAATACTCATGTCGTGACTTGTGACGTAACGTCTGTGACAGCCCTAATGTAGGTCGTCGTATTCCGTTAGCGAGTCTTTAATGAAGATAAAATTAGGAAATATGATCTCTATGTTCGTGACATAGAATCGAAAAATACAATTGTGGTAACTCCAGACGAAAAGTGGTCATTCATTAAGTATGCTCTTTGCATACACTGGGCATATAAAGTGTTTAAAATGTTCAACTCATTAGAATACAATGAAAAATAAAGCTTTTTCACGGGAGTCCAATTAAATATGGTTAATAACAATGATAAGTATTAAACTTACATAACAGTTCCAATCCCGTTGGAACTTCTTAATATAGGTAAAAAATAGACGGCAAAAAATGTTTTCTTTATTTATTGGATAAAATTGTTAAATGGATATTGAATTCTCGTATAAAATACTTACCATTTTTATCAGCTTTTTTAAAACATTTTATTTGGTAGTAGGTATTTTTTTTTAAATATTCTAAAGCTGTTATTTTGACATTACAAACAGACACTTCTATTTTATTTAATGTACTTATTCGAGATCTAAGCAGCATAAATTTTATTTTCAAAATCTTGTTAGATTCTCTATCGCAGTTCCTGAAGTCACCAAAGAAAATAGGAAACAAATAATACAGGTATTCTAACATTGTACAAGTATAACTACAGATTATGGAGACAAAGACAATTTTTAGATTCGAATACATTCTAAGCAGAAATTCCCAAACAAGTTTATCGTAGGGCAACAGGCAATTTCCGAAGCTAAACTTGGAGAGAATAAGCGTTTATGTTAATCCACGAACTAGACTTAGACCATGTTCCGTTAGCATTGCTAGTACCTAATAGCTTGTAACAAGAAGGAAGGGACGGAACCGTTATTTGTGGCCGTTGTAACTTGAGAAAATTGCGGGGTCTAGTCTTTAGAGGTACCTACACTTTACCTAAGTTAAAGTAGGAACAGTTTATAGGTACTTGCGAGTGCAGTAAAATAAACGCTACTCTACCAACGTCGAAATCTCTGAAGATTAGTAGTTACCCATCTGTGTAGGTTTGGTCATGTTAGCTCCGATACACTCTACTCTGTTTTCAGTTTATTTCTACCTAGCGACCAGCCGCGGCTTCGCACGGCTTTTCTGTACTATAATTGTGTGTATTATACATAATAAACCTTCTTCCTGAATCACTATATTTATTGATGAAACCTGCATTCAAATACCTTGAGTAGTTTAAAAGATCTAAGCGAACAGACATCATACGCCCACAAAGAAGGCCAGTGGTTAATGGGCGGATACTACCAAAAGTACTGCTATGCTATTACCTACGCTGCAGGGGACAGACTCCTTCTTTTCTTTACGAGTTTATCATCTGCATTAATTAGAATCCTTCGTTGTAGTTAATTAATTTAATATCAATATCAACTTCACTGCTCGACGGTGTTATAAACGTGGGAATGAAAGCGCAAACTCCGAACAAAGAATAATGCAAAGTGCTTACAGTGCTTGTGTTGTGCAATTGCTCGTGAACTTGGTATAAAAAGCTCTAGTAATACTAGAATCGTGATTCTGACTGTAATGAGATGATATGTCACTATTCATTGTAGTTTTAAATTTGGTACATTAATTTCGGGGCTATTCCCAAACATTTGGATCTAGTTATTCGTAATATAATTTATCATTTCAAAAGAACTAGGTAGGTACTTTATGTAAGCATGTTCTTTTCATGCTTGAATTATTTATTATACCTAATTATAACTTAAACTCATTGACAAGTATATTCATCATTTTTAGGGTTCCGTACCTCAGGAGGAAAAAAAGAATCACTGTCTGTCTGTGTCAAGACCTTTTCCTAGGAACGCGTGGAGTTATCAATCTGAAATTAATATTATGCAGCAACAATTAATTTAGTTTGCCAACTCTCAGTACCTAGATAAATCAGAATCTACTATTAGGGTAGGTACCTATTTCCCGTTGACAATAGATATAATCTTGAAAGCCAAAAAGCAAGGTCTCATAGTGTAAACTAAAGGAATACATCTGAAAATCAATAATTTGTACAAAACCTATATTTGCAGTTGAAGAATTTATTGTGACGTAAGAAGGTATGTATATCAATGTTTCTCCAATAATCCAACTTATCTGTACGGAATGCTCGTTTCGCGAGTCAGACTCGCTCACACTTATCTGCTTTTTTCTATCGATAGATGCCAGAGTAATGAATAGGTAGGTCTACTCGTTCTAGAGCTATAACGAATCTCCCGTGACTTGACAGAGTAATATGTTAATTTCAATGGTTCCCATGCCTACTTAATTCTACTGAGTGTAAAATAATGACCATGTACTGAACTATGAAGTTCACATAGGAAGAATAACTATTAATTATTACTTCCACTTAACAGCTAAGAATTCCTCGCAGGCAAGACAAAGTGCCAAGCATAGTCCACTTGTTAGCAGTTCCCAGAGATGTACAAAATACTTTTCAAAAAGTATTTAAATACAAAATGCAAATACTTTTTTAATATAGTATTTCAAATGCAAGATACAAAATACTTTTGCCTTTTGTATTTAAATACAAAATATGTATTTTCAAAATACTTTATTGAAATAAAATACTTTATGGTAATATTACTGCAGTCATCCATAAAAAGTCTCCTTTTCGCCTTCTAGGCTCCAAATGGCTTCAGCTATGGGCTTAGATGTGCGAATATACTCAATCAAAAACTGTACTTCCATCTCTTTTAAGACGGCCAATCCTAGTTTTCTCAGAACTTCATTGATGGTTTCTTGGACTTTCAGGATATCAATTATATATTATATTTATATTACATACTTGCCACAATGCCCACAATGACATCTTTTTTGTAGTGCTGTTTACGTACCGGTTTTTTATAAATATATTTTTCTATATCTGTATTTTTATTTGTCATTTATACATTTATACATTCATAATCACTTAAATACGAATCGTTAAAATAACGTATTATTGCCTACACGGCATATTGTTTAAATACAATTTGTTTTTGCATTTTTTTTAAAGACATTTCGAGCGAACAGCACAGAAATAATGAAATAGCTGCCAATACTGCAAAACGTAACAGTGACTTTGAGGATTGTCAAGAGGGGTCCCTCATATATTATTGGTCAGGTTTTATATGCGTTTTGTTTCATCTGTCATTTTGTGCATAGACTTTCAAAGCTGCTGCGCCACTAGTGGCCATTTTTTGTTTTTACTGAATCGCGGAATGCTTTAGAAAAATGAAGCTAAGAATAAAAAAGTATTTTGTATTTTACAAACCATTTTATAAATACAAAATACGTCTCCAATAGTATTTCAAATAAAATACAAAATACTTTTTAAAAAAAGTACTTAAGTACAAAATCCAAAATACGTATTTTGTATTTGTATTTTAAATACAAGTATTTCAAATATGTCACAACTCTGGCAGTTCCTTAGTAAACAGGTACAAAACAAACATTCCGACACGGAAACCTGTGTTCTTATTTACCGACTAACTGTATTCCAATTCGATACCCGAACAGCTATTAAATCTTTATGGGAAAGTCGTTGATCTACGATTGTGAAAAATTGATGCTGTATGTTAAAAATACTGAGTTTGCAATTTTTGTAACTTTAATAATATTTTTATTCTTTCAGTTTAATGTCGTCTTTTGCTACTTGCTTGAGGCCCTTTGACTTCACTTTGATATCAAATATGCTTTGTTTTCAACTATAGTATCTAAGGATACTATGTTCCGTTAGTCTCGCGGAAGATCGCACTCAAAGTTAATTTGATACCGGTATGCCGCTCCGTGGCAATATTGTACATGAGGTGATTCAATAGGTACATTCGCATACAATGATTCTTATGGGGTTTTAGTCATTTAGACCCACTTTGAAAGACCCGCTGGGTATTTTATTACAAAATATTGGCGGCTTTTTTTTATTAATAAAATTGGTGAAACAAAAGAGGTATGTTACCTACCCTATTTATTTGACGGAATGAAAATAATATCGCCGAAAATGGTACATGAAAAGATTTTTCAAAAACTTTTGTTTTTGAAAAATCCATACCTTTATATTAAACGTAGGCATAAGTGAATTTTAAAATGTATAGAACTTAACCTAAATGGAAAATGAATCGGGCAACTAGATCTTCACTTGAATCTGATAATACTCATAGCATATTCTGCTTATTCATTACTTAGATAAGAAATCTAGACTATTTATAGATCATCATGGACCTTTTTTTATTGTAGGTACGTTTTTTTTAATAGACTAGAATTTTTCCCTTATACGCGGTAAATTTTTTGTAATTTTATTTAAGAACTACCTATTTGAAATCTTTCCTACAAATTCAATGAAGGCTAGGATTAGGATATCCTCCGGTATCGGAAAAGGACGTTTGGTCCTGGCTTCCATCATGAATCATGATGCTCTTTCCGCTCAATGACCGACAGACCTAGGTCTTATCTTGGTCTTAACCAATACATTGAATACATTACATTACGTCTCATATTATCTCGTTGATAATCTTATGTTTTTACCTATCATGACTTATCTGATGCAATAGATTACCATATTCCAGATTCAATCATCCGTCATGACAAGTATAGGTACCTATGAAAAAAAATGTATAGCTGAGAATGTGACGATTTCCTTTCAGAAATTTCTCTATTCTCTGCACCTTTCACATCAGATATATTAACTCAGTCAATAAAAGGCTATTAAACTTACCTGTGATCGTATGCGCATGTAGTATACACGCGGAAGAACCAGCTTTACTCGCAAAGCCTATTCATAGTCAAGTGCAATCAACCTGAACCTCATTGTTTTACCTAGGCACCGCTATATCTTGGCCTCCACCACCCTGCCATGATCATAACAAAACAGTAGAAGCAAGGGGATCTAGTGGTTTCACAAGGACCTCCATAAATTGGTCTTGTGATCGTTGGATGCACGAACGCAGATAGTAAATAAATCGGGGCGAAAGCTTTATGCTCACCTTACATTAATAGCTTATTGAATTGATCGCACGATAAATATTTATTTATGTACTTTGTTGCGGTTTTGAACGGAATGCGTTCAGTTCAGCTGTCACTATGTTATGTAAAGTTATGGACTTTATTTCCATTATTTTATTTCAACTTGAACGGAATTTTTAGTAGTATTTTATGGCACTCGGTTTGCTGTAAACACAGGGCTTCTCCCAGGCGAGACTCCCATCACAAAGAGACCACGGTTAGTACCTACTTAGCTACACAATGGGTACTTGGGTGTGCAGATTTTCCTGGACTGTTACGAGATAAGTTGAATGTTTGCTAATATCAAATATATACATACACTCGGACAGGGACTCGCCAAATTATGTTTGCTTTGAAGTTGCTTCTATAATACTTACGTATTGTAATAGTTACCACGTAAATTATACTTGAAAAAGAGACGCTATTTCTAAAGTGCGGGGTATATAGATTGGTACTTAACTACTATCAGTTTCTCAGTTATTAACTTTTTATCCAAGCCATGACACAATCTGACACAAAACATGGGACAATTTATATTACTTAGTACAGTAAGCAAAAAGCGCCATGGTGCATGTGGTCCATATGGGTCCAATGTCGCATGCCATGCGATGCTAGTGCCGCATACCGCATGCATGCCTCCAAGCTGGCTAATGGGATCACCGTTATGCCAAGCGGGAGTGGTGCATTTCGCTTCACTTCTGGGAAACACGATGCGCTTCAGTGGCTGCCATATTTTTTCTCACAAGGTTCTTATAGCTTGAATAATCATATTTTTTGGTCGACAATGTTAAGCTTTCAGAACCATTGTACCTACTTTAGTAGGCAGTTTTTGATGGACAAAGAATAAAATAACAAACAAACTCCACAAGATTGCTTTAGTGAATAATATATTGCCATATTGCCAAAGATCCCGAATGCACATAAAGTTTTTTAAGCTTATTTATTTACTAATTAAGATTCTGTTACTTAATACCTACACTTATTTGTACTAGGTACTCCATTAACCTACACTGTAGGTTGCGAACCACGACGATTGTGAAGTTTTGGAGACATTACGGAGTCGAGCGAGACATATGTAGTTTATTTTTCAAGGTGCGATCAATGGAATCCTAAGACATGAAAAACTAAAACGGAATTCTGAGTGATGGGTGTTTTTTTACTGCAGTGCTAGGTCTCGTGCAAAAATCTAATCTTTAATAGATTTACAAGGAAACTTACAAAACATTGTAAAGAAAATATTGACGTAAAAGCTTCTACTAAGAAGGGTGTGAATTGGCAACCATATTCCGTTCGCCAACCTTTTGCACCTACGCGCAATGCTACGCGACACTGATTGTTTTTTTTTTTAATTTGGTTGGTAAGTAAGTATATCTACTAAAGATATTCAGACACTGTGAATGAAACACGCAACGGCACAACATGATAAGTGTGATTACAGAACGATCACAATTAAACAACAGAAAATAGGATGCAAATGATGCCGTCCTCTTTACTTCCAACCTTGTCTCATCAGCCACACGCAACCAGTATTAAAAATCAAAGGATTTTGAATACTATCCACGTTGATATAAGATTATCATAATAACAAGTTGTGTGTGCGGTCGATTGTGCAATGCAACACGCGAAAGTGTGCATTCAAGCGATACTGATGTTGAACGACCTATCTCCATTTCAATGGCATATTGTATGCTGTCAGAAAATATACAAATTAAAAACAAAACGCTGAAACACGGGTCAAATCACACAATGCCTAGAAGGGAACTGGCTCTCAAGTGCAACAGTAAGAACATACCGGAAAGTGCTAGGCGACAGATTTTCAACTTGAGGGCCAGCCAGGCTGGTACTACAAAGTTCCCTACCACCGCTATGGTTTCCTCACGATGTTTTCCTTCACCGAAAGCTCAACCCCCTTGTAGGATTCGAACCCGTCGTCTCGGCATTCGACGTCCACCTACTGAGCTATCATCGCCTTACACTTTTACTAACTATGTATAGGCATTTTTTTTTACTTACAAACCAATTATATAATATAGATTACATGAACATAAGCATACTATTATGAATCATTTGATGAATAATTTGCATACTCATTAGTTCGGAAGTCATCATTAAGTATTCTTCTTACGTGTTGCTCCGAACTACTTAATTTAGTTACATTACATTTCTTCCGCAATGAATTGAATGCAATGCAACAGTAGAGACCAAACTGTATTCCAAGTAGCCTACTTAGTACTTATTTATTTAAAAACAACAGAAAATTTAACGTAACAATATATTTAAATTCAAGGAGTTGTCTAGAAAGTGGAATTTAAAGCAGATTTTTAGTGTTTAAATAAAAGTTCACGTAATAATGCAAAATTAGTGCACAAGTAATTTTGCATATTATTGTTATTCAAAACTCTATTTGTAATAGTTCTTATTCTATTTTATCGTTTTTTTTTGTTAGTAGGTACCTAGTATTTCTAAATTAGTGAAACACGCGTAACAATTCTGGATTGCGCAAAAAATACCTACAAGTACACAATGATTTCCCAAAAAATGACTGAACGTAGTTGAATCACTGATGTAAACATTTGTTTCTTGGTTGTCCAATTGAAATTCCTATAAAGACGACCACATTCTGTTGTTTAATACCTAGGTTTAAGATATTCTCATTTCACTCGGAAGTAATTTTCTTGAGTATCAGCACGTACATTTATCAATATAATAGTGAATAAAATATGACTGGATAACGGTTGCCTGCAATGCTGGAACGAAAATAATAAATAGGCACGTTTTCAATGCAACTGTCGCCTGTCGTTCTAAAATCGTTAAGGTCTTTTAGACCCAAATTCAATACGATGTCCATTATACAATAGACAACTATGTATTGTTCTCTCTCTCTGTAAGTACCTGAATAATGAGATACAAATATTTGAATATGTAGATGTACGTCGAACCACTGTTATTGACGTTAGGTCCGTCTAAACAACGTCCCTGAACTCCTTTTAGACTACTGTGCAAAATTCGATGCGCGTAACGAAAAAAGTGAACGCAAGATTTCATCCCGATTAACATAAAATATTGCATTTGCAGACGGCCTTACATATGTTAACTATACGACTTTCAGTACATTGTTCAAGTTACTTAACAGAAGATTCGGCGTTTGACCCACTCACGTAATGTTTACTTATTTTGAACTATTGTTTAGTTAATACCACCTCATAGATCACTAAGTAGGTATACACACATGTCTATGGCGCATTGCGTAATATAGACAATGATGGGATTAACAATGGGGAAGGGTTGGATAGTATTTCGGTACAATAGCCGAAGCCCCGAAGGTGGTCGACATCGCCGGATCTTTTGCAAGCCATTATCGGTTCGTGCTACATCGTTTGACCCGATTACTTCACACGTTAGGTGCCCTAATTTAACGCTTGTTGGTTCAATTTGAGCAATTAATTTTCAGTAATCCTAAGTAGACTCGTTAATCTCAACACTGAATAAGTTCCACTCGGTGGTTCTGTTGTTGGTAGTAAATATATTTCAAGAGATGTTCGTGAAATTTTGCACGAACTAAAAAGTGTAGTGTGTTAAGTTTATCCAAAAAAGTTATAAATCAAAACACTTTCACAGAAATGGTAACTTTCAGAATAATGAGTGGTTTACGTCGTGGTAAACTTGAACGTGCAAAGTTTTTCGTATCTTCTCTAATGGATTAATTTCGCAACACAGCATTATCGTTAAGGAAACCACAACGTTATTATCTTTCGGAACAAATTATAGCTACTAGGTATATAAATTAGATTCGAAACAATGATTTCCTTTTTTATACACGCCGCTTTTGATGACAACAAAACTACCTATTAGAGACCTAACTACAGGCGAATTTTTAGCGTATCCCGTTTTCAAAAATAAAATCTTTTGAAAGCTATCACAAAATAGTGATTATTTATGAAGTTTTAATGTAAAAAATTGTGCGGCAAAGTCAAGGGATCAAGCAGTAAGATATAATATCTACTTATTTCAAATTATTTATCTAACTCATTATCAAAGTAATCCAATAGGCGGATGACATATTCTCTCATCATTATTGACCCAAGAAAAATGAACATTAATTAACGAACATTACACATTTCTTTATGAGCTGTTATTATAACCTAACGACATGGCAGAGCTTATACACTCCAAACAATGACACCTCCGGAATACGGAAATCAAGACCAATTGAAATTTTGTAGCGGCACGTGAGTATATGTAATTGTATACGTAGAAGACATAGTTTAAAAACGTTCATTAGTATGTTAGCTATGTTTCCTGTTCCTGGTTTCCTGTATCTAGTGCCTGTGCCTTGCAGGCGTGGTGAATAATAAACCTGAACCATTACCCTCGCCGGCGGATCGGAACGAATAACTTACGTAGTTCAGAACTTATTAAATATCTTGATTTATGACGAAATTTCTATTGCTATTTGCAAGGTGGTCTATTAGCACGGCTTTGAAAATATAATAGCTCTAAAATGTGAATAAATTGCTTGACTAATTCCATACTAATTCATAGACATCGATCAGTCAGTCAGTAGATGATTATGAAACCTGGGGGAGGCGGGAAAATAATGTAATATCAAAAAAAGAGCCAAAGGACCTTTTTTCAACCGACTTAAAAAAAGGAATAATTTTTATTTTAATGTTTGCTCACGGATAACTTTATTGCTTATGAACCGATTTTAATTATTCTTTTTGCGTTGGGTTCTGTATAACTGTATAAGGTTGTCCCATATAAATATTGTCTTTGACGGAGGTTTTACTCTTTTTTTAACAGTCTATTATTTTACCTACCCACGAAGGTAAAATAATCACACTCGATAATGTAATTTTGCTATAATTTGTAAATAATAACCATTACCTAAAACTAGATACGTAGCTACATAATTAGTGTATTCGTTTCGTTATAGCAATAACATTTTAATACGTAATAGGGCCGAGATTTTAAATAATTCCGGGATTACATGAAAAAGTTAGCAGATCGAAATGGTGTTGACCGCAGCCGCTTCGCTGGTCAGTGGCCATGAACGTTTACTTGACGCCTATAGGTAGGAAGGAATCTTGTGGGAAGGTAATCGTACAGGTTTATTATTTAGGTACCTACCTACGTAGTAATTGTGTTGTGTATGGGTTTCTTAGCACGTAACGTACCTTAGCTGATTGATACTAACATAAAATCTCCAGAAATAAAAAAAAGTCTGAGTTCAAAACAAACCTATTGTATATTTGATAACAGAACTTAGAACAAGTAGATAGATAAGGAGGTCCTAAGTATATTATATAACTGGCCTGCTTGATAGGTTTCGAACGGATTTCGGAACCTACGAAAGCAAGTTTAATTAAATTCTCAATAAATTACGTTATATCAAGAGGTCGATGTCCTAAAGTTACCATTATAGGTAATTCAATCGGAACCAACATGACTTCACTTGACAAACAAATTACATTCGGCTTATTTGTATTTTGCACAATAACAATTCAATGAGCAATGAATTTTGATTTTATCTACACAATGTGAACTTTCAATGTTTGTGAAAAAATGCGCGCCAATTCGAATAACCATAGATATTTTTTTTCATGCAGAATAGAAGGCTTTTTGCCAATGATCAGTAAAGCGTGACCAATGGAAAATGAAAAACTTTAGATAGTTAAGTATTTTGGCTATTTCTTTTAAAGGGTAAGTAAGTAAGAACAAGACTTTCGCTTTATCTACAGTTAGTAAAGAAAGGTACCTTCTTAAATAATATTTTGGAAAAGTGTTTTTTTTTTTAATTGAAATAGGTACGATTTAGTTCATTGTACTTACAATTAGTTAGTAATTAATAAGTTTTTCTGATTAGGTGACAAAATATATCGGACTTTTATCAAGTTTATTAAAAAAAGTTTGAAAAAGATGTCACGATATTAAAAGACAGTGGCATTACCCTCCGCAGGGCCAATGCGGATTTTCCTGAAGATAATAATCAAAACTAGAATAACGAGTACTACACAAGCAGGATTTACAAAAAACCAGATGTCCTACTACAGAGCACTAGAATTTATAGCTTGTACAGATATAGAATGCTGGTATCCATGTAGGTTTTGCATCGTATTCCCGAAGGTGTATATACAAAATAAACGAATAAAGACCTATTGCAGTAATTTTTAAAAGTTAATTTTGATTATTAATATATGTTTCACCAATGTAGATACAACTATCAGATAAGTTCCTGGAGGGTTCAAATAGTAAACTTACACGCAATGTTCAAGGTACATATTACAGAAATCCTGTTTTACTTACCACTGCTAATTTAATAACTAAGTATCCTCTGCTGTCCCATGGACCTTCGATTGATCACACCACTATTTATGGAAAAAAATATTATTGACTGTATACAAAATCATCAGTGCACTATTTTTTAAAAGGCATAGACGTAATATTCCCGCGCGTATTTTTAATTGGATTTGGAATGCGGCGGCGG
Source organism: Tethea ocularis (assembly GCA_963555595.1). NCBI lineage: Eukaryota > Metazoa > Arthropoda > Insecta > Lepidoptera > Drepanidae > Tethea > Tethea ocularis. The sequence goes on along the minus strand of OY741972.1, from coordinate 3,332,873 downwards.
TTCCTCGTGCGACGCACCGCGCGCTCATCTATGAACTGAATGTTTTCTTTCTTCAAATTGGAACCCCACCGTCTTAACCGCCGTCCACAGAGTACATTTACGACCGACCACCTGTCAGTTTTATTAACGGGATACTCACGCGCACCTCCAATTTAAATTAGCCCTAGGATTCTAATTATAGGATGAATCTAGACGGATGATCATTAAAACTCAGTAATAAAAACGATTCATTTATTTCTTAACTACTGCACAAATAAGAATTTTATAACACAAACGTCAAGTCTTAACTTATTTTTATTTCGCTAAGGATAAGCCTACCTAGGTATAATATGTAATCTAAAAACATGTATCTATATGTATTTAGGTAAATTAATTTATTATTTTATCACGACATTTTATCGATAAAATCCCACTAGGTACGGAATCATTTTATTTTTGTCAGTGTTTTTTTTTAAGAGAACTTGATAACTTTATAGCTACTAAGTAATAAAATATTTATATTTTAAGTAATAACTTTTGTGTACCTACTGAGTAAAACTAAAAATACACATTTAATAAAAAAACAGTATAAACATATTTTTTCCTAAAGAGATCTACAAAGAGATATAAAGTTTTTGACCCAAAATACTTGTTGAAAGCCGTTCATTCTTACAAAAATCTTATCAATTATAATTAAATCATTACTTTTGCTACCACAAACTAATAATTTTCTGAAATTATGTTAAAAATATTACTTAGGACGCTTTTTTTTTTAAATTCACTGAGATTCATCTTTAGACGAATAAGTTATTTATTTTGACACATTTTGATTATTTTCAATATGTACTTACTTAAGTGTATATTATGCTATTCGCGATGTAACAATGTTATAACAAAACTGTGGAGAGCACATTTTTTTAATAAAGATTTAATTTACGGGTAATAAGGCGCAAAAAATATCAGGTAGAAACTCTACCCTAATACGAGCGCATCATCAATCTTCGTATTAAAAAAAACTGGTAATAAAATAGTTAACCGTGTTGTCTGAGTATTATTCATTTAAAACTAATAAGAAATGCTTGAATAATGATACAGTAGTTATATTGTATTTAGTAACTTAATTATTTTAATGGTATTTATTCTTATGAATGGATTAGTATCCGAAAATAATACAAAAAAAGTTGAGAGTAAATGAAATGATAAAAGACGGAAATTGACATTTTTAAATACATAAAAGCCTGTTCAGTAAACATATAAATGCCTTATAGCTAGGCAGGTGTGCAAGAGTCAAGCGCATCATTACCGTCGTCCTGCGTTATCAATATATAAAATCACTTGGGTAATGTTCGTATGAACAGGCTCTTACGCACATAAATCTGTAGAATGCGTTAATCTAAGCAAACGCGCTAAACGCCGCGTTTGACATCGTGTCGAGAGCGCAGCGTCGCCATTCACACGTCAACGGTCAACCGATGTGATTTTCAATTGACGGCTGACGGAATTCACTATGGAAAATAAATATTTAAATAAATTGCAGCAATTTCTCAATATTCAATGCATTATCCCACCACCTGCTGGTTTAGAAATAGACCCTATTCCACCTTATTATGTATGTTTTTAATCTGAAAGATTTACAGGACTGCTATCGGGAATTTTATCAGCATTACGGTACCTAAACGTATGAGAAGTTATATTTACACATTCACAGCTTCATATTACTTATATAAATTGATTAGATCGCCGAATTAACCGCACTGTACGCGCCGATTACACATATGCTGCTGCGAATGTGGCGAAACTAGGCCCTCAAGGATTTTGAGAAATACGAAGATTGATGTTTCAAATTTTGGACTGTTTTAATCGTTTTAACAATTTCGTTAGTTATTGCATACAATAAGAAATAGTGTGGCAAGGTAAATAATTTTGTATAGGATTTGAGATAAAATAATTGTGAAAATTAGCACACTATTAAAAAATACTTTTAAAATTTTGGCCCTAATTTAAAATAATACACCAAAAAGAATTCGCAATCAATATCAGTCGAAAACGGTTAAATTCGTTCGTTTTTATAAAGGCCGGCCCTTCAATATTTTCCTTTTAAATTACTTTAACGGATTTAAATTTCTTAGAAGTGTTTCCTCGAAAAGTTTTAACATACCTATCTATTATCGAAGTTTTTTTAACCATTAATTTTCCAATGTTTCTCAAAGGGGCCTTGATATACATAATCAGTCCTTTAAAAAATACTATAAATAGATATTTCGCATAAAATCCAGAGCACCGAATGATTTTGTTGAGCTTTAGGTATATATATTATTGTTAAAAAATAATTAACAAGGTGTGTACATACAAGCTTAAAGTATACATAAAGTGAGACAATAATAGGCACCTATATGAAAAGAAGAACATGCATAAGTTAAAGGGATAGGATGATATAGAAAATAACTAAAATTCAATGGTTTTTTTTCTCTCCTTAAAATGATCAGAAAACCAAATACTCGATTAAAACCTGCTCAATAAAATCACTCGGTACACGAAAAAAAAGAAAAAAAAATATGGAATTACGTCTCCTCAATGTTAGGGTTTTCTGAGAACAACTGATGATCGTTATAAGTGCGCAGGTATTTCTTGGTGGTGAGATACAGCATCAGGCCCCACTTCATCATCATGAACGACCAGACTAGCCTGATGATAATGCTTGTTCGAATCGGCAATATATCTGCAACAAAAATATTTCTGTAGACTGTCTATATTGCCTCGCTAACTGGGCAAATAGAAAAAAAAAACAAAGAAAATAAATGCAGCTGGGAACAACAAATCTGAAGATTTTGTTTTTTGGATTTAGAACAAGCATCCCCAAACTTTTTAGCCTTTGTTGAGCCATGGGGTCTTTCAATTTAAATGTCGTCGTGTCAATTCGTTCCGGTACCACACACGCCCGCAGCACTTCAACAACACTTCGTGTTTGGAACATAAATTGTATGGAAAAAGATGTAGGTAGGTGGAATAGGTAAGGAACTCCACTTCACTAAGAAATCTTATAATACACATCATAATTATGTAGAAAAATAGATGTGTCAATACGTAAATATATTCCTTATCGACATTAGTAACAAAATAGTAAAATGAACATACAATATCCAACCTATTTGACCTTAATAAATTATTGACTATCTTTGAAGAGCGTTTACACATGGCACCGTGCGTCGCCACCGTCGCAGTGCCGTCGTGGACCGGTATCAGACCTCTACACACGCGTGTGTAGAGGTCCATACAAATAAAAGGGTGATTACTGACAAGTGCAGCGGCACCGCGACGCGTGGTAATTGCTGCCGCTGCGGCGCCATATGTAAACGCCCTTAACAACAGACATTGTTTATTTAATTTTATAAGTCCAAACAATAATTTTATACATCTATGATAGGATATAATGCATCCAAATTGTGAATGTAATAAAGGTTCTAGAAAGGCATAATGAGAGAATGTATACTGATAGGAGCATCAGTTTTATTTATTATAATTGAAGTTTATTAAACTTTACCTAAAAACACATAACAAAATGTTAAATAAACACCTATAATTTAACACTATTTGATCACAAAGTTTATTAATGCTATATTTAAATGATGATCTCTAGATTAAGAAGTTGATAGAAAACAATATTAAGCATGCTGTACAACTAGTTTTTATGAGGTACCTAGGTTCCAAGGCACTAAAAAGCATAAAATAACTATGTAGGAACTCTAATCTGACTCATGTTTATAGTAATGTAATGGGTCTATTCGCGCATAGAATATTATCAAAATATAATTTTGACCAACCTCGACGTTTCGATCAAGTTGCATTGATCGTGGTCACGAATAGACCCGTTACATTACTATAAACATGAATTGTATTCGCTAGAGTTTAAAAAGTTCTAATCTGACTGTTTTAAAGTAATCGAGGAACATATATAAAAAATATTCTCGAGGAACATATATAAATCTGATGAATTGATAATCTCCTCCTTTTTGAAGTTGGTTAAAAATGTAATAAAAAAAGCTGTAAATACTAGCTAATTTCATCTATCATCAGCATCATTGTTCTGTTACTAATATTGATATACTTCTCTGACCTACTTACTACATAATTGAAGTTTGCAATTTTATAAAAGCAATTCCATTTTATAAATCATACTATGTAATAGGGTCAGTAACATTAACTAATATCTTATCAGCCCTAAAGTTATGGGACATCAAAGAGGAACATGTTGTATAGCAATAAGTAATCATGATATTCTGGGACATTCTTTCTTTACATACATCCATTTGATTTCAAAATATAGTAAAACTGATAATACTAACCAGCTTGATAATAAATCTCTAAGAATATGTAGAAGACCACCAGTGCAGTCCCAGAAACGAAGCCAACCATGCCAAAGTCCCCGATGTACTGCAAAGCCTTTCTTGAGAAGTTGGCATGCAAAGACTCCTTCAAGTAATGGCAGTGGAGCACCAAAGTCAGAGTTGCATGGATGCCTGAGGAATAACATTCAATAAAATTAATTTCTGTTACCAGGCACCTTATTAGGTAGTACATGTATATATATTGATGTCTATAGGTGTGTTTTGAAATTTGCACTTGAGAGCCAGTTGCCTTGCCTGACTTGATGTCTTAGCAACAATCTACTGAAATAGTATCAAAGTAAGTGTAATATATAAAATATTTTTTAAACAAAGAAAAATCAGGCAATGTTTGGTTTATAATGTTTTATCTCTATTTTTTTTATTATTGACCTTAAGTTATCACTATAATAATCATGTGACTAAGAATTCTCTATCAAGGATATAATAGAACAAACTTTTTGTTTTGTAGTTTTACAACAATAGGTATAGAATAGTTGTTTTTTTACTAGGAGTTATCACATGTTTGAATCATTATTCGTAGATGTTTATAACGTTTTAGAAAATCAAATTAACGTAAACAATACTTACCAGACATTAATGCCCACATTCCAGCCTCTATATTTGCATAAACTATGCAAAAACATATGAATGCTGATAATCCCAAAAGTGCTCCTAAACAACTTATCGCTATGTGAATTTTGGTACGTAACATTTTTATTACAAATCCAAATTCTTGGCTATAAAATTAGAACAACCACCGATCGTAATTAAGTGGAAACTATAAAAGAAAACAAAGAGTTTATGAGATCCAGTAAGTCGTAACGTAAATCCAGTCAAATGCAGACTAAAAACGAACTGTCAATGTCAAATAATGTCAATATAACTACTTTAAACAAATACATCAACAACAAACAAAACAACCAATGTTACCTGCCGTTCTAAAATTCAGTTTTGTGTGCAATACAGTATTGATAAAATCGTTTTTTTCTTATTATGACTCTTTTAGTCACTTCACTGGGTTTCATCAAAGCGTGCATTTGTATATTTTAAGGAGGTTTCATCCATAAAGAAAGTCCTATCACGGACTTATAAATCCCCTTTAGCTTTAGAGGCATCCGTGGGTTCCTGTAACCTGACGCCATTTCATCCAACGAGCTATATAGATCCTTGATGCACTGTTTATGGGGTTCTTCAAAAAGGGATGAGATTATTTTGTATGGTCGGCAACATCTCTTGGTAGTTTGTCAGGACAACAAGTGTGAAAACTCCGGATTTTGCAGCTTAAACCCGGACATGTAATTTGTTAAAGTTACTCAGTAAAATAAATTCTACTTTAGTATTCATTTTTGCAACCGGTAAACTTTAAAACCCGGATTACAAATGAAACCCAGCCCGGACGCCCTCTAAACTAGGACAAACCCGGACAGATGGCAACCCTACGCGCGAGTGATACCCCTGTGTTGCAAGCGTCTAAGCGGTAACCGCTTACCGCCAGGTAGGCCGTGTGCTTGCTACATCCCTTAGTTGCCTTATTAATATAAAAAATAATATCCATCGGTGTGTATGAATTATGTAAAAGATTTACGACTGAAATATCTTTAAATATCGTAATTGTGTTTGTCATACATTTTCAACAAAGCTGAAATGTTCATAGATTATTCTTATTTCTTCTTCAAATGTACACCTAATTTCTGCCACATTATTCTAGGTATGGTAGAAAGATTAGGTTTAGTAATAATAAAAAAACAAAATATTTTAAAACTCAATTTTATGAAACTGAGGGTATTTTTTTATTAAACTTTTAACACGACAACCACTTTGCCCGTTGCCCGTAACTTATATCTTGAATCCACAAGAAGTAAAAAAATGTTTCATCCTCTTCTCACATGGCGCAACTAAACATATAAAAGAGGATTGCCAGGGTTGTAAACAAATTGTCCATATCGAAAAGGTTGAATCAGTGTTAACTTCAATTAAAATACTAGCAACATTTAAACAATACTGACTGACCAACTATTATCTATTGTATTTTTTTAACAAGATTAAAGAATACAACATAAATTTATTTATACAAAAAAAAATGGCAGGCAACTTTTCGTTTTCATTTTTATACAATAAAGCGTTAACTTTTTTACATTTTGTATGAAAGACGAAAACGAAAAAAATATTGAAAAATTATTTATGTGCCAATTGATTCTTTGACATAGTCTCTTCAATACCCTAGAGTTACGGGTTATTAAAGAAACACCTTGTACCTATATTATGTCAGAGTAAGATGGTTGTAGAAAACGATCCGTGTCATATATGAATGGATTGAAAATTATATCACGGCTACAAATATCTTACTGCGATATACACATACAGGTAATAAAAATATTAACAAAATAATAACATAATAATTATCTTATCGCCTTTTCATAAATGAATAAAAATAGCAGTTTTGGTCTTGCTTTGATGACCATAATATAATATTTCTAATACATGAAGTTATCCAACTTTTCAAAAAATATTTTTTTTTTTACCAATCCTGCCATGATGATGATGAGATGAGAACTTTTGGTCGATGCCTGTATTATAATCTATGTCGCGAAATTGTAAACCATCGATACATTGTGAACTGCACCACAAAATAACGTATTAATTTTCGATAGTTCACAATCCATCCATGTGAAACCGTTAAATTATGAACTGGCATCACACTTGTGTGCGACCTTGAGCGCTGATTGGTCGAACGTCACGTACCTCGCGCCGCCATGGCAAAATTTTAAGAGCGATAATATTGTGAACCCTGTTGGTAAGTGCAGGTCCATTCACAATTTCACGGTTTGACATGACTCTAAATTGACAATCATAATGCGGTTAAATATACAAATACTTACTCAAAAGAAGTATCTATTCATTGATTGTTTTAAAATCAATTTGGAATGCTAAAATCATATTTTTTTTAAACTAACTTTCAGGGTGAAGAAGTCTTGGAACATTTTTCAAATGTAATTACATATATTTCTACAGTCAATCCTTTTTGGCACAAAATAATCAACTTCTAACAATAAAAACTTCAATCAAAGAATTAACAATCAATACTATATATACTAATAATCTATTTTATTGCACACATTTATATCCTTTTCCCATTTGTAACAAAAAAAAATTAAAAGTAAAATATCTTCAAGCTTTTAACAATTTTAAATAATTTGGTTTCATCTTACTTAACGTGGCTGAATCCAGTTCTGATATACGATGTATACGTAGATGGCTTTTCATGTTACACCTCTGAGCATACCCTCGGCCACACACTGGGCATTTGAATGGAGTCTCTCCAGTGTGGAGCCGCATGTGTTCCTTGAGGTAGTCTTCATGGAAGAAGCTGGAACCACAAACGCTGCAGACTGCTGGCCTTTGACCTGAAATAAATTTGTGTCAGTGCATTGATATTTTTTTTAGTAAATGTGAAGTACAATGATATTATTATTATTAAATTCTAACCTGTATGTACAGATCTTTCATGCACTATTACAGATTTGGGACATTTATAAGTTTTTTCACAAAATTTACATGAAAATATTTTCTTCGGTTTTAAGTCTTTTTCGTGTACAGTTCTGAAGTGACTTGATAACTCTCCTTTAAATACAAAAGCCTTTCCACAAGTGGAACAAATAAAATTTCTTATTTTCTCGTGTTTTCTTTTTATATGCCTATTTAAGTAATACTCAGAAGCACACACTCTCATACATTTTGGACATGTAACTGGTGCTTTAAAATGCACTTTTTTTCTATGTAAAGATAATTTATCTGCAGTTTTGAACACTTGTCCGCATAATTCACAAAGTTTTGAAGGGTTCACTTCCTTCAGTTTTGGTATTTTAATTTTCCCTTCCCTTTCTCTTTTAACAGATTGCTTTTGCTTTACTTGTAATGTTTGGTTTGATTTTAAGCTGAAAGGAATATTTAAGTATTTAGTAACATTCATAGAATTAAAAACTGTAACAATAAAGAGAGTACAAAAATAATATTACCACCATTTTTCTCCGTTCCATGCAAAGTCACCTTCTAATATAGAAGAGGCTATTCTATTAGTATTACTTATTGCACATTTTTTTTTCTTTCTCCGTTCTTTCTTTACTATTGTTTCTTTTTTTATTTTGGTTATTTTAAGTTTTAACGGCTTCACTAATTTGACAAGGTCCTCAGGCATACCATTGTAGTCTGAATCATCAAGCTCCCTTTTGATAGCCTTTACTTCTATTTCTGGTTCAGAGAATGTATTGTCACTAAAATAACTAATGTTTTTTTCTTTCTTTACAATAAACAAACTGTTTTGTAATATTTTACATGACTCTTTAAACTTATTTATGAAATTGCACACAGTGTCTAATGTATCATTGCATTTATCACATATGTTCCGAGGGAATCCTGCAATATCTTCAATCTGAAACATAAAAGAGGATGTATAAATTATTAGGATGTGTGTCTATACAAAATATTATGGTATTCTTTTTAAAATCTGTGGTAGCCTTAAAGCTATTTAATATACAGTAAATACTATTATTATAAAATAGCAGGAACAATCAGATCACTTAAACTGAACTTTATGTACAGATACACTACAGGATTTTTAGTAGAAAACAGTGAATCACAATGCTTGAGATGTTTAATTAGGTCCACCAATGTATGCCAGGTTTACTCAGGGTTATTCAGTTGAAGTCTTGATTCATATGACACACCAGCACCTATATCTAGCGAGTAACCTGCCCTCACTAGTTATGATGTATATGATATATATAGTTTTACCTAAATAATATTTAATAACTGTACCTTCTCAGTCATACATGTGGAAATTCTAGAGTAGACAGTTTCTCCACCCTCAAATATAGGGATGTTGGCATCTTCCCCAAGGCATATTCTACACAAAGTAGTATTGCGGCCGTCCATATTGTTTAAACTATCTTTAATTAGTTTCAAATGTGTAATAGTATTCCTATTTGACGTTGCAGATTACATCATTATTTAATACATATTTTCTCAAAACTGTTTACGTTTTCAGTCACGAAAAATAATTCCAACCAACTGATTATTGTTGTTTGGTTGAATTGGTTGTACTTATGTAGGCTTGGGCAAAAAATATCGATATATCAAAATATCGATATTTATTTCTGAGTATCAAATTAGTATCCAATTCGTCGTACATACATCGCATGTGTTCGACTGCGGACTGCTCCAATCACATCACCGATTACTGAGATTTGAAAAAACTAGTCCAGCTGCCAATGTGTTTATTTTTTATTCTTGGATAATGAATATATGCCGTCGGGTAAAAATATTTATATTTTTTGCACGACATAATAATATCGTATCGATATTTTTTTTAAATATCAATACGATATAAATCATATATATTTTTAATTTGCCCATCCCTATACCTATGTCAATGTCAGTCACGTAGCGAAGGTGTCACTGTCAGGGTGAAGAAAAAACAAAAACAGGAGGATTTTTTTTTGTGAATGTTGTCGTTGGAATAAATTATTTATTTTGTCACAACTAGCCACAAGGCAGATACAGACAGATGGTCATAATTTTTTTAAGAGAACTTGAAAAGTCGGGATACGCACTTTCCACTGTTCAATTTCGCGTCACCATATTCCATTTCACTTTTCACTCTGTTATGAAATTCACTAGTGTACTTATTTGGATTTTCATTGCTCTATCTATTGGACAAAGCACTAACCGATAAACTATTTCTGTACAAATAAAAAATCGGTTAGTTAACTGAATCGTACCGAGTCACCACGATAAAAAAAAAAACTTTCAAATTACGATTTCCAAACATTTTTTTGTCATAAAATGTTATTATTCATTTTATATGGGAAATAAAATGTTAGTATTCATTTTTTTATAATTTTCTTTCAATATTAGCCCGGCCATTTCGTAGTGTTTTTAAAAATATTTGTACTTTGTTTTTTTTTAATTATTTTACTTGGAGAGATCACAAGACCAACCATAGACTACTTTATCATCCACTTGTCTTCTGTCATCAGGTGATTTAGGTTTGGGAGTGAAAAAAAAAATCCTAAATTGGGATAAAACACCAGTATTTTCCTAAATCAATATGTCTGGAAAAGAAAGATTAGCCATCTTCCCTTCTCGGGGGTAAGTTTTATACGTTATTTGTTTCTTTATTCCTCGAAAAACTCGTTATCTTTTGGGATCGATTTACTTACTCTAACGATCTAATTTTTTCGGGATTTAGAGCGCAAATGTTAATAAAGTTCCGTCTGGCCGGTGCTGTGAAAGGCCATGGTCTTCTCAAGAAGAAAGCTGATGCCTTGCAAGTGAGATTCCGTATGATTTTGAGCAAAATCATTGAGGTGAGTCGAACAATCTTACTTAACATTTGCGCAGCTGTTCTGCCCTAAATTCTTATTATGATTTACATCTCATAAATGCAGTTATATTTTATATGTATTGCCTATATGTTATAACCTTATCAAGTACCTAATGCGTGAACCACCTTTTATGGACCTTGAATATCTTTGTTATTATAAAAACTCACCTATCAAAAACCATGATAAATGAGTAAAATATAAATACATTTTTTAGGATATTAAATTAGGAGAATATTTAGTTCAAACATCAAGATTAGTTTACTCATAAGTAAACTAATCTGTTTTTATTTAAACTAATTTGTTTTTATTTATTTAGTCATAACTAAATAAATAAAAACAAATTAGGTACAATCTCTTAAAATCACAAGATCCAATAGTGCTAGCAACCCCCGTCATCACTTTATGCCTAACTGTGTCGTTTGTGAATGGAACAAATTATCAGAGATTGTCATCAGTGCAACAACAGTGAACTCTTTTAAAAATAGACTCTACAACTATATGAGAACTAAAGTGCAGTGATATACCCTTCATCAGCTTTTACCTGCTTGTGTATAATAAATAAATAAATAAATTAGTTGCATCAATTCAATTATTATTTACAGACAAAAACCCTTATGGGTGAAGTGATGAAAGAAGCTGCATTTTCTCTGGCCGAAGCAAAGTTCACAACCGGAGATTTCAATCAGGTTGTTCTACAAAATGTCACCAAAGCTCAAATCAAGATCCGTTCCAAAAAAGACAATGTTGCTGGTAAAGTTTCAATTTATTTATGGATTGGACATGTTATCTTTACAATCTGTATAAAATAATATATAAAGAGGTATAGTTGAGGTTGGATGTATTTGGCGATAGGTAATGGTAACCACTTACCATCAGGTGGACCGCCTGCCTGCTTGTCAATCTTCTGACAATCAATCTTCAAAAAAACTGATCCTGAAAGTTGTTTCACTAATAGGAAGATACATTATTCCAGAGTGCTCACCCTGGGAATGCTGGCTAAACTATGGGATGGACATAAGCTTGTGACTGTAACAGTGATGTAAATCATATGACAAATGTGCTAAAAAGTGTATATATAAGGCACTAACCCAAAATGATTGGATTACATATTTTGCATATTTATTTTGATGATTAAAAATTACAATGAGTTCTTTTTATAAAATACACTTTGGAATATACTTTCATGTGATTGGGTTGCAAATTAACAAGACATAATTAATGGTGATGATCAATCAATGAATGGTGTGAATCACACATCTTTCTAACACACATTATTGAAAAATATAGAAAATATAATGAGATACATGTAAATTACTGAACTTTACTTGGTTGTAGACCTGTAAACAGGAGAGTCCTATATTTCAGGAGCCAAAATCTTCCCAGTTAATCATCATAAAGGAAATGTTATAAGAAAAAATTTAATCAACACTGATAGCTTATAATTTTTATGATGTTCCTTTTTTTTTCAATGATAATTGTTTACTATCAATCTGCTGGTTTATTACACAATTTATAAGTTCATTTTAAATATTTATAGGCTACACTTTATTGAATTTATTTGTTTGATCTACTAAAAGATTAAAGTCAGATAATATAGATCTATAGAAGCATACCTCTCAACTAGTCTCAACTGTTATCAAATGGCTGCAACAGCTGGACCAATTTTGATGAAATTTGGTATGGATGTAGCTGACATCCTGGAATAACACATAGGTTACTTTTTATCCCTTGGGAACATAATATCTCCCGGGAACGCGGGTGAAGCCGCAGGGTGGAAAGCTATTTGTTCGTAAAACTCCATTTCAATCCTAGGTGTAACACTCCCAATCTTCGAGTCGTACCAGGACGGTTCAGATACATACGAACTGGCCGGGTTGGCCCGTGGTGGGCAGCAGCTGGCTAAGCTCAAGAAGAACTTCCAAAGCGCCGTCAAGCTTCTGGTGGAGCTTGCGTCCTTGCAGACATCTTTCGTGACCCTCGACGAGGTCATCAAGGTTACTAACAGACGTGTCAACGCTATTGAGCATGGTAAGTGTTTTTTTTCCTAATTAGCAAAGTGACAAACCTCTTTTTGGCACATTCATGAATATGTCACAGTACGATTGTGAATACCGTTAATTTATAATCTATCTCGCGAGATTATAAATTGACGATAAATTGTGAATGTATCCATGTTCAACTATCAAATTGTGAACTGTCCCTGATTGGTTGGTCTTGGCAGAAGCTCGTTCTGTGTGAATATATGAGTTAAATAAAGGAAATGCACACAATATTACAATAATTTTAGGGCATTTAAATCTTGTCACTGGCCACTCATATTAGTGATGTGGATGTACAGTGCGACAACGATGTTTTGGCACGTGGCCAAAATCGGAACTAACGCCGCTATCTTGTGAAGAGTCACTTTTTGAGAGTTCGCTATGTCCGTTTATCATTGTTGTATGTTGTGTTGTTTTTGCTTGTTTAACACTGGTGCCGATTCTGTTGTTTACAAACTAAACAAATTTAATCTCACTATATCTCTTTCTAATAAGAAATATAACAAAGGGATGCAAGATATTTTAGTCATGTCAGATTATTCCGATCACTTATTTCAACGTGACCTGTATTGGTCACGACTTTTTCCCGTATATTACGACGAGTATGGACTAAACTGACTGACCTTTTTTCAATAAGGTTAACATGAGAGAGAGGTGACTAGACTAATATTAGTTAAGTTCGTAAACAACAGAATCGGCACCAATATCTCTGACAACACTTGTTATTACAGTCGGCATATTATTAAAGTTAAAGAGCGCCCTCCTACCGATGTCATTCAACGGCCAAAACATCCTTGTCGCACTTGTCGTATGTGTTGTCAAAACAAAATGGCTATTACATTGTGACGACTAGATTAAAAGCACAGACTTACTGCGGAGATAATTTTATTAGATAAGCTAATGTTTGACTACCTTTCACTGTGTGGCTGAAGATAGGATAAAGAAGGTGCTTGGCGATACGTTTCGTACGGGTACCCACGTCTTTTCTCCCTCTAAGCTATTATCACGTTCGTTCCCAGTGATCATCCCGCGGCTGGAACGTACTCTGGCGTACATTATCTCCGAGCTGGACGAGCTCGAGCGTGAGGAGTTCTACAGGCTGAAGAAGATCCAGGACAAGAAGAAGATCATCAAGGATAAGGCGGAAGCGGTAAGATATATCATAATCCTTTATGCCACGAACGCACAGATAGGCGGCTTGCTTAGCGCCTAGACTCTAGAGCCTAATGGCTTGCAAAGATAATAGTAATTGGTAATTAATTTTCTTGTCAACTCTTGAATCAGTAAATTAAACTGTTTTAATGATACAAACGAAACTTCGCATTGAATTAGCCAATCAAATTAAATCGTAATGCAAGGCAGCATTCTAATTGAAATAAACTCGAACCTATCATATAACTGGCTAACTGAGCTGCAAGGTACCCAAAGAGCAATGGAGAGGGCTATGGTCGGAGTCTCCATGCTAGATGGAATCGGAAATGACGAGATCCGTAGGCGAACCAAAGTAACCGATATAGCCCGAAGAATAGGGTAGTTTCCTGGCATATCAAATCAGCAACTTTTTAATAAATGTCAAAACGATCGGTTACATGTAATATTGTATGAAATACTAAGCTATGACGTCATCGTTTCACAGCATCAAATGATCTACTCTTAGTGGTTCTACTGGTAATTAAAAATCATAGAAAGCATTAAATGTACAACATATTTGATGTTTCCGCGTGTTTTCAGATGTTTTATGCATTGGTTAGTGTTTGGTCATTTATTTTTGACACTGTCATCTAGCCTATTGCCAAACTTAAGTGACAGTGGGCGGGGCACATCGCTCGTAGAACCGACGGCCGCTGGGGCAGAAAGGTACTCGAGTGGCGACCACGAACCCCACAAGGTGGATCGACGATTTTGGGGGAGGCCTTTGTCCAGCAGTGGACGTCTTTCGGCTGACATGATGAATATTATAAGCATCTTAAAGTAGCGCAGTATTCTATATGCGGCTTGTAAAGGTTTATATTTCGGCCATGTTCTTGAAAGGCTGTTGTAATGATTGTAAAAATCATTTTTTAATATAGGTTAGTTGACACTGTCAAAAATAAATGACCAAACACTAACCAATGCATAAAACATCTAAAAACACATGGAAATATCAAATATGTTGTACATTTAATGCTTTTTATGATTTTTAATGACCAGTGGAACCACTAAGAGTAGATGATTTGATGCTGTGAAACTTGATGACGTCATCGTCATAATGTAATATTTCATACAAAATTCCTTATAAACTATCGTTTTGACATTTATTAAAAAGTAGCTGATTTGATGTGTCAGTCAACTACCCTATTATGGTGTCGTGTATCGTACCTCGCTACAACGCAGCAACGCGATGTCAATCGGCGATGAACATTGTCGTTTCTAAGTGTTATATTTATGATGGTGCCGATTCTGTTGTTTACGAACTAAATAAATTTAATCTCACTATATCTCTTTCTAATAGTAAATATAAGAAAGGGATGCAAGATATTTTAGTCCTGTCAGATTAGTCCGATCACATATCTCAACTGAATTTAAGCGCGATCTTTATCGGTCACGACTATTTACCCGTACATTACGACGGCATGGATTAAACTGACATCATTAAAAATTTTCTATCTTTTTTCTATAAGGTTAACATGAAAGGGAGGTGACTTGTCTAATATTAGTTAAGTTCGTAAACAACAGAATCGGCACCATTATTAGCAAGATAACTTAGTCTGCATTTATAAATTACAGAAAAAGGCCGCATTGATAGCCGCCGGTGGGATGGACTTACGCGACAGCGCGAATCTTCTGGACGAGGGCGACGAAGACCTTCTCTTCTAAGTGTCTCCAACGTTACGCTCCTCATATACCTAGCCTGTTGTTAGTAGTACAGTCAAGTGACACGTCCCAATGTTGGCACAAATATAACCAACTCATTGGCTCGAGTGTAATTTAAATTAACGCCTGATTTTAACACGTCATACACGCCTTGTCGGATGATATTGTACCCAACTAATTTGAATCACGTGACGTCTCTTTCTTCCAAATATTATTGGAAAAGGATAAAATATATAAAACTGTCTAATTAGTCCATGCTATTATCACTTACAATAGTCGTGACCTATAAAAAATCATGTAATAAAATTGGACTATGTATCCTTTTCTAATGTTTTTTGTTAGAAAGAGATATAGTGTGAATAAATTAGTTTAGTTTGTGAACAACAGTACTACCTTAGTATAAAACATCTCATGGTCAGGCATTTAACTAATTTCTTATCGGGACAGAAGGAAGTGGAAGAAATCCCGACTGTGTATGGCGGGTTTTAGAGTTGCTTATGAACGTCGTTTTATTTGCCCATGTAATGTCTTGATGCCACGGAAAGTTGTGAACTGTATCATATTTCCCCTCGATTTACTCAATGCAAATATTTTATTGCCTATTTGGCAGTTATTGTTGAACTTGACTGCATATACATGTTATAAAAGTGTTCATAATGGTGTAAATAAGTATTCGTTGTCGCTATTTGATTGTGCGCTCGAAATTAAACCTTAACTAACTTCAATCACAGTTTCAAATGCAGCGAAGTCAATTTTTAAAGTTACAAATCGGGTTAAAGGCAAAATGTATCAAGCGACAATATTTGAGATATAATTTTTTGTACTTATTCGAAATCGGAGGAGCTATTCCATAAAATGATACACGATAGTCCGATTATCGTTTTGAAATTTTAACCAATAGAAAAGTACAAATTTTACGTCATGTCAGATTTGCTGCAATTCTATTAGTAAAATTTTGAAAACGGTCGGATTATCGTGCATCGTTTTACAAATAGGCTCTCAGCTATTTTTTCTGCGTCATTTTTAGCATGTTAGGTTTCATGTTATTCTCCGCACTTTTTTCAAATTACTCTTCTGTAAAGTTTCAAAAATGTCGCTTAATACATTTTGCCTTTCACCCGTCGAAATGTAAGCATTAAAAATTGGGTTATTCGCTATTGTGTCGTTTGTAAGCATTCCACCATAATATTTTGATTTTCTTATTTTGTAGCCTTTATCAAGTGCTGTACGTAGCATAAAATCAGTATAAGTACACCTAATAAGTATTTATCGTTTTTGAATTGTTGTTTGGTAATATAACGAAGTATATTTTAAGTAAGCAATCATGTAAATACAAGTTTGTGAAGCGAAATAAATATTATTATTATTGAATTGATTTTTAATTACAAGTTATATTTTTGTTTGCTCGTATCATTATTTGCAGTAGAAATTGATGTGATTTGTCGGTTCTGCTGATTTTAGGCACTGGGTGCACGTAAGCAGTCTTTCACGACGACGGAATTTGCCTTTTGGAATAGAAAAGCATGAAAAGTGTAGTAGTAATGTGAAAATGCGTCAGTAAAGGACACGTTTCAGAAGCACAGCAATCACAGCATACCCTAGGCATAAGATAACTAAGGACGCGTTCCCACTAGGCTCACAGTTAGCGGCAAGGCTCTCCGCCGATTGACTCTGAGCGGTGTCCTCGGCGTAACGGTCGCTGACTCAATGTTACTCACTGTGAATCAGCCGCTCACTGAATGAGTCAGCAAGCGAAACGCCGCAAACTGCGTATACTACGCGCGGTATGGACACTCCATTTAAAAAAGAAGGGAGGCAAACTGGAAGCAAACAGTCTGCCGCTAACAGTGAGCCTAGTGGCGATGCGCCCTAAGTAATATTTATTTATTATTTATTGATGTATTCTTTGCTGCTCTTTGCTTTCTTAGACGCGTTACTCTTTCTACTTTGTATCGTACTTAGGTAAATATTATGAAATGTAACAGACAAGTTAGTTCCACAGTTTTAATATAAGATTTACAAAGCAGTAAATTTACAATACGTCAAAACTTGCATCAAATAACATATAGGAAAGCCAACATGAGCACAAGCACTTCTCAATGTAAATATCAGGAGAGTAAGTATCTAACGATTTCTGGGTGCAAGAAAATACTTATTGCCGCGTTTCATCAGCAAACCAAATTCTACAGCGCATCGTAACATATTGCCTATAGACTTGCCAGTCTTCCCGGGGTCGTCGACCACCTTATAATGTTTCTTTAGGAATCCTATTACTCTTCGCGAGGTCAAACCTTGCCGGGAAGGGATCTTGTGAAACGCCCATAGTACTATTGCAGCTGGTATAGATTTTCTCAGTCCATATTTCATCCTGTTGTAAGCACTGTCCTGCAATTGAGTGGAGTGCGATGAGCAACTGAGGGAATCGCTTGTTGTATAGCTGGACGAGGACATTGACCTTGCAGGTTTCATTGTTATTTGGACGTGCTTGAAGACGAGGACAAATTTGTGAGGGTATTTTTTTTTTGGTTTTACGATTTTTTTGAAAGATTTGACAATACCTACTTGCACCCGTATTGACTGATGAGTGTCGCCACTTATATGCTCTTTGACCACAATACGCAAAGATGAATAAAGTAAGAACTTAGGCAATGAGAATTTAAGCATTATTCTAGACGTATAGGTATCATATCCTCTTTGAAGATAAAACCTTCTAAAGACAACATTTTAGACGTCAATTTCTTGACACTTGGCACCATAAATTATATACACTATAACTAGCTACTTGGGACCTTCTTGGCACTTAGATCAAGAAGAACAAGTTCTTTATCAAAGGGCTTGGCATATCTTGTGTGAGATCATTTTTTCCTTTTCAAATACCTAAAAATTAAACATTCCATTAATTCCACAACTATCCAACCATGGTTTAATAGAGTAAAATAAAACAGAATCTAACAGATAAAGCCCGGCAATTTAACAATTAGGCAGATAGGCACCTAAATTATCTATTCCTCGGCTGAGGATGAAACTAGATTTCTAAGCTCGACTGGTTGCACGACTTGTTGGGAGATATGTAGCTAGTATAGCAGTCGGCTACGAAAGGCACATATCCGGTAACCGGGGGTTGAATTATTGCAACTTCATTTACTATGACGGACGCGGCCCGTATTTTGTGCTATGTATGTGGAACAAATTATTGTGAAACCTATGTTTATGTACATAGCTTTTAATTCATCTTTCAAAGTTAACAAATTACAATTACATATCTAGGTACCTAACTATTAATAAATATGTAGGTTACATATATGTTTGCTTAGATTATTGATACCTATTCAATCGCGCCGCAATGGCTGAATGGATTTGTGGGAAATTTGTCACATAATTGTCTACGACTGGACTACGTACAGAAGGGATTAGTCCGCGGCCGGCACCCTTTTTCTTAAATGATCAATACATACTTGAAACTTTATGAGTGGCTTCCTTTTGGCATAAAACTTTCTCTTTACGACTTTTTTCGAAAGCGCGTTTTCAAGTGCATAAGTATGATGGAAATATGCCGAATAGGTACATGAGATTTTTTATTTTTTGGTCTTATAATTAAAGAATAAAAATTCGAAAAATATTTTGTCGGACAAATATAGGTAGGTACCTACTGCACTGAAGGATGAGCTTGTCTACTACCGCGAACATGCCGTAGGAACTTAAGCATTTTTGTTTTTCAATACGTACATACAAAGTTCACTTTAACAATTATTAATAATATCAAAAAGGTCATTTATAGTGTCCAAAGAACGAAGTTTCAAGTATGTATTGATCATTTAACAAAAAGGGTGCTGTCTCGCAGACTATTTCATTTATATCTACACCTCCCCTTGAATTTATCTTCCGCAACACATAGGGTAGTACCTACCTACTCTTGAAAGTGTATGCCATAAACTAAAATAATGTTAGATACCTATATTATATCAAATGATTTATTTTTTTGACTGCAACATTGTAGCTTCATGGAAAGATATTTTGTATATGTGTGTCTTGATAAATCTACATACTTCTTTTCTTTTATGGAAAGTATTTCATAATTATTTTCTACTAGATTCCGCCCCGCGGTTTCACCCGCGTTCCCGAGGGATCTTATGTTTCCCCGGGATAAAAAGTATCCTATGTGTTAAAATAGGTTATAAACTATCTGTGTGCCAAATTTCATCCATATCCGTTCATTATTTTTTACGTGAAAGAGCAACAAAGATACATACATACCCACAAACTTTCGCATGTATAATATTAGTAGGATTATTTTCGATCTTATCGAATAAACGCTGCTTCTGGTCCATGATAAAGAATTCAATGTACCAAATGGGTGGGTAGGTAGTTATAATTTGTTAATAGATACCTTCGACAGACGGGCGGGGCGCCTAGCGAACAGTCTCGCCTTAGGGAGACCAACGTTCACCTCCTAAACCACATTAAATATTTAAAAGTTAACTCCAAGGCATAAGTTTGACTTAAATATGCCATCTAGGTATGGGCTACCATCAGGCGAGCGGTAAACTTATGTGCTAAATTAGTAGTATTAAAAAATGTGAAAAATCTATGGTTCATTTACGTCAATCAAAGTTCAAGTCAAGTTTTGAACTTTTGAGTCAATTTACAGTAAGAGACAGTAAGAGGTCGGCAACACAGGCGAAAAGCCAAATTCACTCTAGCCTTGAAAATGTCCAAATTAGGTGGTGTCTGGAAACACAGAGCGGCTGTTAATATCAAATTAGATCAGTTTTTGTATTGGTTTATCAGTTTTATCTAGCTATTGAGAAATTGGTCCTAGGTGTTTTTATTCTTCTCTAAATATCAGTTTTACCATTATAATAGGGTACTTGACACTGTCAAAAATAAATGACCAAACACTAACCAATGCATAAAACATCTAAAAACACGTGGAAATATCAAATATGTTGTACATCTTTTTATGATTTTGAATTACCAGTGGAACCACTAAGAGTAGATGATTTGATGCTGTGAAACTATGACGTCATAATGTAATATTTCATACAAAACTCCTTATAAACTATCGTTTTGACATTTATTAAAAAGTAGCTGATTTGGATGAAATTTGGAACACAGATAGTTTATAACCTAGATTAACATATGGGATACTTTTTTATCCCGGGAAAACATAAGATCCCTCGGGAACGCGGGTGAAACCTTGGAGCGGAATCTAGTTATATATATTGAAAGATAGGTTTACCAAGGTACCTATATATTTTTGTTTATAGTAATGTAACGGGTCTATTCGCGCATAGAATATTGTCAAAATATAATTAACGAATAGACTCGTTACATTACTATAAACATGAATTGTGTTCGCGAGGGTTTAAAAAGTATTACCTATATATTTTGTCAAGCAAATTATGTACATTGGGTAGGTATATATTTTTAATCTCATCTGTTAATCGTCACTTGGCAGGATTTTTAATATCAGATCATTAGATCCAGAGCCTTCTTACTTCCTTCCTAAATCCAAAGTAAAAATCAAATTTCACCTCTTTATAATATTACTATAGATTATTTTGTAGGTATTGTGCAGATACGCATAAAGAAAGATGTTTGTATAATAATGTTCACGGATACTGAGTTTCGTGGTAGAGGAATATTTCCTGAACGGGACAGGGGGTGACTGCGGAGGGGGGGGAGGGGGGGCACGTGGGGGAAGGGCGAGGGGGCCGTTTGGAGTGTTGTTCCCTGTAAACGTCAAGAGTGATCACCATCGGAATGAGACTGGCGATAGATTTGAGGTAAGCTGCTGTAAAAATGTGTTGTAATCCGTAATATAAGATGAAGCTTATTATTTTTATTAGAAAAAAATACTCCCAGACATATCTATCGACCCACCTTGCGTTTTACCCTTAGCATCTTTTTCGTATATTATTTTTTTATTTCGAATTCAGAATACTGAAAAAAATTATCAATGCTAAACCGCAGGGTGGGTCCATAAATGTGTTCGGAAATGTAATAAGAAACTTGTTCGCGGCATTTAAATTAAAATAAACCATTGTGTAAATTATACAGGGTTAATTCAATGAATAGCCAAATATCAGGAATTATTGTACTCTTAATTATGTACAACTTTGAAAGCAGAATATTGCGTATATTTATTATCAATAATCTTACAATTTTTTAAGAGTCTGAGTATTACATTACGAAGTATAACAAATTGAGGTTTAGAGTAAAACCTCTGAAAACCTCATTTGAATATTTTGAATCATAATCTAGTATTTATGTAAGTGAACAAACAATATAGGTATAACAATAAAAAAAAAATTTCTTTGTTCTTTTTTTTTTATTTATTTTTGTGTTGTACAATAATTGTATCAAGCATTGAAATAGGTATACATACTCCAATTTTTTCAGTCTACAAATACCAAACAAAAATCGCCCTACATGTAATACATACTCATCTCAATTGCATTTAGCAAGAAATTACAGCTTCGTAGGCCGTAGCCAAATTACGCTACGAAATTGTCTACGGGCTACGAGTCGACTGGAGATTGAATAAAGTACTGAAGTTTAGCGCGCATTTGTCACCATAGTACTACCTATCTAGGGGCCATTTACATAGACATTAATTAAACGCTTATCTATCTATCTATCTATACTAATAATAAAGCTGAAGAGTTTGTTTGTTTGTTTGTTTGTTTGTTTGTTTGAACGCGCTAATCTCTGGATCTGCCAGTGGGATATGGAAAAACCTTTTTGCAATTGAAAGCCCATTTATTAAGGAAGGTTATAGGCTATAGAACATCACGCTACGACCCTCAGGAGCTGAGCAATGATAAAAAGAACGTTAAGCGGGAGCATGTATAGCATGGGTGAGCGATGCGACGCGGTTGTCAATGGATGACAGCGGTCGCCTAGGTAACAGTTTTTTGTTATTTTTAACTGTCATCAAGACGAGGTTATCAATTCGTCGAAATCTTTTTTTATGTATGTTCCTCGATTACTCGAAGATGCCTGACCCGATTTGGAAACTATACATACAGGTGGTCACATGGTCACCAAGTCAGGGTCTGATGATGGGATCTTGAAGAAATCGAGGGAACTCTTCAAATTTTATAGGCACTAACAATGTTTTTCATATATTTTCTAAAACTATTCAGATATTTGCGTCTGGTAGTCGTCACATGTTGCTGAGCTGATGATGGAAGGTACAACTCCTTAACGGGTAGGAGTTAGGGGATAAATCTTTAAATATTATAGGAACGATGATGGAAAGTACAACGCTAATATGCTTATCCTAGGTCAGTGACCTTGAGAGTCATTGATTACACATAAGAAACTAAAAAATGAAAAATAAAATACTTTTAACAAAAAAAAAACACAAAGGCACTAATAAGTATAAAATAACTATGTAGGAACTCTAATCTGATAGTTTTGAAGTCAACGAAATTAGCCATTGCTGTTGCATCATCAGATATTTATTGCTGCTACACTATTGACAGGTAGAAGCACGGCTCATTTCTCTTCTAAACAGACCCTTACGGTATTTCTTGAATAAGACAGCGTACGCTCTATACGTAAAAATGGACCATTGGGCAAGGTTTTACAAGATGAAAACCTAATAATATGGGATGAGTGCACATGACTCTTAGAGCTCATCTAGAGGCTTTAGATAGAACTCTCAGAATTATAAAATGCACAAATAGCCATGGGTGGAATAACTTCTGGTGATTTCAGATAAACGTTGCCTGTTAGGGAAACTAGAGCAGATATTATTAAATCTTGCTTAAAATCTTCCTCATTATGAAAGTCTGTTGAATTATTGAAACTGTATACCAAAATGAGGAGTCACTTGGGTAGAGGAAGCACAGATTTCCCAATAAAGCTCCATTTAATCGGGGATGGGAAAGTACCTGAATCAGATAAAAAAATAGCTATTGACAAAGACCTTGGTAAAATCGTGACCAACATTGAAGACCTGATCTGTAGAGTATATCCGGATATAGCCAATATCGACCAAAAAAAACATTAATGGATGTGTTAGAGGGCAATTTAATTTAATTAGCTGCCAGAAATATAAGCGTTGACGCCATCAACGACAAAATAATGGCTAAACTACCAGCCGACAGCGTAGTTTTCGAATCGGACCAGTAACTCCGGAGATTCGCGCGTTCAAACAAACAAACAAACTTTTCAGCTTTATTATTTAATGCTAAATAGCTTTCCACCCGCGATGCCACCCGCGATCAGTCAGTCAATTAACCAACTTCAAGCGGAGGTTATCAATTCGTTGAAATCTTTTTTTTTGTATGTTCCCCGAATACTCGAACGCCTGGACCGATTAGGAAAATTATTTTTTGTTTGAAAGGATATACTTCACAAGTAGTCCCATGGTCACCAAGTCAGGATCTGATGATAGGATCCTAGACAAATCGAGGGAACTCTTCAAATTTTATAGGCACTTACAATGTTTTTCATAAACTTTTCAGCTTTAATATAGAATGCTAAATAGCTTTCCACCCGCGATATCACACGCGATATCACCCACGATCAGTCAGTCAGTCAGTCAGTCAATTAACCAACTTCAAGCGGAGGTTATCAATTCGTCGGAATCATTTTTTTTGTATGTTCCCCGAATACTCGAACGCCTGGACCGATTTGGAAAAATATTTTTTGTTTGAAAGGGTATACTTCACAAGTAGTCCCATGGTCACCAAGTCAGGATCTGATGATAGGATCCTGGACAAATCGAGGGAACTCTTTAAATTTTATAGGCACTTACAATGTTTTTCATCATACTTTCTAAAGCTATTCAAATATTTGCGTCTGATAGTCATCATCTAATGTTGCTGAGCTGATGATGGACGGTACAACTCCTTAATGGTTAGGAGTTAGGGGATAATTATTTAAATGTTATAGGAACGATGATGGAAACTACAACGCTAATATGCTTATCCTAGGTCAGTGACCTTGAGAGTCATTGATTACACATAAGAAATTCAAAATTGAAAAATAACAACTTTTAACAAAAAATAGAACCGCCTTCAAAGGCACTAAAAAGCATAAAATAACTATTTAGAAACTCTAATATGATAGTTTTGAAGTAAGCGAAAAAAATCTGCCAAAAGGCACCATGATATCGGTTCTAATTTTTGTTAAAAGTTTTATATATTTAGATTGGCTATTGGACGCTGATCAGTGTTACTATCACCATCGGCATCAGCGTAGGCATCAAAGTGACCATAAGAAAGATCTTGGGAAAAACGTAACCTTTTGATGGGTTGGTCTTCTGTACCAAATTTGGCATACTGGTTTCCATTTCGATATACTTCAAATACAAATGGGTATATTTGACCGGCTGCAACTAACTCGCAGAAATGTAGAGTGTTGTAACATCTAATTTATACTTTTCTTTTGTCCCATGATTGTTGTCTTGGCAAAGGTCATGAGACATAACAGCAAATTCATCCCAATTGTTCGTCATATGCATTGCATTGCACCAAGCTTTTATGTGAGTTCAAAAGCAGTATTGATATCAACTTCGATGCAAATCACCCCCAAAATAACTTTCTACCCTTTTTTAACCCCGATAGGCGATGAGTTTCAATAAAATACAAAACACGTCTTCCATCAATTATCTTAAAGAATGTTTATGCAAAATTTGAAGTAGATTGGACCAAGGAATCACGTTGTTCCATACAAACTTTGTCCCAGTTTTTCAACCCCTAAGGATTTCGGAAGATCCTTTCTTATAGGATGCCTACTTCATACGAAGAACACACCCTCTAAATTTCAGGTCTCTACGATCAGCGGTTTAGGCTATGTGTTGATCCGTCAGACAGTCATTCGGGACAAAGCATGTTAAATAGATATTAGACCACCAATTTATGTAATGGTACCAGACTTCAAGTAAAATTTCTAGATTTCTGTCATAGTAGCGATTGGTTTTGACTGAGCCAGCAGTTGGGCAAACAGTATTGATACCTCGCATTCCGATGATACCCACAGATTTACCATATAGATTTAAACGAATAGGTACAATTTCCTGTGAAATTACCTACCTATCGTCTGAAGTCAATATAAATAAAGCACAAGGACAAACTTTTAAGCATGTTGGAATATATTTAAGAGAAAACTGTTTTCCCATGGACAATTATTATGTTGCCTTATCTAGATCATAGGTTGCATAGGCTACTTTTTATTTGGAAACGCGGGTGGAACCGCGGGGGACAGCTAGTGTATAATATTCTTCTATACTGAAAATGATCTTTAATCCTACTGATTATGGATGAGTGTTTGTTACTCTTTCACCTTACACATTATGTATTTTCGGGATGAAAGTATCCTAAATAATAATTATTCCAGGATACATCTATGTGCCAAGTTTTATCCAAAACCGTTTAGTAGTTTTTTTACGTCAAATAATCAAAAATCTTGAGATCCATCAATTTTTAATATTAGCAATATATTTTATGTATTGCTATTGCTACGTTTTCCGTCGCTATCGAAGTGAGCTAATTGCTGTGTACGACATATTTACAAATTAACGGGCGCCATAAATTATATTAAATGTATAATATAGTAGTATACAGTTTTAATTATAGTGTAGGTACCTACACGATCGGCTGGGGATAGTAGTATAGTGTAGGTTATGCAGTGTTAGGTAGGTACAGTTTTCAGAAACATATACCTATTTGCGATACGTCGTTAGATCTTGAATAAATAAATTGTTTAAAACACTTTAAAAACGTCTAAAATATGGTTTGGCTACCATTACGAGTTTATTATTATTAGCCTTTATTGCTGATACTAAACAATGATTTTACATACAAATTTTAAACTTAAATCTAATACATCGGTTTTCCCGGTTCAGTGGTCAGCGTGTCTAGTGACACATAGGCCTCTTCCAGCTTCTTCCACTCTTCTCTATTGGTAGCTTTTCTAGACCAGATTGTCCCTCCAATCAGCTTGATATCATCTGTCCATCTTTTAGCTTGCCTTCCTCTTTTTCTTTTGCCATCACGTGGCTGCCATTCTGTTATAATTTTAGTCCATTTCATTCTGCTTTCCCTTGTCATATGTCCTGTCCATCGCCATTTTAACCGTCTTATTTTCTTTAGTACGTCTTCCACCTTAGTTGTAGATCGAATGTCTGCTGCTCTTTTGCGGTCTTTTAGCGTTACGCCCAACATACTCCTTTCCATCCCCCTTTGACACGATCTTAGTTTTAAAAGATGTTTTTGAGTCAATGCCCATGTTTGGCACCCGTACGTAAGACATGGCAAGATGCAAGAATTAAACACTTTTTTCTTGACTGTCATATGAAAGTGTTTGCTTTTAAATACCTCTTTAAGGGACCAGTATCTTTTCCAAGCACAGGCCACTCTGCTTTCTATTTCTATGTCTGTCCGGTCTCGAAAAGATATTAATTGCCCTAAGTATGTATAGTTATTAACATATTCAATGTCTTCATTATCTACTTTTATGAATATTTCTTCTCTGTTTGTCATTACTTTTGTTTTTGACTTATTTATAGTAAGACCAACCACTCTGCTTGCCTCAGTTAGCTGTTGTAGCATATGTTGGAGGGTATTACCATTACGAGTTTACTAAAGTTTAAATAACTAAAATAATGTTTTTTTTTACTATTTATTAAAATAAATTAAAAACGGCAAGTCAAACCTCGTTCCGTTATGAGTTCGTATAAGTATAGAATTAAAATTATATTCTTATAGGTAGGTAGGAGTTACGATTTAAAATATAAAACAAAATGTTCTATATTTTCCATTTAGATAGATACGTGTACCAAAAGACAATGGTAGGTATCTTAAAAAACAATATCCTTAGTAATGTATGAACTTTTACGCTGTAATCTCGTGATTTCAGATCAAAAATTAATCCGATGAGGTTTGGGTAGGGAGGGCCACCCGTTCTGTTGGTATATGTATCTGCAATGTTTTCATCTTGCCGTTTTTAACACCCAACGTAAAAGGGGTGTTATAAGTTTGTAGTGTGTCTGTTTGTTGCATCATAGCACCTGAGGACCTAGGTACTCCGAAAAACGATATACGATAAGAAGTCCGATCATCGTTGTCAAATAATTAACCAATAGAATTGCAGAAAATTTACTTCTCGTCAGTTTCCTGCAATTCTATTGGTTAATTTTAAATGAACTTTGACAACGATGATCATTTCGATCATCGTTGTCAAATCGTGTATCGTTTTTCGTAGTAGGCCCCGGATGAATCGATTTTGATTAAGGTTTTTCTGTTTGAAAGGTGTAATCGAGAGTGTTCGACCCCTATTAATAAACACAAGTTCCGTCAACGCGTTAAGTTGGCAATCTAAAGAGGACGCTACCATCCTTCAGGGAACCTTGCCGGTGATCGGCAGCAGCGGCCGCCTCGAGGTAATTTTTTATATTTAGTTAGTATATTTGTTGTAATAATTGTAAATATTGTTTAAAAATAAATAAATTTGTTAAATTAAAACTGCAACCTATAAATTATGAAATGTCGGGTAGGTTAGGTATCCAAAATACCTGCTTTATTGAAGGCTAGTTACAGGCTCAAATTTTCCGCCAACCGCGAGCCGAAACTTGGTATTGGAAAATATTCAGTCGATGGTGCAAAATGTAGGTTAGTTATATTGTACGTAGTATATTATTACTCTGTGGTTATAGCATCAAATTATCCCATTTTCGGTCTGTAGAACATTTTTTTAACGCAATTAGTATTTTCTTCAGTAAAATTAACATTACCTTTAAAAATTTAACCTTGAAAAGTAATCGTTAAGATTAATAGATTCGATTGATTATAAGTTAGTAAGCTAGTGGCAGATGGATAAGTCTACAGTCCGCCGATATAAAGTAGATTCACCTACAGTTCATTTAAAATCAAAATAAAAACTCATTTATTCAGTTTAGGCCCTAATAAGGCACTTATGAATGTCAACAGTTACAGTTTTACAATACTAGTCAAGGTGAAACCTTCGGTTGGAGCGCGAAATTCAAATTTTATCACGTGTTTTGCTAATTGCAGCTCAGTTATAGTTATCAACATGTTATTTGCGACAAGAATGATGGTAAGTATATTTACTGATTAATAACAAAAGAAATCATGAACATATTCCTCCTAAAATTTGAATTTTGCGCTCCAACCGAACATAGTTTTATATCTTTGTAGACTAACGATTGCGAATCGCGGTTTCACCGCGTTTCCGAGATAAAAAATAGCCATAGTATTCCGAGATAAACACGTAAGTAGCTTTCTATTACAGAAATAATTATAAATTTGACTAACGTCGAGTTGACAGCGCGCATCAACATCATGAGACAATTGTCTCCAACTACCCACAATTGGTCTTGTATTGTAAAAGATAACTGTCCCGATCATGGCACACCGTACTATAGCGTGACCAGATAACTCAGTCCACGTCTGCGACGTTAGAAATGAGGAAGTGCGGGCTTATAGTGCAGTGCGATAAGGACGTACACATAGTGAACTATCCGCTCCCCGCGTAGTTTTTGTGTTTGAAGTAAATAATATGAAAACTAAAGAAGGATTTCACATGAGGAAATTGAAGAGGACAAACGGTAGGGGCAAGTTAAACTATATTTAATTGATATTGATGACGTAACAAAAAGGAAATAAACTTTTATTTTTCATTTGGAAAGGTATATATTTCTCTATATTTGCCTTTTTCACGTAGGTACCGGAAAGTGCCGAGTGGAACGCCTTCCACCATGTGGACCGACGACTTGGTTAGTTGCTAGGAGCCGCTGGATGCAAATGAACCAAACAAAACTACTTATTTTGGTAGTTAATTTGAAAGACCTATGTTCAGCAGAGAGTGGGCATTTTGAGTTGATGATGATTACGACTTCTTAACAACTAGGTGGATAATTCATAAAATATTTAGGAAGGTTTAGATCATATTGTATTACTTATTAACCGACTTCAAAAAAGGACTATGTTTTTTTATTCGAAATTCGAGGTGGTCTCATTGTCATGTCTCACCAAGTCTCAGGATCTGTTGATGGAAATGGCAACAAAACGGCATATAAAGGCGGCCTAGAACAAAGTATGACATTCGAGCAATTTGAGAGAGAATGTATGTAGACGAATCCGTCGATCAGTTGCAGGAATTTACGTCCAACTAAATCTAAAATTCTAGGTAGTTACTGCCTCGAAATAGGTCGTGCGGAATAAGGCTAACATTTTTTATGTGATAACTGTATAGGTGTTCTCTATTTCGTTAATTTACTTTCTTTGAAGCCTAACATAATGATTGATAGACGTACATTCATAGGCTTTGAGTGGGTAAATTAAGGTTGGTAACCTACCTAACGTAGGAGTTCTAAAAAAAAATAACGAACCGTTCGAAAAAAAAATACTGAATAAAAAAGTTATTGGTTAGGTTAGGTACCTACTCAATTTTTATCATGTATATTTTTCTTGATTTGAACTTACTTTTGATAATGTGTGTGACGTGTAATTACAGATTTTCTTCCAATTATTGACGCGTTAATCGTATTATCATAATAAATTTCCCTCTAATTCTACGTAATTCATATTTTGCGTAGGTGATAATATCTCTTATTTATTTTCCAAATTAAATTAGATTTATAAATCACACAAACATAATAAATGTAAGCAGCCACGTAACACAGAATAAAGATCATTCTACTGTGCACGTAAGGCGTTATCGCCCACTTTCTTCCATAGGTTACAATAAAGTGCTAATAGATGGCGTTAGTTGTTAGCTACGCTTGATGAATATTTTAAACAAGCTGGCCCCGCAGACTTTGACCTGCCCTAACAATAAAATATACTGGGACCTACCTATCTTCCTACCTATGCTTACCTACCTACTACCCTACCTACCCACCGATATTTTATCGCTTCTTTATAATATGAAAGTGTAACGACATTAACTAGATACTGGAAAGAGTAGGCGACCAAATGAAAACCCATTTAAAAAAAAACATAAAAGTAACAGCCTATCAATGTTACCAATCTCAGTTGAATACTTAGGTATTGAATGAATATCGATATTCGCCTCGCTATCTACAGTAACTACTTGTACCTTCCTTACCTCCGTAAGCACAGGATGATTTAGGAAGGATATATGTAGTAGGCCGAAAGGGTGTATAGTACAACTTAAACTGAAAAAAATGTTTTTAAGTGGCAAATAACACTAAAATGTAACATAAATATCAACAAATTATTTACATCTGTTTTATTTACCATTTAAAAAGCTACGACGTAAGTCTAACTGAGTGAGTACCTATTAGATTACTCTAGTACCTACAAATATACCTAGCTATCTTGCTCTGTCATTACGTTTCTGAGTGCGATTAAAAGCTTTTTGCTAAACTTGTAATTGTCATAACTTTGTACTGGTAGTGCTCAGCCACCTAAAATGTTGTAGGAATACTAATAACGCACACTCTCCGTGTAATTCGGGCTAAATAACCATTTCAAAATCAGCCTGTATAGGTTATTATACAAAGTGTCCATACTACAAGTAGGTACTCAAAGCTTAGGCGCCCGCGGGTGGGATCTCGAGGAGAGCTTCGAATTTATGCTTGATTTTTATTTGTTATTTTAAAATTATTAATATATAAATATATTTTTACAAATTGTTAAAAAATATATCTCCTATTTTTGGTGTAAGATTCACTTAGGTAAACGGATTACATGTGATATATTTTTTCCAAATTTTGGGATGTTTACTTCAATTTTAATTAAGTACCTGGTTGACCGCGCTTAGCTCGTTTTTTTAAAACGACGTTTTCTACAAATGAAACCTAGCTAGATCGATTTATCTCCCCCGAAACCCTCCGCATACTAAATTTCATGAAAATCATTGGAGCCGTTTCCGAGATTCATATTATATATTTAAAGGTATTAGATACAATTTAAATTCTGATGAACTAAACCATAACATATTTTTTGTAGGACAAATTGACGATAGGATTCGTCAAAAAAACTACCTAAATACCTACAGCGTATTTTTGCGATTTGACCAAAGTTCCAGCCTTAGGTTCTTACACTCTTAATAATTAAGTTAGTGATGTTTATGTGTACCTTGAAATCATGAAGCGAAATAACACGAATATTCAGAATAGCATATTTTGATATAGTATGACACAACTTAGATTTTTGATATAGTGTGACAGAAGCATCGGCAAACTTCGTAAAATCGATCGTTCTCGAAAAGAGTGCGCCTACAACATTACTCATGTGTTAAAAAATGATCAGCGAAAATGATCTTGTTGAACGTTGAATGGCGCGATACTGAATTATTTTTATTTGTTGTGTAAATCGGAAGTGAAGTGTACGAAAACGATTCGCCGATGCTACATCTAAGTTGTGTCATACTGTACCGGCATTTCTTTTTCAGGCTTAAATATGACCACGGATTATTGGTAAACGTTGTATAGCACCTATGACCTATATATTTTATTAATATTATGTAATAGTAAAATAGCTTAGGTATTTAAAATTTTCATGAATAGGTACTGTTCTGCGAGGGACTTCTAAATCTAATGGGACTACCAGACGAATATTAATTGAGCGTAGGTCCAACCTACACGCTCAATATAATCTGAAACTAAGCATAATAAACGAGTAGATTAAAATTTACAATGTTTATCCGTCAGTACCACGATTTAAACTCAAATACCTACCAACGATACGAGTCAACTATTATTATTTTCACACATTTTAATCATTGTTTCATCTAAACAAAGTTTACCTGAGTGACGTTTAACCTGAGAAAAATTACCATACATTATGTTGGTCTCCATTCTAAACCACTAGAAGCATTTTAAAGTTAGCCTTGTAATTATTATTGTGTCAGTCAAAACTATACCCTAAAGTAATAAAATTAAGGATGAATACTGATAAGCAGAGGGTCTAGTCTGAGTCCCTTTCCGCTCAGGTAATAATAAAATAAGAGATTACATCTTTGCGTAAGCAACAATAGGGCTCCTGTTATTTAACTAGGGTTCTCAAAATCATGGGAAAACAACTTATATTAGCGTTAGTGGAAGGTTTACTTTAGTTTTGGCGTGTTTTAGTTTTGATTATAACAAAGTTGGATTGTTGTGATGATAACTGATAGGTAATCGGCTGTTTTAAAATCGTTTAACAGCGCCACCTGTTGACTGCATTTTATGTTTTAAGATTTTAAATAGTATAGTAGTTTTGTATGAATTATGTACTGCACTATGACATGATATCTACCGTGTGTTCCGGCAATTGCACTTGAGAGTTACCTTCTTGGCATTGTAACAGGTCGGCAACACATTGGCAATTACCTCTAGTATTGAAAATGGCGATAGGCGACGGTAACCACTTATACCATCAGGTGGACCGCCTGCCTGCATATCAACCTTCTGACATAAAAAAATAGTCATTTTTAAGTAATTGAATTTTGCTGGATATCTTAGACTATGAAGACTGTCTGTATGAAGAAGTCTTAGACTCTTAGAATCTGATTAGTACTTTATGTGTGGGGGACACATAAAGTACTAATCAGAAAAAATATAAAAATAAGACAAGACCTTAGCATGGCTGTGAGAATAAGTCAGTAGGTAGGTATTCTTTGAACTCACACATTAACATAAAGTAGGTTATTTACAATTAGATTGACCTATTACACACGTCGAAACAGTTTAAGGCTTCAAAGAAAAAAAACTTTAAGAACGGAAACGTCCCAAGAATGTACAGTGATATGAGTCACCCATCAATGGCCACCGCGAAGCTCTGACATAACCAGTGGAAAACAACCCTTAGTACAATCAAAAATGAACTTTAATATTAGATTAATAGAGTCCTCGAGACCGATCCAGGTATGATAGCAAACGCGCGGACAGAAACAAAATATAACTGCAGTTGTGGAACTCAATTTATGAAAATTCATGCGATATTAGACTTTAATTCAATGACAGATTCAGTGGTTGATGATGGAGCGTTTAAATTATTTTGATATGGGTTTGGGAAATGGTTTGTTTGGATGTTACAGAAGTTTAGAATAGGTACTTACATTCTGATTAGTAAGTGTTGCAGTATTGTTCAGAATATTTAAAACATTAGAAAAACAACATTTAAGGCTTTTTTTTACAACCTAGGCGTAAAGCTACCGAAAAGCTCTAGTAGGTATATTTCAGACTAACTTCCACCCTGCGGTATCACCCGCGTTCCGGGGGGAAACTGACAAATCTATATATTTGTGAAGTTTCATCCAAATCCGTTCAGTAGTTTTTACGTGAAAAAGTAACAAACATCCATACATCCTCTCACTCATGTATAATATTAAGTAGGATATGAAGCCTATGAAAGACATTATTTCGTCATCTAATTTCTAAATTTAATAAATTCCAAATAAAATTCGAATATCGAAAGAATTGCTGTACCTACAGGAAAAAAAACACCATCTCCTTCTTTCTAATATCTCCAGAATGTTAGATACTGTTGTTTGTAGTGTTTAGCGCTTCCGATGTATCAATCAATATTATATACGACTTGTGACAGATATAATATTATTGATTTTCTATCTAGATAATTAAACTACACATTCAAACTACTACTAACTTTTTAGCAAATTATACCAATCTATCTATTCTATTTATGTCGTCATATAGATCGTTTATTTTTTACTATGAAATGTGTTTGACCACAATATCACCGTGGTCAGTGATGAGTTTTACCTGTTTAATTGATACAGAGTAGTTTTTATTCGTATGATCTGCAAGAACCATGAGTTTCCTTTTTTAAATCGTTATTAAAAATATATAAAAAATGACCAGTGAGAATTGTAGAGTTTTCTCACGTCTATTTTTAAATTAAGAAGTAGTCTAGTGAGATTACGACCGTGTTCTAATTAACAATCAGTTTAATTCAAGAGGTAAAAGCCCAATTTGTAAAATGACTGAACCATCAAACCTAAAATTCCGCGTGGATAGTCCTTTCGGATCGTAAGTTACCGAAGGAAGACTGAATCCCAGGAGATTCGACAAAGTGGGATACGTACGTGCAAAGCTGTGAGGGTTCGGATCCTTCATAATCTCTTTACTTATTATTGAAGTTTCTTACCAATACAGCTCGTAATGTCTTTAATTTGTCAGGAGATATAAGATCCTTGTAGGTAGAATAAGATTGCTGGAGATACATAGCTATTAGCTAGGATGCGCAGTTTTCCAATTTATTAATTAGTAGTCTTAATTTCATTCGTCTTCCATTTTCTGGGATATGCGAATATCAAAATATTCAAGTGAGCCATCGATTGACTAATCTCGTGCTCCACGTGGCGTATAAATATGATAGAACTCCAGAGTAAAATCCAATGAAGTATATTACCATTTTGTTCCGCGGTAGCCCCAAAGGTCAATTCCAGATTTTCATCCCACATTTTTTTTAATTATTTTCGTTTACTTTTTATATAACAAAGTTTTTACGTGATAGAGTAACAAACATCCATACATCCTCACAAACTTGCGCATTTATAATATTAGATAGGATTATCATTACCAACTCATCGATAGAAAACCACCATTCTTCAAGATGTAAGCTAAGATTAGATGTCAAAAATCACAGCCCACTTAAATTGAAACATTGTGTTGTCATCCCTTGAAAAAGATCAGTATTGACAATTTGACATGTGGTATGGATTCATCCGCCCCTATGCGAGGGTCAGTGAACCCACGTTGCACGCTGTAGCTCGGTGCTGTGCATCCACACTGGATGTAGGGGACAATACCGAGGAGCTATTTAGAACCGTTTTAGTTATGGGATTTCGGGCGACAATACTCCCCTAAGTTTGAAACGAGAGGACAAATAAAAAAAATACTTGTATCGTATACCTACATTTAACTAGCGATGTCCAAACGATTTTTTCTCTATATCTCTTTCTTTCTAACAATAAAAGAAACGGATTTAAGAAATTTTTATTCATGACTAAGACTAGTTTCCCGTAAATGACAATACTTATACAAATATATAAATAATAGCAATCTTCTTTAAATATTTTTTTATGCTTTTTAATCATGTTGATTTTTTTTATTCGATTATTGCCTCACGTTTTCAATATTTCATTAGGTACCTTAATTTTTTTATTTGCTTGCCCAATGTAGTAAAACTCAAACTCAAAAATCATTTATTCAGTTTAGGTCCTAATAGACACATAAGAACGTTGAAAGTTACAATTGTCTCTACCACCGGTTTCGAATACACTTAAACTGAGAAGACTCCGGGAAGAAAGGCTTATTTCTTTTGTGGATCTTTCTTTTGAACTTATGTAATTACAGTTTTTGTTTTAAATATACATAAACTTCATTCAATCGTCACTTGGCCAAGGGGTTGCAAGTGCAGAAAGAAGCTACTACAACCATATATTCTTGTCTTCAACGTAATGAGCCATAATATTTTCGTCATTTTCTTGTTTTTGTTTCGAACGAGTGGCTTTACCTATTTTTTTTTTCACAATATCTTTTACACTTAGGTAACACAACAAAGGTAGTGTTGTAAAATCAAACCTGTTATAATATACAAATGCCATTTACGGCCAAAAAAGCTATAATCCATCCCGTATGTCCACCCTACTTATGGTTCTATGGGGGTATCGATTATTCCCGCCCCTTAGCGCAAGCCCCCGCGCCCTGCCGCGCCGCACCCCCCCCTCCCAGATCTCATCTACGACTAGCTGGCTTTTCCCCAATCCTCACTTATTTCCAAACTTGTGGAATTTGTTTGTTTTTAATCGTGTTTACTTATTAAAGTAAAGCTTTATACTAAGAGATTTATATTAAGTTTAATAATATTAAAGGTAAAATGTTTCACGTTGCAATTTGTTGGTTCTGCGAGTGAAGCATAATTATTTGTTATTCCTGGGAAAACTGGGATTAATTGAAAATTATACTTTAATTAACATTTCGTGAACTTTATTTTTTCAATCTGTTAGAAAAATATAACAGTTAATTATTTTGATTCCTTTGTTATAAATGAAATAATGATGTAAGTAGATACTAATGCAATATATATCTTACTGTATACCTTTCTCAAAATTAGTCCCGACAATCCAAGGTTTTACTGGCGAGGATTAACCATGAAAATTAAACCATAATTAATATTACCTTTAGAATCCTCCTAATACCACGATCAGTTTCAAGGCCGAAGTTTGTAGCTAAAAGGAAAAACTTTAGATTTTTTTTTTTTGGAACGTTGATTTGAATTTTTAAATTTGGAATAATATTCGAATGCCATCTGGAAATTTGTTCTTTTTCTCGGTGAATATACTTTAGAATAGGGTAGTTGACTGACACATCAAATCAGCTACTTTTTAATAAATGTCAAAACGATAGTTTATAAGGAATTTTGTATGAAATATTACATTATGACGTCATAGTTTCACTGCATCAAATCATCTACTCTTAGTGGTTCCACTGGTAATTAAAAATCATAAAAAGCATTAAATGTACAACATATTTGATATTTCCACGTGTTTTTAGATGTTTTATGCATTGGTTAGTGTTTGGTCATTTATTTTTGACAGTGTCAACTACCCAACAAAGGTTCTACATTATGGTAATGGCTATAAAACGAAGTCTCTTGAATAAAAACGCGATATTCTCCTAGTATTTATATTGACGAGTTAGCGTAGAGGTTGGTCGTGAATTCGATTCCACTCAGGACAAACATGTAAGTAAAAGTATGCATTGTTCTGAACGTCTGAATCTGGTTGTTATTTTTTACTAGTTTGGTTTAGTTTGCGTTATAGAAGTGTGAAGACACAGTGTGTCCCAGTCTATTATTAGATTTTGACAATTAGATAAATTATTATATTGCTAAGCACGTGCGAAGTCGTAGCAGGTCGCCAGTGTGAAAAAATAAAGATGTGCTAGATAATATTTTAGTGTTAAATATAGATAAACCTACGTGGCAGTGACAAGGGATGACATCTGAACTGAGGAACACAAACAAAGATATGAAAGGGACAACTGATATGTTATTTTTATTTCATTTTTGTTATTCATGGTACCTATAATCAGCGTCAAAAATATCTGAACACATAAAAATCCGTTCAGTAATTTTTGAGTTTATCGCGAATAGACAGATAGACGCGACGAGGGACTTTGTTTTATAATGGGTATGTAGTGATTTGAACTTTTATAAGTCATGATACCTGTAACCATGGTAAGGATATTCAGTAGGGTTGCCATAAAAAGCAACATTATTATATTTTGAACAGTTGATTAACCTCAAAAGGCCATAGTTGGTCCAAAAAATAAGCTTTTCTCCATATCTTTCATTAGTTCCATTTCCATCAAGTGCAGTAGACAGGTATCTACATGTAAATATGTGGAACAATCCACGTGTTACATATCTGTATGCAAAACGCGTTGACTATCAAAGGGATAGCTTTATTAGATTTCGCGTGCGATATAAAAATATCCTCTAGTAATGTAGGGAGAGAATACATGAATTTACCACTATGATATTCTGTCAGATATAGCAAAAGCGAACACAGATAGGCAGTTTGAAATTGGAATACTTTTTACTTTATCTAAATACATACCTATGTATGAAAAACGGCCAGATAGGTATTAGGCAAATCTTATTATATCTACTCCCGAAATCTGCAATAGAAACAATTACAATCGAATTGAAAAAATCTCCTTAATTTTTTAAGTCGGTTAAAAATTACATTGTATTGTAAAACGCCTTCTTACTAAGTACCCAAATGATAGGTGCTGAGAAAGGGGCGGCTTACTACACCAAGATTGCAATTCCGCCACTGCTTGTATGCAAATTATAAATGGCCGCGTGCGTCCGAGAAACTATGAGAATTCAATTTTATATGGAGTTATTTATACATTATATTAATTGTCCCTTGCGGTTTCACCCGCGTTCGCGGAACAATGTTTTATTGGGGTCGCAATATTTTTTCCTAAAAAAATTGCCTAAGTTACGCTTTATGATTTAAACTATTTGCGTCAAAGTCTGTCCATTCGGAGTTCGGCCGTTTTGGAGATTAGCCGAAACAAACAAACAGACAAATAAATAATAAAATATGTTAAAATAAATTTTATTTTTTCATACAAAACGTCAACCATACTCTATCTCAATGTATGAAATGATTGAATTTGTTTTCGTGATTACGAGTCGGTCTTAGTATAGCGGCACACTTGAGGAAGATTCAGCGCGGAACTTTCCGCTAAACACGCTCGCAGTGTTTTTAGGTGACCTATGGCACATCAGCCGTACGTAAAGCGGTCTAATACTACGATAGTTCACATTGCGGAACTTTCCACGCTGAACTTTCCGCAGGTGATACACTTATCCTGTTGGGCGTCGTCACCATTTAATTTTATAGTGGACAACCGTGTGACGGCATTTAAACGCTTTTGTTTCTGGGAACTTATTTTGAAAATTTCACGTGGAAAAACAAAGTTAGCTAGCTAGCTAGCTATCAGTGACCTCCGTTGTCAGATGGCCGACGCCGAATAGGTTATAGCTTAAAGAATTGCAAGTGAATTACAACAAATAACACTGTAGGTAGGTAGGTAGCTTGAATAACAGCAATTAATCCTGATTGAAAAAACTTCGTGTCTACGACTTGAAGCTATGAAGTTTCTAAGAAC
Organism: Tethea ocularis; assembly: GCA_963555595.1. Taxonomy (NCBI): domain Eukaryota; kingdom Metazoa; phylum Arthropoda; class Insecta; order Lepidoptera; family Drepanidae; genus Tethea; species Tethea ocularis. Next base: position 3,293,599 of record OY741972.1, on the reverse strand, counting down.
AAATCACTTTAATTGATTTCATTGTGCACCCGTTGAGCGGAATCTTTTAAACTTTTCTTTGATCTACTTTTGATCATTATTAACGGAATCCCGGAATGTTAGAATCATTATAATCATCTTGCTTCTGCACAGCGTCATATATATGATTATGTACTGGTTTCCGTACAAAACTATTATGGCGGTCTTCTTGTAAATACAATCCTTACGCATGTATGTAAGTAGGTATATGACGTCGATAGTGATATGCCAGTACTGATTTTACCGTTCTGTAAAAGTTGGCGGTTACCTTCCTTCGCGCTTCAAGGCAGACCCACGTAGTATGGATAACACCGCTTGCATCGATTTGTATAGGTATGTAATACGCACTGGATTTCGCGATCCGAACACGCACTGTTTTCGAGTGAGCTGTACTGCAATCCATACATATTTCTATAAACTCAAACTCAAAACTTTATTCAGTTTAGGCCCTAATAAGGCACTTATGAATGTTAATACTTACAATTTTTACAATAGACCTTACCACCGGTTCGGAATCCACATAAATTGAGAAGACTCCGGCAAGAAACACAGTAAGGCTTCTTTGTTTGTGGATCTTTCTTTTGAATTATATATCAATATATAACTAGCGACGACATGTTGTTTTGTTGAAAGAAACGCGTAATGCCGTGTTTGCGGCGCTTACAACGTTTTGGTCGCGAGAAAACTGTCCAATATATTGAAAAATTGTTTTCATAAACGTTCTTGTCTATTGGTAGAATATGATCGTTTGTTATTTTGTTTGTACCTATGACGTTATTCGACTATGGCCAATTCGAAGTGAACGGCTGGTACGTATAATGAGTGGTGTGATGTGCATAAATAACCATAAAATTCCAAAAACACAAAATATTAACTTTACCGTGCCTCTATATCCTGGAAACGTGCAAATTTGTCAGAAAATATATTAATTTCTTCACAAAGCGTGAAGAAAAAAATAAATACCGATCGCTAAGACATAAAAATATGTTAATGTTACCCACTTCCCACTTAAAGAATACACTCTAATAGCCCATATGTTATGTGTATAAAAATATATAATAAATTACCGGATTTGCTAAAAGATGAAACTGACACTATATTTATTAATAAACTGAAACAAATACTGACAAACAAGGCCTATTATACAATTAATGACTACATAAATGATAAAAAAATTATATAAATAATAATATACTAACCAAATACATGTATACCTACGTAATAAAGAAACACGAATACCTAAAGTAATAACTATAATGTAAATAATACTGACATGATACTAAATATATATATGTCATTAAATATTAATATAGATACAATTTAACAATTATAGAATGACTGTAGACCATTTATATCTCCTCTCTCCTATACCTCTCTAGAGATGTTGCTGTGCCCGACAGGGTCCACAATGTATGTATTACATAATTACCACCTAAGGTGTACACATTGTGGAACGCAATTAAATAAATAAATAAATGTGAGTTTCACTGTCGGCCATGGCTAAATTCAGTTCCACATTGTTTGTTAGCTATGTTTCTACCACGTAGTTCCTGAGGGATCCTACATTGTATCTATCTATGTATTAAGTTTAAATCAAATCTGTTCAGTCGATGAAGCGTGATTGAGTCCCAAATATCTAAATATTCACATCTATCTATCTATACTAATCTGTAATCTGTAGATACTAATAATAAAGCTGCATGAAGAGTTTGTTTGAACGCGCTAATCTCCGGAGTTACTGGTCCGCTTTCAAACATTCTTTCACTAATTGGAAGCTACATTATCCTCAAAGGTTATAGTATACTTTTTATTTCGGGAACGTAAGTGAAACTGCGGGGAACAGCAAGTAAATATATAAAAGGAAAGCGTTACTGACTGGCTGATCTACACAGCACAGCTCAAACCATTGGACAGATTGAGCTAAAATTTGGCACACAGATAGAGATAGGTATTATAACGTAGGCATCCGCTAAGAAAGGATATTTGAAAATGAAACCCCTAAGGGGGTAAATTAGGGGATCGCAGGTGAAACCGCGGGGCGGAAAGCTAGTTTATAATACTAGTAGGATACTGTGGACCTTATATAATCTGGTTTCCATACTCCCCTCGCACAAACAAATACAAACTGTTCGCTGCTAAGAGCTCGCTGCAATCATTCAGGGATGCAGTAATTGGCAAAAATCTTTTTGGTTTTCCTGACAAAATTCTACTCGCTTACTCTACGGATTTAGTCGTTAATTGCTTGTCCTATTGACATGTGATGCTCTGCTATATGTCACTGGAGAATTGTGATGTGACGTAACATAGCTGTACCGAATTTGTGTAAATAACGCGGTTTCACCCGTTCCCGAGGGATCGTATGTTTTCCCGCGATAAAAAGTCATCTATACGCTAAGTTTTATCAAAATCCGTTCAGTAGTTTTTACGTGAAATAGTAACAAACATCCTCATATCCATAAACTCTTACATTTATAATATTAGTATATTTATCAATACCACTACGTCACGACATACGACGTCACCAAAAAAACAGTGTTTAAAATCGTTCTCCACGATTTGTCAAGTCTTGTTATAATGCACGCGAGTGATTTCATAGTTTTGAAACAGCATAGTAGGTAGGTCCTATAGATGAAAGACTCTATATGAAATAATAATTGCTAATATGATATTTTTATCCCTTTACCACTAAGTGACTGGTACCCAGTAGCTACAATTTGTAAAAATTAAATTAAAATAGTTCATATTGTTAAAATGAAAAACTATACACCTATGTATTAGAAATTGGTTCTCGTAGCGTTATAGACAGAGCTATAACAAATTCATACATAACAAAATTAACAATAAAAATTTAGCCACTTTTCCAAAAGTAATTTCAAAAGCTATGACATTGAATATTTACATTGTTATTCGGGCTATCCTCGGAATACCTCTACGTGACGGGGTCTCTAACGAGGACCTTCGAGGGAGAACGAAAGCTACAGATTAAACATGTGAAATCGGTAAACTGAAGTGGCAATGGGCAAGCCACATCGCAATATAACCGATGGGGTCTTTGAAGTTGAAACATTGGGTCTCTTACCAGCCCAGCCGATCCGACCGGACTTAAACAAATCTACCCGACCACGTTGTCTGGCATCTTATCCATTTTATGTTTAGTATACCTACTCTTTTATTGTGGCTAATCATCTCATGTTTTTATTTCGTGTGTGTATTTTTTTTAATTTAGATATTTTATGTAGGTATACTTACTGTTTCTTTTTTAGTGTCACTGTATGTTCGTGATGTCATGGTTTTTAGGCCCCGACTGAAAAACCAGCGCGAGGGTTAAAACCTAATTAATCTTAGCACAATGCTGAGTCGGGACCTATTCCGGGCATCACGCAACATTACATTATTTGTTTCGTTTTTTTCTCTCAAAGGAGTAAATTAGGATAAAATAAACAGTAAATGAAGTTAGAGCAAAGAGAGGTAGATAGAGCATGCAACGCCTAGTTCCGAAACTAAATATGGGGCCTAAATTTAACAAAAATGGCTTTGACTTCGATACTTTAACGTTTTTTCGTTCAAAGAGCAGCTCGACTCTTCAGTCCAGAGAAGTAACTCCACCATTCATTCTGCAGCCAAATAATACTTTTGTGTTCCTACGTCTGTGAGTGAGGTCATCATAGCTCATTGGGGAGGGGGGAAGAGACGACGGTAACCGCTTAACAGTAGGCGGGCTGTGTGCTTATTTGCCGACATTGTGTTATAAAAAATATTGTTCAGAGCCTTTGTGAAAGGGAAAAAATATTTATTTATTGTTTGTTATTCGATTTGATTGTCCAAACAACGATTCACTCGGACGTTCCTACTGCGGACCTTTCGATAGTGGAATGAACTCTTATTACGGTTTTCCCTCAGCACTATGATATGGGGTTCTTCAAAAGGGGCGTAAAAAGAGCTACATATCAGCAATCCCTCTGGTATTGCAATTGTCTATAGGCGGCTGTGACCACTTACCATCAGGTGGGCCGTCTACCTATCTTCATAAAATATATATATATATATATTTAAGTAGCTCCAGAACAGCTGCGCTGCAGGGAAGGGTGTCTTGGGTCTTGTGTTCACCATACGCCTGTTCAATTCCCAATTGGGTCGTTGCGACAATCTGTTCACTTGTTAATGTCCTTTTTATCCGCCTTTCCATTCGCACAATCCATATATGTCATCGGATTTCCTCATCTGAATTTGATGATGAGATGAATTACCGAGCTACAGGAAAGATTGATTGTGATATCTCGTAATCTGATATGACCCTTAAAGAGACGTGAATAAGGTATATTTTAGGAAAGTTTAGATAACTCAGTAGTTCTAACAAGGCTTCAATATTCTCCTAACGGTCCATATTTCTTTGTTATTCGTATTAAATTAGTTTTTAGTGGTTTCAATTCGTTAATACGTATTAGACTACCGGCATGCTATGATGGCCCATTCAATAGTACAAATTTATACCTGAGCCAAAAAGAGACACAACATAAAAAGAGACACTCCAATGTCAATATGGGCAACATAGCATACCGCTAGTTTGACCAAAATTTTATTTTTAAAAATCAGTAAAGTAGGATGTAATGCAATACATGAAAATTAAAGAGTAATTCAGTGAAAGATAAAAATGCAGAAAGGAATGTTAATACCTATCTAACTATTAAATTAAATCTCGGAAGGTAAATAGCTGAAAGTTTTACTGAATAAACAGTAGGTACCCCAGCGAATAAGAAGAATCGAAATTTCCATCCAGTAAACGTTCTACAAATCGTTATTTTAATAATTCCAGGAACGAAGTTGTAAAAATATTAGTCTCTCGTATTATTTTAATTAAAAAAGAAAAGAAAGCAAATAATATATATATAGGGACAAGAAGTGATACAATACGATAGTTTAAAGCTTATAACCGAAGCACAAACAAGCGCACTTTATCAATTATGTACAAGAAATATAACCATGAAAGTTCTTATTATAAAACCAGCGACGGCAACATAATATTTTATTTCGTGCGAAACACTCGGGATTATTCGTTCTCGCCGCATAATGTTCAACTTGTCGTCTGCCCAGTCGGCCGACCAGTTTGCTAACCACACGCCCTGTTTTCTACATGTATCCACCAGTGTAACACGACCTCCCCCGCCTCTCGGAGATGGTACAGAAAGATTAGAATGCGGCGTTCAATGGAAAGGATCGACGTGCCCAAAAAAGCTGGCCGCCGAAACAACGTACCGTAAGATTTTACGAAAATTAACTTTAAAGGCCACTTCAATCTAAACCTTTGGGAGATTAGGGCTTTCACGTATGTTTACATTAGGGTTTTGGTCAGTCGAGTGGTTTCATCCATTCCATGTTTGTTTTGGGTTCAATAGCGTGGAAGTAATTGCAAATACTGAATAATTTGAATGATTGGTTCATGGAATCTGTGCAAACGCCCAATTATTATCGGTTCGGATTTGCCATTAGGTAGCAATAGGTACATGTTACAGGTTTATGAAGGCTGTATACATGTCATGCGTTAAGTATATATTTATTTGAATATTCTTACGCTCAGCGCCGTCGGCTTTGCGAGCGTAAAGATATTGTACGTGTCGCAGTTGTATATTATTAACTGAAAATGATTTCTTTTGGTGTATTTCCTTAAACGTTAAATCATATATTGAACCTTATGGATGTGTGGATAAGAGCTTTATAGTTGGGAACGAAGTAAGAACCGTATGCTCAGTATAGTGGTTATATATGAGCATCACGCACGACTTTATAATCAAAGAGCCTTCATTCATGCCAATAATTAGGTTTTAGTTGTAGTAGATAAGTATAATGTTTCTAAATACGGTATATAATAAATGTGCTATGTGCTATTCACTTATATTATGTATGTTCATGCTATTTTGAAACTTCATTATGAGTTATCGATCGGTCAAAAAAAACTAATTTAGTCTCAGCATAAGAAATTTAGTCCTGTCAAATTAGTCCGGTGGCAATACCACACAACAAAATGGTAATGAACTTCATTAAAGTGGGTTACCATTATCTGGAGTTCTTTAATATCTCGACCCATGCGGGACTTTGGACCAGTCCATGGATAGTTTGACTCGTTTAATTTTCGCGTTTCTCATAAAATGAAGTTCATTATAGACCAATTTGACAGCTTTAAAATATTTTTTTATCCTTTTTCAATAATATTTCTTTGGAATATGACGTGACTTCATGTAACTAAAGTAAGTCTAGAAATCCTTATCACAAGCATCACAGAGCACTTATAGTAAGTTTGTATTACCTACTACTTACGTAAAACCAAGCAAAACTCCTTTATTTTTTTAAATAGCTATAGAATAAGCAACTACCTCAAGTCAGTCCTTAAAAAATAAAACTACAATGGCTGACGCGACCACCTGTCCATAGTGGCTCCATTGATCTTGGCTGGGTGATGGTGGGGACAGGGGAACTTGTATCCCATATGGTGCGAGTGAACAATGTGGTGTAGGGTAGGGTACATTGTAATGGTTTGGACAATTTGAACTGGGCATTTTGGTGATGATAATTTTAATTATTAGTGACGAGAGAACTTATAATGAAAGATTTAACAATGGACAATTTAGTAAAATTACGGACCTTTAGAACATCCGATTTTCTAGAATGAATTTTGTGGGATGAACACTATCTTAGTATATTCTACAGGATTTAGTTTTTAGTCTTATTAAATGAAATGGTTTAATACAAAGGGGTATGAAATAGGTACTCGTAGGTCAAATCTAATATCTAATTCTATACCTTTAAACGAGCAAATCTTGTATATACCTATATATATAATCTGAATCTCGGCTCCAACGATTTTCATGAAATTTTGTATGCACGGGGTTTCGGGGTAGATAAATCGATCTAGCTAGGTTTCATTTTTAGAAAACGTCATTTAAAAAAAAACGCAAAGCTTGGTCAACCAGGTACATAATACAATACAAAGTGACAATCTGACAGCAACTTCTTCACTTCACCCCATTTTATGATGTGGTTTTTAGTTTTATTCCATTTAATTTAACTTGTAGATTATGTTCTCATACAAAGTAATCTCAATTATATGAAAATACCAATAAAGTAGGTAGCTTTACTTCACATTTTTGACACCAAATATTCATACGTACCTATAAAACTGAAACGAGATTAGAATCCACATTTCAGGTGCGGGTATTGAATCCTTAATTCACAATACTGTATTGTTGCTTTGTAGAGATTTTTTAATTAAAAATTTCATTGGGAAACCAAAAAGGTAATACAAAACGCAATTATGCTATTGCAGCGTCACTTCATAATGAAACTGACATAATCGGACGCATTAGTACAAAAGCCACCGCTGACTTTAGACGGAATAGTCGGAGTGAGGGAATAGAGTGCAGAATCTTTTTAGAAATAGCGGTAGGGCTCTATGTTAAACTGTGTGTAATGCCAAGTTACATTCCAGGTGCAGTCTGGTAAACCTACATGAGTAATGTCTAGAAAGGAAGAGATGATGAATGGAGTTCGCTGAAAATCAATGCGCGTACACTGAGCTGGCTACAAAGCTACACACAAGTTCACAGCACATTTAATTAAAAATACATATACATTTTCTCTTTGTGTGTGGAATATATGGCTTAAATGATTTAGAAATAACTTAATGGGGATGGTCAGATGGCACTTATGAATGTCAACAGTTACAATTTTTTGACTCTACTACCGATTCGGAATACACTTGAACTGAGAAGACTCCGGGAAGAAACTCAATGATATGGTATAGTATATTATTTTCTCTGTGGCTACAGATTTATCTGTGTATCCATTTTGCATTCAAAATATTATAGAACTGTACATTGGTACCTTTATTACAAATGTCCGTTATATAAGGTACCACTGTATGGATTTAAATAGTTTAAAAAGTATAATGCCCTTTGGCATCATGTATACAAACAAATAATACCTATGATTTTTTTTTGTTGAAATTATAAAAATACAGTTGTTCATCTATACAAATAAATAAAATAGTCTGAACAAGTGTTTGTTTGTGATATCAAAATAGGAGCTTTTTACTAAATGCATAATATTTAATTTTCATACATTTCCATATCAATCATGAACCACTTTGACTGAAATGACAATAAGATTTATGAGAAAATTGATGGTTAACTTCCGCCATATTGGATTTTTGTTACGTAATAAATCCTGTTACCCGATGGATCCTTTCTGCCCCTTTTGTGACACTCAGACATTCCATAAAATATGTAGTTCATTGAGAATTTGTTATATTTTACCTATTATATAAATTTATTGGTAAAATTTTGAGTTGGGTATCTCTGTCATAGTTTTTGATCTGATAATCTGTGGTAATATTGTACCTTCCCCTTTTTGTTTTGTTCAGATTGAGTAATTTTAATTAGATTTATTAATAAAATATATTCTACAGGTTTTAATTTTTAGTGTAATAATTAATAACCTTGATCCAAAGGCAGCGGTGAGCTAGATTAAAAAAAAATGTGATGATAATAATAATGTGGCAAGACTTAGTTTTGTTTTTCCATGCGCTGTAGACTGGGCAGGTACCAAATATTATGAACATATTTTAGGTACCAGTCATTGCTTCTCTCTGAAAGTAAAATGCAGATGTAACCGCAGCGCGAGGTACATAATAGATACGGGTAATTCTTTCCTCCGAGATACGGGTGAAAACGTATTGAAGGGCACAGGGGGAAAACATGTAATGAATGTCACAAAGAGAATGAACTGAGAAAATTACAAGAGAGTTTTTTTTACCTGGCAATGCCATTCAAAGTTCAAATGTGATAGAACAAAACGCTAAAACACACTTTGCCGTAACATGAATAGTCGCAGCGTAATCTTCGTTCAAAAATATTGATACAGTGCAATAACAAGCAATGTTCACTTTTTGAAATAGTTGACAGGTGACGTCTGTTAGGATGTTATATTAGGACCCTCATAAGATCGTCTACCTTGTGGGGGGGGGTCCTCCTACGCTGCGTCCCGGTTCTTGGTGGTGGTTCATGGTGCTCACCGCTCGCTTATGATCGCTCGATAAGTATGGGAAAAGGCGTTAAGAAATAAAAAACCTACAATGTAAAATCTCTGTTTTCATTTCAACAACCGCCGTAACCGTTAGAAATAGGTCGAATCTTTTCTTTATTAATTTTAAATATTGAATGTGTAAGAGCAGAGTAGACATGATCATTGTTATAAGAAAACTCTTCTTCTTTTGGAAATAAAACTCCACTGAAAGTACCTAAATAAATTATTTCAATTGGACGTAAGTAAAGCCAGTAAAGTTCCAGTGCGAGTACTTGTCTGCTAATTATACTAATTTTGCCCGTCGTTCGTCTGACTGGATGACGTCAGAAACCGCTGCCTCTAAGATTTATGTTACGTGTATTAATTTTAATACTTTAATCTACGTAACGTTAATAAACTAAGATATGCAAAGTGTGTGTGGTAATTTATGGTTTACGTTGTTGTTCGTATATCAAATTATGTATTTTATCTTGTCTTCGAGTTTTTAATCATTATTAATAACTAGCTGTTCTCCGCGGTTTCGCTCGCGTTCCCGGGATAAAAAGTAGCCTATAATCTCCAGGGATAATGTAGCTTCCTATTAGTGAAATAATTTTTCGAATCGGACCAGTAACATCAGAGATTAGCGCGTTCAAACAAACAAACTCTCAGCTTTATTATTTGTATATAGATTATTTTGTTTTACCAGCTAAGTTGATAAGTATACAAAAGCTATCTTCATATAATAATAACATGCACAGATTCAAAAAGTTTTGCTATTTGCTGAAATAGATTTTAATGTGATAAACCTTTTTTCAGGTAATTTACGTTTTTTATCCGGATTATGTAGTCTATATTATAAAGAAGTAAAGTTCAGATGTAGGAGGTAATTAATCTCCGGAGTTACTGCTTCCATTCGAATTTCATGTGTCACGTCACGTAGTACACTTTTTACACAGAGATGAAGTCACAAGCCCCCACTGCTGAACTTTGATGCGATTTATCTTTGTATTTTTTTATTGATTTGATAAATTAAAAAATACGTATCCAATATTTTTTGATAACCTGACTGGTGGACTAAACAGAATTGATTATTTTTTACCCAGTCATCATCCCTATTATAGTGAAAACTAGCTTTCATTTTATACCTTTAGGAAAACCCTCTCTTAGTTGATGCCTAAACTTCTCAAGGAACACACCCCCAAATTTCCAGTTGGTAGCCCCAGCGGTTTAGGCTCTGCGTTGATGAATCAGTCAGTCCGGAGTAATTTATTAAAACTATGTATAGAAGATTGCAAATTACAATTGTCGTTTCCTACACGCTTGATAGGACTGGTAGTTGATCACAGTGAGCTCTTAGAATTACGCAGGTGGACAACCCTTCGTGTGTACGGCCCCCATTCGCCTTTTACGACAATGTCTAATGTCTATCTGTTGTGTCAAATGATGCAGAATATGATGTAAAGTAGGATTTACACATACGTGCAATGCGCGCGGTTCTTTTCCGTGACATATCGCGGGGAGGGGTTAGTGACCGCGTCGGATGTTTGCCACGCGACCCCACGGCTCGGCTCGATTTCCGGCCCGGTTCGGTTCCGCTCCGGTGTGTAAGCACCCTTACTTGATGATAGCGTTGATGGCTCATACGATATTGTATTTTAATTGTATTGACACTAGTCTCTCGGAAACATCATTTTTTTAGACGTCCGGTTTTTGTTTTAATATTTGTTTTGTTTTTGGATGTTTTGGTGTAGATTTATATTAAAGATATTGGTGTCGATTTGTTTAAAAACCTAACTAATATTATTTTGTCACCTCTATTTTTTATACTTAAACAATAATTATTGAAAAAAGTTAGAACATTTTTTAAGCTATCAAATTAGTCCATGCCATCGTAATGTACGGGTGTTAGTCGTGACAAATAAAGGTGGCTATTAAATTCACGCTCACGTAGTTGACTTATCAGCCTATATCTCTCCACTGCTGAAGATAAGCCTCTCCCAAGGCGCGCCACTCCTTTCGATCCTCCGTCTTCCGCATCCATTATTTTCCAGCAATTTTTTTCAGGTCATCTGTCATCAACCAGCGAACCGGAGGGCGTCCTACTCCACGTTTCCCTGTCCGAGGTGAGTCTGCAATCCGAGTAATTGGACAGAATTTAAAATTTATTTTATCCTTTTCTTATATTTTTCGTTACAAAGAGATATTAAAGTTAAGTTTGTAAACAACAGGAATCGGGACCAATATTATTATTAAGAATAATCTTTCATTGACTTTAATATTTCATACGAATCATTAGATATCAAACATAGCCGTGGCGATCAATATTTTGGTCTGATTTAAAATTTTATATTAGGATAATGATTAGAAGAGGAAAATTATTAGTCCTTATTTGCACTTGGGATAAATAGTTGCGTGATTTTTAAACTAGATGTCGCTACGAGTAACTTTATTTATCAGATGGGCGGGGAGCAACCAAATACAAAGCATAATGAAAAAGAAACAAGATGTAAGGAATAACATTGACCTAGAAAAACTTTGAGAACCGATAAAATTAAATGCAATAACAATTTAACAAGAGAAGATAGCTACACAATAACAAAACCTGTCTGTTTTCAAGCCGTAGAGAAAGTTCAGCTGTTTGACTGGACTGAACGAATTTTTTGTCTTGTTTTTAATGACCTAACAAACTTACTTAGTCCAACATTTTCAATGAAGTAGGGCCCCCAAGCTCAGGGGGCCCTACTTCATTGAGGGGGCCCTCGCACACTGACCAGCGAATCTCGTATTGAACTAAGTAGCTAAAAATTCTCTCACCTTTGGAATTTAAATAAAATAGGTTGCAAAAAGGCGTTAATCATGGCAACCCATTTGAAAGATATTGTAGCTATGCTATTGCTATGCCCTGCAGTAGGTACGCTATACCTATAGAGCTGATGATAAAGTAGCTTTGCACCTTCAAAATATTTATATCCTACTAATATTATAAACGAGAAAGTTTGTATTTATGTTTGTTGCTCTTTCACGCAAAAACTACTGAACGGATTTGGATGAAACTTGGCTCATAGATAGATATACCCTGGAATAACATATAGGCTACTTATGCTGAGAACGCGGGTGAAACCGCGGGGGACAGCTAGTATAATATAATTTTATTTGATAAATCTAAACAGTTTAGTTTAGGGCCCCAGTTTTTTTGCACTAGGGCCTTTGATTACCTAGCAACGCCTCTGTATCTACGCTAATTAAATATCCTCCTCATATTAATAGGCCTCCTGTGGATTTGTTAAATAAATTAATTAAAGATACAGATATTTATTTACTAGGTACTAGCTGTTCCCCGGTGTTATACCTGCGTTCCCGGGATACATAATACCTAAGCTATCTGTATCTAGGCTATCTATGCGTCAAATTAGGCGTGAAAATGTAACATACTTTCGCACTTTATAATTCAGTATGGATGGATGTACCATCAACAAAGTTGAAGCATGATCAATTTTGAGACCTTTTCGCTTGCAGCCAGTAATCATAGTTCGCCCTGTCCATTGTTGACAATAAAACGGCCTCTTGTAAAATCTTTTGTCTAGACAATTTACTGACAATGATAATCTACTATTTTATGACAAGCGCATTGTCTGGTTATATTGTGTGAAACACAGGTAGCGGCTGTTCACTGCACACAAAATACTCCCTTAAGGTGATCATGCTTCAACTACCTACCTATTCATGATTAAAGTTTACAGATTTTAATGTAATGTATTTGTATGTAAATATAAATAAAAATGCTCCATAGATAGAAGGTACCTACTAAACTCATTAGGATTTTAGAATTTCCATCGTGCGAACGATTCAATTTTATTAATTAACTACCCTACCATTACAGATGATCATGGTAAACTGATAACCTACATATTTGTTACCTTCCTGAAAATCGAAATTATTTTGAAGTAAGTCGTTTATCTATACTAATAATAATATTATAAAGAGGAAAGATTTGATTGTTTGTTTGCATTGAATAGGCTCCGAAACTACTGAACCGATTTGAAAAATTCTTTCACTAATAGGAAGCTACATTATTCCCGAAGGTTATAGGCTACTTTTATCCCGGGAACGCGAGTGAAACCGCGTGGAACAGTTAGTTGTAAATATTCAAGACCAGATTATCTCAAAATCTTGTTTCCTCACAATGTGTAGGAAACAATATTATCTACTAATAAGTTGTATTAAAATCAATACTTTTTAGCAACACACCTCCTCACCAAACATTTGAATATCTCTTTTACAATTTGTTACTGCTTATCACATAAATCTCTAAACGAGCGCTCATTATTGATAAAAAAGACACATTTATCATTATTTTGGCCGATTAAAGAGTTCAAAACGCACATGTTTATGTAAATATTGGAAACATGTGTCATCAAAATCGATTATAAATAAAAACAGTGTATTTATACTATCTTCCATGTGAAAAAATGCGCTTGAACAAAAGTGGTTTGAAAATCAACATGATACAACCATAGCGAGTAATAACGACCTATATACAAATACCGTAACATCATTTATGTAAAGAATGTATTTTATCACATTCAGCATTCATTTATTGCTTTACGAGATCAAACTATGTTTAGTTAGTGGAAAATCGTCAGTGGAACGTGTATAGAACAAATGTGACGTAATAATTCCGCATGCGCTATGGTCGTCTCGAGGGCATACGGTCTTATTTTCTAAAAGGGTAATAAGTACAGCTAAAATGATGGCAAATTTAAGCTTTAATGCAACGAAATACATTATGTTTTTAAATGTTTGGTATACTAATATAAGATCTTTTTGAATTTAGTGTACGATACGTTCGCTGACAATCGGTCGCATTCGGGTGCCGTCGTCGCGCACGTGCACACGGTGGGAATAGGACACCATTAACAGCCAGGGCTGCCTCAACTCAATGCGTTGTCGTAATAAACCTTTGTGATGATAACACTCGAGTAAATTATTTGTTTTACGACTTTTTCGAATGTAACTATTTTTTATTCGTTCTTACTTTATGTAAATGATACCAGTTTTATTTTTTAAGTAATTTGTACGACTAAAATACGTTTAACGTTTTAAAAAGTCATTAACAATTTTATGTTTGAATATTTAAGCAAATAATAGGTTTAATTAAGCTTGTAATACGCAATTTCCTTCTAGACTATGCATTTGGCTCATTAGCTATTGCCAGTATATTTCTTATTATAAAAAAAAATGTTTACTTTACTTTGCGACGAACTCCGCGTTCCAAGTTTAAAAGTTCATTAACGTTCAATATTCAATGTCATGATAATAATTTAAATATGAATTTTCCGTTTACGTTCCGCGTATGTACACTTGTGATTTGGTTTCATGACAACGTTTGCGCAAACTTTTGCACCAATTTTATATTATAAAGGGCCTTGACTAATAACAAGGCGTAGGTCGTAAAGTGAGCTTTGTAGTTGAGATAAGGTATATTGATGTTATGTATTTTGCCAAACGATACGCTGACAATCAAATCGCTTCTAATACTTGCTTTAGTTTAGTTACAATAAAATAAAATCCTTTTATTTCGGACAACTTTGATCTATATCATTGTTAATAGATTACACTCTTTACATAGCTGTTAGTATATAAAAATTCATATGATGAAAAGAGGCTTCAGTCAGGCTTCTTTTCACGCACCTTTTAGATAAAGCTTATACCACCTCATCATACTATCTATTCTGTCTAAATATCCTGTCTTTGTAATAGGTATTTGTTGTTATATAAGTAAAAACTTAAATAAACAGTGGCAATGTTGCATACGTTACATGCATCAGTAGCTGACTTGATTTTCCATATTGAAAGGCGTTTTTGTCCCCTACCCAGCTAGGGTCGCGTCAACATGTGGCTATAAAGTGGGCCATATACACTGAGGTATATTACCTACTATGTATAGAGAAGCTATCCTAAGCAAAGGTCGTCTCCATTTTGTTAATATTCGCTGCAGCGCTGGAACAATAATTTGTCGTCTAACCAAACATTTTAGACAGTAGTGCTACGACAACGCTTTTAACGTGTAGTTTTATCGCGACCAAAAAGTCGAAAGCACCGTGATTTTATTGGCGCGTTTCGTGTTTAAGAAACTATGTGAAGTGGCCGGATGGCTGCACTTGAACGGAATATAGTTGTATATGTCTGGCGTCTTCTCTATACGTAGTAATATACCTCAGGGCCCAGGGGTCATATACAGTTTATACATACATATAGAAAATATCCTATTAATGTAGTATTGAAAAGAAAACTAAAATCGTTTGAAAAAGGAATTATCGCAACAAATCATGCTAACTTGACACATAAGAATATTGGGCATATTTGGCCCAACAATTGTGGTTACAGAGAAGATTTCATTCGTGAAAGGCGTTTTGTACGTAACGTGCGACCTTGTGCGGGCCGCCACTTCATTTGTGCTATGGGAATCTCTCTACCACATATACATACCTACTTTATTAACAAAGCGTGATGATATTCCTAATTGTATATTTCCTTTTTATTTTTGCCGAAGTTTCTGACCTTGAAGACCTAAGGACGTGTTTTACGCAGATGAGGCAGTAATATTATGCAAGAGTAGGATAGATGTTGACCTTGGGTTTGGCTGCTTATTATATTGAAGTTTCTAATGGACATTACGAAATGAGGTCATTCATCTCAAGTTTCATACTTACCATTACCACCATCACGTACGTAGGTAATTAAATATTATTTTAGATTTCATCTATGAGAACGAAGTGATTCCTAATAAGTTATTTAGGGCAAAGACACCGTAGTAGGTATTATACGACACAGCAGTACAAAATTCCTGTAAATAAATTAAAAAATAAAAGAAGCCTTTATTGCCAACATGACAGTTAATAACAATTAATTTGGTATGCTGGTTGTTGTGTAGCTTTTCTTCTGACATATGCCTCCACTAGAAATTTCCATTTATGTCTGTCTCTGGCCACTTGAGTCCACACCACTCCTACCACTCTCCAAAGATCATCTTCCCATCGCTTAGTTTGTTGTCCGCTATTTCTACGGTAGCGCAATTCCAATACTTAGGCTTAAAACTGTAACGAAAATCGAATGGTATGATTTCAAAACACGTTTCACTGAAAATATTTATAAGTATGATATCACTGGAAACGCCTCTAGCGATGCAGTATTGGCCTTACAGTCTCGGGATAACTTAAGAAACAACGATCAAGTGTCCCTTACTGCTCTGACACAACCGTATCACTCACACATGCAGGGAAGCCGTATAGACGCGCATATGTTACTTGTGCTCTTAGGAATGCAAAATTTATTCTCTTTACTACCTTTGGAATAAGGTTGTCAAAGAGTTTTTCAAATTTGGAATGTTTTCTTATGATCTCTAATTTAAAAAATCACGTGTCACAGTGTTTGTCACCAAACTCCTCCCAAACGGCTCGACCGATTTTTAGTTTTATTTTGTTTAGGTGTATTTGGTAGATCTGGGAATAGGTCGTAAACTATTTTTTATCCCGGGAACGCGAGTGAGACGCGGGGAACAGCTAGTTTTTATGAAGAGACAGTAGGTACTCATAACTGTACCATTTGCCTAGTATAAAACCATCTGTTTTGTTGCGATATTTTAGGTTTTTACCTTACATGTGTTAATATAAGTATGATTATTAGAATGCCCGTCAGTAAGTGTTAATTGGGTATAGTATAATACATCATTTAAGGAAAAAGAAATACTTAGGTACAAGGAAAACTCTACTAACGAAAAGGATTTTACGCCAAATATTTATGTTATACATGACTCACAAGGATTCAATTATAATTAAGTTGACAACTGAATGTAGATAAGTTATCTGTTTACATTAATTTACCTCAAACTCATAACTTAACAACTAAAATCGTGCACATCGAAAAAATAACAGGTGGCAACCCTATCAACTCGTCTGTAGGGTTATAAAATAAGGCACACTTTCTTTATTGCCTAACTCTTTATACTATGGCAAATTAAATCTTACTAGTGATATTATCTTTTTTTATCTATTTGGTTATTTGTACGTCTTGATGACTCAGCGAGGGTACTAATTGTAATGAATCTTGGTAGGTTAGGTACGCACGATGTACGCAAGTAACCTTACATGATGAGATAAAAAGCCTTAAGGTACAAGGCTACATACATTCCCATAGTTGACTATGCGCGCAGCCGTCGACCGCGAGCCTCGGAAGCCTACCTTTAGGCCCAATTGCACCAACGGCAACGTCGTATAGCACTAACCCACGGGGTAAATATGTAAATTTGACAGATTCTCTATACAAATTCTGTCACATAGCCATATTTAACCTGTGGGTTAGTGCTAGTGTAAAATATATACTTAAAGCCAATTTTATTTTTAGAAAAAACTAAATTCTATCAAATCTAAAAAATACCTTTTAGGAGTGTCAAAGAAAAATAAACCTTATTACGTCCTAATAATGTATATCTATATTTTTTGCAATAAACCATAAAATAGATAAACCTTATAATCACTTAATAAGGTTTACTTTTCTATGACATTCTTAAACATCAACAAATATTTCTTAGATTTAATAGACTAGTAAAGCTGCGGTTGACAGCTTGTACAGAATACATTTAGGATCATAAACACGTTAGTATAATGTAAGCTAAAAAATATATTTCATCAAAGCATCACAAACAATGACCTCCATCTCACAAGCGAGGTGAATCAATCAACCCAAGGTCTATCCCAGTAAAAGGTCTGACCAATTTATAAGCTCTCATGGAGCTACGCAGCTGAGCCGAGTGAAAGAGCTCAGAGGTCTCGTTAAACTGGCTCTTAATATCCTAGGATACCTTAATGCCTGTGTAATAATGCTAATGCTTTCGTCCGCGGTTTTGCTCGCATGGATTTAGGAGTGTCGTACCCAAATCATAGGACGTATAGCATTTTAGAAATTACTTTAATGGATCTTTACCCACATAACTAGGCAAGGTAATGTAATACCAACTAATAGTAATAGTACTTACTTACTAAAATATGTTACAATATAGAAAATAATAATTATGTAAAGCCAATGTGATTGAAAGTACTTTTCTCGTATATCGCTCTTTCTATTAGTGAAAACCGTATCACAATAAAGAAAAAGAAAGAAAGAAAATATATTTATTTGACGAACACAAAAAAGTACAAGAAAACAATAATAGGCTAGTTGACAGTGACAAAAATAAATGATCAAACACTAACCAATGCATAAAACATCTAAAAAACACGTGGAAACATCAAATATGTTGTACATTTAATGTTTTTTATGATTTTAATTACCAATAGAACCACTAAGAGTAGATCATTTGATGCTGTGAAACAATCAATTGCTTAGTTTAGAAGAAATAAGCGGAGAAACAGACAGACGGAGGCAGATAGCGACTTTGTTATTTAAAGATTACCGGTATTACACACAAGATAATATAATTAATTCCGTGGTATTAATTCCCCCTCAGAACGAATTAGTTGTATTGACGAAGTTCATGGGTTCGAATCCTGCAAAGAGCATCGCGGGGTACTTCTTAGTACCCGCTTGGTTGGCTACCATCAAGTAGAACCTGCAGTCAGCAAGCATGTACGGTGTATTCCAGAAGCAGGTACAAAACTAGTTCTCTTTAGGGTTTGAGTCTTTACTACAAGACCTATCAACCATATTAAAAAAAAACTTTGCTAAAAAAAAAGCATTTCACCAATATGTTTGGTATTATACTAATAATAAAGTTGAAGAGTTTATTTAATCGCGCTAATCACTGGATCTATTTGTCGGATTCGAAAAATTCTTTCACTAACAGGAAGCTACATTATCCCGGAAGGTTATAGGCTACTTTTTATCCCGAGAATGTGGGTGAAACCGCGGCAGACACCTAGTAATTTATATCACAATAAACAATATTGTAAAGTACCTACATACAGACATATACGCTTCAATTTCATTATGTAAATTTAATATTGCTACACATGTAAGCTTTAGTAGGGTTATTATGAAGCAAAGTTAAAATTAGTGCCAGAAGCTTTTGTGGCGTAAGATCGACTGACTTCATAAATTGTACGCATTATAATGATCTCACTTTGGCAGTATTACATCTTACAAGGGTATTCGTACTTATTTCGGATTACTTCCGACCTGCGGTTTTACTTGCTTACACCTAAGGTTCTAATGTATTCTTATGGTTTGTAAAATATTGCATGAGCCTTGCACAGTAGCCAGAGTGATACGAAAATGAACCTTAAAACATTGCAATAAGGTTCATCTGAATCTAAAATAGAATAGAAAATTAATTTAATACCACAGGAGAATTAGGTACTTACGTACAACAAAAAAATAAATAATACCAGTAAGCTCAGCGATAGCAGCGTGCTCATTCTTAATCACTTTATTGCAAAGAGATAAGGCTCATTTTCGTATCACTCTGGCTACTGTCACATATGGACTCTTCAAAAGGGTGTAAATGACTACGATGAAAACAAACAAATGGACAAGACATGGCTAAATAACTTATCTCTTTATCATAAGTTTTTCGTTAGAAAGAGACATAAGTGAGACTCAATTGGTGTAAATAGATTTTGTTGAAAACTATAATCACAAGAAAATAAACTCAATTGAGTTTAGTTAACAACAGAATCAGTGTGATTTTGAAACCATATTATTAGATAACCGAGTACCTAATATCAAAGTCTTAACAATAGTAAGTAATTTGCATAACAATCTGGTAGCATCATTTCCACGCATGGAGCTGCGGGCAAAAGTTATTGAATCAACTTCGGATAGTCATCGCGTAAAGTGCTTTGGAATATCCTTTCATGACTTGTGACAGTAGGTACGCCTTATGTCTTTGCTATAAAGTTCATTATTTGTTAATATGTATTTGTGTGTTTGTATCACCCTTATGTCTATCGTTGTGGATAGGTACGGTCGACCAAGAAAGTGGTGTGCCAGTTTTGATTTAGTCATCGAAAATTACAACAAGGTTCAAACTAAGAACAGCTGTCACGTAACAAACAGTAAACAAAATGCAAGCGAAACTAATCATTATCACCTATGAATCTGCAAGCGACATTCAACCTTAGGGTGGTACACCACTTGCTTAGCCGACCGTACCTATCACTGAAAACCAGCGCTGTGGCGCTTGCCGTCGGACCTTCATGCTGAGCGATTACGGACAACCACAAGTCAAGGTAAACACTGCAGCACCTTATTCGGTTGTAATAGGAGCTATTTTGCAACAAAAATGTGTAGCCTGATCTGGTTCATATGGTTCATTATATATCTGGCTACTGTCTCCTGTCATTTTAGAAGATAAATCGGGGTATGTAGTTCCTGTGTAATTTTTTTTTTGGCGGAAAACCGCGTTTCCACCTGCTTTTCAGAGTTAAAGTATATCCTATACAGGATATTTAATTAACCAGTACGCAAATTTTGCCAAAATAAGCTTGGGCTAGTTTTTATGAACATACGTATTGTTTATTTTGATGTGCAAGTAATAAAATATGAGGTTATCGTTTACGAAAAATGTCTACTTTGAAACTGATTTTGTGGTAAGCAGCGCGAGGCGCGGCGGTACGAGTACAGTCAGCGTCAAAAGTAGATTGTCACTTTAACATTGCACCATTTGATTGATATTATTATCTATTGACATTCTCTTGACAGTTTGTAACAAATCTGTGAATCGAGTAATATGACAAGGTTCTAAAGTGATCAGCTAATTTTGATGCTCCTACCTGGAATACCTCCTTTGATGTTCCTTTTTTATGTTTGGGATTTTTTTAATTTTTAATTTATGTTGTCTAATCATTCTTGTATGTATATATTATGTTTCGAAAATATTCCATCTCAAAGAACCCATCAATATATAATTTTATTTTATAAACCTATAAAACTATAAAGTAATTTAAAACAACAATCTCCTAACAAGTTTATTGAATATCACTAATTAAAGTTATTAACAATAAATATAACGGTATTTAATTAGACGCTGTTAACGAACTGTTTGTAATTGTGTGTTCAGTAATTAATTGTATTTTTAAATAATTTTTGAGTTGTTCGAATGCATTATACCTAACTAGCTGTTCCCCCTGTTCCTGAGATAAAAAAGTAGCCTATGTCCTTCTCCACATCATAGACTATTTGCATGTCAATTTTTATTGCGATCGGTTCAGCGGTTTAGACGTGAAAAGGTAACAAACATACAAACAAACAGGGTTACTTTCGCATTTAAATTATTTGTATGGATATTATTATACTACTTAATTAAAAAATCCTAATTACCTAATTTTCACACTGTGAATATGTTACAAAATTAAATGTAATATTTTAGCTAAAATAACTTAACAAGAAAAAAATCCTTTGGTTATTTATTTTTTCACGCTTATTACATGGTTGCGCTAAAATGGAATCTGGCTCATTAGTCCTTTTCGTTATTTGAATTTTAAATGGATTTAGGTCTTAGGTATTATCAGATCTTTACATTTTACATAATTATTTTTCGGTATCAAAAATCTATAACAATGTGTCATTTTATAATATCAGCAAAAAGCTTT
Source organism: Tethea ocularis (assembly GCA_963555595.1). NCBI lineage: Eukaryota > Metazoa > Arthropoda > Insecta > Lepidoptera > Drepanidae > Tethea > Tethea ocularis. Next base: position 3,271,937 of record OY741972.1, on the reverse strand, counting down.
GAACACACATTGAGCTTTTGATTTACTTACTAGCGAACCGTCCCGGCTTCGTACGGCTTTCCTGTACTATAATATGCATATATTAAACACTAGATTCCGCCCCGCGATTTCACCCGCGTTCCCGAGGGATCTTATGTTTTCCCGGGATAAAACGTATCCTATGTCCAAACTTATGCATTTATAATATTAGTAGAATATAAACCTTTCTCTTGAATCACTCTATCTATTGCTGAAAACTGCATTAAAATCCATTGAGTAGTTTAAAAGATCTAAGCGAATAGACAACGGAAGCGACTTCATTTTATACTATGTAAAGACATTTTATACTATGTAACATGTCTGTTTGTCCTGTGTCTGGGTGTAATTATCTATATAAGTATGTATTTACATACTTATATAGATAAGATATAGTAGTATATGTAGTATATCAGTTATCTGGTTTCCATAGTACAAGCTCTGCTTAGTTTGGGATCAGATAACTGTGTGTGAAGAATGTCCCAGGTTTTTTTTTTTATCGTATATTATTATATAGGTAAATTCTCTTGTACCCGACTGTACTGCATACCTCTTTACTGACCGGAAGAGATGAGGGTGCATGACCTTAAGACATGATCGGGTTTAGGAGACCCTACCCTCACGCGTAAATGGCAAGGTGAAGTACTTAGATAATACCTACTTCAGACACTTACATTAGATAGATATATAGATAGATAATGCTTTATTGTCACACTACATTAAGATTTCTACAGCAATACAGAGAATTTAAATATTAATAAAAGTGTTACAATCGGCGGCCTTATCACTAAAAGTGATCTCTACCAGGCAACCTTTGGATGGAGAGGAATTCTAATTATTTGAATATGACGGGGGTGTAAAATTAAAAAATAAATATAGAAAACATAGATCAATACCTACATGCTACTAAATAACCGGTGAAACCGCGGGGTGGAAGCTAGTTAGATCTATAAACAATGAACTTCGCCATAAAAATGGCAGAAAGCAGAGTTGAATTATTCTTCAGATTACCTACTTTACATCCGATGAAAAAAGAAACCCTTGTCACTCACATGATCACTCTCGTGTCTGTCTCCGAACCTTCAATACGAATACAGTTGAAATTTGGTTGTAGTTCGATATTTTCCGATTTTAGATGCTTTTTGTGATGCCTCAAATTATTGAGCTTGTATAATGTCAGGAATACAAATATATTGAGAGCTTATAAAAAATATTAAATTGAGGTTTTGGACATAAGGGACCTCCAAAACTACCTACTGACCATAAAATATTGAGAAAAAAAGAAATCGTAATTAATACAAAAATTCAAAAAAACACAACTGCCTTTTACAAAAACTGTCACTTGATATGATGTAAGGATTCTAACAATACCTGAAACATTCAAATTTGTTCAGGCATTTAAAAGTTATGGCGTAATAAATTCTTTTATCAAGAATTTTTTTTTTTTTTTTTTTTTTTTTTTTTTAGTTGGTAGCCTCTGATGGCTGCTCCAACCTTACCGGACAATCGGCGAGCGCAGAGAGCTCTCAGCCGGGTAACATTTAGGTAACCACGGCTGAGGGCACCCCCGAGTGGGGTACGAACCTCGGCTCAGGGCGTTACCGGGAGAAAAATGTAACGTCTGAAACATATTTCCGTTTTACTGACCTAACTTAACAATTTGATTACTTTCTTTGTAAACTACAATTACTTTCTATAAAAGGTTTTTTTTAATAAATATTTAATTCGAGTGGATGGTTAATGGTTATAGTAACACACTGCGGCACCTTATGCAGTTGTAATAAGCGGTATTTTGCAACAAAAATGTGTAGCTTGATCTGTCGCCGTGTGTATATACCTAAGTAAAAAATAAATATTTCACACTAGCTGTTCCCCACGGTTTCATTCGCATTCCCGGGACAAAAAGTAGCCTTATAACCTTCGGGGATAATATAGCTTCCCATTAGTGAAATAATTTTTACAAATACGACCAATAACTCCGGAGATAAGCACGTACAAACAAACAAACTCTTCCGCTTTATTATTAAGAGTAATATAAGATTAGATAGATATAGATAAAACACGTTTTTTAAATAAATAATAATAATAATTAGAGTTAAGGTATGTAACAAAAACATTGATAATATAAATTATTTGATTAGTAAGTAACCAACGTTCTAGAGCGAAGCCTATTTTATTTTAACTTTTAAGGGTGGTTCACCTTTCGGTCGGCCGCCGTTAACCTCTGTTGAATATTTATATTAACCGAGGCCCTTCGCGCCCTTCTCCCTTTGAGAGCTAGCTCTTCGTCTATACGTATAGTAATCTGGTTATTGTTAAAAATAAGTAAAGGGGACACATTTTGAATACCACATACTTGTCATGTAACTTAGTCGCTGTCATGTCATTTATTAGCTAAACGAAGTCGCTGTCTGTTTCAGCGCTTACTTCGTCTAAACTACTTAACGGATTTTGATATGGTTTTCACTAATAGAAAGAGCGATTTTGTGAAACTCTTTCTAAATCAGAAATTAATTAATTATTTATTTTTATTAACTAGATTACGGCACTACGAGACGTATGTGGGTGATAATCTTTTCAGCGGTATAAACGTCATTGTCCTCGATTTCGGTCATTTTTAATTAGTTTGTTGTCGCGCCTCTCTTTACAAATAGATAAGCGACTATTTCAGTAATTTAAGTGCTATCTATCTATAGAAAAATAAGGACTAGGCCAAGTTGTGAAGGAGAATACAAAAATGTGTCAGTGTAATAATAATAATATTCTGGGATTTTCTTCACACACGACTATCTGATCCCAAACTAAGCAGAGCTTGTACTATATGAAACCAGGGTAACAGATATACTTCTTAATTTAATACTTACATAAGTAGATAATTTAATCCTGCAGACTCAGGACAAACAGACATGTTCGAGCACACAAATGTTTGTCCTGGATGGAAATCGAACCCACGACCTGCAGCATGAAAAAATACAAAAACTTTTCAAAATCTACATGACCTTTGTAAAATCTACAAAAATATAGGTATATCTACTACTAATAATAATAAAGCTGAAGAGTTTCATTTGAAAAATTATTTTTGCAATTGACAGCTCAATTGTAAGGCTATTTAACATCACTCTTCGATCCTTAGGAGCCGAGCAAAAAAGAACGCTAAGCGAGAAAAATGTAATGTGAATGTCGCGGGCGAGCGATGCAATGCGAGTGTACACCAACTAATAGCAAAAATGAAGATGTTTCGTACATGAACTTAGCGTAAGGCGATGCTATACGTGAAATGATGATTCTAAAATGCGTTTTTCTCTGTATTTTTTATCCCAAGAGATTTGTAAAAAGTAATCAGAGAATATGTGATATTCTCTGATTTAACCTAATTTTGTGAAGAAAAGTTTTTTTAAAAATTGGGATTTTTCATTAGTAACGTCAGGGAAAAGAGCTAACTGCACTTTGTCGGTCTTTGGCATATCACTCGTGTAGAGTGAGAATAGCAAGGGAGACAGTACCGAGCCCTGAGGGACACCGGAACAGAAACCTATGCCCCTTTTTAAAACTTTGAATGCATTTTTCTCTTATTTGGACCATCCAAATAACTTGAAAAATATTAACATACATTCTAAAATCCAGTAGAAAGGGAATAGTTTTCTTACTTTTTAAAAAATAAGGCTAAGTTTTTTTTAATTACATAAATACATAACCGTCTTTATTACTAAACGTGGGCTTCGCCTGTCTCGCTGGTCCCCGTCAGTTTAGTAAGGGACGGAGTAATCGCGGAGAGCAACCTCTTAAGAGGAAGCTCTCTACTAATTTTCTCGTCTATCATCGCCTTAAGTGTCAAGGTTTCTAGACATGAGTAACATTGACTGACAACAAGAGGTACCTACATTAAATCAGGTAGGTACCTTTGTAAAAGTTCAGAACTCTGTTAACAAACCCCGGCCGACGTGTGTAGCCTATCGCTCAAGTTTACACGAACACTTAGCGCACGGATGTGAAATGGAACATGATTTTGTATCTCTGTCTGATATTATGTTCTGATCTTATCATATGAGTAATAATATAGTTGTATTGTATGTAATTCGCAATAATTACGCTTGTTGTGTCTACGCCTAGAAGGGTTCAATCACTAGTCTTAAAATAAATGTATTACCATTATGTAACACGCAAATGATTGTACCTAGTTTTGTAGACCAGTAATTGTTCTTTCATATAATCAGTTTGTTTTGTAATCTGTATCATTTATTTATTTATTCGTCTGTGTACAACCTAACCCTATCTATACTAAAAAAGAAACGCTGAAGAGTTTGTTTGTTTGAACGCGCTAATCTCCGAAGTTACTGGTGCGATTTAAAAAAATATTTCACTACTAGGAAGCTACATCATCCCTGAAGGTTATAGGTTATTTTTTATCCCGGGACTGCGAGTGAAACCGCGAGGAACAGCTAGGGCGCGGTAGGGCGATCGCCCAGGGCGCCAGATGTAAAGGGGCGCCAGGCCCTCCTTTATTTCCGGTCGCTCATGATCGAGTCCTGCTATCTCGAAACTAAATAAATAAATAAATAAATTCTCAAGTCTAAAGATAAAATGGCTATAATGGCTTAAAATCCCTTTTGTTGGCGGGAGTAGGGGGGGGGGGTTATCATATCTCGCCTAGGGTGCTGGTAGAGCTAAAACCGGTACTGACAGCTAGTATATTATGATAAACCCCTACCCATATAATGACATCATGTATGTACCTACTACCCACCTACCTACTGCTTAGGTATAGGTACATATTTGGTATTATTTGCCTGTTTAGTTTATTGTACTTTTAACTCTCACAACAGGATTTGGATGGGGTTGCCAGCCGCTTACGGCGACCCTTAGGGTTACTTACTATTCCTTACTTTTAAATTTCGTGTGATTTGTTGCGTCAAGGCATGACTATCTTAGTTATCATCGAAAAGGGCCTAAAAACAGCTACCTACATGAGAAATAGGAAATACAGTAATACTGTGCAAATGCAATACCAGGGGTATTGAATAATAAGAATGTACATACAATCATATTACTTACCATCAGGTAAATGAAAAGACCCAGAAATTATTTTCAAAAAATCTCGTGTTACCTACTTTTCTTTTAATTTTTGTCCCCAAATCCAATAGCAAATTCTCAACAAAGCTGTTGCGAAAAAAACTACTAAAACTGACAAAGAAATACCTACCTAGCATGAACCTTTGTTTATTGAAAAACTCGTTTTTCACGTTTCTGAATATCAGGTTGTGTTTATTTTCCTTGTAGTAACTTACACTTAGTTTCATCATAATATGTCAAAGGGTTCCTGAGTAATTGCACTTTAAAATACGAGCGTCCCGTATAGCAGCTACCCATTATGCACATGAACAAAATTCTAACTAAAAGGAAGTATTTAACTTCATTTTACAATACATAGGCTCCGATCCTGTTGTTTACAAACTAAATAAATTTAATCTCACTATATCTCTTTCTAATAGTAAATATAAGAAAGAGATGCAGGATATTTTAGTCCTGTCAGTTTAGCCCGATCACTTATTTCAACGTGAATTTAAGCGCGATCTATATTGGTCACGTCTATTTACCCGTACATTACGACGCGCGACGGTATGAACTAAACTGACATCATTAAAAATGTTCTATCTTTTTTCAATAAGGCTAACATGAAAGAGAGGTGACTTGTCTAATATTAGTTAAGTTCGTAAACAACAGAATCGGCACCATTATGTTTCTAACAAAAATTTAAGAAAGGAATGAAATATATTTTAGTCCTGTCAGATTAGTCCGATTACGTATTTCAAGCGTGATCTTTAATGGTCACGACTATTTACTTGCAAATTACGAAGACACCAATATTTTGTAAATTAAGTGAAATTTTGAAACATATTTGTGCCGATTCTGTTGTTTACAAATTAAACTAATATTAGTCAAGTCACCTCTCTTTCATATAAACCTTATTGAAAAAAGATAGTAACATTTTTAATGCTGTCAGATTTACATAGCCAGTGTAATGTATCTCGTATTTTAAGTAGCGTATCTAAACTATAGCCCTGCCTGTGTTAGCCCACAATCTTATTGTGATCAGTGATGATGTGGCCGACGGTGATAAACACACAATGGCCAGAAGGGAACTGGCTCTGCCAATAGTGTTGCCAATAATTTGAGTTCAATGCAATATAATCACTCTTTTCCTTGTAATTTTTTACACAACCTATCAATCTCTTCTTAGCTTCCTTCTCTACTTATAACATGTCAATCCCTTAGTTAGCAGGGAGTGCAAAAAGGCTACTCGAGCCATGTCTATCTACCTATATATCTGTAATAATAATAAAGCTGAAGAGTTTGTTTGAACGCGCTAATCTCTGGATCTACCAGTCAGATTCGAAAAATTCTTTCACTAATAGGAAGCTACATATCCCCGAAGATTATTGGCTACTTTTTGTCTCGGGAACTCGAGTGAATCTGCGGGGAACAGCTAGTTATGTATTATATTGCATGTAGGAATTTATTTGTTGATTTAATAGCAGAGCCTATGTAGTTCCACTATTTTCTGATGAAAATGTAACTCATTTTAATCAATTAATTTAATTAGCATTTCCGAATTTGACAAATTGTTTATAGTCTTTTGTTCGAGAAATTAATTGTATGTAGCAGCAATATTGTTCAAACGGCCGATTGAGTTACGGCCACTATTTGAGATACTGGCGTGGCGCTATTTCCTCTCATGTTTTATCTTATTCTTATTATTTTTTTTGTCACTCCGTACGTTCTACTTCTTCTTGACGGATTAATTTTCATCATAGACAAGCACGTCCATGCATTACATGCCTGTTTGTCCTGATTCTGTATGTAATTATCTATAATATCATGTATTATGTATAAGAATGGATTAAAAAAATAAGTATTTTAAGTAACATATTAGTTTTCTGGCTTCAATAGTAGGTACCTAAAGTTTATCTAAGTCGATCGTGTGAAGTGTACCCCAGGATATTAGCATAATTATTCTGATTACATAGTCATACTGGATTCCCTCCCCAACTCCCCACTATTAGACCTATTTGTCGAAACATTTATCATGTACAAGTTTTTGCGTAGGTACAATATTCATAATAATATAACATTAAGCTAATAAGTAGAAAGGTCAAAAGTTTAAAGACATTTCTATGTAGGTATTCATCAGCGATAATGGTCTTGCGGCAAGTCGAGTATTTGGCTCGGCTGGCATTGGACAGAAGGGCACGACGCCGTCGACTTCTACACTCGTACTTTTTAGGTACCTAAGTACTTAAGTGTCTAGTAAAATATTTTTCTCTTAGTTAAATTAAAATTATGTTACAAAATATTTGATTATAAAGTTAGCCTATTGGGCGTCGGCGTCTGACAGCGGAGGTCACTGATAGCTAGCTAGCTAGTTAACTTTGTTTTTCCACATGAAATTTTCAAAATAAGTTTCCTGAAACAAAAGCGTTTAAATGCCGTCACACGGTTGTCCACTATAAAGGGAAATCTATTAAAGCTGTAATAATAAATTAATAATATGGTGGCGACGCCCAAGAGGTTAGGTAATTGTCATCAAAACGTTCGTACACTGTTCTACTTTTAACCGACAAAAACTATTTAAAAACATCTACAGCACTACCTGTGAGCAAGGTTAAGCTCCACGAAACGACCCGTTATCAGACAGTATCAAACACCCTAACAAATTAAGAACGCCCTATAAGCTTTACAAACTCGAGAGGAGAACTCGAACACTGGTATTTATCGGATAATAACCAATGTTTGATCAAATATTGGTAGCACAAATGCTATAATCTCAAATGTTTGATCAAAAAGTTGTGATGACGTATATAACTGGCTCACGAGCGACAAGCTTATGGCAGGAAAACGAAACAGAACATGATTATCAACGCGTATGGCACAGCTGGTGGTCGGGGTGCCACATTCTCTTATGTAAAGTGAAAGATTATCACTAGCATCGAGTTACATTGCTGCTTTAGTCAATAAACTGGAACTAAAGTAAAGCATAAGGCACGTTGTATAAGAAAATTTGATTTTCTGTCGAAATTCAAAAGGATACCTTGGTAAAAGTCATCGATGCGTGTTCACACACATACTATTAGACAACGCACACTAAAAGCTCCCTTTCAACATGAAATGAAAGAAGCTATTTCGACAAAGATAGCTTTACAGATTAACAATGACAATTAATCTCATGGAGTTAGTTAAAGAAATAAAAAGATTCATGGAAATGTATTTGATTTACATAACAAAATACATAATATGTGAGGTCATAAGAATTCATATAATAGGTCAGATCATGTAGGTCTTGAAAGTATCTAAGCCGCACTCAGAGTCGTCAATTAAGTTTAATGATTGATTATTTCTGAACCTGTCTCTTTCCATAGGTATTGAATAAACAAAGATGGATATTCTTTAATCGGTCTTTAAAATCTAATTGATGGCTCTGAGTACGACCGTAAGTGTCATCATTATAATACTTTTCTGATTGTATTTAATTCGACAATGAAATTGACGCTTTAAAATGTCACAAGTATTTAAATGAACACCCTATGTTTAAATTGATAACGTAAAAAATACAAATAGGTACCTATATAATAATTTTTACACTGTATAAGAGTTTCTGTAATCTACAACTAGATGGCGGTAGTGTGACTACGGACTTAAATATTGCAACAGATGAGAACGTCTAACTTATTAGCACATTATTAGCTTGTTTTTTTCATGAAATATGAACGAATAATTTATGAAAGCCATTATTTAACTACGTGATATAACACGGTTTATTTAGTAAGTACAATCATTATTGCTGTACTTAGTTACGTAGGATCTACCTACGTCGTTTAGTCATTACTTGGTCATTACTATTCAAAAACTGTGTTCATTGGGAGCACATTTTTTTTTTATTGAGTATGTAAGTATGTAAGTATGTTATTATAGAGAAGTTGACTGACTTATCAAATCAGCTACTTTTTAATAAATGTCAAAACGATAGTTTATATGGAATGTTGTATGAAATATTACACTATGACGTCATAGTTTCACAGCATCAAATGATCTACTCTTTGAGGTTCTACTGGTAATTAAAAATCATAAAATGCATTAAATGTACAACATATTTGATGTTTCCACGTGTTTTCAGATGTTTTATGCATTTGTTAGTGTTTGGTCATTTATTGTTGACAGTGTCAACTACCCTATTTTGATGTATGTGGCTTGTGATTTTTATGTAATACTAGGTACCTTGTGTTAAATTAGATAGACACACCCATCTCATTACGTCTGCCAAAGATATTTATATAAAGTAGGCTATCAAAAAAAAAATATATAAAATAATTTAAGTTTTTGTAACTGTGTAAATCAGTCGTTATATACAATAAATTACTGTGACTAAACGTCTAAAATAGCATTTTGTTACAATATTAGCACCATTTCAATTATAATTTATAGCGTAACGAAGCCCATAGCCGCATATGCTTACACAAGGTCATTTGGCCAGAATGCGTGTATAGAACAGTTAAGCGAAGGAGGATTTAGTTCGTCTATGGTATCCTTTGTTTCGGCAGGTAAAAGTTCCGGTGTGTCCTTCCAAATACTGGGCTATTAGACGTCTACAAACAAACACACACAGGTCTGTGTTATGTTTGTATTTGTGCGATTTTTATACGAAGCTTTTCGATGGCCGGTTCGTTAGCGTGGACTGGACACCTTGCCACATTATTTCCACCAATTTCAGGCACCCCACGGTACGAAATTAGTTTTCCTAAGTCTACAAATTAACAACTTTTTTTAAACTGAAATCCTTAGCACAAAAATGAACTTATTTATTTATAAGCGTCATATAGCATTCAAAGGATCTAAGGAGATTACTTCCTACGCCTAATCTTTACTTATTTTTAATTTAATTATTTCGTATAGATTACAGTTAAAAATATAGAAAATAAGACGTTTAAAAATCTTTGTTAATTTGGTAAGTAATTGAAAATTATGTAAGTCGTAACAAATTATAAAATCCACTGTAAAAAAATTACCTGAAACTTATTTTCATAGTGAAACTCAGTGGATAGCAACTTTCTCCAATTAACAACTTTATTCACTCTATAAATGTACAGATGATAGGCTAATTAGTGTTTTTTAGAATGATACAATCTCAGAACTGTCACAGTTTAAAATAAAATAATATTATTAATCTGGAAACAGAATAATACTGCAAATTATACGAGTTGTCGACTCTTCGCTTTCCCGTTTACTCCTCGGCGAGGAAAAGGATGAGAATTGGAATGTAAAAGTTCATAATGGAGCTTCTAAGTACGTTTTAAAAGTCGACAGTGTAAACTAGTGAATGCATTTTGTAAACAAGTCCACATAACTTAAAGCGTTAACATTCTTGTTTCAGGAAATATGTCGTCTTGAATTGGTTGGGTTTTATTTTATATACTAAATAGTCTCAATTTTAAAATATGTTCTATATTCTAAATTTAAACAGTTAGGAACTCTTTCAATGATTTTGCCTTTTTTTTTTTCAACTAAGTCCGGCTTGCATGTATACAGGCTGGTGATATTAATTGATGTATTTTACAATCTGTTATAATATAAGGAAAGGGTAAGTATGTAAAGATACTTTCCTTGCAAAATAAATGCTTGTATTTTTAAATAATACATTATTATGCCCATTATATCATCATTGTTTAGCTTTATAATGTTACTGCAATATGAAGCCTTTTTACATCAAAGTTAATTATAATAAACCTATACTTTAATAGTGGATCACAAAATGTTATATTGATATATCAATAAACATAAACATTAGCTGAATACAATCTTATTAAAACACATTTTAGTTCGCCGTCGGAGGCCCAAGGGCACTTGAAGTAGGTAGGTACGCATAATCAATTGCGTAACTAAGTAAGGTACCATCGTCCTTTAGCTCTCTCAAAGGGTTTCTGACAAATTTCGAATCCTCTCCAAGGAGTGTCATTTGAGTAATGAAAATCTTCTGACGCTTAATTTATCAAAATTAGATCACATTTTGGTGTCCGGGACCTCGCCCTCGACGCCTACATAATTTGATTGATTGAAAATAATAATAATAGAAAAACCACAGTCGATTAAACCAAAAGTAAGTATGTAACAGCTTTTAATAAAATATTTTTGTTAAACAACCATGATCTATACAAAAAATATTTTCCACTTTAACGAAATAATAAAAAGAACCGTGTTTCAAGTTATGAAAGTCTAAATTACAATGGTGAAATGTAAAGGCCAATGCCACAAACACATGTTGGCGTTGCACAGCCAGCTAAGTTGAGCTCTCGTTCCCCTCTCAAGAGTACAGAATTTGTTCGCTGAGGGGGCAATGATATGGTAGAATGGAGGTCATGAATGTTGGTTTGCGTTATAGGAGCAAAGGGGCGCAGAAACGGAATCAATGAACTCTGTTCGAGTCGACCGACAAAGGACGTTTCGGCCTGGCAGGTAATTACGTTAATATCAATCCTGCTCTTTTCTATACACTTCTAAGCTGGAGATAGCCTATTACATTGTTTGAATAACATACTTCATACTTAAAAAATATGCTTTAATGAATTATAATTAAATAAGTATCGTTTAATGATAGTGTTACATTGTGAGCAGTCTGTATAGTATGCCTATGCTATTAGGTCGCAATAATCGAATCTTTTCTTAATTTATTTTTTAAAGTATTTTTTTTTTAATAAATTTTGACCGAAGAAGATTGATGTTTATTTTTTTTCGAGGTTTCAGTATTGCTCCCACTGACTCCCACAGTAAAAGTTGTTCATAATGTGAGAACCCCTGAAAAAATGGCTATTCATTGAAAAGTAAACCCGTAATTATAGTTTACGTGACGGATCTAAGTAGGTAACTATTAATTGAAAACATTTGATTCTATAATGAGCGAGTTGATTTTCCTTACATAATGGTAACCAAATTATCTTTTATCGTGAACTGTACATATTATAATTGAGGAAAACCCTGGAGTATCCACTGGGTTTCAACACGTGTGCGTTTATTCTACTACTTCATGTGGGTTGGATGCCTACTTGAATATTTTTAAAATGAGAACTCTACAGAACTTCAAATAATTTAACGAATAACGTATAGAACGTTTTAATTAAGTTTAGAATAAAGTTTAGGCAATGGTTCGGAACAGAAAAAAACGTAGCTTCTTTGAGACACTAAAATTAGCTGTATTATTATAGGACTAACCTGAGGCTGGTAGCCAGCCAGGCGGTAAGTACTCTAACCACCGTGATATGGTTTCCTCACCTCCCTTTGCCATAAGCTTAAGCTCATAGCACAGAATAGTCATAAAATCTAGATTTAGGACCCGAAACCTTTGTCACGGCATTCGACGTCACTACCACAGCTCTCATCGCCTTAAAAAACATTATATCAGTGTTAAGTTCAATGATGCTAAGATTTCGAAGAATAGACACAAGAAAAAGTATGTTTAAAAATAAATACCGTATTCTTTATTGTCGCAAGGAAAGCTTTGACCTGCAAAGTTAGATTTAATGTAGGTACCTACACAGTTTGCACGGTAAGTTTAAAACTTACATTCAACGTTATGTTAAAACCGGATATTATCTGCAAATGAAGTGTGTACGCTGTTTTGGAAAGTCCTTTAGAAGATTTAGTTTAGCTAAAGTAAGACAGAAAAGTTTTTTGTTATCATATGAATGACTTTTTTGTTTTATACATATCGACCTTTCAATAATAGGTACTTACTGTTTTTTATTGTTATATTTTGTTGTGTAAAGCTCATCACAAACGTTGCTGTAATATAAAATGCTGGGCTACACAGGATTTTTTCAAGTGGGCGTGGTAGATCAAACTCAAAACTCATTTAGGTCTTCAATTTATTTTGGTAAGGCTCTTATGGACGTCGAACAAATCCTAAAGTATAGGGAATAGCGAAAAATGCTGAAAGGAGTCTGTCTATCCGGCCCAAAATTCAAATCAATACTAAAAATCAAGTCGATTCGTTGCTCCATAGCTGCTTGAAAGAAGGAAACATCAAAAACACATTTGCAAATTATAATATTAGGTAAGGATCGTGTAGTAATATAGCAAAATAAGTCTAGATAATTCTGGCGAATATCCAATGATGCATGCGGCTAACAACAACGTGGGTGTCATAGACAACTCGATGCTTTATTACAGAATATTGTGCTTCATTTTCGACCTTATGTTGGGTGAATATTAAAATATGGTCCTCGTTTATCGCTGAACAATTTTTTCCGTGTTGGGTGAAAGTCTTGTGTTTATAATAAACTAGATGTTCCCTGCGGCTTCACTCGCGTTCTCAAGATAGAAAGTAGACTATAACCTTCAGGGATAATGTAGCTTCCTATTAGTGAAAGATTTTTTTTATGTAACACCACAGATTACCGCGTTCAAACAAACAAACAATCTCTTTAGCTTTATTACTAGTATAGATTCAAAATAGATGATTGTTTTATTACTGACTAGTTCCAGACCAAGCCTGTCTCAATTCATAGTTTGGTTTACCTACCAATGGAGCCGTCAGTGGCTTCTCTGGCTTACGTAAGAGATAGAGCTATGCGAACGAAAGAGAGGCGTTTCTAGTTATGTATTTGAGAGTTTTTATTAGGAAGTGAAGCTCTATGGTAGTATTCTACAGTGAACCGAATAGTTTTCCCAAAAAGATCAAAATCTATCATTGTCTGTGTCAGCTTAGTTGCTGCACTACCTAGGCACTTCATACAAGCGAAATAATTTAATTCCTAGTGAGTCCAGTGGGGCCATTAATGGATGGAAGAGTACTGTTATGTTATTACGTTATAGGCGACAGCGGTGCGCGACATATTTATTTACATAACTCAAACATAGAACTTCTTTTATTCAGTTTAGGCCCTGGTTTGGTACTTATTGAACGTCGACAGTTACAAATGACTCTACCACCAGTTCGTAATACGCAGACTCCGGCAAATAGTAATAGTTAGTATCCTTTGGTTGCACGGACTACAAAATAGAGTGTTAGGCTGTTAAGCTGCTATTTTATAGTTTTTATGGAAATATTCTTGGTCTTGATTTCCACAGGAAAATATTATTTTCATGACCTGGCTGTAAGTACAGGCGACAAAATGTATGAAAAGTTTGATTTCTTTTGGGATTTCAGGGTTGGTTCCATAGTAAAAGTTATTCGTGATGACAATAATTGCTGAAAAAATTGCTACTCATTGCAAAGTAACCCTGTATATGGAATACTTCAATACCCTAACGGCCTACTATAGGTACACTACCTAAATCATCCTGTATAATGTACTACTTCATAATTATTACGGCTGTATTCGATGTGTATATGACATGTGTAAGCTGTCATATCGTTACAAAGCGTCAAAATTCAAGGAAAAGAAAATCGTCGAACCCAAATTCGTTTGAATTCGGTTTATTTCAGGTATTTGATTATTTCACGATACGGATTCAAGTTCAATTACTTATTGTTATACCCAAAATTACCGCAAAGGTTGTTAAACTTTTTTTTTTTTAAACTATGAATATGCGTCTCATCGACGGTGACCAAAAGGCTGGCTGCTACCTCGGACAAAGGATAAGCCTTGCTATCCAACGAGGCAATGTGGATAGTCTTCTTGGCACTCTACCAGTGGGCAGTAACTATAACAAATTTTAGGCTTAAATTAAAAAATTGCTTAAATTGAAAAATGACTTTTGAGTTCGTGAATGACTTGGAAGTTCGCATATCTCAATTATTAAAAAAAAATATAAATTAGTAAGTAGGTTACTAATTTATATATTTTTTAAATAATTGAAATATGCGAACTTCCCGTATCTATAAACACACTAGTCAAAAACTCAAAAGTCATTTTTCAATTTAAGCTCTGACAAGGGTAGATAGATACTTATGAATGTCACAAATAATAGGAATTTCTAAATACCTTTATTTTAGTTTTTTTATTAAATTATTTAAGTCAAATCAAATATAAAT
Organism: Tethea ocularis; assembly: GCA_963555595.1. Classification (NCBI taxonomy): domain Eukaryota; kingdom Metazoa; phylum Arthropoda; class Insecta; order Lepidoptera; family Drepanidae; genus Tethea; species Tethea ocularis. The sequence goes on along the minus strand of OY741972.1, from coordinate 3,256,903 downwards.
TGACCGATCATCGTGGACATCCTTGTGTGAGGCCTTTGTCCAGCAGTCAAGTGGACGTCTTCTGATATGATGATGATGATGAACCATGAATTTACTAAAAAATAATCAAATCATATAAATATTGACGAAAATAATAAGTTTTTGATTTGCATAGAGCAATCAACTCGTGACATCAAAATACAAGCCACCATAGTAATTTGTATTAGGAGAGCTCGACCGTCTCAAAGGATTCAATGACGTCACACGACATATAAACGCTTTATCTGAATATATTTTACAGACAGTATGGAAATAATATTAGGTTATCTTATCTTATGCTAAATACAAGTTTAGAAAAGTTTTTTAAGAAAGAATCCTTGCCTAGTTTCTTCCCGGAATCTTTTTTAATTGACTCTACCAATTGTAACTCGACGTTCATAAGTCCCCTGAAATAAGTTTTGGAGTTTTAGTTATTTGTGTTAAATTAAAAAATATGAATTTTCACAACCGACCAAATACTCCGGCATGAAACTCAGCAAAGCATTTTTGTGAATGGAACTATTTCATTACATATATTTAAATAAAGAAAGAAAAGGACGAAAGAAAGAAAATATTTACAATATGTTATGTTATAAGGCCACTTAATAAGGTTCAAGTGGTTTGATTGAATATACATAGAATCGTTTGCGGTATGTGTTACCACACAGACAGACACTTGGCAAGTGAAAGCGTGACGTCAGCCGCACACTGGATTCTTATTATACTCACTATCGAACAATGTTTGGATTTAATTGTACTGGAGACTGGAGTAACGTAAATAAAAAAATTCCCATACAGAAAACCTATAAGCAGACTATGGTATTTAGAGTAACATACAAAATTACGGAACCCTCTGTGCGCGAGTCAGACTCGCACTTGTCCGGTTTTATTGAATTAAGAACTTCTCATAAATAACTACTTTTTTATGTATTTTAGAAGTTCTTTAGTAAACTGAGTACCTAATAGTAGCTCAGTCGGTCAGTTCTGTTTCGGCTGTTGATCTCTTAAACCCCGAGGCGTTTTGTAAATTTCATGTAGTTTTCATTTACCTAGGACAGACCATCCAACTAGGTAGATCCAACTTCGAGAAAGAGGTCAATCGTCGAATCCAACTCGGCTGGGCAGCGTTCGGGAAGCTACGTAATATCTTCTCGTCCCAAATACCGCAGTGTCTTAAGTCGAAAGTCTTCGACCAGTGTGTGTTGCCAGTGATGACTTACGGAGCAGAGACGTGGTCGCTTACGATGGGCCTCATAAGAAGGCTCAAGGTCACCCAAAGAGCGATGGAGAGGGCTATGCTCGGAGTTTCCCTGCGAGATCGAATCAGAAATGATGAGATCCGCAGGCGAACCAAAATAACCGACATAGCCCGAAGAATTGCCAAACTGAAGTGGCAGTGGGCGGGGCACATCGCTCGTAGAACCGACGGCCGCTGGGGCAGAAGGGTTCTCGAGTGGCGACCACGAACCGGAAGACGCAGCGTGGGCAGGCCCCCCACAAGGTGGACCGACGATCTTGTGAGGGTCGCGGGAAACCGCTGGATGCGGGTAGCGCAAGACCGGCCATCGTGGAGATCCTTGGGGGAGGCTTTTGTCCAGCAGTGGACGTCTTTCGGCTGATATGATGATGTAGTTTTCACGTCAAAATCAAAATCAAAATCAAAAATCATTTATTCAGTTTAGGCCCTAATAAGGCACTTATGAATGTCAAAAGTTACAGTTTTACAATAGACTCTACTACCGGTTCGGAACAAACATGGGATACCCTACAAAACTTATTTTTTTATAAATCTCGAGTCAATTGTAACTAGGATATTGTTCTCTTTGGCCACACCCCCCATACTTACAAACCCCAATGCAATTGGGAAATGGAAGAGAGGAATAAATACAAGGAATACGATCGATTCCTTACCTTTCCCGAAGCTGCTCAATCACTTCCGTGAAAGCGATTGCTTGCCAAAGTGACCGGTAAAGGACAAACAACGTTACCTTTTATATTTTATATAGATACCTACCTATACAGGCATTTTATATCGTAGTAGTGACGAAGAAGGTAATAAATAACTTACATATACGATTCTACGATAATCCGGGATAAAAATTAACTTTATATGTATTCAAAACAAAGTTTCTATTCAAATCCGTTCAGCCGTTACACACAGAAATATATAGAATTGTAGAATAGTAGGATTATAATGAAAGTAGAATTCAAAATGGTATTACCTAGCAGTTTTTCATCAGAGTAGAAGCACAAGGGGTGAATATTTTGAGATGGCATATAGTTGAAAATATTTAAAAAAAAATGATACGATAATGGCTTCTATGCCCATAGCAAAAAATAGAATTTTTACTACTTACAGTCAGTGTGAAAATTATCTGATCGCTTTAGAACCTTGTCATATTACCTACCTAAGTACCTACTACTACGCAATTTACATGTGTCTGAGAATGTCAATAGATTATTATAAAAGGTTGCGAAATGACAATCTACTTTTGACTCTGACTGTAAAATTACAATTAGTAGCTACATAGTTTTCGAATATAGTATATGCAATGTCAAAATATTCTCCCATTATACAAATTATTTAAATATATTGTAAGTATAGCATATTTGGACATCTCTATTCTATTGAATGTGAGTGCTGCAAATGTTATGAAACACGCTGTAATGGTTTGGCCACAGAGTAATAATATACTACCTACAGTTTGGCCATATTCGCCAGTTGGCTATTAATTTAGTATACTCGTTACTAAATTGCCACTGGGTGTTACAATTTAAAATTATGTTATATTTCAGGAAATTGAAAAGGATCCTTGATTTTTGTTAATAAGAAATAAATATAGAGTCAGTTCTTGTTTCGGGAATCGCATCCGTTTTTGGCGTAGAAAATAAATTTTGTTCATTTTGATTTATCTGTTTACAAAAAACGGAATAATTAAACTAATCAATTTGTCTTTCATATTTATTTACATATTTCTAAATCGATTCGTACAGTAGGTACCTACTCAAATAATAATTAATTTACGGCTCGGACACATCACCACGGTGCGGCGCCATCACCGTGAAACGGCAAGACACCGCGCAGCCTTGTCAAGTTGCCGAGCACCTCTGGTAGAAGACAATTACGGATTATATTTATTATCTTGTCCCAGAGAACGGGACGTGCCTCTACTAATAAAATTAACAAATCAGCATCGATGTTATCAGCTATCTTTTTTTGCACTAACACGTAAGAACTTAGCGAAAGCGAATCATCAACCATCATCTGCCGACAGTGTCCTCCGTGAGACGGCACCGTACCACGGCACGACGCGCGACGTCGTGGTGATGTGTCCGAGCCTTTATGTAGATAAGTAAAACAGAACGAAAATGTAAATTTCAGAGTTATCTGAAACGAAAATATTCAAAGTATATGTAAGTAAGTAAAACTATATTAACGTAAAGTAACTATATTAAAATGCAACGCCTGATTTGTTAAAAGCATACCTATTTTCTCCTTATTTTTCCAATGGATATTCCTTTGTCTAATATCTTATTGTCTATTAGTGGTCAGTAGGTACTTAGATTCTACGATAAGGGAATTACAATGGTGAAATTATGTGGTAGTTGTGGTGGTAGGTTCATCAAACTTACCACATATAAGTTCAAATAACTGTATTTCGTGTAAGGGACTTCGCAGAGAATTTTAATTCAGCAAAAACCTTTTTCAATCGACTCCTATCTTTTATTAATCTGACATATTAGTACCCTTTGTTATTTACATAACTACATAGAAGCGAGGACACGCATGATATTTTTGTAAATAGCAAATAAAGTGTTGTAAATAAAATCCCGTAAACACGATATCCCGGGATAATTGATTAACTTTAGAAAATTTTAACTTACCTACCTACTAAGATAGGTAGAGAGAGAATCGCGTCAATAGAAAGTAGTAGGTACCTATAATATCTTATGCGGTAGAGTTAGGTAGGTATTCATTATGCATGACATTGGATCCTATGTCAATATTGTAAAGTAAAATAAAGTTGATTTATGCAATAATTTCTATTGAATAGCTCATAAAACAAGCAATTAAACACTACGTAAATTAAATACAATAATTATAATGTCAGACACAATGTTAAGCACCATACACAACACCTGAGACTGAGACGTTTTTAATTATCGAAAGTAAACATCCCGGAATCTGTTACGGGACTTCATAAATGTAAATTGGAGGCGCGCATCCCGTTTAGCGGGGCTACCTCTCTCCGCCGCCCGCGCCCCACCCCGCCGGGGCCTGCCCCCCGCAGCCCGCCCCCGCTGAGGACTGAGGAAACGGGGCCGGGCCACGCCGACACGGCACGAGGATTGCGGTGTAGTGTACATCACTACGATATATCTACTTATCGCTATCGTTGTATTAGTAAATTGCGGTAAGTATTTTTTTAGTTCCCGCACAATTCCCGGAGATAGTGATGTTGAGATATTGTTTATTGGAAGCGTGATTTTCTTCTGGGAAGTATGAATCTGCGAATTACTGAGCCGTATTACATTTATCGGAAATCGTTTGCTTTATTTCTTTGTCTTCAAAGTTTACATACTTTGATGCTTTGTTTACTTAAATCCGCCGCATTCGTAATTGTTTTAGAAACAAACGATTTGCATAGATATGACATTATAATCATTTGTTAGTTTGCTAGCATTTTTGTTTGAGCCTATACAGCCTATTTTGGTATAAGGATGTTCGGTTTTGGATTATAAATTACTAAATTCAAGGCAATCTGGATAGAAATCATCATCATAATGCAGTAACTAATATAAATACGGGCAGCTTATAACATTTCAAGTTTTGTGTAACAGCCACTCGTCGTCGGTAGAGCGCGGACCACACAGACTTCCAGCGACTGCCTGTACCATCGCAAATTACACCTAATATCTTTCAAATAGAGTTCAAATCAGCTTGCTAGTAAATATTGAAACTAAATATCAAAGAAATTGTAGTACTCCGAGTTACTTATGAACGAAAATCCGTGACGTTCGTTGATTTGCAAAAGAGGTGTGAGTAGTCTAATTCTCTTTTTATATAAAAAGAGACAATAGAGAGGCGAAAAGGGTTCGAGCAGGCTCGACAATAGCTACCTCTACACGAGCCGGGCAGGTAGAATAATTAATAGCCCCTGTGAGGCATACGTCCGAGTATAATGCCTCGAGAGATTCTAAACGAATCCCCATAATTTCCAGAAGGATTTCGTGTGGAATTACAGATTAGACGTTTAAATTTTATTCATTTTATTGTTGGTATCTTTTTAATGTCTATCAAACGACGATTAAGAATTTTTTCAACAATTTTATCCAAAGATGGCTATGTTGTGGTGTTTGATTAACGTTTTGCATGTTCAGGTTTGGGAATATTTTTTTCTGTCAGACAGAAGTGGGAGTATTATATAGCCAGTATCTAGAACACGCAACCAAACCTACAGTTCAATCGATTGGCTCTATGACTCTGAAATTATAACCTTGTTTATATAACTGATTGTCTAGACGGACAAGAAGAGGTATATACACCTTTTAGCCCTTTTGTCAACGAAACCTTAATAATAGCCAGACACCTAACCAGATATAGTGAATATCAGTTATGAAACATAAACAATAAGCTACTACGTAAACATAGCCCTCGGCTGGCTGGAAATCATATTGTGATGTATTGTTTGATAGGCCGTCGACATATTGTAATTTTAGAACGCTTATATCATGATAACGAATGCTTTCGATGGACTAAACTGAAAATAATATAACTTATTTGCTTTACTTAGAAACTACATTATATTATTTTCTACAAAGGTCCTTAATATTATTTATGAAGATGATAGCTCCATGTATTAGAAATGAAATCTATGTGGCGATCGCAATAAAACGTCTGGTCACAGTGACACTAACTCTGTAAAGACTTGAAACAGCCACCACCATAACAATAAATAAATAAATAATAAGTTTATTGTTCACAAAAAAAAGGTTACACAAGAACATTGAAACCCTGTCGCCTGTACTAGTTATAAAATAACTGTGTTACAGGCTACAGTGTCTTCCCCCTTAACTTATAACATTTGAACAATTACAAAAAGTAGGTAAAGTGGTAGATGATGATTTTTACAAGATAGTAAATAATTTAAAAAGTATACATATATATAATTTTCGTTAACAATTTAGCTTATTTGTGTGTGTAGGAGCTTGAGTATGTGTTTGTGATGTGTATGTGCGTGAGGGGGTGCGTGTGTGTGTGTTGGGGTGTGTGTGAGGGAGTTTGGGGGTAATAATAAACCTTGCCTTTTCATTATTTTCTTTACTTTTGACGTTTTTGCCCATCTGTCAGATCGTCATTCACAACAAATTCTATCTATGGGTTACACGCTTCACATCTGTCTTGAGATTTTAAAATAAAGTTATCAAAAAATCACGTTTTAGAATTTGCTCTCCAAAATGTTTGGTCTTTCAAGTCAAATTATAATCTTAAAATTATGAATAGCTGTTTTCGAGCAAACAAACGAGCCATAAACAGTGCGTGAGAATATCGATGAATGTGTTTGGTATGGAGCAATCTAATCAATACGTTGTTAATGCACATATTAGGAATAGCTTTGGTACCTAATCGTCGATTCTCTTAAATTTCCGACCTCGTTAAGCGAATATTACACGAAATTTTATTGTAGTTCATAATTAACATAAATTTTTCTCATTATAATATTCTGAGGTATTTAAAACGCAGCAAGTGTTCGCTAAACAAGGACCGTGTGTTCAACATCTTTAATTTTCGGACTTTTACTTATCTACCATCTTACTAAAGCAAAGTTAGGATGTAGCTGAAGACATAGCCTAGAATACAACACTCCAAAAGGCTCTTGGCAGCAGAAATTAGACTTCAAACTGGTCACTAGTAGGGCCAATAGGGCTATGGTTTCTTACGATATTTTTCTACAACAAAAGCACAAGCTCATTGTAGGATTCGAATTCACAACCTTAGTCACGGCATCCGGCGTTACTACAACATAACTATTATTGATCTATATTACTTTTACATCTCATTATTCTCATTTAGGGGAAACAAGTAGACCTGAAGTTTAAATCACTAGAGTAACACCATTTAAAAGCAATTTATCTTAACACTAAAATATTCTGGAACAAATGTTTCCAGTTCGAAGCTTAAGATTAACCGCCTCACAAATAACGAGGGCACTGACAGAATATATTAGCTTATTACACGTTTAACTTTGAAAAGTTAACTTTACTGTCCTTTGTTACCGTATATGTATATAGAAGTGCAAAGAGCAATATGTTCTTGAAGCTTCGTTACATTGAACGTGTCTAGACAGAACTGAATAACTAGTTTTCTAGAACGTGGTTGATGCTAAAATTGCTAAACCACAAATTTTATACTCCTGTTAATTTTGCATGAATCAGTCACATGTTTGTTTTTAGATTTCACGATCCGAACACGCATTGTGTTCGAGTGAACTGTAATGCAATCTGTAAGTACACCTTACTTCAATAGGGACGACATGTTGAACGAAACGCGTAAGCGCCGTGAAATTTGCGGCGCTTACAACGTTTTGGTTGCGAGAAATTGTCCTGTATTTTGGGACACATTGTTTTCATAAACGTTCGGACCGTGTATCGGTAGAATATAAGTAAATGGCACTAGTAATTTACTACGTATAGAGAAGACACCACTTATAACCACAATGTTCCGGTCAAGTGCAGCCATCCAGCCGCACTTCAATTGATTGCAATTAATTGCAATTAACGCGTATGCGCCATGAAAATAACGGCGCTTTCGACTTTTTGGTCGCGAAAAAACTACAGCTTAAAAGCGCTACGTGTTTAAACTGTGGTTAGACGACTAAATTATTGTTTCAGCGCTGCAGTGAATTTCAACAAAATAGAGCATGACCTTTGCTTAGGATAGCTTATCTATATGTAATAATATACCTGAGTGGTATGGCTGCAAATATTATCGTGTGTATGGTATGGAAGTAGTTCATTGTAATATTCTAGCATCTATTGATATACTTATATCAGGGCCGGCCGTAGACAGGAGGGATTGAAACGGGAGTTAAAGCACCCCTCAAAATATTCGAATAATGTTTGGATAGATGACTGTTCATTTAGATAGCTTTCCAACTTGCGTCAAATTGAAAACTTTTATAAGAAACACAAACGTTTTATTGAAATGGCACCATCACTTTACTAGATATTAATATAAATCCCTAAGAAGTTGAGGGAAAGCTCACTTTGTAGGTGTATAAAAAAGGTATACCTAGAAAATAATACATACCAACTTAGTCCTTTCAAAAAAAAAAAAATTAAACAATTTTATGTTTTGCTCTCCCCGAACATGAGTTCTAAGTTCGGCCCAGGATTATATAACGTCATCGTGTTTTATAAGCAGAAGCAGATTGTATTTCTAATGTTGAAATTAATCAAATAATCCAGTCCAACTCTCCAGATCCAAAACTTTTGGCGACATTATATTAACAATAGCTCAAGAAAAACTATGTTTGTCTTTAAAGAGTGGTTTCGTAGGTCTAAATCCAAGATCTGAATAGTCAAATTTTGTATCTGTGCTCACGTGGTGTTCTCTATCGACTCTTAATCAGATGGAACGAGAATATCAATTTTAAATTGGCAATGCTATCCATTACGCTATTAAAATTAAAAATATATATACGATAAATATCTAGTTTTACTATTACCAAAAGCTTGTTTCAAGACCTGATTTTATATTCTAAGCCTAAAAAACACCTCAAAAGTTTAATAAACTACCCATACCTAATATTGTTTTATAGCAAAATACATAGATTTATTAAAATATGTTGCAACATTAAGTACACTTTGTTTTCGGTAAGTGGAACATTACTAATTATTAAAATGAATCATGTGATGATGACATCACTAGTTGGAATCATTTAGTAGGTTTTAGTACTCTAATCCTTTATGTAGAGGCAGGTAGAGTTCCTTTTAAGAGTAATTTATTTTACTTTGTTCATATATAATGGATTTTACCGAATGGCAGTAGTGGGGATGTATCCATAAACTTATATCGTTTTTCAATTATCAATACCTACCTAAATTAAGTAGGTATTTTTTACACTATACACAAGATAAAGTTTATACATATACTTAGATAAACTATTAATTTAGTAATGGCCTGACTTGAAGTATATATCAGTATTACTGTATTAGGTATTTAGGACATCAAATCTCGGTGTACAATGACCTCGGCGGGCGGCGTATTCGCGCCAACCTTGCACGACCGTCGTCATGGCGGGCGGTCGCGGTCGAAATTCAAAATTTCGAACGACACGATACGATATTCGCCTCGATTCGCCAATATCCCGGGAAGTAGATGCCACACGACTCCGGGAATCTGGTCAGCGTGCACATCACTAATTACACGTTTTATGGCGTATTAGGTAGGTACAATACAAATAGTAAAATCTCCGATGGTATCGTATTATTTAATATTCATAATCATGTCAGCCGAAAGAGTATTTAATATTAAAATAAGCTATTCTATAATCTCATAGGTGTTTTTTTTTAAAAGACGTGTGTCTTCTGATTAGTAAATAGACTTACTAAATTGGTACCTGCCTAATGTCTCGATTACCAATCAATTTGATGACAATAAATCTGTCTGGTTTAAAAAATGACCCTGCTTGATTTATATCGTTCGCCCGAAGAATAGACAAAAGGGATGCAAGTAGTTTCTGCAGCACTATTATATGATTCGATATAACAAATCAAAACTGCGAGCTTGTGAAAGTACCGATGGCTACCAGCAAGTAGAAGGCTAGGCATGAACGTGATGTAACGAAGCTAGGTAGACGAAAAAGTGTCATAATATCAACTAAACCTGGCTCCAGATCGTACCGTCTCGTAGGTGACAATTTATACTGAATATGTAATGCAGTGCAGGTGAAAGCTGTATAGCCTAGTTTATCGTAAGGTGAGCATGGAACCCAAGGCCAAGCGGATCATTGAGGTTACCTCACAAGTCCAAAATTTGAAGCAAAATGTTGTTTATGGAACCAGAATCTCATTATCCATGTAATACCTTTGTTCTTGTTATATATTATTATGACAACAAAACGCTTTATGAAAACAATTTAACTAGAAGAGTGAATCGAACAAAAGTGAAGAATCTTTACTATATTATATAACTGAATAAAGAATAATGAAGCTGAAAAGATTGTTAGTTTGTTTTAACGCGCTAATCGCCGGAGTTATTGATCCGATTTAAAATATTCTTTCACTTCAGGCTACATGATCGACGAAGGTTATTATTGGCTACTTTTTATCCCGGGAACATGGGTGAAATCGCGGGGGATAGCTAGTTCGTAAATATTAAGCAACATACTGTAATGGGTACAATGCATAAATGTTCACCTTTATAGGCTAAATATAATGGCTTCTTTTATGTCTAACTAGATTCCGCCCCGCGGTTTCACCCGCATTCCCGAGGGATCTTATGTTTTCCCGGGATGAAAAGTATCCTATGCGTTAATCTAGGTTATAAACTATCTGTGATCCAAATTTCATCCAAATCCGTTCAGTAGTTTTTGTGTGAAAGAGTAACAAACATCCATCCATACATCCATACTCACAAAAATTCGCATTTATAATACTAGTAGGATTATTGCACCTAACCATTGCATCATTGAAAGCAGATGGAACAGCTGTCTCATCTCATCAGCATAGCGGTTTAAACAGCTTGCATCCAGCGACTATGTCCAGGTTGTCGGAGACTGGTGTGAGTGGGTCTCACTTCATGATTATACGTACAATTTGGTTACTTACATTTTATTAGCATCAATAAAAAGTACCTTCTGATTTGCTCAAGGCAAAGAGATTAGTTCATGGCTTCAGGCAATTTATTTCTTTTTGCCGTTGTCTTCCATTTTTAAATTTATAATTATCTCATTGGATCACTTTCAAATTAGCAATACATCACGCAATCAACTATGATGTAATGTAATGCAGACTTTTTTCCTGGTCATGAAGCCATACTTTGCAACAACTTCAAAAAGTTTTCCATTAAATTTCGGCAATTACCTATTATTAGATAGAATTATGTAAGTATGTTGCTTTCGAGTTTGGCGGTATTACGGTTTGGGAGCCTACTTGTCCTGTATTTTATTTAAATCTACTTATGAAACTGAAACTGGGTTTAAAGGTGTATGTATATGTATAGAGTAGTAATAATTAGAATTGTAGCACTGTTCTTACTTTGTACCTACTTACTATTGTTATAGCATACACAGGTTTATAGTATAGATAGGATATTCATGTATTTGTTAAACGTTTACGTTAGGCTTACGATCGAATATCTTTAGAATTTATGCAGCATAATAATTTTATTTCATAATTTATGTAGGTAACGCATTGTTTAGGTAAGTACTTAGTAGGTATGTTCATACTTATAACAAAGAGTCAGTTGTCAGCGGAGGAATGACAATGACACCAATAAAAATATGAACTACTTATCATTTTATACAAAAAATACGTTACAAATGGTTTCCATGGTCTAAACAAATAAGTGCGTACGTACAACAGCATAAAGTGTAATAAATACATAGCGAAATTGTTTCAGAAGATGATCGAGTGACCTAGCAACAAGCTAGACAGAGTAACAATTCAGTAGCCACACATCGGCTACAGTACAGTAGATATCTGCCACATCACCGGCGGCGGCAGGCGGCGACGTTCACACGGGGTTCATGCCACAATAACGTCACAGCGAGATATCAGGGCAAGACGCTGCGCTTGCGACTGTGCGAGGGAAAGAGAGAGTGCGTCGCACGTACACAGGTGTGCGCTCAGGCAGCCAGCCGGCCCATCAGCTGTTCGGCGCGTTCGCTCGTGCCCGTTGCTCCAATGAATGCCGCGTGCATTGCGGGCAGGCACTGAACCCAGTGCTCGTCGATACCCACCCGCGGACAGACGCGCAATCCCGCCCGTTTGCCCGCCGAGCCACGCTCGCCTCCCGCCGAACACTACCGAACCCTGAATGTGTCAGTGTGTGCATGTTTGTGTACAGTGTTGTCACTGACGCGGACGCGGCGATCGCGAGCTCTTTGTCTAATTAGCAGGTAGGCAAATGCTTCACCAAACTTTTTTTTTTATAGCCGACCAACCGGATACAATCGGAGCACATTTATAATCTGTCGTAATTGGATTTTATGTAACGTGTATTGTTTTTACTTTTATAGTTTAGGTATGTCGGCCACTTGGCTATTTGTATTTAAAGCAGTAAAGTAAGAAAGTACATACCTACCTACAAGCTGTTTAGAAACAAAGGTTACGCTGCGGCGCGATAAAAAGGACCGAAACTGGTTTTCTGTGGAAAGGCATCTGGCACGCACTAATTGATATAGCATCAACTGACGTTTATAAAGTCTCCAATCCAACAGAAATAGAGCTCGCATTATAATATGTAGGTATATCGTATCAGAAGTAATCTTCTTCTAATTAGGTAATTACTAATACTTAGGTAGGTACATACATGAAGTATTTATTGCAGCATTTGAAACTAATTAGGATATAGGTACACCACTGAAATTGTTGAAAGCTCACTGGAATATAGATGCTACTGATAATGATTGGTAGACTACCAGGCACATAAAATCAACTAGTTTACCTACTATGGTAGGTAGGTACGTACCTATCTAAATTGTACGTCTAATTTACTAACATTCTTTCCTTAGGCGACCTTGCATTCAGTGACTGTACTCAGAAGGTCGTTTGTACCGAACCTAGCCTGACCTTTTTTAGTCAAACATACGTAATCCGAAAAAAAAACAATGTTTCTAAGGTAAACAAGTGAAAATTAGCTCGTTAATAATCGCTCAAAGTGATTGATAAAGTGAGGAGCGGGAGGGGAAACGGGAATGCGGTGGGGGATAGAGGGGGAACTTAGTGACGCCCATGACGTAACCAATTGGTATGCGAACGAATGTAGGGACAAAGAAATTAGCGAGAACTAGGTAGTTAGTACAAGTAATAACAAAAAAAGAAATCTCGAATGAAGTTCATCGACACCTTATTATTTATTTCAAATTTGGAATAACATTAAAAAGTGAAGAGCGTTAAAATAGCACAATAACTCATCGGTGCTTGCTATAAATAAAATGTATTTCAAACATTTGATTACAAACGATTGAGTATGAAAGCGAATCGAATAAAATGTCGTGGAGCGGCTTTCATCGGGTTCACGGTTACTATTATCGGTTATATCGGTAATAGATATGTGCCTACAAATGAAGTAATTATACCTTATCAGGTCTTGCTCGCCCCGGCATACTGGATGGCAGTAGCACAAATATTACAAAAACATTTGTACACACGGCCACAGATCAAGCTACACACTGCGGCACCTTATGCGGTTGTAATAGGAGCTATTTTGCAACAAAAATGTGTAGCTTGATCTGTGGCCGTGTGTACACGCGTCATTTCTCTTCGATAACACGTCGTTAAATACAATAGGTAGTAAATTAAAAGAGTTGTTAAAAGCATTCGCATAATAGTGAAATGCTTAAAACTGCGTTTTTTTGTAATACTTTTAAAAACGGAGATCGTTTTATTTGCAGCGTTATATTAATTAAACGTTTATTTATTTCTTCTGGTATTACTTTAAAGTTGCTTCACAATTTAGATGTAGGTATATTTTTAGTGCGCTAATAAAAGTCTTTCGGAACATTGAAGAACGGCTTTGATTTTTTTTTCATGTTAATCTAAGTTAGTGTTACCTACTACTTTTTAATCTGTGCTATGCTATGAAACCTAGATATTGAGCAGAATCATAAATCTAACCTAAACTGATACAATAATGAATTTTAACAATACTGATACCAAATGATCTTTTTGCCATATTGTAAGGGCTAATATCATCAGTAATTTATACAAGAAGTTAGAATTGAGTCTATAATAAATTTACGCGCGAACAAATCCATTTTACTCTGAGAACGTAATACAAAACTTGTCTAGACATACCAAACATTGTCAGATGCTATCTATTCTGTACTCGCTCGACGAGATGTGTTAATCGTTCGAGACTCGGTATTTTTTTTTATTAAAAAGTGACGAAGCATTGTAGACGTCTGCACCGAATTGTACAGCCTGAAACGTGTAACTTTTCCTATTGCTCGCGTTCACATTATTGTGTTGCATGGTATTGTGAGTTTGGGCGTTTTCCACCGCATAATGTATTTCCTCCATGACATCCTAATAGGCGCTAAGTGGCACACTTAAATTGACTTCCATTGTAGAATAATACTAGCTATTTTCTGTTACCAGATTGTTTTCAATCTCCTTAGTCTTTCGGATTTATGAATTACTAGCGACCTTACTACTAGCAGTTTATATACAAACAAATCTACCTCATTTATCACTCTTTATTTCAGTGAAAACCGTATCAAAATCCGTCGCGTGGTTCAGTAGAAGTAAGCGGAGAAACAGACGGCAGACAGCTACTTTTATACTACATATTTAGAGAAGAGATTGTATGCTAATTAAGAATATTCTTGAGATGTTTTTGAAAAATTACCAATTGGATGTAAATATGCTACAAAAAATAATAGGAATGATAAATAGCTCGTTTTATAGCATTATCATATCTCACATTATATGCGGTAATAAAATGGTGATCAGATAATATGTACATATGTGATGTAGGTACCTAATAGTTAATATAGTACGTACTAACAAGGTCTCCTCTAACAGCAGGAAGTGCGTTATCTAACATTATAGCAATGTCAAAGTAGGAGAAATAAAATCATGTAGAATATTTTATTTTTGCTTTTTACTTAAGTAACTAAAAAAACTTTTTAAAGATTAATATCGATAACTTTATTCAATAATTCATGGTGCTAGGTTGAAGCACACATTTTTGGCACATTAAAAATTACCTATATTATATTCAACATGAACACATCCGTCCGTAGAATCATGAAATATCTATTTGTAGGATTTGAGTCCTCGCCTCGCTCATTGTAATAGAATTAAATTCACAAACAAAACATTTCATTACGCGCCGCTGTTGATGATTCTATTGCTTACAGACCAAACAATATTAGTACTTACTCTACCGGGTATAAGAGGTGTAAGTAACATCATAATGAGAACTGGAAATCATGGATTCTGGACGTTATATTGGACTACTATAGTGCTAAATTCATCAAACAAAATTTATCACGAATACAAACCATATTTTGTTTGAAAGAGATGTAGGTAATGTGATTAAAATCAGTTCAGCGTAGCACTGGTTCTTTAGATGTTTCAACCTTTCAACGATTATGATATGACTATTAGGTGGTTCTGAAACAGTTTTATAAAGCATGCTATTTCTATTACTAGCAGGCGACCTTACGATGACTTATGCTTTTACATCGTTTTGGGCGACTAGTGTTGCTCAATTCCCGACGATCGCAAATCCCGGCGCTCGACGATACTCGCGCATTGCCCGCAGCGCGTCGTCCACGATGGCATAATAGATACCTACCTACACGTACGGTAAAGCCGAGTATTATTCAGTCTTTGAATAAAAAAGTATTCAGTATGGGTTGGAGCAATTACCAACAAATAGTGCCCGCAAATGAGATTAGATGGGCATTTTTTTTTATACATTACCTGTATTGGATTTGTTCCACATTATACGCCATTCACTAGCTCTATATTTAAAGTAGGTAGTAGTGTCGTACATATTGACTACTTTTAACATCTGAAAAGCATTTCAAAAAACTACCGATAAGTGACCCCTATTTTATTAAAGTCCAACGGTTTTTTGCGCGCCGTGCGATTGTCACCTATTACCGAACTACCTAAATGGTAAATTTAAAAATTTGTGTTAAAATAAAAATATTTCAAAATAGCTTACATAAGACATACGCATTTTTCTTACGATATCTTGTAGCACTTGTAGCAAGTTACCATGAATATATTTACGACAACTTTCTAAATTTTTTATACACTTTACCCAATTATTCGATTTTATATTACAAATTTATAATTTTCTAACAAAATTCACTTTTGTATACACAAAAGACTGTAATATCGAGGAACTCTTATAATTGCCTAATAAGTATACGAATCACGTTTCATTGAGTCGCAGTCGTCTTGCGTTTGTTGACAATCACCGCGGATTGTGACGACACAAACCCAAACGATTTCTATACAAGTAAAGCCCTATGTAACCACCGCACTTCGCTGTGCACCACAATCTGTCCATATTTCTACAAACGCTATCCATTGCCGCTGATGCTCGAATACAAACGTAATAAAGCAGTTGTTAAACTTCAATAATAGTATTTTTATGTTCTCAAGTCACTATGTGCGACAACCTTGCTCACTTCCAAGTTCCAACCGCGAATAATAACAAAAACTTTGTTTTGCTTTAGAAATTGTTTTTAACACTATAATGTCGCTGAAGTTGTTCGATGCTCTTTCATCTGCCTGGTTTATTAGAGGATTGTGGTATTATGCAGTTAATGAATGAGTATTTAACGATGGTTACCGAGCCAGAGTCAACAATTGGGATTTTAGCTCAAATGATTATAGAAGTGTAATCTTTGATGTTTTTCAACGATGGGAAATGAGTTATTTTTTACATTAATATTCGAAGTAAAAATTATCGTAGAAGATGGAATAATAATAAACCTTCCTCTCCACTAAACGAACCACAATAATATCAATATTCATGTATTCGGTATCAATTAACGGCCCGAGGAACTTACAATGCGGTTCTTTTAGTGCAACAAATAATTTCGTATTCAACGTGAGTGAACCCAAAACTTGAATTCGATTCAATAACGATGAAAATTGAGAAAAACAGCGGATGTGATCTTCAATGGAAACGTCACAGCAGAATAATGAGACATAACTGAATAACTTTATTGGAATGATAAAGATTCATGCAGTTTGAACATTGAATTTCGAATGAGAACAATCTATTGAGTGATTCGAGGAGGTGTTTTGACAAGTTGTAGGAAGCGCGTCCGCGTCGCGTCGTTCGTGGTGCGGCTCGCGACCTCAGTGACGTCACGGCAGCGGAGGCCGCCCGCTCTCTCTGCCGTCAGTCACGGCACCCGGCACTCGGCAGCCCTGCGTGTTGCCGGGCGAACTACATCGCTCATTATTTATTTATTGAATTTGGCTTTGACTTCGCCGTTGCTCCACTTTTTGGTTATTGTGAGAGCTTTGAATGAAGATAAAGTGATGTTAGATGGCTAATTTATCATTTCAGCGAGAAAATCTAGTTAGTAGTCTATTAAAATATATCTACAAGAAAATAGGTTGTTCTTATTAAAAAATAGTAATCTGAACAGAAAATCTAGGAAATCACTTGAGGATAAATAAATGAATTAATAAAAACAACTTAAACTAAGAAAAAAAATAAGCAAAAAGAATAAATCGGAAGCTATGCTATCCTAAATTATTGAAGTACATGAAAATACCGCACTCTTTAATATGCAAAAGATAAGGCAGCGAGCAATATTGAGCCGGGAATACTGTACAATTTTATTTTTACACGGAAAAGTCTCAACGTTAGAGGTAGCAAAAGAAATGCCGCATGCTGGCGTAAACTTGAATAGCTACATACCTTGTACTTATGACAATGTGATGTGACAGAAAAATATAATGATATTACCTATATAATTGTTATTAATCGCTACATTGCGGTAATCTATCTATGTAGGTAGTTATAGGTGCCAACGTACCTATTGTTGGCATGACGGACTCGTATACTTGTAGCGTATACCTACGTTGTGAAGAGGCTCGAATATCATTACTTATTTACGACTCAGTAATACTTTCGTGCAATCATGTTATTCGTAATCTGTAGCCATATGATCTTTGGAATAAAGAAGTTATAGTTTTAAATTAATTAAATAATGCAACAAATACAGACCTGGGTTACGAAATCTTTCTGATTCTAAAAAAGTTGAGTTGCAATATTGTTTAATTAGATACAGTCATTAAATTAATTATAAATAAACCGTAGTTAAGATAACAAGACTATCAAAGAAATAACAAATTAGTACTACTGCTACCGAAAGTGCTATTATAGAATAATAATTTCTGTTAACCTACACGTAGATCCAACGAGTACCCGTTGGCTCGAGGATGGGTAGCGCCATAACTACTACTATATGAAAACATAAAATTCCAGGAACTGACAATTCAAAAATAGTGATGTGAATTCAAAAGAATTGAAGCGAAAATATTTAAAGCACAGGCATATTCATTTCAGGTGGTCAATAAATCGAACACTCGCGTTGACTTGACTTAAGCAATGTGAATTCAAAATTAAAATAGTGACGTGAATTCAAAATTCAAAGCAATTGAAGGAAAAATATTTAACGCCATCCGCAGATTGGTCAATCATCGAACACTCGCGTTGACTTGTTTTAAGCGATGTGAATTCAAAATTTAAAAAATAGTGATGTGAATTCAGAACAATTGAAAGAAAAATATTTAACGCCATCCGCAGGCATATTCATTTCAAGTGGTCAATCATCGAACACTCGCGTTGACATAAGCGTTGAATTGAAAAGACAGATGACGACAAAAACGTGCTCACAGATTGGATATGCGCTGAAGCATTGACCAATTCAGTTACCAAATACGTAATTTACTTTTTGTATAGAACAGTTTATGGTTTTTCGTGTTTCACAAATTCACGAGTATTAACATGTTTAGTTGTTACTTATGTCAATATTGTTCATATTAAGGACTTTCCTGTAGATAATAATTAGGCGAATAGTTCACTGATAAACAGAGTTTACTTCACAAGCTGCAAAAATTATTTGAAAAACGTAGAAATTTTCATTACGATTAAATTATTGGTAAAAATTAACTGAAATTCATTTGGATTCAAGTCATGCGATAGATACTCGGTGTTATCACTCACACACAATATACAAGCGGCCTTGCTTATGTTTATCAGTAAAGTCAATTACAGAATGCAACTGTTGTACACAAATGGGTGTTCCATTTGTGTTCAGTTTATACTTTTAAATAACAAATAACGTTTGGAACTTTGGACCATTTGGTAACCAAAGACAAATTGCCTTTTTGTTGCAAATTTGAAACAGAAATAGAGAGTATTTTAAACTTGCATTCATTTATTCAGATGAAATAATTACTGTTAGGTATTACCTCGTATCACAGTTTGTAAGGCAGTTGATAAAAGCTGTATGTGGAATAACTTAATTGTAGAAGTATTGCTAATGCACTCTTTTATTAGTTATTTAATTAGCAAGTCCTTTGTTTGCCTTCCAAAGAAGAAGTAAATGAAGATTTTAGTTAGATATACATACCTATAAATTATTGCAGACTTGTATTATGACGTATTCCAATAGTCTCTACATTAGTTTAATTTTACGCTGTATTTAAAAACGGTCCTGTGCATTATTATTTTTTTACTTGTTATTGTTATTAAACATTTGCATGTCAAAACTATGATTAATTTATTTATATCACCATAACTAATGAAACAAATTTATAATAGAGACTCATATTTATTTTAGTTGCATTCAATCACAGCGCAATGTGACTCGAAGCTTTTCTATTAATACAACGATCATGATGTGTATCACGTAGGCACGTGGTCAACCGACTTAAATAACATAAAGCAAATAGCTTGGCGCGCTATGTTCCCCACTCATGCACAAACGCATTAGCATCGTTATGTTCCCAGCGATACCCCAATATCCCCCACGTGCATACAGTGACACTGTTCCACTGCAATTAACTCGCTCGGTGGTAATGAAGTAATGACATATTTCTTAACGGCTCGACCTTGCTATGTTACTCGTAAGACGCAGGTAACAGTAACAAAACAGTTCGCTAATAAAAAAGTAATACTCGACTTTGTAAATTACGGCTGTGCACACATGTACTAAATTCATTGCTGTTCCAATTATAAAGTGTTTTGGAGAAGGAAATAGAAAACGCGTGTTGAATACTGTTTTTGGGTGGCGTTGATTGCGAAAGCGTTGTGCGTAGTACACTGCGCCCCGACTTTGGTACCGGGGAAATGACCACGATAAACGACCTACAAAATGCTTGCTCAAAAGTGGGTCGACCTCTAGCGACAATCGTCGACGTTCATCATTAAATTATTTTTTACTGTCGCAACAAATACTGTATATTGTGTACATAATGTTATTTTATCCATATAGCGAAACGTATCACCTCCGAAGATCATTCACTGAATCGATTTAGAATCGTGCGTCACCATCTTACTAAACTAAACCAACACACGACATTCGATCAATCAAACCGCAGATAGGGACCAATATTTTCTTCAAAATTTGTCGTAAATACCAAACTGCGTCAAAATGACGTCGCTACAAAATAGCGGAAGACTCCTAAAATTATAGTTGGTAGTACCTACCAATATAAATTCGACCCTGATATTACAAATTAGATTCGATTCTTGGATGTGTTCGGTTGGCAAATGAATTAGTTAATGGCTTCTGCTAACGTGATAAGAATAATGTTGTACAATCCATTTAGTTAAAAGTATGTAAGTACCTTTAAATGAGTTCAAGTGCATTTTAATTTTACTAAATCGATTTAGTTAAAAACAACAATTTACAATCTCATTGAGTATCGATATTGACTCTCTAGTTTATCGTCAATATTACGTTGACATTTTGTAGCTTTGAGCGAGTTCTGCGCTTACATTACATTTACCTTGGAATTTGTATGTAAGGCACTTGCACTGTTTTCGTGGGGAGTAGACGGTAAACGTACGAAATGCGGGGCGCGCGCGCGGCAAAATAGGGTTGGCGCGTATCGCGTTCCGTTTCTCAATGTTGCGTGCGGGGTAGGGAGGAGTTAGCGAAGTAACCAAAGAACCGGACACTCGCGGACAGGTCCGGATTCCAATTATTTACCGATAGATTGACTTAGTATTATGTTATTAATGCGTTATATTTATGTAGTAAGTTTATTAATGTAATTTAAAGCGTTTTGTTTGCGCAAAATGTTACATATGAGAGTTATTTGTTTTTGCTATTACCCAAGCGTATAATCACAAAAAATATCTATGTATAATATCATAAATAATAAGTGATTTAACGAGTCGGTTATACGATCCTACACAGTAACGAACGTGCCCTTATAAACATCGTATAGTAAAATTCACACGAAAATTCTTGGTAAACCTACGCGAGGATGGCGCCCCCACCACCCACCTACCCACGAAATGAATAACGAAATCAAAAGCAAATAGGTGTTCCCCGAATATATCTGAGGTGTTTTTACTTAGTATTTTGTTAAAATAGTTTTGTTGGTTCTTTGTAGACAAATGAGGCTTTTTCATAAAAAGAAAACAGCTTAGCTGAAGTTTACTAGGTGGCGCTGACACCCAAAAAAAGTTTGAAAAAAAATACAGAAACTAGTTGTTTACCTATAAATTACAGGAAAATCTATAAGAAGTCTATGGTAATATTGGTAATTAAAGTAACATAGGAAATTACGGAACCCTCGGTGCGCGAGTCAAACTCGCACTTGTCCAGTTTTTTTTAGTATTTGTTAATCTTAATCACAACCATGAACGAACAAAATAAAATGCAACTAATTTCAGAGTCATAAAACGCTATTTGCGGTGTTTATTTATATAAATGTGTCTAACTCATCCAAAATAGTAATAAGAGCTGGCAATACTGGTCTGGGTGTGAAATCGTTTTTTTTCACGACTGCAATACGAGATACAATAATTTGACAGATATTTTCATGTTGTACAACGCCACCTTTTGAGCTCTAAAGGAAAAAGGAAATTCTAACCTAAAGAAAAGGTTCATTGTAGGGAGAAAAGGCTAACGAAAATCCTTGAACATGTGTCTCTCTTCTTATTAGCGAAAATTGACGTATTTTCATGTTTTTTCATCACAAATTATTTATCTGTAATATAAACATACTGTATGCATTAATAACAAAAGAAATCATCAACATATTCCTCCAAGGTATATATATAGTAACATTTTCATGAAATAGTCGTATATGTCAGTAATATACCCTGGAGGAATATGTTGATGATTTCTTTTGTTATTAATCAGTAAATATACTACCATTCTTCTCGCAAATAACATGTTGATAACTTACGACCTTTAACTGAGCTGCAATTAGCAAAAAACGTAATAAAATTTGAATTTCGCGCTCCAACCGAAGGCATACCCTTAAATAGAACGCTTATTCTGTATAGTGATTATACCAGAGCATGTTATGGTTTTTCTTAATCAATACAACGCATAGTGGTCAAGTCGCGTATTTAACTATGTGGTCGTTCCGAGTTCAACACAACGCGTAGACTGAATATACAGTACCTACTGACTACGGAACCATAATGTTTGTGTTCCAACACGCACTTGTCCGGTCTTTTTTCTGAATTTGCGTCGATGTCAATTAGGTTACGTCATGAAAACGTTACTTTTTACAAATTTAACTCCGTGACATATGTTGATGATTTCTTTTGTTATTAATCAGTAAATATACTACCATTCTTGTCGCAAAGCACATGTTAACAACTTACGACCTATATATACTGAGCTGCAATTAGCAAAAAACGTAATAAAATTTGAATTTCACGCTCCAACCGAAGGCATCACCTTAATGTATTAACAAAGAATAAATAATATACTACATAAGTTTACATACAAACTTAAAATTAGTTCAATTCCGAATGATTAATTATTAAATATTTCAAAACATTCGATTCTCCAATACCTACCTACCTACATTGCGTTCCTTTAAACGTTTAAACGGATCTACGAGTTTAGATATTTCCAGTAAACATCTTCAATTTACATTTTAATGAAGGCATTCCGAGTATTTCTTATGCGCTTGTTTGGGCTTTTATTTCGTTTATTCTTTTATACGAAATGTAAAGAATGTATTGTGCGTGTGTGCACAAAATTATAAACATACCTACACGTCACAACAAATTTAGGATTTGACTGTAAAATTATTTTTTTTAAAAATAACCCTCACTTGATTTATTTTGTTTATTAATAATTCATATGTTTTTTTTATGTTATCAACCTCCATATATCTACCGCTACTAAGTATAGTCTAAGGAATCTTATTATACTTGAGTCTGGCTCCTGGACTGAGCAGTCAATCAAGCCAAACCATTTTATAAATTACTGCAATAGTTTCTGTCTGCACCATTACCGAGTCTGGCTTCACTTTAGATAATACCTACTCATTTATATACATATGCATACCTATCTTGTACCTACTCTATTTATCAATATGATAATCTATTCTAAACATTAATATTGGTACATATAGATAACCGTTTGAATTTTCCGTGTAGTGACATCACTTCGATAAATTAAATAAATCTTCAAAAATTTTGAATTTAGAACAAAATAATTGTGATAAAAATCACCCATTTTGTAGTATCTATGCATTCGATTCCGTAAAGGGGCGAAAGACGTAATTAATCGAGCAGCTTCTGTCACTAGAAGGCGACCCCTAGAAAAGGAAACCTCTACAACACTGGGGCCAGTGAAATGTGCCCCTAATTTTAGCAATTACTCTCTCGCTTCGCAATAAAACACTTTATTCTTTTACTGCCAAGTTTGATATTCGTTTGTATGTGCGAGAGCGAAGTTAAGGATAATGCAAAGGGTAGTTTTTGAAATAAATAATTGTAAGGGATTGTGGTTGTTGGCCATTGACAATCAAATTATGCTGTATTGTATTGATTTTATGGGGTTCTGAGTTTAGTGCTAATTTTGTTGGGGGTCTTGAGAGTAATTTTTAGGTTTTATTATAACAATTTTAGCACTAAGGGTCGGTAGCTCGTACATCTTAGTTAAAGTTTAGTTAAAGAGTCGTCACAATCTAAATTGGCCCGACAACATCTTTTTTGTTAAAAGTGAGCTTCGCCTGTCGTTTGTCCCCGTAAGTTTAGTAACCTAAGGGACGGAGTTACCGACATATACGACTATTTCATGAAAATGTTACTAATATACCTTGGAGGAATATGTTGATGATTTCTTTTGTTATTAATCAGTAAATATACTACCATTCTTCTCGCAAATAACATGTTGATAACTTACGACCTATAACTGAGCTGCAATTTGCAAAAAACGTGATAAAATTTGAATTTCGCGCTCCAACCGAACGTTCCCCCTTAAGAAGCAATCACAGCATAGTTCTTTGATGTTACTGCAGTATGACACAACTTAGAAGTAGAATTCGTAAATTCGATCATTCCCGAAAAGAGTGCGTCTACAACATTACTCATGTTTATTAGTACTTTAGGCGAAAATAATCTTGTTGAACGTTGAATGGCGCGATAATGAATGATTTTTATTAGTTGTGTAAATCGGAATTGAGTGTAGATATACGATTTGCCTATGCTACATCTAAATTCTGTCATACTGTATCATGTTATTCGTGTCTGTGTGACCTAAAATCTTATAACTTATAAAAAATACGATGCGTTAAAGTTCTCACGGAACGTTTTATAATAGTTATACATTTACATAATATGAAATGATTTTTTGTATAGCGCTAGTCTCGCCCGCATCTCTTTTGTGGTCGTGATAGACATCACAAACTACTATTGAGGGAGTGATATGAATTGAGGATGAAACTGAGATTTACAGTCAAACAAGGAACCGTTATAGTTTCGTTACGTCCGTGTGTATGTTACAGCCATTTTACTTGTAAACTACTAAGGTCTATGTTACCCAATTGTAGCATAAACATAGTTATAAATATGTCTACAACAACAAGTTGTATGCATCATGTACAGGATTTGATTTGGGCAATCATGGCTCATTTCACCTGCTTAATCTTAAAGAAATTGGATAAATCAAAAATATAAATAGGCACTTTAAATTTGAATTCAGGGGGGGGGGGGGGCAAAGTGGCGAGTTATATTTTGACATTAATAAATCTCCGATCCTCTTAAACAATTTGATAAAATGTAAGGGTCTACTATTTCAGTGAAATATTAATTCTCTTAGCATAACATTCAGAACAAGGTACCTAGACCTTGATAATAAATAATACCTAAACGTACCTAATGTTAGCAACTGGAGCTCCAGGCTCCAGCAATCATGAAATAATTTCACCCTTTTGCTAAATAGTTGGGTAAAAGCCATTTAACTTATTATCCTATACAAGAACTTGATTAATTAGGTATTCTAGATTCTCATTTTTTTTATTCTGCGTTTTAAAATTATAAATCACTACACCATTTACATTGTCGGTCGGCGTGATAGTAGCCAGAGAGATTTGAATATCAGCCTTATGTCTTTGCAATAAAGTTCTTCTTCTTTAATGTATGATCAGTACATGTAGGTTCAGATGAAACTTTTTGCAATGTTATATGGTTAATTTTCTATCTCTCTGGCCACTAGCACCCGCACCAAGCTATAACGTAAATAGTGTAAAGAAAAACATAAGAAATATTTTTTTTTTATTATTAGGCTATTTTTTAACCCGCGTAAAATGACAGGTAGGTAGCTAGTTTATATTTGTACCTACCTAAAAATATACATTTAGGTACATACTTTCGTGATTTTTTATAATTTGCTGATATTCGTAGTCGGTAACCGACGTTTTGGCTTACTATAATAAATTTAGTCCTTAGATTAAATGATTTAATAAATATTCTGAAAGCTCTACTTACACTGGATTGGTCCTACCTAAATAAACAAAGTGGATCTGTCTAAAAGACCGGCCTGAATTTCAGCCCTAAAATATGTGCCCTAATAAGTACAAAAAGGATCCCGAAGAACTGCGATATGCCTGCCACCTGTCAAGTAAGGGAGACAATAAAAAACGAAGTTCAAACTCCTAATTTTCCTTTAGGTGAAAGTATTTTTTCATTTGTACGGTATTATACTGCTAATATAGGCTAGACTAGACTATATTTTACTGTATAATAGTTTCGGTCGACATTGATAATGATTTTAAGATATATGTTACTAATATAAAAACAAATATGTAATATGAAAATTAATTAAGCATTTTGAAAATTAGTATTATAATATTAGCAAATGTTGAAGCGTATCGGGTTTTGATGAAATTTGGCACATAGATAGATCATACCCTGAAATAACATATAGGCATGTTTTTATCCCGGGAACGCGAGTAATACCGCGGGGAGGCAGCTAGTTACAAAATATGACAGAGAGCTTGTTTACTTTTGAAGCTTCAAAGGCACAAGCAATCATAACGAAATTTGGCACACAGCGGCGCATATAGATCAGAGGGCCTACTCCGAAAAACGATAGTCCGATCATCGTTGTCAAATTATTAACCAATAGAATTGCACAAAATATACGTCTCGTCAGTTTGCTGCATGTCTATTGGTTAATGATTTGACAACGATGATCGGACTATCGTTTATCGTTTTTCGGAGTAGGCTCTCAGAACCTGGAATAACATATAGGAACTGCAGCGGTATTGGAAGGCAATTGAAATGAACATTTAGTTTAGCTCCATATTCTGGACTCCTATGAAATGATAGGCTGAGCACCAGTCATGAAATATGTTTGTGCGATACATACATCTGTGGTTGAATTATTTTTAGATGAAAACTTTTATGTAGCTAGTAGTTTAGCCTGTAAAGCAGTGGTTCTTAACCGGTGCTCCGAGGACCACTGGTGGTCCCTGGAGGGACCCGAAGTGGTCCGCGGGGCCACCAATGAAATGGCCAAAAAAAATGTTAAACAAGGATTTGAACAATTTTATGCAGGTTTTATTTATTTATAGAACAACTCTTTATTCATTTATATTGCCTTTATATTTCCTCCTAACAATTCTTGGTAAAAATATGGTCACAAAAACCAACCTGTCAGTCAACCTGTAAGGTTGACTTTGGTAGGAATTAGGCAGAAAGGGTATTAACTAGCCCCATCACCGCGCGTCAGAGTGCGAGTAAAGCCTTTTACCAGAGCGTTCAACCTCAAATTGTCATAACTTCATAATGGTAATGCTTAGGCTCCTGAAATTTTGTACACTCGCGCGTTGTGACCCTGTAAAAATCTCTTCACGACCTTCTTGAAGAAACCCATGCTGTACTCCCTTGGCAAAACCACGGCGGGGAGCTCATTCCACCACCATTTTGGTTCCAATGTGTGAGGATGAAATCCCCGTCGATGGCGATGGTAGATGGTCTATGGTAGCATGATGGTAGAACTATTTTCAGTATTCGACTTAATATACCCATTCAAAAACATCCTGTATACACGCATGCAATCGTCAAGCGTGGAACAAGCCTGGTGCAAGTGCGAGGTGCGGGAACTGCAGGCGGTCATATGGTAACAGGTCAATGTACTTACCTACTGCCGGCCACGGGTTGGCTGTTACAGCTGACTGCGCCCGGTAGTGTGGCAGTAACCTTTTATCAATAATTTAATTTATGATAAAAAAAAAATTATAATACTAAAGATTATCCTGGTAAAGTTTTTAAAATAGCCTTGATTAGAGCTTCTGTGTTCCCGAGGGCTCTGATATTTTTTTAGGTTCGCAGGTATGATCTTAAATATATTCAAGCTTTTGAATAACTTATTGAAATTAATTCAGCCTTTACCGGATAGCTGAATAAGGAATATCTACACAATATTTTTTTTATATTAGCATGATTCCAGAAAATTAGGGCATACCTAAATAATGTACATTTCCTTAGGCAGTAGAGCCTCTGGTTACCTTAACCTATATGCAATTTATCAATACAGATCACAGAAGTGATTACTAGACCTAAACAAATAAGTAAGTGAAAAACGTCGTTAAAATTATTGTCTATCGTAATTAGTACTTTTGAAGAAAAATAATCTCTATTATGCAGAAATTGTAAGTGTTAAAAACTTTGTACCTAGGTAAATTACCCACATATTCTTTACTCAGCCAGGGAAGACTAGCTGTTCCCCGCAATTTCGCGCTTGCGGAATGAAAAATAACCTATAGCACTCAGAGATAAATGTAGCTTCGTTTTAGTGAAAGAATTTTCCGAATAAGATTACTAATTCCAGAGATTGCCTTCTACGTCCAAATCACAAATATACATTAGCTCTTTGTAGTATCATATATCAGATAATACAGAGACAATCGCACTTTAGAGATGTATTTCTATTTCCATATTATTATGTTCTATTTTTGAAATTGCAATGGTTTTAGAAATAATCATTGTTTTCTAATAGAATTACGTAGCGTTGCTTTTTTCAAAACTAATTTGTTCTCATTTAAAATTTTGATAATTAATCCATTTGTATAGGTTTTCAATTACCTATTTTAATGGAACACAGTAAGTAGGTATGTAGTAAACATAGTATCATTTGTGTTCAATTGATTTAAGTTCAACCTATACATTCGAGAAATACGATAATAACGATATACACTGCTTTTTGTGGCTTGTTATCGTTACAGCGATAAGATAACGGGCAGTCAACTCCTCCCGCTGTTAAATAAAACGATAAAACCACCGTTCAGGCCGTCTTGGACGGTTAATAACCATCATTTTCAATTTGTCACCATAATAATGTTACCATAAATAATCATATTTTTCAACCTTCTGATTAGTTCTGATAAAAAAATGGACACAAAGACGTTGGTTAAAAAAATTCGGAAATGTTACAAAGTAGGTACCGTATTCAATACAAGTAGGTAGGTTAGGTTCCTACATTTGTCTAAGTAAATATTATTTACGAATTGCAATACTTGTTACAACATAAATACCTACCTACCAATATAACTTACCTACCTACGTTATGTAGGTATAGGTATAGAAAGTGAAATAAATTTTGTACAATAGTCTAAAATAGAAAATGAACACAATTCAATATTAAATTAACGCTGGCCACATAAAAAGAATAAATTAAAATCAATTTTCAAAACAGGTTGCTTACAAATATTATTATAATTTGTTACTGTTCGCTAACAAAAGGAATATAATTTGAAATTGGAATTACATTACAATGAAATAATCTTGGAGCAAATTTGGACTCTCGCATTTTGCAGTGAGTCATTAAACCTGGTTGGTGGATGGTCGGCACTCGGCAGTGAAGTCGGCAACACTCGGCCGGCACTCGGCAGATATGTTCGCATAACGGTCCGGGCGAGCACGCGGCCGCGGTCGCATGCACCTAGGATGGCTGCCGACTCATCCGTGAACTAGCTGTTCTAACTTTTCTAATGCCACATTACTACACTGTTACTTATATTCGATTTCAATAAAATTACATGTCTACCAACCTATGTATAGCTACTCTAGCTAGCTACGGCTAAACGCAAGAAAGTAAGGTATTGATTGGTGCCTACTTATTTTAGGTATTGACTCAAAATAATTGCAAGTACGTAGTAATATTTATCTTCGTTTTTTTATGACTATTGTTTTGGTACTATATTTACTTACCTCATTTCATTTAGGTATTATGTACATTCTAGGACCCGATTATAAATAACATAAGACTCAAAACATACCTTATGTATTTGTATAGAAAATTTACAATGTATTTTCTATTTCCAGCAATTTTATCATCGGTTTTGTTTTGTTCAGTTATTTATAATGACTAATGAATGACATAATTAGATCAAGAAGTTGCTACAATTTACATCATCGTAATAATTATATCTATGAGTACTTACTTAGACGTTTTGTCATTAGAATAGGTACTCACTTACTTAGACTAGTACTTACTGTAAGCAATAATTTATAAACTCTACATTATGTCAGGAAGGTCTTAGTTTTCGTATTACCTATTCGCTATTTAAAAACATGATTAAAATCATGCAGCAATATCTTGATTCCGAATCGTTTTATTGCATTGACAATACATTTCAAATAAAAAACGTTTCAATTTAGAACACTATTCAGTATTGAAATTCGGAATTACATTAGAATTTAGTAATACGAAATTAAAATTTGTAATCCGAACTTCGAATGTAATAAATTAATACGTTTATAATGATAAGCAAGCCGGTAGGGCGTGGGTGTGTAATATTATGTAGGGTTGTGCAAATTTTAATAACTCCAAGAAACGGTACGTTAGCCATATGCCGGAGTTGATGCGTGAAAACATTTTGATCACACGAAACATTACACGGCTTCAACGTGGGTTTTAGTTTTAATACCAACCTTGAATTATCAACTTTTTGTTTTTATTTTAAATACCTAGACATTTTAAGAGTTTACCTTTTCGTGAAAGGACATGTTTTTGTTATAGTACTTTGCGGTTTTTAGGCTAGTTGACAGTGTCAAAAATAAATGACCAAACACTAACCGTTGCATAAAACATCTAAAACACGTGGAAACATCAAATATGTTGTACATTTAATGCTTTTTATGATTTTTAATTACCAGTAGAACCACTAAGAGTAGTAGATCATTTGATGCTGTGAAACTATGACGTCATTAGGTTAGTATTTCATACAAAATTCCATATAAACTATCTTTTTGACATTTATTAAAAAGTAGCTGATTTGATATGTCAGTCAACTACCCTATTTGAAAATCTGTTAGATTAGTTCAAAGTTTTCATCCTAAACTAGAATAATAATGAGACAGATAATATTATTTTGATGTCATTTCATTTAACAATATGTATCATACCTGATCATTAAAATCTTATAAAGTAGCGTTTATGAGAATGGTTAGACAGACAGTATTACAAGCACACAATGACAATCAAAATGACTCAGTTGGACTTGGGATAATGAAATTATGAGTTAGGTTGATTGACCACTCAGTCGATGACTGCGATGATAGCAATGATCGTTACAATGATTTGATATTGGATTTTATGTTTATCGGAATAGAGATGCTTTTATGATTAGGCATATAGAATATCCGTACGTTATGTAGGTATGGACATGGTAATTTTCCTTTGTATTTCTTAGATGTAAGGATAGGAAATATCCTATTAAATATGCTATTAGTAATGTCTGTGGTACCTACAATGGACCGTTTTTCCAATCGTTAGAAACCTTCGATATGTACAAAAATTGTTCCAATTTCAAATTACTTGCCAGATACTTACTTTTATTTGACCATTGAATTCAAATCCCAGCAGTTTCTTTTCTAATTTCTGTCGATGTTTGTAATCACTAAAATAAATTAAGTAAGTAGGTACCAACGTTGAGTATTCGAAATTTTAATTTAAATACTAGTACAGCTATTTTCTAATTTGTTTATCGTATATTTGAACTTGAACTAAGAATTAAATCGAATTACGTTAGGAACAAAAAAATAAACTACCTACGGTCCTTAGTAGTAATGGTATTAACAAATTATCGTTTCACAATTTTATTGCAAATGTTTTTTTTTTATCAATGTTATATATTTTAATTTCACGTTTCATTGAAAGCGATTGAAGTTATACCTTTTAAACACGATTGCGATAGGGTCATGCCTGCTGTAACACACGCATATTCATCATAGTGTTGTAGATAATAATATTCTTTTTATCGATATTAAATGTTGATTATTTTCATAAATATATGAATCTATTGGATGGAACAGAACATGGCATGGTTGTCTCTTGTTTAACAATAAAACTAACTACTAATCTATCGCGGTTTCACGGATGTTCTCGAGATGAAAATACTATAACAATCAGGAATTATGAGGCTTTTAATTATTGAATCTATTCTGTAGTAACATAGATTAACATTACTTCTTACATCAAAACTCACAAACTCACTTTACCGATTTATAATATTAGTATAACCAGAACTGTGCTATTATAATCACAGTAACACTAACTAAGGATTACAGTATTTAGAGACACTATCTAAATACTGTAATCCTTTAAAAACATATTTTCAAAACCACAAGACAAATAACAAATTTTTTCGTAGCAGGTGCTACGAAATTGTATTAATTTTTTTGTATGTTTTACTTATTTTTTTTTTGATTATCAAATAGTGAACACTATTAAAGTGTATGAAACTAAATACAATGTTTTCATATTCAATTATACATTAAAATCATACATCGATATAATATAAAAAGTACATCGATATCGATAATAATCAATAGATTGATTTTACACAACACTAAACCCAAACGTCATTTTGTAATACATACAAAAACGAAGATAAAGAATGAAAACAATGGAGTAACAGAAATTGTAGGCAAGACATTACCCACGCCTCAACGCACCGCATGGCATAGAGAAAGCGTACGCTTTTGATATTCCTACCTGCATATTACCTCCATAATATATATTATAGACACCTACCTATTGTATAGAGAGTACTTTTCTTTTAGTTTTCGACATTTTCTCCCAGCCAATTTTGTTTTATTCTCATTGACCTTATAAGCGTCTCTACGCTTGTGTTGCTAATTGAAGTAGTTTTCATGTCTACATGAAGCAAATAACGCTCGGAGTATATTCTCATTGGGTTTATAAACACTGTTCTTTATTTAAACTCAACGTACGTTTACAATTTATTATGCATTATTCGAATAATTTAAAATTGGAAATCATTTAACTTGTAACGCATTTGATTATCTAAAAGCGTATTTTATTCCGTTACATAACTTCTACGTTGTCCATAAACTGCATGATGTCAGAGCGGCATGGATGAAGTTTCTCTCGCTTACACTAAGATAAAACATACTTATACTCTACATGTTGGGCATAAAACCAGATTAAAAACATTACATGGCCCATGAACAATTCCGTTGGCAAGTCGCCATCTTTTTCGCCAACGGCGATATTATTATCATTTAATTAAATTTACTATTGGTGTTGTTTATAAAACTGCCATCATTTAACTAATTTGTAACGGGTTAAGAGAGAATACTAGCTATTAGCAAGCTATTAGCGATTCTACAAATCGTCGAGTCGAAAACTTGAATAATATCAAATACCAACCGAATTAAAAAATACAAAGTAATGTTTGTATTTGAATTTTATTTCTGTCTGAACGAAATAAGTAGGTATTACTAGCAAGTACCTAGTACAGTAAGGCATCAACAAATCATTACGAATTTATACCTAATAGAATAAATGACCAACAGTTTTATGTGAACAGCGATTAAATAAATGTTAAATTGTTACAATAATAAAACGTTACATGTCACGTTTTAGAACTACGACGTTTCTAACTGTTCCTTAATTGAAAAAGCTACACAAAATGCCCCACTTCGGTCACCGCATCGATTTTAAAAATAACTCTGTGCGTTTTCGATATGCGCCTGTGGTGTGATAAACTACTCTTCCAATATTTGTAATCGCTTTTATGACAAGGGTGCAGAGTGTAAAATCGTTTAAAGGCTTATGCATATGTTATTACATTATTTCGTCAGTGGCTCGGCTGAATGGAATTCGTACGATATGCTCTCCTACGTTGAAACTCGAGTTCAAACAAATAGAATGCTCGATTTACGCGCTGAATACTATTATGAATCGAATTCGACGTTATGTCAATCGGTATTGGGAAATAAGATTATTTTAAATATCGAAAGCGTTATTTAAAATAAAATTGTGTGTTGTCTCAGTATGCTTTCGTTTATTTGTTTTGTAAATGGATAGAATAATGAGTTTTAAAAGAATATATTTTTCTAAAAAGAAATAACGCCTTTGTTAATCACATAAATGAGTGCTTTATTTTCCATTAAAATAATCATGAAAGTTGTTCAACTTCGACATTTTCCATAGTAATAAATTCTCGCAGTGCTCGAAGAGATCAGATTATTCCCAAGTATTTTAATATGGTAAACTTTTCGTTTTATATTTCATTAGAATAAAGTCTAATATTATAATGTGCCTTAAGTAGTTTGTAGGTATCCTAATCTGTGATACCTGTTTTTAATCTGGTTTTATGGTACAAGTGTGCTATGTTGTTCATTACAGACGAGTGTGAAATTATTCGAAGCGAGCCGAGTGTGTAATTATCAATACACACGCGTTTCATACGACGTTTTTCAACACACTTGCGAGGAAATTAAGTTTAAATTTAATGTAAAAAAAATTAAGGGCTACTTTATTCATCTCCATTATCAGACCAGCTCGATGATACCATAATATTGTATTATCAACAGACTTACGTACATATAATGTACCAAAATATGTACATATCAATTGAACGCCGCCGCGAAGAAGTCAAAAACTTACAAGATTCGACCAAAACATACTTACTTAACAACAAAATAAGAATTAGCGAAATTGGTTCAGCCGATCTCGTGAAACAGGGATTTATTTATTTATCTATACTAATACTATCTATACTAATTATAAAGCTGAAGAGTTTGTTTGTTTGAAAGCGCTAATCTCAGGAGTTACTGTTCCGATTTGAAAAATTCTTTCACTAATAGGAAGCTACGGTATATTATCCCAGAAGGTTATAGGCAACTTTTTATCCAGAATCGCGAGTGAAGCCGTGGGGAAGAGCTAGTATAAGATAAGATAAAATAAAATAGAATGAGTCCCTGGAAGCCACTTATCATGAAATACTCTAGGGTTGTCTATTGAACTAACTGAATATTAGGATGGTCTACGCTTATTTTTCTCACACTTTTAGATCCGAATATTTCGTACAATGAAATAGAATTACATTCAAGCAAGCAAGTACTTGCGTGTAACGTTTACTAAAAGGTATCCTTTGAGCATTCATGATGATGAAACTCGAGTCTTTATACCCCGTCTTCCACCCAACTCGTGTTCAATCAATACACGTCGTTATTCTCGAAGAGCAAAACGTTTAAGACCGCCTATAAAACAAGAGGCTCATTACATATTGTAGATAAAAACGTATGAATCTCGCATCTTAAACCTATAAGTCGAAACACATAATATTGTTAGGTTTAATTCTGGATTACTGTTCCACTTCAAACTTAAATAATATTGCTAAAAGTATTTTTTTTTTGTTCAGACTTCAGAGGGATTCTGGATTTCTGTTCCATTTTCAAATATAAATAATTTTAAAGAATGTATATTTAGTATTGCATCTAAGATAGTGAGAATAGTAGTCGAAAGTCTCAAATCTAGGTCATATTTCGTTTATGGAACTGTTAACGACTTTCACTTTTTAACTCTAGGTAAGCTCTTGCACATTAAACGTTTTAAATCTTTAGTTTTGCTCGTTGCAGAATTCTTTTATGATAAAAATTTATGGTGGACAACAAAAAATGCTGAATATTTTAATAAGCAGATGAGATATGCAGAGATAACACTTGAAATATCAGTTGATAAGATAATGCTCGGTTCATACTTACAACTCCTACGCCTTGTGTATCATATTCACGAGATATCATTCACGTAAAGTTGAGTTATTGTAGTTTGGAAGGCAGCAGTGCTATCAAGTGTAGAGCCTACATTTCGCCATGGCGGGCTTCGAGCTCCGAGCTCCGGGCTCCGGGCTCCGGGTCGTACCGAGCCATCCATCATTTGTGACGCTAACTGCGACCGACCACGTAATTCTGTCACGATGGTTTCTTTACTCATGCCCTTACAGGGTTATTTCAAATTTTTCCACCCGTACTTAGATAAAGTACCTATGCAATTTATAAAAATATATAAATTGATTAGTATTCAAATTCAAAAGCTTTATTTTTGTCAAAAACATGTAAAAAAAAAATATAAAACGTATATAAAAAACTTTCACATCATGTCAGTCGAAAGACGTTCTCTGCTGGACAAAGGCCTCCCCCAAGGATCTCCACGATGGCCGGTCTTGCGCTACCCGCATCCAGCGGTTTCCCGCGACCCTCACAAGTTCGTCGGTCCACGTTATGGGGGACTTGCCCACACTGCGTCTTCCGGTTCGTGGTCGCCACTAGAGAATCCTTCTGCCCCAGCGGCCGTCGGTTCTACGAGTGATGTGCCCCGCCCACTGCCACTTAAGTTTGGTAATTCTTCGGGCTATGTCGGTTACTTTGGTTCGCCATATAGGTTTATAAAGATTAGATTTAAGTGCTTCGATGGGAACAGTTCTGAGTAGACAGTAATATGGCGGGAAGCTGAATACAAGTATAGTATAAGCTAATTAATTAGGAGATTACAACTGGTTACTTAAGTGTCATAAAACTTACTTGGAAACTCCACTGCTAATAATAATTGCAAATACTGTGAATAAGATTTATCGCCGCCAATGACGAACGCTAATTGTTAGGAGGAAAGCATTAATAATGACTAGTCAACGGGGAAAATATAAGCAAAAGTAAACATGTTAGAATATGAAGGTACCTACTATGAATTTGACATTCATATTAGTTTTACTGAAGTATTTATAGGTTACTTATATAAACTGTAAAGAACGGAATGTAGCAAAAGATACTAGTAATACTGGCAACATAATAATCTGATACATAATAATTATGAAGAGTAAACTAAACATTTAAACAGAGAACGCGATGCGTTCCGATTCACAGGTGCAGTTTGCACGGAGCGATCTTCATGCGATATTGATGTAATCGTCATGTTGTTACGTTCGAAAAAACTCACTAGAGCGGGGAAAGTGACGCCGCCTCAAGATCGTGAAAGGTACTTAGTCGATCACCGGTATTCGTCGACCTATTCCGTCCCTCCCGATGTTAGCATAAATGTACAGACGAGAAGACGCAGACTAATTTGTCGAGGGTCTACTTATGATGGTCGCGTAAACTTACGACACTACCGAGCGTTCGGAATTCGAACTACTTTCGCGTAATCTGTCTGAATAGTGTACGCCGCCCTAGTTAGTGAGCATCGGTTTTCGGTGGAATTTCCAAAAATAATGTTGCTACTAGTTAAGTGCAATATTACAGCCTAGCTTATAAAAAATATTATTAAGTAAATCTTACATTACCAGCTTTTATTAGAACTAAAGCGTAAGTTTTACGCGCTTAATTCGGTGTAGCCGTATCGACGATAATAAACAACCTAATGTGTTTACGTAAACACGTTTATATTAACATATATTTGATTAACCTGATGTCACTCACTAGGTGGCAAATTAACTTCGTCCGATTTTCAATTGAATCCCTTATCGCGTGAAATAAACGCACCTGTCTCCCTCGCGCCCCGCAGGGTTGTTACAAGCATCTTTGAAGCTTCATGGAGATTCTCGACTGAACCGATTTCTAGATGTCACTATAGAGGCTCCAACCTGTCGCCGGACGAGTCCAAATATCGCACTACGGACAAAGAGAACAGATTGTAATCTGTGCACAAGTCGAGAGACGTGTCGAACGATCGATCTGCCGCGTTGCGTCACCAGTTGACAGATCCGTCCGGTCTTTGATACTCACCCAGTTTAATTTACGGTGTTGAAGAGAAGATAATAGGCGCTGTTAAATTTGTTAAAATGCTGTCTTTTGACAATATTTTTTAGCGATAATTTGTGTGAGACTGATGATTTATAACGTAACTTTGGATTTAATGTTGTACTTTCAGTATAAGTATACGATTCTGTCACGTCACCTCTCTTTCTTACAAACGTCATTGAAAAAGTATAGGAGATAAGTATAATTAGTCCATGTCATTATCATTTAACGTGGAAATAGATAGATAGGTAGTAGGTAGTCATGAACAATAAAGATCGCGCTTAAATTCA
The DNA here is from genome assembly GCA_963555595.1 of Tethea ocularis. Lineage (NCBI taxonomy): Eukaryota > Metazoa > Arthropoda > Insecta > Lepidoptera > Drepanidae > Tethea > Tethea ocularis. The sequence goes on along the minus strand of OY741972.1, from coordinate 3,219,343 downwards.
CGTTGCAATAAGCAATCGGTATATAATGAGATTTGTTTTAAATATAATCGGGATCATTGTAGTTTAACCTAATATACGTAAACATAACTAAAAACAGATAGCATCCAACATAAACAAGCAAGGCATTAATTACCTTTGCTCGAATTCCACGGAAGCGGAATCGTAACATTCTCATTGTGTTAATTTTTACATTCACATCAATTCTTTTAACAGTTTTTTGGTGACATATAATTAGTGGTCGAAGTTTAGTGTTTTTCGTCCAGTGAGTGACGTAGGCCATCGAGGAGTGCAGTGAACTCAATGAACCCTTGTACGCGCCAACTGTCTGGGTCTAGATCACTCCCACCCAGACTACAGACATTTTACGCAAATTATTTATATTGACTAAATTTTCTGTTACAAATAAGAATAATTTCGATAAGTATTCAATAGAAATTTATTTAATAACACATTGATTGATAACATCATTACCTACTAATGACGTAATCTTATCAACCCCTTTTTGTAGCTCATATACGTAGGCACTAGGCAGGCATAGCGCGAAAAGATGCGACACCCTCTTGTCAAGATAGGCCTATTAGTACTCTTCTAGGCTTTGTGTGTTTACCTTCTGCCACATAGTCGTAAAACAAAATTCTTTAGTAAAAAAAAAACGGTGAGAATGCAAAACTAAATGTCTATATCTCTCTCTACGTCTTATTATGCATTCTGTGACTTAATATAAAAGGAAGTTGTCCTGGCCGTCTGTCTGTATTTTTCTCCGTTAACTCCTTCTAAACCACTCAACGGATTTACGAATTAGCCTTGTATAAAAAGACTAAGCCTTTTTTTAACTAATTAAAATAACTATTCCCTTTCTATTGGATCTCATATGTATGTTAATATTTTTAAGTTCTTTGGATGGACCAAATGAGAGAAAAAAATAATTCTCATTTCTTACTGACGTTACTAATGAAAAAAAACTATTTGTTTAAAAAACTATTCCTTGTCACATATTCTCTAGTTTAACATAATATTCTTTACACATCTTTTGCAAAAAAGAATGCCGAGAAAAACTGAATCTAGAATCACCATTTCAGTTACCTACCTTGAGAACGCTTTTACGTGGGATAAAAAAACAACGATTTCGTGAATGAAGAGAGAAATGTATCCATGTTCCATGACCTATGAACAAAATTTCTGTTTATCTAGTTTCACCAGCGTTCCCAGGGATCATATGTTTTTCCGGGATAAAAAGTATTCAATATAAATAAAGTAAATCCAGGAAATGATCTATCTATTTTTTTGGTAAGGACATAAGTTGGTAGCCTAAAGCTGCATCAACCTTACTGGACAAATAAGATCTATGTGCCCAGTTTCAACTAAAACCGTTCAGTCGTTTTTACGTGAAAGAATACCTAAACATACATACATCCTCACAAACTTTCGCATTTATAATATTAATAGGATAACTAGTTTCCGCCCAGATTTGCTAGCGTTCCCGGGGGATCTTAAGTTTTTCTGGGAAACCAATCTGAAAAAAGTACGGACCTCGAGTCTGTAGTTTATCTTTAATAATAATAAAAATAGTTTTTCCGGGATATAAAGGAAGATCATGGGATGATCTATCTATGTGTCAAGTTTCAGCTAAATCTGTTCAGTCGTTGGTGCTTAAATTCACATTTATATAGAGAAGTGGGATTCAGATTTCATTCGATTTTTGAAACAAAAACCAAACGGCTCACTATTATCTTGTAATATAAATTTGAACTTCGTATCTACAATGAAATAATTAATTCGAGAAACGTTTATAAAATGTAATTAGAATAAAATTATCATAATGATTGAAATTAATTACTACGTTTAATTTGATTTCATACTATATTTTAAATTGTATCTTCATTTTATTTATTACGAGAACGTGGATAAAAAATGTCCTAAAATGATTAAAAACTGATTAGTGTAACGTCCGCGACCCTATACGGGTCCTTATGTCCTTAGGGGATACACCAACTACGATCATCCTGTACTAATAATAGTACATCTAATTGACCCATCTATTTTACTAAGTTGTCATGTTGATATTGCAAAACGTGAAATTTCCTCTGGGATATGTAACTTTAAAACGATTTGAACAAGAATATAATATTTTTAAATCAAAACGCCAACATAATATTTGTGCGTCAGTTACATAAAAAAAAAATATTAGACAATTTTTTTCTTTAGTGCGTTAAAATTTCGCGTGACGTCACATCTTAGTACACTTTTTACGGAGAGATGACGTCACAAGCCCCACCCCTGAACATTGATGCGACTTATCTTAGCAATTTTTTATTTATTTGTTAAAAAAAAATAGGTAAGTATCCAATATTTTTTGGTAACTTAACTGACGGACAGAATTAATTATTTTTAACCCAGTCATTACCCCTATTACTGCCGCAAAGAAATCGGGTCGGGTATAAAGAATATCATCAAATCGATTATCAAGAATTTAATTGATACGAATCGAACATGCATAACATTGTTTATAAACGATAAAACAATGTTTATTCAGGTACACATGAAACATACTCAAAGTCACTGACACTTTTGGCAAATAGCATCCAAAGTGACATTGATATCTAAAAATACCACTTTCACGTCTGCAGACACCAGCTCAGTTGTATCTATGTTGTAAGGCATTTACGTCACAATTATTATTTTTATCCCTTATTCATTATGTTGCTGAAAGCGAGGTGACTGACCGCCAAAAATCACTGCTTAATTTAAAGACGCCATTTTAGTGATAATTTATTAGTGATGTAGAAAAAACACACCATTGTTTTTGAGACTTGTATGGAATATAAATTGAGTAATAACCGAGTATGAATTGTGGGCTAGACGAGTGGAGGCTAGTCAAGGAGTTTATTGCACTTGCATCCATTAACTAGTAAACGATATAATGCACGCAGAACAGCTGGCTCACGGTCGCGTCCGCGTCCTTTGATATTGTGCGTGGTTATTGTTATTATCATTTGAAATACCATAAAATGTAATATTGCACAGAAAACGTTCCGTTAAAGGCATCAAGCTCTAGGTCTACATGACTATGTAATATAAATATGTATATAATAACCTATACCAGCTTCGCATTTGTGAAATCCGTAAGTAGAGAAATAGACTAAAGCAGACAACTTTTTTTTTTACTATATACATATTTAAATAGAAAATATTTTTGTAAAAAAAATACGAATGATGAAAAATTATTAACATTTACATTATTTTAGAAATGTTGAAATAATTGGTTTATTGCCATATGTATTGATATAGCCTTTGTATAGATATTGCGTTTCGAATTGTACTTGCCAAAAGGTGCAATAAAAATCACCCGGCGCAAGTGAAACCGCGGGGTAACAACTAGACTAAATATAAATATTTAGTTATGCGAAAATCATCAATTGCAATCAACTTTGGCCATAAAGTACAATCACTATTTCTTAACAAAATATTTCGTAGACATTCGTAGCTTCGTAGACCTCTGTGACATTTACGAGCTACAAATAAAATAAATAATTAATCTTGAGAAGGTCATTATTTCAACTATATTACAAAAATACATCTATTTTATTCTTTATTATGTATGTAGATTGTAGGTACCTATATTACCATCCGTATTATAGATTATAATTTTATTAACTTTTCTCGAAATGCATTAATTAATTATATGAACAGAAATATGAGTTATTGCTAGTGCTGTCTAACTGACCGAGTGTAATACTGGTATCGATTCGCAGAAGTTCAAATGCAATCAAACAACTAGGTAGGTACTCCTAGATTTGATGAAATTGAAGTAGAGCGTTACGATCATTCCTATACTATTAAACACAAAATTTTACAACAATAAATCGCTCAATGTCATTGAAAAAAAAATTTGTTCACATCGATGAGAATTAAAATCTCAAAAGCACTTCATGTAAAATACAAATAATCATGTATGTATAGTTGTTATCTCATATTTTAATATAAATTTATATTCCTGGTTTATTATATTTCTTGCAGTCTTTTAAACTTCGAACGAGATTTATACGTCCCTGCATTATTTAAATTCGGAATGTCTTCGCCCGAGAGTTAATAAATAAGGAATTCTTTAAAATTAGAACGGCCTTGTTTTGTAGCTACACTTGCGAAAACAAAAGAGGTAATGACCTAAATTACAGCAAACACGTCGATAGTCGCAGAACATTGCTGAAGTTGTCATTTACTTTTTTTTTAATAATGAAGGACTCGGGCGTCTACTGGGTAGGTACGTCATGTCACTCAGCCTTGTCGCGTATCGGTGCCACGAACGAGCGGTCGACTATTTTCGTATCCACATCGGGTGTTATCGGCAGCGATACCACGCGCGCTATGTTGTCTTTTTGTTCGACTTCGGGAATCGAGCGTAATCGCCACTCGAGTTATGTTAGCGGTGCATGCAATGATTTAAATTCGAATTATGAATGTGAAGAATTCATGACAATAAGATGATTTTATGAAAATTATAATATTATCTACTTTTATTTTATTTATTGACATAAAATTATAAAATCTTTTCTTCTCTCACCCTATCCCTCCTTACATTTCTTTTACTTCCCTGATCTCCTTCCAAATTTCCGAAGCTAGGCATATTTTTAATTCTAATCCTGTTTCCCCGTTTTCAAACTTTGAGATTGGCAGAAATGTCGAAACGGACGATTGCCATAAAAAAAAAAAAAGATTTTACTTTAATTTATTAATGAGTTTATTATGGATTTCAAAATGTAAACAAATAATACGATTCAAAATGTTAATTACATAACTAATTGTAGTAGGTATCTGTATTAATTGACACCGGTATATTTCCTCAACTTACGCGCCACAGAGATACAAGTGAAAGTGTTAAAATCAGTAAAGAATAACTTTCTATTCAACAAAATTCAGTACTTGATTGTACAAAAGCGAAATTCATTCAATTAAAAACATAGTCTTTGTTGGTTTAGTTAGAGGTTACTATCCTACATAACATAATAACTATAGCACTTTTCAATATTTCAAGCGAAACAGAAAGTAGGTACTTACCTACTTATACAATATGTGTTCGTGATCTGCGAGCTATAGAGTCGCGATATTATAATTAATTACGCATAATATTTATACAGTGTCTGAGATAGTATTGTTTTTGATAATATTTGGCAATACACGTGACCCAGTATTTAGTAGTCTCACGTGTACAATGTTTATGATGTTAAATCTACAATGTGTACATAGCTGTTTCATGTTCGATTGTAGTTGTGATGTAACCCAAGAATTAAACTTGAATTAGGTACCTACACACTGTTAAATGATTATTTTGATGTTATTTTAAACTTTTTATAAGCTTTTATTTAATTTTAACTTCACTTGGTACCATTTGATGTGTTTTCCTTTTTTTTAATGACCTGTGTAAGGTATACTTAAATTTTCTACAATACAATACCGATCCAAAATCTATTTATAAATATAATTATTTTATTCTCTTATTTTATTTTACAATATTTTTTTAAATATCGGTAATGCCCTATTTTTTTTGGTTAACATGCAGTGTTGCATAGTTGCATCCATGTTCTTGGAGACTATAAAATAAAATAAAGAATCGAAAAAAAAACAAAGTTAATCAATAGTAATGTCAAACGGTTCAATGGTTTTTCCATCGACAGCAAATGTATTGTGTAAAATGTGTAAACGAAACTATTTCGAAACAAGCAGCCATAACTTACTTTGTTTAGAACGTGGAGAAATGTATTATTAATAGAACATACATATTTCATACGTAAAACTACATTTGAAATATGTAAGTAATTTGATGTATTTATAACCTAATTCGTATACGCTTCAAGTCGTTCCTACATCGGTCAATGTTGAAAAACATCACCAGATCATGCGTATTGTTTGTCTTGTGGAAATTTCCAAACATAACAGAGGCATTTGCGCTTATACCAAGTACTATTATAATGTAGCGTAATGTTACTATACTATTCTTATAAAAAAATCTACTCATCTTCCCACGTAATAAATTTTTTAATGAATTGTGTTAATGAGTACCTATTATAAAATATTATGACGTACAAAAAATCTGGACGTGGTTTCACCTATACGAAAGTGAAGCTACCCAATATGCCCTCATGTTATTACAATACAAACCTCACGCACACATATACATCATAGCAGTGGCGAGGGGTAAAATTATGGCGAGGGTAAGCCGTTCAAAAAACACCGATAATTTTATACTTAATTACAGTGTATTTTATATAGAAGTGGCTTTGAAATGATGAATCTGTGGGACTGGGATTTCTAAAAGGTAAGCCGATGGGAATCGGCTTGTATGGACCCTTCGCCACTGCATCATAGTATGCTGATCGGTGGTTATTCCGCATCGAGAGCCTCTATTCGAGACATCAACAGCGATAATTAAAGACTGCGTATTTTTGGCAGTACTGACTTAACGAGGCACTGTCCAGATTTGTTTAGTACATCTATGATAAATTAATTTAACAAATACAAAGAGGAAACGCTGCCAGCCTGCTGGGAATCTATATTGTATTGTTATAAAGAAATTGATATTGGTAAATCTGTACAAATAATTCAATATGTCGTAGAAACATTAATTATATTTCTTTGAATTGAACATCTTCTAGTTGGGTCAATTTCCGTATATACACCGGTGCATTTAATTCGGCAGTAAGTTGCTGGTTATTTCCACAGTCAGTTTCGTGTTCGGTATTAGTGTGCGTGCCACTATCTATATTAATATGTAATAATGGCATGCGAGCGTAACTCTTATCTGCAGACGTCACGTACTGACAATACATCGGTGATAACACGATTTTTAGGAGCTGTGTCCGTTGCTTTTCGTTCCGTGACCTCGAAAATTTATCGGTCGTTGTCTTGTGGAGGTTTTTACATGACGTTTTCAATGCGATGGTTTAGTCTACTAAATGATATCATCTGATCTTATAATAATTATGGTATTTTTGTGAAATTTGCTGCTACAAAGACGGTTAAAGATTTTCTTCTAAAGAAACGTGGCGTAATTTATTTGATTTGGAAAAATTATAATAATGATTTACAAAATTAGCATTAGCAACATGTTGTTATTGAAATAAGTCAAGTTATTATGGAACAACTTAAACATAGAGTTTAGAGGCTCAAGGATCAATGTAACATCATTTCAAAAATCTTTGTCATGATTCTTTTATAACGGGATGACACAAATTATATAGTTTTACTTCCAATGATATGACTTTCGACCTATTACATTATATCGATTTACGAAGACAAGAATAGTTTAAATCCAGGATTATATCAAATGGACATCAATAATGCGGGGGGCGGGGAGCTCGCCGTTCAAATGTCAGGTTAACATTTCGCACGTGCCTGCGCTCCCGTTTATTTAAATATAATGGAGTCTTGAGCCATCATCTCTATTAAAAGCATCGATTTAACGAGCGGAATGAGATGGTACACTCCGTCCGTGTGTACATACATGTATACGGTAAATATGGGTCGGCGGACGCGGACGCCCCGACTGCTTGCGTGTACACTAGCTCACTACGCGATCCAAGCGAGTACACCACACCACAACACACCACTCCACGCCAATCCAATCTACTCTAAACATCAGATAATGTAATTAAATGTATTCCGCCACGCGCTATTAAACATATTTTGTCTTATTATAACGCCACCTAATAAATTCACCACTTTTCAAGTACATATTGCAACAGATTCGGAGCTGACCTTGCGTATGTTTGCGTTGTGGACTCCTACGTAGTGTGCTCCGACGATTAATACAACGCATTCGAGTCTCCGATAACCTAAATTCTATTATCTTCAGTTTGAATTGTAACAATATCAATCGTTCTACTTTGCAAAAACTGTCGAGTGCCATTTCCTTCAGATTGCGCAACGTGGCACTTCCAATGCCCGTTATTTTGGCTAGTCTGAGAGGCCGTTGCACCGGCCGCTTTCCGAAATTCAGATTGCAAAAGTGAGACGTTGTCGTGGCCCGTGCCTCAGCCGCTGGCGAGCGAGCCGAGGACCGAGCCGCGCCGCCGCCGGTGTCGGCACGGGCCGCGGGCGGAAGTTACGGTGAACGGTGCCTCGATGGCCTTGGCGGCTCAGCGGCCGCGCGCCGAAGGTGAAAGTCTTGACAGCCCGCAATTATTGAACCTCGACCCGCCATCCTCCTATATTCGGGTTACACCAACCCACCGAGCGATCGTCACAGAGACGTGCCACTTGTGTTCCGGTCTGATCCTAACTTCCGCATTCCTTACAGATACTAAATTATGTAGAACATTAAATTTAACAGGTTTTGTAGAAACAAATTGGTAAATACAACCTGCTTTATGACTAGTTCTGTTTTTATCGTAGACAAAAGTCTGCGCCTGCGCCTTCACGCATGATTGGAAATGACAATTTGAGGGTCGATCTAACATCTGCTTATTTGTCAGCGCTTGGCTTGCATTCATATTTAAATGTTATTGGATTCTGTGAGCAATTGGTTTTATCTGAATTTTAAGAAAGTCTTTTAGACAACACACAAATTGAGTATGAAATATTTAACTTTGTAAAAGCTGTAATTTGCCAGGTGTTGCAAGTAGACCTAGGCAAACAAAGTAAACAAATTTGTCTTTTACACTCAAAGTTATCAACCATAAAAGGCATTTCAGATCTATCTATTGTTACTCAGGTTACCTTGAAACTTTGAGTTGAAGAAAATAAATTGAAGTTAAGCAACAAACGAGCAAAAATATCCCGCGGCTAAAACTTTACGAGTAACTTAAACTTGACCCGTTCTCTCAAGGCATCTGTTTCACTGGTATCCTTGACTGTAACACCAGAAACATTAGAGTAAACAATAAGGACTCTCAAAAGAGTATTTTTAATAATGTTGTACTTATATCTGATGCAATAGATAAGGACAATCAACAGACTGTTGCTATTCTTAAAATACACTGCGTGCTGTAAAAGAAACTGTATCTTCCTACAAATGTTATAAAATTGAATATCAGTCTCAGATCTGTATCAGCTAAACAGATTTGGATGAAAGGTATATATTTACTTTAAATAGGTCATGTGGTGTTTTTTTTTGTTATCGTAGGAACACCACTAGCAGTACCAATCTGTTAATTTGATATGAATAATAGTCTATCTACCGATTGAAAAATCGAGGCTAAAACAAGTAAAAATCATTAAAATATTTGATAAGTAATTCCCATATTGAATGTCTGTCTGTCTGCCGTTTACAAGCAAATAGGCAAGTATTATTTAACTTCCGTAGTGTCAAAGATCAAAGCAAATTCTGGCAGATGAATCAAAACATTCCAATGCAATCTTTAGCCCAATAAATTGTAGTATCGCTTAACTCTCTTACCATTATAATTTAAAGCTGTGGATTTAAACAACTACGAATACCGTGCCTCGTTTCGCAGCCTTGAATTTCAATTTAAATTATCTGTGATAATGTTGTATTAATGAAGTCGCTCACAGCATTTTTATGTCGAAAATAGCACCTGTATCATATGTAGTGAATGACATCTGGCTATGATTTTTGGTGTTTTGTATGATGAAAAAAGACGCTAAGCCGCTTACTTACAACATATGATACCAAAATTATTGTATTCTTAGTTATCTAAGGCTTGGATCGAGACGAGAAAATTTTTGGACTTGTTTCCCAGACTTTAGAACAGTTAAATCCAAAGTTACTTGTTTTTAAAAATACATGCAGAATTTGGGACGCAAAAATAACGGGTCATTAGAAAAACTGTGTGACTCCCTACGCTGATATATAGGCTGCTTGTATAATTAAATTGTATGTTTTCGTTCGATCGGTAAAGCGTAATATAAAACACAACAAAAGTTTCGTATGCACGCGCTATTTAAGTAAGTAGTTTCAATAAAAAAAAAGTTTGCAAAAACAGACTAACTATGTCAGCAGTGCACGCAGTGATATGATATCATCATCACCTGAATAATGTACACAAATCAATAAATAAATTTCCTGGGATATTTGTAAATACGGTTATCTAATCCCAAACTAAGCTATGGTAGGTGTACTAGAAGAAAGTAAGAGTAGAACTGTAAGAGTATCGTAGACTATGGTCCAAAAAGTACCCCATCAATTTCAAAAGGCCAGCATGAACATAAGAAGACTAGGAATTGGCAGGGCAAGTTGCACAAATACTCGAGATGACCAATTCATCGTGAACTATGCTAAAAACCGATATTTAGGGAATATTGAGTTGCCAGATCTTCCGATGGACGGAAAATAGCTTCAGGTTTTTGTTTCCGAATAATTCGAGCAAAAATATCCAGATTTAGATAAATGACATACGATGGGAGACGAAGTAAGTACCTATAGACATTCAGAAAAGGTATCAGAGCTGTTTGATGGACGAGCAATAATAGTGTAGAATATCGACAGGAGTTAGTGGTTATAGAACGCAACTTTAATCTCCTAAAGCATGATGGAGATGAAAGCAGAACACGCGTTACATAACGCATCTAGCTTCAGTTACCTTATACAAGTTGAAAGCTCTAGTGGAAGGTTAGCCAAACATATACCAAAATCGTTTTACTGAAGTTATGATGAGTTACATACATGGAACTACCATTGAGGTATGAAAACAAAGTAAAAGTAAAGAAACACTATATGGGGTAAACTGTGATATGCCATTTTTATTTCAAAGGTTAGAAGTGTTTTACGTTTGTGTTGTATTTTAAATAGTTAAAGGGTGTACGTAAGGTTTATGTGATTCCTTTTACCTACGTATTATTCTCCAATATATCTACTATACTACAATTTCACGAATCAATCTCACTTGTGTTAGGAACTATCACAGTTTTTAAGTGACCTGTTATTTTCATCTCAGTGAAGTTAGGTGTTACGTTCGATTTATTGATACGATTGTTTATTAAAATTAAGCACCTGATAGACTTTCGGGTAATGTTTAAAGCACCGTGTAAATTTCAAAAGGTCAACTCTAGTGTCACCCTATAAATAAAAATTATCAAAAAGGCACACGGATTATTGTAAGGATAATGAGGTATCCTTCGCAAGGGGAGCAGAGCATCCAGTACGGGGCCGCGTTTGCCCGCCTGCGCGCCCTCTGTAAATCACCAGAACTTATGTATGGGATAGAACACAAACGCAGTTTGGCGCGCGAAGCCGCCACTTCTACACGTCCCAAACGCGTTTCGCTTTCGATTTTAGTTATGTAGTAGCGCCGTTCGCCTGTTTGGACAAGTGCTAAGTTGATCGTTCCATGTGATACAGCTCGTTGATGTTGCCATTATGTTTAAATTAACCGTTCGATTTTTTAATTACTTTGTGTTTTGAATTTTATTTTTGAACATTTAAAAAAGTGTTGTGTTCTATTTTTGGAATATCGATTGATTTTTAGAAGGTAATTAATATTTTATATTTATTAATTTCATCTTTATTTGTCCATTCTTCATAATTATCTGTTATTTTATAGCCATTTTTTTTTATTATAAGAACAAAGAAGTTCAGCAACATTTTTTTTTTCTTCAATTTAAAACTATATCATGCATTTTTATGTAATGGGATAACTTTAAATTCATGATGCTTTAGCAAACTTAGATAAGTTACGTAATATTGGTAATTGCGTTATTTTTATTTTGCGAAATTTAATTACTCGTCTAAGTAAACACAGGCCTGATGTAACCGACTATTCTTTCTTCGACAATGAATTTTGTAACTTGTTGTAATGTAACTAATATTACCTGCTACGTCACCACACGTAGGCATCATGGATAGGAGATAGTTAGAATGTTAGAATAATTCTATGACATTTTTTTTACGGTTAGCTTATAAGACGGAATTTTATCACTAATGAGATAAGTAACCTTATGTTTTCAAAATCAAGAAATTAATATTTTTTTGTTAAACTAATCATGTAAGTAGGTTAGGTAGGTAACTATCTAATTAAATTAAATTTAATTGATAATTAAATAAAATTTATAATCGACCCTCCAAAATATTGCATATTAGCAGTGTTGCCACTTGAATTGAAACAGTATTGGTGAATTTGGAAAATATTTATTAAATACGTAAATCTCAGGTAATTTATTTATTTAGTTAGATTAAAATCAAATTAATAGGATTGGTACTCAAAAATCACCACATTTCACAAGTAACTACCTGGAATCTTTTGTTCGGTGCGGTGACTATATCCTTCTCTTTCACACTTACGGTCTAACGATAGCGGAAAGAATGTCGCTCGGATCCGAATCAGACATTTTCAGAATAGGGACTTATTTTAATTGCATTGTAATTTTCTGATAAAATAATTTGAATCACTTATTATTTTTAATATGTTTATTTATTACATGTAGATATAACATGTATTGTTCCTGACTACAAGTGCAATTAAACTTATTTAAATATTACGTAACATTTTCAAAACGTACAAAATGTTTTTAATCTACAAGAGAAATTATTTTCTACGAATACAATGATATTTACAACTACACTACCATAAAGGGAGTGGCAAGTACATACACTTGACTGACGTATTTTACGTTTTATAAAAAAAATATTACGGAAATGATGCAACCACTATGGCGAGCACAGCGCACATTGATAACTGAATCACGCTTCAATTACTGTTACTATTAAGGTGGAGGCTTCGGTTGGGGCGTTAAATTCAATTTTTATCAAGTTTTTTGCTAATTGCAGCTCAGTTATAGGTCGTAAGTTATCAACATGTTATTTGCTGACATATACGACTATTTCATGAAATGTTACTAATATACCTTGGAGGAATATGTTTATGATTTATTTTGTTATTAATCAGTAAATATACTACCGTTCTTGTCGCAAATAAAATGTTGATAACTTACGACCTATAACTGAGCTGCAATTAGCAAAAAACGTGATAAAATTTGAATTTAACGCCCCAACCGAAGCCTCCACCTTAAAGTGAAATGCTATACCTACCTACCTACCTACATGTCGGCTTCATACCTACTTTCAACCAACATGTAGGTAAATTAGAAACAACCAGTTCTTTACGCGTTACAGTGTAATCCTAGGACAAGGAAATACAGTTTATGATGTAGCAGTTCTATCTAATGGTTTTAATCCAAATCTCAGAAGGGGAGAATGCAGTACAATTTAGGGGGTCAAGAATAACTTATAAGGGTTTCGTTGGTAATAAGGATACCAATTTCCCCTTTCTGTGCAATTATTTAATGTAGGTTCTATTTAATACTGCTGCTCTTGTATTATTAACAGTATGTATGTTGCTGTACTGATGTGCTAATTTTATGCATGTTGGTACGTACGGAGTAACGACTTTTATTTATCTGTAGTTGGTAGTTAACAACTCTATAATTGCTAGGTATTTATTGCGATATCACTCGATATATATTTGATTAAAGAAAGTGAAAAATTGGATTTTATATATCGAATAGGTAGGTCTACCAATCGTTTGACTTCATTGGTACAATTCGAAGTGTAAATATTCATTTGAATGGGCGTGAGACCTATTTCACGTGGAGTATGATTTTATACATTTTCCTATACATAAAATATGACTAAAATGAATGAACGTATTTTTGTATTTTTTCGTAATTCATATTTTATTTTCCCATTAGTTCAACATTGATAGAGCCTTTTGCATAAAATGTAAACATTAAAATCACTGTGAACGCAGTAAATATGAAGCTTCGCTTGTAATAGCTACCGTTGTATGAATAAAGTATCATGTTGAATAAATAAATACGTACCTACCTACTATAGGTAGGTAGCATACATACATACGTAGCGTCGCGTCGCTCCCTACTCTTGCTTTGTTCGATGGGCGGGGTCAGCTCCAAGCAATCATTTAGTTAAAGACACAAGATACAAGATCAAATCGCGTAAAGATTTATTTGGACTAAATGATACAGATGGCACAAAGGATTCCTTCCGTATTATATTAATAAAGAACGCTAAATAGGTACGTTTCTGTGTTAGTGCCGTACTAGGATAATTCTACTGATTTCAACATTTCATAAATTGAAGAATCATTATTTGCAAATGGATTATTAATTTTATTCTGTCAGCCGACAGTATGGATAGGCATAATTCTCAGTTTGAATAACGTATTGATGACGCGTGTACATACGCTAATGCGGTAAATACCTACCCATCCATACGCTATTCAGTGCAAAATCAGTATTTGAAATTAAGAACTATACTGCCAGTATTACTGGCAATGAGTAATGTAACGTTATAGACAGTATTGCCCGATTCCAATTTCAAAAATTGGCAGTCAAATAAAAACAAATAAAATCTAAGGCGATGATAGCTCAGATCAGATGGTAGAGAAGTGACGGCGAAAGTAGACTACAAGGAGCTTAAGTTTTGGTATTTTTTTATATGAAGATATGATTGTGGTGGTGACATGCTAGAAAGAGACGATGAATATTTTGCTTCTCTACAATGGCATATTATAAACCTTAGTACGTTGGGAAACGTGCCAAGAGCACTTCTAGTTTTGTTTGTTAGTAAAGTGGTAGAATAGAGCTTAATAAAGTTTCCGAACCAGATACTTTATTTTTGCCTTTTATACTTTGACAGTCAGTTTGACTGTCGAAAAACGTTTCTTGACGCAATAAAATCTTTAGTAAATTATCGTTGCGTAAATGATTACTAATGATATAATGTTTTATTACATTATAAAATAAGGATAATAAAAAATATAAAACGTGAGAAGTAGGTACGTTATCCTGAACCTAATAAATATGTTACTTATTATGTGAAAGTTTGTGATATAATCACGCATAAATGACTGAGCAGATTTGCATGAAATTTGGAAAAGAGATTGACAATATCCTGGAATAAAATATATAAGATAGGCAGGTACAACATACTTTTTACAAAAAAAATATCATAATCACCGTGGTCAGTGGTAACCACACACAGCCTAGAAGGGAACTGGCTCCCAAGCAGCTACATTTTTCAGCAAGAATTAAAATATATTATTGAAAAATGTACCCTATTTCCTTATAATTGCAGCCCTTAATCCTACCCCAAGGATATTTTCTCGCTGTAAACCCTTACATACATGGTTTTTATTCGTAATACCTATTAGTTAATTTCCAATCGTGTCAAGATAACAAAGAAAACACGGATACCTAATCGACGCATACATTTTATGGCCACGTTTTATTTCTCCACAATAAAGTTAATATACAGTCAATAAGATTAAAAAGCGCGTCAACTATGTCGCCATTACCAGTGATTTATGCCCATTGTGCTGCGTCCATTGTCTGCCTGGGGCTACTGGCACCATGTGATATCCCATATACAGCCAGCGAGCTATTTAATATGGTAATTATGATTAGTCTCCTTGATAAATTACTTGGTATTAGGATTTTATGAGTTGTGCGGTTTTAAAATTTGAATATTTATTCTTTAGTCGAGTTTAGCACAAAATGCTTTGTTAATATTGAATGTAAATGTCGTATTAGTTTAAACATTGTTTTAGTTGATAATTCCCCCTTTATTGTAAGTCTAGTGAACCGCCTAGGTACCAACATAATATATCTAATTTTCTTATTCATATAGAAAACGTAAATAAAAGTAGGTATTTAATTCAATAAGCAAATGTATCCGTATGCTCAATTTCCGAGATGAATTTCAGATGTTAATGATAAAATCAAGGTCGTAAAATAACGTAGAATTAAAAAGCGTTTTTTAACGACGATTTGATGTTTATATTAATATGTAGGCATAACTGGGATATATTTTGATAAAATATAATTAGATGGTAATACTTAATGGAGTAAAGAGGAAAATTAAACGTTAATAAGTCTCCGTTATTACGTCACGAATGACGCAATAAATCATGACTTACAGGACTATGTGATAATAGCAGGACACTATTGAAGCAATTGCATATTGTTTCACCTTAATAACTGTTCGAAATATAAACGATTTATTTTTTTATTTTATTCTAACGTTGCCAGTATGGACCGATCTATTTTTAAAATCAAGTAGCCATACTAACTTCTACTCACGAGTAGCTACTAATAGCGCGAATTAACGAAGGCCAATGAAAAACAAAGTTCCGTTCGGGATTAGTACCGTTTGCCTCCCAAAGGATTACCTAATGATACAAAAAGGGGAATTCAATACGTCTGGAAATGACGTATTTAATAAATTAACCTTTATTAACTACTGAAGTAGTTCTAGGCAGCCGGGAAACTGGATTAATTATTCGCGGCTTCTGACCTAGAAAGGCACTGTGCTGTACGGTATCAGCGGAGTCATTACATAACTATACATGCCTTTGTCCGAGTTATTGTTTGAAAAAAAAAATATTAATCTGACTCATTATCTCCTATTGAAATATGCTTTAATGAGGTACGGTAACGTTAAGTGATTTTATAAAAACATATTTGTTTAACTAAATTCCATTAAATCAAGATAAATAATACAAATATGTACTATATATTCAATAAATTATAAGATAAGATAATTTTATTTGTTCAACATGTGTTTTTACATTAGGTGTTTATAGTCAAAAATAATAATAATTCAGTGTCATCATGTTGTGCCGATTTCGGCGTACAAATAATATAAAATTAGCGACATTTGTATTAGGACAGAGTATTAAAATAATAAAATCACAATTACATCAATTAAAATATTAAAAGGCAAAGAGTCAAATATTAAATAGAATTGAAAATAAATGTCAGCTTCAAAATAAAATCAGTCTACAAATAATTATGGAGAAAGAAAAATATAAACATGATTTTCGTACACATTTTAATACAAGAACGGGAAAGGTCTCTTAGGAAAATATTACTTCTAGTGACAAAACGTTTCAGAATTAAGTAAGTACTTACTTACGTAATACTTTCCACAATTTGATACTTATTCTTTTCAAAGCATCCAGGATCCCATTATCCCATATTTGTCATTTTGTTCACAGATATTTAGACATAAAAACTAAAGACAAAAGCATGAGAATCGAACATCACTAATAATAACTTGTAAAAAAAAGAATATTGTGTGAATAGTTTTGCCATTTCATCGCACTGAAAACGCGTACATTCAGTAAATCCATCATTTGCGAAGACATGCCCCTAAAAGGTTATTCGATAAATAAAGTAGACAGTACAACGATCTGCGTTTTTCAAATATATATTTCGTAACCCTATTTTTTGACCTACATCATTTTCAATTCAATAAAATTGTAATACACCAGAATATTATCGTCATACCGAACAGGAAAATTAGTAACGACAGAGCGTGTTATCAATACAAAGTGAATTCTAAACGCATTTGAGACTGTGTTATAGCTTTGAGTAATTTCAATTAGATTAGGATTACTGAGTAATTGTTGCTTTAACAAGAAATATGTAATAGACATCCTATCTCATGAACTACTCCAACATTATATAACCAGTATTAGTTATCTAACTAAAGCGATAAGTGAGCTGTGCGATATTCGACTCAATCAGTATCATCTATGTCAAAAGATCATGAACAAGAAGTCCCCCAGTTTAGTGTGATTTTTAAATATCTGTGGGTTTGTGCCTCGAGCTTGTGTGAGACAGAGAAAAGAAAGTGCAGGTAGGCAGTAGCGTCGAGTCGAGCAAGATTTATTAGATCGTAACTGGTGGGGTCGGCAACACCCGGCGCTCGGTCGTCGCGCATTTGCCTCAAAAAAAAGGACCCGTCTATAGAGTTCAAAGTATTTTAATAAGTATCCCACTAAAGTATTGCCATGAATTTGAAACATCTGAATGTGTGAGGATTTGCGTCGAATTCATAGTGTCGGCGATGACGAATAGAATGACTGTACAATTTGGGTTATTTTATTATGATTTACGTTATAATATTGGATGGACGGAGAAGTAAACTAACAAATGCTGTTAAGCTTATCAGTAAAAAAAATGTATTTCACAATTATTCTGCCAATTTTAACTTATAAACAATCATTATCAGTCTATATTTTTCTGGTTCTCAATTTACTGTCATTCGTAATTTTTAAGCAATAATTACTTACGGTTTTTGGTCTTTCTTGAATTAGAAAAGACGAATCTATTTAGGAACAAGAACACGTAGCATGTAACGTCTTTTCGATAATAAGATTGTGAAAGAACATGTTCGATCCAGGATATAGTACAGTTTTATGAGTTGTTGCTCTATTTACTCTCTAAATATCTAACATTTTCTTGTACTAAAAATTATCTTATTTCTGTTTAGACCCAATTTTGGGGTTTGACACTACATTAATGTTATTTTACTTTTGATAGTTCCTACACAATCTTCAACATTTTAGTTCTTATTTGTAAATATAATAAGAACTATACAGTATTGTACATAACATGTCGTATTTTGGTCGTGGAATAGCCAATTGAAAAGGTCGAAATGGAACATTGTTAAACCTTAAGTGTCCTTTATGTATTCTAGTTACCCCTCAGGATGGTTTTATGTCCCCACTTTGTAAAGGCAAAGATTTTCATAGCTGACCTCATGCTGACCTACTCGACAATTGTTTTGTTCTTTGTTTCTTGGATCATCGTCTCAGAATTATCATTGGGTACATTTATATCGTCACAAATTAATGTACGAGGACGATCTATGTTAACCTGATATCCTACATGCATGACATTGTCTGCATCGAGCAGGAAAACAGCCATTTTCCCTGTGGTTCGGAATCGTCTCTTCGGTTTACTCCGCATACATTATTATAATTTGGCCATGTTTGTGCCTTGCAGCTTTTGTCCAACAATATTAGAACGAATCATGACTAGT
Organism: Tethea ocularis; assembly: GCA_963555595.1. NCBI lineage: Eukaryota > Metazoa > Arthropoda > Insecta > Lepidoptera > Drepanidae > Tethea > Tethea ocularis. Next base: position 3,200,547 of record OY741972.1, on the reverse strand, counting down.
CAGGCAATAGCGTCTAAAATGACGGTCTGGGCTACGTCATCCGTTTCCTCTCCACACGTACGTAGCCGTACATGACGCAATTGGCTTTTTCAATGTCTTATCTACAGTGAGGTATGTTGTCATTCGTCGAGTGGGCTTCGAGCTGCGCACACGTCGCTCTCCGCGCGATTTATTTTTGTTTCACTTGTGTCTTTTTTACTTTTTTACCAGTGGTCGAGGACAAAGTGACGAATTGCGCGCTGTTGTGCCAGTGTTTTGAACCTTGTGACATTGAAATAACTATTGAAATAATCAAATAAGGTCTCCGTGATCATGTTGATGTCAGGATTCTTCATCATATCCCCGGATTTATCATTTAGGTGGGTGTTTATGAAAATTGTTCTCAAGGTGCGCAATGCTCGCGTACCTATTTACTTATCTCGGCGAGTTATTGACTAATATCTTTTGTGCGGTTCTTAGCGATTGCGGACGGAGAGTGGATTATAACAAGTTGTGAACCTGATTGGCGCGTTCGGGCGTCGATGCATTGTTCTCCGATTGACCTAGTACTTGTCATTATGAAATAATTAGGACTTCTTTTTGACTTACTTGCATTCCATTGTAGTTTAATAACGCGCATATCACCTTATATCTATATCATTTGGAAGCATACCCTATTTAATGAACCTTGTAAATAATCTTGAACCAATTCTGTAGCGAGCGACGAGCAGTTATTTTCTGCCTACCTTAATTTAATTTGGTCCGGTCTCTAATAGCGATATACAAAATACTAATAGAGTTTAATGTACTTGTTGCAGAATGACGCCTCAAGAAGAGCGGGAGAGCGCGCGGGGAGCGGAGATCGCCGACGCTTTCGAGGACGACATGTTCGGGCCGTCTCGCACCGAGCCAGCCACCAGGCCGAAGCTCTCCATGATCTCAGCACGCCTCCGCGCCAACGAGGAGCGCAAGCGGGTCATCGAGATCTGCTCGCAGAAGTTAGAGAATATCGAGGACCCTGCACGTGACCTTCGGCGATCGGTCTGCATCAACAACACGTACTGTCGATTGAGCGAGGAGGCGCGCAGAGAGAAGGAGGCGAGGCGACGCCGCGCGAGGGAGGAGTGCGACGACTCCTGGGTGGGGAAGAAGGCGAGACGTGCCGTCGAAGACGAGTGCCTGGCGCTGCTGGACGCGATCCCCGAGTTGGGCGACGCGAACCTAGGGTGCGCGCAGCTGGCCCGCCAGATGCCGCGACAGGACGTACCCCTGCTGCCCCCTGGGCTGCTCACGGTGCTCGACTCATGACCGCGCCGCACCGCGCACCTTCACACTCCACTGTGATGCGAACGCTCCGAGTAGCGATCGCGTGCCCCGAATGCGACACGAGTCGCTGACCGCGATACCGCACCGCACCGCACTGCCTACGGCTACGTAGCGAGCGAGTGCTCAAATCTGTCGCGGGATCGAGCCCGCCGCGTAGCGGGACGAGCCCGAGCGAGGCGGCTCCGAATCAACGGACTATTAATTCGTGTTTATAATTTTACGTTATCCCAAATGGACAGTCGACGTTTAGCCAATTCTTTGTTATTTAAGATGAGTACTTACATTGTTAGCGAGTTTTTTTATTTAGTGAAAGTTGCTCAGGCGCTGCCGACGGGCGCGGTCCAATTAGTGTTCAACGATTAATTTTTACCGAACGGAGGACTCGATAATATGTATTTTACCCGCTATGACGCGTGCTCGTGACGTCACGTCGTGTACCAGAGATAATAGTGAGGAAGTTTTATGATTTATATGGAGGCATAGTTGTAAGTGATCATTAATATGTTATATTATTGTACTGTAAATTAAAATAGTGATTAAGAGATAGTGCAAAACGACTGGGAACGGTTGCGAAGACGCTTTGTTACAAATTCCTCGCTTAAACTTTAGTTTTATTTGAAGAGTATTATTTCATGCTGCCTTAAGTGAGATCAGTATAATTTAGTAGGGTTTGCCGTCGATGACCCAAGTAATGCGAACAAAGAACTTGTCTACATACCTACTTACTATACCTAATAGATATTTGATTGTGTCGGAAAATTCCCTTGATAGAGGCGTATTTCCCATCAATCGAGCATTTCTCACCAATACAAAACAGGAACACTGAAGTGCGTGTCATCGATGGCAGATGACGGGATATTTCTTTCCTTATCAATACTCGCGTGTGTCAGCTTTCAGGCACGGTGTGGCCAACGTTTGGCACCAACACCCAAATGTTTGATCCAACACTGCATTTTAAACAAGTCTGAATTTTAGCTACGATGAGTTGCACTTTATTGCTTAGGTTTATTTAAACTTTTTCGTTTTTTTTTCTTATGTTACCTTATTGCTTATATCATCATTTTAAGCTTTGTTACCATTACCATATTATAATGATAAATTGGGTTACATTATGCCACTTTTAAATATGTAAAGACACTTTTTGTGTTATTGTTGATTTATTTTACTTAAGTCAAGAATTATATAAATTTTTGCTATCCTTGTTTATTGAAAAAGACATATTTTTTAAATTTTGTTAGCTTAACGAACTTAACGAGCATACTTATCAAATGATTGTGCAATAAGTTTGAAAGTAATCGATGTTTGTGGAAGTTAGACTCGTAGGAGCGCGTTCGTTTTCTTTTGAAATCTTAATTGTCGCGAAATATATCGGTAGTAGTCCGTTTCGCCCCCTCTGAATAGTAAATACGTACCTGGATGTGCGCGGGGCTGAAATGGTGGCGAGGAAGGAGGGGGCGTGGGGGCTTGGGGGCGGCAAGCGGGCGTGGGTCTCTGCACCGTTCTCAGAACTCCTGTGATATTAGCCTAGCCTGTGTGTCGTATTTGTGCTAGTTTTTCCAACCAGCAAGCTGGACCGAGTGCTTGTATAAAATTAAAAATAAAAATTATTGAAAAGTAATTCTCTTAATTCTTAATTCATTAATTTCTATGTCAGCCATTTTATACAGATTTTGATGTTTATAAATATGTAGTGATCGCATTTAGACAATTTTGAACACGGTTTGTGAATAGTTGTACTTTATGTTTTCTTTTATTTGGTATCGCGTTGTATGTAATGTTGAATAATCCTCGAGTAATGTCGATAATATGTAAAAAATATTAAAATAAGCGCTTGTACACACTCCAATGTTACCCTTATTTGGGTAGATGCGAGACTTAGTACTAATTCGACAAATTTGTACATAGATACACAAACAAATTGTTCAGAATACAATTTGAATAAACTTTGAAACAATTGGAATATCAACCTAATGTATTTTACAAACTGATTATAAAACGCACATAAACATATATTGAAAATGAAGTAGATTTTTCATTGTACCATAAAACTAAGGCCACGGTTGGAAACTGATTTAAGTAAGTATTGCAATATTGGATGCGAAGCAGATGAATGACCAAAACTTGCACACAATCATCGCTCACTATAATTTATGACCGACCGTGGTCCATAACTAAACCTTTACCTACCTACTATCTCTAAGGAAAACATGAGATTTCTAGTAAATAAAATAATTTAATACCGAGCCTCTAGATTTAGCCGCCGATTGAAAATAAATGAAAAAAAAGAGCAGTGCGTTGAAGACTATCGGATTATTGAATCACTGGCGGGTTCTCAGCCGCGAGCGAGACAAAACATCCAACGAGACACGATCGTATCGGCAGAGTAGAGTACTTGTAATATTGAATGAGATGAAAATATGTTTAAAAATACTCTTACAACGTGATGTGTGAGCTATGAACTTAAAATACAGTAAGTTTAATATTCGTAGCTTACGCAGTTCGGTACAATCGTGGACATAGTTATCTGTTCTATCTGTTGAAAGTTGCGAGCACTTTTTGCGGTGCCAGGGAAGTCGAAATTAAACGGTACTTTGAAGGGTTAATATGCACCTCACAGTCCGGAAACTTCCCCTGGGTGCCGAAATTACCTCGTGAATTTTTCATCGGTTTATAAGCTAGTTATATGTAATGGCAACACTGGCTTCCTTTAGCGAGCGTGGCGCGGCGTGCCGTTCGGCTCAATTTCCACCAGATGCTAATAACTTTGTTGGCGCATGTAATATTACAGAGGCGAGATATCTCCTGAAAATTTCTTAATGTTAAGAGAGAACGTTTTGTGAATGTTATCATAATTTTATTATTGTGATTAGCTGCTATTTTATAAATGTTTCCTGTCTAAGCTAAGAGATCATTAAATAAATATTAAATTTAAATTGAATGTGTATTTTATTTACGTACCAGGGTTAAGTATCTATCTATTTACAACAAATTGGACCTTACTTTGTTATACACAGAAGTTAATTTAAATATTGCGATAAAATTTGCTACGAAAATGTCTACGAGGCTACGAAGTATGATCATCAGAAATAATGAGATTGAATAATTTGATTCCCTTGCACTATTAGGTTATTTCGTTATCTGAAACAAGTATATTAGACATTATATATTCAAGTTGATATATAGGTATGCAGTTTCAGGTATATTTTCAGCTAATTGAAAGCAGTTACTGAATTCAGAATTTCAGTTACCTACCAGATATAAAAAATACCGCCATCTAGTGAAATAAATGGTACTACTTGCAGGCATACAAATTCGAATGTTCTTTCAAGAAATAAAAGTAAATAAGCTCAAAGTAAATAAAATAAACACTTAAATATAATGTTACAAACCAAAAATAGATAGGATCAATATGGCATTCTGAAGCTCTGAAAAAATTACTGTCTTTGTCACTGAGTATTAGAATCAAATCAAAGAACTCTTTCTTTCTTTGATAGGTACTCACTATTTTTGATGGGCGACTTATACAATTTTTCAACTTACTCTGGTAGCGATGATAAGGCGAAGGTGATAAGCACATAACACCTAGAAAAATGCTGCTCTGAAATGTGTAGCGGTAGATTTTTAACATGAGGGTCGTAGCTAGGCAGACGGGTAGTAAAAATACTATATTATTTAGTTTAGAATGCATAACAGCTTTGTGTAAAACTGGAACAGAAAACTCCGGCAAGAAGAGACTGACAACGCAACCATCGTGCAAAAACTGAGATATGCTGAGTTCTATAAAAGTATAACTCCTATCCTATAGGTAAGTACGGTTCTGGGAAACTATAATCGACTCTATATAAATAAGCAGAATATTACTCGGATTCCGTTTAAATACTCTTATATTTCTCGAATTATTCGTGGAATGGAAACGATTCCTACTTTTAGTAGTTTAATTTATAATGAAGATAAATGTTAGGTACACGTTGAAACTAATCAAAAAAAGGTAAAATGACGTACAAGAAAAAAAAATATTAACGCCGTAAGTATGCAAGTATTTTTCGTAAGTATTTTTATATGTAGGTAAGTTGGTTTAGACCACAATGTCAATTGGCAGCGATTACTATTCTCCATCTGGTGGATAGTCTACCTGCTTGTCATAAATAAATCTTATTATGATTTTTGTTGAAGTAAATAAAGGTGGTTTTAAATTTGAAGGTGTTTGTTACATTTTCACGCAAAAAGTACTGAACGGATTTTGTTGAAACCCAGCAATAGATAGATCATACCCTAGTATAAAATACCTATATAGGCTACTTTTTATCCCGGGAACGCGGGTGAAACCGCGGAGGACAGCTCGTAATATTATAAATGTCAAAGTGTCATATAGTGATGTGAAAGTGTTTGTTACTCTTCTACGCAAAAAGTACTGAACGGATTTTGTTGAAACATGGCACATAGATAGATCATACCCTAGTATAAAATATAGCCTACTTTTTATCCCGAGAACGCAGAGAATTAATAAAATTAAGCATAAATAAAGGTCAACAAACAGTGTTATTAAGTAATACTTTGTAAGGATTCCTTGTTGACTTTTAGGAAAGTGTTCTTCATTCGTTTGCTTACATCATCAATCAGTTTATTCACTAATAAGAAGCTAAATTTTTTTTTTTAATTTTGGCATCACACTTCGTATATTTTGCCAGTGTCAAGTTGAGCAATGTAGGTATTTTTATATTCTTCATGTGTTAAATTCTCGTCAATCGTCAAGTTTCAAAGTTCAAGTCATGTTAAATCTTCTTCGAGTCATAGCCAGTCAGTTTAGTTAGGTTTTAGTACGATGGTAGCCGTTCTACTAAAACTTTTCATGGACTTCTTGAGACAACTTGAAAAGCCACTATACACGTAATCATTTCATTTCACTTCACTGGTGCACTTGTATTGATCTTTATTGGACAAAATACCACCGATAATATTCAATAAAACTCAAAATACACAATTTTCTGAAAATAAAACGAAAACGCAACGTCACTTCGCAAGTTCCGCCAAAAAGTCCGGAAGCTACATTATCGCCGAAGGTTTTTAGCTACTTTTTATCCCGAGAATGCGAGTGAAACTGCGGGGAACAGCTAGTATTTAATAATAAATAATATTATATACTCTATAGCTACACATTAAGGCAGGTAATCAGGTAGGTATACCCAATGAGAGAGCATACATAGCTTCGTGACTTGAGCCTGGCTATATGTAATATGTGCTAATGCTATACATTTTCCTCAGTTATTTTTATACTCGTTACAGAAAGATACCTGAGATAGAACTCAACATTACATATTGTGTACCAAAATGTATCTAAACCCGCTTTTATTAAAACAGAAGATAGCTTAGTAACCTACCTAAAATCGATGTTAACCGACAAGAAAACAGTTCGATAAGTTATAATTTTCGTAGGAAAAATTCATCGTCAAAGCTCGATTATAATTTATCGGAACGTTTTCTTGTCGGTGAACATGGACCTAAGTCAATTACTAGGAATCAAGGTTTGTTTGCTTACCACCTACGACCACAACATTATTTACCATGGTAAGATTGTGGTCAAACAGTAAAAATATATGAATCATGAATCCATCCATAGAGTCTACTAGAGAAAAAATTACGCTAATATTTTTGGGCTACTGTATAAAAACCTTTGACCTGATTTCCTCTAACCATCAGGATGCAAGCGACAGTAGATAACAATTGTTTGACAATTCGCAATCGGTTGTGCGGTAACTGCGCAGCTGCTGCCTATTTTTATAAAAAAAAAAACAAAATTGATCGAAACCGGATGTAAAAGAAATCAATTTATAAACGGAAACTGTGTCCATTCTTTATTTAAATATTAAACATTAGGGTAGGTCCAGTCTTTGAAAAAAGTAAAATATGCTTTACAGCTGTCCCCCGCGGTTTTACCCGCAATTTTATTTGCGCGAAACCCTAATTATTTTTAATAAATAGGCCTGTATACAACCTAGTTTTTTTAAATAGTTTTTTGGTCTATGTGCTAATTCAGAATATGAAGTTATCCACTTGTCAAATTTCATTCAAATCTCTCCGTAATTATGGTGTTACTGAGTAATAAATATATTGAAGACATCCACCCTGACATATACCTACTCAAACTTTTATTTAATTTGTATAATACTAGCTAAACCTCGCGTACTCACTTGTGGTGATAAACGGACTAACCCAAAAAAATAATAATAACTAAAATTTTAAATTTAATGAAATTCATGATAATTTCGAAACGACTGAGCAGATTTTCTTGAAACATAGCTAAGAACACTCTCGATTAAGACACCTTCCAAATAAATAAAACTAAATCGAAATCTGTCCATCCGTTCAGGAGCTATGAGACCACAGGCAGCTCCAAGTGCCTATAACCTTTGGGGATAAAGTAATTCCTATTAGTGAAAGTTTTTTTTTAATCGGACCAGTAACTCAAGAGCACGTTCAAACAAACAAACTCTTCAGCTTTATTATTAGTATATATTATACATACAGCGACTGTTACACGCAAGGTTTTGTATAAATAGGTATTGATACCTATCTAATAAACTTAAATTAAGTGATGCAGGTGGTGCGAAGCTATTTCCATACGTTGCTTATAATATTTCTTGTGTGTACAATTCGCTGATATCGCTTATGCTATGCGTTTAATAAGGTCACAGGAATATTACTAAAGTATAGGTAATAGGTATCTGTTTACGTAATTAAAAAATAAAAGTGAAAACGCCGATATATCGTGAGAAACCTTCGAACAATAATATCATAGATATCGGGTCACATACAAAATCCAAGCTAAATGCCGTCCGCGTGAATATATACTTTTACAGCTGCTTTTGTTTACTAACAAACGGAGATAAATGTTTTAAAACAGTTTTAAGTTCAACCTAATTACAACCATAGCACCTAGTAATAAAGTCACAAATCTTCAAAATATTATCTAATACTTACGATCATTCGAAATAACTAAGAAGAACAAAATAAGAGCTCATTTCTCAAGTGAGCTGTTATTTACCGAGACTTATTTTTAGCACCGACCCGAAATCTATGATATTGTTGATCGAAGTGAGAAACCATGAAAATTTCTTGTGAAAAAACAAAAGACTACCACATAAAATTTAAAAACTAGGATTGTTTCTTTTTGCGTTCGAATATGGAACAGCATTCAATTACGCCGTAAACAGTATCAAGTAAATTACATAATAATGTAGCTGTTAAAATGTATATGTCGTTAGTTCATAATATACGTCGCGAAATTGTAAACTGTTGAATTGTGAACTGTTTCATATTACAATGCAACGTATTAATTTACGATAGTCTACATACAGCGGGTACGATATAAGTAGGTTAAAAATCTAATCTCGATCGACAGAGCATGCACTTTACAGTTTTACGGCACATTATTTTGCTTGACATCAAATAGTGTCGAGTACATAATATATTATAATTAGATTACGTATTTAAGTTGCTATTTCTTTGTGCAAAATAAAGGAAATATAAAAAAAAAGTTCCGCGTTGAAATCTTTTACTCTCATTAATTACTCTATCTATATATATTTAAGAGCTTCCATTTTTCCATATTGTTAGCTGCTACCTGCACTTCCTTAAACGACACGACGTCCAATGCCTTCACTTGGTCTATATAGTTCAATCTAGGTCTTCCTCTTCCTCGCTTGCCTTCTATGATTTTTTTATTAGTTCGTCGTGACTTATAATATATATCTTTTCTCTCCTATTAAAAAATAAAACTTTAATTTCTGAACGTTAAATTGCACATTTTTTACTTGGAGTTTACAAAATAATTTCTACTATAAAAATATTCAAATACGACGCCTCGTGAGTAGGTAATATTAGTTTGAATAAATAAATAAATTACTCTTTTATCAGACGAATCTTGTTGCTATGTTACATGACCACGGTAAAAAGTTCAAATGATAAATATACTTACATTGAGACTGTAAATAGTTAGGTTATACTAAATTAAAAATAACACTTAAGGGTCGGTCGTATATTTCAGTTAAAGTTATAGTCAAAGTTAACTTAACTATAACCATGCTTTGTTTGACCGTAGAGTCACTTTGACGATGACCGATCTCCCTCGGCCGGTTATGGTTCGACTTTGAATTTACAAAAAGAAACTTAATTAAAAAGTACCGGCCAGTAATAAAACTCTACATTTTAAAAAAATAATCCAACAAAAATGAATTAATAATGTGAAAACTCAAACTCAAATAGTAGTTTATGATACTGTTGCATAATAGGGGTTATTAAACACGAGTGTGAGTTTAAGTACCGAGCCGTAGGCGAGGTTCTTAATAGTATCACACGAGTTTTTAATACCTAATTATGGGCAGTATCATACAGTACTTTATCTAAACTCATCTAATAATGTAATTTAAAGGTACAAAATCGATAATATTTTGTCATGGGTTTTCATGACTCACGGGTATCGATTATTCGTCATTTTCATTGCCGCCTCCACAATTTCAGATCCAAGTTTATTTCACCTTAGTATCACTGCTATTTTACTGTAATTTTTGGCCAAAATAAGATATGTATGCAAAAAAATCAATAAAATAAACAAACATTGGCGCCCAAATCCGTGTTGGGAAAAACTCACTACCGCATACGCGACCACAGAGTAAATTTGCATCTAAAATTGAATTGGTACTGATTGATTCCTAATTGTTTACAAAGAGAATATAATACTACGTTTAATTGTTTAGTCATGTCTGGCCACTTATAATGTTTTTTCTTTATTATTTCATTTGACAAGTTGACTGACAGTAATTGAAGTATTAAAACCCAAAAAACATTATAAGTGGCCAGACATGTCCATATACTTGTACTTTAATGAAAAAAAGTTATTTTATAGCATTATCTTGGGAAGAAAACTGTGCTATAATATATTTTTTTAATTTCATTATACACGGGTGTGCATAAAGTGGGTCATTAAAGTACTGTTTTTGATTTCATAATAAGAACATTACGATATGAGAGTAGATAAACTCATTTATTCAATTTAGGCCCTATTATGGCACTTAAGAATGTCAATAGTTACAATTTATACAATAGACTCTTTGTTCCAATTTTGAAATTTGATTAACCCGTGGAACAGTGAAAGTTTTTAAAAATAAGTTGAGTTATAAAGGCGCATGTATAAATGGTAAACGTTTATAACAGACAAAATAAGATCTTTTCCGTAATTTTTATCTACGACCAACTTTCTCAGAGTGGATTTCACAGTCAAACTATTGCATAAGTACCTAACCAGTACCAGTGTTGGTAATTTGTAATAATTCCGCTTCACTACGGAATGATGATATTGTTGCATTGCACTACTTACTTCAGTTTGTATAACTTGTTGATGCGATAAAGAACATTATGTAGGTCAACTATGTATCTGGATGGATCTCATTATCCATAGAAATAAAAGATAGTCGGTATGTGAAGACCAAGACTGAAACTCAAAACTCATTTGTTCAATTCTGGTTTCTGCTTAGTCTAGATTGAAATGTACTGCTCAGAACTTTAATTCCAAAAATCCATACAGTTCCCGTGAGATAGACGATAAAATGGTTTCATTTTAATTGTGTCCGCAATGATCGCTATTACAAATAGAGTCGCGGGTACAGCTAGTCTATTATAAATTTAAATGTCTTTTTTTTTTTAACGGGCTCCAAAATATATTTTTTTCTGAGAACAACACTGAAATGGCGAAAAAATTTTTTTTTATCTAGTTAAGGTGTTTTTTATGAAAATATATTTTTTTTCTTTTTGTTCCTATTGAAGAGTACTACCACCTCTTACAACACTACAAGCTTGATTTAGAATTAATCCTGTATATCTGCAAACAATTTCAAAACTGTCGTTTGTAAAATATAGCATAATCCCTGTGATATTGATAGCCAGAGTGATACGAAAATCAACCTTATCCTTTGAAATAAATTTTATTTGTTTCTATGATAAAGAATATACTATTGATTTAGGTGAACCTTATTGCAATGTCATATGGCTCATTTTCATATAACTCTGGCTACAGTCAGAGGTCTCATGCTACACCCATGAATGTCACTTACGAGCAGTTTTAGTTCAAAATAATACTTTTAAGGTCAAATCCTTATAATAATAGGAAAATACACTGTATATACCATAATAGTGCCCACAAACAAACCCACAATAATACTGTTTTAGTACCTACAGATTTTATCAACAAGCAAATTAGCGGGCGATTATCATACTAATTGTTATGAAATAACAGTTTAGTAGGTGTTAGAATTAATTTATTTGTTTTATTTTTATTCCTGTAGGTATTAGGGCGATTGTGTAACTGTCTCAAATCAAAATCAAAATCAAAAACTCATTTATTCAGTTTAGGCCCTAATAAGGCACTTATGAACGTCAACAGTTACAGTTTTACAATAGACTCTACTACCGGTTCGGAATACACTTGAACTGAGAAGACTCCGGCAAGAAACTCAGCAAGGCGTTTTTTTTTTGGTGGATCTTTTTTTTTTAATTTATGTAGGTAATTACAGTTTTTGTCTTAAATATACATAAACTTCATACAATTATCACTTGGCCAGGGGACTGCAAGTGCAGAGAGAAGCTACTACAACCATGTATTCTTGTCTTCTATATGTCTCGTAATGGGATTCCAATAGCGATGGCTCTCGTAATCGTATCTCGTTTTGGTATTGTCTATCTTTTTTGATTGCGATGGCTAATGTCAAATGATTAATTGTTATGAGAAGTAATTACAATGGCAGTTTCGTTGTTGGTCACCTAAGATAGACAATACCAAAATTATAAGAAGAGGGTTCAACATTTTGCATGTTTCTTACCTTATGATCTTAGGTACCACTAAGCTGAAAGAAAGTTCTACAAAAAATGTCGTGGTCCCGGAATACAAAGTAGCATATGTATCTTACCATTCTGTTGAGTGCTAAAACAAACGCAGTTAAGCGGTTTAGAGGTGAAAAGGTAACACAAACAAACATACAGCGTAAACAAACATACACACATACTTTAGCATCAAATGCAAAAGTATTACATTTATAATATTAGTTTCAAATAATAATGCAAAGAACTTATTTATTTGCATATGTTATCGGAAATGTATCTAATCCGTCATTGTATACATTTCCTAAATATCTATCGGAGTATTACATTCGGGATATTTGTAAGGATAGCGGTATTTGGGGGGTTGTAAGTGAAATTTATTTGTGTGCGAATACTTTAAAATTTATGCAAAATAAAAAAAAAACCCCAACCTATTTTTTTCAATAGAATTTATATATTTCCTAGTATCATTATTGAAATAAAATTTCCTAGGAGAAATACACAGGAATTGTGTACAATTCCTATGTTTCATACATTTCCGGTGACACATACATAAAATTAAGTAATGATTTGGGGTCGAAACAATGGGTAGCTGGGGTCGAGATGCTCGCAGTTTTGCTGGGGAGCTGTCCAGACGCCTTATTGACACTACAGGTGACCAAAGAGCTGGCACTTACCTCCGGCAGCGTATTAGCCTCGTAATTCAACGAGGTAACGTTGCTAGCTTTTTGGTTTTTTATTTATAGTGTCATTGTATACCTATATATTTAAATTTACTTTTAATTTATTTATGTACCTATATTACTAAAAATTATATCTGTTTGTGTTTGAATTTTAATTGATATATACATTGTTCCAATAATTTTAAAAATTACTAATTAAATTGGAATAAATAAATAGTTATGACTTGATAGAGTTTATTTATCAGTACAAATATTTGTAGCTACCGTTTATAGTAATTTATTTCTGTTTGACAGTTTGTGGTTAACTAACATGGGAAATTCGGTTAAAACCACGTAACTAACCGACTGTCATATTTGATGTTAAAAAGAAATAAGTGGTTAACAGAATAGCATGCCAACACTAGGTGTCTAGACCCAGACGCAAAAAACGATTCTTTTTAATATTCTGATGACCTCAAATCGCAGTGCAGATGTTTATTTTTCTTTGCTTGCAAATAGATGGCATTTTGTAGTTGTTCCCCACGGTTCAATCGCGTTCGCGAGATAATAAAAATAGCCTACATATAACCTTTGGGGATAATTTAGCTTCCTATTAGTGAAAGAATTTTTCGAATCGGTCCAGTAACTCCGGAGATTAGCGCGTTCAAACAAACAAACGAACTCTTCAGCTTTATTATTAGTATAGATAGATAGATATAGATGTATGCTTTACTTTTTTCACATTATATGCTTTACAAAAAGGTTGATTTTCCTTTGTCATTCTTAAACGACAAACGTAAAATAAATGGTTGGACGAAGTGCATGTTATAGGTTATGTGACGTCAAAACATGTCATAAGGTTATTTTTAAGTTATAGTACATAGGTACTGAGCGGTATTAAATACTCTAAATTTGCGATATTACGAGCGACGTTCTTATATAGATTGGCCCCATATTTTATGTTTATTTGATAGATATAGCTTAGTGTTAGAATACACGCGACTATCTTGTCACACGACAAGAATTCACTCGGCGAAAGTAGACGCTACACCTACCTATTATAATTTATTCGGTAGCAAATATATTGGACAAGATTCTCTTTTCCATTACAATTTTTGTGAGCTGAGAACGGTGTTAAAAAAAGATCAGCTTAACAACTCTAACATTTATCAGGAGCCCTTCAAACAGGCTTTTATTGACTATAGACAGAGATAGCTTATGAAAGAGTGAGATAAAAGTATTTATGGGAACTTATCAACAATATGAAACAAGTGATTTGGACCACTATTTCCTCCCGAGCCTGCGCCCCATAATCTCCGGATCGACATAAGGGTAGCCCCCTTGCACCATGCATTGTACTTACCATGGGGTAACTTTTATTGTTCACCATTATAGCTAGACCTGCGTTACATCATTTGAAACCCCCTCATACGTCTTACAACAATGAAGTTTAGAAGTACGGGGAGTGTCAAGCTTTTTTGGCCAAGGTTAAGTATCGAAGCGATACGTGATTTAATGGATTGCGAAATAAATTGATTTTGCAAATGGTGAAGCATATTTGTGAGTAATTAAGGTAGAAATGTTCTGTTTTAGAATGTCAGCTGGTGATTGCCGTAAGCAATGGTTACATTTTTGTACCGTGTCGAGTTATGTTGCTCGCTAGTCTGTCTGTAACGGTATTACGCGTTACATTATCTGTCGCTACATTAAAATATGCGTTTGTTTGGTATTATTTAATCGTCGTCTGGGAAGATATTTTTGAAAATATTACCTAGTTTCCGCCAGGGGATTTCACCTACGTTCCTGAGGGATTTTAAGTTAGATATCTCGAGATAAAAAATATTCTTTATTATTCTAGGGTAGTACATTGATTTTTTTTTGAAAATTTTATCTGAATACGAGCTATTCAACAACAAAACAAAATAATAATCATATTTATAATATTAATGATAAATAAACTTAAAACATTGAAAGTTATGCGATAAATTGATCCACTATTCTATTATTTTAAGGCTGAGAGCTCTCTGCGCTCGCCGATTGTCCGGTAAGGTTGGAGCAGCCATCAGAGGCTACCAACTTTAGTCCTTTCAAAAAAAAAAAAACTATTATTTTAAAATATAAGTGTAATAAATTTATATTATTAGGCTGTATTTATATATATTTATTATACGTAGTATTTATTATGTATTATTAAATCATTCAGATTATATAATGTGTATAAGTGAAATGTTCAAACAGTACCTAGTACATTGAATGTAGGTGTAGCTACTAAAGTTTTCATGAATAAAATATGTAATTCAAATAAATATTTTATGTTTCGCTCTAGGCGAAATGCATGTGGATGACATGCGAATACAGCTGTTCATTTGCGAGTCAAAAATATTACTTATATTAAAATAACAATTAGTAGGTATACCAAAATTATCTATAACTAGCTTATCGTCATTAAGGGTTGAATTTTAAAAAATCCTTTCTTAGCGGATGCCTGCGTCAGCTATCAAGGTATGCAAATTTTCAGCCCGATCCGTCCAGTGGTTTGACCTGTGCGTTGATGGATCTGTCAGTCATGATTTCTTAAACAATGGAACAATTTAAACATTATAGTGAGGTGAAATATGTGCAAATATCTGGCTGGAATTTAAAATATAATAAACTTTCAAGATTTATAGATACATAGGTATCTACATATAAATAGGTATAGTTATATCCTATATAGAGATATCTAAACAAAAACTACATTAAAATTCCAACCCACACAGATCCATCGAAATGTTGTCAAATTAGCTTTTTAAAAATTATTCATAATAGTTATTTAGTTACCTTAATAAATACTAATATAGAATGTATTTCACAAAATTAGTACGGTTTTGCGAGCCGGGTGCTTTAGCGTGTGTGTGTGGCCGAAGTAGGCATACCAAAAGCCCATAGCGGCCGCGTCGACGACATCGACACTGTAATGTAATTCCAGCCTTAATTGGGAAAAGGCTCGGATGACGCCAACAGATAATTATTACCTATTGAACTATTGTAATTTGTTACGTCTACGAATGATAAATGTCATATTTAAGATATAGGTAGATAATAGAATGTCTATATTTGTCTGCATTATGTAACAAAATTGTGCATGTCGCGGTTAAATTTCATTTTTATGGTTGGATTTTAACTTTCAAGCATGTATCTAAAATTCTAAATGCTAAAGCAATTAAAGATTACAATATCTTAGATTATTATCGTTCCGATCCAGTTTATAAAATTGTATACCTACAATTTGTTAGGTATTTTAAATACCACAAAGTGTCCAGGAATCTATATTATGTGCTATCTACACCGTTATTGCTGCTACTGTCGTAGTATCTAGGTAGATATCCATTAGTCGTATCTCATTAGCAAGCTAACGATCACTTTCCCCCCCCTCCCTATTTCATTTTGTGCACACATTAAAGCTTCAAAACATAAAACTATAACTTAGTTACCTTAATTATCAAATGATTCTGTATTCATAATAGCTCATTGATACCGAAAAGGCAATGAATTCCATCGGAATATTTTTTATAGTAAAAGTATTCATACGTCAATTTTAATGAATGAATGTGAAATGAAAGCAACCAATGCCTGGGGGACCTAATTAAATAAAGCACGCATCATGCGATGCTAGCGCCATCTATGAAAGGATACAGATACCATATTTAAAGGAGTTCTGGCATTAGGGATGATTTTTGACGATGAATCGTAACACAGATGGCGCTGATATCATATTATTACTTCTATTTTTATTAGATGGTGCTGTGCTGACTGATTTTATCGAAAATTTATTACCAGATAAGTTCACCAAAGAAAGATTTGCCAGTTTAGCCATAGATTTAATCAAGATACACAATTTAAGTTACAGTTCCAATTTACTACTATTACTTGAATTATTTTTTCTCATGTCACTGTTAGTTGCCACGAGTTGCACACAACCCCAACACGGGTAGTTAGGAGATTTTACCACCCTTGGTTGCCGAAATTCCACCCTGTTTATCTTTAGACCCCGAGATGACTCTGCCATGCAACTTATAGGAGGTTCCTACATTTAGCCACTAAATAAACTTTATAACGATAGCTATACCTTGCTATATAAATTAATGATTGGTACCTAGGTAGTTTACCTACCTATTTATGGTGATAAAAAAAATCAACAAACAGATTTATACAAGCTTCTGTTGGTTAGGAAATATTAGAAAGTAATATTTAATTAATTAAAACGAGACTGTAGTATGTAAGTCTGGTAATACCGTAACAATAACTTTTTAACGGACCACTGAGTGGAACATTTCTAGTCCTCAAGTTCAATAGTTTTTGTTCTAAATTAATGAATATTCAAACTAACCTAATGACCATGTAAGTATGTTCGGATACCGTTTTCATCATTACGCATGTCGTGATAAAAATCAGTCTTACTGTCGAACATTAAGGTGTAATTTTGGTAATCAAAAGGACTTTATGGAAAGTTTCAGATAGATGGGTTCAATGCTTGCTTCTCCAACTTGATGAATCAGCCGATCAACTGAAGACGAATGATTTTCATAAAACAATGTGAGTCATTGACCTTCACAGAGTCAGCTGATACGTGTTGCCAAGTATAGGCATGATTTTGTGGTTTCACGTTTTACTTTACTGTATCTCGGTATAATAATTTGAGTCATGCTTTACCTGTTACAATGGAACCTCATAATTCATTGAAACTATTTGATTCGACCATGATAGTAGCATGAAAGCAAAATAAGTAATGATAGCTCAGTGGTAGTAACGTCGAATGCCGAAACGAAAGTCTCGGGTTCGAATCCTACATTGAGCTTTCGGTGAAGGAAAATATCTTGAGGAAATGTTAGCACGGTGTTGTTGAAATTATTGCAATGTTGAAAATCTGTCGCTAAGAACCTTCCGGTGTGTTACGACAGCTGCACTTGAGAGTTCCCTGCCTACTAGGTACAACTTAATTACAATAAATAACTACCTACATATTGAAGTTGTTACAATTAAATTGACAAAAGGGTCTCTTCTTAGTTACACTTCGTTAGTCTCTTTATGTCACATGGATATGAAAATTTTAGTCTTCGAATTCTATATAAGTTTAAATACTTTCCCCGATTCTGTTGATTACAAACTAAACAAATTTAATCTCACTATATTTCTTTCTAATAACAAATATGAAAGGTATGCAAGATATTTTAGTCCTGTCAGATTAGTCCGATCACTTAGCGCGATCTATATTAGTCACGACTATATACCCGTATATTACGACGGCATGGACTAAACTGACAGCATTTAAAATGTTGTATTTTTTTTCAATAAGGTTAACATGAATGAGAGGTGACTTGACTAATATTAGTTAAGTTCGTAAACAACAGAATCGGCACCAATATAAATAGACTATTTTCATATAGGTAACAAATAGCATCAATCTCATAGATTGATAGTACTTTAAATTCATCAGGGTTTTTTCCAAGGAGGAGGCGAAATACAACGCCAATAAAAACGCAAATATTTAAATTTCTATTTATTGATTCAATTTGAACTTCGAACTCACAATAAAATGCAGCACAGTAAACACAAAAAATCATCAAACCATTTATTATTATGTAGATACTTATTAAAATACGTGAAACTGGGATAGGTACAGAAACAAGATCTTAATGTACTACAAACTTCGAATTGTTGACAAACGACATAAATTGTTAAGATCGATCGAAAGTAGAACAATTTTCTATACCGACAAGAGACAGCTGATTTTGAGCAAAAACTTTTGTTAAAAAAATAAGTGGTCGGCTCGATATTATTATTAAAAATACACAGCGGTTACTTGATGCGGATTAAACTTACGTTATACACAGTGAGTAACTTACGTAAATGCCGTACGATAAGCCACGGGCGGGCGCCTACCTCACACCTTTTTTGCCACACGCGTCTATCTATTACAACGCCATCTATTAACCTGCACTTCTAACTAACAAGTTATTGCCACTCGCGCATTATCGTAGCAAAACTGGTGCAACAGAGAACGCCGTGACGCATCTGATATGACTTCATTTGTAGTATCGCCACCTACGCCCGTAAACAAATAGTAATAGTGTATATAAATTAGCTTATGTAACAAATAAGCTTAAATGTATATAATACTGAGGCAGAATTACATCTTAACTACGACGTAACATTATGTGTGGTACGTGGGATTAGACACGAGCGCAAGCCCTTACTTTATACGGACGAATGCGATATATAATAATATTTTGCTTTATACCTATGTATCTGACGCTAAAACATCTATATAATGTATTACTTTTTGTACATCTACTTATATAATATCCGTACATACAATACATTCACTAAGCTTATTTGCCTCGCGACCGCGTACCCAACGTGTGATAAGTACCAACAACACAAACTACCGCCGATATATTTGCCAAATTGCAGATGCCCCTATGCCATGACTAGAACAAAATGTGAAGTACATTATGATTTTTGATATCAAGAATCATAAGTTCATATAATTAGATCACACACATTGAGTACACGGTGTCATTCACATCGGGAACTAAAGTATTGTCCCGCGGGCGAACGGAGATAGAACGATAGATTTTAACGTGAAAGTGAATTATAATATGGTTTTCATATACATCATGATCACAAAATATACAAATGTTCAAAGGAATGCTTCGGCGTGATCTTAGAGAGGTTAAAGAGAAATTAAGTTTCGTTCACCCGCGCCGGCTTTGCCGCCCGTTCCATCGCTAAATACACAATAATTATTAAAATATATTTCCGCATTTTATTACATAAAATTCACGTTATGTTCTACCTACGTTAGAAAAGTAAATGAAAGCGGGCATTAAGAGTAAGTAATTTAGGTTCGAATTTGTACGCGGGGCCTATATACACAGCGTACCATGGACGTTTGTTCCACTCACACGAGCGGTGAAGTACAGAGACGTGAGGAAATTATAGCTAAAAGTAATAAATGCCTACACAAACTGAGATCATTGGAAAAATGTTATCAGATAACTAAAAGGTTTACAAAGGAACGTTCACGAGCGTCACTGAACATCACCGCACATGCTGCGGCCTCAAAAACTTAATTTTATAAGACTCGACTACTGTGACACTTATGAATTCTAGGATACTAGACAAAAAACTTAGATCTAACCTTAGAAAATAATAATAAATATTTTGGTGCAAACAAAAATGAATAACAAAAGAGAAATTATTAAATTATCACTTCTAATCTTAACAGTAATGTTTTGACTGGATGCGTGTGACCGCAAACGAATTATTCCCACTAATCACACAAGCTTTTTAAAATAACTTTTATAAAAAAACTAAAGACGCAACACTCGTCCCGCCAGGCCTGCGTTTAACCTTCCATAAATAGATAAAGTATTACACACACATTCATTCCAATAAGAATTACGTTGGGGAAATAGATAAAGGTAGGGTAAAACCCTTTTTCTAAGGGGTATCTAGCACACATCACGTAAAATTTGGAAACTGTTTATTTTTTATTATTGAACAGATCCACTGTTCGGTATCACTCCAAAATCCTGATGTTTCACTTAATTATTATCCTCATTTCTTCTATTCCATGAACTATTCAATAATTGAAAACAGACAGTCAATTGCCGAAAAGTGATCATATAATAGACTTGACTCCATTTTTGTCTCACCAATTTGGCGTAGACATTACAACACCTAGATTATTTCAACACTTATAACATACAGATGTTTCACAATTTTCAAGTCATGGCAAAAGGTTTATAAAGTAGCAGCAAATCTGGAGGGATAGAGGTTACGGTAGGGAGGGGTGGGATTTACTCCTTGACCTCGAAGTACTTGTAGGTAGGGTTCTCGTAGCCATTGATCTGCATGTTGGCCACGTGCCGCTCTTCAGGGGTCGGAGCTACGGCACCTGTTTGTTCCACCTGAAAAATATATAATATATGTTAAATAAATTATTGCAAAGGTAATTTTGTCTCGTGATCTAAATAAAGTTATGATTCGGATCCAGATATTTTTTTTAATAAAGATTTTATCAATCTTAGAAAATATACAGTCAGCGTCAAATATAGATAATCTATATTTTGGAACCTAAAAGCAAGTAGTTCTAAGTGAAATGTTCTCCAGCTAAAGATAGTCGGTAATGTATACCTGTACGAAGCCCTGTGCAGCGGGCGCACGATCACGGCGACGCGCGACGGCGAGCGCGACGCACGCGGCGGCGGCTAGAGCTGCGCCGCCCACGCATAGAGCTGGGTACAATGCGCCCGCGCTGTTGCTGTTGCCCGATGGCGAGCCACGGACAGTGTAACCCTGTAGCACCGAATATACGTTCACTATATGTATAGCTGATTTACAGTTTTTTGAGTAATCCACAAATACCATAAACGCTTATATTGTGAAATGAGCACCCTGTCTTGGTTTTCCCAAAGAACTACAGCATCCAAAAAAGAGGTTCTTCGAGAAAGTTGTGATGACATTTTTGCAAGGTTGGTAATGAAAGCGTGTTAAGTAAGGTTATGGTAGGTAACCACTTATCATCAGGGCCGTAAGTTTGTTTAAAGTATTAAAAATACAAATTTAGGCCTTTGATTGGTTTCATTTCAAAGTGACTTTCGCACGTACGTAAGTATGGTATACAAACCGGCTGCGAGTGCTGCAGCTCGTGCTTGAGCGCGTGCGCGGGCGGCGGAGGCGCGCGCTCCTCGGCGTGCTCCAGCGCCGCGCGCAGCCCCTCGCCCTCCGTCTGCAACGAGTACTACACACAAACCACAACTCACTACATTAATCTGCTCTTTAATTCTTAAATAGGTAAGTATATATATATTAGTTTGGCTAATCTTATATATTTTTATTGTTACTACTTACAAGTACCATAAGTTTGAAACAATAATTAAATTGAAAATTAATATTGTTTGCTTTAGTAGTCAGCGCCATCTATCGATAAGATTTTTTTGACATTTGTAATACTGCTATTCTGAGTATATTATCTTCAGATGGCGTTTATTCAATTATCAACATAGGCCTAATTATTTACTTGTGTCTTGCACTTGTGTAGGTAATCATTATGTCAAGTCTGTGGAGATCATGATAAAGTATAATAATCTGCGAGTTTACGATAATTATCATCTGAATTCTGTCCGTTCGGTTAGCATCTGCTTTCAAGTAGGTACCTACTATAATCAGATTTTAAAGCTTCTTGATTTATTAGTATTGTATTTATTTTATGGTGATATTGATTTCTAAATTCCTAATACCGCGTACAACTAACTAAATCTAATTAAAGTATTACATATATTTTTTTAAAGCCAGGTAAATTAAATATAAACGGATAGTAATTTAGAGATTTTTAACTTATCTAACCGTAGTTTTAATAAAATACTTTAGTGTATTCTAAAATTTGCTCGCTTGCCAAAGAAATAAGTAATTGAATAACCAACAATGAAATTTAATATGAATCGATTTCTCTTCTCTTAACTCTTACCCTACCAAAGAGTTAATTTAATTCTAATTAATAATTTCTAAAGTACGAGTGGTACTTACCTCACTGGTCGATCGTCGGCTGGAAGTCTCGCTGACTTCTCCAGTCTCCGCTGTCTCACTTTCGGGGGCTTCAGTCACCGTTGTCGTTATTACCTCCTGAAAAAGAAAATATACATGAATAGTGGTGCTCAAACTTGCTGGCTTGAGGCCCCTTAAGTGCCTTTGAACTTCAAAAAGATTTTAGTAAAGTGGTGTGTTGTGGTGTTCTGAAATATTACGTATTTTCAAAATAATTTTATGAATCATTAGCCTTTCAAACACTTGGATTGGTCAGTGCATTTTTCTAAAATAAAATGAGCTTCTATAAATTGTATATTATTTTTTTCTATATTGCTGGCCGTATAAGAAATGAAACGAAAACAAAAATGCCTAGCCTAGCCTGCCTAGCTGTTTATTTGGTATCAATTTTTATTTTATTTCCTGGAATAATTGTATAATCAGTTGGGTATATTTGAAACTTACAGTGGTAGTAGTCTCCTGTGTAAAGGCAACCTTGGTAGTGACGTCTCTATCGTGTACAGAGGATGAGGCGGGGGGCGCGGGGGACGCGGAGGGGGATGGCACGGGGCTGTACGTGGAGGGAGCTCCCGTAATCTCTTCGATTTCACTGCCTTCGCTTGCCTCATCGTCTGTCTCCTCACTCTCTTTTACGCCGTTTGATGTCTGAAAATAGAGTAAAGTTTGAGAAGCTGTGACAAACTCTTCATAAAATAAACTTTGTTTCTATGTTATTTTATTCGATAGTTTTTTAATTATATTAGAATCTATTGTACATAAATATAATTTACTCCCGACATTTTCAATTTGACCTTCGATTTGAGTACAAAATTTGTTTCGAGCTCGAAATTTTCACAGCGCCGGGCTCAGAGGCTCTTCTTTTTTTATGCTGTCATGATACTACCCCAGTACCTTCGCTATGATTCCCATTACATACCTTAACCCGTTCATTCTGGATGTCCTGCCTCTGTCGTGTGCGCTGATCTCTCTTAGCATTGAGCTGGTCTCTAGCTGCTTGTTCTCGTTGCACTTCGGCTTCGATGCGATCCAGGAGCAGTTCTTCGGCTTCAGGGGTCATTGACATGAGGGATACAGCCATATCGTCCTTGGATTGCATGGACTGGAAGCGAGAAAGATTTTAAATTTCTTTATTTAGGAGAACGCTCAACGCATACACACCTATCTATGTCATCGTCATCCCTGCCCTGATCCCAATCATTAGGGCTCGGCGCAATATTACACTTCTTCCATTGAGCCCTTTCAGCCGTCATATTAATATTCACTCCTTTCTTACCATCTTATTTTCGGTCTTCTCCTTCCCGTATTCTGCACGCCTATCTAAGTATTTTTCTTTTTTTGCAAAGAGACTGCCAGAAAAAATAAGCAGAAGAATTCCTGCAGGAAACATAACAGATCTACAATACCAACCTGGACGTAGTCTTCTATAGCAGTTCCAATACTGGCATAGAGATGTGGACGACGGCGCAGAGCGGTCAAGGCCCGTTGGAGAGCACGGTCGGCATCCTGACATACAAAATAACACATTTTATGAAACGATCATAGAGTGTTTGTTATCACCACGTAGATCAGCTTTATTGGTCCCTTCCATAGAATTCAAGTAATGCTAAGCTAATATCAAGACAACAATCAACAAGAATGATGTAACAGTTCTCTCATCACAAAATATGTCCCAAAAACATGATTACCGAATTAAGAAACATGTAAATGATTTCTTGAACTATATTGAACCAAGTCTAAGAAAGAAAAAGATAAACTAAGCTATAATAACCAAGTTATAAGACTGTTTGTTTGTGTCCTAAAGATATTAAAAAAAAAACTAGTAATATTGAACCATAATCCTTAAACAGCTATTCTTCTAACATAGTTGTATTCAAGAGGTTTTATAACTCGTTTTGGCACTGGAGCTAGATCGAGCTTCATCTTTTCAATAGCAATATGTACCTGTAGTCTGTCAGCAGCGTTAGCTCGCTCAGCGGCTGCAGCCTCCCTGCCAGCAGCTGCAGCGCGGCGCCACGCAGCCAGCGCTCCGCTTCGCTCCGCAGCCAGCGCTCGGACCAGACGCTGAAGGCACTTCTGCACGCGGTGGGCCTAAAATAAGACAGGTTTTTTTATACTGCTTGAATTTCTACTGCTGGTAGGTTTTTTATTCCGTATACTGCTGATACTCTTGATAATGATACTATTAGATTTACTAAAAAATCTTCTTGCATGTTGCTTGGTACAAATCCTCTGCATCTAAAGGTGAAGGTACCCCTTAATATGCAGTACTAATTTAGTGATGCTTCGAGTGCTTAATGTCATTGTTGTCAAACTGAAACCCACCTGCTTATCTTAGTAGGATTACATCCAGACACAGGATGGGAATCGAATCCACGACCTATTGCGTGACAGGTAAAGGAGACCATCCGCGCCAACTCACCTGTCAAAGGCTTGTTTTTATCCAGGGAAACACGGGTGAAACCTCGGGGACTAAGGCTGCTTTTCCACCAAAAATGTGCTATGCAGCTACGATATGAAACTATATGACCATTTCCACTGATGCTAAGCTATATAGATGTGCTATGAAAATTCGCAACTCGAGCTATGCGATGCATCGACAGTAGGGAAAGAACGGAGAGCGGCCATCCATAGCACACTTTTATAGCACGCATCCATAGCATAGCCTGTTTCCGCTATGCTATGTGGACCTATAAACATGATAGGTGGATATCAAACGCATCCATAGAAACGTAGCATAGCACATCTGAAAAATGGAAAAGCACCCTAATAATAGTATGTTTGTGTATAGTACTACTAACATTGGGGGGCGTATCTCGCAGGGAGCGCGTGTAGCAAGCGAGCGCGGTCCGGCGGCGCTGCGCGAGGTGCGCGAGGACTCGCTGCTGATGCAGGGCCGCTAGCCGGCGCCGCTCCGCAACGCCTTCCTCCTCCAGAGACTGTGCCGACCAAAACATACCATTACATTATAAAGCTCCTGATAAACCCTTACTGACATCATTGTTATTGTTATTAGGTACCGAAGAAAAAATGAGGTATTAGGTCATAAAGTAATAAGGTTTGTTCGTTTGAAGGGTGTCTTAATCGAGAATGTTCTTAGCTACGTTTCAAGAAAATACGCTCAACGTATTATGTTTTGCTTTTCTCTGTCTGTTCCTTTGAAATAATTATTAAAATAACTATAAATTATGATAAATATTGATATTGATAGCAAACAACCCGTCATTAGCAGAACAAGATAAATTTGTTAATACTATTACCATAAAACGATCTACTCACAGTTCTAGTAATAAAACCAAAACACTCGATAAATCTGGACTAACTGCAGTACTAGAAACTCTCTGTCTTACTAATAAAAAAATATTACTCACACGTTTAACGTTTGAATACTTACACAGCGTATAACGTCTGTATAGGAGTTACACAGGGTTAACACAACATCGCTACTAATAAACGCAAAGACAAGCTTGTGTAACTACTCATGCTGTGTACGGCAAATATGCTGGCAACCTTTTACGAAGTACGTTCAAAAACTTCAGCTCGTAACTTAGTTTTAATAATTTAATTGTATTTTATAGTTTATATAGCATTTTACTAGCTTAATTATATATTAAATGGGTTTTCTTCTTAAAAATATCCGTTATGTATTAATTTAATGTACAAAAATCCTGGCATCATGTGTACTTCCATGCCATCTTGCAACAATGTCTCTAATTCTTAAAGTGGAATCACAATCTACCTGAACGTTCATTGAATAGTATCCTTTACGATTTACTTAATACTGTCCAGCATCACCTCCAACTTTCCTTATTTTTACATGTGTGCAGTCAATAGCTCCAATCACATTTCTAAAACCACATATATTTCTGAAACCTTGTATTATTTCTTCTTGTTCTGATAAACTTGATGGCATGTGAATAAAATGGCAAGATTGGCTAGCTAAAGATGTTGCTACTCGGCGACATATATTAGTAACAGACTGTTGACTAATGACATGTAAGTCAGCTGTGTCATCTTGTATTTCCTGACGAGCCCAACTTCTTAGAGCTGATAAAACTTGTAATTTAGGTGAAATGGCAGCCCCTCTTTTATCCTTTTTGATGTCGTCTTTCACCAAATCGATTATTTTCTTTGCAAAGGCTTTCGTGAATCTATATTTATATTTAAAACTTTTATCATCCAGATCAAATGGATCAAATCTATTTTTGTAGGATTTTTTCTTTCTTTGATTTCCTTGTCTGTCCTCACTATCAAACATATCAAATAAACTAACGTAATTTAAATAATCCATCGCTAAACAAAAATTAAACTCGCACAAATACCTTCACAAATAAACTGCATATTCCTAACAAGTGACACTGACAAAGTGAGTCAGCTGATTAAATAGTCGCCATTTCTCTTTTACGCACTCCTTATACAAGGGTGCAAGCGTGTGTAGAGCTTGTGTAAGTTTGTAAAGATATTTCGATCTCTTATAACGCATGTATACACGCCATCTGTCAATTTTTTTTTTATTAGTTGCGTTTTTGTTACGCAATGCTTATAGTACTTGTATACACTGTGTCGAATTTTTTATTAGTAAGACAGTCTATCTCTAAAATATAAAGACAGTAAAGGAGTTAACCTACATTAATTACCTGAACATTGGCCTGGAACTTGGCAGTCATGCGTTGGCGGAAGGTCTGCGCGGCTGTGGGATCCGTGCTCATCATTTGTTGGTACCTGTCTTCTAATTCGGACCATTCCTTCATTACTTTGGTGATCTGTCATAAACAAATAATACAGATGATGTATTTTGTACATTTCTTTATAAGAAATATCTTTATAAGTCATTATCAAATCATCAATCCTCAATATTTGAACAACTTGTTTAGTTGTTCGTTGAAATGTAGCTGTACCTTTTCGCGGTGAGTCTCTTCCAATCGCTGCTGGGCGTCTTTGTAGCTCTGATGCTCAGTGCGGGGGTCGAAGTGGGAAAAATAGGGGTCGGAAGTCGCCGTTGACGCCTATAATGTCAAGTTGAGGTAGTTACTGAACAAAGTGGATAATTAATTTTGTAGCTAAATGGAAATTAAACATAAAGATTTGGGAATATAGAATCTGTAATAGAAGCAATTATATGAAACTAGCTTTCCACCCTCCAGTTTCACCCACGATCATTTATTTTGAATTTTCAAATAATATTTCTGAAATGCAAATGTATGCCTTTCAGCCTAATCCGTTCAGTGGTTTGAGCTGTTAGTCAGTCAGAAACCTTTTCCTTTTATATAATTAGATGTACTTACAGTAGTCGTAGTAGTTGTACTAGTAGTGCTAGTGGTAGTCGTAGATGGTGCTGGTGAAGTTTCGGGACGAGGCCACGCGTTATCATCACCGTCAGTATAATCATCATCTTCTGCGTCATCATCTCGAGATAGATCCGCGTCTTCATCTTCGTCCATATCTGTTAGATCAACTGTAATTTCATCACCATTTAAATGTGAAAGTATTAAAAGGTGTTTTATAAAATGCTTGTTTTAGTTAAAATTGTTTGTTGTATTTAGTAGACCTTTTTAATGGACTATTTCGGAATCTTTTAAAAAGGAATTTAGCATTTATTAAATGAGGAACATCGAATTACATAAATCCTAGACCGTATAGATATTTATAATCTATAAACTACACGTTTACACATATAATAGATTCCAAATGTATATAAACTCACCATCATCTGTATCGTCATCATCGTCATCATCGCTAAGGTTGAGGGTGTCGTCATCATCATCGTCATCAAGTGCGTCATCATCGTCGAGCAAGTCATCGTCTCGTTCATCCATAGCCGCTGATGCTGCAAGCATTTCTTCACCTCCGGGGCTGACAGGCACGCCAACGTCCATTGGTTTGTGCATCTTTACATTTTCTGGAATTATTAAAACAGCATTGATACATACTCAAAAACTGTTTGTTATCTATAGTAATAATAAAGTTTAAGAGTTTGTTTGTTTGAACG
Organism: Tethea ocularis; assembly: GCA_963555595.1. Taxonomy (NCBI): domain Eukaryota; kingdom Metazoa; phylum Arthropoda; class Insecta; order Lepidoptera; family Drepanidae; genus Tethea; species Tethea ocularis. The sequence goes on along the minus strand of OY741972.1, from coordinate 3,172,134 downwards.
CGCTAATCTCCGGAGTTACTGGTCCGATTCGAAAAATTCTTTCACTAATAAGAAACTACATTATTCATGAAGGTTATATAGGCTACTTTTTATCCCGGGAACGCGAGTGAAGCCACGGTAAGTAATAAAAAAAGGAGGATATTCGTCTATGGTAATATAGCTTTTCAGTACTTTGTGTAGAAAATGTGAAGGTAAATAAATAATAGTAGAATTTCTTATCTTACTCACCCTTAAAATGCTTTGGGCAACAAACAAATTCGACTCCAGAGAATAAGCTGATGCCACAAGGCAGTAACATTGCAAAAGTCCTGAGGCGGAGTCCTCGTTGTGCGCACGCGCGTCCTGCAGTTGCGTTCCACCTGGCAAACTGCCAGCATCGGCTCTGGTTGTGAATGTGGTCGAAGAGGCAGCTCTCGGGGACCAGTAGTGCGTCTGATTGGAATGGACCTTCTGCCGAAAATTGTCTTTGTAGTTATTGTATTATCTATATCTTAGTTAAAATTATATTTAAAGTTTATGTTACCATATTATTTATTCAGTTTCAAATATGAGCAATTAATAAATAGCAATAATTTTGTAACAAATAAATTTTGTTGTTGAAATTAATTCTAATGAGTATTATGTTTTATAGTAAACAAATAATTCTTGGACACAGAACTGACAATATTATAAAAAGAAAAAATATTGATGCATACCAAGACAGCGGAATGGTTTGACCCATCTGGTAACTTTGCATTTAGCGGCGTTGCTAGTTCCCAGCTTGCACCAGTTGCTGACCTTCACGTAGTGAGATGCCTCTACGATGTTTGTGATATCGTGGCTTGGGTACACCTGAAGAACACGAAAAATCATAATCTGTTTATTTTGCCAAAGGCCAAAGCATGAATTGAAAACATTAGTGGACCTAAAATTGTGCCCTGTGGAATCCTTGTATTTGGTTTGCATAGAAATGTATGTTCGGTATTGATTACTCTGTTTTAAATTCTTTACTAATGACTTTTTACAAGCATCCTCAAAAATGCTTATTTTATCATCAATAGTTTTGAAAATAACGTTCCTAATTTAATAAGTGAACTAATCCAAGTCACGACAGTATAAAATCAAACACTATACTAGGATATATAGGCACTATAAAATTAAAAGGGGCTAGTCCATTTTATAGTCGTTCAGAAGCCTCCGGAGAAACTAATTTGAATTTTATTTTGTTTGGCAAGACTGGAATCTCATCCTCGGGCTTTATCACTCCTTTGAGAATGTGTTGAGTTTATTACTCTTTGCGAACTGCGTTGCTGTATATCGCTTCGAGAGGGTGAATATACGTCTCGTTAGGTCGTTCAAAGGGTGAATGTAAAATCAATATTTGATATCTAACCGTATCTGCTTGGGTGTATTGAGTAGCGTCTATTCGTATTCAAATAATATGAAACGTGATAGTGACCCTTATGTTGTGCACGAAGGTAGTTCTAAAGATATAGGTTACAATGGTTTGCAGTTTTTTTACAATATTTATTTATTTTGTTATTTCATATTTTTTGACTTTACTATTATGATATCTTCCAAACACTGTGTGTTTGATGGTAAATCTCTAAGAATCTATCTATGCATTAGAATACATTGATATATATGTTTTGTAATTTGCCTTACTTTCAAGTGAAATCGCAGTAAGCATTAAATAAAATTAAGCCTCTGATTCACACACAATAGTCCGATGATCGTTTTAAAATCACATCGTTTTACAATCTCAAAATCACACTATCTTAACCCCAGAAAATGCGCGAAAATGTTTCGTCACCTTTTTGCAGTAGTCGAGTATTTCCATCTTGTCCTTGAGGCAGTTGTGGGGCTTGGTGGTGAGGTCGGGCGTCCACCGGCCAGCGGCGGACATGTACTGTGGGTGGTAGGTGCCGCCGGCCTCGCACAGCACGGCCACCTGGGGCTCTGCCCCGCTACCCGCCTGCAACAATGTCAATGTCATGTGTGAGAATATTTACAAGAAAATTGATGTCATTGAATTTATTATTTTTTAGCTAGAGTCGATTGCTTTTTTTATTGGTGTCCAAGTTCTAACGTACTTACATTGTTTTAGTAAATGGATACAGTTTGTATCTGTGTGTGTAATACTGTCAAAAGTTAGCGTATGAAAAGTACTCTCACTGGCTGACTGACTCATCAACGCTTAGCCTTAGTTTATTAAAAATCTGTTCAGGAGCACAACTTAACCACTGTACCTACTCAGAAGGTAAGTATTCGAGTGAAATTGGTATCCTCGATTATACAGGGTTATAAGCAACAAACGCATAACCTCATAAAGGTGACTTAGGTACACCGAGACTAACAATTTTGTTCTATGACTTTTGCAAAAATCCAATAATTATTTTTTAGTATTAGTGGGACTTTCTATCAGTCGTTCTACAAATCGTACTCTGTCTCTTATTATGTGACTTAAAATGAATGAAAACGCAAAAATATGATACTAAATTATCTGGAAATTAAAAAGAAATCCATAACAAATAGGGTTCAAGAGTTACACGTAGGTAAAGCTGCCAGATTTGTCTAGACAGGCCGGGGTAGGGAATGTCTAGTCAGCATTACAGTATAAGTATCGAGTAAGAATGAAATTTTATACTCAAGGGGAGGTCAGTGACCGCCTGAGTGATTAGGGTTGAAAAGGTTGAGATTGTTGCGGATTGATAAGGACACATAGGTCCCTTACTGGTTGCCTAGCTACCATTTTACTTGTGGAATGTTGACTCTTGAGAATTAATAGGGTATTTAATTTAAAAAATAATATTTATGTATAAGTTTTACGCAATTTATGTAGTTACTAAGTAAATATTTATTTATACTTAGTTAAATTTCAGTTGAAGTGCAGAAAATTTTAATTACAAAATTAAAAAATCTTGTCACTCAATGACACCATATCATAAAAGCGAAAGTAGGTAAGTATTTCTGTTTGTTACGCGTTCTCGTCTAAACTATGAGATCGATTTTTATGAATATGAGTGAAAGAGTAGCTTGCACAGTTATAACCGCGGCGCATAGCCCATATTATCTAAATTCTTTTGCTAAAGAACTTTTACAAAATGAATTGTTCTATAACTACTATTTTTTGAAATTCGAACACTATAAAAAATTCAGTGGACGTCGTCTGCACGTAACTAATAAACCGACAGAGGGCAACACCCCCAACAGTAACCCAATACACGCCAACCTTTTATTGGCCCCACCGCTTCTACTATACAGAATGTTGTTTAAAACATCCGACAAATTGCTATTAACTTTGAGTATAATTCGCAGTCTAGTTAGGTTTGTATTGACTGCAACTTTTAGTAGAAAATCATTCGTCTTATTTTATTTTCTTTAAAAAATGTGTTTTTCATGTAAGCTCTATAAAACAGGAGCTGATTTATATGACTCTTTCTAAAAAAATACGTACCTATTAAAAAAAACCAGTCAATTAGTCCAATTGCTAGTTTTGACTAAGACTTTTGTTAGTGTGAAATGACATTGACACACACTAACTTGATGACAGTTTTAAATATTGTTTTCCCTATATCAATAATGTTCGTAAGAAAGAGCGAGAATTAATTACTTTCGTTAGAAAAATAATAGACGTATTTTTTCATGTTACACAGATCAGTGATGTCGTTATTAGCATTAACTTACGAAGGATGAGGATAGTTTTTTGGTGACTTAGACCAAACATAGTCAATGAAGTTTTTTTGCTATTTACGCAAAAAATCTTCATTGACATCAGATTTTAACCTTATAGTTCAATAAATAAACAACTTAAGTTTTCCTATTTCCATTCACAATAGGGGCTTGTACCTAAACGTAAGTAATTTAAAAGTTACCAGCGTTTACATGCAAAGATAATCTAATGAAATTATCGTACAATAATAATATCACTCTGTATTATTAGATTAGATAGCTTACAACAAACAAAGGAGCAATGTACCCGGGAGTTTAATGTTGGCTTCACAAAAAATGGCCTTTGAAATTGTTTTCCTGAAAGTAAACAGTTACAATAATAGTATAAAATGTAAACATTGTTAATTTTAGACTGAAACTGTTTTGATGTTACAATGTAACTGATCAGGCCTTATACTTGTTTATTAGCCAAGTATTTTATGAAAAAAAAGTAAAAATTTGGTAGAATATTTGTCATCAATGATAACATTTATATTTACTTTATACTCTCATAATAAAACTTGGGGTTAAAGGTCTCTGAATCTCTTTATCTATATCCTTTTATTTCTCTTATTAGTTCCATACAATCATATTTTTATATTAGTTTAGAACAGCCTCTCGATATATCTGTCATCTTCTCAAATTTTTTTAGACAGGCAAAGGTAAGGTAAATGTCCATACAGCCTCTTCAATATTTGTCATAACATATCAAAATGCTAACATTACGATCTCAATGAAGAAATAAAAATCTTCGATAACTACATAGAATCTTGTTCCATTTGAGATTTTCTGCAAACGTTATTTATAAAAAATATACAAACGAGCAAATTGTGAAACTTGGAAAATAATTTATCTTTCAAACAGTCCCGTGCTCGTTATTTCATAAAATTTGTCGCAAACGTTGCTACATTTTTTACAACATTCTACTTACAGAACCTCAACTTAATACAGTTAATTATCGACTTTTCACTTCGCCGCGCCATTTTCGGTAAATGTCTAATTAATTTTTTATTCTATTTTTTTATCTTTATGACAAAAACTGAGGTCTAGGTGTACGTACTGTCACTCATTAGCTTATTTAATTTATTATACCTCTCTAATTTTTTTTATTATTATTCATAATTTTAATACAAAACACCCAAGTACCCAACATCTTCATTAAATTCTTTCATCCAAAATAAATTCCAGAATCAACGATTCCAAAAATTCCAGAATCACTACGAAATTATTAGAATACTGGTAACATTTTCTCAAAAAACATTATCTTACCTACTTTACAGCCATTAAGTTTTATTTCTTTTTTGTCTCATTTATTTCTCTTCACGTTATCCCACTTTTTTTTATGTAAGTAATAAACGGCCAGTAAATTCAGATTTAAATTCAAAAGTTGATTCTTTATACGCGTAAGCGATATTAGGTAGGCAGATAGTTGATTTACGAAGTTTCCATAACGATGAGGTTGTCTACATAGATAGATATACTGCAGATTAGGTGGTTTTAGAAACTAGAATGGTTGTTAGGTATTAGTTTCGCGGTAGTTAGGGCACGTACGGAATTGTGCAAAGTTACCTCGTTAGACTGACAAGCATATTGAAGTTACCAAGACGCATTACGAATACCTACTTACGTTGATCTTGATACTCGTAATTTTTTACTTTACAAATCATTTCCAAAAAGGTCGTCATAAAAATTTTAAAGCAAGAAATCACAAGCCCGACAAACATTTAATCTCTCTGAAATGGAAACAAAACCGTTATCACTGCGACTATAAGCAGGACAACACTCAAAGCCACTGCATCTTCAAACTGAAACAGACATAGCAACACTGCCAAAAGCTTTCAAAATTAAATATTAAAAGGCCATCTTCGTAACAAAACAAAGGCATTAAATAAATAACAGGATGTTTCCATTTAAATCCGCCTTGTCGACGGCGCAAGTTGAACACGACGTCGCTCGACGCCGCGTGCGGGACGAGAGGGACTAAGTGCAAACTCTAGTATTGTAAAACGGAAAGTTCACTGGAATTACGGTCGCTGTAGGGTTACTTCGTTTTATTTACTGTGGCGGAATATAACTGAATGGATGAGAGGTTTTAAGAGTTCAATAATAGTATAAAAGAGAGAACAGCAAGACAGATTTTTACTTTTATTCTTTTAGTATACTTTTTAGTATTTCTAACGCGTTTGTCTTTTTTTATGTCAGAAGGTTGACAAGCAGACAGACGGTCCACCTGATGGTAAGTGGTTACCGTCGCCTATTTTGCAATACCACAGGTATTGTAAATAATACAATAGGCCGAGAAGGCAGCTGGCTCTCAAGTGCAATTGCCGGAACACACCAACCGATTTACAACTTGAGGGTGGTAGCCAACCAGACGGATACCACAAAGTACCCTACCACCGTCCAAAATAAAGATTACATTCCGCTCAGCCGTTTTAAGATCTATTTTCTAGTGTCGGGGGTTTTTAATTTGTGTTAGATAGATAGATAGATAATGCTTTAATGTCACACCACAGAAAATTAAATTAAAATTGTGTTATATCTTGAATAAACATCTAAGTATGACTAACCCTAAATTGCAAGACATAAAACCCAGATCCAGCGTAAAATCTCAAGTACCGTTGAAACATAATTAGTTGGTGTTATCAAGGCAAGTTATTAATCATTTGTTACTTTAACGACCCTCATAAATGTTGTGCTTAATCATCCAGTTTCATCACTTTACTGCCTAGTTTTATACTTGATTGATATTGAACATTATATCTTAACTGATAGAGATTAAAGTACACTAGCTATTCATTGTTTACATATTGTGACTTACAATTAGTAATCACGTTTTTTTTAACGGGAAGGTCATAAAATGCAGGCATCTTAATGAAGTTTTTCAAAATTCTACTTCTAAAATAGGAACAGGCACTTTTTAGATACAACACATATTAGCACTAGTTTCCCGAGATAAAAAGTAGGTACCCTATGTTACTCTTCGTTACACAACTTATCTCTATGCCAAAAATTGCATCGATCCGTTGCAAGAAAGAAGAACAAATCAAAACGCACATAAACATTTGTAATACAACGTAACAAACATGAAAAAAAAGCTTCATATATCTAAGTCAAAACCTACTGCAAAATCTTTAAAATATCATAATACAAATTTTAAATAAGCTGGATTTTCTTGAAAGATAGCTATGAATACTTTCGATTAAGACACCCTTCAAACATCAAAATCGGTTCATCCGTTCAAAAGCTATTATACCACAGATACAGAGATAAACATTACAAACTTACGAGTATAACACCTCTCTTTTTCCGTCGGGGAAAAACAGAAAATGAAAAAAGTTCTTCTTCTTCTTCCTAGTCGGACACTCTTGCCAGAGTGGTCGTGGTTATAAGTCTTGAGTGGCGGCTTTTGCAATCCGTCTCCATTCGGCCCTGTTGCAAGCATTGCGGGAACACTCGGTCATGGTGGAGTATAAGATCCGACCATCTGGTCGGGGACCGCCGACGTGCTCTTTTGCCATTCATTCTGCCTTGAACTACTAAACGTTCCATTGAGTCCTCTTTGCGGGTAACATGACCAAAGAACTTCAGGATTCGTATCTGTACAGTTGATGACAGTCTTTCCCTTATCCTGAGGTCATCCAAAATCGACCCAATTCAAAAAGTTACACATCCCTATAAAAGAGCATACGTAAGGTAAATAAAGCAACTAATCAACATAACAAAACGATATACCCACTCTAATACCCAAAGGTGCTCAAATACCTACAGTTTCCATAGCTTGAGATATATAATACTTTGAGAGACATCGGCATTGCTACACAGAGATACTATCAACAGAGCCAATGCACTTTGACCTTTGACTTGCAATACATGCATATCTACTGCCTATGCAAAGCTATAGCATATTAACTGAACCCTGCAAGCATGTAGCGCTTACGGCCTGTAAATATACCTACAACGGCTACAACTGCTATGCCTGTAATATCTTATCAGATAGTGAAAGCTGGAATGACTGTGTCTCATTTTCATTCAGAGTGCGTTCTTAAATAAAAGAAATTGATTGATGTGAAATCGCGAAAACGCTGGGCGAAATAATTTTAGACAGATCTGTCTACAATACAAATTAGTGCAATATTACATTTATCACACTATTATTATTATGTTCGTCGTAGTCCTCCAATAAGATCCAATAAAAATATCTTGAAAATCGAATCAATAATCGATAAGCTAATATACCCGTACCAAAGTATTCAAAAGAAGAACGCTCACGTATACATAGAAAATTCAATTTAATATAACTTGCAGGGCACGCAGTACAATTGGCAGTACATGTAGGTACATACAACTTGTTGTTCAATATTGCATGAACTGCAACGAACGAAGGCAGAGTGAAGTGAAGAGCGGACGTCAACTTTGCACTATGCAACAACTAGCAAGTCTAGACCAACTGCTGGCAAATAGCCATTATTGCTAAAGTTAAGGCTTTTAACTACGTTCGAGACGAATAGAAAACTGTGTGTTCTTGGATGTAGACCAATATTGCTTAAGATATTGGTGAATCAAATTATTGATACCGCAGTTAGTGGTACTTGTATATTACCAGTATTACTAGTTGCTGGGTAATAGGTATAATACCTATTATTTATTATTACAAATTCAACGAAATTAAATATTAGGAGGCAACCATAACTCAATTATTAATTAGTGATGAATGATGATAAGTCTGTATGGATGTTTGTTATGTAGACAATCACGGTAAGATATATAGATCAAATTTCATATTTAGAACAAAAATAGACGATACCCTGGAATATTTTTGTTTTCTCACAATAACATAACTGAAACCACAATAACAACCAGTCTGGCGTGGCTGTCAAATAAAATGAAAATGAAAATCTAGGAAAGTCGTGAGAAGCAACTCTTTTGCAGGCGGTTATTATTATAATTCTTATATTTTCCTGTCAAGGTTGAAATTTAAATAACATTTAAAAATAATAAAAGCGTAACGGAAACTACTTGTTATATACAAAAGCCATATGCCAACAAAATTGTTGGGCCAAATACGGACAGTGACGCCAGACTGGATAAAAAATATGTATGAAGTATCATCTGTATATATCTATACTAATAATAAAGCTGAAGAGTTTGTTTGTTTGAACGCTAATCTCCGGAGTTAGGTCCGATTTGAAAAATTCTTTCACTAATAGGTTATATTATCCCCGAAGGTTATAGGCTACTTTTTATCCTAGGACCGCGAGTGAATCCGCAGGGAATAGCTAGTTAATTTATAATATACATGTAGTTTATATTTACTTTTAATTTACTAGTTTTTAAGACATTCTACTTATTTTTAACACTATATGTCTACATTTCTTTCCATAATTTTTTCCAATTTCTATTACAAATAAGCAGCCTCTATGCGCCTTTTTATGTGTTTTATCTTGTCTCATTACGTGCCTGTTTGTGTACATAAATAAATAGATTAAACTTTAAAGCAGCCTTAATACGGTCCTTGAAAGATAAAGAGCAAGGGTCACTTAGGTATTCACGTAAGGCTAAAAGCTATAAGTTATTCAGCCTTGACCTTCGACGTCCACTTCACGTGTGTACGTCACGTGGCACGAAGTCATTTAGATACAAGACTTACTAACCGATTACCTTGGGGTCACTTGAGTATCACCCCGCTATAAGGGTTACTTAGTAAGTGGGATGTTAGTCTCTGATTTTAATACAAATGTAGGTTTCTAAAAATCTAGATAGCTACATAAAATATGATACACTGGTGGTTCTTTTGTTTAAAAACTAAAGTAATTTGGGTATCACGGATCCATAAATTTAAAAAGGTACTTAATTATTTTTGTTTAGACTAAGGTAATATATGATAATTATGATTTGTATTTTGTTACCGTGACTTGAAATTTTAAAAAAATCTCTTTTTAACAAAAGAAATGAGAAACAAGAAGTTTAGTCGTTGAATTATTCCGATTTCTTGTTTTGACGTGATTAAAATTAGTTTAGTTTATTCTGTTACAATTTTACAATTCTGTTGTTCTGTTTACTTTATAATAAAAAGATTTCTTCGTGATTGATTTTAAATAACTGTATTCCCTGTTTTGCAGTTAATATGATTTATTTACAAAATCTAATTTTCAACAGTACCTACCCCGCGTGTAAAGAATTTACGTTTACAACATACAAATTGGTACAGGGGTTTTCGCGGAATACTCACGAGAATAATCTCTGTCATACAAAATTGTAATAAACGCAAAAGCAATAGTCAGCGTTAACTAAGTTCAATTATTTACTTTCTTTACGGGATACGTACTGGTTATTCAAATAATATAATACATACACTATGAAAAGGAAACCTTGTAAAAAATGCAGGTACTAAATATTCAAGGAAGAAACTTCCGATGCTTAAATACATTTTGACGATGTTGTAAGTACCTACGTAGTTTTCAACAATGTTGTTCTGAATAGTTGCCAGCTGGCAGCAAAAATGCCTACCAAGCGTGCCACGGAACTCTGTTAAGTACTGGATTAACTGTCTATTGATTTCTCTGTGTAAGATGGAATAGATTTAGATTAGTATTATTTTTGAGGCACATCGCTCGTAGATCGAGTTATCGAGTGGCAACCACGAACCAGAATACGCAGTGTGGGCAGGCCCCCCACAAGGTTGACCGATGATCTTGTGAGGGTCGCGGGAAGCCGCTGGATGTGGGTATCGCAAGACCGGCCATCGTGGAGATTAATATGAAAATCATTTTACAGGAATTGTTACACTTAGCTCAAAAAAATATAGAGTAATTTCATTCAGTTTTACTCTTCTAAAGCTTAAAGTAACTTAGCTGAGATTGATTTTTATCTAGGGAAAAAATATCTGTTTACTTAATTTGTACATTTCATCATTCATTTTTTCAGTTGGCAGTCGCTTTACAGCCAAGTAGTAGGTACCTATAATAAATCTGAGATTCGACTCATTATAAGTAGGAAAGTACATACTAGGTATAATTATTACTGGATACCTATTTAAAATACGAAAGTTTAAAAGTCTCAGAAAAACAATATTTAAGTTTCGAGTGTCGATTAGCTCTCAAAAGTGGAAAATTACCTGGAATCGACGGTCTTATTTTTATTTGAAGTTGAAAATTTGTTAAAATATCTTTGTGAGATTTCAAACAACTGTTTTCATAAAGCTTTTATTAAAGTTGAAATATATTTTCAAATTTTTTTTTTTGTTAATGAACCTTTATTACTGAGAACATTTTAAAAATTGTGTGAGCAAAAAATGTTTTGCTAGAATTATTTTATCTACCTATCTAAAATTATATAATTAAATATTTTACTTTTTATGTTTATAAAAATCTATTTAATAAAGGTGATTTTTGAATGTCACCTTTTGAAGTCTAATAAAGAGGGTTATTTATATGATCATATCACCTGTATAGATAAATGTATGGCGTTCTCAAGACCTTTCTGCAGCCTTTGACGGAGCACAAAACATGATTGGATATAATGAAAGTTATTTGATCTACCTACCTAATAGGTACCTAAGGACTCACAGCGTAATCTATGTGTGGAAAGTGGTAAAGACGGAAACCTAGAAACCTATTGAAACTAAATATAGTAAGTACTGAACGACACATAGCCCTAACATGGGAATTAGATCCCATGACATTTCTTGTGTGTCTGACTTCCATCAAATCAAACACAGTTAAAGTCTTTTTATATAATTATTAAATGTACCTATTTGATATTCCTAAAAATTTGATATATAATACTTTTAATCCCATTAAAAGTCATCAAGTGGTAAGAGAAATATAACTGCAAGTGGAGGTGCGAGCAGACGGGCAAATCACAATCACCCTTGCAACTTTCCTTTTTATGCAAATGTATGCAGATTTATCTCTGGAGCGGACACTTGCAAGTCTGACAGGAACACCGCTGTAGGGTTGCTGCAGCAAATATAATCATTCGAAAATTTAAATTTGGAAGACTATAATTTGGCTGAAAGTCATTAAAATTTGCTGAAATACATTTTAAACAGTACTTACGCGAATTAAATTCAAGTTTTAATATTACTGAAAACGCTTAGTAAGTTTGTGAAGTATGCTATTAAATGTTATTATTTTAAGAAATTGCTAAAAGTTTGGCGTAGCTCTAAAATCAAAGAACTATGCCTTGCAGATTGACAACTCACTTGTTGTCTCCATGAATCTATATTATGTGCTATTAATAAAGCAGAAAAGTTTGATTGAGTGTTATAGGAAGTATTGTAATAGGAAGTTACATTATCCCCGAAGGTTATAGGCTACTTTTTATCCCGGGAATGCGAGTGAAGCCGCGGGGAACAGCTATCTAATATAAAATGTTACTCATAACCACAGTGTTATAGAGAATATACCTCTGTGTCATACTTGTATTTAACCCGGGAAGTGATTTTAAATATATCGGTATTTAAAATCTGAGTTTGACAAGACTTGCTTACGTAACAACTGATCAGAGTTGAGAGGGAGAATGTATCCTCACAAGTGACACCCCTGACTAACCCGGAACTTGCTAAGCCTGGCGGTGTACCGCACTTAAATACTCTCGCCTCTCGTTGCACTCCTTCCATTTCTTTTTACTTACACGCTCCTCCAGTTCTCAAGTTGGGAGGGAATTAAAGTGAACATTATGCATGGCTCAGCGAACTGGGATTTATTAATTATAAAACTGTAAGTTTTACTCTAGGTATTATGCCTCATTGCATTTTTGTAATCCTGCATTTTTAAATATTAAAATGTAAAAGTTGATGACGTAATGGAAAGAAATTCGATGTTATATGTTTTCTGCCTTCAGATGATACAAAATGCACTCACATTTAGTATTTCTTAAGTAATACATTACTAAACTAAAAAGGACCTCCTAAGCATTAAGAACACTAAAACGGAAAGCCTGTCAGCAAAACGTTGACCGTCTGGATACATTCAAATTCAAACAAAACTAAAGTGAACGCAACCCTAATGTTAAAGGTCACTGACATCTATGTGATGTATGTCGGCGGCCGATTGTATAATTCGCCAAATCATGATATTCCTAAGCTAACCTATCGTCAAATCATGATAGTCCTTCACCAACCATGATATGGCGAATTATACGATGGGCCGCCAACATATATAATATCAACCTTCCATTTTTAAACCACGCTCACACCACATACAAAAGCTTTAGAAACCTTCTATAAGTTTTCTGAATGCGAATGACTTAAGATTATGTAGGTACCTATAGATTCTTTGAGACATGATAAATGGCCGAAGGAGCGACTTGACGCCTCAGCCATTTGTCTCCCTGTCTGAATACAGAAAGCGGCGAAAAAGTCCCTATATTTACATATTCTACGTACGAGAGCTAGTTTAAATATTCAGCCGCCATATTGGAAGTGATGTAAGTTTAAAGCTAAGTTAACGGTTTTCGATTTTAGTTTATGTTGGTTAAGTTTCAATTTTATATAAGCTTGTTTTGTGTTGCTCAAGCGAACGTTTTGCATGATGAGATTTAAATTAAGTTTTCAGTTTAAGCTCAGCTTGAGATTGAAAGAGAAATCTTAATTCGTGAAAGTGTGTTCGTTTGTTTGCTGCCTCTTTGCCAAACACCTGCCGGTGTGTTCCGACAGCTTCAATTGAGAACCAGTTCTCTTCTAGGCTTTGTGTGCTTACCTTTAGCACACACTGACCACATCATCACTAACCACAGTGAGATTGTGGTCAAACACAGGCCTATTCTATACATAATAAATTAAAAAATACTCCTCTTTTTTTTAATCAGTCAAAAATTATCATTTTTTTTTCCTTAGCAACTAAAGTAAACTAAAACGCCACAAAATTCGGAGTCAATAATACAATTAATTCGCTTTCAATTTATTTTAAGGCCCCTACCATAATTTACGCTACCTACCGAACATAGCCGGAGAAGTTCGTAATTTGACGCCTGTCCATAAATTAATCTGATCACCCAATAAATTTTTACAAGCCCACGCTACCTAAAATACAGCCCTATTAAACAATAGATGCATCTGATAAAGATGGAATACATACGTACTTAAGAATAAATGTAAAGATTCTTTAAGATTAATATCAAATGGGATGAAACATATTATCCTACTAATATTATAAATGCGAAAGTTTGAGAGAATGGATGGATGGATTTTACTATTTCACGTAAAAACCTCAACGGATTTGGATAAAACTTGGCACATAACTAGATCACACCCTGGAATAACATATAGGCGACTTTTTATCCCGGAAAAATATAAGATCCCTCGGAAACGCGGGTGAAACCGCGGCGCGGCAGCTAGTTATGTAATATTTCAATGATATGCAGCTGCATTAGGTAATAAAAAACACACTTGCTGAGCAAATTAAAAATACTAAACCCATAAGTTTGATCACGTGAGTCCGTTCAAATTCGATTTTTCTTCGTTGACCTAACTGTATACTTATTGCATGTGACCACGCCATAGTTTAGCTACTAACGTAGTTAGGGTTGCCCGATAACATAGGTACCAATAATAGAAAACAATTTTCAAAATACAGACAATTTTCAAAAAAGAGTTTTTCGTTATTTCGTACATTTCTGTAAATAATCTGAAAATTACAGCATTTCATACAAAATCAATTTTAAATTTGTTTGAAGTTTCTTAAGTATGCATCAAAGCTAATTTTTCAAAATAAAGCCTGCATACAAGCATACGGCCCATCTGGTAAGCGGTCACCGTAGCCTATCTATGGATGCTTGCAATACGTCAGAGCATCATTTGCGCATTACGGACCCCTCCCCAATGACTGTGAATATGTTTTTCTAAAACACCAATATCACTATGGCAACCCTATACTGTAGTATTTGTGGTGGTATGGCTACTATTGATTTTCCATCAATGTGGAGTAAATGTGTATTTGTCACGCGAAAGTTTCGAGCCCTGTAAGTAAGCGAGTTGTCCCAACTTTAGATGTAGAAAGGGACCAAGTTTTCCTTATCAACCTACCTATAAATCTTACCGACATATTACATCTAATAATGAAGCTCGTTTGTCTTTCCATTTAAACTATTTCGCCCCTCGAGGTTTTTTCGGGATGAAAAGTGGCTAGCAAATATTATATACCCTTGGCTATTTTTTATACGCTTTAGGGGGAAAAATCACATTTCAAAAATATAGAGAGTAAAGAGAGGTATTTATAGAACTGGATGTACGAGTATGTTTATTCTGGCATCACTAATTCACTTTTAATACAAAAGACTGACGATGTAATATTAGTAATTTTCGCCTCCCGGTTTCACCCACGTTCCTGACAGATATCCTGCCCAAATAAAAAATATTCTATACGTATGTTTCCTGCATAATATTCTGTGTAGGAATTCTATATCTTTTGAAAATACAACCCCTAATGGGGTAAAATAAGGGATCGCGAGGATACCGCAAGGCGGAACTACTAAATTAAATTATTTTAATTTTATTTTGTAAGTAAGAAACTCTAGTCAAAGACTAAACCATCTAACATCAAGTGAAATGCAGAAAAAACATTTTATTTATCATCCTAAGTAACTTGAAAAATGTCTTATTTAAAAGGACAGCAGATTTAACGCGCCTTTGCCCCGGGTAGCCGGGAGTCCTCCCTGTAGGACAAATCCAATTGTTACCGGGATTAGCTCCCAAGAGATTGGCCAACTCGTAAAATAGCCAGATTTTCTAACATTAAAATTTGACAGTAAAATGAAAGGCTCTTATCTTTTTGAATTAAATGGAGTTGTAAAGATGGAACAGATTAGCGAGAGCTCAAAAAAGCATCACAAAATGAACCTTAATTTTTTTTTATTAGATTGATATTTTATTTGAAAGATGATTATGAAAGGAGGGAATGCCAATATGACGTATAGAAGTGCTGAATGGAAAAAGAGTACATTGCGCTGATCACAATTGATTGGGAACAGTACAGATAGTTGATGATTTTGAAGATATTCAGTTACTATATTATAAAATGTTATTATAATGATTTAATTGGTAGTGATTAAAAAATTGCTATGATTAATAATGAAACAACTATGATTAATATTATTAAAAAGAAATAGGTATTGTAACGTAACGGATTTTAACCCCCCCCCTTAGTAGTCCGATGCGTTAACCCCCAGCAATAAATTAAACAAAGGTTAATTACTGGCTTAGTTCTTTTACTGAAATATATTATATTATATTTTGTAAGGTTATAAAAATGGTAGTAGGATAATATAAAAATGGTAGTATGCCACAGCTTCTCAGAAGGAGACTAATGTGGGCAACCTGAGATGAATTGCATTACTTATTTTAAATTATATTTAAATTCAAGGGCGCCAAAAGCAGGAACGGCTGCTTTCCCGTAATTAAAGGGTTACATTATTGTAGTAGTTATTTATACGATACGATATTTATAAAGTGATACGAGCCGATACGGCCCCACCGAACACCTACTCGAGGCCAATCTAGGCCCCCACCGAACACCAACTCGAGGCAAAGCTATGCCCCCACCGAACATCTCCTCGAGGCAAAAATAGGCCCCCACCGAACAGCATCTCGAGGTTAAAATAGGCCCCCACCGAACAGCTCCTCGAGGCAAAAATAGGCCCCCACCGAACACCTCCTGGAATGGACACCAATATTGTCGACATTAGGGTGGTGTGTCTACAAGGCCAGAGCATACAGAAGGATGGACACTGGTCACAGATGTCAACCATGTGCTCGGTTCTTGGGCATCCTATTCCCAGGGAAAATTAATAACAATAGGGACAGAAATAAATTGAAATACTCTGCCACAACTGAAGGTTGGGCAGAGCAAACCCTAGAAAGCATCCACGGTCAGTACAACATAAGTTGTCTGCCATGTGCCTGCCTACTTGTCCGGACCTACTCGGACAAAAGTTAATAAACCCTAACCAACTATAATAATTTAAAAAAAACACCATAAATACCTTATGGAGGAAAAGAACCACGCTTAGTAAAGGTGGATCATGTCGACTCCGGAGGGAAAGGAGGTTTAAGATGACCCTGGCTGGCCACGCCACGCGGTTATCATCGGCCGCGTCAGCTAAGACTAATCAGCCGAAATTCTGTAGAAAACCGAATAATAAATGACGAGACACTGATTTAATGATAGAACTAAGCTTCCCAAAGAGAATACTCACAAAAAAGGTTAGGTCATTGACATTCGACCTTTAGATGCGTATACGCCGGGACGCCGGGAGTGAAAAGAAAGAATGTTCCATTGAACTAATGAACTTGACCTAATTACGAAAAGGGTGTACACAACTCGAAGAAGTCCCCTAATCGGTCGAAAAACTCCGAAATACCGGTCAAAAACACTAAGCCAACAAACACTGAACTAATGAAATAAGGACGGGAATACGTCAAAAACACACTGAACTCTAATTTGATAAATGAACATGAAATCTAGCACTTTCCAAAACAATAATTATTACCAAATTTAGTTAAAAAGCGAAGTAAACAATGTAGATTTATTAGGTAATGTGGGAAAAAAAACAAAGCAAATTTAATTAATAAGCTGACAGCCCCATCAGTGTTGCCTCAGTAAGAAAAAAAAATGTTGCCACGGGAATAACTTTACTTTGTACCGCAAGCAAATCGATTAATCGATTTGATAAAATTTAAGTATTTATCGAATTACAAATAATGTTTAATTGAGTATTAATAAAGAAATGAAAAATTGATAATTGGCTACAACTCCATCTACTATAAAAAGGTATAGTCAATTAATAAATTCCAAATTAAACTACGTTCAGAAATATGACAACTAATCGACTGAAAAATCGATAAAACGTAATACATGTAATAAATAATTGAAGACCCGATTTTACTACGTGACACGACCCCCCCTGTCAGAAGAATTTTGCGTAAATAAGCGCAAAATTCAAGCTGGTCCTCCAGCTTGGAGACAACTCAGTACGTACAAGATAAATCGAGGACTGAAGAAAAGTCTAAATAAAATAATAAAGATGAAAACAATATACTTCAAACTCCCTAACGGACACAACGACAACCCAGTTGTGACCGGATAAGAAGAAAGCAAAAGCAAAACAAACCTACGCCAGTAAACACATGCCTCTAGATATCAACCATAAGATGTTGAACAAAAAAAAAAGAAAAAATAAACCTCCACCAACAAACCGAACCCACGAACAACTATGAAAAACAAATATGAAAAATCCGCTAGTTGGAGATTAAATTCTCCCACAACTCGTCGAAACAACAGTACCCACCTACCTAATAAGTAGTAAACCATCCAATAAACCATCAAACCGATTAACCCTAAACTCAAAATATTAAACCCCCCCTAAATATATAATGTACTACATACCACTATTACATAATATTAAACAAAATAATAAATAAAATGATTACAAGAGAGAGAATACTTATATAAAAAAACTGTTATCATAATATAATATAAATAAATATTATTCCTACCAAGTGGTCAGCCTTTGATGAAGAAAGGCTTTTGTAATAAAGAGGTCATCACCCGCCCCTAGTACAATGGCTTATTTATTTTTTATAGGAGTTACCGACCGCTCCTAACCCACAAGGTAGAGGAATAAGATACATATACACACAATATATGTTATAAAATAAGAATACAATAAATAGATATAATACAAGTCACTCTTCTTGTCACCTTGAGATACCTTGCGATAACACACATAAGATACTGTGGTTACGCGACAGTAATCCCACAATGAACAAGGATGAGTTTGGAATTTAAAATTTTGGTGATCATGGTTTAAGGCTTAGATTTTAAGAGGTAACCAACCGCCTCTAAGAAAGGCTTATTTTTTAAGAGGTTATCATCCGCCCCTGTGCGTAAGGCCAAAAAAAGAAACTAAATTTCAATAATGATATAATACTTACACATAATAAGATAATCATACATAAATTAATAACATAAGAATTTAAATAGTTAACCCCCAAAACTACAATACTCTTCACCTATAGAAAACCATACCATAAATATACCAACGCCAGGACAAATGTTCTTCATTCCATAATAAAACCTACAGGTCCGGGCTATTCTATCTTTATGCAAAGCTTGGAAAGCTATACTACATTCCTCCATGTTTAGATAATGTAAGTCAAGTAATGGTAAGGTTAAGTAAGTAAATAAAGTAGGTAAACTTGGTACACACCAGAGCACTTCGCAGTAAGCACCACTAATCAAGCTACAGCTTTAAGAGGTATAAAGAATAAAGTATTATAGTCAAAAAAGAAAATGTTCAAAAATATTTTGGAAAAAAAACTTATTGTTAATTATAATTCAAAAGATATTAACATTACATTGATTTTAAAAGGGCAGAATTAGTGGCTATAACGTGTAGTTGTGGGATGTTTTACTAAACTGCAAAAAGGTCACAGCATAAGAAAGTTGAAATAATTGTCAGAGTTGAAAAAAAACTCAAAAATAATTTTAATTCAAAAATGATAAAAGGAAATTATGCAAAAATAAGCTGTATTAGTAGTAAACGATGTGTGTGTACCGGAGATTTAGTTAAAGTAGTTGAATATGAAGTAATATGTAATAGAATTATTTTTATCACCGCACTGTTTTGCAAATCATCTCAAGTTTTAACAATATGTAGTAGTAAGACACAAATCCGCAAGACTTAAATGCTAAAAACACAGAATCGCAGACAAGACACAGACAACAGATCCGCAGTAGATTTATAAAATAGTAAGATTAAAGTAGTAATTGTAATACAATTTTTGACACATTTAACAATATGACAATCATCTCAGGTTACTCGCCCCACGTTGGGCGCCACTGTAACGTAACGGATTTTAACCCCCCCCTTAGTAGTCCGATGCGTTAACCCCCAGCAATAAATTAAACAAAGGTTAATTACTGGCTTAGTTCTTTTACTGAAATATATTATATTATATTTTGTAAGGTTATAAAAATGGTAGTAGGATAATATAAAAATGGTAGTATGCCACAGCTTCTCAGAAGGAGACTAATGTGGGCAACCTGAGATGAATTGCATTACTTATTTTAAATTATATTTAAATTCAAGGGCGCCAAAAGCAGGAACGGCTGCTTTCCCGTAATTAAAGGGTTACATTATTGTAGTAGTTATTTATACGATACGATATTTATAAAGTGATACGAGCCGATACGGCCCCACCGAACACCTACTCGAGGCCAATCTAGGCCCCCACCGAACACCAACTCGAGGCAAAGCTATGCCCCCACCGAACATCTCCTCGAGGCAAAAATAGGCCCCCACCGAACAGCATCTCGAGGTTAAAATAGGCCCCCACCGAACAGCTCCTCGAGGCAAAAATAGGCCCCCACCGAACACCTCCTGGAATGGACACCAATATTGTCGACATTAGGGTGGTGTGTCTACAAGGCCAGAGCATACAGAAGGATGGACACTGGTCACAGATGTCAACCATGTGCTCGGTTCTTGGGCATCCTATTCCCAGGGAAAATTAATAACAATAGGGACAGAAATAAATTGAAATACTCTGCCACAACTGAAGGTTGGGCAGAGCAAACCCTAGAAAGCATCCACGGTCAGTACAACATAAGTTGTCTGCCATGTGCCTGCCTACTTGTCCGGACCTACTCGGACAAAAGTTAATAAACCCTAACCAACTATAATAATTTAAAAAAAACACCATAAATACCTTATGGAGGAAAAGAACCACGCTTAGTAAAGGTGGATCATGTCGACTCCGGAGGGAAAGGAGGTTTAAGATGACCCTGGCTGGCCACGCCACGCGGTTATCATCGGCCGCGTCAGCTAAGACTAATCAGCCGAAATTCTGTAGAAAACCGAATAATAAATGACGAGACACTGATTTAATGATAGAACTAAGCTTCCCAAAGAGAATACTCACAAAAAAGGTTAGGTCATTGACATTCGACCTTTAGATGCGTATACGCCGGGACGCCGGGAGTGAAAAGAAAGAATGTTCCATTGAACTAATGAACTTGACCTAATTACGAAAAGGGTGTACACAACTCGAAGAAGTCCCCTAATCGGTCGAAAAACTCCGAAATACCGGTCAAAAACACTAAGCCAACAAACACTGAACTAATGAAATAAGGACGGGAATACGTCAAAAACACACTGAACTCTAATTTGATAAATGAACATGAAATCTAGCACTTTCCAAAACAATAATTATTACCAAATTTAGTTAAAAAGCGAAGTAAACAATGTAGATTTATTAGGTAATGTGGGAAAAAAAACAAAGCAAATTTAATTAATAAGCTGACAGCCCCATCAGTGTTGCCTCAGTAAGAAAAAAAAATGTTGCCACGGGAATAACTTTACTTTGTACCGCAAGCAAATCGATTAATCGATTTGATAAAATTTAAGTATTTATCGAATTACAAATAATGTTTAATTGAGTATTAATAAAGAAATGAAAAATTGATAATTGGCTACAACTCCATCTACTATAAAAAGGTATAGTCAATTAATAAATTCCAAATTAAACTACGTTCAGAAATATGACAACTAATCGACTGAAAAATCGATAAAACGTAATACATGTAATAAATAATTGAAGACCCGATTTTACTACGTGACAGTATATTGGCTGAAGAAGAAGCGCTAGATCGTTATTGGACAATAACGATCTAGCGCGTGTCGAAATATCACGTCACCATATAAAAATGTTTGGTACTTATATGTTCTCTTTAAAGAATTTTTAGCAAATTACACTAAGCGAAATAAATAAATTTTGCGAATACAAGTAATTTATGAAATTCGCGCGGTATTTATAGCAGGCGAATGAAAAATACATTTTCTAAAAAGGTTTTCTAAATAATCTCAGATACTTACCTACCTATATACCTAATATTATGATGAGAAAAGATTTGATTGTTTGTTTGCATTGAATAGGCTCCGAAACTACTGAACCGATTTGAAAAATTCTTTCACTAATATAGGAAGCTACATTATTCCCGAAGGTTATAGGCTACTTTTTACCCCGGGAGCGCGAGTGGAGTGAAACGGCGCGGAACAGCTAGTATCAAATAAACTAAACCTTTGCAAAAAGATTGTTTAGCTTGTTTACAATAGATTTAGTTATTACGACTTACGTTACCATACTAAGTATAGAGCGTAACTTGTACCTATATTGTGCGCAGTCCTTTGTGAAAGTTCGCTTTCATGACAACTTAAAGTCAATTTATACTTCACGATACCAGTTTCGCTATGTAATGTCGGCACATCTTAACAAATACGAATTCCGATCGCGACTGTGTAAACTTCCTTTATTGGTTTTCACTTTGGAATTTTCTAATACCTAACTCTTTTATGAGTTATACTTTACTGCTCTCAGAGTATATTTTTGTATATAATTTAGAAAGGCGATGTCTATTGGACAGACAGTTAATGGATCCTTTTTGTTATTTTAATCACGTCTCGCCAAACGAAAGCGAGTCCTCTTAAATTAATTGGATTTTATGGGATCACTCACAATTTCTGTTAACGTTCGTTTTGAAAAGTCATTTAAAATAAATTGAGCATCAAAAACTAGAACAAACTTACTACAGAAAAATAATATTTTAGATACTGTAATCGAGTCAAAATACTATTTAGTAATAGTTAAGGTACCTTAAATATAAATTTTAATATGGGTAGTATTTGAAATATGTATTTTTACAATCAGAAAATAATAAATGTAGTTACTGATATGATTAAGAGGATGCTTTTAATCTATAATTAAATGAAAAATTCAAATATTTAAAAAACTACCTATTCCTCGTAATAATATTCTCTAGTTTAACAAATATTTTTTACAAATCTCTTGCAACAAAGAATGCAGAGGAAACCTTCATTTAGAATCATCATTTCTCATATCGTCGCCTTAAACGCGATCTTTTCCAGATGACAAGGGTGCGGACCCCAAATGACATTGGTAATGACACCCTAATTTTAAGGCAAAGCAGTCTACTCAGTCTGGATTAGTTATAGACCACTGGTTTTCTCATATATTATCATATACAAAATACACTGTTCATTACAAGAGTAAGTATTTTCGGGGAGTTAGCAACCCTAACATTTTCAAACACGATAGTAGATGTCACAACCATTCAAACCAATCCATGCTTCTCCCGTCAAACAAAACAAGGCATTTAATTTGCAAACACCATTAAAATTATTGGATTACAAATTTAGAATGGGAATTGTCCCGTAGAAATTTGCAAATTTTGTAGTGATTAATCATGCTCCATAGGCTCTTGACAATAGGGGTGGGGCGGTGTCGAGGACGAAATATCGATAATTCAATCGGCCACGTGGCCATCACAAGGCTATTAGTTAATAGTGGACTGCCTTTGGCGGCGAGCGTTGCGATGACAGCGTTATTGATAGGCCTTGTTTTCATTACCCTCGGATGAAGGTTGCTGGCACTTGTTTTTATTATTTACTGGTTGAGAGGAAAATAGGTTATTGAAAATATAAATACCGGTGGAGTAATTATATTTTTTGATTATTAGTTTGATAAAAATATACAGTACATTTTATTTTATTTGACTAATTACGGTTGCATATTGAGAGTATAAATTAGTTAAAAACAAAAAAAAAAGTGCCATGTGAGTAATTCTATACTTTACATGCATTTTAATTACTTTTCAATAGTATTTCCGAACAAAGTGTGGATACCTAATCTGTAAGAAAAGACCGAATATGTGCAAAAAAAAAGATATGTATATCTAATAAGAAATATAATATTTAATTATTATGTATGTATTATTATGCAGACACTAATTAAGTGGAATGATGATGAATCTTAATACTTTAAAGTTTAACATCAAATCGATTTGTAGTAATAAAAATGTGACATAAAAATAATATCAAGCAATAATAAATCTTAGGGGTATATTTATTACCACTCAATATGGTAGGTATAACTACGGACATTATTAGCTCTCCAAAAGCGATGGGCAAGTAATTAATATCGATAAGATGACCATGACATCTCTACTCATGCCACCGTATATTTGTGCGTAACACCAACCGTATTGATTTTATGTGCGCGCGCACGTTAACCCCTCCTACAGAGGGTGGGGGCAAAAAAGGAACAAGGGTGAAGCGACGATTTGAATCGAACCTTTTTATGGAGGGCGCTACAATCCCTTAGGTTAACACTGACGTGTCAGCCACTGAGAGTTTGTGTAAACTTTTGTAAAAGTGGTTTTTACTCGTGTGGGTATTTTAAAAAAATAGAGCTGTTAATGTGCCGATTTTTTTCCTTGTTATTTTAAAAATAATATTGAATAAGATTTTTACGTCAGAACTCATTGAAAAAATTAAATCAAGATTGTAGGATAAGAAAGTAAATATCGTCACTTTTTATTAATTTCTGAGATTCTAAGAACATCTTTTAAATTAATCGATAATACAGGTCAGTTAAAGGCCAGCCCTATTGATATCAGTAACAAGTGTCTGGCAATGCATTAGAATATTAAACTTATATAATGTTATTCCTTTGATCTCAAAAGATCCTTTAAGAGTAGCTGAATACTGGAAATACCTAGTATCAGATAATAATGTAATTTTCATGAGATACCTCGCTTTGCCATTGCCTAAGCTGACTGAAAACTCGGCACCCGACCGGCGACTCTAAATAATTCTAACAGTCCCAACCCTATAGGTATTATCAATTTCATATTTCATCATCTTCGTATAGAATAAGATTTAATGGAAATGCTATCTACTGAAGCTGTAATTACGTGCTACAATGTAATAATACGGTTTTGGGAAGGAGATAAATAATATTTTCTCTGTGTAAAGGAACACGTAGCCTCTTAATAAGTATGTATAGTATTGTCTTGTTTGGCCCCTTATTTATCTAAACACGCTACGCACACAAAGTATCTGTTATTCGTATAGAGAATTATAGAAATAAGGTTCTTATAGTATTAAACATAAGGCCCTAGATCACTGTCAAAGGTTTTGGGATAGAGATCTTAAGAATAAATAATAATGCCTAAAAAAGCTTAAAGACCAAAACTATTCCGTGTTATCTATACTAATACCTAATAAAGCTGAAGAGTTTGTGTTTGTTTGTTTGAACGCACTAATCTCCGAAGTTACTGGTCCGATTTGAAATATTCTTTCACTAATATGAAACTAAATTATCAAAGGTTAGGCTATTTATTATCCCGGCAACGGGAGTGAAACCGCGGGGAGCAGCTAGTTATCTATATAATGTATAAAAATATCTAAAATAAACGATCTTCTAAATGCTCCATGCTCCTTCAACTAAAGTATAGTTATGAAATGTATTGTTTTCACATCCAAGTAGTAATTTGGATTTCAAGGTAAAGTAAGTAAGCTTAATTTATACTTTCATACCTTACAATGCCTAATATAAAATATTCCCAACAACCAATCATCAATGAAAAATTTGCTTTACAATTAATACGTTCAATTTAAAACGACGTGAATGGAATTTCTAAATAATAAATGATAGTAGCGATCCATCAGCGAGGCATGACCGTAAAACATTGCCTTTATTGGCAGTTTCATAAACCTTCATTGGCAGTATTGCAACAACCGCAGCGAACCGATCAAACCCTAGGCTTTGTGTAAAACCTAAATTTATTGCGTAAAAGAACGACTGATTGCTGCACGCTACAATATATTGCTACATCGTAATTGAATAGCTTTTTCCTGTATAAACGAGCGTTAGATATTATTATACCTAGATATACTTAATAATTTCAATTGTACCTATATAGGTATATACTCGTACAATGTACGTACAGTAAGCGTACATATTGTTCCCCAAGTGGATAATATTAACTTTTATGTGTGCCTACGGCAATTTATTGAAATTGGAGTCGTGTTTTATTATGATCCTCCTTTTATTACATTTTTGACTACACAGCACTTAATAAAAGAGGCTCAAAGATCACCTTAATACTGAAAGTGTTAGACACAAAGACAGTGCTAAAATCATATTTGTTTTTACGGTTCGATAACCAACGGAATCCTATTACTAAGCCTCCGCTATTCGTCCGTCCGTCTGTCAGCGGACTAGGTAGATAGACAGTTGAAATTTTCACAGAATGTGTATTTTTGTTGCCGCCATACAAGAAATAATGAAAATAAAATAATGTATGCAACCCTTCGTGTGCCTTGGCCATTTGCCACTTTGATGGCTGATTTTTATTTAATACTAGTGTCCCACCCCGGCTTTGTACGGGTGCAATTTGCATACACAAACCTTCCTCATTTGTCAATCTTTCTATTCAAAAATCCGTTGCGTGGTTTAAAAGGAGTAAGTTGAGAAACAAATAGAGACAGAGACTTCTTGTTAACTAAATATACTTCAGGAACTAAATATACAAACAGAAACTTATATTTTCCTATAAATTGATTATTTTATTTTCCGTAGTAACAGTTCAGTTTTTGGCGTCTACTTACTCTAATGGGTTCTAATTTGCTCAAAGCTGAATAATAATAAGTTTAAGGTCAGTCGTGAAATTTAATCTCTAGCTACAAAATACATTGTTCACTTCAAGTACTAATTAATGCTTCGAAGGCAAATTATTATTGCTCAGGGTTCGTTACAACAGAAATTTCAAATTCAATATTAATTTAGAAGTGTTGAAACAGTTTTAGGTAGTATAGATATCCAGCTTTCCCTGAACTGCTTTATCAAGTTTTCAGCGTTGATTGCCTAAAATATGATATAACTTTAGAATTTCTCAAATTGGCTTTCAGTTTTCTAAGATATAATAAGCCCTAAACTTTGTAATCAGGAGAAAGCTGATTTTACAGATCTCTTGTTGATTTTATAGATTTGATTCAAGAATATATAAACTTCTAACATCAATAGCTCATTTGTAGTCACTAACAAGAGAGCCTCCCTTTACAATGGCAATTATGGCAATAGACAACGCGAGCCACAGAGTAATTAATTATGTCTGAATGTTACTTCTCGACCTTGCAGGATTCTTCTAAAACAATATTATTTGATTCGCCCTTGAAAGCCAGCTTTCTTGGCATTGTAATCGGGGACAAATTGGCAATACCTCTGGTATTACTAACCAGCCATTTTTCGTTCTTTTCTGTTTAATTTCTCTCTATGTATGAACTATCTATACTCAATACTCAATAATTTGTTGCATCATATGTACATACATAATTATGTGAAAGGTGTTAGGGTTAGTAGGTTCGTAGTAGTAAGCTAGTAAGTAACATATGACCCTGATTGGGTATGGCAATCTATTTAGTTATAATAGTACTATAGGTAGGAGAGCGCCGATCTATTTTAGTGAGAAAAACTCATTCAAATTATAAAAGCATTTTTCGATTAAAAAAATTAATAAACGGTTAGTGAATATGGAATCTTTTTCCTCTGATTTTATATCACTCGGTAGTTTGTTATATATTTTGACGGCCATTGCGTTTGGCCCGGATCTACTTTACATTATATTACGTATGTAGGTTCCAAGAGCTGGGACCTACCTACCGCTTACGGTGGCGAACCCCACAAGGCAAGCCTGTAGAGGGGCCTGCGCAGGCTAGGGCCCAGCTGACAAACGCTACCTCCACTATAAGGCCAGTCCAACGCTGAGTTACAAACAAATGGTATGATTCGCAAAACTCATTTACCCAAACAAATATTCATGTGGGACTTAATTAAAACTGTTATGAATCAATTTTCTATTCTGTTAGTACGTCGAACGTGTCCTTTACCGGGAACATTATAATTTGATTACATTTACTCGGTACGTTTAATTAAATAGAAGTTTGTTTTACTTTGAGACATGACAGAACTTTAAAAGCTAATTATAAATTTATCAGAATCTGAAGATAAATATATTAGATAAATTACATAATTTAATTTTAAATGAATAATCGATTGCTCTGCAAAGATTCTGTTCAAATACAAAGAAAGAGCAAGTAAGTGAACCATAGTAACCAGTTTTTTTTCATAGTAACTAGTATGGTAGAAAAAGAAGTAACATACAGGCTCATTTACAATTCACCTGCAGTCCATTAGGAGATTGAAGTTCTAATCAAAATTAACAACGGTTACTATGGGACCTACTCTGAAAACATAGACGAAAAGAAACTACCGAGCGAGGTTGACATTTTGTATGAAAAGTAAAAAAATATAACCCTGTAAGTATATTAACAATTTCTATTTCCCATTCTCTTCTAACGTCTTTATGTACAGGTGAGACTGTTTATCAAGCCGTATGATTAGTAAAGACCAGTATATAAACACTCATGCTGCTCCCAGTATATAAATCTACAAGACAAAGATTAATTTAAGCTGTGTGTCGTATGTCTTGTGACGTAACAAAGGCGAGATGAGAATAGCTCCTCGAGAGTGAAGTCTCTTTATCATGGCTGCAGCCGCTTGCTAGCGAGACTTCCCTGAGGTGTGAGCTATATACCTAATTAAAATTATCTTGTGTTTTAGTATGGAAATATTCGTGTGTACGAGTATGACGTAGCAGTTTATGTCAAATTAATTAGTTTTAGTATTCTTATTTAAATTTATATCCAAACAAAAATAAAGATACATTTATTAGACTCCACATTAATATGTAGACAGGATGTGATGTCAGTTGTTGGTTTCCTGTGACAAAAGTATCATGTTCAAAGTCAAAGTCAAAGCCATTTATTCAATTTAGGCCCCAGGTGGGCACTTATGAAGGTCAAAACAGAATTTACCACCGGTTTGGAACACGGCCTTTAACTGAGAATTTATAATTTTCATCAATTGTTATTTCATATTATAATCTATGTGGTAAATTTGATTACGATTGGTTGTGCCTTTGATACGACAAGCGGTAACGATGAATCTAACTTTCCCATATATTAGTTAGTAAATACAGCTCGAATATGAATATCCATATGCAAAAGACTTCATACTAAAATCATTTAAACTGCAAATAGTAAAAGTAAACTGAAAACAAATCGCTTTATCACTCGTACTGCGTAGTAAATGGGTATGAAAACAGATTATGTATGTGTATGGAGGTAAATGGTTCCGGAGCACCAGTGGACGGGGGAAATTGCCAATTTCTCTGGCAACGAGAACGTCCGAACAACACCGAACAGAAATATGTATATTTACAGTTTAAAATATAGTAACGAAGTTGATTGCCGCACCAAAACTGGTCCACTGAAAGGGTAATTAATTTATTTTATAAATACAGTGCAATTTAAAAGGATTTTATAGTGTTTAATTTCAATTATAATTTGTTACAGTGCATATTAAACTAGTTAAAAACAATTTGTTGTTTCTCCGGTGTTATGTTATGAGTGCCTAGCTTTTACATTTCCATAATGTTGATGATTTTATATTATGGGATTTTTTGTTTAATTTATTCTGAGTTATTAAAAATATATGTTTGATTAAATTACCTATACACTATATAATAGTGCATGAAATATAGTAAATACTATTTAACTCCATAAACCAAACACGTCTCAAATATACGTTTATATTAAGTCATAAATCTTGAATATGGACTCATACATTCCTACGCATGAGTCCGCATGAGTCTGCATAGACTGCACTGCAGATACTGGCTACCTTTTGGCACGTGAGGGGTATATAGAGCTGGCAACACCACTAAGTCCTATATAATAAACATTTTCTTTATGTAGGTCACATTGTTATTACTTAAATTATGTTTTGGAGGTCAAGAAGAGCTGCATTGCGGACTTTGTGAGCTCATTGGCACACAAGGTTGTTTTTGTTATGCTGTAACTGTTTTTGTGTAGCTAGTTCTATAATTGACCAGCTGTTTTCGGCGGTTTCACCCGCATTCCAGAGGTAAAAAAGTTCCATAGCTCTCGGGGATAAAGTAGCTTCTTATTAGTGTTTTCTTTTTTTAAACGAAGGTATATATTTAAACTCTTGAATCAATTAGTTTCTGTAGGTACTTATTATGAAAAGAAAACATGTTTTCCTTTACTCTTCCGTAAATCCCACATCAAAATAGAAGTATTCATGTCAAGCAGGTTAAGTTATTTTGGGTATTAGTTTATAAGGAAAGTGAAACACTATTGAAAATTCTTCACGCGAAAAAGAAATGGTAATAACATGGAACCTGTTATTCATATTATTCTGAGTGACTGGCATTTGGCGAGGGGTGTTTGGCTACATGAGAATTTCCAAGAAAAATATATGGCTTGTCTTACACGAAAACTATGGATGTATATAGTTGAATGAATTGGAATTAACAGTGCGAAAAAAACACTCAAACTTTCTACATAATATGTTTTGTGAATAAACACTAAATGGCCCTGATTCTGTTGATTACAAACTAAACAAACTTAATCTCACTATATTTCTTTCTAATAAGAAAGGTATGCAAGATATTTTAGTCCTGTCAGATTATTCCGATCACTTATTTCGACGTGAATTCAAGCGCGATCTTTATTGGTCACGACTATTTACCCGTAACTATATTACGACAGCATGGACTAAACTGACAGCATTAAAAATGTTCTGTCTTTTTTCAATAAGAGTAACATAAAAGAGAGGTGACTTACCTAATATTACTTAAAATCGTAAACAACAGAATCGGCACCATTGTCTACCAAAGTACTTCTGCATGCTCCATATTTAATAGTATATAATAATTACTCTATTCTCTAATCTAATCTAAACATCATGAGTATTCTCTGAACATGTACTAGGAACGTATAATTCTATAGCAGTCTCAGTCAGTCTCGAATACTCTGAACAACAGCTACGAACTACCTCTACGGCACTGTCAAAGTGCTACGAGCGTGCTACGAATCTAAACAATTAATAAATTAGCTACGTTTTTACCTGCTACGAAAAAGGAAAATTGCGTTTTAGCGACTGCTACGGCAGCTTCCTACGGTTTTATCGAATTAAGAATAGGTAGGTACATTGAAAATGTTTAGATGCTATTTATTTACGTGAATTGTATTGGACGTTACATAGTACTTGCATATCATACAATTTTTTAATAACCTTTTAAGCTTCTAATATCCTGGTACTTGCAGTTACTAAATACATTTTCATGTGTATTTTTTTTATTTTAATCCGAGAATATTTTCTTCCAACAACATTTTTTTATGATGAATTTGATTAGTAACAAAAATATAAAATATACAATCATTTTTAAGTTCGAAAATACAGGGGGAGGATTTAGGCTTCTCGTCCCACGTGATGAGATTAATTTAGCCCGAAAAAGAAAGGGCTGTAATTGGTAAGGGTTTTAACTCTATATTTTTTTTTAAATATATATTAAAGTTTACTACAATATTTACAAAGTATATAAGTCGGGTATATTAAAGTTAGTGTTAGGATCTTTGACCCACTTTAACATTAAGTAATATTAGCAACGACGACGAAATTTTATGGTTGAGGCAATAAAGTCCTAATTTATTTTCTTAGTAACATTAATTAGTAGGTACTTTAGAATTTAAACGTTTAATAAATTAAGCTAACATTATATTTCGTACGCATGATTATGAGTACTTAAATAGTTACTTCAAAGCACTTGAGGCCTTATTTCAATTATAATCAGTTCTGAAGTGATGCGCTTTCATACATTTCAGCAATTGATTTTTTTTATACATTTATTAATAATTAATTAAATTTAGACTTGAATTGTACTAAATAATAGAATACAGAGGCTTATTACTTACACTAAATTGTATTTATTGTAACCATTAATATTATATATATTATTTTAAAGAAAAATATAATAATCAACCGATTACAAAAGGCAGTATTAAATAATTTAGTTTTATGTGAGAAACATAAATAATATTAAACCTTATATCTCATGATAAAGAACTCAATCTAACAACAAACAAGTTAACACAACAAACCAGTATCTAGCTGCAGAGTAAACAGTAAGTAAACTCTGCACACAGCATTGGTTACACACTCGATGATACGCGTGTAGATGACACTTTGACACATGCATGATGGCGGTTGCCGCGTCATTCAACGAAAGTAGCGCTTGTTATGCCGCAGAGTTTTTTCTACCTTGTTTGTTTAGGATATCAATTTTGTGTTCCTGATTTACAGTAACAAATATTTTGACAATACCGACTCATAGTAAAATTAAAATAATAAGTTTTATGTTGCATAAAAAATCGTCACATATAATAGAGCAAATTCTGTTGCAAATCGCTTTATATTTGTTTTAATCATGTTCAAAGTCACGTGGTATTTTTAACTTTTAATATCTATACTAATATTATAAAGAGGAAAGATTGTTTGTTTGTTTGCATTGAATAGGCTCCGAAACTACTGAACCGATTTAAAAAAATCTTTCACTATTAGGAAGCTACATTATTAGGAAACGCGAGTGAAACCGCGCGAAAAAGCTAGTATTTTATAAAATTTAGACTTGCTACCACAGAATAAATGTGGTAAACAATCACCACCACTGCTTATGTGTTCAAGTTTGTGGATGCGTCTCATAATAAAATATATAGAAAAATATATAGTGAAACTCAATTTATTGTAAGGTAAAATTAGCACCGATATGACTGAAATTTTAAACCCATATTCTGACGAACTAAAATCTAAAATTTTAATTGACATAGGTACATCAATTAAAAGTAATCGATGTACATTTCTCTCATGTCGGACGGACGCCATATGTGATCCTTATACATTAATCTGGTGGATTCCGCTTGTTAAACCCCAATTTTACATTGGATCTGACATTCGTCCACGTTTGGAACACTGGAGGTTGGTGGTGAATGTTATTATCGGTATTCGACTTTCGGGTCACGTACGAAGTTGCGCTACTGCGACTAGAGACCTACTTTTGATGCGGCGTGACTGTGGCGTGACCTCCCTTATTCTATGCATAATTTAATGGTGAACACTTGAAATAATACATTATACTTATTTGATGTATGTAAAATCGATATTTTTGCAATAATTATTGTTTTTATTTTAATGATTAATAAATATTTAATTCGTAATAAAGAAAATACGACCAATGTATAAAAATAACTCATGGTATAAGAATAATAAAAATACGATCCATATCATCAGCAAGTATAATTAATTAGCAGGCTGGTAGCATTTCCTGTTGGGTTTCTTTTATAGTTTTGAAATTGAATTAATATTGATTTGAAAGTGAGTTTTTTACTTTTCCACGCCTAAATGACCTAACTATATATAATATTGATAAGGACAAAGGCTATTACCCGGAAACGCGGGTGAAACCGCAGGGCTAAAGCTAGTACCTATTAAACATTCTCATTTTTAGCAAAATATTATACGTTTACTCAAAATAAATATTCCACAAAATCACTTTTGCTAATAAAGGTAGGTTTATTACAGTATCAAAATCATACGTATAACGTAGCGTGACATGTATACTGTTATTTACATGTGTGCTTGTTAGCTTCAGAGGCGGTTTACGGTACGTTGTTGACACACACGTGAGCAACAGTAAGTGTTTGTTGAGTTACACACCGAATAATTGGATCATGTAATTATATTTAACATGTACGAATTCAATTATTGGTTGGTACAGTCTAATTAATTCAGAGAATACGAAAAAGGAGGATGTTAATTTGTACTTTGTTGTCGACTTCTTATTCATGTATATTAATTATCTTTATAATTGATACATTTTATTCATATCAACATAGCTATTATTATGTTTTTTTTTTCATAAATATTTCTTACTTTATCATTAACAATATTTGCAATTATTTACAACAAATATACAAACTACATATAAAAAAAATTCGAGGCAAAAAGCAAAAATAAAATAATTGTGTTATGATTCTATAGGACGTAGGTAATTGGAGGAATGTAGGATTTCTGGTTTTTCTATCTTCTTTAACACAGAATACAATATGGTATAACGACATGCTGTGATAAATGAATCCAAGACTCTAAAAGGCATCTGTTATTACATGTATAATTATATTTTTTTCTCTTTTATACTAATAACGAATGAGTACAATATTTCCTGAAAATTAGACTACTCATTGAAAAGTAACCCTGTATACAGGTAATTTTTTTTATGTGTGCGTTCTGTGCGTGGTAGGCCAAATCCTAAAGTATAGAGAATAACAAACAATGCTGAATGGAGTCTCGATGCCGATTTTGATAAAGGCAAAAAAAAATATTTGCCTTGATAAGTTAACCCTGTATATACAACGTGTTGTTATTGATATCCCATAACTCTAAGGTTATATTCTGTAGGTAAAAATAATACTAAAACTCCAAGAATAGGTGGTCCAAAAATGCATAGTTTCGGAGATATCATCAATCATAATAAAATTAGGTCAAAAATAGTCACCAGTATGACGAATCATTACTTTTGCGAGGTCGCCAAACTTCGCAGCAGTTTAGTAAAATAAATAGTGAAATAAAAAAATAGACCCTCGATGTGTCTAGGTATCTAAGTTTCATTGATAAATACGAGTAATTCATTCATATTTAAAGGTGTTTTACATTAATAATCGTGACTTTGTCGAATTATTTTGTATGAAAAATGTCAAAAAAAAAGGATATTTGAAACATAATTCATATGCCACTTGATTCTTTGATATGGTCTCAGTCATACCCTAGAGTTATGGGATATAAAAAAAACAGATTGTATAACCTAGTACATATAACGTTTTACCAAAAATCAGCAACAATTTGATTACATCAGACGGCATAACTTCAGAAGCGCATACGTTAATTGGTACACGAAGGGTCCCAGACAGGAGCACTTTCGTCTCATTAACGTCACTGCAACGTTAGATTATATTACACCCGTGTGTACGGGGCATTAGATGTGACGATATTACACTCATAGGTTATATCTGCAAAGTGGTTAGTCTCCAGTTGAACAAAGTTAAAAGGTTAGAGTTGTTTTATACTGTTAAGGTAACCTTTGTACTATTCACTGAGGAATATACTAAGTATTGATAAATAAGTTTGCAATAACTAATGTAGCATGTTTTTTTAAAATTAGGGCATGAGAACGTAAATCAATCAAATAGGAAAATTTATATTGAAATACATATTAATAAACTGACCATAAAAAGCGTTTCCATAAAAATCCCATCCTATTGGGCGTCGGCCATCTAACAGCGGAGGTCACTGATAGCTAGCTAGTTAACTTTGTTTTTCCACATTAAATTTTCAAAATAAGTTCCCAGAAACAAAAGCGTTTAAATGCAGTCACTCGGTTGTCAGGATAAATGTAAAATAGTCATAGCTTAAAATTTTAAAGGCACCCTTTTCCAGTGAGTCCAATAAAATTTTAATTATATATGACTCACTTTTGTAAAAGCTATAGCCCGGTCAGCTGATTCATACACCCGATGCTAGGGGAAACACCATGATCAATACCGTCGCGTCGTCTAGACTAATATAATGAATCAATGTTTGGACGACAATATTATTAATTTATGTGCATTCTACGTCAGATACACACTCCAATTTAATAAAGCTTGCACCCTGTTGCGGAATAATATGAAGCAACAATTTAGGTTCTTGTTTCGACATTGTTAAGGTGGTTTTCATTAAGTTTGCAATTCAACTGCATTTGAGACATCTGCGATATTGCAAGTAGAGAGGTTGCGCACGCAATAAGGAACATGCATTACCTACTGTCCTTTGAGTTATGGCATAATAGTACGCATCGGGTGCACAATATTGTTCTTTATTATCATTTGAGGATACATAGACTGCATTTAAAGCGTATATTTAATGGGCAACGTAATAAATGACATCGGTGGTGATTCTATCATTCACAAACTAAATTAATTTGGTTTCACTGTATCTATTTCTAAATAAAACATAAGAAAAGGATGTAGTCCCTAAGAAATATATATTTGTGAATTTAGTTACCAGTAAAATCGGTCATGTGTATTTATTTACCCGTTAATTACTAGGCCTAGACTAATTTGTAATTTTTAAATATGTTCTATCCTACTTCAATAATGTTTGTAAGAAAGAGAAGCGAAGAATATTAATTTTATGCCAATTGAAACTAAATCAGCACCACACCAACAGTGCATGAAATAAAATAAAATGTATTTATTTATAGAAATTAAATCTACGGATTATGTGAGTGCTTCCCATTATTACAATTGAAGGAAAATAAAATCAGCTCCACTGGTTTGGAAAAGTGTTTCACTTTGCAAGATGTGACACTCTTACAAAAGTTTTATTCTTGCTGACTGAAGCTTTTAAACAGCTTTTGCTACTTTACTTAAAAACTAGCCCCGGCTTTATCCGCATGCTCAAGATAATAAGTCCTTCGGAATAATGTGACTTCCTTAGTGACAGAATTTTCTGAATCAGGGTAGTTACCCGACATGTTAGACCTTTCTATAATAAATTAAGGTTTAAAGGCAAGCTTTTTTTCTATTCAGCTCCATAATATTGTATTATCATCGGATTCAAGTACCTACATTATGTGTACCAAATTTCAGATCAATTGAACACCGGGAAGTGGGATAAATTTCTTTTTTAAAAACAAAAGAGTTTTCAATCCTTTTTGAGTTCCTCTGCTAAAACAAACCTTCACATCCGATAAAACTTTAGTGGGAATCCAAAAAGATGGTAAATTCGAATCGGATGTCTAATCAGGGTATCGTCTGACTCAAAGTAAACCTCACAGGATCCTGCTCAAAGCTCCACTATTATCCTATTCCATTCCATCCTATCCTACAATCCTATATCGTAGTCTTCGCTTTAGCTAAAGGATTAACTTTTTGTGAGCTACTTTTAGACCAAAGATCCAGTGCTTATTTTATTAGGTTCTCTTTTATTTGATTAAAAATAGACCGTACTCATTTCTATTTTATGTACATGCTACAGGAAATATACGTACTTATTTTTTTATTATTTAGTACTATCAATACATTACAAAATAAATAATCACATTAGCATTGTACTGGTAGGCACATACAACAGGTTTTTGAATTTTGTTCTGCCTTTGAAATTTGTTTATTATAAATTGACAAATACGAATACATACATACTAAACTAACCTCTCCTCTTTCCCGGTTGAAAAATACTAAGATAATATAAATCGAACATTGGTTAAAAAGCTCATGTCAATATAAAACGTGCAAAATTCAGAACTTTTGTGGCGCAATATATCAGCATGTCAACGTACATAAGTCTACAATATGTCAGCCTAATTTGCTTTGACCCAGTAGGTCTAGGCACTTACGTGCTTTCCGGTACTTTTTCGTGAATACAAAAATAAATCTTTAACGCAATGTGCCATTAGGTAAATCCATTTACGTCCAGTGTTTGCTTGTAACTTAAACTTACAATAAACTGTTATTAGAGATTAAACAGTAACCATTTAAAAACACGTATTTTACTTCATACTAAATTATTTTACCCGTCAATATTAACCTGGCGCTATCCTTACTTGTTATTATATTAATTATAATAATAAGCTGTAGAGTTTGTTTGTTTATTTCAGCCCCTAACCCCTCTAAGCGGTAAAAGCAATAAAGGGTAAAACCTAAAATGTTAGGTGTTATTCTTTAGATCCTATAATTACTATTAATACTAGCTGTTCCCCTGTTCCCTCACTTTCCTGGGATAAAAAGTAGCCTACAACTTTCGGGGATAATGTAACTTCCTATTAGTGAAAGAATTTTAGAATCCAACTGATAGTTCCAGCGCTTCAAACAAACAAACAAAGTCTTCAGCTTAAGGAACTAATTTTGTTTCATCGTTCATCATTTTATTTCTTGGTGTTTCTGTAAAGCTGTGTTTTGGTTTACAACATTTCATCATCGAAGGGTCCATATTGACACGATCTAAAGAAATAAAATTGTAGGTACATACTGAAAAGATACGATTTACTTCATATTTATAAGCCAAATAAAATCTAATAAATTGTCACAGCGTGTCGAGGCGAATTGTGCTATAGGTAATACCAATATATTACTTTGAAATGTAATTTATGGAGATATTTGTCGAAATATACAAATTTCTTTACATCTGTATATGTAGCTAATACAATATTCGTATCAGAATATAATATAAGGCAGTAACTTGGAGCAAAGATGGAGGAAAGTCAAATAATGGAGGGATTTATTTAACGTGTAATCATTCCGAGCGGTTTCGACGAGCTATCGCTTTCTACTGGTAACAATCATCGTTTGTTACATATGTAGCTTCTTCACTATGTTATGTTTATTACCGAAAGTAGTCACTATATTATAGGTACAATACTAAAATACAATACTCAAATACCTAATTGACATACTTTTTGGAAACCTTATATGTCACCGTACCATTGTGAACGCCGTTAGTTCACAAAGTATCTAGCGAATTTGCAAACTGGCGATAAACTGTGAACTGTACTATACCGCTCACAATATGACGTATCATTTACGATAGTTCACAATATATCCGCTCACAATGATACGGTGTAATATATAAAACATTTTTTTCTGTTTAGGCCCTAATAAGGCTCTATGAATGTTACATTTTTTTATTTACCCTTGATGGTAAGCGGTAACTGTAGCCTTTAAACTCAACCAATAACCGGGGCACAGACTGTGCCCCGGTTATATGCCACTATCTATAATCACTATAATTAAATACTTACCAGTACAGTATGACACGACTTAGATGTAGCATCGGCAAATCGTTTTCGAACACTTCACATCCGATTTACACAACTAATAAAAATAATTCATTATCGCGCCATTCAACGTTCAACAAGATCATTTTCGCCGATCATTTTTTAACACATGAGTAATTTTACGAATTTTGCCGATGCTTCATCTAAGTTGTGTCATACTATACCTGCCTACCTACATCAGTTATTGAGGTCTATTTTACTGAATGCCGACTCAAATTTCCTGATTGGTTAATAACAGTACAACAATGCCAAATAACAACACAGCGCCAATCACAAATAGAGGCAATCAAACAAAATGCAAAAAGAAATTTGCAATTCAAATTATTGTCACCGTTTAAGCTCGCGTTCTGAAAAAAAAATGTATGAACTCTCCGATTGGCGCAAACACATTAAAACGCAATAGGTTGCAAGCAATTAGCGCTGGGCGATGTCGGACGGGACTCGAACTATACTCGCTTAAAATCGAACAAAATGCCTCGATGCAATTTCCGAACGATCGCTGTGAAAACTCTGTACCTCCTATAAGTATGGGTAACGCAACTCGCAGTCTGCGGGCGGTGTTATGATATTTGTGAGGCGAAAATATTGCGCGGTTGGTTTGTTATTTTATTTTGTAAAGGAGAAAGTTTAGGCTCTGATAAGGCACTTATGGATCTTTTTTTTTTTTGGTCTTTGAGTCGCATTTCGACTATGTCAGCCCTATTGGCAACATAAATATACATCACATCAACAAAAAATAAAAATAAAATCAATTAAGTATCATTCACAACAATATCAAATAACATCTTATATAAAGCCCTTGCATCACTCATGGGTGCAGCTAGGATGCCCTGAAACACACCGATATTTAATGGATTTATGCCATATTCATTCGCCAACCTTATTCTTATAGACTCGCTCCGAACACACTCCACCAGCAAATGATAAACATCCTCTGGAACTCCGCAGGCTGAACAATTGGGCGAGACTGCCCGCCTCATCAGATGCTTGAACTTACCGAGAGGCATGTGTCCCGATCTTACAATTGACTCTACCACCGGAATATACCTCAAGAAAGGTATTTTTATAATGTGGATTGTATTAGAATTAGCTTTAATAAATATGCGAAGCGTAATTTCTATTTATTCGTGCAGCGGTTCGTATATTCATGTATGCTTATTTTCATTCATCGTGTTGTATTTTTATTTTTTAGGGTTCCCTACCCGAAGGGTCTAAACGGAGCCCTATTTCTGTCACTCACGTGTCCGTCTGTCCGTCGTCTGTTACACAGGTTTACAGCCAAACGGTTGGAGGATCAGGAAAAATCAGAATTATGTATTGTATAGGTATTGTGAAAAAACCCAGATAAAATTTTCTGCGATGAATGTGAACCATTTTCTTACTATTCTCGATTAAAAACCAATGAATGCCCTCCAACGTGTCTTATGCACAAACATGCAATATAAAACATATGACCGCAAAAAATGTCCTCCACCCTACTGGTATAAGCCGACTGATTGAAAACGCCAATCACCCACGACCCGCTGTTGTACTGATTGGATGCTCCGCGATATTGCAGCGTAGTCAATAAAAATATCTTGGCAATATTTTTGTACGACATGTACAACATATATATCATTTTTTAAATGTCGTAGATTGTATACGAAAGGACTCAATTCCCATTAGAAGAATTTAGACAGCGAGGGTGGCTATATATAGTCCGAGTAGGAATTTGATGACTTTCACCCGTTTCATTTCGAATATAAAGAAAGTAAAAAAATTTAAGAAACACATTGGTGCCGATTCTGTTGTTTACGAACTAAATAAATTTAATCTCACTATATCTCTTTCTAATAGTAAATATAAGAAAGGGATGCAAGATATTTTAGTCCTGTCAGTTCAGTCCGATCACATATTTCAACGTGAATTTAAGCGCGATCTTTATTGGTCACGACTATTCACCCGTACATTATAACGGCGTGGACTAAACTGACAGCATTAAAAATGTTCTATCTTTTTTCAATAAGGTTAACATGAAAGAGATGTGACTTGTCTAATATTAGTTAAGTTCGTAAACAACAGGATCGGCAACATTTTCGGAAAGAAAACGATTTTATTTTCCTGTCGTATCTTCCTTTGAAATTTCTTGCAAAAGATTTTCGATTACTGTATTTGCCTTATCTTTAACCGAATCTAGGGTAAACATTTCAGAATCGCTTGAACTAATTCTTACTCAAATATTTTGAATTTCGGTAAAAATAAAAATAAAGCCCCAAATAAAAATAGTCTTTTTTCAATTTTAAATATGGATCATACCGCAGTATTTTTTTTATTTTAACCTAACCAAACCGATTAGGTACCTAAAAAAGTTATATTTCGAGTATGAGAAATGAAAAATATATACCTTTATTTATTTTTAAATTGATAGGCTAGTGATCGATTAGTGCAGGTATCCATCGGTAATCCTCATTCACTCCAAAGTAAAAATCAAAATATCCAAAAGGTCCACCCGGCGGCGTAGCGTTAAAATATTTACATAAATTGAAAATGAAAACGAGATAGAACATTATTCGGGTCAATAAAAGGAAGTGCGTGCAAAGATAAAAAGAGAGAGACAAAGATGAGAGAACGAGATGAGGAGTTTCTTATTATGAAATTGAAATTATTTTTGATGATGATCACAAGGACTGATGATCTTGTGAGGGTCGCGGGAAACCGCTGGATGCAGGTAGCGCAAGACCGGCCATCGTGGAGATCCTTTGGAGGGGAGGCCTTTGTCCAGCAGTGGACGTCTTTCGGCTGACATGATGATGATGATAAGAAGTCTAAGAATGAATAAATATGTATTATATGACAAATGCAACATAGCGCCGATTTATGTATCGAAAACATGTTATTTTAGGACATTTTTACGACGAAAATAAATAATCGATTTTTAGCCTTGATAAATAAAATAGTATCAACTTCAATCGAGGTGTTTTGCCTGAAATTTACTAGCCTTATTATCCTTTCAGTCTGTCAAAAAATCAACGTCACTACCTTAACTCGCTTTCACTTAAAATAAAACAGCGTAGGTAATAGAAGCTAAATAATTTCATAGAACTTTCTATTTTCCGGAACCAATTATCGTATACTAAGTAATTTTCCAGTTTATAAAATTGTTAGAAAACTATTTAGGGACACGAGCGGCCGGAAGTGTTCCCGGAGCGGCTCGAGGTTCGCATCCTGTTGACATCATGTAATTAATTTCTCATGTTCTACGATAAATGCCGGTTCCTGGTATAACATTTAATTTATATTATGAAAGGAAATTGTTGTCGTTTTTCTTTGAACGGTACTAAGCTACCAGCCTGCTGATCAATAGCAGTGGCTGGCTCGAGGAATTTTTCTATAGGTACACGGTTACTGTAAACTAATAGGTACAAAACCTCTTTTATGTGACTTAGGTACTTAAAGTAAACCACCAACCACTGGAGGGAAAGTACTCTAAATACTGGAGTTAGCAAATTTTACTTAAAGGAAACATTTCATTTTTAAAAAGAAACAAATCTGCATTCAAAGATTTTCGAAAACTCGCCTGGCACACTCGGGAATTAAACTGGCTAAAATACGAAAAAATAAGAACATAAAAGTATTTTTATGGCATGAATCAATAAGGTCAATCATAAGGATCAAATCTCTCTCGCAAACATGGTAAATTATACAGGATATAATGTTGGTAAATATATCTGATTAATAGAGATGGCATATTTTTAAAGACTATCTTTATGTTCGTCTGAACAACTTTTACTATAGGAATTCCCCCGAACTCGCCAAAAAAAAAAACAACGAGCAAGATGATTATTCCAACAGTAAAAGGTTTCGAAAAGATGTTATTTGTAAATATCCTCGATGTTAATGTATATGGTACATGAATCCATGTTATGCCATGAATATTTGGCATGTATCGATTGACATTGTCCACTGAGTCAGCATTGTGTTGTGGTTACCTGTGCGGTGGGCTGCCACAATAGGGTAGGCGCCCCAGTTGCGTGCCGCCCCGGGCCGATTGACTCACTCACCTGGAACAAGGGGGAATGCGTCATATGCTGCTGGCTGAGCAATTTATTGAGTTTATTTTGTCCTGGGAAAATGTACACAAATGTTTTTTAAAGAAATCATTGATTTACATTTTTACAC
Organism: Tethea ocularis; assembly: GCA_963555595.1. Classification (NCBI taxonomy): domain Eukaryota; kingdom Metazoa; phylum Arthropoda; class Insecta; order Lepidoptera; family Drepanidae; genus Tethea; species Tethea ocularis. Next base: position 3,129,634 of record OY741972.1, on the reverse strand, counting down.
ATGTAACGTGGTTGTGATTTCATGTTTTTTATTGCATGATTTATTTATATTTATACATTTTGGCATTTATTAAAAATAATATAGACTTAGCTAGGCTTTCATTTAAGGGATGCGTGGATCAGTCAGTCGGTCAATCACGTTTTCCTTCTATTTATTTGTAGTTTTTATTATAAGGGGTTTATAGAATCACTTATCACGGTGAGAAGGTTATAGAACCATAACTATAAAGTATTATGGCATTAAATAAACATTTTGTATTGTCACTTTCTGTAGATATGGACACGATGAAAAGGTAACTATTTTTTACGACGTAATAACACTTAAAGGTCAAATACATGCGATAGGTGCGGTCCGGCGACGCCGACCGTGAACTAAAACGCACCCTCATAAGAGAACCCTTCATTGGTCACGCAATAATTGTGTAACACTACAGACCCTTTATCCCACTGAACTTTTTAAAATGTCTAAAGAAATAAGTAGGTAGAATATAGCTATTTTTTTATAGGGCATTTTATGTAAATTTATATGCTGTGTCTATTATTTGTATAGGTATTTTATTGTGTATATTAAATTACTGAACTGCCTTAAATTGAATCTAAGTAGATGTTAATTTTATTATTTTTATGTGAACCAAACAAAAATGTTTTATCAAAAATAAAGGCGTCAAGAGTCTCTTTGTAAATAGGATTTAGAACGGCTGTCAATGGAACACCATCCATTAGTTCTATTTTCACGTTCACGCCAATACATAAAGCGAAGCTTCGTGAGTGCCGTGAAAAATGTACTCGCTGACGGCTACCCGCTATTTATATCTATACATTTGGCCGCTGTCCGACAAATGGGGTAGCCACCCTGCTCTTAAACTTCTTGCTTTCACATTTTTCAAATTCTTTCACAAGGCATTTTTCGGAGAACTTACCCTACCTTTCGTGGCGTGGTATTTGGATTTTGACTTTTTTAGTTGTTGAAAACTAATTATTTTTAAGATTTTTTGATTGATAATTACTTTTTGCGGTTTCAGTGCTCGTCCCATAAGAAAAGTGATAATACTTAGGTTAAGAAAAGTCATCTCTCCAGAGTAATGCATTTCTATAAATATATTATGCTAATGTGAACCATATCACGTTTAGATTAAATTCCATCCAAACTCAGCTGTTAATAAATTCGGAAGTGTGTGCCCATCGCCATAACTTTGTAATTGGATCATATTTGCTCCGACGAATACGTTGCGTTGCTAAATTACGCGGTTGCGTGGAGGCGAACAATTTATGCTTTTGTTTTCTCACATAATGATGGCGCTTAATGACGTCACTTATGATACGATGGTTATAAATAAACATACCGTCTTATAGCTGAAGTTATTATTTCTTTTTATTTATGACGTAATGGTTTCTCTTACATAGGAAATATCAGTAAGATATGCAGGTATGTGTTATCTCTTCCACATAATAAAAGTGGCGTTATTATTTTCGTTTCCAGCTATAAAATTTCAGTTCCTTTCGGGGATCATTTTTTGAACTTTTGATTTTAAATCTAGAAATAGGTGATTCAATAATTAGGTATAAAATTTACCAAAAGATTCCTACAGCAATACATATATATCAAAAAGAGTCGCCTATAATATTCAGAACGCTATTGCGACCCCATTCAAAAACTTACTACACCTATGCCTACATTGTTCCATATTGGTTATTTACATATACGTATACTTACATATTACGTATATATATGTTGCCATGGTTTATAAGAATTTAACCATTTTAATTTAAGTCATTATAATAAAAAAAAATATGACAACATAGAATATTCCAATATTCTTTTCATATACGAGCATGTTCTAGATCCCTCAGCTCATTATATAAAGCCGTATTATATACGTAATAATCAAGTCTGGAATAAAGATAAATCTTTTGATTGAACAGATATTTCTAAGTACACCTACTTAAGGATAATGGGCCAATTATTACATGATTTCTTATTGAAAGTTATTGAATATACTACTTATTTTAATTTGTTCATTGAATTTAGATTTGGATGAAAATGGCATAGGATTATTAATCAGGCTATAATCTGTACCAAGACAAAGAACTAATCTTTGGCTTAAAATTAATAAGAAACTAGCTTTCCACCGCGGTTTCTCCTTCGTAATATAAAAAGTAGTAAACTAGTTCTTCTTCATATCATAGGCTATCTGCGAGCCACATTTAATCGCGATCAGGTCAATGGTTTAGCCGTGAAAAGATACAAATAAACAAACTTATTTTCGAGAGGTAGAGCCTAGAGATTTTTCTCTCAAAGAGCAGTTAGATTGGGGAAGTATCTCCCCCTTACAGAATACCGAAAGCCAAGTGGCGTAAGTTATCATCGCGGAGAGAAGCAAAGCAGTCAAGCTTACATACTTGTTTGCAGATATTGTGAAATTAAAAAAAAATGCAAAAAAGATATCGACAACTAAAACTAAATAATATGAAAACATATGTAAGATCTCGTCTAAATTTCTACTTCAAGTTATCATATCTTACTTAGTTCGTTTAACTTCACCCGTTACTCACAACTTTTCAACTAATTCAAACAGAAATGGTTTTACGAGCAATCATAAATCGCCGTAAACGCTGTTTTAAGGAAACTTTTCTTAGAGAAACTTTTCTTGTTCCTTTTCTCTTTTAGAATAGCGATTTCATTTTATAGTTCGTAAAATATAGAAGATTCAGGGTGAATTGTAGAAAGCGTAAAAAATCTTACATCATGGAATAAAAGCCATTGGTAATAAAGTAATAAAATTCGACCAAACGCGTCGATAAAAAAAACTATTAGGCTTAAGAGTACAAGTAGCTGTAAATGTTATATTGGATTATTTCATACTCACTGTTCGCCGCGGTTACACCTACGTTTCCGAGATAAAAAGTAGCTTATGTCCTTCTCTATATCATAAACAATCTGCATGCCAAATTTCATAACGATCGGTTCAGCGGTTGATCCGTGAAAAGGTTACAAAACCATAAATCTCACTTTCGTAAGGATTTTTTGCGAGAAAGGATTAAAAATCGATAGCTTAATTTAGGCTAGGTCCAAAACTAAGTTAGTCATAAAAATAGGGTCTACTTTCATCTAAAATATTATTGTGGATGATTGTTGAATAATTACACTGAGATATTTTCAAAAACAAAAAACTTGGAAAAATAATCTTCATAAAATTATTTTGCGCTGCCATAATCCCGTTTCGGTTTAGGACAAAGTCGCAAACAAACACAAAGGAAATCCTATTTGGATCAGTATAGAGATGTTTTAGCCCATTTGCTTATATTGCCACACAATTTTCTATCATATTACGTTAGCTTAAAGTTGATCCCAAACAACGGCGTTGCGGTAGATATGGATTGAGGTATTGACACGGTCTTTTAGAAAAATCACTGTCGATTAAGGCCAGTGTAGGGACTATAGTTTGGTAGATAGGACGCATTATGGCGAGCTCATAAAATATATCTTATCTAGGTTGACTTCTGATATTTTCATAATTTGGTTAAAGTACCTATAATCCTACTTACTTTATGAGATGGGAAGCGAACCCACAATACTAGAAATATTTAATGTAACACAGTTTCCCACAATTACCTTGAAGTACCCTCCTGGGTATCTTCTCTTAAATATGTACCTAAATAGTATGATACGGAAAATTTCAGTATCATAGATATTAATCTACTGATTTTGAGATAGTGAAAACAAAAAATCCACGAACCTTGCCAAAACATATTAATGCAGATCAAACATTACTACATAAATCATTTTGTCCCCAAACCACTAAAAGGAGGAATTGACGAATATTTAATTTATGAGAGTAATGGCCTCTCAGAGACGAGCATAAGCTAATAAGAATTTTTTCCTTTGACATTGAAATAGCAGCTTATTTCTTTATATATTTCCTCACATACCTTTTATATTTGAGTAAATAAGATACGGCGAATTTAATTTAAGGCGATGATAGCTCAGTGGAAGTGATGTCTGTGTGTCTGTGTTTCAGTGAAGGTAAACTTCGTACGGTGGTAGGGTACTTTGTAGTACCCGTCTGAAAGGCTACCACCCGCAAATTGAAAATATCATCGCCAAGCACCAACAGTTGTGTTCCGACAGCTGCAGCTTGAGAGCCAGTACCCTTCTAGGCTTTGCATGCTTACCACCACCATCGGCCACATAACCACCGTAAGATTGTGGTCACAGTCCTGTAGGTACATAGTAAAAAAAAACCTTACACGGTTCAAAGTGATGTGTTGTTTTGCCTCTTAAAGTTAAAGCTTGTTAATATCCGTACTTTTTGCCGTCGTATTCTGAGATACGATTTACTGCCTACAAACTTGTCAAAAACAATCAAACTTCGAAATTACATTTGATTTACAAAAAAGAAAATAATTTGCTTATTATGTAAACACAAAATTCCTCCATATTTCTTTATGTGATTTACAAAAAAGTTTAGTTACTTTTCTACGTATTGAATACAAAATTCAGACAAAAACAACGTAAGCAACCGACGTAGCTAGTTAACTGTATAACGTTTCATATAAAATAATAGAATGGCATGTAAGAAAACACCCAAGTACATACATTTTCAGATGAAAATAACCTCCGTGTTTCCTTTGTTTCAGAACTTTTTCAGTCGACTTTTCAGTGCCACAAGCTGGTTGAATGTTATATAGGTACCTACTTATATATCACTACATTTATCATATTATACCCTCATATTTTCACAGATAAGACTATTGTGGGTGAAATCGTAAGGTAACAAACAAATACGTTAGATATAGTATCATTAGGTCCGTAACTTTGACATGTTAATTTGTGTTTGTGGAATATTTTAGACATAGTATAGGTACCAGAGAAACGAACTTAACAAGATTTTATATTTGCACACTGATTAACTAAGACATATATTATTGAAAGGATTTTACATAATTAAACTCCTGAGGGGATAAAATAGGTATAGTGTAGGTGGCAGGGTGTAAAAGTAATATCTCATAAATATCAAGTAAAAGAAAATTACGTGTCAAAAAATGTGTAAGTCACATAATCCAAGGAGCTATAATGTACTAAGTAGAAAACTATTTCCAGCTGAAAATAACTTTTAGGTAACAAAGATAAATGCCTATTATACTCGTATTTCAAGGACTTATATAAAATGGTAAGATTATGTAGACGGCCTTAATTTAGGTGTCAATTTTAGGAAAATATTTACCTTTTCCTGTCTACTTATCCATCTATTTATAATACGGTGGTAGGGTACTTACACACTTTATACGTACACCCTCGAGTTTAAAATCAGTCGCCAAGCACCTACCGGTGTGTTCCGGCAATTGCACTTGAGAGCCAGTTGCCTTCTTGGCATTGTAACAGGTCGGCAACACATTGGCAATACCTATGGTATTGCAAATGGCTATAGGCTACGGTAACCACTTACCATCAGGTGGACTGCCTGCTTGTCAACCTTCTGATATAAAAACAAATTTTCTTTATATTTTTCACCTTTATAGGTGATATATAAGATTGTTTTTAGTAATAAGTAGGTAATATTTTAAAGTCGACGTAATGTCGAAAGCTGACAGGTCTAAAATCTTTGAAACAATCCGGAATAATGTCGACAACCACTTGTTTTATAATTGTATAATTAATCACGGGACCTCTCTCATTTATTTAATTAGGTTAATGTACTACACTGTATTAAACAAGGATTTTAAATAACGGAAAACAAAGGGTATTTTTATAATCTCCATCCTTTCCCGACGGAAACTACAGAATGCCATGTCATCGCTAAACAATAGGATGCCAGAACAATGGAGGGAGGTTCTATAAAAATCTCTGGTCCTCCTTTTATCGGTATCTATTAATTAAGGGGATATCTAGCAAGAAACTTACTTTATTAGAAGTTTGATCATTTGGAACATTTTCAATCATAGATGTTGGAAACAGATTTGGATATTAATTATTGTTAGGGTAATTTAATATAGTATTATCTAAGATTGAGAAGTTATAAGATGAACATACATCGGTATGTATAACTGATTTTGATCGGTGTCAAAATCATAACCCTCCGTTTTGCTTCGCCGCAGTCAGGTAAAAAGTAAATAGTCATCAGATATACTTACTTATTAAGTTATTTGACTACGGAATTCTATAATGTGAAGGTACTTTCCTGATCGAGCTGCTGTTTGAACGAAAAATCGCTATACTACGAGTACCTGTATATTCTTTCTTGCATTTTAGAGGTATATCAAGAGCATATAGTTTTTGCCGTGGGTTTCTGCAATCAATTTAAAGTTGGCAATCATTTCAACTGTAATCTGCACTGAGTAATCGAGTTGCACCCGGGCCAATATCCGAATGGATCCCATTTTACGGCTCTCGTGCATCGGGTTTTATGCTCTGTTTTTTTCAGTGATGTTCCAAAGATCAGACCATAAACAAACATCAGACCATAGTATTAGACATAAACTTGTTGATACATAGTGTACAGTACCGATTATTTAATTTTATTACATTAATTAGAGGTCATTGACCAATTATTATAATTTAGCGATTTTCGTGACATATAATTATGTTTCGGCAGTTACAGTTACAGGCACTGAGCTCACGGACAGTTTTTGGTAATTATTTAAGTAACTGTATATAATTATTTACTGTAAAACAAAAAAAAAACTTGTCTCTTTCAAAATTTCAAACGAAAAACCAAATTAAAATGCATTTTGAAAGGCAATGGTCGATGTCTAAGCTAGTAAAACAATTGAGAACATGCAGTAAAGACTGAAAACAAAATAGAAAATACAAGAATACCGTTCATTATACAAGCCGGGCGTGTCGTGCCCCCAGCCGGCAATTAGCAAAACCAATTAAAACAAACGGGTTCAGACGTGTTGTCATGGCAACCAGTTTTAAAATGTCAAATAAAAAACAATTATATTAGGTTCTAACACAAATACACCTATATTTTAGCTTACAGTTTATCAGACATAATAAAATTAAGAATGCGTACATAAGGTCCACCACTAAGGCAAACCACGTAAAGAAGAATGATTGAGAGAAAACACGCGCAGTTTGTGTATAAACGATAGTTAGCGCCATATTTTACATTTACTATATATAGTACAGCAATATAACTTGATATAAATCCTTTTTATTCAATTCAATTTTACACATCGCACTCGTATTACAAATAATTCAATTTCTTTTTCTTTAATTTGTGTTACTCACAGGTATGTATATAGGTTATGTCTTAAAATATACTATAATAAACAATTTTATATCCAGTATAAAAGAAAACCAAAAAAACATATTTATTAACCATACCTAATTCATTTATAAAACGTATCACAAACCTACATCTACGCAGGGTCTACGAAAATTATTATGTCTACGCGCCTACGCGGCTACGTGTTATCGTAGACGATCGTAGCTGTCCTACGTGAGGGTACATCGTAAAATTGACTTTATGTCAAACTGTATATGGTGCACATTCGGTTATATAATGTAACAGTTAATTTAACCCAGCCAATTGGCGTATACATATGCGTACATAAGTCGGGGGTTATTTATTCACGATCCGAGGTGACGCGGCATTAATACAGCAGTGCTAAGTGATTACTATGCAGTAACTACTGTTTATGCCGTGACGTGCCCCAAATTGAAGATGACAAGAATTATGGGCATATTCGTTTGGCTTAAATAGTTTGTCACGTTACGAAATTATGCTGAATTCTAGTTTGCACGAGCCCAAATGATAGACAGTGAAAGACAGTTACCTACTGCTCGAAAATAATTTCTCCCGTGAGAAGAACCCACTTGCTATCGAATCTCACTATGAAGTAAATATGTAATACTAAATTCTTTTTTCTGTAACAGAAAAAACTAAATTAACTTACTTGAAATAATAATTTTAATTTAATTAAATTTTAATTGACTTATAGACTAGGTCCATTTCACAGATTATTATAGCATACCTTCTTTTATTTATTATTAGTATTACGTCTGTAATATATGTATGTATGGTGTATTGTATAAGATAAAAAATATTTCATTTATCAACGAGATGATTTTGAAATCATAGTCACCTTTTTTTAAATATTTCTATCTGTAGGTATCGCGTCTTTGAGTAGTTCGAAATTAGTTTTAATTTATGAAAATAAAAGTATAAACTTTCGAATAATAAATATACTCATAACAGTCTATATAGGCAGTGAAACGAAGTCGCTTTTACGAAGTTAGCTTTCGACTCGTCACTATCGAATTGCCGTACGTATTCGAGTGCATCAAAAAAGTTTCATCAGCCGGAGAGCCAACTACTGAGTTCTTTGTCACAGTTTCGATAAAAAAGGAAAAAGATAAGAGACGGAAAATACGCGTCCTACTTTCCTTTTTCTTTCTTTTCTTTGATAAAATGGATGGCGGAGAAGGGTTGGTCTGGAAATAATGAAGAGACAGTATGTAACTGTAACTGTTGTCCCTGGATATTGTCTCTGTTTCGTATATGGTGTTGTTTTCCTCGTTTGTATAATTTATACACTATTACAATTCATACTTTGAATACTAGTTCAGTTATATTAAACTAGTTCTAAAGTTTGATACTCTATCTCGAACTGAATATACTAAATCATTTAAACATATTTTCTAACTATCGAACACGAAATCTGTATATATAGAGTTAAAAGTCAAAGTCAAAATCACTGACTGAAATATCAACACAGCCTAAACTTCTGGTCCTAAAGACATGACGTCGACGTGTTCTTTTTAAAGTGTATACCTATGTAGGAACTAAGAAAATGTGTTTTGTAAATCAACTCCAAAGGGTATAAAATAAAGGAAGAAGGACACTATTTTATTTTATTTATTTATTTATCAGGATATCCAACAGCATAAAAAGTATATCTAGGTTAATGAAACATGTTCAATATATAAAAACCAATGACAGGATATCACAACAAAAAGTTACATCTTAACAAGCTAGAGTGTGCCAATCGTGCTTCAAGCGTACCATCATTCAATAATCATGTAATAAATAACTATTATGCAAGACATACTTTGAAAATAGACGTGACGAAAGAAGACCCTAGAATCTAAAATCGAAAATATTACCTATATCCAGTAATTACATTATTTAAAATAAGTATTATCTACCACCATAAAATCATAGAAGCAAAAATTCATCACTCATTAAATTCCACCTCCCCTGCAATGAACAGAGTCCCGAATAACAATAAAATTCACCTTGTTTAAGGTTCAAAATCGCGTGTCCCTCATCAGCTAAAAGGTCCAGTGGTTGGGTCCTGCCATCACATTGACTATGTATGACTGTTTAGTTCTCAAACGAAGTGAACGCGAAAATGTAATGGTATTATGTATACGTCCTGCATTTATGTGATAAGTATGTATATGACATGGTTAAGTGTACAATATAATTATGTTGTTGTATTAAAATAGTTTACGTATACGTATATATAAGCGTTAATGCAAGGTATACATATTTTAATGAAAAAGTACTATGCTGGTTTCTTTTTTCATGATTTCAACATCCAGTAAGTAGAGTACCGGCCGTTTACTTCGAGATGGCTGTTCGCGTGCGCATCGTCGAAAAACGTCATAGGTACAAATAAAGCAATAACAAGCGTTTTTAACCATACTACGCGGGTTTGACTTGAGAAGCGCGAGGGGAGGTCGATCTGATTATATCAGCCTATTCATAAGTGCCTGCGAAGATCAATTAAATAAAAAATATATTTGAAATAAACTAAATAAATTAAACGAAAAAAGCAAAAAGCCTTGAAAGCAGTTGAACCAAACAAAGGTTCAAAATACCTACAAATCACTAAAAAGTTACTAGGTACAAATACAATAAGCAATCTATATAATATTACTAGCTGACCCCGCAGACGTTGTCCTGACCTGAGAACAAAAATAAAACTGGGACCTACCTACCTACCCCTACCAAATTATGAACTAAAATCTCTAACAATAATCGAAAACACCTTCAGCTATAGCCAACGAAAAAACGTGCCAAAATGTCCCAAACATAGTGTCATTAACATGAATGGCACAGTTTTCTCCGAGCACCTCTTTGTTGGCATCCCCCCTACCTTCCAACGTCGGGGTGTGAGCAGACAAAAGAGTCCAAACAATGGTTTGGACAATGAACTTAAACAAGCAAAGTTCTTCAGTTTGTGCCGGCCTTCATTTGTTATTGATTGGAACTGATCCACTCGCTCGTTATCTAACTTGATTAGGAATAAAGTTACGTATTTTGTAGTTATTTGGGTCTAGACTTCAAAGATGAGCGCTAACGACGTAGTTGGAAGTTTGTCTGGAAATTAAGGCAAAAGAGCGTGTCAAAGTCATTTTATAAGTGAAATTTCATAAGCTAATAGAAAATTTTGAGTAGGTATCGTAGACTTAATATTGTATGGACATAGCGACAAACGTAGTTAAACCTACTTATATTTGCTTCCACATTGCAGTTTCATCCTCGATCCACGTGATGTAAGGAATAATATCGGTTCCTACCTATTTTTCTAACCCTTGGGTTACTTGGAGTTTTCTATATAATATTGCCTATGTGTCTACTAGTGAAAGATTTTTTCAAATTGGTCCAGTAATATACGAGTTTTAATTTCAAACAAAAATTAATATTTTTTTCCACTTATACTATAAAATAAAATAAAGATATCCTAGAAAAATCCAAAGCTATTTAATAAACATTGATTCACCAATCAACTATAAAACTATTAGCTGAAATTACGACACCAATACGATTAATAAAATTGGAGAAAAATTTAAATTTCCCCACCATTACACGTACAATCGATACGATAATAAATTAGTTAACAATATTGCATATAATAGTTCATTGACCCCACTCCCAACACGATGATAATGTAGGTATTACACGCCACTAAAACCGCATACTAATTATCTCATACAATAGTAATCCAGTTAGCAATGGCAAATTAATCCATTTATAATAATCTCGAACGCGACACTATGTCCATATATAATGGTGAATAATACGTGTGATAGGATATATCTTTAGTTCCGAAAACACAAAATAACGAAGATTGAATTGCGCGTGACGTCACATGTTAGTACACTTTTTACAGAAAGATGACGTCACAAGGTGCCACTTGAACTTTGATGCGATTTATCTTTGTAATTTTTTATTCTATCATCCGTATTATACATAATGTGGAAAGAAATCATGATCAGATGAACGAGGTTAGTCTTTAAAGAAACAATGAAACAAAGGATACATAACTATGTTTGAAATTGACCAACGTAGGAAATTTAAACTTAAATATCAGGAGTTTTTTCTGACAGTACTTAGTTATGAAATCTACACGAGAGGCAAAGTAAAAAAATATCATTTTTTTTTTTTATTTTATGTCAGAATGTTGACAAGCAGGCAGGCGGTCCACCTGATGGTAAGTGGTTACCGTCGCCTATCGCCATTTGCAATACCAGAGGTATTGCCAATGTGTTGCCGACCTGTTACAATGCCGAGAAGGCAATTACTGGCTCTCAAGTGCAATTGCCGATAAATATCTGACAAAACACCAAAAATTTAAGGTATAAATAGGTGAATGTTCATGACTCATTTAGATGAAACTTTATGAACATATTATCCCAAAACACGAGTAAAAACGTAGGATGGGAACTAAAAAGACCGAAAATAATTTTTATATAATTCGCTATCTTCATAACTGCACAAATAATGTAAACGCAGTGTGCAATATTGAATTAGTCTAAAAGAACATACACATAATATATACCCAGTCGTCCCAGGCTAATCTAAACGTATTTTAATGATCCAAATGTAAAAGCACTCTAATAGGCATGCGAGCCGTTCCCATTTCCCGGGATTACACGTTCAGGTACGTTATCCACGGGATTTTTCACGGATTTTATTAGGTTACGTAACGGGAAATATACTTTGAGTTCCAAGATACGAGAGTGCGCCCAATTTGCAGTAATGTAAACCATTTTATGTTAGGTGAGAACTGTAATGAAGCCCTTTTATATTTTGCCTGAATAAAAGTGGCTTTTTGTGGCATTGAAGTCGTTCTGCGCCAAAAAATTATATTCCTTAATCGTTTCACTCACATAACATTTCAGCTTTTATACCTAAAATAATATGGAGCCAGCAGCGTAATGTAATCAACTAATCACAATATTAAATTACCTTACATGCATAATGTATTATTCATACATGGTTAATTTCTAGTATGTATTTTTACAAAGCTTTGATAACCAGAAATCCGCATAACTCAATCCGCAATAATGGATAGACTTTCGTCGACTGTGCAGCTGCAACCCAAGTTCTATAGCAACATTCACCAAAATTCTCCAGAAATGAACAATGGAGATAGTTGTTGGCTAAAGTCAGGATGAGGCAAACGATCCGATGGCCATACCCGCGGGATCTCATAAATACTTGAACTCAATCCAGTATGGTGAAGTGTACTCGAAAACTATAAACCGACAATGTGGAGAAACATTGTAAAAGCATAACACTAGCCGATGAAAACATTGTAGTTGACCCATCATGAACACCATCTATTCGACAAGCCATTTGACACTACCTATCACGCCCCTGGCCGTGGGTTCGATTCACATCCAGTTGTCAACATTGTCCTGAGTCTGGGTGTATTTATCTATTTATGTATATATTTACAAAAAAAAGTAATATATGTAGTATATCAGTAGATATCTGGTTTTCATGATACAAGCTCTGCTTAGTTTGGGATCAGATAACCGTGTGTGAAGAATGTCCCAGGATATCACCACTTAGATAAGAGGGTCCGACTGAGAAGATAACTTAGCATAATGATAGGCATATATTGAAGGTATAAATTGTTGCTAACACAATTAGAGTACAATATAATAACGATTTTAGAAACATCATGAGGTTTCCTAAATGTAATGCTTCTGGAATGTTTGCAGCTATTAGGATTACGGTTTTCATGCTATAATAAAGATAGGGAGAATTTATTATTTTAGGACGAGACTATGTCGAAGTACAAATGTTAATAAAATGGCTTTGTGTGAGATTGTTTTGTAATCTAATTGACAAAAAATGAACCCAAATGTTGTGGATAAACGTGGATATTGTCCGGTAAGGTTGGAGCAGCCATCAGAGGCTACCAACTTTAGTCCTTTCAAAAACGTGGATAATTTGTACCTACTAACTATACCTAGTTGTAGGACATACTATGTAAATTACTAACACATTATGGGTTGAGAACTTGAGAGCCAGATAATAAATGAATCCTACTTAATATTATAAATGCGAGTTTGTGAGTATGAATGGATGTTTGTTACTCTTTCACGCAAAAACTACGAATCGGATTTGGATGAAATTTGGAACACAGATAGTTTATAACCTAGATTAACACATAGGATACTTTTTATCCCGGAAAAACATAAGGTCCCTCGGGAATGCGGGTGAAACCGCAGAGCGGAAGCTAGAAAAATTAAGCACGCATAATGGCACATAGATACGTTGAGAACAATTATCTAAAATACGACGTCAATATAAGCTCTGTAGTTTGGGATCAGATAACCGTGTATAGAAAATGTCCCAGGATATTTATTTAATTTAATTAATTATTGCGCGAGCGATTGAGAAATTTAACCTGCTCCTCTACCACACCTTAGCACCTGTATACAATCAAACAAATAAAAACATACAGAAAACATCCACGTACAGTTTTATTAAAATCGATTATCTCCCAGGAGGATAATATCAACTTATGTGAAAATTGGCTCGCGAGATAAACTGATGTGTCCAAATGTGTGTGTATACAACGCGCACATTCCCATAAAGTATTCCGTATCCATGAAAGGGTCGGTCCCGGTACTCCCGGTCCCGGTAAACGTGTAATCGTTCCCGGGAGACGTTCCTGTCGCTTCACTCCAAGTGCTCTCTTTTTCACACACGAAAGCTTTGTTATCAGAAAATTGCTAGAAAATTTATTACGTCGTTTTAATTTCTACACACAGCTACAGTGAAAAATAAATAAAAGTTTATTCTCTGCATAAATTTGATGATAGTGTAGCATCTCCGCTTGATGAACTTTGTCATGAGGTTGCGTGGCCCGGATTTGGAATTTTAATAGTTACCTTTGCTATAATTTATCAGTACTCGATTCTAAATCAATGTATAGAACGCTTGTAAAAACATGATTTACGCAAATCAGACGGTCATTTATATAACAACCACAATTGTTTCTGAACAGTTTTCATCGAAAATTTCATTTGAAAAGTCTGCGTAACACGCAATCTTCTAATCATACTTCTTATTTTTATAGAACGAACGTAATTGAAAAAATGCACAATGAAATTGATCTATTAAGTCAATGGCCCATAGAGATATCTGAGTTCGCGACAAATTTAAGACTAAACAGTAAAAAATTTACGTCCGTAATAAAAGAGACGTAAAGCGGACTTGAGCCGGAATCGGCAGCGTCAGCGGCACACGTCGCGGCATCATTCGAGAGAGATGATATTAATATGTCACAGGAATAGAAATCTATTTTTAGGTTTAACGATGAAACAGAGAGCTATTAAATCTATACTCATATTTTAAAAATGAATAGTTTGTAAGTTCGGATGTAACCTCAAGAGTAATCTCAAGAGTTACTGGTTCGATCCCAATTATTCTTTCACTAATAAGTAGTGTATTATCTACTCTATGTCTATGCTAATAGGAAGCTACATTATCGCGGAGTGTTATAGGCTACTTTTTATCCCAGAACGCGGGATACAGCTACCGTTTAACAAAGAGAGAAGAAATAGTTTTCATTTCTTTTTATAATAGTGTTGGAGAAGAGTAATTACTCTCTATTCGATGGTAAATCAAACTTAAATACAAAACTTTTAAGTAACGTTACGATTACCGTCTAAAACGGGAAAAGGTAATTTGACAGTGATATATCTAAAAGAAATACTACTAAGCGAAACCTACTAACCACAAAATACCTGATTGTGTACACAGGGTAGTTCAAACGTCATGAAAAGAAGCACACATAAAAAGCGGCGGTCAAAGCGGCCAATGGAAGCTTTGAATCAGCAAATTCAAGCTTCAAGTTAATTCTAAAGCGGTCTGTTACGTAAAGCGATTTGTTTTGCTTATTTTGTCCCTGTAGTGGGACGATAAGCGAGGCCCTATTTCATTGTAATGGCCTAATGACCCCCTGGGGGCGCCATGAGGGGTGATTCCAGATTGGATACAGCCAAGGGTGAGTATGGCCACGACATGTTATTATATTTTGCTGTATGACGATTAAGTGGCGAAGTAGTAAATTACAATGTACTTATTAGATGTTTTTTTGGTCCTTCAATATATGTATTTTAATTTCTTTAAAACATTAATTTTATTAATATAACTATGTATTTACAAAGAAAAAGTAGTAATATGTAGTACATCAGTTATCTGGTTTCCATAGTACAAGCTCTGCTTATGCTTTTGGGATGATATAACCGTGTGTGAAGAAATGTCCCAGGATATTTATTATTATTTTTACAAAAATATTTATAGTGACGTTTTGATTCATCAGTTAGTACATCAATATCTATAAAAACTCTCTCTCACTCTTCCTCCGTATGTATTATACATATATGTAAACCCAAAATTTTCTGGGTTTACGGTCTTACAAACTTAATTAGATAGTACATTATGTCCCTTTACATCTGTAATAATAGTAAGTCGTCAACGAATAAATGTCGGTACTTGAACGAAACAGTGGGGGAGGTCGTAAAATCGTTGCTTAGTGACGTCATTAGCTACTCAGTTTATAGCTGTTAGAGTTATCAGGAGCTTTGTAGACACCTGATAAAAGCTGGTTGATTATATGAACTAGTTCTAAAAAGGTAACGTTATTTAAAGACTAATTTTCAATTTTGCCTTGCCCAATATTGTAGCAATTCGCAATTCATTTCATCTCATCTTTTGTTTCGCTTCACAATGTAAAAATCCAAAACAACACAATACTTTTACAGTCGCGAAATTAGCCCCCATGTTTGAAATTCATTTATTAGTAATTAGTACTAACACGTCCATGTTTGGTTCACCGACTTACATATGTACTCAATCCAGTCCAGTATTTTCGGACAGACAGACAGACAGACGCACGAGTGATCCTATAAGGGTTCCGTTTTTTTCTTTTGAATTTCGGAACCCTAGAAGATCTATTTTCTTACATACATGTATTAATATAGTAAATCATATTACCACACCTAAAGGTTCAACGTACACTTCGACCCCTTTGCCATTTTCTATGTAACCTTCACAACACCCCCTCGAAAAGATATATTGCAACGGCTATCGATAGTAATTCTTACTTTATGAGGGATAATGTCGTAAGTTCATTTTGTTCACTGATCCACTACTGGGATAATGGGCACTACTACGTTAATTGAATAAGGAATTATTAGCGACCTTTTATGATCTGTGCTGTCGACAGAGTTGTAGTGGTTATATAGGACCGTTCTGTAGTGTTAATTAGTGCTATTACTAGATATGTCAATCTAGAAAATTGATCCTTGTCAGCTGATACCTATAATGTAAATTAGATTGTTAGATAAATAATTTAGAGAGTATGGTATGTAATAATAATGTAAGGTTCATATAATCTTTTAGTTTTTATTGATGATAGCTTACAATAAATACCTCTACAATATGTACAGGGTGGAAATTCTGTCGGAGACAAGATCGAGCAATATTTTTTTCGAAAATCACAGTTATTTCGCTGACTGTTTTTTTTTTTTTCAAAATGTTTGTGTCGATCGCATTAACAAAAAAGTTAGGTTCATTAGTCTCCATTCTAGTGGCTTTAACTTTCCACCCTGTATGTATAGTGGAGATAATTTTCTTTTTAGTGCCTACTACCACGTCTTGTCTCGTGACACACTCGTGTCCCGCTATACATTTTCTCATTCTCACATTGCAACTCTTTTTTTCTTGTGTTTTTATGGAAAACAAGCTAGCCCATAAACCGTTGGTTTGTACTTTTTCTATGACCGGTACGAAATTGCGCGCAATATCCCATGTCTGATGCGAGCTCTCATAAATGTATGAACATATTCGACTCTTTTATGAGTTTTTATGAGTGTTTGACGGCCTTTGGCATCTCGGGATTGGCCCCTGAGATTATGTGCTCACGACGCCATAGCCGGAAGGTATTGAAGAAGAATTGCCTGCGAACTATTCTGTTTTGAAGTTATATTATCTTTGAAGTATTTTCCTTGGAATACTTTTATTGTTTTGTATGTTTCATGAAAAAATTGGTAAAGAAATGAGTTCGATATATAAGTAGCAAATTACACTTATAATAACTATTTAAAGTTCTATATTAAGGATGTATGTTTGCAATATACCTCAATCTATGTTTAAAACATGAATTACGATTCAACTCACCTTTAAAACTACCCAACGGATTTTGATGCATTTTTATTAATAGATAGAGTGATTCAAGAGGAAGGTTTATATGTATAATACAGCATATTATAGTAAAGAAAAGCTGAGCAAAACCGTGTGAAGCCGGGACGGGTCGCTAGTAATGAATAAACAAAGCATCACGACATAAACAAAAACGAAAAGAAAAATAATAACAATGTTAAAAAGTAAAATTTCGATATCAAAGATAACATAGAAACTCTCCACAAATTGTCGAAAACTGGATAGATTCCCTTTGAAAGTTAAAGTTGAAGTATAAGAATTTCCCTCGATCAAATCTGGAGTTATTAAAAAGTTTGTTTTAATTAAAACCGAAATTCACGTTGGATACTTGCGCAACTTCTTTGTCCCTGCCATAGACTTACCTGTAAAAAAAATAAAAAAAGTATTATAAAGGTGAAAGTTTGTTTATTGATTTATTTTCCTTTCTCGCAGCAATGGAGCAAAGAAATCACGTGTGATTTTGCATAGAGATAGGGTATAAGCCGGAGAACAGCATAGACTTCTTTTTATCCCAGGATCGCGGACAAAACCTAAATATCCTGGGTCATTTTTTACACACGGTTATAGATAAACTATAAGATAATTTATTTAACATCATAACAGTAAGTAACAAAATAATAAATTCGGATTACAATGTTAAGCTATCACATTATCAATATTTTAGTACCTACAGCTGGTACTTGAAATAGGGAAACCCTGTACTATAAGTACCAGCAACCTTCAGTGACACAAGGTATATAAAGTGATATATATAATGAAGCAGTTTTGTTTGAATTTACTACTAAATTACATAAAACAAATCCAACAAATAAAACAATAATAACGTATAGTATGACACAACTTAGATGAAGCATCGGCAAACTTCGTAAAATCGATCGTTCTCGAAAAGAGTGCGCCTACAACATTACTCATGAGTTAAAAAATTATCGGCGAAAATGATCTTGTTGAACGTTGAATGGGGCGATACTGAATTATTTTTATTTGTTGTGTAAATCGGAAGTGAAGTGTACGAAAACGATTCGCCGATGCTACATCTAAGTTGTGTCATACTGTACTAGTGCTTGTTTGTTTGAGGTCTTGCGAGAATGTATGAGAGTGTGTTTTGTGTGGAAGTGTATAACTAAGCAGAGCTTGTACTATGGAAATCAGATAACTGTACTTAAACCTACGTAAGTACTTTGCAAACTAATACTATTTGACGCTTTTGTAACATTATTCAAAACAGCAAATTATTCATAAGGCTTTCTTGAATACAAGGCACAAATCTCAAAGTTATAAGGAAAAATCAAATTTATTTCTCATACATAATATTTACAGACATCTTGTTTAACATTATAAAATGACAAGAATATTACATTTTATTTTTATTCATAGTGTGTACTCGTTACAAAACATTTCACTTTGTGAACACTCAGCGCGTGGAGCGAGCAAATGAGTTTATAATACAGCCAAATTGCGGCGGCGAGCTGGCAACACTGCCCGTACATGTTCCAAGCAGGAAAACCTTATAGCTTTTCTTTTAAATTTAAATTGTCCGAGCTATTTCCCGACCGAAACTGAATATTTTCTGTAATTACGCAAACCTCTTGGAGCATTCCGCTAAATAAAACATGGCGTTGATTACAATTATAAAACGGACTATATTTCTTAATGGCCTTATTTGGAGCTATTTTATTGAGAAAAGAATTTGAAGTCACCAAATAAGTTAAATTGCGTAGTAAGAAAACTACATTACCAAAAGCCAAAATAAATATTTCATAGGAATAGGCGCAATTTGTAGTATGTATGTTTGTAAAGATAAGTAATGAATATGGAAAAAATAAGCGTAAGGAAAAGCGAAATCATTCGCTACGAATAAAAATTCAACCGCTACGAAATTCTCGTAGCGCCTCCGCGTCGTAGCAC
Source organism: Tethea ocularis (assembly GCA_963555595.1). Taxonomy (NCBI): domain Eukaryota; kingdom Metazoa; phylum Arthropoda; class Insecta; order Lepidoptera; family Drepanidae; genus Tethea; species Tethea ocularis. The sequence continues at coordinate 3,110,247 of OY741972.1, read as the reverse complement.
ACGTAGTCATACATCTCAAATATTACTAAGACTTTTTTCAGCTGTTATCATTAATCCTGTATAAACCGGTATAGTTTGAGAGTCATTCTCACCACTCACTCTCTCACTTCTCCCGGGATATTTGAGCCTTACTTAGGCGTTTTTATTCATTTTCTCAGAGAAGCTAAACCCCCATCGTTATGATAGAACGCTCACAAGGGACCCGCCTGCTTGTGAAAGATTATAACTTTTCCTTCACTATAAAGCTACATTTTTATTTTATATAGGTCGTAATAATATTTTCCTTATAACCTAAACGATATTGGAATGTTTATTTGTAGAGAGAATTCATTACTTTTTTTTTTGTTTACTAAAATTATATGTAAGAACAATATTATTTTCAAAATATCATTCTCTTTCTTATGAAAAATATAAAATAAGCCAATAGAGAAACATTATTTTTGACTACAGACATATAAAATTGAAAACACTATTTGAGTATCAAATATTTTTATAACTATCACTAGCAAAAATAAAAATCAAAATGCACGCGCAAAATAAAAGAGCAATTTTATTTTTCCGAATCCAGACTACAATGCAAAGTCATTTTATATCCACTTTAAAGTGTGCTTACGATACACAATATCGCCGGACTCAAGACGATCCCTTTACATTTTACTTCAAAGCCAATATCGGTTCACAGCGCCGGCGCCGTTTGTTCTCTGAAACGTCGCATTGTCATATAAATTCGATCAGGGCCGCCTATCCCGAGCACATGTGATAAAAAACATTAGCATATAGTTGCGATACCGCCTTAAGCTATATTTTATGTGCAAATAACACAAAGCACGCGTCACAAGCAACTTTAACATATAACCTTGTGGGGAAACTGCGCGGGCCGCGCGCCGCTGTTCCCGCAAATATCAACTTTATGTACAATACAGCTACGACTGAACGAGCACCATCCCGAGACCTTTTGATAAACTACGAACAAAATAAAACCTAAACGCTGTAGTTATAGAGGGAGTTATCCAGCAACTCATCCGACAACATTACCGAACGTGATCGATTACAAATTGTTTCATTATGTACCTAATTACAGTAGCTGAAGGTGGGTTTTACTTTGTTTTCCCAACGGGTGGTGAGTGCTGTTGTAAACTGTATCTTAGTACTTTGTCGATAATGTAGTGAGTAGTTTGCAGGGTGACAGTGGCTCGAGCCTTCCCGGGGGTGAGCCGGCACCCCGCGGCGGCGACTGTAAGGTCAAATGCAAACTTTACCTTTTCCCTCTGAAGGGTAACAGCTATTACACCATTTTATTAGCTTAAGATAAGAACCGCTCTCGTAATTGTGTAGGTACACCATCGAAGAGCTTTTGTGATTATGGTATAAACATGTTTATGATAGGTAATCAAAATGTCTCGGTACGACGCAGAAAAATTACTTTTCAAATTAATGATATCAACAAGTTACTTACAGACGAAATTACGTTCTTTATACGTTAAGGTACTTGAAGCAATTTCGCGTTTGTACAACAAATATCTGAGTTCATTTAAAATTATAATGAAGTCGTTGATTACAACGACGTACCTACTTACTGCGGGTACTTTAGCAATTTACCATTTCATTAGCGTAGATTTAAAATCACAGAATCGTATTCAGAGGAAAATGTACGGGACTTATTTATTTAGTTACATAAAAATCTACGCATCCTTATTACGTGAACGTAAGGTTTAAAATATCGCTTTTCTGACTACGGTAAATGAAATGTGATTTTTCTTTATTCGGCCTGACATCGATGGATGTCAATTCATCTGAGGAACGGTCTCTTTGTGAAAATGGAGGCCTTTTTAATGTCAGAGACGCCGCAGTGACAAGTCGACTCACTCTCTAAATGTATGAGGAAAACCCATTTTTTATAGAAGAATAGCCCAACATTTAAGGATTATTTTTTTATTTGTTATTTTTATTTTTACGTAAATAATAATCTCGTTTAAATGTAATATGCGTGGTGGGTCTTTATATCAAAATTAGTCACTATAATAGGGGCTCTATAAATTTCCAGGACAGTAGCTCAAACAGCATTTAGTATAATTAATGGTAAATAATTTCATATAAACATTATAGACCTACTGAAACTTAGATACCCTTCGAACACTGTTAAATTTAGTCTAATTTATGTTGCGAAGGAGCTGACCCTTAGTCTGACACTAAAGTTAGGTAACCTTAAGTATCAGAGACTTTAATTTAAGCGTTTATAATGGTCTAATAAAGATTATTATTACATTTACGTTGCACGCAAAGGGCGCGAGCCCCCGGGTGCCCACTATAATGAAATCTTATAATAACTATATTTTAGTATACCTAATACTGAGAGGTAATCCAATTCTCAATCTATAGGTAATGCGAGTGTGAAATATCCTTGTTGCATCCTAAGAATAATTATACAATAAATTTTAATGTATTAACACAAATATTGATTTAATTATCTAAGCTTTATAAATATAGACATCGATCGCGACGTCCGTCCTTCATAAAGTTTACCGCTACAATAAGCACTCTCCCGCCCGTGACGTCGACAACTAACTTACCTCTGTAGACTACCCACATGATTATTTGAAATTCGAATAATAAATTAAACATCCATTATCCATGTCTAGGTTAAAATGTATGCCACATTTTAACCTAGTTTAATGTTAATTGTATCTTGTCCAACTAGCTTAATGTAAAACTATTAATTACAAATACAAGTAGCCTTTGCTCACGGCTCCGCCCACATTTCTTTTTCTGAATTATATCAATCAAACAGAACGGCGTAGCTCCCTTTAGCCACGTCACATTTATAACCTTAAAACTATTCTCTAAAAACAATCCCTATGTTGGTTTGATATATACAAGTGAAGTAACGGACAGACAGATAGAGAGAAGTTGCGTTAATATGAAGGGTAGCTCGCAATTAGCAAGATTAAACAAGAGCTTAACTGAGCAAAGATTTGCAAAATGTATCTAACATCCATACGACCCATTAACGGCTCTATATCAGTTCATATCTTTACCTAGGTATATAAAAAGATTACTGCTAAAAATTATACATAGATTCGGATTTACTTGTGACGGCGGGGATCCAAAAGTTTTCCCTGTAGAAATATAAAAAACCTCCTAGTAACAAAAAAAAAAGTTATGATAAACCTGTGTAGAAAAAAAAACAGGCCAGATGTGTCTACTGTTTGACAAGCACGCTGCATCACTCAGGCATGCTGAGTGATACCAGTCCTTGAATGTTTCCTATAAAAGTAGGGGAAAAATATATTCTGAAGCATATTCGGCACAGAATTTGACAGAATGAGCAGGCGGAACAAACTTATCTGCCAACTGTTGGCTGATATATATTTTGGCGTTTAGACGCGTGAACTAGAGAGAACTAGATAGAGATCTAGACAGGTATATTATCTAAGTGATAAACTTATTTATGTCTGTGAAAATACAATGCAAATGTAATATCTGTTTGTATTTCAGGCCTAGTAAGAGAGAATTTTGAAAACAAATATTTAAAAAACATATTTCTCTCTTACTTCCATAAGTTTTAATTTAATTTAACCGTCTAGCAACCTTCATAAGCATGTTAACAATTCATTACAAAGGTTTATTCTACATAATTTAATTGAATATCTATTATATATACGAATTGCTACTACTATTGAAATAGGTCTATGGGTGTCTAAAAGCCTTTGAATAGCAACATATTGTATAAGTATTGACGTCACTCCCGGGCGGCTTCGTTGATTGATTCCTTTGATGTCGAACGGATTTTAATTTCAACGAGATAACTCGATATGTACTCGTATATTAATGGGTTAAATTAAAATGACATTAATTGACCCGTATATTTACCTTCTTTCGTTTATAACATGTTCTATCTGTCCTATCTTTTTAACCGACTTCAATTCGTCGGAATTTTTTATTTTTTTCATTTATATTCTATGCTTTGTGTTTATGAATCTCATGATCTCTCATCTCACCTCCATCGAAATCGAATTAGCCATTACCGAGATAAAGCTATTATTTATACCGGTTTCAGAAACGCATTTTTTCAGCGTATTTACTACATTATGATGGTGGAAACGCAGACTCTGTATGGCAATTTATGACATATTATTAAACTAATTAAATCCAAAATCAAAGATCTATGTGCCCTTTATTTTGGGATGTAAGTCATTTCATTTCTATCTTTATAGCGTTAGCTATACGGTATACATTCACATTTTAAATATAGCATTTCAACATGTCTTGAACACGTATTACATCAATATGTACGCTGAAATCAACCGCGCGTATTATAAGAGGAACGCACGTATGAATAATACGCAGTGCTGACACAATCCTATAATGTCATCAACCGTAAACCATTGATGGATTGGCAATACAATAAAGAATTGATTTCTTGACTGAGTACTATAATACAGTCAAGGGTGATGATGCTCGTAGTTTTTACGTTATATATGTCACCGTATGATTGTGAACACCGTTAGTTTATAATCTATCTCGCGAGATTGTAAACTGTACCATACTGCTTACAATATAACGTAATAATTTCCGATAGTTTATTATTATCCATCCATGTACCTATGTACCTACACACATACACACTAAAAACATATAACACCTCACTTTTTCTTCGACGGTTAAAACAGATTCCTCGTTCGCTTATTTATCGCTTTCCATAGGTTTCTAAAAAGCATTCAATTCTAGTTATAAACAAACCATCTAAATAAATATATAACCGCGAAATTTTTACACACGACATTGAAGGGTTAAATAAATCCGGATAATACGGATGAATCCCCTGTCCTACCCGGTAAGAACACCAATCCTAAATGATTTATACTTGATCTCTTCAACTGAAATTTAAGGTAAGTAGAACCTGAGGCGTTGAGATTGGAATCGTTTTTATGACAAATAACTTGTTTTCCCGATAATTTATTTTCAGGTTCGTAAAAAGATTTTTCTCTAAGAAAAATGCTAAAACAAAAGCTACGAAGACGCGAAGTATACCTACAAAGATAAATTTGAATTTGCTTCGATATTTTACAGGCAAGCGAACTGGGAATATATAAACTATTCAGAATTTCAATTCTGATAGGAAAACAGTACCAGTACCTACTCAAGATATTTCCAAAATACTATTCACTCAGACTCGGGACAAACAAACATGTTCATGCACATAAATTTGATTTGAATCAAATCTGCCAACTGCGGAGTGAGGGGATGTGAGCGTTTGTGTCAAAACATTTACAAATCAATGACGAAGAATATATCAAAACTCAAAAAATCAACATAGACAAAAGAACTAAGATATCAGGGGATCACTGAGGCCAATATGACTAGACCTTGATAATTCGTCCAAGTATAAATAGGTACTCCAAGCTTAGACGCCCGCGGGTGGGATTTAAGAGGAGAGCGAGGGATTTATGCGTCGCGATTCTTCAATGGAAATATTATAAACTAAACTATAACAATTTTTGTTATGACAAATAGATGAATGGAATCGTCAACAAAACTGTGTATACCTTTTGCTATAGACAGTTCCAGCCTTAATGCATGTGATAACTACGCCTATGTAAGGTACACGAGCCTGTCCCCGATGCGATGCTAATTTAATCGTCCTGTGGCTTCCCACGCAACTCCCACGCGGCATTAGATTGTCCTACTCGTTCACTACTAGCTACTAGCGCTAGTATTCACTCGATGGCTAAAATTATTTTGTAATACCAGTTCGTAAATTTGACAATGAGGTGCTCATGTTTTATTTATACCTAAATGGTTGGTGAATTTAAGTAGTAATCTCAAGGGACTTTAGTATAAAAGGCGACATCAATGTAATTTTAAAAGCTTTTCTAAAAATAATCTAAATAAACACATTTTGATAAGTAATTCTGAATTACGGAGAATGTTAAAGGAAAACAATTTACGAAGCAAAGACTTTACTCTACTAACTCTATTTGGGATTAGTAACTTTCCTGCTGGCGTCGCTACTAAACGCAGCACGGAAAATCGATTTAAAGCCAAGCAAACCAGTCGAGACACGTTCCGATTGTAGAAATCTAGACCGAGACACTTCCACACCCTGTTTGGCAACGCCAGGAACAACTCATTTAAACCACTCTACAATACTCCGCACAAAGCAACTAACTTGCAAACTGGAAATTAATAGTTGAAGTTTAAACTAACTACTCTGTGGCAATTTGTTTTATAGCTATGAAGAACCCTTCGTATGAGATTAAGGGTTACTCTTGAATAATTTTCAAAGGAACGGGAACGTTTGAATTGAAAGGGTTATCTGTAAATATATATAGCCTGTAAAATATATATACTGATAACAAAAACAATTAAAAGGCTTTGGAGATGACATGTGGCGCTGGTAGCAAAACAAAGGATTCGTGTACCAATAAGTTCTAACTACCCAACCCTTGTAAATTTTGAACAATCCCGTAAACTAAGCTTTATTTTATGTTACAAAAACAGCTTCAGAATATGTTGGTGTACAATGATTAATAGAACGAAAGGTTTCAAACTTTAACGACGTGATTAATGTAAAATCACATTTTCAATACTATCAAAAAGTGTTCAAGGAACGATTTAAGTCGTGCCCGTTTTCGAAGACGTCACGTCGCCGAAGCACGTCCGTTATCGCCAGAAGGCAAGACGTACGATCCGGTGCCGTGACGAAATCCATTACTCTTCCCTCACGACGAAGGGGCAACGTACGGTTTATTGAGATATTCAGCGACGCCAAACGCGATTTCACGCATATTGATGGCAAATAGTTTGAAACACAATGTACACAGTAACTGAATTTTATTGTATCGTATCAAGTCGAGGGGGAAGAATGACGTAGGCGTTGCTGAAACTAGTATATGGATACAGAAAGAATATATTTAATACGTCAGTCTGGAGAATATGTTATCATCAGAAAGATTTTGAAAATTACTGTTGAACTAATTTGTACTGGGTCATTAAATGTCGGCCAAATATTTGGTTATTTATGATAAACGTATTCAGATAGTTTATGAAACGTTATTCATAAATATGTATAATTACGTAGGTATACAGAATATTTTATGTAGTTATTTTAATACTTTTCGTTTATTGGTTAGTCTTAAGGGAGTCCCTTGAGCTTTTAATATAATTATAATGATTAATTATGTAATCTTTTTAAATGGTTTTTAAATTAGTATCAGCCTATACTGTCCCACTACTGGCTTCCTTTTTCCACTCTTTTTGTTCTCTTATGTAGTGTAGTGGAAACATTCGTAGGTACATATCATAATTTTCTTTATCTACATTATTCTTGATTATTGGTTACCCTTATAAAAGCGTAAACATAGAGGAGAGTAATATTTGAAGCCGTTGTTTAGGAAAATTATATTTTATCGCCCGAGTTAACGGCCTCGACGTGATATTCTCGTATAGGTACCTAAATAAATATTACTTTCGACCATCTGGCGCACACCCTCTCACATTACACTATGTTTAACGAAAATGTATCCATTTTGTATGTCTTGTTATTATAGGTACATCAAAAAATTGACAAGCCAGTTGGCGCAATTGGTTAAGACACTACCTGTAGCGCCGCTGGTCGTGGGTTCGATTCCCATCCAGGACAAACATTTGTGTGCATGAACATGTCTGTTTGTCCTGAGTCTGGGTGTAATTATCTATATAAGTATGTATTTACACAAAAAAAAGTAGTATATGTAGTATATTAGTTATCTGGTTTCCATAGTACAAGCTCTGCTTAGTTTGGGATCAGTTAACCATATGTGAAGAATGTCCCAGGTTATTTATTTATTTATTTATAGTAACTGTAGGTATATTTACAAATAAAAGTAGTACCTATTTGTATAGGTATGTGTGGGTGGGGTAATCACGTAATTTTGTTTCAATCAGTTTCAATATTATTTTTTAATTGAAACCGGTTTATTACGATATTCTGATATTTTTTTTACATTTTTTAACTCCATAATATTTAAAAAGTGCTGTACTCGTGGAAACTGGTATAAATAGTACCTACAAGATCTGATTAGTTTGGGATCAGATAGCTTTGTGTAAAAATAATCCCACATTATGCCTAGACGGATAAAGTTAATGTTATTTAAATATATATGTAATTAAAAACGAAATATGAGTTCGCCAACTGAAGTCTTTGCGCCTCAATCGAACTTCAAATTTCTCGTTTTTATAGAACAGAAAAACAATACTATTCCGCTCACAATAACTCGTTGAGAAATATTGTAAGAGCCTGATGCAGGACTTTGTTTTATGAATTCACTTTAAAAGTATTCTTTCTACGTTGCAAAATGTCGAGGAACTTGGGAAGGAGATAGTCATAAAAGGCCATAGCATTTTATAGCCGCAATATTCAAACAAATTAACATCCACGTCTCGGTATGGGGTGAAAAGTACGCGAAAAATTCTTATCACTTTAATAAACCCCCATATTACCTGATCCTCGAATTAATTCCTGCCAAGTAGGCTTCCATACGGCTCATTAAGGTGGGGAAAAAGGCTAGAATCATCGATATCGACAATTAATATCTTGACGCTCTACGAGTGTTACGTATACACTTTATTTAATGTCGTCATTAATGTTATTAATTTGAAAATGAAATTAAAATTAAGTACCTTAATAAATATCATATAAAATTTTAGCTTATTTAATGTTTCTGATTTATATTACCTACTTTAAAATACATGGTACGGTGTATTTTGAATTTGTGTTGATGGTAGGCCACCTAATTTAAAAAAATAATGATCAGAAAATACGTAACTACAGCGTGAGTAACAAATAATTTCTAACATTTATGATATAACATTGATTAAAATAATTGTTAAATTAGTAAAATTGCATATAAACAGATCTATCGACAAACTGGGACATCACTACAGTCCCCTGCCAGGTTTGCACGTACTCAAGGAATTTCTCATTTAGCCGAGCCTCTCTATGCACCTTTTAACGCCAAAGCACGGAACAGAGCAACGAAAAATGCGGTATTTTTGTGGGGGAAAAAGGGGCGTGATGTTTTTGCGTTGCAATTTTCCAACGCTCACAAAAGATTTTTATTTTTCATGTACGACAACTGCTATGTCTTCCAAAAAAGCAACGACACTTTTGGTATACTTTTATCATTTCAGAATTTTCACAAGCTCAGCTTTAAATATTTTTTCAGAGTCATAATTTAAATTAAAATACGCCATAATAATTATAGTAGTAGAATTTCACTTACACAAAGGACTTCCCATGAATTCTTGCACAAGTGGAATCGTACAAAGTTCAGCATCTGAATCCGAGTGTTGGAATGTTGGATTTCGAATCTCAGGAATAGGACTTCAAAGTAAAACAATATGAGACTCGTCGGATTTATTACTCGGCCAATAGTTCAGGAGAAACGTGGCTTCGCTATGCGGTGAGAATTTCAACAAGTACTTAGTATGGAGATTGGAAAAGGATATTGGCAGCATAACCGACAACTTCCATTAACTTCATCTCGTTAAAGGTCTAGCAAGATTTTGTGATGTAGATCTAGTTGAGTGGTTATGACACAATGCGATAATCTTAAATTTTTCATTATTTTGAAGCTATGATAGCACAATCACCACATACTGGAAAACGCAACGTGGACAGGCTCCCCACAAGGTGGACCGACGATCTTGTGAGGGTCGCGGGTAGTGCAAGACCGACCATCGTGGAGATCCATTAACCAGCAGTGGACATCTTTCGGCTGACACAATGAACTTGAGTTTTCGCTGATAGAAAGAAGAAACTATAACATGGTGGTAGGGCACTCTAAGTACGTAAGTAAGTACCAACCTGTCTGGTTGATTTGTTCTGGTCTATGTGTGTACAGACGCCAACACATCAGACTATACCTTTTTGTTGCAAAATAGCTCCTATTACAACCGCATAAGATGCCGCAGTGTTTACCTTGAATTGTCGTCGTCCGTACCACCTTCTATCACGACGTCAGTTACCATGGTAATATTGTGGTCAAACACAGGCCTATAGTGAAAAAAGTAAAGCCACAGAAGACTGTTTCAGTGACCAGGTTATAAATAACATCTAGTGATAACTTTTAGGCCATTTAGAACCGAAACCGCAAATTAAAACCATTTCACGACGCTGTCTGTAGATGGCTTGGATTTATGGTCACATACCGCGTTGACGTGAAATGACGTCAGTGTCATCACCGTGAACGCTCGTTTGCGGCCACTGGTGGTGACATGATGACCTACCCGTTACCATTTAATATGCTTTGAGTATTGTTTATGTTTTTTGTCTAGACGTACAAACTGGTAAATTGCGTGTTGTATTGGCGTTTATGTTTATTTATGACTTTATGGTAAAACGCTAATAAAACACTATCGTATAAAATTAAACCTCTTTTTAGGACTATTTCTGAATACAGCACAGATGTACAGCATGTGTATTTATTTTATTGTATCTAGCCGCTTCTACCGACCAACGGCTAGGCCGCCTCCCAGCAGCTTTATCTAAGTTTGTTCTGAAGAAAGTAGGTATATAATTGAAGCAAATGCTACCTTCTGTACCTGTATTCGGAGTCAAACAATTCATAAGTGCCTGCAAATATACCTTTGAATAAATGTGTATAAGTAATATCATTTTCTAGTTTTATATCTTATATCAGTACTTTATCATATATTGTATTTTTCAGGCCGTTTCATATTTTATTGAACAAAATTGAATATAAAAAGTACAAGGATTGAAGCTATGAATTTTTATTGCAAATGTCTAGACTAGGAGCAATAAAATGCCTACCTTTTATCCGTCTTGTCACAATATGAAAGTAGGCAAGTACCTAATTTCATCCTACATTTTCATAAAATTAGCTACATTTAGAGTCTAATAATCGTATTTTTTGTATTTCTTTAATTATTTCTTGATTGTTCCTAGACATATAAGTAAGAGCTATAGGATCTTATGGAATTATTTAAATATACACATATAACAATATCTAAATTGATATAAACATAAAAATACAAACATTATTCTGTTCCGACAAACAAATAACTGTGCGAAACTAACTAGAACTAACAACACGGGAAAACGCACTGCACTGCAACAAAACGCTTTAAAAACAAATGATAGAATAAACACAGGCGACGTACCGAGTCACAGGATACGACAAGCGTGTGGGCCACGCGGCCGGACTTCCGACTTCCTTTTTCAACAAAACTGAGATACGAATTGCTAGTAAAACTAAAAAACTACAGTAAGAAGAACACGTTGAAAAAATGACTGAGGCTTGATGCTCAAAGTTTTTTTAATTTTAATTTTAATAATAATCAGCCGGTGCCACATCCCTGAAATTATTTTTCTCATGGGAATGTTTTACACTATAATAATATACACTATAGACCCTGGACATTAAGGCTCGCTCACACTCGAGCAGAGCCTGCGCTGGCGTTAAGTTAACGCAGAGATAAGCAACTCTCATACTAACGACGTCAACGCCCGACGCCGTTTTATTGTGCCCTGTTGAATATGTTGCAAGTGAACGATGGAAGCGTTTTATGATCTCTCTTATACATGCTGTAGGCATTTTACAACAACACAACTAATCTATAGTTTGTATTTTTGAGCTTCATACCGCGGACGTTCAAATTGTGGAATGAGCTGCCCGTCGTGGTTTTCCCAAGGGATTTTTGCAGGGTCGGCAACGCGCGATTGATACCCCTGGTGCTGCAAGCGCTAATAGGCTACGGTAACCGCTTCCCATAAGGTGGATCCAATGCTTGTTTGCAGCCTCAGTAGTTAAAAAAAATATCAGTTCAAACCTGCCAGTAGCTCATTAAAATCTTATCCTATCCAAGCCCATAAACTGTCTCTACATTCAGCCATCCCGCCGCGCCCGCTTAATCTTTCCACCAGCCCCTATTTTATCGAGAATGTGCTCAGTGATTTATGCTTTACCGTTTTCATAATGAGGCGATATTCAACGAATACCGGAATATGGTGCTCTAACAACGACGCCTATAAAGGTTATACAGGGTTATATAACCTATTATTAGTTATTGGATGTTATGATTATATCAGCATGTTCGCTGGTTAGTCAATGATTAACGATATACAGAACATAAATGAGAGGAAAATATGTATGACCATAATGATACGTACATACCTACATAATATAGCGGGTATCAGAACAAAAACTGATACCATAGATTCAGCTCATGATTCTGGACCCCTCGGTGTTAGAATTTGATTTTTAATGCATTTTTTTAATGCACTCATTACGATATTTCACAAATAACTACTACAACAAACACTATTTTACTGGAGAAAAACATAGTTTATATTCAAACTCAATTCAATACCAAATAAGGAGACACAATGCTACATCGGAATTTAGTGATGCGTGGTCCATTGTAATAAATTTTTAATTCAACATTACATAAATAAAGTAACTGCCAGCTATGCGATCGATATCTATTTGATCCTTTAAAATGTGTTTGTGTCACTGGGCTCATTCGTATTTAACTCGATAAATACGTATGTAATTGGATTAAACCATGCATCTTTGCACTCCAGCGCACCCAAGTTAAAAAACATTTTACGGATAAAATTGGCCATTCATTTAAATTTCATTCAACTGTGACTTTTGTTCCAGCCGGTCGCTGAGGCAGAATTTTAAGCTAATATTTGCATTTGTAAAAAAAGATTTATTAAAATGTATGAACACCACGCAAATATGTTTTTGTTACCTCATATTATTACGAATAATTCAACAATCACCTTGTTTTTTCTGGAAAAGCAAAGATTTTATTCAAGGAGAAATTTCAAAGAGATTTCGTTTTCATTTCTAGAGCAATGAACAGGATCAGCTCAGTAACAGCGAGCAATATAAGTATATTGCTCGTCAACTACTCTGTCTGAGCCTATATTCCGTGTGACTCAAATAGCATAGATAATCTAATATACAGAGTAAACACTGGGAGTAGCTATGGTAGGTAAGCCAAGCGTGAATGTGATCCGAGTACGCTCCAATAAATAGTGTTAAAATGTAATATGATAGACTTTTATATTTATTTTGGGGAAATTCTGAGCTGTCAATAATTTTCATATCACGAATAATAAAAATCATATACATATAGGTGTGTGTACACAAGTTGTCACGCACATACCTATTTTGGCTGTAATTGTCCGTATTATTCACTCAGTTACCCACCAAACAGTACAAGGCCCATACGTCTCTTTCAACATTAGCCTTCTTGAGCTTATTGACGATTTGCAAATATTACAGCTTTAAGAGAAAAACGACGGAAGAGTTTTTATGTGTCAATACTAAAATTAACAACGTTTTTCACTGCAATCAATAAAGTTTTGTCTATTGTCAATGGATGTGTCTATAACACGCCTACGTGTACTACAGTGATGATAGAAGATATACATGAAATAATAATACCTAATGCCCTAGGACATTCTTCACAAATGGGTTGTAACTAAAGCGGAACTAAACAGACCTCAGATTGTGGAAACCAGATAACTGATAGATATACTAAGTACCAGCTTTACCTACCGTTTATAATATAATAGACATCAAACAACTTAGTTAAACTGCTTTTAAAACGATCCACAATTCTTGTGAACGCCTGAATGCAGTGTCGGGATTTTATAAAATGGTCGAGAAGTATGCAAATTCCAAGGCAAGTACACTCAAAGCACCCGCGGCGAAAGTAAAAAGCTTCCAAGCACCAACACTTGGCTAGATAAGGCTGGCAGTGACAGGAAAGCAGAAGAGTCCTTGAGATAAGCCATGGAGTTGGGCACTCTTGGTCCAAGAATTAAGGAGCTGAGTTTGGTTATAAAAACAAAAATGTTTCGCTTCTGAATCTTCGTTGAAACAAATTTATGCGATTTTAAAACGCTAGTCAATTTTGTCGTCATTACTTTCGGCCACGCATCCTCGCTTAGATACGGTGAGAATGAGGTCAAAATCAAATATAGTGAACACTTTCTTGAGTATTAAAAGACAATATATATGGATAATACATATCCAGAATATAGAAAGTGTTAAAAGTCCATTTATGAAAGTCAAAGCTACTGAAATTATTTTTCAACTGACAATAAGAAGAATGGACAAGAAACAATATACTCTCTCTGATTCTAAATATTACATTATAGGTTCAATATCTAGTTCAAAATCAGAAATCTGTAATCATAACCATTTGTTACTGCAACACATTTCTATAGTCTGACCATAAGATCTGTGCCATTCCTGAGCTCAGCGGTAAGATACGGAGAATAATCCACTTCATTTTATACCTGCAACACCCTGGTGGCACCCAAGACCTCATCCGCGTCACATCTCTCGCACAAGGCGTGATACTTTGACTGTTTATTATGTAACCATACATTTATCAGCTGATCTTACATACTATACCTAACAGTAAATCTTCCTTAATAAGGTTCAAATCGTTTCTCTGTATAAAATATTCAAAATAATAGCTCGATCCACTTATAACTTGCACCACACAAGTCTTCGCTTCCTGACTCCTTAATGAATACAATCTTAATCGCGCTGCCCCTGTCTCGGGTAAATATTTAATAAGGCCACTAGGTGCCTTAACGACTTAATTGTGGGAAATATGACATTATAAAATCGTTTGTTTCCACAGGAAAATGTAGTTCCGCAATTTAGGTTATGATTTAATTTTAATAAGCATTTCAGAATGAAAACCTTCTTAGGGGTGAACATCAAATATTTTACGTAAGTTGCTTGTCTTATGTTAAAGTATCATTAACTTAATTAAATAAAGAAATACAAGACTCAAGATAAAATTGGAAAAGAGGGAAACGTATTGGACTCTACCAAAGGGTTAGCAGTCCTTAATTCCGATAATCCCTTTCTAAAGATAAATAAAGATACGGGTAAGCGTATTAGTCGATCGAAACCCTGTAAAGAATTAAAATAAACGTGTACTCAAAGTTTAATGAAGCTTATAAAGCTCAACGCTTTTAAGCTGAGTTCAAAAGAAATCAAGATTATAGCAGATAAAGAACTTGCTATCTAACTTTAAACTAAGTTGCAGAAATATCTGGCCTAGTTTTTGCTCTTTTTAAAGAATCCTTTGGCCTGTTAATATAAATTAAAGTTTAAAGTGTTTAGTAAGAAATACAAGAAGTATGTCAGGGCCACGGAAAGCCCTCGAGATAAGCCGAGAGCCGTCGGCAAGAGCGGCTTAATGAGGACTGCGGCCACTTCTTGTGAGTAAATGTAGGTACTCCGTAATACTCGTACACTTATGAGAATTTACTCCGGGAATAAAAGATGGATGGTTCTGTCGTATTAGAAAGTGTTTAAGGCGCTGAAGCAGTAATATTATGTCTGTACCTTTCTTACTCGTTTTTATTTATCGCGTAAGTTTTATTCCTATTTTTCCTCCTTATGATATGGTTCATTGCTGAGAGATATGACCTTTATGGGAACTCTATTCTGAGCTTGCTCTCCCAAACTAGGTATAGTATACCATCTCGTTATGTCATGAGCTATTGTCAGGATTAGAATATATTTGGTCGGATCGACTCATCTTACATTATCTCTTTGTCCTCCTGCCTTTCTTGCCATGAAAACCTGATAGTTTAATGATTCCTTGATATTTACATTACTATCGTTTCCAGCTATCGAAAAAACAGGTAATGTTGGAATAAAAAAAACATATGAAATAAAACTTTGGAATATGTAAGCCATAATATTTCAAAGAAAATTGTAACGATAAATGGTCGCACATAAATCAGTAAAGAAAACGTGCACCATACGAATAAATATAAAACGTTTGTTTTATGCGCAAACTTTTACAAGATTCATTTCGAGTCTTTACAAGAAGTTTATTGTTTCCAATTATTTCTTTGCTTCCGTTTCACTTTTCAGGATTCCTTTGTTCCGATGGAAGAAAATTGTGTTTTGAATGTATATTTTTCATGATTGCGTAAGCACGTCTTATAAATCATAGCCAAATTGTTACGATCAAAACTCTTATCACGAATTAGATAGGTACCTATACTTCATCTTAACTTCCCCTTTACATAAATAATACACAAGGACGTAATTTATTTACCTACAACATTAACTTTAGTGGACCTTATAAATAACGGGGAAAAATAAATAGCTACACAGAAGAGAGCCCGGGGCACACAATTTACTTGAGAAGTTTTGTCATAAACCTCAAGTAAACACAGTTTAAATCAGCGCCACCACAGTATCGTGACAAAGTAGAACAAAGTTTCTGGAGCAAGCAGAGCGACAAATTGGACACTCTTCGTAGAAATTAACCAAAACACCGCAATGTGTGTCTTGACGAGCCCTATAAAGTATGAGGATAGACGAGGCGTATCACAAACGCTTTTTAGAATATTTATTTTTCACAATGCTACACTAATTAGTTCGAATATTTTTCACGTGAAAAGCTTTAACGCAATCTTACTGTAAACTTATTGTTGGACTTAGTTTAATTAATTCAGATTAATTTAAATAAAGTTGCCGTAAATGATTGACACTGATTGAAAAGTCGATTTAAGACGAAGAAAACAATCTAAAAATATGAAACAACAAGCCAAAGAAATAACAAGGTTATACGACATAACAAGACAATTTAAATCCTTATTTATAAATTAATAAATAAAGTAAGTAATCGACCCACATTTGAAAAGGTTACAGCCACAGGTTACCTCCATGATCCTATCCTTAATAAATATTCACCACATAAAAATGTCAACAAGATTCGGGCCAAACAGAAATACGTACGTAACACCGACTAAGCCAACATAATCTCAGAGTAACACTGAATTTGAATTAGTCCAACCTCTCTTAAAAGTTCAGCCCGGACTCTTCATTACGTAGGTCATTATAAAGGGCGGCGGTCGAGCAAAGTTTTAATGAGAAGAGATTCTGCCATCATCACGGACACAGATAAGGGAGGCCAGTGTAATCCTTGCCTAATTGATTTGCAAAGCGTCGGCTCATGCCCTCGAGGATAGAGGTCGTGGCCGACATCGTGGCGCGCTCATAACGGTATCAATGCCGTTAAGGGATATTTAGACCGTTGGAGATGGCCTGGCTTATTGGTTATATGAAGTAACAAAGGATCTAGTTTCAAATTCGCCACATTTTCAGCTTATGTTTTGGACGGCATTTCATTGATCTGTCAACTATCTTTTGTTTCATCTAATTTGACTGATTTGTAATATTAGTTGTTTGCAATTTTAGGCAAAATATATGTTTCTGCAAATCGCTCAGTTAATATACTTATGTTTCACCGTAAAATGGCAATATTAATACCCTTGGTAATATAGTTTATTGGTCTATTGAATATACCAGTAAAACGTTTTTATTGAAAAATCCTAATCTAGGTAAAAATAATGTCAAAAAGCTTTTTTCTAAAGTCTGATTATTCGATTGAAATGCCTTTTCTACAAAGAAATCTTTCATTTTTTTAAATCAGTTTTATCTTAAACTCTGGCGAAAATTTCTTTGGAAACGTGTTTTTATCGATCTAAAGAATTCAGTATTCGACCGTAACTCTTTTAATACCTAGTAGAAAGCAAGAAAGCGCTCTCGACTTTCTTGTAAATTCACATGAAACGGATTTTCAATTAATTATTCATAATTCTAGCCCAATGGTCCGATAAAGGCTTTCCAGTTAAGTAGGTGTCACGATCCTCATTAACATTTAGGATATGTAGGTATTGAGGTCTAAAATCTAGGGCTAAAACTTATCCACAATCAATTTCGAACTTACGTCCGAACCTATAAAACTCAATTTGGAATTTAATTATTTTATATTAGATTTTATCTCGAGGACGATCATTATAAAGTTTGTAGGTAATCTAAAGTGAATAATTTATTGAAGCAGACCCATTGGGACCGTCTTTAGCTTTGATCAATTATACAGACATCGTAATTGAAACTAAAATCAATGTGTATCTAATTAAAGTTCAATCTTTACTAATAATAAAGAGTTTTTTCTTTGAACGCGCTTATCTATAGACCTGCCAGTCGAATTCGAAAAATGCTTTCACTAATAGGAAGCTACATTATCCCCAAGTGCTATAGGCTACTTCTTATCCCAGGAACGTGGATGAAACCGCGGGGGACAGCTAGTAATAAATATTGGCAATAGACATTTATGTAACAGACTAGCTGTTCGGCGCTAATACAAAAGGTGCAATTTACAGGAACAAAAATGTGAAAAGCCAGGCTATAAAGCTGTCAAGACCGGTAGGTACCCATCAATTAGACCACGTAAGCTCTGCGGACACTCCATTGCAGACGAGTGGAATCCACTACAACACCGCACGAGCTCCGACGCTACTCAAATCGAATAAACGGAACCACAAGTACCACAACGGATCTATGTAGCTATAGTTCTTAATTTAAAATATTTCACTGTGTTGAGATATATATACGTCCCAGTAATTCACTATTCGACAATCAGTAGCGTAGCAGTTTAAATATTTTGGTAAATCGTGTTTTCTAAAATTGAAACCTAGCTAGATCGATTTATCGCCCCCGAAACCCCTTGCATACAAAATTTTATGAAAATCGTTGAAGCCGTATAGGTATACTCGTATACAAGATTTGCTCATTTAAAGGTATTAGATTATTTCCAGGGCAGGAGATATAAACCTTATAAACTATATAACATACTTATTACAATAATACTGATTGTGTTTGTATTAGTGCCGACCCTGGCATCGCGCGAGTTATACCCCTGATTTTACAAGCGTCATACAGTAACCACTTACCATCAGATGGGCACTATGCTTGTTTGCTACCTTAGGAGGATATTTAAAAAATGTACCTATGAGAGAAATTCAAAAAATCACTGTAATTTTGCGTTCGAGTGGCACTTGTCTGCGAAGCAACGGAACCCCACAAACGCCCTAAAGGACTACATAGGTAGTTCTAACTCGTTTGAGCACCATACACACGGAAAATTCAATCAAAATATTTTTCACTGAAAACGCACAACAATGAACAAGGATTCCTCGATTCTATCTATAGAAGCAACAAACCTACCTATGTTGTACCAAACAAGGTCTGTTTCACTGTGAACTACAAAAGCAAGTCTATTCAAGTGGAAATATATCAAGGGGACAGTAGATAGCGCTAAACGCATAAAATTTTCTCTTCTGCTCTAGCTAGAGTCTCGTTTATTAGAGTAATTGGGACAATTGTAGGATTACTATTCAAAATTTTATATATTGCTGACAAAAGTAAAATTTAATATCCTATGATGAAAAGTATTCATGAAAAATCTAGGCAAAGGCCACAAACCCATATCTAGATAAATCTGTACGAATGGTAACCCTAGAACAGGATTGTCGCGTAGCCAAATTCCAGTGGACACTAAGCCTATGTGCGGACATCGTTTACGTTGGCCAGCATACGCGAACGTGCTTTTAAGCGGTTTAAGCATACTATTTTCAAGCATTTACAGCCTTTTGTTTGTTTGTGGCACATTTTTATGCTAGGTGGCAAGGCTTTAACGTTTAGTGGTGAAATTAAAGCAGAATAATGCGAGTATTATCTAAAAGAGCTACCCTATACATTGTACCTGCTAAGACCCGTCTTCCTGGATTTAAAAAACGCACGGATTTTATAAGCTAAGCTTTGCCTAGGTACGTTTTATGTAAATAAATATACTTATGTAGCCTAATTATATTCTTTATTTAAAAGGTAAGCTGGAGTGCCTGGTAAGCTGGAAAAGTAGAAAATACCTTACAGAATACCGCAATTAATTAAATTAATTTAGTTTTCTTGTGCGTGAGTAAGGTACGAGGGGGGAGGGTCAGTAACCTCGGTTGTTCCATCTGTACACCGTGGACCATAAACATACGTTCCAGGCTCAAAGAATCACCTGCAGACTTAGTTACCAACATAAAAAATAAAAAAGTATAATCATCTCAGTAAACGCTGAAGGTATCCAAATGTGAACCAATTCTGTAAGCTTTCATCTATTCGTATAGTTTCGTAACCTCCTTCCAGTTTCACCAATATTCAATACGTGATTCCTCATATCAGCGAAATATGTATGTTGCATTCCGCCAGCGCCAAATTGTTTGCGTGCCAACATTTGAAAAGATGTAAACCTATACATGATTGGAAAAGCTACACAAACGTATGAAAAATAAGAGTTTGAAATGTAAGGAAATTTGATTTTCTATCAATTTCAAAAAGACACAAATTCAAGTCATTCTCAATTTGCTTTCGTCTAATTAAATTTTCAGAGTATTTACATGTTAATTACTTTACTTATTTACTTTTTTGTGCCAAGTTTTCAAGAATATGTCGTTACGTAAGTTTTTCTGCAATTCTAATGATTCAATTTTTAAAACGATGATCGGTCTATTGTGTATAGTTTTTCAGAGTAACACAGTCAGTTTTATTCAAGAAATAAATCTGACTGCTTGCTACTAGCTACATAATATAGGTACAATCTGAACAAATAAACCTCTTCTAAATGAGTTTGAATCAAATAAACTCAAATTGCTTTTATGGTACTCAAAATAAACATGACTCGGTTAATTTTATCGTTGCTATGGGATTTATACCCGGATATACCAGGTATAATAACTGGGTGAAGGTATAAAGGCGCAGGCATTCCACGGATATTAGTCTTCGATATAATTATGTCTGTGTCCATAGACACGCTTGAAGCTTAATTTGTATATTTATTTCTATCTATTTATGTATATTCCGAACCGGTGGTAGAGTCTATTGTAATGATTGTAACTATCGACGTTCATAAGTGCCTTACCAGGGCCTAAATTGAATAAATGAGTTTTTGATTTTTGATATCTATCTACCGGACATGTTTGTGCAAAAAAATACCATATTTACTCGATACGAATTAAATACACAATTTATTGTAACAAATGGGTAGGTAGCTTTATTTATACCCGGGTGAAGGGGATAATGCGGTCGTCAGATGATACCGACCCGGGTGAATACTGATGAAGCGAAGCGTGCGCCCGAACGGCTAGATATAAATCACTAAACGCACTGACCCCATTGCTTAATATGATAATTAAATACAGAACAAAAACAGAATCGGTTATGAATTTAGCAAAAAATATCTTGAATTATTTTAAGAAACTAAGAAAGAAAAACATTGTCAACCTAAATAAAAAAAACCTAAACAAACAAATTTCAAACATAATAAGAGTTCCCTAGTCGCAGCAAATAATGGTAATATGAAACCGGGTTGTTAGTAAAACATATAAAAATTTGATCTTCTAATATCCGGCAGGGTAACAGAATATTTATATTACGTTTATCGATTACCCAGGGAAACAAGCAAAATAGTGGCAATATAATGTGGCGTTTCAGATCGAGTCTGACTTATATCCGGATCACATCAGTCAGGTAATATCCGGCTACGTATAACCGGGCGCGAGAGAGCAGGTACCTGAAGGAAATGAAATAATTTTTCATTTTCTCACTTGATTAATTTTCGCACATGTCCCGTTTGCTGATAATTTATTACAGGCAAGATTTCATCCACTGGTTTATGTTGCATTTCGAGAAGTGTACCTAATATTTCCCCGGAAAGTATCTCTGTTATTAACTCCTGGCGAAAAAGAGAGGTCCTATAGAGAGAGAGAGAATCTATCTAGAATGAGGAATACCAACAAAAAAATCTAATTAGTCCGTCAGTTAAATTATCAAAAAATATTGGATACGTATTTTTTATTTTATCAAATCCATAAGAAATTACAAAGGTAAGTCGCATCAAAGTGCAGGATTGGGGCTTGTGACGTCATTGTACAACTACTTTTTAGTACACTTTTTACAGACCGGAAAATTTTAACGCACTGTATCTTCGTTATTTTTTGTTTTCGGATCAAAATAAAAAATACGTATCCAATATTTTTTGATAATCTAACTGACGGACTGGTGTGTACGATACACCATGTGTGAAATAAAATTATTGAATTGAACTATTAGCATGGGCAAGAGATAAATGAACAGATATATGTAATGTACGTCACCCGCCTGGATGTGCTTAAGGTCTCCCAACTGCGTCCAGAATTGTGGAACAGCCTCCACAATTAGATGAAACGGTGGTCTGTCCTTAGGCAACTTATTAGGTGGCACTTCACTGAACTTTTAATGTTATTTAAAGTTTTACATATTTATTCTTGCACTCGAATACAAATTACGCGCGTCTGACAGCGACGTCAGTCGATTGGTCGATTGGTGCGCCACCATGCGGTGTCGCGAGGAGTTGGCGGGTGAATTTAAATTTGGAAAGCCCAAAACCCAACATTCCCCCCACCGAAATCCACCAGGATTTCCCAGTTACCAAACCAGGAGGTTGAAATATGTAATGTAAGTGTTTGATACATGTAGTGTTTGAATATGCAGGTAAAGTATGTTGTGTGGTAGAGTGTGGACTGTATGTTAAAGTAATTTCTCACATAAGTTTTACCAGGAAAGTTATGTGAGTAAAAATAGTAAATTATAAATGAATTAATTTGTGTCCTGCTCCAAAGGGAGAGGACTAAGTTTGACAACCGGACGAGTAAACTCGCTGTTCTCTGTGCGAACACTAACAACGCGCACAATACCATCAGGTCCCGGATGTATTTTAGTAACTCTAGCTAAATGCCACTGCAGAGGTGGAGCATCAGAATGTAAAAGAACAAGATCTCCGATTTTCAGATTCTGACAGTTGTCAAACCATTTCTGACGTTGTTGCAATGTATGAAGAAAGTCTAATCTCCAGCGCTTCCAGAATTGCTGGGAAAGCTGCTGGGTGGCTTGCCAACGATTGAGTCGAGTAATAGATAAATCAGTGAGATCGTATTCAGGTACTGATAAAAGATCTCGACCTATTAGAAAATGTGATGGAGTTAAAACTTCAAACTCTGTTGGATCGTTTGATAATGGACACAAAGGTCTCGAGTTTAGTACAGCCTCAACTCGAGAGAAGACTGTCGTTAACTCTTCAAATGATAACGCCCTAGTACCTATTGTACGCTTTAAATGTAGTTTCGCCGATTTGATGGCAGATTCGTAAATCCCACCAAAATGGCTTCCTGTGGGAGTATTATGTTTCCACTCAACTCCCCGGTCAGTAATTTTACTGGTCAAGTAATCTCCATGTGAGTTAAGAAACTTTGAAACTTCTGTGAGATGCTTGCCAGCTGATACAAAATTCGTGGCATTATCAGAAATTATCGTACGACACAGACCGCGTCTGGCCGTAAAACGATCAAAGGTGGCCAGGAAACATTCAGTACTCAAGGACGACAGAACCTCCAAATGTACTGCTCGGGTTGAACAACAGACGAACACACACAAGTACGATTTGGAAATTTTGGCGTTCCTCCGATTTGATTCCTTTGAATAAAAGGGACCGCCAATGTCTATTCCAACAGTGTGAAATACGTGTGTATCTTGAGATCGATACTTAGGTAACTCACCCATGAGGGGCTGTCGAGTTGATGGTGAGACTTTAAAACAAGATATGCATCGAATCGTACGAGAACGAATTGCATTTCGAGCTGATATGATCCAGTACTTTTGACTTAAAATACTTTGAAGTGTTCGAGGACCAACATGCAGATGCAATTTGTGATAATAGTCAATTAGAATTTTAGTGAAATTAGAACACTTAGGTAAAAGTAGAGGGTGCTTTTTGTCATAAGTTAAGTTGGACTGGGAAAGTCTACCCCCCACCCTGAGGAAACAGTTTGGGTCCAGGAAAGGGTGTAACTTTCTCAGTGCCTGAGAGCATTGCACGCCTTTTGACAAAGCTGTAACATCTGCCGCAAAATGGTGATTCTGAACCCATTTAACTATAACATCATGTGCTTTACGAATGTCACTAAGGGAAAGTGCTTGCCGTTTTGCTTTTGAAACCTTACAGTTTTGAATAAATTGAAAGCACCTGGCAACGACATTAATAAGTTTGTCAAAACTAGAATACTTTTCGGTCAAGTCGTAAAGTAAACTCTTTGATTGATGAGTATCCACAGCAACTAAAGTAGTAATTTGAGGCTTTAGTTCTGGAGGACTGATATCCCTGAATTCATCGATGGTCTTAACTGGCCAGCGAGACTTGACTAGAGAAAGCCAATGAGGTCCGTTAAGCCATTCATGCATCGCCAACAACACAGACGGGGCTGCGCCGCGGGAACAAATATCAGCTGGGTTAAATGCGCCACTCACGTGGTACCAGCATTCTCGAGATACCGCTTCCAATATCTTGGCCACGCGAGTAGCGACAAAAACCTTCAGATTATAACAAGGTGTGTTGAGCCAAGCTAAGACCACTGAAGAATCAGTGAACAGCAGTGTCTCGTTAATTGGAAGTTGATCCTTTAAAATGGACTTGACGTATTTGATTAATTTAGACAAAAGATATGCTGCCATTAACTCTAAACGTGGAGTAGAAATAGTCTTTAATGGAGCTACTTTTGATTTAGCAATAAATAAACTGACTTTACTCATGCCGGCATCGTTTGTAGAACGTAAATATACGACAGCAGCATAACCGTGGCTTGACGCATCGCAAAAACCTAGAATTTGAATGTAAGTTTTATTTGCGACAGCTACATGACGTTCGTGTTTAAAATCAGATAACAAGGGTAGTTCGTTAACGAAGGCTAACCATTGTTCTTCCATGTCTGCAGGCAAGCTCTGGTCCCATCCTAAATTGAGAGCCCATAGTTTCTGCATGAAACACTTGGCGAAAAACACACAAGGAGCAACAAAACCAAGCGGATCAAATAATCTTCCAATCTGCGATAAAACTGTTCGCTTTGTGACAACAGGGTTCATCGGAGTCGTCGAAAATGAACATGAATCCGAAGCTGGTAACCATTGAAGACCGAGGACCTTAATAGAAAAGTTTTGATCATCACTGAATTCGACGGGAGTCTCCCGATGTTCAGCTGGCAACCGCTGCAAGACCTGGGCACAGTTACTAGACCACTTTCTTAATATGAAGCCACCACTCTGCAGTAGCGCCATAAGCTCGTCTTGTAGTTCAGCAGCTTCCTGTACTGAGGAAACAGACCAAATAAAATCATCCATGAAGAAAGCCTGCTTCAGCACCGCAGTAGCTCTTGGATAATTTTCAGCCTCGTTCTCAGCAAGCGTCTGCAAAACTTTGATAGCCAAATATGGACTGCTGGCCACCCCGTATGTCACGGTATTGAGTTGGTAAATCTGGATTGGTTGAGTTGGTGAAGTTCGCCAAAGAATATGCTGATAATCACGTTGACTCTGATCGATGAGAATCTGTCGGTACATTTTACAAATGTCCGCGGATAAACAGATCTCATTCAAACGAAAGTTAATCAGCTGTTGATTTAAATCTGCCTGAAGTTTCGGACCTGGGAGAACGACCGAATTCAGGGACAGACCATTTGAGGTCTTGGCTGACGCGTCGAATACTACACGGAGTTTCGTGGTCGTACTCGAAGGCTTTAAAATGCAAAAATGCGGGATAATATATTTTGAATCCACGTTTTGCATTGTACCTAGACAAGTCATATGCCCAAGACTTTCATATTCTTGCATGAATTTGTGATATTCAAACTTTAATAGCGGTTGACGTTCGAGTTTGGATTCTAGATTGACAAACCTACGAACCGCAGTCTGATGAGAATCACCCAACTCGAAATTAGGTCGGAAAGGATATTGTATTATATATCTACCGGTACTATCGCGCCTATAACTAGCTGCAAACAATTCCTCGGCCAGAACATCGTCTGGGTTTGGCTCTATAGCAGACTGTATATTTTCCAGTTCCCAAAAATTTGACATAATCTGATCAATATTGACAGACGTTGACAGTCCACAAAATTTGGTACGACCTGTCTGATTCACTTCCGAAAACGTAGCAGTGACTGTCTGATCTGAACTATGCACCGAAGTCTGTCCTGCGATCACGTATCCAAAAATGGAGTTCATAGCTACAGGAACACCATCATTCTCTGAGATAACACGTTCACCGTTATAGATATAAGGAAACAGATCACCACCAATCAGCACGTCTACAGGAGCTGGTTTATAAAAACATGGATCCGCCAAGACGAGGTTTTGAAATTGATTTATAACCGTATTTGATAACTGCGTGGTCGGTAAATCACCGGCTATATTTTGCACGATAATAATATCAGTATTCAAAATAGGACAATTACTATTCCGAGGTTTGATTGTACAAGTTGAGACACCGAAGTCTTGTACTGGGTTTCCACCCAAACCTATTGGTTGAAACTCACACTTGCGTCGGGCAAGTCCGAGCCGATTCGCGCAATCTCGGGTCATATAGCCCGTCATAGCCCCACTGTCTATTATAGCACGTACGGTATGGTACTGGCCCCAACAGTCTGCGACGTGTATAATAGCAGTACCTAAAAGCACTGTTGAAACAGTTGAGCAAGCAAGTGAAACAGCGACACCATTGCTATTTGAACTCAAAGTAGAAACCGCACCAGAAACTGCACTAGAACCCGAGTCAATATGCAAAGTGTGATGGTGCATATTTTTACAAATGGTACATCGAATCTTCGACGGACAGTCTTTTAAAGCATGATCACGAAGGCAATTTTCACACAATTTTAATTGCTTGATTTTGTTTAGACGTTGTTCCGGCGAAAGATCAATGTACTCATTACATCTGTAAATGGAATGCGGATTCTTACAATAGAAACAATCCCTGGATTTAATTGATTCACAGGGTTGATCTGTACTCGCAACTGACGATGATAAAGTCGTCTTTTGATTAGTTGCTTTAATAGAGTTAGCTTTCGAAAAATTCTGACTTGAATTGTATTTATTTTGACTTAATTTATTATTTATGTTTGAAATTTTATTTGAATTGGGTTTACAATCAGACATTTCCAACACATTGACATGGTTTTCTATAAAAGCCATTAAATCCTTGAACTCAGGTACTACCCCTTGCTTCGAGTTTAATTCGAATTCGCGTCTCGTGGTAGGATCGAGATTACGTAACGAGATGTAAAACAAAACAAAACTCGCTAGATCAGGTATATTTAAAAGTTGAAGAGCCTTAACACTTTCTTGAAATGTCTGTAAGAAAGAGTTCAAGCCCGCGGCCGATTCACATATTAAAGGTTTGAAATTGAATAGTTTGTCTAAATAAGTGGTCGCAAGAGCCCGCTTATTTTCGTACCGCTTGACTAAAGCACTCCATACTAACGGATAATTATCAGCTGTGACCGGTAGCGACTTCACGACGGTCAAAGCAGATCCACTCACAGCTGTTAAGAGATAGTAAAACTTTTCAATGTTTGAAATGTCTGAACATTTATGAACTAAACTGGTGAAAGTGTCTCTAAATGTAGGCCAATTCTCAAGCTTACTATCAAAATGAAATATTTCTAATTTAGGTAATCTCGTTTTTACGCGACTGCTACCCTGTGGATGCTGTGTGTTGATACTATCCGCAACAGATTGAATATTATAGTACATTTGATCAAATGCGTCTATCTCCTTATAAGTGGGAACAAAAGTTGGGTTCGCAGACTTTTTTATCTGAATTATTTGCGATATATTTTGTTCGAACTTATCACGTAACATCGGAAGATCACGCACTCGTGCCCTAAAAATATCAAACTGGTCTGGTTTCTCAACCACACTCTTTGACATCTCGAATACTGACTGTAATCGCGTAAAGAACATTTCCTGAGCAATATTTAATGGTTGTAACAATTTGTCAAAATCATCACTATCATCAGAGACATCACTTTTACTGGCCTTAACACTTTGAGGTCGAGACATTTTGATTAAATTTCACCTCAAAATAAACTCGATTGAAAAAATATTTAAAAAAAATTATGAAATGCAAAATTAATTTAATTAAAATATAAATTGACAGTCGCACGTAATGGCGGTAGCGGACTGTACCGATGACCGGCCGGCACGTACGCACTATGTATGAGTTGACACAAGGAACAAAATTATATTTTTGAATTATTATTGAAAATATGCGTTTTCAGCTAAAATACACAACAAAATTATAACAAACAGTCTTGTTAGAGTATGTATTTGTGTGTATGATGCTTCCACCTATTGTAAATTATGTGTAATTGATACAAATAGGTATGATTTGTAATGTATTTTTTATTGAATTTCTTTGATAATTCCTGACTTTGTAACTGGTTGATCCGGCTCCGAATGACCAAAAATGGTGTGTACGATACACCATGTGTGAAATAAAATTATTGAATTGAACTATTAGCATGGGCAAGAGATAAATGAACAGATATATGTACGTCACCCGCCTGGATGTGCTTAAGGTCTCCCAACTGCGTCCAGAATTGTGGAACAGCCTCCACAATTAGATGAAACGGTGGTCTGTCCTTAGGCAACTTATTAGGTGGCACTTCACTGAACTTTTAATGTTATTTAAAGTTTTACATATTTATTCTTGCACTCGAATACAAATTACGCGCGTCTGACAGCGACGTCAGTCGATTGGTCGATTGGTGCGCCACCATGCGGTGTCGCGAGGAGTTGGCGGGTGAATTTAAATTTGGAAAGCCCAAAACCCAACACGGACTAATTAGATTTTTTTGTTGGTATTCCTCATTATCTCTATAATCTATAGGATTCTCTCTCTCTCTATAGGAGTCTATAAATTATTTGAATGGAGTTTCAAACTATCAGGAAAATAAAATACATTAAGACACTGGTGCCGATACTGCCCGATACTATTATTTTCTAACTTCACAAATATTAATCACTATTGAAAAGGGATAGAAAATATAGTAAGTCTATGCTCAATACAATTAATTTTCATTTAAGGACAGATAGTCGTGACCTGTAAAGGCGATTGGACTAATTAATTTCACAGGACTATAATTAACTTCATACAAGTAGGTATAGTATGACACAACTTAGAAGAAGCATCGGCAAAATCGTAAAATCGATCGTTCCCGAAAAGAGTGCGACTACAACATTACTCATGTGTTAAAAAATGATCCCGGAAAATGATCTTGTTAAGTTGAATGACGCGATAGTGAATGATTTTTATTAGTTGTGTAAATCGGAAGTGAAGTGTACGAAAACGATTTGCCGATGCCACATCTAATTTGTGTCATACTGTATCCATATTATTTATGTATTTTTAAAGAGTTAAAGATTAAGTTTCGTTTGTAAAAAAAAAAACAAAATCGGGGCCGCATTTAGTGCGTTTCTATAATCTTGTATGTAAAATTGTTTCTGTTTTGCAAAGTAACAGTAAGTTCTAGTATTCATTGTTATTCTACTCATGAAAGAATAATTAGTTTGACAAAATGATATCTAAAACAGCCGGGTACATTCTTAACTTATTATTCAAGTGGCGTCGCCGAGTCAAGTAAATTATTAAACAGGGTCACGACCCCGTTTTATAGGGATATAATAAAAAGTAAAACAACACGTCCATCTGACAGATGAGATCTGAAATGAGGACCTCGCACCCCAGGATACTGTCAAGGGAAAGTATTTTTTATATAAGTACTCATAGATAATGCAGATGCCGAATGGAACTCTGTAATATAAGTATGTACAAAAGTATATAGTTAGTAAAAATACTTATTTCGCTGACTGAACCCTTTTGTGTTCAAGAAATCCAAAATTATAAAACCACTATAACAATCTATAAAATGGAAATATAAAGTAAATAGATGTGTGTCTACAAAAACCTACGATACCTACTATAGGTAGGTACAATTCAGCATCATGAATGGAGTTTTATTGTCAAGTAGTTTTGTAAATTTGGATCTGTCCAGCTAAATACTGTTCATATAATTATATGTAGATACAATTGATTAGTAGGTTTCACTTTCATAATAACGACAACAAAAGGAATTCAAAGATTGAAACAAATAAGACACATTGCCGAGTTCCGGCTTGATACCCTCCCACAAGGCTCATTACTGTAAATTAGGTTGGAGAGACTCTAGAAAAATAATGGCGGTATCTGTTCATCGAATGAATATTCAACTAGATAGCGGTCGTCATGAGGCGCCGGCGTCGCGAGGATAATTAAAAATAATTATAAAACCCGACTCGCCCGTCCGTGTTGTGAATTATTAATGCAAAGGAGACATAGATTTTACTAAGAATCCTCGCGTAACGTCGATAATCCATTATAGATTTCTACAGAATTTTCTTACCGACGATAGTGCGAGCAGAAAATGAGACATACCTGAAAGAGAAAGCAGAAAATGCAATTATTAATTTTGTCCAAGCGTCAAAGCGGGTAGAATGTCATTAGCAACATTGCTTTTGAAATTAAATTGTTGTGTCCACCCCGGTCTAGAATTTAACAATTTATTAATGGCACGCTGGAGCTAAGTAGCCTTTATTGAAATCCCCCGGTATTTCCTCGGGTCCGCCGTTAGACTAGAACCTGAAAATCCCGAGTATCCCGAATATTTGGATACACTCTGAGAGGTTTACGTCAGCACCCACGTTTATTTGACCTCTGTGTCACTTGGGTATGCTTTGATTTTGCACTATGAAATTATATTTTAGCCATAATAACTTATCTAATATACAAAATACCAAACTCCTCTGAAACGGCTTGACCGATTTTTATGATATTTTTATTATGTATAATTTAAATGGAAAACAACGTTTGCCGGGTCAGCTAGTAACCTGCAGAATTCTTAGTTTAGTCCAAAAACCAAAAAATGCGTGTTGATTATTATAGTCAATATTAATAGCTCAAGTAAATATCTTTTAATCTTCATATTCATTAAATTGTAAATTTATCTACGCATTGATGTTTTAATGGTTTCATTACAGAATCCCGTCTGAACGCATTATATCCCCGGATATTAATAAATCTTAAGAGGGCACGTACGTCAGTATCATCGCATCCTCGGTATTCCTTAATATTTCGCAAGAAATCCTTATACCCTCATATTTACTTTGTACCTCCGCTTTGCTTTACTATTTTGATAAGGAAATAACTTTTCCTACAAGCGACATGTCTTTGGAATAAGTATTTCTTATTCCATATTCAGTCTCCATATGTGCGAACCAAAGGCGGAGCGTTTCGGAGCAATGTGCGAGATAACTTTGTACGGGTGTCAGTACCTAACCTTATTATACAAAAGCTACAAATAAATGCGGTGACTTTGAAACGTTGCCTAGCCTTGGTATCGCGAGCTTGTTCCGAATCGCTTTGAAACAGGGTAGCGCTGCGGTAAAGTTATTTTTTTCTTTTATACACCGTTCAAAGACAGAGTGATTCCTTCGACTGAGAATAAAAAAAGCATAAGGAGATACAGGAGTGCCGTGCAGTCACGATTTTTCAAGACAATTTATTTTACAGCGTCTTTCAAATAAAAAGATATTGTAGACGGAGGAAGACATCAAATCGGATACAGATTTTTTTATTTGTAAAATTGTTTTATTTTTTCTTGGTTTCCGCCCAAGTTTTACCCGCATTTTAACTCTAGCTAGTACCTGGTTGACCGAGCTTTGCTCGTTTTTTTTTAAAACGACGTTTTCTAAAACTGAAACCTAGCTACATCGATTTATCTCCCCCGAAACCCTCTGCATACTAAATTTCATGAAAATTGTTGGAGCCGTTTCCGAGATTGAGATTATATATGTGATCAGACGGTAATGGTTTTCCGGCATAATTATCTAGATGCAGTGAAGTCTACAATATAAATACCCATCTCTAAAAACAATACCAGAACCTAATATGCCATGGAAAACCTATCAAAGTGAACAACAAAGGGCCGCTGGTGCTGTCTACTTAAGATAACATCTTGCCTTTTGCTTAATTAAAAAGTTGATTAAACTCCCTTGCTAAGAGGTTGCTCCATGTACTTGTAAATTGACAAAATTGGAACAGTAGACGGCAAAAACCTTTCTCATATCAAGTTTAAAGTGAATGTTCCAAAAACGGGACATTCAAATTTTGTTACGTTTTTTTGCTAATTGCAGCTCAATGTGATTTGCACCTGATAATGTATATCTATTGATTATTGTATGTATATGCCCTGCACAAGGTGGATCGACGAACTTGTGAGGGTAGCGGGTAACCGCTGGATGCGGGTAGCGCAAGACCGGCCGTCGTGGAGATCCTTTGTCCAGCAGTGGAAGTCCTTCGGCTGACATGATGATGATTGTATGTTCAAGCCATAAACAATTTATAATTAAAAACGTATGTATGTCCTCAGAATGCCAGATTATATTACTAACTTACGTATCACACATCTCACAAATACGACCTACAGCTACAACCAGGAAAAATAAGCCTAACCAGGTCACCGCGGACGCGTAATGTCAAAACTTGTGTGCTCCACATATGTTGTTCCCAACTATGCTGGACTTGTGCCAGTACAACCGACCTGAAGTCAACCCTCAGATATTATAGGTACCTGCCAATTTAAACTTGTAATTTTATGCCTCAAATTCCATATGATTTTATTTTTGACGAGACAGTTGGCGCAGTTGGTTAAGACGTGGGTGGATCATGGGTTTGATTCCCATTCAAGACAAATTTCGCTATGTGGTTTTTCTGTGATTGCCACAACGCGTCGTGAGCGTTTTCATTAGAGCCATAACACGAATTTCGCGATGTGGATGTTGTACTATGACCACAACGCGTTGTGAGCAATTTTTTCGCTCAATTTGCGTTTTCGGTCTTTGAGCGTAACATATAATTATATGTATAGTAATTATCAGTTATTTGGTTTCTATAGTACCTACAAGCTCTGCTTAGTTTAGGATGATAACCGTGTGTGAATAATGTCCCAGAATATTTATTTTATTTTTTTAGGCTAATGTATTGTGGTTTTTGTATTATATTGCTTACACCTTGGAAGTATGCCTGTCCGGAGTTTAGCCATAATCAATATAGATACACAAAATTTGCGAACGTGAATTCTATACAACTCCTTTTCGCAACAGCAGTAAAACCTCCTAAACATATTCTCCAAGCGGTTTATAACTTATTTACTCTTCTCTTTGTAAGGATAACAACTTTCAAAAAAAACTTGCCTCCAGGCATCAACGAGTACAGACAGAAAGTCTATTACCTCTCGAACCGCATTATAAATAAAAACATAAAAAAGGAAAATATAAAATTACATTTTAAAAACGCTCAAGAGTTCAGTTCTGAATAAAAATTTTCTTTACTTATTGGCCTGCTGGCTTCCGTCGACAGACAGGAAATGAGTTTTGCCGTCACCCCTCCCCCTTCCACCACCAGGGGGGTTGGTGGTGGAACCCCCTACAGCTAAGGGACAAGCAAACCAACCTCATTATTACCCCGTCGGAAAATCTATTTAACCCCATTTTTCTTTAGAATATACCATTTAACGTCATGCCACGGCTCCAAATTGAGGAATAATAGGTATATTTAATTATTTATTTATTTTATTAAGCATATTATCTTACTATTAACTACCTACCTATATTATCATTTATTATAATCATTTTCTTTCTGATGATGACATATTTGTGCCGTTTCTTAAACATAATATGCCTTTGCCAAATCATCACATATTTTATCTATCATGTTGAGAATAGAAAATTTAAATCTAAAAATAGAAAGAAAGAAAAACATTTATTCTGACTACACTCAACACATTTACAATATACAAAAGACAAATTAGGAATAATAATCAAATAAAATAACAATATAAATATAGTAATAATTGTGTTGTGTGACATCAAAAATGGACAGCAACTCAGATATAATTTCCCGTGAAAATAAGTAACAAATTAAAAAAAATATAAATGAGCACACAATACCGAACAATAAACAATGATGTAATCAAACGATACTTAAAAGACTTACGAAACAAACATTTTCTGTGGATCCACACAAAAAGATTAGGAAACTCACAAACGAGTCCTCTCATGAAATCCAATTACAAATTCAAGGCACGGTCAACGCCAATGCTATAAATTTCACCAAAACAATAATGGATGCGCAAGTTTTATTCCAGGCCATAATATTCCAGCTGATAACCAACAATTTTAGGTCGAAATTTGAACCTTATTTCCACAGCATTGCGAGTTCTTACTTCACAAATTCACAATATTTATCTGCAAACCTACGTTGGTTCTAGATTTCGTTCCTATTTATCCCGAAAAATATTGCGCAGACCGGATTTGGTAAAGTTGAAAGCGTACCTTGGATTGTGGCCAGTTGTACCCGATATTCGGCCAAATCGAGATGGAATTACCTTCGCTGATTTATTGCATAGCATAAACAGCGCTTGTTACCGTTTGATTTTTACAATACTTTGCCAATTTGTCATTGTTAAGGTATTGCTTGCTGAACGTTGGTTACGAGTAACTGTATAACTGAGTAAGAAAAAAATAATTGAATAAAGGTTAATACCAGGCAGCATAGCGCGAAAAGATGCACCCGCAGAGGAAGGGTACAAAATGCCAGTGCGCCACGGGCCCTTGAGTCGCGTGCAGTCGAGGGCCGGCAGTGATTAGAGCACGCTAACAAAGCGCGGAGGGCCCTTAACCTACATGCTCCGTTTCACAGCAACGCCGGTGACACTCCTCGCGACCGCTGTGAGCCTGGTAGCCCACCCACTCCTCACACGCTACTTTATTTACTTTTTACTTTCCTACGCACAAATTACGTGGGCTTTGCTCAATTTGCAACATGTAGAGATATTCTTTTGTTTAATTAAAATTAGCTGTCCCCAGCTGTTTCGCATGAAAACTGGCATATGGTAGGAATAATTCCTTTCTATTAAATGTTGAGTCACAAACATCTAAATGTCCAAACTTTCACATCTATAATATTAGTACATTTAGAATAAATATAGATTAGTATAGATTATAGGTACATTACCTACCTATTAAATCTCTGCACTGAATGAAATGACAAACTTAAAGGAGCGTACTTCTAACTAAATGACACCATATAAAACCGTTGAGCAAGCAATACATAAAACAACAATGTAACAAATGGCAGCTGTAGATTTCCTAGATAAAACCGAGAAAATGGCGCACCGAAATATTTTAGTTTCATTTTACAAAAGTACGAGTACTTGCGGAGGCTTTTATGGCATCAGGGAGTAGCAATAAAGCGGTATTTAATGAAACTGGGCTACGTGAAAGAGTCACCGGCGCCGGCGCCACACTTCAACACACAAAACATACCCGATATTGATTTCCACAGCTCATTTCTCGTGGAGTGTATCGCGAACATTGTCATATAATACTTGAGAATTTATTCTGTAGCTGGCAGCTCTTCAAGTAATAACGCGGTTATCTGCGCTCGTTTGCGCCAAAACGGAAGACTGATATGGCTCGTATAAGGAAATAAAAAACCCATAGCATATAATATAAGAGCGAAATTTCGGCGCATACCACGGTAATTACGAGCGAAGTTCGAAGGTGCGAGACAACTTTACGCTCGTAATTTGTTCCTAAACTTGTTTAATGTTCCCCTTGACAAGATAAATTCATTAAACGCTACCTGCTTCGAGCTTCGAGCCCTGGCATCGGAATAGATGAATCGGCAATGTAGCCGCTTGTAACGACATCGTCAATCTAAAGTGTATTGCTCTTTAACTGATACAGCCTAGTTAGTATTGCGCTCGGCTTGCTTGTCGTTTAGATATACAGGATGAATTTTTTAAGTGGGCGTGGTAAACCAAATCCTAAAGTATAGGGAATAGAGAAAAATGCTGAAAGGAGTCTCGGAGCCGATTTTGATAAAAACTAAAACTGTATACTTGGATTTTCAAAAATACTATTTGCCTTGCCGGTAATCGAACTCATTCATTTTGAAAAAAAAAACACAGCCTGTATTATTGCTCCATATCATAGTATCGCTTATAATGATCAATTTCTGGAAGTAATGTTATATGGCAAAATAAAGCCTTTCAACATTTTTCGCTATTCCTTTAGGATTTGGTCTACCACGCCCACTTAAAAAAATCATCCTGTATAAAACGGCATAATTTGATAAGTTTGCGGTAGTCGTTGATGCTGCTTTTACCAAAAATAGATGAGTTATAATAATTACTAATTTATTCAGTCAAAATCTCTCAGCTTCATTTTGGAGAAAACTAATAAAAAGCTTCGGAACTGTTTATGATAAACATCAGACATCAAGTGCTTACATTCAGTTTTCACTGTACAAATTACTTTAATAACTAGCTAAAGGATTGTATCTTGGCAACTTTGCCTTTGTAACTTGTCGTGTACAGACGGCAAGCTGGTCACTGCATTCAGCTCTGAGTGGATTCAGCACACATTAAAGTTTTACAATGCTATTAGGACTCCAGACGGAAAATGGACGCATCGCTGCTTACTGGACGATTTAGCTTCAACGAGCACTTGAGACTTGGAACTAAACTTTAGTATCTTTTGACTTTGAAGATGTCTAATTTTGTTGTGGATTCAACGAAAATAAATACTGTAGGTACTTAATCGAAATACATCCCTGACAACAGCATGTTTTTTCTTTTTTGTTAAAAATATAAAGTGTCCTCTATCCGTAATATAATATAGTGTAAGGAAAAGATGAATCAGAGAAATAACGTTGCCAGTACTGAAGTTTATTCACCAGCGATGCACGTTGTACTCCACAGATAATAAATCTTTTACGACACCCAATAAAATATTCCAGACGACGTTTAACAGACTCCTGTGACTTTATGAATTGGAATGAGGAGTTTTCCGGTGATGAATATGAGAAATGGTGCTATTATTTTCAAAATTGATATAGAATAGAATGTAAGACAAAGAAGGAAACGTTGTCATGTTACACATAATTCGAAAATAAAACGCCAAATTGAGGGAATAAGGAATGGAAGTAAGGAACATGAACTCACTGACCTGATTGAATGAGAATATTACGAGACCGAAATTCAATTGTCGCGTAAAGTTTCACTGAGTCAATGTTTATTGTACCCAGCCAGTATCCTGACACAGAACCCTATCCATTCTGAGAATACCAGAACCTCAAACGTATTCCAAACATTCAGGAGCGCCACAACTAAAACGTCGTTTGCATTATTGAAATTCCGTTTACACTATTTATAAGGTAAATCGGCCCGGGCCCAAACGGCACCTTGGACATATTTAATGAAGACCCGAAATAGGGGATAATGTATGTAAATACATACGGGGTCTCAATTTATTGCAGTAAATAGGTGCCACCTTCAGGACTGTGGCATAAACTAGTAATAGAATTTATTAAGAGCTTAGACAAATTGCTGGATTTGATATGCGTGGGAGGTGTGAAGCTTATGATAATGGTAGAGGTAATCATTTCCTGGATACTTTGGCAACTGAGAAAA
The DNA here is from genome assembly GCA_963555595.1 of Tethea ocularis. Classification (NCBI taxonomy): domain Eukaryota; kingdom Metazoa; phylum Arthropoda; class Insecta; order Lepidoptera; family Drepanidae; genus Tethea; species Tethea ocularis. The sequence continues at coordinate 3,072,917 of OY741972.1, read as the reverse complement.
CATTAAAGAGTAGTTTTATTACTTTGGCTTCAAGTAGACGTGTGTATTATACCACAATCTTATTTATCATGGTAAGTGACTGAACGTGATAAGTAGGTATACAAATAGAATGAAAATGCCTTTCAAATCCAGTTGAACAGTCCCAAGGAATAAATGACTGTTGATTGATATCAAAGGAATTGATGGCTCTTCTCAGCAAAAGCAAGTTTTAGAAGTAGTCTTAAAGGCAGACAGAGTTAAGGGCTTGAATGAGTCTGAAAGTCTTTTGAACAAATTTTATTTATATTTCCAGATGACTTAGCATAAAGCAAAGTAAATCAAAGTTTTATCAAAACCTCAACTCTCAGAAACGTTAATTTTCAGTAAGCAACTACTTTAATCAATACACCTACGAACGTTCTCGCAGAAACTACGACGCAGACAAATTAAGGAGAGATGCGGGCATCCTATCAGATAACGCTGATTGCAATTTGATTTAGCCGTATAATCTAAAACAATCAACTAAGTGAACAGAACAGAGGCACACGAGTGGCCAGACAGGTGGAAAATATGCACGTCCTAGACAGATAATGGATTTACAGTCAGCATTAGGTAAAGCTTTATGCACTGAAACATCTTTCATAAACTGTTATAGTCGTATAATATAGAATTAAGACTAATCTTCTGGAAGACGAAATCGTAGATATATCTATGCATTATACGGTTTCACTACCGTACATTTTCATATGCACACGGCAACCTACTTTTGTCCCGCTCTAGTAATGAAATAAAAAGATGGAGTTTTAATAATTAAAAGGAGTGCATTTTAAAGTAGAACAACAACATCAATAGAAACGTCTAGCTGACATATTTAATAGTACGTTTAACTTTTATATTTTCAACTAAACCAGTGGTTTCTCTACGCACTCCATACTACTGCAACTTTACCTAAAATATACTGAGCTAACTGTAAATCGCGTTCATGTTTAATGTAATCTTTTTTTCCAGCCCTGGAGAACTATAAGATGCATCACCCCAATGTAGAAATGAATTACACGATTATCTTAATAGTGGTATCATTGTTGCAAAGAACCAGATCTATGGGCAATTAGGCAGTCTTTAATGGGCTACTAGATACTTTTATTGGCACAGAGACAAGTAAATATATAATTTTCTGATAATCCTCACATGCAATATCTGTTGTAGTATTTATTGGCATCTCAAAGACCTTACTATGAGCTGTATCCACTCATGTTTGTAAACCGACGAAGCAAAGCAGTCTCTACAAAATCGGATTAGTGACATATGACAGGCGATACTGAATGGTATAGAGGACCGGAAACGAGGCATTGTGGCCGACATGTCACGGTCTGGTGGCCCCACATTGTCAACATGTCTCCATGTTTGCGATGACCTACGTTATGATTCACTTGACATTTCTGAATGAGAATAGAGAGGAATTGTAAAGTTTAATTAACATTTGACAATGGGTTTTCAATGTCCCGTTTATTGGGTCAATGACAATACAAAAGGTCCCTGATTATTTATTTGCAGATTTTCGAAATACTTCAGAGATGGAATTAGACAAGATGAATTAAAATCAGCACATATCTACAAAGCATTACGCATTTTCGTGATGACAGCATCTTCACGTCATGATTGCGAAATTGTTTAGAAATCGTTCAGAATGTGCAAATAAACTACAATTTCAGCTTATTAAAGTTTATAGAAACGTGTTTGTTTAAAAACGTGAAAGTATTTCATGACTTACAAAACTTATGAAATCGAGTAAGCCCTGAATAATGTAACCTCAATTCGCTCTCATTCAGGTAAACTCAAAATTCATTTTTCACGGGCACTGCCTTAGAATAAAATGTGTGGGATTAGTTTATTCGCTCGAGAGGTCGGGGTATCAGTGTTTAGGCTCGTCGTCATGGCAACTGGAGCAGAAGGGCCTATTTGCCGCTCCATTGGGCATTTTGTGAGCCTCTGACGTAGCTAAGGGCCAATGTGTGTGATATAACACAGTTATAATGAAGTTTCAAGGCTCGTATAATCTAGACGAGGGCTTATGCTGATGTAGCAAGGATTTAGGCGTATTTTGAACGGAGTAGGTAAACCTAAGTGCCTGACTGTGGAATTTTGTAGAAAGTAAACTGGTACCTATTAATGTTTACGAGTATTATCGGTGGTTGAAATTCGAGTTACGTTTAGAACTCATAGCTTATCTCTTTTAGCCATGGTAAAAATAACGTAAAAATGATCTTTTTCTTGCCAGATCAGCCAGTTATTGATTGACCAGGCCTTTTTATCTTGCTTGTTTTTTCTCACAGTGAGATATGCCTACTTATATACTTTTAAAGTATATAAGTATATTGAGTACCTACTTTTAGATTATGTAAATTTCATCTTTAGCGTGAGATTTCTAACCAATGGACCAGTCTATTTAAAAGATGAACAGCATCTTAGAATTCCTAATAAAAAAACAGCGTTCACATACAAACTGGTTCCTTACTACTTACACATCTTTACTATTGGATGCCAATTGCCTACAACTGGTTGCTCATGCTGGTTGTAGAATGTGGTGCGTATTTTTTAGTTTTTATTGGCAGACGGCAAATGATAGTGTTTGCCACTTGGCTCAAGGACGGGATTTGTTGTCCTTTTACCGTTATTGGTAACTAGTTATGTTAAAAAGTGCGCGTCATAATAATATGCGCGGAGATTATTGGCCTGCGCACAGTGACTGACGGGACGGCAGAGGATTTTAAAAATAATAGAATTTTATAGTTATCCAATCGAAATATTTTTTTTACACAATCATTCTGTATATTAATAAGTTTTGTTTAGTCCAGAATCCAGATACAACTCAATTTTTAGGCTTCCGTTTATCAAAAGGAAAAAAAAGAAGCCTTATGAGATCACTTCGTTGTCTATCTATCTTTCTCATGGAATGTCTTTCTTTTGGTGGTAATCATTAATAATTTCATCCAATGACGCGCTACGACGAAGACCATTTTGTGGGAGTGGTGAGCCCTCATTGAATGAATTTCAATAATGGTGTCCGTTACCACCAAAGATACGCGGCCGAGACGCAGACTGCCGATTAGTGACAGATTTTAAACTCGAGGGTGGTAGCCAGCCAGGTGGGTATACAAAGAAGACCCTACCACAGTTCTAACCCAAACTACGAAATTTTTTTCACCAAAATCTCGCTCATAATAAGATTCGAACCCTAAAACATCACTACAGCATTCGACATATTCCACCTCAGATACGATAAGGCACAAATTGCGAACGCTTACCGTTGTAAGAAAATATTCTTATATCCTTCTACCAACATATTCCTATTTACCCCTCTTGTATTCCTAGAAAATCTACATAGGTCTGATCCCGCACTCTAAGCGTAATTTCAATAGCAGCAAAGTGTTTTAAAAATAGAATATTTCCTTTCTCCCCTACCCACTAGTTCCAGCCTTGGTACACAAGACCACGCTTCCGTATTCTTGTCGAACAAAAGACTGTAACATACAAACTACCTCCAAGAAAGTTCCACTGAAGACGCTTTAAAGGTAGAGCTGTTAAACTCGCGATTATTTTAAGCGGAGAGTAAGCGGGAAGCGATCCAAAAGATTCTTAATTTGAAATCTAATTGTTTCACCACATAAAACACAATTTTATGAATCGATAAGTAATTAACTCATAATTACAGAATTCAATTAATGTATAACAGCCGCAGAATTATAAATAATATCAGCCTACATAATTATTTCGCTTTGTTTATATAACGGCGATGACATAAATATGGATTAATAAACTATCACGAAATTATAATACCGATAATAATATACTGCTTTACGCTCACCGAATACACTTTATTTTAACAATTTACCTAATGGAATCAAAACAAATACATAGTATACATATTAAATGAGATAAATACCTTTACTTTATTTTAGACATCACATAATTAACAAGATAAAAAAGAAGGAGTAAATAATATAACTTTTTATAAACGAATGTATGTATTGATAGCAAGTTACAGCAAAAATCGCTGGTTTCATAACCATATCTTTCTTCAAGGCTTAGCGCCAATGTAGTGGCGCCATCTTGGAGACGGGGATTAAATATCAAAGAGGTTTTCCTTTCTAAAATTGTGGCCAAGAACACACAACTACCTATAAAGTATACCTACGTTCTTGGTTCTGAAACGAATTAAATTTTACATATTACTCGCGAATAAAAGCTAACAAAATGCTAATGAAATTCTTTAGATTTTATACCTAAAGCTAATCATGATTTATTTTGGCGAGTTCGAGACACTTCTCTTACTTCAGACAAAGTAAAAGTTTCATAAAATTTAGCAATTGCTTGAGAGAAAAAAATTGCTGGAAAAATTTCACGCATTCTCGAATACTGGACGAAACATCCGGATTAATTACGGAATTTTGTAACACCTAGTTCAGTATAACCTAAATAGCTTTTATTTGATAATCAGATCCATTTCAAACAGTCACAGAGATATTTTACGCCAGGTACATAATCTGCAGTTTTGTTTCGACTTCGATTCCCAGCGCGGAAAATTTGTCCAAGGAAGTATATAGTTTTAGTTTTTATCGAAATCGGCCTCAAGACTCCTTTCAGCATTTTTCGCTATTCCCTATTCTTTGGCATTTGGCCTACCACGCCCACTTAAAAAAATCATCCGTATACAGTTTCATGTAAATCCATCGGCTCGATAGCGATTGTTGCGATAAACATCGTGAGTCACAGTTAAAGCACGGTATAGTTAGAATAAGCAGTTTATTGGTGCATTACACCTCAAACTGGTATCGGCTATCGCCCACGCAGCACAATAGAGCCAGTGGAAAGCGCACTGCAACTGAGTAGAATGCTGATAACTCGAATTATTCACTATGCAACGCTTTTGTGGAGCTATTGTGTTTACAAACTTGCAACCGAATTTGTTTGGATTATCTACCCATTGGTGCTATAATAGAGTATCTATATGTATTTGATAGAGTGCAATAAACTAGTGGTTTAACTGTGTTATAAATTACAATTTATCTTGCCGGAACATTCTAGAAAATTCAAATGTTAGATTATATTATTTGAATATACAATGGAGTTTATATCTGACACAGATTTCGAGAAAGTACCTACCATAAGAAGTACTAACTAAGCTATATTATAGATTAAAATTGTATGTACATAATATTCTAGTTTGTGCTTTATACTCGTTTATTCTAGTTTTCAACGCATCCTATAGGAAGTCTAAGCATTCCTCAAACAACAGCACATTATTCTACAATAACAACAATTAATCAAGTTAAACAATAGGCAATAACTTATCTATAATCAAATCACACACATCCCACGCAACAAAAGGGCTCCGAAAACGTTTTTAAACAATGCTACGAGTGCTTTATAAGCTGCTCTTAAATCCCCAAAAGAAAGGAAAAGGCAAATAAAACCGCAAATACCGCAATAGGGTTGCTGCGATATATCTACATTTAAACGCCAAATAATGTTGGTAAAAAAACTGTTTTATTTTTAAAACCAACTTGGAAAATAACTATTTCAAGATGGCTAATGCCATGAGTAGTGGCGCCATTTATTTCTGTTTCACAATGCTTTTTGTTGGAATTAAAGTTTTCATCGGGCACTTGAAGAGGTTGGGATTACTTTACCGAAGAACCATTTGTTGTAAAGATTTTGTAGCGAGGAATAATGGAGTTTCCTTGTTTATTTTCTACATATACTACGCGTTATGGAATCTGAGAGGGATTAGTCGTCTAATTTTTAGGCATCGTGAATACGATACGATACGATAGATATTTTGTAAAAGTTTCCTTTGTATGAAAAAATTGTGAGAGAGCATTAATATTTTGAAAAATATTTGATGTGATATTAAGGTGACATAAAAGGAGGATGCCTTAGCTGCTACCCATATTGGTCACCGAAATAAAAAAATATTTTTTAGTTAGCTTGCAAACAACACAAAAAATTGTTTCCATATTGATAGAGGCTATTGTTTTGTACTACCATATCCTATTTCACGTCGAAATACGAGTTCGTCGATGCATACAAAAACCGCTCCCGCTGATTTGCAATGAACACATGCACCATCGGGATTCAGAATAAAAAAGTACCGGACAAGTGCGAGTCTGGCTTGCGCACCGAGGGTTCCGTACAAACTTAACTTTGAAATTGAATGTAACTAAAAATTTATGCTTTTCGCAATTTTTCCTTTATCTGTGCTATAAGACGTTGACCCTGTAGGTTTTGATTCCCTTGCGAGTGTCAAAAATTTGCAGCATAAACGGCTGTATCTTTTGATTGCGTTGGCTTAGGAGTTTGATTTTTCACAGCTCAAGGGACAGTAGACCTGAGTATTTGATATGACAGACAGACGGACAACAAAGTGATCCTATAAGGGTTCCTTTTTTTCCTTTTGAGGTACGGAACCCTAAAAAGTATCGATAAATCGTCAATAAGCTATCACATCCATGCTAAAAATGATAACATGCCATGTATAACGTGAACCCCTTTTTATATTATAAACAGTTATAAACGCTTACTGACTACAGAAATAATTATTTTCAAAACATAATACTGATTCCATGTAGCAGAAAGTATCTACATAAACAAAGTAGTGACGTCTAAGCAAATACAAAACCTTTGCTCTAATCGAAATTACAAGATATTTTAAGTTATTTTATTGAGTGACGATTTATGTCTCCAACTTTTAGCGGTTTTAGGCCTAATATCAAAGTAATAATATAAACCATATAGCTCTAGGTAGTCTCTGAAGTAGCGTTTATACTTGCCTCAAAGCAATAAACACTCCTGAACAAGTCACGCCCTCATAGTGCCCTTATAGCACTGTTATTGCCCCCTACTACGGCGTAAGGTCGCCATAAATCGATCAACTTCGAATCACACCGTATTGACTGATGCTCTTCTTCGTCTTTCCTACTGAAAAAAATTGCTACGACAAATATTCAAGCTGAGGGCAGTAGTCAACAAGGCCAAATAAAATGTAAAAGGAACGAACATAACCTATTAATCATCACTGTGATAGTGATACACGTTGTCTGTACGTCCCTATGTATGCTTAGATCTTTAAAACTACGCAACGGATTTTGATGCGGTTTTTATTAATAGATATAGTGATTCAAGAGGATGGTTCATGGAGGAATGTATGATACATGTATATTATAGTACAGAAAAGCCGAGAAATTCAATAATTTGTACACCCGTGCGAAGCTGGGGTGGGTCGCTAGTCGCTAGAGTCTAATAATACCTTCATATATAGATTGAGAAATAAAAATTGCTCACGTGCGTCGCTTCTTCGAATTCGTCGGCTCCTTGTTTTATGTTGATTTGATTTCGCCGTAACTTCGTATTATATTCATTAAATGCAGTACAAGTACTTTCTTGCCCTTCAGATATTTTTTTGGAGAACAAACCGTGCTTTACCATGACTTTGTAAATGCAGCCATTTTGTAATATTTGAATTTTGAACTATTTACGCAATGCGGCAAATTGTCGCACTTGTTCTTGTGAAAGTTTAATAAGTTTTGCTTTAATGATCTCAAAGGAAAATTTATCCGCAAAATAAATGTAAGTACCTATTAACAAGTAGAAATTATAGTGTTTTAAAATTAATCTCTTTTCAAAGAAGCTGCATGTGAGGTGGTTGCGAACTTATGAATGACGTCATACGGCAGTCTCTTTCAGCTATGCAGGCATATGATTTGTGTCAAGGGAATTCAACTTCGCACCTAACACCTTTTTTATGTACATACTCTCTTTATATGCACTATCATGACGTCAGATACGAAGTCAATACAGCTTCTATAAGAAACACTATGCCATGGTTGTAAATTATGCAAAATGATCCTATGATGACGTCATAAACAAGGCCACGCCACGCCAGTGCTGCATCAATAATATATCGATAGAAACCTTCAAGGCTCTCCTTACTGACTATGGTTTGGTTTGGCTTATAGCACTTTAGAAAACAACGCAAGTAAAAATGTAAAAATTGACCAGATTTGCAGTTTTAAAAACTAGATATATTACAAGAATGAGATTTATAATAATACTAATTTGTAGCGACATTACTCCATTTCAGTGTTACTCAATTGGGTAGATACCCCTAGGGGTCCATCAGTTAGTCGTAGGGGGTTCGCGATGATAATTTTATGGCGACTGTCCTTACTGACAAAATATGTGCATGTGATACCTTGAGGGGTATTAAATATAATGACTAAAGACTTTTTTGTCTGTACAAAGAAAGTACCTATATTATTGTTTGAAAAAAAGAGGCTATTTTTCTTTAGATAGCATTGCTCATAATATTCATATTATACAAAAGGGTACGCAGCATTCTTGAAAAAAAAATAGGGGTTTACGGTGGAACTATTTTTATAATTTAAGAACGAATTATTGTAATGACTTTGTGACTGGTGACATAGGTTTGTTTTTGAAAATGAGGCCGAAAGTGGAAAGCACACAAAGCCTAGAATGTATTATGCCTATGCAGCTCCCAGAACACTCTGTAGCTAGATGATTATACTTAGATGAAACTAGTAAGTCATATTATAGATATCTCATTTATCAATTTAGAGTACCTAACCTTTGTAGGTATCTAACAAATTGTAGATATTAGAATATTTACTAGCCTGTGTGGTTGGGAGACAATTTAAAAAAGTAAGAAAGATATAAGTTTCTAAAGATATTTGTTTTAACGTCTTTTTATTTTTTAATTTTATTATTCTATTATCGTATCGTGAAGTCAATAAAATTTAATCAAATTCTAACAAATTAAGAAAGTGTCTTCCATATTTACGCACAAAAGCAGGTAGGATATCTTGAAGTCGCAAATAATGCGGTCCTCGCATCATGTCATTAACCTCATGACGTCACACCCGAAACATGCACGCATTGCAGACTTGACCATGATTATGCAATAAATGAACCAGTCAACTGACTATCAACAATATCTTGTTCCGACGGCCGACAGATGGATAGGTGATGGCTGGACCGCAATATTTACCTAATAATTTTAGACATAGCATAATAGACTAAGACTAAATTATAACGTATATAAAATAATATATAAAGTATCTTGACCAAACGTTGGCTTCTTTTTTAAACTGACGGAAAAAAGGAGGAGGTTCTTAATTCGGTTGTCCTATGTTATTTTTTATGTTTGTTCACGCATACATATTTTTTTATGTACCGATTTTAATATTTTTTGTGTTGCGTGGTACAGTATGATTCCAAGATGGTCCCATTTTAATTTGATTGTCTTTGAATGAGGTTTTACTAAATTAACTGCTACCGTAACTAACGCAGGCAGTATAAAACCTCTCTTAAGTCTCTGCAAATAATTATTTTAACATAGAAACCGGGTTTGCCGTGATTCCCCCGGATCAAATGCAATATAGGTAAGTAATTACCATACTATAGTATTTTCTACGAGAATCATAATAAAAAATTTAATATTTCCCAGGTATGTAGAACCAGATTTATAGTCCTTATCATTTACCTTTTAAAATTAAAATATCCTTTTGCCATAGATCATGGTACGGGTTTATTAAAAATGCAATCTTATCAATTGCTTATATCAAGTAGACAGTTAAAAATGCGTGCTAACTAGGCAGGTATGTACTTCAAATAATAGTAAATCAATATTGTATGTAAATAATTATAATAAACTTAAAAACTGAATCAAACATAATAAAACGTAGGTAACGTGATCTAAGAAGTAATTTAAAAAAATATTTATATAAAAAATATATACCTACAAAGTCAGCTAATAAACAATTTTGCTTTTGAAGATCGCTTGAAATAACACGAAACAATAATCAAACTTGTAAAGTATATTTATAGATAAAATTATTCATTTGATTTTCCGACCCATCAATCTGTCAATATCTATTACGCAATCTATAAGCACCTAATGTAACAAAAAAAGAATTAATCGCTCACGAAAAAAAAACTTTTATGGCATCCGCGAGCGTATAAACGCGCTCCTTTCAGACAGCTACTACTTTACACCCGCCTTGAAAACATTACCGAACGTATTCAATCGATTTTCGACTTAGTATCCCCGGCATGACGCCGCTTCGGCAAAAACGTGAATTTAAATAATATAACTACAAAACTAGTAATACAACTTACCTGTCCAGCATGAAGGACGTCCAAAAATATGGTAAAAACACATACAAAAAGCACGGCGCGCGACATTTTTGCGGCCGCGATGCGTTCCTAAACCCGACTGGCGAACAGTGACGTTTGTGCTTGACGCCAGAAACCTGCGTACTAGTCACACTCAGTCGGTACAGCACTGTAGCCGTACCTAGCGTCGTATAGATCGACCCTCCCGGGAGTGAGAGGGACAGTACTCAACGACGCATGTGATAGACGAAGACAGAAGAGGGAGAATAACGCACGCGCAATGATGGAAACACGTACAATGAGGACTATATCGAAGGAAATCGCGAATGCCGTCTTCGTCTGGCTTTGTCTGGATTTCCCGATGATGATGCGTCATTTTTTTTCTAATACTGCTACGGACTGATTCTTATTTCTGGAGTATTGGAGTAGAAAATAGTTTGATTCTACCCGAATTACTCTTTTTTCATAGTTGTAATATTGTTAGCAATTATCCGCAATAACAGGTATTACTTGGCAGTATTGGCGAAACAAACAATATTTGATTGGTGGATAGATTTCATGTGTGTGCAAAACTAACATTATCATTTAATTCTGCTTTCGCCCATTACGCTCTAATAGAGAGGATAGTGCATTTCTGACAGCACATGCAAAACAACTTTACCACGATCAATCAAATCAAAAATCTAACGCAAAGGGATTATTTTTACAGAATATCCGGTGCTTTTAGTTTAACATGGCTTCTATAAAATGGAATACGAACTTAATTCAGAGTACTTCAGGCTAAATTCACTGACAGCATTTTCATATTCTAAGCATAAAATATTCAGCAAATAAAAAAATAGAAAACATTTTTACTATCCTCGACTAAACTCCCAAGTCTCGTGACTTCAAATAATATCTAAACACTGTCATAACTTGGACACTTCCTCATGATATGTAATAACATTGGACCTGTCGCGATTAAATATTCATGATTCCTTTGATCCAGTCCCCGGAGAGCTCAGACCGACAACCCTGTATCCTCACCTCAGACACTTCAGCCCCTTGTCAACGCACATCAAGTATCAATTTCAGTGTCCGTTTGATTCCAACTTCAGTAACGTGCCCTACACCCACAGGAACGATTTGTATCGTATCTTTTAGTGAAAGCAAAGGTCATCAATCATCTATATCTATACTAATAAAGCTGAATAAAGAGTTTGTTTGCTTGAGAGAAAATATTTCACTAATATGAAGCAACATTATTCCCAAAAGTTAGGCTACTTTCTATCCCGGGAACACGTGTCAAGCCGCGGGGAACATCTAGTTTCTAGATAAAGGACAATAAAAATAACAAACGCACGCTATATAGTTGCCTCAATAGACCATAATTAAAAGACTCTTACCTTACAGTTTACGTTCTACTTCTAAGTAGTTCTCTACCCGAACATGGTAATGGTCTAAGAAATAATATAATTTTCATTACAAACCTCATATTTAATTATAAGGATTAAATGAATGCAGTGCAGTGCACTAAATTCCGTTATCTGGTTATTTAAGTGAGCTGCGTGCTCGCAATATGCACCCGGCTTACTTCGCTCGAGAATTTCATGGGACAACACTTAGGCGTATTTAAGCAATATAAAGATAGCAGATCTATCTATTGAACGGATTAAAAACACAAACAACTCAAAACTCATTTATTAAGTTTAGGCCCTGATAAGGCACTTATGAATAGATATTTGCAATTATTACAATAGGCTCTACCACCGGTTCGGAACAATATACGAATAAATGTACTCATTGGTTCGGAATACACTTAAACTGAGAAGATTCTGGAAAGAAACTCAGCAAGGCTTCTCAAAAATAGAATCGCCAATATTTGTCACAAATTCATACAAAAACCTACATAAAGTCAGAGCGAAGATATTTTATTTAAATCCGAACATTATTTCAGAATAAGGTCATATCCGTGGGCATTTTGCCATGAAGCGTTACGGATGTCCGGGCCTCTCCCGACCGTGATTGGTCCAATATTGATCACCAGTGAGGCTCAGTTAACCCGACAAATGTGTCCGTTATGTAATATAATAATATATTACACGAACCCTGTATTTTATTCATGCACTGGTTTTATTACCATTTCATTGTCTACGTATAAATGGCTTCTTATTTAATATAAAATTTAAAACTAGAAACTAATATTAGGTACACAAATTTTAAATTAAATTAAAATTAATTATAAAAATTAGGCTCCTTCGGCATGGTTCCGAAAATGCTGGCAGCATTTCCGGTATCGCAATCTCTATCCGTTGCGTAAGAAAACTGCCAGCTCTTCGGTCCCCAGTGGCGACTACTAATCGTTTAGCCAGCTTCTTTGAAGAGTTGGCGAGCACCATGACCCCACGGACCAAGGGTCTATTTGAAGTCTATATATATTATATGTTTATCGTCTATCTTTTTAGATTAATGTACCTACTACGATTTTTTTTTCCATGAGCTTTTGGAAACCTGCATTTTCATAAGGCCCAGCATGTATGTAAAAGAAAAGTACACAGTTTTGAAAATAATCTTAGAAATATGTAGAGAAAACGAATAAAGAGTAGGTAATATGGCTCTAATGATTTTTGTGTTTGGCGACAGATTTTCAACTTGAGAATGGTAGCCAGGTGGCCAGGTAGCCGCTACTACGAAGTACTCTACAACTGTACTATGGTTTCCTCACGATATTTTATTTCACTGAAGACTCAAGGTATTGCGCGCAATCATGGTGCATGGGTTTTTATTCAACCAGTCATTCTTGCGTAGGCTGGTACTGTGCCCAAGAAAATTATGATTAATTGTAGCAATATAACCAACCAGATTAAATTGTCATTAACGCTAAGAGGATGTTGATACCGCAAACCAGCTCTATACAAAAATAAGTATGCTCTTATTTATATTTTTGGATATCAACGAATAAAACTCGATGTTTTTTTTTTAACTAATAAACCTTGAGTCTAGAAGGTCCCGTAAGGCTGCCTGTCCACCGGAGCGGAGCGGTTAGGACCTATGAAAATTTAAGTATTGCCGCGCGACAGTTACTTTTGTGAAAAATTAACGCTATTTATTGATAAGGAACCAATGTTTGGATTTAATTCGTTAAAAGCATAATTAATTAATATCTATTATAAAATAACTGATTGACAAAGGCACTATCACAAATTTTCTTTCAATAGTAGCAATACATATTTAATTGATGGAATAAATAAAAATATCTGTTAAAAAATTGCTAGCCTTATAAGTACATCCAAGAAACCTCAAACATGACCTCTATAAAGATGCACAGAGTACAGTCCACCCACTGTGGAAGTGTGGGATAAAACGTGTAGGTAGCCAACGCGGCGAGGCATCTCCGTAATGGAGGAGATACCAAATCGCATTTTGAAGCGAGCCAAGCCGAGCTATTAAAGCATCTGCAGATAGAATGCTCCAGGCCGGGAGAATATTCTAGATATTTGCATGTGCGATGCGGTGGTATGACGTCACGGCCCTCCCCCTCAGACGCCGCGCAGACGGTCCGGTTTTCAAGCCGGCTCTAAAGCCGTGTTTGCATAGACAATAGACAAATGTTCCAGCCTTGAGTTCCAGCATATTGTGTTGAGCTACTTAATGTAGAAATAACTTCCACCCTGCGGTTTCACACGCCTTCCAGGGATGAAATATTTGTTCTTTTCTAAGACCAGTAACTAGCTTACTTCCCGTAATAATTAAAATTGTGTCACTCCTTTCTAGTTATCATTTTTTTACGCAGGAACCCTAAATATTTCCCTAAAGTTGCCTAAAGCTATAGCTATGTAAAATACAATCCTTAGGTGGTAAAGTAGATGATCGCGGGTGAAACCACCTGGAGAAAGCTATAGCTATTTAGCTAAAATATGTTATTGTTTGGTTTAGTTGATCTTGTCAGTCTAGTAATGTTCTTGGAGTTTTCATTAATGTTAATTGAGTGTGCATCCCCACAATAATTTATGAATGTCGATTTAACGCTTTTATTTAAGGGGCATGCTTTAATTTCAGGGGTGATTTGAGACCATCTCGTAGTTATTGGGTACTGGGGTAGGTACACAAAATAAGAGCCAATATCTACCTTCTTGCTTATAAACAATAAATAGTAATGGACGGAAAGGAGTGGCACGCCTTGGGAGAGGCTTATCTTCAACAGTGAAGAGACGTAGGCTGATAAGTCAAGTCAGATGATACCTACAGATGATAATCTATGAAATGCATCCATTATTAGAAAGGGGCAAAGTAATTACCATAAAACGCAGTTCTAAAGTTCATATTCAGATAAATAAGGGAATGCATTATTTAATATACCTATACAAAGATACTTCTATATATTTATGTCTCTGTATCTGTATTTTTTTAAGGAAGTACCTATGAATATGAATGTTTCAAATGTTCAGCACATTTGTCGTACTCTTGCTTGTGGTAAAACTAGCTATGTAAATGTGATCGATTACCAACGCTTCCTCGACGTCGAACGACTGGTAGCCGTTGCGGCATGCAATTGCTGTTTGCTTATTCTTAAAGCAACTGAAAGGATCAATAACGTGTCTTTCTATTATTTTTGAAGTTTGAATATTCAACGGGTAAACTATAAAATCTTAAAAATTTTATGATCTAATCTTTATAGGTAATAGGTAGGTACATAAATATAGGAGGATTTTGGTAGGATATAACAAGCCCGAATACTTATTGCAGATAGTGTACAATCTAAAGATACTACAAAATTTGAACAACCTGATATGAGATGTTATAACAATTAGGTCGATGTGACTTTTTCCTACGAAAATTCGTGCGAACGGTCGCGTTTTAGTCGGTGAACATCGACCTTAGAAGTTTAGCCTAAACCATTGTTACGAAAGCACACTTCGTGGTTTTTTTTCGCCTCTAAGGCAACTCTCTGACCCTTACTTTCTAGCTACCACCTATAAGTTGAACATCTGTATCCAAGCTCCCACTGGTGTGCTCATACACTTGAGAGTCAGTTGAGTCAGATGGGAATCGAACCCACGACTTGCAACGTGATAGGTGATACGCCAACTCTACTATTGTTTATTTATTCATGTGGTAGTAGTACCATATCTCGACGTACAGTGGCGTAGCTAGGCGTGGGCGAAACGGACCCTCACCCACGGCCTCGCACTTAAAAGGGCCTCGCGCGAACCCCCGGATAACTTGGCTTTTAAATCATCTGATTGAATATATAATTAAGAATTAATTGCAAGTCATATTTTATTATGTTTATTAAATTGCTATTATAATGATGTCAACTATGCCTGTACAGTATGACACAACTAAGATATAGCATCGGCAAATCATTTTCGTAAACTTCACTTCCGATTTACACAACTAATAAAAATCATTAATTATCGCGCCATTCAACGTTCAACAAGATCATTTTCGCCGATCATTTTTTAACTCATGAGTAATGTTGTAGGCGCACTCTTTTCGGGAACGATCGATTTAACGAATTTTGCCGATGCTTCATCAAAGTTGTGTCATACCATACCCTATTGTACAGCTTCCGCAGAAAGAACGTGCTACGCTACTGTCGAAATATGTACGTTGAAAAACTTATTTCGTAATGAAATGGCAACAAATACAGCTTTCATATCTAAAACAATTTACCCCTAGTATTCAGTTGGCATTTAGTTAATGTCGCCACGAGTACCGTTAGCCCCTAGAGACTTAGAAGACCGTGTTAATGAAATGTCAAGCTACATACTTACACAGGCATGGAATTACTGATTGCCCTTGCGGCTGTTCTATAAGTTTTGCAAGTTAGTTTAGCTTATAACAACGGTCCGTCCTTCGAGTCTGGAAATAGTGACTGGAGTCAGGTTTGATCAGATATCATAATAGTTTCTGTCCTTGGTAAATAATAGTTTATAAAAAAAACCTAAATTGGTTTGTAGATATTAAAGCTTATCACAGTGTTTTTCAAACCATGGGTCGCGGCCTCTGAGGCGGTCGCGATGCCTTAGGTACTCAGGGTAGCGATGGGCAGGGCCGTAGCTAGGGGGGGCATTATGGGGCAATGCCCTACCTTTAAATACCATTGCCCTACCTTATGAAATACTGTCGACTATGATCATATACTCAGTACCGGCGTTAGGGTAGGGCGCGGTAGGGCGATCGCCTAGGGCGCCAGGCCCACCTTTATTTCCGGTCGCTCATGAGCGAGTCCTGCTATCTCGAGTCTAAATAAATAAATAAATTCTCAAGTCTAAAGATAAAATGGTTATAATGGCTTAAAATCCCTTTTGTTGGCGGGAGAAGGGGGGGGGGGGGGTTATCACATCTCGCCCAGGGTGCTGGTAGAGCTAAAACCGGCACTGCATATACTAATAAACTGTTTGTTCATAGATTGAGTGTGTCGATTTTCGATCATCGATTCGATTGTTTATTCGTAAAAAGGCAATTGTTCCTACTTCCACCTACTTGATTTTTTAATCAATATAGACCCAAAATACTTTAAATCTTTCAAATTACTAATATTTGTTTGTTTAAATAGCCCTAGAGGTTCGATTATTATTTTAGGCCGCGTACTGAAAAAGATTGAAAAGCACTGGTCTATCACAACAATAGTATAATATCACAATAATTATACAGTTTAATATCTTCACACACCGAGCTTGTACTATTCAAGCCAGATAGGTACAATTATTTGTAAAATCAAAATCAAAAACTCATTTATTCAGTTTAGGCCCTAATATGGCACTTATGAACGTCAACAGTTACAGTTTTACAATAGACACTACTACCGGCAGTACCTGTAAATGAAGCTATACCTATATACTGAAAAAGATAATCTAATCACACTCAGACTCAAGACAATCAGATAAGTACTTGCACTGACTATTATGGATGGGAATCGAACCTATGACTAATGGCGTGAGGTAGGGTATCCAACCACACCAAGCGGACCGTGTATGGCCAATAATAGTGTTTGGTTTTTAAAAGTGATACTGCCTGAGCTTATATTACTTCTGCCTGTAAAACCTACACATTTATTTTACCTTTAGATGTTTCGATTGGAACAGTCTTCTTAGTACAATATTTATTAGGACAAATGCTTCAGACAAGAAAACAACGTACATAAATCAAAGGCAATAACAAATTTATTCACAAAATACAAAATAAATGATAAGAAATTATTAAGCTTAAAAACAATTAAAAATATATATTTACTCTTAAAATAAATATAAAAAAATACATAATTGTACCACTATTACAATATATTCTTAGTCATTTTAATTAAAAAAAACATAACATAAACCTAACATAATTTCAATTTCTCAACAATTTTTATGCTAAAACATTTCAACAAAGTTATTTTTTTGCTTTTAAAATACTATAAAAACATGTATATAATAATAATCTCTACAGTTCAGGTGTTTAATCTCACCTCTATATGCATTAACACAAGTTGTTATATCACAGATATACTTTCAGTTATCGTTAGACACAAACCATGTTAGTATTTAGGAACGAATGTAATGTCAATGGTTAGTAGTTAGTACAGGCCACAGACTTTGTTCGCAGGGACGGCTTTGTCTGAAAATAAAATATTAATTTAGAATTTTGTTTACAATTTATTTGATTTTATGTGGATAAGCTTGTATTTGAACACAATAATAATACCAATCGTCGTTTTACTATATAATTTTAATGTTTTTTATTGTATTTTAATAAAGCGTTTGTTTCAAGAGATTGGAACTATGGACAATACAACAAAAACAATGTTGTCAGTAATAAAAATAGATGGTTCATTTTGCAGCGCCACCTGCCGTCAATCGAACGATCAATTGACAGCAGGAATAGGGTAGTTTACTGACATATCAAATCAGCTACTTTTTAATAAATGTCAAAACGATAGTTTATATGGAATTTTGTATGAAATACTAACCTAATGACGTCATAGTTTCACAGCATCAAATGATCTACTCTTAATGGTTCTACTGGTAATTAAAAATCATAAAGAGCATTAAATGTACAACATATTTGATTTTTCCACGTGTTTTTAGATGTTTTATGCAATGGTTAGTGTTTAGTCATTTATTTTTAACACTGTAAACTAGCCTATTGCTCTAAACACAATGTCACCATGGAGAAATGATGTGGCCGATTGTGGTAAGCACACAAAGCTTAGAAGGAAATTGGTTCTCAAGTGCCAAAATACACCAGTAGATACTTAACCCCATTTCCAACTTGAGGGTAGTAAGTATACAGAAGTTGTTTTTTTTGCTATTAGTAGACCAATCAATTGTATCGTTCAGTTATAATGATCCGTGGGTTCGAATATTATAAGAAAAACATTAAAACATCGTGACCATAGCACAGGGTATTTCGTAGGACATGACATTTAGTTCCTGATAAGGAACCTCTTTTTATCAAATAGTTTCATAGATAGATAGATAATAATTTATTGTACTTTCCTATTCACTACTGTCTTTCTTGTCATTCTTGTGAATAAAATTTTATGCTTACAATTAAAGAATTGTATTTCATTGATAATACATTAATAGGTGTACTTTACAGTTCCCTTCTAGACTAAGCACACAATGCTTAGTTGCTTACCACCTTCAGCCCCATCATCACTGACCACGTTGAGATTGTGGTCAAACGCCAATCAAGATTAATAAAGATAACCTAACTCACCAATCATTTTGGGGTACGGCAAATTCAACGTATCCATTATATGTATGAACTCTGACAAAGATTTTGTGAGTCTCGGGTTATATTTTATTTCTTCAGCCACTGTAGTCGCCGTCTGCCCTTTGTAATCGTGTGCCGGATACAGGATGTAGTGTGGGGGCAACGTGAATATCCTCTGGTGTACAGAGTTATACAGGGTGGTTGGGGAACCTTCCTGGAAGTCTGTACGACCACAGCCGCGGATGAGAAGCGTGTCCCCTGTGAATGCTAGACCCTGAAAGTTATTCAATTAGAAATTATCACTGCCAGTAAATGTATACTAAAATATTGAGTATTTTTAACAATTTTGAGCGTGGGCAGTCCCCAAAAGGACCGACGATCCTGTGAGGGTCTCGGGAAATCGCTGGATGTGGGTAGCGCAAGACCAGCAATCGTTGAGGTGGAGGTTTTTGTCCAGCAGTGGACGTCTTTTGGCTGACATGATGATGACTAACATTTAGTAACACATGCACTTTTTTTTTCATTTAATTCAGTTAATTATAAAGCTATGACTAAAGTTGAAATACTTAGAGTCCGAAAATAATGATGCAAGTACTTAGAAGGCCGGTTGACAATGAAGCCTGATTAAAACTATACAGGGTCACTGGCAACTAACGCAAAACCTCTTGTGAGCGACTTTGGTTCATCAAGACTGTCAACTTTTGTTGTACACACGGCCACAGCTCAAGCAACACACTGCGGCACCTTATGCGGTTGTAATAGGAGCTATTTTGCAACAAAAATGTGTAGCTTGATCTGTGGCCGTGTGTACGACTTTTTCTAAATAAAAGCTTTTTTTCCTGTACATAAAATCAAAGCAGTTCTTATCTTCTAAAATCCACATAAACTCTCTCTTCACAGTCACAGATAGTAAACCTTAATACGCACGCGGCACGAAGCAGTCACATAATTCGTAGAACGATTGATAGAAATCCCCACATTTTTTTTTCTTGGCCTTTTTACATTATGGCAAAAGAACTATACAACAAATATAAATAACTGATAAGAGAATGATCCACTGTCGATTTGAGCTGATAAACAGTCAATAATGGATAACAAAGCATCAATTCTGTACTTTAAAACATTGTTATGTAATGAATGAAATGAATTTTTAAAATAAAAAAATATGGTATCATAATGCCCGCGGCTTCACTCGTATTACAGAGGATTTATATTAGTTTCCCGGAATTATTTACTATAGTGCGGCCAACGAGAGAATGTGTCTCTGATATGTGAAAATGATGGGAACAGAAACGTTTAATCCAATTTAGATGGGACTTTCACGGGAAACTTCAGTATGATTTAAATCTTAGTTTAGCGAGAGTCATATCATTATCTGAGAGCCTATTATTTACTGTCGCAAAAGTTTTATCCTAGCGTCCGCACTATAGTTCGTTCAGTTTTACAAATCCATTCCATAAACAAAAATATTGGCATGATATTTATACCTACCAGCCGTTCACTTTGAGTTGGCCGTCGTCTAATAACGTCATAGGTACAAACAAAAGAATAACAAGCGTTGTTATATACCTATTAGCGTGTGTGAAGGATGTCCCAGGATTTATTTATTTATTATTTTATTTTATTTATCTATACTACGTGGGTCTGACTTGGTAAGTTACAATATTAACACATCTTTTACCTGTTTATGACACACGTAAGTGAAGCATCCATTCGTGTGTCCGGGCGTCGCTACTGCCAATATTTCATGGTCTCCGACCTTGATGACGTCACCATCCAGTAGATGAATATCAGCTTTGGCACCAGATGCCTTGCCTATCACGCTTTTAGTACCAGGCAGCAGTGATTTCAGTTTCCCCGTACCTGTTATGTGGTCGGCGTGCATGTGTGTGTTCACTGGAAAAGTTGAGATTATAATTAGAAAGATAGGTGGGTAGATGTAAGTTCCGCATTCTTTAATTACGCGGATTATAATATGGTAACATAGGGATTTTAAGAGAGGTGGAGCCAGGGCCGGCCCGTCCATATAGGCGAACTAGGCGACCGCCTAGGGCACTCGTATCAGGGGGGCGGCAATCGGTGGCATCGAAATTGAAAAATAATACTAAAAATAAGTAAATCCCCCTTCAAAGACAATAAATTTATATATTTAGACGGTTCATAAGCAAAAAAGATGTGCGTGAACAAACATATAAAAAAACATACAGCCGAATTGAGAACCTCGGTTATAAACGTGTATAGTACCTACTGTAATTTTTAATTCAAAATTTCTGTTTATATTAATATTATTTTATTAATTTTCTTAAAAGGGCCGGCCCTGGGTGGAGCATAGCTTTTCTCTCAATAAGCAGCTTGTCTGCGGACCTTACAGAATACTGTAGCCAAATACTGCATGATTCATTTCAAGGTTTCATTGTAAGTTAACAAACGAGAGTTACATTAACTTTTATAATATTATTAGGGCTTTGTTATTCCATTCACATGTATTACAAGCTCTTATCATGTAACTAGCTTACGCCCCGCGGTTTCACTCGCGAGTTCATGAACACACACATCTATACTAATAAATAATAAAGCTGAAGAGTTTGTTTGTTTGAACGCGTTAATCTGTGGATTTAGGTCCGATTCCAACAATTCTTTCAGTAATAATAAGCTACATTATCCCCGAAGGTTATAGGCTACTTTTTATCCCGGGAACGCGAGTGGAAACGCGGGGAGCACCTAGTTGTTTATATAACCAACCAATTTGTCTGTTTGTAGGGTCCGTTAGTCTACACTAATATTATAAAGAGGAAAGATTTGTTTTTATCATGTAATAAAAACATTCAGATGCCATAACCTCGAAGCACGTCATATATATGTGAATAATAGCTATTAGCAAGATCTCCATCCATACCTGTGTAAATTATTACCTACACAAATACATTATGATGATTGATTTCACTTCATAGGAAAACATAAAGGTATTTCAATATGTTTTACCATCAGGTGGGCTGTATGCATGCTTGCTGCTAGTATTTTATAAGAAAATCTAACATTGAAAAATAAATACCACTAGATTTCCGCGCACTAGTTTCACCCACGTTCCCGAGGGATCTTATGTTCTCGAGGGTTAAAAAGTAAACTATTTGTTAATCCAGGGTGTCAGCTACCTAAATTTAATGGAAATATGTTCTAATACTGATACTGAACCAACAAAAAATTACGTAAGTACTGGTTAAAATAAATATCCTGTATAGCAGCCCTGCAATTTTAAATCTTATTCTTTAAGCATAAAGTTTCACTTACTAGCATACACCAAGTTGAAATTGAGCTGTTCTATAAGCGCAGCGTCTCTTTCAGCGTGTTCCAGTACAGGGTCGATAAGCACCGCGTCTCTTGTGTTCGTGTTGCCTAGTAAGTACGTGTAGGTACTGCTCACTGTGTCGAATAGCTGGAAAACATTTATGACAAGTTGATAAAGAAAAAAGCATTGTAAGATACTATAATCTAGTGTATGTTAAATTATATGCAATATTCTCTTGTTTAACTTATTGATTCATTGTAAAATGTTTACATGTTCAAGTTATGTTTATACGCCTACCTACCTGTGTTTAAGGAAGCAAGAACAATAATGTGTACAGTTGTACACACATACATATATTAAACTTTATTTCTTGGTAATAGAGTTAAATATTGCGTGCAACATACACTTTTGTGTTAATTAAATATAAATAAATGACTGATCATGCTTAGTTTCACTAAAATGACTATGCATCATTGTATACACTGTATAGGTAACATTTTCCTTAAATTGCATGGTCTCTTCTTATCATAAAACAACAACCTTTTAATGCTATAATACATCTATACTAATATTATAAAGAGGAAAGATTTGATTGTTTGTTTGTTTATTTGTTTGTTTGCATTGAATAGGCTCCGAAACTACTGAAATGATTTGAAAAATTCTTTCACTAATAGGAAGCTGCATTACATTCACATTATTCCTGAAGGTTATAGGCTACTTTTTATCCCGGGAACGAGAGTGAAACCGCGCGGAACAGCTAGTAGGTAATAAAGGTAAAAAAATATATATTAAAAACATATACTTTTAGGTAAATGTAGGTAGGTAACTAAGTGGTAAAATTCTTTTTATAGGTAGAGGCTCTATGGATTTTTGATAGAAACTAATAAGTTTAATTTAAAAAAACATAGGTACTTTTATATAAAATGAGTATACCAATTGAAAATTATTTGGTGGATATGTATGACCAATTGGGCATACATATAGCAGGCCCTGGTATTTTATTTGTTTTTATATGTATTTATGGAACGGACCTACAAGCTGATTAATATTGTTATCATTCTTGATTGCAGTAAAAGTACACAGATAGATATACATATCTATATTCTTTATCTTTTATCCGCTTTACTTATAACAAACAACTTCTGCACAAACATTATGTGAAAATATGAGTTTATCTTATCAGCACAATTTATAATAACAGACATATCACACAGACATATTATACTCAAGTATTTTTTTTAAATATGACGTTTCAAATTATGTATTGATTATGATTAAATATGGTATCATTATGCTTGCATTATCAAAAGTAACAATCTTGATACACCTACATATAATTGTTTTTATAAAGGTCTTGGGATTACCTTACAGACACTCAGTGACTAAGTTTATAATTTACATACTAGCTTAAATATAGGCATCTGTATGTATGAGTTAGAAAACTATATCACTTACAACATATATTATGTTAAAAAGTACCTCCAGCCACACAACACTGTGTACATTCTATTGGTAATGTTAGATTGATTTATTACATTATAAATTGGATACAAGAAACAAATTAACAACAACAGCAAAACTACTGCACTATATAGCTTATTGACTTTGGTTTTCTTTGACCAAACTTGACATTCCTTTGGAAACAAAAATCTTACCTGTCTAAAAAAAAAGTTGGACCCTTTATCCATTGCTGATAGGCATCTGATTTGCACCCCTGTCTGTGAGTACACTGACCCTGACACCTTCACACACTGTAATGTTAGCCCCTTTAACATCCTGCAACAAGACAATTAAAATTATTATGATAACCATTATCTTGTTATTAAATAAAACAAGTGACAGTGTTTTGTTTAATAAAATATTTACTTCTCAAACAATTGTAATCAGTACAAATACAATTGGTAAAACCATGTTCTTTTGTATAATATTTTGAATACTAATAAACAAAAAACTCTTCCAATAAGTAATAATTATATTTAGACACAGTAGCAACTAACTATGGTATTTTGGAGAATTCATTAAAAAATAGTAAAAGATATTAAAAGTTATATAGGTAGCTACTCTGCTTTTATTCTCTCTTGATCATCCGCGAAAAAACAAACTTACTTGTATTGATTATGATTAAATTATTTATCTGAAATAACTGCTGTAATAAAATCGGCCTTATAAAATTTTGAACTCAAAACTTGGCAGAGTTGGTAGCAGTTCCACAGACGGAATAAATGAATCACAAATGAATGAATAGTGCGTGCACAGACTAAACGTAGTATTATATCCTCTTTGGCACAGACTACAGACCTCCGCTAGGAGTAAAAGTGTTCCGTGCTACAGACTGAGAAGTGATACATAGTGTAGGCAGACAGGCAGTAGACGGACGAGACGATCCTGTGGTAGTGTTGCCGGACTATCGATATTATCGCAATCAAAGTACTCTGTGACCGCAATATCGAAGGGAGAAAACGACTATTGATGCATCGATTTTTCTGCAACATTACCGTGGTAATCCTCTATAGTAGTCTGTGAGTGACGGTGGTGGTTACGGCTGACCACAGAGTACGGCTGACGGCGACCACAAATTAATAAAAAATATGAAACATGTATGATGGCAATAGCCGCAGCGTAGCATCAACCGACCACATAAGCTCATTCTCATACTCGACTAAAACTATGGCTTTTTCCTCTTTTTCTTTCCTTTTCTGTAAACATATTTATCAGTACTGGCCAAGTATTGATCGATAATTTTATGAGTAAACAAATGTCAAATATTAGGTACCTACGTAAATAAAAAAAAAAAACATTTTAAATTAAAATGTAAACAAAAAATCATCTAATTTTACCAATAAATATATTGATGTTACTCAGAGTTTATAAAAAGGTATTCATTTATTTATGTTTAAATTATGATCGTAGGAAACCACTTTGCTTGTACGCTTTATTTGATACAATCTGTTTTGAAATAAATCTTTTCTAAGTAAGTATAGTATCGCGATCATTGATGTGTTACATCGGGATGTATGTAGATATTCCGATTAAAAGTGCTGTATACCTTGGCTCGCTCGGTCTTTAATTTAATAGTTAGTTCCCGAAAATAAGAACTATGTTAAGTATGTATGTACCTACATACCACGGCACGGCTGCCGCGTGAAAATAATGGTAATTAATTGATTGGATTTAGTTCTGGTTGTCCAACGGGACTCTTGGAACGAAAGGTTCTTTAATATTATTCAATTTTTTAGTGCGACGTGGTTTTAGCGAAATCACGCAATATCCTTGAAGGTCAGCAATCCCCAGATCAGAAGTAGCGCTTACCACCTAACCTACACTAGCTTTTAATACTACACAGCTACATAGATAAATCCATAGCCAGAACCTTGAGTCACTAATTACGACTCATAGGATCTTGAAATTGATGTAATAACAAAACGCATAAAATATTCGTTAAAAATTCAACCTGGACCATCCACCTTAAGTTCATATCCTCATGAATGGTTTTATAAAGCTCGACTCGATCATATCGAATCCCTGGGCTAAGAATTGGACACCGCACTAGTTCACCACACAAATGAAGGTTTTGCTGTTCTATGTCATACATAGTTGAATCAGGTGGCAGGTTTGTTTTGCTTCTATCTCTAGCTAGCTTCAAAGTTTACTATGATGTCGTGTCACTCTAACACCCTACCTAATGGTAACGTCATTGACCTGTTTTGTCTCCCCTCCACTACCAGTCGATAATATATCGCCTGTGCTCTTATCGTATGCGAGGAAAAGAGCGAGCACTACCCTGCGTGCGACACTGTGATTGCTACTGCGACCAACCGCGTCTGTGCAATGTATTGACTATCCTTTGATGTAAACATTCCCTTGTGTCATTTTGTTTCAGTGCGTTTGGAAGGCCCGTATGGACATCTATACAAAGCGCATTTGAAAAAAATGTGAACTGCTGATTTCTTTTAAAATTAAAATTTTCGTGAACCTCTATGTGAATGTGCATTTTAAATCGCTGCTATATTTTGAATATTTGAACGCTAACTAAATTGAAGTGCGCTGTGCGATACAACTCTTTGTTTATGACGACAGTGATTTAACTTTTGGTTTGTTTTTGATTATTTTACTACTTATTTAATTATGAATGTCAAGTTTTAATTAAGTCACTCACTGAAGATTTTGTGCCTATTAGTAGAAATCTTTTTTCTAATACGTAGCATATTTTAAATCGGAATGATTTTCGTAATTAATTCTATCATATGATACACATCGTTACATCTACTTATTCCTAGGGTAAGTGCCAAGAACACTTATTTTATTCCATATTTGATTCGTTCACTTGGTTAGTCTTTTAGTTTGTCCCAAAAGCTAACTAGTTCTTGTTCTTGGGAACCAGTTTCATTCAGCTAGCAGTAGGTATGCCACACACCCAGAAACTTCCTATTGCTGTTATTAAATATTTATATTTTAATCTAAAATGATTAGGTTACTAACTTTTTTCGTAAAACCATATGGCTATAATTTTATTTGTTCCTACAATCGCATCACTAATATCTTTGACCGTGACCTATATTTGGGTTACACCAATTTGCGTGTTGCTTTGGTCACTTCCTTGTAGGTACGTGTGGTGTGTTACGTGATAGACTGAATTAATAGATTATTGACAAAAAAAGTGAAATAATCGACTAAGAATTTTTTGGCGACATTCTTATAAACTTAGCTACCTATTATAAAGGTTCCGATTTCTAATTGTTTAACAAATTTATTTTGGATTCGAAACGTTATTGTTACAAATATCCTTTATGTATGTAGGTATGTTAGTGTCTTAATATTTATTATACATAATTGGAAAAGTTTTAACACATAGAATAATCTATTGCGCTATGTTTCATGAGCGAAACACAAAATTACGTCCCATAACTAGCTGCTTTAAATATTCCATTGAAAATTCAAAATAGACATCCACCGTACAACAGAACTTATTATCGCAGAAATCGCTTTCAGTTTCTTTATAATCTCTCATTATTATTATGTCAACAATTTATTTAAGTAAAGTTAATAAACCTCATACATTTCACATCACAACTAATCTATGTAAACAGTATATCAATCAGCAATTAATAAAAATGATAACGTATTTATATAATTTGTTATAATATCTAAAAATCTGCTAGAAGAGAGTGAGTTGTAATCGTATTCCCGCGCATTGCAACATCGCGTTCACAAATAGTATGGCTGTCCTTGCCAACGCCGTGCCGAGCTGTGCGAAATTAACGAATGCACTTCCCTCTACTAGGTACTTAGCACTAATAACATACTTATTCCAAATTAATTATAGTTGTGAACAAAATTCAGCACTTAGTTTATGTACCTACGTAAACTGTAGTATTCAAGGTCAGGAAGAGATTGGTCCTTCGAGTCCGACCGCTATCAAAAATCGCCTATAGGTAAGAAGATAACATATTTTATATTACATTTAATCTACGATTTAGAAGGCTCAATCTCAATCATTCTGCAAATGACGCGCAATTATAGTCCTAGTATTTTTTTTCACACCAGACACTTGTCAGAAATTAAAGCAAATTACAAGCGGTTCTTTTGTTATCGATAAAACGTGTTACGGACACGTGTTTACCGCCACACGTACTGGTAGTACTATGTTACACTGTTTATCATCATGTCGACCTTCAAGATCCTCGTTACAACATTCACATCGATGTCCTAGACACGTTGCTAACGTAAACACTCGTTATTTGTTGTTAGACGGAACTCGTGTATAGCATTTTTAACTACCTACCTAAAATAGTCCGCATTTTAAGGTCCCAATTAGGGTTTGATGATTGCAATGAACACAAAATTAATATCCTGATACCCTACGTGAATAATTTCTTGACACAACGACTATCATTCTGATCCCAAATTATAAACTTTTGCTTTTTTCTAATAAATAATTAATTTTTAAAAAGTTATTCGTGCATCTGTGAACCGACGATGAGTGGCATATCGGATACCATTTGACGTGCAAACTCTCGTGGTTGGTGGCTGCCATCCAGACTGCAGCCAGACCTTGAAATTTTAACTTTATGCTCGAATTTAAACTTTGGATCGACTATGGAAAACGTCTCGTCGTTTCGACTTCCAATCTAAAGCGTAAACTCGGATCACTCTGCTTCTTCGCTATCAAAATATTGTTTTAATGTTGAATGGAATATGTACGTAATTCTAAAACATCGTTGTTCTGCGTTTTAGCAATGCGCACCATACGTAAGTACTGCGCAGTTGTGTACCGCGATAGGATTCGCATACATTTTTTTGTACGTCTTGGATGTCCACGAAGGTCACGGTTTACCGCCATGTTATTGCGACTATTTACCGGCTTGAATGTCATACGTCTGCAGAAATAAGAAGCCCCATAATATAAGGGCAATTGGGGAACAAAGATGTGATATTGCAAACATATTTATTGTTTAGCGTCCAGTCAGAATTATTAACTTGAATATTAAGTAGATATTATAGGATCTAGTAATGTCTGGTCTGGCAGGTTCGGTGCCCTCGCACTGTCGAGACAGGGTGTGTGCAACCCTTGGTTAGTGCGCGGTCAATTTTAATTTTAGAAGAAAACCACTGCGTTTCTGTTTTTATTGCATTCCTTCGAATACCTTGAATTTATAGTCTATAGCTATCAGATTCAATATTGAAATTGAAATGTAATTTAAAGAAAAAGTACCGTTAGAAGAGTCATCATTAGCATTCTGCATGTAGTGTAGGAAACCGTTGACTTCTCTAACTGCTGGATTATTTATTTGAGAATCTTTGACTTAACTTAAATTTTGCTTTGAAGTTTCCTATTTTTTATTAATAATAATAAAACAGTAATCTCTGTCAAACATTGATAGCTCATCAAGTGAATTAACCACTACCTACTTCAATCACGCACATCGGACAAAAAACAATCAAGAGCTCAAATACAAAGGGTAGCCTTTAATAATATTGACAAACATTGCAAATTTGCTCCATAAAAGGATAAGGTTAGCAATAAAATTTATTAATCCCATTGTTCGAACAAGGATCCATTACGCTTTGTTCCTTGATCTGAAATTCTATTTGTTTTGACGAGGACACAATCTACATCGCAAAAAGGAAATAATCCATAATTCTGGTGCGTTAAGCAAAAAAATACCGTTGCAACCTTGATAGCTCTCACTTTCAGTACAACCTTAGTAAACTCAATGAAACATTATAAATAACCGCTAATTAATCTTTTGTTGCTGTATCCGTTACCTAATGTCCAGAGTTTATTATATTTACAATGAAACATACAAATTGTAACAAAATTCACGTTATGTAAAAAATAACTAGAGCGCGGAAATAAACAATGTTTATCATACCTACGTTGTTATTTCACAAATATTGAGGCTACTTCAATTTCTTTCCCTTCTGGTTTTTAATTAGTTCCAGGGTTCAATTTATATTCATTGTCACCGACGTCTAACTGTTTAACACTACATGTACTCTCGTAGTAAAAATAAAGCTCAATTAATTCACAAGAACACTTGATTAGATCATATCAACACTAGGTGTAGTATAATACGCGCTCTTGGCTCGCAGTAAATTTTCCACAATCCAAGGCTCTGTGATTCTATTGCCTACGGAATTGTATCCAAGAATTGGTTTATAACTTTCATACGTAATAATGAACATATTCACTATCACATTACACATACGCTGCGATTTATGCTTGTGATGAGAGGCTTGCTCAATAGATGGACATCAAATGTTAGCCAATGGTGGTATAGCCCCGATTCGCAATATTATACGCGTCGTTTCAAATGTGGAACAAGATTTTATATCGTTGATTACGGACTTTATGACACTTTATGACCTGCTGCTACGATGAATCCTTGTTATCCGTTAGTAACTAAATGTTCTTTGACGTTCTTTTTCGTCCAAATTATTGTTCTATATTCTAATCGGTTACCTTTCTATCGTTTTGTGTATTTTCTAATTCTCTCCTTGAAATATCCATCACACAGCTAAAGTGATGGTACAATTCTTTTGTTATAACAAATCGGTTTGGTGGAATGTCAGCCTGTTTTTTTATCTGTTTCAATGATATTGATCTTCAGAGATACATAGGAGAGGATGTTCGTCAATTTATAAATATTATATCATCCGTTATTAACAAATTCTTCACAAATGGTTTTCTTTTTATGTTTTTAATTAGTAGAATAAAACTGGTAATAATACACTACCAACTACCAAGGTCTTGCAATACCTCGTTACTAGCGCTAATAACACAAGATAAAATCTATAATGAAACAACCGCACAGAAATTTAAAATTAAATCTAAATTCTTATTCTCGTGTGTAAGGGCAAAGTATTGAAGCGAGGTTTATTGGTAGACAAATCGCTAATTAAAGTTTAAGTGAACATTAGACATTGGCCTTGTATACAGTCAGTCACGAGTAGCTCCGACAATTGTATATTGAGCAACCCCCTTCTAATATTGTTCCCGGTGAAGTTTCCTTCACTTTTGACAAGGCTATTGATCATTTCGGTCTTAAAGCCCAGACTTTGTAAAATAACAACGATATGAAAGGAAAAATACGGAATAGTTCATGTCAGTGGACTTAAACTTGTTTTGAATCCTTTGTTTACTTAGCCGCTATGTTATTTTTGTTTTTCTACCAGTCATTTACCCATAGCTGACTTGAAGGAATTAAATACCGACGAAATATTTGTTTACTTACATAGATGATATCATCATAATTACCATATGTAAAGTGATATGTCCCAGGGTACCTATTATTATTACGGTCAATGTTTATTTATTTGATTAAGAATACTAATGACAAACAAATTAATCATATCTTAATAATAAAAAAAATATATCCAAAGAGACACACCTATTACATAGACCCAAAGATGGTGTCTATACTAGTATAAACTGTGTGACAAAAACCGTTGTTACTGAACAAACTTACCTATTTTCATGAATATTGTTTAGCTATTAGTTGTAGAGGCATACAGATTTAGTTTTTCATTTGGAAGGTATATTTAGTGATTGATGGCGGGTAGAAATTACAAATATACAATTGAATCGTAATTGCAGTTGTAGCAATTAGGTACTCCTGTGAGATTGCTTCTTTAAGTATCTACCAAATGAAGTCTAAAATTACATACAATTTATGTGCTTTCAAACCCTTACACATTTGAATATGAACATTTTACACGTACATGTTCGATATCGAAACGATAAAGGGCTATCCACACATGTCCGGGTACCTGGCCCTGCCGTGCCGGGTCAGGGCTATCCGTGTTCAGAGTTGTTCGTTATACTAT
Organism: Tethea ocularis; assembly: GCA_963555595.1. Taxonomy (NCBI): domain Eukaryota; kingdom Metazoa; phylum Arthropoda; class Insecta; order Lepidoptera; family Drepanidae; genus Tethea; species Tethea ocularis. The sequence goes on along the minus strand of OY741972.1, from coordinate 3,041,449 downwards.
GAAGTACCCGGACGCCCCTGATACGGAGCTGTGTGAACAAGCTCGTACTAGATGTATGTAACCGATTTTTTCCCCGTCCCTGACGGAACACAGCAGGGCCGGGTACCCGGACATGTGTGGATAACGCTTTAGTCGTCGTCGTTTCGACACGCATACGCATGGATAGATTCTAGCTGGAGTCAAGTTATACGTACATTTGAATACCAGAAAATAGTTTCATTTATTTTAATATATCACGATTATGTCTTGCATAATTCAAAGAATTCATAGAATGAATTTGGAAAAGCTAAGGAAATCAGTCTATCGCTATCTAGGCAGTTGGCTACTAGCTAAAATAATTAAGTTTATTTTCTCTTGTGTATGGAATAAATGGTTCGTTGATTTTTGTCGTGTAATCGTGTTCGTTCATTTTTTCATTTAAGACCTTGAATATAATATCCGCACAGCTGGTTTACTGCTTCACTAAGTTAACACTTACTATGCTCGTTGCGCAGGCGGTCAGTCGAGGAGGAAATACTGGTCGTTAACCAATCAATTAATTTCCATTTAAACCTTTAATTATTTTATTGTGCAAATGAAGATAAAGTCAAGTACCTAAACGAGCATCTAATTGCATCGATTACTCAATTTGGAAGGATTCATTGATGTGATTTTATTTGCAGGATCAGAATGCCATCGCTCCTCGAAGCGCTAGAGCGCAAATATGGAGCGAAGGGTGAAGTCAACCCTCCTATAGATGACATGCCAGTGGCCATATTTGTCCCGAAGCGGTCCCCCAGACTGAGCGTACCAACACTCCTGGTGCTAAACGACTGCGACATCGACTGCGCGGGAGACGCCTGCGTCCTAGCAGACAAATGTGCTGATGTTGTCGAACTTGATATTGCTAATAACAAGCTGGCTGAATGGGAAGAGGTAAGTATATTCCCGTTTACACAAGATGTGCATTGAATTTGCTGACTGTTATCAAAAACTATCAGGTAAATAATAAAGCAAGTCTCGTTAGATAATACCGTTAATTACCCACAACCTAGTCACAAAGTTTGTCAACTTAAAGAACAAACAAAACTGTCGCAATCAAACATACCGCTCCCATAATTGTGACAACGTGTACCAATCCATTGATTATAGACAACGGCTCTTTCCGCGAAGTTACATGTGTCCTCAATATTGTATGTTACGATTAAGAGTGTCATGTCTTACAGATTTTCGCAATATTGGAGCAAACGCCACGTGTTCGGTTTTTGAACCTAAGTTTCAATCGCCTTACGGCACAGATCCAGGCAGCCCTGGCTCTTCGGCCTAAATGGGATAGTCTCAGTCACCTCGTGTTGAACTCCACCTATGTCCGATGGCCAAGCATCCACGCCTTACTCAAATCTCTACCAGCTCTAGAAGAGCTGCATTTGAGCCTTAATGAGTACTCTTACGTGGACTTATCCGGACAAGAAGTTGACGAAAAGGACCAATGTGAAGCGTGCTCTCGTCTTAACATTGATGTGACAGAATCCGTTCATGAGCAACTAAAGAAACTTCATTTCTCTGGAAACCCTGTCTGCAGCTGGCGAGAAATATCAAAACTTGGCTACGCATTTCCCAATTTAGAAACACTTTTGGTCAACGAATGTCATTTAACAACTTTGGAGCCAGACCCTTGTGAGAAGTGCGGTGACAGCAATGGAAACAAGAAGAGTCATGATGCGTTTCCGTAAGTAATCATTCTAAAAACAAACAATTCCTCAACTCTACAACCTCCACTTATCACACGACGCAATTATGATAGTGTCTACTTTGTCTTTGACCTAGTGACTGAGTAGGTACGCACTGAGCCCTCGAAATAGTGTCAATGAAATTAAAGATACTTGGAATGAATTATAGTTTATAACATGCTTCATGGCTATTTCAGGCATCTTCGATTTCTCAATCTGAACAATACCGGCTTAGCGACATGGGACGAGGTGGACCGACTGGCAAAGTTTCCTGCTCTCAAGAGCTTACGAGTACAAGTGAGTTACTACATAGTATATTAATTAAATTCCTCAGTCTCATGATAAATTTGAAATACTTCTTATTGACCTCTTAATTGCCTTAATAGGCATACACCATACACATGGCTGGAACAACTCTCGAATATCACTAACCTACTAGGTAGGTTTCTAGTCTAAAGTGATTTCTGCATATAATCAGAGATTAACTGCACGAAATCCATTAGCCAACCTGTGCCAATTTAACGGCTGAATTCGATTTGTACACCGAACAACCGTATAACCTTGCAATCATTACCCTTCCGACTTTGAAGCCGGCAGGGAACGTCCGAATTGTTTATGTTTGTCGACATCGTAATTTATCCGTGTAGTGTCCCTCGGGAACCGGGAGCTGGCAATGCAGGTGAAGGTCTTCCCGATTTAGTGGCGTTCCACTTGACGCCGGGTTGTGCAATATGAGCCAATGTAGCGCCGAATACTGATAGGTTCAGGCACGCGTATTTCGTCACGTCTCTCTAGCTACATAGCTCGACTAGTACCATATTCTCATACAGGCGTAATTCGAAATTTATAGTATCTTCGGCTTTACATGTGCGCAATAGAATTTGAATCAAATTGAAACTACAAAAACGTACTCATTCATTCAATTCAATAGGCTATTGATACCAACAATGTTTGCTGAATAAATTAGTGTAGGATCAATTCAAGTTCAAGGTTGACTGCGGATTCACAATATATTGCAATAAATAGTTTAGTCCAAACTGCTCTGTCTGATTTTATCCTGTCCTTTATGTCTACGTTTCATGCTCTCAATTTAACAAGCAATAATAACACGTATTAACTAGTGTTAGAGGTGTTTATCTATGGTTAGGTAACACGTTTGTGACCGTCACGCCACTATGAATGTGAAAGTTTTCCGACAACATATAGATAGAGTGAGTTGTATAAATAAACGTTAAGCACTACGTTAACACTCGAAACATTATTATGTGATGTCACAAAGTGAATGACGTAGTTATTTTACAGAGTAACATCTAAAAAATATGTCATTATCATCATTAGGTATGTGGAAATTGGCAATTTCGTGAATCTCGCAACATTTACTCAAGTAAAGCTATTAGGTTACAATAATGTACCTTGACTAGTAGCATCTAAGACACATAATTATTAGCTAACTCTGACTTTACTTTAAATTATATTTTGAAAATGTTTTTATTTCCCATAACATAACAGGGTTGTTGACTGACATATCAAATCAGGTACTTTTTAATAAATGTGAAAACGATAGTTTATATGGAATTTTGTATGAAAATTTACACTATGACGTCATAGTTTCACAGCATCAAATCATCTACTCTTAGTGGTTCCACTGGTAATTTAAAATCATAAAAAGCATTTAATGTACAACATATTTGATATTTCCACGTGTTTTTAGATGTTTTATGCATTAGTTAGTGTTTAGTCATTTATTTTTGATAGTGTCAACTACCCTATTACGCAGCGGAAATTCTAGTCAGTCAAAGTCAAATTAACACAGAGAACAGTTCTCTAGAAAACGTCCGAGTATCTCTAAACCAAAACCAAGTGAAACTTGTAGATACAAGACAAAATAAATTAACAGGGTTTTCCCACATTTAATTTTTTTTTTCTCCACGACTTTATTTATCCAGAAAGCAAAATAATTAATAAAATAAAACAATAAACTCGTTACAATGTTTATTGAATAAACTTGGCTCCAAGAATAAAAGGTCATAACCGATCGTGTCGCATTAATAAAAATAAAATTGCAGTTGAAAGGGTTCCGAGCGATGATTCATACAGAAAATGCAGTGAATTCACTGGACGGTTTCGCTCGGGTCGTTCACATTTAACTGAATTACTTGACGACCTTGCTTGTCTGCGTGTTTGCAGTGTCAATATGTCGATCGCTCATTCGATGTTCCGCTTGAGACGATATATTTGATTAATATTATCACTACACGCTTCATTAGGTATCGATAGAGACTTTTATTGCTTAAGTGACGGCTTGATATGATGATGGATACTGTGATGCTATTTTGTAATCAGCATATTATAAAAATACAGAAAGTAAATGCGAATGTAGTTATGAGATTCCGTCATGATTTCATAAATTTAAAACCATTGCAACCTAGCAATTAGGGTGTGCAATTGTGCAAAGCATTTGACTGACATTGAATTGGGATTCAGAGATACTAATTTCGCTTTAGAAAATTTGTTATAATGTTTTTTTTATGAAAAATGAATCTTATTTCTGCAAGCACTAGCTAGCATTGATCCGTAAATGATAAAAATATACTCTCTACAGCATATAGAAACAACAAAATTAAAGCATGAGTTACTTCTTTAAATTAGTTTACATAAAATGTCTATTGAACTATTTATATTTCACTCCCAACTGCGTCAATTTACGACGGATCAGCCTTGCAGGAAATTGACATTGTTATGGTTACAATGTTATTGCCTTCGTCGCAAACTATAATCTCCATTTATTAAGCAAATTGAAAAACTACCTGTAACGTCGGACAATAACCAAAGGAGTTTCAAGTGATTCATATTGGGACTATCAATTCAATGACCGACTCTTTTGACGCCTCCATCCCACGTCTTTTGCGTCTCATCGTTTTTTCGAATACTTTGATTTATATTGAGCGGTCGCTTAATTGATAAGATGTAACAGATGTTCTAAGTCAATTTGTCAATTTAAATCTTAGTGCTGATACTCCTTGAAAGTTTAGTGCTTCTATAAATGGTGCTGCTGTTTAATTTCCTCGTGTTCTATAACGATAAAATATGAGTGAGGTAACACAGGCTAGCAAGCGGTTGGCTAATGAGAAATTTATATCGAAGACGCTAGTGCATATGGGTTACGCCAGCTAACCCAGAAACAATCCACTGTTTTCATTTTTATAAAATAAACTATTTTGTTATACGAGGCTTATGTCTATCTATACTAGTTTAGTTTTAATTATGTTTTATGTCAAGATACAATTTACTAAAATTATCTACCATTTCTTAAATTTGATGCCTTCGTGGCGGCCCTTGGTGATTAGGATCGTAACTAGGTATCGCTATTAGAGCTTCTACATTGTCATCTATACTAATATTATACAGAGGAAAGATTTGAAAAATTATTTCACTAATAGGAAGCTACATTATTCACGAAGGTTATAGGCTACTTTTTATCTCGGGAACGCGAGTGAAACCGCGCGGAACAGCTAGTTTTTAATAAAGAGACTATTGCTAGATGAAATTTCAATGACCTCATTAGATACCTAACGTTATGAAAACACTATATTTATGTACACAATAATATTTATTTTACCACAAACCGTTTGTGCGTTGCATAACTTTGTTGATACAGACAGATCGACGCTAGGCATCCTCATGTTTATTTAATTAGCAGAGGTTATTACAATGACAAGTATGTACGTTTTAGTAATCACATTTACATGGAACTTCCTTTCTTCATGCCAAGTAAAACGTATGATAATCTTTGTCAAGTCCACAAAGACTTCGCCGCGATGTCGTAGTTATCAATGTGACCTATGAATATTTTTAAATGTTCCGAGCTTTTGGGTCAACTGTTCCCGCGCTGCATTTTACGTTCTCAGTACGTTTTTATTCTTTTGAAGTAAAAATTACGTTACAAAATACAAAAAATCTGACTTTTAGGTAAGCTAGCAGCATCATCTTGACTCATCTAACCCGAATGAAGATAAGGTCTAATTCTAGGAAATGGCAAAAAAGTCATTAAAAGGAACAGATTGTTATTGGAAATAACTTGTATCTTATTACAAACTCGAGCAGTTACTGATAGATTAGCATTACAAAGGGTATTTAACGTGTTTCCTCTGGCACGCAATGTAGTGGTTTCCCTTTAGCAACAGTAATTAATTATTTACTATTATCTGTGTACCTATAGGTTAGTAAATAGAAGTATATAATAATACTTAGAGTATCATGTGTTTGGTTTGAAGGTACCAATAATAATAGTAGGACGTCATTTGTATGTTAATAAATAGTACGAGAAGATTTTAATTGTATGTTTATTTATTTAATCAAACGCGACGCGTTTACACGAACCATAATCGAGCTATCTAACCAACACTCTGACGGACTTTATAAATGACGTAATTTGTACCAAAGTTATATATGTGGTCATATCGTAAGAGAATCCGTAATACCTACATTGTTTTTAGACGTTATATCAATTAACTTTGTCTGTAACTTCACTCGCGTAAGTACAAAACATTATTTCCTAGTTCTTTGTTCACGCCAAAGCTGCAAAGCAATAAGCACATGCTATATCGTAGTAAATCACACTGCGCAACACAAACACTTCACTAGCATGATACATTATAGCTATTTAGGTATGTATGACTAAGCCGAGTCGCACTTTACCGTTTCAAGTGAGACTTTCGCGATCGTGACCCTTGAGATGGGTTATAGGTATACAGTTGGTAGGTACAGCTTTAATAGCGACAATACAATGTAAGTAGAGGTAATTTTCCAAAGCTTATAGTTTAACTTCTACGTAGTTCCAAAGAAGTACTTTGGGAAATAAATGTTTTCTGATAAGCTATTAGCTACCAGTAGGTAGTCAGTAGGTATGTAACGTTCAAATGTAAATGCCGTATAGGGAGGGACCTAATCTGAATAAATTAGTTTTGAGTTTAGGCACAATTTGATTATAATGATGAGTGTTATTAAAAATATGTCTGTCCATACTATTTACAATGGTTAAAAATAATTTATTTACATTAGGTATCTCTACATGTTTACGAATGGACGTAATATATATTATAATAGTGAAATCGATACTTTAAAATTAATGATTCAGAACGAAGCCATCGATGCGTTACCGCATGGAACGGAACTCAAAATTATTAGCTGCATGTTTAATTTTTGGCCAGATGTGTTTGGACACTGTCCGTTATTTTGAAAAGTTGAGTCAGTTGATACAGACTACCTACCTCCGGGTATTCCGACATCCGATGACACAGAATTAATATGTCGAGTGGTTTTTATTTCTTTTTCTTTGTCGCCAATCACCATTTAATGTATTTAAATTGGTGAAAAATAATTATGGGACTTTGACTGTATGTAAGTAACAACAAGAAACTAGTTTTTTGTCTTACTTACTTATAGCATTTACGGTTTGCTAGAGTTGCTAAACGAATAAAATATGCGGACATAAAAAAAGGAATAGAATAACGGACAAATTCTGTAGGACCCGATGCGTATTAATTTGATTCCGCCTTCCGTTTTAAGGCAAAACGAGCTGGTGAGGTTGAACGCACGCGCAATCGTGATGCTGGACTGCAACAAAGGATTAGTTGAATCCATCAGCTTCTCGACTCTATGTCTCGTATCTAAGATGCATTTTGGTTTGCAACCTATTCTAAATCTAAACGGCATCTTTTGCATCACGTTTGAACAATGGCCAATGACGCCATTTCTGTTACTTTGAAGGACCTATCTCATAACTCTAGCAGTATTGTACCTAATGTATTCATTAGTTAATTTTAAGCACTGTTACAACCTTTCGTAATAAAGTCTCTTATAAAGATCAGGAAACTGACTACCTCGTCATACTATAGCTCTACTAGGGTAGGTACATTTATCATAAGACGTTGGAGCCGATCGTTGCGAATTCGCGTTCTCCCTACAAGGAAACTTGATCCTTCGGAACCTTGAGACGAACAAAAACCAATACAATTAAAATCTACTGGTTTTGTTTTTATTTGATGCTATGTGCCACGAGCGAGACTCGTGAGTTCGTGACAATTATTAATAAGATGCAGGATCTGCCGGATTTACTCGTGATTAAATTCAAACATCCTTTTATCCTCGAACAAACATACCTACAATAAGAATGTGAAATGTGTTGACAACATACCTAACGAACCGACTATAGGTACAGTAGCTTCTTTACAATGTTTTTAGGTTACCAACATAATTTTTAGTTTTATTAATTACTTAAATGTGCAGATTTCTTTACAGTTGCAATCAGTAATTATATCACGGTCATAATTTCATACAACTTGACACCACTCGCTTTTCAATGAACCACTGCTGCATAGGCTCTAAGTACCTAATTATGTCATACGAGCCTCTTACTTAGTTTCTCATGTTCTCTGTTCCAGGGTTGGCCACTATGGGAGCGTTTTGAGTCAACAGAGCACGAACGTAGGCTGTTGCTGGTGGCTCGACTTCCGCATGTGAGGACCCTCAATGGAGGCGGAGCTGTACCGATCGAGGAGCGAGACGCAGCGGAGCGGGCCTTCATCAGATATTATATGGAGAAACCGGAATCTGACCGACCAGATAGGTGAGTTTTACTAATGAGTCGATTCTGATAGATTCCTTTCTAAAGGGTAGAATAAATGGAAAGCTAGGTTCATTACGTTACGATTTTAAGAAAGTACATAATACTTTGTGCTGCCGATGGCAACGACAATAACAAAATCATAATTAGGGGCCTTAATAGATCCATCCTGAAATAAAGTCGCTTCCAAACATTGGCCGATCTGATTTTAATTTCGCTCATTTTAGATACAACTACTTATATTATAAGATATGTGAGAATTTCAACTTGTCTTTGACCGTAATACTAAAATAACAATAAAAGCAGGTACGTAGGTAACCTACGTTTACGTGAGAATCTGATCGAAGGTCCTATCAATAAGGCGGCGTGTGGGCGAATTATTAACACTAATATCCACGCGACCTAAATGACTAAATCTGCATGCTAATGAGATAGTCTGCATTGTAACTGATACAGGCCAGTTGGGTAGGTGGATAGCTATCTTCAATCACATTAGATTTCTTCATTTTCTAATTGGTACGTTTTGAAATATTGTGACTAGAATGTTTCGTTCGCGTGGTGGTTCTTGGTAATACATCCAAAAATTATTATATAGCAGTAGCGGATTTGCAATCTTGGCCGCCCTAGGCATTGCAGTACCAGTCGCCCCTTTTATCAGCTTCCATCATTTAGGTAGTGGTACAGAGGATGGTTCTTTACTTTGTGGTAGTGGGAAGGTGTTTTTACCATACAGCGTAATTTTATTTTAATATTTACTTGGGTCATTTCTTGTTGCGGCGTGCAAGTATATATATTTTGGCCCCTAATATCTGGCCGCCAGCCACTGACTGCTAGGTAACTATAAAAATATTAAGAAAATGAATAGAACGTATCGGCCTCGCAATATAGGCAGCTTTATTTATAAGATTATTACAGACACACTTTCTCGGTTTTCAGGTATTGGGAGCTGGTCGGGGTGCATGGTAAACTCGACCCCCTGGTGTCAGTGGACCTGAGGCCTGAGAAGCGCGTTCAGATCACCTTCACCTGCGGGGACACCAGCGAAGTCCGCACTGTCGATGTTTATAGGTAGAACAGTTTTCCTACAGCCTACTATTTCTTTTTTTGAGATTATTTTCGGAATATTATAAGCAATATTAGTCTTAAACTTCTGTAAGCTATTATTTGAAATAAGCAATCGGACTAATTTAGCAGGACTAAATATATTTCATCCCTTTCTCATGTTTTTGGTAGATAGAGATATAGTAAGATTAGTTTGTAAATAATCGGACAAGTGTGAGTTAAACTCGCGTCGAGAGGGTTCCATACATGTTTAAGTTCCATAAATATTTTTAAATCTGACCCAAATTTGTTGATGGTGAAATCGTGTTTTCTAAAAATGAAACCTAGCTACATCGATTTATCGCCCCCGAAACCCTCTGCTTACCAAATTTCATGAAAATCGTTGGAGCCGTTTCCGAGATTCAGATTATATATAATATATCCATGAATTACAGGTTTAAAGGTATTAGATAGACTTCTTATAGGTTTTCCTGTAATCTATAGATAAAGAACTATTATCTGATTTTTTTTCAAAATGTTTTGCCCAGTAGTTTCGGAGATAAGGGGGAATGGTCAATTTTCGCCAAATTTCATAAATAACTTCAAAACTATTTAAATTAAAATTCTAAAAAAAAATATTTGAGATCCTCACAATAAGCCCTTTCATTTGATATGTTACACAATATTGTCTGCAAAACTTTTTTTTTAAATTTTCTAATTTACCCCCCAAAATTAGCCCCCATGTTTGAAATTCATTTATTTACGTAACACGTCCATGTTTGGGTCACCGACTTACATATGTGTACCAACTTTCAACTCTATCCAGTCCAATATTTGCGGACAGACAGACAGACGGACAGACGCACGAGTGATCCTATAAGGGTTCCGTTTTTTTTTTTCGGAACCCTAAAAATAGAATTGGAGCCATTATTCCTCTCTTTTTAACATATAATCGATCATCAATTGCAAAAACTGACACTACGTGACTCGAATCTTGGCTTCGCTTTTTTATGGGATGGGTTAACTGAGTAGCTGACTTAGTAATCAGTCTTGTATTAGATATGGTTCTAATGATCTCTCGTGTTTGCGATTTCAGAACTGTATCAGACTTAAAGACGCGGTTAGAAAGGCTGGCCGGTTTCCCCGCCTCCAAAATGCGACTATTCTATGTCGATCAAGAACTTAGAGATACTCAGGTAATTAAACATATTTAGCTTTCAATATTTTTTTTGTTAATCATTAAAATTAAGAACACATATTATTTATTGAGTTTTTCCAGGGTCCCGAGGAGATGAAGTTTCCTACAAAGCAGCTGTACTCGTACAACATAAGGTCGGGAGATGAGATCATTATCGACTCCAAGTTGAAACATTCGATTTCCTCCAACTCAAGCGCGTGAGGAGCTAGGCGTCATATGTTATCGATTAGTGCATTTCTTATTATTAAAATCAAATTTTATGCTTCATATATTTTCAAAAAAGTTGTCTTGATGAATATGGTAAATGTCGATATCAGTAGAAATAGCCTACAAAACGAATATGTTTTCTAATAAGAAATGCAGTAATTTATATTAAAATGGTAAATGTTTAAGCCTGTAATGCCATTACAAAATATTTTCTTATGCTTGTTCGTCATATTAACAATAGTTTACGTGTGAAATGAATTTTAGTTAAATTTTGTAAAAGAAATCCTGTTGTTTTCTGTACCTGTTGAGAATGTCTGTCTTTTAGTGATTTTAATGGTTGTCACAAAGCATTTAGTTTTAAGTTTTTTCTCGAGCTAAAAGCTTGATATAAGTTTAAACTATTTACAATAAATTCATACAAGTAGTGAATTTAACATTAAACAGGTCGATTTATTATGCCGATATATTTATGTACTAGCTTTTAAATTCACGCATGCTACTTTTATTATGTCGGATACCTTCGTTTTATTTGCAATAAGCAACTGTGATAGTAAATTATAAATATTATGATGAAAAGATACGCTAAAACTGAGATTGAACTACTTATCATGTATTATAATTTTTGCATCTACATTTGTAGTGGATTATTAACTATATTTCTCATCTTAAATTAGGTGTTATAAAATTGCTTATTAACAAAATATTAAAATAAAGTGATACTAACTGCCATTTTGCTAAGGTGTACCTACTATGTGTCTTCAAATTATAGTTAGTAAATATTAATAAAAACAATCTGAATAAATGTTTCTTATATCCAAATGGGTTGCGTTGCGACAGTAAGTCGGGCCAAAAATACATGTGCCTAATTGCACCATGGTGTAGCCAAATTCAAAGTTATCATCAATCATCAAAATTTTGGAAAAATGTATTTAGAAATCATAGAAATTTGGATTTAATTATGAACAAAATAAGTACTTGCCACCTTAAAAACAAAATGAAAAAATGCGATAATTTGAATGTCACACAAAGATTTGAATTTCTCATTGGTAGACCTAGAAAATAGTTTCAAAATGAAAATAAATGAAATAATTGAATGTGATAAAGTTTGTGTTTTAATTCTACCTAGAAATCATCAAATAGAAACTTCGCAAATGTTTAAATGTCAATCCACAGTTTCTTTCCATACACATACATCATAGCATTCTGGACTTCTTCTATTACTTTAGCATATACACCATTCCAGTTCTTGTTATCCATTTCGCGAGTTCTCCTTCTCAGAAAATTCACTAAAATATTTAGGTTTTCTAGATTCCTTTTCATGACCATATCTATCATGTATGCAGAAATCAAATCAATATCACATGGTAAAGGTGTTTGGCCACTTTCTAACCAAGCTCTCAATAATTCCCTAACTTTTTCCCATGGAAGACCTAACAGCCCTGCTGGCTCTTCTTCTTTTATCTTTATTTCTTTACATTCAGAATTTACCTTGGCATCTTTGAAGGTATATTTTACTGCAGTCATAGAAGTTTCTCTTACCATAGGATTTTTATATGGAGTATCTTTTACACTCTGTCCCTGAAGAAATTTGCTTAAAAGATTTTTAGATGAAGATTGCTGAGCCCTTAAATGTTTTGGTGGTCTACCTCTTCTTTTCCCAGGTGACTTTAGTTGGCCTTTGACTGGAGATTTAAATCTTGTTGATTCAAATTGTTTACTTGGGGTTCTTGGTTTGTTTTCTATAGTTTCTTCATTTGCTTTATGTAAAACCTCTTGCAGCTTAGAATCATCATTAAAAGTTTGAAAATTATTTTCATTTTTGGTTTCTGTTTTTATTTTTTTACACAAAAATTTGTTCATAGCACCTATTGTAGGCTTACTGTTTATGGGCTCTAATTTTGTTACCTGGATTCCAATTCCTCTCATTTCTTTGGGATCTGTATTCTGTTTTTTACACAGAGAAATAACTTCTTTAGTTATTATTTCAATATCATTTGTAGCATAATTCAGTGATGATGATTTATTTATAACATTACAAAACCCATGACCCATATATTTTGCTGTCTCTACTGGTGCCTCTTCTGCTCTTACCATAAGTTTAAGTGTTATGCATTTGCCTAATACTTTAAATTGATGCATCCTTAAATGTACTTCTGCAGATAATTGTTTCAAAAATTCAAGACATTGATCATTATTTTCAAATCTAATACCATAGTTGACTTCAGCTGATACTGACTTTCTTACAGTGTGAAATATTAAAGAATTCAAATCCCGACCACGACATTGATCAAAAAGTTGTGCACCAGTTTTGTTACCGAAGTGACATTTCAAAGATGCCATAGATAAGGGTTGCAATGACCCACATGTCATATGACCTAAAGATTCCAGCTTCTGAGCAGTCTGTCTTCCTACGCCAGGTAAATCTTTTAGTTTTATATCAAACACAAAATCTTCAACAAGATCTGCTGTTAGGAAAAATTGCCCATCAGGTTTAGCTTTCTTTGTTGCCAACCTTGCCTGTAAGCGATTGCCACCAAACCCAGTAGAACATGGACAGCCAGTTTTATTTTTAATTTCATTTCTCAAAACAGTTGCAAAATCTTGTACACTTACTTTCATTTCTTTCAATAGATTTGTACAATCAACATACATCTCATCACATGACACTGCTTCAATATCTAAAGTGTATTTTGCTATAGTATTGTACAAAGAATATGCTACCTCCTTATATCCATCAAAATCATATGGGATTGTTTGTAAATCTGGACAAAGTCTTAAAGCTGCCCCCATGAACATACCATTCCCAATGCCTTTTGCTCTTGCTTCATATGAACAAGATGCTATTTCACTCATTGATCCATACTTATCATCTTCATCAGTAATGTTATCCACTCTACTTTCAAATTTAACTTCTTCCTCTGGTATACCGGAAGCTTTTCCTAATTTCTTAGCTTGTTTTTGTCTATATAAATTAAACTCTGTATTTCTATCTACACCTGGACGTTTTGGTCGGGCTTGGCCACCTTTAGAATGAGTAACAGCAACAGGTTTGCCAATCAGATCAGGTCTATTTCGTAAGCCAACTGATACAAAGAAACAATCCATATCTATGTGCATTATAGTTTTTCCATTCTCAAATTGTAATTGTGATGAGTCATTGGAAGCATTTATTTTCTCTTTCAACTCTTCTCGAGAAGGAAAATCAAAGTTACTCTTCTCTCTTAATTCATTGACATGCTGTTTAAAGCAAGCACCAAGTTGGGATATATGATGAAGCCGGGAGTTATTATAAAATTCAGATATAAAATTTGGGTCAGCAGCAGTTTTAGTACTATGTATTGCTTGGAACATTTGTTTTGAATTTTCATTGGTCTTGTCTGTACTAGCTGAATTTTTATAAATATTTTCATTATATGCATTTGGGGTGGATATTGGAGAAATATTTGAATTAAAGCATTTGGAAGCATTATTATCTAAGGATTGTATTGCACATTTTACATTTTCTGTTTCAAAATGAACAATATTTTTTAATAATGTTTCATTATAATAATTCGAATCTAGGCAAGGGTTTGGTTTAATTTCGTTAACTGAATCATTTTTAACGGTTTTGTTAAAGTTTAACTGCGGCTGTGCTCTTGAATTTTTGTAAAGCAAATATTCACGATAATTTAATAAGCAGTTTGCTGCTATACTATCTGTTAGCCATTCAGGTTTAACAACCTTAGATAGGGGCATGTTTTTTACTTTCGTGTCTGGTAAGTTCGATGCAATGATGTAGTCTTCACTTCTTTGGTACGTGTGATAAACTCCACCGTGATTTGCCATTAAGATTTTAAGCTCATCAGCAGAAGGTATTGTAAATCCATTTACATAAATACTCACCCCATTAAAAATGTCACTTATTTGCTTTTCTTTTCCCGCTTTCGATATGTATTGTTCTTCTAATTTGGTAATCTTGGCCTGCATATAGCCACCCCATGCTTCGAATCCATTATCAGGAAATTTATCGTCCCGTCGTCTCATTCTTCAAAATAAATTGTACTTTGCTTCTTCTTTACTTATTAGATTAAGTTCTACTCGAATTGTTTGTAATTTATTTTGTTTTTTTTCCTTTCCGATAGGTACTTTACTTTATGTAGTACGTAGTTAGTATAGTATATTATTTATTCTTTGCTTTATGTTTCCAACTTTCCAACACTTACCCTAATTTTCCCTCCATTCAAAATCAAAATTCAATCAATTAATATTTTTTTTCATTTTGGCATCATACTTAGTGTATTGTGCCAGTGTCAAGTTGAGCAATATAGTTATTTTTAAAATTGTTCATGTATTACATTCTCGTCAATCGTCAAAATATTCCTCCAAGGATTATTAGTGACATAATACGACTATTTCAAAAAAACGTAACTTTTTACAAAAAATTTACTCCGTGACATATGTTGACGATTTCTTTTGTCATTCATCATCAATCAATCAGTAAATATACACCAATAACTGAGCTGCAATTATCAAAAAACGTAATAAGATTTGAATTTCGCGCTCCAACCGAAGGAATCACATATATAGTTACTGTCTTGAAGACCCTCTCACTCAACAACATTGTTACTGATGTGTGGACTGTATGTTGAGAGCCTCCTGTTATCTGCTTTAGCCAATTCTACCAATAAATAAAACATTCACGAAAACACAATTTTACTCTTTATGAAAAGAAATTTGACAGAACTCACTAAACAAAAACCAATATATAAAAATGACAATAACTGTGTAAAAAAGAAATAAAACTTAAAACTATCAAGGAGTCTGCAACATCCTGCCCCTTGTGCAGCAATGCACCAACTAACTCCGGCTGGTCAAGGTCTGGTCAGCCTTAGGTGACCAGCTTTACTAGTTTTTTTAAAGGCCGGCGTAGTAGACCCCCTGCCGTGGCAACGTCGACTACCCTAGTTACTCCATCCCTTCCAGGAAACATTTTCTGTATTCGGCCCCGTGGCCATGTCCCCCTAGGCAAATTCTCATCGACGATGATGACTACGTCACCAATTTGAACGTTCCTTCCATCATAGCCTGCAGGTTGGCCCCGTGGTTGCATGGTAGGGAGAACTTCACGCACCCAACGGTTCCAGAAATGATCTGATAGTCGCATTGCTTGTTTCCATCCAGACCGACTAGCCAAATCGCGATCTTCAAGGACCCTTGGAAGAATTTGGTTAGATGAGGAACCAATCAGGAAATGAAATGGCGTTATCGTAGTTGGATCGTCGGGCTCTGTAGACACGTGGGTTAATGGTCGGGAGTTTACGATGGCTTCTGCTTCTGCCAACAAAGTAATCAAGGTTTCCTCTTTCGGTGTCTTTTCATTTAGGGTGGCCTTTAATGCTACCTTTACCGTCCGCACTAAACGTTCCCAACAACCACCAAAACTCGGTGCGGCAGCTGGGATAAAACTCCATATTATACCCTTATTGGCGGCAAAATCTTGTACATCCGTCGTGTAAAAGTCTTTCAAGATTCGGTTGGCACCAACAAATGCCGTTCCATTGTCGGAATATATTTTTATTGGAGTCCCACGTCTGGCAATAAATCTCCTTATACCCATAATTGCCGAATCGGCTGAAAGGCTGTGCACCAACTCAAGGTGAAGAGCTCTCGACGTAAGGCATGTGAAAAGTGCTACATAACGTTTTTCATGGCGGCGCCCCACGGCGACCGTAACCGGTCCAAAATAATCAATGCCAGTGAATGAAATTAGCCGTGACTGGAGTAGGTAAAGCCGAACCAACGGAAGTAAGTCCCACCAATTCGTTCAGTTGACATTTATATTCATCGCGAACTGGTGCGACACCGGTTGGCTCTTCAGGCCAATCCTCCGGGCATTTAAAAAGAAATGACGGGCCGATTAGCCATCTGTGTGACAGGTCCAGTTTAATTTTATGCATTCTTGTTGCATCATCAGCTACATTTAAATCCGTTGGTACCCAACGCCACTCTCTAACAGAAGAATTTTCCAAAATTTCGCCTAGCCGGTGGGCAACAAAGGGCTTAAAAGAGCGTGCGTCACTACGTAACCATTGAAGGACAGTCATCGAGTCAGTCCAAAAGAATGTTCGTATAGGTTTTTTGCGATGGCTGTTCTTAATGGTAAGAGCAAGACGAGAAGCAATCAAAGCGGCTTGAAGTTCCAAACGCGGAATAGATGTTGGCTTCAAAGGACAGACTCGCGCCTTGCTCGAAATGAGCGTGAGTTTAATACTGCCGTCAGGATATACCAGACGCCAATAGGCTACACATGCATAGGCAAGCTCGCTTGCATCCGCTAAGACGTGAAGTTCTCTGTAGGAAGGCTCCGAGTTTTTGCACCTTGAATACCATCGGGGAATTGTTAGAGAAGAAACCAATGAGAGTTCCTGGAACCATTCAGACCACTTTGATGCCTCCACCTGTGGAAGTTCAGTATCCCAACCGATACTCAGCCTCCATATTTGTTGAAACAAAATTCGACCCTTAACAACTACGGGACCTAACAAGCCTAAAGGGTCATAAACTCGCATAAGATGTGATAGGACTTTACGCTTTGTAAGCGGGCTAGGAATTCCTTCGGACAAACCACTTCGGAAACCTAAGTTGTCAGTGGTAGGGTTCCAAGCAATTCCCAGAGCTTGTACATTTTTATTAATGTTGCCAAGATCGACTTCCAATGAGTGAGCGGCTCGCAAATAAACAGGGACCTGTTTTAATGCTGCTGGCTCATTGGAGATCCATCCTCGCATCTCAAAACTTGCAGCACTGTGGACAGTAATTATGTCCGCTGCCAGTTGAGCAGATTCATCAATATTATCTACCGAATCAATATAGTCATCCATATAGTGATGAGATAAGATGGCCTCTACGGCTTTAGGATACAAATGAATATATTCCTTAGCGTTTTTATTTTTGATATATTGCGCAATAAAAGGGCTGCAGCATGCGCCAAAAATGACGGCTGTCATCCTGAATTCCTTTATAGGTTGAGTTTTATCAGATCTCCATAGGTAACGGAGAGCATCTCTGTCCTCTTCCCTAATCCGGACCTGTGGAAACATTTCTTTGATGTCTGCTGTTAGGGCAATTTGACCCTCCCGAAAACAAAACAAAATCTTCAGCAGAGGCTGAAGCAAGTCAGGACCAGCAGGGCTATTGCGTATCTCAATTGACAGCTCATAGTGATGATCACTATGCAAAGTGTACAACCATGAACTGTCAAACGTCCATTTTCGTATTCGCTAACGTCAGTGATCAACTAAGATGACGTCATGAGCACCGAGACTCATTGATAGCCACCGTAAAGTTTTTTGACAAGTGTTTGCGTATCGATAAAGTAAAAATTGCGATTGCGTACGCATAGTGGACATCAAATCATTACATATTTGATGATCACTTCAATTGCTGAAAGAAACTACTAAAGAGCAGTGTTTTATAGATCGTAAGTGATAGTCACTATAAACCGGCAGTTTTTAATTTACATGTTTAACTACTAAAAGTAAAGTGATTTATGACTATTTGAATTTTTTGTGTTACATGCTAAGTGAATCGACCTCGCGAGTGATTATTATTTATTATTAAAGTCTTTAGACTTATTGTTAAGTGTTATAACGTTTTGATGCCTATGATGATATCATATGGTGATTGTGGAAGAAGAAAGGAGAAAGTGTCCTAAAAATTAAGAGACGACCCTTGCGCGACACGAGTGAGCCAAATGCCAATGCAATTGCCAGAGGATGAGTTAATTGCGAATTTCGGTTTCCAATAGATGTTAGAAGAACTCACTTGCCTGTCACAAAACGAAAAACTGCCATTCGTAATGAATTAAAAGTAAGTGTACCTATTTTCTTCAGTCAGTCATAAGTTATTTACATGTTTATTAACCCCAATCATTATTTAGAATTCAATTTATCACAAGAAATTTGTACTTCTACATCTAATTTCAATGTTTCTTGTCTTCATGAAGTCGCCAATGCACTCAAGAATGAAGTACATAAAGTTTCCTTCAAATCAAACACAAAGAGAAATAATTATGAGAGAATATGTATCATTAATTACTGAATAATTAGAATCATTAAAAGATTGTGGTCATTATTTATAAACAGTCAGTGCCTTTACATAATTTAACTATGCTTACTGTTTCTTTTTTCAGTTTTATGGAAAAATTTGGATTTCCAAGAATTGTTGGGTGCTTTGATGGTACTCATGTAGCTATAATCCGCCCTATTGATCAAAAGGAGACATATTTTAATCGGAAAAATGGCATCATTTGGAGATGCATCACATGATTCTTTTGTATGGAACCAATGCCCGATAAAACCTCTGTTAGAAAGATAGTGAGTGCTGTTGGCTTCTTGGTATGTATATTACCTAAATAATATAAAATCCAAATAGAATATACCTAATTATAATAAAAAAAAATATATTAAATTAAATCCTCTCTCATAAGAGAATGGTATGCCATACCACTCTAGACTGACAGACCTCTGTCACTGCTACTATACTATTCATACATGTTCGGCATATCATAATAATTATGAATACTTATCATATATTTTACATATTTTTAATTGTCACCTATTTTTTTTTGTAGGAGATTCTGGTTATGCTCAACGACCTTGGATGATGGTGTTAACCCTGGATCTCAGTTCTATACTGATCTTCACTGACGCGTCAGAAACACTGTGGAGCGTTGCATCGGGGTACAAAAAGCGGGTTGGCGATGTTTGTTGGCACACAGAGTACTTCATTATGACCCAGTTACTGCTGGGAAGATAATGAATGCCTGTGTCGTTCTGATGCCAGTGATCAACAGCACCAAATAGTGACAGTGGCGGCTATAGTTGAGATAATATATGTGGAAAATAAAACTTAATTTAATTTGAATTTTATATGTCAATGGGCTTTTAATTACAACCAATTTAACCTTTAGTAATCCAACTAATATACCTGAATAAATTAAAATTAAACTAAAATATATATACAATGTTAATCGCCGGCTGCATTTTATATTTTAATTAGATATTTTATTTTAGGATAGGAATATATTAGAATTTATAGTTTTTCATACATAATTTATTAATACTGGAACTTAAAGTAAATGTATGCATAACCTGTAAACAATAATGAAAAAATACTAATTCACTTTGTAAACAAGCTAACTCCGCCGCCGAGAATGTTGAAATATGAACTCAAGTACTATATCCTCTTTGTATGAACCTATTTACCGCCAAAAAAGTAAGAATTCAGTCACAAGTGTTATTATAAACCGTTCAAATGAAATATTCATAAAAGCGTACCAAATAAACGCTCCCAAGGAGATATTTAAGTTAGCCGCATAATGTCGATAACATCATAGTGCTGTCAAGAGGTGTGTTGATAGACACCGTAATCAGCCGATAGGCACCGTAATTTGATAGTCACCGAGCGAGATACGTAATACCAATATTTTGTCATTCTCGGTTGACATCGAATTTCGGTTGACATCAAAGTTCGGTTGACATCAAAGATAGTCAATAGCCCTGCAGGAAGCAACAAAGAATTCAGGCTAACTCCCTCATTCATGGCCGCAGCATCATGGACAATGCGAATTTTGCGCTTTTGTGGGTGATACACACCAAAATGTGGGAGATAAAAGCGTAAATTATTAAAACTTTTTTCATTACCTTTACCTGCGTAATAAGTTTCTGACGTACATTCTTCCGCGTAACCTTTGGAAATCATATTGACCATAAACATTTCATATGCTTTGGCAAAATCGATGTCTTTGATCATACGTCTTTCGAGAGTTAAAAAACGTGATATCGCCTGTGGGTAGCTGTCAGGAACACGCTGTATATCGTCCCGCCATGGCATACCTACCTCAAATCGACCTGTGGGTAAACGCCTTGAAGTGGCATCTAATATATCTACTGCGCGTTGATCCTGCTTACTATGTAGCGTTTCTTTCTTACAAATCCCTAAAGAATCTATTTTGTAATTTTCCTTGATTAGTAACTCTAACTTGTCATCCTCAATTGACTCAGAGTATGTTGCATGATTGACAAAATCTACTAATTTTGTTTTGCTAGAAGCTACACCGTATAAAGTCCAGCCCAATGACGTCAAACAAGCTACCGGGTCATTTTTTCTACCTACACGAATGTCACGGTTAATTGATAAATGCCAGTGTTCAGCTCCAATCAAAATGGTTGGGGTGGCATCCTCATAAGCCAAAACATCAACTAGATCTACTAAATGTGAAAAAGACTCAATAATTTCTCGTTTAATTGTTTGTGGACGCAAAGATAATGACACCATAGCCCTAGCGTTTTGCACTAAAAATGTTTCCTGTGTGTACCTACCTTTAATAAAAAAATCTACGTATGACACCATTGTACTACGCTCAAGACCCCCGATACCATTTACTGTTATCTTCTGTTGCGGCCCTGTTGCCCCTATTTGTGCGGCAACACTGGAGTCAATTAATGTGGCGGTGCTCCCGTCATCGAGGAGCGCGTACACGTTACAGGTTCCTTTAGGACCGGAAACAGTGACAGGGATGATCTTAAGATAAGCACGAGGACGATAAGCTAAAATGTAGTTTGGTTGTTGTACGCCTGTAGAGGTAGTCGATACTACAACATTTTCGTCGGACGCTAAAGCATTTAAAGTTTGGTGTGTATTTTGATCGGTTGCCGTACGAATGTATCTACTATCTGTACTATCTGTAATCTGTGTGTCAAACGTCTTGTGAAGCAGCGGGTGGTGACGTAAATGACATCCGTCTTTACCGCATGGATTAACTTTGCATGTCTTCCACTGATGTGAAGTACGCCTAAGACATCGATAGCATACCTTCGCTTCACGTAACCAACGCCATCTATCGTCGACAGACAAAAGCTTAAATTCCGCACATGACTTTATGCTGTGATCTTTTTTACAAAATGGACATTCTTGTTTGACAGTAGAATTGCCCTCAGATATTTTTTTTGTGTGTGTGACCGCATTTATGTTTTCACGCTTTATTAATTGTTTTTCAACAGAAAAATTTTGCGAATATTCCGCCGAGTTAGACTCAGGTGTTAAACCAAACCGAATATGTTGATCTAGCTCGCGTCGCAAAAAGTCAGACAATATTTGCAACTTAGGACGCCCAGTGACATCTTGCATCGCAAAATCGGTCCACCTAATTTTCATTGTAGGATTCAATTTCCCTAATACTGCATGAAATAATTCAGGCGAATGTAAATACTCAAACTGTTTTAACAGTTTAATGGTAGAAACAGAGTTACGTACCCTATTGGAGAGAGTTCCGAGTTCTTTAAGATCGTTACCTAAACGTGGAAGACTTTTGAGAGAAGTAACTTCCTTGTAAACGATGAGCTCGGGGCGTGCGAAGTTGTCTTCAAGTGCACGCATGACTTCCTCTGGGTCCTCTGTTGACATTAACAGCGCTCCGACGGCCTCCCGCGCGGGGCCACGAAGTGCATTTTGTAACCTAATTATATTTTCTAGGGGAGAAAAATTTGTTTTTGTTACATCATAAACACGTTTGAACTGTAGCCATTGTAATGTGATACCAGAAAAAGGAAACAGCTCTAGCTTCTTCGAAGAAGGAGCGGAGGCGAGAGCCTTCGCTGCTGCAGCGGTGTCAGCTATAGCTTGTATGAGGGAAACGTGTTTGTCTTGCTCCGTAGAAATGAGCGGGGGCATATCGCCCTTCACCTCGGATGCTCTGAAAACATTGTTAGTGTGCGGTTGCACGTGTGGAAAAGGGTTAGTAGGGGATGCAGTTGCCCGTGTGGCCATCAGTAATGGTACTGGTTGACCAGGAGATGGAACAAAAATATGTTGTTCACATCCTACTGCGAAAATGCCTCTATTAACTTCATTGCCTAAGTGAGAGTTATTGTCAAGATTTTCTACCCATTTTTGTGTTCTATATTCGCTCACCCTGGTAGAGCTGTGGTGGCTCATGTGGCTTCCCGTACGGCCGCTGCTAGCATTGGCGTCAACAGCATCAAGCTCAGCCTGTAGCTCGCTCTCCTCGACTCGTCGTTGAAGCTCTGCGAGCTCTAACTCACGCTTACGCTCTCGTGCTGCGAGATCTTGC
The DNA here is from genome assembly GCA_963555595.1 of Tethea ocularis. Taxonomy (NCBI): domain Eukaryota; kingdom Metazoa; phylum Arthropoda; class Insecta; order Lepidoptera; family Drepanidae; genus Tethea; species Tethea ocularis. Next base: position 3,018,557 of record OY741972.1, on the reverse strand, counting down.
TCACGATTACGCTCTCGTGCTGCGAGATCTTGCTCTCGCTCAAGTTGACGGCGTAAGGCAAGTGCCTCCAACGCTGCCTTTTGTGCTTTCACGGTTGTAGAAGAACGCCTTGATTTTGATTGGGCGGTTCGCCCGCTCGGAGTTCTACTGCCTTGCAGACTGATATGATCAGGTTGCGAATCGTCTGTGTTTATCGACTGCAAAGGTTCTACAACATGAGCACTAGGCCCAGGATTAGTTGACATGACTCTACCTTTACTGCGAGTGATCATGAGAATGGAGATAGAATGTGAATTTAGGTAAGAAACGTAAATGAATTGGAACAGATATGAAAATAAATTAACTGTAGGTACTAACTATATGCGCTGAAAAAACTTGGGAGAAGGACCAAAATGTTACTGATGTGTGGACTGTATGTTGAGAGCCTCCTGTTATCTGCTTTAGCCAATTCTACCAATAAATAAAACATTCACGAAAACACAATTTTACTCTTTATGAAAAGAAATTTGACAGAACTCACTAAACAAAAACCAATATATAAAAATGACAATAACTGTGTAAAAAAGAAATAAAACTTAAAACTATCAAGGAGTCTGCAACAAACATTAATTATTACTCTAATCTATGGACCCTCTATCGAGAGCCCACAGGTAGTGATTATATTCTCTTTGGCCCACAGAACAATTTTATTCGAAACCCCTATAGTCCTATACCACGAACTACCATGAGAACTAACGTTGTCCTATACTATCAGCGTTGCCAGAAGGTTACATTTCTTACATTTTTCGTAAATTTTGACCCCCTCGCGTAACATGTAAGATTTTTTTATTTCTATGGCAAATTTCGTAACTTTTGAGAACAACGAGATTTGTAATACTAGGGTTTAATTGCAAACAGTTGACGTACGCATTTCAATGCAACGCATCCAAATTGAACGCACCTAAAACTCACTTTATTCAGAGATGGCTCTGAACGGAAAGCGCAACGACAAAATGAAACGTATTCTGGATATATTCAAACTTGATTTTGCTTGAGCGAGAGCTCGCACGTTTCCTACTTGCCGAGTTGCCGCCGTTCGCGGTTTCGTTCGTAGTTACAGAAATTTTGTTTCGTTGCGTTATTGTTTGTTGTCGTACAACTGTGAGAAAAGTGCGTCCGACGTCCGACCCCAAAAACACGTAAATAAAAAAAATTACAATAATGTAACTTTTGCAGCAAAAATTTAACATTTCAGGAAACGAAACGTAACTTATGACTCAAGGGCCCTGGCAGGCAACACTGAATGTATACTATAGTGGTCTGATACGTAGATATCTAAGTAGTCTGTGGTGGTCTGACTGACGTCTGTGGAAGTGGCCCACCCAACTGACAATTTTGTTTTTGAAATTTATTTGATCGTTTTATCAACAAACAAAACAATCCCTTAGTGCTATTTTCTGTGAAACAAAAGTAAACAGAATAAAATGAATACATACAATTAGAGTAATTTATTTACTAATTGTAAACAAAACAATCCCTTAGTGCTATTTTCTGTGAAACGAAAGTAAACAGAATAAAATTAATTCATACAATTTTATTATTAGAGTAATTTATTTACTAAGTGAAATTACAATAGATCGCTACTCTGACTGAGTCCGACTACCGGTAGAAACTGCAATAACCTAACATCAAAGGAATCCGAAAAGATCAAGAAAGTCAACAAAAAGATAATAAACATTGTTAGAACCATGTCAATGATAGAAGAAGAAGAATTAGTAGTTGCTCCTTGGGTTGGACCTTCAAGTTGCAAAAATGTATTGACTGCGATAGTTCTCTCAAGTAACATAGAAATAATTGAAAAAATATCCGAAGCCCTTACAGAAGTGCATAATAAATCTAGTTTTAGATGGAAACTGATAGTCTTACGCTCATTCACCTTGGAAGATGTAGTGAAACAAGCGGACATCACTGGAACAGTTGGAATTGACTTGGTTATTCTGGCTATGGATACAAATAGGATAACATGTTTGGAATGGGTAAAGAAAGAGCTTGGTTATGTTCACCCAGATCTAAGGAGGCGTCGTGTCGTTCTTGTCAATGCTGGAGGATTACCTATCAATTCAATGGCTGTGAGTGCAGAGGAAATTATTGCCTTCCGCACATATTTCAATCTAGAAATGTTGACTGCAGATGTATTTAATTCGGAAGGTGCTCTATTTTTAGCACAAAGACTATTGAATTACACTCAAGTGTTTGTTGGTGTTAAAACTGGTATACCTAACATACATGTTTAACTTGTTGGTAATAAACTATAGTTCATTGATGGTTAAACAAACTTACCCTAAGTGATTGGTTGCCCACAATTATTTATACAAGACATCACATCCTAGAAATTTACTATAGCAATCAAAATGTAAAAAGTACCTACTATATAATTTGTTCAATTTATACAGGATTTATACATCTTGTTTAGACAAAGTAATTAACTATTAGTGTAATAATTATTATCTATTTTTTTACTTACTTAATATAGGTTTCACTTGTATGTTCAAAATTATTTTAGAGCAAAAGTGTAAGGGGAGTCGCTATTAAAATAATAAAAGAGATTTGTTTATACACATGTCTGAATCATTTATTATACTTTGATTGTACTACAAAATAATAGGAAGATTTCTACAGTTACAATTATATATTACATAAATAATGAAACAATTACAGCAGTTCTCACTTGTGTGTGCCAACCTCACAATATTCATGTAGCAACACTATTGCTATTTGTAATAAAAAAATAAAACAAAAATAAACTATCTAGAGGGATGTGCACGGATAATGGACATAACATGACCTTCACTTAAGATCTAACTGAAATACTGCTCATTTGTAAAATATATGATCATAATCATAAATAATTCTATAGCCATAAAAAAAACTGCTAAAATTCAAAAGTATAATGAAACAATATTAAGATTAATTATTCATAAATTTAAATTCTAGCAAGTCACATTATGAAATGCACTATAATTTCCATGTCACGCTGGTAGGTACAATAAGTCTAAAATATAATAACTATAAATTGCTGCATCTAAAATTAAAGTCACGACAGTGACTCATTAAAATAAACGTATACAAAAATTTAAGATTAGGCAATATCACAACTAAACCGCCTGTTCACTGTCAGGCAAATAAATACACTCATAAGTCATAACCATCGATACAGATTCACTATTGGAAATCACAAATAGACACATTACTTTGTGCCATTATTACCAGATAATATTATGCGCTGGCAAATTACTATTGGAGAACGTACAGTCATACTGCATTGTAATTTCCCAACATGAATGCAAATATGTGGAGTGGTTGGGCCCATCACATCTTTGTCATGAATTGTTGTCACATAATTTATAATGACAATGAAAGTGGAAAAATATTTTATACAGCACAAAAGTAAAAATATTTGCATAGAAATATTTTTCCAGATATCATTAGGTATCTACATGTTTGTAGTTACTGTTTCAAATTGATTTGTATCTTATATATTATAAATAATCATTTACATGAGCGCCACAGGCTTAATCTTTTTGTTAATTTAGGACAAACTATCTATAATTTGAAATAAATGTGCATATATATCAATGTTACTAGAGGTTTATGTGTTCTACAATAGTACATATCAATGGTTAACACTTAAACAGATTGTGAGATATAAGTATGTGTTATTTAAAATATTTCCAATGAGTATTTTTGTTGCAATCAAAAAATCACTTCAATAAAATATTATGACAAAATATTATTTGAAATGATCACATAAACCTATGAATAACATTAATTTTACTATAAATTGGTGTTCCAGTCACTATAAATAGCAGTTACATCACTATCTCATATTTTAATATATATTCGGGTGCATTCGTTCGTGCAGATTCCACGCTCTCTCATCTCACGCTCACGGATAGTTAAGATGTTAAAGACACAGAAGTTATCTAACTACTGACATATAACATAACTTATCACTAATTTCCTGTACTGAGAGATATAGTTAAAACTATCTGACACTCAAGGCGTCTCGACGTCGACGACATGTTGCCTGTATTCCTATACCAATCCATAATAAACCGCAAGAGTCTTATGATTGCATTAAGATTGTAAGTCGCTTTATGAGACAAAAAATATTTGTTCGACAAACCATAAGATGATCCCTTTTTTACTACATATACGTACGAGTGTCAGAATATAGAATGTTTACGTTCCATAGGCACAAGTGTCACATTTCAAGTTTGAGCACAATTTTCTATCAATTTAATCTTAAAATATGACGAAACTTGTGCGACGGCTCACCGATTAAGTCTACGCCTTAGGCTTCCGCAGTTGAGTAGTGGACTAACAAAATCAGAGATCGCATGATATGTGGACGCGAATCATCTCGTTCGCATTATAAGACTGATAGATCATTCAGGCGTTATCTACCTTGAAGGGAAAACTGGGGTTTAAAATAAAATACTGAGATTCTTGATATGTAGCATCAGAGCGTAAGCCTCAAGACGAAAAGCTACATTAACGGGGCTAACACCTCATTTATCACTTCCTATTTTGGCCAGACGATCACGTCGAGTCCAGTGGTCCGGTGGTCTACAGGCCGTGTCCCACCTCGCTCTATAGCAGTGTAGCACCTATAAAATCGTTCACTGTACACATCTGTTTACATTTCCCACTGCGCCTGCAATAAAAATACCTTTCATAAGTAAAGAAAGAAAGAAAAATTAAGGCGGACAATAATATGGAATGGAGTAAGTTGGGTGATATTTAATTATATATACATTCATAATTTTACTAAAAGAAAAAAAAGTTTTCATTCGATTTAATATTTATTAGTGATTCTATTTGTTAGTCGTATCGGATAAGTTAATACTTACCGGTAGTTCTAATCGGAGTCTAGATTGACGACATCAGAGGTGTGTGGCGGGGGCGCCGGCGCGCGCGGCTGCAGGGGCGGGCGGCCCCGCGGACGCGAGGCCCCGCTCCCGGGGGCCGCGCTCCCCGCCCCCACCGCTCCACCCCCTCCGCCACCACCGCCGCCTCCCAGCATGATCTCCCTGGCGCGTTGCTGCTGCAGCGCCATCGCCACGGGGTCGCGGCTGCCGAGCCCGCCTGCGTAGAACTTCGCGCCCATTTGCTGTGTCAACAATACTCGTTATACGCTCATTACGTGCAAAGGATGCGCTCCACCTGGCCACACGTCACTTTTCATTCTTGTTCATCTTGCGAGATTTAAAAGTTATATCCATAATCGATGCTAACGCGTGTGGCCGAGTGGGACTCATACCTTACAAAGTTGATACTCAATAATCCAAAAAATATATGTATAAATAATAGTAATGTTAGATAAAAACGCTTACATTTTGTTGCTGCATGAGTTGCTGCAGTCTAATCTGCTGCTGCTGCTGGTGCTGGCGCTGCCAGGGCGGCTCGTACTGCAGCGCGCTCGTGCCGCTCATGCCGCCGCCCACGCCCGCACTCCCTGCACTACCTATTTATAATAAACATTATATTATTATTTTATATCTAAAAAAAAAAAAACCTAGGTAGGTAGGTTATTTTCAGGGCAAGACGATGTCTGCTGGGCCAGCTAGTAATTAATATTTATGTATCATTGAAAACATGGTGAAAATACAGTAATTAAAATTTGCACTGATTTCTTACTTGGGTTCATGACAGAATTCAACATCCCTGGATTCATCATGCTAGACTGTTGTGTGTATTTGTAGATTTCATTCATTTTCTGCATCAACTGGCAACACAAAAATAGGAAACAACATTAGATTTACACATAACATTTCAAGTTATCTATTATCTAAATAAATCATACATGTTGAAAACAAAAGGAAAGACATGCTAACTGGAAATAAAAAAATGCGGTGTCATATGGCGTACATTTAAATTATCTATCATAAACATTGGACAATATAAAATATCTTGAGATTATAACTTACGCCATAGTCATATCCACCGAACATCTAAACAAATAAATATTACATTATGGATTAATTTATTTGTATATTAACATATTACAAATGCTTGTCCATATTTTTTGAAAAAATAAATTAAATTAAAAGCCACATTTTAAGTTTGTGGTGTTAGATAAACTTCAAGATTTTATATTGTAATAAAATAATGTATCTATTTTAAAGTAACACTCGAGAGCCAATCACTATTTAGGATTATTACTACCTTCAATCTTTCCTCTGGTGTCACACGCATCTATAGGCCATGGTAAACACTTATCATCTGGCGGGTTGTATGCTGTTTGATTCCTTAGTAGTATAAAATAATAGTTGCAACACTGCAGCAGTGATATTTATATACGTGTTAAGTGTATTCAATGTATTAAAAGAGTACATTCCTAAATCGCTCACCTTCATCATTGTTATGATGAAATACAAATATATTTTTTTGTGATATTCTGTTGTTGTCCTAGAACAGCAATAAAAAAATTGGTGCAAGCACTGACCCCAGGATTCGAGTTGTATATGAGAGGCAGCATGTCCCTTATTTGATTTTCGTTCATGCCGGGCATGTCCTTGCGCAGCATCGCCGCTAACGTTGCATACGCCAATTGTTGCTGCTGTAGTAGACCTGGGACTATCGACAACATACCATTATTTTGTATATACCAAATAATGTCCTAAAGCAGTTTGGTTATTAGATAATTAGGGCGTGCATTCCAAATAACTAATGGTAGAGTCAGTTGTAAATTCCACGTACATAAGTGCTTTATCAGGACCTAAACTGAACTAATGAGTTTGAGTTTGAAAGTATCCCCAATACTGAATTTGGTAACAATGTTATGAAATATCAAGTTATCACAGACATTCTTCTTTTAATTAAACTCATAATAAAAGCTTCTACTACTGTGATTATTACATAAAATTAAAACTATATAATCTAAACTAAACTAACATTAACTAGAGAAGAAGGCTGGCCGCATTGCCACGCTGAATAGCAATGCTAATTCTTTGTGCAAAATACGTGCCAGCCTTCTTGTCATGAGAGGCCTGAATGAGTCGATAGGAGACCTCTTTGAACAGAAGATGAGCCTCCGGTCCCCAAGGCCCTAGAGTTTCTACCCCAAATGCCAAAAATATGTTGGTCCTCTGTGACATTCTTCTAATTGTAAGTTTGTATATTTTGTGGCAATAAAAAACCAAGAACAGACCAGAATAAGGTATGTTTTAGTTGTGTCTACTAGTGTCTAGGAACACCATTCTGTATACTATTATTTCTGAACCAAGAAACAAAACACCTACCCCATATGAAAATCTGCTCAGGCGACTTTCAGTCTCAAATGAAGTTACACATAAGCGTAGTGACCTAGTTAGAAAACTCACCCATTCCATTATGCATAGGCCACGGCGAAGGGAATGGCGCTGGCGGCGGCTTGTTCTTCTCGTTCTCGAAGTCCTCCCAGGCTGCCTTGCGCTCCTCCTCGCTCAGCGTCTCTTCCTCCTTGTTCTCTAAGAGAGAGTCGTGCTCGTGGTACTTGTAGATCTGAAGAATATTAGTATGCTATGAAATTGTTCGACCTTTTCATGTACCGACAGGTTATGACCACAGATCACTGTGGTAGAGCATGATGTAACCAATGATGGAGAGCACACAATCCATATATGAATAAATCTTTTAAATATGAATCTCAATAAATAATCTAAATAAATAAAATATTCTTAGACATTCTTCACACACATATACTACTATACTGCATATACTACTTTTTTTTGTAAATACATACTTATATAGATAATTACACCCAGACTCAGGACAAACAAACATGTTCATGCACACAAATATTTGTCCTGGATGGGAATTGAACCCACGACCGGCGTCGCGATAGGTGGCGTCTTAACCAACTGCGCCAACTGGTTTGTCAATGGTAGTGCAGGCAGATGTCTATGTGGAAATAACTTTAGGTTAAATGCGATTGTGGTCAAACACAGGCTTATACAATGTAAAAAAAATCCCTCACCTGAGCCTCATGCTCCCTCAGCATCTCAGCGAACAGTCTATCCTTAGGCAAAGGAGGCAGCGGCCTGGGTTGCGGCGGCTTTGGCTCGAAAGTATACAACTCAGCGAGGTCGTTCTCTGCATAGTGCCGGTCTATCTGCTGTTCGTCTATCACGCGCTTCGATATTGCCTGCTTGGTAACTTGACGCTCGTAGATCTTCTCTTCCATTGTGCCCTGAATACATTTGTGTTATTATTGGCTGGTATGTTTATATATATTATGGGATGGGAAGTCTCCTAGAATAAGTTTTCAATACTTGATTATTTTACTATTTTTTATAATCTAATATTTTTTATGGGCAAAAATTGAGAAAAGCTGATTAATATTATAACATGAATTTAAAATTTAAAGAAACCTCCGAAACACTAGAAAAGTGGTGATGATCTTCAAACGGCTGAGCAGATTTTCTTGAAACATAGCTAAAAACACTATCTATTAAGATTGACGAAAAAGAATTAATTAAAATCGGTACATCCATACAGGACTATGATGCACCAGACAGACACACAGATATGCAGACACACTACAAACTATTGTATCAGAAAGAATACAGACTATTGTATCAAAGTGGAATATCAAAATAATACTGCTAAAATTTTACTATTATTTGATAGAGATTGACACAAACATTATTGCTTTTAAATAATAAAATGCTGATCTAATGCTAAATGATCTATCGGACACTCACCATAGCTAGAAACCTGTAGACATAGCAGGGTTTCTTCTGTCCGAAACGGTAGACCCTGAATATACTTTGCACATCGTGTGAGGGGTTCCACGACACGTCGAAGATGACGACACGGTTGGCGGCCACCAGGTTAATTCCCAGCCCACCCGCGCGGGTTGATATTAAGAACAGTCTGTAAACCATCATTCGAATTACTCACCCATACATAGACTTACTAGCTTTCCGCCCCGCGGTTTCACCCGCGATCCCCTATTTTACTCCCTTAGTGATTGAGTTTTCAGAAATCCTTTCTTAGCGTATGCCTGCGTCATAATAGCTATCTGTATGCAAAATTTCAGCCCGATCCGTCCAGTAGTTTGAGCTGTGCGTTGATAGATCAGTCAATCCACTTTCATTTTATATATTTTTGGCGATGACAGATTGCCAAAGATCAAGCTTTTAGTGCCTCACTCAGCCTCATCATCACTGACCAGTGGTGAGATTGCAATCAAATACATACTTAGCAAAATGTTGGAATATAATTATGATTGCATTTTTCTAAAAAAAAATCTAAAATAAAATGTTTACTAGTATCCCCTGCAGTTTCGTTCACAGTCCAATTCACATAAAATAATTGACTAACCTCGCTCGTGGATTATCTTCCCTATTGAAGTTCTTGCACCAGATGGACCTGTTCTCGCAGGAAGTGGAACCGTCCAATCTGAAGTAATCCACGCCCGGCGACCATGAACCTGAACATTATATCGCGATTTAGCAAACGTAATAATGCGCTTCATTATGTACCTCCTTTTGTTTTTTTATTAAATTACTTTTCAAGTCGATCGAGAAGAGTTATCCTGCCACAAATCTACATTTATTTATATGGAAATTCTAACAACCATATAGCATAGTATTGTTTTGTTTGTTTAATTTACTAAAAATATTCACTTTTATAGCTTCCATAACAATATTAAGCTAATGATTTAGTTATAAGAGTTCAATGTTCTCAAATTCAAAAACTCATTTATTCAGTTTAGACTCTACCACCGGTTCGTAATACACTGTACATGTACACTTCATCATCATTATAATATATAAAATGTGCTACTTACCAACATGCCCTCCAAGCTTCTCGTCGATGCGTCCCTCTTGTGTAGCCTCATCCACTTTCCCCAGGAAGTGTTCGATCAGATCTAGCGAGTACAACGACTGGGAGAACACCAACCTGAATCATGTCAAAAATTATTTTTAATAATGATTCTATAATGAATATGACATCATAATAATGTCATTGCTATTTCAAATTATATCAGACTTTTGGAGAGAGGCAGAGCGTAGCGTCTTTTCGCTCTGATATTCGAGCTCGACTCGGGAAATTCCGCAGCCAAATAACTTTATGTTGTGCCTGAGTAAGGTCCCCAGAGCTTATCGAGGATGGGGGGAAGGGGCGTGGATTACTAAATTAACCGTTTACCATCAGGTGGGCCGTATGCTTGTTTGCCGATTTGTTGTATAAAAATAAAAAATAATATATGTCCATCTAGCTAGTCTGACTATTGAATAACTTGCTGAGACATTGTTAATTTGTAAACTTCTACAAATTTATCTAATATCTATAGTCCAAAGTAGACTGTTAATAAAATATTTAGTAAATAAACTCACAACTTATCACCGATGGCTTCACACTGGCGAAGTATATCGAAAAGCAACACTAATTTGTGGGAGTTGCGCATATCTTCGATTTCATCGTCTGTCACCAGCTTGATCCACCACTCTGTGGGGTTCTCATTCTTTACCTCCACTACATCATCTGCTTCTCTTACATCCTCATCCACTTCCACTGAGAAAAGAAAACTATATTTTAAAATGTGCCCCCTCTCCATACGCCCATGAGTACATACACGGAAATTTAATTTATCTATTTAGAGAAGCGATACAGTCATCAAACGCATATTCACGACATATTTTTTTAATTTACCTGGATTGGCCCTGGTGCCCCGTTTGACAGTGAACTTGGGATCCTTGTTCTTACCCTTCTTGGCGGACTTCTTCTTTTGACTTTTCTTTCGGCTGTCGTCACTGGCATCCGATAAATCATCACTAGACTCTTCTGTGGATGACTCCTGTACATAAATAAAATATATAATTATTATTGAAATCATAATAATGCCTATCATTTCGTTATGTAGAGTTCAAACTCAAAACTCATTTATTCAGTTTAGGCCCTGATAAGGCACTTATGAACGTCGATAGTTACAATTAGAACACAATACACTTAGCTCAAAAATGAGTATCAATCGTTTTCCACTACAAATGGAGAATATGGTTTTATATCACTCGCGATCCCGGGATAAAAAGGATAATGTAGCTTCCTATTAGCGAAAGATTTCGAAATAGTTTAAGGACAAAGTCAACATCAGTAGAACAAAAAGAGGTGATGAAATCCAATTAGAATTCGATTTAAGTAGAATTTTAGAATACTTACATCAGGCGTGGAATCATCATCGTCAATAAAATCAACCAATGAACCTTCTGAATCTTCTTCTTCTCTCTCCCTCTGTAAAATAAATAGCACAATTTGAATCTGGCGCTGTGAAATTTTATTTTCACAAATATGCAACCTATTAACAGGTAAAACAGAACTATTTATCTAACAACAATAGCCAGGTGGATAAAGTTTCTTTACCTTTTTCTGTTGCATGATTTCGTATCTCTCTGAATTGTACTTGAGGACCAGTGGATGAGTCCATATCCTCTGCAGTGATTGGAAATCTGGGAACAGGAATCCTGACCCTCTGCCTGGGAGTGGTCTGAAAATAATTTGAAATATATTATTACACAAATAAGGAATTACTTTGATTCAATTCAATGTAACAACCTTATACCACCATAACTGGAATATATAGTCAACAAAACTTGAACTATTCTGAAGTTCATAATCATATTGCAGATAGCTGTATAGCAGGTTGTAATACTTGAATACTTTAAGGTTATTGATGAAATGTAAAGGTATGGACATACCTTCTTGAATAATTTTCCAAATAGAACTGATACAGTTTGATCTGCACCTCGGCCAATGTGATGAACAGCACGTATTCGTGTTTTGGAGGCAGGAAGGGCGCCAGCACCCCGTAATCCCTTCTCTAAAAAATATATACAGATACTAAGTTTGGGATAAAAACTATTACCTTTTTATTTAGGCATAACTCACCCAAACAAAATATACTTTCCACTTCAAAATATTTAATTTAGTTACCTGTACAGCCCCATCCAGCATCTTATGCAGTACATGCGACCTTCGCTTCATGATCCTGATGTCGTGTTCTGTCGAGTCTGTGTACTGCCCGTTGGTGATAGGGTTCACGAATCTGTTCAGATACTCGTTGTATTTACCCAGGAGGTTTGGCTTCACGAACTGTACCATGCAGTAATCTGTAGAAATTAAACATATTTCATGGAAATGTCCTTTTTAGTTTATAATAGTAATCTCGATTATGCGAATATTCGATTATCCGGACTCATTCTTCACGACTCTAATTACCGATTTAGAAATGATTCGAAGGCACAACGAGACATTCCCAAAACCGTAAAGGGTTTTGGGAATAAAAAAATACATAAAATATTGTTCGATTTGACTTTTAAATCGATTACCCGGATTTTCGATTATACAATATCCTTGGTTTTATTTGAATCGGATAATCGGGATTCTACTGTATAGGTGTGTGACCAAAATGATACCGTGGTCAGTGGTGATATGGCCTCATCTCGCTCGTAAATAAATACTTACATTCTTTGAGATTATTTTGCAGCGGTGTTCCAGTAAGTACGATTCTGCGGCGCGTCTTTACTCTGTTCATGGATTGGGAGAGGCTCGTTTTCTCGTTCTTCAGTAAATGACCCTCGTCACACACTACGAGGTCAGGACCTGCAGGAAAATAATATTATGAGGCTGGGCCCGACTACCTTCTATAGAGTTAGGGCATGTCCTTAACGGAGCTCTGCCTGTATTGATGAGTCATCGGGTTGATAAGCCTTAAATTTTATTTCTCGTATACAATAAAAACACATGGTTTCCTTATCTCCACCCCTCGACTTTTGTTTGATTTACAAGGTTTTTTGAAGTGAAGTTAGTCTAGGCGCGTTGAAATACGGTACACATTCGCTGGTAGTACATTAAATACTGATAAAATTTCGTATGAAAGTTAAAATCTGAATTCCATCTTGTATTTATGTAAATTAATGTGACAAGTTTCTTTTGTTTGAAAATAGTAATTGCAGAGTTTATTGCAGGCTTCTAAGCAAAATCAATCTTCTGAACCGTGCATAAGAGACAATAATTTATTTAAAAAAAATCGTAAGTAAAAACACTGACTGGCGAATTTTACCTCTTACGGTTAGCTGAGCTTCTAGACACGTTTAATCAGGCTATAGATACTTATAAAGAAGAAAGTGAATGTGTAAGGGTAGTGGTAGTAATGAGTAATGTGTAATGTATAGTGACCAGGGTCGACGAGGCTCTCCTGGAAGTTGCGCAGCATCTTCTTCTTGTACTTCTTGTTGTTGTCGGCGGAGAGGTTGCGGAACATCTCGTAGCCGAGCACGCACACGCCGCCGCCGGACAGCCAGCACTGCAGCTGGTACGCGCGCTCAGAGTTCTGCTTATACCTACACACATACAACATAACGCAACACAACACCCTAACTAAACCATACAGTACCAATCAGACGCCACAACTAAGCTTAAGCAAGATGCAAAATCTGGCCGATGGTGGTAAAGACAAATAAATATAGAAATAAATATTGTGCTTGCGTCATTCCTACTCCTGTTGTATTATAGTATTGTAGCACGGCAACCCTGTGCGACTAGTCCTCATAATAATAGTGTCGCTGTCTATGCGCCACCCGCGTTTCCGCCGGATACAGTTGGCAACGTCTCGAAGCGTGCGAGGAAACCGCCGGCCATATTTGATTGTTGAATAGTTGTTCTAAAGTTTGATTCATAATTTAAAGTGTGTCTGTGTAATTTAATAAATAGGTGTGAACAAAGTTAAAATAAGTTTCTTTCCAATACCTACAAGTGATACGAGGCCCTTAACCCATGCCCGTCGGCTAAAGTATATATTAAATATCGTATTGTTAAATATAATATCATGTATCTTGTTTTAATTTTATATATTGAATAAGTATTTATTCCACTATATGTATAGACAATGGGCTAATCTATGTAGATCATTTTTTAGCATAACGACAAACCTCTGTGGTTTAAATGTGCTAATATATAAATCACTTTTTTAAACCACGTTATATTCTGATAATAAAAAAAAACATAGCCTAGAAGGCAAACCGGCTCTCAAGTGCAACTGTCAGACAATAGATTTTCAACTTGAGAGAGGTACTTTACGACAGTGCTATGGCTTCCTCACGATGTTTTCCTTCACCACACAACATGAATATTCCACTCACCTAGACAGCTCGTAGACGTCGACTTCGTAGTCAGTCTCCGAGTGCTTCAGCCACATACGGAACTCATTGACCCAGTTAAGTACAGTCGAGAGAGGACACACCACTAACACACGGTTCACATTAGTTAGAGCACTATGGATCAGCAGCGTGTGTGTTAGGGATACCACCTGGTAACAATACATACAAAATTAAAATTTTGAATTCAATATACAGAATGTTTTTTATCTTTAGTGAAGATAACAAAATACATGTATTTTCTATCATCTTATTTAATATCAAAAAGTAGTATAAAAAGATTACATTTATGGAGACTGCACTGTATATGTTTTGAATATGATGCACTGTATATGGTGAACTGATAAGTCATAATTTGCAATTTTCTTTAACCATCCAGCATGGTTGCATCATTCATGCAGGAATATTAATTTTATAAATATAAAACTTTTTTTTTCTAAAACAGAATCTTTTAATGGTACCTAATGAGTGGAGGACGGTATTCTCTTCATAACAGTGTAACTTGAATAGGTGGATTCATTTTCATGATCTATACTTACTAATAATAAAGCTGAAGAGTTTGTTTGAAAGCGTAAATCTCCGGAGTTACTGGTACGATTCTATCTTCATCCTATTAGAAAAATTCTATCATCCTATTAACTACATTATCCCCGAAGGCTACTTAGGCGGCTTTTTATTCCAGGAACACGTGTAAAACCGCGGGGAACAGCTAGTAATTCATATAAGTAGATTTTGTATCTGATGATGAGTGCACATACCTGTAATGTTTTGCCGAGACCCATGCAGTGAGCCAAAATACATCCAGAGCCTTTGTCTTTCTTGATACGTTTAACGCTTTCGAAGCATGCGTCCCACATGAACTTTATACCGTTCGCCTGTCAAGAAATAAATATAATTTGTTACAATACTAACCAAGTAATTATCGGCTATATCTATTTAACATAAGAGAAAAATCTGTACCTGATGCGGCTTCAGTTTCTTGACGAGTCCTCTATCGACCTCAATCAACGGGTCCTTGGTCTCGGGATCGAAATCCAGCACCACCTTCTCAAGCACCACTTCGTCCGGCTTGCCAGACTCGTCAAATTCCAAGTTGTTGTACTAAAATGAAATATTTACATAGAGTATATCAGGATCAATAGGTTCCATTGTCATGATGAATCTCTACATTACAGTAAAAATACCATAAAAGTTTTCACTTACCAACTTCTGCCTTTCGGTAATACGAGCAATCCTCTCCTTTTCCTCTCGCGCCGCTTTCTTAGTCGCCTCTTCCAATTGATTTTTACCCATAACCTGTAAATAACATAAGATATCTTGATAACATTACACAACAAATCAATACAAATATAAAGCTGAACAGTTTATAGATGGACGCTATATTGAGTGTTCCACAGATGTGCATGCTTAAATAAAAAAAAAATAGACCGTATCTCACCTTACGAATGTTTTTTCTGCCATGTTTGTTGCGTCCTTCTGTCTCACTGTCGCTGCCAGAACCATCGCTGTCTTCATTCACTTGCTTTATGCGACGACGCTTCTTCTTACTGTAACAAATCATTACACAATTTATACACTGGACTACAGTTATACAGGGAGTTACCAAGAAAATATTTTTCACCTCTCCAGCACGAAAAGTACTTTTGGCGCGTAAAATCTCGATTTTATTCGCAGAGAAGCTAGTAAGTCAAAACCAAATACCGTACCTGCCATCATTAGACGAGGATCCGCCTGACGCGTCACTGTCGGTTGCTTTCTTCTTCCGCTTCTTTTTCATATTTTCCGAGCCTTCATCCTCGGAATCTTCGAAGTCACTCACTTTCTCCAGTTTTTTGCGCGACGAACCCGCTTCAGAGTCCGATGATATGGCATTGGCTTTGCGACGCTTCAGTTTTACACTGTCAGGAAGAATAAGTTATAATTAATAAACCACTACCTATGGATATATATAAACAAACTTTCATTAAATATCGGAGCGATTTATAAACCTGGAGAAACCAATATCAGCAATTTTTTAGATATATATTCCGCACAATTAGAACAGCGAAGAAGAACTGTTGTTTTCGGAGATTTTAATATTGATCTACTTAGCATGAACAGTCAAGCAAAACAATACTTAAAAGAAATACAAGAAGCTGGATATGAAATACTAAACAAAATCAATAGCATGCATAGTACGCGGGAAACCAGCTCGACAAACACTATACTAGACCATGTATGTACAAATATAAATAATCACTCATTTAATATGTCAATAATTGAATCCTCCCTCTCCGATCATAAGCAAATACTTCTTGAAATTAGCAGTCTGGCACCAAAAATAAATAAAAAGATACAATACAAAGCAATCGACTACACAGACTTATATAATAACGCTTCAAAAGCGAACTACATCAACGACGATAATGAATACTGCTATTTAGAAAGATTTATTACAGAACAAGTACAACAAAGTAAAAAAGACAAGACAAAGATTTTGAACCTACCGCAAAAGGACTGGATAAACAAAAATATTATTGATTCTCTAAATTTACGAAATAGTTTATGGCAACAAACAAAAAGTAACCCAAAAGATGAAGCAGCACAGAAGAGGTTTAACAAGGAACAAAGCAGAACAAGATTTCTAATAAATTCACATAAGAAAAACTACTACTACGCTATGTTCCAAAACAGTTATAAGAACTCAAAAAAGATGTGGGAAGTTATAAATAATCTAGCCTTAAATAAAATTAAAGACAGCAGTGCTCCTCCAAAATTGATGTCGGAATCGGGACTTATCACAGACGGTAATAAAATTTGTAACATATTTAACTCTTTTTTCTCGTCAATAGGTAAAGAATTAGCAAATAAAATACCTATTATGTACCATATGAATACAGGTAATATTCTAATGTACGAGCATAGTTATGTACACGATTTAACGCTAAACGAGTTTACACTGTGTAGCACAGATGAAATATCAAACATTATTGATAACTTAGATAGCAATACCAGCACTGGCCTGGATGGAATTAGTACCAAAGCGATTAAATGCTTAAAAAGCATAATTATTGATAGACTAACTAACTGTTTTAATGTGTGTTTATCACGCGGTATTTTTCCCGATTCACTAAAATTAGCCAAGGTCAGTCCTATTTACAAAGCTGGTTCTAGAACTGATCCCAGTAATTACAGACCAGTATCAGTCCTGCCGGTTATGTCAAAAATACTTGAACGAGTTTTGTATAACCGCCTGCACATTTACTTAACTGAAAAAAAAAATCTAATAGATGAACAATACGGTTTCCGACCCAAATCAAGCACTCTTACAGCTGCAGTAGACTTAATTACAAAAATAAAAACACAGATTGATCAAAAACAGCTCGCTTTAGGGATATTCATTGACCTAAAAAAAGCATTCGATACAGTTAGCCACCAAAAGTTGATACAGAAATTAAGCAATATAGGTGTCACAGGCACAGCTCTTAATACGTTTAAATCGTACTTACAGAATAGGCGTCAAATCGTAAAACTAGATAACTTCACTAGCTCCACCCAAAATGTCACTTACGGCTGTCCTCAAGGCTCGGTTATTAGTTCGCTATTGTTTTTAATTTACATAAATAATATGAATAAAATTGGACTCACCGGGCAATTAACGCTATATGCGGACGACACATGCCTCTTCTACTTCGATAAATCTATTCATAGCATCATAACCAACGCTCAAAAAGACCTTAATGTGCTTCATAATTGGCTTAAATATAATCTTCTTACAATTAACACATCAAAAACCTCATTTATGATCTTTTCCGCAAAAAATAAAAATATTCCAGAGTTTACTCCGCTCACTATTAACAATGAAATAATAAAACGATCAAACAGCGAAAAGTATCTAGGGCTATGGGTAGATGATAAACTAACCTGGAAACTACACATCGACCACGTCAGAACAAAACTAATATCAATACTGGCAGCATTGCGTAAGATCAAAAATTGTATACCAAATAAAGCTCGAACTATAATATATAACGCATTAATAAAATCACACCTGCAATATTTGATTGAAATATGGGGATCAGCCGCAGTTACTAATCTCAACCCGTTACAAAGAACACAAAATAAAATTATTAAAACTTTATTCCACTACCCATACTTAACGCCCACAAAAGAATTATATGAAAAAACTAAATTATATAATCTCAAACAGCTATATACATATTACACCTGCATTCTCATTAAAAACATTGCTACTAATTCCATTCAAACCAATATACAGCTACATAAAAAAAATATTACCCACAACCTACGCAATAAAAATAAATTAATTCTACCTAAGGCACGGACTAATTACGGAAAGAAAACGATATTATTTGAGGGAGCACAACTGTACAACCAATTGCCAAATTAAATCAAGGAATGCGAAAGCTTAAATATATATAAAAATAAACTCAAGAAATATGTGTTAACACTGTAAAGTATTCTATGTACTATAATATTTTGTTCTACTAGCTTCAGAGGTAAACCTATCAATGTAAAAATCTCATGTATCTCATTTTATGTAAACTGTAAAGTTTTTATGAGAAATAAATTTCTTTAACCTTAAATAATAATTTGTCGGGTTAATTACCGGCTCGTCTCTGCAAAAGCAAACCATCTGTTAACGCAGTAGTTTCAAAGGATTAGATTAAAGTTAATAAAATTAGTTCACAAGTTCAGATTATTTTTTAAATGAAGTTTGAACAAATTTTTGTGTCTTACCTCTCCTCATCTGTTTCATCTTCCTTTTGATATTCCTGTAAACATTAATGGCATTGAATATAATGAACAAAACTTATTTCCTACATTTAAATAAAATAAAAAATATTTAAAATAAAAAATAGGTCATGCGAGTAAACACAATTATTGTTAGATCCTATTTCTTATCAAAGTGAAGTCAAACTCCTCCCAGTTTTCCGAATAATATGGGCGTTACGGTATACCATAATATCAAAAACCACCCAACAAAGGATCTATGTCTAAGAAATTGTTTTTGTATTGCGCCTACTAACTTCTTTACTACCCAGAATTCTTTATCGTACATTTATGAAATCTCGCGCACCTGCCCGCGTCGAAACGTCCGGTACGTCCGGGAAAATATCTAAAATTAGTTTCGTTCGACTCGGATAAATGTGCGTTCATCTTAAAACTCATTTTAAATAGAATCCTTTTGATTTAATAATTCTTTTTCCGTTGGGTTCAGTATAGCTCTAAGGTGGTACCATTCAAATTTTATTGTCTTTGAAGGAGGTTTTTTGCTATTTTTGTTAACTGTTGATTATTATTGAGTAAGTGGTTACCGTCGCCCATCGCCATTTGCAATACCAGAGGTATTGCTAATGTGTTGAGACCTGTTACAATGCCATGAAGACACTGGCTCTCAAGTGCAATTGCCGGAACACACCGGTAGGTGCTTGGCGACAGATTTTCAACTTGAGGTTAAGCCAGCCACACGGGTACTAAAAGTGCCCTACCGTGCTATGGTTTCCTCACGATGTTTTTCTTCACCGAAAGCTCAAGCTCATTCACGACCTTCGTCGCGGCATCCGACGACATTTTCACAAATGTTTGTCCAGCAGGGCTATTTATAACACTCGGATTCGACATCGGAAACGGATTCGAAAACTGCGGAATCGAAGACGAATTCCCGCAATTCCTATTTTAATTTCTTCGTAAATGCATTCATCTTTCCCCTATCGAATCTGTCGTCCGACTGCTATTTAAAATAGCCTTTTGACAGCTCGTCGGGACCGGAATCGACATTAAGATTCCGATGTCGAATCTGAGTGTTTTAAAACAGCTCTGCTGGGTAGGAATCCAGCCTAAGATCTGCGTCGAACCTTCACACCAACCCACCTGTTAATAATAAAGAACATTCCATAATAATTTACCTCAGAACTCTTGTCTTTCTCATTATGTGAGATGGAGGAGTCACTTTCGCCAAGCAACTCATCTTTGCCTAGGTGTTCAATCCCGCTTCCATTCAACTTTTGTATGGACACAGGTGGCAGTTCTGAAATATAACAATGATGCCGATATATAGATATTTTTTTAGAAAGTGATATAGTAATTATGAGACGTGTGGTTACTAGAGCTCATGACGGAGTGTGGGGAGAAGGGTCGGTAATACCCGGGTGGTACACCCAGTATTGCAAGCATCCTATAGGCTTATCACCATTCAGTTGGGCCGTTTAGGTATGCGTTTTTGCCAGGTTTGTGTGAGCCTAATATACTTATCTACCAAATTACGTGAATATATGCCTTGTATTATGCAGATTGAGACATTCGTAGGACTGTGTTGTGTAGTCATCAATCGTATTTTTGAGAATCATTTTTAAAAGTTATAGAATCATGCTCAGGAAATCCTGTGGGAACCCGTGTTCACCGCTCATATACCTACATCTAAATGTGCCTAAAAGGGCCAAACATAGTGCGGCAAGGATAGATGGCTTCACGTCAAAAGAACCTATTAAAATTACTTTAGTTTCCTACTTAGTAAATAAATGTATCCCTTATAAGAATAAACTTCAAGATAAATAAAATAACCATATCAAACCTTCAAGTTCACCGTCGCTGCCAGCCAAAGAAGCGGCGTCCGAGCTTTCAGATTGGAGCAACTCTTCGCCAATCAGTGAAGTTTTAGGAGCATTGCTAGTTTTCTTCAGCGAATTCGAGTTGGCTGTTGTGTCGGACGACGTGGAATCGCGCCGTCGATGTGATGCGTTTAGCTTATTTAAATTTGTCAGCCTAAGAAATTAAAATGCTTATAAATGATAGGGATCTTACTATATATTAGGCAAAACGGAATGAATCTACGTTTTTCTACTTTCTCATACCCAAGGGCACCTATTCTAAGCAACCAGCACCAATATTTACCCATCAATATCTTTGTCACTTGTGTCCTGGTTATCTGAATTCTGGCTGCTACAGTTCCCAGGTTTTGCTTTAGAGCGGACCATCTGTAATAATTTTCGTAGCTTTTATGTTCTGTGATAAGTGCTAAAATGAATAAGTTACAAACTAGAGGTATAGAATTACCAATGACAATAAAGTTTATATATAATTTGAGTGAATTTATGTGTACATTTTTATTATTATCTCAAGTATTTTAATGTAATTCTATAACTTTATTTTGTATTTATTATGTAAATATTTCTACCTGAGCTTTTTGCAATTTAATGTATGAACCAAGCCAATCTTCTCTAACTACCAAATAAAAACACCAAATATTTATAATTGGTATTTAATAGCAAATATTATATCATTCAACTATTGAATAAAATAACAAATAGCTTAAATTCTAGATATAATGTTTTTGTGTTCATAAAATGCATACAACAATCTATAATAGAATGAACATACACAAACAATCTACATTTTGTAATTACAGAAAATCTAGATTTTTGTATATAATTCATATTATGTTGGGTAGAATTATTGTAAATCTCCAAGAGTATACAACAGTTTGGACTCCTATCTCTCTCTACATATTTATTTAGTTCTATATAATAAGTCTTCTTTCTAGTTTACGTTAAATATTCTAAATGGGAGACAAAAATAATAAAAAAAAAAACATTTAATATTACATGACTTGAGATATAGAAAATGTACTGTTTTATACCCTATTATTAGAGATTCATTTGTAATTTTAATTACAATTTCCCAACCTTACTACTACTGGAATTTGACTGTTCATCCATATTCCCATCCATCTGTTCTATGCTGTCTTTCCCCTTTAGCTTTTCATCATTTGAAGCATTATCTTGACTGCTCGCTTCTTTTTCGTTTTTCTGCTTTTCAGAATCTGAAGAATTTATAGTTAAGTTATCCTTGTTTTTTACTTTTCTTAAGATATCACTTGATGATGAAGTTGAAGATGACACTCTTCTTCTTTGTAATATTTTTTTGTCCTTTTCATTTTCCTCATCAGAACTAACTCCTTTAAGTAGAGATTTCTTTATTTCTTTTAATGCTTTCTTCAGTTGTTCATCATCTGTGTCTGAGCTTGAAGAGTAAGTAAGTAACATCTTTTTGGCATGCATACTCTCCATGATACGCTTTCTCTTGGATTGAGGTGTTAAGCTCTGTTTTCGTTTTTTCCTTTCACTCAGAGGAGTTCTAGGAATACCATCAGATGTTTCAGAACTCTTATCTCCTTTTGATTTGGTTGGTGTTACTTCTTTATCACTAACAGTCTTTTCGGGTTCATTTTCAATGTTAGAATTTGTATTATTTGATTTATCATCATTATCAATCTTTTTTTCGATTTTTAAGATACTTTCATGTTCTTCAAATTGTTTTTTGCTGTCTACAGAACTAGAATCAACAGGTAAAATATCTTGTTGTTCAGAATTCTCGTTTGGAACATTGTTGCTTGGTTGTAATTCAGGTTGTGTAACACTATCTAGATTATCAATGTTATTTTCTTTTGGTTCCAAATTCTTCTTTTGAATATTGTCTGATACTTCATTTCTATTATCAGAATCTGTGTCATTTAATAGTGCATATTTCACTTTTTCTGTATTATTTGTTTTTTTTTCAGTACTATTATTTTGTTGGTTTTTTAAGTTAGTTAGTAATGTGTCATTTCCATCAAAATCTGACTTATCATTCTTGTCAGAATCAGAATCATTCAAGAGGGCATTCTTAACTTTTTCTGCTTCAGCTCTTAATTCTTTAATATCACTATTAATCACCTTATCATCAGAGTCAGAGTCATTCAATAAATCATTTTTAACCTTATTTACATCTTCACTTTGTTTATTTTTGTCTGTATTACATTTTGAATTATTTTTACTATTGTATTTAATCATATTAGTCATACTAGTATCTGTTTCATTTGAAACCCTGTAAAGAACAGATCCTTTTTGAGTAATAACTTTTAGATTGTGAGCATGCAAGAATTTTTCAGAGAGTTTTGGTAACCTAGTAATATTTATGACAAAGTTTTTAGGAATAAAAGCAGCAACTTCCTTTCTTTTCTTCTCCCAATATTCCTGTTCATCTTTTCTTTTAGATTCTTTTATTAAATAATCTTTTATGTTACTATCTTTACATAGCTGTTGTCTAGTTGACTTATTTGAACTTTTTGTTCCTGATTTATTTGTCCGACTAGAATTACCCGCAGCACTATTTTGTAAAACATCTGGTTTTAGTAATTTAGAAATATTTACACATTTTATCATGGGTTTCTTATGTTCACTCTCAATCTCCTGACTCTGATCATCATTTTGATCTTTTTCAGTTGTATTTCTTTCAGAAATAACTGACTCATTTTCCATGTTTTCTGTTTCACTGTCAGAATCAATTAACTTTCTTTTTTTAGGTTTATGATCTTTTGTAATACTAGACTCACTGTCACTTAAATTAATATCAGTAACTATCTTTTTTTTATTCTGATCAGACACTTCTTCTAGTTTCAGCTCTTTGCTACTATTGGAACTATCATCAATAAATTTAAATTTGTTAAACTTTCTTTTTTGGCATTTCATTACATCTTGCTCTTTAGGGATATTATCCTTCTGAGAATCATTATCAGAGTCTCCAGATTTATTATCCTTTGCTGAATTATTTGAGCTTTTAATTTCCAAGACCACTTCACCACCTATCTCTGTCTTCTTAGTATCTTCAAATAAAACATCTTTGTTTGATCTCTCTTGGTCAGTATTTATTTTTTTTGATTTCTCTAGAGAGTTGTGACTTTGGGATTTCCTTCTTACTCTGTAATTAGAAGAATTACTATCTTCATTGAAATCAGAATGTTCTGTATTGTTTTTTTTCTCTTTTGTCTTACTTTGTTTATTCTCAAATTCATTAATTTTACATTCTGTATCAAAATTACCATCCTGACTACATTTTGTTTTATCTATCAGAGAAATATTTTCAAGAGTCTCATTCTCAGAAGAAATATTCTTATTTGTCTGATCCGTTTTTTGTTTATCAAGGGCATGCTTCTTTTTTCTCATTCTATACAATTTACAATCATAATACACAGGATACTTATCTTGCATAGAGACTGTCAATTTCTTGGCGAATACCTTAGCTGACATGAAATGTTTCAAAGGAACCCTTTTAGATTTGGATATTTTCAAACTCCGTGACTGGTACGTGAAATAACGAAAATCGGATTTGCTTGGTACATCTTTACTCGAATTCAAATTTTTCCCGCCATCTTTTGTCGCTTGTGATGCGTCAATATGCGACAATACCTTTCGGATACCGCTTTCGACATTTTCGAGTGATTTTTTTGATAGCTCGCAAATAAGAAGTACCTTTTTAGCAGCTTTTTGCACGGCATGAGCATTTTGCAACTTTTCTTTGCAAATTCTATTCACCTTTAATTTCTCAGAACGAGTCCGCAAATTCGATCCAAGTTTAGTCAAATACTCCATCGCCTCGCACAAGACATCGGTCACGGGCACTTTGGCCGCCATTTCGTAGAACTCGATATTACATCAATTACGCCGCTTATTTTCTTCACAGTTTGTCACTAATTTCAATTATTATAAACTTGCTACAATTTGTAATTTAACAATAATTGCGAAATGATAAAACTCTTCCGACATATAAACACACAGACAGGAATTTACAAGAATGCAAAAAAAAACCATAGACTAAAAAAACGCGTTCCATTACTTTTTCTTGTTTAGGTAGGTAGGTACTTCAGTTTGTAACTTTACAAATCCACTTTTCATGTAAAACTTTGTAAAATATCCGTTTGTTCACTCCAAATGTAGAAAAACAAAAGTTAAATCAACAAATTAATAAAGTGTGCGTGCGGATAGATACCCAGAAGCTTAATAAACTAATCATTGAAAAGTAGCCTACTTGAAATGGAGCGTAATGTTCTACATGACCTACACAATTTTGCCGGGTTATAGTCACAATACATAAATATAATTACAAAATAGCGGCAAATAGGCATATATACTTATCTATAGTAGATATAGGTACCGCTATAATTTGCTCAGTTTATTTCATCCAACCTAGTAACATAAACTTGTTTATAATTAAGCACAGCTGTGCTATTATATCATGATCTTATAAGCGTCAGTGCTGTGAGACATAGGTTTACAAAAAATCTACATGTACCAATTTTTTGTACTCACCTTTCATGTAAATGGCTGAACAAGCGTTTTACGGAATCCTTTAGAGTAAATGAACTTAAATATTATTGAAACACATTGCAATAGTACACTGCACAGATTTTACGTTGAAACCATACACATATTCCACTTCTGGCCCAAAAAATCGGCGATTTAGGCAAGGTAAGTAAACTATCCAAAACAGTCGTGAAAAAGAACCATAGACTAAACTAGAGACGCAATGTACCATAAAAGTCAAATGAATGAAAAATAATATTGCTCACTCACAACCATACTCACAAGTCACAACACACAATAACGATCCATCACTATATTGTATTCTTATTTCTTATCAATCACATTAAATTATTTGGGACTGTTTGGCGGGAACTTGCGAAGTGACGTTGCGTTTTCATTTTATTTTCATAAAATGTATTTTTTTAGTTTTATTGAATATTATCGATGGTATTTTGTCCAATACAAGTGCACCAGTGAAGTAAAATGAAATGATTACGTGTATAGTGGCTTTTCAAGTTGTCTCAAGAAGTCCATGAAAAGTTTTAGTAGAACGGCTACCATTGTACTAAAACCTAACTGAAGATGATCAAATAAGACAAGGCTGTATGTTTCTGTACCTTTGCCTTTACATACACTTAAGGGGGAACGTTCGGTTAGAGCGCGAAATTCAAATTTTATCACGTTTTTTGCAAATTTCAGCTCAGTTATAGGTCGTAAGTTATCAACATGTTATTTGCGACAAGAATGGTAGTATATTTAATGATTAATAAAAAAAGAAATCATCAACATATTCCTCCTAGGTATATTACTGACATATACGACTATTTCATGAAAATGTTACTAATATACCTTGGAGGAATATGTTGATGATTTCTTTTGTTAGGTATACTCTTTCGTTAAGGTATACCTTAACCCTGATAAATATATTGTAGCAATACCCAAAATACTCCTCATTATTTTTATAAATACACAGAGTACATACATATAACTCGAACTTGAGTCTTGACTAACTCTCAAGCTCAAGAGTATATTATCAGCGTCGCCTGCCAGATTTTATATGATGCTATCCAGATATAATAATATTATCTTATTCCATATTTATAATTTATAATCATTAAAATACTTTAATTTTTTCATTAATGATTATAGTTGCATGTGTGTGCACAGATCATTTATCCATAGAGGTTTTAACATTGTTCTGTGGGTTTTAGTTATAACCACAGAGTACGTTTTATCATATAACGTCGAATTAATATCAAAGGACTGATTGTGTAATAAATAGAATACGGTACGATGTTTTCAAGATCAGCTCGGAGTAATGTGATCAGAGCCTTGACGAGATTTTACAGTGAAAATACCGGTCAGAATCATGGTACGTCGTCATCGTCGTCGCCCCCTCCAGCACCTGCTACTTCTCAGGTTCCTAATGTTCCTGGCTTGAGCAGTGCTGTGGTGCACCCAGCCAGCCAGCCAGTTGGCCCTGACGTCAACCCGAACAAATCTGGTGCTTACAAAGTGCCCGAGTACTTCTGCTATGACAACATGAGCTTTTTTGAAGCTGAAGTTGAAATGTCCAAATTCAGATTACCTCAGCCGTCAGCTGTTAAGAAATAGAAAATTGTTTAAAAATATTGAAATTATATGTATGGCCCCACTAACGCCACAACCTGAATTATTTAGTGTTATTTAATAAATTATATTAGTTACTATATGTAGATGTTTGATTTGGATAATCAAAGAATACATCTTCCTACTCATCATTACAAATATACATTCCCTTTAAATATTTAATTGTGCAAGAGCAGGTCATCTTACACAGTTTAATATTTTTTCCTAATTAGAAACACATTTTAATATTCCAATAAGTATGCAAGTTATAACATTGTTTAGTGTATATATTAATTAAAATGCACTCCTAACCTGAAGGCAACCATTAACTATGTGATCTGTCTACCGGCTGTTCAATCTTCAAACATAAATTTTTACACCTAGATTCAGGCTAGCGAAAGTCAATAAGTCTTTTTCTCTGGAACTGCATTCGTATTTATAATAAAATCCCATATGAAGTAACTAAGATGTCATACAATAAATTCAAACAGTATGTTAAACAGAAATTAATCAACAAGGCCTACTGGTAGAGTCTATTGTAATGTTTGTAACTATTGATGTTCATAAGTGCCTTACCAGGGCCTAAATTGAATAAATGAGTTTTTGATTTGATTTTGATTTTTTAAACACTAAAATATGTGCTTATTTATACTATACTAATAATATTAAAAGGTGAGTGAGAGAACTGAAGTGAGGAAATAAAAAGTTAAAATTTTTCAGATATTTTATTGCATTCACTGGATTCCCATACATACTATTAACCTACAACTAAATAACATAAAATGCAATGTTACATTTAAAATTGAACAGACATTCTACATAATATGAAATGCTTTTTTAAACTCAAAATGCATTAAATAGCAACCGAAGCAGCTCCACTTATAATAACAGCGGCTTCATCATCTGAAAGAGCGGTCGCTGGTTCCATGCATTCAGCGTACACACTCTCAGCCTTATGTTACTTCTTCTTTGTCAGCTTCTCAGACAAGTCATCGAAGGTGGGATCTTGGAGGTTGATCATCAAGCTGTTGCCAGGAAGGAAGACACGGTTTTGAGATTGTGCAATCATTCTAGAGATACTTTGAGCTGCACGGATTTTACGTAGTTTTAAGTAACCAGGGTTCATACCCATGGCTTTACCCAACATCTCAGCAGCTTCAGCTTCTCCCTCAGCTTGTACTATCTTTTGCTGACGCTCTTGTTTAGCCCTTTCAACTACGAAAGCAGCACGCTGAGCTTCCTGTTGGGCCACTTGTTTGGCTTCAACAGCAGCTGTGTATTCTTTTCCAAAACTTAATTCTGTGAGTGAGACATCATCCAAAATTATATTGAAATCTGCAGCACGCTCAACTAGCTCTCTCCTAATAAGTAAAGATACTTGTTGTCGCTGTGTGATCAATTGAGATGCATTGAATTTGGCGACGACAGATTTTAAGACCTCATTGCAAATAGATGGCAATACTTTCTCATCATAATCAATTCCGAGCTGTCTGTACATGATAGGAAGACTACTGGAATCGGGTCGAGATAGTACTCTTAATGAAATATTTACCATCTGTAAGTCTTTGGAACCAGTAGGAGAGGAGATTTTGCGGGGACGAGATCTGATGTCGTAGATGATTGGGTACTGGAACCATGGGATACGGAAATGCAATCCCTCGCTCATGACGTCTTGTTGGATACCTCCTATCCTGTTGAACATGATGGCACGGTGACCACCTTCGACGGTAAACAAGGATTGAGAAATACCGTAGGCTGCAGCACCGACAACAGCTACCACTTTCAGACCAATGCCGAGACCAGGTGGTCCACCTTTCGCAAATTTTCCTGCCATGTCGTTCAACTTACTTTGCGCCATTATTGAGAGATACCAATAACAGGGAACAAAATTTTCCAAAAATTCGATATAAATCTAACCTATAAATGAAGAAATTGTGCAATAACCATAGAGTAGAGTAGAAGAAACGAAAGTCCAAAGAGAATACGATCAGTTACGATCATCGAAAGTCGAAAAGGGATTAAAAAAAAAAACAAGCACAGACTAGCTAGGATGTGTTCTGTAACGTTGCAGGTAGGGTATTTGTCCATAAAGAAAGACCAGAAACTGGAACTCCAACGCACCTAAGATCGTTCAGAAACTCGGAAATCTCATTCAGAATGTCCCTAAACTCTTCCTAGCTGACAAAAGGCCGTGAAGAAGAATTAGGTATGTACCTTACCCCATTCTACTCTTTGCCTTATCCTTAGCCGCGCGCGGGTAACGTTTCTGAAAGTTTAGAGTCTAGACTATACTGTAGGTAGACTACTCAGCATAGATTATTAAAATATGTAATATAGGTTAAACTACAGCTTAACTATTCCCTACAGTTCGGTCACACATGGCTTTTGTGGGGAAGCGGGCGGCGCGGACCTCTGCCTGCAAACACGCTAAGTTTGTTGGCTCAAACATTGAGGGTCGGCGCGAATGTGTTTTACGAGACTTTCTGTTCAGAAAGACAGCCGTGGCAGCCAAATTGTGAACTAACGTTCCAATTTAAATTACAAACATATTTAGGATAAACTTATGTAATAGTTATTGGTAGTTGTGTACTATTACGGAACAGTCGCGGCGTATTGTATTGCTCACTAAACAAAAAAGGTAACAGCGCCCCCAATTCCATAATAGGTCTCTTTATGAACAGACTCTACCTATGATATACATATAGTAAATCATGATATTAATATTATGTAATTTAAATTAATAATTATTGAGCTAGGTAGCTAGCCCGATATCAAACGTGATTCCATACTGTAGGGAGTATATAGTTACACTGTGGCCATACCATGGAATTAATAAATAAGTATGTACATACTACGACGTAGTTAGTAGTGATTCGAAGTAACAAAAAAATAAAAGAGAATTCGATTGCGAGACAATCAAAGACAGCTATTAAATACTGGATACAATAAACTGTATCGATATAGCGTAATTTTTTTGGATAGACGATGCAAATTCCAATACAGTTACCGATAACGTTGCGAAAAATTTAGTATTGTTACTCCAGCCAGAGTAACAATTCAATACGGCGGCGCTGTAACTTACTGTAACGTCATGGCAAAAATACCACGGTAGGAAAGTGTTCAGTGGTCTTGTCTGTGCTGGTGCTGTCACATATTGTCAATCAATCAATTCTGTCATTTTAAAAAATAAAAGTAAAAGTGTCTGTATTCGTATTGGTTTTTGTTAAAAAACATTTATTTAAAAATTGTATTCACATTTTATAACAATTCCAAGGCATTGTTTGTTAATTGCGTAAACTAAACTACTCAGTGCTTATTAAGAATAATCATAACTAGTGTGCTTATAAGTCTACGGTTTTGTTGCAACCATGGATTCATGTCTTGGAGTTGAACAAGATTTGGATAAAGCGTTAACAAAATTCAACACCCTAAATGACAACACTAATAGAGTACTACAAGATATTATTGATCAAGTTGAAGATCTTAGGAGAGAAATAGCTAAACGTGAGTTGCATTTTCCCTCCTTTGTTCTATACTACCTATCTAATTTGGTCCATTTCCAGTCAATGAGCTTATTTGAAACCCAAGTAGTATGTGTAGCTAATCTTCTGCTTTGATAGTATTATTGTACACATTTCTTTGCTACAACCTGTAATTAAAAATATATTGTTCAAACCTGGTAGGATTCACTTAATTGTAAACACCTGGCAATGCAATTAACATGATTATTACTGTTGATGAGTGAATTGAAATCTTGGGAATGTTATATTTAACAAAAGTACTTTATAAATAAAGTCTTCAAGTTTGCTGAACTATGAATAATTTATCTCTGTATCAATAATTATAATTTTTTAGGTGCAATTATTTCATATAAAATTCCATACATACATTTATATTCAATGTAGCCAATTGATGGAATGTTGTTTTCCATATTCCTGATGAAGGAATAGTTGTACATGAATGTTACATACTTCTATATTGTAAACTTACATTAATTATCTTTTACAACAATGGCTACTATATTGCTCTGAGTAATCAATCGCACCACAACACATCTTTATTTGTTGTCAGTAAGAGTAGTCATAACATGTCTATTTTTAAAATATAAAAATGTTAACAACACGAGTGCATAAATAATGTTACTTTAAAATAACAATGTGCCTCAGATCTCAAATTGTTATCACTTACATACATTTTTTTTCTTAGACTATTAAAAATTATATTTGCTGATTTTTCAGAGCCTCTTAATACTCCAGTCTCACAAACACAAGCAATGGTTGTGAGTGATCTGACTTCATCAGTAAAGCAATCTGTGTTCCAGATGTCTACAGGTAAAATATTTATATTGCTAACCGTGTGGATGTTATTTTTGCCATTTCATATTATTGTCTATTTCACTGATCAGTATAAAGGCGCTACTGCATTTACACATTTATTAAAGAAGGTTAATAATGTGGGTGAAACTATAGGGTTCAGCTAGTAATAAATAGTATAAATGATCTATGTCCCGGGTGTCGCTAGTGTCCATAGGCAGTCCATACAGTACCCACTTAATATCAGGTGGGTTGTATGCTCATTAGCGGCCTTTGTTAAAAAAAAACAATCCAAACTTGGAACACAAAGAAAATCATTCTGTTTCAATTTATTGATTAATTTTCCAAGAAATCCATGCATTCTACTTGGAGTGCGACTAAATCTGTGGAGTGAAAGCGTTAATCTATTTGAATGCATTATACAGAGCATCGGGAACTGCATGCGACCGTATCTCGAGTGGGCAAGTCCATCGACCGACACTTCATAGCTGATTACGCGTCAGTGGCGCCAAAAGCAGAGACATTCTGTTCTGACACTAATCGGCCAATCATGGAGCAAGCTATAGCACAACATTTGTATAGACAGGTGTGTTTGTTGAATGGTCTATAATTTAAAACAATAGTCTCTTACAAAATTCACCTTTTTCAGGACATATAAAATAAAACAAAGTTATATATTCTCTAGTAAACCGTAATTTTAATGTACAGGGTTACTTCAATAGCCAAATTTTTAGGGGTTATTTTATTGTTCTTATCATTATGAACAACTTTTAATATGTGATCAAACCTAAAATCATGAAAAGAAAAAAAACTTTTCATACATTTTGGCCAAAAAATATTTATTTTTCGTATAAAAAGTATCGATTCTTTTCCAGATTTCCCATAGTAGTGAAAAGTAACCCTGTACAAAAATAGGTAAGGTAGTTGAACAAAGCAATAACACTCGATGTCTATCCAGGGTCTAGAAGAGGTGGGCGACGCGTTTGTATCGGAAGCGGAGATGTCAGGCGTGGAGCGCACGTGCACGTTCGCGGCGCTGCAGCGGTGCGCGGCGGCGCTGGCCGAGGGCGACCCCGCGCCCGCGCTGCACTGGGCCGAGCGACGCAAACAGGACCTGGTGCATTCGCCGCTGCCTTTCACCTTGCACAGGATGCAGGCGCTTAAGGTATTCTACCCATCCCTACCCTACTATACCCTACCCTATCATACCCTACCCTACCCTACCCTACTATAACCTACGCTACCCTACCTTGGACCTCGATTATTATTAACTTAGCTGCGGATTGTTGGCTTTTCATTGAAAAGGAAATCATTACGAGAAGAACATCCAAGATGTAAAATTGAAGGGAATGTAAAGATCGTTAAATGGCACTTCGATAAAGTTCCCTTCATTGTGGTTAAACACAGGCCAAAAACGGCACTGGGTTTGGTTGATGTACCCTCTTAATCCATTGTTATGGGAGGCTTGACTCATTGTTAGGGAAAGCCCGGGGCTCTGCTTTGAGGATTTGTTCTTGTCTGTGCATGTATGTATGTAATGACAGTGTGTGGTTGTCCTATCCAGCTGGGTCGCGAGCAGGGCGTGGGCGCGGCCATAGAGTACGCGCGCAGCGTGTTCCCGGCGCACGCGGCGCGGCACGAGCGGCAGCTGCAGGCCGCCGTGTGCGCGCTCGCCTGGTGCACCCCGGGCGCCCCTCCGCCGCCGCCGCACTACGCGCATCTACTGCATCCCACTGCACTCGGTACGTGGGATACTATCCCTAAATTAACGGTATACATACCAAAAATTTCAATTGGCGTTAGGTCAAACTATGGGTTTACTTTTACTTACAGTATGGCAAAAAATATTTATATTTTCGTTTTTGTCTAATATCTTTTTCGGAAAGAGTCCTATGTTAAAAGGGACCCCGGCTATTTTTTCGTGTTCTTTCTATTAGTTTTATCATAATGAATCTTATCTCAATTATTTATGAAAATAAGAGTACCCTACAATACTTACGAAAATGTAATAGGCATGGAGGCGGCGGAACAGTTCATCGCGGTGTCGTGCGCGCTGCTGCGAGTGGCGCCGCTGTCGGCGCTGGCGGGCGCGGTGGTGGCCGGCGCGCGCGTGCTGCCGGCGCTGCACGACATCCGCGCCAAGATGTCGCATCCGCACGTGCTCGCCGCCTGGACCGACGACGAGCTGCCCTTCGAGGTACATACAGTACACGCTACACATACCCACACACCTCTACACTGCCGGCGCTGCACGACATCCGCGCCAACATGTCGCATCCGCACGTGCTCGCCGCCTGGACCGACGACGAGCTGCCCTTCGAGGTACATACAGTACACGCTACACATACCCACACACCTCTACACTGCCGGCACTGCACGACATCCGCGCCAACATGTCGCATCCGCACGTGCTCGCCGCCTGGACCGACGACGAGCTGCCCTTCGAGGTACATACAGTACACGCTACACATACCCACACACCTCTACACTGCCGGCACTGCACGACATCCGCGCCAACATGTCGCATCCGCACGTGCTCGCCGCCTGGACCGACGACGAGCTGCCCTTCGAGGTACATACAGTACACGCTACACATACCCACACACCTCTACACTGCCGGCGCTGCACGACATCCGCGCCAACATGTCGCATCCGCACGTGCTCGCCGCCTGGACCGACGACGAGCTGCCCTTCGAGGTACATACAGTACACGCTACACATACCCACACACCTCTACACTGCCGGCACTGCACGACATCCGCGCCAACATGTCGCATCCGCACGTGCTCGCCGCCTGGACCGACGACGAGCTGCCCTTCGAGGTACATACAGTACACGCTACACATACCCACACACCTCTACACTGCCGGCGCTGCACGACATCCGCGCCAACATGTCGCATCCGCACGTGCTACGAGAATAAATAATAATTCTTGAAATTTAACTTGAAATATTTGATATAAACATCCATAGTATGAACGAACGTTACGAAGTTATTTTGAAACTTCATCTACTGGAGTGTTATTTATTAGTAATAACTTATTACGATGTTATTTTCGGTATAAAGGTGGATCTAGGTGAGGACGGGGGCGGCTACCACTCGGTATTCGCGTGCCCCATCCTGCGGCAGCAAGCCTCCGAGCAGAACCCGCCGATGCGGCTGCTTTGTGGACACGTCATCTCAAGGGACGCACTCAACAAACTTGCCATGGGCGCCAAGTTAGTACAAATTGCTTGTAAAATAAGTAATTATTTTCGCTTTTTGACTGATAAAAAAATAAATAACTCGCGGGTATGACGATCGCACGTCTCGTGTTGTATATGTCACCATATGATTGCGAACACCGCTAGTTTACAATCAATCTCGCGAGATTGATCACAAAACAACGGCGTTCACAATCATACGATGACATAACTAACGCAAAACCTCAAGAGCGACTTGGTTCATCCAAATTGTCAACTTTTATTGTACGACTTTTTCTAAACCAATGATTAATTTTCTCATACCCAAAAAAATAAACAAATTTGACCTTCTTAAAACTACTTCTTAGGACTGCCTATTATAGAGTCTAGGCAGTCACAGCTTAGTTTGGGATTAGATAGCGGTGTGTGAATAATGTCCCAGGGTAATATTATTAATCTTTCCATGATTAAATGTATCTATTTATTTCAGATTGAAATGCCCCTACTGCCCGATGGAGCAATCACCTGCCGAAGCCCGACAAATATACTTCTCGTGAAGAGACAGTCACTCGTTTACACTGTGTATTGACACAATAATTATTATTAAATAAAATAAACTTTACTATATTTTCAAATGGTAGCACAAGGGACTGGACATAATGCCACAAGTGTCAATGTATGTATATTTTAATATTTATTGATTTTAGTTTGCTCAAAGCTGTTTATTTGACATATTAACGAATAATCCGACCCGGTGGTAACCTCGAGTGCCCTCCTAGAGCATATTCAGTTTGCGCATGCCCGAGGAGGGCACTCGAGAAGTCGAGGCATTGACTGAATTATGTTTTTTTTTGTATGCTGACCTGTCTTCCAAAGATATTACTTTAATTTCGACTAAATAAGAAAATTGTGTATACACTCTCATTATAATCAATACTACAACGAATACCTATATGTACTTTATTTAAAGAAAACACAGAACTAGCGTTATCAATAACTTCAAAAAACAATTTAATTTATTAGTACATTTGTGGCAAGGCGAGACGAAAGTGTGATCACAGTGGAGGAAAAAACAGTCAAATTCGAGTTAATATTTTTAAGGTTTTATTAGGCATGCCGTTTAATTGAAACGATCGTCAATCGAAATGCAATATCCACGGAGTACGGGGAAAGTTTAGGGGGTCTCTATTCCTCTTAGATCCCCTTTTTAACCTCCTTCAAAAAAAGAGAGGGTTCTAAATTCAGCTGTAAGTTTTTTTTGTTGTTTACTCAACTTTTTTGCTTATGAACCATATCACATTGCAATAAGGTTCATCTGAATCTACATAATAATATCATAGCTTAAGCAGAATTTTAAAAGAACTTTATTGCATAGCACATAAAGCTCATTTTCTTATCTCTCTCGCTACTGTCACCCGCACAAGAACCGTTTTTAATAATTCATTTTCGTCGAGTTCGAGTGCGGAGATTTTATAGCTCCAAGGTAGTCCCATATTAATTTTATTGTATTTGAAGGAAATTCATTCATCATGCCTTTGTGCGAAGCTGGCTTCATGTAGTAGCCATAATTACGCCCTTGCTCAGGTATGATTATTCAATATTTAAATATGGGATTTAGAATTTGGAGTGTAGTCTAGGGCCCTGACTGCGATAATATAGAAAAGATCATTTTAGTTAAACGGCACGCTTATAATTGTATAGGTCCAACACTGTGAATCTTGTAGATAATCCGGAGGGACGCTCCGATAGACGTTGATAGCATTATATTGTAATTATTATAAGATGAATATAATATTGTACGTTTACTTACTGACAGGTTGTAGAGCCGCTTTTGTTCTTTTTGTAATAAAACTTACCTACTGTATAATTATTTGTCTTATTATTCCTATGTAAAATATATGTCTATACATCGGAATTTGAGGAAAACCATATAGTGTACGCATTAGCCGGACTGAAAGTCAAGTCTCTTCTGTCCATTTCATATATTCGATATCAAGGCGTTTGACAAAAACTTTGATTCGATAAACTCTGTCCAATTATATAATTTGGCAACTACTTTCGATAAAAAACACCACTAACCACTGTGAGATTGTGTCAAATACACACAAGCATCTGATATTTGGTTAAAATTCCAGAAAAAAAAAGGTTGCTAAGATGAAAAGGTCAATATGGTGTGTAGATAGACTAATAAAACTCAGAATATATCCTCGGTACATCATTTATTTAAAGGATATGTACAAAGACAAAAAGATTTTAGGACAAATAAAAATTTGGCAATAACTCTCAACAATAGCAATAATAATATTAATAAAGAGTGGTGTCGTTTACAAGCCGGCAAAATATCAACAACAACAATAATTAATTTATACTTAAATATAGTTCGGACATACTAGCGCTATGGCTAGTTCATTTATTATTTATGAGATCACCATTAGTACACATAAGGACATATAAGTTTTGCTATCACACATGTCAAATTAAAATCATCGATTTTTGTCGAAAGTATAAAAGAAAATTCATTAGAAAGTAAATTAATTAAAATGCAGAAATAAAGTTATGTAATCATTCTTTCAATCAAAATTGAATTTTGAGTGGAATATATGAGACCCAGTGGTGATCCCATAAACAGTTCATAAAACGATTATTCTAAACATAAATTACTTAATTTACAGAAGACATTATATTCCGTTAAAAAATTCCCGGTTTAGAAACAAACTCAATACCAAATTAAATAATAACATCGTTAATTAACCTAAAAATAAATTAATCGATAGAAAAAAAATCTTTTGACAATAAAACGTGAGCCGCAACAATTTTAATATCATATTGATATAACTTTTTATAAGAAGTTTTGATATTGTGAACTACCCGTTTGGTAATGTAGCTTTATTATTTTTTTACAAACAAGTTGGTCACAAACACAAAATACCTCTACGTCCATTAAAAACCATGTGGAGACCATGTTGTGCTGTTTAATAAGTGCGAATAGAACCGTTCGGAATAGGGTCTCATTTAATTGTAATACATCCTAAAGAAACCAAACTACGGCCAATTGTGGATTCAACATGATTATTAATGAAGAGAGCTTCACTTTAGAACATAGACTTATCAAATAAATCGCAATTTATCACACATAATATTTATATACGTAGCATCTACCAGCAAAGTACTACTATTAGGTACTAATTATTGCTGTAAAATTTCATCTACATTTCATTACATATACCACCGAAAGAAAGGCTAGTGTTCCCGCTCGAGGCAAAAAGTCCCAGCAGAATAATCCGTAAAATGAAGTAACTTGTTTTATACAATTTGTTGTTATATACTTGCATGCATACTTAAATCGAATGTTAAACATTGCAAGCATGTGAAATATTACAAAAGCACTTTGCTCAGACTTTTCTCCTCGAATGTCGATATCTAAGAGAAACAATATGAGTAAGATGGAAGACGCTCCTAAATACAGCAAAAATGTATGTATTCATTATTTAGCAATTACAATAAATTATATAATATCACTTATCACCTAATCTATACGTTACATAGTACTTTTTATTATTTTATATATATAAATACATTTATATTACTGGTATTTGAATTTGCTCGCTATAAATGTATCTTTTCACTTTTGGCACACATTGACGTTTCTTTTGCCTACGCGCATTTGAAAATTAAAGGAAGGCAAAGAAACAAATCGTTCGTATGAATCCGATAGGGAAAGTCTGATAAAATGACAACAAATTACGGAGGTACAGTATCTTGATAGAACCGCAAATAAATTTATAAACAGTACCAATAAATAGCGGTATATAAGTCTTTATAAAATTTTAAAGGCGTGTTAATTGCCAATTTATATCAATTACAATGTCATAAACGTAAACGTTAGATAACTATTTGGTATTTAGATATTAGCGTGCAAGTAACGAGTCAAAATAAAATATCAATAAAAAGATATTATGTGGGTAAGGGAAAATTAAAATATCCATTTCACTACTAAATAATATTGCTTCATCATAAATCAGTCAATGCATCAGTCTAGTTAATGTCCTACATGTAAATTTTATACTTTATAGTCATCAATGAATAAGTGAAGTTTTTTTTAACAGAAAAGACGTCCGATTTTCCTAAGATTACGAAATAATTAACGATTTATACCCAATGTATTATACTATTATGCTACAACCAAACCAAACCAAATATAGTATTAATTAGGTTATAATACGCCATAGATAAAAATAACAGTTTGTAAAGTTAGGCTTAAACAGATTTCCTATCACATAAACTCTAGTTGGTGTATTCTTTCAAGGCTTTCCACTAAGTACCAGTTCGAATGTTATCAAAATACACAATGTTAAATTAGTGCATTTAATTATTTTTGTCTGTGAACGTGCAATATATATTTTTGCTGTAATAATGATAATCCTGCTTTTGTTAACAGTAAGTAGCCTATAAGTGAATATTTTAGTATTTTTTCAAAATTACTGCTCATAGATGTGACTATACTTTGACAATTTCAATTATTGGGCTAACCAGAAATTAAACTTTTAACCAGATTCTTATTTTCTGTATTTGGTACATTATGTATTTCTCTTTCTCTGTACCTATGCTTCCTTCACTGTATTTCTGGTACTTACTCCCTCACATTCCACACCTCGGTACTTATTTTGCTAACAATAGAATAAAATAGCGTTTTTGTAGGCACTTGAGAGAAAACCATCTCGAGACCGAACACCATACACAAATTAGTTATCCAAATGTAAAATTGGTAAAACTGCAAGTAATTATTCTCTTCAAATGGAGCGAAAGGTCTACCTTGGGCTTAAGGTTCATATTTGCTTGCAATTTATTAATATCGGGATCCGGTCACTGCAACCGACCCTGCGTGCGTTCCACGGAAAATTCTGTTCAAGAATGAACTTTAACTCCAACATACAGTTTAAATTGTTCTATCGCACTTAAATGCGCTCCGTTTGATGAGATGTGTTTACTGTGTTACAGGCCATTTCAAATATAAGAGTCTATATATTAATTTATTGCATTCATTATGTTGAGAGCAGATTTTCTACAGAAGGAAAGCTATTAGTTTATCGAAAATTAACGGCTATTTTATTAAATATTAATAAAATTTCACTAATAATCAGGCGATCGCCTTCACTAACGCTTATCCGTTATATCGCTGTCTAAGTTTAATATTAGTACTTAATAAGTTATTATAAGGTTAGAATTTGAGTAAAGGGTTTCACGTTACTAATATTAATGCCACAGATTCGGTTTAAAACCGAATCTACATAATGGTACATAAGTTTTCGTTAACTGTAGGCGATTATATGAAGTAGATCACTTGGTTCATGAACACAAAATACGGTTTGCTTATGGCTAATGCAACTATATGCTACTGTATATAAAATATATACACATAGTATCACTTTGAAGATAACGAAGATTGAATACATAAAAATACATTTCGATCGCCCTGTTTAAAATATTAATTTGTATATTTATATTAGCGCTCAGATCACAATTACAATGTTTATTATATTATAATATACATTTCGTACATACTATATTGCTCAGATTATAGTAGAATATATTATTCTTTAATATTATAAAATTATTGTTGAAGGGTTCATAAATTAATGGTTTTAAAATCGGCAGGCGAAGGGAAATAAATATGATTGATTACAACTTAAAACCTATCGTGCACCACGTTTCATCCAGTTTCAAACAACATTTATATAATAAAATGTCCATAACTCTGGCAACATTCGGCATAAACAATCGTCGACAGAAACGTGGCAACACTAATTAATTTAAAAATATAATTAAAATCCTTATAATATATTATGAATTGATTGACTAATAAGTAGTCAGGGGGAAAACCTAAATGCATAAGGGAGAGTACTATTGAACTATTTTCCATTCTTTTTTAAATAATATTTCATAATAAGTAGTATCACATCTATCACTATTAGTAACCTACCTTTACGATAATGTGTAACTATATATACTAGGCAATATGATTTGTGTAGATGACATGCCCTCGTATATCTTGATGTTATTTTTACACTTCGGTATAACTTATCGAATGGAAAATAAGGGTGGACCTAACTAATCAGCGAGTGAGCCATTTTTACCTAAGCATGATATTTATTTCGCAATTGAATAATTTATTAATTAAATATAGTAAAGACATTGTGTATATGTCACCGATATTGTTTTAATGGATTGTCTTTATTGGACTAGAGAATGGTAAACATTTTTTTTTGTCTATTTGTAGTTGCGACAACAGACATAATAGATACATATAGACATAATATGCGTAACAAATTTTGCAATTCAACCGTTATAAAGTTCTAAGAACTCATAACAATCACCGACACTAGTCTAGAGCTTTGCCCAAATAATTTAAACATTATTGTTCTCTCAGAAACATTTGATACGAAATTTTGATTTTTCTCTTAATTTACATAAATAATTTTACAGTTCACATTTCAAAATGAACAATAGGGTTGCTCTTTCAGCCAATAACCTAATTACGATAATAGAAACACCAAAACTCAACGAAAATTTCACTACACTAGTCTTTGTCGCAAATCAACTTGATTTTATATGTAGTTTGTTTTTTTATAAGAAACATTAAATACGCATGGCGTTCGATAGAGAGAATCACACGCAGCGCAATGTTGCGTCATTTTAACAAAAAATCTATTGCCAGGTACGAAGTTCTTATTTTGATTGATATTTATGGAGTTGCTGAACAGTAAGAATCTGTGGGTGTATTAAACTTCGAAACTAATTTTGGATTGATTTAATGTTGTTAAGGTTCAAAATTGAGATTCTTTTTTAATGTGGGCTAATGATTAAAAACAAAATATACTCCGACTTGAAAATATGAATTTTTTTAATAAATGTCAACTTTGAAATAGCGAAAACAACCCAGCTGTTATCGGAACGGCGTCGTCTAAAGATAGCGTTACCAAAACACGATACATAAGTTTTCTCACATAACTGCCTAATGTAACTAATATCAATCAAATCTTTAATAAATCATTAGCCTTAAAAAAGAATCACATTTCTAAACATTGTAGTACCTTATAGTGTGGTCCTCCCTATCGGATGCTGTGTAAATGTGTGTCGGGCTAGCTGGGCTCAGGGGTCAGCCCGACCCCGACCCCTACCCGAGGGCTGTGTGTGGGGGTCAGGCTGGGGTCTGGGGGCATGCCGGCCAGGTTGAGCAGGGCCTCGGCAGTGCGTCGTTCTTCTCCGGTGCCACTGTATGAATGTTCGTCGCGTGCGCATCGGGATATCACTAAGTGGGCCGCCGGGGGGAGCTGTGGACAGTTTACACTTACATACATACATCCTTGCCATCATGATATACCTACATACAACCACGAACGTAGGAATAGACTGGATCGACTCGCCCCTTGTCAAAAATGACGCGCAACCATTTGGTGTATATGTGTCCGTAAGGCTTATATATAAAAAAAGAAAACTGGCATCATTGGGTCGTGTCATTCGAATGTGCGAAGTCAGTATGTCCATGATATTTTTCTAAGTCTATGCATACAACATGTATTCCATAATTTATGCTTTAATGTCACACACTTTGCTTACTGTGACTGTGGTGAATTTATGTGGCTGACTACAATCTTCAGCGTCCATTTAAATGTATCCAAATTAGCTTTAGTCGGCTGGCTACAGAAGCCCTTACCTCACCATTAAATTATCAGATTTCCAAAGCTAAGTACAATTTAAAAAAAAAGGATGATCTTAACGCAAAAATACCTTAATATTAGAAAGAAGTGCATCAAAACGTTTGACTCACCTGATAGAGAATATGTAACAAAATAAGATTTCACTTTGTGATAGTAGTTTATTCAAAGTATTTAAATAAGTTTTCACTAGACACCTAATACATGCGTAATACATCCATAACGGGTTAGTCAAATGCACGACATTTATGCCCTCTCAAAAAAATTAAAACAGATTACATTTACTCGTCATTGGTTCACTTTATGGATGCCCCACATTTAGCTTTCCAATAACTCTAAAAGACAATAGGGATCTGTGGTGAAGATACGGAAGGGGCTTTAGGAGGACTGTAAGTACCTGATGAAGTACAGCGGGTCCATACTTCATGGCGAGTACGGTGGCGGCGGCGAGGTACTCATCGGCACCTGGTCCTGGGCCAGAGTCGGGCCCGGGGCCGGGCTCCGGATCCACTCGGGTGTCCCGCTCTCCCGCCAGCCGCCGCGCCAGGAACGGGAACAGCACCGGATCCGGACAGTTCTTGCCGGATCCCATCTCCAGTTCCGGCTCCGGCTCGAGTGCCGGCGGGACCGGCTGCCGGCCGAACGCCTGCCGACATATCTTGTACGATTACGCCGACTGTCCCCACGAAAGGTCCCCAAGGTTGCAGCAGTGGGGATTTAGGGGTACGGCTGCTTTCCATGAGGAGTTTAGTGCCTCGTGGGAGGTGTATGGGTGGTGGATGTAATCGGTCGGTAGTCCCTAAGTACAGACCTGTGCGGCTTCGTCCCGGGCGACACATGAGTCCGCGAGTTCTTGCGACGCCGGCATAGTTTTCTGCGTGACACGGGCACGTTGTAATTTTGCGACAATAATATTTAAAAAATGTATAACAATTCATTTTATCACAATTTATCTTAGTAATTAGCCAGGATATAATTGCCAATATATGTATAGCTAGCTGTTGCCCGCGGTTTCAACCGCGTTCACGGGATAAATTAATCTTCAATGTATCATGAAAATTCCTAGATTTATACATTTAACCATTTAGCCTTCCTTACACAATTTGCTATCTGCATTGCAGAGCATAATTCGTTCAAAAGCTATGTATCTTGTGTTATTTTTTAATATAAATCTTTACTACAATGTTCTAAATAATATACATTTTGTGCAGTTGTTTCACTGGTGTTACAGATAGTTGTCGGGTAAATCTAAAAATGTACATGAACATTTGATAAAGGAAAATTATCGTGAGGAAACTATAGGCAACCTATGTTGGTGGTAGGTACTTTGTACCCGCCTGTCTAATTACCATCTACGTGTTAAAAATTGACACCAAAGCACCACCCGCACTTGAGGGTTATCTTCCTTCTAAACTTTGTACGCTTACCACTTTCAGCAACATCAGTACATACCATCCTATTTCCTACGAATATTACAACACATAGGCTACTTTTTATCCCTCGGGAATGCGAGTGAAACCGCGGGGCAGAAGCTAGTATCCTACTTAATATTATAAATATGAAAGTTTGTGAGGATGTATGGATGTTTGATACTCTTTCACGTAAAAACTACAATACGGATTTGGATGAACCATGGCACATATATAGATAACCCCCAATAGATGCTACAATGCGTTTAACAAACGTACACACAAACTTTTGGTATTTGTGATATTTGGTCATTGGCAGGTTAAATAATAGACTATAATAGGTAGAACAGAAAAGTAATAAACCTGTAATAATGAGGCACGATGCTGTGGGTCCACCGTCCACAGTGAGCCTTTGCCGAGGCCTGGTGCAGCCGCCACCTGAAACAAAAAAATTATTCAGTTCTGTATATTTTTGTCTCATTATAAGTATAGTTTTCTATGGTGACGGTACACGAATCCAATCTCAATAAAGACATTTTTAGTTAGTTGTTCTTAAGATTAGCGCCTTCAAACATATGTACTATCGACAAAGTTGAAGCATGATCACCTTAAAGGTGTATTTTGTGTGCAGTGACCAGCTGCTACCTGTGTCTCACACAATATAACCAGACAATGCGCTTGTCATAAAACAGTAGATTGTCATTGTCAGTAAATAGTCTAGACAAAAGATTTTACAAGAGACCGTTTTATTGTCAACAATGGACAGGGCGAACTATGTTTACTGGCTGCAAGCGAAAAGGTCTCAAAACTGATCAGGCTTCAACTTTGTTGATGGTACAAACTCTTTCTGGAAATGATTTAGGTACTCGCAGAAAGCAGCATCAAAATCTGTTGCATAGTAAAAACTAAGAGCACAGAAAGACATAAATTTTACAGAGCGACATTTTTCTTAAATATTCATTCTTTATGAACATCATAAAACTATGATGCTCCACTCCACCCGTAATATCCACTGTGGCAAATTTTACAGGTCTAGATTTTCAGGATTATGTCATGTCATACCTTATGGAAGCACTTATTCAGCGACAAATTATGCCTGACGCTGTTTTTCCAGCCCTGCGGCGCGTGCTTGAAGTATGGGAAGTGTCGCACTATCCACGCGTAGATCTCCTTCACCGGCAGCGCACGCGCAGGCGCCGCCTCTATAGCCATGAAGATGAGGCACGAGAACGAGTACGGGGGTTTCGTGTGGCTCACCGCCACAGGGGGGGAGGGGGGGGACTTGCACGGGGTGCGGGGAGGGGAGGGAACACGGATTAACGGCGGGGGGGTTTT
The DNA here is from genome assembly GCA_963555595.1 of Tethea ocularis. Lineage (NCBI taxonomy): Eukaryota > Metazoa > Arthropoda > Insecta > Lepidoptera > Drepanidae > Tethea > Tethea ocularis. Next base: position 2,973,691 of record OY741972.1, on the reverse strand, counting down.
TGATTCTGTCTGTTGGGTAGAAATAAAGAATTATTGTAGTAACAAAAAAAAATATTTGCTGCATATTATTTTTTGTTCTTATTGATGTATTTTTCTGCATGGTGTTATAAAAAATATTTGTATTGTTGTTGTTTAACTAAGCTGCAATTTGAAAATATTCCAAAAACAGCACCCCCTTTCACAATTCTTGTGCAAGACATCAAGTGGGCTTATTGCGACATTGTGAACACAAAAAAAGGAGAAATAAATAAATACATTTTCTGAATTATCTTTGGATGGACGACTAATTTTAGTTTAGTAACAGGCGTCGTCATTAGATTAAGTTAAGTTACATAATCAATCAAGTCTAAGCTCACAGATTAGGTGGCGTTTCTTTCATACAAATACCTACTATCGCTTAAATTGCTATTTGAACAAATATTTGTAAAAACAATTTAAAATGCTTTCTATAATGGTTGTAATGCCAAAAGGTTGTTGCCAAAGGTTGAAAAATTAACATATTTCGCAGTTTGAAAAATCATTATATATTTAAGTTTTATGCACTTTGGAACAATATTATTACAGATAAGCCTAGGTACCTAAAGATAGTTACGTAATAAAGAACCTCTTAGCGAATTTGCAATGGCTACAAAAAATATTTCCTTCGACTACCTTGTTGGTTAAATTTGATATAAATCTTATGGTGTATAACATTACCTTGACAACAACTTGACTGCCGATCATTCTGCCGTCCTCCAAGTCGCTTTTTGTTAGGTTAATACCTGGAAAATAGTACTTAATTTTGATATTTTCAACCAATTTCCTGTTTGCTGCTAGATTCTAGTATCAAAACTTTTTGTACCATGTCCGTTTCAGGTCATTCAATCACGATCATAGTTTTTATAGAACATACCTACCCACTACCTGCAATCTTTGTATAAAAAAGTTAGTTAATAATAAATAAAAAATACACTGTTATTTTCATCGACATCGTCATGGATAACTAGCATGACGAAAACGTTTTGAAATAATATAAAGTTATTTTTCTGAATTTTTTTCAGTATGACAGTATTAAATGGTGGTATCGGGTAACTACTGCAAAATAAATATCCTGGGACATTTTTTCACATACGGTTATCATAATATCCATGTTGTAATTTTTTTTAATTCATCCATTGTACAATCTTGCTTTGGGTCTTTTTTTATTTGAAATATAGCAACAGTTCTTTATAGAAGACTAGTTCCCGGGTTACACGATCGTTTCCGGGGATATTATGTGGTCTATCAAGGAGGCCGTCTACCTGATGGAAAGTGACTATTGTGAGAGACGCCTTGTTGGCAACCTTCAAAAGCCTAGAAGGCAACTGGCTCTCAAGCGCTACTGCCGGAACACAACGGTAAGTGCTTGGCAACATATTCTCAACGGAAGGGTAGCTTCACCTTCATTTATTCGACGTCACTACCACTAAGCTATCATCCCCTTGTTCGCGTCTATACTTCTCAGTAGTGTTGCAGAATTATATACTATTAATGCCTCGATTGTTTTCTCTCCAAATCACTCGTACTATCGATATCAGTGTACTAACGATAGTAATACATCGAAACTAATAAAACCTAATACAATCGATAGTTGTAGATACTATCGGTAGTATCTAGAAATATCGATTGATACTATCTATAGTATTGTATGAAATACTATAATCGATAAAATGGGGTGATTTGGGGTCCCTCGATAGTATTAAGATAGTATCGATAGACTATCGATTGTCCAGCAACACTACTTCTCAGCCATGGAAGATCATAAAACAGCTGCTCGATACGTAGCCCATTTTATAAAGAAAGGATAAATAAAAGAACTCGCATATTCAGAACAGGAGTACGTAATTTTTAGATTAAAATTAATAAGACAATAATACACTACCTCTGAGTAAATTTCTGTCTTGCAGCCAACTGAGGCTGGTCAGGTCATCGTCATGGTCCGCTGGCGGCAGGTTGCCGGCGTTGCCTCCGCATGCGACGCTGAAATAACACACAGATCAACAACCTACATGCAACCTTATATGTAGAGGTCATTTAAATATTACCAAAAAGTCCAAAACGATGGAATCTTCAATAAATTTCAACATTCACAGTAGCTTTACAATCACATGTATATTCCCAAAGTTAGTTTCAAAATACAATGAAAGTAACATATAACAGTAAAATGGACTAAGTAAGGGCGAGTCCTTATTAGGCTCACAGCGGTCGACTGTTTGCTTCCAGTTTGCCTATAATTATTAAATGGAGTGTCCATACCGCGCGTAGTGTACGCAGTTTGCAGCGGCCGTTTCGCTTGCCGACTTATTAAGTGAGCGGCTGATTCACAGCGAACATGTGCGCAATACATTGAGTTAGCGACCGACACGCCGCTCGAGAGTCAGTCAGCGAAGCGAATAGTCTGCCGCTAACTACGCCCCTAATGAGGACGTACCCTAACAGTATTCACCAACTCACTGCATTGATCCGTATCCTAAAATAACTTTTTCGCAATTCGATATGACAACTTATGATAGACAAGATACATATTGGTGCTGATTCTAAAACGAACTAAACTAATATTCACGTCACCTCTCTTACTTACAAACGTCATTGAAAAAGGATAGGAGATATTTAAATTGTCGAATTGGTCTATACCTTGTCTACGGGGAAATAGACGAAACCAAAAAAGATCACTCTTAAATTCACGTTGCAGTAAGCAATCGAAATAACGCCCCCGCCCCATTTGCCTTTGGACCCGCTACCGTCCCCGCGAAAAGCTCCAGCGCCCACTGGGATGTGGTAACGCCCCCGCTGGGAACCTACGTTGCGTAAAAGACACGCACAGTTGCCGCTAATCTACAACACAGATACAAGTTATTTGATAATCAACGTATTATCAACATGTTTATCACGACGATGTGGTTACCCACTAACCTACCAAAATGATAATAGGCAAGCATTTAACAATTCTTTTCACACTGACTTGGCATTGATTGATGTTAGTTAAAGCTAAAAAAAAAATGGATTTACAGGTAGCAACGTAATATAAACCGTTTAAATATTTCGTGGCCTAATTTTAAAGAGCCTTGTGGCACGAGCATGCAAACATTTTTATGCACATATTATCATATTTCAATGTGCTATACACATTAGCTTTAATAGACATTCCTACAAAGAGAGCTTGTGTGATAGAAAATCCTTAAATTTTAATGATAAATAATGTACTTTATTATCAATGATAAGAATATCATTGTCATAGCCATTTGGTGACACGTGATACAACTGTGCAGAAAAGGAAACAGTAGCAACTTTTAACAAATCATTACGACAAGACTGGTCACATGGATTCTCAACAACTCTCAATTAACCAGATAGGTACGCAATAAAATCTTTCGCAAATGTTGCCAAAGCTATAGACGGCCCGACAAGCATCCACGTGATTTTAGCATAAGGCTTCTTACGTCGCAATTTTGCACAGTCTGTAGGATGAATTTGTTCAATTTGACGTTTGGCTTTGCTCTACAAGCACGGTGAAGTTGCCAGTATTCCTAGAAAAAGTCAACAACCGGACTAGAGCCTCTGCTGCACGTTATAGCGTTTTAGTTGGAGGCGGTAAGAGGTATGTCAATGACACTATTCAATAGTGGCATTTCGAGGCGATGGACTGCTCTGACGTTTGGTACGTGCCAGTTACATCAGCATTTTATTTTAACTAAAAAGAGCGGGTTATTATTAACCTGGTGAGAAATACTGTCATTCTCAAAACATCGTTTGAAGATTTGATACATTTAAACGGCACGGAAGAAATAATAAGAAGTTTTAATATCCTCCATCTTGCTTCTGTGCTGAAATCATTACTAGAAAGGCTATGTTAACACTTACGCTGGCTGTGGCACTTCCAGATCGGATTCATCAGAGGCATCGTCAATGTCGTCGAAGTTGTCGATGACCCGTCCGGAGACCTCGAGTCGTCGCAGCGAGCGTCCGCTGGAGGCGACGTGCCTCGCGATCTGTCGGATGAGCCGACGAGGCAGCGGTAGGCTTGCGCGCGCGCCTCGGGCTGGTGATCCACCGCGCTCACCTCGCATTGGCGCCATCTGATGCAAAACAAAAGATGGGGCTACTTATTGTCTGATCATTATCCAGAACTTTGGAGTTGGCTGGAACTGAAGCGAGTTCAAAAGGATGGCCGTTAGTTACGTTTATTCCAATAGATACACACGTATTGTAACGAATCCGTACGAGACCGAACAACCTAGATTATTGTTTTAATTTCAATACAAATATATATTTAAAATTATAAAATTGTACTCGCAATAAAATTCCTTTTTCTTAAACATTTATTTCAGAAAATCGATTTCCATTATGTCACTGTCGAGCATTTTCCAGAAACTATTGTTTTAGGTGTTAAATTGTAATCATTATTGATATTTAACAATTGTTTTGTTAATGACGCAATAAGACGCGAAGTATGTACCTATATATTTAAGCATAAGTCTAATTGATATGTATTGATCCTATAGACAGAATATTCTGGCTTGCGAGAAGAAATGCCGTAGTTGAGAGATCGTAATGAGGACAAGTTGAATACATAACGGTGTACTGACCTAAACCAGTTGCAGCGAATGACCTAATTCTGAAACACGTCGGTGAAAAAAGTGTGGATTTCATGCATAAAAATCAAAAGGTTATATTTTTCAGGGATAGACACATCTAAATTAAATAGTTAAAACTCTCATAAAGTATCGGCACATGGTTCAAAACAAGCGTCGAGGTGACGAGATTTAGGTAGGTACCTCCACCTATTTAAAAACATGTTGTCAGTAACACGACCGACACTACATCCAGTTTCCAGATAATATTTACTCTCTGCCATGCTCTATTAGCATCTCTATAAGAAATGTTGTTCTTCATGACTGTTACTGTAGAGTACCAATCTGTTACAAGCCTGTTGACTCGACGAACCCGAGAAGTTTCTACTACTATTTTTATAAAATGATTCCGATTCAATGATACTTCTGATAAAAGCGTTAGAATACAGTTTCTTTCATATAAATAATCTCGCTAAATCGATTACACAGACAGATTGGCATGACGCTAACCAATTTAAATATAACAGACGTGTTACCAAGTGTTTATGTAACAAGAAAGCCGGAATTTGAAAAAGAAAATACGCAATTTTATCTTGAATTTAATTTATCACAATGCGTACCCAGTGACACAATCACATAATATTGCGTGACCTTGGCATAGTAAACGAAAACGTAGTTCGCGTCGCGTGGCGTCCCGTGTCAGCGCGACGACGCCGACTCGCTCTCTGCTCATTATCTAACATGCAATCATACTAATATATCATTTACCATGTCCTATTACAGAGTTGCGGAACTTACCTACTTGTCAACCTTCTTAGGTAGGAACCCAAAAACTGTCACAAAATATAAATAGGATGAGAAAACAGTGGCGCCATATTGAGATTCCAGTGGAAACTAGGTACATAGGTAGTTACTCGGAAAAACAATACAGTAGCTGGTCAGGCAGGTTAAATAAATCGAACTTGCTCGGAACCAGACACGTCTTTGCCCATGCATCGATTTAGTGCTATCGCAAGGAACGCAAAAATAGGTTTTTCCAAATGGCGCTCGAGCCCAATGCGGCTATTCCAATAAACTATGTGAATAACATGTAACAGGAAATTACATCTACAATCGAGGAAGCTCTCTGCGAATGACTCAGTCCCTTACTAAACTGATGGAAACAAGCGAGACAGGAGAGGCGCGATTTTAGTCAAAAAAACGGTTTTATGTTATTTATTAAAATCTGAGCTTTTGATAAAAGTGAGAAAACTATTCCCTTTCTATTGGATTTCAGAATGTGTTTTAATATTTTCAAGTTATTTGGGTGGCCCAAATAAGAGAAAAAAACATTCTTGGTTTTAAAAAGAGGCATATTCACGTTTTTTTCTGATATCGCCTTAACGGATTATAATTAATTAAGATAATTTATGTTGGGCAAGGCGAGTTAAACTAGGCAAGTACTCGAGTGATTTTTTCGAGTTGAATAGGGTCTCCGCCAGCTCGCTTGTGTTAAATACCGACACGGATTGGTAAAGGCCAGGATTGGACAATATAAAAAGAGAAGGTGCTACGAAAGTGCATACAATGCAAATGTAACGTGATGGTGCTAAATTTTATTGATTAATTTACATATCAGTTAGGTAAGATATATTGTACATTTTTAAAGTAGGATTTAATAGATTTGGGTAAACACGCTTGGGTGAACACTGTACAGCAAACTCGTAGGCTTCTCGTAGGTTAATTTTGGCCCAAAGATCATGGTATATGATTATGTGACCAAATTCGGTAAGCTACTAGACAACATCTACTAGGGTTAGTGTTTAACGTGTTCCAGAGGGAAATTTTATGTTTTTTTTTTTTAATGGCAGTTGGCTGACTATTAGGAATGCGGTCCATCTGATGGTTAGTGGTCTCCGTCGTTTATGGACATTAGTTTTACCAAAGGAACTGCTAATCTGTTGCTCAACTTTTCTAGAAAGCATCTAGTGCATCCGCGTATTTTTGGTGCTAATCGTAATGAAAATCATCCTATGAGGGCTCACCACACCCACGAAATGGTCATGGTAAATATATAGAAAATATACAGGTAGGTAAGTAAACAGATTTGAAATATGGCTGAATTTCAATGCCGTTTGTCAAATAAAATTGACGAATCACCTGATTACGACACGCGTAACAATAGAAATATTTTTTTTTGACAGAATATTTTTAACCATAACGTATTATTATCAACATAGTTTGAGTAACCACTACACTAATCTTATCAACATTTGACTACCTGAAACATTTGTCAAACTAAAAATTGTAAGGCTTATTCATTTGTCTCAATATTCTCAAGAGATGAAGAAATCTTCCAATGCAATAACTGCTAACACTTTTTTAACACGTTTATGATACATTTTAATATAGACATGACTTAAAAGTTTACTTGAAATTACTAATTTCTGAAAATACTTGATGGAAGACTACCATGAATTACAACAGCATTAAAAAAGATACAGATATGTTACAACTCAAGCTCATGTATAAAAACAAGCAACATAATATTGACAACAAGCATCCAATGAGGAAACTAAATGATGTCATTAATTACTCAACATACATACAGTTATTTATTTGTTTTGACACTGCTATCAAGAGTCGTGAGGCAGTAAAAGTGATGTCTGATTGCTATGAAAGCATTGAAGTCAAGTACTGCACTAGGAATTATCTTTTCTGTTGCAACAAAAACAAATTTTAATGTAAACTAAGAGTATTTTTTAATTTAAATTGTTCTTATCAATTAAACATGTATGTACTATGATGCTAAGATATGATGTATAGTTGATAAACATCCAAGATAATTGCTAGTCTTTGGTGCGTCAGTTAACAATCTTGTGTAGCAAGAACAGGCTTCTTTTGTAGATACATTACTTATCATTTGGGTAGAGATTATGTGGCCTTGTTATTCTATACTGTGTAGATCTGTTAGATTTGTTTGACAAGATGATAGCTTTAGAACCATAGCAGGAATACTTGAATACATAATAAGGAGGATAATTATAATATAATCTTCTTTATATCATCATAAGAAATGTTCCATCAGAAAATGATGAGATACAAAGATGTATCATGTTATTATACAGTAATTAACAAACTGGAACATTGTCTCTGGGTGACAATTAAATATAGAAATTCTACAGGAAGTGTAAATAGAAATCTAGGTCACTCAAAGGTCTATGTGCTATTTATAGCTTTGGCTACATCAGGGTAAAAAAAATGTGCATTAATTATTACAAGCATATTGGGTCTACCTGCTATTTCCCTGAGGAGTTATCAGATAAGAAAAATATTTACACATTAAAAAAATATACAGAATAGGTACTCACTCAATGCTTGACAAATACAGACTTGGCTACTTGAGCCAGGGAACAATAAAATCCTTAGGTTTATACATATATAATTATGTTATGATCAAAGACTCCCTAGCAACCTGAGTAGTGAAATAACGCGATATACGGAATGTGGTGTGATGTAACACTAACAGCCTGTAACCATGTGTTGTTGTGTTGATTTGGTCAGCCAGTGGCATCAACAATGTGTTGCTAGGAAACTGGTGATCTGGCCAGCGCGGCGACCGCGTGCGCGATTGCGTCGCGACTCGTGCCCGTGCGTCGGGCCGTGCGCTGCGCGTTGCGTTGTTCTACGACGTGGAACCTTCCGCATGCACGTGCTGTCGCATACTTCCAAGGGCCATTACATAACCGCAGGGACCGCACCAGACACCACGCCGAGGACACCACACACGTCGACTAATACCCATTCCATATTTAGATGGAGCGCCACCGAATGCGTCTCGACGATGTTCATGCGTCTAGTCACATTTTTAGAACCGCATGTAAACGATACTTGTGCACCCCACGCTGTTAATTGATCGATCCGATACGATGTGTGATATACTCATAGAGCGTTAATCAGGGTGCAAAAGCTAAAATGCGTAATAAAACACTAATAAACACCGATCTAATCAGAGTAATCTTCGTGAAGCATCGGCTGGGAAATCTTTTATAGCTATTTGATGAGATTGAAGAATTACACTCACCTTTCCGATGCAACGTTAATGAGACGCACAAACTTAGATTAACAATAAATAAACAGCATTCCGTGACCTCCGTACTTGCGATCAACACTCAACAACTCAACAAAAAACACCTTCCTCAACACCCAATCAAACCATAAGCTAAAGAAGAGCAACCTACATAAATAAACATATGATTTACTAGGTTATGGTTGTTTCCGTTTCCTACTATATAGTGATGTCCTATATATGTACAGATTAGTCGATTACTTTTATGAAAATAGTTAATAGTTATAGACTTGTCAATTGTTTATTACAACCTTAACCTTTAATTGATTTAATTCAAATATGCTTTTGAATAATTTATCAATTTCAAAAATAAACATTTTACAAGCGATTTTTTTCTATTATTACTCCCAAACATGAAAAAATCAATATCTGAAACTACGAACGTGGCCTAGGAATAATCTGGCAACAACGTCATTCATTGACCAAAAAGAAAAAAACACGTTAACTTGACGTGGACTAAAGTAGCTGGCTCACTTTGGTGAAATAAAATAGAAAGATATTGGATTATTTTACTTTATTGTAGATATTGTAAGTGAAGTGATACTTTAAAATACAAGCTAAATGTTAGCTTTTTGAAAGAAAATGGCCCTAAATCAGGTAAATGTATACTTTTTCATTAATCGCGAGTTTACCGTGTCAACCTATTTTCCGGAATAGCTGATGTGTTTCTCGATTTTTAAGTAACATTTTCTTGTTTTACAGAAAATGTGTTGGGTGCTGAGTGTGGTGTTGTTACCTTTACTTTTAAGTCAACATTCAGAGGGTGCTGCGGTGATATCTATCGACTTAGGTTCAGAATGGATGAAGATAGGTATCGTTTCGCCCGGTGTGCCTATGGAGATAGTTTTGAATAAGGAGTCTAAGAGGAAGACTCCTGCCGTTGTGGCGTTTAGGGATGGCGTCAGGACATTCGGCGAAGATGCAGTTACAGTGGGTGTTAGATTCCCAAAAAACTCATACAAATATTTGTTGGATTTGCTTGGAAAGACTTATGATCACCCTATGGTGCAAGCATACAGGTCAGTGACATGCTTTCACTCAATTTCATTAAAATTTTAAAAAGGTTAAATTAAATTTTATGTGTCATACCATAATGAGAATGATTGATTATTATTTTCTAATCAATATTTCTACCCATTCTGGCTTAATACTGAATTATATCTTATACAGACTTGACTTATTTTATTGTCCTTGTTTTCATGGTTTTTATAGCAATATTGTTATGTTGCAATAAATAGATTAACCTGAAAAATATGGTTCTAGTAGTTTTTGTATTCTGGGACTCAGTATTTCAAAAATATATATGTTAAGTACTTGAGTACAATCATAATATTTTGTAATATGTAGAATATTAAGTAGAGAGATGCTAGTTCTGAGATGTGCATCCTACCCTAAAACCAGTTGTTACTCACACATGGGGATACGCCCCACACAAGAATCAAATCAAATCATTTATTTGCTTACTAAGTGTACAAACAGGTCTTATTACTCAATAGTGGTGCTTAGAACTTAGCGGCCCTTTGCAGGCGTTGCAAATTTGAGAGATACATGTTATTACAAGTATGGTATAGCTAAATTTATAATTTATAATGTATTAGTAAAAATAATCTTAGTTAAAATATCTATTCTGTCGCCCTGTTAATTTATATTTATTATTAGATAATTTTATTTATTAATATTGTTACTTAGAACCAATACTTGGTGAAAGATTTTGACATACCCTATATTTTGATCATTCTAGTATTAAGTTTCTAATAAACTGGCTGTTCCCCGCAGTTCCACTCGCATTCCCGGGATAGAAAGTACCCTATAACCTTCAGGGATAATGTAGCTTCCTAGTAGTGAAAAAACTTTTCAAATCGGACCAGCAACTCCTGAGATTAGCACGTTCAAACAAACTCTTCAGCTTTATTATTAGTATAGATAATATTATAAACTTAATACTAGAATATTTTTTACCTTTTAGCAAAAAATAATTTTTGAATTTTGAATTGAAATCTGTCTCCAAGACCTAATGGCATGTTCTGATGTGAGCTGTACTTGAGAGAGAGCCTAGTTTCCTCTTTTTTTGTGTGTTTGATATATTTATGCTTACTAAGATATAATGATCTTTGGTCAAACACAAGTCTTCAATACCTACTAGATTTTCATCTTGTTAGCCAGCCATAGTAGAACCAGAAACAAAAAAATACTGAGCTGAAAAATATTGTTTTTTCGTATTTTTAACACCAAGCAATGGTTTTTTCACAATGATATCCCTAACCGATTGAGCCTTGAGTTTTGCAGGAACTACAATATATGTATATTCTTTATTTTAGGGAACGCTATCCCTATTATGAGATAGTAGAAACAGAGCGTGGCACTCCAGAGTTTATACATGATCAGAATACCAGGTTTTCTCCTGAGGAACTGGTTGCTCAACTGCTGGCTAAGGCCAAGGAGTTTGCTGAGATCAGTCACGGTGAGGGTGAGGCTATTTTTTTCTATACTAACAATGTGTGCGAGTGATAAAAGTGTTTGGTTTACTTTTAGTCAACTTGGCTATAAGCAAATGCATGTCATAGATTTATTTTATGAAGCAAGAATGGTATGCACACCATGTACCTGAATCATAGACCATGAGATTTATTATTTATTTATTTATAGAGTAACTTTGTAGCTGTTCTTCATGCTGGACCAATTTTGATGAAATTTGGTATGGAGGTTGCTGACACCCTAACACATAGGCTGCTTTTTATTCCTCGGCAACGCGGGTGAAACCGCGAGGCGGATGACAAATTAACCTTGAACATAATTCCAGGACAACCGATAACAGAGTGCGTGCTCACTATCCCTGGGTTCTTCAACCAGGCCGAGCGTCGCGCGGTGAAGGAGGCTGCTGCTCTCGCTGGACTGAATGTACTGCAGCTGATCAATGATTACACTGGTATTGCTATCAACTACGGGATATTTAGGAGGAAGGTGAGGTTTTCATTACTTTTTATCTTTATCTGCTTAATACACAGACAGGCCAGTTAGCATGGTTAGTTAAGTAAGATACTACCAACCACATGACAGGACGAACATTTGTGAGCATGAACAGTTGAACATGTCTGAATCTGGGTGTAATTATCTACATAAGTATGTATTAAATAATTTAAATAGAATCCTGTATGGTAAATGGCTCATTAGTAAATAGGTTAAACATTAAATTTAATTTAAAAAAATAAATCATAAATGTACACAAAACCATGACAGTCACGGTTGTATTTAAACAGCTTGTAATTAAAACAAAAGTATGCTATTTAAATGGTCACTGTTTAATTTTATTATTACTGGCGAAAGCTCAGCATGCGTTACGTCTCTTAAAATTATTCTTTATACAGAAATATTCACCCACGTTTACCCTAGTTAATGAGAACGGTAGAATGTTTCATGTCATTCAAATTAATGATGATCAAGGCAAATATATTTGTTCAAAAGATAATAAATAAGAGTACGTAAATTTCTTATCGTTTGATTTTAAATTTGGTAAATACCTAATTTAGTCCTTTTTTTATTACATATTATTTAACTAGCTTTCCGCCCCGAGGTTTCACCCGCGGTTAGTTTTAGAAAAATCCTTTCTTAGCCTATGCCTACGTCATAATAGCTATCTGTATGCCAAATTTCAGCTCGATCCGTCCAGTGGTTTGAGTTGAGCATTGAGAGATCAGTCAATCAGTCACGCTTTCCTTTTATTTATTTAGACTAGTTTAAACCATGTTTCTGAGAGTTCTAATAATCCCTGAATAATATGTAAAGAAAATTTTTTCCAAAACAAATTTTTCAAAAAAAAAAAAAACGAATATATTTATATTGGAATTTCTTTTTTCTTTTTGCCTATACTATCCCCAAATAACTCGAACAAACATTTTCTGATAATGCATTTCTTTTTAAATAGGAAATCAACGAAACAGCTTGGCACACGTTATTCTTCGACATGGGCGCTGCGTCCACTAAGGCGGCTCTCGTCGAGTACAAGACCGTTAAAATAAAGGACAAAGGCTATGTCGAGACTGTGCCTCAACTGCAGGTCTTGGGCGTTGGTTTTGACAGGTAAGATATTTATGTTTTTATATCTAACAAAATCTAAAGAATCCTATGAAATTAGTAATTTTCTATTTCTATGCATCTATAAACAGGATCAATTTACAATATCCAATCTTACATAAAAACAGCAAGCCAGTCCTGATCTCAAAATGTGGTATTATTTTAAAATTTAAAGCCACCCATTTCCAATTTAGGGTTCAACTGCTTTTGCTCGATTTTAATAATAAAATACATAGTATTGAACCTTGTACGATGGTACGGAACCCTCCGTGTGCGAGTCCGACTCGTACTTAGCCGATTTTATTTATACATGGTAGATACATTTTCATCAAAATACATAACAAGAACAGATGACCAACATAATTCTTGTATATCTGACGATAACCATGTTAATATCAGGACTCTTGGTGGCCATGAGATGACCCTCCGTCTTCGGGAGCACCTGATCAAGGCGTGGGTGGCTAATGGTGGTGGTGACGTCAGAGCTTCACCCCGCTCCATGGAGAAACTCCTTCGAGAAGCCGAGAGACTGAAGATCGTACTTTCTGCCAATACCGAGCATTATGCTCAGATTGAAAGCCTGTTGGATGATAAGGACTTTAAGTTATTGGTAAGTAAATGAGTGGAGTAAGTATAACATGGTGGTGAAATTATTTCTTCGCACCTTAATTTTAGTGACCTGTCTTAGGGTCAATTGTAGATCTACCCGCCGTAAAATGACTGTCTGTCCGCATCTCATAAGGTCCAACATAGGCAAATTTTCGCCCCTGCACAGACTCCAAAATAATGAGTTTCAGAACTCAGCAGATGTTGATATAGAAGCTGACACCATAGGTGGATACTACTATTGGGCTCCATAACGTCACTATTTTTTTATAATTATTAAGTTTAAAAATATCTCCCATGCTATAGTAAAAAAACTCTAATTGTAGTATTTGTTAACTCGTTTTTAAATAATAATAATGTTCATTTAATTTAGTTTGGGATCAGATAGTCGAGTGAAGAACATCCCAGGAAATTATGAACATAAACTCAAACTTAAAACTCATTTATTCAGTTTAGGCCTTAATAAGGCACTTATGAGTGTCAACAGTTACAATTTTTACAATAGACTCTACCACCGGTTCAGTCTGTATATTTTGTATTTTTTTTTTTACTATGTATAGGCCTGTGTTTGAATGATCACAAGCTGATGGTGGTAAGCACACAAAGCCTAGAAGGGAACTGGCTCCCAAGTGCAGCTGTTGGAACACACCGAAAGGTGCTTAGCGACAGATTTTCAACTTGAGGGTGGTAGCCAGCTAGGCGGGTACTACAAAGTACCCTTCGTTCCGGTTTCCTCACGATGTTTTCCTTCACCAAAAACCCGCAACCTTCGACTCAGTATCCGACGGCAGTTGACGTCACTACCACTGAGCTATCATCGCCTTAAAAATATGAAGGCGCGTTACGTGGTGTTAGTGACATGACGAGTAAGTAGGGTATGTCCTGTGTACTGTGTATGTAGGTGACCAGATCGGAGTTCGAGGAGCTGTGCTCGGACCTGTGGGCGCGCGTGGCGGGCGTGGTGACGCGCGCGGTGGGTGCGGGGGGCGGCGCGGGCTCGGGCGCGCGGCTGGTGCTGGCGGGGGGCGCGGCGCGGGCGCCGGCCGTGCACGCCGCGCTCACCGCCGCCGTGGGCCACGAGCCCGCAAGATCTATCAACGCCGACGAGGCTGCCACCATGGGTGCTGTATATAGGTGAGCCTAAACTTTACTTTTCACGCCTTTTTCTCTTATTTTGTTCATATAAATAGCTTGTGTAATTTACATTCTATGATTGAATACCTACAAAAGGACTATTTTGATATTAAAAAAAAAAACTCGCTTATCCCCGTCAATTCAGTACGGGATGGGATCATCCTCTTAATGCTTCAAGATAGCCCGCGAAATTCAAATTATATTACGTTTTTGCTAATTGCAGCTCAGTAGGTCGTAAGTGTGATTTGCGACAGGAATGGTTTATATTTACTGATTAGCTAGCTTTCCGCCCACCCTATCTTACCCCCTTAGGTGTATACCTCATAATAGCAATCTATTATGCCAAATTTCAGCCCGATCCGTCTAGTGGTTTCAGCTGTGCTTTGATGGATCAGTCAGTCAATCAGTTATTTTCAATTTTAAAAAGGATTCAAATTTTTTTTTTTAAAGGCCCTCTATTAAAAGTAGTGAATAGCAAACACGATAAAAATAATGTTATTGTCGATAGGGCGGCATCTCTAGCTACCGGCTACAAGGTGGCGGCGCTCAACGTTCGCGACGCTGTCCTACTGCCGGTTCAAGTTGTCTTCACCAGACATGTCGATGGAAATGATAAACTGGTAAGCTATAATGTTGAAAATACTTTTAGCTAAATCAAGACTTCACTATGGTCAACCTTTTCCTTAAGGAACCCTTATCTCGTGATCATCAGATAATCAGTAAACATAATAAGTAACATAATATTATCAAAAAATAAAAAACTTACTTCTGAAAATGCTATGATTTGTATCAATTCATTTCATTGACAGTCTGACAATAACTCCTCATGAATTGTATTTAGATTTGTATAACATTTTTGCGTATTAATTTGACTTTGTTTTTTTTTTTACAGGAATTGATGGTAAATTATTCGATTTTTTAAATATTTGCAATTAGCTTCCGCGGTTACTCCCGCGTTCCCGAGGGATCTTACAGTTTTGCCGGGATAAAAAGTAGCCTATATGTTATACCAGGGTATGATCTATCTATGGTGCAGGTTTCATCCAAATCCATGTAGTAGTTTTTACGTGAAAGAGTGTAACAGCCATACGACCTCACAAACTTTCACATTTATATATCTCGTGCGTGTTTGGTAAGAGTCATATAAATTTTTCCATTTTGTTACAGATCAAGAGAACACTCTTCGGGCCCATGAACCCTTACCCGCAAAAGAAGGTAATAACTTTCAACAAACACACAGATGACTTTTCTTTCCACGTCAACTATGCAGAGTTAGATCACATACCATCCAATGAACTCAAATACATCGGTTCTTTGAACCTGACTCAAGTAGTGTTGAGCGGCGTGAAAGATGCCCTAGCTAAACATTCCGGCGAAAACATAGAACATAAAGGCATCAAAGCACACTTCAATATGGACGACTCCGGCATACTCAATTTAATTAACGTAGAATTTGTTGCTGAGAAAACTGTTACTGATGAGGATGACGACTCAGATAGTACACTTTCTAAAATAGGTAGCACTATTAGCAAACTTTTCGGTTCTGACACGGAAACTCCAGAAAAACTCGAAGAGAAACATGAAGAAAAACCTCTAGAAGCCGAAAAGAATGATACAACTAAAACCAATGAAACAACTACTGACAAACAGAATGCTACAGATACAGAAACAAAACCTAAGCCAAAAATTGTGGTATTGAAAGAGCCAATCAAAACTGAGGAACAAATTCTAATCTTACAACCTCTGAACGAGGATCAGTTCAAGAGCTCGAAGGCAAAAATCGGAGAGTTGAACATGATAGACAGGAAACGAGTAGAAAGAGAAACTGCCTTGAACAATTTGGAAGCTTTCGTCGTTGACGCACAGTTGAAAATAGGTATGGAGGAGTATGCCGAATGTGGAACACCGGAAGAGATTGAGGAAATCAGCAAATTGTGCAGTGAAACCTCTGACTGGTTGTACGATGACGGCTATGAAGCTGCTACTGAATTGTATGAAGAGAAACTTGGTAAAATCAAAGAGAAGACCAACCCAATATTTTACAAACACTGGGAGCACAGAGAGAGGCCGGATGCAGTAGCCGCTATTCGTAACATGTTAAACAGCTCCAAGGAATTCCTTAAAATGTCAAAGAACTTCACAAAAGGCGTGAACGATGAGAAAGACGTATTTACAGATGTAGAAATTGGTGTTTTGGAAAAGAAAATTGAGGAAACTGAGTCGTGGCTTAATAAGTCCATCAAAGAACAGGACGCCCTGGCAAAGAACGCTGATATTAAATTAACTATAGACAGTATAAGAGAAAAGATGTCAAACTTAGACAGAGAAGTGAAATATCTGTTGAACAAACTGAAAATATGGCGGCCTAAGAAACCCGTCAAGAAGGAAGAAATTAATAAAACTGAGGAGGTAATTTCTGAGCCGGAACCAGAAAAAACGGAGAAACCAGAAACTCAAGAGGAGACTCCAGAAAAGGTTTCAGAAACCGGGAAAGACTCGGGTGGCGAGACAACTGAGCCTCCACTGCAGTTAGGAGATGATTCAGATGACCATTCCGAGTTATAATAGTTTTGAGTGAGGTTATTTAATTTATTAGTCTAATTTATTTTTTAATTTGAAAGTCGGCGCGTCTTGTTCGTTTTTGATACTCATAGCTATTCGAATGTAGAGAACCAGTGAAATACGAGAATGTAATAAAACTTCTGAATTTACTTAGGTGTAGTCAAACAAGGTTTGTCATGTCACATAGGTACCTACTCAATAATAGTATTAAAAATGTAACTATGTATTTATTTTGTATCAAAGACAAGCAAGACTTGATGTCAATCTTCAATCTCAATCGTACCGCAGCCGTCTTTCCCCTATTCCAATATGAATTTAAAATTTATTTATCATTGTCTATTTGTGTTGTTTGGTTAACTTTTTAACTGTTTTTTTTATACGAGCGGCTTCTCTCTACGTTGTGCAGTGGCCCCAGTAATGTTAAAGGACGCGAGAATGGTAATCTATTTATTGTAAACGTTTATGTGATATATTAAAG
Source organism: Tethea ocularis (assembly GCA_963555595.1). Taxonomy (NCBI): domain Eukaryota; kingdom Metazoa; phylum Arthropoda; class Insecta; order Lepidoptera; family Drepanidae; genus Tethea; species Tethea ocularis. The sequence continues at coordinate 2,956,143 of OY741972.1, read as the reverse complement.
GCTATAAGTTTGTGAGAGTATTATACTGTTTTTCTACTACAGACATCGACAAAAACGTAATTAAAATACTGGGCATAAACTTTTCCTTAACATTTCTTCTTAAACCAGTGAAAGGTGTCCGTAGAAGAAAAGCGGTGTTCGGACTTAGGTCAAATAATCGTCTTAAGTGAGATTTGTTCATTCATTACCCAGTCTCAAATGGAAATAAATTATACAATGAACATATTGTTGTTTCATTTTTTTATTAATTTCCTATCATTTTTTTTCTCGGCGTTGTCGGCAATAGGCTAATGTCGATCAAGCTTTAAACCGATAATTCTGTGAAAAGATGTCATCAATTTTCGTATACGATGGTCAACATTAATAATATTTGAAATTATTATAATTTAAGCGAGCGTAGTTATTTAACTTCGTAGTAATGTAAGTATTCCCGTTTTTAGCAACGTATTACATATTTTGTTTTAAAATTTTGTATTTTTGCATTTTTTAAACAAAAAACTTTAACTAGCATACCTATTTAGTCCTTTTTACGTAAACAATTTTCTATTTAATTTGGAAATCGTATTGTATATCGTATACTTATTTAAGTTTTACTAACAGTGTAAAAATGATAGTTTCTTTTTTATCCTGATAGCTCAAACATGTCTTTATGCTATAAAAGCTTTAGAGGAAATATTTAATGAGGTACCTAAAGGCTGGAAGATAGAGTAACGAAAAAAAATATAGAGAAAAATGACACCTTCGCCAACTTTATCATTATCACTTACCATGCTGAAATTCTTCCTATTTGTATTTTTATACGAAAACTATTTGCTTATTTATCTAGTTTCTGTTTCCAATATTTTATATAAAAAAGTGAGTGTCTATTAGTTTCTTTGTTACGTTTTCACGGCTAAACTACCAAACAGATTTATTTTTCTGCCTATGGGAAGCTACTATGTACTTATTTGTTGGTTAAGATGAATGGTCCACATTTTGTGCTTTTCAATTTATTACGTAATTTTGTGATTAACGCGACAGGGATATTTTTGTTAATAAATAAAACGCAAAAATATTCGTTAAAAATTCAAAAAGCCGCTCGTCCGTTTCATGCCGCGCATAGAAAGCAATAACACATAACAATTACACGAATCGGGTCCATAGAGCGTGTGGTGCGCATAAACAATGTTCCGGCGATAATTCGTCGAATACAAAATCAACAACGATTTACTATCGATACAAACTGTTTGAATGTGGTGGACCTACGATTTTGTGAGTGTCGCGGGAAACCGGCGGGATTTTGTCGCGCCCTGGTTCAAAAGTTATAAGGATTCTTAGGTGGCCCTGGTGGAGGTGGCCACCTCATATCTCAAGAACTACCTAAAAACCCTGAACCGGGGCGCGTCAAAATCTGATATTCCAGTACAAAATAGCGACAGACTCTAAACCGTGATGGTGGCCCTGCCAGGAAGTGCCACACCAGTAATCCTACAAAATGTGTTTACTCGCACTCAGAAACCTAGTGCTAGGGAAATATAGCTATACTAGCTTTCGCCCAGCGGTTTCACCCGCATTAGAGTTAATGAACACCCCGTACTCAATTTAACCAACCAAATAATATGTAGGTCAATTTGTCTGTTAGTATTTTCATACCTTGAGAAACATAGTACAGATTATGAAGCGCTTTTCATAGATAGGTATCCTCTTAGGTTCAAGTTCCTAGAGGAAGGTTTTAGGCTATGTTAATATCCAGGAATATGTATAGTTGATCTGACGATTGAATACTACATAAATATATGTATTATGCACTGGTTACAAATTACAATAAATACCTAAGTTTTTGTTACGTTAAAAAAAAAAACAGTCAAAGGTTCAGAGCCATACAGCCTTCTTATAGTTTTTATTTTTGTAATGAATTCTTTATGTGTTCGATATTGTTTTTATTTATAAGTTTCGGATGGCATGCAGGAGATAAAGGTTTTTCTTTCTTCTTTCTTTCTAAATGTTCAAACAGTATTAAATAAAAATTGCCAGAGAGGTAGACCCGTGAGATAAGATGTTAGGTATTTTTATTCCAGGACTTGTAAGAAACTAAGGACAGCTTCTATAATGATTGTCTCAATGATACAATACAGATTGATGAAAAATTTTCATGAACTACCAACATAAACCTATCCATGTTTTTGTTGGTATTATTATTAATCTAATAAAGCTGAAGAGTTTGTTTGTTTGTTTGAACGCGCTAAGCTCTGGTTCTACCAGTCGGATTTGGAAAAATCTTTTTGCAGTTGAAAAGACGCGGCGCCCGATGCAACCCGAGCAATACCGAAAAGAACCGAACTACTAATACGTAATTTGTTTGACGATAATTATTGCTTTACTGCGTTGAATATTTTCAAGTTGAATTGTTGTAGATATTATATATACGGATTTCATAGAAACAAATACTACTTAAGATGGTCCTAATTATTTCAAAATTGGTTTTGAGTTTATTTTTACTAAATTTGTTTTTTTTTTATTTCTTGGGTGAAAACTTAATCTATCTATAGGTAGTAATAATAAAGCTGAAGAGTTTGTTTGAACGCGCTAATCTCCGGAGTTATTGGTCCGATTCGAAAAATCGTTTCACTAATGGGAAGCTACATTATCCCCGAAGGTTATAAGATACTTATATACCCGCGAACGAAACCGCGGGGAACAGCTAGTTATTTTATATAAACTAAATGCTAAGTATTATAATTTTAGATCACTTGTTTGAGATATTGAAGAAAATTTAAAGCTTTGTTACTTTATTTTGGCATGAAAGTTGAACAATACTGTGAGTGGAAGGGTTCTTAGTTTGCTATAAATTATAGCTTAAATTCATAAAATATGGTACTTATATGAATAGAGTAGCTTTATACAGTCTGATAAACTTTTTTAAAAAATCATATAAATATCTATGACTAAAATTTAGAATAATTTTGATTTCTATGTTGTTACATTTGTGTTAATTAGTCTATATTCAAAATTTTGGATCTTTTGCTCAAGTAATTGGAAAAATATTAAAGGGCAAAAATGAAATATTTCACCCTCTATAACATTGCATTGCTAAATAGTATTACAAAATGCTTTAGGATTCTTATAGTTCTCGCTATGGGTAGCTTATAACCAGAAATTCGTGGTTCTTAAATCAATAGGAAAAGCGTTATACAGGTTGATGAAAAAAAATTAAAAAGGTCATAAAATTGTCTATGATTAAAAAGTTTACAATTATTAATGTGCATATTGTTACAATTATGTTACATGGTCTACACCCATAATTTTTGATCCCTAGCTCAAGTAATTGCAAAAATATTAAGGGGCCAAAATACCATTTTCCACCCTCTATAACATTTCATTGCTAAATCGTATTGCAAAATGCTTTAGGATTCTTATAGTGCTTGCTATGGGTGGCTTATTTCCAAAAAATCATGCTTCTTAGTTAAATAGTTCTCGCGTTATACAGGTTGATAAAAAAAAATTAAAAATGTCATAAAATTGTCTATGATCATTTTTTTTTTAATTATTGACTGGCATGTTGTTACACTTATGCTACATGATCTACATTTAAAATTTTGGAACCCTAGCTTAAGTAATTGCAAAAATATTAAAAGTCAAAAATAAATTTTTCCACCCTCTATAACATTTCATTGCTAAATAGTATTGCAAAATGCTTTAGGATTCTTAAAGTGCTTGCTAAGGGTAGCTTATTTCCAAAAAATCATGCTTCTGAGTTGTATAGTACTTCCGTTATACAGGTTGATAGAAAATAATTTAAGGTGTCATAAAATTGACACCTATGAAAAATTTGAGAAGCACTGGTTTGAATATTATTCCAATTGTATTGAATAGTTTATATGCCAAATATAAAGTCCCTAGCTTGAGCCATTACAAAAATATTAAAGTGCAAAAATTGGATATTTCACCCTTTATTACTTTATGCCGCATGAAAAGTTTGAGAAACTTGATAGTACGTTTCGAAACAAATACTTTAGAAAGCTTATATTCCAAAATTCAAGCTTCTGCTATGAATATTAACTGAGAAAAACAGGATGCTAAAAGTAAATTTTCGACATTTTTACTTTGTCTATGGGCAAAACTTTGACAAACACCATGTTGAAATTTGTAGTATTTGTATAGCATAACGCGTATACGAAATTTCATTTGCCTATCTTCAGCCGTTGCAGAGATATAAAAGTTTGAAAAATGCATAATTTCCATCGGTAATATCTTCCTCGAAGAAAAAAAGTTTGAGAAACGCTGAAAATATATTTTAGCAGTATTATTAAACTACCTACAATATAAATTTTGAGTTTGTAACATTCAAACTCACAAAGTTATCAAGGTTTAAAGGAAACAAAGCAAATCCCTTATTTTTATAAATTTTCCTCCCATAGACAAAAGTTTGAGAAACGCTCGCACCCATATCTAATATTTTTTACTGAAAAAGCTACATTAAAAATTTCAGACTCCTAGACCTTATGGTTCCAGAGATATTAAGTTTCTTAAAATCGCACAAAGGACCCGTTTCCACCACTGCGGAAAGGAATTTCGAAAAATCGCTTCTTAAATGGGGTCTACGTGACAAAATCTATGCACATGCCAAATTTCACATTAATCGGTTCAGCGGTGTGGGCAGGGGGATGTTTACCCAAAAAACCGCTACTCTTTTATATAATAGATTAGTATGTACTTGAGTAATCAAATGGATGCTCAGTTAGACTCAGTGCCGGTTTTAGCTCTACCAGCACCCTGGGCGAGATGTGATAACCCCCCCCCCCCCTTCTCCCGCCAACAAAAGGGATTTTAAGCCATTATAGCCATTTTATCTTTAGACTTGAGAATTTATTTATTTATTTAGACTCGAGATAGCAGGACTCATGAGCGACCGGAAATAAAGGTGGCCTGACGCCCCTTTTACATCTGGCGCCCTGGGCGATAGCCCTACCGCGCCCTACCCTAACGCCGGTACTGGTTAGACTGACATTCTATTTAACCTAAATACTAATTTATTGATGTTCAAATCATCCGGTATATGCGTTCATACAAAATTAACTAGCCCGGTGTTTGATGGCTTACTTCTCAAATATTAGATTTTTTTTATTTCTTTGGATAAGCTTGTATTTAATCACAATCTCAGTATGGTGACGATGTGATAGAGGTATGCAGACAGGGAAATGGCTCTCAAGTACATCTGCCGGAACACTTAGGTAGGTGCACGGCGACATACAAGTACTAAACTTTAGTTAACATCATGCTATGGTTTCCTAACAATGTTTATCTTCATCGAAAGCTCATTAGGATTCGAACCCACGACCTTAGTCACATCATTCGATGTTACTATCACTAAACTATCTATAGGGTGGATTATTAGGTACCTGCAACCTTTTTAATAAGTACATATGGGATAGGTCTGTATTTGACCACAAACTAACGAGGTCTGCATACAACGCCTAGAAGGTAACTGGCTCTTAAGTGCCACATATTATTTTTGTACTTGAGGCGGCGTACCCTAATACCGCATTATGGTTCCTCCACTGAAAGCTTGAGCTCATTAGGATTCAAACTCGCGACCTTCGTCACGGCATTCAACGTTACTATATGATTAACGCCTCCTTTTAAAGAAGGTGATAAACATCTATATATGTTGTTTCATGAATTTACAGTTCTATTCGCTGTTATGTCGTTTTTTATTTGTCAAAATTTTACAAAATGTATATAACTTTACCTGATCTTTTCAAATAGCCCGCGCTAGGGGAAAGAAAGAGTACTTTATCTAACCATCTTTGGTCTACCAAAATTTTATGACCACAGCCAGAATTCAGATATCGCTAAATAACATGCGCTGCGAGCATGGATCGCATCGCTAAATAAAATCGTTTCTTTTCGACAATCTGACTCTTAGATCTTAGATAGACATTCAAGATTGATAATTAATGTTCGCAAGGCAGTTAAGTTAAATTCCCATGGTTGTTTTATGTAGAGACAAGTATGTGTAATTTTGAATCTCTCAATAACGTTGAATAAAATAGACACGTAATAAGGCAATTAAAAAGCAACTCCATGCTCACTAATCATCGAGATACCAGCCGTGGAGCAAAAACTTAATTCCTTTAGAAAATAAAAATTAAAAAATGAATTCGTTGCAAAGCCGACAGACGGGTATAAAAGCTGCATGAGTAGTCATAAACTAACTCACTAGACTGCTTCTTTGCACTACCTATAGGAATAGTTATAATACGGTATGTATGTGGATTTTAGGGACTTAATTGCCATTTTGCCTACACGTGGTAGTTTTTCGTAGGTAGGTAGGTGTATTAGGTATGTGTTGAATCTAACATTGGAGTTAAATAATCCTACTTATATTAATATTATATAGGTAAATGCGAAATTTTGTGAGTATATGTATCTTTGTTGCTCTTTTACGTAAAAACTACTGAACGGATTTCGTTGAAACTTGGCACAAAGATAGATCATACCCTGGAATAACATATAGACTTTTTATCCCGGGAATACATAAGATCCTTTGGGAACGCGGGTGAAACCGCGGGGCGGCAGCTAATTACTCATAAAGGTATGTTGTTATCATAAATACTTATACATAGTTCGTTTCCTAATTTTGTATGTTACCTACTATGGTCTATATGGTTTTGTAGCTAAGTATAGATATTAGAAACAAATTTTATCTTTGAAATCAGGCTGCGAGCCATCTCAAATGAATGTTAAATCATAGAATATCTGGACAGGCACCTCAAGCGTCCGAAAGCCCCATTACCAGCAACTTGTTTCAAAAGAGCTTTTGTTTTTTCAAGTCCCGAAGTATGCCCGAAGGAAGAACTCGGCGCCCGCGCCGTGCACTGGCGCCTTTCTCCGCAAGAAAGAGACGGATGATTCCGATTTTGGTGCGCCTTGAAGAGAGACAAAGCAATAGCATTCCGCGTCACAAACAGACAAGCCAAACGTATCCAGTTTGCTTGTTATAGGCCGGTCACTCGGTTGTGTATCGTTTGTCGTGCGTTTTCGATAGTGATGTAAACAGAAAAACTAAATTTTTGTGTGATTGCTATAAAGTTATCTGACATAGTGGCGTACGAAGTATGTGTTGATATCTAGTTGAGAGGATTCCCGAGGGATTTGGTTGTAAGGTAAGAATAAGTAAGAATGCAGGTCGTTCCCTCTCGCGTCCCTCTCGGAGGAATGCAATGCACCTCGCTCGTCGGCCCTGCCTGCCCTGGCGCACCTTGCCACTATCGAATTTTACTGTTCAATCAATACTATTATGTACTTTCTTAATGCATGTTGTTAACACATTGTTAAACTAACGTCATGATTACGTTTTGTGAAAACACCGGGCCGGAAGTTTTCGAATATAAGTGTCGCACATTTTGTCGTAAGCTACGATATAAACAAAAAGCTTATAATTTATTAAGTTATTACATTTGGTGAGTCGAGCTCCAATGGTTAATACTTAGAATTACTGACCCTCTTTTTGTTACCAGTTAATTAAAAGTTTACCCCATCCGTTGCCAAAGTGCTGTTAATTTATTTTTAACAAAATGTTTCTAGTTTCTCTGAATCTGGAAAACTTTGTTCATAATACTTAAGTTCCTTAGTCTACTACTAATTCATCTTTCTGCTATTCAAAAGGTTATCAATTACTTTAACTGAATAACCTACTTAGATGGTCTTTAAAAAGTTATGATAAATAGGGTTTCTTTAGATATTGCACTCAACATCGCAGTGTCATATTGATAAATGTTTGATCTTTGACATTGATTCACATAATTCATTCATAATACACGTTATATTTGGGTTTTACTATCTATATTGTAAAGATATTTATAACTTTTATAAACCCAAATGACGAAGCTTTCACTGTGGCCACCTAATTTTAGTCTGCTCACAAGCAGCTTGCACTACACAAGTGGATTTTAAAAATGATCTTACTCTTAATAGTCCGTGGAAATAACTCTTTTTGCCTCATGTCATGTTTCAATTGTCTTGTATTAAATCAACAAGCAATAAGAATAGAAGATCATAAAGTGTGACGTAATTTAACGGTAAATAGTCATGGTGCATTGTTATGATTTATAAATTCATCTGTTTACCGACCATTTTTGGTTCGCGCCAAGCGTGTCAGACTTGTGACGTTTTATTGAAGGTAAAGTCTGTTACAAATAAAACCGACAGAAGGTAAACAAAACGTTTTCTTTTCAATCTCATAGGTCTTCACGCTGAGTCTAGGTTCATTATACAGGAGAGCTGTTTCGAATGCGATGACAGTGGTATTTATGTGATGATAAAATACATTACTAAAACAGTTGATAACAAGATGCGTACGTGATTTGAGACATAGCGTCTTCATAATATGTAGAAGAATGTATACATGTAAGAAGGTCGATTATTGATTGCTATTAGTCACTGGATTTGTAACCAAAGATTGAGATAGGAATGTACCATTTATATAAATAAATAGATTTATTTCACTACAGACTATATACGCATTTATATTGAACAGAAATACTAACTAAAGAAATTGACCGAACTGATTTCGTTAACTAATTGACTCAGGCGTGACCTTGCGGAAATCCATTATAAGATTAGATGGAAGACAAATATTTAGTAACTAATTCCGCTGGATATATCCTTCTCTTCGATTTTCTGTTAAGTTCCCTTGTTTTGGACTTGACAGAGAAGGATATATCCAGCGGAATTAGTTACTAAATATTTGTCTTCCATCTAATCTTAGAACTGATTTCGTTCCTAACTGGCTACAAATAACGGATTGTTAAGTAACCCAAAAAAAAATAACCTCGAAGCGTTAAAGATAAATTATAGGTTCCATATCTAACGAGTTCCGAAACCTTTAATATCCATAAAAAGCTTATCTCAAACAGAATACTTCAAACGAAACCTTTGCCCTTACGTGGGCAGTAAATACCATTCTATAGACGCTCCATTTAGTTCCCAACAGATGAAAATACGTAGGTACTTCCATATAAACAGGTTATTTGATGCCAGCGTTAATGTGGCCAGCCTGCCCATCACATTTCATTATGATTAGAGTCCTTGGAATAGAGAATTGCATCGTTTGTCTCGGATTACTGTGATGTGTGTACTGCATTTCATTTCACTAAGCGAAAGCCGAGTTATTATGCATGTGGCAGGCCTGTCGGCTATCCATCAAGCCGGCAACATTAAAACGTGCAAAGCGTGCTTTCATACTAAACATAACATCAAACTTATGAGTTATTGTGCTTGCAGCGCGGATACCATCAATTTAGAAAATGATTTATTCTTTTTGGACAATGTCTTTGTGTATACTGGGAAAAGAAGAGATAGATCGAAAGAGGTCGATAGTAGTACGTAGTATATTATTTATTCTTTGTCGATAGCTTCTTTCTTCTTTATATCAGGTAAACAGAGCTTTCGCATGGTAGATGTCTAGGCTTAGTTTTCGATCTACGACTTACGAGAAATTTACGACTGAACCGGTGTTATTCATCTATCTTTTAAATTTTTTCCCAGTCTTTCAACTGTCGATCTTGTAGGGTCTTGCACTACACGGTCTTTTGATCTAATCTTCATGTATTGGAGAAGACAACAAAGAGATTAAATCTTACTAATATTATAAATGAGAAAGTTTATGTATATGGATGGATAGATGTTTGTTACTCTTTCACGGAAAAACTACTGAACGGATTTGGATGAAACTTGGCGCATAGATAGACCATACCCTGGAATACATATAGGCTACTTTTTATACCGGGAAAACATAAGATACCTCGGGAACGCGGGTGAAACAGCGGGGCGAAAGCTAGTGGGTATTAAATAAGCCTCATTAATCTAAGATTATAATTTCATAATTATTTAGCGTATTTCAATAAGGATTATACATTCAATAGTCCTAGTAGTAGATAACTATCTTAGGTACACGTAGGTGCCTTTGCTAGATATAATAGCTTCTTATCTTACCTAAAGGATTTATGTTAATAGTTTTGCTGTTCTGGAATCTGTAAACCTCTTGGGCGATTGAAGAACTAACTGGACCACACCTAGCAACGAGATTAAGGACCAAAGGGTTATTTTTAATTAATCCGCATTGCTTTAAGAGGTGGAAGTATCTACCGTCAATATGATTGTCTTTTAAGTTTAGGTAATAAGTATAATACCTACCCTTAATAAGAGGGTGACTCTGTTCCGACAGGGACAAGCGAGAAAAGTGAGGGAAACTTTTATTATAAAAAGACGTAATATATATTTTTCTTTAAATAAGAAATTAAAAAAATATCTATTAGATCTTTGAATTAATGTTATTATTTTCAAGTTATGTGGATGAACCAAATAAGAGAAATATTCGTTTTTAATAGGTAGGTTTTTAAATTTACGATTTTTTCCTGGCGTAACTAATGAAAGATTATTTTTTTTTAACTATTCTACGTCATATTATTATTTATTATATTCTCTAGTTTAACATATATTTTTTACAGATCTCTTACAACAATGAAACTAGAAAACCTTAATTTAGAATTATCATTTCTCATATATCTTCGCCTTAAAGCACTGCAGGTGAATTCAAATTTCAAAATAACCCTGTTTAATAAAACTAAAATTATAAATAAGATAAGAATCGAGTTTTAAGTTTACAACATAAACAAACATCGACCGATTCGGCAGGTAATCGATTTTATTAATTAAACTTATAATCGGATAGACATGATATCGACAATTACAAGCTATTTGCGGACATGACATAACATGTAATTTAGGTCTGGGTGCACGCGACGGTGTACTAAGTACGAGTAGTTTTAGATCTTTATTAATTAATTGAAAAGTCAGTTTATGACTTATACCTACTGCCAATGTCGAACAGATTTTGATACAATTTGAAGAAGGACATAAGAAAACATCACGTACCAAGAACACTTTTATTACATGACTTGGTTGTTGTAATTTAAACCTGACGAAAGAGGGATGTTATAAGTCTGTAGTGTGTATGTGTGTCAGTCTGTGCCATAATAGCTCTTGAACGGATTAACCGAATTTGATTTAGTTTTTTTGTTTGAAAGATTTCTTAAATGAGAGTGTTCTGAGTATGTTTCAAGAAAATCCGCTCAGCCGTTTGAAGATCTTTCTATCATTCTATCGGGTTCGGGCGTTGTTAACCACCTCGTTTTTCTTCTCTCGTATGTGCTATGTAATGTATTTTATCAGTTTCAGTATTTTTTTCATGTCCAGCCTATTTTCCTTCACTCCCTTCTCCTCATTCTTTTTTGTACAGTAATTTAAGTTTTATTCTTGATTTTATTTATGATATTTACTATCTTTTCCGTTGTCAGATTGCCTAGATTGATTTACTAGATTCATTTAACCGTCTCTGAGTGAATCATGTGATCAAGCCGTGTTTTCTCACAAAGAGGTATTGGATTCTTCAAAGAGGCTCAAGTCCATCACCGGCTTTGTGGACGACACGTGTATACACGCTCAAGGCAATTGCTTTTGAACTGTTAACTAGCTTCTGCTCGGATGGAGGTTTAGTCTGATTTATTCACTAAAATAGCCATTAATTATTATACTACATATTAACTACTCCGTTTGTTATTGAAGAAGAAGTTCTGTAAATAATTCCGAAATTGAGGAAGAACAGGATAGCATTAAACAATAACTTTTTTAAATATTTATTGGAAAGCAAAAAAACTTGATAAAATTTGAATTTCGCGCTCCAACCGAAGGTATACCCTTAAAGGAAACATCGGAAGCGCAAATTCTGTAGACTTTGTTTTCCATCTAAAAATCATATGACACCTTCCCGATTTCCTTCCGTTTCCCTCATTAGGCACGTGGCAACACTTAAGCACGGGTGAACAGTGTGGCAACAATAGCGAGAGCAAAATGATCGGGTGCTATCATAGCACGCTTAGCTTATCTCCTGGTGGTCCCTAACGCACGTGGATTAAGTGCCTCTGAGCAGCAATTAGTATAAGTACTCATGTAAGGAGGGGAAAACACTAACTACATAGACGTAAAGTTTAAATTCGATCGTACTTTGTTGATGGTAAGTATTCTACTAATAAGGCTACGTACTTGATTGTCGATTGGCTTGCCACCTACCACGTGGAATTATGATAGGCAGGATATACGTTTATTTAGGGTAACCTACTTACAGATTATTTATAACAGTTATTATTCGCTTAGAGATTACCTAGGAACTTATATATTTCAGACATCGGTTCCTATTTCACATCGTTATATTCAAAACTGTGACGATGTCTATGGAATATGCAACCACTATTGGTTGGAAAATATTCATGATTACTTTACATAAAGCTAAAATAGGCTATGCTGTTTTTAGAAAAAACAATTTCCGTTCATTCAACAACTGACTTAGAGGCTCGAAAAATAAGGTGGTTATTATGCTGGCGCGGGCACAAAACGGCTTGTATTATTCAGAAGCAACTCATATTAGAATAAAACATGAAAACAGAACAGCAAGCTGAGCCTGTAAAGCAATTCTTTGCCTACTTAGAAAACATTTGTCTGATACTTTTACTGCCACAGAGCGATTATTATGAGAGTATTGTATCGACTTATTATACAAAGTAGAGTACTATATTCATACAATTATCAGAATAATACATAATAAAAGCATCGTAAAAACTTAAGAGAAAGAAAAGATTGCGTCGTCGTTTGAAGATGACTGGATACGCTTTGAGGTTTTACTAGTTTAAATGCAAAGTTATACTGCATAATATGTTAGCCTACAAGTAAATGGCTCTCAAAGATGAAATGGTAAAACCTAAATTAAATATTTAAAAAATGATGTATTTGGGTATCGAATAAACATCCAATGGCGCATCTACCAGTTGAAAATCAGCGCTGATTGCTGACTGTGCACAGCAATATGCAGAGCTGGTGTAAACAAGAAAGCTTTCCATCCCACTCTATACTAAATTTCTCATGATACATTGTTCTGTCAAAGTTTCAAAATCTAACAAATATTTTCGCATTTGTAATATTAGCTTCATAGGATTAGCGTGTGGGTATTTAGAGATGGCATATCTTCGATAACTATGAAATCGCGAGGAAATATTGTTTTCATACTTTCAGGTCGAGTAAAGAAAAGTAACATTTTAATTAGGTGTTCCATCCATCATTAGTAGATACATTCTTCAAAATTTCCTCATATTCCCAATAGCGATATAGCTAAATCCAAATCAATAATCATTGATCGGAGCACGTTTGTTGTGAAACTGGATCATGTCATCGATCGATACCCCCCTCAGGCGGACCACACACCGTCAGTAGTTCCGGGTACACCACAGTTCGTGTTACATTCGAAATCGTACCATTGATCGGTATAGTTGAAGAAAAATGTAGACGTAATGAGAAAAACAAAAGAAAAAAATTCATCGACCAACTGCGTGCTCTCAATTAAGTTTCAGATGAATTCCTGTGGGTACACGAAAAGCAAAGTTTGGTAAGTATTTAATTGGATATTGGTAAATTAAATACTTAGTTACCTAGTCCCTTTACTGTGCTACCAGAGCGCTGGTGTTCAAAATGAGTTCTCAAATTATAACTTAGGTAAGAGGTGCTTCATATCTCTCTGTGTCAGGTAGTTCAAATGATGACAGCTAAATCTTACTACGCAGGAATCTGTAATACACAATTTATAGAAAACTGTAATCATTGCTATAATTCGAATTCGAGAGCCAGTAGGCTTCTTGGCATTGTAACAGGTCGGCAACACATCGGCATAGCTCTGGTATTGCAAATGGCGACGGTAACCACTTACCATCAGGTGGACCGCCTGCCTGCACGTGTATGTTGGTTTGTTGAAAGACCAATCAAAATGGATCAGCCGTATCTGTTATTATGCTATTACAGAAATGCATACTCTTGTCAATACACAATTAATAGAAACGCACTGAAGGTAACAAATCTTGAGAACTCCACAAGTGTACAAGCCCACTATCGTATAAGTAAATGCACTTGTTTCAACCGATTTTATTGACATGTTAGATGTAAATTAACTGATTGGTATTCCAATAGCCATAAATATTGTGTTGATTGCTGGTCGAATTATCTACTTCCTTTATATTATTGTCTGTGATTGGGAAAGAGATACCATGGTTAATGCACCTTTAGCCACAGTTTGAGGTTTCCCATGAGGTTTCAATTACGTTGATACAGATTGAGCATATAAATGATGGATTTTTGAATAAAAGATGAGTATTTTGTATAAAATATTCTTCACACATGGCTATCCTGATCTCACACTAAGCAGAACTTTTTTATGAGACTAAACTGATACGCTAAATATACTGTTTTTTTATTTGTAAACTAGCTGTTCCACGCGGTTTCACTCGCGTTCCCGGGATAAAAAGTAGTCTTCAATCTTCGGGCACAATGTAACTTCCTATTAGTGAAAGAATTTTTCAAATCGGACCAGTAACTCCGGTGATCAGGGCGTTCAAACAAACAAACTCTTCAGCTTTATACTTGGTAAATACTGACATATTCGTACACAGAAATATGTGTCCTGAATGGGAAATCCACGCCCACTGACATAACAAAATTAATTACAATTATTTTTGCCATTAAATGTTGCTGCATTACGTGAAAATTTAAATTAATATGTTCTAAAAATGGCTGCGATATTTTGTTAAATCACTCGTGGGTCGTGTCATCAGATTGTTTAATATGTTTGTAATTGGATTTGAGCTGTTTGATTATTCAAGCCCATTTTATGATGTACGGCAACAGTTAATATCCATCATTTAATTATAAAATAATTTTATAATAGCCCTGCGTTCCCAGGATAAAATAGAACCTACCTTCGCCATCGTGGGACCCATGGTCATAGGGTTTTATCCGCGCGGCAATATTTATTCCGATATCTTCAGCAATCATCGTTATATTTCAGCCAATTTACACAAAACCTTAATTCATTATATATATACTTATACTTTCCTCATGAATCATTTTCGTTGATTGGTGAAAACCGTATGAAAACCCGTTCTGTAGCTTTTGAGTTTATCGCGTTTCCTTTTTATTATAAGTACCTGGCTGACCGAGCTTTGCTCGTTTTTTTAAATGAAGTTTTCAAAAATAAAACCTAGCTAGATCGATTTATCTCCCCCAAAACCATCTGCATACTAAATTTCATGAAAATCGTTGGAGGCGTTTCCGAGATTCAAATGGCTCGTTTAAAGGTATTCATATTTTATGATGATGCATTCCTCGCTATACCATTAGCCTCTCTAATATACCCCATAGCGAATAATTAGAACTGAAATGTGTTTTATTGAGCAAATTACAAGGTTTTATTTTCAATTTAATGGACCGTTATGTACCTGCGTGTCACATAAAATAAAATATCTAGAATCTGGTTTATTAAAAAATATAAGTTTTATAAAACTAACAGAAAATTGCTGTGGGGGACTACTTTCGGAAACTAGCGACAAATAAGCACGGAACACTTTTACTCCTAGCGGGTCAAATATGTCATGCTTTTTCGTATCGCTGGCAGTTGGTTTGAATTAAGAACACTTTTTAACATGTTTTAAAAACTGGCCATTACCTTCTTTCGCGCTTTCCCACGCCGTGTCTTAAAACGAATCCGCACAGTTCGGATAACAACGTTTATTATTATTTTGTTTATGTCTATAACGTTAATCGACGAAGGCCATCTCTAAGTGAACGGCTAATGACTAAGTTACAGTTAAATTGAGGTTCTTACAGTTTAATATATTTGTCGACGGCATTTGAGCTTTTTATGTACATATAGGTATTGTCAACAGCTTTCATTATTCTCGCGTAATTTTAACGAATATAATCTCCGGCGAGTGACTGAGTGCTGGGAAATGAAAAGGGTTGCCATCAAAAGGAATGAAAACGATATTTTTTATAGTCACAGTCACACGTGGCGCGGCGTGACCCATGGCATGCGGGCCCATACAATTGTTTTACGGCTTCTATTATAAAAAGTACCTACTAACAGGTTTCCCCTTCAAATATTTTTATATTAAAACAGCTTTCACATGCGATCCGAAATATTTTTTCGAAAATCTCTTCTAGTTGTTTTCGTTTTGAAGGTACCTACCTAAGTATCTACTTGTTTACATCGTGAAAAGTAAGTATCTACTGCTGTCTTTTCTGGCAACAAACTGGAAACGGACCTTTTTTGTCATCAGACTGATTGTAATTGCCAGTATTTTTTGTCAAGAGGTACCTACTAATTCGAAAAAAATATGTTTTTTTTGTGGTAAATTAAAGAGTTATTTCATGCTCGTAAGTAGGTATGTAACTGTTCAAATGCGTCATTATGTTTGTGAATATAAATAATTCCGAAAATATTTTACACAAGCACAATTTCACATAGACGTGCGCTGTTGGAATTCGTACATTCCTAATCTGAAACATCTAGAATATTTCTCATCAAATGTGGCTAGTTTCGCGAGCTATTTGTTAACAAAACGACTTCATTTCTCGCATTCCAAGAGATTTGTATCAGTTGGGCTAAAGTCTTTTATGCCGCTCTAATCGGGTTCATCCTGCTACAATAAAATATCGTTTTAGGGTTCCGTACCCAAAGGGTAAAACTACTACTAAGACTCCGCTGTCTGTCTGTCTGTCCATCTGTCGGCTGTATCTCATGAACCGTGATAGTTATACAGTTGAAATTTTCACAAATGATGTATTTATGTGGCCGCTATAACAACAAATATTAAAAACAGAATAAAATAAATATTTAAAAGGGCTTCCATACAAAAAACTTGATTTTTTTGCAGTTTTTATAGATAATCGTACGGAACCCTTCATGCGCGAGTCCAACTCGCACTTGGCCAGTTTTTTAAACACTTAAGTATTCTCAAAAGGCATTAGCAATTCCTAAAACTCAATCCACCATACCAACCCACCGGTAGCTGTCAATTAACTAGCTATAAAATAAATTATGTCTAACAACTGTCAAGGAAGCGGTAAAACATGTCCAAAACGATTTGAAATTTAGCAAGGAAACGTCAATATGCTTACGTAAAAGATGTCCTCATAAAGACTGCGTGTACGGAATCGTAATGTAATGTGGCCTAAGCAGGCTTAGTCGTAATGAGGATGTCAAGCCATGCTCTCGATAACAATGGTAATCGCCTCCGTATTCGCTGAATGAACATGCAATGCATCAAAGTCGCCTTTGGGTTTGGCTACCTGAATATTTTAGTGTAGCGATCTGATTGTAACGCTATGTTATAGACTGATACCGACAGATAAGAAGTTAGCCGTATTCCCATCACTTTTTATCGATGCTATTAAGCCAGAGAGCCAGGCATTATGTTATTTCTGACTATCGTGATCAACATTTATAACAATCGAATATACCTACCTGATAGAACATGAATTTGGTTACGGATTACTTTATGATTGGATGGGAAAATGGTTTGATAAAAATATTTTACAAAGCTAAATCTATCTATGTAGGTACCTACCGTAATACTAAATTTAAGGATAAGTTTTAAATGCTGTAGATTTGTTCCTTTTGAATAAATAAATAAAACCTAAAGTTTTTTCTAACGTAACCCTGGTTAATTACGTAATAGGTAAGCTCATTAGCTTACTTGTACTATTTAACTTACTTGTAATATTTAATCTTGGGAACATTTGGAAATAGGGTGGAAGGGATAATCTTCCCTAACGATATAAGAAAGCAGTTTTGGTAGTAGGTTATTAAGTACCAACTTAGGTTCGGTTGCTACATTTTAGTCAAAGTTAACTTAACTATTACCATGCTTTGATCGTAGAGTCACTTTGACGATGACCGATCTCCCTCGGTCGGTTATGGTTACGGTAATTTTTTTTGTTAAAGTGACACGAGCAACCCAGTTTTCTTTCTTTCGGCGGTTAAAAGATAACTATGACCGCGCTTTATGCAACTGACCCTAAATGACGATTTTTTTTCTAATATTTATATTCAAAAACAGATGCTTGATTTTAGGTTTTCCTGCTCTCCTTTAAATAAAATTAGAGAAATTATAAAAATAATAAAAAGATGTAGCTTATGTTGAAGGTAAAATTACAAAGCCCCAAGGATTTTGTATGATTAGTTTACTCTGACACGTCAGAAAGTATACATTTCTTCGTTCACTTTTCGAAAAAAAAAAATACTCGACGCGTGTAACTTGTCACACTAAATAATGCTTAGCTGTGACATCGTGACATTCAGTAAGGGTAGGTCAAGACATGTTTACACTTTTAATTTCACTTAAACCTGGCGAAGCAAACGCAGTTGTCTGCCCTTGAAATGGTCTAGAATGCAATATTGGCTCGCAAACTGTTTTTTTTTTTTGTTAGACTTTATATTAATGAACTAAAAATGCTAAGTAATATAATAAAACTGCAGCCTTTTTGGTTTGAATAATTTTAAAAACTTCGTGAGGAACTCTGTTTGACATGAATAAGGAGAGCTCTATTTAAAAAAAACGGACATTCTCAGCATGTTTCAATTTTGCGTCGCTTATTTCTACTCACAACTGTCCTTCAAAAATGATAAGCTGGTTGACCCTGTAAAAGAGTTATGGTCAGAGACGAGTTGGTAAACGAGACCTGAATGGTCGTGTTTGAATAAAAACTTTGCCCGTCGCGTTGTCTGCAATGTGGCTGGGCGAGCAACATCGTCACAGGAAATGCCGATGTGGCCGCTTGTGTAGGCTGTACCCTAGAAAAACTATCGGCAATTTACTGAGTACCTATTCAATTTATTCTGTACATGTATATGTTTTTTATTTCGCGTTTTGTTGAGAATCTTAAGTTTAATGTGCGAATAAATGAGCGGGCGCGAAGAAGTTAATCTCTGCACGCAATTTCATGTTTTATTTAAAGAGGATGTAGGTAACTATTTTATTGGTTGATCCGAACGGAATGATTTCTGCCAAGTACCTAACCTACGTTTGATAAATTATAATTATCTAAGTACAATGACGAATGAAATTGCATATAATAATTAAATATGTGGCACCATATAAAATATCTTTTCAGCTTTTATTAAAATCTTAGCTTTGATCCTAGATCAATATTTTATGTTAGGGCTGATTATCAGTAAAAGGTATGTGTTCTGAACGATACTTAAAGTATTACTTAGTCCTATTTTTAGTGTTCCAGAGCTTAGTCATAGTAATAACAAATTCCTGTAATTTACTAAGGCATAAACCGGTGGCACCTATAACGTGCTCGGAATGTCAAATGGATAACGTTAACATATTAAGTCTGTTATAGCTAATTTGAATATAGAATCTATTCGCGGATAGGGTTACCATATCAATAATGAATAGTGTTGTGAAACAAAGATGGCTATGTGAAAGAACACAGCTGGCTCTATCTGTGAGCGGGATTTATAGGAAGGGTTGATTAAGATTATTTTAAGAATAAACCTGCTAAATTAAGGAGTAAGTAAATATTGTAGTTGCAGTATTTAATTCCAAACGATTTCTTTTTATCACGCGTTCGTAATTCAAAACAGTGTTTTTTTTTATACTTAAATCTGTTATTCTCTTTATGCCCATCGACAACATAACATTTTGAATACAGAATAAATTTTATATACTATCGAACATCACCTTATTAAACGGTATTTTTAAATTATATTGCAAGTACACATCAGCTATAGCTGTTATGCGTTATATGCTTATCATCGATTAATGTTATTAGCTGGTTATTACCTTTTAATGACTGGTTATCGATCAGCGATTTCTTAATTGCATATTACTACGGGTTTGCGCTGCTACGTTAATGCTTAAAGCTTCGCCTCATCACTCTGGATATTAACACTTATGTTTATACATTAATGCGTTAACTTTTATGTATTTTTTCTCGTAATCGCTTAGTAATGAACTACACTAGAATAATTTACTTATGAGTATTTTATTTTCAATCTATATAATAATATAAAAAAATAAATTCATAAAGCAATCTTGCTTTTATACTTTTTTTTTACTACAACTTACTAAACAGCAAATAAAACTTGTCAGAAATAATTATTATGTAGATAGTTAAATTGAATGTAATAAATCGTAAGACGTATTGTAGAGACTTTTTTGTGTATAAATAACCCGTTCAGTTACTGAGTTATTAGGGAAATATTTTGGCTTATGGGCACGTGTTGGTTTCGTATTTCAACAACGTTCTAATTTTGAATTTGTGTTTCGCTTTTTCACGTGCGTGTCTCAAGAATAGGCTGAATTGCAGTGAGCTTTCGTATTTCTATGCAAAATAAGGTGTAAAAAAATATGTAATTTACCTCCCGCATTGCGCCGTGATATTTCCTACTCTTTTATTATCACTTGTTTATTCACTGTGTTTTGTAGCAATGTGTAAGTTTTATCTACGAATTAATTTATTCTTCAGGCTTTGATGTTTGCGGTAGGTAATAAAAGAACGGTGGGCTTGAACAAAAGCACGATTCCTATCTACGTTGAGTGATTGTAATTATTTTATAAAAACAAAGTAAAGGACAAAAAATATTACGTAGATTTTTACAAAAGAATTTAATATTGAGGGAGGCTGGGAATTTGGTTGTTTTGCTGGTTTCAGTCAAGTGCCTGTTCTAAATTCCTTATGAGGTAGATACGTAACGCAGAGAAGATATTGGAGGCTGTTATTTTAATATTACCTGTGGGGCAATCACGTAACCTTATCAAATCAGTTTCAATATTTTTGTAATATTTTTCAGTTGTCTGGTTTCCATTGCACATTTGGGATCAGATAACCGTGAGTAGTAAGAGAATGTTTTAGAATAATTTTTTTTATTTATTGAAGCTTCTGAGTCTTACATATAGCCTTGTCATAAAATTTTCTTTCAATTTCATTGAATTACATTCGTGTTCTTTTTTTTATTTCAGGGTTGCCAACATGGGATTATTACTGTGTCTTCAGTTACTTCTGGCGGTAATCGTGCCTGCGATAGCCGGTGAGTGTTTCGAATATTTTCCTTTCCCTATCGTAAAATACGAATGTTGCCAGACGCTGAACAATTTTCCTTTACGTTACGATTTCGCGAGATTTATTATTCTGTTGAATTTAAGGGATCTCGGTATTTCGAGTATTTTAAGGATTTTGTTTCTGTAGCAAAAATTAAACGATTTTCCTTGTAATTATTTTCCATTTTCAAACATCAGTAATGTATGATGAAATTCGATGGAGTTTGAATAAGTAGAAAAGAAAAGTACATTATTAGAAAAAAAAAAAACTAATCTCCACCTGTCTCAAAATGTAACATTCATTTAAGTTTTGAAAAATACTCTAAAATGTAGAGTCATTAGAGATTGGGTAATATTTTAAAGGTTTTTTATCTATACATATAGGTTAGGTATACCTAATACTTGTCCTGAACTCCTGATTGACTGACTGACTGACTGATTCATCAAAGTGATTCACGTTGAAATATGGAGGATGTGTTCCGTGTAAAATAATAATGTCTCCAATAGTAAGTTTTTAGTAGTTAAGTTTTTCGTAAATCCAATAGGGAAATAGGGCGACGGAAAGCTTTATTCAATATGCTTCCAAAGCAATAATTATAAAAATAAAAAACCAATAAAAGAAAAGCTAATGAAATATAAGTTAACCAAAAAATTGCATAATGTTCAAACATTATTTATGATCAATCATGATAAAGACTTAATTTCGGGTTAAACACGAGCTTTATTCACGAAAAAAAATACCACCATGTAAACTAACCAATGTAGCCATATTAATCGGCAACAAATAATTTTAATGTTTACTTTATGTAAATTATATTTTTATTATTTATTTACCTGTCGTTTGATAGATACAAGTACTAGTACACACGGCTACAGATCAAGCTACACATTTTTGTTGCAAAATAGCGCCTATTAAGGTGGAGGCTTCGGTTGGAGCGCGAAATTCAAATTTTATCACGTTTTTTGCAAATTGCAGCTCAGTTATAGGTCGTAAGTTATCAAAATGTTATTTGCGACAAGAATGGTAGTATATTTACTGATTAATAAAAAAAGAAATCATCAACATATTCCTCCGTATCTGTGGCCGTGTGTACATCAATAAAAAATAAGTTACACAATAATTCATAGCTGGAATACCTCATCTCATTTACCGTTGGGACACCGTAATATAAAACACGTAATTAGAAAGTGTAATACATTTAAATCTGATTACATTTAATCATCTAAATTAATCTTAACTACACACAATATCATGTTTAATTTTAATTCCTAACAAATGGTTGGGTCTTGCCTTGTACTCGCTTTAAAGCCGACGGGTTTTATTAAAGATCTCTGTCCATTGCGCGGTATCTTCCTTTTCGTTTAGAATTATTTGAATAGAAACGTCACTGGTTGATGTGTTAAATGGTAGAGGCGGTTGTTTTTTGTTCTCTATTTTGAAATTGGAACAACCGTGTTAGGGTAAGCTCCCGGATACGGCGCAGGTAGCTACGCCTACATTGACAAGGGTTTAGTGTTGGTAAATAGTCGAAATGTATGTTCGGATGTAGGGTTCTGCAGGTACTCGTACAATTTGTATTAGTCATTATGTTTTAGTTAGCTTTTAAATAAGAAATATGTATAAAATGTAACCTTCAAAAATATTAAAATTGGTAGGTAATTTATGCTATTCAGAAACTTTACACCGAGTTTTTTAAAAGACAAATACACCTTTTTTATTCAATATTTTTATGTGAGTAGGTAAAATTATCTAGTCTAGTCTATTTTATCTGAGGATCTGAGGTCACAGCAGATGGATTCGCTATTAACAAAAGGCCAACTAAGGTTATTACTTTTATTTACATATTTTGTTAGTTTATTATAAATATATATTTTTAGTAGATACCTTTATTGTTTGTTGTAATCTTTTTTAACCGATATCTAATCTTAGTGTAGCTCACATTATAGTTACACTTGTATATAATTTCACGGAACCCTAAAAAGTAATTCGGTTGCTTGTGTGTGTACAGAACAAATTTTACGCTTATTCGTCATTATGTGTCCAAGTATTTGTGTGAAGTCATTAGTCTGCCTACTCGAGTAAGATTTGTTACTTTTTTTTTATTTTGTATCCGTCAATCCCAGTCCTTTCTGATAACCATCGACCGATGCTTTTCCATAGAATAAGGTACCTATAGTGTGACTCTACAAAAAATATTGAGAAAAAAAGTAAAGCCGGGGCGGGTAGTTAGTATTCTATAAAACGCATCTACTAATGCCCAAAATAACTAGGTACCATCAACAAAGTTGAAGCATGATCAGTTTTAAGACCTTTTCGCTTGCAGCCAGTAATCATAGTTCGCCCTGTCCATTGTTGACAATAAAACGGCCTCTTGTAAAATCATTTGTCTAGACAATTTACTGACAATGACAATCTACTATTTTATGACAAGCGCATTGTCTGGTTATATTGTGTGAGACACAGGTAGCGGCTGTTCACTGCACACAAAATACACCCTTAAGGTGATCATGCTTCAACTTTGTCGATAGTACCTAGTATATATTTACCAATTTTACTCAAAGAACTTACTTCCTTACACATGTCACACTAAGGTTGGTTATTTATTAGCAGGATTAAGATCATTAGTATGACGTCATAAGTAGAGCTTTCACTACATTATGGAAAAGCTATTACGATGCTTTATATACCACAAGCGAGCCCTAAAGAGCTCAGACCAGCTTGAAGCTAGCTCGACATCCTTCCTACTTTCTTTACCATATTTTATGAAGAAGAATTCTAGAAACTGACTGACTTTGTACCTTTATATGTATTTTCAAGCAAATTCAAGTGAAATTTAAATAAAAAATCCGTTTTTTTTTTATTTTAACGAGATAGTAAGTCTTTTGAGCTTAATATTAGGTATATTACCTATCTACAAAAAACCGTGTCTATTGGTCCGGTAGATTAGCCATAGTTATAGTGATTGGCATTTAAAAAAAAACATAACATGATAAAAAGAAATGAGTGAGCATAGAATGAAATGGACGTGAGACATCGACGTAAAGATATAAAAAAAATGGTGTTGGAGGAGGATGGAGAGGATCAGCTGGCCTGAGAAGGTGACCAATGAGGCAATGTAACGGCTAAAACAGGGCTCTAATCGTTACGATGGGTTTTGACGGATTTCTTTGACAACTCCTTTTGTCTATTTGTCCTACAAAATATTAATTAAAAATTAAGTCAACATCATAAGAATTTGGAAAAATAAATCCTTTCAAGTGTAATTTTAATCTAAATGGGTCATTCTTGATATGAATGTTCATCAAATAGAACTGAATTTTACACCAAAATCAAGATAATCGTTTTTTTTAAACATGCCGAACAACGGCAAGTTTCCCATAAAAATATGTAATATATATGCAATATATCTAAACGTTTAATTAAACATGTCTCATTTACATTATCGATAGTTCGTCTTCATGCGAATATCTAGCTCAATATAAACATGTCGGCAATAAGGAACTTTTAATCAGTCGTCCGAGGAAAAACAGATTTTATCGCTTCATAAATATATGTTTAACGGCCCATGATCGCGGGTTTGGCTATTTCAACACTACTTATTGGCAATTTGTGTCTCAGAATTTATTTTAAGTGATTCTTATTATGACTGACAGACAACTCGTGAATATTTATAAATATGTATCCTACGAGTATGATGATGTTTAAGGAAGTAAAAATAAAGAATATTATATAATTTATATACTTATGTTTATTTTTGAAAATTAATACAACACCATAAAAATAATACTGTACTTAAGTGACGTCGTAAAGAGACGTAGGTAATTTGTGATGGATTTTCAACTAGAAGGTGGTAGCCAACCAGGCCCACGAAACCACGTCCTTCACCATACTTACCATCGACCGTCCATCCTAAAAAAGTCCCTAATAATTTGTTAACTTGAAAACTACAGTCGTTATAAACCTTCCTCTAAAATTACTCTATCTATTAAAAAAAAACCGCATCAAAATCCGTTGCGTAGTTTTAAAAATCTAAGCATACATAGGGACAGACAGACAGCGAGAAGCGACTTTGTTTTATACTATGTAGTGATATGTCGATGTTAAAATAACAACATGATTATATCTTTTCCCTATCGCTTAGGGATTTGATCAAATATCTGTTTTTATCATATCCCTGTGACATATACAGTATACAATATTCAAGTGATTTGGATAAACAAAATAAAAAAAAAAAAATAATCATAAGAAACTCACTAGAAAATTGGTGATAATTTCCAAACGGATGAGCTGATTTTCTTGAAACATAGCTAAGAACATTCTCGATTATACACCTTAAAAAAAAAAAAACTAAATTGAAATTGTCCAACGTTCAGGAGCTACGATGCCACAGACAGACACACACACAGACACGTCAAACTTATAACACTCTTACGTTTTTGCGTCGGAGGTTAAAAAGGACCATAGGCCTTTTTTTTTTCTGACGGTACTAAAAGGAAATTTTTTATGAAACAGTTTTTTCCAAATCTCTTTGCAATAAAGAATGCAGAGAGACATTCAGACACAGAAACCTTAATTTAGAATCATCATTTCTCACTATAGGATGACTCCGCTATAATAGCTATCTGTGTGCCAAATTTCAGCCCGATCCGTACAGTGGTTTGAGCTGCGTGCGTTGATAGATCAGTCAGTCAGACACATTTTCTTTTCTATATGTATGTTTAGATTCCCACAAATTCTTTCCATTCATATTCCGTCACTTGGCAATAGCATAAAACGATTTCAATTCTTCA
This sequence comes from Tethea ocularis, assembly GCA_963555595.1. Taxonomy (NCBI): domain Eukaryota; kingdom Metazoa; phylum Arthropoda; class Insecta; order Lepidoptera; family Drepanidae; genus Tethea; species Tethea ocularis. The sequence goes on along the minus strand of OY741972.1, from coordinate 2,930,383 downwards.
TAAACCTACGGTCATTGACTGACGGGACTGAAATCTCATAAATTGGAACCCAACAACAAAGAGAAATAAAGTGCAACATCTCAATCACCCTCGCTTCAATAAAATAAAACTTTACGCATACCATGTACGGTCAAAACTCGTTCGGCATGCCATGCACATGTAACTTTATTATTGTAAAGAGGATGCGTCATCCGAGATCGAAATGTGTGGGTAACAAGGTATCAAGGACATCAGGATTTGTTTTTTTTTTTATTGTTTCGGTCAGCCTTTTGGTATGCAAATAAAAAAGTGGTCATAATTATGTTTCTTTTGTGCTATGCGTCTCGTTCGAGTGTTCAATTACTAATCAATGTAAACTTGTCTATTGCAATCAAGATTCTGATTGAAAGCATAGAATCTAATTTAAGAGACTGCTTTTTTATTTATAAACGGTAAGTAAGATTATATCAAAAAGAGCGATTGTCGTTTACCTTGCAAATATTACAGCTGGCAACAGAACCAGACTAAGAAGTTAAATCCCCGGCTGTTTAATAAATTTTAGTAATCTTCAAGAGTCCACAGCTATTAATTAAAGGTTTACAAAGCGATTCAATAAATATTAACATTCAAGATATGAAACAAAGATATACTTCTCAAATATTTGCGTTTGTATTTTAGTCAAAAACTCATGCTATAATAACTTTCTGACAATAGTATTTAGGTCATATCACAGTGAAATTCTAAAATTAAGAACTAACTACATTTTTAGTAGTCTAGACTGGATTATTTCTTTCCTTGAACTAAATTGTTGCAACGTATTGAATCTTGTATTGACATTATTTATTCATTTAAACTTTATCTAAAAATAGATTATGCACTTGAAGATGTTTACTGACTAACGATGAGTAAACGTGACAATAACATTATTAGTTTCATATACCTTAGTATCTTTGTTGTTCCATATAAACTTTTTTTTTTTTTTTTTTCTATTTATAGGCCTGTGTTTGACCACAATCTCACCGTGGTCAGTAATGATGTGGCCGATGATAGTAAGCACACAAAGCCTAGAAAGGTTCTGGCTCTCAAGTGCAGCTGTCGGAACACACCGAAAGGTGCTTGTTCCTTAATTTTTTAAACCTGAAGTTTAATTACTTTTACTTCTATAGAAATCGAAACTTTAGCATGAGTTGTATCAACATAGTCGTATCCGTTGTGGACATATCAAATAAATGTTAACAATGGCATAAATGGTTGTTTCATAAGTTGTTAGTTCTTTTCTCCAGTAATCCGACCGCCCCCAATTAGTGTAACTTGTACTATGACCCCTCTCTCCTCGGTAACGCCCTGAGCTGATGTTCTACACAGGAGGTGCCCTCAGGCGTGGTTACCTAAACCACAGTAGAATTACATCTTTATACTATGCCTAAACTATACCCGGTTGAGAGCCATCTGCGCTGGCCGATAGGTGCACGGTAAAAAACGATTTCTTCAAATAAAGGAAAATGCCTTATGCCAAGAAAATATTAATTCATATATATTCAAACGCTTCATTTCTCTTAAATTCAGTATTCGGTGTTCTTAAAAATATAACCTTGTGTTAAACTGATATACGTTTAATCCAAAGGAATACGAACTATTTATTTTAATAAAATATTATTTTATTTTAAGAAATCGAGTTTTCTTCACTGAAGCCTTTGTATTGTTTTTGAATTTAAATAATAGAGTTCACTTAATTTAAGACAACAGTTTGTCTTGGATTTAAGACAATCGTTTGTTTAGATCAAGATATTTTCTATTTTATTATAAAACAGACATGTTCCTGATTGAAATTATTTGATTTTTGACTAAGAATCGAGTTGTCTTCGATATAGAATAGTAGATGCTTAGTTCAAGGTAATTATCGTATTACGAAGAAAAAACAAACACTTTGAACTAAAGGGTTCAAAATATTAAATCTTTTGAGTAAAAATTTAAGAAAATTTGATCCAAATTATTAGTATCATTGATGGTAAAATTGATGGTATTTTGGATCAAAGTAGTAAACTATTTTAATTTAATGCATCGATAACTTCATTTAATACTAAAATAGTTTGGCTTTTTTGAATGGAAGCCAGGATTGTCTGTATGGAAGAGTTTGGTTCGTTTCAATAAAAACCACGACATTTTAAATTTGAGAATCATTATTTATTGAATACACCATAAATAATAACTACAACCTACACATGCCATTATTATTATTTAAAGATTTTAAATACTTGGGTGTAAGTGGCATCGAGCATCTAACGAAAACTGAAAACATGGATCCTTTATGGCATTTTGGACTTTTCAGCGTTAAAATTGTATGTCGGACTTTTAAAAATAATTACGCCTGTTTTGTAAGTTAGTTATTAAAACTGCAACCAAAGACGTACAATAAAAAAAAAACAACCACGCAATATTTTAACGCTAAGAGGTCCAAAATAACGTACAAAATCATGAGTTAATTTCAGTTTTCATTATTGACCCAAGTATTTAAATCTTTAAATAATAATAATGACATTTGTAGTGTGTAGTCGTACTCAAAAAAATAAAATTAATATGTACAGAATAAAATTACAATGCTCAAGATAATTTTGACTATACAAGGTTGAAAACTTAGACTTAGCCAAAATAAATTATATATCTACCTACATAAAACATATTCAAGTAATTACATTTTGTTTGCAAATATTTACTTTAAAAAAAAATTATGAACGATAACAAAACCGATCTCCTTGCAAAATGCAAAACTCGCGTTTAATTTTTTTTTTCTTTTTTTATAAGCAAAGTAGTGAAATAATGGGATACATCCTGCCTTGCTAACAATATTGAGCAGGGGGTAGCTTTCTATTTTGCAATATCTTCCTCCCAGGGTTATTTTCTTTTAGCCAATCAAGGTCTTCCTGTTTTCCTTCTGCAGTAGTTCTAGTTGAAAAGAAAAGAAAAAATGAAATTAAAAAAATAAGAAGGTATTATGGTTTATTATTTATAGTTACTCTGTAATGTATATAAGATAGATATTGTAGTTTAATTTTAAATTAATATTTCATATATGTTATAATAGTTGTTATGTTTCAATTGTATCTATACCTACATATAAATAATTCTTAGAATATTAAGTAAAAATAATTTAGTATATCCAGTTAACTGGTTTCCATGGTAAAGACTCTACTGTTTGTGAACAGATAGCCATGTGTTATAATATCCCAAGATATTATTAAATTTCAACAAAATAATCTTGGTTGGTTTAGGTACCTACCATTCACTGTACCATTCCTTTTGCTATGATAGATTTGCCCACTATCACCAGGTATGACTTTTTTTATTAGTTGGGTGAAGTAGGTACTAATTGCGGACTCTTGAGTGGAGAGTATTAATTATTATCATTCCAGATATAAAAGTATAATCTTCATATGTCAAACACCTGAAAAAAAAAATAGTTAGCTCTCATTACCTTTACTATTTCTTTAATAATAAATGTACTATTATATTGTACTAGCTATACCTATACATCTTATGAATTTACGAAGTGAAGAGTATAGTTTAGCGGATGCCTTCATCTGTATGCCAAATTTCAGCTCGAGGTTTGAACTGTGTATTGATAGATCAGTCAGTCAGTCACCTTTTCCTTTTATATATTTAGTGTGTACTATCTATCATACACATACACCTACAATAAAATGGGATATAATAACTAAAATGAATAACTGTATAAATTGTAAATGCTTACTTGTAACCAGATGTTATTTAAGCAGTTTCTGCGTTTGGTTATATAAATAATCCATTACTGCTATAGAATAGTAAAATGCTTTTTCCACATGGTGAAGTCTCTAGATGAGTTTGAAGTCAAAGTCTTGGAATGAAGACATCAGACAAGCTTGTGTTGAACATCTAACTAATTATGCATTTCCTCCTCCTCCACTGTAGCCTGAAAATAAAAAATAATTAGGTAGGTATCTTGCTAATATCCAGTGGTTTACCTAAGTAGTATCCAGTTGTTTATTCAATTTAAATCAATTTCAAAGGATATTGGGCATAAAACTAATGATCAGATTTAGAAAAATATTAAGTTTTATATTTACCAGTCTATCTTCAAGTCAATATGCACACCCAGCAATGGTCTGAGTTCTTTCAAATTGTCTTCCATGAGAGAACCTATGTGGTTCGTCTGAATCCAATTTACTGTAAGTTTAAACCAATAGTTAGGATTTAAATAAATCTCACACATATCTTCTGCCGCCACTATGGTCATAAACAGCTTTAAGTACCTAAAGTAGGTACTTATTTGTTAATTAGATAAATATTTATTAGTTGCCTCCCTCTAGGTACCCTCGGCACTATAATATAGAAGTGAGTTAGCCAGACATTAGTATTAACCAGTTAAAGATAGTAACAGTAGGTAAATATCCTTATACTACTTATACACGCAAAAATCTAAAAAACACACTTACTTAAAATGCCCCATGGCATCCAGTTCCTGGAATTATTTTGTACTTCAGGCACCAGGGACGGCCGTCCCTGATGAGAACCAAGATAGCTCTAACTTCAGCTGGCATTTACCAGGTTTTGAGTAATTTCTCCATTAATGTACAACACACTCACCAAGACTTATGAAAGTAAAACAAATTTTAAAAAACCAAAACTTTGGTTTCGGAACTCGATGGACGCGCATGTGTCACCGGTGCGGTGCGACAGTAAATACGGTGATGGCGGCCGGCATGAGATATTTACAACGATCTATGAGAATTGTTTTATCTTCATGTAAACAATTTAAAGTTGATTAAAAAGAGAACACTCTTATTATAAAATTATGCAGCTTCATATTCATCTGATTTTTTGGAAATTTTGCTTAAAGATAATTGTTTCGTAATAAATATATCTTCAATTTGGATACAAACTTGTTGTATATTTTGTCAAGACTACTATCTAATATTGAATTGATAACATATTGTCACAGAAAAAGATTTCTTTTATTTCTAATGATACAAGCTCACTTTTGAGTATAGACGATTAAATATCTCATGTGGATTACAAAGACTGATCAAAACAAGAGTTTTCGATGTCTTAAATGGAATGTAAACTAATTTCATCAGAACAAAAAACCTGGGTTCTTGACCTAAGATACATAATTTTAATGTAAATAAATTTTTTCTCCTTCAGTTTAGAGAATCATTTTTTTTAAGTAAGAATCAAATTTCGATTGAAAACAAAACCCTCTTAGAATCAGTTGATATTTTTAAGAATATTTATGGTCTTGGCGCAAATAAGTCGCAAAATCTTTTTTTTCCGTGTGCGCGTAAAGGCACTAAAAAAAATCCTTTCTCTCTGTCATTCTTTTTTATGTTCCATAAAACATTGTGATTAACTACACTATTTATGTTGTAACTTGGTGCAGGTGTAAATAGTGTAATAATACCATATGTCAAGTCAAAATTTATCAAACGAATTTAAAGACATCTTTTAAAGCCACTTAGGCTGGGCCAGAAATGAGCTAAGCTACTTTATTGCACCTCTTTTTGTTTATTTAACACCTCGCAGTTTCAACTCGCGTTCCTGAGGGATAGAAAGTAGTCTATATGTCAATCCAGTGTGTCAGCTACCTCCATCCTTACCTCATTACCGCAAAATTGGTCCAACCGTTTGAGCGTGAAAGAAGTAATAAACATACTCAAAACTTTCGCCTTTATAATATTAGGTAGGATTAATAGGATAGGATGTAAATGCATGCGAAGTTGTTCACAACGGCTGATAACTAAACATTGTTAAATAAATAATTAAACTATTTGTTCCAGAAATCGAAATGAAGTTCATTAAGTACCCAGAGTCAGTGACAGCGCCTGAAGGAGACACAGTTACCTTCGAGTGCGCAGTAAACGTGCCAGGAGAGCGGCTGGTCTGGCGCTGGAAGCCAGCGGACAGGCCTGATGTCGACTGGAAGGATATAAAGGAGACGAAGAACAGCGAATCCACTGAAGTCTCCGCTAAATTAGTGGTGGAGATAAAGAAAGATACGCATATAGCTTTGTATCAGGTAAATATCGAAATAGGTAGGTATATCTTTTATAACTGATTTTAAAAAAAGGAGGTTCTGAATTCCGTTGAATGTTTTTTTTATGATTGTTTACGCATCACTTTTGTTTATTGAACTGATTTACCTCAATTGACTCATAATTAAAAAAGTGCAAAGAAAATCTCTTTCACTAATAGGAAGCTACATCCCCAAAGGTACGTTTTTATCTCGGGAACGCGAGTGAAACCCCGGGGAACTGCTAGTTAATTAAAAGGCCTATACATATTAAAAACGTACATATATCCTGTCACCTAAGAACGGTCACGAAGAGTCTCTTTTACGTAAAAACTAACGTAATTTGGATGATACTTGGCACATAAATAGTACAGATCCTGGAATAACATATAAGCTTCTTTTTATGCCGGGAAAACATAAGATCCTTCAAGAACGCGGGTGAAACCGCGGGGCGAAAGCTAGTTATCGAATAACACAATGTGTTGTTTCAGTGTGTAGTGTGGTACGGCTCAGTAAGTCTGGTCTCCGTGCCGGCTCGACTGACCATCGCGAGGATGGACCTCAGTAAGAACACTCCAGAGAAGCGGGTCATCACTGCACCCCTATACAATACTGTGGTGCTGCACTGTAAGGAGCCTCTGTCGGAACCACCAGCAGTCCTTACGTGGTGGAAAGACGATGGAAAAGTAAGTTTCTGTAACATTCAGGCTGTGGATTGAGCGTGTGCGTTAAAAGTGGAAAAGTTGAATTTCATGATTCGAGTTTTGTATATAGGTAATTAGTGTGTAGCTTCTTGTAAATGTGTATGCTAATTTAAAAGTTGTGCGTCCAGTAATTTTCGAGTTATTCGCCAAAACCTAATTCCGCTGCAGCGGCACATGGACTTAAAAAATGTATATGTTAATGTAAATGTGTATGTTAAAATGAAATTTCAATTTAAATCATTGGCAGACTCCAAAGATATTCAAGCAACCCGTCGTGGTTTCTTTTTATACAACAAAGTCGGCAAATAAGTCGAGCTGCTCTTCGAGCGAAAAATCGCTATGCTCAACCTCTCTTAAAAAAGTTTTTTCCAAGGGATTAAAGAAGGGTGTGAAGAGATTTCTGCAGGGTCAGCGAAGCGCGAGTGTTCCTTTCCTCTATTAATAGGCTACGGTAACCTCTTGCCTTACCTACGTCGTAGTTGGGACATATTCTTGTTTGTTAACTAATTAGTATAAAAAATGCCGGTAAAAATAAGGAATTCTGTTCGGTTCTCTTATTAAGATTTCGTTATTATAATAAATTACCTTCAAATATTTTGCCTATGGCTTTGTTCCATAGTAAACGGGGTATATGAATTGCTAGTTTAATAATGAATGTAATATTGCTAGATTGAAACAATATTCCTCTAAGAAAATATTTCTTGTCTGGAATTTACTAATATGTGTGTCGACATTCTGAATTATTAACCGTTATTGCTGCTAGATATATAACAAGTTATATCTACATAATATTCCGGATGTAATTGAAATCGTAACGAAAACTGATACCATAGATTCAGTACATGATTCTGGACCAATTAGCGTTAGTTAGAATTTTGCGTAAGATTTTTAATTAATATAATAAGGCGATGATAGCTCAGTGGTAGTGACGTCGGATGCCGCGACGAAGGTCGTGGGTTCGAATCCTACAATGAGCTTGAGCTTTCGGTGAAGGAAAACATCGTGAGGAAACCATAGCACGGTGGTAGGGTACTTTGTAGTACCCGCCTGGCTGGCTACCACCCTCAAGTTGAAAATTTGTCGCCAAGCACCTAGCGGTGTGTTCCGGCAATTGCACTTGAAAGCCAGTTTGTCTTCTCGGCATTGTAACAGGTCAGCAACACATTGGCAATATCTCTGGTATTGCAAATGGCAATAGGCGACGGTAACCACTTACCATCAGGTGGGCCGTATGCTTGCTTGCTACCTTAGTAGTATAAAAAAAAATATACCTATATATAATGTTTTTCTTCAAGCGCAATGTAAAATTTACAATGACTGTCCGATCAACTTTTAAATTTATGAGCAAGTTCACCAAGTGTTTATCGTAGTGGTATTTGTGAGATATCGGAAATTTTGTGCTTTGAAAAAAGTATACCCACAGAAGTAATACCCCACATAGGTTAGAAGTAAAGTTTTGTAGAAAATTATTTCTAATATTTGATTGTGTTGTTTGTCATCAAAAATCATAATTATTAATAAAAAAAAACTACTAATAGTACATATTTATTTAATTTTAGATGTAAAACCAACAGCTTTAGAATAATAAATAAATGAGAAATATAAATTTGGAAGCTAATTACGTGAATTCTATCTATATCTATATGTATGCTCTGAACATTTTAGGTAACACAAATTTTAGGTACCTACTTTATTAGGTCCTCAGGCGTTTCTACCCACACGTACAAACTGACATAGCAGTCGTAATAAGCGTCTTGTACCAACATTAAATAACTAATTAAATAACTCGCATCAAAGGCAGTCAACTGTATTTTTTGTTCCAGAAATCAAGGAAGATTCTTGATACTCCTCACGGGGTTCTTGTGATACATAATGCGACGCTATCAGATAGTGGCACGTATGGTTGTAAAGCCACCAATGAAATCAGCGGACAGGCTCTCGATTTACCTGAGAGGATACATTTGAAGATCCAGCAAGAAGGAAGTGGCGGAGTCAGGTGAGTGAGAACAGACTGTGTAGTTACTACCGGCCAAGTGCGAGTGAACATATCGCACAGAGAGTTCCATACAATGATTTTAAAATAAACGTTATTCAGCAAAATTTACATTGATAGGAGGAGCATGAATCTTGATAGTAATTTTGTTATTCAGCAAAATATTATTGGTGCCCATTATGTTACTTAGAAACTATACTAATAATAATTAGTCACGTCACCTTTCTTTCTTATAAATACTATTATTGAGAAAAGATATAACTTATTTAATGCTGTCAAATTAGTCCATGCTATCGTAATTTACAGGTCGTAAATAGTCGTGATCAATAAAGGTTGCGATTAAATACACGTTGAAATAAGCAATCGGAATATTTTGACAGGACTACAATTTCTGAGATATAATTGTTTAGTTTGTAAATAACAGAATCGGGGCCATTGGTTCATTTTTGGGACCAGATTTTGAAAATATATAGAGTACTAGCTGTTCCTCGCGGTTTCACTCGCGTTCCCTGGATAAAAAGTAGCCTATAACCTTCGGGGATGTAGTTTCCTATTAGTGAACGAATTTTTCAAATCGGTTCAGTAGTTTCGGAGCCTATTCAATGCAAATAAACAAACAATCAAATCTTTCCTCTTTATAATATTAATATTATTAAGTATAGAATTACAGATGAACATTTCAAGACTGTTATGAAAGAGTAAGGCAACCAAGCAAGGTTTAGGAATTAGACTAAGCCTGAGACAGTCAGACGAAAGGACGGACACTAGCGGTAACAATAGGGTTGACAATCTAATTAAACTTTAACTAAAAACTGACCCCGAAGTAGTTTTGCACTAAAAAGTATAAACTAACGACTCTCTCATCTGACTGTGTAATGAGGAGGAGTAATGACTGTTTGTTTTGAAGTCCGAAAAAGCCAACCAAAAGTTTTGGTAGAATTTGAGTTATTCCATGAAACACGAGCTGTCTTTTTTTGACTATAAACAACAGTGCCTAGGTCACTCAGATTATACCTCTTACATAATTTGACGTATTATTTATTTCCATAAGGAGACATTGTGCGTAGTTTTTTCAGTATTAAGTTTCTATTATATTGTCATTCTTACTTTATATGATTGCTTATGTATATGGAGTGAAAGCCTCCCCTTCAAAATAACAAGGCCAGAATCATATTACTTATTTAATGCGCATATTACACCCTTAATGTAAATTGCGCGTTAACATTTTAGTATAATATCCAGGTCTTTAATTCTCCGTGTTCGCTTTTATAATATACTGGTTGCGATCCTCATTGAACGAGCTATCTTGGGTAGGATTTGTTGGACATAATATAAAAATAATAAAACTGCTGGGCAAATTGGAGCTTACTTAGCCGGCGCGCGGCGGGCTCGTCTCGTCTCAACAACTACTGGAAGCCGGCTAACTAAGTGGTCCAACAAGTTTTCACCATAGACCTAGTATAGTCTTCTTCTTTCTGCAATATTCCTTGCATCTTGTCCGTGGTAGTGCATATTTAGATAGTATTCGCTAGCAAGATGTACGCGCACAAAGCCTAGTAAGGAGGCTGGCTCTCAAGTGCAGTTGTCGGAACACACCGAAAGGTGCATGGCGAATTGGCGACAGATTTTCAACTTGAGGGTAGACTATAAGGCGGGTACTAAAAGTATACAAATCCTACCACTGCTATGGTTTCCCTTTCACCAAAAGTTCAAGCTCATTGTAGGATTCAAACCCGCGACATTCGTCTCGGCATTCGACAAGACTACCACTGAGCTATCATCACCTATATCAAAATACGAAATGAAATATTTCCATCAGGTTCCTAGAAACAGAGGAGTACGTAGGCACAAAGGAGGGTGATGGTACACTGAGGCTGTCGGTGAAGCCGGGCGGGACGCTACGCGTGTGGTGCGGCGCGGTGAGCACGCCGCCGCCGCGCCTCGCCTGGACGCGCGAGGGCAAGCCGCCGCTGCCCAGGAGACACGACCACATGCTGCTGCTCACCTCCTTCACACAAGATGATGAGGTCGGTGCTTCTACTATCGCAATAGGATATTTGATAACATAATCAAATCAGCCACATTTTATTAAATTGATTTAATTTACTTCCAATCAGACTAAGTGTTCCTTTGCTGGGTTGCCATCTGTCCGGGTTTCGACGGATTTGTCCTTTTCCATTTAGAGGGCCTCCAGGGAGCGTCCGGGCAGGGTTTCATTTGTAGTCCTGGTTAGCAGATTTTAGAGATGGCAACCCTATCCTTAACTCAACTTCATCAAGTCCTAATCCACAAGTAAAATACTATAAGCTCTACGATAATACCAAAAACAATTTGTGACGAGTGAGATAATTCCTCCTTAGGGTATATACTCGTGCTCGGCCAACGGCATCCGTCGGTCGTGGAAGGTGGTAGCCCTGCAGCCCCCACAGTGGGAAGGTTCCTCGGGCAACGCGAACGCGAGCGAGGGAGACGAGGCTCACGTCTCATGTGGCACCTCCAGTGGCCAGCCCCCGCCCACTGTACACTGGGTGCTCAATGCTGAGCTTGTTAAGCCGGGCAAAGGAATTAAGGCTAACAGTGAGTAACCAACTTATTCCGAGTGTATTCCGAACCGGTGGTAAAGTCAATTGTAATTTTCGACGTTCATGAAAGTCTTATCAATGCCAAAACTGAAAAAATGATTTTTGAGTTTATGTTTAATATTATTTATTACTAACGAGATACCTCATACCCTTGCGCAACTAGTGTCTGTTGACATCGGTCTAATTGATAATTAAGACGCTATAAGGAACCCTTATAGCGTCTTGTCGCACCTCCGGAACTTATCTGGATAGTAATAGACGGGTCGGACTGTCAGGAACGGAACGCCGCGCGATCTTAAAGTACTGGGGTACACTCCGGTGGTAAGACCTACAGCAGATGGTATTTTTTTTTTGTCAGAAGGTTGACAATCAGGCAGGCGGTCCACCTGATGGTAAGTGAAAACCATCGCCTATCGCCATTTGCAATGCAATACCAGAGGTTTTGCCAATGTGATGCCGACCTGTTACAATATCGAGAAGGCAACTGGCTCTCAAGTGCAATTGCCGGAACACACCTGTAGGTGCTTGGCGACAAATTTGCAACTTGAGGGTGGTAGCCAGCCAGACGGATACTACAAAGTATCACCGTGCTATGGTTTCCGCACGACGTTTTCGTTTTAGCGTATTACTATTATAAATGCAAATGTGACTGTTTGTTACCTCTTCTATAACTTTCTATGTCTTTCTCATCGTTATGTTCTCTCTCCAGACTCAGATCTAACCATCGAGCGTGCAGAGAAGCGCCACGCCGGAATCGTGCAGTGCTTCGCGTGCAACCCGCTCGGCTGTGTGTATGATGCTGCCATACTCACTGTCGTTCCTCTGCAGATATCTGATCAGGTCAGAGATACTTACTAATAATAAAGCTGAAGAGTTTGTTTGAACGCGCTAATCTCCGGAGTTACTGGTCCGATTTGAAAAGGTGGGGGCCGTATGCTTGTTTGCTGCCTTAGTAATATAAAAAATATTTTACTAATGAGAAGCTACATTATCCCCAAAAGTTATAGGCTACTTTTTATGCCGGGAACGCGAGTGAAACCGCGGGGAACAGCTAGTAAATTATCACTGGATTTGGTCTACTTACATACCGGGTGATTGCAAAATCACTCTGTATAAATAATAAGAAATATTGAGGCATAACATAGGTACATTATGTGCTCCCTTTTTAGGAATTTTCAGGTATTAAAAAATGTTAGGTTACCGAGTTTCTTGTCGGTTCTCAGTAGATGGGTGACCTTGAACCTGAACTTGACTTAAATTCTCAATTTTTTTTTTTTACGAGTGAAAACAAAATATACAATTACCTAAACATGATATAACTTACAAATTCGTTCCACGAAAGACTTTGTCTCATGGGACGAAAAGCATAATCATTTTTATTTACAAAAAATTGTGCCGTATCTCAAATTCTCAATTCACTTGAAAGTAACGCTTTAAATTCATTGGAAAACTAAGGTTTGTATAACCGCTGTAATTGTATCTCTTATATCTCTAGTTCATTTATTTTATGATAATTTTTGTTGAATAAACTTAAAAATATTTATGTTATGTCAACTAGGCCGACACAGAATATTCGTCAAAATATCACTGTTCACATTAGTGATATTACTTTTACTCGGTATAGTATGACACAAATTAGATGAAGCATCGGGAAAATTCGTAAAATCGATCGTTCCCGAAAAGAGTGCGCCTACAACATTACTCATGTGTTAAAAAATGATCGGCGAAAATTATCTTTTTGAACGTTGAATGGCGCGATAATGGAGCCGATTCTGTTGTTCACGAACTTACTAATATTAGACAAGTCACCTCTCTTTCATGTTAACCTTATTGAAAAAAGATAGAACATTTTTAATGCTGTCAGTTTTATCCATGCCATCGTAATGTACGGGTAAATAGTCGTCACCAATAAAGATCGCGCTTAAATTGACGTTGAAATATGTGACCGGACTGAACTGACAGGACTGAAATATCTTACATCCCTTTCTTATATTTACTATTAGAAAGAGATATAGTGAGATTAAATTTATTTAGTTCGTAAACAACAGAATCGGCACATTAGTTATGTAAATTAGAAGTGGACAAAAACGATTTGCCGATGCTACATCAAAATTGTGTCATACTGTACCTATATAAAAAATTTAACAGTTTAATTCTTATAGGAATACTCGATAGAAGTACCGAAGACAATGCAAATATCATCACAACCTAAAAGGCATAACAGAAAAAATCCAAGGAAACATAAAGGTGAGTCAATAATGTTTACAATGGAAAATAAAATACTATTTGGAAAATCGTAATATCAATAATGCCTATTTAATTCAACACGAATGGATTTATCATAATATTTGCAATTTAGATAAATATGTACATACTTCAATGGTTTGAAATCAATTTAATGTTTGATCAAACAAAATAATTAGAAATAACCACATAGACTATTGTTTGTTGTTAGTACATTGCAAGAAAGATACATGAAAATTATTTGTCATCACTATGTATGTATAGGCCTGTGAAACGTAGTGATTATAATCTCTTTGGACCTGTGCTTGACCACAATCTCATCATAGTAATGATGTGATGTAGCCGAAAGATAGTAAGTCCGTAAAGCCTAATGGATCTGAAGTGTATATCTTGTAGTAGTTAGTAGCTTTCGGATTTTCAACATGAGTAAGTTTTATAGACAACTAAATTTGCTATCTTGTCTCATCACTAAGTTTTGTTGTGGCTTGGCGTTTTCACCAGAGGTATTTTTTCTATACATTTCTAGTTTTATATTAATTAGAAATTGAGGAAACCCCTGGATGCGGGTAGCGCAAAACCGGTAATTGTGGAAATCTTTTGGGAAGGCCTTTGTCCAGCAGTGGACGTCTTTTGGCTGACATATGAAATACAACGTACCATCAACAAAGTTGAAGCATGATCAGTTTTGAGACCTTTTCGCTTTCATCCAGTAATCATAGTTTACCCAGTCCATTATTGACAATAAAACGGTCTATTGTAAAATTTTTTGTTTAGACTATTTACTGACAATGACAATCTACTATTTTATGACAGGCGCATTGTCTGGTTATATTGTGTGAGACACAGGGAGCGGCTGATCACTGCACGCAAAATACACCCTAAAGGTATTCATGCTTCAACTTTGTCGATAGTACGTTACTACTACGTACCTAATGGAAGTGCTCAGGCTCTTATTGATACGTAATTTATACGCATTATTCTTTCTAAAATACCCTTCCAATATCATACGATAGAGTTTTTTTCTATCATCCTACCGAATATGACGTAACATTTTATATGTACAACATAACTTTGTATGATCAAACTGAGTGTGAATTCATAAAACTTAGAAGTACAGTGACTTAGATATGAAAGGAAAAGCAATATTTTCTCCAAAGACTTTATATTTTATGGCTTTTGTCATCAGTTTTCTCGTTTGAACATAGTTTCGTGCTCGGCAACGGAACGAGAACTTTATAACTAATATGATATAAAAGTTAAAATTCTTTGCCGGTTTATATAAACTGATTCTTAGGTTATTTTGTTCTTCAGGTATTTATTTAACCATGTATGAAAATTGAAAATTCTACTAAAAGCTTGTTAATATACCTACTGAATAAGGCTCGGTAGAATTTGATGAATGCGTGTGAATCCACTAGAAAGTTGCTGTTATCGTCGATATAAGTTTTTTACGACTTATCGATGATCATTTGCAGATTTATTTAAAATGTATGTCCATACCACAATTGAAAGTTTCCAAACTGAATATATACAATAATAGTAGTTTATGATACTGTTGCATAATAGGGGTTATTAAATACGAGTGTGAGTTTAAGTACCGAGCCGTAGGCGAGGTTCTTAATAGTATCACACGAGTTTTTAATACCTAATTATGTGCAGTATCATACAGTACTTACAGTACAGTACTCATACAATAATCATATACCTAATCAAATCCGTGTTGCCAACTCCCTAAAATTCTTACCTCTAAATTTCAAGTCAACAAATTTGTCACATTGTTGTCATCGTCAAATTGAATTGATACTGATTCATTATACTATTGATAGGTCCAAAGTGTACTTTAATAGAAAAAAAGTTATTTTATAGCATTATCTTGGGAACACAACTGTACTATAATGAATCATTATACACGGGTGTGCCTAAAGTGGGTCATTAAAGTACTGATTTTGATTTCATAATAAGAACATTACGATATGAGAGTAGATAAAATAATAAATAATATGTGTGTTGTTACAGCTGTGATGATACCACCGTCTCGTCCAAACGTGACTCGTTTGTCTGATGAGAAGGTTATGGTCACTTGGTCCAATGCCAACCATGGTCTGCCTATACAATTCTTTAAGGTAAATCTCTATATTATAACATGTTTTACTTAGTTTATTATTTGTTTGGTAGGTTTACTTACAATTCAATAAGTGTTGCCATCATATATTTATTGTTCTACTATACTACATACATGGTATATCTATACTACTGCTGAATTTAGTTACTTATTCTTCATTCTTACTTGAAGCCAAGCATATTTTTACTACGTATAGGCTTGTCTTTGACAACAATTTCATCGTAGTCAGTGATGTGGCCGATGGTGGTAAGTACACAAAGACTAGACGGGAACTGGCTCTCAAGTACAGCTGTCGGAACACACTGAATGGTGCTCGGCGATAGATTTTCAACATGAGGGTGGTAACCAGCCAGGCGGGTACTGCAAAGTACCCTACCGCAGTAGGTACCATGTTATCCTTCACTGAAAGCTCAAAATCACTGTAGGATTCGACGCGACTTACGTCTCAGCATTCGACATCACTACCACTAAGTTATCATCGCCTTAGATTCCTATTATAAAGAAAAACTGACTCAGATATCTCAATAATTTGATGCAAATCCGTATGTAGGTACAGTACAGAGAAGTGTCAAACACGAGCAACGTGCAGTGGAACACAGCCAACCAGGACATCCCGGCCTACATACATTCCTACGAAATCGACGGCCTCATACCCGACAAATACTACAAGTGAGTTTAAATAAACGTTCACTTGTTATATGTTACTTGCACTTGTGCTGTGTCGAAGTAATGGACGCGCAGCACTTTGCGACAATTATTAATGTTTTGTTCGTAATAGTAGGAGATTTATAACATAGTATATACCATATATATAGCGTATAGTACCATAGTTGATACGCCGTGTAGAGTTAAACTACTTTTTGTAATACGATTTATTTTAGACCATGGTTTAATTCAAGTTTAAACCAGGTATTTAGACCACGTTTTGTAATAAGACCGTTACAGTTTAGGCTCTACCTACCCACCTACCTACGAAATACACTTTAAATTGATATAGCTCCGGTAAAAATCTCAATAGAAAGTCTCTTATTAAAAGTAGGTATATATAACCTTTGAAATTGAAAATTACAGATAATTATTAGTCTTGATGACAGGAAACAGATTTCAATTATCTTTACCTCTTTTATAGCAATTATCAATGTCACAAAATGTGTGGACATGGGAACTTAAAATAAATAAAATTATTTTTTCAAATTTTCAGCAGATTTTATGCAATTTATTTATTTATTTAAAATAGGTACATCAATAAATTAGGTCATAATGTAGTAACAATAGTTCTGATACATGCAATTCATCAGATCCAATCCAATCGTCGAACCCTATGGACAAGCTGTGATCATCTTCAACCAGCTAATACATTTACTTGAAAACCAGGTTTCGTATAGCAGCGGTGTACTCAAACCAGGACAACAATCAGGGCCGGAGCAGTGCTAAGTTCTACCTGCAGAGTGCCAAGAGTGGGAACTTCACCACCCCACTGGCGCCAGTACTTGTACAAGCTGTTGCCAATTCACCGAATTCTGTTCAACTCGACTGGACGGTATGTTTATTGTTAAAGATATTTATTGTTCTAAAAATAGATTAAATTATATTTGCTTATTAATTTCGAAGGATTTTGCTAGCTGCCACCTTTCAGTTTTAATTGGGTTCCCGAGGGATCAAATATTTTCCTAGGGTAAAAAGTTTCCTATGTTATATTTTAAGGGGCTAATTGATTTAAGATTTAAGGATATGATTTTATTTATCGTTAATCCTTTTAAGTGACAATTTATCAGTCTACAGTGTACCATATTGAGATTAAATTGCAATAATAAAAGTGGAATTTTTTCATGGAATTGGTTCCCAGCTAGAAAAAAAGAATTTATCAAAAATCTAACGAAATTAACTATATATTATAGTTTAATTTTACTTTTAATTCACTTGATCCACTTTTCTCATATAAAGCTAAGCTTAATCAATCAATCACTACGTTAAAATTAATCTGAATTTGTAACAACATACTCGAGTCCAATTTGTGACATAGACACGTCACAAATAAATAAATTAATGTTCATTATATGCGATTACGCAGTGCCGTATTTGGTAATATTGGCGCCCTGGGCAAGATACTGATTTGCCCGCCAAACCATGTATACATTTTCTAGTCCCGCTAATTAGATTTATGGGACATTCATACCACGTTTAATATGCTTTTGAAATTTGTCAATCGCATATAATGTATATCTGAAATACGTACTGCAATTTATGTTTGGAAAACATAATTAGGCTCTTCCCAATATCCCACCAGAGACGTATTTTAGGTATGGCGCTATAAACTTACTAATTATAATTGCGTGATATGATGCTGTTTAGATAATAATGAATTATTCATTGTAATTTAGTACAGGAGTATCTAGTTGTTATCGTCATTTCTGTTAGTTAACATTATTATTTTGCTATTATTAGGTATCTAATTTTCAACTATTTTACGAAACTCTTTACCGGCTTTGGTATTGGTTGGTTGGTTATGGTTGGTATGGTTATTCAACAAAAAAATAAAACTACTCATGTATGTAGGCTCAAATTAAGGTTGTGTCTTGTTTATGTCTAAGGGACTATTATATGTCTGCTGTTCTTGTAATAATTACGTAATGAGGTAGAGGAATTGTTTTTGCTAAAACGTAAAAACGACTAAAAGGTTAAAGCAGCATCCTTTGTCAATTTGTTTGCGGATCAAAAGAAGAATATATTCTGTCGCTTTAGGCTTTACTTACATCATCAAACGTTGGCATTTTCTTTATAACTTTACCGTTAAGTACCTACTCACTTTTGATATTTTAAGCTGTAGCCAATGTAAAAAAAATACTTAAACTAAAATCTACAAAATTAAAATATGTTCACAGTGGACGAAAGGCTTCGGAGTAGAAGCGGAAGGTTTCTACGTATACTACCGGGCGGTATCTTCAGCTGGTGCGTATGAGAAGGTGCTGGTGCCGGGAGGGGCGGCAGCTCGAAGTATGTTGCTGTCACATCTCGCTGCAGACACTCCGTATGAGGTCAAACTTGTTGCATTTAGTACGCAGTCGCCATCAGATTTCAGTGCTATAAAGGTATAATAATTTGAGTCATATTTACATGTTAAATGTTTGCCCATTTTGCCCATTCCTATCCTATATACTTTAATTACTTTTTTATGTGAAAGTATAAGTTTTGTAACTAAATTAATTTTGTATTTTATAAATACAAAATCTTGGAAGTCCTCTCGTAATCTAACAACCGCCAAATTGTTTAGTCTTAAGTTATCTCAGGCTTAACTGTTTTAGTATTATTGTTGTTTCGAAAGTTACTGGAATGTTTTTAATCTGTTTTATAAATATGCATATAACAGTATTTAAATTCTCGAGTACTTGAGCACGGTTATTTATAGAAGGTAGAATAAAAACACTTTATTTTGTAAGTACAGGATCGAAAGATAGAGGTAATATTGACTAAAACCTACGAGTAGGCTGATGATAATGATGAAGGCAATTCCAACAACAATTTCACATCAATTATCTTGTGTGCTTTTTCATTACTAAGTTCAATACTGCTTTCCTGAATTAATACCAACCGGTCCTCCATTTTCTGCATCGGCTACGACATTTCGTAGGTTAACGAGTTTCCTTACTGTTTAGGTGGCGAAGACCCTGCCTTCGGCGTCGTCACCGGGTGCAGGCACGGGGGGGCTGGCAGCTGGCGGCAGCGGGGCGGGCGGCGGCGCGGGTCCGGGCGATGGCGGTGCGGGGAGCGCGGGGGGCGCGGGTGGCGGGGCCGCGGGCGGGGCGCCGGACGCGCTGGTGACGGCGGGCGGCGCGGTGGGTGCGGCGGCGCTGCTGCTCATCCTCGCTGTCACGCTGCTGCTGTGCCGCCGCGCCAAGAGGCCGCCTGCTGACAGTCAGTACAGTACAGTACAGTACCCCACTCTCTAATCTTACTAATATTATAAATACGATACTGTGTTTGGATTGTCCTTCATATATACTAATTTGGACACGACAACGTCTATCGGGTCAGCAAGTACAATATAAATATCCCCGGACATCTTTTTTCCTGTACTTATTTGTTCCTAAATCTTAGCAGGGCTTTTAAGGAACTTCCCATTGGAGTAACTTCTATTCGACAGTACTGTAAGAGGGAAACATTTTCGCTCCGGGCTTGTTGTAAATCTGGGCTGGCCCTGAGCTCCTATCATATGTGATACATACATTATATTTCTAACAATTTGTTTTATTATTAACATCTGTGTAAAAAGTTATAGCATATAGCAATTATTAAAGTTATTATCATATTTATTATAAAATTTCAAGATAATTACTAACTATAAGGTGCTCTAAATACACAATATGTCGTGTATCAATGGTCTAAAATTGTTTTTATTATTATCTTCAACGCTGCTATTTGTATTATAGTCGGAAAGTAAACAATCGAGTGGAAACCTACTTACTCAGTACTGCTCTTAGAGAAATTAATTTCACTAAAAGGAAATACCTTGTTTTCTCATTCACGAGGTTTTTTTATTTATTTCTTATTATCTTGTGATGGACGGCAATCTTGTAATTTAAAAATAACTTGCAGGAGTGTTCCATTTGCTATTTTCTACAAGTTTACTGTATTCGTTAAAAATTAATTTTAGAGCGATTAAAGACCTCTGTCATCTTAAATTATATGAAAAAAAATATTTTTTTTATTTCAGAAGAAAAAGGATCAGTTCCAGAAAGCGGTGGAGCTAATGGGTACATTCCAGCTAAAGTTCCCATCACAATTACAGCTAACCCTATGCACTCTGAGGTAAGTATATTAATAAAATTTTGATCTGGTTATATTAACTCTATGTTGTTGCCCCTTCCTAAATTCGGCCCTGTCTAAACGGGCACTAAGTGGTGGTTAGTTAGATGGATGGTAAATACTTCTTAGTAAATGTTTAAAGCATAATCAGAAATACCGTTTAAAAATACACGAGTAAGAAATTAAATCATGAATAATTTAACAGGGCGCAGATGCTGGAGTAGAAATGTCATTTTTACACAACAATAATACGGGGAATAATGACGATACCTTACCACACTCCAGAAAAAATGGACCAGCTCGACAATACGTGTGAAGAGACTGTTTAGCGCTAGCGCTAAGGTAGTAACTAGTGTTGCCACGCTTAAATACTACCAATTTGGTAGAACTTTGTTGAAAAAAATTATAAGAAATGTGATATCTACATTTACGCCATAATCAGAAAGGAGCGTGAAAACTAATAACAGTACAAAATGATTTTAATATTTACTGTATTTGTGATTATAATTACTGTAAATGAATTCCAATTGATGACGCAAACTCAACTCGAATCCTGTAATATTAGGGTTGACTATTGTGTAATCATGTCATGTGACACTACAAGATTCTTTTGAAATGTTTGACGGTATAATCATACATTTTGTGATATTCAAAAAGCTTTTTTTTGAATATCGTTTATCCGTGAAGTAACTAACTTTAAGGAGGTATTAGAATATGGTTTAATTATTTTATTTATTGAAGTTTAATTTGTTGTATGGACACTTTGAATTAATATTTTACAGATCTGAGGTAAAAATAACGTTACTTATATTCCAGATTATTTGTTACAGTTTAACCTAGCTCAAAAAAGGGAGAGGTTATTTATGTTAAGATCTGTTGGTTACTGTAGAATCTCAGTTCAGTGTTGCCATAAAAAAAGCAAAACTAACTTCCATTGCGGTTCGAAAATATAAAGAAAAGGCAATGTACTTAACAACGATGCTTTTATGAAACTGTGTAATATAAATTGACGTCACTTAAGATTTATTTAATTATTGTATAGTTTGTTTATTTTTATGATTTATTTTGTTATTCCTAAGGTTGTAATGAACAGGCAGACTTTTATGTATAGGTATGTAAATTTCGGCTAGAATTTTATTTTCTCTGACATTTTGTTTGATACAGACGTCTCGATATGTAATGATAATACTTCCAGTATTAAAAAATAACATACCCTAAATGATATTTACATAGCATTTATTATCTTTAATGTCAGAAGAAAATTATCTTCTCGAATACGCCTTGAGGAAACGTAGCGTATTTTTCAAAAATACAATTTGTTATTATACTTTATAATTAATTATATAACGAATTAGTATTACAAATATATGAGGTATAGACATTATTTAAGTGAATTTAAATTGCCTTTCGATAAAAATGTGTATCTATGTAGCTGTTTTGATTGAAACAAAAATACAGATTTTTTTATCATGGCAACATTGATCTATTGTATTTTTGTTTCATTTGATACAATCATTTGAATTGACATTAGGTTATTACTATAGGTAATGTTTAACTGGGACGGTCATTCGTGGCGATTCTGTTGTTTAAAAACTTTCATTAAAAAAACACATAAGAAAATTAATTTTGTCAAACTAGTCGATTGTTTATTCAAGGTGAATTTAATCGATCTTTATTGGTCTCGACTATTTTCCCGTGAGTGACATAGACTAATTTGATAGTTTTAAATATTAAGTGCTATCCTTGTTCTATATTCTATACCGTTTGTAAGAAAGAGATGTCACGTGATCATAATTAGTTTAGTTTCTAAACAACAGGATCGGTACCACAGTCGTAGTTGGTATTATGTGGTCTAATATCACTATGACCGCAGCAAGAAACTTTATCAGGGATCGTCCCAGTTAAAGGGTAATTCCTATACTCGCATATAAGACTGAAACGTTAATAAAGTAAACATTTTGTTAAGAAAACTCAATTTACGTGAAATACTGTAGGTAATGGAAAACAACAGAGAATAGATTGTTTTCATTCTGGTTTCGCGAAGATTAGGGTCTTAACGGAAATGAATATTCACTCCTGATATTAAATTTAAATTGTTTAACTGTTGGTTTTCCTCATTATAATGATCCTTGAGTGATTTTTGCATGTGAATATATTAAAAACTTGTCTGCGGTGCGAAAAAAAGATCGTAAATGTTTTTTTTTAATATTTCTCATTCCAAATTACATTTAAACAGGTATGTTGTATATATTTTTAGCCCAGTATATGTTTGGAAAATATTTTTTACATTTTGGCGAAAAAAAATCAGCTATTTTGATTAATAATTTAAGAAAAAAATGTAAGATATAATTTTAATAAATTCGACATTCGTGCAATGAAGACGAATCTAACGACATATGCATTCATCAAGATCGGTTTAACCGTTTAGTAGTAACTAGGGAACACAAGGAAGTACATACATACAGGTCAAACACAAAACCCTCCTTTTTTGGTTTCATTAATAAATTAAAAAAGACAGGAACAGCTAATTGACTTCACTCTTGGTGAAGGACAGACGTGCCGCGTTGCGCTGGAATCCCGTAATATTTTACGAATATTCATTTCTGTTAATACTTTAATATGATGAAGAGACCTATTAATATGTCCATTTATTAATATCCCATTTTATAAGTGCAACGATAAATATATTAAATCCACACAATTTAATTACATCACTATAATTCATTTCAATATGAACAAAAATCATTAAGGGTAGACCTTCGGTTGGAGCGCGAAATTAAAATTTTATCAAGTTTTTTGCTAATTGCAGCTCAGTTATAGGTCGTAAGTTATCAACATGTTATTAGCGAGAAGAATGGTAGTATATTTACTGATGATTTCTTTTGTTATTAATCAGTAAATATAGTACCATTCTTCTCGCAAATAACATGTTGATAACTTACGACATTTTACTGAGCTGCAATTTGCAAAAAAACGTAATCAAATTTGAATTTCCCGCTCCAACCGAACGTTCCCCCTTAAGCTTATACTCGTACTAACCATTTTTACTCAGTTTATTCGTTGCTGTAACATCTCAGTTATATTTGTATTGAAAAAAATATTTTCAATTTAATAAAAGTAAATTATTCTACATAATTATATCTATCTTTTATTTATTTGGTAAAGTTAAGTAATCGACATGCCCTATATTCAGCTATCATTATTTTGAAAAATCGATACATTAAGTTTTTGTGTATTAATTAAATCGAGTCGGTCGGACCATCATTCACGCTCGGACATAAGGTAGGTATATTTGAAAATATTTATTTGTTTTTAATATTAATAAATCTGTTTATGTTTTTGATAGAATTTTCTGTTGAATGAAAGAGGAGGAGGATAGCGCAATATTAACAAACCGGTTTGCGTCCCACGGCTTCACCAGCGTTCCCGAGGGATCTCATCTCGGGATAATCAATGTGCAAACTTCCACCCAAATCCGTTCAGCTATTGATTTAAACCCAATAAGTCACAAACATTCACGTTTTTATTAGTGAGATTAAAGTCACCATAGCGTAGTGATAGTATTTTATTGATTCCCAAAGAAAATGACTGCTAAAATATCATGTAAGCAAGGTAAGGCCAATTAAGTAAATATATTCAAATACAAAAAATACCCTCCCTGTTAACGTCATATTATTACTATGCGAACTCAACATACTCGCGTCACGCTTTTTAAAACACCGTAGATTTATGTTAAACATATTCATAGCAATTAGTAAGGGAAGCTAATTTCCATTAGCCCGGGTGTTGTTGCGTATAATGGTATTCTTTAGTGAGGTTCCGGACAATTAGTCGCCATTCTAAACACGTAGCGCCTACTTCGGTAATTAGAGTGCGAGAATACACCGATACAAGAGAAATAATTAATTTGACACAGTAAATAATTGCTTTGTTAGCGGTCGTGTTTTCTCTTTGTTTTTTCTCGTTCACATTTTTTTAGAGGACCCCAAATGTAGTTAATTAACACGTACGTTATAAAAGTAACGAGAGTGTACGGTCTGGTAGGATAGTGTTGCCAGTGTATGTACTGTTTTCATACTGAGAAAAATTACCTACCCCAATTTATAACAAATTGGTGTCGTGATTTATTACTTTTGTTTTTGGACATTGTCAGGTCGTAACGCTGACACGTTTCAACATAGTAAAAATAAACAATTTTCTGTTGGGAATGCTAAGGCCTTATTAAGATAACTAAAATATACAGAAATTTTGTCAGGTGAAGCTTTTATATTTGCGCTTGTTTTTCTTTTCTCAAGATTTGTTAATTATCTATACATAACCAGAAAGAAATCTAAGTTATATAATTTAAACTATCAATTGAATTCTATTTTCTGCTAGGAAATATATAATTTACAATTAATTATCTAAGGTTTGTACTAACTATACTATAGTGCAGGCATACCAGTAAGTTTTTACCAAATAACGGCCATCGGCGTCGGCCATCTGACAGCGGAGGTCACTGATAGCTAGCTAGCTATTAGTTAATTTTGTTGTTCCATTTTCAAAATAAGTTTCCAGAAACAAAAGCGTTTAAATGCCGTCACACGGTTGTCCACTATAAAGGCATCCTAATATGTTGGCGACGCCCAAGAGGATAACGAACGTGAAAATATTAATGAGGTTATGCAGTAAGTTTTTAATCACAATCCAGGCTTCGGAAGTTTCCTGATTAATCATCCTATCTTCATCAACGATCGACTTATTAAAATATTGAAAGTGCGATAAATTTTCCGATAACACAAATAGGCGTTTTTTTTATTATTGAAGATTAACTTTCCTTTGCGAAACTCCAACGGCGTAAGTTATTAAACTTTTATGTTTGTGTTTTCAGTAATAAGGAGGAGATATTCGCCAACGTATTTGTTAATTCATTTGAGCACTATTATTTACGCGCGAAGAAAGTTTTCCGTCATAAATTAAGAGGAGTCTAAGTTGGTGGTCGTAAATCTAAAGCTTCGCCCCCTTCCACTTGTCTACTGTGACAAACCCAAACCGGGACTTTTCGATGACTGCGGTGACTATGACTTGTGATTTAATTATGACACTACAAATTAGTAGGTATAAATAAATATCCCGGGACATTCTTTACACACGGTTATCTGATGCCAAACTAAGCAGAGCTTGTACTATGGACAACCAGATAACTGATATACTACAAATACTTCTTTTATTTTTGTAAATACATACTAGATAATTACACCCAGACAGGACAAACAGACATGTTCATGTACAAAAATGTTTGTCTTAACCAACTGCGCCAACTAGCTTGTCGTACCTATTGTATGTGCCAATTTATTTTTCTCTTTTTAATTTGATTTCTTATAATTGCAAAGATAGTAGGTAACTTCCATGAATTTAAATAGGTGTAGGTATATATAGAAGGGCTCTCCAACTAGCTTTTATGATTACCGATTATTTATTTTGATCGAAATTTAATTTGTTTTGAGTTCGTGTCGTTCTTTCGATCGATTTCCAAAATTTTAAGGCCATTCCCGAATAATATTTTTGTTTGAGTTCCTGTAAAATAATAAAAAATTGTTTTTCTTCTATTAATAGGTATTGCTAGGTATTCTTATCATCAGAGAACTGATAGCATTCAAGTCACGAGTATCTCTAACAAATAAAGTTGTAACTGCACTTGCAGCTTGAACAACAAAGTTTTGTAACTGGTTTGTTTCTAATACATACCACTATACAGGATTATTTTTAAGTCGTTTAAATCGATTTATGGGATGGAAATACTCATCAATATGAACAACTTTTACTATAGAAACAACTGGGAAATCACGAAAAATAATTGATACTTTTCATAAATTTTTACTGAGTACAGTTTATGTTTTGTATGAAAAGTATCATATTATTAATAGTCATTGAAAGTATTTTAATGAAAGACAAATTAATTTCTAAGCCAATTCAACACAAAAAATAGATGAATACTTAATAAAAATGAGTAGTAAAATTTTCAGGGAATATTGTAATGTGATTTCAGGGTTGGTTCATATAATGATGAGTAAAAAAGTTAAATAGCCAAAAATGGCAAATCAACAAAATAGGTGATCAAAAATATAAACTGGCTGATCCTCTTGCCAGTTCTTCTCACTGGCTGACTTTCACATTAATGGTTACTTGAGCAACTTTGATCTTGATAAGTGCCTTCCTTTGGTCTAGGCTGAATAATTAATCTTTAGCTTTGTCCTATTACACATAAAACCATACACACACGAGTTGTACCCGAGTTACGGTTTAACTATACAAAACATGTCGGTTTTAAAGTCGACATTTCTCCGAATTTACTCGTTTCTTACCCTCACGCAACTATGTACTTGTTTATACACTACACGACACGATGTGGCTACATTTGTATAATTATGTATACAAGTATACGTCTTGAGCGTTGAATAAGATTTTCATTAGATATAGGGTAAGTAGTACCGTTTTTGGCCTATGTGAATGGGTACGAATGTGGTCAAAATGGAGAGATTACTCCACATTTCTAGTATTTATATTTCCATTATTATTTTTTTCCATTGATGAGTTGGCCGAAGGTACTATCGACAAAGTTGAAGCATGATCACCTTAAGGGTGTATTTTGCGTGCAGTGACCAGCCGCTACCTGTGTCTCACACAATATAACCAGACAATGCGCTTGTCATAAAATAGTAGATTGTCATTGTCAGTAAATAGTCTAAACAAAAGATTTTACAAGAGGCCGTTTTATTGTCAGGGCAAACTATGATTACTGGCTGCAAGCGAAAAGGTCTCAAAACTAATCATGCTTCAACTTTTTTGATGGTACATAAAGCCTCGAAAAGGGAACTGCCTTTCAAGCGAAGCTGTCAAAATGCCGCTAAAGTCCGTCGAAAGTCGAATCTAAGAAATACCTTTTGACGTTTAAGAACATCAAAGAAAAATAAACTTTATGGTGTTATATTAAGATTGATTTTATTGTTTTTCAATTAACCATACATTTAATAGATATGTCACCGGAAATGTATGAAACATAGGAATTGTACACAATTTCTGTGTATTTCCCCTAGGAAATTATAATTCAATAATGATACTAGGCAATATATAAAAACTTGAAAAAAATAGGATACGGTATTTTTTTTTATTTTGCATAAATTAGAAAGTATTCGCAAATATACCGAATGTAATACTCCGATAGATATTTAGGAAATGTATGGATTTCCTAGGAAATGTATACAATGACGGATTAGATACTTTTCCGTTAACAGATATAGGTACTATTTGGCGATAGATTATCTACAGATATGCTTCTTAATCTTAGTTATAAGTTAACAACTCATTATACGAAAAGATTTACTACTTGCAAACGGTTGATGGAATCATTTGAAACTGCATATTGTATGATTGGCACTTTTTGAAATTAAGATCAAACTATACAAGGCTATAAAAATACGCTTCTAATAACTTTTTCATTTACCATCGTATAAAGTTCTAAAAATGATAATAAACATTAAATAACATTATGTTTAAAGTCTTATTTTATTGATACGTTTAAATGTTTATCATACCTATCTTATCTTATTTCTACCAAATGAACCAGCAACGGTCGGTGGTCAGTTACTGTACCGTTACCCTACAACTTTTATTAAATAAGATTAGGTGTGCGGTCGTCGTGTAAAGTAAGTACTAACTAAAATGGAAACTGTTAAAAGCAGAACATTCCATTGCCCGAGGCTTTAGTCCATTGTGAACTTTTCATTAATGTTTTAGTTTTAATGGGCAGATATTAGTAAATGTTCTTTGAAATTTTAGTTTTATTTAGTACTAGCTGTTTCCTGCGGTTTCACTTGCGTTCCCGGTATAAATAGTAGCACATGTCCTCCTCCATGTCATAGGCTCAAATTTCTCCGCGATCGGTGCAGCGGTTTAAGCCTGAAAAGGTAACAGACAGATAGAGTTACTGAGTCCTGAGGTAGGTTTATTATGTTTACCTGAGACAAAAAGTAGCCTTCATTGGGTATGACAAGCCAGTTGGCGCAGTTGGTTAAGACATCACGCCGCTGGTCATGGGTTCGATTCCCGTCCAGGACAAACATTTGTGTGCATGAACATGTCTGTTTGTCCTGTGTCTGGGTGTAATTATCTATACAAGTATGTATTTACAAAAAAAAGTAGTATATGTAGTATATCAGTTATCTGGTTTCCATAGTACAAGCTTTGCTTAGTTTGGGATCAGATAACCGTGTGTGAAGAATTTACCAGGGTATTTAGGGTATTTTTATGGTATATCTATATACTAAGATTCATGCAAACTCTCTGGAAAATTTGTGATAATTTCTAAACGGCTGAGCTGATTTTCTTGAAAAATAGCTAAGAACATTTTCGATTAAGACTTTCGTTCAGGATCTATGAGGCCATAGACAGACACACAAATACACACTACAAACTTTCACACCCATATTTTTTGGGCGGGGGTTAAAAAGAGACGGAGCTCTTTACAAGACTTGCCTTAGAAATCTTTTGTTTGATATAATTGATCGAAGGTGTTGTTAAATAGTTTTGTAATTCAATAAATGTAATTAATCTGGTATTTCTAATGACCATACTCGATAGTGCCCACTTACCTTCAGGTGGACCGCCGGCTTGTCAGCCTTCTAACATTATAATAGAAGCTTAAGTACGCGGAAAGAAATTTAATCTATTTAAAATATTGTTTGTTTTTGTAATCAATCATATCTTGGCTTCCCGCTTGACGGTCGACCAATTAACTTAACACAGTAAATGTAAAAGTGATTAAAATAAAAGGCCTAGAAGGAACCTAATAGCTAAGGCTCGGTTGCATAAAACGCGGTCATAGTAAGGTTATAGTTAACATTAACCGCCGAAAGAAAGCAAACTGGGTTGCTCGTGTCACTTTAACTAAAATTTTAACCCTAACCATAACCGACCGAGGGAGATCGGTCATCGTCAAAGTGACTACGGTCAAAGCATGGTAATATATAGTTAACTTTGACTATAATTTTAATTAAAATGTTCGTATAGTACATGTGGTTAAATGTAAATTTGACAGATTTTTTCAAATTCTGTCACATAGCCCAATTGCACCGGGATTAAATATGAAAGTTTGTTAGGATGTATAGATGTTGGTTACTCTATCACAAAAAAAGTACTGAACAGATTTTGATAAAACTTGGCACATAGATCAAAACTTGGAATATAAAGGTTACTTTAAATCCCGGTAATGCAGGTAAAACCGCAGGGAACAGCTAGTAGATCCAATAAGATAGAAGAGAGTTTGTACTTACTATATTCTCTTGAGAGAATCTGAAAGATCTTCCATAAAAAAACTAAATGACAAATACTTAAAACTTCCTTAATTATAAGATTGAAATTGAATTGTTTGGCCATTTATTTTTGACTAGTCAATTAGTCTATACACCGATGCTATCATCATCCCAAATAAACTTAGACCGATATAAAAATTCTTGAGCTAATTTTTTTTTTCTAACTATGCAATGCACCCGACAGCCGCTTATTAAAAGTTTGCAATGAATATTTCTTATGGAAAGTAGGTAGGTAGTCTAGGTAGGTATAAATAATATTGTTCGTTGTTCAGTTTGGAAAGCAGTTCAAGTTGGAATGATTTTTGTTATTCATAAATACCGAGTTTAATGTACACGTATAACTATAAAATGGAATGGCATTAAAGTTTTGCATTTTAATGCTGGTATTAAACCGGGCTGAACATAAAAAGCGTGCATTTATATTTTGATCATAGTGCTCTGCTTATTTTTGTGATAAAGAAGGAAAACTGCTTCAAATTTGTTTTGTTTTATATTATGCCTTGACTTTTCAATTTGTTATATGTGCCTGAAACCCAGTTTGAATTTAACAATGAAATATGTAACTCCTCGTGTATACCGCAGTCGGTTCAAAGCATTCACCAAACAATACATTGTTTTAGCAATAAAGCACAATTCGATGTTCAAATATCGTATGTCGTAGCATACCGTAAACATCGGCGCCTACAGTGTAGCCTGCTGCCCCTTTGTTGCTACGCCGTAGCACCGTCGTAGCTCGTAGCTTGTGGATGTTAGACGCTGAGAGTTTGATTATTT
Organism: Tethea ocularis; assembly: GCA_963555595.1. NCBI lineage: Eukaryota > Metazoa > Arthropoda > Insecta > Lepidoptera > Drepanidae > Tethea > Tethea ocularis. Next base: position 2,899,789 of record OY741972.1, on the reverse strand, counting down.
TATTTCTGCATTTATTGAAGTCAAAAAGGTTATTTAGCAATGAAGGTTTTTATGACCTATCGTAAATCGGGATTTACATTTAATATACTCAGGATTCATTTCGAATTATACGTACCTGCCTACCTACAAGTTCATAAGCAAACATAACCGTAATATGCATCTTCAACATAAGAATAATATGTTTTCTGTTATCTCAAACTTCATAGCCCCATTTAATATGATTTTATGCAGCCACTCTGGGGTTTATTACGAAACATATAACTCCCCAGGTTGCGTCGTCACGTAAAATGCATCTTACGAGATCCATAAACAAGAGAATCCTTGATTTTACGTGTCTTTGACAGCCGTTTAATATCATCTCGTCTCTCGGTGTTTAATATAAGCGTCGAGGCGCGGCGCCGGCACGGGCACGGCCGCGTTGTTAGTTAGGCTAGTGTAAACATAACATAAATCCGCCCGCGAAATATTAAAGTGTAGGCTTTGTTCCGAGACGTACGCCCGAGACATGCAAATAGAGAGATCGGTAATGTGCCATGTAGGCAACAGCTGTTTGGCTTGATTAAGCCATAAATATGCAGCCCGGGTACGAAACATGTATGCCGAGCAGGAGCAACCTTCGTTCCGCCATAGTTTCGTTTATATGGCCGTTTTGAATTTTATTAATTTTTTGGGACGGGTTAGGTGAAAGGACGTCGGGATATTGCTTCCGTTGTAAATATGATTACGTGAAGGTCCCCTTACAACCGATACCTAATACTCGTTCGGAAAGCAGAAAGGATATTTGGGGATCCCTTTCATACAAATATGTTGATATAATTAAAAATCGTTATTCACAAATAATCATATTATTTTGATATAACTCTGGGAATGCCAACAAAAGAAATAAGAGAGAATCTGTGTGACATTTCAGAAATAGGATAAATGGCTACTAAAATATCATTAGAATATTTATATCGCGCCATATTTCAATTTTGTTTTCCTTCTATTTTTTTTTCAATTCAAATTACATTCAAATATCTAAATGAAACCATTTGTTGCGCGCTTAATTGAAAAATATTCGTCCAAAAAGAAATATCGAACAAATTAAAAGGCGATCCGTGATATTTAATAACACCAGACATTTGAATATTCAACAAACACGGGATTATAGAGGAAACGTCCGATTTAATCCATTCTGTTCAGTAAATTGCTTTACAAATTGTTTGTCTACATATTTGCACGTAGGTATGTGTACGTAGGATTATGTTTTAATTTCACATCGAAATTATATTCGGTGATATTAATTAATAATGTTATCGATTTCATTACTATTAATGAACAATTGCAATCGTTTTATTTCTATATTTAATTATTTAATCTGGATATGACGTGAAAGATAATTAAAACGGTAGAACAAATAATATAAATATTTATTTTTAAATAATATTTACAACAAATATACAAACTACTTATAAAAGAAAACCTTGAGGCGGCTGATTAACGGCAAGTTTCCCAGAAAACTGGCAGCGACCTCTTTGGATGGCCAAGCTAACGTGTTGGAAACAGCTCCCCGCCCGCCGGTACCCTGTGCCCTCAATTAGTTTTATAAATAGAATTAAACATTGTTTCGATGATAAAGGGTATATATACAATGCTTTGGAAATGTTATATAACAAATGGTATGGGTAGGAGCAACCAAAACAAATAAATCCACATTGTTTATAGTGTAAATATGGCTTGGAGCTTGAGATTCATACATGGGTGAGGTACGTGTGTGCTGTGTAAACGTTCGCAAGCTTGGCCGCGGCTCTGCGCTGTGGTTGCTGCCTCTCCTTAAGTATACACTTGGGGTTCTCGGCGCCGGTAAATTACCGTGGTACCTCTGTAGCGGCGATGTTGCAAAAATGACCGATTTTCTAGCACCTGAGTAAACTTTAGGTACCTTAGGGTTACAAGTGTGTACAACAATGGTTGATTTGAAATTGCTCCCAATTTGTATGTTATTAGAATTCAAAGTACTGACAAACTCATTGAGATATCAACGCACAGCCTAAACTGCTGCTAGGGACATGCAATTCGAATGTTCCTTGACTGTAAGCGTCCACGGAAAGGATTTTTCAAAACTCCACTTTTAAGGGAGTAAAATAAGGAGTCGCGGGTGAAATCACTGAAGGAAAGCTAGTTATGCACTGTATTAGTTTTCTAAAAGGCACTGCAATTGCAACTTAGACACCACTACACATTCCTGAGAAAAACGGTTTTGACACACAGGCAGACGGACAACCAAGTGATCCTTTAAGGGTTTAGTTTTTTCCTTTTTAAGGTATGGAACCCTAAAATGTAGCTACATGACTACGAACCATAATCTCACCATAGAAAGTGATGACGTGGCCTAAAGTGGTAAGCACTTAAAACCAAGAAATTGCTATTAATAATAATCCTAGTTTCAATAGAAATTCAGAACTCATTATTAGTTTATGATTATGAGGTAAGTCTACATAAAATAATTAAATGTCACGTACATAGATATTGTAGTCAAATTGTCTCGCTCTGCTCGGAGGTTATTACATTATATAAATGAATAGTAAACTATAAATGTATCTATTCGATGTTGACAATGTACGAGTATGCTTGGTTTACTAATTCATTTTGTATTAAACAGGTTAATGATGTTTACTTAAACTCTAGCTAGGCAGTTAAAAACATTATTACTTTTATCTGGCCGGTTGAAGAGTAAGGGTTAAATACTGTCACGCTAAAAGTTGACGGTTTGATTCCCTTAAATCGATTTAAGGGAATAAATTATACTATCTATACTAACGAATTTATCTTTTTTATCTACTAATATAATCAACCATCGAAGACATAGGCAAACGCTAGGCCTCTGGGGACTTAAGAAAGCCAGGGACTTTTTTGCCCAGAGGCTAAGTCTGTCTATTCAGCGGGTCAACGCCGCCAGCATCATGGGTACCACGAACAATTTTGGTGGTTTATTTTAGATATCTTTTAAGTTTTTTTATTTTTGTCTTTTGTACATATAGTTAGTTTTAGTTTAGATTATATATAGTGTAGGTTTAGATTGTATAATAGTAATAATTTAAAGTCAATGCGTCAATGTAATAAATATATATAATATAATAAAATAATTTACTATCTTTTATAAATCTGAAAGCGTCTTATCTTTAAATAAAAAATATCTAAATTTACACTTTTAGATCACGCTTTATTCATAAGAAAACATCATCAATATGACCTACCTATATCAAAAAAGCAGTTTCAATAAAGGTTCATAAGAATCTTAGACAAAAGCGAACAATGTGAGCCGCCGAAGGCTTTGCTCTCAAAAGAAACAAAATGAGATCCTCACCCCTGCGTGCCTGCCTGCCCAATAGCAACGTTACGCGATTGTCAATTCACAGTATCGGACTGAAGCTTTATTCTTGCATGTTTATTTTTTTAAATAGGAGGCATTATCCATTAAGGCAGGTGGATAGTATACTTATCTTTAAAAAGCTTACATGGCAACTATTATAGAGTTAAGACTGGACCTAGGGTCACTTTGCAAAATTACGATGGCTTTAGACAGATTTTTTACGAATTATTTCGTCTATTTATCCAATAAAATTATATGTTTTAGCTTAGTTTATCATTTTTCAATTGAAGTAAACATCCCCGAATTTGGCAAAATATTATTATTATTATTTATAAATCTGTATATTTTCACAAAACCACTTATCAGATAAATATAAATCTTACACCAAACACAAGATAATAGATTATTAACAATTTGTATTACTTCAATTTATGATTTTAATATTAACTTCAAAGTAATAAATAACATTCATAATCGCCAAGCATTATATCCCTAGCTCCCTAAATCTGATCGCTAGTGTAAACCAGCTCTGTGTGTCTCTGAAGCTATCCTAAACTTGGCTCCTTCTGAGATCCTGATACTGACAAGTGAATGTTGTTAACGCGGTCAGCGCAGCGAAGCGGGCTACAGTTAATTATGGGGTAGCTAACGACTACTTAGTAGCTACTATAAATATACCGTTAATTCTTTGAAGATAAACGTTTTAAGAATCACGGATAATTCTTAGATGGCGAAGTTTTTCTTTAATAATAAGGCTTTGTAATAGCTCGATTGAGAAAAGGACTGAAAAATTATAGGTCTTTACAAAAAAATATTATTACCGAAGAATTTACACAAAGGGAAGAAAATCTATGTAGGTAGGTATAAAGTTGGGTTCTCGATTAGCTGTTTCGATAAGTAAATACCAATACATCGAGCTTGAGCTTTCGGTGAAGGAAAATCGTGAGGAAACCATAGCACGATGGTAAGGTACTTTGTAGTACACGCCTGGCTGGCTTTCACAGTCAAGTTGGTGTCACCTTCCGGTGTGTTTCGCTTATCTTCAGCTGCACTTGAGAGCCAGTTCCCTTCTAGGCTTTGTGTCCTTACCAACATCGGTGACATCATCACTGACCACGGTGAAATTGTCGTCAAACACAAGTCCTGTTCACATACTAAAAAAAACATCAAAGAACCTGCTCCGAAGTAATAATTGAAGCAACCTCATCAAAATTGGTATAGAAGTTGTAAAAAAATGTAAATTTCTTCTTGTTTTACCTAAAAGACTTCAGTTCTAAGATGTTAAATACTAATTAATTCATAAAATGTGTTCATTACTTCGTCAACGAAAAGTTCAAGTTCGTTTGTTCGCATTTAAATACCCCTAATTTAAACAACCTCTATAAAAACGTTTTCGCTTCAAACGACACGTTAATAATGTAAATTATGCAAATGAACTCGCAAGCATATTTTGATCGGATAACTGAACAATTTCACATTGGGGCCTGTTGTCAAAGAATTTCTGAACTCGTTATCTCGATGAAGTAGGTAAATTGACGCAAATTCACGACACTTGGGTACCTAACTCCGTAGGTTCGCCGATAACAAACTTTTTCCGTTAAACCTTGCAATTTATAACTTCTCGGTATCCATTCCGAAGGACCAATACCGCTTAAACGTGGTCTTGGGAATTAAAGTAGCTGTGACTTCAGTCTTTCTTTGTGGATTGTTTCTTCTATTTCCTGGAAAGAAGTATCTGTATACTATTACTGAAATAGTTCCTTTAGATGTGGTGGTTGGGGAGGTACCTATCTATCTTTGTAAAAGTAAACTATCGAGTGAATCTACACTAATAAATACACTCATATGTATAAAACCGTTGTAAGTTTGTAGCGGATTTGCCTTAAGGCTCGATAGGCCCGGGACTAGGGCGGCCAGATATTAGGGGCGGCCAATTTTGACAAAAATGAAATGTCAGGAAAATTCAAAAGTGCACCCCGCAACAAGAAACAACTCAAATAAATATTAAAACCCTGTATGGTTAAAACGCCTTCCTATTAACTAAATGATGAGAGCTGAGAAAGGGGCGGCTGGTACTACACGGCCTAGGGGGGCCAAGACTGCAAATCCGCCACTGTAGGTAATCCCTATTCTAAAATTTCTTTCACAAATCGAAAGCTACAATATCTCTATGTGTTATAGGCTACATTTTATCCCAGGAATGCGGGTGAAACTGCGGGAAACAGCTAATTAATTATGGATAGAAACTATTACTTTATGTAAATATTTTTCTCTTCGATAAATATCCTACGAATTACTATTGTGATGTGACTTTGTAAACTCGTGTCTACTTTGTAAAGGAAAAAAGTGAATTATTTACATGTTGTTTGGTTTCAAATAAACGAATTTAAAAATAACAGTGTAGCGCCGTTACAAAGCGGCTAAATCCTTTTAGTATCTACAGCAAAAAAAAAACAGCTGCCTCACAGACCCTCTAGAACAGGTCCTTGATTCTTGTCGATTATTTATCAAATATTATCATAATCATGTCTAATAATGTTATAATATATTACTAACCTTAAATGATCGCTACATGGTAGAGACGTTTTGTCCTATATACTTACCAGGTCGTATACGAGTTGTGGTTTGTGGGTATTAACCTAATATATTTAGTATGTTCTCTCGAGGCGACAGTGAGCGTAACCAAGCTAAATGTATAGCGTTATAGATACCAATCCAATAAGAAAATTCAAAAATATTCATTTATTTATGCTGTCATGCTGCTGTCCAGTTATTTATATGTATTTTCAGACTTGTATATTGCCCCTTGTATATTAAACAGAATATTGTATTCGTCCTGATAGTCTATAAAATAGAGCTCAAGTTAAGTAACCAAATATTTTATAGACCCAAAAATATATTTTCTTTATTTAAATTTCGATTCTCGTTATGTAATCTATCTACTTTTGTACTGAACTCCGTTGCGTGAGTCAGACTCGTATTGGTCCGATTTGTTTTTTAATTTAGCCAGTCATGTAGTACACGCAAAGTGGCTAAAATGCTGGCTGGCATATAAAAAGGCTATCTAAAATTGAATATTTAAAGCGCTCCATATAATATTTCACGAGCACGAATCGTCGATTTCACTGTGAAATTCAGACGATGCATTTAGAGCTCGCTCATGCTGTGTAGTGCAGCAATGCTTCCCGGTAGGTACCCGGTTTTGCAAACATGCCGAAATGCACGCTCACATTCGTCTGACGAACTCAATTTACATAATTCATGCATTTAATAATCATTATCGTTGAAGGAATAGTGTGCATAATGGATTGAAAATGTTCGTTCGGATGAATTCAAATGAAGTAATGTATTTATTGATTGCACTTGAGAGCCAGTAGCTTCTAGGCTTTGTAATGTGTGGCTACAACCTTCCTTTGTATTGCTGCTCTCCTTCCCCTTTATTCTTGTAAGCGTAAATCATTTAAAATTCTTTGACGTTCAGTAAATAATTTCTTATATGAATGACAGCTTTAGAAAGAGGCAGCTTGAATTAAGAAAGTTAGTTAACATTCTAATTTAATTGTCCAATTTTAATATAGACAGATTAATTGAAGTAATTATAACAATCGTCCAGATGTTTTCCAAAAGCGGCAACGCAATGTTCTCAAATTAAAGTTTGTTATAAACTTATAATAAAGCTTGGCAAGCAAAGCCGCAGGCAAATATTCGTACAATGGTTACGAATAATAAACATTAGCCGACATTGTTAATTTCTAACTTCCAAGGTTTCATCGAAGTCCTTGCTTTTTGTTTCTTCTGCACATAATTAACATTGTATTGATACTACTAAATCTTGAAATGAATGGTTTGCACAGCAAAAAGGTAACGAGTGAGAAATGGCTAAGCGGAACGGACTCCTTTAGAAATAGGTTTATATTTCCACCAACAAAGAGTTTTATCCGTTGATGTAGGTTTGTCAAGGAAAATTAGATGATTGATTCATTTAAAAGTGTCTTTATTATTTTAATATTTTAAGTGTTTACAAAATTCTATTATAATTACATTGTACATAGTAATGGTGATAAAGTTTACGAAGCTAGGTCACCTTTATGAACAAAATATACCTACATGGGAGGAAAATATTATTATTTACAATTTAGTTTACACTTAGGTATATCTGAATTTACTTGTATACAGTTTTCTATTGCTCCTCCGTAATTGGGGTCCTCTCCACTCGCGGCATTAAGCAGTTTTATGGAAAACACGCTTTGTTATTTCATAAGACAAAATATTTAAATTATTATGTTTTTATAAGTAAATCAAATAGTAGATTTCTCAAATTATAAGCAATACAAACTGTTACTGTTATTTATTTCATAAGCAATTAAATCTTTGCTCATGCCATTGAAATAGTTTGTCTAAATTTATCGAGGCTAGCAAAGCAGCCAATAAAGCGGAGAAGTTCAAATGGTACAAATATAGTGGAATATCAAGTACGTATATATTTGAGTCGGTTGGGGTTAAAACCCTAGGACCCTGGGGTCAGAGGCCACCGCCATAATAAGCCTCGAAATACAGTGAGACAATGCCGCCAGCATTCTTGGTACTCTGCCACCAGGGAAGGAAATAGGTTGTTATTTATGAACAAGTTATTTTTATTTACATTTATAAGTAGTTTGTTTTATTTTAGGTAGTAAGTAGGTGTATTGTAAATATCTTATCCTATCTTAATTATTATTATTACAATGTACCTAATACGTAAATCATTTTTGTGCACTTTTGTAGATCGTAATAAGTCTGTCTATACTTACACATAGTTGTTGATAAGTATGTGTAGATAGACTTCGAACCGTTTCAGGTCGTCGGCTATTTTCGATATCGAAATTTCCCATCTCTTCAGAGGTAACAAAATTTGTCGGTTGCTAGTGATGTTATTGACAGCAACAGTATGCGATTAACGTCTAAACACGAGTGTGTAAGATTTGATGCGGGTGTGACACGTCGATTCCCGAGCGTGCCTTGTTTGTTTGGTAAAAGTTTGATTAATTACGGTTCAGGCTGAGCCTATCAATTCGGTGATTGTGTTTGAACGAACTTTGTCATAAACTAACAAATCTTTGATGTTAGAATCCTAAGGTTGGATGGATGGGTCAAGTTTATGTAAATACTCAACTTATCCGCTAAATGTTTTGGTAGGTACTATTAACTCTCTTTTAGAAGATATTGTAAAATATACTCTAAAAAATATTAGAGTCTTTAAGTAATATGTAATCTTTTCTGAAAAATATGCAAAGATATTTGTTTTCACAGTTGTGTAGTTATTATAAAAACAATTTAATCCAAATACTTAATTAGTTCTGATAAAATGGAATAAAAAATAATTGAAAAATTCTTTGGCTCGAACTAGATTATGTTAAGGTACTTGCTACGATTAAACTATGCGTCTCGCCATTCTCCGCCTGTCAGGCTAACCCTCGTTAGCATCTACATTTTGTATTGTATTTCAAATTGATAGAACCAAAATACTTCCACTCTTTTGCCTCCTGTCTCAATGATAATATTTTATTCATAAATACAAATATTTGTTTACACCCAGCCTCGGAATTAACAGACCTGTTTATGCACACAAATATTTATCTTGTGTTGGAATCAAACCAGCGATCTGTAGGAGGTAGTCAGGGTAACCGAATCCCACGCTACCCGCGGCCTCGTTCCAGTCGGTGTTCATTCCACCCTTTATGCCGGTTGCAGACCGACAACTAAGCTATTCCGAAGCTAAACAAAGCCAGCTTAGCTAAGCTAAGCTAAGATAAACTAAAAATATGTCCCGTGCACACCAAGAACTAAACGAAAGCTCAGTCAGTGTGCGACAGCACTGGCAAAGGATGTGCGAAGGGGGTGCGGGGCAAGCGGGAGGGGCTTAGCTTAGCTCGTGTACCAGCGCATCGGCATTAGCTCACAAAGCTTAGTTTGCATAGTTTGTAGTGTGTACACAAGTAAAAACACAAAAAACTGCGTAAGCTATGCGAGCTAAACTAAACTAACTTAGCTTAGCTCTGCAACTGGCATTATTATCTGTACAATAATAATACTGCTACTTTAGCTTATTACCTCACACAAAAACACACTATATGTATACTAAGTTAAAGTTTCTATTAGTCAGGAATAAAACAATTCGTTATTTGTGCGTGGCCCTTCAAACTTAAATTAAAAAATCATTTATTCAGTTTGGGCCTTAAAAGCATTTATGAACGTCGGAAGTTACAAATGACTATACCGCACCGGTTCGTAATACACTTAAACTGAGAAGCGCCAGCAGCTACAGACTTTGAGAAAAAATATTCTAAAATCCTAATTAGCCATCTAAAATCATTTGCTTCTAAATAATTAAACTGTATTAAATGCTAGATGAGCTCAAATCGTTAAATCTAGCGTCTATTTCTTACAATAGATTAAATAGGGTTTTCTTAGAATCTTCGTATGAACAAATGAGATAAGGCTTTTAATCGACTACATCAAGTATTCTACACCGTCTATCTCACATCTCACATAGACAATATAATTGAACCGCGATAATTGAACCTCAGGCTTAATTTATACCTAATTGGATGTTTCGGGTGTCAATTGCATTTAAAGTTAATTAGTTCAATATTAATATATCTTTGGGTATACATATCACATAATGTTTTTCTAAATAATATATCCATATCTCTACTGTAATATTATAAATACGAAAATATGTTTGTTAGTTTCTCCTTATTTCACGCAGCAACGAAGCAGTATAGTGCAACTCATAAAAACGTATTTTTATTTTTATTTTACGTAGATTCAGATGAACCTTATTATTGCAATGCTATATGGTTCATTTTCATATCTCTCTGGCTATCACCCGCACCAAGTTACAACGTAAATAGTGTAATAATACCTTACAGTATCACATGTGCATTCACTGTCAAGTATTTCAGAAAACGAAAACGTTTTGAACTTATTTCCTATGCTAAAGACATTTATATTGCCAACTGTAAGGTACTGTAATATATATAATCCGATCCAATTCTTATTCACTGAAAATATTATTTAGATAAATATAACTTTATTTTGTTACACTCAAAATAACTGAAATTTTTCGGAATAAAAATAAAATGAAAATTAATAGAAGAGATTACGCAATACGGCATTGTGAATGAAAAGGCTGGTAATGGTGGGACAGCAAAAAATCTCTCTATTCAGGACCGGCCGCCCCAAATAAATTGTTACGATTTTTCTTTGACGCTTCTTGAATGTTTCTTTACAGTTTGCCCAGAGTTGTAGGGTGGCTGAATAGCGGGCAGCGATTATCACTGTGAATACACTTATTCTTTTTTTTCTTTCATCCAGAAATTAATTTGCTAAAAGTCACCAGTAAAATCAATCCCCATGATTATGTAGCCATTCATTTTAAAACAAAATTTAATACATAAATTAAAACAGTACACTCTATTCTTTTATGCTTTTCATATTATGTGTGGATGTTTTATTAAATAAATATAATACAATGAGCTTGAGCTTTCGGTGAAGGAAAACATCGTGAGGGAACCATAGCACGATGGTAGGGTACCTACTTTGTAGTACCCGCCTGGCTGGCTACCACCTTCAAGTCGAAAATTTGTCGCCAAGCACCTACCGGTGTGTTCCAGCAATTGCACTTGAGAGCCAGTTTGCCTTTTCGGTATTGTAACAGGTCAGCAACACATTGGCAATATTTCTGGTATAGCAAATGGCGATAGGCGACGGTAACCACTTACCATCAGGTCGGCCGTATGCTTGCTGGCTACCTTAGTAGTATAAAAAAAGGCACTATTCGGAAATGTAAAGTTGCGTTATAGGTATTAAACAAACCGTAAGTGTACTTTTCCAAGACGAATGACGTAACTGAGCTCGCAAAGACAATTCCATTAGCACTAAATATAGCGAAAGATGAAAACAAATGTGACGCATTACACTACAAAATCTGTCGTACTATCTACCGTACTTTCTGGGGTAGTAAAGTAATAACTTAGAGTACTAATTTAACTATTAATCACTATAAACGAAGAGCAACATTTTCTTTTCCTCAAAGACCAGTTTAAACCCTAATAAGGCACAAGGTCAATGAATGACTCTACAACCGGTTCGGAATACACTTAAACTGAGAAGACTCCGGCAGGAAACTCAACAAGGTCTTCTTCGCTTCTTTGATAGACTGGGGTAGGTACTACCTCTTTACAGAATGCCGCAGCCAAATAACTACATGTTCCAGCTCATCGGGAAGGATCGTTAGCGCGTGACGCGTGAGTGAGTAGTTTTTTTTTATATTACTAAAGCAGCAAACAAGCATACGGTTTAACATAAGTGGTTACTGCAGCCTATAGACGCTTGCAATCACTCGCGCGTTGCCGACCCTGCAAGAATCTCTTCACACCCTTTTTGAAGAACTCCATCCTATATTCTCTTGGGAAAACCAAGGCGGGGAGCTCATATCACAACTCATGACACACATAATGCAAGCAAGGCTATAAAAAGTTTAACTAAGGGTCTACATAAACGTCAAACCCTTCAATAACTCGACACACAATCGATTTAATACTGACACCATAAATACATTAACGTTTGACTTCGATGGTGATGAGGTGCCACGAGTGATTGGAACCTGATAGGGAATTTTACAGCACCCGATGTACTCGCAAACTTATACCTTAACAGTAAAGATATAAGGAGTAGGTAATTACAGTCAACTTTGCAATAGTTTGTAGGTTAAAGCAATTAGTTATTCCGTGTTTAAAGTTTCGATCTCCGTGCGTAATTACGTGTAGCGTGAACTCATATAAAACAAACTTTTGTAAGCTCTAACTTTTATAACTATTTTGTGGTTACATCCTCACAAACTTTTCGATGAAAGACCCGTAGAAATCAGTTTATCAGTTTCCGAGATACACTTATTATTATCATTATCATGTAGGAATCGCCATCACTCAGCAGCCGCGCTGTATTCTTTACCGCGTAGTGATGGTAGAAGACCGGTCTTTCATTCCGTGGAATGTCGATAGGTCGCTGGTGTATGCCACAGATTGTGTTGAAGCACTTGCATCTAACTTGCTGACATGTAAAGATACCGATTTATTTACAGGGGAAGAAAAACTGCGCTTTTTTATTTCAAAAGGCTACTACATCCCTACATGGACAAATAAACTGCGCTCTATAAAAATGTCTTACCACAGTTTATTAAATCAAATGTAAGTAATCAAGTTGGATATGTTTTCGGATTCTCGAGTATTGCCGAGGGTAAAACTCATTGAGGTCCGAAACTTGCAGAATTGCTCATACATTATCATCAAAACTAATCAAGACCTCGATAGAACGATCGGCGGGAGGGAATACCATCTAACTTGCTTCACAAATAAAAACATCTTAAGACCGCTATCGCCTGCCACTTACTCCGCGGTGTAAGATTTATTTTCTGACTAGTTTCTGCTTGCGTCTTTACTCGCCCGGAATGTTAAAAGAAGCGATTTGACCTTGCGATACAAGCGTAGGCCGAAACCTTTATTTTAAATAAATGGTATCTAAGCCAGGGTAAGTACGCACCAAGCTAGCCAATAGGAATTGAACATTATGATAACGACGATGAGAAAATTCGTTACATTAGAAATATTTGGCAAAACCATTTGTTTTATTAGACTATACAATATTAACAATTAAATAATATAAACCATTTTTTTTAAATATATATTGGCCAAGAGCGTGATTGTGTTTACATACTTATAGGGTTACTTATGCTTCTGATTTGAAAATGACTTTCGATCGTATTGAATTGAATTTGATAATAATTAAACTAGACTTTAGTTCAATTGTTATCAAATTTAAGCTTGTAAATAAATGTCCATCATTTGTGATATGGTGTCGTGACAAATTTCCTTGTAATTTTATACTGTACATTTTCCGAATTACAGTTTTTGCTACAGCGTCCCCTGTAACTCCTGTAAAATGGTCACATTGGCATGTTATATCTCGTTAAAATAAATGATAGGTGACATAGGCCTTATAGTGCTTATAGTTTAGTTAACAAGTAAAATAGCTATAGCATACAGACTTGACAGACAACGGAACCCTAAAACTGTTTTGGAAGAATACAACACAAAAAAAATGGTAGAAATCTACTATCAAGGCTAATAAAATATTCAATAATCATACAACAGAATAAAAGTAGATACTTACCAAGCAAAAATATTGCTAGAATTTACTGTCTTGAAAATAACACTTTGGGTTTTATATTAATACAAGCTTTCCGCCCCGCGGTTTCACCCGCGTTCCAAAGGGATAAAGCCTATGTGTTAATCCAGGGTGTGAGCTACCTGCATACCAAATTTCATCAAAATTGATTCAGTTGTTTGAGCGTGAAGAAGTAACAAACATACTTTGTCACAAACTTTCGCATTTGTAATATTAGTAGAATTATTCTAATCTTACATTAGTTACATAAGTTTTATCTTTCTCTTGCTCTAATTAATGACTACTACGATCCTTTGACACTGAACTTTTGCTTCTATTCATTCTTTTCATTTCATCGAAGCTAATGAGATAATCTTCTAAATCTTCCCATTATTACGATAGTCAATGTATCTATATGTCTTCAGATTAATTCCCCATTCGCATGTATCCATTCGGTATAGTTATTTGCGATGTGTCCAGTAAACAAAAACTTAGGGCCGAGTTAAGAGGATTAGTTTAACGAAGAGGGCCTCTAGTCCCCCCAGGGCCCGGCTTTATGTGATGTCTGGATTTGTCTCCTAATAAGTCCCAATGAGTAGGATCCTGTGTTCGAGCAATTAGCGAAGTAGTTATTAGTAGTTCCACCAAACGTAATCACGGATGAAATTAGGTAAAGCGTCGTTTATTTTATTGATGTTAGTGTTATTATGTGCTTTATAAAGCTATTTTAGTTTGCAGATACAGGCACAATGTCTTTAGGTAGATACTTAGGTATACTTACTAGTTTCAATAAATGTGTATGCTCGATATCACGTGTACTAAATAAATGAAATATGTTTTAGTATGATTACTTTTAATTTATGTAGATTGTATTGTTGAAAGTAAATAGATTAGTAGGTAGCAGTGGCGAAGCGTACATAGCAGCCGATTCCCATCGGCTTACCTTTTAGAAATCCCAGTCCCACAGATTCATAATTTCAAAGCCACTTTTATATAAAGTACACTGTAATTAAGTATAAAATTATCGGTGTTTTTGAACGGCTTACCTTCGCCATAATTTCACCCCTCGCCACTGGTAGGTAGGTATACTTATTCAAACATTAGAAAGGTATTTGGAATTCAAAAATATAAATCTTGAATTTCAGGAATATTGGCTGAATGAGCGTGGTAACACTTTAAGTACCTACCTATAAACATTGTTTAAGGAACATAATTACATGAAGAGAGAGTAGGAGTTGCCACTTTGTATTAGCCTTTCTAGTTTCTGTCGAGATAGAATACTAAATACCACATAATCCTTATAAAATAAACGCAGTTAGCCACTGAATCGAGCAAGAAAATCTTCCACATTTGTCGACCTGCTAAGCAACCATCTGTTCGAACAGGATCTCTGGTGTATGTAAGTACACTCCTAAGAAACTTTCCTTTAATTTCTAGCTCGTAAACTATATTATTAAATGTCTCAGTGGGAATTTTAAACAATTATTAAAGTTTGCTTAGAACTTGAGGATACAATTTAATTGTATCTTGCTATATTAAATTATAACTACCAACAGTTATTTAAATTATGAATTTGGACTTGTTATGACGCTTTTTGTCCAATCAAGACGACAAGCGTGAAAACCCGGATTTTTAAGCTTTACGCCTTTACTTAAAGTAAAAGAAAAAAATAATACTAATAGAACCCGCCACTTCTAGGTACATTGTAGATGGCGACCACCTCGTATATATAGTGTATTGTCTATGGCGACCACCGTGGGGTTTTAGCCGGTACGAGTCTCGAGTATACGGATATACCTACCCACGATAAAAAAGCTACTATATTCCTTTGCGAATATCTAGCAGTAGAATTTCATGTACTCTTTTAAATTATGTGTAAGAGTATGTGTGTATACGAATAATAATTTTGCTGATATTATTTTCAAAAACCAACTCTACGTTATTTTTACTTCCAATTATATTTATTTCCCGCTCTATGGCTTCTTTATTCCAAGAAAATTAAGCGTGTATTGAATTCAAATAAATTGGAGTATGTATTTCATAACATTTAAGGGATAGCACGTCGCGTATTTTTTTACTGTGTGACCTTGGCTAGTGTTAATGTGGGCAAAGATTGTAATCACATAAAGCCTAAAATTTACGGTCAAGTAGTTACCGGTAAACCCGGTATTATACTAATAGTATAAAATAATCGTACTAATATTATAAATGCGAATATTTGTGTGTTTGTTTTTACCACTCCGTAACGGTTGAACAGATTTAAATGAAACTTGGAACATAGAGGATCACACCATGGAATAACATATAAAATACTATTTTAATCCAGGGAAAACTTAAGAAGGAACGCGGGTAAAGCTGCAGGATAGATAGTTTTTGTAAAGGCAAACGTATTTAAGCCATACAGTGGTTTAAAGTTAAGCAACAATGTTATTTACACTTTCAACGTATTAAAACTGTTTTAAATAGTATCTCAGTGGGAGAATGGTACCTCGGACTGCTGACCTATTTAAGCCGAGCTTAGTATTATGTACTGAGGAATGGGGTAGGTTTAGACTTGGGGAATTATCATTAGACGTCCGCTTTCATTAACTAAAGTAGTTGAGACGCTGCGGTGTATACTTAGCGCTTCGTTTACTATAGTGCTGTTTTTAATTATTTTTTTTCTTTATATAATAAAAAATATATTGCAAAATATCTTTTATACAATAGAAAATGAAGTGTATTTCTAATTAAAGGATATTTATTCATAGCTATGTTATTCGTAGAAGTACTTGTATTATTTTGTCTTGTAACAACAAGGTACTTTAGGAGTGGGAGTCACGATACCAACTATTTATTTCCTGCAAAAACCAGTTTGGTAAAATTGGATCAATGACCCAAAAAGTTTTCGCGTTTCGCATCTCATTTCCGTTTGATTTA
Organism: Tethea ocularis; assembly: GCA_963555595.1. Classification (NCBI taxonomy): domain Eukaryota; kingdom Metazoa; phylum Arthropoda; class Insecta; order Lepidoptera; family Drepanidae; genus Tethea; species Tethea ocularis. The sequence goes on along the minus strand of OY741972.1, from coordinate 2,883,312 downwards.
ATAACTTGGCCTTAACAGAATGCTTTGTTGCCCGCTCCATATTTAAATTTCTTGCAAATCCCAGCACGGTTTGGGTTCAACTCGCCGACTAAATAATAACTGGCAAAAGTTTTCATTCTTTATTGTTACAAGTGATAAATTTGTATTGCGCATTTTGTTCGGAGACTGCCGCTACACTTTGTACCGTTCGAGAGGAAGCGATTATTATGGAATTTATTATCAGGATTTTATGATTCAAGCCTACACATGTATGCAAGCCACGCATGTATTGGGCGAAAAGTGGCAAAGATGTAATAAATTTGCGTCGATATCAAATACCCTATGTTATGATTTTTTATCGTATTTCTTTTTTATCATTTGAATGAAATTATATATAAGCATTTCAAACTACAAATAAGACAGAGAGATCCGACCCTGTGACGTTATAGGCCGCTATGGCCATATTACCTCCATTCTAAAATTCTATTTTGCTAGAAAGAGATAGATGTAAATTTTTGATGGCTTATATCGTTTTTTATAGTAATTCGATTTTTTTTTTCTAATAATAAGCAATAAAAAAGCCTGCATATTTATTCACTATCGAGAAGAACGCAGGTAGATACAGAGAGAGAGAGTAGTAGTAGAGACTCCCATGACGACTAATGAGACAGAGACGATCTTATAGTTACTCAGAAAATCCAAATACAGAACTAGACGTGGCCACTCGAAATGATGATTTTGAATATAACGTAACCAAATAAGGAAGTTCTTATTCGTTCGTGCCTTCAGGCTTTGTAAAAGGTCGGTAACATATAACTAATCCCCGGGTATTGCAAATGTCTTTAGGCTACGGAAGCCACATACTATCAGGTTCACTTGCTTGTCAATCTTTTGTCATTTTTACATATTATTATTTTTTTATGTTAGAAGGTTGTAACGGTAGGCTGTCTACCTGACGGTAAGTGGTTACCGTCGGCTATCGTAATTTACAATACTAGAGGTATTGCCAATGGTTTGCTGCCAAGAAGGCTACTACTGGATCTCAAGAAGGCGACAGATTTTCAACTTGAGGGTGGTAGCCAGCCAGACGGGTACTTTCCTCACGATGTTTTCCTTCACCGAAAGCTCAAACTCATTATAGGATTCGAACTCACGACCTTTGTCACGGCATTCGACGTCACTACCACTGAGCTTAGACATAAAAAAAGAACCGAAGATTTTATTAATTTAAAAACTTCCATAACCAACAAGGCATCGGAGCGTTTGTCAAGTTGACGTAAAACCCGACGAGGCTCGAAATAAATTCACAGGTTGAAACAAGCAACAATCTTGGGTATTGTCTCTGAACCAGCAATATGGTAGATAAAGTGGTACCGTGGCACTGTCACCGTCGCGTCGGTGCGCCGTCGTTTAATTCTGGCTCGACTCCCATTTGTGGCTAGATTATTCTTGGATCGCACTCTACTGGTGCAGCCTACACGTAATGAAGTCAAATTAAACGGTATACAGGAGTGTTATGCCTACAATACGTACATTTAAATATATAAAATATTGGTGTTGCAAGTGTTTAGTAGCGTAGCCTATTAAAAAAGAAAGAAAATATATTTTACGTCGTTTCAAGCACCATTTTGCATGTAGTACTTTAGTAAAACAACTGAAATAATTCAATGTTGTAGTCACATAGTTAACAGTACTCGTTTGTATGCTCACTGAGAGTTACTACGCTTAGAGTTAGTCAGCCAGTAAAGCTATAGTTTTAAGCATTATCTTTAGTTAGTATCTCCTAATTTAATTACTGAATACTAAAGCATGTCTTAGCTGCTATTCTTAAAATTGTCTTAGTTGTATTTTACACTGGCTTTCCCCCGAGGATTCACTCGCGTTCTCGGGATAAAAAGTAGCCTATAACCTTCGGGGATAATGTAGCTCCCTACTAGAGAAAGATTTTTTCAATAACAAATTAAAATTAATACAAGATTTTAAATGTTATACGAGTACTATAAACTAAAGTGAGACGTAGTCTTTGTAGAAATAAGGTTTATATTACAAAAAGATATGACAAAATAAATGAAGCTTCATGCATTTTATTTACTATCGCCACAGAATACTTAATAGTACAAGTACTATCGCGACGTTTGGTCATGTTACCTTTTCGACTATATTTCCTCTACCAGCAAACATACTATCTATTCTAAGCAAAAATTGTCCTGTAACTAATATCGGTGTATATTCTCTCCTTTTTATACACAACATACGACCCTAAACACAAAAGAGACTCGAAAATTATTATCTACGTAACGGTAAAATTACTTTTTTTCCCCTTCAAAGGCTCAGTTAAGACAAATAAGGGCACGTTATATGGAAACCCTGAGCGCAGATTACGTTTTAACAATCCCTAAAAGGTTGTGTTAAACGTATGTTGGTTAACGAGAACTGGAGGGTTAATTTCGCTACATTTGCAGCTACAAATATGTTTCATACTTATCTGAAATTAATGAAATTGTAACGTTTACGAGTAGATTCGTAGCGAGACTTGAAATGTTGAATTCATTCAGATATGAAACATATCAAGCTGCTAATGTGGCGAAACTAGCTCCCCTGATGCTCTTAAGTTGAATTTAAATACGAATATTTTTATACAGAACCTCGCAGTAATCCCACGGGCACTCATGGGTTATCAAATAGGATTATCATGACATGAGTTCGTAGAGGTAATTTTAACAGTGAATTGCAGCGCCCGAGGCACATCGGATATTATTATGTAAGAAAAACCGATGGTTATGAGGTAATGGGTAGGGAAGAGTCGGGATTAGGATTTGAGTAGGTTGTACACTTACCCTGTTATTATTATAAATAACCAAGCTTTTTTATTTGCAAGTAAAACCTTTGTGTAGTTTATTGGATGAATATGAGAATCTTTAATATAAGACGATGAACTTTTCTGCCTCTTATGAAAAAGCCAGACGTAAATATTTTCGTGTGTTTTTTAATCAAGTTTATATTGTTTTATTTTGTGGTAGCCTTGCCAAAATTATTATAGGGTTAGAGAGGTGAGTGATAATACTTAGTAACTCCAACAGAATTAATACGAAGCTTAGAAACATAACAACAAACACGCAAACGTTGAATCTGGAAACGTTGAATGTAGATATTTGTTAAATATTATCTTGTCTATATAGTATCTAGTAGAGTAGAGTACGTCGAAAGTTATTTTTCTTATTATTTATCATGCATTAAGCTTTCTACTTTTGCCTTTGTATAATATCTGTATTTCTTTATTAATAATTAAGCTAAAGAGTTTATTTGTGTTTGTTAATCTCTGGATCTACCTGTCGGATTTGAAAGACTCTTTCGAGTTCCATTATTCCCGAATGTTATAGGCTACTTTTTATTTCAGTAACGTGAGGGAAACCGCAGGGACAGCTATATTATATACTGTATTTGAGTAACAAACTCAAATTCGAATGCCATTTATTCAGTTTAGGCCCCGATGAAGCACGTCACTTATGAATATCACAAACAATCGATTCTAGACACCGGCCAGTATCTCAGCAAGGTTTTTTTAAAGATTTTAAGTAGGTACCTTCTATACAGGTAGAATATATATCATGGACCTATATACCTCATGTAGTTACGATATTCTGCCCACTACCGTCTGCGTGGTTGGTTATTTATTTATACTTGAATTTTTAAGGGTTGAGTGAATTTCAGTGTCATCCCATTTAGCATACGTCAAATCGGGCGCGTCCACTAATAATACACGTAAAGGATATACCTTAAAGTGGGCTTAAAATAAATTTATTTTAGAACCACTATCATGTGAGCTTTTTATGATATGGAAAATTATTTGGAATATGCTTGCAAACACATTGACGCAAAGAAAAATACTATTAAATAATATGATTTTTATGATTGTGCACTTTAATTTTATTTAAAACTAGCTGCTCCGCGCGGTTTCACTCGCGTTCCCGGGATAAAAAGTAGCCTATAACCTTCGGGAATAATGTAGCTTCCTATTAGTGAAAGAATTTTTCAAATCTGTTCAGTAGTTTTGGAGCCTATTCAATGCAAACAAACAATCAAATCTTTCCTCTTTATAATATTATTAGTATAATATTAGATGGATTTAAAATAAAATAAATAACTAACATAACATCAACATCATCATTAAATGAATGCACTAGGAAGGCGGCCATCAGAGAGGAGTGGCGGCGTGTTGTAAAGCTTGCCACCAACACCTGAAGTGATGACCATGACCACTCTATCAAGAGTCACACCGACAAAGAAGAAGAAAATAAAAAAGTAAAAACAAACAATGAACGTGTGTAATAAAAATCGCGTCATCAATGAATCAAATATATAGCCACGAAGCAATAAATACAAGTTCTATGAAGTAAAAAAAGTAACGTCCTCACATTGACCCAAAGTAGTGCTCAGCTCTCCTTTTTCTTCGTAGTACAATTAGTTTGGGAATGTTGGCAGTTAAGCACACATTTTCGCAGTTGAGACTAGTGTAGTGCCTGAACTGCTCAAGTTTACCAAAAGTTTGCCCATATTTGAGGCAACTTGCTCCAAAATGAGGCGCCTTAGTAAATAGACAATGGATCTTGTATTTACTCGTATATAGAAAGTTATTATTGAACGAACGATATTTTATGTTCAATTAATCACTTATTTCTTATTTTGGTCAAAAAGCTTATGTGATTTTTTATGAGTCTTTTGGTACTACGTGGTTTTTAAAGTATGTTGAATGTCGAATTGCCTCAAGTTTACCTAGCTGTCTATGTTTGAAATAATTTTTATTACTAGACTGAAAAAACAGGAGCAGAACTAATAAAAGTTGTTTGCTGTCAATCTATAAACTATTGTATATAAATATAAGTATATCTATACATACTAATATAAAGGTAATGTTTGTAAGTTCGAAACTTCGGATCCAGCAAGTCATTTCCGGAGTTAACGGGTCTTGATTCTAAAAAATCTAAAGCTGTATTAATTCCCAAGTGTTATAGACTACTTTATATCCCTGGATCGGGGATGAAAAAGTTAGTATAAGATAAACCATAAATTAATTTTCTATTATATTATATTTTAAGTCAGTCAGTATATTTAGACAATAATAGCTCATTGGTAGTGACGTCGAATGCCGAGACGAAGGTTATAGGTTCGAATGCTATAATGAGCTTTCGGTGAACTGTGGTAGGGTACTTTGTAGTAGTTTGTTTGGTAGTTGTAATCCTGCGCGTGAGTAAGGTTGCCAGAGGTTATTGGGGAGTGGGGAAGGGTCAACAACCCGCGGTGTCGATAGCGTCCATCCATAGGCTACGGTAACCGCTTACCATCAGGCGGGACGTATGCTTGTTTGCTGAATTTGTTGTATAGGAAAATTCGTCTAGTTGACCCTCAAGTTGTAAATCTGTAGCCATGAACTTACTGGTTTGTTCCAACAGCTGCACAATTTTTTTGACTGCTTATATATGAGAACATAATTTTTATTTGTCGTCAAAATCAATATAATCCAGTATTCAAAAGTAAATAATATCTTGAGGAGTCAACTTCTGATATTTGTTTGCCCACTGTCACCTGTCAAACCGAACTGTCACTTTGCCGCGCAGTGTCAACAATTTGGACTTTAACCCTTGTCATCGAGGACGCTTCATCAACTGGTGTGTTTACCCTGAAAAAGAGAAATGTGATGGAAATATTACTCTTTTATTGAAAGTCTTATGTGTATTTTTTCACTACTTTAATGCTGTTTTTAATAATAAATACCTAAGTTAGTTTATGACATGATAGCCATACAGGGTTATTTGAAATTTAGTTGTTTTATGTTTTACGCATCAATATTAAAAATAAATAAAAATAGACTTTTTCAACGATCAATATGTATTTTTTTTCGGGTTTTTTAAGTTGATCTCATGGTAAAAGTTGTTTGATTGATTAATTTTAGTTTAAATCCACTAGTTAATATTTAATTATAAAGGTTGTTTCTTCAACCAAGTATGTGTAGTAAAATAAAACTATATCATCTGTCACATATCTGTCAAAACTAACTTCACAGTGACAGCTAAGGTGCGGCCCAAGTGGGCCCTTCATGCATAAATAAGTACCTATCTAAATAAACACAATTGTTTTGAGATAACTTGTTATGTTTCTTATTTTACGTAAGTAAAATTTTTTTTAATTTAAGCTTCTTATGTTCAAGTAATTTGATCAAACAGGCTGGTTTAAACAGTTTTAACAAATTGGCATGAATGCTGTGGGAAAATTTGATCAAAAGTTGTCAAATGGTATGAAGAACAAAATTTCGTATTTCTATTTTATCTAGTTATTCGAAAAAATAATTTGAACGTATTATATGGCGGAGCTAACATAGACATAGCTGGCATTCGGACCAATTTCACCATCGTCTGATAGCTTCTATAGGAATTTAGGATAACTGTCAATTTGACATATTCTCTATACAAATCCTGTCACATAGCCATATTTATCCCGTGGATTACTGTTATACGACGTTAGTGGAATTGGGCCTTAAGATGATAAGACAAGACGTAATAATATTGTACAATTTATTTACTTACTTAAACTTAGTTCGTGTCCTTCCCAGGATACAAACGGTTCAGTTGATTGTAACAAACAACCATTAAACCCTTAGGCGGTTGACTATTGAACAAGTATTTCTAACTTTAGTTCTCTGAATATATCAGTATAGTTATGATAAGACTATACAGGATGATGATCATTGACCATTAATTACTTCCTGAAGTAAAATTGATCATTGTAAGTGAGATGGACCAATATAGGCCGGTAAGGCTGATCCATCAGAGGCTACCATCTTTAGTCCTTTTAAAAAAGGCTATTACTATATGTATATGTGTTTCCAAATCAACGAGTTTGAATCCCGGGCGTGGCGAGGCAATTTTATTTTGAAAATCCAATTATACAGTTTTAGTTTTTTTATCAAAATTGGCATCGAGATTCTCGATCTACTTTCAGGATTTTACGCTATTTTGTATACTTTAGGATTTGGCCTACCACGCCCACATAAAAAAATCACTCTGTATAATTATATCCTTGTTAATAAATAGCTTCATTAATCTGTCATTTCTATTTGAACAGTGATTGTGGTATGTGCTCGTAGGGTATTGCTACTGTGGGCGGTAGGGCTACTGTGGGCCAGTACAAATAAACTTATATGAATTAGATATGTCGTCTCATTGTTATCATTACATAAATGAGAGAGTTATTTCTGGAGAAAGCTTTCCTTATTATAATTTTGTGTGTTATTTGTTCTCATTATTGAATGTGGTACACGACAGTTATTCGAAAGAAAAACAAAAGGTATTTTTAAACACCGTGTTCTTTTTGGGTTCTAAAACAAAAAGGTAAATAAAAAACCCTCCGAATACTATTGTTTTTAAATTTGGAATAGTTTTAACTGCTTCGAGAAAAGAATGGTACGGCCGTGCCGCTTTTGCTTGCTATTGCTGACCTAAATATATTGCAAATTAAAAAAAAACTTGTTTTCTTTATAATAGGGTCCGGAATGAGGGACTATAATAAATTTTGAATTTTAAAGTCTATATTTTTTAATTTTGTGGCTATCAAACAATAAGTAGGTATATAAAAAAAACGTTTTTTAGATCACTTGATTACTGCGATAAAAACAATAAAATATGGAAAAAAAAGTAACTGATCAAAGTTGTAAGATTAGAAATTAACCCCTCATTGAATTCTCATGATACCAATAGTTACTTCGAATAATTTGAATATTATTGTATGATTTTAATTACCTATTAGCCCTATTAAAAAAAAAGATACCTAAGATTTCATCTGCGTTCCCCGGTATCAAAGTAACTTTTGTCCTATTCCAGGATTAGATCCTAACTAGATACTAGATCCTTCTGTACTAACTATACACCAACATAAAGATCCATTCAGACGTAGAGATAATAAGCGCACCTACACACCCTTTACACAAAGATTCGTGTTTTAATATTATAAGGATCGAAATCAATTCACCCAACCAATATTCGAGCACCACTTTGGACAAAAGATTTTGAAATAAATTGCCATTGCTTCTTTTTAATTCATTGTCGTTGTCGTCAGCATACAAACCTTAGAATAGGGTTGCCATCTCTAAAATCTGCCAATCAGGTCGACAAGCGTGAAATCCCCGGATTTTTGAGCTGTATACCCGGACATGTATTTTTCTTTAAAGTATGAAAAAAAAAATGTTTTTATTGTTGTTAATCAACTTTTTATTTATATTAGCAAAGTGGCTTTAAAACTTTTATACCCGGACTACAAATAAAACCCCGCCCGGATCCTTTAAACTAGAGAAAATCCGGGGAAATCCGGACGGATGGCAACCCTACATTAGAAGGACTGCCAACAATAAAGCCAGTCTTTCAATAACGATGTTTTAATGAACTGATTTTTCGATGAAGTCGGAACTAGGCCAACAAGTTTAACTCGCCTACTTAATGCTCAATGATAAATAATAGTTGTTTAGAACTTGAACAAGTATAATAACCTTCTTGAAATATTGGCCCTAGTTTTATTTAAATCCTACTAAAATCCCCTACTAATATTGTAAATGCGAAAGTTTGTGAGTATGGATGAATGTTTGTTACTCTTTCACGTAAAAACTACTGAACGGAGTTTGATGGAACTTGACACTTATGTAGATCATGCCCTGAAATAATATATACGCTAATTTTTATCCCAGGAAAACATAAGATTCCTTGGGAACGCGGGTGAAACTGCGGGGCGGAAGTAAGTTGTTTATTTTTCTAGGTAAGTATTGAAAGAAAATTTTCTTTAAAGGATTGCATTATCGTGATACAACTACGTTATAAGAATATTCTTAGCGTGTCATAGTCGTAAAAAAACGCGTTTAGAATTTAGCAACGTACGTTGTCTACAAAAATACGAGATAACGTACTTTGCATTGATGCTGCGAAGGCGGTAGTAAAATATAAATGCGGTGTGCAAACAGCTATGAAAATAAATCACCTACCTATAGATAGGTAGGTACACACGGCTACAGATCAAGCTACACATTTTTGTTGCAAAATAGCGCCTATTACAACAGCATAATACAACCGTGTGTAGCTTGATCTGTGGCCGTGTGTACTACAAGGCAAACAACTTTTATAAATTCTGTAAACTCTGAAAAATACATACACAAAAGTATATAGTGACACTGCATATATTATAGATTTCTTAGTTTAATTTTAATTTAGTTTTAATTAAATTATTTTGATTTTGTTTGTTTGTTATTGTAAATAAATATATTTATGAGGCAAAAGTATAACTGAAAATAACCGAACTAACATAGGATTATATACTACTATATAATAAGTATATACCTACATGATCTAAGTATATACCTGTTTATTATGTAGTTATTACTAGCTGTCTCCGCGGTTTATTCCGCGTTCCTGGGATAAAAAGTTGCCTTATGTTATATTTCGAAGTGCCAAATTTCATCAAAATCCATTTTGGTTTAAACCTCAGTGGTAGGAAGTAATATTCTGTGCAAAGACCTACTCATTCAAGCAAAATTCTAACGTCAAGTCCATAGCTAATTTAATCTATAGGTACTGCTACAAGCAAAAAGCATTCTTATTAGCATGCAGCCAAGTTAAAATAATTTATTATCATCGAAAGTTCGTAACCCCGTTGAATTACAGTTTTGGCTCGGCGCCCGCTAAAGAAAACGTAGCAAGCGATAAATCACCAAATCCAATAGTAACTTACTCACCTAACAAAAAAGCATGAATAAAAAATCACAACGTAGACTAGCTAGACGGGAATTGACCAGAAGAACTAACGAGCCACTTACAAAGATTTATAGAGATAGGCAGGCGGTTGCAAAAAACGCCTGGGACCCGTCTGCTCGCCGAGCGGACCTAATGGACGGTACCCTAATATGGCGCTGAAAAACATGAGTGTTTGAATAGCTCGCAGTTTACTAGATGACTCGTCTGGTCGTTGAAGAAATCGCATGATCATATTACCTGCCACTACATTATTTGTAGGGTTAATATACAGACCTTTCCTCGGTTTATTTGTACCTTGGATTTGAGTAGTATTTTTCCGAATCTTATTTGTGAGTTCCGATTTATATTATTGTAGATTGAATCAAATGGAAATCTTTTTTACAAATACTTGTCTCTGCAATGTTTGTTTTCTTTACCTTAAAGTAAACACTAATGATTTACAAAAAAATAATCAGAATAATATTTTTCAGTAACTTTTGTAGCGCGATTTTTTTTATTTCATTCTTAGTGCATCTCGTCGTAAAATGAATTGAATTGTCAAACTTTTTTGTAATCGTGTGTCAACCTCGTTTCACCGCAATCTCATTATTATGAGTCCAAAAGCTGTAATCAAAACACCAGTATGTGTAAATGCGCAAGGCTAATGAAATTCAACTTGAACGTGAACTTTGATAAATAGTCCCAAAGATTTGTTTGTAGGTGGTTATGTGTAATAATAAGAATAAAAGTTATAAATAAGTTAAAATTTAAGGTCAAGCTTTTTTTTCAGATCAGCTCAATTACACCATATTATTTATTGTATTGTTATCGAACTTACCTACATATTGGTGTCGATTCTGTTGTTTACGAACTTAACTAATATTAGACAAGTCACCTCTCTTTCAAGTTAACCTTATTGAAAAAAGACAGAACATTTTTAATGCTGTCAGTTTAATCCATGCCGTCGTAATATACGGGTAAATAGTCGTGACCAATAAAGATCGCGCTTAAATTCACGTTGAAATATGTGATCGGATTAAATTGACAGGACTAAAATATCTTGCATCCCTATCTTATATTTACTATAAGAAAGAGATATAGTGAGATTAAATTTATTTAGTTCGTAAACAACAGAATCGGCACCAATGTCTACCAAATTTTAGATCAATTGAACACTGGGAAGTGGGTTAAAATTGTTTCGACCTAAACATACTTGTATTAGCATTTTTTTTTCAGACTAGCTCAATGACACCATAATTATTGTATTATCATCGGATTGACATTATGTGTAGCAATTGACTTGCCAGTTCGACACAATATGAAGTAAAATAAAAGCTTGAAAAAAATATATAAATGATTTTATTATTGTGTTATTTATAGCTCCAAATGGCGATTAAACAACAAATATGACAGTGTATTTATCGTAAATAACAGCTGGTACCTCTCGAAGGCAATGGGCATTATTCATGCCTACGATAAGTCAATTTATTGTAGATTAATAATCTCCAACTGTCTACGCCAGCCCCTGGCACTTGGGCGCAGACTTCTACTTATTTCGAATGGTACCTACTGCTCACAAAATGAGAAATTATATTCGTATCAAAGAGAACTAGTATTTTTCCGAATATATTATTTAGAGCTTACAGAGAATTTAAATAATTAACAAGTGTTTTTCAGTTTGATAGGTAATTGGAAACAACTGTCTGTTTGCAAATGTATAATTGAAATTAAATAGATTTCATAATTTGACCTATTTGGTACCTAGGCTATATTAAATTTGGACAAGTACAACCCGATCGCACACATGGTGCTTTTTTTTACTAAAAATGGGATTCAGTTTTTATAGAAAGAAACACAATGTGCATTATTGTAATGTATGTATGATTAAATACAGGCTAGTCGCCTGTATAATTGAAATTAAATATATTTCATAATCAATATGTTTTTTTCATTAAATGATTGGTAAAACTACCTAAGGTAAACTTACCTGTTACCTAGGCTATATTAAATTTGGACAAGTGTAACACGATCGCACACATGGTGCATTTATTTACTTAAATGGGATACACTTTTATAGAACACAATCTGCATTATTGTAATGTATGTGGAAAAGCTTGGTAATAAACTTGTAAATAACAAAATTTAAATACAGGCTGCTATTCAGAATTTCTATTCAATTTATAGTTCGCCGACACACATTAAGCTACTTATGAAAAATCGAATATTCGGAAACTGTAAACAAGGGTAGGTACGTGAAAAGCTTTACCGATTCAATATTCATTGAATATTAATGTAATATTGAGTGAGGCTTGTCCAATTTACACTGATGAAAATTGAGTGACGCTCGAGTAAATCACTGGTTTGTGTTGAACATTTCCTACTATAGATGGACTTACGTAGAGCAGAGTGCATTGTGTAGGCAACAAAGCATTATCTGCAGTAAGCTATCTTGTATCTATGGCTCATTGAATTGTGACCGGTGGCCTGGCCTGATAATACTGTTAATGCATTATTATGACCGCTGCATCGCTTTTAGGTCTAAATCCGCTTTAATGCCGACTGCAACCATTTGACTTATAGCAAGTTTCAGTTAATGCGCTTATTGAGTTTGCTGGGTATTAATAAAATGCATGAAATATTGCGACATCAATATTTTTACATATTTCTAACCCTAACCAGTCTAGAATACTGGTATTTGACTGACATATCAAATTAGCTACTTTTTATAAAATACTGAATTGCCAATGTTTGTGAACGGCTGAACGGATTTCCATGAAATTTTATATGATCTAGAGTTTGTATCAACATCTTCCGTCACTTACAAGTCTGTAGACACGAATCTTGTAGAATTCAGAAACATCAATAAATCAGAGATAATTTCCCAATTTTCAGAATTAATTAAATAATCGGTCTATGTCGTTACCAAGACACCGATTAGAATTAAACTTTAAGTGGAAATATTGTCATTAATTGGACGTCTTTTTATCATAATTGAAAAACTCCAAGCATCGTTAAAAGATTGGGTCGTCGTTTCGGGGGCCACTTCTCCAAAATAGAATTTCTTTTCGAAGTGGCATAAAAAAGTTCTCAACAATAACCTTTGGATGACTGTCACCAACGTATTCACTGAGGCGCGATAGTTTTTTTAAAAGATAATAAGTTTTCTTTTAACAAAATATTAAATTTGGAACAAGCATTTTTTGAATTTATGTTGTAATAATCGTGCTGTATAGATAACTGACATAACTCATTTAGAATGCGCAATAGTTTTTTTAAAAGTAAAAAAACATTTTTACAATTTTTAAATATAGATAGATAATAAGTTTTCTTTTAACAAATATTAAATTTGGAAGAAGCATTCTTTGAATTTATGTTGTAATAATCGTGCTGTATAGATAACTGATATAACTCATATAGAATGTGCGAAGTTTTTCAAAAGCAAACAATATTTTTTACAAATTTTAAATTTAGAACATACATTTTTAATTTATGTCGTAATCATGCTGTATAGGCTGGTATAGGTAACTAATATATAACTCATCTAGACTAGATGTTTTCTTCAAAAGCAAAAAATATTTTTTACAAATCTTTAATTTAGAACAAGCATTTTTTATTAATGTTGTAATCTTGCTTTAGGTAACTCACATGGCTCATCTAGATAAGCTTGAACTGAGAACGTACCTAAATTATACAACCCTACTACGTTACAGTCGTAGAAAACCTCTGGGGATGTATTACGCAAGTGGAAACTCCGGTTATATTTTTAACAATAATGTGAGTTTAGTTGGTGAAAAGTTAGGCGTGGAAACCTACGTATAAATTAATTTGTATTTTTTTATCCTGTTTCAGGATTTTAACACATTGGCAGTTATAAGGTATTTAAACTGCTAATTTAAGGCGACGATATCCGAGAAATGATGGGTTTAGATTCTATTTTCTCGGCATTCTTTGTTGCAGTTGTAGTTTTTTTTTTCTTTAGTAACGTCAGAAAAAAATCATGAATCATCATAGGTATGCCCCTTTTTAAAACTAAGAATGTTTTTTTCTCTTATTTTAGGCAATCCGAATAACTTGAAAATATTAACATACATTCTGAGACCTAATAGAAAGGGAGTAGTTTTCTTACTTTAAGAAAAGGCTTAGTTTCGTTTTTAAATAGCATAAAAAATGTAATGCAAACCGCAAAGGTAGCCGTACCTTGTGGGGCCCCTTAGGCCTCTGGATCCACCACTAGTGTCGCCTACGGTAACCCCTTACCATCAGGTGGGCCCAGTGCTTGTTTGTCGACTTAGTTATTAAAAAAATATCTACAGGAAAACAATCTGAAATAATAAAAAATCTTATAAAAGAGCTACTGCAGAACCACATTAATTTACGCTTATTACCACATTAAAATGACTGTAGCGCCGTCAATCCCAGGTATCATTCAGAAGATCCTCCTGCGTCGGGACCTCTGCGAAAAGCAATAAAAATCTCCGTAATCCATACAAAGCTTTATGTGCGAGACTCGCATAGCGCCATTTTTTTTGGTAGACAACTTTTTGTCATGTATAACATTCAGTATTTATGTTCATGGGACACATGTGTTGCTGTTGGTAGAGATGGGCTGGTGCTTATTTATGTCGAGTTTTGTGCACTTATATTTTATTTCATGATTTATACATGGTAATTGGTTGTATGGGATCCATACTTGCAACAGTGATTGTGCTCATCAGAATAATCAACATTCATGATACTGATAACAGACTCTGAGGGCCTACTCCGAAAAACGATACACGATAGTTCGATCGTCGTTGTCAAATTATTAACCAATAGAATTGCACAAAATTTACGTCTCGTCAGTTTGCTGCAATTCTATTGGTTAATAATTTGACAATGATGATCGAACTATCGTGCATCGTTCTTCGGAGTAGGCCCTCAGGTCAGCCAAAGAAAACGGGTCGGTTATAAAAATGCGATAACTTTTAAAATATTAATGCATTATTTTTCAGGTAAGATTTAAATGAAAGTTTATTTTATTACCAATTTAGGAAGAAGTGAAACCTTTTTATTTAATTTTTTTGAGATTGTAATATAAACGATGAATAAAAATAATGTTTTTTACTTGTATCGAGGTTTTTTTTACCGACCCGCTTTTTGCGGCCTAATGTAACTAAATCAATAAAGTATATATTTTTTCAAATAAAACATACCCTACTCAATTCAAATTTTTTAACATTTTTTTTACGATTTCCGAATATTGTACCATAAGAGTACTTTTACTAAGCCTGCGTGAGTCCCTTGTTTAACAAGACTATCATTTTTATATCTATATCATACGTAGTAAAATATACATAGATGAGATGTTATATTATCCCTAGTAACTATACATAATCATAGCATTTAAAGTATAGTACAATATGTACAGCAATTTATAAGAGCTGGTTAATATGTCTGTCCTCCTATTTTTGTTCTAAAAACCAAGTATAACCAATAAATAACTGATTTCTGTAGCACAAGTTTAGCCTAGCTCAGAAGTCAGGAACTCTAATACAATTTGTAAAATTTTGTAAATAATGATTATTATTAATCAGTTACGATACCTACTACTGTTTTATAGATAGGTATTGACTCGATTTATATTTACTCGTATAATATTAATCGAGTATCGTGAATCGAGTGCAAAACAGCACATCCCTTTATCCCAGTGGAATGGTTCCCATCCGTATTCGTGTCTATGATGTGTGTATCGTGTTATATAATCCGTGACATGGTGGACGAAAATGTTTTATATCTGTTTGTCACATCTACTAAAGACACTGGCTTTTGTACAATACAACTTCTGCTTAGGATAGTTTAAGGGTTGTAAAGAAATAATATATCATTTGAAAAAAAAAAGTGTAATATGTAGTCTATTACTTAGTTAATATAAATAGGATATGGACACCTAAAGTTATAACTTTTATTGTGATTTGAAATTTGTAATCTGAAATTTTGACTTTTGGCATATTAAGACTGACGATGTAATTTGAAAAAAAAAATGTAATATGTAGATAAGAGAAAAATATATTCTTAGTTTTAAAACGGGCATTTACGAATTTTTTCTGACGTTACTAATAAAAAAAAACAATTTGCAAACAACTATTCCTCGTCTTCTGACTGTCAAGAAAAACTAAATCAAGAATCATCATTTCTAGGATATCGTTCTTTGCGTTAACAATACTAGCCGTTCACTTCACGTTGGCCGTTACCTCCATTCGCGCTTCCCTCCACACCGCGACTTATGTCAGACTTGCGTAGTATTTTAGTTTTTGTTTGTACCTATGACGTCATTCGACGACGGCCAATTCGAAGTGAACGGGTGTAAATTGCTATATGAAACAGTAATTTTTCATAAATTCTAAATTTCCTATTACTAAAGTTAAAAGGTTTTTCCACTAACGACTAAATAAGAGGATTGCCGTTCTAAGCCACTCTTTTATTTACTTCCCTACTTAAAAGGCCAGTGTTGAATCATTAATGCATGTACCCTGACGGGATTTGGGTGAATTAACAAAACAAAACAGTGTAACAAACATGCCTTTGAGAGTAAACAATAGTACATTGTCATTATTAAAAATATCTGAAACTAGTTTCAATTGTCCTTTGTGAATTAAAACCAGACTTTATGTTAGCTTTGTTAACAAATCTTGAACTAAGTTTCTATGAAATTAAGTAATAGAGCTTGATTATACAACTGCGGTTACTTTAAATCCACAATAACTTAAGTTTTTGTTAACACGCTTGTATTAGTTTATCTTATATCAAAGTATGTAAACCGATATTTAAAAACTCATTTTTTTTTAATTTTCATTTGTAGTTTGGATGACAATACTTACCTGTGTAAGTTTGTCACTGGAAATACAAAGAAACTTAGGTACATATCCATATACAGTATGACACAACTTAGATGTAGCATCGGCGAATCGTTTTCGTACAATTCACTTCCGATTTACACAACACAACAAATAAAAATAATTCAGTATCGCGCCATTCAACGTTCAACAAGATCATTTTCGCCGATCATTTTTTAACACATGAGTAATGTTGTAGGCGCACTCTTTTCAAGAACGATCGATTTTACGAAGTTTGCCGATGCTTCATCTAAGTTGTGTCATACTATACCTTGTTTAGGTTGACTCTAGCTAGAAATTAAGGTGCACTCCGCAGTATCGGCAGGTACATATATTATGTTATTATGAATCAGTAACTTCTATACCATACCATAATAACCATTTTATCACCCTTACAATACAACTTAATTCACAAATACATCTCGGGTTTTACATTCGCGATAACCTTAAACTATTCCTTTTTTCCTGTGTAGAAACGCATAAACCTCGCTGCTTATCTGCAAAGCGTTTGCCCTCTATTATGGTGGTGACAGTGGGTTAGAGATAGACGCAGAATTACGTAAAAGGAGTGCTTAAAGAGCGTTAGTGTCGTAACTCGATCGTAAAACTCTTCGAACTGGATATCGCGGTGGCACGTCGTCTGTGGAATGCGAATTATCCGAGAATTTGCGAGCTTGATCAATTAGGAGTAATGAGAAGGTACTATTGTTTCTCGCTTCGTTATGGTAATACACTGGGCCGCAAAGAAAGCGGGTCGGTTATGAAAAATGCGATAACTCAAAATATTTGAGCAATCCTTTTAAAATAAAAACTAATTTAAAGTCTATTTCATTACAAATATAGGAAGAAGTAAATCCTTTTTATTTATTTTTGGTGATTGTATTAAAAAATACCTACGGTTTTTAGTTAATTGAGGTTTTTGTTTCCAACCTGCTTATTTTGTGGCCTAGTGTAATTCAATAATGTCAAGTATATATATTTTTTCACATAAAACATAATATTATACCTAATCAATCCAAATCTTTGAACATTTTTTTTAAATTTCAGAATATTGATACCATTATATAGGTAATACTTTTACTACTGGGCCCGCAAAGAAAGTATATGTTACCTCGTCGTGGTTTCAATTCCAGGAATAATAATTTGTGTCCAATATTATATCTGTTTTTTTTTGTATTAAATGTGATTCAGTTATCGGGATTCATAATACCAGCTCTGCTTAATTTGAGATCAAATAGGTAATAGCCCTTTGAAGAATATCCTAAAATAATATTATTATTTATAATTTAATATTTTTGCGAATTTTTGGCCAAACAGGTATGATTAATATTTTCACATCAAACATATTTCAGCGTCAGTATATCTCACAAGTATTATAGTGTTTACCAGACGTGAACTAATGAATTATTACTCACCTCTGGACCTCGATTGCCTAATTACGCCATATTTGATTAATCCTCGATGCGTTTGACCTTGCATCGTTTGAATTAGAAGCAGGTACCTAATTTTTTTCACGCCTATAATGATTTTCAGGTTTTTTTTCTCAATCATCTTCAATAGCTCATATAGCCCTTAAAAGATGATAATAAAGCTAAAGATGTAGCACGCTTGCCCAGAAAATACTATTCACTCTGACATTGAAAGTCTCAAGAGTCAGAGAGACCCCGGAAGCAAGTTCCATTACCCTCTTCATTATAAATGAGGTTGCAATACATTGTGGCAGTATGTTCTATATAACAACATATGGATGTAAATTTCCTTGTTTTCTTCACTTCAGTATAAGAATGGGGATGCTGGAATCAGGATGAATAATTCCTGCCTCTCTAAAATCCTGATTGGTGGTCTAGATTCAGATTAGATGGTCTATTATCAGCGTAACAACGAGAAATTTAGACCATAGTTTACTACGAGATCCCAGTGGCACGCTATGTTTGCTGTTTTGTCAAAACCTGCGTCAAAAAGAGACACACACAAGACAAAGAGAGACAACATCAAATAAAAATTGTCATTGTAGCTTGACGTTAATTTACGTGAACATTACGTACCTTTGACGCAGATAAGAAGTAGCCTAGGTATCTAATGATGCAAATTCTTCTTTATACCAATACTCTTCTTTATACCGGGATTCTTCTTTATACCGGTATTCTTCTTTAAACTGGTACTTCGTATACCGTATACAAGGTTTCTTTATTTAGGTACAAACATACGCATATACCTAACTAGCTTCTGTCCCACGGTTTCACCCGTGGTACCGAAGATGTTATGTTTTCTTGGGATATCTGTCAAGATAAAAATATAAATTATAATCAAGAATACAATCCTACTAATATTATAAATGCGAAAGTTTGTGAGTATGTATGTATGTTTGTTGCTCTTTCACGTAAAAACTGAACGGATTTAGATGAAACTTGGCACATAGATAGATCATACCCTGGAATAACATATAGGCTTTACTTTTTATCCCGGAAAAACATGAGATCCCTCAGGAACGCGGGTGAAACCGCGGGGCGGAATTTCGTTTTTAATAAACTTGTAATGTTGCGCGATGTCATGAACATAAGCACAGACTCAGCATACATTTAAGTCATACTTACCGTACAAATAAGTGTCGTAAGTCATACTATACATTAACCCTGAAGACATTTCACTCTTTATTTATCAAGTAAAGAAAACTCATTTCCGCATCAATTAATATCACCTACAAAATACACCTGTGACATTGTCAGGTAATAGGATTTCACATATAAACGAGCAGAGGTATATTTACGCGTCCTATTTACCGTGTTTGCAGAACAATGAAGGGAGCTCGGCGAGTAAATAATTAATGAAGATCCAATTGAAAATTCAACCCGATCCCGACATATTTGTCTGTGAAGTATCCGCGCCACGAGAGACGCGAAAGGAATCTATGATGGAATACTACCACAGCTGGGGAATGACTAATGAAATTCCCCACAAACGGTGCCATTCTCTTAATGCGTTCAGTTGAGGTATGAACACACCATTGCGGAGACTAGAAAAAAAAACAAATTACATCACATTCCTCGGCCTACCCCGTGACGTTTCCACCCCAGAGCACTGACATAATTATTGTTACCATTGTGACATTCCACCAATTACGACAAGGAGAATGAAACCGCTTGTTTTTGTATTTCTATTTCAGAAACAATTTATCGGTCATTTAAGCCAAAGTGGAAGCATCAAAGAGTTTTACTCTGATGGCGTAACTTTCTTTGTTCTTATTAGATTCATTTTGGAGCTGCTCATTTACTCCTTATCGGTGGGAAGCAGGCAGTTAATGACTACGGAGACTACGGTTTACAGTAACTACGTTGACATTAACAGGGTTTAATTTTCTTTTTTTTTAGGTCTCTTAAGCAAGAGATTAACTAGGATTATTTTAGTACCTTGCTTCCATCTACTTATAACAATTTTCCAAATACGTATAAATCAAAGCAGTGAACATTTATATTAGGTTGAAGCTTCAGTACGTAGTTACTTCACAGTACGTTGATAGCTCTGACAAAAGTAAATAAATATGTCGGGGCATTCATCACACACGGTTATCTGATCCCAAAGTCCCAAACTAAGCAGATCCAGTACTATGGAAACAAACTTAACTGATATACTATATACGAGTAGGGGTGTTCTTAGAATGTTTGCAATGAGCACCTAGATAATGTTGCCTACTCAATTGAGTTATAAAAACTCTAAACGCATGTCTTATCTCACATGCCCTATAGAATCTATATTTTTGAACATTTATCAAAGTCGAATTTATTAACGCCGTCGCGTCGCATTTTTTTAAATCTTGATCTAAAAATCTATTGGTGTCTAAAATACTTTTACACACAATATTTTAGATAAAAAATGGTAGAGTTACGTCTTACACTACATTTCCCAAGAAAAGACCTATTCATGTTATTCTCAGCGTTTTTTTATAAAATTTTGACCTTATCGCACTTTGATAAAAGCTTACTTGGAAACGTTGGAATAAACTTAGTAGTTTTTCAGATTTTCACTTGAGTGAAGCGGACTTGCCATAATTGCCTAGCACCTTGCTCTATAATGGAATCGTTTGTAGATTTTTTTTCCTCTTCCACACACTTTGAGTATTTTACTTATTAGATATTATTATGTATATTGTATGTTATTGTAAATTGGCATTATATACCGCATTTCGAATGTTTTAATTATAAATGCTGCTCACTCGCTTCGATATTAATATTTTTAAATTACCCTAACGCTTTTTTTATTTTTATTAGATACATGTTTATTTTTTGATTAGGTAATATTGTTCATTTCACCGAATACAGTAAGTATATTAAATGAAATATAAATATATATTTATGATGGTAAGATAAGTATGATAGAGTCTATTGTAATAATTGTAACTATCGAAATTCATAAGTAGGTACATTATTAGGCCATAAACTAAATAAATGAGTTTATTTTAAGTTCCTGAGTAACAAAAAATATATACCTATAAATGCAAGTAGCTTTATTAATTTCATCACATAATAAAGCTCAAAGTGAACTAACTCGAGTACGAGAAAAAAATCACAAATATTCATCATTTTGACTAAAACAACTTTATACCTAGTTAGTAGAACTCAAAATACAAATAATAATAGTATATACTGGTTTCTCAGAACGTCGGATGTTGGGCGTTATTTGTAATCAGAATGGGTTAGTTAGGCCTAATTAAACACGTGTCAAATAATTCATCATAATCGTAGGTTGGGACTTGCTAGTACCCCGATTATATTAGTGCCGTTCTATTGATTGTAAAATGTTGATGACGTAATGAATGTAAGCAGGATTGATAAGCTATGATTTAGAGGAATAGATTATTGCAAAAAGAATATCCAGATTCTTTGGAGACCTGATTTGGATAACGAATTGAATGGCTTCTATTTTCTCTCTATATAATTTGTTTTTTGTTTTCTGGCTATCTGTTTATTCTTGTCTGACCGTATTATTAGATATTGGTTTGTGTGATTTGATTGTAAGTCATAGTCCTGAACGTTAGTGATGTGACTATGGCTTCCGACTGAATCAGTATTTAAAGTCTGATTTCAATGTATGATTTCGTGCCTATATTCATGACGTCATGCAACATTAAACGCTGTAATTTATCTGTAAAGAGTTATCCCCCGCGTTTTCACCCACGTTCCCGGGATAAAAAGTAGCCTATCGTTTCACAGCATCAAATGATCTACTCTTAGTGGTTCTACTGGTAATTAAAAATCATGAAAAGCTTTAAAACTAACCTAACCTATTACATATTTGATGTTTCCGCGTGTTTTTAGATGTTTTATGCATTGGTTAGTGTTTGGTCATTTATTTGCGACACTGTCAACTAGTCTATTGACAAATGAAGCAATATTACAAACGTAAACCCTGTTTCTATTAAATATCGGTTTAGCTAAAGCTCAGCGAGTTTTCTATTGTGTATTCTTCAGTTCGTTCGTTGTAAGCAGGCCAGGGCTTAGGTGAACTAGGTTAAACCTAGGCACGGATAGTGTGGTTTGTGGGCGTAAGGCCTATACACTGACTATTTATCAACGCAGCTTGATTACACTTTCATGTATCAATTCAAGTGTAATCTTCTGTACAAATAAATAACATTGAAACGCTGTTTGTAATATGTAAACAATAGCTTTTTACTAAATGTACTTTCATATAGGTACGATACTTATACCTAACCAAAGTATTCTTATCTGCCTATCTGTCTGTTTGTTCTGGTTAATCTCCGTGAAAATGGTCCAATTTCGCATTTTTTTTTTGTATAACTTAACGTAAAGTCGTGGGCCAAAATAAATAAACCTAACATATTTATGTAAAATTCAATGAAATTAATACGTTATAGTACTTACTCTTAGTAAATAAACATTTTAAAAGAAACAGAATATGATATTTGTAAGTAATTCAATAAAGCTGGTAATAAATAAAAAATAAGTTAATCGTTGAGAAAATTCTTTCAAATGTTTACATAAAAATAAGTTAATCGTTGAGAAAATTCTTTCAAATGTATTGTTTACATAAAAATATTACTTACCTGCTTCTATAATGTAGCTATCGGAACTCTTCATGATGATGTTTATTTCGGACAAGGATATACAATTCATAAATACGACCTTTTACTCTAATTAATTTATTCGTCGGAATTCGTCGGCTTAATTATTCTTCGGAATTCAAATTAATTTACTATCTTATGATGCTGTTAGCTCTGTGATCAAAAGTAGGTGTTTGAAGTAATGAAAAAAATATTAATATAATAAAATTATAATTCACTTGTTTACCTATTACGTTAAATATATATGTGTACTTAAGTATGTAAATGGATGTGATTCTTGTGAGTAATAAAGTTGCCTCAAACCTCACAGTACCTACATTCAGTTTGGATTTACTGACAGAAGGCAGGTACAAACCTTAGGAATGTCACTTTCCTTATAAATTTACCTTCGCAAAAAAGCCTTTCTGAATGACTACGTAAGCTTTACATAAATCACAGAAAAAAAGGAATAAAGTCTCTCAATATAATATTAATAATACGAATGAGGCCACTTCCAGGACCACATGGTCCCGGTCAAAGCGGAAGCACCGGGACACGCCGAGGAATGCGTAATGAAATACCCCGGGCAGAAAGGAATGTCAAATGAGTACAAACCAAAGGGCCGTACCTACATTCGAAATATTAATGTTTATTTTACAAAATAAACTTGGCCCACTGACTCGGTGTTTATGTAAATGTAATGAGAATTTATGTGCGCGATAATACGCGTTTCATACGTTAAATAAACTTCGTGCGAAAAAAGTTGCTTATTGTAAAACAAACACGTTTAGCGTGACAAGACAAATCGCACACCCGTGGCTACGTAATTGCGACAATTTTCACACTCGCGCGGAAAAGTTGTGTGGAAATCCAATTATCGAATTTTGGGTTCATTAACGGTAAAACGTCCTCTTTTAATCATGGCGAACAAAATATATTTTTAATTAAGTGTGCTGACGTATTGATAAAGCACATCGTTATCAACTATATCATCTTCGGTGTTATCATCACATGGCATGAGACTGTGGTTAATAGAGCCTTAGATTTTTTGTACAGATTTGGCTGTTAGCGTATTAAAATCTTGTAGCGTCATAGTCAAGAAAAAATCTTTATAACAAATGTCATCAGTTTCAGATATTTAGTGACTAACAAACCGACTGTGTATGTATACACATAATAATCAAGTTCCTCGTAGATACCAACAACAATGCCGTTTTTCCGAATATTATCGAAAATGTAAATTTAAATAATCGAAATTTTGAAATTAGAATTTCCTATTATAAATTCTATTTGGATGTCATATTGTCATTTATGTCTGTGGAATTGTTTGCATCTCTGTTAGTTATTATAAATATACTCATATATTTGCTTTGCTCCCAAAGAAAGTGGTTCAGCGAATTTGCCCAATTTTGCTCCACATATCTATCTATCTAATACTTTTAAACGAGCAATTCTTGTATAAACTATAAAAGTGCGTATATCTTAACGAATAACGTAGATAAATGTACAACAATTATAAAAAAAATATAGGGGAATTTGTCAAGCCGAACATTCCTGAACGAATTCGGAGAGTAATTCCAAGACCGTGAATCGTCAATTCACTGACGCGGCAAATTGCAACAATGGAGTAGCTGAATTACGCAAGAAATGCGAAAAAGGTTAAGCAAGGTATACTAAGGTAGTAAAAGATATTCAGTATGTACTGGCGGGTGCACAAAAGATATTGTTTTATGCTTCATAAATAATGATCATCATAATCATCATATGAGCCGAAAGACGTCCACTGCTGGACAAAGGCCTCCCCCAAGGATCTCCACGATGGTCGGTCTTGCGCTACCCGCATCCAGCGGTTTCCTGCGACCCTAACAAGATCGTCGGTCCACCTTGTGGGGCGAGCCTGCCCACGCTACGTCTTCCGGTCATAAATAATATTCAAGTAATAAAGAATCTATAATTTTTCATTTGCCATCACTTCGTGGGAATATTGTGGTAGAAGAGACCTCAAAAGGGATGCTGCATAATTCGAATCCGCACATCAGTTTCTCTTGCTCTAGCGGACGTTATGTTTGAGCGTTAGAAAAGGATGAAGATACTATTATACACGCATATTTGAAATAGTATTTAATTTTGTGTCAAACAGAATATGGATTGGACTACGAGTATATGTTACCGGACGAACCTAATTCTTTACTTGTACATAGTAGTAATTAGTTCCAGTTTTCTTTAATTACATCACGTTCTTTTGTAAGTACTCAATTAAGTTCATGTGATGTTGGTACTGTAAGCCTTCGGTAAGCTGACTTAGGTATCGTTCTACTACCAACGTAATAAAAACATAATCAATTCGTGGTCGTGATTAAAAGAAATACATTTTATTGAAAATAGATTTTCATTTGTACGTTCTATTAATATAATAGTAATAAAAAATGTGCTCCTGTGTGTATTTTTTATCACTAGGTATATATAAGACCATGTCATAGAATCAACTAGCATATCAATTATTTTGCACCAACGTCTTATAGCACTAACCCACGGGTTAAATATGTCTATGACAGAATTTGTGTAGAGAATCTGTCAAATTTATATATTTAACCCTCGAGGGTTAGTGTTTTACAACGTTGGTGCTACATTGGGCCCAAGAAATACAACATTTAGCATTTTACTTGTTTTAAATATTAATGATTGGTTTGAATGAAAATTATTTACTCGTGTGCTTGTACTTATCAATGACACTTAGAAACACACATCGAGAGTCTAGTTTAAATTTATTATTGATGTTATCTTCGAAACTATGTATTTTTGGAACTAGGACAACTGCCTAGGACTTTTTGTATTAATTTTACTTGTAGCAATAGCGTTAGAGATGGACATCAAAAGGCGTTGTATGCCAATTCATTCTTCGATTCCAATAATAAACCTCAAGTAGAACGCAGCAATTTGTTAAATATATCACAATAGCATTGAAAACCCAGTGATATTTCCAAGAAACTTACAATTAATCACTGTCCATACGGCATACATTCTCTTGGTGAAGCAATATTCTTTCACCCGTATGTAATTAATGAGTGCTTTGATTTATTATGAAAATAAATGTATCGGTAGGCAGTGTGGACGGACCATTTGGTACAGCTCTATTATTGATTTATTTATCACTTGTATAACGCGGGCTGCTTTATCAATCATCGAAAATGATATAATATTTACAATGTTATGGTAATCGTTGCTTTTTTTATTTCAATATTTTACTGTGACCCTGTGTAACAGATTAGCTATAGGTATCATATTATTGTATTGTCTAGAGCAGGAGTTCCCAAACTGTGCGTCGCGAGGCCCCGGGGCGACACCAACCGATATGCTTACGTCACGTTCTAAGGCTACACGTCGATTTTCTCGCAAAAATACGCTGTGTTTAGACAGTTTTCTTGACGAATCCTTTCGTCTATTTGTCCTACGAAAAATATTTTATGTTATACATAGTTTAGTTTTTCTTCGTAGTCGTTCTCTTCATTGCTGAATTTCGTGTCCGTCCTGAAACGCCTTCGTGACATTGGTCACAAGTTGTCTCCATGTTCCCCTATTCTCGGCTTTCCTCATAGTTTAGTTCATCATGTTTCAATTTGAAGTAAACATCTATGCGACATCCATGAGTAAGTGAATCCTATACTAAAAAAAGAAGATAAGTAGATTTTTTAACAATTTGTATTAGTTTCAATTATAATTATTTATCATTTTAAAATAATACATAACAATCAAGCTCAAATCGAAGATACATAACAAATATACATAATACTATCTACATATAAAAAAATCCTCGAGGCGACCGCAGCTGCCAATCAACGGCAAGGTTCCCAAAAAACTGGCAGCGTTACCTCACAAATTAAGTTAAGTACTAGTAGAAAGCGAACACAAAACCACACCCAAACCTCAAGCTATAAAGTACTGAACTCTAACCAACTGAAACCTAGCTAGACTTTATTAAACATTCCTATTTGTTACGTCAAATCTTCACTGTCGACTATATTTCATATTCGCTTATCTCCATCACGTTCTATCACGGTTATGGGCATACAAAAGCAATTTTCCGTACTGAGAGTAACACACGACTTGACAAATTGACGGGCCAACACGCGACTATTACGTCTATAGGACAAACTATTTCATTTGTCCGGTTTATAGGTCGTAAAGTTAGTTACGATGCTCGCGATGTCCTGACGATGTATAAGGTTTATATTTGTGTTTCAGTTATTTGATGAGATTTCTAATCTAGATTGAATGTATATTACAATCGGTAGGCACAAGTCCGGTCGTACATGGAGTAGGTACTGCTGTCACCTCTGGGATGAGTCCTCTAAGTAGTCAGCTGGAGGAACTTGCCTCGATGGACCGTCGAGCCAGGAGACTCGTTATTTATGAATAGTTCGAGAGTAAATAAGACTAAGTAGGCACACGCATAATAGGTCTGGAGCGTATCCGATTGTGCCTCAAGGTGCAAATAGCAGTTTTTGTGGCCCTTCTTAGGCACCCGAACAGTGAATTGCTGATGAAGTGAAAATGTAAAGTGCTCGCACTGTACAGATCAGTTTAGGTCCTGCCTAAGTCACTTCACGTCAAAATATTTTTATTCATACCCCAATACGATCCAAACTGAATGAATGATAAACATTTTCATTCACTCAACAATTTACTGTTCGGGTGCCTAAAAAGCGCAGGATATAGACCAGGATATAGACCTTGCCTTTAGCTACCACGAGTTACAATTAAATACACTCCAAAGCCTATTTGCAACCAGTTTGTGCTAGTTGGGTAGCCATACGGTCTAAGTTAAGTATCGCTAGTTTGGAAGTCAGCTAAAAGAGAACGTGAATTAATTAAGAAGCACTAAGTATACTTTTGAAGCAGAAAACTATACCTGAAACCTCTCAATCACCCATGTAATTCAATTATAGACCTTGTAATATATAATATTGAAGGAAAAGTGTAAAGAGCTGCTGTTGTTATAAGAATTAATTTTCATCAAACACTCGATTTGTTGAGTAATTGGTAATAATAACACCTTTCTTCGTTCAACAAAAATACATGACTTTCTTCAAAGGAATGGAAAACTGGCACATTAGCGAAACATTGGTTTTCGAAATTCTTGGTTTCGAAAGGTTGCCGGCAACACTGGTCTGGGTGAAAAATCGTTTTTTTTTTCGCTCGGAAAAGAGAAAGGCTCATTGAAAATTGACTTTTGATTTTAATTTAATTTTTTGTTTCAGTTTTGTATCTGTTAATTGTAATGTTGCGTGTATATTGAATAAAAAAAATCTTTTTTAATTTTATGTTACACTCCAGACTGGCATAAAGCAATAATAATTCAATAAAATCGCATTTTGCATTCATTACATCGCACCCACGCTCAGAGAGAAATATATGCTACAGTACAATTGCATTCACAATTTTAGCGCTTCATATTCTCTCATGCATTTGTTGTTCGAGAATGCAGTACGTCAGGAATGGAATAAAAAATAAATCCTTTGTCTGTGACATACGTTTTTACGAGCGGCACCCGGCCGTGCGGACTGCGTTCCCTGGACGTGGACGCTGCGATTACACTAGAAATCTAAATAAAATGTAACTGGATTCTACCTACATTTCCCACTTTCCCCTCGCTGCGTTATTGCTACGTTAGAGATATGTTACTACATAGTTAAACGAAACATAGAGTGCACAAAATAGCTGCGAGTAATTTGTAATATGTATGGGTTCAAAATGGTGGCATACGCGTGCCACTTCTAAGCTTGTTTATTAAATTTCTATGTTTTTGATAGCACGCGCGGGTTGACTGCGGTTAACCCTTTGACTGATATTGATGCTGATGCCGGACCACAGCCGCAGAAATCCACCACAGGACATCCTTTCATTACAAATTGGATATTAACATTTTTATATACCAATTAACGTAATAAATTCAATTGGTATTTATTCTGGGATGTACGAGTAGTAACGATGAAAAAGCTTCCCTGAATGTACCATGGCCGTTATAGTTAGAAGAATATTTGATTTAATTAATGATAAACCTAATTGATTATTTAAAATAAATGAATTAATGTTTTTGTGATTTTTTAAGTCCGAGACTTTTAAGAATTTATCTTTGACATTGACAAAACAGTAAAAATGTTACACGTGCCTCGTGTTAGACTATCCTTATCCTTGAATAAAAAGTAAAAATTAATTTAAGTTTTACGTTACACGTGTAAGAAAGATTGTAATAAGAATATCTGATCACATGATCAAAGTGATGTTTATTTAAATTGGAATATCATGAAACTATACTCGTATCTATTATCTTAATAGGTAGCTGTTAACAGACATCAAATCAATACTAGATACCTACCAAATCATTCCCTGCCAGCGCAACACTTCTCTCCGCAAATGATTCCGTCCCTTACTAAACTGACGACGACAAGCGAGGCAAGGCGCTTTACACTTTTAGTAAAAAATACGGATTTTTGTTATTTAATAAAAACTAAGCCTTTTTTATAAAAGCTAAGAAAACTATTCGCTTTCTATTAGATCTCGGAATGTATGTTAATATTGTCAATTTATTTGGATGGACCAAATAAGACCAATTAAGAGAAAATTCATTGTTAGTTTTAAAAAGAGGCATATTCACGATTTTTTGTCTAATTCATTATTACCTACCGTTACTTTTCCAAATGTAATGGTATAGGTATATAAAAACAAGATCATGCAGCAAATAATATGGAAGTAATTTTCCAATATGTCATAAAATGTTACTCACATAATATAGGTTATACTCTGTGATTTTAGGTTATGTCTTATTACAGTGGCTTCTTGAAACTGCTATGTACCAGCATTATTGAATGGTTATTCACGTATTTGGACTGATGTACGATCGTAAAATTTTGTAGGTTTGTTTTTATTAGCTGTTTAGCGCCTCGCGGTTTCACCCGCGTTCCCGAGGGATCTTATGATTTTCCGCGATAAAAAGTAAACTATATTTTATTCGAAGATATAATCTATCTATGTGCCATGTTTCAACGAAATCCGTTCAGTAGATTTTACGTGAAAGAGTAAATACATCCATACATCCTCACAAAATTTCAGATGTCAATATAAGGTCGCTATACACCAAAATAACCTAATGTTTTTTAGACAGATTATATACCTAAATCAGATTATCATCATCATGTCAGCCGGAAGACGTCCACTGCTGGACAAAGGCCTCCCCAAGATGGCTGGTCTTGCGCTAGCAGTTTCCCGAGACCCTCACAAGATCATCGGTCCACCTTGAGGGGGCTTACCCACGCTGCGTCTTCCGGTAAGTGGTTGCCACTCGGGAACATTTTTTGCCCCAACAACCTACGGTTCTACGAGCGATGTGCCCCGCCTACTACCTGTTAAGTTTGGCAATTCTTCGGGATATGTCGGTTACTTTGGTTCGCATGCGGATCTCATCATTTCTGAATATAAAAATCAGATTATAAAACGTGTGAATTAAATATTTATTCAATGTAATGTTTATCGTACCTCCCGATAAAATCATGTAACAACACCGGACATCGTCACAAATGATTCTATAATCTATATAAGTATAGTATTACTTCCAAAAACGTCTCTCTTTATTGAATTAACGCTTAGTCAAATACGTCGGAAAAGACTGTAATTCTCTAACCTGACGTCAGCTGACAGGGGAGTGATTAATCTGTTTTACATCTGCTGCCGTCGGTACTAACGACTTGTCGATCAATTGCTTTATTTCTGGAGGCTTTTTTTCAAATAAAGTTGATAAAGCAGTAGGTAATGAGCTAAGATAGAGGAGTTTAGGTTGTAAGTTTTTTATGTATTTATTTGTTCACTTTACTTATGTTTTACATTTCACGTAATAGGAAATTACACCCAGATTCAGAACAAATAGACATGCTTACATCATTATGGCTATCTGTATGCAAGATTTCAACCCGATCCGTCTGGTAGTTTCAGCCGGGCATTGATAGATCAGTCAGTCCTTCCTTTTACATAATAGCCAAAAGCAAAAGATAAATACAAGCCAAAAGCTTGCAATGTGAGTTCCAAGTTCTAAACTACTGATTTCTCGTAAACTTGTAACCTGGCTTCGTTCCAGGGTTAGCTTCAACGGTTATTACACCAGAAGGTATTTGCTTCTCATTAATGCCACGTGACCTACTTCTGAATATAATAATAATTAATATACAGCTAATTTGGCTTGGTAATGTTGCCATAACACGCTTCCGGCTGTATATCATTGGTTAAATGATCCTTAAAGCCTCGGTTTACTTTTTTCTGTGAGACACCATAAGTAAAGCTCTTAAGGGGAAAATGTCTTGTTTAATGTCGTATCGTATTTATGCGGCCATGGGGACTTTAAGGGGAAAACTCTGGAAATGTCCTTTGAATGTTCAATTATTACTTTTGATTAAAGTGAAATATATGTTTAAGTAATGAGCTGTCTATGTAGGATGGTTACTTTGTGAAATAAAATTCAGGAATATTTTTACAAAAAATATTTTATTTACGTTACACATCCGTGTTTGGGTCATCGACTTATATTATGTTTACCAAATATCTACTCAATCGGTCCAATAGTCCAAATTGGTTGAGACAGACGAATGGACACACAGACACACCAGTGATCCGTTTTTCCCTTTTGAGGTTCGGAAACCCTAGAAACACTTAATCTACCTTCCGACAAAGAAACATTTATTATTAATAAATGCAATTAAGATACCAATAGTAGGTACTACGTTAAGTAAATATTAGTTTCAGGAAACTACAAAGAAGCATTTTAGGACTAATAGTAAAATAGTCGTGCCGATTCTGTTGTTTACGAACTAAACTCACACTAGAATAAAAAAAGTTTTCTAAGAAATTTACAAATTATTAACACCAGTTTGAAAAGGGTTAGGGTACGGAATGACGTCAGCTGATATTTTTATGGTTGAACCCTTCAATAAGTTCACAGGGTATTCGATTTAACTTGTACAATCAGTGGAGGGTGACGCGACGTATGTGATTGGGTCCCGACAGTTCCGAGCAGGCGAGCGGAACGGTGACTTCTTGTGTTGGGTGTACACTCAGATTAAATACCTGAATGTACCACTCTGATTATTTGGTATTTAATGGCTGTGGTTCCTTTCAACTTAATCTGTAGGTTAACTTTGTTACAGGGAGGTCCCTAAATAAACTACTATCTTATTACGTGTGATGGTTTAAAGCATGTCTTGAAAAACTATGGATATAATAGCACTGTCTCTTTCTATTATTTGATGTAAGAAAGTGTCAGATATATTTTAAACCTGGATTTCTTTCGAACCTAATTAGGTACGTCGAACATAATTAGGTAGTTTTGATTTATCGAAACTAATCGAGTTTAGTTAAATTTCCATAACCAGAAACAGCACAAACAGTATACGAAAACCTAACAAATCATTTTAGAGAATTCATTTTAGTTACCCCACTGAAAATCTTGCATCTTGTGGGTGACCCATATTTGAAGGGGCCCAGTGTGCAACTAACTCAACTCGAAGTGGCAAGGGAGGCCTATTCAATAAATCCAACTAATAGTTGGAAATGTTTATGTGATTGAATAGCTCGGGACCTCAGAACCAACCTCGGCACATTCGGGATTCGAGCTAATAAGCTTTCGGATCAATACCCTCTAATTTATGTGTCTCTAAAGATTTTCATTAAATCCTTGTATTAATAATGGGGGATTTGACCTCACGTGACATACAGTAAGGTTTCATTGCGTGCGAGCCATTATGACCTTTATTGAAAAGGTTGATGTTGGTTTTAGTAGAGCATAATTAGTGAGAGTGTTTAATTTTGCAAAGTTAGGTTACAGGGTAATTTCTTCTTTTGTCTTTCTAGCTCAACTAAAAACATCCACTTATTTTTCCGAATTGGATCAGCAGATATACAAAAGAAAACAAAATAAGCAAGGCTTTAAGTAAATGTTATGAATGCGAAAGTTTGTGAGTGAGTATGTTTATCACATCTTCACGCTTAAATGGCTGGACCAATTTTGATGAAATTTGGTATGGAGGTAGCTGAAACCCTGGAATAACATATAGGCTAATTTTTATTCACGGAAAACATAATGTTCCCTCGGGAACGCGGGTGAAACCGCGGAGCGGAAGCTAGTTACATAAAAATAAAAAATAATCTTGGCGTAAAACACATCTTTTAGACATCAGGGATACATAATAAAGTTAATATTTAATTTGGTAGCACCTACGTACAGGGAATTTTGTCATTTTGAGTGACAAGTCATAACTTTTTCGCCTACAAAATGTTATTTTAGTGAACCGTGATCTCGAGGGCTTACAATATGTAATATTAAATATAAAGGTGAATCCCTGAGGCGTGATCTGCATAATAAAAAGGTAATAAAACATACACGCTGTAGTGTTATTTTAAGTTCCTTTTGACAAGCTATTGATAGCTTTCTTTACGAGATACTAAATATGATCTATAGGGTATTTTGTAACTTTTAATAATAAATACCTTAAGGGGTATTTCGAAGTTTACTCCAGATTGAATTTTAACGAATACTAGCGGTTTCACCCGCGTTCTTATGTTTTCCGGGATAGAAAGTAGCTTATATGTTATTCCAGGGTGTGATCTATCTATGTGCCAAGTTTCATCCAAATTCGTTTTGTAGTTTTTAAGTGAAAGAGTAACAAACATCCATATATCCGATACATCCGAGTGTACGGGACCCCGTAAGTACCGAAAACTGATTGATACTTTGGATTCAACTCATGATTTTGGGGTCCTCAGACGTTGAATTATTCGTCGATCTTTTCATAAATAATACGGAACTAGCTTCCGCCCCGTGGTTTCACCCGCGTTCCCGAGGGGTACCAAATTAATCCAGGGTGTCAGCTACCTACACCGAATTTCATCAAAATTGGTCCAGCCGTTTGAGCATAAAGAAGTAACAAACATACTAACTCACAAAAAAAAAGTACAATTTTAAGATTGATATAGTACATTATGATACAAGTGCCGTAAGTTGAAAATTACAGCCGAGGCAATATTGCTAGACCGAGCCGTAGACGAGGGCTACAAGAAAGCAGAGGCTGTAATTATCAAAGCGCACGTATGTCATACGACGTTTTATAACATATTTGCGAGGAAATAAATAAAAACAATACAGCGAAAAGAAAAAGCGCGCGGAATATTTTTTACTTGTTCACAAATTAGCGATGCGCGCGCATCAGCGCTTTTTTTTAAAGCAAAGGCACAAAAACAGCCAGATTTACTAATAAAGTAAATTAATATTTTTGTATTTTGTTATAGATAAATGGTTGTAATTTATCATCAAAATTAATTAAATTAAAGAATTAAATGTTTATGTTTTATATTTTATCTTCCAAATTTAATTTTATTCATAAAATGTTGACCATTTTTCTGACATAAAAACTCTTTGCTAAGATTAAAAAAGTACCGTTCGTTTTAGACGGAGTATCTTGATAAACCGTGCGTTTCTCATTATCGCACAGGTGCGTAATGAGAAACATTACGATACTGAAATTGGTGAAATAAGATACCATTTACGAGCAAATGTGTTTTAAAAAAATTCTTACCTCTAAAGTTCAAGTCAAAAATTTGTCACATTGTCATCGTCAAATTGAATCGATACTGATTGATTATACTATTGATAGGTCCAAAGTGTACTTTAATAGAAAAAAAGTTTTTTTACAGTATTATCTTGGGAACAAAACTGTACTATAATAAATCATTAGACACGGGTGTGCATAAAGTGGGTCATTAAAGTACTGGTTTTGATTTCATAATTAGCACATTACGATATGAGAGTAGATAAAATACAAAACATTGATATCTAAAAAAAATCATTCTAATCAAATTAACAACCAATCAACTGATGAAATTAACTATTTTTGTGACGGCAAAATTACCGTCAAAGATCGAACTTAAATTTCAATTATCAAGAAAAGTGATTTGAAATCTCTCACAAAGGTTTATATTAGTGCGAAGCAGACACTTGGTTGTGGCTAACCATATCAACCAGGCCCCCGGGTTCTATTACCTGTTTAATTAACCGCGACCTCTGAACGACGTAATTAATTCGTAACACCACCCTGTACAACGGCTGTCACATAAATTCCTCAAAGTTAACATTATATCATACCTTTGTGATACCTACTTCGTTGTCGAGTGACAAGGCAACGCCCCAATTTTGAGATACTGCTCCTAAAGATATCATCATCTCAGCCGCAAGACGTCCACTGCTGGATAAAGGATCTAAGGATCTCCAGCGGTTTCCCGCGACCCTCACAAGATCGTCAGTCCACCTTGTGGGACCCTGCCCACGCTGCATCTTCCGGTTTGT
Source organism: Tethea ocularis (assembly GCA_963555595.1). Taxonomy (NCBI): domain Eukaryota; kingdom Metazoa; phylum Arthropoda; class Insecta; order Lepidoptera; family Drepanidae; genus Tethea; species Tethea ocularis. The sequence continues at coordinate 2,848,254 of OY741972.1, read as the reverse complement.
GGTCACCCGATAACCTTTCTGTCCTAGCGGCCGTCGGTCCTACAAGCGATGTGCCTCGCCCTCTGCCACTTAAGTTTGGCAATTCATCGGGCTATGTCGGTTAATTTGGTTTTTGGGAAATTGGGAAACTCCATTGCTCTTTGGGTAACTTTAAGCCTTCTTATGAGACCCATCGTAAGCAACCACGTCTCTGCTTCATAAGCCAACACTGGTAACACACACTGGTCGAAGACTTTTGACTTGAGACACTGCGGTATTTGGGACGAAAAGATATTACGTAGCATCCCGAAAGCTGCCCAGCCGAAAACATATAACATTTTCTGTTTTATAATATGCATGTATTAAACATATAAACCTTCCTCTTGAATCACTCTATCTATTGCTGAAAACTGCATTAAAATCCGTTGAGTAGTTTAAAAGATTTATGCGAACAGACAGCGGAAACAACTTCACTTTATACTATGTGAAGACATTACTAAGGAACCGAGCATGTCGTTTGCTACACTGAAAATATTTTACATAATTATAGTAAAATATAAATTAGTTCCAAGAAAGTTTCTTCAGAAATATCATTTATAAACACAATAATATTTTCATATTTGCAACGTAAGTAATGAGAAAAGTTTTTCCACTGGAATATTCATGAGAACCTTTGGTTCACCTACTTAACATATCTTCGCACCGACATACTAAATAATGCAGCTCTGTTAACTAATTAACATTCACTTTTCACCTTTAAACCGACTCTGTGAAGGTCTGAATTTGATATCAGAGCGTTTTACACACGTGCCATATATGTTTGTGAAGTCTATATGACGTTTCAAGTCAGTTATGGCCGACATGTCAGCGTTTGAGCCAAGTTAAGATGTTTATGTTGGTATACATTGCTTTTGGAAAGTTTTGAGGCAGTACATTGTTTGTAAATACAAACTTTTACTTGATCGGATTTATTTTGGTGTTAGACTTGCCCAACTCTTTTTTTTCTTTTCACTTTGTAATACCGTCAGGTCACATAACAATATAGGTAATATTACAAGATTCCGCCCCGCGGTTTCACCCGCGTTCCCGAGGGATCTTAAGTTTTCCCGGGATAAAAAGTATTCTTTGTGTTAATCTAAGTAATAAACTTTCTGTGTACGAAATTTCATCCAAATCCGTTTAGTAGTTTTTGCGTGAAAGAGTAACAAACATCCATCCATCCATACATCCAGGCTCACAAACTTTCGCATTTTAAATATTAAATAGTAGGATGTGAAGAACCAAAGTGAAGCATTAAAAGTTCGACCATTCTACGATATTTGTATATTTATGTTTCGTTTCATCTAATGACCTCTATTATTCCAAACTTAAAGATCACATTCGCTGTTCACTTTCCATAATTACCTACAATTTGCAGACAATTTCCGAAGTGACATTCGGATACAGCAAACCAACAAAGTATACAAATATGCTTCAGTGCATTTCTAAGTTAATAATTACTAGTATAAGGTTGAAATCTCATGAATATTATCAAGTGCGTATCAAACTTTTGGCCAGTTAGCAACATCTATTTGTGTCAGTGACTAATGAATTTAAAAATATGGGAGTTAGTTTGCTAACCTTTGCAGAAATGTAGGTATCGAGTTTATTATCAGTGTGCTACTACATAAAACTATAAGCAATTCAATCTTCTGGTTTAACTTGAAGCCACGGTAATGTGCGCTCTGAGTGAGAGAAGTGAGTGGCTCAGGAATAATGCAATGAAGTCGGATTTAAAAGTCAATTTTTTCCTTTGTCGTGTTATTTAGAGTGACAGTAGTTTTACGTGCAAGAATATTCAAGCCTTGGTTTTTTCTGTCAAGAGCTATTTTTGATTGTTTATCCTTTGTATATTGGTGGATCACACAACCCTCATGGGGTTTGGGAAACCTTTTCCATACTCATGGACCATAGAAAAGTGGATTCCAGTCACTACAAAAGAAAACACACACAGGACTAAATTGTAAGGCATAGTCCGGTAAGGCAAACAAAAACAATATTGTGTTATAATGTTATATGATTAAAATTAATAAAATCGAAAATAATTATCTACTGTGGAGCTTTTGCCGTATTAGCTTTCACTATACTTATACTTTATTATTGGGAATGTGTCGAAATTTTACCAATACTTAAAATAAACTTAATTTTGCTGTCATATGGCTTTTGTTTATAACAAGTAGTTTCCGTTACGCTTTTATTATTTTTAAATGTTATTTAAATTTCAACCTTGACAGGAAAATATAAGAATTATATAAATAACGTTTTTAAAGTCAATAAAGAAAAGATTCGCCAGCAAAAGAGTTGCTTTTCACGACTTTCTTAGATTTTCCTTTTTTTTTATTTGTCAGCGACACCTGACTGGTTCTATATAAACAGCACTGAGTTACATTACTACGTATAGAGACGACGCCACACAACTACTATGTTCCGTTCAAGTGCAGCCATCCGGCCGCACTTCACTTTATGAAAACCACGGCGCTTACGACTTTTTGGTCACGAAGAAACTTCACCTTAAAAGCGGTCTATCGCTATGTTTTTAAACTGTCTGATTAGAGACTAATTATTGTTTCAGCGTTGCAGCAAATATCAACAAAATGGAGCAAAAGTTTTGCATAAGGTAGCTTCTCTATACGTAGTACTATATCTCAATGATAGATATCTCGTTTTAATTCGAAAAGTAATTTCGTTGTTTTACGTAAAGCCTTCAGGGAGAGCGTATGTGTATCCCGTGTAAATCAGTTTCACATGCTTTTCTCTTAGTAGTTATCTTACCCACGCAATTAGAGGGTAGATAATAGGACAACAGGAAACCATGTTAACAAGCCTCCTTGGTTCGAATGAGGATCAAAAGTTGATGTTACGATAAAAACAAGACAATGGATTTCTTTATGTTTCGTTCTGAATGGAAAAGTAATTTGATTTGTTGTCAAGGTAAAGGAGATTATGAATAGATTTACTAATATTATAGAGTGTGAATTTTGTGAGTTTGTATATATATATGTGAATGGTAGGTATACTAATGTATTATGTATAGCCAATTTATGAATGGATGAATAGACATACGGTATTTAGATGTTAATTTGAAATTGGAACAGTTTTTATACAGATTTAGGTCCATGTTAATCGACTAGAAAATAAATTATATAATTTTATTTAACAACTTGCTGTTCCCCGCGGTTTCACTCGCGTTCTAGGGATATAAAGTAACTTTTAACCTTCAGGGATAATGTAGCTTTCTATTCGTGAAATAATTTTTCGAATCGGACCAGTAACTCCGGAGATTAGCGCGTTCAAACAAACACACTCTCCAGCTTTATTATTAGTATAGATAATAATATCTACTTGACTGACTGCTCGTAAGTAGGTATAGCAAATGACCGGTCTTTCTGTAAAAAGAAACCAAAATAAATAATAATAAACCTTTTCTGTGACAATAAGGTGTTTACAATTAGTATGCAAGCCCTGATTCCCAAAATGGCGTTAGCTGTATATTAGGAATCAGTGCCATCCCAATAAATAGTGAAGCAAAATGGGTGTGGCCCTTCCTGGCAGGGCCACCATCACGGATTTGAATTCAGAGTCTGTCGCTCTTTTGTCCTCGAATATCAGATTTTGTCGCGCCCCGGTTCAATAGTTATAAGGGATAAAATAGGACAAATTATGGACAAAATAGCGACAGACTCTGAATTCAAATCCATGATGGTGGCCCTGCCAGGAACTGCCACACGCAAAATGGTTACACTCAAATGAGATTTCAAATGAAAATACATATTATTATTAGTTAGGTACAATAGACAACGATAAATTATGTTATTACTGAGCGAGCGCTCATTTGTGTGAGTGTGTGATAATAAACGAATAGCTGATCCCGATTCGACATTTATCTATCAACTAAAAAATAGAGCCAAGACTTGTTTAATTACGTACAAAATGATAAAAATACTTTATGGTGAGATTTCTCTGTGTATTCGGTGTCTGATATTTCACGTCAACAAAATCTATCTACTTGAAAAGTAAAGTAATAATTTCATAAAATAAGTGGGTACAAGCGCTAGTCTACGATCAAATTACCACTAATGAAGTGGTAGGGTACTTTATAATACCCGCTTAGCTGGCTACCACCCTCAAGTTGAAAATCTGTCGCCAAGCATCTACCGGTGTGTTCCGGCAATTGCACTTGAGAGCCAGTAATTGCCTTCTCGGCATTGTAACAGGTCGGCAACACATTGGCAATACCTCTGGTATTGCAAATGGCGATAGGCGACGGTAACCACTTACCATAAAAGTGTCCCTGTATTATTTTGTTAATTATCTAGAAGCCAGTGCAAGTTAACATTTATTTCCGCTAATATTAATAATACAAGGTAACCTTGATCCTTATCAATATGGCAACTGAGCAGGGTTGTTCACGGTGATTTATATTTACCCACTAAAGGGATTCTAACGCCCAAGGAAACTGTCTATTGTTGAAAGTTTTCGCTCGCTCAAGCGTTTCCTTCACGCTTTATCGAACAGCAAAACTCGGAAGCGCTTTATGATCTGTTTATTGCTGAGATTGAATCAAGAACTACTTTTATAATATGTGAAATAATAGATAACGAATAGAGGGCTCGATGACCCTACACTAGATATAGAACTACTATAGCTCTTGTCAATATAGGTTCTCCGTTTAATATCTTTTGATATAAATATAGCCCCATACAAAAGTGCTCTTGAGCTAGACTAATTTAAAAGGATCTATTTTTCGGTCAAAGATAATAGGTATGTTTTATCGTAATATTTTCTAAACTAGGTATAAATAGACACAACAACTTTTTATTACAAGCTTTTATTTTAAGGTGGAGGCGTCGGCCGTAAATTTCTTTTGTTATTAATCAGTAAATATACTACTATTCTTCTCGCAACTAAGATGTTGATATCTTACGACCTATGACTGAGCTGCAATTAGCAAAAAAAGTTGATAAAATTTGAATTTCGCGCTCCTACCGAACGATTCACCTTAACTTCACAAGTTAGTATGTTTAGGTCAAAATTTGCAAGTAAATTTTAACCCACTTCCCGGTGTTCAATTGATCTGAAATTTTGTACACATATGTAAATCCGATGACAATACTATAATATGGTGTCATTGAGCTGGTCTGATGATGGAGCTGAATCAAACAAAGCTTGTCTTCTATCTAGTTGCCATCCTCAAGTTCAGAGTCTGTTGCCAAGCACTTAAAGATCTAAAATCATCTATGCTTAGAGTTTCCCACCTTCGGCCACCTCATCACAAACATATACATACGTGTTCTTTATTGTAAAGTTATGTTAATCACCCTATTTTTGGGAATTCTGGTAACCTTTGCAACACTGTCAGCTGTAATGATCAAACACTCTTCGAATATATTAATAGGCAACGGTCAGCGGTACCTTTGTGTTCGATGACATTTAGACACAAAGGGTACATAAAAAAGGGTGTGAGTTACAGAGCCGCGGAGTGACCACTTCAAACGGTGATCCTACGAGGGCATAAATCCTTGAAAAGGGCGCGCTGAAATCCACAAAAATGTTACGGCTTAGACCAAACATGGTTTAAACGGCTTTTGAAATTTGATAATGTCACATTTAATATGTTAAAAAAAGTTATTTTTAACTCCATTGTTATTCAAATAAAAAACCTTTTTACATTTTATATTTTTGATCTACGTTAATATAGCGTCAATCAAACAAATTAAACATAATTGTGGATTAGTGAAAAAAGTTCGAGTAAAGCTGAGAATGTTACTAATTGCAAAATTAAATTTTATCTTAATTTCGAGTTATTTTTTTTTATTAGATTAACTTAGCGTTCAATCAGATTAATTTAATTCCACTAATAAGTTATATATCTACTTAATTTTATTTTATGAAATAAAATTAAAAAAATAACCTACAGTTATTGAAACCTACATGCACAGTGTGCATAAAATATACATACATACACTCGAAAAACATAACCACGAAAAATAGCAGCAAAATGCTCTATTCAATCGTGTCATTTACTATTTACACACCATTTTAATTTTTTACACTGATACTCTAAAACTGTTTAAATGTTTAAGTCTCAAGTAAATTCATAAGTAGGTATGATTTACATTTGATCGTTGTTATAACATGTAGGTAGTTAAAATTCTGATTCATTGTCAAATATATTATGTAGGTATTAAAGATTTATTTTTAATTATACTTTAAATTTATACTCATGTATCTAGAATCTACAATTAATAACCAACTACCCAGCTAAAGATTGACGGCAACTGTACTCTCACCGTAGCCGCGAGCTACGTTGCTACGAAGCTACGAAGCTCTACGACGTAGCACAAATGTATTTCCACATACAGTTGGATTATTCAAAAGGATTCGGTTGTAAAGCAAGTAACAGACAGTAAGTAACTTTTGACAGCCATTCAGAATATATATCAAAGCCACACTTGATTTATAAGAAACAAACCTTCGAAGAGGGCAAAATTTTGCCGCTATGAATTTTGTATTATGTTGCTAATAGTCCCCATTGTCTCGATCTGTACGAAGATTAATTTGGTAAGCTCAGTAAATTCACTGAGCTGACGTAGATTTAGGTATATTACGTAAAATGGAACTGTCTCTTTTTTTATTCAATTATCTTAAGTAAACGTGGAAGGCAGACATAAAGATATATAAATTTTATTAAAAATGAAATCTAAAAAAATCGGCCATATTTAATTCAAATACAACTAACGTATCAGGTAAAATAAAAACGTGAATTAACAGAGTCTTTTTAATGTCATTTCCAGTAGTTTGTATATTCATATAAAAGGCCTATCAATCTTGCACGTCAGTTGCACGTCTCGACGGTTTTCAAACAATTATGCTTACTTAAGTACATGTTAAGTCGCCCTCAAGTGCGGTACGCGGCTCGGATGTTCTTCATAATACTTAGCGAAGCTTTTCCTTCTTTAAATGTGTTTTCTATGTCATAGAATAATTGAGATACGTTATAGTTTAATGTTTTTATAAGAAGCTTATAAAAACATTAAACATAATTATACTGTGGCGCCATTTTACAAAAATGTTATAGTTTTACAATGCGTTGTGCTTGATAAATAATTAAATGTATTTTTTTATTATTATTATTTTTTATTTATTTAGAATATTTCTTGTAAATAATTAGATTTAGGTTCCTTTTGTTGTAAATATTGTATATTATAGAATAAAGTCTCAATAAAAATATTATTTTTTTAAATCTGTATTTTAATGTAAGAAATATGTAATTTCTTGATTAATATTTTGTGTGGCTGTTAATTCATTTATTTTTTTAAGTATTTGACTAAATTTAATACAACATTTTCACATGAATTTTACGTTGACAAGCCAGTTGGCGCAGTTGGTTAAGACACCACCTATCACGCCGCCACTGGTCATGGGTTCGATTCTCATCCAGACAAACATTTGTGTGCATGAACATGTCTGTTTGTCTAGTGTCTGGGTGTAATTATCTATATAAGTATGTATTTACAAAAAAAAAGTAGTATATGTAGTATATCAGTTATCTGGTTTCCATAGTACAAGCTCTGCTTAGTTTGGGATCAGATAACCGTGCGTGAAGAATGTCCCAGCATATTTATTTATTTATTATGTGCAATCCTAAAACACACAGCGTTAGATGAAGAAAGCTGATGTGAATTCGCCCTTAATTCTATATATCTATGGTAAAACTTACCGAATTGTCTATGGTTTAGTAGTCTATCCTTGTCACTCACCAGCGTGCGCCACTCTTCAGTGTGAGAGGGAAGCCTTTTGACAGTTCATAGCGTTTGTGAATTTTGCCGTTAAACATTGCAAAATTTTTCATCAACTTATTTTTACACTAAAAAGTTATTAAAACAGTACTTTTACAGTGTTAATCTATCTCACAGCGTTAATTTTAAAATACGTGTTGTTTTCATTGTGATAATAAAGGTTTTTAATGAGTTCGAGAGAAGTCGAACAAGTGAGTGATGAAGGAGGAAATTCGAAAACTGGTGCTTCGGAGGGAGACCAGTGTTCGAAAAACAAGAGTTTTGATAACTCATCTACGTCATCCTCGGAGGATGAACAAGGCTTCGCATCACCTCCTCCCAACAAAAGACGTAAGTCATCTCGTAAGTACAATCACAATCAAACATGTTCAGACCCACGTTTAGACTGCCTTATGCAACAAGTAAGCTACATATCTCAATATATGTCACAATTACCTCAACATATTATGGTTAACAATCAGTCTGTGCATAATGATAATAGTGACCCAAAGATATCTACTTGTCAAACTCAATTTTTGACTAATCCAACAACTTCATCATGTAAACTTTCTCTAGGTGAGTTAGGTACGGAATTTGATGAAAAAACAATCATTCCTTCAGCAGACAAAGAGCGACTTTCAGAGTTAGCTCGTCTTCAGCAGTTTGACTCACCTGCTTGGAAAGGCATTAGGTATAAAAAAGCTTTACAATCTTGCCTAGCTAAACCTGGTTTTGTAGGCCTTAAAGTTAATGAGGAATTGTGCCATTTCAATAAAAACAAAGATTACTTAGCATCTACGGAGCAATTATTAGCAGGCTTGTCTAACAACATATTAGAGCAAAGGCAACTATTAAAGAATGGTTTACAGGATTTGCTTGACTGGGCATCATCAAATCAAAACAGTTTAAATTCTACAACATTATTTGAGAAGATTACTTCTATTTTTGGCCCTGGCTCACCATCCTATAAGAAATCTGAGGCCACAATGCAAATTATTTGTGGGAAGAGGGCAGAGTGTATTGAAGTGAGACGGGATAGAATTCTAAAAGAAATTGGTAATGTTAACTTACGGTCTACACTTCAAAATATCCCACCGAGTCAAGAGTATCTATTTAGTAGAGAGGCCTTGCAACCGGTCATTGCATCCCTAGGTGGATCTCAGTTTTGGTTGAATACTCCTACTTATTTAAAAGAGAAAAAATCTGCAACTACACCATATTACCAAAATAATAAAAAAAATCAGAGGCCTTCATACAAGACTTCTTACAAACCACAGGATAAAAGACAGAATACAAAATATAAAAAGAACCAGCCCTTTCGTCGAAACTACACCACAGACAACACCCATTCCAGAACTAGCACCCATACCAACACCAATAATAAACAAAACTGACACTCAACGCATGACCAGGAATTTCACAGGGGGCTGCCTAAGGAACTATGCACAGTTATGGCAACAGCAGGGAGCCAGCAATTATATCATAAAACTGATAACTGCTGCCCGCATACCATTCATAAAGAAACCCCCCCTACAATATCCTGCCAGTCATGTTTTAAAGAAATTTGCAACAAAGATGTCAACAGAAATGACAGACATGATCTCACAATTAAAACAAAAAAATATATTGGAGACACCTCCAGTTTTAAATCCGGGTTTTCTTTGTCGAATGTTCCTTGTCAAAAAGTCAGATGGGGGACTGCGTCCAATATTCGACCTCAGAGGTCTAAATGCTTATGTGTCAGTAAATCATTTCCATTTAATTTCACAAACAGATGTAGCAGATTTTTTACAGACCAACGATTGGTTAGTGAAAATAGACATTCATCAAGCCTATTTTCACTTACCGATCGCAGAAACACACAGGAGGTTCCTCCGTGTAGTTTACAACAACGAGGTTCTACAGCTCACAGCTCTACCATTTGGCCTGTCATCGGCTCCCAAGATGTTTGCCACAGTTTCAAATTGGATTGCGGAAATCCTACGTGCACGAGGTTTCCGTATATTAGTCTATTTGGACGATTACTTTCTAGTCCATCAGGACAGAAAAATTCTTGTTTCTCAGGTTGCGGAGACACTGAGAACTTTGGAAACCTTGGGATGGTATGTGAATTACCAAAAGTCTGTTCTGGATCCAACACAGGAGGTAGAGTATCTTGGTCTGCTATGGAACACTCACCAAAACCAAGTAAAATTACCTATGAAAAAGGTAACAAAAATAAAATCAATAATCACCAAGATGTTGAGTGGTGGAAACAGTTCTCTGAGAGAAGCTCAGAGTTTATTAGGTATGTTAAACTTCGCAAACTATGCAATTCCCAAGGGTCGACTACACTGTCGCAGAATGCAATTATTACTAAGAAAATACAAGCAAAACAGACTCAGGGAACGAAAGAATCTAACACCACTTGTGCAAAAGGATCTGAGATGGTGGTTAAAGACAATCAATTACACATCTACACCAATAATCAAACAGAGTGTAACTCATTTCTTAACCACGGATGCAGCGGATGCAGGCTGGGGAGCTCTACTAAACAATACCCTGCTATCAGGGAAGTGGTTACCCCACCAAAGACCGTGGCATTCAAACATGAAGGAAATGTATGCTGTATTCGCAGCAATAAACAGTCAGCGGATGACTCTAAAAAATGCACATATATTAATACAGACAGACAACAAAACCCTAGTAGCATACATCAGAAACGAAGGGGGGACCCAATCCCTTGGACTATTGGGATTGACTACAAAGGTCCTAAATCTCACAGAGCGATTAAATATAACTCTGACAGCCACATACCTCCCGGGGAGACTAAACGGTACCGCAGACCGCCTGTCGAGGGGTCGGAAAGTCCCAGAATGGCATCTTCTGCCCCAGGCCACGGAGGCCATATTCAGAGTGTGGGGCACCCCAGACGTAGATTTGTTCGCGTCCAGAGATACGGCTGTCGTTCCAAAGTACGTAACATTGGACTCCCGAGATGGTTCCGCAATTTTTTGCGACGCTTTCAGCCAACAGTGGGATTACCAGTTGGGTTGGGTATTCCCCCCACCCAGTTTAATACCAAGAATCCTAAACCACTTAAACAGTGCGAAAGGAGTGTACATTTTGATAGCACCAGAGTGGACCAAGTGCTTCTGGCTACCCGACCTACAGGCGAGAGCTATAGCAGAACCTCTCCCGATAAAGAACCTGCGGAAGGTTTTAATAGATCGGACTACAGACAAATGCCCTCCACAAATAGACAGGTTGACTCTTCTTGCTTGGAAAATTGGGGGTGGGCAGAACAAGTAGCTCACTGGACACCAGAAGAGCAAAATTTATTAAAGAGTAGTTGGCGGAAATCTACTTTAAATACATACAGTGTTCCAATCAAGAGGTGGTTAGCTTGGTGTGATTGCAACCAAATCAATCCCAAGCTTCCTGAGGGTCAGGATGTTGCTAGATTTTTGTCAAAATTATATTTAAAAGATAAACTAGCTTACAGAACTATCCTCGTTCATAAGTCAGCAGTTTTAACATTTTGTACACCAAAAGTAGATCTTACTAAGAATTTTTTCATCCATCAAGTCCTTAAAGCAATTTCACATGCTAAACCTGAAGTTAAAAAATTACCCATATGGGACACAAAAATATTGTTTGACTGGCTTGAAACATCCACAAATTCTGGCTCATTATTTGACATTACTAGACGAACCGCTTTAATACTCTTGCTAGCCTCAGGTCGTCGAATCCATGATCTTACATTACTAGATAATAATTCGGAAAGTCTCATTCTTAAAGAAGATGAGATCATTTTGTGGCCTAGGTTTGGGTCAAAGACAGACTCAAACACACACAGACAGTCTGGCTGGATGTTACGGAAACATCCAAACCACAATATTTGTCCTGTCAGACACATAACTAACTTAATAAAAAAATCAAAAGATAGACGCAGCATGGACAAAACTATTACAAGTTTATTTATTTCACTATCAGGAAAATTAAAACCTGCCTCAAGAACTATGATAGCAGGGTGGATACGCAGTATCTTTAAAGATGTAAAGATTGATGCTCCACCAGGGAGTATAAGATCGGCGGTAGCTTCTAGAAGTTGGTTAGAGAATATACCTGTTGAGGAGATACTTAAAAGAGGAAACTGGAAGAGCATCGAAACTTTAAGAAAATTCTACTGCCGACCTGTAAATACTAATAATTCTAACCATAACATTGATTTATTGCGCACAAATTTCTCTAATATTTGATTGAATAAATAATAATATTATTTAAATAAGCAATTAAAAAAATAAAAAAAAATAAAAAAATTATAATATATATACTTAAATGTTTCAAGTTAATTTTAATTAAAAAAAAGAAATATATTTTTGATTATCCTTACAAATCAACAAGATTTGTTTTCCTACTGAGGCTATCATTTTGTTATTTAATTTTTATTTAATATGTTACAAGTAACATTAATAATTCTAAATGTTTATTTAATTGGATTTGCTAGTTAATTTGATTTTTCTTTTCCCTACCATTACAATTTTGTTATTTAATCTTTTCTTAATTAACAATTAAATACTAATTTTTCATAACAATGTTATATTTCTTTCATCATAGCGTTTGTGTCTATCACCAGCAGATACCAAACAGGTCTTCATCTAACGCTGTGTGTTTTAGGATTGCACATAATATAACTGTTTTGCACTACAACAAAACAGGTATTATGTGTAGAATAAAACACACAGCGTTGCAGCAATGTTCTTGCTGGTGAGCTGAAGACTCTATGAACTGTCAAAAGGCTTCCCTCTCACACTGAAGAGTGGCGCACGCTGGTGAGTGACAAGGATAGACTACTAAACCATAGACAATTCGGTAAGTTTTACCATAGATATATAGAATTAAGGGCGAATTCACATCAGCTTTCTTCATCTAACGCTGTGTGTTTTATTCTACACATAATACCTGTTTTGTTGTAGTGCAAAACAGTTATATTATTTATTTATTTAAAGGTATAAAACAGGTATATTTTTTATTCTAAGCAATCTATATATGTACCAAATTTCATCTCGTAGGCATCTTATTATTAAAAATTATGTCTTTACCAATATAAATATTGATCATAGAAAATATATTATCCGTATATTCATATCCTCATAAATTAAATACACTCATTAAATCCTTTGCACTCATAAAAAAGCAAAGGAATTTATAAAATTATTTTCCTTGATCCGGATATTGTCTTCAACAAACTCCCAAACTTATTTTTGTATAAAATTAGTAAGGACAAAACGAATGTGTTGCTTCAAAACATTTTTCCGCGGTGGAAAATTTGTTTTCACATGCTGTGCGCTGGCGGTGCAAAATTGCAAAGTAAAAACAAATATTAAATCAGTCGACGCGACGGGACGTTCAGTATCGAATATTTAAAGTGCTAATACTAATATAGACTGTCTGTTTGTGAATGCGTTTGAATATTATTAAAACAAACTAGTACGTATGCTGAGTGAAGATTTTAAGATGATATCATATAATATTACATTTTTTCATACCTTGTTTTTACTTTAGTATGAAAAAACTCAATAAACTTTCAAATTCATCCATTATAGAAAAATATATCTAGTGGTTTAAGCTGTGCGTTGAGAGATCAGTCAATCATGTTTTCCTTTTATATAGGTATATTTAAATATTGGATAGTATTCTCTGCATAGTTTAGTGATTGTTATTTTTAACTACCGACGCAAAAACGACGGGGTGCTATAAGTTTGACGTGTCTGTCTCATAGCTCCTGAACGGATGGGTTGATTTTGATTTAGTTTTTTTAGCTATGTTTCAAAAAAATCCGCTCAGCCGTTTGACAATTATCGCAAATTTTCTTTTGAGTTTGGGGAGTTTCTTTATTTTTTTATTTTTTAATAATTCTTGCTGAGTTTCTTGCCGGAGTCTTCTTCTCAGTTCAAGTGTATTCCGAACCGGTAGTAGAGTCTATTGTAAAACTGTAACTTTTGACATTCATAAGTGCCTTAGGGCCTAAACTGAATAAATTAGTTTTTATTCTTATTAATTTAAAAATTCTAGCCAATAAAACAAAAAAAAATTAACTCCACAATTTAACTTCGATTATAAAATCAACATGAACAAAATTAATAAAAGTCTTCAAATAAAGTAGGTATATTAAATGCAACTCATAAAAGAAGGCAGACAGTAGAATTCATTTTGAACTTGCAGTCATAAAAGATTTACGGGTTATGCAATGACGTTAATAAAAAAGTTACAGACAGTAATTTGACATCTAACGTACATTTTATTCATCTTCGGGTACAAGACTTACTCCATAAGAATGGGTAATGTCTATAGTCCATTAGGAGGGGCACATTTAAAACCTTTTTAGCATTTCAGTTGGCTAAGTTATATTTTTGCACATAATAATATTTGTGAGAGTCGCTTAGTTGAAATAAAACTTCTACCATTGCTTTTTTGAATACAACAAAGTCTGGAGAAAGCGTAAGTCATACCCCGGTTAAAATAAGAATTAAGGCGATGCTATATGTGAAATGATGATTCTAAAATGCGTTTTTCTCTGTACTCTTTGTTCCAAGAGATTTAAAAAAAATATATGTGAAACTAGAGATTAACATGCATTCTGAAATCCATTAGAAAGGGAATAGTTTTCTTACATTTTTCAAAAAAGGCTTAGTTTCTTTTTAAATAACATAAAACCATATTTTTTACCAAAATTACGTTTCTCCTGTCTCGCTTGTCACCGCCAGTTTAGTAAGGGACGGAGACATACACAGATAGCCTCCTCTTAAAAGCTGTGTTGCAAGAGTCTATAAGCTACGGTAACCGCTTACCACTAGGCGGGCCGTACGCTTATTTTCCGACTTCATGGAATAAATAACTAGTTATATATCAGTAACATTAATATTTAACCTGTCGCCTTTGGCTTCTCAACAACGTTAGCTATTTCCATTTGGTAGCAAGTGCCACTCCATGTTACCATGAAAGTTAATGGAGTCTTCCAAGTAGGCATAATGGCGTACATAAATTTGTCGGATGATATCATTAACTGTGCACTGTAGTATACAGGATGTAAATATATAGGGTAGCTTTATCTGCATAAAGGATAAATGTATTTTTTATTTGATAGGATTATCATGGATTTATGCGTGCATGACGAATAACGTATAACGATAAACGAAAAATGCATAATTAATATAAAAATAAAATGTAATAATTAGAAATTTGCTAAGTATAATATGTAGGTTTTCTTCGTTCGTAAAGAAACATTTAAAACAATCGTCGGTGAAATTACTTAATTTTAAGACAATAGGTAATGTTTTTGTGTTCGTTCTTATTTGGTTAGCGCCTGAGACGTACTCAATTGACGTATGTCAATTGATAATAATATAATGTTTTTGAAACTATTTCAATCCATTCATTGGTTTATCAATAAACAACGGATATTTATAACAAAGGAACGAACGTACAGTTTAATATTTGAAATGAAAAAAAACTTATAGACGCTTGAAATTGACACAAAAAAAAAAAAAAAATTACATCTCTTATAACAATATACTTTTATATATGCGTTTAAATAAACTACCTGTATAGCTATTATATAACTGTTATAATGTGAATCCTCGAAAACGTACAAGTACAAGTAATGGACATGTTTTGAAGGTAATTACTGGCCATAAAAGATTAAATGTGGAGTGCGCTTTTAAAATGTTTCCGAGCAGCCGTTTTCTTTTTAAAATGTAGAGTTAATGGTTTCATAAATAAAAATACTCGTAGGTAATCCTACTTCCATAACCCTGCTTTCGATTCTATTAAATAATTGCGTGTTTTAACTGTTTTGTTTTCTTTAGCATGTGTGTTTTGAATGTCATGGATGAAACTTAGCCTAGCCTGGAGGCCACTAAGTAAAATACCTTTAATCTAAATTTGTATGAAGAGAAAGCTGTTAGTTATCTACTTGTTTCAAAGAGGATTAATTAAGTTACAACTGGACATCTCGCAACCTTTATAGACCTATTTTACAACAAGCTATGTAAAGTTCAATGAGCGGATGTTGCTAAAAGCTATCTTTTAACCAAAAGCGGTTCACCTACTGAATGAATGTTGTCTAATGGAGTAAATAAATTAATTTCCACCCGTACTTTCAGCGGGTTGCTCGAAGGAAATTACGTTAAAAGATTTTTTCAAAATTCTGTTAGCAGCCCGCTCTTCTTTAGTTGTGGTATAGGTTATAGAAATGCAGCGATTTAGCCTAAAAGTAATATTAGATTTGTCTAAATAATTGCTATATTTTATCTATCCTCAGACATAGATTTTCTAAGTTTATGACGTCGAAACGATTTAAAATAGTAGTTATATCACACTTGAATTAATAATTATAGCTTCTCTCTTATTTATTCTCCTTTTTAAATGCAGTAAGCTAATAATATTTTTTTTTATTTAAAGTAACCCTTTAAAAATTATTCAAAATCAAAATCAAAAACACATTTATTCAGTTTAGGCCCTAATAAGGCACTTATGAATGTCAACAGTTACAATTTTTAGACTCTACTACCGGTTCGGAATACACTTGAACTGAGAAGACTCCGGCAAGAAACTCAGCAAGGCTTCTGTTTTTGTGGATCTTTTTTTTTTGAATTTATGTAATTACAGTCTATTACGTCTTTTATGGTAAGATCCGGTCCGCCGTTTGAAAATTTAACGAAAATTTGATGCGTTTTAATTTAATACGTTAATTTCAAGCGCCTTCGAGTCGGTAATTTTATGATTAGCGCAAAAAATATAATAATATGTTATAAAGTACACAGAATAAAATACTGATCGTACCAAAGATTACACATTTAATCTGATAATTTCATTATTTATATCAGTTTAGTAACTTGTAATGTAAATAAACATTAAGCAAAACCAAGTCTCATTCAAGCCAGCTCATAAGGAAATCAACATTTCACGCACGCCACATTTACCCGCTCATTTCCAACCTACTTACTCGTATATTACTGGAATTGTTAAAGTTTTCTTATTAAAACTTTTTCTGTCCCTTTATCACTCGAACCAAACGCCAAGTTCCGGTTTGTAAATTAAATACCTATCACTCTTTTTGTACAAATAAACTTCAGTGGAACAGTACCTACCAATCATTTTCACATTTATGGAACGTTTAGATTTTTCAAATTACAATATTTTTCTGAAAACGACATTTTAATAGTTTCGAGATTGTTAGTTATTGTTTGAATATTTTATTAATTGAATAGCCGATGCCGATGCCCACATGCTCGGCAATTTTTCTCTATAAAATTCCCTGCACCACAATTCTATTTTGCAACAGCTCAAAGACTCATTTAAAGCGTCCTTTAGGAATTCGGTAACATAGTAAGGCTAGAACGAAGGTCAATAGAAGCACACAGTGATGGACCGAGAATAACATTATTCTAAAACGTAACACAAACCATTCTCGAATTAACATAGCAAACATGGTCCAAATAACGAGTGTTTTTATAGTGTTAGTAAAGCAGTTAAATTTGCATCAATGACTGCTGCAGTATAACTTTTTTATGTAAATACTTCATACTAGTTGCCAGGTCTTTATCGCTCAAATCTTGGGTGAGCTCTGGCTGCCTGCCAGTTGGATTTTGAGTGGGTAAAAGATAAATTGAGCCAGGAAAATTGAGGAAAGTAAAGATAATGCCTGTGTCTTAAATAAGCCGGGAAGCTGAAAAAAGCTTGTTTTCTTCTGTAAGGTTTGAGAAAATAATCTGATGGTATTTTTCAACTCACTTGAGACTGATTACGTTGAAGTTTGATAACATTGTTTAAGTTATTTAGTCACTTAAAAATAAATTGAACATACTTTTGAAATAAGGTTTAGCAGAATAATTTTAACATTTAGGAGCATTGAACTTATCGAGGTACCAGCACCACTTAATATTGTTCGGAAAATATGTTTAAGAAAATCTGTCAAAATAATCTTATACAAGTTTACTGGTAAGTAACGTAAAGGGGGACTTTGGTTCAAGACTGACAACTTTTGTTATACAATATTTTCTAGTTACACGACATTTTTCCATACAATAAATTAATGTCAAAGCAGACAAATTTTCTTAACTCCACATAAACTCTCTCTAGGTAGTCATAGATAGTAAGAGACAGTCACAGATTAAGATAGAATACGATTTGTAGAATGATTGATAGAAATCCCTACTAAAACAAAATATATTTTTTCTTGGGATGCACTTGGGACGTTTTGGCATAGATGTGCCAAAACCACCTTTATGAGATTATGCGTTACTTACCAGTAACCCTGTTTAAGTTATAACCATTCTACTGGTTTCTAAAACTGCAGGATCATCGATTCTATGCAAAAATAGTACGGCTCCAAAACAATTCCTGAGACTAATTCTATGTTAAACGGAAGACGGAAGAGCTTTTTAATTTTAGAATTTAATTTTCGAACCCGTCAATTGCAGAATTTACAACATAGTATGTAGGAACAGCACCTGTGTACCAATATAATTTTGAAT
The DNA here is from genome assembly GCA_963555595.1 of Tethea ocularis. Taxonomy (NCBI): domain Eukaryota; kingdom Metazoa; phylum Arthropoda; class Insecta; order Lepidoptera; family Drepanidae; genus Tethea; species Tethea ocularis. Next base: position 2,829,938 of record OY741972.1, on the reverse strand, counting down.
TAAACTATAATCCAACCAATTTATAGCGTTAGATTAATGTGGGGTTCTCTAGGTACTTGATTTTGGAACCAGTCCAGTTTGGCAGCATATTTGGCTTTACGAATACCTCGCTATTTTCGACTTTTTATCAAGGCGTCATTTGGATTAGAGCTCTTATTTTCAGTAAGTTTTTTGAAGCTCTTTTCCTATTATACGTGAGGGTGAAAATAGGCAGCTATGGTATTTTTTTTAGGGATTAATAAATCTCTGTTAGAACTATTATGACGAAATATTCTATTGTTGTTGTAAGTATTCTAGAAAATATTGAACATCTTTTGTTTTATTTTCAATAACATTGGAGACATTATGTTGTTCATAGAAAAATACGACAGCAAAATATTTGCGTGAAAAACAATAAATATTTCCATCATTTTCTAAACGTCAAGATTCGTTGCGTAGTAACATAAGATCTACTCATAAAAGGTTAACATTATAGGAATACGCATATTATATAACAATTTCATATTAATTTGCTGTCAAAATAAAATAGCAAGAAAATTGAGGTTTCTCTCATTGAATACAAATAAACCCATTGATATTAAACCTTGATAAGAAAATCTAACTATGAATAGAGATTCAAATAAGAAGGTCTGTCCAAAGGTTCTGTAATCAGGATTTCGTTTGGATTAGTACAACGTTGCTTACTTCATCTTTAGGTATCTATGGATAATTTCAGTGGACCAAATAAGTTTCCAGCTGCGCTGAGAAAATATGGACGGTACGCTCTCCAATTTATTTGTTTAAACGTTTTTTTTTTATATTAACATGTAAACTGGTTTTCATTGAACACTATTTTTTATTTGAGTAGAATTTAAATAAATATGTCTGTAAAAATTAAAGATAAAAATAATGTAGTATACACATCATTCACTTAGTGCCTTGTTTATTTATTTATTTTTTTTCCATAATATTACCCTTTACAGAGTGCGTAGTAGTGATGTCAAATTCACGAGTTATTTCAAGTACACGAGAAAAATTTACTCACTTTTGTGGCAATTCTTATCACTAAAACTTATTTTCCAACTAATCGATAATACCATTATGATTATAATTAAAAAATATTCACAAACAACACATTTGTACCACAGTTTAACTATTCCTTTTTAAATATTTTAAACATTTTTTAGTGTTTGAAAATTTTATTTATGACACTGTCCACTCACTATTGTAAGTTAATTAGTCTGTGCCTGTAGTTTATGTTATTTTGGAAATAAAAAATAATAATAATTATAAATGAAATTAGTTCACATCGTATGTAGATATAGTATGTTGTTAAGACATTTTTTTTTTCAACTGAGCTACTAGATACATCACTAGCTGAGGAAATGTGGTTGCAAATAACATTTTCTCGAATCATATTGGAAACGTTACATTACTTTGACAAATGAATAAACATGTTTCTGTAGCAGCCCAGTCCGGAAACCTTTCATGCGTTCCATTTTAGACGAATACTTAAAACGTAGTCTAAAGGTGGATGTTCCGCAGTTAAAAAAAAATACGAATAAATATAATAAATATCCTGGGACATTCTTCATACACGGTTATCTGATCCCAAACTAAGCAGAGCTTGTACTATGGAAACCAGATATGGAGAAAAAACGCAAAAAAATATCCGTTAAATATTCAAACTGCGGACCATCCCCCATAAGATCTCTTTATTTTCATTTGCGTATTTATAGGTATGTATCTATCATTTGATAATTCAAGTAAGATGGATCATTTTTGTAGTATATATATAATAGACTAGCTGTTCCCCGCGGTTCTACTCGCGTTCCTGGGATATAAAGTAACCTATAACCTTCGGGGATATTCCTATTTGTGAAAGATCGGACCAGTAACTCCAGAGATTAGCGCGTTCAAAACAAACAACCAAACTCTTCAGCTTTATTATTAGTAGAGATAGATATACCTACTTACTTAGATATTACCACCTTTGAACAGAGGTTCAGGCCGATTCGTTTTGTATGGTTATATTGAAACACACTTATCGAGGGCTAATAATCGATCTCGAAATCATCTCGAAGTATTTTTAACTAAGAGCTTAGTTAAAAACACTTCGCTTACCTATCTCCTCGTACCATTAAATAAAATGATGATTGGCAAATAAGTTTAAACAGAATTAATACATACAATGACTGCTTTCATTCGCTCAAATATTTCATGTTTGTTAAAAGGAAGCTACAAAAACCATTTTAGAAATTCCTTTTGAAATGCCTGTATTCTTTTTGGGATATAAAGCCTATTTTCTAAATTCCCTTTTCTGACAAAGGTCGTACATTCCATTCATCAAACACCAACGTTTTTTTATAAAAGCTTAGGGTGATCTATAGCTCTTTCGGTATTTTATAAAATATGCGTATTTAGACTAGGATTAACGCCTGCAAACAATAACCACTTTTGAAATTAGGAGCAAAAGACATAGAATGATATTGGGAGGGTATAGCAGGTCGAAAGGGCATTGATAAATGTATGTACGTGTCCTTATCTATATTAGGCATACATAATTCAATGCCTTTTCACGTTAACCTGCCCTTAACGTTTCACGTAGATTACTTGTGTATACTTTGGAGTGGAAAATAACACAAAATATTTCAGATAATGCACGGTCTGTGCAAGCGCCGCAAATACTCACGTCTACTTGACGATTACGAATTTGTGGCGCTTGCGGTAGAAGCCATGGGACCTTGGTCATCAGACACAAAAGCTACCGTGGAAGACATAGGCAAACGCTTGGTCTTGGCCTCTGGGGACTTAAAAGCCAGGGACTTTACATATAAGTAGTTTTAGTTTAGTTTATACTTTATTTAATAGAAAAAAAAAACCTCAAAGAATATCAACAATGATTTGATTATGATAAAATTACGTTACTAGAGTACTAAAATAGTTATCTCACTACGTTTCAGAGAGCGAGTAAAGACTTTTGCCAGAGATTTATGCTAAGCTTCGAATTGTAATCCTACTTCCTACTTATCCTACTAATATTATAAATGCGAATGTTTGTTACTCTTTCACGCAAAAACTACTAAACGGATTTGGATGAAATTTGGAACACCGATAGTTTATAACCAAAGGAAGGAGGAGAAATAAAGGATACTTTTTATCTCGGGAAAACATAAGATCTCTCGGGATAGTGGATGAGACCGCGGGGCTGAAGCTAGTAGCTTCATAATGGTAATTGCTTAAGCTCCTGTAGGATTACTGAAATGGACGTACACTATCCGCATTATTAGGACTTATATATCCTCCCAAAATAACCCGTTATACAAAGTTTATGCAATCCAAAACTAAAACAACGAAATAAGCTTCCTCGTTGTGCACATTCCCATCCAAATTGAATTCACAGAAAATAAAAGGTTGCACTCTACGAAGCTCAAGTATTTTTCCGCCGGCGATATTGCCACGGAACGTCTGTCGTCTTTAAACATTCTATAATTAGCAGGAGGGGAATAAGTTTTAATTGAAAACAAATAACTTAGCCGATTGAAATTAGTTTGGTGAGTCGACTGACGAGAAAATGCTTTCATTGGAAACTATTTATTTCAACACGTTACAAATTGCCTATTTATGTCATTCTACATGCTTTGAAATTATTATAATTGAGTTTTATTTTGCGTTAATTTGTATTGGATTTATAATGTGACGTAATTTATATTATCTTATAAGGTAGAAACATGCATACGGTCACCTGATGGTAAGTAGTATAACTCACCCGTTACTGACTTTCCTCACGATGTTTTCCTTCACCGTAAGCTCAAGCTTATTGTAGGTTTCGAGCCCACGACCTTCGTCGCGGCATCCGACATCACTACCAATGATGTGTATCATCCATCGCCATAAAATTAACATTTAAATTTTTTTTAAATGTAATTATCAGATTACACCTTCATTCCTTAATTATTTATCTACCTATATGTACAATTGTACATACCTAGGAAGTATTAGCTTTATAGATACACACATTAAACATACATTAATTATATTGGTGCCTAATCTGTTATTTATAAATAAAACTAATTTAATATCTCTATATTATTCTAACAAACTACATAAGTTAAACGGATAACAATATGTTTGTGCTGTCTTAGTCCGATTGCTTATTTCAATGTGAATTTAGCCGCCAATATTAATTGGTCATGACTATTTACCCATAAGTAACAATGGTAGACTAATTTTACAGATTTAAATATTATTTCCTATCCCTTTTCAATAATGTTTATAAGAAAGAGATTTGACTTGATTAAAATTAGTTTAGTTTGTAGACAACAGAATCGGCACCATTATTTCAGGTTTATAAGTTTTAGGGTCCAGAATGGGTTTTAGGGTTCAAAAGGATGGTCTAAAATGAAACATCGTGTACACGGGTAGAAATATTTATTACAACAGAAATGAAGACTATTATACATAATTTAATGTGCTTACAATGAGATCTATATAACAGGAATACATTTTGTATATTTACAATAATTTTAACGATATTTTATCTATACGCATTTGCTTAGTAACAAACACTGATATTTTTTATTTAATTATTAATTAACGACAATATTTTACAGAACCATAGCTAATATAAGATTATTTTTTACATTCATTTATTTATTTTTTATAATTTTAGCATCAAAACATATGCGATATCTAATTGAGAATCATTTGAAAGTCGTCAATATTTTGCTAAAACCTAAAATAATATTTTTAGTTTTTAATACTCTCAATTGTTACTTCTAATCATTATGTATAAGACTGCATAGCCAATTATGATAAAAAATCGCAGCTAGCATAGCTTGCCACAAGGATCGTCGTGTGCCTAGATTAATTCCTGAAAAAATGCGGGAAATAACTAGTCTAATATGCTCCTAATAATTATGAGTTTAATATGACAATGGTGCCGATTCTGTATTTTAATCATGTCACATCTCTTTCATTATTGAAAAAGGATAGAAAATATTTAAAGCTAAAAATTTGCCTAAGCCATTGCAAATAAAGATACTGCGACATAATTTACTTTGAAACAAGCAAACAACCTAATTTGATGTGACAAAATTTATTGTACTATTTTCAGTTAATTGTTAGAAAAACATGAGACTAAATTAATTTAGTGAGTAAATAACAGAATGGGCATCAATATCGTACTATGAGAACTAAACATCTGCTATCGGATCCAAATAGTATTTTAATATAGCTATGACACTGAGGCCCGTAAATGTAAACGTTGAAAGCAATTTGGTTCAATGTCACAATAGATATTCCTGTAGTAGCAGCTTCAGCAAGTAAATCGATACAGTTAATGTCATATCCAATTTAAAATCAATCCGTATTGTGTCTTTGCTTTGTCAAACAAAAATAAGTAAAATAGAGCGTATAGGTACACAAAAAAACTTTGACGTACAATTTTCAGTAATGGACAGAATAGGGGCTCGGAAATGAAATAAACGGTCTTATCTGGCTTTTAGTTTTATGTTCTTTGCTAGTCTTGTACTGTATGGAAGCTCTTTTAATATACTTGGGTACTTGAATAATGAAATCTAACGTATACTAAAAATATGTCGAGAAAAATATTTTATACTCCGTAACCAGAGTGACAATTAGAATGTTACCATCTACCAACTTATGACCTAGATACATGGAAAAGATTTTCTTTTATTCTTTTTAGAACACATATAGATTTCCTGAAATTCAACTTAAATGCAAATAAAAATAAACGGAGAGGCTACTAGTGTTCTATTTTAGATTATTAGAGCTTGATTTTCTTAAATAAATTCCCAACAATTTTTTCGAAACCGTGACTTATATATTATACCCTAATATTACCCACTAAAAGCGAAATCATGTTCAAATATAGTCATAATCTCTTTGATGGATTTATTCGTAGTTACCTTACTGTCTGAACTTGTCGGACTTATCGAGAATTGAGCCAAAACTTTTAGATGCTCATTTATTGTTAACTTATGTACGAGCTACACGGAAATATAAACGGACCAAAAAGAAATGAGCGCAGTTTCTCGTCCCTTTGTGTATTTTGTTTCACGAGTGGTTTTTCTGCGTATAACAACTTTGTTACTCCTACAAACAATATAACGGTCGGTAACATGATACAGTTTCTTTTTGTACTTTTCACAGACACTTAATTACACTCTCATAACTGTTGAGAATGTTTCATAAATGTGAGCAGAAATTTGTAAGTGTATTTAATTTCTATAATGTAACCTGCAATTCTTGAGAGTACCAAAATGTTCAATAGTTCTTTTCAATTCGTTAAATCTATATTTACAGAAAGCCTTGGATATATTCTGAGTGCTCCAGATAATTTACAGCGTCCGAAGCTTACCAAGCTTTACCGAACATTCCGCCGATCACATACAAAGATCTAATCCTGTTAGAAAATCCTACCCCATTTAACCTTAGACTGTTGTAATAATTCTACCTTAAAAATAGGACAGAATATCAAATTTACATCCAGAATAATAAATAAACCTGTACACGGAATAAACTAATTAACGTCTAATATCACAAATATCTTTGTTTTATAACCAACACTTTAGAACAACAATTTAGCCAATGTAACAACTAAAACGGCATTAGGAGAAACACTAGAAACTTTAGAGAACGCCTTTAACCTTATCTCGTTTTGTACAGGATGGCCGTAAGACTCTTCTATAGACTGCATTAATTCCTTCGGACATGGCAGCAATTCTAGCGGTATATCAAGCAGCTTGGTAGCTTTGTTCGCCTTTGATTTATTTTTATCGTTGTACTCATCATTTTTATCGTAGTAATCGTAGCTATCATCGGATAAAATATTATCGTCGACGTTTTCGATGTCTTCTTGATCGTTCAAGTGTCTTTCGGCAGTGGGATCGGCGATACATGATATTTTTTCAAGGGCGTCCTTCAGAGTGTTGTCTTTAGTCCCATTTCTGAGAGCGAATACCCAGGAGAGCCGGCAATTACAGTTGAGTGGGTTACCTGAAATAAAAATGCGAATTAAGCGTTGTATAGCTTGTAATGGAACACTGGTATAATTTTGCTCGGGTTAACGCTTTTTGTAACATAAACCTTTATGACTACGTTTTGAGTGCGCACTTAAATTTTATGTAAGCAATGGAATCAAGTCAATTAGTCTCTAGCGTCTAATTCGTAATCTAATATTGTTGATTTTATGGTAAAATTAGTGTTGTAATAGAGCCTAATTTTACGAATAGACTGAATGCCCTTCGTGTCTCATTTGATTACAAAATTTAGCTTTTGCTATAGGCTGGGTGAATACAAATGCTTAACAAGGTTAATTTGTTTTCTAAATTAAATCTATACAAAATATAGCCATTTATGTCGAGTAAACCTGTGAATATGAATTATGATATTCTATTTAAGTATCCCGCTTGAATATATCACATGCAGAATCAATGGCATTAAATCTAAATGTTTCACATAGATTTGCATTTGAATAGCATCAGGATTATCAATGTAGCGAACGCTGCAATGTGCTTCTAGCAGATAGTTTGGGCCTGCCTGAGAAAAATGGCCACTAACCGTTCTTGGCACGAGCGTTCCATATACTGGCTTTCACGTTGTTATTCTGTAGTCATACTTTACTATGAGGGAATCGATCGGTAAAAGAGACGTGGAAATATGGAGTATACATTATACTTGACGAGCCAGTTGGTTAGTAAGACAGGTGGTGGATTAGATTGTTTCAGAACAAACATGTGTACATGAACATGTCTGTTTATTCGCAAGGCGTCATTATCTATACAGGGTTCCTTTTCAATGAGTAGACAATTTTTTAGGGATTATTGACTCATCATTATGAACAACTTTTACTATGAGACCGACCCGACCGAATTTTTTTTTAAACTTTTCATGAATTTTCCCCGAACATGATTGATGTTTTGTTTGAAAAAAGTTAATTTTAAATATGGCTTATCATTGAAAAGAAATCCTGTTGTATAATATTTTAAAAATATAGTAGGTATACTCGTGTCTAATTAAAAAAAAAAGGAAATCTGTCTGATCTATTAATGCACAGCTCAAACCACTCGGAGTGAAATTTGCATACAGATAGCTTTTATGAGGCATCTGCTAAGAAAGGATTTTGAAAATTCAATTCCTAAGAGGGTAAAGTAGGGGATTGTGGGTGAAACCGCGGGGCAAAAGCTAGTCTAGTATATGAGTTATCTGATTCTTTAGTTATACTTAGTTGGGTATGAAGGGGCAGTGTATGCAGAATGTCAGAGGATATTATTATTTTTAAACTTGAGACTTATGAAAATGCGTAGGAGTATACATTAGGTAATAACATAGGATAAGATATACGAGTACTAAGTTATTCCCACCTAAATAAATATGTAAAAATACTGGAGTTGAATTAAACTCAAACTTAAAACTCATTTATTCAGTTTAGGCTCTCATAAGGCACTAATAAGCATCGACAGTTACAAATGACTACAACCGGTTCGTAACACACTTGAAAGGAAGGTAACTTTAACTCAAAGACAAAGATTACATAGATGTCTTTCTATCTTACATCACGCGTAGGTACTGTTTTCCATCAACGTTGGTAAATATTTGGTTGCAAGATAGGTGAGCGTAGGTGCAGCCAATTTCATTCAGTATGTTCCACAAACAGCTTCGAAAGAGAAATAAGGAAAATTGTACCTATTTAATCTATTACTTAGAGCTACGGTTTCTCGCAGCGTAAGATCTTTTTATTTCCTGTGGATAAATTGAATCGATGATCATCTACTGTCGAAACTTTGCAATAGAAAACATATTTCATGGAGATTGGATATTTTGTGTACCAGGAAAAATGTAATATTCGGATTTCAAACATTCTGTGAATAAAAAAAAAGTATACAAAACCAATTCTGATCAAAGTAAAACCGCAACCATGTCTGTTGTGATAATGACTTATTTTTTGAAAGCTGTTCGTTGCAAAATACTGGCGATAATAGCTCACGTGACGTCGAATGCTTTCGGTGAAGGAAAACATCGTGAGGAAACCATCGCACATTGCACATAGCACTTTGTACCCGCCTGGCTGGCTACCCTCAAGTTGAAAATCTGTCGGCAAGCAACTTTCGGTGTGTTCCGATAGCTCACTTGAGAGCCAGATCCCTTCTAGGCTTTGTGTCCTTACCACCATCGGCCACATCATCACTGACCGTACTGAGATTATGTCAAATATAGGCCTATAAAAAAAATATGTAAAGTCCTTAACTTTGTACTCTTCCCTACCGGTTGAACCGATTTTGATGCATGATGTATCGTTAGATTAGTCTTTATCATGCGAATGTCACTTGGTACCTATATTAAAATTATAAAGATCTAAATAAGGATTTTTTGCGCAAAAATGAAGGGTTTTAAAAGAAATTAGAAACAATAGAAAAACAATTTCCAACAATTTTTCGTATCTGAGTCGAGTTTTTTAGATCTGGGGGCACGGAAGTGCTTCCGCCAAGTTGAGCAGAAAAAGAAACAGCCGCATTTTTATTACACGACTTGTTTACTGTCATTTTTTTACGTTTTACGAGTTGCGCTAGCTTGATTTCACCTCCATTCTGTGTGTGAATCAAAATTTATTTATTATTCTTTATATTTTGTCAACTCATCTTCAAATTAATTTATACTACGAGTATATTGATTTACTCTTACCTACTCGTCTCTTGGTGGTTCCTAACAGTAAAATTGTATTGTGCAAATAGTCAAATTGCAAATTAATTTTATCAATAATCTATACTGCTTGATTAATTGGAAAGATTTGATTGTTTGTTTGTATTGAATAGGCTCCGACACTACTGAACCGATTTGAAAAATTCTTTCACTAATGGGAAGCTACATTACTCCTGAAGGTTATAGGCTACTTTTTACCCTGGGAACGCGAGTGAAACCGCGCGGAACAGCTAGTAAATAATAAAGGAAATGTAGGACATATTAATATCTCGGAAACGGATTGTCACTGAACAGAATCTGGCGAGCTCTCAAAGCCTTCCATAATTCGATATGGAATTATATAAGCATTGTCCATAGTAAGTTCGTAGCCAAGTTATAGGATATTATCCGTATCCATTCGGGTAAGTTCGGGTTTATCCGTCTATTTCCGCAGTTAGTTAACAAATGCAAAGTTTCCTTTCTCTTCACCTAAATTTAATTGCGGAGATTAAGTTATACTTAGTCTTCTCTCTGAAAAGAGCTTGAGACGGTTATTAGAAATGTCTTCGATGCAACTTGTATAATTTGTCAGCTATTTTAACATATAGTTGATAACCTTTTGTATAATATTTTAGTAAAGATACATCTTAACTTGTGTGGTGGTAATCGTAACAAACACCGTCAAAAAATACACTAAAAAAGGTCTAAGACAAAGGCCAAGGATCTCAAAGGCATCCGCATCCAGCGGTCACAATATCTTCAGTCCATCTTGTGGGGAGTCTGCCCACGCTGCGTCCTCCGGTTCTTGATCGCCACTCAATAACCTTTCTGCCCCAAAGGCCGTCAGGTATTTGTTGGTATATTGCATGATATACACGCTATTTTAAAGAATGAGTTTATTTGGACAACAATAAAATTACAGTACCTATACCATTATTTAAAATTTATCAACTTAATTTAGTCGCACAATCTCCGTAAAGTCAGATATAAAGTTAACTTAATAGCCGGCTCACGGTCAGCCTGCATTAACTACCAATTACACTAACTTGTACTATTTACTAACTGGAAGATATGCCTGTTTAATAAAACCTTCTCTTTTAAGGTACATTTTGAAATAAGTGAATAGTTGCTGAGAAATTATAAACATTTCTAACTCATAATGTTATATGAATAATCAAAGGACGTAGAAAGAATTATTTAGCTCGGGGCCGTAATATCGCAGAGCACAAGTTACTATTTACTCCATTACAAAAAAACAATATCTAATAAAAACTCATTTAGGTACCTACTACGAATATTAGTCGAGGAAACATGCGAAAAAGCGAAGCGAGTCATGAATAATGAAATGCGGCCTGTATCAGAAACAAGAACAAAATACAATAATAAAACACATAATAAACTCACGGGTGTGTTTGCAAATAAAAAGCTATTTCTCGAAGCTGGGGAAATTTATCGAGGCCCTCCACAAAATATAGGTGCAATCCTGGCAACCCACGGTGTGTGATTTACGTACACGAAATGTCTATGAAATGTAAGGAATAAAAGGATTGCGTTATGGCGAAATATTGTTGTTCATCTAAACGTGATACCTTTTTGTATTGGACTCGTTTGTAACATAGAAGACAAGTGTTAGAGATTTAAAAGCAATCGTAATCGTCATTATTTCAATATTTTTGTTTTGAGTGTTACATCTTTTACAATTAGAAAAATCTGCTGTAGGTACATAATCAGTGTTATGAAAGGATTTGTTACTACCGATTGTTAATACTGATCAAAAGGGCATTCTTCAAAGTATCCCAGCCAGCTCAGGGGGGTCAATTTTGTTACTTTGCAGCTTTATATTTCGGGTGACATTTAATTTTCATCTGCGTTTCAACTATCTTTAGTTTCATCTAATTTGACAGATTTGTATGGAGTTTCGTAATATAGCCCAATTTTAGGCGAAACATTTATGTTGATTAATTGCTATCCGAAACATGCTATGAAGTTGTAAATGTGACGAAATTAACCCTGCTATTCACTCCACGTTCATAACCTGCTATCATTATGTCAAAATCCAAATACTCATACATTTAATAATAAAATATTACAGGTCATACGAGGTCAATATGATGTAGGTTCATTAGAAAGAATTAATAAAATAATATGAAAGAAGGACAAATCGACAAACATGCTTTTACATTTATAATATTTAGTAAGGATAAGGATTAAAATTCTGTACTCCAGAAATTCAAATCTTTTTACATATTTTTTATGTAACTCAGAAATTGGAAACCAAGATAACCTTCGGATCATATTAAGGGTCCAAAGAGCGCTCGCTACGCATTGTGGCCAGCTCCTATATTTCAGTAGGCCCAAATGAATTTGTGGAAAATTTATAGTCTCAACATAATCCAGAATACCTATTATCTTCATGAGATCTATTCAACTGTTAATATATGAAGGAATATTACACGTAGACGATATTTTAAATCTCTCGTCTAGAAATAGCCTTTTCTAAGCTGGGAAATTTTAAGTAGCTCGTTAACAAAGTCTTATAAGAATTTAAAAGATATATGGGTACGCCACAAGGCTCTATTCTGAGGTCATTTTTATTATTAATTTATATAAACGATATTATTATTCTCTTTTATGTCAGAAAGATGCCTCTGAAATTGTTTTTGTGCAATATGTCGATGATTGTTTTTGTGATATATGTAAATGGAGGATTAGCTCAGGTTAAACAGAGTGTTGTACACTCTGTCAATACTACAAATAAGCATACACTTGTAAGCCTCTGTGAATCTCCAAATGTTAAAGTTTTATTTATAGTACTGAGTTTTAATAACCAAAACAGTTATTTCAATAATTTCAAGACCTTCACAGAAATTTATGAAAAAATATCTTAATTCCGTACTTCCGTTTTAGTACAAAAGGCTTACTAAAATATAAAAGAAAAGTATTTAAATCAAAATAATGATTCACTCGATCTTGCGGAACATATTTTTAAAAGAATAATTGCTGAATTTATATCTAACTTTTCTCAGAAAAAGCTATCAAACCGTGTAGCCTGAATATCTATATATGGAGGCCTTCTAGATTTTAAATATTTTATTTACTTTTATACAAAATAAAAAGCATCGTTTATGTTCTACATTATATCGTCATGAAAAGAATACTTAGCAAACCGCCATTATTTTCACTCTCACAAATATTACATGAGTAGAGATGAGTTAATAAGGATATGGATAAAGTTTTCTTATGAGTTATTATTCAATTGATTTCATCTGATATAATTTATTATCCTTTTGCCTGTTATCGAAATTAAGATAATTGATACTTGTTTCCGTTTTCTTAGTTGGCTTTTTACGTATTTGGGTTTTAATTTATCATTTTTATTTACTATCATTGAAACACTAACACCATAAAATCGTATTAGTTTCAATTCTACTTCAGTATTTACTTAAGGAAAGATGATTGTGATGGATTACATACCCTTAGTTAAGTATAGGTAATAAATCAGGGGTTGACAACATTACCCAGTGATTAAATGATTTATAACATCTCACTTGTTGAAATATTAATTATAGCTCATACACTATCTTCTACTACGTTATGATTAATTGTATATATATGATTGATGTTTTGTTCAAGTTCAATACATTGTGCTATTCATAGTTCAAAACATTAGATAATACTTATTCGATAATACTTAGTCTTAATATAAATTATAATTATAATATTCTTGGACTTTCACACACGGCCCTGATTCCACACTAAAAAGCTTGTACTGAGGTAATCAGATAGTTCTGTTGATATACCTACTATTATATGCTCATTGGTATTTTTTAAACGGAGACGCTTCGATCACGCATCGCACTCTCTCGGTCAATAAGGAGTTAGCTCATGGCCGCCACTAGCTGCGAACGCGTTTCTTCAAAAAAGGAGGAGGTTCTCAATCCAGTTGTGTTTTTTTAAATGTTTGTTCACGCATAACTTTTTTGATTATGAACTGATTTTAATAATTCATTTCACGTCGGGTTCGGTATAGCTCATTGTCTTTGAAGGAGGTTTTACTCCTTTAAAAAAAGTTGATTATTGTAGTAACTGTTCTAGTGTAGCAAGTCAAAGACGAAGATAAAAATACATGCGAGTAGAATAGTGAGCTTATGCTAGTTTATAATTAAGTAGGTTTTCAATCAGCAATTCAGTTACTATTTATTATGCCTGCATGACCCATATTCCATATCGTGAGTAGGTAACCTAACTGCGCTTTAAGTGTATTGAATTCCATTACTAAAATTGAATTGATATTTTTGCTTCGATAAATTGCTGGTACCTTTTTAACAAATTAAAATTACTTTTTTTAAATTCATTAGCTGTCCACCGTGGTTGAAAAGTAGCTTGAGCTTAAAGCACTCATTTTTTCTGTTACTGAAAGAATTTTCAGAATCGGATTAGTAGTTCCGGGGATTTCTTTCATCCACACTCACAAACAAATCGTACCCAAACTATAAGTACTACTTTAAGCGTTGTTGATTTATTGGTTGTTTTGTTACTCTATCTTAAACACTAAATCATCATCATCATGTCACCCGAAAGACGTTTACTTCTGGACAAAGGCCTCCCCCAAGGATCTCCACGATGGCCGGTCTTGCGCTACCCGCAAACCTGAAACCGCTGGATGCGGGTGGCGCAAAAACCAGAGCGAGGACAAATTATATCATTACCTATTAAGTATACCTAATTAAAATAAATGCCGTATTTAAATACAAACAATAGCCCTGTAGACAACGTAGTTTTAAAGTTTAATCAAGACAAAAGTGTGGCAATTGAATTGTGACAGAACCGCGGTACATAAAACGAAAACTGGAAGAGCACAGACTTTTCGTATTGATTTTATTCCACTCTGCGACAATGAAATTTATAGCTACAATGATCCTCCATTTTATTCTCATCCTTCAATATCCCCATACCCATAGATACGGTATAATTCGTGTGTGAATTGAATTTATTTTTAGGTCGCGCTTGAGTTTTCCTTGTTTTTATTTTCATAAAAATCCTTATTTATTTTTCACAATAGGATCCCTATAAAGATACCGAGACAACGAGGTAAATGGTCCTGAACGAAATAGGTAGGTATACCGTCCATTACTAAGGTTATTTGTAAGAAATAAATGTTTTCTGAAACGATTTCTACTGGAGAGCTATGATGCAAATATCTTTCGTTCCATAAACTTTATAGTGTAATAATATAATAATAAAATGATTTCAAAAAGTCTGAATGTTATATAACTAAATATATGAATATAGCAAGTGTTGCCACCGTCAGGCTCTCTGCGATATAAAACTTAAGTGACGCAAACCTTCATATATTCAGTTTAATAGTCGTATTAAAGTCGTAAATAACGTGAGAAAAGCTCGCACTCACCCTCCAAATAAACTGCAGTCGAAGCAGATTTATCATTTTCTACCACCGGCCGAATAGTTTCATAAGATATTGTCTCCAAAAGATTGTCTCTTAGATCTAATACTATTAGACTATTTATGTCTTCAAGAATATCTTCGTAAAACGTAGTCAGCTTGTTGCTCGATAAAGTCAACTTTTTAAGTTGAGTGAGACCTCCGAACGCTCTTTCAGATATGTATTCTATTAAATTATGATCTAGCATCAATTCTTTCAATCCCCATAATTCGCTGAACGCCAAATTTCCAATCATAGTCAATTTATTGTTCCTAAGATTCAATCTTGAAAGATTCTCGAGCCCCTCGAACATTTCCCGCGTCATAACTGATATGTAATTAAAATCCAATTTGAGTTCTATTAAATTATTTAGGTGTTTGAAGCAACCTTCGTAAACCAAACTCAAATTATTGTTGGATAAATGTAACACGTGTAGATTTGGTAAATTGAAGAAAACATCGCGTTTCAGCTCCGATATTTGGTTGTCATCGAGGCTCAAATTTGACAGCATCATCATCTGTGAGAATGAATGTTTCTCCAATGTCGCGATCTTGTTAGATTTTAGTAGGATTTGTCTGATTGTTGAGGAGTTAGTGAAAGCATACGGTGGAATCCTTTTGATGGTGCCAAATTGTATTGAAACGTGTTTTAACTTATCTAGTCTTACGATTGCCTTTGCTGGTATAAATGTCAATGCGTCATCTGATCGGACGTTGAACATGAGGTGTTCTATTTCAGATTGTGATGAGAAATTGGGCCAAATAGGATCATCTTCAGTTATTCCTCCGCTAAAGACCCAGCAGTCAGCTCTTGTAGCAAGTTTTGGTTTATTACTGTCGCAGTAGCAGTGTACTTTGGATCTTCTATCTTCAATATCACATACATTGATGAACATAGGTATGTGGTAATATCGTCTGTCTAGCTTAGATTTTGTATCATTTTTACTTTCAGTGGCTGATAGCTTAACCGTCATTAGCGAAGCGATGATGATCAAATATGTGGTTATCTGTTCCATTGTATCTGTAACAATAGAAATAAGTTTGAATTAGTTATAATTAAGGTTTACGACTAAAGTTTCTTCAACTAATATCAGATCTTTGAATATGACATTTTTATAGCACCTATTAAGTGTTGGGAGTTTGCACATTAAGTAGTAGTTACCGAACACAAATTGCCGTTATTTTCCAAGTATTATATTTAACAGTCAAATTCCCTTGGAACAACTATTTCGTATCTCTTACTTACACCATTTCATAGTACTATCAAACAAAACGATGTTAATATTATGCTCTTGTTAATGTAGGAAACGTGATATATTTCAAAAATTCACAAAAAAAATTTAGACCTAATGGCAAGGATGACGTCGACATAAATAAAAAAAAAACACATTTCAGCAGAGTATGACTACATATAACACGTGGGGTCGCAAGTCATCCCTAGTGATAAATGGTGCTTATAAATATACTCAAATATTAGTTGACAACATGTCCCAGTCACGACATGTTTAAATATTATCAGCGACGAATAAGTTTTAATGTAATTAAATTATAATGTTTATAGAAAGTTGAAAATGTTGGTCATATTTATATTTCCAATAAAAATGGAAGAAATAAAAACACTTTTGAAAAGCTGGTGTAAGCAGTTGAGAAACGTAGAATATTTACCATAACGACGTGAATTAAATATAAACAATTTCGAATCCCTTATTTTTTTTTTATACTACTAAGGTAGCAAGCAAGCATACGGCCCACCTGATGGTAAGTGGTAACCGTCGCATATCGCCATTTGCAATACCAGAGATATTGCCAATGTGTTGCTGACCTGTTACAATGCCCAGAAGGCAAACTGGCTCTCAAGTGCAATTTCCGGAACACACCGGTAGGTGCTTGGCGATAAATTTTGAACTTGAGGGCCAGCCAGGCGGGTACTACAAAGTACCCTACCACCGTGCAATAAAATCTCTGAAACCACATTTTGAAAAATATACTGAAAATACTACCTACAAATTACAGAGGTATGAATATATCTATAAGGAAACCTCGCTGTGCGAGTCTGACTTGCACTTGTCCGTTACTTTTTTAAGAAATCAGCACCACAAATTCACAAACATTATAAGAGTGAGATGTAGTTATTGAGACGGCAGTCGATTGGCTTCTAGCAAATTTAATTCTGACGTAATGGTTTGACTAGACATAGTGGTCAAAGTCAAAGCCATTTATTTTTAACCAGGCTCGGCACTTTTAAATATTATTTATTTTTAAACTCTACATCTCATGTTTTATCTCTGAAATCAATAAATCTGCAGATCCCGCAATAACTCGAGAACCTCGTCATGAAATAAATTCATGATTTATTTTACACACTCAAAGTAGAATTTTCACCAGTCGGCTTTAGGGATTTTAAAACTTTTAGTCAAAGTTTTGGAAGCAGATTAAAAGTTGAGCCTGGATTTCCACTGTTAAAACTACATTTTTAACCGTTACAAAGTTTTATCTGATGTTTTGTTTTTAGTTCTCAAATAAAAAAATGTTATAAAAGTTATTTTAAACATAGCTTGAAATATGTTTTCTTGAAACATAGCTATAAGAACACTCGATTAAGACAACTTTCAAACAAAATAAGACTCAATTTCATCCGTGGTCCTCAATTTCAGGAGCTATGATGCCACAGACAGACACAGATATACACTACAATCTTATAACAAGATAGAACAATAATCAATCAGCCCAAGCTGAACATAGCTTTAAAAATAGTAATAAATAACAGAAATAATCTCACAGAAATATTGCTTGCCGGCACGTATTTATAATTCCCCTCGGGAATGTGGAATGACCCACTGTCCACCTGTCAAGATAGACAGGTACAGCACCCACGTCAAAAAACTTGTAAATATAATAATAAAATTGTAATGAGGGAAAATTATATTAATACTTCGTGGGAGTATTGTTAAAGTTATCAAATTAATGTGCCAACGGTACGTACATATAACCTAAAGGCTTCGTATTTTACAATACATATTGTCTTCATACGTGTAATGGTTTAAACCAAGGCTTATTATACATATAGGTACTTATAAAGTGAGCCCACGCTCTTTCTGTTATTTGATGTGAAAAAGTGATATATTTAACCCAGGTTTTCATCAGGAATCATGAATTGTCCAGTGGTGTAGCTACCGTTGAGCTAAGTGGGGCAGTGCCCCGGGGCCCTCAAGCTCAAGGGGCCCCTTAGCCTCCATGAACGATGTTCGTAAAAGTTGTCTATACAGGTAATAATATCCTAGAATTTTCGACTTTTAACTTTTTGAGTTATTTGCTTTTACTACGAGTTCATAATATTCAGATTACGTTAGGTCTCAGTTTTGGAGTTACATTTCGTAAATATTGCAAAGCAAGTTTTTCTGAGTTAAGTATAAATCGGGCCCCAATTTCATTCTTGCCCCGGGGCCGGGGCCCTTGGTTACATAGCTACGTCACTGGTATTTTCATGAAATATAATAAATATACAAAGTTTAGACTCGAACATGTAACACTCGGGTTAAACAAGCCGGTAAACAACGCGTTGCAAAACTATAATTGGTTTTCTAATTCAAACATACGAGTAGTTCTGAACTGTTGACTTCAAATGATGGCAGAAATATTGTCCAATATGAAGCTGTGATAAACTTTTGATTCGGTTTCAGAATATAGAACGATTTTATCCTATGATACTGTTTAAAATATATTCTTATCTACGTAACCTAATAGACGTTATCTGGTTCAGATTAAATTATGGAATCAAAAATAAAGTAATTTCAGTTTTCTGAAAGACATTATTTAAATCGTCTTTCGGAATTTGAACTCATTGTTGACAGACTAAGCTTCATTATTAACTATACCTTCATGCTATTTTTACTGTCTATACTAATAGCGTTACTATCACCGCCGAGCCGATAATAATTCCGTACGTAGCTTTAATACTCAGGGGTGTGAATTTGAACTCACAGCCTAAAATCAGCAGACGTATTTCCAACTAGGCCATCGGGGACTTAGACAGTATCATAGAACACTGGAACGCCATTCGATTAAAAACTTTTCCAGCTGTTGCCAATGCTGAAACGAGTAACTAATTTATACCCGAAATGTAAATCTCTCACCTGACCCAATTTCATAATGCGCTGAGAAGTGGTTTTATAAAGTAGAAATAAATCCAACTTCAACAGAAGCTAATTTGTATGTTAGAGTTAATTTGATTATTCAACAATTTAATTATTTTCTGCAGTTGTAATTTAGGCCTGTATTGGCATGTAAGCAAAATTATTTTCTACAAATTTTTATTTGCTTATTAAAGTAGGCACTTTTGATTATTATGTACTTTCTATCTGCTTTTATTCAAAAAGTTTGCAGTTGTAGAATGTACAGAGAGCACTATTGATTCAAAAATCTATTTTTAATCATCTAACCATGAACCTTAACATTACATTTTATAATCAATTTCGCATTTATAATATTACTAGAATAATTACAATACAAATAGGTACAATATTTCTGCTAACCTTAAATAATGAAAACATGAATTTAAAATACTTAAATTATCCCTAAATATATCAATAATGATAATATTTATTCAGCATAATTACATACTCAGTAAATAAATATAATACTGACAAATGAGGAGGGGTTTCAGTAAAATAATCCTCCAATATAATATATACGCCCGAACAGATTGGTTTAATGCTTCATTTCATCTTGTCATGCATTAAAAGCCGCTATATCGCAAACGTGACCGATTTACTGATAATACAAACTGTATTCCGTGTAGTGATGCTAAATTGGCTATCGATATTAGTATAAGAGTTCTATTACATAATTTTACGTTATAGAGTTATGTACCTATTGAAATAAAAGATGAACGGTTACGGTTGGTAAGCAATATGCCTTTTTTTATTTTAATAAACCTTTATAAAATGAACAATACTTGTTAGGAATTAAAACTTATAAGTGGATAGTATGCTGCAAATGAAAACCACCAAGCTCTGACACAACATTACGACTCATTTATTTTTCATTGACATTTAGGTAAAAAAAGGAAAATACAACCATGGACAAAACAAGTTACAAAACAGTTTCTAACAATACTGTAAAAAAATCTAATGGTCCTTACACATTAGAACAAAATGGTCTAGCATAGGATTTTTCTAGAAGGGTGTGATGATTTAGGCCCCCGAGTTGCGTCTATAGGTTACAGTGACCACTCATCATCAGGCGGGCATCATCATCATCTCTTCTTAGTTATATTAACTTCATTGCAGGATGGTAGAGTATTTTGTAGTTTTTGCTGATTAATTACCTCTTTCAAGTTGAAAATCTGTTGCTAGTTCCTATCATGGTATTTAGTAGTTACATTCTAGGTTTTGTAATGATCGAACTTACATTGGAAATCTCCTGGTATCGTTATTTTTTATGTGATAATAGCCACAAGCCATCTTGTGGATTGTCTGATCTTCCCGACATAAACAAAAATCTAATCCCCTTATTCATAAACACTTTTTAACTAAATCAGTCTTATAGTGTCCACCGCCTCACTCTTTCGATCACCATACGTCACGTGTCAGATAAAGACATCGGAATTTTAACTAAATGATGTTTCGTAACTTTATTATGAATAAGACCGTAAGTGTATATAATGTAAACTTAACTGACTGATCTTTGAACGCACTGCTCAAACCGCTTAACGGATCGAGCTGTTTGGCTAACAGATAGCTATTGTGACGTAGACATCCGCTCAGAATGGATTTTTCAACATTAATGATTCGATTATATCGAATAATTTTTTGAAAAAAAACAAACGTAAAGTACTTAACTTTAAACAGCTGAAACGTAGGTATGTATTCAATGTGTATTGACAAGCCAGTTGGCGCAATTGGTTAAGACACCACCTATCACGCCGCTGGTCATGGGTTCGATTCCCATCCAGGACAAACATTTGTGTGCATGAACATGTCTGTTTGTCCTGTGTCTGGGTGTAATTATCTATATAAGTATGTATTTACAAAAAAAAAAAGTGGTATATCAGTTATCTGGTTTCCATAGTACAAGCTCTGCTTAGTTTGGGATCAGATAACCGTGTGTGAGGAATATTCCAGGATATTATTATTATTATTAGTGTAATAACTAAGTACGCACAAGCTCAGATATAGTTGGTCTAAATTTTTAATGACGTAAAACTACAGCGCCCCGGGACGTAAAGCTAATTAGCATGTCGACAAATATTTATACATTAAATGTAATATGAAGGTAGTGCTGTATCGGGCTTATCGATTATGTATCGAGTGCTCTTACACGATAAAGTTATCGACAAGTTATGCCGCCTGGAGGCACACACCGGGCTGTCTTTGCTTTTAGAGTAAATCTAGTTAGCTGAAAGCGCACATGACGTCATATGTTAGCAAAACTTACTTTGGCCAGGCCACATTGTTTGCGGTTATTAAATAAAATTGTCTATTGTGGAAGGAAGATTGATAAAAGGCGAAATGTATTTTTTCTTAGAGTCCATTATGGTTGGTTTCGTAAACTATTTGAACTAGCTTACAAAAGGGAATAATCCATCAATCGGTTGGAACACTAATGGATAATTTTCCTTTTTTAACATAATACATTATACCTTCGACAATCGCTCATGAGGTGTGTACCAACAATTTATTTCAGGTTGTATTCCTTTTATGATACAGCAGAATAATGATTTATATTTTAGATCAAATATTCGTTATTTGGGTTATTCAGATGAAGGCTTCGATTCTGTGTTGCTAGGAGCTGTCTACACTATCCATTATATTACATACTACCTGTCCCCGCGGTTTCACTCGAAAACCGCAGGGAACAGCTAGTTACTTATATGCACGTTACTTTACTAACTGCAAATTTAGAACAAAAACAAAACCAAAATTAAAAATACAAAATCAATAAAACAACATTATTTTTCTCTCTCTTATTCTCTCATTTTACAGTTTTCAATGAGGATTTATAGTTAGAAGCTTGAGCAATGCTCCTGAAAAATTCATACGTAACCACAAGGCAGAACACAAGGACGTTAGTATCTGTTGTACTTAACGTATGATATATTGGCGTACAACCACCGTTCCAACCCACAGCTTAAATATTTACAGCACATTGTTATGATGTATTGCCAGCGTATTAGTCGAAACTATTGAATATTCCATTAGCTAAATAATTTAAGAGGCGAAATTAGCGGCACCAAATTTCGATGATATTAATTACGTGATTAAATGTGCCTTAATTTCTAAATATTACAGTTCTTAATATTACAATAGTAGAGTCGAAATGGTGTTTAAAGTAAATGGATTTCATAGAAACAAAAAGGAAATTGAATAATTTAATTTTATAGTCAAACCATTTCAGTACAAAAGGATTAAACTTGTTACTTAAATCAATGCAAATTCTGGAATTTTCAATTAACGATAAAGTATTTAACTGGAAAATATATATTCCATACATACAAAAGTTGTTACAGTTTTCATCACATCAATAAAATGAATAAATATGAACCAAAGAAGAAAACTAATATATAACGTTTATTGAACATGACAGTTACAATTCAGTGGCTTCGAACTAGATCAAGCTAGCACACCACTTTCTTACATAATACAATGTAAAATAAAGGCTAGAAAGCATCACTAGACAACTAACAATTTAAATCCTAAAATATCTCGGGTTCGAATCCTACAATGAGCTTGAGCTTTCGGCGAAGGAAAACATCGTGAGGAAACCATAGCACTGTGGTAGGGTAGGTACTTTGTAGTACCGGCCTGGCTGGCTACCACCCTCAAGTTGAAAATCTGTCGCCAAACACCTTTCGGTGTGTTCCGACAGCTGCACTTGAGAGCCAGTTCCTTTCTAGGCTTTGTGTGCTTACCATCATCGGCCACATCAACACAGGCCTATATATAGAAAATAAAAATACGTACCTACTACCTTCTAATACCTACTACCTTCGACTAATAATGTACTACCATTATTTCTCATAACCTACTATGACGATGCACCTCCCTCTATTATTAGACACGGTTCTGACGAAACTTTAATCGGTTTTAGTTTGTGCATTGACCTGGACGTTGATTGCATGTTAATGAATTTTCATTTGGCGATGATGTTCGAGCCGAGTTCACTTACTGGAAACACCGCATTTGCACTGGCAAATAATAGTTTTGAAATACAAAGATGCTAAAATCGTACAATTGTATTTTGTTTTATATAGGTAGAAACTCTTAGCTCTGTGTGGAACCAAGACCTGATCCTTTTGATTACCTACTTAGTTCTGGTTACATTGATACAAACGAATTACGCTTAGTGTTACAAACAAACTACATTTTTACAAACGAATAACACTTAAGGGTAAACCTTCGGTTGGAGCGCGAAATTGAAATTTTATCACGTTTTTTGCAAATTGCAGCTCAGTTATAGGTCGTAAGTTATCAACATGTTATTTGCGAGAAGAATGGTAGTATATTTACTGATTAATAATAAAAAAAATCATCAACATATTCCTCCAAGGTATATTAGTAACATTTTCATGAAATAGTCGTATATGTCAGTATACAATATATAATTTGAATTTCGCGCTCCAATCGACGCCTCCACCTTAATAGTCAAAATACACTTTTACAAACAAACCACACTTTTACAAACAAATTACACTAAACGGTCAAATGTACGAGTAAAATTTATAGTACTTAGATATTCCATGTTTTGGAACCGAATTAAATAAAATTAATCAACACAAAAGCTTAATTATCCATGAAATGTTATAGAGAAGTCTATGTACGTTATATACTGCAATATCAAAAGCTTAATTGTCCATGTTCCTCAATATAGCCTTTCGACATTGTTCATCCTTTGTGGTAGTTGTAGGGCTCCGGAGTCTATCAGTTAGCGTCATTTAACGTCTTCTCTCTAGAGACCTCGACTCAGCAGATGCTGCCAGGCTAGCAGAAACGTGTGGGTGTAGTACAAGTTATAAGTGTTATGTCGTGTCATTTTTATTTCATCTTTGTTCTCCTATTTTACACCAGAATTTTGCTAAACCTAGAAAATATCTATTGAGGATTATTATTATTTCATATTTTTAAAGGGGTGGAAGGAACTCATCAATATGATTTATGAATATAGTTTGATCAATTCTAAAATATTAGTGTACATATGTTTTATTTAAAACTTTTTCCTTGTCCTGTTGTCTAACCATTTGTTCAGCTCATAGAAAAAGTTAGAAAAGAGTAAACAATTTGTTAGATTTTCTAATTAAGTATTCAGGCACGTTTCTTTTTCCTTAATACGACGTGACGTACAATTTTATAAATTTAAAATCTATAAACTCGAAAACAATTACTTGATTATAACCCTGTGTTACTCTCCAGCCAAAAATTACTTCGATCCGTTGCTTCATTAAAAATATTCGTAAAAAAGTAAGGATACACTCTATTTATAACCAGGAATATTTTCCATGTAGGTATATCGGTACGGGTTATTATTTATAATTGAGAAGAGAACCATTAAACCCATTTTCATTTTAGTATAGTTTATCTGAGAGTGTAATAAGTTATTTCAATAGGTCGTGCTACATAATGCTAATGGCGGATCTATAAACTTAAATGAGTTTGGTTCCGACTGTCCATTATCCGGGGAATGTCGTGGATAACAATATAACTAAAGATATAGTCGCCCTGAAAAGGGTCAGGGATTATTGTAAAGTTTGTATAGAGGTGAAAATGAATGTAGTATTTTAGGAATAAATAAGCAATAAATAATAAAAAAGATAAATAAATTAAAACTGAACATTGCTTTGCACCTAGGTAATTTTCGTATTATGAAATAAAAATATGATTGCAAATGAGGGCGAGCGTGACAGACATAAAATAATGCTTCAATGTACTTCATGTGTTTATTACTTTTTTAAATACACGGTCAGCAACAGTATCTGAATATATCCAAATTTATAATAAAGTAATTAATTTTTTTTAAATATATGTTTTTAAAAACCTATAATATAAATTTCTACATCATTCAAAGTATTCATGTAGGCAGGTACAAGTACACGTTTTAAAAATTTGCATCTATTCAGCTACTTGCGTTACGTTGCTAACCGTTGGTAGGTACTATTTTCACAACGTGTCCAAGACTCTGATTTTCATATTTTCGAGTCTTCTGTGAAAACTAGCAATTTTTAAGAAAACAATCCAAGCAATTTCCTCACTCCGTTCCCTTGTAACTTGCATCCTATGATCCATCATGTCGGACTCGTGCAGCTCGTTTTCATTATTAACTGCGCCAACGTTCAGTTAAATACGCAACTTGTTAAGTTTAGTGAAACGATGGTGTAACCCTAGTCAGAAGTGTAGTCCGTACGTACCTAATGGATCTTCTTTATTTTGGATAAATTTGTAGCCTAATTCATTTATTTTTGGTCTCCCGTGCATTATGATCCCAGATTCAGAGTTAGGACTATGGAAACAAAATAGCTGATGTACTAAATATTATATCCATTTTTTCCATACAAGATGAGTTTGCGTAGGTATAGTACGCCGAAAGGGCATTGATGTGTAGGTATACCTCATTATAGATCATAAAAAAATCAAGTGAAAGCATTAAAATATTACCATACAACAGATTTTTAGTAAAGTAGTGTTTTAAATTACGCTTCAACGTAAGTCTAATAGAGTACCTATTACATTACTTGAGTACATAACTAAAATAACTATCTCGCCCCATTACTACGTTTTTGAGTTCTAGTAATGACTGTTACCAAAATATTTACTCTAAACTTCTAACTGTCGTAACTTGTACCATTAGGTAATGCTAAGGCAGCTGAAATTATGTAGGATTACTAATAACAATGTACACTACCCGTAGAATCGGGCTCACATACCCTCCCTAAATAATTATAGGTATATGCCCACCTAAAGACTGTGGCATAAATGAAACATGTAGTAAGTGATGCATGCGACTCTATGCATTCCTTCGTCTCAGGGACTTGCTAGTTGAAGGCTAAATGTAAAGTAGAGGCTATTGTAATGTTTGTAACTATTGACGTTCATAAGTGCCTTACCAGGGCCTAAATTGAATAAATGAGTTTTTGATTTTGATTTTGAATGTACCTACTGCAAATCGATTTGACTCAGCGATACGTTTAAATGGTGTTTATGATTAATGCACATGTAATCTTTTGCATTCTTTTTTAGGGTTTTCTTCACAATATAATTTTTGGATTCAATAATTTATTCGACTATTCAAGAGCCCGATTATAAGAGCTTTTTATGTCTCAAGCAATGCACAACCAGCGCAGCGTTACAAACGAGAAACACAATTTTCTTATATAATATTATGGTACAGAACCAGAGGAGATGAAAAACATGCTTGCACAAAAAAAACGTATCTTCCTTAACTTGGTCTCGTCTCCACAATGTTTATTTATTATTCAACGGCTGACAATGTACGGTTCAACACGTTCCTCGCCCCTGTCTGCTGAAACTAACTCTTGGTGTATATCTGCCAAGCACTAGGGCAGAAAGCCGCAATGTCACCCATATTGCATTTCGTGGATAGTCCATATTTCAGCCTGTCAAATAGCGTTTGTTCGGGAAAAAATGGCAACTTTATTCGCTGAGTCGTGCGAGCGAGAGAATAAATAGCTTTCGTGTCTACCTACTATTGCGACTTATTGAATACATGCGGTTGGGCCGTAGAGACCATTTATTCTAAGGTTCTACTTATTACAAGATTGATAGAGAATGCCATGTTACGTAAATAATATATCTTTAGATCCTTGTTTATTTGGCTGCTCTTTGTAAATGTAGCTTTTCATTTAACCCTTTAGGAATTGCATTGCCATTCCCATTTTATGATTTATAATCATTGGTTTTGGGTTCTATATTGAGGCGACGACCGCGGAGAGAAAAAATAATCTCATGCTATAAAGAGTTACCTCAAAATATCTACTTGGTAAACACAGATTAAATAAACAAAGAGGTATGAGCATCGTAAATAAAATGGCACATTCTGTAATTATGTAACCTACCTAATATTATTTGTACTCGTTAAGACTGTAACTCACTCACAATGTATTTGAGTCCTCGATAGATGATCAGAAATAAATAGAAAAGTATACTCATAAAGAGCTTAATAAACCATTGAAGGATATATTTTGCAACTCTCATATTATTATATGGCAACCCAGCCGTTTCTGATAGCGAACTCTTACAAACGCATTGCCAGTTTATTATACGAAGTCATATATACGACAAAGTTCTATTTATATAAAGGGCACCATCCTATGAATTGTAGATATATGTGGGCAGAATTCGGGTATGTTTATTGGGAACATTCGCCCAAAATTGGTAGCATTTTAGTTGACCCCATTTTATGAGTATTTAAGTTATTACTAGGTCGGTATATGGTTACAGTTATAAATGAAATTAGAATAAATAGGTTATGTTCTTAATATTCCCCGCGGTTTTACCCACGATCCCGGGATAAAACATTGCCTATATTTTTCTCCATGCCGAAAATTTTCGGGCCATCTATGTACTTTCTTTACAATTGGTCGTGACGTTAAGGCGTCAAGAAGTAACAAACAAACAAACTTTTTAATATTAGTAGGAATATTAAATTAGAAAAATTGCGTGCCAAATATCAGAGTTACTTTTGCATTCATATTAGTATAGATAAACATCCCAAGAAAAAAAAAAAAACAGTTTTAGAGGAGAGTTTGAAATTGTTCAAAATATCGTACTGTCTCTTAAATCTGTGACTGCCTCATGCAGCGCGCGTATTGTGGCTTACTATTTGCAAACAATAAATAATATCTATTTGTGATTGCCTAGTGAGAGTTTAAGTAGAGTAAAGAAGATTAGAACTGCTTTGTTTTATTTTTAAGTATGGAGAACAAAAACATTGAATTAGAAAAATCCATAGAACAAATTTGCCTGTCTTCAAAAACAAAATCAAAATCTCATTTATTCAGTTTATGAACGTCAACAGTTACAGTTTTACAATAGACTCTACTACCAACTCTACTCTTGATGAACCAAAGTCGCTCAAGAGGTTTAGCGTCAGTCACAAGTGACCCAGTATATTTTGTCGTGCACGTGTAAACAAAACAGAGGCTTTGTTAGGATCAAAAGGCTCTGTTTAGTATTCCAGGAAAATAATATTATAATTATGGGCTAATCTCCTGCATCGACGAGATCTTCCCTGAACTAAGACCCATCGAAATAAGATTATCAGTTTCCGAGAATAACCCATTGTCAGAAAGGCATTATCTCAGCACTTAACTGTATACACAGAAAAAACTAGTTACACATTAAGTTATATATAGGGTAATATAATAAAATGGCACGTATATTTTGATTACACGAAGATAAAAGCAACTACAAAAAAGTACTGTCAACTAAAATTTAATATATTTTTTCAACAAAGAAAAATATAAAGAGGTCGCATAAAAGTTTCTCGCAAAATGTTTCTACTTTTACGTTAGAATTTCTTAGCAAACCAAACCAAACTAGGCGTTTTGTAGTTACGGCGTAAACTTACATTCCTTGGTACTATGTGGTACCATTCATATTCAAAGTACGTAGTTGGCGAGTGTTTGTTTATGAGTTTCATTATATTGCATTACTTGGGAACTTAATTAAAATAAGGGTTGTGCCGGCCCTGTTGCTTATAATGCCTCTCTTGACAGCTGTGACGTTTCAACCTGACATTATACAGGCAGAATAATTTTATTAAACCTTTTTTTATTTGACATTAAAATATCTCCATAATTTTTTTTTGTATGGAACATGAACTAAACTTTTGCTGACTTCAAAACAGTCAGATCCTATATACATAGTTATTTTGTTCTTTTTAGTGCCTTTGAAGGCGGTTCTATTTTATTTAGAATACCTCTAAAATGACTCTAAAGATAAATAAAAAGTTACGCCATAAACATTTCGTACATGATTTCACTGCATAAAACAAAAGTCAGTGGAGTTTAAATATCAACATGTTTCCATCTGAATCACACATTTTATTTTTGGGCTAACAATGAAACCGCAGCGGGCAGTGAAAAAACTTTTTAATGTTTAGATTAAAAAAATAAAAGTAACTGGCACATAAAAATGAGTTGCCGTGGTCATAAAAAAATTATTCAACCTTTTTAATTTTTATTATATTACAGTTGTTCTTATCTTTGACGGCCAGTACAGGGGTTAAAACATATTTTGTTTCATATAAAAAAAAACTGTTTTCGATTACTAAAATTTAGCTTGAGGTACAAAATAATTTTATCTACTCTCATATAGTAAAGTTCTAATTATGAAATCAAAAACAGTACTTTAATAACCCACTTTATGCACACCCGTCTATAATGAAATTAAAAATAGTAGTTTATGATACTGTTGCATAATAGGGGTTATTAAACACGAGTGTGAGTTTAAGTACCAGTAAAGAAAAAAACATTATAAGTGGCCAGACATGACTAAACAATTAAACGTGGTATTATATTCTCTTTGTAAACAATTAGGAATCAATCAGTATCAATTCAATTTTAGATGCAAATTTACTCTGTGGTCGCGTATGCGGTAGGGAGTTTTTCCCAACACGGATTTGGTCGCCATGATGATTAATGTTTGTTTATTTTATTGATTTTTTTGCATACATATTTTATTTTGGCCAAAAATGATAGTAAAATAGTAGTGATACTAAGGTGAAATAAGTGAGTCATGAAAACCTATGACAAAATATTATCAATTTTTTACCTTTAAATTAAATTATTAAATGAGTTTAGATAAAATACTGTATGATACTGCACATAATTAGGTATTAAAAACTCGTGTGATACTATTAAGAACCTCGCCTACGGCTCGGTACTTAAACTCACACTCGTGTTTAATAACCCCTATTATGCAACAGTATCATAAACTACTATTATAGCATTATCTTGGGAAGAAAACTGTGCTATATTATATTTTATCTACTCTCATATCGTAATGTTCTTATTATGACATCAAAATCAGTACTTTAATGACCCACTTTAGGCACACCCGTGTATAATGATTCATTATAGTACAGTTGTTGTTCCCAAGATAATGCTATAAAATAACTTTTTTTCTATTAAAGTACACTTTGGAACTATCAATAGTATAATCAATCAGTATCAATTCAATTCAACGACGACAATGTCACAAATTTTGTAACTTGAACTTTAGAGGTAAGAATTTTTGGGAGTTGGCAACACGGATTTGATTAAGTATATGGTTATATTTTATTGTTTTTGCCTACACATATCATTTTGACCAAAAATGTCACAAAAATAGCAATTTTTTTTTTTTGCAAATTTGGTAGGAATTCAATTTTTTTAAATGACTTTATTTATATGAGTTTAGATAAAGTACTGTATGATACTGCACATAATTAGGTATTAAAAACTCGTGTGATACTATTAAGAACCTCGCCTACGGCTCGGTACTTAAACTCACACTCGTAGTTAATAACCCCTATTATGCAACAGTATCATAAACTACTATTTTTAATTTCATTATACACGGGTGTGCCTAAAGTGGGTCATTAAAGTACTGATTTTGATTTCATAATAAGAACATTACGATATGAGAGTAGATAAAATATATTATAGTACAGTTTTCTTCCCAAGATAATGCTGTAAAATAACTTTTTTTATTCATTAAAGTACAAGTATTTGGACATGTCTGGCCACTTATGATGTTTTTGGGTTTTAATACTTCAATTACTGTCAGTCAACTTGTCAAACGAAATAATAAAGAAAAAAGCATTTTATGTGGCCAGACATCAGGACTAAACAATTATAATTTTAGATGCAAATTTACCTTGTCTGTGGTCGCGTATGCGGTAGAGATCTCAACTTGGGAGTTTTTCCCCACACGGATTTGGGCGCCATGATGATTAATGTTTGTTTATTTTATTGATTCTTTTGCATACATATTTTATTTTGGCCAAAAATGATAGAAAAATAGCAGTGATATTAAGGTGAAATAAACTTGGCTCTGAAATTGTGGAGGTGGCAATGGAAATGACGAATAATCGATACCCGTAAGTCATAAAAACCTATAACAAAATATTATCGATTTTTTACGTTTAAATTACATTATTAGACGAGTTTAGATAAAGTACTGTATGATACTGCACATCATTAGGTATTAAAAACTCGTATAATACTATTAATAACCTCGCCTACGGCTCGGTACTTAAACTCACACTCGTATTTAATAACCCCTATTATGCAACAGTATCATAAACTACTATTATCATACAGGTGTATTATTTATATGTACTGTGTATTAATTTGCATTTAAAATGTTAAAGATTACGTTATTTATTGATATTGAACCAACAGCAACGTAGGTATTTAAATAGTTTAAAAAGCATTATTAATCCATACAATAAATCAATTTGTACGTAAGTCTCAGGCGCGTATCACAAGACATTAAAACGATATTCCGATATTATATCTAATACGTAATCTTTCACTATACGCATAACAATATAATGATGTTTATTTTTTAACCTAACCTAACATAACCTAATACGCCTAAGAATATCATGATTTGCCAAATTATACGATCGGTCGCCACATCGATAATGCTTAGATAACTACATCATTAGAATAAACCTCGTATATAAATAAATATCATGGGACATTTTTTTCACACACGGTTATCTGATCCCAAACTAAGCAGAGCTTGTACTATGGACACCAGATAACTGATATACTGCATATACTACTTTTTTTTTTTGTAAATACATACTTATATAGATAATTACACCTAAACTCAGGACAAATAGACATATATACTTATAATGACACATAATTTGGTATGGAATGTACCTACTTTTTCATTCAGTCAAATTATACATTCACAGCTGACAATTCCTTCGGCAGGAAGTTTGATTGGAATTAAATTACTCGTATATATTATGTGTTATTGAGTGTTGTATTCCATTAGTCGTTTTGGGCTCATAATTTATTTAAAATGTAATGTACGGTGTTGGTAAAGCAATGATATTATTTATATATTTGGACATTATATTATATAAATACTAGCTTCCGTTCTGCGGTTTCACCCGCATTCCCATGTTATGTTTTTTCGGGATAAGATAAAAGGTAGCCTATAATATTCATGTGGTGTTTGGCTGTAATTATTTGTGTTTTGAACTATAATTTTTTATATGAATGTGTTGTCTCGTTAGTTTATGCAATTTAATGAAACTGTGTGTTTATACTGTAACTTTATGTTTATGAAACTTAGCACATAGATAGATCATACCTTGGAAAAACTTATGGGCTACTTTTTATCACGGGAAACATAAGATACCTCGGAACTGCGGGACGGAAGCTAGTGAATGAAATATTCAACAGGCAATAATTGTTAGATCCCAGATGAACCATTGGGATTAAAAAAAATCCATGCCAATAAAATACTAACTTTGCTTGTAAAGGGACATCAAACGTAAAAAACAAATATAGGTTGATTAATCGAAGAATTTGCAGGTATTTGATTGGACGGAAAAATTTGGATATTTTACACACTGAATTGAATTAAGGTACTTTTCAGTTCGGATTATGTCCGCAATTCAATTGGATTTTGTGATTTTCAGAAAGCTTTTATTGATGTATTTAAAAGTGCGTTTTATGCACTCAACTTGACTTTTATATCTAGGGTCATATTGTCAATAAAAAGGGAAACATGATACCTATTGGTAATTGGTTTGGTATAAAGGTGTATAACCTTAATAATATTTTTCTGTTTTTTTTATAAGCAATAGTAATGTCACATGGGAACTTTCTTATGTGGTAATGTGCTTTGTTTTGAATTTTCTCCTTCTTCGTTAATTTCGATAGACTTTATTTTTCACCATTATAGTTTATGCGTAGCGTACTTTGTTATAGTACCTAAAGTAGACACATTTATAAAGTTTATTGCTTAGATATTATACTTATAACTAGATTAAGAATGAAAAAAAGTTAAAGAGATAGGTATAAAAGATGAGGTGTGGTAATTCACCCGTATAACCGCTTCGTTGAAGCGAAACCTGTATTATGTAGACGACATAAGCCTTGCAAGAAAAATAACAACCTAGTTTCAAACTCAAACTTTGTTACACACCTAGTATATATTGGTTTCAAGTTTGCTTTTTATTTTATATATTATTTTATGTAGTATCTCGTCTAGTATTTGAGATACATTGTTCTATATTTTCTGGTTGTAAAGGATGTACATCTATTGGTGATATGAGACAAATATTTTCAATATTATAAAGATTTCTATAATATGATATTAATTTATAACTTAAATAAATATAGCTTCCATTTCAAGGAAAATTTATAATAGCCCAGAAGAGAGGACCACATTTAGTAAATTAATACCTACTGTTTTTAAAAGACGACGCTAAAGAAAGTGTAGATATTTGTGAAAGAGGCAATGACGAAGTGAATAGGTTTTTGACAGGAGATGGCTTGACGCAAAGGGAGGAAGCCATGTATTAATAAAAGGAGGAAAATTGTGACGAGCAAAAATGACATCATTACAGGGTATATTCCAAATCTTAAAGAGCTCTACATAAATTATGAACTCACATGTAAAAGATCACATCAAAATGAACGCAGTTGGCCCCGAGTAAATTCTTGAGACGGCCTAGTCGGGTGTACGCACCAGTATGGTAAATATTTAATGTCCTTTGAGGGCCTAATTTGCATGTTAGGCAGTAAGTAAGGCGAGGCCCTTTTGCGGCAATGGCTTTGCGCTCCCGACTTGGCTACGTTCAGCATTTTAATACCTAATGTCCGTAATGTTGTGAAGTTTCAGTTTGTATAATTACACCATGATGTAGATAGAATAGTTATGTGCCTTATCCGTACGGCCTTAAGGAGTATAGTGTTTCTTGAGAATTTTAAGATACTCAAAAAATTTAAAGCTCCCCTTCTAAAACACAATTAATGAGATGAGTAAATAATTGAAATAGCGTATCTACCTATAATGTATCGCAAAAACATAGAATCCACCATCAGATGGTCAAAAGAGTTTGCTCGAGTAATATTCCTACTAGATGCAATTTCATTTCTCCAATTAACAGCAGAACCTATGTATTTCCAATATTTTTTGGTGAAAATTAAGAAAAAAACACATTTGAATCGAAGTATATCCGAATTTTACAAATTGTTTTAAGCCCCCAGGTAGAGAAATTTGCGAGTAATGTAATAACAGCCATTTGTTAGTAAAATAAACAAAATTATTTACAGCCAAAGTTGATAACTTATGCTCTGACCATTAATTTCATTGTTGTTTGGTGTGCTCATAGATCTTAAAAGTTTCGCCCCTTTAAATCTTCGTACCGAAGATTCGAGGCATAAAATTTGTTGTATCCTCAGCCATTAATCTTGCACGCAATTGTATCTAATTCCCGGTACTTCGTTCAACATAATAAATCAACTAAATGTACATTGAATACCGTCTGCAAAATAAGTACAGAAGGAACCTCAAAATTCTTGCACACATCGGTAAATATACAAACGATTCCGTGTGGTCGCGTAAAAGCACGGTGATAGTGCATTAGCCTTTGTTTCGTGGAATAGTAACTGCTCAAACCTATTCTATTATTCTGTGATAAATACATGTAGTAGTCACGATGCGTGCTGTCATGTATCATGACATAATTTTGCTTAGACTATATCACAAAACCTCGACCAAATCGGTTTCATTAAATTGATTCAGATACTGTGTTAAATATTAGTCTTAGTTGACTTCTATCATGTATCAAATGATTGCTTCATTAGAAATGGAAGTCTGTGTAGAAGATTAAATAAAATACTTTGATATATGATTGGTACTTGGGGTTCATTGAATTTAATAGTTATATTTATTACGAGCGAACAAATATATGACACGCTGCTGACTTTAAGAATATCCTCAAGAGCTTCCTCTTTTAGTACCTATAATATAGACCAATGCTGCCATCTCTTAACATCTATAAGTACTACATATCTTGCTCTATTACAGGGGGGCAATTCCACTAATTAATTTTGATTCGATTACAATTGGATCGCAGCTGAATGATGACTTTTGCACGTTTTTGTATTCCACTAATAATCTGACAACGATCGAGATGGAGTTAAAGTTGACGTTCGATCAAGTGGTATTCCACTAAACGTTTGACACATTTGATTGGATTAGAATTGTTTTGGTTACCAAGGGCAACAACGATTACAATCTAATTGTAAACCAAACGTGGTTCGGTTTCGTTTATTTAGTGGAATACCGTTTTTTAGTCAAATTAGAATTGGATTGGAAACGAACTTTAACTGAATCGAAATTGGATGACAACCGTTGTAATTTAGCGGAATTGGCCCCCTGTTTGAATTTGGAAAGTATCGTTGCTTACTTTTTTGTTTCTTTAAACTGAACATAAGCAGAGATTACCTCTTATGTGTTGGTATCATTGTGTAAAATTTATGAAATTGGACAAAGGTCTTTCTGTGTGTATATATTTAGTACAGTTTTCGCCTACGCAACGCCGACTCACTACTGTATTTGCTAAGCGTATGTACAATTGTTTAAAGTTCGTATCATGCTTAGCCCCGTATATTACATCGGTAGGCTTAGAAAGGCTTTAAGAGGTCTACACAATTAAACATGAGCTAAAAGGACAATTAATTACCATTAAATGAGGGTTGAAATATAATATTAATACGTCGTAACTTTTTTTTATGACCTAGCACATTTTAGCAAATTTCAGCAAGTTCTCTTCTATCATGTGTTTTTAGTAAATTAGGTTAAATTATTTAAAAACAGTTTTTTTAATTTCTATTGAAAATTGTACCCGTCTAAATATTTTATCAAGTTATTCCTATAAGATTGTGTAACGGGTTTGAAATAAAATCATTACCATTTCCGTTATACTTCACACTCGAATCAATACAAACAAACGGTTTTATAAAAAAAGACGTCATTAGTATCGACAAGAAATGGTTAAAGCCGTAGCCGTAATGCTGGCTCTCGACAACGTGCTGTGGCCAAGCTCTACGCAAAGAGTAATAAGTCGTCTCTGGATACGCTACTGCATCACTGGCAGCCTGCCTAAACGCCATCCGAACTAGCACCACACGCAGACCACAAATAAATCCGTGGAAGCTAAAATAATAATTATACGGCTACATATTTGTTCCTTTTTGGTTTGGAGACTGTAGTTAGGGCCTTGGGGACCCGAAACGCGGCGGCTATAATAAAAAGTATATGTAAGTAAAACACACTTATGAAGTGTGTTTCATGGGACATTAAGTTTGAATTAATAACGAATATTCGAAGGAAGTTTGAAAGAGGCACCAGTGAATGATAAGTTGAGAACTGTTTATCCTGGTTCGGAGATGTTTTGAGGAAGGATGAAACCCATGTGACTTTAAGAGTCTTGAATATGAAAGTTGATGGATATACGGGAACACCGAAAAAGAGATGGATGGACTGTGTGAAGGATGATATGAGTAAGGAAGGAGTGAATGCTGATATGACGGATAGAAGGGCTGAATGGAAGAAGAGCCGACCTGAAATTATTGGGAACAGGGCAGGATAATGATTTAAATTAATTTTTATTCATGTTATTCTTCACCTGAACTAAATATCTTTTAACACTACTTTATGTACCTACATTGTACAGTGTTCACTGTTTTTTAACCCAAATACCTAAATAGAAGAATCTGATCGGGTTTAGGTAAATATTATGATCATAATATCCTTTCCCAGGATGTAGCTAGGATATTACCTACTTACTATTTATTAATGATACCACAAAGCGTATCATAACCAAAAATATTTATATAATCGTACACGGGCCTTTCATAATACATAGTTACGCTTGGTTTCCTAGAGAATTGTCAATCTGTTTTTCTTCTTATGTAATGCTATCAACGAAACCATAGCGCGATTCAGAAATTGTACGAACCGGTAGTAGAGTCTATTGTAAAACTGTAACTTTTGACATTCATAAGTGCCTTATTAGGGCCTAAACTGAATAAATGAGTTTTGATTTTGTACAAAGCCATCTAGTTTAAGAAATAGGAAAACAATAAATATTTTTCTGGTGTAATATTTTCATTATACTCCTGTAGGTATATTAGTTTGTTTCGAAAATATTTAAACTAAAAATGAGTATGCAACAGTAGTCGCAAATGCCTGACTTCTGAAACCTTAAATTAGGGCCTGAATTAATGGGAATCTTCAGTATAAACCGTTTCTCTGTATTACCCATTTTATGAGGTTTTACTATCAACGTATCCGGAATACCGCTCGAATTTACGAGGACCTCCCTTGAGAGCTAGCCTCAGACGATTCGCCTCACAAAATAATAATGGCCAATCATAGCTCAATGTTGGTACCTAATTCCGTACTTCCTCATTGGTTTAAATAAAAAATGACGTCGGATGCAGTGAATAGTCTGACTGACTAAATGTGGTAAGTATAGTGCTAACATAATTATATCGGCAAAACGTTTATTTTAGAATGTCAATCCTGTCTATCAATTACCTATGTTTCTAATTTAGTAGTTATTTTTTTTCGGAATATAATAGAAATTGTTTCAGTTTTATTTTAGGATCTTGATACAGAAATTATAACAAATATCTACCATATTCCTTCCGGTTATAGAGCCATACACTTTTAATAATAAATTATAATACATTTACCAAGTAATAAGAGTGTTACAGCTAACTCTTGCCTAATATATTTACCTCCATAAAGTTTCATGTCTATAAAACAGTCAATTTTCCCTGATCTTTTTTTATGTGGGTGTAAATAATCCATGTTCCATAAAACGATATAAATTATTTTAAGGTCTTTTTTGAAGACTTTATTGGACGTGATTAATTGGAGCTTTGATTTAACGATTTGATTGCTGTAATTAATAATTAATTTGACCTAAAAACTGAAAATTGTACGGAAAATATGATCAATATAAAATTGTAAACACTAAATCTTGTCAGCACTAACTACTACAATTCGATAATGAAGAAAAATAAGTGTAAAATAGCTAAATGCAATTACTAAGGTATTTAATTAACGTGTCTTTACACAGACGTTGCCGGAACACATTCAAAGGACATATTGGTTCCACAAAGGACGCTAAGGTGCCTCGACTTACCCAATATGCTAAGAATGTTTGAGAGACTGTATTCTTGACACATAGTCCTCAGAATATCAAATAATAGAGGGATATAAAGGTTAAAATTGGTTAAAACTGGATGTAAAAGTCCAGAAAAAAGAACTAAAAAAGCTCGAGAATGGTTTACATTCCAATTTAGTTATTGCAATTTTTTTTTGTACTAAAAGTTATATTCGGCCTAATATTTAACCAATAAAAATGCAGGAAATTTCGATCACGTGACCTTTACCCCGAGAACTCTATGCATAACGTCAAAGTCAAAACCAAGTTCAATTTAGGCCCCAGAAGACTTATGAAGGTCTTTACTGAAGTTACCACCGTTAACTGCACATAATGCACTGTTATTGATAATTTGTAGTCTTTCACATCTCGTTTACAGCCGTGGATGCTAGGCCTACGCAGGGGTGATGCTCAGATGAGTTCTGACAACCTTACTCACGCAGTCATGCGACTGGTTCCAGTACTGCGTTTTGAGGAAAAAGCTAACTAGAGAAACTCTCTGAAATCTCTCGTAAGGTTTAGATTTTCGCCTTAAAATTGGAAGCTGAAACTTCTTACTTGACTCTCTTCTGAGCTTCCTAGCATGGACAATCAGGTTGTGGAATGAGCACCCCGCTGTAAGTTCCAGGGGAGCTACTTTTAGCAGAGGTTCTTCAAGAAGAGAGTGGAAAGACATCCCTGATGTTGCAAGTGTATATATTATGGTGACCTCTTACCACGAGGTCGGCCGTATGCCATCTTACAGAAAAGAGCGGTGCGAGCTGTTTACAATTCTAATTCTTGAGAATCCCACACAGATAGATTAGAAGAACCATGCATTAGGGTCTGACAATTTATAAGTGCCTGCGAAGGTCTATATTAAAAAAAAACATTTCATTTCATCATTAAGAATAAAAGATTTAGGAATACACGCAACAGACACATCACATAAGCAAGTGAAAAGAAAGATGGAAACGATATCGAAAATGGCCTCCAACGCCTCCAGCGTTATTGCCGCTATCTATTGCCGTCGCGTCGAGCGGTGGCAAAGAGGGAAGCGAATGGCGCTTATCTTAACCACCATTGTGCTGGTTAAAAGAGAAATCCTTTGGAGAATCTATGTAAAATATAGAGCTATATCAATTCCCATTGAACATTTTTAAATCTAAACTAAGCTCGATGTTTATTATTTCATTTTATTATTTAAACAAAATCCTCGATGTTTATTTCAAGTTATGTAAAAATCTTGTCATAGCTTATTTATGGTGAACGTCAAATTGGCAGAATCAATTGTTTCTTGAAGTTTTTATCACTAGTAATATTCCCAATAGGAATGACGTATCATAGCAACGTTTTTTATGTATATTGAGGAGAATTGGTGGAAGTATAAAATCATCTGCTTATAGTAAACGCTTAGTCATTAATGGAAAAAAACTTATTAAATAAATATCATATTAATATAGCGTTTCATGTCAACATACCTACTTACCACACAGTATTTACCTTAAAGTACCTATAATAAAGAAACTATAACGAATTAGAGTATACCTATATAAAGTGTAATTAAAACTATACTAACGATTAAAAACGTTTCATAAATATTAGCGTATTTATGACTCCCGGTGGCTCACGGTAAATATATTTATAATTTTCTAAATAAGATTTAATGATGTCCCTTTCTTACAAGGATGGGGGCATAATATGGACTCGAAATACACCTTTCTTTCGATTAAAAATGTCATAAATTTGCCCGAATTTAAAATTAATAAAACAAATGTACGTGATATTATTTTAATAAAATGCCTGCTTAAATTTTAAGTATTACGTAATATTAAACATTTTTTTACGACAATGTTATCATCTGTTGCAAAAAAAATGCATAGTACTGAGCCACTTTTTTTTAATTCTTCACGTAATATTTTAAAATATCCAATCAAATCTAGAGACTAGAAAAAAAAAACAATTTGTAACGAACTTTATGTATTTCTTTAAAAAACTTACCTCAAAATCAAACAAAACTATCGGAGCATAAACACAACTGCCACGAAAAAGTCCTTATTCAAAATAGAGTTCTGTATTTGAAATTCCGTAACACCGATAGGCAATGGAAACTTCGTACGGAGCCTATTACATCACACGTTCCAACTTCACAGTGGCTCGGAGTGAACTGAATATAAGGCTCTATGGATGAAATTATCTGTTGCACTAAGCTCTATACATGCGCAAAGCTGGCCCGTCTAAATACTCTTGTTTTATGTACATTACTGCGGTATCAATACCGTTTTGATAAGATTTTGTTCGTCGACTGTCAATGTATAGTATTTTTAATAATATCATCAGAATAATTTATGAAGTGTTGAAATAATAAATTTTCTCATTGTTTCGTGGTTAGGTTATAACCCATATTAGGTTCTAAAAAATAGAATTTGTTTTTAGACTTTTTTGAACTGATTTTTAGGGTCTCGTTATAGAAAAAGAGTAAAAGGCAAAAAATACATAAATAACACTCTTCAATTTTAATCATAACTTTTTTTTATTTTGTCACGTCAGACTATCGTTAAGTTTGTCAAGTAAGAGCTAAGCGGATTACTTCATAAGGCGATTATGAGCTAATAATTTTGACCTTTTAACGACGGCAATTTGGTACCAATCAGATTTGGGTAAATTATAGATAAGTCAACAACATAAACATAAAGCTTAAACTAATTTTAGTTTAATAGAAAGTACTCCGGGTGTTAGGTCCTGAAGTCTCAAAAATATGTGCTTTTCTCGAAAAATCAACTTTTTTACTTCAATATAAACTTTGTAGAATTAAACTCACAAAGACTTATTTTGTTTACCACCTTCGGCTACAGACCAAAGAACGGCAACGTGGTAGGGTACTTTGTTGTACCCGCCTGGCTGGCTACCTTCAAGTTGAAAATCTGTCACCAAGCACCTTTCGGTGTGTTCCAACAGTTGCACTTGAGAGCCAGTTCCCTTCTAGGCTTTGTGTGCTTACCACCATCGGCCACATCATCACTGACTGAAAAAAGGTCCTTTGGTGCCGTGGTCAATCGGGGCGGGCGGGGGCCATGTGCGTCCCGAAGCGATCCCTAGGAGAACGATGGTCGTCATGGTCACGATCAATCGTGCGATAGCACACCAAGGGTGCTGGGGGGAATTATCATACTTCTTCCGGGACGGGATATCTAGCGCCGCGCGTGGAGAAGGAGTGAGCACGCATTCTGCACGAGAACCCTTTACAGCCCAGATGGTGATCTCCCCGTGAGGTTTTAGCCGGTACGAGTCTGGCATAACCTGAACCTGACCGCTCCTCCCGAGGCAGTTGGGTATCCTATGAGGATTTCTTCACGAAGAAAAAGGGAAAGGCACCTTAGATCAACTACCAAAGGATTGCGTTGGATCATTTGCAATTAAATAATGTCATACGTAAGCTGCAGTTGTGCAACTATGCTGACTGAATTCGGAACTAAACAGTTAATTAAAAAAATATCATTTAGTCAAGATCCGCCTTACAGCTTGTATTTATCAAAGTACCAAAAATTATACATTTGCTGGTAGCTGACATTTCAATGTAACAAAACCGTTACAATTTATTTTCCAAAAAGGCCTTTTACGGTGTCAGTTAAACAAAAGTAACGCCACGATGACAGATTCCCGACGCACTTTACGCGACCGCCCGGACATTTACTCGAGCGAAACTTTCTATGCTAATGAAATAATTACCTAAATTACCCCACAACGAAATACACAATACACTTTTTCGGTCCCAAATCCGGAATTATTAACATTGGGGGCGGCTTTTAATCCCCTAAATACGGTAATTTTGAGAGTCGAAGCGAATGGGGCCGACTGTTTAATTATGTTTATTCTAATTTAATTTCCGACACTCTGTATACGGGGAATTAGTGGCAGTAAAGAATTATCTGTCTGGATGCGGTTTCTATAAGAAATATTACGTAGAGTTAATTATCATGAAAAAAGTATCTTGTTCTGTCTACTATTCCTACCTATGTAGGTAGTTTTTAGGAGTAGTACTTTTTTCTACGTAGACAATTAGTATAAATACTAGTGTATACAGACAGTTCCTTCAATCTAAAACGTGTTTTGTATCAGTATCATAGCTATTAACATAACTAGGCTGTAACATTTCGTTTTTAATTTTATATTCACAAAATTGTAGTTGTAGTCTTTCCGTGTCAACATACGAAAAAGTATATGAATTGTAATTAATTCGGCAACATTATAATATAACTAATTAATATTTTGTCCACTCCTTTATTATTGTATTTAATAATTGGTATGTAAGCAAAAACTGTGAATCTTAAAAAAATATAACACTTTTTGTTACAGCTAGATCTTCGCTTCAGCTAGATCCAGTTTTAAGGGTGCACGACACGGTAAAAAAATTAAAAATACACAATTTTTTTCACGAGCACGTAGTAACATGGTTGCTGGCCGCGGAGTTTATTTTAATTTACCAGTAGGTAGGTACTCTTGTGCCGGCAAAAAATAATTAAGTGAAAATTTTACAAGCGCTCTGCGGGAACAAAGAAGTGGCGAAGGTTTTACTTACAAACTTTTTCTTGGAAACGTGAGAGTTCTTATTTTTATTGATGAGTAAGTTTTTCATATCAAAAATAGCATTATTATTATTGAAATGAAATAAAAAGTCTAAAATTTATCGTATATGTATTTGAATTTCCATTTGCGTGCTGCAAATACCTATTCAAAAACTACTAGGGCTAGAATTTGAGTCTAATAAACGTGATATTTGATTTGATTCATTTTAAAACGTTCCATAAGTTTTTTATCAACTTTTTACATAAAGGTTTTATAATTAATTGTAGTTTTATTATTATATTATACTTGGTTTCTTAATAAATATATCGGAATAGCATTTCAATAATAGTATACCCATCTTGGACAAATATAATATCAAATATTCTGCTTTTTTAATACTCACATGTAACAATTATTTGCAATTTTATTTGATAAAATTAATAAAGTAATGTACTAGAAAACAGAATTCAAATTTAAAAATATGTTTTTGATTATTCTTGGAAGCGCTTATCCGCGAACGAATTTACAAGAACTGTAGCGTTGGAAAACTTGTTTTAATTATAATTTAATTTTCATTTTCAATTCTTTTAAATGTAAAGAATATTCTTGTGGGGCTTATTCGGTTTTCTACCTCAGGTTTATATGGTGCGAAGAGTTAAAGTTGAATAGGAGTAATAGGTGAAAAACAACAGCACTTTCTTGTATGATATGTATTCTATGTTTCTTGCAATTTAGTTTCATCCATCTCTTTTACTCCCCAACATACTGAACCATAAATTATTAGGTACATGTCTTACCTATCACAAACATAAATCTTCCGCTTTAGCTTTAGAGGCATCCGTGGATCACATGTAATTCACGTAACCTGGCTCCATTTCCTCCAACCTGAGCTGATTCTCTGTTAGGTCACGGTCAATATTGCTGTCGTTCTGCTTGTATGAACTGAGGTACCGAAAGTCGAATCTAGTCTGCTCTGACTTTCTTATATATTTATCCATCACACAGAATAAAGAATCTTTGATAACAAAGATATATGAAGATAATCTGATAGATTTATACAATTACACGCTTTTGCGAGTTTTATACCTTACTAGCTGACCCGGCAGACGTTGTCCTGCCCTGAGAACAATAATAAAACTGGGACCTACAAACCTATCCCTACCTACTCCTATCTACCTCTACCTGCCACTACCTACCCCTACCTACCTTACCTACCTACCCTACCTACCTACCCTACCTACCTACCCTACCTACCCCTACCTACCTTACCTACCTACCCTACCTACCTACCCTACCTACCTACCCTACCTACCTACCCTACCTACCTACCTACCCTACCTACCTACCCTACCTAACTACCCTACCTAACTACCCTACCTAACTACCCTACCTACCTACCCTACCTACCTACCCTACCTACCCTACCTACCTACCCTACCTACCCTACCTACCCCTACCTATCTACCTACCTCTACCTGCCACTACCTACCTACCCTACCTACCCCTACCTATCTACCTACCTCTACCTGCCACTACCTACCCCTACCTACCTTACCTACCTACCCTACCTACCTACCCTACCTACCTACCCTACCTACCTACCCTACCTACCCTACCTACCCCTACCTATCCTATGTCCTTCTCCTGGCTCTAAACTACCTCCCT
The DNA here is from genome assembly GCA_963555595.1 of Tethea ocularis. Classification (NCBI taxonomy): domain Eukaryota; kingdom Metazoa; phylum Arthropoda; class Insecta; order Lepidoptera; family Drepanidae; genus Tethea; species Tethea ocularis. The sequence goes on along the minus strand of OY741972.1, from coordinate 2,785,397 downwards.
GCCAATTTTCAGCTAAATCGGTTCAGCCGTTCTTGAGTTATAAGTGGAGTAACTAACACGACTTTCTTTTATATATATAAGATTACATTGACTCCCCCCCCCGTACCTCAGTGACGCTTACATGGAGCCTACATCGCATGCTGGCTAGCTGAGCGCGGTGAGCGCGGTGAGCGACAACCACGCGACTTTTTTCTAATACTTGCATTTTTAAACTCGTGATATCTTCCGAATGAAATGTCCGAATTGAATAATTCAAAAAGTTATAAAAAGGTATTAAAGCCGTCTTGAATATAAAGTAATTTATTTTGATGAGGATTAATACCAAGGTACAAATGAAGAGCCTTTTCAAGAGGCGGCATATATAAATTAATATTTTAGAATAAAAAACTGCTTACTGTGACATAACTATAATATTTAGACATATGCTGTCGCGACACTTTTTGTAGATAATGATGAGTTCTGCAAAGTCGTAGTAAATGATTTTGTTCTATCATCAATAGTTTTCGCAGCGCACGCGACGTAAGGAATTTTTCAGGTCATTTTTTTACACCTTATGTTACATTATTGGAGTTTTAGTAAGGATCCCTAATTTTTTTTTAAATATAATATAGCCTATGTTACTCGGGGATAATGTAGCTTTCCAAAGGTGAAAGAATTTTTGAAATCGGTCCAGTAGTTTCGGAGCCTATTCATTACAAACAAACAAACAAACAAACAAACAAACAAACAAATCTTTCCTCTTTATAATATTAAGTATAGATTTTCACACAAAAAGATTATAGAAAAACTAGCTTCCGCCCCACAGTTACACCAACATTCCCGAGGGATCTTATGTTTTCCCGGGATAAAAAGTAGCCTATATGTATTCCAGGGTGTGATCTATCTATGTGCCAAGTTTCATCCGTTCAGTAGTTTTTAAGTGAAACAGTAACAAACGTCCATATATACATCCTCACAAACGTCACGTTTTAAATCTTTTCATTAAGTAATTTTCTCTTTTAGATCTTTAGATAGGTAGTTAATAATACTGTCTCTCTATAATCGTTGAAAATAATATTTCACTTCTGTTAAGGAACAAGTAATTTCCGTGAAATCGCACAACAGATGTTTTCAACAGAACGAAATTTTCCATCAAATATTTTGAAATAGAATAGAATATTCAAGGTATCGACCCCATTTTCGGCCATTTCCGATGTCAAAAGGTCACTAAAAATATCCGTTTGAGGCTGTCGTAAACAATTTCTTGGTTAAAATTAGTTTAAGTTCGATTTCCTATGAAGTCTTTGCCGTTAAATGCTTTCTAAAGATTCCAATAAAGTCCTTTAAAATAGCTTATATTATTTTCTTAAGTTATTGTCACACCTTTGGCAATTTATACAAGCGAACAAATTTGTGATCATACACACACAGTGAGCGGTGAGACCATCGTTCGATGGGTGGGGAAATACTACCAGGAGTACTGCTATACTATAATGTTGCAGATGGCAGCAGTGAACAATGATACAATTGTGATAGTGTGTGAGTGCACGAAAAAAATATTTAGGCATAAGTTTTTTCATTTGAGCTTTTTCATTAACCTAATATTCAACTACTAATAACATTAGAGAAGCCTGAAAAATATAGCCTTTCTTACCACATGTGTCTTGTCATCGCCTTAACCTAATTAGCTAAGTGTGACTCATCTGTTTAACAGCTTTATATTTACATAGTAATTGTTTGCGTACACTGGTGGTAATCAAACTACAAGAAAAAAAAAATAAAAAAAAAAACATGTTTATTAACGGTCTTCAAAAAGGAGGAGGTTCTCAATTCGACTGTATGTTTTTTTTTGTGTGTGTTGTTACGCGATTACTCCGCCATATGTGAACCGAATACTCCTGAGATAGTCTCATTCTAACCATGTTTCAGGATCTGTTGATGGAAATGGAAAAAACCCGTAGTTTCACCCGCGTTCTCGGGATAAAAAGTACCTTATGTCCATCTCCATATCATAGACTATCTGCGTGCCAAATTTCATTCATTATCAAACAAACAGAGTTAATTTCGCATTTATAATTATTAGTATGGATTTTAAGCAGATTTAGCAATCTTAATATACAGACAGATATACAGTAGTGGCAGATAAATAGCTATTCGTTAATCGGATAGCTGGGACACATTACATCTATTTTTACCAATTGTCCTTGTTGACTATGAAGCGATGACGTCAAATGGCAACAATCTCAACCCACAGCTTTGATAAATCATTGTCCCCAGTGGGAGCGGTTGGAGATCACTCCTATAATTGGAAAAATGCACTATTGACGTAGCCACCTATTGGTAGTATATTACCTACCTTTATTTATTGACCTTTTGATTTTTATTACAAATGCGAAAGTTTGTTATGATGTATGAATGTTTGTTAATCTTTCACGTCAAAACTACTGAACGGATTTGTATGTAACTTAGCACAAAGACAGAATACAGGGTACTTTATGTCCTAGGAAAACATAAGATCCCCTGTGAACTGTCTGCCAAGATACCTATTTATTTTTATAAATGAATCGTACCTATTTAAATTGAAGTCTATGTGATTGCCTCACAATCACATAACTTTGTTTTAATCAATTTCAATCTTTAAATTGTTAGTAATTTTATAATATTAACAATGTCCATGAGCAATGAAGAGCTCCTCCTTTTTTTGAAGTCAGTTAAACAAATGAAACTTATAATCAGGGAACTTCTGTGCTGACGATGATGTATTTTAAGTGTAGGTATCATCATAGCTCCAAAATAGACAGAGATTGAAGCGTTATGAAAATACAAGTGGTGACGCCACGGGGCACGTCATCGTTATACAAAAGCGATCTTGTGTGGTTGGTCTAAAGAGACACTGCTTCCTGTCTAGCGAGCGAGTGAGTGAGTTAATTGATAAGTGTAAGCGAGTTAGTTGACGGACAAATCTTACTTTCTATCTACTAATATTATAAATGCGAAAGTTTGTGAGTGATGTTTCACGCAAAAACGACTGAACGGATTTGGATGCAACTTGGAACACAGATAGATCATATCCTGGAATAAGATATAGGCTACTTTTTATCTCGAGAAAACATACGATACCTCGGAAACGTGCGGCGGATGCTAGTTATAAAATAAGTCAAAGATATAAAAACAAAATGTTCAAGAGCGAGTCGATTTTGCGTGGAGAGATCTTCCACCTATCCATGATGGATAGATGGAAGATGATGGATCCTTGAAAATCTCAAGATTATACGAGTTTTGAAATACAGACGATGGAAGCAAATTCCACTCCTTTGCTGTCCGCATTATAAACGAGGAAGCAGAACGTTGTGTCAGTATATTCGGTATGTCAGCAACGTACCTACCTATGGGTGATTTTTTTCCCGGCGTCTAGTAATAATTCATTGTTACCTCACGTAGCTTGCTACACATTACAATTTTCGCTCGCGTATTCTCATAGTTTGCACCACGATTAAAAGAAACATCCCCAGCAGGGCCTCAGAACAAAGGGACCGCTCGACACTAGAGGGCACCACTCCACTTGCTTTGTCCCTCCTAACATTGTTTAATTTTCGTAGAAGGAAGGTACACCGCCATGATAAACTTTGAGATCATGTAGTTGAAGTAATTTGAAAGCTTTTGCAACTTTCAGCAGTCGGAAGTCAATATAATTTGCATTGTAATAAACTTTCGTTTTATGACTTTATTCACTTCCTAAATTTAAGTTTTTCGCTGGAGTTAAGTCTGCTAATAGACCTTAAGGTAATTAAATCACTGGTCCTGGATATATAAGAAGATTTATTGAAGTATTAATTCGAAAGAAAATAGATGGACTATTCAGTGTGCTAAAGGATTACATTAGAAAGTAAATTAGAGATTAGAAAGTGATAGAGTCTATTGTAACTATCGAAATTCATGAGTGCCTTATCAAGGCCTAAACTGAATAAATGAGTTTTGAGTTAAAAAGAAAGAATTTTAACAAATTTAGTAAGACAAGATGATCCAAAGTCCTAAACTCCTCAATGTGAAAAAAAGTATAAAATATGTCAGTAACAGCCTTATTGTCTTTGTAATAATTTTGTAGTCCTTGTCTACAACAACCTTGGCCTTAAACTTTCAAAAGAATGTTTCAGTTAAACTGCTGTATTTCATGTTCAAACTCAATAAAACCAACACCGAACAAGAGAATTAAGTTGTACTGTATTTTGTAGATACTTGAGTGACTTTTTATCAGTTGAGCGATCATGTACCTACCTATTTTCTGGTTGCAAAAGTACTTTTAAGGTACCGGACCCAAAAGGTAAAACGGGACTCTATTACTAAGACTCCGCTGTCTATCCATCTGTCACCAGGCTGTATCTCATGAACCGTGATAGTTAGACAGTTGAATTTTTCACAGATGATGTATTTCTATTGCCGATATAACATAACATTTATATTTAAAGGGTGCTCCCATACAACAATCGTGTTTTTTTTCAATTTTTCTTTGCCGTTTTTATGGATTATTTTTAAGGAACCCTTCGTGCGCGAGTCCGGCTCGCAGTTGGCCGGTTTTTAATTTAATTTGGTAGCATCAACTATATTGCAAGTTATCGATAGGATGATAATGAAATCTGCATAAGATAAGTTATATTATCGCAAATTATTATCGAAGTTTGTTTCGGTCAGTTTGCATCAGGGGTTGATTGAATTGACTGGATTTCAATAAAGTTACATCGCACTACATCTGTAGGTACCTCATTACAGAATACATTAAAAAACCTACCTACTTAAAGTACTTCAGCACAATCAATCCATTTTAGGTTTCAAAAGTAAGGGGACATTGGAAATTATTCATTCAATACCGATCAATCACATCGTAGGTTTTAAATAAAAATAAAAACTAGCTCTGTTTTTATTATCTCAAAACAAATAGATATAAATATTTTTATGAGAACATTTTATTGATGCTCAAATTTATTTGATGTAAAAAATATATTGGCAAAAAGTAAATGTAAATCCAATTTTGATTGCTGTATTAGTATACAAATTAGTTATTTAAGATAAAATACTTCTGTCTTAAATTTAAAAGACTGCAGACTACGTCTAGATTTTTAGGTATTTTATTTCATAATCAGCTTTATCAAAATAAAATTGTATACCAAAAAAATCAAATTCGAGGCCCCTCAATTCGTTACCCTCACAACACTCTTAAACCGCATAAATAAATTGGATGTCCGAGGAAAAAATGCGCCCAGGGCGATCTTTATTGTTTTCCCAAGTGTCCACAAAGTACTACTTTAAAAGAAACCACTATGTTATGGGAAAATTCACCTTATTGAAATAAAAATACGGTGAAAAAAGAATGAAAATCATTTGTGGTCGTTTAAGTGGAATGCTTGTGACACCCTTTGTGAGAATCTCGAGCTTTTGTTTACACCACCTTTGTCTGTCTGTATGTTCGTTAACAACACCGTAACTCTTATTAACTAGGCGACATGCGAGTCTGAGATAATTAAAAAGGGAAATTATTTATGCTCTTTGCTATGGAAAATTTGTTTGTATGCAACGTGACATTTTAATCAAGTAGGCAACTAATTGCACTGCGTTTGAGATTGTAAAAATGAAGCTTCTATGTTTATTTTTTGCCCGTCTTCGTCCTGTTTTTTAATTTCAGTTTGTCATCTTTATTCAAATATTATGCACATACATGTTTATTTTGTTAGTTTTTGCAAGTTCCAGTGAATGAATCATATTTTATAATCATTGTTATTTATTTTTGTTGATTATGATTTCATGTTTGATTGATTAGACATATATGATACATTTATAATGAATAATGATTCGTTCTAAGTACTAATAAACATAATACTACCCGGACAATAGATAGGTATTGCTCCATTTATCATTTCATAAATCAATCAAATTTTATTTCTTTTTATATCTAAAAGATGAATAATTTTCTCCTAAATCCGTATTTTTTAATATTCTTATATTATTTCTTTGAAAGAGATAAAATAAGATTATTTTTTTAGTTTATAATTAAGATACTCATCAACAAAATTACAAAGCATCGCACCAATACAAACAAAGTAAAATTCAAACCACTTATAAAATTAAACAAACTAAAACCGCACATTATATAAACACCTACCAGAGTAAACACAAATAATGGATTTTAATCTTAGGAAATGTTCACATACAATCAACAAACATCAAAGTTTCAATTACAAATATTCCGAAGCGCTGTAACCGTTCAAGCGTGCATAACATTAAACCTGCTATAGTTTTAATCGCTTATTACTTCGTCTGTTACCTCTCTTACATGGAAAATACCATTTCCATTGCTGTGCGCATTCTAGAACTATATTTTCAAAACTATTACATAACCAGCAGTATGCGATGTACAATAGTTTACGCACACTAAAGTATATGATACAAAGGTTGGTTTCAAAAGTAAGGGGTCATTGGAAATTATTCATTCAATACCGATCAATCACATCGTAGGTTTTAAATAAAAATAAAAACTAGCTCTGTTTTTATTATCTCAAAACAAATAGATATAAATATTTTTATGAGAACATTTTATTGATGCTCAAATTTATTTGATGTAAAAAATATATTGGCAAAAAGTAAATGTAAATCCAATTTTGATTGCTGTATTAGTATACAAATTAGTTATTTAAGATAAAATACTAAATAATATGTCTTAAATTTAAAAGACTGCAGACTACGTCTAGATTTTTAGGTATTTTATTTCATAATCAGCTTTATCAAAATAAAATTGTATACCAAAAAAATCAAATTCGAGGCCCCTCAATTCGTTACCCTCACTACACTCTTAAACCACATAAATAAATTGGATGTCCGAGGAAAAAATGCGCCCAGGGCGATCTTTATTGTTTTCCCAAGTGTCCACAAAGTACTACTTTAAAAGAAACCACTATGTTATGGGAAAATTCACCTTATTGAAATAAAAATACGGTGAAAAAAGAATGAAAATCATTTGTGGTCGTTTAAGTGGAATGCTTGTGACACCCTTTGTGAGAATCTCGAGCTTTTGTTTACACCACCTTTGTCTGTCTGTATGTTCGTTAACAACACCGGAACTCTTATTAACTAGGCGACATGCGAGTCTGAGATAATTAAAAAGGGAAATTATTTATGCTCTTTGCTATGGAAAATTGTTGTTTGTATGCAACGTGACATTTTAATCAAGTAGGCAACTAATTGCACTGCGTTTGAGATTGTAAAAATGAAGCTTCTATGTTTATTTTTTGCCCGTCTTCGTCCTGTTTTTTAATGTCAGTTTGTCATCTTTATTCAAATATTATGCACATACATGTTTATTTTGTTAGTTTTTGCAAGTTCCAGTGAATGAATCATATTTTATAATCATTGTTATTTATTTTTGTTGATTATGATTTCATGTTTGATTGATTAAACATATATGATACATTTATAATGAATAATGGTTCGTTCTAAGTACTAATAAACATAATACTACCCGGACAATAGATAGGTATTGCTCCATTTATCATTTCATAAATCAATCAAATTTTATATTATTTTTCTATCTAAAAGATGAATCATTTTCTCCTAAATCCGTATTTTTTAATATTCTTATATTATTTCATTGAAAGAGATAAAATAAGATTATTTTTTTAGTTTATAATTAAGATACTCATCAACAAAATTACAAAGCATCGCACCAATACAAACAAAGTAAAATTCAAACCACTTATAAAATTAAACAAACTAAAACCGCACATTATATAAACACCTACCAGAGTAAACACAAATAATGGATTTTAATCTTAGGAAATGTTCACATACAATCAACAAACATCAAAGTTTCAATTACAAATATTCCGAAGCGCTGTAACCGTTCAAGCGTGCATAACATTAAACCTGCTATAGTTTTAATCGCTTATTACTTCGTCTGTTACCTCTCTTACATGGAAAATACCATTTCCATTGCTGTGCGCATTCTAGAACTATATTTTCAAAACTATTACATAACCAGCAGTATGCGATGTACAATAGTTTACGCACACTAAAGTATATGATACAAAGGTTGATGTTCGAAATAACGGACAAATTAACTGGAATTCCTTTCAGATTGGCCTCTGGGTAGACCCTCATCAGATCAGACACTGTCATTACACATTGGATAATTCCGAATACACTCATGTTATGTACAGGTGGGGAAATAAACCCACTAGAATTGAATATGAGATATTATTTAATTTCAAGGGTTAAGTTTAGTTATTTTGATTCTGGCTAATATCCATGTTATATTAATACTTTGTAAATATGTAAATAGTAAATAAGTGCTGCTAAGAAATTATGGTCAAATTTATTTGTTAAACTACCTGTTTAAAATTTCAGTAATAAAAACGAAATTCGGAGATGTTTACCGCATAAAACTATTCTCAATAATCAATTTACACGCTTGAATCAATTTCCGTGCATGTACACACTAACTTAAATTACGCAATAACGTGAACACCGCCATAATACCTAACAATGGGCCGTATTAAGGCCTCTTCAATGAACCGAGGCCTTCGGATCACTTGATTTCCCCAAAGGATCGGTGTTGGCCAAATCTTACCCTTCTCCTATAAACGATTTGGATAACAGATTGCTTCAGAAATTACGATTAAGTTGGAGTTAATAATTTATTCGGGGATACCTAACTCACTATTAGTGACGCTTCTGTTTATTTATTCATAGATTTTGTACCAATTAATGTTTAAATGTATATTTGTTTTTGACATCGGAGTTTATTGGACCCCCCATTTAATCAAAACGATGACGTCATCTATGGCATTGGTTGGCTAAGGTTTCAAAAAGCTATGGATACCAAACTCATTAATTTACACTTCTGAACTCTATTAATTGCTGCTAAAACAGTCCTAAGCTATTTGCATCTCTTTAATATGCAAAGTAACCAATAATGGCCAGGGCTGCATCACTTTAAGTGAGCCAGTGGTTTTTCTTTGTCAAATAGTTTTTTTTTTTTGAAAATTAATGAATTCATCAAATGGCCATCAAGAGTACAGTGACAATTTGATTTTATCAAAGTATAAAAAATCTCCAAACAAGATATCGTGAACTATTTCAATGACAAAATTCTTAAAATCTTGGGCTTAATATCAGTGCCGTGGCACAAAGCAATGATCAAAAAAGCCTAACTCAGGCCTGCCTACTTAGCAATTAGCAACAGTTTCCAGCGTGTGGTCAATCTTTACTGAACTCAAGTAATATTCCAGTACCTTCATCGCATCATACGTCAGTACTATCTAAGATTACAGAAGATAACTAGGTACCTGCGGGATCGAATCAGAAATGTTGAGATCCGCAGGCGAACCAACGTAACCGACATAGCCCGACGAATTGCCAAACATAAGTGGCAGTGAGCGGGGCTCATCGCTCGTGGAACCGACGGCAGCTAAGGCAAAAAGATTCTCGAGTGGCGACCACGAACCGGAAGACGCAGCGTGGGTAGGCCGCCCACAAGGTGGACTAACGATCTTGTGAGGGTCGCGGGAAACCGCTGGATGCGGGTAGCGCAAGACCGGCCATCGTGGAGATCCTTGGGGGAGACATGAACTAGGTACCTACCAATACTCCCAGACAGTGATTACTCCAAAAAGATTTTTATTTGTATATTCCATAGCTTCCTTATATCCCATTCAAGGGAACCATCCATTCAATAATAAAATATCTCCTATAATAAACCCCTTTGTCAATAGATGTCACTTTTATAGTATCGAATAACCTCACAATGGCGCAGTGCCTTCAAATTATATGTAACAATGGGGCGGGAAATAACGTGACATCGGTGTGCTTGCGGCGTGAAAACTGCGTGAATGCACGCGGAAATGCCGTGACGGGGAAAACGCCACGTCAGCTATATTACAAGCTAAAATCCGTGACTGTACCAAAATTTTCGCTTAATTTTTTTTTTATTCAAACGTAATTAAGTCAAACGGTTGTCAGGGCGATAAAAATCTTTTTTCTTTTTACGTATATGGCAAAGGAGATAATTGGAAGAGCAAGTGGACTGCAGTGATGCAGCATAGAAGCAATTACTAACTGGCTTCGTAGTCGATTGTCCGATAAGGCAGGCTTTATTTGAAAAAGTTTCAGTAATAAAAACTACGTTTAGATGCGCTTGGGGATTTTAAACAATGTATTTTTCAGATAAACCACGTAAAATTTCAAATATGCTCAATTTCAGTAGTTATTAAATTTATAATAAAAAAAACTATGAATTTACTAAAAACTTAATAAACTTAACTTTAATTTACTTGTATCGGAACGTTAAAGCAATGCTCTCGCTAAGCTAAATGCCGTTTGAGAAATACTTAGTTAAAAGCGGTTTGAGCAAATCTAATTCTCACTTGTGAAACACACAAAACTTAAGTACTTATCAAATATTTGAGCAAAACTCTACTGATTATTTCTAGAATTCTCAATTCAGAAACCGGCCCAATAATCACATCAGTGATCAAGTCGTGACGTCAAGACACATACCGTGAGTTTGTATCTAAAGTAATTTACACTCATAGATACCAAAATAATATTACAGGAGGTAAATAATATGCAGTTTTTTTGTAAACATTATAATTTACTCCATAACACCTAAAAACCATTGAAAAATTATCACTACAACACATTATTCAGTATTACCACAGAGTAAGTATTACGTTATTCGAAACTTGCAAGTAGGTATATTATACTACTACGATTTCCATATTTAATATACCCTATTCATTTTTATGACTTTAAAAATCCATTAGAATAATAATAACTGCAGCAGTTACTACATAATTTTATAAAAACTCTGCCAATTTGGTGAAAATTTAATCTCGTTTAGGAATAATAAAAAGAGTAATTTCCCTAAAATTCGATTACGGCGTCAAAACGGCAGCTTTGAGGAAAAATATAACAGTAAACTAATAAAGGGAAATTTTAATAAACAGATCTGTTATATAGAATTTAAGGACTGTTTTTCTATTTAAATATTGAAACTTGGATTTATTTTGTAGACTTTTTTTATACTACGATGTCGGCAAACAATCTTAGCTGCCTGGAGTTACTCATAATGTTTTGTCTTTATATTGGGTAATTTAATAATTCAAATTATTTATTTTTGCCTTTTGCAGTCAAGGACCATGGGTCCTTGAGGGTCCAAGTCTCGCCGATTTTCTCGAACATTATCTTCGAAACTAATAGAAGTCACAGGGATTTTTTTTATATGTAGTTTGTATATTTGTTGTTAATTAATTGTAATTTAATTGATTATTTGTCGGCTATTTAATTTGGAAATCATTAAAAAAAAAATACGCCACAAAAAGTTTAATAATCCAATTTACCAAACAAAGACATTATTATTTTATTTATTCAACAATTTTCTCAACGCAATTCTCTTAGTGCGCATTTCATAAAATATACTCGAACTTCAAACTCGAAAGTGACCAGGTGACCTTCATAGTCAAACTTTTTCACTTAATAAAGTCAAACTAATTAAGCAACAGACTCCCTGGCCTTAATTTAATAAGCTATCGCAATAGGGCCGTGTAAAAATCTTTCATTGTTTTTATTTTTACTCCCCTACGTTAAAATGTTTGAAAAAGTTCAGTAATGTAATTGGCTTTCCAAAGCTAAGGGCTGAATTAAACTTAATTGGTTACAATTAAAAAACGCTGTGGGCTCTTAAAATATTGTTACACGTCGTTAATTTATGCCTAGATGTGACACGATGGTGGTTTCATCGTTTTCATTAGCTTATGGAATGTCACTACACCGTCAATATGATGGACATTTTAGTATTAGTCGAATGCCGTCACGGTTTCGAATCCTACAATGAGCTTGAGCCTTCGGTGAAGGAAAACACCGTGAGGAAACCATAGCACGGTGGTAGGGTACTTTGTAGTACCCGCCTGCCTGGCTACCACGCTCAAGTTGAAAATCTGTCTAAAAGCACCTTTCAGTTTGTTCCGGCAACTGCACTTGAGAGCCAGTTCCCTTCTAGGCTTTGTATGCTTACCATCATCGGCCACATCATCACTGACTACAGTGAGATTGTGGTCAAACATAGGACTGTAAATAATAAAAAACTCTACTGTGTCAATATGTATTGCGAAAGGTGGCTTTACCACTTCCAGGTTACCATTCATCAATGTGTGTATATTCCAAGTTTATGCTCAGCTAGCTTGAGAGCCTGCTGCCAATTTAGCTTTCTGAGTCTAGGAAACGTTGGCATATAAAATATATTGGCTAATTAGTTGTAATAATTAATTCCTACAAGTTAAACAATTACCTGATGGCGTCAATTCGTGACTTTACCCGCTTTTCCTACTTACTCTAGAACAGCAAAGTTTGTTTAACTCACACTAGGTTTCGCCCTGCGATCCCCTATTTCACACCTTTTCAGAAATCTTTTCTTGGTGGATGTCTACGTCATAATAGCTGTTTGCAAAATTTTTGCTTATCTTTTTCTTACAAAAATAGGTATATGTGATAAACCGATATAATAAATTACTATTTACTTGTTTCTATTATTATTCGACTATTTTCGCATAAATAGCAAAGACATATACTATTTATATGTAATTTGATAACTTATTATATTTTCTATATTTTATCTACTCTCATATCGTAATGTTCTAATTATGAAATCAAAAACAGTACTTTAATGACCCACTTTATGCACACCCGTGTATAAAGAAATTAAAAATAGTAGTTTATGATACTGTTGCATAATAGGGGTTATTAAGTACGAGTGTGAGTTTAAGTACTGAGCCGTAGGCGAGGTTCTTAATAGTATCACAAGAGTTCAAATAACTTTTTTTCTATTAAAGTACACTTTGGACCTATCAATAGTATAATTAATCAGTATCAATTCAACGATGACAATGTGACAAATTTTTGACTTGAACTTTAGAGGTAAGAATTCTTGGGAGCTGGCAACACGGATTTGATTAGGTATATGATTATTGTGTCTGTTTATTTTATTGTTTTTGACTACATATATCATTTTGACCAAAAATGTCCCAAAAATAGCATTTTTTTTAAAAGTTGGTAGATAAATACTATCGATTTTTCTATTTTTTTAAATTACATTATGAGATGAGTTTAGATAAAGTATTGTATGATACTGCACATAATTAGGTATTAAAAACTCGTGTGATACTATTAAGAACCTCGCCTATGGCTTAAACTCACACTCGTATTTAATAACCCCTATTATGCAACAGTATCGTCAGTATCATAAACTACTATTATTCAATAATATTTGTAAGAAATACATGTGATTTGATAAAAAATTGTTTAGTTTGTAAGTACCAGAATCAGCACCCAATGGTGCTACCGTTTTTTTTAAATGTATTATGGGGTATCCATAGATGGCAGTATTTTTTACGTTTAAAATCTGTCGTATTTTTGTCATCACACTTGATTTTCCTCTCGATAGAGTAAGTGTTCTGTGCTTTGAAACATCCGACTTTATTCCTTCACATTCGCCGGTATAAAATGTGTAAAAAAGGATTTTCTAAAGTGGGTATAAATTATCTCAGAGCGGGCTTTTAGGATTATCATACATTGTGGAAACTAATAAAGAGTTTGGCCTAGTTCTAGCAGATTATACAATAATTTCTGCATTTGAAGTAATAATTTAAAGGTTGATTTTTCTATTTTTTTTACAATCATAATAATATGTAATAATTATATTATTATTATCCATAATTGATCTGCAAAACTTATACAGTTAGTTATCTGTTCGAGAACATTGCGAAATTTTTAACGTGGAAGCCAAAAAACTGATAATACAAAAATAGGGTTGGATCTACATAATCGGTGAACATTTTTTATGTAACACCAAGTCTATGGTAAAATTTTAGGTACCTAACACATAGAATTACATGACTTCACATTACTGACGTACAAAATATTTTATGTAAAAAATAATAAGATTGACTTTTAATTGAATGTTGTTTGTACTTTATTTTCACAAATAAACAAATAATTTAGGTCAATTCTAGGTTGAGATAATTATGTAAATGATATTCAATACCCAGCAACTCTATCAGTGGGTAAATTCAATAGACGTCAGAATCATTTCCACTGATCAAAGTGTTGTGATAATTTCCTTTTGAATAGAAAACAATTTAGACATTAAAGTATGAAATAAGTAGGTACTTAGCAGAATATTGGACTGGCAAATTTTTTGTTGTGTCCCGGATATTAGAAACGTCCATAGGCTAACGGTAACCGCTTACCATTAGGCAGGCCGCAGCTTTGTTGTATAAAAATTTACTATGTACCTATAAGCCAATCTCACTGTCCATGTGATGATGTGGCCGATGGCACACAAAGCTTAAAAGGGAACTGGGTCTTAAGTGCAGCTATCGGAACACACGGAAAAGTGATTGGCAATAGATTTTCAACTTGAGGGTGGTAGCCAGCCAGGCGGGTACTACAAATTACACTACCACCGTGCTATGGTTTCCTCACGATGATTTCCTTCACCGAAAGCTCAAGCTTGTAAGATTCGAACCCCCGACCTTTGTCTCAACTCAAGCATTCAACTTCACTACCACTGAGCTTCCATCGCCTTAATTTTTTTATTCTTATTTGTTATGTTATGGCTTTATGATCGCGTGTAAATAATATTCCAAGAAAAATTGAAGAAAATAACAATTTTCAGGTAACTCATACAGACACAAAATTGAAGAGATTGTATTAAGGAACTTATGAATCTGGAGTTGAGAGTAGGTACCTATGTTGAGAGCTTAGCAAGTGTTGTAAGTAACCCCTACTACTGGTGATAAGTACTCGAAAGTAGGTATATGGTGGCCCACAGTTTGAATATTTCTTGCGTTTTAATTTTATTAGCGAATGAGGTAGTATAGTGAGATGTATAGTTTATCTATCTATTTTGAATTTAAAACATTATAGAACTTCCTTTATTACAAACTAGCTTCCGCCCCGCAGTTTCACCCGCGTTCCCGAGGGTTCTTATGTTTTCCCGGGATAAAAAGTTGTCTACTTGTACAAAAGGACCACAAACGCATTTATGGAAATTTAATAGTTTTTATATTACTAAGGTAGTGAATAATCTAACGGTATACCTTATAGTAAGCGGTTACCAAGGCGTAAAAAAAACATAATAACTTACGTACTAAGTTTTTTACAATCAGGTACTCGCCCAAAGCGCGCTCAAGAACATAATACAAATTATTGAGTTGATGACACCAACCTCCACAGACTTTCCTCATAAATTGTGGATATTAAAAACTATATGAAAAACTCAACCACTCTCTGAAACTAAGTATAGTTTATTAAGGTAGTAACCACACTTGCTTTGCAAGTATAAAATTCAGCCTCGTCGACACAAAGGCCGAGGTTACCACAAAAGTTTCAAATAAAAGCCTTTTCCTTTCTCGAAGGGTAACAGCCCTGCTTTACACGCGCCTGCAGCAAACAATGTAATTTTAGCCTTTTTAATAGAAACCGCGGCTTGACAAGCGAAAAACGGATACAGCTCCTAACGGAAGCCAAGTTGACACAGTCTATTATTATAGTTAACTTAATAACAGACAGGATGTAGGTACATTTACTTTTTTTTTTGTTTGATATAGTGTTACATGAGATAAAAAGGTTTTTGTGACTAGTACGGAACTACGGAGCAATTTTCAGACGCTTTTCTATTTTAGTGAATTGTATTGTCATAGCTTTAATATAATGAAATATGAAAGAGCTATTTTTATTTTAAAGTTTATACATTTTACAAGAAAACCTCTCGCGTTTGTAAGAAATATTTTGACCAATCATAAAAGTTTTCTTGTTAAAATTTACTTTTCGAATGGAATTATAAAATAAAAACACAGACGCAAACTTATAACCTTAACTTCTTCAAATAAAATTTGTTTTGCTTGTTAGTCTAAACTTATCAACTAAAAGTCTGGTTTTTAAATACTCGAGACCATTTAATTTTAGGGTCTAACAAATTTCAAGTCGTGAAACAGAGTTTGTTTGAACAATTTTTTGTTAGAAATGCACCAAGAACTTACTTGGGGAATATTAATAATTTATGTGGTAACTTTGACTACGTCCATGTTGGTTACTTCCCTCGTTACCATATTTTAAGGTTGTCATACGACACAACAGCCTCTGGCGACGACTTTATTATTTTCAGTTACGTTTTTATATCTCTTTTATGTCCTTGTCAAAGAGCAGACGTAAATCTTGAATTGTCTTGGTTAACAACAATGAAAGCGAGTCGTTTTGGTTGCAATTAACATGGTTTTTATGAAGCTGTAATTACTGGGTGGCAAGGTTCTTTTTAATATGGATAATTGACCACATTTTAAAGTATTATTTAAGCTGATAATGTAACCAAAGCTTAGTGCAATGAGTATTTAAGGTCTAGAACTGGCTCTGAAGTGCAGACAGGTGCTACTTGGGTGCAACAAACTACCTTGCTATGGTTTCCTTACGATATTTTATTCACTGTAAACTCAAGCTTATTTTAGGTTTCGACTACGAATTTGATATGTAGATTCATTCATAATAAAAGTACATACATCTCTTTAAAATAGTAGGTACTATATGCACTACCTACTTAACATAATATTAATCTGATGAAATTAACATGCCATTCCAAATATCAAATCGTCTTGCTCTAAGTACCTATTTCATATATTTTTCTTATTCAATAATAATACAAGTACTTAATCAAAATTAATAAGCTTTCCAACCATTGTTGTGACCATAAATTAGGTAATGTAGGTACCATTGGGAGCGGTAGGGTGGAGCACACTTTGTTTTTCCACCAAAATTATCCCTCACTTCATTATGAGCCGTTATTTATGATTTTGCAGCTGAGCGGTTCATTGTCTCTGACAGACAAACAATTAATATACAAAAGGCTTCTAATTGTCCAATTTAGATACGGTATACCAAAATCGGGGTTGGCTTTTGTGTTGTTCTCCTTTGAAATGGGTAAAATTATTGTTGTTGATTATCATTATCACCTTAAAACTTAACTATTTCTTCAAAATAAGCTATAATTTACTTTTTAGGCCCTATATGTATCCTATAATGTTATAAACTCAAAACTCATTTATTCAGTTTAGGCTCTGTTAAGGCACTTATGAATGAACGTTACAATTATTACAATAGATTACCAACGGGTCGGATTACACTATAACCTTATTTCATCATGATGTCTTACAAATGAACACACTTCCCATAATTAATTCATAAGGATTTCCAAATACCCGACCTTTATTAAATGCAATTACTTAACATCCTAATTAAAATTTCGTTTATGTAAACAAAGACAATATTTTGGAACCTAGTCATAAAAAAAAAATCTTTTATGGGCAATTTCAAACTAAATTGTACCCGTGTGAAGTCGGGGCAGATCGGTAGCAGGGTATATATTTGTCCAAGATAATTTTCATTTCAGGAAAATAAAACGTTCTCTTAAATCATCCAACTGTACACCATTAAACATGCAAGCAAGGATTTTGATTCAATAAGCAGCGAACTCACGGAAACCTTCATTTTTTCACCAGCAACAAAATGTACTTTACAAGCAAACATTGACTGATGGGTTGACATTTATTTCCTAAATACATCACTCCACCATTGTTGGCTTCCTTTATGAAGAAAGATAAAATATTTCCTGAACCGAGGTAGGTACTGGCATTGTCGGGGAAATGTCGGGGGGAGGAGGTGGCGAAGGTTTGCCACAGGGCATGGAGTCTGTCATGAGAGGTAGCGTAAACCTTTAATATAGTTTGCATTTGTTTCGATAGGGAAACGCTGAGTTCGGTACAGGAAAATAAATTAGTCCAAGACCGTTTACAAATTTTCCACGATCTATGTAAGTTTATAATTTGGTCTTAGGTCTGTTTTTGACCACAATCTCACCGTGGTCAGTGACAATGTGCCCGAAGGTGGTAAGCATACAAAGGCTAGAATTAACTGGCTCTCAAGTGCAACTGTCGGGACACACTGATTGATGCTTCTTGTCAGATTTTCATCTTGAGTGTAGTAGTCAACTACAAAGTACCCTACGACCATGCTATGATTTCCTTTTAATTAGGGTAATTGATAATTTTTTCAACAAGGATTCTTAATACTCAATATTTTATTTGGTTAAGATTGTAATTCAGTTTTTTAAAAGATACACCTAATTCATCAGCAACGCTTTTTGGAGTGGAAGGACTCATAAATCATTTTTAATGTGGCACCAACAATTAAATCGTGAAAATAAAATTAACTAGGTATTTGAAATTTTGGATCCAGATCCAAAATTTCAAGATACGGATACGTGGATATCGATTTCAGATACGGTTACGGATATTAAATTATTTCGGCTTACCTGTTAGTTTTGGATAGTGTCAGTTAAGGATATTAGATTTTGGCAAAATGGTAAAAGTAAAATACAAATAGATGATAATTTGGCTTTATATTTAGGTTATTATTTGGTACTACAATCAGTCGTTTAAGTAATTAAGTACCTACCTGTCATAGAATCCGCCCCAATTCGAAATTATTTGAAACGTTTATATCAGATTCGGTTAAGGTTACGGATAGAATTTTATTTCGGATATCCGATAGTTTCGGTTACGGTTACGGAGCTCCATAACATACCTACAAGATCTTCATACAACAATCAACCTTGCTCGATCAAATCTGAATTATATATAACCCTATAGGTCGTAAAAAGATCAATAACAACACTCATTAACGATAAGGAAAATAAAATAAATGAGAATACATAGTACAGTACCTATTTTACCACTTCAAGGGTAATCTCATACCGATCCAATATCTATAAATATAAACCTATAAAATGAGTCAAATCTATACTATTATTCTAAAGCTGAAGAACTCCGGAGATTAGCGCGTTCAAACAAACTCTTCAGCTTTATTATTAGTATAGATATAGATATATATAGTTATTTAACATCACGCTACGATACCTTAGGAGCTGAACAAAAAAAAAAGAGAAAGCGAGCGAGAAAGATTAAATAGTGCGGGCGAGCGATGCAATCCGACGCGGTCAGTTAGTAAGCTAAAACAATGATAGATACCTGCTCAAATCAATGTTATTCAAATTTCTTATAACATAAGCCTAACAGTCCTTCCACTAAAAACCACCAACAAAAGCGAATGCCAACATCAGTAAATTGATGAATATTTATGCTGAAATTTTACTATATTATATGTAGATTGTAGATATTGAACAAGTATCGTCGTGGTAGGAAGAAGACGCGAGGAAACCGTAGCTCGGTGAAAGGGTATTTTATAGTAGGTACCTACCTGGCTAGCTACCCTCAAGTTGAAAAAAATATCTACCAGAGTGTTGTGCTTTGTAGAACTGATGAACCAGTTAGCGAGGTTGGTATACCTACCCCACCTGTCACGTCAAAAGTCAAAGTCTAAGTATTTATTTGCAGTACAGGTACAGAAGGTTGTATGTTTTAATTATGCCTATTTGTCGAGCTTCATCATCATCTCCCTACCCTGTTCCCAATCATTTGGGGTCGGCGCAATATCAGCTCTCTTCTTCCATTCAAGCCTTCTATTCTTTTATTATTACTCATAATTATCATCTTTCACACAATCCATCCATCTCTTTTAAAGTCTTCCCCTTCTCGTATAGGTATCCTATTAGTCCTGATTCTGGCTGTAATTTATCTATACCGAGTGTAAGTGTCATCGTAACGAAAACTAAAATCTTAGATTCCGTATTTTTTTTTTATGCCTTAAATATTTTTTTTACAAAAACAATACAAAGTCGTACATACATTATCGTTATTTAAAAAATATTCACAAATAAATGTGCAAAGCTCTGCTTATTTTAGGTTCAGATGCCAGGGTGTGAAGAATGTTCCAGGATTTTGTTATTGCCAAAGGGCCTATTATCATTTCTTGAATCGGCGGTAGAAAATGACAGCGCTTCAGATTTATCACTAAGTATCATTAGTGATTCTGTTTAGTGGGGACTAAAAGGGGTGAAGAATTGAATAATTTATTAATAAAGCCTTCATTAAATAAAACTTTTGCCATTGTATCATAAATAGGCGTTTAACTGAGATCCAGGGAGGCCTAAAGTGACAAATGTAATCAAAACTGATATACCATATTTATTTTTTTACCTGATGACTATGACCGACGACTATATTTCGACTTAAATACTGATTACCTACTGATAAAGCGGGTAGTAATCTTGTCATTTTGGTTGCGGTTTTTTACACATTTTTATAATTAATTAAAACCTTATAGTTTCTTACTAAGAAATAAACAACAACAATAATAACATACAACAATCAAAATCATAAGCCACTTATGGCATCCTTTCTTTTTATGTTGGAAAGTATGCATTTATTTATACATTTTTAAGTAATTAAATTATACCCCTATTATTAAAGGGTCTGCAATACCAAAAAGAATCAATATTCTTGAGAGCCTAATTCTTTTTAATATTCAGCAAAATTTGAATTTTTAAAACATGAATAAATTTTAATCCTATTATTATAGCAACCAATATAATAAAACTTTATTTTTACTACGACATCTACGAGTGCTACGTGCTACATGCTACGAGGTCATACCCCTACGACTGTCTACGAAGTAGAATGCTTATTCGTAGAATCATTTATAAATTGAAAAATTACAAAATAATATACATTTATTCATGCATAATGTAGGTAATTATTAGCTCAATTAAAGAAATAATTGAAAGTAAAAATATTGTTTCACCCTAAAAAACAAAGTAAATAAAATTCTAGTAAGTAATAAAATTACAAAAGCAATATTTGATAAAACTAAATCCATTGAATTTAACCGTAGTAGAAAATAGTATTTTGTTGAAAGATTAAGGCCGTAACCATAAAAGCACAAAGGGAGAGATTGTCTCCTTGGAAAGTTCGTTCCTAAACTGTAAAGAAAGCCTTCAAGAAACCCTATTTACCCAACTGTTTTTTTACTCGAAATTATTGTAGTCACACACAATAGAAGCTTGAAATACAAAAAGAGATTCTTTTCTTAATCTCTCTTTGGTAGAAATTAGATGTCTCACTTTAGACTTTTGACTGCTATTTCTTTTTTGTTAAAGAATAATATTTTAAAAATGTCCACGTTTTTAGAAAAATGTTGAAAATGATTTAATAATGGAATATGTAGTTGTATTTTATTATATTATCAATAAAGGCAACAACGGTTGTTAGCAATAAACATCAAAAGGTAAATGGTTTATAGAAAATAAATTCAAAATAAAGAGCACTCCATTCAGGCGTGGCTGTCAAATAAAATGGAAAATACGTAAGATTGAAAATCTAGGAAAAGCAACTCCCTTTTGCAGGCGAATCTTGTCCTTATTGACTTTAAAAACGTTATTATTATAATTCTTATATTTTCCTGTCAAGATTGAAATTTAAATAACATTTAAAAATAATAAAAGCGTAACGGAAAAAAAATGATGGATCAAATCCGGACAGCGACGCCCAACAGGATAAATTTACACATTTTCTATTTAATTTCAAATTAAATAGAAAATTAAGAGAAACTCTGACATTAAAGGTGAATCAAGCCTAATTTAAAGATATTTTTGATTTAAAAAAAATTTGGGGTTACCATAATACAAAGAAGAATAGAAAAGACTAAACAGCCCTATAAAGTGAGTGAATGAAAAAAATCTCGAATCAATAGAGACTAAATTACAAATCCTACTATGCTCTAACTATTACAAAGGATCTCAGCTAGCTCTGTCCTAGCGCCCACTAATTGGAATGGTGGAAAATTCCATCCATCTGACTGAGTGTTAAGGAATGAGAAAAGCTTCAACTAATTGCACTAGTAGGTATTAATCGTTAAAGTTATACCGATTCAATAAAAACAACAATATACGACAATTTTAGCAATTCCTAAATAAATACAGTTTGGATTTTTTTTCGACATTTCAGGGTTGGTGACATTGTAAAAGTTATTCATTATGATGAGTACAGTAATCCCTGAAAATATGGGTATTCATTGAAAAGTAACCTTAAGTAAATTCTATGAATAAAAACGATATCATTATTTTTTTGTAAAAAAAATATGTTCTGTACTTTCCCACAGTACAAGATTGCCTTAGTTTGGAATTATGTAGCCGTATTTAATGTCCTTGGATGTTATTATCTACTAGATTCCATCCCGTGGTTTTACTCATGTTCCCGAAGGATCGTATGTTTATCAGCATTAAAAAGTAATTTACATGTCTTTATAGGGAATCTATCTATGTTCCAAGTTTCACTTAAATCTGTTCAGCCATTTTGGATCAACGTGGTCATCATATCAGCCGAAAGACGTCCACTGCTGGACAAAGGCCTCCCCCAAGGATCTCCACGATGGCCGGTCTTGCGCTAGCCGCATCCAGCGGTTTCCCGCGACCCTAACAAGATCGTCAGTCCACCTTGTGGGGGGCCTGCCCACGCTACGTCTTCCGGTTCGTGGTCGCCACTCGAGAACCTTTCTGCCCCAGCGGCTGTCGGTTCTACGAGCGATGTGCCCCGCCCACTGCCACTTAAGTTTGGCAATTCTTCGGGCTATGTCGGTTACTTTGGTTTGCCTGCGGATCTCATAATTTCTGATCCGTGGAACATAAATACACTAAAACTTTCTTAGGAAAGCAGGAATATAATACATATTAGTAGGAATTGCTGTTACAACTTAGGCCACTAAAGGCCTCTTAAAATAATAGCAGTATCCTCTACCAGTACTCCGGTGCCTGTAGTATACCTACACGGCAGATATCCCACTGGGTATGTTTAGTATAACCATAGCTGTTGCAAAACCAGATACCACCTGGCTAAAATTATACCCGGTACCAGCTTACCGATTGTTCAACGGTAAATCTCCACGATTTAACCACAAAGTTAAGCAAACACCGCTTGTATCCATTGGGATATTGGTATCGGTATGGATACCGCTCGTATTTGAACAGACCTTAAATCCGATGAACGAGAGTGATAAATAAATAAATATCCTTGGACTTCACACATGGTTATCTGATCCAAACTAAGCAGAGCTTGTACTATGGAAAGATAACTGATTTATAATATATATACTTACTACTTTTTTTTGTAAATACTTACTTATATAGATATTATAGAGAATTAATTTAGAAATGGACAGTATGCTGGAAATCAAACAACCAAGCTGTGACACAACATAATAAATACTCTTTTATTTTTCATTGACATTATCATAAAAAAAAAAATCAATATCATAAAAAAAGGAAAAAACATACCCAGACTCAGGACAAACAGACAAAGAATATTTGAAATATAATTGCTGAATTGGTACAGCCATTCTCGAGTTTTGCGCTTTGCAACACATTTAGCCATTCATTTTTATTTCTAATAGATGACGCCTTGTCTCCAAAACCATTATCATGAATATTTTCCGTGTTACTCTGATGCGCGGAACTTTGGATCGAGTTTCGAAAACCGTTTGAAATTTTGACACAACTTTGCGATAAGATAAGGAATTGAGTGAAATCCGATTGTGAAGTTTCCATTCTACACTCCTGTAAAAAGATTAGGCTGGAGTGGGGTGATCTTTGGGAGTTTTAAGTGAGTGTTCGGGGGTGAAAGAAAGAGGAACGAAAGTATTAAAGAAATACGAGGATAAACTTCAATCGGTGAAGGTATTGGAATTTATGTTACAGGTAGTAAACAAAAAAGAATAAAAATTGTAAAAGTATATGATGATAAAGACGCTTTTCTTACTGAATAATAATAATCTTTATTATCAGGCCCATAGATACATTTATCGAAAGTACCACCTCAGTTCGCGTGAATATAATAATGGTTTTATAGTGTATTCATCTTTCATTTATGAAATCCAAAAGCAAAAAAAGCTAAGCTTTATTATTTTGCACAATTATTAATTCATGATACAACAGATAGGAAAATTCACGAGAAATTGCAATCGTAGAAGTAGGTAAAATATATAAATATCCCGATGTGGTACGACGCGCTGCGGAGATTCACGATTGCGGCTTGCAACTCTTTACTGCACTGGAGAGGACTTATATCTTATCAATTATTCAAACTTTAAAGAAGACTATTTGCCATAAAAATGGCTACAATAAAATGGAATTCCAAGAAATCGTACAGGATTATTAACTCTAACGCTAAACTCTATACAATTTCCATGCAGCACATTCTAATGTGATTACAGTCCCCTCTTCTATTCTACACAAACAAGTTTTAAAACTACCCGCCAGCGTTATCGGCACACTACTTTCTGTTAATGCGAGAATTTCCGAACTTCGCAACTGATGCGCTCCACTTCTCGTCCACCAGTTTCGTATTGTGAACACAATTTTAGGCTTTACAGTTTTCGTTCGAGTGGTTTTGAAGTTTGTTTGTTGTTTATTTATCACACATCATTTGATTCGAAGATATTTTCAGTTTTTTTATATAACAAATTTGTTAATTTATTTTATAAACAAATAAACTAACTTACGGCCCGCCTGATTAGCCTATGGATGTTGCATTATCCGGGTATAATTCGCTCGTTATCCACCTTTCTTCTTCCTCAATAAGCTCAGATAATAATTTCAGAATACTAACGGTAATTTCTCATGAAAAGATTAAAAAAAAATATATATATATTTATCTTTTTTGTAATCCTTTTTACAAATAAATTTGAATAAGGTGGTAATAAAGTGGTGGTCATAAAAAAAACTTTCCAAAAATACATAGCTTGTGAAAAAACATCTCGAGTGTCCCAACTCGGCAGACGAGCGTGCTCATGAATAATTATTTGTTCCACTCCAATTAAAAACAGCTGAGTGTCAATGTATTTAGTACTTGAGGGTTAAACGATTATTTTTTAAGGGAAATACTGACATAGGGTTTATTTTAGCTTATAAAAGGTAATGTTTGTAAATTTGTAAGTTCAGATGTAGGAGGTAAACTCCGGAGTTACTGGTCAGATTCTACAAAATCTTTCACTGATAGCAAGGTACATTATCCCAGAGGGTGCCATGTAGGGTTCTTTTTATCCCAGAAATGCAGATGAAACCGGGGAGATCGCTAATTATTATATAATTTAGTTAAAATGAATACGTATACGCTCGGAATTTCAAATTGTCATTTTTTATAATAGCAGGTAATGTTTTTAAGTCGAACATGATGATTACTTACGGAAGAATGTCAATAAATTACCCTTGCTCGATTTTGTAGTTTGAAAGAACGACAAACTAAAATACACAATTTCTAATACATTTTATAAAATGTTTGTCTATGTGTTTTATTAATTAAGTGTATATTAGTAATTCCTTACTAATATTTCAATTCATACAAAATCATACAATCTGTACCCTAGTTTTAAGTTAAGTATGTACTCGTATATTGACATAACATGATAATGACTGTAAAATATTCTGCTACGAATGCCTACGTCGTAGCGCATCGTAGCCGTCGTAGGCCGTAGCACCGCCTGGTACTAATTGCTTCATACGGATGGTATCACACATAGTTCCTACGCGTTGACTATCACGGAGGCATTAACAACTACTTTTATTTGTATTTAAGACTTTCCACTTTGAAAATGTATTCATTTGCGTAGTTAACTAGGCTCAATTTTCTTTATCTATAGTTGAAAAGAAAACAATATTCACATGAATCTAATTTATTTTCTGTTTCTCATTAATTCATCAAAAAATCAGAGTTTCAGTTCACTTAGCTTATTATTTATTTAAACTTATAATAAAGCTAAAGAGTTTGTTTGTTTGAAGGCGCTAATCTCCGGAGCTACTGGTCCGATTCGAAAAATTATTTCACTACAGTACTAGGAAACTACATTATCCCCGAAGGTAACTTTATATTCCAAAATTAACTTTAGGAAGAGGGAACGCTGCCAGCCTTCTGGGAACCTTGCCAATCAGGCAACAGCGGCCGCCTCGAGGATTTTTTTTATTATGTAGTTTGTATATTTGTTGTAAATAATTGTAAATATTGTATATTATTATATTAAATAATAATTTATTTAAGGAGGTTCTTATACTTGAAAGAGTATTTACTCTTTTTTTTTTTTAATAATTATTTTCAATAGACAAAAATGTTACAATAGTTACCATTTACACACAACAAAGCTTAAATTAAGGGTATAATAATATCATAATAACATAATGTAGTATTCTCTAAATTCCAATAGTAGCAACTCTGACTGACAGAGAGACCGCTCCAGGCCGCAGCATCACATCTCGGGGTGCATAGTTAAGGCACAGTGTGGTTAGCTCAATATTACACTACCACAGAGCATGAAAATATAATAGAAAGGTCATTTAGATATAGTATTCTCTATAAAACTCTATAGAGGGGCAGAAAGGCTCAAGTGGCAACCACAAACCAGAAGACGTAGCGTGGGTAGGCCTCCCACAAGGTGGACCGACGATCTTGTTAGGGTTGCGGGAAACCGCTGGATGCGGCTAACGCAAGACCGGCCATCGTGGAGATCCTTGGGGGAGGCCTTCGTCCAGCAGTGGACGTCTTTCGGCTGATATGATGATGATGAAGTGCTCTATAAACAAATGCTCGTAATTTTCGGAGTTTGTCAGATATTTTTAAATGAGCATTGATTTGTATGGTAAATAGGTAGATAGATCTTTCTACTATAAGAAATGTAAGTCTCTTTCACGCAAGAACTGCTGAACGGATTTTAATGAAACTTGGCACATAAATAGATCAAACCTTGGAATAACATATAGGCTACTTTTTATCTCGGAAACGTGGATGACAGTAAGTTTTATCTACTCTAAAAAACGATCATCGTTTCAGAACAAAAAAAAAACTAACGTGACTATACTATATTCATGCAATTCTATTTTAGTTAATAGTTTAGTTTAACTTAAGTTTAATTTTACTATATTTGTTGTGAATATAAAATCTTTGGTTAAAAACTCAAAACGATTATTGTACTATACGTTTGTAGACCCCCAAGACCTGCATGAGTTTTTATTTGCTTTAAATGATAGGTACATCAGGTAG
Source organism: Tethea ocularis (assembly GCA_963555595.1). Lineage (NCBI taxonomy): Eukaryota > Metazoa > Arthropoda > Insecta > Lepidoptera > Drepanidae > Tethea > Tethea ocularis. The sequence continues at coordinate 2,758,350 of OY741972.1, read as the reverse complement.
CAATAATTCAAGATATTAAAAACAATGAAACTACAAAAATTAAGACACAATCATACTCACAGAACAACAAACTGTCAGACAATATCGGGCCATTCATGCACAAACAAATTTCAGTCTGGTTTGAGAGCGTGGGAAGCGGCGCGGCTACAGCGCAACACAATGGCACGGTGAAAAATTTTGGGCCTTCTTTTTCAAAAATAATTGTCAAGAGCAAAAAAATCGACATAGCTCACCGTGTAGGTCTGGTACATAATTTTTTCCCCAAAAGATTTTTTGTTCTATCGTATTTTAGAGAACTACCTACCACTAATACAACTATGATTTTGAGAACTATAGTGCGAATGTTTCCTCTAAAATCGTGGTTTGACTCGCGTTCTAATTCTTTTCCTAACATAAAACTCATATAACATGAGCTGTCTGCCTAAAATTTATATTTTGGTACAAATACCGTATATATACTTCCATATACATATGGAGGAGTAAAGTGAATGGTTCATTGAAAAGGGAAGGTCTTTTATTTAGTAAAAAAAAGTCTGTTATCATGATAAACAAACACTTCAATTTTAGTTATTTGTATAGATTATTGGTTATAAAATACTTTAAATTCAACAATTGAAATAGATATTATGCTGCACTTAAAATTTGAATATTGAGGGTCGATTGCATAAAGCGCGGTCATAGTAAGGTTATAGTTAGGTTACGGTTAAAGTTAACTTTAACCGCCGAAAGAAAGCCAACTGGGTTGCTCGTGTTACTTAAACTAAAATTTTAACCATAATCATAACCGACCTAGGGAGATCGGTCATCGTCAAAGTAACTCTACGGTCAAAGCATGGTAATAGTTAACTTAACTTTGACTATAACTTTAACTAAAATGTACGAGCAACCGGCCCTTAAAATTCGAATATATAAATATATCCTTTCCAATGTGTTATTTCTACACTGCACCAACCTACCCACGTTCCTGTCAGCTTAAAATATTGATTTACGCTGCACTACGCTGTTTCGACTGTACTTACACTCGGTTCGGACATTGGAACTCGTTGGTCATGTTGTTTTCAAATATTTTACCTATTTACGTAGGAGTCAAATAGTACAACTATGATATATTTGATTAAAGACAGAACAAATGTAGGACTTAGAAGATGCCTATGATTAACGACAAGATTATCGGCCACAGTTTAATGAATATAGTACTCTATAGTACAGATAGGTATCGAAGGAACGAATTCAAGGAACGCTTATACGCTTGACAAACGTCAAATTACTTATTTTTGTCATTACAATAAAAACTCTTTGCCATTGAAATAGAGACTATAAAACTTTAATCACTTGAGATATTGTAGCGTTCCACCGACTTGTATGGCCGATAGATACCATAGCGTGTTATCGGCGTCTAAGGTCCAGTTATATCGAATGACATTGACATACATGTAATAGTTAAAAATATTTTTCAATGTCATGCGATACAACTGAGGGCCTACTTCAAAAAACGATACACGAAAGTTCGATTATCGTTGTCAAATTATTAACCAATAGAATTGCACAAAATTTACATCTCGTCAGTTTGCTGCAATTCTATTGGTTAATAGTTTGATAACGATGATCGAATTATCGTGTATCGTTTTTCGTAGTAGGGCCTCTGGATGTAATGGTTCGATGTAACCGGACCTAAGAGATTAAAAAAAAACAATTAAACTAATTCAAATAAATCACATCACATAAACAATATTAAAAGAAATTAATAAAAAATTTTTTTTTATAAATTTGGATTGACCAAATTTTTAATTTTTATTTTGTCTATGTACCTATAGATTAAAATTAAGAAATTTTAAGTTTTAGATGAATTCAATAATAATAAAATCATTGCGGTACAAATGTTTCAATGGCATTTCAACTTCTGCGAAAATCATATCGGATATTGTATTTAAATAAGAAGTAGTCTCGAAACAAACTTTGCTTCAATACACAAAGTAAGCATTTGGCTCACTTAGAATTCAAGTTAAAAAGATACACCGTATAATATCGAAGTTCCTCCCATTTATACTTTCTTTCCGCCATCTTGGTATTTATTCTAACCTATCTCACTTTTGTCAACCTTTTATGATAGCTCAGAATTACTGACAAAGGTCTTGTGTTCAAATCTTACAATAAGCTTGAACTTAACCTCTCAGGTTTTGTGTTTACCACCTTTGGCTAAATCATCACTGACCACGGTGAGCAGGCTTAAACGCAGTAAAAAAATTACAATCATCATCATGGTTCGGTTAATTAATCTCAATTCAAAATAATCGGTGATTCTTAAATTACTAAATTATTTATAAACAAACTCTTCGGCTTTTTTTTTCACGAGACCAACAGCTTTTATAAGAATACTTATAACTAACTTAAAAACAAAGAAATATCGCCAATAACAGGTCTCCATTAAACTTATATATAAATATGTACTAGTAGGTAGGTATGTTCAAATAATGCTATTCACAATAAATATATAAATAAATATCCTGGGACATTCTTTACATATGGTTAACTGATCCCAAACTAAGCAGAGCTTGTAATATGGAAACCAGATAACTAATATACTACTTATACTACTTTTTTTTTTGTAAATCATATGCCCATTATACACAGCTACATGTGCGATAAGTGTGATCCGATGTTAATTTTTACTATATCGAAATAAATATAAATAGTGGTGAAGTACTTTGTAGCACCATTTTGCTAGCCACCACACCTGTCACCAAGCATCTAACGGTGTATAGAAAACAATAATAATGTGATAGAGTAATTTGTATTACTAACCTGATTGATCGCTCGCTATCATCAAATTGATAGTCTTTCGCATAGCAATGTGGCAACTGCATTAATGACAAGCATTTTTTGCATATTTTTATAGGCTTTCTTGACCACATGAGTTATGAATATGAATTATACAAAAGCATATTCATAAAAAACTTTTCTTTAGTACTTATGTCATCCTAAAAAAGTATGATCTCTTTACCTACCTACTTACTTATCTATCTATTGTAGGGATACCCAAAGATCCCAAATGTCTAGTCCCGAGTTTATAGCTTTGGATAAATAACCTAACAAAATGAGTGTGAATAGAACATAAAGTGTATTCGCACTAAAGACAGAACACTTTATTTATTTTCTTCTTTCGGGCTTAATATTTTTTTTTATAAATATAAACAGTTTGTATCAATATTGAATGATAGTACCAAAACGAAAATAATGAAACGGACCGTTATTTTATGGAAAAATATGTGAGATCTTTTGTACTTGGAATTCTTCGAAAGGTAAAGTTTTTAGGCGATGATAGATCAATTGTATGAATTCAAGTATTCAGTGAAGGAAAACATCATGAGGAAACCATTAGTACACCGGGTAATATGTAGTACCCGGCTGGCTGATTTCTTTCTACCTTCAAGTTGAAAATCTGTCTGTCACCCACCAGCCGATGTGTTCCGAAAGTTGCACTTGAGAGCCAGTTGCTCCCACACCTTTGGCTAAATCATAAAAAAATAACAATCTCTCAAGTACAACACTTATCAATGATTTTGACATTCATAAGTGCCTTATTAGGGCCTAAACTGAATAAATGAGTTTTGATTTTGTTTTTTTTTATTTAATTATGCGCAATTAATTAATCCTAATTGAAAATAATCCGTGATTCTGAAATTATATAATAATTTAAAATAAATTATAAGTACTAAATGATTTATATAATCCCTAATTAGTCCCATCCCTAATAATATTATAATTGCGAGGGTAAATATGTTTGATGATTTTTTCCTTCTTTCACTCAGCAACGGAGAAAAGGATCAATGTTACTTTTTATTTCTAATAGAAATTTCTTCCAGCAACCCTCCGACCGGATATTTTTGTTTTTTGTTCGAACATGAGAGTACATCATTGTAATCTGAACGACTAGGATGAAAAAGTAGAATAAAAACTTTAAATTGCAAAAGAACTAAAAAGCTCGTATGTCCACATTAACATTAAAGCTCCGACGATATTGCCGATGCTCCCTGTGTAGTCGTAAACCAAATTGAAACAGCTTTCTTTACCGGAAGAAAATCGAACTAGGTTGTTATTCCGTCCGTCTTCGAGATAACCGTAAAATTTGAATTGTATTTGTTTAAATAAACTAGATAAAGTAAAAGCTTTTTCCGTTTTTTAACATAATGTTTTGCATTGAGTCAAAGTTACAGGTTACGGGCTTTGACTTAAATAATAAAAAATGGTAAACGGTATCTACCTGTTGGGTCCAACCTTTATTACTTTTGTGTCATAAATCCTAATTAATCTCGGTTAATAGGGTTATCTCATAACATATCAGATAACAGTTTGTGAAAAATTTCCCAGGATATTTATTGATATCTTTATTATACTTTTTTTTTATTTATTCAGGCACTATTTATTTACAATAACAAACAAAATAATAAAAATAAAACTAAATGAAAATTAAACTAAAATATTTATTTTATTAATTTTATTCGTAGCAAAATAAATATTTTTACAAATTAGAGTAACGTTTCTGACTTCTGAGCTAGGTCTAGACCTGATAGATTTTGATTATTTTTATATTACATTTACACCTCATAAAAACAATCTAAAATGTGTAAATAATTCCAAAATAACGTGTATTGGGAATTCAGATACGCGTTATCGTAAAATTCAATTCCAAAACTTTCCAATAACAGGATAAATACCCGAGAGGGTCACTAAATACCCTATTTAACAGGAAAATGTGTACATGACTTTCAATGATGTGATATTTTGAGCACTTTTGCAGTTAGCTTAATTAGGTACTGGCCCATGTTTTGAGTACTAGTTGTCCCTCGTGGATTCACCCGCATTCCCGGGATAAAAAGTAACCTACGTTCTTCTTTATATCATAAGTTACCTGCGTGCCATATTTCATCGCGATCGGTTTACCGTTTTAGGCGTAAAAAGGTTACAAACAGATAGACACACAGACAGACTTTCTGGTTTACAGGTTCTAACCCATTTATATTATAAGCTTAAATTAGAATATTGCATTATTACATCCATTGAAACAATCGATGTGTAATTTGCATAGATCGTTAAAAACTCTAGTCTTTCTATAGTATAAAAATAAAACAGTAACACGGGCTTTGCGAAGTGTCGCCATTTTATTTTCATTCAAGGACTTAAAACTTTTATTAGCACTCGGAATTTGGACGGCTTGCTTCGGAATAAAATAAAAAAATATTTCCCTGTATAATTTCTCTCTTTTTAATAACAATAAGTGGAAAAGTATTGAGAGGAGGATCGTCAAGCTATAAACTTGATTAAAACGTTACAAAAAAATAAATTCTCGTTTGAAGGATAAAGAGGTTTTAACGAAAATAACTTTGATCCATCTGGCCTAGTTAGTATTAATTATTCAAATATATTATGCATTAATATATTACCTGTCAAGATTGATAATTGCAAACAAAGAAATAAAAAAAAATACTTCAGTTATTTGTAATGTGTGCGTGAAGCTAGTGTAAGTGTAAGTCGGTTAAAAAATCGCTTACAACATTAATCTACTTATGTGGTAAATGACCACAGAGTAAACAAATAAAGAAAACGTGATAAAAGTAATTACATTTTCATAATGGCAGTAAATGTCTGAGTATCCTGAACCTTATTAACAAACAAGATAAATGACATACTCCACACAATTACACAGTAAATATTACAATGTATTAACAGTAAGAAAATTATTTATTTAAGTTAATAATGAAAAGCTAAAGAAGCCCGTTTAATAAGAAAAGCTGTACAATAGTTTAACGCCTGAGGGGGAAAGCTATAATGAAAATTAGAGAAACGATTTTATATATTTTTCCATTAAATTCACAGCAATTCAAATATGAATTGCTGTGAATTTAATGTAATAACATTAGTAAGATTTTTAGAATCATATCTCAATACTCAATTTATTAAAACGACAAAATTTTGTAAAGCTCACATGAGCTACCACATTATAAAACGTCAAGTCAAATAGTTCGTTCCTATAATTTCCAAAAGAGGCGCTGCAAAACATAACAAAAAATATATAAGTGTGTTTTGTGTAGCTATTTGAAAATTATGATAAACCCTAACCTAACCAAAATTATAAAGATAAAATGGGAAGCCATATATAAATAATAAAATCTTTTATCTACTCTCATATCGTAATGTTCTTATTATGAAATCAAAATCAGTACTTTAATGAGCCACTTTAGGCACACCCGTGTATAATGATTCATTATAGTACAGTTGTGTTCCCAAGATAATGCTATAAAATAACTTTTTTTCTATTAAAGTACACTTTGGACCTATCAATAGTATAATCAATCAGTATCAATTCAATTTGACGATGACAATGTGACAAATTTTGTAACTTGAACTTTAGAGGTAAGAATATTTGCGATTTGGCAACACGGATTTGATTAAGTATATGATTCAGTTGGTAGAAAAATACTATCGATTTGTCTTTTTTTTTAAATTACATTATTTATATGAGTTTAGATAAAGTACTGTATGATACTGCACATAATTAGGTATTAAAAACTCGTGTGATACGTCGTAGTTAATAACCCCTATTATGCAACAGTATCATAAACTACTATTCCTAAATACAACCGGCCTATTACTCATAGAGACGTTGCAAAATGTAAAGCACTCAAGATTGGCTTCACCATCTGCCAGGTTTGTTTTTAAAGCAGGATTTAGGCTGCGGTCTGTAAACAGGCAGCGTTTAACAATCTCCCTACGACATTGCTTCGCTGTTTAACCTTCATACTGTGACCTTTTAATCTCAAAATCCAACGCTGTTGACCGATTTTTAATTCGCTACACACGTGTCATGTTTAGTCCCGAAATCGGACGGGTTTACACGACACGGGGCATAAAGGGTGTTTTATAATGTACGCTGGATAAACCACGTTACCGGAACGTTACCGTTGATATCGGTCGGGAACCGTGAGGTGAATTAATTAAGCGCGTATATTGATGCAAACATACATTACGGACGCTATTCGGGTTGATTATTAAATAGATTATACTCACTTATGATTTGTTACCTAGTTTTTGTTTCGGAGATAATAATATGCCTGAGTGTTCATCATAATTAAGTATATAATTTAAATTTCATTCATCATATGAAAGATGTCCACTGCTGGACAATGGCTTCTTCCAAGGAGGTCCAGCAGTTGCTTTCTGCCCCAGTGGCCATCGGTTTCATCCTTTAATTTGATCAAAAATAGAACAACGGTTCTTCCTTCATAAATAATGTAAGTCCAGAATTATCGTTGAAAAAGTTTTAAAATACTGTAGAATATGGAAAATCTTTAAAGAAAATGTACGTATAAAATTTTCAAATTCGTCTGATCCTATCAAGGTTCAGAAAATGAGAAGGGGTTCGAATATTCTGGTGTAAACAATAAAACATACCCGATTTGGCTGGCACAGATAAGATAAGTAAAATTCACGCCACCTCTTCGCCCTTACGACGTACGTGTTATGAATAAAAAAGGTATAAATTGCCCTTCCTTTGATGTTTCAAATTATTTTTACAGACTAATTTGAAACGTTGCAAATAAATCGAGAAGTTTTCTAGAATCTACAAAGTTTTATACAAATTATGGTCTGGCATATCTTTTTACCACCAATTTTAAGTTAAAAACTTTTCTTCGAGATGTTTTTAGGGTTCCGTAACGTATAACAACAATTAATAACATTAAAATAAAGTTAAAATTATAAGTGGTACAAAAAAAGTGCTTTTATCAACGCTTTTGGCTCGGAAACTAACAGAATATGTATTACTTTTGCCGCTATAACAACACGTAATGAAATTAAAATAATGTACAATATTACGGAACCCCTCGTGTTAGGCATTTAATTTTTTCATAATTCAGTCGGCTTGTAAAAAGATATCAGATAAGGTTGTAATTGTTAAAGTTAGTATTATAACATTAAATTGTAGCGGAATAATGAAATAAATACGACATTTCAAAAAATGACCATCGTCGTTTGTACGTGGTATATATACTAAACAAACTATTGTTGTAATTTGTAGACTACTACAAAATTAAGATAATACTTAATTATTCAAAACAACATTATTCACTAAATAAGTATAGATTATACATACCTACAAAAAAGAAATACTTAGTACTAGAGCTAGGGTAAAAATTTAAGTGAAAAATAATGTATGTGGTGATTACGATCGCATTGATATAAGCTCGGGAAAGACCCAAAAAATAATTACCTACTACAGTAAAATTATTATACCTACCTAATTCAGTAATATAATATCAAAATTTCAGGGACGACACACAAAATCAAAGGGCAGTAAGTACTTACGCAAAAAAGAACAAAGATTTTCATCAATCAATACATCAAAAGGTAAAGAACAAAGGAAAGAATCAATTTCACTTAATTGCATCACTTTTCACTGCTCGCCCATTAACGAAACCCTTTTTTAATCCGGTTTTTTCCGGTTCAGACCGGATATTGCTGGAGAAGTAACGGTCTACTTACTCGAATCTATTGAACGGGCCTCATGGACACTAACTACTACTTTTCGCGAATCTAACCCGTTAAATGGCTTTTAATAGATTGGGCGTGGGATATATATGGCCAATTTATTTAGTGTTCTCGACCGTTTGGAATGGAAGTAAACGGAAGGCGTGACTCTTCCTAATCTAAACTACAATTTAGCTAATTATAGTTTGTCTATAGTTTATTCACATAGTGTTAGAATATAGGTTGGTAAGAATTAAAAGGGCACTTCATAATACTAGCGAACTCCATGATCATACGCATGGAGTGAGAGGTAAATATGTGAATCATAAATTCACGCACAGGGGGTGTGTGTCCCTTCTTTAATCGACTACAAAAAAGGAGGGGGTTCTCAATTTGTCGGGGTATTTTTTTTATGTATGTTCTTAAGTATTCTCTGAAGGAAGCGCTTACTAATGTTTGCACCAACCTATGTTGTGAGTTTTAAGTAATTAGATAAATATATTAATTTGTGACACACCTGTTCCTTACCACTGAGGTATATTACTACGTATAGAGAAGCTATCCTATGCAAAGGTCATACTCCATTTTTTTAATATTCGATGCAGCGCTGAAACCATAATTAGTCGTCTAACCTGACAGTTTAACCACGTATTTATTTAATTAAAAAAAAGGTACACTAGCAGTATTATACATTACTATTCAATATCAAAGATAAGGTTAAAGTCTTATACTTATGCCTATTAAAGGTATACACAACATTCATTAATTAAAATCACTAGAATATGTAATTTGTCACGTAGCTCTAAAGATGAGCTATTCTTTTTCTACCTATTAGCAATTCCATTTGCAATGTCCTTGTGTCGTAGGGCAGGGATGTCGAACCAATGGCACGCGACACACATGGGCACGTCACGGATCACAAAATTCATTATGCACTATGAAAAAATTATGAAGTAGGTATTTTATGATGAGCGAACACGAGTGATCCCTACGCCTCTTTATTTACTACAAAATGTTCCTATTTTTTGTAGTAAGTCGAAATTATTTGATGGCACGTCTATGACCATTTTAATCATTTCTTTAGAAAAATGGCACGTTGATACGTAAAGGTTCGCCATCCCTGTCGTAGGAAATAAAAATATGTAGTTTGAAATGTAAAACCATAATAAAATCAGAGCAAGTCCACTAGTAATTAATCTGTTAGCATTTAGAATTTCAAGTGAAAATCCAGGCTATATAAAATACTAGCTGTCCCCCGCGGTTCCACCCGCGTTTCCAAATAAAAAGTAGCCTATGCAACCTGATCTAGATAAGGCAACATAATAATTGTCCATGGGAAAAACAGTTTTCACTTAAATATATTCCAACATGCTTAAAAGTTTGTCCTTGTGCTTTATTTATATTGACTTCAGACGATAGGTAGGTAATTTCACAGGAAATTGTACCTATTCGTTTAAATCTATATGGTAAATCTGTGGGTATCATCGGAATGCGAGGTATCAGTACTGTTTGCCCAACTGCTGGCTCAGTCAAAACCAATCGCTACTATGACGGAAATTTTACTTGAAGTCTGGTACCATTACATAAATTTGGTGGTCTAATATCTATTTAACATGCATTGTCCTGAATGACTGTCTGACGGATCAACGCATAGCCTAAACCGCTGATCGTAGAGACCTGAAACTTAGAGGGTGTGTTCTTCGTATGAAGTAGGCATCCTATAAGAAAGGATCTTCCGAAATCCTTAGGGGTTGAAAAACTGGGACAAAGTTTGTATGGAACAACGTGATTCCTTGGTCCAATCTACTTCAAATTTTGCATAAACATTCTTTAAGATAATTGATGGAAGACGTGTTTTGTATTTTATTGAAACTCATCGCCTATCGGGGTTAAAAAAGGGTAGAAAGTTATTTTGGTGGTGATTTGCATCGAAGTTGATATCAATACTGCTTTTGAACTCACATAAAAGCTTGGTGCAATGCAATGCATATGACGAACAATTGGGATGAATTTGCTGTTATGTCTCATGACCATCTTGGCAACAATCATGGGACAAAAGAAAAGTATAAATTAGATGTTACAACACTCTACATTTCTGCGAGTTACCCATTAATATACCCATTTGTATTTGAAGTATATCGAAATGGAAACCAGTATGCCAAATTTGGTACAGAAGACCAACCCATCAAAAGGTTACGTTTTTCCCAAGATCTTTCTTATGGTCACTTTGATGCCTACGCTGATGCCGATGGTGATAATAACACTGATCAGCGTCCAATAGCCAATCTAAATATATAAAACTTTTAACAAAAATTAGAACCGATATCATGGTTTATTTCCCTTACTTCAAAACTATCATATTAGAGTTACTAAATAGTTATTTTCTGCTTTTTAGTGCCTTTGAAGGCGGTTCTATTTTTTGTTAAAAGTTTTTTATTTTTCAATTTTGAATTTCTTATGTGTAATCAATGACTCTCAAGGTCACTGACCTAGGATAAGCATATTAGTGTTGTAGTTTCCATCATCGTTCCTATAACATTTAAAGAATTATCCCCTAACTCCTAACCATTAAGGAGTTGTACCTTCCATCATCAGCTCAGCAACATAAGATGATGACTACCAGACGCAAATATCTGAATAGCTTTAGAAAGTATGATGAAAAACATTGTAAGTGCCTATAAAATTTAAAGAGTTCCCTCGATTTGTCCAGGATCCTATCATCAGATCCTGACTTGGTGACTATGGGACTACTTGTGAAGGCGTTCGAGTATTCGGGGAACATACAAAAAAAATGATTCCGACGAATTGATAACCTCCGCTTGAAGTTGGTTAATTGACTGACTGACTGATCGCGGGTGATATCGCGTGTGATATCGCGGGTGGAAAGCTATTTAGCATTCTATATTAAAGCTGAGAAGTTTATGAAAAACATTGTAAGTGCCTATAAAATTTGAAGAGTTCCCTCGATTTGTCTAGGATCCTGACTTGGTGACCATGGGACTACTTGTGATATATCCTTTCAAACAAAAAATAATTTTCCTAATCGGTCCAGGCGTTCGAGTATTCGGGGAACATACAAAAAAAAAGATTTCAACGAATTGATAACCTCCGCTTGAAGTTGGTTAATTGACTGACTGATCGCGGGGGGCATCGCGGGTGGAAAGCTATTTAGCATTAAATAATAAAGCTGAAAAGTTTGTTTGTTTGTTTGAACGCGCGAATCTCCGGAGTTACTGGTCCGATTCGAAAACTACGCTATCAGCTGGTAGTTTAGCCATTATTTTGTCGTTGATGGCGTCAACGCTTATATTTCTGGCAGCTAATTAAATTAAATTGCCCTCTCACACATCCATTAATGTTTTTTTTGGTCGATATTGGCTATATCCGGATATACTCTACAGATCAGGTCTTCAATGTTGGTCACGATTTTACCAAGGTTTTTGTCAATAGCTATTTTTTTATCTGATTCAGGTACTTTCCCATCCCCGATTAAATGGAGCTTTATTGGGAAATCTGTGCTTCCTCTACCCAAGTGACTCCTCATTTTGGTATACAGTTTCAATAATTCAACAGACTTTCATAATGAGGAAGATTTTAAGCAAGATTTAATAATATCTGCTCTAGTTTCCCTAACAGGCAACGTTTATCTGAAATCACCAGAAAACATCAAAGTTATTCCACCCCCATGGGTGGTAAATAATGGCTAAACTACCAGCCGACAGCTTAGTTTTCGAATCGGACCAGTAGCTCCGGAGATTCGCGCGTTCAAACAAACAAACATTAGCCATCTATTTGTGCATTTTATAATTCTGAGAGTTCTATCTAAAGCCTCTAGATGAGCTCTATGAGTCTTGTGCACTCATCCCATATTATTAGGTTTGCATCTTGTAAAACCTTGCCCAATGGTCCATTTTTACGTATAGAGCGTACGCTGTCTTTTTCAAGAAATACCGTAAGGGTCTGTTTAGAAGTGAAATGAGCCGTCCTTCTACCTGTCAATAGTGTAGCAGCAATACATATCTGATGATGCAACAGCAATGGCTAATTTCGTTGACTATAAACTATCAGATTAGAGTTCTTACATAGTTATTTTATACTTATTAGTGCCTTTGTGGTTTTTTTTTGTTAAAAGTATTTTATTTTTCAATTTTTAGTTTCTTATGTGTAATCAATGACTCTCAAGGTCACTGACCTAGGATAAGCATATTAGCGTTGTACTTTCCATCATCGTTCCTATAATATTTAAAGATTTATCCCCTAACTCCTACCCGTTAAGGAGTTGTACCTTCCATCATCAGCTCAGCAACATGTGACGACTACCAGACGCAAATATCTGAATAGTTTTAGAAAATATATGAAAAACATTGTTAGTGCCTATAAAATTTGAAGAGTTCCCTCGATTTCTTCAAGATCCCATCATCAGACCCTGACTTGGTGACCATGTGACCACCTGTATGTATAGTTTCCAAATCGGGTCAGGCATCTTCGAGTAATCGAGGAACATACATAAAAAAAGATTCCGACGAATTGATAACCTCGTCTTGAAGACAGTTAAAAATAACAAAAAACTGTTACCTAGGCGACCGCTGTCATCCATTGACAACCGCGTCGCATCGCTCACCCATGCTATACATGCTCCCGCTTAACGTTCTTTTTATCATTGCTCAGCTCCTGAGGGTCGTAGCGTGATGTTCTATAGCCTATAACCTTCCTTAATAAATGGGCTTTCAATTGCAAAAAGGTTTTTCCATATCCCACTGGCAGATCCAGAGATTAGCGCGTTCAAACAAACAAACAAACAAACAAACAAACAAACAAACAAACTCTTCAGCTTTATTATTAGTATAGATAGATAGCCTTTAATCTGATAATACTGGGTACCCTAGCTTCCCCTTTTTGTTTTGTTAATTGCAATGATAGATCGCTTAATTATAAATTCGCAGGCCTAAGTTAACGTGCAATAATCCTATGAATTCAGGCATTAAACGCTCTATGTAAATTAAACACGGTTTCTCTTGGAAATGCGCGAGAAAGACATAGGAGGAGATTCTCAATTTGATGATATGTATTCTTTTTTGTATGTTTGTTACGCGATAACTCGGTCAATTTGTCGACCGATTTTAAAAAAATATTTTTTTATTTTTCTAGTATACCTACTCCTGAATGGGACCTATTTGTTACCAAGGCAGGTCTGATGATGGGATCCCAGGAAAATGGAAAATAACAAAAAAAAATCAAATAAAAAAACTTTTAACAAAATAGAGAACCGTCTTCAAAAATACTTCAAAGTATAAATTAATAGCTATGTAGGAACTCTAATCTGACTCTGATTTTAATTCTTGGTGATGTGGTGACTATTTTTCGTGTCCATAAATATATTATTGGCATTTTCTGTTTTACCAACAACAGACAATAGGTTTCAACTTACGTACTCTCAAACTAGTTACCAGGGTACCAGATAAAGAACTTTCCGTCTCGGAATGGTTGAAGTCAGTAGTCGGGTATCGTAATGTTGGAATTTAGGTAAAACTCCCCCCAAGATAGAATAGAATAGCCTTACCGCACACATACACATTTGTGTACCTATACTCAAACAATAATTACAATTATTTACAACAAATATACAAACTATCTACATATAAAAAAAATCCTCGATGCGGCCGCTGCTGCCGATCAACGGCAAGGTTCCCAGAAGGCAGAGGGCCTACTCCGAAAATCGATACACCATAGTCCGATCATCGTTGTTAAATTATTAACCAATAGAATTGCAGCAAACCGACGAGATGTAAATTGTGAGCAATTATCGGACCGATGATCGGACTATCGTATATCGTTTTTCGGAGTAGGCCCTCTGGCTTCCTCTTTGGATGGCCATGCTAACGCGTTGGCGGAAAAAGCTCCCCGCCCGCCGACCCCTGTGACCTCAATTAGTTTTGAAGATAATGATCGAGAAAATCGGCGAGCCTTGAACCCCCAAGGACCCATGGTCTCGCCCGCAAATGCAAAATTATTGTTCCTAATTAAGTATGTGCACAAAATATACGATTTATGGCGTAGGTACTAAAATACCATTTATGTCTATGGGACGTGGTGTGAAGTTTTGTCTATCAACATTTCAAAGTTTGATTGCGTGAGATGATTATTATTATTAGTTTAGTATGACATACGGCACTATGACGTCATTGTTTCAGCATTTTTGCAACATATTTGATATTTCAAAATTTTTATTTTGATGTTGATACATTGATTAGTATTATTGATAAAATATGTACCTAAGCTATTTAAGCTAAATAAATAGGTTATTTTAACTGGTGTTTTTATATTTTGTCATTCGAAAAAAATACTACAATTTCACAATATGCATTGTTGTTTTCATTTTTATTTCACAGGTTTACGGGTTGTAAATTCAAAATTGAAAATTTTACAAAAATAATTTAACAATAACAAAGCTGCGAAATGCCTGGATCCTCAATTTTAAATTCATTGGATCATAACCGTTTGGCACGCTTGAGAGGCGTCGGTTGGCATTACCATCCCTTGAGACGGCTAGTTCAAGGCTCCTTCACGAATTACTGACTCCAAATATCACGCCCCTAGGGCTGCTAGTAGAGGGATTGCCACGGGCGCACATGTTGAGGGAGTCGAAGTTTTCCTTGGTTTTTCCTTATTATGAATAGCAAGGCCTGTCAAAGTAGGCCTTTAGCTGGTACTTTATCTACAATAAACATAGGCCTACTCGAAGTATATTATTATGTTTTAAGTGTACTACTGTTAGCAGGTAATTTATTGTGATCACCACGCCTATATTCTTGACAGAAATGGACTTCACTCAATTTGGGTGGTAACTGGTGATTTTCTAAATAAGTCTCCAACGTTAGGGTTATCAATCGATTTGGATTTTTGTCATCTTTCAATAAAACAATCATATTATTTACATTTATTATAATTATTGTTACATTAATATCCGTAATATAATAAATAATTACAAAAAAAAACAAATATATATTTTCCTACTCACCCATAAATTAAAATATGAAATTATATAAAAACTATCTATAAAAAGAAATATACATTTTAATGATTAAAATAAATTATACTTTCCAATTTCAGAAATTTATAGGAAACTTTTTCAGACTTATTTGCAAATTTTCGTGATAAGCCTGCGACTTGACGAACATTAGGTGAGGACGAGAAAAGAAAGTTTAATATTAATTTTAACATAATATTACGTATTCAGGTTAAAAGTCACAGAGTACCTATTTATTTACCTAGAAAATGCTTAAAGAAACTAACGTAGGTCAATTTTCAGCCAAATCAGTTCAGCCGTTCTTGAGTTATAAATAGTGTAACTAACACGACTTTCTTTTGTATATATAGATAAAGTACACGTAATATAGTATTCAATCAATTTTGTTCAAAATCAAACGGTCCTAACACGTCGCAACATATCAAAAACACATTTTCAATAGCGACGCAACCAATCGTGCGCTAGATATTTTATTTTAGTCGCCTCGTGTGAGAATGGGCTATAAGAAATTCTGAAATTGTATAAAATTTTATTTTCAAAACATGTACTTTTGGGAATGTACATGGGAATTTTATACGAGCACTAAAATTTGCGTGATTAATAATATTCTAATTAAGAAATCTTTTACTTTTATACGAGCACTAAAATTTGCGTGATTAATAATATTCTAATTAAGAAATCTTTTACAAATCAATAAAATGCTGGTTTGCAAAATAAATAGACGAATGAAGCTAAAGTTATACAATAAATCACTAGAAATGGGAAAGAGACGAACATTGCATCATCAACGTCAACTTAGAGTATTTGACGCGTTATCTGGAGTCCTTTTTGTATGTCCCTTTGGGTTCCCTCACCGCAGGCAAAGGAGTGATTGACTATCAGATCACGTACGAAGTGCCACGGATGTGAATATTAGGTTCATGTCCCACTGAAAGCGATACAATTTATAAATAATATTCTATATGAAAACTTTCCCTTTTCAGGTATATAATTATACAAGCTGTTACCCGCGGCTTCACCCGGGTTCCCGGGATAAATAGTAACCTTCAGAGATAATGTAGCTTCTTATTAGTGAAAGAATTTTTAGACATTGATACAGTGATAAAGCAAATTAAGAGAATATCATCAGCATGTCAGCCGAAAGACGTCCACTGATGGACAAAGGCCTCCCCCAAAGATGGATAGTATAATTTTGGGGGGATATGCCATAATCGCCACGTTTGGCAGGCGGGTTGGCGATCACAGTATGGTAATATAGTTCTCAGAGATACGCTGCTGCCCGTAATTTGGTATACCTTCCCTCGGACGACTTCTACGCCCCCAACGGATTCGATGGGATAGTCATATTCGTCGCCGTTACCACATAGCAGAAGAGAATATGGAGTTTGATGAAATAAAAAAGAACACATTTAACACGTACACAGGTATATTTTCCCAATTACAAGTAGAAAAAAAAAGGAAGTACAGTCACAGGTACAACGAAAGAAAGTTTTAGAAAAGAGCACAGCATTACAGAAATACTATTTACTGAAGTTACAGATTTTAGTAACGGCTTTCAGGACGCACACGCAGCCTCGGCGTGGTATCCAGTTAGCGACTGACATCTTTGCGACTAATTGTTTCCATGAAAAATTAGATAGATTCCTTTGGATAGCCTTTTCTCGGTACAGTAGCTACCAAATTATGAAGGATAGTTCGAAACTTATCATTTACATGGTACACACACACTGATAAGGAATGTTGACGATTCCCGTCTCTGGAGAAATAGAAATTAACTAATAGAATACCAAATGGTATCATAATATTCTGACTAACCTTTTAAATAAACTATCGAATTCATACAAAAGAGCTGTTTCAAATCTTCACTCGCTTCGAACAGTTCGAAGTGAGTGAAGACTCGTTTCGTACTCGCTGGTGGTCGGACAGACCGCTTAGTTCTACATAGATGCTATTTACATACTTACAAATCTTCAACCTCCTTTGAGGTTTAACGCTATTATGAATTTTGCATATCATGTTTATAGCTTTTGGCAATGTTGACGAGCATTGTTTGAATGAAATTTATTTGAGTTTTAGCCAAAATGTACAGTAACCGCCATAAACTAATTTTTTATTTATTTTATCTTGGGTTTAAAAATATAAAGTACCTGTGTATTTTTTTACTCAAAATCCATTAATTTATTAAAATATTTGAGAGATTTTTAAGAATTTCAACTTCAGGTAGAGTTATCAACTTACTAACTCAAAGCATGGTAGGTAAGTACAGATGTCGGTAAAATTATTAAATAAATGATGATGATGAATGAGTAAAATTGTGGTAAAACCCAAAACTAAATATAAAAAGTTAAAAGCGTTTACTATGAAAACCGAATTGACTTCGAAATTCATTTTACACATAAATACATCAGATCAACAAACGTGAATGTTTATTTTGGGTGGAATAAACCTAAAAACTTGGTGTGAGCCTACCACACCAAAAGGTTAGAAACAGTAATATTATGGGACTAAAAAAACAGTTGGACAGAATTCGCTTTGAATATAAATCTTCAGATAACATCCGCCTACAAACTTACCTACAAGTTATCCCCGCAGGACACTTGTCTATTCTTAAGAATAACATCCTAAAGATAACTTATTGTAAATCAATGCCCAAGTTAAGAGGTAAGCTGTACTCGTCTTATCTTCTTAATTTTAAATTCAAATTCTTAATCCGCAAAGTATTCTGGGCACGTTTGGCCGACGAGGACTGTTTTGCGTTGCAAATGTACCCTGTTCCTACAGGGTTAAGGTTGTGTTTATTGTAAAATTAACAGATAAAACCACTGAAAATACAGTGGAGGAGAAATTAATTGTGCATTTTAATTAGGGTTGAAGGGAAAGCTAGGTCAGTTAGATAGAGATATTTTATAGACAAAAAAGGGTTTTCGTCGACAAAAAGACCAAATCTAGCAAGCCAGCTGTCCAGGATGTGAACAAAACTGTTTATTTTTTTGAAGTTCTTAAAAAACAAAAAAAAAATTATTTGATTGTTTAAAATCGGAATAAATTGCACAGAATCATTGATTGGCAAAATTTATATTGCTTATGATTGGCTAATTATGTTTTATTAGAATTAGGTCGACGTTTTGGAGATGCGAGGGTGGAATATGTTACCGAATAAAGAGATTTCAAAATATTATTAAATAATTATAAGCATAGGTAGAATCAACATTACAGTGGCGAAAAAAATACAATATTATTTTTCGATTTCAGATATGGTGTAAGTACCTACCATAGTGCTTTTACAACATAATAAACCGTTAGATATTTTCATGGTTTCTATAACTATACTCCTTACTAATACTATGAAATGTGAAAGTATGTTTGTTGGTATGTCCTTTCATAGAGCAATAAAGCTACGTATCGAAGTTATTTTTGGAACAGAGATAGTTTATGGGTCTGATAGTAGCATTGCCTACTTTTTATTCCGAGAAAAAGAGTGAAACCACGCTGTGAAATCTAGTAATATCATATACTACTTGAAAGGTTCTCGAGTGGCAACCACGAATCGGAAGAAGCAGCGTGGGTAGGTGGACCGACGATCTTGTGAGGGTCGCGGGAAACCGCTGGATGCAGGTAGCGCAAAACCGGCCATCGTGGAGATCCTTTGGGAGGCCTTTGTCCAGCAGTGGATGTCTTTCAGCTGACATGATGATGATGACTACGTGAGTCTGACTTAAGAAACACGAAGGGACGTAACGGCCAACTTGAAGTGAACGTTTAGTATCTTACATGTGATCTACACAACACGTCTCTTTAAACCATAAACCTGTTATATTTAGCGAAGTGTATAATATACTAGGGACTCATAAATAAGACAGAGAATCCTCGAACAAACAAGGCAAATAATCTTCGGAAGCTGAAGACTCGAGCCTCGCTTGATAAGCGGTTGCAGCGTATTTTAAAGTCAAATCGCCAATCGCAAAATATTCAAAGCTACGCCCCGACTGTTTCGACTTGCAAATCGTACAGTCCCTGTTGTGTGCTAAACTTGATGATGCTATGTGTATGTATACGGTTATATATCTACTAAACAATACACAAGCTGAATTCGATGTGGAACTCTACATTCAGTGTTTTCGTAAATATTTGGTTTCAGATCATTGATCCTTTTTCATGAGGCGCATGAATAATTTATTTTTCAAAATTCCTGACTCACTATTGTCTGATGTATCAACACATACTAATCTTAATCGCTCTGGTCCTGATGGATGTGAAATTGGGAGTGTTTTTGTTGAGAAGTGTGGGTATCTACTAAGATCTCTTAATGAGGAAAAATACGGGTTCGCGGTTGAAATCACAGAGGGAAAGTTAGGGGGAACACAAAATAAAACGCACAGCTCAAACCACTGGACCGATTGAGCAGAAATTTGGCATACAGATAGCTATTATGACGTAGGTATCCGCCAAGAAACCGCGGGGCGGAAAGCTAGTTTCTGTATGTACCTTATATATAAGTTTTATTAAAGGACTATTTTTAATAGTTTTATAAAGATTCAAAACCTACTCAACCAAAATTACTTTTTAAGCCCGTTTCAGTGTTGGACCGATAGTAAAAGTTTTTTGTTAAAATTAGTACTTTATACGGGTTTTACAACACTTGTTTTATACCATCTCACGTAATCAGAGAAATATAAGGTAAACTATTAAAAAAAAGCCCTAATTTTCATAGATACAGCGATATCGTGGATAGCAGAATACAATAAATTTAATGTATTTTTAAAAATACTTTTGTTAGTTCATCGTTAGGCATTTCTCAAAAAGAACTCTTGAAATATTTTCCTGAGTGATACTTACATCTAGAGGATATTTTTAAGTAATTTCTCGTGTCGTTATGGTCTCGGCTTCCGTATAAAGTGTAGACACCATTGTGTCAGGATTTACGTTATTATTCCTCATAAATGTCTTGGTTTCGACTTGCTGAAGGGATACTAAAAATGCTTTTCAGTGCGTGAAAGCAAAATTATGTTTTCATATTTTCGTTTCTTTTGATTTTAGGTACCTCACTGTGGGCATACACAAGCCTAAAAACTGATGATGTGGTCGAACATTGTAAGCACACAAAGCCAAGAAGGGTACTGGCTCTCAAGTGCAACTGTCGGAACAGGTATTATACCTACTTGGTGACAAATTTTCAACTCTACACAAATGCTTGGTAAGGTTTAAAATTCAAGCATACATAGTTGTATAAAACTTGGTTTTCATAAAGGATTCTAGATGTTTATTTTTAAATTAACATATAAATAGGTTCATTTTAAGCTTACTGTGATCGACAAAAAATATTGCCTACCTACCTATGTTAACGATTCCAGATGTCGGGTCAATATACCCCCGCCTTTTTAAAAATCCAACGATATAGAAACATCTAGACGTGCCATGCTTTCGTGTTTAGCAATGCTTCCAAAAGCTACAATAACAGAAATACGTTCGTTTGTTTGTAACAAGATATATATTATTTTGCTATTAAGTACTTATATTAGGATTAATTTTAAACCTACACAAGGCTATTTTTTTTTTCATTGTTTTGATCAGCAATGATGATATTTTGTTAAAATTTATGTGTACTTCCACTATACCTACCCCGGCCGGATATCCTCCAAGACACTACCGACAAAAGCGCCTCTTTTTCTCATTTTTATTTATTCACAACTTTACCATGTTACTCTTAACTTCTTTCTACGTCAATTAAAAAAATACTTAGGGCAAGCGCAGATTTTTTAATTGCCATATAAGTGGTGTCTTCCTGTTATTTTGAAATTAGAACAGAAGGACCCAATTTTAAGCGAAAGAGTTAATATTATGTTTCTGCTAATCCTGAGTGAAGACGAAAAATAAATAATAACCCCTAATGTAAAATTGGGCTATATTACGAAACTCCATACAAATCTGTAAATTAGATGAAATGAAAGACAGATGACAGGTTGATGAAATGTCATGTTACGAATTCAATTTAGATATGAAACATCTATGAAGCTGCAAATGTGACGAAATTAACTCCCATGTTGAAACTTTTCAGAGGAATTGCTTATCGATGATATCTATCTAAGATAAATGGGACCTTACGAGAAATCTAGAAATAAAATTCAGCATTACAGACACCGAGAGTCAGAACCAATTCTAGAAGTTTCGATCTCTACGAAAAGTCCCTTTCTAAATTATGTTATTCATTTAACGGCATCACCCTGTAGCAGATGTGAAATTATTTGACCTTTTTACTCAATAATTCTTCTTAACTATAGACTTGTAGCTGTGCCCTGCAGCTTCACTCTCATACCTGGGCTAAAATTACTTTATGCTCATTTTAAGAGTTATTTTGTAGACTACCAAGGGAACTGGCGCTCAAAACCACATGGCGGAATCTGATGGTGCTTGGCGACAGATTTTCAACTTAAGAGTAGTAGCGAGACATTACAAATTACCCTACGACCGTGCTATCTATGACCCTATTGTAGATTATTAAAAATTAAAATGTGTGGCTTTTTGTATGACTTCCGCCTCGCGGTCCCAGTTCAAAAAGTATAACCTATATTGCTCTCCAGCCCATACCCTATATCTATGCTAAAAAACATAAATAAATATCCTGGGACATTCTTCACACACGGTTATCTGATCCCAAACTAAGCAGAGCTTATACTATGGAAACCAGATAACTGATATACTACATATACTACTTTTTTTTCTGTAAATACATACTTATATAGATAATTACACCCAGACTCAGGACAAACAGACATGTTCATGCACACAAATGTTTGTCCTGGATGGGAATCGAACCTACGACCTGCGGCGCGATAGGTAGTGTCTTAACCAACTGCGCCAACTGGCCTGTCAAACATGTCGATCCGTTGTTTCATTGTTGAAAGGACGAACTACCAAACAAGTTTTCACATTTATAATATTAAGTAAGGATTTGTAAAACATGCGTGAAGCTAAAGATATTGCAAAATTTAGTTTATTGTTGCAATAATAATACCCTTATTTCATAATAATAATAAATATGAAGATATAACCTAATAACTAGGTATATGCTGACTTCGAAAGCGCAAAGATTAGCAGAATGTTTTTTTGCAACTAAATAATATTTTTTAGGGTTCTCTGTACCAAACCACTGTAAATCGATATTTGGAATGATTAAAAAATGGATACGAGTGACTTTTTAACACACACAGACACATAGACACAGGGGTGAATTTCATAAGAACAGCTAAACGGAAGCTCCAGGCCGTTCATTACGAGAACTACCTCCATAGGCAACTGTACCTAAAATATCTATAAGAGTACCTACAACGTAAACCAGAAATGCGTTGGTATTTAAGGATCATGATATTTTTTATAAAGAATTATAGGTATAAATACATTATATATAAGGACTCAAGGTTCATTTATTCAATCAAGGTTTATTTTTTCGGAAATATTGTTTCTAAGTGAGATATTGGTGCCGATTCTGTTGTTTACGAACTAAATAAATTTAATCTCACTATATCTCTTTCTAATAGTAAGTATAAGAAAGGGATGCAAGATATTTTAGTCCTGTCAGTTTAGTCCGATCCCGATCACACATTTCAACGTGAATTTAAGCGCGATCTTTATTGGTCACGACCATTTACCCGTACATTACGACAGTATGGATTAAACTGACAGCATTAAAAATGTTCTATCTTTTTTCAATAAGGTTAAAATTAAAGAGAGGTGATTTGTCTAATATTAGTTAAGTTCGTAAACAACAGAATCGGCACCATTATTACGTACTACAGACGATTGGCCGCACAGATTTCTGGAATCCGCGCACACTGAGCGAGCTCGATACTTTTACATACGACCGTGGAGTCTTAGTAATAGGGTCCCGTATTTCCCGTTTGGGTACGGAACCCTAAAAAATACATGCAAAATTCAGTATAGTCTAATTTTGATGGGCATTTGCGCATATATCTATCAGATACAGAACTTAACCCATGCATTTCTGATACACGATGAAGGTATAAATGTAGGTATGCAAATAAATAATATTAATAAATAAATAAATATTATAATAAAAGTACCTATATGGTAGTTATTTATAGGTATCAAAGTACCTTTGTGTTGTCTGGTGTCACTATCTTGACCATTGCTAACCTCTGACCACGCAATTTGATAAAAGTGTTTGCTCTATAAGAATATACAGGCTGTTCCACTACATAATTTAATATTAAAATGATAAAATAAAAATGTGAGACTGTGTTAGCACTGGTTAGTGTAACAAACATCCAGACAAGCAACACGAATTCTTATTACTAGGCCTATTACACAAGTAGGATACGATATATGGTTATTTTTGATTCACCTGCAGTTACTCAAAATGTATGAAAAGTTCGTATTCTTTTTCGTTATTTCAAAGTTGGTACTAGAGTAAAAGATCACATTGATTATACTCCTACTTCTACCCATTAAAGCAATGGCGACCACGAACTGGAAGACGCAGCATGGGCAGGCCTTCCACACTGGATTGTTGTTCTTGTGAGGGAAACCTCTGGATGCGGGCCTTTGTCCAAGAGTGGACGTCTTTCGGCTGACATGATGATGATGATTAAAAAGCAATGCCGGTAATTCAAAATTAATGATAATATTCTACGCGCGACAAGACCCGATACATTACTTTAATAAACATGAATTGTGTGCGCGAGAGTTTAAAAAGTATTAAAATAAAATCCGGTGTAAAAAAAGACAACCTTTATATTTATATGGTTATTCCCCCAGAATAAAGGCAATATTATTATGACATGATGTATCGTACGGGAGCCCGGTAGTGCCGGCGCTAAGTTACATCAAGAATCTAAGGTGAAGATAGCTCAGTGGTAGCAGCAAGTAGTAGGTAAATCGAATACGATGAGTTTATGATATCGCTGAAGGGAAATAATAATATCGTGATGAAACCATAGCACGGTAATTAAATAATTGAGACTAGCTCACTTTGAAAATCTATCGTTACCAGCTGCATTTGCTAGCAAGGTAATTTTAGACTTAGTTATGTACACTAACTTGTAACTACCACGAGCGGCCACATCTTCACGGTGAGAGCGTGGTCAAACACAATGCTTAACATAACATGATTTATATTAAAATTTACTACATTATTAGTAAAAATAACGACGATAATGAGTACCTACTATCGGAAGCCACCATTTTATTTATATACGAAAGCATTCGGTGAGGTTTCAGTTCAAAACATAGTTGATTTAATAAATAATAGTAATTATTTTCAAGATGACACTTTTATGTGAATAGTGAGACGTTTTTTTTCTTTTTCTATGTAGAGTACCTACGCTAATAAAAAAGATTCATAATGAAACATTTTAGTTATAATGTTAATCAAATTGCTAGGTTGTAGTAGTCACACTACTACAACTTGACTATTATTAACAAAAATGTTCGCTTCACAATAATTATACCTTATAAAAACCAATGATGACTGTACTATTCGCTCAAGTTTCTTCGTGCGTGAAGGTATATAGAAAAGGTCAATAATGTTGCACAATAATTTGTTTTACATATTTATGTTTGGTAAGTAAACCATTCTAATATTTTATTTTGATATTATTTTAAACAAGGCTCGAGATTAACACATTATCGTCATGGTATCACATCAATCCAATGCTACTCTTGTATCCCTATTCTTGTGCCTTGACACTCTGTCTTGTGCAAGAATTTCATCCTAAGTTAACCCTGTGTGTAAGTTTCTAATGTCGCCGCAAATCATACGATGATCACGTCAGGGTCACCAAAATGGTTGTGCAAGGTGGATAATTCCTCTATTTAAAAGGAAAGATCTTCCGTCACGGCTGAGAGCCCTCTGCGCTGCCGATTTGTCCGGTAAGGTTGCTGCAGCCATCGGAAGCTACCAACTTTAGTCCAAAAAAAACTCTTCCGCCATGAGGTCATCGTGCCTGGAGACTTCGGCAGTTATAAGTGACGTGCGATTTTAGCCGCTTGTAGGATGTCAGATTCCTCGAACCGTTATTATATTATACACATTTTACAGGACTTCTTACCCCATTGGCGACTTCTAGGCATGTCCAGTTCTATCGGAAGGACTATAAATACATAGAAGAATTTGATGCTTTCTACAAAATGCACTGGGATATGTATGGACTGTCTTGGAACTCAGCTTTCCTGACCTGTCGTGACGAAGGAGCCCAATTATTCTACCCAAAAGCGAGTGAAGAATGGACAATAGTTAAAAACCTAACTGGAACTTTGGACGTTGTGCCTAATATAACCGACATATTTATTGGGATCCATGACGAATATGGACTGGGCTCATTTATAACTGTCGATGGTTTGTTTTTAATTATTATTATTCTTGGTTACACCATATTTTATTATGCAAGCTGTTAACTAGCCAGCTGTGGTCTTAGGACTTTTCAAGGCCTACATATCCAGTCCTATGGTAATGTGTTTCAGGACACTCCACTCCATCCCCGTTATTCAATGAAGAGAACCACTTGAGAATGTCTTCAGAATCAAAAAGCTGTGTTATGATGGATATGGAGACAGGTAGCTTCAAGATAGTTTCGTGTGTGAGACCGAGTAATGAACCTGCGCCATATATTTGCAAGAAACTGGATGATGAGTCTTGTCCAACAATTGACCGTGGTGAGTATCCAGTTTAATCTAAAAACTGGATAAGGGTGAGTCGGGCTCGCGTACCGAGAGTATCGTAAAGATAATTCTAATCGAAGGACAATCACTTATAGGATTTCCTTCTGCAAATGTATTTTTTGTAATCGCAAATTTATTTTTTATGTGATGTGATACTAGCTTTCCGCCCTGCGGTTTCACCCACGATCCCTTATTTTACCCCTTGAGTTTGAATACTAAAATCCTTTCTTAACGGATGCTTACGTCAGATATCTGTATGCTAAATTTCAGCCCGATCCGTCCACTGATTTGAGCTGTACGTTGATAGACCAGTCAGTCAGTCACACTCTCCTTTTATATATTTAATTTAGATAACTATTTCGGATTTATTGCTTGTGCTGTAAGACCTTGCATATAACTTCTTTTTTAGGCTACAAATTCATGAAGGAAAATAAAAAATGCTATAAGGTAAACGAAAGGAAGAGAACATGGCAGGAGGCAATGCAGACATGTTTCATGGAAGGTGGAATATTGACTGTCATAGACAATGAAGCCGAAGCTGATATTATTAAATCATTATCACATTCGAACTATGAGAACTATTTTATAGGATTTAGAAAAATAGAACCCTATGATGATTATTTCACGGTTACAGGTAAAACGCTTTCTGATTTACTACGCCTAGTAGGTATGATTAAAATATAATCTGTCATGTCGAACCCAGGGCTTTTTCAGTCAAACGGGTTAGAAATTGGTATATAGCAGTCTTGTCAGAAAGTGAACAAGCAGGCAGACG
Organism: Tethea ocularis; assembly: GCA_963555595.1. NCBI lineage: Eukaryota > Metazoa > Arthropoda > Insecta > Lepidoptera > Drepanidae > Tethea > Tethea ocularis. The sequence continues at coordinate 2,731,351 of OY741972.1, read as the reverse complement.
GTGATGGTAAGGTTCCTTCGCCTATCGCCATTTGCAATACCAGAGGTATATCAGAGGTTGCATGCCGATGTGTTGCCGACCTGTTACAATGCATTATTTTCAGATAATGGGGCAAATTAAAATACAGCGCTTCAGTGCACACTGCCATCATTTGTTGAGTTTTTTTTTTTTAAGTAAATAGGTTGAAAAACAGGCAGATGGTCTGAGTTAGCCACCATTTGTCTGACATATTTATTTCTAATTAGTTCTTAGTTATTTTTATGTTTAAATTTGGTAATGAATGATTCTTATTTCTTTGGCATATTTTAGGTGAAGAGATTACGGGTCACTACATACGATGGCAAAACGAACCCCAAAAACAATGCGGAGCAATATATTTTTCAGACGGAACTTTGTTCACTACAACAGAAGATTGCCATGAACACATGCCGTTCATATGCGAAATGGAAGTGCAACATTAAAATTAAGTACCTATGTATGAATTGAACATTAACTGAATAAATAATCAAGTATATAGTGGTACTACGTTTTTTATCTGTTTGCTAATTACATTATTGGATGCGTCTGTTTCGAATCATCATCAGCTTATTTCTGTCCACTACTGACTATTCATACAAAATGTATAAAAGCGTATAAAAAACAATGCCACTTTTCGTTGTAATTTTATAACTCAAGAACGGCTGAACTGATAGCTTTGAACCAGGAGAAGGTAGAGGTAGGTAGGGGTAGGTAGGGGTAGGTAGGGGTAGGTAGGGGTAGGTAGGGGTAGGTAGGGGTAGGTAGGGGTAGGTAGGGGTAGGTAGGGGTAGGTAGGGTAGGTAGGTAAGTTAGGTAGGGATATGTAGGTAGGTCCCAGTTTTATTTTTGTTCTCAGGGCAGAACAACGTCTGCGGGGTCAGCTAGTTTTGTATGAAAGGGACGCGGAAGAGTCATAATATTATGTCCGTGCCCCGTCCGCGTCTTACGTCTATTCTGTGTGTCCAGCGCCTTAGGTCTCTTCCAAAGCGTGACCTTTCGTCTCCTTGCCATCTGACTTAAGTCCAGTCGAGCCACCTGTTTAAAGTCATGAGTCAGTCATTGGGCTGGGAGGCCATGTCGAGGTCTTCACATAGCGAGCTTTGGAAACTACTGATTATTATAGATATTATTATTCATCTTAAATTATTAATTGATGAAAAAGCTATAAATTTTCGTAATGATGTTTGATTTAATCCTCTAATTGTTCTACGGTCACTTTTGCCGATGAAACGATTTCTGAGAAAAATATCAGCTCATACGCTTACATCATGTATCCGACAAAAATCAAAAGGTTCTCTGGGATCAAGTTAGGTTCTTCTTCTTCTTCTTAAGGGCAACCTTTATTCAGCTCTATAAAAATCTAAAAAAACATTAAATAGATGTTTACCATACTTTAAAAATGTATTTTCCACATTTGCAATGTACGCAAACCTTTATCCAATGAAGACACCAAAACAAGCTTATATTAATAAAATAAATATATCCCATCCGAATATCCGTTTCATGCCAAAATATTTTATTTAGTGCGCCCATTCGGTAGCGTTTTGGTTATATTTTATGACGTTCGCTCAAATCCCTAATGTTATTCGATGGTTTTCAATTTCCCGACAACGATATAGGCTTCGCGTGACTGTTTCGTATTTTGTGTGGTTCTGGTAAATATTTTTATTAGTAAACATGTCATTTCATATTACAATCTTTATTCCAAATAATCTTCAATTACTATATGGTACTTTTCATAGTATTAAATTATTACCTACCTTTTTCGCCATAATTCTTGCATTTGTCGCAGTGGTACATTCTAATTTACTATGGCATAACGAGTTATGCATAACATTAAATGATGTAATATTAATTTTATCTACTCTCATATCGTAATGTGCTAATTATGAAATCAAAACCAGTACTTTAATGACCCACTTTATGTACACCCGTGTATAATGATTCATTATAGTACAGTTTTGTTCCCAAAATAATGCTATAAAATAACTTTTATTCTATTAAAAATCTGTACACTTTGGGCCAAAAATGTCACAAAAATAGCATTTTTTTTTAAAGTTCATAGAAAAATACTATCGATTTTTCTAATTTTTTTAATTACATTATTTATATGAGTTTAGATAAAGTACTGTATGATACTGCACATAATTAGGTATTAAAAACTCGTGTGATACTATTAAGAACCTCGCCTACGGCTCGGTACTTAAACTCACACTCGTATTTAATAACCCCTATTATGCAACAGTATCATACACTATTATTATATACCTAAACAAACAGTAAGTATTTGGCATACTGTACATGCATGCGTAATTATTATTAGATATGCGTAAAAATTATGCCACACTAAATTATGACATTATATTTTATGCGTATCGATAGAGAACCTAATCTGTGTTTTTTTTAATATACTTTCCATTAATCCTTTAGAATAAATCATCTGAATGACATCTAACAAGTCCTTATAATTTTGTTATATTAACGTCAATGTTATAGTTTGTTTCATTCATGTTTTTAAAATTGATGGATAAAATCTCAATTAGGTAAGGAATGCCAAGGAAGCAAAGAAATTAAAGTATAAGGAAGTAACTTGAAAAATGTCAATAGGCTATTTGACAGCATGAAAAATAAAATAACAAACGCTAACCAGTGTAGTACCTATCCATCTAAAAGCATGCGAAAATATCAGATATGATATGATATAATGTAGGTACATTTTTAATTCCCTACTAATTGAAACAATAAAAAGTGTAGCTCAGGTTGTAGTCGCTAAATTATTAATATTTAATTAAATTATTAAATTAAGCGTTAAAAATAATACCTACCTAATCGCGCGCTTCATTATTCGCTTTTTATTTTATTTTCCCTGAATTTCCATCTAAATCTATTTTTTAATATTCTCCCAGTGTTTTATAAGGCCTCCCCGGGTTAATTGAATGAAGGGAACGCTTTACCAAGATAATTTAATTAACTACAAAAAGTTCAGTCAAAATTAACTTCTATTATGTAAGTATATAGGACTTAATTAGTCTAATTTAGGTTCTATAAGCGGCTGTAGGTAATCAATTTGGAAATATAAATGTTGGATTTGTAAAAAAAAATGCTTCTTCAGTGATTCGTTTTATCTACTAAGGTCATGATTTAAAAAGTGTATTACAGTGATCCCAGCGAAGAAAAACATAATTAATCAGGAAATCTTATCACAATGAGTGGAAGGATGTTTTACAGTAGGTACGTACCTCATACGTAACCTAGTACCTACCTGACTAGCATACAAAGCATCGAACATAATTTTTAATTAGGTACCTACACAAGAAATAAAACTGAAGTGACTCGTCACATGAGTAATTAAACAGTGTGCCCAGTCTAATAATAATTTCAACTTAGATTTTTGACAGTCGACAAGCAAAATAGGCCATCTATTTTTCATTACAAAAACTTTAATCTCGAGTGTGAACCAGAGAATAAACATTATCTATGTAGTTCTCAACATAACGGACAGATGGCAGGCAAATAATATTTTAGTTAGCGCCGTCTATAATAACTAAAATACAACGCATTGTTCGTGATGTGCTTTTCTAAAAACTAGCTAGATGGCACTAGGTACTAGTTTTTTCATATCAAAATCGTGGTTCATGTGTTACTGGATGATATATTGTAAAATACGTAAGCTTGCGAAAGATTGTGAGTGAACACACTACAAGATTTAAGAAATAACTGTTAATAAATATGGCGAGATCCATAGTAAGTAATTTGTTAGTTTCAACAAACATGCACTATGATGGAGCATGAATGAATTCAAAAATTATTTTGCCGGTAAATTGTAACCTTAGTACCTAATTATCTTAATGCTCGAAAACTCAAATATCTAATTTAACCATAGTCACACAAAAAATATTAATATACCTAACTATTTATTTCAACTTAAATTTTATTATTCGTTCACAATCTTCCCCCAAAATTATTTCAAACTGACTTTTAATTAACCGGTAGCATTAGGTATTTCTAGTAATACAAAAATGAAAGGACATAATATTTTTTAAATAATGTATTAGGTCAAATAATGCAACATGTATGTAATTCTTAAATCTATTTATTTATTTTAATGACTGTGAGATACTGACTTACAATTACTTCTAAGGTACTGAGATATATTTATTGACTTAATAAAAACTTAAACTAAAGCACAATACAAGTGAAACAAGCAGTGAAGTGCGAGCAACATTTCTATGTGCGTTATTAACATTATATTTAGGTGTATCTTTGATATCTTCTTGAATACTTCTGTGAGCTTTTATTTTGTCAGGTTTAGCTTCATCAGAGGCCATGTCATGATCATCGTACATATTCTTACGTTCAATTGGCTTAGCTGAAACTGTCGCCAATCGCGTAGTAGTAAACGATTCTTTTTCTCCAGTCACTGTCTTTGTCAAGACATCGTTTTTCACTTCTCCAGTTTCATGTGTCTTACCCGTTGTCTCTTCAAGCGAGAGATCTAGTAAGCCACGATTAGAAATTGTAAATTTAACATACTGTGTAGTAGATATTGCTTTGGTGGTTGTCACTTCAATAGTTTTGGCAATTGCTGATTCTTGTATTTTTTTTAAAACTGGTATAGCACGCTGTTCTGCACTCGAACAATTCAGTAAATCCCTTACATCTATATAAAACAACTTTCCATTAAGTTGTGTATCATCGTAATACTCGTAATCGGTATTTTGTGCTTGAGTTTCTTCTGCTTCCAACACTTGATTACCGGTTTTATCAGTTTCTTCTAACTTTGACCAGGCTTCTCTCAAATCGGCATCAGGATAGCATTTCAAGTTTTCTATGGCTATTTTTAAATGTTGATTGAGCGTCTTGTTTATCAATGTCATAAACCAATCCAAGCGGCAGTCACAGGGGAAGTTGTTTTCTGAAAAATAGAGAAGCACATCATATTTATTTGTTCATTGTACCAATACAATACTTAAACTTAAATTTCAAGACCATCTTGAAATTTAAGTTCAAGCCAAATTGGTTGGATAATTCTAGAATTTTCCTTCATGCACCAGAGAGATTATTTCATCATAATTATGGTCAATTTAATTTGAGGTATATATCGTTGAATAAGCATAAAAAATATTACTTATGAATTGTCAGGTTTTTAATTAAACAGAACAGATATTTTGCGTGAGATACTTTTATGTATACCAATCTCATGCCCCAAAAACTGTAGGTACTGTAGGTAACTGCAGGTAGGTACTTAGTACAAAATATATAAGTACAGCGCAAAATAACTGTAAATTAAGGACTGAAATTATTGTAAGACTCTTATATCTTAGGGGATTATCTATTTCATTCTAATAAATAAAACTTTTAAATTAACGATGTATATCTAGAATATTATGGTTTTATTATGCTCACCTTCTACATCCAGACTACTTGTGTTTCTGTAGAAATTACTTAAGATTGGACTCATCACTTCATTTTTCAGTTCACGAATTTGGTTTCCTCTCAGACTCAATGAAGTTAGGGCTCCCAGACCTTCGAAAACCCTAACGTTATCGATGTCCACTAACTTGTTACGAGATAGAGACAACGAAACTAATTTAATAAGACCTTTAAACGCTCTGTCATCGAGCATTTGAATTTTGTTCTCATCTAAATTAAGTGTTCGAAGTTCCGTTAGTGGAAGAAACGTGTTGTCACCAATTACTTCTAAGCTGTTACCACTCAAGTCCAACTTATGTAGTTTTTTAAGCCCAGAGAACGTTTCGCTGTTCAAGCTAAACAACTTGTTCCTGTCGATTTCCAACTCTCTCAAATTAGTAAGATGAACAAATGCTCCATCGTGTATTGTAGTTATTTTATTGCCTGTCAAGAATAGCTTTTCCAAAGATGGCAGATCTATAAAAACGTTTCTATTAATCTCAACAATCTCGTTTTTATCTAAAGTAATAGTTTTTACAGCTCTATGGTGTGCAAAAGCGTGTGTTGCTAACGTTTTGATCTGATTATCTCTTAATGCTATTTCTTCGACTAAACTCATATTTGCGAATGCAAAAGCTTCAATCTTTTCAATGTTACCATATTTGATTTCCAATTTGAGTAAAGCACTAGTTTGTGTAAAAGCTTTTGTAGGAATGTATTTAAGAATTACTCCTCTTGTATTTGTGAGGGTCAGTTTGTTTGCATTTTTGAGCACTTCGAACTTATTCCATATATCATCATCGGCGGGAACATCATCGCTTAATAAGTTGCAATCAGCGGTTTTGACTAGTTTCGAGTCATGGCTGTCTTTGACGCAGTAGCAAGTAACTTTGTTGGTGGTGTTATATGCTGAATCGCATATACTGTCACTCGAAGATTCTTCTTGCAATTGTTGATTTAATTTTGCTTCCACGAAGATTGCCGTGAGCAATGTTATGGTGATTATCCTCCAAATCGCCATATCTTTGGTTTTCGTTGCCTGTAACAAATAAACAGATATTTAAACTTCTTTTTTTTTACTATTTATAGGCTTGTGTTTGACCACAATCTCACCGTGGTCAGTGATGATGTGATGACCGATTGTGGTAAGCACATAAAGCCGAAAGGGAACTGGCTCTCAAGTACAGCTGTCGGAACACACCGAAAGGTGCTTGGCGACAGATTTTCAATTTGAGGGTGGTAGCCAGCCAGGCGGGTACTAAAAAGTATCCTACCACCGTGCTATGGTTTCCTCACGATGTTTTCCTTCACCGAAAGCTCAAGTTCATAGTAGGATTAGAACCCGTGACCTTCGTCTCGGCATTCGACGTCACATACCACTGAGCTATTGTAATTATCGTTTTTCTCGATTTCTTATCTGCTCAGCTCATAGTATAAATAGTAAGAGAGTTACTTTTGCATCAAATAAGAGATTTATTTAGTGGAAGATCATATATAACTTCCTATGGGACGTGAATAAAACAATGGTCGTTCAAATATTAATATTTGTACCGTGTAATAACATCTGATAAGTCATGTTAATGTCTGTTTAACTGGACTAAGTAAATAATTTAGAATATAACAAAGTTAAGATGGCGTCACCGCGTTTTATGAAGAACTTAATGAAGAAATTAATATTATTTTTTAACAATAATTGAAAAAATCCAATACGATTTCATCACTGTATCTTACCGATCGCACAGTCAGAGTTCAGTTAAGATATTAGATAAGAGTTAGATTAGTTTTATTATCAACTAGCTGTCCCAGGCGGCTTCAGTCGCGTTCCGGGATAAAAACCTATAACCTTCGGGGATAATGTAGATTCCTATTAGTGAAATAATTTTTCGAATCGGACCAGTAACTCCGGAGATTAGCGCGTTCAAACAAACAAACTCTTCAGCTTTATTATTAGTATAGATATAACTTCTAAATGTCCCTAAATATACCTGATTCTTCAATTTGAACTCAAAATATTAATAAATGCTACTCTACAAATATTGACAGATGCAAACAGTAGCAAACGAAATGCCTTATATCTTCAGAGAGACAAACTTTATACCACATGGCATCGCAACATAATCACAGAGAAGAGAAGTGATCGCAAAATGGCAAAACAGCGTTATATTAACTTCTTGTTTTTCTTATTAATGCAATCAAGTTTGTTTTAATTGCACCGGTGATCTTGATTATCAGTAATGCTTTATCTATGACGGGAGTTCATTGGACTAGTTTGCTCATGGATCAATCTTGTTAGGCAAACATCAACTGCATAACCCATCACGCGTTAATTTTGACTTTAATGAAGCCATTAAAATTTTCAATTCGACGAATTTGAAATAGGTAGGAATATCCTTTATCGACTTATAACTTTGAACAAGTGTATTCCGAACCGGTAGTAGAGTATATTGTAAATCTGTAATTGTTGACGTTCATAAGTGCCATACTAGGGCCTAAACTGAATAAATGAGAAAATTGTAGTAGGTTGTAATGTATCGACACCATCAATACCATGATGGCGAGAAAATCTGACGTGGAATAACTGTTTCGAGCAAGTGTTACCTATATCGAAGGCTATGATTGTGATTTATGAAAAACAACACCTTATTTATATTATTTCTATATAATATTTACAAATAAAATTATTATTTTCACAATTCTAATTACTTGTAACTTGGAGATGGAAGCTTTACCAAGGGGAAAACTTATCTGAATAATAATTTCCGTTAATAAGACGTTAAGTAAGTGCCTTAAATCTGTGCTTAACATTTAAATACAGGTGCTTACGGTGTAAGGTCGAGCCTGTTCCATTTTTCATCAGGGATTTACTTCAAGCCAGCACTTTGTTGAAAGTAGAAGTAAAAAAAATAGAAAATCGATTCTATTTAATACTCGTTTTGTGAGAATAAGGGATTAAGGTGAGGAAATTATTTACTTAGTAACCTCGTAAGTCTCGTAGGGCCTAAAATGAAGTTGACTTTGGCCATTTTATTCCAAACTAAGCAAAGTTTATACTATGGTTTCCAGATTTTTATAGCTCAATGATAGTGACGGCGAATGCCATGACGAAGGTCGTGACTTTCGAATCCTCTTTTTTATAAAGACGTTGTTTAGTATAAAATAGAAAAAAAAAAGTTTAATATTGTTTTCCTTGGGAATTAAAGTATCTTTGACGTTTTATGCTTTGATGTAGCGAGCGTAATGTAAATATTATTCGATCAATATTTTGGTCACATATTATAGTTTATTTTATGTAGGTATTAAAATTGATTTTATAGTAGTTGCAGTAAATCCGATAAAAACAATACCTATGATAAAAGTGTATAAAAGTAGCACGTAGTACTACTAACGTCCATTTGAATCCTACGTATCGGTAAGTGCCCACAAATTTTATTCCATATTTTATTAATTACTCTGTCTCCTGCTTCATCAGCTTTCCTGGGTTAAAAAATAGCCTACCTACCAGTGGCGAAGGGTCCATACAAGCCGATTCCCATCGGCTTACCTTTTAGAAATCCCAGTCCCACATTTTCATCATTTCAAAGCAACTTTTATCATGCTTAAAATACACTGTAATTATAAAATTACACGTGTTTTTGACCGACTTACCCTTGCCATAATTTCACCCCTCGCCACTGCTACCTACTATAGGTTATTCAAGATCTATCTATTTGCTATTCATCAGGGTATATTTTATTTTATACCAGCAGTTCGTACCCAGGGTCGCCCAGATGATTTTTATTGTAATTTTCATATAAAAATACCATCCCAATTTCCAACTTTCCTGGATGATTTTCCAAAAAAATTCTCTTAACAATTACGAAACTTAACAAAATGAAAATCATCTAAATCGGTCGAGCCGATCCACCTTACATACATTCGGCAATAGATTTTTATTTGTATACTCAAAGATATCAAACGCTTAGGTCCTAGGTAACTACTCACAGGAATACAAAGTTAACTGATTGGGGTATTCTACAAGGTGAAGGTAAGTAAACTACTTCCCCAGTCAAGCTGTTAGCGAAAAAAACCTCCTTTAAAACTCTCTTCTTGGAATTGGAACCTATTGGTATCCTATTTCAAGATTAGTTAAATTTTTCAGTCAGCACCAAAGGAGTAATGTAATTGCTTGTCCATTTCCCAAGGCCATAGAACCCTGCCGTATGCTGACGACGTAGGGGTACTTGTTGTCGACGTCGTCTACGCCGAAACGCACGCGGAGCTGGTCACGCTGGAGCCCGCGACTGTGGCTTCGCTGCGTCGGCGCACGCGGCTTCATCACTAGCAGTACCAACTGCAAAACGATGATAACCAACATCACGAAACTCTTCATTTAGCTTGCCGAGTTGATGGAAATAAATATATGATTGAGCTATTGTTTGAGTACAGATTTTTTTTGAGTTTCTCAGCGAGATCGTATCAGAAATGATGAGATCCGCAGGTGAAACAAAGTAACCGACATAGCCCAAAGAATTGTCAAACTGAAATGGCAGTGGACGGGGCACATCGCTCGTAGAGCCGACGGCCGCTGGGGCAAAAAGGTTATCGAGTGGCGACTACGAACCGGAAGACGCACCGTGGGCAGGCCCCCCACAAGGTGGACTGACGATCTTGTGAGGGTCGAGGGAAACCGGTGGATGCGGGTAGCGTAAGACTGACCATCGTGGAGATCCTTGGCCTTTGGAGATCTTTCGGCTGACATGATCTTTTAAGTAGGTACTTTACAGCGCTCTAACTAGATACCGTCTGCGCCGGTGCAGGTACTAATAAGATACGGCAATAAATAGTACGCTAAATTGAGACGGTCCTCGCCGTAGAGGACGATATTGTAATAGGTTTTGTGTAGTTTAACAAGTTTCATCAGCTTCGATCTGAGTTTAATCGGGTCGACAGGCTCGCAGAGGGCTTGCCTTGGTCTAAGGATACGGGAAAATCGATATACTCGAGTTAATATCACTGTGTTGCATAAAACGTGAGACGAACTGAGAGATATTATACGTTCCCGCATTCAAAAACTATTAGGAACGTACAGTCCCTACGTCAGCTCTGTGATATTAGGTTATTCTTAGGTCTCTACCTATATACCAATGGTAGAGTGGTAGGCTAGTTGAAGCAAATTACCTAGATAAGCATATTTTTTATGGATTTCGTAATATTGTTTGGATTTTACTTCGCTGTGCTTTATTGCAAACTTAAGTACCTACTTAAAATAATGTTAGGTACATAAACGATTATTTTAATGGTCATAACAGACGCCTCTATTTCTTTTAGATTAACACAAAACGACAAAATAAACAGCACGTGTGTGACCGAAATGGTCGAATGACAAAATATATTTTCTAGATTAAATAGCCTACGACTCTCGTACAGTGACCATTACCTACATCTGTGTCCTGTAACATGGAGTTAAATTATGATTGCTTAATTTATTTATAATACGGTAAGGTTATGAAGTAGTAAAATAAAACGTTTATACTTGAACAGTGCTTTTTTAAAAAAAAACTAGCTGTTTTCCGCGGTTTTACCCGTCTCTTGGATGAAAATTAGCCTAATATGTAGAACTAGGGGATTATGTAGCTTTATAGTGGTGAAAGAATTTTCAAAATTCTATCGGTCCTCTTTTTTACCGAATTTTATTTTAGCGTATAAAACAGTCTGATGTGTGGTTGAAAAATATAGAAACAGATTGTAAAGTAACATAAAAAAATGTAATCTTAAATAAATAAAATAAACAAAAAACTTTTCCTTTTGGCTGTGCCGTAGTCGAGTGTAGTCTATGTCCCATGGACAATAATAACGATTCCATAGTATAGGCGCTACGATAGAATATATGTAAATACACACATAGATAGCTAAACATTACCCTTCCCGGAATAGGTAAAAATAAAAACAGAATAATCGAGGTGACCATTTTCACCATAAAGAATCGAATCACGTGAAAGCATTGAGGATGATTCACAAAAATAACAAAACCACTTTTTCGTCTGAGAATTTAGGTTACCCAAACATTTGCTACTTTTGACTCATGATCTTTGAGTGAGCAGTTACAGTGATTGATACTTGCTGAGAACAAGCACTCTCGCTCGAACTAACTCGTATATGAAGGCAGATATGTAATTTCATTATACTTTAGAAGTGGTATAATTGCCTTGACCTTGATATGCGTTGAAATCATTAGGTACCTAATCAAAAATAGGGACATTTATGTATTTTGATACTTCGCCTAAGTCAACACTAGTGACCTGCTGTTGACCTAGCATCATGAAATTTGACGAGAAGCAAGCAAGTTTCACAGCACAAATAAAGGAATAAATAATGTGAACCGTAATCTGATAATTTGTAGTTAAATTACACAGATATTTATTTTTCCAAATACAATTTTCCTCGGTGTGCGAATAAAAATGTCAACTAGCACTTAGACTCAAATAAAGCTTCTTTCCATAGTATAAAATGAACTCGCTTTCGCTGTCTGTTCGCTTAGATCTTTTAATGCAGTTTTTAATGCATCGGAATTTAATGCAGTTTAGCAATAGATAGAGTGATTTAAGAGGAAGGTTTATATCTATAATACCATGCCAATAGTAAAGAAAAGCCGAGAAATTTTAAGATTTCTAGGTACACCCGTGCGAAGCTGGGGCGGGTCGCTGTTGGAAATAAATCTTCGTGGTTTTTGAGCTCCTTAATATCTAATTTTATATGTATATCAATTATATTGAAACGATAAATAAATAAAAAAAAAGAATCTTCAATGTCATAAAACTATTTAGAATAGAAAAGATTTATTCAGCTCAAAACATAAATTGCTTAAAACAAAGTACCACTAAGGAACTGAATTTAGATTTCTATGTTCGTATGTATGGTTGGTACATACATAGATATGATAATAAATGTGGAAACGGAACGCGGGCGAAGGGTTAAAACGGGTTAACAAGGCACATCTCACTTGTCAGATTTCCGTTGAAAAGTTTGTAGAGGACCAGCGAGGGATGTTTTAGTCCATAGACCACTTTAAGTTAGGTACATATTGTGGGACTGTCAAGTGCAGGGTTTGGGCATTGAACTGATTTTAATATATTATGCTCTTTTGAGAGTTCTGTTATTCGAATATAATCTTTTGAACTAGATAAGTATTTTTTTTTGTTAGAACGTTGACAAGCAGGCAGGCGGTCCACCTGACGGTAAGTGGTTACCGTCGCCTATCGCCATTTGCACTACCAGAGGTATTGCCAATGTGTTGCCGACCTGTTACAATGCCACGAATGCAACTGGCTGTCATGTGCAATTGCCGGAACACTCCGTAGGTGCTTGGCGATAGATTTTCAACATTTCAAATGTGTACCGAAAGACCTTATATTTTACAAGTTTGTGCCCGTAGAATATGACTGTTTGTATAGACCTAGACCTTTTTATGTTTAAAATAATAAATGTTTTAAACCAAACAAGGAAATCAGAAGGTGAACCCAGTTCATTTTAGAACACCGTCAAAAATGTGATTTTAATATACATATTCTAAACTGGTACCGGACAGATTTGGAGCGTCTTGTGTAAACAATTCTTTTTATAGGTTCATCATGAATAGGTAGAGTGAAATAAAGCTGTCCGACCACTGCATGTTATTAGAATAATAAATATTACTTTGTTTTTATTTTTATTACTTACTAGCTGTCCCGCGGTTTCGCACGCATTCCCGAAGTAAAAAGTAGCCTATTATATATTATTCCAGGCTATGTTTAATCAAAAACCCTTCGGAAGTTCTTGCGTGAAAGAGTAACAAACATCCTCACATCCTAAAAAAAATCCAAGATGATATTTCGACAAGTTTTTCACAGTTGCGTAGTAACTAAAAACCATTGTGTATATAACAATGTTACTTGTTCACACTTCCAAAAGTAACCGTCATGACAAGGCCGTTGCAGTGATCGAAGACCTTTAGATTATTATGCATCCTGAAGTGTGGGTGGACGGACGTTTGGTTTCCAATAACGAAACGATAAAACAAAATGAACTATAATAAATCAGTTTTATATAGATATTGTGTCGTCTGTAATCTAAAAGGATATTCATTTGCGCTTTATAATATGGTGGTAGGATATTTAGTACCCATCTTGCTGGTTACCAACCTTAATTAGTTAAAAGAGTTAAAACCTGTCACCAAGCACCTACTGGTGCGTTCCAACAGCTGCACTTGAGAGCCAGTAGTACCTACCCTTCTAGGCTTACACAAGAAAAAATATTCAATAATGAAAAACTTAAAAAACTTAAAAAAAAATCTAATTCAATATTGTTTTTACTAAGCAAAGTACTGTAAGTACTTACATTCTTCCTTTTTAATACTTCATCGAGTTTAAAAAAAGTAATGAATATTAAAAAAAAAACTGATGAATTTTCAATAAGGAACGTCTCCTGCCATCCACACAGATGGGCAGCGGGATATTGATTAAATTAAAAAGTTTTTTGGGACGGTCGACGTTCAGAGGCATCGAAACGTTAAACACTTCAATAATTTCGATAGGAATAAAATTAATTTTGTACATCCTTGAAGCATTTCAGATCACTTCAGCTTTCAGAATTTTAGGGCTAATCGTTACTTATATAAATTTATACATAATGGAAGAAAAATGTAGGTATGATTAAAAAACGTATGTATAATGTAGCACGTTTTTTTCCAATGTTTTCTTTACTTTCGCTTTGATAGTATAATTCATTATTTTAGTCAATAGTTCAGTAATAATAATATTGGTAGTCAAACTGGTCCTGTTATCATCAGTAAAATTACTTTTTTACTTTTGAGTCGTTAGTTCATACCATACCGTAATATAACGCTCCCATTTCGGTAAGTTTCTTGTAGGTATTTAATTAAAATGCAGGTCTTTCTAGAAGTTAATCAAAGTTTCTTCAAGTCGATAAAAATTGGACACGCGTGCTCGACATCATCCGGTGTCGAAGAATGACTATTGTTAAATTTGAGAGCGACTTCAGTTCATAGAGATACCTCTAAAAACCTGGGATTTTATCAAAATTTCAATACAATTGAATATGGTCGAAAACTGCTTATGTCAAGACTTAATGTAGAGTCTAAAATATTTTCATAATATTTTTTTTATAGGCAATTACTAATGGTGTGGCGACCTCGAACCGGAAGACACAGCGTGGCCAGGCCCCCCACAAGGTGGACTGACGATCTTGTGAGGGTCGCGGGAAACCGCTGGATGCGGGTAGCGCAAGACCGGCCATCGTGGAGATCCTTGGGGGAGGCCTTTGTCCAGCAGTGGACGTCTTTCGGCTGACATGATGATGATAATGATGATGAAATACTAATATTTTATATAGGTCTTAAATTCTGATAAAATTTAATTCTTTGCTTTCCTTGAAAAATTTTTTTGCAATTGAAGCACTTAAAAACACATGTTTAAATCTATAAAACATCACTACCACGAAAATGCAACGCAGCGCAATCGGATGAGCACCTTCTTTGGTTAGATTATTATGTGATCGAAAGGGTCTAATTAATTAGTTTTTAGGGACTCCGATTACAGTCAACAGATCAACAGCGCGGGGCGGAAACTACCAGTAGGTATAATCAATTTTCATTCGGCTATTTTTATCTACATTATCTCTTTTATTTCTGTATCTATTCATAACCAACTTCAAAAATAGGAGGAGGAGGACTTATCAATTCGGTTGTATACGTTTTTTTATGTTTGTTCAAGAATAACTTTCTTGTTGCGTTGGTTTTAGTATAGCTCCAAGGTCCCATTTTAATTTTATTGTCTTTGAAGGAGATTTTACTTCTTTTGTTAAAAGTTCATTATATCTACATTACTACTGCTTATAAATCATAAGGGTCGGTTGTTCGTACTTTTATTTAAAGTTATAGTCAACGTTAACTATAACCATTACCATGCTTTGACCGTAGGGTTAACTTTGACGATGACCGATCTCCCTCGGTCGGTTATGGTTACGGTTAAAATTTTAGTTAAAGTGATACGAGCAACCCAGTTTTCTTTCTTTCAACGGTTAAAGTTAATTATAACCGTAACCTAACTATGACCGCGCTTTATGCAACCGACCCTAAATAAAACATACTCCATACATAGTTACCTATATTAGGTAGATAGGTATTAATAACGTAACATCTCTTATGTCTGATGTCTATGGTTAATTAGATTTGCTTGTCAATTAAACAACATAGATTGACGGGAATCCAAACACGTCAGAACATCCTGGGACATATTATCTGTACGTGTGTGTGTATGCTCGCTATGTGTGTGTATTTAATAAGGATTATTTCATTGATTCAGAGTGAATGGATTGATAGTTAGGTGTTGATTACTGCTGAGAATGGAACTCAATGCATTTGGAATTAGAATTCGTATGTACGTTAAAATCATACAAGCCAGTTGGCGCAGTTGGATAAGACACCACCTATCACGCAGCTGGTCATGGGTTCGATTCGATTCCCTTTCAGACAATCATTTGTGTGTATGAACTTGTCTGTTTGTCCTATGCCGGGGTGTAATTATCTATGTACAAAAGTAGTATATCAGTTATCTGGTTTCCATAGTAAGTACAAGCTCTGCTCAGTTTGGGAACAGATAACCATGTGTGAAGAATGTCCCAGGATATTTATATCATATGTTTGGTCTCAATGCAGAACAAGGGCCCTCAAAAATTATAAATAAATTAAATATAATATTAACCATGGCTCTGTATTATTAAATAATTATGCTGTATAGTATTACTCGTAGATAATCAACCTCCATAAAAATCAACCACTTAAACTCATGCTTATCAAAATGTAAAGATATTTTTCTAATAATTTTCGAATGGAACTCATAGTATTGTTGTTTTATATTATGAAGTAGGTACCTGCACCCGTTAAAGTACTGCTGGTGAATCTATATTATATAAATAAGGAAAGTGTGTCTGACTGAATGATCTATCAATGCACAGCTCAAACCACTGGTCGGATCGGACTGAAAATGAAACAGATAGTTATTATGACGTGGACATCCGCTAAAAAAGGGGAAAAATTGGGGTGAAACCGCGGGGTGGAAAAATAAAATAGATGTATGAATGTAGTACCTACTATACCTATCTGCTCACAAGTTTACGGGTATACGTTTTGGTAGACGCATGCAATTTGCAATATCGATTCGTAAGTAGCTTTTGGGGTAACTCGAATCGAATCGATTTGAATACATTTGCAAGAGAATCGACAGTTATCTACTGAATTTCAGATTGGAGCTCAGACATGAACAAAAGATTAATCTAGCCTTTTCATTAAAATTACTAGATACTACAAATTATATACGCAGGTGGGTTGTATCCTACCTTACTAGTATAAAAAATATACTAACGAATGAAATATTGTTTAAAGTGAGAAGAGAGACAGAGACATCTTTCACCTAAATAAACCTATTTTATGACTGCCTCCCTCCGTTATATTACGATCCGTAAATAAAATAAGAAACAGATTAAAATTAAAACACTGACGAAAATAATTATGTATAAAATATTATCAGAATCTAAATTAGTTAATTGTTATGCTACTATTTAATGGATATATTTGAAAGAAATTACAGAATACTGAATTAATTAAACTGAAACTGAAACTGCCTTTAGAATTAGAATAGAAAATATTTTTTATAAAACTTACCTTAGGTATTTTATGAATTCAACATTATTAAAATGATAAATAAAAGTCACATTTTAATTCTAGACTTATTTATAAACCGTTCGAGTCACGAAAAATTCCGATATTCACAAATAGTTTTCAACTTCACTAGGATATTCGAGTAACGTGTTCACAGTACGGAATGCAGATCGGAACTAAATGTTTTAGAGCAGCCCTAACAGAACTTGACAGAACTAATATGGTAATTGTATGAACATGTTGAACGTAAACAATAATAAAATGATAACACCTTGATTGTCTCGTTAAAGATAGAATAATTATTAATTTATTTATTATTTGGCACAGTATATACACACGGCCACAGATTAAGCTACACATTTTTGTTGCAAAATAGCGCCTATTACAACCGCATAAGGTGCCGCAAGAAAGGAGTGAAAGCCTATATGACGGATAGAAGGCCTGGGGGCTAATTCAAAATCAAATCAAAATCAAAAACTGAATAAATGATTATTCAGTTTAGGCCCTAATAAGGCACTTATGAACGTCAACAGTTACAGTTTTACAATAGACTCTACTACCGGTTCGGAATACACTTGAACTGAGAAGACTCCGGCAAGAAACTCAGCAAGGCGTTTTTTTTTGGTGGATCTTTTTTTTTAAATTTATGTAGGTAATTACAGTTTTTGTCTTAAATATACATAAACTTCATACAATTATCACTTGGCCAGAGGGCTGCAAGTGCAGAGAGAAGCTACTACAACCATGTATTCTTGTCTTCTATGTAATGAGCCACCTTATAGTAGGCCTTGTCGATCAACTTATGTTTAACATGCTCTTTGAATTTATTATAAGACATCTTAGTTACTTCATATGGGATTTTATTATAAAAGCGAATGCAGTTCCCGAGAAAAGACTTATTGACTTTCGCTAGCCTGAATCTAGGTGTAACAATTTTATCTTTGTTTCTAGTATTTAGGTTATGGCGGCTACTGTTTGTACTAATTAACTAATTAACTTTGATTAGATAACAATTGGATCGCAGCTGAATGACGACTTTTGCGCGTTTTCGTATTCCACTAATAATCTGACAACGATCGAGATCCAATCATGGTTGAGTTAAAGTTGACGTTCGATCAAAAGTTATAAAAGAAGTGGTATTCCACTAAACATTTGATTGGATTAGAATTGTTTCGTTTACCAAGGGCACTAACGATTACAATCTAATCGTAATCCAACGTGGATCGGTTTCGTTTATTTAGTGGAATACCGTTTTCTAGTAAAATTAGAATTGGATTGGAAACGAACTTTAACTGAAACGAAATTGAATGACAACCGTTGTAATTTCGCGGAATTGGCCCCCTGAATGGAAGAAGAAACATTATTGAGACGACCCCAAATGATTGGGAACAAGGCAAGGAGATTATGATGATGTATATTTTTATTATATCAGTTTTCTGATATATTTTAGAATTGCAATCTTAAAATTAAATTTTTAAAATTACACACTTAAAGCTAATATTTATATTTAAATTCTAAGAGATGTTAGTATCATCTCATTAATTCAAATGAACGTTACAACGCACTTTTTATAAAGCGTTTTTTTTTTAATATAAAATTTCATTATACAGGTGCATTTAAGCTCACTAGGGGCTTACGTAAACTGATTTAAAAAAATCTCCTGGGTTACGCTATAAAATGTAAAAGTTTTCTAGAAAATGTTAAATTGATCTAACTTTTCAGACGAGATTGAAGGTTCTATATTAGACTTGGGACAAGAAGTAGGCATGTACCTACTTTATATTCTTTTTGAATCATTATTAGAAAAAAAATTAGCAAAATATTAAATGTTCCTGTAAAAAAAAATATTATTTATATAAACTATAATATTCTTCGCAACATATTAAGTATATACCTATATCTACTATTTTATCACGAAGTACTTATTATAGTAGTCGTTTTCACGAGAAAATGTAAACAGTAATTAAATTATAATAAAAATTACATTGAACTCTGACTACAGTAGAAACTGTAGTAAAGATTGTAGTAGAAGTATCATAATAACTCCATAATAAGCGATACTTCTGAAAATGGTAGTAAAACGGTAGGTATGTAGGTAAAGATATCGAGTACGTAGGTACAGTATGACACAACTTAGATGTAGCATCGGCGAATCGTTTTCGTACACTTCACTTCCGATTTACACAACAAATCGCGCCATTCAACGTTCAACAAGATCATTTTCGCCGATATTTTTTTTAAACATGAGTAATTTTGTAGGCGCACTCTTTTCGAGAACGATCGATTTTACGAAGATTGCCGATGCTTCATCTAAGTTGTGTCATACTATACAATAAGTTAAAAGGGGTTGATAAAGTACCTATTATTGAACTATGTACCTAGTTGTGTGGCGGTCAAACCAAGTGCAGTGTAGGGTGGCTATGATTTTATTTAAATAAGTAGTATTTTATGTATAACTTATCTGATAGGTATTTATTTTATTTAATCTTTTCTTAAATTTATCAATGCTGCAGGGATGAAAGTATTTACCCCATGTCCTATTCCTTAATATACTAAACATGGATATTGTTCAGCCAATTTGTAGCCTACCCACACACAAACTTTTGCATGTACCTGATAGATTTTATCATTTATTTATTTGAATAGATCTTGTTGGATCTATTCAAATAAATAAAATTTAATTGTCTGTTAATAATTTCAAAATAATAGCTTTTTCTTAATATTATTTGAAACAAATACTAAATATTAATTACTACGGTACCTACCTACCAAAAACTAATTTCTACCATTTTTGTTTGTCTGTCTGTTTGTTCCAGCTAATTTCCGAAAAATCTGGTCATGGAAAAAAGATAATTACTTAGTGTAAAAAAAAATATGCAAAGACAGAAATAAGACAGAAAGAGTATAAAAATATAAAGACTTTCCAAATGACAACAGAAATATGGTTACCCATTCAAAGCACTAGAAGCGCGTTTTCTTTATTGGCTCGCCGATAGTGGTCGTAAAAATGAATTCTCTGCTCTTATATGATCCATGACGACCATTACAGTTAGTGTTATGTCGAGTGTAATTGTGTTGTTTGTAGTGTAACTGAATCTGTAGATATGCCTACGGGTCAAAGATCATTTATTAATATTAATAACCAAAGTAACCGACATAGCCCGAAAAATTACCAAACTGAAGTGGGCAGGGCACATCACTCGTAGAACCGACGGTCTCTGGGGTAAAAGGTTCTCGAGTGGCGACCACGACCCGGAAGACGCAGCGTGGACAAAGGTCTCCCCCAAGGCTCTCCACGGTGGCCGATTTTGCGCTACCCGTGTCCAGCGGTTTCTCGCGACCCTTACAAGATTCGTCGGTCCACCTTTTGCGGCCTGCCCACGCTGCGTCTTCCGGTTCGTGATTGCCTGCGGATCTCATCATTTCTGATTCAATCTCGCAGGGAAACACTGCCCTCTCCATTGCTCTTTGGCTGACCTTGAGCCTTCTTATGAGGGATTATAAACTCTAATCTACAGCAATTCAGAACGCTATTTCTTGGCATTCATAATACAAACTATTTTCGTTCATCAAAACTGGTTCAGTTACAATTTTAGCCACCAATAATGACAAACACCTTTATATAAAGCTAAATTCTATAACAAACCGTGTGTTGCCATGCCATTCTATTCGAAGCGGCCGTAATCTTCAAAGGAATAACAAAGAGCATTGCATAAACAGAGTTGGCCGAGGAAAATATTTCAATAACAAAACCGTTTGAAATCGCGAAACGTTTGGTGTCTATTGTGCAAGGATGTTGGATGAATTTATTGAATGGAAATACTCATTCAAAATATATATACAAAAAATCAAAGCATTCGCAAAACTGTGGTGACACCGCTATCAAACTAATTACGATATGTCATTACAATATGTCATTGTCTACTAATAGCTAATAGCTACTAAATAAATTAAACTTATTTGTAGCAAATATAAGTGTAAAAAATGTTAGCAGAGGTAGAGCCATGATATTAATAAGTACTAGATTGAGCATGCCTACGTGTGGCATGTGGGTAGGGTCCCCAGAATAGTGTTGCAGAAAAGTCGGTTTTGCACGGAACCTTAATTCTTTTTCTAAAATAAAATTAGCCTCCGCTACTCTTATAACATGAGCTATCTGCCAAAATCGGTCTAGCTATCGTGAGCAGTCAAAATCGGTCCAGCTGTTTTGGAAATTAGCTGGAACAGACAGACAAAATTTATAAAAATTGATTTTTTTTTATATAAATGCCGTAATATTTTATATGCTTTTAGAAGCTATTTTGACATTACAGACAGACAGTTCAATATTATTCTTTAGTATAGATTTAAAATTTGCATGGTTAGTTTTCACAGAAAATGTCCAGCAGTGGTCGTCTTTCGGCTGATATGATGATGATGTCCTTTGGCGCTAACACACCGAAAGGTGTTTAGCGACAGATTTTCAACTTGAGGGTGGTAGCCAGCCAGGCGGGTACTACAAAGTACCCTACCGTGCTATGGTTTCCTCACGATGTTTTCCTTCACCGAAAGGTCAAGCTCATTGTAGGATTCGAACCCGCGACCTTCGTCTAGGCATTCGACGTCACTAAAATATACGGTATATACGGTTAGATTACCGATATTTCTCTTTTTACTACTGATATAAATATTTTAGAGCTGTACCTACAGAAACTCCAATAAACATGAACCTTGTTTACGTACCCCCCCTACAACATGCGTTCCCGAATGTCACCAGTATCGTAAAATAAAATAAGATCTTATACGAAACGAATGAATGTTTTTGTCTTATTCAAAGAGCTTATAACCACTACGTTGTCTTATTTTTGAACCCAAAAATAACCTACATAGGTATGTCTCCAGACATGAACGATCGCAGTACCCGAACAGTTACCCTGAACCCAGTTGCGAATTTGCCTGCAAAATTTGGTAGATACGGTAATAACACCCCTGGACCTAGAGTCCTTTTTTATTTCTATGACTCTGCAGATCCCTATTTTCAGCAAAACCGTTGGTAAAGGTAAAATGAAATAAGCAAGCTGAAGTAGTAGTGAGCAGGCATATTTGTAGCAGAACCGATAACCGGTGGCGTAAGTGATTTATTGGCACAGAAAAGCAAAGTATGGGATATCCCCCCATAGATGAACCTTTACCTGGGAAGCCTGGCCTATGTCCAGCAGTGGACGGACAGGCATCAGCCAGTAGACTCATTATCAAATCATCATCGACTGTATCATCAGCAGATGATACATCCTGATTGATACCTAATTGATAGACTATGATCATTTATTTTATAAAAATTATTGATCCTCATTCTTCTTGCAAGCAAATATTCTTTACTACCGTAAGATACTGTAAAAACATGCGAAAAAAAAATCACTTTTGTAATTTTATTTCTCTGCGTACACAGCGCTCTGCAGGTATGAATAATAACCATAAGGCTTGTTACACACTATACTTTGTCACGAATACACTTATGCGCTTTTCTGCTTAATACACGGACACAAAGCTCTTGTAAAATGGAGTAGAACTGTGGATTTCACATCCAGCGTATTAGTTTCCGCACATGAAATAGAATCCTTGAGGCCTTCAAATCTACAGTGAATTGATAATTATCTGATATCTAAGCGTGCTGTAGCATATATACTCTGCCTCTTCACGACTCTTTTTGATTGAAGACAAACCTTACTAATATAATAAATACGAAAGTGAGTTTGTTTGTTACCTTTTCACACCTAAACCGATCGCGATAAAATTTGGCAGGCAGATAACCCATGGTATAGAGAAGGACATAGACTATTTTTAAAAGCTAGTTAAAAATAAACGCTTATCAAATCTTCGTAGGTAACTTCAGTACCTTCGACCTTCATAAGTGCTAGGGCCTATAAAATAAATAAATAAAATAGCTTTAAGTTTTCGAAAGTCCCAAGGCCCAAAAACAAATAGCTTTTTTTGACTTTGAAAAAAACAAGGTCTCTGATCTCATGATCTAGCTCTCTGGCCTCATTCGATTTTATAAATGACTTTGAGGTAAAATCAAAAAGTGCACTCAATATTCTTATAACAGTATAAGCAAGCCAAGCGTAACTTGATAGTGTATATCAAGCTTTAAAAAGCCCGCTTTTAGCTACGTTAGGTGAGATGTAGTTTATTGCGCTGAGGGAATGAAAAATATTTCAGGTTTCCTTTAGAATGCCCCGGACTTCCTTTCACAATTTTTATGAGAGGAAGAAAATGATTTATAATTTCTACAGAAAACTGTTGTATTATGGTCGTAGTTACTTAAGTCCATTTGTATTGACTGACATTGACATACGTATAATAAGTTAAAAATTAGACAGAGAGATCTGGACATGGTATGTGATGTCATCGAGCCATATCCTATTGGGCGTCGGCCATCTGACAGCGGAGGTCGCTGATAGCTAGCTAGCTAGCTAGTTAATTTTGTTTTTCCACATGAAATTTTCAAAATAAGTTCCCAGAAACAAAAGCTTTTAAATGCCGTTACACGGTTGTCCACTATAAAGGGAAATATATTAAAGCTGTATTAAATGGTGGCGACGCCCAACAGGATATAACTTCATGCTGAATTCTGTTTTGCAAGAAAGAAAAGATTTTTAGCTTTTATTAAAGCAAAAAAACATGCATATCCCTATTCACTGGTAATGCTTTATGAGGTGACATTACTTCTCAATATAAACATCTTTTACCATCAACTTTGCTATCGCGAAGGAAATTTCAAACTCTTCATAGAAAACATCAATCTTGCTCAAAAAGTTATGAAAAGTTAATCCGTAACACGATGATAGGTTAAGTACGTTGTGGTACCCGCCTTGTGAATACCACACTCAAGTAGAAAATGTGTTGCCAGGCATCTATTTATCTTGAACAGCTGTACACTCCTTTAAGCTTTACGTGCTTGCCACGTTCGGCCACATCACCACACTTAGGGAACACACAACATGGTGAGATTGAGGTTAAACACAGCCTTGTTTGTGTGTATAGGTATTTTATATTTGTTACCACTCAGGTCCTTATATAATAGGCATATAGGCAATAATAGGCAACTAGATATAGGTTATTTTAATCTCGGGAACGCGGGTGAAAAATAGCCTATATACTGCAAGAGTCCTTAATAAAAATAAGGTTTTTTTTTAATGGCTATTTTAAAAATGCTACATTAAATACTTTTTCAACTTTTAAAACAAAAACGTTGTTTGAAGTGCGCGTTAAGTCCATTAAGAAGATGTTAATATTTAATTAGGATTAATGAGATTTGCTTGGCAATAAGTACCTACAGATGAAATTTGTTTTATTAAAAAAAAAATCGAAAAGCTTTTTTATAAAATGTTGATATTACAATATCAGCAAAATTTTGTTGAATGGCAACTATACATATCAAGTTTGAAAAACGATACCTTTATAAAACGTGTACGTACGTAATTTGTTTTGAAAAGAATTGAATATAAAATGACGTGACGTGATATTCATCCAATTCTACAGAGTCATAATATACTACGTAAATTATACGTATATCGTGTGACGTTTTTCGGAGTAAGCCCCTGATTCTTGTAGATCGCCCACTAAATACATCATCTGTGAGATAATTCACAAGCATAGTTCATTAAAATAACTTACCAATTTTAAACCCTACAAAGTATTGTTGTTTAGCTCAGATTAGAAGATGTATATGGATTTAACTGATAATTTTTGACCAAGTGGACAAAATGTTATTAATAGAAGCCCGCATAATTTGTCATAGTTTAAAAACGTTTTAACAATTTCGTGGCAGTTGTCAAAGACATTTGTAATTAGTATTCATAAATTAAATGACGTTGGGTAAAGTTAAGTTACATTAAATTGAATAACTAGCTGTTGCCCGCGTGGAATTTAATATTCTGGGACGTTCTTCACACACGACTATCTGAAACTAAGCAGAGCTTGTACTATGGACAACCAAATAACTATTGTTTTTAATGAATAGAATGCAAGCTTTTATAAAGAAAGGTACGTAGAAAAAAACATGCAAAAATATATAAAACCTGAAAATATGTAACAAAATAACGGTACACTCAACCCAAAAAAGATGATATTGTTTTATGTAAAAACATAAAAAATAAAGGCCTTTATTATACGTATAGGGTATGCAAAGAAAAAAGTTAACTTCTGCTTTTATATTAGTATTTGGTTTTGGTTTTGTTGGTACTTACTTACACGAGAAATATCATATTATTATTTTAGACCCTATTAAAGTTCACTCATTAGTAGGTAATAAGCATAATAATATAAAAAACTAAAGGCCTTTTTTGAATAAAGCTCCTTATAAAATGATCCTTTGTCTTTTTACTGTACCATTATTATTTGGTAAGCATTTCTTTATAGTCCTTAGGTACAAAATCTCTGAACGCACCAGAAGTGTAGGGGCCTATTCTATAAATAAATTCAGCTTTGTAGATCAAATACTTATAAAAACCATTGTTGAAAAGGGTCAATTTTGGGACATAGGGGCTAGGATATCCGCACCAGTTAGATTCGGATAATTCTGTCTGATAAGGCTGACTTCCGAAGCAGCTTTGACCTTTATAATCTACCTTTCCGCCCCACGGTTTCACCCGCGATCCTCTATTTTACTTTTTATATTATTATGTAGGTATATTTAATCCTATTTTTAGCGGATGGCTACTTTATAAATAAATAATCTGTGCGTTATTAGATCAGTCAGTTATTCAGTCAATCAGTCACGTTTTCCTTTTATACATATTTATTATTCTACTTTTATTACAGACTCGCTTTCGCACCGCGGTTTCACCTGCGTTCCCGAGGGATCTTAAGCTTTCCCGAGATAAAAGGGTATGATCTATCTATGTGCCAAGTTTCATCCAAATTCGTTAAGTAGTTTTATGCGAATGAGTAACAAACACACAAAACCGATTACGCTACCGTCCTCGACGGCGAGGACCGCCGCGACGTCCCACTCAGTCTCGTCCCGTTCAAGCGGCCCGAGCTGCCATTAGTAATCCGACCGCCCCCAATAAGTCGTAACTCGTACAAAGTCCTCCCCTTCCCCCGGTAACGCCCTGAGCCGAGGTTCGTACCCCACTCGGGGGTGCCCTCAGGCGTAGTTACCTAAATGTTACCCGGCTGAGAGCTCTCTGCGCTCGCCGATTGTCCGGTAAGGTTGGAGCAGCCATCAGAGGCTACCAACTTTAGTCCTTTAAAAAAAAAAAAGAGTAACAAACGTCCATATATCCCTCATCATCACAATATATAAAACGGCTGTATTGAATAAATTACTTATTATTTCTATGACACATTGGGACCTTTCATATGAATAAAAATATCTCAATTAAAAATAATATTGTTACCGAAGTCTTTTCAGTTTAAGGCCGAATTTCACGAACGTATATATAATTATAATTTGTATAGAGAATCTGGCAAAACGAAGTTAGTATATTATTTATTCTATGGTTATACGATGTTCATGAAATTGGGCCTAGGTGTATTCCGAACATGTGGTAGAGCCAATTGTAACTTGCAACATTCATAAGTGCCTTATCGGGGCCTAAACTGAATTAATGAGTTGAGTTTGAGATAAAATTACATAGTTTATAATTTTGTCCCCCACCGCTTTTATCTGTCATATCATAAACATATACCACAGACAATTTAAACCCCAAAACTACAGAACGTACATTATTCCAGTTATCAAATTACTCGTAGGTATAGAACAGGGACAAACAAACATCCAATCCATATAATGTTTTATATTGGCCTCGTTAATTACAAATTAATCAAATTTAATCTCACTATATCTCTTTCTAACAAAAAATATAAGAAAGGGATGCAACATATTTTAGTCCCCTCAGATTAGCCTAACTACTTAATTTCAACGTGAATTTAAGCGCGATCTAGTATTTCGTCACGACCATTTACCCGTATATTAAGACGGCATGGACTAATCTGACAGCATTAAAAATGTTCTATCTTTTTTCAATAAAGTTTACATGAAAAAGAGACGTGACTAAAGTGACTAGTTCGTAAACAACAGAATCAGCACCATTGTCTTACAATTTTTTTTTTCAAATTTCATTTAGCCCGTAAATTAATGATAGCATTATTGAATTTGGCTGCCATTTTCAGGAAACTTATAATATTTTAATCCACGAGTGAGTCGAATCCTCCTCGCTGGAGTGAACGGACAAATGGTTCTTTGACATACTTTTTTGCGAATTCATGTTCATGTTATCAAAAGTTTTTATTTTTTTTTTCACAGAAACATGACTTACATTGTATTAGATTCAAAAATAACTTATCGGAAGTAACAAAAACCCCTTGTTATGGGTTCAACGACCTGCCATATTGATATAGTCAACATTTAATTATGTCTGTCTGTATTATCTCTAAGTTTTATAGCTATGGAAAGTATTTCGATTTATTTTTAGTCGATGGATATAGCTTACGACTTTCTATCGGTAAATTCCTTAGGCAGAATGAAGAGGGATATTTATATTTTAAGTAGTCCTATATTTACTATCGTAAAAGCATATACATATATAACTATATACATATATAACTATATACATATATAACTATACACTAATAACTAATACATCCACGTCTGTAAAAATAATAAAAGTATGAAATGATTTTCTATATTATCACTTATTTGAAACCTCTCTAGACATTAAATCCCTTGGTACATTATTGTTCTGCAGACAGTCTCGTCGTAAGCTGCTTATGTTAATTAAGGGACTGTTTGAAGACAAGACACTCATTAAATTTTTAATTTTGTGTAACTTTAGATGCAACACAGTACCTCCTACTCGTATTTGTAGCATTTAGATACCTACCTATACTAGCAGCCGCTTAAAAAACTTATTGGAGAGATATACAAGGAGTCCAGATCCAGGGTAGCGCTTATTATAAAAAATATAATACTTATTATTTTCATCATTTCCACCGAGAGACGTCCATTGCTGTAATGTGTTTTTTATACACAAATAGAATCACCTTTTTTTTAATTTGTTCTTTTTTTTAAATACATTCTTCGCAGCGCAGCTTAGCTCATCTCTGGTGGTGGACATACGTATTATCCGGAAAAAAAAATGAATTAATTTAGTTTTTTTTTTACTTTATAGGCTTGTGTATGACCAGTACCTTATGTGGTAATCGATGATGTAAGTGGAAGTGGAAAGCTTATGTCTAGAAGGAAACTGATTCTCAAGTGAAATTGCAAAATTTATGTAACTAGCAAGGTACAAGAACTCTATCGACGACTCTCCTTTCTTTCTTTACTTAAAACCCCGATTTAGTAGATACTCAGCCTAAGACTCTAACTATAAGTATTATCTTCTTAGTTACGAAATATTTTATTACTAAAACAAGAACGCAAATATACTTTGTGATGAGTCTACTTAAGTATAATAAAGCTTCTTCCATCGCAGCGCTCTCCGTAAAGTGCTACCCTTTATAGATTTTTTAATTGCAAATTATTTCTGAACAAAGACCCGCATTAATTTAAGTAAGAAAATTAATTAAACATTATACTTTGCTTTGCGTGACGTAGTTTGCTATCACGTCATTACTATATACAAAAGGATATCTGATGACATAATTAACATTTGGATATCCTATACACATCCTAAAAGGTTCCGGACCTAAAAGGAATTTATTGGATCACGTTATTTTTTATCTGTTTGTGCTAAATATGTTAGACACGATACCTATTGTTTGATTCGGAAAACAGATGATTACACGAGGCGGAAGCTAAATCCAATCAGATTTTCATTATAAATTCCCAGTAAAATGTACGTAGCAAGGAAATGGAAAAAAAAATACAACGAGTAACGAATCAATAGATTTCTGAAGCCTAAAGCTCGGGATTGAATTCTGTAAATTATTACCAGTTTTATTGAATTTGGCGGTTGGAGAAAATCTCTTTGATCTGCAATTTCTTGACCGTGGTTACTGTCGATTTTATTTGTTTTTTTTTTAATAAAACCTACCTTCCGCTCGTTGGTTTTGCCGTGATACTTTATTTATTTGCATTCCTTATTTCATGTTAAAATCTTTTAGTAAAAACCTTCACACTAAGTAAGGATCCTGGGACCGCAAAGAAAAAGTGTAGGAGACAGGAGGCTGCTACACTTCGACTACGATCGATTGGCTTCATTGCACGTGAAAGGACAAACAAACAAACACACTGTGGTGCTGCCATAACAGCAGAGAACCTCAAGCGACTCAAATATAGTATTTTAGATTCGAGCTACATTTTTGAGCCGTTTGGGTTCATAGGGGCCGAGTGGCCACCATCTTTTAAAGAAATCAAAACGCCTGGTCGAAGCAACTCGTGACCAGAATGCTGGCTATACTTGGGTCAGATAATCAGCCATCTAACGTGGCAATGCCGCTAGTATTCTGGGAATGATACCTTCTGACAACGACTTACTCATAAAATTTGTAAGATTCTATAAATTCAGTTATACTGAAAGTAATCGGTCATACTTATTCAACAGTTATTCTCATTAAATCGGTCGGCGTGTGTGTGCCATCATAAAACTCATGAGTAATGTGAGGTTCGTGACAATATGGGACGTTGCGTTTGTAACAGAAGCTCGATTTCTAATTTAGTTCTCTGCGTATTATGACATCATTTTGAATGCAACGACTATTGAGTCAGACTGCTGGGCGCGATAATTGTAGTACCTACATACGTAATATCTTAATATGTGGGTAGGTATTTGTGGCATTGAATTTTAAAATGATTCGTGAATCAATGGCCCCGATTCTGTTGGTTACATACTAAACAAATTTAATCTCACTATATCTCTTTATAACAAACCATATAAGAAATGGATGAAAGATATTTCAGTCCTGTCAGATTAGTCCGATTAGTTACTTCAAAATGTATCGGAGCGTAAACTGAGATACCTCCCTACTAATTAAAGTTCCCATGAGTGTTTTTTCTTTTTTTTTACCTTTCTTTTTACCAAAGATTTTTAATCCCTTCAGTAACCTTCATGAACATGTTTTTATTACAATAGATACAATTCTGTTACAAAAACAGCAGTTAATTAAATTACAAAAGAGCTACTGACCTGCAATCGCTTGTTTACAATACTATTATCTGCTGGCGAGAGTCAATGAATTGAAATGTTGCGTATAATTTAAGTGGATGCTCTCCGCGAATGACTCCGTCAATTACTAAACTGACAAGGACAGGCGAAGCCCACTTTTAGTAAAAAATACGGTTTTCTATTAGATCTCAGAATGTATGTTAATAATTTTAAGTTATTTAGATGGACGTAATAAGAGAAAAAATCATTCTTAGTTTTAAAAAGGGGCACGTATCTATATCCATGTTTTTTTCTGACGTTACTAATGAAAAGTGTTTTTTTTTTTAAATAAATTTCTATTATTTTTATTTACAAATCTCTCGCTACAATGAATACAGAGAAAAACTAAATTTAGAATTATCATTTCTCTATCGTCGCCTTAAAACATTATTATAGTCTTTGAACAGCTGATAATCTAAGTATATCCGTCACAGCAGCCAGTGAGATCACCGTTCAAGTGCGTCGTCAATAAACGACACTTTATGGGCCAACTGTTTAAGCCGACGTCGGTTTTAAACGACACGGTAACGACACGTCTATTTACGACTACCGATTAATTCAGTGATTCATTTGTAGACATCGTAAATAAGTTTGAATGACTTCAAATGTATATCAATTTATTTTGGCCACCCAAAGAGGAAACGCTGCCTTCCGAGAACGTTGACATTGATCGGCAGGTTTTTTTTTATATGTAGATTGTATTTTATATTTTTGTAAATAATTGTAACTAAATATAATATTTTATACTTTTTTATGTTGACTATGGAAAGTGGTTATACCTACCGTGCCATAGGATAGTATTTGTGAGATGAACTCTGTGTTGCCAACCTTAAAACTAATAATAGTTCTTAAAATTGGTTTTTAACTAATTGGTTCATCAGAAAGCAATGTTATGTAATGTCGTGGGCTCGAATCCTATAATACACATCATGGCATATACATAGTATAACAAAATAAAACCATTCCACCTATAAAATCTCTTTCACAGGATGCTGAAAAGTTCCTAATAGCTAGTTTGATAGATATTTATGTATCTGTAAATTCAGTTTCTTTCTTGTTTATTTTGTATTTGTATTATTGTTCTCTCCCAAAACAATCCGCTATTGCGGGTATATGCGGCTGACTGTACCATTAGAAACACGAGTAAAGCCGCAGGTCTCCTAGTTTAAGAATAAGGTTCACTCTTCAATAATAATAAGGAGCTTTACGTTAACCTGTATTTATCCGCCATGAGTGATGATCTTTCAAAACGTCGAGCCAGTGAAAAGCACTCCATTTTTCCTAGTCACAACCTCAACTTGATGTTAGCACTTACATAATAATGATACCTGCTTGCTATGCTTGAAGTAGGAATTCTCATAATACTTTGAAAATAATAATTTAATACAAAACTTATTACGTACTCATGAATTGAAATAACTAACAGAAAAAATAGAACTGATACTAGATTCAGTATAATGCCAGTGTAGGTACTTTTCAGATTTAGCTTAGATTTCGCAGATTTTCAGTTCGTCCCATTTCACATATAAAGAAATGTAAATATATAAAATAGATCTAGATGTATCACAGAGTTAGTAATATACCTACTAGGTACAATACGAAAATTTTGTCAAGTTAGTTATTTTATCATAAGCTGGTACGATCACTGCTAGTCCGATCGATCGGTCCAGCCGTTTCGAAGATTAGCAGCAACAAACAGAATGACAAAAAAAAATTGGTGTATGTAATTTTCCTACCGTACTACATTATATAATTTCATATGTATTTAGTAAAAAACTATTTGACATTACAAAAATAACAACTTTAATTTTATTTAAAACGGTAAGAGCTATTAAAAATCCGAATTCGATATATATCACTTTGTATGAGTTTAAGTGACAAGAAATGTAGTCGAGCCTCGAAAATTTAACGAAACAATATTACGACACCATTATCCATTTAGATTTCAAGCACACTTGACCACATTTGTCAACCAGGACAATAGTCATCGATTTCAAATTGATTTCTATGTTGGGTGTTCGAGTTTGGGCAATCGGAACGCTATCGATGCGAGTAAGCATCTTAGGTCGATGTTTACTTAACAACAAAGTAAAATTAAACTATTTTTTTTTTGTTACAAACTAGCTGTTCAATTCGTGCCCGGCGTCGCCTAGGTGCTGATTTGTATTGACATTTCCATACAAAAATACTATTAAAATTAAATACGTTCCCGGTGGATTTTCCAAAACAATCGTTTCATACAAACCTTGTCATGACAATTACAAACACAACAATAAAAGAATTAGCCAAGCCAAACAGACTTTCATAAGTGCGCTTAGGATACATTTCGGCAATTGATTTTCATTATATTGGTAAAAGATGTACAATAAACAGTATTTAGCATATAGTAAATACGATTACTAGTTCATATGAATATCGTATTTAACATACTTAATTCATAGGCCAATTTAGTAAATGGGTGATCTATTTTAATTCTCTTTTGTTACTGACCTCTTTAACGGATCACAAGCTTTTAAAACGCCTACAAATTTATGTTGATATTTACGACTTAATTTTAATAGGAGCTATGTCAAAACATTTGTGTTTTATACTTCACGGTTTTATATTATAGTTAGTGAGTCAATGATGCAAGCTTATAAACTGTCAGTTACAATCATCGGTTACAAGTTTACATTCATTAGGATTGATATTAAAAATGGCGTTACTTAACGGCGTTAAAAAAGCCCCCATTATTTCACAAATTTTTAGGTCCTTATATCATCCGTTTTTCTTAGTGATTGTCGAATATAATTATGTAATTACTAACTGTCCCCTGCGGTTTCACCCGCGTTCCCGGGATAAAAAGTAGCCTAGTATTTCATCCAAATCCGTTCAGTAAGTTTTGCGTGAAAGAGCAACAAACATACGTACATACAAACTTTGACGTAGGATAACAAACCAGTTGAAAACAAATTTTTATGTGTGTCACATTAAACGATAATTAAATGTCATCATTGCAAGTCCCAAGTTCCAATTGATGTATTACGCATTCATTAATAGTATAATAGTTTTAAATATTTCAAAGACCAACGTAAAAGTTTTCTGCAAACATTCGTATGTATTCGTATAAACCTTTCAGACAGCTCCGTGTTATATTTTCGCTGAAAAATTTCATCGTGTTCTTGTTTCGGTTTCATTACGCAAAGAGGTTTTATGAATGACATAAGTAACTCGCTTTGGATAAATTTTATATGCTCTCAAAATAACAGATTAAAAAAATCCAGTATCTAACCATACTTTTTACTGCGGTTTTACCCGCTTTTACGATCAAAATTATTGATATGGACATATTTTTCAAATAACCTCTATCAAATCAGTTTATTATTTAAATGTTTTAATGTGTACCTGTATAGGTATAATAATAGTATTATTGGTGTGGCAATTAAGAAAATAAATAATAATAGGTATCTGGGACATTCTTCACACACGCTTATCGATGCCAAACTAAACAGAACTTGTGCTATGGAAACCAGATAACTGATATACTCGTAGACACATTTTTTGTAAATTAAATACTTATGACCCAGGACAAACAGATATACTGATGCACACAAATGTTTGTTCTGGATGAGAATTGAACCAACGACCTTCAAAGAACTTAATGGTGCCGATTCTGTTGTTTACGAACTTAACTAATATTAAACAAGTCACCTCTCTTTCATTTTAACCTTATTGAAAAAAGATAGAACATTTTGAATGCTGTCAGTTTAATCCATACCATCGTAATGTACGGGTAAATAGTCGTGACCAATAAAGATCGCGCTTAAATTCACGTTGAAATGTGTGATCTGATTAAACTGACAGGACTAAAATATCTTGCATCCCTTTCTTATATTTTCTATTAGAAAGAGATTTAGTGAGATTAAATTTATTTTAGTTCGTAAACAACAGAATCGGCACCACTTTTTTGAATTTATAATGTAAAATCTTCGAACAAACATACACACTTACATATTAAATGTGGATAAACAAACATGATGGTCGCATCTTCAATTTGAATGGAAAATGCAGTCTTTATGACGTCATTTATCACCGGATATGATATCGAGTTTATGTTTTGTATTCATAAATCATACATAATATTAAGCTTTGAAGTCATCAATGC
The DNA here is from genome assembly GCA_963555595.1 of Tethea ocularis. Classification (NCBI taxonomy): domain Eukaryota; kingdom Metazoa; phylum Arthropoda; class Insecta; order Lepidoptera; family Drepanidae; genus Tethea; species Tethea ocularis. The sequence goes on along the minus strand of OY741972.1, from coordinate 2,696,952 downwards.
ATAGTTATTTTAAGCACTATTATAACTTAGCATTCAACAAATTTAAAGATTGTATCGAAATATTTACAAATGTACCTACAATTTGTAGGAGTAAATAAATAAATGTAAGATATCTTAGTTCTGAAAAACTATGATGTGCTCACACATAAGAGCTATTATTGTAAGCCGGTGTAGAGTGGCAGTCGTAAATTGAGCAATATACCTTATGTCGAGTGTTGCCCATACAGATTGGGGTACCATGTTTGTAAAAGATTTATCTTCACTGGAGGATTGCCATTTGAGGTACTTTCTTTTTAGGGGTCTGAACCTCAAAAAACAGAACCCAAATCACTTTATTCTCTATCTGTCTGTCGGTGAGTCAAAAGCATTTTTCTCAGGAACGCGTGGAGGTATCAAGCTGAAATTAATATCACCTCTGTAATTGTAAGTACTGAAACGTTAGGTATATAATAGGAAAAAATTACTACCTACAAAAAAATTGCCTAAAAACCTATAGGTTTATATACAAACGATAGCATTTATTTAGTTATCAACCTATAGGATGTTATAAAATTATATTAGGCTTTAAGGTCATGGATGGAGGCCCTGAAAATCAACAGTTCCATTTGAAATGCAAGCTTATCTCACGGTGCAAAGTCTAATAGGTATTTCTTTAATTTTCACTGAATTTCAGTGCATTCGGTCCACATGGCTAAGTTAAATTACCTGGTAATGTTGCTCAGAAAATACTTAGCGACTGTACCTATGTGATTAATATTTATTTTGATCTTTTGGGAATTTGTGAATGTATTTTATTAGCCAATGATGTACCAGTGTTTTGCATTGCCTGTCTGTATATCCGCTAACTCCTCCTAAACCATGCAACAGTTTTTGATGTGGTTTTTATAAAACCTAATTAAAAATTTATGTATGTAGAAAAAGCTACATACATAAAGCTTCTATTCCAAAACGCTACACGTTACTCTAATAGTCGATTCAAACAATAGCAAAACAGTCGTGACGTGATATTTTATTGTTTAAAATTTCAAAACGATATCGCCATTCTATTGCAAAATTAAATCCCTACTAATAAAGAAATCATTAAAGTTTCAATTAAATAAATATCTTTTTGTTTCCTGGTAAAAAAGAGTTATTACGTAAAACCATATTTTCCATGTCTCACATTTGTTAATGTTTTATCCCTTTGACCTCGCGTAGTGTAAACAGGCCTATAAGAAAATAAACCACATTGTGAAGATGTTTGAAGTTTTGCTTGTGACCTGAAAAATCTCAAAGAATTTCGACACTCACAAAATATTATCCAAAAATTTAAGATGATTGCGTAAATCTATTAATTTTGCTGGGTCAGTAGGAATGGGATAATCGTACGGTTTTATGAAAACCTTTGATTATATCTGATGAAAACCTTTTTGTCGATCTTTGAACATTCTTTGAACCAGTATTTCTTGATAGATTTAGTTTAGGATAGGTATAATAGAAGAAAATATATCCGACATATAAACGCACAGCTCAAAGGTAGCGTCTCAAAATCAAAATCAAAAACTCATTTATTCAATTTAGGCCCTGGTAAGGCACTTATGAACGTCAATAGTTACAAACATTACAATAGACTCTACCACCGGTTCGGAATACACTTGAACTGAGAAGACGTCTAAATAATTGTTTTTCAAAAAATCCATATAAAGAGGTTTATCAAAATTCTACTTCTAAAGGAGGAAAAAGGTGTCGCAAGCGAAACCACGGAGCAGTCTTAGTTAAATTAAAGTATATAATCGTTTTGAAATTAATTCTAAGTCTATCAGTCAGTCTATGCAATCATAGAGGCCACGAACATCATTAACGCATTACCATTATATTCTGACATCAAATAAATATATCACCCACCTACGACTTCCAATAATCCAAATAAAGAAACAATTCTTTTGACTCAAATTTGTCTTTATTCTTGTAACAAAGTGAAATGAAATGAAATTTTTATTTATCAAAATACAAGCCTTATAGGTAGTGTACATATCTTATATCAAAATATAAATAGTTATGACATTCATAACGGTCTAGTGACACTCCCTTGTGAACTCCTGGCTCCCAAACTAAGAAAAAACCTGTATCTTGGGAAACCAGTGGTCCTCTCTAGCAATCTATTGGACGTTTACTGTTTAGAGATATTATATATTGTTACATTTATGATTGATATGACTTGGTTGCATTTTAAACAAAAATAAAATAAATATTAATAGTTGCAGAAATATAATTGTAATTGATATGATTAAGCTATTTAACAATTTGAATTAGTGTATGTAACATTGAGGTAGGAAATCTTAAGTGGCCTAGCACCATTCTATAACTTATCTAATCTCACGTTCTTGAGCCTTTCCTGTCTTGAAGTATTTGAATAGGTACTATTTGAATAGAGTTTTAATAAAACTTTTATGGTAGCGTACTTATTTAGTCGTTGGATTAACTGCGTTCATACAGTACTTATTGTACGACAATTTTATTGTTTGATGCATTTACTATGCATTCACAATTAGTGATGTGCCGATGAGTCAGATGTGGCACACAGGGAGCAGTTAGGTATTCATTAACGATTTGTATGATTAAAAAACTTTAGAAAAATAGACTTTATAAAGTACATACATACAATGTTATTTGAGTTTATAGGGTTCTACTAGTAGTACTCAAGGCTTTTTGTTACGTTCATAATGATTCAATTGATAATTAGATCATTGACCTACGATACTTTTAATTATATATGCATCACGCGAGATTAAACCGTCGATATAATGTGAACTGTACCATAATGCTCACAATAAAATATATCAATTTTCAATAGATCATAATATATCCATATCCGACCATGAACTAACGAAAATTAACACGCCACATTGCAAGCAATATATTACAGTTCACAATGCATCGACCGACAGTCTATAAATTCGCGAAATGATCACAAAACAACGGCGCTCACAATCATACGGTGACATCGGTGACATATACAATACTTTTTAACTTTAGAAAACATAAGAAGCAACGAGAATGGAGATAAAACCGATGATGACGACCGAACATGATTTCTTCCTACGACCAACTCGTCTCTTCCAAGGTCATCATAATAAGTTGCTGGAGTTGATATCTCTCATGCCTGAGCACGTGGCCGGGTCTCAGTCCGAAAAATATGATAATGTGATCATCGTCTAATTGTAAACATCCAGTCAATATTTTTTAAAGTGCAATAAAGCCGCTCTCAGTGTGTCTACAGAACAACGATGAGTAAGCTGTGACATAATAGATGGACAACAGTTATAGAGTCACCATGAGAATACTATTAATATTTGGGTCCAAAATTGCATCAATTCTGACTCATCCTAAGTTTACCATATTTGGTAGACAACAAATGGACACAATATGGAGGCGAGGTGCCTTTTTGTCTATGATGGAGTGCATGTGACCACCATGTCTATGGTTAGCTATGTGGCCAAAAGTGGCAAAGATGTTTTCTTTCACTCAAGTTCATTGTTGGATTTTACTTGCATCCCTGGCATAAATGTAGCCTATAGCACTTGGTTATAATGTAGCTTCATAATAACCAAGTGCAAGTTTATGAAAGAATTTTCATAAACGGACCAGTAACTTCGGAGATTACCCGGTACATCCGAACTTACAAACTTATTTTTTTAATATTAGTGTAGATGTAAATGTCATATAAGATATATCTGTAGATTTAACAATAGAATAGAATGAGTCAGGTAAAACCAAAAGAAAATGGCCTAAAATATTCAGATTATCGTAAATAAGGCGCCCGATTCGGTTCCGAGGCCAAACTCAAGTAGGTACTTTTCTGAATACAGCAAACGTTGAATTCGGCAAAGCCAAATTTATTTTAGGTCGGCCGTATTCTCTTGGGTACCGAAAAAATCGAATTGTACCAATCCTTAGAAAAATCTACTCTACGGACTAAGGAATTGTACAAATTAGCAACACAAACTGAAAAAGCCTTGGCCAATATATCCTTCATCTTTACGCCTAGCCATATACTGTGTAGGTATCAAGACAATTACGCTTTTAGTGCTCGTAATATCGCTATGGAAACGTACGGTCCAATTTTACAAGCGCTCCCGATATTATTTCAACTGTTCTCAGCTCTATCTTTGATGACAATTTATTTTATCAATGAAATGATTCAGACTATAACCTAAGCTAAGTATATTTGTGTAAATTTTAATTTTACTATGTATAGGCCTGTGTTTGACTACTATCTCACCGTGATCAGTGATGATGTGGCCGATGATGGTAAGCACACAAAGCCTAGAAAGGAACTGGCTCTCAAGTGCAGCTGTCGGAACACACCGAAAGGTGCTTGGCGACAGATTTTCACTTCACGTATGCACTTCCCATGCATATTTCAACGCGGTTTTCTGTGAAATACCATTTATTTGTTCTTGATTTTGCTCATTTGCCAATTGGCCTTGAAGTATTACGAAGTATCTAATAATCTATTTTATAGTTGTAAACATAGAGTTCAAAACGGAATATAAAAATAGGTATTGCTTAAAGAATGATTCATACATTATGTCGCATTTTAATTTTAAACTCTCAAAACCGCAACGGCTGCGTATCTAATGTTAAATGTATTTCTACATAAATGATGTTCGCTGAGATCATTTATTTTCTAGTTACTGACATATTCTTGAAATTAGAAGCATTTATTTTAAAGTTACATTAGAGTTAGGTAAAATCGTCTCATACCGTGAAGGTCGTGTTTTGGAATCCTACAGGAAAAAATCGTAAGGAAGCCATAGCACGGTAGTATACATTTCTAGTACCCGCCTCATTGGCTCAACTAGAAAATTTTCGTAAGCACCTCACGGTGTGTTCTATCTAGCCGTTACACTAGAGAGCCAATCGCCTTCTAGACTTTGTAAGGGTCAGCAATAAGATTAGTAATACACCATTAAGTAGTCAGTCTGCATGTTAGTATTCCCGACAAAAAAAACCGTTTGAAGACTATAGACGAATCTCAAAAAAGAATTCGTCAGTGCATTTCGGGTTGCCAATGTATTGCAGACCTAACGAAGCCTAGAATAAGCAATTCATTCTCAAGCAAGAGTGAACAAATTGCGAGTTCTTTGTCTAAAACAAACTAAAGTTTAGCTTAGACTTAGACCAATCGAGACTATTTGGACATTAAAAGTAAGTAATGCGATGTCGCAATGCATCTGCTACATTCATGTGGCTCCTAAATTAACCCTAGGTTATTCTGTGCCTGAAACCACAGGCTAACAAGGCAGGAACATTCTTACTTGTATCATAAATATGAAAGTATGTCTGTTGGTTTGTTTTTCAAACCTCATTTATTATGTTTAGGGCCTCACAAAAACCAAATTCAACAAGTCATGTGATTACATAGTAGGTACAATAAACCCTAAAAAAACGAGATGGCAAAAAAACGCCCAGTATATCTGAGCAAGTAATTACCTTTTAAAACCCTTCATTTTGATACCCCACTCAATCGATAGGTTTGGGAGAAAAAAACATATTTTGGCTATAGGATGTCACAATGGAACGGACAAAAAAAAACGGTTAATGTCTTTATCCTCGGGTAAAAACTTTAAACACGGCATATTCGTATGGTGATAGAGTCCTGGAGGATAGTAAACCTCAAAACTTAAAACTTGGCCCAGGTGTTGCAAGCGTCAAGTAAGGCTATACTGCTTCCCACCAGACCGGCCGTATGCTTATACGCCGTCTTTGTGGTACAAAATACACAACCCTATTTCATAATCCAAAGATAATCCAGCTTAACATTTTTATAGGTTTATGTAACCCTGTCTCACCCATGTCACACTTGATCAAATAGCTTCCTCTTTCAGTGCAAGTTATGTACAGGGTTATTTTAACCCCCGACGTAAAAACTAACTAATAAGTTTGACGTGTCTGTCTGTGGCCTCCATCGCATAGCTCCTGAACGAATGGACTGATTTTGATTTAGTTTTATTATTTGAAAGGTGACTTAATCGAGAGTGTTCTGAGCTATGTTTCAAGAAAATCCGCTCAACCGTTTGAAAATTATCACCAAATTTCTAGTGAGTTTCGGGGGATTCTTTAAATTTTTAATTTTAGTTATTAAGTCGTTTAAATCGCTCTAAGGATTGATGTACTCATCAATTTTATACTATGGAACTAACTAAATCACGAGAATAAAAAGGATACTTTTCATATAAAACATAAACTGTAGATACTCGATCAGCAAATGTATGAAAAGTTTTTGATTTTTGAGTTCGTGATTTCATAGTAAAACTTTTTTACTTTACATACCATACCATACCATTCCATACCCCAGCAATTTAGACGACTTTAAAATAACCCTGTTTAACATAATATAGGTATAGTCTCTGGTATACATTTTCAAGCTGAGATTGCGGCAAGTGCTTGGTTTTGCTGGCTTAAAATTATATTATCAAGATGTCAGTTACATCCTGAATAGCAATTAGCTTTCTGCAATCTAGGCTTAAGATTTAGCTACTTCCCAGTGTGCCTATTTAAACCTTACAAGTACATGTATTGCATAAAGTTTTGAAGATTATTTGGAACATATTTTTGAATACCAAGTTTGTATATATAGGTATATACCACAAAAAAAATACAACTCTAAAGTACTTCATTTTAGTTTTTATCTGGATTTGAATTAAAAAATAAATTTAAGAGAAATCAAGGAGCAAATATTGAAAAAAATACCATAATTCGGAAATTAATTTACAGTACCAAATTAGGTGAAAAAACTTGGCACCGTACCTGATGTTTTTCTTTCTTTCTTTCTTGATACCATAAGCTCGTACCACCTCCGATCAAAGATGCAAGATAGAAAGTTATACCATAGTATTTAATCTTGTGACCTTTTTTCGTTAGAAATAAGATTTACTTAACGCCGTATATGTTACGTTATCTTTGATCGAAGCAAGTCACCACTTATTGTGTCTATAATTGAAGTTTGAATAAGCCTGTGATACGAGCTCTAGACAGGTTTGCCTACACAGATACTGCTATATCTAGAACGATGCAGTCATGTTGACTTTGGAGTGTCCTTCATAATACTTTGTCAATGGCTATGTAAATGATTTCCGTCGGGCGACGGTCAAATTTATGGCCAATACGAATATTGAATTCACATATAGATAAAGGAAACAGTGCGTATGCTAATCATAAACTTCCTAAAATAAAGGGTCATTTTATTAGATTACACATACAAAGCGGTATTTTATACAAATAATTAGTAAAAATAGTCCTATTATAAATAGCTAATGCCCGGCATACTTTGCTTTCCATTTTTTATACTGCCAAAGAGCAAACAAGCATACCTACGAAGCGAAAGCTTATAGACGCTTGCAACATCAGGAGCAAAGATTAATAACAATTACCACAGCTTAACCCTATCAGTTCGGTATCGAATTTACTTGCGCAGAGCAATGACAAGGTTCTTGCGGGGAAGCGGGTGGCGCGGACTGCAGCCTGCAAATACGCTTAGATTGCAGGCTCCAACGTTGAGGGACGACGCGAGAGTGTTTTATGAGACTTCATTAAAAAAAACAAATTGCACGGAGTGCAAATATACCTATAGTAAACAATGATATTAATATTTATGTTATATAAATTAACGTTCATCGCAATAGAACGAAAGGAACGCATATAACAAAATTAATAAACAATAGCAAGCAGACAAAATATTGACATAAATTTAATGGACAGTTAATAAAAAGACAGCGAAATATTGAGGTTGAACATTCCGAAAGCGCTCTACGGTATTGCAATCAAAATATTCACACAAAATCCAAATAATCTGAATAAAACAATAGTGATGCCAATATCTCAAGACAAAAAGCCGTCCCTAACGGTCATGTCGAAAGCTCCAAGTTTGAAAATTACAACCCTTTGTGGGAAGATTTATTCAAATCCGTTCGGCCATTTTGGAGTTTCGACTTCAAGGGTAGATCGTCCTTAGGGGTCAATACAGATATATCCTAACTTTTACATTATTGAACATACTTACCTACAGTTTTCGTAAATCAAGAGCGTTGACCGTTGTATATCCATCTCTTTTGCACATAGGTATATTAGTAATTTAATATTAGCAATTTAATAACAGAAATATGTACCTATATTATTGATAATAGTAGGTATCTTATTAATATCCCGTTTGAAATATAATATTAGTGAGTTGCTATGTAAAATAGCGTTTATAACAAAAGGCTTACGATTCGGTCTTGTTGGAAACTTTAATAATTCGCGGCATATTGAAATATTCTGGTATAACTCATAAAGTAATTATGATTGTACGAGTTATAGGTATATTAAATTCAAATTGTAATACATTTTATTAAAAAAATCTTTGATTAGAGTCCCGAAACGGATTTGGCATTTTGTGTGAATATTTTGATTGCAATACCGTAGAGCGCTTTCGGAATGTTCAACCTTATTTCGCTGTCTTTTTTTTATTGTCTTTTTATTTTTGTTAGTGAACAAATCCTTAAACTGGAATTGTTTTATATTGCAATATACTATTCAAAATTAGTACCTAATCTGATATAAAAATTGGCTATGACGAAATTCTAATGTTAGAAATAGCTACTTTAATTCTTCGTCCTTAGTTATTTTCTCGCACATAGATAAAATGTCAGCTTCCACTTAGTTGTTTGCAGTGCAGCTCTGTCTTTCTTTTCTCATGGTCTGAGTTGGAAAAATAAAAAAATAATTTTGGTAGCTACTCTTTGCCACATAGGAAGAATCTTTAAAACTTTACAATGGAATAATGATTACATTCAAGACGTAGATACAAAGTGCAAAACTGGTGTTGACACCGTGCAGGTGCCACGTCTACAATAAGCCGGCTTCCTCGCACCCGCAAGGAATGTTCACAAATTTAATTTCAAACTTTCGTATCTTTATACAACTCCAAAGTATATTGGATAACTTGGTAAAAGATGGCTAGAATAGTTGAAATCCTTTGAGCCCCGAGAAAGAATTCATTTTTTGATCTCCAAGTTTAAACATATTTATGTTTTAGTTTAATTTGATCTCACATTATTAGAAAAATAAAAGAATGGAATATTTAGGAATAAGAAGAAATTAAAAAAAAGTGTTTGTTCTATTCTCTTCCTTCGCCAAGTACTTTATTTACGACAGAAACGCACTCAAAGTCTTCAAAATGTTACTTTCATAGCGCCCAAAGGAGTTTTCAAAAAGCAATATCAAAACCAGAGGTTTATATGTTAGAGTTAGTTAGTGAAGCAGGATAACTAACTAAACACTATAAAATAACTAGCGACCCGCCCGTCTTCATTTATATATTCCTGAAAACTACATTAAAATCCGTTGAGTAGTTTAAAAGATCTAAGCGAACAGACAGCGGAAGCGACTTCATTTTATATTATGTAAAGAAGATTCATCCACCATAAAGAACAACATAATTTCTTCTCATACATAATTCAATATTATTTCATGTTATTAAGGTAAATAATTTACGCATCGAAGTATATTTTCCACGAATCATAACACCAAGTATAGCAACATATTGGGATAAATTATATTCTTGAATATAACGATAGAAAATTTATGTAATAATATCAGGCAAATGGAAGAAACGATCGCAGAAAGTACGCAATTCATGGAAGTCTTGAAGAAATGACTATAAGACCTTAGCCATCCAATGAGGAAACGCTGCCAGCCTGCTAGAATCCTTATCATATAGATTGTAAATAATTGAAAACAAGATCTTGAGATGAATCTATATCCAGCAAATTACAAGTTGTTGTAATTAATTATTTCCTATATAATACTTGTATCTAAGTATACCAATATATTATGCGATTTATATTCGTGAGACAATTTATCCTACCCAGGGGATAGCAGCAGATTAACTGCTGAACTTGCTGAAGTAATCAGAACAAGTCTTCGTAAGTACGTGTATGTGGCCTCGCTAGAGAGAATAATCTATTTAGGTAGGTATAGACTAGTCTTATAAGGTACTTCTAACTTCCATTCCCCTGTGTCTCATAATATTCTTTTTATTTAAAACTAGCTGTTCCCCGCGGTTTCACTCGCGTTCCCAGGATAAAAAGTAGTCTATAACCTTTGGAGATAAAGTAGCTTCCTTTTAGTGAATTTTTTTTTCAAATCGGACCAGTAACTCCGGAGATTAGCGCTTTCAATCAAACAAACAAACTCATCAGCTTTATTATTAGTATAGATAGATATACATGGGTTTGTTTTCGACCCCAATCTTAACACGGAAAGAGATAATGTGACTGTAGATAAATGGTAAACACACAAAGACTCTTGAAACCAGATGCCAAAAGCATTTGCCGTCATCGGCAGATGATATTTTCCTTTACATTTGAAAGTTTGATTTTTTTACTGTATTTCCAATCCACAATCGTTGCCGTCACTAGCAAAAACATACCAGCTAGAGTATGTAACCTTTATTAATATTTTTAAAGACTTGAATGAGACACTAACACGTGTCTTAACTTCAGAAAGCAATTGGTTCAAAAGATTTAGTTCTACCCCCAGTCTACGTTGTAAGCCAATTTCCTTAGCGACAAAGATAAATGGCCTGTAAGTTTTATTGCCTAACATCTTATAGCTACATTATATTGGCTCTCTGAACACATAAGAAGAAGAGGGCTAATATAGGTTTACAGCTTGAATCAATTAGGTTTACAGTCACACTACATAAACAAAGGAATATTGCGTAAAACATAATACTTTTTAAACTCTCGCGAACACAATTCATGTTTAAAGTAATGTAACGGGTCTATTCGCGCATAGAATATTATCAAAATATAATGTTGACTAACCTCGACGTTTCGATCAAGTTGCATTGATCGTGGTCACAAGTGGACATTTTGATAATATTCTATGCGCGAATAGACCCGTTACATTACTTTAAACTTGAGCAAAACATGTTTGGATTTAAAATTTGAAAAATGGCCAAGTGCTAGTCTTACTGTAAGTTCAAATTCGAAGTCTGACTCGAACACTAAGGATTCCGTACCATAGTACACTACCATAGTTTTAACGGTCTACCTATGAGATACAATTATATTTACTAGTAGAACATATGTAGTATATCAGGTTCCAATTCCAATAGTGTGGAATAATAGGAGCCTTTGAAAAATGACATAGAATATTATCAAAAGAAAGTACCTATTAGTAGACAAAATCTCTTATTACACTTATCCTTATATTGCCTACATACATAGAGCCGTTATATCTAGTTATATACATGAGTCTCGCTAACTGTGCGGTTCTTGCAGACTAACATTTAGGTAGGTACTCAGGATTAGCTGGGACTTATTGCTCCGGGCCTATGTGCCGGCAGTTTCTACATGGTACAGTGAACAATGTAAATAAACTGATGCAAGGAGAGCTTAAATTTTTTTTAAATAATTCTATAGTCAATTTATATTGTAGGTACTGATTTTAAAGCGGAATTCATTTCAAGTATATTTTTTTCCAAATACAAACATTACCTTTTGCATTCCAAATACTTGTAAAATCTAACAACCTAAAATCTTGAAATACAAAGATGATCTAACTCCGAACAGGATTTCTTCGTGTTTAGGACGTTTTTGTTTTTTGATATCATTTTAAAATAGACAGTGGTAAAAACTCCTAATCCTACTAATTACAAATTATAAATGCCAAAGTTTGTGAGTGTGTATATTTGTTACTTCAAGCTTAAACGGCTGGACAAATTTTGATGTAATTTAGTATGGAGGTAGCTGACCCACAAAGGCTACTGTTTATCCCTCGGGAATATAAGATCCCTCGGGAACGCGGGTGAAACCGTGGGGCGGAAAGCTATAAGACACTTGCACCAAGAACAAGACCCACACCAAGACTCAAGACTAACTCGTTCTCGTCTTTACCTCTCATCACTAGTGTATTCCGGTTCTACTATATAAAAGCAACCTCCCAAATCAAGATAGGCCTATTTTAATAAAAAATAGTTTCGTGTCATCAAATTCAGTGAAGTAAAATCTGGATTTGAATACTTTATGTATGCAGAATATCTAGAAGCATACTCGAGATACGTCTTCTTGAATGACTGAATAGTTTCGACAGAGAGATTTGTGATTCCAAATTGTCGGTTACGTCCTAGACCAGGGATTCCCAAACTATTTAGGGTAAAAGACCCCTTTTCCAAAATGACTGATATCTCAGACCCCCATAGCCAAATTACCTACTTACTTTAAAAATCCTATCTCTAGCTTTTTTCCTATTGATACAAAATACTTACCAATGTAAAAACTATGCGGTTGGTTTAGTGAGTAAACTCGACATCATTTTTTCGTAAAAAAATTACACAATAAATAGATAAAATTCAGTAACTATCTTCTTCTTCTTTTTTTTTTAAACATAAAAATCGCAATGTTACACAACTTATATAATATCTTGAAAGTTTCAAATAAGAACTTGTGTTCATTAATAGGGGTCGATTTGTAGACCCCCAAATCAGTTTTCGTTTATGTTGGGATATCCCTGGGAAACCGATATCAACCCCTCGGGGTCAATATCCACTTTGGGAATCCCTGTTCTATAAAGCTGGTCTATAATATTCCTAGGAATAACTGAGATACTGGCAATAGAACAATTTTCCTGTCATTAATTTCAGAGTCCCCATCTAAAGAAATCTAGTGAAGTAGGTATTTAGTAAATTTTTGGCAGATTCTATCGCTTAGGTACTTTAATTTTCGATTAAAGTAAAATATTGATTGTAACTTAATTTTAGTTCAAAGTAAATTAAAGTTTGTATTTTTCTTTAAATTTTCTCGTTGCTTATCGAATGAGATTAATTAAAATTTGTTATGTTGTATTATTGAAGTTTGGGACAATTGGAGTAGAAAATTTGACTGTATAAAACATTTCTTTTACATAAAATACCATTTGGTACAGTACTTTCACCCAATACAGACAAATCTCTCAAATGGAATGCTAAAAAGTAAACATTCCAATTTCAAATTGACACTAAATCTAAAAATGTTGATAAAAAATCCATTTAGAAATGTGATGCCATTTCAATTTGTGTCGGAAGTGAAAAATAAATCGCAGGTACGATATTGCTCTATATCGGGGTAACTCAATATTGGTGCGCTGCGCTTCGGGGCATAGATTGCCCGAAATTTCCACATTATCACTAACAGCATTGTGAAATGTAGTGATATTTACGTGCAGACTACATATTTAGTTTACTTAGTACAATGTGACTTTCATTTTCTATTAGATTAGTACTCATATACAAAAAAACAAAGTATCAATAAATAGTTGACTAATCTTTTGAATTGCCGCTATAAACAATTTGACCTTAAACCTAGATTATTTATATTTTTGAAGATTAGATGATGTTGAAGCATTTTATATGATTCTCTTTCGGTTAACCATCTCTCGAGATTAATTGAAGGCTATCAAAATATTTGCCGCAAAACCGACTACATTTGATCTTTATTAATCTAATGTAGGCGTCATATTTATTAAAGCGCTTAAAATAAATATTTTGTTTTCTATTTATCTATCTTAGCTGTGGGTGTATTTAGATTAGAGCCATGTTACACTACTTGAGTAGTTCATTGAATTTTTCGTGGTAAAATTCAATGGCTTCTCAAAAATGTTTTAGCTAATTCTCGGCACCTTTCGCTACATACGAGTAAGTGGTAACAAAACTACAAAAAAAAATTATCAATGCATATCGAAGAACTGAATGAGAGTTATATTAGAATTAACATAAAACCAAGACGAAAATTGGGTAGGTAGGTAACTTATAAAATGTGTTCGACTTGTGTAAGTGAACTTCGCAATTAGTGAAAAGGAAAAAAACACTCTTTTAGTTTGCAGACTCCAATGATAAATATCAAATTAAATATCAATGTTCTGTAAAAAAACCAGCGCCATATTTAATTCTACATTCCTAAATATTTCAAAAGAAAGCATTAGTATTTCATTACAAGCCTGTGCTGTGTAGGTAATAAGAAAAATAATTAAGTTTGATATATTTTTTGGAATATTTAATTAGACTCTTTGCCTGACCTCCTTTGTATAATAATTATATTGTTAGTTTGCAATCACTTCAAATTTTATTTATTCACTAGCTGTACTTAGTGGATTCGCCCGAGTTACCGGGATAAAGTACCAGAGTTAAAGTATCAGAGTATGTTCAAGGTATTCCGAACCGATGGTAGAGTCTATTGTTAATTACGACGTTTCTAAGTGGCTCATCAGGGCCTAAATCGGATAATGAGTTTTTAAGTTTCAGTTTATGTGCCAAGTTTCATCAAAATTCATTTTCTTCACATCCTAACAAACTTTCACATTTTTAACAGTACTATGTACACCATATTGGATATGTCAAGTTAGTGTTTGCTACACCATTTTGCTTATAACATAACTGCATTGATGTTAGTTCTATTGAGCTGAAAGACGTCCACTGCTGGACAAAGGACTCCTCCAAGAATCACCAAGATGCGATGGTCTTGCGTTACCTGCATCCAGCAGTTTCCCGCGACCCTCACAAGATCGTCAGTCCACCTTGTGGGGGGCCTGTCCACGTTGCGTCTTGCGGTTTATGGTCATCACTCGAGAACCTTTCTGCCCCAGTACCACTTCAGTTTGGCAATTCTTCGGGGTATGTCGGTTACTTTGGTCTCAGATCTCATCATTTCTGATTCGATCTTGCTATTACCTACATTTTACCCCTTACAATTATCTCCTTGTACTAAAAACTGTTCGTATCACTATAAATCAAGATCTAGTGATTCATCACATAAAGCCGACACCTACGCACCGTGCACTGGATATGAAGTTTCACACATTTTCTCATAAATCATTGAACTTTATAGAGGTTGTGTAAACATTTTTTTTTAGACGAAAATGACTCATGACAGTCTAATGCAGTTTATGAATAATGGTATCTAGTTGTAACAGTATCTCTATCGGGGTTCCGCAAGATTGATAGCTAGTTTAGTGAGTGGTTATTTTGTAAGAGAATTCAAATTTTCGATCTAGTGCAAAGGAGTCATGTAATTTATTATAGGTGATTAATTTCGCAATCCAACGCCAGAAGTGAGTAATAAAAATTATGCAGGTAAAATACGAGGTGGACCGACGATCTTGTGAGGGTCGCGGGAAAACGTTGGATGCGGGTAGCGCAAGACCGGCCATCGTGGAGATCCTTGGAGGAGGCCTTTGTCCAGCAGTGGACGTCTTTCGGCTGAAATGATGATGAGGTAAAACTGAGATACGGAAGCAGTTTTAATATAGTAAATAACTTTCATTAGATAAGGGACCCGTTTCTAAACTACGAGTAACTCATAAATCATCTTCATCTGACATGAGAGAGATAGGGTAGGTTATATATTATAGGTATCGTTGATCCTGCCACACGCGAAAACCATCAATTTGATAATGATTTTACTGAAACCAGCAAAACACCTAAAATCAACCTTAGTAGGTAATAATATGTATAGAAACTAAAATGTTATTAAATACGTACTAAGAAGCTAAAAGACAAATGTTTGTTATCAATTTCTAGGTTTACAAACATTACAATCATAGAATAAACAGTTTTATCTACTCTCATATTGTAAAGTTCTAATTATGAAATCAAAAACAGTACTTTAATGACCCACTTTACGCACACCCGTCTATAATGAAATTAAAAAATTATATTATAGTACAGTTTTCTTCCCAAGATAATGCTATAAAATAACTTTTTTTCATTAAAGTACAAGTAATTGGACATGTCTGGCCACTTATAATGTTTTTTTGGGTTTTAATACCTCAATTACTGTCAGTCAACTTGTCAAACAAAATAATAAAGAAAAAAACATTATAAGTGGCCAGACATCAGGACTAAACAATTATAATTTTAGATACAAATTTACTTTGTCTGTGGTCGCGTATGCGGCAGAGATCTCACTTAGGAGTTTTTCCCCACAAGGATTTGGGCGCCATGATGATTAATGTTTGTTAATTTTATTGATTATTTTGCATTCATATTTTATTTTGGCCAAAAATGATAGAAAAATAGGTGTGATACTAAGGTGAAATAAACTTGAATCTGAAATTGTGGAGGCGGCAGTGGAAATGACGAATAATCGATACCCGTAAGTCATGAAAACCTATGACAAAATATTATCGATTTTTTACCTTTAAATTACATTACTTATATGAGTTTAGATAAAGTACTGTATGATACTGCACATAATTAGGTATTAAAAACTCGTGTGATACTATTAAGAACCTCGCCTACGGCTCGGTACTTAAACTCACACTCGTATTTAATAACCCCTATTATGCAACAGTATCATAAACTACTATTATCTACTAGAAAATGTATCTGACATGAAGAAGAGCAATTGCTACTAAATGTATGTAATACAAAGCAACAAACAACGGCCATAAAGGGACATCGGACAAACTACAATACCTAGAGAACAACTTCTGACAAAATTAGTTTCACGAAAAATGTGTTGTCTTGTCACGAGATTGGATTGGCGAAAACACAGAAGAGTGATTATGACATAGTAAGGGATCGCGGTATTTATTGAAGAACTTCTTACGAAATTAGTTTCTAGGAAATATCTCACGCAGTTACTATTAATATTATTGATTTGCCAATAATAGATAGATTTGAGATAAAAGCACTGGCTTATACAGCTTATAATTTTGAATGAATAAACGAGACATGTGCATTTTCATCTCATTTACTAGTAGCATAGCAGATTGAATCCTAGCGTTATTAGTAAGTGCTAACTATCATTTGTTTAACTATAATGGACACTTACACAATATAGATTAAACATATTTAAGTATGGCCAAAGTATACGTCTTCGTTATCTTACAGCTCTGCTGGAGCCGAACTCCTATGGGAGACATTATCATTCGACCTTTTAGTTCAAGCTTCAATGGTTCAGTAACTTACGATGGAACGATGAACTAGACAGTTTTTAGATATTTTAGCTACGCAAAAATCAGTCGACTAATCATCAGTTAATTTTAAAAAGCGATGTTTATTTATTGTCAACATTTACACTAAATAAAATAAACAAACAATAAGAAACATACGAATCGTGCTAATCTTCTAAGCATTATTTTGTTGAAGTCTGTATATGTATTACACAATAAATTATGACAGATAAGCCTTGTTTAAAGGAAGAATAATATTTGTGTTGTCAATAACACTTAATTGTTGTTACGAAGTCGTGGGTGTGTAAATGCCTAATATTTGATATCTGTTTAAATTACATGATTTGGATAGGTACACTATTGTCATTGTAATATGAGAGACATAAATTAGCATTAGCAGTGATGTTACAATCCTTACTTCCTTACTAATGTTTTAAATCCATAAGTAACATGTCTGTCTAGTTATCTGTCTGTCTGTTACCTTTTCACGCATTTTCACCGCTGAACCGATCAAGATGAGGCTTGCAGATACGATGACTTAGATATGGAGAAGGATATAGGCTACTATTTATTCCGAGAACGCGGGTGAAACCTCTGAGTTAAAGATCAACTATTGACAATAATAAAAAAAATATAAATTAACAAGATATGAGGAAAGATAATATATCTGTTAAATATAACAATAATACATGAACCAATGAAACAAAACCATAACGACAAACTAAAACATTTATTTCCATTCAAGACGGTAAACCATCATAAACACATGCTCAAACACACGCTGAAAAACGAACGCAAAATTTCACTGGAAGGGCTGATGTCATCAACAGCTTATTCAATTCATCTGATCTCCCTTCGCATTCCAACATAATATGTTCCTATAAGATAACCCTTGAACTAGAGATTTCGTCTGACCCATATAACGCGATGGAATGGACTTGTGATGATTGTAATTGCCCAATTTAAGTGGTTATGATTGTCTTGTTATGACGCATCACAATGATGAGCCGTCGGCCGAATTGTGCTGTGAAATTTTAAAAGATATTCGCTTACTTCTTAACGAAGGTGATCTTTGTAGAAAATGAACTTAGTATAATTGCTGAACACTTAAAAAGAGGTAGTAGACTTTATGGAACTAATCGCAGTGACTAATGGTTTTTAGACAATCAACTAGAAAATAAGGCCAGTGTGGCTTATTTAGCAGACTTAAGTAGCATCTACACTAAAGCATTGTACTTTTCATCCAGCCCTAGAATGAGGAATCCTAGTTTGAGATGCTAGGTTAAAGGTAAAATTACATTAATACACCAAATCATAAATTAAAGATATAATAAGTAACCCTATAACTGTACGTACATATTATACCACATTTTCTGTACCATTTTCAAAGTAATGATGATGTCTACACGCCTGTTAATTTAGTAGCCAAATCATAGCATTGCTTGGATTTGTACAAACATCGTTAACAACAGTGGGACGATTAAAATGGACCTCAAAGCTTCCTGTGTCAGTAATAGCGTTATTTAAATCTGCGCTACTTTGATTTACAGTTGGCCAAGCAAAACAATCGCTCGTCTCGCAATTTCGTTTGTGTATTTCTTTGTGAAGCTATTCGGAAATTGTGTCGACAATATGTGATCTCAGTGAATCGTGAATCAATGACCTGTTTCTTTCAAGATCAGTGAACTTTGATGAGAATAGGAGAATGAAAATAACGTCATCATCAAAAAGTATGGAAAGTCATCAGTCGGTGTCTACCACTGCTAGTGAAATTGTCTTATTTTACGAAGGGAATAATATTATAGACAAAATGCACAAAAATTCTCTTAAGGCATAATGCGTAGATGATATACATCATGTTACATTATTATTACCAATGAAAGAAAAAAAAACAATGTAAAAATTAACTCTTTAATGAGTTGTTTATATAAATTAATTATCGAATATTAACGTATGAAGCAGTACGTTATGATGTTGAGTGGTCGAATAATTTTCTGCAACAGTGCCTGCAAGCGGAATTTTCGGCGCTTAAGCACCAATATTTGCAATAATAACAAGGTTTAAAGCTGACTGGAATCATGCGATAATTCTCGTGAAATGTGAACGTTTTTGATGTATGATGTCAAGGATTTTATATATTCTATGTTGCAGGGGTAAACACGCATATTTTATACGCCAGCGCTGCTTGAAAGTTAAAATAAATATCAGTGAGCGTCTTTTGTTTTAAGCACACGATCTGTTATTTTGGGCTAGACATTTTTTGTGCTCGAAGATAGTCCGCAAATGCTTGATAACGTTTTTTGCTAATTGCAGCGATTTAAGGCGATGATAGCTCAGTGGTAGTGACGTCGGATGCCGAGACGAAGGTCCCTGGTTCGAATCCTACAATGAGCTTGAGCTTTCGGTGAAGGAAAACATCGTGAGGAAACCATAGCACGGTGGTAGTGTACTTTGTAGTACCCGCCTGGCTGGCTACCACCCTCAAGTTGAAAATCTGTCGCCAAGCACTTTTTGGTGTGTTCCGACAGCTGCAAGGCTTTGTGTGCTTACCATCATCGGCCACATCATCACTGACCACGATGAGATTGTGGTCAAACACAGGCCTATATACATAGTAAAAAAAAAAGCTCAGTAATATTGTAAAAAGTATAATTGCGGTAAACTTTTCCTTTTTTCATCAGATGTAGGCACGGAACCATAAATTACTAGAGAAATGCAGTCGAAGTAACATGATTCCCGGTATGAAGGTAATTAAAATAGCCTTTAGTGATAAACAAATTATTCATAGTGACAAAAGTGACATAAACAATTACTATGGTTTATTAGTGCCAGCGTCACGCACTCATTAAGCACTTGTCCAATTAACTGTACGGAAGGTTGAAGGGACTATGAGTTGACAAGAGACCCTTTTGTATTAACAATTACCATATCAAGTAACAATATTGCGTAAAAAAGGGCATCCTTTGAACTTCGGCATTTTCCATAGATATTATTAACTAGATAGAACGTTTTGAAGTTTTTTTTAAATGCATTTTGATGTTCTGCCACAGCTTACCGTAAATACGGATTCATAAATTCTGCATATTATTATAATGTTTAAAACTCTACTTAACATATGAAGATTTATTACATTCCTAAAAACTACATTACTGGTGGTCCCCACACTAGAGCATGCCTGTCTCGTGGGAGAACTCCACAGAACCAGGAAATAAAGATTTATCAACAAACATGAGCAGTTTGTGCAATAAATTATCTTACAGTATAAAATAGAAAAATATGTTCTACCTATATAAATAAACGCAATCGAATTCCATTTCATAAAAAAAGAAGAAACAAAAAGTTACATAAAAAATAGTTAACTAAATTTTGTTTGAATTCCTACTTTATTTTAACACACCTAACTAAATACTTTATGAGATTTTTTATAAAGTCACTACTAATTCCATTGCCTAAACAAACAAACCAACCCTCTATATTTATTTAAAATCTTTGAAACAGTATACAAATAAATGTTCCCACGCTAAATCGCTAAAGGATATGACGACACACAGCTTGAGAAGTGATCGTACGCATGTCACTATTTACAATTATGACGATTATTACCTTAAACCGATGAGAGGCATCGTCAAATATCGATTTGAGAGCTTTTGTATGTTTCATGCACCCACGTTGTTTGATTACTCTATAAAGAATTTTATAAGAGTCATAGATGTATTGCATCTATGACTCTTATAAAATAGTCAGTACTCATAAACTATTTTTGTTTTTCATTCACGGTTTATGTATTTTGCCAGAGTCAAGTTATATTTTAAGTTCTATTAAAGTTCACGTCATGTGTCAATATAATAGTCAGCCACAGTCTTGATAATGTCGTGCTAATCTGATATAAAAATATCAGGTTTTAGTTAAGTAAGTACGGACTTTTTGAAACAACTTGAAAAGTCATTGCATCTCAGCACGCGTAATCATTTAATTTCACTGCTGCATTTTTGTATTGATCTTTAATGGATATTTTACCACCAATAAAATAAAATAAAACTCAAAATTACAACAAAAAAGATCGCAATGTCACTTCGCAAGTTCCCACCAAAAAGTCTTCTAAAAAGAGAATACAAATACACGTGTTTTCTATAAACGATTAAATTATTTAATGTCGTGAGGTATATATTTATTTATATTCAATTTCGGAATTTTGCATTTGCAGCCAGTGACTCGTAGGATTTGCTAATTGAGAATCAACACAAAATATAACATAAAGTTATTCATAAATTATTTAAATCTTCCCCACCCTAGCCTCGTTCTTCACCAGAAAAAGTTTAAGCAACAACACAGATGTCGTCGTCTAATTTAAGTCTCCCAACACAACGTCTCGTTAGGATATTAATAAATTAATCCTCAAGGCTCTTCCAAATTTAACTTTCCATATACTTTGTTTCCGCATCCGTAATTGCATAGTACCTACAGCGTAATTGTTGACCTGAAATCCGCCGGGGAGAAAAAAGGTTTCCTATTCAAAACGCTAGTAGTTAGCTCGGAGTCCCTGAGGCCCTTTTGAAACTCGTCCTTTCATTGCCTTACGAATGCTTTAGACATATTTAGGGTCACTGAGCAAGCAACTAATAACACACATGGTTTCACTTCATTGTAAATGGAGCTCGTTTGGATATAAAGCTTAATATAATTATATTTCAGTTGAAAGGCGTCTGGACAAAGGCCTCCCCCAAAGATCTCCACTATGGCTGGTCTTGCGCTACCAGCAATCAGTGGTTTCCCGCGGCCCTCGCTAGATTGTCGGTCTACCTTGTGATTGGGCTGCCCACGCTGTATCTTCCAGTTCGAGGTTGCCGCTCGATAACCTTTCTGCCCCAGCTACCGTCGGTTCTGCGAGCGATGTGCCCCGACCTTTGCCACTTTAATTTGGCAATTTTACGGGCTATGTCAGTGATACTTTGCTTTGTTGTTTGCTGATCTCAACATTTTTGATTTTATCTCGCAGGGAAACTCCGAGCATAGCCACTCCATTGCTCTTTAATTTTATTTTAATGTTTTTTTTTAATTATACCGATTTAAAATCAATCATAACTAAAACAAATACTGAATACCTAAATAAAAAAAAAACTTGGTAATTCATGGAATGATGTTATTTCGAAATTAAAATTTCTTACTAAATTTAACTTCGATGGTGACTAAATAAGGATAGTATTGTTGTAAACCTTTGCGGTTTTTATATGCTAAATAATTGTATACAGAAAAATAATTTAATATACAGTTTTTAAGGTAATGTGAATAAAAGTAATACCCATTATAAAAACACAACCATATGGAATAAACATTGACAGCTTTAAAATATTTATAACCATGTCATTGTGCCCTTGTGCCCATGAATAATACCAAAAAAAGTCAGAGTCTATAAACTCAAAACGAAACAGTCGTAAAAAGCAATGACGTAATCCAGGCCAGTATGCCCTGCAGGGCTTTATGGGTGTTGACTGAAACAGGTCACTGGAATGGAGGTCGTAAAATGAAGTTAGCTATGATGGTGGAAGAGGAAGGACGTAGCGAGTTTGTCAAATAGAGTTCAAGTGGTATTAAATATAAGTAACAGCAATAATATAAAAACTGAAGAGTTGTAAGAAGCATTTGATTTGAGTGTCTTTATAAATATCACAAACAACGCAAAAGACTTGACACCTATCCAATAATACATATTCATCATATCAGCCGAAAGACGTCCACTGCTGGACAAAAGCCTCAGCCAAGGATCTCCACGATGGCCGGTCTTGCGCTACCCGCATCCAGCGGTTTCCCGCGATCGTCGGTCCACCTTGTGGGGGGCCTGCCCACGCTGCTTCTTCCGGTTCGTGTAATACATATTATAGACAGAAAATGATGCAACAAGCCTTTGCAAGATGCTGATGTTTCCCATATCGCTTTATCATTATAGTAAAATAAGATTAAGAAAATAATAATTCATGGTTGCGTTGCTACCTGGCTTGCATCTGTGATGCCTACAAAGCTCACAAAAGCCAATACCGATGATCATAGTTAACAGATATCTTGGAACAATTAAATACCTATACAAGTTTAAAGATTGAAACTCCAATCATAGACAACTGACACTAATTTCCCGATAGCTTTATCTCAATTTTCTAAGCCAGCTTTTACTTTTAAAGCCCTTGTACCAAACACCAAACTGGACTAGACGATTTATGACATTAGTTTTTAAAGTCCAATGTTCATTTTATGTTCCCACTTCAGCGTTTAAACAGCCAACAAAGTAATTAAGTGTAACCTGAAAATGGCTAATTAGTTTCCAGAATGGCTTTTTTTAAAGTTTTAACTCGTCTATGGATTTACTTCAACCCCAGGTGAATCATGTACCTCAAACTCTGATAAACTGATAAACCTATAAAATATGTATTGAAAATTCTATCAAAAGTTCATTGGATCGCGTAGTAGCAGTGTAGTTTCTTTAGGAATAATGTATGCATATAAATAGTGAGGATATTTCAAAATACATCGAAAAGACAAACATTGTTCATTGCGGGTACGATAAGAAATTTATTAAATATGGTCGGGGTATGCGATAATGTTTCTCGTCTGACATGATAACTGAACAAACAACCCTTTTTAGGAATAATAGCGTTGTAGAGGAAATAATAATAATTTGTCTGTCATTCATTAAAAATGTATCCCTATGCCGATTAATTATCTAATCATAAACTGTTCGAGTTCTTGAAATAAATTGACCCTTATTTATATTTCAAGATTATCAGTGGCTTTACAATTTTTTCCACTATAACAACTCAAGTACTCTCAATATTGTTAAGTTTTACAGAAATGTCACCGACCTCCCTTGTTGACCTACTCTCTTTTTCCGTTCTTGGCCTAGCACTTGACTCGTTAATCTAACCTTCCTCAAGTATTTCATATGCAACTTTGAAGATATTCTGACGTGAAGAACCATGATAGCATAATATCTAGTAGGTAGATATTAGAACAGGCTTTATGGGCTTGCCATCTGTCAATTTTATTGGTTTATGGTTTACTCTAAAATAATCTTTTAATCCGTTTCCTTTCTCTTCGCCTACTAGCAACCCACAGAATATAATTTTAAGTCTTAAGTAAGCCATTTAGCTATGTAAATACCAGTCACACGACACATTTGTCCTTAGATTTAACTGCGCCCACTAATTACCAGTACGTCGAACTCCTTGAGAATCCTTTATTTGAAGCAAATGTTTGAAAATTGGATTTTAATCTCCTATTTTGGGATCAAGTCAAGATACATCTTCAGTTCCAGTTTCAGCTTACCTCAGTGCGTTTAAGAAGACGTTTACCAACTGCATATTACTGACATCATTATTAGATCGGAGTTACCTAATCTTTTGAAAATTTATCTACTCATGCCCCAAACTATCAATAGGTACCTACTTTTATTTACTACATACACTTCCTGGCACCATAACTCCAACGTTACGTTACGAAAAGGTTAATTTTAACCGAATTGTGTTCTATAGATTTCTCGGAAACTGTGTTTTACGGATATTTATTAACTGATAGTAAACCGACTTAACCGTTTTCACGTGTGTCGGCCACGTTGAGGTAATATTTATTTGTGTTGCCTCAATTTGTTTATGTTTCGATACTCTATGTATTTTGGATCATAATGCGTTTAGTACCTGAGGCTGTATGATACACATTATTATTTAACCAAGTTATTTCTAGCAAAACAGTTGATTCGAAATCATCTTTCAGTATTTTTAATCGTCAATCAGTTGTTACTTTATTTTTTAACCTCCTTAAAAAAAGCAGTTTCTTAATTCAGCTGTGTTTTAATATTTTTATTTTTATGTTTGTTCACGCATAACTTTTTGCTTATGAACCGATTTTAATAATTATTTTTGCGTTGGTTTCTGTATAGCTACAAGTGGTCCCATATTATTAATTATATGGTAATTTTACTGTTTTTGAAGGAGGTCTTACTCTTTTTATAAACGTTGATTATTTAAAACTGAAATTTTAAAATTGCACTAAAGCTACAAATGATCACCTGTATTGAAACGAAAATAACCAAATCTATCTGTCCTCCTAACTAATACTATAAATGCAAATGCGAATTTGCATTTATATGCTTGTAGTTGTGTATATATATATTTGTACCTTTTCACGTCTAAACCACTGAACCGATCGCATTGGAAGGCACGCAAAGAACCTTATAGCTTATGTCCTTCTACATAGACTACTTTTTACCCGGGAAAGAGCGAAACCGCGGGCGGCAGCTAGTAATTCATATAATACAGAGATAATAAACATGAATATAATAGTAGTTAGGTACAATCGATATCTTTCCAATAAAATCAAAAGCAAAAAACGTGTTGAAATGCAATTAAGTGGGATTCGATCGGCTCTGCATACCAATGTCTATCAACATAGAAATGGCGGAACACCTGAATGAAATTTTTCACGTTCCATAGGCCGATTAATTCGCCAGAATGTTGTTCATTACATTCTCTTATACTTTCGACAGCTCTGACGTTATCATACATATTTCATGAGTTATCTAGGTACAGATGAAATTTAATTATGAAAACACCGATTTCAACTGAAATATGTTGATTTGTAGACATGAAAATGTTTTTTACTGATAATGTACATTTTAAGAGGATGCTCTCCGTGAAGACTCCGTCTCTTACTAAACAGACGGGGATGGCAAGCGAGACAGGCGAGGCCCACTTTTAGTAAAAAATACGGTTTTTACTAAAAGTGGGCTTTTTTAAAGTAAGGAAATTATTCCCTTTCTATTAGGTAGATCACAGAATGTATGTTAATATTTTCAAGTTATTTCGATGGACCAAATAAGTGAAAAAAATATTCTTAGTTTTAAAATGTCATATATTCTTTAGTTTATACTTATATATACTAACTTAAACATTTTTTACAAATTTTTTGGACCAAAGAATGCAGAAAAAAACTGAATCTGGAATCATCATTTCTCGTCTATTGGCGCCTTAACTGCTTCTTGATAAAAAAGTTGGCTACGTTATTGGATGTTTGAATAACTAATTGGTTTTTTAATTATAATTTGGTTTAATTGTCTTTTCTTGATCGACTTGAATGTAAAATCTACTCTACATACATAGTAATCGACAGAATGTATGAGTTTTCTACTGTTAATTATTTGATTCATCATCGTCAATATATCAGCCGAAAGACGTCCACTGCTGGACAAAGGCCTCCCCCAAGTATCTCCATAATTGCCGGTCTTGCGCTACCCGCATCCAGCGGTTTCCCGCGACCCTCACAAGATCGTCAGTCCTGTCCGCGCTGTGTCATCCGGTTCATGGTGCCGGAGAACCTTTCTGCCCCAGCGAATTTCTTTCATTATTTGATTGATAATCCTGATTTACGATAAGAGTAGATAAGAGATTGATTCTTTACTATCTGTTTCTCGCAGTTTCACTCACGTTCTTGGGATTAAAAATAGCCTATAGTACCAACTCGGGAATAATGTAGCTTCCTATCATTTAAACATTTATTTTTTAAATAGGACCGGTAACTCCGGAAATTGGTTTGCTACATCCGAACTCATTAGTGTATATAAATATTGTTTTAGTACGAGCTTGCATAATGATTTAAAATTGATGACATATACTAAGTTCGTTGAATTTATTACCACAAAGTAGAAAAAGAAGCACTAGTAATTGTTTTTAATTAACAAAGGGTTCTTACAGGATCCTAAACAACGCAAAATGTGCCAGATGCCGACAAAAGTTATCAACAACAATAAAACAAGTTTTTCCCTGTTTCAACTTGGGGTACGTTGTTAAAAAATACACCCTTATGTAACTTTTTTGAGTGATATTTTACCTTTTTGTTTTAAAGGATGAGAAAAAGTTTTTGTTGGATTTTGGTAATCCTAAAAGGATGAACGCGGGATATTTTTATTATTAATACTAGCGACCCACCCCAAGTTCGCACGGTGCGAGAACGCTTCTTACGCACGGCATTTTTTTTGACATTTTAAACAATTATCGTCATATTTCAACGAATTCACACAAACCTTAACTATTTATACACCAAAAACTTCCTCATGAATCACTCTGTCTATTGATGAAAACCGCATGAAAATCCGTTCAGTATTTTTTTAATTTATCAGGCAGACAGACAGACGCGGCAAGGGATTTTGATGACGTAGCCAAAAATAAAGACGGGATTATTATCTATGCATACATTCTAGACCATCCGTTGTTGCGTTAAAGAGTAAACAAGCAAACACAGTTTATTTATATATTAGTAAGGATTTATCATCAGGTCCCCCTCCATTGTGGGAAGGCAAGCCTCCCCATCCCTTAACGACGAGGGGATTACGGTCATAGCACATCAAACTAGTCTCATGCAAGCTAAACATACCTACCTAAATAAATATATATACTAGTACATGATACTGGCTGACTATATACTCCTTAATGCTTTCTCAGATATCAAGGATCTGTATATATAAATATATATATGTACAGCTTTAAGGCAAGCTCGTCATAAGCAATCATAACTAGAAAGCTTCAATTGCTGCAATCAGCGGCAGTAATACAAAGAATTGATTGAGTAAAATGCGTACACGCACGCGATGCATCGTTAGTA
This sequence comes from Tethea ocularis, assembly GCA_963555595.1. Lineage (NCBI taxonomy): Eukaryota > Metazoa > Arthropoda > Insecta > Lepidoptera > Drepanidae > Tethea > Tethea ocularis. The sequence goes on along the minus strand of OY741972.1, from coordinate 2,669,355 downwards.
TGATAAGGAATTTGATAATTACTATCCTGTGACCTATTTGTTTAATGGTAGGAAGTCGAAGAACAGAAGGGCTTTATGAAACTTTTATTCGGCTTAAGTCGTAAAAAGGCACTTGTCACAAGTTTAACAAGTGTTTTACTTTACTACCCCTAATGTTACCATAATGTAACGTACATTTTATTGTACCCATAAAACTGCGACAATGTTCACATGAGTAGATACTGATACCTCAGCACAAATATTTGGGGGTCATAAGAATCATAATGATTATTTGTTCAAACTTTAGGTTTCTTTTTATCACTTCGTTTTTAACACGTAATGTAATTAGAAAAAATCTGGAGTTCAGAGATGCACTTGAAAAGAGTAGGTAAAGTTAACTGAAATGCATTCGTTAATTTCTGTTAACGTAGTCAGAATTCACTCTGAAATAACGAGCAAAATTTGCTCACTTCAACCACCATCTCCACGAAAAAGAAGTGAAGCGTTCTCTAAACGAGTTCCCAAATTTAAACACGCGCTTTAAACTCTTCCCGTATTTACATGAGCAATTTAGTAAAAATATACGTAAACTACGTTCAGGAATGGTCGAGCTTACAAGACAAACTGGGGCGCTGCATGTAGGTCAACATGTGGCGCAACTTAAATTATGCATATAACTGCAATGTCTGTCGATTACCTTGTGCATGCTTTCAGGAATCACTCTACAAGATTTTTTGAATAAGAGATTTGTTGTTCGAAATGTTTAAAGGCACAACTTTTTAGTTGAAAGACTTGTGTTTAGGTATCTTATGTTTTCCCGTGATAAAAAGTAGCCTATATGTTATTCCAGGGTATGATCTATCTATATGTCAAGTTTCATCCAAATCCGTTCAGTAGTTTTTACGTGAAAGAGCTAGGTTGGTTTTACAAATAAGACTTAAGTATATATTTGCCTACAGCATTCCTTGCTTCATTTACAAGGTTTAATTTAAAGCAAAGTTGACGTATTGCATCTATCTACGTTATCCAATTTCTATAAGCCACATAACTGGGACATATTACGCTTTCCACATCAAGCCTCCTGTCGCGATGTCAATCTGTCGCATTCAATTAATATTAAAATTCAACACATTGCGTTCATTTCGGAGTTTCTTATGTATGAAATGTAATACTGATAAAGTATGTACTTGCAAAAGTTTTGTCAAAATATCAAAAACTTTTAAGCCTTCTAATCAATCTTTATGATTGAACAACATTGATTTCACCTTATATTTATATTGGATTCTTAACTTTACTGAAATACCGGTCGGAAACAAAGAGTTACTATTCCAATATAACGCTAACCCAAATCTCTTTCACCACATTCCTTAAACCACACAGTATTAAAAGCCAGAGAAGTTGTATTACTCCCAACATTTTGAGAATGCCTTTTTAGAGAAATACAAGAACAATGAGAACTAAGTTTTCTTTATCCTGCAATGCACAGCCTAAACAGCTGAAGAAAGAGTTTTTCAAAATTCAACCCCTAAAGGGGGTAAAATAGGGGAATGAAAATTCTGAAACCTTGGGACGAAAGCCGATATTACATTTATTTTACTCTACTAAGGTAGCAAATCGGCCTGCCTCATGGTAAGCGGTTGCCATAGCTTATAGAAGTTTGCAACGACAAGGGTACTCGTGCGTTGATCCTGCAAAAAATTCTTCACTCACACCCCTCGTCATGGTTTACCCCTTGGGAAAACCATGATGGAAAGCTCATTAAATATAATACACTCCGCTTCGATTTATCTCAGTATTGGACGTTTTCTGAAAAATCTTTAAAAATAAATCTTAGGCAGGATCAGTACTACGACTAAAATTTTATTGAGTAACCGGTATTAGTCAGTATTATTTAACGTACCTTGATGGACTGTTGTCGACCTAAACTTTGAAATATCCAAATTAAGCAAATAAACAAACATAAAGGCTGAATCTACTTTATTGTACAATTGGAACTAAAAGCGCTTTTGTGATTGTTTTACTCTGCGGCTTCTGTTCGGCCTTAGTCTTCACTTTTCGGTATCCCGCTTTGTTCAGCTTTGCTTAAATTTGTAACTTAATAATAGCTTCGGTTAATTGTTTTATTAACAAATATAAAGACACAAAAAGGTTTACCTTGGGATGTTATTTATAGGTTTCATTCAACATCTTTCTGTGACATAAATTATTTATCTTGGGGACTCAAACAAAGGCTGTTTAATGAGGTAGACTTCATTGCTATGAATGTAATATTTTCGACGAAATTGGAAAAGGAATAGTGTGAATAATAAGCTTTATTTAATATAAATCGGCTATGGAAGAATGCTTAAGATATAAGCATTTTAAAGTAATAACATAACACAAAGTACAATACATGTATAAAAATCCTCGAGGGGGACGCTACTGCCGATCAACGGCAAGGTTCCCAGAAGGCTGGCAGCGTTTCCTTTTTGGATAGCCAAGCTAACGCGTTGGCGGAAAAAGCTCCCCACCCGCCGCCGCGTCAGTTCCCCGAAGCCTCAATAATTTTTGAAGATAATGTTAATCATTATTATTAAATAAAAGTAAATTCCAAAATCAATTAACCTAACGGGAGCAATTTCTAAGAATATATAACATTTCCTAATAAAATCTATTTAGATGATAGGTACTTATAACTTACTTGCTTTCAGTAATTTTTTACACTAGTAAGATTATTTAGTAATTTATTAATACCAATTCCAATATCCAACCTCGTATTTTCTCTCAAAGTGTCCATTTCTGCATTGTTCCCGACTTGAAAGTAGCAATTCTCTATTCGGGTAGTAATATATGGCTTTAGGTCAGCTTAAACTACCACGAAAACGATTATCGGATTTCCACCTTTTGTGTATTGAATTGATAAGTGATTTAAGACTATCTTCTATGATATCATCAATGTAAACATTTGTTACAATAATAATCTGAACGTTATTATTAGTGGTATACTCATACCTTAGAACGTCATATATATTTTTTATTAGAATCGTGCTTGCATGAAAACAAATACTGAAGTTTAAGATAAACTTTTTTATCTTCATAATTGCCTTATTCTTGAACTACGTCACCTGCACGTCTTCCTTCCAAACTGGCGTCGTTCTGACTGACTTATCTCGGCCTAAAATATAGGTCTGTATTTGACCACAATCTCACATAATACCACGTTCAGTGTGACGACGCCGAATTTGATAAGCACATAATGGCTTTAATTGTGTTTGAAATGCAGTCTGATTTTCCATTCTGATATTACCTTATAGATTCTGCTAGGTGTATCAAACCAATATGTAGAGTTACATGTACGATATATAGTTCAGAATTCCCACAACAAGGTAGGAACAGGAATGCTAATAATGCTTGGGTCATATCGAAACTGTAGACGGACTTCGACCACTTCCGAATGTAGATTACGAATACTGTCATACCGACAGTCTACGTAGGTATCTCTCACAATTTGCATTCGACGTATTTTGACTTTTGAGTGCATTTCATTGTTATATCTCTATCCGTAGGCAAAGCATTACAAACAGACAATCTTATACGATCGATGACACTACCCTGATTTCAATCTACAACTTTAAGATGGTTCTTCACTTTCAAAGTTGCTCTAATTATCTAAAAAACCTGAATTTTATATCCCATCCTTACTTGTTCAAAGAATCCTTTAGACCTGCTCTTAAATTTTATTAAAATAAATTAAAAAGTCTAGTACATCTCCAAAAATCCAATTAGATACACAAATGAAAAATTTACAGATTATCATATAACACAAGCACTCTACATCATTGCGAAGTAAAAAAGAGCTTTTATAACTATATCACTTGTTATGGAAACACTCGAAGTTGCGACAGTTACAAAGGCTGTGTAGGAGGGCTATTGAATGTTAGGTTGTTCAAGTGCTGATTGAAGGCCTTTGATGTAGTGGTAGTTCTACTTAGTATGCCAAACAAATACAAAGAAAAAGTTATGGAGTTTCCATAATGATCAGATAATTTTAGAGAGTGAGTTTATGCAATGAAAGCATTTAAGAAATTGCTCTCAAATACAAATCATGTTACCATCAGGTTACAAGTGGAGCTAAAAAGTAAATCGTTTGTCAAATGCACAATTAAATATTGAATTCCCTTTCAATCTAAATGAAATACCAATTCTAACATCCTGCTAATATAAGTATAGTAAATACGAATGTTTGTATGTTTGTATATTCAATCTTTAATGGCAAAATGTGGCATACACATAGATCTTAACCTGAAATAAAACATAAGTAGGATATTAATGATCTCTGAAAACATAAAATCCCTCGGGAACTCGAGTAAATTTGCGAGGCTGAAATAAATTAGTGTATAATTTTGTGCGAGCATCATGATTTGGCATTTACCGCATTTCCAAGAATGATATAGTAAACAAAGATTCATCAAAACTGTTTTACTATCATACTAACGACATTTTCTCTTTAAAATGAAAACCCCACAGTCTCATTGTGATGCCTCCTTTGAACATTCATTCCGAATTATGTCAAGCTGGATCCATTTTTTCTCTTGAAATTATTTTTTGTTAAATGTTACTGCAACTGTAACCCGCCGCTTTTGTGTAAATGAACCAAAGGTTAACGTTTAATTTTATTGCGAGATTCCTCATGCTCTGTTCCGCATTAACAAAATTTAAACGTAGACTAGAGAAGACTCGAGTCTTCGACCAATAATAATCGCGGATTCATTTCATCACGTCATATTTATGTGATTTCATTGGCCTGAGATTCGAGTCTTCTCTTGCTACGCTTGCCACGCTAAGGTCTACGGGGAAAGCTTCTAAAAAAATTAAATGATTTAAAGGAAGTTGCAGTCTTTTTGAATAAAATCACTAATTGGTTCTAAACTTGAAATTAAAAAGTACAGACAAGCATAAAACTGCTTCATCAGTTAATGTCAGTAGCAACATAAAAAGTGACAACGAATATGATGCCTGTTAATTCATTCAGTCGTTCAGGGCAGCAGTTAGAGCATAGCCTGATTACCAACTCGCCTGACAAACGCTCATTCATGTAGAAAGGTGGGTAATAAAGCTCTTCTTTACTATATCCCACCCAATCCATTAGATAGATAAGTTTATGAACTACGTGTACTACTTATTAGGTTATTGCCTTACACCGTCGATCAATGATTGGTTGGTATATATTTTACAGTCAATCACTTTGGTAGACTTAAACATATGGTTTACGAGACTTATGAGTAAATGTTTTTACATTTATTACTATATCTAGAGAGTATAGGTATTTTTCGGTAGATAGATAGTACCTATACGGAAACCGTTTTTAAAACGAAATCTGTAAGTTACAACAACCTTTAGGTAAATCAAGCTTACTTACTACTTATTTCAGTAAAAAAAAAACTATTGTTGGTCGGCAGGTAAGTCGTTCGAAGCCAATTTTATAGTTCATAGTTTTAATATTATATCAAAGTCATCTTTAGGTATAGTTGTTAGTTACCATATTCCTTGGAAGGTTTCCAAACAATTAACTACTTTTATTCTATTCTGTGTTTGAAAGTAGCATCTAGTGTAGGAGTCACTCAAAATTCGAGAAAAGAAAGTTTGGTGTTCAAAAATATAGCAGCACAAAAATTAAGAAAAATAGCGCGTTCCAAAACTAAAAAGCATGATTAAATTTTACTAAGTACCTATACCTGCTAATTTAATATCCCTGTCTTTAACTATCTTACAATTCAAAAGCGACTAAAATAGAACATTATCCCTAGCCACTAAAAATAAATTAAGTTTTAAAGTTCTAGTGGAAAACTGGCATAAATAAATCTCCATCCACGCCATAACGGACATTTTTAATTAAAATTCTGTTCCCGCGGTGGTTGCAGTGAATAGTTCCATTTTTAAATTCATTTTTTTTATCGTCTTATCGGTTGACAAACGCTCGTTTCATTCGTTTCCACTAATTAAAGGAATAAATGAGATAATTTATGATGCAGTGTATCTACACTACTTTTATTTACATTTTTTTCGTATGTTGTGGTGTACCAAGAGCACCTATACTACTATAATTTACAATTAAAATAAGTTTTGTACCTACCTACCTAAAATTTCACATGACAAAAACATAAATACAGGTATAATTTCACAAATTGGTTATTTCTTCTAATTACTTACAAAGTTATTTTAGGATAATTGTTGGGATGATACTTTAACCACAAGTTGAAACAATCAGTTGCGATTTTTGTAATTGTTCAAAAACAAAGGCTCTTGATTTTTTTTATCTACACTCATTGCACACAGATCAAATAAAGCGCTTTATTTAAGCTAAATACACAAAAAGCAATGTCATTTTTTGCCTAAATGTTTATTCGCGAGCCCTTACTAAGAGGGAGCAACGAAGATTTATGAATGCCGCTAATTAGTTTGACCTACTGAGTTGTTGATCATTTTTTTATACTTTCTGGCAATACTAACCGAAATTGAGGTTCATAAATGATAATTTGATTAATTATCTCTTATAATCAGAAAATATTTAGCAGCATGTTCCTAAAGGGCTTTTTAATTCAGGAACCGTTTAACTAGGTTGTTATCAGTCATTTCATTCTAATTAGTTCATTATTTTGACTGCCTTTTCAACTGTTAACTAACTTTTTACTTATCTTCATAATCTTTTTGGTTTATCTATAGGTAAAAGGTATCGTAAAAGGGTTCGCATCATAGTCCATTCCGATTTCTTCTAACGAACCTATATGTAGGTCATTAGAAGAAATTAATTCATTGTAGTACATTTAATAGACCACGAACCGGAAGACGTAGCATGGGCAAGCCCCTCACAAGGTGCACTGACGATCTTGTTAGGGTCGCGGGAAACCGCTGGATGCGGCTAGCGCAAGATCGGCCATCGTGGAGATCCTTGGGGGAGGCCTTTGTCCAGCAGTGGACGTCTTTCGGCTGATATGATGATGACATAATAATATTATTCTATACTAGTTTTCGTCCCGCGGTTAAACCTGCGTTCCCGAGGGATTTCATCTTTTCTCAGGATAAAAAGTAGCCTATAAGTATGTTATTCCAGAAAGGAAATAGTTAATGCCGATATGATGGATGGTTGAATGGAAGGAGAAAATTATGAATTAAATTTACCTACTTACTTGGATAAAACCTCGATGTCTTGATTTTTTCTAAGCAAGGCAGGCAAACGTACCTATATGTTAATTAGGTACCTAACTAGTCTTCAATCGAAAGCAATAAGTCCATAGCGTATAAATATGATAAGAATACTTATATTTTCCTACTTTTTTATTATTATTATTTAGAAGAAATGTAGGTAGGTACGTTAACTAGGTATATTCATCTAGTAGTTAGATTTAGCGAGCGATTAGATTTAGTGTCTATATTACTTTCCAACTTTCAGATGCAAGGCTACTGGAAGAAAATATTAGAAATAGGTAAGCTATCACTTTGTGCTTTTGTATCTATTATGTCTTTTTTTTAAATAATACATAGTATGTATGTGTGGAAGATTTTTTATTATTCTGAATTAAAAAAAATATATAATTACGCGAGTAGGTAAGGAAATGTTTAAAGTTTAGGTACACCCTATTTACCTACTTATTTCGGTTCAATATATATTTCAAATAATTATGTACATTGATTATACGTATAATCTGGCTTTAAAGCTCTAAACACTCTAATTTTAGTTTACTAATTAATAATATGAATAAAATGGACAACTTCTACAAAGTACTCAGTAATTTAATTACGCATTTAAACGACCAATAAAAAATGGGTTGTTTTGTTCTATAAAATTATACTTAGATTTTCATTATTTATTTTGTTTGCTATTTATAATAAAATTATCGCATACTTACAACAGAATAAAAAATCCTGGAAAATCTGCACACTTATCTGGTGTTCTTTCACATAAACACAGTTTTACGGTCCAGGATGCATTATCGTTACATAAATTATCACAGAAATAGATAGTTTGTTTAGTGTCGCTTTAACTGTCCACACACTTGTTCAAATTACAACTTTTGTTCGTATTTCGACTGAAGAGCAACGAGCGACAAAGCGCTACCGACCACCGGCGTTTTTGAAATGCCCGTACAACTCCAATTTCCCGCCAAATTAAGGACTTACTACCCTACTAAATGAAAGCAACATTGGTTGCGAGCTTGATAAGTAGAATGCAAGCTTCTTAATCTGCTTGGGTATTATTATTTTCATTCATATTTGGTATAACACGATCAAATTAAAAGTAGGACGTTTTGTTACGAAACTCATTGAAGCTATTGGATTCTTAATTTAATAGTACTATACTATACAAACTTGATTGCTTATAGTGACATCTATGGGTAATAACTGGAACTATTGTGATCGAACTGTATGTGGCGTAGACATAGTAATATCTACACAATATTATCTACTTATTATAATATTGATGATTTCTTTTGTTATTAAACAGTAAATATACTACCATCCTTGTCGCAAAACACATGTTGACAAACTTACGACCTATAACCACAGAATAATACTTTAACTGTGCAGCAATTAGCAAAAAGCGTATTAAAATTTGAATTTCGCGGGCTACTTTGAAGGATCACTTTATGGTATATGGTGGTATAACGGACTTGGCGTCCGTCAGCCAGCTATCTGTATCTGTGGTACATTGTTCTCCTCCCTGTTAGTTTAATATTCTGTGGAATAGTCCTAGTTATCTGTGGAATCGTTATAATTTGTTTTATTAGTCTGTGGGTTTAATTTTTTGATACCTACGTCTATTCATTGCAATATAACAAAGTACTCTGTGATTCATTGTTCTATTCTATTTTTCTTCAATATTCATTAAAAAAAGCAAAACAACATTCAAATCTTTCAGTCACGTTATGTTCCGACCGATCTGTTCAATCGGTCATAGAATCTCATTTGAAAGGACGTCCAAAGAATTCGTCAGGAACAAAGTGGTTCGACCCGCATCTATCTTGAAACCGGCGGAAAAGCTAAAATTATATCACAAAGAGAATAAGGAGCTATTCGGCCCATTGTTGGAAACTAATAAACAAAAGAAACAACGTTTACAGAAGGCTGGTAAGTGCACTGCTGCTTGTATGGTTTCTGCAACCTTGGTGTCTTATTACTTTCTAAATGATACTTGAATTACGTTAAGAGTTCTATGTATAGTCTCGGAATCTGGTTACGTAGTTAGCATAGCTTGTTTATGTTGTTTGCATTGACTTTCGCTCTCAGGGAATAAATGCGTACTATTATTGTAATTGTCTTGTTTTGCCAATTAAATCATATGACAGTACCGATTTGGCGCCGTGCGGTGTACACGCGTTGGTACGCATTTCACGCTTTTATCTATATATTGCAGCTAAAAATAGTGATACAAAACAAAACAGCGGCGCCAACGCGCCGGATCAAAACTCATTGAAATTTCTTGATAGAACTGCGAAAAATGCGCATTTGTTTCTGAACGGGTACTCCAACATTCTCCGAGAAGATTTGAAAAACAAGATGTGGCAGAATACAAGGAACTGTGTCAATTTTGTGTCTATTTTGCTTAACAACACTGCAGTAAGAGGTATAAAGACTTCAGTAACATGTAATGCAGCCCGTAGCTCCCCAGCACAGCCTGGTTATGCCAGCGAAGATAAGATACTGCAAATTAAGCAACATCGTAATGACTTTGCGGAGCAGTACCCGTCAGTTACCCTCATCTTAAACAAAACAATGACTGATGAGTCAAGGACTGCCTTAGAAAAATGGAAGCAAGAAAGAATTGCTGAAATAGGATTGGAAGAATTCAACAGGTTCTACGAAGGTATATTTTTCTATTTAATTAACACATCTTAAAAATTTTACCTCAAATTTAATCCATGTTTTGCTGTAGCGAAAGCACTATAACATAAGAAGTTATATGTTACCCGACCCAGTTAAATGAATAATGAAGTTGCGAGTATCATGACCTCTCACCTTGCACTATGCATCATGATTCACTGCTATTTGTGATTTTATTCACTGATTTGGTTTATAATAATTTACTGGTGTTTTGTGATAAGATTGGGATTACTAACTTATATAATTTTAGACTAAATGATACTTTAGGTACATGACTACATGTGACGATGACATAACAGTGATTCTACTAAAATTTAATCTTTATAATATAGGATACAAAATTAATTTTGCAATTTTGTCTTCAGTAAGACAAAATCCTACAGCCCATAACCTATATGCAAAAAATAATGTTGATCTGTTATGTTACTCAAAGATAATACATGTGCAATTTGGTTCAACAATCTAACATAGATATATGCACAATAATATGGCACGGTTTATGGATACAAATGTATGCTGGCATAGAGAACTTATCACTAACAATACTTAGTACTAGGAATTTGTCACGATTTTAATTACTCATCTACTTAATTACGTATCCAAGAAATAGACAGCCAAAGTTCTAAAAATCCTCATTTGAAACTATATTACCTGAACCTACGAGATAATATACATGTAATCCACATCCTAAGCTTAGATCCAACATATTATGACATACAGGCCAGTTGGCGCAGTTGGTTAAGACGCCACCTATTGCACCGCTGGTCGTGGCTTCGATTCCCATCCAGGACAAACATTTGTGTGCATGAACATGTCTGTTTGTCCTGAGTCTGGGTGTAATTATCTATATAAGTATGTATTTACAAAAAAAAAGTAGTATATGTAGTATATCAGTTATCTGGTTTCCATAGTACAAGCTCTGCTTAGTTTGGGATCAGATAACCGTGTGTGAAGAAATGTCCCGAGATATTTATTTATTTATATTATATCTGTAGATTTTAAGAATTCCTCAAATTTAAGCCATAGTAAGCCCACTTACATATATAACTAACTAAGCCAAACTATGTAGGACAACTTTAAAGACATGACACCTTGATGCTGGAATTGGGGTTCTGACAACCAAACAATGCTCTGCACTGGTATGGTTTTGCTAGTCTGTGATAATTTTAACCATTGTCTTTACAGCTCAAATGAAAGTTGGTACAAAGTTCCACAGTACTCTCAAGGACTACTTCACTCAACCTCGCACTCAACTTCGTATCGAGAAGGATGTTGAAGGAGTCTGGGTATCAGTAGCTGATGTATTAAAGAGTATAGCTTCTCCGAAGGCCATCGAGTCCAATGTTGTGCACCCAGTTCTGAAATATAGAGGAATATTTGATGCTATCGCTGATTTTGAGTGAGTACTTTATAAATTTTGATACAAGATTTCTTCAATAGACACCAATATTTTTTAAATTAACAAAGTTTCTTGAATAAAAAACAAGTGCACAGCAGTAAGTAATGACATAGCATTTTGGATGACATATGTACATCATCATCATGTCAGCCTCTTGCTATATGTACATACAAACGTTTTTTTAAGGGTCAGTAACCCACCAGTTAGGTAGGTACCCGGGGCGCGGATTAGTTAATGTCTGTGCCCCGGGTCACAAGCTTGTTTATTTTGTTGTATTTTAAAAAATTGGAAAAAGGCAGATGACACGAGGATACTTGAAACATTTTGTGTAAATCAATTAATTTAAATATTGCGTTAAATTTTTTTTTTTTGAAACCGATAAAGAGTCGTTTTTATCAGAATTGTAATAAAACAACGCAAAAGACAACGTCACTAGTGTTACTCAACACAGATGTTATCAATGTATCACTATCGTGAAATTCCTTTAGATTAAAGAGTCACTGACATCAAAATTCTTTTAAACAGATTTTTAATGTCAAGGGGATCTGCAAGGTTATCAATTGTTTTTAATGCTATCTATTTTTATCCCAGAATCCGTTTGAAAAGATGGTTTGCCTAAGTGAAATGATGCGTATATTTTACTACCATATGACATTGTATGCCTCGGGCATTGCAAGCGTCCATAGGCTACGGCTCATCTTTTCCGCGAGTAGGCCGTTTGAGTGGGCCCTTTTTGCGTGATGGGCCGGCTATGTCTCCAGCCAGCCCAGCTCCGTCCAGAGGCCCAGGACTCTCCTGGGTTGTGCACGCACAGGTCTAGCATATTCTTGTTGCAGACTGTCTAAAATTAACATGTTTTTATAAATTTTCCAGAGAAAAACCAACCCTTATAGAATGGAAGAAGTCTGATAGACCACGAAAATCAATATCACATACATACGACAATCCAGTACAGTTAGCAGCATACTTTGGCGCTGTATGCAACGATCTGAACTACAAGCATCTGAACGTTCGCGACGCTTTATTAGTGATTGCGTACACTGACGGTTCCAAGGCAGATATGTACCACCTTTCAACAGATAAGTTAAGGGAACATTGGGCACAATGGTTGATCAGGTTGGAGCAATATGTCAAGAAGTATAGCAATGATATTGAGAAGAATTTGAAAGGTGGTAAGAGAATGTTTGAAGAGGATATTGGGAATCTCCAGTAATTTACGGTAATTATGATGAATCTTTGTTATTGAATCTCACTGCTTGTAATTGTCATTATGTTTACTTTTTGTACGCAATAGTGTTTTATTTTTGTATTTATAAAAAAATGTTTACATTTTTCAGTGGAGCATCATCAAATCGGATATGAGACAAAAATTACAATATCCAAGGGTTTCTTCAAGTGTCAAACAAATGTGTTGATACGGTTCCTACAACATCAAAACGCCTTGGAATAAGAATTTTAATATAAAATCCTACTTTACAGTGTCCTATTAAGGATATGTAAGATAGTATCTTAATAGGCTTGTAAGTAGGATTATATAGTATTGTACTATTATTACTTACAAAATATATCATCGGAACTTAAAATAATAATTTTATCAAACTTGGAATCAAAAACGGAGCATCCACGAAATTGTGTGCTATAATGAATTCAATAAACAGTAATGTTCGAGTGTAACTTACAATATTTACAGCAGTGCGATAACGATGACAATTCCTTGAAACGAGACAAATCGAATTATTCCGACAGAATTCATTTTCTTAAAAACTAGATTTTTTGATTAGCAAAACTTATAAGGGTGAAAGTACTGAGCTTTTGTAGTACTTAGGCTGCCTTTCCACTGGAGATGTGCTATGCTACGTTGCTATGGATGCGTTTGATATCCACCAATCATATTCGTTGGTCCACATAGCATAGTACTGGTGGAAACGAGTTCTACATAGGTGTAGCTATGTTAGAGCAGAGTACCTACATATAGTAGGTGCGCGTTTGTCACCGAAAGTAGAACATCTTACTCGCTCCGCTAGCATCAGTGGAAACGGTCACATAGTTTCGGTAGCTTAGCTTTCACATCCTCGCGATTTCACATAGCTCCTTAGCACATCTCTGGTGGAAAAGTAGCCTAAGCGTGCTTCACATGCAGCTTGAGGTTGAACTGCTTGAACTTAGTGGTCATCTGGCCATATTGTGTATGGCCGTTCTAAGTACATTCTCACACATTATTATACCGTTATTGAAATATGAGGATGCCTCGTAGTCGAAAACTGGTTCAATTTTTGTTGCCTCATGAGAATGGGCTGATCTAGCAATTTGAATGGAACTCTGCACTCTCGAAATGTAGTCTCGCGAATACTTTTTACCTTACCTTTTATGTTCATATAGTTTAAGTTGAATTTGCCACGTACATCTAAATAATCATTCGGGAGTTCTTCTAAAATCGAAGAAATTCGTGAGAATCCAATATTCTTTGGTCAAAGATTAATCAACCAAGAGTCGTTAGCAAATAAATGTATGCAAAGTTTGTCTATTCTAAGGAATACCATTTGACGTTAAAGAATGTCAAAGATAAATGAACCTTGTTTCGTAATGATAAGGTTTATATGTAATATAGGGAATGAAATCGGTAATGATGGCGCTTATAGAGTTATTATAAAGGAATTCGAATTCTTAGACATTATTAAATGTCGATAGGTATTTCTTAGATTATACCGGAAGATTTTGTCCTATAGTGTTTGAGATATTTAAAATATATTGGGTAGAAAATTTATTGAATGTAACATGTAAGACGCTATAAAGACTGGTAAGTTGTTGATTAATTGTCATTTTATTGATTAAATATTAGATTATGAACAAATAAGTTCACTTACACAATAGTGTTGTAACAAATAGTCGCTAATTCACACATTTTATATTCATTTATTCACTACATTGAATTATGTCAACATATTGTGAGAAATATGAATCGAAAATGGAAACATAAATGTTCAACAAATTAGGATAAAAATACACTAAACTTTTTACAGGGTCACTTGCAGTACTTTATGGGTTACTCAACATTATGAACTGTTTTTACGATGGGATCTACTCTAAAACTGTTTATTCATTTTGAACGAGCAAGGTTGATATTTGTGCCGATTCTTTTGTTTACAAACTTAACTAATATTAGTCAAGTCACCTCTCTTTCATGTTAACCTTATTGAAAAAAAGATAGAACATTTTTAATGCTGTCAATTTAGTCCATGCCATCCTAATATACAGGTAAATAGTCGTGACCAATAACGATCGCGCTTAAATTCACGTTGAAATAAGTGATCGGATTAATCTGACAGGACTAAAATATTCTTGCATCACTTTTTTATATATCTTATTAGAAAGAGATATAGTGAGATTAGTTTAGTTTGTAATCAACAAAATTTTAAGCCACAGTGAAAAAAAAACATAATGATGAGTAGGTAGTTAGGTACTTCCCCTTAAAGCGCTGCAGATGAATTAGATAACCCTGTTTATTGCAAATATATATTGTGTACTAATAAGCAAATAACTGAGGCCTTCCAGAACTAAAAATAACTTCTATTTATAATGCTATCACTGGTAAAATATTTGAGGATCATAATTTTCAATAGTTTTTTTTTTAATAGGTTTTAGATAAAATTATACTTGTATGTATTTATAAAAACATGGGATCATTGATAATACAAAAGTTACTTGAAAATGCCAGTGTATGATTCTATATCAGATTTAAGGTAATGTTTCTAAAGTCGATTAAGTAGTCACGATGTCTTCTCGTAGAATCCAATTGATTTATCAAATATTGTTCATGCAAAATAAGTTCAAAACGAAAACCACTACAATATTCGTTGTATCACAAAAAATGGGCTGAGTTTCGCCCAAACGTTTCGCCAAGTCGAAAGTGAAGCACAATACTTCATACGTATGTGTCGAGCGAGTATTATCAGTACTGGTATGGTAGGTACAAGTAACACTAATCCCAGACTCATAAAACTAATCGGCATCTAGAGGGATTGGTTTACTAGGGTTGCTTCACTTATTCAGCAAAACTCCGTCCATATTTTTGTTTTACGTTGATAATATTACAGGTTTTCAAAAGATGTCTATATATGTTCAAGTTTATATATAACATTGTTTTGTCTATGACTTCTATTTTATGCCAAAAAAATGTAACAAACTAGTCAATCGCAATAATTATAAAATTACTAACGTGTTTTTATGTAATTTACTCCAATATAAATTTTGGAGTGATTAATATGACACTGTCCAAGGATACCGAGAGAAGCCTTTAAAATTTCAACTCTAATTCTGTACCTTTTAAGTATTACAATAGATTGTTATACACCTTGGCTCTCTTATTCATGAATTTTCCAGTATATATCAATAAACCTTCATACCAACAATTTTATTAGAGAAATCAGATTATTCGTAATGTCGCCACGCCCCATTTTAATGAGTTACCATTGCAATCGGTTGGAAACTTATTTTAATATTATACTGATTTATCAGGAACCATGGTGAACATAGACCACAGAACACTTTTACTCTGGCGAGAAGAAAATCAACTCCATAGAATAAAAATGCACACAAGTGCCCACAGTGGCGCACTCTGTTCTTTCCCATACGAACTAATTTTAAGCGCCAAATTCAAAAGGTCCACATTACATTTTCAAATTATGTTTTTTTTTTATCTGCCATGCAAGAATAAATAAAACATGCTTCGTCATTAGTAAAAGGTTTTATTATAGAACTAGAAAATTAGACTAGAAAAATACTCATAACACATAACTTTATCATGGAAAAATACTGTAAGAATAATGCATGATACTGATTGTTTTACTCTACTTATATGTTTAATATTGCAATACCCTTTCAGGGCTCATGTTGAGAACTAATTTGATAATTCTGTTTCTTTAAATGTACCACATGAAGCAATAAATTGAATTTGAATTTTGAATTTGAATATTTCACAAACTTTTTAACGAAAAAAACATAAATTTACAATTATCTCAAAAAGTTGCTTAATATGTTCAAATAAAATATTCAAACTTGTAATGGTTTGTATACCTACTAGAATATACTTAATTAAAGCTAAAAAGCAATTAATTAACTAGCGGTCTGTCTAGGGGTCTAAAACGGGCATTCGAGTAATACTGCAACCTGCATTTCATTTCTCGAATTCACTGTTAATTATATGCAATTTGTCATTAGAAATGTAAATAGAATTAATTGATTAATACAATGAGTTACATTTCGCCAAAAAATATTGAAACTATTAAGGCTCTCTGTAAATTTAAGAAATTATATAAATCGCTAGATTACATGAACAATTATTTTTTTGAGTTCGGCGCCGGTAAAACCATCGAATAGATATGTATTACAAAAACGTATGTTTCTACATGTAGTATATTATACAAAAGTAGGTTAATAAGTAAATCGGTTTTTTATCGGATATTAGAATAGAATATAGTTTATTCAAAAATTGCATCAAATACGGCATACAGTGAAAACTATAAACTATAATGTGCCAGTTTTGATTTATTCTATTTAAGAGCCTTTCCAAACCGGTGGTAGAGTCTATTGTTAAAAATGTAACTATCAACATTAATAAGTGGCTTAACAGGGCCTAAACTAAATACATGTGTTTTGAGTTTGAATTTGATTAAGTTAACAAATCTGTTCAGAAAGAGACCCGTCGTCAAAATAGAGAGCGCTGCTGTGCTTAATTTAATTACCTTTTTTGTTTAGCGGACAATACAATAACGCGTCTTTTCCATTTTGATCCTATTACAACTGTAACTATTTCATTAGTTTATTATTTAAAATGCCGACAGAAAGACACCAGCTCCTAATAATGGTTGTAATATAAAATTGTAACGTTAGTTCGCAATCTGGCCACGACGGCTCTCTTTCTGAACAGACTATACCTAGGCTATATTGAGATTAAGTAGAGATTTATAGGTAAATAATCAATCGCATTGTTGCAAATTATAAACTACAAACAACTATATATAGAGACAGTCGATATATAAAAAACATTAAATCCCTACAAAAATAGTGACGTCAGTGCGACAAGATAACTAAACCTAGTTATGTCTATGTATGTTTGATAATACTCATTTTTCTTCTCAAAGCTTTTCTACTGGCTTCATCAATATATTTCCTATTTTCAATGACACAGTATCGATGGATACATATTGTAATAGTGCTTTATATAATATGTTTAACATTTTTATTGTAATATGCAGGACATTTTTTCAGCCAATCAAATTTTATTTTACTTATTATCATGGAAAATAGTTTTTTCTTTAATCCTTGACAGCTGCTTTCACTTTTCAAAAACTCATTTATTATATTGGCACAATGTTCGACAGTATTTGTAAACTCTTTTTTCACATAATGCAAGCTTCTTTTTTCATCATCATATTCTTTAAATTGTAAAAATAAGTGAGTCTCATCTACATTTTGGGCAATCATTGCACTTTTACAGTCAATACAGTTTGTGGCCAGTTTTTTTTCCCATTGGGATCCAAATGCTGCTTTGTTAATGCAGGCGCGAAAACAAAATTGGGATTGCTGTTGTCTTTTTCAAAGAAATCTTTGATGTGGCTCCATTTTGCAGTACCTGAAAAATATAACAAATCTATCTATAGTATAATAAAACAGTAGACCCCGGTGTGTCTGTAGTACAGACTGTACATTGAAGAAAAGTAGTAAAAACGGAAAGGTAACTAAAGAAGGGCAATAAAACATAAATCAGCCGCTTTTAGAATTATTTTCTGTCTGTCTGTCCATCTGTTTGTTTTTCACACGCACATCTTCGGATCTACTCAACGGATTTGCATGAAGTATTCACAAATAGACAGAGATTAATTTGGAGCAGATTTTAGGCTTTGTTTCATCAAAATCAGATGTTCCAAAAGTTATCTTAATTTTAAAGATCTTTGGAATTTACTTAATTTCGCGCAGATTATTAATTTGGACATTGTTTCAATAAATCAGATGCTGAAAAAAAAGTTAAATAAGTATTTTGGAATTTACTTTTAAATACTATTAAAAATTACAACAGGTGGCGCTGTTTAATAATAATAAAAGTCAAAATAGAATTGTTTTCAAAAGTGATAGCGTAGAATAAATAATATAGAAGTGATAGCAAATTATATGTATAGAATAATAAAATTTGGAGCAGAATATTATGGGCTTTTATTTCAATAAAAGAGGACGTTGCAAAAATTCAAAAGGTGGCGCTGTTCAATGATATAAAAAAATACAATAAATTAGATATGTTTTGGAAGTGAAGCTCAGAGGATAGCAGTATAAGCAAATTTGTAATACCTTGGCTTAAATTATTAATAAAATTTCGTAGGGTTCTAATTTAAATTAAAAAAAAATATAGCCCATCTTATTCGCTGATATAGCTCATTTACATACTCGCTAGGTGAAAGAGTTTTTAAAATCAGTTGAGTAGTTTTTAAGTTTATCCATAACAAACAAAAATACAAAAAATCTAATATATTCTTAAATATTTTAGTTAAATTTTTATTTAGTTTTAATACAATAACCAAGTTTACCTCATTCTAATAATAGTGTAAATAATAATTACCTTTCACTGAACTTTCATTTATTTGAAATTCTTCTTTACATTCAATGTTGTATTTTAAAAACATGTTGCGAAAACATTTCAGCAAGTGTGGTGGGTCTAATATTGTTACCAACTCACGACCATCAAACTCAAAGTATGGTCTGTCTGTAGATGATCCAAGCAAGTTCAGTGCTTTTATATTCCCTCCATCCAGATCACAAACTGTGCCAACAACATTAAGTCCAGCTTGCAAACTTTCACTGAGCACCTGAGAAAACATGAATAACGTTATTATTACTTGTACATAGTATATTAGAAGGCGATGATAGCTCATTGATAGTGACGCCGGATGCCGCGTCGAAGGTCGTGGGTTCGAATCCTACAATGCGCTTGAGCTTTCGGTGAAGGAAAACATCGTGAGGAAACCATAGCACGGTGGTAGGGTACTTTGTAGTACCCGCCTGGCTGGCTACCACCCTCAAGTTGAAAATTTGTCGCCAAGCACCTACCGGTGTGTTCCAGCAATTACACTTGAGAGCTAGTTTGCCTTCTCGGTATTGTAAAAGGACAGCAACACATTGGCAATATCTCTGGTATTGCAAATGGCGATTAGCGACGTAACCACTTACCATCAGGTGGGCCGTATGCTTGCTTGCTACCTTAGTAGTATAAAAAAAAATATATATATTTACTCTATGTTATTACCATCATAATTGAAAATATTTCGTAAAATCGCGTTTTTTAAGGACAGACATCGACAAAAGATTAATGTTAAAAAGCAAAACCTAATCTAAATAAAAAAATTTGAACATTTTCTCTGATGAGATACAAGAATAAATACATACATGTATACTAGAATTGCTAATTTAAAGATAAAACAAAATTTAACACAAACAAGTTTCTGTCAAAAATTTCATTTCTGGTATAAGCTTTTATTGCCGACTGTACTTTTTTTGCACAGTCTTCAACTACACGTTAAGACGGTTCCAATGAGCCCAAATTAAATTCCTATGGCCAACTTCCAGCTCCAGCATCAGATCAGCTCCATGTCATCATAATATTGCATTGTCACACGATATAAATATGCAAAATTTCAGTTCGATCGGAAACCAATAAGTGGGTCAAATTGAACTTGCAAGATTCTGCCCTGAGCAATACTCAAAATTACAATTATCAAGCAATCAGTACATACTGACCTCTTGTATTAAAACTTTCAGTCTATCAGCAGTTACAAAATCTCCTGAAAAGTAGAATGCAAGAGGCTGTTTCCACTTTTTACGTAATCCTATAGCCATAAATAGGAGAGCATGAGTTGCCACTTCCTTGCTCCTCCCCTGACTAACTCCATGATCTTGATAACCATCAATTAGGTCCATTTTTGAATTGTATGTTAAGTTTTTGCGGATTGACATTTCGTCAAATGTCAACATACATAAATTTTCATCCATTCCCCTCTTTTCAGTGACTCCTTTAATTGTGTCAAAAATCTTTGGATTTATTCCACACTTTAACGGAAATTTATTTAAAAGTCCTTTAAGTGTATTTGGACTTGGCATGCAAAAGAGTTGTCTCAGTATCCTGTAGCATGCTGATGATTTTTTGTAAATCCCTAATGCCAAAAGTTTATCTTCAGTTCTCCATCTATGACCATTTAATTTTCTTGGTGTGTTTATTAACTGGCTTTGCAAGAGTAAAGCGAAAGGCCCAGTAATATTTTTTTCTAGCAAACTGTTGACTGTGTTATTTGATGCTACATCTTGAAGAATGGCGCTCCTTTTGTATTTATTTTTAGTTTTCTTGAATTTTAGACGCAATCTTGCAATTTCACTTAATTGATTTCGACAAGTTTTGTAGTTTTTGTTTTCTAGGACTTAGTTCCATGACTTTGTTCACATCCACCATCTTCAATAATTTTTTAGACTTTGATGGTAACTGAAAAAGTATACAAGAATCATGAAATTATTCAAAGCTAATGATAAAGAAACTGTGTTTAAAGTTATAGATAAGCTTCCACCCAATATGGTTGGGTAAACCAAGTTCCCGAGGGATCTCATGTATTGATAAAAAATCTCCAAAGATAAGTTGAGACAAGAAGTGATCTTTCAGAGTGCACACATCTATCTATGAGCTAAGTTTCATACAAATCAGTTTGGCAGTTATGATGGTAGGTAACAAACATACACATGGACACATAAAATTACTTTTGCATTATAATATTAGTAGGATGATCTCAACCACATTCTTAATCATTGTTATTTCATGTCACACATAACTCTCACAATGACGGGGCGTGGGTTCGGTTCCCATCCAGGACAAACATTTGTGTGCATGAACATGTCTGTTTGTCCCAAGTCTGGGTGTAATTATCTATATAAGTATGTATTTACAAAAAAAAAGTAGTATATGTAGTATATCAGTTATCTGGTTTCCATAGTACAAGCTCTGCTTAGTTTGGGATCAGATAACCGTGTGTGAAAAAATGTCCCAGGATAAAATGTTCCAAGAATGATTTTGTAAGTGCAAAAATTATATCTTGTGTGTTTACTTTATTTTTCATGGTAAGGAGCATGCTTCCATCCTGATTAAAGATATACATTTTATACTAATACCACACAAACTAGTATTTAATATGATAAATTATTATGATGATAATAACCATACCTTTGTATCACCAGAGTCTAATGTACTGCTATAGTTGTCTCCGCATGGTATAATGTGGCCTGCTCTAGATGTGTGTACATTAATTTCTTTTGCTGAATCTGCTATAATCTGTAATAATATGTACTATTTAGAATATTTCAAAATATTTTTTTTATCTATACTATTACTAGTTTAGCTAAAGCGTTAACTATAAACGGTTCCCTTTATAAATGTTATTGATATTGAAAATGCTGTATGTTCCTAAATTAGAGAAAACAAACTTACTTAAGTGTTATACACATCAATTGGAATGTCTTCTCTGGTTGATGGCCCAGGGCCCAGCAAATCTGGAGTCTCCTCGGGTATAGCATATTTACTCAGTCTTATTTTGGGGTTACATGTGCACTAGAAAAATGCTTGCTGCAAAGCAGTTTGTGCTGCTTGCACAACTTATCTAAAGACTCTGCAGATGTCCAGTCTTCATTAGGGTACAAAAAAGTAGCCCAAGCACGAATCCTGCAAAAATAAATTTTGGTTAAAAAGATGCATGAATGAAACTGGCTTAAGTAACTTGTTGTAGTATAGTTGCTTTTACCTATTTATGTTTTTCTTTCCAAGTGGTGGAAATCTATGCAAACTTATGTCTACATTTTCACCGGCTTTTACACCACACTTAGCACATGATCGATATCTTTCTGACATGTTTGTGAGTCTGACTAATCTATATATAGGGCACAAATTGAGTCCAAAATCTCGAGAAATACACGAACAACTTAAAACTACGAGAGTCACTGTCTCAACTAAAAACGAACACAGAATGAGTCCAATATCTCGAAAAATGTACACATCACTTCTAAAACTATTAGAGTCACTGCCTCATTTGAATAATATCACAAAACAAAGGTAAAATAAATCAAATAATTCGAGAAATCACTTCCGAACTACAATAAGGAGTCAGTTGCTTAGTTCATTGTTAAACTGCACTACCTATTTTGTTTCGCCGCGAGGAAAATTCACTCAAGCAAGCAGAAAATGAGGAGAAAAAGCGAATTTTACAATAAATCAAAACTATTTCAGAACCCGTAGAAAAGTTTCGAATAGTTAACTGAATTTTTTTGACTGACAGTTTTTTTTTTGTATTGCCATACTATATTGTAAGAAACGGACAATGAAGTATTTGGTTGAACTTTTTGGCGGGAACTTGCGAAGTGACGTTGCGTTTTCATTTTATTTTCATAAAATAGTGTATTTTTTGAGTTTTATTGAATATTATCGGTTGTATTTTGTCCAATAAAGATCAATACAAGTGCACCAGTGAAGTGAAATGAAATTATTACGTGTATAGTGGCTTTTCAAGTTGTCTCAAGAAGTCCATGAAAAGTTTTAGTAGAACGGCTATCATTGTACTAAAACCTAACTAAACTGACTGACTATGACTCGAAGAAGATTTAACATGACTTGAACTTTGAAACTTGACGATTGACGAGAATGTAATACATGATGAATATAAAAATACCTACATTGCTCAACTTGACACTGGCAAAATACACGAAGAGTTATGCCAAAATTAAAAAAAAACGTATTTGGTTCCACATTTTCTATTTGTCTAATAATATTTGTTTTGATCATACTATTTAATTTATTAATAAAAATGATATTTTAGTTATTCTTCTTGAATATAAAATAATTAGAAAAGCCGTTATTAAAATTATTATAAAAAACATTATGCTAAAAAAATAGAAAATATCTTTTTGTCTGGCAATATGTCCGGATACCCTATTTATTATGTCTATCTCTCTTAGATTTGTAGCGGTGTCCCGTTTCCACAATTTTTCCCAAAACAAAGATTCGTGTTGGCATTGGCTCCCTAGAAAGTTGGTACCCCCTGACATAGACTACCTTATTGCAAATCTAGGAAGCATAGAACCGACTGACAACGTTTTGTAAAGGTAAACCACCAAATCGGTTCGTCAGGACCAGGTGACGTATTTTTACTGTTAAAAGTTAGTTGTAGAAATAGCGCCGTGCGAGAGGTGTTTTACAAAAGTGTGTTCGGTTCGGGCGGCATAACGAATAAACTCTGGGGCTGCACCCGATCGAGTAAATTGAAGTTGTCAACCAAATAGCTTGACACCAGTAAATATCCTCTATTTGCCCTTGATTGGTTCTTGATTCACAATGACGAAGCAACCCTTTTGATAGCATTTATTAAGTCTGTAGATTTATTGTCTTCATAATATTATGTAGTTATTTCAGGGCTAATTTTCATTATCTTTATTGTTATACGTTTTTTTAATATTGTACCATCAACAAAGTTGAAGCATGATCAGTTTTGAGATCTTTTCGCTTGCAGCCAGTAATCATAGTTCGCCCTGTCCATTGTTGACAATAAAACGGTCTCTTGTAAAATCTTTTGTCTAGACTATTTACTGACAATGACAATCTACTGTTTTATGACAAGCGCATTGTCTGGTTATATTGTGTGAGACACGGGTAGCAGCTGGTCACTGCACACAAAATACACCTTTAAGGTGATCATGCTTCAACTTTGTCCATAGTACCTATTTCCTAAAAATTATTCGAACTAAATAGGTTTATTATTTGTCAAAATCTGCCTTGGTTTTAATAAAAACAAACTTTGGGCAGTTGTTTCTCAATTTGAAAGGACAAACTGTAGGTATTTTATTATAGTTTAGGCCTGCTATTATAATTTAGGTTTGCTTGTGCCAAATCTTTGTACCTTTTTAATTTGCACATTGCTTTATTTTTTTTTGTTCAAAAGGATCAAAAATCCTTATGTTATCTAGTTACCTAACCTGACTGCTTATTCCAAGCCATCTATGTAAGGTCTGAATAAGTTTGTATCATTGTAATTCTCCTGATATTAAAATAAATAATTTAGAAGATCTGTTTGGTTTTATTTTCTAAAATTATTGATTGTCACCCAATGATATATTTTTATTTAATATCATTGTTGTCACCTAACAGTTTAAACATGTCATTTCTCGTTTCAATGAAATTAATAAATATTGGTACTCATTGAAGTAAGATTATTATATACATACATTTTATACTTCAATGAGGGATAAAATGTAGCGTATAAAATCAACTCGGAAAAATTAAATATGTTCTGTATCATAGGATATGACGTGTTACAAGACAAAAAAAGATTTTTCCAAATCGGTCCGGCGTCTTCGAGTAATCGGGGAACCAACATAAAAAAAAGATTCTAACGAATTGACAACATCCTCCTTTTTGAAGTCGGTTTAAAAAACGCCAAAAAGTTTATGATTAAAAAATAAAATTCCTACAAACTAATAAGTCAACAAAATATTCCTGCGTAAAATGAAACTTCATTTCTCACTGTGAACTGTCTGTCAATGTTGTCAAATGATAAACTTAACGATTCGTAATTTATATGAGACTTAACGGTTTTCTCTTTTGCACTCATGGAAATGACAGTATGCTGTCTCTAATTCAGGCAGGAACTATTTACTACTTTTTGAAATGGTCGAATAACTTTGTAATTTGTTTTCGAGTTGGACGTTCGATGGTTTTCGTGTGAGTGAAATGAAAGTCGGTTTCAAAGTTCAAGGAGATAAATAATTTTTATCTTTGAACTACAAAAAAATAATTTAAAAAGAGGTGTTCTAAAATAACTGCAAGTTGGTTATCAATTTTATAGTGTAATTGATTAGATTTTATTAGATTTAGACTAGCTTGTATAATTAAAACAATTGACACAGTTTCTGCGAGCGAGCGATAAGTAGAATAAATTAGTACATATTTTCTGTGATTGTTCCTTCCCTATATTTTACCTAAACGAGTTTTAGAAACTATTTTTTTTTTTGCTTGCTAACGCGCCTTTTGTTTGTAGTTCGATTATATAACTTCGCTACCGCTTCGTTAAAACTAGCCGAAAAAGTAGAAAAACTTGTCAAACAACTTTTGGTTCTTTGTTGTTATACGGAAACAAAAAACTTTTTACGGCAGTATATTTGACAAATATTATTTTAATTTTCAGATACACAATTTAATTCAAGAATGGCAAACACACTCACACGTTCTGCCTTAAGGCTAGCGAAAAATCAGAAAAGTACATTTATTATTTCTTTATTAAATAGACAAAAGAGTAGCGAAAGTAACATACTCCAGTCTGTTTTTAAGGAAATTCCTGTAACAAATTACACGGTGAATGACTTTATTTGGCAGAACTTGGACAGATGGCCGGACAAGACAGCTATGGTGAGTTAACTTTTCTTCTTTTAAATTTAAATTGTCATCTGTATAAAATGGGGTACAGTGAATTCTAAGCATGATCCTAAGGGGTTATCGTTTTACATAGAACATTTGGGGATTTTTTTTTTTTTTTTAAATTTTTCTGATGTTGGTTTTTAGAATTGTTAAAAAACTTTTAATAGTAAAAAACAATGTGATAAATTCCATCATGCATATATATCACATAAAATTTCAATAAAGAAGTCTGATCTTTTCACACAAAAATCCTCACATGTTTGTTTGAAATTCTATTTTAATGTAAAGTTATTTAAATAACAAAATGAGTATATAGGTACATTATTATAATAAGGTAATAAATAGTCAACTCTATTTTGAATATCTGTATTTCTTTTTTTGTATAATTTAATAAAAGTTTTGGATTATCTATAGTGAAAATATAAACACTACTAGCGACCCGGCTTCACATGGCTTTCTCTGTACTATAATATGTATTTATTATACATATAAACCTTCCTCTTGAATCACTCTATCTATTACTGAAAACTGCATTAAAATCCATTGAGTAGTTTAAGATCTAAGCGAACAGACAGCGGAAGCGGACTTCATTTTTATACTATGTAAAAACTAAACCTGTTGACTTGCAGATACTGAAATAAATTTTTTCTCAAACGAATTATCTCATGAATACCTAATTAATTCATCACATTGTTTAATAGTTATTTAAGTATTTTATTTAAATCTTTAAATCATAATTCCAAAGTCCATAGCCCAGGTTGGTTAAATCTGACCAGCGACTGTGACTCTGAATTGTTTTTACCTAATATTATAATTTATGTATAGGTATGATGAGCAAATATTATAATTGTATTAGTCTCATGGCCGAATATTCTGACGGAAAACGTTCATAATACATGTCATGTGTCATGGATTAATTAATTTATTGAAATCATTAAGTTTTATTATGAAACTAGCTGTCCCCCGCGGTTTCACCCTCGTTCCCGTGATAAAAAAATATATATGTTATTCCAGCCAGGATATGATCTATATATGTGCCAAGTTTCATCCAAATCCGTTCAGTAGTTTTTGCGTGAAAGAGCAACAAACATACATACATCCATACAAACGTTTATAATATTAGTAGGATTCAACAAATTCAACTATAGAACAAAACATAGGTACTTAGCTTATATGCATATATATATGCGTTTGAGTTTTGTTGTAGCCCTGCAGCAGTTTTTTCGGGCGTGTATATATACATAGGGAGGTAGGAACTCGCCTTTTTCACTTTTTCTCTTTAGGTATTTATCTCGGATTTACATAAATAAACAGCGATGATGGCAGTCATCCAATGCTGCTTACCGAATCTTATCGTAGTAAGTCATACTGATAAATCGTTGTCGTATGCACCCACACCTACCTCTAATGGAATACCACTGGAAATTTAACAAAATTTATGTTATGACATTTTGTAAAAACTATCCTATAGCAGAAACAAATATATACCTCCCCATAAGCAAGATCCTTTGGTTCACCAATATTTTGTATTTATTTAATTTTGATTCCAATGAAAAACATGTGTCCTACACAGTCAGCTTGCAAACACAGATGCATTGATTAGATACAGTAGGAATTGATAAGGAAATGTTGATAATACAACCGTTTTAATAGCTTGCTCTAAATTTTATTGTATAAAGACTTCACTATCTTGTTAAACTGATCATAATATGATTTTTTATGTGCAGTAAAAAAGTAATTATTTAACTAAAAAAAAGGCACTAAATACTTGTTAAGGGGGAACGTTCGGTTGGAGCGCGAAATTCAAATTTTATCACGTTTTTTGCAAATTGACTACTTATTATAAAAATACTTAACTGGCTTCTTCATTCTAATAATCTTTTAGTCTACACTAATATTATAAACAGAAAAGATTTGTATTTTAGGTTGTACCTATTTTAAAGATTCTGTTGAAATAATCTACTGGTGTAAAACGCTATACTATCACTGAGTAGAGTAGGTAACATAGGCTATATTTTATTTAAAAACTAAAGAGGGATCTCTACGAAAAATTGAATACCCCAAGGTGTAAAAAAATACCTATAAAATTCCTTACATCAACCAACTACAAGAGAAGAAACTGCTATGTCATAATTTTTTTTTTATTATTAAATTTCAGGTGTGTGCTGTAACAGGCCATGGATATACTTACGCACAAACGCATAGGATGTCCATATCTTTTGCAGCTTCTTTGCGGATAAAATTAAAGTTAAAGAACGATGACAAAGTTGCCATTATATTGCCGAATATCCCTGAATATCCATGCACAATTTTGGGCGTCCTACAGGCTGGCTGTATTGCCAGTATGATGAATCCCGTTTATACTTCGCGTAAGTATCTACAATTTACTCTATCCTTCTACCATCTCTCTCCTACTACCATCTCTCTCCTACCATTTTTCTCCTTCTATCTCTAACTCTACTATTCACACAGTCACCTTGCTAATATTATTGACGTGACTGTCAGTTGGCGTGGTTGGCAAGACATCACCTATTTATCACACCGCAGGTCGTGGGTTCAATTACCATCCAGGACAAACATTAGTGTGCGTGAACATGTCTGTTTGTCCTGAGTCTGGCTGTAACTATATATATATATTTACAAATTAAATTGTTTTTAGAATCAGAAATCAATATTTTTATCATGAAAACGCGTTTAAATCCCGTAGCGGTTTTATAATAGGTAAGTTTACATTCATTTACAGATGAACTGTCCCGCCAACTTCAACTCATTGACTGCAAAGCAATAGTATCATCTAAACTATCATACCCAAATATTAAGCAAGCACTTAAAGAACTGAAATTGGACATACCAATCATTCTAATTGACAACGACTCATTACCAGAAGGTACAATTAAATTCGCCGAATTTGCCGAGGACCTAAACGTAGACACTGATTGTTTAAAGAAAGTGCAAAGAAGTCCAAATGATGTAGCAATACTGCCGTTTTCGAGTGGTACTACTGGTTTTCCAAAAGCTGTGGAGTTGACACATGGTAGTGTTGTTGCGTTTAATCAAATGATTGCCGATCCAGAAATCATTGTCATACAGGAGACTACGGGTAAGATTTTTCACTACTATTGAAATCCTACAAATTTTATCAATGTGATTTCAATGAATCATGGCGAATTCTTTTGAATAACATTCTTTTATGTCAGAAAATATGAGATCCCCGGAGGCGAAGCTAGTAATACCTATGTAAATGAAAACACATGATTTTCTATTGTTTTTTTTTTTGATGTCAGAAGGTTGACAAGCAAGTGATGATGGTAAGTGGTTACCGTCGCCTATCGCCATTTGCAGTACCAGAGGTAGGTAAGTATTAAGTAACAATTTCTTAACATTTTACATACGAGCAAGTACCTATATGGGAAACATATGCTTTGTGAATAATTAAATTCAAAATTATCAAAAATATTGCCATTGTTAAATTCTACTAATATTATATAAGTTTGTGAGTATGGATGTATGTTTGTTACTCTCGGATTTGGATGAAATTTGGAACATATAGTTTATAATCTGGATTAACACATAGGATACTTTTTATCCCGGGAAAACCTAAGCAGAGATGAAACCGCGGGGCGGAAGTTAGTTTCTTAACATGTGAAATAATATTCCACAGCTACTCACCAATCAGTATTGCCAGCTATCTTACCATTCTTCCACATATTCGGTTTCAACGCGTTGATGATGAACCAGATGTCGCTAGGTTGCAAGTTGGTATCCCTGCCATACTTCAAGCCCGAGCTGTTCTTGAAGACTCTAGTCAATTATAAGCCCGATGTTTTGTTTATTGTGCCTCCAATGGGTAAGTTTGCTGCGAAAATGAAATCGTTATTTTTATTTGATCAAAATCTTCCCGCGTGTGACTTTTCGTCAATGTCATTTATTCAGTTTAGACAGCGCCCGATTTGGGGGAGGGCAGGCGGGGCTACAGCCCTGGGGCCTCTTCAAGAGAGGTAAAAAAGAATCCAAATTGAATTTTATTTTTTTCGGAAGATAATTAGGGATCTCCGCTCCTTCGTTGCCCCAGGGCCTCCAGACTTCCAAATAATAGTCCAAGATCTAACGCATAGCATTATAAATATAAACTTAATGTATAACTGTTTAGAAATCAATTTCAATTGGGGCTAACTAATCCATATTAACATTTCATCTAACTTTCCAGTTGTATTCCTGGGTAAACATCCCGCAGTCACTCCAGCTCACGTCGAGTCACTGACCGGGATCATTAGTGGTGCTGCCTCAATATCAGCCACAGATGCTGATGCTGTACTTAAAAAAAACGTAAGTTAACTGATACTAGAATATTGAACTGAAAGAGTCGTACATTCGTCTCGTGACGTTTTTAGCACCTTTTTAATCCCCCCTCTCTGGTCTCTGGTCTCCCCCTCGTTATATGTGGTGAGATTTTAGAATTACCATTTTATTTGGATAAAGTATTAAAAAAAAAACAGAATATTATCTTTAAACACAGGTGTAATTTAATTCTTATACTTTCAAAAAATAAATACACGCGATATTTCACTATATTTAAATTTTTTATGTATTTAATAAGTTTTATAACATATTTTTCTCATATATTTAACTTATTTTTTGTTGGTCTAACTGATTTTATACTCTCAAGTTACAATGAACGTATTTGTAGGAAACTTTGCACATAATAGATAACATATAGGAATAACATATAAAAAAGGTAGTATATTTAATATATCAGTTGTGTGTTTTCCATAGTACAAGCTGTGCTTTATTTAGGATCAGATAACCGTGTGTGAATATTTATTTATTACGTTATCAATACAATACTCGTATCCACAGAAAAATATAATATTCCGTCAAGGTTACGGTCTGACGGAGAACAATGGAGCAGCATCAGTGGGTAGGAACACTGATACCAACCATGGTGCAGTAGGCCACCCCCTGGGCAGCACAGAGATCAAGATAGCTGATCTGAAAACGCAAGAGGCTTTGGGACCTGGACAGGTAATAACAAATGATTTGTTACAGGATTTGTTGCTTTAAAAATATGACTGCATTTTGTAAAAAAAAAAACAGTATCACTCGAGATTAATGTTGACCTTTAAATAGTCTATAGTTTGTAAAATATAGCATGAGTCATATGAAAATGGACCATACGACATTGCAATAAGGTTCATCTGAATAACTTATTCTTAATCATAGATTAAACAGATTAAATTTATTGCAAAGAAGATTGTATAAAGCGCGGTCATAGTAAGGTTATAGTTAGGTACGGTTATAGTTAACTTTAACCGCCGAAAGAAAGAAAACTGGGTTGCTCGTGTCACATTAACTAAAATTTTTACCGTAACCATAACCGACCGAGGGAGATCGGTCATCGTCTCAAATGACTCTACGGTCAAAGCATGGTAATAGTTAAGTTAACTTTGACTAGTTTCACGACATTAGGCCTTGTTATGTTTTAACAGGAAGGCGAGATCTGGTGTCGCGGCCCCAACTTGATGTCTGGCTACTACCTCAACGAAGCTGCAACCAAGGAAGTGTTGACAGAAGATGGCTGGTTCAAAACTGGCGATATCGGCAAATATGATGAGAATCAATACTTATACATTACCGATAGGTTAAAAGAACTTATTAAGGTAAGTTGGGCTTACTCCATCGTGATTTTTCAGCGCTGCAGCAATGATGCTAAATTTATTATTTTACTAGCCTCCGCCCTGCGGTTTCACCCGCGTTCCCGAGGAATCTTATGTTTTCCCGGGATTATAAGTAGCCTATATCTTATTCCAGGGTATGATCTATCTATGTGCCAAGTTTCATCCAAATCCATTCAGTAGTTTTTACGTAAAAGAGTGACAAACATACATCCATTCAAACTTTCGCATTTATAATATTAGAAGGATTATCATTTCTTCCTCCCAGGTCGCTTGATCAATGCAGGGCTGCTGCGTTCTGCTATGTCGTTTGTATATTAAATCGTGTCGAGAATAGAATAAATTACTGAGTACCGCAAGAATGTTTACTTAAATTTTAATATATAAATCTTAACCATAATATATCTATCTATCCTAATAATAAAGCTAAAGAGTTTGTCTGTTTGAACGCGCTAATCTCCGGAGTAACTGGTCCGATTCGAATTAAAAAAATCTTTCACTAATAGGAAGCTACATTATCCCCGAAGATTATAGGCTTCTTTTTATCCCGGGAACAGCTAGTCTGTAACATACATTTTAAAATTTCCAGGTAAAGGGTTTCCAAGTACCACCAGCAGAATTAGAAACGATCATTAGGACCCATCCAAAAATCATGGACTGCGCAGTAATTGGTATCCCAGATCCAATTACTGGTGAAATACCTAAAGCCTTCGTGGTCCCGCAAGCTGGCCAGAAGTTAGAGTTCGAAGAGATTCTAGACTACGTTAATAGTAAAGTAACCACATATAAGAAAATAAAAGAAGTACAGTTCGTCGAAGAAATACCTAAGAATCCAGCTGGTAAGATCTTAAGGAAACAACTTAAAGATATGTATTGCTAAACGTAGAGTATTAGCACAGTTTAACTATTCCCTACCAGTTTGGTTTCGAACGTACTTGTGTAAAGCAACAGCGGAGCTCTTGTGAGCGCGCAGGCAGCGCTGCCTGCAAACACGCTTAGTTTGCAGGCTCGAACGTTGAGGGAAAAAACGCGTTTCCCAACTGGTAGGGAATAGTTAAACTGTGGCTAATACCACAGTATAATTTGCCTAAGGGTGATTTTCTAGTGATGCGGAGAGTTGGATGGATATTTCTAATTATCTATGTCTTCTGTGTAATTAAGTATTATAATAGGTTTTATAGGTTGTGACGAAAAGTATAAAAAATGTACATAGCAGGTTCTTTTATACAATTGTTTATAAAAAAAAACTCAGTATCGAGACTTATTACATAGTTACCGCTTCGGGAATATATTTTTAAATCCCAGAAGTTATGCAATATCAGGGGTTTCGGTATTATATTTGTTGAGTATTTTTTAATTCCTACATTATTGTTTTTGTTATTCGATAGTTTATTCACGGCACAGCGTGTATTCGTGTTAAAAATAGAAAGGTATACTTTATCTAATTACGGCGAGGGATTTTTTATATAGCTAAGTTATTTTTACGGTTGATAGGGTTCAAAATCAATTCTTATTTGTTTTAGCATTTTATAATTTCATAGAATGTATGTATATGTCAACAATATGTAGAGTAGAAATCAATATAAATATTTTTTTTTAATATTTTTTCTATAGATAATAATAAGTCGTAAATTATTTTTAAAATCAAATATACATATTGTTGATATCCAGTCTGCCGGCGCTGTCAAATAAAATGAAAATGAAAATCTAGGAAAGTCGTGAAAAGCAACTCTTTTGCAGGCGAATCTTGTCCTTATTGACTTTAAAAACGTTATTATTATAATTCTTATATTTTCCTGTCAAGGTTGAAATTTAAATAACATTTTAAAATAATAAAAGCGTAACGGAAACTACTTGTTATAAACAAAAGCCACAAAATTGTTGGGCCAAATACGGACAGCGACGCCAGACTGGATATTAGGTGTATCTAAGAAATCAAGAAACAATTTTAAGTATTACCTTCAAGTATATTATGAGTTTGTTTTCAAATAATGTAGGTATGTGAAATCATATCAAATGTATATATTTAAAAGTTATTTTTATACAACTATTTATTTATTAAACATAATGTAAATAACAATTTATGTAAGTTTATGCATTTGCATTTTAAAGTTTTAATGAAATAATGAAATTTACTGTTAAAATTGTACTGTTAAATATTGATAATTGTTACTGTTTATGTATATATGTTTTTCTATTTTTTTACTATGTATAGATGTTGTATATGTGTTTGATCACAATCTCACCGTGGTCAGTGCTGATGTGGCCGATGGGGGTATTATAAATTACTTTTTAGTGAATCTTATAGACGCTAAAAATAAGATTTAATTTATATTATCAAATATACATCGTGTAACGTTAATTAACCACATTTCTCGTGCACACCAATTAAAACAAAAAATAATATAATATACCTTTTACAATCTGTAACTTATTCTATAATTCAATAACATAGCATTAAGTTTGTCTAATGCGCTCTATTGTAAAGATTAATAATGATGAAGACACTCCCACATAAAAAAATAATAAGAATCATGACAAGTAACTTTGTTTTAGTACCTACCTGTGGTACCTACCTACTCGATACCAGTAGGTATTTTAGTTCCAACTAATACTACAGATGGCGTTATGGAGTTGTTGTCGTAATTCTACATCGCGGTGTTAAGAGTCTCCGCGAAACAATGACCCTCTCGGAACAGTTAGTTGTAGTTATCGCTTCTCGGCCTTTTGGCTAAGATCAAAGTGTAGTATCTGTTCTTTTCAGCTTAATATCTGAAAGTTCCCTCACTGAGGGACCAGTATATTAAACTGATTTTTGTAACCAGACGGGATGTACGGGGCTCGCTCCACTCCCGTCACGGGTCGGCCCGGCATTGCAGTGCCGCCGGGATCGGCCCACATATAAACCATAATTGCAAAAATATATCTGAATTACAAAGTTTGGTTCTTATTAATATTACAAAGACAATTTATTTTGTATAATAATTGAAAGTCATAGGTATTTGTTTGTTGAAACTCTTGACATTGACACCCAAGCTAAGATTAAACTTGTGTTATGGGCGTCAAAATTAAAAATGGACCAATTAGTATGTAGGTACTTATTAAGTTATTAAGCATTTATATATATTTTATGATTGTTACTGACAGTTGGACTATGGTAATAAATAAAACGCTTTTTAATGTAAATTTTAATTTGTTTTTCTTTATGTAAGTTGGCGATTTTAATTTAATTATAAAACTATCCTTTGGTTGACTTCGAAACAAGGACGTTCACATTGGGTACACCGCTTTAGGCTGCCTGTCCACTGAAGCGGAGCTAGGATAATGTAACCAATAACATCGTTCATCATAACTCACATCACGTAATTTTTGTATTGGTAAATTTACTAGCTCCGCACCAGTGGACAGGCAGCCTTAATGCTTCGATGTACAAACAGTCGCTAACAAGAAATCGTGGAGTAGAACGCCCCCCTGCTCGCTACAGATGAACTGAGGAAGCTGGTAAGTTTATGGATGAGGAAGACGGAGGACCAGAATGACTGGCGCGCCTTGGAAGCTTAAGCATTGGAGAGATAGATACAGAAATATTAGTAGTTTTCCAAGTGTTTTCCATTCAAAAATGTTTTTTTCATGATCAAAATATGTTTCATAATCATCCGGTAGCTATAGCTACCTATAGCTACACCAAGTGGTTACGATAATTACAAATTGTGAATATTTATTATATTTCCACCACGAATGTAGGAAAAGACTGGAGTTGGAATCGAGTCGCCCCTTGTCGAACTCGAAAATGACGCACAATATGTCGTACGACACATTTATGAGAATAATTTTATTCAATGTCAAGACATAAGAATACAAATCCTTGTACCGCAAAGGTCACGTTGCTTTGTTTTATATGGTAATATGTATAATAGTATGGGGGTATGATCTATCTGTGTGCCAAGTTTTATATAAATCCGTTTTGCCGTTGATGCGTGATTGAGCCAGAAATAGCTAACTGCTCAACATTTAAATATAAAAGAGAGATGAGATTCTACTATCCTTTAATTAACTGTAGAGCAATGCCCGAGGGAAGGTACCTACATACTTTGCCTTAGGTACCTACTTCAGAAAGGCAAACATTGAACTATGTTGTAATACGCTTGTGTATCTTCTTAGAACTGCTACTCGCAGGGTCGGTCCGTCCATATAGGTGAACTAGGCGACCGCCTAGGGCGCTCGTATAGGGGGCGGCAAATGGTGGCATCGAAATTGAAAAATAATACTAAAAATAAGTAAAACCCCCTTGATAGACATTAAAAAATACATGCAGTCAAATTGATAACTTCGGTAGGGTGTATAGCACTGTAATTTTTTAATTCAAAATTTCTGTTTAAGTATTTTATTAATTTTCTTAAAAGGGCGCCGGTCTTTCGCCTAGGACGCCAAGAATGCTGGGGCCGGCCCTGGCTACTCGACGAAAGGACATACCTAGAAATTATGGATGAAAACTAAAAAATAAATATTACTGACAAAATTCTTAGCTCCCGCTTCCAAATTAGTGTCATTAAAAAGTTTTACGACAAAACTCATAAATTACATCACCATATAAATAAATAATTTGCAATATGTACCATTATTACGAGAACTTATATAGGAATGACTTACCTACTTAGGTAGGTATGGGTAGGTACATGGTAGGTACATATCAGTAGTTATTTCAGGTTTGTGATCGATAGTTATCGACCTAACCTAGATAGTATAGATCCCACCTTGTAGCTACCTATTGTCAGTCTAACTAACTAAACTTTGTACTCCATTTTTGTTCCACCTTATTACCTAGCACTCGCCCGTGCAAAACTTGATACTTCAAAAATCATCAAAAGATGTGCATTTTCCATGTGGCAAACTGTGCTTATAAAGGTCTAACTACAGGCCTACTTACCACGAAGATGAAAACTTCATTTTCGTGTTGGGTATAAAAACTTTAACAGTGTTCTCAAGTTGTTTTAGTAAAGTTAGGCACATACCTAATTAGAATGAGCTGATAAGAATTATTTACTAAGTAAGTAATTATTTCTGAATTTACATTTAGGTAACTATTGTAGGTGTGTAATTATTGTAGGTATATCGACCGCCTTACAGTGAGGAGTTTTATACGTTGCTTAGCTATAAATTTTTATTGCATGTATTATGTAGATTTGTATGCTACACAAAAATCATTATTATGTACATAATCCACCAACTTAAAAAAAACTGAGCATGATTTATGGATTATAAAGTCACAAACAATAAATCCATTATGGAACAATTACTAATTCTATTTACACTGTGGCATATACCTAGCCATAGTTCATTGGCACGCATGAGAAACTAGGGCATTTTTTATTCAATCTATTTTTTACGACACTTATCTTAATCTAACAGAGAGAGAGAGATGACGAAGCCAAAAGTGAAAAACAAAAATACTTACAGAAAAACAATGTATTTATTTAGGCTTATTTTCTTGCTTTATCGCCATTCGACAGCTTATCTCACTGCTACTTTGAAAATATAAGCTTTATTGTTATTGAAATACGTATGAAATTTCGCAAATTATCAAGTTCAAATACTTGTTTTCATAGTTACGCCGATGGAGCGCGTCGTATAATATAATCAGTTGTGAAACCGCTATCGGTCAAACTGCGCGCGTTAAAATGAACAACATGGCGCGAAAACTGCTTTTGCGTGAAATTAAAAATATAAAATGGCAAAGGAAATTGTCCACTAGTGTTGTATTGCAGAATGAAGAGTTTGTTATCAAATCACCGTTACCCGATATTGTTGTACCACGTATGAGGTTGATGGATCGTTTCTGGTTAGAATCTGCAAGTTTTAAAAATCATATTGCACTTGTGAGTATTTTTTTTCCTATCTTTTGCATAACTTTAACCGGTAATTTCAACTCGGTTCCAATAAATTATTACACGCAAATATGACTGTTTTAAAATTGTACAATTTTTTTTGTTACAATTACTCTAGAACTACAATACAAAGATAGTTTAGCGTGTAGGACGATTTAAGAGTTTAGAACTGATTTCTAAACGAAAGTTGTTTGTCAGCAGGTACCTACGTATATACCTACCTGCTAGAAACAATGTAGTATTATTAGCACGTAGTATCTAGGTACCGACTATTTTTTATTCTGTGAGTGAATACAAACCTCGATGGAATTCTATCTCTTATAATGAGGAGCGTCGGAACAAAAGCCTATAAATCACATAATGTGTTTTTTGTGGAAAAATGTAAAAATATAGCCAAGTTCATGGTTTTCTAATTTGGAGTAAAACGAAATCTATCAATTTATTGGTGTTAGAATCACTGTTTGGGAACCTAAATTCTGCATTCGTGACTGTCGTACCTGGTGGGTTATAAAAAAAAAGAAAATGGATATATCGGTTATTGACCAAACCAACTGGATATATCGGTTTTTGATAAAACCCACCAGGGAAAAATGTTAGGGATGTATCGGTATCTGTTCCGATCGCCATCATTGTTTAGAACGATTGATGTAATTATCGGTTTATGTTCAGATCTGGGTATTTCGCGGACGGATTTAGAGCGGATTTATCAGTTTTTGACTAGGTTACATTAGCCATAGAGCAAAAAATGTACGAGAACAACCAATTGGCATCATAAAAAAAAAATTCAAAATGTGATTTATCGGTTTTTGTTCCGACGCTCCTCAATTGTAAAAGTATTGTTTGCGAGTGTTAAAATAGATAGCACTATCGTTGTTGACGCATATCCAAAATACTAATTCAAAGTTCAATGCACTGCCAAGATATTTTCCTCGCACCGAATTTGTTTCAATCATGCAAATATGTAATTAGACAGAAATAGATCTGAGTAATTTGACTGTTACTAACTGTCTTATACCTACCTATTTACCTCTATGTCTATTTATTGATGACTGTTTATCGGAAATTAAATGATGCATGATTTATGTAAAACTTGAACATTTATAAGACCTTCTTAATTCATATTTTGAACTTTCCAGTATTTGTAACTTTGTGCGTAAACTGAGGAACCAAAATGTAGTCGGTATATTAATATCTACTTTTGTATCTCTAGTAGTAGTTCTAGTATTAGTTCTTCTCTAGTAGTAGTTCTAGTTCTAGTAGTTCTAGTACCTACTAACTACCTAACCTAGGTACCGATATTGTATTAATAAATCAATATAATATTTTGTATGTAGGATATTAGTTGTAAAAAAAATTAAAATAAAAAATATCGTACTGTAGGTATGTACGTTATTTAAGTATAGTAGGCACAGAATTAGAAACAATAGGATAGTAGATACGTGAATTTACAATTAACCAATTTTATCTGAATGTATTAATATTTTGATGTAATTCATGAAGTACAGAACAAATGAAATATTTTTTTTTTAAATTATGCTAAGACTTTGCAGGTATTCTTTATCTTCTCTCTATTTTCTCGATAATAAAGAGCAAATTAAAATTCTCAGATAGTACCTACCTAAATACTTATGAATTATAATATTTGAATTGCCATTTACGAGTTTTTTTTGGTAAGAAATGTTTATTCAGGTAACTATTACATTCGATAATTTTAAATTTTAGATCCTGGTTTTCAAATTTCGTGCTAAACGAATTTAATAAAATAAAAATAATCAGTTAATAAATAAAAAATTATCTAAATTGGACCCTTATTTTTTAATTCACAGTACAGGCAAGTAGCAAATAGTTTTCTGATATGCATTATTAGTTATCTTTTGAGTAGTGATTATCTAGCTATAAAATATATAATTTGTATGTATTGATAACTATATTTATGGTTACTAATACCTACTAATCTAATGCTTCAGCAGTTTACGTAGGTACTGAAAAGTACCGATGAGGAAAAAAAATGTTAGCGTGAGTGATGTGATAAGTAACTACCCGGAACAAGGTAAACAATTAACATACCTACCTAGGTGCTTAGTTTTGTAATACAACAGGGTCAGGGACCAGGGTAATGTTCACGATATTGTATCTAAGGTTATTTCTTTCTTAGTTAAAATACAATGTCTTTCAATACGGATGATCTGATTGGCCTGATGGAAGTACGCCTCCGAAACTTCGTCTTCAGTATGCCAAACCGGCTTGCAGCTATAATCAGAGCTCGAGATAGCAATTCCAGCTATTAAAATATAAATAAAACAACAAATTTGCCATCAAACGTTTTTTATTTCATCATTCTGACTTCTACTTAGTATACTTATATGAAATATTATAATTTGACTCTACGAAAGTTCTGAAATACATTTATAATAAGAAGAATCTTGCAAGAGACGTAAGGCATATTTTAGTGGTCAGTTTTAGAGTCCGTAGGTTGTACGTAGTTTATTATTACTCTGTGGTACAGGTACCTAATGGTCGGTAGCCATGAACGACCTTCAAAGACTATTATAATGTTTATCAACCTTATTATAAAGAACTACGTTTGTAATGGGATGAACCTTGTAACAAAGGTAAACTACCTAGCTAACTATTTAGGTATCTATATCTTTACTAATAATAAAGCTGAAGAGTTTGTTTGTTTGTTTGAACGCGCTAATCTCCAGAGTTACTGGTCCAATTAGAAAAAATCTTTCACTAATAGGAAGTTACATTACCCCGAAGGTTATAGGCTACTTTTTATCCCGGGAACGCGAGTGAAACCACGGGGAGCAGCTACTATAATATACAGCTACGTTCCAAAGGTAATAATAGCTGCTCCATAAACGGTAATAGTAATCCGGCAGGGAATACCTACCACCAAGAGTACCTACTGCTATGCGATTAGGGCTAAATCGGTGGGCGATGATGCATTCGTGGGGTATAATATATTCTGTACCTACTTAGTATTATTAATTAATATTGGTTTACCATAGTCTGTCTAGGTGCAAACTTGTCGACGTAATTTGACCTTTCTTAAGCCAAGTTAAAATCCAAGGTTAAAATTTAAAATATTTTAAACCTAATAATAATTTTGCATTGTTCAAAATTAAATTGACGTAAATGTTTTTTCGACATTTCCCATCTTTCTTTTTTTCTTGGTTTAAGTATACTTACCTAATTTACAGTATTTCTTCGGGAAGTTTTATGTGTTCATGAATTGTTTATTATTTTACGCCGACTACAGCCGGGTCGCTTCGCTAGTATTTAGGTATAGTCCGTGCACGGGACTATGCCATCTCTGGTGCTCTGCTGTGCTCTGGGTAACAACTTAAATCCTTTAAAAAAGTTGCTATTAGGTATATTACAGCGAAAGTGAGTCTCACTCAGCTAGCGGACTTATTTTGATAAAAATTGGCAGAGGAGCGAGTAGCTTTGACTATTTAAATTCCCTACCTAAGAAATTCCTTAACGGTACTATAGTATATTATCTTCTCTGTGACGGTATGTAGTAAACATTTTAAATCTATGGAAATTCTATACATTTTGACAGACATTTTATAATGCGGCATTGATTCAAAACGCAACGCATATAAACGCGACGTTACAGACCTTTTTTTAGGCAAAATTCTAAGGTTACGATTCGACCTCACTATTCGCAAACAAAATACAAACAAACACCCAATTTAGTTACTACAAGGTCTTACTAGATGTCCTCAATATTTATGTAATACCTTAACAAGAAGTAGAGTCTATATTCCTAGTGAATCGTAAATGCGATTTTAAATTAACTCTTTGCCATTGAAATAATTTAAAAATGTTATTTAATTTAGTTACAACCGGCTAAATTTGATCTGTTACAGAGCTAATGATCACGGTGACTAATCTGGTGTATCTAATGCTAATGGCTGTTAACAACAAAAGTAAAGTTTAACAACTGTGTTACGTCAAGTAAACACACGTTCTCACACATACACGAAAAAATACTTAATGCTCTTAGTACGTGAAAAAATTGAGCGTTGTGAAAATGAGTAGGTAAAAAATAAATCAGTGAAAAAACTGCGCCGCCCTGTCTTTCTTTTTTCTTGGTCATGTCCAATGCGTATGTATCTATAGATACTAATATGCCCAGCACTTTTTTCATTTAGTAGCTTTATGATACTAAAATCTTGTTTATTCTTCTCGCCTTATTTCGATTTGCATGGAAGTGATATTTTTGCTAGAATGAAAACGATGAAACCACGAAAAAAGACTGACGAATTTTATTCAGTCATGCGACAAATAATAAGTAAAAGTACTAGATCAGATATTTTTTATAGTAAAAAAAGGGGAAATTGATTGTTCACAACTCGCACTGGACATTTACAATGCATGCTGATTGTAAATAACTCATGCAAACTGTATGAACTTGAAGTCGTATTGTATGATAATAATAAACATAATTACCTACTTAATAAAAAAAAGGAAACCAATACTAAAATTATGTGAATTTGTAATAAAGGTTAAATGCAATTATTTATTATTGCCAGCCTTCTTGGCACGTTACCGCTAGGCAGCGATTTGGGACAAATTGTTTACTTATAAGTAGGTAGTAAGAAGTTTTTATTTATATTTTTATGTACATAGTTAATGTTAGTTTAGTTTAGATTATATAGTTTTAATTTGTATGTATATATATTTTATTTTAAGTAAGTTAATATATGTAGATATTACGTTATTATAGTATCGAATAAAAATATTTCATGTAGGTAATTAGGGCGTAAAAAAAAAAAAAATTCAATTGTTTATCTATAGTATGTCCTACTAATATTATAAATGCGAAAGAT
Source organism: Tethea ocularis (assembly GCA_963555595.1). Lineage (NCBI taxonomy): Eukaryota > Metazoa > Arthropoda > Insecta > Lepidoptera > Drepanidae > Tethea > Tethea ocularis. The sequence continues at coordinate 2,627,236 of OY741972.1, read as the reverse complement.
TGTGAGTATTGATAGATGGATGTTTGTTACTCTTCCACGCAAAAACTACTAATTGTGTTCCAAATCCGTTTAGATTTGCATGAAATTTGGAACACTGATGGTTTATAACCTAAATTGACACATATAGGATACTTTTTATCCCGGGAAACATAAGATCCCTCAGGAACGCCGGTGAAACCGCGGGGCGGAATCTAGTAATACTATATAGGTAGGTTAGTTAATATAACAACTTTTCCTACAATCAAACTGGAAATTCTGCACACAGGTTCCATAGGCATTCATTATTGAAGGGTATTTCAAAAATCGAGTTCTAGGGGGTAACAAAACTATCACGGCGTCTTACGTGGGTATCGCCCACGTAGGAAGATAAGACACCGCGATACTAAGTCCGTTCATAAAACATCCCCATAAACAAAAATCAGCCAATAGGCAATTAAAAATAGAAATATTTTCCAGGAAAGTGCAGAAACGAAGAAAGCTTACACATACCGGCAGTTGGAGGTAAACATTTCGACATTTGCGACGTCGCTTCTAAAGAAACTTGGACTGAAACCTGGTGATGTCGTCGCGGTCATGCTCCCGAATAGCCCCGAGTTTCCAGTCGTCGCCTTCGGAGCCATGCAGGCTGGATGCGTACTGACAACTGTCAATCCTATTTATAAAGAATGTAAGTTTATTTTCAGTTAGTACTTGAATTTTAATTTTTTGTTTTTTTTTTACTATGTATAGGCCTGTGTTTGACCACAATCTCACCGTGGTCAGTGATTATGTGGTCGATGATGGTAAGCACACAAAGCCTAGAAGGGAACTGGCTCTCAAGTGCAGCTGTCGGAACACACCGAAAGGTGCTTGGCGACAGATTTTCAACTTGATGGTGGCCAGGCGGGTACCTACTACAAAGTACCCTACCACCGTGCTATGGTTTTCTCACGATGTTTTCCTTCACCGAAAGCTCAAGCTCATTGTAGGATTCGAACCCGGGACCTTCGTCTCGGCATCCGACGTCACTACCACCGAGCTATCATCGCCTTAAAACAAAATATATAGTAAAAGTAGTTCAAGCGATTTAAAATACTTAAAAACAACCCTGCATGTATGTAGATAACAACCAAAATTACTTACAAAAAACTGATTATTTACGATAGACTCTAATAAATTCGCATCACGAATGACATGTGTAAATTTCATTGCTTGTGGTAAAGATATGATTATCAGAAAATTTATTAGACAAGATAGCTCTTCACGGATACTTCTAAAGATAAAACATGGCTTTTAATCTAGAGATAAAACCTTATCAAGTCATTTACCCACTCAGGGCCAGCACTTGAAGTAATTCTAGACCTCACATTTTTATAAAATTAGATACCTAATGATAAAAGTCTGCCTTTTGTAACTAAATTAGCGGCACGCTAAAATGAAAATGTTGGTCTGGTGGGAATCAAAAATACACTGATGGTGTTAGGCTATCCTCCTCATCAACCAGCCTATAACCTTAAAAACCATGACTGGCACACTGAGGTATATTACTACGTATAGAGAAGACGCCACATATAACCACAATGTTCCGTTCAAGTGCAGCCATCTGGCCGCACTTCACTTAATCTCTGGATGCTTAATCACGAAACGCGTAAGCGCCATGAAAATCACGGTACTTACGACTTTTTACGGTCGCAAAAAAAACTACACCGTAAAAGGGTTCTAGCGCTACGTGTTTAAACTATCTGGTTAGACGACTAATTATTGTTTCAGGGCTGCAGCGAATTTTAACAAAATGGAGCATTACTTTTTAGGATAGCTTCTTTATACGTAGTAATATAGCTCAGTGGACTGCCACGAGAACAACTGCTTTAAAACTAGTTGAGTCATGCCATAAAATTGAATGACGTACCTATCCGTATCACATCTTCTATCGTCTGAAGGTTGAAGACGTACTGTTTGATGTTAATTGTCAAAAATGGGAACACAACAAATTGGGTTTGGAGGCCGGTATCTACAATCAATTGACCGTGTAATTAGTATCATACTAATATTATTAAGGTTATGCTTTACCAGCTATCCCTCTACGGTTTTACCCCCTACTTTTGAAAAATCCTTTCATTGTGGATGCCTTAACATCACACGAAAGATACCCTCTAAATGTCTCTACGACCATCAGTTTTGATATGTCAGTCAGTAATGAATCAAGTACTTCTATACCGACCATCAAAGACAATAAGAAAGAAAATATTTTTATTCAAATAGACCTTCACATGCACGTCTGACTCTATGCATGGTACGGAAGGTAGCTTTTGCTGAGAAAAGCCGGCAATAAACTCAGCAATTACTATTTTCTAAATAAACTTCATAGTTTACATAAAATATGTCCTTCAAGAGCAAGGCCACACCCAAACTTTCCGTCATTTAAAAAATTCGATAATATTTAAATGACTAAACCGGTCTTATTTTTGTAAAGACTTTAAAAGTGGATGTCTCATATAGAAACAGTCCACGCCGCGCAACAAAAACAAGAATTTCTAAAGATGCGAAAATATATTAGACAAATTCTATAACGAGTTAAAAATAATAGAATGTAAAAAAATACGTTTTCCGCAACATGTCGAACACAAAGATTGAATGATCGTTTTTGTATGAATTAGCAATTAGGTAAGTTATTTATTCAAATTATGTTAGACACGTAAAACAAGTGACATTAGACTAGCAAAAACATCTTCCAAAGATAGAATTACTTACTATTTCTTTTGAAATATGTAAATGATTGTAGGTAGGTAGGTATATGTCTAATATGGGATGTAAGTGGCATAATACCAATTGTAACCAAAACTGTGAAGGAAGAGGTTAATTTAAAAAAAATACGCTAGGTACTAACATTTTAATTTCAGTTTTTGTTACTACACTTAAACCCAGCGTAATAATAAAATATTTATAGATTAAAGTGTAATATACAGATTGTTGTTTTGGGCCACAATGAGCGACACAGGGGTGGTAGTATAAAAAATCATCATTCCAAAAATGCAATTAATTACTGTAAATGCATTGAAAAATACCTTTTTCAATTTGTACTAGAATTACTGCGACGTATGGTTACTGTAGTATAAACATGCCGGCTCCCGCGTCAAGTGCATTTCGCCGTGAAAAAATGTAGAAACTACCAAAATTACCACTACCCTAGCACTGCACTATTTCCTAACCTCTATTCTCAAATAAGCTTTCTTTAATTTCCAGTTGAAATCACCCACCAACTATCGCTAACAGAACCAAAAGTCATCGTCACAATACCACAATGCTACGACATAGTTGTAAAAGGAATGAAAAATGCCAATAATCATTCAAGAATCGTATTGATTGATAGTCCAAACGTAGCAATACCTGATGGCACGATACGGTATTCAGAAGTCGCAGAGACTGGAGAAGCTGATTATTCTCTACTGGATAAGATAGAGAAGAATTTAGATGACGTAGCGTGTATACCATTTTCAAGTGGAACGACAGGTCTACCGAAAGGCGTTGAGATTAGCTACAAAAATCTTCTCGGTGGAATGGAAACTATGCATGTTAAAGAAAATTGCTTTCCTATACTTACACATGGTAAGTAAAGCTTCACTCAGTCAGACCGACAGTTAACGCCGCGATTCCCTTGACGGCGAAACCAGAGCGCCATAAGATCATCAACCTTATGTCACCAGTAATAAAATCATAGATTTACCATGGCAGATTCCGCCATTCGTCTCACGGTTCGCGGCGTTTTCCTTTAACTCTTTTGTATTATCACTAAACATGAGCTGTTTTATTACATGTGGTGGTTTAAAACAAGTCTTGTCTCCAGATTTTATGGTAGTCCCGTCTCTTTCTGTTATATGACGACGAAATCAATTTTATCGTACCTAATCCCAAACTGTTTCGTCATAGTCATAGGTTTTTATGTTTTTTTAATACTTTTTTGAGTTTATTTATTTGGTATGTTTGTATTGCAATGTTGGATTTATGAGCATTAAACATCAATTTCAAACATATAATTAGCAACTGAAGGATTTCTGGCAAATAAATGCAATGTAACTCAAACAAAATAAAACTGTTTCATAAAAAGATGTTGTAAATGTTAAATCCTAATTGCTGGAAGGATCTGGCATTTTTTTAATAGTTCGAATAAGGATTTTAGAGAAAGAAACATTGAAAATTTGAAAAATTCTGAAAAAACAGATTGTATGAACTCAAGACCTTATTTGGACAGGACAAAGTCCATAGGGTCATTAAATTTTATTATTTCAGGTAACAACCAAGATATCGTGCCGTGTTTTCTGCCTTTCTTCCACATTTACGGCCTAGTTGTCGGTCTGTTCGGACATTTAACAAAAGGCTGCAAAATGATTACCATTGCCAAATTCTCCGCTAGCACCTACTTAGATATATTGAGAGAGCAGCCTTGCAGTTTGCTGTATATTGTACCACCGATAGGTAAAAGATTAATTACTATTTCATTTAGTTTTTAAAGGTTTTCAATCATGATTTTGTACTTACGAAAAAATAATGTGTAACAAAATCATGGCAACAACAACCATACAAAAATGTGTACTAATAAAAAAATTAAAGGGTTGATCGGTCTTTTTTATCGATCGATCGTAAATTTTAGACTTTCGTTCATTATCTAATTTCAACCGTCACGTAATTTAATACATTACATAATCTACAGAATATTTTTCTAACTAGTACGCAAATTTAGACAAAATCAACTTCAGCTAATTTTAATGAACCTGTATTGTGTATTTTGTATCGTATGTGTTCGTAATCAAATATCAAGTTTTCATTTACGAAATAAATATATTTACTTTGAAACAGATTTTATGGTAACTGGCGCGTATGCTCGCCGATCGCGACGTAGGTCACTCACGCAGGTTACTGACCGCTTATTATTGTGTCCATACTTTGCCGATTTCAAGTCGGATAAACTTTACGTCGGATTACGTTACTGATACTGCACTATTTAAAAAAATAATTACGTACTGGATAAAAAAAAATATGCACCAAGAATCAATTGTAACGTCATTCAAACTTTTTTTTATTGATATGTAGTACAGTCCTACCATTACTGCTTTCGGTAGATAGTTAACAGTTTTCTGAACTTTAAAATTGAATCAACAGTATCGTGAGCTAGTATCACCACTCCAGGTTTTATCCGTGTTTGAGAACGAACTAAAAGTATCAACTCCAAAATATCTATTTCTTGATATACCTATGAAATGATCTATCAGAGAGAGTCACATATCTATTATAGTCGCCTAACCCAATCCGTTCCGTCGTAATAAACCTTCGCATTTTATTCAATTTTCGATATTTTGGTAGAAAATCTAAGGAATTAATTTCACTTTATACATGTTACATACTAAATAAAGTCTCATAAATTCCAGCAATTCTTCTGGGCAAGCATCCAGATGTGAAAGAGGACCATTTCCGTAATGTAAGACACATCATCTGCGGTGCTGCACCACTGGCTGCCTCAGATGTTGACTCCATTTATGAGAAGAGCAAAGTTAGTACTCCATCCACACTAATATTATACATGCGAAAGTAACTCTGTATGTATCTTTGTTTGTTACATTTACACACCTAAACTATTGAACCGATCGCGATGAAATTTGGCTCGCAGATAGTTTATGATATGGAGAAGGACATAGGCTACTTTTTATTACGAGATCGTGGGTGAAACCGCGGGGGACAGCTAGTTTCAATATAATACTTAGCAAGGGACCCGCAATGTATTTCATACGTTTATTTTTTTCGAGTTTTCAGGATTGGTCCTAAGAAAAGTCCCATAAAATGTTTTCAAATATAAGTTCCTAAAATATCGCTAGCTTATGACCGGACACACTGTATACACACCAATCAAATACATCCAATTTACGTATTTAAATAATAATTTTTCAGAGAAAATTCGAGTTCAACCAAGGTTTTGGAGCGACAGAAACGAGTGCACTTACCACTACCACGGTAATTGGAACTAAAAACATTGACTATTCAGCTTGCGGTGTTCCGATGGCGAATATGAAGCTAAAATTCGTTAACCCACTGACTGGAAATGTAGTGCCAATTGGAGAAGTAAGTACCTAGTAACAGTACCTGGGCGATTGAACTTCGCTCGGCAACTGTTTTTGTGTAAAATATTGTTTTTTAGGAAATAGATAAAATGTGTTATCAGAATACAAAATTTCATCCAAATCGTTAGAATAGTTTCATAGATATAAATTATAATATACACAAAGATTCAATTTATTAAATAACTAGCTGTCCCCCGCTTTATTCTCGTTCATCGTCATGCAGCTTTCTATTAGTGAAATAATTTTTCGAATCCGATTGTAGATCCAGTTATTAGCGCGTTCAAACAAACAAAGAAACTTTTCAGCGTCATTAGTATAGATATCATTTTTAATAGGTACCGCTAAATAATTGCCTTATCACAAAAATGGCTAATCCAGTTTCAATGAACTTTCACGGGAAGGTTCAGTAATTACTGAGTAAATAAGTATAGTTTGGTGATAGTCCCACTGTGATGACACTCTGTAGTACCCAACTGGTTGACCCAAAAAGGATCTGTCGGTGTTCCGACAACTGCAATAGAAAACAGGCTTGGTAGCATACAAAAACGTTTTACTTCAGAACTATAATGAACTATTAATTAATTATTATTAACTAGCGACCCGCCCCGGCTACGCACGGTTTTTCTCGGCTTTTCTGTACTATAATATGCATGTATTATACATATAAACCTTCCTCTTGAATCACTATATCTATTAAAAAAGAACCGCATCAAAATAATTTTATAAAGAGAGCATACATAGGGACAGACAGACGGGAAGCGACTTTGTTTTATACTATGTAGTGATTATACAAATTCCAACATTTGGTGGAACTTTGATCACTGTCACATAATCTAATATGTAATCTGAAGTATGTACAAAGTCTATATAATTATCATTCATAGCTTGGCTAATGCGATAGTAAATAGGTAAAACTGTCCTCCAAAGACATATTCAAAGATAACACGAACGGCCTCAATTGACATTATATATGTAGGTACCTACACGCAAGTATGACGTTTACAGCATGTTTACAGCATTTTATTGTTGAATAGATATATTTTTAAAAGGTTGAATAGATTACACTGTCAGACATAAGTTTAGAAGTTAATTTATACCTGTTTTTTAGGGTTCCATTCCAGGGTCCAGGACTATATTGTGGCAACCCTGATTATTCAAAGCTTTAAAATCCCAATAAAAAATTTAATGAGTTTGAAATTTACCTACATACCTAAGCATTAAAAGTACTTATGGTACCATCGACAAACTCGAAGCATGGTCAGATTTGAAACCTTTTCGCTTGCAGCCAGTTATCATAGTTCACTCTGTTCGTTATTGACCATAAAAACTGGGGTTTGACTCGGAATATATCTATACTAATAATAAAGCTGAAGAGTTTATTTGTTTGAACGCGCTAATCTCCGGAGTTACTGGTCCGATTTGAAAAATTATTTCAATTCATTAAACATCGAATATAGTTTTTATAGCTCTCAGAATCTCCATCTGCTAATTCAGAATGAAGTTATCATTGCACCCAAATGCTTTCTGGTTAACCATCCTCGAATACACCAACGTCTGCTTTTTCTTGAAAGTCTTTTGTTAATTATATAGAAGCATCTCTTTAGCTACATTGAATTCAGAAAAATATAGTTTCGATGGGGATGGGGCCATGGTTACTGCGATACTGTGGATTTCACGACACTAATTATTTTACTTAATTACTTTCGCATATATCGAAACTACTTTCGTGAAACTGAGTTCAATATGCGTGCCACTAATTTCGTAATGTAAAATAATTCCGGCTTAATAGGAAGCTCCATTATCCTCGAAGGATATATATAGGCTACGATTTATATCGGGAACGCGAGTAAAGCCGCGGATAACAACTAGTTACTAAAACAATAAAACAAATTTCAGTCAGGTGAAATGTACGTCCAAGGTCCAACAGTAATGAAGGGGTACCATAAAAATGCCAAAGCGACTGAAGAAAGTATGACGGATGATGGATACTTCAAGACTGGTGATTTAGGACACTACAAACCTGGAGTCGGTCTGTTCATAACTGATAGAATAAAGGAGCTTATAAAGGTAATCTCGCTACTTCCTACTATTATTATAAATGCGAAAGTTTTGAAGATTTAACCGTTTCATGCGCAAAGCCACGGGCGCCCCGTGGTACATGCGTAATGAAAATCTCCACATTGATTTAGGTCTCCCCACGTTAAAAAAAATTATAAAACGCGCCTCACACAGATTTTTCAATACCGCCGTAAATCACCGCAACCCTCTTATAGTGAAAGCCGCAACGTACACGCCCTCTCGTATACTCCGTATCCTTAGACCAAGGCAAGCTCTCAGCGAGCCGGATGACCACATAACATTAGCTCAGATCGAAGCTGACGAAGCCCGTATCACCAGCGAATCCCCTATTCTTATATCAAAATCAAAATCTCATTTATTCAGTTAAGGCCCTAATAAGGCACCTATGAACGTCAATAGTTACAATTTTACATTAGACTCTACTACCGGTTTGGAATACACTTGAACTGAGAAGACTCCGGCAAGAAACTCAGCAAGGCGTTTTTTTTTTTTTGGTGGATCTTTTTTTAATTTATGTAGGTAATTACAGCTTTTGTCTTAAATATACATAAACTTCATACAATTATCACTTGGCCAGGGGGCTGCAAGTGCAGAGAGAAGCTACTACAACCATTTATTCTTGTCTTCTATATAATGAGCCACCTTATAGTAGGCCTTGTCGATCAACTTATGTTTAACATGCTCTTTGAATTTATTATAAGACATCTTAGTTACTTCATATGGGATTTTATTATAAAAGCGAATGCAGTTCCCGAGAAAAGACTTATTGACTTTCGCTAGCCTGAAAATATCTATTTTACTCCCTTAGGGGTTGGGTTTTTTTCATAGCGCATGCCTTCATGGCCCCTACCCGTCAAAAGACAGAATTTTGGTAATGTTTCAGTAGAAATAGGTGATATAATTAGATCTTTATTTAATTATCAGGTAAAAGGAATGCAAGTGGCTCCAGCGGAGTTAGAAAGCCTTCTCCGTTCCCATCCAGCAGTTCAAGATGCAGCCGTCATTGGAATACCTCATGAATTCTACGGAGAAGCACCCAAAGCCTTTATAATAAAAAAGGGTGACCAGAAAATATCCTCAGAGGAATTACAAGACTTCGTCGCAAGTAAAGTAGCTGGTTATAAGAAAATCGAGGAAGTAATGTTTGTCGACGACATTCCTAAAACTGCATCGGGTAAAATTTTAAGGAAGGAATTAAAGAAAATGTACGCGTAGAAAGTTGTAAATGATTGATTAAAATCAAGCAATCTTGATTGGGAATGAATTTGTAAAACAAAATCATGTAACATCAGAATGTTAGTCTTTGTGTTGTTGTAATCAAATTACTTCAAATTTGCGTAGGTTACCTGCTAAATATTGTAAGTAAACGAAATTATTCTGAAATTTAAATTGTACCGGTATTTAAATTAAACCGGTATACCGGTTTATCGTTAAGAGTGAAGGACATTAGCAATAGTTTAAATTGTACTTAAGGGTATACCTTCGGTTGGAGCGCGAAATTCAAATTTTATCACGTTTTTTTGCAAATTGTAGCTCAGTTATAGGTCGTAAGTTATCAACATGTTATTTGCGAGAAGAATGGTAGTATATTTACTGACATATATGACTATTTCATGAAAATGTTACTAATATACCTTGGAGGAATATGTTGATGATTTCTTTTGTTATTAATCAGTAAATATACTACCATTCTTCTCGCAAATAACATGTTGATAACTTACGACCTATAACTGAGCTGCAATTTGCAAAAAAACGTGATAAAATTTGAATTTCGCGCTCCAACCGAACGTTCCCCCTTATTGAAGATCCATTATTTTAAAGACAACGTAGAAGTATTTCAGGCCACCTCAGAACTACGTGACGATTTTTAAAAAATTGCCAAAATCTTACGTACCTACAGTACGACAAGGATCATTTGGCACTTGACCAAAATTGGAACTAACGCCGCTATCTTTTTAAGAGTCACTTTTTGAGAGTTCGCTCTGTCCGTTTATCATTGTTGTATGTTGAGTTTTTTGCTTGTTAATTAATCAAATAATATGCCGAAAGTAATAAGAAGTGGTGTCAGAGATATAGTGTTAAAAGTTAAAGTGGACTCTCCTGCCGATTCATTCAACTGCCAAATGATCCTTGTCACACTGTAATCTAATAAGGTAGGTATTTCTTTTATCTTAATAAAGTTATACGGTCTTTGTGGCATAAGGCTCAAATTTATTTTAATTTATTTATTTGACGGACCAGTACCTATCACGCCGCAGGTCGTGGGTTCGATTCCCATCCAGGTTTAACATTTATGTGCGTAAAGCACGTTTGTTTGTCCTGAGTCTAGATGTAGTTGTCTATTTAAGTATGTATTTAATAAAAATAGTACATATAGGTACATTATGTATTATTAAATTACTTGAAGAATGTATCCGGTTATTTTAGTAGATACGGGGTGAGGAAAACAATACGGTGCTAGAATTATTAAAATATTTTAACAGAGTATAAAAGTATAATAATAATTTTGTAAAACTTGTTAATTTTATACGAACAAATTAATCGGAATAGGTACGGGAATATATTTACTTAGTAGGTAAGGTAGGGTTTGTAAGAAATGTAAATATTTATTTTATTTTAGACTAATAAAAAAAAAACCAGCCATTTTCATTTAATAAAAAAATAAGGTGCGTGTATGTAACTGATTGGTTTAATTTGTTAATGTTAAACAATAAAAATATTTTTTTTACAAATATTTCTTGTTTTTTTCTACGATCATAGATTATAAGAGCCATGTTCATGAATATTGACACATTTAAGACAGCTAAATAAAACAATATTTTCCGTAATAAAACATAACATTATTCCTCATGAATGATAAACCTACCTTCAAGTGTGTTTGCAGTTTGCACCAAAAATAATCAAATAACGATGTTAAAACTTTATAAAATCCAACTCGAAAAAAAAAACTATTTTGAAGTCAGCAAAGCAATTTATAGTCTGTTAGGTTTTCTCCAAAGAAAATTCAACGGAGGTCTAACACTTTTAGAAAGATAAAATTTTAGAAACCCAGCATGTGGAGTAGGTATGGATTGGAAAGAAAGATCTTACCTCGGGCTCCGGCGATGGACACCTAAAGTTTAGGTACACGCCACGCACACGCACTGTAATCACTCGTTTAATGTTTGTTTTAGTCTTATTTGTATTAGAATACCCCGGGGTGAGAGGCACAATCACAGATGAAGATATCACACCGTTTTCCAGTAGTTTTTAGGTAATTTTGGCAACCGACACGCTTTGATTGATGGTGTTGGCGCGAACGAGCTTATTAGACTAGCTAGATCAGTGTCCTCGTACGTCACACAGGTTCGGCGACGGTTTTGTATCGTGCGTCCATAGATGGCGCCTATTAATGAGCCGAGGCAAAAGGGTAGGTTGGTGGAAGGAATTTTGGGATTTATACATGCGCTAACATTTCCCCCCACTTGAAATCATCAAGGGATTTCACAAATGAAATTTAATAAAATTAACAGTCGTCCATGATCGGTCGAACATCCTTATGGTAACGTTTCCAGTCCCTATCCTAACATTATATGTATGAAATTAAAATTAAGTTTAAAGTAAAGAACTAAACTAAGAATTGAAAAGCATAAAGATGTTTTTAATGTTGAATAGGTAATGGACAAATTTTTGCGACAGGTCTACGAAGAAGACCATTATCAGTGCGGAGAGTGACGACTCGCACCACACCGTCGGTGCCAGGATGCACGCTTTCGATTCTACCATAACGCCATTCTAAAGAAGGACGATTTTGATCGACAATCATAACAACGTTGCCAATTTTGACATTATCAGTATTAACAGTCCATTTTGACCTTTGTTGTAAGGTATGAAGATAATCACGCTGCCAAGCGCGCCAAAAACATTGAGTAAGTTTTTTAAGCATATCCCATCTTGCTAAAGGACTGACGTAGGAATCAGTAAAATTTGGTTCGGGCAAGGATACCAGAGGGCACCCAGCTAAAAAGTGTCCTGGAGTTAGAATATCTACTTCCCTTGGATCGGTAGATATCACACAAAGAGGCCGTGAATTGAGTACAGCTTCAATTTTCGTCAGAATGGTCGACAACTCCTCAAAAGTTAAGACTTGAGTGCCTACCACTCGCTTTAAATGAGTTTTCATAGATTTAACACCACTTTCGAAAATACCCCCAAAGTGACTCCCAGTCGGAGGATTAAATTTCCAAGCAACATAACGCTTAGCAAGATTGGATTCGATTTCGGATGAATGAATAAGTAAAAATTTATGCACTTCATCAAGATAACGCTTAGCACCTACAAAATTGGTACCATTATCGGTTAAAATTGAACTACAAAGTCCGCGTCTTGAGACGAATCGATCAAGAGCTGCTAAGAAAGCTGCAGTCGACAGCTCCGTCACAAGCTCAATGTGAATTGCCTTAACCGCGAGGCAAACTATGATACAGACGTACGCCTTGTAAGTTCGAGCGTTGCGTCGTCGGCTTTCTTTCACCATGAAAGGTCCCGCAAAATCTATCCCGACGTTTTGAAAACAACGAGAGGGTTGAACTCTGGATGGAGGAAGATCTCCCATCATGGGTTGAACCAATGTGGGTTTAGCCTTAAAACACGGTACGCATTTTGATAAACGCGATCTAATTGAGTTACGGATACCTAATATCCAAAAACGTCTTTGAACTAACGATTGCAAAGTACGAGGACCGCAATGTAAGTAAAGAAGATGGTAATAATCTATTAACAGTTTTGATAACTGTGAATCCTTTGGAAGTAAGAAAGGATGTGTAGTCATTTCCGATAAATTGGCGTTTTTTAAACGTCCCCCCACTCGAAGCAATCCCGCATCATCGATAAAAGGATTAAGTTTTTGAATCGAGCGCGAGCAATTTTGTTTAGATCGAATCGCTGCGATCTCGCCTGAGAAAGAATTAATTTGAACGTACCGAACTAATGTACCGAGTGAAAGCTCAAGTTCATTAACGTTAAGTCCTGATTTGAGTCTACAATCGCGTTTAAGTTTTAAATTATTAATAAAACGGAAACACCAGGCTAGCACGCGCTGAGTCCGAGAAAATGAGGAAAGCTTATTTAAAAGATTTGACAAAACGTTAGGGTTGTTATGATCACTCTCCACTTGAATGAAGTGAACAGTTTTCAATTCGGGAACTGGATTTGAAGGTTCAACCGTTTGATTGATAGGCCACCTGTCACATTCTTCAGAAAGCCACTTCGGACCTGACCACCAGGAGGGGGAGGATACAAGTTGAGAACATGTAAGCCCTCGACTGCAGTGATCAGCCGGATTGTCTTGCGTAGACACATGACGCCACTTATCAGCACTAACGTTGTCAGTTATTTTAACCACACGATGAGACACAAATGTCTTTAGTTTGTGTGGTTCAGTAGCAAGCCACGATAAAACAGTTTTACTATCAGTAAAAGCTTGCATTCTAGTGAGATTGATATGACTGTGGAGTAGGTTCCACAAGTGCTTTAAAACCCGTGAAAGTAAAACGGCACCACAAAGCTCAAGGCGATTGACCGTAAGCGGTTTTAAAGGTGCTACCTTCGACTTGGCAATAAGTAAATGAACCGAAATCCCATCCTTGCCAAGTGCTCGCAAGTAGACGCAACAGCCGTAAGCCTTTGTGGATCCGTCACAAAATCCTATCAGCTCGAAATGAGTAGCACTAGAGTTCGAGACTCGCCGTGGGAGACGAACTTCTTTAAGGACCTGTAGTTCTTTGACAAAGTCCTGCCACTCTTGAGCTACATCAGATGGAACAGCTTCGTCCCAATTGAGTTGAAGTCGCCACAGTGTTTGCAAGATAAGTTTCGCTAGTAAGACTACTGGCGTCAACCAACCAAGGGGATCGTAAATACGAGCGACATTCGAAAGAATCGCACGCTTCGTGCAGTTCGAATTTAGCTGCGATAATGAATAAGTAAAAATGTCTTGAACTGGGTCCCACTGAATACCAAGTATTTTTAAAGTACGTTGGTTTTGATCATCACAAAACTCTTTAGGAATTTGACAATGCTCAGAAGGTATCTGAGAAAGAAGTTCTTGAGAGTTGCTACTCCATTTACGGAGTTCAAACTGCGCACAATTTAAAAGATTTATGAGCTCATCCTTGAGCTGCAAGGCAGTATCTAGGTCTGGTGCCCCAGCTGTAATGTCATCCATAAAAGTATCATGGAGAAGAGTTTGGGCTGCACGAGGCCACTGGGAACCATGATCTTGGGCAACTTGATGAAGAGTTCTGATCGCTAGGAATGGAGAACTACTTACGCCATATGTGACGGTATTTAGCTCATATTCAATGACTGGATCGTTCGGCGATTCTCGCCACAAGATGTGCTGCCAACAACGATCTTCAGAGCGAAGTTCAATGTTGCGATACATTTTAGTGATATCCGCTGTGAACACAATTGCGGGAAACCGAAACTTTGTGATGATGTCAACGATATCGATTTGTAGCTTGGGACCAGTATAAACAAGATCATTGAGAGATTTACCGTTAGTGCTTTTCGCACTTGCGTCGAATACGACCCTCAGTTTAGTAGTTGTGCTTTCGGGACGTAAGACACAATGATGGGGAATGATATATTTCCCGCTTGGCGAGGACGGTTCAATAGGCTGCATATGACCTAATGATTCGTACTCACGCATAAAGTTAGAGTAATCCTCTTTAAGCTTCTCATCACGGTTGAGACGCTTCTCTAAATTCGATAGCCGCGATACCGAATGTTTGTATGAATCACCGAGCTCATCGTACGGCTCCTTCAGAAGGATAGGAACGACGTATCGACCGTCCGGGTTTTGATATACAAGATTAGAATATATTTGTTCACATTTGGTATCGTCTGGATTTGAAACACTGGCCAACGGAGGCTCCTCGACCTCCCAAAAGCGCTTGACCACTTCGTCTATGGCAAAGGTGGAAGCTAAGAGGGAAGAGACCGTTGAAGGCGGTCGACAATAATTAGTGTCGAGCTTTCCAGTGATAACCCAACCGAATACGCTATGGAGGGCGACTGGAAGTCCAGGCCCTGCTTCTATACGCTGACCGTCGTAGATCATATGGAATAATTCCGCGCCGATCAACAAATCAATATCAGCAGGCTTATCGAACTCGCTATCCGCTAAGACTAAATGTTTATAGGAGTCCCGAACAATCCTCGGGACTTCAGCTGACGGCATTACATTTGTAATGCTAGACATTACAATAGGACAAATGTTAAAAGAAGGTGCATTTGAGTCCTGTGGTAAAATAGTGCAAGAAGTAACACCCTGTATCTGATGTACAATGTTTTGACCTAGACCAGCTACGGCTACATTGCAACGACGTAACGGTAAGCCCAAACGTTTCGCACATTTTGCGCTTAAAAAGCAATCCTGCGCTCCGCTATCGATCAACGCTCTGACTAGTAAAGACTGGCCGGGCCTGCTAGTATGACGCACACAAACAGTACAGGTGCCCAACAGTACTAGCGCACTACTTTGTTCTACGAGTGGGCCAGCACTACTCGCGCACACTGTGGTGGTGCTAGGAACCTCGGAGTTCAAACTCGAGCTTGGTACCGCAACGCTACCTGGGTTGGTACCCGGTGTTGGACCAGTGACGTCAGCAATAGTGGCAGGATGCAACAATGTATGGTGACGCTCACCACACGAAAAGCATCGCGATTTAGAAAAACATGACTCGGCATGATGATTTTTACGTAAGCAATTACTACATAAATTATTATTTCTCACAAAGTTATTTTTATGTAAATAGTTCAACGCCTTAAATGCAGTACATTTGTAAACAGAATGTGGTAATGAACAAAACACGCAAGATTCAACCTTATCTGCATTAGCATAAGGTACATTTCTATTAGCGGCAAAAGAAGAAGATTTATAATTTTTATTTTCACTATTGTTACGAATATTTGTGCTTCGAGGGAAATTCGACTTTACTGGAACGTGTTTAGGCAAGTTTTGCACGGAGTGACTTGACTCACTCGCTTCTAATACCTTCACATAACTTTGTAAAAATGATAAAAGATCGATAAAAGTAGGTATTTGAGATTTATTTTGCGATTCGAAACGCTTACGAGTGTCGGGGTCCAGAGTACGGGACGCTAGATAAAATAGAATATACTCGCCAAGATTATCAATGTTCGCTGCCTTAAGGGCGTTTACAGACTCATTTAACATGCTAGTGAATTTACGTAATTCAAATAAATTACAATTTTTTATAGAAGGATAGTTGCATATCTTATCAAGGTAGTTAGCGGATAGGATTCTTTTGTTTTCAAAACGATCTATTAAAGCATCAAATACAATCTGATAATTCTCAGATGTTACTGGAATGCCTTTTGCGATTGACAATGCGGAACCAGACAAACAAGATAACAAGTAATGAAATTTTTCGATTTTACTAATACTTTTATTGTCATGAACCAAACTTACAAATGTGTCATAAAATGTTTGCCAATACTCAATATTTCCGTCAAACTTGGACAGCTCAATCTTTGGTAAACGAACTTGACTGACCGGCTTTATGGCAGTATCGTGCTGAGTTATGAACGAAGATTCCGACACACTAATAAAAGTACTATGGGCATCGACGACAGCATAGTACAAGTCATCAAACGCCGCTATGCACTTCATGTCTATGCCAGAGTCTGGCTTAACCTTTAATTTTAACGAATTGATTTCATTTGTAAGATCAACATATTCCTGTCGCAAAGATTCTATCCGTATGTATCTTGCCTTAAATTGGTTCAGTTTTGATTTGTCGAGTTCTATTTGTTTACTTAGATCAAATAATAATTGTATGTCTTTAAAAACATATTCACGCCTTGACGTGAGCAATTTAATTTGTTGTTCGTCTTTACCTGTGTCTTTACTCATTGTGACAGATATTGTAATGTATGATAAATAGACAAAATGAACACGACAAAAAAATCTAAGTAGTAAGTAGGTAGGTATTAGGTATGTAAGTATACCTATGTACCTAATCGAACAAAATGAAAAGTTATTTTCGTAATAATTTCGCTAATAGGAAAATTATGAAGTAGATAATGTTTACTTTATTCCTATTTGAAAACTAAATAAATGAACTGGAAAACGTGTTTAATAAATAGCATCAGTTTGAATACGATTCAAAATGGCGTGCAGAAAAGTAGGTACACGCAATATTGAAGTATAAACCGACTAACTATTATTAATACCTATGTATTTTACATAAAATAGTAAAGAAGTACCTATGTGCACTTATATTTTATGTAAAAGCATTTAATAAAGGTTTAAATATGTACCCAATAGACTGTAAACTGAAGTTTTCTATTGAAATTGAACTCAAGTTACCATAGGACATCCGGCTCGAAGGACCACATAAAAATGTTAGGTTTTCTCCAAAGAAAATTCAACGGAGGTCTAACACTTTTAGAAAGATAAAATTTTAGAAACCCAGCATGTGGAGTAGGTATGGATTGGAAAGAAAGATCTTACCTCGGGCTCCGGCGATGGACACCTAAAGTTTAGGTACACGCCACGCACACGCACTGTAATCACTCGTTTAATGTTTGTTTTAGTCTTATTTGTATTAGAATACCCCGGGGTGAGAGGCACAATCACAGATGAAGATATCACACCGTTTTCCAGTAGTTTTTAGGTAATTTTGGCAACCGACACGCTTTGATTGATGGTGTTGGCGCGAACGAGCTTATTAGACTAGCTAGATCAGTGTCCTCGTACGTCACACAGGTTCGGCGACGGTTTTGTATCGTGCGTCCATAGATGGCGCCTATTAATGAGCCGAGGCAAAAGGGTAGGTTGGTGGAAGGAATTTTGGGATTTATACATGCGCTAACATAGTCACTCATAAATTCTACCAAAATGTAAGATATCGTAGATCTTATCCCTGATTTCAATTTGAAATTTTACGATACATTAGAGTACGCGAGTCCGATTCGCACTTGGCCAGTATTTTTAACTAACCCAATGGTTTTGTAATTTATGAACAAAATGAAATAAAAATAAAATTTACAGAATTTAAAATGACAGGTCATTGAACTTCTACCGCGATAATAATAAGCCACAACATAAAGATTATCCAGTTTATTGTGTTTTATATGAAATAAAATCACAATATTGTTTTACGCTTATCATTTTATACTGATTAATAAAACATTATTGTTTTGCAATGTTTTCGTAGGTTTATATGTACATTTGGTTATTAGCTTGTCACCTCGCGATCCTTTATACTCCCGATTGAATAACATCGGGTTGAAATAAAAAAAAATGTTTGTTATTTATGAACTCAGAAAGTTTATGCATTACTTGCTTATTTGTGTTTTTTTTTCATTATTTTTGGAAATGAGAACCATTAATACCTACTGAATTCGATCCAATAGAGTACCTACTGTATCTACGTATCACCTAGTACTCGAGTATTGGATTCGAGTACCGAAATATGTTTATCATATTTCGCTTTCATTCAACGGCTAAAATATCCTTGGGTGCTATTCTGTAAGGCGATAGCACAGGCTCGACGACGAATTCAACGCTGTCACTGTACCCTGTCTCTATCGTTTACTAAGCTATCACGTGAGAAGTCCGCTGTACGCGGCAGCGTTGCGCGAGCTCGTCGACGAATGAAACGTTAGAGAATAGCATAGCTTGTCGCACTGTAGAAAGGTATGTGACTAATTTCAGTAGGTATAGAATTCCTTTGTTGATCTCGTACGCGCGAACTTCACAATCGAACACGCACACAGTTCGGTGGAATGCAGACATGTGTATACTAAATAGTAAATACAAACAAGGTCTGTGCTTTCATTATTAGCAGAGGTCATTGACACATATCCGGGTGGTAGGTATGCTTTTCTTACTTATCGATAGCTAGTTGGTATATTGCGTAATGTGGTAGGCTGGTAGGTATTGTAATAGAATTGTGAGAAAACCTCAGGCGATTATTAAATTGATACTACGTTTAAATATTTTATATTATGAATTCGAGCGCCTCTAGTGGTCAGTTTTGGAAAAATAGTATTTTATATATGTATTTTCATTGTAGGTAGTGGCTAGAGTGCCCATGTACTCATGAAGGACAGGTCACAGTCAAAGGCATGAAGACAGCCTATCTGGACAGCAGTGGCGGATACAGTTGTAGGGGGCCATAGCCCCTCCCATAATTTTAAGTCACAATCCTGGATCCGCCATTACTGCTCAGGGTAGGTGGATCTATCAAGTTATACTGAGAGAAAGTAAGGAAATATTAAATAGGTTAATAAATAGATAATTAACTTATTTTCACAACACAACAATGCTATAACACCTAATAGGTGCTGCTACAATACCTAGCCTCAATACGTTTCTGCCAGAGTCTTCTCAGTTTAACTTTATTCCGAACCGGTGATAGAGTCTATTGTAAAAAAAATTACCTAACTGTTGACATTCATAAGTGCCTTATTAGGGCTTAATCTGAATAAATTAGTTTTGAGTTTGAGTTGCCTATAGGTATATAATGTTTGTAATATTTGACGTTACATTTTAATAGGTATATAGTCCATCTAGCGATACAACCTTCATTATTTACGTCAGAAATTATTAATTATTATTATTACCTATAACTTATTATTGGTTCTGATATTCATGCTTGACCGTTTAACCTTTGTGTGACAGTCACGTTTCCCGTAGATTGTTTAACCTTTGTTACCCATGTATGAAGTCACGTTTTCCAATGATATTACGTACTAAAGAACAATCTTGCTTCCATAAAACTACAAATACATTGTTACCAATGTAGCAGGTGAACTAAAGTACCTACGACGCCAGATGATAGCAGTCCTTGACGCCAGGGTCAAAAGGTCTGATATCTTCCAAGGTTTTTGTCGCGGACAATGCAAAATTAACTGTATTGCAAAACAGTCATTGCCTTTGGCTTTACATCAAAATTAAACGGGAAGTCCTAAAATTCGGAATACACCATTTTATCACTTTTGGTTATAACATCACTTATAACGGTGAGATTGTGGTCAAACAGAAAGAAGCTCAACCATGATTAACCATCATCTGTATTTATAATCTGATCAACGTACCCAGAAGGCTGGCAGAGTTTCATTTTTGGATGGCCAAGCTAACGCGTTGGCGGGAAAAACAAATAAAAGCAATTAATCATAATTAAATTTGGGTGTGTATATGTCTGTTACCACTTAGCTTAGCGAACTTGGGAACATACATGGTAATTTAAAATATATCAGTAGTACCTAATGTATGTAGTCAATTTGCAGTGGACAGGCAACATCTGTCGACGCACGGATAGTCGCTGGAGCAGATAGGTGCTGGAGTGTAGACCTCGAGAGAAACGGGAAGTACTTAGGACGCCCCCTGCCTTGTTGGACCGATGACCTGGGGTGCTATTCTGTAAGGCAATATCACAAGGTCGACGACGAATTCGACGCTGTCACTGTACTCTGTCTCTATCGTTTACTAAGCTATCACGTGAGAAGTCTGTATAGGTACGCAGCATTGTTGCACGAGCTCGTCGACGAATGAAACGTTAGAGAATAGCATAGCTGAAGAAGATAGCAGGGAGTGAATGGAAGAGGCAGTAGTCGCGCGCCTTGGGAGAGGCTTCAGTTCTTCAGCAGTGGAGAGATATAGCCTGATAAAGTCAAGTAAGTATGTCAATTAACCGCAATTGCAATATGCAGTAAGTAGGTACACTATACGTAAACACATTTCCTTTTTTCTTTTGTATGTTATTACTTGCCCTTCGCGTTTGACTCATTTGTAATTAGGGCTGTGAAATGTGTTTTGTGTACTCGAGTCAATTACAAACTATTACTTAGCGACACTATGAGATAGAGAAATAATGCAGACTGTGTTTATTTCCAAATCAATAAGCTCGATTCCCGATGAGGTAAATTATTTTTATGAAAATTCAAGTAGATAGGACTTACTTTTCAGCATTTTTCGCTATCCTACGTTTTGTTAAATATCACCGATTTAGGTTAAAATTACAGATGAAAGGATTTTTTTTTTCGCAAAATTCGGGAATGTATACCAAAATATTGATTAATTGAAACATGATGAACTAAACCACAACTTATCTATACTAATATTATAAAGAGGAAAGATTTGATTGTTTGTTTGTTTGCATTTAACAGGCTCCGAAACTACTGAACCGATTTGAAAAATTCTTTCACTTATAGGAAGCTACATTATTCCCGAAGGTTATAAGGCTACTTATTATCCCGGGAACGCGAGTGAAACCGCGCGGAACAGCTAGTACCTAATAAAGTATATTTTGGAGGATAAATAAAATGATGAAAATGAAAGGATTCGTCAAAATAACGACACTTAATGGAACTGGAGAAAAATCGCAATAATACGATAGGTTTAGACAGTATTTTTGCATCCTAATGAGGTTAGGTATAGATACTTTAGTAAATATGACGCCAGACGCCACTCCCGTCCCAACACTATTCGCTCGTTTTGCTTCTAGTTTCTCATTCAGTCAGTGCAAAACAACTTATCAGCCAATACGCACGTCTGCACAAGTACGACGCCGGAGTTCATTTTAAAACCCAATAACATTGCACAGGTGTGAGTGACAGTGAAATTGTGTAATTTTTTTAAATCGGTTGTTAACAGTGGTTACACGTTTGTAGTTACTAAGTTCGGCTACTTACATGGTTATTTATGAACTTGTCATTCTGTTCGCGTCTGGTTTGTTTACATGTTATTACCTACCTACCTATCTATAGGACTTATTAATGTAGGTAGTCTGGTAGGTACTCAATGAAACCTTTTTGTCTTCTTATTAGGTACTTCGGCTAGGGTTGTCCCAAAATGTCGTCTCATATAAAAAGCGCAGTTATTTATTTTTAGGGTTCCGTACCTCAAACAAATATGAAACCCTTGTAGGATCACTTCGTTGTCCATCTGTCTGTCTGTTTGTGTGTCAAGAGCATTTTTGTCAGGAATTTAAATTAATTTCAAATAAGTCAATTCTAAGTCATTGCAATAAAAAATACGGCCATTTATGTCGCATACTTTGATGATCAAAACTTATAAGGTTCCTACTTCCCGTCTCGCTTGTCTCCATCAGTTTAGTAAGCGACGGAGTCATTCGCGGAAAGCTATAATCTATAAGATCGCACCAGGCACATAAAAGGCTAGTTACGTACGGCTGCTGATGAAAAGATAATAATAATTGATAAATACCCTGGGACATTCTTCACACATGGTTACCAAATCCCAAACTTAGCAGCGCTTGTACTATGGAAACCAGATAACTGTTATAGGTACTTACCACAAAAGAAAGAATCCTTGCTGAGTTTCTTGCCGCAGACTTCTCAGTTTAAGTGTATTCCGGTGGTAAAGTCTATTGTAATAATTGTAATGTAATTATCGACATTATGTAGTGCCTTATCAAGCCATAAACTGAATAAATGAGTTTTGAGTTTACCTTTTTTTTTTTTTTTTATACTACTAAGGTAGCAAGCTTACGGCCCACCTGATGGTAAGTGGTTACCGTCGCCTATCGCCATTGGTAATACCAGAGATATTGCCAATGTGTTGCTTGACCTATTACAATGCCGAGAAGGCAAATTGGCTCTCAAGTGCAATTGCCGGAACACACCGGTAGGTGCTTGGCGACAAATTTTCAACTTGAGGGTGGTAGCCAGCCAGGCGGGTACTACAAAGTACCCTACCACCGTGCTATGGTTTCCTCACGATGTTTTCCTTCACCGAAAGCTCAAGCTCATTGTAGGATTCGAACCCACGACCTTAAATTATTATTGATAATTATTTATTGAAAACACTCAGGACAGACAGACATGTTCACGCACACAAATGTTTGTCCTGTTGAGAATCGAACCCACGAACTGCGCCAACTGGCCTGTCATTGACACTCCATTTTTCTATCAATCAAAAATCAGGAGCCCAGTTCTATTATACATTTATACCACCATTTGATAGTACGGTCGGCCAAGAAAGTGGTGTGCCAGTTATGATTTTAGTTTCCTAGCCATCGAAAATTTCAAACTAAGAACAGCTGTCATACAAAATGCAAGTGAAATTAATCATTATCACCTACCTATGAATCTGGAAGCGACATTCAACCTTAGGGTACTACACAACTTTCTTGACCGACCGTACCAAAAAGATAATCGTTATGCCATCAGAAGCTAATATAGTAAGATTTTTATAAGCAACAACCATCATATTTTGTCAATCATTTTTCTCTTATTTAGATATCAAAAGTCCATCAGCAACAAGTACCAATTCCTTATCACATAGTTAAATAACCATCATCATTTACTTATCAGAAGGTACTTATCGTCAGCACTTCAGATAAAGTATCGTTCATCGACAATGAACTACTAACAGTAACGCTGAATTTATTAGAACAACCTCAAATAAAGTGAACAATGGTGCCAAGAAATTTGTTAACATTAAAAAGAACTGTAGACGCATTGAATCAGAGTTCTAAGTTGAGTAGTGTTGTTATAAGAAAGCATAGTGTCTGGACGGAGGATAAAAGAATAGTTTCACCATACAAAAGCGTTGATGTTCCAAATTGTACTTTGTACGATTATGTTTGGCAGAATTTGGACAAATGGCCTGAAAGAACTATATCGGTAAGTAAAAGTAAATCCAACTAATATCATAAATGCGGAAGTTTGTGAGATAGTATGTTTGTTACTTTTTTACGCTCTAACGGCTGGACTAATTTTAATGGAATTTGGTATGGAGGTAGCTGACACCCTAGATTAACGCATAGGCTTTAGACTTTACGCATACGCACAGACTTTTTATACCTCGGGAACGTGGGTGAAACTGCAGGGCGAAAACTAGTTTGATCATAAAGGAGAAACTGATAGACGGAAAATTGTGAATGAAACCGCGGGGAAGAATGCTATCATATAAGATTGATATAAACCATGGATTAATATATATTTTTTGTATACTGCTAAGGTAGCAAACAAGCATATGGCCCACTTGATGGTAAGTGGTTACCGTAGCCTAAGGACGCTTGCGACACCAGGGGTATCACTCGCGCGTAGCCGACTCTGCTAAAATCTCTTCACACCCATTTTGAAGAACCCCATGCTGTAGTCCCTTGGGAAAACCACGGCGGACAGCTCAAAATTAATCAAATATTATAAAGAATGGTCCAATATCTGATGGAGTGCCTAAACCTGATTAGTTGATAGTGTTGAACATTTCTTCTAGAAAGATCACATAAAGATTTAAAGTATTTAAGTGATATAATCTTCAAACTATCTATTACACTGATAACTGGTTATCCAATAAAACAACCCTTTCATCAGCACCTTATGAACATAGTAGGTAATACTGATAAGGCATGGGCCTCTAATAAACAACAAGGAGGATTAAGGATACAGTTCACCACCCAAGGCCAAGTGGGTTGGTAGATTTCACAAGATTTTAAGCGAGACATTGCGTATGGCCGAAAGTAAATCAGTGATGAATCTCATGATGTTATGGTAACTAATGTCACGGCTTCATTATCCTCCAACTGATTCCAGGTCTGTGCCACTACCGGCAGAGGCTACACCTACGAGCAAGCCTTCAAGCTCTCCAACACCTTCGCTGCTAACCTTAGGAAGAAGTTCAAGATACGCGATGGTGACACTGTGGCTGTCATGCTCCCAAATATCCCTGACTACCCTCTTGTTGCAATGGGGATCTTACAAGCAGGAGGAGTGATTACCACTATAAATCCTATTTACACAGCTTGTAAGCATTCTTTTCATTAACCTGCAAAGTCGTAAAAAATTATGAGAAAATGAAAGGTTTAGATCGGAAAGAAATGAAATACTAGTAAAATGGGGATGGCTTTAATTTCTTCTGCTGGTATGTGAGTCAGCCCTATTAGTAAGAAGGATTAAAACATAGTGTATTTGTGATGACTATAAATTTACGAATTCGCGTGAATTTCTCAAATATAGGCTTAAAATTTGCATAGAACCTACGAGTACCTAGATTAGGAACAAAAACAAGCAAAATATCAAACAGTGCTGTTCATCAAGAGTGAAACAAACAATTTAATCTAATAAACTGACAACAAATTGTCTACAAACTATTTTTAAAACAATTGAAACTATTGTGAAAATAATTCCGGCCATAGATGTTCAAGTAATTTGATCAAACAGGCTGGTATTAACAGTTAAACAAATTGGCTGTGGCCAAATTTGATCAAATATACCTAATGAGTTGTCAATTGGTATGAAGAACTAGTAATTATCGTATTTCTATTTGATCAAATTACTTGAACGTATATGGCCAGCATAAATAGTATTATAATAATTATTACATTTTAGATGAAGTACAACGTCAACTGCTCATGTCGGACGCGAAAATTATTATCGCATTACCGGAGACCGTTAAAGTTGTCAAGGATGCATTGAAAATTGCCAAATTGGACCTTCCAGTAATTGTAATAAAGACGAATGGAGAATCAGCACCAGACAAAACAGTCCTCTTTAATGATCTAAGTGAAGATGTAAATGTAGATATGAGTTGTCTCAAAGAAGTCCGGAGAAGTGCAAGTGATGTTTGTTTTATGCCTTATTCGAGTGGTACTACAGGGTTGCCTAAAGGTGTTGAATTAACGCATAGCAATCTTGTGTATAACTGCGAGCAAATTAACGACCCATTGATCAAATGTCAAAATGATACTACTGGTAAGTGGAAGTTTTCCTTAAAACAATCATACTCTATTCATCATGTCAGCTAAAAGACGTCCAATGCTGGACAAAAATCTCACAATGCATGTGTGATTTGTTGCTCGGCCAGCGGGGCGTCATTAATCGCTCATTATTATTAGTATGACGCTGCATTGACGTACTCTATGACAATGACACGTCCGTTGTCTTGCACGCTCGGTTAGTTGTGATTAGTTGACCAAAAAATCTGGTAATAAGTAAGAGACTAGATTACGTACCTATTTGCCATGGTATTCATTTTTTTCAAGTCTCTTCAATTATGCCCAATTATTAACAAGGCACAATGACACCGAACCTTACGTAATAATTTGAGGTGGGCGCAATATTTACGATTCTTCGAATTATTTTGCCATCATCTCGATATTCGATGTTTCGTACTAAGAATCATCACTCACCGTCCATCCTCTGTACTATTCAAGAATATCAATGTACTTACGAGTTTCTCCAAACATTTATTATCATATTATTATTATCATATTTTGAACCCCCGTTTATTATACTATTATTCTTTTTTCAGCAACACATCAAGACACACTTATGGCAGTGCTGCCATTCTTCCACATCTACGGCGCGACTGTTCTGATGTTCCACAAGATGTCTGTTGGAGTCAAAATGTTGACTTTATCCAATTTCAAACCCGATATTTACTTCGAAGCCATTGAAAAATATGAAGTTAATATGTTGTATGTGGCACCACCATTAGGTATGTAGGTATTTGGAGTAAGTTTTATTTTTCTACATTCCAAAAATACAAGTTGATATCAGCCTTAATATACCCTAAAACTACTTTACATAAAATTTATTTTATCATATGCACCTTCTTCCTTCCTTCCTTCTTCAATCTTTGGTCACCCAATGCTGAGTGTAGGTTTCTTCTGATGCACGCCATACCTTCCGATCTTGTGCTTTCCGCATCAAAATTTTCCCTGCGGTATTAACCAGGTCGTCAGTCCAACGCATTGGTTGCATGCCCACATTTATATGCCTAGCTCTGGGTGTCCACTCAAGCACTCTTCTACCTCATCTGTGATCCTGTCTACGGCATAAATGGCCTGTCCACTTCAAGCTATGAATACCTAGTTTACGGCTCGTCTACTAATCTCACTACAACTCAGCTGTTACTTCAGAGTCCAGGTACCGCTGGAATATCATACGCATATATACATAACTACCGTACTAAATATTAAGCAGAGTATTACGAATTGGATGATTTGATAATGTATTTAGACGCAGACAATGATTTATATCAATTGAAAGGTTTTATCACTTCATATTTGAACAGATGTATGCATCACATTTATTTTTAGACTTCATCGTTTTGTTATTCATCGTCTTCCGTCAGTGAGCGTGCTTTTTGAATATTTAATATTATGTTTGTATACAAATTTATGTACATTAAATGCTACGCAATTGTTTATAGTTTTGGTCCACTACATTTTTTATGTTGTATTCAAAACAAAATCGAACTAGCAACCATGATTGGATAATCATGGTTGATAGTTCGATGATATATCTGATTTGATAGTTTAATCATTACCAGGAGCAGTGGGATTGGCAAGCACAAGGGATTTTTCAATAATATTATTAACTAGCTGTTCCCCATGGTTTCCATCTCGTCCCCGGTATAAAAAGTAGCCTTATAACCTTCGGAGATAATATACCTTCCTATTAGAAATATTTTTTCAAATCGGAGTAACTTCGGAGATTAGCGCGTTAATACAAAGAAACAAATTCTTCAGTTTTATTAGTATCGATAGATAGATATAGATAATTATTATATTGATGATAATAGTTAAAGTTACTTTAGCAACCCATTTTTTTAAATTCAAATTCAATGTACTTAATTACCCAAGACAAGACCATATTAAATTATTATCATTAATTCAGTAATTTAATAAAACTAATTGATCAACGGCGAGCATTCAGTGACATTTACAATGATTTTGTTTCCAGCATTGTTAATGGCTTCTCACCCGGCTTCAACAAAGCAATCGCTCCAGAGTCTGGAGTTGATAGTGAATGGTGCTGCGCCACTATCATCAACAGATATCAACAGACTATTCAACAAAATCGGGGTGTGTATTTGTCCAACTACTTTGATACTACTTTCATGTTTACCTGAACTAGGTAATCTAAAATAAAAAAGAACCATAGGTACAAATAACAAAAAAAATATTATTCATTACATAATGTCTGCTGCTTTGTAAATAAAATATGGAACATAAATATTTGATCAATTAAATGATTAGTTTATGTACTTACACACTTTAACGCTACTGACCATGTAATTTTTACAAGAGAAAATGTTGTCTGAGTTGTCAAGCAAAACCAGTCATTTGATACTCTGATCCAGGAAAATATTAAACTACCTATATATAATTTTTCAGCGTACATTAGACTTCAGGCAAGGCTACGGTCTGACGGAGACTTCTCCAACCGTATCCATAGCTCAGAAGGGATGTGACAAGTATTCCACTACCGGTCCCCCGTTACCGAACACGGAATTACGAATCGTCGATAGTAATTTCAATAATATGGGGCCGAATGAGGTGAGAATTTCATATTTCATAATTAATTTTAGGCGACGATAGCTCAGTGGTAGTAACGTCGAAGGTCGTGGGTTCGAATCCTACAATGAGCTAGAGCTTTCGGTGAAGGAAAACATTGTGAGGAAACCATAGCACGGTGGTAGGGTACTTTGTAGTACTCATCTGGCTGGCTACCACCTTCAAGTTGAAAATCTGTCGCCAAGCATACCGGTATGTTACGGCACTTGAGAGCCAGTTGCCGTTGCAATGGTCGACATCACCTCTAATATTGCAAATGTTGATTGGCGAGGGTAACCACTTACCATCAGGTGGACCGCCTGCTTATTAACCTTCTGACATAAAAAATAACAATAATACATATTTAATGAATCCATCTTTCAAATTCCAGAAAGGTGAAATTCTGATCCGGGGTCCACAAGTAATGAAAGGGTATAGAAACGACCCTGAGGCCAATAAAGAGGTGTTCACAGATGATGGCTGGTTCAGAAGTGGTGATTTAGGCTTTGCTGATGAAGAAGGCAACCTCACTATTGCTGACAGGCTGAAAGAGCTTATCAAGGTAGGTAGCAGTTCCATTCTAGGATTTCTGTGTTACCTGATGATGATTTTGCGGAAAAATAGCTTCATCAAAAGACAAAATAATTTTCATAGAGATGATAACTGATTAAAAAATAACTAATTCGTTGTTGATGGGACGAGATAGCTATTTAAGTATTCGAGTAAAATAAACTATTTTGTTGATAAACTTTTGAAATTTGTATGAAAATTGTCAATTCAGTGTTGTTTTCCAGTCAATTTCTTTTTCATGACCTATACCTATATAAGGTAAAAATACTTCAGTGCCCTTTTGGCCTACAATACCCTCCCAAAATCACCCTGAATAAGAACGGAGTAATGGTATACTTTGATTAATAAAATCATCGTAGTATTTTAAATAAATAAAAAATCTAATACGAGTTGAATATATATAATTTCACTTGAAAGGTTTTTTTTGGTTTCATTCCAGGTGAAAGGTTTCCAAGTACCACCAGCAGAGTTAGAGGCTGTAATCAGAGAACATCCTTCTGTACTGGATGCAGCGGTTATAGGAATACCACATGCAGCAAATGGAGAAGAGCCTAAAGCGTTTGTAGTTCTTAAAAGTGGTCAGGATACCAGTACCAAAGATATAAGCGAATTCGTTAAGGAAAGAGTGGCAGCTTATAAGAGAGTAGACAATATTGTGTTTCTTGATAGTATACCTAAGAGTGCATCTGGAAAGATTTTAAGGAGAGTTTTGAAAGAAGATTTTTCTTGAGTGCATTGTATTTTGGTGGAGTAATTTTTTAATTACGTATATTTTTAAGTTTGGTTACATTTTAACAACCAGTTTTTGTCATTGAGATACAATATCTAAATCGCTCTGGAGCGGATAATGTCAACCCGGATTATGAACGTTCTTTAAACATTATTAATGTTTTATGAGCCAATCAATAAACTAAATTATTTTTGTATGAATATTTAAGTAAAAATATATATTTTCAATAAGAATTTAAAATATTATAAATAATACAGTATGATTTGTAGAACAGTGTTTTAATTTTCACAGATTAGGTATGGTACTCATCATTATGAAGAATTTTCACTATGCATGGGACCAACCCTGAAATCACGAAATATTCCCATAGTAAAAGTTGTTCATCCCCTTTCTCCCAAATGAAATTGGATGAGATGCGGTTTGACCCCCTTGACGTATTTTTTGGTCATGCGCAGGAATATATTCATGTATTGCATTTTCTAGCGTTTTAAGGCGCTGTGCAAACGTAGAAACTATTTGTTTCCGACACGGTACACCATCACAGGAAACCGAGTTGCTGCGAGTATGTGCCAAGTGGAAGTAACTAGACACAAAAAGTGTCTACGTCTGCGCAGGGAGGCCTGAGTTCATATACACTGACAGCTTCACACACAAGACACAAAAGTGTCTACGTTTGCGAAGCGCCAAATTTTTTACAATGTTCCTTAGGTATTACTTACCCGTTCACTTCGATTCGTGCTCGACACAGCGTCTCAAGTGCCGACCCGTGTCATATCTTTATTTTGTTGTACCTATGACGTCATTCGATGACGGCCAACTCGAAGTGAACGGCTAGTAGGTGCTTACATTCTATTGAATATTGAATAACTCGACTGATGACCTCAATAATCGCATTTGAATTACAAGTTGTATACATAGATTCAAATGTATTTTAAATGTATGTATATACAATGCGGTCATAGGTTCATTTGAAACAGATTAATTTATTTTTGATAATATCTTGTTTCTGCCCGCGGTTTCTGTATATTTTCCAGGGATAAAAGTATCCTATATCCTTTGGTATGATCTATCTGTCCCAAGTTTCATTTAAATCCAAGCAGTTTAATGTCTCAGACATAATAAACAGTCATGTGCATGCACACAAATGTTTATTTTGGATAGGAATCGAACCCATGACATGTGGCGTGATAGGATCTTACTTTTAAAAATGGGGCATGAAGCGGTGTTTCAGAAAAGCAAGCAAGCTAGCTGTTTCCCGTGGTTTCACCCTCGTTTAGTAAGAGACGGAGTAAGCTGTTTTTAGACGACGCCATACTATTGTTCTATAAAGTATAGCAAGCGTATAGTAAGCCAATAATATACGAGTATAGTACAGTACAATGTGAACGTGTCCATAACAATGTATGGAAAGCGATATTTGTTGTGCTATGAGCTATATACTAGTATGTTATAGCGTCGTCTGAAATCAGCTTAATTCGCGGAGAGTATCCTTAAATGTTTACACTACGGTAGGTATACATGATTTGACGTTGTGGTTCCGTTATACCTAAATACTTTCCAACGCGACTCAAGTTGAAACGCAGGAAGGACAACCGGTCTTGATACTTTTATGATGGAACGTAACGCTTCCGATATGAGATGAAAGCATGAAATAAAAGTATACCTATAAAGGTAACTATATAGTAAATAAGTCTAGGTCCAGGAGCAGGAGCAGGAGGAGGTATATGGGGTATATATAAGTTTGTATTGTATATCTGTGTCTTTTTCGTCTGGGATAAAAAAAAATCCGACCAGTAAAATGTTAAAGGTTCTTTCAAAATCAAAACTCATTTATTCAATTGAGGCCCTGATAAGGCACTTATGAACGTCGATAGTTACAATCATTACAATAGACTCTACCACCGGTTCGGAATACACTTGAACTGAGAAGACTCCGGCAAGGAAAACGCCAAGGCTTCATTAATTTAGGATCTTTCTTTTGAATTTATGTAATAACAGCATGTAATTTATGCAATTACTTTACAAGTTGAAGTCTAAAATCAAGCTGCCACGTAATCGTGTCGTAGGGTTATAAAACTTGAGATATCAGAGTCCAGTGGTTATACCTATCAGTCAATAAACTCAGTACTCGACAAAACTAATCAGGCAACGGTTGTAATAATAAAAACAGAAAAAACATAACAATGTTATCGACATTTTTGCGATACAATAATTATAGGTTACACAAAAGTGTAATTTACAGTGTATTTTCAAGGGATACGAGTGTTTGGACCAGTGACAGAGTGGTCAAATCTCCGTACAAGGATGTCATTGTGCCGGACACAACGGTCGACGAGTACGTTTGGCGCAACTTGGATAAATGGCCTACTAAAACTGCTGCGGTGATTATGGTTTTTTTTTATCTATGTTAATGCCATATAAAACCTAAAATATGTAACATATGTACGTAGTTATTTGTATTTTTTATTTACTAACACTACTCTAGCATCTCATATAATATGTACCTTTATGGTGTAGCTATATAATATAGAATATTTAATTAATTCATTATACAGCCTAAATAAATTAACCTTAGCGTATGAAATCGCGTTTTTCAGTTCCTGTCTGTGCTATAACAAGATACCTAACACATAACGTTTAACAATTTTTTTTTAATGGGTAATGATTTTATATTTTGGTATTATAAATTAAGGTACCTATCTTTTAATATTGTTTCATAAATTGGTAATTAAATTATAGGCATAAAATTATCAATAATGTTGAGCTGTAAGTATTCTATTCATCATCATGTCAGCCGAAAGACGTCCACTGCTGGACAAAAGCCTCCCCCAAGGATCTCATCGATGGCCGTAGTATTCTATTGTTAAGGTGTTTTTTTTTCACGATGAAATACGAGTACTTACATAAAGTTTTTAATATGACTCAAAACTAAAATAAAGTAATTTGTGCCAATCTTGTAGTTTATTATCTGTTTATATTAGACACACCAGAAAATAACTATAAAAATAAAATCTATTGAAAAAAAATATTTCCAAAGTATTAAAAAAATCACAACCTAACACAGAAACCCTTTTTTAACATTCAGGTATGTGGCATTACAAATCGAGAGTACACATACGAGCAAATGTACAGGCAATCAAGAATATTAGCAGTTAATTTAAAAAAGAAGTTTAAAATCAAAGATGGTGATACTGTTGCGTTGATACTGCCAAATTATCCCGAATACCCTATAATTACACTTGGAATATTAACTGCTGGTGCAATCGCTACAACATTGAATCCTATTTACACGGCTTGTAAGTATATATACTCTAAAGAAGCAAATTATAGTGTCATAAGTCTCTGCATAAGTTATAGGCTTGGTTAATTAATTTGAGAGTTCATTGAAGAAAATACATAGACCTCTTTTCGGGTCAGGCTGTCTTTCTTCGTCTATCATCATGTCAGCCGAAAGACGTCCACTGCTGGACAAAAGCCTCCCCCAAGGATCTCCACGATGGCCGATCTTGCGCTACCCGCACCCAGCGTCAAGATCTCACAAGATCGTTGGTCGGTTTCCCGCTACCCTCACAAGATCGTCGGTTCACCTTGTGGGGGGCCTGTATTTTACAAAAGCTACTATAGACGAAGAACTTAATAAACAATAAAAAAATCATTTTAATTTCTTTACTATTTAGTTATATTTACTTTACCTATGTAATCCGTGATGTCACTTACGCATTACTGATCTTTCTTCAGTCATACAAAAATAATCTCTTCGATGAGCTCCTTTATACAAAAATTCCATCCGTTTTCCGATTTTAATTTTCCAAAATTTACTATCATGCTAACCTTGTCCTGACAATTACAAACACAAAAAAGAATTGGTTTATATAGATTCACCGTTTCTATCGTTCAATCAGATTCTTGATATCGATCTATTAATAAATGAACTTTAATTCCAGATGAAATAAAAAGCCAACTAGAATTATCTGATGCAAAACTAACCATATGTTACGGAGATATAGTGCCAATTGTAAAAGAAGCATTGAAACTATCCAAAAATGTAATGCCAATTATATCTGTGAACTTCGATCAAAATGTACCAGAAGATACAGTTTCTTATAAAGAACTTGTTGAAGATAATAATGTAGATTTGAGTATTCTTAGAGAAGTAAAGAGAGTAGCGGAAGATATTTCGTTCTTACCTTATTCTAGTGGAACTACTGGATTGCCGAAAGGTGTTGAATTGACACATAAGAATGTTATTGCTAATTGCGAACAGCAAAATACCGAATGCAGACAGTATGCTTATACAACAGGTAATTTCTACTCTAAATCCTATTATTTGAATAATAATTTATATAATACTAGCTTTTGTCCTGCGCTTGTAGTTTAACTCCCGAGATTAATAGAGTAGGTAAAATTACTGTGTTACATTATATGCCATAATCTGCTCCATTGCTGTGTGAAAGAAGGTCAAATCAACTAACATACTTTCATATCATTATACTAACATGTCATATAATTTTAATCATACTTAAATTATATCTTATTTATAATAATTTCTATTGCAGTAAAGAAGGATGTGCTAGTTAATGTATTTGAAATGAATAGTACCTATACCTATTCTATTATTAACAATTTTAATCTATATTTCAGATACTAATCAAGATACATTACTGGTTATCCTCCCAATGTTCCATTTTTATGGACTGGGCATTTTGATGCTGCATAAAATGTCAGTTGGTCTAAAATTGATAACGCTGCCAAAATTTCAGCCAGAAACTTTCGTGAATGCCCTCGCAAAGTATAAAATAAATTTGCTGTACGTTGCTCCGCCTATGGGTAAAGTGTTATTTGACAGTATTATATTTATGAAAAAAGCAATTACTTATGTGGATGTCTTCTTGGTTTCAGTTTTGTTTATGGGAGCTCATCCCATGGTGACGCAGAACCATTTAGATAATTTAACTTATGTGACCTCAGGGGCAGCGCCATTACATGCTCCTGATATTAGAAAACTAATGGAAAAAGCCCCGGTAACCTTCATAATTTAAAATTTCTAAAGTAGCAAACAAGACAATAATGGCAGTCTTACGTAATAATTTGTATACTGTCTTTCAGTCTACCCTACAGTTTTGCCAAGGTTATGGTATGACAGAAGCCAGCCCCCTTGTCACTCTTGGACGATACGCAGACAAAAACTATGAAGATGTCGGTTACGCCATTCCTAATATTGAAATGAGGATTGTTGATGGAAATATGAAGAATCTGGGTCCTGGCGAAGTAAGCTAACCTTATCTATCATTAGCTTTATTTCATCATTTTACTGTTAAGCATTTGATTTCACAAGAGTAATCTTCCAAAGGGCATTGTGAAAATTAAAATAAAATATTTTTTAACACCAGTGCTGCCATCTAATTAATTATTACAGAATCAATAATATGAAAAAGATGTTGCAAAGTGCTACATGTCACACGTAGATGGCGCTCAAATTAAATAAAATTATTTCTATGTAGGTACTTTGGTAGGTACCATCCGCTAGTTTTTTTGGGAAATTGAAAATATGCTGTACCGCGTAATCCAGACAATGAGCTGAGAGTAAAACTTATTTTCAAAATAGCATTGACGTATTGGATGATACCCGATATTCTTCACATAAAAACAAACAAATACAGTAAATTCTTATGTACCTATTCTAAATGGTGTAATTGAACTTTTATTCTAGGAAATAACGAAGGATATGAACGAAACTACGCGACTTATTACTAATTGGATAATGTTATATTTCTCAGATCGGCGAGCTGTTAGTGAAAGGTCCAAATTTAATGAGAGGTTATAGAAAGAACCCTAAAGCAAACAGCGAAGTATTTGTAGAAGATGGATGGTTCAGAAGTGGTGACCTTGGCAAGATTGATGAAAATGGTCTACTTACTATTGTTGATAGGCTGAAAGAACTTATAAAGGTAAAAATATAGTTGTAAGAGTAGATATTTCAGTATAATTAATTGGTTGTTCATCCTGGAAGATTTTAAGAAATTTTAATAAACGTAGCAAGTCAGTTTGCCTCATGAGCCTACCTGAATTTCTTACGAAAAAGATAACCATAATCCCCGTCCCCAATTATTAATAAAACATTTTCAAAATTAATATCCCGTTAAAATACAATTTACAACTTGACTTATAGAAATCTGCTTATGGATTCTTAACATTGCTTATTTCTCCAGGTAAACGCATACCAAGTGCCCCCAGCTGAACTAGAAAGTGTTATAAAAGAACACCCATCAGTTTTTGATGCAGCTGTCATTGGAGTACCAGACCCCAAAACTGGAGAAAGTCCAAAAGCATTTGTAGTTTTAAAAGATGGAGAACAAGTTGAAAGCGAAGGTATAATTAGTTTTGTGAATGAGAAAGTAGCACCTTATAAAAGAGTAAAGGATGTTGTTTTTGTGGAGAACATACCCAAAAATCCATCAGGAAAAATTTTAAGAAGAGTATTAAAGGAGGAGTATTGTTAATAGTTTTAGTTTTAGAAAAATAATTATTAATATGGTTTGTTCAGTAATATTTAAAAGTTTTTAAAAATGTACATGAAGAAGATTGTTTAAATCTATAATATAATAGGTACATGCTACGAATAAGTGGTACATTGGTGCCGATTCTGTTGTTTACGAACTTAACTAATATTAGACAAGTCACCTCTCTTTCATTTTAACCTTATTGAAAAAAGATAGAACATATTGAATGCTGTTAGTTTAATCCCTACCGTCGTAATGTACGGGTAAATAGTCGTGACAAATAAAGATCGCACTTAAATTCACGTTGAAATGTGTGATCGGATTAAACTGACAGGACTAAAAATATCTTGCATCCCTTTCTTATATTTACTATTAGAAAGAGATA
This sequence comes from Tethea ocularis, assembly GCA_963555595.1. Lineage (NCBI taxonomy): Eukaryota > Metazoa > Arthropoda > Insecta > Lepidoptera > Drepanidae > Tethea > Tethea ocularis. The sequence goes on along the minus strand of OY741972.1, from coordinate 2,590,562 downwards.
TAGTGAGATTAAATTTATTTTCGTTCGTAAACAACAGAATCGGCACCATTATGTAATATAATATGTACAAATAACAATTACATATATAAAATTGGGTCTTAAAATGCAATTTTTAGTAAAAAAGACGGTTACATGTAATTTTAAAAAAACTAAGCATTTCTTTTTATTTGGAGTTAATATTTTCCCAAGTTAGGTCTAAGCTCTATTTAGTGTGGGATCAGGAGGCCAAGTGTGAAAGAAGTCCCATTATATTATTTGTTATTACAAAATTATTTCAAATTGAATTCATAGTGACTGACCTCATATTGCATTTATAATATTACCTGTAATGTATGTACTCGCAAGTCAAATGAATAATTTGAATAATATTTACTTATACTAAGTAGATATTTGTGCTTAATGCGGTCAGGGAATAATTATGAAGATATGTTTAAATTATTATATTGGTAATTTTCTGGTAACTGTTAAATTCCACATTGATCTCTAAGACGCAAGAACGCATCAGGTTATTTTTTTATCACCTATAATTTAAATAGGCCACCGCCACATGTAGGTACAGGTGTTTGACCCTAATCTCGCCGTGATCAGTAATAATATAGCCGTGATAAGCACACAAAGCCTTGAATGAATCTAGCACCCAATTGCAGTTATTGGAACACACCAGTAGATGCTTGACAGATTTTCAACTTCAAGTGGTATCTAGGATTTGGTTTAGGAGGGGACATCTTGGTTCATTTCACCTTTCAATTTCATACCATTGCCCCATCCCTGGATCTGCGCCTGGACGGATAAGTACCCTACCACTGTGCTACAGATTTTATACACCGTACGCTAAGCATCAAGCAGTATGTTTAAAGTTGCAAGCTGTAAGTTGTTGCAATATGTCTGAGTATCCAAATTTGTTTTTTTTTTTTTTTTTTTTTTTTTTTTTTAATTTATTTAGGTAAACAAACAGATATACAATAAAGGTATAATACAATGAAATTAGGAATAATCAACATAGTTATATGTATATCCTACAACATTTACCATAAATAGTTTTATAAAGATATTTTTTGCATTCGAAATAGTCAAATAAAGTTGATTTTAAATTTACACAGACTACATTTTGATTTTATAATATGTTATACTTTAAGGAGTTAAGCTAACTTTCACTTTTTAACAAAAAGAAGAACAATGCAAACAACAATGATAAACAAACAACTCGTGTAGGTTTCGAAATACAGAAACATAAGAATAAAAGCATTAAACAAATTATTTAATCAATGTTACCATATTTCAGAAATTCAATTACCAAATTGTAATGCTCGATTAAAACAATTTTAAATTTAAAACCTTATCCTTTTAATTATTTATTATATTTAAATTATGGAAACATACTTATTACAAATTATTAACATCCCAACATTCTTGATGATGATTTTTCAATGGCCAGACTTTACGACTAGTGTAATTCTAGATGTTAATTTGAAATTATGAAATTAGGACAGTTTTTGTGTAAGACTGATAGTCTAGGAATAGTTTCTACGTTTAATAAGTTAGTCAAGCCATTGAAAAACCGAATCCTGACATACCTACCTACATATTTATTATGTGGACCTCACATTGTTAATTTCTGAAATAACACACTTTTTATACCTACCTACTGACGATGCAAAAATATCAATATTGTTGAAAAACTGATTGTAAGAATCAACCATACGTCTCATAGGCACACGTAACCCAGCCACTGTGCGACACCGAGATGTTGCAAAAAGGCAGTGCGGACGTGCCGAGCGCATCGCCACTGTTCTAGGTACTTGATAACTTAAATTATTTATTAATTGGATGCAATCATATTTATTATGACATATATCATACAACATCATGGCATCCAATAGCAAACGTCTAGAATTTAAACTGAAAAGTTTATATTTTTTTAGAAGCTGAAGGTATGGCAGACTTGCACCAGAACACTTATAGTATATAGTCCTTAAAAACTTTTTTTGTACTTTTTCTAATGACTTATCATATTTTTTATAATAGGGATTCCAAATAGGTACAGCGTACTCAAGTTGGGATCTTATTAAAGATTTAAATAAATAAACAAATGTAGATGATTTAGTGAAACCAGTGCTACAACGCATGACAAAACCATATAATCTGTATGCTTTACTTATAATATCTTCAATATGTAGACTAAAATGCAAATTGGAATCTAAGATTACTCCCAAATCTCTCACAAAGCTAACCCTATCCAGAACATTATGACACAATACGTACCTATACTGTTTAACCTGTTTTCTTTTAGTAAAAGAGATAGTTTTACATTTACTCACGCTTAGACTTAGTTTATTGACTAAACAATAATAAGACAACCTATCCAAATCCTGCTGAAATGAGCTGCAGTCTTCATAACTATCAACTATGGTATAAACTTTTAAATCATCCGCGTAGAGGAGAAAATTACAAAATTTGAAACATGTATGGATATCATTGATAAATATTAAGAATAAAAGGGGGCCCAAAATGGACCCCTGGGGGACACCAGAACTAATGCGGACAGTCTCAGATTGATATCCATTTAAGACTACTTTCTGTGTTCGATTTGTTACATAGGATTTGAACCATCTCCATAAGTTACCCCTTATCCCATTGAAGGCAATTTTTTCTAAAAGGATCCTATGGTCTACCCTGTCGAAAGCTTTTCGAAAGTCTGTATAAATCAACTTGCTTGTTATTATCAATAGCTTCAAATAAGTACGATGTGTAAATAAGTAGATTGGTAGTTGTGGAACGCCGTTTAACAAAACCATGTTGTTGTGCTAATATATAGTTATGTATACTAGGATAAATAAGGTTATGTACAAGTCTTTCGAAGAGCTTCGCCAGGGCAGACAATATGGATATAGGCCGATAATTTTCGATGTCTTTTTTAGAGCCACCCTTATGGACAGGTACTATATTGGCAGTTTTCCAAATAACTGGCATAACACCCTCTGTGATACACCTATTGTATAAGATAAATAAAGGTTTATAAATTGATTCGAATGAATTCCTTAGAAAAAGTGGAGGAATATTATCAGCACCGGCCCCTTTAGATATGTCCAAAGATCGTAATTCTTTAATTATTGAAGAACTAGTTATTGTAAGATGATGTATATTTAAATCAGAAATAGCACCACTTGAATCGCAGTCATCTGTAATATCAGAAGGTTCAAAGACAGACTCAAAAAAATAAGAAAATAGATCACAGATACCTTCCTGAGTACTGGCAGTTTTATTTTTATAAAATAAAGTCATAGGGATATCCAACTTTCCACGTTGGTTCGAAATATAAGACCAAAAATATTTAACATTCTTTTTAACACTCGATTCAACTAAACTAATGTAGTTTTTATAACATTTATCAGATAAAGTTTTAAATCTATTTCTATACAAAGAAAAAATCTCATAGTCAGATATATTGCGATATTTCTTCCATTTAATCCAGTATTTTTTTTTATCATTAAATAAATGTATTAGGGCCGTATTAAACCACACAGGGTATTTGGAGGACTTGATATTTTGAAAGGGAACATGGTTTTTTATTATTTCAAAAATAACCTCGTAAAATTTAGATACAGCTGATTCAACGCACAAACCTTGAAATAATAAATCCCAATCAATTTTTAGAATTTCACTATTTATTTTGGTAAAATCAGCTCTAATATAACAATATTTCTTTAGGTTTTTACGTTGAATGATCGCATCTGTATACGAAGTAATTACTACATAATAGGGGGGGTGGTGGGTGTCAGGTGGTACCAAGGGTGAGGCAGACAGAGAACAAACAAAGTCAGTAGGGTTTGCTAAAAATAAGTCCAAAATAGTATTATTTATGTTTTTAAATTTATTAATTTGAATGCAGGCCATGGTCGAAATAAAATTAATTAAATACTTATTGGGTGAATTTAAATTAATAGAAGTCACCGGTAAACAATAGGAACCATTATCCATCCATTCAATTGATGGAAGGTTGTAATCTCCAACAACCCAGTAACTACATACTTCGGGGGACTGCAGTACATCTTGCAAGTACTCAAAATGGTCTGAATAAACAAGGTAGCTTTGCTTCGGCGGTATATAGGCTACACTTACAATGTGCACTAACCGTGCGCTCGTACGTCTTGCCACAGCTGAGCCCGGCCGCCGTGCCGGCCACTCCACCAGCAAGTGGTTTACGGTGGGGGTGCACGGGCGCAGCACGCGGGGCATGTGCACAGACGCACCGAGCCCGCGCAACGTAGCAATCAACACACCGCCGCCGGAGCGCTTACCTGCGGCTACGCGATCTCGGTCACATCGGTGCACAACATAGCGAGAATCTATGAATTCCCCGTCTGTTATATTAGGACACAACCAAGTCTCAATTAATATTATTACGTCATAAGTATGCGTGAGAATGTTCATAAATATAGTATGTAATTTCGTTCTGATACCCCGGCAATTTTGATAATATATAGAAAGTCTTTCAATCACTGTTAACAGCTAAAAAGTGTAAAAAATATAGGTTAATAAAATTAATGATAAATATTGTTAAACATAAAGTTGTATGTCTTACTGTTAGTGGGTAACAAAAACATAATAATCTTAACTGAAAGATCACATTTGTACGTATTGTGTAATGATTGGATTTATTTTCAATATATTGATAAAGTTTGTGAGACGTTATAATAATATTGGGATATATCATATTGGGGAGCAAATTTTCCAATAGATGGCGTTTAAAAAAATTGTTTCTAATATGAGATTTCAAGCAGTATTGGCGTACCGGTTGTAGCACTTGTAGCACTGTATATATAATGTGGGTTATGTAGGCTTGCGCACGACATACGTTCAAAACATGAGCAAATGCGTTATTACAGGCATGAGTATTTATTAACAATGAGGTTAATAGTATACTCTTGGTAATTATAAGGTATAAATGTAGGTTAAGATTTGATTCTGTTGATATCATCTGCAGAGCGTATGGCAAATACGGGGGATGTATCATTTTTACGTACCAGAATAGTGCCATTTTTAATCCAAACAAATTTATAACTATGTGCCTTAGCAGCGGCTCGACTGTCTCGAAATAAACTTTTGTTTTTAAGCGTTAAATGTTCATTAAGATATATCTTTTGCGGCTGGCCACTCACAGATATTTGATCCGAAGATAGTCCCTTAGATAAACGAAAAGCGGCAAAAATGTTGTCACGTAGCAATCTCGATGATAGTTTAAATATAACATTTCTCGGGCGTGTATTCTTCGCATCTGCATGAGGAACACGATGTGCTGATAGTATATCCTTCTGGGAGATGGGATATTTAATTGTTACACAAATATCACCCATAATGCTGACCAAGTTCTCACCTCGTTTTTCTGGCAAATTATTAACCTCGATATTTGAGTTCCGGGCTTGTTGTTCCAATGAATCGATACGGTTTGTCAAAGTTGTGACTTCAGCGTTAGTACACATAGTATTTTGAACCCTATATCTTCCACTTGTTGCAGCTTATTTTCTAATAGGTCCTGCCGGTCACCCGTGAAGTTTAATGCTTGTTCAATTTGAGTCAGGCGATTTTTAACCTCAACATTGTCAGAATTAATTTTCTGCATATTCGTATTTAACTCCACTATGGAGGAGTTCATATTGCTCAATTGCTCAGTGAGAGATGCAAAAGCAGTTTTAATCGAGTCGGATATACTTTTATTCAGTTCTTCTTTTATGTTTACAATGCTCGAATCTAACTTGCTATGTAAGACATCAAATTCTGCTTGGATTTCAATATCATATTGTAGTCGTTTTCGCTTGATCACAACGCTATCGCCAACACTGGATAAATCCGGTTGCGACGTGAACTTTGGTGATGAATGTTGCATTTTACACGTAAACAACTCTTCGATAACACTATATTGATCAACACGATGAAGAAACTATTTATTTATTCGTAGGTCTTCTTTTAAATACACATAATATGTCACCACTGTGTTAGATAATCTTAACTTAATTTATGTAGGTATGTAAATATCGTCTTAACTATGCGTTAAGACGATGTAAATAACACACGTACGACTAGAACGAATGCTTGCAGCGGAATGAAATGTTTTAGGTTCCTTCCGTTAAAAAGGTCTTGAGAATGCTATAAATAATTTTTTTTCAATTTAAATAGGTTTGGCACAATTTTTTTATTTATAGTTAGGTAGTTTGTAGTTTTTTAGGTAGTACGTAGGTTAATATTCTAATTATTTGAAGCTTAAGTTTTAAAATATAATAATAAATTAACAAAAAAAAAAAAAATTGGTTTAAGTATCTAGATTTAAAAGAGATAAGGTGCTTTAAAAAACATTTTTATCGCCAATAGACATCATTTAATTATTGCCTTTCAATAAGATCGTTTTTGATGTCGCTGTGGGTAAGGAAAACAATTATTGGTAAGTAGTTAGCTATATATACAATTATTTTCCACCTTATGAGTCAATAAATTCATCAGCGTTGAATACATACAAGCAGATACCTTGCTATTATTAATACCTGCAATACATATTAAAATGTTATCAACATACTTGCGATTTAATTTAAAGTTACAAAAAAGTGTAATTTACAGTGTATTTTCAAGGGATACGAGTGTTTGGACTAGTGACAGAGTGGTCAAATCTCCGTACAAGGATGTCATTGCGCCGGATACGACGGTCGACGAGTACGTTTGGCGCAACTTGGATAAATGGCCTACTAAAACTGCTGCGGTGATTATTATATTTAATAAAAAAAAATGATCATTATGTAGTGAAGGCATCCGCTATGAAAAGGGTTTTTTAAAAAAAAAATTTAGAAAATCGTCTCGTCTTGAAAGTAAATAGGGGGATCTTGGAAACCGAATTGTAGGTACCTTTTTTGTATTTTACTGGGGTAGTTTTATTTCAGGTAAAAAATATACAATTTGGTAGGTATCAGCAATGAAGATCAACGACCTTTTATATAAAAACACTTACTATTATTATTTATTTATACATTCAGGTATGTGGCATCACAAATCGCTGGTATACATATGAACAGCTATACAAACAATCAAGAATATTAGCAGTTAATCTAAGAAAGAAGTTTACAGTTAAAGATGGAGACACTGTTGCGATAATACTACCAAATTGTCCCGAATATCCTATAATTACATTTGGAGTAATAGCTGCTGGAGCAATTGTTACAACTTTGAGCCCTATTTACACAGCTTGTATATATTATAATATATACAAGTTTATATTATTTCTTGTTAATTTTTTAGTTGTTGCTTGTAAGTATATTCTTAAATGTAGATACTAGCTGTTTTTGTTTACTGCGTTAAAAGTATTACGTGTTTATTAAGTTACATTAAATTGGACTTTCTTCAGTTCAATCTTAAGTTCACCAATTCTATTTCAGACGAAATAAAATGTCAATTAGAGGTATCAGATACAACTCTAATCATATGTTACGGAGATCTAGTTCCAATAGTTAAAGCAGCATTGAATCTGTCCCGGAAAGTGATGCCAATCGTTTCTGTTAACTTTAATCATAATGTACCAGAAGATACAGTTTCTTATAAAGAACTAGTTGAAGACAATCACGTAGATTTGGGTATCCTTAATGAAGTTAGAAGAGTACAAGAAGATATTTCGTTCGTACCTTATTCTAGTGGAACTACTGGTTTTCCTAAAGGTGTTGAATTGACACATAGGAGTGTTATTGCTAATTGCGAACAGCAGAATACCGAGTGCAGACAGTATGCTTATACAACAGGTAATATTTGTGATCTTAATTCTACTAATATTATAAGTGCAAAAATTTGTGAGTATGGATGTTTATAACCTAGATTAACACATAGGATACTTTTTATCCCTAGAAAACATAAGATCCCTCGGGAACGCGGGTGAAACCGTGGGGAGGAATCTAGGCTTTTAATAATCATTGAAAGACCAATTAATAGAACTCTGTTAGATAAGAACCAATAGTTTTCCTAAGTGACACTGAATTGTTGAAAAAATATGCTACTACTGATACATAACTCTAACAGATTTTTTTTTTAAGGAACACATCAAGATTCATTGCTGCTAGTCCTCCCAATGTTCCATTGTTATGGTCTTGCTATCATGCTGCACAAGATGTCAGTCGGCCTGAAATTGATAACACTGCCCAGATTTCAGCCAGAAACATTCATAAACGCACTTGCCAAATACAAAACCAATTTGCTGTACGTTGTTCCGCCTATGGGTAAAGTATTTCTTGATTACTTATAATATAGAATTTTGCAACATTTTTTCAAATATCATTATCAAATAGATGTTTTCATTCCTTTGTATTTACACTAGCATTTTGATCCGCGAAAAACACCTGTGATCTTCTTCTCCATAACCTTTTCCCATTTCTATTTAGGGTCGCGAAAAACACCTGTGATCCCCTATTTTAACCTTATGATTTATTTACAACGGTTTATGCTCGTAGAACATTATATCAATAAAGGAAAGGGATCGTCATCGTATCAACTCGAGCTGTTTAGTATTCTTTGATAATAAGTAACGTTTATGCTATTCCAGGGTATGATCTATAATGTACCAAGTTCCAAAATCCGTTCAGTAGTTTTTTTACGTGAAAGAGTAGCAAACTTCCATACATTCATAATATTAGTAGGATTTTATAAAACTTGCTTAATGTTCGTTAATGAGATTTTGTTTGATTTCAGTTTTGTTCATGGGATCTCATCCCATGGTGACGCAGAAGCATTTAGAGAATTTAACTTATCTGACCTCAGGAGCTGCACCGTTACATGCTCCTGATATTAGAAAACTTCTGGAAAAGACCCCGGTAAATTAACTACTGATTAATTATCTTAGGTGTAACCAATATAGACGGGAAAGGCAGTATACGTCATTATTATAATTATTAACCCAAGATTGATACAAGTTTGTCGTTCCTAAGTTAGGTATATGTTACTTGCGCCCGCGCCGGTGCCGCGGTGTATTCAGTAAAATACAAGTATTAAACTAAACTTTTAAAAATAGAATGCCATTAAATAATTTATTTTGGAAAATTAAATACCTGAAATCCAATAAGCTATACTGGACTAGTTTCCTTTGTATCTAAAAGAATCTTTAGGATTTTATCCTCTGAAGTATCTACGCCACTATTTATGCTGATAGACAGTGCTGATCAAGCTCAATATTTTCTTTCAGTCTTCCATACAATTTTGTCAAGGTTACGGCATGACTGAAGCCAGTCCCTTGGTAACCCTTGGACGGTACGCAGACAAAAACTACGACGATGTTGGATACGCCATTCCTAATATTGAAATGAGGGTTGTAGATAGAAATATGAACAATTTGGGTCCTGGTGAGGTGAGTCAACCATTTGTTTTCAAAAGCGATTGTCCAACAAATAATGAAAAATTACGTGAAAGCGCTAGTACTGCCATCTAGTAAATAAATGTTATAGAATCCACAGTTTGAAAAGATTAAGTAACTCTACTTATAGGAAGATGGCGCATACATTTTAGTAGTACCACAGAGTTAATAATATTCTGTTTATAGTAGTATGTTACATGTTATAATAGTATTAAGCAAATTTTCTAATTTATAAATATAAACTGAGATTATGTAGTACTTTTCAGTTACCCATCCTAAACTAAACTCCATATAAGCTTTAGGATAATTTAGGACTGTTAGTCCTACTATCTAGAGAAAGAAAAAAACTTTTTACCATTATAGCTATTTCTACTCTAATTATCAACCCTACGTGGAAAATCCAAAGATAATACGAGTATAAAAATAATATCACTGGTCGTTTAATGTTATGTTTTTCAGATAGGTGAGCTGCTAATCAAAGGTCCAAACATTATGAAAGGTTACAGAAAGAACCCTGAAGCAAACAGCGAAGTATTTGTGGAAGATGGATGGTTAAGAAGTGGTGACCTTGGAAAAATAGATGCAAGTGGTCTAGTTACTATCGCTGATCGGTTGAAAGAACTTATAAAGGTAAGAAAATTAACCATTACTAGAATTTAAAAGCAGATTTTTAAACGTTCCATTTATTTTTACTCTTTTACTGAAGAATCCTTTGCTGAAGATATTGTAAGGTTTCTATACGACAGCAGGGGCAATTCAATCAAAAGCTTTAATCTAGGAAAAGTGAAAAAACCCAAGGCAAGACTGATATCTTGTATAGCATGGTGTGGCAGTACATAACCATATCTATCAAATTTTTCTCCAGGTAAACGCATACCAAGTGCCCCCAGCTGAACTAGAAAGTGTTATAAAAGAACACCCATCAGTTTTTGATGCAGCTGTCATTGGAGTCCCAGACCCCAAAACTGGAGAAATTCCAAAAGCATTTGTAGTTTTAAACGATGGGGAACAAGTTGAAAGCGAAGATATAATTCGTTTTGTGAGTGAGAGAGTAGCACCTTATAAAAGAGTAAAGGATGTTGTTTTTGTGGAGAACATACCCAAAAATCCATCAGGGAAAATTTTAAGAAGATTATTAAAGGAGGAGTATTGTTAAAAATATTTTTAGGTTTAGAGAAATAAGTATTAAGTATAAGTATTGTTCTGTAATATTTAAAAGTTTTTAAAATACACGTGTAATATATTATGAACAAATAATAATTATATAGAAATTAAGTCCTATAATACATTTTTCACATTTTGATAAACTATTATATATATATTATTATTCCTACCAAGTTAAGTTTATATATAATACAAAAGTACATAGCTTGTAGGTACATATATGTCAGCGTCAGCGACAGCCAAGCGATACAAACATCACGTATAGGGTTCAGTGGTATCAGGATCCGATTCAGTGGACGTAGTGCAGACAATGAAACAACGTAATACCATCGCTTCGGAACAATCCCGTATGAGGAGAAGAAGCGACGCAAGAAACTCCTCATGGGCCCGATAGATTTATTGTAGCAATTTGACAATTAAATAATCACTTCAATTACATGTACAGACTCACATTAAGATGGACTTCAGTATCAATTGAAACAACAGTTACACTGACGTCCGTACAGCTCAAGAGCTCGTGATAAAAGTGTTCGCAAAGAGCTTATAATCACTACGTAGTGTTCGATCCGACTGTAATGATCTTATCCACATTTACTTGTATCATAAACTACCATTCAGTCATTCAGTCATAGGTTATTCATTCACCGCAAGTGTTGCCACCATTTCAACCGATACCTCCACCATGATAATAAATTGAGCCAATCGAGTCGGACAAACAACCCGGCTCTCCGACATATATAATATGTTTTTTTTAATGTTTTCTTATACTTTTACAATGTTATGAAAACACTACAATTCGTATTTACTAACACTAAATGGATAATATTGTCTAATTTTGATTAAAGATGATCGGTCCACCTTGTGATTGTGTTGTGTTAATTAAGAGGATGCTCTCCACGAATAACTCCGTCTCTTATTAAACTGACGGAGATAAAGGAGAAGCAGCAATAAGAAGGAGAGCAGGAGAGGCGCATTATTCGTAAATAAGACGGTTTTATGTTATTTAAAAAAAACGAAGCCTTTTTTTAAGTTAGAAACCTATTATACCCTTCGAATCTCAGAAGCCGAGTGTAAAATAAGTCCCATTAAATTTGTTATGAGTAAATGATTTTAATTCATATTGAATTCATAGTGACTGATGACTATATTGCATTTATAATTTTACCTTTAATGTACTCGCAAGTTAAAGTGAATAATTTGAATAATATTTATTGTAAGTAGATATACGTGCTTAATGCGGTCAGGGAATCATTATAAAGATTTTTAAAATTATTATAATAATATCTAGGAGATGATTCTTTACAAATTCCATTTTATCGCCAATAATTATTGCCTTTCAATAAGATCATTTTTGATGTCGCTGTGGGTAAGGAAAAACAATTGGTAAGTATGCGATGGCCGCAAAACCATTCACGAACATATACGATTCATACACGAAGTATATTAATTATTCTATGTTTATACAATTATTTTCCACGTTATCAGTCAATAAATTCACTAGTGTTGAATACATACAAGCAGATACCTTGCTATTATTAATACCTGCAATACATATTAAAATGTTATCAACATACTTGCGATTTAATTTAAAGTTACAAAAAAGTGTAATTTACAGTGTATTTTCAAGGGATATGTGTGTTTGGACTAGTGACAGAGTGGTCAAATCTCCGTACAAGGATGTCATTGTGCCGGACACAACTGTCGACGAGTACGTTTGGCGCAACTTGGATAAATGGCCTACTAAAACTGCTGCGGTATTTATTATATTTAATTAAAAAAAAAAAAGATCATTATGTAGTGAAGACATCCGCTAAGAAAAGGGTTTTCGATTTTAGAAAATCGTCTCTATTTGAAAGTAAATAGGGGGGGATCTTGGAAACCGAATTGTAGGTACCCTTTTTGTATTTTACTGGGGTAGTTTTATTTATCATTGCTATATCAGCAATGAAGATCAACGACCTTTTATATAAAAACACTTACTATTATTATTTATTTATACATTCAGGTATGTGGCATCACAAATCGAGGGTATACATATGAACAGCTATACAAACAATCAAGAATATTAGCAGTTAATCTAAGAAAGAAGTTTACAGTTAAAGATGGAGACACTGTAGCGATAATACTGCCAAATTGTCCCGAATATCCTATAATTACATTTGGAGTAATAGCTGCTGGAGCAATTGTTACAACTTTGAGCCCTATTTACACAGCTTGTAAGTATATTCTTAAATGTAGATACTAGCTGTTTTTGTTTACTGCGTAAAAGTATTACGTGTTTATTAAGTTACATTAAATTGGACTTTCTTCACTTCAATCTTAAGGTCACCAATTCTATTTCAGACGAAATAAAATGTCAATTAGAGGTATCAGATACAACTCTAATCATATGTTACGGAGATCTAGTTCCAATAGTTAAAGAAGCATTGAATCTGTCCCGGAAAGTGATGCCAATCGTTTCTGTGAACTTTAATCATAATGTACCAGAAGATACAGTTTCTTATAAAGAACTAGTTGAAGACAATCACGTAGATTTGGGTATCCTTAATGAAGTTAGAAGAGTACAAGAAGATATTTCGTTCGTACCTTATTCTAGTGGAACTACTGGTTTTCCTAAAGGTGTTGAATTGACACATAGGAGTGTTATTGCTAATTGCGAACAGCAGAATACCGAGTGCAGACAGTATGCTTATACAACAGGTAATATTTGTGATCTTAATTCTACTAATATTATAAGTGCAAAAATTTGTGAGTATGGATGTTTATAACCTAGATTAACACATAGGATACTTTTTATCCCTAGAAAACATAAGATCCCTCGGGAACGCGGGTGAAACCGTGGGGAGGAATCTAGGCTTTTAATAATCATTGAAAGACCAATTAATAGAACGCTGTTAGATAAGAACCAATAGTTTTCCTAAGTGACACTGAATTCTTGAAAAAATATGCTACTACTGATACATAACTCCAGTTTTTTTTTTAAGGAACACATCAAGATTCATTGCTGCTGGTCCTCCCAATGTTCCATTGTTATGGTCTTGCTATCATGCTGCACAAGATGTCAGTCGGCCTGAAATTGATAACACTGCCCAGATTTCAGCCAGAAACATTCATAAACGCACTTGCCAAATACAAAACCAATTTGCTGTACGTTGTTCCGCCTATGGGTAAAGTATTTCTTGATTACTTATAATATAGAATTTTGCAATATTTTTTTTACAAAGCATACAAGTTGATTTTGAAAACAAGATTATCAAATAGATGATTTCATTCTTTTGTATTTACACTAGCATTTCGATCCGTGAAAAACACCTGTGATCCCCTATCTTAACCTTATGATTTATTTACAACGGTTTATAGTCGTAGCACATTATATCAATAAAGGAAAGGGATAGTCATCGTATCAACTCCAGCCGTTTAGTATTCTTTGATAATAAGTAACTATTCCAGGGTATGATCTATAATGTACCAAGTTCCATCAAAATCCGTTCAGTAGTTTTTTACGTGAAAGAGTAGCAAACTTCCATACATTCATAATATTAGTAGGATTTTATAAAACTTGCTTAAAGTTCGTTAATGAGATTTTGTTTGATTTCAGTTTTGTTCATGGGATCTCATCCCATGGTGACGCAGAAGCATTTAGAGAATTTAACTTTTCTGACCTCAGGAGCTGCACCGTTGCATGCTCCTGATATTAGAAAACTTCTGGAAAAGACCCCGGTAAATTAGCTACTGATTAATTATCATAGGTGTAACGAATATAGACGGGAAGGGCAGTATACGTCATTATTATAATTATTAACCCAAGATTGATACAAGTTTGCCGTTCCTAAGTTAGGTATATGTTACTTGCGCCCGCGCCGGTGCCGCGGTGTATTCAGTAAAATACAAGTATTAAACTAAACTTTTAAAAATACAATGCCATTAAATAATTTATTTTGGTAAATTAAATACCTGAAATCCAATAAGCTATACTGGACTAGTTTCCTTTGTATCTAGAAGAATCTTTAGGATTTTATCCTCTGAAGTATCTACGCCGCTATTTATGCTGATAGACAGTGCTGGACAAGCTCAATATTTTCTTTCAGTCTTCCATACAATTTTGTCAAGGTTACGGCATGACAGAAGCCGGACTGGCTTCTATCAACCGTAACTTGGTCACTCTTGGACGGTACGCAGACAAAAACTACGACGATGTTGGATACGCCATTCCTAATATTGAAATGAGGGTTGTAGATAGAAATATGAATAATTTGGGCCCTGGTGAGGTGAGTCAAACATTTGTTTTCAAAAGCGATTGTCCATCAAATAATTATAACCTGTTAGTCCTACTATCTAGAGAAAGAAAAAAACTTTTTACCATTATAACTATTTCTACTCTAATTAGCAACCCTACGTGGAAAATCCAAAGATAATACGAGTATAAAAATAATATCACTGGTCGGTTAATGTTATGTTTTTCAGATAGGTGAGCTGCTAATCAAAGGTCCAAACATTATGAAAGGTTACAGAAAGAACCCTGAAGCAAACAGCGAAGTATTTGTGGAAGATGGATGGTTAAGAAGTGGTGACCTTGGAAAAATAGATGCAAGTGGTCTAGTTACTATCGCTGATCGGTTGAAAGAACTTATAAAGGTGAGAAAATTAACCATTACTAGAATTTAAAAGCAGATTTTTAAACGATCCATTTATTTTTACTCTTTTACTGAAAAATCCTTTGCTGAAAATATTGTAAGGTTTCTATACGACAGCAGGGGCAATTCAATCAAAAGCTTTAATCTAGGAAAAGTGAAAAAACGCAAGGCAAGACTGATATCTTGTATAGCATGGTGTGGCAGTACATAACCATATCTATCAAATTTTTCTCCAGGTAAACGCATACCAAGTGCCCCCAGCTGAACTAGAAAGTGTTATAAAAGAACACCCATCAGTTTTTGATGCAGCTGTCATTGGAGTCCCAGACCCCAAAACTGGAGAAAGTCCAAAAGCATTTGTAGTTTTAAAAGATGGAGAACAAGTTGAAAGCGAAGATATAATTCGTTTTGTGAGTGAGAGAGTAGCACCTTATAAAAGAGTAAAGGATGTTGTTTTTGTGGAGAACATACCCAAAAATCCATCAGGGAAAATTTTAAGAAGAGTATTAAAGGAGGAGTTTTGTTAGGACTTTTTGTTGTAATTAATTGTCCTATGAGGATTGCTAGATTTAACTAATTGTAAGAGATTAAATTTTATTAATTTAAGAATACAAATGATTTAAAAAGCTTTACAAAGTAAGCATTAGAAAATAAGTTACTTTTCCATTTCCAAAACACGTCTAATTTGTGGTATTTATACTTAATAAACAATTAAAATTCCACATGAATACATTCATATAAATCGAATCAAGTTATTCATAAATTTAAACAAACGCTTTTGAGAGTTATGTTTGAATCCGTAGTGGGGCGGAACGAAAAACAGATAGTTTTATTTTTAAACGGTTTTATGTAAGAAGAAAAAATTTAAGATATTATTAAAATTATAATATATAAATTAACATAACCAATTGATATGCAGGCGCCAGTGCCCGGAATATTTTATTATTTCCAAAATGATATCTCAGACGATTTATTGATAATATATTCAATAGGTAGTAAATTGGTATCAAAACAAGGCAAATCACCATTTATTAGATATCTCCAATATAATTTTAATCTTATGAATAACAATTTGATCGCTTTTACGTTTTATATGGTACAATACTTTTACCTTTAATAGATCATCAGCATACTTTGGCACCATCATGGCGGGATAATATATTTTATTGTTTTATCGGATTAAGTTTTATTTGACAGATTAAATAGCCGATTAAAATAGTTTGTTGGTTTTATTAAAGAATCCTTTCGGTATTTACTGGCAGCTTATCTATGCAAATAAATAAAATTGTAGTATCTGATTGTAATTCCAAAATAACATCTTTTAACGATACCTACTACCAGAACGACGGCCGCTGGGGCAGAAAGGTTCTAAAGTGGCGAGCACGAACCGGAAGACGCAGTGTGGGCATGCCTCCCACAAGGTGGACCGACGGTCTTGTGAGGGTTGCGGGAAACCACTGGACTCGGGTAGCGCAGACCGGCCATCGTGGAAATGCTTGAGGGAGGCCATTGTCCAGCAGTGGACGTCTTCCGGCTGACATGATGATATTATTCTGTGGTTAGATACCTACTTACAGAATTATGTTAGAATAGATTTATTGGCCTACTATTCCCTGAAATTAGTAGGTAACGTCGTTTCGTAACGACATAGGATCGAGCAGTAGGCCCCATCAATAAAGAAAAAAAAAGTTGCAACGCCCAATAGTTTTGAGAGAATTCGTTTTGACATCGTAAACAGCTGGTTTGAAATTTGATGGGTCGTTCACTTGTTCACGTAAAGCTTTCATGAATAGTCACTTTAGTCAGCTCTTTTCAGTCTTTTTGTCATTCTTCTTTATGTGATGGATCAACTTGTGATTAGTTGATCACAGGTACGTCATTATCAAAATGTTTCGAACATTATGTAAAGTTAACCAAACATTTAATATAACTTAACCTTTGTTAGCTATTTTTGTACGGTATTATTATTATTTATCAATATTTCAATGACTATTAAAAAAATATTGTGGCATCAAAACGAATATAATCGATATTGTAATCTTTTTAATGATTGTAATTGAAGTTTTGCTAACGGAGACTTATGGACTTTAGACAATTATATAGGTATATGAAAATATTTTTAGTGTTTTGAACCATAATCTCACTGTGATCAGTGATGTGGCGCGCAAAATCTGTCTGTCTGTCTATCTGTCATTTGAAATTGATAACAAATACGAACTACTACTACGAAATATGGCTACGGTTTCTTGAAGCAGGGAAAAAAAAAAATTATCGCATATTTTTATTCTTCGCCAGTCGCCAGAGTCGATAAATTCTCAAATTGACAGATGGCCGTACATTGATATTGCTTGGCTATCAATTCGCATCAGGTGCAATAAGGTTTATAGGCTATAAAATTCAGGTGAACATATTACAGCAAAGAGGAAAATTCTTAATTTGGTAAAAACATCAAGTAGCTACCTAATGCCTAGACATAGCTTTATTTGATATTCCATGACAGAACAATAGTAGGTATAAGCAAAAAATATAAGCAAAATAAAAAAAGAAACATTTAAATAACTAAAGTAAAAATTACTTTATTAAAAAGACGGAAGAAAACAAATAATAAGTAGTACTAATAAAAGTAATAACCATACAAATATTTCCAAATTAGACGTAAGTGTAATTGAGTTCATATTAGATTACTCGAGTACTAAAATATCTATTTCGCTCCATCACTTTCTACATTATGTGTACAAATAAAGGGTTTTAATAAATTATCATAAATGATCTACAATATTTGGACTAATATACCCAGCCGAAATCATCCTGTATAATAGAAACAACACCTCACAACTCAAGACTGTTATGTTTCTATATACCTATATAAAATTATAGTTGACATATTAATCTCAATAAGATATATTTATATACTTACCTATGTATACATAATATATTATATATACCTATATAATAATATTATAAAGTATGATTATTGAAAATAAAATATGCTATGAGCAAAAATAGGTGTGAAATTTCGCACGGTACACAGCATGTGTTTTCCCGTACGACCGGTTCGCAGAATTATAAAAAAAACACCTTTATAGCAGGGGTTCCCAATCTTTTATAAACAGGGACTCCTTTTGCATGTTGTATTTTTTGCAGCTTCCTTGTAAAAGAAGGTACTTGCGTGGTTGATGGTTTAGAATGTGACGTCAGCATACCGGTTCGTGAAGCCGCTCCTAAGACAGGCGCCTCGGGGCGTCGTAGCCACATACAGTTTGGGAACTCCTGCTTTATAGTATTAAAATATTGAACTACACTTTTTACCAGAATAATTAGGGCTCCTACTAAACTGTATAAAGTTTTACTAGCAATAACCAGTTTATTTTCGGTGGTTCCACTAATTATGTTTTTAACTGACATTTTAGTTGAAGGCAAATCGAATTCCTTTTAGATATTTGATTGATTATATACTTAATTTCTTAGAAATACATTCTTGAAAAAGCCTAGTTAGATGTTCGCTTGATTTTTGGACTTTTTGAGTAGAGAAAATCGAGCTATAAAATATTTACTGATTATGTTTAGTTCATGAACAAAAAACTTCGTTAAAATATAATTTCCATTTCATTATGTTTTATGTAATTTGATTAAATATAATGAAACAATTTAAATAATTAATTTTGGAGTCCGGTATCTTTGACATAATATAATCTGGATATTTATATGGGCTTCAATATTAATTATCTGATCTATATTTAGAAGTTAAATTACTGCTATAATCTTTGTTAATATACCTTACTGTAAATTCACTGCTATTAATAATACAAGATTTTTATAAGCTTTTAATTAAATCTCTCGTCACTCGGCTCTCAATTACATAATCCGCAGGGCTCTTGTTGTCGCCAATGTGCCTTCTGTACTGGAACCAGTCGGTATTATGCGTGGCGATGGCAAGAGGTCGGATGGTATGTCTTTGATCCCATGGAGTGTCGGTAAGTCGTTGGTGTGGGATGCCACATGTGTTGATACACTTGCGCCGTCTCACTTGCCAGCGACATGTAGAGTTGCAGGAGCGGCTGCAGCTGGTGCGTAAAATTCCCAATCCAAAAAATACGCTTCTATTGGCCCAAATTATTACCTTTTTTATTTTTGCCTTTTGCGGTCGAGACCATGGGTCCTTGGGGGTCCGAGGCTCGCCGATTTTCTCGAACATTATCTTCAAAATTAATTGAGATCACAGGTGACCGGCGGGCGGGGAGCTTTTTCCGCCAACGCGTTAGCTTGGCAATACAAAGAGGGAACGCTGCCAGCCTTCTGGGAACCTTGCAGTTGATTGGCAGCAGCGGCCGCCTCGAGGATTTTTTTTATATATAGTTTGTATATTTGTTGTAAATAATTGTAAATATTGTATATTTTAGAGAGTATACGCTTTTAATTAACTTCATATGTTAGTAGTATGTTTATATCGAAACTCGTGAATTAATTTTGACTCACTTCAATTAATTTGTGAGGCTATCAA
Source organism: Tethea ocularis (assembly GCA_963555595.1). Lineage (NCBI taxonomy): Eukaryota > Metazoa > Arthropoda > Insecta > Lepidoptera > Drepanidae > Tethea > Tethea ocularis. Next base: position 2,570,890 of record OY741972.1, on the reverse strand, counting down.
AACTAACTTTTTTGCGATGAGTTTCAAATTTTACAATGTTGAAAATGTTTCAATATTAACCTAAACGTAAAAAAGATGGTGTAATTGCCCTGGTCTGAAAAAAAATCTGTCACCATTTCTTTAAATTTAAATTTTAACTTATTTAGTAATAACAGACAGAGGCATGTTCAAGAACATACATATTGTCAGAACTTGTGTCTAAACCCTTACTTAAAATACTTTGCTTAGGCACCAATATCATTGTAACTTTTTAAAACTCACCTTCATTCTACACTATTTTTATTTCAAATACTAAAAACATATTCAACCAGGAAATATGGAAATACCATGTGAACAACATACTAGTTTCACCAAAAGAATTTTACGAATTATGATTTTGATTAGAATCGTTGATCATCATCGACGTATAAAAAAGCTTTTGAGCTACCAAATGCCACTCAGTTATATCTTCTATTATTGGAACTCGTTATGTTATTTATTAAAGAACAACTAAATATATAAAAAGACATCGACATACGACCTCCACAAGTATGTCTGTATGAATAAATTAACGAAAACCCTGGTATTTGCTTGCTTACTTTTATTTGCGTCACAGACTTGTTCGGGAGTTCTGCTCTCATTATTGGAGAAAGCTTTAAACATACACTATACGGTGTACCAATAAGCTTTGAAATGAAATCGCGAAAATACGCTGTGTTTAGACAAATCCGTTTGTCTATTAGTCCTACGAAAAATATTAGGTATGTTATAGTTTAGTTCATAATAATTCAATTGAACTTGAATTGATTAAACTTGAAGTAAACATCCCTGAATTTGGAAAAAAATATATCCTATCACATACCTACAATTTTAACCTAAATATGGGTTTTTTTGACAAAATGCTTATCCGATGTAAATGAATGTTACTCCAAAACAAGTTTCCGTCAAAAAAATATTTTTGGTACAAGCTTTTATTGCCGACTGTAGTTTTTTACACTGTCTTCATCTACTCGTTACGACGGTTCCAATGAGCCCAAACTCGATGGGGTTATGTGGTTTTATTACGGAATTCCTATGGCCATATTAAAATACAGAAAAGCCGAGAAATTCAAAGATATGTACACTCGTGCGATGCTGGGCCGCTCGCTAGTAAAATCATAAATCAAATAGCCTTTACTTTACCTACGTAACCATAGCAACGAGATTAACAGGGAGTGTAATTCCGAATCTTCATCGATATGGCGATATTTGATTCTTCAAATTAATAGGTATATGATTTCTTACTATCGAGAAAGGAAGCACGTTGAAGATTAATTAATTTAGTTACACGTTTATTTCATATAAATTAAATTATCTAATAAATTGTTCCACTTTGCTCGCTAATTATGGATTTAATATATAATACCTATCAAAATCAAAATTATTACTAGATTCCGCCCCGCGGTTTCACCCGCGTTCCCGAGGGATCTTATGTTTTCCCGGGATACAAAGAATCTTATGTGTTAATCTAAGTTATAAACTGTGTTCCAAATTTCATACAAATCCGTTCAGTAGTTTTTACGTGAAAGAGCAACAAAAATACATACATACTCACAAACTTTCGCATTTATAATATTAGTAGATGCCAGTTCCCTTCTAAGCTTTGTGTGCTTACTACCATCAGCCTCATCACTGGCCACGGTGATATTGTGGCCAAGATAATTTCTTATGTTACCTATAATACAATAGACTTCTTAAGGTTTTCCTGAAATTACGTAAAGAACTATTTTCAGGCCCAGTAGTTTCGTATACAAGAGGGTATTGTAAATTGGCTGTAACAGATGGACAGACACACGAGTGAGGGTTCCGTTTATTTTAATAATTTCTGTATTCTTTTTTACAAATAAACGTTTTTAATCATTTCCATATTGGTTGTTTTTATATTAAGGTATACGTTGTAAACCTTGGTCTAATTTTATAAAAGAAGATTATTATGTTATGAATTCATACAGATAAATAAATGTATTTGCTGATATTCAATTGTGCAATGTAAATTAATTACCATTTAGTTTTATTCTAGAAATTCATCTTAATCTAATCTAACTCTGATATATGAATGTGAAAGTTTAAATATCCTGGGAAATTCTTCACACACGGTTATCTGATCCCAAACTAAGCAGAGCTTGTACTATGAAAACCAGACAACTGATACACTACATACTTTTTTGTAAATACATGATTATATAAATAATAATTAATATAGATATAACTCAGGACCAACAGACTGTTTGTATGTTTGTGGCTTGTTGTTCCCATTTAGATGTAACACTGTTCTCAACGGTTCCCCGGGATAAAAAGTAGCGCTTTGGGGATTAGCTTGCTATTATTCTTACCATTTTTATTTTCACCGCGTTCCATATTAAGATCTATTCATTCTATTAGATTAGGTAATAATTAGGTTCTTTGTTACCCTCGTACAATATTGATTTACTTCTGCAGGGGTAAACATCCCCAGGTTCGGAACCCAGGGTCTATAGTCAGCCATTTTTTATATCTAACTAGTTAATTTGCTTACATAGAACAGTTATACTTTAATACCGTATCAGTAGTTGTTCTGACCTGGTTATCCAACCCACGAGGTTATCATTATTATTCGTACAGAGACTTTAGAGACATGCAATAACTATTATTTGAGTATTGCAAGGTCAAAAAACACTTATGAGTAGGTAGCGAATGCCGAGACGAAGGTCTCGGGTTCGAATCCCTTAAATGAGCTTGAACTTTCGGTGAAGGAAAACATCGTGATGAAACCATTGCATGGTGGTAGGGTATTTTGAAGTTGTTGCAAGCGTCCATAGGCTACGGTGACCACTTACCATCAGATGGGCCGTATGCTTTAGTTGTGTTCTATTTCATTTTGAATTGCCTAACCCTAAAAAATACCAGTACCTAAGTAAGGTACTTATACAAAATATTACCAAAACAGGTTGTACACCTGAGGAGTCAAGAAATGTATAAAATCCTTCTATATTACCTACTAACATTCGCTTGATTTATAGTGAGATCAAAGACAAAAAACAAATGAACTAACAGACAAACTTTAAACACAACAAAAATATATCTTAACAAACGTAGCATGCATACGAAATGCAGTCTGATTACATAACATAAATAAATACTTCAAATTCCTTTACGTGTTTTCCGTCTATGCTAGGAATTTATCGTAACCGACCTAATGCTAGATCCTGCATAATTTTTAGTGTGGCGCCAGACATAAAAATCACTAATAGGAATACAAATTAGTGTTATCGTATAAAATAATCATTTTGAAAATATATAGGTACCTACCTACTCAGACGCTGGGCACTTATTTAAACTAGTTGACTTTACAAACGTTTATCTGTCCTTTCAAGTTTAAGTAAACAAATATCCCATACAAAAAAGTACTTTCAGATTTTCCCAAATGTTTCAATTTTTCGGGGAACTTTTCCCATTGTTTTTTTCATAAAATTATTTTTGAAGACTTTAAAATAAAAAAATGCTAAATCGGTTTAGGTCTTTTAAAAAAATACTAATAATATTAAGAACCGTTTTTTTTCAGTTTTGTCACAAAATAATGAATGACTTATACTATACTACTATACTATAATGAATAACTTAATAGAAAAACAAATTTTGGAATATGACGTTTTTGTACAATAAGACACAAAAATTCTAGGAATTAACTGACTCTCAAGTGTCATTACACGCCGCGGCGCCGCCGGTAGCTTAGCTCACTGTAGGATCCAAATCCACGACCTTCACCACGGCATTTGAAGTCACCATAAACAAATAAACAAAATAGTAATATATACAGGGGTTCACGGGGGCAAAGTCAACTAACTCATAATAAAACTTTACGGATCTAGCTCATATAAACTTGGTAAATAAAATAAAAAGTTTGTTTTCATTAATGTGATGAATCACTTGTAAATCCCATAAGCAGCGAGCACATTCCGATGTGGCGTCAAAATAAGGCTGTTTACACACACGGCGACCACGTGCCAACGGCCGACACTGCGACGTCCACGACGCGACGCGATGCGAATAAATTAAATTGTATATTTTTATGATAAATTTAGTAAACATATCTTATGTTTTATTTATTTTATTATCATTATGATTATTTCTTTTGTATTTTTCAAGTAAGATATATTATACCTATATAATGTGTGTTTTGAAGTTTATATAACTGTTTACGCATGTCAATTTACACTAAAACAAACATGGTAAGTATTGAATTAGGTCCCATTTATTTACATAACCGTGCAAATAAATCTTTTTATTTACGTGTTAATGTTGAAATATATAAAGACGTATTTCATAATAGTTCATTCTAAGTACGTAGCTCACATTAAATTCTATCAATAGCAATGGGAAATTTTATAAAGCCATTTTGAGTGTAAGACAGCTCCATATAAAGACATCGCGAAAATAAGAGCAAACGAATACTATTTTTCTTTTTTATAATAAAAAAACGACAGTCGCAAGCGTATAAACAGCCGATACATAATAAAAACAAGCGCTCTATAAGCCGGTGGTCAGTCGAGACGCGAAGTTCAGACGTTAAATAAGTGGAACGTACCTTGATACTTCGTGTCGAGATATTACGTGGTTTTATATTTAATAACATACAGACATAAAGATGGTGGCAAGGATTATTTTATTCTCGACAATTGTCGGAATGGCATGTGCCGCGACTTGGATGGGATATTTACCGCAGATACCTAAAGAGTTAGGTAAGGAATTTAAATCGAACCTTTAATTTTCTTTCAATTAGATATATATTCATACTAGCTGATTCCCGCGGTTTCACCTACGTTCCCTGGATAAAAAGTAGCCTTCGGGGATAGCTTCCCATTAGTGATAGAATTTTTCTAATCCGACTGGTAGATCCAGAGAATAGTGCGTTCTAATAAACAAACAAACAAACTCTTCAGTTTTATTATCAGTGTATATTTATTTTTTTGAAAGGACTAAAGTTGGTTGTCTCTTATGGTTGCAACAACCTTACCGGGCAAAATCAGTGTATAGTACAAAAAATATCAAATGAAAATTATATATAATATTGGGCATTATTTTCCTACGTTCTTCTTAAAACTTTATGTTTTTATTAGTTTTTGAATTTTTAATCGTTTATAATATGGGTTCCTTAATGTATTATTAAAATTTGTAATGTAATTTTAGCAGCGTAGAATTCGACAACCTATAAAATTTATAAACATTCCGTTACCATGTAACTTTTAATAGCTTTCGTGTTATAAATGTTAAAGTTTAAAATCAATTACAATTATGCACGAGGACTTAATTTATTGCGATAAAAACTTATATTTAGATAACGATGGAAAGATTTTCTGCTCAGCACCATTTTTTTTTATAAAATTTACATGATATCTTTTATTAATTGCTATAAATATTCATAGACTTTTTTCAAACTAGTAGGTACGTTTTAACTAAACCAAACCAGTTTCCTATATATTTTGAGTTACTACATTTTATCTATTCTTGTATTAACACTGCTAACGCAGAAATCTATACACTCTGTACAATATTTTTTCATTTTTAACTCAATGAAAAGTAAATCTTATTGCTATGCATTAGGTTTCGTTTGTATCATCATAACAAATAACAATGTTACTATAATATCTATAAATTAAACCTTATATTAAAGAAATAAAGTTATTTTTTTATTGGCTTTCATAAAATGACAAAAATGAATTCTTAAAAAAGACAGCGTATTAGACATAAATAAATAATCAGCAATCATGTCAAATGCAGATTGGTAATCTTCAAATATTCTCTTGACGATTTCGATCTTTATCAGGATGTTTTCCTTCATTGAAAAGCCTGTGTTGACCTTTTTGTCACAAAGATATTTAAAAAAAAAAATGCGCAAAAGTTGCCCCTGATTTATTTTTATTTCGTAACTGATTTTATTTTTTATCAATATACCTACACGTTCGCGATATTAACTTGTTAAAGATTAATTAAGGAATACAAAATATTGCGAGTAAACAAAACAAAACAATATAATTAAATTTTTGAATTGGTTTTTAAATCAAGTTTTAGTAATATGTAAATGTGCGATGGGAAATACTATTTGCGTAAACAGATTTAATGCAATGGTTTTACCACACTGTACAATAATTCATAGTTACATTCTAAGAAACGTAGATATGAGATCATCTACCTAAAGTTTTTCACGATGACTAAAGCAATGGCAATGGCCTTATTGAAACTTGAAAGATTTAGCTAAGCGTTGTAGCTTAATCTCTGTCTGCATACACAAAAGTTTGAATAGCTGCATTTCTTTAAGATGTCTGGTGTGCTATTTACACACATTGATAGACTTTCTTTTATTCTATAAAGGCTTTTATTAGAGGCATTAATCTTAATGTACATAATATAAAAAGAAAGCGTGACTGACTGACTGACTGATCTATCAACGCACAGCTCAAACCACTGAACGGATCGGGCTGAAATTTGGCATACAGATAGATGTTACGACGTAGACATTCGTTAAGAAAGGATATTTGAAAATTAAATCCCTTAGGGGGTAAAATAGGGTTGCGAGAGAAATTGCGGATCAGAAAACTAGTCTAGTATAGAAATAAAGATGGATGATCTATGCATTCTTCTTTTAATATATTTTTTCCAGTCAGTTAATTTATGGAAGTCTGCTTTCAAGTACAGCTCTAGTGTTTTTGTAAGTGTGATTGGGATGTTTGGTACCATAATGTAAACTTGAAGGCAGCAAGCCTATTATTTAATTACAACGATAAAGATTACCTTCGCTATCATAAAAAAAAACTTAGCACAATAATGATAAATAATAGTAAAACGTAAATTAATCGCACACGTGACCATGTCGTCCTTAAGTACGTTATTATTGTAATACTTAAAGTCAGGTTGCAGAAGCCTTAAGTTACAGGTCAAGGCTTCCATTTGTAAACAGCACACAAGTCACAAGGTCTACTTATGTAAATTTTATTTAAAATCTTTTGTTATTTCTCTTGTGTTAAAAATGCTAAAACAGAATCGCAAAACAAAATTACTGCAAATATAGAAGATTGGTAATATTTTTTTTTAGTTTGCTTTAAATCTAAATCTTATCATTAACGCGCGCTTTTTAAAGTGTGTCAATTTGTCAAAGATAATGTCAAGGACAAATAGACAGGTCAGTGAATTGTCAATGTCAAAAGTGACGTTTCACATACGTCATAAGAGTGATACTTACCTGGTTGAATACAAAAATGTTCACCTCTAATGATGTTTTTAAAAACAAATAAAATGATTTATTGTCATTATCTATTAGACTTAATAGCTCCTTACCTTGATTTTTATGACACAAAGTACAAAATTTTTAACGAATTTTATTATATTTTTTGATTCCATACACTTTTCTAAAAACCTAAAGAAAGGCTCAAGTCTAAACATTTATATTTTGTTCTTACCCGTAGTATAAATGAAAAAAAAAAATGATACCTGCTTTATTATTTTGAGATAAATGTGCCAAAGTTTAATCTGAAGTCATTCCGTTATAACGACATAACCCAGAAACTGACATTTACAGCGTTACTAGAGCTTCCCATTCCTATGTTTATCCCCGGAATTGAACTTCAATAATCCTTTTTCATCTAAATAGATTATTAAGCACAGAAAGTATAAACATAGGCTAAAGAAAAAAAAGAATTTTGGCTTTGCTTCTGATTCCTCAGAATCAGTTGGGGTCAGTGTTTTAGTTACTTCGTTCTATCTCACCATGATCTCACCTTTGCGCTCACGGGTGGTAGATATCTATTATCGATATCGATAGACGATTCATGTTATAACCTCAACCATCAATAACGTCATAATCAATTTAATTAACTTCACAAATAAAATAACGTCATATCAATAATTAGCATGCAAAGACGAATCATCGCGGAAATCCTTTCCGCTTAAAAACATGTCAACACATAGTTTTTCGGCGAAAATATTTTTCACCTGAGTCATACACAACTTTACGTAATCTATTCCTTTACTTAATGATACATTAATTATTATGAATAACATGAAATAAATATGTAAAATGAAATTTAATTCAATTACAGTGTCATTTAAAATGGGAAAATTAAAAGGCAGATTATTTTTATAGTAAGGTTATATAATAAAAAAATATTCTATTATAATGCCTTTGGTATTATAATAAATTTACTTTATTTCTTAATAAATATTTATAGGCAGGTATTTGTTTTATTTTACTGAATGTAAAATGAATACTCACATAGATAAATATAATACTTAGTCACGCATTTCGCTAAGCACTGCTTTTCGCTAAGCACTTGAAACTGACGTAGGTAATAAATTAAAAAGTAAGTTGTTAAAAATTCAAACTGCAGATATGTTTGTTACTTCTTCACGCTCAAACGGATGGACCAATAGGGTAGTTGATTGACACATCAAATCAGCTACTTTTAATGTCAAAACGATAGTTTATAAGGAATTTTTGTATGAAATATTACATTATGACGTCATAGTTTCACAGCATCAAATCATCTACTCTTAGTGGTTCCACTGGTAATTAAAAATCATAAAAAGCATTAAATGTACAACATATTTGATATCTCCACGTGTTTTTAGATGTTTTATGCATTGGTTAGTGTTTGGTCATTTATTTTTGACAGTGTCAACTATCCTATTATGATGAAATTTGGTAGCTGACATCCTGAATACTTGGCTACTTTTTATTCCTCGGGAACGCGGAGCGGAAGCTACTTTACAATTGTAAATATTAGTAGGATGGTTGTTTAATATATCTTTAACTTTATTTACAGCTCACAAAGAAGGATGTTACATCAAGGAGATCAACGATGTGATACCGTTTGGTGCTGAAATCAAACCTATTGGGGTCTGCGTTAGGATCAACTGTTCCAAATCAATAATACACTATGCCTCGTAAGTAATTATATCCTAGAACATTCATCACATATTTAATTTCAGGTTTATTTAATCTTATTTGCAGCTTAATATACGTTTTATGTATGAAATTATAAAAAATGGTATAACTACGTCTAAACGGTTGTATTAACATTTAGGTCACATAGCGGCAAAAAAATACTAATTCTATACAGATATGAAATATACCTAATATGGAGATGCAAATGTGGTGAAACTAACCACACTGATCCTAAGAAGCAGCCTTGCAACCCAGTTAACTGATATATTAATTCTATGTAGTAAATACCAATTTATTGCTTTTTGTAAAGATAATTAAGATACTTATATATTCAACTAGCCCCGTGGATTTCCCTATCTACCCCTTAGGAGAGGATTGTTTTTTAAATCCTTTTTTTTTGGATGCCTATATTCACAACATATCCTTCTTAATGTTTTAGGAGCAGCAGTGATTGTCAAAACGTTTCATTAAAAAAAATACTCTAATACTATTTATGATATCCTTTACCTAATGGTCTTTTTTATAATAGATAATTTTCTAAACAATATTCATTTATTCTTCCAGGTGCGGTAGCGTCGGCACTAATGACCCTAAGTGTTACAAAACTGAAGAAGATCTCAGTAAGCCCTACCCCCTCTGCTGTCCAGACATCAAATGTGAAGTGGACAACAAACTTGATTAGATTATAAGTTTTTAAGCACAAAATAGACTACAGAAGGTCAAAGACTAAAATTTGATCCAAAATACTTTTCGTGATCGAGTAAAATTTCTGTTTACTGGATGATTTTGTTTTGAGTCAATAAACTGGGAAGGATAAAAGTAGTCACCAATTTGAATAACTCTTACTAAGGTAACAAATTTTGAATCGCAACAGAAAAATACTGAGCTGATTTATTTCGCAATTTAATTATTCGTTTGAGAGAAAAATTTCACCTTAACTTGTCGACTCAACACAAAAACATCCACTTAATCTATTTTGTGGTATTAAGTTAGAAAAGGACACATGAAAACTGGTATTGTAATATTGATATTTAAAAAAATATGACGTGTTAAGTAGGTAAGTATATTTCGCCAATAGCTAAAATAATTGAGAATTATTTTGTTTTTATAATAATATTTTAGGATATCAAACGTACATAGGTGTACCTACCAGTGGCGAGGGGTGAAATTATATGGCGGGGGTAAGCCGTTCAAAAAACACCGATAATTTTATACTTAATTACACTGTATTTCATATAAAAGTGGCTTTGAAATGATGAATCTGTGGGACTGGGATTTCTAAAATGTACCCTTGTATGGACCCTTCGCAACTGGTACCTACTGTAAACAGCTAGAAAAAAAAATGGTAGATATGTAAGTGTATATAAGATTTGTAATTTGCTGATTTAAAAAGAGTAGATGAATAAAAAAAAATTAAAGTGTTGATATGATATAAGATGAATGAGCAATTTTTAAGTTTTTATGTTAGGATGTAATATTGCAATACCATTTCAAAAATCCTATAAGACTATTAGATAGAGTTCCTTATAAGCGAATTGGAGTGAACGGTTAAATAGTAGCCATTATTCTGATTCTAGAAGCTATCTTGCCACCAAATTGTTGAATTTATTTATTTTATTAAATTAAAAAGTTTTTTGATAACCATTTCTTTTATTTAAAAAAACTACTAAGTCTAACTAGTCTTACCAACATATAGGTATAAAATGTTGCCTGCGTTTCATGTTTTTTTTTACAGAAAACTGAATGTACCTACATACCTAGTATATTTATACAATACCTATTAATATATGACTATATAGACTAACTATATGAGATAAAAAGTGTTTTAAAAAACCACCTACAAAGTGCAATAAAGATATAAGAATAAGCATACGGTCCGCCTCAGATTACTAAACCTAAACATTTTTTTTTATGTTTTTTTTTATACTACAAAGGTAGCAAGCAAGCATATGGCCCACCTAATGGTAAGTGGTTACCGTCGCCTATCGCCATTTGCAATACCAGAGATATTGCCAATGTGTTGCTGACCTGTTACAATACCGAAAAGGCAAACTGGCTCTGAATTGCAATTGTCGAAACACGCCGGAAGGTGCTTGGCGACAAATTTTCAACTCGAGGGTGGTAGCCAGCCAGGCGGGTACTACAAAGTACCCTACCACCGTGCTATGGTTTCCTCACGATGTTTTCCTTCACCGAAAGCTCAAGCTCATTGTAGGATTCGAACCTACGACCTTCGTCGCGGCATCCGACGTCACTACCACTGAGCTATCATCGCCTTAATTATAAATCTGTGCGGTCCGCCTGATGGTAAGCATAGATGGTTACCATAGCCTATGGATGCTTGCAAAACACCCTAATAAAGATATGACTTATTCTATATTAATTTAATTTCAAATTATTTTCCCGTGAAAGTAATACATTGTCCTTTATCACTGACATCGGACAATAATACAGCACGATTCGCTATTAGTTCTTGTTTTTATCGCTAGATGGCGTTAGTAATTACCATGAGATTTTTAAATACGTAGGAGAAATTATTTATTTTTAATTATAAATGTTGTTTTTTCATTTATTATTTCATCAAAATATGATAATATATTTTAAATAATACCTACTAACGACGACTTAACTTTTATGCACATACATACATAATGGAGGCAATTATCTATTTATTGGCATTGCCAGTTCTTAGTATCCATCCGTCACCACCACTAAGCTATCATCGGTAAAAATTGAAAAAGCTTACATCAACATTGTGGTGAAATTTTAGAATTTGTAAAATCCCGACAATACCTATATTGAGGAACCCAATACCCTGTTACCATCTTTTTTTCTGAAAACCCTGTCAAAATGAAACCGGGGCTATGTGAAAATGGAATAAAAATGTATCAATGCCTAGAGCTGGACTATTCACCTTTTTGGCCGCAGCCCCGTGTTTTGCAACACAGGGGGGGAGGGAGATCGATTGAAAAATAAATTGCGGTGTTGTTTGAAATTCGATGTACGGTCAGCGGATCTCGTTTTCAATCTATACCATATCATATAGGTACATAACGTAACTGCTGAAATGGATGCCAATAATATTTTTTCATCTCTTCATCCTATCCGTATCAGCGGTTCTGTTGCGAGCACGTGTTATTGGTAAAAGTTATTTTTTATAGTAAATAGACACACAAGCCTTTCAGGTTTTTGTATATAAAGTAAATATGTAATACCTACCTAAAATATTTTTGGTCAGTAAATAAAATAGACTTATAAAACTACAAAATACAAAAATAGACTTATAAAAATGTATTTGCCTTTTTTATGTGGGGAATTCGTCATGGACTTTACCGGTGGAAGCAGCTGGGTTATGTCGGTGTTCATACCTGTCGCTGTAAGCTGGGCATATGGGGGCGCCGAAGGGCCGCCATTTATCCGTATTCCGCTGGTGGAAGGAAGGCCTCTTGGTTGACCGTGGGGACTGGAGCTCTTTTCCTCACCTATATGCCTTGAGTAGCGGGCGGCAGACCCTCCCGAGTCCACCACCCGTGGGTTCATATGGGGTGTAACAAACAGCCTCTTGCCGTGGGCTGCGCTCAGCAGCAGGTGATGCAGGAGGAGCAAAAAAATTCAAAGATACCATTTTGTCTGTTAAAAAAAACGGTCATATTTTGGCATTTAAACGATACGACAAGATGGAGTGTTACTAAAATGAAACTTAGCAAAAACCCACATTTTCATAAACCATCTCGTAAAGAAAACAATAAAAGCATTTCCTTGCAAAAACTCAATAAACTCTTGAACTGTGAGGCGGTTCTTTATGATTATTACGTGCTTGGTAGTGGCCTCTTCTTGCTGAAATTATCCTATTTGCTTTAATGTTCGCTGTAACTGCCAATCTTTGCTCTGACTCTTTTTAATTTTTACCATATACCCGGTAATTTGGTCGGCGTTATAGTTCAGTTGAACTTTTAATGAAAAAGTTTGAATTTAAATGTTAATGTTGGTACTGTGTTTTTGCTACAATGTGAATGAATATGCCTGACCTGCCGGGGTGCCGTGTGAAATATTTTTGCTGGTTCAAATATTTGTCGCCAAGCACATACCATTGTTTCGGGGACTGCATTTGGGAGCCGGTTCTTTTGTTGATAGGTACCTATTATGTGCATGCTTACAACTGTTGCCCAATTTATCACTTATCCTGGCGAGATTATAGTAAAATATAATACTATAGTAAAGAAAAGATCTAAACAAGAAAAGTTTAACATTAAATTATTTATCATTAATTTTTAGTTCAACTTTTATCATTTTACAAACGCTGGCCTAAAAACAGTAAAAAAAAACTCGGCTCTAATCAAGGGATCCTATTGGAGAAAAACACAACCCTCGCTACGCGTTAGCGTATGGATAACCTCTCTCTACATACCTATTACATGTAATTAGGTATTAAATAGTTACTTCAAAATATATTTTCTTAATAATCTATATCTATCTTTAGGTATCTAGGTATATAAACTAATAATAAAGCTAAAGAGTTTGTTTGTTTGAACGCGCTAATCTTATTTATTTATGAATAAAATGCACAATTTTACACATACAGTGAACTAATATGAGTACAAGGACCCTGTTTGGTTATCTCCGGAGTTACTGGACTGATTTGAAAAAAAAATCAGTGATAGGAAGCAACGTTATCCCCGAAGGTTATAGGCTACTTTTATCTCAGGAACGCGAGTGAAACCTCGGGGAACAGCTAGTACCATATAATATTATTATTTAAAAAAAAAACCACACTAATCTTGTTATTACACACACACTATTTTCTTTAAAAGTGAACAGAAAAATTAAAAAAAAATAAAATTAAATTAAAGAAAAGAATAGTTTCGCAGCGTACATACAAACTGTGCCCTGAGGAGCGGAGTACAAAAAAAAAGATGGAAGATGACAATGATTTAATGAATGCGAAAAAGTTTAAACATTCGTGTTTAAATGCCACCCATGAGTGTACTGTGGACTGTTTGCTGTTTCTTTATTTAAGGCTTGAATAAACCGCTGTGGAGAGATGCGTTCGTGTAATGCATTTTTATAATTTCTTGTCTAGGCTGACAAGCAAGCGACTTGATGGTAGCTACCGTCGTCTATTATACCTACTTACATTTTTTTTTTCACAAAATCTACAGTTCTTAATTGTCAATAAATTATACTTATTTATACTAGGTCAGACATGAAGCAAATAGTTTTACAGAGAAAAAAAATGTTATTAATATCGTAACAAAAACGAATACCATGTTTTCTGTACATTGGATGTTTTACCATTTTAACTCTAACTGGTCTACCATTAAAATGGTTGTGTAGTTTGTTTTTTCAAAAATCATACGACTTTTTGGTGGTTGATTTTCAACAAGAGGTTGATGAGCTAGCCAAGCGTGTCCTACAAAGTACTCTACCATCGTGCTATGGCTTTTGTCACTCATGCTCAAGCCACAGTCTAATCCACGCATTCGATGACACTACGACTGAGCTTCATTACTATGATTTGCTTCAACATATTTTTGCATTTTTGGGATTTCATTATTATATCCTCCTTTTATAGAACCTCATACATTAGAACCCCGAAACAGTTAGTGAGACAGAGGAAGCAAATTAATTCTCATTAAAATGGTTTTTTAATACCCATTAGGTACAGGACCCCAATTTCTTTTTTTTAAATAAAAATCATCTTAGTAGTAAGGCGGTTGATATACAGGAGTGTAACAATTCCCACGTTCACAACGCCAACGATTTCAGGAGGTAAGGTATGTTAGACAGGCTTTATTTATGAAAACGGAATTTTAACCGTTTTCAGTTAAGTTTTTATTTGAAGACTGAAAGGCTTTTATTTTTAACTATCCTTTGGTACTATATATATCTATGCCAATAATAAAGCTGAAGAGTTTATTTGTTTGAACGTACTAATCTGGTTCGATTCGAATATTTTTTTCACTAATAGGAAGCTACATTATCCCCGAAGGCTACTTTTTAACCCAGGAATGCGAGTGACGACGCGAGTAACAGCTAGTTTGGTATATAGCAACACCTATTACCTAAATGACACAAATGCTTCATATACTGATGGATAGATGGCGCCATAATACATCGTTCTTACGAGATTTATATTCGGACAGCGGTCTCCAGCCACGATGAGCTTGCCAGAAGATCTTTCTTTTTCAATGAACCTGTACTACCTATGAGTATTATGTAGATATACCTACTATAGTGATTTGTTCCATAAAATAAATCCTACATTCTGAAATTTTAATATATAAATCCGAAAGTTACTTTGTCTGTTTGTTACCTATTCGTCTGTAATTTGTCTGTAAGTACCTAAGCTTCCGGCCCGATCACGATGAAATTAGCCTTCACGACCTTTGCTATGGAAAGGCGCAAAGGCTTACTTTATATCCCGAACAAGCTCCATACTGACTGTGTGAGGAAAATTTTAACCGAAAAAGCTATAGGAAAACTTCACTGAGATATATTACAACGTATAGAGAAGACGCCACATAAAACCACTATGTTCCGTTCTAGTGAAGCCATCCGGCCGCACCTCACTTAGTTGCTTAAAAACACGATACGCGTAAGCGCCATGAAAATTACGGCGCTTATGACTTATTAGTCGCGAAAAAAACTACACATTAAAAGCGTTCTAGCGCTACGTGTTATACTGTCTGGTTAGACGACTAGGTAATTTATTGTTTCAGCTCTGCAGCGAATATTAACAAATGGAGCATGACCTTTGCTTAGGACAGCTTCTCTATACGTAGTAATATACCTCAATGGAAGACTTTCACATTCAGTTTTTACTCTTTTATGTACTTACTTAGTACAGTTAATAATTTAAGTATTGAACTATGAGTTAAGATATTTTTTTTAACAGATTTAAGACAATTCATAAATAGACACGTACGTTACCACACCTCGCCTTACCATTCCATTGACAGGCCAGTTCTGAGTTATGGCACCACATATCACTCCCCAGTTCGTGGGTTAAGTTAAATTACCATCCAGGGCAAAGATTTGTGTTCATGAAAAATTTAAGAAACTGTTTGTCTTGTGTTCATGAGTCTGGGTGTAATTATCCATATAAGTATGTATTTACAAAAAATGAAGTAGAATATGTACCTATAGTATGTTAGTTATCTGGTTTCCATAGCACAAGCTTTGTTTAGTTTGGGATCTGATAGCCGTGTGTGAAGAACATCCCAGGATATTATTATACCTAACCCAGATCCTGTCATCTACACTAATATAATAAAGAGGTAAAGTTTGTACGTTCGTATGTAGGAGGTAATCTCCGGAGTTACTAGTCCCATTCCAAAAATAGAAAGCTAGAAATTAATAAACATGGACAAAACAAAGCTTCAAGATACGCTCCTAAATTTTGCTTCGGGCCTATAAATTATTCGCTTGAATTCACCGAGAGTAATATAAATTTCATGGTACAGCGAAATAATTAGAAACTGCATAGATATGAGGGTTCATTACAACCCAGTCCTGGCCAGGCTGCAGTTGACTAATGCACGTTATTTCCGTGACCAGGAATTAACTATGCCTGTGTTTTGCTCGTCTGTCTACGAAGAGGTAGGATAAGGCATAGGATAAAGCGGATTTTCAAAAGATTTGATAACTACGCTCAAAGCTTTCTTTATTTGTTTTTTTATTCCTGAAAAAAGTTACATACTTACTAGTTACTTTTTTCAGGAGTATGAATGTATCTGTCAAATGATACATAGGTATATATACAATGTATTGATGTATAGATGTTTGTACTCTTTCACGTAAAAAATACTGAACGGATTTAAATGAAACTTGGCACATAGATAGATCATACCCTGGAATAACATATAGGCTACTTCTTATCCCGGGAAAACATAAGATCTAAGCTAACTCATATTAATTAATGCAAAATGTAAGCTAATGGTTGAATGAGATCCACAATCTAAACTAAAATCATTATTAAAACGCTAATAATAGGTTTTAAGATACTAAAACAACTAATTACTTAGTTTCTGATTACACTTAAAAGAACGTGCCAGAAGTTTCTTTTGTGCAAAAACAACTGAATAGACTTTGATGAAACTTGGCACATAGATATATCAAATGCTGGAATAGCACATAGGCTACGTGCATAATATATCGCTGCCTTTTATAAATTGCTCCACACATGTTTTCGGTCCGTCTATCTAACCGCTGCAATTTAAACCCATTGTCTTAATGAAACAGGCCGCTTCTACACATTGCCGACGTCATTTAAAGCACAAACAACCATTTACCGGTAACTTTCTTTACTAGGTACTCGAACAAAACTTTATTAAATTAGTGAATTCGCTTAGGGGGAAATGTTCACCTCACTAGTTTTTTTTCTATGTATAGTCTGTGACCCAATCTTACAGTGGTCAGTGATGATGTGGCCGATAATGGTAAGCGCGTGTTGGAACACACCGGAAGATCAATCGAATTTGAAAAATTCTTTCGCTAATATGAAGCTATATTATCTCTAAAGGTTATAGGCTACTTTTTATCACGGGAACGCGAGTGAAACCGCGGGGATCAGCTAGTTATCAAATCCTATACAGTAGCCTGAGTTCGACGTAAGCTTTACTTGTCGGATCGGAAAATGTTTATCTGAATTATTGTTTTAAAACTTTTGTAACAAATATAATGTTACCAGCATTTTATGTATTATCTCTTCAAAATTATCGTGTCTTCAAACTAAACGTGATTTTAACATGAATTTTCATTAGCAAGCATTCCGCTACCCCAAAACTTCGCTCAGGGCCCTCAGAGCGCGCAATTAAGTACTTGAACGCATATTAGCTAACATTTCCCTCTTAACCGCCGGCGTCGCTCGACGTCTGGCGTCTGCTTAAGAAATTAATAAAATAATAATTGCTCTCTTATGAAACAGCCTAACCTTTGATTATCTGATTACACTTGGGGACAAGGAAAGTGAAAAAAAAATTAAATTATCATTTTTAGGAATTATTCAAAAGTTTTTCTTGATAAAAATAACGTTGAATTGTGAAGGATACTTTTAAATGTTACTATACGAAGAAGGTATTATTATGATGTATGTATTCTGAGGTAGGTAGGTACGGTACTATTTTCGTATGGAAGTCCTAAACTAGAATCTACGTATTTTCTATCAAATACAAAGAACTTGCCTCGCCTCGTACACAGTACACACAGACACGCACGCATGACACGTGTTACGTAAATACTGTTCATTTCATATGTTAGTTTAATTTGTTATATTATGTGGGCCGATCCCGGCGGCACTGCAATGCCGGGCCGACCCGTGACGGGAGTGGAGCGAGCCCCGTACGGGATGTACGGGGCTCGCTCCACAAAAATCTGGTCTGGTTACAAAAATCAGTTTAATATACTGGTCCCTCAGTGAGGGAACTTTCAGATATTAAGCTGAAAAGAACAGATACTACACTTTGATCTTAGCCAAAAGGCCGAGAAGCGATAACTATAACTAACTGTTCCGAGAGGGTCATTGCTTCGCGGAGACTCTTAACACCGCGATGTAGAATTACAACATCAAATCCGTAGCGCCATCTGTTGTATTAGTTGGAACTAAAATACCTACTGGCATCGAGTAGGTACCATGTATAAA
This sequence comes from Tethea ocularis, assembly GCA_963555595.1. Classification (NCBI taxonomy): domain Eukaryota; kingdom Metazoa; phylum Arthropoda; class Insecta; order Lepidoptera; family Drepanidae; genus Tethea; species Tethea ocularis. Next base: position 2,552,315 of record OY741972.1, on the reverse strand, counting down.
TATAATATATTTTTTGCTGTTTCAAAGCTACAAGTGTACTTAAAATGAATAGGTACTTGGTAAACTCCAGTTGTAATATCTCTTCTGAAACGGTTTAATTTTGTTGACATGGGCACTTAATAAACCATGCTTAGTGATTAATATCATACGATCCTTAACATACTCTCGTGAAATGGATTTTGAATTTTAATAAAATATTATTTGAAACGTCCCCTAAAATGTTTTTGGGGTCTTAATAACCTGAAATATTTTACATCCATTTTAATTTTGTACATAATCACGGCTTATTAAAAATAATCATAAATCCTTTGATGATAAAGAATAAGTACTAAAACCACATGATGAATGATTATGATGTGGTGATATCATGTATACAGCCTACAGCCTTTTCTCTCAGTTTTTGGTGTTGTAAAAAGGTAGTAATCAAATCACTGTCATAATTTTTTTATACATTTAAATTATTATATTTCTAAACTATTATTTTTTCCAACTTTGTCTTACTCTTCTGTCGTAACTGTTACATTAGTCTATGCTGTTACAAGCACACCTTTTACTCTGTCTGGGCTGGGAGACAAGTTCCCAGAAAAAGATTCTTTCACAACTTCCAGAACTTTTCATAAATATCACTAGAAAAAGCTTTTTCAGCTGTCAAATGAAGTAATACCAGAATACAAATTAGGAATCATTACGTCTGGAATCGACTTCAACAGGCAGATTTTTTATTTCGCTTACTAATGGAGTGGGAAAGAGAGAGATTACGTGGCAGGTGCAGACAAGCACCCATGACCCAACAACCAAGGGTTGTAGCAAAAATTTTATCGCTCGTCAGATTTACGATCTATTTGATATCAAAATGCTTTCGGCAGATATGAAATTAAAGGATATTTAATAAAAAAGTTTTTATCTTTAATACAAAGTCAGTTGCTTGCTAATAAACTATCCATTAGTAGATTTATACATTACTAGCTGTTCCCCGCGGTTTCACTCGCGTGATACTTCTACTAAACTTCATATTAGTTAAAAAAATAAATATAATCAGACCAGTAACTCTGGAGATTAGCGCGTTCAAACAAACAAACTTTTCAGCTTTATTATTAGTGCAGATAGCTATTTCCAGCGGATACAACTGCGTTCCTAGGATAAAAAGTAGCCTATAGCACTCGGGGTTAATTAAGCTTCTATTAGTGAAAGAATATTTATTTTTAGTACTTACCTAACTTCGGAGAATACCTGCATCCGAAATACCACTCAATAATACACACACAATACCACATAGGTAATTAAATTAGTTCACTTGTATGAAGTGCCTAGGGTGTGCTCCAATCTAACTAAGAACATGGTATTTGCGATTGAGGCAAGTCAAGATCTCGCGGGACGTCAACGTGATGGGACTAAACGTCAAACATTAAGTTGTAGGTACAGAGCCCGAATCGAGCTTAGTATTTTTTCCACATTTTGTTTTCACCTTAAGGGTCAACCTTCGGTTGGAGCGTTAAATTCAAATTTTATCTCGTTTTTTGCTAATTGCAGCTCAGTTATAGGTCGTAAGTTATCAACATGTTATTTGCGACAATAATGGTAGTATATTTACTGATTAATAACAAAATAAATCATCAACACATTCCTCCAAGGTATATTAGTAACATTTTCATGAAATAGTCGTATATGTCAGTTGTGTAATATACCTTGGACGAATATGTTGATGATTAATTTTGTTATTAATCAGTAAATATACTACCATTCTTCTCGCAAATAACATATTGATAACTTACGACCTATAACTGAGCTGCAATTAGCAAAAAACGTGATAAAATTTGAATTTAACGCCCCAACCGAAGTCTCCACCTTAAAAACTCTTGCGAATGATAAACCTTAATACAACTTCCAAAAAAAATTAAAAAATCTTTACATAGTATAAAATGAAGTCGCTTCCGCCGTCTGTTCCCTTAGATCTTTTCAACGGATTTTAATACAGTTTTCAGCAATAGTTAGAGTGATTCAAGAGGAAGGTTTGTATAATACATGCATATTGTGGTACAGAAAAACCGTGCGAAGCCGGGGCGGGTAGTAATGAATAAAATAATTTAAACAGCTAAAATACAGACTGAAATATAACAAATATTCTTCATATTTCTTTCTAACTTTCCAGTCGCAGGGCTGCTGGAAGAAATTTCTATTAGAAATAAGCAGTCCCTTTGTGTATTTGTTTTTTTGTCCCGTGTGTGTACATAAATAAAGATATGAAAAGAATTATAACAATATTGCAGCCTTTTACTTTATTAGCATATTAACTCACGAAGCTAGTTAAAAATCTGCTTTTAGCTAGAGGATTCAAGCAATGCTTATAGGTAAAAAAAAGTATAGTGAAGTGAAAATAAGTTTTTAATTCGCGAACAAATAGTTTTCTAAACAATATTAGTCACAAAGAAAACGAAACGCTAACAAATAGGTTCAAGTTTGAAAGTAACTTGTATAAATCAAGAAGTAGACCTATAAAGTAACCCATGTGAGACGACAAAGTAAAATACGAAACAGTATTATGTGGTTCATGTCACGTTAATACCATACAATCCACTTTTCTCGTCATCCCCACGCAAGTACGTTGAGTAACAGACGGACACAGAATAAATAGGCAAAGAAGTACTACAGCTCAGAATTTGTTCAACCATATACAACTGCATACTGGCTACATCTACCACTATTTTGTAATATTTCTTGTCACCTAAAAAAATAATGGATCTTAGCTTATTACCGCATGTATTGTATTTTCTATTACTTTTCTTGTGTGACGTAATTTTTTCCTTTACTCAAACACAAATACTGTAAAGCGATCTCTAGCTAGTAGGTACAATAGGTAAAAATATATAATAATGTTATTTTTACTACAAAAACGGCCAACAAAACATTAACCAAGGGAAAACAATACAATCATGATCGCTAAAAAATATTTAAAGATAAATTGAAACGTGTAATAGCAATTTTGATGACAAGACCAATTTATAGCAAGTTTATCAACGATATCAGCCTATAAGAGACAAAAACGAAAAAAAAAATCTATATACTTTCTTTCTTTCTTATGCTTCGAATCACAAAAAAACCTTCTGTGTGTATTTATTCTAAGAGATGGAAAATCTTGTAAGCTTCTTAGATAAAAGTGCTCCTTATTTAATAGGTAAAAGCTTTACCTACAATAAATATTACACGGCACGTGATTCCAGACTAGGAATAAATATTTAGGTATAGTAAATGTCAACTTATGGCCGTGAAAAATAAGATAAAGTGTATGCCAAGTTTTACGTAGAATGAAGTTTCCACTAGTTTCCGACAGCCCAATCAAAGTTTATCTATAATCAAAACTGTCGCTGTCTTTGTCATTTTATACGTCATTAAAAGTGATAGCTATATCCATCAAAGGAAATTAGGGATAAGTTATGAAGCATAATGAAACTGCAATCTCCAGTTTTTTTTATTTCGTTTTGTAATATCCACCCAAAGTGTAACCACCTTGTAATACCTAAATGGTATCCTGTAACTGATTTTTAAATTACATTTCATTTAAGTAATTAATCCAAAAACAAATCTCTTCAAAGAAAAAAGAAACTCACTGAATGATGCAGGCACAGCTTTCAGCGGATATTTCGCTTATCTTCCTTATATAATTTAGACATCCGAGCCGGATAAGTTTTTGATAATTCATGGAAATTAATGAAACCGCGAATATGAGAACAAGTTTAAAATGGCATTCTCAATTATGCCTAATAACAATGCTATCTGTGGGCAAATCAGCTCAGTGTAAAATGATAAAAAGGGGTAACAAAACAATCCAACAACTTGTTTTATACGGTAACCCAAACTTTTGAATCACCCATGTGTAACGAAATAAAGTTTTCGCTTAGAAAAGTGCGCAGTGCGGCATTGTTCGCGAAGATAAATAGCCCAAAATGTTGTAATTCCTATATTCAACTGTTCAAAAACTAAGTTTAGACGGTTGTCAGTTTTGACAGTGATCTTTAAGTATTTGACATTTTTATTTGGGGCAAAGAAAATTAAAGTACCCGGATTGTGGCGAGTTTAAATATTTGAAGCTCTTTCGAATCCGAGTTATACATATTTTATAAAGGTTTCTTTCCTGGGCCTGTGTTTGACCACAATCTCACCGTGGTCAGTGATGGTAACAAAGCCTAGAGAGGGACTATCGAGCGGCTATAAGGTGCAGCTTTCGGAACTGTGGTAGCCAGGCAGGTGGGTACTAAAAAGTCTTCAATCGCCATGCTATGTTTTCCTTTAATGAAAGCTCACTGTAGAATTCAAAAGCACGGCTTACGTAATGGCATTCGACGTTTTTGCCACAGAGCTAATGATTTTTACTGTTATGATTTTAAGATTTTCTTACTTGGACTTTGTGCAATCGAATATATGAAAAACTCAAGGACATTCTCTGCAGAACATACATCTCTTCCATATATCTCTTCAATTAATGATCTTGAGCCACTTTCTATTACGTGGTTGTCAACCAAGAACCTTTCTTCCCCAGCTGTTATTGGCACTAACCAAAGCATTGGTTTGCCTAGTATCACATAATCTTCAGCTTTTACTCTTTCTGCTACGTCTACAATTTTAGTTCTTCTAAAGAAAATCTTCATTTTAGACCCCAGTTGCTAACTAGCTATATACTTATAAAATTAAAGTTCGTTCAGGAATCAACCTTGTAGAAAACGCGTCAAGGAGTAAAACATATTTCACGTTTCTATAAGGAAAACTTTGTATCTACCCACTTCCATTGTATTTTTAATCAAGGAGGCCTCGTTTGGTGTTGTATTAGAGGCATTATATCCAGTTTAGGGACCACTTTTGGGCGTATCTTTGTGTTCATCCACTTAGTGTAAAGGATTTTTACAACGCAATACACTCAGGGAACCAATTCGTGAAAATCAATGTCCAGACGCTTACAACGTGTAGTTTGGCACATTGATTTATGAAATGTAGATAAGATTTTATTTATTTATATTGTAAAACTTGTTTTTATACTCACATATCTACTCAAAATAACAATTAAGGCGACTCAGGGTTATGGCTATAGATTTATCTATGAATTCATTTTGCATTCAAAATATTATAGAACTGTGGGTAGGTACATTGATTCCTTTCTGAAATGTTCTTTATTTATTTATGTAACATATACAATTTATTTATGACCAGTGTAAGAATTTAAATTGTTTCAAAAACACAATTAATATATAGCATAATCAATTGGCATACATCCCAGGTACTAATCACAAAATTCCTTTCATTAGGTACTTAAAAAATATTTTCTATAAATTCGGGCTTGTTACTCGTTCGTTTTATTCAGCCTTTTTTCATTTCGTTCATTTTCCCAGATCTGAGCCCATATGGTGGACTATGCCATGAACCCTTAATTTTTTAGGCTAGATTTTCATGTATATTGAGTATGTAAATACCACATCAACAATAATTTACAAATCTACGTGTCTTTTCCTTAGCCGGTCGAAGGTGTCTGGATCTGTAGCATCTGTTCAATTTTCCTGCTTCACTGTTTTTTGTTGGGTAGATCGAAAATAGGTAATGTAGCCAGAAATATTGTTCCTGTATAGTTCTCATTAGGCTAAGAGGTTGCTTTAGTAAAAGTGGTTGGTTTTTAACATGTTTTTTTTGGTAGGTTTTTACTTTATTTTTAACCACCAGTCGTGGTGTTTTTAGGGTTCCGTACCTCAAAAGGAAAATAACTGAACCCTTATAGGATCTGCCTCCCCTTTATAGTCCGTCTGTCTGTATGTCAAAACCCTTTTTCTCAGGAACCCGTGGAGGTATCAAGCTGAAATTCATACTCGCACTTGTCCGGTTTTATTTTGGATTTTTCTATTGTATTGAAACAAAAACCGCTTAGCATCGGTATTATATAAAAAGTAAACATCTTCCGGAAGGATTTATGTATAATATACCTATTACCCAGGTGAAGTCAGAGTGGGTCGCTAGTTTAAGCAGACAAACATACAAAAGTAAAATTAACACGATTCATGCATCAGTCTCTTTTTCAAAAACATTTCCACTTCCGACAATAAATAATTTATAAAATACCGTTTCGAATCGTTTTAAGTTCGACATTGTGCGGGAAAAGTTTTATTTGCCAATTTTATTTATTTTTCTACTTATGGACATCAATTCGGCGGTTACCAGGGAAGTTTCCCTTGTTTATTTTGGCCTCGGGAGAGTTCAGTGGCTATTTTGGCGGTACGAGTATGATGTGTTCATGAAAATAATGTAAAAAGTATTTGTTATTTGGTCCCTCAGGGACTTTAATTTGGGGTTTTATTTGTTTGACAGATAATTTTTATACTCTCTTTGTTGGTCAGAGAAATACATAAAATTTACTCTGAACAAAAATATTTATTAACAAACTCAATTTACTGTCTTAGACCAAGAAAAAAAGAAAGAGTACCGCGAACAAGCAAAATAAAGCTAAAATAAAATCTATGTGTCAATGCGTTCATTGTGGTGTTCTTAAGTATGAAAGCATGCGCTGTGGAAAGGGTTTACTTTGAACACAGTTTTTAAAAGGTTCACTTTAAATAATTCACCGTACTGTCTTTCTTTTTCTTGGTCTGAGATTATAGTTTACTTGTTTGCCATTCATATTATAATCTATTAATGTAATAACAGGAATTAAAATGCTATATCTTTTATCATCTGTATTTTGTACACAGTAAGTAGGTACTAGAATGTAATCCGCTTCAAAAACTTTTGTAGGATATTTTGAAGATTATATATTCCTTAAACATTTTGGAATATAATACTTAAATAATTCAACCCTTAAAACATAATCCGTGTCGTTTCTTGGAACGCTTTCCTTAGAGGCCACCGGTAATATTTTAAAATATCAGACAAAGCCTCTCAGATTTACGATGGGATTTTGTAAATTGGAAAGTTCGGGAAGACATATCGCATCCGTGTCCAAATTAATGTTGATGCCGTCACATTTTTACAAGGATTTAATGTTTCGAAGATTAACGTGAAATATCGATTTAATAAACTATAATGTTCAATGATATAACTAACAGGCCCGTAAAGTTGGTGGTGGTCTATCATGCCTATCACCATCATCAGCATGTCAGCCAATAGACGTTCACTACTGGACAAAGGCCACCCCCAAGGATCTCCACGATAGCCAGTCTTGCGCTACTTTTATGTTTATACCTAATTAGTTATTAATTACTATGAATAATTCATATTTTCAAGTATATCACTCGATCAGTAACAGATAAAAATACAACTTAATTATATTAAACTGGTAGATTAGATAACTACTCTTTTCCATCGTACTTACGTTTATAGTAGAAACAAAAATAAAACCAATTGACAAAAAAAATATTTATCAAAAACAGTCGGCATTATTTAAAAAAACACATCGCAAGCCCCGATATAACTTTGCCGCGGATAGTGGACGTCTCACATAATTTAATAAAAGAGACACAATAGTGAAAATGTGAACACCGTGGATTTAGGACATTTACAGATGATCCTTTTTAAAATTTCTTGGGTGAAAAGTGATAAAAATTGCTTAGAAATATGATTTTGCAATATCATGAGAGTAATCTGTGACTTTATGTGTCTCGCACGATTTGTTAGCATTAATCCATGGGTCACTCTGCCTAGGACATTCCTCCAACAAACTACACGACGAAGTTTCTATACACCAACCACATTTGAACTCACTATTTAAAGCCTGACAATCCAAGCAATTTTGGGCCAATAGTCTACACTTGTACACTACAATAAGTATCATATTCGAGTAAGGCTCCGCACCACCCCATAATAGTCTCAAATAACCAATGGCGACGCTACTTTCCGAAATTCTTAAAATTACCGTATCGCTGTAAAATACCCCGTTGTCTATCAAGCCTTTGAACCTCGAAATTCTTCGCTGGAGCTGAACTTCACACATCAATATGCGTTCATAAAGTGTCAAATCGTCTATCATCAACTCAAGTTTGAAGTATGTTCTGATCCCAGCTGGCACTAATATTGGTGCGCTGGGCACGATATGCGTGCAAAATCTCTGATAGTTATTTTTATTCCTAATATTATCTAGGAATAATCTTTTGGGGCATTGCAAACTTGGGTTGTGCGTGCAACCAGTATTGTGGCACCATTCGCAGTATAAAGGACCTCTTTTGCAGGCGTTGCAGCTCCTCAAGGAGCTACAGTAGCTTTTTAGTGATTGTTTTTCGGAAACATCGTTTAATTGTGCAGTATATAGTAAAAGATGGAGAAAAATCCATTTCATAATGTAGATTTGTACGTAGTTTTTGTTTGATGGGTACATTATTCACTGGTTTCCAATATAGATTTTCCTGAAATGTGAAAATAATATGATTAATTTTATCGCAGTGTTCTCATTACGAACAAAATTATAATTCAGAACATTTTTAATTTCATGTGTTTTAAAATGTAAAATGGGAAAACAAGATCACTCAAGAATGGGAGTAAATCTACAAGGGGTTTATAACGGCCGCTTGAGCAATATTATGCAATTAATCAGTTCAATGACACCATATTTTTGTATTTCAGATGAATTTAATACCGGGCAGTGGGTTAAAATTTACTTGCAAGATTCGAACTAAACAAATACTATCAAGGTGAAGATAAATAAAAGCTTGTAATTATATAAAGTACCTACTTACGAGTTCTGATGTTGAAAGTGCAGTTCTTTAAGTAGGTAGCTATATCTCCAAAGGTCTTGATTGAACTGACATAAAGATCCGATCACGTTGTTTTTAATTGTTTTCCCATTGTTCGAATATTTACAAACACATTACTAAAAGTTATAATAACGATGACTGAAAGATGACGTAAGCCGATCTGATAAAAAAACGACTAACTGCAGGTTATGGCGATGATAGCTCAGTGTAGTAACGTTGAATGCCGAGACAAAGGTTACGGGTTCAAATCCTACAATGAGCTTGAGCTTTCGGTGAAGGAAAGCACCGTGCGTGAGGAAACCATAGTACCTACTGTGTTAATAATTGTTAGGTATTTGTTTTTTTTGCTAGGGCTACATATTTATCAGTAAGCTTTATTACTCGAACAGAAACTGTCTTTTTAATTTGTAAGAATCTTCATATTCAAAGGTAACGATTTAATTTGTGCTTAAAATGTTAAAAGTTTTGACATACAATTTTTCTTTATCACAAGCAGGCAGGCGGTCCACCTGATAAGTTACCGTCGCCTACCGCCATTTGCAATACCAGAGGTATAGCCAATGTGTTGCCGACTTGTTACAATGCCGAGAAGGCAACTGACTCTCAAGCGCAATCGCCGGAATACATTGGCTTAAATGTAAAATAAAGGCTCATCTTTTTCGGTTTCAATAAAACTTTATTGTTATACTCTAAGAATTAATCAAATAATTTATAACATTATGATTGAAGAACAGCGTGAGTTGTGTGATTATAATGGATAATTTAGTTCAACATGCATAAATTATTTTATTATCATCTAAATCACAATCCTGTTTACTTATGATCCAGTGTCTGGGTCTGTGACATTTTTCCCTTGTAACACAACTTCTGGTTTCAAAACACCAACCGCAGCCATATTCTTTAGGAATTAATTTACATATTTCACATTCTGTCGCAAAAGACTCGCACCTGAATATCTTTATAGGTAGCTCGTTTGAGTAAGGCTCAGCTCCTCCCCATATCAAACTGATCGTACCAGTTTTAATATGATCATTCTCAGTTAGATCCAATGTAACTGGATAACAATAAACAATATCTTTCATTATCATTCCTTTCGAATGAGTAAGCTTTCCTTTCAACTTAATCTGGCATATTATCTCTTTGTTATATAATTCAGGATCAGGAATAATTATATCAAGGTTGATATTACGTCGAATGCCTGATGGTACTAATATTTCTCCTAAATGTTTTATATATGGACATTTAGTATCTTCACTTCCAATATATGCAGCTTCAGGGCAAAATTGTTGAGCGTTTTCTGTGCATCCAAAGTCATGGCACCAGTGACATTGCTTTGTTTTACTTCTTGTACATTCTGAGCAGGTTTTCATTGTTTCACAAAAAAAGTTACGAGAAATTTCTTTTAACTCTTTTGTTTTGACAAGTACATCAGAGGCAATGAATTTTAGGACTGAGCTTATGGCATGTTTGTCCTCTTTTTTTAACTGAGCTTCTTCCTTAACTCCAAAACTTTCAGCAAGTTTTTGTGTTTCATTCGTGGTTAAATTTCCAAGACTGCTATCGAAAGCAAATAGAAACACTAATATAACTTTTAGAGACATCATCACGTCGTCCGTTCACTCACTAATTTCTGAAATAAATAGTGATCACGGCAATGATTTCTCTTTATAAAGCCATGGCTTGTTTGATAGAAATAAAAAGAAATATAAAACAACCTTTACGAATGATTGTAAATTTCCTTGGAAATATACAAAAACATATCCTATTATTGTAACTGTTTTCATGTGAATACAATAGAAGAAAATACAAAATATTTTATTTCTACGGAATCGTCGACGGAATTAATTTTTTACTGTAAATAGGCCTATGTTTGACCAAGACCAAGACCAAGCAGCTATCCGATACACCTATAGGTGCTTGGCGTCAAATTTTCAACTTGAGGGTGATAGCCAGCTAGACGGGCACCTACCACTAGCCACCCAGCTATGGTTTTTTCACTCTGTTTTCGTCATCATCATGTTCGTAATTTTTCAAAAACTCATGCTCAGAATTAAAATCTATGATCTTTGACAAGACGTTCGAAGTCAATACTACTAATCTATCATATGTCAAAATATCCGAATTGCTGCTACATGTGTTTTCATTAAAACTTATGAAAACAATGTACCTATTGAACTAACTGTTAAATAACACTGTCTCCGTTTTATTTCGATAGAAAGTGACTTCCCGACAGCGCAGCGTGGCGTTAAGATGAAGTTATAGTTGACTGCGAAACTTGTAAACACAGAAGCGGATTTGGTGCCATCTTGCACGGAGACTTGTAATGAAAAAGTTTTGAATCGCTAGGAGCTCTCGAGAGTTGTTAATCTGTTACGTTCATGTTTACTTCGAAGACAATTTCGAGTAGATTTGTAGGGTACACTTTGATAAAGTACGTAACGTAATGTGGTTTAGTGATTTATGCACCTTTCCATAAAAATGTGCAAATTCTAATTACTGGGTATCTGGAAATTAATCATTGAGTTATGTCAGATATAACTCAATGATTAATTCTAGCTTTTTGGAAAAAGATAACATCACGAAGATGCCTTGCATGCTCGAGAAGACTATGGGTGGAGATTCTGTTTTGAAGCATACTGTTAGGTTTTTGGTCCATTTATTTGCATTCTCACTTCTTTTATTCGAGGAAAGGTAATGTTTGCTGCTGTGTAATTTTGATTGTTCATCTAGTATATAGATTCTTTGCACATAGATTTGTTATCATGGCAGTTTTGAACATTTTTAAATCGGCAAGAACTGCCTTGGTGTTCCTATAGAGCATGTTGCTGTTGGTCAAGACCTCACTGAATGCCAAGAACTGGACTTGAAATGACGTACAATGAAATAAAAACTCACTGTCTTGTTTATTTAATTATAGTAGGATATTCAAATGTTCCACTTTCATTTTACCCAGCAGCGGTAGTTGGAGCCGCAGCAGCAGTCGTTTCGCCGTTATCCGTTTTATTTCCATTATCCGTTGTAGCTATATCAGTTGGTACAGTTAAAACTGTAGTTGCATCAGTTTGAGGACCATAATCTGACGTCATTTTATTTTCGCATCCAACGTATATGTTGACTGAAATTGGTAGGTCGTAAGGCGATGTTAGACGTAGGACAATGTATTTCTTTTGAAGGCCTCCACGTATTATTTGAACTCGAGGTCCCCGACCTACGCCTAAACGGTCGACTACTCTCAAATACGTGATCTGAAATAGATAAAAAAATTATAGATTAGTAGTGATGTTAAATACTGTAGTCAGAATTATATCAGCTTTACTGGCAATGCCCTCATGTTTAAAATCTATCGCTAAGCACATATTAGTTTGTTTTCTGGCAACTGCAAATGGAACCTGGATCTTTTATTCGGTTCTCTTCAAGGTTTTGTGTGCTCACTAGACTTGGCCACATCATCACTTAAATTTGTATCTTACTAAGTAGGTAATTGTGAAATTAATGCGTCAAAAATGGATCCACCCAGTAATCTTAGTTCCCTACACCCTGTTTCATACAGAAGGATACTGTTACTGCAAACACTTTCCCCTTGTGTCACACTGGAGTGCCATATTTTAATTTTTGAGGAATTTTATACTCTGTAATTAAGCGCAAAAGAACTATAATAACAGAGATATAAGAGAGCTCACCGGACATTTAAATAGCCTCCCATATTTTGCATATGTGAACCTATATGGCGTCTTTTCTTTATAGAGGCGATCTTGAGCCACCAAGATGTCGTTTTTCTTAAACATACCGACGTAAAAATTTCTACAATCGACAAAATATATGAAAAATACCAAAAATAATATACATGTGTTCATTTTGGTGATTATTTCGCAACAATGCGGTATCATAATTTTAATAGAATAATAATTACTTAGTATTTTATTACAAGGTGTTTATTATTTTTCATAGCCATAAAATATTATTTAATAGCTATGTATGCGTAAGTTCGTAAAAAAGGCATGACGTATATATACGAGCCTAAATTGTGATAAATGGGGGGAAGATGATGAAGGATTCTGGGTATTATGTCACCTTTCTATGATATTTTATCAATGTGGTGGACAATAATACAGGATGATTTTGGTTAGATATATTAAGCCGATTAAGATAAATACTGAAACTAAATAATAAAATATAATTTCATTATTTTGTGTAGCATCATTTTACTTACTGTAATGTTGTCTTACATTATTAACTAATTAATAATGTAAGATAAGATATGTCAATCTGTCAGCAGGCTCGCCGTAACCGAAAGGATTTGACGACATGCTGGATAGACTACAAGAAGGCCTACGACTCTGTGCCACATACATGGCTCATGAGGGTGCTGGAGTTATATAAGGTAGATACAACCCTACGCACCTTCCTAGCGTCATGTATGAGGCAATGGAAAACGGTTCTTCTCTGTCCAGGATCTCGACAGACCCTTGGGAACGGCGATCCAATAAGGATAGAGCGGGGTATCTTCCAGGGTGATAGTCTGAGCCCGTTGTGGTTTTGTCTGGCCCTGAACCCTCTAAGTACTCTCTTGGAGGGAACAGGGTTGGGCTTTCGGTTGCGAAGAGGAGGTCAGGTTATATCCCACCTGCTCTACATGGATGACCTCAAACTGTTTGCCCCCACTGAATCTCAACTGACAGGCTTACTGAAGGTCACTGAAACCTTCAGTAATTCTATCAGGATGGAGTTTGGTTTGGACAAATGTGCGGTCATGTATGTAAAGCGGGGGAGGATGGTGGAGTCTGGGGGCACCCAGCTGTCAGATTCCACCCAACTGAGATCACTCACCGAAACCGAGACCTACAAATACTTGGGTATGTCACAGGCACTTGGCATCAATGAGATTGACATGAAACAGTCGTTGAGGGAACGTTTCTTGGGGCGTCTGAAAAAAGTACTGAAAAGTCTTTTGTCAGGCGGAAACAAGGTACGTGCCTTCAACGGTTGGGTTATGCCGGTCTTGATGTACTCCTTTGGCATACTCAAGTGGACTCAGACTGAATTGGACACCCTGGATAGAAAAGTCCGTACATTGCTCACTGCTTACCGTATGCATCACCCAAGATCTTCGGTAATGAGGTTATATATCCCGCGGAAATGTGGTGGTCGAGGCTTTTTAAATGCTAAAACCCTACATAACCGCGAGGTGTATAACCTCAGGGAGTATTTTCTCCACGCTGTCGGGGGGATGCTTGCGGCTGTTGTGGCAGTGGACAATGGGCTGACGCCTCTATCTTTAGCTAGAGAGAACTGGCGCAGGCCTGTAGTGCTCACTATAGATGATCGCAGGAAGGTATGGCAGGGCAAGGAGCTACATGGAAGGTACTATCGGGCCCTTCATGGCCCCGATGTGGACCTAACAGCCTCCGTGGCCTGGCTGCAATTCGGTGACCTCTTTGGGGAAACCGAAGGTTTTGTCTGTGCAATTATGGACGAGGTTGTGATGACGAACAACTACCGGAGATTTATCCTGCGGGATGGCACCATCGACATCTGTCGGGCATGTCATCGCCCTGGTGAATCCCTCAGGCATATCATCTCTGGTTGTTCGCGTCTCGCAAACGGTGAATACTTGCATAGGCACAACCAAGTAGCCAGGATAATACACCAGCAACTTGCCCTGAAATATCGCCTAGTGACGTCTGAGGTGCCGTACTACAGGTATGTGCCAGAACCGGTTCTCGAAGATGGCCATATCACTCTATACTGGGATCGATCTATCATCACTGACAGGACTATTGTCGCCAATAGACCTGACATTGTATTGATAGATCGCCAAGAGCGCCGTGCAATGATTGTCGATGTTGCTGTCCCCCATGACGAGAACCTCGTGAAGTCGGAGAAAGATAAAGAAAGCAAATATCTTGATCTGGCACACGAGGTTGTTGACATGTGGGATATTGACATGGCAACCATTGTACCAATAATCGTATCAGCCCATGGCCTTATGGCCAAGAGCCTCGACAAACACCTCAAGAGGCTCGCATTAGGTAGCTGGCTCAAGGGCCTAATTCAGAAGGCAGTGCTCCTGGAGACGGCACGCATAGTGAGGAAGTTCCTCTGTCTGGAGCCTTAACCATCGGTATCTAGGACCCTGTTCCCGATGCCGGTTGGATTCTGTTTTTTATATTTTTAAATGTATTTTTTATAGATTATATTTAAAAATGTAATTTATAAGATATATATTTAATAAATGAATTATAATAACTTTAATAGTAAAGAAAAAAAGAAAAGGATAGAGAGTATAAATATATATTATTATTTTCCGTGAGTTACTTGACGGGATATTTATTTAATAAAAACCGACTTGAGTCGTGAAAACAACATAAATTCAAATATTAATTTATTACTAAAGAATCATGTAAATATTGTTTATCTACTCTCATATCGTAATGTTCTTATTATGAAATCAAAATCAGTACTTTAATGACCCACTTTAGGCACACCCGTGTATAATGATTCATTATAGTACAGTTGTGTTCCCAAGATAATGCTATAAAATATTTTTTTTTCTATTAAAGTACACTTTGGACCTATCAATAGTATAATCAATCAGTATCAATTCAATTTGACGATGACAATGTGACAAATTTGTTAACTTGAAATTTAGAGGTAAGAATTTTTGGGAGTTGGCAACACGGATTTGATTAGGTATATGATTATTGTGTCTGTTTATTTTATTGTTTTTGCCTACATATATCATTTTGACCAAAAATGTCACAAAAATAGCATTTTTTTTTTGTGAGTTTAATAACCCCTATTATGCAACAGTATCATAAACTACTATAATAATTGTCCAGTATTTATTACTAAGGTGCAACATATTTATATTGATGTTTTCAAAACAAACATAAATTAGATATAGCTAGAAGAAATTAATGAGCGGCTATTATAGTAGGTACCTACCTAAACTGGGTCATAGGTTTTTTTCCTCCCTTTAATAAGTTGAAAATTTCAATATTTTCCTGAAACGTGTCACTTCACGCCAAAGAAAACGATGCAAACATATTGGAAAATTTTATTAAGTCGAGCACAAAATCGCACGTGTGCGCGGCAAAATGATAAATTTGACATGTTTCTTGTTTGTTTATCCCTAGGCTATTTCTATGTACACATTTGGAAGAAATATCTATTGTTTAGATATCTATTTATTCTGGTCTATTGGGTATTTACAGGTTATTATTACTGCTATTGGTGAAAGCATGGGTGAGTTGAGTAAAGAGCGTAAGATCCTGGAAAGCTGACATATTTTGTAGTTTAAGTATAGATTTTTAAGACAGTAGGCTGACATGGAGTAAGACAGTCAAATGGCAAGTGGTGTAACAAAATGACGCTGCAAAAATAATTTTGAGAATATCCTACTTCCTACTTATATTACAAATGCGACAGTTTGTGAGTAGGATGTATGGATGGGTGGAGGATGTTTGCTACTCTTTCACGCAAAAACTACTAAACGGATTTGGATGAAATTTGGAACACAGATAGTTTATAACCTATATTAACACATAGGATACATATTATCCCGGGAAAACATAAGATCCCTAGGGAACGCGGGTGAAACTGCGGGGCGGAATCTAATTCATAAATAATGATAGCATTGACACAAAATAAAAAAACACACCAACTAAAAATATCCACATTTTCTTGCTTATTAAAAAGATTACACTTTTTCTATCAATGAAAACGCCTATACAGGGTGTATTTCGGACATCCGAACATGCCCTCCGCTCGATATCGGTACATGATTGATTGAACTATAGAACTAGTGTGTTCATCAATCAATCAGATATCGTTGACTGGAGTGATTGAAGACTGCCCTGACACCAGATTAATTTATATCTTAGCGTTGTTAGTTGCTTTTAGGCGTCAATTATTTATGGCTCCACCAATGGTGAGATTAAATAGGTCTTTTGATTTGTTTTTTATGACTTTAATGTAATATTCTGGGACATTCTTCACACGGCTATTTGATCCCAAACTAAGCACAGCTATGAAAATCAGGTAACTGAAATATTTCAGTACTTTTATTTCTATAAATAATTACTTTAGATAATTACACAGGATAAACCTTGTAGAATAAACAGACATATTTATGCACAGATTCCTATATATATGTTGGTCCTGGATGGGAATCGTACCTACGATCTGCTACGTGTAAGATGAGGATGCTCTTCGAGAATAACTCCGTCCCTAAACTGAAGGGGACAATCGAGGGGTACTCTTAGTTTAGTAAAAAAGACGTTTATATTTTATTTAAAAAAACTTTTTTCGTCGTAAGAAAACGATTAATTCCCTTTCTATTGGATTTCAGACTGTATAATATTTTCATGTTATTTGGATGGACCAAAAAAGAGAAAAAATCTTTTTAATTTTCATCAGCATTTTTTTCTTATGTTGCTAAGGAAAATTACAAATAAAAAATACTATTCATCGTCAGTTGTTCGAGTCGCATTTGGCCAATTTTTTTATACAATTTAAGTACCTATTATAAAAAGTATTTTATAGCAGTTTTTGATTTTCACTAAGCTTTAAATTTTTACAATATTGTGAAACTGTCGAACCAAGCTGAAATATAATGTTTGCCTTTGGCTTCTGAGCGCCTTGTGAAGCTTTGCCTCTGGTCGTTGTAGGTAGTCTGAGACTTATTCGTTCCGGCCCGAGGATTTAACTTTTTAAGCAGATGACGACGGCTACTACATATAAATAATAATAATAATAGTTTATTACCAGAAAAATACAAACATAACAATATGCCTTCTTAAGGGTACACACGTAAGAAACATACAATATAAATGACAAGAGAAATTACTTCCTAAAAAAGGGTAGAACCCTGTAGCTTAGGATAAGTAGTGCTCTTCCCAAAAACAAACTGACACTTACAATTATAAGTTAAGGCAGCCTTAATAAATACATGCGCTTTGATGTAGATTCCATACAAGAGCCAGAAAAAACAATATTATGCAAAACAACATACCCAAAATACTAGCTTTACTTTAATAGATAAATGGTTTGATAGACAGATAGATAAATATATAAATTTATTAGTAAAATAATAAAACAAATGTTACAAAGAGTTTCACGCGCGTTTCCAAGGAATTTTATGTATTTCCGGGATAAATAATATACTATTATGTTTTTACTGGAGTATGACCTATCAATATGCCAAGTTTTATACAAATTGAGTCACAAATATTCATTTAAATAATCATCCAAATATTCACATAAATAAAATTAGTGAAATGAGATTAAATAGATTTAATACAAGATTTTACATAAAATAATTACGTTACATAAAACCAGAACACACTTTGTTAATAATTCACTAAATTAAAATCCACAAAAACGTACGGTTCCTATGAAAGAAATACGTACCAATTTATTTGCATTTAAATATATGGACCAGTAGGTAGGTATCAGAGGAAATTAAAAGAAAACAATGTAGCCCCGACGGCTGTTTATTTTCAGTCCTTTTCATGTAATGAAGCTTTGATTAAAACAAACTAATATTTTAGGCTGATTTTTATCTTTGTTTTATGATTATAATTTATGAATGTAACTCGTGGTTGATAATAAATTAAATTGCGTAAATAAGCAAGCAGTAAGCAATTACAGTAGCAGAACGAAATATATATGTCACCGGAAAAGTATGAAACATATGAATTGTACACAATTCCTGTGTATTTCTCCTAGGAAATTTTATTTCAATAATGATACTAGGAAATATATAAATTCTATTGCAAAAAATAGGTTAAGGTTATTTTTTTTATTTTGCTTAAATTTGAAAGTATTCGCACAAAAATAAATTTCACTTACAACCCCCCAAATACCGCTATCCTTACAAATATCCCGAATGTAATACTCCGATAGATATTTAGGAAATGTATGGATTTCCTAAGAAATGTATACAATGACGGATTAGATACTTTTCCGTTAACATATACACTAATCTATAGGTAAGTTTGAATATAGGAGGTAATCGGAACGAAGGTCGATCCTGAAAATTCTTCCGTTAATAGTAAACACTATTCCCGAGTGCCATAGGCTATTTTACATCATAGGATCGCAGGTGAAATCCCTAGAAATTGCTAGTCCAACATAAAACTCATTAATAATAGGTCATTGGGCATTTTTGACCCGGTAAGCTCGTAGTTGGCATCCTTTATTGAAATGTTATTTTTTTAAGGTTTAGGGTTAACATTTGACATCTATTTATTTTAATCCAAATGTAGGTATGAGGAAAAAATGTTATGTGGTTCAACGCAAAACGTATATTTTTCCATTATTTTATTTATTAGGGACAACAAACAATTATACTTAAAAAATAAACAGTCTTATTTCTATAAGTATAATCAGCCCCGTTGTCCACGTATTGGGATTATCGTTTTTCAATAATTACTACTAACTGTGATACGCTTCCTGGAGCTCGTAAGGCTTAATATACATTGCAGTACAGAGTTTAGAGGCCCTTTCTTTCGCATATCCAATTACCGATTTCAATGTTTTGCTAAAAAAAGCCATAATTTTGAGGAATGCGACTCATCTCATAAGGAATTATTCATGGTCTTAAACATACTCCGACTAGTTACGTTAGTGGTCGCTGGTGGGACACAGGTCCGAACAAAATGCCCGTTTACCTTTATTTATTTACGTACTCACATAAGTAAAAATAAATGACACAAAAGTACAAAGGGACTGTCGCGAAAGGCGATACTTGCGCGATTTATGAGTAGATAAAATTAAAAAAAATGATGAATATTAAGTTGATGAAGTTGGTAAGACTGATTTAGTTGGGGGGAAAAAGAAATAAAAAGAGATGGAGTTTTGAGAGTGGAAAAAAGAGTGAATTATACCCAATAGAAAATCTTGGGTGAGTTACAACCATGATTGTTATTATTTAGAGACATAATGTGCTGATAGTAAAGCTGGTGGACTGGGAATGGCTAGAGAAGGGGAGGTTTCGAAGCCATCCTTTGGGACAAATAGAGGTCCTATAAATAATCTATCATCACTATACAATACAGTGATGATACTAAGAGATAACAAGTTGTAAATAATAAGTAAAAGTAAAAGATTGTAAGTATTAAAACTTATATTCGATTAATATTTATTGTAAAGAAATATTCAGACAGAAGGAATTTCTTCCTTCATTATGCGAAGCAGTAAGTACATAGTTTCTACCCGGCACCATATTTAATTCGCGTTCAAGTGAACTTGGCGACAGGGACAAAATGAGACATAGTTTCATGGTTTATGTCACTCGTGTGTTTCATCGAAATAATTTATCGATTTCCATAAAGACTGAAATGTTAGCAGTTACATATTGTAGAGCCTGTAATTTTGTCTAGATGTCCTTATTTCGTGACTATTAATACTCGTAGGTACGTAATTTCAAATACAGGTTGGTGCTATTTTCATACGCTAAAACGGCAGGTTTATTTGTTTTTGACGATGTGTGTATAAACGCTTATTATTTTCCAGGCGACTAATAACTTAAAGGGCAACTAATTGTTTGCGACTAATAAAATAACTAGGCAGCGATTAATTGTTTCGGCGACAATATTTAAATATTATAATTATAAATAGTTATTCAGTATTTATATTTAAAAATAAGTGGATACAAAATGTACTACATATATCGAAATCCTATTAATTTCAATTTTTTTTTTACAGAAATAATATAATGTGGCTTGGAAACTTCAAAAAATTGTTGCTTTGATTTCCTGAACTCAAAAAGGACAGCCTGTATAACATCTAATTCTATATGTATGAGTAGGTATTAACCCACCGTCACGTCGCTCGACGAATCTCCTAAACTATTGTTAACGCCCTCAAATCCGGCTTCCACTAATGTGTTTATTTATAAACGATTTCCTTCCACCCTTCACATGAAAACATACAGACAAGAATTTTAATAATAGACTCTGCGGTTTTAGCATTTAATTTAGTAGTAAGGATGTTATATTATACATTGTATTTTTTCATACAAAAACAGATAACTGGGTTAATTTCGCCACATTTGCAGCTTCATAGATGTTTCATATCTGAAGTGAATTCGTATTATGAATATTTGAAATTCTTTGACCTGTCACAATAATGCCTAATTTTAGGCGAGGCGAGCAATTAATCTTTCTGCGAATCCGTCAGTTATAATTTAGCAAGTTGGGTACAACATATCCTAATTGATATAGAATTATAAACTAGTTATTTAATTTACGAAATAAAAGTAAAACAGCAAAAATAAAAATTATCAAAAAATAGGTCTTCCTAACAGGTAGGTAGTAGAAAAAAAAACTTTCGTGAAAAGTCCTTGCTGGAACGGTTGATTTAATCCTACGTGTGTTTTAATTCCTACACTTTGATGGTGGCCAGGGGATGTGTGGATGATCATAAAGTAATGGGAAATGGCTAATGCTACGTGAGGGTGCATTTTTGTATGCACTTGTGTTATTGCTTCGGATTATAAATGATATGAAAGGTTTTTCATGAATATTGAAGGGTATTTATCACTCTATTTTTCAATGTTAAGTATAGGTATTCCTGTTTGCCTTTATAAAACATTTTTAAAGAAGAATGATCTATTCGCGAACAAATTAAGTACTTATAAAAATAAAATCTAATATCTTTAAACGAGCAATTCTTGTATATATAGGTATATATATATAATCTGAATCTCGGAAACGGCTCCAACGATTTTCATGAAATTTAGTATGCAGTGGGTTTCGGGGGAGATAAATCGATCTAGTTAGTTTTGATTTTTAGAAAACGTTGGTTTTAAAAAAAAACAACAAACTCGGTCAACCAGGTATAGTATGACACAACTTAGATGAAGCTTCGGCAATATTCGTAAAATCGATCGTTCCCAAAAAGAGTGCGCCTACAACATTACTCATGTGTTAAAAAATGATCGGAGAAAATGATCTTGTTGAACGTTGAATGGCGCGATAATGAATGATTTTTATTAGTTGTGTAAATCGGAAGTGAAGTGTACGAAAACGATGTGCCGATGCTACATCTAAGTTGTGTTATACTGTACTTAACATTTTAAGAGTAGAATGAAACATCAGAAAGCTTATAGATAGTAATAGTATAAATTGGGTCTATTCGCGCACAAATTACGTACTTATAATAGTAAAAGTAGTGATGTCGAAGGTCGCGGGTTCGAATCCTACAATGAGCTTGAGCTTTCAGTGAAGGAAAACATCACGAGGAAACCATAGCTCGGTGGTAGGGTACTCTGTATTATCCGACTAGTTGGCTAACACCAAGTTGAAGATCTGTCGCCAAGCATCTACAGGTGTGTTCCGATAGCTGCACTTAAGAGCCAGTTCCTTTCTAGGCTTTGTGTGCTTACCACCATCGGCCACATCATCACAGACGACGGTGAGATTATTGTCAAAAATTGTAAAAAAAACAGACATGTTGCATGCACACAAATTTGTCTTGGATGGGAATTGAAACCACGACCTGCGTGTGATAACTTTTACAAATTACATTTAAAAAAATCTGATCTGACACATATCCATAGATTTAAGTGACTAATCTTTCAAAACTAGAAATTCAATATGAAAACAAGATGTACTTGCATTGCAATACAGGCCAATGCCGAATCTCACCTTGAACAAACAATGATGGGATTTGATCAAATATTTGCTCAGGCCGATCGTACAGGGAGCATGCAAATGTATGAATATATGAGCAACGTTTATTGTCATAGGATTTATCAGAATAATAGTGTTGTCTGAGTGGAATTACCTACATAAATAGTACGGTTATGAAAAGCAAATTTTTTCGTAGGATCTCTTTTACAATTGACAAGCCAGTTGGCGCAGTTGGTTAAGACACCACCTATCACGCCGCTGGTCATGGGTTCGATTGCCATTCAGGACAAACATTTGTGTGCATGAACATGTCTGTTTGTCCTGTGTCTTGGTGTAATTAACTATATAAGTATGTAATTACAAAAAAAAGTAGTAGTATTGGTTATTTGGTTTCCATAGTAAAAACTCTGCTTAGTTTGGGATCAGATAACCGTGTTAAAAAAAATACATCATAATAGTTTAGGGTACCTTTTAAGGAAGGTGGCGGCATTGCAGCTTCAGATCTCAATTGAATAAAATAAAAAACGGAACAAGTGCGCGTCTGACTGCCCCATCGAGGGTTCCGTAAAGATCATTTCCTATGTTTGTTCCTTTAATACCATAGACTTCTTATAGGTTTGTAACCTATAGGTAAAGAAAAACTATTTTCTGTATTTTTTTTAATTTTGGGCCCTGTCGTTTCGGCTTACATTTTTAGCCTATTTTCCCATCATTCATTAATAGGTACTCTGCCACGGGGGATGAGTTAGGGGAGTTATTTGTTTATAATTAAGTTAATTTTATTTACATTTATAAGTAGTTTAGAATACTATCATAATTATATAAATAAATAATTATATCCAAATAAAAATATTTCAAATATTTAAAATAAATAAAAATTGGAAAAAATGATCACGCAGAGTTTGTCAATATGCCATTATATTTTAAAATCATTTTTATGCCTTTGATCGATTCTAAGACTATTAATGTAGATAAGGGGAAAAATATGCATCAGTCTCAATTTAGTCAATTTCACATTGTTAATAAACGGGTATACACAGCTGTTACTTTTTACCCAAAAAGAAATAACCTAGATATAGGATAATACAATGAAATTTTCCAATTTCGGTTGTTTCCAAAACACCTGCGTCTCGTAACTATAGCAGCTTGGTCTTGCAAAATGAATTTTTGCCAGCAATTTCTATGCAGCTACCGAATCACCAAATCACCCTAAAAATTAAAAGTATTTTTTTAGGGGAGTGTTCCATATTATGGCAGGATAATAAAATTTATTGGATACTGTTGGGTTTCCTTGAAAAAATATTATTTTTAATTAAGGAAAATATTCCGTTGTTTCAATTTGTATATGAAATCTTTTTTCGTTAATATCTTTTATTTGATTTTTTTAATGGGATACGCACGAAATTGAATAAGGATATTGAATGAAGTATTTGGTACTTCATTTTATTGTTGTCAATGACTTAAAAATGTTTCAATGTTTTGAATAGAGTAATTTTATTGTTAAGTTTATTGTCGGTTCCATTCAGTAAATTCATCCTTCGGAACCGGTATTAGAGTCTAACTAACTACGAATATTTGCCTGCAAAGAAAGTTGAAAACATTTGATTATTGACAGTAACTAAAAAATATTTTGTTCTTTATTAGGTACTTCTCTAAAATAAAACAAGATCAATTTCATTTACAATTCTCTGTACCTACATGTATCAGTAACACAATCTTAAGCATATTATTCGAAATTGAATTCTATCTGAAACAAATTGAAGATCATTTTGATAATCCCAATGAAGGATAGCACTCCACAATAGAGCACTGTAAAGCCAATTTACAGTTGCTCATTCCAAAGCAATTTATATTAAACCATCTTCCTTCTGAAATTCATTCAAACGAGCTAAGAATTTCAAGAAAACTCTCAAGAATTCTAAGTGGCAATTTCATTCTTTTAAGTGTCAAATGATAGTTAATTATTTCTGTAGGACTTCTGTAGTTAAGAACTATTAAGTATTTAGTAATTTGAGACTCTATGTGTTGAAAAAAGAGGTTATTGTCTTTAGAATCGTTACGGAGACTATCAAGGCGATGATAGCTCAGTGATACCGTCCTCGACGGCGAGGACCGCCGCGACGTCCCACTCAGTCTCGTCCCGTTCAAGCGGCCCGAGCTGCTATTAGTAATTCGACCGCCCCCAATTAGTCGTAACTCGTACTAAGTCCTCCCCTTCCCCCGGTAACGCCCTGAGCCGAGGTTCGTACCCCACTCGGGGGTGCCCTCAGGCGTGGTTACCTAAATGTTACCCGGCTGAGAGCTCTCTGCGCTCGCCGATTGTCCGGTAAGGTTGGAGCAGCCATCAGAGGCTACCAACTTTAGTCCTTTCAAAAATAAAAAAAAAAAGCTCAGTGGTAGTCACGTTGAATGCCAAGACGAAGGTAGCGGATTCGAATCCTACAATGAGCTTGAGCTTTCGGTGAAGGAATATCGTGAGAAAACCATAGCATGGAGGAAGGTACTTCGTAGTAGGTACCTGAACGGCCGATATGTTATGAATAGGCAATCAATCAATGTAATAATTGACATTAGCTGTAAACAAGAGTACAAAAAATGACCATAAAATTAAAAAGGCTATAAAATTAAATGCGAAAAATAAAAACTACATTTTATGTGACAATTTCTTTGGTTTCGAAACGGAGTTTCATTTTTGCCACAAAAATAATCCTTCTGGATTCTTATGGAACGTCCAGGCGGTCGACGTAATGCCTATTAAATTGGTTGATAACAAAAATATATTTTTATTGTTTCAGTATTTCTTGAACTGTAGTATTTGCATTTGGGTTCCATAATATAAAAGGACCCTAAAAACTTATAAAGGTTGGCCATATTTTTATACTATGAAACTCAATGTCGAGGTGAAAAATGTCCTTTTCGAGTAAAAATAATATTAGCACTGTTATGCCGACAATTCACATGAGTATTCATGATTGTGTATTTAGCTAATACTTGATATTGCAATATGTTTGCCAAATATACCATCTTCAGCTGGTTATGGATTTCAAAACGCAAACATAAATAGCCATGAAGAGCCGGCATTACATAGAGATAACTACGATAACATGTAGAGTAGTTTATCTGTAACATTTATTTTACTATGTATAGGCCTGTGTTTGACCACAATCTCACCGTGGTCAGTGATGAAGTGGTCGATCGATGGTTGTAAACTGGCTCATAAGTGTAGCTGTCGGAAAACACCGGAAGGTGCTCGGCGACAGATTTTCAACACGTAAAATAACATTAAAATTATAAGAGTTTACCTTACAAATTGTAAATCTTAAAAGTTATGAACGCTGATAATATTTAATATTGTTAAAATAATTAATAAAACCTAAGAACTCCCAACATTCATATTATAATAATACATATTTTAGTAAAAAAATGATCCTATTTTCCGTCAAGGAAATGATCATTGGAATACGTTTACGTTCGTTATCCGTCGTTGTAACTGCTGACGACACATTCCACCTCATTTGCCACCAAAAGACCTCAAAATAAATCCCTTTTTGACATCCCTTTTTATTTTCCACGTCTACATAATAATAATCCCCTTCAATAGGAAGACAGGCTCTTTATTTTATCGGAGATTCACAATACTCAAACAGATTGTACATTAGGTACCTTTTTCAATATAAAAAAGGGTCTGATATCAAATAATTTGAACGTCTAGACTTGGGACAATCATGAAATTTGCACGTCAACATATTGTTTCGGTAAGAAGGCTGAAAGAAGACGTGTCGAAAACCAAAAGTAAGGAATCATCCCACGATATATTACCACAGAGAAGATAATGTATTATTAATACCATGATAAATACGATAGGCAGAGCTAAGTAGCAATAAACCTTGTACGAATTTAGGAAAACTTATTTTGTATTTTGTTCCGGCTAATATTCCGAACGGTTGGACTGATTTTGACGGGACTTTCACTGGCAAATAGCTTATGTTATAAAAATAATTAATTGGCAAACCCTCTGATATTGCAAATGGCGATAGGCGACGGTTTCCACTTACCATCAGGTGGACCGCCTGACTGTTAGTCAGCCTTCGGACATGAAAAAAAAAAACTTAATAACATATCGGGAACATGGGTGGTAGCTAGTATAGATCCTAAACAATCTACAATAACACCAGGCAGTCATATAACCCAGACGAAAATTTAAAATATCCACTATTATTTTCCCTAGATTCAAATTTAGGTATTAATTTGATGAAACTTTAGGTACCTAGTTTGCAAAGTGCATAAAGGAACCTTTGAGCTTGTCCCGGAAAAATTAATTTAACTTTGTTGTATAAAGATTCTTTTTCTCTTTCT
The DNA here is from genome assembly GCA_963555595.1 of Tethea ocularis. Taxonomy (NCBI): domain Eukaryota; kingdom Metazoa; phylum Arthropoda; class Insecta; order Lepidoptera; family Drepanidae; genus Tethea; species Tethea ocularis. The sequence goes on along the minus strand of OY741972.1, from coordinate 2,525,605 downwards.
AAATCTCCAACCTGGATTGTTCGTGAAGTCTTAAAAAAATGTTCTTTTTAATTACTTAGTGAAAAATATTTCTGTCCGGATAAGCTCTGAATTATTTACCTAGGTAGGGAAACTTTCAAGTTTTATGAGTAAATATTTCAGTTTATCTCCGAGATGAGTTTGATAAGTATTTTAGCGATCATTAGCCTAATAAGGATTCATCAATCAAAGTAGTCCGATTCGATTCAAAGTGAATTTAATCGCATCCTTTATTGGTCACTCGTAAATTATTATGGCATAGACAAATTAGACAACATTATAAATGTACTATCTGTTTTCAATAATATTTGCAAGATAGGTGACGTGACTAATATTAGTTTAGTTTGTAAACAACAAAATCAGCACCATTGTCAAGAAGAATAACTTCTCCACTGAAATAGGTCAATATTTTAATAATTTGTTGGCGGTACTGTACATCTAAAACAGGTGTGCTACAATTTTATACAACATGATCGACAGTTTAATTTAGTTGTCAGTTAGCAAGCCGGCTTTGTTGAGATTGAATGATGTATCGACGCTGACCGATAGTTTAGTTTAGTTTCTATTCTACTTTATTTTTCGACACGAAAATTCGTTTAGCGTTGGCATAAAATAGACTGGCCTCCATACGTAGTGTTAGTTAGTAAATTCTACGAAAAAAAAAAGTTTATGAGCTGAAATAAAGGCTGAAAATTGTTGAAGAAACAAACATTTTGGATAATGTATTGTATAATAATAGTCCAGTAGTAAAATTATAATTTGACTCCACATAGATACAACATTTATCAAAATGTTGTTCAAGATTTCTATCTGAAAAAAAAATATAAAATATCACACGTATAAAAAAAATGCTGTTGGAACTTTGCATTCTTTGATAAGATTAAATTGTTATAATTATTTATGTAACCTCTAAAATTCTAAATAATGTACTTTACGACTTGTGGTGTAGAAATATATTTTGAAAAATAATAATTTCCATTAACAATCGCAATTAAATGCTGCTGCTAAAACTACCTATATATTTAAGTACCAAGTATAATTAAAAATTTAAAAGCATTATTTTACTGCATTTATTCACACTATTATGGAAATAAGTTTGATAAACAACAAATTTTGAATTGCAATTTAAGAATAACGTTTTTTTTAAATAACGTGAGTTATATGGGAACTGTGGATGCACGTCAGCAAGATGAAGTTACAGTTTTTCATGATTGCGCTGGTGTGCGTTGCGTGCTACGTGTGCACGGCGCACGCGCTGCTGGCGCTGGCGTCGGACCAGAGTGCACAAGACTTTAACGACTTATTGGAAGACATGTATGATGCAGCCACTAGCGGAGTATCTTCCCTCACAAGCTCTGTATTCCTGATCGTCGCAGTACTTGTGGCCGTGTAGATGAGTGAGATATAAGGACGAAGGTTCCAAACCGGTAGTAGAGTAAAACTGTTGACATTCATAAATGCCATAATTAGGGCCTAAACTGAATGAATGAGTTTTGATTTTGATTGATCACATGAATCAACCGTTTGCCTAAATATTCATAACTACTTTCCGCCCTATGGTTTCTCACCCGCATTTCGACGGATACTATGTTTTCTCGAAATAAAAAGATTCTAGTGTATCTTATCTGTGCCAAGTTTCATCGTAACCCGTTCAGTAGGTAGTAATAAATATTTTCACATTTTATAATATAAGTTAAAATTTAAAGAAAAAAAAAATTAGGACAAGTTTTTATTTCAGACCATGATGCTTAATTATTTTATTGTCATCGGATCTTCACATTTTGCTTACCAACATGGTACACAGGTACAATTTTGGATAAAAGTAAGACTATTATTATATTTTCCAGAAAGAAAATGAAAAAATAAAAACTAGAAATTACGAGTAACATTAAGTCCAATTCTTATAGCTAAGAAGCCGATCTCTTCCTGACGACTTTTGGATGGAAAAGGAATTTAGGCACTAAAAAAAGATGTCCATAGCATAAAGCGGGTTTCAAAAAGTTACTATTTCCGCCCGGTAGGAATTAAAATTATTTATTCACTTGTCACGTTCTGCGTTTCCGGTATCATTATTAAGTTACAACAAGATGTTTAAATAATACCCTCGTATCACTCAAGTGTTACTAATTCACAGGTACTTGGCAAACTCACTGAAAATCACGATACCTTTCCTATGTGTTCGCGTCAAGTTTTTCGTTGGTTTAAGCTATAAAATTCTACGATCATTGTACTTTTTTTGATTCGGTATTTAGGCTGAATACTGATAGTGTGCATCGGGCTACGGCGAATATTCGTGTTAAAGCGATGAGTATGGCCGGGTAGATCGTTGCAACGCGTTTGAGCGAAGATAAGTATAGAGAAGCTACCTTAAGTAAAGGTCATGATCCATTTTGTTAATAATCACACATTTTTGTCATATGTTGGAACAATATATGGGGTACTATTTATTTTAAAAAAAGATTTTCACAAAAACGCTTTTGAAATTAATTGCGTATGCAAAATTTCAAAGAATTAGTAAATAAATAGGTACCAATTCTTTGAAATTCTGCATATGCATCCCTATGATACCAATGTACATATGCAGAGCTATGAAAACTAGATATCTGATATACTTCATGTAGATATTAAGGTATTCCATTCCCTTTGTACAAAATTCTTTCTTCCTCGCTTCTCTTACATCTTGTACCACATTAAGGACTGGCACAAACTTCAGAAGACTGAAGCTAATGCGACCTGACATGAACTTATATAACTTTCGGTGATGCCTTGTCTTTTATACATGGCTTCACACATTTTTCTTCTCTTAAAAGTTTTGATCATCTTATTATTAAAAGCATCAGTAGGTTAAGTAATTATTTGTTTTTTTTATTACTAGTATCGTGGGCCAACCGCACACGGCCTAAAACTAAGCAGAGCTTGTGCTATGGAAATCAAATGATATACTATATACATATATTACGATATAATATCAGACTCGGGACAAACATATATTATGTTCATCATGTCAGCCGAATGACGTCCACTGCTGAACAAAGGCCTCCCTCTAGGATCTCCACGATTGCCGGTCTTCCGTCCAGCGGTTTCCCGCGACCCGCAACCGTCAGCCGTTGGCCGCGAGGCTCGGAAGTGAACAAAATCGTGGCGTCGGTCCTCCTTATAGGGGGCTGCCCCTTCGAGAACCTTTTTGCCCCAGCGGTTGTCGGTTCTACGAACGATGTACCACATTGCTCACAACAGGTGTATTGTAGCTTAATCCTTGGTTCTCATTATTAATTAGGTTCTAATTGTTTACGTATATTTTATAAATCAGTTTTCGCGTGAACTAAAGAACAATAACCATATCAAATTCTCTTTGAAACTATAAAAGAGAACATCCAATTATATACCATCTTCTCTCATAACGACATAAGTGGCTAAATGGACGATAACAGACCTAGCTTTGTTCCTATACCCTTTGCAGACATGAAAGTTTTAATAACAACTTACCCAAGTGTTTAAAGTGAGGGCCACTTAATTATTTAAGCGTGATGACCCCCGGACGGTGCCTACGAATGTGGCTAACTTTAATTATCTCGATCTACCCTCAGTTTTAACGATTCCCTTGTGCGTAATTGCTTACGTAAGGGCTTGCTACTGAAATGTAGAGCGACTGAAAAAGGCAGTATTTTGTATTAAGCTGGGATTTAGGAAACAGTTTTTTAGTTAAATGAAAAGGTATGTTACCTGGTTCTAACCTATTTATTTTTAAAAGGTCTCTGGTGGTCCTAATTCTCGTGTTTTATATAATACTGGGAGATACTTGACGTTTTGGACCTTCCATGTAGGTACTCCATGTATATACCACGACCACTCTGATAAAAGTGCCCGCCTGAGAAGACTTTGAGATGGCATATTTTTTAAACCTATTTTGACTTTGATATACTGAATAAGTTTTAGTATGGGACCGTCTCTGAAATCGTGAAAAACATTATAATATACATACATTTGACAAAAACAGACAGAAATATTGCGGCATCCTGTCAAAAGTAACCTATTAAAATTTGCTTTGGTTTTTATGGTAAAAGGATAAATAGGTTATCGCAGATTAAGCAGGTGAAATGAGCTAAGATTGGTCCTCCGTTAATTAAATCCTGGATCAGTGCCTAAATACAATATAAATGATATTATCTTAAATTATTTACATCTGTAGCTCTTAGTGCTATTGAAGCTAAGGGGGACGTGTACACCACTATGAACTTAGGCTTTCGGTGACCTACTTTTAATATTGAATTTTGAAGCCTTGTTATGTAACAAATATTCTCATAGTGTAACACTTCTTGCTATTACGTATCTGTGGCAGAAACATCAGGCAATTCTACATGATTAATGTTAATGAGTGTCGTACGTTCATCAAGTTGCAGACAAGAAAAACATTCTGATGTGGTACAACCTACTGAAATACATTAATACAGTTCGCTTAATGAGAATCTAGTTACATTTTCGATTAAAGACCATGTATAGAAAGCATAGCGTTTTTTTAGCTACAAGAGCAGCTTGCCTAGGAAAGTATCTCCACCTTACAGAATACCGTAGCCAAATAACTTATGATCCGTGCACGTGAGTCATGTCGTTATGCTCATTGGAAGATAAAAGGTAAAACCCATTAGATCCCGTTCGATTAGTCCATTAGAAACCGTGATGCAGAAGCTACAGTTACATGAATATTACTAGAATCCTTTAAACTCACTAAAGTCATAATCTCCGTGAAGTAAATCATCCCAAATATATCTGTTAGACAAAACCCCCAATAATTCAGCAGCATAGTACATTAAAACCTGTTTACGGCACTTAAACACGATTCATCTGCTTTATATGAACCAAAGCTGTTCATCAATTCTGAAACAAAGCAAGGATTAGCTCCCATACACAGACAGGACAAAATGAACAATAAATTCAATGGACAATGGGCATTACCGTGACTAGAGACCGGTGGATGATCTGTTCTCGCCTTTTACTGAGGGGATATAATAGTGGCCAGTGATATTTATTGAGGTTTTCTGTTTCTGCTCTTGACTTTTCTGGGCGATAATACCGTTTAATGTTGGGTTTTGGTTTGGATTTTTGAATGGCATTGTTGGTTTTAAATGCTTTTATTAATTCTAAATATTATAATCCTTTTCTTGCCTATGGTTGGAAGGGACGGGACAATTTTATTGTTCAACGGAACAAACAGGAATTTAAATAAAGAAGTATGACAGAGTCTTTCAATTTATAGATTAATTAATATTCTTAAATATACATATTGGACCAACCAATAATAAAATGTGGTGCTACAAAAATTTGATGTCAAACCGTAGGGTAGGCGCTCGTCATAGTCAAGTCAAAGAGATATATGTTACTACATAACGATTGGTCAGCGAGGGAATAAAGATGGTTCCGAAATATATGCCTTGACCTACGCCAGTGATAAATGGAATAATTACTAAGCCACTAATTAGTTTTATGATTGGCCGAGTGTTAGTTCAACTTGCAAGAGATAATTTCGTCTAATTATACCTAAGGTTCCCAAAATGTAATCAGCTTTCCCTTATTTGGCAAAATAATTAGTTTAGAAAATGTAGCTTCTTTGAGGGAAAATTAGATGCTTTGACGAATTTGCATTTTATATTTAGCTTTAGAATGACTGATCAATTTTGATATTAAATATTTCATATAGGATTTGTTACGAACGGATAGATTTATTAATAATTCGTATTAATTTATGCGGGTACAAACTGACTTTTTTATTTTTTTTGAGGCAACACGTGTACCAAATATATTCAATATTAAGGTCGCTACAAAAATAGAAAAATAATTTATTCTAGGTGATCAAAGACCAGCTTCGAGATCTCTCCTCGTCATGGTTAAGTTTACTTCACGCCGGATCAGTTACTACAACTATGGAATAGTACGTCGGCACGGCACAAAGTACGGTCTCCTAATCCTGGCTCATCGGCGAAAGGTTGCTTTTCTATCAATCTTCCATAGAATTTATTCTGGAATTAATTTTTTTATCGCCGTATGTTGTCGATATCCCAAAAAATTTTCACAACGGTTTGTTTCTTCCTATATCATGCGAAAAACAAAGAAGTAGGTTCAATGTTTCCTGATATCTTTAACTTGAAAACTTTCAAGGGTTGTGTGAATAGGTATTTAGCTTATAATATTCTCGGTTTTGACATCACTCGTCCCAGAGCGAGTCTGAAGCCAAACGCAACAACATTTTATTTAAAAAATAAATCTTTTTCCTCCTTTTCAATCTCTTTCTCTGCTCTTCATTTTCTCTGGTCCAATTGTACCTTAGCAAAAATATTTACTGCCTGTGACTCCCTTTCCAATTTACCTAGCTGCATTCCAGCTTAGCGCCAGCGTAATCACATGAATATATGTATTTCGCATGACAATACTGTACTCAAATCGTCCTCTAAGCCAAATCGCCTTCTACCGATATCGGTTGCTTATTCAATCGGTTCCTATTTGAGCCGAGCGAGTGAAAATACAGTTGGGCGCTCTGAACGATTTACAATTCACTTGCGGCACGCTTTCCTACCAGTGAGGGACTACAATAGAACTATCTGATTTGGGGTTTGATTTTAGTCTAGCGAACTAGTAGAAGCTTGGAGTGTTTGGGCTAGCATTTTATACTAGGTACTAATACTAATATGAGAGGCAATCATTGGGGAACCAAATGGTTGGTAGTTTCTTAAAACCTGATCAGAATTTTTGAATTTGGAAGATGAAAATATCCTGAGACAATTTTTTTACATAAGATCAAATGGTTATATAAGGGAATCAGATAGATTATTGTCATACCACATATACCACACATACCATATTCTCAAGTACCGGAAAACCGGTATCATCGTTAGGTTCAGCGACAAAATCTAGAAGTTGGTAGTCAGAAGGTACAACTACGACCTTTGCTAAGGCAAATATCACCTTAAAAATAATCCTTTATTTAATATTTATCCTTTCAAAAATTATTAAAATATCAACAAAACTGCCAGCCTTCTGGGCACTTTACCCACGGGCAGCGATCTGAACTCAATATTCTATTTATAATATTGAGTTCATAAATATATAAAGGAATAGGAAATTTTCATTTTGTATATATCTTTTTTTTTAGTTTAATTTATTTTTTTAGTATGTAATTGTAAATACATCGTTATAAAACATTCAGGTTTATCAAATTAAAACTTTCAATTGATCAATTCGCCAGAATGGTTATTCAATAACTCGTAGTTAACACAATGATATATAGATACCTACTACAAAATATAATAACATTTAATGTACTACAGTTTGCACTTTGTTTTAAAAGCAATAAATTCTATTTGTTTTATGTGTCTTGTTCTGAGCATACAATTTGTTTTAATTTATGGATTTGTATTGAGCGGGATGGGAAAGTAATATTGGAATATAAATTACACTTTTGAAAGTTGAAGGTTTCGTTATTATAGGCTTATTTTAATTGTATTCAGGTATGAAAAGCGAAACGATGTGATGTACCTATTGATTTCTATTGTAGTATTTATAACTTTTGAACTGTCTACATTTTTCTGTTATTTTTTAAATAGACAAGCAGAAAAAAAGTTCTTGAGAATGTCATACAAATATTTTTTCTTTTTAATTATGTATCTTTATAGGAGATAACTGCTTTAAAAATACCCCTTTTTAATTCATGAAGTAACATTTAGCGTCATCGAGCAATAGACTCGAAGAGCTTATTAGATATCTTATTTTCTTAACAATTTTATATTATTAAATATTTTTCCGTACTTCGTAATTAAAATTATTTCGACACACTCTATCCATAGTAATTTGTTCCTCTTGCTTGATTGAACCATTTTAACGACCAACTTTAGCACTTTTTATCAAAAGTTATTTTCTAAAAAATAATTTAATTGAGCGGCTGCGGCTGGTGCGGAAAATTCCAAATCCAAAAAATACGCTTCTATTGGCCCAAATTATTTATTTTTGCTTTTTGTTGTCGAGACCATGGGTCCTTGGGGGTCCGAGGCTCGCCGATTTTCTCGAACATTATCTTCAAAATTAATTGAAGTCACAAGGGACCGGCGGGCGGGGAGCTTTTTCCGCCAACGCGTTAGCTTGGCCATACAAAGAGGGAACGCTGCCAGCCTTCTGGGAACCTTGCCGTTGATTGGCAGCAGCGGCCGCCTCGAGATTTTTTTTTATATATAGTTTGTATATTTGTCGTAAATAATTGTATTTAATTGATGTATACTTCCATGCCTTAAAGCACTTCAAATGTTTTACAAATAACCCTATAATAATATAAGTACTTGGTTATTTAGAAGGAAAATCTCCATTTCAAACAAAAACAGAAACTAAACACATGCCAAATAATCTTGAGAACAACACGTTCTAGAAATTAGATCTCAATACAGACTGGCGTAATGTATACGCTATCTCTGTACCAACCAAGTCAGACTTAAGTCTAGTTTGCATGGATGGTCGTATGAATATGCAGATATTGGTAGGTACATCGCTTGAGAGCGACGCTTACTATGTTAACTTGGAACCAAATGAGGTGCATTCTGAATTCGTTATCTCATAAACTTCAGCTTGCACAGAATTGTTTGTCTGCTTCAAATGCAGGTTAGTAATTAACATTTTTGGCGATTTGGTTTTTGTTTTTGACTTGGACCTTGATGTAGCGTTAAGAAAATTAGAATCATGTTGAGAGATTATTAAATTAACCTTTTCAAAACTATTTCTGTGTTATCTATATACATCGCTTGATGTAAATAATGAATAAATATCCTCGGACATTCTTCACACACGGTTATCTGATCCCAAACTAAGCAGAGCTTGTACTATGGAAACCAGATAACTGATATACTACATATACTACTTTTTTTTTGTAAATACATAATTATATAGATAATTACACCCAGACTCAGGACAAACAGACATGTTCATGCACACAAATGTTTGTCCTGGATGGGAATCGAACCCATGACCAGCGGCGTGATAGGTGGTGTCTTAACCAACTGCGCCAACTGGCTTGTCGATGATGTAGCTTGTGTGTTATTCCAGGGTATAATCTATCAATCATCATAATCATAGTTTTATAAAATCTGTTGAGTTTGCATGAAATATTCCTAATAATCATTTTCATATCCTACCAAATTTTCACATTTATAATAGTAATAAGACAAAAAAACTTACGAATTTATTATATAACGTAGGTACTCTCTACTTAAATAATAATTTGGAAGAATATCACAAATAGAATTCTAAATCAGAAACTAAATATATGGCTCATAAAGATAACAAGCTGAAAGCAGTGGGAAGATGATTCTTATTGCAAAACTTATATAAGTAATAATAACTTCTAGCGCAAATACAAAAATAAAGAAAAATAAGTACAAGAAACAGTGGGTATTAAAACTATGTAAGGTACCATAAGATAGTCTAATCTGAAAAACAACGTGGGTGGTATGTAAGACGAATAATGTGCTTGGGAATATTACAGTCTGCTAGAAAATATGCTGAACAACAAATTGCTAATCGTTTGAAAAAATAAAATAAAAAATGACACGTTATAAAATAGATACACACGGCCACAGATCAAGCTACACATTTTTGTTGCAAAATAGCGCCTATTACAACCGCATAAGGTGCCGCAGTGTGTAGCTTGATCTATGGCCGTGTGTACTTACCTACTAGTTTTTTTATAGCACTCGGGTATAATGTAGCATCTAACATTGAAAAAAAACAGAATTGGATCAATAGCTCTGAGTATTATCACCTCCTACAGCCAAACAAACAAATTTAATCCCTTAACAATATTATGTATGCAAGGAACGCGGGTGGAACTGTGGGCAAAGCTAGTAGGTAAATATAATACTAATAATAATATTTTAAAGAGGAAATATTTGATTGTTTGTTTGTTTGTATGTTGGTTTGCATTGAATAGGCTCCGAAACTACTGAACCGATTTGAAAAATTCTTTCACTAATAGGAAGCTACATTATCCCCGAAGGTTATAGGCTACTTTTTATGTCGGAAACGCGAGTGAAACCGCGCGGAACAGCTAGTAAATAATAAATATAAATTTTATAGGTTTTTGTCAGTTCTTCTTATATGGGGACTGACAACCGAAAGCGATTGATAACTTTTTAAAAGCAGACTAGGGCCTAAAAGTAAGAATACAAAATGTTAGCAAAGTACCTATTATTATTTATGTATTCAGTTGTGTTTTATAAAATTAAATGATCCAAAAAAAACGATTCAATAAACCATCACCTATTAATGCAACGCAAAACTTTGGCCCCGCTTTGTACGCCTCCCCTAACAAAAGCTTGGAGATTGCGAGAACAGCTGATACAAAACGGGGCCAGAGAGATTTGGCTCGCTTTCTTTTGTTTATACTATTTCACGCTTTTAACGTAGCCCTCTTAAGAGCTTATAGTGACAGAGATCCTTTGGATTTCTTTAGCGAGTTCTTTAGGAACAAAAGAATTATGGTTTTGGGAGAAAAACGGAGGGAAAATTAATTTTCCCTCGATCATTTTGTCTGCCTGTGATATATGCAATTTTGCACTTCCCCCGGGATGGGCCATCTAACGCCGTCGATGAAAGAGGAATGAGTATGCGTTCTGCACGAGAACCCTCCCCCGTCTACAGCACAGAGCGACCACCATGGGGTTTTAGCTGGTAAGAGTCCGGCATAATCTGGCTACTCCCCCTGGGGCGGCTGGGTACTCTATGAGGATTTCCCCACGAAAAAATAAAATACAGTTCTAGTATTTTAGTAGAACTTTCAGCGCCGTACCTTCGGTAGGTGTGGTGCTACCCTTAGTTACAAAATCCTTAGAAATGTCTTCTAGTTAGCACATAAATCTAGATAAAACTTTATAAAACAAAATAACAATTTAATCCATTACAAATAACATAATTTATTTCGCCTGTGCAGGAATGTTTCAAATTAATGGCAACCCTAATAGTTCATTAGCGGGAACAGATAGTGGCAGCCCTAACCTTTGAACTTCAGGGTGTTAGTGAAGCTTAGGAATTTAGTAGTGGCTCTCAATTAAACCAATATTGTTAGGGATGGCCCGTTTTGTTATCAGTGTGGTGTAAGTCATGAGTGGCTTTTTATAAAACAAATTTTTTTTTTTCAGAGAATGTTTTAATAATAAACAATATTGGCAAGTGTAATACGTTACTAGTTAAAATATGATTTCTTCATGAATTTCAGAATTAAATTAGTAGAAAAGAATATAAGATTACTTTGTATAGGGCTGTGTTTGATCACAATCCCACCGCGGTTAGTGATTATTGAATATTTCAATAATCACTAACCATTTTTTATGTCAGACTCAAAAGGCAACAGGCATGCGCTCCAACCGATAGCCATTTACCATCAACTGGCTACAGGTAGTCTCGTAAGTAAATGTTTAAGAAAAGTTTAAAAGTTCTTGCAATTTCTGTTTTTATTAGTGGTCTGTATACATTTGAACCATAAATATAAATTTCCTTCAGTTAATAAAACGTTGGGTTATTATTAAAGACATTTCAAGATAGCGCATTTTCGTTTTCTAAATAAACGTTGTAGAGCTTTGCAGCGATTCTATTTGCAATAAACGCTACCTCCTGTCTCTTGCGATGGAATGCAAAGTACGATGTAACTGTGCGGAAGTCATCAAAAAGGTCGGTAAGGCCACTTTACCCTAACTAATACCTACACGTTGTTTCCGTTCACTTGAATTATGTATGCCTACTTAATTTTCAGTTGGTTATAGACAGTGTTTGAACATGCACTTAACAATTTTGGTGGATTTAGATATAGTTAATTATAATAATAATGTTGGATTGGTATGTGTTTGTTTGTTACACCTTGGCGCTTTAAGAGGCAACCAGGTACGCAGGTAGATAGAATAGAATATAATGGAATATTCTTTATTGTACACCTTAAACAATATAGGACGCTATATAATATGGTCGATAGTATATACTGTATATAATATAACCAGAAATAATATTCATTCTAGATTTTATTATTAACAATATTTACAAATATACAAACTACATATAAACAATTTCCTCGAGGCGTAAGGTGCTACCGATCAACTGCAAGGTTGGCAGCGTTACCTCTTTGCATGGCCGAATAGCTACCCGCCCGCCAGTCCCCTGAAGCTTCAACAAGTTTGAATAAAATGTCCGAGAAAATTGGTGAGCCTAGGACCCCCAAGAACCCATGGTGTCGACCGCAAAAAGCTAAAATAAATAAATTGGGCAAATAGAAGCGTATTTTTTATTTTTGAATTTTTCGCACCAGCCGCAGCCACTCCTGCAACTCTACATGTCGCTGGCGTAAGTGTATCAACACATGTGGCATCCCTCACCAACGACTTACCGACAATTGGATCAAACACCAATCCGGCCTCTTGCCAATAATATTTATAATAATTTTTATCCCGGTATAAAATAAAATTTTCTGGTAACGACGCGGAGCGAGAGTCCTTTAGCGAGTAACTAAAATTTATTATGATTACTATTGGATTTTAACTTTTCTTAGAACCGGCAGTAATTTTACGAACTACAGCTTAATTTTATTTTAGTGAACTAGAACTACCTCCCAGTTTCAATTGCTTCCGAGTGCTGAAGTTTTTGTATGTACGTAGGTACCAGTTGTACTTAAATAAGTTTTTCCGTTACAGCGACCCAATCATAGTTGAGTTTATATTGCAGTAGTTCTTTAACTATTCTTTATTTAAAAGTTTAGGTCTATTAAAGAAAATTATGATGACAATCAATTTATCTTCTATTTCTATGAATAAAATGGATTACCCCAGAAATTTTCTAATTAATCAGTTGCACCTAGTAGCTCCCTGAAACGCATCATTAGGATGCATATTTACCGCGCAGAAAGAATGTCCTTATGCGTCTAACCGAAAATAGAATGCAACAGTATATTAGTATGTTAAATGATGAAAAAGACAACAAATCGTGAATGGCCTAAGGCATGGAGAGGAATATAGGCTACTTTTTATCTCGGGAATGCAGAAACCGTGATGCAGAACAAGTATTGTACATATCAAAGCCTGAATTCCCATGAGTTATTTACAATCCCAGAAATTTTCAAATAAACGCTAAAACCCGTTATACATTTCAGCAAAAGGCGACGTTGCTAATAACAAGTAAATCTTGTTCGAACGTTGGGCGCCATTAAAAATCTGTCGAACGACGGACGTAATGGTGGGATGCAGCTAGCAATTACTGTCACTCACATGGATGCACCCCGGGAAAGCTAGTATCTAGTGATGTTACAGGTAATTATCGATGTTTTGTGGTGTGGTGAGTGATTATCGATATTAGATGAGACTAAATATTAAAGGAATTGACAGATCGTTTGATATAAAAAGTTCACATAGGATAAAGATTTTTGCGTCGATTTGTTCCAATTCAATCATTTTACATTATGGATTATTTTGTATAAGTATTAGTTATCTGGTTACCATAGTACAAGCTAGGTTAGTTTGATATCAATAACGCTAGCAAGAATCATATTGACGTATCGAAACGTAAATGTAAGTGAACATTGAATTTGAAATATCTTACATTTAATTGAATTCACAGATTTTATCCACTTTTATTATTTATTTAAGTCTATATGATACCAAGTATATACCGCTTGATGCATAACATTATCAAAATGTAATAGTAGGTGTTGTATTTTCTATAAACAAATTGGTTACGTTAACGATTTAAAACGTCAAAGTTGTTCGTCGTAGCCTTACTGATACAGGTTCGTGTGTAAATGTCCTATTGTCATAATACTTATTTAATTAGTAGATGGGTACGTAATTTAACTAACTTCAGCTAGATATACAGGTGATATATTAATATTTTTATTATTTACCTGATTAAATAAGGTTTTTTTTACCTAAAACAATAATGTTAAGTATTTTAAGTCACAACAAATATTTCATACAATTATTGAGCGCAAATTAATTTCTGCTCGATAATCCCACTCGGTTGTTAAAGCACCTCACTAAATCTGGCTAGGGACTTGATACGTCTATTTTGCTACAAAATAAATGCTTTTTAACGTTCCAAAGATGTTATGTCTCAATGAAAGAGTACCGTGTGGTACTCTTAGTTTAGTTGGAAAGTTTATGGAAGAAAAAATAATAATATTTATTTGAAAAAGTACCTTTTATGCCGGCATTTATCGATAGGTAACCATCTAACCTATATTATAAACTATTACTTATTATAATGTTGAAGTGATAACACTTTGTTATTATTTTTTTAAATTCATTTTACTTTTGTTATTAGTTTTTGTTATTGATGACCTCTATAGCTATTTTTTTATTCGAACCCGAGATTCGTCTCGACATTCGACGTCACTACCACTGAGTTATCATCGCCTTAAAATTGTTGATTGTTTTAAAAGCCATTCTTAGGTTTTAAAATACAATCCCTGCATACTATAAATATCTGCCATTGTTTGTATAGTATTAATAGTTTATGTAATATTTTTTAAGGTGAGGGGTTAAGGATCGTGTACCTACTGGATCCATGGTATCAGTTTCCGATACGATTAAACATACACCTGGTATGTGTACGGGCCAATAATACCGAATATATTTTTTTATATCGAATGCTCGAGAATCAGACTCCTGAATCATTGAACAATATATGCTTAAAATTATTAAAACGATACCATAATACAATTATTTAGTATTCATGCCACTTTAAACTCTTGTGGAAAATATTACTTAAAAACTTAATTCACCTGACGTACCCATATTGGACAATAATTGTGGTGGTTGCAATAATAATTGGAAATTTATGAACATTTTATTACCCGTGGTTTCATTTCGATAAGGTGTATAAAATTGAACATGCACGCGAAAGCGGTTTATTCACTATATTGGATTTGTATAAAACGTAAATTAATTTTAAAATTTTTGATTGATTTCGTCATCATGTCAGCCGAAAGACCACTGCTGAACGAAGGCCTCCCCCAAGGATCTCCACGATGGCCGGTCTTGCGCTACCCGCATCCAGCGGTTTTCTCCGACCCTCACAAGATCATCGGTCCACAGTATGGAGGCCAGCCCACGTTGCGTCTTCCTGTCCGTGGTCGCCACTCGAGAATCTTTCTGCCCTAGCGGCTGTCGGTTCTACGAGCGATGTGCCCACTTCTCTGTAGCAAATTCTTTGGGCTATGTCAGTTATTTTGGTTCGCCTGCGGATCTCATTATTTCTGATTTGATCTTGCAGGGAAACTCTGGGTGACCCTGAGCATTTTGGTATGTTTTTATTAGTTGTCTTGTTGACCCAATTCATAAGAGTTTTCATTTATAATGTAGGTAAGTTAAGAAATACGCCGTGCAAAATTTTCTGTTGTAATATTAAAGTGTCAACATTTTTTACAGGGAAGACTGTCGTTTTGTAACTTATTTCAACTCTGATGTAACCAGCATTGGAATAGTCAATGTCTTCAAAACTTGACGTTTAAGATGACGAAATTAACGAATAACGAGAAAATAGTTGAACACTTTTTAGGTATCTTTAATTTTCTTCTTTTCATTAAGTTGGCGTATTGTTTATACAAACTGATTCTGTATACCGAATTATTACGAAATTTTAATAACAAAAAATTATAAAGCAATCTTTCCTAAAACAACACAGAATAAAATTAATGAGCCAAGTATCAAAATATTTATTCAAATTTCAAATGAGGCAGCAGACTTTTAAAACCAACCTCTACATTTTCCAATTCACTATTGCAACTAATTAAAACTTTAGTTTAATCCGAGATTCCCATTATACTTTCAGAAATGGCGACGGGTTAACCTAACTGAGAGGGAGAATTGTTAGAGGACGTTTACACCGTTGCGTGGTTTACCCCTTAAGGTGGTGATATCCGAGAAATGATGATTATGTTTTTCTCGGCATTCTTTGTTGGAAGAGATTTAAAAAAATATATATGTTAAACTAGAGAATATGTGACCTCCTCTTATGGGTCTAACCATTTTAAAAATATTTGCGTAGTTAATAGAAACCAACGTTACCTATATTTCAAATTTCTAAGCCCTGTGTTAGCTTGGCGTGTGATATCTACACAAATATTGTAAGGAGCTAAATTTCGTAAGTTTGGAGGAGGAGGCAATCTCCAGAGTTACTGGTCCGATTCAAAAAATTATTTCACTAATAGGAAGCTACATTATTCCCAAGTGCTATAGACTACATCTTATCTTACGAAGACGGGAAACAGCTAATTTTATATAAATAATAATAGATAAGAAAGAAACTGTACAAAGCGTAAACAATATAGCGCTATTACAGCCTTGGGCTATGGGTTTGCTGATAATAATTTCTTGGGACGGGATATTATTATTATTATCCATACGTCTGCAGTACGGGAGTGTGCATGTCGGGGTTTAGCAAGGGGTTACTTAGAATAATGTACACTCTTATTTTGGAGATGTTGGCCTAATCACAGAGAGCTCACTATATCATTAAAATATAAAAGCTGAAGATACAACGTTAAAAAATATCTAATTATAATAATAATAGTATAATTATAAAAGTATAATTATTATTCATATCGCAGATCGAAATCAGGATGGAAAATCAGAAGCTAATTTGTAACACGAAGCAACAGCCTTATTTCTAATACAGATCACATCCATCCCCACAGATGCAAGGGCTGTCAAATCATAGACAACAAATAGTTTTTGCAATATGGCGGATAATGCTATCAGTCCAAATTGTCTCAGAACGTGAGACGCATAATGCAACCTTGCTATAGCATGGTAATATGGTAGTGAAGGAAAAACGGTCGTATAAGAGATAAATGGTCTCAGCGAAATCTGGCGAAGGTGTTTTGGTTATTTTAGGGTGAAATCAGCGTTCACATGTACTTCACTTACGTTAATACTTGACCATATTCACAAGACCTTGTGATGGCCCTACGGTATTTGGTAAGGTGGAGATACTTACCCAGTCGAGCTGATCTTCGAGCGAAGAAACGCTATGCTACCTCTTTGAGTTAACTCAAATAATTAACTTTTAACAAAAAAAGTAAAACCTCCTTCATAGACAATAAAATTAATGGGACCTGTACTGAACCTAACGTAAAAAGAATTATTATGAAAAAGATATGTGTGAAAAACATTAAAAAAAAATACAGCAGAATTGAGAACCTTGAAATTTTAGTCTGTTAAAAATTACCCATCTTGTCTCTTACCCTACCTACATTTAGTTAGATTTTAGCTTTTTTTATTCATCACAAAATGAACATAATTTATGCCCAATGCCTAGACACGGTGTAAATGATACTTAATTTTCGGAGTTGTACGATGGAAACAGTAAAACTTAAATGGTTTCCTCTTACCCGGGCCAATTTAGTAATGAGCTTATTTTCGTCTGTTGACAGAGAGATAGTGAGTTTGGCCTATGTACTAGTACGTACTTTTGTATTTGCAGATTCAGTTGAACCAAAAGTGGTATTAATGAGTTTTAGTTGAACGCTATGTGGATTTCACTGATTCATAATAAGGCTTCTGTTAATTTAAAGAATAATTATTTGCATATTATTATTAAATTCTAGTAGTTGTATCTTTGGTACAATGCTTCATAAAATAATAGAACAATTAAAAAACACAAACTTTCCTAAAAAATAAAAAAAGATACAACCATAGACTACTACAGATTACTTGGGTTTTAAAATTTATATCTCAGCCCACCATTATGTTTCTAACTGAGTACAACTTAAGGGCACTTACTCACAAAAAGTAATTTGACTTGGATATTTTTCATATAATTTCTTGACGCCCATTTTCTCGTTCGGCGCTCTAGAGTTTCGTATAGGAGCACACAGTGCCAAACTTCAGTTGTTACAAGAGGACGTGACTGTCCCACTCTATGCTGATGCTCCTAATAACCGGGTAAATTGCATCGTTAACGAAAATTTTCATGTTATATTGTTTTTCTACTTAACCGGTCCGCAGCTGGAGATTATACTCTACTTACCATCACGTTTCGTAAATGATTATCTTCCGCCTAAGGTTCCTGCAAAAGCTGACGCGACGCAAACGTTATTTTAAAATACTGGCTGTTTCCCACGGTTTCACCCACATTCCTGGGTTAAAAAGTATCGTATAGCGCTCTGGGATAATGTTTCTCCTATCATGTGAAATAATTTTTAAAAGCTAAATATCAAAGATTAAATATCATAAAAAATGGGATCCCTACAAAAAATCCTACGTTATTGGAGCCAAGGTGTAAAAAAATTAGAGAATTATTTTTTATTTATTTACTCACTAAATTAAAAATAATAATATTAACTGTGTAGATAATCTTAAATCTATATTAATTAAATTGATTATTAATGAATTATATTTCTACTATTTAGCAGTATCTATCCTTTAGAACTCTCCTCAATATTTTCCCTGAAGGATTCCTTGGTAAGCTATCTAGAAACATTACTTCTTTTATTCTTTTATACTCTGTTACTTTTTCCGCTACAAAACTGATAACATCATTGGCATCAACTTCTTGTCCTTCTTTTAGGACAATGAAAGCTTTTGGCACTTCTCCCATATTTTTATCAGGTTTGCCAACTACAGCAACATCCAACACACCAGGATATTCTTTTAAAATACTTTCTAGTTCTGCTGGAGGAACTTGGTGGCCTTTTACCTGTAAATACATTGTTTGTGAATTTATGTTAAAACTGCTTTTGCATAATATATTTAATATATTTAATCTTTTTATGTCAGAAAGTTGACAAGCAGGCAAGCAGTTCACCTGATGGTAAATTGTTATTGTTGGAATACCAGAGATGTTGCCTAGCTGTTACAAAGTCAAAATAATCTGGTTTAATAACCAGATCTATTATCTACTACCTTAATAAGTTCCTTTAGTCTATCAACTATAGTGACAGCTCCATTTTTATCAAGTTTGGCTAAATCACCCGATTTTAACCAGCCATCATAAGTAATTGTTTCTTTTGTTGCTTCAGAGTTATCTCTGTAACCTTTCATCACATGAGGCCCTCGGATGTGCAGCTCACCAATCTATAAAATATCTTATATATTATTTTATTAAACTGAATCCTACTAATAATAAAAATGCAAAAGTTTGTGAGTATGGATGGATGGATGTTTGTTACTCTTTCACGCAAAAACTACTAAATGGATTTGGATCTTATTTGGAATACAGATAGTTTATAATCTGGATTAACACAGGATACTTTTTATCCCGGGAAAACATAAGAACCCTCGGGAACGCGGGTGAAACAGCGGTGCGGAATCTAGTTGTATAGAAATGAGATTCGCAAACTATTCATTTATTTTGCCTTTTAGGTATAACTACTACAAATAACAAATATGAACTACAACTGTTTCATTAACAACGATAGTTTACTACGGAGACTTTTTTATAATTTGAGCGCCTATGGCTTGTGCTTAATTAGTCTACCGTGATATTTAAGCTACTTCAACAATAAGTATGAATGTGCTCACCTCATTTGGACCTAAACTATTAGAGTTGTTATCAACAATCCTTAGTTCAGTATTCGACATAGCAAATCCAGAAGTGTTGTAATCATCTGATCCTGGAACCATTGCAGTTGCTAGAGGGGATGTTTCCGTCAATCCGTATAATTGAAGGAAATTAATTTTGTGCTAAAATTTTGAATAAAATTATAAAAAAATATTGTTGAAGCAGTTTCTCTTTTGTATTTTTTTATAAGAAGAGTAGAGCTTATTATTTGATCATAATCATTAGTAGTCTTTACCTTAACTTTTTCAAGAACCTTATCAATATCGTATCTTGGTAACGGAGCTCCTCCACTTGTTAGTGTTTTCATAGTTGATATATGTTCTTCTTTCACGTCGGCATATGAACCCAGGAATAAAACTAAAACGAGATATTAAAATGAAATTGAATATTTTTACTGATCATTATTGACATATTTATTAAACAAATAACTAAACTGATGACGGTAGGAAAATATAAAATTACATATGTGAAAAAGCTATGAAAAATTTACATAATAATAATAATAATTTCTTATTAAATAAATATAAAGTGTATAAAAATATTAGACGACGAAAATATTTATCGAGATTAAAACTATTTTTTTTAAAGTTAAATTTTAGAAGATTTAATAAATTCTATTAGTTTAGTTTATTGTACTGTATAAAAATCAATAAAATAACAAACATCATCGTAATAAGTAAAAACATAACACTTCATAATTGTAAAAAAGAGAATGCCATCTTATACAAGGCACTAGAAATAATGCTATAAAGTTAGCATTTCCTTAATTCCAAAGGTACCATAAAATTTAAGAGTTAAATGTCAAGCGTTACTGGTTGACATTTTCACCGTCAACTTATTTGTGGGACAGTACAAATAAAGAACTTAACAGGACAAATACTATATAAGAAATTCGATGTCTGTCTTAGTCTATTTCTCCACTTACTTCTTCTAAACCAAACAATGGATTCTGGTACAGTTTTAGAAAGAAAGGAGTACTAAGAGACTACACTAATAGAAATAGCGCTAAATAAAAGTAAAAGAGGTAAGAAGAGAAGAGTAAGGAACTCACTTAATGGAGGTACTACAGGTACAATGCTGATCTTATGTTCTTTCATAGCATTTAGAAAAGTGTTCGGTTGGAATTTTGGCAATGAAACCAATTTTGCACCAACCGATAATTTATGCAGCAATACAATCGATATGCCATATGAATGATAGAATGGAAGTATTCCCATCACTGACTCTTGATGTGAAGCTGAAAAAAAATATCAATCAGTTTATTTGTAAATACTACAAGCTACTACTGCTATTGATTTTCAACGTTTAATAAAACTAAGATATTTAATATTTTAGTATTGCAATAATTTTATAGAGTTATAAAATCATAATTTACAATATAATATATTTTCAATGAATACAAATCAATATACTACCTACTCAGCTTATCTTTAATGTCTTTATTATATTGTCAATTTGATCAAATTAAATTCTTAAGATACGTATCTAATCTTTTCTCAATAATTTCGACGTTCAAATTGTGCAAGTTAATCTTGGAATAAGTAAAATGTAGCAATAGAATCGATATGCTTACAATACCATTGAGAGCGAGGCTTAATTAAGGATGAGCTCCCAAAGGATTTATTGGATTTCTTCTTCGGTAAGTAGAAAATGCTATTCTTGATATAGTGGGATGAAATAATGACACATATTCTTGATTTGTATAATATTATTAAGATTGATTTTCGTGGAAATAATCCTAATACCTTTAAGCTTGAAATTGATAACTATAAAGTAGTGGATGTTTACATGATTTTATTTTCTAAATTGTCAATATCGTGTATCTAATTACTTAATTTAAAGAAATTTAAATTAATTGACTATTACTGTGTGTAGAAATATTATGAAATACTAAATTTAAATACAGCTATTTTAAAATAGGTTGCAACTAGAAAACAATTAAAGTCTTGCTATAGAGATGAAAAGTTTACGATTCCCTAAAATAGAAAAACTTTGTTGATTAAATTGTATGTACGAATAAACTCTGTAACGCAATAGTCAAAATTTCTATATCAGATTATTCTAAAATATTTACTCTTCTGGTAAGTAAAATACCTCAGTACCTGTTGTATCATCATAATGTTTCAGTCCTTCAACATCCTGCTGAATGCAATTAGCAATAATGTTTCTATTAGTCAATTCAACTCCTTTCGGAAGACCAGTTGTTCCACTAGAATAAGGTAACAAAGCTACATCTTCAACTTTCCTTTTAACTTCATTTAGTACACTATGATCTACAGTATCATTTAATGCTAGTTCGTGAAATGATATCGTTCCTGATGGTAGATTATCTCCAATACTTTTCACGGCTATGATCGGTATTTCTTTCCTTATTAATTGTAATGCTTCTTTGAGTACTACAATTGTTTCCGGGGATCCTATTACTAGTTTAGGTTTCGATAGAGTAAGTTGTCGATGGACTTCATCTGAAATAGAAAAATATTTGAATTCTGGCAATGGTTTCATAAATACGATTACTTGACTCAATTTTGTCGTTAATAATGATTACGTTCCACTATTATATTATAATGTTGGTAAACAAATTACAATAGATAACTTATAGAGATAACGTGACTTTCGTGGAATTTTAATGATCTGAATAATTAATGATTTTAATCAGCGATTGTATTTTTTGTTTTTGTTTTTATGTCAGAAAGCTGATAACCTGGTAAGCAATCTATGGACAACCATTGCCCGTTGGACTATAATAATACCAGTATGGTAGTTAAATGAATTTGATTGTGCAATTCAAGTGCGTCAATCAGAAATAAAATGTTTTTTTTCGAAATGTAAAATTTATGTCGTTGCACGCAGATACTACGTTTTGCAAATCTGCATGCTTTGGCATGGTTACAAGTTTGTCTTTCTAACGTATGGTTATTGATAGAGACAGTCTGTGAACTGAACTTAAATCTAACTATCATAATTTATACCTACTTTGAATTTATTTAAAAGTGTATTGATAGTCAAAGTTTTGGAAGATTATTTGTAAAATCAAAAATGTATTCATTTGATATATACAACCAGACTTTGTCATTGAATCCTGGTTGAAAATTAAACACGTCATGACTTGTAGCTGCACAGGCAGAGTATCAAACTCCACGTCAAAAGAAACGGTTTTAAATTAGATAGACCTATCATGACCGACCATATGATGATACCAAAATATTTTCATACAAAGTATCTAAGCAATTTTAAATGCTGTAGATTTATATAAAAGTCAAAGTCAAGATAACCAATGAATAGTTTTTAAGTTGTTCTTGACATTTATAAATTTATTTTGAGTGCAAACAAGCTTCACTTGAATGACGACACAGTTTGAGTACATAATATTACTTACGAGGTGTATAAAGAGGATTTACAGTAGTAACTTCAGCTCCAGCCTCGATAATTCCCAGAATAGCTAAAGCATACTCCGGTGAGTTACTCATCATGATGCAAACTACATCGTTTTCACGAATCTTTAGTTTGGTGCGCAAATTTGCAGCAAAATTTCGTGAATATTTGTATATTTGGTGATAAGTGTAGGAACGATTGGTAATACCGCATACCTGTAAATAGATTAAAGTTTTTTTTATTTAAATTATAATTTAATAAATGTTACTTTTTATGTTATTATTAGAAGAAGATATATACAGAACCTACATCCAATTATTTACAAGAAATATAAAAAAAAAACTAAAACTAAAAATTTATTAAAGTTTATTTGATTTATTTATCATCATGTGTAAGCCCTGTTCCCTATTCCTCATTCACATTTTTCGCACATGGATGGATTTCCATCTCTTTTTCGGTCTTCAGGTTCTCGTGCATCCATCCAATTCCATATTTGAAAAATGCTGAAAACCTCTACATATTTAGAATGTAACCTTATTTAGAATATATTTAAATTCAAATTCTAACTGTAATTATAGCCCGCGTTCCATGTAATATGTACTTACAGGTACTTACCTAGAATTCTATGTCGGTCTTTTGGCACCAATGTAATTGAAATCAATTCAGTAGTAAAGTGAATAGCGTACAATTTATATGCAGACTAACTTATGAAAATTATACATATACCTAAGAATAAGTTATCTACTAATTAATAATGTCAAACCATGTAAAATATAGTTACGTACAATCGCAGTTTTGTCTGCCCATTTTTCCATATTCTCCCAAATATGTTCAGGTATTGTTCTATTAGGGATTACTACGTCGGGGAACGGGGATTTCACTATGTTGTCCGAAGTCCATACGTTGGGCCATTTTGAAAAATTTATAGAGTAACTCCTGGACACAAGGAGTCTTTGCGCCGTTTTTGAAAATCGATTTAATGTGGCCATATTCTGAAAAAATAAAAAAAATATGATTACTTTATGAGTAGCTTTAGTAGTATTAGTTTTAGAAGTATTTTAGTAGATTTATTAGTAGAACTAGACATGTTTCGTGAATAACGGCACATTGTATACTAATATTATAATATTAGTTATATTAAATATACAACGTGTTGTTTTTGATATCCCATAACTCTAAGGTTATATTCTGTAGGTAAAAATAATACTAAAACTCCCAGAATAGGTGGTCCAAAAATGCATAGTTTCGGAGATATCATCAATCATAATAAAATTAGGTCAAAAATAGTCACCAGTATGACGAATCATTACTTTTGCGAGGTCGCCAAACTTCGCAAAACTTAGACCCTCGATGTGTCTAGGTATCTAAGTTTCATTGATAAATACGAGTAATTCATTCATATTTAAAGCTAAGACGACGTTGTCATATTTCACGTAAGGGTGTTTTACATTAATAATCGTGTCTTTGTCGAATTATTTTGTATGAAAAATGATAAAAAAAAGGATGTTTGAAACATAATTCATATGCCACTTGATTCTTTTATTATGGTCTCAGACATACCCTAGAGTTATGGGATATTAAAAAAAACACGTTGTATAATATTATATAACTTAATATAACGATAAATTGTATGATTTTAATTACCGTAAGTAATTTCTTATTTTAATAAACAGATCAATCACAGGGCAAACCTTAGTAAATATAAAATGTTAGGTACGTACATAAAACGCCATATTTCCTATTGTTAGTTTTTTTTTTAAGTGTCCTATTGTTATGATTTTAATGTTACGTCTGGCATTGAATTTGATTTAAGTGCATGTATTATAATGACAATATGAAACGATGTTATTTCACTATTACAATACAATAATAATAGCTCTATCATACAAGTTGTGTATAATTTAAGTTAAACCTCTTGGTAATCAGAACATCATTATGTGCTTTATATTTAACAAAATTAACTAAATTCAAAATAAAAACAAAATTACCTAACTATAAATAGAAAATTTGTGCCAAATCGCTGCCCCGCGGAAGTGTGCCAAGAAGACTGGCAGCATTGCCACGCTGGATGGCAATGGCAATTCTTTGAGCAAAGTATGTGCCAGCCTTCTTGTCACGAGAGGCCTCAACAAGACGAGCGGAGACCTCTTTGAATAATCGACGAGCCTCTGGTTCCCAGGGCCCTAGAGTTTCAACCCCAAACGCCGAAAATACGTTGGACCCCTGTAGAGCAGCGTATTTGCGGCGCTTGAGGCACTCTTGTTGCGTAGCAGCAGCGCCGGCGACTACAGACGTATCTGGAAGGTGGGAAGGCGCGAGGGTGTCGACACATGTAGCGTCCCACACCAGGGGCCTACCCATCTTCCAGGGCACCAATGACATACCGTCCGGTCTCCTGTCATCGTCACGTACCAGCCCGTTAGGTTCTAAAACAGCTGGCACGCCGGCGGTGACAAGAGCACGGCGGATCAAATCATTGAGTGCCGCATGTCTTGACAGCCTCCCGGCACTTCTACTACAAGAAAGGCCATGGTGGCCCAGCTCGTCGACATTATCCCCGCAGGGACAGCGATGACAACCTCTTTAATTTGGCTACATTCATTACTGTGATGTATTTTTAATTTTCATCATGTATGACTTGTAATTTGCGGTTTTTGACTTTGGTAACAATTTTAAAGCGATTTTTTTTTTCAATATACCTAGTAGTATTATTAAACTACTGGTAAACTGAAAAAAAAAATAGGTACTTATATTTGAAGTATCCGTTATAGACAATTAATTAGGAAAATTAGGAGACCTATTTATATTAATTAAATTTTTAAAATTTCCTTTATCGTTTGTTTAAAAGGTATTTATATTGAACACTTCAAACAATTTTAGGGTTTTATTAAAATAAATATTTCCTTATCATTAGGATAGTAGGATCTGAACGAATACAACTTTCCAGGAGAGCAGCATAAAGATTAAAAGTATATTTTTTTCATCTAAAGGGTTAAGAAGGATTCTGAAAATATAAAATACATATTATTATTTTACTATTATGCATCGGATGTGGTACGTCCAACATTTTTGATGAGATAAAATTCTGCCACACTGTTGAATGTGGGGAATTATAATAAATTTTGTTAGTTTACATAAAACATAACATATTAAATTATCATGGTATTTATAGTCATAAAATAACGAGGGGTAATTTTATAGGAAAAATTAATGATTTTCAACTAATAATATTTATTGATAACTTTAATTATGATATTAATTATTTACACTTAAAAGCTTTGCTTTTTTTTATACTACTATTGTAGGAAGCAAGCATACGGCCCACCTGATGGTAAGTGGTTACCGTCGCCTATCGCCAATGGCAATACCAGAGATATTGCCAATGTGTTGCTGACCTGTTACAATGCCGAGAAGGCTCTCAAGTGCAATTGCTGGAACGGCTACGGTTTCCTCACGATGTTTTCCTTCACCGAAAGCTCAAGCTCATTGTAGGATTCGAACCCACGACCTTTGTCGCGGCATCCGACGTAACTACCACTGAGCTATCATCGCCTCAAAATGATTGTGCTTTTATGAATATAAAAAAAAAATGCAGATTATGCGTTGTTGATAGGGCGTAACGATTTATAAACGAATACTACAAAGATTAACGTAATAAAAAAAAATTGATTCATAATTACTTACTTTTTATAAATAAATCCTGTTTTTTCAAGCCTTTTCAAAAAACAACTCTCCAAAATTGCACACTGTTGAACAGAAAACAGTTCAAAAATGTTTATTCACACTGTCCCAATGTCAGATGTATATATAAATATACTGCTTAAATTAACGATAACAATAAAAAATTTATCACTGATTCTACGTTATCTATAAAATAATTGCTGTTACTTCTATTTTATATGTCTGCACTATAATTATGATAATAATATTATCTAGAAGTATTGCTATTATATAATATAATTTTATTGAAAAAACTATTTAATTTATTTGTTAAACTGACTACAGTGCGTACTTAATGATGATTTATAACGAACTGATCAGTATACAATACTCGTATGTCAAGGCCGTACACAGGTTGAGCAAGTTTTTGCGTAGATTGTTTTTTAACCTCCTAAAAAAAGGAGGAGGTTCTCAATTCGGCTGTATATCTTTTTTTAATGTTTGTTCACATATAACATTTTTGCTTATGAACCGATTTTAATAATTATTTATGCGTTGGGTTCTGTATTGCTCCAAGGTGGTTGGTACCATATAAATTTTATTGTATATCTGTCTGTCTGTCCCACAATACTGTAATGTATTGAGTTGAAATTTGGTACACATATGTAAGTCGGTGACCCAAACAAACATAGACGTGTAACGTAAATAAATGGATTGAAATCCATCCAACATGAGGGCAACATTTTTATAATTTTAAAATAAATAGTTTTCAAAATAGGCGACTATTGACCATTCCCTCCCTTTATCTCCGAAAGAACTGGGCCAAAAGTTTTTAACAAATTCAAATGTATAAATTTGTTAAAACAGGTTGTACAGGTGTTAAACTTTACAATAGTATAGTAGTCTCACTATTTTATGTCTAACTGGCGTACAAATTTCAATTATTTAATATACTATTACATTCAAAATGTTACAGAAAATAGTTCTCTACCTATAGATTACAAGAAAATTCTTTACCTATAAAAATCGATGGTATTTAGAGTAACATAGGAAATTACGGAACCCTCGGTGCGCGAGTCAGACTAGCACTTGTCTGGTTTATTTAAAAGTTGATTATTAGTCAAATATCATAAATATTCTCGTTATTTGGTACGTAATGTTTGTAGTCTGCTACTAAGCCAGTCAACCTGGTAACTATCTGCTTCTTAACTCATTATTTACGTTAGTGAGTGAGTGAGTTTAGTTTATAAATGTCCATATTTTGCGGGACAAAGAAAAAGGGAGAATGGAAAATAAAATAAAAATATTTCCATGCGCTCCGCCCGAATTTCTTTCAAGGGGGTGCATAAACTTAAGACGCCTTCAGTTTGCATTCAAACAAAATTAATCTATGTATTTTCATTTCTGCATGCCAGAGGGGTGCAAGTTGCATGCACTTGTACCCCCTTGCACCCCCCTGTCGGCGCCCATAGTTATTTCTTTCAAAATTATTCAAACTATAAAGTATACTACTAGATTCTACTAATAATCTTCTAATTGATAGGTAAATGTTGTATATCCGCAAATACAGCCTCATATATCAAACGAAAATCAACATAAATCCTTATGAGCATAAAGAAAAACCGCGAGGGAATAGCTACCTAGTCTTTGATAATACAAATGTCAATTCAAAACTAACTAAGCACTCAAATCAAACATAACGAACAGAAATGCCACATCTTCGAAAGCGTTCACTCTTACCTACTCTCGTGGAATTAGTTTTACTTGGATATTAAAGTTATACTGCAACAACACTCATGGATAACTTCGGAGCAGTTCGGTAGTTTTCTAACTCGGAAAGTATAACTTGACTTCTTTATAGAACAATGATGTTAGACTTATTTTCTATTATTTAAGATTTTGATACTTATTTTAATTATCATTGGTACTTTATTCGTTGGAAATTGCATTAAACTATTTCAATCATATCAAGTTTAGTCTTTCATACAAACGTTATCAAAAAGGGATAGAAAATGAGTAAAGCAATTGGGCACATTTAAATTTATTATGTTACCTATAGAAAATTTAAACTAGATTGAACTTGATTCTAAATACTATAATACGAAAAAACACAAAATACTATTTTTTGAAATGATTAATAAATCACTACATAGTATAAAATAAAGTCGCTTCCCGTCTGTCTGTCCCTATGTATGCTTAGATCTTTAAAACTACGCAACGGATTGTGATGCGGTTTTTTTTTATAGTTAGAGTGATTCAAGAGGAAGGTTTTTATGTACAATACATGCATATTATAGTACAGAAAAGCCGAGAAATTCAAAGATTTGTACACCCGTGCGAAGCTGAGGCGGGTCGCTAGTAATAGTTAAAATAAAACTTGTAATTAACCTAAAAACCAATTAACTAAACCAAAGGGAAAGTTGATAGTTGTAGAAAGGAAACAAATAAAAGGCTTTATTATTGGTAACCTAAAATAGATCAAGGAGATACCAATCTATCTATTTTATAGCCTTTGGAATATCGTTCATCAAAGCCGTTTGAGAAAATGGTAATTGAAAATCAATCCAGCACAAAGGAGACAATAACACTACAAAGGATGAAAAGAAATTGGATAAAGTGGCTGTGATTGGTCTATAGACTCAATTGAGGATCAAGATAAAATATTTAATAGGTACAGAAGTACCTAGTAGATGTATTACCTACTTGCATTACGTAGTTATACGAAATATTTTGGATTTTCTTTTACCTTTAATGTCTGCTCAATAGGGTAGTTGACACTGTCAAAAATAAATGACCAAACACTAACCAATGCATAAAACATCTAAAAACATGTGGAAATATCAAATATGTTGTACATTTAATGCTTTTTATGATTTTTAATTACCAGTGGAACCACTAAGAGTAGATGATTTGATGCTGTGAAACTATGACGTCATAATGTAATATTTCATACAAAATTCCTTATAAACTAGCGTTTTGACATTTATTAAAAAGTAGCTGATTTGATTTGTCAGTCAACTACCCTATCGTTAATAGTTTCACTCCCCTGAGGGACCATAAGTTTTCTCGAGATAAAAAGTATCCTATATAATATTCCAGTTCTATTTGCCAAGTTTTATTAAAATCCATTTAGCCGTTGTTGCGTAATTTTGACACAAATAATCAAAATATCCAATCCAAACACTCACATTAATAATATGAGCGAGATGAGATATTTCAAGGCCTAATCTATAATTAACTTGTTTGATAAGTGTAATTGGTTTGTGCCGTTATTATTACAATTAATAAATAATTCTGATATATATTTTTTTTAATTTTGGCATCACACTTCGTGTATTTTGCCAGTGTCAAGTTGAGCAATGTAGGTATTTTTATATTCTTCATGTATAAAATTCTCGTCAATCGTCAAGTTTCAAAGTTCAAGTCATGTTATATCTTCTTCGAGTCATAGTCAGTCGGTTTAGTTAAGTTTTAGTACAATGGTAGCAGTTCTACAAAAACTTTTCATGGACTTCTTGAGACAACTTGAAAAGCCACTATACACGTAATCATTTCATTTCACTTCACTGGTGCACTTATATTGATCTTTATTGGACAAAATACCACCGATAATATTCAATAAAACTCAAAATACACGATTTTATGAAAATAAAACGAAAACGCAACGTCACTTCGCAAGTTCCCGCCAAAAAATCCTGATAATTATTTAATAGAAGTTAATTTATGAGGTAGCACCTCATTCTTTCTTCCAACATCAATGTGCCATTAAACTTCGATAACGTGAATCTATTTAGCATACAGTTGACTGGCCCGATTATGACACCAAGTTCAGTCGGTACGCTACATTTAACAATTGCCATTCAACGATTCCGCTAAGAAATGTAGTCCTGAATTTGTGAGGGTTTTAACATTGTTTTAAAATATTTAAAGGAAACGTGGAAGTGTCATGGAGGGTAATGCTCTAGGTTTATGAATATCAATCCAGAGATATTATTGTATTACTAGTAAGATTGTGTTTGTATAATAATCTCAAAAAGAAATCGAGATGGAAAATAAAACATCCAGTATAATTCCAAATGATACCATATATCTATATAAAGTCCTAGACGATTTCCTTCAAGGTTAAAGTAGGGTGTCCTCAAAATAGATAAATCGAGTAACAATAAATCTACATGGAAAACTCGCTCATACCGAAGTAAGTATGAATATGAGCGCATTTTTCCGGACCCTTTTTTTTTACGGATGTATAAATTTGAAGTCAAACATAGGTAAGTAGATATAGTTTATGAAGGGGATATCCAGAGCAAATCCTTTTTCATAAATGATTTTCATATAAACACAGCAATTTCGAACATTATTTTTTGGCCATCCGAAGAGGAAACGCTGCCAGCCTTCTGGGAACCTTGCCGTTCATCGGTAGCAGCGGCCGCCTTGAGGAATTGTTTTATATGTACTTTGTATATTTGTTGTAAATATTGTTTAAATATAAATGTAACAACACAACATCGAAAATGTTTGAACCAAAACACTTAATAGAGGAGCATAGCTAAGTACCTATACTGTATTATAATTTTAATTTTATTTTGAAACTAAAATATCATCATCTAAAATATTTTTGCTGCAGTCGGGTAATTACTTTATGAATTTTGTTTTCGAATGTATTTTACAGCATTTGTTTCATGTTTGGGTTATCCTTTTTATAAAATTTCGCAACTGAAAATATAATCTAATGGGACATAATGACTAAAGCCCCCTATAACGACGAGGTGTTATAAGTTTGACGTGTCTGTCTGTCTGTGGTCTCTATTATCTATAAATGGACCTTACCTTTACTTAACTTAATACCTCCACTTTACCGCACAGAATACCGCAGCCAAATTCCTGTACGTAAGTAAGGACGCAAGAGTTCATCAGGTATCTTGTTTGTGAGTAGATATAACCAGGGAGTAGATTGCTTACTGCGCGTACCTCTGGGTAGGTACTAAGTATCTGTGCTGTGAGTGTTGCAAGCGTCTTTAGTCTACGGTAACCGCATACCACTATCACAAGGCGGGCAGTATATGGTGGTTTGCCGACGTCGTAGTATAAAAATATACCTATGATTTTCATATAAATAATTACATCAAAATTGTTTGATCAAAGCTACGTTTATTTCAATTTCAGGCTGAAGTAAAAAATCATAATGGTAATGTATCCTTTATTATATTTTATCCACAGATATCGAAGCTTACTAAAAAACACGTCTAAATAAAAAAAATCGCTTTTGCTGATTATTCTGAAAATCAATTTATTGGGTAATGTATCCCGTTATCTGAATAATTGGTTTTGCCGGAGTTAGGAAACCAATAAATTCATATACCGGAAATTATTTATAGATTGAAACATTCCTTTACAAATTTACATTTATGCTAAATAATTTAAAATTAAAACCAATAGCACAAGGTCCGTAAAATAATTTTAAATTCAAATTGATGCCGCAATTCAATTGTGTACGGTCTTATTGTTAAGTTAAAGCTTATTTTCACATAAAGTAACTTGTACAATAAGTCACATTGCGAGTAAGACATGTTTCCGCCTCTTGAGCTTCTCTAATAATCGGATGAGCAAAAAACGGCTCATGTCATGTAGTAACGATACTGGCTAAGAATGTGTTCGGTACACACAGCTATACTGTTTAGGTGGCATATCCTGAAAATATTATAAACTAGCTGTCTCACGCAGTTTTACCCGCGTTTTAGGGACATTTTTAAGGCGATGATAGCTCAGTGGTAGTGACGTCGGCTGCCGTACCTACCGGTGTGTTTCGGCAATAATTGTACTTGAAAGCTTGTTGCTATCTTAACAGGTCGGCAACACATTGGCAATACCTCTGGTATTACAAATGACGATAGGCGACGGTAGCCACTTACCATTAGGTGGATCGCCTGGCCTGCTTGTCAAACGTCTGACAAAAAAAAAAAACAAAGTAGCCTATACTACGCTCCATATCTTAGGATATCTGCATGGTAAATATCATCGCGATTGATTCAGAGGTTTAGTTATGAAAAAAAAACAAATTCCTTTTGTATTTTATCTCACAACTGCACGGGTAGACCATAATCTATACTTATAATAAAGCTGAAGAGTTTACGCGCTACAGTCAAAATTAAAGCGATATTATTATTTCAAATTAATACTCATTTATTTAGTATGTCAGACAACATGCTAACTATTCTTTACAACCGTATGCCTATCTTATAAGCGTGCTTCTTTCAAGTAATTTTCCACTTGATCAGTCTGCCGACTTTTTCTCCCCTTTTTCTGTTTCCCTATCGCAAGTCAAGTGTGCGCTTATTGGCTTGCTAAGAATTCTAATAAAAGTTAGGTACATCAAGTTAGTAGGTCTAAGTACATATATATTGAGAATTGTTTTTGGGTATCTTTTAGAATAGTACTTGATTTAAATACGGACTCGTTACGTGATCTGGATCGTTAAAGACTTACGCTTTATTTGAAATGTTCTATCTCAAAGGTGCGATGGAAATAAAATTAAATGTTTTTTTTTGTTACATTATAAAATGAGCAACTCGTAAAACGCCTTTAAGAGGAGCCTGTCCGCGAATGTCTCCGTCCCTTACTAAACTGGCGGTGATAAGCGAGACAGGAGAAACGTAATTTTGGTAAAAAATACGGTTTTATGTTGTTTAAAAAAAAATGCATTCTAAATTTTAAAAAGGGGCATATTCACGATTATTTTCTGACGTTACAAATGAAAAATCCAAATTTAAAAAGGAACTATACCCTGTCAGATATCCTCTAGTTTAACATATTATTATATTTTTTACAAATTTCTTGCAACAAATAATGCAAAGAAAAACTTAATCTAGAATCATCATTTCTCGGATATCGTCACCTTAATCCCTAAGATTAAAGAGATGCCTACTTAATTTAATTTTTATGCTACTAAATATAATAGACAACTGCGTAAAGCGTATTCAAGCCCGCTGGACATTTCTTTGTAATATTTAAACATAAATAGAATCTATTGAAAATGGATCGTCAAACAAATGTCAAGTAAACAAAAAGTCCATTGAAGTCTTTTACATCAATAAGAAATCTCTAGATATCTGTTGGAACATTCAATTGGGGAACATTTTCGAAGTAAACTCAGTTTTCAATTACAACTCTCTGAAACTTCGTTATTTAGACGTTGTTAAGGGTGCGTTACATTAACTGGGTAGTACTAAGGATGTAAATGGAAATTATTCATCATCATTATCATGTCAGCCGAAAGACGTCCCCTGCTGGACAAAAGCCTCTCCCAAAGATCTCAACGTTAGCCGGTCTTGCGCTACCCTCACAAGATCATCGGTCTACCTTGTGGGGGGCCTGCCCACGCTGCATCTTCCGGTTCGTGGTTGCCACTCGAGAACCTTATGCCCCAGTGGCCGTCGGTTCTACGAGCGATGTGTCCCGCCCACAAAGTTTGGCATTTTTTCGGGCTATAGGCCCATCGTAAGCGATCACGTCTCAACACACACTTGTCGAAGACTTTCGACTTGAGACACTGCGGTATTTGGGACGAGAAGATGTGACGTGACTTCCCGAACTCAGCCCTGAGTTGATTCGACGATGGACCTCTTTCTCAAAGTTGGACCTACCTAGTTGGATGGTATGTCCTAGGTAAATGTATTTGTCTATAACTTTGAGTGCAGGTTTCCAACCTTTACTTGAGATGGATATGGAAATTATTATTTGTTGAAGATGAGGATCGGATAAAGGCTTTATATGGAGCAGATGCGTTGCCCACGCTCTATATTATATAAATCTACCTATTGAATCTTATTGTGAATCTAAACTATCCAGGGTCCTACTCAAACACTTAAAATATTTAGGGAACTTCCATTATACTTATTATACCCCCTTATTATGAGTGACTACGGGTGGGCCCGGCTATTGTACTTGAGAGTTGCCTTATTGGTATTGTAATAGGTCGGCAACACATTAGCAATACCAAATGGCAATAAGCGAAGGTAACCACTCACCATCAGGTAGACCGCCTGCCTGTTTATCAACCTTCTGACATCAAAGAAATACCATGTATGTAGCCCCAGCGGTATAGGCTCTGCGTTGATGAATCAGACAGTCAGTCAGGATAAGTATAGGATACTTAAATTGCTAAAAGCTTTCATGGCGGCCAGTGTAGATAATATTAGCCAAGAATGTGCAAAGGCAAGGATTTGATTAGATCTCTAAGAAGGCTTCTGTAAACCACAGGGCTATGTTAGGGATATATTGACCTAGTGGTCACAAAGGGTAAGAACCCTCGGACCCTTGGGTCGACGTTGTGCCGTGGAAGTTATACAAGTCAAGTACATAAGGGCCGATTGTCACACTATTTAATCAAAAGATATCGGGTTAAATCAACCAATTTATCCCATTTTCAGTTTAAATAGTTGGATATGGGCGATCGAGCTATACTTTTCGGTTTTTTTTTTGTGTAAAATCGCTTTATAAATAAGTATGTACTAGCGACCTATCCCAGGTTAACAGAGGTGGTTTTTTTTAATCCTATGAAAATATTTTTTTTCCGAATTGGTTCCGAAATATTGTCTTTATTTACATATACGAAATTTTTGTCATGAAGATTTGAGATTTACTATACTTACATATGAAAAACATTTCAAAATCCATTGCGTGCAGGATTTAGCAGATAAACATACATACGCGGAGGGAGACTTCCTTTTATATTATGTAAAGAAAAAGGTTATTTAAGTACTTTTGAAAGTAATAGGATTAGTAGGTACTTTTGAAGTGATGGATTTTTTTTCTAGGACCTAAAACTTATTTCTACTTCTACTTTTAATTTATCTTTTAAGCTAAGCGAAGGGTTCAAGGCTAAAGTAACTTATCATGATTTCATTATTAATATAACAAATAATTCACAGGACCCTTTGTAACAATGAACTCTATCTACTAAGGTATCCTAAAGAAACTGGATGATATTTTCTATTATGTCATATTCTTGTTATATTTTACCTGTAATAAAAATGAAGCTGTAAAAATTCCAATATCTTTAGTTATGGACAAAGTTATATAATGTAAAAATCTAGGCACTAAATTGATAACTAAAATGTAACCAATTAAACTAATTAGATACTACGATAATACTTTACGTATGTGTTGTAAGGGTTCCGTACCATTCCGTACCCAAGGGGTAAAACGGGCCCCTATTACAAAGACTCTGCTGTCTGTCTGTCTATCCGTCTGTCACTATCCTGTATCTCATGAACCGTGATAGTTAGTTAGTTAGTTAAAGTTTCACAGAATATGATGTATTTCTGTTCCCGCTTTAACAATAAATACTAAAAAACGGAATAAAGCTAATATTTAAGGCCCATACAACAAACGTGATTTTTTTAGTTGGAGAATGGTACGGAACACTTTGTGCGCGAGTCCGACTCGCACTTGGCCGGTTTTTATTATTTTTACAAGTTAACGAGTTAAAGACCAAAAACTAAATTTCGTAAAATTAATTACATGAAGTTGTTAGTTCTGTAAAACAGGTAGTATAACTACACTGCGAGTGTCCCGACATGCACATAGCCAGTTTTTATTTATTATAAAATTGACCCTGACTTGAATCATTTTATAAATAAACAAATATCTAAAGTATGTACCTACTTATATAAAGATCAATATGGAGAATCCAACATCATATTTTTTTAAGTAAAACAAGAAATAGGCAACTAAAGCTACCAAGATTCTAAAGTATTTCTTTTATAATAATATAGATTTATTGATCCATAATTATAATGTTCAATATTACCCAGTGAAGGGGAAGTACCAAAGCTAATGGATGTTATGAAATCTTTAAAAGGTTTCTGAGAAGACAAGCAATGGACAGAAGCCGATTGAAAATTAAGGAAGGAATTAATTAATGTAACAGCGGAGAAATTTCCTTTTTAGGTAATTTGAATTTTGCGTCGTCACAATTATTTAATCCCAATCTTAAGGTCCGTTTGTAATTATGAAACTTTATAATTTAGGTTTGCTTGGTTATTAATTTTTGGTAGGCACGTAAGAGGAAATTTCATTTGCTCACTAGACTTGTTTACCTACCTCTATGAGTGTGAGTGAGATAGTCTGAATAAACCACTTGGGCTTATTTTATAAAGGAAAATATGGAACGACTACTGCAGTCGATGAACAACTCGAAGAAGATGATAATATTACGTTTACTTTCCAGAGACAGCTAAATTACAGGATCAGTGTTCGTGCTCATTAAAGAATGAAGGAAAAAATAAAGGAGAGATAACATGTTTACTTTGACATACCTAAAAAACCCAAAATGTCTGAAAAAGCTGTTGTTTTTGCCGATGGCCGCTGGGGCAGAAGGGTTCTCGAGTGCCGACCACAAACCGGAAGACGTGGGCAGGCCCCCTACAAGGTGAACCGATGATCTTGTGAGGGTCGCGGGAAACCGCTGGATGCTGGTAGCGCAAGACCGGCCATTGTGGAGATCCTTGGGAGAGGCTTTTGTCCAGCAGTGGACGTCTTTCGGCTGACATGATGAAACTGTTTTTCAGCAATAATAGCAACAGAAACTTCAGCTAATTCGCCAGCCACTCGTCAGTAAAAAGAAATATCGTGAGAAACTAGAGAATTCGTTTTAATTATATTAAGTAAAGTTATCCAATCTGCTCGTTTGGAGCCTTGATCGCCTAAAAAGGTTATGCCTCTAAAGATATGATCTGATAAAAATGATGATCCCTTTGAGAAAACTTTTGTCCAGGTATAAGAACTAAGAAAGCCGTTTTTTCAAAGACCACTGTGCCAACAAAAGTTACTTTATTACCCTTAGAGTTTCTCTCCACATAACTCCCATATGGTTCCAGAAACATTCTGTAAACATATTCTTCCATATTATTATATTTCCGAGGTGTGAAGTTTGTTTGTTTTCCGATAGATTCCCATAGGATATTTCCACTGAAACTTATTGAGTTTAACTTATTTGATAAGCCCGACCTACGAGCTGGAAAGTATGAAAATATTTTTATAAGATACAATTCGATTTCGTGTTTTCCCTTTTGAAATTGATTACAGATTTCTTTCTTGTTACAGATTTTTAGAGTTTTTTTTTAATGTGAACAACGTTCATATTTTAATATACAGTTTTGTATTTAGAATCACCCCGGTTTGTACCGGGAGTGGCACTTGAGTGCCAGTTTTCTTAGTAGGTGTTCGTAGCATATGTCTACTGAAATACCTTTACTATATATAAAAGGCAACTACAGGTGTTTTTACTATGTTTGGTACCAGATGTTCTCCTAACATTTTATAAAATGAAACAAATTCGAAAAGCTTTTCGTGTATTTGGAAATTCTCATACGACAGTCGAGGGTATAATGGCATGTTTACACTGTTTAAAGGTATATTGCGGATTATACCTACATTTTTGAAGCTTTTTATAACTAACATTTGAATTTATAATTTCTTAGAAAGGTTTCTATCTAGTGGAATGCCAAAATAAATAAAACCGGACAAGTGCAAGTCTGACTCGCGTAACGAGGGTTCCGGGACACCATAGACTTCTTATAGATTTTTCTATATTCTTAATAATGACTAATAGTCTTCCTTACATCTTACTAATATTGTAAATGCAAAGTATGTGAGTTTGTATGTTTGTTACTACTTCACGCTCAAACGACTGGACCAATTTTTTTATGAAATTTGGTATGGTGGTAGCTGATGCCCTGGATTAGTACCTACATAGGCTACTTTTTATCCTTCGGAAACATTCTCGGGAATGCGGGTGAAACCGCGTGGCGGAAGCTAGTGGTATAAGTGCAAACGTGTGTTTGTTGGTTTTTACGTAGCAACGGATCAACGAGATTTTCAACATCAAAATTGGTTATAGGCCAGAGAGTAAGTATCATAGGCTACATTTTATACCGGGAACGTGTGTAAAATCGTGATCTATATTTAAACATTAATAGTTGTTTAAAAAAATATACTCCTAATATAAAAAGCGCCAATACAGTATTATATAAACACCTTTATTACTTGCCAAGATCTAATACATTTCCTATATTTGAAAACTTTGTCTTATCTTAATCATATTTGATGTCAGGTGTATTTTTGAATATTCTCAATAAGAAAATAGATACTGGGAAATGTCAATTTCAATAAAACAAATTGAAGAGAAAAACAGTAGGTATACAATTTAGTTTCAATCAAAACGTTTCTTTGTAACT
Source organism: Tethea ocularis (assembly GCA_963555595.1). NCBI lineage: Eukaryota > Metazoa > Arthropoda > Insecta > Lepidoptera > Drepanidae > Tethea > Tethea ocularis. The sequence continues at coordinate 2,486,747 of OY741972.1, read as the reverse complement.
GAGTATTATTTATTCTATTTGAAGAATTCTTGCGAAATGTAAGAAAGCCTTGGCGTTGTCATTTAGAATAATCATTTCCACTTTGTGATATTGTTTCATGGAAATGGAGTCTGTCCGATATCTATTAAATTGGTCACAATTGTTATCTTTTGCTGGATTTTATTGCTTTTGATTACCTGAAGTCAAATTTAGTCTTTTTTGCTTAGCTCATTATTAGTATAAGGTGCAGCCGCACTTTAGCACTGCGTCCGCTTTGAAGCGCAGTTGGATGATATGATTGACATACTTAGATAATTCATCTTCAAAGAACTAACATTATATATGTGAATGTTTGTGAGTGTGTATGTTTGTTACTTCTTTACACTCTAATGGCTGGACTAATTTTGATAAAATTTGATACGTCCTGGATTAACATATAAGCTACTTATTATCCCGAGAAAATATAAGACCCCTCTGAAACGCGGGTAAAACTGCGGAGAGGAAGCTAGTACTTAATAGTAGTTTATGATACTGTTGCATAATAGGGGTCATTAAATACGAGTGTGAGTTTAAGTACCGAGCCGTAGGCGAGGTTCTTAATAGTATCACACGAGTCTTTAATACCTAATTATGCGCAGTATCATACAGTACTTTATCTAAACTCATCTAATAATGTAATTTAAAGGTAAAAATCTATAATATTTTGTTATAGGTTTTCATGATGACATACCTACGAGTATCGATTATTCGTCATTTCCATTGCCGCCTCCACAATTTCAGATCCAAGTTTATTTCACCTTAGTATCACTGCTATTTTTCTATCACTTTTGGCCAAAATAAAATATGTATGCAAAAAAATCAATAAAATAAACAAACATTAATAATCATGGCGCCCAAATCCGTGTGGGGAAAAACTCCCAAGTTGAGATCTCTATCGCATACGCGACCACAGACAAAGTAAATTTGCATCTAAAATTATAAATGTTTAGTCCTGATGTCTGGCCACTTATAATGTTTTTTTCTGTATCCTGTCTGGCGTCGCTGTGTTATTATTTCATTTGACAAGTTGACTGACAGTAATTGAAGTATTAAAAATATTATAAGTGGCCAGACATGTCCAAATACTTGTACTTTAATGAAAAAAAGTTATTTTATAGCATTACCTTGGGAAGAAAACTGTACTATAATATAATTTTTTAATTTCATTATACACGGGTGTGCATAAAGTGGGTCATTAAAGTACTGTTTTTGATTTCATAATTAGAACTTTACGATATGAGAGTAGATAAAATATTTACTAATTTTAATATTCGCATGTATAACATGCGAATATTTGTGTATGTGGGAATTAAAATAAACATTATTATAAGCTAATTTTTATTCCGGGAACGCGGGTGAAACCGTTGGTAATAAGTATACAATAAGGACAACATTATTTTCCGACTACCTGCCGCCATGTGGTTATCGTTACGTACTGGGGCCAAAGTTTGGGTGTTCAGCGACACGCAGCGTTTTAGCTTAATTAGATTTCTACAATATTCTACGTGCATACAAGTGGGGAACGCGACTCAAATGGAATGGAGTCTGGCAATCGTCACACATTATGAGACTGGCGTCGGTTTGAAATATATTTACTTTTAATAGCATTGGGGGGGCTTCCTGGAAATTATGATCCTACTATATCTCATTTTAAAGTAGAAACTCTGTACCAAAATGTAGGTATGTATTTTTGTTTTATTGGGGTGAAATAATTTGGGTGATGAAAGCACATTTTATCAAAATACATTATTATAATCTGATAACCAATATTTTACTTATACGAAAAGGTTTCTCTTTGAAACCTTTATGTAACAAGAAATTGCTAAAAATGTCATGCCTTTATCAAAATGCATGCTAGATTTGTTATAGATTGGCCTATGTTTTAACATAGTAAATGATTATGTGGCTGATGGTGGTAACCTTTTTCATTCACTGTTAGTTTGTGGTGGTATTATAGTTAGTTTGCATATCAAAGAAAAAAAAACATTGATTAGACATAACAAAATAACACAATACATCAGACAGTTACAATATAAAGATACAAAATTAACAAAATACAAATATGTTGACATTGCGACATTGTGCTAAAGTGAGTCCAAAAGGCCCATCAATTTAAATTCGAGATTCATCCATGAAATTGAGTTTAGAAATAATTGTATTTAGAATACTTACTCCATAGGGTTTTGTCCAAACTTATCCCAACTAATTACCAACTAGACCTAACAGTAATTAAATGGAAATTTAGGTAATGTACTACAAGAAGATAAGCGTGGGCGCCTAGAGATAAGATGTTGATGAATAGGTACGAGCTTATAATATGAATATTATGAATACGACAATATTCTTGATAAATATTTTAATTAATTTATTCATGTCACTGCCATTGTTTCAAAATATTCCTTATAACTTATCGAGGCCTCGGGAATTGGCGGGTGGAGAGCTTGGCCATCCAAAAGACGAAACACGTCTCTAGGATTTTTTAAATGTAGATTTTATTTTTTAAATTTGTCATTAATAATATCACCTTTTCTTTCATCAAAACCTTCTTGTTATAATAAGTTTTTGTGATCAAAATCGTACAAAATAGCACAATTTGAATACCTTTCTAGCGTTTAAGATAGACCAAAGCGCTATTTTCGCTCAAAAAACATGTTTCGTTAATTAATGAATTCGGTAATGTTTGGATATGATGACCACCTCATTATCATTATAATTATGACCCATCTCCAAAGCCTTAATTATGACGTACCTTTGATACTGCATCAAATTAATCAAAGCTTGTTTACCTCAATAGAATCAAAACAGAAGCCATGTAACGTTAAATATTAGGTTACTGAATGAACTAACAATTGTACTGTAAGACATTTGCCTCGAGTAGCTTAATTACTTAATTCTGTAGGTGGCATAAATGTTGTAACGCAATCGTTCATTTAAGTATCAACGTAATTTATGTGGTGCTTACTTTGTGATTCATTTTGAAAATACGAATTTCACACACGACTGATCCCAAACTAAGCATAGCTCATTTATTTTTTGTAAATACATGCTTATATAGATAATTACACCCAGACACAGGACAAACAGACATGTTCATGCACACAAATGTTTGTCCTGGATGGAAAAAGAACCCACTACCGGACAGGTAACAGACAGGTAAACAAACTAGGCCTTGGCATGATAGTTGGGGTCCTTAATTATTATTTGTCATGATGGTTTGATATTTTTGACCTCCTTCAAAAATAAGGAGGTTTGTTTTTTTTAATGGTTGTTCACGCAAAAATGTTTTTGCTTTTAGTAATTATCTTTGCGATGGGTTCAGTATAGCTCCAATTTTACTTTTCTTTTTTAAAGTTGATTATGTAGTACCCACGTGGCTATTGTAGCCTCCGGTACGATACGACAGTTGCACTTTAGCGCCAGTTAGGTACCTACCAATTTGGGAAAAACATTGGCAATCCACCTGGTATGGCAGCAACTTGCCATCAAGCGAACAGTCTTCCTGCTTTAAAATAATAAAAGGAATGAGGAATACCAACAAAAAAATCTAATTAGTCCGTCAGTTAGATTATAAAAAAATATTGGATACGTATTTTTTATTTTGATCCGAAAACAAAAAATAACGAAGATACAGTGCGTTAAAATTTTCCGGTCTGCAAAAAGTGTACTAAAAAGTAGTTGTACAATGACGTCACAAGCCCCAATCCTGCACTTTGATGGTACTTATCTTTGTAATTTCTTATGGATTTGATAAAATAAAAAATACGTATCCAATATTTTATGATAATCTAACTGACGGACTAATTAGATTTTTTTGTTGTTATTCCTCATTATCTATCTTTTATAATTGTATTCCCATTAGGATAAAAATAATCTATGTATGTTTAACGTTTCATCCAAATCCGTTCAGTAGTTTTTACGTGAAAGAGTAACAAACATTATATATACATACATCCATATATCCTTACAAAGTTTCGCATTTATACTAGTAGGAAGGATAAGCAAATTTCAGATTAGTTTTAGGTACCCACCTAAAACAGTATTCAGTTCCCAACTAAAAGACTACAAATGAACCCTATAAATGCTAATTGGTGAGCGTAAACTACACGGCCACATCATCCATAACTGAATTACGTCCAAACCAGGGCTAGTAAATCATTGGCACGTTTCAAATTAATTCACTACTGTACCTGACTCTAATCCGTGTCGCAATCAGTTCGCTTTTGTGACCGAACTTCGGAATTAGTGATGGGAGTCATTATCATATTCGAATAATCGATGAGTGTTGAGTTATCGAATTGAACTGGTCGTTCTTGTGTTATCGATTAGTAAATTATGTTTTAATGAATACAAATGGCTTAATAGAGAAAATTATGATTGAAGAGAACATTTAGATTGTATGTATTTTACATAAATGTCAAATGGAAGGTAAAATTATTTTGTTTGTAAATTATTTCGATCATTACACAATTGTAATTTATACACGCAAACTATTATTTAAAAATGATTAAACTTATTTGAAAATTAGCAATTTAATATGTTAATTTATACCTAGCTACCTACCTACACTGTATTTTTTAAATTCACTTTATGCAAAGTATTATATACACTATACTTATGCAAAGTTCTAAAGTACTCTGCAGTGCTATAGAACTTTACTTTACACAACTTTACATAAAAAGTAAGTAGGTATGAAAAGATTTATTTCCAGATTTCAGAGTAGGTCCCATAGGTACTAAAAGTTTCATATTGATAAGCAAATGGATATGATTAAAAAACGAAATCCTGTATTATATCATAAATAAAAGAGGAAATTTCATAACATATCCAAATTAGCCCCAAATTATTAATAATTCATGAAATCAGCAGTGGTTTCTCAACACTATTTTCATCAGGAGCGGAGTGCTAAATAATTTTCCTAGGTATCGGGTTTTCATTTTAACAGTGACGTATGTTGGAAATGTAGCTGAGAGTGCTTTCGGCAACTTATATACCCTTGAGCGGTATAGGTGTTAAAACTGACAACTTTGAGGATCACAGACTCTGTTTATCAAATTGCTATTGTAGTTTAGGGTTAAATTAGCTATTCATTTTAAACTAAAGAAACATTTTGCGGAAGCCGCAACAAAGTTTTTGAATACCTTATTTACTATCATACAACTATCCATTCATAACTACTAATTAAAAAAAATGTGAATGTAACTCTGTCTGTATTTTTTGAATTGATCGCGATGGAGACGCAGATAGCCTATATGAAAAAAACGAAGCCAAATTTTCATCCCAAGAATTTTAGTAAAACCGCAGGGAATAGCTCTAGTAATAAATAAATGAGGCTGAAGGTGGTAAGCATATAAAGCTTAGGTAATAGGCGCTAAAGTACCTTCATACAGCTGTTAAAATACACCCGATATTTGCTTCTGCGACAGATTTCCCCACGATGTTATCTTTTAACGAAAACCCAAGGTCTACAATGAGGTTGGAATTCAAAGGTTTCGGATCAATGACCTTCGCCGCGGCATTTGATGTCAGTAGCATTTAGTTATCCTCCAGCCAGATGTTTGTATCTAGTTTTAGTATCTTTGTCAATCTTAGAATATACAAAACTTAAAAGAAAATACTTTGAATTTTATGCAGAAAAATTCATAACTTTCAACCTTCTTTCAACGCAAGCTGCACTGATTTGACATGTCATTACAGATAGCTCACGGTGAGTGACATGTATTAAATATATTTTTACTAAAATAGCTTCGTCAATATATGTAAAACCTTTCAATAAAACGATTAGTAAAGTCAAGTCTCAGTAAAATAAACTTTATGTCATAAATCTAACATGATTTTTTATACCACTAAAGTAGCAGACAAGCAACGTACGTAGCTTATACTAGTCGTTCACTTCGGGTTGGCCGTCGTTGAATGACTAAATAGGTACAAACAAAACATTAACAAGCGTTGCAGCTCTCCATACTACGAGGCTCTGAATTGAACGTCTAACCATACTGGACAAATCAGCGAGCGCAGAGGGCTCTCAAGCGGGCAGCGTGGTTACCTAAATGTTGCCCGGTTAAAAATAAAATTACTTGAAATGAGGTGTGGGGAATTGCGAAGGGAGGTATCACTCACGCTTTGCTAACCCTGCGAAAAGCTCTTTACACCCTAATACACCTACCTATTGCAGGTAACTAATGATCTATAAAAAATAATATATTAGAAAAAAAATCTGTGCCTTACCCTTTTTTAATGCAATTCAAGGCAACATAAAACAAAAGAAAAACATAAAATCCATTATCTTACTCGTACATCTAAATTTTTTTCTTTGAAAATACTGGATTGAATATTAGGCAAGCAATATTTCCTTTTTTAGACAAAACGACAAGTTTGAAAATGAATTCTCCGTAGAAAAATGTCTGTCCTAGATATGAATAGATTGTTTCCGAAAAGTTCACACTGCAGCAGTAGTCACCCTGAAACAAAAATACAGAAATTTATTCCTCTAAACATAACACAAAAACACAAATTCAAAATAAAACGTGTGTTTAGATATGTAGGTATTTACTGACCATAATATTCTATCAAAACAATAGTACCTATAGGTACTTAGTTTTATAGTAATAATTCGTAATAATTGAATGTTACGTTATCTTCTTCTTCAACCTATTTCCACCCAATGCTGAGCGTAGAGAAATCCTCATCGATACCCGGCCGCTCTGGGGGGAGTGGCCACTCCTTCCGCTGGAGGCGCCCAGGAACACTTGGGCGTCTCCAGAGACATGTTTTGGGCTTTCCTCATCCAGTCCCTAACTACCACCTTGACCAGATCATCTTGATCTATTTTTTGAAAGTTTTTTATTTTTTTTAGTTTCATAAGTACGTACGTCTTTACTAATTCTCAAGATGTATCACTGACCTAGAAGTCATAGTCGGTGAAAAATAAATAAAGAAGTAAACAAACCTTCTTTACGATACAGTTCCTTGCTCCCAATTCTGTCTCCAAAATAGTCGCTATAGCGTAATGCTGGCATGGCTTATTTACCTTGTAGTTCCACAGAAGATTCTTGCGGTCTCCTTTATTGTTGTATACTATTATTTTTACCTGAAATTACTGCAGTTTATGATGGTCGTTTTGACACAATATTTAATTATGTTTTGAAACCGAAATCTTATATATACTAATATAAAGCTGATAAGTTTGTTTGAACGCGCTAAACTTGGAGTTTCTGGTTCGATTTGAATCTGGTTTGATTTTTTTTGGCTACTTTTTATCCCGGGAACGTAGGTGAACCGCGGGGGACAGCTAGTAATATTATATGCGGTTTTACCCTTGTTCCCGGCAGTTCCCGGGTAACAAATAAAAAAAAAACTTCGATTGGTCAAGTCGATGTGACCAACGACAAATAATTTTTTTTTGCATGCATTACTAGGGTTATTATTATTTCCCTGCTTGCTTATTTTAAAAAAAGTGCCAAAAATGATCAACTTCCATCATTTTATTACCAAATATGAGTATTATTGCGATTTTTATGGATAAGTACATACAGATTTAATCTAATCTAAATTTCGTGACAGTCAACTATTTTTTGTAAAGGCATGGTCATTCTTAATTATAGTATTTTAATAGCTTCCCTTTATTCTGTAAAGTAAAGCTTGTTTCAGGTTTACATATTGACGCAATTTTTACACGCACCTCCTCAATTTTGGCTGCAGCAGGAAAAGTAAAGTTCATAAGTCCCTTGTACTTATCATCTTCTACGACAAGTTTTGTCGTCATTGTTGTCAGATTGTGTACTTTTGGTCCACTACATAAGTCATAGTAGTTCCATACAGCCGTATAAGGCCCCTGTAAGTAAAATAAATCACTAGCAAGGCTTCTTGTGCTGACCCGTTTCGGCCCAATCATCACTTAATACAGTGAAATTGTGGTCAAATACAAAATGATAGGCATTTTATTTCCATACAAAAATGCGTGGTCCTATTTGATGATAATAAGTCAGATTGTCTTTAGATCTTTTTCATTAAATAATAGTGACTCATCTTTTTGACAAGTTCCAGTAAAACTTTTACTGGAACTGCTCTGAACTATCTCATGTAGGACGGTAAGGAATAAGTTTCAAATAAATATATCCAAATTTCATCTTTCTACTAATATTAAATGCGAAAGTTTGTGAGTGAGTTTGTTACTTCTTCACGCTCAAACGGCTGGACCAATTGTGATGAAATTTAGTATGGAGGTAGCTGTTACCGTGGATTAACACATAGGTTACTTTTTATTGGGAATGCGGGTCAAACCGTGAGACGGAAAGCTAATTACAATAAGAAGGTACGAACAGTTTTTAAATTTACTCACATAGTTATCTGCAGTCATCGACATTGAATCTCCTGCACAAACAATAGTAAAGCAACCAAGTAAAATATGAACATACAACATAGTTAGCATTAGAAGCCAAATGGCTACCTTCAGCTCAAATGTGAATCTAAAATGATTTACCAAAATATAATAAATTTAATGAGTGACTATTACGTGCATACATAATGTATATTTAATCTTCTTCTCTACATAGTATAAAAGGAAGTCGTTCTCCGCGTCTGTCTGTCTGTTCAAAATCAAAACTCATTTACTCAGTTAAGGCTCTGTTAAGGCACTTATGAATGTCGATAGTTATAATTATTACAATAAACTACTACCGGTTCGGAATACACTTGAACTGAGAAGACTCATGTTTATCCAATAACTCCTTCTAAACCACGCAATGGATTTTTAAACGGTTTTCACCATCGTATATGTAAATAAAGACAATATTTCGGAAACAAATCTCCAAAAAAATTTCATGATGCAATTTACATTTTAAAAATTTCAAGGGCATTTTTAAAATGTAAATTGCATCCGTGTGTAATCAGGGCGGGTCGCTAGTTACTTAAAAAACATAGCATATCTCTGTCTGTATATTAGTGTGTTTATAACTTGAGAACTACTGCAGGAATGTTAATAGTTAATATAGTGATTTAGAGGGTTAATTTGAGATAAGACTAACAGGAGTTGCCTCTGCTTGAGCTGCTAATAGGGAATATGCATGAATTTTTTATCGCATTTCTTAACAAAATATGAAAATACCGTAAAAAAGATTTAAAAAGAAGAAGAAAGAGGCAAAAAACACGGTTTGACAGCGATTGGACAGAGAGATTGGAAATAGTATTGTGACGTCATTATACTATTACGGCCATATAAACTCTATGCTAAATTCTATTTATAACAAAGCAAAAAAAAACATGTTTATTAATTAAGTATCTATGTCAGAAACCAAAATATACGGGTTAAGCTGCAAACAAAAACTAGTTTAAAATAAAATACATCTGATACCATAATTTTCAAACTACTTCATTGTGCATTGAAATAATTTGATTGTATATATCTTCATTAAATACGTGGCCTTAAAAAACGTTATGAATTTAAAGATTATTGTCTTTTATTTATTCATTAATTTATTTATTTGATATTACACAGCATAATATTATTGCTATATTTCATTTTATTTGTTTCAATACTAGATATGAGTATTGTAACGCTAAAATTACATCTTTTAAGTAATGGTGTGCTCGTGAAAAAGCATGGCAGAAACATTGAAAGACTTCTATTTTTTCATGAGCCAAGGGGAAACACCTGTAAGGATGTTTACTTTTCATTTTTTTTTATAATAAACGTAGTATCAACGCGTATCTACACTAATAATAAAAAGTGAAAAGATTTGATGTATGTTTGTTTGTAATGTGACAATAGATACCTACGAATGGACTTACGGACGGAGGAATTATGGACAAACATGTTAATAACAAAGTACCTACACTTGTTTGAAACTTATTCTCTCACGCTCGTCCACAGAAAAATATTTGTTTTATTTTACTTTTTATTTTTAGTCTGTGCATATTCATGTTTTTACAATGTGAGGAACAAAAAACGGAATACCTATCTACATTTTGTAAATATTTATGTGAGTTGATTACGCAGCTTTCGTCCTTTATTTTTGTATTTTAAAATTTTACTGTCAAAAATAATACAAAAATATTTTTCAGTAAAAGGTTTCAGGTTTATTAATTTGGATTTAAAGTAAGCCGTTTTTATGAATTTATACATTTCGGTTTACCTTTGTCATAAAATATGTTTTTCATTTACTGCGAACAGCAAAATAAAGTTTCGTAAAACTTTTTGGTTTGTTAGTGTTTCTTATATCAGTTGATCCACCGTTTTTACACAATTTTGTGCAAATAAATAACTTGAAACTTTTACATGACGTAATCTGTGACGTAACGTGACGTGAAACAATTCATTTAATAAATTGACGCAACATTCAAGTACCTACTGAATCGTTGGTTAATTACGATATCGCTTCCATCTAGCACATGTATCTATCTAATCATATAAAAGTAAAGCGTGACTCATTGACTGACTGACTGATTGATGTATCAACGCACAGCTCAAACCACTGGATGCATTGGCTGAAATATGACATACAGGTAGATATTATGATAGGGATACGCTAATAAAGGATTTTTGAAAACTCAATCCCTAAGGGGGTAAAATAAGGGATCGTGGGTGAAATCGTAGAAAGCTAAAGCGTATACAAACAAAGTAGCAAACAAATAAATATATGGCCCGCCTAATGGTAAGCGCTTACCTCGCTTAAAGAAGCGTGTGTACCTACGAGTACCTCTTCCCCCGCAGATTCACGTGCATTCCCGAGATAAAAAATAGCCCATGGCCTTTTCGATATCATAGGAGATTTAGGTGCCAAATTTCATCGCGATCTGTTCTGTGGTTTAGGCGAGAAGGCGAAAGGTAGCGCACTTTTAAATTTACAATATTAGTTAGTTTGGAGGTTCTATTGAAGAAATAAATAAAAGGTTCCAATGTTCATAAATTGATATAATGCAAAGTTCACAAAGGTTCCCAGAAATATAGTCACAGATGATTCACATAATAAGGTTCAATTTACAAAGGCTGCTGTACCAAGGAGTTGGTCACGGACGATGGTAGGTTCGACAACTGCCTAGCCTCGATACAATAGAATCTTGAAATTATTGGATTTTAAACTTCAAATCGTATTGCCATGGTAACAATTACGAATATCTATGGATCCGAGACCTGGGCGCTCACAAAACAAATTATCCACAAACTCCAAATAACTCAGAGAGCCATGGGGCGTGCTGTATTAGGGATTTCAGTAAGCGACCGTGTCAGAAACACAGAAATCCTCAGAAGAACCAAACTGCCTGACGTTGCCAAAATAATCGCTCGAAGAAAGTGGAAGTGGGCGGGCCACATTTGCCGCAGAGATGACTCCAGAGATGAGGCCCAAGATCTTGTCGAATGGAGTGCATTAGACGAAGCCTACACTCAGCATTGGATGGAAATAGATTGAAGAAGAATTACGTATAATAAATACAATGTTTAGTTTTCTGACATGCAACAGAAGCATCAATAATTCAAACATTTTGTGCATATTCCATACAAATGTGAGCCATAAATTTACGCTTGGCCATCCATAACTGATTCAGATTAGAGCTAATTGCATAGCAATGATCTATGGTACCACAGATATTAGACAATATTGTATGCATGTGAAACAACCATTCACTCGAAGCAATTTAGAGATGGGAAATTTCAATTAAACTATCGATACTTTAATTAGGTATTTAATATCACATGTCAATATTAATACTTATTGCATATGGCTCATAAAAAGGTCAAAACTATTGAAATTACCAGCAACAAGGAACTTTAATATAGCTGCTCCCCGCGGTTTCACTCGCGTTCCCGAAATAAAATCGCGCTAATCTCCGGAGTTACTGGCTCGATTTGAAAAATTATTTCACTAATAGGAAGCTACATTATCCCCAAAGGTTATAAGCTACTTTTTATTCCGGGTACTCGAGTGAAACCGCGGGGAATAGCTAGTTAGTACATATATGGGGTATTGATAAGAGTAGGTATATACAAAAAGACACAAGTATCTAAAGACATTTCCTGAAGGCAGCCACTGCTTCTTCTCCGTTAGTCGGGCAAAAACAGCTTTCATTAAAATTTCAGACCATTCTGCATCAAATTGCACCATGCTCTTTGTCTATTAACTGAGTTAGTTAACTGCATTGTTATTAATCAGACACGTATCGGAACATCTTACAGTTAATTAATCTTACTGTTGACTATTAATTAATTGATTCATTTTGTCGTATGAATAACTAGCTAACCCCGCGGTTTCACATACTTTTCCGGAATAAAAAGTTGTTTATAACCTTTGGGGATAATGTAGCTATTCGTGAAAGATTTTTTTGAATCGGACCAGTAACACCGGAGATTAGCGCGTTCAACCAAACAAACAAAAAACTCATGATATAATACTAACTGTTCCCCGCGGCTTCACTCGCGTTTCCGGAATAGAAAGAAGGCTATAACCTTCGGGGATAATGTAGCTTCCTATTAGTGAAAGATTTTTTCGAATCGGACCAGTAACATAAGAGAGTAGCGCGTTCAAAGTTCAAACAAACAAACTCTTCAGTTTTATGATTAGTATATAGATATATAATAAGTACTTATATTGATAACGGCATTAGACGCTGAAGTTTAATAAAGAAGACTTAAATAAATAAAAACTTAAATAAACAAATAAGAACTAAAATTATATAAATACTTATAGATTTATATGATCAGTGGTTTTATATACATTGTATCACAGCAAATGATGGATATTACAAGATTATACCAGTAAAACAAAACCTTTAGAGAGGGTTGTATGAAAACATTATTACATTAGTTTATTATCTAACGTCCTGCATTATTTCTTCACACAGAAAATAACGAGAGAAAATAACTGACATGTAGTGACATCGCGTAATTTCTATTAGCGTATGTTAACGCGGTCTTTAACAACTACCGTCATGTAATTTAACTTCAAATAAGTTTCTTTATGAACACCATATAGCAAATAAATGGATTAAAAAAAAAGTAAAATATCTAGGTACACACTTAAATAAAACACATTATGTTAGTCCTGGATGGGTACAGAACCACAAATTATTGTATTTTTTTACAATGTCTGAAAACCAATCTTAATCCTGAGTACCTAAGGTATGATTTACCCAAAAGTGATATACACTAAGCATGGATATCTTTGCTAAAGCGTAGTAAATAAAATTTTAAGGGCCTTCCTTCAGAGTGGAGGATGACACTAATTCCTCCAAAAACAGCCCTTTCTCCAGTTTGCGCTACTTGAAATACTTATGGCCTTTTTGAATTGTGCCTCGTTTGAATATAAAAATTAAATAATGTAATTTGGCTTCTAAAATTTATTTAATTTAACAACTTGTATTTTTAAGACTTGACAAACAGGCGATTCAACAGATGATAACACAGGGAATGCAAATGCGCTGTCAACCTTGAAGATCGCTTATTAAGGTCTTTTTTAAAAAGCCTTTCTTTCGTAGAACTAAAAAAATATTGTAAATTTTTCAAGATTTACGTTTGGTGAGAATATTGATTTTGACGGTTACCTTTACGATGATTTTTGACATGATCTTTAAAAGATAGAAAAGATAATATTCTTCTAAGGTAGCAAACTAGCATTAGTCTGCTACGTAGTAAGCAATAACCGTATCCTAACACTTACAAAACCCGTTGTGTTCAACTTACGCGTTCCAGACCTTAAAGAATACTGATATTATTATTAATCTAGGTGTACATTCGCTAATTCCATATCTATAATCTATACATAAACGAGATATTGTTTCATCAATTAGTCACTTTAATGGATGACTTTAATCCGACTAACTTTCTCAGCTATTATAACAAACTTCTTATTGTTAAACTTCAGTGACTTGCACAAGTAACTGGAACGATACTAAGTGGTCCATAGAACTTACTGGAAGTTATCAGGTGCTACACAGAAGGATCTTAATCTTTAACGAGTTTACTTGTAGCCCTGCTTAAAAGTTTCACTTTTCTCGATGATTGTACTAATTAGCGGATATTTCATCGGGGTTTTAGTAATAACTTAACATTTATGTAACATTTTTATGATTATTTTCCATGTGGTTTTCTATGGAAGTATAATAAATAAATAAATATTCTGGGATATTCTTCACACACGGTTAACTGATCCCAAACTAAACAGAGCTTGTTTTACCTACTATGGAAACCAGATAACTGATATTCTACATATACTATTTCCGCGTTCCCAAGGGATCTTATGTTTTACCGGTATAAAAAGTATTCTATGTGTTAATCTAGGTTAGAAACTAGGTATCTGTGTTCCAAATTTCATACAAATCCGTTCAGTAGTTTTTGCGTGAACGAGTAACAAACATCCATCCATACATCCATACTAACAAATTCGCATTTATAATATTAGTAGGATTACACCCAGACTCAGGACAAACAGACATGTTCATGCACACAAATGTTTGTCCTGGATGGGAATCGAACCCGGTCGTGGGTTCGATTCCCTTCGGTGGCGTCTTAGCCAACTGCGCCAGGTACTAGTAAGTACACTATTACCTGGAACTTTCTATGGAAGTATACTATTTCCCCTGGACTTACCTGAGTTCCTGAAATAAGCCTATCTATACCGAGTGTAAGGGACAGCGTAACGAAAACTTTGGGAAAAGGTAACACGTTGGAAAAAGTTGTAAGTGAGAAACTTTATTCAAAAAGACATAAGTACCTACTCATTCTGAATAAAAATGGTATTACAAAAGAGAACGCTAAAGAAATTGTAAATCTAAAGTTGAAGAGTCTATGAACAACAACTAGAGCGGTTACAGTCGTAATAAAAAGTGTCTGTGTACACATATTTACGTCTCTGAGCTGCGGAAAACTCCGTGTCTTTACTATTTATGGTAGAGACAGCGTGTCGACGCTGGCTTAAGCTGCAGTTTCTTTGATACGACCGCGGAAAAGAAAAAGTAGCTAACAGAAATTGTGATTGAAAAAGTTTCATTTAATATTCTATCTATAGATATATTATTGTACCCAAAAGCGACATATGAGGTAAATATACGGGGTTTAAAATAAAAATTCAAAACATAAACCGTACTCGACTCGTTCAAAATATATAAAATGTTTCACTTTTTTTTCGTGATTTTCACAGTTGGTTCTTTAATAAAGTTGTTCATATTGATGAATGGTACTTCCATCCCTTATTGCAATTTCAAGGATTTAAAATAACTCTGTATATGTATAATGAAACATTAAACTCAAATTTGTCAAATCAAACTGATTTAATTTAGATGACTTTAATTTTTTAAAGACTAATATATTTTTTTAATGTACTACAACTTGAAATAATCTATACAAAACAGCAGAATCGACACCATTAGTAACTTAATAATTTCTGACCTATGAAATAACATTTTCTTTTGGCTTTCAGTTCTCTTTTAGACTACCTATTGTCTATTTTCCTCGTAATCGGATTTCGGTAACGATGGCGCTCGTAATCATCTTTTATTTTTGACATTGTCTATCTTTTTTGGTTCCGATGACTAAATTCAAATGATTAATTATTATGACAAGTAATTACAATCGCAGTTTAGTTGTTCACATAAGATAGACAATACCAAAATTATAAGATGATTACGAGAGCCAACGTAATTGGAATCAAGTTACACAATCGATGACGATAATAGCAGGTGTTATCGTTTATCACGGTGAGATCGTGGTTATAAACAAATGAAAAAACGTAAAAAGTCTCGACGAAATCGCACCTTATTCAAAATATGAAAGGTGCTCGATGAAGAAGGGCTATATGAAACAGAATACTCCACATACCTACCTACTCATCCATAAACATCATGCAACACCACGTTTTACGGGATTGCATTGACACAAAAGACTTCCACACTTACAGAACGGTTAAAATGGTAAACATTTAAACGAGATATATTTTTTGCACTTCTGGAACGCTAATTAGAGTGTTGAATTAAGCAAGCTTATGGTGAAATTTAAAATAAAAAGTATGTTTTTTGTTTGTTTATTGTTATAGATTTTTTAGTTTTTCTGTGAGTGCATTTATACCAAGTTATATGATCAAAATATAAAAATAAGCCGACAAAAATTAAATGTCACCGGAAAAACGTAGAATATTAAACACTAGTCATGTAAAATATAACATTCATAATTAAACGCAGCAAATTGTTGCATGAATAACAATTTCACATTAGGTGGCCATGAAACTTTTAACAGCGTCGTATTGCATGTGATGCGATCCGGCCATGCGCACGTAGAATTTCAATATCCGTCCATTTGGTGTTATATAGACAGTTCTTTATTTAGGCAGGTGACAGACTTACCACTTTACAATATTCTACATTGAGGGCATTTAAATGCGTTAAATTACCCTTAAAATGCTACAATACCATCCATAACTAAATTAATCAAGTCTTGATTAATTTTAGATCTTTATTAAGTTCTAAATTTAATAAAAACGTACGTTTTTTATACTATTAAGTTAGCATACTTAACTACCTACGTCCCTCCTAATGGTAAGCAGTTTCTATATAACCTATAGACACTTGTAAAAATACTTACTATTACCTGCTATTACTACCTATGTAAAAAAGGCGCACAGACACAACTCCGCGAATGCATCGTCGCCTACCGCTATCACCGGCAACGTAATAGCATAACACTAACAGTACTCATAATACCTATTGCCCTCGACTAATGGCTGCACCGCTTACTGCTTCTATGTCATAACAGCTTAGGTAATTAAATTAGTTTGTATGAAGTGGCTAGGTTGTACTAGCCGCGCTCCCTAGTTCAAGTTCCACACTTAGTCTCAAGTCAGGCCTGCTTAGTATGGATAGCAATATTTGTTATTGTTTATAGCCAACTTGAAGTAAACGACTAATACTACCAGATTGTACAAAATCTGTTAGTATCAGTCGTTCACACTCTTTTAAATATGAATCGTAAAATATGTCAGTGGCCTAAAACGAATTTTACATTTTAATATAAATTTGGTATTTTACTGCGGAATTCAATATTAGTATCTAGTATTTGAATATTGACTGTGATGCATAGGTTGTCGCCTGCACGATTTAACATTTTAGCGGAAATTAGCTGGTTTTCTATCTATAATTATTTAAAGGTTTATGAATCGTTTGTTGGGAATTATATTGCCAATTATGTATTCATTTTATAAGTTTTGTTCATAAAGTAAAAATTTTAAAGGTTTTCATGAACAGACCTGACAGTCTTTCAAAGTGACTCAAAGCATGTTTTGTCGTAAGTTCTGAGAGATGACTACTGAGGTGATGCCTTCGGTTGGAGCGCGAAATTCAATTTTTATTACGTTCTATGCTAATTGCAGCTCAGTAAGTTATATTACTGACATATACGACTATTTCATGAAAATGTAGTAACATTAGATAGTAAATATACCGTGGAGGAATATGTTCATGACTTATTTTATTATTAATCAGTAAATATACCACCATTCTTGTCGCAAATAACATGCTCTAATCGAAGGTATCACCTTAATGAGACCCCTCGCTTAAGTATGTCGGTTTCCATTTTTTTTACATTCTTCGGTCCTTAGCCTGCAAACGATAACGAACTTAACTCTCTTTAAATATTTTCCTTTTCCGCGATTTTTTCCACGAACTTTTAAATAAATAGTGTCCATTAAAAACAACAAATGTAAAGCCTGCGGGGCAGTGGGAGTGATTAACGATGTCACTTACCCGAGACCTCTTGGAGACGGTTACACCCAATGACTAAAGATTACACCAATCTCTGCTTTGCCTTTACTGGCTGAGTGAAGCGCGATATTTTACGGAAGAGCTCAGTAGTACTTATAGACGTCGAATGCCAAGACGAGGGTCGCAGATTCGAATCCAACAATGAGCTTGAGCTTTAGGTGAAGGAAAACATCGTGAGAAAACCATAGCAAGGTCTACTTCGTAATACTTGAAAATCTGTCGCCAAGTACCTACAGTAAATCTAATAATTTCTAAAAACAGTGTAGATGTAATTAGTAAACGGTAATCTGATTTCAAGTTCTACAAACGCAGACCTAAGTTACACAATCTGTTTTCGTCCAGGCACAAATTTCACGGAGCCCGTATAACCACTCATTGTTTATAAAGCTCCCCAAACTTTCTTATTACCTTCTTAATACTAAACTTCTGTACTCGAGTTTGTACCAACATCGTCCAAATTATTTGATTACAAATTAATTTTAGCCAAAATGGGAAATTAACTTTTCTAATGCAAACCAGGTGAGTCGGAAACTTTCGTTTTATGTTAACATTAAATATATTACGTAGCTTACCCAATTCATTACCCAATCTGGCTTCAGTTTTGACCGTTATAAATTTGGATTCAAACAGTTTGTTATAAAACTACTTAGCAATTTCCCGATTGATATAAAGTTTAGGCAATAAAACTGTAATTGTTTTGTGTAGCCGAAAGCTGTTTGCCCTTATCATATAGGTACATTTGAAATACCATTTATTACTAGTCGGTTAGAAATTCAAAATGTGTTGACAACAATAATTATGTTCGTTCTAATAGTAGATATTTAGATGCTGGCTATATTGTAAGTAGGAAAATAATGCCATTTTTTATTTTTTATTTATTTTATTATGGATAGAAAGGCTGTATGGAAGAAGAGTAGGTACCTACATAAGTATACCGTCGACCATAAATGATTGAGGACAGGGCATATCAGTTAAGTATCGTATACCTAAATATAGTAGGTAATCTGGTTTCCATACTACAATCTCAATACAAATGTAATATACCTACCTATACCTATATTCCAGGAAAAATACTATTTTCATAATTATTAATGGCCGTTTATATTACAGAAATTCGGTAATTTCAGTGTTGTTTTACTCTTTTCATTTATTTTTCATGACCCGTTAACATGATATAGGTACATCAATGCCCTTTCAGCCTACTATATCTTTCGAAATCACTCGATAGATACCTCATTATGAGAATTATGAACAAGTACAAACTTCCGCCCCGCGGTTTCACCCGCGTTCCCGAGGATCTATGTTTTCCCATCCAGGTTATAAAGTATCTGTCTTCCAAATATCATCCCAAATCCGTTCAGTAGTTTTTGCTTGAAAGAGTAACAAACATACATCCCACAATCTTTCGCATTTATAATATTAGTGGATTCGTTTCTCTTCGTTTTGCCACTTTGTATGCTGAACTAAATTATTACTGCGCACTTGATTTGGTTCCCTCCATAATAACGTAAACAAAAATGATATTCGAAACTCAGCACAATACATTAATACTTTTGTACTTGGTGTTACACCTATAGAGCTGTTACAATACCCTACAGTGATGGTCCAACAGTGTAGGCCGAATGGGGGACCTAACAAGAGGGTGAGTGTGTGTGGTTTGCTATTGACAGTCCTGATTTATAATAATTATTTCTCTAAATGTAATAAAAACAAAATGTACGTTTTTTTCTTTTTATAGAAAATAGATTATGCATGTCTGGATATTGAATAGCATTGGTTTTTTTACACCTTGGGTTATATTATTGGAGTTTTGTAAGGATCCCTATGTTTTTGAAAATAAAATATAGCAGTATGTTACTCAGTGTTATAGCATTCTATTGGTAAATGTTTTTTTTTTAAATTGGTCCAGTAGTCTTTGAGTTTATTGATTACACACTTTGTAGTTTCCAGAAGGATATAAATAACTCTCAATCTATGGATACATATAAGATGTTATTAAAATACCATAATTATTATAAACCATCTATGCCACATCTAGTAATCACATTGTTTGTACCGACTTAGGGCCGTAAGATCGATCGACGTTTAAACTATCGTTTATGAAATCTAAGATAAAATTTAATCCATGGTTTAAACTATTGTTCTAAGATCAAGTGACAAATATGGACAGATCGGTTAAACTTCGATTAATCCCATAGATACGGCAATTCTTTCTAATATTTTTTTTTATGGTGAAATTTGACATTGACATTGGTGTAACATTTTCTTTCACTTTTTGATTATATGGCATTAGATACGTTTTTTACACAATTCTGCCAGTGTCAGGATCATACATCTTGAGGGAAATGTCAAATTATGATAGTTTAATCCATTATCGGGAGTTTAAACCCTCAAAAAGGATAGTTTAAATTAATCGATAGTTTAAACTATCATTCATCGATCAACTGCCGTCGATCTTATGAAATAATTGGAGACGGGAGATTAAACTCTCTGTCGTGGTTTAAACTACGATTGATCTTACGGGCCTTATTGTATCTATAAATGTATTACGTATCTACCTCCACTCTGTTTCATATGGTTAGATCTAGAAATCTATCGACTCTAGGTAGGGCAAGAGAGTGCTAGAGTGGACACCTAGAACGGGACGGAGACATGTCGGGAGACAACCAGCAAGATGGACCGATGATCTGGTTAAGGTGGTGGGAAGGGACTGGATGAGGAAGGCCCAAGATCGTGTAGAATAGAAATAGGTTGAAGATCTGGAAATTATGTTTAGTTTCCTTAAAATACTTAAACGAATTAGTTTCCTTTATACGCTCAGTATCTTGTTATTTAAGTAACAACTTAGTTATTAGGTAATACGATAAAGCCAGCACTGATATTGTGTCGTATAGTGAAACTCTATCGAAGAATCTTACGTTTATAGCAATGAACCTACCACTAATAACGAAAACGATAAACATAGAACATTTTTAGTTCGATAACCTAAATATCTAAAATTAATTGTTTAACTATCCAATACATTATAAGTTATCTTCCCCCCTAATGTAAACTATGCCAATGTATTTTTAATGCAATAATGAATGTACAATTATTTATAATAGCCGATAATTATCTTTTGTAATAACATAGTACAATAATTGTAGACTAATTTACGTATTGCATCGAGTGATGGCAGTTGACAATTTCCTTCTATTTCAGTTCCTCCATTTATTAGGTATCTTTGATGTTGTTTGGTAAAAGTTATAAACATTATTTTGATCATTTTATGTTTTTTTTTGTTTTTATCAATTTTCGATATTTAAATCGATTCGTCAGATGAATCGCACAATTTGCGCTGCTTCCCACCATGTGGTTTTCCTGGCAATCCCCTATTTTTAAACAAAAATAATTTTTTACCATAATTAGGTAGTATTTGACCCCAATTTTGTGATAATGTGACCGATGGTGGTAAGCACACAAATCCCAGAACTAACTTAACTGGCCTTCAAGTACACCTGCTAATATACTGGAGAGTCCTTGGTGTTAAGTATTTAACACCGACATGCTATGGTTTCATTACGATTTCTTCCGTTGCAAAAAACTTAACTAAAGGTTATTTAAGTTATTATTAATCGCAAACGATTAGTGAGGAATTCTATACATCCTACCTATTTTATATGGAATTTAAAATATTCCATGACCTTACATTCCATTCCATTAGGTATTGCTTGATCCCGGAAATTTACAAAATATGCCTTTGAGGTATTTAATTATAGGATTTACAGATAGCTTTCATGGATGAGCTTTAGTAAGTAATTTAAAAAATAAACCGAACTTATGATAATATTTTTACATATTTTTAATGTTATTTACAAACAATTGTTATAGGCCTTCTATAGGTACTGTGCTATAAAATAAAATAATCTTGCTAAACATTAGATACAAAACTAAACTTATAGGTTGTATGCAACTTGTTTTTATACTCTTTTTAATTTTGTTATTTCCTTTTTCGAATAGTTCGAAATTATGTCGTATACTGATTCACTTTCCTTAAAGATTGCCTTTTTATTCCAGAAATCTGGAAAATACTAGTCTTTATTCTAAACTGAGTTATCCTTAACACAGGCCTTTATAAAATTCGCTGACTTAATAATTACATAGGTACATACATAAAAAAAACACAAAAAATATAAAGTTCTTGTTTACTCGTAAGTTAATCCACTCTTAAATCTTACTCTTTGTTATTATAAATCAAAAGAATATACCATCATCCCTTTGTATGATATTTTTCTTCTTTTTTTATTAAGGAGATTTTTCTCTTTTGACTTACACCACGTAACTTAGAACTAAGACGTCTGACTTTACGTGGACTGAAAATTGAGGGCTTCACCACAGCCGCATCGATGGAGCGTACAATTTAATATTAATTGCTGTGAATTCACTCAAATGCTACCATTAAATTATCAGTTTGTAATTGGTTTCGAATCGCGACTGCATTTAGACATATCGATATAATTAATTATGTTTGACATATCGCTGTGTTGCATAATTAAATTGATTTTAAATGTACTGCTTTAATGTATCTTTTTTCGGTACTATGAAGTCGGCAAACTAGCATAAATCGCCTTCGTATGCGGTTAGCGTAGCTTATGAACGCTTGCTATATCAAAGGCTATATCTAGAGAATAACAAAAGCTTATTAGTTTTTTTTGTGACTAAGGCATCATTCACACGTTGCCGGCCCTTTATTCGTGCTATACGAGAAATGATGATTCTAAAATTCGTTTTTCTCTGAATTCTTTGTTCCAAGAGATTTGGACAAAATAATTATGTTAAACTAAAGAATATGTGACGGAGAATAGATTTTTTCAAAATTGGGATTTTTCATTAGTAACGTCAAAATCGTGAATATCTCTTTTTAAAATTAAGAATGCATTTTCCTCTTATTTGGGCCATCCAAATAACTTGAAAAATAATGACATACTTACATTCTGAAATCCATTAGAAAGGGAATAGTTTCCTTACTTTAAAAAAAAGCTTAGTTTTTTTTAAATAACATAAAACCATCTTTTTACTAAAATTGCAATTCTCCTGTCTCGCTTGTCTCCGTCAGTTTAGTAAGGGACTGAGTCATTCACAAAGAGCATCCTCTTAAAAGATTTAATGTACTAGTCAATTACTCGCATAAAAAAAAAAAAATTTGGGCTCAAAACAACGTATGTTATATCTTCTTCCTACAACCTCTTCGTAATACACTTTTTAAATTTGATTTGCAACATTGTCATACAAATAGGTTTAACTCGTATCCATTCCGTCGTAAATAGGCAATCAAGAGACGTTTTCGTAAATACGTAAGGCGACAAAATAGGTTATTTAAAAAGTCATTTTTCTGTGGCAATAGAGATATTTACCCCTAAGAAGGTGTAATAACGGTGGATGGTGCCCATCATCGAGCGACGCATTAACATCCGACAAGATGAGACGCTTTTGTTACTACTATGTGTTCTCATTTGTTTATCACTTCATTATTATTTTTTTACTATTGACCACAATCTCACCGTGGTCAGCGATGTGGCCAATGGTAGTAAGCACACAACCTTGAAGTGAGCTGGCTCTCAAGTGCAGCTATCGGGACACTGGACGGTGCTTGGCGATTTTCAAATTGAGTCGTAGTTTTTCGTTCACCTAAAGCTTAAGCTCATTACATCGCACGCGACCTCGTAGTACGCGACCTTCGTCTCGGCATTCGACGTCACTACCACCACGTACCACTGAGCTATCATAGCCTAGAAACTTACAATATTTTTCTTCAGCATAGTCACAGTGATTAGTGAAAAATTTTAATTCGTCGTCAGCTCATAAGGGGTTACCCGTATGATTCCTACATTATTCATTACAAAAGAATTCATTTTAACAAAATGAGTGTCAAACCAATAGTAGGGGACATCGCAACAGGATGGTGCAGACTAAAAATACTTGTACTTATTACAGCGGGAATTTTTTTGAAGGTGCTTACTTTCGTCTTCATTTTTGCATTTTACTTAGCTTTGTTACTTAAAAATCTTGTTGTACCGCTTTTGTCTTCCAGTCCCTTTTTTGTTGCAAGGTGCCTTGGAAATACAATGAGTTATCAGACTGCTATTAATTTTTATAAGCAGGTTCTTGAGATAAGTCTAGTAAGAGTTTGTTAGGTAGTAAAGATAAATACCTCTAATGTTTTGTATCAAGTCATCATCATGTCAGCCGAAAGACGTCCACTGCTGGACAAAGGCCTCCCCCAAGGATCTCCACGATGCCCGGTCTTGCGCTACCCGCATCCAGCGGTTTCCCGCGACCCTCACAAGATCATCGGTCCACCTTGTAGGGGGTCTGCCAACGCTGCGTCTTCCGGTTCGTGGTCGCCACTCGAGAACTCTTCTGCCCCAGCGGCCGTCGGTTCTTCGAGCGATGTGCCCCGCCTACTGCCACTTAAGTTTGGCAATTCTTCGGGCTATGTCGATTACTTTGGTTCGCCTGCGGATCTCATCATTTCTGATTCGATCTCGCAGGGAAACTCCGAGCGTAGCCCTCTCCATTGCTCTTTATTATCTTCTTTACCTTTGTATCAAGTAACTATACTTGATTGTACGTACTAGCTTCCGCCTCTAAGTTTCATCCGGGTTCCCGAAGAATCTTATGTTTTCCCGGGATACAAAGTAGCCTATATGTTACTCCATGTTATGATCTATTTATATGCCGCATTCTTTCGCATTAATAATATTAGTAGGTTAGTAGGTATTATTTTGTAAACATGATTGAGTATAATTAGATGAAAATAAAGGTTAGAGGTTAAAAATCTTACTTTCTACCTTTATTTTATCTCATCAAATAATGCCACTGGATGATAATTTACTATCGCCTAAGAAAACATACTCATATGTAATACAGGCCAACTGTGGTACATAAACTAAATGTCTAATTTATCTGAGAATGTCGCAGGCCTACGCTCTCAAAATAATTCTCACATAATTACCAACAAGACGAATGTGTCTCAGTCATTTTATATAAGAGATGGTTAATGTATTTGCTTGTTTTTAGGGTTCCGTGCCTCAAAGGATATCAGGAAGTAAGAAGAAATAAAGTCTTGTAGGACCAATTTGTTGATACGTATGTCTGTTTGAAGAAGACCTTCTTTCTCACGAACGCGTGGAGGTATCAAGTTGAATAACAAACATGTAATATTGTAGGATCATCATCATAATCATATCACCCGAAAGACGTCCACTGGAAAAAGGCCTCCCCCAAGGATCTCCACGATGGCCAGTTTCCCGCAACCCTAACAAGATCGTTGATCCACCTTGTGAGAGGCCTGCCTACGCTGTGTCTTCCGGTTTGTGGTCGCCACTAGAGAACCTTTCTGCGGCGGTTGGTTCTATGAGCAATGTACCCGCCCATTGCTACTTCAGTTTGGAAATTCTTGGGCTAATTAATATTGTAGGATTTGACAAGTATCATATTATTACACTATCACGTAATCTTTGAACGGTTACTGAAAATTTGTGTTCAGTGAAATTTATGCTTTATTCTTACCTGCATAGAAGACATAGTTTATGTAATAACTACATAATCATATGAGTCACACACATCTCTAACTTCACCGGTGTAGTTCCCCAGTAACAAAACTCCATTATGATTCAGTGTCATTAGTAAACTTTCCGAATCAGTCTAGAGTAGTTTTGAGTGGGTCGTATGCTTACAATGTTGTTCCAAAGCGTTGCTGAGCATATGAGTTAATTAGTTTTCCACCCAGTTTCATCCGCGATCTAGTTTACCCCCTTTAGAGTGAATTATCTAAAACCTCTTTTTTAGTTTCATCCTACGACGCTTCACAAAAAACACCGTATCATCATCATCAGCCGAAATACTTCCATTGCTGGACAAAGGCCTATTATGGACATTAACTTATTTTACTCCAAGTTTCATCCAATTCCGTTCAGTAGATTTTACATGAAATAGTAAGAAACATTCATATATTCATACATAAACACATCCATACATCCTCACAAACTTTCGCATGTAATTATTAGGAGTAGGATTTTGCTATTTTAAATTATAATTAGGCAATGGCTTATAAAATCTGATTTTCTAAAACTAGCTAAATGAAAAATATATATTTTAATTTAATTCTAAACTCTTAAATAAATTGTCTCGTCATCATGACTAAAGATTGCTATTTTCTGTCTAAAACCCTAGAGAATAAATCATGTAACTAAGCTTGCCTAAGACGGTTAGGACATCAATACTATCTCTCTTTTCAGGCTTCCCCCAGGTCATTGCACCAGAATAAGGCTCACCCTAAATATTGCCACACATTACTGTTTCCTTAATAACAAGTTGCGATATCATTTCCACCCTTATAACCATTACAAG
Organism: Tethea ocularis; assembly: GCA_963555595.1. Classification (NCBI taxonomy): domain Eukaryota; kingdom Metazoa; phylum Arthropoda; class Insecta; order Lepidoptera; family Drepanidae; genus Tethea; species Tethea ocularis. The sequence continues at coordinate 2,460,599 of OY741972.1, read as the reverse complement.
GCTTTAAGAGTCCTATAAAATCGATTGAGAGATATTACAAGATACGATCGTTGCATGTTGTACCATCATTTTGGCATCTTTTCGGGTGATAGTGTTGTAGGTTGCTCGTAGATTGGTTGATAAGGTGCCAAACCATCGTGTATTATGAGTCCTAATATTTTTTTAATACTACTAAGGCAGGAAAAAAACATACGACCCATCTGATGGTAAGTGGTTAAACTATAGATGCTTGCATCACTAGGGGTATTGCAGTTAACTGCCGAGACGTACATTTTCTGCAATTCTATTCGTTAATAATTTAACAACGATGATCGGAATATCTTTTATCGTTTTTCGGAGTCCTCTGCGATTAAGAACTTTGAATATTATAAATACATAAAGATTTTATAAAACAATACTTAAGTTAATGGTAGCTCGTCATTGAGTAACATCATTATACGAGTGACACTTAAGACTGAAAAAAAAAAGAGAAATATTACATGGACTCTACTAAATTGAGTCACCATGTGGATTGGATTAAACCCACATTCGGCCCACGGAGTGGACTATGTATTTTAATTTTTCTATGTGCTCATGACTGTTCCTTTCAAATAAAATAAAGTATTTCAGATTTTTCCTCTCGCTAGTCAATAAATTAATTCCATCAGCGCTTTGGTAATGGCATAAAAATAATTTCCACTTCAACATAAACTCTCCAAACTGCCATTAAAATTTCAATTTTTCCAATAATTTAATATTTAAATCCGATTAGGATACGAGTAATACCATACCATTTATATTTTATTACTAGATTTGCTCCCAGCTTTTGGAGGATTATGTACCCACCTGTTTACGTACTTAAAGCTTAGTTAGCTTAGCTACCTATTCTATTTGTTCCTTTTTTGATGCTACTTTTTTAGTTAGGTAAGCTAGAGTCTGAAGCTAAGTCTATAGACTATTGACTTACTGCGATCTCTCACAGTTTTAGTCGGAGAAAATAAAACACGTGAATTCCCTACTACAAACGTATTTTATATCAGACGTAGGTACTTATGTCTTGTCTTATGGCGATAATCTAACCTACATAACATTATAATATGCCGTATTTTTAGGTTTATAAAAGGTTCTCTTTAAGTTTCTGGAACATTTGTGACAAAATTATGAACCCTATTAATCAATAACCGATAAAATTAAATTTAATATGACATTTCAGTTTGTAAGCGTCCTCCTAACTATCCTGTATCAAGGATGAACTTGAAGAGTCTCATCGGAATTTAATTACAACTAATTTCAATAATCTAATGTATCAAAAATGTGTTAAACAATTAATTTGTATAACTTGTAATTATTTGAATTCCTGACCACAACTTTAACGTAAAATAGATGACAAAACCGCAAAAACTAGCAAGAAAATATAAGGCCTGTTGATTCGACTCTTTCAAATAACTGCACTGACAAATAATTTCAGATTATATTATGAGTGACTTGACTTCATAATGAAAGGAACAAACAACAAGCAATAAAAAATAAACCATTTGAATCCTCAAAGTTTTATTAATCTTTAGATACATTAGGCAAATCTTTAATCCTAGTATTTACATCTATAATTTACTATATTACAAGAGGGTTTATAACATTATGTTCTAGATAGAATGCCTCTGCGATAGGTAATTAGTCTAATAGATAGACGGCGTATTTCTCAAACTTTAAATCATCTATATCGGATTATGGAGTAAGTATTCATAGTTATAAACTTTTGCAGTTCAAACTTGGGGTATAACAATGCTGTGGGATTTACTGAGCTAATTAGGGATTTTTGATCAATTTTACTGAACTTTCCTATAAATATTCACCTGCTGTCCTAAAAAAATTACCATTGCCAATGCTTCTAAAAACTATTTTATTTGATCCATAAAGTACCTATCTTTACGCCTACATTCTCCAAAAAGGTAGGTCAATAACTTTTTGGTATTGTTTAATACAATAATTATTATAAAGATCCTAATATTTTAGGTAGTCTATGATTGAACATAAATATTCACATTATTCATAATAAAATCTATACAAATACTGTTGATATTCTCTTAAAACCAAAATCACTGGTTGACATCGCCTTCTCTACAAAATAATTTAGTTAAATATCTTAACCAGTCTTTTTTCTTAAAATCTACATATAAAATTAAGCATTAAAATTAAATTATAAAGTACGTAGCTCTTTAAAAAGTCACATTTTTGAAGCATCACCCTTATACAACTATATTGTTTCTGCACTTAAAATAATATTAACACTAATGACAGCACTAACGTTAAGTTTGATAATAATTTTAAACTTGAATTGGCTTGCCAGTAACTTTCATCTTTTGAAGAAAGCATTAGAGAGTCTTCTCCATTTTGTACAAGTTCACTTGGACAAGGCAAAGAATCTATTGGCATATCAACAATTGTAACTTGATTTACAATTATAGGTTGTACTGTAGGCTCATATTTATACTGATTAACATCTTCGTAGACTTCTTCATTGCCATCTTGTTGAAATACTTCGCTGTTGGTCTCGATTTCATACAATTGTTCTATTTTTGTCGTCTTTTCTTCAACAAAGACTTCTTTCGCAATTTCGTTGGACACGCTTTCAACTTGTTGTGCTTTATTGAGAATGCATGTGACGTCATCTAAGGCTAACCTGAGAGGTTCGCTCTTAGTTTCGTTTCTGAGCATCTGGATCCAGGATAACCGGCAGTCGCAGTTCAGCTTATTACCTGTTAGGAAAATAAATAGTTCAATTATTATTCGCGATTTTTCTGATGTTACTAATGAAAATATAAATATTTTAATAAACTTTTTTTGTCATATATTCTCTAGTTTAATATATATTTTTTACAAATCTTTTGCAGCAAATAATGCATAAAAAAACTCAATTTAGAATTGTCATTTCTTGTATATATATATTCTTAATTAATGTTAGGTTCATTCTACCTATTGAAGCAGAATACATAATATAGAAATAGGGAGGGAAGTCTGGGATAATAATATTTTATTTTGTTTATGTACATATTATTACAATTATGTCAGGATTGAAATTCCTCAGAAATATAATATCAGAAATACAAAACTAACATTCAAAGAGAAGACAAAGAGAGAATATTAATTAGTACAATATTCAAAGAAACTGATGAAAAACATTAAGATATTTACAAAGCTTACAAAGATTTGCTCGTAGAAACGTTCCTTTTAGTGAAACTGAGTTAAAGAAAATAAACTCGAAAGTTAAAATCACATAATATCATAGGATTGAAATTTTATACTCGAATAATTTCAAGTTCCGTAAAGTTTACGCGATGGAATAAGGGTCGACTAAGGGTTAATAATCTACAAATACTTTATAATGTTTAAGGGTAAATTAAACTTCCTAATTACGAAATTCTATTTATTAGATATGTTTTCATTCGTCAAAATGTATATGAAGTGATGCTCATAGCACGTGCTACTACATAAATTACTGAAAAAACTATGGGAAACGTCTAATGTTTGTTGACTTTTAATGAAAAAAAAGTACATTTCATTATTGCTAAATCGAGTTATTATCCATTGTTGACTCGATAAAGGGAGCTGTTACACTCATTAATTGTCTTTTATGTACCGAGGGGGCTTTGGTAGGGGAATCAAGCTCTGTAGGGAACGTTTCATTGTTTGTACGAAATGTAGTTATTTATCTTCCCATGAGTACTCTTTAAATACGTCCGTACAGTGTTATTTAAATAAATAATAATGTTTGTTACAATGAAATAAAAAATAACATAATAACTGTGTAATTTAGAGTAATCAAAACGCACTTACCACTCAAATATAGCACCGATGTTTTCGTTTTCAAATTCTCTATGATAGGTTTGATCGTGTCGTAGGTAAAATATTCTATCTCATTGTTTCTCAAATCCAATAATTCAAGTCCACGCACGCCTTCCAAGAGCCCCTCATTTATCGATTTCAATTTGTTTCCCGTCATAGATAATTTTTGAAGCAAAGCGAGTCCATCGAAAGCTCTTTCGGATAGATATTTCAATTCATTATTATCTAAAAGGAGTTCATTGAGATTCCACAATTCAGTGAATGTTAAATCTCCTATCATCGACAATTTATTAGACCTTAGATCCAATCTCGTTAAATTTGCCAAACCTCTGAAAGTGTCTTTAGTCAGCACAGTAATTGAATTGGCCTCCAATATTAGATCGTTGAGTACGGTCAGATGTTCAAAACAACCGTCGTGTGCCGTATTAATGCTGTTAAACGACAAATCGAGATATCTGAGACTCGGCAAATCAACAAACACATCCCTCTGTATCTCGGTTACTTTATTCTCTTTTATGGTCAAGTTTACGAGCGATGGGAGATTTGTGAACGACGAGAAGTCTAACTCGGTTATTTTGTTGTTCATTAGCGTTATTTCCCTCAGCGTAGTCATGTTTATGAATATCTTCTTCTCTATTTTGCTGAGCGATGCGTAGTGTATGAGCAGTTTTTGTAATCTCTTGAGGCGATGAATAACATGAAGTGGTATAAATTTTAAAGCGCCGTCTGATCTAACGTTGAATGTAAGTCTTTCTAAATAGGGTTGTGTGTTAAAGGTTGTCCAAATCGGATCGTTTTCGTCTATACCACCATTAAATACCCAGCAGTCGGCTCTAGTGGCAGTCTTTACTTCTGTCTTTTCGCAATAGCAATGTACTTTTGATTCTCTATTTGTTATTTCACATATGTTATCTTTAACTTGCGTAGCATGATACCTTCTTTCAGTTTTATCTCTGCGTTTTTCATTTAGACGGCTTTCAGTGTACGATATTTGCACTGAAGTCAGAGCCAGAGCTAAGAGTAAATATTTAACGACCGTCTCCATGTCCCCTTGGCTTTTTATCCTGGAACAAACAAAAAAAAATTAAAGAGGGACTTCTTTACGGTATTTTAGTGTTACTTTCATGAGTATAAAAATTGCTTTGCAATATTGTGCTATATTATAGTTTATTGTCTTGAAAAATTTTTTTTTATCATTGCTTGATATAATAAGCTCCATTTAAGGAGCTCCTTAATCTCCGTTTTCGATAAGTTTGTCAAATAACTAGATAAAGTAATGATAGTTTGAACATTTCATGGCTATTTTATATAGCCATTCAGATTAGGTGCGGTAGTTACTTTGCCTATCGACTTCTGGGAGTGCGTTCCAAGCGTATCACCTGCACTCAGCCTAATTTGTGGGGTGGCAAAAATAAACAAAATGCAATTTTATCAAAACTGTAGTAGAGAGCATTATTGTATGGCCGGGTAAACCGGAACGTATGACGTGACTGTTTGCAATAACGCTTTTAAACGAGGTAGTTTTTGCTATCATAATAGATATTGGTATTATTATTTTTTTGGGAGAATGGGTGAAGTACCTCGTGGCCATTATCGTAATGTAGGTATTCTTTTATAATAGAAACATTTTGTGCCAATGTAATAATAACGAAATATAAGGAAAAGTATTGTTTGTGCAAATCTTTGCCAACTTCATTATTTACCACACTGAGATTTTATATATTATTTTAATAGACTATTAGGTATAATAATATAATGTGAAGGATTTAGTTTCCAATGAAAATTTTGACATCTCTATTTTTCCTAACTGAGCTACTCTTTCGACCCTTTCGATCCTTTCTCTGACCTCCATCAATGAAGACTTCTTCAGAATTAAAATGCAAATAAGCAGCATTAAAAGAGAATTACGTATTACAAATCTCACTCATCAACTTTAATTAAATAGTCCCTCTCTGTCCTTCAAATTAAATCAGCAATTAAAAGAGCAAGACAGAACACATCTAGACTTTTTGTTTCCTCCAAATGATTATTTTGATCTAGACAATTTCGTTTTTAATTAAAAGACCTGTTTTATTAATGTTGGACTTACAACTTAACTGTTCGTTTCTTTCAAAAGTTTAATATTGCACGAAGATTTGCTATACACGTATTTTTTAGGGTTCAGAATTAAAATGAAACCATTACAGAATACAACAGGGATTCTGAAATGGTTTCTGTTGGTACCTATAGTAGGTATGTTTTTTTTATTTGAAATTTCCACAAATTATTTCCGACTCTTTCTTGCTAACAATAACACCACAAATTTAATGCATTAACATTAGATAAAAAATACAAAATCAAAGTTTTTTTTTATTTGAAGAGCAATTTGTCTCCCATGTAAACTGGGACGCTCTTTTTAAACGTAATAACACCACAGGGATCGACTCTCTTATTATTCTTTTGCGCAGTTATCAAGTACACCAAGACAATGTTAAAAAAACTCTCCAAGTCCCCAGATTGTGTTTGGGATCATTCCTGTTTGTTTTCGTATCCTTTATTATTTTTGCCTTTAGGAACAAAACAGTGTTTATTTGAATATGCCCTCTTATTTTGTTTGCCTACCCACCCATATGAAAGCTTCCTTATGAGCTTTTGGCGTTGAATTTCATTTGTATATCAGTAAGGTTAATTCTGTCACATTTGCAGCTTCATAATATGTTTCGGATGTCATTTCATAGAACTGTCAACTATCTTTTGTTTCATCAGTATTTGACAGATTTGTATGGAGTTTCGTAATATAGCCCAATTTTAGGCGAAACAGATATGTTGATGAAATGCTATCCGAAATATACTATGAAGCTGCAAATATGATAAAATTAACCCTACAGTTCTATTTGTTTTAATTAATTTTATTTCATAATTTAATTAACTTTTTTGTTTTTGGCAAATTATACTCAACTAATAAATAAAATACTCTTAAGTGCTAGAACCATAAATTTTTACTTTGTATTAGACAATGAGGAAAATTTGTTACCGTGCACAAAATATGTACAAGAATTCTATGATCAAATAGATAACTCGTTTAATAGATAACTACATAATACCGGTATGTTACTTGCAAACCGAGTATATTTTTATTGGAAACTAAACTCAAAGATACTCGATATATAAATTCAATATTCTGAGAATACCTACATATTCGATAAAACTGCATGCAATAAAGCTGCTATCCATATGGCAGCGGATTTGGCAGTCATTATGTTAGTTATTAGAATTATCTTGACATGTAACTAACTAAATATTAAATGAGCAATATTATTATGACAATCTCTCAAAATATCTCAAAACTCATTTATTAAGTTTAGGCCCTAATAAGGCACTTATGAATGTCAACAGTTACAATTTTTACAATAGACTACCACCGGTACGGAATACACTTAAACTGAGAAGACTCCGGCAAGAAACTCAGCAAGGCTTTCTTTTTTTTCTCAAAAAGGTAAACGGAATAGTTACAGTTGGCAGAAGAACAGGAGGAACGTTGTTCTTTGGAAGAGGCTATTACCAGCAGGGTTAATTTTGTCACATTTGCAGCGTCATAGTTTGGATAGCATTTCATCAACGTATCTGTTTTGCCTAAAATTAGGCTATATTACGAAACTCCATAATAATTCTGTCAAATTACGAAACAAAAGATAGTTGACAGTTTGATGAAATGTCATCCGAAACATAATGATTAGGAAGTTGCAAATGTGACAAAATTGACTCCCAATTTTTTTTTTTTTTGTAAAAGTCAAGTATAAAATAAGATTTGTTGTACTCGTTTTTTGGTCCTTAAAATCCTTCAGTGTTAATCACAGTCAATGAACGCTACATACAACTCAAAAAAAACAGAATAACAAAAAAAACTAATTATAATAAACAAGCTAACCAAATATTATATTTACCAAACGTTCAAAACCGAAATTATCTAATTTGCAGCAGAAGTTTGGCAAAACAAACGTGAGTTTTGGGAACTATAATTGAATTAATCTCTATACATAATTCACGTAGAGAGCGTATGATTTGGCAGCAAGGCGTACAGACGACAAAACAAAGCGAGCTTATCAACTTATTAGGTTTCCGGCGAGTAGGGTTGCTAGCTCTAGCAACTATAAATTGGTCCAACCATCTTTATTTACTAATATTATAAATGCGAGTTTGTGAGTGAACTGAGTGTACTGAACGCATTTGGATGAAACTTGGCACATAGATAGATACCCTGGAATAACATAGGTATAGGCCACTTTTTATACCTGGAAAATGTTAAGATATAAGTAGGATTGGACCTTAGTTTAAGAGTTTTAGTAATGTTGTAATTTTTCAGAGCGAATGTGATTATTTTCCTGGTTCACTGTACACCTGTGAAAAAAGCGGACAGATCAATCTTGTCTCTAATTTGGCTGGTCCAAAATCCGGCCAATTTAGATCTGATCGATTACCATTCCAATCGGTTGATTCGATTTTATTTAATTAAATTTGATACTGATGCTGTGTTCTCTCGCTGTAAGCAAATCGCAGTCGTATATCTATCGACTGTCTTATTGCGAAAGGAAGAATTGCAAATCACAGCCATTAGACTGAATAAACTACCCAGTCCGTTCTTTACTTGCAATCGGCCTTATGAACCTGGCGTTTATTAAGTCGTAGGCAGTGGCAGCCCTAGCAGCGAGCGCCAATAAAATTATGGTATGCATTTGATGTTATGTGTACTTACATCACGTAGATGGCGTATGATTTATGATACGCTTATTTTAGTTGTATACTAAATATTCAGTATATTTCTAACTAGAAAATACTAACTAGTAGGTACTATATTTAGAAATGGAAATTGGTGAAATGAAAATTTGGACGGTGATAAAATCATCCTGTATGACATCACGACGTTCGTTGTGACGTTCCTCTTTGTAGTTACTCCGTGGATCATGATAATGGTACGGAATCCTTCGTGCGCGAGTCCGACTCGCACTTGGCCGGTTTTTTATTAAAAATAATATTATCTATATACCAGTTTATTACTGATACTATTGGGCCAACATAATTATACAAGTAATACGCTTAGCGTTTTCAATAACCTGTCTAGTCCAAAATCTGCTCCCGCTATATTTCATACAGCAGCCTTACCTACATCTGTACTGAAATCGGTTATTTTAGATGAAATCAATACTCGCGATGATCGTTCCACTGGGCGCAGTATCTGCGGGCGTACCTATTTGCTAAACTACTCGACGTTCCACTTATAAAGTGAGCAATTCTGGAATGCCGGGTATTTCGTATTGAATGCAAAAGAATCTTTGGTTTTCTGAAATTGGGAGCTTTATTTTATGTGCCGGTTTATTTGTATATGGTGATGCGAAAGGGTATAAAATGCAGACGATTGTAAAGGTATTTTTTATAATATAGTGTTTTTTAAAATATGGTTTATTTTTAATGACTAGTAGAAGAAGGAAAGACTTGTGAAAGTTGATGAAACTAGTCGATGTGGAAAGTGAAAAAATTTACGATGTGATAACTATTATTAATCGGTCTGAGGGCTGTTATGCAGACAAACGGTAAATCTGATAGTAAGATGCCACTATTGCTTTAGGATATTACCAGTACTAGAGGAAGGTTAATGTGTTCCCGACCTTGGAATTATCTCTGAAGAGCAAACTACCAGAACAAACCAATGCTTGGCGACAGATTTTCAACTAAGGGATCAATATAACAAAAGACAAGTTTCACAAGTCTATGAAAATGTTTTCCTCAATTCCCTTGACCCTTGGGATACACTCAAACAACAACGTAACATCACCATAGCCTCAGGGTTACACAACACTACCCCAAGGAAACTTTTTCCTATCAACAAAATTGAGTAACTCAAATTCAGTCGACGAATATAGCTCCATCCCCAACATTGTTTTATGAACTTTACTCGAAATAATCCATAAACAAAGACATCAACTGAAACATACTTTATCGAAATAAAAAAGTAATTTCACGCTCAAGCGAAGCTCTTAAAACTTAACACATAATTTTACATGAAAATATGTGTAAAATCACTGCTCAAATCTCGCACACGCGTTTGTAATGTCTCATTAAAATAATACGAGGGAGACGTGTTACTCCTACTTAATGTTAAGGTGCAGTTCTTTTGAGCGAATATTTGCTTACATCTTTATGTGTGATTTTTATTTAGGTACTTGATACTTAAATGTGTTTTGACTTTAAGGCGATGATGACGAAGGTTGCGTTCCTTGTAAATATCCTTGAGTTTTCGGTGAAGGAAAACATCGTGAAGAAACCATAGCACGGTGGTTATTTCTATACATCGTACCTAATGTAGATACCAAAGTATAAATACCTACTTTGTTTATGTAATAAAAAATTGTAGATTAAAAGAATATGGAATTAATTAATTAATTATTTTTTAAACATCAAATAATATTAAAAGTACCTGAGAAAAGTACCTACTTATCTTTGAAAACTTAATATAGGTAAGATCTTCACGACCTAAACTAAGCTAGATTTATTTAATTTTATAATTCGGTTAAATTATGATAAATTTTTCAATGTTCCAATTATGTACCAACCTACGCAAGTATTCGTAGATCTGTGAAAATAAAAATAAACCAACTATTATTAATCTGAAAGCTTGTTTGTGTGTGTCTGTATATTTGTTAACACTTAGCTCTTTAAAAGCTGATCGGATTTTAATGAAACTTAGAACATAGATCACACCCTGGCGTAATATATATAGGTAGGTATCAACTTTTTATCGGGAACATGGGTAAAACAGCGAGGCGCAATGCTAGTGTACATAATACCTAAAAAAATATTATATCCTGAAAGTATTCTTAAATTTAATAGAACACAATTAAATCACAATAAATGCTTCTCTGACAATGTAGGTATCTATCTCAAATCGTAAGAACGCCTTCACATTTCATGTATTTGCCTAATTAACTTAAGTTGATATATATTTTCGACGAACATTCACAAGTACAATGAAGCCGCCGCTTAAATTCAATTAGACGACGAAATTACGAATGATTTATTCGAGACCCAGTGCGAGGTAAGCCTTATGATCTTTTCCACGTTGATATAAATCTTCTAAAGCTTTTATAGGAAACATAAATCTTTTAAGATCATATTCTGTTTAGATTGGGATGAGAGTTATCTGGAGATTATTTAGTCGTTAATTTGAGTCATTTATTGTTGGTCATTACGGCGTGTTAGTTATTTACTGGTAATCTTAGTTTGGGATCAGATAACCGTGTGTGAAGAATGTCCCGGGATATCTATTTATTTATGTACCTACACCAAAGATATTATTAATAATATATTTACTATATACTATTATACTAATTTTCTGCTCTGCGATTTCACTCGTGATTCCCTTTATCGTAAAATTCTTATTGCGAAGAAACCACGCTCAAAATGTAGTTATTTCTTACCAGTGGCTTAGAAATTGATTTGTCAATAACTATCGGCCAGTATTTATTCCAGTATACAGGCTGCATTGTTTTATGAGGTTAGGTACTCATCAACATTACCCAGTTGTTATTAGTATTCTCTCACCCCTTTTAACAGGTGAAAAACAAATAGCATGCAAGTATATTTATAATTTTAACCTGTACTCCTAATTCTACTTCTATACAAAACCAAGACCGAAGAAATGATGACGTGGCATGGTGTAAAAAATATTTTCTCCAAGGTCCAACAAAAAGGTAAGCCCACTATGTTTGCCAAATTATTACCACCAACCTGACTACCTGCCTGTTTATTTCACATTTGTACCTGCCTTTCAACAAAACCCTTGGATATGTCTTTTTTATAACAACGTTAGTGTTGTGCACATGATTCACGATTAAATAAATATCGACTAAATAAACTAAGATATAAAAACTAAAAGGCTCGTGACAAATGTACTATTTTTTGGAAGAAACTATCTATTGAAGTTAACAAGTAATTTATGTAATATCAAAAGTATAATGAAATGGAATAAGTCTCAACAGTGTTAAAACACGACATGCTACGAGAATAATGACAAATGTTAATATCGACCAATAAATAAATTAAACATAGCATTTCATTTCACATTTATACTTTCTTTCACTTTTAATCTCATTGTAAATAACTCATTTACATAGAAAACTGCAATGGAAGTACGCATTAATTTGATTAACTTTTAGTATGAGACTGATTGAAATGGCAAAGAAATCAAAAATCTTACAACCATAAATGTGACAGTTTATAAGTATGAGAATATGTTTGCTACTCTCTCGCAAAAACTACACGAGAATAAAATCTAAAAAACTTTTTATATTAGAAACGCAGGTGAAAGCGTGGGGGACAACAAGTCCTTGCTCAACGAGAACGCATGAAAAACTTTTTTTGCTATTTAGAGTTGTTTGTAGAGGAAAACTTGTTTATCTTAATTGGAAGTACTCATACTACCACATTTTAAAGCACTGCAGGTAAATTATAAATGACACTCTATAAATAGTCGATTCGAAAAGCAAAAATTGTGTCACATCACTAGAATACCACACCTCAAAATTATCACTGAGCACGTTTTACGTGTCCCTTTCTTGTAGGCGTAAAATCTTACCTGAGAGCTTAAATTCCATTGCTTTATTCAATTTTGTCAACAATACCACCTGCCTGACAACGTTAGTTTTTCTGCTGTCAAAAACGTATCTCCCTTTGATTTAGTGCTATTTATACGAATTCAGGTATTTGTCATACGCAATATTAACTTTGTCACTGTACTATGCTAGATTGTAGATTTGGAGGACTTTTGTCTACTTTGTTTTTTTAGTTGTCAAAAAAGTGTATTGTTTCCAAGGGACCTATGATGTGTTTAGAATAAATGTAAGTGCCTTATTTGGTGTCAGTTGACCAGTGAGTCATAAGATTAAAATAACATATTTAGGGGCCTTGCAAAGTTTTGAAAAATTACTTAAAACAACTTGTTTCAACGTTAATGCAAATGTCTAAATTAGGGTTTTGATTACAATTGTATTAAACAGTGCGTTTGTAGTAAGTTCTTATGATAATTGTCGTAATAATTCTGAAATAAACATCAAGCAAATTTGTCCTACTATATTTCCGATAATCTTGGTAATTTTCCAATTTTAATAGCAATACTCGTAACTTTGCCCATTCCAGCACGCGTTTGACCAGTTTAGAATCGTTTGTCCATTCATAAACGGGGTCGGGCGGTAAATTTGCCCGAAAGCGGGTTTCCATTATAACCGTTCCTTATGACGCCGCAGTTTCAGTCTGCTTTTGACAGCGACCCACGAAGACGGTTGGGAAGTGTGAATAGTTTTATGTTTAGGAAAATATATGTTAACGCTCTTTTTTGGGGTTCAAAATGGATTAATGTTTCAAATTGTTTTCTGTATAAATTTTGAGTTTGGCTTCAGACTCGCTCTTCAGTAGTCATTCGGGTTTGGTATTTCATTTCCTTTTACTAGATTTTGTTTATTTTTAACTACTAAGGTATCAAACAAACATACTGTCCAACTGATGGTATGTGACCATATTGTCCTAAGGTGAAATTCCTGTTGCTTTTCGATCTACAATAGCAATCAAGTACAGATTTATATATTTTTTTGCAATTATAATACCTATTTTTTAACATAGAGTAAAAATAATAAACAACACAAGTAAATCAAGATCTGAGTACTCCTTCATTTCGAACCAATCTCTAAGCTCGTAATCCAAGTAATGTTTACCATAGAGTTATCTAGATAGTTCAAAACGTAAGCTGCTTAAAACTTGCAATGTAAGTAAAAATATAAGCACCAACCTAAGGTAAATGAACGGAGACCCAGCAAAGTAATAAGCATTACTGAGAATACTTCAGCGTTTACAAAATTAATGTAAACCAAGTTTATCTTACTCTCTCTGGTCTAGAAATTTGCTAAGTTTGTACTAAGTTAAATTTGAGTTGCAAAGTTTTTACATGAAGCAATTATTCGTTCAAGTTTTGGTTAAATACAATAATGAATAGTTCTTGTTAAGTGCTATTCAAAGTATATAAATTAAGTATAGTTTTACTTTAAAACAGAAGATAAAATAGAACAGGGCTTTTTTAGAAAAATAATCCCCAAAATTTTTCGTAACTACTTCTACCTTCCGCAGTCGGGTTTTTTAGATTTTTCTGAATTTCTCTTTCTTCATTAATCTAATTGAAAAAGTGACAAGAATTTATTAAAAACAGACAGAGACCTACAATCGAGACGTAATTTTATTGAAGAATACACTACATAAGATCTTTCAATACAAATTGATAACACAAAATCGTTTAAATTTACGCCTCTTTTGCCTTTAAAGGTTTTCTTCAAGTAAATTATCTAAAAATGCATAATTATTGTATATTTGAGTCTTCTGTCGTCCCATTTTTTTAAATTATTTCTTTTAGCTACACTTAAAAGACATAACTGCTTAAAAAAAACTCATAACAAAAAATGGCAGTGCCTTGGAAAACAAAAGTTATAAAGCATGAATATCTCAAAGATCTTCTCCAGTTGCGTCCATTAAAAAGTAATGAAGTCACAACTTGCCTAGTTTATTCTCTTAGGAAAACCTGTTTAAACTGTTGGGAATATAGTTGAAGATTGAGTGAACAATGTGAACATTTTTTAAGAGCATCTTTTGACTCACTAACTAGAGTAGACCAACCACACTTACAGAAAATACTTATTCGTTAATACTTATTCGAGAAAACCAACTTAGTTTAAAGAATATTTAATATATTTTTAAGATATATTGTGAGTGCGAGTTTGATTCCCATCCAGTTCACCGGGAACTGTCAAAATTGTTTTATATTCGTGTGAGCTTCGTACTGAACCAAAATAAAGGTCAGGCTCACGGCGAACACTGTCGGCAGTTGATAATGAGGAATACCAACAAAAAAAATCTAATTAGTCCGTCAGTTAGATTATCAAAAAATATTGGATACGTATTTTTTATTTTGATCTGAAAACAAAAAATAACGAAGATACAGTGCGTTAAAATTTTCCGGTCTGCAAAAAGTGTACTAAAAAGTAGTTGTACAATGACGTCACAAGCCCCAATCCTGCACTTTGATGGGACTTATCTTTGTAATTTCTTATGGATTTGATAAAATAAAAAATACGTATCCAATATTTTTTGATAATCTAACTGACGGACTAATTAGATTTTTTTGTTGGTATTCCTCATTCACTGCTGGACAAAGGCGTCCTCCAAGGATCTCCACAATGGCTGGTCTTGCACTACCCACATCAAGCTATTTTCCACGACCCTCACAAGATCGTCGATCCACCATGCCCAGCCCACTACCACTTCAGTTGGCAATTCTTCTGTTTGGTTATGACGGTTACTTTGGTAAAGCATAGGCCCTCTCCATTGCGCTTTGGGTGACCTTGAGCCTTCTTATGAGGTCTATTAAGAGTCTAGGTATTAAAAGTAACTACGGTACGAGTCATTGCAATACAAATAGCTATAGTATATTAACAATCAAGTATTGATGCTTGAATTGATTCCACGATATAACGAGCATCGGAAAAGTTATAACAAGTCAAGTAAGAACTTTTACCGAGCGAGTTTAACTTATTATTGTAATAATGGGAAACTTTTCCGGAATTATTGTATAGGTAAGTAAGAAATCAATAAGGCTGATTCCATTTGGACTTTAGTGCGAGTTATTGATGTTAATTTGAGTTATTTTATCACAAAATACGTAATAATATTTTACGTATGACGTAGTTAATGAATATTTTTTTAATATTTAAAACCTCCAAAAAAAACATCATAGAAGGAAAGATAGATGGAAAGCGAGGAAAAGGAATACCTAGATTGAACTATATACACCAAATGAAAGCAAAATTTTTAATTCACCAGTGTAATGTAATGTAAAATGTAAAGCTAGTTGCATTCGTTCCATTATCTAAAAGCAAAATAGTACGTAGAAGTTTCCTTCAAGCTTACTTTGAACTTTGTCGGTAGATGCATCGAGAAAAGTGGATGACAATCCGTTAACTAATCCTTTCTGTGTCGCAAAAGCGAATGTAAGAGTGTCGCGGATAGGGTTGCCACATATGAACCTAGATGAGAAATGTCTTGCGAAAGAAAATTGAAACTTCCTACTTAAAAAATAACAAAGAATTTATGTTTGTCACTTTTCAGCTCCGTAATACGGTTTTGTATGAAACCTGGCATGTAGATAGATTAAATATTGCAAAAAATTAACTTCACTCGATCAAAGTGCATAAATGAATATTTTGAATTTTTTTTCCGCAATTTCTTTGATAGACTCATAGCATAAAACACTGTAAGTGTAAGTAGGTAAAGGACACTTTTCATCCCAGAAAAATATATAATAAAAAGACAGTTGTAATACAGACTATTAATTAATGAGTGTTTTAATTTTTAGAGATTTTTAGAGAGTATTGTATCTAAACAATTCATTTAAAAGTATATAAATTTATGACTGTGTAAATGTAGACGCCAATAAAGCTAGACTTGTCTAAATAGAACAAAACATGTGACAGCCCTAATTACAGCAAGCTTTACGAAGCTGCAGTGCAACTATGATTGGAGATTTGGTTATTAGAAATTTGGCGCTACTTCGCTTAGTAGTTAGATTAAATTTGGATGCTTCGGAAAATATTTGAGCAGTTCTCGTACTCGTAGCGAGCATGAAAGTTTTGATAATAATTTTCTACAGAACTTTGTAACGGATCGGAGTATTAAATATCTTATTAACATTCAGGAACTTTTGTTAAATTATGTGACATATAAATTCCGGTTGGAATTTTGTAAGCGAATCGACTGCAAATTCAATTAATTGCAATAATAAGTATTATAAATAAGAAAGTGATTTTCTTTGTGTGTTATCTTTTCACGTCTAAACTACTCCGATCGAAATGTTCGGTCGAATTGTCGCAGGATTGAGAGCTCAGTTCCCTTCTAGGCTTTGTGATCACCTTTGGCCTCTTCATCACTGATCATACTTACTAAAAATAATGGTGATGTGTTAAAATGGTGTTTATATCAAAAGTCGATTGATTACAAGTTATTCAAGATCAAACTGACACATTAAATAAAACAGAAAAAAACTGTCGCTAAATAAAATTCTTATTCAGATCTTTGTTACAAAACATCCTAGAACGAGGCCAAGATGGCGACGGCAAAGGTATAGTAATTTACATAACAAAGTTATTATAATAGTATTTTCTTAAATTTTATCACCCATTGTATATCAACTGGCCGCCTGCAAACGGCTAATAATGCGGGTGCATGTGATAGCCGTGTAGCGATTTTCTTGAGACATTATTATGGACCTCAGAGAACAGTTCCAGTTTCAAAAATACTTGCTTACTTTAACTCAATATACTATAAATATCTATCTACCTATAATATTATAATTCCTGATGACAACCGCTTACCATCAGGTGAGCCGTATGCTTGTTTACGAACTTAGTTGTATAAAAAAACACGAAAATGTGTGTATGTGTATGTATAACGGCTAAACGGATTTGTTGGACGTAGGAAGATAGAAGGTATTTCAAATATAATAAAGAATACTTTTTAGCCGAAGAAAAGATTTGAACTCTCCGGAACGACGGTAGAATCACAAGCCTAAAGCTAGTTTATGAATTTACAGGTTCGATCCAGAAACCATAGGTATGGTATAAGGGTCAATCGGCAATGCAAAGTGGAATATCGTAACATTCATAATCCTCTGAGTAACTTTTAGAAACGTATTGATTCTTTTTCATGAAGCTCGATTTATTTCCAATTAGGTAGGTAAGTACCTAAGTCAACAAAATTAAGAGAGCAATTAGACACTAACCAATAAAAAAAGCACTTAGTGTTTTTTTATTTAATTCATTTAAAATCAGAATGTATACCAAAACAATTTATAGACGGTGTAGAACCGGAGAATTCAAAGATCAATTTTTCACTACAATATAATTGTATTTCTAGGAATCCTCTTATCTCTTGGACCACAAAGTAGAAGTCTCCTCCTAAAGCCTCGTGAACTAATAAACGAGTGACACTAATTGGTGTTGAGCTTCCCCCATCTTTGTGGACCACTTACAATGGAAATTCTTTAAAAAATCTCTCGAAATACCGTGTCACCGTATTTCTTCTGTCATTCATTAAAGAGACAAAATATTCAGCTTAAGATGCGGTCTTCAAATTCCTTTATGAAGGAAAATCGTGATTAAACTCGAAATTTAAGGCATTTTCACGTTGCACGCCTGAATGGAGGTAATTTCGACGCCATTTTGTGTTCCTTTACATTTTTTACACGAAACTACAAAAGGCCGCCGGGGATAATCTTTTATTAGGATAAAGTAGGTTCATCAAAGCTTAGCCTTTTTTAAAACGCTATTTATACGCATAAACCTTATGTCCTCTATATAAAATGCTATCAAAAAATTTGGAAATTACCTACTAAAATTGCATCTGTAACCTATGTAGCCAAACAATGCAATGCAAAGAAAGACGCTTTCTATTTTTCACGGCGTAAAATTTGGTGACTGTGATGAACTGTTCTCACCCGTAGAGATAATTCTACACGTTACAATCAGCACTGGTCATAACTTGGTTAGGATTTATTGGATTTCTAACAGTGAACTTTAGTGCATAATCCTTACGAATACATCTCTCGCTTTCTCAAAGAAGTGGGGACAAACGCGCGGTATGCGGTGCATGTGCGCGGTTTTAGGACGCACACGCCCATTTAACAAGTGAATTTATACCTCAGTTTTTATATGATAAAGGTTGAAATAGCAGGACGAAGTGACGCATATATACTTACAAATTGTACGGTTAACAATAAGATATGGTAATACCCTTGTGTGATTTACATGTACCTACGTATGCATTTGTGAAACCATGAAACGTATAATTAAAGACTTGCAGTATTTAATTTCTTTTTAAGTTAATTCTTTCTCCATATTCCCACTTTACCTCAGTTTTATCTAAAGATTTTAAATATCAACGAATAAACCTATCAACTATGGAACTGAGTAAGTATACCATGTTTGGTAGTATAATCGTAAACGAAACCCCAGTTGACCTCCGGAAATAAAATTTCATCAGAACTTTTTGTTTGTCCTCATATTCTGTCCTCGAAGCGCTAATATACTAAAAACGTCCCCCAGAGAAATTTCAATAGAAAAAGTTGGCAGAATAAATGAGACAAATGGAATGTGCCATACAAATGAATATTTCTTCCAAAATGTAGCTATGTCGAAAACCATAGTCAGTTTACTTTCGGGTTTCGATATACCTTTACAGGTAACAATATAGGCCTATATATAATCTACTTTCTCAGATTTGTACGCAAAAAATGGAATAATAATAGTATTGTTATTGGAATTATTTTTTTGTTATTAATTTTAAATTTTATAGAGCCCATCGCGTTAGCTTGGCCATTCGAAGAGGAGCCTTGCTGTTGAGCAGCAGCGACCGCCTCGAGGTTTCTTTAAATATGTAATTTTTTATGTTAATTATATTTTATATATTTTTTGTATCTCAATAAGAAAGGAGCTAGTATTAGAATACAACGCAACATTAGGAAAAAATTTGGTATTAAAAAAAATATGCCCATAAATTGCTCAATTAATGTCCAAGAAGTCAAGTCAAGTTTAAGTCTTAGAGCAATATCAAGACTGGTGTAGATACAGAAATTCATTTAGGTACGTACAATTCAGACTGAATAACAATAATATAATCAACATGGCAGACTTCAGTGGTGTTTCGAGAACAAAGCTGAATATCGTTTATTACTTGAAGTCGTCCATCACTTGGAATAATATGAACGTTATTAAATTCCTAGACTTCGTTTATATTGTTAGTACAATCTTAGTGGATTATTTAGGTTGTTTTGTTTGTGATGATGGAAAATTATCATTATCATAGTTAATTTCGTCACATTTGCAGCTTCATAATATGTTTCAGATGGCATTTCAACGACTTGTAAACTATCATTTGATTCATCTAATTTGACAGGTTGTATGGAGTTTCGTAATATAGCCCAATTTTAGGCGAAACAGATAATGTTGATGAAAAGCTATCCGAAACATATAATGAAGCTGCAAATGTGAGAACGCCCGATTATAATTTGTCGGACTGTTTTCTAGTCGGTAAACATGGACCTGTCACATCGGCGTTTACTCCTTTATCAAAGAATACTAACTCTTGCTACATAAAGAAGTCGTAATCACACCCTCCGTGAATGTACGAGCATCATCGCTCACAGCTGTCGTCCGCCTCGTAATAGCATAACAGTACTCTTAGTATTATTTCTCCATCCTTCGACCAATTGCCTCACTACGTGTGCATTTCATCACAAACTATAGATCATTAAATTAGTTTGAATGTGTGAAGTGCATAGGATTTGCATTTACTGATCTACATAATGACAAAGGCCTCCCCCAAGGATCTCCACGATGGCCAGTATTGCGCTACCCGCATCCAGCGGTTTCCCGCGACCCTCACAAGATCTTCGGTCCACCTTGTGAACCTTTCTGCCCCAGCGGCCGTTGGTTCATAATAATATGCTTCAAAACAAATGTATTTCTTTTTGTTTTTCGTTTTTATTGCTACATTTATAATATTTACAAACAGCAACAGACAATAATAATTTTGTCAACCAATCCAAAGAAACATCACATAATCCTACATACGGTTTGGGAAGCCTATTGCCAATATTGGGCACAGTTCCAATCTGAACCTATAATTGAAAGTTGTAGTCGTTGAAAATTCCAATTACGCCGTAACTTGCAATTTTGAAAGAAAATGGATTTCGTAAACAACTGTAATGCTATGTGATAAAATTATGTGGCTAACTTATGAGTCAGTATTCTGACTGACTTCAATTAGATAGTTTTTAGGATTCCGTACGCAAAGGGTGCAATATGTTGTAATACTAAGTAGTATTTATCAGTAATGAAAGCTCAAATTTCAAACCCACCTTCAACACGGCATTTATCAATACCACTGAAAATCACTAGAAAATTAGTGATAATTTTAAAATGGCCGAACGGATTTTTTTGAAACATAGCTAAGAGCACTTTTGATTAAGTCACCTTTCAAACCAAAAAAATTAAATCAAAATCGGTCTATCCATTCACGAGCTATGAGATATATATATGCGACCGACAGACACACACACACAAACAGACACGTCAAACTTACAACACCCCGTCGTTTTTGCGTCGGGGCCTAAAAATCACCGAAAATTATTTAATTTATTTTTATTTATTTATTCAAAATATCATCCAAATGTAATTTTCACGACAATTCCAATAAATCAACCGCCATAATCAAATATACCAATCAATCCTTTCAGTGATTTTCCACAAATGAAGCCCAAATCCATTACCCACCGGTATGTCATCGGAAAACCGTATGATACTGTCTGTAAACTAGTTACAACAACGTTACTGAAATGTATATTTGCAATTGACACTCCGATAGACACGTCCGGACAATGCAGTAATGGACTCGTAGCTAAGAATAGGTTGGTTGACGGGCCCGGACGGTCAAATGACGTCGTTAGACGCAGAAACAATGGGATTATAGTTTAGATCGTAATAGCCCCGTGCGTTTGTCAGAGGACTGATTGGGATAGGATTTAACTCGTAGCTTATTATTTTAAACAACTGACAAGTGATAAACTTGTTTTTTTATTGGGCAGGTAGTTATTAAAAATAAACTTCCTATAGATAAACTCGTTAATAATAAGTTTTATCTACTCTCATATCGTAATGTTCTTATTATGAAATCAAAATCAGTACTTTAATGAGCCACTTTAGGCACACCCGTGTATAATGATTCATTATAGTACAGTTGTTGTTCCCAAGATAATGCTATAAAATAACTTTTTTTCTATTAAAGTACACTTTGGACCTATCAATAGTATAATCAATCAGTATCAATTCAATTTGACGATGACAATGTGACAAATTTTTGACTTGAACTTTAGAGGTAAGAATTTTTGGGAGTTGGCAACACGGATTTGATTATTGTGTCTGTTTATTTTATTGGTTTTGCTTACATACATCATTTTGACCAAAAATGTCACAATATTTTTTTTTTTTTTTTTTTGCAAATTTGGTAAAAATTCAATTTTTTTAAATGACATTATTTATATGAGTTTAGATAAAGTACTGTATGATACTGCACATAATTAGGTATTAAAAACTCGTGTGATACTATTAAGAACCTCGCCTACGGCTCGGTACTTAAACTCACACTCGTAGTTAATAACCCCTATTATGCAACAGTATCATAAACTACTATTCTCACCCTTTTTTATAAGTTTCTATATTCCGGGTATTTTTTTTTTTTTTTTTATACTACTAAGGTAGCAAGCAAGCATACGGCCCACCTGATGGTAAGTGGTTACCGTCGCCTATTGCCATTTGCAATAACAGAGATATTGCCAATGTGTTGCTGACCTGTTACAATGCCGAGAAGGCAAACTGGCTCTCAAGTGCAATTGCCGGAACACACCGGTAGGTGCTTGGCGACAAATTTTCAACTTGAGGGTCAGGCGGGTACTACAAAGTACCCTACCACCGTGCTGGTTTCCATGGTTTCCTTACGATGTTTTCCTTCACCGAAAGCTTCGATTCTTCACCGAAGGATTCGAACCCACGACCTTCGTCGCGGCATCCGATGTCACTACCACTGAGCTATCATCGCCTTTATATACCTTTTATTTATATACCTACTAAAAAAAATGGTATTATTTCAAGTACCTAGTACCTGGTTGACCGAACTTTGCTCGTTTTGTTTTTTAAACGACGTTTTCTAAAAATTAAACCTATCTAGATCGATTTATCTCCCCCAAAACCCTCTGCATACAAAATTTCATGAAAATCGTTGGAGCCGTTTCCGAGATACAAATTATATACAAGAATTGCTCGTTCAAAGGTATTTAATTAACAACGTAAACACTGTTAAAACCCCCGCGGATTCAATCGAGTTCCCGGGAAATTATTTTTTGTCGGAAACCTAAAAATTCTAATTTTAAAATAAAAGTCTTAGCTTATGTTACTCCTTATAAAAGAAGCCAGTGAAAGTCTCGTCAAAATCAGTCCAGCCGTTTCAAACATTTGCCGTAATAAATAGACAAACATAAACGTTTTTTTTTATTTATGCCAAATTACGAATCTCTATTTCAAATATCCATCTATTTATTATATACCATATAACCATATAACCAGAAGATAGAAGTGTAGAGACAACTTACTAAAATTTTCTTCTCATCCACGTAACGAGCCACCTCAATTAATTAAAACGTATACCAGCTTTACAAGGAAAATCCTTAACGAACTTAATCAGAAATCTGTTCACAGATTGTCCGAAAGATGTCCCCTAATTCCGCGCGTTCCGCTCTTACTTCGTTTTCCGCTCAATCGGCTAATTTATCATTGCTCTTCGGAAATTGTTGAGCATTGGTTTCGAAAATGTAAGCCATTGCGGAAATAATTAGGCAAGATGCTTAGTACATATAGATATTCGTTTCGTAATAAATTGAATATTAATTCCAGTCCATTGTTGGAGTGCAGGCAAGGATTTTTTATGTCTTCATGTCAATATAGCAATGGAATTGTTAGCAAAGAAAAACTATTCAGACGGAATAGAACATACGCTGTTTTTATGATAGTTGTTTGAATTAGTTCGTTTAGAATTTATAGGTCTCTAAATTAGTAGCTCCCTAGTATCTATTGAAATGTCCTAGTAATTAACGGTAGTCAATTATTGTCTACCTGTCTGGGTTCTCTGTAGCTATCCTAAGGTTGAAAATCGATCGCTACGGTGTTGTGCTCATTTGAGAACCAGTTCTATTCTAGGCTTTATGAACATTATTGCTTACCACGGTGATATTGTGGCCTGTATATATTTACATTAAAAAGTGTATAAAGAACTAAAAAAAAATAAAAAGTCTTAAGTAAGTTCCGAATTCTAAAAATTATTTCACTAATAAAAAGGTACAGTATCCCGAATAGGCTAATTTTTATCCCAAAAACGCGGGCGAAATCGCGGGAAACAGCTAGTCTTAAATGAAAGTAAAAGGTCAAGCTCGTAAAATATTGATATCTCTCAGCTATTTAAAATCAGTGAAAGACCTAACAATAAGGGATGTTCTTAGAAAGATTCAATGCAATCGTTTAAAAGGAAATGCCTCCCTTTGCTATCGTTATATATCAAGGTAGGTAAGTCAGGTAGAAAATTTAAGGCAACAAATACCTCGCAAAAGAGCAAAAAAAGACAAAGTGAAATGTAATATGTAGAGTAAAAATCACGTTTGATTATTGTATAGAAAGTAAATAATGAAAGAAAATTAATGTATTTATCAATTTACTTATCATTTTGTAAGTTTTTTGAAAGTTTATCAATTTACTAATTACTCTTATATTGCTTCTATATACAATTGTAATATAAATGCACCCTATTCTCAATTAAATTCTATACAGATTTTTCAAATCGGACTGGTAGGTCCTAAGTGTATATTATTCACACAAACTTTTCAGTTTTATGTGAGATATATTATTCCAAGGCCATTCTTCACACACAGTCCTATCTAAACGAGATAACACCTCAGAACTAATTATTTATATAAATAAACTACTATATACGTATATAAACATGTACCTATAATAATTACACCCACACTCAGAAAACAAACAGTCATATTCATGCACACAAATATTTTAAATGATGCTCGCTATCTTGACAGTGTTAGAAATTCATTCATTTTATATAAAATATCACAAATAAATAAATTTGTAAAGAGGTAAATAAATAGAAGTACCAAAAGATTTAATTAAATGTCATATAAGTACCTATTACTTCATCGAAAATCATTAAACCTAATGTTTTCGTAGGACGAGATTTCGTAGATTTTCTCGTAGCTCAGTTCTACGAATTTCTATATTAGGAATAATATTAAATGTTTGCTATAAAAATGCTTTTTAAGAATATGAAAATTACCGGTTTTTTTTTGTATTAAGGAAAATTACTTAAATATAAAAAAAATATACTAAAATAAACAAGAATGCTTTGTAATAAATAAGAGCCGTATTGCTGAAAATATGACAAATTAATAAAATGTTTGGCTCTACATCAGTTGCAAAAATATTTTAAAACAAAATTGCTCAAAAATAAAACAAAACTGCAAAATTTTATCCCAAACCGAAAAAAACAATCCAAAACTTACCAAAAATCCGGGAAAATCACTTCAAAAATTCCAATTCCAATCACAAATTGTCAGAACCACGTATTGTCAAAGGTTTCTGTGACTAATCACGATTAGATGACGAAGCCGAAAGTTTGCCGAATCGACGCACCGAACGTACTTCGCTATACGAAACCGGGATGACAACTGAATCGAGTTTGCCCAAAGCGGGGCGTGGAAGCTTGGAACTAGTGGGGAGTGGACGCCGCTTTAAAGGGATGCTGGATTTTTTGTGAACCAGCCGCTTCGAAAGATTTATTTTGATTTCTAGTCCAAATATTTGACTGTTTCGTGTGGTCTTTGTATTTTTCATGGAAATAAAAATATTTTTTTGGGAGATACCAATTTCATTAAAGTCATATGTAAATATACATTCTGAAATTTCTACAGAATACGTTGATTTGAACGTTTAATAATAAATAGGAACATCATTTTACCGTAATGTAACAAAATATCAAACATACCGATAGAATTTTCTTCCTTTTATAAATAAATTGATACTTTACGATATGATATTTTATATTAATTTCTTAGGAAAACATAACTCAGGAAAGGCCTAAAAATATAATATTAGGCACAATTTCTTCCTCAAATAACCTAGTGTCGACGAAAATTCACCATTCATTGGTCAGTAAAAAAACACAGGGATCCAAATAATCAAATACGAGTATCTACTAATAGGGATCCTAAACTAACATTAGGCTGATTGGCTGATTTCTAGCCTTAGGCAAACTACTGGCCAAGTTGACTTGCCAACTCTATCAAAATATTTATAAGGCACGTAATTTCGTGCCTTCCTTGCGAAGGTTACATAGAATTAATATTAGTACAGTATAATAAGCTATGGTTATTATTTTTGCCTTATGCGGTCAAGACCATGGGTCCTTGGGGGACTAAGGCTCGCCGATTTTCTCGAATATTATCATCAAAACTAATTGAGGTCCCAGGAGACCGGCGGGTGGGGAGCTTTTTCCGCCAACACGTTAGCTTGGCCATCCAATGATGAAACGCTTCTAGCCTTCTGGGAACCTTACTGATCGGTAGCAGCAGCCGCCTCGAGAATTTTTTTATATTAGTATTTAGTTAGTAGTTTGTATATTTGTTATAAATAATTAGCTATGGGTATCATAAATACATTGTTTTGTTTTATCAAAATATCGTAAAGACACTTGCAAGGATTGGTCTTGCAGGGATAAAGGAACGTGACACAGACTATCCACATTAGGCCAGCTTCAATTGGCCATGGTTATAAAGCTTATAATATACCAACATTAGATAGAAATTTGATCTCATGAAATATGATTTGTGCTAACTAATAGGAGAATTCTAATTAATGGACGATGTTCAAGTTTGTTGTAATATCCACCAAGGTGGCTGGTTCTTCTTTTGTGTGCTTACCAACTTCAGCTACTTTATCATTGACCACGATGAGATTGTGGTCAAACAAATGGATATAAAAATAATGAAAATTAAATAAATAAAAATATTAAATGAGCTCCCGACTATGACGGTTTTCCCTCAGCCCTACAATAATAATAAATATAAAAAAAATATATATATCCTCGGACATTCTTCACACACAGTTATCTGATCAAACTAAGCAGAGCTTGTACTATGGAAACCAGATAACTGATATACTACATATACTACTTTTTTTTGTAAATACATACTTATACAGATAATTACACCCAGACTCAGGACAAACAGACATGTTCATGCACACAAATGTTTGTCCTGGATGTGAATCGAACCCATGACCAGCGGCGTGATAGGTGGTGTCTTAACCAACTGCGCCAACTGGCTTGTCTACCTGGGGTTTTTCAAAAAGTGCGTAAAAGAGCTCTTCCCGGTATAACAAACATGTCTATAGAAAACAGTGACCGCCTGACTATATTCTATAATATACAATATTTACAATTATTTACAGCAAATATACAAACTATATATAAAAAAATCCTCGAGGCGGCCGCTGCTGCCAATCAACGGCAAGGTTCCCAGAAGGCTAGCAGCGTTCCCTCTTTGTATGGCCAAGCTAACGCGTTGACGGAAAAAGCTCCACGCCCGCCGGTCCCCTGTGACCGCCTGACTTAAAAAAAAAAACCTTTTATAAGCGTCTAGTTTAATATCATTACAAAGGCAGGTGGCGTTCTGACTCACACTTTTATGACGATGGGGTAAAACCATCGATCTATGAAATAAAAGGGAGAACATCAAATAATGGTAATTTGATTTGGCTTATCTTAGTAGTTATCAATATTGAGCAGAAATTATCGGGACGTTAATTTTGATAATGCTTTTGGTACAGCTGGCATTAACTGGAATCCTTACAGATGGATTAATATTGTATTACTTTAGGATAAGGGCGACATTTCCATTGCTTCTACGAAAATGTTTAGTTATTTAGTACCTATTAACCTAAAATAATGAGTATCATTGACTACTAAA
Organism: Tethea ocularis; assembly: GCA_963555595.1. Lineage (NCBI taxonomy): Eukaryota > Metazoa > Arthropoda > Insecta > Lepidoptera > Drepanidae > Tethea > Tethea ocularis. The sequence goes on along the minus strand of OY741972.1, from coordinate 2,433,076 downwards.
ATTAGAAAGACTAGGGTTTTAGTCTTCAATGTATGTCAAGTAACCACATTCAAATTTCGTTAACATATGGCATATTTTAACGAAATTTCTCATGCATACAATGTATCCTGGATATGAGTGGTCATGTTGTTTGAGGTTTTCTTCTCTAAAATTACAAGAGGATCAACATTTTGTGAGAGAAAAATTACTACTTTAATTTTTTATTCTGTTCGTGTAAATTAATTGTTTTCTATAAAATATCAGTATGCATGTTATTTCTTTGGAATTGTTTTATGAATAGGTATATACCCATTACTTAAGTGATACACAAACTTTTAATTCTAGCTTTTAAATAGTACGAACAGAATTATAAAAAACTACCTGTCCACTGTGGTTTTTGGGATAAAAAGTAGCCTATACTGTTATGACGAAGCAAAGGGCACGCTTTCCCAGAATTAGATTACCCAGTAATTAATAGGACTGTAAAGTGCAATTCTACTTAACAAAAAATTATAAATGAATAGCACTCTCATCTCATTCAACGAATGATAAAAAAAAACAACGACTAAAGACTGCAATTCTTCAGACTCAAATCCATTATGCTGTAATTGCTGTTATCTTACAGCCTTTTACTTTAACGCCTCAGCAGGTATCTTTCTCAGTAAATACTTATATTGTTTTGTAGAACAATGCACTTTTCTTGTAGTTGTTCAGTATTAACACTTGACCTGTGTTTAGGGTATGGTGGCATTGTAAGCGTCAAGTGGCAAATCTGGTATTTTTTTTTTCTAAGAATTAACTAGATTTAAAATAAACTAGTCTTCTTTAAATTTAAAAATCGATTTCTTTAGCCTGAACGATTAAAGCTACATTTTTGTCAATGACAACCCAATTATTAAGGACGGTTATAAGCTATTTAACATTACGGTAAGATCTTTAGGAACCCAGCAAAAAAAATAACGCTAAGCAAAAAGGATGCAAGAGCGCGGGAAAGCGATGATAAATATAAAAATAAAAATTGTAGTATTTTAAATTGAAAATCGACCCCATATTAATACTATTTTTTGCAGCGGGTTGCAAATGTGCTGTCAGCTATTACAAAGCCAAGAAAGCAACGTATTTTGATTGATAAACCAGCCATAATTCAATATTTTTTGTGTGCAATTTAGAAAATGTCGCAAATACTGTGTTAAATACTTCAATGAATCATGTACTGAATCTATGGTTTTAGTTTTTCATAACGATGTCACTTACACTCGATAAGTTACAAGTTTCGTTGTAACTTATCGAGTGTAAGTGACATCGTTATGAAAAACTAAAACATACATATTTCGTTGGACCGTTCCCCTCTTGAATTAGGACCACACCTCAGCCACCCAAAAAGATCTTAACAAAAACGCATTACCTGTAACTCGCTGAAAGTAAACAAATGAACAAAAGCACATAGTTTTGAGTGAGTAATCCCTCGGTTTTGTATGAATGCACTGTCTCTTACACTTCGGAGAGCTTTTATTGCCCGACTGCGGATTCAAAATAGGTTTTATTGTTGCCCACTCGAAAGTTGAGATGGAAGTCACTATTTCTGAGATAAACTCATTTTTTTTTTACCTCCCCTTACCTAATGGTAATGCAGATTTTTTGTGAAATTTGGTCATTTTGTTTCTTAGAATTTTTTATGTTCGTACTTTCCGCAATGTCTTGTTCCGAAAGAATTTTTAAGCTATTTAAATATCTTCTGTTGATTGTGATGAAATACTTTTTAAAAGTTCTTTTACACTGATGTTATGATTACACTTTTTGAGTTGGCATATTTATTCTATGTTTGATTAGTAATGCAGAACAACTTCTGATATAGGACCAACATTGCATGCAAATACATTTCGATCAAGTAAGGTAGATATTTAGTGTGACTTTTTTAGTAGAATATTATAAAAAAAATTTTGACTCCAGCTTTGATCGCATGGTTGGTCGCATCTCAAAGTTAAGATATAAGATTGCCCTAAAATAAAAAAATTATAGCCCTACATGGTATTGCCTTACATAATTATTAATACCTAACTACATAATATGTCACACTACATTTTTTTTTATCGGACAAAAATATTTTATTACAATCAAAATTATCATGTCATCACAATAAATGAAACCCTTAAATACTCAATAACAAGGCAGGGGTTTGCCCATACATTGATGAGAAATATGAACCCCTTCAAGCAAATGCCGCCAAAAAAAATCAAAATCCGTGCGTAATATTCGAAATATGGGCACCCATATTTATGAAATTATGTCCATGCAAACCATTTAGCAATTGAATGAGAACTTTATTCTGAAGGCCATAAGGATTATTATTGTTGACGCCTGAACTATAATAGAGTCAATAGTGTTATGGTGGCCATTCATAAAGGGATTATTATGATTTTTTTCTCTCCCATAGTGTTGCATTGTCAATAATGTTGAGACGAGGATTATGACAAAAGCTATATTTGGGGCTGGATTTAATAAAAGCCTACCTATTAAGTTTCATAATTTTATATTGGAATATGAAGTTTGAATTATGGTTTTATTACAATCTTATAGATGAATAATATGAGATTTTGCTATGGTTTTAGATTTATATCAGATTTATACAGGACTAGACCAAAAACACAACAAAGATTATTTTCCCTTAGATACTGATTTTTCTAAGTTCGTTTGGTGCCTCCACACTTGGCTATTCGGATTTGTGTATTTGACAAGTTTCCTTTCCTTCGGTACAAGGTGTACATATGATGATTATTTGTCGAAACTTTCCAAATGCTAGCCAAATGTGGCTGCAGCATAAAATTATCAATGCTGAAAATAATTTATAAAAAAGATTAAAATGGCTTGCACTTACGAGTATTATCTATGAATTGCTGACGTCAAACAATTACGTCATCATTTTATCCAATTTAAACTACACTTAAAATGAAATGCCACTTTCTTGGCCAAACCTGCGCTTAAGGTATCAGTATAATAAAATGAAAATTGCTCTTTTGCAAAATAAAAATTAAAAAATGTAAAAAGCCAGTAAGTAGACAGAGAGTTGATTTTGTTATTCAATACATTATTTAAATTAAAACGCACTCACATTAAGCTGATTAATGTTTTAATGTTCATGTTTATGGACTTTAATAAGTACTGTTTATAAAGTTATTTTTGTTTCATGCCAGGCTAATGCGGTGAAAGTATTATGAGTAAATATTTTAAATATTTTATCTACTCTCATATCGTAAAGTTCTAATTATGAAATCAAAAACAGTACTTTAATGACCCACTTTATGCACACCCGTCTATAATGAAATTAAAAAATTATATTATAGTACAGTTTTCTTCCCAAGATAATGCTATAAAATAACTTTTTTTCATTAAAGTACAAGTATTTGGACATGTCTGGCCACTTATAATGTTTTTTGGGTTTTAATACTTCAATTACTGTCAGTCAACTTGTCAAACGAAATAATAAAGAAAAAAACATTATAAGTGGCCAGACATCAGGACTAAACAATTATAATTTTAGATGCAAATTTACTTTGTCTGTGGTCGCGTATGCGGTAGATATCTCAACTTAGGAGTTTTTCCCCACACGGATTTGGGCGCCATGATGATTAATGTTTGTTTATTTTATTGATTTTATTGCATACATATTTTATTTTAGCCAAAAATGATAGAAAAATAGCAGTGATACTAAGGTGAAATAAACTTGGATCTGAAATTGTGGAGGCGGCAATGGAAATGACGAATAATCGATACCCGTAAGTCATGAAAACCTATGACAAAATATTATCGATCTTTTACCTTTAAATTACATTATTTATATGAGTTTAGATAAAGTACTGTATGATACTGCACATAATTAGGTATTAAAAACTCGTGTGATACTATTAAGAACCTCGCCTACGGCTCGGTACTTAAACTCACACTCGTATTTAATAACCCCTATTATGCAACAGTATCATAAACTACTATTAAGCTTTTAACTGTTATTTGAAACCTAAATATTGAGAGAAGCGAGTCTGTTATCAAGTAGCGAGTCGGTTTTCGAACGAATCTCCCGTTATTCCTACCTTGCAACATCAATATCCCCTCCACTTTATTCACCAGGCGGGGAGCGCGTAGTGCGTGCGACTTACGGTCATTGGCGTTTTGTTTCTTGTAGCATTCGGTTGTACTCAGGTGAGTATAATCATAACGAATTTATAAATTATATAACGGTGTTACCGTTCGATTTAGAAATAAAAACGTTTTTAATACATTTTTATATTTTCAGTAACTATAATGGAAGAGTTACAAGATAGAGCTGAAGAATCGTCAGATTCTTCCTCTTCATCATCTAGTTTGGATTCTCCCGTGCCAGTGCCGGCGCCATCAGGTACTGCCACTAGCGATCGACGATCGGTTTCAAAGGCAGGTAAGAAAAGAAAGGCTGTATCATCACGGAAGTCCAAAAGACGCCGTGAAACCGATGATGCAATTCGCACGCTGGCAGAACAAATAAGTGATATTAAAAATTTTATTTCGGGCAGCGTTGCATTCCAACCTACCCACCAATCATCTTATGTACCTAATTACAATGTTGATGCTGATGTGCAGTCTGATGTTAGTGCGGATGTTAGTGGGGAACTTTATACTGATAATCAATTGATTCCCTCTGAAGCCCCTCTTAATTTTGAGTTTTCACTAAATACAACTCTTAAAGAACCATCAATCCCAAAATCATTACCAGCTCATGTAGATTTAATCAAGTCTATGCAGCATTTTGAGACTGAAAACTGGGATAGTGTGCGCTATGCAGATGTCCAAAAGCAGTATTGCTCAAGCCCAGGCTTTAATTATTTGGAAATAAATGATGAGCTTAAGCCGTATGATAAATCAAATTCACTAGCATTAATTGAACGTGGATTTGCGGCAATAACACAAGCCGTTATTAAGCACAATGATTCAGCTCAGAATGGTTTTAAATTGCTAATTGACTGGGCAACTTCTGATCAAGATTTGTCACCAAAAACGTTGCAAGAAAAAATTAATGAAATCTTTGTTAAGGGTAGTTTTCAAAAAATTACAGGGGATTTATTGCAATTAGCTTGTGGTCATAGAGCCGAGTTGATACAACAACGACGTGACTCTGTTTTGCGTTCAGTTAAGGACACATTTGTGAAAGCAAGCTTACGTAAAATCCCGCCAAGCTGTGAGTACCTTTTTCAAAAAGAATTGTTTTCTTCTGCCGTCGAAAAAGCTGGCGGTACAGCAAAAATATTCTGGCCGCCCCGAGCGCCATCACAAAATAAAGCTGCTGCGCAAGCACGGCAACAACAGCTGCAAGCTCAGGCACCGCCTAGTTATGCAATTAATAATTATTTGAATAAACAAATACCTATGCAAAGTATGACCTACCCTAATTATACAGACGTTGCACACAGGTTACCCTCGCAGGGTCTATCGAATAATAATTTTCCGATGCCGGGACGTGACTACCCTCGCTCTCATAGAACACAAAATATTCGACCGTCGCATCCGAGGTCTAACCGTAACTTTCAAAGTCAAGACGTATATCCAAGCACAAGCCGAGGCCAAGGTAGATTCTCGGGGCCGCCCATACCACGCATGCAATCTAAGCGTAAATTCTGACTCGATATTTCAAGCGGGCAAACTAACCGATTTTGTGACACAGTGGGAAGAGTTGCAAGCTCCAACTTCGATTCTGAAATTAATTCGAAATTTCCGTATCCCATTTATAGCCAAACCCCCATTACTAGTTCCAAATTTAAAAAATCACCCGTTTCATACCCCCGTGTCGACCGAAATGGACAAAATAATAGATCAAATGTTAGAAATGAAAGTATTGGAGCCTGCAAATCAAAGTCCCAGCTTTGTTTCCCCAATGTTCTTGATACCAAAACACGATGGTACGGTTCGACCAATTTTCAACTTAAAAATTCTCAACCAATATGTATACGTGAGCAAGTTTCGCTTAATAAATGTGCACAGAGTCTCAAACTTTCTACAACCACTAGATTGGCTAGCCAAGATAGATTTGTCAAACGCTTACTTCCACCTACCAGTGGCCAAGGCTCACAGATGCTTCCTCAGAATAATTTATCAACAAAAACTTTTCCAAATGACTTGCCTGCCATTTGGCCTATCATGTGCACCAAAAATTTTCGCATGCCTATCAAATTGGGTGGCTCAAATTCTCAGGGACAGGGGAATGCGAGTGGTGGTGTACTTAGACGATTATTTGTTTGTCAACCAGTCACCCGAGGTCCTCTGTCGACAAATACGCGAAGCGACTCAAATATTGGAGCACCTGGGCTGGCAGATAAATTACGCAAAGTCAACATTAGTACCTCAAGTATCCATTCAGTATCTGGGCATAGTTTGGGATTGTCACAAAAACGAAAAATCTCTTCCTCCGGAAAAGTGCACCAGCTTACGGCAAAAAATGTTAAGTCTACTCAACAGAAAGACTGCAAACTTAAAGGAGATACAGAGCATAGTCGGATCCGTAAATTTTGCCAGTTTTCCAGTACCCAGAGGGCGCTTGAATCATCGAGCACTTCTTACTCATTGCCAGGTCCTTTTACGGCAGAATCCCCGTTATCGGTATCCAATCCCCCAGTTGACATTGATCGAACTTCAATGGTGGTGCGTGAATCTCGCGAATTCCTCCCCCATTCATTACCCTCTGGTATCAAATTTTTTAGTAACCGATGCATCCGGTGTGGCTTGGGGCGCCCAGTTAAACAATATGAGGCTGTCAGGACAGTGGTCTCCCAGAGAGATGATTTTGCACTCCAATCAAAGAGAAATGTTGTCAATCCTATACGTCCTAAGAGATCACTGTCAGCACCTGACAGACTCATCATTGTTAATTCAGAGCGACAACAAATCTGTAGTTGCATACTTGAGGAACGAAGGGGGTACCAAGTCAAGGCCCCTAATGGAACTTACTTACCAAATTCTCAATCTGTTGGATCAATACAAAGTCCACATCGAGATACACTATATACCAGGCCGTTACAACAGCGAAGCAGATCACCTCTCCCGTCTGACACTTCCACCAGAATGGCATGTTTTACCTGTAATAACCAAGAAAATCTTCTCCAAATGGGGAATACCTGTAATCGATCTATTTGCGTCGGCTGCAGCGCATGTGGTCCCAACTTACGGGTCGCTAGATGTGACGGATCGGAGGGCTTATATACACGATGCCTTCAGCCACTTGTGGAGTTACCCTCTAGGGTGGGTGTTTCCACCACCTTTCCTAATGCCTCGTGTCTTACAACACCTGAACTCGGCAGAAGGAATATATCTCATAGTAGCCCCGAGATGGAAAAAAGTATTTTGGAGACCGGACCTCAAAAACCGGGCTCTCGATCCCCCATTCACGATCCACAACCTGGACCAAGTTTTGATAGATGCCACAACGGGACGTCCCCCCTCAATGATCCAGGACATGGTTCTGGAAGTATGGAGATGTGGGGGTGGTCAGAAAGCTTAATAAGCTGGTCCCAAGATCAAAAAGATTTTTTACAAAAAAGTTGGCGCGATTCTTCACTAAAATCGTATAAGTTGGTGTGGAAAAAATGGTGTATTTGGGCTACTGAAAAGTCTGTTAATATTTCTAAGCCAAGTGGTTCCGATTTAGCTAGGTTTCTTTTAGATTTACATTTAAAGAACGGTCTTGCATATAATACTATTTTAGTTCATAAATCTGCAGTATCTACTCTATGTGATCCAAATCTGAGTAATCGGCTAAGTTCACACCCGTTAGTTAAACAGGTTTTAAAATCTATTAGTTTAAAAAATGTTAAACCCAAGAAAGCCCCCATATGGGACACTGATTTATTCACTAACTGGCTAAAAGAGAAATCTGTAGATATCAATAGTTTATATGAGTGCTCAGGTCGATCTGCTATTTTGCTTTTATTGTGCTCAGGACGTCGTGTCCACGATTTAACATTATTGGCTATTGATGACGACAGCTGCATTTTTTCTAATAATTCATTAGTATTTTGGCCTAAATATGGATCAAAGACTGATTCGGTAACTAACAGACAATCTGGTTGGCGCCTTTTTGAGAATAAAGATAGCCAAGCCCTCGACCCAATATTTTGGATAAAAAGAGTTATATCCTTATCCCAGAATAGACGATCCAATTGTAATCAAAGTAGCTTATTTTTAACTACCTGTGGTAAACCTAAAGTAGCATCTCGGACTGTTATTGCTGGCTGGGTAAAAAAGATTATGATACAAGCAGGTATCAAAGCCAGCCCTGGCAGCGTTCGACCTGCAGTAGCATCTAAACATTGGGTTCAAAATTGTCCACTTGATGAAATATTGGCTCGAGGAAATTGGAGGGCGGAGAACACTTTTGCAAAGTTTTATTGTCGTGAGGTTAGTGCAACAAAGCCATCACAATCGGTTAGTATACTATTTGAACCTGTGGATGATTAATAGTAGTAGGCTTGTAATATGTAGTAAATGGAAAAAAAAAAAAAAAAAAAACTAAATTTGTTTTTATTTTGCTACCTACTCTTTTTCTTCATCATTATCTTTTTTGAGATGAGTAATGTATTGTGCAATGTCATTTATATTTTCATTGTTATACAAAAAGATATGCAATTATGTAATTTCAATGATTATTTGATTTGCTTTTTCGATATTTTTTAAACGAATGTCAACACCTAACCATTATGGAATTTATATATTATTATGCAAGATGTATTTTGTACCTACCTAGTAAGAATAATTATAATACGTCAATATAAATTAGGCAGTTGTTTTATTGCAATTCACTATTCCGTTATCAATGTAAGCATTATGTACCCACCTATAAGGTATATTAATATTATTATTCAATCACATTGGCGTTTTATACGTTCATCCACCAGGCGAAAACAAACAGGTCTCAATATTTAGGTTTCAAATAACAGTTAAAAGCTTAATATCCGCGTTTTACCTACCAATAAAACGCTTATTAAGCGATATACTTTATTTGAAACCTAACACTTAAAGGCTGCCTGGTTGATCCAAATCAGATAATTATTTTAAACTATGAGACCCAATGACCGTAAGTCGCACGCACTACGCGCTCCCCGCCTGGTGAATAAAGTGGAGGGGATATTGATGTTGCAAGGTAGGAATAACGGGAGATTCGTTCGAAAACCGACTCGCTACTTGATAACAGACTCGCTTCTCTCAATATTTAGGTTTCAAATAAAGTATATCGCTTAATAAGCGTTTTATTGGTAGGTAAAACGCGGATATTATCTACTCTCATATCGTAATGTTCTTATTATGAAATCAAAATCAGTACTTTAATGAGCCACTTTAGGCACACCCGTGTATAATGATTCATTATAGTACAGTTGTTGTTCCCAAGATAATGCTATAAAATAACTTTTTTTCTATTAAAGTACACTTTGGACCTATCAATAGTATAATCAATCAGTATCAATTCAATTTGACGATGACAATGTCACAAATTTTTTAACTTGAACTTTAGAGGTAAGAATTTTTGGGAGTTGGCAACACGGATTTGATTAAGTATATGATTATTGTGTCTGTATATTTTATTGTTTTTGCCTACACATATCATTTTGACCAAAAATGTCACAAAAATACCATTTTTTTTTTTTTTTTTTTTTTTTTTTTTTGTGGAAAGTTGGTAGAAATTCAATTTTTTTAAATGACATTATTTATATGAGTTTAGATAAAGTACTGTATGATACTGCACATAATTAGGTATTAAAAACTCGTGTGATACTATTAAGAACCTCGCCTACGGCTCGGTACTTAAACTCACACTCGTAGTTAATAACCCCTATTATGCAACAGTATCATAAACTACTATTATTATATACTGCGAAGCTTCGATCAACAAAATCATAGATTTCGGGTCGGCACAAAAAATACCCAGTCAGGCGTCGCCACCATTTAATACAGCATAATAGATTTCCCTTTATAGTGGACAACCGTGTGACGGCATTTAAACACTTTTGTTTCTGGGAACTTATTTTGAAAATTTCATGTGGAAAAACAAAGTTTACTAGCTAGCTAGCCAGCTATCAGTGACCTCCGCTGTCAGACGCCGACGCCTGACTGGGTCTCTCTTGTCTTGTTTAGTTCGAATTAAGTATTAGATAATATTTTAAAGATTTGTGACTTTATTACTAGGTGCTATGGTTGGAATTAGGTTAAACTTAAAAATGTTTTAAAACTTTTCTCTGCGTTTGTTAGAAAACAAATGCAGCTGTAAAAGTATATATTCAGGCGGACAGCATTTAGCTTGGTTTTTGTACGTGTCATTGACACATGATATTGTTGATCGAAGCTGCGAAGAGTACATTCTCATACACTGAAGGATAGACATACCTAGATACCTACCTATAAAATACTGTAGATTCTATATATACAAATTTTCTATAATAGAGATAAACTCCTATTCATATACAAATTTTAGTAAATTTTCCTTAATCTCTGATGGTAAATGAAAGGTAAATAGTAGGTTTGTTCTCATTGCACTTTCCATTAAATCACAATGAACTTGTGGGTGCTGCCGCCCGCCAAAGTCCATCCCACACAACACCCTATAAATACTGTCAGTACATGTAGTACTGACATAAATAATCACCACAGACCGATGTGGCTAATCCCCATAAATCGAAATTGCCGATGGGTCGTATCGACCGGGATGCGTTGATAGCGCATATTTACTGGTGTGATGGCAGAGAGCATAAAACAAGGAGGTATCCAATATTTACTGTACCAATATAATGGAAAGATCTAATTAAATAAATGAAAATTGAAAGAAAACTACACAAATCCTATGACGTGATAGTATTATGGCAGTTTTATTTAAATTTACTTTGTCATTGTAAAGATTGTCTAATATTTGTTGTCCTCGTAAACAATATATGTGTAAGTAGGAGAGAGCTGGGCTGTCCTTACTAATATTATAAATCTGAAAGTGTGTTTGTTGGTCTGTCCTTCTTTCACGTAGCAATTTAAAAACTAATATTACCTTTTGAATTTCAAATTCAATTTCATTGGTCAGTTGACAAACATAATCATTATTCAAATAATAATCCGAGCTAAGGTCACATTAAATATACAGATCCTAATGATTTTCATATCGAGTAAATAAATTTAAATTATATATTTGCTTATGCAGGTAGATATCCAAGTTTTAAAATGATTTTAACGTTCAATATAATGTCAAATTTAGCATATCTCCTTATTTCATGACCTGAGGCAATCATACACGCACGGGTTGGCTTGACACGGTTGGAGGGTTTGTTTTTTTGGGTACATTTATACCCTAGCTAGAATTCTAAATATAGCTTACATACGACCTGGCCACATTATAAAATTGCAGCGTTTGGTGGAAAAAGCTAGTCGTTTGCTATTCAGACGGACTTTATTAGGAATAGGCTTTTGGTTAGTTAACTATCACAAGCTGTGATTGTAAACGCTTTCGATAATAGCCAGTGAACGAATGTTCTCGATTAACGATATTGGAAAATTAAGTTGCATTCGATACTATGCATGAACTTAAATATGAAATGCTACTGCCCCGGACTTATAGCCATACATATTATGTTAAAATAAAAAAAAGGATCTTCGATGGTTTGAAAAGTTTCAAAACATAATTAGACCCGGTAGGTGGCGATGCTTTCGGTATACATACACATATATCCGGGCAGAACGACGTCTGCCGGGTCCGCTGGTAGACAAGACCGGCCATCGTGGACATCCTTGGGGGAGGCCTTTGTCCAGCAGTGGACGTCTTTCAGCTGACATGATGATGATGATAAAGAAATCATTATTTAAAAAAAAAACGTGGTAACTTCAGTGACTTCGACTTTCATTAGTTTAAGATTAATAAACCCTTAGATAGTAAATTCCGTTTCAGAATCTGGTTTCCAAACAATTCCCAACATTTCATTTAAGGTATCATACTTTTATATCGAAAATCTATACTTGACAACTGTAACGAAGGAAATAAAAACGTCGAAGGAAACTGAAACTACGGGGGAGTCTCTCGGGACCTGAATCCGTGTAAGTGTCACGTCTGCAACTCTGCTGATTTCCGGATACAAACAGCTGAGTATGTGTTTTTGTCTTCCATTTCTTCAGTTATATTGATTGAAAATGCTTGCTTAAAATTATTTTAGGTGAACTTTTTTCCTGTCGGTTAATTTGGGCTTGTTACTTAAGTTTCCTGACTCTACGACCTATATTCATCCCTTGTTTTTCTACGAATGTCCTCAGAGAAATATTATTTACATTGTCATTAAACATATAAATAATATTCTGGGACATTCTTCACATCAGTAACTGGTGGCTACTATAGCAAATAAATAACCGATAAACTACTTTTTTTTAAATATATATTTATATACATAATTACAGTGTAACGTGCACGAAAGCACACAAGTATTTGTCCTGGATGGAAACCAAACCCACGACCTTCGAATCAACGACAACAGGCCCGTCAAATTAAATAAGAAGTGACCATCTTTTCATGAAACTTATAAAGAGTACCTCGTAAATCTCAAAAGCCTCTCTACATGAAATATTTTCAAATCCTGTCAAAATGTATAAACATTTTCGATTTTCAAAAACCTACGAGTGGAAATCGGGTCAACATAACTCAACTAGTAAAAGATACTTTAGCAAATGGAGTATTGGAGGCGGCCGGCGACTCGACGAGCCGTTTGTGCTATTTGCGGCGAAACGGCTGTATTTTTCAAATATTTGGATTTGTAAAATGTTGCGGCAGATATTGCTTGAATTTCGGGAATTGAAATTCAGATTGAAATATCATTAGAATATATGGATCAACTGTTAATATTATAGTGGTTTTGGGTAGTTAGGTATCTGTTTTTAAAGTTTACTACGTGTACTTTTTAAAATTAGAATGTTAAAATGGAATAATATGTACATTACATAATTACCTATATTCAACTTTTGACTATAATGAGTGAATAAGTGCTCACTTTCAAGATATATACTATTAAAAAGCTGTTATATTGAAATGTATGTAAGAAGATAACATGAGAATGGCTTTTTGTTTTTTGTAAATTTATCATTACAAGGTTTGTATGGAAGATTTTTTTTTGGAATATCCACCGGGAGTCGGAAATTTAAATGGCATTTTAGTATGAAAATTTCAGGTGACGCAGGGCACGAACAGCTAGTTACATATAAAAATATCGCAGAGGATTTGTAGTTGGTTTTGAAGAAATAATAATTTTCTTATAACGCAACAGTATAACACCCAGTGAGAGTTATTACTCTTGTCCCGACGCCGACGTTTTATTTAATAGCGTGGTCACATATTCCGCTGATATGCAAATTAAGTCCTAAATTTACATCCTACGCTGTGTACTATTCTATATAATAAATATAATAGTATAATTGTGATGTTTAAACAAAAATAGAAATTGTACTATTTATTCATGGTACCTAAATAGTAATTAATAATTTGCACACAAATTTATATAAAAAATGATAATTTTACTGATCAATTACTACCAACAATTACTTTTTTTTTTTCAATTGGGATTATATATAGTTCATCCCTTGAGAACCAAACAATTAATTCTCAATTTTTTTTAAAAACGAGTAAATATTGAACGTAAAATTATTTTCGTGTCTTTAACTAGTTTTTCAATATCATTGACTTAATCTCATGATATCAATAATATTTTAGAATTCAATTTCACCGATATCAGCTGTTTTATATAGGTAGTTAAAATACGACATCATTAAAAAAACTGGACCCATGTATATTGAAATCAAAGAATCAATACCCCACCAAATTGAATTGTAGTCAAAAGTGAACTCAATAGTATCGTGGAGATGTAATCTGAATCCGCCAGATTAATCTTTATTTGGTCTTTGTACGACACAACATGAGATGTCCTTGCAGATGTTAAAAGGGATTATTTTAAATTAGTTTTCATAATGGTGAAATAGGAACAATATTAATGATTGGACAAATATTTTTTTTTATTAATTATAAATATATTAAACTATTATTATATGTATAAAAATTAACTAAATAAAAAAAATATCTAACTATAAATAAAAAAATCGTGGCAAATCGATGCCCCGTAGAAGTTGTGCCAAGAAGAAATTAAAAATTAAATTATATTTATTAAAAATATAAAACACTTCTTCCTTCACTGCTTCCGTCCCGCGGTTTCACCCGCATTCCCAAGGGATAAAAATATCAGCTACCTCCATTCCAAATTTCATCAAAATTCGTCCAGCCATTTGAGCGTGAAGAAGTAACAAACATACAAACTCACATTTTAAATATTAGTATTACCTGGAAGATACAAATTAAAATATTACTATTACATACAGTAGGTAAAGAAATAAACCGTTTTAATATTTAAATTTATCTTTATAATTTTTTGTAAGTGACCAATGTATGAAAGATGATTCCTTTTAAATACCAAACAGCACAATGGACATAAAGACCTTACGCTCATTCGATGTAAATAAATCATTTTGATCGATGTCATGAGTTTACTCACGTGCAAAGTAGGGATGCATTGTTACAAACCCTTATAACGTAATTTTGTACAAGTTATAAACTGCTAGCGATAGCGGTTTAAGCAATAAAAATCGCAACGTTGATAAATGTAGCAACGACGTTGAGGTTAAAGGCCCAAACTGACTTTAACTTTGATAAATATAAAGCCTTTACATTAAAATCTTGAAAACTCTTCTTCTTCAAGTGAAGTAGATAGACTTATGATGAAACAAAACAAACGTTGAAACTCTCTGGTGAATATTATTTTAAATCGACTTCAAAAAAGAAGGAGGTTCTCAATTTGAATGTTTTTTTTTTGTATGTTTGTTACGCGATTACTCCGCTATATGTGAATTGTGAACTGATTTAAAAAAAAATCGGTATCATAATCGTCTTTTATTTTTGGTATTGATTTTTTTTATTCTGATGGCTAATGTCAAAATGTCAAAATAATATGTTGATTACGACAGCCATCGCTATCGGAGTCAAGTGACACAATCGCCTTGTTGATAATGGAAATTAAAAAAAAAACGGTAAGAAACTAAAAATGTTTTATATTTTAAGAGTTTTTGAAGGCGGTTCTATTTTTGTTAAAAGTTATTTATTAAATAAATAACAATATAATAAACACTTTATACGCTACCGCCTATGCTTTACGCCATTCCTCGACACACAAAAGTTATTCGCTCGGAAGAAGAGATTCCTTT
The DNA here is from genome assembly GCA_963555595.1 of Tethea ocularis. Lineage (NCBI taxonomy): Eukaryota > Metazoa > Arthropoda > Insecta > Lepidoptera > Drepanidae > Tethea > Tethea ocularis. The sequence goes on along the minus strand of OY741972.1, from coordinate 2,417,821 downwards.
GAAACTCCAATATTACCGTCCCATTTTAAACTCACAATAATAACTGAATTCCACTGGATTAATTGTGTTATTTTTATACGAGATGCTTTTCATAATCGTTCAAACGTTATTAATTTGTTGTTTCGCAAATATTTTTGAGGGGAGTTAACGTAACGGTGATTTTTAGTAATAATATTGTTGTTTAAGCTATTTTTAATAGGATGTAGGTAATTGGGAAGAAAATGGTTTGCCGTTATTAAAATTTATTTGCATCTAAAATAAGCCATTAAATAATTTGGATAGCATAATAAGATTTTATTTGCAATCAATAAAAATCAGGCTGCAGCTCAAAAGTCTTGCCAACAATGTTACTGTTAGCCGATCTGCAAAATGATTACTTGGTTAGCAAGATTTCAACGATTGGTCAGTGGGAAATATTCCATTCAAAAACGACACGAGCCGCTTAGGTTATTAAAGAAGGTAAAGAAAGTTAAGACAGCGCTCAGTGAAATATTAGAAATTTTAAAATTGAAATCAAGCGATAAATTTCATGAAAGAAGCCAGCCGAGGTGGCATGCAATAGAACTAAGGCACAAAATATTACATTTTCAAATACACCATAAACCTGTTATATATTCAAAGAAATACCACCTAGAACGCTTCCTCGATAGCGATAAGGTTACAAGACCTTCACTTTCCCATATCCAGGTTTTTACGAGTGAAATAGTTTCATAACATAGATAATATATGTTTGCCAAAAACATTGTTATTTTTAGACATTTACCAGTCCACCAGAAACAACGTTCGATGATCATCGGGCCATATAAATCCATTTTATTATGGCATTCGCATGTGTAGACTTACGTAATATAACGTAGATGCACCAGCAGGAAAATTAAAGATGTTTATGGTATTTATGCCTATTTTCCTATGGCTTCAAGGAAGGACGATGTCACGTAAAAATTCAAAGCAGTTAATAAAAAGTATACGTGAACAACGTCGTGAAAATTGAGAGTGTGTCGACTAGGTTGGCGTTTCAGAATCGGTAATTCGTATTTCCAAACGGTATTCGTTGAAGGTCATACAGGTATACTTACGCACCGACTTCGACACACTCCGACGATGAGGTTGAGGTAATGTATGAATCCTCATATCTAGAGCCATACCTCTAAAACTCATTTCAACGTAGTCATGGCGGACTGTCTCATATTATTTTGTAACACTAATGTGAAATATAATAAAAGGTAATGGTGAAAATCAAAAACAACCATTTTATATTATCATTTATTGAAATTGGACTAATAACATGCTATAATACTCGTATGTAACCAAAAACGTTTATTATATACCTCTCAAAATATTTTCTTTACAAAACCAAGCTGTAGCAAACATATTTCAAAAAGCAAACAAATGTATTGCAAGCACGTGAATTTTCTGTATCAGGTTCCTATTACATATAGGTACACTTATATTCATAATACCTCTTGTCACGTCTGGTAAATATACATTTTACTCTATAACTGGTGTGTGCGTGAGTCAACGGCATAAAGAACAAGCGCGAACATTTAGCCTGCATTACAGGATAATAATTCACTACTGAAATTTACTGAATAGATGCGTGAAACGTGATATATTTGTTGCCGTTCCGTTTGGTCAAAATAGGAAATAATAGAAATGGGTGCTTTCAATATCTAAAATATTTCCTACCCAATTTTAGTTTGCAGGTTATAGTAATGGCACAGTGTAACTATATTCTCCCTAAATATTAGTTAAGCTGTGGTAATAGAAATTTTAAATTCGTTTCTTAGAATAATTAGAAATGTTCAATTCAATACCACAGTATAGATAGTTTTTTTTTGCTATTTCAGATCAGATTATAATATAGGTATAAGTGCCTGCGAATTAATATTTAAATGAAATAATTATGATTTTGAAATAATATCTATTTAATCCAATGCTGAATTAAGGTTTAACCCAAAAAAGTGGTACAAAGTAACTAATTTTATTATGAAATATATGTTTTATTATTATTGTTAAATTTTTATTTATATTAAATGAGATGGTGGAGAGAACCATCTTTGTAAGTTTAACTTCGAAGTAACATATTATTATTTGATGTAACAAAACTCCTGAAACTTTGAACTATGGTCTAATAAAACGAAATAATAATTAAAATCACTCACATTAATTTGTACTAGGTATCGTTCCATCGGTTTTGCTTTTGTTCGTTTATTGGTTTGTTTTCTTTCTTATTATTAGTAATTAATATAAATTTAAAAGATTGAATTGTGAATAAATACTATAATAATATTTTTTATTTATTTTCTACAATAATCTAACAATTTTTTTTTTAATTTATTCACTCCCCGATGATAAAACTTATTTGGATAATAAATTAGCACTCACGAGTCCAAACTTTGCAACTTGCAACTTCATTTTACGTATATCCGAACATTAAAAATAAGTCTAAAAGTACATACGATTTACAAGCTCAGAAGCGACGGTGAATGCGTTCCAAAAATTTGGCCATTGAAGAGGTCCCTACGGAAGGCTCGGCTAATTGTTTTTTACAATGTTTTCAAAAGTACAATAATAAAAACGTGTGAAAAAAGTATAGATGTACTTTGATAATATAATAAATATCATCATCATCATCATCATATCAGCCGAAATACATCCACTGCAGGACAAAAGCTTCCTCAATGATCTCCACGATGACCGGTCTTGCGCGACCCTTATTCAGTTTCCTACGACACAAGATCGTCGGACCACCTTGCGTCTTCCGGTTCGTGGAATATCACAATAACCTAAAAGCTATCCTTGGCAAATAAAATAATAATAATACTATAAAATTTCTCAACTCCTTAGTTTTCATACCGAAACCAATACATGAGTTTGCTAGTTCCCTTTGAGGATTCATTTTACGACTGCACCGTATAAGAACATCGTAAAGTCATAGTAACTTACAGTCGAACATCTTGACATGGCGAATATACACTATGATACTCCACTTTGTTATTTTATCGTTTGGACAGCTACTTTGTGGTCCATTTTACATTGTAAAGAACATCGCTGAAATTTTCAAGTCGTTTCAAACAATAAGATCATGAGCAGCACTTTAAAATATTCTTTGTTCAGAAGATATATTGTCCAATTTTCAAATTGATAATGGGAATACTTATGATTAAATTTTAGTTCTTATACAGAATGATTTTGGTCGGTTATTATTGACTTAGTATGTACTCAGTTAGATTTACCTGTCGGTATTTAAGGGTCGGTTGCATAAAGCGCGGTCATAGTAAGGTTATAGTTAGGTTACGGTTATAGTTAACTTTAACCGCCGATAGAAAGCAAACTGGGTTGCTAGTGTCAATTAAACTAAAATTTTAACCGTAACTATAACCGACTGAGGAAGATCTGTCATCGTCAAAGTGACTCTACGGTCAAAGCATGGTAATAGTTAAGGTGAAACGTTCGGTTGGAACGCGAAATTCAAACTTTATCACGTTTTTTGCAAATTGCAGCTCAATTATAGGTCGTAAGTTATCAACATGTTATTTGCGAGAAGAATGGTAGTATTTTTACTGACTTGTAACAAAATAAATCATCAACATATTCCTCCAAGGCATATTACTGACATATACGACTATTTCATGAAAATGTTACTAATATACCTTGGAGCAATATGTTGATGATTTCTCTTGATATTAATCAGTAAAAATATTACCATTCTTCTCGCAAATAACATATTGATAACTTACGACCTACAACTGAGCTGCAATTTGCAAAAAACGTGATAAAATTTGAATTTCGCGCTCCAACCGAAGCCTTAAGTTAACTTTATTATAAACAACCGGCTCACAAACCTAAGTATATTATATATATCACAGTCAGAATTATAACATCTTCATGCATACAAATGTTAATTGAAATGAATACGTAGTGTAGCTGTCAGCGTAGACTCCATCGAGTAAAAGTGTTGCATAGATACTGTGCATAAATACCTCTAAAGTGTCGAATTAGAATTTCTAACAAGTTTATTCACTTCAAACAGTGCTTTAGGCTTTAAAACGTATACATTTCCTTTGTGCATTTGCGAGTAATTATACACGCCGAAATAAGCCGATCACTCAGCGAGGCATCTTCACGCTAAGTAAACATGGGTGTATAGTAATCACGTGTATAGAGTACCCTGGATATGTTATAATGATTTTAGGATGTTCAAGTACAAATCCGGGACATTTCTATAGTTTTTTGCAAATTGCAATCCTATGAAAGCTCCATATTGCATCGAGTATTAATAGGATTCCTTTTTCATGATGGATATGGATATGGATTGATGATGGATATTAGGCGATGATAGCTCATTGGTATAAATCTTTATATTTACTACACGAGAGTTGATATTCGGTTGCCAAGCACCTACCGGTGTGTTTCGACAGCTGCACTTGAGAGCTAGTTCTCTTGTTCTTCTTTGTGTGCTTACAACTATCGGTCACATCATCACTAACCACTTGAGATTGTGGTCGAATACTAAAAAAGTAAAAAATAAATTTTAACGTCTCATTATTACCACACTAAAGATCCTCAACTTCCAATTTTCCATTTTAACTAAAAAAATACATTACAGACTTTTTAAACGTTAATCTATAACTATCAACAAAAATACATAACTAATTTAATATTTTCATGCCAGATCCAGTTAGACCTCTTTAACTAATTCAAGGTATGTGAAGGCAGTTGTTTAATTTAGCCATTGATTGCTCATTGTTAGAGGGTGATCCGGTGCACGATATGCGTTGGGGTGCACTGTGGGGTGCACTACGGGGTGTTTAGTTCCCGTATGTTTGATTTTAGGGTGCATAATGTTACCGATATTGTGAAACATTTTAATTTATAGTGTTTAATATTGACTCTAATGTTAATGAGTTTTTTAAACACAATATAGTCAAATCTTTTACTACGCGACTTCCTAATTTGCCTTTTAAAAAGGAAACATTCAAAATTATTTTTTAAAATTTTATTTTTAATTTTTTAGGCTCCTACATGATTTATAGAATATCTGTGGAAAAGTCAGTGTTAGAGTTTTATTAAGTAGGCTAGCTTTCGTCCTGAGCTTTACCCGCGTTTTCAAGATTAAATGTAGCCTATATCGCTTTCCGTTCCGTAACCTACGTCTATGTAAAAAACAAAAAAAAAAACAACAGACATATTTTAACATTTATAACAATTGTAGCAATATAATGAAACCACAAACACACCATGACTTTTTAGAATGCAATTCCAATTTACCAAAAAAAATGTTAGCCTATATTTTGATCCTGTACCCTTAGACTTCCTTATAATGCACGTGAAGCTACAAGCAAGAAACTTTTAAAATGCAATTAACTAGATAACATTTTAATGAAATTATGCGTTCCAACCATAAGGAATGCAAATTTGCGTCCAGTGTCAAAAATACCAGTGTTAAAATACATTTCAGACACCCACGACGTAACTAAGCACCAGGTATAACACCAAACACCCCAAGGTCCCGTAATTCCCCATGGCAATAACTCAAGGTCGTAAGTAATGGGCGAAAGCGGTTGAAAATGTAGAGTAATATAAATAAAAATAATAATACATTAGTATAACAATAAAATAAATCAATAAACTTACTAAATTGTTTTTAATTTACCCATCTATCAGTTTAAAAATTGGGTACCAATTTAAACTGATTGTCATATTTTCTTCAAATAAGACTGATATCGAACTAAAAATTTAACTGTATTAGTTATCAACGAACAAGTAAACGACTTTGTGAAGTTAAAATACTCTGAAATAAAAAACACTTTCTTACCAATTTAATGATTGAGTTTTTGTAAAATTCAAAATCAAGAATACACTGACAAAGCTCCGGCGTCTTTCTTTTGTTTTGTAGATCTTTCATATACCTATTGTATGCAGTAGTTCTTTTTATAAATACCACATTATAATACCAAGATACCCGCTACCTTCTGTTACTTGTGCCCACTAATAATAAGGGTGCAGTACAATAGAGCCGTCGGCATAATTTCACGGGCCGATGCCACCGCCGCCTGTTCGATAATAAGTACAATGTTTACAAAGAGTCTTTGCTTAGATAGTGACTTAATACTCAGACCTTAATACCCACGGGTGATCAGTCACCCTACGACTGATGGAAACAAAAATAACACGAAGCTATTGTCAGTCAAGTTAGAATGACAAAAGGTGGAAATGGGCTGAATTTGGATTACTGTTTTGATGCACGTAAAAACGTTTTATGTATGATAAAATAAATATTAAATAAGTATATATTTTATAACACTAATTATGATAATAGTAGGTATGATTTTATTATATTTTTGTTTATGAAACGGTGAGAGCAAAATATCGAAATGGGTGACAAATATAAAATGAAAAAGCATAAATATTATCATACTTTTGAGCTTTTTTATTATTGGAAAATGAATTTATTATAAAGTCATGATGTTTCAATACTATATTTTTATTTGAGAAAATACTCGTAATAATCGGATTGTTTCATTCCATTACATGTCAGTCACTTTCATTATTTTACTATGTAGTTATGTATTTTTAGTACCTATATGTCAATATATCGTGCTATAGACAGGCCAGTTGGCGCAGTTGGTTAAGACGCCACCTATTGCGCCGCTGGTCGTGGGTTCGATTCCTATCAAGGACAAACATTTGTGTGCATGAACATGTCTGTTTGTCATGAGTCTGGGTGTAATATCTATGTAAGTATGTATTTACAAAAAAAAGTATTATATGTAGTATATCAGTTATCTGGTTTCCATAGTACAAGCTCTGCTTAGTTTGGGATCAGATAACCGTGTGTGAAGAATGTCCCAAGATATTTATTTATTTTAACAACATATTTTTTTACTGGGATTTATCATAAGTAAATTACATAATTTAAATTATTTCAGGACATTTTTTACTGACATTCCTTTAATTTTAAAAACAAATATTGGTTATCGTCAAAATAAACCTATCACCATCGTAAAAAAAATCTTAGTCGAACGCCAAATAATAGAGAAATACAATTGAAACGTCAAAGTATCGTTTTCCCCATTTTTTCAAAGGCAAGATGAGAGATTGCTCGGAAAGTTATCTCGGGCGTTAGGGGACAGTAATCCGCCGAGGAAACCGGCCATTGTATTGCTTTGTGATTGATGCGATTACATTTATAATGATACTCTCAAGTCTGTGTTGTCCAATCGAATGGAATTGTGTTAACAGAGGGCCTGTGTTTATTTGTTTTGAAACAATTACCCAGTGAAGGCGAGTATTACCTTCTTAGAATTTTGCCTTTAATATTAGGTGCATTACAGTAAATAAGCCTATAACTATTTTATTGAATTTAATTAAATATTTACAAATACAAAAAATTAAAATAATATTCTAACCCTATTTACAAAATACAAAATATTTACAAGTAAAAAAGTTGTGCCAGATCACTGCCCTGAGTGAACGTGCCAAGAAGGCTGGCGGCATTGCCACGTTGAATGGCGATGCTGATCCGCTGTCCTAGATAGACACCAGCCTTCCTGTCACGGGAGGTCTCAATGAGGCGCCTGGAGACCTCTTTAAACAAATCTCTTGTTAGTTAAATATTGGTACTTATGTTATACTGAAACTAGCTGTGCTTGTGTATTCGCTCGTGATGAAAGTATAATAACATCTTTTTCAATAAACTTTATATAAATTCACACGCGTATCTAATCCCAAACTAAACTGAGTGATTTAAACTAGATAACTAGCGTATACAATTTTTTTGGAAATATACACATACTTTTTTTTAAAAGATTTTGTTTTTTTAAAGGACATGAAGGTGTTAGCCCGAGGTAGCAGTTTGTAGGTATACCGCTAGATCTGCAGCGTGATAGCCAACCTCGCCAACTTGGCCGATCAAATAAACTTAAAATAATAATGTTAGTTTTAGGTTTAAAAAAATAAGAGTAATTAACATCTTTAAGCCACCAAATAACTTTTACTTACAAAGTAAAATTAAAAATCATCAATCAACGAAAGTAATGTAATATTATGCATTTAATAGGGCGAGTGTACAAGAGCTCGTCAACGGTCGGAGGGGACACGAATGACAAATGACGACGATCGTTTATCTTCCTAACTGTCAACCAAGCCAATCAACACACGTGTAGAACTCCCTTAAAACCAATCAAAATTTCTAACCACCAACTAAAATAAACCTTATGCCCTAAGCTTTAACGTCAGCTGCAACTGAACATATAATTTTGTCGATACATTTACAACACCCAGTCGTAAATGAACTGCAGAGGTGATCAGATTCTATAATTAGCGCACTAAAGACGTAGGTCTACTTGTAACGGTTTGTTATTTGAAAAGGACAGCTGGTTGTCATGACAACCGATCTCATGGATCTGGCGGTCAACCGATCGCTAATCGTGGTAATCAATCATGCATACCTATCAAATGGGAAGTCCAGAGCATAGCAAGTGCTGACACAGTATTCCAATAAAATTGTAAAAGAAGTTTTACGTCTGGAATGTCACAGTTAATAATATAATAGTAAACTAACATTCAAGATTTTTTATGAATTAAAGCACTGTTCTCCTTTTACTGCTTTATGTAAAACCGTAGGTAATATATCCGTCTCTTTATTACATTTACCTAATAGAAAGAGCCGGGGCTATCTCAAAACCCAAGTAAGTAACATTGTGATCGAATTCTAAAAGTTGAGAATCATATGTAGCGAGAAATAATCTGTTTATTACAACTCTTTATCAACTTCACAATCTGAAATAAAATAAAAGTTAAATCATTATTAGAAACTGAAGTAGAGAACTTAAAAAAATAAGAGCTGTTTAAAAATACAACGTTTCTTGAACACTAAAGTTCTTCAGAGACATTAATTTCCATTATGAGAGCCCTTACTTTTCTAGACAATTATAATTTTAAAAAATAATGGTCTCATAAAATACCTTAGCATTTAAATTGAAACAATTTCTTTATAACTTTCAAATTGAATAAAACGTACATAACCAGTGATAATCGATTATCAAATCGATGTACAATAATCGTTATGACGTAACATCCCGAAGTAATCAAGAAAAGTGGCAATGTTGAAAATATCCCGTGAACATTAGCAGCAAAGTAAGCTTTTAGGTGTTTTTTTATGGGCTATAGTAAGGATATTAACAGACAGTCGGTTCTCATTGCAAATGGTGGTTGTTAAAACAGGAAAATTTTCAAATATGTACGTTCTAGATACGTATTTCATGCAATAAACTCTTGCGAAATAGCATCTTTGCGACGTGACAGGGAGTGAAGCCGAAAACCAATTTGGTTATGGATGTGGCACTTATACGCTGAGTAAAATTTATTATTTGGCATTTATTCCAATATTCTTCACTCCACGTTGATACGTTAAACTTGTGACTCAAAATCATTGCATTATTCGATTTTATTAGTTAAATTATAAGCAGTATAAGTTACACTTATGGCGAAAATTATTGGACTATTCATAACAATCACACACACATACAACGTTTCGCATTTATTATGTACCTATATAATTATATTAGTATGACTGTCACAAAATGCGAAGGTCTCTATAGCATAATTGAAGCTGAACGACCATAGTGAACCAGTGAGATTTAGGACTGACTACTTAAAAATTGCAATGAAATTAATACAAGTAGGCCTACCTATTGCCTCATCCAGAAACTTTCTTAAATCCAGCATTTCAACATCTATACCGCAATGATGTAACGTCTGTTGCTCTGAAGCCCATTATTCGGGGATCAAATGGGCCATTTTGCTCCGGTGCCCCGCGACAACATTAAACAAAATTTTATTTTCGCAATACTAAAACTTTTACGGATCTCCCTCTCGTATTGCTTATTAAATGCCGCTTGGAACGATGCCACCTCAACTTGGTAGTGTTTTAGGTAAATGAACACTTAACACTCGCATTTTTTAAAAGGTAAAGTAGGTGTACCTTTGTTACGGCTAAAAGGCGAAGTACGGTTACACCTAGTTCTAGCCGGCTACACCTAGGTACGACCCTGTAGTAATCGACCCTGTAGATAGGTACGGTTACACTTAGTTCTAGCTGACTCATTGTCCAATTTAAATACATATTTTCTTCATTCCGTTCAAAAACGGCACGGATACTTTAGGTTAGAAGTGTATTATATACACTTCGTGGATATTTTTTGTTTGTTCTGATAACAGTTTTGCATAAACCATAACTTACCTACCATACTAACCAACTGCTACCAGCCGCACCTAGGTGAAGCCGGCTAGAACTAGGTGTAACCATACTTTGCCTTTTAGCCGTAACATATTATTATATACAAAATTTAGAGCTAATGCCTATTATTTTATAATATATTTTGATATTTAAAAAGAGTTATATTCTAAGTTGTTAAAAAGTATCCTACTTTTTATACCACGGGGAGCTATCAACTTAAACCTTCAAAATAATAGAGTATAGTTACTAGCGAATTCCTGGCGTGCTTAGCAACACAATTTTTTAACTTTAACTCACCAAAGTTTCATCACAATCAAAAGGAATGGTATAGAAATTACATACATACAAACTGACAAACATTGTACATATACATATATTTTTGCACACCTATCCCTTTCCCGCCCTCAAGCACACTCACACATACCCCTTTACCCCCACAATAACACTAACTCATCCCACATAAAAACATACACCACAAAAGCATACAATCCTACTAATATCATAAATACGAAAGTTTGTGTGTATGGATGTATGTTTGTTACTCTTTCAAGGAAAAACTATTGAACGGATTTAGATGACATTTGGAACACAGATAGTTTATAACAAAGATTAACACAGGATACTTTTTATCTCGGGAAAATATAAGATCTCTCGGGAATGTGGGTGAAACCGCAGGGCGGAAGCTAGTTATTAATATTTCATTATGTTTTTTCGTTGAGATGTTACTGATTCCTGAAATACCGTTCAACAATACTTAGTCTTGAGACTTCATATTATATACGTAATTCTGAACAACAGACCCAATATTAAGTTCCGAAGACATGTCAATACAAAATATCACCCCGAATATTATGAAAAGCTTTATTTGATCTTGCGAATGCCGTACAAATTTCCTCCTTATTTGGCAGGTATGAAAAACTGTCTCTACAAAATGACTAAATTATGGATGCGCCCGTCAAATACGGTGACCGGTGACCCATTTATGTTTAATGTATGGACAGCCGGAAGGTTTTATTGTTCGACGAAGGGTCTGCGCTAAAAGTTGACACAACAAAGGTATAAAATAGTGACAAATTGATATTGCATTCACACTCAACTTGACCGAGTTCAATTTTTAAAAAGCTTTTTTTTTACTATTTAGAAACGAACTGGCAGATTTTCGAAAAACCCTTTATAAATGAATACGCCAGAAAATATACCATCATTAACAGAAAGGTTCTCGAGTGGCGACCACGAACCGGACGACGCAGCGTGGGCAGGCCCCCCACAAGGTGGACCGACGATCTTGTGAGCGTCGCGGGAAACCGCTGGTAGCTCAAGACCGGCCATTGTGGAGATCTTTGGATGTCCAGCAGTGGACGTATTTTAGCTGATATGATGATGACATTTTATTCTGTTACCAAACAATATTCGGTGCATCAACATTTCATGAAACAATCATCTGCAAATTGTGAAACATGCTTGTATTGTAAGTTTCATCTTTATGATATTAGAGGCGCGTGCTGCCTACCACGTTTCACCTATAAAACGCGATGGTACGTGGATATTTGTTACCTTATCTTGCAGTCTACCTGTTGTATGGAAGTATTATATTATATCTACGACTAAACTAAATTGGAAATAGATATCTTGACCTAAATATTAGAAGGTTTCGGAGTCTCGATACTAACTTGGGTTAGTCTGTTTTATTAGATTTTGATATTGATCCTGAATGAATGATGATATTATCTTGGAGCTTAGGTAACTACCTATTTCTCTTTTAATATATATTTCAAGACAATGTTACAATAAAACATTTTGATACTTTTTATTATAACGTATATCAAGAATGAGTGGTCGTGTTCTATTCTACATACCTATCGCATGTTATATTAAAATTTATAATTATTCTACTAAATTAGTCTAGTATGATAGTTATCGTGGTCGTATCATACTTAGTTATAGTTGAGGCCTCACATGACAGGAAGGCTGGTGTCTATCTGGAACAACTATTCAGCATTGCCATTCAACGTGGCAATGCCGCCAGCCTACTTCGCACGTTCACAAGGGTAGCGATCTGGGACACGTATTTACTTGAAAAGAACCAATATACTTTATATGAGGTATAATCCTTTCCATGAATTTTGGCCACTTCCTCAAATAAGTTGATAATATAATAGTTAAAAATTATGTAGGTATGTTTAGATTGTATGGGAAGACCCCAGAAATAAATGTTTATTATTTTATTATATAACTATTATATCTCTACATACTTGAAGAACTGAATCTTATACAGGCTAAAATTTAAGTTTGTTCGCTGTGAGCGTGTTACAAAATTATTTTATCCCTGTCATATTATGCTTTTTATTAGAATGAGATAGTGAGATTAAATTAGTTTAGTTCGTAAAGGAATTTATTAAGAATAACAAAACATATAATTACCAAAATAAAAACTAGAAACTAAAATATTTACAAGAAATAAAAACAAGACTAAAAAGCTATTTATAATAAGTACAGCTCATCTAAATCGCTGCCAGCTGGTGATGCGATGGGCTCCTGACCCCTCGGGTCCAGCGTGATGTTTAATGTTTGTAAATAACAGAATCGGGGCCATATAAACTAGGGAACTAACGCACGCACGTTCATCAAATAGTGCGACACTATTTTATGTAGTACCTACCTACATATCTAACTTGTAACTGGTCTGGGAAACAGTCCCGTGAGACATTGGACACGCAATGCGACATGAACCATGTTCATATTGTTGTACCTAAATAAAAGTTAGCTCAATATTTATTTTCTTTCAATTAAACAAAATAAATAATTAAAATGATTCTTACAGTTGTTTTAAAACTCTTAAGGCGATGATTAAGAGAAATGATGATTGTAGATAAAGTTTTTCTCTGCATTTTTCATTGAGATGTGTAAAAAAATATTTTAAACTAGATAATAATATATGATGAGAAACAGTGTTTTTTTTAATATTTTTTTTTTATTAGTAATGTCAGAAAAAAATCGTGAATACCTATGTCTCTTATTAAATAATCTAAGAATGATTTTTTCACTTAATTGGTCCATCAAAATAACTTGACAATATTAACTTACATTCTGAAATCTAATAGAAAGGCTAATAAAAAAAAGGCTTAGATTTTTTAAATGACATTAATCCGTCTTTTTACTTAATGTGCGCTTCGTCTATCTCGCTTGTCCCCGTCAGTTTAGTAAGGACTTAGTCATTCGAGGAGAGCATCCTCTAGTCTTGTCTATTATGAATATTATTTTTCAGCTAGGTACTCCTAGCGACACTTTGTAGCATTGAACACAAAAGCACATAATAGATATATAGAAGGACTACAAATAGATATGGAATCACTCGTAGAAAGAATATTTACAAAAACAGCATAGATTTTAGTCTTTACGAATTGAATATTTAAAGCTTTCTTATCACGATTCTTATACATGACCAAGCATTTTTGCCACACGTGTTACAAAATCTAAGTGAAATAAAACATCTTGAGTCCTAAATTAAAATTTCATCAACTTATTACGTCATGTTTAAGTAAGAATCATCTCCACGACCTTTCTTATTTATGACATTGTAGATACCTATCTATAATAGAGTAGTTGATACTGTCAAAAATAAATGACCAAACACTAACCATAGCATAAAACATCTAAAAACTCGTGGAAACATCAAATATGTTGTAAATTTAATGCATTTTATGATTTTTAATTACCAGTGGAACCACTAAGAGTAGATGATTTGATGCTGTGAAACTATGACGTCATAGTGTAATATTTCATACAAAATTCTATATAAACGATCGTTTTGACATTTATTAAAAAGTAGCTGATTTGATATGTCAGTCAACTACCCTATTGATTATAGATATTTCGAAGATCGTAATAATAGACTGGGAAAACTTTTCTGAAACATTTCACTGAAAGATGTCTACGTATAATGCAACATTAAAATTCAGAACAATTTCAGTGGTATCGAGTCTGTTGTTTCTGAACTACAATACTTAAAGTAATTTAACTTTATCTCTTTAACAAAATACAAGAAATAGGGTCTTGGCACATCAAATCAGCAACTTTTTATTGAATGTTAAAACAATAGTTTGTATGGAGTTTTGTATGAAATACTGGTCTATGACGTCATATTTTTACGTCTTTTAGATGTTTTATATTTACTTTTGGTTAGTGTTTCATCATTTATTTTTGACACTGTCTACTAACTAGCCTATTTAGTCTTGTCAAAATAATCAAATTGCTTGTTTCAACGTGAATCTTTATTGGTTACGACTATTTCCCCGTAAAAGACAATGGCGTTGTCGCCAAAAACCATAGAATCAGCAGCAGTATCTTGAGTATTTTAATTTTCATATTTACCAGTAAATCATTAAACGATAATATTTCATTGTAGCCGAATATGAACACATTCCGTCTTCATTCACTGAATTCCTGAATATTTCAGACTATTACACTTCCCACTCAAAGTGGTCGTATTATTTATTCAAAAAATTAAGCAACGGCGCGTATACTCACGTAGAAATGTATATTTGTTCTTGTATTTTTCGTCAATATTATCTGGAGTAGCTTATATGACAATGCACTGTACTACTCAGGGGCGTACCTAGTTTGACCCAGGTTTGATCAGAAACCCGCGAAGAAATAAGATCCTCGGAAACGCGGGTGGAATCGTGGTGACTTATATGTATATATATTGAGCCCTTACAATAGTTGCAATCAATCGTGCATGTATCTATAGTCTGCTAAATTCAAGGCAACAACGTCTATCGAATGATATTACAGTTGCCTGAGATATTCCAGTCGATTGCACACCTTTTCAATCATTACCTACTCGAATATTGATTGGAAGACAAAGCCTTTGCTATTGTGATATCATTTAATCATGGTCAGATGACATGGTTTTGTAAAAGTTTATTGACTCAGTAGAAATATTGTGTAAACTAAACTTTACTATAGTAGCAATAGATTAGGTTTTAAGGTGCACCGAAATAAGCATTAGACACCCTAGTTTCTAATTTTTGTAATAAACTAGCGAGCCGTCCCGGCTTCGCACGGTTTTTCTCGGCTTTTCTGTACTATAATACGCATGTATTTTACATAAAAACCTTTCTCTTGAATCACTCTATCTATTACTGAAAACTGCATTAAAATCCATTGGGTAGTTTAAAAGATGTAAGCGAACAGACAGCGAAAGCGACTTCATTTTATACTATGTAAAGATTATGTATGAGAATATAGACACTTTGTTTTGGGTCAAATGCCTTGAGGGCAAGTGTTCACAGTCACACAAGAACATTAGAAAGACCATGGTTATATGCTATAGTAATACCTAATGTTTTGCCAAGAATAACAAAACCTAGAAGGGAACTAGGTCACATGTTGCTACTGAAACATACCAGGTGGTGCTTTTCTTGGTGACAGATGGATAATTCGAGAGATCGTATAATTGTCTAAGCCTATGGTACTCGTATGTTGACCATGCTGATAATTGCTATAGGATCTAAGCTGAAATTACGAAAAAAAAATCTTATGTTCAAAAAATATATATTTCAACATATTATTATCACTGACCAGACTCCGGGCATATAATGGACAGGTGCATTTACAAAAATATTTATCCTGGTTGGGATCGAACCCATAATCTATCGCGTGTCATATACCCTGACTAGGCAAACCCTGAGCGCCTACTCAGGGGACATCAAACTTCATGCCAACCTGGCCCCTCAAGTTAACAACATTTCTTTCCTCAAGTAAAAGTCCCATTTTCCCCAAGCGAGACACTAATTGACCTTTTGAAAGGAATTCTTTAATTTATTGAAAAGGCAGTGTACCCGAATTGTCACCTAATTACACCCTGACGCTTCCTGAAAATTGAAAAATGCTTTCTTTGCCATGTAAATGTACTTCATCGTTAAAAACGATTGTGTATTTTGCTTTCTTTATTCTCGATTATTGACATTCGGAGTTTTGTGTTGTCAGATTGGAATTCTGATTTTAGGCAGTATTTAGAAGTTTCTACGTAGAAGAACCACGAAATCCTATTGTTTTGGAAAATTTATCTGTTTATAGGCATTTATGAATATGAATGTCACATATAACTGATTCTACCACACCGGCTTGAAATACACTTAAACTGAGAAGTCTATCTGCTGTGTCTATTCATCCGATAGTCTCTTCAAACTCCTAAATCAAGTAGTGAGATAGAGTCTTGAAATCAAGGCAATATTGCAAGCCATGTTTGAAAAGAAGAGAAACTGCCCGAATTTTTTTTTTATTTAAACACTCAATCACTTTTCATTCCACATTTTTTGTAAAGCTTAATTTAATATGTTTTATCTTTGGCTATGAATGCAAAAACAATAGGTTCCGAAATACGTTTGCAGCTACCTATTTGCCCTACACTGTAGTGTATATATACCTAGTAGTAGAGAGAACAGTAAGCATCAGACACATCGTGGGACAACTCAAATGAGTGGTACTTTTTTAATTTCATAAACATCTATACAGTAAAAGTTACTATTCATATCTGTCGATTTATATCTAGTCTATAATTGCCAATAATATCTATACACTCAACCGGAAAAAAACACTCTTAGTATACCCCGATTTTTGAAATTTTCGGGACATGTTTTCAATTTTATTTCACTGATAACCTTATTCAGACTATTACGGACATTAAAAATAAATTAGGTTGTTTATTTTTTTGATTAAAACTCTGTCTAGACGTTTTCAGCTTCATGTAATAACATGAAAAAAATGAAAAATGAATTATATTTACGTCGCGTTTCAGTTAAATATTTATATTGGATGATTTCCCCTTAGGGATCCGTAAGTAAATTTAACGCTTCGTTTGATAATGCACTCTAGAAGCTCTTCGTCCAGGACTTTGGATTAGGTACGCGTTACGGAGGCATTTAGCTTATACATAAGTAGTATGTTTTCGAGCATAAACATACTTACTATATTTATATTATACTAATAGCACTTAATTCCGTAGATGGTTTTTAATTTTTTTTTTATTTATAGAATTTATTTTACAAGATTTGTCGGTTAGTTATTGTTTTGAACCATCCAAACATGTATGTCGTAGCTGTTATGGAATGAACACACATAGTATTTAATTCGGTTAAAGAAAAACACAAATCGCTTGCTCAAAATGTTCATAAACATTTCAAAACTAAAAATGTCTGGATTGGTTTGAGTATGACTCGCGCCCCTAGGATACCGTACAAATAAGTAAGATTGAAAGACTATCTGTAATTATGGATATCGCAAACTGCAAATTTGTAATCGCATTTTTTATTTACATAATAACAAATTATATTTTTTTGGATTTATTCCTTTACCTTATGCTTTTTGCGAAAAAACAAGGTTTGATTTATTCGCATAGTATTGAAATACGGGAAACAAATGACCATAGTTTTAATATATATATATATATAAGCTTGTTTTTTATACATCTCTAAGGCATTGTAGACATTATTTAATATTAATTTCAACTTGATTCCACACAAACTGAGACGACACGACTTGACACAAAGATAGACGACGAAGATATCTTATAAGGGTCCCATTTTTCAATTTGAGGCACGAAACCCTAAAAATCCAAAACTACATCCAATTTGTTGCAACATTTACTTAACCAACCGAAATCAACCATCAAAAAACCGTTTCGTTATACGTCCCGCTATGAAAACTGACAGGAAATTGAAATGGGCGTTCCGTCGAATATTGGCGGGCGGTGTTTTCGCCAGCCTCCAATAATTCCCAGGATGTTGTCTGAGCGAAGGTAAAATGTTTCCTAGACGTGTAGATAGCAGCATTGAGCCATGATGGATCTGTCTCGAATACACAGCCATTTTATGGAACATAATATTTTTATGCCTATATTTTTGGTGTCCGTTTATTTTATATCAAGGTTGTTACTGGATTATACGAGCTCTATATGACTAAGAACACAAAACTTAGACTTAGGTGAAACATTAGGTTAGTTAGCTAGTTTTCTATCCACCTTCAATCACCTCTTTATGGGAAAATATCAAATATCTATTTAAACAACTCATTCTGAATTTTTTTTATACAACAATGTCGGCAAACAAGCATACGGCCCGCCTGATGGTAAGTGGTTACCGTAGCCTATGGACACTAGCGACACCCGGGACAGAGACCATATACAAATCCACGCCCCGGGTACCACTCGCGCATTGCCGACCCTTCCCCCCACCCCGATGAGCTCCGGCGACTTTACTCACGCGCAGGAGCACAACCAGGTTATTTGGCTGCGGTATTCTGTAAGGTGGAGGTACTTCCCCAGTCGAGCTGCTCTTCAAGCGAAAAATTTCTATGCTCTACCTCTCTTCCTGTATAAAATGTCATGCATCTAAATCCCCCGGAATGTGCGTTGTCTATGAGTCAATCAGTGTTTAAATACGTTAGACTGCCTTTATATATAGAAGTAGACTGCCTCAGAAGATTCTGCATTTGCCTTTTTTTCTGCTAAGATGTGTATTATAAAAAAAACCTCTCGAGTAAAGTAGAATAGTGTTTTATAAGCAACATAATTAAAAATAAAATTTTAGACCCTCTGGCTTAGGCTGTCCGTTACGTAAGTCAGTCTTTGAGTTTTATTAGATCAAAGATTATTTTAAATTATCTGTAAAAATATTTAATTGAAAATCTCAACTTTGAATAAGAAATAATTATTTTAATTAAAAGAAATTAGAGTAGGGGTGTATCGTGCCGGGGTGAAATTATTCGTCCAACAGTTAAGGTCCAGCGGATTTTGCCAACCAAAGCGTACAAGGGTCGGGTCGAAACCCAATTAATTCGTACGGCACCTCCACACATGCCCTCCGGATAAGTTTTTAGGTTACAAGCTAGGACACGTTGAACGAAATTTAATCTAGCAAGGGATACCTATTAGATAGGTGACCTTCTTGTCAAACTTTGGAAAGTAAGAATTAAAATATGGTATTTATTTGGGACATAAGGACCGATGATTTTGTGAGGGTCGCGGGAAACCGCTGGATGCGGGTAGCGCAAGACCGGCCATCGTGGAGATCCTTTGTCCAGCCGTGGACGTCTTTCGGCTGACATGATGATGATGATTTAATTAGGAACTGGTATATATCAGTTTATGCGCCATGCTGCTTTCATAAGGGATCTTTTACCAAGGGGGGAATTTTAATATGATTTATTTATTTATTTATTAAGCATACTAACAGTTGTTACACAGAAAACATACACAAATTATAACTGTTAGAAAACAATAATTACTGTATACAACTAATTAAAAGTAAGCATAACATGCAACTAATAAAGACAATTATGTTTGTAATGTAAAAAAAGAAAAAAAATACATATATTTGTGTGAAATAGAATTAAATACCTAATATGAAAAAAAAAGCTAAAATATAATATAATTATACTAAAATATAATATAACAATACTAAAATATACCTTAAAGTTATGGAAAAATTAAAAAATAATACAAGATATAAATACCTATATAATAATAGTTCAAAAAAGCTTAATTAAATGCTAATGCAATATTGATGCTCCTGCGATACGTTGCCAGTGAATCGCTATATATATCTACAGTTGAACTGATACCGTTGTATAACCTGCACAATCTAGGTATCGGTGAATTTGTCCCCAGTACCGTTCTGCGAAAAGGAGGCACAAGCGGGGTAATTAGTTGGCGTGGATAGCGTCTTGGAACCCTAAAATTAATTCGCTCCAAAATCTGGGGGCAATCAATCATACCTCGCAAAAGTTTGAAAAGAAAAACTAGATCCAACATATCCCTGCGTTTAGAAAGAGGTAATATTTTAAAGAATTCCAGTCTCTCTTTATAAGATTTAATTGTTTTAGCTTTACCTGTTGAAAATACAAGATGGTATAAAAACAGCTTTTGTATGCGCTCTATTCTAAGAGAATGAATTGCAAAATGCGGGCGCCAAACAGCACAGCAGTACTCCAAAATACTCCTGACAAGACAGTTGTATAAAAGAATCTTAGTTCTGGGGCAACGAAAATCTTTACCGACCCGAATGACAAATCCCAACATTTTAGAGGCTTTCTTGAGGATATTTTCCATGTGTTTACCAAATGTAAGTTTTTGGTCGAGCGTAACTCCTAAGTCTTTGACACTATGGACTTCTTGGATATTAATGTCGTCTATTTGATAAGTGGAAGGTATAATTTTGTTTTTTCTTGTACATTTCATATGCAGACACTTATTTGCATTTAATTGCATTAAATTGGCTGTGCACCAATCATTGAGTGAATCAAGATCCTGTTGAAGCAGATTTGAATCGTCAATACAGTTAATTATTCTCAGGAATTTCAAATCGTCTGCGAACAAGAATGGAATAGAATTTTTGAAACAGTGGGGAATATCATTAATGAATATGTTAAATAAAATAGGACCCAAGTGTGAGCCCTGGGGGACTCCCGATAGTATTTCATATACAGAAGATTCAAAACCACAGGCGACAGTGAAAAAATTCCGACCAGTTAAATATGATTTTAACCATTTCAACATGGATCCGGAGTAACCATATATTGATAATTTTTTTAATAATATCGAGTGAGAAACCCTGTCAAAAGCTTTGCTAAAGTCCGTGTAGACAATGTCAATTTGTTGGTTTCCGTCAATGGCTTCCGACAGGATCTCTACAAAAGACACTAGGTTTGAGCACGTAGAACGAGATTCAACAAATCCGTGCTGATATCTAGTAAGGTTTTTTTTGAAATTCCGTTGAATATGGGGACATACTAAAGCTTCAAAAATTTTGCCAAATGTGGAAAGTATAGATATGGGCCTATAGTTGTCTACTAAAGCATCATCGTCTGATTTAAATATAGGAACGACTTTAGCCGTTTTCCATTTAGTAGGAAAAATACCTGAATTTAAGGACTCATTAAATATCATCCGTAAAGGTGCGACAAAAACTGAAGATAGAGCGTTAACAAACAACGGTGGGATGCCATCTGGACCAGCTCCTTTTGTAGTATCCAACGTTTTAAGTTTATTCAAAATGGCATTATAATCAATTTGAAGGCAACATAGATTTTCACTTGTCGGCATAAAGGTAAGGTTGCTATTCTCTGTTGGCAAACAAGTGTCAGTACTATAAACGGATGAGAAAAATGAAGCGAATAACTCGCAAATGATTGAACCATTTGATGTTGTTACAGTACCGTTTGTCATAACTGCTGGATAAGAGCTCGAGCCACCGCGTTTGTTTTTGAAAAATGACCAGAAGTATTTGGGATTTAACTGAATTTTTTCCTCAACTGTTTTCAGGTAATTACTGTAACATTCGCTTGCCAACTTCTCACAACGTTTACGGAGCAACTTGAATGATAACTTATCCAAAGGATTATTGTATTTTTTAATCCTTTGTCTAATGTTATTTTTTTCACGGAGACGCTTAATTAAATCCCTGGAATACCAAGGCGGAAATTTCATTCTTTTATTGACCAATTCTGGCACATACTTCTCAATCGCTTGATTTACAATGTCATAGAAAATGCCAACCATTTGGTTTACATCAGTGCAGTTTTTAAAATAGTTATGCCAGTCAATGCAAGATAAATGTTCTTCAATTAATTTATAATCCGCTCTACGGAAATTCCTTTTCACATTAGCAAAGTTAGATTGTAGTCTGCCTCTTGCAAGACATGAAATATGTATTTCAATTGGAGGGTGGAACAAATCAATTCTGCTAAGCGGACTATAGCTTTCTTGCACATCACAAGCGGGAACATCACTCAAAACAAGATCTAAAGTTTTTTTACTGGTATTACAAACATGATTATATTGTTGGAAATTATTCATATTAACAAAGTCTAAGAGTAATTGGCCTTGAGTAGGAATTTGTGAGACATTTTTTGTATCATCCTCCAGATCCCAGTTTATGTAGCCCAGATTAAAATCACCGACAATACATATATGACAACATTGTAATTTATCTATGACAGCATTACAATTATTAATGAAATGATTTAAGATTGATATCTGGACAGGAGGAGGTAAATATATGGCACAAACAGCGATACTGTTTATAGAACTTGAAATATTCATATCAATAGAAACCCAAACTTCTTCACATTTGCTTTCTAGATGGGCCAGTCGCCTTGACTTAAGATGTTTAGATACAGCGATTAGGACCCCTCCACCTTCCTTATCATTATTAAAACCCGAATCTTCTCTATCTTTCCGATACACTATGTAATTGTTATCAAACAGTTCACTGCTATAGACACTACTATTCAACCAAGTTTCTGTTAGGATGATGACATCAAAGCTACTACAGCTCATATTACGATAAAAAGTGTGAGTCTTTGTTCTCAGGCCACGTGAATTTTGGTAATATATGTTTATATAACTGAACTTTAGAATATTTAGTACTAATACATATCCAATTAAAAAAAAAAGTTGACAATTAAAGAAATAAAATTACTCTAAGTCATTTAGAAATTGTAAGTCCTTAACAAACTTGTAGTCTGATTTTTCACATTTTCTCATGAAAATTCTTCCATTTCTGATCCATACAAATTTATAGCCTTTTTCTTTTGCCTTCGTTCTTGCAGCCGCATGTAGAGCCTTGTTTGAAGCTGACAGGTGTTCGCTGATATAAATTGGATTCCCAGTTCCAGGAAAACCAAGATGAGATGTGTTCAGCTTATTATTAGGTTCCGACTTGTTGTATTTAAATGATGCTGCTAAGAAATGATCTCGGAGCTTAGGTGAAGAAAGTTGTGCTACTATAGAACGGGGTCGATTACTGTTACGGTTCAGTTTGGCAATGCGTGTGCAGTTTAAAATATCGTCGTTTTTTATGGGGTAGTTAACCACCTTGCTAATTTCAACAATAATATCCATTAGATTCTCATTTTTCTTCTCTGGTACGCATTGAATTTCCAGATTATTTGCCCGCGCATGTTGCTCCAGTTGATTGATTCGCATATTAAGCTCTATAATTGTAGATTGCATGCTCACTTTCTCCCTCTGGAGGTTTTTTATTTCATCCCTTGCCGCTTTTTGCTCAGTGATAATATCATCAAATTTGTTGCTAAAAAAGCTAAGTGATTCACCAAAATCCTTAATTTGTTCTTTGATGGATTTTAGCTCTGTATTTAAGATAGCTTTCATGCTTATATTGATTTTAGTCATTAATACATCCATCTCTTTAGCCATAATATCCTGAACTAAGTCTTTCGCCTCGGTGATGGTTAATTGTTCGTCGGATTTAGTACTAGTAGGGGAATGAAGTGCCTGTCTCTTCTGGGGCCTTCCTGTATCTTTTGAGATTGAGCGTTCAGAGATGTCTTCTTTTTTGCTTTTTAGGCTGTTGTTTGCGTTGCATTTAGGGCATATCCAAAAATTTGACGAATCCAAAGATAAGCAGGAGAAGTGGAATGCAAGATTACATGTTATACAACGAGTGTGTTGCTCATTATCACCTGCCGTAGAACAACAACCAAACTTCAAAAGAAGTTGCTTAGGCATTGTTACTATAGTAAATAGTGAAAATAATTCACAATGTGTTTTGTGTGGTTCGAACGCAGGTCCACTGAGTCGACCACGTAGCGTTATCTAACTGAGCTATTAGTGACTCGATGTTAGTGGCGAAATATGTGAATGGTTGGCCCGTAATTTGAATATTAAGAAAGATGGAGGTAGGTTATTAATCCAACATAGGTATCTATTTTTTAAATTACCCTCTCTTGTAGTATATTAACACTATTTGTGAAGTAATTTGTCAGTAATATCCACTAATATTTGATCAATTTTGATACACAATTTCACTAAACGGAGCTTTGCACTTTACTACGTTATATTGAGGATTATTTCTGGACGTTTTTCAACTCTTTGCACAAGAAAAAGATTTTTTAACGGAGACGAAATGGAACACGTCTTTATTACTCTAACAGATCGTATACAAATAAATCGTGATAAAAAGTATGTATTCATTTTATTAATTTTACGTTTCCTCATGTATGATCTACGTGCATACTACCTATATTTCATCATGATTGGTCATGAAAAAAACATTTATAATGTTCTACTTACATAGTAAGAATTTATTTCCACCTAGTTATTCTTTAAACCGACCATTTTCGCTAACATCCCAGTGACAGTTTCTCATCAACTAGGATCCTCTTTATGCGAGCCTACTTATAAAATATCATACCTACATAATTGAAGTAGATGTTATTCCTACGTAATTAATATTAACTAGCTATTCCATGCGGTTTCACTCTCGTTCCTATAAATAATTACTGTAATTTTTTTTCCATTCAGTCAGTACAATATATTTTCCGTCACACGTCTCTTACCTTACGTGAGGTAAAAATACTAATAAAATAATACCAATTTCATACAATTAGGGGGCAATTATGATATAGTCTTGGGATACATTTAGATGGTCTGTTTGGAGCATAAAATATAAGCTCATAGAAACTGATTTCCCCCCTTACACCCGTCTAGAGGTTGATTTTCCTATTCATAACTGGTAGTAATTAGCAACTGTTAACAGTTTCAATGGTAGGTATTATACTACAAAATCACTTCAAAAGTCTTTTCATTTCTAAGAATAATTTAATTAAAATACCTACATACTTTACAGACCTACTACAGATTTTCTTCAAGAAAAAGCGATATTCAAGGAAGCAGGAAATATTTTTGCATTTTTAATAACAAATTGGTAGGATATACCTCTATTAATATTATACTTTTAAAAATATATTGCAGTTTAATAAAAAAACAAATGATGAGATGAGAATATACCTAGATCCCCATATAGGTACATCTGAGGTCTTCCTATAGTCAATCGCAAAAAACCAAAATTAAAAAATAAATAACTTTTAACAAAAAATTGCCGTACTATGATATTTTCCATGGAACGAGCTACCCTTTCACAGATTTCAAAACAGTGTCAGATTAGATAGAGTTCTTACATAGTATTTTATACTTTGTTGTGGTTTTGAAGGCGGTTCTCTTTTTTCCAATAATTTATTTATTACATCTCAAAGAATAATTGAGATATGGAATATATCTCTAGGTCTACTGGGTGGTTTCACAGTTAATGTGGTGTATATTTTAATGCGAATAATTCTGAGCCTTAGTTTATCATAAATATAAGACCCATGTTTCCGTGTGTGTTAATTATAATTATGATGGTCATTTATTTTTTCGTATCACTCCGGCTACTAACGGGTTTAAACACTAGAAATAAGGATAAACTTGCTATACCTGTAACTCGTTTGAGCAAAGTTAGGGATTCTTTTAAGGGGCAATGTGTACGCTTCTTTAACAAAGTACCCAGATAAATTCAAGAATTGTCCGTGTTAAAATTTAAAAAGCTAATTAAAGTTAAGTTGTACAAAAAAGGGTACTATAAAGTTTCTGATTTTATAGAGGACAAGAACGCATTTCAATGAGTTTTTCGCTTCAAATGCTATTTATTGTTATTATAATTTTTGTTATTATTATTGTCATATTGTTAATTTTAATATTTTATTTTATTTTCTATATACATATATTTTATTTTTACAAATTTGACGATTAAAAATACTTGCAATAAGTTCATTTAATAAAGACACTTTTGAATTTGTATTTACTGTCACAGAACTGATGCAATATTTTACAAACTTTAGTACAAAATAAAATTATATCTATGAAGCCTGAAATTAAACACTCCTCAAAAAAGCTCATAGGTAACACAAAGAGAAAAAGTTGTTTGATATTATTCGTCAAGGCCATTATTAAGTATTTTTATTCTAGCCCCTTCTAAACAATAAGCTCGTTATAAAGACATCACGTTTGGGCGCAGTACGTGTCTCCCACAAGTAATGCTTTCAGCGATATTTGCTCGAAGGTACAATAAAAAACGCCAGCCTTTGAAATATTTACACCAGCATATTGCTGAGAAGTTGACGCGGTTCGATGCAGCCTGAAATTCTAAATTCTGAGAGTAAAATTCCGTTGTTATGTTACATAGGTACATGACAGGTTTTGCATTTTTATTTCTGCGTTCAGTAATGACAATTGCTGCCTCCGAGATCTTAAAATGAAATTGTTTGAAGCTCAAACCAATATAATAAATTAAATATCATATTTGAAGAAACGTTTTTAAGTTTAATGAAATGTTATTAGCTTCAAGAATATTAATTCAACAAGTATGCATAATAATTTAAGAACAAAATACATGGACTACCTACCTACCAGTGGCGAAGGGTCCATACAAGCCGATTCCCATCGGCTTACCTTTTAAAAATCCCAGTCCCACAGATTCATCATTTCAAAGCCATTTTTATATAAAATACACTGTAATTAAGTATAAAATTATCGGTGTTTTTTGAACGGCTTACCCTCGCCATAATTTTAGCCCTCGCCACAGCTACCTACAAATCTATAATAATGCTTCAACTTGCTACCAAGCGGTAATGAATTGGCATTGCCATTTAGCATTAGGATAATGCATTAGATATATCTTACTCGAAATAAAAAGAAAAAACCAACGACAACGGCTTAACAGTAAAAGCGTCGTAAAATTACTATAAACTGCTAAACACTGCACCTCTTAAATCAGTTGAATGAACCACGTATGTGCTAGTGATGTGTCATCGGCTTATCGATGTCGACACCCGATCGTATAATTCGCCAAAGCATCAGATAGATTGCTAGTGTTGTCAGTAAAATCAAATGTCATATCCACATTATATTGATATATTTTATTGATCTGTATATTTAATGATTAATTTTTTAATCATTGTTATGTGTAATGTGAGTTTGGCAATAAATTATTCTGATTCTTATATAGTGTACCTACTAATATGATTCAAATTTTTAATATACTTACGCAGAACTAATATTTCCTCGAAATAAATATTATTTTTACGAGTAATCGTGGATTTTGAATGGTTTAAAAATAATAACACTATTATTCAAACCGCCGCTGGCCGCTGGGGCAGAAGGGTTCTCGCGTGGCGACCACGAACTGGAAGACGCAGCGTGGGCAGGCCCCCCACAAGGTGGACCGACGATCTAGTGAGGGTCGCGGGAAACCGCCGGGTAGCGCAAGACCGGCCATCGTGGAGATCCTTGGGGGAGGCCTTTGTCCAGCAGTGGACGTCTTTCGGCTGACATGATGATGATGATGATTATTCAAACATCGATGGATGTATCGGGTTTTCACCTCACTATTACATTTAATCCCAAGGTCATTGACTATAACTATTTACTTAATGAGCTGTGCTCATATATTTTTCATTTAGTCCTAAAACTTCAGCATCAAGATGAAAAACAAGGTAAATGACTGGATTAAACATGTCTGGAACTTAAATAAGACACAGAATTCCTACATGAGAGCCAAAGAAACTTTTTACTTAAAATAGTTTGTAATTTCAGAAAGCAGAATAAAGCTTTTTTTTATTTTATTTATTTCACAAAATCCACAGATCGTATCTTTTTATACCTACAAGAAAGACAAGCATACTAATACGGCCCTCTTGATGGTAAGGGGTTATCATAGCCTATGGACGCTAGCGACAACCGGGGCACAGATCTTTTTAATCCACGCCCCATGTACCACTTGGGGGGAGTGAATCCGCGGGGCGGAAAGCTAGTAGAATATAATCGCGAATGAAGGCGAATGTCATAATATTACTTCTTATCTCGCTCACCATAACGAGCTAAATTTTATATATTCACTATTTTAGATCACTTTTTATCCTCGTTACCTTGATTATCCATTCATATAGTATTTATGTATTCTATTTTATGTATTTATTTGTATTTGTGTATTAATATGTAGTTTATCATTATGCTATAATATTTATGTAGTTTATTTACTTTTGTTTTGTTTAGTTTATTTAGTTTTAAGTCATTCTATCTGTTTCATGTATGTATTTCTTTCATCTATTACACACTGTGTCTACGTATCTGTCAAACTTTCCAGTAGCAGGGCTGCTGGAAGAAATTTCTATTAGAAATAAGCAGTCCCTTTGTGCCTTTGTATCTGTTTTTTTCTTTTCCCTTTACTTGTGTGTGTGTGTACAGAAATTAATAAATAAATAAATATTTGTCAGGTGTAGACGGTATATTTGTTTGAAGTCTGATTGATTTGTGTGAAATTGTGATCGAACATAATAGGTATTTTAATATTTATTTATTACAAATTATTTACTCTAACATACCTTATCTATACTAATATTCTATACTTAATAATAATAATTTATATTAATAATAATATTATAAAGAGGAAAGATTTGATTGTTTGTTTGTTTGCATTGAATAGAGTACGAAACTACTGAACCGATTTGAAAAATTCTTTCACTAATAGGAAGCCACATTATCCCCGAAGGTTATAGGCTACTTTTTATGTCGGAAACGCGAGTGAAGCCGCGCGGAACAGCTAGTTGATAATATTTTTATTTTATTGGTAATAAATTACATTGACTTTAAATTAATACAATTTTACAATCTTAACCTACATTATATATAATCTAAAATAAAACTAACTGTAATGTAAAAAAGCAAACATAAAAACTTAAAAGATGTCTAAAATAAAAGTTCTTCAAAATTGTTTTAAAAAGGCAAATAAGACAGAGCCTTGTCTTATTTGATCATCTTCAATTAGGTTTTAGTACAATGGTAGTAGTTCTACTAAAACTTTTCAAGGACTTATTGAGACAACTTGAAAAGCCACTATACATCAATCATTTCATTTCACTACACTGGTGCACTTGTATTGATCTTTATTGGACAAAATACCACCGATAATATTCAATAAAACTCAAAAAATACACTATTTTGTGAAAATAAAATGAAAACGCAACGTCACTTCGCAAGTTCCCGCCAAAAAGTTCTCCGTGGTACCCATAATGCTGGCGGTGTTGCCCCGCTTAATAGGTATTGTAAAAATCCATAGGCAACTATAATTATTCTCTCTCTATTCTATGGTACCTCTATGGTAATCCGTATTTACCATAGAGCTAGGTAGATCGTCTGCCTATTTGACAATAAACGGAGTGTCTAAAAACATTTTAAATATTTTATATTATACAAATAACTAAGTTCTGTCCTAAGCTTCAACTAATACCTAATACTTTCTTCAAAATATATTTTTAACTTTGTGTGAAAAAACCATTTTAAAAACTGATATAAACCCATCTTAATAATGCTTAAAGTTTGTTAATGTGCTAGATTTCAAACAACATCAAAAGGCTCTTTTATTTTAATGTGGTAATTCGTAATACTTTTTATAAGTACATCAAGACAAGTAAAGTTGCCTCAAAATAATCTTAATGTTTTTTTATTACTGTTTTAAAGTACGAGTAAGTATAACATAATGAAATGTACTTTTGTAATTAATACAAATAATATATGAAACTTTACAATTATGTCTGACTGTTTGTCTGTTTCTTAGTGTTTATTAGAGAACCGTGTTTCGCAGGTGGGACGCCCGTCCCATAACTATGAAAAAATTGAATTCTAGGAACTGTCATTCAACAGGTGGGGGAGATCAAAAGGCAGTGGCGTCAAATACCCCTATGGGCGTCGGCCATCTGACAGCGGAGGTCACTGATAGCTAGCTAGTTAGCTAGCTAACTTTATTTTTCCACATGAAATTTTCAGAATAAGTTCGCAGAAACAAAAGCGTTTAAATACCGTCACACGGTTGTCCACTATAAAGGGAAAGCTATTAAAGCTGGTCGCAGCATGCTTGTCGACGCCATGTTGGATACCATGGTTTCAGATCTTAAAATGAGCTTGAGCTCTTTACGAAAGGTTATATCGTCGAACCAGATTTAATATATGAAGAAATAATAATGTTTTAGTGTTAATAAGCAAAACCACCGCTGTCCCCTGCGGTTTCCCATGGTTACCCATGTTCCCGAGATAAAAGTAGCCTATAACCTTCGGGAATAGTATTCCTATTAGTGTAGGAATTTTTCAAATATGACTAGTAGCTCTGGAGATTAGTGCGTTCAAACAAACAAACTCTTGGGCTTTATTATTAGTATCGTTAAGTCTTTGCTGCAGTCTGGATGTCTACAAATTGTGCTATCTAATTAAAAGGGTTCATTGAGTAAAAAGACTATTTTAGAATTCAGTGTCTATCGGAAACATTATTCATTGAAACTGTTACAGTGTATCAAAAAAAATGCCCACATGGGTGTAGTCGCTGGTAAAAGCTAGTTGACTTAAAGGTCGTCGCGTACTGGTAGACTAAATACACGATCTCCAGTCAAAATAATCTGCTCTATATTTACAAAAAAAACTTCATTAAAACTCGAGCAATGAAGCAATAAAATATTGTTAGTAAATTGTAAGAAAAATACATTATTATTTTAATTAAAAACGTAGCCAGTTTTAATATAGGTACCTAGTATTAACCTACACAACATTTTCCCAAGCAAATTTTTCCTTTATGTTAGCATTTTTTTGACGTCAACATTTTTTTACTATGTGTTTGTTGCCTTTAAAATTCTTTTGTTCTCGCTTAGATACATGGCATAATTAAAATTTAAACCGTGGAAATGGGCTTAGAAAAAAATATATATTCAGAGACACAGATGAAAATTTGTGCCGAGTCCACCCGTTGAAATGTCGTGATATTTTAATTTCTAACCCTAAATTGCTCGGCCGTTCCGACCTAATTGCTCCGTGTAATTTCGCAGCTTTATAAGGGTTAATTTAATTTATCCGACAATACACGTGGTGTTGGCGGAATGATTGCGATGAAAATTTAAATTTTCGCCTTTATGCAAGGGTATAATGTGATTTTAGATTAAGTTATTAACAACTGGAAAGGGAAATGTCTACATTCCGCCCAGGAATTCTCGTAGCCGTTTCGTAGTACCGTCTACAATTGCGTAGGTTCGCTACGGCGTAGCACTGTAAGTTTTTTACTGCAAAAAAGAAGGAATGTGGTTGATCAACGAGTTCATAAAAACGAGTTATTTTGCTACAAAACGGGTTATGAACCCTTACATTGAAATAACTAGAGTTGTTTTTGATTTCTGCATTATTAATAAAATACCCAGTTATATTCATAATATCTTTTCTACGTAGCATTTAGAAAAAACGTGCGATTTTATTTTTATCATACTTGGCTTCTTTTTATTAAACGATGTAGTTGATATGATTTACAGATGTTATTACAGAAAATATTGTGTCATTTATTTTGTAGACTTCATAAAATAAGCAGTAAATATATTTGTGAAGAAAAAATACAATTTATATGCTGGCACGATACGTGGATTAAATTGAGAATATTTATATTATCAAGTTTTATATTTAAGTAGGTACTTATTACTTATGTAAAAATGTTTGTGTATTTTTGTAGAGAAAGCTTAATGAGGCATTACTTGTAGAATTCTAATCAGAAGGTAGAACTTAAATTTTGCTTTATGCTGCTATATTTTTCTGTATCTACGCTAATACTTGTAACGAATTTGTATTTTTGTTTGTAATGAATAAACTCAAATGCTAATGGACTGATTTTAAAAACTCTTTCATTAGTGCTCTGCTAAAATATTACTGAGTGACATAAGCTATATTTTTTTTTAAATAGGGATACCTATGTAGCTGTGGCTTCTTTCCAGCTTTGTCATCAGACCAGCTTAATGACACCATTATTATTATATTGTATCAATTGAACACCGGGAAGTGGGTCAAAATTGACTTGAGATACGACTGATACATACTAACACGGCAAGTTATTTATAAGAGAATAATATGAATTACTTAATTGAAATTGCCCACGTAGGCACAGCATTTGGTTGCATGGTTTCATTTCGGTGTTCGTCACCTTAATCAAAATAAAAATGAACAATAAGGTGGTGGCTTCATTTATTTCGTCCCAAGAGTATTTATACTAACATATTATAAGCCTTAATACATACATATGTATGCATGTGTATAGGCAATTGACAAGCCAGTTAGCGCAGTTGGATAAGAACCACCTATCACGCCGCTGGTCATGGGTTCGATTCCCATCCAGGACAAACATTTGTGTGTATGCACATGTCTGTTTGTCCTGAGTCTGGGTGTAATTATCTAAATAAGTATGTATTTATAAAAAAAAGTAGTATATGTGGTATATCAGTTATCTGGTTTCCATAGCTCTGCTTAGTTTGGGATCAGATAACCGTGTGTGAAGAATGTCCGAGGATATATAATAGGCATATATTACAATAGTGAACAAAGTAAAAACTCAAGAACAAAATTAAATAATCATACGAATGTGAATGTGAATCCAAAAAATATAATTTAATCTTATGAAAGTCTCACTATGTTTCTATTGAACCACCAATACCAGTCCACTCCAATGACCAAGGCGAATAGAGCTTTTTTCATTGGTAATGTGTATGTATGTGTATAGGTATTATTATTTGAACACAAATTACAATGTGGTATTATTTTGAAAGTACACAAATGTTGACAAAAATAAATGTCCTCACCCGACCTGATCAAAGATGATTGATCATTTTTGATACCGATGTGATTGAAATCGAACATATATAAAAATATTTCTATTGACTCCATTTTGTTCGGAACAAACAACATTTTACTCTCGTAATTATTATTTTGATTTATTGTTACTGTTTCATCAATCATTTACTAATAGTCGTTTATTTTATTGGGAATCGTGATACGATTTTGAGTGAATTAACAGAATATTGATGTTTTTGTGGAAGTTATTGGATAGGTGACCTATTTGGCGTAATTTTAGTGAAATTTACTATCTCTCTGTTACTCGGTATTGTAACAGGTCAGCAACATATTGGCAATATCTCTGGTATTGCAAATGGCGATAGGCGACGGTAACCACTTACCATCAGGTGGGCTGTATGCTTGCTTGTTACTTTAGTAGTATAAACAAAAAAATACATTATTTTGTAGAATTAATAATTTTTACCCATTCATTAAAAATTTAATAAATTTTAAGCATGTCACTTTTCTTTCATACAAAGATAATTGAAGAAATATATATGTCTGCTGTAAATGGCTTGCTTTAAATTAATTTAATGGTCATGTGGACTGCCACATCCAGCCAGTGGTTTGAACTGTGCATTGATAGATCAATCAGTGAGTCAATCTGTCACACTTTCCTTTTATATATATATCCAAAAAAATACAAAACATTCTAGGCATTGAAAGAGCTTAAAATTTAGCTAAGAGTACATTTTGTTTAGATGCACAATGAATTGAAGATAATAAAATACGAGCAAATAATGCTTTATTTTGTCGTTTACTGAACACCTTTTACGGTTTTTCTTTGCGACTGTACATTACACGAAAGATAGATGCTATTTAAAAGTACGTATGTGAGAGCGTGCTATTTTTGTGAATATTAATACTATAGATTTCTTCGCCATT
This sequence comes from Tethea ocularis, assembly GCA_963555595.1. Classification (NCBI taxonomy): domain Eukaryota; kingdom Metazoa; phylum Arthropoda; class Insecta; order Lepidoptera; family Drepanidae; genus Tethea; species Tethea ocularis. The sequence continues at coordinate 2,384,165 of OY741972.1, read as the reverse complement.
GTATACCTATAATGTGACGTCATGTAGTTCATTCTATTCATCAAAATAATCATAATATTTTATTGTGTCAGAAAATTTATAAATGTGATGTGTTTTACCTTTTTTTATTATCCACTTAATGGCCGTGGACACGCACGTGTCTATTTGAAAAACTACCACTAACATGACCATAAATAATTACTTATGACTTTTAGTGGCATGTATCATATTACTTGTTATACCTCAGTTATTTAGTATATTGTTTTCAAAATCAAAATCAATACTCATTTATTCAGTTTAGGCCCTAATAAGGCACTTATGAATGTCAAAAGTTACAGTTTTACAATGAACTTTACTACCGGTTCGGAATACACTTGAACTGAGAAGACTCCGGCAAGAAACTCAGCAAGGCTTCTTTTTTTGGTGAATCTTTTTTTTTTTTTTTTTATGTAATTACAGTTTTAAATATACATAAACTTCATACAATTATCACTTGGCCAGGGGGCTGCAAGTGCAGAGAGAAGCTACTACAACCATGTATTCTTGTCTTCTATGTAATGAGCCACCTAATAGTTTCGCACACCGTGGTTGAAATATCTTTGAGCACACCAGATAAAAATATGAAGAAAAAAGGTTACCGTTCAATACCGGGTGTAAGTGACGTTGTCGACAATTCTATACGTTATTTTAGATTTTTTTGCGTTAAAATGTAAGGAACTTGAAATTATAGGTATTTTCATAAATGTTATTACTTTTTTTGCAGTTTTTATGACTAATAATAATTATAAGCTTTATTGACAATCCGATGTAGGAATATTATGTCGTAAAATACAAGTCATAATGTCTATTGTGGAGACTGTAGGTAGGTTTAAGAAGTAACCCAGAAACTTGCAACATAAATAAATACCCTACGCCTCGATGGCGTATTTAGAAATTCATTATGGTACATAAGTATAATATGTACTATCAACAAAGTTGAAGCATGATCACCTTAAGGGTGTATTTTGTGTGCAGTAACCAGCGGCTACCTGTGCCTCACACAATATAAGTAGACAATGCGCTCGTCATAAAAATAATCTAAACAAATGATTTTACAAGGGATGGTTATTATTGTCAACAATGGACAGGGCAAACTATGATAAATGGCTCCAAGAAAAAGGTATAAAAACTGATCAGGCTTCAACTTTGTCGATGGTACCACGCAATGCTTTTTCTCTGCGGTTTCACACACGTTCCCGAGGGATAATCATGTTTAACCGAAATAAAAAGCAGTCTATTATGCTATTCCAGGTTATGATTTATCTATATTCTGCTAACTCGTTCAGTACGTTTTACGTGAAAGAGTAACATACATTTAAACGTCCATGTATCCTCACAAACTTTCACTAGAATTTATCCCGTAGTACATAGAGATAGAAAACATTTTAGAAACTCAAAAATACCTAAATAGTAACCTTGTTTAAAAAATAATTACAATATTTGACCTAATTTTGTTAAATTAGAGCATTGAACTTAAAATAGACCCTGGAAGTAACTTCATTAAACTGTATACGCTAACGGAGCTTTTTATACAAAAATACTGTTGCGTACACAAAAGCTCCATGAAAATAGGGTATAAAAGTTTCACAAACAAAAACGTGCGTGTTTCAAGTAATAAAAGCTTGTACGAGTATGTTCACCTACTTTAGAGGGGTGCTTGATAAATAAAATTAAAAAAACATATCAAGTGTATTTTGGCCTCTAGTGTAAAGGGTTCCGTAATTTTTTGAAAAGTTTTTAATGTTCCTAATATACTAAATACGAAAATTGTTTGTTTAGGATTGATTCTCATCATGTCGTAGGTACATAAAGGGATTTGGTGAAAATTTAGAACTAGATTGATCATACCCTAGAATAAAATATAAAATCCTTGATTGGCAGCAGCGGCCGCCTCGAGGAAATTTTTTATATATAGTTTGTATATTTTGTATATTTGTTGTAAATAATTGTAAATATTGTATATTTATAGAATAAAAATGAAATCCTTCATAACTGAAAAAAACAACCTGTCCAGAACGGAAAACCACGATGTAGGGAAGTTTGCAAAAATATATTTTTCCTATTTTTAAAGGCCTACCTACTATGATATAAATTTCAGGAAATAAACACTCCTAATAAATACATCAAACTAAAATGACTACATTTTGTTTTCCTTCAAGGTTTATTGCAGCGGTTTTTGCTAACCAGGTCAATTTACTACAGTTTTAGTTTTTGTAGATTTCATTCTTGTTCCGAAATACAGAGTTCATTTTAGGGTTCTATAATTCTTAATGAATTATAAAAACACTTTGTTTATTAGTGTTTCAAGGCCCGTCTAAGGCTAAAGTATAAAATTTAAACTATTATAAAACATTAAAAAAATATACAGCAAAAAAAAAGGAGTTATGTTTTTACTGAAATAACAAAATACCTTTTAAAGAGTTTTAAATATCAAAAATACCACTCACTGACTTAAGGAGTACAAACCGGCGTACAAAACGGATAAACTATTTAATTATAGTGGTACGATTAATAGAGAAAAAAAAAATAATTTCAAATCCCTGTATAATCATAACTTAGGTTTTTTATGCTAATTTTATATAATATAAATAGCAAGCAAGCGATAAATAATAAACATATAAAGCTACGGGACCTTTTCAGTACGCGATTCCTAACTCGTGCTTGACTGTTTTTTTTTATTTTAATTGTACTTAGTTATGTTAATCGTGTACTTTGACTTTATGGTTACGTTACCTTGTAGTTTTGAACATTTTCCACAGAAGTGTTATTCTGTGGTCATGCAACCATCAGTCACAAATTCTTTACTCTTATGTTTGTTGCTAACCTCAATAAATCTGTGTGTAAATGTAAATAAATCTCCTTCGTTAAAAGCTGTGGCTAACGTTGATTGCATAAGCAGAGATATATTTTTTTTTTTTGAAAGGACTAAAGTTGGTAGCCTCTAATGGCTGCTCCAACCTTACCGGACAATCAGCGAGCGCAGAGAGCTCTCAGCCGGGTAACATTTAGGTAACCACGCCTGAGGGCACCCCCGAGTGGGGTATGAACCTCCGCTCAGAGCGTTACGGGCTTTGTACGAGTTACGACTAATTGGGGGCGGTCGGATTACTAATGGCAGCTCGGGCCGCTTGATCGGGACGAGACTGAGTGGGACGTCGCGGCGGTCCTCGCCGTCGAGGACGGTAGCGTAATCGGTTTTGTGTAGTGTGTTGTGTACTTTTACGGGCTTCGTCAGCTTCGATCTGAGCTAATGTTATGGGGTCATCCGGCTCGCTGAGGGCTTGCCTTGGTCTAAGGATACGGAGTATACGGGAGGGCGTGTACGTTGCCCGTATACTCCGTATCCTTAGACCAAGGCAAGCCCTCAGCGAGCCGGATGACCCCATAAGCAGAGATAGTAATATTAATAATATCCTGGCATATTATTTACTCTGCTCTCTGACCCCAAACTAAGCAATGTACTTGTACTATGGTACATAACTATAGATAATTACACCCATGACACGACAAATATTGCTCATGCTTGATAGATGCAGTAGTTTTTGTAGATTTAGTAGAAAGTTTTACGTTTCGAAGATGAAACGTGAATCGTTCTGTTAAACAAATGATTACTTGGTTCTTTATTAAGACTCCATACAATATTTTATTAATTTTCTAATAGTTTAATACAATCTAAAGCACATAATCCTTTATATTTGACTCACACTTTTATTAAGACGGCGAGAATATTTCTAATTAACTGGCACCACAAATGAAATTCACGGAACAAACTTTAACGGTCGCATAAAAAGGCAATTTAAAAATGTCACAGCACGGCAAGGAGTTTTAAAATTTCACTATTTCCTTGCGAGGAATATTCAGAAATAGTTAGAGGTTATTTTATGGTATGCGGTAATGAAAGGTTTTAAATTTGTCTTTTTCTGGATCTAATTAGCATATAGTAGGTATTGTATAGATATACGTATTTAATCACCATAGTCAAATTTTGCTAATTTATATCCATCGCTGATCACAAAGAACTTAGCGCTAGCGACCGAGTTCAAGATAGATATTTTCTTTTTTACTATGTATAGGCTATCTTGTGCGGGTCGCGGGAAACCGCAGGATGCGGGTAGCGCAAGACTGGCCATCGTGGAGATTCTTGGGGGAGGCCTTTGTCCAGCAGTGGACGTCCTACGGCTGACATGATGATGTATAGGCTTGTATATTTGACCACACTCTCACCGTGATCAGTGAAGATGTAGCCGAAGGGGGTAAGCATATGAAGCCTGAAGGGAACTGATCCTCAAGTGCAGCTGTCGAAAAGCACCTATAGGAGCTTGGTGACAGATTTGAAACTTATGGATGGAAGCCCTAAATTAATGAATGCTCTATTGAAGGATCTGTAGCGACCCCTGTCAGCTACATAGTTCATACGACGAATGAATAGATGGCGCTGCAATAGATCAACACTACATTCAGACCTATCCACATACAAATCTACATCGCGCTAGTGGAGTTTGTTCTCAGATTCACATATATACAAGATTCCAACATCAACAGTCGGACCGCGGTCCCCAGGCACGATGACCCAGCCTGGCGGAAGATCTTCCCTTTTCAATGGAGGAATCATCCACCTTGTTCCTCCATAGATCCTCTATCTTCCGAGAGACTGGGTTATCGTGCCTGCGACTGTGGTCCTACTGTAGATGTTAGAATCACGTATGTCGATGGATGAGAAAACTTTATAAGCGCGATGTAGAATCTTGTAGCGCCATCTATCCATCGGTATGTGAACTATCTGTGTCGCATGATAGGTAGTCTCTATAATTTCATATAAAGCAGCCTCAAACAGACTAGTCACTCAAAAATTACTTTAAACATTTTGAATTCATCCATCACACTTAAATTTGAATAATTTATATATTTAACACCAATTCACAAAAATAATGTGACATCAACGTTACTAAGTCCTAAATCAACAGCCACTTAGGTTTCAAACGTATATTACACATACATAAATTCATCCTTTAATCCCTCAGACAGAGGGATCTACATTTAACGTTCCCTTGCAAAGCTTTCGGGACGTTAATATTATGTTTTACGTTCATTTTGCTTTATATTATGTACTTTAAGGTTGATAAGCCTTGATAATAATAGCATTATAGCGTAATCATATTTTTTTACTATACAGAGTTACGGGTAACCAACGCAACTAACGTAACAAGAGTAACAACTTTTGTTCTATGACTTTTGCCAAAACGTAATACATCCCGAGAAAAAAAAAAACCTGTAAGTACATATAATATGCCTGCGTTTGATTTATTTATTTATGGTCAGTAATTATGTGGCCAATGGTGGTAATGTTATGATACTAAATAATATGCTTATTTATCGTTATGCTAAATGATAGCCCCACAGTTCCAACCAGTTTTTGATTACTTTTTCACGTTTTGGTGACTGCATAATATTCAAACAGTGCTTCATTGGGGGCTTTAGTCATTATATCCCACGTCGAGAGTCCCAAGGGAGATAATGACAAATTCTTTTTTATTTTAAAATTTTGCATTACATTGCTCATGGCAACATTATTGACATTGTAATTATTTTATTGTAAGCAGTTCAAGTCCGAATTTAAATATTAAGATTCAATGTATTTTCTTCCTAATTACCTATTATTAAGATGCATGTTAGTAAAGTCTGAGCATCGGAACCATGAATTTATTGACGAAGTTTTAGTGCACTAAAATCGTAGGCGAATGGCTGCAGTAACACCGAAGCTATTCTGAATATTCTCGGTTCTTTTACACCTATACCCATTTCTCAAGGAAGATAACCGTAAAGGTCGTGCTTATTTTATGAGTTGTAAACAAATATACAAGGTTATATTTTTTATATAAAATGGGCTTGCGTTTGGCAATGGCATGAACGATAACAAAGCCAATGATAGATAAGCGTGTGTTTTTTTAGATTTTAGGACAAATATTATTTATTAGGTCATTGAAAATACATTTATTAGGTAATTGATAAAATCATAGCCTATATAATAAATATTTGTATACAAATTCCGTCATAAAAATGTATCTAATAGTTAACTGCTATCCATTATTGGTAAAATCGACATCATTCTGATACTCCGCATCATATTACAAAATACTAAGAACGTTTACATTTGGTTCAGAACTTCGGTATAACTGAGGTATTTAAATGATCTAACTTGTAGATGCAGGTGGTTTGTTTCGTAAGTAATAACTTAACCGAGAGTAAAGCTTATCGTTAAGTAGAATTAATTTAATATGTCGCTTCAATTTAGTACTTGTACAAATTGCGGAAATCTATTAAGCGGTTTGAACAGAAAGCGTATTTTTAACCAATAAGGAATATGCATGATATTTTTTTTGCTTTAATATAGCTCATTCATAATAAGAAGCAGTAGGTTAAAAATATTTCAGATAACTATAAAAATAACAAAGATATAAGCCATCAAAGATTTATTCGTATCTCTTTCTAGCAATACAGAATTTAGCATGGAGTTTTTATGGCCGTCATAGTATATGACATCACATACTATGTCCGATCTCTTTGTCTAATTAGTAGTTTAAAATGCTTATATCTTCCGTGTTTCTGGGCCAAATTTAATTTTAATTTCACTTGTTGACATCTTTTTTACGGTATTGTCATATTTTGTTAAGAAATTTGATATAAAAAACATGCATATTCTGTATTGCATTCTTGGCACAGGTCGGCAACACATTGGCAACCTCCTCTTCCCTCTCGTATTGTTAATGGTGATAGGCGACGGTAACCACTTACCATCAGGTGGACCGCAAGCTAGCTTATCAACCTTCTGACATAAAAAAAAACTCTACCCTTACACCCTTTTGCATCAAAAGCACTGCATGTAAAAAAACTTAAACTAAATCGTTAATATATTTATAAAAAGGATTTCAAAGTGAAATAAAATCACGAATACCAGAGAAAAGTTAATTATTATGTAGGTACTTGCATTTTAGAACATTTTCTCTTGAAATCATCTAATTGCCTTTTTATTTCAAACCGTGAATGTTCAGAATGTGCAGTGTTTTTCCACAGAGAGTATTAATTACTACTTGAACTTAGCTGCATAGTACATATTGCATCGTTTTGAAATCACTGATTAACAAAAAGATTAATAAACGGAATTTTATAAACATTATATAGGTATTTTCCGTTGATAGTGGTAGGTCTTCAAAGATTAGGTATAAGCTTCAGATAAATCATTATTCTAAAGACAAACAAATCCTACTCATTGTTATTGTTATTGTAGCATAAAATAAAATAATCCTTTTTGATAACATTATACAGTTTATTTTTGTAATTAAATTGGTATACTGATCGTTATGTAGCTTGTTTAGCGACTTAAGCCTCTTCTAGAAACTTATATCTAGACATAACATCTCTGACCAATCCACGCCCCTCATACCCCTCTCTAGCTAAGTAAAAATAATAACCTTCAACTTTCAAACAAGGGCAAAATAAAACCTTTAAACACAGAAACAGTAAGTAAAAAGTGCAATTTCTCGTTGGAAAAATGAAATGGCTTTGAGTTGCACCGTTTACTGCAGCAATTCGTTTCGCCACTGAATTGAGTCACGATTTCAGTTGCGATACGACGCTGCCACTACTAATGTATGGTTTTACAATATTTCATGGTTCCCTTTTTTTTTTAATAAATATTAGCGTAATAAGTAGCTTTAGCATGTGAGATTTTGTCAGAACTTTGTGTTTTACAGTATTGGTCAACAATCCCAGCATATGTTATATGTTCAATATAAGAAGTTTGTTTATGTTTGTAGATCGAATCTATCTTCTGCTTATCTTATACTTACTTCACTCACGTCAGCTTCCTTACTGAAATTTGAATCTAAGTATACAGTACTGATCTATTAACGCACAGCTCACTGAACACTGAAATTTGGCATACCTACAGATACCTATTATGACGTAAGCATACCGCTAAGAAAGGATTTTCCCCTGAGGAAATAAAATAGAGGTCGCGAGTGAAACCACAGGGTAAAAGTTTTAGAGGTTTATTCTACGTAGAATTCTTAAAATAACAAATTACCAGCACTTATGTTTTTAAATTGAAGTACCTACCTAATTACACACAATTATCGGAACAAGCCTACGTGACGACTTCAAAAACTTAATTAGGCGACTTTAAATCCTAGACTTTATTATACTCAGGCGGTTTTCTTATTATTGTCTTAAAAAAAGATTAGAAGAAATTCCATTTCTTATATTAGAAATAAAATTGCTTATTTTGCCTTAAGGTGTTGTAAAAGTATGTTTGTTAAGGAATGTAAATTTTACAGAGCCAAAAGTAATCTTGTTTTTTTTTAATTTTCTGTTATTGAGAAAACTTTTCAGCAGAATAATTTAGGTATCAATAAATTTATTTGTATAATACTGGTATTACAATATTTTAAGAACACGATAAGAAATAGACTTTCTCTTTTACAATAAATATTAAAAAAAAAAATAAAGTTCGAATATAAGGGAATTTAATTAAGATGAAGTGGCAACATGCTAGCCACATAACCAGAGCCAATAACCCATGGTAAAGATATGTTCTTTAGTGAAAACCACATACTGGAAAGTCCCGAACGAGTCCCAAGATACTAGCGGCTATGGTTTCCTCACGTTCACTGAAAGTTCAAACAGGAAGTGCAAGAGTTTGACGTCACTTCTACTGAGCTGTTATAATCTCAGTACTAGTTTACTCAATAGACGTTTTCAGATGCATACAAAAATTCTATAGTGAAAAAGACACTTTCAGTTTTTCCGAACTTTTCGGCGAACTTTTTAATCTTCCTCTGACGAATATTTGAAAAAAAATATTAATCTAAGCGAATTGGTCCAGACGGTTCTCAAATTTTGCACTTAGCAACACATTTAGCCTTTCATTATAATAGACTAGCTTCCGCCCCGGGATTTCACCCGTGTTCCCGAAGGATCTATATTTTCCCGGGATAAGAAGTAGTTTATATGTTATTCCAGGGTATGATAGGTGCCAAGTTTCGTTACGTGAACGAGTAACAAACATCCATACATCCCCACAAACTTTCATGTTTTTAATATTATATAGCATAGATTTCCTACGTTAAATATTATAATTAAACGACTTTAAAAAATCATACTGAAGACGTTACCAGTGGTACGGACAATATTGTATTCTCAAAAACGTACACAGGACTGAAGTTATAAAGACCGGTTCACATATCAAGAGCGGGATACAAACATGCTCTCATACATGTAGCGACGGAATCTTTGAATGTGAACTTCACAATCTTCTTTAGAAGTTGTAGAAGTAAAGATGTTGAACGAAATATTACAATTATTTTGAAGGTGATATTGGATACATTTTAATGAATCTTACGTCTTATACTTTACTCGTACTTTCTTGTTGAGTTCGAATGTATTGTATCTATGCTAGAATGTTTCAAAGAAAGGCTGATATCTGAAAGAATTCTATAAAATGTATTACTGTAACTTTTAATACTGCAGTATTTTATTTACATTTACACCGTACTTTTAGATTTTAAGTAAATGTTTTTAATTTGTATCTAAAACAAACGACAACATAAAATTTTAAATTCATTTCCAAACTCATTTTTTTCTAGAAATTGGAGTACCTATCGTAGGATAGCGCAATATTTATTAGAAAAAAGATAGTATCGCAATAGATTCAGTTCCTATCGGCCATGCAAGCGTGCATTAGGCATCGTAAATATGAATTTATGGCCAGCAATAACTGCTAAATAAATTGGTATCGCGGAAAAAATCCAAATTAAGAAGAGGGTTCTGTATAAAAGTATTTATTCATTAATTGGCTCGCAGGTGGGACGCTTTTTATAGGTACTTAACTACATAATTATGAGAAAATATTATATTAAGCTAATTCGTAATTGGTGTCAGATTCTAAAACTTCTTTTTATTACTTTATTTTATTCTGCGATGAAAAAAGAGTAAAATAAAAAGTGTAGGTACTTTTCATTGGGTCTTCGTTTAATTTTATCATCTAACAAATTGTCCAATTACTTGGCTTTTTTAAATAATATTTCAAATTCTATTTTTTCATGTAGGTACTAGTTTTTTGCCTCGCGGTTTAATCCGCGGTTGCCTACGTCATTGTAGCTATCTCTATGCCTAATTTCAACCGTTTGTCTAGTGGTTTGAACTGTAAGTTTATAGATCAGTCAGTCAGTCGGTCAATCACGCTTTCCTTTTGTAAATTTATTTTATATATAAAGATTATTCATTCAGATTTTAGCTGCACAGGGTTTTAGTAACGGTTCACTGAACCCAAAAAACTATGCATATGTGAGTACATTGTAAAAGTATTTTAGTGGTTTTTCCTACCGTAAATACACATGCAGCTGTGTTTTTTTTTTAATATTGATGTTAATCACCACACCACACTACAATATGTTTGTCATAAATATTGTGATAATATTATGTTCTTGTGTTATTTATTACATATTCTGCGCATTGCGGGACATATTCCTAGAATGAAAGTTTTTTTGCTAAAAACGTTTTTATATGAATCGTTTTTAATTTCGAAATCCTACTAATGTGAAAGTTTGTGAGTATGGATGTAAAGATGTTTGTTAATCTTTCACGCAAAAACTACTGAACAGATTTGGATGTAATTTAAAACACAGATAGTAATAACCTAGATTCACACATAGGATACTTTTATTTATGTATACTTTTTATCTCGGGAAAACTTAAGATCCCTCGAGAACGCGGGTGAAACCGCGGGGTGGAATCTAGTTATTTATAATGACACAAGTCAATATTTTATAAGATATAAGAAGAAAAGGTAACGTAGGTATTTATGTAGTAGGTAACTACCTTTATGTTGAAATAGAGTTCTCATGATATTTCTACGATTAAATTATTATCTATATAGCTATTTATTAATAATAAAACTGAAGAGTATGTTTGAGCGTTCAAAGCTTATCTGTGGACCCTACCAGTCGGATTCGAAAGATTCACTAATGGAAAGCTACATAATTCTCGAGTGATACAGGCAACTTTTTATAACGTAAACGTGCGTGATACCGCGGGAACAGCTAGTATTAAATAAAATCTAACTTAGCACAATTATAAATTGGTAGACTATAGCCAACTTTAGAAGTAAACTATAGAAAATGGAAATTTTAAACAATATGTGAATATTAATTTAGTTAAAGTTGTGGATAACAACGTTTGTGAATTTTCGTCAGAACCGGTGGGTCGGTTTCATTAGAATTTATACTAATATAGAAAGTTTGTGAGGATATATGGTGTGATCTTGACGCCTCAACGGCCTAAACAACCGTGGTGAAATTCGGCGCGCAGGTAGATCATTAACTGGATTAATATTATAGGATACTATTTCTCGGTAAAAGATAAAATCCCTAGGGAACTTGGATACAACCGCGGGGCGGAAACTACTAGTAATAGATTTTCTCATTAATTTTCTATTTTTTAAATAGAATAATATGTTACAATTAACAGACTAAACAATTATGCACACAATATAAAATAATAATATAAATATTTCGTCAAAAGTTTGCTAAGATTACAAGTGAAATGTATGCAATATTCTTCCACTAATCAACAACAAAGTCACGTAACTGAAAATCCAATTAGTCAATCCTAAAAGTAAATGAAACCTTAAAACGTAATGAAACAAGCTATTAACACACTTCTGCACAACTTATATTTTCACAAGATTTCCCTCACCCTCGACAAACTCTCTACATGATATTAAAATATCGCGCACAACTATGTACAACTATATTTAGGGTTGACAGAGATTTATATCGCGGGTGAAACCACTGAGCGAAAAGCTAGTCATGTATAAAAGTTACCCGATGTTAGTGAAATCAGGTCAAAAAAATAAATTTAGGATTTCCACCTTAAAAAAATAAATAAAAAAAAAATTTATTTTTTTGACCTGATTTCACTAACATCGGGTAACTTTTATACATGACTAGCTTTTCGCTCAGTGGTTTCACCCGCGATCCCTTATTTTACACCCTTAGGGGTTGAATTTTCAAAAATTATTTCTCTGCAGATACTTACGTCATAAAGCATCTTTGTTTATTAAATAGCTGTAACAATGGATCATCAAGGATCATCTCGAAGATTTTTTTAAATAACGACACCTAATTGAACCCATTTGCTCTATTTTACTTGAGTTACGTTTCAGATTTTAATTTTAAAAATTCGAGTCTTTGACAACCCTGAGTATATAGTGTCAGATACGTAGTGTTCCTCTTGAAAATAGCGCAACGACGCCATTTGTTCTCCAAATAGGAAGTAAAGTTGTTTTCTCGCTACTCTTTTGAACACTCGCTTGAGGAACTTTTCTTTTACTCTTGTAGATTACGCTTCAGTAACCTGTGTCAGTGTAGCCAGCCTTATCTCATTTCTGGAGTTCATGAGTTCACCATAGACTGAATTTTGAACTGGAGTTTTTTAGCATTAATTCTATGCTGGAAACGAACTAACTCTGAAATTGTCTAACATTCGAGGAATTAACCCCAAAAGAAGCGACGACCCTTTGGTTTGTTCAAAATTTAAATTCAAACTCAAATTCAAAACTCATTTATAGTTTAGGCCCTGTTATGGCACTTATGAAAGTCCATAGTTACAATTTTTACAATAGACTCTACTACCGGTTCTGAATACACTGAAACTGAAAAGACTTACCACCGATTGATTCTACCAATTTTCTTACAGAGATAAAGCGCTCTAATTGACTGAGCAACCACAGAAATTTGCCACTTACAGACACGTACGCATGGTTAGCTTCTGGTCGAAACTGTTTTAGTGCGCTCGAGCTCTGATATTTGTGCAAAATCACTCGTATGCTGCAGATTCGGATGTGCCAGCAATTCTTCTCTTGAGACTAGTTGCTCGATGTTTCACACAAACATTATAATAACCTTGCTTGATAAAAAATGAGAAAATTTTACATTGTTTTCACGATTTCAGAGTCGGTATTAATGATACCATTAAACTATACAACTACGTTTCAGAAATCCTAGTTAATCTATTCCGGCTCTTAAAACTATGTGTCTAAGAGTTATAACTATAATCTTCCCGCCACTTGTTAGAAAATAAAGTTCATTATCCATTCCAAGTTTATGAAGGAGATGGATTATTCTACATAGATTACAGTTAATTACAATGAGTTAATAGAAAACAAGTGGATCCTTTAAGTCGTGTTGGTAACCAACATGTCTGCGGTTGGCCTGGAATCCTTTTAGGCTCATGTGGGACTAGAGTATTCAAACGGACGAGAATTTGGTATTATACAGGAGTTTATTGCAGCAAACAATGTAATTGGTGTTTTGTCACATAATTATTTCCTTCTACGTTTCTCAAACGTGACCAAAATTAATATTATATTCCAGGACTTTACGTAACTATCATGCCTAATAATTAAAACGTTGACCCTTTTCAATTTTTTATTTTATTTTACACAAAACAAAATTCAAAGTCTAAAAAGTCTTCTTGCAAGCGTATGAAAGTCACACAAACAAACATACAGATAAAAAACATAGTTTTGGGAACGTGTAAATAAGCATAATTTTATTAGTATTTAACTCAGTTATTATTAAAAAATCTTATAAATCTTTCATAGAGTTTTAGATATGCAGTTTTCAAAGGCAGCATAGTCTATAGCTTTGTAATACTTTTCAGTTACACATAAACTCCCTTAATACTGTCATCATCACCCAGAAAAAAAAAACCCAATTCTCCTGTTACAGTATTGTCGGATAAAATAACTCACTGTGTGTTTCTTCGGTTCATTCGAACACTAACTCCCATAGGATTAAGGAAGTATACCTACCATTTGTCACTCAAGAAAGGGCTTTGAATGGCCCCCATTGTTTTAAAGACACTAAAATCATTGGATAATAACCGGCAAGTGGGGACTACGTCCGTACCGACTTGCAAATTGTTGTATTATCTCTTTCATTGTTGAATGTAAGGGTCGGATTTACTACTCTTACTTATTTTATGGCACTTAGATTGTTATATCAGAATTCAGGATGTAGGACAATAGTCATCTGAGTTATAGAGGTAAGTGGAAGAATAGGTGGTATTTCATACGAATGTTGTATTGTATTTAATTTAAAAGAGAACCCGGAAATTTTAGTGTTGGGCTAGAGAAATGCCTATCAATTTGTAAAATTAAAATTAGAAGTTACCGGCATAAAAGCAAATTTTTAAAAACGTGAACTTTACAAATGCAAAAAAAAAATAGAAGACCTTTTATAACCTAAAGCTGGTTGGTTTTATTTAATGTAATGTTTCCTACCGAAGATTTACGGTTGAAATGTAAATAAAATTCAAAGTAAATACTAACACAAAATAAAAAATAAAAAATGGCAATTCTAGTAAAAAATTCAATCAGATTAACTTGGTCTTAGTCTTCATTAACTTGAAAGTATTCAAATTAATGAAAACTTCCCTTATTTCTATGTTGGTATTTTTTACACAGTCAAATGAGGCTATTGTTACTAACTAAATTACCTATCATTATGAATCTTTAAAAAAACATTGAAGTAAAAGGAAATAATGAAGACAGGTAGTTTATTTTCCATAGTTATCGGAAGCAATGAACATAAAATGTGAAACAAAAGACTGTCGCAAACTTTGAGCCAGCAAGCTCCGACGCTTGCATAGACATCATAAGACGTTAAGTAGGGATGTCAACAACAAATATTCAATGTTTCTTTCTTTTATAATTTTTTGTTACAAAATGTTATAAGATATTATGAAACCTTAATCAGGTTACGTTTACTTAATTCACTGTTATTTTTAGAATAACTATCAGTGTTTCTTGACAGTAATGCTATGGGTTCAATGAACTCATCAATATGGATATGAACTCAACTTTAACGTTTGAGCTGACTCTGATATCTCAAAAAAAACGTTTTATACGTTTTGATCGGCCAAAATAAATGTTTTTTAAACGACTTCATAAAGGAAGAGGTTCTCAATTCGTCAGAATTTTGTTTTTATGAATAGTTTGATATAGGTAGGTATTTTATTTAAATCTTAAAAAAAATATCAAACTATGATTCTTATTTATGAATATGAATAACCCTCAAAAGTGTAAAGCTATGTGAAAAATAATTTATTTAATCACCTTATCATTAAAATAAAAATTACACATTCAATATCTTTGCATTTTGTCAACCCCTAATTGATAATGAATAGGAGCTGCCACAATTTAGGTCAAAAATAAACTTTTACTTTAAGTGCAAGTTACCAACCACACAATAAATATGATATCACAAACTATTGTAATTAAGACTTGCTTATAAAATCTTCCATGAACAAGGATATCAGAATAGAAAAATAACAGCAAAATAAATATACAGCTTATCATTCTGGATGCTTTTTTTGCCGTCTCGATTTTTTTAGGGATTATTGTACTCATCATTACGAACAACTTATACTATGGCACCAACCCTGACATCACGAAAATTATTTTTGTCATACACATTTCAAACTTCTCATACATTTTGACCGATCAAGATAGATATATTGTATGTTTTTTTTTTTTATAAAATGTATATCTCACGCATGGCCTAGAAATGTATTCACTCTCAAGTTCAACTCTCAGAACATATATAAGTATTTGGCGATAGATTTTCTACTTGAGTGTGTTCCCAGCTAGACGGGAACTTACTAAAAAATAATATCATGATTTCTTCTGTATATTTTTTTTTCACCGGAAGCACATTTTCATTTAGAATTTTATATTGACAATATTACATAAATTTCACTTGCCACTCTCATTCTCATCTCATCTCTCTTCATCATTACAATATTTGTTGTCTTTATGTTGCCATAATATTATGTAAATACCTATTGTTAAAAATATTTTAATTTAACTTCACACGTCACTATTTTAAGTGACGTCTGCATTAAAAAGCGAATCAAGCGTTAATTTTATTTACATACTCCCGGTCTATTTGAGTTTAATGCGGAAATAATGATGTAAATTAATATTTCACACAATTGACGTCAGTTATATCACTTTCATAGTTTTTTTTTATGTGGTCAAAGGTTGTGAGCACACAAATCTTAAAAGAGAAGTGGCTCTCTAGTGCAGCCGTCAGAATACGCCGGCGACAGATTTTCACCTTGAGTAAAAATGTAACATTTAGGATTTATTTTTAACTTTCCGCCCGTTATTTCACCCATCATATTTTACCCCCTTAGAGGATTAATTGTCAAAAATCTATTACTATTTGTCCCGCCCCCCGGTTTCACCCCCGTTCCCGGTATAAAAAGTTGCCATACTATAGGATATTTTTATATTAGCGACCACGAATGTACGAATAGACTGGATCGAATCACCACTCGTCAAAAATGACGCACAACGTATATGTCTCTGCTAGTGCTACTATAATATGAATCAAATGTATACTACGCGAATGTCAATAAAAAACTTTTAACAAAAAATTTTATCGACTTCAAATCACTAAAAAGCATAAAATAACCATGTAGGAACTCTAATCAACCTGACATTGACTTGAAGTTGGCAACATTTTGGTGTGCTGCCGTAAGGCTTATATTTACAAGAAAACTGGCATCATTGGGTAGCATCGTTCGAATATTCGATGTAGCTCTGTCCATGAGTATTTTCTAAGTCTATGTTGGCGATGTGCCATTTCATCGCGATCAGATCAAAAGTTTAGCGTAAGTTGTATCAGCTTACATCGACGTACTAGTACCTATATCAAAAGTTTTAATGGAATCAGATATAATAAAAAAATAGACAAGCATTCAGAACTCCTGAAAATATACACAAAATTTTTTGGGAGTCAAAGAAAAATTAAAAGAAATGTCTGAAATAAATTTCATTTAGAAACTATAATATATCCTTTTATATTTCACTTACTTTGATTTAAATTTCAAATTAGCTGCGGAATAACTCATGGCCACTTCAGGTAATGAAAGCAGAAAGAATAAACGCGATAAAACACGTCCACAATCTTATATTCCAATAACCAGTGACTTCAAAGTAATTTAAAGCTCTTTCAATAACGCTTGGACCCCTAAATTCTAAAAACAACGACCTACTTTTTAGATTAGATTTAGGAGCTTCAAAGTTTGCTTTGTGGTGCGTGGCTAGATTAATAACCTCTTTATTATCGCCATTTTTTTTTTATTTCCCAAGGGTAACTAAATATTTGATTACTATAGTCAGCTTAGATGTCTACTACTGAAAAAAGTTACTCTCATAAATGTACAACAAATTAGGCACATTCATCTAGCGGTTTCCAACATACAAGGTTTACCTGTGTAGAGAACTACAGACCTAACGTATAGAATCTAAGGTTTATTTTCGGTAAACAAAGTGATTTTGGTTAGATATGTTAGGCCGAATACTGCAGATAGTACATCGTTATCAATAATCTTACAAAAATTCAGAAATTTGAGCTTTACTATTACGAGGTAATGTCAATTATTAGAATGCACTTATTCCGATACAATGCATAAGAGTAGAATAATAGTTCTCAGCACTTTAAACGTTATAGCAACGGAAATACATAACAAAATATTACCTTGAATGATCAACAAGTATCTACTGCAGATAGGTGATGATTGATAACAAAGTTTTAGAACTCTGAATATAAAAAATTCAAAGTCCCTGACTGATATTTCAATGTACAGCCTAGGGGATCAATATCGCTACATTTCCAGCTTCAAAATATGTTTTGGATTTCATCAACTGTCTTTTGTTTCAGCTAATTTGACAGATTTGTATGGAGTTTCGTATTGTAGCCCAATTTTAGGCGAAACAGATATGTTTCTACAAATTCGTCAGTTAATATTGTTTCATCGTAAAGTGGCGATATTAACCCCCTACGTCTTAGACACATGAAATTTGGAGGTTCGAAAATCCACTCCACATTTCTTTAAGGGGTAAAATAAGGGAAAATTAATATACTATTTTATCTTACAAATTAGTTGGACAATACCTGTATTAATTGATATGATTTCCTCTATATTTTGGAAACCTTAAGCCACCGTTTAGAATCCATCACTCGATTGCGCTCGTCAGGGGTCCGGTAGCCGCTTCCATAAATCTGCCAAAAATAATGTGCTGCTTTTGCGGATAATGCCTATTGCAATCGGGTATCTCAATTTTGGTCAGGTTGAAGAAAAATAATCCTTAATGTTATACCTTTTCGGGTATAAATTAGTTATCGCTGAAATGATGACGTTGGCAGAAATCAACGATTACGGAAAATGTGTGTAAAAATAGCAACGCTTGTCATTATTTTGTTTGCCTATGAAGTCATTCGACGACGGCCAAGCCTGAGTGAATGGCTAGTAAGTAATAAATATGGAAAATGGAAAAGGGAAAAAAAATATTTATCAAAATCTATACACACAGAATTGTATTAATAAGAAATATATTTTGACGAGCCAAAAACAGCTTTGTATTAAAAATGTATAGCGTAGCATTTTCAAAACCTGTCTGCACCATAGTACATCGTTGTAAAATTCATCAAAATTCAAAGGAGTTACTGCTTACTTTGTACACTACATTATTCTATGTACGTTCATAAAATATCCCAAGATTCAAAGTACTTGCACAACGAAAATTTTCCTGCAAAATTTTCGTGAATCACCACCACCATTCTGAAACACACTTTAGTTAACCACTTTTAAGTTTACTTTCGTGTACAACGAGATGCCTGGTTGCAGTGATCGATGCAACATACATTCAAGCGAACCAATTTGGTTGATTTTGTCCAAGGATTTTGCCTGTTAAAGGAGATTCGACGCAATTCCAAAGCCTATATGGATCTTGTTTGTTGTTTAAACCTTTTTATCTGTGGGTAGAGGTTATTTCTAGTGGAAAAGTTTATGGGAACTGAGATGCTAGTTTTTGGAGCTGCTATAAATCGTTTTTGGATAAGAGTAGGTATTCTATTACGTACAGTTAGCCTCAAAAGTAAATTGTGAACTGTGTATTGCGTAATAAACATATGTGTGTCTTAAAATGTTCACCTACTTTTAATGCCGATTGTACCTACTAGAAAACGCATCAGTAATTCAATAGAAGTAGTAGGTATTTTAATCTGCTTTTTTACACAAAACTAGATTAACCAAGGTATTCATAGATATGAAAAATCCATATACATGACGATAAAACTACTTGTGTAATTTTATTTATTGAGTAAGTACTAAAAATACAACATGCATTATATTTTGTAAAAAAAAACAGGCTTATGTCGTTGACAAAGTGCTGCAAAATAAAATTTATCATGAGACTTGTAAATGGCCTTAAGTGTAAAATATGTAGTGCATTTGAGTGGTCGTGTAATAAATTGTACTGGTATATGCATGAATTAACGGCTTTTGTAGGTACTACACTAGCGATCGCAAATTTTCTTTATTAATTTTCGCTGTAACCTTTATTATTTTAAAAATTGAAAAGTATCCTCGTATGTAATTTTTCAACATGACGTATACGTTATAATGACGTCAAAAACATCCGCAAAAATTACCTTCCCGAAGTCTTCTTAGTAAATTAAATACGGTTTCATTTAATTTAAATTCAATTTATAATGGTAACTGTTTGAAGCGATCAGTGTTTTACTATGATTTCCTTTTGATTTCTTCTTTTTAGGGTTTTAAATCTCAAAAGAGGAAAACGGAACCATAAAGGATCACTCATGTCATTGTGTCGGTCTGTTTCTCCTCTCTGTCTCTCTGTCCGTCTGTCACACCCAATTTTCTCTGAAACTAATGGACCGATTGATTTGAAATCTGGTACACACTATGTAAGTTGGTGACCCAAATACAGACCTGTAACGTAAAGTTTCAAACTATATCGTGTAACATATTAAATTTAAGGGCTTATTGTGAGGACCCTTATTTTTTTTAAATAGAAGTCTATGGTATATAAAGTAACATCACAAATAACGGAACCCTCGGTGCGCGAGTCAGACTCGCATTTGTCCGATGTTTTTTTACCTAAACTGAGTATCAAATAAGTTAGCTTAATGTTTACATTTAAACTGCGGCCCCACGTTGGGCGCCATTGTAACATACGAGTAATTAGTGTAATTATAGTGTAATCTAGAAATTACTTTATTGTAATTTTCGAAAGATAGACTCAATTATTTACTTATCAAGAAAGAATAGATTTTATATGGACAAAAGGGATTAATTGAGGTCAATACCTACTATAACAGCTACATTTATAGATAACCAAGATGAAGCATAGTTAATGTGGTATCTGTTACAAGCAGGTATAACCACACCTCACCATGTTATCTCCGTTATGTGTTAAGTACCTACTATCAATTTACAGGGATTTGATTGTAATCCACTCGACACTATAGTGCTGAAGTCGGTTATCTACCTATATATATACGTAAATCAATGCCACTTTCGTTGCAATTTTATAACTCTAGAACGGCTGAACTGATTTGGCTGAAAATTGGTCGGGAGTAAGCTTAGAACCAGGAGAAGGTTTAGGGGTATGTTGGGGTAGGTAGGAGTAGGTAGAGGTAGTTAGGGGTAGGAGAGGTAGGTAGGAGTAGGTAGAGGTAGGAGTCAGTTTTATTTTTGTTCTCAGGGCAGGACAACGTCTGCGGGGTCAACTAGTATGATTATAATTTAAATGTCGAATAGCGAATTCTTCTTGTGTTTTTGAACACACAGTTATGTTGCACACATACTTATTATTTACTAGCTACCACCCTGGCATTGCACGGGTACAATTTAAACAAACTTTTCTTGTTTATCGCTCTTTCTAACATAAAAACCGTATCAAAATAAGTCAAGTGGCTTAGAAGATGTAAGCAGACTAAAGAAAGTGACTCTATTTTATAGTATTTAGAAATTTATGTTCACACAAACAAGTTAAAAATAAAACACATAAACATAAAAAGGTGAGTTTAAAGCGAATGCTTATCTCTAATAGAAATTTCTTCTAGCAACTTTGCCAATGAAATTATAAGTAAATATAGGCAGTGTGTGAGAGTTCTGTTTCTTGTGTTAGCCCTGGAATGGAATCTAAACAATGACCATTGGCGTGGTAATCCTCATACCAACCGACCAGTCCGATCTCTCCTTAGTCATATGAAATCAGAAATAAAACCTTCCTACACTGCACTTTAAGTTTCAAATTTTCATAACATGCTTTTAAAACCTCAAACTCAAAGACCATAGAATAAAGTGTCATTAAAAGTATTACTGAACAGCTGTAAGAGAACGAGCTGCTTGAATACAAAATTTTTCTAAGATCCAGGTAAAAGAGTAATTTCTTTCAAAGTATAATTTATAGCGATTTTTATGTGCCATAAAAACACATTGTAGATGGATAAGACGGTTTTAATAAAAAAAAATGGTGATTTTACTACCACTCTGACTTACTATATTTTTGGCCAGAAAAGTCCATTATTGTTCGGTTCTTATGTAATCAATTTTGGGGAATATAAGAAATAGTTTTTGTAAGTAATTTGGATTTATTAAAAATACAGACTTTTAAACAAGTAGGAGACAGCCAATCAACGAAATATCTCATACTAGCGATCCGCCCCGGCTTTGCCTGGATTTTCTCAACCTTCCTCTTGAATCACTCTATCTATTAAAAAAACCACATCATAATCCGTTGCGTAGTTTTAAAGATCTAAGCATACATAGGGACAAACAGACGGTAAGCGACTTCGTTTTATACTATTTAGTGATAAATTATACGACTACAATTTTTGATTAGCTATGTGTTGGTAAAAGTAAATTGAAATTGAGATCAAACATTTTTTTTAACTTGGCCAAAATCCATTTTATATTTTTCGTTAAGGTTGAATCAGAAAGACAGAAAAATAAAATGTTATTTATATAGAACAGAATAACATTTAAAATAAACCAATCAGTTATGTAATGTTGAGTGATAGATAATAGTTATATCTCCCGACTCAACATAAGGCTCATTTCAGACGACGCTGTACTATAATAGCATATAGTATTTAGCTCATAGCACGACAATATCGCGCTCCAAACATTGCTATGGACACGTTCACACTGTACTATATATTATCGGCTTACTATACGATATAAATTGGTGCGATACGCAGAGTTCATGCTATGCTATATCGCATACCAGGTACACGTCATGTAACAAATATATAAACTGTCGACTGAGCTTGCTATATACTATAAACGCTTGCGATAAATATCGCGTATGGGAACGCCATGCTATATAGTATAGCATGAGGTCCTTCCTTGCTATACTTTATAGCACAATAGTATAGCGTCGTCTGAAACGAGCTTAATGCTACAGATGATAAAAATAATAACCCAATTGCTGATTTTCAGTCATAGCCTATGTCCAAGACATGAAAAACATTATAGTGACTGAGCTGGTGTCCATTATACAACACTAGCTTCCACGATTTCGCTCGCGTTCCAGAGGAATAAATAGTAGCTTGTGTTAATCCAGGATGTCAGCTACCTCCATACCAAATTTCATAAAAATTAATCCAGCCATTAGAGCGTGAAAATGTAACAATCATACATTCTCACAATCTTTCGCATTCATAACTTATGTAAGATAAGATAAATTAGTTCATCAAAAAATAAACATGTATGTATAGTATGACACAACTTAGATGAAGCATCGTCAAAATTCATAAAATCAATCATTCCCGAAAAGAGTGCGTCTACAACATTACCCATGTTTATTTTCGCCTAAAGTACTAATTAGGCGAAAATGATCTTGTTGAACGTTGAATGGAGGCATAATGAATGTTTTTTATTAGTTGTGTAAATCAAAAGTTAAGTGTAGAAATGCGATTAGCCGATGCTACATCTAAGTTGTGTCATACTGTATCTACCTATAACTTATTTAAAGATTTATCCGTAAATATATGTATACCCAAGCAAATAACAATTTTCCGTCTATCACCTCAGTTAATTAATGCAATACAATTCATGACATTATAACAGGCAAATTATTACCTTTCCATATTATATAAAAACTTAATTGGACCAAATTATAATAACAATGAGCGGAAAATTAAATGCAAGCAGGCCATGGTATTAATGTGACCCAGAAATGTAAAGACGCCATGTTTCTAAGGTTGCTTAGCGGCGACGTGTAATGAGACAAAGTTATGTAATTCTACCAGTTTATTTTATTATTATCCTAATATAATTATCAAAAGGTCAACTGATACGATATTTTATTTTATAAATTCATGCTTAAATATAAATTACACTCAGACTCAAAACAAACAGACATAATTGTTTAACTGTTTTTTTTTGTTAGTGTGGTTGTTTGTTATTCAATTAACGCTATAAAGGCTGAACGGATTTTAATAACATTTGCTCAAAAGGTATTTATTATTATTATTTATTTAAGGCATATCTTGGGACAAATATAATATTAATAAGCTAAGTATATCTGAAAAGATTACTTTAAAAAGCTCACACTAATTGTTAGTTAATTATCTCTAGGTCTATCATTAACTATCAGATTACTCATTCCTAAGATAAATAAATATAAGTGTAAGACATATTTTATACTAAATCATATCATATATACTAAATCATGTCATACCTACCACAATCATGAGCATAAGTTAAACACAAAATAGATAGGTTTTTATTTAGTTTATTTTTTCATGTATGATACTGACAATAACATTTAATAATATTTGAGAATAGCAAACTCAATGAAAATCCTAAAAGTTTACAAAAATAATAATAAAATGTATCCATATTTTATTTATAAACAGAAAAAGTTGGTTATTCATTTGAAAGCTTTTAACTTTGAACGATACCAAAATAATTTTAAACGAGTTCAAATATTATTAATATTTCAGTTTGGGTAAGCTCGAAATAGGTAGTTTGTGTTTTAGTTTTGGGAAAGTGAATTCAAATTTAATAATTTTTAAATAAAAAACAAATATGGTTCGATGGCAGAATTGTCATTTTTTTTTAATGTTCTTAATAGTTCGAAAAAGGTTTTTAGGGATAGAAAATTTTTAATAGTTTCCCGGATGATTGGAAAACTTAAATGTGCTTTCGTCTGTTGGATTTTATATTACCTACTGTCGGATCAGCTAGAAGCTTTTTTTTTATTAACTATGCTATTACTAGTACTATTAATTAACAAAAATAATCCAAATAGCAAAATATTAATAAATTATATTTTATTTAGCAAAAGCATTTTGCGCAACTAGTACCTACTAACTTCAGTGTACGCTGTACCTAATTCTACGGCGACATAGTCCAATATAATGAATTGCTTCCGCCGTTGAAATATGCCACTGAATGTGCTGTTTCACCGTCCCTATTATGGAATACCCAACTGATAATGAAAACGTATTTGGCGGTTCTGATATTGGCTAAATACGGTGATTTTGCGACAATAATTTATGATTTATTGATCTAATTTAATAGTTTAAGGCCCATCCTTAATTAAATATTAATTACTATTTATGGCTCAAGAATAGATTTTGTTAATTGAAAATAAGCTGTACGATATTGGTATATGATTTAAAATTCAGTTTTCGTCGCAACTTAGGTTTTGATTCGTGTTTTAAGGGCGCATATTACCAACAAAAAAAATAACTTTTCGACTGAAAAACAATAAAATTCAGGTCAAGATGAATTTAATAGCCGTGGGTCCTTTTGTTTGTTAGTTTTTGTCAGCCCCAGTTCCAGAGTGATACCTTATCTCAGGTCCTTCTTAACCTAAAATGAACTTTAGTATAATGGAGGTAAACTTAAATTGCATGTCGTTTTTTTTAAAACAAATACACACACCAGAAGTTCAACGCTAAATTCAACAATAAATTATTTGGATTATTTGTTGCATGAATTATAAACACGTGATAATATGCAAATGAGTAATAAAAGAAAATTTGAACATGGTACCCAGGTAATTTTAGGGTTCCGTACTTAAGTATATTTTTTTGGAAAATAATTTAATAATGTGTTAACTATTTATATTAATCAAATATTTTTTTCTAAAGTGAAAACAAAATCAAATTGTGGAACTAATAATAATGATATTTGAAAAGTTTAAAAATAGGACTATAGGTGCTCGTAGTCAGAAATCGAAAGCAAATGAGTTTCCCATTTGACACAAAAAGTCTTTTCTTTCATTATATCTCATAACATGGTTTCCTAACACTTTAAAATCCGCAGTTGTATAATATGTTTGCAAATTTAAATCTTGATGTCTCTTGAAACTTACTAAAAAGCTTTCAACCAAAGTAAAATTGCTACGTAACAAAGTAAGTACTGAACCCACAGCCCTGCACACATTTGTACTAATTAGCGTGATTAAAACAATTTGGAGGCGCGTGTACGCTGTTGAGTGTAGTGTAGGGTAATCAAGGTACTATGATTTATTGTCACCCTACTTAATGAACTTTTAGTTAGGGTGGTGTCATGTGTGGTGCATTTGCACTAAATAGACGAAGAATTTGTCATAGTTAATACTAGATTCCACGTAAAAAGTACAGTATTATTCCATTAATTGAATTTGTGTCGAATTATATTTGAATTTAAAGCCTTTAATTTTTTTTAAAAATAATACGTATTTTATTTTTGGTACACACGGCCACAGATCAAGCTACACACAGCGGCACCTTATGCGGTTGTAATAGACGCTATTTTGCAACAGCTTGATCTGTGGCCGTGTGTACCTACGCTTAAAAAGTGTGTTTTCTCTATACATTTATACGTAATATTGTGTAACCAATAAACATACACATAAAGAAAACAAACTTTCGCATTTATAAAGGACATGAAAAAAATAGGACAAGGATTCAGGTGAGGTTGATTACCTGAAAATATGTTACTCATATGGTGGGCTATTAACGGGATTAAAGTTTTAATGAGAAGGAAAATGTTGGTGTTCAAACAGCTGAAATGATAATTAAAATAAAAAACATATCTTAAATATTCGAGCATTATACATACACTTATTCTGCAAATACGTATAAAAAAGTTCTGACACACACCCTCACAATAATTTTTCGAAATTCAGATTTTAAGAAGGGAAATTAGGAGATCGTAGGTGAAACATCGGGGCGGAAAGCTAATGAGTTATATTATCAGGCAGGTAAGGTACTCAATCACAGCGGTTTTCAAACCATAATAGAAACATTATAATGATCATCATCAGCCTTAAGTTATCCATTCTTGGTAAGCCTCTTCCCGTCTTCTCCATTGTATTTTGAAATAAAAAATATTTTAAAAAAAGTTCCGACATCTGCACGTGAGAGCCAGCTCCTTTCTTGGCTTTGTATGCTTACCATCATCAGCCACATCATCACTGACCACGGTGAGATTGTGCTCAAACACAGGCCTATACATAGTAAATAAAATAAAAATATAAATAAATATCCTGGGACATTCTGCACACACGGTTATCTGATCCCAAACTAAGCAAAGCTTGTACTATGGAAACCAGATAACTGATATACTGCATATACTACTTTTTTTTGTAAATACATACTTATTTAGATAATTACACCCAGACACAGGAGAAACAGACATGTTCATGCACACAAATGTTTGACCTGGATGGGAATCGAACCCATGACCAGCGGCGTGATAGGTGGTGTCTTAACCAACTGCGCCAACTGGGTTGTTATTAAAATAAAATAAATGACATCACTTAGAGAAAATTTATAATAAAACATAAAAAATATGTCCAAAGCTTTCTGCGACTACACACATTTCCCTAAAGCAATAGCAAACAAATTTCGTTAATCTCGAAAAAAATGTCTCTGAAATCAATTCAGTTGGGCAATAAATAAAACCCTACTCAGTTTCCGGGCACACAATCGCGGAAGGGCATGGGCATGGTTGTAAAAAAGTCAAAGTTAAACTTGCACTACAATTTATACCCAGAAGTTGGACGTTATCGTGGTTTTAAAACATTCTCACAACGTAGTTCTGTTTTATTTTAGTTGTTTCTGAAACCTTATTTGAAGTTGGAAGTTAATTAGTTATTTCGTTAGATTGGTAACAATGGAATTGTGTTAATCATAATGAGGTTATGTCAAGTTTGTGGTAGCAGGTATCTATCTATATTGAATTATATACCTACAACGAATTTTTCAAGTGGGCGTGCTAGGAAATCCTGAAGTATAGGGAACAGCGAAAAATCCTGAATGGAATCTCGAGGCCGATTTTTATGAATATTAAAACTGTTTACTTGGATTTTCAGGAATCAAACTCATTGATTTGGAAAAAACAGCCAGTATTATTATTAAACCATTATCAAAGTGTCGCACATAATGATCAATATTTGGGAAGATCCAGATGTAAAGAATTTACCAGAATATTAATTATTATTATATAAATAAATGTAATACATTGTGATCGGTCATGTTACATCATCCTCATAGCAATTTAATTGCTTTTAGGAATCGCTATAGCTGTAAGTAAACTAATAAATAGCAGAAAACAGTAACTAATCCATTTCGCAATCACAAAATAAATACACCTTTTCGATTAAGTACCGCTAGTTACAGTACACACGCTAAAATATGTTGCGTTTCATTAAATACAAAGTTATTTGTAATTTACCTGCAATACTTTATGGGGTGGTGTAACCTGTCGTAGCCAGATCATAAAATTGAAAATTTCATGGTATGTGGCCGACCAGCTGACCATATTGTACGTCAACGTTTAATGATATTTCAATCCAAGTTTGGCCATATCTAGCTTCCGCCCCGCGGTTTCACCCGCGTTCCCGAGTGATAAAATGTGTTAATCCAGGGTGTCAGCTACCTCCATAAAAAAAAACATTAAAATTGGTCCAGCCGTTTGAGCTTGTATAACAAACATACAACTTTCGCATTTATAATATTAGTTGGATATTATTGAAGCCTAAACTTGACTCTAAACTAAATAAGTTAGTTTTATATTTGAGTTTACTTTACTTTAAAAATAAATGCACATCCCACACACCACACTTCTCCCAGATTTATTTAAAATCGTGAATAATATTATCATTCCCAATAACGAAATCATCAATCTCTGCTAATTTAATGTATCATATAATTCGATTAATAATTTTAACTTCGCATTGATGTAAATAAGTTGGGATTATTGTAATTAAATATTTCATACTCATTAATTTGCTAGTGAAAAGACCTGAATGATTTAATAATTATGTGAAATCACGTGAGTATGCATAATTCATAAAATGTATTGTCAATATGAGTTTATAGGTTTTTTCAAACAAACGGCTACCAGGACCAAGTAAGTAGGGTACAGGGTACACCTTCTCAAGTTGTCGATGTAATAAATAAAGAAAATATAATAATGTACGAAGATTCTTACGGAACCCTTCGTGTTCGAGTCCGAGACACACTCTACCGATTTTTTATCTTTGTATTTTTTTGTGCAAATAATCGATTTCGCATAAAAACTACAAGTTGCATAAATTTGCTAATGTATGAATCGGAAGACGCAGCCTGGGCAGGCCTCCGACAAGGTGGAAGATCTTGCGAGGTTCACGGGAAACCACTGGATGCGGGTAGCGCAAGACCGGCCATCGAGGAGATCCTTGGGGGAGTTCGTCCAGCAGTGGACGTCTTTCGGCTGACATCATACTAAATACTTCAGTTTCTCATTATCGCACATAAGTTTAGCTTACAAACTATAGAGTAGTGAGAGAGGAACGAGTTTACTTGCGTTAACAAGCTGCGTTAGATCGGACGTGATTCCGCGCACGCAAACTGATTTATTTGCGTTTCAGTTGAACTTCATTTCGTTAGCGACCTCTTTTCAGCTTTTATTATTGCTTACGTTTTTTTCCAACGCCAACAAACTCGTTACAGTCGAATTGCTTTTGTACCTTGATTGGGGAGGAAATGGTTTTTGAAAGTGGTAAAAATGTTATTATAGGAATAATAATGTGTGTCAAATAAATCAAGTATTAAATAAAGCTCTACGTGGGTACTCTATGAACCAACATAAAATATTTCATGATTATTTGTTTTACAGCAATTATTCAGGCATATATTTTATTCACATAAATAGTAATTCTAGGAATCGAATTTTTCAAATGTAGGTACCTACCTCTCTACCCATCTATTGATGTGTTCCAGTTTTTGTTATGTCAATAGGTTGACAAACAGGCAGTAGGGTCCACCTGATTGTAAGTGGTCACCGCCGTCTTTAGACATTTGCAATACCAAGGGGAATGCCGCCTCTTTTTACGCCCCTTTTGAAGAACCCCATATCATAGCGCTGAGGGAAAACCGTAGATGTACCTACTTGAAATACAGTTCTTTACTAGGCTTTAGGTACCAACAGCTGTGTTGCTTACCATGACACTAACGTGACCAAACAACAAGCAACTTTAAATAACAGTACATAATATTCCAAATTAATAAAATAAAACCATTCATTAAAATAATATCATATCATCCCAGTATGACAATCAATTATCCACACATAGCGAAATCTGGTGAGGACATTATTTTTTTATTGCCATAAAAAAGGGTTGGGCCGATTTTTAAAACAATCATTAATCAAAACCATAAAGCGGGCTATTGTTCAAGAGGTACAACACATTTATCATAAACGATTCAGTCGGAATAACACAATGGAGGAAGGAAGGCGATTTATAAATTTCCACACATCGCGCCAAAATGACGTTTAACCGTTTTTATGAGACTCACGGACAGAGGGTGCGAGCCCAGAAAAATCTTTATTGTACCTATAAACGTTAGGTTTTAGAAAACGCTTGATAAATATTAATGGGATATTTTGAACAATGAGCTTACGTTATACGAGTATATAACAGAGGTATTTACTATAAATTATTATTACTTATCACTGTATTTTACCTGTCTGAGTAGGGCTAAAAGGAATTGGTCTATAAGACCGACATAATGATATACACGGGCCTAAGTCAAGTGGATAATCATGAAAATGGAATTATTGAGAATTTGATGGAATTAAAAATATTGATGGTCTGTGTCTGGGCTTGCAGGAATTTACCTACATACTATTCTACGGGTGTTTATTATTACTATGTTATTAAATGTGCCAAAAATATCCCTAAAGGTTTGTAGAGACTAAAATTGTTTTTTTTTTTATTATTATCCTTTTGTTGATATACATGTTTTATTAATTAGAACATTAAATATCTACAACTAAAAATAATAATATACCTAACCCTAACCTATTTACAAAATACAAAATATATATATACAAAAGTAAAAAAGTTGTGCCAGATCACTGCCCTGAGTGAACGTGCCAAGAAGGCTGGCGGCATTGCCACGTTGAATGGCAATGCTGATCCGCTGTCCTGGATAGACACCAGCCTTCCTGTCACAAGGAGGTCTCAATAAGGCGCCGGGAGACCTCTTTAAATAAAAGAAGGGCATCTGGGCCCCACGGCCCCAGTGTTTCTACACCAAACGCCACAAAAATGCATCCATTTCCTATAGATGCATATTTGCGGCGCTTCAGGCATTCTTGCTGGACAGCAGCAGCACCGGCCATGCCATGACTGAAGTGTCTGGAAGGTGAGACGGTGAGATTTTGTTAAGTAGGATAATATTAATTTATATATTTTAATAATAATAAGTAAGATTAGTAGAAGTAATATAACCAAGTTTTTTCTTTCTCAATTCTATCAAAAAGTTCCCACGACTTCCAGAGATCCGGGTCTTAAATTGCCAACGAATAAAACCCAATATAATAGATACAGAATCCAAGTGTGCATCGATTGCTCTTAACCCTCTAGCCTAGTTGGTCGAAGTTTGTATTCCACGCTCGATTTGGGATGATTCACACCTTTATATGGCAAAGTTTTCCGTCTCTGGCAACGAAGATAGAATATCTAGAAAAGAACATAAAAAATATTTATTAAATTAAAAGTTGTCACGTTAAAGTTTGTGAAATAAAAAAGTTTTTAATATCTTATCTTAGACGTAAGTTTTACACTAGGAAACGTTAAAAAAATAATAATTCTATGCAGAAACAGTAATGAAAATATAAATGTATTTCTTCCATTGCAAGTTTCCATAGTACTAGCTCTACTTAGTTTGAGATCAGATAACCGTGTGTGATGTCCCAGAATATTTATTTATTATTAATACATATAAAAGTGGATTGATTTGTTTTTCTCTGACGCAGTAACAGAACAACATAATTTTAACAGCAGGTAGTCCACCTGATGGTAAGTGGTTACCGTCACCTATCGCTAAACCAGATGTACATCTGTTATACAATGCTAAGAAGGCAACTGGATTTTTGACATAAAGATAGATTATGGGCCAGAGAGTAACTTTTACATTAGGTTAGTTTTAATCCCGGGAACGTAGTTAAAGACGGCAAGAAGTGTCAAATTCACAATCCAGATTCTAGTGGTCTTAAAATCTCTCTCACCACTAAACTAACTTCATCCATCAACGGTGCTATTATTTTCTGTTCAGCCATAAAGATTAAAAAATCGCACAAGTTCAACTAACAGCCATTTCTGATGTAATAAAATCTGAAATCCACCCTTAAAACCGGCATCACGTTTATCCCACTGACGGAACGTATAAAAAGCGGGGATCGGAACAATTATTTTTACATCAACGCTAGAACCGTTCCGGATACGATAAAGAATCTCCCGGAAAAAGATATTTATTTCGACAAAAATAATTTTACAACCGCAAAATTTTAAGCACCACTCTAATGTGGTGGATTAAAGTTTCTTTTTGATGAAACATAAGTGAAAGGCAGTGAAAATAAGGTTGTTGTTCGGTAAGGAACTTTTGGGTGTGAGTGCAATAAAACACCTTAGTTCGAGGCGCGAAATCACAGACTAATTGTTAGTCTTGTTTCGATAGAATTAACTACTTTGGTAAGGTTATCGAAGTTTAGAACTAGTATAGTGTTGTCTCGCAACGAATCTCGATGTTTTTATAATAAAGCTAGTTCTATAAATAAACCCATTAAATTCGGTTACTTGTGACGGTAAGTACCATCTTATATATAATTCACTTGTTCCATTAGCATAACCAGGGTCTTTTCCTTCCTCGTTTTTCTTCTTATTATACAATATTTTGTATTAGTTCCTTATGTATATTTGATGAAAAAAATACAGTTAGGTACCTATTAAAATAAAAACGTAAAAACGACCTAAATAATATTGAATTTGATGGCAATGCTGATTCTCTGACCGATGTATCAGATCCTCCGATTGCAGGGCGGAGAGCTAGCTATAGATTTACGGTCTTATTCATAAAAATGTTACGAAACGTCATATAGTTAAAATTCCGAACTCTTTATCTGACACGT
Organism: Tethea ocularis; assembly: GCA_963555595.1. Classification (NCBI taxonomy): domain Eukaryota; kingdom Metazoa; phylum Arthropoda; class Insecta; order Lepidoptera; family Drepanidae; genus Tethea; species Tethea ocularis. Next base: position 2,351,810 of record OY741972.1, on the reverse strand, counting down.
GACGTATGGTGATCGAAAGAGTGAGACGGAAGACACTGTGCTATAACACTGATTTAGTTAAATAGCGTTTATGAATATGGGGATTAATATCGATTTTTGTTTTCATAGGTGGTATAAATAAATTGAACATCAGGTTTTTATGCTTTATCGAAACTATCGATCTTTTTACACCACTATCGTTAGGTGTTGCCGTTATATAGAAGGAATAGGTAGATGCTTTGGTGTGGTCAGGTAGATTGGCTGGGAAACTTTTTGAAAGGTTCTCCAGTGAACAAGAAACCTTCGTGTTACCAAACGAAGGCGTGAAGGAGTTAACTTATACTTTGTTTTATAACGTTAAATGTTTTTTGACAACTAGTTTACGATTATTTTATAAATTCAAATCTTGTATTGAATTCTTAAGAATATAACTTAAGATAATTAAAACACATTATGTACTATTTAATTTAAAATAACGTTTTTAGGGTTCCGAAAAAAAAACGGAACCCTTATAGGATCACTCGAGTGTCTGTCCGTCTGCCTGTCTGTCTGTCTGCCTGTCTGTCTGTCTGTCTGTCTGTCTGTCTGTCCGAAAATTTTGGACTGGATTGAGTTGAAAGTTGGTACACATAATAAATGATGATGATTTCGAACATGGGGGCTAATTTTGGGGGTAAACTAGAAAATTAAAAAAAAAAAATTGCAGACAATATTGTGTAACATATCAAATGAAAGGACTTCTTGTGAGGATCTCAAATATATTTTTATTAGAATTTGAATATAAATAGTTTTGAAGTTATTTAATAAAATAGGCGAAAAAATGGAATTATTTCCAAAACTACTGGGCCAAACATTTTGAAAAAAATTCAGATAATAGTTCTTTACCTAAAGATTAAATCAATGTAGCTAGGTTTCATTTTTAGAAAAAACGATTTCCAAAAATAAAAAATTTAATAGTTACCATCAACAAATTTGGGTCAGATTTAAAAAGATTTATGGAACTTAGTTAAACATGTACGGAACCCTCTCCACGCGAGTTTAACTCGCATTTGTCCGATTTATTTTTTATGTAGAATGTAAAATAAAGGAATATCGTCTGCAATTTTGTGTTATTAAATATATTTACACGCACTTGGGCGGTTTTTGTCATTTTATTTTAGTAAAGAACTTCTATCCAAGTACGTGACAACAACTATAAAAGTTATTATGTAAGTAGGTGGACATACTAACTCGTAAGCTTGTCCCCTTACAAGCGAAGCGAACTTTATGACATTAAGTGCAATGGATACCCCTGCGGAAAACTTTAAGCAGAAAGATGCGACTCTACGTAACATACATATTTCTATTTGGAAACTCTAAAACCCAAGCGTTAACTATTTATATATATGTTCGAAACTGTGTGTGGATGACGTTTCATTGAGGCGTATTACATTGTCAATATTATCACGATATCGTGATATTACTGATAGTGTAATATGATATCGTGATAATTATCACAGAATAAGTATCTGGAAATCTTAAAATTCGCGATATTAAGGGTTCTGTCATCTGTCAAAATGTTCAAATGAGTATATTGATTTTGCTATTATTGACAATGTAATAGCCTAATTTCAATACTTGCGATATTTTGATTCTAGGATCGTGATAATATTCACATACTAGATGAAAACCCGGCTTCGCTCGGGTGAAATATGACTCTTAATACACAGTCAGGTAGGTACAAAATGTTATTAGATATTTCTGTAGTTATCGGTTCTCAAGGAATATTAAAGGCAAAGCAAGACATAGATTCGTATAACATCGTTAATTGTGTTTAATAAATACTATTTTCCATATAATAATATAAAAAGTACTCTCTCTATAAAAAACTAAATGAACACTGAAAAATGTACATTTCATTCGACTTTCGTTTTATCATTACACATTGTGTATTTTGCCAGTGTCAAGTTGAGCATTGTATTTTATATTCTTCATGTATTTTTATTTCTTGTCAAGTAAATTTGAATTCAAGTTAATAAATCATTTTCAAGTCATAGTTAGTCAGTTTATTAGGTGTTAGGGTTTTAGTACAATGGTGGTCGCTCTACTAAAATTTTTCATGGACTTTATGAGACAACTTGAAAAGCGTGAGGTAGATAGACTTATTATTCACGTAATCATTTCGTTTCACTTCACGGGTGCACTTGTAATGATCTTTATTGGACAAAATACTACCAATAAAATTCAATAAAACTCAAAATACACGATTTTATGAAAATAAAATGAAAACGAACCATCACTGCAAGTTTCCACCAAAAAGTTCAAAATATACATTAATATTACGAAAAGATGGCCAGTATTATTTTTAAATGTCATCCGGTGTCAGTAAGTGATGTTCCTCTAGAATGGTCAATATGGAGACTGTAATTTGTCTGTCAGAAGTCAGAACCATTAGAATTTAACAAAATACTCGACAATCCAAATTTTGCGGATATATGTTGTCGACTCGAAATCTTGATTTTTTTATGTTTTATTCTTCAGGTAAGGTTTCGATCGAGTCTACCGTACCCCTTCACAAAATTAATACGATAATATGCATCACTCGGTTTTAGATTTGAGTATCATATCAGCAACTTTTTAATAAACGTCAAAACGAAAGTTATGTATGGAATTTTGTAATAAGTACGTTTTTTTGTGACGTCATAATTGTACAGCATCAATTAAATGGTAATTAAAAATCAGAGCTGTTTTTAGATATTTTATAATTCATGTAAAGCCCGGCTCTAGACTTGACTTCAAACTGTCTAACGTAATAAAAGAGTGTTCATATATTTTATTTGGTCTAACTCTCGTTACTCTATACCAAAAACATGGTATCTTGTATATTTTCATATAACAACAAACTGTAGTGACCCCAATTTCACCGCAAAATCACTACACTGTCGTACGCTGAAAGCGCTTTCAGTGCCTTTCAGCAGGACAGCTCTGCTTGCCATTGATTTATGAAATCCTGGCAGCGACCGTCAGTCATTCCAATTATGTGAGGGCGCCACCGTCGCCCATACATCAATCTTATAGACGTGAGAACAAACATCCCATTCACGACGATATTGCATGCATTAATGTGCTGATGTTGAGCTACGTGTTGTCATAGTAAAATCCATTTCAAGCGAACGCTGTCAGCGATGTTTTAATCGATCACTGGTACTCTTTTTTGGTTTGCTCGTTCAATTAGAACAGGGGTCTCTAAACTACGGCTTGCGAGTGAACTCCGGCCCGCTTGTAAGTAGTACTTATTCGGCCCGCGGTGAGCTGAACCACTGTAAACTATTTTACTTATATTGTTTTTCAATTATTATAAATGCATATGTGAAGTTGTCGATTTGTTTTTCTTTCACGCAGCAACAGATCGATTCGATTTTTTTACATATAAATATTTTATGGGCCGGAGTGTAACATAAGGATATTTTATTATCCTGGAAACGCTACTTACTTACCACAAAAGAGATTTTTATTTTTGCGCGTAATTTAATACTATAGTACCTATGGTATGGTTAGTGTCATGAGCTAATTTGGTTAGCCCTTGGAACTTAGTGGAGGAATCAGTGTGGTCCTTAGACTACAAAGTTTGGAGACACCTGATTTAGAATAATGTTATGTGAGCTAAGGGTACTGCCTGGTAAGTGCAGCTGTCGGAACTGGCAGTTGCTTGGCGACTTGCCAGTTACTTCATTATGATTTTTCTCACTGAAAACTAAAGTTCATTGTAGAATTTATACTTAAAGTTTTGACCTACTTAGTGACGAATTTATTACTCACTAGCTCAATAGCTAGTCTTTTTTTTAAATATGTATAAAAATATATTAATACAGGCCATTTGACTCACCATTGTCAGTGATGATGTAGCCGATGGTGGTAAGCACACAAAGCCTAGTAGATACTGCCGGAACACACCCGAATGAGCTTGGCGACTGATTAACTTTACCCTGTTTTAAACTTAGATTGAAACGCTGGCTTATCGAGCATGCCTTCTATAGTTGTGAAGAATTTTTAATCACAAAGTAGTGACGATATTAGTTATTTTAGTATGTAATATTTAATTTTATATTTGAAATTAGGTCCTATTATTATTATTATTATCTTTTTTAAATGACATTATGTAATATTTTATTGTGTATTTTAATCTGCAATACAATTATTTGAGTTGACATGTAACAAACTAAAATTATGAAATAAATGAATATGAATATAATGAGTAGCTAGATTTCCAGGCATTTAGGAAACACATAATATAGTAAATTAATAAATAGTTATTTGTAGTAGGTAAACAATAAAGGTCACCGTCTAATGACTGCTTATGTATAATATTTTAAGCGCAACAAAACTCTCTGTGACATATAATTAGCCCTCAGGCTAGAAAACCTTTAAGGTGACTATTTCACTAGGTCACTGCATTATACTGACCATAATTGGATAGATTACAAAAAGTATTGAAATACATAGTGTATGTAGGTAATGCAGCCTACCAACTTTAGTCATTTAAAAAAAAACACAGCTTACATGTCATATGTACCTCTAAAGAAACGATCTTTTGAACGGGCTAAAGCACATTCTGTATTTCTAATAAAAAGCCACCCAAACTCTACAATTTTGTAACTACTTTGTGTAGGCCTGTCTTTGACCACAATCTCACCGTGGTCAGTGATGACGTGGCCGATGATGGTAAGCACTCAAAGCCTAGAAGGGAACTGGCTCTCAAGTAAATAAGATTGACAAGTTGCCTTTGGAAAAAATACCAACTCGAGAGCTACCTTTTTTAGGTGCTAGGTACCTTTCATAATAATGTTTTCCATAACTGAAAACTGAAACTTGCTAATGGGTATTGAAGTCTGCCTTTACTACCACTGTATCATCTCCATAAGTTAACAAGTTCAGATTGTCTATTGCAATACTAGGGCTAAAAATCTACTGCTCTATGAGCATAATGTCTCAGTGAAATATCGCTTCAAAATAAATGGGTACAATATTTTCCGCCATGTTCGCATGCGAAATTATCGAGCAAGGTTTGCGGGTAAAGTGTGATATTACCAGTTATGGGCGGTCCGTACCGATTACAGCGTCAAGCGTGCACCGAGTGGGACACGCAATCATGTAGGGGTACTGATTATTCTGTACGGTCCTTATTAACACAGTGTAGCTATATTCTAATAAATATCTATACAGTGTGGAATCGCAGTTTGATGTCGATGCCGCCGCATGTAAGTAAGTAGGTACTTACGCTGTCGCACGCAGACGTGGCAGGATTGTCACAAAATGGAAAATAAAATTAACGTGTAATTTAAAAGTACATACCTAACAGTGGCGAAGGGTCCATACAAGCCGATTCCCATCGGCTTACCTTTTAGAAATCCCAGTCCCACAGATTCATCATTCCAAAGCCACTTTTATATAAAATACACTGTGATTAAGTATAAAATTATCGATGTTTTTTGAACGGCTTACCCTCGCCATATTTTTACCTCGCCACTGAATATGTATACTATTATATTTATTTATACTACTTAATATTATGATCATTATTTACTATAAGTATATCATAGGTACACTCCGTGCAAAGTTTTTTTTTTGACGAAGTCTCGTAAAACACGTCGTCCCTCAACGTTCGAGCCTGCTAACTAAGCATGTTTGCAGGCAGCGATACGCGCCGCTCGCTTCCCGCAAGAGCCGTACATTCGCTACCGAACTGGTAGGACAGTTAAGCTGTGTTAATATAGATTTAATGGCAGGTTAATTTGTGAAAAATTTTTTTGAGTGTTTTAGGTTCAAGAGACGGTGTAAAAAAATTTGATTGCCTATAGTTTGTTTTTATTAAAAATGCTTCACAAAAACTACATAGTTTTTTTTATTCTATGGTAACAAGCAAACAAGTATAAGACCAGCTTGGTCAGCTGTTATAGTTACAGCTGACCATTGAAACTTGCAAATCCAGGGGGTAACCCCTCTTTTCGCCACTTTTGCAGTTTCACAAATGTTTCATTATCTGAATTGAATTCACACTATGGACTTTTCATCGACCTGTCAACTATCTTTTGTTTCATCAAATTTGACAGATTTGCATGGAGTTTCGTAATAAGCCCCAATTTTAGGCGAAACAAATATGTTTCTGCGAATCCGTTAATATATGTTTCGTCGTAATGTGGCGACATTGTGAGACAGGAGTCACCCATGTGTTGTTGATCATAAAAATGTTTTTTTTGCAAATAATTGCAAAAAAACATGAATTTGTTTCCAGCAATATGTTTAAGTTGAGATTAGAATTTCCTATGCGTGGGTATTTTCAGAACAACGTTGACGTCGATGTAATGCGCGGATTTATGAAAATGTTTCCTTATCAAAGATCAAAGTTTCTTTTTGGGAAAGAAAATTGAAAGAAGCAATAACGATTTTCAATTTAGAAATATGGAACCTTCTACCTTAAAGACGGATTGAGAAACCTAGCGGAAATTTACTCAATGTCTAGAATATTAAGATAGCGAATCCAGCTACAAGCCTCTGAATGTAAGTAGGTACACCGCGCCTTTGAGCTCGTACAAAAACTACCACCCACGATACTTTCGCAAAATAATATTAAACTTCATGGAATTCGTCTCCTATTTTCTGGAATTTTGTTATAATATTTGGGATATTAAAAGAGTCAAGTAAATCAATCATTGATTTGTCCGGTACCCGCGTGGGTTCTTCTCTACATAATAATATAAAAGGAAGTCGTCCTCCACGCCTATCTATTTATCCACTAACTCCTCTTAAACCACGCAATGGATTTTGAAATGGTTTTTACCATCATCGTGTAAATATTTTTTTCCAAAAGGTTTATATCCTGTTGGGCGTCGCCACCATTTAATACAGATTTAATAGATTTCCCTTTATAGTGGACAACCGAGTGACGGCATTTAAACGATTTTATTTCTGGGAACTTATTTTGAAAATTTCATGTGGATAAACAAAGTTAACTAGCTAGCTATCAGTGACAATATTTCGAGCTGTCAAGAAACATACATTTATGGGCATTTTTTTATACTAAATTGCACCCCTGCGAAGCCGGGGCGGATCGCTAGTAATATTATAAACTCCAGATAATGGGAGCCAAATTCATTGAAGTTTATCATCAAGTTACGTGGTAAGTAGCCCCTCCACCCCAATGATGGATTGCAGGGAACAAGCTACACTCCGACAAGAGACTCACTTGATACATTACGTGGTACACATCTAAGTGAATACGCCGTTTAGGATATCTGTTTTTGAACAGATTGTAAAAGATCATAAAAACATGTGTCACGTAGAAATGTCACTACGCGTTGTCAACCAAAAGCTATAATGTGCTATAATCACTTGTACACGCACTAGCGTGTACGTGCTTACCAGACTACGAAGTTAGCACGCACGGCGCTCAAGTTTTATATCTCCCGTCAAGATAGCCGCAATGGTGCCATCAGAGAAATTATAGTGGGCACGCATGAAGTTATTTCAAAATGTCTAAATGTATGGAACTCAAAACGCATTTATTGTTCCTACAATTGTCTACCGCGAGCACCGGTTTAATACCTATTACGGAATTACTTATTACCTATTACAATGACATGTCAATGTCTGACATTTTGATAAAGTTAACATTTATTGTATACAATTATTTACAACAAATATACAAACTACATATAAAAAATCCTTGAGGCGGCCGCTCCTACCGATCAACGGCAAGGTTCCCAGAAGGCTGGCAGCGTTTCCTCTTTGGATGGCGGTTAGCGCCAAAAAAAAAAAAGTTGGCGGAAAAAGCTCCCCTGTGACTTCAATAAAATTGTTTGTTAACCTTTCACATTTTGATGAATCTTAGCACAAAGACAGATCATACTTTGAATAACATATTTTATTCCGACACTTTTAATATTAGGAGGGTAAAACCGCAGGGAACAACTATTAATTAATTTCAATTAAGATCGAGGTAAAATTAACTACATAAACTATGAAACTATGTAAACAGAAAAAGTGTTGAAACTGGGGTACATTTAACAGTCATAAAGGTCTACTCATAAAGTTGTAAGGCAAAAGGTCAGGTCTTGAGAGCGGAGATTAGCCCTGCACATGTTAACGGCCTACTCACGACAGGGTTTTGTCGGGTGACTGTTGTTTTAGTGCGTGTATGAGATAATTTTAAGTTACATGTTTTACCTGCTAGATAATCATAATTATTGCAACCCTCCAATGTCTCCTTTATTATAATTTAAATGCTGTGCTCAGCTGTCATCAGAATGTAGATTTTACCATAGTTTTCTATATAACTTGTTTTGATTTGTGTTCTATGGCTTATATGTATAAATCAATTTTTTTTTTCAAAAACAATATGTCAGCCGAAATACGTCCACTGCTGGACAAAGGCCTCCCCCAAGGATCTCCACGATCGCCAGCAATTTTTAAAACTATTCCAATTTCCAAATTCCAAATCAATAGCATTACTGGTTGGTGAAATATATCTCTTTGCCAGACGGACAGACTGGACAAAGTGGCACCGTATGTGTTCCTTTTTTACCTTTAGGTTTCGGAACCCTAAAAAAATTCTTTAATATTTAAATAATTGTCGTAATTTACTTCACACATATTCAAAATAGGTACATATATTTTACTCGAGTCTTTAATGTCTCAATAACCTAACAAAACATTGTCACCTAAATAACAGCAAGTCACATATGACGGGTCTACACGGAGGCGTGTATTAAATTTGGCTAATTCCGGACAAATCGTGCAAGTTCACAAGTGGGGTCCAAGAGACCCCTTACAATAGCAGCACAAATTGTTATAGCGCCATAGAAGGGTTAACAGCTGTCGTTCGTGTTTTGATTTGAATTATTTATGACCATCAGGTTTATGTCAGAACCTTGACGAGAGTAACTAGAGTATCTAGATTGTATCAACATACTTTGACGTTCCAATAAATTTCAAAGATGGCGTTATCCGTCGCAAATAGTTCTCTTTGATTCATGAATTGTCAGTTCAAGGAGCAATCAGTTACTTTATAGAAATCAGTTTCAATCTTTAAATCATTACAAATATAACAATATCGAAAATGATTCCATGAGCAATAAGGCATTTGAATATGGAAAATCAAATGGACCAAAAATTGATTGAAACTGATTGTAAGTTACCTACGTGTTGCTCCACGGTTCTCTCCTACGAATTGTTCTCTCTGACTTTGACTGAACCTCAAATACTGTACGGTCTTTGCAACAAGGAATTTGCAATTTCATCTAGGATATGTCCTCACTAGTTAAATACCTACTAGTAGATACTACGAAACATGGGATTGAGAATAAACTGACGACAGCTTGTCGCCAGTTTACATACGCCAATAGTACATAGTTTAGCAGATGGGTCTACGAATTGTTTATTAATGTAGCTTTGTCAGAAATAATAGTAGTTTATGATACTGTTGCATAATAGGGGTTATTAAATACGAGTGTGAGTTTAAGTACCGTTTTTATATAACTCATATAAGTAATGTAATTTAAAGGTAAAAAATCGATAATATTTTGTCATAGGTTTTCATGACTTACGGGTATCGATTATTCGTCATTTCCACTGCCGCCTCCACAATTTCAGATCCAAGTTTATTTCACCTTAGTATCACTGCTATTTTTCTATCATTTTTGGCCAAAATAAAATATATAAAGAAAAAAAATCAATAAAATAAACAAATATTAATCATCAAGGCGCCCAAATCCGTGTGGGGAAAAACTCCTAAGTTGAGATCTCTACCGCATACGCGACCACAGACAAAGTAAATTTGCATCTAAAATTATAATTGTTTAGTCCTGATGTCTGGCCAATTATAATGTTTTTTTCTTTATTATTTTGTTTGACAAGTTGACTGACAGTAATTGAGGTATTAAACTAACTATAGGTATTACTATAATATAATTTTTTAATTTCATTATAGACGGGTGTGCATAAAGTGGGTCATGAAAGTACTGTTTTTGATTTCGTAATTAGAACTTTACGATATGAGAGTAAATAAAAAAAATTACAAACGCTTTTCATGTGAGTAAGTGTTTCAATGATTTTATTTTATAATAACTAACTTATTTATCTATTCATTTTAATCTACATTTGGTATCTATAAAAAATAATTAAAGAAGTTCGTAGGTGCAATACGTATTTGTAAAACTTTATAGGTATATTTATGTATATTTAGTTTAGCGCCACACCTGTCGTAGATACAGTGCTGAATGTTCTTATAAACACGCTAGTGAGTTAATAAAAGTCTAGTGTCACAAAAATCGTTTTTTCGCGATTATCTCGGTTTCTGTAGTACCAATAATGAAAATTGTAGAGTATAAAATATACGACAAATCTGTTATCAGTGGATATGTCCCATACATATATGAGCTAATACTAAAGGAATATATTATAATAAAAATATATTGGTAGACTTATTAGTTAATATATAAATAATTGGTTCACCTCTTTTCAATTATTCGCACATTTTTGATTTGTAATACTATCAATAATGAAATTTTTGTTTCAACTTTAAGCAAGTCTTTCAGAGATTTTATAAATACTTGATGTCTGTAAATATACAGGATTAAAATTTAAACATAATTTTCGAACACATTCCTCGTATCGTTTAATAGGTATTACAAACCATTTCAATAATGTTATTTATAGCGATCACCCTAATAGCAATAAATATAAGGTAATTATGAAACAAATTGGATTAGGAGCGTATAATATTTATTAAATTTTAAGATGATCGTTCGTATTCTTTAACCACTCTATAAAAATTGCTCAAGTGTGAGTCGGATTCGCACACTAAGGGTGCCATACCATCTATCTTTAGATACAGAGGGCCACTCTTTTTTATTTTATTTTTATCCCCCGATGAAGGGGTGTTATAAGTTTGAAGTGTGTATCTGTGTGTTTGAGGCATCATAGCTCTTGAACGTATGAACAAATTTTGATTATTTTTTTGCTCTTAATCGAGAGTGTGAAACGGCTCAGCCATTTGTAGATCATCACCACTTTTCTAGTGTGTTTCTTTACATTTTAATTTTATGATATCATACTGCAATCAACACATACCCTAATCCATAACATCTCAACACTACTTTACCCTGCGGTTACATTCAAATAGGTAGTCGAGGAGTCTTTTGTTTTCTTGAAATAAAAAAAATCTTATGATCTATTTATGCGCCATCCAATTATGTTCAGTCGTTAACGCGTGACTGACTCACAATCTTCGAAACGTAAACAACCAAATTTTAATATTTCATAGTAAGTATACTTAATGTCATTAATTCGAAAATTTACGAACGCTTTTAGAATTCGACAGCTAATAATTATCGTGTTTCCGGACAGAATAATTTATTATGAGGCAATTCATTACGACAGAAGAGAACATAAGTAGCTCATTACATGAGTTCAAGTGTTGTCAAATTAAGCGTAGAAGGTATATATATAATGAGTATATAGGGAAGGATAGGTATATCACCGAATCAGGATTCTGGATCCTTCAACATTAGAATTTTGGATGTATATTCATGAATCTCAATTTGATGAATTCATCTTGAATATTTCTTTTTTTTTTACAAAATCTTGCAAACGCCGTATCGACGCTGTATACCTACCTGTTCCTCGCGGTTGCACTCGCGCTCCCTGGGTAAAAAGCCTATAACCTTCGGGGATAATGTAACTTCCTATTAGTGAAATAATTTTTCAAATCGGACCAGTAACTACAGAGATTATCACGTTCAAACAAACAAAAAACTCTTCAGCTTTATTATTAGTATAGATAGATAGATATAGGTGTTGAGCGTTAAGGCACTGTCATATAGTAAAATCAAACGACCCACACATTGGAGATTTGTAGATTGGTAATCAAGCTAGCGCAACTCGTGAAAACGTAAAATTATTGTATTTATGTATATACTATTCATATAAATGATTCCGTCAATATGTTATGTGGCTTAGAATTAGGAATCTCGTGACATATTTTAAATTTCAAATTAAATAGACTGCCGACGGTATGTTTAATTATTTCATAAGTATCTACCTATATAGGTGATAAACTGCTCTTATAAAAACCATTTCACTACATAGTATAAAACAAAGTCGCTTCCCGTCTGTCTGTCCCTATGTATGCTTAGATCTTTGAAACTACGCAACGGATTTTGATGCGGTTTTTTAATAGATAGAGAGATTCAAGAGGAAGGTTTAAATGTATAATACATGCATAATATAGTAGAGAAAACCTGAGAAAATCTGGGCGAAGCCGGGGCGGTTCGCTAGTTTAATATAAAAAACTTGTTGAAGTGATATTATAGTAGGTACACTTTAATGATATTATAGTAATTATATCGCAACCAATATTTGCAAACAGGTGAATCTATTTATGTATTCGTGCTTCTAATATGTAGTCAAAAACTACAAATACTACTTATACTACTTTGGAATGTACATTGAATATTCGGTCCCCCATTTCGGCCCCTTTTGCAATTTACAATGTTTTCGTGGATTCCCTCGAGCCTGTAATTTTATTATATACTTAATAAGTGGGGTACATAGGATTTGGATCCAGAATAAGGTAACTACCTACTGTGAAAAGATCTTGAAGGAAAATGTCGTAGGTTGTGCTGCAAAATCGTATTTTTTGAAAATGTCTACCAAGGATTAGTAAACTAAAATACACATCATGTTTTATCGTTACCAAAGCCTCATAAGATTAAATATTTTTTCTAATTTAAAGTTCTTTATTTTTTTTTACTGTTATGCAATAGACAAGGGTTATACAAATTATGACAATATTATTATTGTTTAAGGGGGAACGTTCGGTTGGAGCGCGAAATTCAAACGTTTTTTGCAAATTGCAGCTCAGTTATAGGTCGTAAGTTATCAAAATGTTATTTGCGAGAAGAATGGTAGTATATTTACTGATTAATAACAAAAGAAATCATCAACATATTCCTGCGAGGTATATTAGTAACATTTTCATGAAATAGTCGTATATGTCAGTATTTTTTGTTATTAATCAGTAAATATACTACCATTCTTCTCGCAAATAACATGTTGATGAGTTACGACCTATAACTCAGCTGCAATTTGCAAAACACGTGATAAAATTTGAATTTCGCGCTCCAACCTAACGTTTACCCTTACATTGAAAATATATTTACTATATTTAATTTTCCTAAAAAAACTGAAGATATGAAAAACAGAATCTAACCGGATAGTATTAAAATGACACTGACGGCTTTTAAAAACAAAACAATTTGTTAAATTACAAAATTTTAGTATGACATTTTCAATATTCATTGGAATGTGTTCAATATTCATGTTTATTGTATTCCACGAATGTAATAATTTAAAGCAATTTCTGTTAATATTTAAAATTAAATATTCCTCTGTTCGAAATTTCATACTTTGTGTACGAAAATATTTTTAATTAAATCGAATATTGCCCCATATTGAAATTCAATTTGGGGCAATCCTACAAACATTGATTTTATTTTTTCCGGAAAATACAAAAACACTGAAAACTTTTTTTTTGGGAAAACAAAAATAATCAGTTACATAAAAATACTTGTCTTGACTGACTGACAACCACAACCACTAAACCTCTGGAGTTGCAGACTATTGCAGATTTTTATAACGTTACGTGCCTACGTTAAACTACTAAATAAAAGAATTCCCCTCTAGTGATTAAAACACGGGTGAAAGCGCAGGGTGAAAAGACTGTTGAATTATTGAAACGATTTTACAATTACCAGTTCAGTAACATTTAACTTTTCCCACCAAACACTGTAAAATAGTTTGTTTCGGGGATCCACATTCCTATTAGTACGTTTGATCTAAATTTAAAGGCATATTATGAACTTTATGAAATATTAAACAGGGTATCTTATTCAAATTACATTCATTATATTAAAAAATAAATTAGTTACTTATTTAAGGCAATGATAACTCAGTAATTGTGACGTCGAAATCTGTGGCAAAGATGCCTCCAGTGAAGGAATATTTCGTGAAAAGCTCATGGTATATTGTTTATTGGTGTATTGTTTTATGTGATAACTGTAGTACCTACAGTTCCTTTTCCATTAAATATTTTGAAATACTGAATTCATAACATGCCTGCGACATACATATCATTACGTATATAGGCTTCTAAATAACTGAATAAGATACCAGTTCCGTTGTTTTCTCCGTCCTATTTACGTTAAAAACCTTTGGTTTCCACCTGGGCTAACTCGGTGTATGTCTCAAATAATTTATAATGTTTCGTTAGAATTTCAGGAAATTCAACATATATATGTTTAGGATTTTTTTTTGAAAGGACTAAAGTTGGTAGCCTCTGATGGCTGCTCCAACCTTACCGGACAATCGGCGAACGCAGAGGGCTCTCAGCCGGGTAACATTTAGGTAACCACGCCTGAGGGCACCCCCGAATGGGGTACGAACCGCGGCTCATGGCGTTACCGGGGGAAGGGGAAGACTTATTACGAGTTACGACTAATTGGGGGCGGTTGGATTACTAATGTTTTTTTAGGACTTCTCAATATTATTATTAGAGATAATGGTGTCGATTCTGTTGTTTACGAACTAAATAAATTTAATCTCACTATATCTCTTTCTAATAGTAAATATAAGAAAGGGATGCAAGATATTTTAGGCCTGTCAGTTTAATCCGATCACACATTTCAACGTGAATTTAAGCGCGATCTTTATTGGTCACGACTATTTACCCGTACATTACGACGGTATGGATTAAACTGACAGCATTAAAAATGTTCTATCTTTTTTTCAATAAGGTTAAAATGAAAGAGAGGTGACTTGTCTAATATTAGTTAAGTTCGTAAACAACAGAATCGGCACCATTATAGTTTATTTTACCAAATAATTTGTTTTTCATTTACATTCGAATTAAGTAATAAAAACTAGGATAATTTGCTTTTGGTAATTTATTATATTTTATTCTTATATACCTATTTATCAATTAGCCGAACCCCATTTCCTGATAGTTCATGTACTAGTAAGTACACGTATAGTAAGTACCTAAATACATCAGTAAAGGTACCTTACTAATATACCTACTATATATAGATAATTACACCCAGACTCAGGACAAACAGATATATTCCTGCAGAATTGTTTGTGCTGGACGTAATAGTAGCACCATTCTGGCCTGTCAACAATAACCTAGAGATTTGGTATTAACAATACTAGCTTAACTACTAACATACGTTTGAGCCTCGAAGCTCGCTAAGTGGTCCACAGCTGAAACGCTACAAATAATGATATATTGATCCAATAAAGCGTTTACCTAGGTGTCGAACCCTGAAAATCTGTACTGTAAACATTCTACTCGCATTCGAACCATTTTTTATCCAATCACCGACCCCGTTCGCTACATTTAACGATACCTACGGAAAAACGATCATTCTGACAGCTTACAAATCGGTATGTACTACGTTCGCTTTGTTGCGGTAAGGTTCCATGTGTTAACAATAAAGCCTTTAATTAATCACGCAGGCCGTTAGGCGTTGGTACTCTGTCTCTCTATGCGTAGGCCGCAGACTACCTGTATAGTTGGTTTTTGAATTAATTCTTGTCGAATGTTGTATCAATGGATGAAACTATTTTTGTAGGAATATATGACTTGGTTGTATTATCTATATATGGTATACTAATAATAAAGCTGAAGAGTTTTTTTTGTTTGTTTGTTTGAACGCGCTAATATCTGGATCTACAAGTCGGATTTGGAAAAATCTCTTTACAATTGAAAGCCCAATTATTAAGTAAGGTATATAGGTAACATCACGCTATGATCCTTAGGAGCCGAGCAATAATAAAAATAACGTATAGCATGTACAGTATGTCAATGGATGTCTGACCGGAGTTACTGGCCCGAATCGAAAAATTGTTTCACTAATAGGAAGCTACATTATACCTATTATAGGCTACTTTTTATTCCGGGAATGCGAGTGGAAATAGCTAATACTTTATACAGCCTGTAAAATTATTATGGGAGAGTTATCTAGTGAGTGGTTATGCCGGGTATAAGTGACGTCATATTAAAAATTGAAACCACTGGACCCCTCAATGTTAACTTAGATGGATATAACATAAATACACTTTAATCTTATTTATTTGTATAAATGTTAAATCTATGTTTTGATGTTTGTGACCCAATTGCGCTTCGACGGTTGAACGGATTTTAATTAAACTTGGCACATAGATAGGTAATACCCTAAAATAACATTTAAAGTTTTTTATTTCAAGAAAATGTAAAATCTCTCGGGATTGCGAGCAAAACCGACAAAGTGTAATTAATGTTATGTATAAATATCGAATAACAATGAAGCAGCCTACTATATGGTGGCTCATTACATAGAAAACAAGAATACATGGTTGTAGTAGCTTCTCTCTCTACTTTTAGTCAAATGACAATAGGGTAGTTGACAGTGTCAAAAATAAATGACCAAACACTAACCTATGCATAAAACATCTAAAAACACGTGGAAACATCAAATATGTTGTACATTTAATGCATTTTATGATTTTTAATTGCCAGTATAACCACTAAGAGTAGATCATTTGATGCTGTGAAACAATGACGTCATAGTGTAATATTTCATACAAAATTCCATATAAACTATCGTTTTGACATTTATTAAAAAATAGCTGATTTGATAAGTCAGTCAACTACCCTATTGCATGAAGTTTATGTATATTTATAACAAAACCTGTAATTACATAAATAAAGAAAGATCCACGAAAAAAGAAGCCTTGTTGAATTTCTTGCTGGAGTCTTCTCAGTTTCAGTGTATTCCGAACCGGTGGTAGAGTCTATTTTAATAATAGGAATGATGACTGGATAAAAATAATTAATTCTGTTTAGTCTGTCAGTTAGGTTATAAAAAAATATTGAATACCTACGTATTTTTTATTATAACAAATCAATAAAAAAATACAAAGATAAGTCGCATCAAAGTTCACGAGTGGGGGTTTGTGACGTCATATTATGTAAAAAGTGAACTAAGGCGTGACGTGACGTCGAAATTTTAACGCACTGTATCTTCGTTATTTTTTGTTTACGGAACCAAATAAAAAATATGTAATAGGTATATTTTTTGGTAATCTAATTAAAGGAGTACTTAATTACATTTTTATAGTCATAATCTATTGTAATTATCGACATTCATAAGTGCCTTATCAGGCCCTAAACTGAATAAATGAGTTTTGAGTTTGAGTTTGCAAGCGAAACAAAATTGAAAACTCGTTTTAAATAAAATCCTCCCAGTGATTTAAGTAGTGATAGTCTCCCCGGGAGAAACTTGCCAACTTTCAACTTAATCACCTCGTTAATCAAGCGTTTAAGCTCAGCTTACACTATAGTTTGAAATTACCCCAAGTTTCATCCGACGGACGAGTTGAAGGATTCTCCTTGCGGTGACGATTTTTATGGCGTAAAAAGTTTATATTAAAACTTCTTGCTACTGTCTTTTATTTGAAATTGGGGACGGGTTTTTTAAATAGCACTTAGGTTTTAAGTTATATTGGATTGGAGAATATAATTTAAGGCGCGGATAATTGCCTATTCCTTTTTTACAGCGTTAGTCTTTCTACCGCTTGGCTTTATAAAAACAGTAATGAGAAAATAACCTTATTGCTTATTAAATATAGTATATTTTTATCATAAATAAAACCACTCAATATAGGTTTGGTCCAATAAGTATAAAAATATTTTAGGTATCTATTTGACTGTAAATTAGGACAGCTAAATTCAAAGGTCCAAATCGCCTCCCCGCAAGGCGTGCCAAGACTGGTAGCATTGCCACGCTGAATGGCGATGGCAATTCTTTGAGCAAAGTATGTGCCAAAATAAAACTTTTTATATTTTTAAAGTTGATAATGAAATATTTTATTTGAATACCATACAATTTCTAACAAAAATATTACAAATTCATATAAAATAACAGTAGGAACCTACGCAGTAAAATTAAGACCCAGTATCCACCAAAGCGGAGATGGGTGGGTGAATAATTACATACAAAATATGACAAGCCGAGCGGACCGGAGCGAGCTCGCGGGCCTAAACATCAGACTGTCAGTTTTCTGTTTTTTTTTTTTGAATGGACTAAAGTTGGTAGCCTCAGATGGCTGCAACAACCTTACCGGACAAATCGGCGAGTGCAGAGGGCTCTCAGCCGGGTAATATTTAGGTAACAACGCCTGAGGGCACCCCCGAATGGGATACGAACCTCGGCTCAGGGCGTTACCGGGGGAGGGGGAGGACTATGTACGAGTAACGACTAATTGGGGAGTTTTCTGTTTCTTTAAAAAGGTCCATAATTTACTTTGTAATGTAATGTAACAATATTATAAATATAAAGTTAAATACTGTACCTATAATGAAATAGTTTAATATAAAAAGTGAACTAAGTTTAAAGGAAAAAGCATCATTATCAGTTATCATTTCGCGACAGTAATTTAAAGTTTCTGTGATTTTGCGTTTAAAATTTACACTATTGCGCATTAACTATTTAGTTGAACACCTAGAGCATTTTTATGGCAATTCAAGAGTTTCCATATTGCAATACCATTAAATTCATAAAAGCTTAAAAAAATAGGAAAGATAAACACTCTATATATACCTAACATTGGCTTAGTTGAGAGATACAGCCACTGCAGAATTCACTCTCCAGCCGAGCACAAAGCTTCAGCAATATAACCCTAACTCCAAACATGCATAATCTAAACCACATTACCATTATAAAGTGAAGCACTAAATGATATAAAGTAACCCACACATTTACACTATCCGGCAAACATAGTCTATTATTCATAATGATAGATGAACTGTTGGCCAACAGTTCGTTCGTAGCACGATGCGATGCCAAAGCTGAAAATCCATGTGTTTTTATCGCAGTGCTTTACTTTTGACAAATGTTTGGGCCAATAAGTTGGAGGGCTAATACTTATATAACAAACTATATACTTATACTTACAAATAAAAAAAGTATTTTTTAGTTTTAGTATCACTTTTATTCCTATAAGGCTATGTATATTCTTATTAGGCTATTTTTTATGAAAGTAACTCTGCTTGTTTGTAACCTTTGCACGACTAAACCGCTGAACCGATCAATAAGAAATTTGGCACGCAAATAGCATATGTAAGGACAAGGACTTAAGCTACTTTTTACTGCGGGAACGCGAGTGAAACCGCAGGAACAGTTAGTTTATAATTTATATTATTTTTTGTTTTATATTATATCTTTTTATATTTGTTTATATATTTAATTAGACTAATTGTACCACTGCCGCAGGAACAGTTAGTTTATAATTTATATTATTTTTTGTTTTATATTATATCTTTTTATATTTGTTTATATATTTAATTAGACTAATTGTACCACTGCCCCAATTTCTCAGGTCCTCAGAAAGAGATAAGTCCTCCAAAATTTGATAATCTTCGGGTAAACAGACATCTGAATTAATAATTCTTGAGAAATCTACAGGCCAGAGCCAATTTGTATGATTTCAAGAGAACATTTTAATGTAATTTGCGTCACATTTGCACTAATTCAAACGCAAAAGTTTATAAGCCCAGTCAATGGCACGTTGAAACTTTAAATTGAATATTGCAATGTTCACGAGCAGAATGTAAAATTAAGTGAAAATGAGACTAAAATTGTAGGTACAAATGAGCAACAGTATTTTTGAGAAATGTTCGATTAAGCTTTTAATTTAATTTAATTAACTTAACTGTTTTTGGATTGTAATATTCTGATGAGAAGTTTTATATGTTTATTGCCAATAAAAAAAAATTATATTACAATATCATACAAAAAATATATAATTGGATACCGGTATCGCAAGACCGGTCAAGAAATCCTTGGGGGAAGCCTTTATCCAGCAGTGAACGTCTTTCGGCTGACATGATGATGTTGATGAATAATTGAACGTTTTATAACTACTACCTACATTTTTTATTTTTTAACGTAAAAATTATTATTAACCCTCTGTACTAATATTCAACTATTGACCTCAACAAACTAAACTATGTACAGAACAAAAGTTTGTGCCAATGTTTGCAAAAGTTTTTGTTCCGAAAACAAAGCGTGCCCGGAAAATTCGTATCGGACAATCCAGAATACGGACGCCGCGTACCGGTCCGCCTGGGAATAAATTGCAAGTTATTTTCCGCTCCGTCGCTTGCCGTATTGACGTTGACACTTAACGGCACATAAATCTACGCTAGAAATAATTAAACAAAATCGCCGGATAGACAGTTTTGAAATATCGTCTGCTGTGAATAAATTTTTCGGTAATTTTAATTTAGCTTATCATATTTTTTTCGGACTTAAAGTGGGACGTCTATTTCTTGTCGCTTTCTAAGAGAGTAAGACTTAATTAATTTTATGTTTTTACTTAGTAGGTACTAGCAGATAAAAAATCCAACAACAGATCATGAATGGAGTTCTTCATGAAGGATGCGAAGAGATTCTTGGAGGTCGGCAACGAGCTAGTGACATCACTAGCTCGTACCACATGGTGCAAGCAAAAGGTAACTTCTTGTCATTAAGCCGGTTGTAGGTATATTTGTTTGCATTATTCCAGAAAGCCAAAATTTTGCACAAAGGCTCTATTTATGATGTGCACAAGGAATTAGATGTAATCCGGAGGGTAAAACAGGAAATAGATGATGTTTGTGGTAACAAACATAAAATCAGCTCCGATACGGCGGAACAGATTTGGAAACATGGAACATAGTTTATACTCTGGAATAAGATAAGGAATATGTTTTATCCTGGGAAGGCTGGCAACTAATAATAACATTTCCCATAAATACAGGTTGATTTTCAATGCAAAACTCACGTGTATACGCATCTAATACAAGGTCGGTATCTGAAATCCATCTTATCGGAAACTGGCACGCGTCACGCTCGCACGGACGCCTGTGCGTATCAAGTGTGAAATACTCCTTATACAATCCTCATTTACACCGAAGGGTAAATGCAACTTTAAGTATGTACTAATAGTAACCTTTATCAAGTCAAACAAGGTACTGGGATTTATAAAAAAACTTTTGTTTTTGATGCCAGATTATACCTATGAAATTTGACTTGAATTTTATTCCCATGTTCATACTAAACTGCTACCTACATTAAACAATCTAAAAAGATTAAAAAATTATGCTTTACTAGTTACGTTAACTTCGCTACGTATATCCTTTTATTTTTAAAACAATACAAACACACTCATAATGAAATAAATATAACCCAATTACTCTCAACTCCTGAAAACAAAGGCACAAACATAACATGTGAAATTATTATACGGTGTAAATTAAAACCAAATACAAAAATCAGGAGCAACGGTGTCGGAACTCTTCACGCACGTACGCTGAGAAAAAATGTCCCGACCTTTTTCAAAGCTCACTCTGCTATGCCGAGTGTGAGAGTACAGAATACCGCCGCTGGGAAGAACGCATAACACATACTGATTTGGACTATTTCCTTTAGCAGTTGGGTAACGAATTGAAGTGCGGGCGTGCGAGTCGATGGAATTTGTCACCAATGCATGATATATTCAGAGTTTATCTTCCACTGTATGATATAACCTCCTCAATCAAAAACTATTTTTCCAGTCTTGCACTAGTCTCATCCATAGTACCTGTTTCTTGAGTGTAAAATAACTATTTAGTTGCTTGCTGAATAAAAAGTAGAAACACTCAAATGGCTATTTAAAATAAAATAATACGATAAATATGAAAGTCAAACACTACGAACAAACATCGCACAGCTCACTAAAGCTAAAGAGATATTCATATTTACGATTCCACTTGTCTATAGTAAACAAAAATGTACTCCAACAATTAAACAAACATTTTCGATCCAATATTCATTGGATTTTAGGCTCCGGAAAAAATTGGACAGGATCATATTTTTTACCTGTCACTACTAATACTAAAAGGTAAGGTAAGTTAAGGTACTATTCTCTTACAATTTACTCTTAGGTGAATGAAAAAAACCTTGAGGAAACTTTCTTGGCCACGTTATCATTTTATTGAAACTACATAGCTTACTTACAAAAAGAAACATTGTAAGTAACAAAACAATTTTTTTTTTAATTGGACTTGTAGAGATAAAGAATCTAAAATAATCGCAATTTAGGACTTTTTGGCGGGAACTTGCGAAGTGACGTTGCGTTTTCGTTTTATTTTCATAAAATCGTGTATTTTGAGTTTTATTGAATATTATCGGTGGTATTTTGTCCAATAAAGATCAATATAAGTGCACCAGTGAAGTGAAATGAAATGATTACGTGTATAGTGGCTTTTCAAGTTGTCTCAAGAAGTCCAGAAGTTTTAGTAGAACTGCTACCATTGTACTAAAACCTAACTAAACTGACTGACTATGATTCGAAGAAGATTTAACATGACTTGAACTATGAAACTCGACATGAAGAATATAAAAATACCTACATTGCTCAACTTGACACTGGCAAAATACACGAAGTGTGATGCCAAAATTAAAAAAAAAAAATAAGTAACTTTTAAAGCATGTTCACTGTTATTATAAGTATACTATTTGTACGACAAAATGATAAATATTCACCTAATAAATTGAATTTCAATAATCATGCGAAGTTCTACATCTGGCAAGTATTTTTAATTAAATTAATTATTACAACATAAATTAAATATTAAATTAAAATTAAACTACAACTATCTATCCTATATACAAAGTAACTATAAATAATAAACCGCATTTAAATCGCCGCCTGCAGGCAGGGTTCCCAAAAAGCTGGCAACGTTACCTCGTTGAATTGCGAGGCTGATGCGCTGCCCGAGGTAAGTGCCAGCTCTTTGGTCACCTGTGGTATCAATAAGGCGTCTGGACAGCTCCCTAACCAAACTGCGAGCATCTTGACCCCAACTAACCATAGTTTCGACATAGAAAGTTAGAAATTAAAAAAAAAAAAAAAAATCTTTTTAGTTTCAATAAATTGAATTGTATACCTCCATTCCATAATATGGTATCGAGTATGTTTATTTAAAACCAATAATTTTGTATGGTTCCTATTAGTTACCTACCAACATATAATAACTGTATCAACGTAAGACATATTTTATAGAAAATAAAGGTTATCGAGGGAATAGGTAATGAAAACCGCAATCTAAGGTTAAGGTTATTATTACCCGTATCATATTCCACCGTATTAATAGATTTCACGATAACAACAGTTTTTGGTCTCGTTTTTACCACCAAATAGTATTCTGTTTTATTTTCAGAGGTTCTAATAACATTTGAAATAGATCAGGTAAGGATCTGAATAGTTGACCTGAAAAATTTACTACCCCTAAAGAGGGGTTATCAATTTTTGCAGTCTAAAGAGAATAATGAACGATCCAACACCGCAAAATACATTAAGAACGTGCACCCTAAACAGAATAATCAATCTGCCATCCCTGACAAGACTAAAGTAGTAAAACTAGGACTCGTTACACTCCACCTAGTTCATTAATACACTCTAATTAGTTGCCAAAGTGTGCTTTAAACTTTAGGGTACATAAAATGTTGCAAGACAAAGTTATGAGGCAAAATCTCTATCATAACTTAAAGTTGCAACAAAAAGGTAGTTTCCACCCTAATAAAAATGTTACTAGTTTCTGTTTTCTCTTACTAACAAAAAAAAAATTAAGTAATCGGTACCCAGGTTAAATGGTTCTAGAAATTGAAACATAAACCATTGAAACTTATTGTACATAAATTATAATACTACTAGTACAAATTTGCGAAGACGATACGACGAACGATAGACAGACACACGAGTGAGCTATAAGGTATGCATTAGTAAGTGAACAAATTTATTATAGCCCAGTTTTAATAGTGGGCCCGATTTTGTTGTCTAAAAACTAAACAAATTTAATAAAATCATAAGAAACACCGTATCATTTTGAGATATTCTTTGTAAAAATGATTAAATAAAAATAACCTTGAAACATTTCAATGGCAGAATAGATTTTTAATAAATGAGGTGTTTATCGATTCGTCTGAACCGAGTTTAGATAATTAAATAGCTCAAATTAAACGTATCTAAGTAGGACTACCGTAGCCAACTGTACTTAGATACATAGGTAAAACTGTTCTTTAAAATAAAACGTAATACAATCTGAAATTACATTAACGGGAAATGGGATTTGCGTTATTAGATTTCCAATAGTAATGGCGATTTTAATTAAGTATTATTATCTAAAGACCTCCTTTGTACCATTAGTCAGGTATATGTTTGAGATTCAGTTGGATTCATGACATAATTACGATTGCTTTCATCTTTATTGACTTTTTTAAAAAGTCATAAAGTGAATAAAATAAGACAGTCAATGTCATAGTTATTAGTATTTAATAAAAATCTCATTTGAAGCATGCCCTTATTATTAATATGAATGTAACAATGCTCGATAAGATCGTCCTCGTTTTCATTATAATATTTTGACTTCAAACAGCTTCATTAGTATTGTCACAGTCTTCAAACATTTTTTTTTGTAAAAATGGATATTTAGTATGATATCTTGAATATATAGACATAGGTATACCGGTATACATATATGTATATTTTTTTTCATTAATTTTGGTACAGTCTATTGTAAACATTGTAACTATTGACACTCATAAGGGCCTTATTAGGGCCTAAACTGAATAAATGAGTTTTGAGTCTGAGTTTGAATGTATTTTTTTGAATGTACATTTGATGTACACACGGGCACAGATCAAGCTACACACTGCGGCAACTTATGCGGTTGTAATAGGCGCTATTTTGCAACAAAAATGTATAGCTTGATCTGTGGTCGTGTGTACCTAGGCATCATATAAAATATCGAGCTAACTTGAGCAGCTTCGAAATCACCAAATCATAATTCTGATAAATCTAAAAAATAAACAAGTTTTACAGGGTATATACATTTTAAGTGTCTCCCAATATTGAGGTTAGCAACCAAAATCAAAGATATATAATTCAAATAGACCTTCGTAGGCACTTATGAATACTCGTTAATTATACTTACATGAAATTATTATAAGGCCCATATTATATTCCTTTGACAAGCAGGTTTTGGTCTCGTTTTACCATCGTATACTTAGAATATTACTTTTCTATTCCAGGGTTCGTAAAAGGCTATTTTTAGGAACGAGAATAAAGGACAATAGGCAACAATATATGGAACGTGGTCTTCGTTCGTTTATCGCACTGTCCTTCCAACTTGCTTTTTAAAATAATACCAGTTAGGATTTTGAATTTTAATTTAATTTTGCATTTATAATTAATTAAGTACTTAGGTTAGAATTAAAATACATAATTTGTTATTTATACGTGTAAATATTGTTAATAAATATATTATAAGTATAAGTTGAAAATTTGTCGCCTAGCACCTACCGGTGTTCCGGCAATTGCACTTGAGAGCCAGTTTGCCTTTTCAGTATTGTAACAGGTCAGCAACACATTGACAATATCTCTGGTATTGCAAATAGCGATAGGCGACGGTAACCACTTACCATCAGGTGGGCCGTATGCTTGCTTGCTACCTTAGTAGTATATAAAAATAAATATATGTCTGTTAATCCGAATTAGAATGTATTTTAATTAATGCAGCATTTTACTACAGAGAAATTGGCGGAAGCATCCACTTTGGGTTTGCACTATTAGTACTACTAGAATTAATTTCAACCTACCTGAGGTTCGTGGTTAATTTTCTACTAAGTATTGACTAAATATCCTAACTTTATAAATTATAACTTGGTTTACGATTTAATAAGGCGATTTTAAGGCGATGATAGCTCAGTGGTAGTGACGTCGGATGCCGAGACGTAGGTCTCTGGTTCGAATCCTACAATTAGCTTGAGCTTTCGGTGAAGGAAAACATCGTGAGGAAACCATAGCACGGTGGTAGGGTACTTTGTAGTGCCCGCCTGGCTGGCTACCACCCTCAAGTTGAAAATCTGTCGCCAAGCATCTTTCGGTGTGTTTCGACAGCTGCACTTGAGAGCCAGTTCCTTTCTAGGCTTTGTGTGCTTACCATCATCGGCCACATCATCACTGACCACGGTGAGACTCTGACCAAACACAGGCCTATACATAGTAAAATAAAAAAAAAAAAAATAGGTAAATATGAAACTACTAATATTAAAAATGCGGATGTTTAGGAGTAAGTTATATAGATATTAATATTTGAGAATACTTATTATTATGTAACAAAATGAACTGAATTAAACTACCTAACTTTAAATAGAAAAATTGTGCCAAGAAGACTGGCAGCATTGCCACGCTGGATGGTAATGGCAATTCTTTGAGCAAAGTATGTGCCAGCCTTCTTGTCACGAGAAGAGTACATAAGTTAAATAGGCTGGACCAATTTTGATGAAATTTGGTGTGGAGGTAGCTGACACCCTAAATAAACACATAGGTTACTTTTTATCCATCGAGAACGCGGGTGAAACCGCGGGGAGGATGCTAGTCTTTTTATAAACTCCTAAAAGTTGCACGGATTTCAATAACTAGCTATCTACCTATCTAAGGGCCTACTCCGAAAAACGATATACGATAGTCCGATCATCGTTGTCAAATTATTAACCAATAGAATTGCAGCAAACCGACGAGATGTAAATTGTGAGCAATTCTATTGGTTAATAATTTGACAACGATGATCGGACTATCGTGTATCGATTTTCGGAGTAGGCCCTCTAGTTCCAAAATAATTATGTTGTTTTTTTTTATATATTCAAATCTACATATTATATTTTTTTACGATGCTAATGACAGCGGTGACGATACATTCTCGGGGGATGTGAGTGCGTCTTCTTTACTTAGTAATAGTTAGTATTCTTTGGCCTAATGGTAAACGGTTACCATACATGTAGGAAATGGAACGCGGAAGTTAATGCTTGGAGATAAAATGTAATTAATTAGTATCGGAATGCAATTATGACTGAAAGGGATGTATGAAAGAAAGAGACAGCACTTAGAATATAGACGTAACGACGTTAAGACAAAAGATTGTGCGCTCTGTAACTAAAAATCAGGTGTAATATGACGAATCAAACAGTTTTATGTAAGGTTTCCCTGCCCCGTCTTCGTACATACATATACAATAACGGGGTGTCACATGCGCGTTGGTGAGCCTACAAAAATATCTTCACACCCTTCTTGAAGAACCCAATCCTGTACTCTCTCCTCTCTACTCTTTTTTTATCGATTGTCAGCTCTAGTGTTAAAGGCCTCCCAAAACAAAAAAATCTTTATTATCTATCAACACATAATCGCATATCAAATACAAACTCGTCACATAGCACGCCAACTAGCAATCAACGGCTTTAAACATTTTATGAAGTGTACAATTTAGCTCGCTAACTTGACGGAAAATCACAGAATGAAAATTAGTTACTATGTAATGTTATACATTATATGGCTGTTATTCAGAAAAAGAAAAAAAAATTAGCACCACAAACTACCAAAGTAAAGCCACTAAATACCACTTTATGTGTGTGTATGCATTCGTGGCCGTGTGTACCAATCAGAATAACATCTTACACCGTTTAATATAGGCATTTTAGTATTTTAAATTCATAGTATGTAAATACGTTAAATTTCATCAATCTGTTTTTTATTTATAATTAATTTATTTTTTAGTTACATTTATAAGTGGTTAGTTTGTTTAGTAGTTAGGTTAGTATTAAATTGTTATTTAAAAATGTAAATAGTCAGTTATTAAAATAAATATATCTGATGAACCTATCTATGTAACAAATATGCACACATTTCGACTCATGAATCAATAATTGAGTTTTTTGTCATCTCTTAGCGCCTCAACGGGACAATCAATAATAATGAAATTGGCATAGGTACCAGAAATAATAATATAGGATTTTTTTCGAGAAAAACATAAGGTATTCCGCAAGGAGAAAAGATTTCATAATTTAAAAGCATACGACGTTATCAACAAAATACAAAAATCAGTTATCACTTTTACTATAAATACTAAAGATGTGGCCAAGAGAAGAAAACGCTTGTGTATTACAAATGTTCTATTCAGCCTTAAAGTGGACAGAGTGACTCAGCATTGCACCGTTTTTACAATGCAACTGGCAAACAACTGAAATATTCAGACTGGCAACTCCGTGAGCATGCAAGCAAATTCTTTCTAACAATTACGACAGTACCCAGAAAAATGTTGGCAAATGTTTTTAAGTACTTTTAACTAATTCATTGCAATTATAGGGCTACGTGAATGTTTATTGTATAAAAGTTTTAATCGGGCTGTGTTCTGTAATTATGTAATTTTCTTAGATTAATTAGTATTCATAATGGGTAGGGTACACGGTTAATTTAAATTCATCATTGCTTTGTGAACTGTATAATTTAAATTTATAGGTTTTAGTACTTCAAACGCACATGATTCAAATAATTGGAGTTATTTGCAGTTTCTGTGATAGTTATAAAAGTAAACGTGCATTTTCATCAGTTACGTCACAACTCTGATAATAATATTTAAAAAATACATTTTTTAACTTACCTTTATAACTTGATCCTATAAAATGCAATAGGCAATATAATTTCCCAGCAAGTTTCCCACTAAGCGTAACAAGATGCAATGTGGAGCTAGCAACGGTACCAAGACTATCTCTCTAAAACATGCAACTTAGAAGATTACTTCCATTCTTGGTGAAATTTTAGCCGCACGTGAGTTTTCTACGTCTAGTATGTATTTTTTTTTTATATTAAAGTCAAACTTTAGAAAAAAATGTTTATCTTTGAATATTAAAACATTATTTACTATCTTATAAGGGTCGCGGGAAACCGCTGGATGCGGGTAGCGCAAGACCGGCCATCGTGGAGATCCTTGGGAGAGGCCTTTGTCCAGCAGTGGACGTCTTTCGGCTGACATGGTTATTAACTAGCTTCCTGCGTTCCAGGGGTAAAAAGACTATGATCCTTATCCTGCCTCTATGTCTAAATCTTATGTCAATCCACTACTCCTCAGCTGCGAGGAAAACAGTGAAACCAAGAAACATTTATTTTGGATGATTAAAATACATGATCTCGCACAACTTTTTTATTTATTTTAGTAGTATAATTGTTATGTGTAAATAAGTTGTAATAATAAATAAGGTTGTTCTATAAATAAATGAGAACATACCTCAATTAACCGAACCTCTATTTTGCTTTACACCCGAACGGCGAATCGATATCTTGAATAAATTATACTGAGACAAAGCTATTTACTTTGTCCGTCAGATGTATAAACAAACATGTTAGATATTCACCTACATGGTAATTTGTATGTATAAGGCTTGACAATAGGTACTTGGAGGTATAAGGACCTACAGGAATTGTGATACGTTATGTGTTGTGGATATGGTATTTTCAGGGGCTGTCTTTTTCACAAGCTTATTTTGACCGGGAAGTAAGTCAATTTTGACACACTAAGGTCTATTTCACTGACAATAAAACGGTCCGATAAATTATAATCGGGCGTTTACGATGATTTTTTCCTAGAGTAGTCGGTGGTGGTCGGTAAGAAATAATTTGATCTGATCCTAAAAAATATTTCACTAATAAAAGCTATATTAAACCCGAGTGGTATAAATGCAGATGTGCATACTATTTAAATAAAAAGTTTTGTTGGGAAATCCCCGACACAATAAAATATACAAGTATTTTCACGTTCTAATTATTTCCTAGCTCGTTTTCAGTGTGACCAACAGTCTCCAAACTATGAATTATAAATAATTACGTTTCGATTTAAGCTCTAGAATACTAAAACTGAGTGATGGGACCAAAGTGATCAGTAAATATTTTAGAAATTGACTTCTGCTCTACCACCGTGTTGGCAATTTCATTTATCCATATTCCATACAAAGTTCCTGCTTAATATTATAAATGCAAATGTTTGTGAGTATGGATGAATGTTTGATACTATTTCACATAAAAACTACTGAACGGATTTGGATGAAACTTGGCACATAGATAGTTCATACCCTGGAATAATATATAGGCTACTTTTTATCCCTCAGGAACGCGGGTGAAACCGCGGGGTGGAAGCTAGTTTATATAATGAATACATAAGATTGTTCGTTGTAGGACAAAATAATAGTTGCAGAAATGCACTGATATTCAGAAATGTCGTGAGTGAATACTGAAGTTACATCCGGACTCCGAAGAAATTTTACATTATGTAGTCTTGACATAAGATCAAATCGTTTTTGTGAAGCTTTATGATGAATTATTTTGTGCTTACAATATTTTTAAGGTATTTTTGACAATGTTTTTATAGTTTTTCATTTCCAAAAAAATCCGGAATAAAAAGTATTCAACTTTCATCACAATTTTTACTTTTCTAAAATTTTCAAACTTGTCATACATTTTGATCGATCAAAATTGATGTTTGTCTGAAAAGTTTTAGATTTCGTGATTTCAGGTATGGTCCCATAGTGAAAGTTGTTCATAATGATGATTAGGTACTACAATCCCTAAACATTTCGAGATGCCAAAAAAAAAAAACAAGTATAGTGCTAACTTAATGTGTGCTAACTTATAGTGCTTAATACAAACAAGTGCCACGCCGTTATCTTTCTATGACAAAAAATTATGAATTACATTACAACAACTTTTTTCATGCCTGCAAGTGACCTTACGAAAATAAAAAAGTAATTTGCCCTTCCACATTATACATCCACCAATTCTGAACTCGGTTAAAACTTTCCTTTTTATCGCTAAAATGTAAGTATGAGAAATTAAATGTTTTATTCATGACACTTAAATTTTTTAGCGCGACAATGATATTTTCATTCAAACATGATTTATGGCCTTGGGGTTATTTTATGGTGCCGCCATGATGCAGAGCTTATGGTAATGTGTACGGCGCTTAAAGTGGCACATTGTGCTTTATATGTATAGTCTGGCTTGATGGGGCGTGTGATAGTGGAGCTTTTAAATTTCGGTATTATACATATTTTGTGTAATAAATCTTTTGGAAAATTAATTTGGGAATAAAATGTGACAATAGTAAACTGTGTCGTGATCCCGATGTCTGGAATAATTGTTTGCTTGTGTTTGACCACAATCTTACCATTGTGTTAATGTGACTGAAGGTGGTAAGTAAGCACACGAAATCCAGAAAGGAACTTAGCTCCCAAATGCATTTGTCGGAACACACCGGCAGATGCTTGGCGACATATTTTCAACTTGAGGGTAGTACCTTGCTATGGTTACCTCAAGATGTTTTCCTTCACTGAAAGTTCAAGCTAATTGTAGGACTTGAACCCGCGACCTTTGCCACGGCACTCGATGTCACTACTACTGAGCTATCATTGCCAAGAATAAAAAAACTGTTCTTTGAAAGGTTTAAGAATATTAATTACTCTTTGGTTTTACCAGCGTTCTTAGAATGAAAAGTAGCATAGCATTGAGAAATATTTTTTAGAATCCGATCATCTGAACTGATTTCGAAGATGATAATTAATGCATTTAATTAGGTACCCTTAAAAAAGAACCTTTACATTATTGCTGCTCTAAAATTTCAGAGAGGAAACACCCAGCAAACGAATAAGTACAAAAAATTTTTTCAGGGTTACCTACCCACAAAAACAAATATTCTGAACCAATATTTATTATCACAACCAATATTCACACAAAATGAATATATTAAAGTTACAGAAGAATAAACACCAAATAACATTGAATTATATTCCCAAAACATTTAATTAAAAACATGTAGGTAGTTTGCGAGACCACTGGATATGTTCAAATGAATTACCTACCCAATTAGAGCCAATTATTACCCAAGAGTCTGTAGGGTTATAAAGGATTATCAGTGTTATAAGCTCTCGTTCTTGGCTGGCAGTATGCATTGCAATAGAAATGGGCAGCTTAAGAATGATTCATGTAATTTAGCTCTTATACTTCTTTCTAATGACCTTAGTCATATGAAAAGAACAGACTGATGTCATCAAATTTGTCACAAATTTCCTCTCGCTTTCGTCTTTTGGAGTGATTTCGTGACAAGGGAAGGAAGTGTGTGACAGTATGCCGGGGAATCGAGTGTTATTTAATTTGACCAATGAGCGCGTGCGGTATTGTTGGCTGTTAGACCCATACCTAAAAACCCATTTTCCGAGAGGTTGGTACAAAAACAAAATGGAACCATTTAAAAAATATATAATGGTTAATGTTGGTTATTACCAAAGTAAGATGTCAGATATTACACATCATATGCGACTACTGTAAGGTTAGTTCGTTCCGTAAAACGGGACCCTATTACTAAGACTCCGCTGTCTGTCCGTCTGTCAACACTTCTATAGGTTGCGTCTTGTAAAAAGAACGCTGGAAGAAAGCGGAAGAGATGTGTTTGCGCATGTCTACACTCGCGTAGGAACGAACTAGGCCTATTATTTTATTTTAGAACTAGCCTTTCGCTCTTGGGGGCTCATATATTGATTATTGGTGGTATACCGGACCTCATACCATCAAATAGACCGATAAATCGCCAAATGCGCAGCCTACTGCCAGCGTTCTATTTACGTGACGCGAACTGTATCTCATGAACCGTGATAGTTAGACAGTTGACATTTTCACAGATGATGTATTTATGTTTCCGCTATAACAACAATGCTAAAAAGCAGAATATAATTTTATTCTAACGTGATTTTTTGCCGTATTGATAAGGGCACGGAACCCTTCGTACTCGAGTCCGAATCGAACTTGACCAGATTTTTTATACTACAAAGTTTTTCGCGGAACCCTAGTTACCTAGGATAGCTAGTTAATTATAAAATTTACAAACAGACCAACAATTAAACAAGTGGACTCACTATCACTTTTATAATGTCGATTTTTATTATTACTTATTAGGAAACTTATCAATAAATCCTCAAACTGAAAAATCATTTATTCAATTTAGGCCTTTATGAACGTCGAAAGTTAAATAATACATTTATATGACAATGAGTATACAACACTAACAATACAATCCTATATCACAATAAGTACACGTACAAATAATAAGTTTTCCTATAGACGTTACATTTACCTTGAAACACTTTTACCCGAAGTCCTATTTAAACAATATCCCTCACTGAGATATTGATACAAATTGTGATTCTACATCATTGTCACATTGTAACAACCCTATTACAATTCATCGTTCATGCTTCAGATAAATAATGTAGGAAAGTTGGAATTGTAGCAATACAGGTATCATATTTTATTTACACGATCTGTAAAAATGTGCTCCTATTTTTCTCACTCAATATACTGGTAGTTAGGTAACATTGAAATCTATTTTTTTTTACCAATACAAGGTTGCCGTGTTAGTATGTTTAGGTCGTAAAACGTTGCAGCGGAATAAAATATTTATTGATATTAGTAAATTTTAATAATATTCATTTGGTCTTAAAATAATCTACCTCAAAACTTTCCCTCTATTTGTTCCTGGATTTTATCATCAGCTGTCAACTCATCATACCGGTTTGAATCAGTACAATTTTGACTCTCTACCCGGTGTTCAATTTATCGGTTTTTTGATCGAGCAAAATTTTTAATGGCAAGCTTTTTTTTTCCTACCAGTTTAATGACACTATATTATTGTATTGTCATCGGACTTCATGTGTACCAAATTTCAGATCAATAGAACACCGGGAAGTGAGTTAAAATTGACTTGCAAATTTCGACCTAAACATCCTAACATGTATTGTGAAGTTAGAAATGTTTATAAAAACTGTATGCATTGATATTGAATGGAAATAGAGGAATTCATTATTATTAATTT
Source organism: Tethea ocularis (assembly GCA_963555595.1). Taxonomy (NCBI): domain Eukaryota; kingdom Metazoa; phylum Arthropoda; class Insecta; order Lepidoptera; family Drepanidae; genus Tethea; species Tethea ocularis. The sequence goes on along the minus strand of OY741972.1, from coordinate 2,317,987 downwards.
TGGAATATGTAACGTGTATTAAGTAGTTTAAAGTAGATATTGTAACAAATTATCCAACCTGAGGGGGTTCTTTACACTTCACGCATCACCGAGGAAACGGAAAAGCATAATCTAGTAGGTATCTCTTCTGCTCGTGACAATTATTGGTTCCGCATACCTAAATAAGTTTATTAAAACAACCAAATTGTTATTCATATTTTTTTCTTACAAAAAACAATATTTGTCGTTCATTTTAGTTCAATTGCCTATTTTGACGTGAATTTAGATTAATTTACATCGCCCAGTGACTAAACAGCTCCTGTAGCATAATAAACGTAGACTAGAGAAGACTCAAATCTTCGGCCAATGAAATCACACAAATATGACGTGATGATGATTAATCCCAGATTATATTCTCACTAAAATTCCACAGGGAACATTTTCGTGTCTTTGACATTAATGTCACATTGAATAAAATATGGCGGGAACATGACGGATTTTTATTCTGAGGTCAGGACAATGTTTGCCGGGCTAGCTAGTTGATATTGTTTTTGAGTCTTTAAAATGATTTATTTCGATGCTATCACAAAACCAATCCTAAGTAAAGAGACTCTTACAAACTCTACGAATAATGTGTTTTTAAAAAAACAAAACATTACGGAACCCAAAAATACTTCTCCTTCGATACTAATTCAATTTTCTACACGACTGCGTACAGTTAACGAGGACTTGCTTATTTAGCGTGCTTGATGTATTTTTACCGTCGTAAGCTGCTATTATACTGAGATGTGTTTATCATGAGAATGCTGGTAACGGAAAAAAGCAGTGGTAAGGCGATATATAGTTAGCTTGTAATAAGGTCAGTTTCCCGTAAATTTGCGTTTATTATTTGCATTTAAAAAAATAGTTATTCTATAAAACTTTTTATATATTTAAACTCTTTCTAGTTTTACCGTACACCAGAATCGTACATCGTATCCCAATATATTCTTATTATACAGGATACCTAAATCATAAATAGTAGTAATAGTAATCTTTCGTTAAAGGAAAACATCTACGTTATATTACCATTCCTACCACCCTCAATTTGAAAATCTGTCGGCAAGGATCATCAAGCATCTATCGGTGTATTCCGGCACATTTGGTATAATGTATGTAAGCAACATGTCAAGTGGACTGTCGACCTGGCTTATCGGCCTTCAAATCGGCAGCTTTTCAGGCTTTCGACAAAATAAAATACTTGATTGGCTCAATTTATTTGTGAGATTTACGACGTTGATGACACTGTGATTAGCCATAGTCAATAACAAAGTTAATGTGGGTAGGCTGCTTGTTACATTTGAATCAAACACTCTTTCGCAAGCTCTCCAACTATACGTTCGTTAGTGCAAACATTATTTCACCTGATTCTGAAACCTATCATAATTTAAGTCTGGCCATGTAATGGAAGTGATTATTTACATTTTAAAATTGCTATAATAAATCTATCGGGTTCATGAGGAGTTGCGTCTTATGTCTCTTCTTCTCCTCATACGTCACTTCCGAAGCGATAGTGTAACGTTGTTTCATTGTCTGCACTACGTCCACTAAATCGGAATCCTGATACAATTGTACTTTTTTTAATAATCCGTCATGAAATTACATCATCCCCCGACTAAATAGATTCGTCTCCAAAAAAGCACAAATCTCCTAACACCGTAGCATTTTGAAATAATACTACAATATCAGTGTTAATGTTTATGCCATCTGTTCGTCCCCTCTATACTTACGTCGTGAAGATAATCGGGCGCAACTAATAGGCGCGCCATTCTTTGCCCTTTAAATATGTCCTGTTAAGGGTTAGCTTGTTGAATTTATAAATTTAGATTTTTTAAAGATATTTAATGACTATGGAGCCACAAAATTAAATGAAGCAATAATTATGACAATAATATCTTGAGAGATTCTTCACACATGGTTATCTGATCCCAAACTATGCAGAGCCTATGGAAACCAAATAACTGATATGTAAGCTTGAGTCTGATAAACAGACATTTTGGTACAAACATATCCTTTTCCATATCATAGGCTATATACCGACGTATCAAATTACAAAGTGGTCGGTTTAGGCCTAATTTAACAAACAGACAGACAGATTTCACCACAATCACGATAACATTACGATAGGATTTACGATAGCATTAGTAGAATCATGTATGAATTAGCTGACCGCTTCCTTGATTTAAGGAGTGCAATAATTAATTCGCATTTCGTTATATTAATATGATAATATTTTTATCTCAACTCCAATCTTGCTATTTTTAGTTTCCGTTTAAATATCAGAGAATGGTGTCCCCTTAAGTAATATTTTTCGTAACAATATGCGTTGCACGTCGTTTGCAGGCCGTCGTCTAAGAAATAGTGTTCAGTAAGTATGTACTACCGTGTTTTGTTAGTGCCGTTAATATAGGGGAAAATTGTAATAAAGTAGCCTCACCAGTGAGCGAAGCGAATAGATGGCGATAAATTTGAGTATAAGTGAAATACTTGCCTTCCTACTTGCTTTCGCTCTGCAGTTTTACCTATGGAACGAAGGGATTTAAAAATATCCTTAATTAAAATTAATAAATTCCTAAATATGATTTTGGCAATTGGAACACAGTGATAAAGCTATGTAGTATGAATCTGTTGACCTATTTCTGGGTAATTTAATAATAAATACCCACACAAACAAACACGCAAACTCATGGCACATTTTGGTAATGTAGGTACTGTAATATAACACAAATAAAAAATACGCCCTCATTTTGTGTAAAAAAAATAAAAATCTCAATAATTATTATAATGAATTTGCTATCTTTCATATTATATTTGTAATATTTTTTTAGCCAGTTAGTCAGATTTTGATATTTTTATTCAACTTATAGCTTCGCTCTTCCTCTGTAACAAGTGCCTTATGGTAATAAATATCACTCTTGATTTCTAATTAACAACAGCTTATAAGAACAAAAGCGACGTCGATAGGGCGTCGCCTGCTAGAATTAAATAAAGTATGTAATTAACATCAAATATTTAATTACTTGTCTACTTAATTAGGGAAGCTTAAGCCCATAAAAGCATCTGTGTCCTCCCTTGAAAAATCTTAAATTAAATTCAACAAACCATAATCCTGAATCCGCTACTGTTCCTTAATATCATATCTTTGCAGTGGATCGGCAGCAGCGGCCGCCTCGAGAGATTTTTTTTTTAGAAAGTTGATTGTAGATTTTTACAAAATAAGTATTTTGTTAACATGTGCTGTAAATAATTGTAAAGCTGTTAAACGAACTGCCGAACGATATGATTGAAATGCAATTAAGCATAATATTGTAACGCGCAAGCTAAAAGCGTTTTTATCTTTCCAAAAATTATAGTAGCTAACATTAAATAACATAATGATTATTTTAAGTTCTCTCTTATGATATTATTATCATTGTTTTGATTTTGCGTGTAATCTGCTAGCAAACGAACGGTCACAGCTTGTAGATAAACCTTGAGGTAAATTATGTATTTAGTAGTGCCTTCTGTTGTGATTTGTATAAATAAATTTAAAAAATAAATGTTATGTGTCTTTACATAAAAACGTCAAGCGCACTCCTCAAACATAAGGATCTACGCACGGTTTGATTGATATGTCAATCTATGCAACCTATGATAGATGAATAAGCGACCGGTAAAACAATATGGTAAACCTTATCAAAGTACATATTGCGTACAATAGATTTAACTTAGGTACATGGCCTTGTATTGATTAAAATTTCCAAACAAAGCTAGGAATAGACCGGGGGGAACAGAAAAAATCCGAACAAAAATTTCATACAGTACAATTTCCGCAAAACTCCATGTAAAAATAAAACCGCATTTGAAATTTATCGTTACCACGGAATCGTTTTAACTTTTTTTTTGTTACATTTCGGAAAAAAATATTAAGCTTTTCGCTGCGAAAATTGAATACGTACCTTCGAACCGTTTGTTTCAGATTACGATTTTCATCAGTTACGAATGGAATTGTGAAAAATATAGTGTCAATTAAAATGTTTGCCAGATGTTTTATTATGTACTTGAATTTTTTTATTATGTCGGAATACATCGCTAGGTAGTTTCTTTTTTATTTTCCAAAATAATACCCGCAGGTCAATTGTGTAACTGTCTCGTAATGGGATTCCGATAGCGATAGCTCTGGTAATCGTCTTTTATTTTTGGTATAGTCTATCTTTTTTGATTGATGGCTAATGATTAATTGTTATGAGAAGTAATTAATTACAATGGCAGTTACGTTGTTGCTCACCTAAGATAGACAATACCAAAATTATAAGATGATTACGAGAGCCAACGTTATCGGTATCAAGTTACACAATCGCCCTGCAGGGTGTTTTTGTCAAAACTTTCTTAGCTTGACGGTGGTAAATTGGCAGAGGAGCCATTAATGGTTTCCTCCACAAGCCGAAAAATTAAGCTGATCTTAGCTATCGATCATCGATTCAAGTAATGTGTTTACTTGAATTATCTAAAACCATATTTTTAAATGTATATTATTAAATTTCTTTAATAGTAGTTTATGATACTGTTGCATAATAGGGGTTATTAAATACGAGTGTGAGTTTAAGTACCGAGCCGTAGGCGAGGTTCTTAATAGTATCACACGAGTTTTTAATACCTAATTATGTGCAGTATCATACAGTACTTTATCTAAACTCATATAAATAATGTAATTTAAAGGTAAAAAAATCGATAGTTTTTTGCAATTTTCAAAAAAAAATAGCCATTTTTGTGTGACATTTTTCGTCAAAATGATAAATGTAGGCAAAAACAATAAAATAAACAAACACAATAATCATATACCTAATCAAATCCGTGTTGCCAACTCCCAAAAATTCTTACCTCTCAAGTTCAAGTCAAAAATTCGTCACATGTAACCACATACAAAGTAAATTTGCATCTAAAATTGAATTGATACTGCTTGATTATTATATTGATTATACTATTGATAGGTCCAAAGTGTACTTTAATAGAAATAAAGTTATTTTATAGCGTTATATTGGGAACAAAACTGTACTTTAATAAATCATTATACACGGGTGTGCATAAAGTGGGTCATTAAAGTACTGATTTTGATTTCATAATAAGAACATTACGATATGAGAGTAGATAAATATATTTTTAATAGATATTGCCTTATCGTATAATATTATACTACGCCTATGGCTCTATCCATAATATTCCTTAACCAAAAAAACGATACTTTGCATTCAAGGTTTTTTTTATCAGCACTGATTTCTATTGACTTTTTTTACTGTCAAATACAATTAATGTACCTGAAGGAAATAATTTTTACTCCGTTGGCTTTCTCTTTGATGAAGATAATAATTACGTATTCAGCTCAGAAAATCCTTTTTACTTACTGCTTTCAATTATTTTTTATAAAATTCTGATGGCACTGAAAATGAACGGTATGCTGCCTTCAATTTTAAGAATTTTATTCATGTCCCGCAGATTGGGGACGGCTGTTAATTTAATTTGAAGGCGCATATTTATTATTATTTTATTACTTTTTTATTACTGATTCTATAATGATGATTACAGGCGAATAATTATTAACATTCTACTTTCGGTAGAAGTGTAAGTTCGGATGTAGGAAGGTAGGTAGGTACTCTCCGGAGTTTGGCCCGATTTATTTTTTACTTATAGGAAATTACATTATCCCGAGTGCTATAAGCTACTCTGTATCTCAGAAACTCGTGTGAAATCGTGGGAAACAGCTTGTATACGAGTAGTACGACTTGTGTAAGTAACGCCGTAACGAAAACTGATGCCATGGATTAAATAATTATTCTGGGCGTTTCACCATTCGAATTTTGTGTTATTTAGTTTTCATTAATTTTACTAATGTTTAAATTTTGATTGCATGTTTACGAAATCACAAATATCTACTGCGATTATTACTTTTTGTTATAATAACAAAAAGAGTAAACCTTCTTCAAATACCATAAAATAAGATCATATTATACGCCTTTTAGCCGGGACGGGAGAATTCTTTTTAGAATATATAAATACTAGCTTCTGCCCCGCGGTTTCAAGGGATCTTATATTTTTCCGAGATAAAAAGTATCCTATGTATTCATCCAAATCCGTTCAGTAGTTTTTGCGTGAAAGAGTAACAATCATCCATCCATACTCACAAAACTTTCTCATTTATAATATTATATTCTAAAAAATAATTCTCCCGTCACATCTATTTGTACTGCAATTTTTTTTTAGCTAAAAATAAGTTTGCAAATATTATTCCACTTTGATATTATGCTAATTCTTCTAACAAAAGAATTTAAATAAAACACTTGAAAATGTAAAAGTATCAATTTAATCACTCTGTGATATGACAGCAAGTTAAAGTTCGACATAATTGCGTTTATTTACATGAATGCAAAATACAGTTAACAAAAATTCAAATAAATCCCTGGGTATTTTTACCTCTACAAAATTAAATTATAAAATAAAATTATGTAACCTCTTTATGTCAGTATAGTCTTGATAAATTAAGCGTACACTTAAGTAATAAATTTACGTTAAAATATAACATGTGCTTAGGCACAGAATAAATTAATAGTTTGAAATTTACCGATTATAAATAGGGTAGTTGACTGACATATCAAATCAGCTACTTTTTAATAAATGTCAAAACGATAGTTTATATGGAATTTTGTATGAAATATTACACTATGACGTCATAGTTTCACAGCATCAAATCATCTACTCTTAGTGGTTCCACTGGTAATTAAAAATCATAAAAAGCATTAAATGTACAACATATTTGATATTTCCACGTGTTTTTAGATGTTTTATGCATTGGTTAGTGTTTGGTCATTTATTTTTGACACTGTCAACTATCCTATACTAAAATAAAATAGTATATTAAATTAAATGAATATTATTTAGTATTCTGATGTTAATAAATTATTAATGGCTAGTAAAACTGAGTGTTTATAAACCAGTTTTACGCTTGATTGAGACAAATTAAATTATTTTTCTATTTACGCAATTACGGTAGTGCAATATCAGTGTAAGTGTCGGTGTAAGTGACATATTAAGCGTTACAATTTTGCATAGTTTATTTTCAAAACATGTACCTACGTTCGACTATTTTCGCACTTCGCAGTTTTTATACCTAAGATAAATAATTGCAAACAGTCTTAAATTTTTAGAAAAGACACGTAATATTTTACGCTGTGGATCTAAAATAACAAACAGAATTTATAGATTAAATTTTCATTACGATGTCACTTACACCCATTATAGACTTAAAAATATAATTATTTACAATTTATAATTAAATATTTTAAAGAAACATTATTATTTACACTATTGTTCTTTGGTTCCAATTATCTAATCCTATTTTTTATACGTATTATAATAATAATATAATTAAAATTACAAATTCAAACATACATTAATCTACGAACTAAGTGATTTGGTATAGGTAACTATGCTGATTCACATGATTATGTCGGTTATATAATTGGAATTGGATAAAACAGGTATTAGACAAATAATACAAAATGTTTTTGTATTTTTTTTTTAGATTATTTAAACTATAATGCTTTAAAAACTATACCATATATCATAAGAATAATTATACAAAATGATTGCTCATTTTAAAACTACAGATACCAGTCAAAATTATATTATCTAAACTTAATTAAAAGTTAAAATGAATATTAAGTTAGTTACTTAAATTTCTTAAACATTGACTTTTATAACACACAGTAGCCATTTTAAATAAAATATGTGGGTAAGTTACGAGTTGACAAACACTGAAGAAAAACGCTGTTGAAAAGAATGGTGATATTCGATATACCTACTTACTAAACATGACGGTAATTTCAAAAGTGTTTTAAGATCCCAAAACAATGTATTTACATTTACATCTTACCTTAAAATACGCTACAATATCTTAGAAACTACGAATACAACTATCAAATTTAGTGAAGAGGCTAAAAACCGCTTTCCTGATGAAGCTTTGTAGTATTTCACCTCGTCTTGAGTCGGCGGGGAAAAAGATGCTTCGTAAATTAAACGATTCGGACATGGGAGCATTTCAGTCGGTATTTCAACTAGTTTCCTACGATATTCCACTTTAGATTCGTCAGCGTCAGTATCTTGATCTTGCATTGTATCATCGTAATGTTTATCATCAAATACTTCGTCATCTTCTTCGTAATCTCTTTCTAAATCTTTTTTGTAAGCACCTTGGTTTGTTTTCATAGGCTTGTCATTGAGTTTCTCAATTTTAACGCTTCCTAAATTGGTTTTAAGTTTTGTGTCCATTACACAGTTCAGACGATTGAGGGCGGCTTTGACGCGTTTGCTTCGGGTTTCGTTTCTTAGCTTTTGCAACCAGGACAGGCGGCAGTCGCATGTCAATTTATTACCTGTATAAAAATAAAATCTTGGTTGTTATCAAACCGTTTTAATCCTTATATTTAAAATTAAATCTAAATATTTTGTGAAACAACAAAGTTAATCCAAAGTTTACTTTCAATAAATTCATATTAGAAGTCGATTTCTTTTTCGAATTTGAATTTAATTAAATTACAAGCCATTATTCAAACTACAGTACCATTAAATATTAATGGCAGAAATTCGAGGAAATTTAACTTGTTAACAATTAAAGCCAAAAATACGATTTCCCAACCCAATCTGTCTACAACGGTAAACAAAGACACAGTTAATACAATAATAAAAACAGACGAACAATAACAAAGCCGCAAAACGAAATTAACACTGCACAATGACTATTAAATCATAACCAACAATGCAGGCGTACCGGGCACCACAGTGGAAAATATAACAGTAAACCCCCCACCGCAAAATATAGATGCTATTAAAATGTCACAGAGCACCTAACCAGAACCTGATTCATAATACTCTGAGATAAGTAATCGAGGATACAGTTATTCTGTTGCTTGCAAATTGCTCTGTGGACTTGATAGGACTATTATGCCTGTTATAGTCCTCTTAATAGTGTATCCTTGTTAAGTTAAAGATTGATTTTCCAACCAAGAGTAACAGAGGCAAATATTGACTTATTCAATGGTTATCATTTCAATTTAATCACGGCAATTAATTTCATTCAAAATATATAAAACTTTATATCTCAGATTGAATGAAGAGAACTGATTGAAAATTAAACTTTGTTTTGTTAAATTCGACGATTAAGAATGTACAAGAACATTTACCTGTAACATATTCAATTTTTTGATGATTATTATCCATTATAAAAAAAAATACAAAAAATAGACCCGTCTTCAAAGGCACTAACAAGCATAAAATAACTATGTAGGAACTCTAATCTGACAGTTGAAACGATGATGAATACCAGACGCAAATATCAAAACTGTTTTAGAAAGTATATGAATAAAAAAGTGCCTATAAAATTTTAACAGTTCCCTCAATTTCTCCTGGATCCCATCATCAGATCCTGACCTGCTGACCATGGGACTACCATACTGCTACTGCTACTTTTCATAAAAAAAATCCAAATCAGTCCAGGAGTTTTCGAGTAATCGGGGAACATACATAATATAAAAAAATAAAAGATTCCGACGAATTGTTAACTTCATCCTTTTTGAAGTCTGTTAAAAAGCCACCCATAACATGAAACCATATCATTATAATTTTGGCGTGTAATTGTGTGGTTAATGGGGCTCTAGGTAATTGTCGATATGGGTTCCACTACACGACTGCTACAGCTGTAGAGTAGATCATGTGGTTTGTCTTCATTACGATGGGACAGCTTGTTGTTTGAAACTCTATAAATAGAAGCCGTTGTAAATTTGTAATGTGAAGTGGATTACTGGTTTTCGCTCTTCAAAGGGAAGATTGAGTAATATTATTACGCTTTGAGAGGTCCATACTTAATAGATATCTTTTAATCTATACCTTTTGGATAACCATACAAAATTATTTTAAACTAATCATATCCTAACATCTAAATACCAATCACAATTGGAAAACTTGTTTAAAAAATATTAATTAAATCGTAGTTTCTTAGCAACCGTATAATATAATAATTTATCAGAATTTTGTGTAGCCTTTTCATAACTTTCAATAATTTTTATTGAAATTCTACAATTTCTTAGTTCTCATTTTTTTTCTTTAACTTCGCATCAGCAACATTGTATCTATGAGTCTCAAATTTGTATTAACCTGTATACTTTAAATATTATCAAAAAACGTGAATCCCAAAACAAAAAGCAAATGCAAATAAGCACGTTGAAGCAGAAAATATAGCAGATATTTGCTCTGTGTTCCAGAACAGTATTAATAAGCTGCCATTACAAGAAATTTAATTAAGAAACGTAGAACTGAACAACAGAGATAAATTACAAAACAAAGTTATCAAAATCCAACTCACCGTCAAGAGAGATTAAAGCATAATTCGACTTCATGTTTTCTAAAACATTCTGAACGGCCTCTTGTTTCAGCGTCTCCAAGTTATTATTCCTCAGATCCAAAATATTCAACTTTTGAATATCAGCCAACACCCCGTCGTCTAATGTCCCCAACTTATTATCGGCCAAAGAAAGTTTTCTCAACTGAGTCAATCCCCCGAAACCCCTCTCGGATATAAATTCTATTTCGTTACCGTCCAGGTAAAGTTCCTGAAGGCTCCAAAGTTCCGCGAACGCCAAGTCCCCTATCATTGTTAATTTATTGTTTCTCATATCCAACGTGATCAGATTAGACAGACCTTGGAAGTTCTCCCTAATGACGACTGTCAGTAGATTGTTGTCGAGATCTAATTTTATGAGGTTGCTCAAATGCTTGAAGCAGCCGTCGTGCAGGACGCTCAGCGTGTTCTTTGACAGGTATAACCTCTGCAAATTCGGAAGGACATAAAAGACATCCCGCTTCAACTCCGATATTTGATTCTCTACTAAGCTGACATTAGACAGCATTATCAAATGAGCGAACGACATCTTTTCCAGTTTCGCTATTTTGTTCTTTGGTAAAGTTATTTCTCGTAAAGTCGACGAGTTCGTGAAAGCAAATGACGGTAAGCTATATATATTTGCGTATTGTATGTTTATATATTGTAACCGCTCCAATCTAACGATCACTTTTGCTGGAATATAGGTTAGACCGCCGTCTGCACGAACATTGAATGTTAGTTTTTCTATTTTGGGCTGTGAATAAAAATTTGACCAGAATGGATCATCTTCAGCTATACCCCCATTGAATACCCAGCAATCGGCCTTTGTAGCAGTTTTTATCTTTATACTCTCACAGTAACAATGTACTTTTGATCCTCTGTCTTGTATATCACAAATGTTAACATAGTGAGAGTAAATACTTTTGTCATTCTTCCATCTTCTTTTGTCGTTTTGTCGGCTCTCAGTTACGTTTATTTCGACTGTCGCAAAGGCAATCATTAAGATCAGATATTTAAGGTCCATCTTTGTTCCCTTTCACATCAGAGCGATTTTTATCTGCAACAAAAGAAAAGAGGGCGTTTAGTGAGTTCCTTTTGTTTTCTTTGACAGTGTTCCTTGCATTAGCAAAGTTGCTGATTAGATCGTATTGAAGGAAGATAAGGTACCATTACGGAGACTCCTAATTGACCCTTCAGTGATTTTCTAAGGAACTTATTGTTAGTACAAAGCTAGGTATTTATATGATGCCGAAGTTAATTAGTGGTTGATATATAAATAGGTATTACGTGTTCTGTCCTAATTAATTTGTAACGTACCTATTTTTTTATATTTGAAGAGTTGTAAATTAATAGGGAATAGACTATAATTTGCCGGATCATAATTCCCGTTAAAATTCTACGTAAAAAAGATATATATATTTGTGCCAGAGCAATAATTAAATTGTATGTGAGTTGTGCAGTTTCATGAAAATCAAACATGAACGTTTTATCGCATTAATGCAAACATTTGTGTTTGCATCCAAACATAGAATTCAAATTCAATTAATGATGATCAATCATTGAAAAACACATATTGCTGTTTATATAGATTGTAACAGTGATACTTGACAATATTAGAGAAATATTTCCTTCACACTAATTAAATCGTAGGTATAGTAGTACTAGAACATGTTCCTGTTAACACTAGGAACGGTTTACTAGGTAGGTATCTAACCGTCCATAGGTTTTGACGATATAACTTCTGCAATTCCTCTTTTTTCGATACCGAAGCAACTGAAATATAGTACATACTAAAACGATCAAAAAAGCATTTTTTTACTATTTATACACTAAAAATTCAAGCGACAAATTAAAGGTCCCAATTAAGTCGTAGCTAAAGATTTCATTCTGCTTTATTAATCCTTTTGTCAAGCCGGCATCCTGTCATATGTCCAATAAAACTTAATTATACTGTAATTAAGACGTTTCGTTATCGCAATAGGGTGTATTCAACTTAGTTGTCAGGTTTATAGAGCGGATATAATTGGAACAGTTACATAAAGATGTTACGGACGAAGTTATTAGTACCAATCTCTCGAAAATGGAGTTATGTTGAACTAGCTGTCCTTCGCGGTTTCACTTTCGTATTATGTACAAGGTTTCATTAAAATCAATTGAGTAGTTTTTGCGTGAAAGAGTGAAAAAATCATCTTCACATCCTTAAAAACTTTGATAGTAAGTAGCATTTTGACGTACAAATCTCGATACTCACAATTATGTAAAAAAAACCTTAATGCTTTTAGTTAAGCATTATGGTTTTTTTTGAGATATAATACATTACATTTTTTTTAAAACCCTAAGTAGCGTTGATATAACGTAAGTATAAGTTTAAGATACTACATCTATTTATTGATGATTACAACATATTTATAACTGAACTATTTTAATATAAAGTATTAGAAGGAGATATACCTATACAGAACCTAAATCTAAATTATTTACAAGAAACATGTTTAAGAAAGTGTTTTTGTAAAATCGACTCCTAAGAGGGTAAACTAGGGGGTAGAGAGTGAAAACGCGCGGCGGAAAGCAAGTAATTTAAAATGGAGCACAAAAATTGCTTGCTTACAAGAAATTAAAAAAACTTTTTTTTAATGTTCGAGTAAAAAACCGTTAAAAGGATTGCATGATCGAAAACAATTAACATAATAAAATTTCTAGAAAACAACTGTAAATTATTATAAAACTAATTTCTAACACAAACAAATAGCGACCTTACATACGTTATGATAAATTCTAATTTCATAATAAAGATAAAAACATATTACCACACTAAATACAACTGTAATTTCCACTCATAAGGGTCAATTAAATGTAAAAGTAGCGTTAAACTCACTCAAGTTCTTAGGAACTAAATGATCAACATTAAATTTCATTTGTCCCGGGTTAATGAACCCCGATTACAAAGTATATGGAACCAGGGTGGTTTATGAGTAACGGCCGAGACACGAAACTGTAGCGACAATTTATGTGACCCCTGATAATTAAACGAAGAATTATCTTTTTATGGTGAGTAGAGTACTAGAAATGGCGTGAGCGCACTTTGTACGTATTCAAATATCTCTACATAGTATAATATGAAGTCGCTTCCGCTGTCTGTTCGCTTAGATCTTTTAAACTACTCAACGGATTTTAATGCAGTTTTCAGCAATAGATAGAGTGATTGAAGACGAAGGTTTATATCTATAAAACATGCTTATAGTACAGTAAAGCCGAAATTCAAAGATTTGTACAGCCGTGCGAAGCTGGGGCGGTCGATAGTTGTATTATAAAACTAGCCTTACCTCTCTACAAAAACTATTTCCATTATTCCACTTATTTTTTATCTAACAATCTAATATAATATAAGTTACTCCATGCTAACTAACTTTAATAACACTAAAAATAATAAAATCAATAATAGTTTCAAGGTGTCATATGAATATCTAACGACATAATAATAAAACTATTTAATGGCTCGTAAGAAAGAGCTGTAATATCTTTCTTAAAATAATATTCTTTAAATCAAATAAAGTGAAATTTTAATTAATGCTAAACGTGATATCTTTCTGTAAAATCAATGAAAACAAATTATTATCAGGCATCGTGCAGCAAGTTAGGTATTTCAGAACGTTAAGGGCATTAGATAAATCTATCAAGTTTGATTAATGGATTTTAGTTTCATTGTAACTTTAAAATCACATCTGTTTAACTAAAATTAATGATTTAGCGCCAACCTTAGGTCCTTTATATTTTAAAATTGTTTTTTAAAGTAAATCTAACATATTTGTTTTGAATATCTTATTTCTTTTTTTATATTAAATTCAATTTAGAATGATTTATGGTTAACCGTTATACTGAATGAAAGATATATGTAGGTAATATTATAAACTAGCGACACGCCCCGGCTTCGCACGGCTTTTCTGCACTATAATACGCATTTATTATACACATAAACCTTCCTCTTGAATCACGCTATATTTTAAAAAAAACCGCATCAAAATCCGTTGCGTAGTTTTAAAGATCTAAGCATACATAGGGACAGACAGACAGCGGGAAGCGACTTTGTTTTATAATAATGTAGTGATGCGAAAGTTTGTGAGTATGGATGTATGGATGAATATTTGTTACTCTTTCACGTCAAAACTACTGAACGGATTTGGATTAAACTTGGCACATAGATAGATCATACCCTGGAATAATATATAAGCTACTTTTTATCCCGACAAAACATAAGATACCTCGGGAACGCGGGTGAAACCGCGGGGCGGAAGCTAGTACGAACATAAAAATAAGATATTTGGCCTTCGTCTCGGCATTTGACGTCATTTATGAGCTATCATCAACAAAAAATTTACCTAAAATAAAGAGCTATCATCGTTTGCCACTTCCAGTCTCTCTAACATAATGTAAAAGGATAATTAAGCTAGTGCATTGTGCATGCGGCCGTACGGTGGGTGTAAACATCCTTTTGACTAACAGACTGTATAACGCGGTGGGATGATCGCCTATTAAATTTATGAACACCCCTATAATATTTCATAAGGGACTTATGAAGGTAAAAGGTAACGAACTAAATAGTGGAATTAGCGTTTGTATAGACTTAAAAAGCTGATGTGAAGTTAATAATAGAAAATGTTATGTTTTATGAATCCTATGATCTCTCGTGATAAATAGTACTAGCTGTTTCCCGTGATTTCACTCGCGTTCTAGGATAAAAAGTAACCTATATCCTCCGGGGATAATGTAGCTTCCTATTAGTGAAAGATTTTTTCAAATCGGACCATTAACTCCGGAGATTAGCGCGTTTAAACAAACAAACAGCTTTATTATTAGTATAGATATGGATAGTATAGATATCTATCGTTCTTTCATGTTTCGTTTATATCCATTAGATCACGATCATGGAAAAATCTTTGATTATTTGTCTATGACTACAATATCACTATAATGAATTATACAAATTATCATAATATCACGAAGAAAGTTGTATACACAGAATATGTTGAGGTTACTGTCCAGATAGGAGGGTAAGAAATTATTTTCCAGGCAGATGGCCCACCGGCACCTATAGACTTTTACAATACCCGGAACTTTGTCCTTACGATGGTTTTTCTTCAGCAGAAAACTTTTGTCGCTGTATTGGATGTTACTGCCATCGAGCTATTGCCTCTCAGAGCAATAAATAAAAAGGTAAAGAAATTGTTGATGATTAAACTAAAATAAGGGTACATAAAGCCCATAAGAGAAACAGCAGCTGTCAAACATTGACATAACAAAACAGGAACAAACAGAAATGTGGCATGGAAAAACTACTTAACTAAAATACAATACCGAGTCCCAGTTGGTACTAGGCAACATAAAATAGCGTGTTTTTGCTCGTAACCAACTGCAACTGAAACTCGCAAACTTTTCACTATTTGTGCATCGCTATCACATTTGTTTAAAAAAGTTGTCACCAAACTGAAAGTTTCATCCTTTTACTTTTCAACAATGGGTGTGTGGAGGCCACAAAAAAATGTGGTGGAACTAATTTTTTTTAATGGAATTACTTGCACATATACATATTGCACTTGGATGTACTTCCTGCCAAGGGAGTTTAGGTTGTGAAATGATCTCCTTAGAGTGGATTTTAGAGCATAGTTCTTAATGAGTAGTTAGGATTTTTTTAGACGAGTGTTTGACCACAATCCACCGCGGTCAGTGAAAATGTCGCCGAAGGTGGTAAACACACAAAGCCTAGAAGCTGTGCTAGAACCTACTGGCTCTCAAGTGCACCTGTCGTAAACCTATGTAGATGCTTGGTGATTTTCAACTTGAGGGTAGAAGCCAACCAGTCGGGTATTACAACGAACCCTAAAACCGTGAAAATAACCTTTATGAAGTGATATGTAGTTGATGGTGACATTTTAATAATGTGAATAGCACGCTACCGCTAGGCAGCGATTTGGGACAATTTTTTTACTTATAAGTAGGTGGTAAGAAGTTCTTTTTTTTTATGTACATAGTTAATTATAGTTTAGTTTAGATTATATATATTAGTTTTAATTCTAGTTTAAATAATATCCACTTAAATAGCCATATTACATATAACTTCGCAACCCTATTCTATGAATTTTTTGACATGCACTAACAGATTTTTTGTGAAGTTTTATTTAAAAAAAAAAAATACTACCCCTTTACAAAATCTAAAGACAATCATGTGAATAGTTTATTTACCATATTTGTTTACTTACAATCACTGAAATAAGTAAAATTGGGAATAAGCTAGGTCACCTGTGATACCTAAAGGCTCCTATAGGATTACGCTAGTGCATTTTTAGTACATATGTACGAGATACACATTATACGTATTACTAAACACAATCAATAGTATCAGATTCTTTTCTGTGGGAATTAATTAGGTAAAGTTATTTTGTCAAGTAGATCTACCTGATTGCTTAGGTATAATAGTATTACCACGGGCCTCCAAGGAGCCAATTTGTGGCCTATTTGTTGCCTATTTCAACAAATCCTACAAGACTAAGTGCTCTTCTACCGGATCTGTAATTTCCGAGAAGTTTTTCTATTTGCCTTTCATCTGAAATTGTACAAATGAGTATTGGCTCTGTATTCTGTTTGTTTATTACCACTTACCTTGATGATTTTTAGATTTCATTAACATGAAAACAGGTACTGTGATAGGTAACTAATAAATGCTCTTATAAAACGATATAAAATTTAATTTGTCCGAAATATGAAAACCAAAAAGCTTTTTAAATTATGATTAGGTACCGTTCATATATTTTTGTTGAGCTTTCAGTAGAAATGTTAATGTTTAAAAAGAATAACTTGTATTTTATAGACTAACGTATAAATCGGAATTTCTGAAAATATCAACCACTTTTCCAAGAATGCTTGATGAAAAATATCAACCAATTTTTTTAAATCATTGTTTTATATAGGCACCTACTAAAGTAGGACTTTAACGAACGATTTAATTTAACTGACCTTTTACAAAAGTATTTTTTTTTTCAGAAAAAAATCTAAGAAGCTATTATACTTAAATTCCCACCCCGTAATTTTTTCAAAGATTTGCGGTCAACGATAATAACTCATTGCCTATGGACATTTACTAAACCGTGACGAGCTCTTTTCAAGCCTTTATTAAAGGAGCTCATATCGTAGCGTGTAGAAAAACCGTAATGGGGAGCTCATTACATATCCTAATGGTCCGTAATATGAGGGACGTGTGACTGCATCATTTGGTGGGACGACCGAGGATATAAAGATGAATAGAGTTTCCTTTTATAGGTTTAACTGATGATTAATGTACGATAATGCTTTGAGATGGCATCTTTTCAAAATAGCAACAATTTTGAATTCTTGAAACAAAGATTCCAACTTTTCCTTTTCTCACAAAAAAATTTACCGGTTCGAATGTATGAAAAAACAATAATGTTTTCGCGTTCAGAGTTCCGAGCCAGTTTCTCTCTAGGCTATGTGTGGCGAATGCAACCTGTGTTCATACATTTTTTAATTTTGTTATTTTTACTTTTTGAAGAAGTTTGAAATATATTGAGTAGGTACATAGTAAAAAAAATATATAAAAAAGGATACAGTACAAAAAATATATTATGTACCTAACAATGACCAATAACTTCACCATTACCAACTAACATATATTCCGAAAAGATGTCATATCTAAGTATTCTCCCAATATAGGTACCAACATTTAGACATGACAACTGTTAACAAATATTGGCCCTCTATAATAACATGGTATTTTCTATCTGCTTGATTCCGTAATTACCATAGATTATGGATATAAAAACTATTGCCAATTAAGTATTAAGTCCTACTTGCTCCCTGCTGTCACCCCATTTTTTTTAATGCTTTACTCACATGCGAGTAGCATTCCATACACACGGAACGATAACCGTAGGTATATGACAATGTTGCAGCAATTCTTATGTTAACTTTATCTAATTTGAATACATAATAATACTAAATAAATAAATATCCTGGGACATTCTTCACACATGGTTATCTGATCCCAAACTAAGCAGGTCTAGTATTATGGAAACCAGACACATTAAAGCATAATTCAGACCACTGGATCGGGCTGAAATTTTGCATACAGATAGCTGATACTTAATAACGTAGGCATCGGCAAAGTTTTTTTTTCTAAAATTAAGGGGGTAAAATAGCATTTCGCGTGTGAAACCGCGAGGAAAGTTAGAACGTAAACTTAAACAAAATACCTTGTTTACTTGTATTACCTACTAATTAATGTTTTTTTTAATGTTGGTACCATATGAGAAATAAAACAACAGCACAGTAGTAAGTATCCTTTGAAAACAGCGCCCTTAAAATTAGACGCCACTTTAACCAATAAAAAAATGTTTCTGACACAACAAAGCTAATTAAAAACCTAAGTTAGGAATAATAAACTATGGAAAAACATTTCCACCATCATTAAATTGATTCATTAACAAAGTTCTACTTGACAAATTAATGCATGCCGCCTTTGTTTTGCGTCGAACCCCCATTCCGAACCCCAATGGGATTAAGTCAACATTTAACCCCAACAAAAATGTATTTTAAGTAATTAAAATAGAATGCAGTTATCTGTTTCACCTGCCTTTTTTAATATGATAAAAACACATTTATTTTGATTAAAATTTTGGGTCGTGAATCGTGTGTTCATTAAAACTGATAGTTTAGGGTCCCCTTGGTGCTCGATATCAAAAGAGCCAGTCATTATCTATTTAGTTAATGGAAGGGAATAGATAAGAAAAACATAAAAAGTACCTACCTACTAATAAAGTCGCATACTGCGTTAATTTTACTACTTACCTATACAAAATGGTAAAATGGTAAAAGTTCACATAAAGAGCAAGAGCTCAGAAAATGCATTATACTAGCATCTATTAATCATCAATTTTTTTCAATTTAATAATCACGGAAACTGACTATCTGATTTCAAATGGGTCATTCATGGATATTTTGGTATCATTCATTGACATAGTTTAGTGCATAACCCCGTCAATATAAAATTAGCCGTGTCTGAAATTAGCCATTTCTGGGATTAGCCATTTCTGAGATAAGCCCATTAAACGCATTAATTCAGGCGGCCATAAATAGGTTTATTCTAGGCAAACGGCATCATAGACTTCGACATCGTCCTTAAAGGACAGGTCAGTGGCCAACGCCCGATTTAATTTAGAAAAAAAAGGTTTAAAATGTAATTGGCTAGTCAAAACATACACATAAGTAGGTAATACAAGTCGAGTGTAAGTTGTGGTCAAGCCCCCACTTAAGAGATAAGCCCGAAAAGCCGTTGAGTGCTCGTCTAATATTCTATTAAAACTTAAAAACACTCGTCCATACCTAAAAAGCCCAATTCGTTGTACTTTAAATAACGAATTTGAGAATACAAAGCGGTTTTTTACACAAGTGTTTAAATGTAACTAAAGCACATTTGAATTTTCGAATATAAAAGCAGTTTTTAGAAACTGCCATGTACCTATTAGTAAAAAAAATACCGGCATTCACTTCTTTCTTAATTACATCATCTTACACAATCCATCCGTCTCTTTGTCGGTCTTCTTCTTCCCTTATATCCATTTACTTTCATATTCATAACTCTTTAATAAACCAACTGGTTACCGCATTCCTGACATAATAAAAAGGTACCTATAGCACTCGGGGATATTTTATCGCCCTACAGACCAGTAACACCTCCTATATACGAACTTACAAACTTTACCTTTTTATAATGTGATACCTAAAGATTGAAAAACATCAAAGACCACAAACTCTCCAATAATAACCATAAACGGCAGACAAAACCGATATGTCAATTAATTGAAACTCGCAGAACACAAATCGAAAATCACCGAGCGTTCACTAATGAACCCATTGTAGCATATGAACTGAGCGGTTTTTACTGATGCAATTAACCCGAAATCTGGTCCGATGCGGTCAATTTAATCTATCCCCAATACGCTGATGGCACTTGAGGGTTACCTATGATTTTCGTCGCTTCATCGCTGCGAACGGGTTAAGTGCAGTCTGTAGACAATTTATCGTTCTATTATACGGTAAATGTTTGCATTAATTCATGGTTTTTGAAATTGTTTTAGCAACCTAGGCCATACCATCCTGGGTCAACTGGCTCTTTCCGCAGTGTGGGTACTAAAATATACTTATAGAAGCGTGTCTTGTTCTAAAGCCGTTCATCATCATCACGTCATCCAAAATATGTCCACTGTTGGACAAAGGCCTCCCCCAAGGATTTCCACGATGGTCGATCCTGCGCTACCCGCATTCAGCGGATTCCGGCGGCACTCACATGAAAGTCTGTCCACCTTGTGCCCCCCACACCTTGTGGTGTCCACCTTGTGGCCTGCCCATGTTGCGTTTTCCGATTAGTGGTCGTCACTCGAAAACCTTTCTGCCCCAGCAGCTGTCGGTTTTACGAGCGATGTGCCCCGCCCACTGCCACTTCAGTTTGGCAATTCTTCGGGCTATGTCGGTTACTTTGGTTCGCCTGCCAAAGCCGTTGACCGCTACCTATCAGTTGAGAGACTCACGACGAAAAAGATAAAACTATACGATAGAAAGAGAGACGTTTTTAGGATTTATTTGAGAGCGAGCCTTCTATACAGTAGTAGGTACTATTTCACGTTTTTAGCTATTTATTACTATTGTCTGTAAAAAAAAAACAAAATTGAAATTGCTATTTTATGGATTTACGGTAGGTGAAGGTAGCCACTAAAATAAATCTCAGTAGTTGATTGATAACATCCTCCTTTTTGAAGTCGGATAGAATGTAGTTTTTTTGTAAAACGATTTATCACTAGTTTTCCGCAATTTTACCCCACAAGGGGCACAACCCTTAAAATGTTGATCGAGGCGGGGGGCAGAAAGCTGGTTAAAGTATAAATACCATTGGTTATTCAACTAGAGATTTTAATCAGCTTAAAAATAACAAGCACTAAACTAGAACTTTTCAAAAGTTTGAAATAAATTTATCTGCCACAGTCACACGACTCAAATTCTTTACCATAAATTACTGCAATTTGTTGAACCTAAAGCATTATTGTATGCCTAATTTCTAGGGTTCCGTAAAGGGTAAAACGGAAACCTATTACTAAGACTCCGCTGTCTGTCAGCCTGTCACCAAGCTGTACCTCATGAACCGTGATAGTTAGACAGTTGAAATTTTCACAGACGATGTATTTCTGTTGTCACTATGACAACAAATGCTAAAAAACAGAATTAAAAATAATTTAAGTGGGCTCCAATACAACAGACATTATTTTTTTGCCATTTTTATAGATAATGGTACGGAACTCTTCTTGCGCGAGTCCGACTCGCATTTAGCCGGTTTTTAGTTTGATAATTTGGTGTTAGGTAAAGTCTTGCGTGTGTAGAGGTATTTAATTATCAATGACCTTGTGACCAATCAATTTGATCTGTGATTTATTGGCTAGCAATAAATTTGTTTGAGAGCTACTATTTTGTAGCCATACTTGGTAGCACCTGGCTGCGTTATACACGCCAATTTCAACTTTATTATACAGACATAAGTGTGTATAGTGAGGTCAAACCACTGAATTGTTAGTTTCTTTATCGTTGTCTTCAGTGAAACTTGGAAATATTTTTATGAAATTTAGTTATAGTTAAGGTTGATGGTTCGCAGTTTGGATTTTTAACGAATATTTCGTACGATTTAATTTATTACATAAATTTAAGCGCCTATGAGTCGTAATTTTGTGATTCTAATAAAATTTAACTTTGCATTCAAAATACTTTAGAACTGTACATTTACTACAAATGTATTTAATACAAATGTCTGTTAATTACTGATAAAGAACTAACGCATGCATTTAATGCAAACAATTCGAAATACGGCCTATCCACCTTAAATTGTAATACACTAGCTTTTCTCCCTATATACCCCATTAAATTAATTTTGAAAAAAAAAACAGGCACTGATAGCTCAGTGGTTCGAATTCTATAATGAACTCGAGCTTTTAATGAAGTAAAAAATCGTGAGGAAACTATAGCACGGTGTCAGATTACTTTGTAGTACCCACCTGGCTGGCTACGACCCTCAAGTTGAAGTCCTATCGCCAAGTAACTACCAGTGTGTTGATAACTGCACTTGAGAGAGCCAGTTTTCTAGGTGTGCTTACCATCTTCGGCCTCATTATCACTGACCACGGTGAGATTATGGTCAAACACAGAGTAAAAAAACCTGCAATGCCTTACTGATTGTAAGTATTAACTTACTTACAATTATATTAAAAAAAAAATATATATATATATATTTTTTATGTTCGAATACTCAGATCTCTTGTTTATATTACTAAATGATAAACATAAATGAGTTTTTTTTTAAAGCTTTACCGACATTCATATTCATCTTTAAGCTTAAAGGTTCAATATTCAATTTGAAACATTTATTTGATTTAATTTGATCTGTCACAAAACATTTCATAATAAATAGGTATGTACCAACGTTTGTTATTTTTTATTTGCTTGAAACATTTTTGGGTACGAAATTCTTTTGTTTGTATTAAATTTTGTAACAAGACATCATTAAATTTAATGTTTGTGTAAAATGTGAGTCTTTTCTTTTTATTTGAATAAATAATAGTGTGGTCGTCAACCTTCTAAAAAGGTTTGTACCACAGATTTAGAGTATGCTAGATACTGCAAATTGATCAAATATTATGAAACCGAGCGTACCTTTTACCTTTTTGAAGTTTTTACGATTTCAATAGCACAAATAAGCTATTTTTGTTTTCAATGACATGACTAGCCAAAGACGCAATAAAAATGAAGTCGCACATTATGTACTCTTATATTAGAAGCACAGCACTGACCTCAAAACAGTGTCAAATTAGAGTTTCTACCGACATAGTTTTTTTATTATACTTACTTTTTAGTGGTTTTGAAAGCGATTCTCTTTTTTGTAAAAAGTTATATTTTATTTTTTAATTTTTATACAATTTCCTTGGGATCTCATCATCAGATCTGAGACTTAGTGACAATGGGACCGCCTCAGGAGTATTCTAGTAGAAAACATTTTTTTTCGGTCGGTAAATCGGTCGACAATTGGCATAGAGTTATCGGTGAACATACATAAAAAATACATACAGTCGAACATAGAACCTCCTCCTTTTTTAAAGTCGGTTAAAAACTACGTATCACCCTATCGTAATTAAAATTAAGTACGCTAACTAACAGCTGCGTATTTTAAATTATAAAATATAAAATGTTGACATAGTGAAAGCCCATAACGTAGCCCATAACGCCATAACATTGTGTGATGTATGTAACTCGTGACTGTCGCACGATGCGTGTGTGCGTGTGTGCGTGGCGTGACCAACATTCCTTTGTTCTGCTTTATTATAATGTATACGGTTAATTGTCCTGGCAACTGACGCCGAGCCGCACGCGTTGATTTTTCAAGTATTTTTTTATTAATAAAAAATCAGTAGCGATTTAGTGAACTGTTAAATTTCAATGAAGTTAGTTTTTTACACGGTTTTTGTTACATCTAGATAATTTGTGTTTGTAATGTCTAAATAACGGTTTTTACATGAATATTACTGATGGTGATTTTTTCAACTGGGCGTCGTAGGCCAAATCCTAAAGTAGTTTGTAAAGACGAGCGAATAATGCTGAAAGGAGACTCGAGGCTAATTTTGATAAAAACTAAAACTGTATACTTGGATTTACAAAAAACAAATTTGCTTCGCGGGGAATGGATGTCGTTGGTTTGGAAACAAACACAGCCTGTATTATTGGTTCATCTCATAATGTCGCTTATAATTATCACTTTCTGGGAAGTATATCGATTACTGAGATAGGTACTCATACCAAAAAGCCTATTCTTAATTTCTGTTTCTGTCTTAATTAAGTCTGTTTCTTTGTTATAAGTAGCTAGTTACCGAATTATCTTAGTTCACCTAGCTAAATTTTCGTACTTTAGTTTACTCTACGTACTAAGCTCATTGTATGTTCAGTTAGATTATTAGCTAATATCAGTTAGATAATAAGCTAAGTTCAGTTAGATTATTAGCTAAGTTCAGTTAGATTATTAGCTAAGTTCAGTTAGATTGTTAGCTAAGTTCAGTTAGATTGTTAGCTATGTTCAGTCCGATTGTTAGCTAAGTTCAGTTAGATTGTTAGCTATGTTCAGTTAAATTGTTAGCTAAGTTCAGTTAGATTATTAGCTAAGTTCAGTTAGATTGTTAGCTAAGTTCAGTTAGATTGTTAGCTAAGTTCAGTTAGATTGTTAGCTATGTTCAGTCAGATTGTTAGCTAAGTTCAGTTAGATTGTTAGCTATGTTCAGTTAAATTGTTAGCTAAGTTCAGTTAGATTATTAGCTAAGTTCAGTTAGATTGTTAGCTAAGTTCAGTTAGATTGTTAGCTAAGTTCAGTTAGATTATTAGCTAAGTTCGGTTAGATTGTTAGCTAAGTTCAGTTAGATTGTTAGCTATGTTCAGTCAGATTGTTAGCTAAGTTCAGTTAGATTGTTAGCTATGTTCAGTTAAATTGTTAGCTAAGTTCAGTTAGTTAGCTATAGCTTGCGGCCAAATTTTACAACTGAGTAAGTACCTAATAAATGCCTAGAATATAATATATGAGCATACATAAAGCGAGACGTGAAGGACAATAAAATACCTACCCATCAAGCTGAGTATGACTCAGTTCCAGTCCACTGATTCCGAACAATATAAAAATCCAAATTACTCATACCGTTTTTTAACGTTTCATAGAGTTTAATGTCTTGTTAAATGTAGCTATACACGTAAATACAGGGTGATTTTAGTTGGGTATTGAAGACTCCAAAGGCAATTGAGTGTAAAAAAGATACTTTTCTAAAAATAAATCTGCGGTAGGTACTATGATATTTTCCA
Source organism: Tethea ocularis (assembly GCA_963555595.1). Classification (NCBI taxonomy): domain Eukaryota; kingdom Metazoa; phylum Arthropoda; class Insecta; order Lepidoptera; family Drepanidae; genus Tethea; species Tethea ocularis. The sequence goes on along the minus strand of OY741972.1, from coordinate 2,292,621 downwards.
TGGAACACGAGCTACACTTTCGCTGACTTCAAAACAGTGTCAGATTAGATAGTTAATTTATACTTTTTAGTAGTTTTGAAGGCGGTTCTCTTTTATGTAAAGTAATTTATTTTTTAATTTTTAGTTTGTGATTTTCCTGGGATCTCATGATCAGATCCTGATTTGTTGATAATGAGACCATCTCAGGAACATAGAACCTCCTCCTTTTTTGAAGTCAGTTAAAAATAGATGTGTGTTGTTTAATGGAAATAACACAAAAATATTTTTAAACAAATTTCAAGGTAACAATAAAATTTGTTCATCATTAAATTACCCCTAAGTACTAACTAAGTGCCTACTAGATTTACTGAAAGCTCTATTTCACTCTACTACGCTCTGAGCGCAACTAAGTTTTCACTTCGGTTTTACGCAAAATTTTGATACTAACTAACTATTACTTCATCTGTGGCTAAACTTCTAATTGCTATAACTCTGCAATAGTAAACCACAGGTTAGATTATTTTTTTATTTATATATTGTAAACATACATAAAAGTAAAGAAAAAATTAAAAACAGATACAAAGGCACAGATAGAAATAAGCCTTCTCATTTCTAAAAGAAATTTCTTCCAGCAACCTGCGACTGGAAAGTAAAGTGGCTTCCAAAATTTTGTAGCATTTTTATAATGATGCCCACTATCCGCAATATTTGGCTTATACCCAACCAACCCGACCAACCCAACCAAAATTACTCTACAATTAAATGATATACCTATATAGCAGAGAAAGTATTGATTATTTTGTGGTAATTATCATACTAATTCTTCATTCTTAAGAAAACTCTATCGTTTTGATAGTGAACCGAAACGATCACATCAAAAAGAGTAGTTTTAGTTCGCGGTCCAAAAAACTAAAGGTTCAATAGCCTGACTAAAATCACCCTATATAAGTAAGAACGTTTAATTTATCACCTTTATACTAGTACACAGCAATATCACCTTTGTTGATGTGCAATTAGGTTCCAATATACTACATCGTTCGCTCGTACCTTTAGTACCGTTAGAGCACATAATTGGTACCTGCAAAGCTATGACTATCAACAATGCCTAATCTACATATTATTATAATGCTATCAAGGTATTAAACTGTATGTAAAATCTGACTAAAATCGTCAAATTCCAACAGGTCTGTTTTGAGGGCGTTTAAGATGATGTTTTTTTAATCTTTGTCAACATTTTCAGGGATTATTGTACTCGCCATTATGAACAACTTTTACTGTGGGACCAACCCTGAAATAACGAAAATTTTAACTTTTCATACATTTTACCAAAAAAATTGATGTTTTGTATGAAAAGTTTGAATGTATAAAAACCTTTTTCTTATTTTTAAATTCGTTCATAAATATTTTTAAATACGACAAACCTAAAATAGTTTTACAAATAATGCCATCTATATCCATACTAATAACAAAGCTGAAGAAATTGTTTGTTTGAACGAGCTAATCTCTGGATCTACCAGACGGATTCGAAGAATTCTTTCTCTAATAGGAACCTACATTATCCCCGAAGGTACTACTTACTTATATACTTTTTATCCCCAAGTGAAACGGCAGGGAAAAGCTAGTCTTAAATAAAATAGCCATCCTGTACAACTAAACATGTTTCCAAAAACATTAATTCACTAATAACACTAAAAGAAATATTCTCTCAAACCATTACACTGAGTTTCGGCCTAAAATTTTAACATTCCCAAGTTTTACAGTCCTGCAAATAGCCTCGAAACATTTCCACAGGTTATATGTATCAATTCCCTAACCTAAGCGTTGCAGACTGTTGCCAAACTTGCGAGCATAACCATAAACTTTTATTGTCTCTCGTTATGTCCTATTTAATATCGCAGCTTGACCTCGAATCTTACTTTGAACGATATTTTTAAGGAAGTTTTATTCGATTATTTTTTTAACCATTTCAAATTTGGAAAATGGTTTTTCTTTTCATAACATTGACTTATATTATACCAATAGACAAGAACGTTCGTTCAACAATATGTCGTCTAATATAAAATAGAACTAAGGTGTACCCTTTATTTATTCGTAGGGTGTACCTACCGATTGCAGACAGCTTACTCGAACACAGTGCGTGTTTTGATCGCGAAATCTAGTGCGTAGAACATAATATCGATTTTTCATAACGTTTTGTTTTATTTTTTTATAGGTATATTTATTTTCCAGCACAACTTAAAACCCAAGAGCATGTCGCGGAGGGGGAATGGTCGGTATCTTGCGAGACATACCCCTGGCAAAGAACACCCTCGTAAAGAAAGCTAAGTACGAATGTACCATTGTCGTCCGTTAACATATATCATAATAGTACTATTAATAGTACCTATAAGTATGAGTAATACTACTCCTATTAATACAATTGGCAGCATCAAAATTGATCTCCAACAGGCAAACTTTAGATTATCAAACGAGGTAATATGGCCAGCATGAGCTGCTACCAATGGGAATGATTTAAATAATTTTATTTATTTACCAGTTCCCTGCATTTTCACTCGCGTTCCCAGTAAAAGTAGCCAAATAATTAAGCTAGTTACTAAAAGGTAGCTTCTTCAGTAACTACATAATAATAATTATTATTTCTTACTACAAAATACTGTACTTTTTCTGACTGCAAGCTTAAATGTCATTTAGAACATTTTATTATATTTTTCTGTATTTCATTCGACCGCTGGAGTTTTATGAATTGTCATCTAATTTCAATAATCACTTCAAAATAATATGATATTTTTTATAAAAAATATTTACGAATAACGGTCATTGTATTGAATTGAACAATAGATTTTCAATCAAAACGTTTTCTTGAGTGATTTATTTTGTATCATAAAAAATATATTTTTTTATTTTATCTTTGGTTAGTATTAAGAATTGATAAAACTGATAAATTAAAGGTACAATATTATTTGAGTTCATTTTTGTATTAGGATCGTGTTTGACTCTTATATCTCCATGTTATATATAGCCGAATGTGGTAACTATATAAGCAAAATTTAAGGTCCAAAATATATCAGACATCCTACTCACAAAATAATAATTTGTGAAGAATATTATAATCTAGTATTTACTTGGCAAAGATCTCGACTTTTTTCTCTCGGCAAACGTGACCTGTGATAATTGGCAGGCGCCAAACGAAACAAGGTTACCCGAAATTACGTTATGCCGAGTTTCAATATCGCATTACTTTACTTGGGGATTATTTTAGTTATGTTTTTTTTATTTCTTTGTGAATTCTCTCTATAAAAACATGGCACTAACATAAATATATTTTCTTTATTATTTCTTAACTTTTGTTTTGTTCGTGGCATATAATATAATCTCTACAGAATATTAAGTCATTAGACTCTTTATTATTCTGTTTTAGAATTGCTTTTAAACAGAAGCACCTACATAATGCCCCACTGGGGTACAGTTTACTGGTTTTAATTTTATGGGTATCACTTCTCGGTGCACAGGGAAGGTCTACTTCGAAAAAACAAAACACAAAAGTCATTTTGCAATAGAATTTTGTTGCGCATTTTAAATCAAAAACATTTTCTTTTTAGGGTTCTATAGACTCAAGTAATTGATGAGAGCAGAAAGGCATTTCGATAACTAAAAAACATAATATGAGTGTTCCGTAGGTACACAGAGATATAGAACGGAACCCTATTCTGTCCATCCGCCTGTCCCTCCGTTCAAATATCTTTAAGATGAAGTCGAGATATAGATTAGCCTAAAATGTTCACATAATATGATTTGAATTTTTAAATAATTTGTTGAACAAGGCGTTATAAAGGCACTAAATTTGGTTTTATTGTACAAAAACCTCTGTGCGAGTCCAACTAACTCCCCGAACGACATTAAATATCACACTGTACCTATAATTTTTTTTTCAAACTTTTACACTATTACATATCTCATCCACTAATACCTGCTTAGTTTGAAAAATTCATGGAACAGTATGGTGTAAGGCATGTCATGGTAATTACCTATGAATATTTATAAAGAAAGCCATGTCGGTTGTCAGCTGTAGGTATTATTTTAATTATTGATAGCGCTAATAACACTGCTATAAATAATACCCACACATTAGAACACGCGAGTGGACAGTTCACATGACATTTTAATTATGTTTTTTGTTCTTTTCATGCTTATACTTTTTCATATAGGTATACCTTCGGTAAGTTATAAAAATGTAGGGTGTATTAGGGAGAAGGTAGATAGAGCAATGTTATAAGAGGATTGTACAAGAACATAATAATCAAAACATCTAACATGAGATTGTAGTAATACATGTTTATACTGAGATATGGTTGCTGGACGGTCGGTGGTGAGGTAGCAGAGTCAAACAAGTTGTTGTTGTCAATAAAACTATATTATGAGCCAAACCAGAGAGCGCCCACTAATTAGGTATTAGTGGGCGCTCTCTGGTTTGGCTCATAATGGCATCATATTACATGCTATATATTAAACTTATTGCTATGTAAACAACATTCGTCAATGTAGCAGTGCGTAACATTATGTTGCAGTGAAACACTAAATATCGGCATTTACCAAATAATAATTTAAAAACATATCTACGTTTCCCCTCTTCACATGAAAATAAGCATACGAATTTTCAATCGACTACCTGAACCGGCTTAGGTGAATAAATACCCTTTTGAAACAGTTCGAAGCCTAACGTAAAAAGTTTTATCTCGATAAATCCAAACTCGTATTTCAAATAACGGGACAACTTAAATGTATACGAGCACTTACTGTACAGTGTGACTCATAAATATGTGAATAATATCGCATACATATTTATGTACTACATAATATATTACAAACGTACGTGTTTTAAAACCACGAAAAAAGTAGCGTAAAAGCTGACATCGTCATATAAAAGCATAAAGCTACATTCTTCTTCGTTTTTTTTACGTAAAATGCTTTTACGTTTTGAAAACAAAATCATTCAAAACTAGTAGATACACCTGAGCATAAAGGTCCTTCAATTTTGTATTTTTTTTACCGTAAAAGAACCAAATAACCAGGAAAAGAAAATCAGAATAATTTACCACGTTAAAGTGGAATTTCAGGTAAACTTAATATTTAAACATTGTCCTATTTCCACCAAGTCTATGACGACGGTAGTACCCCGGGAGTACCTATGTCAAATAGACAACAGAGAGTGCAAACTTGTAAAAGTTACGAGTTGTTTCGAATACTTAAGAGTACTTTTTGTTTGGGTATTTAAAAGTTGTCGGACAAAGAAAGAAACCCTGGTTACACTTCCAAATCAAGTATTTATTTGCAACTACAACTAAGTAGGTTCTCTACTATTGGTTTTTTTCCATTTTATGTAAAAAATGCAAGACTACCGCTCTAAAAAAGTCATCGCAAAATAATGTATTGTGATCATATTTTTTAGACAGTTTAGACTTAAGGATTCCATCAATCTATATCACACATTCATAGAAATACCCTGAAATCATTACAATGTTTTTTTTTTTTGGAAAAAAATACTTAAACATTTTTAAATTAAAAATCCACGTGTATTCGTAATTATAAATAATAACTTTTTTTTTCATATCAACTGTACAAACTTTTTTGTAAAAGTGTATCTAACAGAAAGTGTATTTGAAAGGAATAAACCATTTTATTTACGGCGATAAGTACCTACTGGCAGACAAAAACGAATTCCATATTATGAATAACAAATTGTTTTTTTTAACCTAGACATTATATCTTTAATTATAGTTTTTTGTTTTTTTTTTCTACATCGCGATACACGGATTACCAATAATTAGTTGTTACATTTTTGCTAATAAATAAATTGATTTATCATCACATCGCAATTCCCGCTCGGAATTATTCAGAATTTAAGTGTAAACTAACACTGTTAATTCCTCTTATGCGTTGAAACTTTCAAAATGTGACTGCAGTTTGACGTGGCGTGATAAGTTTTATGCAATGACATTTAAACGTACCTAATAACCACCTAGTTTCAACTTGAGTGATGTTGAATGCTAAGCAACAATTCGGCCCAGACATAAAAGTTGTTTAAACTAATCAAAATCAAAAACTTATTTATTCGGTTTAGGCCCTGGTAAGGCACTTATGAACGTCGATAGTTACAATCATTACAATAGACTCTACCACCGGTTTGGAATACACTTGAACTGAGAAGACTCCGGCAAGAAACTCAGCAATGCTTCATTTTTTATTGTGGATATTTCTTTTTTAAATTTATGTAATTAGGGTTCCTGTTCCAAATATACATAAAGTTTATACAATTGTCACTTGGCCAGGGGGCCGCAAGTGCAGAGAGAAGCTACTACAACCATGTATTCTTGTCTTCAACGTAAGGAGCAATATGTACTTACTTCCCATAGCACTACAGGTAAATTTCAAATACCCCTGTAATTAAACAAGTACATATTTATGAAAGGACATAGAGAAAAGATTTTCCCATTTCTGAATCCCTTGGTATTTAATCAAAAGAAATTAGCACAAGAAAATCATTATCAAAGACAAGCCCCTTAGAGACTTCCGTAAATACAGTCAAGGCTAATATAATTTGGTGCCAATTTATTTCTAATGACATCCGGGGTCTTCGTGGAATATTTTACACAATATTTTGTTAATTTCAACAACTTTGTCAGGATTTTAGGAAAAGCCTTAAAGGCTAGTATTGATGAGAGGCCTTGTACTAAACGATGGTGCTGGATTTCATTATTTTGTGTGATACATTTAATTTAGAAAATCAAAAGTTACGGGGAGTTAGCAGAATCAGTTATTGATAGATGAGCAAGCCATGCAAGCATATAAATTGGTGATAGTTATGTGGTAGTTACGTCGAATACAGTGGCTAAGACCGTGGCTTCGAGACCTACAATGAGCTTTAGTTTTTGGTGAAGAAAAACAGAATACGGTAGTAGGTGATACCACAAATTGAGTTTTCTTCATGCATTATGTGACACTCTCTCCATTGTCTTACTGAATCGACTCGTATTCTATACCAATTTAATTTGTTGAAAACTTAAATTTTGGCGTCAAAAATCCTCAATTTTGAATAAAAACGAATCTAACGACAATTATTCATCATAATCAGTTCAGCCGTATAATAGTGACGAGGGAACATAGAGGCGGACTTACATAATATAATCCTTCTTTTTTGGCTTTGCTGCAGTCGGGTATTTTAGATGTAGGTACTCAAATAAATCCAAGTCACAAAAATACTTAGACGATAAGCAGGACAAGTTCGTTAACATTAATATTGTAGGTACACGATAACATGGTCAGTCTGTATTATTTTTGTGAGTATGCCGTGATGTCTGGCTATTTAAATAAAACAAATCAAAACGTCCAACCGTCACGATTTTATCACAATATTTTTTTTTAAAACATGTCAAAACAAAAGCTAGAGTCGCAAAGAAATGAACTAGATTTTTATTTTTCATTATTCAGACAAGCAAATGAAATAAAGTTTTTGATAGACAAGACTTTCTTTTTAATAGCACTCTGAAGTTTTATTAAAATAAAAGTTATAAACTAACTAGTTGTAACCTTGAAAAAATTTTTTTTTTATTCGTACAGTGTCTGATAGTCCTCTCAATCTTAATCTAATGGCTATCATTTTCTTAGACAGCTGAAATATACAGACTACTGAGAACTAAAGATTAAATCTGAAAGTACAGGGATTCAAATGATCAATGGAGTCTCAGGGCCAAGTTTGATAAAAACTAAAATAGAAATTTTATAATTTAAATTATTGTTTTTTTTTATCAGGAATATTATTTTTGCCCGGAATAAAAAGTACCTTGTGTTCATGAATTAAACATGTAGTACCTATATGCCTAATTAGGCATCCAAACATGTTCAGCTGTCGTCTATATGTGATTGTGTTACCAACATCCAAGCATCTGACTAAACATCAACAATTTCACGTTAGTTAAATTATATGACAGTGCCACAAACTGTAGACTAACTGAAAATAGCCTCAGGGTCTCTGTCATATTATGTGAAATGGTGAGATTCGCACAACATAATTATGTCCAATGAACCAACATCACTGAAGCTTTGTAGCCATTTAGCGACATTTATGAAACATCGCAAAAGGATATTACGCTATATTTAAACTGTTAAATAACATGTACGCAAATGTTGAAGTTCAGACACCAATTAGAACGGGTCGGGTTATGTTGATTTTGTTTGTGGTAATGTTTATTTTTCTTTATAAACTAAGCCTCTGAGGTGTTGCCCATTTTAAGGTTTTCATCCTAAAGTAATGCTTTTGAGTTATACAAGGTTATTCGTAATTTACCTGCAGCTTTTTACTATGCAACCTTCGAAACCGTGAGATAAAATCTGTCAATTTATTTCTTCCTAAATTCTGATTGACCAAGGTTGACGTTTTTTTACGTTAAAATTAATTTAAATTAGTTCTATTTTATGAATACCTTATGATAAAATGGTATCTTCACTTTTGTTTGCGCTCCGTCTATCTTTTTTTCTTGGTCTGAGATTTGCATAGGTAGTACCTACAAGATAAAGTTGGATAATCTCATATATCAAAATGGAAGCCGAACAACGATAAAACTTGTAATTTAAGGCATAATATCGATTAACACCAAATACCTATACAAACAGCAATAACAATATGTGAATCTGAGGTTTGAGATGAGATGAAAATAAATCTAATGACACATTGCACTTCAAAATATTATGTCTAGTTGGTCTAATAACAAAGAAAATTGATACACAAAAAACTTAAATTCTGGGGCAGTCGAGTAAAAAATATCCTACGAACAATTCTCAAATCAACTTGGGATTCTGTCGTCGTCTTATAAAGTGTCATATTAACATGTCAAAAAGTTGTAACTCTAGTGAGTTTGAGACCCTAATTGAGTGGGGTCTATCGGTAGCCCGTCAGGAATATATATATAAAACTTTTATTTTTATTTTTCTATTAAAACTTTATCGAAACCTAGTAAATTTACCGAAAATGGAAAGTGTTTCGACAGAATTTCTTTTTGTTTGGGAGCAACTTTTTTTTTTGACGTGAAGTGATTTTATTTATTTGTAACATTAAGGGTGACCCACAAGCTATGTTTGCTTGGAATCATTTATTGCTGTCGTTTTTCATTAGATCTTTATAAACGTCGCTATTTGGATATAATGTTCAGCCATTCATATAAATGTCCACTTTTAATGATGTAAATGACTGTAATACATGCAAACAAATAGATTTCAAAGCGATTTTACTCACGATTAACTGAAATATCAATCGAGCTGAAATAAAAAATACCTACTACCTAACTACCTTATTTTTATTATCTTGATCTTGCTTTGCTTTGGACATTCAAATGGAAATTACGTGCTCAACTCTTTTAGAAAACGAATACTTTTCTTCATTCCGTTTTATGCGTTGTATTCGTTTTTAAGTGTAATGTACCGTATTTAGGTGTTTTTAATATATTATAAATTTTTGCATGAACATGTCTGTTTGTCCTAAGTCTGGGTGTAATTAATCATTACATAGTATACAACAAAGTCACTCCCGCTGTCTGTACGTTTAGATCTTTTAAACTACGCAACGGATTTTAATGCAATTTGTAGCAAAAGATAGAGGAAGGTTTATGTTATGTTATAATACGTTCATTTTATAGTACAGAAAAGGCGTGCGAAGCCGGGATGGATCGCTAGTTATCTATATAAGTATACATTAAACAAAAATGTAAGTACTAGAAGAAACTAAATATTTTTTGGCATCAAATAAGCATATTTTTTTAAAGGACTAAAGTTGGTAGCGTCTGATGGCTGCAACAACCTAGTTACCGAACAAATCGGTAAGCGCAGAGGGCTCTCAGCCGGGTAATATTTAGGTAACAACGCCTGAGGGCACCCCCGAATGGGGTACGAACCTCGGCTCAGGGCGTCACCGGGGTAAGGGGAGGACTTTGTACGAGTTGTGAAGAATGTCCCAGGATATTTATTTATTTACTGTCGACCAAAACTATAAACTTATTCCCAGACACGTCGCTATAAAAACAACTCTATACATTTTTAATAGTATGACTCGTCAGATAAATAATTCATAGAACTGAAGGTACTACTAAGTAATTATAATGTAATTTATTCTACTACGACTGAATTTCTTTATAGTGTTATGTTATGTTGTATTTAATCGAAAATTACGGCTTATTCTGGCAACGATTTTATTAGTTAAGTACTATCTTCCGCTTCCGCCCTCAGTTTCACTTACATACCTTCCTACATGTCTTGAAATTGAACGTATACATTAATATATTACATATTATATATTACTAGCTGTTCCCCGCGGTTTCACTCGCGTTCCCGGGATAAAAAGTAAGCTATAACCTTCAGGGATAATGTGGCTTCCCATTAGTGAAAGAATTTTGCGAATCGGACCAGTAACTCCGAAGATTAGTGCGTTCAAACAAACGAACTCTACAGCTTTATTATTAGTATAGATATAGATTATACTACGTTTACATTTATATAAGTAAAATCGTACCAAAGGTTTTCAGTAAATCTGAACTACTATAATAATTTAAAAATGTTATATATAGTAAACTTAGATATATATTTTTTAATTTTTTTTTTTCTGGGACATTCTTCACACACGGTTTTCATTTTCAAAATGTTTTCGGTCACTATAAAAAACTACAATAGGTATAGCAACTTTTTTTGGCATTCACATATTATTTATTTAATCACTTGAAATGACAAAATAACTCTAAAATTCAATTTTTCATTCAATCATTTATGGTTATGATGGAATATAGAAACAGAAAATATATACAGGCATGAACTCTGATTACATTACACTATTTTTTCAGGCGGTCCTGGTAAAAATCATTCCACCATAATACCCTGTAATTAACACAAAGACAGGGCATGGTAATTAGTGTAACGAGCTGTCAACGACCTGTATAAATCGACAACTGAAAGCAAGAACCATAATTTCATACTAATTAAATAGTTAGTACAAAAAAATTTGAGTGACGAAAGCGGTTTTATTTGCGTTCCAGGGATAAACAGTACGCCTTAGCACTTGGATTTAATGTAGGTCCGTATTAGTGAAATAGATTGCGAATCCGAATAGATCCGAATAAGTACAGATTTCTATTTTTTTTTATACTACTAAGGTAGCAAGCATACGGCCCATCTGATGGTAAGTGGTTACCGTCGCCTATCGCCATTTGCAATACCAGAGATATTGCTAATGTGTTGCTGACCTGTTACAATACCGAGAAGGCAAACCTGGCTCTCAAGTGCAATTGCCGGAACACACCAGTAGGTGCTTGGCAACTTGAGGGTGGTAGCCAGCCAGGCGGGTACTACAAAGTACCCTACCACCGTGCTATGGTTTCCTCACGATTTTTTATTTAGATAAATAAAAATTAAGTTTTGTTCGTTGGTGACTTTAAATTGACTCCACTCTATTGAGTCCGCTCGTGACCACGATCAATGCAACTTGGTCGAAACGTCGAGGTAGTCAAAATTATATTGTGATAATATTCTACGCGCGAATAAGCCCGATATATTACTATAAACATAAAATTGACTGGACTGATTTGGCATTTGATAACATTTTTAGGGAAAGGAAATTCTTAAAAATTAACCTGAAAATTGGAACACTACTCTGGAAAAACGGAAAGTGCACTGCAATAATTTGACGACGATAATCGAACTATCGTGTATCGTTTTTCGAAGTATTGTAAGGCCCTCTATTCTGCCATTGGCTCGTAACACTCTCGGCTATGTAAGTTTGTAACAAACAAACGTAAATAGAGATTTGGGTTCTAGTGATAACATAGTGGTTACCACTAACAGATAAGCAGGAATTTATGCTTGTGTGTCGTAAGCTATCAATTCAGTTTTGCCATTTTTTAACGCTTGTTTTTCTCGCTGAAAGTACTGTAATAAGAAGCCTTTGCTTTATAATGATGGAATATTGATTATATACTCAGACTAACTATTATTTTTCTTCAAGAAAATTTTATTATAACTTTAATGTCATGATATTATTATCAAACTATGTGTCACAAGGTTATTATTTATCATCACTACTTATTTAATTCCTCAATAATATACCTATACATTAGTTAGTTATTTTTATTGCGTCATCTGATATCGAAGCAAAATAATATCTACATACGAGTTTAAGTAAACTAAATTTTGTTACGTAAAATATAATTGGAAACTTTTCAATTACTCTCCAAGATTCAGCAAGAAAAGTCACACGATTAAAACGAAACAAAACTACGCTTAATAATTCAACCGACCACAACAAATCATTTCAGACACTTACTTAGTTCTACTAAACAATCAATCTAAAATAAACAATTAATAAAATATTCAACATACAATTACCCGTAATAACACGTTAACTGAACATCACTGAACACTCACGTACCGTCGGCCACACATGCACTCACCGCGAAGGTAGCGGACTGACTGAGCTTCGCTTGCTTGAGTTTTCCTGACGTTCGAGTCGAAGAAAGTTGGGGGTCGAAAGTTACAGATTATTAGTTACTGGATGTGGTTTGGACGCGCTTTAAAATATCTTTCGTAACGGAAATTTCAGTTATACATTTCTCTCAGTGAGTAGAAAGTTGTTTGTGTAAATTTCGTGAATTGCTTCATGTAAATTTCAATGAAAATGGAAAGCTATCGCCGACTAAGTTAAGTGTATGTTTATATAAATAATACTAGCTTTTAGCTAGGGATGAATTATTATTATGTATCTATGCTTTTCAGCCCGATCCGTCTAGAGGTGTAGGCTTTGCGTTGCTATATATCAGTCAGTCAGAAATTTGGAAGGAATTTTATATACGTATACCGAGAACTATTTTTTAATATTCAGATATGAGAAGAGAGCCAAATCCCTTCTAGGCTTTGTGTAATTACTACTATCGCCACATCACTGACCACGATAAGATTGTGGTAAAACAATCTATACATTGTACAAAAAAAACAATTAAAATAGTATTTATTTTTAAACAATATTTACAATTATTTTCAGAAAACTTAAATAAATAAAAACTAAACCAAAAATAACCTACTTCAAAATTTGGCAAGGTACCCATGACACCTGCGGCGTTGCCTTGCTGAATGATCAAACTTACCCTTTGTTTAGTTTAGTTTTTACTTACTAGGACTTAAATAATTGTAAATATTATTTAAAAATAAATTACTAATGGAGGTACCATAAACATATAATTACGATAGCTTTCCATTTTTGCAACAGATTTTTCAGTGAATAGCTCTCGAAGGATAGCCTTCTACGCGTCCACTTCACTCATATACCTACTCCACTGTAACTTTTTTAAAGTGGGCAGTATATTTTATTAAAGTTTCACTGCGGTAGGTAATTGGATCGCTGGATTCTAGAATGCCATATTGATGAATAAAATTTAAATGTTATATTCCTAAACAGATTAAGTCTTCCAAAGTTTTATGTGATAACATCCTTCCTCCACACCTTCGGGCATATCATCACTATGCTCAAACCCGTAACAAATGTTAAGAGACCATTTAGATTCCAGTGTGTGAGGACTCCCCGCCGATAGCGAGAGGTGCGTGGTAAAAAAAAAATAAGAATGATGGTAAAGAAGGAATGTCCACTCCTAAACCAAGGCTCCCGCTATTTACAATGAACAGCCTATAGTCACTTGCATAACAAGAGTTGAAGTAATATTTTGTCACAACCTTTTAGTCAGGGCTAATATACCCTTCCTTCATTATCCCTTTGTAACTTTAAGAGCTCACATTCTTTACGAAAATAAAATCATCATTACTGTAACATAATGCAGTTTTGCTGTTCAAAATAAAATGACGTCATTCACGAAAATAAGTTCGTCAATTCACAGTAGGTACAGCTTTGTGAGCCAAAGCTTTGTATCTCAGTTGTAATCACATGTCCATTTTGCGACGGTAACTGAGCAACGCTTGCCATTGCTCCTTTGAATTATTTTGGATATTTAAATTATGGACTAAAATGTGCAGCTGCTGCAATACGACTACAACTTTGTGCTTGGCTTTTGTTTTTCTATTTCGTACGTACTCTATGTACATATTATGCAAAGGTTTTATGATTAAGAGGAGGCTCTCCGAGAATGACTCCGTCCCTTACTAAACTGAAGCAAGACAAGATGCGCAATTTTAGTAAAAAAAATGGTTTTATATTATTTAAAAAAAACGGAGCCTTTTTTTAAATTGTAAGAAAACTATTCCCATTCTATGAGATTTCAGAATGTATGTTAATATTTTTATGTTATTTGGTTGGCCCAAATAAGAGAAAATTTCTTTCTTAGTTTTAAAAAGTGGCATATTCGCGATTGTTTTCTGACTTTACTAATTAAAAATCCAACTTTTTTAAAAACTAATATCTTCACAAATATTTAATACAAATCTCTTGCAACAAATAATGCCGAGATAAACTTAATTTAGAATCATCATTTCTCGGATATTGTTGCCTTAACTAGCTTTTCCCTACGGATCCTTTATTTTACCCCCTTAGGTATGGACTCCATTTTGAATTTTCATTTCGTGAAGCCTTTCAGCTAGATCCGCCCAGTAGTTTGAGCTGTGCGTAGATAGTGCATTCAGTTTCCTTTTATATATTTAAATTGATAACTGGCTTTCACCCCGCGGCTTTACCCACGTTCCTGAGGGATTATATCTTCCCGGGATAGAATATATTTTTATATGTCTTCAGGTTTCTTTGTTTACGTAAATATATTTTAAAGTCAAGACTTTTTTATTAGAATTTAGTCTAGGTATGGCATTAATTAGTAAATATCTGACTATTTTAGTCCCGTTGATCTAGAATCATAAAATTGAGCCAGAAGTAATGTTTTACAGCCAAATAAAGGAAAAAAAATATTTTTAGTTATATTTTACAAAAATGTGCGCATTAAGTTTTTATGGAACACTCCAGGCGCCGGTCTTACTCGCACTTTTCCAGTTAAATGACAACATAGTCTATTTTGCTTACACAAAATTAAAAAAAAATCAAGCTGAAAGCTACCACATAATTACTAATAGGTACTTAAACACCAAAATTGGAACACTTCAAAAACACGATCTCAAAAACAGCATATTCAAATACCTACACTGTTATAAAAACACACAAATGATCACTTACCCCGAAGACCTCAAAAAACATTCGCCCACTTACGAAGATTCCCCAAAAAAATGGCAATAGAGCACGTATGAGCAATATGCGGTGATGGTAGTCCTAACAAAATAGACACTGCCTCACGTTCCAGCCCCAGCTGGCTAGATTACATTGACCCCGAAATTGTTGGTGTTGATTGATTAGAAACTGTCCTCTATGTGTTTTTGTGTTTGTTATGTGTTTTTGTTTCTCTAACAATGTATCCCACGTAGTTTTCTCCTGATTCTGTGACAGTTTATGAAAAAAGGGTCAGCCGTATTTACATTGTATCCTTCATTATAAACTAGCTGTCGTTGCCGACATTGCCCGGGTAAATTTCATGTCGCCATTAGAGTGGTCAGATGCTCATGCAAAAATGATTTCCAATTTTCCAAAAATTTAATGTTGTTTTATACAAACCTGTCATGACAATATGCAATGAAAGTGTCAAAAATAAATGATCAAACACTAACCACTGTTTAAAATGTCTTAAAACACGTGGAAACATCAAATATTTTGCTTTTTTATGATTTTTAATGACTAGTAGAACCGCTAAGAGTAGATCATTTGATGTTGTGAAACTATGACGCCATCGTACTCTACGACTTATTTGGTAAAAAGTCTTAAGTAACATTCCCTCGAGTGAAGTAATATATTTGAAGAAGTATTTGCAAGCACAAGATGAAAGTTTCTTAATGAAAATTACTCCATTACCCGCTATTGCTAGTATAATAATTTAATATCTTTGTCTGAACACGTGTCTAAAAGCATAATTTAATATGTTTTATGGAAAACTAGCTCCCGCCTAGGGGCTGATTAGGCTCTTGGACGAAATTATTAATGAAATACGGGTAATTTCAAAATTACTAAAAAAGGTGATGACAATATTCTATAAAAAATATCTTAGTTGGTAAATCGGCATGATTTTATAAGGTTTCCCTTTTTTTAAAGTTCAATCCCCAAGGAGAAAAAGAGGGTGGTAAAGTTTTGATTTTACTCACAGTTACTTGCAATTCACCATTTTTTCAAAATCAATGCCACAGGTTTGTTTGGGTCCCAATAAACATTAAAATTCTGAAACGTGTGTTAAAATTCTTCCAAAATTCCACCTCTAAAGTTTTGCATTATTTTTTTATAATGCTGAAATTTGTTTGGTAAACATAGAAGTAAGTATGCCAAGTAAGCCAACTCCACAAAAGGGACGCAAATTCGAATTAAATTAAAAAAAAAAAATTAAAGTAAGCGTAGAAATAGCCTACGCGAGCGAAGCCGCGGACGAAAAGCTATAGTTAATACTATTAGTGAGATGAGACTTAAAACATTAAAACATATTCCAATAAAAACTATATTCATAGCATTTTAATAATACTATTTGATCTTTGTTATTCTGCATCAAACGAGAGACGACGTTTAGTTTTTTTTTTTTGAGATTCAAGCGCGCTCTTCTACATTCTACCGACAATCTACTTTGAGATTGCCATTCACGGAAATACAATAAATAAAAGGAACTTATGAAAAAAAATATTACATTTATTATTTTCTGAAGAAAAGATACATTTCAAATATAATAAAGAAGATTTATTTGACATATTTTGAAAAGGTTTTTTGAGTACAAATTGCTGTTTGAGTGTTTGAGTTCAAAAAACATCTTAAACTCGAAACATTTAACTTAATCAGGAAAAAAACCTTATATAACACCATAAATAGCTAAAAGATATATTTTGCTTGCTGTCTTTGTTTTTACTGTCAATGAAAGCCCATAAAAACTGTTTCCAAGTTGGTAAAAATGCATTCAACACCTAGTAAAGCTAAATGTCAACCTCACCTGAATGAGGTAATGATAACCAGCGCAGTCAGTAAGGTAATGGCTGTAAACTATTTAACGATGCCTTAAATATCACGAGATACATGTAGAAATGACATCATATCAAATGAATATATTTCTTTCCATACATTCCTATCCCGAGCTGACCTTCTCCATACCTTTGGTAAATCATCCTCCAATTTCTTTATTTATTGTCCTCTTTGTCTTTTTTCGAATTTAATTTTACTTGCCATTAAATTATAGACTCTTAGTTATCAATGCTAGCCCTATAATTTCACATGCATATTCGAAATAAAAAAAATAGTTTATGTCACTCTTTGGCCGATCTTTATGCAATAAATTGCGTCAATCGACTCGTTGTAAAGAAGAACAAACTAACAAACACATACGTTTTTATTACAATTATTAAGAAATGGTATTGAAATGGGCCTTCACAAGCAGGACCAATTGAGAACCTCTTCTTCTATATTATATTTAAAACTTGGCTCTATCGTAATTGGTCAAAATGTATAAAAACCCTGTATAAAAATTAACATTTTCACGAATATGGATTTGCTAATTTCAAAATAGAACCCACGACACTTATTTCAATAGTTACGAATAGATCGTGTGACATTAATTGACACAACATGGCATTGACGTTGGATATTCTCGCTCTGTACAAGTAGGCTTTTAGTGTTACTTATAGACTTTAAATAGAACCTGTGGGTTATATCCAAATGGCATTAGTCGTATCTAATATATTTTATATTGCACAAAGTTACTCAACGTAGATGATACTAACTTTCCGCCCATAGGGGCTGTATTTTCAAAAATCCTTTGTTAATGGATGCCTACTTCATAATAACTATCTATACCTATGTCAGTCACTCAATGAAACTATTGAAGCATAGTTTAATGCTAGCCTATTTTGGTGTTATTTTATATATATATTTTATTGAATACACATCCAAGATAGGTTTTGCAAATATTTCACCGTATTGTACTACTATATTGTTAGTGAAAATAAATTCGATATGTCGTGCAATGAATAGCAAGCCTTAAGCCATCTTAGTTCCGTTTCGAAATAATGAAGGCGCACCAGACAAACTATTTCCTTATAAATAGAGAGACAGATATTGTTGGTGGAAAATATGTATTTTCTGCTACATCTACGTCTTCTCTAAGGTTCTTTAGAAATGAAGATACAGCTACCGTTTAATTGCGTATTATAAAAAATCTGGAATAATGTGTTTATTGTATCCTAGCGCCCCTCCCCAGCTTCGCACGAGTGTATACAAAACTTTGAATTTATCGGCTTTTCTGTACTATAATAGGTATGTATTATACATATAAACATTCCTATGGAATCACTATTTATTGCTGAAAACTGCATTAAAATCTGCTGAGTGCTATAATCCGGAGACTGCATTAAAAGCGAAAATTCGCCTCGCAAGTTTTCGAATCCGTTTCCGATGTCGAATTCGAGTGTTTTAAAATAGCTGGACTGTATGAAATTCGATTTTACCTATTTTAAATTAATAAGGTTATAGGTATTATTCAAAAAGATAATGTGAGATTAAAGATATTTCAACTGTGAGATACTAACACCAAGATGTACAAATGAATAATTTCCAGAAACATATGCCATGAATATCTATATTTATATTACTTATATCTATATTACTTTAATACATTATATTTTATATTGGTGCCGATTCTGTTGTTTACGAACTTAACTAATATTGGACAAGTCACCTCTCTTTCATTTTAACCTTATTGAAAAAAGATAGAACATTTTTAATGCTGTCAGTTTAATCCATGCCGTCGTAATGTACGGGTAAATAGTCGTGACCAATAAAAATCGCGCTTAAATTCACGTTGAAATATGTGATCGTACTATCTGACAGGACTAAAATATCTTGCATCCCTTTCTTATATTTACTATTAGAAAGAGATATAGTGAGATTAAATTTATTTAGTTTGTAAACAACAGAATCGGCACCATTATCAACTTATTACCGCCTATCCACGTTATAAAAACCCCTTCTAAATAGTAAAGAATACTTGTTTAGTAGGATTTGTATGGGAGTCCAGGGTTCCAGTTATAGTGGTGATGTGTAAAAGCCAGATTTTCTTTTTCGGGGAGACTGTAGATTGGGTATGAAAGACCCGGAACCAGATTTGACACTCTCCCGATAGCGTAACATTACACCCTTTTATCTTGTTTTAAGGTCCATGAATATGGAGTAGGCTTTTTTATAACACAGTAATACAATTCAATTCAACTCACAAAATAAATTTATGACATAATTTACAGATTTTCAAAAAATAACGATATTGAAGCGCGAGTGATATCTCTGGTGTACCAAGCGTTCATAGGCTACGGTAACAACTTACCATCAGGCGGGCCGTATACTAGTATAAAAATATGTATATAAAAAACAAATGGTAATAATCAGAATTCGGTATTTTCTAGTGTGAGAAGATGCTGCTTGAGGGGTTGAAAGCGTCTATATTCTATGCAGGCGTCCTTGTAATATAAAAAAAGCATAGATTAAAGATAGATCGAATCAGAAATCATGAGATCCGCAGGCGAACCAAAATAACCTGAAGAATTGCCAAACTGAAGTAGCAGTGGGCTGGGCCCATCGCTCGTAGAACCGATGGCCGTTGGAACTGGTTCTCGAGTGGTGACCACGAACCGGAAGACACAGTGTGGGTAGGCCCCCCACAAGGTGGACCGATGATCTTGTGAGGGTCGCGCGAAACCGCTGGATGCGGCTTTTGTCCTGCTTTTGTTTGGACGTCTTTCGGCTAACATGGTGATGATGGATAGATTAAAGGCTTGAAAATGAAAAGTACACCAATATATAAAACAATTTATTCAATACATTCTTTAATAAACACCCAGCTTCTCACTGCATTTACTTACATTCGTACATTGTTTGTGCAAAGCTCTTTGTGTCGCATAATCTCGTAGAACGAGTTCCGTTGCCCATTGTCCGTCTGTCTACTATGAACGCAATCACGGTTTATCTTTCCGGCTGAGTAACACCAGGACAATACCTACTTGAAATAAGAACAGTCAGAAGTATTACTGAATTATAGTCTACTTTATTAATTTCAATATACTCAACGGTTGCACTTGCTTTAAAACGAATTTTAACTTTGTTATTGTAACAAAAGAAGCTAAAATCAAGCCTCTCGATTTTTAGCCACCTGAGCACCCAAAATGCACCTTATTTTGAATCATACATAAAGTGATAGAGATAAATATAGAGGATAAAGTGTATAAGATATCTCTTTGTACGGCATTCGATTATGATCAGGTGAAAGTAAATAAAAGCTTGTAAAAATTAAAACAGTCTAGTGAAGTAAGACTAGATAGCCAGAACCTAAAATAAAAATGACATAATGAACTCTGTTTGATGCCAAATATATCGTAAGCTTTACGTCTATTTTAAACATTTTTTTATGGGATACTGTAAAGCCTTTTCCACACTAACGACTCAGTAAAGGTCGTTGAAAAATCGGCAGGTGCATGTGATAGCAGTACCATCGCTATTCGCTTTATTTATTGGAACCTTCCGACGATGGGGGTGAAAAAAGACAGGCTGACATGGGGGCTTTTTAAGCCCCAATTATCTTTTTATGCGCTGAATCCGCTGGATTTGGCTTATGAATTTAGAATTATGCTGTACCGGAAATAGGGTCAGTTTTTGGACTGATTAGGGTTTACGTGATAATTGACAAGTTTTTTATGTCGCATGAAAAATATTATTGTAAAAAAAACAATGAGATGTCAGAAACGAAGTGTACATACCTTATTAGAGGTACGAGCGTTGCTTCGCCGCGTTCTTTAGGTACATTTTTCTGTCCCCATCCCGAAGGTACTTCATAAAATTTCAATTATTATAATTGTAATGTATGTAAGACAATTAAATCACAAAAGAAAAACTGCTTCAGTATACATACACACAAGGCAAGTTTAGAATAACAAAAAAAATGTTTTTAGTCACCTTTCCAAAACGCCCCTCTGAAAAATAAAAAATTTAACAACAGGGAAGCTTTTGTAATCATGATTGACAAGCGTAAATATTTTTCACTTTTAAATCGGGCCATTTGGTGAAAGCTGGATTACTTTATTTTTTAAACATTTTGTAATTTGACAGAACTAAATTCTTTTATACCTTTCTTGTTTTTTTGTTAGAAAAAGATATACCTAGTGAGATTAAAGTCGCTGTTCACCGACAAGAAAACGGTCCAATAAACTATAATACTACCTACTCCCTAAAATAGAACCTACTAATCGTATTCATGAATACAGGTATTGCTACAAACATAAATGTACATTCAATTAAATAACTTAAGCTTTTAACTCCTTTATATTAAAGCTTAGTATCGTGTATCAAAATAATTTTCGATTACATATTCAACGTAATTTCAATTACATGGGAATGCCAAATTGACAGAATAATTATCCTGATCTGTAGACGTCTCTCCGAAAATGGGTTGGTTTAGATAATATAGGATTATTTGAATTTACCTAATAACATAAGAAGGGATTATATTTTATTGAGCTTACTTCATTTAGGAGCTCAGGGAATTTTGCTTTACCAATTAATCTGCTTTTACTTAAACCTTCTAAATTATTTTCATCAAATTAAAAGTAAATTAAAAACTGATTGAGTTAAATAAAAAAATCGTTGTCCAGAAGGCAACGTACTCAGAACCTATCGGTGTGTTCCGGTAATTACACTTGAGAGCCAGTTGCCTTCTTGGCATTGTAACAGGTCGTCAACACAGCAAATACCTCTGGTATTAGAAATGGCGATAGGCGACGGTACCCACTTACCATCAGATGGACCGTCTGCTTACTTGTCAACCTTCTGACGTGAAAAAAATGCTAGCGAAATGTAGCATTCCGAAGTATATGCCGGCATTCTGGTCACGAATCCTTCCTTAAAGATTCTGCCTTAAAGGGGTCAAAAATGTGGTCTGTGTCTATATTACCATTATTTGGTCCGCTTGATATGGCAGCACCACTCTCAGCACTTGCATCTCTCGGCCCCACTTGAATTAGCTCACATGGAACGATTTCACTTTTAATTCGCCCAATCGAATAGTAGAACCGACGGCCGCTGGGGCAGAAAGGTTCTCGAGTGGCGACTACGAACCGGAAGACGCAGCGTGGGCAGGCCCCCCACAAGGTGGACCGACGATCTTGTTAGGGTCGCGGGAAACCGCTGGATGCGGGTAGCGCAAGACCGGCCATCGTGGAGATCCTTGGGGGGGGCCTTTGTCCAGCAGTGGACGTTTTTCGGCTGATATGATGATGAATCGAATAGGCCCCTTGTTGACGGCACATATACATCCCTGTAACCTGTTACACAAAGAAACAAACATATATAGCGCAATAAGAAGAGACACTCAGTTTCAATTCTGTTGTTTATAAACTAAACTTATAATCTATATATATTTATTTCTAACAAAAATACATAAAAAGAATTTAGTTCCGTCAATTTAGTGTTATTGCTTATTTCAACGTGAATTTAGTCGCCATCTTTATTGATCACGAATATTTCCTCATAAATAACAATAAACTAATTTGACAGCTTTAAATATTTTCTATTCTTTTCAATAATGTTTTTAATAACGTGACGTGAGTATATTTATACCAACTAGTCGTTAGAGAGAGATAGAGCTATCTATTTACCGTCTGTATCTAAACCTATCTATACTAATAATAAAGCTGAAAAGTTTGTTTGAACGCGCGGGGTTACTGGTCTGATTTGAGAAATTCATTCACTAATAGGAAGCTACAAAGATCCACAAAGGTTAAAAGTTACTTTTTATCCCGAGAATGTGGGTGAAACTGCGGGAAACAGCTGGTTGATATATACATTAAAACAATTAATAAAACGAGTACTACATAAATACACAAGTATAAATAACATTTAAGATTCTATTAGCAGTTAGCATGCCACAAGGTTGAAATCTCGGAGAATGGAAGTATCCTAGAGCTCCCAAGATAAGCTGTATTTAATGAAGATTTATCCTGTATAATGCACCAAGGATTTAATACAATGAATATTCTACCATACCGTATCTTTTGCAAATAAATTGATGGTGCATTTTAATTTGCAGATTTTGAAATCTCTCTTATTTTATTCTTGGCTAAAGGAAGTTTAATTTATTTATGAAGAAGAGGCAATGGTACATTTAGAAATATCATTTAATTCCTACTGCAAAACACAACTTATTTTTCATAAATAACTTCAAAACTATACATGTTATGTGTACCAAATTTCAACTCAATCGGTCCAGTTGTTTCGAAGCAAATTGGCAGTGACAGACGAATGGACAGACTGACAGACACACGAGTGAACCTACAAGGGTTCCGTTTTTCCTTTTAAGTACCTACCTCACTACGGAACCCAAAAACCTACGGATAAATAGTAACTAGGCAAAAGTAACTGAATGGTAAGCACCATACTAACTACCTTTAGAACATTAAGTAAACTTACTCTCCGTACCTATAATACATTACAGAAGCTAATACGCTAACTTATCTAAACTTAATTCAAACTTGAGCAATCTAACTAAGTTAAATCTTAGGCTGGGCCTAAACGACGCACGTTTTGCGGCGTACAAAACGTACGTGGGTTACACAAAACGTCGGCGATGTGGTACCGATACAAAAAAAAATCTAGCATGTGACATCAGATTTTAGTTCATGAAACATTTTGTCCGTCTAATGATAACCGGTTATAACTTATAGTTGTTTGAAACATCAAAAATATCACGCTCACGATGCTTACCCGGCATTAATTCTTCTTTCGCGGTTTTGGTCCTTAGAAACCGCATTTTGATTCCAATGGCTAAGTAGGTAGGTATAAAACATTATAAATTATATGTTCAACTTTTATATAGGTACGAATTATCTGCCAGATGTAAGTTTTGTTTAGGTTTGGCCTTAGCTTCTAAACCAAGATATATCCTATTATATACCTATATCATTCTCAAACCGAGAAGAAAAGAAAGATGAAGCGCCGCGACAACCAAAGCAAAGCTATTTTTATCTGTGTAAGCATTCAATAATACAGTTTCCGGAATTACATTACTTTGTGAAAGACTGGTGTCTGTACAAGAAGACATATTACAGACTAGCTTCCGCCCGCGGTTTTACTCGCTTTCCTGGAATAAAAAGTAGCCTATGGGGATAATGTAGCTTCCTATTAGTGAAATATTTTTTTAAATTAGCGCGTTCAAACAAAAAATCTCCTCAGCTTTATTATTAGTAAAGACTAGTTTCCGCTCCTCGGTTTTACCCGCTTTCCCGGGATAAGAAGTAGTCTTTGTTACTCTCCAGTTCACATACCTATCTCTATGCCAAAAATTATCTCGATCCGGTGCTTCGTTACTACGTAAAAGAAGTACAAACACACTTTCACATCTTACTTATCTGTATCTATATTTATACGTTTATATTAATAAAGCTGAATAGTTTTAAACTCGCAAATCTCCGGAGTTACTGGTCCTATTCGAAAAATTATTTCCCTAATAGAAAGCTACATTATTCCCGGGAATGTGGGTGAAGCCGCGGGCGAAAGCTAGTAATATTTTAAGTGACAGTTTATGAAGATGGATGTTTGTAACTCTTTCACGTAAAAACGACTGATGAAACTTGGCACATAGATATCACCTGTAATAACATAAAGGCAAACAAAATATAGAAGATACCTCGGGTGATACCGCGGGATGGAAGCTAGTTTATTATATTATAGCAAGGATTACTGCTCCGACCATGAGTCTCTCAGAGCAATATACGTTGTATGATCATTGTGTTAAGGTATAAAACATAATAATAAGGTATATTATGTCTTGTGCATAAAGATATTTGATGGATGCGTGGTTCCGCACACAACCTTCGCTGAAAGTAAAAATATATACAAAGAATATTTCGTAGGAAAAATAATAGCGGAAGTAACTTTCTGGAACAACTTTATATTGTATCTTACTTTTTATGTCGGTAAAGCCGGTGGAAATATATAAAAACAAAAAAAATATGGCAGATATTGTAGGTTTTGCAATTTCTATATTTGGAAATTTCAGCTTCCGGAATGCACTATGTACGAGCAAACATAAAAACATGAAGAGGTAGGTACATTTATATTTAGGTATGTTTTTATTTAAACCACTATGTAGATAATTTTGATGCTGTAAAATTATGACGTCATATCTCACTATTTCTTACAAAGTTTCATATAGGTAACTATCACAAAATACACTCGAGAGAAATGAATCAGGGTCACTTAAAGAAACCTTTAAATCTCGGAAACTAAGAATGCTAGCTATATGTAGGTGGTATTTTTAATTCTATTTATAATCATAATGCAAATTAAACAGTACACTTACAGAAAATGACGTACATAATGTATGTACCTATACCTTTGCTACAGATAAAATAGTATGCGAGCTCAAACAATGTTCAATCAATCATCGAAAAAAAGTAATATTTTTGGTTTTCTATCCAATTTCATTTTGAAATATCGTATTTTTTCTCATCTGATAACACGATCATAATGCATGTTATGGATTCCCATATCGACGACAGCGAAGTGAAGACTACTAAAACCATTAATCATGCGCTCTCGATTATCGAAAATACGTAATTTTGAATAGAAAAAAAAGAAAAGTGGACTCTTCCAAATGCCAATTTAAGCACAACCTAAGTAGGTACATTTGTGATTTTCAAAGTGGGGGGCGGACCCCACTAGGGAGGCGTGAAGACATGCAAAGTGGGGCGTAGGCGGCGCGGGCGCCGCGAGCACTCCCTTGTTTTATTTTACATTGGGCAAAGCATTCGTTTATGATTTAAAAACATATCATTTCAGTTTTCGCGTCAATGGGGAGCGTAGGTATTAACTTTTCAGGTAGTTGGAAGGCGTGTTAAAAATCTTTGGGAACCGTTGACTTAACCGTTAATCCTATTCTACTAATATTAAAAAATGCGAATTTTTTTGGAAGTGTATGTAGGAAGTTTGTAACCTACTCTTTCACGTAAATACTGCTGAACTGAACGGATTTGTATGAAACTTGGCACATAGATAGATCATAGTCTGGAATAACGGAATAACTTTTTATCCCGGGAAATCATCATATCCCTTGGGGAATGCGGGTAAAACCGCGGGGCGGAAGCTAGTTTATAATAATAAAACTCTAGGAATTCAAGTTATTATAATTTATTTATTTATTTTACTTTGATATTTACGGCCACAGGCCACTTACAACTAATCAAAGACACAACTTTCATGCACATCTCTCACAGTACGCCAGACACACCGACAAAATGTTCATCCATTCATCCGCAAACAACTCACAATCTGGACTGGCATCCAAGAGAGCGATTAGCGCGGAGAGCGTACGCGGGATAGGTGAATTAGCACACGCGACGGCATGCGACGGTGCGATTCGATTCAAATGCTACTCTTATTGTTATTTTTATGTAGATAAAACCATTAGATCCTCGAGACTAACTGTTTATATCTCTAAGTTTAACACAAAATCATTACAATCTTAGTACATCTATAATAATAATTTAATTATTTTAAAACATCACCAAAAATTACTAACATTCAAAACTCTTTAGCCCACCACCATTTCGCATCATGCAAATAACGTAATATAGTGGCATTAAAACATTACCCGATACAGCCATTTGATGGCGTGAAATGCTACTGAGGGCGTACTCATTTGATTTATACAACACATTTGTCAGTGTTGATGTAGATATAACATAATGTATGCACGTGGCATTATTTTTATTTCTGATGGCATAGAAAAATTGTATAGTGCTTTATAGCCTAGTGGATACAGGCCTCGTAATGAAGGGGTCAAGTTACGAAAAATGATTTCGAATTTTTCTCTTGTATTACACTATTACCCTTTTTCTACCATTATGAAGTGCTTTGATCTTTTCGAAACACAAAGTTTTATATTACGTATCTTACGCCTTGATTTCTTGATATCATGAAGGATTTTATGCTCTTCTGGACTTTACACTATACCTACATATATAAATGGGCGTATTTATAGCCTCCGAAACTTAATTTGTTTATTGCTCCAAGGAAGCGCAGGTTTGATATTAATTTCAATGCGTTCCTGAGAAAAAGAGTACACACAGATAGACACACAAACGGTCTACGAAGTGATCCAATAAGGGTTGCACCAAAAAAAAAATCAATAGACATCGATATAATTAATTAAACATAACCAAAAAAACTCACTTTAAAACATAAAACTACACCTTATCTCGTTAATAAATCGGTAAAAACTGAAGCGCTTGCCAGAACCATTGAATCCTCAAAGCTATGAGTCACTCCCAAAACCCACAGCCCTAACATAAGTGTCGTGTCAACAGTACATTAGGACCAGAAACAGGCAGTTACCAACGTTTTACACGCAGCAATATTCAATATGAAATGCTTAGAGATTATTTCATCAATAGATTCGTGCTAGAAGAGCCAGGAAATATTAGTTTTGACAAACCCTACAGTTTCACCCGCAATTTTACCCCCTACGGAGTTGAATTTTTAATAATCTGACCACCTATTATTATTATTATAACATGTTATTGTATTTTTAAATAATTAATAAACACGACCCTCCCATGACCATGAGTAGCACGGTTACAAAGAGAGAGAGAGAGATAGAGAGAGAGTATTAATTTTTAATTTGTGATTATTGATAGACAATAGACATATACAATTGGTTTAATTAACTATTTAGTTTTTAACTATTTTAGGCGTTGGAATTCGTTATTCTTGTAATTTTACTTTTTAAGTTTATCTATGGGCGTCTTTCCTGTAGAAACAAAAAAAAGCTGAGTGAAGCTCGTTCGCCCAGGTACTTAGTATTTTATGTAGCGCTTTCAGCTCAAACTTTACATCTTCAATTGTAACATTATTAACGTAACTTAAAAAAAGAACTCGACACGAGGCGGGAAATCGCCGTATAAAAAAGATGCCGATTCACTAATGCAGAATTGTACCGGTAATTGGCTGTTGGTAAAATTTACCGGTTTTAATTGCTGAAAGGACTATTATTCCGGAATTGGAAACGGAAATTAGACTCTTTCCGGATTGTAGGCACTTTTTAGATTTTTTTGTGGGGTTGACGCAGTGATTTATAGAACGATAAAAGCTGTTTTAATATTATTATCAATGTACCTAAGTGAAAATAAACTGTTTACTATTTTTTTTTAAATAACACTTAATTGTACTCAGTGTAATGTTTAAAATTTTGTTTAAGGAGATTTAATAGGACTTTGTAATTGGCAAAATTTACAGAAAAAAAATAGTAAAATTTTTATTCGCCTATTGGTCATTTAATAGCAAAATTGCACAGACAATTTGCTATTAAATGATCAAAATAAAGTCGGTTTTATTATATTTATACAGAACCTTACTTGTACGACTAAAACTCAAACTCATTCATTCAGTTTAAGTTCTGATAAGCCTCTTATGAACGTCTTAGCAAGCTTAATGTGGAACGCCCTCCAGCAGGATGGACTGACGACCTGAAAAAGGTAGCTGGACTGCGCTGAATTCGGGTAGCAAAAAATAGAAAAGAGTGGCGCGCTCTGGGAGAGGCCTATATCCAGCAGCGCACGCAAAATGGCTGATGATAATGATGATTTATAAATGACACAAGTTACGATTGACTCTACCACCGGTTCAGAACACACAGACACCGTCGAGACAGTCAACAAGGCTTCTTTATTTTGTGGATATTTCTTAACCAGTTATACGCTTGTAACCAGTTATTGTAATATGAGGCCTAAAGGCCTAAACTCATCTAGTAACGCAAACTTGTGACATAGGAACGTTATAACGTGAGAGAACACATGACAGTACCTATTTTAAAAATTCCAACCTTAGTGGAGGCAACTAACGACTTTGAAGGGTAGTTAGGAAATTAGTTTTAATTAGAAATGCTAACGTAATTGGTATATTTTGCAAATAGAGATGTAAAAATATAATAGCAAAGGTAAGGTAGCTTAACGTAATAAAGCGAAACAAATTGGAATTTTATGGTCTTTTATGTTTCTATTCTACCTCATTAGGAGCTATCAAACCCACACAATAAAATAATCCAGACAAATGCTTCAATAAAAATAAGTAGACAGATAAGGATATTTTTCTTTTTAGATACGTTGTATACAAGTAGAGCCTTTGACTGACTAATTGATAAATATAACAAACAATTTGTACCATTTTAATACTAACATTTTGTGGAAATACAAAAAAAAAATGAGTAGGTAGGTATATACATCTGTGGTAGGTATATTTCTGGAAAATTTTATTCATTGATTTCTATATCGCGATCGATTCATCGGTTTAGGGGTGAAAAGATAAGAGTCAGAGAGACAAAGTTACTTTCGCATCCATAATATTACCTATTTGGGATTACAGAAAATCCGAAAAAGTTTAAAAATATTAAAAGATTAGAAGTCTATCAAGAGGTATTTTATAAGTATCAAACTATACCTTTATTAGGTACCTCCAAAAATTCGGGAAATAAAACCAACAAAAGCCCTATCTAATATTTTCCAAACAAACATCATAAGATAGGAGTTCCCAAAAAAATCCGCAGAAGCTTTGAAAGGGTCATTTCTTAAGGGTTTATGCACACGGTTGGCCATAACAACACTAAACAAAGTGGGCATGGTTTGATATTCGACACTATTTCCCTTGAGATTTTCGCCGCAAAAAGTCTACGTAAATATTAGCCGCGTTACTTTGGCTTCTACGTTCAAAATGGAATAACATTTACCAACTGGTCTATTATGTAACATTGTTGCAATCGGCATTTATGTTTTTAGCTACAATTGCGGATTGAAACGCTTTTTCAATAAAATTACTACTATAAAAACATAAGATTCTAAATATAAAAAGTACACTATCTAAAATATTTCAGGGAAATAGACGTAAGTTAATTCGATGAGCAATATACTAGATAGTTAAAACCGAATCCATCATATACAACAATCGAATATCAAAGACAAACTTAACAGATAAGTTCTTTCAAAACCTGTTAAATTCTAATTTCAAATTATGCTACCATCATTGTAAAAAAAATAACAGCCAGCCACCGCTTATTCAATTAATGAGTACCTCACGGAAAATGATACCTATTATTGACATTATGTTTAAAAAACAGACGCACTTATTTTTTTTTTGTTTTTCTATTTTTATTTGATTTCATTTAATTTTATTAATTTCATTTAATTTGATTTAATTCTATACTACTCTGACATACTATAACACTTTACTGTGTTCCGAGTGTCAGCCAGCACTACCAATTTAAAGAAGAAGAAGAAGAAAGAAAAGAAGAAATTTGCACGCCACACATGGCAAATACAGTGATTCGCATAATTATAACATACCACCTTCTGTACCTGTACTGCAAATAAATATTTTGACTTTGACTTTTGACTATTATCTGGCCATTGAAAAACCAGCCCTTAGATAAACAAAAAAATATTGTTTCGAAATTCAAAAGAGATTCCTTACAATAGATCTTAAAAAGAAAACAGAAAAGTTTGTTACCATCTGACAACATTTCGTATCGAAAATTAAATATTTATCTACCTTTTCCTCTTGCCCAAGAGTTTTGGAACAAAACTTTTCACTTAAGTAAAATAAATGTTTTGTAGACATTCAAATCAAGGATCAATAAACATTTATTTGTAAATAACAATTCTATAAGTACAATATTTAGTTTCACTACCAAAACTTTTATATTAATATTTTATGTACATTCCATCATTTTTGTGTGTAGGTAAGTACTGCCTTAGCAAAGGTCGTGGGTGGGTGAGCTTTCGTTTAAAAAGTACATTGTGAGGATACCATAGTACGGTGGTAGGGTACCTACTGACTTGTATCCGTTTGATTGGCTACCATCATTTGTTGCTAAGCACCTAGCGGTGTAATGTGCCGGAATACACCTCCAGGTGCTTGTTGGCAGATTTTATATTGAAGGTAACAAAGCTAACCAGGTTGGTATACTAATACCCATCTGGTTAGCTTGTTTTAAACATTGTGCTCGGTAATGATTACTTAGACCGGTTTTACTACTTTCTGATATCATGACTGAGACAATCCTATACCTATCTGAAATAATCGTAAATATCTATGTCAGTTTGTAGATTTTTCGATAAATATATGTGTAGCGACACAAGTGCGTAAGATTCGGCAACGGAAAGTTCCGCTCGACACGCTCGCAGTGTTTTTAAGTCACCTTACTTAATCCAAGCTTAATCTCTACTAATATTATGAATGCAATTGTAGTTATGTCTGTTTGTTATCCGTTAATTCAAAAACCGCTGAACCGATCGCAACGAAATTTGGCATGCATATAGGTATGCTAAACTTTCATTGTTAGTTTCATTTATTTCATATGCAGCTGAAACCACGTGGGATAGCCATTTATCCATTTCATCCCATTGCAGTATTTTAAGACGAAAAACGTGTAAAAAGCAAGGTCAAATATCTGTAAATCACTTAATTACTCATAAAAAAGGCCCGTGCCCTAAAATTTTAACATAATAAGATTAAACCGAGTAAATCTGGACACAATGAATAGATAAACATTGGGACCACGCATAAATTAAAAGATTATCGCTCGCAATTAGCCGGAGCGCCGGATTACTTTAATGGCATACAAATTGCTATAAAAAGGTTTTATGCTTTTTAGCTAGAGTTGTGGCACTTCATACATTTAATAAAAAATATGATATTTGTTTATAACGATAGGGTATTTGACTCATACATAAATTCTGGTAGATTATATTACATGTCAAAACGATAGAGTATATTGCTTGCTTTCGGTTTCACCCATGATCCCTATTTTTTGGCTGACTCAAAAAAAGAGGAGGTTCTCAATTTAGAAGTTGAATTTTACAGCCTTTTATGGTGATGCAGATAGCTCAGTGATGAATGCCGAGACGACGTGGTCGAAGTCGCGGATTGGAATCCTACAATCAGTTTGAGCTTTCTGTGAAGTAAAACCTCGTGAGGAAACCATAGCATAGTGGTAGGGTACTTTTTAGAAGGTACTCAATTCAAATCAAATCAAAGTTAAGTTTTTTTGTAAAAAATAATTTTTAGTTTGCGAACAAAACATTATTATCCTGTTTTAATGATGTGGCTAAACGTAGACATTAATTATGTCCCCACAAAATGAACCGTTACTGTAAGTCCTAATTAAATCTTCAAAGAGGTATAAAAAAAAATATGTTTCATAAAGTTCCATAATGTTTCATTTAATCTTTTTTTACATATAATTTACCTACGTACCTATATCCTAAAATACAGTTTACACAGAAAATTACTAGCTGTCCCGCGCGGTTTCTCCCGCGTTTCTGGGATAAAAATAGGCTCGGGGATAATGTAGCTTATTAATAGTAAAATAATTTTTTGAAAACGATTCATCCAGAAATTAGCGCGTTCATACAAACAAACTCTTCAGTTTTATTATTAGTATAGATTGTTTTGTCAATTAGTCGGGGTATGTGCTTAAATATAGTTATAACTTAGCTATAGTTAGCTCCTTGGCAAAGCATTCAATGAACGCCAGAAATCTCGGTCTTGGGCCGATCTTAGACAGTTCACTCGTGCTCTTTTCTCATTATCTCATGTTTGTTTTGGTCTATCTTATTTTCTTGAGCCAATTAATTAAGCCATTTACGTACCTTATTTGTCCATAGTTTTTTCAACTATTTCGTAAAATTATTTCAATAACCATTAGGTATAAATGAGATACAAGGCTGTTAATTTACAAAAACTATTTTAATTTCTAAAACAGTATTTGTATTTTATAGGAGGAATAGCTTTTCAACAAAGGTGTAGGTATCTAGCGATTTAAAAATGATCTTTAAGGCGCGGTTATATCGTAAAATTACTTCCCCATACATTGATGGTGCAATCAAGCTAGTAAAACGGTATAAAAACGAATTAAAAAATATTTACCATTCATTAAAAATTAATCCGTCAATGTATTTGGTTAACAATTTGAAATCTTTTGCTATATTATTTTTTTAATTTCAAATTAAATAGACAATAAAGAGAGCTTTTAAAAGTTAATCAAGTGGCAGGTATGTTTAAGGTTTTTATGTATCTAATTTTTTTACGTATATCCAAATATATTCTGAGTGCCGTCAAAAGCTGCAGAAAAGTCTTGAGAATGTCATACATATAGGTATATTTTTTTCATTTTAAATAAATAACTATTGATGATACTGGACATCATGGATGATAATGGACTTCATAAGGTCTCCATAATAGTCTTAAGTTTGAAATGAGGGTGATGCTTAGGCATTTCAAACTCTTAGAACATTGTTAGGTAAGTAAAGTAGTTTGCATATACACTTTATTAGTACTATAAAGCAGGGCTGCACGTATTTATAAGTCCATAAACAAAACACTATCGTGGACAATTACACAGCCCGTGTACGAACACAAATTGTGTTATGTTATTCAAATAAGGGTACTTTATGTAGCCGCGTCGTGGTAAAATAGAAGTGTCACAGCCGTTTAACTCACTATGTTACCGTATTTTTTTACCGAAGCGTGTTACGGCTATGAATATGTATGTGTGTGGTGTTTACCGCGAGCGAGAGGATGGTTCCGTCACAGTATATTGCTTACATTGCATTGGCAGTGCGTCAATTTGACTCTGATTTCTAAATATATTTAAACATGGAATAAGGTAAAATAAGGAATACCAACAAAAAAATCTAATTAGTCCGTCAGTTAGATTATCAAAAATTTTTGGATACGTATTTTTTATTTTGATCCGAAAACAAAAAATAACGAAGATACAGTGCGTTAAAATTTTCCGGTCTGCAAAAAGTGTACTAAAAAGTAGTTGTACAATGACGTCACAAGCCCCAATCCTGCGCTTTGACGGGACTTATCTTTGTAATTTCTTATTGATTTGATAAAATAAAAAATACGTATCCAATATTTTTTGATAATCTAACTGACGGACAAATTAGATTTTTTTGTTGGTATTCCTCATTGTGGTTTTACAAATAGACTTTTTATTAAGCTAATTAATTGTAAAACTGCGACAATTCATCTGAAAATAATAATTGACTTTTTTATAAAATGGTCCAAGACTAATGTGTATTAATGGTCATTACCTACTATTTAGTTAGTACCCACTTATAATAACTAAAATTAAAAAAAAAATTTAACCCCCGACACACTAGAAAACAGGCGATGATTTTCAAATGTTTTGTTATTCCAGGATTTGATCTATGTGCCAAGTTTCATCCAATCCGTTCAGTAGATTTTACGTGAAAGTAACAAACATTCATCCATACATCCAAACTCACATACTTTCGCATTAGTAAGATTTATTTCAGTTATAAAATATTCTTTACACTTGAAAAGTAGAAATAGGTACGTAAGTTATCTTCCAATAGAATATCCTACTCTAACTCAATATATAAATTATCAGAATAGATAAGTGCAAAAAAAATCACTTCAATATTTAATCGACTGTTACATTTTTACTATGGTTTAGATCTCTTTTTTATCCAACTGTGCATGGTAATGAAGGTAATGTTTTGACTTTAACATCGCGGACTGCGAAAAAAAAGAAATAAAATCGATTTTAATTACTATAGCTACTATTTGATTGAAGCTAAAATAAATAAAAAGTCTACTATTTTTTTTATTCCACAAAACACAACATAAAGAGCTAAAATGTTTTAAATACCAATTTTTTTTATTCAATCCAATATTTTTTTTTATTTTGACGGGCCAGTTAAGATACCCACAGCAGGACGTGGTTTCGATTCCCATTCGTCCAGTCTGGGTGTAATTATCTATTAATATATTTACAAAAAAAAAGTAGTATAATATAGTATATCAGTTATCTGGTTTCCATAGTACAAGCTCTGCTTAGTTTGGGATCAGATAGCCGTGTGTAAAGAAAGTTAAGTATATTATTATTTATTTACGTATTTCCATAAGGGTTGAAGCTAAAATTATATAACAATAGTTTTTTTATACATGTAACCATTTTTTAGGCTTTTAGTTTTATGGTAACGTAAGTAAAGTATAGGAATGTTGCTCCAATGAAATAAATAATTAAACTCATGATCTTGGATAGCTCTCCTAAGGCTAATTGTTATATTTGCAGAGGGTTGCCTTATCTCCTGGGAGCTGTAGCCATTGAATTTATGGATATTGCTGTATTTGTAGTAAAAATATTTTGGAAACAAAATCAAAATGAAACAACTGAATTGCTTGAGATATAAAAACTAAATTGTATTTCTGTACGTTTAGGTTCATTTTGAGATAGAATTAGGCTAAAGCGTGTTCTGAATTGTAACACACCAATATAAATTGTTACAAATAACACCTACTAAATGCCTATTCAATAGATATTCTCACAAAAATCCTTCGTCTGGCTGATTCTTTAGCCGTGTATTATGGACTTAAAGCTTACCCAAGAGTGAAACCGTTTTTATCAACCAATTGCAACAAGAAAGTCCATAAAGCGAGCCGTCAGTAAATATTTTACTATCATTTCTGTGGGTAAATGTACAGTTGTAAACACTGAGTTATAAACACTGAGTTATAATACTACGAATAGAGAAGACGCCACTTATAACCACTATGTTCCGTTCAAGTGCAGCCATCCGGCCGCACTTCACGGTTGCTTAAAATCACGGCGCTTACGCGACTTTGGTCGCGAAAAAACTACACCTTAAAAGCGGTCTAGTTAAACTGTCTGGTTAGACGCTGTTGTTTAAGCGCTGCAGCGAATATTAACAAAATGAAGCATGACCTTTGTTTAGGATAGCTTTCTATACATAGTAATATACCTCAGTGGTTGTAAATTAATTAATTGCACTCACGCCCCCTCACCTACCGTAACGTTTTCATTTAATGTTTTTGCCCGGTGCAATAAGGCCTAGAATATACGTGTAGCCTTTAATGTTTCATTGACACGAATTGTTTAGATTGTTTTGTATTGTTGAAGGAAGGTTTCTTGGTTGCTTTTGGACCTGTTTTTGTAGGTAGCTAGTTAAAAAGCTCGGTAGATAGTCTAATACTCTCCTACTGTTGTATAATATGTGAATATTAGTAGCAATATTCACAATAAATTAATTTTAAGGCGATGAGCTCAGTGGTAGTGACGTCGGATGCCGAGACGAAGGTCCCGGGTTCGAATCCTACAATGAGCGAGCTTTCGGTGAAGGAAAACATCGTGAGGAAACCATAGCACGGTGGTATGGTACTTTGTAGTACCCGCCTGGCTGGCTACCACCCTCAAGTTGAAAATTTGTCGCCAAGCACCTACCGGTGTGTTCCGGCAATTGCACTTGAGAGCCAGATTGCTCGGCATTGTAACAGGTCAGCAACACATTAGTAATACCTCTGGTATTGCAAATGGCGATAGGCGACGGCAACCAATTAACCAATTACCATCAGGTGGGCCGTATGCTTGCTTGCTACCTTAGTAGTATAAAAATAAAAAAGTACTTACAAACTACATATAAAAAAAATCTTCAGGTGGCCGCTATTCTGCGAAAGTTTGTGAGGATGTATGGATCTTAGTTACTCTTTCACGAGAAAAACTACCTACATAACGGATTTGGATGAAACATGACACATAGATAGATAGAATAACATATAGGCTACTTTTTATGCCGGGAAAACTTTAAATCCATCAGGAACGTGGGTGGAAGCTAGTAATCTATTTAATCATAATACAAGTAAAACCTATATAATAAGTCCTAAACCGGCCATCGTGGAGATCCTTGGGGGAGGCCTTTGTCCAGCAGTGGACGTCTTTCGGCTGGTATGATAAGTAAAACCTATGCAGTAGATTATCAGTTATGTGGTTGACACATCATAATAAAAGCTTCTATTGTAGATAACCGTGAAAAAACGTCCCAGGATTTTCTGTGTTTAGAAATTTTAGGCACGCTAGATTAAACAATAACCTAAAATTAATAAAACATCTTTTCACGTTACTTACAAATTTAATAAACGTTCTAATTTAATAAAATTTAGTTAATGAATGAATTCAAAAGGAATTAAATTAAAAACACAGAAAACTTTAACACAGTATCTAATAGGTACATCACTCAGGAACTCAGAAAATACAAGTTCGCGAGAACAAAGGCAGGTAATGAGATCTCGGTTAAGTTATCCACGTGAGCCAAGGTTAACAATGAAAACTTCCTCTGTGATGCTTCTCGGATTAACACTGTTTTAAAACTTAAACCTTGTTACGTTTACAAATTTTGTTAGTGCAAAAGTTAGGGCAACGATATTTCTTTTAGCTAGACGTAAATGAGAATTTTGTTCTGTCTCCGTGTTACTTTATTTGTCACTGTGTGTTTAATAAGTGATGATGTGACCAAAGGTGATGTGAACACAAAGTATAGAAAGGTTGACTTTCAACAAGAGATATTAAGTTAAAATACCTGAATATCCTGGGACATTCTTCACACGGCTATCTGATCCCAAACTAAGCAGAGCTTGTATTGAAAATCAGATAACTGATAAACTAAATAATATTTTTTTATTGTAAAATACTTAAATAGATAATTACACCCAAGTTCAGGACAAACAGCACATTCCTGCACACAAATGTTTGTCCTGGACGGGAATCAAACCCACCTTCGGCGTGGTGTACGCTAACTGGGCCGTCAAATATAATATAGTTTTTTTTTAAATCCCAGTGTCATAGACGACCCCCAAACCGTTTTCATTGATTCTTTTTACCATAAGATTATTGAAATAAAAATCTGCATTCCCGTTTCCAGTCATAAATCTTTCAAATACCTACGTAGGTACCTAATCATAATTTGTATCGACAAAACCATAGTAGGTAAATGGAATAGGATTTTCTCTCCGAAATAACCTTACATAAAAGAGTCGATTTCCTCGCGAAATTATTCGAAATCCTTGGAGGATAAATCACAGATTTGTCGGTCAAAGAGGTCTATGAGACGAAAAAGTGTGAAAAGCATAATAAGAGCCTGTATTTTTTTCTCTCACTCCTTTTCTAAAGGTTCGTCTCCAACCGGAAAATTAAGCCGCATTTACTTTTGTTCGTTTTATCGGAGTATAGCCTTTTCTTTCATTTATTTCTCTGTACTATTTCTATACAAAGATTAAAGTATAAGTGTGCTGTACCAAGGCGCAAGGGGATAATAGTGCCGAATAAGATGTTAGAAATTGAATATAATTATGTATAACTAGCTGACCCGGCAGACGTTGTCTCGCCCTGAGAACAAATAAAGAACTAGGACCTAACTACCTATACCTACCTACCCCTATCTACCCTACCTACCCCTATTTACCCCTACCTACCTACAACAACCTATTTACCTAACTATTTTCCAAGTAACTTTTTTTTTCTCTAGGTACTAATTTTGCGGAGAGTCTAACACAAATTTCCATCCCCTATTTTAGGGGCTGGGGGATGATTTCCAAAAAAAAATAAGGCATGTATTTTTCGTTGGTAAGAAAGAGTCTGTGTACCGATTTTTAGCTTCCTACCTTGAAAACTGCGAAAAGTTTGTGAGTATGGATGTTTGTTACTCTTTCACGCAAAAACTACTGAACGGATTTGGATGAAATTTGGAACACAGATAGTTTATAACATAGATTAAATAGGATACTTTTTATCCTGGGAAAACATTAGATCACTCGGGAACGCGGGCGAAACCGCGGGGCGGAATCTAGTACCTACATATATAAAATACCTAATAATCATAAGTCAACTTGTCTGAAGTCAGTAAGGCATAATATACCTAATTCTGTGATATTCGGGACATTGCTTAGAGTCAGATAGCTGATATAGGTAATAGGGTAGTTAATTACGCCCAGACTCTGGACAAACAGACATTTCCATCCACAAAAATATTTAACTGGGTAGGAATCAAAATAGGTACTACTGTAGACTACCTATAAATCGTAAAAAAATTAAAGACTGACTGATGAAGTAGGTACACACGGCCACATATCAAGCTACACACGGAGGCACCTTATGCGGTTGTAATAGGAGCTATTTTGCAACAAAAATGTGTAGCTTGATCTGTGGCCGTGTGTACAAGTATTAAATTACACTTAAATATTAGACGTTAAAAAAATGACTGCAAATCAGCACTTAATAAGCAATACGTAAATAACAAGCCTTATTACATATTCCGTAATCTGCAGCTGTCGACTTGCTATCGGAAAGTATACCGATTAACATTCGCCCGAATTAATTCACTTCCGAAAATCC
Source organism: Tethea ocularis (assembly GCA_963555595.1). Classification (NCBI taxonomy): domain Eukaryota; kingdom Metazoa; phylum Arthropoda; class Insecta; order Lepidoptera; family Drepanidae; genus Tethea; species Tethea ocularis. The sequence goes on along the minus strand of OY741972.1, from coordinate 2,253,304 downwards.
CCCAAGTATTTTCGGATGAAAATTTAAATTTACCAGCGGCAACTCAAACGAGCGCTCGGAAAACCTCGTGCTACTCCGTTCGTATTCGATTGTCAAAGACTTACCGTTAAGCTGTAAGCTTCTTACATGAATAAGAAGATTTCGAACTGGATCCCCCTTTGCGAGCCCGAACTTTTATATAGTCTTAAAAAAATATCGAGGTTTTTTTTGCGTTTTCTATGTGTAGGTTCACGTTCATGGCGCAAAAAGAAACAAGCAACGCAGCACCAGAAGGCCTACTCCGAAAAATGATACACGATTGTTTGATCATCGTTGTCAAATTATTAACCAATAAAATTGCAGCAAACTGGCGACACGTACATTTTGTGCAATTCCATTGGTTAATAATTTGATAACGATGATCGAACTATCGTGTATCATTTTTCGGAGTAGGCCCCCGTAGTGACCACGACTGCTCTGTCAAGAGTAAGCGATTATGAAGAAGAGATGTAGGTCTCGGGAACGATTCGATTAATCGAGATATCATGAGAGTATAAAAACAGTTATTTTAATAAAAATTCACAACAAACTAATATCTACTAAACTAATATTATAAATGCGAAACTTTCGCGAAAAATCTACAGAACAGATTTGCATGAAACTTGGCACATAGATAGATCATACCCCGGAATAACATATAGGCTACTTTTTAATCCCTCGGGAACGCGAGTGAAACCGCGGGGCAGAAGTTAGATTACAAACAAAAATACAAATGTTTTCTCTTTATAATATTAGTGAAGGCTATTGTGACAAAACAGCCGAGTGAAAGGGACAAACAAGGCGAATGGTGCATAACGACAAAAAATATACCTTAAGTTATTACCGAGAAGACCACATAACTATAACACTTTCAAAGCACATAATTCAACACAGAATCAACAAGTACGCCCTTTGTACTCCCAACAATGGCGTAGTACATGAACAGAATTTGAAATCGAAGAAACAATAATCGTAATGTTATTATTTCCTGTTAAATTGTAAAACATTATGCTAGCTAAACTTGCCTAGACATTTGTAGAATAAATCGCGACTTGAATTGAGGATCGACTTTGTGACTAACGATAGGATTTCTCTATAATCTATAGCTGCTTTTTTTCGTTATTTAAAAAGCTTATTCGCTGATGTGATATTAGATTTATGCGATATTATTAAACTCAAAACACATTTATTCAGTTTAGGGCACTTATGAATGTCAATAGTTAAAAATTTTACATTAGACTCTACCACCGGTGCAAGAAATCAGCAAGGAGGCTTCTTTTTTTGTAGATTTTTCTTTACTATAGACACTAAAACTAAAATTTAAACTAATTTACAAATTAACTCTACTTAAACTAAATCATATTTACAAATTTAAAAATATATTAAATCATAAATACCTATAATAAAAAAAAAACTTTTGAATTAGTATAATTTAAATTAGATCATGATATTAGTTTAGTATAATATAAAAACACTGCGTAACTAAACAGTCTGACTACATAAGCAAGAGTTTGATTAACTTTCAATAAACAACGCAGCATTTTAAGTGTTTTTCATACATTTTAACAACCATAAGATTACCCATGTGGTTTCCATAACCTGATACTGTAAGCTCATTTTATAATGTTACTATTTGAGACTAGGGAAAATTTACGAGATAAATCCTACTTCAATACTTTATTTATAAGTTGTTAAACACATATAAATCTACTAGGTAATAAATTTGTATTTTGTATGACTGGTTGGCTACCACCATCAAGTTGAAAATCTGTCCTGTTCCTGATCTAATGAAGTATAGTAAAGTAGTTCCCTTATTTAAAGCCGGTAGTACCGCGGACCCCACTAATTATCGACCAATTTCTATACTACCGACACTTAGTAAAGTTTTTGAGAAAATCATTCTTAATCAATTAATGATACATTTTAATAGTAATAGACTGCTTCACAGTAATCAATTCGGTTTTACAAGGGGTCGCTCAACAACCGATGCTGGTGTTGAGCTTGTTCAACATATTTTTGACGCCTGGGAAAATTCACGTGATACTTTCGGTGTTTTTTGTGACTTATCCAAGGCCTTTGACTGTGTCCATCATGAATTGCTCATCAAGAAATTACACCACTACGGTATTAGAGACACTGCACTCAGTCTTTTGAATTCATACTTGAGTGATAGGATTCAGAAGATTGATGTTAATGGCAAAGTTTCCCCTGGGTCCTTAGTTACTATGGGCGTCCCACAAGGTTCTATTCTTGGACCTTTTCTTTTTCTAGTTTACATCAACGATTTACCTTATCTTGTAGAAAAGAAAAATGAAATAGTATTGTTTGCTGATGATACTTCACTTCTTTACAAAGTGAAACGACATGATTTTAATTCTGACGATGTGAACAATGCTCTTTCAGTAGTTGTTGATTGGTTTACAGCTAATAATTTGATGCTCAATGAGAAAAAGACTAAATGTATTAGATTCAGTCTACCGAATGTAAAACACTCCGATGCCAATATTGTTATTAAGGGCGAAAAACTGGAGCTTGCTAAAAGTACTGTATTTCTAGGTATTACATTAGACGATAAGCTACAATGGGGTCCTCACATTAATAATTTAGTGAATAGACTTAGTTCTGCAGCTTATGCAGTGAAGAAAATTCGTTCTCTCACTGATGAATTAACGGCAAAATTAGTATACTTTAGTTATTTTCATAGTTTGATGTCTTACGGCATCCTCCTTTGGGGTAGCGGTGCCGACATCAATAGAATTTTTATTCTGCAGAAGAGGGCTATTCGCGCTATATATAATTTAAGTCCCAGAGACTCCCTACGAAATAAATTTAAAACTATAAATATAATGACAGTGTCGTCACAGTACATATATGAAAACTTAATTTATGTTCGAAAAAACATTCATAACTTTCCCAAAAATAGCGACACTCATAGTTTAAACACTAGAAATAAGGATAAACTTGCTATACCTGTAACTCGTTTGAGCAAAGTTAGGGATTCTTTTAAGGGGCAATGTATACGCTTCTTTAACAAAGTACCCAAAGAAATTCAAGAATTGTCCGTGTTAAAATTTAAAAAGCTAATTAAAGATAAGTTGTACAAAAAAGGGTACTATAAAGTTTCTGATTTTATAGAGGACAAGAACGCATTTCAATGAGTTGTTCGCTTCACATGCTATTTATTGTTATTATAATTTTTGTTATTATTATTGTCATATTGTTAATTTTAATATTTTATTTTATTTTCTATAGTTTATTTTTATATACATATTTTTTATTTTTACAAATTTGACGATTAAAAATACTTGCAATGAGTTCATTTAATAAAGACACTTTTGAATTTGAATTTGAATTTGAATTTGTCGCCAAGCACCTTCAGGTGTGTTCCGACAGGTACACTTGAGAGCCAGTTCCCTTCTAGACTTTGTGTGCTTACCATCATCGGCCACATCATACGAGACCACGGTGAGATTTTTGTACTTAACTGCCTTGTTTATTCTTAACTTAGTCATAATTATGACTTGATAATATCTTACTGAAACTGAATTTCTTACTGAAATTATGGAGATCCTTGGAGGAGGCCTTTGTCCAGCAGTGGACGTCTTTCGGCTGACATGATGATGATGATGAATTTCTTACTAGTCGTCTAATCAGTTAGTTTCAATTAGGCAAAAATAACTACATTTTAGTATAATATTTTCTACGAAGTCAGCACTATAAATATAAGAATCGTCCATTTTCATGGATGATTCAAACCTATTCCGTTTTCACATACGATAGGAGAAAGGATTCTAATTATTCGTTGGCTTTTTTACAAACCCCGACGGTATAGGCTTAGGAGTTAATTGATAAAAAAAAATGGTTTCAACCCATCAGCCTTTTTACTCATTTTAGTCTTCTATTTATATAGTCTGTATTATTTTAATTTCAGTTGTCTGTTATGTTGAACCTTATGTTAATGAATTCAAAATTGAATTGAAATCATAGGACAACCAACTGTTTTTTATTTTTTACTATGTATAGGCCTGTGTTTGACCAGAATCTCACCGTGGTCAGTGAAAATGTGGCCCATGGTGGTAAACATATAAAGCTTAGAAAGGAACTGGCTCTCAAGTCAAGGTGTCGGAACACACCTGAAGGTGCTTGGCGACAGAATTTCAACTTGAGGGTGGTAGCCAGCCAGGCGGGTACTATAAAGTATCTACCATAACACCGTGCTATGGTTTCCTCACGATGTTTTCCTTCACCGAAAGCTCAAGTTCAATGTAGGATTCGAACCCGCGATCTTCGTCTCTGCATTCGACGTCACTACCATTGAGCTATCATCGCCTTAAATTAGATTCTCCTTCTGTTGCTTATATAAATATCATTAGTACAGAAAAAAAAGTATACATAAATAATAAGGCGTAACCATATCATTTTTTTGTTGAAGCTTACATACGAGAAAGCTTATTACTAAATAATAAGGCTCGTAAAGTAAAAGAATAAAGAGACGAAAAGTTATTAGGACATCAAAGCCCGCAGAGACCTTTGGCTCTGAAGTTAATCTCCGATAGGAATATCAAAACTATTCGTTATCTAGAAGCGACATCTTCTTTATACTCCAAAGTTTCTATATATTAGGCCTAATATATAGTGTACATCATTATTAATAATCCTACAACATTTCAGGATCCTGAGCAGTACCATTACGAAGTTATGACGATTTGAAGTTTATAGTAAAAGCCTTTATTCGCACTCAGAAACGTAGTAACGTAGTATTTTAGTACTCGAACAATCGAATAGGTACTCAGAATTGCGTACGTATTCTACACGGGACATTTATCAATAGTATTTTGCAGGGTCTGCTTGAGTACAGAGAAAATGGCCGCCCACGTCTTCCTCCAGGATTTATAATCCAATGCGAGGGAGTGACTGCACAACGAGGACAAATCCTCGGACCAGTGACGTTGCCGCGAGGCCTGCAGATTCCAGGAGAGTCTTGATCTTCTGGGCGAAGCTAGGAGGGCTAGACATATAGCCGGCCCTCTAAAGATGAACCCTCACAACACGGGACCCTTGTCCCGTGCTATAAGTGTAAAGCTCTGGTGACCTCACACGCAGTAACACTCAACATGAACATTTTGATGACTCAATTAATATTTAAGTGTGTGTCGCATCCAGTCCCTAACTTTATAACAACACCTTTCCCGTAAGTTCCACAAAGATTTTTCAATTGGAGACGGATTTCCTCGGACTTGTGCATAAGGAATCTATTTTACCTCTCGACTTGCACACGGTTCAGTCGTTGCATGGGATGTGATGAAGATTTCAAAGCCAATTTTAAATCGTAAGAGGAAAATTTCTCTTTATTTTAAAAGTTCTCATAATTTCAAATATTTAGTTATGGGTAACCATAACTAAATATTTAAGCGTGCGTAGCGTTTTTAAGTTGTGTGTTTTTATATCATTTTAGTACGTAGTTAATCCTTAAGTTCTGAGACTTTTGATTTGGGTTTGCTATGAAGATTATGGTCATCGTAATGGCAATGCTAAAGCCATTTTTGACATGTTATTTATGGCGAGTAATAAATTCACTTTGAAAAGGCCATCGGATTAATTTGACAGGAGTAATTGTCTTACATATTTTATTAGTAAGAGATATTATATAATTAGTTTAATTTAATTTACATCAATGTGGTGTAAATATCTCAATTACATCTACATTTTCAAACGGTAAATGCTAATATCAAACGGTAATAGTCTCGAGTGAGTTTCGTTATTATTAAAACATTGCAAAATCCCATACGGCAGTGTACCAATTAAAAATGGATAGAGAAACGGAAAAACGCAGCGTTTTTTTTAAATGTAGATACAATATAAGAAGCTTAAGGTCAGGTACCTACGAATGAAGCCGAGCTTAAAAACGTTTATGCAAATCCTTGTTCATTAAACGTAACGAACTCAGTTCCGGAGTTCAGGGTGGTTCAGACAGGATTACGGGACTTGTTTTCACTCCTACAACGTTTTTATTTTACATGCTATGTTATTTTGTAGGAAATTAAATAGGTTTGTTAGTATGAGTAGTTTTTTAGGCGATTTGATGTTTTATTACCGGGATTAAATTAGCTTATCACACTCGGAGATAACGTGGCTTGCTATTAGTGACAGATTTTTTTGAATCCAATTGGTAGTTCCAGAGATTAGCGTTCAAACAAACAAACCCCTCAGCTCTATTATTAGTATATATAGATACTAGCTGTTCCCCGCGGTGTCACTCTCGTTCCCGAGATAAAAAGTAGCCCTTAACATTCGGGGGTAATGTAGCTTCCTATTAGTGAGAGAATTTTTCAAATTAGAGTAGTAAGTAACTCCAGAGATTAGCGCGTTCCAACAAACAACTCTTCAGCTCTATTATTAGTGTATAGATTAAACCCAGACTTATGACAAACAGTATTGTTCATGCACTACATGTTTGTCTGAGAATGGAAATCGAACTCACGTTCTGCCTCCGTAGCATGTCAAGCGAAGACTAGAGAAGACTCGAGTCTTCAATAATAATCGCGGACTAATTTAATCACGTCATATTTTCATTGGTGATTTCATTGGCTGAAGATTACATAGTAAGTGCTACACTACGCTTGCCCTACGGGGCGCCTACAGCGTCAGAGGTTTTGAAAAGTTTTTTCAAACTAATCCCATCCTTTGAAGCCTTAGTGAAAATCCACAACTCCTCTAAAATTCTCGCCAAAGAATATAAAATTAAAATGTCTGCTAAAGCGATTCCAACACTAATGGACTATAAGGTGATTAATGCCGGCGACGACATTATTTTAATGAGGATAAATTGCATCTTTGAGTGTCTTTTCTAATAGCATTCTTAATTATTCTTTTGCTCGGTTTTAAGCCCGGGATTAACTATTGGACATCTATTTCAAGAAAGTTTTTGATCGGGGATTTTTACTGTTTAATCAGCTAAGACTTCTATGAAGGAAGACATTAGGATTTAAAACTGAAAAAAATATCAAATCACACAGGTATATAAATGTATACTAAATATACGTTACGACGAGACAAAAAGTTTCGAGAAAATTTCTCCATCGTCCACCCTAGCAAAATAATTTAATCTCTTTGATTGTAAGCTATTGAAAAGCTGTTCGTAGTGTCAAAAGAAATATGAGTTTCAATATTGAACATCAGTTCACTCAACCATATTAATTTGTATCGGTAGAGAGTATGACAAAGGCTTTGCGGAAACTGTTGGTTTTTATGAGCTACACACTGACGACTTTGCGGCTATTTGAACGCAGCGATTTATTGTCGAAGTTGAAATAACAATTGGCAGATATACCGGGTGGACTGAAGATCTAATAACGGTGACTGAAACTATTAAATGTCTAAGGCGGACGTCTTCGCAAGGATATTTTTTTACATTTGACCTTTGTCTGGCCCCAAAGAGGAGTTATGAAAAGGTTGACAATGTAGCACGCTTGCCTAGAAAAAGCCTATTCACTCTGACCTTTTAGGCATCAAAAATATTCTTGGCATAGCAAATCGAGGGGCAATGCAGCTAACAAATTCTGTAACCATTAGAAGAAAAAAAACTAAGTGAGACTTAGCGAAAGATTATCTCCCGCTCTCTCTCCGCCTAACCTTATCCCATCATTTGGGGTCGGCTCTCCTAGTCTTTCGGTCGTCTCAGGTATGACATTTGCATCTTTTATGTTATTTTTTATGGTAGCTATCCATGTGAGATGGGATCTTGCTCGCTTTTTGGCGCCGGAAATATTTTGTGCGGGTCATATGTTTGGGTGGGCGACGCATTTCATACCCGTATCATCTAAGTCAGCCTTCCTTAGTGAAAGATTATAAATGAAATATAAAATCATGATTTTTGGGGACTAGTTAAAAAAGTTTTAAAAAACATTTATGGCTAGCGCTCCAGTGGCCTATGTAATATATTATGAAAGACAACGCTAATTAGGTATAACTAGGAAAATACATAGGTAACATAAGTATTAATTACAAAACGAATTAATTAAAAGTAATAGTCGACGATTTAGTCGCAAGTGTACGCAGTGACTTAGAATCGCAATTTTCCACATGACCTGCTGAAGCTTTTTAGTTTTGTAGCATCCTTTGATTTTGATAGTATCGTTATACCTCGGTAAAAGGATTTTTATGCGTCAATACGTGTACCTACGAATTCAATAAGCTATATTCGTAGAAGATTTGTTTATTTTTAATCAGTGTTCAAAATGTTGCTAATTTTCATATTAATTAAAAGTATTCACTGATTTTCTGTCGACATGATAATTATAACTATCCCGAAATTATTGTTATATTGTATCTCAAGTGCAATGACTGACAAGAATTGATACATATAGGAAGCGCATAGTACCTACACAGTCGTAACAAACTTTAGTATCTTGAGGTTCAATAAAATCAAGATAATAAAGCAACAAAAATTGCAAAAAAAAAATAAAAAAAAATACTGTTGAACCCAAAAAAATATATTTCTTATTTCAATAAATTTTGATTGACAACAATAAATCATAAAATACGAATATACTCGTACATTGTTCGTACCTCCTACGTAAATCATCGTATCCATAGAATCTGTCTGGATCCCACACATGTTTTATTTTTAACTTAGAAACGAGTAAACAGGGTAGGTACTTATAGCATCTCTACTGATATTATGTAATATACAAGCTACAGAATAATAAAATTGCAAGAACATCAAGTGGAAAGGATCTACCCACGTTTTACTGCATAGAATCTACGTCACTTTTAAGACACATTTCTTAGATTGAAAAGGAAATAGTGTGGAAATGTTCCGACCGTGCCACGTGGACGCAATAACGGATTGCACTCAACCCACTTTAACTACCCACTGTGGTACTTTGTTACGCAAAATATCTATAAGTACTAACAATCAATATCCATATATACATATGGACGGTACGAAAAATAATTTTAACAGTATTTCCATAGACAAAGTTTTTTTTTATAGTAAAGCTTATAGATAATTTCACCCGGGATTTTATGAGGATTCTAACAATACCACACTCTTCTAAATCTGTTGAAGCGATGTTTTAAGGCGATGATAGCTCAGTGGTAGTGACGTCGGATGCAGCGACCAAAGTCGTAAGTTCGAATCCTACAATGAGCTTGAGCTTTCTGAAGGAAAACATCGTGAGGAAACCATAGCACGGTGGCAGGGTACTTTGTAGTACCCTTCTGACTGGCTACCACTCTCAAGTTGAAAATCTGTCGCCAAGCACCTACCGGTGTGTTCCGGCAATTGCACTTGAGAGCCAATTTGCCAGGTTTTTTTGTAACAGGTCAGCAACACATTGGCAATATCTCTGGTATTGCAAATGGCGATAGGCGACGGTAACTACTTTCCATCAGGTGGGCCGTATGCTTGCGTGCTACCTTAGTAGTATAAAAAAAAAGCATTTGAAAGTTATGATGAAATGAAGAAACATGTAAGGTACTTGAATGTTACATGACCCAGAAAACATTACGAACACTCTTTTTTCATTATATACTTATAATTATTATAGGTATTTATTTTACCGGAATTCCGAATTTAATACCCACCCAGTTATAATGATAATCCCCGGAACGGCCCAAGGTGCTTATAACGGACGGCGTTTCAGTAAATATTGACGATTGGGCAAAAATAACCCCGGGCAAGATCAGAGAGTTTTGTACAACCGTTCGTTGCAATATAAACACTTCCCAAAAGTTTCACCAAACGATTTAAAGTTCGATTAAATTTTTACCTGAAGATAAGTACGATTTATCTGATGGAAAGTAATTAAGCCGCCTATGGCCATTTGGTCACCAGGGAGATAGAGTTAAGTTAAAGGTTTATAGTAAAATATATTTTGAGGATTATGGCGAGACCAATACCTACCTCAAATTGATATAAGGTAACTATTAATCTATAGTACTAATAATAAAGCTGAAGAGTTTGTTTGTTTGAATACGCTAATTTACGGAGTTATTGGTCCGATTCAAAAAAATCTTTCACTAATAGAAAGTTAGGTACATTATTCCCGAAGGTTATAGGCTTTTATCCCGGGAACGTGGATAAATCCGCGCGGGAGACGGCTAGTAAATAAAATAAGTATAGTGTAAAAAAAATTAAGTACTAAAACGATTTGTATAGCGAGATCAAAATTTATTAGGAATAAATAAAAGTGATGTCCGAACTCTGGTTGATTACTGTACGTTCATTCAATTAATGTGCGTCGACTCTAGCTAAGAGAATTACAGCTATTATTATTAAAAGCATCATGTCCAATAACAAATTTAATGTGACCCTCGAAATGTACGGAAAATAATTAAAATACTAAAACTAATGAGGTCATTATGACTGGTCAACAAATCACAATTTCAATATCCAACACCGATTCGTGATGTGATTGTTAAAACATTCAAATTATTTGAAATTGTATTTTACTACTAATTAAATATAAATTATGTTTGCTTTTACGGTTTATTTAATTATTTGCATTCTCACTTTTATTGATTTCAAAATAAACTCGCTCTGGATAAATTGAACAATAAATATTTCCTTTCTATATTGGTTTGATACCTATACCATAGAATTAATAATATACTACGTACAACCTAAACGTTTATGATTTACGACTCTATAAATTGGCAATAATGACGGTTAAGAAATGATGTGATGATTAAGTACCTATTCTTTGGTTAATCAAGAACAACAGAACATGTAGTAGGTAATATAAATAAATAGAAACTAAGAACTAAAATATTTAAGATAAGATACCTAAATATTTAAGACTAAAAATAAAAATAATAAATTTTAATAAACAAGTAGTTAATATGCTTTACAGAATTTTTTCTTCTTTTAGGAACATTTGGCACTTAATTTGCGTTATTAATTTGTTTTTTTTATCAAATTAGTTATTCATTTTTGAACAAAAATTCACTACTGCATTGTAAATGATGTCTGCATATTTATCCACGATTCTATTTATGATACTTAAATCTTATTCTAAATTTCAAATTAACAGCAAGTTACCATTTATCTGATCAATTTCTTTTATACGCATTTGTATTTATCATATGAGTTCCTTTAATTTAGTCACTTAAGCCTGTCGCTTGCGCAGCGTTTAGCGGACAGTAGCATCAAAACTGTAGAGTCACGCGCACTAACTCTTTGTAGTTGTGTTTTACGAGTGATTTTTATCGCTTTTATATGACAATGGTGCGTTTAATGGCCTCGGAAATGGAATGTAAAACTATTGTGTCGTTATTTTGGATTCTGTTTGGTATGTGATTTTTTTTACTTGATAATTTTTTGTTATAGTTCTAACTCGTATGAAAAATGCATGTTATTTTTCTTTTAGGTACTTAAAAAACATAGTTTTTTTTTAAATTGTTTTATTGAATTGAATGTTTAAGTATAAAAAAAAGCTATCTGTCCCCGCTACCTGCGTTTCCGCGATAAAAGTACCTTCCTTGCCTTGGTCCTTCTCCATGTCATAGACTAACCGCGTGCCAAATTTCATCGCGATTAATTTAAATTCGCGAGCGATTGATTGTGGTTTAGACTAACAAACAGATAGACAGACTACCACATTTGCAATATTATTATACCTATAGTGATCGTATATATTTACGTACAATATGAGATAACTAAATGGAAAGAAAAAATAACATATCTCTCCGTAGTTTTTTTCCTAGATACTAACTTAAAAATCGCAATATCTTCTGTTAATTAACCCGTATGAACCCTCTGTTTAATAAACATATTTTATCTTTTTTTTAAATTACAAGAAAGAGGATAAAGTTTGTGAAACGTGTGTCTGTAGGTATATTTACTTCTACACTCTATAGCCTAAACGTTATAATGAATTTTAATTTATGAAGTTTCGTTACTTTAAATTGTGAGAGTACCTAATCATGGTACGAAAATAACTCTGGTTTATCTGTCTGTTACCTTTTCACCTCTAAACCACTGAACCGCAGCTAATGCAATGAAATTTACATAGAGTTAGTCACGCAAATATGGAGAGAGACATAGGCTACTTTCAGTGAAACCACAGACAGCTTGTTCATAATATGGCGTCTGTGAATTTAAAAAAAAATAGGGATAACCAAAGGAATAAGATTCGGTATGGATAAATTCTGAGGTATGAAGTTTAATAATCGTAAAAAATACTTATAAGCCGACGATAACCGAGAAATGATGATTCTAGATTAAGTATTTCTCGGCATTCTTTGCATGAAATTTGTAAAAAATATGTGATATGTGTAATATTTGTATAAAACTAAGAATGTTTTATTACTAACATTGCGGCTCTCCTTTCTCGCTTGTCTCCGTCAGTTTAGTAAGGGACGGACTCATTCGCGGAGAGCCTCCTCTTAAGTATTCTTTATAATATTCTATTTTATATGAAGCCAAAAGATTCTGGATATCAAGAGCAACCATAATCATCTGGCAACATTTTTCCCAAAGCATAACAAGCGAGCTCTCATTGTTTAATCATCGCCAATTAGAATCAATTATTTTATATCCCATGTGATGCCATAAAGGGACATCGGACATGTTATATAGAGGGTATTAAACACATTCATTTTACTAAACACCATATAAATAGTTTCGTTTATTTGCGATGGCTGCGTAATGGTAGCGCATAATGCGTTTTGTCCGTAATGGGTAGCTAACTACAGTACATACCTACCACCTACTGTTATTCTGTCTTGGTTAATTTGTATATGGAATTAAAACCTAAGAATATTCCGTAAGCTATATTACAAACCATCCAGGATCCCATTGAAATATACATAAGTACAAAATTTCATCCAAATCGGTCCAGCAGGAGTTTTATATACTATATTGCTAGCTGGGGAACCTTACCTTACCTTACCTTACCTTCGGGGAAATTTAATGTAAGTAGCTTCCTATTAGTGAAATAATGTTTTCGAATCGGACCAGTAACTCCAGATATAAGCGCGTTCAAACAAACAAACAAAATTTTCAGCTTAATTATTAGTATCGATCATAGATGATAAAAATCATCATATTGATAGAAATAAATTTCTTGGGAGCAGATCAAATTCTGGAAACGAGCAAAACACTGGGCAATCTATTTACATAGAACCTAACTTTTTTTATAGTGGGCAATAACCTGCAAAATACCTATAGCCAACTGTAGATAGCATTGACAGTCAAAAGGTCAATTAAATAGTCAACACATGCGCTCACAAAAGCATTTAACGTTCATAACGACCGAATATCATCTTCCTGATGTCCTAAATATGGTACATTAAAGTATCAAGGAGCGCGCGACTAACCAATTGAGCAAATTAAGCGTCTCTTTAAGTCTTAAGCAAGAATGAAGGGCGTGTTTGGTATTAAATGAGTGAATTATTTTCATCTCTGCTAAGTTTAATTTTATATGAGTTTAAAAACATGGGAAATACCAGCAAAGTACATTGTAGAACCATGTAGTTTGATGACGAATCAAATCAGCAACTCTTTATTAAACGTCAAAACGGTAGTTTACATGAAGTTTTGCATGAAGTTTATGTAGGTTGGTATGTGACGTCATAATTACAGCATCAATTGAGCTACTCTTTAAGTTCAACAAGGTAATTAAAAATCATTAAAAGCATTAAATGTTTATTATATCTGATCTTTTCGCGTGTTTTTAAATGTTTAGACACTGGTTAGTGTTTGATAACTTATTTTTCATACTGTCAAATATCCTATTGTAGACATATAGGTAGGTATATAGTAGGTAGGTATATGCACAAAGTTCCTGACGTGGCTACATCTGATTATGTTCCAGTCTGATTAAAGTCGATTTGGTAACCTAAAGCCTTTAAAACCGTACCTAATTACCTATACAAATTAGTTCCAACGTTCATTATGCGTTTTAGTGCAAACCTATTTTGGAGTCGGTTTTTCTCGTGTGATGTAATTAATGTTCATTAATTGTATAAAGGGAACGCGTGACTAACTGACTGATCTATCAATACTGGAGAGATAGGACTGAAATGTGACATACCTATAGCTTAGGATTTTTGATAATTCTACCCCTAAGGAGGTAAATAGGGAATCACACAAACATCATATTTTGTTTTAAAAAAGTCCAACTCTAGGTAAGTTAGGTAGTAAGGGAGGCACCGATTAATATTATTTTACGAAACAAAAATGCATCATCAATATCAATTTAAATCATACCTTATTGTTAAACATAGCCCCCATGATAATGAGTGATATGTTTCAACGAGTCGACTTACAATAGCATCTAATAAGATGCGACAGGCGCCTTCCCTCCTACAGTTCGGTAATTTGTCTAATTTAAAAAATAAAAATTATAACGAGGGGAATTGTTGTGTAAACTGTAGGGTCTCTCAAATTATAAATAATAAATACCTAAAATATTTACATTTACAAGAACATAATAATATATAGGTACCAACCAACATGTTAATTATTCTTAATGGATGGATATTTATCGAGAACAAACAGACGTACCTACCTATTTATTGTCCAATGTTCATGCACACATATGTTTACCCAGGCTGGAACACAAACCTATGGGATACTTTTTTCCTCCAAATACCTTTGTACCTACTCGTCTGGCTGGCTACTAAACGGAAAATCCTACTAATAAAATAAATGCGAAAATTTGTGAGTATGGATGAATATTTGTTAGGTAGGTACTCTTTCACGCAACTTTAACTTCGCCACATTTGCAGCTTAATAAATGTTTCATATCTATCCATAAAAAATAATATACTTATTATAATATGTCCAAAATATGGACATCGTATTTTTAAAACAAATATATGTATAGTTGCAAGCGAGAGCGAGCGTGACAAACAGCACGCCGAGCATACTTACCTAAATCGTTTCTAGGTGATAACGTGGGCCCAAATTCACCGACGTCGTATAGCACAAATCCTAGGGGTAAATAGTTAAATACAATTTGACAGATTCTCAAGATCAGTGGATTCTCTATATAAATTCTGTTACCCCAGTGAATTAGTGGTATACGATGTTCGTGAAATTGGGCCTTATTTTATTTTACGTTATTTGGTCTGCCATGCAGTGATTGTTAGGTACATTAACACATAAACAAAAAAAAAATTGTCGATTAAATTTTAAAACTAAATGCACAGAAAAACTTAGTTTACTATAGGTACTACACATTATTTTTAAAATTTCGTACCCCATTCGGGGGTGCCTTCAGGCGTTGTCACCTAAATATTACCCGGCTGAGAGCCCTCTGCGCTCGCCGATTAGTCCGGTATGGTTGTTGCAGCCATCTGAGACTACCAACTTATTCCATTAAAAAAAAAAATTAAAACCCAAACGATCGTTAACAGGTGCATTCGGTTAACAACTAGGTCATCACGGCTTAATTAATATTTAGGTAACGTTATCCTAAATACCTTTTTTGGTTTTCGTGTGACGCGTCCATTTTAAATAAAAACGACGCAACAATTTTACTCGCAGAACAATTTTATGTGATAAAATATTGTTTCATATTAGTAGGGTGCACATTAAATAATTAATTATGTTAATGTGCAAAGCTTACAGCGTCCAGTCACGCATGTGTTTACGAATGCAATGTTAACTTAATGAACTATAGAAATTGTATATGCCTATCGCATCAAATATCATAAGTAAGTACCATACCTACAATTTGGTATGAACCTTTTCGTTTAGATTGATTACACAAATAAATAAATCCTGGGACATTCTTCACACACGGTTATCTGATCCCAAACTAAGCAGAGCTTGTACTATGGAAACCAGATAACGGATATACTACATTTACTACTTTTTTTTGTAAATACATACTTATATAGATAATTACTCCCAGACACAGGACAAACAGACATGTTCATGCCCACAAATGTTTGTCCTGGATGTGAATCGAACCCATGACCAGCGGCGTGATAGGCGATGTCTTAACCAACTGCGCCAACTGGATTGTCAAAACAAGGATTTAGTTATCTACTATTTCTATAGACTTTCTTAATGTCCGGCACAAATAGGCGGACGACAGAGGATTTAAAATGTATCAATTGAATATAATAGTTATTATATAAGAAGATTAGTCTTACCTTAATTTATAATTTTACAGCACTAGCAGAAGGAACAGTAGACTTAAACAGCACCTGGATACCAGACCTTGGGTGGCAGGTGACCTGCTCTTGGAAGCTGCTTTCCAACGATGCGCTGCAGTCGGTCAGGCTTTATAATGCAGATAGGCAGTTTATGATTTATAGACCTGAGGTATGTGAAAGTGTTGTATAATTAATCCATTGGATATCAAAGGCTTGTCTTCATTAATTCATAGACTTTGAAGGTAGATGATTTATTTTTAGAATTGAGGAGGTTTAAGACTCCCACACACTTCTGCAATTTAAAAACATTCATAAAAATCATAGCAGAAGGCGTACTTACCTAATAAATGTACTTTCCTTCCTCCTTAAAAACCACTCTATAATTTAGCTTTCTATTAGTGAAATAATTTTTCGAATCCCCCTGGAAGATTCAGAGATTAGCGCGTTCAAACAAAAAACCTCTTCAGCTTTATTATTAGTATAGGTAGATGAATGACAACTCTTGGATTGGATATAACATCGCAGTTGCAGGACACACTTTAGTGAATGTCCGCAGTTTGAATTTTTAAAGAATATTTCTTGCGTTTCAAATAAATTACAACTAATGCAAACTAGCTAAGCTTACTAACAAACCAATATTTTGTCAGAATTAACTACCTATATCATCTCACAGTACAGTATGACACAACTTAGATGAGGCATCCGCAAAATTCGTAAAATCGATCGATCCCGAAAAGAGTGCGCCTACAACATTACTCATGAGTTAAAAAATTATCGGCGAAAATGATCTTGTTGAACATTAAATGGCGCGATAATGAATGATTTTTATTAGTTGTGTAAATCGGAAGTGAAGTGTACGAAAACGATTTGCCGATGCTACATCTAAGTTGTGTCATACTGTACCTCAAAGTTATATATAGGTGAGTGAAAAGTTGTATATACTAGTTTATGATACTGTTGCTTATTATGGGTTTTTAAAAAACTAGTGTGAGTTTAAGAACCGAGCCGTAGATGATTTTTAATAGTATCACACGAGTGTTTTAATATCTAATTATGTACAGTATCATACAGTACTTTATCTAAACTCAATTTAGTGTAACAGATTTTTAAAAATTGTTAACCTACCCTATTATTGAACACTCATAGGCTAACTCCACATAGGTAATGTCATGTGCTGACTTCACATAAGTAAAATTAATTGCAGAGAGACGGTCCAAAATGCACTAAGCTGTTTAACCTGCCAGAAAGCACTTTGCAAGTCGACTGCGAACAGACAGGAAAACGAGGTTTGACGGGCACTTGTGTATTCACGCACGAACTATTCCAACCTCCTAATGAAGATTATTCATACAATTGTGAGGTGTCTGGCGAGGCACCGACCTTCAGGATAGAAGACAAGGATATTGTTATAAAGGCCTTGGGTAAGATCTTAAAATACTAGCTGTAAGCACTGAAGTATATTGCTACGTATAGAGAAACTATCCTAAACAAAGGTCATGCTCCATTTTGTTAATATTCGCTGCAGCGCTGAAACAATAATTAGTCGTCTAAGCAGAAAGTTTAAACACGTAGCGCTAGAACGCTTTTAAGGTGTAGCTTTTTCGTGGCGCTTACGCGTTTCGTGTTTAAGCAACTAAGTGAAGTGCGGCCGGATCTCAGTGGCTGTAAGTATTTTTTTGCCTCCATAGGGCCCACGGTCACTTCCAACACCAGTTACTTAAGAGTCAGTTCCCTTCTAGGCTTTGTCTGTTTACCATTTTTGCCACATCACTGATCACGGTGAGATTGGGAAACTTACAGAATTATGAGCACACCTTATTCTTATGAAACAACTTAACTTTAAATACATAAATGTGATTTTTTAATTTGAAATGTTGAGCCCATTGAAACATAATACCTACTATGTTACATCAAATTATTTATACAGTGCCACCTAACGACGCAAATATAGAAGCAACACATACAAGCATAGATGATTCGAGTATTGTGATACTTAACTGCTCATCTAGTGGACTTCCAGCGCCGATATTAACCTGGACTTCTGGTGACCAAAAGGTATGAAACTACATTCAAAATTCTTAGCCATTAAATTCTTCAAACAAAGTTTGATTTACTTGGTATAAAGTGCAGTAGCTGCAGTATGTTTGACCACAATCTCACCGTGGTCAGTGAAGATGTGGCCGATGATGGTAAACACACAAAGCCTAGAAAGGGGCTGGCTCTCAAGTGCAGCTGTCGGAACACACAAATTTTCAACTAGAGGGTGGTAGCCAGCCAGGCGAGTACTACAAAGTACCTTCCTTTAGTTAAGGTTTCCTCACGATGTTTTCCTTCACCGAAATGTCAAGCTCATTGTAGGATTTGAACCCGCGACCTTCGTCTCGGCATTCGACGTCACTACCACTGTGCTATCATCGCCTTAAAAAAGTACCTACCTATCAGTGGCGAGGGGTGAAATTATGGCGAGGGTAAGCCGTTCAAAAAACACCGATAATTTTATAATTATAGTGTATTTTAAGCATGATAAAAGTGGCTTTGAAATTATGAAAATGTGGGACTGGGATTTCTAAAAGGTAAGCCGATGGGAATCGGCTTGTATGGACCCTTCGCCACTGCTACCTATTAAATTATCATTTGTCGACGGCTTGAACATGACATGTTGCTTAACTCTACCACCTAATCAACCAACGAGCAATACACTTCAACATTTTCCAGATACCTAACGACAGTTACAACAGAGCTTGGAACGTTACGTCAAAACTCTGGCATGTTTGGTCAAGCCTGAATCGCACATCATCAGACCAAATACCTGTCACATGCACGCCAGAGTTGAGTAAAGAATTAATAAGAGGCAAAGGCGCAGTATACAACTCTGCCAGTGGAGTTTTTGGTGAGTTTTCTAAATATTATTGAAATTAACCCTATGTCTTTGAACCCATATTTAAATTAAATTATTACAATACTGACTAACGTTTTGATTAACGTCCTGAAGTACGAACTAGTTCTGAATAAAACCATAGAAGCTGAACCCAAATAATGGGTTCAAAGATAGGAAAAGAAAAAAATATCCCGTTCGTTGGAACTATATTTAAATTCAATTATTACAATACTGACTAACGTTTTGATTAACGTTCTGAAAAACAAGCTAGTTCTGAATTAAACTATGGGACAGCTGAACTCAAAAAAATGATTTCAAAGATAGGGAAAGAAAAAAGAGAATATCTAAGTAAAGATTTTGATAGTTATTAATCCAAGGCTTTCTGTTTCTAATGAATAGAATAATAAAGATCAATATGATTAGTGATAGTTGTAATAAAATTGACCATTAAAATGACTAGGGACACCCAGCAGAAGCGATCTGAGCGTAGAATCGAATTAAGAGGAAATTCTAAGCACTTCATTGGCTGGCGTAAGAAGTGCGTTGCATCTCTGCGTTCGGTACGTGCATTAATAAGCAATTGCATCATCCCATCTGACAATACCATGAAAAATAAAACATTGTTCTTAAAGCTAATTAAATTGGGTTCAACTTTTATTGAAGCAAATTAATTGCTTGTTATGTTTTCATCATACATTCTGGGATCTACGTTTAACCTTTGGATAGTATTATTATTATATTTGTATTTTTTCTTTCACAGGTGCACAAAATATCATATTTGCAGTCCTACTAAGTTTATTTTTAAGATGATGGCAATAAGGAATAAAATTGACTGATTCACTACTTAAATGAAACAAAGTTGTTTGTATGTTTGTTTTTATTTCGGCTGATTATCGTTGTTAACGACTATTTAACTTAAGGTTCAGTTTCATTATAATGACTCTTGGGAATAATTGTTAAAGGAAGTTCATTACTAAATTTATTAATTTAAAATTAATATTACCAATAATAAATTCACAGACTAGACACTTACGCTTAGACGAGTGAATATACACTATAACGTTTACATCATAAAAACCGAAATAGCAAGTCGTGGGTCAAGACGTCAGAGGAATTTCTCCTTTGATTTTTACGCGGTTAACAGTTAATACGGTGCAAAATTCACTGTGAAAGGGGCGTGTGTAAATAGAAGATGTTCCACGCACCTAGCAATCAATTTAAAGCTGTTTTTAAAATAAATTGTAAACGAATAAGGTAATGAAACTGCATCTTAAATATTAATTTACATTTTAACAATTAGTTTTTGGCTCGATTTAAGAGATTCTTATGTTTGTTTTACATAGTTATTATGTAGATTATGATTTATTTTATTTACTATTATAACTATAAATTGAAGTTAATTAAAAACATACGAGTTTATAATAAATTGTATGAACATTTAACCAACATTTCGAGAACTTCAATTAAATGCCATATTGAAAATCTATTTAGATTTACGCCCAACAGTGAATATTGCGTAAATGTAAATAAACCTTTATTAATTATAAATATGCAATTTATTAAATAAACCAATGTTTTAAATGTAATATTAATATAATTTGTGATGATATAATAGTAAATAATTTTTGGACGTAATTCGCTTAAAGATTTAAATATAATATTGAACAAAATTACGCACCTATAGGTACTAGGTACATACATTGGCCCCGATTCTGTTGGTTACAAACTAAACAAATTTAATCTCCCTATATCTCTTTCTCTCAAACAATATAAGAAAGGGATGAAAGATATTTTAGTCCTTTCAGATTAGTTCGATAACATATTTCAAAGTGAATTTAAGCACGATCTATACTGGTCACGACTATTTACCCATACATTGTAATGACATGGACTACTCTGACAGCACTAAAAATGTTGATAACTTATTTCAATAAGGCTTACATGAAAGAGAGGTGTCACCTCTACTGAGAGGTGTTTAATTTAATTTGTAAACAACAGAATCGGCACCATTATTTGACTTAAATATAAAAATGCGATGTGACTAGGTCGATACGATAGTATAAGTACAATCACTTGCAAAATGTTTACCATTTTATTTCATTGAATGATCTAAGGACGGTTGTTGCTTTATTTTAATCTTTAGTTAAGGAAACTTAAAAGAAAGAATAACTTTGTTCTTCACAATTTAAAATTGTATTATGCATAAAAATACTAGGTTAAATTAGTTGGCGAAACTTTACCAGGACGATCTTTTGTGATAACAGAGGGCCTACCCCGAAAAGAGATACACGATAGTTCGATCATCGTTGTCAAAATTTTTAACCAATAGAAATGCAGCAAACTGATGAGACATACATTTTGTGTAATTCTATTGGTTACAAATACACGTAGGTGTAAAGTTTCGCCAGTTTTTACCCTTACCCTTATATTTCCAAGTTAGAATTTTTGTTATATGTACACTTTTGCAAGCAACTGTAATAATGAAAATATATATTGATATAATAATACGATGAGTAGTATAGTAAAAAGATCTGTTTGGGGAACATAATATTGTTTTTTTTTTAATTATAAAGAGGTTTTTTTTTTTTCAAAGAAAGTTTGCTTCACAGTCAGCTCTTTTCAGGCTAGTACTATAAACATAATAATATTCAGAAGTCTGCTTTTAGAGCTTTTAAGAAATATAAAAAAAAGATAAATGAATAGTCAAGGAACCATCAAGTTCAGCTGATTGTGAAGGATAAACTTGGCTCAGTTTTAGGATTTAAATCTTTCAGGGATAAGAACATTTAACAGATTTGTTTGGTTTAAAACGAGATTAGAATAGTTTTTGCAAAAAAAATAGAAAAATGCTTTGTAGTTCATCGAATAAAGTCTGTAACTTAACATGGATTAAAAAAAATGGGATCTTATTATTTACTTGTCATAAAATTTACCTTATTAGTGACTGAGTGTATCAAAATAAGCTGTTTTTAGAAGCATAAAATTAATGAGTATGGTTAAGTTTATCATTAGTCTTAATAACTTCAAGACTTTAGCTCATCCAGAACAGAAGTAGTGGGGTACAAAAAAAAAGCCCCCCCCCCCCCTCTTTGAGTTTTTGAAATTCTTGTTAACACATGTAAATGCTTTTAACAGTAATGGCAAATTCGACTAGGTTAATAAAATAAATGTATTTTCAGGGTACTAAAAAAAGTTTTCAAATGAAAACTAATACATATAAATGGTATTATGAGTTTGACAGTTCACGTAAATCATGATACTTCTTACTTTATTATTATCACAGTGCCTTCATACTTTTTTCTGACAAATCCACTTTGACCTGGGGATTTCAAACGACTAGTGTTTTTTTTTTTACTCTACTTTTTACTTTATTTTTTCGGCTTTGTCATCACCCATTATGGTTGGTTATGGTGGTGATTTCTAAAATAAAATATATTATAGAGTCATTGAAAGTAATATACAGTACAGTTTAATTCCAATGAGCAGCCTAATTTTCAGAAATTATTTGTACTCTGCTTACCGTTTTCGCCGCATTACAAAGACATTATTTGAACATTATCTTTGAAGGTTCAACTTAACCCACCAAATAAATATCCTATTGGGCGTCGGCCACCTGATAGCGGAGGTCACTGATAGCTAGCTAAATTTTCAAAATAAGATCCCAGAAACAAAAGCGTTTAAATTCCGTCACACGGTTGTCCACTATAAAGAGAAATCTATTAAAGCTGTATTAAATGGTGGCGACGCCCAACAGGATATGACGATTACATCTGAATGAAAGTCTGAATATGAGACCAACACTAAAATCTAAGAGAGAAAAGTTTTTTAGGCGCAATTTCAAATTGTATTTTATTTATTTATGTGTTCGGGAGTGACTATAAATTAAGTATCATAGTGGATTTGCCAGAATAACAAACACATTGGTATCGTTCAGTCTACCCGCCTAGCGAGAAAATTATTAATAATAATAGTTAGGTACTAAACTATACATAGGTATACTGAGACGATATAGTGGAGGCCAAGATAAGATTCTACATTATAATTAAAATAATTATTGATATGACGACTAATTAAGTTTTTAATACATAATATGTAAAGAAAAAACATAGGTATATAAATTAAGGCAAAATACTGTTGTTTTCTTTAAATATAAAGAAACATACTTTAAAAACTATGGACACATATTAAAAATATTGTAATTATACTAGTTTTCTCACTTGACCTGGAATGTTTTGTGCGATAAGGACAAAATACACGAGATTGGACCAACTTTAAATATCTGTTTTTTATTTTTATAAAAGGAACCGTTATATGTATAGACTCTTTTAAAACGTAGCCGTAGTGCATGAATCTTTATATAATACATATTTTCATCGCATTTCTTAACAAAATATGAAAATACAACACAGTAAAAAAAACACTAATCATTTTTACACCAGACGTAAGGCTTATGCCATTTGTCTGGGTGTAATTATCTACATAAGTATGTATTTACAAAAAAAAAGTAGTATATTTAGTATATTAGTTATCTGGTTTCCATAGTACAAGCTCTGCTTAGTTTGGGATCAGTTAACCATATGCGAAGAATGACCCAGGATATTTATTTATTTGTTTCTCCAAATAAAAAACGTAAGTAGTATATCAAAATCAGATATCCAAAGTTGGCCACGTACTACTGATCATAAATTACGTTTAACCACTATCTCACCGTGTGGTGAGTATTGTGAGATATGAGAGCCTAGAAAATGCTTGAGACATTTTACTTAGTTATGATCGATTGTACATCATATTTTTAAAACTTCCATTCTTAAAATTCATCTACACCGAATGGCATATTCTTTTCAACATTTCACTATAGTATTAATTATTTGACTAGAAGTAACTATTCTATATTCATTTTTGGCTATTAATTCAAAACTACAACTAACAAGATCACACACAAAGTCATATCGATAGAACATTATTACGTGTAAGTGTCGATTCAAGTTATTTCGAATGTTATGTTACATGTAATTTCGACTTTATGCCGATGAGAAATTAGAGTTTTAAATTGTTATTGGTGGCCTGATGGTCTGGTTTTTCATGACCGAAATCTTGCTCTCGCAACTTGCACATTAGCTTGTTAGCATGCGAGATGAGAGGACACGAACGCCATCGTTTGTGATTTCATTGATCCGCGTAATATCAATTTACTCATTAAAAACTACACTCCATTGTTATCATGCTATAATAAGGTTTCGAATATCAATCGTCGGAAATAGCAGACAGACTTGATAAAATTTAAAATAAGAATAACTGACTAGACATCCCTCATTTTAGGCACCATTCTCTAATCAAATAATAGTTTGAGGTTTTAAACCCACAAATAATACTTCAATAATATTAGTTAATTTGCTTATTTATAAGTACATTTAAAAAAAATATTATGAATATGATTCGTTACTATTTTGAAATGAGCAAATATTATTTCAGATTAAATGTCATACATTAACAGTAGTAACATATTTTATAAATAGTTCCCAAAACATAAAATAAACATTTAGATTTATTGAAATGTTTTTGATTTATTTGGAATGCAACGTTAAAGCCATTGTAATCAATAGATGACAAAAAACATGTCGGATTTAGTCGACAGAAACGAATCGATTTTAGAAATCGAAATAAGACACAGAGGTTAAAGATTCCTACAATTAAGAAACACATATTATGTTTAAATGATCGAAATCTCATTTACATCTAGGAATAAATATATATATTATTATCTCTATGATTCGCGTTACTTTGATAGAAATAGGTCTAATAAATTAAGGAGCGGTTTGAAGCCAAGCACGTAAGCCTCTGGCCCTTTCCGCAACGCCTCCATCTGAATTATCCTGCATTATCGGCTCTGGCTGAAAATTTGAAGGAAATAAATGTGTAATTTTATGCTCATTTGTTTAAATTTGTTAGAATGAATGTGCTAAAATCGGAAATGCATTAATTAATGAGTATTTATGAAATACTTACAGCAGACAATGTCATTCGAGTTTGAGAAGTAGGCGCATTACACGAACTGGTTTCTGGTGATGCTGAAATTACACATTTGTATCATAGTAAAAAAAAATATGTTTCACAAAAATAAATATATGTCTATCGGCCTACCCTGCGTTTTGTTTTGACGGCTCCTAGCTAAAAATAAATGTTAGGTTGAGCAAAAAGTTTTTATTCAATTTAGGTCCTAATTGGACATTTTACGCTAGCATGGCGCGCCCCTCCAAATTACTTTTTCAATGCCGACTGCGCATGACAACCCACGTGTCATTTTCTAGAGTACGTCAGTGCAGCGCCATACAAACGTTTTAAACTTTGGTGGGGCGCGCCAACATATCGTAGTTTAACTCAAAGTAACTTTTTTTTTAAATAGAAATCTCTGCTTTACTTCGTAGTTATAAGCTGTTTTATGATAATACACTAACCGGTATGGGGTTTCCTTGCATCCAATGCCCGCCATATATCACGTACATCGGCATGTAAAGCCCTTAAAGACCGAAGGACGGCGCCCCCCGCCGCCGCTTCAACTCCGGTCTCACTGCCCGAAGATGCCTCGCTCGTTGTCGCCTCCTGTGTTTATGGGCCTTTATAGTAAACTAGCTTCGACCCGCGGTTTCATTCGCATTCCCGAGGGATAAAAAGTAGCCATGTGTTAATCCAGGGTATCAGCTATCTCAATACCAAATTGCATCAAAATTGGTCCAGCCGTTTGAGCTTGAAGAAGTAACAAACATCCACAAACTTTAGTATTTATAATATTAACTGGAAATCTGATGGATATCAGAGTCAAACATCCTAAAAGTAAAAAAAGATTCAAGTGGGCTAAATGTGGCGTCCACTTCCATTTGAGCACTGATGTAATACGGCCAAAGATGGCAAGCACAGATAGTGCAGGAGACTGGCTGCCGAAGCTCACTGTTAGCTAATCAGACAACGACTTAGTCTTACCAAGTTACAATAATATTTACATAAGATAAGGACGATAGGAAAAAACGAAAGAGAAGCATAACAATCATTTACTACGCAACATACAGAAAAAAATGCAAGCAGTTCGTTTACATTAATAAAATAAGATTCAAGTGCATCGTGCTGAGTATAATACATTGACATTGTAAAGAAACAGAAAATTGATAAAACTTCAAAAATAACCCTAAAACTCAAAGATTTCTAGACACAACAAAACAGAATTTGACTTCAACCTTATAGACATCTGCGGAAGAAGCAAATTAACAGCTCAAAATAGAACAGTCGATGAACCAAACATATTCAAGCAAAATTAAACTCTATAACGTTGAATCTACGAGTAGAATTCGAAACCTGAATCAGTGGTGGTGGATGCGAGTCTGCCAGTTTTCGCAGAGCCCTTTCAATGTGCCGAAGACGAATCTCTTTTTCGCCGAGAAGTGCCCTCGCTCGGTGAAGAGCAACCTCCAACTCTGTTGCCTCACGTTCTTCCTAAATATATTTACTTATTCGTTAATATTTTAGTTCATTTTTTGCGTCAAAAGACCGACTATCAAACGGTCTATGTGATTGCAAATAGTTACAGCCTTGCAACTCCAGGGTTATTGTCAACGTGTAGCCAACATTATAAAGTTGAAAATAATGACGTTCCGCTAAAACCGAAAACTACATACATGTTTGGGTGATATTTGTGGCTCTGTAACTCACACTGGATCTTATTTCTCCTTCGATACTTGATGCTGGATACTTAGAGATCTGTGATCTAAGCACGATCAATTTTGACGTTTCAAATAGTTAACGTAAGTAATTTTTGAATAGAGACACAACAGTTCTATAACATTTTGATATAACTTTATGGAATTAAGCGCACTTCGTATTATACATCGATATATAAATAAATTGCAGCTAATATGCAGCTAGTTAATAATAAAAGAGAATAAAATCTTCAAGCTATAAAATGTATAATTCAGATTCTAAATTTAAGCTTAAATACGTCAAAATGGTCCGACTAACGCACGGTCTACCAGCGCGCGGTGTCGCACGTACTCCAGCTCGGGGGTGTCTGGTGTACTTGCTGCACGTGTATGTGGTGTAGTGTAGTGTAGTACATACCGAGGGCGCTCTGTGCGGCTCAGTGTCGGCTCTAGTCTCCCTGAGCGCGGCCCTGCGACGCTTGAGCACGGCGCGCGCTCGCCGCATTCCCTCGCGCTCCACCAGCGCGCGGTGTCGCACGAACTCAAGCTCGGGAGTGTCTGCTGTACTTACTGCACCTGTACATTGTTCCTATTACTAGTGGTTACCGCCCGTGGTTTCACCCGAGTTCCACTCGTCAAGCGAGTCCTTACGGAGCTCCCGCTTGACGAATGAAACCGGGCACCCATTGTAGTCCGGCCGCTTCTTGGAGTGCAGGGCAGCCTCCTTGGCTAACTGGTCCGCACGCCCGTTCTCCTCCAAGCCGTCGTGTGCTTTGATCCAGAACAAGGAGACTTCCTTGTTCTGAAGTTGGCTACGCGAGAAGTTCTCGCGGGTTTCGACAGCCAGGGGGTGGAGGGAACACACGTATATCACGGTTTCCAGCGCAGAACGCGAGTCGCTGAGGATCCCAAAGCTCGCCTCAACGCATTGGAGGATAAACCTCGTGGCCTTGCATATGGCCAACAGTTCCGCCTGATAGAACGTGCAGTGCGGTGGCAGCTTGAGTTTGAGGGCTTTGGTCTCAGCCCCACTGCTCCACAAAGACAGTGCGACTCCGACCTTACCCTAAATCTTGCTGCCATCCGTGTATATTTGGACCGCTTGATTGACGTGGTCCTCCACTTGTTGTTGGTCTACCAGGCTCACGACCTCCAGGCGCATATGCTCTGCCGGATGCGGGGCTTTGGTGAAGGCAACACCGCGTTCGACCTCCCGATCGCCTAGCACTGTCAGGGGAACTCCTCTTTTAGCCTCGTACAGGGCGGCTGCCTCCTGTATCTTGAGAGGGGTAGGTAGTTAGGTAGGGTTAGGTAGATAGGTCGGCTGGTCTAGACCTCCGATTAGTTAATCGGGGGTCCGTGAGTACTTGCGTGCGGTGGCAGGGGGAGTCGATCGTGGATCTTACATGGGCGACTCCTGCTGCCATGCGCATGCTGTCGGGATGGCGAGTCGCAGAGGAGGTGGTCACCCTATCTGACCACCGCCACATCTTCATGGATGTGGCATTTCGCCGTCCCGTCACTAATGCCAGCCGCCATGAAGGCAACCCTTCGCGACGTTGGTGTCTCAAGCGGCTAGATCAAGATATGGTCAAAGCCGCCGCCAATATCGCGGCGTGGCCGGAAAACGCCGACGAGATTCCGTCCGATCCGGAAAGAGAAGCGAACTGGTTCCGCGGCACGATGACGCAAATTTGTGAAGCATCTATGCCGCGATCCAGTCGCCCCAAGTACCGGGCAGTGTATTGGTGGTCGGCAGAAATCGCGCAAATTCGCGCGGTTTGCTTACGGAGCCGACGCCTGTACACTAGAACCCGGAGAAGAAGGCGAGCTACTGCCGAGGAGACAGCCAGTCTCTACACGGAGTATCGAGCGGCTACGGTTGCAATGCAGATCGCCATCTCAGACGCTAAGAAACGGTGCTGGGATGAGCTCCTGGAGGGACTTAATCAGGATCCGTGGGGGCGCCCTTATAAGATGGTTCTGGGTAAACTCAGGCCATGGGTGCCCCCCCTGACGGAAACCCTAGATCCAGACCTGCTGGGACGAGTGGTCAACACCCTCTTCCCGGCGGGACGATCGGGTCCCTCAGTCCACCCCCCATCGTCATGGGAGTGGCATGATGATATGGGGGTGACCGTACAGGAGCTAGATCGAGCCGTTGGCCGCTTGAAAGCCCGTAACACTGCACCAGGACCTGACGGTGTACCGGGTCGGGTGTGGGTGTTGAGTCTGGCTGCCCTGGGGGACAGGCTGAGGCAGTTGTTTAACAGCTGCTTCCGCTATGCCACGTTCCCCATGGCCTGGAAGGAGGCAAGTTTGGTCCTCTTGAAGAAAGAAGGCAGACCCGCGGATTCTCCCTCTGCGTACCGTCCCATATGCCTGTTGGACGAGGTTGGTAAGCTGTTCGAAAGAATACTGACCGCTCGTCTCAGCGGGCATCTGTCGTGCGTCGGTCCCGACCTGGCCGATAGCCAGTTTGGCTTCCGGCAGGGACGTTCGACTATAGACGCGGTCTTGCGCGTCCGTTCCCTGTCGGAGCAGGTGGTGTCCCGGGGTGGAGTGGCGTTGGCAATAAGCCTTGACATTGTCAACGCCTTTAACTCTCTGCCCTGGGACGCAATCAGGGGGGCACTATTATATCATCAGGTGCCCCCATACCTGCAAGGCGTGATCGGGGACTACTTGCGCGACAGGTACATCTTGTACATGGACCAAGACGGTAGGAGAATCCGGAGGGAGATAACGCGTGGGGTTCCACAGGGGTCGGTGTTGGGCCCTTTATTGTGGAATCTTGCGTACGATGCGGTTCTGCGTGTCGACCTCCCTGCTGGCGTAAATCTCGTTTGCTATGCAGACGACACGTTGGTGGTCGCCAGTGGGGATACCTTCGAGGGGACCAAACAGCTCGCCGAGCTTGGGGTGGAAGCCGTCGTTGCTAAAATCTGCGAGTTGGGTCTGGAGATAGCGCCTCACAAGACCGAGGCGCTATGGTTCCACAAACTGCCTAGGAGCAGGGAGCCACCGGACTCGCGCGTCCGTGTGGGTGAGTCGGAAATCGGGGTGGGGCGGTATATGAAGTACCTAGGCCTCACCCTGGACAGTCGCTGGGGTTTCGAGGAACACTTTGATCGCCTAGTCCCCCGGATCGAGAGGGTAGCGGGTGCCATGCACAGACTGCTGCCCAATCTCGGGGGACCGAGGGAGGAAGTTCGCCGCCTCTATGCGGGGGTAATACGATCCGTAGCCCTGTACGGGGCGCCAGTATGGGCGAAGAGGCTGGCCATCCGACGCTGTCGGACGAAAGTCTACAGCGTCCAGCGAAGGATGGCCCTACGGATCGTACGAGGATACCGGACCGTGTCAATGGAGGCGGCAACGGTTCTGGCTCGCTTTCCGCCGCTAGATATTCTGGCGGACATGGATGCGAGGGTCTATGACCGGATTCGCATTGTCCGCCGGAGTGGTGGAGGCGACCCAGAGGAGGCGATTAAACGGCAGGAGCGACTTATCGCACTCGCGACGTGGCGCGCGAGGCTCCGCGAGGAGCGGTTTGCGCGCAAACGCGTCGTCGGGGCAGTCCTGCCGGTCTTCGAGGCCTGGATGCAGCGACAGGGTGGACGACTCACCTACAGACTCACACAGGTACTCACCGGGCACGGGTGCTTCGGTGATTATCTGTGTAAGATCGGACGCGAAGCGACGGCGGCTTGCTTCCACTGCGGTGGAAACGACCAGGATTCTGCTACGCATACTCTCGCGGTGTGCCCCGCGTGGGAACCGGAGAGGCGGATCCTGGTCGATCAGATCGGACGGAATCTTTCCCTGCCAGCAGTCGTGTCGGCGATGCTTAGCGGGGATACGGCGTGGAGGGCCGTAGCCTCCTTTTGTGAGACCGTAATGGTCCAGAAGGAGGCTGCTGAGCGGGATCGGGAGAGGGCCGATCCCGCCCGGAGACGACGCCGTCGAGGCGCAGCCGTGCCTCGTCACGGCCCTCCTGCCCTGTAGCTGGGGCTCAGAATAACAGCTACGGTGTTCCCCTGCCTGTCGTAAAAGGCGACTAATCGGGGACCTTTGGGGTCGTGGGCAATCGGGGCGGGGGCCCTGTGCGTCCAGAAGCGATCCCAAGGAGGACGATGGGTCGTCGTGGTCACGATCCATCGTGCGATAGCACAGCGAGGGTGCTGGGGGGAAGTATCACACTTCCCCCGGGACGGGCTATCTAGCGCCGCGCGTGGAGGGGGAGTGAGTATGCGTTCTGTACGAGAACCCGCCCCCCTCTACAGCGCAGATGGCGACCACCGTGGGGTTTTAGCCGGTACGAGTCCGGCATAACCTGGTTGCTCCCCCCGGGGCGGCTGGGTATCCTATGAGGATTTCCCCACGAAAAAAAAAAAAAAAAAAAAAAAAAAAAAAAAAAAAAAAAGGTAGATAGGTAGGGGTAGATAGGGTAGGTAGGAAGGCCCCAGTTTTATTTTTGTTCTCAAGACAGGACAACGTCTGCCGGGTCAGCTAGTTTCTAATATAAGTAGGATAATTAAGCAATGCTCGAACATATCGCTCTTTACTAGTAGTATTACAGTTATTGGTGTCGATTCTGTTGTTTACGAACTTAACTAATATTAGACAAGTCACCTCTCTTTCAAGTTAACCTTATTGAAAAATGACAGAACATTTTTAATGCTGTCAGTTTAATCCATGCCGTCGTTATGTACGGGTAAATAGTCGTGACCAATAAAGACCGCGCTTAAATTCAAATTGAAATATGTGATCGGATTAAACTGACAGGACTAAAATATCTTGCATCCCTTTCTTATATTTACTATTAGAAAGAGATATCGTGACATTAAATTTATTTAGTTCGTAAACAACAGAATCGGCACCATTATGTTCTAAATGATAACTTACCTAATTCACCGAATGGATATCTGAGGCTGTAAGCTGGCTGGCATGCCAAATCTGGAAATTGGTCCTCCAAGTCATCCAACTTGCGAAGCTGCTGTCTTAACGATTCAAGTGGACTGGACCAGCCTTCCCCACGCCTGTTAATGATTATGTAATACTAGCTGTTCCCAGCGGTTTCACCCACGTTCCGGGCATAAAAAGTAGCCTATAACGTTACTCCTCAGAAATTGACCATTATAAGCGACATTATATGGAGCAATATACAGCCTGTGTATTTTTTTTCAAAATCATTTAGTTCGATTCCCGGCAAGGCAATAATTTTTTTGAAAATCCAAGTTTACAGTTTTAGTTTTTACCAAAATCGGCCTCGAGACTCCTTTCAGGATTTTTTGCTATTCCTAATACTTTAAGATTTGGTCTACGACGCCCACTTTAAAAAATCCTATCATAACGACTTACTTGGGTGAATAGTTGAGCCTAGATGTCGAAGCTGATTTTAATCTCGTAAAGCACCGACGTCTTCCGTGTCCTAAAAAAATATATTTTTTTTAATAGCAGACTTGGCTTGATACTCAAAAATAGACGGACATAGGATAATTTTAACCCAAAAATCGCTAGTAAAGAATCGATATATTGCTTACCATTAACAGATTCCTTAGGCTTTTCGTCTGCAGTTGTTGCATCTGATGAGTCTTGACAGTCTGTCGTTGCACCTAAAAATACATATTACATTAAAATCCTACTAATATCATAAATGCGAAAGTTTGGAAGGATGTATAGATGTTTGCTACGCTTTCACCTAAAAACTACTTAAAGGATTTGGATGAAACTTGGCACATAGATAGATCATACTCTGGAATCACATACAGGCTACTTTTTATATTGAGAAAACTTAAGATCCCTCGGGAATGTGAGTGAAGCCGCGGGGCGAAAGCTAGTTAAATATAAAAATATTTCTTTTCACTGACACTGCGCTAAATACCTGCGCCGTGATGAGACGCAGCGATGGCGCGACAATACTGTTAAGAGTACTGTTATGCTATTGCATTACGGGACAGCGGTGTTCGTACAATGACCCATTATTCGCACGCTAATATAATTATCATCACGCTCGCATACGCATATACATACATACATAAATCTATAGCCATAACCTTGAGTCATTTATCGGGTAAGGTTGTTGCAGCTATCAGAGGCTACCAACTTTAGTCCTTTAAAAAAAAAACCCTTGAGTCATTCATTAAAAATTCAAACTGAGAACCATACAACAACACATCTAGTTCTAGTAACAAGGACTATAAAGTTCGAAGAGCACCTGTATCTCTATCCCTGTCTCTCCTCCTTCGCGGAGGCTCTCTAAAAGCGACGGCAGTGCGTCGATGCGGCCGCGGATGCTTCACAGCTGATGTTTGAGACGTGTCTGATGGTAACATCTGCGAATAATGAAATTTAATGTTTAATTCAACAGTCGACCGAAATTTTTCAATTCTAATCAAAATAACACGCCTCTTTTTCATATTTAGAATTATAAAAAAAAAATGTTATTCGTCTTAGGATTCGACGTCACTACCACTGAGCTATCATCGCTTTATTCAATTTAGGTC
The DNA here is from genome assembly GCA_963555595.1 of Tethea ocularis. Classification (NCBI taxonomy): domain Eukaryota; kingdom Metazoa; phylum Arthropoda; class Insecta; order Lepidoptera; family Drepanidae; genus Tethea; species Tethea ocularis. Next base: position 2,220,098 of record OY741972.1, on the reverse strand, counting down.
CCAGAATGGCACATATTTTAAACCGACTTCAATAAAGGAGGAGGTTTTCAATTCGAGTGTTTTTTTTTGTTTGTTACGTGATTACTCTGCCATATGTGAACCGATTTTATAAATTATTTTTTATTCGAAAGAATATTACTCTTGAAGTGGTCCCATTGACACTAACGCTGAGATCTATGGAGCGTGCTTAGACTTTGCACAGACTTTACCGTACAAAGTCTGTATTTAAAATTCAATCTTCGAATCTCGCTGAGTGTGTGCTAAGCAAAGCCTAAGTGCACCTCATCGATGACTTCCCAAAAACTTGGCTACAAATTAAAACACACAAAATATTTACTTTATTACGTAGGTTTATACCCTAAGTAAAGTCTGAGCCAAGTCCAAGCACGCTCTATAGATCTCAGCCTAAGGATGCGGCTACGGCTTCTTTGACTTTGCTCAGACTTTACTTCGAGTTAAGACAAAGTTTAATCCTTCTGAGTGTATTCTGAGCAAAGCCTAAGTGCACCATATCGACGACTTACCAAAAACGTTGCTACAATTAAAGGTCAAACAAAAATATACTTTATTACAACTCTTAAATGAGCCAAGTTTAACGTAAGTAAAGTCTAAGCAAAGTCCAAGCACTCTCTATAAATCTCAGCCTAAGTCTCAGGATCTGTTGATGGAAAGGGCAAAAAACGACAGAAAGCTTAAAGTTTATTTTACATGGAACACGAGCTACACTTTCGCTGACATCAAAACTGTCACATTAGAGTTCATACATAGTTATTTTATTTTTTGAAGGCGGTTCTCTAACAAAAATTAAAAGTTATTTAACTATACTAAAAATAAATACCTAGTAAACTTACATGGTCCCTCCTAAGTTTCCAATCTTCATTGTTATTGTCAAAAGATTTGTGCGGGTTGCTCTCAGAGTAGGATGTTTCGTTGTCATTGTACCTGATGGTAGGGTTGTTGTTAACTCTTGCGCGGGGTTCCGGTTCGATTACCGCGCTCACTGACGTTTCGTTTACTTCTTTACACCTGTTATCATATAAAATCGTTATCTACTTGCCACCCATTAGAAGGAAATATTATTTAAAACAGTTTACAGTACGAGTCAAATTGCTACATTCGATTCTTAACTTGAATTTACGCACAATATTCCAGCTTATGCAGTGGATACAATACAACTATAATACAGTAGAGCTATAATAGTTCTAATATTTTTTGATGGAAATGTAACTCATTAACCGATTTCAAAAAGGAAGAGGTTAACAAATTCATCGGAATCTTTTATGCTTTTATTTTTTATGCAAGTTTTAATTACTGGAGAAAGTGTTTACCTTTCTAAGGATTGTGTAGCTTTATGCGAATTTGATTTTTCAGTTTCGGAACCAGTTGTCATACTCATTTCACGTCTCTTGTTACGGCGTTCGATTGACATCTGAAAGCATTGTTACATTAAATCAAACTTTAAACAAACAAAATTGACGAAATCGTGCAGCAAAATGAACCCAAAGAGTGACTGGCTGACTGATCTATCAACGCATCTAAGGCGATCTTCGTTCGGCTCCACTCCAGTGGACAGGCACCCTTATTTTATCCCCTAAAATAGGGAATTGGGGGTGAAACGACGGAGCGAAAAGCTAGTCAATAATAATATCGTAAGCCTCTTGCGAGAAAGTAATAGGGGAATAATCATTTTAAACTAATAATTAGACAGCGATTAGACAGAGAAATCGGGCATAGTATGTGACGTCATATACTATTACGGCCATATAAACTCCATGGTAAATTCTGTTTTGTTAGAAAGAGATAGGATTAAATCATTGATGGCTTAGATCTTGGTTATTTTTATAGTTATCCGAATTTTTTTTTCCGTCTGAGCTTTTATTAAAACTAAAAAAATATCATGCATATTCCCTATTGGCCTGCAGAACGTACGACCTAATTCATTCTGAGCATAGCAGTCAGAGTCACACCTCCACATCAAACAGCCCATCAAGCTTACCTTGACATCATGCTTCAATCTCGCGTACTTCTCCTTCAAACACTTGTACTTATCGGCTAGAGCTCTCTCCTCGTGATGTCTCGTCGAAGCAGCCCTCTCGTTCGCTAACCTCGCTCTCAACTCTTCTAAATGACATGCATGTTGTGTTCGAAGACGTTCCACCTAGAAAATTGATGACATATTGGTGCCGATACTTAATTACAAGTCAAGTTATTTCTTTCATGTTAACCTTATTGAAAAAAGATAGAACATTTTTAATGTGTATATTTATTATTTAAATTTGTTTAGTTTGTCATCAACAGAATCGGGGCCATTGGCAATTTTACCCAAAAACTGAGGAAAACTTCTTGAATAATGCAGTCTCTAAAAGTAATGTACGTTCGAGTAATTCGATTATAGACTCACCTCAGCTCTATAATCATGTCTTAAATCCGTGACTCTTGTTGTATGTTCTTCCCTCAACGACTCAATCGTAGCTCTGTTCTCTTCTATCATCCTCCCTCTCTCTCTACTCAAGTTAGCTTGCAATTGTTCCCGAAGGTCCGAGAGGGCGCGTTCATTATCTGTATGAAAAATAATATCTTGGGACATTCTTCACAAATTCATCTGATTAAAATATGATGCAATTTGGTTAATTATGATTTATGATGTTAGGACAACGACGATTAACAGTTAAGACGAGACGAATTATAATAACCAGTCTGGCGTCGCTGTCCGTATTTGGCCCAACAATTTTGTTGGCATATGGCTTTTGTTTATAACAAGTAGTTTCCGTTACGCTTTTATTATTTTTAAATGTTATTTAAATTTCAACCTTGACAGGAAAATATAAGAATTATAATAATAACGTTTTTAAAGTCAATAAGGACAAGATTCGCCTGCAAAAGAGTTGCTTTTCACGACTTTCCTAGATTTTCATTTTCATTTTATTTGACAGCGCCGGCAGACTGGATAATAACCTGCTGTGTAAAGTATTTCGAATTTTAATTGCTCCTATCAATCAGACATACCAATTTCTAACTGCTGCCGTTGTTCAACCAATTTGGCTCGGTATTCGTCCCTCAACTTTGCCATGTTTTCAGCATGTTGCCTCTCTGCTGCATCGGTGTCCCGTCTGTGCCGCTCTTCCAACTCTGCTGCAGATGTGCTTGTAGCTAGCTGGTGATTGCGTTCCGCGGTTGTTAGAGCCTATATTATAAATGGAAATCATGAAATAATGAACACAATCATAGGCAAAAGATTTCCTTTAAAAATATTGATAATCTTTTCAACAAACACTAGTCAAAAACTAGGGACCTTTATAACCTTACCTCCTCCATTTCTCGACGGTGCCTCTCTGCTTGCTCACTCAATCTCATTTTCTTATCTGCCAAAAACTTTTCCTCAGCTTCCTTCAGCTCTTCTTGTAACTGCGCTCTCATTTTTCGCTCTCTTGTCGACCATTCGACTCTTATACTCTCCAACTCTTTCTGTAACGACAACTCTAGTCTTCTCCTCTCATCTCCTTTATTTCTCTCAATAAAATCTCTGGTCCCCATGTCGGGTATTAATGGACTCTTAACAGGCCTTGGAATGGTATCATCTTGGGTCTCAAATTGGTATACCACAACAACATTGTCAGAACTAGATTTCCCTTGAGATAAAATGACGCCGTCTAATCTAGGACTTGCTAAACCTTTGCCTAAACTTGACGCCGAATCCGAGGACTTAACCTGGGGTGCTACAACAGCTTTATTTAATGGTTTGAAAGTAGATAAAGGACTCCAAGGCTTTGAAAAGTCAAGTCTTGGTGATCGGAATTCTGAACCTAAACTAGGTGTTGGCGATACTTTTAACTGAGGACTTTTGACACTAACTTCGATCGACTTTGAGTTTAACGATTCGATATCTCTCGCGGAAGTCTTTTTGGAGTCTTCCGAATCGGATTTATGTAGGAAATCTAAATTAGGAACTTTAATTTGTGGTATATTGTTTTGTATGCGCGGGGATTTATTTTCTGTAACATTTTCTTCCAAATCTTTTAGGCTTTTTATTACATCTTGGGTGTCATTTTCATCTGTTTGTTTGTCTTTGTGCGCTTCAGAAGAGTCATCTAAATCGTTAAGGTCTAAATTAGCAAATTCTCTGTCAGGTGAATCTATTGATGTTTCAGATTCGATGCTCTCCATTAGGTTTATTGATATTTTACTCTTTTGCGGAATCATTGGTGATCTGTAAAAAAAGTTATTTGATTCAGTAGTACATATTATGATCATCAGTAACGTTTCAACAAACTGATATTCATTTAAGTTATCTACATAATTAAATACTAGTCTTATTTTAATATTTCTCTAGAGGAACTTTTAAATGTATGTTTGATGAAAAGAACATAACGACTGACTGTTCGAAAATAATGTCTACGGATTTTCAAAAATGTGACAGCCAAAAAAAAATCTTGTTAAGTTAAGCGATATCGTACCTCGGTCTATCTTTATCAGGAAACACAGGCTCTTCCAGATGTACAGACGATGTCTCAATATCGCCCGGTCGAACCAAATCAGAGATCTTTTGGAAATTCTTCTGGAATAGATCCGGCTTGATATAGTCTGCTGCCGGTGGACGTAGTACGCGACGTCTGGGTGACGTACCTCGGTCGCGGCTGTCGCTATCTGTAAAAGTATGAATTTAATTCTTGAAACTTTATGGAATTATATTCGTAAGTCAACATTACCAAAATCTCACACCTAACGATATAATTATGACCAAAGTCAATCATACGTATCCAACCAAATGCGGGGTTACCAGTATTAAAAATGTAGTATAACAACAATGTAATAAAATGGCAACACTTCTTAAGCCGTTATTAAGAAGGTGCTCTGTACGGCATTGCTAAGAATGTGAATTATCTAATTGTACGAGTATTTCTATGCTCTCAAAACATCCATCAGCTACCAAATAAATTTAATAAAGTGGAGAACACTAACCTAAAGAATCCCTCTCCGACCCTGACATACTTTTCCCATCCCTCGGACTATCCAGCGGTCGCGGCGGTAATGGCGGCCGAGCGACTAGCGGTGATAACACTATCGGATTCAAAGGCACTTTCGGTGACACAACCGGTGATGAGATCAAGGCTGATGGTAATGATCTTGTAGGTGCAGCGCTGATGATGGAGCTTTGACCGTCGTTCTGTTCTGAGGAGCTGTTGGAACCGGGGCTTATTGTCGTTTCATGAACGTTTTCCAGTTTGAATCTGAAAGTTTTATTCTGTTGACAGGCTTGCTATGATATCATTATTGTGATGAGGACGAATGTAATAAAGAAGAAGGGAAATAAAGCAAATTATGTCTTCTCATTTGTATTACTGGAAAACCATTTTTATTCATTCAGTTTTATACATGACTAGCTTTCCAAAATTAGGTAACAAATTGACTTGATACCACGCAACCTTTTGTCATTAGTAACATTAGACAATGATAAGTTCTCTAATCATTTCGGAAATTGCGGGTGAAAGTTAAGGAAGTGTATACCATTTTTTCCCAGGACTAAAAGTCATACCTGACACTTTTTCTGTCCTCATCAAAGCTGGAAGTCTGTTTTGGCTTGCCCAGTATAATATTTTCCGTTCTTCTATACAATGAGTCTGACATCTTTTCCCTCAAAATACCTTTAGGTGGATCACTTTTTGTCATAGATTCTAAAGGCAAAGATTTCTCGGTTTCTGGACTTGGTAGGTCAGATTTTGCAAGTTTTAAGAACATATTACCCTTTCCTGAAATTAAAGATTTGTCAGACACTGTCACACTTTTATTCCCTGGAGAATTGAATGTGGCTATTTGTCTAATGTGGCTGTGTAGCTGTTTTAGAATGGAGCTCAAACTCAAGTACTTACCAGTTAGAGGCAACCCTTTATCAGTCTTTGCTATGGATAGTAATGGACTGAAATTTTCTTCCTCAGGACTAGTTAACACATGCATCTTCAGATCTATAATCTCAGATTGTTGTTTAAACAGCATCTTTGGTCTTTCGAAAGTTGTCGGCCGACTCAACAAATCTCTATCGGAAGTATTCCTTACCAGACTCGGTTTGCCCGAGAGTGAACCATCCACACTACGTCTTAGAGGCGATATTCGAAGATCTCCAAGTTTTTTGTCCATTCTTGCTAAAGGAGAGAGAGGAGGGCGACCGAGAGGCGTTAGTCTTCTAGGGCCTGTTAAGGTTGATGGGTTGTCTTTGACGTCTGATGCATGGTTATCGCCACTATCAGTGCTCATGTCATCGTCATCGCTTTCGACTTTCGTTTCGACACGTTCGAGGTGTTTCGTGTTTTCTTCAAATGTGAGGAGTTCCTATAAACAAAATAAACAAAAACCTGTGAATTGCCAGTATTACAAATACACCAAATGTCTAATCCTACCATAAATTCAGCAAATAACAACTTGAAACCTTAAACCAATAGCGTTAAAGGTCTGAACTCATTACCTGAACAGAAGCACAAGTGTCATCCTGCATAGAACCATCACGAGCTCGTTTCACAAGCTCCCTGTATACGTTATCTAGGGGATGCTCCCATTGGGTCCTCTTGGTCTCTTCATTGTAGTAGTAGTGGGTTTGCAGCTTTTCATGTAAGCTGTATTTTAAAGTAATAACTAAAATTAAAAATTTAAAGAAACCTCCGAAACTCACTAGAAAATAGGTAATAATTTTGAAACAGCTGAGCACCATTTCTTGAAAGATTGTATTATTGTAGCTAATAGATGTTTGCAATACAAGGAAGATTGAATATATTCACGAACATTAAAGAGCTTTTTTTGGACATTTATGGAAAAACCCCATATCTTATAGCCCCATGGCTAATTGGTATACTTTAAAATTTTATTGAACTCCATTGCTAATTAGATATAATTATCACGAAAAACCTTATCAAATAAATATTGTGCCATTGTTGTAAATTCTTACAAGACTTACATTAAAATTCCATCACCCTTGCAGTTATCATACTTTTTAATTACTCTTCGTCCTGCTACCCTACCCTATTGTACTCTAAAAAGGTGGTATGTTTTATTCAAATTCAAATTCAAAAGTGTCTTTATTAAATGAACTCATTGCAAGTATTTTTAATCGTCAAAATATGTAAATATAAAAAATATGTATATAAAAAAACTATAAAAAATAGAATATAAAAAATAACAATATGATAATAATAATAACAAAATTCATAATAATAGTAAACAGCATGTGAAGCGAGCAACTCATAGAAATGCGTTCTTGTCCTCTATAAAATCAGAAACTTTATAGTACCCTTTTTTGTACAACTTATCTTTAATTAACTTTTTAAATTTTAAGACGGACAATTCTTGAATTTCTTTGGGTACTTTGTTAAAGAAGCGTATATTGCCCCTTAAAAGAATCCCTAACTTTGCTCAAACGAGTTAAAGGTACAGCAAGTTTATCCCTATTTCTAGTGTTTAAACTATGAGTGTCGCTATTTTTGGGAAAGTTATGAATGTTTTTCCGAACATAAATTAAGTTTTCATATATGTACTGTGACGACACTGTCATTATATTTATAGTTTTAAATTTATTTCTTAGGGAGTCTCTGGGACTTAAATTATATATAGCGCGAATAGCCCTCTTCTGCAGAATAAAGATTCTATTGATGTCGGCACCGCTACCCCAAAGGAGATTATTGATTCTAGAATCAAACCATTAAAGTTATTGTGAAATCTAGTTTTAAAGAATGATGTATTTAGTAATAGATGCAGCATGTAAAATTAGAACCTGACATTTATTTTGAAAATTTTATTGCTTGTGTTTCACAAAAAAACAGGTAATAGTATGGTGCACCCATTATGTCTTCAAATTTTATTTAGCAATTTCTTCTGTTAGCAATAGAATGTATATGGCTTACAAAGCTTTCCATGGTGGTGGCAGTGCTTGCATGAGCCCATCTTTAGCCAGAGGTAAGAGATGGCTCTCGCTTTCAGGATCAATTCCCAGCTGTTCAGCATATTCAGATATTTCTGGAATTTTTTTTATCCATAATTTGCATCTAATCTAATTGACCAAAGAGTTAGATCACAGAAGTTAGATCACAGAAGTTAGATCACAGAAGTTAGAAAAAGAAGGAATGCGGTGATCCATACCAAATAACATTAACAATGGAAACAATCATTTTTTCTAGGTATCTCAGAAAATTAAAATAAGTCAATAAAAAAACAATCTTTACATTTAAACATAAATAAATCACTATTTGAATGATTTGATAAGTTTATTTACCTATAATCATAAATATAAATACATTCTAATACTTTTTAAACTCTCGCGAACACAATTCATGTTTATAGTAATGTAACGTATAATATTCTATAAATAGACCCGTTACATTACTATAAACATAAATACATTCTCTTTGAAAACCAACCCAACATATGACTCTTACAAAAGTATTTTTATTGCTTACAAGCAAATGAAATAAAATACAAGCGAAAGACATTTTACGGTGATAATTTATGTCCAAATTATTTGGTACCAGCTAGGCCAAATCCTACTAATATTTCAAATGTGAAAGTTTATTTGGATAGATGTGAAGATTTTTGTTACTTTTTGCAAAAAATACCAAACAGATTTGGATGAAACTTGGCAAATAGATAGGTCATAACATATAGCAAACTGGAACAATATATAGGCAAATTTTATCACCGTAAAACATAAAGCCTCTTTAGAACGCGAATCTAAAACAGAAGAGACTTCACAGAAGAGAATAAAATTGAATCTTTACTTGTTATATCAAGAATAAATTACTCACTATTACATCATAATAGAAAAAAAGTAACATCTTCATTCATTGAAATAAACTGATAATTATTTCAAATAGAAAAATAAATAAATTACAAACCTTCTGCAGATGGTTGACTGTTTTCGTCGAAAATTTCACGGCAAGCAACGGCCGATGGTAAACTCATTTTGTAGAACCATAATTCTATTTCGTACTATGAAATAGTTGAGTCACACAACTTATAATTACGTGATTTATTTTCATAAAATCCATTTTACATTCAATAGGATTTGCGACGAATTTCTTTCTCAAAAAAATCTCTACTACCTATTTTACTATAGGCCCCACTGACTGACTGACTGACCAGTGTTGCCATATAGTAAGTAGAGACTAGAGAGTGTAGAGAGAGAGAGACCACGGAACATTTTTACTCCTAGCGGAGGTAGGGACTGAAAATTTTATACAGCCAACAGAAAAACCGTACAAAGTCAGTAAATGAAAAGAGAAGTTTCAAACATTTCATTTCAAGTAAAAAAATATATTTTTTTTGTTATCATTTCTGTGTTAATTTTTAAATTAGAACAGGGTGTATTCCCTTACAACTGTTTTGTATGAATAATTCAATTTTGTAAAAAAATACTTGTCATCGTCTATAATATCAATATCATTCAATTTATATGATCCAAAGTTAATAGTTTTTCTTACTTTCCTTTGCTTTAAAAAAAACATACAGTAGAATATATATATATTTTGAAGTAAATACTACAAACGATAAATTATTAAAAACGTGAATGGCCGGATCTTTATTATTAATAAATAAAACTTATAAAATCTTGTTTGGTTTATTTCTGGAATTTTGACATGTCATGTATGAAAGTGAGTTCAGTACCAGTACAACTAGATCTCAGTAAATTATTTTAGATCATTTTCTATTTCTACGTTAGTACATAAAACGTAGTATTAAATTCTCTTTGTTAGTACATACGTTTAGTTTTGTTTCTAAACGTAAACCACAAACTAGGTAGAGATTTGACGTAAACAATCAAATCAATCAAGCAAGCAAAACAACCTCTGTCAGTCAAATAACTTTTTCTGTGAAATTGTAAATTTAAAAATTAATAATGGCTTCAGTGAAAGATGTAGCTACGCTCTATCAAAATTTGAAAACAGAGTGGGCAAAGAAGCCATGCAAACTAGATAAATGCGGTGAATTACTGAATAAAATAAAGGTATGTAAACCCTTGAGATGACTCGACAAAAACCTTACAGCTTTATGATTAAGAGATTATCATTTATTTTCAGGTCGCGCTCACTCATCTAACTTTCTTGCCGAGTAATAATACTGCAGCGAATCAGAAAGAATTGATATTGGCTCGGGATGTACTAGAAATTGGAGCTCAATGGGCGGTCGCCGCGAAAGATGTCAAAGCATTCGAACGATACATGTCCCAGTTGAAATGCTACTATTTTGATTACAAGTAAGATTTTTATCTTATTATACAAACCAATTTCGATTATGTAGTGTTCCAATAGGAAAAACTATTGGGAATTTCATTATGTATGAATAAAGAAACAAGTGTGTACCTACTTAAGCTATAATTAGGTTTTAATAATCTCATTATTGAATATTGGAAAGTAGGTATGTGTCTTGTGAAAAATACAGAATTCCAGGAAATTATATTCAAGTGCGGTTCAATTTATCATCTTTTCAGAGACCATCTTCCAGAATCGGCATTCATGTATCAACTCCTTGGCCTGAACCTACTGTTTCTGCTCTCCCAGAACCGTGTAGCTGAGTTCCACACAGAGCTTGAACGTCTCTCTGTAGATGTAATCAGAGCTGATCCCTATGTGAGACACCCTCTAGCATTGGAGCAGTATTTGATGGAAGGCAGTTATAATAAGATCTTTTTGGCTAAGGTTTGTGAATGGACTTCAGATCTTACTTACTATGGACAACCTTTAGCATTCAATATAAAACACAAAGAAAGCTGATAGGTAAAGTCTTGCAGCAAATGTAATATATGTGCATGCAAGTTGATCCCTATATTTAAAAAGAGTAGGTTTACGTTTAGTAATTTTGTATCATCATAATATGTCAAACAAAAAGAATCATTGCATTATACTTACAAAAATAAAAACTACACTCAACAGGGTAATGTACCAGCAGAAAGCTACACTTTTTTCATGGACACTCTACTTGATACGGTGCGTGGGGAGATTGCAGCTTGCATTGAGAAGGCATACCTTTGCATCACCTGTGCAGAAGCCGCTAGACGACTAAACTTAACATCGCAACAAGCTGTGCTTGATTATGGAAAGAAGGTAATAAATGGAACAAATTGCCATAACATTTTTGCCATTCTTAAGTTGCTTTCTTTGTTTCCATATTTAGAATGAGATTGCAACTTTGATTTTTATGAACTATAATTTTGGTATAGGTAGATAAATAAATAAATTATTACCTTTTATTAAAAGGTTTTTTTAAGTGAAACAAAGCAAATACTAATTGATTTAATTCAGAACGAACTTTGTATGTACTTAGTCTATGTAATTTTACATTGTAAGATTAATTTTCCCACCATACACAATATGTAATAGTACTGTATCTTTCAGCGTAACTGGATTCTTGGTGCAGACAATTGCTACCACTTTAATGCAGCTGAAGAGACGTGTGCTGCTGCTGCAGGAATCTTACCCTCTGCCGAACTTGCAGAACAAACCATAGAGTATGCTAGGCACCTTGAGATGATTGTGTAAAATGTATCATAAATGCAAAATTTCAGATGAATGATTAAAGATTTTTTTGATATCTATCAATATTTTATTTTTTACTGTTTTTTTTTGGAAAGGATTAAAGTTCGTAGTGATAGTATATTAGTATTAGTAACTAATTTAAAAGGTTCTAAGAAGTATATTAGTAACATTTTCATGAAATAGTCGTATATGTCAGTAATATACCTTGTAGGAATATGTTGATGATTTCTTTTGTTATTAATCAGTAAATATACTACCATTCTTCTCGCAAATAACATGTTGATAACTTACGACCTATAGCTCAGCTACAATTTGCAAAAAACGTGATAAAATTTGAATTTCGCACTCCAACCGACGCCTCCACCTTAAGGTGCTATTTTTGAATTCTCTGGTAATACCAGACAAATCGCGGGCTATCTTTGAGGATCCATTATGGCTGTGCTGTGGCTAAAGGATTTATTACCTAACAAAATCGGACACAAGCAATTTGCCTGTGTTAATCCTCGAGAACGCAAGTGAAACCGCGAGGCGAAAGCTAGTTTTCCATAAATTAGTAGGGTATGTTCATTAATTTCGTCCTAGGCCTGAAGACAAATAAATGTAATAACAAGAAATGTTAAACTATTAAAATTTTATTTTTTATTTCCTTAAACTTTATGCTTATATTACTTGGTTAAAATAATAGTTACTATTATTTTATAAACTATAAAACTGATTCCAATATTTATATCGATTCTATACTATCGAGTTTCAGAAGCTTCGTAAAATATTCTAATGCATTTTTGAGGTTCCATTCTTTCATTTCTAAACACCTGTAATTATAAAAAGGATTATATAAAATGATAAAAGCTAATAAATTTCAAAAATAGAAAAACAAACTCATTCTGTTCGATCGAACCTACCTTACACTAGGTGCCTTTTCCAATTCAGTCAATTGCATGAAAATAACTAATAACTTTTCTTTAAGATCATCATCAGGTATGGATTCCAATTTGAGACTCAAAGGCTTTGTTTTGATCTGTAAAATAAAGAAATCGATTTTTGAAAACCTTATTGGGAAAAAAAATATCTAAGGATTCATGAATGGGATTCTTTATCAACCAAAGACAATGTTTTTTTTAAATTATTATTTTAAGTTCTTGCAACATTCAATCGATTCGGTCGGCGAGACAGCGACGCCGCTGTCAAATCAAACATTGCGTTTCGTCAAGGAAACGAGTGTTTAGAATAAATCTTACTTGCTATTTCCTTACAAAATACGATTAGTGCAATATGAAAAAACACCAAACACGACAAAAGACTATGAACGATCCTGTTATCGTGTCACGAGTGAAAAATTATCTCGCAGAAAATGTAGACAAGACATTCGTTGATGTCAGCCAAATGGCGCGTTCTCTGAAAGAGCGCTACCGTGAGTACAATAACAGAAGCGACAGCGCTTTTTGCCAGATGGTGGAAGGTGCGTATAAAGTTGTACTACAGAGCTACGGATTAGATGGGGCGTCTACATCGGAAGGTTCCGAGGAAGAATCCGACTTGGAGTGTTTAGACGAAAACAACAGCGCATTGAACGAACGCTTACTTGCTATGTACAAAATGCAGGATAAAAAGCGTCCTGCAACTAACAGGCGCGCTACAGATAAGTCAGGTGAACCTATAGACATATTGAGCAGTGACGAAGATGGAAATACTGCGCCGAAATTGCCAAAAATTAATGATCAAATAACCATAACCCCCCACATACCACATACCCAATTACCGAAAATTGCGAACAGTACGACTATTGAAACGCCAAAATCCCAACAAAACAATGATAAAAAACGAAAACCTGAGGTGAATAAAAGTGTGTTACCAAAGAAAAAGTTTGATATCATTGGAATAACAAAAAGTGTTAAGGTTAACTTTGATGATATTGGTGGCATATCTGAAATTATAACACAGATATGTGACCTTATATTGCATATGAAGCATCCTGAAGTGTACAGCCAGCTAGGTATAAAAGCACCAAGAGGTGCATTGTTACATGGGCCTCCCGGGACAGGAAAGACTTTGATAGCACATGCAATAGCTGGCAAACTTCAGTTGCCTCTCATTGCTGTAACTGGCACTGAGTTAGTTGGTGGCGTATCAGGGGAATCTGAGGAAAGAATCCGAGAGCTATTTGAAAGAGCTGTAGCTGTATCACCAAGTGTTTTATTCATTGACGAGATAGATGCCGTATGTGGCAATAGAGTTCATGCTCAGAAAGACATGGAGAAGCGAATGGTTGCCCAATTACTTGCTAGCTTAGATGCATTAAGTGATAGCAGTACTTCAGTGCTTATACTTGCTGCAACAAACAACCCTGATGCCTTAGATCCTGCCTTGAGACGTGCTGGCCGCCTTGAACAAGAAATAACTTTAGGCATTCCATCGCTAAAAGCAAGAAAGGAAATACTTACAATTCTTTGTAAAAATATTGCATTAGGTGAAAATATTGATATGAATGTACTGGCTCAAATAACCCCTGGTTTTGTTGGTGCTGATTTGCAAGCCCTTGTAAACAAAGCAAGTACTTATGCAGTTAAGAGAATCTTTACTGAGATCCGTGCTTCAAAGATTAAAGTTGTGGAAGAAATAATTGAATCCAGAACACCTGTTGAAGAACCTATAACTATTATTCCAAATGGTGAAAAAGAGAGTAATGACACAATACCCAATGAAACTGCTGATGCACCAGAAAAGGATCCAGAGGCAGAAATAGCTGCAACAAATACAGAAATACCTGCTGAAGAAAACAAAATTCCAGTGAATGTAGAAGAAAATCATATTGATATTGAGCCTATTCAGAAACCTATTGATCCTGTAGAAGAAGTAGTGGGACTTCTTGAAGACATGCCTTACACAGCTGATGAATTATCTGGTCTTGCCATTAGGCAAGAAGACTTCATTAAAGCACTGAAAACAACTAAACCTTGTGCAGTTAGAGAGGGAATAGTTACTGTGCCTGATGTGACATGGAATGATGTTGGTTCGTTAAGTCAAGTGCGTAAAGATCTGCAGCTAGCTGTACTTGCACCAGTAAAGTACCCTGAACAACTGAGTAAATTGGGATTATCAGCACCTAGTGGAATATTGCTTTGTGGACCGCCTGGTTGTGGTAAAACATTGCTAGCAAAAGCAGTGGCAAATGAAGCTGGTGTTAACTTCATTTCAGTAAAAGGACCTGAATTACTAAACATGTATGTCGGCGAGAGCGAAAGGGCCGTACGTACTTGTTTCAGACGAGCTCGAAACTCCGCGCCGTGCGTTATATTTTTCGATGAATTTGACGCTTTGTGTCCAAGACGTACATCACAAGATCACAATGGCGCTGCAAGAGTGGTTAACCAACTGCTGACAGAGATGGACGGCATAGAGAGCAGAGAAGGCGTGTTCGTATTGGCCGCGTCGAATCGGCCGGACATCATTGACCCGGCTGTGTTGAGGCCTGGTCGTTTAGACCGCGTCATGTATGTTGGAATGCCGGCCAGAGAAGATAGATTCGATATCCTTCAGAAGCTAACCAAAGCTGGTACTAAGCCGCATTTAGGGTCAGATGTGGACTTGCAAGTTGTTGCAGGACTGACTGAGGGTTACACAGGAGCTGACCTGGCAGGGTTGGTGAGAGCAGCAGCTACTAATACGCTAACTAATCACATCTCGAATGGTACATTGGAAGGGGAGATATTTGTTACTTTTGAAGACTTCAGGGCGGCACTAGCGAAATGCAAACCCTCTGTTTCGGCGAAAGAGCAATTGCACTATGAAAAGCTGAGGTTAAAATACGCCTCAGGTGCTGACGATAAAGATATGGAAATGGAGACTGAGCCGTTAAATGAGGAATCTATGGATACTGTGTGAGAATCGTTCAAACGTTGGTTTTTACAAACTTAACAGTTTAATTTCATTATATCACATCTTAATTTTAAGTATGTAATTCATACCAATAGTGCCAAGTTGTTCCTTTTAAGCTATTGATGTCAGAATTATAATGTATTTGGTACAATCGGCTTGTTTCAATGAAGCACTAGTACATACAAATTAATATGCTAGAGCATTTTCTATCAAGAGTGTGAGATATAGTTGTTTTGTGAATAAGTAATCAGAGTGATGCATTAGTAGAATACCCATGAATTCATTTATTTGCACATTTAAAATTCATTACAATAAAATAAAGATGATATTTTTACCTATTCTGCGTGTGATTTATTTCTTGACTGCCCTTTCAACAAATGAGTAGCAATACAAATATTACCTAATATGACACTGCGACAGATTGCAAAGGTGTGTATCCAAAGCCTGTGGTAAAATCATTTGTAACATTCACAAGTGCCTTTGCAGGGCCTAAACTGAATAGATCATTTTTGAGTTCGAGTGTAGTATTAAAATTATGTTGATTACTGTAATTTTAAATCGATAAAAAAAAGCTTCAGTCATAGTACATAAAGTATCATTTTATGATTTCAGTGTCAGGAACATAACGGGCGGAAAGCTAGTCAAAATATATAAAAGGAGAGCGTAACTGACTGACTGATCTATCAACGCACAGCTCAAACCGCTGGACGGATCGGGCTGAAATTTGGCATACAGGCAGCTATTATGATGTGACCAATTGGTGGCGATAAAATTCACGTTGAAACAAGCAAACGGACTAATTTGACAGGACAAAACTTTGATGTCTTGCTTGTTTTTTGTTAGAAAGAGATATAGTAAGATTAATTTTGTTTAGTTTGTTAACAACAGAATCAGAATCTACTATCGATATTTCTTCGTTTTGCCCCCCTCTTCGTTTTGGTCCGAAGGCTGACAAGCAGGCAGGCAGATACCCCAGGTGCTGGTAGGTAGCTGCCGTAGCCAGGATCGGACTAGGCCGGATCCGAAAAGGCCAGGATGGCTCCCTAAAAGCCGGAGGCCCAGGAAGGGATAATGGTATTGGAAAATAATTAAATATACAATCGCTGTTCATGGTCAACCATTATCTGTTTAATTTCTCTGTAAGTTTGTATGCATGCTCTTACATACGCGAGCTTCCTACCCGACCTACCGGTCGCCTGGCTTGTGGCACCGCGCTAGCCAGGCCCGTGGTGGGCCCGCGTAAACTAGGGCCCGGCAAATGCCACCTACATTATATGGTTTACAATCCATTATACATTAGCAATTTCAGGATTTTCCATAGAATTCAACTGGCTTTCAAGTACCTACAACTACCAAAACACACTATAATCTCTCCCTGTAAATATTAAATCACTTACCGCAGTAACCTGGAAGGCAGTGGCGGCATACTCATCAGTGGGTTCATCCCAGTAAACCATTTCATTCTTGATCTTGTATTCCTCTCCATCATGAGAGTGAAGGACCAATGTCCTCGTGAACGCCAGTAGATGTTCGTCTTCGGCCAACGTTTCTGCTGTCAGTTTCACTATGCCACCGACTCGGAGGATTGCAGTATTTTCCTATGTATGTTATACAATACAAATAGGTACAGGGTGTGTGGTAGACGGTTCAACATACAAATATAGCGGATAGATGGGGCCTCCTGCTACAATAATTGCACTAAGGGCCCACGGTTTTTTTTATTAATTTTGTTTAACTAAGCTAAAATTCGGCACTACCAAAATGTTTTAAGAACTTACCAATGCTTTAAATGAAAATAAAAATATTGTCTGTAACTCTAGGTACTGGTGCCGATTCTGTTGTTTACGAACTAAATAAATTTAATCTCACTATATCTCTTTCTAATAGTAAATATAAGAAAGGGATGCAAGATATTTTAGTCCTGTCAGTTCAGTCCGATCACATATTTCAACGTGAATTTAAGCGCGATCTTTATTGGTCACGACTACTTACCCGTACATTACGACGGCATGGATTAAACTGACAGCATTAAAAATGTTCTGTCTTTTTTCAATAAGGTTAACTTGAAAGAGAGGTGACTTGTCTAATATTAGTTAAGTTCGTAAACAACAGAATCGGCACCACTGTCAGATACGATATAAATGAATATTTTGATGGAAAGTTGACTGATCCACACTGGAAACCGTAATAAAATTATGTAATATTTATATATATTTTTTTCATTTTTATTCGTACAATATTAATATTCAAATGTGACTTGTAAGAAAAGCCTTACCAATAAATAATAAATAAAAACTTAGTTCACACACCGCTGGATAGATGGCGCCTCAATAATCAACATACAACCTACATCGCGCTGGTGAAGGAATTTCCGCGCATTAGCATATATACAATACATATACCAGAATTCAACATTGTACAGTCGCCCGCGGTCCGCAGACACGATGACCCAGCCTGGCGGAAGATCTACCCTTTTCAATGAAAGAATCATCCACCTTGTTCCTCCATATTTATCAATTTTAAACAAAGTTATTGGGGTTTTTGTTTTGGTGATGAATTTCGGCTTAGTTAAAAAAATGTTTAGTCTAGGTACAATTCTTTGGGATTTCCACATATCAGAAGACCTCACTATCCGATATTTTTGTATGTATGTTCAACCATCTACCAAACACCTTGTATACTTTACCGGTACATTATATCATTTATATCCTAAATATTAATCCAGGATATTATTTATCTATTTTCCAAGTTTCATTCAAACCTGTTCAGCTATCACTATACTTACATCATGATACATAACGTCCACTGTGAAGGTATAAGGGTCGTGTTTCAAACCGGGCCACTTGGAGATCAACTTGCTGATAGCACTAGAACCTTCTATGGACTCCATCTCACCTTCATCTATTACCCGACAACGGAGGAAAAGGTTTCGGTAGTAACGGTATACTTGACCGTAGCCTGAAAAAGAAGTACATATAAGCTTCATTTTTTTTGCTTCTTTGCTCGTTGCTTCCACAAAAAAAATTGTGGAAGCAGCCTATGCGCTGATGAGTGTCTTGCCGGAGTCAGTTTAAGTGTATTCCGAACCGGTGGTAGAGTCTATTGTAATGATTGTAACTATCGACGTTCATAAGTGCCTTATCAGGGCCTAAACTGAATAAATGAGTTTTGATTTGATTTGCATCTTTTTCTGTCAGTTTATTTTGAGAAAATAAAGCCTGTTACCACACAAATACGGTTTCGTTTGGACCATCTGGGCACGGAACCATAAAATTATACACTTACGCAATTTAAACTTATATGTTATAGTCATGATAGCGTCTTCCTCATACAACTCTTGTATCGTGTTTCTATGCTCGAACCCGGAATCCAGCAGTGGGAAGAATACTTCAAGGAATTTATTTACTAAGCCTGTGGCATCTTCAGGACAGTAGTTCCTTTTGATTGAAGGCAGTTTATCTGCTATTTGTAATGGAGTACCGTCCTAAAAAAATAAATAATTGAGACGCAATATTTGTAGTTTACTTTTTGATCTACAAATTTTTTTTTATACAACGACATAAAATTACGTCTTGCCTATTGGTAAGCAATTCACTTTTTTAGTACACTTTTATCAGGCTAGTTGGCGCCGCAGGTCGTGGGTTCGATTCCCATCTAGGACAAACATTTGTGTCCCAGGATATTTATTTTAGTAGTTTTTTTCGGTGTCTACCAGTCACATTTGTTCGTATATTTATAAGAACAATTAGTTACTCATTACAAAGATTCTTAATCATCAAAATATGTATATATAAATATAAATAAATAATTGTTACGTTAAAAATATGGCTAACATCAACAAAACAGGACCAAAGAAAAACAATATCCAAAACTAATAATAATAAATCATTTTGAATACTTACTATCTCCATAATACTCGGGAACATCATTTTCAGTACCTTAACATAGTGATTAGGGTCAATATAATCATGGCAAAGTGGATTCCCTTCCAACCATATAGAGTTAAGAGGTATGCCACGACATACGAGCAGTAATGTCGCTTTTTCTAAATAGTTGTGGGACAAATTGAGATGTTTCAGTTTAGGCATATTCTTTGGGAATTCGAAGCCTTGTAGGGTTCTAAAAACACAAAACAAAGGTTATCCATACTAATATTATAAATGCGAATGTCTGTTTGTTCGTTTGTATGTATGTTAGTTTGTCCGATCGCGATGAAATTCGGCATGCAGATAGTCTATGAAATAGAAAAGAACATAGATACTTTTTGTTCCAGGAACGCGGTTGAAACCGCGGGAACAGGTACTTTATAATAGAAAAACCGGACAAGTGCGAGTCTAACTCACGCACCGAGGGTTCCGTATAGATATGTTGGATTGAATGGTAATCTCTAATAGAGAATCTCGAACTGTAAATGTAGGTAAATTTGTAATATATTTTGTGAAATAACTACAAATTATCAATTCCCAGATTTATTCTTTACTTGAGCATTGGAAATTGGCAAGAAGTAAGAATATTAAAGATATTCTTACTTCTTGCCAATTTCATTATTCTAGGTCTACGGGAAGTACCCTATAGGTTTTGATTCCCTTGCGAGCTTCAAAATAAGCGGCATAAACAGAGATTAAACTGCCGTATCTTTAAATTGCGCTGCCTTGGAAGTTAAATATTTTCAAAACTCCAAGGTATTACAGTCCTGAGTATTAAATATTAATTTTAGCTGGATAACTCCGTGATCCAGGGTAAGGGTAAGGGTTCAATTTTATTAGGTACGGGACCCCAAAAAACCTGCTTTATCAATATATTGTGTATTTTAAACTGGGTGACTTTTCAATCACCGTCCAAATTTTCAGGGATTGTTGTACTCATTATTTACAATTTACAAGTTGCTCATAAATGTGAGTTCAATAACCCTTGAAAATTTTGATAGTGATTAAAAAAACGCCCAGTATCATGGGTCAAGATAAACATCGCATAGGTTTTTAAAATATGCCATCTAAAAGTAACCACGTGTAAATTATACTCACGTTAATTTATTATGTGATAAGTCTAAATCGGTAAGGTAATCCCATGCGACGGTGCTTTGCAGTTCTACCAGCTCCAACTGATTCGACAGCCGATGCAACGGATAGTACAGAAAGTGGATTATATCTGAAATTACATGGGATATTCTTTACACATAGCTTAGCCATCTGATCTAACTTAGCAGAGCTATTAGTCAGCGTCAAAAGTAGCTAAACATTTTAACAGTAGATTGTTATGCTGACTGTATAGGTATTATTAAAACAAATAGCTGATTGAAAATATTTTTTTTTATTTCGGTAACTTAACTTCTACAATAACAATATCCTTTGATAGGGTCTCCTTTAAAGTATAAGAAATACCTGTGCTAGGAGGCCCCGCTCTTCTAAATCTAGTACATTCAAATGTAGGAGTAATTATTATTAAAAAACAAAAATAATAGAAATTGAAATGAGTGTGTGTGGCATGTGATTGTGTGTGTGCTGTGTGTATGTGTGTTGTGTGGGTGTGGGGGGGTGTGTGTGTTGTATGTGTGTGTAATGCCATCGTTTTTTTCTGATTACTATGTTTCAGTGGCGAGGGGTGAAATTATGGCGAGGGTAAGCCTTCAAAAAACACGATAATTTTATAATTACTGTGTACGTTAAGCATCATAAAAGTGCCTTTGAAAATGATGAAAATGTGGGACTGAGATTTCTAAAAGGTAAGCCGATGGGAATCGGCTTGTATGGACCCTTCGCCACACACATATCAATCATATATTAAGCTTTTATTTTTTATTTTTAAATGTTGATTTATGTACAAAAGTGTAATAGAATAGAATAGAATAGAATATTCTTTATTGTACACCTTAAACAAGTGATGACGCTATGTAATATGGGTACATATAATAAGAGTTCAACACAGGCGGCCTTATCGCTTAAGCGATCTCTTCCAGGCAACCTTTGGGTGACAGGAAAATACAATAGTAGAGGCAGGTGTAGCATTCTACCTATGAATTTATAAATAAATTATGTAGAATAAAATAATATATAGTGTAATAAATAATACTTATATGAATAAAAAAAATGATAATAATAAATAAATACAAATATAATACAAAAAAATAAATAAATAAAAATAAAATAAATATATATATATAGATACAATATATTATAAAAATGATTAAAGAGAGAGATAGTAGGAAAATATCTGCGACTTAAAAGATTCAATAGTCTGAGCTTGTCTAATGGTCAGAGGAAGGGAGTTCCAAAGATGGACAGCTTGCACAGTGAAGGACTGACTGAAAGTTTGGGAAGTGTGTACAGGAGTTTTGAGGCGAAGTTGGACAGAATTACGAAGGGTGTGATGCTGGGAGCTATAATAATCAAAGTTTTCCTTGAGATAAGATGGGGCTTTGGGATTAAACAGGATATTATACAATAGTGAAAGTATATGAGTATTCCGGCGAAGGCGAATTGGGAGCCACTTGAGCTAAGAACGAAACTGGGATACATGGTCATATTTGCGCAAGCCAAAAATGAACCGTATGCAAAAATTTTGGAGACGCTCAAGTTTATTTAATTGCTCCTCTGTAAGGTCAAGGTAGCTGACATCAGCGTAATCGAGATGCGGCAAGAGTAAAGACTGTGAGAGCGCAATTTTAGTGTCTATGGGGAGGAAATTTCGCAACCGTCTAAGCGATCCAGCGGCAGCAAACACCTTCCGGCTAACTTCCGCTACTTGCGGAGCCCATGATAAGGTTCGGTCGATGAGAATTCCCAGGTTCTTTACAGTTTCGCTGTATGGTATAGCGATACCGTCAAATGAAATATGTCTATCTATCTATGCCAAGTTTCATCCAAATCCGTTCAGTAGTTTTTAATATTATCGCATTTATAATATTAGTAGGATTACATTTTGCTATTATTATTTATTTTTAATTAGTTTGTTTGTTTTAACGCGCTAATCTTCGAATTTACTGGTCCAATTTGAAAAATTATTCCACTAATAGGAAGGTAGGTACATTATGTCCGAAGGTTATATCTACATTTTATCCCGGGAACGCGAGTGAAACCGCGGAGAACAGCTAGTCTAAAATATGAATACTAAATTCGTTGTAAAAAAAATACATACATTCGAACATAGAACCTCCTCTTTTTTGAAGTTGGTTAAAATATCCAAAATACTTACCATTCCCAAGTGTAAATGCCGATAAGTTGAGTTTCCTCTCTCCATCGTAGCCCATAGACAATCTCTTCCTCAACACCAGTCTCGGTATGAAGTCGATATGCTTCACCGTCAAGTCAATTTGCGATATGGTAACACTCAACTCTACGTCATCGTGACGTATGACGAAACCGTATTTGTGTATCGCCATCAACGCTGCACGACATCTTATGACGAAAAATTTGCATTCCGTTTCGTTGAACTGTAATAAATATAAAGTAAAATAATAATTATAACAATAAGAGAACCGCCGTCAAATGCTTTTTGTTGCTATTTCCATCAACAGATCCTGAGACATGTGACAATGGGACCTCCTCAGGAGTACTCATCGATTTTTTTTTTAAATCGTTTCACATATTGCGGAGTAATCGCGTAACAAACAGTCGAATTGAGAACCTGCTCCTTTTTTGAAGTCGGTTAAAAAATAATAAATTTTATTATTAAGCTCCATCATCAGATCAATGACACCATATTAGGGGCCGTCCATTAATCACATGATGCTTTTTTAGCATTTCTTAAGCCCCCCCTTTCCCCTTGGTGATACGTGGCGAGGTTTAAGAGTAACCCTTTGTTTGTGAGTAAGTGCTTTGTTGAAGAACAACGTTGGTTTCATCAAGCCACTCGGCGTCATCATTTTCGCGCATTACGCAGAGAATCTCTCTCGATCTACCGATCGATCGTCGAGTGAGGATGCGTGAAAGACGAACATTGTACATCTAGCTATTTAGCTCGGATTAGATTGCTTGTGACAATTTACAATGTTCCTTCGCTTTTCGGTTTAGAAATCGCGCGTTGGCGAAAAGATAAATAAATACACGTGATATCTTACTACACCCCCCCTCTACCCTTGTGATATTTCGTGATTTTTGCTATACCCCCTCCCCTTTCAAGCCTCACGTGATTAATGGACGGTCCCTTATTGCATTGTCATCGACTTACACATGTGTACCAAATTTCAGATCAATTGACTTACTAGATTCGATCTAACAT
This sequence comes from Tethea ocularis, assembly GCA_963555595.1. NCBI lineage: Eukaryota > Metazoa > Arthropoda > Insecta > Lepidoptera > Drepanidae > Tethea > Tethea ocularis. The sequence continues at coordinate 2,196,495 of OY741972.1, read as the reverse complement.
ACTTACACGGCATCTTCTTTACAAAGTATAAAACAAAGTCGCTCCCTCTGTCTGTACGCTTAGATCTTTTAAACTACGCAACGGATTTTAATGCAGTTTCAGAAATAGATAGAATATTTCAAGAGGAAGGTTTATGATGTATAATACATATAGTACAGAAAAGCCGTGCAGTCGTTATAAATGTGAAAGATTGTTAAGAAGTGAGTGTGTGAACGGATTTTGATGAAACTTAGCACACAGATAACATATAGGCAAATTTGTATACCGGGATCGCGGGTGAAACCGCAGGGTACAGTTAGTATTATATTTTAAGTACCTCAATGAAAATTGGGATAAAGCTCCTTCCTCTAACACTCTCAAGCATTATGTCCAGTACTCGGTCTTTCTTCCATGTTGGTGGATATCCCTTGATCTGCAAAATTACATACACCAAATTTAATAAAAACATTAAAAAAGTGCGCCTCGCAAATACCCGCAAAGGCCCGCATTAATGTCAAGTAAAGTGATTATTAATCTATGCTAATTATAAAGCTATCTCTATATCTCCGAAGGTTATAGGCTACCCCTAAGGGTGTAAAATAAGGGATCGCGGGTGAAACCGCATAAATGTATTTCTTACCGTTATTTGCACGTACATATTGTCTTTATCATAAACTTCTTCCTGCATTTGTTCGAGCTCCAATAACATCACTGACTGAAAATATTAACAGTTCAAAATTAATACAAATAATATTTAAAGAGACATAAAAAAATCCACTATAAAAGAAGAAAAAATATATCTCTTCATCAACTAGATGAGGTGCTGATTTTCAAGTGGCTTAGCGGATTGCTAAGTACACTAAGACACCTTTCAAACGAAAAAAAAAACATTATCAAATTCGGTTCATCCGTTCAGGAGCTATGATACCACAGATACACACTACAAACTTATAACGCCCCTCTTTTTTGTGGGGGGTTAAAAATTATAAAACAAGTCTGGATCGCGGGTGAAACCGCGAGGCGGAAAGCTAGTAATAACATATAGGTTACTTTTTATATCGGGAAAGAGGGGGAACTATGGCCGGCAAATTGCACCCCCCTGGCATGCAGGAAAGATAATACATAGATTTTTTTTAATCTTTTTTAATTTTGTTTGAATAGAAACTGAAACTGAAGGCGTCTTAACTTTATGCAACCTTTTGAAAGAAATCCAGGCGGCACCCATGGGGGTCCCATACCACAAATACCTATATGATTAATAATAATACCTTAGATTGCCTGAAAGACACGTGTTTCTTTACAGAAACATTTTTCCTCCAAGGCCAAAGTGGTAGATATTTCACCACTGTATCGTCCTTGCTTGATATGATATCCTCCCTCAAGTGCACCGGTTTGTAAACTTCGGGTTTTTCATCGGTTTCGTCCACCACTTCCCTGCGAATACACTTGGAACGTCAATTCTTCTAGACTTTATCTGCTCACCTTTACATCCCTACTATATGTTATTTAGTATTAATTCCTTATTGAAGATGGTTTTATTTGAAAATGTGTTTCCTTTGTAATTATATTAGAATACTAAAAAATTTTTTTTTTTGCAATAAATAAAAATCATCATCATGTCGTCAGCCGAATGACGTCCACTACTGGACAAAGGCCTCCCCTAAGGATCTCCAACCCGTCTACCAATTATGGCATATCCCCCCCAAATAAAAATATATATTGAATTTTTTTTAAGTCTGAAGGTTGACAACCAGGCCCACTTTATTTATGAAAGTCTAAAATCAATCTCTTTTACCTGACGGCTTGTTCCTTATTGAACATCAAATTGATGGTCAATTTGGGTTTCTTAGACCGAGTCTGTGGGCCGAGTCGTTTGAACGCACTGAGGCGCTTCTGTCCTTGTAGTAGATCAGGAGATTCTGAACCTTCGCGTATCTCTGCAAAAGGTTTAAAACCAAATATAATTTTGCTTTGTATGTATTTTCTGGAATTTCACTTGCTAGATAAACTAGTATTTTTTCTATAGGATTAGATGAGAACTACTAAGTAAAAATATAAAGATAATAATTATATTTTAATACTAATTTACTTTGGCATAATGAGTTAGGCATAACTTTTAATGACAATATAAATTTTACATAAAGAGTATTTGGCATGCTGTTAAGCGAGGCATAATAATCTTTAGATATAGTAAACACGATTATGCCAAACATTTATGCGTAATTATTATTATGCTTGCACATTATTAGGATTATTAAAATGATGACATTATATTTTATTCATACCGATAGAGAACCTTAAATATGATAGGCGATTACGTATGCTATAAGGTTGAAAATTAACCGCAGATTTTACCTTGATCATCATTATTTTCAAGATCAGCATACGTCTCCGATGGCGAGTACTGTTGGGGTTTATCCGTCAAATTTTCCGTTTGCACAAACATTGGTGCATTTGAGTCAGTAGCATTGAAGGTTGGCGCATTATTATCGAAAGGCATATTATAATTATTGTAGATCATTCCTTGTGGATTGGTTGCAAACTGTTGGGGATACTGTGGGGTTTGTGGTGCTCCCCAATTTGGCATGGTGTTGGTTATTGGTGTATTTATTTGTGGATCTAAAAATATACAACGTTTAGTTAGTGAATGAGATGTAAACTTTTTACAGACAGATGTGACGTCTGTGAGGAGTTAGCGTACTCGTTTAGCAGTTTCATTCATTTCTAACATAATGATGTTAAAGAAATGATATGACATATGGATTTAGATAAGTTGATTTTGAATTCGCAGAAGAACGTAATATGTGGCTTGCGCCTAAGTCAATAATTTATAACTTACTTTCTTGGCTGTTGACAATGGTTTCTGGTCTTGGCTGCAAGAAACTTCTGGGTATTCCTTTAAAAACGAAAACAAAAATCATTATTTATGAAATAGACACAATGAACCCGATTTTGTTGTTTAGAAACAACTAATTAAATTTCACTACAGAAAAAGTAAATAGTATTTTCTTAAAAATTAGACCTTTCCTTTATTTTGCCATTCAACATAACTTCACAGAAATTGATCTTTATAAGCGACCGATCCGTCCAGTTTGAGCTGTACGTTGATAGATCAGTCAGTCTGTCAGACTCTCATTTTATACATAGATAGATTTTCTTTCTTTTCCATACATATATTAAAATACGTACCTTTAGGAAAAGAGTATGTCGGCATAGCTGGAACATAAAATAAATGTTAAAATATAGTGCTCTTCGTACATTTTTATCGAGCAATTCTGTTTTACGTTATTATTTTTACTATTTGTAGGCCCACATTCTCACCACAGTCAGTGATGGTGTAGCCGTAGGTGGTAAACACACAGCTTAGAAGGGAAATGGCTCGTAATTATGCGGGTAGTATCTATGCCCCGGGCGTTCATAGGCTATGGTAACCGCTTACAGCATGACACAACTTAGACGTAGCATAGGTAAATCGTATATCTACACTTCACTTCCGATTTACACAACTAATACAAATCATTATCGCGCCATTCAACGTTCAACAAGATAATTTTCGCCTAAAGTACTAATAAACATGGGTAATGTTGTAGGCGCACTCTTTTTCACGAGTTGTGCCAATGCTTCATCTAAGCTGTGTCATACTGTACCATCCGATCCATTTGCCGACTTTGTTGCATAAAAAAAACCGAGCTCGCTTGAGCATAGTTATGAGTGGTAACTTACATTTATAAAATGCATTTCCATTATTTATGTTGGTTGCTTGTGGCGGTACCACATTAGATGCATTATTTTTCAGCTCCATTTCAGGCGTTTTTGGTACAAACGCTTGGAATGTTCTGTTCAATACTTGGATGGTACCTTTTTTATTCTTCACTGTAAAATATTAAGCCTGTTAGTATGGATATGTATATTAACAAGAAAAATATATATGTAGTGTATCAGCTATCGGGTTTCCATAATAAGTTAAAGCTCTGTTTGAAATCGTGATAGTATAGCTGTCCTATTAGTGAATGATTTTTTAAATCGGGGTAACTAACTCAGGGTAACTTTGAAGATTACCTCCTAAATTAGAACTTACGACGTTCGCCTCTTTATAATATTAGACGTAGAAGTGTAGATGTAGAAGTGGAGATGTAGATGTAGAAGTGAAGATGCAGAAGTGAAGATGTAGAGGTGGAGATGTAGAAGTGTAGACGTAGAAGTGGAGATGTAGAATTGTAGATGTAGAAGTGAAGATGCAGAAGTGAAGATGTAGAAGTGGAGATGTAGAAGTGTAGATGTAGAAGTGGAGATGTAGAATTGTAGATGTAGAAGTGAAGATGCAGAAGTGAAGATGTAGAAGTGGAGATGCAGAAGTGTAGATGTAGAAGTGAAGAAGTAAGCATAGATGTAGATTATAACCCTGAATAAAAATTGTTATAGATATGTTTTTACCTGGTGTCACAGTAGCTGCACTATCAGCATTGTTTACAACAATAAAATTACGAACAACTTCTTTTCCAGCTAACTTTTTTATTTGTTTACCTTTTGAAGTACCTGCTTTATTTTCTGGAGTAACAGGATTATTTGTTGATGTAGCAGTTTTATTTGCTGCTATAAATTTTCTATTTACTGAAGGAAATGGTATTTTTTTTACTGGAGTATTAACCTCTTTTTTTAATGTAATGGGTATGGTAACAGGTGGTTTACTTGTTGGGTTCTGTTTTGTTGATTTGTTTATATCGATTGAAATGTCTGAAATAAAAATAATATTTTTTTTAACATGACATGTAATGTGATGGAATAATTCAGGCTCCTATACTAATGTAAGTATGGAGGAGTAAGGTGGATGACTCTTTGATTGAAAAGTCATCACCCAGCATGGCAGAAGTTCTTCCCATTCCATTTGAGTCATCACTATTGTTTATCACTGGAGATGTGCATTTTATTAAAAGATTTTAATTTACTTTTTAATCAATCAAAATTTGTATAATCAAAGAATGTAATAATAGAACCAATGAGCCGTAAATAATGTTTTTTTCAACTCTTATTTATGTATGCAAGGGATCCCTCTTCATAAAGACAATTTTATTATTCTTCATTTTACACAAAATATTGTAATGATACAAAATTTTCCATTTTTCACTTTGAGTAAGTATGAAAATTTCAGAAATACTATTGAGATTGTTTTAATTACTTACCTGGCTTTTTAATTACAAACTGATTGTTATATGAAGGTCCACTGATATTGTCAGTGAAGTCTATATCATCAATGTCTTGGGTAAAATCTTCTTCTTGATTAAATCTACTTTTTAGCCCAGGATTTATCAGCTTGTTTCCAAAATTTAAGAAGTTTATGATCTTAACTGGTTCTTGTTTGGTTCTGGAAATAAAAATAATTTAATAGGGACAACATAACTACAAGAATGAGATGGGCGGGTTGGCATAGTTAAGACAGCACTTTAGGTTAGCAGAGTGGCCGGAGAGCAGACCTAGACTGAGGTAGAAAGATAAGGATGCCTACACAAGGGGGTTGCTATTTAAACATTTAAAGCATAAAACAAGGAGAAAAGCAAGAGATGGTTGGCTTCCACCAGGCAGTGGGGTGATTTATGTTGAAAATAATAATACAAATGTACAAACATTTGATCCTCTTGTTTAGGCTGAAACTTTTTTATACTTTCAGCAGCATCTATCATGGGGTTATTTGGTGCATTGTCATCAGTAAGGTCAACTACAGATTCCAAATGTTGATCTGGAGTTTGATATATTGCTGGCTGGTTTTGTTTATTCAATATTGGTGGGCCTTTAGCGTTGACAGCTACTGGCTGAGGCTTTGGCTGTGGAGGATTGCCAATGTTTGACCAAAATTTTTTTTTTGTTCGTGCACCTGCTCGTCTTCTCCTTTTACTGAAAAGAACTTAAAATCATTAAATTAGTTGACCTTTATAAGCATATAACGATATAATCCTGACGATAAATTACAACCTTCCCCAGTTACACAACATTTTTGTAAGGAATGTGTATGTTAAATCTTGCATGGGCATTAGTACAGTCATGAGCATAAATATTTCATGATTCATTCATTAACTTAATTCATTCGACATCACATAATTATCATGCCTTCCATAAATGATCACATATTTTTGGTGTCGTCTAGAGAGCAGAAATATTAATGAAAGAATCATGAAATCAGATATTATTGCTGAACTGTCCATGCTTATATATTTATGCTTGTGACTGTACAAAATAAGTTGTGCACCATCTAAGAAAAACACTGCTCACCACTTTCTGAGTAACAGTGGTCTTGAATTAGAACCAACTACCAGAACAAGTAGTATCTGCTACCTCAATTACCTCCTATAAAAACAAATAAGACAATCGGACAAGGACTAATAAACTTAAAAAGTGAACTTTGAAGTGAGAAGCGAGTTTCTACATTGTATGATAGACACATCATTTACTAAGCTGCTTGAATATAATAAAATAAATATAAAATCAATTAAATGACAATTTGGTATTTGTTGCTACGTTTTCAAGGATTTCGTAAATTTAAAAGATCTTTTTATTTTGATGGTGGTTTTTTTAAATTTGATTTTACTTTGGCACAGGTAAAAGGCCAAAGTTTTATTATGAATGTCTATAGATGCTAACATAGGTATTTTTTAAATAAAGATTTGTACAAATAAGATTATTACATATATGTATTACCTTGAAATTTTTGATTGAATTTATCTAATAGTAGATTCATTAAAATCGAGATAAACTGGGTAGTGACAAAATAAGAAAATAAATAATTTGGTACATTTTTAACAAAAATAATAACAGGAATGTATGCTCACGGTTTTATGTTTGAATTGTCATCATTTTGCATATTTATAACAACAAGTAATTATTTTTTATACAATTAAAACTTATCCTTCCCAATTTTGTTGTTTGTTTGTCTGTCACTGTCAATTCAATTTGTTTTGTCAAACGAACGTGTAGAACCAAACAGTCAGTGTTGTCAATGCTTTCGAGTCGATTTGAGACTCAAATGTTGACTCAAAAGTTGCGTTTCGTTTCCTGAAAATTGCTGCACATAAAACATTTGTTTTTTTTTTAGCTTTTATTGTTAAAGAGCTTTTCTTTATTTTTGTTTATAAATGGCGAACAAGGCTCAATAAATGTGTGTGTAAACTCGTTATCACACAGATAATAGTACATACGTCAGTATATTTAATTCTTTTCCATTTTATTTTATAATCTATTTCGGAAGATCGGGTTGTTGGTCTGACTTGGTTGGCTCGATTTATTTTTGCGGTAGAGGTATTGGATGAAATACTGGTAGCACTGTGACGCTTATGACGTGACGTTATGCGAGGACTTTTTGGCGGGAACTTGCGAAGTTGCGTTGCGTTTGTATTTTGAGTTTTATTGAATATTATCGGTGGTATTTTGTCCAATAAAGATACAACTACACCAGTGAAGTGAAATGAAATGATTACGTGTATAGTGGCTTTTCTAGTTGTCACAAAAAGTCCGTGAAAAGTTTAAGATCGGCCACCATTGTACTAAATAAAACATACAGACTGACTATGACTTGAAAATGATTTCTAACATGACTTCCACTTTACTTGGCAAGAAATAAACATACATGAAGAATATGAAATACAATGCTTAATTTGCACACTGGCAAAATTATAGGTACCTACCTAAATATAGGTCGTGGGTTCAAATCCTACGATGAGCTTGAGCTTTCAGTGAAGGAAAACATCGTGAGCAAAACATAGCATGGTGATAGTTATTTTTGCTAATTGCAGCTCAGTTACCTATAGGTCGTATGTTTGTCAATATGTGGTTTGTGACTGAAGGGAGTGCTTTTTTAAAGTGTGCATGTGTGCATGAACATAATTTGTGCTGAGCTGACTCAGCTGAGGTTACATAGCACTGTGGCTCGAGTTGGGAGAGTTCTCAAGGCGAATAGACAAATAATAGTAGGTAGGTATTTACCACGATTTGGGCTAGTAAGTGACTTTAGCTGAAAAGCTGGGTACCTACAATATCTGTGGTAGATACCTACACACTACATGCATCCATGTACTTAACTACTCGCCTTATACAAAATACAATATTGCCCGATTAAGCCACTTGACCCGCAGGTCTACGTGTATACAGAGTGTTTCATTACTGCGACACTACAGCTTGTAATATGAACGAGGCAGTCTTGAATCTGTCGAAATCATTATTATTTTATAGGTAGGTACTTTTCGATAGTATTTTTGCTGGCGTTGAATATCATTCGTGGGCTTAAGGGGGATGTGCCAAAAAGCCCGCGAAAATAATTTTGTTTTAGGTTTTTTTCAAATTGCAGCTCAGTAATAGATCATTTACGTGTCATAATGTGATTTGCGACACTAAGATAGGGCTATAGATCTATCTATGTATTCATTTTGCATTCAAAATATTATAAAACTGTACATATTATTGGTTCCTGCGCGTTATTTATCGAAAAGGAACCAATGTATGGATTTGAATAGTTTAAAGAGAATAATATATACATACAGTAATCAATTGGCATATTAATGAGGCGCAAATCACATTTTTACAAATATACAACCTATTATTGAGCTGTAATTTGAAAAAAACCTAAAAAAAAAATGAATTTCGCGGGCTTCTCGGCCGATTCACCTTAACCAGTCAGGCGGCGCTGACAAATAAAAAAAAAGGAAAATCTAAGAAAGTCGTGAAAAGCAACTCTTTTGCAGGCGAATCTTTTCTTTATTGACTTTAAAAACGTTATTAATATAATTCTTATATTTTCCTGTCAAGGTTGAAATTTAAATAACATTTAAAAATAATAAAAGCGTAACGGAAACTACTTGTTATAAACAAAAGCCATATGACAACAAAATTGTTGGGCCAAATACGGACAGCGACGCACAGTGGAACGAATGTATGGGAGAGGTTGGACTTAGGCATTTCCGAAAAAAAAAAGTCGAATTTTGATAAACTAATAATGCCATCGTTTTTAATTAGCAAATGCCTTCAAAACTTGTTCTGACAAATTTCTTTCTATCTCTCGTATTTCAGGAGTTATTCGATTAAATGAGAAATTTTACTATGAAAATGACTGTATCGAGCTCTCTGCTGCCTGATTCCGGCCTTGTTTTAAGTTTTGGTCTTTACTATCATAATATGCATAGCAAATGCTACATTTACTCCGAAGACACATGGTGCGCCAAACTTGCACCTTCTGACTTATTGTTGATGTATTTTTTTACTGAATTGAGCTCTTTGCCTCCTGAATGTGGTCCTGTTTTAAGTTGTGGTCTTTACTATCACAATACAAATACCAAGAGCTGCATTTAGTGCGCCAAACATGCACCTTCTGATATATATTTTTTTATTTTTAAATTTTTAGTGTCTTATGTTTTATGACTGACCTAGTATAAGCTATCGTTGTACCTTCCATCATCACATCAAATGATATAAACTAACGGTCTAAAAGGTCCTATAATATTGAAAGAATTATCCCCTAATTCCTAACCGTTAAGGACGATGCTGAGCTGATGATGGAAGGTACAACCTTCCATCATCAGCTCAGCATCGTAAATGATCACTACCAGACGCAAATATCTGAATAGCATTAAAAAGTATATGAAAAACAGCAAGTCCCTATAAAATTTGAAGAGTTCTCTCGATTTCTCCAGAATTCCATCACCAGATCCTGATCTGATGACAATGGGCATCAACTGTAAAGTATACCCTTTCAAACAAATAAGGATTTTCCAAATCGGTCCAGGCGTCTTCGAGTAACATACATAAAAAAAAAAGATTCCGACGAATTGAGAACCTCCATTACTTCGCAGAAATTGATCATTATAAGCGATACTATGATATGGAGCAATAATACAGGCTGTGTTATTTTTTTCAAAATTAATGAGTTCGATTCCCGGTAAGGAAAATAATATTTTTGAAAATCCAAGTATACAGTTTTAGTTTTTATCAAAATCGGCCCCGAGACTCCTTTCAGCATTTTTCTCTATTCCCTATACTTTAGGATTTGGTCTACCACGCCCACTTAAAAAAATCACCCTGTATAGGTGCATGTTTGACGCACTAAATGCAGCTCTTGGTATGTGTATTGTGATAGTAAAGACCACAACTTAAAACAGGACCACATTCAAGAGGCAAAGAGCTCGACTCAGTAAAAACATACATCACCCTATATATCAGAAGGTGCATGTTTGGCGCACCATGTGTGTTAGCACTAAATGCAGGTCTTGGTGTGTGTATTATGATAGTAAATACCACAACTTAAATCAGCACCAGATTCAGGAGGCAAAGAGCTCAATTCAGTAAAAAAATACATCAACAATAAGTCAGAAGGTGCAAGTTTGGCGCACCATGTGTCTTCGGAGTAAATGTAGCATTTGCTATGCATATTATGATAGTAAAGACCAAAACTTGAAACAAGGCCGGAATCAGGCAGCAGAGAGCTCGATACAGTCATTTTCATAGTAAAATTTCTCATTTAATCGAATAACTCCTGAAATACGAGAGATAGAAAGAAATTTGTCGGAACAAGTTTTGAAGGCATTTGATAATTAAAAACGATGGCATAATTAGTTTTTCAAAATTCGATATTTTTTTTTCGGAAATGCCTATGTCCAACCTCTCCCATACATTCGTTCCACTGTGCGACGCCAGACTGGTCTTTTGAACTGCTATTTTCTGGACAACCGTTCTACATCCTAGAACTCATTAAAACTGTTTCAGGAATTTTATTTATAAAAGAACTACGTAGGTTATATTAATGTTGCTACGCAAACGCTCTAACCTTTCCTATTATACCTACCTAAATGAGATAAGTACGTCGACCCTTCATGAGTGTATAAGTAGGTACCGATAGCAAAATGTGTACCACAAAGGTCTTTGGTATTATTACTAATGATTATTATTTTATCAAATTTTATATTTTGCGTATTCAAAACAATATATTGTTGTATGTTATAATAACTTAAAATTTAAACTCTATTATATATAACTTATCTAAACTACCTTTATGCAATAAAACTAAAAATACTAAAAAGTTACATTCAGATCGCTGTCTATGGGTAGGGTACCCAAAACGCGGGCTACGTTAGGTACATACCTCGCTGAATGGCTAATCTTATTCTCTGGCCGAGGTACGAGCCAGCCTTTCGGTGCCCGGAGCACTCAATTTGATAAATTATTATCATTACTAAGACTCTGTAAATATTAATTTACCCATACTAATATTATAAAGTAACGCTGTCTGTTACCTTTTCCCGCCTAAACCGCTGAACCCATTGCAATTAAATCTGGTACGCAGATAGCCTATGATATGGAAAAGGACAAAGCAGGGGACTGCTAGTTACCAATAAAACTCTAATCACAGAAAATAAAGAAATACAACAGCCTGTATTAGAACACGCCATAAATAAGGTCATGAACCAATATTAGTGGTCATCGAAATCTTCGCACGGTAAATTAAATAATTTCGTTAGGTACTAATTCCATTTATTAACAGTGTCAGTCTGTTTGTCGTACATTGTCAATAGCGTACGCGCAAGTTTCTGTGCAATATTTGCTTCTATTTCTTTAAATAAATAAAATTTTCCTGTTACATTAGAATTGTAAAATTAAAATAACTTTACCCTACATCGTAAATACTAAGTACCTTCCTATTAGAATCACCTAAGTACTTACATAATACTATATTTTCAAAAACGTTGTGATAGTTCATTGTTATAGTGCAGCTATATAGCTATTTGCCAAATTACCTACTTCTTGTCTACTTTACCACCTTTTTGTGCAGTCGATTTAGTGTTCGCAGACTTTATCCCATTCGCACCGATATCAATATGCCCACTTTACAATTAAAATCCAACTCTACGGACAAAGAAATATTGACCATTATCGGTGGTTTCATTTAAACCCGATAAGTGCACCACAATTCGAACCATAGGACTCAGTCTTTACAGTACCAATACTACAGTATCCCATAAGTTTAGTTTTCAAGCAGTTGGCACTAAGACAGTTCACAAGACTGTTTCCATGCTTTGTTTAAATAAACCATGGGAATTTCGCTATCAATACAATGTGTATCCCTCTCGGTATTAAACATACTTACTTGAGAGTGTTCAGTCAGTTATTTTTGAAGAAACGTTTAGTTGCGCGAGCGCAGAAAAAGTATCGGAAGTTCGGGGGTAAGAATCTGAAAGTGTCATGGCGACGGCATCGGTGATATGGTAATTAATCTTTTATTTGCTTTGAAGTAGAATATAGAAGTCTGTCAGTATCATTCATTATAATTATAGTGGGAACATGAACGTAGAAAATATATGGCCCGAGCGGCCTCTTGTCAAATATCACACACAATACATCTGCTTCTAGATTTTTAAGTAAAATTTAAAAACCACTATTAACCTAAATAAATAAACACAATAGCTATTTATTTAACCGTATTCTTGTAAATAGGGAGTATTTATAGTCTTGGTTTTCTCACAAAGTATCAAAAATATTCGACATAAATGGCCGTATTTCTTTGAAATATATAAATGATTGAAATTATTAAAATTAAAACAACATCATACCATAGTTAACTTATCACCTCAAAACTTAAGTAGGTTAACACAACTGGCTGCATTCATTTTTGAACCCTAACACACGGAGTTAGGAATGAAAAAATATTATTTTAGCACTAGACTGCGTATTGTAATAAAAAATAATTACTATCAAATTAGTAGGTAAGGCGACTGAGGCAAAGTTTTCCTCGTATAATCAGATACCTACCTTTTAATAAATTTTATTAGAGTGCCTAGCAACGTAGCTATAACGTAGGTACCAAGCGTATTTATTTTTTTATTTTACTAGTTCTGAGTTCATAATTAAATTATAGGGAGGTAAGGTATTTTTATCTTCATCTTTATTATAATAATATTCTAAAAAAAATCTCATTAAATAGAAACTTTCTACTGCCTTCATAATTACATTTCTTCTCTACACTAGGAAATAATTTTTTTCATGCAGGGCAAAATCTTTACGTTACAGGGCGGTATTTATCCTTCCCACATAACACAGACATTATTTTGGGTACTAACTACAATTTGCAATTTTTCAGGATCCTCTGCGCATTAATTATCTGCTCATCAGGTCAATATATGGGGACCAAGCCGTATAAAGGTCATGGTATATGCAGAAGCATAATTTGCAAATCCATACCTGCGTTGCAAGAGTTGAAAGACTGTGTCGTTATTGTCGGGAGTCTACAAGTCTCTATTATAGAGACAGCCAAGAAAATCGAATTTACTAACACCACCTTTCCAAATCTCAGAGAGGTTTGTTATTTATTTTTATTATGTTCCTGAGACATCTGTTTTTCTGGGATGAAATGTATCCCTGTTTATACCCAGGTATATGATCTATTCCTAATGAGCCAATTTTCGTCGAATCCATTCCTCAGACATAGAGTTCTATTATAGATATCCACAGTAGAATCACAGAATGGTTCGCATGTAATACATTAGTAGGGAAGGCGTAATGCCCAGTGCCTACTTCTAAGTGAAATTAAGATCTAGTTTGAGCATAGAGTCGCTTAAAACTGGCTGGGTGTCAGTAGAGCTCTGGTCATTTCTGTATGAACAAATCCACGTTCCATGAAGAGACCCTTACGAGCAAGATCTACTAGTATACCCTATGTCATACTATGTATAAAAAAATGTAATAATGTAATGCCCAGACGCCATGAACTGGCGAAGTGTAAGGTATCTACATGATACTTTTTTTATAACATTTTTAACAACAACTAAGTAACGGTTATTTAATTATTATGTTACTAACCTATTGGTAGGTTGACATACAGAATTTCAAAATTGTAAGAGCACCTATTTACTTTTAGGTGACTGATTTCGTGGTGATATACCGAGTGCAAGCCCTGGAGTCACTAGGCCAGCTGTTCCCGAACTTGGCCAGGATTCGTGGAGCGCAACTGTTTAAGAACTACGCCTTGATTGTATTCGACATGACTAATCTTAGCGAGGTAAAGAACATGCCGTAGACACTTACTCCTTATATAATCTACATTTTACCTATGTATGTAACGGAGCTCTTTCTTTAAAATTTGGTAAAAATAATCCATAGCTCAGTGGTAGTGACGTCAAATGCCCACAAACGATGCCATCCATCCATTTGGAAGATACTGGGTAATAAAGAGATTTACATACAAGACACACGCGATAAATATAACCCTTCTTTAACAGTCGGGTAAAAATAAAACATGAATGACAAGCCGGATTATGTCGGATTAGCCCCTAAAAATACCATAAAATATTATAATACTAATTTTTTCAGTTTTAGTTACGTAATGTTTACATTTTAAATGTTTTCCTCAAAGCAGATTTCTAGAACTCCCAAAATTAAAGATTGAAGGAGCACGCTAATCTTTTCTATACGTAAATATCATTTTGTTTGTTCAACGTTTTGAAAGTTTACGTTGAATAAGTCTCTAAATCTAAGATGGCTCAAAGGATTTCGCCGTAATATTTATTATGAGTTCCAGGGACTGTAATCTTTTGTTAGACGCAACTGTTTTGTAGAAAAGCCGGGATTTCCTGTACTTACTTAGGATTTTTATACATATTTTATTAAAAATCTTATTGCTAAGTTATCAATACAAGTTTCATCCAGGACAAACATTTGTGTGCATGAATATGTCTGTTTGTCCTGAGTCTGGGTGTAGGTAATTATCTATATAAGAATGTATTTACAAAAAAGAAGTAGTAGGTATATGTAGTATATCAGTTATCTGGTTTCCATAGTACAAGCTCTGCTTAGTTTGGGATCAGATAACCGTGTGTGAAGAATGCTTCAAGATATTTAATACAAACATTATAAAACAATTAAATAAGTTCATGAAAAGCTTGAAGCAGCATATAGCATTAGTATTTTGTATAGTATTTGTTGTCAATAATTGTTTGTAAAAATACATTTTCTATAAGTTCTAATTTTTTAATAATATATATTGCCGATTTGATTAAAGAAACACTACATTTGGATCTTTTCTCAGATCAAAATCACGACAAGCACTTATAAAATATTAGTTATATAAACGAATGTGTAATCTAATGTTATCAACCTAAGTTTACCATCTAGGTTTATAAATAAAGTTTACCTATAAGGTCTGAAGCGTCCACAACAACACCAGATTATAATGAAAAGTCCTGACTCGATCACTAACCGATTCCTCAAAGCCTAGCTCAAACTCTCATATCATAATACTCTACATAGAATACTGAAGCAATGTAAACATGGAATAAAGGCGTATGTTTTCCATTTCAACCACTGAAATAGAGTGAAACCGTATGAAGTAGTAGGAGTAGGTAAATGATAATTAAAAATAAACTGTGCTATATTTTATTTAGATGGAAATTTTATTTGCATAACAAAAAAACAACCAATTTTCCGGCTTAAAATATTGAATGGGTTCTTTTAATATAATCTCGAGAGAGTTAAATGTATATGACACTTGATTCACTTGAAGCTCCGATCAGATTACCTGTAGCTTTGATCGAGAGGCTGCGTCGATTTTCAGGTCACGTCTTTCAAAACATGTTCAGGAAAGGAATATTAATTATGAGAGGTTTTTCTGACAAAACAGAAGTTCACCTGGAGAAGTAATTCTTCCTTACCGATTACCGCTGACTAATTCATCGGTGATGGGAGGATGTTCTCTCTCAGAACAGTAGCTTTAGTTTTGTATTGAGATACGACGAATTACTAAACTCTTTCTGTAGATTTTACTAAGCTAACGGTTTTAAGAGTCAGCATAATAAAAGTCGATTTAAATGTTAGAGAATAGTATAGGAGTACTGAAATTAGTAGTAAAGTAAGCATTATTTTCGAAATAAAGAAGCACCAACAACTGTAGGTTCTATACATATATCGTAATTAAGTATTATATTCTACTAATTTCCACCCTGTGGTTTCCGTCACGTTCTCAAGGGAACTAATGGCTTTTGTAACTTCTACAGATTGGTTTATTCAGTTTACTCAAGATCGACAGAGGCGGAGTGATAGTATGGGGTGTACCACAAGCTTGCTTTGTCGAGACGCTGGACTGGAAGGCTATAGCCCCACGGTCTCGCCACGTCATCAGTATTCCAGATAAATATGCTCACTGCAACATGCCATGTACGTGTAGCACTGACGTCGCCACTAATCATTGCTGGAACAACAGGTAATCAGCCTTTTCTATGGTAGTAAATCTCATACTAGTACATGATTATGCGGGCAAAGGTGGTAAGCATATACAGCTTAGAAGGGAAACAGGCCACAAGACAGTGAATGGCAATAGATTATCAACATGATAATCAGTATGGAGTATACTACAAAGTTCCATTGTGCAGAATTTCTTTTATCCAAAAACGATTAGTAGTAACATATTTTGGAAAACTTGTGTAACCATTGTAACCCTCACATTTTTAAAATTTATGACTGAATTTAGTTACGTTAATATCGATCACAACGTTTATAAGGGAGAATAGAGTAGATCAGAAACAGTAACAGTCATTAGCAAATTCATTCATATTTTATAGGAAATGCCAGCGATTTCTCGATGGCCCAGAAGCAGAGCAATGCCATGAACTGTGTCTAGGATGTCGAAAGACCAATCGAAGGGAATGCTCTGTATGTCGCTTCTACACTCACAATGGGATTTGCTTGTTTCATTGTCCTCGTGACACGTAAGTACAGACAGTAAGTTAATCGAGGGCATCGGGGTCCCATCATGATTTCATCATCGGTTTTGAGATGGATTTAAATTCTACTGAATCGCCATGCTTTCAATCATCAATATAAACATAGGCGGCGTTGTCGGTAGGGATAACTGGATGTAAAGTATAATTACACAAGTAGTACCTAGGTATATCTAGAACCAGTGAATCAAGTTAACTAGTTCTGCTCTCATCATCATCATCGTCCACTGCTGAGTTATTGCTCTGCTTACTATGAAATATTATGTTGACAATAATAATTGACTTTATGCTTACTTACAGTATAATTCTTCCCGAAAGCAATTACTGCATCTCAGAAGAAGAGTGTAAGAGCTTAAATGGGTGGACTTGGAACAATACATGCGTATTTGAGTGTCCGACTGACTATGTAGTCCACAATGATAGCGGAGTTGTCACCTGCAGGCCCTGTTTTAATTGCTATCAGGTTAGTATCCAACATTCATTTTTTAAATGATCATTTAGATTTAAATTTCAACTAAAAATATTTGCCGTAGCATTAGACCTCTCCTACTAGTGGACTGATCAGCGGAGCGAAGAACGTAGGAACAGATATTACACTTGTCGTGGAAAGCTTATGTCCACCTATGGACGTATGTTGGCAGATAATTAATTACTGTTATTATTTTAATAATATATTCCAAATTTATGAATTTTTATGATGTTTTTGTTAACAATCAGTTTTTGCTTTTAAAATTTTATAATGATTTGGATAGCATTTAATATTGATTTCATGAGTTATTTTTATTCCAGACATGTCAAAAACAAATAATACAAACAATAGGTGCAATACAAGCCGCTGAGAAGTGCGTTTATATCAATGGTTCTCTGGAAATCAATGTTAGGGCAATCCCTGACTGTATGAAAGAATTGAGAACTTATTTGAGTCGAATACAGGAAGTATCAGATTATGTTGTAATTTTTGGATCAATCACTATAACCAGCCTGGATTTCCTATCATCGCTTCGCCGAATCAAAGGCCGTGTATTGAAAAATGATAAGTATAGTCTCATAATTCACGATATGTATAACATGCAAACAATGTTTACGCCAGAAATCATGAAGAATCTAAAGATTGATCGCGGTACATTGAGAGTGTACTCTAATCCTGTGCTTTGTTTGACTGAAATAAAAAAGCTACATTCTTTATTCCCAGTAAAACCGACTGAAGAAGATATTCCACCCGATTTAAATGGTTACAATAGTGGATGCAAAGAAGTAGCTATACATTTCCAAATACGAGTGCTTAATGAGACTTCAGCAATTATAATGTTCTCTCCCGTAGCAAATCCAGAAATACATTATTCGGTTCTTTACGTTCGTTTACCACCAGGAGTCCATGCAACAGTTATTCCAGAAACATGCAGTGATACTGAATGGTTCGCAGTAAATGTTCCAACAAAATTTGGACATCATAGTGGAATAGTAGAACTAACATCATTATACCCAGCATCTAGCTATGCTGTATGTATAGAAACATACGATCCAGTCCAAAGGTTACTAGCACGAAGTACGATAGTTAACTTTACGACTCCTGTAGGGAAACCAGAACCTCCTTTCATTGTGGAGCTAGTGGCATCTTCTTCCAATGTCGTAGTTCTTCATTGGTTAGATCATAAGGACTATCTTCCACATATCACTCATTATGAACTTGATGTTGCTATAATCGATATCCACACTAAAGCTGCATCTTCCATAGATCATTGTAAATATGCAGCTGATTATTTTCCCGAGATAGATTACTCTCGTCATGCGGTTGTCCTCAGACCACCTAAAGAATACGGTAAAGCTTGCGAATCAATGTGCGGCTTATTATCTTCTGTGACCGTTGGAGCATTGGTTGAAGAATCTTTTGATATTTGCAACAGCCTTGAATTTGGTTGCAATAATATAGAAGATGTTTCTCCAGGTGATTCATGGTTTGGGAGCTATGTTCGTACTCTAGCATTAAATATTAGCAGTCCAAGGAAAGATTTCCAAGTTGGAGGATTGGCTCCATTTCGAGATTATAGATTCAGGTTGAGAGCTTGTGTTGAAGATCAGTGTAGTAGATCGACAAGAGGCGTTGTAAGAACTTTACGTTCAGAAATTGCTGACACACCATTATTAAAATTTGTTGATTTTCTTGAAAATGGATACCTTTCTGTAAACTGGGAAGCACCTACTGTATCAAATGGATTAATATTAGCTTATAATGTTGAAGTTTTACCAAATATTAATTTAAATGAGTTAGTTTATCTCTTACCTCAAGTTTGGTGTGTATTAGCCAATCAAACAAGTGTTGTTGTTAAAACTATGAAGGCTAATAAATATTCAGTGAGGGTTTGTTCAATAAGTATGGCTTCGAGCAATGCTTGTAGTATTTGGATGAGAGTCAATGGTGTCATTGAAATGAATCAAAGATTGTGGTGGACCGGCATAGTATTTGGCTTACTGATTATTATTGCTTCTTTAGTAATAGGTTGCTTGTCGAAATTGAGAAGAAATCGCAATGATACCGTTCCTTTAGTTGATAGTACATCTTCAGGCCGAATTGAAAGTGAACCTCCAATTATAACTCTATAAGATTTCATGCCATTTGACAATTTATCTCTTTGTGATAGAATACTTATTGTATTGTGATTTTATAATTAAGTATAGCTATGTATCTAATAAAGATTTTGACATTATAATTACTATTATATAGTTTAAAAATAATCGTAAATAAGATCAAGGGTGTAAAAGTTTCCGGGTGAATGGATTATTAAAATTGTAATGTTACATTTTCACGTCGTTTATTGGAATAAGAAAAGAATTAATATTCTACAAAATGTCTGTTTTATTTTTTACGATGGTTTTAATTAAATTGACTCCACGTTCCGCTCAATTTAAATAAGTTTATTGGATTATATCGGAAATTACTTTTTTAAACAACGGAACCACGTGTCGCGACGAAGTCGAGAGAAAATCTAGCTATCTTGGAAGCTACCTACTTACATAAAAAAAATATCTATTGACACTACTAGATTAGCGTCTATCAAACAAGGTATTATGAATAGTCTAACAAAACGCTATGATACTATAAAGAATTACGCTATTTTATTCACAACTTATGATGAATTTTATAATATGTAAGATTATACCTAGTACAATAAAAGTATTATTGTATATTGATGATCATTAATATTATAAAAGAACAAATGAATTAAATCTACAAAAAAAATGTAACAAATCGCTGCCCCGCGGAAGTATGCCTAGAAAACTGGCAGCATTGCCACGCTGGATGGTAATGGCAATTCTTTGAGCAAAGTATTTGCCAGCCCTCATGTCACGAGAGGCCTCAACAAGACCGAAGGAGACCTCTTTGAACAATCGACGGGCCATAAAGTTTCAATCCCAAACGCCGAAAATACGGTGGACCCCAGTAGAGCAGCGTTGTAAAAAGATTGAATTACTGGAATTATATACGTTACTGTATGGGTTTTAATAAAGTAAGGTGTATTGTACTTATATACCGTGGAAACCTGTTTGTTTCCTATCAGTTACTGGACTGTAGTTTTTTAATTCATAATTTTTCATTGGACAACCATATAAATAAAACAATGCCATTAGCATCGAGCAAACTCATTATAAAATCTTCTCTGGCTTCAAAGGGTCTATTTTTAAAACGCTGGAAAATATTTATCGAACACGAATGTTATGGATAGGTTTTTGTGATGAGAACATGAAAATTGTAGTAAATAATTATGTATACTTAGTTCTATCACTGAAACCATCTACAGAATATCCTTTAGGAAACAATGGTATGTTATAACAATTCAATATTCAAGGCCTAGAGATAATACCTAATATTTTATTATGCAACCAAGTCGGTTTAAATATGCATATATTGTTTCCGGAGCCTATAATGCTCGCAACAACAGTTACTTATACATCTGCTCCCGGCTGGGTATAAATCACGCTTTCGTTACCGATTCTTCGCCCTCCATCAAAAGCACTGGTGACCTACGTGCTGGAACACAACATATATTTTAAGGCCTTTCTATACTTCGTACCAGCCTAGTGCTTGCTATATTTTTAAACTTACAGGCTTGTTTTAAATGCTGATGTTAACATTATTAAAGTTTATTATTTAATATTACCAGCGCACAGGCTACTAGTGACAACACTGATGCTTAGAGAGGCCAAATTAACTTTGGCAGTTCTATTGAGTCAAAGGCAAAAACCGCTGCTAAAAACTAGGCATCCTATGCAAGATTAAGCGTTATTTCGCCAGTAGCTGCAATTGTACAAAGCACAGATCCAGTCATGCATGGAGTATTACTGTTGCCACCTCTGGATTTGATCTGCTAAGTACCTTTGTCTCTATAGACCATCGTGCAAGGAGACTAGTCTCACCTATAAGAACTCAACGATTTGCTTCTTCGTTCCTTATATGATCTGCAATTGACTGGATGTCACTTGTGTTTTCTGACACATATAACCTTAATGTCTTTAAGGTTATTTTTTGGGCAAGCGTGCTACATCCTCGGCGTCGTCATAACTCCTCCTTGGGGTCAGACGAAGGTCAAACGTAAGTTCATCTTATATAAAAAGAAACGATTATTTCATATTTCTTATCAAAGAAAACATTGACGATGATGAATACAAATTTTCGATATATTTGATTTCGAGTGATATAAGAAAAGGTGACCTGACAATAAAAAGCAGTTATTTCAATGAATATAAACTGCACCACATTGAATTTCCTACCTATTTCTGCGTACACCAGTAACTGCAATTCGTTATGATTTTGCAGTAAAATCAGGTATATTGTTTATAGTTATAGTTAGTTATTTATAGTAGGTATATAAGTTTTTTTCATAAATTGACAATTAAGTTATGGTTTAATTTTTTATACGAGAAACAAACTTATGGCCCATCTGGTGGTAAACGGTTATCGTAGCCTTTTATACGCTTTCAATACTTTAGGTATCACTTACGCCAAGTTGAAAATCTGTCACCAAGTACCTTCCGGAGTGTTCCGACACCTGCACTTGAGAGCCAGTTCCTTTCTAGGCTTTGTGTGGTTACCACTATCAGCCACATCATCACTGATCACGGTGAGATTGTGGTCAACACAGGACTAAAAATGGAAAAAAAAAACATGTTACAAACCAGTGGTAGAGTCATTAGTTACTTTCGACGTTCATCAGTGCCTTATCGAGCCTAAACTGAATAAATGAGTTTGAGTTTGAAAAGAAATCCTTCGAAAAGATATTTTACCGTCCAACTCTATATCTCTACCAAGGGTAGGTAGATACGTAAAGGAATATCCATCTAGCCGTCCCATTTGACAAATAAACGTAAAATCGTAGCTTATCTTGCCCAAACAGATCTTCAGTGGGACTAATTAAACCCCAAAGCGTTCGCCTCGGCCGTTCCGCTGGCAGTATTTGGCTAATTCGAATATTTGAGGTCGGCTAAGTAAGATGAAGTTTCTATACGTAGACAGTTTACGAGGTATAATATTTCTCTGTATGTAATTGTATCCCTATGTATATTATGACATTTTATTATTTTTAAATAATCACAATGGCACATTGCAATATTTTATTGTATTTTTTTTGCTGTAAAATACAGTAGTATAATTCGTTTATTCAGAAAGGTTTATTTGCATAAAACCAATAAATTTAAAATCAAAAGAAATAATAGGTAGAGTCTTAAGATCCATAAACAAAAACAGCAAATTCTCAAGAGTTTAATTAAAAAGGCAGGTCATAAAGGCCCACTGCTACGAAACGAGGGTTAATTTCTGTCTTAACAAATTAAATGAAATTTAATGACTTACCGAACTAAGATCCGGGGGATATTTACATCAATAGGACAAAGGTATCTACCGCCGTCGGGCATTAGATAAGTTTCAAAATTAAGCCACTAAATAATGAAAAAGGGTTTTGGAAACTTCCAAACTTTTCCAGGGGCGGACTATATCTCAGTAGGGCCTAACTGTTCCCGAGAATTATGTTTTAAGGAAGCTAGTTTTCTTCAGTTAATTTGTGGGAGAAAAATTGGGGTAAGTTAGGACAGGTAAACTTCAAATAGCCCTTATAAAAAGTATAATAATAATTTATATATTACGTTTTAACTTCTTCAGCTCTCAGTTTTAAGGCTCCAGGGTAGCAAGTTAAATTAAATGTATTTCGGATTCTAAGTTCACTTATATTTACGTTTGTTGCGTCAAAGTGGTTCCAGGCTACGATCCTGATGCTATTTGCCGTCTTAGGTAAACAGACATTGATCGACAAGGCCTGCCCACTATAAAGTGGCTCATTACAGACAGATATGGTTGTAGTAGGTAGCTTTATTTGCACTTGCATCCCCCTACCCAAGTGACAATTTGCATGAACATTATATTTAATTTAAATAATAATGTGTGATTACATATCTAGGTACATAAGTGTATTCCGGAGTCAATTGTAACTTTTGACGTTCATTAAATGCCATATCAGGGCCTAACTGAATAGGTAAATGATTTTGGACTTTCAGTTTAAAAATCTGTTTCTTTCAGTATTTCGCATTTGTAGATTAATATTTTTTGATTATATTCTGTGCCGCGGTTTTCCCCGCATTTCTAAGAGATCTTATATTACCTACACGAGAATAAAGTAACCTATATTTTATTGTTATCTAACTATGTGTCAAAATTCATCAAATCCCTGACTGAGTAACAAAACTCAAAAAAATATACAAAGATAGATCTTCAAATTTACTGATCCGCATTGAAAGTTGCCAGAATAATTCGCCACATTATGCCATTTCATTATTAAAGGCTTATGTCGAACATTTTATGTGGATGGCAGTAAAAACAGCAGTGCAAGGAAGCCTGCAAGTACTTAAGGCGACGGTGAAATTATGATTCTAGATTAAGTTTTTCTCTGCATTCTTTGTTGCAAAACATGTGTAAAAAATATAAGTTAAACTAATTTATCATTAGTAACGTCAGAAAAAAATCGTGAATATGACCCTTTTTAAAACTAAGAATGAATATAATTCTTCTCTTATTTGGTCCATCCAAATAACTTGAACTAGACTAAAAAGGGAATAGTTTTCTTCATTTGTTAAAAATAGTAGTTTATGATACTGTTGCATAATAGGGGTTATTAAAATACGAGTTTGAGTTTATGAACCGAGCCGTAGGCGAGGTTCTTAATAGTATCACACGAGTTTTTAATACCTAATTATGTGCAGTATCATACAATACTTTATCTAAACTCATCTCATCTAATAATGTAATTTAAAGGTAATAAATCGATAATATTTTGTTATAGGTTTTCAATACTTACGGGTATCGATTATTCGTCATTTCCAATGCCGCCTCCACAATTTCAGATCCAAGTTTATTTCACCTTAGTATCACTGCTATATTTCTATAATTTTGGCCAAAATAAAATATGTATGCAAAAAAATCAATAAAATAAACAAACATTAATAAAATTATAATTGTTTAGTCCTGATGTCTGGCCACTTATAATGTATTTTTCTTTATTATTTCGTTTGATAAGTTGACTGACAGTAATTGAAGTATTAAAACCCAAAAAACATTATAAGTGGCCAGACATGTCCAAATACTTGTACTTTAATGAAAAAAAGTTATTTTATAGCATTATCTTGGGAAGAAAACTGTACTATAATATAATTTTTTAATTTCATTATAGACGAGTGTGCATAAAGTAGGTCATTAAAGTACTGTTTTTGATATCATAATTAGAACTTTACGATATGAGAGTAGATAAAAGGTTTTTTTAATAACATAAAAACGTATTTTTTACTAAAAGTGGGTCTGCCTGTCTCGCTTGTCCCCGTCAGTTTAGTAAGGGACGGAGACATTCGCGGAGAGCATCCTCTTAATAGAAAGATTCAACGGAAGATAATGAATCAAATACTCCAGACGTTATTTTATTCCAACCAAGATTATAGGTATAAAAACGTTATTTGTCATAAAACTGACTTTTATGACATTCCTACTATAGAGAACAGTGAAATGGCATCTGAGCAGCCTTTTTTTTTGGATTACATATCGGTATATCCAGACAAGAATAATAAGACTAGCCGTTTCCTGCGGTTACTACCCACATTCTAGGATAAAAAGTAGGCTTAAGTACTCGTGAATAATGTAACTTCCTAATTAGAGAAAGATTTTTTAGAATCAGACCAGTAACTCCGGAGATTCCTCTTATATCCGAAATTATAAGCTGGGGCAGAAGGCTTCACACATAACTTTTTGTCTACTGTTTATATACTAGGAAGTTTCTACTTTTATTTTCTTGAATTATAGGTAAGATAAACATTTATAGACCAGACGAATAACAATAGCTTAATAGTCGTAACCGTACTAATAAAGCTGAAGAGTTTGTTTGTTTGAACGCGCTAATCTCCGGAGTTACTGGCCCAATTCGAAAAAATATTTCACTAATAGGGAGAGCAGCTACATTATCCCCGGTTATATATTATATAGCTAGTACCTATATTATAAAATTACTTTTTATACCTCCATTGTCGATATCTTTGACCCATATCTGCGGTTCAAAACTTTTCTCGTGACGATACCTTTCATTGAAACTCGGAGGCGCGGTAAAACAAGTTACATTCAGCTTCAAAGACCACCCAAAGTTTCTCAACTATCTAAATTACCATGCCACTGGAACAACCAACGTTTTGACTGTTCAATTCTCTTCAGATCTCATTAAAAACTTTCTACAGTTTGTTTAATTAGCTACCCGACGAACACAAAATTGAGCTACCTGAACCAATATCCTTTGAGCTGCTCATGTAGTACTTAGAAAGACAAAGCTCGGGGGCAGGTGAGGCTTACATGAGGTCTATATTAACTGGCTATATACAAATGCAACAGAGTCGCGATGGCTTTGCAACTGAAAATTGTTGTTTTTATTGCTTTTCGACGCATAAAATGTCAGTTTACCTGAATTATGGCGTGTAGCGGTGTTGAGGTTTTTTCAGTACTTTTTGCTTAGTATCATACAAATTGCAAACGATGTGTAAATTACATATGAATTCAGTAATACTAATTGCCTTTCGTGAGCTATTTTTACTTGTGTTTTTTGTAAATAGATACTTATAGATTTTCAATTTAGGTATGGCTATAATTTTACAACATGACATGGCCTTAAGTGTTAAACACTATTTTGTTACAGCATTATAATCATCATCAGAAAGGTTCTCGAGTGGCGACCACGACCCGGAAGACGCAGCGTGGACCGACGCTGGATGTGGGTAGCGCAAGACCGGCCATCGTGGAGATCCTAGGGGGAGGCCTTTGTCCAGCAGTGGACGTCTTTCGGCTGATATGATCATGATGATGATTATAATCATTGTTTCAATTCTCGTAAGTACCTTCCTACCAATAAACTTATCACAAGCTTTAATAATGTATACCTAAACTAAGTAGGAACTGTCGTACAATCCAGAGTTACGAGCAAATTCTACTTTGTAATACAATTTCCGGATTAAATAGTTGTTCTAAACTTACAAAACCACTTTGTTAAACCTAGATTAGCTTTCGAGAATACGTCGAAATGTTTCCACAATTTGCAAGGTGCTGAATTTAATAAATACGGAGATGTTACGCCACATCTGCCAAGTTAACATTTGTAAATTTTCCGATATTTCACTAAGGAATTTGAATTTATTTAATAACTTCTGAAATTGCGCCATGACGTTTGATGGAGATGGGAGTTTTTGATGGGCGTATTGGGAATTATGTAGAGTTGATTTTACGACTGTATTACGTTTATATTAACTTATTTTGAGAGTTTGTTGATATTTTAAAAGGTAGAGTATTACCTACTTATCGAATGTTTTTATAGTTTGTACAACTTGTATGTGAGAGGTTTTTACGACTATATGTATATATTCCTTTTATAAATTTATAAAATTCAAATATTAGTCTGACGTCGAAAATCGGTCACTAGGAAAAAAATCGAATGTTCAAGCAAATTCTTTCCAGGCTTTGTGTGATTACCGACTTTTGGTAGGTACATCATCACTTATCATTCTTATCTATGAGGTAGGTTTTAAATAAAAAACTTTTGACAAAATATAGAACCGCCTTCAAAGGCACTAAAAAGGATAAAATATAACTATGTAGAGACTCTAATCTGAGGTGTTTGAAATTCATTTATTTACGTTACACGTCCGTATTTGGTCAACGACTTACATATATGTGTACCGAATTTCAACTCAATCCAGTATTTTGAGACAGACAGATAGACAGACAAAGAGACGGACAGTCAGACACACGAGTGATCCTATAAGGAAACCGTTTTTTTTCTTTTAAGTTCCGGAACCCTAAAAAGTAAAAATTAAAAACGTAACTCACAAATATTGAGGAGTTTGCTATAAATTCAGAAGAACGATTAGCTCAGAACGATTAGCTCATAAGCGTGAGTAAGTTTCCACTAACAGTGGACCGATTAAGTCAAAATAATACTATTTATAAATAGGTTCCCAAAACAACTAAAAATTTGTGTAATCAAAACAAATGTTGGACAAACTAATTCCAACTTTTGTACTCATATAGTTTAGAGATTCCGGGGAACCCATTTCATGTACCTACCTACTATTTATGCTCACTCAGATTATTTCCGTGTTTTGATTGCCCTAGACTAGGGCGTGGTCGAGCCGTGGGCGGGCAACCTTTTAATACATTAGGAAGTATTTCAGACAGTGTTGAAAACGGCTGTTTATCCGAATGTAAACACAGAAATTGGGTACTATCAGTGGCGAAGGGTCCATACAAGTAAGCCGATTCCCATCGATTTTAGAAATCCCAGTCCCCCCACAGATTCATAATTTCAAAGCCACTTTTATATAAAATACACAGCAATCTATGTATATAAAAGAAAGTCGTGTTAGTTACACTATTTATAACTCAAGAACGGCTGAACTGATTTGGCTGAAAATTGGTGGGGAGGTAGCTTAGAACCAGGGAAAGGACATAGGATAGGTAGAGGCAGGTAGGGGTAGGTAGGGTAGGTCCCAGTTTTATTTTTGTTCTCAGGGCAGGACAACGTCTGCCCGGTCAGCTAGTTAAGTATAAAATTATCGGTGTTTTTTGAACGGCTTACCCTCGCCATAATTTCACTCTTCGCCACTGGTACATATTATAACTTTGCAATATTAGTAAAGTAAACTTGCATTTTAGGTAAGCCAACTAATGTAAAACAAACTAAATAGAAAAACAAATTTTAATTAGTTTAGTAGTAGGTAGTTTCCTGGAACGTTACCTTCCGTTGACTTCTTTCCCGTTGTTCAATTGATCTGAAATTTTGAAAAGTACCTAAATAGACACACAATATTTACCTAAGTCCGATGACACCGCTGACAATACAACAACATGGTGTCATTGAGCAGGTTTGATGATGCTGAATAAAAAGAAGCTTGACTTTTAATTATTAGTCAAATAATCTATTGTTTCTTTGCTTTGTCATGTTTTTTAAATTAAAATCACATTGTAGTATACAGGTTCACACTTATTTTGAGTTTATTATAATTAAGGTGTTACATTATAGTTTATGTTATATTAGTCAGTGTATACGCAAGGTCGTAGGTCAAGCTTTAACTTTATACTCGGTAGGTCTATTGTTCTATGTCTATTCACAGCATATTGTGTGCTTAATTAAAGATAATAACTAACAAGTACACTACGACAAACGTAGGTGTACTGTACAATAGAGATTTGTACAAAATTTATTCTATGAACCAGTTATATTCAGCAAATTATATATTTTAATTTTTAGGACATAATTTCAGTTCATTTCATTTCACTTGAGGGTGGTTGCCAAGTTGGCAACTTATGCTTACCATATTATGTATTAACAGTGTTTAGGCAAGCCCTTGAACCACTGCTTTATTTAAGTGCAATTTAGACAATAAACTAACCCAAAATGTAAAAATATATCTATGTATTTTTTTACATCACGCGATAGGTACGCGGATGAAACTACAATGCGGAAATAAAAAGGAGCAACATCAAATAACTAACAAGGCTACAGAACTGCCAACACACAAAATCGATCTTGCAAAAGTTACAAACTACACGGAGACTAGTTAGCAAGAGAGACAGCTTGTCATGAACACTATTGAGGTCTGAGAGAGACGTTTATGTTCCAATAACTTGTACTATCGTGTACAATTCAGGGGCCATTTGTATCACAAGATTATTAATAGTTATTTGGGTCAGTGACTAGGTAATCTAAATATTAGGAAATCGTAATTTATCTAACGCACAATTCAAACTTTATATGATGCAGGCATCCGCTATGAACCATCTATCCATTTTCCCACATCACGCGGATATTTCGTCCCGGAATGTATTGAATACAAAATGACTAAGTGATGGAGCAACGACTACTTACCTTGTGACGGAGCGTCCAGTCTTCCGCGTGGTCTGCCCGTTATTAGTAATTTATATGTAATAAAATGTATTGGCGGTCCGTGACGGAATTTCCGCGTAATGTGGGCCTGGCTTTAAAGGTGTAAAATACCTACGGGATCGCAGGTGAAACCACGGGGTGGAAAGCTAGTTCAATTTATTGGAATGTTAATCTTTCACTATAGTAATTGGGAAAGAAATACTAGTAATTATTGTGATTTTGTGAGCAAAGCATTGACTGGACTGATATCGTAGAATGTTCGCCCTGTCATTTGAAAGTCACCCCATTCTTCTGGTAACAAATATTGAAGCCTCTTTATAATACACATAACAACTTTATGCATTGAAGTCATAACATGAACGAATCAAGGAACAATTTTCCACATTTCATGCAAATAAACAGAAATCCACAAACCAAGGGTGATAAAGAAATAAGTTATATAACAAAATAATATAAGCCAACTTTTTGACACCAGAAAAAGAGTCGCGGAATAACACCAAAACTCGTATTCAACTCACAAATTGAATTCACCGGTGGATTGATTTGCATTCAACTTTCCACTTGGGAATTGGATTTGTTTCATTTCTCACAAAAAAATATGTAAACGAAAAATATGTCTGTGAAACTTGGTTATGTTTTACAGCTTCGAATTAAAAGAATTCGAGTTAGGTGTACCTACTCTACTTATTGAAAAACTGATTTTTTATGTGCGGTGTTTTTATATCAAATCTTTTTTTTCAGAAATGAAAAGTGTATAGTAATATTGAATCAGATCGAAGTACAGCCACTTACTTATATTTTTACATACATATGAATATTATAAACTTGCGACCTGCCCCGGCTTCGCACGGCTTTTCTCGGCTTTTCTGTACTATAATATAGGTACATGTATTATCCATAAACCTTCCTCTTGAATCACTCTTATCTATTGCTGAAAACTGCATGCGTAGTATAAAAGATCTAAGCGAACAGACAGCGGAAGCAATTTCATTTTATATTTTACTGACCATCTTTCACGCATCAATGAAGGAAAAAATACGGGATAAAACCTAATTAAGAGTTCCTAGTTTATCCCGCAGTGTGTTATTGAAAGTAAAATCGAATTGATGTTATTTTCATATCATATCAGTTAATTTTATCTACCGAGATTCCATTTTGTGATTGACAATATTTCGCGCTAATGTAAACTAAATGAGCCATTTATTATGTACAGTCAGCGTCAAAAGTAGCTGAACACTTTGCAATTCATAGTTTTCATTATACTGCCAAAAGTGTCAATGGATTATTATGAAACGCTAAAGTGACAATCTACCTAATTTTGTTTTGCTTTTTTGAAGCATTGAAGTAAGAAGAAATCTATACTAATTATAAAGCTAAAGAGTTTGTTTGAATGCGCTAATCTAAAAAAAACATCGTCCATATAAACAAGGAACCGTAGACCTTAGTATTTTAACTTGATACCTCCAAGTGTTACTGGATCTTGACAGACAGCAAAGTGATCTTATAAGGGTTCCTTTTTTCCTTTTGTAAACCTTAAAAACATACAATAAACTTTTCTTTCATAGTGAGTGACACAGATAGTAGATATTCAACATCACGAACTACAAAGAAACATTTCGATACAGAATACAAAACAGTTTTACAATGATACGGAGTGGGATAACGGAAGAAAACTTTGGAAAAACACCCTTACAATCCTATTTACATAACCCAGAAAAAAAGAGAGGTCACAAATGGCTCGGACCATTTATCATTCGTACTTCACTCGGTTTTGTTAGCATTGTAGTAAATAATATATGAAAATCTACCTACTATTTATTGGTTTTAATGCTATTGGTTACTGGTATGTATGCTACATAATAAAGGCTTTACGTGATAAAAACTTTCTTGGAGAAAAGTTATTCTGGCATTTTATTGGTGATTTTCGTTTCATTAACTACATATGGTTTTAATAAGGAGCCAGCCAACATCCTACTTTATATTAAGCTAGTTCACGTGACTGACTTTGTCTTAAAATATTCAAGTTTATACAAAAATAGAATCCATCTAATATTTCCCAATTTTCCTTTCACTGAAACCCTTATTACGTAATATTGAGTAAATTTAAAAAATAAATTTATCAAAATCTGACCAGCCGTTCTTATGTGATGTGCTTAACAACGAATAGCATTTTATTTTTATTTATGTAGAAGTAAACTTTTTTGTGCATGTGTATTATGTGAGGGAAAGTGTGTGGGGGTAGGTGAGTGTGTGCATATGTATAGCGTCATAATGGCTTAACAGTTTCCTTAAAATTTGTTATAGGTATATTACATTAGATTATCGAATAGTATCTTCCTCCACGAAACCGCGTGGCGGACGATATTAAATTTCAAAACTCAACGACGAATCCTGTGCTGCACTATAAGCTATCTCTATCTTTTACTATGCTAACACGTGAGACAGAAGTTCACTGTTTGTGATATGGTTGCGCCGGCTCGTCGACCATTTTGAAACGTCAGAGAATAACATAGCCTGCTGTCTGTTTTACGTTCAGTCTAGGCTTCCCATAATGTATCCACGATGAACGTTCCACAGCTAAATGTATCCAGCGACCTTGTTCAATCTAGATAGCTTTCCCTTCTAAAGCCATCAATTTTACTTGTGACGTCACCCATATTTCAAATGCATAACTGCTTCAAATAGACCATAAAACCTATAGACGTGTAATGTGAGACTAACCCATATAAAGGAACATTAAACGACGCTGCCTGCTGGCAACCATATTTTATTAATCTCGACTGAATTTTTCATAAATTTATTGCAAGTTTCTTGTGAAATTTTAGTGAATGAATACTTGAACCTCTCAAACTCTATATTTTGGTTATTAATATAGGTAACAATCCCAAAACATGGCGGATATCTATCAAAATATAGGTATGATTGAATTGTATGAAATTGCTGTTTATATTTCAGAAAAAGAAATGTTTCGTCGTCACTCATGTATTATTCAAAAGCGGAATTCAATTAGAACACGACACGAAATATAATTCTACATGCGTTTATTTTCCATAAAGCGTGACAAAATAAGCAATAAATATTATTTGATATTATAATTTTCTATGTTCACTTTCTCCATTTCTCCAGCAACGTCAAGTTGATGTTTAATCATTGTCATCTTCATAAACAGTATTCATCAACGAGAAATAAGACCAAGTACTGCTCATAAACTGAAAAGTTGAATAAAGAAAAGTATTACATATTTCAGCTCCGAATTTGTCCCTTTTTGTCTCTTCATACAGAAGCTATCAGTTCAGAGGTTGATAGGTGGAGGTGGAAATAATAATGATGATGTAGCTGAAAGTGGGAAGCATTGCGTGCATTCCCACTTTCGGGAAGCACACAATGCAACGGGATTTTCAGCCTAAAAGGGAACTGGCTGTCCATTGCAGCTATCGGAAAACACCGGTAGGTGCTTGGCGATAGATTTTCAAATTCAGGGTCGTAGCCAGCCAATCCGCTACTACAATGTAGGTATCCTACCAGCGTACTATGGTTTCCTCACTATGTTTCCTGTATCCATGATTAATATTTGGTAAAAATACTCACTTTTAGTATGGGACCTACTCTGAAACCACATGAGAATTTGACAACTTTAAAAATGCCCTGTATACCTAAGGTTGAACCAAAATAAATCCAAACCATACACTAAATTAATTTAAGTAGCATCGGCAGCTAATTAAAAGTTTGTAAACAGTATGTTAGGGACTATAGACTTGGAATAATGTTTGTAATTAAAATTGCTTTAGTAATTAACTTGATATTATAAAGTAATCTTTCATTCATAATGCAATAATAATATTTACAATCAAGGGCTGGTATTAAGCTTTTCTCAATGTGCTGATCGAGGAATGAGATTTTTAAATGTCGTGTACATATAACCTTAAGTCACAAAAGCCTTTTTAAATCTTACCTACTTACCTTGCTTTCGGTTTAACGCAGTGACATTACATCTTTAAGTACAAGAATTTAATTATTTAGACTTAAGCCTAGTTGTATCGACTGACATTGACATACATGTTGATATTATATAACTATTACGTACTAACAGTTTTTTGTCAGGTGGGTTGGAAATTTCTGATTAACGAACGTCCAAATTAAACTAATGGTTTTACTATCTATTAGTATTACCACTATATTACTGATGGTTCGATGCAACCGGACCTTAAATTATATTTTTTTGAAAGTTCCTTTGAAAATATTTTAGTGTAGGTAAACAACAGTTTTCCATTTTTTTATGATCTATAATGGGTACAATTTGAGGCCCTTTTGGCCCTTTTGGAGTGTTTGTATTGTGTGGGTATCGAAACCACAACCTAGGTGATAGGTAAGGTAGGGGCTCATACTCATACCAACCACGATAACTGCCTTAAAACAGGCACCCATTTTTAGGTATTTTTTTATATAGAATATATTGTATATTTAATTGGTGTCCTAACGTAATAATTAAATTAAATAAATAAATATAGAGATCTTAAAAACATGACGATATTTTAACAGCAGTTCAAGAGAAATCAATAAAAGTTTTACCAGCGTGTATAAAATCCAAGCAATTTTACAAACAGCCACTTTGGCTCGTAAATTAACTATTAATGAATGTTTTTAAACCTACCTTGGTAAATGTGTTCAGAGTTATCGGTAAATATTTCATTGATGTCAAACAACACGGATGCTGAGCTCTGAAGGCAAAAAACAATTTTTTTTTCTATTATATAGGTATTTTACACCAATATAATATTGATTATATTCTATTGTACGAACAAATGCTGCTTTTGCTGATTTGTTGACACATTTTTTTACCGCCAATATACGTCTATATGGCTAGAATGAAAATCCTATGTAATAAACTTAAGTTTTAAAGAATAATTGCTCACTTCACTGCCGGCTCTTCGTAGTAAAGGCAACGTTACGAAATAGTAATTGTAGTTAGACTATTTTTAAGTAAGATTTACATTGATACTTCATCTCGTAATTTGATGCTTACCTGTTTATAATAAAAGCAATATCTTTCTGGTATTGTATGTCAGCTTTATACCATAAATTAAAGTAGGCTGTATCACCTATTCCAAGGCTCTGTAATAAATATAACGTATTTAGCGTAAAAAAATAGACGTGTATAGACTAAAATGAAATGAATGTTTTATTATTTCGTCGGCCATCGTGGAGATCCTTGGGGAGGCCTTTTGTCCAGCAGTGGATGTCGATCGGCTGACATGATGATGATTATCTCAAAATTTTGTATCATTTTCACAACTACTAATATTGTAACTGTGAAAGTTTTGATGTTTGTGACTCAATCACTCATCGACGGCTGAACGAATTTTATAGAAACTTTGATTTTAGATAAATCATATCCTAGAATAACATAAAAGCTACTTTATCTCGGTAACGCGGGGAATAGCTAGTCCTAGTATAATAATTATTAATTGCAAAAGTTTGTGAGGATGAATGGATATTTCTTTCATCTAAAAACTATTGAACGGATTTGGATGAAACTTGGCACGCAGATAGATCATACCCTGGACTTCTTTTTTATCCCGGAAAAACATAAAATATCTCGGAAACGAATGCTGGGAAATTATTTTGTTTTAATATTGTTAATTTAGAGCATGGGACATAAATAAACAGTACCTGAACATCACAAAATGATTTTCTATAATAAAATTCAACTTATCAAACACATCGAATAACTTTACTACAATATTACTGACAAACTGAAGTAGACTCAGACCTATTTCAACTTTCAAGAGATCTAATTTCAGTTTAAGTTTGGAGAGCCATACTAATACTGTTTACTGTTGGGAAGGAGCCAACGACTTCGAAATTCCGATGCTCAAGACTTTAAAGGCCCGTAATTTACAGTGTTTGCAGAATAATCACAAGTATTATGAAATTCTTTAAAGGGTAGTGACCGTGTAAAGACTTATCTCCGCGAATGGTAACCCTTACTAAACTGACGGGGACAAGCGAGACAGGCGAGAGGCAGTCTTAATTAGTAAAAAGACGTTAATATTTTATTTAAAAAAAAAAACTAATCTAAAAGTAAGAAAAATATTCCTTTTTATATTAAATTTCAGAATGTATGTTAATATTTTCAAGTTATTTGGATGGTTCAAATGAGAGTAAAATTCGTGTTTAATTTTAAATTTGGTGTAAAAAGTGTTTTTCAAGGTATAATCTACTGTGTGTTTCACAAAAACATTCATAAATATACAAACCTTTGCATAATATTAGCCATTAATATATTACCTGTCGAAGATATTAAGATATAATTGCTTTTGGAGGAGTCACCATTCAATTTGATTGACAATCAGCTAAATTCATTTAAGCCGAATGTTACGTGGCTAATCATGACTAACAGACGTAATGGTGTGAGATTGCATCGGTGTCAAACAGCTTTAACACCATTTTAGAATAAGGTAGAAATTGACACACTCAAAAAAACGGCAACCTAATATGCTGATTGTGTTGCGCTTTTTTAGGTTATCAGGTATAATACGCTGACTGAAAAACTCAAACACGCGCTAACTTTATTTTACCTCAACCAATTTCATCAGAACATAGTGGAAGTTGGATCTGTGTAATTTTACGATATCACAACGCCTCAATGGTAGATAGATGACAACTTACAGTTTGTACCGTGTGTTGATAGCCTAATCAAAAGGAAAAATACGTACAGCACCAGTAAGCAACTCCCCGTAGTAACATAAGTACAAAACAGATAACAGACACGAGACCACCGCAACGTAATTGTTAACCATGTACGTTGGACCCGGCGCAAACTGAAAATATAAAGCTCGCTGTAGGTATTAATTACATATTATGATATAAAAACCGTGCAGGTTATACTCGTATTTTGCTTCAATTTATCTCGTTCAACATTGCAATCTCTTAAAGCCTGGAATTCCTGAATTGAGTGTAGTTTCTAAACTTTAGTCGACGATTTCAGAGTTCAATGTCATGTTTTGTGAGGGTCGCGGGAAAACGTTGGATGCGGGTAGCGCAAGACCAGCGATCGTGGAGATCCTTGGGGGAGGCCTTCGTAGTTGCCAAGCGCTGAGGTCAATAAGCCCAGAGGATATTGAAGTACTTACTTGTGCAGCAAATATGAAGAAGCATGTAGTGAGTCCAACAAAGAATAAATGAATGAAAACCATCTTGTTAAATGCCTTGTCTAATTGGTAGGATAATCTGCAAAAAGTTCTTAAACTTTACATTTTTTATAGAATAATAATGAAGCTCCGTTATCCTCCACTCTTTTTAGAGCTGTTTTTAAAGAAAAAACGGAAATACAATAACACATCTTCCGCCAGTCTGGGTCATCGTGGTTGAGGACCACGATCCAACTAATGTTCCGAAAAAACTTCACAAGCGCGATGTAGGTTGTGTGTGATTATTGTGGCGCCATCTATCCATCGGTGTGTGAACTATGTTACTAACAGGGTCGCTACACAGGTAGGTATCTCTTGCAAGAATCCTCGAAAGGTATTCTTTTCATCGATAGAGTAGAGAAGAAAGATTTGGACAATTTTATACAACCAAAATAAATTTTCATATACTTACGTTATTAACTTTTGGTGTCTTTTCACAAAATCTTTTAAAGTGAATTCTTGTTCATTCCCGCTTTGGACTCTATGGTTTGATACAGGTTTCACACTTTCCAAATCTTCTTTGAGTATCGTGAACTCAATACCGAGTAAGGCACATGTGGTTATCATGAGCAGTTCCGTTCCAACATACATGTATACAAAATAGAACGCTGTAATAGGTACCAGTATTAACAATTCAGTAGGTACTTATTCATAAATTTTCTTACAGAGATAGACAGCTCGACAGGGGAAGTTCCTCCACCTTATGGAATACCACAGCTAAATAATTTTTAATATGTTTCTGCGCAGGTCGCCGGAGCTCATCGATGAGATGAGGAAGTGTCAGTAACTCGTGTTGGTAGGTAACCGCTTACCATCACGTAAGCACGGTTGTTAGCTGAAATCGATGGATAAAATTTCACATTAGTCTTTAGGTAATTAAAATGTTGTCTGACCCTTTAAAAATGCAATGGAGTATTACCGTACAAGCTATAGGTATAATATGTGTTTTTACATTGTAACCATTATGGACGTTTATATAAAGGAAAACAATACTACATCTTGTAGAATCTAATCTAGTAAGTAATATTATAAAATCCATGGAAAAAATCTGTCACTAGCAAAATTTCAATTTCCAAAGCATGTTCCACAAGAACTAAAGAATCTGAAACAAATTCTTCGCTCAGCGCACAAGTTATTTTGTAAGATTTCTTACTCACTGCAATAGGTCAGGAAGGCATCCACTGCGATATATCTAAGCCAGTCCTCAGTTGGGTTGAACGGGTAGCTACAGGCTATCGGAAGCAACAATTCACATTCTTGCTTCAAGATAAATCTACGGAACAAAGTTTCTAAGACCGGGGTAAGGAAATATTGCCATGTTCCTAATATGCTAATCCAGTAGATTACTGCAAACAACATGCTGGAATTATTACGCTACCTTTTTTACGCATAAAGATCAATTTCTCTAATCAGTAAAATAATAGCTGAAATAGACGTAAGTATTTCCATATGCAGCAGATGCTTCATAATTTATTTATTAAGGAACACAAACAGCGTATAGTACACAACTTTCATTGTTACTAACAATGGTTCTTGTACCTACACTTATGACATGCATCCAAACATTTACAATTCTATATTTTATAATGAAAAAAAAAAGCGCTAACAGAAATCGCTATATCACTAAAATAAACACAATAATTATTATTATTAATAAGACGGGTACTCCTCTACAAATACATTTTTATGAG
The DNA here is from genome assembly GCA_963555595.1 of Tethea ocularis. Classification (NCBI taxonomy): domain Eukaryota; kingdom Metazoa; phylum Arthropoda; class Insecta; order Lepidoptera; family Drepanidae; genus Tethea; species Tethea ocularis. Next base: position 2,158,447 of record OY741972.1, on the reverse strand, counting down.
ACCTTTAAACGAAGCAAGTCTTTTGTGGAATATGTCGATATCCTCGTGGTTGTTTGATACATTATTGTATAAAGAACACAAGCGGGTTAAGGGGGAATTCTTTCCTAAGTTTGTGCGACTATTACGATATAAGTGTATCTAAGTCTATAAACTTAAGTCTATAGTAATCATTGTTAACTAACTCTTGTTGGAAATAAACTTATTATTTTATTATATGTTAATTACTTCATCCAAAGGTTGTCTGGAAAATATTGCTCCTGAGCTATAAGGCTGTCCATATCAGGTAATCTTATTTTTTTTTATCATTTCTGGTCTACAAATTATGAGTTTATCTATACTTCTATCTATGTTGAACTCTGATAATTCTTATTTAACTTTATTTTAAGTGACTCATTATTTTAGGGTCTACAAAAGTCATCAATATATTGGCATTCCCCTTTGCTAATGCCCGACGTCCTTTGTGACGGCAGCCGCATATGCTTGTCAGACTGCCATATGCCATAAAAAAATATTAAAATAGCCATTCTACTTTACTCAATATTGAATATTGGTCATTCATTGCCCTGTAAATGGTCTTAGACTATATGACGATAAATCTAAATAGCAGTTTCATTACTATGTTTCGTTTGATTATTGTACTGAATTTAAATACTATGTGTTATTGAGAAAGTATTGGATGTTTTACTTTCTTTATATAACTACATCATTAAAGCAAAGAAAAACAAACTCAATATGGCAAATATAGTTTTCTGCTAAGAGAATCACGCAACGATGCAATAACAATCTTCTAATGAGTAGCAAGAAGCGCTCGTGTGGAAACACGCAAAGTTAAACATGAAATTCATAGATATAAATGTGACGAATAAAATTGAAATAGTCAAGTCGTCAAACATGTTTTGTTTAAAAGAAAGAAAAAAAAACATAATTTTATTTCTCTTTTAATGTTATACTTACAAACATTAAAGAAATTTAATCTTTTCATGAGAATATTCCTTTCATTTAATTGTTTTTCAGTCAAATCAGAAGACGGTCTCCATAGGATCGCAAATTGATGTAAAATGGCTGTTATTTCTGACGACTTTGGTATTATAAGCGCTCCTTGTGATAAACCTGTAAATAAAATTTACTTCAAATTTATTTCATCTCTGAAATGTTATTGTAAAACACCTTATATTGATTCCTAAAGCAAATGGTCTTCAACTGATTTTTGTAGATTTATATTTAAGTAGGTACTGGATATTTTTTTTTGGTGAATTGTGTCTTTTGGAAATGAAACCTAGGTAGATTGATTTATCGTCCCCGAAACCCCCTGCATGCAAAATTTTACGAAAATCGTTTTAGCCGTTTCCGAGATTCAGATTATTTATATATATACAATAATTGCTCTTTTAAAGGTATTAGATTAGATTAGATATATTAATGTTTATTTCATACCTTCAGAGAAAATCAAATAAATCGGTATCAAATACGAAACTTCGTATAATTGATTGTTTTTAATCATCTGGCTGATGTGAATATTCATAGTAATAAAAATGATCAAGACACAAGGTAGTATGTAGAAATAACGCCAATACTTCTTGAAAAATGGGATTTTATCGACATAAAACCTTATGTTACCCTTAGCTAATAAACCTAAACTTGGCTCTAAGATTTTTACGAGCTCTGCAGGTAGATCTTGAAACTCCATCTTTATTTCAATTGTCAAGTCTAATAGAAGAAATTAAGCTTCGGAATAGCAAACAAACAGCCTATTTATACATATGAATAGGTTAAAATTTTAATGATATAATATTCTTTAGGGTTCTCTTACCTAAAAATCGAATGAATTAAATCTTGGATAATAACCGGTAGAAAGTAAAGTACTACTACCTACCTTACATACATAATATGAATGACAGTTATTAGCTCCTTGCTGTGTAAAATATTTTAGCTGAAATCTTTATTGTTTATAATAATACAAGAAAAAACACTTTATGACAGAAATATAAATTTGTTAAAATTAAATTTAAAATGAATTATATTTATTTGGTCTTATATAAAAAGTACAGTCACCCAATGAAATTAGCATTAAAAATATAAACTTAAACACTATAAAACAAAAACGGCAAAAAATTTATAAGTACAGAACCATGGCTTTTAATACTGCATTTATAAATGTAAAATGATGTTTGATAAAATTGCTCTCTTTCTTTAACATATTATTTGCATGCCCGTGTAATTTATGTGTAGTGGCTGGTAATCAATTGAATTACTAAAGCGCCAGGCAAAATAATACACTACATGAAACTATTATTTTAAATATTATTCTTAAAATAATAAGAAAACATGAACTAAAAAATAAAGTTGCTTATCAATTTAGGTTGTTTCATGTCAATATATGTAATATACATCATCATCATCATATCAGCCGAAAGATGTCCACTGCTGGACAATGGCCTTTATATAATAATATATATTATGTTTTATATTTTGAATAAGTTAGTCTCAAGGTGCAGCTCATAGGCAAGAAAAAAACTAGTTTCTAGTATCTCGCTGATTCTTCTATAGATTTTTGTCGCCTTACAACTATGACGGTACTTGCGACTCCATTATGTTGAAAATCTGTTCTCCATATGTTGAACGTCTTCAAATTGAAAAGTTCCCTTTACTGATGATTTCTTAAAGTTTAAAAGCCCAAACTTCTCGACACTAAACTTAAAACCTCTTCAAGCGTTATCAATACTAGACGAACAAGAACTTCAAGAATATCCAATAAATCTAACACAAATCCGATCACAAATTTGTATCGTAAACCTTTAGAGTAACGTTAAACATTATCGGTATGGCTCGAAAGAACTTTGTTATCACTTGAAGTTGCCAAGTTTTGGGCTCCACTTATCGCTTAGATCCTATCTTGACAGCACATCAATATAGGATGGCTGGCCTCTACCAAGAGTTAGTCGGTCGAAAGTTGTAAATTGTGCGTTTATTTATATGGCACTGCTATTTGTTAAATTAGAAGCATTATCTTTTATTTCTGCTCGTATATGAGGTTGTTAACCAAGCAGTGAAGGGATTTATTTCTTCCGGTGTCTTGGGTTTGTTATTTTAGGGACAATTTCATGAAGTGTAGTTTAAATGGTCGCTTTACGTGGCAAAGATACGAAATTTCAGTTATTGAAGAGAACAGAACCAACAAAAATACAATATTGTATCTACCAGGTGGAAAGACAATGTTTTGGTCAGGTCACAAATCGATTTCTAGATTCCACATCATCACAACATCCAACAAGAGATTAATAGAAGATAAGGCGAACCGTTTTAATACTGCAAGTTTTTGTAGATGCAGTTTCAATCTACAAAATCACTTGAAACTTAATTCAATCACATTACCTTAGAGATTTAAGTGAACTAACAGATTTTTCAGCATAAAAGTGTAGGTTCAATCAGGCTTCGACTGCATTTTGTCAGAGTCCAACAGTTCGGACCAAAAGTAATTTAAATTTGACCGTACACAGCATGATCAATCTCGGAGCTAGATGGAGCTTAGATAAGCTTAGTTCACACACACATGTACAAGGAGATTACGTCACGCAAAAGCAAGCTGAGTGTGGTCCAACTTTTGGGAATAAGATTTGCAATTCCTTTGAAAATGTAAAGACAGATTGGAGTATGCTGCTCGTCACCGTAAAATGCTTTTCATGCACGGTATATTGGAGTATCCTGTATTTATGTTCAATGATCTCTATTGTTGCATTCTATGAATGTGTAATTTTTATTAGATAGTAAGATTTTAACAATTGTTGACGTTTGTACTAAAAATTAAAATGATCATCTACTAAATATTATGAAAAATTAAATACAGTTTTTGGCTATTTATTATTTAATATAAAATTTTGATGCCAAAAAATTGCAAAACAAAAAACTTACAGAGACTGGGGAAGCTAGCTATAAAATAAATTTACACAAACCTCTTTGGAACACGTACCTAGGGTAGGAAAATAGTGTGAAATCTTTCAATAAAAATAGGTTTTTAAAAAGAACCAATCGACTTGAAAAATGAGTTACATCAATTTAGCAAAGAGCTCTCGATTGCCAACGTATCGTGAACCTCCAGTAAGGGGTGACACCCTCCAAGAGGCGGAGAGTCCTCACAGATCCGACTCAACGATGGTCAATTGACTTTGAAACTAGAATCCGATCTTTTCCGACTAGAAGGACTTCGAGTGGTTGAATATATACATTATTTTCTATTTATTGCTCTTGACGATAAATTCAGTTTAAATTTAAGAATAAAATTAATACTTACTTTATTGCTCACACAAAGAAAAATGCGAAAAAACGAAATACGAAATTAAGTTTTAAAAACTGTGCTCCTCCTAATACCTACATACGTATCTAATACACTTCAAAACTAAGCTCATCCTAGTACCTTCGTAAAAGAATTATACCTAGGTGTGGTGTAAATGAGTAAAAATAACAGTAAATAAAAGAAAAAGTGTCATAGAATCACTATCCTTTTTATGTTTTCACTTTCCTTGAAACACAACAACTCTACAAATGCAATTATAACTTAGTTTTTATGTGAAATTGATATGGTTTTTTACAATGTTGTTATTCAACGAAAATCCTTACTAATATTATAATTGCGAAAGTAAGTCTATGTGTTATATTTTCACGCCTAAGCCGCTGAACTGATCGTGATGAAATTAGGCACGCAGATAGCCTATGATATGGAGAAGAACATTGGCTACATTTATCACTGAAAGGCGGGTAAAACAGCGGGACGATACAATACGTATTAATGATGAATTTAATAGCAATTTAAGAGATCTAGTGCAGTAAAACTATAAAGTAAATTGTGTTCAATATTCGCTTACTATGCAACATTACGACAACCAGGAAACTTCCTGATGGGAGTGTGACTCTTAATGCCTTCCTTTATATCATCGCTTAGCAGGAAATTGCTACATGTCATTTGTAGCTCGTAAAAGAAAATTGCCTTACATACTTGTATCTTGCTGTATTACTTCCTATGGGGTTTTGTACTTTGAAGTATTAAATGGTCACTCGGGAATAATGTAGCTACTTGAGTAAGATTTTTCAGATTTCTTTATAATATTGGTATAGATACATAACCTACTTCTTACTAATATTAAAAACTAGCTGTTCCCCGCGGTTTCACTAGCGTTCCCGGGATAAAAAGTAGCCTATAACCCTCAGGGATAATGTAGCTTCCTAGTGAAATATTTTTTTGAATCGGACCAGTAACTCCGGAGATTAGCGCGTTTAAACAAACAAACTCTTCAGCTTTATTATTAGTATAGATAAAGATGTCAAAAAATTGTTTGGATGTCAGAATGTGAAGATATTTGTTCCTCTTTCACTACTACTTCTCAAAACTACTTATCGAATTTTGATAAAATTTTGCACATAGTTACATCATTTCCTGTAATAGCATAGTGGTTTATTTTATCCCGGGAACGCGGATGAAACCACGTGGAATAGCTAGTCATTTCTAAAGATAGGTAAATATCTAACTTTTAACAAGGTATTAAATTATTCATTAATTCATTCCACAGGTAAGTAAAACGTCAGAAATCCCATTAATTCAGCCAGATTGAGGGTTGTGTCTCATGGAGTAGACGCAAGATGGTATGACAGCAGTTCTCAAAGTTTGATTACAACGTGACGGCTACGCTCAAACTTCCGATAGATTCCAGTGAGACGTGGCCCTATCTGATTAGCTTATGAACTTGTTACCAATTACCACTACTAGTGTATCACAACACTATTAAACTGCAAAATTCCCCATTTTTCAAATCAGTGTTTTTTGTATTGACACCAGAGTTATCAAATAACGAATAATAATAAACATAAAAAAATCCAAAATAAAATATCTAACTTGTTTGCTGTCCCCTGCGGTTTTAACCACGTTCTCGAGATAAAAAGTAGCCTGTAACCTCCGGGGATAATGTATGTAGCTTCCAATTAGTGAAGGAGTTTTTCGAATCAGACCAATAACTCGCGGAGATTAGCACATTCAAACAAACAAACCATGAGCCGCATCATAGAAATACTCCTTAGAAAAACACAACAACTCGTACTACTAGATTATGTTGCTATAGAATAAAGTCTAAAGAATTTGTTGAAATTCTTACTTAACGCGGTGCTAAAAGTCATCTCGACGACCCTGGCCACAACTCTCAAAAACTTAGGATAAGAATGCTCATAAAAAATTTAACCAAACTTCTTGTACACATAAGGAAAACAATTCAAACTTTGCAAACTTTCTTCATTTTTACGACATAACTTCTCCGAAGCTTTTATCCCTATATCTTGTCGGTATATTATACGAACGATTGAGTCTTAATAAAAATGTATATAGGATCCCATACATCTTCTTAAGTTGCCAGTCTAATGATGCGAGAGAGAAATATAATTTGCTAGTATTGCAAAATTTTGAAAAATACTGACTATTGTTCGTTACTTCGTCTAAGGCATGAATTAATCTTGCAACAGTTTGGAATAAGTTTTCAAAAGTATTGCAAGATAGAATTCATCACTAGAACACTGGCATATCACCTAGGCGCTAGGTTTAATACTATATTTTCTAGTCGACTGCGGCGAACAATTTCGATCTTTTTTTCGTACCGCAGTCGGGTTTTTGTTCTCGCCATCGTAGAGATACTTGGAGGGGAGGCCTTTGTGCCAGCAGTAGACGCCTTTAGGCTGATATGATGATGATGAGTCTGGTTTCTTAGTTCTTTGTAATAACTGCCTTGCTTTTCGTTATATTAAAGCTTATTAATTCGTAACTAGTTTTAACTTTGATATTATATAGTTGTACTTTGAAGTTTATATAGTTAAACTTCTAATATATTACTAAACAATTACTTAACTATTCAAATTTATTACAAGACATCCTTTAATTTTAAACAGAGATAATTTAGTCTAGCAGAAGCTTTGTATTATACAAACTTAGGAGTAATTTCACATTCAAGTGCCATTAGTAAGGGTGATACACAAAGATCCGTGAGGACGTAGTTGCGGGCGTGAAATACAGTTTGGAATAACATGTAAGCACTGAGTACACTGAAACAGCTGCGCATAATACGGGAGATGGCTTTGAAACTTTTAGTTTTTGACATAATTTGTAAACAGATTTAATGTTGATTTATTGCAGTGTTTATTTAAATTTTTGCATTTTAAGTTTATCCTGTAATAAGCGAAATATTTATTCGTGTTGAAGGGAAACCCTAATCTACAATCTAAAATCTTCAGTCTAATGTAATCTACAAAAATCGAATCCTACAATGAGCTTGAGCTGAAAGAAAACGTCGTGAAGTAGCACGATAGTAGGGTATTTTGTATTACCTGTCTGGCTGGCTACCATCCTCAAGTTGAAAATTTGTCGCCAAGCATCTTTCATTGTGTTCCGACAGCTGTACCAAATTTAGAGCCTTTTCTTGTTCTTTTCTAGGCTTTGTGTACTTACCACCATCGGCCACATCATCACTGAAACCACCACCTACATATTATATTTATTCCACAACTTTTGTAGTGTAATTAAGCATACATAATAGAACTTGAAAACGGTCTGATGATAGTTATGTAACCTGAAAATACCTATTGTGTCGAAACTTTTAACTCTTAGCATTGAAGTCAAGTGATACTGAGTATGCAAATTACTACACCAAGTGGATAAAGTTGTCAACCTAGTTGACTCCGAGATAAAGTAAAAAACAAAAAGTTTACACAATAAAGATGTTTAGATAATTTGTAAATTGAAATGAAAACAATTTATAGGAATTAAATAAAGAAATTTAATTAAATAAAAATAGCTTAACAATGATAACTAAATTATTTTTAATGACACACACAACGCTATCGTCGCATTCACTTTCAATCTACGAGATGCTTTGGTCTGACTATCACGTCTTTACATTTCACCATCGCAACGTGAATCATCTATGAACAGTAATTGTAAGCAGCATTGTTATTTGCTTAATGACTATGTCGTTATCAACGATCTGTCTGATAATTACTAAAACTGGTCCGGTTTGCTCCGATTAACAATTTAATACCTTATTTTAGGTTAAAGAATGCTGTTTACTTTTGCATTGCATGTTTAAAATTTCATGTCCTATAAATTAGTTTAATAGTGAAACATATACATTAACATAAACGATACTTGTACTACCTAAATGACAACATAAGGTTGTTGTTGTAAGGGACAGTTAAAATATTACCAAGACCAAAGTTATAGTATATTCGTTCAAATTGGAATCAACTTTATTGCAACCTGCTTGATAAACTTTTTCACACTAGGTACTCATGATTGCAATTTCATAAAATGTTGACTCAAAAGTGAAGCCTATTCTACCCTTTGACCCCCAAATGTTAGGCCCATCCTTATATATTTTGTGACATATATTAACCACAAGACTAGAACTCATTATTGCAACATTCGAGAAAGAATCAAGGAACGCTCACAGGCAAAAACATTTGAGGATCACCAAGTTTCGGCTCAAATCGAATATTTACTTTCGTATCACCATCACCCACTTCCAAAAAGCTGTTCCAATCTACCATCCAATAGAACCCATTCTTTCTTGGTGGTGGCAGTTCTGAATCTCCTGGTTGTGCTGGAGCTGCTCCTCCAAAAGAATCTTCCAGATCTGCAATCGATGCGCCCGTATCAGTATCGGCAGAAACAAAATCTACGGAAGCAGTCTTCGGTTCTTCTGTTGTGCTTGTAGTTGTTGTTACAGTATTTTCTGTGCTTAACTCGGCCTGTCTTTTATTCTGATCATTATCTAAAGCAATTTTAATTTCCTCTAGGGGATTAATTCCCTTATTTAAAGGTATGACTTTAACAGCATCGTAATCGATAGGTTCGTAATTAGGTAAAGGATTGGCTGATGATTTCGTTTTACGAGGCTTAGGCATATCATAAGGAAGACTTGTTTCCTTAGTTTCTGATGATGAAGTATCTAATTCAAAAGGTAATTCTGGACGTAGTGGTTCGAATAAAAAGTTATTATTAGTTACTGCTTGAGCTCTATTATCCTTCACTTTTGAATTAATGCTGGGTGAAATTAGATCATAGGTTAACAATATATTTTCAGGTAATTGAACTGAACCATCTACTACGGTCGCAGGTGGTAAAGGTTTGAACCCATCTAGGGGAAGTAAAAAATGGTCTTGTCCCGGTTTACCCTTCAAACCGTGCATGTCTAGGAATGCTTGTAATTCAGCTGGTAAGTCTAGTTTTTGTTTTTCAGCTATTTTGGCATTCAGTTTTAAGGTTTCTTTAAGATGATCGTTCGACTTCAACGTCTTTATAGGTCTTGGAGTAATATTCACAGGAACTACTTCTACTCTAGGTGGTCTAGTATACAATTCTTGTAAAGAAGATCCATCACGTGGTGTGTAAGGTAAGACCACCGTCAAAGTTGACTGAGCTCCTTTTGTTGTCGATTCAATCTTTTTAGGTGCTTCAGTATTAGTTGATGTTTCAATAACGGTTGTTGGTACTACTGCTGAGACATAATCATCTTTATCATTTACAACAACATTTTCTTTTATATCAGAAAGCTGCGTTACAGGATTAATTTCATTTTCTATCGTGCTATACGGAGTTGTTGTTTTAATTTCTTTACTATCTTCTTTGGATGCTGAAGTGGTTTTGGAAGCGTCTTCAGCTCTTATGTCGTTTAAAAGTTGAAGTATCTCATTTCGTGATAGTCTGGGTAATTGTATGTTTGCTTGAAGTAACGTTTGGACTTGTTGAACTGTCCGTTCGACGTCCACAGCGGCATTGGAAACCATCATCATTTGTGCTACTGTGATGCAGCACCATAGAAGCTTCATTTTCTGTAACAAAATGATAGTAATTGATTAGTTTTGGAACAGTTGATATTTTACTGTTAGTGATACTTTTATTTAGGGTGACTGCACACCACACATAACCCTAAACACACAACTTTAAACTTCAGCTGCATATTTCTGTAGCTATGTTAAATGTGTATAATCAACAAGAGCTAAGCTATATCTAATATTACCAACCTAAGTTCAGGTATTATATAGCTCTAATAATATAATCGCTATTTCCAAACTTCTGCTGAACTCGAGATCGAAAACTTGTTATCGTTGAAAAGTTTTGATTACCGAGCAGTTTTATGAAACTGCCTCACACATAGGAATACCTGTCATGTAAGTACTGTTACTGGACTCGTTTTAGAGTTTCCATTGGCAAAGTTCGCCGATCGTGTATAGATTATTGATTTTACGTCATTGTTTATATTAAAATTTCCTTCAATTCGCGTTATTATTTATGTAATACTAGCTTCCGTTCCGCGGAATTTATTATGTTTCCCAGGGATGAAAAGAAGCCTATATATTATTCCTGGTATGATATATCTAAGTGTCAAGTTTTATATAAATCCGTTCTATAGTTTTTGCGTGAAAGAGTAAGAAACATCTTCAAATCCCTACAAATTCTCACATAGTTATAATATTTGTAGAACTACTAGGAATAGAATCTGGATTGACATTTAGCAATTATTGTCTGTGAAGACTGTAAACAAAACCTCAAGAATCACTCATGTGAATATATTTAATATTTTTTTAATTTATCAATAGAATTACCACGCAATTTACTTTCATCAGGATATATTAAATGTTGCAGCAATTCATGAAAATCGTTGTATAAAATTCCCAATTTACGCAAAAGCAAATTAAAAACAATTCAACACGAACAATTGCTATAAATAATTCATCAATTCAAGCCCCATTCCTATCAGACACATGTATCGGATGTGTCAAACAGTAAGTGCGATGATAATTTACAGCTGCAATCCGATGTGGTTAGCGAGAGTAGAGGCCGACCATTATCTGTCAGCTCGAGAGTGTATCTAGATCTTATGGTTGGTTTGTGTGTTTGTTGTAACTGTTTGAATTGGTAAGGATTTCAAGCGAAACAGACTAGGCGGGCGTTTAGCCTCAATCTTACGTGGTATGGTTTATGTAGTCGAAAGTGTCCAGATATAGTTTGAGTCAGGTTAGCTGTCATGGGACTTTTTTATTTACGTGCTTATTTAATTTATATTCAAACGTGTTTTATAGTACAGTAATCGTCAAAAGTAGATTGTTACTTTAGCGCCTTTCAATAATCTATTGATTTTTTTAATTGACATTTTGTAAGAAATCTGTCACCGCCCTCAATTAGTCGTAACACGTACTAAGCCCTCCCCCTCCCCGGTAACGCCCTGAGCCGAGGTTCGTACACCATTCGGAGATGCCCTCAGCACCGATTTGTCCATCACCAAAAAAAAACATAAACAAGCTTTCGGCCCACCTGATGGTAAGGAATTACAGAAGCCTATAGATGTTTGCCTCTTATTGTAGAATAAACAATCGTCGCCTGGAATGTTTTGCGAATACAAAACCTCAACGACAGCATTCGCGCATAAATAAGTGGTTGATTGACCCAAAACAATTCCCAACACCAATATCGAATGTTTCAATCAAATTACACTAACAAATCGACAAACAGCACAATGTATGACAAACTCACTATCTGTGACCATTACACACGCATTACCACTTTCTACGGGCGTCGGTTGAGGGGGGCGGGGGGTCGTTAACATTCAGTTGGCGAGTCTGTGATGCAATAGGGCCTTCCTCACGTCATTTGATTACAAGTTTGGGCAGTTCGGAGAGATAAAAACTGCGTGAGAAAGGAAAAATATAGTGGAGAAGTTTATTATCCTTATTTCATAACTTAATTTCGCTTTTAGGTTTCTCTTGGGTTATTTTACGTTTACAAGTGTATGGTTTATTGCATATCTTGCTAGCTCTAACCTAATATTCGACAGTATGATGAATATTTTTGTTATTCTTAACCAATGGAATTGCAGCAAACTGACGAGACGTAAATATTGATTTTATGATGAATTTTATTGGTTAATAATTTGACAACTATGATCGGAATATTGTGTATCGTTTTTAGGAGTAGGCCTTCAGTAACGGCTGAATGGATGTGATTAAAACTTAGAACAACATAGGGTAAAACCGTGGGGAAGTATTTTAATAAATTGTAAATAACCTCAGTCATTGTTCTCATACCTGATTCTAAATTTAGCTGAACTATTTTTCATAGTACAGAAAAATAGATAGCTGATACACTACATATGTTGCCTGAAGGTAAATATTCGTATATTGATATTTACACCACCTACGCTTAGAAAGAACAGGCATTTTCATATAGTCAAATATGTCGAATGGGAATCGAAGGTCTCTACGCCAACAGATTCTTGATTTTGTGTAGGTACCTACTTAAATCGCTATAACCTCAGATGAGCTATTTTTTCGACAATAAATTGTATAAATAAAATTTGTTCTTAAATTTTAGCCAACTAAAAAAAATATCAAAAAAAGCCGACACTTGAAACCTATAGTTTCTATTCCCCTAAAATCCTGTACCTTCTCATTCCTTTTAGCATTCTAGAAATATCACAGCCCATTTATTCCTTCGTTCTCAAACCTAATTCAATCTCCATATATCAATTGGAGAATTCCCACACATTTTGCCCCGTATCCTAGACGATCTTTTCTACCTTATTGTCTATAATATAGACTCTATATTTCCCTATGTGAGTAGGTACTGACAGCGCAAACATGACATCACCTGTGTCAATATTATACGCCTGTTGTGGATTGTACGAAATTGTGTTTGATCAACAAATAAATAAATTGTACGGCAATAAAAATACAAGCGAAGAAAATTACGACACATAGATCTACTAATAAAGCTCCTGTGTGTTTATCTGTTATCGCAAACATTTTTTTGTGCGTCGGTATTTGAGAACTCCGTGGTTGCCAGTATTACTGATATAAAACAAGTATACCACAGATAATACTTTTGTATTTTTTTTTAATTTTATTTTACTATTTTTCCTTTCAATTTTATTTAGGTACATATTAGGCCTTGTATGCCACAAATAAAGTTAGTTTATTTCTTTCAATAAAACGAATTATTATTTTCTTTGGAACACAGTCGCGACGCAACGAGGTAAGTATATGTAATTGACACAGAATAATTTAACATACAGAATGATTTTTTTAAGTGGGCGTAGTAGACCAAGTCCTATAGTATAGGGAATAGAGGAAACACTCGTAATATATATTTTAACATTAATAATAATCAAATTTAGTATAAATTTGATATAAAATACTATCCATCAAATAAATAGATGATGGACGTTCTAATTCGGATCTTAGACAACTAGGATTGAAAAGCTGATAAGAATCCAGAAACCTCTATTAACATTAGCAAGCGTTTGCTGAAATTTTGATCATAACTTCATCAGTAGTAAATCATTTCTGGCGGCCGATAATGATGATGGTGATAAAAACTACACAGATATACCCAAGTAACACGACGTAGATGCGGTTGGCTGACCGATATTAATCTACTCTTTCCTTCTTTTTTCCTTATTTTGTACCAACTGATGCTTTTTGCACACTCCTTCGAAATAGACATAATGGGAATAAATAGACTGTGCAAATAAAAACAAAGTTCATGTTATTCTCCATCAACCTATATCTATGTCAAAAATCATATCGGTCAGACATTTGGCGCAGTTTGTTAAGACATCGCCTAACGCGCCGCCGTGGGTTCGATTCCCAATTCTGTTTGTCTTGAGTCTGGGTGTAATTATATACCTATGCAATTAACAAAAACAAAGTAGTATAATTATGTAGTATATCAGTTATTTGGTTTCCATAGTACAAGCTCTGTTTAGTTTGGGATCAGATAACCGTGTCTGAAGAATGTCCCAGGATATTTATTTATTATTTAGTCCTTTGCGTCCTTTGCTTCATTACTGCGTGTACCAATAAGCACACATACACATTTAGATTATTACACGTAAGGATTTCACAGACAACATAAATGTCAACCACGTTTATTGTAATTCTAGCATCCAATTCCATTATCTAGATAGCATAAACGGATTAAAAGACAATCAGAAATTACCTCTGTATCGTCAAGATAACTTGGAATGGAACAAAACCTGGTGTTGTTCTTTTGTTTCTAACAAACTTCTAACAAAGCTTGGTAGGTACACTGAGGTATATTACTACGTATAGAGGAGACGCCACATATAACCACTATGTTCCGTTCAAGTGGAGCCAGCCGGCCGCACTTCACTTAATCGCGAAAGTGCAATGAAACTCACGGTGCTTACGACTTATTTGTCGCGAAAAAGCGAGACCTTAAAAGCGTTCTAGCGCTACATGTTTAAACTGTTTGGTTAGGCGAGTAAATATTGTTTCAGCGCTGCAGCGAATATTATCAAAATGGTGCATTACCTTTGCTTAGGATAGCTTCTCTATACGTAGTAATACCTCAGTGGGTGGGTATATGTGAGTCAATACCGAGTAAATGGAAAACTTTTGGGATACATCCAGGACATAAAGTTAGTATACAAGATATATTAAATTCCAACCGAACGATAGCACGGTTGATCCAGGATTTCCATAAGAAAACAATGGGATAGAAAATCAATTTGCGCTTGATTCACGGATAACCGTAATGGTTGAATTATCTTAGTCTGGAAATAGATGGTGTATTCGTATGTATTTTCTTATAGTTGGTGATAAATAAAGAGATTATTTGATAGGGGAAAATGTTTCAGCGTTTTGTTTACTTGTTTCATTTTTGGTGGCACCTATCAAAATTCTCCTTTGTATAAAAATATATAATAAATACAGATGAAATGAGAATCTCCACCTTAAAGACCATTAGTTTATGCCACATGTGTTGATACACTTGCGCCATCACACTTGCCAGCGACATGTAGAGTTGCAGGTACGACTTCGGCTGCTGCGGAAAATTACAAATTCAAAAAATACGCTTCTATTTGCACCTTTTGCGATCGAGACCATGGGTCCTTAGGGGTCCGAGGCTCGTCGAATATTTCGAACATTATCTTCAAAACTAATTGAGGTCACAGGGGACCGGCGGGCGGAGAGCTTTTTCCGCCAACGCATTAGCTTGGCCATTCAAAGAGGGAACGCTGCCAGCCTTTTGGAAACCTTGGCGTTGATCGGCAGCAGGTGCCGCCTCGAGGATTTTTTTATATTTGTTGAAAATAATTGTAAAAAAAAATAAAAAGGTATAATATTAGTTGATGTTCACTTAAAATATCTATGCGGACGGGGTATTTTTCATCCATTATTTTATAAATAATAACGACAACCTTTAGATCATAATTCCACTGATATTCCAGCCCCGGGTACCGACCAACTATCACCGGTTAACACAACCTTTACTGAATAGACCGGTAATTCTCATGAATAAACGTTTACACGAATAAATTGTGACGTGCTATGGTAATTCCCATTTTTATAACTTCTGCTCCAACTTTTATCAACGAATTTCAACTCTAAGATACGAGTATTAAGATTGAATGTTATGTGAGAGGCAGAATAACGTTAGGTAACGTCGGTATGCACAATATTTCCTTTTTATTGCTTCCGTTCTTCCGTTAATTTAAGCTGTAAAAATGTTCGTACGTGTTATCTTTGGGGGTTTAATGCGAAAATTTACCTTTTTTACGTTTACAATACCATATTAATCATATTTATTCTTACCACAAGATGTGCTTACAGGAATTATTTTACAATAAGGTAAAGTACCTACATACCTATTATTGCATTTATGTTTTTTAGTTATTAGATTCTTATAATGATCGATTTTATTTTATTTTATTCTTTTCTCTATTTGTCTCTTGTATATTGTAATTGTGTTGTGTGTTCTCAGAATAAATGTTTTTCTTTCATTCTATCTATCAGTTGGGTTGAAGATAAAATAAAATTAGGTACTTTAGTGTCTGATAGATTATTAGGTTTGAATATTATTCGAAATGGCTGAAAATGAATCGACAAAAAAACTATATATAGGTAAATATCTTGCGACTTGCTCGCAACAGTTCACGAGAATCTGTTGAAAAATGCGACCTGTAGAGGAGACCTACATTATAGAGAGTGCGGTAATGTAACAACAGTAGAAATATTGAAACTTATATCGTTATAATTACGAAAATCGCTCATACCATGTTTGTAAAGCTTCCTCTTAATTTGATAAAGCTGAAGCGTAATTTAATAACCGATTCAATCTAAATAGATATTAAATAAATCGGTCTATGATATTACTCAATCTCAAATTTCGAAGTAGATTACAGAATGAAATTAGCATTAATATTATATCCGGATTAGGTCATGAGCCAGAAAATTTGTATTGATGCATAAACTAGTTTTGTTGACCCACTCAACGTGAATAGAATGGTCTGTGTGATTCATTACCTGTGACTTAATGTTGGAAAAAAAAGAGAGATGTCAAGGGACACCCGGATGGAACGAAGTTCACGCATTCTATGAGAGAGAGAGACAGACAGAGAAACACGCGCACGCCGCACGGCTTACAACTATAGCAAAAAGTATCGTTACAAAAAGTGTCGTGTCGGTCGTTACAACTTTTGGTCTTAATTTTGTCCGTCTAGCCCCTTTCGCAACGCGCGATAAGGAACTTCTTTCCAAAAATGATATTACAGTAAAGCCCACAGTCTCTACACCATATAATATATCTATAACTAAAAAGTACGCACATCATGAACTATGGTTAGGAAAAAATAATGAAACGTAGCATATTACATAATTATACTTGGGAAGCCCCTATCCCGTAGAGGTTTTCCGCGACGCTCACAAGATCGTCGGTCCACCTTGTGGGGGGCTTTCCACGCTGCGTCTTCCGGTTCGTGGTCACTTGAGAACCTTTCTACTCCAACGGTCCAATCAGTAAAAAAAAATAAAAAAAAAAATTATTAGTTAATTTTAAGTTTATATTTAATGTTTATTATTTGTATCTTGTTTTAGTTTTTTTTTATTTTTAATTTCATTTTAAAATTCTATATGTTGTCTGTGCTATTTTGAATGTTGTGTACATCTGTAATTGGTGCATATATCAGAACCTTTTTTATTCTTGATACTTTGTAAATGTAATAATGTATGTGCTGTTGATGTACCTTTTTATAAATAAAATAAAAATAAAAAAAAATAAACGGTCATTGATTCTACGAGCGATGTGCCCAGCCCTCCACCCCTGGAATTTCCAAACTTTTACGATTACTTTAATTCGCCTGCGGATCTCATAATTTCTGATGACTATGATAAGCTAACGAAAAGGTTTCATAACTGATTATGAGTCAACTTTGTCGATGTTACATCAAGTGATGATAGATTAATTAGAATAGATATTTTAACTAAGATTATTTTTAGTAATACATTATAAATTTAGCTATACCATACTTGTAATAACATGTATTTCTCAAGTTTGCAACGCCTGCAAAGGGCCGCTAAGTTCTAAGCACCACTATTGAGTAATAAGACCTGTTTGTACACTTAGTAAGCAAATAAATGATTTGATTTGATTTAGATTAAAAAATCTATTATTACATACCCGGGAAAAATTATCATATAAATTATAGTAGGAACGAATTTCTAATAATACCATTAGGATTATTACATGTCGCAGTTACGATAATTATCGAGATCAAAGCTAAGCCTCATCTAATTAGTTTCAAATTACGTGGACTAAATTTGATTGCTACGATATTAATGATGATGAATGTAAATTGATCTAAATCTAAATATTGAGATTAGAAATAATTGTTCTCTACATATTTTTTTTATGATAATAGAAGTAAAGAACTTTTTAATTATATTTACCAATATATAGGTATATGATGATAGCCCCAAATCTGTTGTTTACAAACTGAACCATGGTCCGGTTGCATCGGTAGTAGCAAAAAAATCATTACTTTCATTTTGACGTTCGTTAGTCAAAAAATTCCAAAGCAACCCGCCTGATAGAAACTGTCATCGATTTATATATCGGTAATAGTTATATAATTTACTAGCTGTTCCGTGCGGCATCACTGAGGTCGTGAGAACGCTATAGCTACCTCCTAAGAGACCAGATAGAGGTAGACCAGAAGTAGACAACGATGGGAATCTCGGTGATTGGTATAAAAAAGAATATTTTTCTGATCAAAAATGAGAAGATACGGGCCAAGAGTAATGATGTGTATGTCTTATAAAAGTTATAAATTGAGAAATAAAACCAGAGCAAGTATAAAACTATATCTCAATATCTGACTCAAAATCTGCAGGCTTGATTAATTTGATGCAGTAGTAGTTAGCTATTTCAAATTGCCTGCAGTATTCAAATTCTTACATTAAGAGCACGTTTTGCTATTTGAATAAGCCATGATAAATCAAAGATACATGATACATGATACAAACTGGAGTACATGATGTCAAATATGACAAGTGGCAAGAGATCAAGGTGACGACAATGCTGCTAATTAGATGGTAACCTACAATAAAACATATCTGTGAATAGAACGAGAAAGCGAGTCCATGACAGCCGGTCACGCTCCCTGAGGCTCCAGTGATGCGACAAGACCTTGCTACCAGTACAGTAGCAAGCAGCATATTAGGTGTCGCGACTAATTGGTTGAAACATGTGGAGTATTTACATAATAAAGTAATTGTATTTCTGCATCAAAGTCACACAAACAAACACGAAGCGACGACGATCCTCTTAAATATAAAAAGGAAACAAAAGAATCAATGAGTATAGGCACAGTAAGTAATTATATAAATCATAATATCCAAATGATGGTGAATTTATGAGTTAAGTTTTAAGTTAAGCTGTGGTTTTATCATGGACCTATTTATAAGATACTAGCTGTTCTCCGCGGTTTTACACCCGTTCCCGGGATAAAAAGTAGCCTATCCTAGTAATAACCTTCGGGGATAATGTAGTTTAATATTAGTGAAAGAATTTTTCGAATCGGTTCAGTAGTTTCCGAGCCAATTTAATGCAAACAAACAAACAATCAAATCAGCTAATGATGATAAAGTAATCAAAAAGCAACTGGAATTCATTATTATTTTAATAGATGTAAATGAGACAAAGAAATCAAATGAAACCTAACCTAATTCTATTAGGTAATCCAGCCGAACAGTAATTAGTTTTGGTCTGAGAAATAAAATTAATGAAATTGATCGTAATTGAAGCTGAGCTTCATGGCCATAATTTAATATTAAACAAACCAAAATATTGTCGTTAAACCTTCTTTTGAAGTATGACCTTCATGGTTCGTTAGGGATATTAATAAATATTATTATTATGTACGCAATACCGCCTTTAATTATTGCAAGAAACGATAGTCACGTAATTAAGAATAATTTTAATATTTCTTAGCTAGTAATAAACCTACGGCTT
This sequence comes from Tethea ocularis, assembly GCA_963555595.1. NCBI lineage: Eukaryota > Metazoa > Arthropoda > Insecta > Lepidoptera > Drepanidae > Tethea > Tethea ocularis. The sequence continues at coordinate 2,139,108 of OY741972.1, read as the reverse complement.
CACTCGTTTTTCATAAGGATTATTTGGCTTACCAAAGAACATTTATTGCATCCATCTTTCAGTGGACAGGGCAATGGGTAATGCTTGCTCGCAAAATACTTTGGTAAAAATGTTGCTGCAGCTCTCAGCTGTTCTCTTCAATACAAATAAAAGAACCAAGGTTATCTTACCTTGGTTATTAAACAGTGAATTCAATTTTGCAATTTTGTAAGATAAGTCATAATGTCCCAAGATAACTTTATCTATTAATACATAATTGTTATTTATTTAATCAACCTTGCGTGTTCCGTAAATAATAATATCCTGGGACATTCTTCACACACGGTTATCTGATCCCAAACTAAGCAGAACAAATAAGTAGAATAAATCATTATTATTCGTATGAATACTTTTCTTAAACGATAATTTGGCATTGAGGCGCTACACGTGTACTTTTTTCATATAAATCCTGAAATAACTTCGCAAAAACTTTATATTTTCCTCACAATATATTTTTGTAAATCTTCTTCCTTCACAATATTATACATTATAACAAATCATTCACCTTTGAACTCTATTGTTCGGCAACAAAAACCATATTACATTGTATGACGTAAAAACTACGAGCCGTGTATTGAAAGTGAAAGGCAACCTCTTGCGTGAGAATATTTTCATTCAATAATAAAGGAGACATCGCTAAAAACAGCATACATTGAATTCATATTGACCATCTTTTGTTTTAGCTGTGAAAAAACTTTTCAATGGTTGATGTATGATAATTTATTGCGGAATTAATTAAGCTTTTTATTGTACATAGTCGTTAATAGTAGTCATGTCACAGTTTAGTCTTTTTGTGATAGTGTGTAAACTCAAGGTGTGAGATAATTTTATCGGTGTCATCGTTGATAGTAAACATTATATGTTTATGTCAGTAAATGGACATGGAGGCAGTGGACCCGTGGAAGTTACAGTAAACCTACCTTATTCTTTCGAAAGAGTAACAAGTTTTGTAGAAAATATCATAATACTGTAGTACTATTCACGATACTGTCATTTTAGGCGATTTAGTATTGTGTACATAATGTTATATTCCTAGGTGCGTTATGTTTACTGTGCTCTACATTTTTTTTATACTACTAAGGTAGCAAGCAAGCATACGGCCCACCTGATGGTAAGTGGTTATGAACATAAGTAATTTATTAAAAAAAAATATATGTTGACTTTGAATGTTTTTCGGCATTGACGAGTAAATATGTGAAGGGTGATTCAAGGTAAATTAAAAATAATAATAAAGTAATGGAACATGTCACAAGAAAATATTAATAAACTTAAATATTAAAAGTACCTAGTCAAATTTTAAAATCATGTAAAAAATAGAATTATAAATTATGAAGATAATTTTATGGCGATGATTATTAACAACAGATGCCGTGACGAAGGTCGTGGGTTCAAATACTATTATAAGTTAGGTTTTTTGTGAAGAGAAACATCGTAGGAAAACGATAGTATATCGTAGTAATTACTTGTATCTGACTGGCTGGCTAGCAAGTTTAAAATCTGTCACTAACATCTATATCAGTGGGTTCCGGCAGCTGCATTTTAGTCCCAGTTTCCTTCTAGACTTAAAAAATAAGATTGAAGTATCTGTTTGGAATGACAAAATAACAGCTTTTTACATAATGCAAATGAAGGTGAAGCCAATTAAAAATTATGTCTTTCTGTCTGTTTGTTCCAGCTAATTTCCGAAAACCGGGTAACGCGCAAAAAAATATTTTTTATTCGTCGCACCGGGGTTTCAAGCGCGTTAATACGATGAGTAAATCGTTTATTTATTACTAGATTAATACTAGGCATAAAGGTACTAGTATTAATCATGAGTTTCCATGCACTACAATGTTATATTAACGTCTTATGACATAATTAAAATTCGCAACTAGTCACAAGAAGATTTTGCGTACACAATGTTGGGTTAAAAATGTTAAATCTCAACTAGTCAATTGATACCTTCAATATGTTAAGACCGTTAATTCACAACAAATTTATGAAAAAAAAACGATTTGCTTGTTTGCGTGACGCGAGCGGATTTACCTAAAATATTGTTAATTAACAATGTTTTGTGACGAATCGGATAATCATATCAATCAGGTATTTTGTAGTGACAACACAACACTTTTCAAAATGTTTATAATTAAGTACAGTAAGTACTGCAGGATACGCACAGCTCGATTTATATTGTTACAGGACTTGATCTGTAAACGTCGTCGGTGTTTATTGTTGAGCGTCGGTGTTTCTTGTTGAGTTTAGTGGAAACGTACTGATATTAGAACTATTTTGTAACTACGACTCTGAAGACTGTTATTGGTAAACGTTTACTTTATTGACACACGTTTTGCAACCTGATGTTGCTCGCTTGCAATTGAGGCTATCTTCAATGGTTAGTGATTGTATTGCAATCTGTTGTAATTTTATGATGATTACTTTTTAATTCAGACTTTTCTATCGATTCTTATATTTTACTAACCGTTGATGGGTCGTTATCCGGGGCTTTAGTCATTATGTTCCATATCGTATGTACCTATGTATTTTATTTACAAAATTTCAATAAGGCCTAATTGCACCACCGTCCTATAACACTGACCTTGAATTATGTAATTTTGACACATTCTCTATACAAATCTGTCACATAGTCATTATTTAAAGTATGTGCTTTATGGCTCTATTACACCAACGTCTTTGTTTTCAACGTCCATTGGCACTTAAAACATTGGTGCAATTGGACCTAAGGAGATTAAGCCAAGAAACAAATGCTATAAAATGTATGGTTGACACAAAAACATTTTTTTTTAATCATAACTTAGTTTAAGGTGTCAAAGTAGTTTTCAAGACGATGTTTCAATTTATATTGCCAATATTTTTAGAAAAGTTAGTATGTATGTGGTCAGAGCCACACGAGACCCTGTATACGTAATGTTGCCTAACAACTTTGCGATCTTTTGACCTTTTGCAATTGTGAAACTTTTAATGTATTTAGGTGCGCAGCTTCGTAGGTACTTATCTAAGATTTTTTTTATTAAAATCTTTGAAGTAACTGTTGAATTGTAAATGTACCCTTGAGGCCAGTTAATATTTTATTTCAGTTTAACACTTCGTTAAAGTTTTATATCGGTTGTTTTTTAAGATAAAATTAAATTTGTTTCAGTTTACTGGTAGCTATTTTACATTATAATTAAAGCGCTGTTTTTATTAAAATTTGTGTCATACATACATGTGCCTACATCTAATAAAATTCCTTATATATTTAATTTCTTATCATTTATTCAGAGTCCAAACAAAAATATAAAATTCATAAATCATAATTCTATCAGACTCAAGTCAATATAAGTAATAAACACTGCATAATTATTATTCATAATTCGGAAACCAAAATGCGTCAAACAAACCGACCTCTAATAATAGCCCAGTGAAATATCTCACTGAAATTATAATAAAATGAATTATTCATGAAATTTTCTTCCTCCGATTTACAGTCGCGGAATTCCGACGTGCGATAAACCGAATGTTCATTTTGACAAAATTACACGATAATTACAAATACTATAATTATCCAGCTTGCTTAATAATTATGCACTTGATTTTACCAACTGTAATTAATTTACATAATTATAAATGGGAAATACCAGATATCTATTTAAGCCTAGTAGATTTTAAGATCCCTGCTGAAGTATTATCACCTTAACATGTGGTGACGATAAGCCTAGAAGGGAACTGGCTCTCAAGTGCAGTTGTCGGAACAAACTTGTAGGTGCTTGGTGACAGATTTTCAGCTTGAGGGTGGTAGCTAACCAGGCAGTACTACACAGTAACCTACCACCGTGCTATGATTTCCTCACGATGTTTTCCTTCACCGAAAGCTCAAGCACATTGTAGTATTCGAACCCGCGACCTTCGTCTCGGCATTCAACGTCACTACCACTGAACTATCATTGCCTTAAAAGGTAATAGGTACATTCTATATAAATAAATAAAATTTAAGTCTGACTATAATTATGAAAATTAAATAAAGAATATCACACTCAAACATACGTTTGATAAAGTTTGCCTGTCTTAGCACAAGCTGAGTTTGGTTGTCCGGACTGATTTCCAAAACGACAAAATTTAATAAGACTAGTTGAGAGAGTTTAATTAGCAGGTAGAGAACTTCTTACCCGACTGTGGAGAAGCCAAAAAAGGAGGGTTGTGTTTGATCTGTATGTATGTCCGTCCATATGTTCCCTTGAAACTACTAATTAGCTGAACTGATTTTGTTAAATGATAAAATTCATTTTTATTGCGCGAGTTTAAATGTAGGTAGATAATTTGGAATTAGGAATCCCGAACTTTTTTTCATATCGCAGTCGGGTTTTTAGTTTTTTTTTAAACTGCTTCTTTTGTCTTTTATTTGTGTTATTTAACCCAGGCGACTTGGCGACTTTTGTCCTCGGGAACGCAGGGGACAATTAGTAACAAATGTAAAATTAATACCTATCAACTGCATTAATGCAACCTAATTTCTCGATGTGGGTGTTAAACCAATCAGGTAACAAACATCTGAATAAAATATACTTATTACGAGTTATTGCAGTCATAAAACGTAGGTATCATGACCTTATAAGCTACATAGAATTCCAACAAACTTTGAAACAACCATATTCAGTTAAATCAAACCCACCGTAAAAACACTGATAGAAAACACTTCACTGCACTAACACTCAGTACGCGGACGGCAACACAACTGAAGCTACCACTTGTCACTTACCACCTCCAAACCACTTGGTTGCACCATTCACAAACTGACCGATGACTATGGGCTTAGAGGTATGATGATAATAATGATTAAGTTATGTGTTTCTTTTTAAATATTGCCTCTATTTTAATAACTTCCTTGGACATTCTTCTTGCGACTATCTGTGGAACCAAATAACTGATATACATTTTTACAGATTATACCCAGACTCAGGACAAACAGACAGTGTTCATGCAGATAATTTTTTGTCCTGTATGGGAATCGAACCCGCGACCAGTGTGAATCTGGAATTTTAACCAACCGCTAAATGTTACCTCTATCATCCTGGGACATTCTTCACACATTAGTATCTGGTCCCAAACTAAGCAGTTTGTTCTATGGAAACCAGATAGTTGATGTAAAATATATCTTTTTTTGTAAAGAAGTATTTAAATAACTAGACTCAAGATAATGCACACAAATGTTTGTCTTGGATGGGAATCAAACCTGTGGCGTAACAGAGTATCTTATTAATAACGCCAATCGACCTATCATCTTAGGGTAGGTATTACTATCAACAGTCATAAGTTCTATAGCCTGTTGGGTGTCGCCATAGATTTCCCTTTATAGTGAACTACCGTGTGACGGCATTTAAACGCTTTTATTTTGAAAATTTCATGTGGAAAAACAAAGTTAACTAGCCTTCTAGCCAGCTATCAGTGACCTCCGCTGTCAGATGGCCGACGCCTAAAAGGATAGTTTTATTGTGAGAAGAAATTCCAAGGTAACGACTATGAAACTAAAAGCTACTTAGAATTTTGTGGTTGTATGACAAACGTCATTAAGATAATAAGCATTATTTTCTGATGTACCTACCTACCTACACTAATAGTCAAGTGCGTGTTGATTTAAATGTTTTTGTTTAAGTTTTTTTTTACTTTGTATAGGCCTGTGTTTGACCACAATCTCACCGTAGTCTGTGTATCTCAAGTGCAGCTGTCGGAACACACTGAAAAGTGCGAAAGTGCATTTTTTTTTTTATTTTCAACACAGACACGACAGATCAAAAGTTTTGTTACCTTTTGTTAAGGTCGTGGGATTTGTTTTTAGGTTTGTTGAAAAGCTAGTTACAACTTACGAATTCTTTTAGTGTTTTGACTATCCAGATGTGGCAATGAGTATAATGTAATTTAAATATTTTAGAAAATATATTTCTGGATTGTATTCTAATGTTTGCTAAAGTTCGTTATTTATTAGTCTTCGATAAAAAGACGTTGCCCGGTTGAAAGCCCTCTGCGCTCGCCGATTTGTCTGGTAAGGTTGATGCGGCAATCAGAGGCTACCAACTTTAGTCCTTAAAAAAAAAGTATCTCTAAACACCATCTCTTATTTCCTTGACTTATCAGATTATGTCTCTCCACTGCTGAAGATAAGCCTCTCCCAAGGCCTGCCACTCCTTTCGGTCCTCCGTCTTCCATTGCATTGATTCCCTGCTATTTTTCTAAGGTCATCTGACCAGTGAGCCGGAGGGGGTCCTACTCCACGTTTCCTTGTTCGAGGTCTCCATTCCAGTCCTGCTCATATCATAATCATTTTCTTATATCCTACATATCTAAAACAGTTCATTGAAATTGAAGGTATTCGGAAGTATTCGGTGACTAAAAACCAGGTCCTGATGTTTTTCAGATCATACACTTCAGAGCTACGTCGCTGTCACCTCAGCCATAAAATATATAAGTAGTAATATTAGGTATATATACGAAAGTAGCTCTGTCTGTCTGTCACTTTTTCACTTCACGCCGAAACCACTGAACCGATTATGATGAAATTTGGTGTGCAGATAGTCTATGATATGGAGAAGGCCATATATTTAAAATACGATAATACAAAATAACAAAATGACATTTTCATTCGATATTATTTCTAGTTTTTTTTTACTTTTTTGTCGATTAATATCTAGTTGAGTAAAAACCTTCTTTACCCTGTTTTTTAATGGACTAGAACGTGATAGTTTCAGAGGCCAAGGTCTTTACCCGAGCGTTAGTAATCGCATAAGTACCTACAAAAATTTTGTTTAAGAGAAGTTTTAGTTCGATGAGTATTTCGCGAGAGGCGAAATTCTTATTCCTAATATCTATATAAATAAATAAATACAATTGAAGTGTCTGTTTGCAATGTCAATTCAGCTTTTTACTAAATGCATATGAAACCGAACAAAAGAAGCATTTTTTTTTAGATTTTTTTTTGTATCTTTGTTCCGGCTCCGCTGAACAGATTTTGACAAAACTTTCACTGGCATATAACTTATGCTATAAGGAGTCACATATGCTACTTTTAAAAATATTAACCTTCAGCGCAAAAAAACCGGGAACACGGGTGAAACTGAAACCTTGGGATAGGTAGAGTCTTATAAATGGAGACGCTATTACGTACGTCAAATTTTAATATTAAGTACAAAACTCCTTTTACTTACTATCAATCTTTAAAACCAGCAAGTGTAGATGCGAATTGCGACCGGAGAAAGTTGTTGGTACCTCGGCGGGCCAATGTCAATAGCGACCGCATAGCACTTGCGCAGACGGAAGCGATCGCGTAATACGTTACGAAAGAGCTCACGATTTTATTATTACAATAATTTAAATGATGATCACCTACTTTGTGTTTGTTTTTTATGTTTATGTCAGAATGTTGAGCAGGCAGGCAGCGGCAAGAGCTTCAGACCAAGAAAAAGACAGACGGAGCACTGATAACAATTTAAATGTTTTAAAAACCTCTATTCAAGTAAAGACAATACACCTACGCCTAAAAAATTGCTCATCGGCTATTAGTACGTTGTATAAAATGTATTTATAGTACAAATAATTGTATATCAAAGAAAAAGTATCACAGAATTGTTAGAACCACTCTTTAATTGAAAGCACTCGATAAAATAAACTTATTGGATGGAACAGAAAATCCCAATGAATTTCACAAATAAATAAAATGATGGTTCGCTTTGGTTATAAACAAAAATAACGTAAATAACACAAATGTTATCGATATGTTATGAAATTATGAAAGAAAACGTTGACATTTATATTATTTCACTAGTTATTAGTAAGAATGAAATTTGAAGACAAATTGAAGGACGACACGTGGGTTTGTCTAGCGCTTTGGGCTTAACGAAGTCGCCCACTCTCCTTTTTATAACAAAACATTTTGTTATGTCTACGAATTTCATCCGATAAATCCAGTGAAATTTATAGGTATCATTTACAAGCTAGAATACCTCCCTGTACAGTCATGTCATAGTGATTTGAGTAACTAGATTTAAGTCTAGAAAGGTCGGTCCTCGTATAAGGTATGGACAGATATTAATGGATTTACTAGGTAAGATGTTAAGATTATTTGATACATAAATTAATACTAACATTAGAAATTCAAAGTCAGTTAATTTCGTGTGATGATTATATAATTCCATAATTATTTCATGTTCCTTTGTATTGGACGGTATGAAGCCATTTACGTAATACAACGCAACCAACTCAAAGCAATATAAATTTGTAACTAAAATTAAAAATTTAAAGAACCCCCCGACACACTAGAAAAGAGGTGATCTTCAATTGCCAGAGTTTCTTTAAACATACAATATATAGATTTAAACCATTCACAAAAAAAAAAACAAAATCGGTTGATTCGCTCAGGAGCTATGACGCCACAGACAGACACACAGATACCACTACAAACTTATAACTACCTCGTTTTCATCAAGTAACTCTAAAAATTGCAGCAAAAGAATGCCATAACCAACCTCCCTCTATCCTCTATCATATATTAAGTGATAGCCTTTATTCATCCTATTCTAATCACCTCAAGTGTGCGTATAGGTCGCTGCAAACGTCAGAGCCGGCCACACGCTATTATCTATTCTACCCATGAGCATGTTACGGAGTTAATACCTTCAGCCCGGTCCCCTCTCGAAGGACTTGAGACGTGGCCGATTATCCTAATCGGTTCGCATGACGTTAGTGTCCGTACTAATAATGTAGAATATCTGTTTGTTAGTTTAAACTGGGCCATCGCTGAACATAAGAGAGAATATTTTATGAATGAACGTTAGACTTCGGAAGATTCTCACTCGAATAAATTGTGAGTCGTACTCGCACTTGGCAAATTTATAAGGATAAATCGGAACTGGATCATTTCTTATTGATTCTTTTCCTGTGCGCCTATTTAAAATTTTGAGCAAATCCTTTGTGAATATTATTGCTATTAAAATTACTCTAGGCGTTGTCAAAGCAAACCCACAGGTTATCAACTATCGTAACTCGTTAGTTAACTTAGCTATTTCCCTCTGCCGACATTTTCCCATCGTTTGACATTGAGATATTAATTAGTCACCTTTGTTAACTTCAACAAACTGGCTCTATGACAATGGCTGTTGCTTTTCGTTAATTAAGTGGGTTTAATAAATTTTTGACGAAGTATTTTGTTAGAAAGTTTTTTTTTCTAATTTATAAATGTTCACAGTAATTGAGTTGGATCGTTAATTGGTATGAAGCACTTTAAGAATATTAGATAATTAATATTTTATGACATAAAGAAAATTAAAATCTCTTGATACAAGAACAAGTCTTTTGTAAGTTGGTACTTAGGTACCTATGTACCTATTTGTTAATATTGTTAATATTGTTATATTTTGTTTTGAAACATTTCTTTTCTTATTATTTTGAGGAAAATGACCCCTGGAATTAAGGTTGTGAACAGACTTGCGGCCAGCATAAACATTTTCAATATTTTGTAGTAGGAATTTCAGACAATTTATAATTGATGGAATTGTAAGAGTCCAAAACTCACTCTAGATGTTAGGTCGGCAATTCGATAGTGTAGGTACCTACACAATTTCAGTCAGGACAAGAATTAAAATAATTAATTTCACTGGTGGACTTGTATTGAATTTTATTATAAAATTCAAAATAAGTAGGTATAAAATAAAACTAAAACGCAAAGTCACGTCGAAAGTTCCCTTCAAAAAGTCCTAGTAAGACTTTAATAATATAATTACAGGGAAAGCCGTAAAGCAAAAGCATGTCCTGTACCTACTAGATTGAACTAGATAAAACTCAATAAACCTGTAATCATGCTGGTAAAGGTCAAAGTTCCGGCCTTTTGCGAACTCTAATCATTAGTTAGGCAGACCTTACTGAGTACATTACTTCCAAAACGTAATGTTTGTTTTAGGGCTGCCAATTTACTATTTTGTAACCGGGATATGGAAGTTCAGCGAAAATATGGTATAGGTAAATAAGATTTATTCTAGTTTATTACTTTAAAGTAATAACAAAGAGTATTACTTTGCTACGTAGGTACGTTGTAGGGGTGTGGGGATTAGATATGCCTTCTATATCTAGTAATATTTTTTTTTTATTTATTTGTTTAAAAACTTAACCTATTACAATCTGGAAAATTGTAATTAAGTAATACAAATAAATATTAGATTGAGCACAATATAGGAGGTTGTAGCTGAGTCTACACTAGGAAGTCCTGTGTTGCAGACATCAGCTCGTTCTTCCGCGATGCAAATAAGCTCTTATGAGTTAACTTCAAATCTGTTTAACATACAAGATTTATATAGGTTAAGATAAATTATGGCAAGACCATTAATTACTGTTCTTACAAAAAACATGTAAAAAAAAAAAAACAAATTTGTTAGTATTCTTTGTTACTGGTACACACAGCAGCTTACATTATGTTTTAGAGCTTTTTAAGGGGGCGGTATCACTGGAATTATTCGTTTCAGAGTTCATCTTAAATGTATGTTTGTCATTGTCCGTATTTTTAACCCCCGACGCAAAAAAGATTATTTTGACGTGTCTGTCTGTGTGTGTGTCTGTCTGTCTGTGTCCTCATACGTCCTGAACGGATGAACCGATTTTGAGTTAGTTTTTTTTTAAAGGTGACTTAATAAAGAGTGTTCTTAGCTATGTTTCAGGAAAATCCACTCAGCCATTTGAAAATTATCACCCATTTTCTAAGTTATTATGTAGGTATTCCATTAATTAATTTAGATGATCCTTAAGTAATTCCGGGAGATATTGGGTACCTAAACCACATTCTAGGCACTTCATACAAGCGAACTAAATTAACGCTGCTTGATCACACACGCAGGGAGCGGTGATGCTATTGGTAGATGGGCATGTCAATACTTAAGACTCCTGCTAAGCTATTACGTTGCGGATGACAGCGCTGGGGGGGGGGGGGGGGGGTGATTGCATCTTCTTTACTTAGTACTTATTCTTTTCATAAATTGTGTTTTTAGGGTTCCGAAACTCAACAAGAACCCTTATATGATCACTCTCTTGTCCGTCTGTCTGTCCGTCCGTCTGTCCGTGTGTCACCCCCGATTTGCAGGAAAGGGTGGACCTAGAAAGTTGAAATTTATACCAGATACTGAAGTCTATAGTCCCTATTAGGTGTCTAAAAATCAAAGTCCTGAGTCAACACGATAAAAAAATATGGGCAAATTTAGATATTCGTGAAAACTTGTAAGTACCAAGATTTACCTTAAATTTCAACTTTTTTTAATTTTTGGAATTTTTCTATAAATTTTGACTTGTATACTGTATAGTCCCGGTGCGGCAGGTTATTCGGCAACCCTATTCAAGTATGTAAGGTTAATAGAAGGGGCGAAGAGGTGAAGTTATATTTCGTACGGTATCAATACCTAGCTCCGTTGGAGTTGGTAACCCAATATTCGGTTAACGGTTAGCATCAATCAACTACGACGTCGATGCGGCTGTTAATTAAAAACTTCAGATATTCTTGGTAATGCCTGCGCAGTTTGAAACTTATTTGTTTTTTTTTTTATACCAAATACCTATGTAATTAACGACAATACGGTTTACGGTAGTTGATATTATTATGCCAGTTTGCATATTTGCAAGACGCGCCCGGTTTCCCAGTGTTTGGCAACAGTCGCGCGAGAGCAGCTGCCGCGCCCATCACCCTAGGCAAACTCGCCATAGCTCAAGGAGAAATTATTATGTGTATATACCAACAAGGAATGGCATCTATATTAGGGCATTACTGCTCATGTATTGTTGGGAAACGGACATTGGGCAGCTGTTCTCATGGTATGTCTATTATATGGATCCTCAGATGGAGGAGATATCAGGAGAATCTATCTCCTCCGGCAGTTTCTCGACATTATTATCAGACACGACGTAGAAAATGAAGCTTACGATGAGCCGGCAGATGCATATTAGATGTAGGTGCCTAGTTATCTACTGCATATTGTAAATACCTACATAACATTTTATTGTTTATCAATTAAAATACAGCGAGGCAATGCCGCCAGTATTCTTGGTACTCTGCCACCAGGGGAGGAGTTAGGGGAAGTTTTTTATTTATAATTTATTTATTTTTAGTTACATTTATAAGTAGTTTGTTTAGTAGTTAGGTTAGTATTAAATTATTATTTAAAAATGTAAATAGTTAAACAAATAAATTTATCCCCATTAAACAATATTTTTTATAATAATGCGTTTTATTTTATTTTATAAGGTATTTAATCAGCTTGCCCGAGCACTGAGCTGCAAAACGCAATCAAAGATTATCTATAATGATGATATTTCAAACTTAAATATCTCGGCTTCGATATCACTTGGAGAAATGTTTATTAGTTAAATTTAAATTGCTCTTATAGCATTACAAAATACCGAAAAAAAATTCAGTGGCCGCCCATAAAAAAAAAGACGCCACTCTCCCATACAAACTAGAGCAAACCGCTTCATTATTTTTTAAAACCCAATCCTTAATTAATCCTTCTCTATCTTCTGAAAATTCTTCTAGAATGTTAACAAAAATACTGTATACAATTGAACCGTAACACAACACACACTGATCTATTATATCTGTACACTAAGTCATCGATACGATGTGGATAGCGTTGAGTGAAATTTCCATATCAAATTACTTATTCTATTCAAAAGCAAAATGAAGAGCATTTAATAAGGGTTTATTTAGTGTGTTTAGTGTTACATATACACTTGATAACGTTTGTTTATAATAGTATTTGTTTATTTAGGTTGCTGACATGAAATTATATTGAAGAGGCTTTAATGTCTACACAAAATTAATCAGCGTTAAGGGGATCACTAATGCCACCTTGACGATTTGTTCATACTACCAAGTACTTAAACCTTAGGCGCCCGCGGGTGGGTTCTAAATGGGAGCGCGATTACGAATTTTAATTTCTTATTTTAAAAATAATTAACGAAATCATAAACTTAAGTAATATTACTACAAAAAAAACCATTCTTATTTTTGGTGTAAAATACACATATCTCAAAGGTTTTTTTATAATTGGGCCACATTACGCCCTTGTTTTTTTTAGTAAAATGGTGGGGACGAATCAAGTTCGTAATAAACACGTTACATAAACCAATTAGTAAAATATCTATTACACTAAACATTGGATAAACATTTGTTTTCATATCGCAAAGATACATTTCGAATAATATTTACTAAAGGTACGGTTTCCTCCAAAAGCGGTGCCGTCTTTAAACGAACGCAATATGATGGCCGCAAAAACAATGGCCGTAGGCACGTGGAATGTTCGAGAGTTCGACGGCCATCTTTCACACACCATTCGACACCGCGGCACCGTCGAGACGGCCGTCATGCAGATTGCGGCACCGCTTTTTGACGTTACGGTGTCAATTACCGTTCTCTAGGAAACCGCGCCATTTGGTCAACATAGACAACGTTCTAGTGATCTCATTCATCGCCGTATTACGGTCGCTACATGATGGCAGCGCTTTTGGAGGAAACCTTACCTTAAGAAGGTATTGTAACAATAATAATGATACATAAATCAAAATAACCTAAGATATTCTTCCCACAATGACATTTGATCACAAAATAAGCAAAGCTTGTTAATAACTATGAAAGTTAGATGACCGATAAGAACCACTAAGGTAATTATTTATAATCCTTAATAATAAATATTTATTATTCTCCACAAATTATATACTACAAGTCTATTTTACCGAGGAATAAATTGTAATTGTAATTTGTGGACGATCTGGAGCCTAAACTAAGCCGTGTTTTAGGACACCACCCCCTCAAACTAAAGTTAAATTCAAACTTTCACAAAATTTAAACACAAATAAAAAATAATCTATACTATACTCTATCTCCGGAGTTAATAGTCCGATTTGAAAAAAAAAACATTCACTAATAAAAGGCTACATTAGGCACCGTAGGTTATAGGCACATTTTTATCCCGGAAACGTGGGTGAAACCGCATGATACAGTTAGTATAATATTATAATTACAGTTGTTTTATTCTACACCTAATATATACCCAATACTCTGTGTATATTATACACAACATATTGAATTTGTGATTGCAGCGTTCCCCTTATAAAAATTTGAATATAAATCTAATAACAAACTACCCACTAACCCATTACACAAACTTATAAAAGCAAGTTAAAAATTCATCACTTTAACCGCAGTTCGTTGAACAATATAGGAGTAACTTCAATTACGACCATTAAGTACAGTTTAAATTGATAGAATTTTTAAACTTTAACCCGGGATCATAGTGGAACTCAGTCAGGGGTCTGTATTAGAAGTTTGTAATGTTCCACCCGTCCCGGTTCGTGAACCCTTATCTATCTAATACTAATAATATAGCTGAAGAGTTTGTTTGTCTGAATGCGCTAATCTCCGGAGTTACTGGTTTGATTCGTTCTTTCACTAATAGGACGCTACATTATTGATATTTGTTTTTAATGTTCATTAATACAATAGGTCACTGTACATTACCAAAAAGTAAAGAACCACCACATTACTGAGGTATTTTTATTTGCATTAAAAAAAGATAGCAAATCACCTTTGTTTTTAAATTAGAACATTGAACTTATCTAGTACTCTTTAGGCTTACATGCAAAAATGTACCTAAAGTAACTCGCTAGTAGTCAGAAATTAAATAATCTTGGTGAAAAATCTTTTCGGTATTTTAATAGCTTTACGAATCGTAAGTAAATTGCCTAAAGGTTTCACTAGAAAATAAATTGAATCCAAATTAGCTTAAAGATAATAATTTAAGCTTGATGTAAAAAGTTTGTTTAAATTTCAACCCATTTAATTCTTCCACCCTACTCGTTTATAGTTGACGTAGAGTAATGATGATCTAGACCCCAATCTGAATTAAATAATACCTAGCCTTAAGTAATTAATTGTACCATTAATCTACCAGGTTTTCATCGAATCATTCAGTCAACGAAATGAGTTAAAAAGCCGCCCTCGAAATTTGTTTCATAGGCATAATCAAATTCACCTTCGATAAAAACAAAAAATAAGAAACGTTCTCTTTTAGTGATAATGCCGCCCATTGTTAAAGTGAAATTGTCAGTTTAGTTAGTAACAAAGAAAAGCAGTTCAAGTGTATTACGAACCGATGGTAGAGTCATTTGTAACTTTGTGTCGATGTTCATAAGTGCCATAATAGGGCTTAAACTTTTTTTAGTAAATACATACATATTAGATAATTACACCCAGACTCAGGACATACAGATATGTTCATCCACACAAATATTTGTGCTGGATGAGTATTAGTAACCATGCCAACTGGTTCGTCTCTCCGTTTCTCTCTCGCAGACTTATGCCTATCTATTGCTAAGCTCTGTCTCCCTCTCTTATGAATCCTTATAAATCTCGTAACCTGTTCTGTTAGTTGTCGTTTTGCTTCAGTTCCCGTTTTGTTTAACGTCTTGTCTAGCACTCTGCATAATGAGAAAAGTTTCTCGCACTATATTGTGAAATGTCACCAGTCACGTTATCTTAGTAACTAGGAGTATACTAGATATATTATTTAAATGTAATATTGTTAGAATAATTTCACACAGGATTATTCCAGTCGTTTCCTGTTTCCTGTATAATACCGTCTTATTTGTCTTAGGTTTGATTTTCAATCGCTAGATAAACTTTTCTTCCCATAAGGCCGCCTTTCCACTAGAGCGAAGTGGAGAGAAGCAAGGAAAATTTTAATTGTTGCATTGTTCATAATTCACATCACGTTATTTTTGTGCAATTGTATTGGTTACATTTTGCTAGCTCCGCTTCAGTGGATAGGCA
Organism: Tethea ocularis; assembly: GCA_963555595.1. Lineage (NCBI taxonomy): Eukaryota > Metazoa > Arthropoda > Insecta > Lepidoptera > Drepanidae > Tethea > Tethea ocularis. The sequence continues at coordinate 2,123,243 of OY741972.1, read as the reverse complement.
GCCCAAGTCTATACAAATACTGTTATTTTAAAATTAACTGGATAACTTTTATCTGACCATTGAAAAATCGGGCCTTTATCTAAATATTATAATATCTGTATGTATATTATACAAAATTCAGTCCTCCTGACTGACTGAGTGACTGGTCCTAGAGACATGGAATTTAGAGGGTGTGTTGTTTGTGAAGTGTAGATATCCACTAAGAAAAGATATAAGGAGAATAAAAGTAGGTGTTCATTATTTAAAGAAATAATTAACACGCGGCACAATGCAGTTTATTAACTTGATAAAAGAGTTCAAAATACAATTAATGCCGCCCGCACAATGGCTGTAAACATAAACAATCCCTAAATTACACAAAATGAGTCCAAACTTCTGAAATTACTTCAGAAATGAGAAAGATACCGGCGTGGATCGTATTTTCATTCAATTTTAAGTTTTGCGGGATCTGGGTAGGTAGGTACCTACCTAATTCTTTTTGTTATTTCGATATACAGTAGCTATGTTCTGCAACTTCTAATTTTAATACTTTATTTAAAAACCCGCGTTACCGGGCTTATAAAAAGTAGCCTATGAGTTTCTCCATATCATAGGCTACTTGTGTGCCAAATTTCATGGCGATTGGTTCAGCGTCATAGGCGTGAAAAGATAACAAATAAACAAACTATGTATATCTTTACATAGTATAAAATGAAATCGCTTCCGCTGTCTGTTTGCTTAGATCTTTTAAACTACTCAATAGATTTTAATGAAATTTTCAGCAATAGATAGAGTGATTCAAGAGAAAGGTTTATATGTATAATACACGCATATTATAGTACAAAAAAGCCGAGAAACCCAAAGATTTGTACACCCGTGCGAAGCTGGGGTTAGTCGCTAGTATAATATAAACTTGGTATGGAGGTAGCTGATATCCTGGATTAACATATAGGCTACTTTTTATCCCTTGGGAACGCGGGTGAAACCGCGGGGCGAAAGCTAGTGTATACATAATTTGATAGTTTTCTCAATTAAAACAGGATTGCTTCACTGCGATTTTTTGTGTTATCGCGACCTTTTTGTGAGTATATCATTACTACGGGGAAGTAGTACTAATAATAAAAAATAAACAATCACACCCTACGACATAGATTGTGGTAGTGACGTCGGATGCCGAGACGAAGGTCCCGGGTTCGAATCCTACAATGAGCTTGAGCTTTCGGTGAAGGAAAACATCGTGAGGAAACCATAGCACGGTGGTAGGGTACTTTGTAGTACCCGCCTGGCTACCACCCTCAAGTTGAAATTCTGCCGCCAAGCACCTTTCAGTGTCTTCCGACAGCTGCACTTGAGAGCCAGTTCCCTTCTAGGCTTTGTGTGCTTATCATCATCGGACACATCATCACTGACTGGTGAGATTGTGGTCAAACACAGGCCTATACATAGTAAAAAAAAAAAAGATTACCTCATTATGGAATCGTAAATACCTGTCAAAAAGTTTTGTATCTATGGCATAAATATTTGTGACATTATTACTGAACCTCAAAATTCGTCGTAACATTTTAGTAAATATCAATGTTTTATAGTCACAATTATGTATTATAAAAAAATTGTTAAAAAGAAAGAAAAATGTTTATCTCTCCTACTCTAATGCGGCCGATGAACTTAGATGATATCACAAATAGGAAGAAGGCAGTGAGGGATACGGTGTTTCTCATTACCGGGATAAGATTTGCAAGTATCTACTTTTTATGTCAGAAGGTTGACAAGCAGCCAAGTGGTCCACCTGATCGTAAGTGGTTACCGTCGCCTATCGCCATTTGCAATATCTGTTAAAATGCCAAGAAGGTCTTAGAACACACCGGATCACTGATGATGTGGCCGATGGTGGGAAGCACACAAAGCCTAGCAGGGAACTGGCTCTCAAGTGCAGCTGTCGGAACACACCGACAGATAGATTACCAACATTTACATAATAAAATTAAAATATATAAATATAAATCAATTGATTCACTTCAGAACGGCTGCACCTATTCGGTTAATCCTTTTGTTTTTGTGTTTATAATTTGTCAGGAATATGAAAGATTTTTTTTCTGGGAAATCCATCGGCATTCGCCGGCCACTAACAGCTAGTTTATAGTATTAGTGAAAGTGAAATGAGTTTCTCATTCTTATTAAATAATGTTTTATATTTCAGGCATGTATGGTCTTCTACCTATCATTGTACTACTTTATAGAATTCAACGGTGGAAAAATCAGTATGTCCTATATACTTCAAGTTATGACACTGGTTATCATGCCATTGCAAGTTGTACACGTTTACTTTTTATTATCAGGAGTACTTAAAGTATGTTATTTATCTTATTTTATAGCTTCGTAGTTTACGTAGTCTATCGGCTCGCGTACACCGGCTCCGTCATCGGCCGAAATTTGCTCGGGCGACTTCGGTCAAACACGGACGATCAAAACTCAAACGCTTGTTTGAGAGCGCGTACACAAACACGACAGCCATCGTCCGATGACGTCTGTAAACGGGCGATCAACCGGCGAGACCAAACTTGTTGGCATTCGATATGGCAGGCTATTTGCTGCGCTAAAACAAGTGTTTACTACATACATTACATATACATTCCCGATAGTTTGTGTTCTACTTCGGTATTTGTGATTCGAGTGGATTTAAAATGTATTGAAACGTACTAAAACGAATTTTCTAAAAGATACATTTAATTTTCTTCGAATTGGTCCATTTTTTAAAACGCATCTTCACTCTATTTGCTGTGCTTGTGTGTGCTGTGTGTGTGAACTTCACACACAGCCTAGTTCAACACCGGCAACATACGATATCGGTAGCAGTACATATATTATACAAACAAAATATGTCTGAGACACTCGTCCGAATAGCCTCGGGCCGAAATTGTTCGATGAATCGGTTTGGGTGTACGCAAGCCGTAAGTCCTCTTTATTGCATAGGTTACCTGTAGGTATACATAAATTAATTAATCATCATCATCCTCATATCTGCAAGCTGCTTAGGTCATTCAATTAACAAATTAATCAAACGTTAGTCACTTATAATCTAGATAAGGTTTTCACTCTAAAAATGTTTCCATAAATTGATTGATTGAAGCGGTATTTTTTTGTTTACAAATATACAAACTACCTATATATATAAAAAAAATCCTCGAGGCGGCCGCTGCTGCCAATCAACGGCAAGGTTCCCAGAAGGCTGGCAGCAGGGGCGTAGCTACCGCCGTATCTGCCGTATCATTTATACGGGGCCCCGGGTCACAGAGGGCCCCGACGTGCGTCATAGAGGCAAAAGCATTAGAAAAACCAAAGTCATCATCAGCTATAAATGATTTAATAAATCAGTTTGCCGAAAAAAAGGCAAGGAGAGTGTATATTTAATTTGAATTGTTTGTAAAAAAAAAAACTTTAATTTTATGCAAACATTTTTTTTTCTTAATAATCTTTACCATTCAGAAGGGCCCCCAAACATTTTTTTATACGGGGCTCCGCAGGGCCATGATTAATGATTGACTATGAAATCACAAAGTGAATTTATAGATTTAACTAACGGATAATATATAGAATTTTTTTTTTGCTCTTACATTTAAGCTTCACTGACAACAATTTTATTGAGTGCTCCGCGCGGCAAAACTACAAATAGACTCTTTCAATATTAAATAAAATATTTTATAAGACAATTTTATTCAGACTGGAGCGGGGCCGAAATAGAATGGTTATGTGTTTGACCTGTATGTATGTATGTCCGTCCCTATGTCCCTTGTAACTATTAAACGGCTGAAACGATTTTGGTGAATGATTATGTCGTTAAATTCACCTTTATTGTGCGAGTGTCATTAGGTGTATTAAAATTAGAAAAAATATATCAAAATAAAGAGTTTTATAGGGCCATTAAAAAAATACTAACGACTTGTATTCTAGCTTATTATTTTGTTTATTTGTAATTAAAAAATATATATATGAGAAATTATAAAAAAAACAATAGGAACCGAACTATTCTCATCATTTTGTTGTACTTACCGCAGATGTTTTTTTTTAAATAGCTACATTGTTTGTTCCAGCAAAATGTACAAGACATAGAAAATGCGCTTTGGCTTTGTTTAATACTTGCAGCATACAACACAACATTGGGTATTTTGGGTGAAGTATACTTTATTCGCACTGGGTACTATTATACTAACACGACACACGTTTTTTTGCTTATAATATTCGCATGTATAGTCGCATCAATAATATGTGAGTATTTCTTGTTGTGGCCTTATCTGTTTTAATATCCTTGGTAATCTAATATTGGGCGCTGTGACAATGAGTTTGTAATCCCTTCAGCTATTCAGCACAGCTGCCGTACTTAATTGTGGTAGGGAATCGAGTAACGTTTCAAATTAATAAATATCTTATGATACTGGGGAATTGATTTCAAAATCATTTTGAAATATAATTTGATAACTTCTTATAAAGGTCCTTTAGAATTACAAATCAATTGAGAGTTGAAACAGATTTTGTAAGTATATTGATAGTTTTGGGAGAGCTATCTCTTTTCAATACAGAAATAGCAGTCATTGAGACGTCATCCTAGTCTGAGCCTGAGATCTATAGAGCCTACTTAGACTTTGCCTAGACTTTACCGTACAAAGTCGGTATTTAAAATGCAATCTTCGAATCTCTCTGAGTGTGTGCTAAGCAAAAACTAAGTTAGGTGCACATAGGCTGAGATCTATAGAGCGTACTTAGACTTTGCTCAGACTTTACCATACAAAGTCGGTATTTAAAATGCAATCTTCGAATCTCTCTGAGTGTGTGCTAAGCAAAGCCTAAGTACACCTAATCGACGACTTACCAAAAACTTGGCTACAAATTAAAACACACAAATATTTACTTTATTACTTAGGTATATTCCTTATGTAAAGACTGAACAAAGTCTAAGCACGCTCTATAGATCTCAGCCTTAGTCTTTGCTTAACATACTCATGCAGACGACGACGATCGACGACTTACCAAAAACTTGGCTACAAAATAAAACACACAAATATTTACTTTATTACGTAGGTTTATACCCTAAGTAGATTATATCCGTAATATATAGTAGTTTATACCCCTAGATCTCAGCGATGAGAGCGAGAGTGTTATGCAATTAATCTCTCTACATACACTTTACAATACATTCATTTTACCCCCATTCGGGGGTGCCCTTAGGCGTTGTTACCTAAATATTACCCGGCTGAGAGCCCTCTGCGCTCGCCGATTTATCCGGTAAGGTTGTTGCAGCCATCTGAGGCTACCAAATTAGTCCTTTAAAAAAAAAAAAACATTTTACATTTACTAGGAATGCTATAGTTACACAGAGTTTACCACAATAGCTATATCGAGATATGTTAATCAGTTGTATAATATTAATGCCTATTGTATACTGACTGTAATATCTGAGTTGTTCCATGGCAATAAATTACCTTTCCTTATTTATTTTCTTTTTTACTATATTATGTAAAGTACAATTTAATGAATCTATAGGTACTGAGGGTTTCATTTCATACTATAGAAATAAAAGCACCTTAATTTTTTGGCTCTGATGTTCATTTTTGCAGTGCTATAAATTATGTAGTGAAGTTTCAAGTAGGGGCAAGAAAGTTATTTTGCTACGTAGTCTTAACTTTTTACTATTTTATAGCTTCTTGATTGTTAATTTTACGCTTTCTTGGTTATGTTTTTATGTTGTAGCACAAAAAAATGGCGTCCTGTACAAGGACATTTCAGAAGTCATCCTTAGGTATTTTACAAGCCATGATAAATGGCTATATTAGCAAATATTATTTGAAACCTAATAGGTTTCTTATACTACTCACTATACTAGGTACAAAACGTGATGGATTGGTCAGACGGACAGCGTCAGCTTAGTCCCACTGGCTCGAAATGGAAAGAAATATTTGTAAGGAGGTTAAAATACAAATTTACTTACAGCCATATTAATAAATGATGCGATAATAATCTACGCATACAAGAAGTTATTGAAAAGCCATCATACTCAGCAACCTGAGCCAATTGCTAATAGTAATGATATTGGGAATCAGTTAACTGACGTCAAAACTTAGTAATCAATGTTACCTAACGTATGTTCATTGTTGTATTTAAGTGAACAATAAAATGGTCATTCAATGTCTGTTTCAAGAATAAAAAAACTAGTTTTAACAAAAATCCATCCTAATGTGTGATGATGATGACACATAATGACGAGATGTGTTCGAAATGAAGTCCTAAGAAAACAGTTGGGTGTTCCTGCTCACTCACTAAGTTATTTGGTGTCCATAGTACAAGCTCTGTTTAGCTTTGGATCAGATAACTGTGTCAAAAAGTATGGAAAAGGTTTTGGAAAACAGTGACATTTTAAATATAAAAATAAAAGATAATTGTTCTCCAGGTCTTTAAGAGTTTCTGGAAGAATGGCTCTCCAAGGCCCAAATGTAACGCTCATACAACTATAATATTACTACTAAACAAGTACGAAATCCTCTGAAAACTTCAGCAGTAAGTAGAGTTTAAAAGTTTTTTAACGTTCTTTATCTGAATTCTGAACACTTTTCATGCCTCGAGTGTATCAAAACGTACTTATAAATTCGCATGCGAACAGTTTGGATGAACTTTCAAGCGTGAAATGGTTATCATTAGCTGGCTAGAGTTTCAAGTAGGGGGGCGATTATTATATCACTCGACATAGTAGCTACAGTAACATAAAAAAACATACAATCAAATTGAGGACCTCCTCGTTTTTTTGAAGTCAGTTACGTGGGATACGATGGGAAATTGTCAAGTTTTTTTTTATGGCCTCTCTCATTAGGTTGATCATGAGGTGGCCAGATATTGTAAGCTAAGGACACACTGATAGGTACTATGCAATCATCATAATATCAGCCGAAAGACATCCTCTGCTGGAAAAAAGGATTCCACGATGGCCAGTCTTGCGCTACCCGCATCCAGCGATTTTCCGCGACCCTCACAAGATCATCGGTCCACATTGTGGGGGCCTGCCCTCGCTGCGTCTTTCGGTTCGTGATCGCCACTCGAGAACCTTTCTGCCCCAGCGATACTTTGCTATAGATTTTTAAAATTAGAGAACTTTCGTGCTATGTCTTCTTCATGATGTTTTCCTTGACCAAAAACTCAATCTCATTTTATGACTTGACTCCACAACCTTCGTCGCTTTCACTGAACTATCATCGCTTTGAAACCAATAAAGTCTTTGAAAGTCAATAAGCTGCACATACCTCAATAATTTTGGTCCAAAATAAATAGTTAAATATATATGGTTATTCTATTTATTCCTATTAAATAATATACTAAAATGGAATATGTAGTATTTACTTAAATAAATACGTTTCAATTACTTAAGTAAATATTTGTATTGGGAATATTGTTTATATTTTCTATTACATAACATGTAACAAATTCAATTAACTAATGCAATGAGATTTATTTCTTAAGCTTTTTATTAGTTTGTACAGCGTTGCGCAAAATATATACTTACATACAAAATATATTTTATAAAATAATATCCTATCAATTCAATTCTATAATATTTCTGAAATATGTGTAAATGCTATTTTATTATTATTTCGAAATTTTGCCAATATTATTTCATAAAAATAATACCTAGTCTGAATATAGTTACATACTGGTTTTATACTTATAATTTACAAATAATTCACTCTTTTAATTTAAATTAGCCTTCATAGTTATTTTTTTAAATTATAATAATACTAATATCAAAATAATAAAAAAGATCTCATTAAAAATAAAAATATATATATATCGAGTGATTTTAAAATACCACCACAAAAACTCAGGTGAAAAGTGAAGGAGCACGCTAAAAAGCAAAAGGGGTAATTAAAGTTTAAGTCGTGGGAGGTGCTTATAAACTTTCAGTTAATTGTTCCCGCCAAGAAAGTAGGTATTTTGCATTCCTTTGCAAATTTCCAACAATGTATTGTGGGTAGGCTCACATTTAAACCTAAATTACTTACTATATTTTATTTCGATACTTTAAAATTTACCAAAGACGTTGTAATTAATCTTAACTTTAGAAGGTGCTCGAAACTCATAAAACTTGTATTCAAACAGGCCTTGGAAGCACTTATGAATGAAACAATTGACTTGAAGAGAGAATCGTTGTTTAGTTCATCTCTTATAGATGCTCAGCCTAAAGCCTAAAAGACAAGGAGCTCTCTCAGCTTTGCTCTTGGTTGGCTCAAGTTCAATTTATTCAAGGAAGGTTCAAGTTCGACTTAGGTCAAGCTTGAAGACTGAAATTGAACTACAAACTATTTATGATGATGGTGAATACTTCCCAGAAGTTAGTTTATTTTAAATCTCATCATGCTGTACTACTTTTATTATGGGACCAACACCAAATTAGTGAAAACTTTTAAACATGCTGGTATTTCAAGTGTGATCCAAAGTCTTATTAGGCGTTGATATTGATTAATCAATCACTGAGTGAGTCACAACTTTTTATACGTAAATTGATTATGCACTATCTAACTGACACCTTTGGAGTTCAGGATAAGTAACACGTTCCAAACTACATTCCAACATTTACAATAGCCGTGTGATTGTCACACACCACGTTTCCGGTATATTGGTCACAGTCACGACTCCACGACTTCAGACTTCAAATACCGAATGCAATGAATGCCCCTAAATCGATCTTGGCACTATCGTACTTCATTCAAGCAGCTTTTTAAAGCGAAAAATATACCAAGAAAATATACTCCCAAGAACCTTATATTGGTCGTCAATTGTAAAGCATTGAAAATGCTGCATTTACTGGAAGTTATTTTAACGGTATGTCATAAAGAGTAGGTTGTATACAAGGACAGAATTCTTCCGCTTCATGTTTTAGATGAATGCACTCAAAAAATGTCGCATAGGAATGGTCGAAAATCAGTTGTAAATTCCGGATAACATTTTTCGCCATGTTTGCCAAAAAACGTGAGGTGGTTTAAGGCATGTATTGCATAGCCACGGTTCTTTCATATGACGGAAAGTGATGGATATATTTATAAAACATGGGTTTTACTAGACATGCTTTAAAACGTCTTACGTAATAGAGAGTAGAGGACAAATAAAGCCTTTGCAATTAATATAAGCTATGTTATAGACCTAAATGGACCATATTTCTATACATCGAAGTAACATTCCTTTTGATGTACTTAATAATATCATTATATCGAAAGTAACTGGAAGAGAGCACTCCCAATAAATATACTCCAGGCAATTCTTTAGGTATATATATTGATATGAATGTCATCGAATTACATGAAAAGATAAGTTCTGTCTTTCAATATTACGAATTACTCTTTGTAGCTTGAGAGTAATATTGGTATATCAGTTTTTGGAGAGCCAAAGGAAATAAAAGCCATAGTCATACTTAATTAACTATAGTTCCGAAATCAAAAGCTGCCACAGGTTCTGAAAGAAGTCTTTAAATCGGAGATTATCTCAGATTGTAATGTTTAGTCGACATAAAACTGTTACGACTTTTTTTAGGTTAGTATTTAAAGCTTATAGTAAAATAGATCGGTTCTCTGTTAATTTATTATTGCATATTTACCTTATATTACTATACCTACATTTTTTTTATTCAGTATAAATAGCCATTCCCAATCAGAGTTACAGTTAATAATGTTAGGTTGGTACTATTATTTGGAAAATGATCGATAAAAAAATATTTGCCGTAATTTTTACCCTTATTTGTACTGGGGTATCGAAAAACCGCTGAAAAAATGATTTACTTTTTTGTTTGCAACACCAACCGCTGTATCATAAATTAAATTGAAATTTATAAACGACCCCGCGATCCAAACTCGTTGCAAATTTACGTTAAAAATATTATATTAGTCTTGGAGCTGGCGTCATGGGATATTATAAAATTAATTAATCTATATACTAATAATAAAGCTGAAGAGTTTGTTTGATTGAACGCGCTAATCTCCGGAGCTCCTGGTCTGATTTGAAATATCTTTCACTAATAGGAAGTAACATTAACTTTTTATACCGGGAACGTGAGTGAAACCGCGGTGAACAGCTAGTAAATTGTATAAAGCAAAAAAAGCTTAGAGATATAGGTACAGTTGAATTCTGTCTCACCTATAGATTTCCATTTAGAACCTATTGTTACATTTTATGGGACTACCTCCTATTCGGTGGACTAATGACTTGTTACAGTTATTAATAGCTTCCGAAAATAATATTCTGGGACATAATCAATATCACAGTTATAATTAAATAAGTCTTATCTCCTCGACTCTAATTGTTAACATTGTAAATTGATTCACTGTCGACAGTTACTCCACTAATTATTAAAATTAACGAGTAATTGATTCTGCACTCGACCGTTATTCATACCCAAATATTGGTTCATTAAAATATTTTTTCATGGATTAGTATTTATAATTATGTTATTAAATTGTTTACACTTAAATTACTTGCCAAATTACTAGAGACAAAATGTTGTGTATTTCAGTAAACAAAATAAATTTTTAATAAGATTTTTTTTCACACCATTTTTTTAACAACAACTTTAAACTTAATTTTACTAGTAAAATAACATCGTGCCCTTATGAAGAACTATTTTGTGTTAAACTTTGACTATAGTTACCTATGTTCCCGACTGTACAATAAAACTATGTGAAAGTTGTACGAAAGTAAATAGTTTGTTTTGTAACTTTAATTACTTATTTGAGTGTATTTACACCCAGTAGGTTTTGTGATACATATCCATATAATTTTGTAATAAATGAAAATATTTTTAGTTCAATTCGCTGACAAACAAGCAGACGGTCCACCTGGTGGTAAGTGGTCACCTCCTCCAAACCTCAAACGCACACGTTTTATAAGAAAAAAAAAATTAAACGAAAATATCTACGTAATTTGGTATTTTGTAATAAAAAAAAAAGCTCAGCATAAGTATCAACAGTAACTTAAATATATCTGTCTTTTACTACGTCATTTAACAGAATGAGTCGGGTTTATCACATAACCCGGGCTTTGAAAGACCATCACACGTAATAAGACAGTAATACTTTAGTATCAGTCCTCTAGTATACGAAAAATTAAGTTTTTAGCTTTAAAATATCACTGAATAGAGTCTACGAGGACGAAGCTACGGCTACGGCGTAGGTTGATGGTTTGCTACGAGATGCTACAGATTGCTTCAATCGCTCCATAACTGCTACGATAACCTACTCATTTTGATGTGTAAGTTTGTTGGGAATGTGAGAATGTGGTAAAAACAAATGAACTGATTTTGATAAAACTTAGCACATAGATGGAATAACATAAAGACTTTTTATCTTGAGAACGCGGGTGAAACTGCGGGAGACAGCTCGTATTTTGTATTTGAATTCAAATGATAAATTTTGATGGAGAAAATGACATCGTCCAAACTTATTATTATAAAAAAAAAACACAAAATTATCTCAATTAATATCATTAGATAAATAAAATTCGGTGAAAGATATTTCGCCGAAGTAATATCATATAGGTACCATAATAATAAGAGTCTTTATTTTAATTGCTTTCTAGAATCCAAGTAAATTAATACGAATAGGTACTCGTGATTTCAGCGAATCACTAATTTTCTGTTTTTTTTATTTGGCCCCTAAAATATATCATTTTACTTCTTTTGTATCTGTATTTTCTTTTGTGAAACATGTTTGTTAGTTCTGATTTAGATATGTCATCTATTTCTGAAATTCTTAAAATTTCTGTCTAATATTTTTCATCCCAAGAATGCGAATGAGGACAGCAAATCATAATTAGGTTTGATTTGTGATCGGTTCAACAGTTTAGACGTGAAAAGGTAACAAACAAACAAAAACCGATCGTGATGAAATTTGGCATGCAGATAGTCTATGATATGAAGAAGAACATAGGCGAGAAGAAGGATATAGAAGGGAATGCGGGTGAAACAGTGGGGAGCAGCTAGTATTTATAAACGCGAAAGTGTGTTTGTTTGTTACCATTTGACGCCTCAACGGCACAACTAATAGTGTTGAAATTTGGTACGCGGATAGCTTATGGCATGGAGAAAAACATGGGCTACTTTTTATCCCGGGAACGCGACTGAAACCGCGGGGAACAGCTAGTATAATATAATCTCTTTGTATAAGAGTAGAATATTGAAGCAAGAAAATATAACTAGACAATCGATAACGGGATAAATGACAACATTTTTTTAGTGAATAAAGACTCTTTATTGAATCGTAGTACCTATATCAAAAAGCTATTACAGACTTTACTTATATTGACATTATAAATATCTATGAAGTTATTATGTTAATGTAATAGCGGCCTTAACCCACAGCTGATCATAATTTATTCATCTGTGGCCGATCACTAAACATCAAATTATTCATGACATTGTAACCTCAAAATTTAACGTATAAATTATAAATTTTAAAATAAAGTACGCAAAAATATCAAATAAAGTACTCAAAAATATCAAATATAGTACGCCAAAATATCAAATAAAGTACGCAAAAATATCAAATAAAGTATGTATTTGAAAAAAAACGGACGGATAGAATTTTAAAATGTTTGTGATTGCCGCTCAAATGCGGCCGGTAGATCAAAATGATGTCACATTTAGAAAAAAGGCACTCAGAGATGCTGTCCTATGCATAGCCTGGCTGAAAGTTGCAAGTATCTACTATTTTCTCCTACCTAATCTATACTTCCATATTAATCATAATAATATTAGAAACTAACTGTCCCCTGCGGTTTCACCCGCATTCTCGTGATAAAAAGTAGCTTATGTCCTTCTCCATATCATAGACTATCTGCATGCCAAATTTCATCGCGATATGTGGGCTTAAGGGGCCGGTGCCGGCTACTCGCAACTTATACAATACGAGTTGCAAACAAACATCTTTCACGCCTAAACCACTGAACCGATTGCAATGAAATTTAGCACGCAGATAGCCTATGAAATGGAAGATATTAGCGGTGAAACCGCAGAGCGAAAACTAGTAAGAATTAAAAACATTACCATTTCCTTACTCGGATATAATGCTCAATCATTTATTATGGACATGAAACATAAAATTCATTCGTATTCGTATTTCAGTCAAAAGTTTAAATCGTAACTCTTTGGTAGCCACTGTAAATAAAATCAAAAAGACAGTATGTCCAGTACAACTGGGACTCGCTTACCTATAAACTATTTGTGGAGTTAGTAGTTTTCCGCCCGACTGTCCCAGTAACAAAACTAAAAGGTTCAGTGAAGAATGATTCGCAGAATTCTAAACCAACGAACTTTTTCTGTTAACTTACAAAACCCGTTTACTGAGAATGTGCTTTTAAAGAATTATGCGCGATTTTTAAGCTCATTTATTTGTTCAGGAAATTATATTATTTTTAAATCTAAAAAAATAAGGTTTTCTTTTACAATACATTTATTTGGACTTTGCTTTTAGAATAAAAGTAATTGAACCGTACCTAGATACGTCGAATTTATCAACGAATGGAAAGATAAAATACTCAGTCTGAATAAATCATGATTTCGTTTATTGAGTTGACCCTTATAGGTACAGGACAGACTGAAACGTTTAGCGTTTAAGCGGTGATGATAGCTTAGTGGTAGTGACGTCAAATGCCAAGACGAAGATCGCGAGTTCGAATCTTACAATGAGCTTGAGCTTGTGGCGAAGGAAAACATCGTGAGGAAACCATAGCTCGGTAAGGTAATTTGTAATACCCGCCTGGCTGGCTACCACCCTCAACATGAAACCATCTGTCACCAAGCACCTTTCAATATGTTCTGACTGCTTCACTTGAGAGCCAGTTCTCTTCTAGGCTTTGTGTGCTTACCACATTATCACTGACCACACGGTGAGATAGTTGCCAAACACAGGCCTAATAGACCTATATAGTAAAAAAAAACTTTGTAGACGATTCTTGACGCTACAAGTTGCAAAAAACTTTTCTTATTTTATACAAAAACTATATTTTGTTTCAGGTATCTATAATCTGTTATTTGACGTTGTTTTTACTCGTTTATATGAACAGTCAGAGCCGAATGTCTACAGTTATTCAGGTTATGATTTTGGCATTCATACCAATGCAAGTTTTACACGTCTTTGTTTTATTTGTGGGAGCAATTAAGGTATGTTATTTCCTTTTGGTTGTACTGTCCAATACTATTGGTTGGATATATTATATGTATCAAAATATTCAATTGTGGTACATAATTATCAATAATCCTACAAAATTACAAAAAAGGGCCTTCTCGGAAAAAAAAAGAATTGCTCAATATTGCATTTGCATTTGCTGCAATTCTATTGGTTAATTTCGACAACGATGATCGGACTGTCGTATTACGTATTAAGAAGTTATGACAGTTTGAAGTTTAGCGCAAAACTCTGGTATAGTCTTTATTCGTCTTAAAAAGCATAGTAATGGAGCGATATAGCTATTTTAGTATCCTGAGTACCTAATCTAATAGGTACTTATTTTTTTATAATGTTTCTAATATGGGAATATTTTAGTGTTATTTTCCATTCTAAAATATTTTTTATGACCTGTTTAAGGTATACTTCGATGCCCTTACAGTCTACTACACCCAACGAATATCACCTTATATAGAGTAGAGTTAAATACTTTAATTCCTTATTCAATTACTTGTAGTTATTAGTTGAGCTATATCCCCTAGGGGCCGCGTAGTGGACAATGGCTCAAATCCACTCAGTGAAAGAGAGGATTTTGCCCTAGCTTATTGTGGACGTCTAAAGCCGAAAATTAATGAACTGAAAAACTTGTTACGTTAGTAGCAGTGGTACCAAGATTTGGGGAAAATTAGCCTTAAAATTTCTTGAGCCAGCAGTTGTTTATTTATTCTAAATCTCAAACCAAATTGAAATTTCTTTGCAAACATTATTATGTGAGTATTATGAATTCAATTAGGTTTTTTTGTGTCCTTGTTTTGAAAAGAAGGTTTAACGGTGCCCTTAATTTTCAGTACACTGAATATCACGTGTAAGATATTATCTTTATTTTATTTTAAAACATAAATTGTGTTTAACAGAAAAAGTCTGAAACATTTGAATAATTATGATATACTAGCTGTTCCGCGCGGTTTCACTCGCGTTCCCGGGATAAAAAGTAGCCTATAGCCTTCTGGGATAATGTAGTTTCTTATTAGTGAAAGAATTTTTAAAATCGGTTCAGTAGTTTCGGAGCCTATTCAATGCAAACAAACAAACAATCAAATCTTTCCTCTTTATAATATTATAGTATAGATTATTATTATTATATACATATTTTGACTGGACATATATTTTTTAAGGCAAAGAAAAATTGGAAAAAATTGCACAGTAAATTGGAAAATTCGGGAAAAACTGAACGTGCATTTTTATGGCATTTTGTTCAAGCTTCAGATTATTTGATCAGCTAGTTTAAAATAATATACCTAGCTCGGTATAAATAATACTAGATATGTCAGTGTTTCAGTTCATAGAAAAATCATATGATCTCCATTTGTTTGTAAACCACAAGACCTTTAAGCCATACAGCTTCAGGCACCTTGTTGGTCGCTCAAAGGAAAACACGTGGAAGATTTTCTTTGAGTGTCTAAAATGTCCCCTCGGGCGTGGCTTGTTACGGCGTAATGTCAACGACTGGGATTCCTTATGTAATACCATCAAAAATATTAGAATAGACGAACGGGGTTTGTTTGAATTTAGAAACATGAGATTAGTTTACATACTCTGTGGACATCATTTCTTGTTGGTTCGTTTCACGCCATGGCGTCATATAGAGCTCGGACAGGGCTCTTTACACGACGTACCTCCAGTGGCGAGGGGTGAAATTATGGTAAGCCGTTCAAAAAACACCTGTAATTTTATAATTACAATGTATTTTAAGCATGATAAAAGTGGCTTTGAAATGATGCAAATGGATTCCTAAAAGGTAAGCCGGGAATCGGCTTGTATGGACCCTTCGCCACTGGTAGGTACGCACAATGGTTGCCTCACCTATGCATGTTTGACTCACGATCCACTTCCATAATCTCTATTTGGTTATGCCGATAAAAAAAAACTTTTAAATCATTTTAGATAACTTTTACACACCCAAAAGGTACAGGTCCAATTTAGACTATCAAAACGTCTTCAAAATGATTGCCTTTTCTTTTTGTAATTCACCTTAACGTTTCGTTCAAGTTGCATTGACCGTAGTCATGAGTGGACTGGATCGGTTTACATGTTTTTTTTTATTTCAGCAAAACACACTGGCTCTAGAATTTGCGCTCTGGCTATCTCTAATGCTAGCTGCATATAATACCGTACTAGGTATTATGGGAGGTGTATACTTTATT
The DNA here is from genome assembly GCA_963555595.1 of Tethea ocularis. Taxonomy (NCBI): domain Eukaryota; kingdom Metazoa; phylum Arthropoda; class Insecta; order Lepidoptera; family Drepanidae; genus Tethea; species Tethea ocularis. The sequence goes on along the minus strand of OY741972.1, from coordinate 2,106,874 downwards.
CGTACTGGACATTATACAACTCACTTTTTTTTGGCTTTAATATTTGCATGTCTATCGTTGTCTATAATAAGTGAGTATAGTATTTTATTTACACTATATAATATACATGCAGCAAGCCGTGAGGTAATGCGACGAGAGGTAATGTGAGAGATGAGACGATAAATTCTTGGAAAACGAGATTGTTTCATTTGTACATAGTAATGTAGCCGAATGTGAACACATAAAGCCTAGAAGGGAATTCAAGGGTTGGTAGGTGCACGGAGACAGATTTTCATTTTTCACATATACGTAGGTATGTACCTTTATCTTGTTGGGATACCTGTTGTATATGACTGTGAAAATGGTAATCATAGATGCCACTACTTCATTATATCCCAAAAAACAAATATTCTGTCACATGTAAGTTTAACCTATGGGAAATTATTGACAAAACGGCTTATTCGCTGTAAGTAAATCTTACATAAAAAAGGGAGATATACTTTTTTACGGTTTGTATATATTATTTATTATTATGTTACTAATTTTAAAATAATAAATAAAAATCAAGCATAAATCGAAAGTTCCCCTCTAGTTCTCCACACCCGCGGGTGCCTAAGCTTTGAGTACTTTTGGTTGTATGAACAAATCGTCAAGGTTATTGGTGTTAGTGATTCCCATAATATAAAACATATTTAATTTTACAGCTGTATTATGCCATGATATGATATTAATCTACGCATACAAACGGACACTTGAACACTCATCAACATCTCAGGTAGTCGAACTTCCCATCGGCAACCCGCCTCCAGCAATTGAAAATAAAAAGTGACGTCACAGATTTATTGGAATGTGCCGTCGTATGTATTGTTATATTTAAATAAATACTAAAATGTAAGCTTAATTTACATGTTTTTTTTACCGCAAAAGAAAAAAAAAATAGAATTCTAGTAAAATAATGTAATTGTCCGTGTGCTTGTCAGTGTTTCAAGACCATTTTTCTTATGGAACGCGTCAAGGTATCAAGACGAAACATATAAGTCTATGATCTCTATGGTCTACTTGTATTTAAGTAGGTATATTAAATTAAACAAATATTTAAAACAATCAGGACCAGTACAAAACTCTTTGTTGGTCCGCTCGAGTCCGTCCCGCTTAGCTATTTCATTAATTACCCTTTCGCGGTGGAAACTGGGCATTATAAACAATAATAAAGTTACTTACGAAATCATTTGACAGTTGCTAAAGCTAAATAAGTCTGTAACCGCAGTTTAGTTTAATCCTCTAGTCCGGGGGTTCCCAATCTTTTTCAGCCCGCAGCGCAGTTACAAATTTAGTATTTTGTCACGGCGCACTACCCTAGCTAGCTATATAAAAAAGATACAGTCGAAAAAAATAGGTAGGTAACTACAATAATAGTAGTTAGGTTAGGTAAGTAAAAAGGACCCACAAAAAAATGAAGCTTTGCTGAGTTTCTTGCCGGAGTCTTCTCAGTTCAAGTGTAGTGGAGTCTATTGTAATTATTATAACTATCGACGTTCATAAGTGCCTTATCAGGGCTTAAACTGAATAAATGAGTTTTTGATTTTGATTGATTTGGAACAAAATTAAAACATCTACGATATGATATTTCATAAAAACTCTATTAAAAAAAACTCTATTGATTTTTTTTTTATTAAAGAATTGGAACAGAAAATAACAAGAAAGACTTTTCGGATAAGGATCGACTCACGGCGCCCCTCTTTCTACGGCGCACCAGGGGGCCGCAGAGCACACTTTGGAAAACCTTGCATAGTCTCAACGTATAGGTTATACCTATGTAAATAAGCGCTACAAAACCAGATACATAATGTTAGTACACAAATTATATAAGACCGCGACGCGACGGGTGAATGTTACCCGCAGACGTATTAGCTTAGAAGATATTGATATTGATTGATTGATTAAGATATTGTGCGCACCCACAGAGTACTTGGGCGCGCGCCGCCGCCCCTCTACGCTCAGCGTTCCCACGCCAAGAACGAATTTACTTCAGTTTGCCCCCTTGTCGCGTGCCATTCGACTCATTAATAGGATAGCTGAAGAAATTGATATCTTTCACTGTACCCTGCCGAAGTTTACGAAAGCAGCACAGATATGTAGTGAGAAATATTATTATAAATAGATAATGCTATGTTTATAACATTATATTATATTTAATTTTTGTTAGTCCTTATAGCATCGTATTGGAATGACTGTGATGATGTTATAATGTGTGTTAAATAAATAAATAAATAAATAAATAAATAAATAAATATTACTAAAATTATTGAATTTGCATGAAATTCTGCAAAATTGGCCTGTAATGCAATATATTTTGCATTTAGGGTGGTAAATTCGAAATGTGAATTTATAATAATACTCGTTTCCACCCATTGGTTTCTCTCGTGTTCCCGAGGGATGTTATGCTTTTCCGGGATATACCTAAAGTATCTTATATAGTATCTATGTGCCAAGTTTCATCAAAATTCGTTCAATAGTTTTTGCATGAATCACATTCAAACAAACTTTCACATCTAAATATACACCTAAAAGGAAAGCAACTAATTGACTGACTGACTGATCTATCAACGCACGATGAATCGGGTTAAAATTTAGCATACATATAGCTATTATGGCGTAGGCATCCGCTATGAAAGGATTTTTGAAAATTCATCTCCTAAGGAGTTAAGGGGATCGCGGGGCGGAAAGCTAGTTTATAATATACTAGCGACCCACCTCGGCATCCCACAGCTTTTCTTGGTTTTTCTGTACTATACCTAATATGCATGTATTGTACATATAAACCTTCTTCTTAAATCACTCTATCTATTGCTGAAAACTGCATTAAAATCCGTTGAGTAGTTTAAAAGATCTAAGCGAGCAGACAGCGGAAGAGACATCATTTTATACTACGTAAAGAAGTAGGATAGGATAAGATTATGTATTGAGAGGTAACTTTGTAAGTTAAAATGCGTTACTGATCCAATTTAAAAAAAAAAACAAATTTACATTACTCCCCAGTACTAGGTATATAGATTGTGCTTAATCGTAATTAGTAAAATGTAGTTTAAATAAAGCATTAAAGCTTACAATGTCACAAAAGCTCGAAGCTCCAACAAATCTTTGTAAAGCTGAGGTGACACGCGTATTAATCTATTAAGATCTTCTATACTGAGGGATTATGTTTTGGGTTTAACACTCAACGCTTTGTTATTTTAATGAGTAAGCTTTAGAATAGTTAGGGCTTTGCGGCATTTTGACTCAAATGGTTTAAAGTTATGTTTTTAACTTTGTGGCTTATGGGATGAGAGAATAAGGGACAATATTCGATAAGCTATTGGATCCTTCGTTATAATATGTAATATTTTGTTTTACTGATGTGTCAATTAAAGGAATTAGAGTTTTTTATTATAAACTAATGTCGGTCTAGATTTAGAGATATTTCTAGACTTTACAAAACCACACAATAGAAATGTAACCTACGTTTCTAATATAATCTTATGGTGAGATAAAAAACTATCATTGTTAAAAATAGAAATGCTATTTGTAAGAAAAAGACCAATACGACGGAACCACACTAAAGTTTACAAGCTGCAGATTCAATAAGTTTCATCGGCTACTTCGAGCCAAATTACGGTCACAATAACCACTGTTCTGAACGTTATTTGAAAACGAAGCGTTACATATTGCGCTATCAAATCGTCGAACTGAGCATTAAAGGAAATATCATCGGTTATCGAACAAAAGTCTCCAAGTGGGGGTGGAAATTTTTTTGAAGATTATTTCTAGGTATTATATAAACTAGGAGGATGTCCCTTGACTAAGGAGATTTATAAAGGATCACAATTATAATGTTGTGCCTATGAATTAACCTGGGCTTTGTAAGGGGATAATTTTGTTTCTCCTTCACGCAAAAACAACGCTTTGAGGCGATGATAGCTCAGTGGTAGTGACGTCGGATGCCGCGACCAAGGTCGTGGGTTCGAATCCTACAAAGAGCTTGAGCTTTCGGTGAAGAAAAACATCGTGAGGAAACCATAGCACGGTAGTAGGGTACTTTGTAGTACCCGTCTGGCTGGCTACCACCCTCAAGTTGAAAATCTGTCGCCAAGCACCTACCGGTGTGTTCCGGCAATTGCACTTGAGAGCCAGTAATTGCCTTCTCGGCATTGTAACAGGTCGGCAACACATTGGCAATACCTCTGGTATTGCAAATGGCGATAGGCGACGGTAACCACTTACCATCAGGTGGACCGCCTGCCTGCTTGTCAACTTTCTGACATAAAAAAAAAAAAAAAACAAAGTACTTAATGGATTTTGATGACACTTGGCACATAGATAGATCATACCCTGAAATAACACATAGGCTAGTTTTTATATCAACAACATAGATACCAGGTAACAAGTCCTACTATTCTACTAATATTATAAATGCGAAGTTTTGTGAGAATGTCTGTTTTTATGTTTCATGCTCAAACTCATCCTCAAAGGCTGGATTAATTTTCATTAAATTTAGTATGCAGGTAGCTAACAACTTGGATTAACACATAGGGTACTTTTTATCCTTCGAGAACGCGGACGAAAGCACAAGAGACACCTAGTATTTCATAAAGCTGATAATCAAACTATATCAAATACTCAGCCAAATTTGTAGGTACCACATTCGTCCGTCCGCAAAGCCACAGGAGGATAATACATGCACTTAGAAGGATTTCATCCATATGGATCTCTCCTTTGTCGACGACAGCTGAATTAGTAAGCCTATGTCACTGACTCCCATATTCGAAAGGTTACGCATGGATGTACTGGGTAATATTAGATAGTTCCTCGCATAGAATATATACTAGAAAGTCTATACAGAAGACTCACTTACTAGTAAAAACTATGTTTTTATGTATAGGCCTTTGTTTGACCACAATCTTACATCAATGAGCAGCACATCCTAATGATAAATCTTCATTATCAAAATTAACGTTCCTAGTCAAAACGATGTGTGCGTTGCGCCCATTTTACGACAGATGCGGTGACCCTTTAAAGTGCCGACGCCAACCTACAAGAGGTTCATCAGGTGGCAATGCATTCACTAAAATTTATTATTTCTTCCGGATTTTGGGCTGAGAGCGTCATTGATTCGTACTTTTTTGAAAAAGACGTTTGTGAGGCCGCCACCGCGCACCGTTAACGGCGAGCGCTGCAAATCAATGATAACTTTTTTTTTTTGGCCTTTATTAAACGGTATAGACTTGGATAATAATGTGGTTCCAGCAGAATGCGTGAAACGCCACTTTGGACATTCTTTATTAAAGATTCGAAGTTATTGTAATCTCTCGCAGAGGTTACATGCATTGGCCACCAAGATCGTGCAATTTGACCATACTAGACTTTTTCTTGTAGGGTTTTTGAAGTCGCAGGTCTATGTTAATAAGCCGCAATCGACTGATGCCCTCAAAGTCAACATAACCCATGCCATCGCTCAAATTCAGGCAGATTTATCCGGCAGTCATTGATGATGAATTTCGTTAATACTTCACACAGTTTGTTTTATTTAATTTCAACATCGACCCGCCCTTATTGTAAAACCCATGAAAACGCTTATATAGCGTGAAAGCAAAGTGTTTACGAAATTTTACAGTGAATAGATTCTATCTTCTCATATAATTTTATACATGCGTCGAGATTCAATCGCTATTCTATTCAATACACGGTTTGATATAAAATAGTATCTATGCAAATATCTAAGAGCAAGCAAAATAACTTAAACCACGAGTCTCGAATCGCATAGAAGATATAAAACGACTATTAAATGGAACGAATAATGGTAGCTGCTGTAAAGAATTCTTTATTTAACTGAAATATGGAAACTCTATTTGAAATCTATGTACAGTATAGTATATTATCTTCTCTGTGAATTACAGGTACCACTGAATGTGCCACTGACATATACCTACGGGGATTTAGTCTTTTTAGTTTAGTTTGAATTAATTAACCGACTCTAAAAAAGGAGGATTCTATGTTCGACTGTATTTTTTTTATGTTCACCGATATTTTATAGTATACTTTTTAGTTGTTTTGGAGGCGGTTATATTTTTTTGTAAATAGTAATTTATTTATTATTATATTTAGAAACGATCTTCAAAATTGCCAATAATTTGTTTGAAAAAAAAAAAATTTTAACTTTTGGGGCGTCAAAGTTATACTTAGTCTTATTTAAAGAAATTTTCAAACTCACAAAACTGTTGTTAAGAACCAAACAATTTTTTTTTCCAAAATTACTATTTCTCTTCCATTTTTACTGATTGACCATTTATTTCCTCAGTTATTTCACTCGCTTGACAATCGGGTGATCAACATTATGTCCCTTAAATAGAGCGAGAATTTCGTAAAATTCTCGGCCTCATTCCAATTTAGGAGTTAGCGAATAAATTCACCTTTATCTAAACCAAATAATAAAACATTTATTCAGTAATCGGTAAGTGTTAGAATTTGGGGTGCGATATAAAACTCACTTGTCTACTAAGCTCGGTTTTATCTCTCGGTATTTCCCAAGTTTGACATCAACATTATTTTATAGGCGAGAGCTCAGTGGTAGTGACGTCTGATGCCGAGACGAAGGTCCCGGGTTCGAATCCTACAATGAGCATGAGCTTTCGGTGAAGGAAAACATCGTTAGGAAACTATAGCACGGTGGTAGGCATACTTTGTAGTACCTGTCTGGCTGGCTTGGTAGCCAGCCCTCAAGTTGAAAATCTGTCGCCAAGCACCTTTCGGTGAGTTTCGACACCTGCTTTTGAGAGCCAGTTCCTTTCTAGGCTTTGTGTGCTTACCATCGTCGGCTACATCATCACTGCCAACTGTGAGATTGTGGTCAAACACAGGCCTTTACATAGTAAAAAAAAATATTACTTCATGTGATTGTAAAGACTCTAATATCGGAAAGTTGCATTTGCCTAGAAGACCTGGCAATGAACACAGGAATTACTCTTTTCAAAGCAAATTTGGATTTATTACAAAATACTTGACACTGACAACATTTGCGTTACCCGAAGTAGCCTTCGGGTACATGTAGGTAGCCCTGGAACATTCTTCACACATGGTTATAGATCCCAAACTAAGCAGAGCTTGTACACACTGCCATAGATCAAGCTACACATTTTTGTTGCAAAATAGCGCCTATTACAACCGCATAAGGTGCCGCAGTGTGTAGCTTCATCTGTGGCCGTGTGTTCTATGGAAATCAGTTAAATATTAAATACTACGATTGCAGACAATTATGCAATGTTAATAGGAAATATAGAGACTTGAAAGTTACAATTTCATTATTTATGATAAAAAATATTGGATCCTAGTGGAAAATTAATTTAGTAATATTAAAATGAATCGTTGTTTTTTCTGATCGACTGTACAAAGTAGACTGACTGGACTAAATTAGTCCACCAAAGCGACTAGTTAAAAGCTCGTTTATGATAAAAGACGACGAAAGCAACGTCCACGTATTAATTAAAAATATATTCCAGAAAAATGCTTACAAAAAAATCATAAACTCAGTTGACAATATTTTTTAGTAAATATACAATCAATTGGTAGGTATATACTATTACTTAGTACTCTTTTTTGGAATAATAACATAAAAAAATCATTAGAGGTATTTATAATAATTACAAATAAAGTCAGCCATTCACTCCGAGTTTGCAGTCGTTGATTGACATCATAAGTACCAAATAAGTACCATACCACGTGGGTCTAACTTGATGGGAGTAAAAAAACTTGAGTGGAAATTGTGAAGTGAACTGCTAGTACAATTCATGAATTCTATAACTATTCACAATAACCATAAAATAAGACCAACATATGGAATAGAAAACAGTCATCACAAACCCAGACAATGCTGCACCTACCCCAGACATTTGAAAACAACTCGTATTAATAAATAAACAATAAATAAATACAGATATAGTTATTAGCCAATCTAAAATAATATGTAATAGCACACTCCATAGATAAGCCATTATTAACACTTCGTCACTTATCATGATACCTACTAAGAGAGTGATGCTTGTAAAAAATAATCCAGATATTATAGTAAAGATAAGGAATAAGTATACAAGAACGTCAAGTTTGTTTATATAAACTAATTTCCACTCAGCAAAGTTGATACACATAGCTAATAGAAAAAAAATACCAATGAAGCCATACACGATTCCAAAAAAGGCGATGCATATGGAACCGCCCTTTACAGATATGCAAAGTAAAAATACTCTCATGGTTTTGAGTTTGTCCCATTGCTCCATGTTATTAATTAACCATCGAGTAAAAGGTTACAATATTAACTCGTACTGAATTCATGGTTATTTTTATTGAAAGAAGTTGGTTTATTTACTTCTTGAGACTTATTTGAAGTGTCAAATTTGACACGTTGTTTTTTTTATAACATGGAATCATAGCATAGAATATGTGAATGCAAGGTAAACCTCAATTTGAATTACAGCGTGTTTTTCAACCTTTTTTGAACAATTTATACTAGTAATGAAGCTGAAGAGATTGTTTGAACGTGGATACTGTATCCGGAGATACTGGTCCGATTTGAAAAAATATTTCACTAATATGACTACATTATCCTCGAATAGGCTGTTTTTTATCCTAGGAACGCGATTGAAACCGCTGGGAACAGCTAGTATGTGATAAGGACTGTGTTGGGTAAGCACACACAACACAGTATCTAAATAGATATAGTCACTATATGTATGTATCCTATAAGGTTTCTTTATTGTTTATGTGGTAAGAACGTGCCCTAAAAACATAGGATTTCATTTCAAAACGAGCAAATATCACAAGAAACGTTATGTAACCCTGTAAGCAAAGCCGGTTGGTAATAAATCTTGCAAGTTACCTATTCCACTGCTGAAACAAGTACTTTTAATACTCCAGCATGATTAATGACCCAGAGTGTTAAATGGTAAGTGCAGGAGGCGTATCATTTGGTGATTTTGATTTTCGATTTACCGTTTTATAATGTGCCACACATGGAACGATTTCGAATATTCAATTTGAATTTGATCGTCAATCTTCCGAACCGGTAGTAGAGTCTAAAAATTGTAACTTATTAGGGCCTAAACTGAATAGGTAAATGAGTTTTTGATTTTGATTTTGAAAATTAGTTGCATATAAAATGCCACTCTATTGTCATTGTAATGGAACTGATTTTGTTTATTTCTATTGCAAGCTTTAAAAACAACATTTAAAAATAGTTTCAATTTTGATACTCGAATGAACTAATGACTTTAACTATAATTAATATTTATATCATCAAATTTGATATTAATGAAAAATAATTTATTTATACATCATATTTATGAGCTCTACTGTGATCTGATTGTCTTGATATTGAAAAAAAAAATCTATACTTTATATTAGTAGAGAGGATATTGGAAATTTTATGGTATTAATTTGGTATTAATAATGAAGCCACTTACGATCAGATAGACCGCCACCAACTCTTAGTCAAATAAGCTATTCAATGTAGGTAATAAAAATCAACTTAATCCAATTATTTATGCCCATGGAATAGGTAGAAAAGGCATATTATCTTTAAGGATTTAAGAAAGGACCTGTGATTTAAGAGATGAGTTATTCTAAAGTAATTCCTCCTTGGGATTTCTTAGGATCTTTATATGTCCTTCTGAAAAAATGATAAGGGGATATGAACAAAGGGTTTTAATATATTATATTATAGTACCTAGATGACCGAGCTTTGCTCGTTCTTTTAATCGGTAAATTTGTGTTTTTTAAAAATGAAACCGATTCAGGGGCGATAAATAGCTAGATCATTTTTATCGCCCCTGAAACCCCTTGCATACTAAATTTCATGAAAATCGTTGAAGCCGTTTCCGAGATTCAGATACTAGATATAATTGCTCGTTTAAAGGTATTAAATTAGATAACTAAAGTGGAAAATAGCATGAACATTTGAAAAAATAAGTAACGTACCTTCAAAAAACAGCCAATAAAGTTACTTTAAAACTCGAAGAAAAGTTTAAAACTTTTGGCTTTAAATTAGGGATCGATTTCGAAGTCAAATGAAAGAACGAGTTAAGTAGAGCCCTAACCTTTGACAGAATAACTTTAAATATGTAATTAAGGAAGGGATTTCAATTCCAGAAAAGTAAGTTATCCTTAAATTTTCATATTCTCCTCCGGGCAATTTTTTCAGGTTCTGCTGTAAATGTTTATGAATGACATTATAAGCCTGGTTATACCCTATTAATAGGGCGGGCGTCGGCGCAATGGTTTAATCTTTTTTTATTTTTAGCCAGTGCCAGGTGACGTTAAAATCTTAGAAAATACGTGGTCTACTTAAGCCATCTTCTCCTAAGCTATTTATGAGGGGTGCTCAAGTAGGCCATTTTTCTGTTTAACATCCTTCTAATATGGCAAAAAAAATCATTTAACAAAATTTTATACAAATATATTTTAATTACTACGTAAGAACTGTACTAACAAGACAATTACTTATTGTTCCAAAAAAATAAATAACTACAATTAAAATTTGAAACTTAGAAAGAAGGTAAATGATCTTCAACGACTGAGCGGATTTTCTTGAAACATCAGACAAAATCTGCTCCTTCGTTCAGGAGCTATAATGTCACAGACACAAACTACAAATTAATTAACACCCCTCTTGGTTAAAAATGCATATCAACCAGACACCAACCAAAAGCACCAAAGAGAAGAAACCTAAAACTGCAATCTAGTTCTCTCTATTTGCCGATCACAATTGCACATGAAAGCCTCTCAAATGGAATGTTACAATTAGTTTCCGCATGATTTCATAACGTTCATTGGCCGAATTCGAGCTTGTTCGCGTATTCGAGTGGACACGATTTACGCACAACCTGCATTCAAATGAGGTTTAATTAGCATTGATGACTGCATAGAATGAGCTCCCAATACCGTGGTAATGGTGAGTCAAAAACCGGACAAATAGGGTTGTGACTTAATGTCCCCAAGTCGATAATTTTAATTAGGTTTTATTATTTTAAATCAAATGGTATTTTATGTTAATTATTTTTTATTGAATATTGGGTAATGAAATACTTTTTCTTAAATTCTGATCCATATATCCCAAATTGGGATCGTGGACATGAAACAGAAAAAAAAAGTTTTATTTAAATAAATAAGGATATATATACCTACTCAAAATAAATGTAATAATGGTAGAATACTAAGGCGAGAAAAGACAATTTAACCAAACATTATCTAATCAATAATGTCATGTGATATTTTTTTTTTAAAAGCCAAAGTGATAAACCGACGCATTTTATCGCTCGATATTTTAAACTATGCGAGTCTCGTTTCTAGCAGTAACTTTGATTTTGTGCTTTTAGAAGATAAATTCAATTTGATATAGCTATTTATTTATCTTATTAATTTCACAAGATCTTGCACAGTTTGTAAAATTTTATTATAATACAACTGTGAATATACCCCATTCTGTTTATTTATTTAATTTAGTTTATAAGAAAATAAAGTGTGATGAAAACTTAAAGTCGATAAAAATATATCGATAAGTCGTAACAAACAAGCGATATGATAGTGATGAATATTGAAAGGCATAACTTTGAACACTATCTGCGTCAACAGCGAACAAAGTTCAACGATAAAAACCAACCGAGGCTGTTTTTATGAATATATTCAATTTGATGCACGACTAAGCTCCAGTTTTAGTAATGTCCAACGTTTTATCGATTTTGGTTTAAAAAAGAACACATTATATGATTTTACTATTTTAAATAATATTTTTTTCTGATTCGCAGTTTCACTCTTATTCAGTTTTTCCAGCAGATACTATAAAAAATCATGTCGATCCATTATTTCATTACGACATGAAATACATATTACTTCCAATATATTTTTATCAAAATCAGAAAAATCATATTACTTTGTGAAAAATATCGATATCGATAAATACTAAAAGGCACAAACACTACATGAAGCTCGTAATTTTCATCTCAAGAGATGTGCACCACGGGACTAAGCCGTAATGGTATTGTTTGTATTACGATGTTTTTTTTACTAGGAATAAATACTTTATGACCCTCTTACATAATGCCGTCTGAAAATTGATCTAAAGCCCGCGAAATGGCAAACAATAATCTGTTGAGTACCACCATTATTTTGTTACTTGCCTTCTCTGACTCTGCTATTGTTCAATAATATACTACGTGTATCAGTATAATACGTGGCCATATTTAAGGATCAAGAGAAAAAATCAATAACCTGTCAAATAAAATGAAAATGAAAATCTAGGAAAGTCGTGAAAAGCAACTCTTTTGCAGGCGAATCTTGACCTTATTGACTTTAAAAACGTTATTATTATAATACGCTTAGATCAGGACATATCATAAAATTGATGCCCGTTGACATTGAAACCTACAAAATAGTGAGAGACACCCTAATCGAGAATGAAATTAACCACTACACCTATAAACTCAAAAGCGAGAGGGCCTACCGTGTGGTAATTAGAGGTCTTCACGCATCAGAAGATGTCTCCTTACTTAAATCAGAGCTCCAAGCTAAAGGACATGAAGTGAGACAAATTGTAAATGTGCTACATCGAGAAACAAAGGAAAAACTCCCACTTTTCTTTGTAGACCTTGAACAGAGACCTAATAATAAAGACATATTTAATATAAAACAAATAAATTATATGAAAATCAATATTGAGGCACCTTACAAAAAAAGAGAAGTCCTGCAATGTAAGAGATGCCAAAGATTTGGCCACTCCAAAAATCAATGTTTCCGCCCTTTTAGATGTGTTAAATGTGGGAACGATCATTCAACAACTACGTGCACTAAACCTCCTGAGACGGACGCCACATGTGCAAACTGCCAAGGTAAACACCCAGCTAGCTACAAAGGATGTATCAAATACAAAGAATATAAGGAGAGGATTCTCAACACTAGACCACTAAATACTAACCTGGCCAAGCCGATAAACACAATTGCTCACCTACCACAAAATAGATCAGTAGAGCTCGAACCAAATCACCATCCCAAAAAATATTCAGACGCTGTAAAAGACAAAAATAAATACTTTACAAACCGACCAATTAATTCGCAACTAGGCAACCAATCAAACGACCTCACGATGGAACAAGGACAAAACGTTACAAACTTATTGGACGTTATGTTCAACAGACTTCAGGCAATCATGACAAACATGATGGACAACATGATGGATCGGATGATCCAATTAATCACAGGACTGGTCTCACAGAGACCTTAAACATCCGTATTCTTACCTGGAACGCCAATGGACTAACTGACAGACGTCAGGAGCTTGAACTATTTATGATAACTGAGAAAATCGATGTGGCCCTGATATCAGAAACGAGACTAACCCAGCGCTCCCACATACAATTTCAAAATTACACAATTTATCGGGCCGACCACCCCTCTGGAAGATCTCATGGCGGGACAGCAGTCATATTGAAAAACAATTTTAAACATCATGCTCTCAACCCCTACAAAACAGACAAAATTCAGGCAACAGCAATTAAAGTCAAACATAAAAGCTCTGAGACGACTGTTGCAGCCATTTATTGCCCGCCGAGACACTCAGTCAGTGCTGATGAATTTAAACAATTCTTTGAAGAGCTTGGTCCTACGTTTATCTGTGGAGGCGACTGGAATTCCAAACACACCCGGTGGGGATCAAGACTGATCAATCCAAGGGGAAGACAACTTAATAGAGCCATACTAGATCTCAACCTTGAATGCTTATCCCATGGGGAACCAACATATTGGCCAACGGATCAAAATAAAATACCAGACCTGTTGGATTTTTATATCACAAAGAACATCAGCCGAAACTTTATTGAAATAGAAAAGTGCGAAGATTTATCATCAGATCATTCACCAGTCATTCTAAATCTAACTAAACTAGCCATCCTATCAGAAACACCCCTTAGAATATACAATAATAATACCAACTGGGATACATATAAGAATAGTATCACCTCCAACACAAACTTAAACATCAAATTGAAAACAGAAGATGACATAGATAAAGCCATAGAAAAATTTAACTCTATTATCCACTCCGCAGCAAATGAATCAACTAACACATGCAAAACCGCACAGATAAAACTAAAGAAGTACCCAAAGAACATCATGGAAAAAGTCCGGGAAAGACGCCGACTTAGAAAAGAATGGCATAGGACCAGATACCCCTCTGATAAAACAAACCTTAACCTAGCGACAGTAGAGCTAAAAGAGATGATTAATGAACACGAAAATCTCTACTTCCAAAGTTACTTGGCTCATCTTACTCCTCACAAGGATACAAACTACTCACTTTGGCGCGCAACTAAACATCTTAAACGACCTAAAGGGCATACTCCACCAATACGTAAACAAGACCGTAGCTGGGCCAGATCAGAAAAAGAAAAGTCTACCGCATTTGCTGAATACCTCCAAGATGTCTTCACACCTCTGCCTTGCACTAATCCAGAAAACGACAATGAATTAATGGAATTTATAGACTCAGCAATCCAATTATGCCTACCACTGAAGGCGGTAAGCCCCAGAGAGATTTTAAGAGAGATTAAAGCTCTTCCATCTAAAAAAGCACCCGGTTATGACCGAATAGACTCGATTCTATTACAAAATCTACCAAAAAAAGGAATTCTGTACTTAGTAACACTATACAATGCCTGTCTAAGACTCGGCTATTACCCATGCCAGTGGAAGATTGCACAAGTTGTAATGATCTTGAAACCGGGCAAAGTTCCAGAGGAGCCTTCATCGTACAGACCTATAAGTCTCCTACCTCTACTTGGTAAAATATTTGAGAAAATAATACTCAACAGAATGCAGTTTCATCTGAATGACATACTTCCTGAACACCAATTTGGCTTCAGGCAAAAACATGGCACCATAGAACAAGTACATAGATTGTCAAACATTATAAGTCAAACGCTGGAAAATAAACAGTATTGTTCAGCTGTCTTTTTGGACATAAGTCAGGCTTTTGATAAAGTCTGGCACACAGGTCTCTTATTTAAAATAAAAAAGCTACTACCGCACTCATTTTACTCCATTCTAAAGAGTTACTTGAACAAAAGATGTTTTGAAGTCAAACTAAACGAGGAAACTTCAAAACTCTTTGAAATCCGATCAGGTGTACCACAAGGCAGCATTTTGGGTCCAATGTTGTATCTCATCTTCACTGCTGACATCCCAAAAAACGACGACACAGTAATAGCCACGTATGCAGATGATACTGCAATAATGTCGACCAATTGTGACGCACCGTCCGCATCTGCGACACTTCAAAAACACCTCACAGAAATTGAATCGTGGCTCGATAAGTGGAGAATAAAAGCGAACAACAGTAAATCCGTCCACGTCACATTTACCCTTAGAAAAGGCGATTGCCCACCTGTCACTCTAAACGGCAACCAAATACCACAGTCAGACTCTGCCAAATACCTGGGTATGCACCTCGACAGGAGACTAACGTGGCACAGACACATTTGGAATAAGCGGAAACAACTGGATACAAAGTTAAGAAGTTTGTATTGGCTAGTCGGAAGTAGATCACAGCTATCCAATGAAAGCAAAATGGCAATTTACAAGACAATACTAAAACCAGTATGGACATATGGAATCGAACTTTGGGGCACAGCATCAAATAGCAATATTGAAATATTGGAAAGATTTCAGACCAAAACCATAAGGCTCATGTTCAATATCCCTAAATGTATCAGCAACAAATACATCTTACAAGACCTAGAGATAACATCTGTCAAGCAAGAAATATCATTGAGAAGTCTCAAATACCAGAATAAGTTATCAAAACATGTCAATGCACTAGCGACAAACCTTAAAGGAACTGGTAGTGTAACTTACTCAAGACTGAGGAGGAATAGTGTTCCAAACCTCCAAAACCGATTTCTCCAAAATACAATGAGCGAAGTCAATGGACTCTACTCATAATTTAATCACATTTACCGACTTTTGTCTATGAAAAGAGCAGCTAAATGTGAGAAACAGATCGCTGTGTTGAGCAGGATACAAAAAAAAAAAAAAAAAAAAAAAAAAAAAAATTATTATAATTCTTATATTTTTTCTGTCAAGGTTGAAATTTAAAAATAATAAAAGCGTAACGGAAACTACTTGTTATAAACAAAAGCCATATGCCAACAAAATTGTTGGGCCAAATACGGACAGAGACGCCAGACTGGGTAATGGAGCTGAAGAGTTTGTTTGAATGCGCTAATCTACGGAGTTACTGGTCTGATCCGAAAAATTATTTCACTAATAGAAAGCTACGTTAATCCCAAACTTTACAGGCTACTCTCCCGAGAACCATTGAAGTGAAACCGCGGGGAACAGCTGGTATTTAATACGTAAGGATTAAAATTAAGGTTTTTTTTTTACGAAAATATTGTTTCTACACGAGCGCTATTTTATACACATACTTTTATATTTTACATATTTTGACGATTAAAAATATCTACTTGCAATGAATTAATTTATTAAATTTACTTTTGAATTTGTATTAGAGCGTAACATACGTACCAATATACGACTGGACGAATTCCGGGATCGCAGCAGTTTAGTGGAGGAGGTTATTAAAAAAAAATAGGTTTTACTGTTAGTGATGTTACACATTTGAGTGATCGTAAAGACATCAAAATTATCGATGAAGCATAATAACAAAGTATAAAGTGTATTCCGAACCGGTAGTAGAGTCTATTGTAAAACTGTAACTTTTGACATTCATAAGTGCCTTATTAGGGCCTAAACTGAATAAATGAGTTTTGATTTTGATTGAACATGACGATGCAGTATAGTCTATTTTGATATGCGCATTTGTGTTTATACTAAGTATCTGTCAGATACAGACAATCAATATGACCATACATTTCTAGTTCACGTTGTAAATGATGTTGTAATAAGTTAGTATAATAGGTACACATAAAAAGTCACCTTATCGAATCGATTAAACTAACAAATTGTCCTTTGACCCAACACTTACCCCACGGGAAAGCATGTAAAAAAGTCAACAGCAAATAAAAATAAATTTAATAAAGCCGCCATTCGTGTCAACCCGAAAATTATGTTACACGGTCATACAGACCCGAGCCCAAATGTTATAATGAAAATCACAGCACAAACTACTTATGCTGTCGACTGTACGTGACGCGGGTTAGCAAATACTCATTGCTTCGGGTAAATCGATTGGTTGATCCGGGTCAAAATGGGTCACGTGACGAAGAGAATATCATAAAAATAACCGTCATCTCCCAACTATTCATGACGTAGGAAATGAAAAAGGCCGATTCATGGATTAGTAAAGGCCTGACGAAATTGCTTTTGATGAGGTTGCAGTTGGGGATCATTTTATTTTGATTTTTTACTGAACATATTTTTTTTTGCATACAATTAACAAAACTGCGAATGATTATCAGTTTTGGTCATTGCCTTATTGCGCCTTAGTTAACGAACCTTAAATAAATATTTTTTTAGTATTCGTTGTTATAGCGGTAACAGAAATACATCATCTATGAAAATATCAAATGTCTAACTATCACGGTCCATGAGACAGAGCCTGGTAACAGATGGACTGTACGGAACTCTAAAAAAGAGAAAGCTTCTTGCCCATCCAATAAACATTTATTATTTAATTGCTAGCAAATTATGCATAATAAGCCTCTTTGATTAATGATAATAGCCTAAAGCCTCGAAGGAAACTAAATCACTACTACCCACTGGTAGGTGCTTGATTACCGATTTTCAACTTTATGTCCAGCCGGCGGATACCTACAAAAGTATCTACCAAACAAATGAATAAGGTTGATTTTCCTAATTTATTTTAGTACTCTAAAGATCGTAAATTTTAGACTAACTAGGCTAAATACCAGCCCTTGATATAAATCCCGCATTCAAGCGTAGAATAGTTCGCAATCTCGCTTACCATCCAGCGAACACTTAATTTAATTAGTAAATATGTAGATGTAAGAGCAATTTTAATAATGGGACACATTTCTTTAACCCGGTGCTCTTCTGTTAAATAGGGTAAACTCGCCGGTTGCTGACTGTTACAAATAGCGGCTTAATCCGACGATTGAGCGTGAACTATGGCAGTCGTTACGCGGATTCAGCCATCGTAATAGTCCTTCTTTGTCGCTAATGTGCCATAAAAGGAACGCTGTCCTCGCGGTGAACGGTTTTGACGGTCAATCGGCTTAGGCTGACAAATGTGTCTAATACCCTGTTTTCTTGATGAGATTGATTGAATATAGGTAATCTTTTGTCTTTTTCAATGATTTTTCGATTGTTTTTTTTTTTATTTTATACTAGTTTTTTAAATCGTATGTAGGTACACACGGCCACAGATCAAGCTACACATTTTTGTTGCAAAATAGCTCTTATTGTAACCATATAAGGTGCCGCAGTGTAGCTTAATCTGTGGCCGTGTGTACTATATGGCTATTTTTTTTTTATATGGCTCTGAGGAAGCCTAGTAGAAAGATTATGTTTTGTCGACACATCTCTAAAACAATCATACAAATATTTATATTAGGTATCTTGATTTATAGCAAAAACAAAACAAATAAAATTGGTTCCAAGGTTGATAATAAATAAAAGTTACGTAGTGTAATATTCCGAAAAAAAAAAACAAAAATACCTCTACGTACGACAGTTGCTGGATTTGTTGCCAAAAGATGTTTACTATTACATCCCAGAGAGACCATCTACATAAAGCAGTAGTCCCACCGAACGATTAGTGAGAAGCGAATAGGACTAGACACGAAACGAGCAGCGAGTAGCTTGCCCGCAGCGAGTGACGCTTAGCGAGATTTTTCTAAGATAGCTCTTGTCTTTGCAACAAATTAGTGGAGAGAGGATCTCACTGGCGGTGTGAACAGTCAGCGATTAAAATACCAAGTTTAGGTAAGTGTAGAAGTATAGTCACGAAAACTGATACCATGGATTCAATAATAATATTATTTTGAACATCTTAACATTGAAAGATAGATTTTTTGCGAATATTGCGATAAACACTGTTGCCCGTGATTTTAACAATAGGGATGATGACTGGGTAAAAAATAATTAATTCTATTTAGTCCGTCAGTTAGGTTATCAAAAAATTTTATTTTATCAAATCAATAAAAACTTACAAAGATAGGTCGCATCAAAGTTCAGGAGTGGGGGTTTGTGACGTCACTTCTCTGTAAAAAGTGTACTAAAACGTGACGTCACGCGATATTTATACGCACTGTATCTTCGTAATTTTTTGTTTTTAAAACTAAAGAAAAAATATGTGTCCAATATTTTTTGGTAATCTAACTGAAGGACAATTTTTTTTTTTAGTCATCACCCCTATTGATCGGATGCTTACTGGAATTTTCACATCACACTTTGAAGTGAAAACAATTTTTTTTTAAGAATCATGACAATATTATGCTGAATCAATGGTATCAGTTTTTTCTATGACTATCACTCACACCTGGTAGATATGTAACTATTTTACTGACCTACTTTTACTGTACACTTCTTGAGCGAGAAAATAATAGTTAAACGCTTCCTCGTCGCCGCTGGGACCGGTACCTGAAGTAGAAACTTATCGAGTCTTTGAGATGCTTAGTACTTTCAATCATAATATGTCAAATTGTGAATGATTATGATAAATTCAGTATGGCGGGCTTTGAATATACGATCAAGGCTATTATATACGATACTAAAGTATATTTCACGTATAATATCCCCATAAAACTCACAGAAAACTAACGTATGAAGATTCTTTTTCAGTATATTTTTTTATATGGAACTAAAACAGACAACAAGCATACGACCCATCTGATGGTAAGTGGTTACCGTCGCCTATCACCATTTGCAATATTAGGTATTGCCGATGTGTTGCCGACCTTTTACAATACCGAGAAGGCAACTGGCTCTCAAATGCAATTGCCGGAACACATGGTAGGTGCTTGGCGACAAATTTTCAACATGAGGGTGGTAGCCAGCCAGACGGGTACTACAAAGTGCCCTACCACCGTGCTATGGTTTCCTCATGATGTTTTCCTTCACCAAAAGCTTCATTGTAGGATTCAAACCTACGACCTTCGTCGCGGCATCAGACGTCACTATCACTGAGCTATCATCGCCATGATGTCATTATCGATTATTATTATATTGATAATCGCTCAGTCAATTTATTTACGGAAATTGCATATAAATCACTTGTTTTAGCAAGTTTGTAGTTTCGTTGGTAGTTTTCCAATCGATTTAAACGTGGAATAATTTAAAAGAATCATATCTGCGGTGGCTAAATATGCTTACAAAAGCAAATGCTGGAAATTTCCGCTTATTATGAAAAACGTAATAATTTTTCCGTTTTGCGGCAAAGCTTTGAAGATATAAATATTAGTAGTAGATACCTACATTCTTCAATTACAGAAGTATGGTAACCTAATTATTCAGAAGGTACTTTAATACCATTACGTAAGAACTTCATAGAGAACGTTATCCATTAGGCATGTTTTTTTTTTTCAATAGAATTATTTTCTTCCTCCATAATATTGTGATATATAATCATTAATTATATTACTGATATATTTTTGATCCACCAAAAAAAAATTGTTCAAAATATTGTTTTGTATTTTATATAACACTAGCTATTCCCCACGGCTTCAGTTGCGTTCCCAGGATAAAAAGTAGTATAACCTTCGGGGGTTATGTAGCTTCCTATTAGTGAAAAAATTTTTCGAAATCGGACCAACAACTCTGGAGATTAGCGGGTTCCAACTAACAAACAAACCCTTCAGCTTTTTTATAAGTATAGGTATAGTTTAAAAGATATAGATTTCACATCAACTCTGAATTTCAAATGTAGTTAATTATTATCATACCTAAAGTAAAATTATTAAGTATAGTCACTATTATATTCCAAAATATTATGTCTCAAGATACTAAATTATTATGTCTTTGAACAATATTCAATGTAGCTATTTGATTATCTAGTTATTTTAATTAAAGATTATTTTCGTAGACAGACTAAACAATATCTTAGAGACGTAATTAGTTTCAGAAAATCTTAATTTAATTGTGATCTCAGAATACTATTTCAAATTTTAAGCAATTATTTAAAACATGTCGAAATCAATACAAAAACAAAACGAAAATACCTAGGTATATCCAGTCTGCCGGCGCTATCAAATAAAATGAAAATGAAAATCTAGGAAAGTCGTGAAAAGCAACTCTTTTGCAGGCGAATCTTGTCCTTATTGACTTTAAAAACGTTATTATTATAATTCTTATATTATCCTGTCAAGGTTGAAATTTAAATAACATTTAAAAATAATAAAAGCGTAACGGAAACTACTTGTTATAAACAAAATTGTTGGGCCAAATACGGACAGCGACGCCAGACTGGATATACCTACTGTAATTGGATACAAAATTAATGACCGAGTCTCATTTGACTTTTGATACATTATATCACCAGGGGTAAGGATTGTAACAATACCTTACATTTCTAAATCGGTTTAAGCGTTTTGTTTTTGGATTTGTATAACATGAAAATAAAAAAAGTCAAAACAGCTGTACCGGCGATAACGGGCGAAAGGTACGCCCCACTAAATTAGCAAAATGAAGTCCTAGCGAAGGGTTAAGGCCATTCTCTGATTAAAACTTTGCATTTATATCAATTAGTATGAAAGGTGAAAACCAGAATTAGGCTCATTTTGTTTAATTAATGCTGGGACGGAGCGAGGGTTAAAGTTTTTTTAACCGCCCGCCCCCAGTCGCGTGGGAAGATGTTAAATTACAATTTTTCCCTGCCGCCTCTCAGGTGTGAATTTTGTTTATGAATACTGTTTATGGTGAGAAAAAACGTTGATTTTTATCTCAATTTACGCTCAAATTGTGTGATTATGTACCTACATATACTTTAATATTACACCCATACTTTGCGAATGTTGTTATTTTTCCTGGCATGTTAAAGTTTGTGAGAAAGTATGTTTGTTCTTCATGCTCAAACTGTTGGACCAATTTTGATGAAATTTGGTATGGAAGCTGACACCTTGAGCATAGACTACTTTTTTTTCCCTCAGGAACACAGGTGAAACTACGGAGCGGAACCTAGTCATAAATCAAAATGGTGAATTATAGTTTTATTACTGTGAATTATTAAATGTACCTAGTTAATGACATACCATATGTTTTAATAGCCAAGTATTTCACTTTATTCAAGCTAAATTGTTTTTCAAACAAATATTTTTTCCAAATATTCCTGACATCGTTTGAATCAAAAAATTACGTAATAAAATGTATGTTAAAAATTATATTACCATTTATAATATGTACATAAACTCGGAGCAAATCTAAAATATAATTAGATTAGAACCAGTGATAAACAAGGTTATTACCTTTGTGGTTGGTAATAAACCCATATTAGTTAGTTGTTATGAAGATCATATAGCTATACCTACGTTATTAGTTGAACTAATTATTCCATCCCACTCTCTAGATACTAATATAGTATAAAACAAAGTCGCTCTCGCTGTATGTCTGTACGCTTAGATCTTTTAAACTACTGTATACTATATTTTCTACAATCGTAATCAGTGATGCAAGAGGAAGGTTTATATATATAAATACATGGGTATAAGGCTTTAAGAGAGGTAGAGCATAGCAATTTTTCGCTTGAAGAGCAGCTCGACTGGGGAAGTACCTCCACCTTACAGAATACCGAAGCCAAATAACCTGGTTGTGTTTCTGCGCGTGAGTAAGGTCGCCAGAGCTCATCAGGGTGGGGGGGAGGGTCGGCAATGCGCAAGTGGTACCCGGGGCGCGGATTAGTATTATGGTCTCTGTCCCGGGTGTCGCTAGTGTCCATAGGCTACGGTAACTGCTTACCATCAGGCAGGCCTTATCTTGTTTGCCGACTTTGTTATATATTTAAAAAAAATGTAGATGTACCGAGCGAAGCCAGGGTGGGTTATAAATAAGAAAGTGTGTTTATCTGTTACATCTTGGAGCCTCAACGGCATGACTAATTATGATGAAATTTGCCACTCAAGTAGATAATACCTAAGAATATCAAATAGGATAGGTATACTTTTCATTCCGAGAAATCAAGATCTCTTGGGACCTGTTTTTTTGAGGAATTATTGACTTTAGATTAACATAGTGGAAACTGTATTACACATAACATTTTTTTGAAAAATAAAGTTCAAGTTATCATTATTTGCTAGATAGCTTTTGTCTAGCTTTGCCTATATGAATAATTCTCCTCCATATTCACCTCATAAATTGTAAGAAAAATGTATTCAGTAACAGAACTTTTCCAATACAAAACTTTGTTTACCACTCAGTTTCCTGGTATCTTTTCCTATAATAAGCATATCAACCCTATAATATTAACCAAACATATTTTATTTCCTTGAGCTCAGTTCTGACATATTGAATGATTGAAATAGATGTGTTTGTAATACTAATGTGTTGAGTTAGTTACAATATACGGACAGAATAATGATGTATTGAGTTGTTATTTATTATAAGTACTTATAATCAAATTAATACTAAAGTCTTTATGATAATGATACTTATATATAAAATCCATACTAATTTTAAGCCAGTTCCCTTCGAGGCTTTGTGTGCTTACCACCATCGGCTACATCATCACTGACCACGGTGAGATTGCAGCGAAACACAGGCCTATAAGTACATAGTAAAAAAAATATATATAAAATCGCAAAGTTAACTTAAATTGTACCTATTCGAACTATTATCTAATTTATGCTTGAAAAAGGTTCATAATTTGTGACATTTTAGTCGACTCATTGAGCCGTAATAGTTTCCCTTATAATTTCAGCTTTTGATGAGTTACGCTGTAATTTTTCTCAAATTTACAGTTTTTGCTATATAGGGTGGGAGACACGTGCCTAACTCCTATAAAATAGCCAATTGAATTAAGTATAAAAATTGTTTTTTTTTTATCTATTTTAAAAATCTTATATATTAATCTGTTATATTAAAAATCTACCCTTACAGACTAAAATTACAATAAAATAAACTTATAAATAAAATTGCCCCGTTGTTTGAATAGAAATTGAAGTGGAATTCAGCAACAGTTTCGCTTTTCGATCACCTAATAAAACATTTATGGCCAGAATAAAAAGAACTTGGATAAAAATAAAGAACAACAAACAAAACTGTCTCTCAAGTTGTACACAACTCTTTTTACATCATTCTACTTGGGACTTGAAATGTTACGTAAATATAAGCTTTCAAATGAGTACTTGAAAGCTTTATCGCAAATGTACCTAAACATACGATTGTTACAAAAAACCGGCCAAAATCATGTCTGTTGTATGGGAGCCCCTTTAAATATTTATTTTATTCTGTTTTTTAGTATTTGTTGTTATAGCGGCAACAGAAATACATCATCTGTGAAAATTAACAAAAACTATCTAACTATCACGGTTCATGAGATACAGCCTGGTGACAGACTGAGTTTCTTGCCGGAGTCTCATCAGTTCAAGTGTATTCCAAACCGGTGGTAGAGTCTATTGTAATGATTGTAACTATCGACTTTCATAAGTGGCTTATCACAACTGATGAAATGAGTTTTTGATTTTGATTTGACAGACAGACAGCGGAGTCTTAGTAATAGGGCCCCGTTTTAACCTTTGTGAACCCTAAAAAGGGAATATATGGACCCATTTATCGCATGTAGGACAACTAAACTACATAACTCTAGTTTAATAAAAGTCTGTTGTAAACAGAGCTGTTCAATTATCGCGAAGATATTTGAATAACTTTAATTACATTCAAAGCTACAATTAAGATTATAGTATTGCTTTTGCATGGGTTATATACGTACTTTTACTGAGTACCATATCTTGGAGGTTACTCAGTTAAAGTAATTTAGTAGGTTACCTAAGTCTTTTTATTTGTCAAACTGATGGATGACATTGGTGCCGATTCTGTTGTTTACGAACTTAACTAATATTAGTAAAGTCACCTCTCTTTCATGTTAACCATAGAACATTTTTAATGCTGTCAATTTAGTCCATGCCGTCGTAATATACGGGTAAATAGTCGTGACTAATAAAGGTCGCGCTTAAATAAACATTGAGATAAATGATCGGACTAATCTGACAGGACTAAAATATCTTGCATCCCTTTCTTATATTTCTTATTACAAAGAGATATAGTGAGATCAAATTTGTTTAGTTGATTAAATTTGTTTAGTTCGTAAACAACAGAATTGGCACCATTATGAAAGTTGTTTAAATTTTCATTACCTTTTTTTTATTCGTTTAAAATATAATGTAATGCCTTATCAGTCTAAATCATCCTTGATATTGGAGATTATACAAATTTTATTGATAATAAAATTAATATCTATTCTGAATAGATTATCCTTTAAAACATTTTATAACATGACAATATTGAACAGCGGTTATAAAAGTAAAACTGAGAACTCTTGAGGGACAAAAATAGCCTCGAGAATAAAAGAAAAGGGGTCGAGTCGATGTCTGAAGTATAAAGGAAAAATGTAAGTTTAACAATACAATATTTTTCTTTTGTTGCCTGTAAGGAAAATAATAAAGGGTGAGGAATTTTCTTGTTACATGTTCCCATTGGTTAATTGGCGTGGAAAATGTAATGACTTGAGAATTATTGGTAGAAATCGCATACCAATCACATAGGCTTTTTCTTATAGCCCTTTCTTTCCTTAGGGGCGAAGTAACTATTAATTAATCTGTCACAAAAATTCCCCCATCTCTCTTTTCAACCCTGTTTTTTTCCCTAAGACCAATCAGGAATGTTTCCACATTGACTTTTAGGTAATCTACTGACATACACGTATTTAGAAAATCTTTACCCATTTTTTTTAAACTGTCCGCGCGGTTTCACCTGCATTCCTGGGTTTTAATGTAGCCTATAATTTAATAGGTATTTTTTGCAGAGCCATTATTCTTTTAAACCTAGGTTACTTAATTATATAATAAGCTATCTGCCAATGAAAGTCTCATCAAAATCGCTCTAGTCGCTTCGGAGATTATAATAATTAATCATTTTATTTTTTTGGTAAATATTTAGTTTGTCACTTAGTTTACAGACAGACACTTCAATTTTATTTATTTGTAAAGATGAAAGGTTCCACTTGTATCCTTTAATGTATTACCAAATAAACGCTACGCAATCGCCGAAATCACATTGGTCTGAAGCCTCTCTTTTTAGTTCACTTTGATGTCAAATGTCTCAATTGGAATGTATGCTAATAACAAGACGTTTCTTCGAAGGGACGAATTCCTGGGCCATAGTAGAAATGATCTTTTTAAAGAAGGGGCTTAACGAACCGACATCGCGATCATTCCGATTGAAATACAAGTTTCATTTTCATTGTTTGAGGATTAAGATTTGAAAGTAAAATCTGAAGGTGAACTTAGTATTTCGATTTAACCTAAGTAACTAAGTTTTATATTGTTAGTTACGATCTAAGTCTTAGGTAAGATTTTTAGTACAGTCAGCATCCGATATATCAAGATATAGCCATCAAAGATATATAAAAATATCTATCTTTTTCTAGCAAAACAGAACTTAGCATGGAATTTATATAAATGGCCGTAGTGCTCCATGACGTCACAGGGAATGTCGGATCTTTCTGCGTCTAATTGCTCTCTAATTAGTAGTTTAAATTGCTTATATCTTCCGTATTCCTTGACCGATTTTAATTTTAATTTCACTTTTTGACATCTTTTTTACATACATATTTTTTTGTTATCTAATGCGATAAAATACTTCATGCATATTCTCTATAGCCAAAAAAAATGAACACAGTGAAGTCAAGGAAATACATCCACTGGTCAAAAGTTAATTTATTGTAAGTAGTTGCTGCTCAGATAAAAAAATATAGGCAAATATTACTACGGGTACTTACAGTATGACACAACATAGATGAAGCATCAAAAAAATTCGTATAATCGATTATTTCCGAAAACAGTGCTCCTACAACATTACCCATGTTGTTGAATGGTGCGATAATGAATGATTTGTATTAGTTGTGTAAATCGGAAGTGAAGTGTAGATATACGATTTGCCGAGGCTACATCTAAGTTGTGTCATACTGTACATGTATATAGATTTAATCTATCAACTATTTCATCAAAGGAGTTTAACAGCTCACTACAAAATTCACAACAACATTTTCGCTATTCCTTCGTATATCAAACAATCGTTGTTTTGAGTTCGGCGCTGAGCTGTCCCGACTTAATATGGAATCTCTACCATGCATAGGAATGACATAATTTCGTTAACACAACTTCGTAGTTTGTGATAGTATCAACTATCAGGATTGAGTATTAGATTTAAGCATTGACTACATCTACATATATAAAAGAAAGTCGTGTTAGTTACACTATTTATAACTCAAGAACGACTGAACTGATTTGGCTGAAAATTGGTGGGGAGGTAGCTTAGAACCAGGAAAATGACTTAGGTAGGGGTAGGCAGTTAGGTAGGGGTAGGTAGGAGTAGGTAGGGCTAGGTAGTTAGGTAGGGGTAGGTAGGTAGGTCCCAGTTTTATTTTTGTTATCAGGGCAGGACAACGTCTGCTGGGTCAGCTAGTCACTTAATAATGTAGTCGATAGTCCTGATTCAACAAATTTAATCAAAAAGAAAGGGATAAAAGTAAATTTAGTCCAGTTGAAATAGGCTGATTGCTTTTTTCAACGTGAATTTAAGCGCGATCTTTATTGGTCATGTCACAACTATTTCCTCATAAATTATAGACATAGACTAATTTGAGCTTTAAACATCTCCTATCCTTTCCCAATAACGTTTGTAAGAAAGAGAGGTACATAAGGTGTCTGATAATTATTAGTTCTTAAATAGAATTAATGAACAAAGTGGACGGATGATTTTGTGAGGGTCGCGGGAAACTACTGGATACGGATAGTCTAAGACCAGCCATGGTAGAGATCCTTGGCCTTTGTCCAGCAGTGGACGTCATTCGACATGATGATGATGAAACAATACAATCAGCACCAATGTTAATTAATTGATAACCGTCGCTCTCGGCGACAACTAATTTAGGGCTTACGAGACATTAATTTTTGGAAGCAAATACTAAAGTATTTTGAAAGATATACCTGAGTTGCGATATTTTTAAATTAAAAACTATTTAATAGGTAATACAGAAATAGATGTAGATAAAATTATAAATAAAATAAATGATAAGAAACCCGGTGAGCTTCTCGGTAATGCAATTTTTGTTCAGACAACGGTTGGATAACAGGATATATAGAGGAACAGGATACAGTAGGTGTCTCATAAAAATAAACTTATATAAATAAACAATTCTATTATCTAATTAACAATAACAGGTATTTATATAACATAAGTTCTAAACAATAATAAGTCCTCTTAAGAAATAACAGTGTTGAAAAAAACTTAAGACAATGGGAAAGTTAGGTAATTTTATTTTTTCGTAATAAACAGTGGTTTTTAGTTGTGTAAATTGAATTTGATTTCGATAATAGTATTTATCTACTCTCATATCGTAATGTGCTAATTATGAAATCAAAAACAGTATTTTAATGACCCACTTTAGGCACACCCGTGTATGATGATTCATTATAGTACAGTTTTGTTCCCAAGATAATGCTATAAAATAACTTTTTTTCTGTTAAAGTACACTTCGGACGTATCAATAGTATAATCAATCAGTATCAATTCAATTTTAGATGCAAATTTAATTTGTCTCTGTGGTTACATGTAATAGTAACGAATTTTTGACTTGATCTTTAGAGGTAAGATTTTTTTTGGCAACACGAATTTGATTACGTATATGATTTTGCCTACATATATCATTTTGACCAAAAATGTCACACAAAAATAGCATTTTTTTTTTGTAAAGTTGGTAGCTAAATATATAGATTTTTTATCTTTCAATTACATTATTAGATGAGTTTAGATAAAGTACTGTATGATACTGCACATAATTAGGTACTTATTAAAAAAAAACTCGTGTGATACTATTAAGAACCTCGCCTACGGCTCGATACTTAAACTCACACTCGTATTTAATAATCCCTATTATGCAACAGTATAATAAACTACTATTATATTTCAAATTAAATAGAAAGTTATGAGAATCACTGGCTGTCAATGTGAATCAAGCGGTATAATAAAGAGTACTACACATTAACGTGTGAAATAATAAAAGATTATATAAAAGAGCCTAATTATATGTGACAACTGATGTTATAGAAGAAAAAATAACTAGGTTTTATACATGTAGAGACTGCGAAAATATCAGTTATGGTTACTCTAATCAATTATCTGACTTTTGTATCTCCTTTGCCCCATTTCCACTAAACATAGATACTAGGTTACCAGGACACCGGGAAACTGTCAATACAGTTGAGTTGACACGTCACAACGGCGACGTATCCGTCGAATGTCCACAGTGAGGCTCTTACTAATTGAAAACTAGCCGCATGAAGTAAGTCCAGGCCGCAAATTTCATTGTTTTGGTCCGAATTCTTCTCTTATGACGTTCTGTTATACGGGTAGGATAAAAAGTAAAAATAAATCTTACTAATAATTATAAATGCAAAAGTGTGTGAGTATGTATGTATGTTTGTTGCTCTTTCACGTAAAAACTACTCAACGGACAGCCCCTTGCCGTCACCACGCTTGATACCAACTGGTTCTTAATATTGGTCCGGATCTCCGATGCGATGGAATATTTTGCTAATATGATTGAGATAAACAGTAGCCTATATGTTATTCCAGGGTATGATCTATCTATGTGCCAAGTTTCATACAAATTCGTTCAGTATTTTTTATGTGAAAGAGTAACATACATCCTCACAAACTTTCACATTTATAATAATTACAGTAGAATATTGGTAACGGCTAAGTACGTCTGTTTGAGAATCTATAATAATGTTTCATATCACATTTTCCAGAAATACCTAACACGAGTCAAAGTTCAAAGGTTGGCTAAAGGTCAAAGTTACATAATCGTGAATCTTAATACTATGTATATAAAGTCTAGTAAATTATGTATTTCAAATTATGTTTGGACAGATGTTGTAATCTAATAGAAATATAAATTATTCAAGCACTAGGCAAAGGCATTTCATTTTTTGAAACGTTTATAGTTCTGAGAGTGACAACACTAGAGGAACTTTTTGACCTAGCAACACCATTCTTCTATCGCAACTCTCTGATGTGGATCTCATCCTCATATCCTCCAGCCGCCTCGTTCGTCCACGCAACGTTTTCATCGGACGTTCTTACTGCGCACCATTAGGATGTGGAATGAACTCCCCATCACGGTTTTCCCTCAGGCTACATGGGCTGTTTCAAAAGGGAAATGAAAAAAGGTCTTCAAAATATCGGCAATCCCCCTGGAATTGCAAATGGAGACCACGCACAGGCAAGCAAAGTGTGAGAGAGACATCCTTACGCTTAGATGGACCGATGATCCGTGAAACCTATGGTGGGTGGCGGGTGGATACGGAACGCAGAGAACCGGAAGACTGGCAACTGTTAGGAAAACCAATGTCCAGCAATGGACGTCTAAAAGGTGATGATGATGATAATGATGATAGTTGCGTTAGTAAGCTCGTTTATATAGGGTTTATATTATAATGTTACAAATAATAACATTATAATCTGGCCGCTGGTCGTGGGTTCGATTCCCATCCAAGACAAACATTTGTGTGCATGAATATGTCTGTTTGTCCTGTGTCTAGGTGTAATTATCTATATAAGTAGGTATGTATTTACAAAAAAAAAAATAGTATATGTAGTATATCAGTTATCTGGTTTCCATAGTACAAGCTCTGCTTAGTTTGGGATCAGGCAACCGTGTGTGAAAAAATGTCTCAGGATATTTAATCTAAATATAAAGCGAAACCACGTGGTGTAAGTATAATATTATTACGAGACCAAATTAGATTTTTGTTTAACGTAATTAAGATATAAATCAAGGAGATCTAGAAGAAGTATTAGTTTTAAAAGATATACTTACATCTTTTACGTCTTAAGTTTCCTTTCCTTAGATCTTGTTGGAATAAATATTAAAAATAATCTTGTTGGAATTGGCTTAGTTTTTTTAATAAGTAAATTAAGGTTGGTAGGTTTATTTGCCTACTGGTAAAAATAAAATATTAGGTATGTTTATATATTTTACTACTTATAGGCCTGTGTTTGACCACAATCTCTCCGTGGTCAGTGATGATGGCCGATGGTGGTAAGCACACAAATCCAAGGAGTGAAATAATAAAACTAAGATAGTTTTCGTCTGTGATACTAGTTTTACTCGAGTAATATTATACCCATAATTTTAATGCCTTTAAATTATAATATCTGTAAAAATAAAAGATTCTTTCTCATAAATTTAAAGCTCAGACTATTTTTCGTAAACATTCTTCAATAGGCTAATAAATTATTAAAAACGGTTATTTAATTTCGTGATTTAGTCGATTGCCCAATTATCTCATTTCTACATTTCCTTCGTTCGATAAAACAATGAATCCATCAACATTGTTAATTCGTCCGACAAATTCAAATTCAAAAATATACTGGGTAAACGATCTGACATGAAAGAATCCCCGCCTTACATTACCAAACTTGCCTTAAATGCTAATAAAAGAGATCGTGGCCGCCCCCGGGAACATTCGAGAATGAATATTTCATGATGGGTCTATTGGTAACCAGATATCAGAGCTCCCCACCGACTCGCTGTCCTTCCAAAATGTACTGCATAAATAGGAACTGCATACTTAGTTGAAGGTCGTAATAATCTGGTTGTGTTCTGTAGAGCAGTGACGCAGATGCTATGCGTTTACTTTCTCATTAATTTTTCATCTTTGCGTTCGGTTCTCTTTGCTAGCTAGAGTTTGGGAGTGTGGTCAGTGTTGCGCATTTTTTGCTCCTTTAACTTTTTATTTCGTGTAGTATCTTGATATCATAATACAAAAATTGAGTACTATTTATCCAAATTCAAAATCTCTATTTATAGTCTATAATTTGTCCACATTTAATCTTAGCTTTCCAATAAAAGTCGTGTCCGTCGAATAATGGCAAAGGGATAAATTAGATTAAAAACAAACAATACATTTAGGTAAGTATAATTATTGTACTGAAATAACATTAAAATTTGAAAACAAAGTATACAGAAACGGCATTAACTACAAAGGACTAAAAATATTCAATTATAATTGCCTTACAACGCAATTTCCTGTTCATTAATATAAAACTCCCTAAAGATAAAATTGTATGCAAAAACTCTGCTCAAAACTAAAAGGTATTTCAAACACAAATTAAATAATACACAAATAAATCGGTAACACACAAAGCCATTAAAGACATGACAAAAATGTTGACAAGAGTAGCATCTCTTATGAATCTACCGCAGTGAGTGTTCTATACATTCGTTAAAAATAACACAATTTTCGATGAAATTCATATTCCGTCAGAAATTACCATCTATGGACTACGAATGGAATGGAAATTAGATGGGTATTCAGATAGGTATGTAGGTACCTAACAATAATTATGCGGTGTAATTTAATATTAAACCATATTTTATGCTGGCTTCGGTCGACTGCGATAATGATTTCATTCAACTCTAAAATGGAATCGCCGACTATTTTGCATAGTTGGACTGACCTGTCAAGCCCGTTTTATATTTACGAGTAGTAAAGTTATAATTAAATATTAAATTCCTAAACAAATATTGTTTATATTAAGGCTTCTGAGAGCCAACTCTGAATTATTAACCAATGGAATTGCAGCAAACTGATGAGACGTAAATTTTGTGCAATTCTATTGGTGAAAACGATGATCTAACTATCGCCTATCATTTTTCGGAATAAGCCCTCTGATGGCTATCGTTATTTTTGTTTGAGCGACCGAGAACGTGACTTTTCTCATGGGCGCGGCGACAGCCTTTATTAACGTCGTCTTTTGACGTAACGTATGGGATGATCGAAGCATGATCGTTATTTGTTTTACAAGTTGACCATTTCAGAAGAAATGTGCCAGGATATATAAAACACAAACACTGACAACTGAAACACAACTGAGATACAGATTATGTATTATTCACTCATGTGAACCGATTACGCTACCGTCCTCGACGGCGAGGACCGCCGCGACGTCCCAGTCAGTCTCGTCCCGTTCAAGCGGCCCGAGCTGCCATTAGTAATCCGACCGCCCCCAATTAGTCGTAACTCGTACAAAGTCCTCCCCTTCCCCCGGTAACGCCCTGAGCCGAGGTTCGTACCCCACTCGGGGGTGCCCTCAGGCGTGGTTACCTAAATGTTACCCGGCTGAGAGCTCTCTGCGCTCGCCGATTGTCCGGTAAGGTTGGAGCAGCCATCAGAGGCTACCAACTTTAGTCCTTTCAAAAAAAAAAAAAAAAAAAAAAAAAAAAAAAAAAAAAAAAAAAAAAAAAAATCACTCATGTGACTTAGATGTAGTATTGGCAAATCATATATCTACACTTCACTTTCGAATTACACAACTAATAATAATCATTCATTTAACGTTCAACAAGATGATTTTCGCCTAAAGTACTAATAAACATGGGTAATGTTGTAGACGCACTCTTTTCGGGAAAAATCGATTTCACGAATTTTGCCGATGCTTCATCTAAGTTGTGTCATACTGTACCTAATATGCCCATACAGCTGCGTACCGCAAATACCACAGGTCAAATCAAGTCAAACAAAATATTAATTAAAATGGGTTAATCAAATATTTATACACTAAATGTAAATATGCAATCACATTTTTGTTCTCTATCATTAGTACCGTAAAATGGGGTCAATAGAAATCGCGGGGTGTATAGAAACAAATCTGAGAATTTGATTTTGGTCGTTCTAGTTGCTCTATAGTTTGTTAAAGTATCTTTATTTCTACTATTAATAACACTGCAACATTTTTCCTTTATTCTGGCAAACCTAAAATTTACGTCAAGTCTAATGACATAAAGAAAAAAGCCGTTGAAGTGAACGTCTGCGTACAAGTGTTTATGGACAGTCTAAAACTTTTTAAAAAACATAATATTCTTCACTGTTATCTCTTTGTAAATTTGCATACTTGGATAGTTAAGTTTCTCATCTATTAGGAATAAAAAGGTTAATATCAATATTTCATCATTTTGTTCTTATTTTTTAGTAAAATCGAGACTTAGTATTTTTTTACTGAATTCGAGGTGAATAGAACCGAGTCGGGGGTGATTAGAAACGCCTTTAGGGTCAATAGACACGACGAAAGGGGTCAATAGATATGAGTGAGGGGTTAATAGCAACGAGAAAGAGGTTTATAGAAACATGATTTTCAGGGTTGTCAATCGAGTATTTTTTCATCATGACAGTTTTCATTTAAAAATTTTAGTTAAAATGTTTTTCTGTGACAATTTGAAATTTAGATTTTTTATCTTCAACGGCTTTAATCAATTTAATATAACATTTTCTGGATTTCTGAGATGAATATTTCAGACCGTTTAAGGATATATTTGCGATAAGCCTCATTCCAAAATTGCCCTAATTGTGGGTTCATTTGCAGAAAGACTTATTCTTAAAAATACATATTTTCGATATGCCCAATTTTTTTTAAATGTTCGTTAATACATTTAAATATCAGGTATTCTAAATTCTACTTTATTTTTACTTGGTTAATTTCAACTCGTACGCGTAAGTGATTTTAGCGACGATTAGTATTTTGTGTTCGAATTATAATTAATTATACCTATATGATTATAATTACAAAAATTTAACTCTTCAATTATTGTTGATAGTTGTTTACTGAAAAACAAATAGGTATAATAAAAGTTGATTTTGACAACCCTTACGTTTTTTCTCTATTCACCCCTCTGTCGTATCTTTTGACCCCCTATTCAAGGTAAATAGAAACCGCCTACTTTTTCCTTTTTAACAAATAATTCTCATATTTATGCATAATTAAAGAATTACCATTTGGTAAATTAAAACGAGACTCGCAATTCGACGATTCTTTAATAACAGCTTTCATACAAAATATGTAAGAAAATCAGTGTAGAAGTTGAAAGTTGTGTCTATTCACCCCATTTTACGTAAAATGGGGTCAATAGAAATCGCGGGGTGTATAGAAACAAATCTGAGAATTTGATTTTGGTCGTTCTAGTTGCTCTATAGTTTGTTAAAGTATCTTTATTTCTACTATTAATAACACTGCAACATTTTTCCTTTATTCTGGCAAACCTAAAATTTACGTCAAGTCTAATGACATAAAGAAAAAAGCCGTTGAAGTGAACGTCTGCGTACAAGTGTTTATGGACAGTCTAAAACTTTTTAAAAAACATAATATTCTTCACTGTTATCTCTTTGTAAATTTGCATACTTGGATAGTTAAGTTTCTCATCTATTAGGAATAAAAAGGTTAATATCAATATTTCATCATTTTGTTCTTATTTTTTAGTAAAATCGAGACTTAGTATTTTTTTACTGAATTCGAGGTGAATAGAACCGAGTCGGGGGTGATTAGAAACGCCTTTAGGGTCAATAGACACGACGAAAGGGGTCAATAGATATGAGTGAGGGGTTAATAGCAACGAGAAAGAGGTTTATAGAAACATGATTTTCAGGGTTGTCAATCGAGTATTTTTTCATCATGACAGTTTTCATTTAAAAATTTTAGTTAAAATGTTTTTCTGTGACAATTTGAAATTTAGATTTTTTATCTTCAACGGCTTTAATCAATTTAATATAACATTTTCTGGATTTCTGAGATGAATATTTCAGACCGTTTAAGGATATATTTGCGATAAGCCTCATTCCAAAATTGCCCTAATTGTGGGTTCATTTGCAGAAAGACTTATTCTTAAAAATACATATTTTCGATATGCCCAATTTTTTTTAAATGTTCGTTAATACATTTAAATATCAGGTATTCTAAATTCTACTTTATTTTTACTTGGTTAATTTCAACTCGTACGCGTAAGTGATTTTAGCGACGATTAGTATTTTGTGTTCGAATTATAATTAATTATACCTATATGATTATAATTACAAAAATTTAACTCTTCAATTATTGTTGATAGTTGTTTACTGAAAAACAAATAGGTATAATAAAAGTTGATTTTGACAACCCTTACGTTTTTTCTCTATTCACCCCTCTGTCGTATCTTTTGACCCCCTATTCAAGGTAAATAGAAACCGCCTACTTTTTCCTTTTTAACAAATAATTCTCATATTTATGCATAATTAAAGAATTACCATTTGGTAAATTAAAACGAGACTCGCAATTCGACGATTCTTTAATAACAGCTTTCATACAAAATATGTAAGAAAATCAGTGTAGAAGTTGAAAGTTGTGTCTATTCACCCCATTTTACGGTATACAAAGTAGACGGCGCGTTTATAGAATAAATTAATGCTAGTTGAACTATTTATTTTAACTAGGATGTAGATATTACCAATGTATTTATAAAAATAATTACTGTATATTTTTAGTATTTTAGTTTTTAAAATCAAATATAACATGACTTGATAAACATGGTATTGAAAATTAAATAGGTAATATTAACGCTTTATGAAAAAATTTGATATCCAGTTTGAAAGCTAAACCAAAAGCAAAATAATGTTTCATAGAAATTAAATTATTTTCAAATCAAACTAAAAGGCTTCAGAACTCTTTTTGAGTTTCAATTAAAGCGTATAAATTAATTATTCCAAGTCCTAAACTGATGACTTTGAGTAATGAATGAAAACAATCCTATTAACGACATTTTCAAAATGAATTGCTTATCATTTAAGGCAGTGCATTTTGGTATCGTTGAAAAGACGTCATTTGATAGTTACACATACTTTTTTTTTAAGTATTAATAATTGTTTCTCGCACTTTCACCTGCGTTCCAATTTACTGAAATATTTTTCAGAATCGGTCCATTTCTATGAAAATTACCACCCACATCCTAATTAACAAACTTTACCTGCTTATAATTTTATATATTTACAATTGGTCTAGATACTTCGTCTGTATCAATATGTACTTTGCTAACAAAGTTTATTATTGCTTAAGTTTGTATAATGCATTGTTATTTATTATTTTCTGATCATGGCTATTTGGAGAGAATTTCAAATCGTAGGTTTTTTTTTCTTGAAGCAAGAAGCAAGATTTAAGCCATTTAAATTAAAAATAATGACGTAGATTATATAGTATTTGAAATTGATTTAAATTATATTTCGTAAGTTTTTTGTTACATATAAAGATACTAGATTCCGCCCCGTGGTTTCACCCGCGTTCCCGAAGGATCTTATATTTTCCCGGGAGAAAAAGTATCTTTTGTGTTAATCTAGGTTATAGACTATCTGTGTTCCAAATTTAATCCAAATCCATTCAGTAGTTTTTGCGTGAAAGAGTAACAAACACCCATCTATCCATACTCACAAACTTTCACATTTATGATATTAGTAGGATTTAGAATATACCGGATCTAACAACCAAAAAGGCTTATAAAATACAATAGCCTAATTCTTTTATGCTCAAAATTGCCAATAACATGTAATATTCTTCGCTGCGGTATTATAAAATCTCTTTGGTCCATCGGACCAATACCTTTATTGATCGGGGCCTGTTCCCAGCAGTCATTATTGAGTATTATTTATTAGCGAGGTTTACGCTGGGGGAGGATGTCGTTGGCCTAAATGGAATATCGGATGGCTTTGCCAGCTAGCAAACACGGCATGTTTCGTAGACGCTAAGTGCTTGTCTTCAGACGGATTTGGGATATATAACGGTAGGGTTAGTCGCAAATTGGACGGTAACCATTATATATCCGTATTTGGTCGAGTCAGCGTTCTTAGTTAATTTATTGTTATATACCTGGTCATGTGTTGACAGTAAACAGAAGGGGAAATTATGCGGTGTTGGTGTTGAGTTATTAGTCTGCAGGCTGTTTTGGGTTTTTTATTATTAATGTAGGAATTCTGACACGTAGGCAGACGTACCTACACTTAATGACTTATAACAAAAAGAGAACTGCCTTCAAATGCCGTATTTTGCCATTTCTATCAATAGATCCTGAGACTTTGTGACAATGGAATCATCTCAGGAGTATGCTCTTTAGAATAAAAAAATAATTACTTATGGCGGTTCACATAATGGCGGAATAATCACGTAACAAACATATATATATATATATACAAAAAAACACACAGTCGAATTGAGAAACTCCTCTTTTTTTGAAGTCGGTTAAAAATTACTTCTATCTCAAGGATACTTTAACAATAACAGGACATTAATGTGTAAAAATAAATGTTTGTATTAATATACATTCATTTATTTTGGCTAATTTATTAAGGCTTATTCTGAATCTAACTGTCTTTACTTAATTTCCATTCAAAATTAGTGCCTAACAAGAATACACAACCGAGAGGATTACTACATAGGTACATAGGTATACTAAGTATTCAAGTTGAAATACAAGACGGCTCTTTGAATTGCCACCCAAAAGAGGTTCCGAGAAATAGGCCATTTCATTTATGAGAATTACACCGACTAACTTTATTCATAATATTAGTTTTTCCAGCTACTTCATCCAAGATACCGTTAAAAAAATAACAGGCAATTCAACACTGGCCGTAAAAAATGACAAATGTCTGCGACAAAAAAAAAAGCTGAGTAGAGCAAAAAAGCCGTATATAATTCTCTCCCAGAAAATTGTTTTCAATGCAACAAGCAATGTTAGAAATAATATTTTCCATTTGTATTCTATTATTCCTACCTGACACCTATAAGTATTCGATACTCACCTTTATGTACCAGTAAATAAGGATTATGCAAAACGGTTTGCAAGCCCCCAGGTGTAGCTTCCGGGTAAAAATTGAAGTGTAATAATTTCGTGTAGTGTTTTTGAATACGGAAATCTTTTATTCTTTTAAAGTGGAAGGTTGGGACTAGTGTGTTTTAATCGTTCAATTTATTCAACCTTTTGTTATGTAATTATTTTCCATGTTTCTTGGTTTCAGCTTTTCTATCCTATTGGATGAGTTAATGTTTTAATTTAAAACATAACCGCGACAAACGGTCTGAGGGCCTACTCCGAAAAACGATATACGATAGTTCGATCATCGTTGTCAAATTATTAACCAATAGAATTGCAGCAAACTGACGAGACTTAAATATTGTACTATTCTATTGGTTAATAATTTGACAACGATGATCGGACTATCGTGTATCGTTTTTCGGAGTAGGCCCTCTGATTTTTGAATTATTATTTGACAATGCCTTACCTGAAGACATCATCGTCATCAGCTAACCTGTCTTCAACCATGACGTTAAAACTAAACTAAGAATACTAAACGGCTGAAGTTAAGGTCCCTTTCAGATTTGATATATTGAGCTACAACCTTTAGAGTGAGTGAGTTGCAAAGCTTAATTAATAAACAAAAGTTAAAATTGAAATAACAAATATTAACTTTAATTAAAATTGTGTTATTGAATACCAAGATACCATATTTCAAAACATC
The DNA here is from genome assembly GCA_963555595.1 of Tethea ocularis. Lineage (NCBI taxonomy): Eukaryota > Metazoa > Arthropoda > Insecta > Lepidoptera > Drepanidae > Tethea > Tethea ocularis. Next base: position 2,067,323 of record OY741972.1, on the reverse strand, counting down.
GTAATAAACAATGAGACATGCTTGTTTTCAATTGAATTAAACTATATCGTAATATTAGACTTTACAGAATTAATTATAAAGCAATGGCTTCACTTATAAATTAATACTTGTAAGTTCTAACTTCTAACGAAAGGTAAAGGTCACACAATAGTAAATATAATATTATGTTTATATAAATGTTTGTAAAATACAAAATAATTTCAATTGCTTGAATTACATATAAAAATATTAATAATTTTATGTTCATACAACATTAAATTAGGGATTTAAATTTACAGTAGCACAGCAGTTTTAATAAAAATAAAACATCGTAGGGAAACCGTAGTACCATATACACTACTTAGCACTGCGTAGTACCCGCCTACCTGGTTTAATCCCTCAAGTTGAAAATTTATGGCAAATCCAGATCATTCCGACAGCTGAATTTGAAAGCTAGTTCCCTTTTACTCTTAGTGTTTTCCTTAATCAGTTACATAATCCATTGGTGAAATAAGCTTATGCACACAATAAAAATAAAGACGTATAAATTATTTATTATATATTTAAATAACTAAATTACTTCATTATTATAATAATACTTATAATAAACATTAGTTTTATAACAGTGCATTAACTATTACACACATAATTTTATTTAATATCTTTTAACAAATACCTAGTGCCTTTGGTAGAGAGCACAATACATAATCTAATAAATTATTTACAAGCAATTTCAAAAGAAAAACAAACAACGAAATATAAACTCGTGAAAGCTGAAAGTACCAATTATTATTGGCAAATATCTTTTAAATATGCCTAACATGACAAAAGTTTTTGAATTCGATGAAACGGTGAATGGCCTTATTCTGAATATTGAGTCGTTAAAAAAGTATCTACATTTATTTTTATTTTTTTTTATTTCGGCGGTTAAAATTAACTATAACCGTAACCTAACTATAACCTTACTATGACTGCGCTTTATGCAACCGACCCAAAGTTCTTTAAAAAAACACTGCCCATTTAACATTTAATTTATTTTGATTTTTAATGTAAAATTGGCTCCCGATTGTTATCAAATTACGAGTAATGTTCAAATGAAATGAAATGAAATGAAATGAAATGAAATGAAATAGTTTATTTGCAGGGAAGTACATTTTAAAAATTTTTTTAGAAAATTATTTTAAATGTAGATCCCGCCTTATTTTGACAGGCATGCAAATGTATAAAATATTTAATCAATATTCATATAATTAAGTAGCAATCAAAATTTACAAAATAATAATATAAAAATAATTAATTTAAACATACATAATCACAATAAAAACAATAATACAATCTCAAATTAATGTTAAATCATCAAACATCAGAATTCAAAAATCAAACTCAAATCAATGTTAATTCATAATTTCATAAAATATACTAACGATTACATCTTTTCAAGATGATAATATTAAAATAATAAATTTAAACTTACACAATCACAATAAATAATAATAATATTAAAATTAAAATAATAAAAAACATAATTCAATTACACTATGTCAATCCATAATAAATTAATTATTTAGAGTTCATAAATTCATTTAATGTATAAAAGCGTCGTTCAATTAGCCATTTACGTAGCTTTATTGTAAATTGTTTGGAAGGTAGTTCTCGTATTGCCTTTGGAATTTTATTATAAACATTGACTGACATAATCAAACAGTTTCTGTAGTGTAAGGCACTTTTACATTTGGGCATTCTTAATTTGGTTGGATCTCTCCTTTTAAATAAACTATTTTCACCGAATGTTTGAAATATATGCGACTGCTTTCTTACAAAAAGTCCAATCTCTAGTATGTATAAAGAAGTCAGGGTTAACAACTTCATTTTTTTAAAAAGAGGTCTACACGTTTCTAGTGGTCCTGTACCACAGATAGCTCTAACACATTTCTTTTGAGCTACAAAGGCTTTATTAATGTGTGTTGAATTGCCCCAGAGTAGCAAGCCATATCTTAAGACTGAACTCACGTAGCCATGGTAAGCAGTAAGAGCGGCAGTTATACTCGCTGTTCTACGTAACCGTTTAATAGCATATACAAATTTGTTTATTTTTGTGCATACATGGCTGACATGAGATTTCCAGTTACAAAATTTATCTATTGTTAACCCTAGAAATTTTTCTTCATCTGTCTTTTGAATACACTTTCCTCTGTATTGTATATTGAGATCTTTTGTGTGTGTTTTATAATTGGAAAACTGAATATATTTTGTTTTAGATAAATTAATACAAAGATTATTTAATTCTAGCCAATCTATTATATTACCTAATGTCGCGTTGACTTCAGATTCATGATCCCTATTATCATTTTTATCGGGAACAATGACAGACACATCATCCGCAAACAAGACACACTGATGATTTGTAATGTTTGGAAGATCATTTATGTATAGAAGAAAGAGTAGTGGTCCTAACACACTTCCTTGAGGAACTCCTGATTTATTTAGTTTGTAGGAAGATCTGTACGATGTTAATATTAGATTTGAATCCAGGCGGTTAACTTCTACCGTTTGAGTTCGGCTTTGAAGATAATCTTTTATCCAACTGAGTGCTGTTCCTCTAATGCCATATCGTTCACACTTATCTAAGAGAATCCGGTGATCTACAAAATCGAAAGCTTTAGACATATCCAGCAGAATACCTGTAACAGGAGTTTTTTCATCAATTTGCTCAGTAACTGATCGAATAAATGAAAAGGAAGCCATTGTGGTTGATTTATTCTTTTGAAATCCATGTTGTTCCTTTTTTAGGACATCAAATTTTGTCAAAAAACTAGTCAAACGATAGTGCATTATTTTTTCAAATATTTTAGAGAATATTGGAATTAATGTTATCGGCCTATAATTGTTTAGTTCTTGTTTATTATCTTTTTTGTATAAAGGTTTTACAATAGAAACTTTAAGCCTCTCCGGAAACTTTCCCTGAATAAATGACAGATTAATTAAATAACATAAGACTGAAGCAATTAATTCTGGACAGGATTTAATTATAGAGGTCGATATCATATCATACCCTACAGACTTGGTATTATTAAGAGATTTAATTGTTCTTAGAATTTCTGTTTCTGTACAGGGTGTTAAAAATATAGTTGATATAACGTTATGAATAGTATTACAAACTGGTCTACTATTTGCAGTTTTATTAGAAATTGAAATGAAATAATCATTGAATGCATTTGCTATATCCGTTGGGTCATTTAAAACACTACCATTTGCATTGATGACGCCTATTTCATGACAATGTTTCACGCAATCAACTTTCTCGTTAATTACATCCCATGAGGCTTTGCATTTATTTTTAGAGTTTTTTATATGTGAATTATTAATGTTTCGTTTTGAGTAATTAATGCAACTTTTTAATATTTTGTCGTATCGTTTAAAGTGTTGTAGGTTTTTATTTGATTTATTATTATGACAATGGTATTTCAATTTTCTCTTGATCCTAGATGATTTTCGTATACCCTTTGTTATCCACTTTGGAACAGAAATATTTGTGCATATTTTTATTCTTTTTGTAGGGAAACAGAGTCCGTGAAACATCAAGAACGTATCATGAAACTTATTAAAAGCTGTATTCAAATCTGTTTCACTATAAACTTCAGACCATGACAAACTTGACATACATTCCTTGAATTTGGAGATGTTATCCTTACTGTAATCCATTTTCATAACATACCAATGAGTCATCCTACTTATAGGCTTAGTAGTCGGAAAACTAAGGGTTTGACATGTGTTATGATCAGATAAAAATAGCTGATGAACATTAGCTGTGGCATTCTTAATATTACTAATAATATGATCAATGCACGCTTTATTCCTTGTCGGTTGCTTAATGTGTAATATTAAATTAAAATTCAGAAGGAGAGCCATCAAGTCTCTCGATACACTGCTATCCTTCAAGCTATCGATATTTATATCTCCCGCTATTATAATTTTTTTATTCCTATGTCTTGTTATATTATGTAGCAGTAACTCTAACTTTAAAAGGAATGCAGTTGCGTCATGGCTTGGTATTCTATATAAACAAATTATAATGCAATTTAAGGATAAAATTTCTATACCACAACACTCAAATATCTTTTCCACGGACAATTCTTTACATATAGAAATTATTTTAAAGTCGAAATGATTTCGCACCATAATGCAAACACCTCCACGCTTTTGGCCTCTTCGTAGGAAACAAGAAGCTAATTTAAAGTCTTTGAGACAAATATTTGATTGATCACCCTGTTTAACAAATGTTTCAGTGAGGCAAATAGTGTGTATCGGTGAATCTTCCGATAACTCACAAACACATAATTCCAAATTATTTAATTTATTCAATAGGCCGGCAATGTTTTGGTGCAGTAATGTAATATTTTTGTTGACACTTAACACATTACTTTCGAAATAACTGAACATTTTTATTCAAAACAAAATCATTGTTTTGTTTATTTATTTTAGAAAAAAAGAATGGTATAGTTCCCTTTTTGGGGGCAACATCAGAGATATAAGAAGCCTTTTTGATTGTATTACAAAGCGGTATCTTTACATTAACTGATGGAAAATAATATGGTATAGTACCTTTCTTGGGTTTATTTGTGTGATTGTACAATTTTATTTGTCGTGTAGATTTGTTAAATGGTAGAAATTTGTTCTCGTAGTCCTTACTATCGATGATAAGATTTAATTTATAGCAAATTTTATCTAAATAGTTAAGTTTAATTTCAGGTAGATTTTTGTCATGCAAGAAAGTACAATTTGGTAAGTATCTACAGATATGCAATAGTAAATTATTAAGCTTCTCGACATGAAGATGTTGATTATTTAAAACACTTAAAATTATTACATTAATTTGATTAAGTTTCTTTAACGCTGATATCAGTTCAATTGTTAATTTCGTTGGATCACTATCCTCCTCGCCCACAGAGATAATCATATAATTATTTGAAGAGTCTTCGACGTTATAACATGATTTTAAGATCTCTTCAGACTTTGCATACGGCTTTGTGATGGAAGTTATTAGATATTTCCCACAATGTTTGTTATCTTGTCTTGAGCTGGCTAAGTTTGAGGCAAGATTGATACATTTCTTTCCTCCAAATACATATATTTTTCTTGGTTCCTCTCTATTTATAGATCCATTTAATTTCGATGCTTTTGGGATATTTTGATCTTTCGTAATGAAGTTAGTTTTGAATTCATTTTCCTTTGTACTTATTGTTGATTTAGGTAATATCTGTACAGTGGCGCCATCTGTTGGTAATATTTGTTCATCGTTGGTGTTAATTTTTGATAGTAAATTTGTTTTAACCAGTTTGGAATGATTCAATGCTTCTAGATATTTTAATTTTTGGTTCGTATTCTTTGGTGTTAATGTTGTTTTTTTTGATGATTGTGGAGATGAGCATATTTTTTTTAGTTGTGTTATTGTGTTTTGTTGGTCTATTATTTGTTTGCGCAGGCAGCTATTTTCAAGAATTTGGTTTTCAATTTCTTTGTGTGCGCTCTCTAATTGGCTTTTCAATTGTATAATTTCGTTTTTTAGTTCGTCATCGCCGCTTGTTAATGTTGAGAGATCTGGCAAACTTTTAGCCAAATTGTCAGAGTATGTGGATATAAACGAATGATTCAATGATTCTATTGAAGTGTTCCGTTTGTGTTTTCGCATAGTAACATAATTGTTAGAATCCATAATGGCTTGCAAAAACTTTTCAAAGTTCTGAGTTAGGTAAAGGCGGGATTAGAACGTACGGCGTCCGGGCGTAAATCCACCGTTGAACCCACTAAGCTACGTTGTTAATTATGGTTTAGTGTGAATTTTTTTATTGGTATCTTTTAAAAACCAAAATAAAAGTTAATGAGGGTCAATATACAACAACAATAATAAAGAGCTGATTCACTATATACACTGAGTACCCACTTTTAGATTTTATATCACAGTTTTTATTGTTTTATCACTATATTAATTTATTATTTGCGGTGTATGTGATTCAATTTCTATTGTTATTAATTAAATTTGGTTTCCGTGCAGTTTGATCTGTTGTTTTGTGTTGAATTTGATGTTTAAAGTCACTTTGTGTTGTGCACTAATTATCACTGTGTGTTTTTAGTTTTTAAGTATTTCACAGTAAGTCTTGGTTTTTCCACTTGAATTATATTCACACTTATTTTGATGTTCTTATTCGTGAAAAGGTTAATATTTATATGTTAAGATATCACTTGTTTCCATAAAAAATAACAAAAACGTACGGAGCTATTACGAGTCATTCGCGGAACAGTATCTGTCTGCTTGTTTGGGTAAGTTTTAATTAAATATCAAGTCAATTAAAATGTATTTATTTCTTGCAGCTAAAGTTAAAATATAATAATTATAAAATTAATAACTAATAAGGTTAAACGATACCCATCCCAAATAATGATTTGTAAAAATAAAAAAAATATGGATATTGATCTATCTAACTTAATTCAGAATAATGACATTGTTGTAATAAAGTCGATTAGGGCAATTCCCAGTTGACTTCGTCATCGTATCTCTCGGTTTCCTTGAGGGACTCGAATATTTGTAACTTTGAGAGTAGACCTGAAAACAAATTGATTGATACAGTCACTTGACAGACTTAATATTATGTTCAATATTAATAGCTTTTGACAGATTTTAGAAAAATAAACGAACAAATATGTATCTTTTATTCCCTGAGCATAAAGTTATTTATAAGAGTCTTATAAGTTTTTAGCTATTTGATAAAGAACAAGTTTAGTTTGGTAAAGTCTTACTAATTTATTTAGCTTAAAAAATCTTATCAATTAAAAACCCTTCAATCATTATATACACATTAATCGTGGGTGAATGCCCAGGTTTTTTGGTGATATTCACTTGACAGCATTTCTTTCCACTCTGTTTACTATGAGTCACTAATGTGACCTATAGATTAATCAATTGTCAATACAAGCAACAAAAGATATCAAGCAGTTTTTGTTATAAATGTTTTTTAGTAGGCTTAATATTCTTTTTATCACATGTACGTTTGTACGAAAAATTTCTCTCGATAAAAGATAAAATAACTGGAAAAGCTTAAAAGTCTATTATGTTTTGAACGTAAGCGGAAACGCCAACGTATTTAGTTAAATATTTCTAGGAAACCAATGGGGAATTCATCTCCATTTTATTTCATAATATTTCTCAAAACTCAGGAACATTTTAATCTCGGGTACTTGTGGGAATAAATTATGTTTGAAATGCGACCGTTACCTTATTTGCTTGGCTTATTTTGACGTTAATAATCGACTTTTAAAAAAAGAGTAATACCTCCTTTATAAGACAATAAAAAAAAGATACATTATAGACATACCTAGTTTGTACATACGGCCACAGATCAAGCTACACATTTTTGTTGCAAAATAGCGCCTATTACAACCGCATAAGGTGCCGCAGTGTGTAGCTTGATCTGTGGCCGTGTGTAGAAATAGTAACCATATTGGCAATGGTGTAGGCTATAGAAAAACCGTGTATAGGGTTCTAAAGGAGAGTGTGATCTTATTTTTGCATGTTTCTATATCAGAGAATTCAGTAATATAGAAAGAATTAGGAGAGGCGATCATGAATTTCAAAGTGGAATATTTGACGGTTGATCTGGTGATGCTTTTAGTGTAATTCCATGTGGGAGACAGCCTGATTGAATCTGAATTTAAATGCCAAGTGCCAAGTAGTTAAACGTGTGATATAATATCCTAAGACACACCTTAGATGAAGATTGTTTTACTACCGTAAAGTAGATCGGCTGTGACGTAACTAAAACAAAACCAAAACCTAAATACACTAGTATGCGTGAAATGTACGCATTTGAGAGACAAATAGTGCTGCTATACACTGACTCGATTTTAATATCGATATAATTATGCTTATGACGCCCAAGAGAAATAGATTCATTAACTCTGTTCTAAGCCAGGAGCTATACGAGAATATCATATTGTACATACCTGTGATAAATCCTGATATTATTGACACAACCAGTGTCGCAGCTAAAGCTATGAACTGGTATAAGGCTTGTGTACCAGCAGATCTGTTATCCTGTGAAAAATTTTTGTTTCAATCACAGTGTCTTTAGGAATCTCCTCTAAAGTAGAATACACTGCTACTTATTGCTTTTGCTTTTTGCTTGCTTTGTAATTATGGATATTTATATTATAATTATGATACAATATGAAATGCCATAGACTAATAGAATTAATTATGCTCTTTAAATAGTATATTTTGTTAGTCTATTGGGCAAATATTAAATTGCCACTTTACATCGACTGACATTGACATACGTGTAATAGTTAACTATACTAATTTATATCTATATATATAACTGAATGTTGATTATAGAAAACTATCTACTCACCTTACTACTGTCCATAGCTTCAAACACATTTATCAAATCGAGTCCATAGACTTCAAATGTCGCCAGACTAGCGAACAATACTGAGAGCAAACCAGAGTATACTCCAGGCATTCCATGAAGATTGTGTACACCACATGTGTCTTGTAAACCCAGTTTGGTCAGACTTGGCTGTAACAAATACATTATAGCTTAGAATAAAACTCTGTACTGCTATACCTTTCAATTAAATCCTAGATACCCTACCATTCGGAGGAAGCGCCCAGGTTATAAACAGGCCAGATCATTCTTTACGGATTCTATGTGTTGCCGCTAGCTGGCAATTACGGGGATTCTGAGGCATTGTTTGCGTACCCAGTATCTACAGCCTGGCAGTGCCGTAAGGTCTTCTCTGCTTTGATGGTGGGGATTAGACATCTAGATCAAATTCTAGAGCGTGATTGTGTTGGTAGCAAACTTATTCCCTGATTTTGCTCAGCTATTACTATTACCAGTGTATTTTAGTAGCACTCTTAAGTTTAGCAGTGGTAGGTGTTTTTGCTAGGTGCCCAAGTGGATACTACAAAGTATTCTATAATACAGCTGAATACTTTTTCTTCATAACTTCAGAATGTGGTCTTTACATATAAGTACTAAATATCCTGGGACATTCTTCCCACAAATCATACCGTCAAAAACATGTAACCCAGCACACTGATGATACCAGCACCAATTCCTACAGCAACGGCCCCTCCAGCACCTATATGCATGTTGCACACAGCCCCAACACCTACGCCACCGGCCAGCGTCGAGTTCTGGACGTGGACCATGTCAAAACGCCCGTGGTGCTTGCTCAGAGCTGATGATAGAAAAAATGTCGTCACCTGTATAAAATAATAATGTATTTAGAAAATGTGTTCTTTGTAGTCATCACGTACAATTTAATTACTAATAGGGAACAGTTTTTAAGCAACACCTAATGATGAAGGGGATTTATTAAAATTTTCATTTAAAGCCTAATATTTGCAGCGCCGTCCTGGATTAGTGATTAATTTACAAACCTCAGAATTAAGAATATCTACATTGCAAGTTTTCTGTAAATTTTAAATTTTCAACCTTATTAGTTTATTTCAAACAAGCTAGAAATATCCAAAATCAAAATTACGGTTACATGGTAAAAAAAGTTTAGAATTATCAAGCAAGTGGTGTTTCATGTCTTCCAAGTTAGAAGACTGCCTAAGAGCATTAATAGTTATTGATGGCTCAAGATCATAAACTTCTGCAAAAAACTTAACTTTAAATTTAACAATAGTAAATATCATTGATGTGATGTTTACAAACATCATAGAAGGAAATATAGAAGGAAATAGAAGAAGAGGAAGACCTAGATTGAACTATATGTATAGACCAAGTGAAGGCAAAATTGAACGTCGTGTCGTATAAGGAGGTGCAGGAAGCAGCAACCAACAGAGAGGAATGGAAGAAGACAAGCTCTTAAATATAGAAGAAGAAGAAGAAAGATCATTGACGTCATACCGTAGCAGCAGCCAAGGACAAGTAGGAATTAACAACGGCTCTCTCATATTCAGTTGGAGTGACAGTTAGTGCAGAATTGAAAGACGGCCAATAAATCCACAGGAAAAGTGATCCTGCAATATCAAATGTTATCAAATGAAGTAACGTCATACGGATGAGAGAATTAATTAGATTTAGGAAAAGTTTCTACAGAGATAGGTTAGGTTTTCATATTAAGTTGTGTTTTAAACCTGTCATATTTATTATAGCGGCATTTGCAGTTACTACCGAATCACTTCAAAGCGAATGTCAAATTGACTTACCTATCATGGCTGTGACATCAGATATATAGCTTGGTCCATTTAGGTCTACATTATTTGTAGTTGCTGGGGCGTTATCATTTCGTTTAGATCGGAGAGCCAAACTTGCTCCAAGGCCAAAGTAAGCTCCAAACGCATGAATTGCCATAGATCCTCCAACATCTGATGCCTAAAATTACCATAGTTGGATATATATCAAACAATTTAGGTGAAACTAATTGTTTATCTAGGATGAAAGTTTTTTTAGAATTACCTCATATACAAAAGAATCATGGCAAGCTAGTTCGGAATATTATTAAAATGAATTCATGTTATTTATAGAATATACACTACACCTCGAAAAAAACAATCTATAAATTAAATTGACAGGTGTATTATTGAAACCGAAATGCTTTCAATTTTAGTTTATGTGCCTTAATACTTATTGTGTGGAACATGGATGAACAATTTTACATAAATTGCCACTTGCAACTGAACATTCTTGTAAAAAATTATATAAAAGTTTTGGAGGTGACAGCATCGGTGAAAATTTCTTATTAATATTTACGAAGGTACAGAGATACAGTTTGGAAATATGATGCAATATGAAATTTGATTTTATATTTTATAAATATGGTAGATTTTGAATTATATTTATTATTGTAAATAAAAAAAAAAATTAGATTATATTTCTTTGTAGAATTTTTGGAAACTCCCTTTTCAGTCTAGGCTTTTGGCTTCCAGATTTGTAAGTCAAACTATACGAAATAATTTGTATTACTCTAATACTAACCTTAAATACATGTTCTACAAGCCAGAAATTGAAGCAACCTACAGCAACTTCAATAATAGCAATAAACAGAAGTTGAAGACCACTCGCTATTCCAAGAAGAGCTCCAAATGTTATGAGAACCGTTGCTGACATAATGTCCGCCTCTAGAAAGTTAATGACGTTATTAATTTCAAGAATGTATGATGATGCCGAGGAGGGGGTGTCCCCTCAATTAGCCCCCACCCCTCGCTAGATATGTATAGTTTTTGACACTAAAATGAAGCGTTGATTCTAAAAATAAAATTAAATATTGCAGCGCATTTCCGACAGCAAATATTGTTTCAGGATGCTTAGTACAACCCCTTGATCCTCCAAATTAACATTTTACTCAAATTCAAGCGACTTGATTTAAGATTCAACCCTTCAGTATTTATTTATGATAAGGATCTATGTTTAACGTTGCTTAGTATTAATTATGTCTTTTTTTCTAGGGTTTCATACATTTAAAGAAAAAAAAGGAACCAGAAAGGATCACTTCGTTTTCTATCAATTCAGTGTTATTCCTTTACTTGAGACTTTTTTCAAGTAAAGGAATAACACTGAATTGATAGTTTTTACTACCTACTTACATCACACTAGCTTTCCGCCCCACGGATTCACCCGCGATACCCATTGTACCCTCTTAGGGTTTGAAAAAACCTTTCTTAGCAGTTGCTTTATTTATAATCCGATCTATCTATAGATCAGTCAGCCAGTCACACTATCCTTTTATATATTCCCTTAATGTGCGAGTCAAATTCGCATTTGTCCGGTTTTTATCCTTACGACGACACGGTCTTTTTGTCTCACACGTGAAGTAAGCTTATAGAAGCAGTCAGTCATACATAACTCTCAGTCTTAGAAATATCACCGTATGATTGCGAACACCGCTGGTTTGCAATTCATCTCGCGTGACAGAAACAACGAATACATACCAAGCAAAGTTTTTTTCGAAACAATTATCTTGTTATTAGTCATATGGTAGAACGATTGGCACAGCAAGGCCCATTGTATCATTAAAGCAGCCAATAACCAATTAAAACCGAGGGCACTGTAGCAATACTTTTTGAGGAACGTCATAAGGAATCCAAAACCGATAAAGATCATTACATGGGCGTCTTCGAAACCTGAAAAGAATATCATGTTGATATTTTTGTATGAAAAAGGTTTTAAAAAACAATTCAAGCGCACAGCATCCACGTGAGAGCAACTTTAAATACCGCGTAACAGCAAAACGCGCAAAATGTATATTTACAAGTTGCTCTTACGCGGATTCACAAGCGCAGCAACGATATAACTTGGATGCTCTGCTACCCGTGCAAAACCGGAGCTGGTCGCTAGTACTTAAAATTATGTTAATGTTCTTACCTTTCAAATTGTTATCTTCGCCAGTGCCGTACTCGACAAACACGAAGTAAAGAACCATAAGTATCAATTGAAACACCATCATGGGCGCATACTTCAGCACCATTTTGAATTGGTATCTGAAAATATAATCAATCAATCACTGAAAACATCTACTCAGTAACTCGATGCCGTCGCCACTCACTGAGTTCGAAGTGTCCAATTCACATCGTTAAGATTATTCGCTTTTCTTTTTCAATGATTATTCTTGTTTTATTAGCGAAAATATTGAAGTCTCATTACTATTAGATAGATAGATAGATAACACTTTATTGTACACCATAATAGATTAAATCAACCTTTAAAAAAAATAATTTGTACAATGGGCGGTCTTATCGCTAAGAAGCGATCTCTTCCAGGCAACTTTTGGATGGATGAAAATTATCATACGACGGTGGTGTATTTTTAACAAAAGCATCTTCTCTATTTTATTAGAAGTATTACCTACTGATATTATCATAAATTTATTTAATGTTAAAAGAAATGGCTGTCACGGGACGCCAGGCAGATGTGAAACATCAGAGATGAAATCAACGAAGATATGGTATACATCGCACACAAGGGATTTGAGAGCGGTGGCGTAGTGGCGTGTAGCACTTCATTCTGGTTTTCCACTTGTTAAATAAATTGTAGATACATATTTCAAATATTATTCAGAATCCTAACCTTGTTTATTTGTTTTGACACCTAAATGTCAAAATGATCTGAATAATCATAGATAAAGTAGGATAAAGCTATGTACAGTGCGACAAGGTCTAACATCTTTGACCTTAATTCAAATTATGGTAAGTGTGTGATATGAAGGATAACCACATCACTTTAAAAACTAACTAAACTATATTAAAATTAGCAAAGCCATTTTGAAGATCATCATCATGTCAGCCGAAAGACGTCCACTGCTGGATAAAGGCCTCCCCCAAGGATCTCCACGATGGCCGGTCTTACGCTACCCGCATCTAGCGGTGTCCCGCGACCCTCACAAGATCGTCGGTCCACCTTATGGGGGGCCTGCCCACGCTGCATCTTCCGGTTCGTGGTCGCCACTCGAGAACCTTTTTTTGAGAATTTTGAAGGTATCATATTATGGTTAATAAAACACAGAAAACAAACAGATGCTCCTCACTTCTTTTATCTTGTTGCGGGTAAAAATCCAACAGAAAGTCCCAGTGAATTATCAGCTGAATAATAAAATCTTTTTAACAAAAAAACTTTTGAGTTTTCTCTTTCAAAAACTTTTTGGCAAACTTGTAATATTTGTTGAAAGCTGAGTTAATTTGTATTTTATATTATAAAATAAATGTTGACAAAGTGTTACAGAATAAAATGCTAGTTCTATTCTTTATATGGCATTCTGTAAATTTACAAAAAAGAAATTTGTTAAATTTATTTTACTGTAATTTGATACAAGCTATTTACGTTAATAAAAAATTAACAACAACGCATACAGAGAAGGTACCACAACCTACTACAAAGAACTAAACAAAATATAATTGAATTTTTATCAAATTTCCTGTTCATTAATTTAAAAGTCCCTCAACAGAAAATATTAATAAACCCTCAATAAAAAAACCACTTAAATATTAAAAGGTATTTCAAACACGGAAATATTACGAATACATCGATAACACATAAACTTTGAAGACAGGACAAAAAATGTTGACAAGGGTAGCATCTCTTAAGGACAGCCCGCAGCCCGAGTTTTTACATTCGAAAAAAAAAAAAAAAAATTTTCAATGTACGATGAAATTCATGTCCCAACAGAAAGTACCATCTGTAGACTACAAATGGAATGGAAATTAGATGGGTACTCAGATAGGTACCTAACAATAATTATGCGGTGTAAACTAACCCATATTTTATGCTGGCTTCGGTCGGCTACGATAATGTTTTCATACAACTCTGAAATGGAATCGCAGACTATTTTATATGGTTCAACTGAATCGACCTATCATTTTATTATATTTTCGAGGTAGTAAAGATATAATTAAATATTTAATCTGAGAGCCTTTTTTGCCAATAGGCTAAGTCAGATCATTCAGCGAGGCAACGCAGCAAGTGTCTTGGGTACCATGCCAAAATTTGAAGCAGGTTATTTTTGGAATTTGTATTTATTTCGTTTAGTTTTTATTTAACTTATTAATTAGTCACGTACCTATAATAAGAACTATATATACATTGTATTAAGTTAATTTAAATGACCAATTGAAATCGCGGATTATTATTGGTCAAAGATTTTTCTGACGTTACTAATGAAAATTTCAAATTTAAGAAACAAGTATCCCTCGACATATATTTTCGCAACAATGAATGCAGAGAAAAACTGAATCTAGAATTATTAATTCTCGTATATTGTCGCCTGAATTAAAATGGGTTAAACAAATATTTGTACACTAAATGTAAATATGCAATCACGTTTTTGTTCTCTATTATTATAATTCACAAATTAGATAGCGCGTTTCACTATCACTACATAGTATAAAACAAAGACGCTTCCAGTCTGTCTGTCCATATGTATGCTTAGATCTTTAAAACTTCGCAACGAATTTTGATGCGGTTTTTTTAGTAGATAGAGTGATTCAAGAGGAAGGTTTATATGTTTAAAACATGCATAATATAGTAGAGTAAAGCTGAGAAAAGCCGGGCGAAGCCAGGGCGGGTCGCTAGTATAGAAAAAATTAATGTTAGTTCACACTATTTTTTAACTAGAATGTGTACCAATATATAGATGAAAGTATGACTATATATAATATTTTTAGCATTTTAGGTTTTACATTTAAGTTTAACAGGACTTTAAATAATTATGATGTGTTTGTTAAACTTTTACGCAAATATACTAATCATATTTTGATGAAACATTCGCTTCTTTATATACCGTGAACACGGGTAAAACTGCGGGGACAGCTAGTATTAATATATTAATAAACGTGGTATTGGAATAGGTACTAGCTATACTAGCTTTATTAAAAAAAAATTTTTTAAAGTTAACCAAATGTTAAATAAACGCATCCAAATTAATATTTCATTGAAATCAAATTATTCTCAAATCAAACTAAAAGGCTTCAAAATTCTTTTTGAGTTTCAATTAAAGCGTGTATTAAATTAATTATTCTAAGTCTAATGAGTGACTTTGAGTAATGAATGAAAACAATTCTATCAATGACATTTTCAAAATGAATTGCTTTTTATTTAACTTTGTTAATTCAAAAGGCGAGTCACGAGATTTATTTTACCATACCATTTTTTCTATGTATTAATAACTAATTGTTTTCTGCGGTTTTACCCGCGTACCTGAGATTAAAAGTAGCATATAGCTCTCGGAGCTTCCTATTTACTGAAAGAATTTTCAGAACCGGACCAGTAGCTCTGAAGATTATCTCCAACATCCGAACTTGCAAAACAAACTTTACTCTTTTTATACTAGTGACCCTGTGAGCTGGTAGACCTCGTTAGTTTTTCATTATTTCCACACCCTCCCCCAGACGCCCGAACCCTTGAAGTTTATCGATAGAAAAAAGTTGTTCAAACAAAAAAGTTTTGTTACATTTTTGAAAATCTTACTGAAATATGTATTTTTTACGTTTTCAAATTTAAATAAAAGATTTTGGTATTTAGGCCTTTCAAAATAGCACCTATTAATAAAAATACACATCCAAGAGGATAACAACATACAAATACTAAGTAATTCAAGCTCAAATTCAATACGACCCTTTGAATTGCCACCCAAAAGAGATTCCTAGAAATCTTCTCAATCGCTTGCTCTTGACAGAGCAGTCGTGTTTCCTACTGGCGCAGTTCCAAGAAATAAGTACACTAAGTACACTTACACTAATATAGTACCTACACTTTATCCATAATATTAGTTTTTCTAGCTAATCCAAGATATTGTTATAAAAATAACAGGCAATTCAATACTGGCCGTAAAAATGACTTTCTATAACAAAAAAAAAGTTGAGTAGGTAGAACAAAAAGACCTGAGAAAATAGTTTTCAATGCAACAAGCAATGTTAGAAATAATATTTTCCGCTTGTATTCTATTATTCCTACCTGACAGCTGCAAGTACACGTTACTCAATACTCACCTTTATATACCAGTATATAAGGTTTATGCAAAACGGTTTGCAAGCCCCCGGTGTAGCTTCCGGGTAAAAATTGAAGTGTAATAATTTCGTGTAGTGTTTTTGAATACGGGAACAAGTGGAAGGTTGGGACTAGTATTTTTTGATCGTTCAATTTCTTCTATCTTTTATTATATCATTATTTTCTATTGTTCCGATTTCAGGTTTTTTTACAGTGCGAAGGATATTTTGGCCGTTGAATGAAATCGGCACGAGGTCGCTCATTAACTCTTGAGTACCTGGACGACCGAGCTTTGCAATTATTTTTTTAAACGACATTTTCTACAAATTAAACCTAGCTAGATCGATTTATCGCCCCCGAAACCCCTGCATACAAAATTTCATGAAAATCATTGGAGTCGTTTCCGAGATTCAGATTATAAATATGTATATTACATACCTATATACACAAGAATTGCTCGTTTAAAGGTATTATAGATTAGATATAATACGTACGAATTTTGATACATTTTTGAAATTTATGTTGGTTTAGTCATTTTAAAATAACTTTCAATTAGGGACCAAATCTGAAACTGTGGAAATAATTTCAAACTTTTCACACGTAATAATAAAACAAAAGGCTTACTGTACTAGCCATTCATTTCATGATATGTAAAAGTTACGTACGATTCTAAAAAATGACATTTCAAAATAACAGATTCAAATCCGCTCCGTTTTTGATTATTATTTGACAATACCTCACCTGAAGTCAATGCCCGTAAAATTAATTCTAAAACTGACTGAGAGTTGCAAAGCTTAATTAATAAACAAAAGTTAAAATAATTAATATTGTTAAAGCAAATTGAAATAACAAATATTGACTTTCATTTAAATTGTATTATTGAATAGATAATTGTATTTCAAAACATCGTAAGGAACAATGAGACTTGCTTGTTTTCAATAGAATTTAACGTTATCATAAAATAGATTTTGGCGAGTTAATTATAGAGCAACAAATGGCTTAACTTAAAAATTTATACGTACGAAAGGGAATGGTCACACAGTAAATATTTGTATAAATAAATGTCTCGTATTCATAAAAAAGTAAATATTTTATTAATTTAAAATACATTTAAAATTATAATTCTACCTTTACACATAGTGTTAATAATGACTAAAGCCCCAAATACTTTAGACGTTCAAATGTTACAGTAGTTTGCAATTTTAAAATCGTAAAGAAACTGTAGCACTATAGGTACCACTTTATAATTAGCACTTCGTTGTACCCCCTACCTGGCTTCAACCCTCATGTTGAAAATCTATTGCAAAGCCAGATCATTCCAGTAACTGAACTTGAAAGCCAGTTCTCTTTTACCCTACATAATCTATGGTGAAATAGTAGTTAAATCAGGTTAAGAGTTCAATAATTTAAGGCGATGATAGCTCAGTGGTAGTGACTTCGGATGCCGCGACGAAGGTCCTGGGTTCCATTGTCTGTCTGTCCATTGCATGGTGGTAGGGTACTTTATCTGGCTTGCTACCCTCAAGTTGAAAATCTGTCGCCAAGCACCTACCGGTGTGTTCCGGCAATTGCACTTGAGAGCCAGCGGTATACCTATGACGGTGACCACTGACTATCAGGTGGACTGCATGCCTGCTTGTCATCCTTCTGACATAAAAAATACTTATTGATACAATAAAAAATGACAGCTATAAATCATTAATATATTTAAATAACTAACTTAAAATTACTACATTATTATCATAATACTTACAATAAATTAAATAACAGTTGTATTACAATGCATTGACTATTATAAAGCATTTTATTTGACAAATAGCGCCTTTGGTAGAGAGCTACAATAATCTAATAAATTATTTACAAACGATTTCAAAAGAAAAACAACTTTTACGAAATATAAACTCGCAAAAGTTTAAAGTACCAATTATGATTGGCAAATATCTTATAAATATACGTAACTTGATAAAAGTTTCTGAATTTGATGAAAATGTGAATGGCTTTATTTTGAGTCGTTAAAAAAGTATCTACATTTATTTTTGTGATTACTTAAACTTAAAAAATACTGCCCATTTAATATTTCATTTTATTTTGT
This sequence comes from Tethea ocularis, assembly GCA_963555595.1. NCBI lineage: Eukaryota > Metazoa > Arthropoda > Insecta > Lepidoptera > Drepanidae > Tethea > Tethea ocularis. The sequence continues at coordinate 2,048,765 of OY741972.1, read as the reverse complement.
TCCCTAAAATAGGTATTATTAAAAAAAAAAAACATAATAAAGTTAAAATTAACTTAATTTATGAATCGATTAGGGCAATTCCCAGTTGACTTCGTCATCGTATCTCTCGGCTTCCTTGAGGGACTCGAATATTCGTAACTTTGAGAATAGACCTGAAAACAAATTGATTGATATAATAGTAGTTACTTGACAGACCTTATAATTTGTCTAATTCATTGTACTCATAGCTTTTGCAAAATTAAGTAGAAAAATATTTTTTTAGGATTTAGGATTTTTTGTTCGTAATCACTTGACAGCATTTATTTCCACTCGGTTATTACTATGAGTCGCCATTAGAGATGTGACCTACAAATCCTACAATTGATATTTTTGCTTTTATCAACGAAAGTCAATTGTTTTTTATTATTTTCTAGCTTCCGTCCCGCGGTTTCACCCGCGTTCCCATGGGATCTTATGTTTTCCCGGGATAAAAAGTATTCTATGTGTTAATCCAGGTTATAAACTATGTGTGTTTCAAATTTAATCCAAATCCGTTCAGTGGTTTTTGCGTGAAAGAGTAACAAACATTCATCCATCCATACATCCATACTCACAAACTTTCGCATTTATAAGTAGGATCTTTTACAACATATTATTTGTACTACAAATTCCTCTCGATAAAAGAAAAATAGCTAAAAAGCTAAAAACTCTTTCAAACGTAAGCGGATACTCCAACGTTTCTAGGAAATCAATTCATCTCTATTCTATTTTATTTCTCAATGAATGAATGAACATTTTAATCACGGGTACTTTTGGGAATAAATTATGTTTGAGAAGCGACCGTAATTTATTTGATGTGCTTATTTTGACGTCGAAAAGATATGAAAATCATGAAGAAGTTGCAAATACATCTAAGTATAGTTTAATGTAATTATGTGCATATTTAACTGCAGTTTTAGAAATGACATGATGTTTATCAATGAATTATACGGGTAAATAGTCGTGACCAAATAAAGGTCACGCTTAAATTCGCCTTGCAATAAGTGATCGGACTAATCTGACAGGACTAAAATATTTTGCATCCCTTTCTTATATTTCATATAGTGAGATTGAATTTGTTTAGTTCGTAAACAACAGAATCGGCATCATTATAGAACAAAATATATACTTTATACATTACAAATATAATATATTACTTTTTCTCGGTTGTCATTGATTAGTTGACATTTCTAACCTTTTATTTGAGAATTTGCTTATGACGCCCACGGGAATCAGATTACCTATATTCTAAGCCCTCTTAGTTTAGAAATATCATAATGTAAATACCTGTGATAAATCCTGAAATCAATGACAAAGCTACTGTCACAGCTAAAGCGATAAACTGGTATAATGCTTGTGTACCAGCAGATCTCTTATCCTGGAAAAGAGGATTAAGTTGGATTTTAAAAGGTTCGTGGGAATGTATTCACAATGTCTTCAGAAATCTCCTCCAAAGCAGACTAAACTGCTATTCACTGCTTTTAAATAAGCTAGTAGCTAGTAGTTGTAGATGTTATAAAATTCCATAAATGCACTTTAAAAGATACTAAATTGCCTTTGTACATATAAGACATTTAATTCTTATAAGGGGTCGCGGGAAACCGCTGGATGCAGGTAGCGCAAGACCGGCCATCGTTGAGATCCTTGATCCTTAGGAGCAGTGGAAGTCTTTCGGCTGACATGATGATGATGATGATTGTATGGAATACAGGTTTTTCAGGTATTTTAAGATGCTCTCAAACATTTTGTGGAGTATCAGTATTTAACTTGGGGCTCTGCGTGAGATTTATTTTATAGAAAATCTTCTTACCGTGTCACTATCCATAGCTCCAAATACATATTTCAAATCGAGTCCATAGTCTTCAGACGTTGCCAGACTAGCGAACAATACTGAGAGCAAACCAGAGTATACTCCAGGCATTCCATGAAGATTGTTTACACCACATGTGTCCAGTAAACCCAGTTTAGTCAGACTTGGCTGTAACAAATACATAAGAATTAACTATGTACTGCTATACCCTTAATTACATCCTAGATGGATGGATACCCTACCACCTGGAAGAAGCACTAACAGTTAGACGCCACTAAAAGTGTGATGAGTAAATAGAAACAATATGAGGCTTTAAACGTTTATCATAATAACCCAATAACCAATAATTTAATGATAGATAACTCTTCATCTATTGTGTATTGTTACTTTATCCATGTTCCAATTATGATAAATGATTATTTCAATGACTATAGGCTATTAAAATAATATCAGCTACTAGAATATGACTTGTGGCTTGACCCGTAAGAAAATAATGACTGGTTTTTAATAATATAATAATAATAAATGTTCTTTATTTCTCCCACAATAAGTAACAAAACTAAATACAGGTACAAAGTAAAAGACACAAACACAAAATTGCGGGAGACTGGTGCCTAAGCTAGGCAAAGCCTGTATTTCAGGACACCAGGTCTCCACCCCACGGTTCACGTAACCAAGTATTTACAAATAATGTAGCTATAACATGTTTCCGGGATGTATGTAGTATTAATTGAATTTAAAGGACATAATTTAAATTAATCTACAGGTAGAGAAATTAAAAAATTACAAGGAAAAAAAAAATGCAAGAAAATATGTGCGTGTGTATGTGTGTTACTTGAAATTATCTCATAACCACCAGTAAGTTTTCTGTTTCATCATATTTTAGCTTTTGTAGCCAATCCTTTACAACTTGTTTACATTTATTTTTATTTAGGCTATAAATCGACAAAACTTTATTAATTTTGTTGTAAATGTAACAACCCAAAAAACAAAAAAATCGCCTTGCCGATCCTGTGGAAAAGGAGGTGTTGAAAAATACTATATCTTTGCGCCTTCTCAGAGCCACATTCAAATGTCAAATGGATGTGACGTGTGTTGTCTCATAACAGTGGATTAATGCGTATCTCTATACAATAAATTTTAAGTATTTCTGTCAAGTGGCAAAGTAAATATTACAGTAATTAGTATCCATTTTTATAGTCATAATTTTCTTAATATATTTTTCTTCCTCGCAAGCTTCAGCTTAGTTTCACAGACCTAATGGGGTGGTTGGTTAAGACACTACCTATCACGCTGCAGGTCGTGGGTTCGATTCGTATTCAGGAGAAACATTTGTGTACATGAAACGTTTGTCCTGAGTTGTCCCGAGTCTTGGTGTAATTATCTATGTAAGTATTAATTAACAAAAAAAGTTGTTTAATATGTAGTACCTACCTATATCAGTTGTCTGGTTTCCATAGTAGGTGGTATATCTCCTATGGAAACCTGCTCCTGCTTAGTTTGGAATCAGATAGCCAAGTGTGAAGAATGTCCCAGGATATTGAGTTCTTTAAGCTCAATGCATTGTGCATTTACTTTAAAACGTCGTCTAATTATTTAACTTGAATAAACAGGGTGATTTTTTTATGTGGGCGTGGTAGACCAAGTCCTAAAGTATAAGGAAAAGCGAAAAATGCTGAAAGGAGTCTCGGGGCCGATTTTGATAAAAACTAAAACTGTATACTTGGATTTAAAAAAAAATATTTTACTTGCCGGAAATCGAACTCATTGATTTTGAAAAAAAAAACACAGCCTGTATTATTGCAACATCTCATAGTGTCGCTTATAATGATAAATTTCTGGGAAGTAATGGTATATGGAAAATTAATGGAAAAATATTTTTCTTACGAAAACTATATTAATTTGTTACGTTTATTAAACTTTACTAATCAAATGTTCGAAATGATGTCCATTGTTTTCAATACATAAGCAGACTCGACGCCTCAAACATTTAGTGCGTTCTTCATCATAAGGTTATGTATTTTAAACAATTGGTGTCATTTTGAAAAATGTATTATGGTACGAGTATGTACCTACTTCTTTAAAAGTAAACAGTATTTTCATAAAAATTTACCATTCTTATTCATACCACAATTATACATTCACCTGTATATAAAATGTCACGAATCATACCGTCAAAAACCTGTAACCTAGCACGCTGATGACACCAGCACCGATTCCTACAGCAACGGCCCCTCCAGCACCTATGTGCATGTTACACACGGATCCAACTGCGACGCCACCGGCCAGAGTCGAGTTCTGAACGTGAACCATGTCAAAACGCCCGTGGTGCTTGCTTAGAGCTGACGATAGGAAAAATGTCGTCACCTGTGTAAAGTAATAAATTATTCTTTACTTGTGTATAATAATGATTGCACTGATTTTTTCCCAAATAAATAAAAGAAAAATTATAACGACGTAATAGCTGATCTAAATTGCTGCCAGCTGATAGTGTGTCCAGAACGCTGGTGGCATTACCACGCTGTATAGCAATGCTTATCTTTTGTCCAAGGTAGTAGCCATTTGGTCAGGTGTAGCGTTGATAGGACGCTTTGAAATATCGCGAAAAATGTAATAGGTTCTTGGGCCTTGGCTTAGCGTCACTTCCCCACACGACTCAAATATAGAACCTGTATTTGCACCACTTGAAGTGTTCGACAGTCAGTCGCACCACCAGAACTTCTGGAAGTTTCTGGTGCCTTCCTACGACGATGGAAGAGTATCAACGCGAGTTACATCCATCTACCTACTTAATAAACTTACATTTAAATTTAGAAAAACTAAATATCATTGAAATCATACCGTAGCAGCAGCCAAAGACAAATAGGTATTAACAACAGCTCTCTCATATTCAGTCTGAGTGGCGGTCAGTCCAGAATTGAAGGACGGCCAATATATCCACAAGAAAATTGATCCTGCAATATCAAATGTTATCAAATTAATTAACGTTATTTGGACGAGGGAAAAATTCAATAAATTTGTTTCGGGCAAAGTTTCTACGGAGATATTAACATTTCGTGCCTCCGGCGAGGTTTTCATGTTGGATTGAGTTTTAAACCTGTCATATTACTTTTGTAATTTAATAACTGACGTTTATTAGAATTCTCGACATATGACAGTGCAAATTTTAATTAGACAATGTTTGTTTGTTTTGATCTGAGTAAAACAAAAGTAATTTTAATATTTGAGTCGGAGTGGTGGTGTCATAAAAAGTGCCTTGTATTTTATATTTATTATGCGTTTAGAGAATTGAGGAGTGTTGCCAGAATAGACCACCAGACGGCCTGCTTCGTGAACAATGAATCTGTGGTTAAGCTAAAAAACCGTACTAGTGCTAGTAAGAGCTTCTCTACAACGTATTCCTTTACCAAACTAGCATTTATTGTAAGTTCATTAAAGCGGCATTTGCAATTACCAAATCCCTCTAGAGATGACGTCAAATTAACTCACCTATCATAGCTGTGACGTCAGATGTATAGCTCGGTCCATTTAAGTCTACAGTTGGTACTACGTGTCCATTTGTAGTTGCTGGGGCGTTATCATTTCGTTTAGATCGGAGAGCCAAACTTGCTCCAAGGCCAAAGTAAGCCCCAAATGTATGAATTGCTATTGATCCTCCAACATCTGATGCCTGAAATTATTACAATTTAGTTAAATATCAAACTAATTTCCAGGTGGAACTAATTGTTTACTTAGGATGAAAATTTCTGTAAAAAACATGGCATATTACTTCGAAATATTCTTACGATAGATCCATGGTATGTAAGGAATGAATTGTATGGTTTATCCCTTCCGGGATCTATGATAATATCTTTGTCAATTTTCAGAAACATCAGATTCAGTGAGGATAAGCATAATGCGATTTTTTATCGTATCTCAATCATAATATATATCAATCTCTAGGCAGCATGAAAATAAATGAAAACAAATAAAATAATATTTTGATACTTTTCTTTTCGTCTATAGGTTATATTGACAGGTGTATTTTTATGAAAGCGATATGCTTTCAATCTTAGTTTATGTGCCTTATTACTGTATGGAATATGGATGAACTATTTTACATAAATTGCCATTTGTGACATTCTTGTTAAATTTTTATATTAAAATTTTAGAGGTGAAAATTTTAACAAAGGTAATATTTTGGACTTGATTTTTAAATTAGGTATTTTTATTACGTTGGCATGTGACTTATTTATATGTAAATATTTAAATGCCATTCGGAGGTAAACGCATCAATTGAAAATAGCTGAATCAGTTTAACAATTTTTTTAGCGTTGGAAATAATCCGAGTATGATTAAAATTTGAAACCTTGCCAGGAAAATTATGGTATTGAATTTTGGACTATACAACGTATTTTGGGTCAGGTAGTTTCGATATAAATCTATTTATTTGAATTCCAATGAAGCAGAGGTCTCAGCCTACACCTACACCCTCTTTCCAACGATACTCGACGTGATTCTAGTTAGCATTGTCTTTGTTTCTAGGGCACATTATTAATCTCAGGCTACAAATGTCTACAAGAATCTAGGTCGTAAAGCATTTTAAGCCTCTTTGTTACCGCTCAGTCACCGAAATGATTTGTATTTTCCAACGAAATGTAGTATTTTGCAGCAAATCCTTTTTCATCTTAGGCTTTGTCTTCAGATCTTTTTACACATAAATTATGTAAAACTATAGTAGGTTATTTAGGTTACTCTAATACTGACCTTAAATACATCAGCTACAAGCCAGAAATTGAGGCAAGCTACCGCAACTTCAACGATAGCTATAAACAGAAGTTGAAGACCACTTGCTATTCCAAGAAGTGCTCCAAATGTTATGAGAACCGTTGCTGACATAATGTCCGCCTCTAGAAAGGATGTTGACAATTATAAGAATGTAAGACAATGACAGCTTAGTGGTAGTAACGCTGAATGCCTTGGGGAAGAAATACATCGAGAAGAAATCATAGCACGGTGTTAGAATAGGTACTTTGTAGTTATCGCCTGGCTGGGCCTCAAGTTTAAAATCTCTTGCCATGTCTATTATTATGTCGGAATACATGACCACAGCTCTTAAAGTCGTTTTACCATAGAAAAAAAAGAGAAAAAATACAATTGACAACTATTTCAATCAAAGCATAATAATAAGAGCTAAAAACTGAAATGTTAAGATATGCGTCAATCATCTACCACTCAGACCCCAAAAAAGTTTGCAAGATTACTTGAAAAAACAACGCCAAAACACAATAATTCAATTTTCCCCGTGAAAAAGAAAAATTCCCTCGGTTAGATAAAGTTATAACTTTTTGTAAACAATATCAAAACAATTTCTAATGTAATAAGTGGCGTCTTTGTTTTTGCCAATGAATGGAAATTGGGTATTTAAATTTTGCTTTATTTTAAACTAGGGTCCAAGTGTTTTTCTTGTTATACCCAAGGTTTTTTACTACTTATTCTTTCTCGTCAGATTATCTTGAGCAGGCTATTAATTAGGCTAATGCCGGGTCAGGGCCTTTGTTTTTTTATTATTACGGCCGAGGTATTTGACGTCCGTTCAAGCGATTCAATGATCACAGACTTCAGCGTTATTGAGAATTCGAACAAGCGTTGCAGAATCAATATGTGTAAGTATTTTGTTGCCGGAAACCAATTTTTTTGTAGGTTGCTTGTTTTAATTTATATTTATTGGGTAATCGATCTTTTTAAGATTCTTGACTTGTTTTAAATATTGCTCAGTATTAAATTGTGTTTTTTTAAGCCACTTTACAACGAAAGATCATAAATGAACTAACAGATTTGCAGAAACATATCTGTTTCGCCTAAAATTGGCCTATATTACGAAACTCCATACAATTCTGTCAAATTACATCAAATGAAAGACAGGTCGATGAAATGTTCATATTACTAATTCACTTCAGATGAAACATAATTATGAAGATACAAATGTCTTCAGACATAGAAACAAAGAATACATACCGAGCAAAGATTTCTTCGTAACTATTATCTTATTATCAGTCATATGGTAGAACGACTGACATAGCAAGGCCCATTGTATCACTAAAGCGCCCAATAACCAGTTGAAACCGAGGGCACTGTAGCAATACTTTCTAAGGAAGGTCATGAGGAATCCAAAACCAATGAAGATCATTACATGGGTGTCTTCGAAACCTGAAAAGAATATTATTTAAATCCAAATATTTCCTATATCAATTTAGCCTATACATACACAATAAAAACTGGATACTCGTAGGTATGATCTATTTATGTTCCAAGTTTCAATCAAATCTGTTCAGCCGTTACAGAGCAAATATACCTACACCCACAAACCTTCGCATATACCTACCTATAATATATAATATTACTATATAATCTTACTAATATTATAATAGCGAAAGTTTGTGAGTGAGTATGTTTGTTACTTCTTTACGCTCAAACGGCTGGACTAATTTTGATGAAATTTGGTATGGAGGTAGCTGATACCTTGGATTAACACATAGGTTACTTTGTATCTCTCGGGAACGCGGATGAAACCGCAGGGCAGGAGCTATTAATGTAGTATATATTTCTAGTATACGTAGTATGATTATGAATAGGAATAAAATTGCAACTCAATGATGATAGTAAAAGGTATTTGACATAATCCAAAATTAAGCGCTAAAACACATCGTAAAAACACACAGATCAGTTATTTATGTAGATTTAAATGACTCAAATGAACCCATTGTTGAGTTATACTACGAACAAAAACGAAAACAATACAAACATCGACTTTTTTAAAGTCTTGCTTAAATTTTATCTGTATATTTTCCACACAATAATTGTTTGGATGTCAAATGAAAAATTGCAAATGAAATTACTGGATTCATTGTTTTTCTGACCTCAAATGGCCCCCAGGGGTGTAAGGGGAATAAAAAGGGCACATAGAAATCGAGGCGTGTATTTGTAACGGTCCATTTTTTTGCTTAATATATCCATTATATCCATTCTGTTGATAGAATTATTGCTATAAACATATAATAAGTTCGCGCGCGTTTAATAAAATTATGAATTATTTTTTGCACATCAATATTTTATGACTATCTTGTGACCCGCTGTTTCGGTCGTAATTTAAATAATAATAAATAAACTGTTCTTACTTTAAAAGGCTACTCTGATACCCATTTATCTTAGTGTAGGTTCTGCATGTAATTCATTTGATACTTATACAACTTTCTTGTTATTTATATATGTGTTTATAGAGGTATACCTATACAAACACTAGACCCGGTCCTGGATGAGAGAATCTAATCTACCACCTACGGCGTGATAGTACCACATTGACTAGTCCGTCAAATAATCCTTGTTTGATCCTCCTATAAACTGAGACTATCTATAAGAAAATTCAAATCATAATAAACCTGTTTATTTTTTTTTTCTTTGTAGTCTTGCAAGTATTTAATTATTTACTACAAAACATTAAATTCAATTAAAATAATAAACTAATATATACCTACAAAATGAAATTTTCCTATTCCGACTTCATACTGTAGGTACATTGCGTATTTCCAGGTCAATTGCATATTCCTACCTTAGGAATCAGGAAATTCATGGTATCTATCTGCGATATTTAATTAGTGCGTACACAACATCCAGCATAATTTCATTTATATGCCCGTGCATAGACAAGTGGACTTAACTTTGATGAGATTTTTCAAAATTTGATTTACTCTGAAGATTTCCTCCAAACTTACAAACTTTACCTACCTCTTTATGATAGTGAACATGTGTCTGTGTCATGTGTGGGTATTATACAATTCAATATAAATTACCGTTTAACATTAAAAAAGAAAAGATAAGCCATCCATTTGGTATAATTAGAAATTTATTGGCTTTTATATATATGCATTAGGTATTGGTATCGAAAGGTATTATCTTCCAAAATTAACGGGCATACCTCAATCCAAGATCTGCCGTATCGGCAATTCGATCATTTATTATTTCGTTCACCCTAATAATATTGAGTTGATGGAATTACTTTGTGCTTGGATCAAAAGATATACCAATAATAAGGGATGATTGTTCTGTGTAAGCTCATTTTGAGTATTGGGACTGGATATCGGTATTTTATATGTGACATTTTACTATGTGATATGCTTGCATCTCATTGAAACGTTCGTTTCAGGTGATCTATACTAATAATAATGCTGAAGAGTTTGTTTGTTTGAACGCGCTAATCTCCGGAGTTACTGGTCCGATTTAAAAAAACCTTCACTAAAAGTAAGCTGCATTACTTTTTATCCTGGGAATGCAAGTGAAACCGCCGGGAGTAGCCTGTAACCTTCGAGGATAATGTAGCTTCCTATTAGTGAAAGAATTTTTCGAATAGGACCAGTAATTCCGGAGATTAGCGCGTTCAAACAAACAAATAAACAATTATTTTATTTAATACTAGCTATTCCGCGCGGTTTCCCGGGATAAAAAGTAGCCTATAACCTTCAAGAATAATGTAGCTTCTTATCAGTGAAAGAATTTTTCAAATCGGTTCAGTAGTTTCGGAGCCTATTCAATGCTAACAAACAAACAATCAAGTCCTTCCTCTTTATAATATTAGTATAGAAAAGCTTTATTATTAGCTTCAGTTGCCTTCTCGGTATTGTAACAGGTCGGCAACACATTGGTAATACCTCTGGTATTGCAAATGGTGATAGGCGACGGTAACCACTTACCATCAGGTGGGCCGTATGCTTACTTGCTGCCTTAGTAATATAAAAAAAATAACGTATACAGATATAGTTTCAGTCATCGTCTATTTTGAAAATATATCTCATATCAAGTTGAATTGAATCTTGATTTATTCTCAGGTTAAATTGTTTATTGAATTTATTACCAACATGGAAATTCTATGAAATTTAATTAATAAGGCTCATAAATTATGGATCGCTGTACTGAATGACTAACAATCTCTTGTTCGTCGTAGATGAATATTAATATGAGGTATATTTATCACTGGTTATTGAAATGTTACTTTACAGTGTTGAAATTGTAATTCTTTTTATACTACTAGGCAGCAAGCAAGCATACGGCCCACCTGATGGTAAGTGGTTACCGTCGCCTATCGCCATTTGCAATACCAGAGGTATTACCAATGTGTTGCCGACCTGTTATAATACCGAGAAGGCAACTGGCTCTCAAGTGCAATTGCCGGAATACACCGGTAAGTGCTTGGCGACAAATTTTCAACTTGAGGATGGCTACCGTCCTCAAGTTGAAACCTGGCTCAAGCTCAATGTAGGATTCGAACCCACGACTCTCATCGCGGCATCCGACGACACTACCACTGAGCTATTATCACCTTCATTTATTTTGTCATGATTAGATGTGAAGTTTCGGTTACGTTTCTGGTCTTCCCATCCCTACTGTGTATCGTATAAATCTTTATCAATAATCCTACAGCATTTCAGGTGCCTGAGCAAAACCATTACGAAGTTATGAATATTAGAAGTTAAATTTAAAGGTAAATCCTTAGTAAAAGTACTTTACTCATGTGGTAAAAGCACTTATATTCAGAAACGTAGTGATGGGGCGAGATAGCTAGTTTATTAGGTACTCGAGTAATCTAATAGGTACGCAGTTATACTTTATGTTTAATCTGTCCAAGATTTGGATTTATTTAATGTATAAAATAATTTGAAGTTGCTATTTAATCCTTAATTCCAAAGATACAGGAAACGATTCCAATATTACGAAAGATACAGGAAACGATTTTGTTTTTTGTATTTAACTAATTTTAACATACCGATACCTCGGAGCTCAAAGGGCGTAAGCACCAGAACTCGATTTTACAGAAAAGACAAAAAACTAAAAAAATATTTTCGACATCATTTTACTTTTGTGGGAATAAATCAATCTTTCTTTAGATTTTGATGGAAAATACCAAAAGTGGTATTTTGTCAACGGGGGCTAGATATAATATGCTTCTATTCAAACAATGTAAATGAAGACACACTAAAAAGTTTCACTCACAATATTGTCGCGAAAGGCGATACTTGCGCGATTTATGAGTAGATGAATTTTAAAAAAAAAATATGAATATGTAAGTTGATGAAGTTGGTAAGACTGATTTGAGTTGGGGGGGAAAAGGAGTGAAAAGAGATGGAGTTTTGAGAGTGGTAAAAAGAGTGAATTATACCCAATAGAAAATCTTGGGTGAGTTAGAACCATGATTGTTACTATTTAGAGACATAATGTGCTGACAGTAAAGCTGGTGGACTGGGAATGGCTAGAGAAGGGGAGGTTTGGAGGCCATCCTTTGGGACAAATAGAGGTCCTATAAATAATCTATCATCACTATACAGTGATGATACTAAGAGATAACAAGTTGTAAATAATAAGTAAAAGTAAAAGATTGTAAGTATTAAAACTTATATTCGATTAATATTTATTGTAAAGAAATATTCAGACGGAGAAGGAATTTCTTCCTTCATTATGCGAAGCAGTAATTACATAGTTTCTACCCGGCACCATATTTAATTCGCGTTCAGGTGAACTTGGCGACAACTATCTTATCTGACCGACTAGTTGACCGATTGTGAGTGAAATGGTGTCAACTCAATAGAACCCTTCCATAACATAACCTAAATTGACAATACAATTGTATGGAGCCAAAAGTTATAGGCGATATCTTCCGCACTTCTCAAATCGACCGGGTTATATTCATTCTCGGTCCGGATATAACATAAACGCACACGGTTATCGTGACTCGTCCCCATTGACCCGGTTATGATGCGTATAGGAAAACTGGATATTTCGCTATCAATAAATTGGCTAAGGGCATATCGGGTTAGTATAATGAAGGGTTCCGTTGTACTTAGTTATAGTAGAGACCCAATAGTTACCCGAATGTTTCTTGTATAATCAAAAGTGAATAGAAGCATTTTAACGAATAGGTACTGTGAAGCAGAAGTAGCTGGATTCAAATAATCGAACTTATTTAATTACCTACGTTGCCATGATACGTACATTAAAAGTACTGTTATGCTTTACAATGCGGAGCAGGGGAGTGTAAGTTTACATAGTGAAAGTTAGAATTTTTAGACAGTTTCATTTGAGAGCCTTCTAGGTATTATAATAGGTACAGATTGGAAATTCCTGGTATAGCTGTGGACCAGCTGCATTCTTGTTGGCCTTATGACATATAAAAAAACCGCCAATCTACTTACATAAACGCTCTGATAATTATAGTCGTATGTATTTGACCTTTTAATATTGGAGGAGGAAATGTTTTCGTAATATTCTTATAATCACTGAAGGAAAATATATCAGTTTCATATCTATTCCGAATTCAACCTTAATTATGATTTAATTTAATTGAAGAATTCGTTTCTTTTTGTTTCTACGGATCCCTAAGAGCTGCATTGGCGTCGCGATCACACTGCATTTCAATTAACTAGAATATTTGCACTCGTGTCTTGTACCGGTGTCTTGTTGTAGAAAGCGGTGGGCTCACATTAGAGCATAATTATTATTTTATATTATTTAATGTATGAAGTGTATGTGCGTTTAAAACAAAAACTGTAATTATATTAATTCAAAAGAAAGATCCATAAAAAAAGAATTCTTGCTGAGTTTCTTGCCGGAGTCTTCATAAGTGCATTAAATGGCCTAAACTGAATAAATAAGTTTTGAGTTTTTTTTCGAGTTTTTTAATTGTGTTTAAGTCATTATCATGATATTCAGTACAGATCTGTCGCCAAGCACCTTCTTGATACTAGATCTAGCGAGTAAACCAGAACCTTATAAGCCTTACTTCCTGTTGACCTAGAATCATGGAATAAATCGAAAAATTTAAAAAAGGCGATTACATATTTACATTTGCTCCTCTATTCGGTTTTTTTGTACGTCTATAGCTATGATACTTATAGGACCTTATTTAAGACTACAATATTTTATCCGCTAAGATGGATTATGAAAAGATTAACTTGTGCGATGTAGATAAATGGCCATTATTGAATCGAAAATTATACTGCAAAACTGTCTTTAATTGGTAAGTATAATGATTTTTATTTATTTAGAGCACTTTCATTGTTAAAAATATTTTACATAAAACATAAATTAAAATCATGATCATCACATTTATCAAAAGTAACATCTACGCTTCATCTGCGTTCCTGGGATGAGAGTACTTTTTATCCTGATCTACTCTAAATCCAGTCAGCCACTTCAGAGCTTAGCGGTAGCACACATACGTACCTATGTAGTAATAGTAGGGACCATTGTCTATAGCCGATTGAGGGGATAATATTCTAAAAATCATGTGTTACCGATTGTAAGGACGTAAGCAATCGAGATCGCCGTAGTAATGCAAATATGTTTTATAAGAAAGTAATTATAGTAAAATATAATGAACTAACTGTTTATCGCGATTTTACCCACATTTCCGGGATAAAAAGTAGCCTATTACCTTAGGAAATACCGTAGCTTCCTGTTAGGCGAAAGATTTTTTTGAATCCGTCTGGTAGATCCAGAGATTAGCTTTATCAATAGTATATACCAGCTAGATATACCTAGATGAGAAGTAGGATATCATACATCTAAATAAAGAATAAACAATATGAAATTATTGTAGTAATTAGGTAGGATACATTCTACTCAAATGTACTAAATGTAGGATACTACTTTCTTTTAATTTCAATTAAACGTTGAATAGAAATTATGTTTAGAGAATATGTAAGAATTTAAATTTGTCTCAAAAAATCCGCTCCCCGCTTCTCTCATGACAATACGCTAAATGTAAAATAGATTACTATAGCGCTGATTGGTTGATCTCAACTCTACCACGCTTAGATTGGACGTGGGAACGATGGCGGAATTAGCTCCCGAGGGGCGCCATGTTTACAAGTGTTGAGTGTCATTTGATACGGTCAGATAAATTGAGAGAATTATTCCGTACGTTACGTCGGTTAATCGTGCTTCGTATAGTTACTGTTTGCCTGGTACTTTTAAAGTTGGCATGTAAATTTTATACATAGTATAAAATGAAGTCGCTTCCGCTATCTGTTCGCTTAATACAGTGATTCTGAGATTTCGTAAATCTTGTGCACTCCATTATTTTATATTCGTCAATTTAAGAAAAGTCACTCAAAATTCTAACGCTATAGGAACCAGAATCATGTACTGAATCCATGATATCCATTTTCGTTTTAATAAACTTCAAGCTATCAATTCTTTTGTCACTCCATTGCAAGAGAATTTCTATGACGTGACCAAATCAATAACCGAAATATTTAGCTCGTGCTGCGGGCGAATACCGACAGGCGTCCGCTTTTGTTCATGTTCCATACTATAGCAATATTTGCGTGAAACCATAGAATAATAACTAATCGTGTAGAACTACCTCATGCTAGAGATTACCTAACTATTTAAGAAACATAGGTACAGTATGACACAACTTAGATATAGCATCGGCAAATCGTATATCTACACTTCACTTCCGATTTACACAAATAATAAAAATCATTAATTATCGCCCCATTCAACGTTCAACAAGATTATTTTCCCCTAAAGTACTAATAAACATGGGAAATGTTGTAGGCGCACTCTTTTCAGGAATGATCGATTTTACGAATTTTGCCGATACTTCATATAAGTTGTGTCATACTGTACCTACATTTTCGAATAAACTGAATCTGAATTTTTAGAACCTCTAAAAATATTAGGTATAAGGTTGACAATCAATATTATAAATAAACTATTGTACGTTATCAATATACTGGTGTAAGTGATATCGTTATAAAAACAAATACCTAACTACCATGAACTGAGTACGTGATCCTGGACCCCACAATTTACGATATTTCACAATAATACAGCGAATAGGTACTTATACCTACTGCGCTGACCCTACCCGTGAACTTGACAGTTGTTTAGTTGGTTATTTGAAATAGTGATTAGAGTTTTTTTTTTCACTATGTATAGGCCTGTGTTTGACCACAATCTCACCATGGTCAGTGATAATGCACACAAAGCCTAGAAGAAACTGGCTGTCAAGTGCACCTGAACACATTGAAAGGTGCTTGGCGATAGATTTTCAACTTGGAGTGTGGTAGCCAGCTAGACGGGTACTACAAAGTACCCTACCACCGTGCTAGGTTTCCTCACGATGTTTTCCTTTGCCGAAAGCTCAAGCTCATTGTAAAATTCGAACCCGCGACTTTTGTCTCGGCATCCGACGTCACTACTACTGAGCTACCATCGCCTTTCGTTTTTTTTTTGCATAACGTTGGACGTAAAATTTTATAAAATATCGACTCAAAATTCTGATGTTGAGAAGCCCAGATTCAAAATTTTGTACCGAATGCATGTTTATTAGTTATCGTTAAAATGTCTCATAACCTATCCACTATTATCATTGTCGTGTGATTTCTATGCGTGAAACTGCACACGAACGTGCCAATGGCTTTATTTTGAGTTGCGTCTAGTATCCCTATTCAACGTAGCGTACGTACGTTGCTTTTGACCGGTAGGGATTTCAGATTTCTATCATAAATTGTTACAGTAAGAAGTGGTTGAACGCGAGTAGGTATATACCTATACAATGAATACCTAAAGCTAAGGATATAATTTGTATTGTTATATAGATAAGTAGTTATAGGTAGTCTGTTTGTATATAAATGTCAGTAAATAATATTTTTATGCTATTTTAATACAATTAGTAAACTAAAATTGTTTAAATTTTTGCACATAAGGTCCAGTCAAGATAGCTGAAAGTGTTATAGGTAACTTAAAAAATATTGCAATTGTGATTAGTGGATCTTTTCGCGCCGAACCTTTGGCAGTTGTGTTGTTACACTAACAATCTTCTAATAAGCCTGTCAAAAAAGTAATTAATCAAAGTTACATAATATTAAGTAACCAAACATTCATAGTAATTTATCGTACATTTTAATCTAGATCATAAACTGTAGAAACTTTAAAGCTATAAATTATACGTATCTAAAAAGATTAGCGTCCACTGCACTAGAGGACGGTATCAAATTTCTGTATCTCTTTAGCGTTTTAATCAGCTACGATATGCTCTTGTTTCCAACCTTGCTTCATGCTGGATTAATGTGGAATTTCAACTGAATTAATTACAAGCCAGTACTTATTCACGGCGCCAACATTATTTTAATTGACAACGCTCTGTTGATGACATTTAAAATTTAGTGCGGACGTTATTTTGTTCTTCTTTGTTTTTTGTTTACATGGAGTGGGCGGTGGACTTAATTTTTCAGGAGAGCACTGACGCTTCATTCATTTCATCTTTAGAATTATTCTTTTATATTTACTATTTCATTTTTCTTACTTGTTTCTGGGCTCACATTTATATTTTTATTTCGTGCTTTTAATTTTATTTTCTGTTATATTTTGTGTTGAGCTGTTAAATTAAATCTTCGTTTCATATTTCTTTCTTTCTTTTTCTTTAATGCGATTTTTGTTATTTGTTCATTTAGTGAGCTTGTTTTGTATTATTTAGAGAATTTTGTAAACTTTGAAATGTTATAATATATATGTACCTATTGGATTACTCTTTATTTTAAAAGGCTGCTTAAAATCAACATGTATCTTTCTTTTACTAAAAATAAAGTTCAAAATAGCAAAGATGACGGTAGATTAGCAATAATTTGGCTTTTTAAAATACGTGTGACCGACGTATGTATAAAAACACAGAGGTTAATAATTACCTCTTTATGCATATTTTTCATAGTATTACGCATTCCCTGGGGAATCTTATGTTATTTCTCCTATTTTTTTTTATATGTTATTCTAATATCTGCAAATGTTTTGGCGTTATGCTTGATTTAGTCACAAACACTTAAACAGACAAAATTTAATATCACAATAATTTATGAATTACTTACTCTCACGATGAGAAAATCTTATTACATAAAATTAGATTCGAATTCTTACCTTTAACATTGGATTCTTCACCGTTGCCATACTTCACAAACACGAAGTAAAGAACCATGAGGATCAATTGAAACACCATCAAGGGCGCATACTTCAGCGACGAATACTTTAGCACCATTTTGAATTGGTATCTGAAAATATAATCAATCAATCACTGAAAGCATCTACTCAGTAACTCGAATGCCGTTACGCCACTCAATGAGATGAGCTCCAAGTGTCCAATTCTCGGCATCGTTATGATTATTATGCTTTTCTTTTTTAATGGTTGTTTGTGTTTTATTTTTAAGTCGAAAAAATATTGAAGTCTTATTATTATAACTGATATTTTCTTAAATTTATTTATTACTTGTGCTCTCCCTCGGTTTCAGCCGCCTCCCATGCAATAAAAGTAGCCTACGTCCTTTTCCATATCATAGGCTATCTGCTTGACAAATTTCATAGAGATGGTGAACTCACTTTCGCATTTATTAAATTAGTTTGAATAATAATTATAATTTTTAAATATATAAAATCTATTTTTTTATAAAATGTGATTATGGACCTATGGGTCACCCTTGTGTTAAAAATTTGTCACAAAATACATTTATATGTTCCAGTAACTGCTTTCCGGTGGCTTTTACAGTGGCTTGATTTTAATAACATGTTTCACTGCGTTCTAAATCATCGTATGATATGATTTTTTTTTAAATCACATCACTACTATAAATTTTGTCGTTAGGAGAAACCGTATTAAAATTAGCAAATTAGATTCGGGGATATTTGATAAAACACATAACAAACAAAGAGAAATACGACAATGTTGCGGGTAAAAAAATCTAAAGAAAGTCCCACTGAATAATCAGCTAACTGAATAATACGATCTTTTGGATGAAAAAAAACTTTTGCATAAAGACTTCAACTTTTCGGCATTTTGAAACTTGTAATCTTTGTTTGTAGAACCAAAAGTTGGGCTTTTTTAAACTTATCTTTTGGACTCAAAGTGCTCCCGTAGGTATGCCATGTTTCAATTTATATAAAAATAAAATAAAATTTGATAATTTTCAGTTATGGAATAAAATACTAGTTTTGTTAATTTTGGTCTAAAAATGCTAATTTAGAATTGCTAACATACTATAACTATGGCATGTGTTTACAGTTCCAAACACACAATTTCGTTTGCAATGATTAATTCCGATCATTAGAGTAACGGCCAGTCGAAAACATTCGCAAAAGAACAAAATTGAGAGAGCATAGCACTTCTATGAGCTACTTCCCTCGATTTAGTTCAATGTTCAGGTCACATTCAACTGGCCGATAACCTATGTGGCAGATAAGTTCTCGACATTTCCATTGTGGTGGCCGACGTGCCGGGCTATCGCATATCTTTTGGTGTTCGCATAATTTCATCCAATGACGCGCTACGACAAAGACTAATTTTGTAGGCGTGGTGTGGTGAACCCTTATTAGTGATGATGATTTTCAATAATGGTGTCCGTTACGATACGGTACGATTACCAGCAAAAATACGCAGTAAAGCCCTGAGACAGCCGTTGGACGCAAACGGCCGAAAACCGAAATCAATGGAAGAGCCTATGTTCAGCAGTGAACATTCTTAGGCTGAATAATAATATGATGAATGCCGAGACGAAGGTCGTGGGTTCGAATCCTAGAATGAGCTTGAGCTTTCGGTGAAGGAAAATATCGTGAGGAAACCATAACACGGTGGTTTCACTTTTTGGTACCCTCAAGTTGAAAATCTGTACAAACACCTTCTGGTGTATTCCGACAGCTGTATTTGAGAGCCAGTTTCCTTCTATGCTTTGTGTGCTTACCACCATAGGCTATATCATCACTGACCACAGTGAGATTGTAGTCAAACACATATGTATATATTTAAAAAATATGATAATGACGAATAACTTTTAAACGTTAACTGCTGCTAAAGTGTTAATGAACTATAGTGAAAGAATGAAAACATTGTTCAGTTTGAGAGCAACATTCAACTAAAGTGCATAAACGCCTCAAATTAACTCTACAAAGTGAAGATTATAGTGTCTCCACAGACTCCCAACAACATTGTTATAATATAATCCACAGAATTTAATCAGAAGAAACATGGAGTGGTGTGAAATAGTTTGTAACTTCTCGCCATTTGCGAACTCGGCGAGTAGTTACTGCATTATGGTTATAATTAACTAGTAAGTTTGTTACGTGACTAGGATACGAAGTATGTGGTACTTAGTTTGCTTGTGATACAAAAACATTAAGTTTATTAGATACCTTCCTTCCACTCTTGAAGGTGTAATAATGTTTTTTTCTGGTCCAAAAATAATGACAATTGCGAACATAAATTATCTTCAAAACATTTATTTTTCTAATGACGAGCGGCTCAAAAATGATGGCCATACAATGAAAAAAAATATAAATTACTTTTTACAAAAAAGAGAACCGCCTTCAAAACCACTGAAAAGTATAAAATAAGTATGTAGGGCTCTAATCTGACTGACACGATTTTGTTTTTACTACGTCCAGCAATTTTTTTCCATATTTCAACTGTTCGCACAAAATACTGAAACGTTGTTTTTTTTAGTGACTAACTGCTACAATTAGTACCTACTGTTGTTCTTTTATATATGTTGCGTTCAAAGACCGAAATCGCTCATTGAGCGAAAAAATAGCTCAGAACGCGTTGTGGTCATATATATATTTAAAAACTCAAAAATCAGTTTAGTCTAAGGAACTGAACCGTAAAATTTTTGGAAAGACTGACGTAAAATTATAACCATCACACCTAAATACACACATAGCCCGAAGAATTGTCAAACTAAAGTGGCAGTGGGCGTGGCACGGTCGCTGGGGCAGAAAGGTTCTTGAGTGGCACCCACACAAGATACAAGATGGACCAACAAACTTGTGAGGTCGCTGGAAACCGCTGGATGTAGGTAGCGCAAGACCGGCCATCGTGGAGATCCTTAGGGTATGCCTTTGTCCAGCAGTGGACGTCTTTCGGCTGACATGATGATGATGACACCCAAATACAGTATTAATATATTCGTAGTATAATAATTACTTTGTTTAGTTTAAAAACAGGTAAGTACGAAAAGATTTGATCTACAGTAGCCATAGAACATTCTGGTTGAAATCTCATAAGCCGCGGCGTGAGCTTGGTTATAAATCGTTCAGATGGCGGCCGACGCGGTACTTAGTGGGATGTCGTAATAAATATGGCAAACGCAGCCAGTTTGTGTGTGGAGATATGTTTACTACTGTTATATTATCGCGAGGGGCTGTTTCTGTGTTATACGGCTTTTAGGCGTAGTCTGTCTTTCAGTAAATTTACTTGAAAAGCCTTTCGCTATAAAAAGACATATATAAATAGTTATTTATTGTACAGAATACACACTAATACAATGTAATTATGTATCATTGCGAATACCGCTAGTTTACAATCCATTTCGCGAGATTGCAACGTAGTAGATTTTCAATAGTTCATAATTTATCCTTGTTAAACTGTTAAATTGTGAACGAACCTGCGCTTACCGATAGGGTTCTGATTTTATTACTAGGAAAATTGTGAACCGTCCCTGATTGGTCGGTCTCTGGGTCAAATGACAATAATTTTACAAACAGCCATTAATTCAGTCGTGAAGTCATTAGTATTTTATTATCTCAATTTTATATATATTGATTAATACTCTATCCATTTAATTAAGAAAAATAAATTCTTAGTACATTCCTATGAAATACTCTACCACCAATATCCCAGTTATCATTCCTCTAGACAGATCTAAGTTTCATTGTTATTTTACATAACGTAACGATTTAACAATAATGATATTATTATTCTAGTGGCTACGTATAATCATCGAGAAAATTCATGCCTTAGAGAAAATTCAAACTCCTGAACTCTTATAACCTCTTCAGGTCAAGGGGTATTAGGTATGAGGCGCTTTAATCTAAGAGAAAATCCTTTCGCCGTAATACTTACTGGAGAGAGAATATTGTCAAACGCAAAGCTTTTAAAAGATTATATAAAATATTGAGTATGCAAATTTAGATCGTTATTTATTATCGCAATTTTTAAAATAAAATTGAGTGAGCAATATTTATATAATCTTATTCGTTTTGCTGTTTATACATGACTAGCTTTTTTTCGTGGTTTCGCTCTAGTTCCCGTTATGGAAAGTAGCCTCGGAAATAATGTAGCTTCTATTATTTGTAATCTATTAGTGAAAGATTTTTTTAGAAGCGGAATAGTAGCTCCAACTAACTATCTGTCAAGTTTCATCTAAATACGTTCAGTAGTTTTGGTTAGTTTTGGTTTGTGATAGTGAATATTAAATATGAAACAAACAGTAGGTATAAAGTCAAATAAATTCTCTTTAACGTTTGCACAGACGTTATCGGGTAATCCAGCGTTTATGAAGGAAAGCGAGTAAATCTTAATGGCTCTAGTTAAATTTTAACTATATTTAGATAAAGCATAATGGCTGTTGTATCACTATGTGATAACGTCTTGATTACCCCACTCAAAGTGGCTAATTAACAATACGTAATCTTGCAATATGTTTTACGTTTCATCTTTTGGTTTCTATTTCAATAAATAAATACTTTAGTACAGTATGACACAACTTAGATGAAGCATTTCATTTCATTTTGAGGCGATGATAGCTCAGTGGTAGTGACGTCGGATGCCGCGACGAAGGTCGTGGGTTCGAATCCTACAATGAGTTTGAGCTTTCGGTGAAGGAAAACATCGTGAGGAAACCATAGCACGGTGGTAGGTTACTTTGTAGTACCCGTCTGGCTGGCTACCACCCTCAAGTTGAAAATCTGTTGCCAAGCACCTACCGGTGTGTTCCGGCAATTGCACTTGAGAGCCAGTAATTGCCTTCTCGGCATTGTAACAGGTCGGCAACACATTGGCAATACCTCTGGTATTGCAAATGGCGATAGGCGACGGTAAACACTTACCATCAGGTGGAACGCCTGCCTGCTTGTCAACTTTCTGACATAAAAAAAAAGCATCGGCAAAATTCGTAAAATCGATCATTCCCGAAAAGAATCCGTCTACCACATTACCCATGTTTATTAGTACTTTAGGCGAAAATGTTCTTTCATTTCATTTCATTTCAATGAATGATTTTTATTAATTGTGTATGATTATATTAATCGGAAGTGTAGTGTAGATATACGATTTGCCGATGCTGCATCTAAGTTGTGTCATACTGTAACTAATTCTTTAAAATATTACACTATAAAAAATATTCATTGAATTTTCATCCGGATTAACAAGCATGTTTCAGGTGACCTCATGGGGTCAAAGGACATGTGAAACACGAGAATCTCAACTTTCCAAAGCAAGGGTAACTAGCGAAAGGTCACCCCAAAGGAAATAATAGGTGATGGGTTTAGGATTTGCAGGGGTTAGGGTTAATGGTTTAGGGGTGATTTATTTCTCAAGTTACACTATAATTTTAATGAAAAGTGAAAATGAAAGTTTATATAATAATAATATATTTGTGAATTATTGTATTAGTGTGAATATATTATAGATATTTTGGGACCTTGACCAGACCACCAACCTTGTCTCAGCAAAGTTTGAATCTCTCGAACAGCTTTACATTGCCTCTTAAAATGAAACAGTCTGAATATATAAAAAGTTTTCAAAGAAATTAAAAATCTATCAGTGTGTACTTTTAAAGGTATTAAAGTATTAGTCATCAAAGGGAATTACTACAAGGCATCAGAATTGATATAAAACAAGTAAGACTTAAAAAAGAAACATTGACTATTAAAATATATTTTTTATCATGATTACAATTTTTATTTACTTGAAAGGCTTTGGGTTTTATGAATTAGGTAATAATTAATTCTGAAAGAAAGTTCAATTGTTAGTCAGCATGATGAACGTGGACCAAAATTTGATCAAAACTAAGCGAGATAATAACTTTGTTTCGATGGAAAAATAAATTTAGTTATTTTGAAGGTAATTTGGGTACCTACTTGAAAAATTACCTTAAATGGAACTAAACCTGTACATATATATTTATATATATCAATATAAATGCAGGAGGTTCTCAAATCAATTAACGATTTATTTTTTTAAGCGTTGGGTTCAGTATAGCTTAATTTTATTTTCTTTGAAGGACTCTTTTTTTTTAAAGTAAAATATTATACAAAATTTTGGATAAAGTCTGGAACAAATAAAATGGGTATGACTTTTTAGTAATTTTCATACTATCCAAAAGTGAGTTCTCTTTTAATAGCACATAAACGAAAACTTATATAATAAATTCTAAAATTAATTATTCAGCATCATAATTTATTCGAAAAACTTTTACAGCAGTATAAAGTTCCAATAGATTACGGTAGTTGCAAATTTTATTCAACTTTCAGTCTATTTCAGTCGTAGAATGTCGATCGAATCATTATGCAATTGAGTGCGCGTTACCTCATGAAAATTTTACATTTAATGCACCGACCGCTTTGAATATTTGCCGGTTAATCTATTTGAAATGGGATTTCATGTTCCTTTTATGTGATTTACATGAGAAATTGAAAAAATATTGGTTTTATAAACTCACAGAAGTTTTCTAAAGGTTTATAACCACTAGGTATATTTATTGCGATTAAAAAAGAAACGGCCAAAGTCTAAAGAAAGCCCTTGAATGCGGTTACTAACACACGTTGACAGATACTTGGCGACAGATTTTAGACTTAGGGGACGCAGTTAGTATGTTAGATAATAAAAAAAATGAATATGGCATGTCCCTTGATCTCATCATGGCCATTATGAAATGATAAAAAGTATTAGTAAAGTTTATCCATAAAACTACGAATTTTCATGCGATAAAACTGCAGTAAACTAAACTTCAAATATGAATATTTTTTTAAATATTTTATTCAACGTTATGAATGGATAAAATAGCGCAAGTAGAATGTATAAGCATTTGTTTTTTTTATTCATGTTTTCTAAATACCGGAGTTCATTTAAATTTATTTAACATTATTTGTATTCATATTTTAAAAAGCGAGAAAATTACGCAAATATTTAGAATAAGATTAGAGTAGTTTAGTAGTTTTTAATTTCTTATTTAAATTTTAATTTCTTTCTATAAAATAAAAACTTTAACTAAATATTATATATACTAACGATTTTTTTTTCTTTTTTTTTCATTTGTATTTTATTGTTAATCATGTTTGTAAAAAAATCTTTTAGTCTAATAAAGTGATTGGATTAGATTTGTTTTTTTTTTTAAATGTGACTAAAATGTGACATACCGTACAAAACAGAGCTGGACGTCCGGTACCCACAACTGATTGCCACTAATGTTACCCAACGGTATCACTTGACGAGCCCCCGGCTGACTGTATGACGTTGATTATTACGCTAAAATGATGTTACAGTCATTTAATGAACACAGTATTTTAATATTTATCTGGAATGCATAATGTTAATACAGGCAAGATTTCCTGTCTGTCAAAAAAAAACTTACTTCTTAATATTTTATAAAAATGACATTAATATGGCATACACTAATTTGACAGCTTTAAATATTTTTCATCTTCTTTACAATATTTTTTTATATGAAAATGATATTTTATATGTTTAAAATTAGTTTTATTTAAATTGCCTTTAGACTTATTGTAAATATTTAATATCAACTTAAAATTGCCATGACAAACGTAGGTTTAAAAATTAATAATATTTTATTTATAAACAAACACCGTTTGCGACATTTATGATGACGTCACTCAATCTAGAATGCATATTAGATTAATAACGCAGCTGTACACTAATCAAGTATTTTGAACAGACAGACTTTTGTTTCAACAAAACTATATCTGTTTGAGAGTAAAATGCGAACTTAACTTAATTATTATGATCTTCTTGGACTTACTCCTTTGCATTCCAAAATTATATAGATGAAGTAATGGGAAATATGTACAAAATTAATAATGAAACAATATTTATTTTACCAAAGACAGTAGGTATATAAAATAAATCGCTTTAGCGATAAGGACCTAATTTTTTTATGATTAATTTTATTCTTGTTGTTTTCTTATTGTCACTGATATCAATAAAGTATTTCGTATTGTAGGTATTATACATAATTTTATTTAAATAAAAACCATGTAGGTATTTATTTCAATATCATAAATGTACGTCTGTTATTTTTTTTTTCTGTGGTGTAACTCAAGAGTTCTCATCCATTATAATATGCATCTGTGATTAAATACTTATAGATAGTTCAATACAACAAATGCATATATTTATCATAATTAAAAAACGACATGTGTAGAAAAAAATATTTGCTCTAAAGAAATTTAGTAAAAATAGTAAAGAGCCAAGTTCCCATCCCACCGCAACATCACCCATCTTTTTCTATCACACCCACAGACAGAGACAGATGTGACAATCGTCACAGTGGGGTCCCCGTCACTTATCATTTATTAGCATTCGAACCTTGCACTTGGCTCTTACTGATTTATGTATGCCTGGTTACGTGGAAAATTGCCTGTTTGTTTGTTTATTCAACCGGCGAAGTTTCAATCGATTAGGTTCGTTTTGTTTTCAGTGCCGTACAATGGATGTTCTGAGAGGTTTTTGTGAAATCGGAGAGGTGGAAATCAGTACGGAAATTATTTATTCATTGCCAAATCTTATAGTTCTCATAGCATATGCATGAAACCGCGAGCATTTCTTAGATAATCTCACTGTCACGGTCATTGGTATTGTTTGTTAACTCTTAACACCTCAACGGCACAACCAATCGTGATGAATTTTAGCACGGAAGCAGATCGTAACCTGGAACAATATTTATCCCGAAAAGACATAAAATCTTATCGAAATGTGGGTAAGTAAACATCATCATGTCAGCCGAAAGACGTCCATTGCTGGACAAAGCCAAGGATCTCTACGATGGCGAGTCTTGCGCTACCCGCATCCAGCGATTTCCCGCGACCCTCACAAAATCGTCGGTCCACCTTGTGGGGAGCCTGCCCACGGTGCGACTTCTGGTTCATGGTCGTCACACGATAACCTTTATGCCCCAGCGGCCGTCGATTCTACAACTAATGTGAAAGGGAAACTCCGAGCATAGCCCTCTCCATTGCTCTTTGGGTAAGTAATTCCGCAGAGTATAGCGTGGTATACATTTAAAAAAAAAAAATTGCGTAGTTACAGGATATTTTTCCAACATCTAAATCTGGTAGGTTAATAAAATATAGTACCTGGTTGACCGAGCTTTGCTCGTTTATCGATCGATTTATCTCCCCCGGAACCCCACGCATTCAAAATTTCATGAAAATCGTTGGAGCCATTTCCGAGATCCAGATTATATACCTATATATATACAAGAATTGCTATTTTTTAAAGGTATTAGATTTGTCATCGATATTACGTAAAATAATTTCTGTTTACAATACAAACTATTTAGTTATGAATATTGTGATTCACAAATTAACGGTTCGTGAAAACGTGCGAGGGTGTGATTCAGCTAATCACTTCTCGACCAATTATATGAGTGTAAGTTTTAGATATTCTAATATAACTAAATTGCTGTATCAACATATATTGGAGGCACGTTGGAGGTGTGTTAATGTGAAAATATTTACAAATGGTGACACGATAGTAATGTAATGTTGCGATAGAAGTCTAATTTTATGATGAAATTTATTTTTGACGGAAATATTTATATATACCTTAGACAAGTACTACTAAGTATGCAGTAGAAATAACATTTTTTTATAAAAAAAGTAAGTCTGTTTTGAAGTCTATTTGATTACTATATTATTATACGTTTTTTAAGACGTGATGATAGGAATAAAAAAAATTGCCTTTTGGTATTAAAAAGAAAGACTCCTGATAGTAAATGCCTACCACTTCCATTGCCTATAAAGCAAAATAACAGTGTTCCCATAAACAAGCTATTTTTGCAACTTTTGAATTGGTGGGGATTTCGTTCCAGAAGAATAAAATAGTGAAATAAGTATTATTCATAAATTCAGAGGACATCTTTTGCGGTTCCATAATTCAAAATCAAAAGTTTTTAAAATACCTTGACGATGATATGTCTGAAAAGCCAAAGTGAATTTTCTGGACATCCATGCTATATCCTCTACCTAATTATAATTCCGACAGAAGTCTGACTAACGTACACTCATTTGGAATAAAAAAAGATTATACAACAAGAATTCAACCTCACAGCTAAAGGTTATTAATGGCCACACAACCCCACAATAGGAAATAACCTTCTCCTAAATGGGACCCTTTGCATCATAAAGCCTCCAAAAACAGTCGCTTAATTCCAGAATAATCCGGTTCAAATTCCGGTACTTACCACTTTTAAAAGTCTACGTGTTTACCTAAATGGACCTATGACAAATGTATTTTAGTCGCGCCACTCATATTTTACATACTAATCAATTTATTAGGGATTTTAGTTAAAAAAAAGTTGTTTATTGTTTAGTACAGTAGGTAAATGTGTTTACTAAGAGATTATCTTTTGAGATAATAGAGATCTAAGTCAGCTAAATACATCTAGAAAACAAAGTCGCGATTGTCCAAAAAATAAAGGTATATAAACATGTTTGTTACCTTTTGTAATAGGTATATATATTTATAGTATCACTTTTTTCCGTGTATAGTAGGTAAACCACTAATATTATATATTTTATTCACACGTGAAATATTCCAAATGCCCTCATGACTATTTCAAGTTTCAAATAAGTTCTGTACTTTACTGAAATTTTCATCAATACATTACAGCCAGTCTCTTGAGGATCTCGTTCGAGTGGTCCAGAAATGTCACACACAAAATAAATATGAGTATTGACGGTTAGTATCTAATATATTAACCATTCCATGATATACCTATATGGTGTGACCAAATCCTAAAGTATAGGGAAAAGCGAAACATGTTAAAAGGAGTCTCGATGTCGATTTTGATTAAAATATATATTTTTTTTTGTAAGACAAATATAAGAAAAGATTCGTCAAAAAATTTGTCAAAACCCATCATTTATTTTTGCTATTTGACCCCAGTTATATTGTTCATTTACACTAATTCATCAATTGATGAAGCGTTTCGAGGTCAAATAATATTGTTGTTTACGAAATCAAAGCCAGCACAAAATAAAGTAATCAACGTGGGTACATTTTAGGTCACTAACTTTTGATAGGTTATCAACCTATTTCAATTCATTTCAAATATTCTAATTGACAACGCGATTATCCCAGTTGGTAATAAGAAATTGATTTATGAGGTAGAATTCACCCGAAACGATCTTCTTAGTGTTGAACCTTTACTAAATAATGTTTAGTTTACCTACAGTAAGATTACAAAGGTAGCCAAGCTAAGGGTCAACGTCACGTTTTCGATTAAAACTTAGAACGTTTCCAAATGTGAAAACCTACATTAGTCCGCATAGTACCTTAATACCCTGAAACGCTTCAGACAAGTTCAGCAAAATTTTAAATAATGTGGCATGCTAATTTCAACGTTATGCATAATACTCATAGTTTATAATTCATAAACTAACAGTCTACAAAGTTTGAGAACTCCTTTCATAGGCCGATTAACATGTCAGATTAATTAAGTTTTGTGTGCTCCTCGTGCATCGTTTAGAGTTTAAATAGTAATGCAACTTTGCCTTCTATTTCCATAAACTTTATCCTACTAAAATTATAATACATTAGCTGTCTCCCGCGTTCCCGGGATAAATACTAGCCGTTTTTCCAAGGTATGATCTATCTATGTGCTAAATTTCATCCAAATACGTTCAAGTTTTTGCGTGAAAGAGCAACAAACATACATTAGTAGGATACTTAAATACTAATATTATAATAATACAAACTTAAATACTAATTTTATTACCGCGAAAGTTTGTGAGTATGGATGTATGTTTGTTACTCTTTGACGTGAAACCTAATGATTGGATTTGGATGAAATTTAGCATATGGACAGATCGTACCCTGGAAAAACATAAGATCCCACTGTATCGCGGGAAAAACCGGCGGAAACTGGTAATATATATTTTTGCTTTTCAAACAACGTTTTATATATTGCTATCCTTTGAAAGGCTCCTACCAATTTGTAAATCGTAGTAGTGATATAGGTCGAAACAACAATTTTATTTATTTATGCGCTGGGAGTGTTTGCACGGTTTGTCGGTGTCAACGCGTCGCGTCCGATGGAGCGCAAACTCCGTTCGTGAACAACTGTCACGCAGAATCAATTAGCGTCATATTTTATTAGAATTGCCGCTAAAATTGGCGACACTACTGTTTGTAACGCGTCTACATGTTTTTTACGCTCCGGTGTGTAGGTGTTTTATGTATGCAATTAAAGTATCGGGAAGTATTTTTTTTTTTAAATCTTTGTAGATATTGTTTTGTTTTTCGGTTCACAATTAAAATTCGAATTTTCGGCCGACCATCGGCACCCATCAGTATATATACGAGAACGTCTTTCTTTGTGTGCTTATGCAAGCCTTCCAAACCTTCAATCACAATTACGAAACATACGCATTCCAAAAAAAAAACCTTTGTTGTACTTTATTGTATCAAATAGGTAATTAATAGAATCTCATCCATAATTTTATTTCGTTAATGTCATTTTTAATTACAAATATATGTTTTTATTAAGTTTTTTTTAAGTATAAACAGGTCTGTGTTTAATATCACAATCTCACCATAAGAACGACTCAGAAGAATTTGACTCAAGTGCAGCTTATCAACTAATGTCAGCCAAGTGGGTAATACAAACCCCTACCGTAGCATTTTTTTCCAGAACAAAAAAAAGAATATCCTTGAATAATTTGACGTAGAATTTTACAACATCATGCTGGCATGCCTGCAAAAATCTTATGACAATATGAAAGTACTCTCAAAAGGATATATCTTTGAGAAATTGTTCTCGTGAATATCTTCTGACGGCACCTGCATGCATGTTTTATGCCCATATTATGCATCTTGTCGTTACTGGCATGCATGATCGTTTACTTGCTTGTAGGTACCATATAATAATAAGAATTTTCCTGACAATATAAAAACAGCTGTTGACAGACCCGGTACAGACTGACGACTAAATCGACTAAAATATATAAAGTAGATATGATATCAAAATTATAAAAAAAATGTATTCACATAATTATGACAAACAATACATTAAGCACTCTAACAGGAAAGCCTAGCAAAAGTTTTAGAGCAAAGCCTTATTCCATTGGGGCGAAATACAGCCATTAGTTGGGCGTACACTCAGTAAGTACTTAAAACTTACAATCCCTAACTACGCCATAAAGCCAGCCGCACACGGACCACTCGCCACTAATATGAGTGGCCAGCCACAAGAATTGATTTCCTTAGTCACTGATATAATATTATGGTAGAAACAAAGATAGATTTGTGTTTTTGTAGCTACTAAAATACAGAAGAATATCAAAATCAAAATTTCATTTATTCAGTTTAGGCCATAATAAGGCACTTATGAACGTCAACAGTTACAGTTTTACAATAGACTCTACTACCTAAATATACTCTAATACTAAAGTATACAACGAATTCGGCAAAAAATCATGCGGCCCGCCTGATGGTGAGCGGTTAGAGTAGCCTATGGACGCTAGCGACACACTGGGCTTTATTTTATTTTTTGAAAGGACTAATGTTGGTAGCCTCTGATGGCTGCAGCTTAATCAGCCGGACAAATTGGCGAGCGCAGAGGGCTCTCAGCCGGGTAAAATTTAGGTAACAATACCTGAGGGCACCCGCGAATGGGGTACGAACCTCGGCTCAGGGCGTTACCGGGTGAGGGGGAGGACTTTGTACGAGTTACGACTAATTGGGGGCGGTCGGATTACTAATGGCAGCTCGGGCCGCTTGAATGAGACGAGGCTGAGTGCCATAAATTTACTAATGGTACCATTCGCTCGTTGCCGCCCTTCCCCCCTCCCTGAGGAGCTCTGGCGATCTTACTCACGCGCACACAACATAAAGTTATATGTATCTATTATGTTGTAGGATTATTAGATAATAAGGACTTAAGTGAGTGTCGAGCCTTAATCTACTCTAGCACCACAGTAGTCCATTGAAGCGCCATGTTCTTGTCTTAAAATAAAATAGAATATTCTCCCGCTGGCCACATCTTATCCGCTTCTCTCTCATACAATATTTATGCGTGAGGAACACAGAATGTCGATTACTGTGAGATTTGCAAAGATATCACTTCATACAGGAAGTGGTATGACAAACATGTGTGTTTTAGTGCTTTAAATCTATTAGATTTTTACCTTTGTTTGTTTCTAAAGGTGCTTCCACACAGCAGTGTAGGGCAGCATGATAATGGTAATATGATATACCACTTTAGGGATTGAGTTTTCAAAAATTCTTTCTTAGCGGATGCTTACGTCATAATAGCTATCTGTATGCCAAATTTCAGCCCGATCCGTGAAGTGGTTTAAGCTGTGCGTTGATAGATCAGTCAGTCACAATTTCCTTTTTATTTAATTAGATGTACTTCATGAACTTTTCTTAAAATGTTGTTGAGCATTTATTTATAACAAATCACGATTGAAAATTTCGAAGCGTCGTTTGCTGCTAGTCGACGGCAAAGTTTCCAGCAGACTAGCAGTTTCGTTGTTTTCAATTTCTCATTTTATAAACTTGGTTATATAATAAATTATACGTAGTTGTTTGTATTTTCATTAAGGAGTTTATTTAATAATTAGGTTTAAAAATTAACCATGAAAAAAAATTATTCCTGTACATACTAAAAATACCTTTTTATTGATAATACGAATTTACATTTAATTTTGAAGTTGTAGAATTGACCGAGACTTAAATCGATGTTTGGGAGATTATTTAACGACTAAAGCTTCATTTGCTCAACCACAAAGTTAAGTTAAGTTTGTCTTTCTATCCGACTTCTCGGCCTCGTACATAAACCATCAGTGTCATACTCGCACTTTTTATTGATAACTCGTGGTAGAGTCTATTGTAAAAATTGAAATTCATAAGTGCATTATTAGGGCCTAAACTGAATAAATGAGTTTTGAATTTGAGTTTATTTATTTATTTATTTTGGGGAAACCAACAGCGATTCCTAATTGATACAGTAGGTACTTAATTTAAACATAAGTAATATGCATAATATATGGTTCTTATCTCGGTCAAAGGATTAATTAGCCTTGCGATCCAGGGAGGTAATGCTGCCAGCTTTCCGGGCACTTTATCCATGGCAGCGATCTGAACTCAATATACTATTTAATATATTGAGTTTAAAAATATATAACGGAATAAGAAAAAATAATTTTGTTTACATTTAATATTTTTTTAGTTAATAGTTTAATTTATTTTTTTATATGCATAGCCAATAATACGAGTACCTATATTTCCACTGATAATATATTCTAAATAACAATAGACAAAATTCAAAAAGTTTTACGTATAATAAAAAAAAAACAAAAAATTGCACTTCTCTGGAGTAAAAAGACATCTTAAACAAATGTAAAGTTGGTGTCAAAATAGATATTATAATAATTTGAATGCCACATCCATTTTTTCTATTTCCAGCACCAATCTGACGATTCTAAAGAGGGAGTGAGACAGGAATACCTATCATCATACAACACTTAAGTTTTAAAGGCCTCTTTGTAATCTTTATTGAGTGGCTGCAAATTGACATTACAGAGGCCTTAGAACTTTGTAAGTGGAATACGTAAAAAAAGAATCTTTTCCTAACAAATTATAATGATAGCGGAAGTACGTAAATGCTCGTAATTAAATTAAAAATGCTGTTTTGGAATCTTTTTTGATTCATTGTTTAGCTTTTTTCTCAAAGGGCAAATTTCGCTACATTTGCAGCTTCGTAATACGTTTCATCTGAAGTTACCTAATTCGTAATTACATTTAATTTAATTTGACAGATTTGTGTGTGTTTCGTAATATTATAGTTCAATTTTAGGCGAAACAGATAATGTTTCGGCGAATTCGTCAGTTAATATTATATATTCCCATCCGGCTGGCACCTGGTGTGTTCCGATATCACTTAACACCTTATAGGCTTTGTGTGATTAACATCTTTGGCCACTGACTATTGTGGATGATGCCTACTGATTGTGGTCAAACATAGAATAATAAAAAAAAACTTTAGATTATTTTTTTTAGGCCGAAATCTGTCAAATGCAAGAATATGTAGTTTGGTCATACATTTACAATTTATCCTGTACCTACCTGCACAGAGTAGGTTTATGACATCAGAGACAAGGTGGTAGGTAGGTATCTACACAAGCTCCAACCAATACAATTTAACTTATGGTGTATGCTTGCCGCGAAATTAAAATTTTATTACGATTTTTTATCCCACAAATATAACTCTGTGAAATACCTATGTTGATGTTTTCTTTTATTATCAATCAGTAAATATAATATCATTCTTGTCGCAAATCTGGTGACAAACTTACGACCTAATAAATCAGCTGCAATTAGCAAAAAACGTCATAAAAAAATTTAATTTCGCGGGCTACCTTGAAACACCCTCCACCTGTAAGTATCTAGGAATCATAACAAATTACTATTGTAAACGACTTTGTGTGAAGTTCAATATCATGTTTACCTCTAGAGTTAATAATGCCGCCAAATAATACGTGTAACTGTTTTAAATGAAATTGTTTAGGGATTACGACTTGGCAACTTTTATTAAAAAGCACAATTGAGCACAAAGCTTGTATAGTTTTTAATATACCTAACCTTATAAATTATAATATATCTTTATGTAGGTATGGTGCACAATAAAGAATATATATTCATTCATTAATTTATTGACATTATAAAACAAATATTTAATAATTTAATCCACATAAACATAAGCCAAAAGACCAGAATATACAAATAATAAAAAACAAAAGATTTTTTAAATATAGGTAGTTATTTATGAAAAAAAAGTTAAAACATCCTGGGACATTCCTCACACACGGTTACCTGATCCCAAACTAAGCAGAGCTTGTAGGTACTATGGAAACCAAATAACTAATAAACTACATATAAAAAAATACCAACTTAAATCGTATTTTGTCTCAATAGAATTTAATAAATCGTACCGTGTAAATCGTACGCCAATCGTATCGTAAACTATAAAAGCAATAACAATCTTACATACAACAACAAGAGCACGTTAATTAAGTTTTGTACAGAATCCCTCTCAAACACGTTGGTATTAACATGAAATGAGAAAACTTTTACACGTTTAAAACAATCAACATTTTAACATGAATAATTTTACAATTCACAATATTTCTCTTCACTATTAAATTCAAAAGAATGTGGCGCTGTAGGATGATATTCAGTCAAACGCATAAATCCAATAATGCTTACAATAGTCCTACCTACACTTTAGGAGCTAAAAGTATCAAAATCACTTCACGTCAAGTGCCTAAGAAGGGCCACGTAAACTGCTATCTGCACCTTGAGGCACAATCGGATACGCTCCAGAACTATCATGCGATGTGCCCACTTCTACTCATAGCGGTTGCTTTAGGGTTCTAGAGCAGGATATAGACCTTGCCTTTAGCTACCACGAGTTACAATTATATATGCTCCAAAACCCATTTGCAACCAGTTTGTGCTAGTTGGGAAAATCTTCCATTCGAAAATTATAATACGTCCAAACATTCATACAACATATTCTAATCAATATAAAGATCTCAATCCTACAGACAAAAAAAAAACACGAACCTAAAAAAATAATCACGCTCCAAAGCTTACAAGTGCCGACTAAAGAGAGAAAATGATTAAAATTTCATTATCCAAAATGTAAGAGAAAGATTCTTTGAATAATTGAGGGAAGCGCGCAGATGGTTTGGCTTGCCCCGGCAAAAATATTCGAGATATCACTTTGCGTATAATGTTGGTAGGCACTTCGCAAATTCATGCTTACTATATTATACAAAGTTGTGTCACGGGTGGTTTTATTACAAAATGTTCGACATAGTACATACCTACCTACAATTTCGTTTGGAGGAGATTTTTTGGATCCAATATCCTTTCTTTTATACATAACTAGGTCCTTTGCTGTTTTACTTGCATGATAAAAGTTGCCTATAATGCTCGAGTAGGTATAATGTGGCTTCCTATTATCGAAAGTTTTTTACTGTCTGTGTTTGATCACAATCCAACCGTGGTCCGTGATGATGGTAAGCACACAAAGCCTAGAAGGGAGCTGGCTCTCATGTGCAGCTGTCGGAACACACCGGAAGGTGCTTGGCGACAGATTTTCAGAATCATAATATCATATTTAACATCCTATATGTATATTCCTATAAACTTAATATTCTAAAATACTACATCACGCCGCGGGTCGAGGGACCGATTCCCACTTAGGATATATCTCAAACATGCCAGTTTGTCCTGAGTTATTGTACCAGTTTACTCAGCTCAGCTTAGTTTAGAATCAGATAGCAGTATGTGATGAATGTCTCGTGATTTTTTTTTAATAAAGATCTTCATCCCTTAGTAACCCACCATCTGGCAGATGCACCCACGCAACCACTCAGGAGGAGGCGGTTTTCATTTGAGAAATCGATTGTCACTTTCATGACAGATGTGACCTTTTACAGCATAAATTAATTCTAATTATACAGATACACAATGGTAATATTCAAATTCCTACAGGAAATGTCTGTAAGTTAAAGACGATATACGAAAAATGATGATTCTAGATTAAGTTTCGTTGTGCATTCTTTGTTGCAAGTGATTTGTAAATAATATTTAAATTAAACTAGAGAATCTTGTAGAGAATAAATAAATGACCAGGAATTGTTTTTGTTTTTTTCTTTAGTAATAGTAACGTCAGAAAAAAAATGTGAATATGCCCTTTTTTAAAACTAAGTAAGAATTTTTCTCTTATTTGGTCCATCCAAATAAATTGAAAATCTTAACATACATTTTGAGATCTAATAAAAAGAGAATGGGAATTAGTTTTCTTACCATTTAAAAAAAGGATTAGGTTTTTTTAAATAAAATATAATTTTTTTTACTAATTAAGAATGTGAGAGACGTTCTTAACGCCTGTCTCGCTTGTCTCCGTCAGTTTAGTACGTGACGGTGACATTCCCGGAGAGCATCCTCTAAACCAATTGCGCCAACTGGCTTGTCACCTGATAGGTGTCGCTACAAAAGTATCTACCTATATAATTTGGTATCGTAATATACTAGAACATAAAACCAATTGTGATAGTTCGCTTTTAAACAATCGTATTCCAATAAACATCACCAAGTACAGTAACTAAAGGTATTAATCCACTACATCGGTTTACCACAAATACTTGGAAGGTCCTGAAGGTCGAGGGTAAAAATACATCTAATTCCCACTTTGTGCCCTCAGTCACGTAGATCCCGTTAATTCTGTCGGTCTCAAGGTACTGATAAGAATGAAATTGTTAAAATTCGCTTTTTTGTTCCTTCCTTTTCAAAGGCCGTGAGCTTAAAAAAACGTGTATCAAATACGTAATTAATAAAGCTCAAGCTGAAAGATTAAGTAAGAGGCAGTTTATAGAAGGTTGAATAAATACTGGTTGGATATTTTTTTTTATTCTATGTGGTTTACTATGTCCATAATTTATAGCCGGCTTCAAATATTAAGCAAAGTAAGGAAGTCCTTAATTCGTTTATATACCTACATACCGATATTTTTTATAATACCTACCTGCAATGTCATTAGTTATTGTGGGCTTTTTCTTTTTCCACATTATGTTTGTCTCTAGCCAGACTAGCTCCGTCTAGAAGCGCCCTGCGGTTTCACCCATCATTGGGGTTGGTTTTTCAAAAATCCTTTTTTAGCGGATGCCTACATCAACAGCTGCCTGTATGCCAAATTTCAGCTCCATCTGTTTAGTGGTTTGAGCTGTGTTTTGATAAATAGATGAGCCAGTCTGTCATTCAACCAGTCAGTTATGTGTTCTTTTATTTATATTCTTAGTAATTTGCTTGGTACAACTACTACTGTGACAACTTCAAATAATACTAAAGTTTCCATAATTTATCTGCGTGGAGAAACATTTATGCTTATTCACAATATAACTCAGCCCCTCCCAAACTGACAAAATAATCCTCGTCAATTTCACGCTAAATCTTCATTCAATTCAGAATTACTCGCAATAGAATTCTGAATCGTAGTATTCAGTACATTTTGGACCTCGTAATCAGGTTGCCCTTAAATTCGATTTACCCAATTTGTGCGGATAAGATTGCGCTGATTTCACACCATTCGGATTTGGGCATTGAGATGGATGACTAGTGGCTCGCTTATAAATCTAAAACGATTCCAATACTATTATTATTTTCTTTTAAATCGTTTAGAATCTTTAGCATAAATGGTTTTTATCTATATCACATCTGATGCAAGGGGATGTCTAGGTTTGAATTATTTTCACATTATTTTGATCTATTACCAGAAGGATTTTCAATGTAGCATTTTTTCGCTCGAAGAGCATCTCTACTTGGACAGTACCTCAATATTTTAATTAGCTAAGCTATCTATTTCAGTTCAAAATATAGGCCTGGAAACCACTCTATACGGCTAGTACAAGACCGGCCATCGTGGAGAATCTTGGGGGAGGCCTTTGTCCAGCAGTTGACGTCTTACGGCTGATATGATGATGATGATTTTGCCTAGCACCGTATACACAGACTCTTATTACGTATGTAGATAAATATTTTATTATTCAAAATACAGTCAATTAGTAAAACATGTATAAACTTACTACTTACATCGATGTAGTTTACATAGAGTGGTAAGATGAGAACACAAATTCAGCATCTTAATTGATCAAACAATTAACTGTAGGAGGTATTAATTTTGTAGAGAAACTGTTTCTAATTGATATAAATGGAAGTTGTTTGTTATATATAAACGTTGCTATGACAACATTCAAATTGTGTGAGTATTTATGAGTTAAACAAAAGGGGTAGTCACACTGCAGCTATTTATTTTATTATAAAATTTGTATGCTTGGTGGTTGTAAATAGCATAATATTGCATTGGTTTTTAATAAAAGCTACGGTAATAAATACTGTCCAACTTGCTTTTGATATGAAGACACTGTATAATAGAAGAATGAAAAATATAAATGAAACAGATAGAAAGGCTTAATACTAGTTACATAAAAGTAAATAAATTACACAAATATTATAAAATAATGATAAACTAAATATACATATAAATACATAAAATAGTAGGTATAAATAAATAATATATGAATGGATAATCAAGGCACATCAAGGTAACGAGGATAAAAATAAATACTTGACAACTTTTTTTAAAATGGAGATAGTTTTCGAATTGCGAATGTTAGGCGGAAGGTAGGTAACCAGTATTCAGTGTTAAAAGTTGTTTATATATTAACGGAAAAGTATCTAGTCCGTCATTGTATACATTTCCTAGGAAATCCATACATTTCCTAAATAACTATCGGAGTACTACATTCGGTGTATTTGTAAGGATAGCGGTATTTGGGGGGTTGTAAGTGAAAGGTACTTTTGTGCGAATACTTGCTATTCTATGCAAAATAAAAAAAAATAACCCCTACCTATTTTTCAATAGTTTCTATATATTTCCAAGTATCGTTATTGAATTATAATTTCCTAGGGGAAATACACAGGAATTGTATACAATTCCTATATTTCATACATTTCCGGTGACATATATAAAGTAGTCGTAATTTTAGTACCCTTTCTTATTCATCCATCCTCACTAACTTTTGCATTTATAATATTAGTATAGTTACTTTCATTTGACGTTTAAGTTAACTAAAACCATAACCTTACTATTACGCGCTTTATGCCACCGATAAGCAAACCCTAAGATAAGCAAACTGCAGAGAGAAGCCTAGAACATACAGACAGAGCACAACGCACATAGACTGATAGGAGCGACAGATTTTCAACCTAATGTAGTAGAGTAAATAGTGTATCTATATGGAAATGCCTTTAGATAGTAGTAATACCTACATAAATATCAAATATCGTGTTACAACCGGTACGTGCAATGGAACGTATAAACCGATAGCAATTATATTTTGGGCAGATATTAGATTCGGCTCAAAGCTTTGTTATTGTATTGGTGACATTTTGGGTAGAATGTTATATATATCCGTAATATGAATCCTATCTGTAGTCAGTTAGTCCATCCTTTGAGGAGAGTTGAATCAATGGAGGCTTTCAGTGCATACCGTATTCAAGATTTATGTTTACAGTAACTAAAATAAAAAAACCCGCGACACAAATAAAAGAAGTGATTTTTTTACTATGTATAGGCCTATCTTTGACCACAATGTCAACGTGGTCAGTGATGATGTGGCCGATGGTGGTAAGCACACAAAGCCTAGAAGTGCATTTGCAGCTGTCGGAACACGCCGGAAAGTGCTTGGCGACATATTTTCAACATGAGGGTGGTGGCCAGCCAGGCGTATACTACAAAGTACCGTGATATGGTTTCCTTACGCTGTTTTCTTCACCGAAAGCTCAATGATTTTAATGACTTTCAAACGGCTGAGTTAAAACGTTTTTTTTAAACATGGTTCAGAGTACTCTTGATTAAGAAGGTGTCTTAATCAGAAGTGCTCTTAGCTCTTTTTCAAACGAAAAAACCTTCATCAAAATCGGCTCATCCTTTCAAGAGCTATGATACCACAGCAGACATAAGATACACGGTACAAACTTTGTACCCTCTTTTTTCGTCAGGGGTTAAAAATAACGTTTTAACGTTTAAGGCGATGATAGCTCAGTGATAGTGATGTCGGATGCCGAGACGAAGGTCCCGGGTTCGAATCCTACAATGAGCTTGAGCTTTCGGTGAAGGAAAACATCGTGAGGAAACCATAGCACGGTGGTAGGGTACTTTGTAGTACCCGCCTGGCTGGCTACCACCCTCAAGTTGAAAATCTGTCGCCAAGCACCTTTCGGTGTGTTCCGACAGCTGCACTTGAGAGC
Organism: Tethea ocularis; assembly: GCA_963555595.1. Classification (NCBI taxonomy): domain Eukaryota; kingdom Metazoa; phylum Arthropoda; class Insecta; order Lepidoptera; family Drepanidae; genus Tethea; species Tethea ocularis. The sequence continues at coordinate 2,008,023 of OY741972.1, read as the reverse complement.
CAGTGCCTTTCTAGGCTTTGTGTGCTTACCATCATCGGCCACATCATCACTGACCACGGTGAGATTGTGGTCAAACACAGGCCTATACAGAGTAAAAAAAAAAAAACAAAAGTCACAAAAATGCATTACCTTCTTCATGTAACGTACCTTTACTAACACAGTTCTGAAAAACTAGTAAAATAAAAGTGATGGCTACTCTGTTTGTTACCATAGTTCAATTATCAACAGTATGGAAATATAACAATAATAGAAAAAAAGTCATTTAATACTTATAGCATTATTGTGCTAGGAAATCCTACTTCCTATTAATATTATAGGTAAATGCGCAAGTTTGTGAGGATGTATATAGATCATAATTACATTGGAATAACAAAAAGTTGCCTATAAATTATTCCAGGGTATGATCTATCTATGTGTCAAGTTCCAATCAAATCCGTTCAGTAGTTTTTACGTGAAAAAGTAACAAACATCCATACTCACAAACTTTCGCGTTTATAATATTAGTAGAGTACACAATCATAAAGAATGTGATTATAGTATTATTTTAGAATTCATAATTAGAAATTAGAGATCTTCTTCTTTGTCGGTGTCTCTCTTGACTGACTGAGAGTAGTCGTGGTCATCACTTCAGGTGTTGGTCGCAAGCTTTACAACACGCCGCCACTCCTCTCTGATATATCTGACATTAGAGATACCTGTCATAAAATAAATGCACTTTTAAAAATTAAAATAGGTTGAACAACAGTTACCTACATAAAAAAAAGTATCTTGTGGTTCGACTTGACCTACTATCCGACTCTGAGCTGTGTCGCTACCACTGTATATGAAGCCATCATTCCGTGCTTAACCCTTGTTTGCGCTTGTGGATCGTTTTTGCAGTTTTAATAAAACGTTACCGTATAGAGACGGGGGATGACAGAGGTGGCTCCCGGGGATTTCGGGATGGACATAACGGCAATTTAATTTACTCCCTACATTATTGATATTTATAGCGTCCAATTGACCTTTTTATACGTGAAATATCAATGTTGCATGGGTTGACGACTTATTTTAGCGTCAGCTGTGTTTGTAAATGAACATTGATTATAAATTTGCCTAAAATAATGGTTTAATTTTGTTTTTATACAACAAAGTCGGCGAACAAGCATACGGCCCGCCTAATGGTAACTGGTAACCGATGACACCCGAGACAGACATACAAATCCGCGCCCCGGGTACCACTCGCGCTTTGCCGACCCTTCCCCCCATCCCGATGAGCTCTGGGGACCTTACTCACGCGCAGAAACGCAGGAATTTTTTAATGCTTTTACTAAGGCCGTACAAGTATTAAAAGTAATATCTAAATTGAAAAGATTTAAAGTTGTCAAATTGCGAAAAATTCAAACTTATCATACATTTTCGAGATTTCAGAGTTTGTTTAAATTGACGAGCAAGGCCCCTTAAAGCCTTGCAGGTAAAATATTAAAAACCTGTTTAATATTATGCTACAAAATTAGTTGTTTATACATAATGCCTACATTCTGTTCACAGTTTTCAGTTTACGTCCGACACATAGTTACATTGAACGCAGTGTCTCTATTGTCCGACAAATAACCAAACTCTCTGAAACTATACTGTTCAAACAGCTAAACAGTTGAACACGGGACTGATTAGTCCCTGAGGGATATTTCACAACACTTTAGGCTGATTGGAATCTAAATTGTCCCAAGGTAAAATTATCCTTATATTTTTCCAAATCTATATATTTTACTAGCTGTTCCTGGAGGCTTCATTCATGTTCTCGGGATAGAAAGTAGGTAGCCTATAACCATCGGGGACAATTTAGCTTCTTATTAGTGAAACAATTTGTAGAATCGGACCAGTAACATGAGCGATTAGCGCGTTCAAACAAACAAACAAACTCTTTAGCTTTATTATTAGAAAGAAAAGGTATAAAGAATAGATATAGATGTGCCTAGTTATCCAAATCAATCGCGGAGTTTTGAAGCTAAGAGGTAATAATCAAGCGTTAGCTTTTTCAATGGACTAGCTTTAGCCCCGTGGCTTTATATGCGTTCACCATGTCAAATATCTAATCTATAATTATGAAAAACATTGCAACAAACACAAGGACGTAGGTATAGCTATGATAAAGAGTGGGATATAATTATTCATCCAGTGACCAGCACCAATTTATAGGTAGAAAATAAAATGTAGATAATTAAATAATTTAGATTCATCGTAATAAAATAAAATGCCTTGCTCAGTTTTCTGTCGGCTTCACTGAATCAATAGCTTGTGATATTCTACGTGTTTATCAGGGCCTAAATTTAATTAATTTTATTTATAAATTGAGTTTATTCTATAGTAATTTGACAGCAATTCTATACATTCCCAAATTCTATAGTTATACTATTGCCAGCAATCCACTGGCTCTACGACATAAATGTTCGAGTCAGACCACACTCGTATTGCCGTGTCGGTTGACCACCGCTGTTTATTATCATTTGAATCCCTTTTTCAGGCAAAGGAATGACAATGGTACTGAATATGGGACGGCGGAAATTAAAAAAATGCTGTTCATGATACATTGCTCTGGAAATAATTTTAGGCGTCAGCATTAATTAAACGCCAAAATTTTCTTTGTATAGTATAAAATGAAGTCGCTTTCGCTGTGTGTTCGTTTAGATCTTTTAAACTGCTCAACGGATTTTAATGCAGTTTTCAGCAATAGTGATTCAAGAGGAAGGTTTATATGTAGGTAGTATAAAGCCGGGAAAAGCCGTGCGAAGCCGGGGTAAAACATAAATTAAATAAATGACATATACTTAGCTATTATTCTCATGTTCAAATTTGTAGCCAAGGGTACCGGCACCTGAGAGTCAACTTGGCTTCAAGATTTCGTATAAGAATACAAAACATTGGCAATGCTTAGCAACATAAATATCTTTTAACACCTGTACAATAAAATAATCCATGATTTTGATGCGATTCCCGTCCAGGACTATCTTTGCATGAATTGAACATGTCTGTTTGTCCGGTCATTATTCTCTAGCTAGAGTCTGGATCATTATTACAAAAAAGGAGTATATGTAGTAAATCAGTTATCTGGTTTCCATAGTACAAGCTCTGCTTTGTTTGGGATCAGATAACTTACTTCATTTATTTATGTACATACTTTTAGCATGTATGTTTTTGTAGACACTTATTTACAAAACACCTATTTACTTTATCTAAATAAACAAAAGGAAAGTGTGACTGATCTATCAACTCACAGCTCCAACTACTGGATGGATCGGGCATACATATAGCCAATATGACGTAAGTTAGGCATACGCTAAGAAAAGTTGAAAATCTGTCGCCAAACACCTGCCGGTGTGTTCCGGCAATTGCACTTGAGAGCCAATTTGCCTTCTCGGTATTGTAACACGTCAGCAACACATTGGCAATATCTCTGGTATTGCAAATGGCGATAGGCGACGGTAACCACTTTCCATCAGGTGGGCCGTATGCTTGCGTGCTACCTTATTAGTATAAAAAAAAAGATTTTTGAAAACTCAATCCCTAAAGGGGGAAAAATAAGGGATCGCGAGGGAACCGTGGGGTGAAAAGCTAGTCTTTCCATATTATGGACTGTTACACCGAACGAGCTGCTAACTGCATAAACAACATTGACAAGGTACTTATGTCTAGTAGTCAGCCAGTATAAATATAGTTATGTATATACTTATATAGTAAGGACCTCTTGGTGGACTTACGAGTACGTATTATCCTAATCATATTTTATTTTGTCAGAGAGGCTTTTGTCTGGCCCAGTTGTTTGATATGATAATAGTTTGAGGGCTATAGAAATAACTATATAAAGTACATGTCTTAATAAGTAAATTTTATGCTACTTGAGCGTCTATCGTTAGGTCACACGGTCTAATAATTATTTAAGTACGATCAGCAACGTATTAACTGAATTAATTAAATTATACAAAATCAATTGTAATTTCCGACGTTCCTAATTTTTTTATAAAAGCCAAATCTGAATAAATAAGTTTGAGATTTTTTTGGAACTAACTATTGACGAATTGTAGTATTAATTAATGTGGAAAGGTGGACGCTTGCCTTAATAGTGTCATCAACATCGTAAGGTTTTTTTTTGTTGTAGTAAGGACTAAGTTGGTAGCCTCAGATGGCTGCAACAACCTTACCGGACAAATCGGCGAGCGCAGAGGGCTCTCAGCCGGGTAATATTTAGGTAACAACGCCTGAGGGCACCCCCGAATGGTGTACGAACCTCGGCTCAGGGCGTTACCGGCGGAGGGGGAGGACTTTGTACGAGTTACGACTAATTGGGGGCGGTCGGGTTACTAATGGCAGCTCGGGCCGCTTGAACGGGACGAGACTGAGTGGGACGGTAGCGTGATCGGTTGTGTGTAGTGTCTTGTGTAGTTTTACGAGCTTCGTCAGCTTCGATCTGAGCTCATCGTACAGTATGACACAACTTAGATGAAGCATCAGCAAAATTCGTAAAATCGATCATCCTCGAAAGGAGTGCGCCTACAACATTACCCATGTTTATTAGTAGGTACTACATTTGAAAATGATCTTGTTGAACGTTGAATGGCGCGATAATGAATGATTTTTATTAGTTGTGTAAATCGGAAGTGAAGTTGAGTCATACTGTAAACGTCAACATGTTATCAGTGTTTCACCCAATACCATTAGGTTACTTACCACGATAATAATTTGACCCAACCAAGTCGGACCAACAACCCTATCTTCCGACAATTACTACATCAATTCAGCTGCTTTTGCTGACCGTAATATGATTATTTCGAGTAGCTATTAAATCATCAATATTTTAATCCCAAAATAATTATCATTATTTAATTTATTTAGGTCATAAAATTAATGCAGGTTTATTAGGGTTGTTAATCTCCATTTAAGTTACGGAGACTATTTTAATGCCAGTATAATGGCTTTTGTAGTAATTTACAAGTTTTCAATAATATAAAAAAAAAAATTATTACATAAAGGTCTCTTTCTCTATTTTGGTAAAATATAGAGGAACTTAGTCCATAGTGCAGTAGGTACTTGTAGATTATAAAACTTTGCCTCGATAGTTAGCATGTATGACAGCTTAAACTTAAATCTTCAGATATTTTTGGAACGATGGAATTTTTAAAGTGGAGGCAAGTTAAATCAATCAAGATAAGTAAAGAAGAAGCATCAATATAAACATTTTTTACTAAGGCGCCACCTCCGATATTAAGTTATTTTTTTTATACATTTTCGTGAAACAAGATTTTTAATGAAAAGTACATCGTAAAACCACCATTTCCACAAACTCTAAAAATAACCTGTATATTCAAGTTTTTTTTAATGTTATTTTTTTATGTTCATATTCTTCCTTCATCAATCATGTAAACATATTGAAAGGACACTTTATAAAAAGGTATTTATACATAACACAAATTAATTTAACAAATGATGTATAACCCTATCTTCGGGGAGTTGAGCTGACACTAACACGAGGAGGTAATTGATTGAGCCTTATAATATTCTCTTTGGGTAAAAATAGAAAATGGAATCTATATAAGAAAATACTTACAAAATTTGTCTATTTTAACACGGCTGCTTATAGGTGTATAATATATACATTTTTATGTAATAATTTTGTATTATTGCCTAGTTTTACTCTAACACTATATTTTATTAATATTTAGCTGCCCCGCTGTTTCACTCGCGTTCCGGGATAAAAAGTAGCCTATAACCTTAGGGGATAATGTAGCTTCCTATTAGTGAAAGAATTTTTCAAATCGGACCTGTAACTGTAGAGATTAGTGCGTTTAAACAAACAAACTCTACAGCTTTATTATTAGTACCTATAGATTTACAATAAAAATAATTAAAGCTCAGATGGTAGAAATGCTACACTTTTTCAATACAATAATAGGATATAAAACGTTTTATTTAGGACTATTTATTAGTTAATCACAAAATAAACAAAAATTTGTCGCCAAGCACCTACTGTGTGTTCCGGCAATTGCACTTGAGAGCCAGTTTTCCTTCTCGGTATAGTAAAAGGTCAGCAACACATTGGCAATATCTCTGGTATTGCAAATGGCGATAGGCGACGGTAACCACTTACCATCAGGTGGGCCGTATGCTTGCTTGCTACCTTAGTAGTATAAAAAAAAAACAACATTTTATTTAACAAAATATTACAGACTATTACAGGGTCTGGGGTCATTTCAAAATACAAAATAGTTTACCATCGTTAAAAATGTCGTTTTAAATTTCAATTCCAAAAATTTCCTTTTTGTCACAACATATTATACAAAATTAGAGATTGAATAAAGTGACTTTGTCATTATCAGTGTTACCTTATACAACAGGATATTATAAGAGTGTTCCACTCCCGTCGGAGATTAGTTTCTGTTTAACGAACGCTGCCATGCTTTTCCATTAACTCAATAAAAAATGTAAAAAAGAAAATTGCCTATTATATCGTCCCGGCCTCTTTGAATATAATGCGGCATTTTAGCAAAAGAGCATTATTTTCAAAACAGAGACGTTATTCTAATAGGCTCTTATGTTTAAGCCGGGACTATCAAAAGGAAATAAGTATTATTTTTCCCTTGAGAAAAAAATGTGACTGTTGATAATACAAAACTAAAAATATAAGTAAGTACCTATAAATGCAAGAGACACCAAAGTTTAATTTTCGAAGAATTTTTGAAGACTATCCACTGACATTGTGTGCTTTCAGTGGCGTAGCTATGTGACCAAGGTCCCCAGAGCAAAAATGAAATTGGGACCCGATTTAATCTAAATTCAGAAAAACCTGCTTTGTAATAGGGATAAAATCAATATTTACGTAATGTAGCTCCAAACTGAGACTTAGCGTAATCTGAACTAAGTATTTACTAAAATATTTCGTTATTCAACTAGGAGATTATTACTTACTTACTAAACTTTTTCGACCGTCGTTCATGGAGGCCAAGGGGCCCTTTGAGCTTAGGAGAGCCCCCGGGGCACTGCCCCGCCTAGCCCTACGGTAGCTACGCCACTGTGTGCCTTCCATTTGTTCTCGCTTCTTGCAATCTAAGCATTTTTTAGCTTAGATTTTTCTTAACTTGCACGATGAGGTTGGGAGTTATAGTATGACCAGATAACTCAGTCTCGCCTGCAACGATAGAGGGGATAGTTTAGTTTCGAAGTAAGTTGCCCCCCCTCGTACGATTCCTTTATCGTGATCCCCACTCCCCACTCCCTAGTTTCCCTCACAATTCCCCCCGTTCCCCTCTGATATCGCAGGCGAGGAATAAGTTATCCGGTCACACTATAATTCGTGTAGTGTACCTACCTGTTGCCTGATGTAGCAAGCGTCTATACTTTGTTTTGCTACTGTATTTTAACGAGTAGCTACTGTTTTTTCATTTCAAAATACTTACACACCATAACGCCAAAAGAGGGTGGCAATTTTAATTCAAACGAAATCAAGTTGGGAAATTAACTTTTTCAACTAAGAAAAAGTAGACAGGAAAGGGATCCGGACAGCGCACCCTACCTAAATACTTTATCTACAAAGCGATCAATCAAATTAAGCTGGAAACCAAAACTTTTCAGTAGGTACTACCCCAGTTTAAACATAGGCTGTTTGCAACTTTGTAAAATATAATTTCACTACCTCCTGATTCCCTACCATCTGATTTTACAGCGTTTTAGCTACAACTAATAAAATATAACATCCTTAATCTCTCGTTTAAGGCAGGTATTAGCTAAGTTGGTAAAGTGCATGGATTTCCCCTAAGATATTTTTTCATGTGGCATGTTTCGTTCAATATCAATCGAATTCAAGATCTTCAATAGATATAACCGAGTTTTTTTCCATTCGACTAACGCGCTAAACAATGTTCATTAAAAACATTACAAAATTATACAGTTATTTGAGTTACATATTTCTGTTTCCAACAGATTTTTTGATGCAAATTTTATAAATAGTGGTCAAAGATTTCTTACATCGGGTATCAATAGCCTTCTCATCAAAAACAACTTCTAGAAACTGAATTAGTAGTAATAGGAGTACTATGTCCTTCTCCATATTATACGCTATCTGTGTACCAAATTTTATTGCGAATTGTTCAGTGGTTTAGTTGTGAAAAGGTAAACACGCAAACTCATCCACATAGCTGTTCCCCACTGTTTCACTTTCGTTCTCAGAATAAAAAGTACCCTATGTCATATTTTAGACTATTATCTGCATGCCAAATTACATCGTGATCGGTTGAGCGGTTTAGACAAAAAAAAAATACAGACAGATTATTTTCGCATTTATAATACTTGGAAAGGAATGTGAAGATCCTATTTCAATATAACACAACTATTCATAGCATTACTTAAGATTTTGTAACCATAGTAAAATTGTAGGTAGTAAAATAAAGTAAAACAGTCAGGGCTGCTCCCTGAAGTATGAACACTCCAGGCACGCCTAGAATGGCTTGAGGGTTTTACAAATAAAACGTCCGTCTAAAACAATTTGCCTGCTACCTCGACAGCGAGTAAGTTCAGACGACATTTTTTATGCATTTTTGCTGCAAACATTTTGTGATAAACCATTTTTTAAATAATACAACTGGGTAACTACTTTATGTTATATTTTTTACAATTTTTGTTGAGTTTTTTGAACGTTAATTTATATAAAATAATTATAATGCATTCAAGTTACCATGATTTTTAATAGCAAAATATACAATTAAATAAATTAACAATTGTGCAGTGAAGTAAAACATAATTGTTTCTTTACCCTACCAAGTGAAGCAAACACAGAACTAGTACTGTGCCTATATTCGGCTCTACTGTGGGTTGCTACAGTAGTGTTGAAATAGGCATAATCTATGTTGTTTTCGAACTATGAAATTTTATTTTCTGAAAAATAATTCGTTACCATGGAAAATATAAGGTTAAAAATACGTTGATGATCATTAACTACAACAAATAACTATTTGAAAAAATATTTCCCCTCAACAAAGCTTCATTTTTTTCAGTTAAAAAACATTGAATTTTTAATACGTGTGTGAAGAATGTCCCAGAATATTAACTTCCGCGCGGACGAAGTCGCGGGCAACAGCTAGTTTTTATTATATTTATACAAATCACTAAAATTAAAGATATTATTTTGAACTCCATTGTTATACTAGTAACATAAAACATTATTCGATGCAATATTTTAATAGCGAAGGTTCTCGGAACTTGTTTATTTTCAAATATACTTATACTTTTGTTTATTTCAAATTTATACATACTTACCATTTACTATATTCATATTATAATACACGAAGTATAGCTTTTGTAAAGGCTAACTAAACAAAACATATGTTCCAGACGAGAACTACATTATTTATAAAGTTCGTTGCAGAAAACAAAACAAAGTTATTGAAGACGTTGCGAAAACATTTAGTATAGTTTTATGTTAGTTGTGTTACTCTGAGATGTTGTCTGACAGGCCACTGAATCGAATAATGTCTTGTTTTGATAAATGCGATTTATTTAATAAACAATACGTCTCTTAGTAAATATTTTTTAAATAAACCTATGTCAAAATAATGTTCAAGCAAAAAATCATAATTCAATTTGAAATCTTTTTAGGCAGTCACATAAAAATAATTTCATACTCGAGTGATTTGTTTTTCTATTTCTCCTGATATTAACATGAAAGTTAGTGTATACTTAATATTCCTAATGGCTGAATTAATTCGGATTAAAAGTTAATTGATAGATCGTACTTTGGGATAATGTCAAAGCCACCTACGCTTTTAACATTATATTGTAGAAAAAAATCGATATATTATTTGATATACCATTAATCAAAATCAGTTTAGCCGTTTAATAGTTACGAAGGGACATACGGACGGACATACATACAAACAGGTCAAACACGTACCTAACCTTCGGATTGAGCCTTAAAATTGTATTGTAATATTTAAAAAACTGAACTCACCCGACATACTAGAAAAGAGGTGAGCGTATTTTCTTAAACCTTAGCCAAGAACTGTCTCGATTCAGATACCTTTCATTTCATTCAGATTCAGGAGCTATGATGCCATAGACAAGCATACAGATACTCACTACAAACTTATAACACCCCTCTTTTCGTCGGCAGTTACAAAAGATTTTCTGTTAGGTCTTCTGAGAGTTGTTAAAAACATGATACCCCCCAGGCCTATTTGGGATTTCGCAATTATCCAAATATGAACGATAATAGGGATTCCTGCCTACATCGTATCCCTGGAATTAATGATCCCACAGGAGACGCTTCTCTACTGAAAGGTTAATGTGCCATGTTCTATACGGAAACTGTGGAATGAAATATCAAGCGAAGGTAGTTTGTTGTAGTCGTTTGTTTCCAGAGTATACCTACCTATACACTGGAAACAAATTTTGTTTAAAATACATCAACAATGTTTATTTATGTTTATTTTTGTTCGGCTAATAAAATAAAGGTCTTAAAATTGTATGAAAGAAGACCAATTAAGACTAAAATATTCTTTCTAGGTTGAAAATAATTTAATTAAAAGAGAAACTTTAGGACACGCTCAAGATAATTAACAGCTTACAAATAGGTATGTAATGTAGGTACAAAATGATTTAATCTTTAAAGATATTGGAAATGGAAGAAGAAGTATTAATGATGTGTTAGTACCTTCCGGTGTTATCCAACAGCTGCACTTGAGAGCCAGTTCCCTTCTAAGCTTAATATGCTTACCACCTTCGCCCATATAATCACTGACCATGGTGAGATTGTGATCAAACACAGGTCTATACGTAGTATAAAAATAAAAAGAAAGCTAAGACGCTACTTACTTATTAAAATATACCCACTCCATTACCAACGCAAGGAAACGCTCATACAATACATAATATACTTACCCGCCAGTCAAATTTTAGATTGATGTACCTGAATAAAAGATAAAAGGAGCTTTTATTTTCTTTTCAATACAAGAAAGTGTTCTACAAAATATGTTATCTAATTTAAACAATATAAAAATACGAAGCAAACCTAGTTTTAACAATGCGTCATATCTTTTGAAAGTCGTTTAAATATTCACTTACTCTTTGCAACTACACTACCGCTGAAATACATTCAGTTAAAATAAACAGAACATGTTGTTGTATGTTTGCATGCCATTATCCCCCTTATTGACATTGGGGGGATAGTTTATAAACAAAATTTTGCATGTACATATTTAGGAGACGGAGGCGCTTGGGCGTTAAATTGAAGTTCTATGGAATGTTATTTTTAATGTGTTTTATTCGTATATTTGGTGCAGCTATTTTTGCCATGAGCCTTATATGGGCCCGCAGAAATACTGCTTTTTTACACTTTAAAAAATAAACTAATCGAAAAACAGGTTTTTTTTTTACGGTTTAGGCGTGAACTGAACCGATCGCGATAAAATATGGTGAAGACCATAGGCTACATTTTATCTCGGGAACGCGGGTTAAACCGGAAAATGTAAAGTAGTGAAATAGGTATACAAGAATTTCTTCTTTAAAATTATAAGATGCCTATGAGCTAAAACATTTTTAGCGGAATCCTCGGGAATTCTGGTGATACCGGACAGACACTAAAGTTCAGTAGAGTAAACTGACCGATGGCGAAAATGATAATTGGTGCGTGTAAACAAGTTAACAATACTACCTATTGTATAAAAATCGGGAAAGTGCTAGTCGGACTGGCACACGAAGGGTTCTGAATCATCGTACATTATTTATTATTATAGTGCCAACAGAAATATACATAGTGTGAAAATTTCAACCGTCTACCTGTTGTAGATCATGAGATACAGCGATTATTAAAATTTATCGAGCAAATAGCGACTTTAATTTTAATTTTTAACTTTATTTTATTTTTTGTTATAGCAGCAAAATAGTATTACTTACATATTCTGTAGAAAAAAATCAACTGTCTACCTATTATGGTTGAGATACAGCCCGCTTACCGCGGATGGAAAGCAGAGGCTTAGTCACAGGGTTCCGTTGACACACTTTGGATACGGAACCCTATGAAATCAATTATGCAAAAGCAACATTCTTATAAACCTTTGTTGCAATAAGATTCTTTATCATTGGATGGACTTCTACAAAAAGTAGGTAGGTTTTTTTAAACTTGAACAAAAAAGGATTACAGAAATCCTAATGGCACTTCACAGAGGGAAGGTTTAAGACGTTCCGTTGGGAGGAAATGGGCGGGAAGCTTCCGTGATCGTGGCTTTAAACAGCTACTATTAACTCTATGGCTCTTCTATTCCTATATATAAAGTTCAATTTGCAACTAGCTACTTTGTTAGTTTGTGCAAGTCAAAATAGTATTCCACATTTATTTAATTACTAGCTGACCCGGCAGACGTTGTCCTGCCCTGAGAACAAAAATAAAACTGGGACCTACAAACCTATCCCTACCTACTCCTATCTACCTCTACCTGCCACTACCTACCCCTACCTACCTTACCTACCTACCCTACACCTACCCTACCTACCTACCCTACCTACCTACCCTACCTACCTACCCTACCTACCTACCCTACCTACCCTACCTACCCTACCTACCCTACCTACCCTACCTACCTACCCTACCTACCTACCCTACCTACCCCTACCTATCTACCTACCTCTACCTGCCACTACCTACCCCTACCTACCTTACCTACCTACCTACCCTACCTACCTACCCTACCTACCCCTACCTATCTCCTTCCCTCCCCTCCTATGTCCTTCTCCTGGCTCTAAACTACCTCCAGCTAAATCGGTTCAGCCGTTCATGAGTTATAAGTGGAGTAACTAACACGACTTTCTTTTATATATATAGATTACATTGACTCCCCCCCCGTACCCCAGTGACGCTTACATGGACGCCTACATCGCATGCTGGCTAGCTGAGCGCGGTGAGCGACAACCACGCGACTTTTTTCTAATACTTGCATTTTTAAACTCGTGATATCTTCCGAATGAAATGTCCGAATTGAATAATTCAAAAAGTTATAAAAAGGTATTAAAGCCGTCTTGAATATAAAGTAATTTATTTTGATGAGGATTAATACCAAGGTACAAATGAAGAGCCTTTTCAAGAGGCGGCATATATAAATTAATATTTTAGAATAAAAAACTGCTTACTGTGACATAACTATAATATTTAGACATATGCTGTCGCGACAATTTTTGTAGATAATGATGAGTTCTGCAAAGTCGTATTAAATGATTTTGTTCTATCATCAATAGTTTTCGCAGCGCACGCCACGTAAGGAATTTTTCAGGTCATTTTTTTACACCTTATGTTACATTATTGGAGTTTTAGTAAGGATCCCTAATTTTTTTTTAAATATAATATAGCCTATGTTACTCGTGGATAATGTAGCTTTCCAAAGGTGAAAGAATTTTTGAAATCGGTCCAGTAGTTTCGGAGCCTATTCATTACAAACAAACAAACAAACAAACAAACAAATCTTTCCTCTTTATAATATTAGTATAGATGACAATGTTTTTCATAAGAAACTTTTTATTAATTGATGTTATAAACAGTTTTTATAAGTTTTCATAATAAACCTATCTAGATATTGTAAAAAAAAAAAATATGTAAGTAATATATTCTGAACCATATTCGGCACAGAATTTGATAGAATACGTGTTTAAAGAACAATGACAGTGTCACCACTGAGCAAGTGGAACAAGCTTATCAGCCAACAGTTGGCTGCCTTTTTTTTGGCGTTTAGACGCGCGAACTCTCTATCTAGACAGGTCTCTCTAAGAGTTTAGGTATGTTTCTTGTATTTTATTTTATTGGTCACTCGCTATACAATATTTTCCTTAAGCGAAATCTCAAGCTCATTGGAGGACCCACGACCATTGCCACGGCATTCGGTAACACTACCATTGAGCTATCATCATCTGTCACCTTCCTTTTGACAGGCCAGTTGGCGCAGTTGGTAAAGACACTACCTATCGCGTCACAGGTCGTGGGTTCGATTCCCATCCAGGACAAACATTTGTGTGCATGAAAATGTCTGTATTTATCTATGTAAGTATGTATTTACAAAAAAAAAGTAGTATATGTAGTATATCAGTTATCTGGTTTCCATAGTACAAGCTCTGCTTAGTTTGGGATCAGATAACGGCAAGGTTCCCAGAAGGCTGGCAGCGTTCCCTCTTTGTATGGCCAAGCTAACGCGTTGGCGGAAAAAGCTCTCCGCCCGCCGGTCCCCTGTGACCTTAATTAATTTTGAAGATAATGTTCGAGATAATCGGCGAGCCTCAGAACCCCAAGGACCCATGGTCTCGACCGCAAAAAGCATTTTAGTAATAATTTGGGCCAATAGAAGCGTATTTTTTGGATTTGGAATTTTCCGCAGCCGCTCCTGCAACTCAACATGTCGCTGGCAAGTGAGATGGCGCAAGTGTATCAACACATGTGGCATCCCACACCAACGACTTACCGTCACTCAATGGGATCAAAGACATATCATCCGGCCTTTTGCCATCGCCACGCATAATAGCGACTGGTTCCAGTACAGAAGGCACATTGGCGACAAAAAGAGCCCTGCGGATTATGTCATTGAGAGCCGAGTGACGAGAGATTCGGCCGGCACTTAGAGAGCACGGCAACGCATGGTGGCCAAGCTCGCCGACGAAGGACGAAGACAAATGCACAGGCTTAAAGTATATATCAACACATACAACATGTAAACTTAATCATAATTTAATTAACATAAAACAATGCTCAACCTAAATTAAACAACAAAATTGCTTCGTAAACTAAACAGGTCGGATTCTGAGTGTAAAGTTAAACAATTCCAATAATCCTTAGTAAGCTAATCCTAACCTTCAACCTTCAGTACGGCCTTTAATTTCCGTCCCCCGAAATAACTATCCACTTTACCTTGACCCTTAACCTTATGTGCCATAGCTCCACAGTAGTGCTTATTTCAAATATGGTAATAAGCATGAAATTTCAAGTTATACTGGTGATCAATACCGTAGCATTACCTACAGTATAACTCCCACCTGTTTCTATATTTACTTTGGAATTAACTGATTTGATACTAGGTAAATTTGAGGAAAATGGGCACACTAATAATAATGGATTTTTCACAAAAAAAGTTGATCCTACTTTTTTATTAAGTATGCCTAATTTATTCAACTATACCAGTTTCCGTGTTTAGCACATTGTTAGTACAATCAGGGATCTAAAAAGGGCCGATCGGTCATTTCATAATTTCTCGAATTTTCAACAGATTATTATGCATTTTGCCAAATTTGGAAATGTTAGTGGAATATATTGATTATATAAATATTAGCACCAAAACTATTGGATGGTTCGTCAATGTACAATTTAACGAACGTATGTAACAATCTATACTAATAATAAAGCTGAAGAGTTTGTTTGTTTGTTTGAACGCGCTAATCACCGAGTTACTGGTCCGATTTGAAAAATTATTTCACTAATAAGAAGCTACATTATCCCCGAAGGTATTTTTTGTCTCGGGAACGCGAGTGAAACCGCGGAGAACAACTAGTAACTAATAAAACTAACTAACGAAACAGTCCACAATATCTACTATCATAATTAGAAATTAGCTAAGAAGTCTCACCAGTTATATGAGCTACATTTATTTAAATAAACCCTCCCTCAGCAAAACTTTAGACTGTTTTTGACTTAAGGTACCAAGCATAATCAAAAATATACATAATTTATTTTCATATATTGGCCAGTCCCTTTACATAGTCACTGATGTGTTTCGAACCTTCAATAATGAAGGGTTTGACCTTTATGTACTTAAAATATTTATGAAATACTTACCTGATGTATCAGATGCTTTATTTTACCTTACCTTAATTCCACCCATGCTTTAGTGAAGCTAAGTATTCGGATGTCAGAATTACGTAGTGTCGCTAGTTACCCCGCACGGGCTTGGACGGCCGCCCGCGCGGTTCTCCGCGACGGAGCACTTGTATGTACCCGCGCGGGCGTCCGCGTAACGCAGCGCGCGGCCTTAGATACGATATAGAAAGATATAATAATAGCATTAGGATCAATTACGGTATTTATAAATATACGATATGGGAGCGTAAAACAAGCTCTTATAGGTCGACAATACAATGGCAATGCACTTGTTTAAATTGCGATAGGAAGCAATGAAATAGGTAGTACTAAAGTACAATGACTACTTTTAGGCCATCATAGGTTAGACCATCTGCGTGCGTCAACGTGCCGACATAAAAACTTCTAGTTTCAGAAGTGTAAGCGTTATAGAAAAAAGTAATTTATCGTTCGTCGAATACATAAAAACTTTGAGCGGCTTTGATCCGAGATTAGTTTCTATAACGCTTCGGTGTGACGATGCTACACTCGTAGACACGAAACTGTAGCTGATGTTTAGATTATTGTCTTTCAGTTTTCACTTATTTTCGTACGGTGTGTGGAGTCATTTTTAGAAATAAGTTTTCTGAAAAGTGGGATCTTGACCAATGACAGTAGCTTTCGATACCAACTGAAAAGTTCATGAAGTCAAACCTGACAACCCCCTTTAAAAGCATATGTAGTCGGTATATTGCCTATACTCTTGCGAGCGTCACTAGATTTATTAAAATTATCAAAAATCAAAATGGCGAATTATTGGCGACTAAAATATTATTATCATTTTTTTTGTCATCCATATGGGAATATAGGGTTATCAAAATGAAGGGTTTTAAAAGATGATTACAAAAACATATATTAATTAGATGTTTAAATATAATCCCAACTATTTTCGTATCGCATCATATTTTTGCATAGTCATAACTCATTTACAGACTCGCATGCTAGGTCGGTATTTTATTTTGGATTTGGTCAACCACTTAATGTTGCTTACTGTACAATTGTACCTAAATGAACCTTTTGGATGGTTACAAACAAACGTGTAATAGATACATACGTCACCCTTGAACCACAAAATTTTCCAAGCCTAAAAAAGGTACAGTACTTCAAGTAAACAAGTATTCGTAGTGTCAGCAGCACAAAGGACATCTGTTTTTCTAACAAAAAAAAACACGCAGGTGAAATAAAAACTACAAAGCAACCCTCCGATGAGGGTCAACCAGTTCTTTTTATACATAATCCTTGGAAAAATAGAGTTTGACGTGTGTAAGTATTTTTATACTGTTGAATCCTTTTGCCGTTATTTTATGTAAGGTTGTATTTTCTATTTTAATTTCATAGATTAATTGAAATTTCTGCTGCGCTTCCAAATATGTATATTACAATAAAATATATAATTAAACACAGGCAATAATTGTAACTTTGCAGAATAATTGTTTTTTTTTTTGTAATGTGACACAAAAGTATAAGAAACAAAATACATACGAATCTAAAGCCACTTTAATATCAAGAGGTTGTTTCTCAATACTTTATAATAATAATACCGTGTGTGTACCTATGGTCTATCAAAGGTGACATTATTGTGGCTAGCAAAAGCGAGTAAAGTAAAATTTTATTTACTGTGTGAAAAAAAAACGAATATGAACAACGCTTTTCAAAACACTAATATTATTAGTATACAAGTTAAACGTTTATATTGTTTTAACATTAACCTTAGGTCTTTTACATCTATAAGATGTATCAATTTATAGCCTATCTAGGCTTTAAATTGATCCTCTATTATTAGAGGTTACCTTTAAGGGTCGAATATCAAGTGAGGGTTAACTGTGAAGGTAAAATATGAATACATTTTGTCGACGATAAATAGTTTTTAAATTGATAAAGACAGAAGCTGTATAATATAGCTCCAAGAAACCATAGACTTTAGTATTTGAATTGACACTTCTACGCCTTCCTGCGAAAAAGGGTCTTGACATACTGACAGATAGACGTACAACCAAATGTTCCTATAAGGGCTTCGTGTTTTCCTTTGAGGTACAGAATCCAAAAAGAGTGAGATCAAGCGTTGCTAGAAAATTCTGATTCTAGTGGTCTAAATATAAATTTGGGTAACATAGTACTAGGGAATATTTGAGAGCAGGTGGATGTAGAGGTCTGGATATGCTTTGAAAAGTATCCTTAGCCTATGCCTATTGATATGATGATGATTCTGATTCATGTAATGAAATGAAAACCAACGGCTCAGATTTGAGTCCCAAACAAGGAAACTCAACAGGAAATTAACACGTATTTCGATTTTCCATGAAGCATCATCAGGACGTAGTAGACCCGCTGTCACCGACTTGAGGCGGAAAAAGCGGAACTCCGTAGACGTGTTGCCTCGCCGACCGCGCGGGACTTTTTGTCCGGACTCGACACAGAAGAAGATCCAGATAAATATTTGTCTTTTGTTTAATCTTGTATTGGATTTCCGCAAGGTCACACCTGGGTCAATTAGTTATAGGTGTTTGTGGAATTTATTAAAAAAAAATACTGACTCCATCGCACGTCAAATATAATTTCCATATAAAATAAGTCATAAACTCTTGAAATTGGGACATATCTTTACTCTTTGTACCTACTTTATTGTATAAAATGAACGCTCAAATGGTCTGTAACAATTTTATGAAACATAAGCGTGTTACTTGAGCAATATATTAGACGCACAGCATTGTGACAGTGTGTATAAAGTTTATACTTATTACCTCGGTTTTAGGAACTTTAGAGCCAGTTTTAGATGATGTAGGTAACAAAGTTAGAACAGTTAATGTTCAAATGTAAACTTTTATGAAATGTTTGTACTTAGTTTTCGATGGTACCTACTGAGACTTGGAATTAGTTTTCATTGTTAATTAATGTTAATAGTCCTTCGTTGTTTTTAATTCGACGTGTGTGGAGGTTTGTTACTTTTATACTGTAATAATAGATTAAAATTAAATTAAGCATATATTATAAAGGATTGTTTTAGTCGAATATTCCGAACAGTGTAGGTATAATACTTTTTAAAATCTCGCGAATATCATTCATGTTTATAAGTAATTTAACGGGTCTGTTCGCGCATAGAATATATCAAAATATCATTTTGACTAACCTCGACGTTTCGACCAAGTTGCATTGCTCGTGGTCACGAGTGGACTGAACAACGCAACTTGGTCGAAACGTCGAGGTTATTTAAAATTATATTTTGATATATTCTATGCGCGAACAGACCCGTTATATTACTTATAAACAGTGTGAGTATATTAATAATTTAAAATTTAAAGAGCCTGGTCACTACCATTACTTAGTAATTAAAAGTTTTGCGGTTTTTGTAGTCAATTAATTTAGTTTTCAATGCTCAACTTATTTTATTGATATATTTTTTGCAAACAGTAGCCGCCATAACTTAAATACAAGAAACAAAGACAAAATTGTTACTCCTAGATTCAGGCTAGCGAAAGTCAATAAGTCTTTTCTCGGGAATTGCATTCGCTTTTATAATAAAATCCCACATGAAGTAACTAAGATGTCTTATAATAAATTCAAAGAGTATGTTAAACATAAGTTGATCGACAAGGCCTATTATAAGGTGGCTCATTACATAGAAGACAAGAATACATGGTTGTAGTAGCTTCTCTCTGCACTTGCAGCCCCCTGGCCAAGTAATAATTGTATGAAGTTTAAAACTGTAATTACATAAATTAAAAAAGAAAAGATCCACCAAAAAAAGAAGCCTTGCTGAGTTTCTTGCCGGAGTCTTCTCAGTTCAAGTGTATTCCGAACCGGTAGTAGAGTCTATTGTAAAACTGTAACTTTTGACATTCATAAGTGCCTTATTAGGGCCTAAACTGAATAAATGAGTTTTGATTTTGATTGATTTGATTGTTTCAATGGAAATATATTTGCATTGTTTTCAACAATATTTACCTGTATACTGTACTTTTTACTTTAAAAATACCTCACCAAAACAATATAGATCTTACCTTGAAATGAAGTAAAATCAGTTTTAAAATTAGCTTGGGCTTACCAAAAAATTGTATACTCATTTTTGTCTTTTAGTTAAAGAAAATGTCGTAATACAACTCAAAATAGAAATAAGATTCCATGCGGGGACACTCTAGCTGGTTCTTTTGAGCAGAAAATCAAACGCTGGACACCTTTTAACCTAGTTTAGTACTAAAAATGTTGAAACACCAAATAAAGCTGAATAAAAAACAACATACCTTTTTGACTTCCACTAAGCTCTGACGAACTCTAATGATAAAAACCAGGACAAATAGGGTACGGTACAGACCTTTTGTACTTTGCCTTAATTAGGTATCACGTGAATATGCTGATTAGAGGGCACACAGATTTTGTAACATTAGTGCTTAAACAGTACAATAATTTTGTTGCTTTTCCTGTTAATATCAGCATCATTTTTAAGGCGATGATAGCTCAGTGGTATTGATGTCAAGTGCCGAGCTGAACGGGTTCGAATCCTACAATGAGCTTGAGCTTTCGGTGAAGGAAAACATCGTGAGGAAACCATATCACGCTGGTAGGGTACTTTGTAGCAACCGACTGCACAATAATCTTTGCCCGAATGGCTGGCTACCACCCACAAGTTGAAAATATGTCATCCAGCACCTTCGGGTATGTACCGACAGCTGCACGAGCAGTTCCCTTCGAAGCTTTGTGTGCTTACCACAATCTGCCACATCATCACTGACCACGATGAGACTATCAAACACAGTTTTATACATTTTGTAATTTATAACATTATCACTTCAGAAAATGTGGCAAAAAAATAATGGCCGATTATGTTGTTTAAAAAATAAACTGATTTAATTTCACACTATATCCGTAGATAACAAAAAGCCTCTAATATTTTATTTTGGTTCTGGATTTTCAGTAATTGTTTCAGAATAAACATGAATGATTGAGACTACAATAAACAAATATCAATTTTTTTTTTTAATTAATTTTAATAATACAATGTTGTACATTTCATTCTTCAAAAAGGCGCACAACTCATACATTTATTTTATAACACAAAGAATCGTGGGATCAAAAGTAACCCTTACCCGGAAGCAACTTGGGATGAGTTGCTTTCAGAATCGAGTGAAATACCTTAATAACCACACGGAAATATACGAGAACCGGGATCAGTTCGGGAAGGGTTCCCTAGAATTAAATATGGAACATCTTCCGCTTTATTTACCTTCGTTTTTAGATACAATGTTTATCTCCTCAGATGTTCTCTTTCATTTATTTGCTTGTTAATAAATGAATCGAAACATAGACATGCTTATTTTGAAATTACGACAGGTTTCGTTCCCATGTTACGTAAATAATTACAAATTCGCACACGTCAACAGAATTGGGTAGGTTTTCATTAAGGATTCATGTCACAGCTTGCTAATCATGCAAAACTTGGAGGGTCTGAATTCTAGAGCCTTAATTAGGAAGATTTCTGACAAGCATGATTATGTATATTATGTCCTTTTGCCACATGGGAAAAACAATTCATGTTTTTTAAGTAAATACATACATATGTAAATTATGCACTTTATTTTGAAAAGAGTAATTGCTGAGTTTATTGCCGGCTCTTCTCAGCAAAAACTACCTTCCAAACCGTGCAGTAGAGTCTGACAATTCATTCAAGTGACTGTGAAGGTCTATTTAAATATATAATATATATACACTTCAACCCTTTATTTTTTTAATAAATAAATCATAATGTTTTGTTCTCCAGCTTAAACCCTACAAACTATTAGCCAATAATTTAAGTATTTCATCGCTATACTTATGTATGACAGTAATATAGCGAGAGATGAAAATTCACCTTAATTTTGCTGCAAGCGAGAAAATAACACCAACTAATTAAAACGGTGTTAAAGTTTAACCCTGGGGTGTCGTAAAAACTTTGCACCACCACCAACCAAACATTTTATGCCGCAAACATTTTCTGGGTAATGACAGCGCTACTTTCTGTTGATAACCTACAAATGGAGCTTGTACGGCCATAATTCCTGGGTGAATACGGACGTGTTTATTTAAAGGTATTTTATACTTTAAATTTCACTGGCTTAATACCTTTTGACACATTATTTTACTTGGTGAGATTGTAATAATTATATACAAAAAATAAAAAACTTGAACAGTGTTATCGAAAGTGTATTTGGTAGATGATGTTTTCCAAATCCAGGAAAGGGAGATGATGATGAAAGGATATTTCCCGAATCTAACCGAACTAGTATTATAAGTGTGAATGTTTAGATATTTTGATGTTTGTTACTCAATAACTGAGTGTATTCGGATGAGACTTGGAAACTATTGCACGGGTAGGGTGCTTTGTAGTACCTGCCTGGCTAGTCAAGTTGAAACTGTCGCCAAGCACCTACACTGCAGGTGTGTTCCGACACCTGCAGTGTGCTTACCACCATCGGCCACATCATCACTGACGACGGTGAGATTTTGGTCAAACAAAAGCCTATACTTAGTAAAAAAAAGTCTTAAGATTATTTTGTAGTACGTTTTCATAACAAAAAATGATAATCGTCCACAACGTCGTATGAAAGAAAAAAGGTATACTATATCTACTGGTTTACCCTGACGAGGCATTATCACTCCGTGATCTATGCGTCAGAACTGATTGATGTCTATTGTCTATAGAAATTTACTTGAATGTGCGATAGTTTGCGTGAATAAAATTTAGTTCTACAAAACGAAATTCTTCCAGGAGTTTTAGCAAACTTAATTGTTACCACTTGTATGAAATTGCGTACGTCATCAATATTTCTTTTAATTTGATACAGGATTATGGTAAATTTTTCACCGTCTTATAACTATTAATAAATTAATAACTATATATTAAATGTCTAATTGTTGTATCATTTGATTTTAAAACCTGACATAATTTAAAACTACCAAACTACATGAAGTGTTTACTTGATTGTGATTATATCGACAGCAAGACTTATGAGGAGTTACTGTCGCTTCTTCTCCTTATACGCGACTTTTCCGAAGTGATGGTATAACGTTGTTCCACTACCACTACCATCGAATCCTGATACCATCAATCCCTAATTTGTGGTGTTCGTATCATTTGACCTTCACTGAATGCAATAATTAGTAGATTTTATTATATTCCAAGGTAAAGTTAAAGATTGAGGCAGTAAATAAGATGACCATGTCCAACATCAACCTTTAATTAAATAAAATTAATTTATAAGATTATATACATTTTGCAAGATATCACTTAAATAATCGAAATAATACAGTAAAACTTGTAACTTATGATAAATGAGATACAATAATTTTTTGCTAATTTTATCATATTTATATTAGGAACAGGAATTATTAGGATCAGAAATTCATCAGTTGGTTAAAATATCGTATTAAAATGGGTAAAATACAATAAAATTGATAATTCTATGTGGTGGTTTAAAGTATTTTCAGAGCTTGAATCATTACGACCAGACTAGATTTATTTTGATAAAATTTCACTGCCAAGACGTAATAGTAATTTAAATAATGATTTATGCAAAGTTGAAGAATAAACTGAAAATGAAGTAGTTCATTCGTCAAATTTATTCGGCGATGTAAAAGTTTTGAAGTCTATTTCAAAAGACAAAGTCAAACTATCAAAATGTTGAAATTATTATCATATTTAAAGTTATGAAAACAGTATTTAATAATAAAATATATAATGGTTATTTGAGTTTGTATCGTGATAAATTTTGATACTAAATTATGAAATAATATTACCTGCAAATGATATCCAAATTTATCCATTGATTTTGATTCATAAATTTCTTAGATTTTAAGCAAAATGTCATATCCGTCCAAAATATCAAATGTTTTTGTGACCTAATTTTATATCTCGAAAGTTAATACGTGAGCTGTTTGCGCTCCACATCTGACATTAGCCCGAGCTCTACATACCAATACATGAATGCTATCGAAAATCGTTAAGTCTTTAACTGCATTGCCTAGGTACATATTAAAGTGCTGAGTTGGAAGCCTCATCAGCTTGGCAGTCATCCAAGAATGTTTTCGCTATAAAAGATATTTATTTAAAATTGCTTTTTAAACTTTCAACATTTTACATGGTTCATTTTTTTTTATTTGTATCCAATAATGCTTTTTTTAATTTGTTAATGGAGGTGCCGTATTTTGAACTAGTAGTCGGAAAGAGGAAATTTTCTGAATAATTTATTATCACTGTGAATAGCAATAATATTTTTTTTTAGGTCACAAAGATACATTTTTAGTGTTTATAAAAATTAAATATGATTTTGCTACAGAAAACCGGTAAGCCAGTCTATTAGAATATAGACATGAAAGTAGATTCATTAATTTTTTTATTATAATTATGATAAAATTAGCTCCCATAAACACATTGAAAAAACAATCACAATTCATTGCATTTATTAAAACATTTTCAATTGTTAGATTCAAATCCTATTACTCGATTATATTAGCACAACCCCAGAGTTGTTAGGTTCAAAATTTACATATTGATTTTGCGGCTAATTCGGTATATTTGTCGACAACAATTTATTTGTTAAACTGCCGGTAAAATAATTGATGAAATAGACATTATATATACCTAGAATAAATGCTCGGTGGCTTGTATAATGTATAAATAAATAAATATTTGAAAAGACAGGTAAATACATGAAACTATACGTCGACAGATTTAATTTTGCCACATTTGCAGCTTCATAATGTTTCGGATAGCATTTCATCAAAATATCTGTTTCTCCTAAAATTTGGCTATATAACAAAACTCTATACAAATCTGTCACATTAAATGAAACAAAAGATAGTTGACAATAAAAATGGAAATAATATCTGGGAAGAAGAAAAAAAATATAGTTGACAAGTCACAATGCAATGCCATCCGAAAGATATCAAAATAAATTTGACAAAATTAACCCTACAGGTCGTAAAATTACACGAAAATTACCGACAAAGGATTTACTTTATTACGGTAACCTGCTGGATTAGAATACTGTGCTGTTCAAAGTTATACAATAAAATGTGATAAACACTCCATTTGCTGAGGTCAATGACCGCATAACTTTCCACGCTTACATCTAACGATTAATATTTACATATTTTTCGAATAAATAGTTTTCAGAACTATTTACATAAAATTTGTTAGTTTTGTAACAATAAAACAAAAGAAACACCTATCTTTTATTGGAAAAAGTGAATTAAGTTTTCTTTTAGAAAAGTACCCTATGTTAAAATTTTGCTCTGAGACTAGAATATTATCAATAACCTTATTTATTATATCACATTTTTTACACCAAATAATATTTACATTCAAATCTTTGAAATTCAAAGCGGTATCATTACGTAATATCATTGTATGTGGTTAAATATGTCAAATAGTCTTATTTACAATACTCGATCATATGGAGATTATGAAAAATATAAAAAGAGCCATAAGGCTCTTATTACGCTAAACGAAAAATGTAATATTCCCTTTTGAGACGACAATGTAAATACTGTATAAATTTAATTTCTCCAGCTATTTACAAACGAATGGTCCGTATTATTAATAATACCAATGGGAGCAGGAAAATTGTTTTATCTGCATCTACTCCTCTCGATTCGGAAGATTGAATTAAATTTCTATAATCTTTCGCTTCATTTTGCGATGGGTAAGTGTATGTTCTATCGGTAACGCTTTTGACGTCTTGCGGACATGGCAATGCTTCAATCGGGATTTGTAGTAGTGTTTTTTCATTCTCTTCGTGAGTAGATTTAGGTTCTTCAACATAATTTTCGTCTATTTCCTCTTGAAAGATATCATCAGTATTATCCGTATAATCTTTCGTTTGACTTTTGTCATCAATATTATATAAATCGTTTGAACTGATTACGGTTCGTTCGAAGTAAGTAAAGTGTGAATTTAGAGATGGATCAGCAAATTTGCAAATGAAATTTTCTAAAGACGTCCTCACTTTGATGCTCTTCGCCTCGTGCCGGAGCTTATGCATCCAAGCTAGGTGACAATCGCATGCGAAGTCGTTCCCTGTAACAATTGAAATCTTAATTAATTCTCTAATTGAACTAATGGCCACTTTCAATTCACCGTCTACTAAGACTAATTGATTTTGATAATTAGAGGAGGAATCTTTAAATTAAGTGATATAATTAATTTTGTTCTCAAATAATTTACGTGATACTGAAAGATTCAGAATTTTTTCGTATAAGTTAGTCTTAAAGTATTACAATAATTAACTTTGATTTTATATAATATGAATTTAAAAAGCAAAATTTTAGAAATTTCTTTCTTTTGAGCAAAAAATATATGAACCTAAATTTTATAATCTTTTGAGCTCCGATGCTGTCAAGGCTTCAATTAAAATGTTCTTACTTAGAATTTAACTAAGCATATTTTTATACATAATCCTATTAGTGTCGACATGAATAAAAGTGTTCTAATAATTACTTATTCCCTTAAAAGTGAATAACACTTACCATCCAAATAGATGTAGCTATTTTGATTCTTCAGATTATCATAAATAGGGCGTAAGTTATCAATCGTGAATCTTTTGAGTTTATTATATCTTAAATCTAGGGCTGATAGGCCTCTAACGCCCTCAAACAGCCCATTGGCTAAAGTAACAAGTTTATTATGACTTAAACTCAATTTCTTCAACTGAGATAATCCATCAAATGTTCTCTGAGCCAGAATAAAGATTTCATTGTAATCCAATAACAATGACTGTAAATTCCATAGTTCAGTAAATGTGAATGAATTGAGTACAGCTAATTTGTTTTTTCTTAAGTCTAGACGTTTAAGGTTAGCGAGACCATCAAAACACTCTTTATTTAGTTCACTTATATTATTCCTATCTAATTCTAACTCAGCTAAGTTGACTAGATGTCTGAATGCTCCGTTTTGAATAACACTTATATTATTACTCGTGAGATATAGTTTTTGTAGAGTTGGCAACTCGTAAAACGTCTCAGTGACAAGTTCTGTTATTTTATTCTCATCCAATGTGAGAATGGTTAGATTTGGCAAGTTGTAAAATGAATGTTTACTAAGAGATACAATTTGATTCTTCGTGAGTGTGACTTCTTGGACTGATGTATTGTTTACAAATGTATAGCTGTCTATCTTGGGTATTGAGCTGTATTTCACGCTGAAATGTTTCAATTTTCTCAGATATCGTAGAACTTTTGTCGGTACGAAATCTAAACCGCCGTCTGCTCTTACGTTGAATGCCAACATTTCTATATTCGATTGCGAAGTGAAACTCGGCCATAGCGGATCAGATTTTTCTATTCCACCATTGAAAACCCAACACTCTGTTTTGACTGCTTCATTAATATCTTGACTGTATTCACAGTAGCAGTGTACTTTTGAATCTCTATCGCTGATGTCACATATATTCGTGGCAGCTGGTATAAACTTGTCTTTCTGCTTTCTCCTATTGGCGTCGAGGGCTTCTATTGCAAAAAGCAACAGTAGCAAGGTAGCGGGTATCTTCTGAGCCCGCATACCTTCTACCTGCAACAAAATTAAAAACCAAATATTAGCCATATTTAAACTTGCCCTTTGAAAGGTGGATGAACAATTTTATAATTTTATTTCCTTCTCTGGTGTATTTGTGGTATTTTACAGACTCGAAGTGAGGAAACAAATTTTCGAGGAAATTAAAAAGGGCCGGCGTGTGTTGTGTGCGAATTTTCAATTACGAATATCCAAACCCGGGACTTTAACGCAATATTAATGAAAGGTATAATAAACGATTCGTAAATTATTTTAATTAAAGCGTTTAATATAAATGACTCGAGATTAGCTTTCGTTTGCGACTCTGTGATAATTACAAGTTTATTTATGAGTATAAAATACTACACAATAATATTTTTGTACTTAGGAATAGTGGAAAATTTCCGTGGACGTTTATTTAGCTTGAGGTTATAGAGTAAGAAATAAACTAGTTTTATATGCGGAGCCGAGTTGAACTGAAAAAAGCTTTTAAAATAAGGTTTCCTTTCAGTTGACTTCTTATTATTGCCATTTGCAGGCTACATTCTGTTATTCAATATCCTGACTATTGTTCACATTATTTCTTGGAATACATTATTATTTATGAAATAGCAATGTTATATGTAACTTTTATGTGTATAAAAATGTATGAATAATGTATTTATAGGAAATAAATGTATGGGTATAAACACGCCTTAAAATCCAACTGTGATTAATCGTGAATGATAATTTTGACTTAACGCTAAAATCCGTCAATTATCTCATAACAGCTTATACACAAAACCATTATACAAAATTGTCTTCATTTACACATCACAGCAAACTATTTAACTTCGAGATGGGTTGTTAATTAACTCAGCAACTGCCTCTGTACAAACATGCAAAGGGGGAAGTGAGGTTCGACAAAGGAGTTTTACCTTTACTAGAATAATTATTCAACATTTAAGTACCTACATATTTTAAGGCAACTTGTTAGAAATAGGTAAATGGTGCGTAGTTAAAGGCATGTTTTGTTATTTTTAATTTAAAGGTAGTTTGTTAGTTTATATACCTACTAGCTGTCCCCCGCGGTTCCACCCGCGTTTCCAAATAAAAAGTAGCCTATGCAACCTGATCTAGATAAGGCAACATAATAATTGTCCATGGGAAAAACAGTTTTCTCTTAAATATATTCCAACATGCTTAAAAGTTTGTCCTTGTGCTTTATTTATATTGACTTCAGACGATAGGTAGGTAATTTTACAGGAAATTGTACCTATTCGTTTAAATCTATATGGTAAATCTGTGGGTATCATCGGAATGCGAGGTATCAGTACTGTTTGCCCAACTGCTGGCTCAGTCAAAACCAATCGCTACTATGACAGAAATCTAGAAATTTTACTTGAAGTCTGGTACCATTACATAAATTTGGTGGTCTAATATCTATTTAACATGCATTGTCCTGAATGACTGTCTGACGGATCAACGCATAGCCTAAACCGCTGATCGTAGCGACCTGAAATTTAGAGGGTGTGTTCTTCGTATGAAGTAGGCATCCTATAAGAAAGGATCTTCCGAAATCCTTAGGGGTTAAAAAACTGGGACAAAGTTTGTATGGAACAACGTGATTCCTTGGTCCAATCTACTTCAAATTTTGCAGAAACATTCTTTAAGATAATTGATGGAAGACGTGTTTTGTATTTTATTGAAACTCATCGCCTAACGGGGTTAAAATAGGGTAGAAAGTTATTTTGGGGGTGATTTGCATCGAAGTTGATATCAATACTGCTTTTGAACTCACATAAAAGCTTGGTGCAATGCAATGCATATGACGAACAATTGGGATGAATTTGCTGTTATGTCTCATGACCGTTTTGGCAACAATCATGGGACAAAAGAAAAGTATAAATTAGATGTTACAACACTCTACATTTCTGCGAGTTAGTTGCAGCCGGTCAAATATACCCATTTGTATTTGAAGTATATCGAAATGGAAACCAGTATGCCAAATTTGGTACAGAAGACCAGCCCATCAAAAGGTTACGTTTTTCCCAAGATCTTTCTTATGGTCACTTTGATGCCTACGCTGATGCCGATGGTGATAATAACACTGATCAGCGTCCAATAGCCAATCTAAATATATAAAACTTTTAACAAAAATTTGAACCGATATCATGGTACCGCAGATTTATTTCGCTTACTTCAAAACTATCATATTAGAGTTCCTAAATAGTTATTTTCTGCTTTTTAGTGCCTTTGAAGGCGGTTCTATTTTTTGTTAAAAGTTTTTTATTTTTCAATTTTGAATTTCTTATGTGTAATCAATGACTCTCAAGGTCACTGACCTAGGATAAGCATATTAGCGTTGTAGTTTCCATCATCGTTCCTATAACATTTAAAGAATTATCCCCTAACTCCTAACCATTAAGGAGTTGTACCTTCCATCATCAGCTCAGCAACATAAGATGATGACTACCAGACGCAAATATCTGAATAGCTTTAGAAAGTATGATGAAAAACATTGTAAGTGCCTATAAAATTTAAAGAGTTCCCTCGATTTGTCCAGGATCCTATCATCAGATCCTGACTTGGTGACCAAGGGACTACTTGTGAACAAAAAACATTTCAAACAACCCTTTCAAACAAAAAATATTTTTCCAAATCGGTCCAGGCGTTCGAGTATTCGGGGAACATACAAAAAAAATAATTTCAACGAATTGATAACCTCCGCTTGAAGTTGGTTAATTGACTGACTGATCGTGGCATCGCGGGTGGAAAGCTATTTAGCATTAAATAATAAAGCTGAAAAGTTTGTTTGTTTTTTTGAACGCGCGAATCTCCGGAGTTACTGGTCCGATTCGAAAACTACGCTGTCGGCTGGTAGTTTAGCCATTAATTTGTCGTTGATGGCGTCAACGCTTATATTTCTGGCAGCTAATTAAATTAAATTACCCTCTCACACATCCATTAATGTTTTGTTTGGTCGATATTGGCTATATCCGGATATACTCTACAGATCAGGTCTTCAATGTTGGTCACGATTTTACCAAGGTCT
Organism: Tethea ocularis; assembly: GCA_963555595.1. Taxonomy (NCBI): domain Eukaryota; kingdom Metazoa; phylum Arthropoda; class Insecta; order Lepidoptera; family Drepanidae; genus Tethea; species Tethea ocularis. The sequence goes on along the minus strand of OY741972.1, from coordinate 1,977,585 downwards.
TTGTCAATAGCTATTTTTTTATCTGATTCAGGTACTTTCCCATCCCCGATTAAATGGAGCTTTATTGGGAAATCTGTGCTTCCTCTACCCAAGTGACTCCTCATTTTGGAATACAGTTTCAATAATTCAACAGACTTTCATAATGAGGAAGATTTTAAGCAAGATTTAATAATATCTGCTCTAGTTTCCCTAACAGGCAACGTTTATCTGAAATCACCAGAAAACATCAAAGTTATTCCACCCATGGCTATTTGTGCATTTTATAATTCTGAGAGTTCTATCTAAAGCCTCTAGATGAGCTCTATGAGTCATGTGCACTCATCCCATATTATTAGGTTTGCATCTTGTAAAACCTTGCCCAATGGTCCATTTTTACGTATAGAGCGTACGCTGTCTTTTTCAAGAAATACCGTAAGGGTCTGTTTAGAAGTGAAATGAGCCGTCCTTCTACCTGTCAATAGTGTAGCAGCAATAAATATCTGATGATGCAACAGCAATGGCTAATTTCGTTGACTTCAAAACTATCAGATTAGAGTTCTTACATAGTTATTTTATACTTATTAGTGCCTTTGTGGTTTTTTTTTGTTAAAAGTATTTTATTATTCATTTTTTAGTTTCTTATGTGTAATCAATGACTCTCAAGGTCACTGACCTAGGATAAGCATATTAGCGTTGTACTTTCCATCATCGTTCCTATAATATTTAAAGATTTATCCCCTAACTCCTACCCGTTAAGGAGTTGTACCTTCCATCATCAGCTCAGCAACATGTGACGACTACCAGACGCAAATATCTGAATAGTTTTAGAAAATATATGAAAAACATTGTTAGTGCCTATAAAATTTGAAGAGTTCCCTCGATTTCTTCAAGATCCCATCATCAGACCCTGACTTGGTGACCATGTGACCACCTGTATCTGACCAGTTTCCAAATCGGGTCAGGCATCTTCGAGTAATCGAGGAACATACATAAAAAAAGATTCCGACGAATTGATAACCTCGTCTTGATGATAGTTAAAAATAACAAAAAACTGTTACCTAGGCGACCGCTGTCATCCATTGACAACCGCGTCGCATCGCTCACCCATGCTATACATGCTCCCGCTTAACGTTCTTTTTATTATTGCTCAGCTCCTGAGGGTCGTAGCGTGATGTTCTATAGCCTATAACCTTCCTTAATAAATGGGCTTTCAATTGCAAAAAGGTTTTTCCATATCCCACTGGCAGATCCAGAGATTAGCGCGTTCAAACAAACAAACAAACAAACAAACAAACAAACAAACTCTTCAGCTTTATTATTAGTATAGATATAGATACATACATTAATGCCTATATGAGGCATTCGTTCGAAAATAATACCTACAGTATGTTGCAGTTTGGAAGCTGGACTGTCCTTTTTAGATATGGACAATTTATTTTGAGTATGCATAAATGTCCAGATCATTTAACAGAAGAATTTACGGATTTAGGAACGCAATTAAAAACGCGGGGAAAGTTAGTCGAAAAATGTACAAAAGAACACCTCGTATAAAACTCTATTCTGGGACTTTTCATTTAATTAAAAAATAATGTATAATCATCAAATTATAACTTACGTGTCGAAAGTGGTAAATGAATAAATAATTTTCATTCAAAAATTCTTTCGCATTTTTTTATTTAACCAATAATTTTGAAATCTATAAATAATAACCCGTAGCATAATTATAATACTACGGTAAAATTAAAATGTCGTTGTATACACTTTCTAATTGCGAGCTGCGGTTAGATTCCCAGTAGCGTTGGTCCTCGTATGATTAAACGCTTAGCTCGGTCTTGGGTCAGTGGCGGTCGGCGAAACCGACACTAAGCCACCCTGTATACAAATGTACGTGAGGAGCTATTAATGCAATTTGGTTTGAAAACATGATTTCTTACTTAGAATATTTTTAAGCACATTATTTGTCGACGCTGTATAATTATCAAAAATCCATTAACAAACTAAGACATTTTTATCATAAATAGATAATAATATGGGTACACTTATGTTCAGACAAGAGCTGACATGCGTTTTTTTTATGTCGATAATGAGATAATGATCTTATTATATTGATAAAAGTAATTTTTTACTTTGAACAAGTACAAGAATAATAAGTTAAGTATAATGAATAAATTTAAATGTATGTTAAAAGGTAAGTTAATAGTGTCTTAACAAATATATCAGTCAATAGATACTGTGTTTTTATGCATTTTATAAAGAATTTTCAACCATCATTTTTTTTAAACGCTATACATTTATTTATTTATATACCTAGAAAAGCATTAGCGTTTTAAAAGTAAAAATTAATACCATAGTATAACTATTATATTAAAATAAATATATCTCAAACTTCACCACGTCATTATCTTCTCACATTTATTATGAACGTAGTATCGTGTTTAATGATGGTCTTTCTTTAATGGCCTACTTATAACGATGTCTCATTAATTTTGCTATCAAAGTCAAAGTGGGCCTAATGGTAATTAAGCACTTTGCAGATAAAGTGGCTATCAACAATTTAAAGTTTCATTATGATCCTCTTCAGGAGAATTTGCATAAGTCCACGGAGTTACAGCAGTGATTTTAATAATATTTTGTCTATAGTAATATTTCTTTTAAAATCGTGCTCAAAATTTCGTGTTTTATGTTCTTCTTGTAATGTATGTATTTTGTTTGATTGGTTGGCATGTGAGCATACCTGATATATAAAACTAGCAGAACACCTCGGTTTCACTCACGTTCCCTTGATAAAAAGTAAGTAGCCTTTATATATTTTACAAATCTCTTGCAACAATGAATGCAGAGAAAAACGTCATTTCTCGTATATCGTCGCCTTATAGCAGTTAGATACTTATTTGGTTTCTATAAACAAAGCTCTACTAAGCTTGGGATCGAAATATCTAACATTCTAATAAAGCTAATCAGTAACCTACATTCGACTTGCAAATCCATCAAAACAACAAATTCCCTACAAGTTTCTAGCAAGTCAGAAATATCCCGAGTTATGAGTTTCGCTTGAATAATTTATGATTTGGTATACCGCACCATTTGTGCTAGTGATGATGGAAGACCCTTCAGAAGTGTCTTCGTTAATAATAGTAAAAACTTGTGACGTCATAGTCAAGATTGTCTCGGGAATTAATTGTTGGGAGAGTAGTTTTTGTCGTAACCGTTTGAGGTCATTTCTTTGGGTAAGTTTAGTTTTATATAGTTATTTTGTCTGAGAATGACATAATGTTGTATCGCAAGTTGATTAATAATATTTAAGCTTTTCAGAAAACATTTACTTATACAGCAGAAAACATCCAGACTTATTCCCTCTTTTTTCTGTAAACCTTGTATTATGGTATGATCTGTTGGTAATCCGAATCCGACTAGATCCAGAAAGCGCGGTCAATCAAACAAACAAATTTCTTCAGCTTTATTATTAGTATAGATATCAAAAAATATGTATTTTGGTCAACCCTAATGATTGTAGGTATAGGAATCATTATTGACGTTAGTCGAGATTGTAGACAGACAAACGAAAGAGCAAATATCTAAATCATTCATTCACTCTGATTTACTGAACATATCAACACAGAGGCTATATCGCTGGATAAAAGAAAATTTTAGTTGGAGGGTAGCTTTAAAGGTGTATTAAAAAGGTTTTGTCCTGAATAGAGTAACTACATAACCATTTTTTTTTCTAAAAGTATAACTTTTTTATAACTATTTAGATTTTTTTTTCTAATCTTATTTAGGACTTTTGCGCAATCTAGTCTCACAAATATGTCTACCACTGAAAATTTGATTGTCATCTACCTATTATGTTGGCGCTGTAAGCCGAACGTAGACGTTTTACTCAGAAATGCGGGTAAAATTTCGGAGAATAGCTAAATATTTAGAACTAGAATATTTGTATAATTTCATCGAAAACCTTGACTACATTTAATAATACACATAAATTTTTGCATAAACAGTTGTTTCATTGTGACGTAGGTAACGGAAACATTAGGAAGATATAAAGTGCACAAATTCACCTTCGAATATGTCACAAATACGGAAAATAACAGGAAACTCTTGATTTCCGGTGAAACTGAAGATTTATGTCCATCACACATATTTTTGTTTGGTAAATAAAATATTCTAACCAATGCAATGTTAAAAACTGGCTCTTGGCTTCTATGTAAAAATAAAGCGCTTTACGCGCAGGCCAATATCCAGCAAAAATTTTTTTTTTGTAGATTAAAATAATATATTAAAATGGAGTAGGTATGTACCAATACACCTATTATTATTTGTATAAAAAATTTGTAGATTTATTTTTAGCCTATCTTTTAAGAAAATTCATACCTACATAAATTCCAGGAGTTTTTTTCATACAACCCAACACACATTTTTGATGAAGAGCCTTGAATTAAAACGAAAAAGTATTTTTTAATAAAATAAAAAATAATAGATAAAATCTAAAAATCAATTCAGTGTCACAACGTTACTATAAATTACGTTACAAAAACCGTTGTTCTATACGACATTTTCTCTAATCTCAAGCCGTTACTCGAGTTCCCGCGTCAATTCGTCACCGCACAAAGTGAACAATATCCGAGGAACTGGCTTCAAACTGTAATACCTCCCAAGAGGCGAATGTTCCAACTTAAATGTTACTTTTTGTTGCTGAAAATGGACCGAGAACATAGAAATCGAAACAAATAAAATAGAACTACCTTGAAACTTGAAATCAAACTCATTTAGTTTTGAACTAGATGAAGTACCTATTTTCGAACGTTAGTTAATTCTAACATTCTAAAATTCACCGATTCGGAAATAATATTATAATGTCCAATTCATTCATAATTTAAAAAAAAATGCTATTACTAGCTTTCTACTCCGCGGTATCATCAGAAATCCCCCTATTTTACCCCAATAGGAGATTGAATTCACGAATATAGCTACTTTTGAAAGGACTAAAGTTGGTAGCATCTGATGACTGCTTCAACATTACCGGACAATCCGGCGATTAAGACTAATTTTGATTATTAGTCATTGAAGCCCTCGTAATGCAAAATAAATTAGTTTTGAGTTTGTGATCGTAACATCACAAGTTCCATTTTTGTATCGTATTAGTAAGTGGTAATAACAAGATTTCAAAATTTGTTCTTGATATATTTTAGGGTACTCATTGAAAACTTAAATAAAATCATTATAATTAAAAATGATTAGGGAATGATACTTAACTATAGGCTGCTATAATATTGGCATGTCACTCGTAAAGGTACTTAGATTTCTATGGTCCCAAGAAGGTTATTAATGTCTTGAGAGTGTTTCCTTGCTTCACATTATTTATCTTGCACACTTTTACGCTACAATTTACAAAAATACAGTGTCATTCAGTAAAGAAATAAACTTTAAATCTGTGTCAGTCAAAATATACGTGTTTAAAAATTAAAACTCACACGTGGTCACCTAAATGAGGAAGAGAGTTTGTTTAATTGGGACCACACTTTCACATAAACACATGAATGAAATACGAAACACGCGTCGAGTATCTACGTTTTAGTTAAAACCTGTATTTTTATGTTAAACTGAAAACTTTGTTTTAAAATGCTCTTCATTTTATACTTTTAGTAAACTACGTATATACAATTATTATAAAAGTTAACTATCTTAATCAAAACAAAAAAATGTAGGTAGATTACTGCATCAATATTTAAACAAACTAAACTAATATTATAAAGAGGTAATTTGTCAGTTTGTAAGTAAGGATGCGGAGGTAATCTGTGAAATGACTGGTCTGATTCACTTTTTTTTTTCTATAATTTCCTATTATACTACATTATCCCCGACTACTTACCAATAGGTTATTTTTCGACGCATTTTAATATAAAAATTCAGCAGACTTTTAGTATGGCATACAAATAAAATGTCCATATACTAGGAAATTAAACATTGCTCATAGAACCGACGGCCGCTGGGGCAGAAAAGTTTTCGAGTGGCGACCACGAACCGGAAGACATAGTGTAGGCTGGCTTCCCTCAAGGTGGACCGACGATCTTATGAGGGTTGCGGAAAACCGCTGGATGCGGGTAGCGTAAAATCGACCATAGTGGAGATCCTTGAGGCTTTTGTCCACCCGTGGACGTCTTTTGTTTGATATGATGATGATGAAATAAAAAATATAAATATGTATGTAAAATATTGGGTGCTCTTTAGAATTTATCTATACTTTACGATATTCAGTAGTCAGTATTACCAAATAAATATTTGTAGCATTAGTCTATTTATAACAGAAAAACAAACACATTTTCAGCAACACAGTTTAACACTCTTAAATGATTTTTGTGTACAGTTATAAAAGAGATTGTTCCAGATAGTGTTGTTCAGTGTCCAAACGTATCGATGCTTTTGATAATTAGCTCGCGTCCGTATACAAATATATTTCAAACATCGTAAGATTTTACGATTGTTTCGTACGCTGCAATCGTTTTCCGATGCACTTCGCGTCTGAATCGTAGCTAAAATTGTGCTTAACTAGGTATTGAAACAAAATATTTATTTCAGTACGAATTTCTATTGCATGTTACGGAGAATGCAGGCTTGCAGGCTAGGTTGAGGCGGGTGTTTATTTTTCAGCTTTAACTGAATAACAAGTAACATACCTTTGCTGTGTGTAATAATTGGAAACACGTCCGTAAACATTTTGGAAATACGGATCAAATAGAACAGTTGCACAGTTTGAAACATTTTTACAAATCTTCGTAAACTTTCCACAGTGCAATATTAAAAACATTATAAACATAACATTCAACAACAAATATTTTTTTTCTGATGATCAAAATCTTGAATAATGAAGAAACAAACATTTTATCATAACTTTTGACCCTTAAAAAAGAACGGACTTAGACGGCATACAATTTGTAAGTAAAATGGCGTGCAACTGTTTGAATTGTTCCATATTTCTAGCAACACGTGTGATACACGATGTAAGCCTTTTGAAAATTTGTCGCCAAGCACCTACCGGTTTGTTCCGGCAAATGCACTTGAGAGCCAGTTGCCTTCTCGGTATGGTAACAGGCCGGCAACACGACATGCGATAGGCGATAGGCGACGGTAACCACTTACCATCAGGTGGGTCGTATGCTTGCTTGCTGCCTTAGTAGTATAAAAAAAATACCATATGTACCAACATTTATATTAAAAGATATTTCTGTTTTTTTTTATTAATTAATTTTGCTGGTTTCATTTTCTCTCCTTTGTATCAAGTGTATTCCTCCTATGTCATAAGTCAGTGTCGAGTGGCTAAGAAGTAGTAAACACGACTTCTTAGCCACTCGACATACGACATGTAGGCTTATAATTTAAAGTTAAATTAATCTCCACAAAAAACTTTTCCCTTCCAACTTTGTAACACATTACTAAAACTTTGTACCTACCTAAGTACATTTTCAACAAAAGTTTAAGGTACCTCGATGATAACATGTTATAAATTACTTTGCTACGTTTCACTTCAAGGTACTGTTACGTACTCTAGTATCACAAAGAAACCCTTTGTAGGGCGGGCTTTTGTTCTCGGTAGAAAAATCGTCAAATTCGTCAAGCGTGATGTGGTTTATTCGGACGTGACTCGAATTTGGTGTCGCTCCTGCCAATTGAGTAAGGTCAATCAACTGCGCGCGTGGTGTCACCAAAAAAAAATGAAACCTCATAACGTAGGCAAGAGAAATGAGATGGTTAAATTTTAAATTTCCGCACATGGTTTCGCGCACGTAAAGCTTAACAGTTTTTTTTCTGTATATTTTTTTGTGGTTAGGGGTGATGATTTGATACTCGCATTTAAAGATTCTTTACGAAACTGGATTAACCAAACAATATTGATATTTTATAGTAACAATTTTACTGACAAAACATTTTTTACAAACCACTATTAGCTGCAATTCACAAAACATACTTCATACCAGTTACCTATGCTATGACATGCAGCGAGCAATGAGGCCATCTAATGGTCAATTCATAGCATGTAGAGAAAATTATACTGAAAGTACATTATTTAAACTATAAAAAGTAATATTTCTCTTTATTTAATAATAGAAAAAGAATAAACACAAAAAGGACAAAACTAAAACCTCCATAAAATATCAAAACATCTCTTGTAACAAACGAAATAACCCTTTCAAAATATAAAGACTCGCTGGAAAAGGGTTTTTGTTTTCATAAGCCTTCTCAACTGTAAAGGCGCGGGTATTTTTCATTTAGCCTCATACCATCAAGAACAGAAACGCGTCAGAACATTAGTGGGTCAGAAGTAGGACGGTCGTTATGGGGCCCAGTTGACCCGTTAAGCGCCCTACTGGTACACAACTTGGCTTTTTTACATTTTAAAGGTTTCTGCCCATTGACTTTGACGATACAAACACCGGGCATTTCAAATAAATAAGGACGTTGTTAAGTTGAATGGTTTTGCAACCTATTTCGTTGTGATTGGCTAGCTGTTTTTACAAAACTGTTAAAAATAAAATGCTGCTTTTGTTTCAGGTTTTTTTTAAATAAGTTTTACATGCTTTATTTTATAAGATTTATTTTACCGAAAGTCAGGTATCATAACAATGCTATTTTGTGTGATCGGGTATTTTTTTTCTTAACATCATTTTTATTATTTTAAATATCATTTTATTTCTCACTTTATTTATTTAATAACAGTATACAATATGTAGTACATTAGCAAACCTTGTAACATAAATAAAATATACTATGACAAGTATTTATTATCTCCTAAAGTGTTTTCTAAGAATAAAAGAGAGTAAAGATAAAATAACGAAGTATAAAACAGGTTGAAGTAACACTGAATGCGTAGGATAACGAACAGAATTTCAAAATTACTTACACGTGAGTAATTTATACGACAAAAAAAATTACAGACTAAAATAAAAGAAGAGTACATGAAAGTACCGTACCTATTTCATATTTAGGAATTCTTTTTAGGATTATAATATATATAAAACCTAAGTACCTATTCGCGTTAACTAGCGCGAATTCTCTCGCCAGCCGAACTGTAGTAGTTAATAGTAGCGATGGTTGTTCTTAAATTAATAATCTATTAAAAGCCGCAGGCTAAAATTAGTATTTTAATTAACCAAACCAATGGTTTGCTACGACCCTCGAATTGAAAATCGGTCCGATCATATTCTGCTATTAAAATCAGATTTGTGTGAAGAATGTCTATGGACAAAAAAAAGAAATCGTTTTTCGACATACAAACAACATTAATTATGCATACTATAAAGTATAATATACACAACAAACATACAGTAATACCGCGTGATGTCGATAAAAATAACGACTCAGTTTTGACGTAGGGATGTTGTAGGTACATGTCTCAGGACTGATACTCAGTTACATACAAACTACATATAAATTCGAAAGCTAGGCAAAATAGCTGGCATGTAGCACTATAACGCTGTTGTCTATTTAAAACCCACTGAACCGCAAAGAACGAGACATAAAATATTATTATTTGGTGCGAAATTGCACCATAAATACTACAAAGATTTCCCTTTAGGTAAGAAACAACATTAACATAAGTGTGACATACCCATTAATCACCAAGTAATCTATAAATAACTGAAGCTGAAAGCTGAATAGTTTCTGTCTTGAAAGATAAATCAATTTATGCCGGTAAACATGTTTACATAGGATTTTCCTTATAATATTTATACGTTGAGAATGTGAAAACCTTATATTATGAGTGACGTCATTTAAGTACTAGGAGTTTCTACGAGATATTACTTAGCGTCACTTATCAGTTTTCTTCCATAAGACACTCTATATTATTAGGCTTTAGGCTAACCACGTAGTTGGTCTATAACTTGTTTTACTTACAATGGAAATATTTACGTCCCTTTAGTATTAGAAAAATGTTGCAACCAGTCTGGCGTCGCTGTCTGTATTTGGCCCAAAATTTTTGTTGGCATATGGCTTTTGTTTATAACAAGTAGTTTCCGTTACGCTTTTATTATTTTTAAATGTTATTTAAATTTCAACCATGACAGGAAATTATAAGAATTATAATAATAACGTTTTTAAAGTCAATAAGGACAAGATTCGCCTGCAAAAGAGTTGCTTTTCACGACTTTCCCAGATTTTCATTTTATTTGATAGCGCCGGCAGACTGGATAACTATCTTTAATATTTTTTTGACAAAAAGATATTTGATATATAGATGAGTATTATTTGAACATAAAGAAATGCTCCAGTATGCGTGATCATTTTCCCATTTGCTTTGACCCTTATGTGAAATCAGAGGGCGGGTAAAGGCCACGTCTATAGGCGCCGAATCGAGCCGAGTATAAATCGTTTTATTATGAAGACTTATGTGAAGTATAAAAGTCAAAAAATTTCATTCATCGAAAAACAAATGGAAATCACCTCTTTATTAATTTGTTACCATGGCAACCGTACCGTTAAATACGTGCACAGATAATATACGATTATAATACTCGTATATACGATATTCTGAATTAACTTATAATATGACAACAGATACCAAACAGATTGTACCTTAATTTATATCAGAATGCAATCAATCAAATATGAATGAAATTAATATCTCAATATTGGCAATAATGCTAGTACGGCTCATGAATAGGAAATGTTTGTCATGCAGGAATACGTTACAATAAATATTATGAGTCAATAATACGGATGAGCAAGGTAAATATATGAGATAAAAAAATATTGAATTAATGCGTACTTTTCTTTGGTACTGCTATTTAGGTACTTGTCATTTTGATCGATAATTAATTAGTTTTAGGCCGATGTTCTCGATGGTCGATGTTTTAGTCTAGAAATTATGCAGTATTGTTATTGTTTTAAAATAATTTCATTTTAGTAGCCTCATGGCCAACAAATTGCAGATAAATCATTTTGAACTCACAAAATAATCTTATCAGATCTCAGATTTTATTTGTTGTACCTGAACAGAGTAAAATTTATCCAAACCACTATGGAAATCCTATGAAATCTACGAAAACGAAGCGGCGGGCAAAATGCTAGCTAAATTTGACTCCATCAATCAATATATCAAATAGTCCATGGATAGCAGCCAAGAAAGCGATGACCAGCAAGTCAGTCTCGTCAGCGAACGACTAATTGGAAATTAAAGCATTTTTTCCGGGTTACGGTTATTGACAGTTTCAACTAAAATCTTTCGACTAACTAAAACAACTTTTTTTTTAAGTCGTAATCGATGTTACAACCATAAATGCCTTATTAGGACTTATATGAGGTTGAAATGCGAAGAAAAAAAAAACATTCTGAAAATTGCGCATCTCATAAAACTAATTTTCATGAATTCATAAAACTACCTACTAGGAAATAATTAAATTTTATTTCTATCTCACTCCACGTTTTCAACCAGCATCATTTCCCAACATGATCCAAACCCCTGAAGCTTAGAGTTGCTGGAATTGTTCCTACAAAGACTCGAATGTTGCAAAGTTAAACAATGAGTGTACAAAGTGTAGCAATACGTAGAATAAGTTTACATAGTACTTAATAACCTGAGAAATATAATAATATTTTGTATTTTTATTATTTTTTTTTTAATTTAATATTTTGATAATTAAGTTTTACCTTAAGATAAAACTTTTACCTTAAGATTTTAGATGCTGTTAAGTCCCGGATAGTTTGAAAGATATCTAAAAATCCATCCTCTTTGTTCGAAAATAATGGAAAGAGTCAGCTTATAGCTTATCTATCAGATAAACTATTAGGAACTTATTAGAAAAGTGTGAAACAACCCCTCAAACTTATATTAAGAATAGTTTTGAACTTACGACTCCATGCATACAAAATTCAATCAAGCCCATACAACTTTCAATCCTTTAAAGGGTTTCAAAGCTTTTATATAGAACCAAATCCTTTCGGAGATTTTAGGTACCCCTAAAATGTGTCCTGTTTGTGTGTGCAAAAAGCTGTTAGGGAAATGGGGGAAACGTTTTAAATTATGCATCTGGTTTTCCGTAACGCGAAATACCTTATTATTCGTCGTTTGAGCGCCCTTTTTGCCTTATCGTCCATTGTCACCGGCCATTTTTCAGCGCCCCAAAATGTAGGTATGTTCATTGTAAATATTATGATATTTCATTTCATGATAGATTTATTGGTGTTTGTTATTTTTGACACAATTTAAATTGTTTGTTTATCAAGTAACATCATGTTTGTTTTGGAATATTGTTTATGCAACGTTATTTTTAGTGTGTCTGACAGTACGTTTCCACTACACTCAACAATAAACACCGACAACGACTGTTTACAGATTAAGTCTTGTAACAATGTTAGTCAGGCTGTGTGTATCCACTGTTTTTTCAACATTTTGTCGAGAGTACTCATTACAAATCAAGCTATAAGTTTATCCGATTCGTCATAGAACATTGTTATCTTCCCATAGACACATCTGAAAAATAAATACAATTCCATGAACTGACTACTGATTCTGAGTACCTAAACATTTTTATTCGTCTGGTATATTATTATAAAATTATATTTATTTTTACAATGTACATTAATTAGACCCTTTATAAGTAGGGTTTTGAATGTTGTAATTATAGAAACCAATAATTAAAAAATAAACGACTAGGAGCTGGGTGAGGACTAACTCGAGCTGCGGAGGCGCGCTCGTAAAAATGCCACATTAACAGTACCCCAGTATTTCGTTTAATTATGATTAAGTGTGTCTAAGAGTTTTTTTTTTAATTTATAATATAAGTAAGTGTATGTTATCTTAGTTATCACGATTTAAATCAAGATACTCTTAATAACAACCGCTTGAGAGATTTTACATATTTTCGCAAGTCCCCGGAGGCCTCAATAGGTTTGGATGATAATTATTAGTTTCATATTAAATAGGGATATTTTGATAGTTTATTGTAGGCCACAAGGGCATTGAAATAGGTATACTTTATAGTTATAAAAAATATTTCGGAGTGAAAAACAACACTAAAATATTTTCATTCCAAAAAATATATTTCAACAAATTAGTTTAGGATTAAAATATTCAACATACAGTCTAATTGGGTATAGTATGTTCAGAAAAAGAGCCGTCGTTGCCAAAATGTAAACTAACGTTCCGTTTTCATATTAAAACCATAATTAGGACCTGGTTTCTTTCTGTCAGCATTTTGAATCATAGTTACAGTTGTAATAGGATTAAAATGAAACAGACGCGCTATTCTATTGCTCACTAAACAAAAAAAGGTAATTAATCACAGCAGCGCCCCCCAATTTCCCGACGAGTCTCTTTCTGAACAGACTCTATCTATTAGATAACTAGAGTTCTAAAATAGCTTTCTCGCCCCATCACTACGTTTTGGAGCGCTAGTAAATTATACCAAATGTATGCTAGTCTTCTAACTGCCATTATCTTCGAAATGGTAATGATTAGACTCCTGAAATTTTGTATAATTATTGGTAATAATATATCCGCAGTATTCGGTCTTAAATTATATTCAACTAAAATCAACTCAGCCCGGGGCAGAAAAGCTATCGAGTAGCAACCACAAACCGGAAGACGCAGCGTGGACCGACCTCTTGTGAGAGTTGCGGGAAACCGCTGGATGCGGGTAGCGCAAGACTGGCGTGATCGTGGAGATCCTTGGGGGACGCCTTTGTCCAGCAGTGGACTTCGGCTGACATGATGATGATGAAAACCAACCTGTCTATCATTAGACATGTGGTTTTCATGGTTTAAACTCTAGTTTAGAATCAGATGGCCGTGTGCGAAAATTATATTATATTTATTACGCATAAAGCTTGGGTTAACTTGTAAAACATTCTACGTGATCACTTATTCTAGACCTAATTTCTGTAATTAATCAACCAAATAAATCATTAATTGCGGTAGGTATACATTACCAGCAACCTTTGATCAAACATTTGACCAACCAAAAGACCCTAGTGAAACCAGTAATTACCACATAGAGAGGGGAATCATGTTTCTGTTTAATGTGAAACCCTCAAGAATGTGACATGCTTGAGGTATTACAAATACAAAATCCATGACAGTCCGTAATCTATCAGACATACAGGTGAAAATTGAATGGACAAGCTAGTGTACGCTTCAATGAATTAAAAGCCTCCCAAAGCTTCTGTTCAACGCTCCTATAGGATTCCAGTTGTTTGTAGATTTAGGTAGGCTTTGAAAAGCATATGTACCTACTATTTCACTCACCTATATATAACTTTGAGGTACAGTATGACACAACTTAGATGTAGCATCGGCAAATCGTTTTCGTACACTTCACTTCCGATTTACACAACTAACAAAAAATCATTCACTATCGCGCCATTCAACGTTCAACAAGATCATTTTCGCCGATCATTTTTTAACACATGAGTAATGTTGTAGGCGCACTCTTTTCGGGAACGATCGATTTACGAATTTTGCCGATGCTTCATCTAAGTTGTGTCATACTATAACCTCCTATGTACTACAACATAGATAAGTACATAACATTTTTACTTTGTTTCATTATATAGTAGTAGTTTCCACACTTATTTTTCACGCGTTTACGAGGGAAGTTTTAAAATATTTTTATTTATTAATTATAGGTACAATTTTGAGTAACGTAACGTACGTTTTAGTTGAACTAGATTGAAAATGTAAATAACATTATTAAATACATTGCTTATTAGATTAGATATTCCTGTTGTTGGTAAGACTAGTCTTTTTATTAGAAGATGCAATCGTTTTAAATTCATTAGTACAATTGTATAAAATGTTACAATGTTTTTTGTTCGTAACCCACAAAAAAACACTTAAACCAAAGAGTTTCACACATCCAAATCTTCACTTATTTCGATCATTACTAAAGCTTACTAGAACTTCAAGTTTACAGAAAAAAAAGTGATAAAAAGAAAAGTTACCCGAAAAAACATTACGCATACCCAAAGTAATTCGTCTTTCCTTACATAAAACTTATCTCAATGTAATTTTACTGAAAGAATAAAAACGAAACTACCGCCAAAGAACAAAAGAGCATAATGAAAGGAAAAATCTCTCGTCTTATGTACAGAAGAAAAAGGTTTCAGAAAAAATTCACGTACGTCCTCGGCAATACCGTTATATAGTGTGTCTGGTCTCTTAATGTTGATATTTACCGCCACCTACTGAAATTTAGGGTCCGCCTTGAGTGTTATGACGTCATAACATATCTTTTACTACTTGTGTTATTGCTACAAAAAATATTTTAGGTAGAATAATTCTTGAAGCGATCTTTAGATTTTTTTGTAGATAAACACGAAACTCAAATGTTGGAATTTGTGATACCATTTAATTTGAAGAAATGAAGATGGTATGGAATGGATTCTTTTATTATGAACTTAGATTAAATGCCTTTAGTTAGATTGGAATTTAAATGTATATTTTTTTTATTTAATGCTATTTTGACAACTAGATTTGATTGTATTATGTTGTTCATAATGATACAGAATTTAAATTATGAATCATGATCATCGCCCGTCTTGTCCTAAGGGTCTGCGTAATATGTACTTGCTTTCTTCTAATCAGCCCTTCTATCTATCATATCGGTATTATGATAAACTTGAAAAGGCTATTTTTAAGATCCACGGTTTTGTATCATTATACAAAAAAACTGTTAGTTTTCCCGAAGAATAAATATTGATGACATCATTTCTATGAATAGAAATCTCATATCCTAATATTTCGTGAAAACATAGCACTAAAAATAATTAGGGCATGAATTATTCTCTGACAAGAAAATTCCTAAAAATCACGTTCGGAATAAAGACTGACCTAAATGGAAAGGTGTCGATAAAACAATACTTAGTGACGAGACACGCATCATTCGGGTCGACCTAAAAACATCGCGACGTTATCATTTAACCTCGATACCGCAATTATTACAATAGGAGTACCAAAACTAAACTATTATCTAAGAAAATAGACCTCAAAGGGTCCTTTGTTACCCATTTTCATAAGTAAAGGGTAACATGGCGCAACTTAAGGATGTAAGGTCGGCCTAACCTAAATTAATGTACCAAGATATTATGTTAAACAAGGAACTCCTTAAGGGAACGTGAGATTCCAGAGTGAAGTCATGTTGAAGGTTGAAACAGCTTTTCCCGTGGATTTACTTGTGTTTTTAATAAAAAAAAATACGTTTTCTTTTGCATTTTGTTTATCTTTGTAGATATCCCGTGCATATGTGGACTAATATAATATTTGTGGATATTTTTTATTAGTTTGGTAGGTACTTCAATTATAGGTATTTGTATAGGTATTATTTTTATTGTTTCTACGAGTTGTTGTGATAATATTTAGTATTCATAACTGATTATATACATTTATTAGACTATACAATATTTACAACAACAAATATAAAATCTACATATAAAAAAATCCTTGAGGCGGCCGCTGCTGCCGATCAACAGTAAGGTTCCCAGAAGGCTAGCAGCGTTCCCTCTTTGGGTAGCCAAGCTAGCGCGTTGGCGGAAAAAGCTCTCCGCCCGCCGTTATTATTAATAAACTAATAAAATTTAATGATATAAAACATTATATTGTGTATTCGATCATATTTTTATGATGTCATTCCACGTTTATTTTCCTCTTCGACTTATTCGTCTTTATACAAATTCAGGCATTTAGGTACGTAGTATATTATTAATGTGGATTAGAGCTAGGTTAGATATACGACGCTAGTGAAATTATAGCCTAAATTAAAATATAGGTAGGTACCAGTGGCGAAGTGTCATTCAAGCCTGATAATAGAAATAAGCCGATTCCCATCGGCTTACCTTTTAGAAATCACAGTCCTACATTTTCATCCCTTCAAAGACACTTTTATCATGCTTAAAATATACTGTAATTATAAAATTATCGGTGTTTTTTGAACGGCTTACCCTCGCCATAATTTCACCCCTTGCCACGTACCACTTTTCTGACATAACAATACCTACATAAAACTAACATTGGAAGCAACAATAACATTTCCAACATACTGCAAGTACCTTACCCAAGTTAGTGGGTATAAGTTACCCTGATTAAAGCTTGAAGCCATGCGTCAATATGTCGTTCACCAAATTTATCTTTTGATTTATGCAAAAGATTTTACCTGGCTTGATTAAACGGCCCTGCCTTTCTGTGTTTAATGAAACTGTAGTATTTTGCCTTACCTACGTCAGCGTAATTTCATTTCTTGGTAAATTTGAGCAATCAGAACAATGTTCCTGTTGGATGTTAAGGCCCAATTTTGTTGATTAATCTTTTATCTTTCTTTATAAAAAAAAATGGCTTAATTATTTAAAGAACCTTTTTTGTATCAATTTAAAAATGATAAAAGAAATATCCATGGTTGTAACTCATTTATTTTTACTCTAACTTTCCAAGCCGCGGTTTCAGCTACAATCCCTTAAGAGTTGCTTGATTTCTAGGAGAAAGAATTTTAAAATCAATTAAGTCGTTTTTGAGTTCATCTATTACAAGGAAACTTAAAAAAAAAAAACTTTATAATACTGGTGTAGGTATATGATGTAATCTACATATAGGTAGATACTAATATTATAAGAGAAAATATTTGTATTTATGTTTGTAATTAATAAAGATAAAAACTACTGGATCGAATTAAAATTGTTTTTTCACCATTAGAATAATCATAGGTATATTATCATTCAGTAAACAGGCTTTAATTTATTGAAAAAATGTTAGGATCCCTACAAAAACTATTCCTTTAAAATTCCATACATCACAAGATAAACTGCGATACGGATAGCTAGTTAATAAAATTAAATAAAAATAAAAAAGTCTTAAAATAAAACCTTCAATATTCAGTTTAGTCAAATGCCTAAGAAAATATTACGTTCTAAATCCGTCTAAATAAGAACAATATTTCCAAACTAAACGGCCTCATGTTGAGTTACCCGCTGTTTCAGTTTATTTCACGTCAAAATACAATGATAAATTGTTTTTGTGTTAGTAAATAAATTGTTAACTTTAATCTGAGTAAGGTTATATGTAGGTCACAACTTTATTTATTTCTCTTTATTGATACTGTTTACAAAATCAATACAGTATCAAGAGGTAGCAAGAAGGTTTTATATTGTGTTGTATTTACATTACCTCTTAGATTATATAGTCAGCTGTCTCTCGCGGTTTCACCCAATTTTCTGAAGATAAAAAGTAGCCTATATATTATTCTAGGGTATGTTCTATCTACGCTTCAAGTTTTAACCAAATTGAGTATTTGCGTAAAAGGGTAACACAGATTTTCATATCCTATCCAGCCGTAGGTCATGGGTTTTATTTCTAACCGAGACAAACATTTGTGTGCATGAACATGTCTGTTTGTCCTGAGTTTGGGTGTAAATATGTATATTAGTACGTATTTACAAAAAAAAACCTAGTTGTACCTATATATAGTGGGTATATCCAGTTGTCTGGTTTTCATATTACAAGCTCTACTTAGTTTGGAATCAGATGTCAACATTGTGAAGATTTTCCAGGATATCCTTACAAACTTTCTCATTTATAATACTTAGTACATAAGATTTTTAAACTATATTTTCGAACGTAAACCTTCTAGGTTTGATTCCATTGATTCTATTACCACCTTTCTACAACAAGCTTCAAGACGCCGGGAAAATTTGCACATGTACGTTGTCGAAATACTAAACGTACGGACACAAAGCTTTGCAATGTCATTTCTTATACGGACAGAAAATATGTGGATATTTTCCTCAGCAGCTGTTTCCAGATTCTTTCATACCTAAGATTACCATCTATTAGATCTCAGAAAGCGTCTGTGGCATTTTGATAAAAAAAGTAAATGCTAATGCTAAAAAGCATTGATAAATTTATGAATGCATTTGTATCCTTTTAAAAAAACAGTCAAAGGCTCAGAGCCATACAGCCTAGTCATAATTTTAAATGCCAACGATCTATTTATATTGTCATACAAAATGGTATGTTTTTTTAATATCTTGTTATAAATTTTCACCCAATCGCAATTCAAGTATAATTTGATGCTATATTGGATTCGAATATAGCTCGACAATTTATTTTTGAAATTGTTTTAATGTTTATTTAATCACTGGATATTTAATAGACAATTACTCACGTAAAACAATTCAATTTAACCACACAAATTTCGATTAAAACCTGCGTCACACACTATCACAATCAACCGTATTTTGACACGTGTAGATACTTATCATCATAGATTTAAACCAAAATGGGTAGATACGGTGCCCACTCACTGTGTGTGCAACAGAACTATATTTAGCTAATATACTTTAACTGAAATATGGGTCGGTATAAGTAGAGCAAGACTTTAAATTGACAAGAAGGTACTTTGATACTTACAAGTGCTTATGATTTTTGATGTTTTGCTGTCCTTTTTTTTTTTTTAAAGGACTAAAGTTGGTAGCCTCTGATGGCTGCAACAACCTTACCGGACAAATCGGCGAGCGCAGAGGGCTCTCAGCCGGGTAATCTTTAGGTAACAACGCCTGAGAGCACCCCCGAATGGGGTACAAACCTCGGCTCAGGGCGTTCGTTACCGGGGGAGGGGGAGGACTTTGTACGAGTTACGTCTAATTGGGGGCGGTCGGATTACTAATGACAGCTCGGGCCGCTTGAACGGGACGAGACTGAGTGGGACGTCGCAGCGGTCCTAAGCGCTGTGAATTCGGTACCGTATATTCCCCATTGTGTTTTAATCTAAGTAGATTTATAATTTATTTTCTCGCTACGATAACAATGTAGATAGATAATTTTGTTTGAGCCTTAATTTATTTTTCTTTATATTTATACTATAGCACGCAAGTATTTATGCAGCCTACCTGATGGTAACATGTATTTATAACGAACGAAAATGTAGTAAACAATCACATACAAAACACAAAATTTTTAGATGCCGTTAAAAATTGTGACACACTAAATAATTTTGTAAATAAGTTAAAACTCTAGTAAAATATACCTACTAGATTCTAAAGATTATCAAAATCAATCATCATAACAAGACGTAGGTATGCTAATATCTTGAGGATTTCACATTTTAGTAGGTGTCGCACGTTTCACGAAAACACGATAAAGCTCTCTATGTTATCAGCTCTCTAAGTTTTGAGCTTACAGGAAATATTGGATTATACATTTTCATTTGACTTCATTACCTGGAAAAAATAGAACTAGGTACATAGTCTTTAAAATCCATCTAGTCTACAAAATAGATAATGATTGAAACAAAAACTCAAACATATTATAACTATAAATGTTACTGTAAGTAGGTATATTCTTAGTTACATTCTATACGTTACGTCTATATAATTTTCGGGTAGCGAGAACTAATGTAAGTTAGGTCGACTCGGGACAGGGTTACGAGCTAGGTCGAGCAGCGACCCACACGTACCTGCTATAATCTTTACTTACCCACGCACGACGCTGTTTATTTACATCCTATGGTATTATATTTATGTAGGTTGTTCGACATCGCTGACAGCTGAAAGAAAAAGCTTGTCGCTATTTTTTAAGAACTTTTCTTGATGATTCGGAAAAAAATTGATACATTTATTTAGCTTTAACAAAAATTAACTGTTCGAAATGACTTGTTTTCAATACAGA
Organism: Tethea ocularis; assembly: GCA_963555595.1. Lineage (NCBI taxonomy): Eukaryota > Metazoa > Arthropoda > Insecta > Lepidoptera > Drepanidae > Tethea > Tethea ocularis. Next base: position 1,956,962 of record OY741972.1, on the reverse strand, counting down.
GGCGGACTCGATGACTAGCAAACAAAGTATGAGATTGTGTGATTTATTAATAAGTAAGTAAGTACCTACGAAAAGTAAACAATATCTTCTTAAAAATTAGCACGTTTCTTTATTTTGTCATTCAAAATGCAGACTTTCTATAAGATGGAGCATACAGTCTGCGTTCTTTTTCTTAATCAACGAGTTGAAAATCTACTTAGTACAGTTATAGTTTTTATTAAAATTGGTCTCAAGAGTCACTTCAGCATTTTCGCTATTTTCTTGAAATATCATCCCATATTTTTTTAGTACACACATTTACTACTACTTTCCATAATATGTATCAGGATTTCTAATTCAAACTAACCATGATGTACATTTCGAGTTCAATCCAATCAAATGCACAAATGAAATAGATATCGAAATCAGCATACAATTTTCATTAATTTAATCGTATTGCTTGAAAATGCAAAGGATATCCAAATGCAAAGGAATCGAAAATGCTATCCGATATTTCGAATCGATTCCAATATTGTCCACCTATTGATACAACAAATAGAGTTGTTATTCGACTGGTCCCTAATAGACCTTAAGGGAGAGTAATAAAAATGAATGGGGTCCCAATTTGCTAGAACTTTAGTATTGTTAATGGTAGCAGTAACCATTGTAAACCTTAATTCATTAAGGTGAACCCTTAAGCTCTTATAAGGCCCGGTTTTTGTCAAAATTTAAGTAACGTAAAATCTTTATAACAAGTACAATGGCGCACGGAAATGTATCACTTGTAAATTAATTAATTAAAAAATATTTAAGATTAATACCGGGGTCAGTTTGGTATTAATAATAAAAAGATAGTTGTGTGAAGAATAATAAAAAAAATATTTTTGCCTTTCTTTGGGTCCATGGGAGGTCGAGGATCCGAGGTTCGCCGATTTTCTCGAATATTATCTTCAAAACTAAATGAGGTCACAGGGGACCGGCAGGCGGCGAGCTTTTTCTACCAACGCATTAGCTTGGCTATCAAAAGAGGGAATGCTACTAGCCTTCTGGGAACCTTGCCGTTGATCGGCAGCAGCGGCCGCCTCGAGGATTTTTTTATATGTATTTTGTATATTTGTTGTAAATATTGTATAGTCTAACAAATAAAAGCTAAAAATATATAAGTTTATAATGTTATCTAAAAAAGATTAGTGTGGGTTTTTTCATTAAATTAATTGAAGCAAAATGTTCCACTAATAACACCACGAATAGTAACAAAATACCTCGAAAGCCTCGCATCAAACACTTGAAAGTAAAGTCATTGTTCAAAACAATGGGCTCTGCTATCTGTTGGGTATTTTGAAGGATACTTCATTATCTGCCAACGTGACAAACAAAGGGGTCTTTTAATGTTGGATAAGAGAAATAATGAGCCGATAGTGCGATGCCATTTCAGCCCTGGAAGCGTGTGTGGGAATTGAAAATTTGAAAATAAAATGCGGTTTATTATTTATAGTGACTGTTTATATTTTGCACGGTGGTACAGGGTACTTTGTAGTACCCGCCTGGCTGGCTACCACCCTCAAGTTGAAAATTTGTCGCCAAGCACCTTTCGGTGTGTTTCGACAGCTGCACTTGAGAGCCAGTTCCCTTCTAGGCTTTGTGTGCTCACCATCATCGGCCACATAATCACTGACCATGGTGAGATTGTGGTCAAACACAGGTCAATAAAAAAAAAGTTAAATTTTTATTTAGTTGTAATTCAATTATTTTGTTTGTAATAATATTGTAAATAAATTAGTATCAAAAATATTATGAATAGGTACTTTCTTGAATAATGTTTTTCATTTTTAGTATCCCTTACTCAAAGGGTCCAAACGGAGCCTTAATTGCTGTCACTTAAAAAAATATTTACAGAACTGAAGGTATTTATCACCTGTGTCATGTTATTCTCGTCGAGATTTATCTTTTGTTTGTAAGGTCTAAGACCCAAATAAATTACAATCGGGCGTTTCCCATGAATTTGCGGTCCGTGGTCTGTCACACAGATTTTACAGCACGATATTTTTGCGATTTAACTCACGTTTCAGCCTTAAATAATCTTCGCATTATGTGTACGTATCCTACACAAGTATTATTAAATTGTATTCAAGGGTACAGTGCGACTTAAGGTTCAAATGTTACATAAACTTTAGTGGAACAGATTTATGAGCTCCTAACACGAGAAACATGTGTGTATGTGACAAGCTATGAGCGGGGCGGGAACGTGGCGAGGAATGTATCAGAACTGCTGCCACGGTGACGTTGGATATTACAAAATATGTCCTTCACAATAAGTAAATTAGTAAGCAACGATATAGTGTAGATGCTAATTTGAAACCTAATAGGGATGATTGCAAAAAAAATCTAATTAGTCCGTCAGTAAGATACAAAAAAAATTGGACACATGTTTTTTCTTTAGTTCCAAAAACAAAAATTTACGAAGATACAGTGCGTTAAAGTTTCGAGTGACGTCACGTCTTAGTGCGCATTTTACAAAGAGATGACGTTGCAACCCCCCACTCCTGAACTTTGATGCGACTTATCGTTGTAATTTTGTTGATTTGATAAATTAAAAATACGTATCGATCTCAGTTTGCGTGATTGAGTCAAAATTCTTGACACCTTTTTTAAAGAACCCCATGCTGTAGTCTTTGGGAAAACCACGGCAATTAACTCATTCCACAACTTGAGCGTCTGTGGTAGGAAGTTCCTTTGGAACCGCCCAGTGCGAGACCATTTAGTTTTCAGGTGCGAGTGAGGATGTACTCCACGTCGCGAGAGGTGTGATGGTAATAGGTATTCGTGAGCATCAGCTCAAACAACATAACATTACAACAAACATTAGTGATAACAATGACGTCATAGCAAGTTACACAAACGTCATCATGGAATGATACAATTACACATATTAAATCGCTGACATGACGTCACGCTACGCTTTTCCATCCGCACGTTGTGAGGCATGGCCTTTAGGTTCAAACAGATGAAACATTTATGTTAGTAACAAGTGACGCTCTGAATTGTAATTTGTAAATGTTTTTGGTAACAAACAGTGAGTTCAAAATTAGCGCTTTGTTATTTTATATTTAACTTGTAGAGTGTCTAATTAATCCAAATATTTTATTCATTCAGAAATGCTGTGTGTTCGTTGAGGTTCGTGATTCATTATGCATGATCAAATGATATCCTACTAATTCTGAGAGTATTATAAAAGTGAAAACTAGTATGTGGCATACACGTATATTTGATACTTATATTGAGTTTTTAATTGTCGGACTCGCAGCTCCTACCTACATTTTTGAGAGACCTTAAGTTATGTTAGGGTGATGGTACATTATAGATTACATCCTAAATTAACATAACTTTAAGGAATGCGGGTAAACGCTGCTAGGCGTATTCTATCTAGTATGAATTAAAAAATATTTTTTACAAAAAAGCTTTTTTATTGAAGTATGAAAAATATTCCCTTTAATTGCATTTTAGAATGTATGTTAATAAATACCGCAAATACCGCAGTGTCTCAAGTCGAAAGTCTTCGACCAGTGTGTGTTGCCAGTGATGACTTACGGAGCAGAGACGTGGTCGCTTACGATGGGCCTTATAAGAAGGCTCAAGGTCACCCAAAGAGCAATGGAGAGGGCTATGCTCGGAGTTTCCCTGCGAGATCGGATCAGAAATGATGAGATCCGCTGGCGAACCAAATTTACCGACATAGCCCGAAGAATTGGCAAACTTAAGTGGCAGTGGGCGGGGCACATCGCTCGTAGAACCGACGGCCGCTGGGGCAGAAAGGTATGTTAATATTTTCAAGTTATTTGGATGGCCCAAATAAGAGAAAAATCATACTTCATTTTAAAAGATTTTTATCTTTTAAAGACAATCAAGACGATTTTTTTCTGACCTTCCTACTAATGAAAAATTCCAATTAAAAAAAAAAACTATTCCTTGAAACATATTCTTTAGTTTAACATATTTTTTTTACAAATCTCTTGTAACAAAGAATGCCGAGAAAATCCATCATATCTTCGCCAACTACGCCAACTGGCCTGTCAAATAGGTACATAATGTATAAATGAAGGTTATAAAACACAGATAAGATGGTTACTGTTATTATAATTATGAAAGCAAAAACAACCGAGCCATCTTAATCCTCTCTCCTACCAAAAGAAACAATTCCCGGAAGAAAAGGTAAGGAAAACAAGTTTTTTTTATTGTGTAGTTAATATTATTTAGGTGATCCTTATAAACGCAGTGACCGTAAATAAATCCTAACGAATGTATCTTTTTTTTTAAACCCAGGTATAAAATATGTATTACCTTACAATATAAGACAAACAAAGCAATCTAAACAAATAAACAAAATGGAAATTTTATAAAATCCCGGGATTGTTCCCGGGATAAAAACGCGTTTAAACAAACAAACTCTTCAACTTTATTATTAGTATTGATATAGATAATGGTACGCGAGTAAAATCCAGTGACTGAAGCATAGTTCCAAATAAAACCATAAAAATTCAAATATAAAGATTTAAACAGAATTCAAATATTATTTAAAATGGTGAACACCCTTTACGGGTCGCAGCAGTTGAATAAAAAACATGGTTTGAATGTGATGGCAACTTATTTCGTTAACATTGTCCATTTGGCAACGAACGAAGCTATTAGGATGCTTCCAGACTACATTTTAGGGTCACGCTCCAAATAACTTTAATTAGGGATAGGAATTCTACATTCGTATAACAGAATTTGAATACGGCTTTGTAGATATGTTTGAACAGTTGGGAAAAGTTTCGTTTGTTTTCTACTATACGTTAATTAAAAGGTTGGGCTGTTAGAAATGTAGGTTACGCATGCAGTTTTATTTTTGTATTTATTGTTTGTATTTTGTAATAATAATGCTATTGTCTATTTCAATGGAAATCGTAATCGAATTGTATTTGTAGTACTGAATGAAGATACAGCTAAAAATCGTAGCATATAGAGAATCTGTAAGAAAAATCTTAAAGAATTTATAGGCGTGATATGTATATTGTACTAGCTGTCCCCCGCGGTTCCACCCGCGTTTCCAAATAAAAAGTAGCCTATGCAACCTGATCTAGATAAGGCAACATAATAATTGTCCATGGGAAAAACAGTTTTCACTTAAATATATTCCAACATGCTTAAAAGTTTGTCCTTGTGCTTTATTTATATTGACTTCAGACGATAGGTAGGTAATTTCACAGGAAATTGTACCTATTCGTTTAAATCTATATGGTAAATCTGTGGGTATCATCGGAATGCGAGGTATCAGTACTGTTTGCCCAACTGCTGGCTCAGTCAAAACCAATCGCTACTATGACGGAAATTTTACTTGAAGTCTGGTACCATTACATAAATTTGGTGGTCTAATATCTATTTAACATGCATTGTCCTGAATGACTGTCTGACGGATCAACGCATAGCCTAAACCGCTGATCGTAGAGACCTGAAACTTAGAGGGTGTGTTCTTCGTATGAAGTAGGCATCCTATAAGAAAGGATCTTCCGAAATCCTTAGGGGTTGAAAAACTGGGACAAAGTTTGTATGGAACAACGTGATTCCTTGGTCCAATCTACTTCAAATTTTGCATAAACATTCTTTAAGATAATTGATGGAAGACGTGTTTTGTATTTTATTGAAACTCATCGCCTATCGGGGTTAAAAAAGGGTAGAAAGTTATTTTGGTGGTGATTTGCATCGAAGTTGATATCAATACTGCTTTTGAACTCACATAAAAGCTTGGTGCAATGCAATGCATATGACGAACAATTGGGATGAATTTGCTGTTATGTCTCATGACCATCTTGGCAACAATCATGGGACAAAAGAAAAGTATAAATTAGATGTTACAACACTCTACATTTCTGCGAGTTACCCATTAATATACCCATTTGTATTTGAAGTATATCGAAATGGAAACCAGTATGCCAAATTTGGTACAGAAGACCAACCCATCAAAAGGTTACGTTTTTCCCAAGATCTTTCTTATGGTCACTTTGATGCCTACGCTGATGCCGATGGTGATAATAACACTGATCAGCGTCCAATAGCCAATCTAAATATATAAAACTTTTAACAAAAATTAGAACCGATATCATGGTTTATTTCCCTTACTTCAAAACTATCATATTAGAGTTACTAAATAGTTATTTTCTGCTTTTTAGTGCCTTTGAAGGCGGTTCTATTTTTTGGTAAAAGTTTTTTATTTTTCAATTTTGAATTTCTTATGTGTAATCAATGACTCTCAAGGTCACTGACCTAGGATAAGCATATTAGTGTTGTAGTTTCCATCATCGTTCCTATAACATTTAAAGAATTATCCCCTAACTCCTAACCATTAAGGAGTTGTACCTTCCATCATCAGCTCAGCAACATAAGATGATGACTACCAGACGCAAATATCTGAATAGCTTTAGAAAGTATGATGAAAAACATTGTAAGTGCCTATAAAATTTAAAGAGTTCCCTCGATTTGTCCAGGATCCTATCATCAGATCCTGACTTGGTGACTATGGGACTACTTGTGAAGGCGTTCGAGTATTCGGGGAACATACAAAAAAAATGATTCCGACGAATTGATAACCTCCGCTTGAAGTTGGTTAATTGACTGACTGACTGATCGCGGGTGATATCGCGTGTGATATCGCGGGTGGAAAGCTATTTAGCATTCTATATTAAAGCTGAGAAGTTTATGAAAAACATTGTAAGTGCCTATAAAATTTGAAGAGTTCCCTCGATTTGTCTAGGATCCTGACTTGGTGACCATGGGACTACTTGTGATATATCCTTTCAAACAAAAAATAATTTTCCTAATCGGTCCAGGCGTTCGAGTATTCGGGGAACATACAAAAAAAAAGATTTCAACGAATTGATAACCTCCGCTTGAAGTTGGTTAATTGACTGACTGATCGCGGGGGGCATCGCGGGTGGAAAGCTATTTAGCATTAAATAATAAAGCTGAAAAGTTTGTTTGTTTGTTTGAACGCGCGAATCTCCGGAGTTACTGGTCCGATTCGAAAACTACGCTATCAGCTGGTAGTTTAGCCATTATTTTGTCGTTGATGGCGTCAACGCTTATATTTCTGGCAGCTAATTAAATTAAATTGCCCTCTCACACATCCATTAATGTTTTTTTTGGTCGATATTGGCTATATCCGGATATACTCTACAGATCAGGTCTTCAATGTTGGTCACGATTTTACCAAGGTTTTTGTCAATAGCTATTTTTTTATCTGATTCAGGTACTTTCCCATCCCCGATTAAATGGAGCTTTATTGGGAAATCTGTGCTTCCTCTACCCAAGTGACTCCTCATTTTGGTATACAGTTTCAATAATTCAACAGACTTTCATAATGAGGAAGATTTTAAGCAAGATTTAATAATATCTGCTCTAGTTTCCCTAACAGGCAACGTTTATCTGAAATCACCAGAAAACATCAAAGTTATTCCACCCCCATGGGTGGTAAATAATGGCTAAACTACCAGCCGACAGCTTAGTTTTCGAATCGGACCAGTAGCTCCGGAGATTCGCGCGTTCAAACAAACAAACATTAGCCATCTATTTGTGCATTTTATAATTCTGAGAGTTCTATCTAAAGCCTCTAGATGAGCTCTATGAGTCTTGTGCACTCATCCCATATTATTAGGTTTGCATCTTGTAAAACCTTGCCCAATGGTCCATTTTTACGTATAGAGCGTACGCTGTCTTTTTCAAGAAATACCGTAAGGGTCTGTTTAGAAGTGAAATGAGCCGTCCTTCTACCTGTCAATAGTGTAGCAGCAATAAATATCTGATGATGCAACAGCAATGGCTAATTTCGTTGACTATAAACTATCAGATTAGAGTTCTTACATAGTTATTTTATACTTATTAGTGCCTTTGTGGTTTTTTTTTGTTAAAAGTATTTTATTTTTCAATTTTTAGTTTCTTATGTGTAATCAATGACTCTCAAGGTCACTGACCTAGGATAAGCATATTAGCGTTGTACTTTCCATCATCGTTCCTATAATATTTAAAGATTTATCCCCTAACTCCTACCCGTTAAGGAGTTGTACCTTCCATCATCAGCTCAGCAACATGTGACGACTACCAGACGCAAATATCTGAATAGTTTTAGAAAATATATGAAAAACATTGTTAGTGCCTATAAAATTTGAAGAGTTCCCTCGATTTCTTCAAGATCCCATCATCAGACCCTGACTTGGTGACCATGTGACCACCTGTATGTATAGTTTCCAAATCGGGTCAGGCATCTTCGAGTAATCGAGGAACATACATAAAAAAAGATTCCGACGAATTGATAACCTCGTCTTGAAGACAGTTAAAAATAACAAAAAACTGTTACCTAGGCGACCGCTGTCATCCATTGACAACCGCGTCGCATCGCTCACCCATGCTATACATGCTCCCGCTTAACGTTCTTTTTATCATTGCTCAGCTCCTGAGGGTCGTAGCGTGATGTTCTATAGCCTATAACCTTCCTTAATAAATGGGCTTTCAATTGCAAAAAGGTTTTTCCATATCCCACTGGCAGATCCAGAGATTAGCGCGTTCAAACAAACAAACAAACAAACAAACAAACAAACAAACTCTTCAGCTTTATTATTAGTATAGATAACCAAAGTGATCTTTTATTATTGTAGCGTGTGCTACGAATAAGCTACGAGCTTTGTGCTACGTGCCTACGAGATCGCTACGCCTAAATATGCTACGACCGAACGTCTACTGATCATACATTGATGTATGTTTGTATATATATTATTTCTTTTTTATCATAAACGAATACATATACCACGGAAGTACTAACCTTTAATAATAATCATTTAAACATTGCTAAATACCATGACAGCTATGCCAAAGTGGATTGGATTTGTACACTTAAGACAAATATCTGCATGAAATTTTAAGTGAAAATATTTATCTTTTTATTTTAGATTTTAGTAGGGTATATTAGTTCGAATACGTACTAAGGATAGTATACCTACATCAATATACCTATAAAATTTCAGGAGTCTGCGCGCGCATTACCATCGCCGTTACGACATTTAGATCCTTAGCGTAAATCCTGGGTAAAAAATGTTTTTACTCACACTCAGAATCGTAGTGATAAGACGAGATAGCTATTTTAGTTCTCGAGTAATCTAATAAATACTCAGTTAGACTTACTTCTAAAGTAATTTGTCGATATATGTTTAAAGTTTGCATAGAAATATTTTTTATCTACTCTCATATCGTAAAGTTCTTATTATGAAATCAAAAACAGTACTTTAATGACCCACTTTATGCACACTCGTGTATAATGAAATTAAAAAATTATATAATAGTACAGTTTTCTTCCCAAGATAATGCTATAAAATAACTTTTTTTCATTAAAGTACAAGTATTTGGACATGTCTGGCCACTTATAATGTTTTTTGGGTTTTAATACTTCAATTACTGTCAGTCAACTTGTCAAACGAAATAATAAAGAAAAAAACATTATAAGTGGCCAGACATCAGGATTAAACAATTATAATTTTAGATGCAAATTTACTTTGTCTGTGGTCGCGTATGCGGTAGAGATCTCAACTTAGGGGTTTTTCCCCACACGGATTTGGGTGCCATGATGATTAATGTTTGTTTATTTTATTGTTTTTTTTGCATTCATATTTTATTTTGGCCAAAAATGATAGAAAAATAGCAGTGACACTAAGGTCAAATAAATTTGGATCTGAAATAGTGGAGGCGGCAATGGAAATGACGAATAATCGATACCCGTAAGTCATGAAAACCTATGACAAAATATTATCGATTTTTTACCTTTAAATTACATTATTTAAATGAGTTTAGATAAAGTACTGTATGATACTGCACATAATTAGGTATTAAAAACTCGTGTGATACTATTAAGAACCTCGCCTACGGCTCGGTACTTAAACTCACACTCGTCTTTAATAACCCCTATTATGCAACAGTATCATAAACTACTATTATAACCTATAGGTAAAATGTAGGTATGTATAAGGCCTACGTACAAACTTTATTCTACTAAAACCAATCAATTTGGCCATGCATATCACTATCACTACATAGTATAAAAGAAAGTCGCTTCCCATCTGTCTGTCCCTATGTATGCTTACATCTTTAATTTACACAACGGATTTTGATGCGGTTTTTTTTTAATAGATAGAGAGATTGAAGAGGAAGGAATTTATATGTATACATGCATAATATAGTACAGAAAAGCTGAGATAATCCGGGCGAAGCCAGGGTGAGTCGCTAGCGAAAAAGAGGTTTTTTTTTGCAAGTCATTATATCGAAAAGGACTTATTTCTAAATGTAAAGAGCTCAATGTGATGAAACAAACAAGATAATATTGACATAGTCTCTACACTCCAATAAAAGATAAATTCTATTTTAGTTACACAATGCTTCGATCCTATTGTAAATATATTTCACAATAATTTGCTTTATCATTATTACATCGGTCTTTTGGGAACCCGTTTCGGAAACCGTAATGCCATTATCGAGATATCCAGTGGAAATTTTATTACCTACTATTGTAATAACCCTAAAGTATCAAGATTACTTTGTATTTTTTTAGAAATACTTAAATTTTTAGGCGATGGAATATTTTATCTCTTTTACCTTAAAATTATATTAAAAAAAAAAATACCTAACCATAATTTTTTTTTACGATATTTCTATAAAACTAACTAATAATGTTATAAAAATACTAATATATTATAAAAATACTAATATATTATATTAATATTAATAATATTAAGTAATCCGCGCCCCAGTATCACATACGCATTGCCAATCCTTTCTCCCTTGTTAATGAGCAAACTTTTAATATTTTAAATTAGGTATATCCCGCGTAGTTAAAGAATGGGATTAGAAATGGTGGCCTCTATCATGCTGTCCTGCTCAGATCATATTTCCATCTACAATTATCTGAGCAGGACAGCATGAGAGGGCATGCCTTTAAAATACAAATTACCTACATTTTCTTTTTACTCTCGATGATATTTCAAGCACCATGTAGTTTTAGATAATAGTTCCTTAGTAAACTAAACATTACCCTTTCTAAAGAAAATATTTTCGGGAACGTAGAAGAGATACTCTTGTTAGCACCCAAGGTCTAAGGCATACCTACCACCAACGAAGAGTTGAGTAGTTAAGCTGTGCGAACGATTTTAATGCTTTTCCGAGTATGATTGATCTTGCGAAAAACGTTTTTTATCAAACTAAAGTAAAAAGCTCAGATTATTAGATTTTCTGCTAACGAAACGACACGATATGTATTTCACGATTTTTTACTAGACGGCATACTCGTAAAAGACCCAGATTTGTGCCTTAATTTAAGTTTTTATTACAGTATTTGATGTAAAATTAAACCGTTTAACTTAAAAGCTTTATTTTTTTAATCTTATCCTATCCCATTTCCTAGTAATTTTTAAAGTTAATTTGTTTATAACCTCTTGGCGCCTCAACGACACAATTATGGTGTAATTTGTTATGTAGGTACCTACATTATTTTTAATTACAATTTTGAGTAACATATTATACCATGTATTTTACCTCGGGACTTTTTTTTTAATAACTCCTGGACCAAAGCTAGTTAAAAATATGTTTTATTTTTGGGCAGTCCTTTTCCCAAAAATACCCATGAAATTAATTAAAATCCACCTTATTTCCTCTGAAATGAACGTTTCTTTTGTGAGATAGACCTTAATAAGTGTTTACCAATAGACTGGCAGTTTTAGTGGGTGCTGTAAATTATGAACTCGCTCTGATTTTTTAACCAAATTAACTGAATCGAAAATCCATTAAAGAACAAAAGCCATAAAAATATTCGATGGAAGCTCAGAGCGTTGTCGTGCTTGTACTAGGTACTGTAGTCCTTACAAGTTATGATGTATCTTATATAAAATTACGGTATAATTTCTAGGTTAGTGCAAATTACACGGCAAAAACTCGTAAAATTGTAGTGAACAGCGGGGCAACAGTACCTACGTCTTTATTAAGAAACGCAGTTAAGCTATGTTTCTTAGCCTGAGAATTTATTATTAAACTTTTCTTGCGTGTACTGAGGCAGTTTTATTTTTGTTTCGAACTAGGTACATGAGTTATATTGGCGTGGTTGAATGTATGGCCGACGAGGAAACTTAGGATCGTGTAAATACATGTTTTATGTAATAAAACATTCATAGCTAACAACGTGTTGAACATGGTTTTGTTAATTTTAATTTTTTTTTTATTTTCTATGCCTATAGGCCTGTGTTTCACCACAATGCACACAAAGTCTAGAAAAGAACTGGCTCTCAAATGCAGTTTTCGGAACATACCGGAAGGAAATCTGTAATTACGTATACTGAAAAAAAACCTCAAGTCAATAGTCCAAGATCTAAATTCAAATGTTTGAAACTGTCATCCGATTGACTGACGAAATTACGATAAAATGCGATGTATATTTCACCCGTGATCCCCTGTTTTACACCCTAGGATGTTGTATATTCAAAAATCTTTTCTTAGCGGATGCTTACGTCATAATACAAATATATAGGTATATGCCAAATTTAAACCAGTCAGTTAGGTCAGTCACCTATTTCTTTCTTCAGAAGATATCATAAACAAAACAGAATCTGTGACACATAACTGTGTCATATTGCACCCAAAATAATTTGCTGAATATCCATCAAACTCGCTTCGTCCACAGACTTGTATCAAAACTTCACGAGGGGAGTGGAATACATAAATCAACTCCAACTTAATAAGGAGTTGAATGTGGAACTCCTTTGAGAGGTTTCACAGCAACCACACATTAACTCAGAGCAATGGGGTGGAACCCGCAGGGCGTTCGGTGCCCGCAACAAATTTAATCAGTCTGGTAATATGGTAGCAAGGTTGGATAATATGGTTCTTAGGAATATTTAGAGCATTCTTGAAGATACAATCTTATCATCAACAAAGAGTAACAGTTTGTTGGGTATGAATAGTTAAGTGAGCGGTTAGTGAGCAATTTTCTGCAACGAGATTTATTTTTATTTTTGGATACATTTTATTTTATAATGTGATACTTCTGCGGTCTCAAAATATTCTCAAAGCCAAAATTTCAATAAAGTAAGAATTGCCTTTTCTTTTTTTATACACTCTCTAATCTCTAATTAAAAATGACGATAAACTTTTTTGCGAATATTCACAACATTGTAATTTTACCAAGTGCACTCTAAACTTGAAAGCTTACAACAATTTTCTCTTATCACCTGAAAATCTTGGTTTACAGAGCAATTTCAGGAGAGCAAGTGGCGAGGTAGTTTGCAAGAATGGAGCAATTTTAAGCTAGTTAGGATACTTAAGGTATAAAAAGCAAGCAAATGCGAGTCTGATTGTACTCTGCGGATTTAATGTAAGTATATTTTTCCTTTATTAATAACTAGCTGTTCCTCGCACACGTTCCTAGAACACTCTCGATTAAGTCACTTTTAAAAAAAACTATCAAAATCGGTCCATCCGTTCAGGAACTATGAGGCCACAGACAGACACACAGACACGTCAACTTATAATAGCACACCGTCGTTTTTGCGTCGGGTGTTAAAAATTAATAATGATATTATTTATGAAATTTCCAGACCACTGAAATACTTTACTCATGTGACTGAAGTGATAAGGTTCAAATCTCTATTACTAATACAAAAGGTTAAAGTTAAAAGTAAACCTAAGGCAGTCTACCAAGCGGGTCTCTTGGGGATAGGTGAAACAATCTGAATACCTCCAAAGTTTTTCTCACGTATATGTTTCTTTTTCTTCACCGCTATGCGATATGCAACTTTAAGACTCAGTGGGATATCATTCAAGGAAGTTGTACAATGTTTAACTTTCACGTTGTGATAATAATAAGTAGGTACACTTAGTATATAAAGATATTTCAAAATAACCTGAGTCTAAATAAAGCATAAAACTGTTATTTTATACAAAACAACAAATAATCAAGCCCCGATTTTTTTATCGCCAGATACCTAATCCTCGTATATTTTAAATTCCTTTGAACTGTTATATTAGCAAGACATCTCATCCTTATATAAATGATTTATTTTATTGTAAAATGTGTTAATAGTTTATTTATTTATATTATATAAGAAAAACTAAAAACTACTAAAATAAAAAGGACTAAACTAAATGAAAAAGTCGCAGAAGGCATCGTTCCCAGAATACTAGCGGCATTGCCACATTGGATGGCAATGCTGATTCTCTGACCCAAGTATACACCAGCATTCTGGTCACGAGATGCTTCGACCAGGCGTTTTGAAATTTCTTTATAAAGATGGTGGCCACTCGGCCCCCACGGACCCAGAGTTTCGACCCCAAACGGCTCAAAAATGTAGCTGGAAACTAAACTACTATATTTATATAAATTAGTGAAATTAGAAAACGCTACAGTTGGTTAGGTACTGATTTTACTTATATATTAATATTACGTAATGTGCCTATTTTCAGCTAAAGTGAAAATCTGTCTAGATTACTAGATTATTTTGGACGCAGTCCCAGATCTACGTTTTTTTCGAACCGGGATAGAAACTTAATAGGGGCGCCCTCTCTAGCGTTTGATATAAAATAAAAAAAAATAGTATAGTTTTAAAATCAAATGAATAATCCATAGAACAACGTGCGCTGGATGCTAAACGTTTTGTGAAATAAGTTTTTTTCTAACATGATTTTGGCACCCTCTGAAACAGCCGCCTGGGGCAGATGCCCCGACCTAGCTCCCTCTAGATCTGGGGCTGTTTGTACGTCAATAATGCGAAAGTGAGTGTTGGAAATTATTCACGCCTAAACCACTGTACCGATAGCGTTATTTGGCATGTAGATAGCCTATGAGATGTAAAAGGATATAGGCAACTTTTTATCCCGGGATCGCGGGCAGGGGAGTGCTAGTAGATAATAATTTTGTGTAATACAAAAGACCGGTCAAAGTTTTTGGTATAAGGATTTCTCCGTAAACACAACCATGTTTACATAATTCGATGTGATCAAATATTCCACAAAGGTAGTCTAGACGTAGTTCAGTGGAGCGTAAATAACGTTAAATGAATATTATATGTTGCTGAAAAGGCTAAAGACAGGCTAAAATGTACCTTCATACTACTATGTACCTATAGTCAATGTAAAAAGCATAAGTACTATTCGACAGGCCAGTTGGCGCAGTTGGTTAAGACGCCACCTATCACGCCGCTGGTCGTGGGTTCGATTCCCATCCAGGACAAACATTTGTGTGCATGAACATGTCTGTTTGTCCTGAGTCTGGTTGTAATTATCTATATAAGTATGTATTTACAAAAAAAAAGTAGTATATCAGTTATCTGGTTTCCATAGTACAAGCTGTGCTTAGTTTGGGATCAGTTAACCATATGTGAAGAATGTCCCAGGATATTTATTATGTTTCGTCTTTCTTTTGTAGGCGTTGTTAGTAACAACTTGTTACCACACAATGTTTTCATCAAATCTATTGTACCGGTTGTATTATACTATCCATTTTCATTTTTATGAAAACCCACATTTTTGTAGTACAATATCTTAGTATTGTTAATTCATAATTTTATTGTAAGGTAAAGGCCACACTCAAAGAACTCTATTCTATAATTTAAAGCATAATTAAAATGCGGTTCAATTTATTTGATTAGATTTATTTTTATTTTAGTAAATCATCTTTTACTTAATCCTACAGGACAAACATTTGTGTGCATGAACATGTATGTTTGTCCTGTATTTACGAAAAAAGAAGTATATATAGTTTATCAGCTATCTGGTTTCCATAGTAAGTACTCAAGCTCCGCTTAGTTCAGGATCCAATAACCGTGTGTGAAGAATTTCCAGGATATTTATTTATTATTACCATTAATTAGGTGGACCGTAATATTATGTTCGTTTGACAACTTTTCAGTATGAAAAAAAACGACGATAAAGTGTAAATAAAAACTTATTATCAAAAATGTAAAACGAAAAGATTTCAACATACAGCTTATTCCTAATAACATCTACTGAATTTAAATGAAACGTTTTTGCACGAACATTTAAACTAATAAATTCTTTTTAACTGTCTCATTTTATTCATGAAACTCTTTCCCACGAGGAAAATCATGAGCACTTTATAAAATCCTAAACAACCTTCGATTTGGGAGTCGTCAAACGTCTTAAGTACTCCTTCCGGTTTCATTTTCTTTAACTGGAAACAAAGTTTTATGTACGCAGTGCGCCTTACAAACTCGGTTGAAAGGATGTTAGCACACAGACGCTTAGCGGAATCATCGAATGTTTGAGGTATAATAAACTAGCTGTCCCCCGCGGTTTCACTCGCGTTCCCGAGATAAAAAGTAGCCTATATGTTATTCCAGGGTATGATCTATCTATGTGCCAAGTTTCATCCAAATCCGTTCAGTATTTTTTGCGTGGAAGAGCAACAAACATACATACTTACAAACTTTCACGTTTATAGAAGGTATATTTCTATACAACGGGTAGGATTCCAACGGGTCGGTGATAAGGTACTTTATAGTACCTACCTGTCTGGCTGGCTACCACACTCAAGTTCAAAACTTGTCGCCAAGCACCTACCGGTGTGTTACTGCAATTCTACTTAACACCAATTGCCTTCTTGGCATTGTAACAGGTCAAAAATACATTGCCAATACCACATGCTAATGGTGATTTACGACAGTAACCACTTACCATCAGGTGGAACGCCTGCATACTTGTCAACCTTCTGACATATAAAAGGTAAAAGTTTAACCAATTATTAAAGAGACAATGAAACAAAATGTAATTTTTTGTGCAGTATAGTACCTACAAAAATACAAAGTAGTTATACAAAAGCTACGTCGAGAAGAAAAATCAAGAAAATTAAAGAGAGTGAAAAAGGACAGCACATAATACAGAATTACAAAAATGCTTAGATCAGAGTGATTATACCAACTTATCGCGTTTACGCTCCATTCAAACGCTCGCACAGTGTGTCAAAATCTTAAATGCCGGCAACTGTGAAAAGTTGGCAAATTGTTTACGCCAGCGAAGTGGTCCGCAACAGTCGTTTGTCGTGACTCCAACGTTGCTTCAATGTGTTGCTGGTGCGGAAATAAAATTCCTGAAGTAATCCTTTGTTTCCAAGATGCTATAACAGACTTGAGGGGGTGCTTAACAAGTTTTTGATGGCCGTTTATCACTTGGTAGGCGCTTGTTCAGATTTTGGTGATTGATTGACTTTGTAATTTAATTTAAAATTAACGGTGAGTATTTTTTTTATAATAATGTTGAAAGGGTTTCTTTAAAGCGAAATAGGTATATTCGTGACAGTTTAATGCTTGGTAAAAGCAAATATTAAATTGAACGTCCCTAATTTTAGTAAAGTAAATATTCTGTGTATATGACATGTGATGGTTTATATATTACGTTAAAATACAACCTCCGTAAATAGAAAATAACCCTCATTGGCTAAGTATATGAAATGAATGAAGAGAAAATACGGAAATTATATGTATTTTAAACTGTTATTATTTTATTATATATTATTATTTTGATGAACTTTAATTTTAGATTTCTTTTAAGTTTTTGATTTTTTGTACTTATACTATGTAATAGTATTAATTTAAAGTCAATATAATAAAATATTATAAAACTATACATCAGTTTATTATAAATTAAATTAATCAAAACATTAGACAGACTGATCCGACGTGCCATGTGACGTCATATAACACTAAATGCTAAATTCTGTAGATACATTTTTAATTGCTTATATCTTGGTTATTTTTATAGTTATTAAAAAAATAATTATAGCAAAAAAAACATGCATATTCCTTATTAGAGAATTATAATATTTACAGCTCTTAGAATAATTAATCTGCCGCGCTCAAACTAAATTCTACTCTAAACAAGAACAAATAGCTTCTGTAGGGGGTGGGTGTAACGTAAACACGGTATTAAGTTAGTAAACTGTTTAATACGGATTGCCCGACAAGTTACACATTAGGAATGAATAACAGAACTCCTTTATAAAGTTTTTATCAAATTATGAAAACGTAACGGAACGTCATCGGACGACTCTCGATCTCGACTGTCTATCCACCCCTGCGCGGGCCTCTCGCCGGCCGCGCGAATAGGGATGATTGTACCTATATTTTATAGCGAAGAGGAAGCTTGCCCCTAGTGGCACGGGTAGGACGGTCACACGCCACAGACTCCCCCTCGAGTTCATGAGAACGCCCTCGTTCATGGACTCGGACATCTACATCTTGGATACGGGGACGTCCCCTTGACCGCTTTGGCATGACAGGATCAGGAGGCGAGTCTTCCCTATTATAAAACCGAGTAAGCTCCGAGACGTGGAACTTGCCTAAAATCTCCTCATTAGAATTAGAAACGAGGTAAGACGTGGGACTGATCTGAATTCTTCACAACCTGGTAGGGCCCATCTCTCTTGGGCACGAATTTAGCAGTAATGTTCTTTGCCGCATTGCTAAGAACATGCGATTTGATGAGGACTTTGTCACCTACTGCGAAAGATTCGGACCTACGTGACTTATCAGCTTGATCCTTACGCCTATCTTGTTGTTTCTCTACTCTATCCCTAACCGAAACTAACGAATTTACAAACCTTTTCAAATAGGGTGTGATTTGGGGAACGAAATTATCTTTACTTAAAACGGCTCTGATATCATGCTGAACATCTATAGGCGATCTTAGCTCCCTAGCAAATGTCAAAAACGCTGGTGAGACACCTGTAGTTTGACATACTGCCGAATTCATTGCAAACCTAACAGCAGGCAAATGCGATGGCCACGAAGTGTGCTTGGTATCCAACACCTGGGCTAAATGAACCTTAAGGTCGCGATTTTTGCGTTCCGCTGGATTTGCCTGTGGATGGTACAACGGCAACAAATCTTGCGTAATGTCTAAAACAAACATACACTGCTGCATAACAGCAGAAATGAATTGTACTCCATTATCCGAAATAATACGACGTGGAAGTCCATAGCGGAGAAAATACTCTTCTATGAGGACTCGAGCACATACCTCAGAGGTTGCCTCTCTCAAAGCATACAGCTCAACCCACCGAGTCGCTGTATCTTCCACCAAAAGAATCCACTTCTCCCCCTTTTCTCCAGCTGGAAGTGGACCGAAAAGATCAATGGCCAAAACTTCCCCTCGCTGATTCAGAACAGGAGTCTGAAGAAGACCTGATGGTTTCTGATTGGACGCCTTGTAGCGTTGACAGGTAACGCAAGTTTTAATATACTCTCCTATAAAACGGCGCATACCTGGAAAATAAAACTGCTGAGAGATCTTGTGAAAGGTCCTTTCAATCCCGTGGTGCCCCGCAATTTGAGAATCGTGACATTCCTTTACGATATCAAGGCGAAGGCTAACAGGAACGACCAGCTGCGGCTCCTCACTGTCGATATCAGGATTGTACCTAAACAAAACACCTTGCTGCATGAAGTACCCTCTTTCTGACCAACGCTTTACCGCGAGTGCTCCAGCATCAGAGGTATCTTCAAAATCATTCACAATCTTCTCCAGTTCTGGGTCATCGAGCTGAGAACGTCGTAAGTCGGATGGACTTCTAGCTGGTAAATCGACGACGACCGAGCATACTCCACACTGGTCTCTGCTATCAACCTCGCAGACAGGACGGCTTAGAGTGTCAGCCACGACATTTACACGTCCAGGAGTATACGTGAACTGAATGTTAAAAGCTTGTAACTTGAGTGCCCAGCGAACGAGCCTTCCAGAAGGTGACTTTAAGGTAAGAAGCCACTTCAATGGTTGATGGTCGCTGCCTATTATAACCGGATGCCCTTCAATATAGCCCCTGTAACGCTCGACAGCCCAAACAACAGCCAGAGCTTCACGCTCTGTGGTGCTGTAATTTCTTTCGGCTGGACTGAGCAGGCGACTGGCATACTCGATAGGCCTTTCATCCTTATCTTCGCCCTGTAGTAACACCGCACCGATGGCATAACTACTGGCATCTGTCCTCAGGATGAATGGACGATCGTAGTCTGGTTGAATAAGTATTGGCGCTGAAGTCAATAATCGCTTGAGTTCGTTGAACGAATTAACCTGAGCTTGCTCCCAAACCCATGGCTGTTTTAACTTTGTGAGCATGGTCAACGGTTGAGCAACCTGGGAGAAACGAGGAACGAACTTCCTAAACCAAGAACATGTCTGTAAGAAACTTTGAAGATGTTTCAGAGAGTTTGGTTCTTTCATATCAGCGATAGCACTGATCTTATCTGGGTCCGGAGATACACCTTGGGGAGTGATCACATGACCGAGGTACTTAACGCTATCCCGAGCAAATACACATTTAGCACGGTTAGCCTGCAGTTTGAAAAATCTTAGGCGCTCAAAGACTGCTTGCAGGTCTTGCAGGTGTTGGGCATAACTGCTGGAAATCACAATCAAATCATCAATGTAGCCAAGACACGTGACACCCTTGAGAGCGGCCCCAGACCTAAAACGATCAATCAGCCGCTGAAAGGTTGCGGGCGCATTCCGCAAACCGAACGGCATACGTTTAAAACGATGGACTCCGAATGGCGTCACGAACGCCGTTTTGTCCCTATCTTCTTCTCTGACCATTACTTGCCAATAAGAAGCACGAAGATCGATGGTACTCATTATACAACTCTTACCTGTATACTGCAGCAGGTCGTCGATTACTGGCAGTGGATATGCATCGCTCTTTGTGACTGCGTTCAACTTCCTGTAATCCACGCAAAACCTGATTGAACCATCTTTCTTTGGAACGAGAAGTGCTGGTGCAGCCCACGCTGACTCGCACTCTTCTATGATACCATCCTTCAGCATACGCTCGAGCTCAGCTTCCATAACGACCTTTTTAGCTGGCGTGAGGCGGTAAGGTGGAACTGCAATGGGAGGATGATCACCAGTATCAATTCTAAGTTCAGCGAACGGAGTCGGCTCTCCCCCTAACTCGAAGATGTCCTGATTATCTATGAGGAGACCGGCAAGAACTTCGCGTTGTTCGACACTAAGTGACGTCGCCTCATCATCCCTGAGTACATCAACTGATGCCAATGAGGTTGCAGGTGACACTTCTTCAAACCTCAATTTAAATTTTCTAGAACTATTTTCCCCGAAATGCCACTTGGCATTACCAAAATCTACTGATATATTAAAATTTGTCAAAAAATCTACACCGAGTAATGTTTCATTTGAATTTGAATCCGGAAAAATCAAAAAATTAACTTTATTCACTTTATGAAGGAGAGTCACCTCAACCTCTGCGGTAAGTACATCCATCAATCTACTAACACCATCCGCCAACCTAACAAACATTGTTGACGGGATTAACGGGTGTCCTTTTTCTCTCAGAATAGCGTGAAGCGTGTGACCGGCAATACACGATTTTGCCCCAGAGTCAAGTAACGCAGAGCCGCGCTCGCCTAAAATATTAATATTTAAAATAGGGCGACGATAAAGCTCACTATTCGAAACCGGTTGAGAAACACTGGCCTTTTCCGAAAAAGGTTGCGAACCGCGTGATTTTCCGAAAAAAGATTGAGAAACAGTGGGATTATTATTTACCGCTGTGGACGAAAAACTTTTAGGTGAAAGCTCCCCCTTAACACGATTATCAACATTACACTGTAACAAATTACTATCAGTAGTCGTGCTACAATAAGTTACACATTTACACGAAAAATTGCACGAATCAGAATTATACAAATAAGAAGAATTGCACGACGAACACATACGTTTGCACAATACATTATTGCAATTATTTGTGCAATTAAAACATTTAGAATTTTTATCAATAGAATTTAAATTGCACGATGAACAAATATTCTCACATGATAACAGCGGTAGCGCACATGCGCTATGTTGCTGTGCTGAATGTGAGGGACTCGAAGGCGCGGGCGCGGGCGACTCGAGTACCCGAGTGGCGCGCGACCCTAGCGTCAGGTATCGCGGCGAAGAGTCAGTGGTATGCGTGGACCCAATACCCACGGAATAAAATGAATGTCCGGATTGGGTGGGATTGCACTTTGCACACTTGCTACGGACTACATTAGCGGCACCACAACCATAACACGATATACTAGATTTTTTTTCACTTTTAGAATCATTATTTTCACTTTTAGATTTTTTTAACTTTTCACAATTATCACGTGTGTGCCCGCCACGTTTGCAATATACGCAATATGTACGTTTTACCTTATCAACTTGCGACGTCGACGGCACGTCGATAGCCATGGGAGCGGGAGCGGGCGCCGCCGCCGTTGCCGGCGCGGGCGTCTGCCCCGTCGGAACGGTACTGCTGGTACCTACCGCGGCGGGTACCTTCACTGATCGATTCTCCTTCCGTGAATCTTCTATAGAACGGCATTTTATCAGGAGTTCGTCGAATGAAGTGATAGAACTTCTATCCAGTCGTTTCTTTATTCGTCGGTCCAGTAGTCCAAAACAAAAATCTATTTCAACTCTTTCACATAAGTCGTCAGGAGGGATTTTAGCGAGAAGGGCTCTTATTTTGGCTATAAATAAATCAGTATTCTGGTTACCTTGTTCAAGCGAGAATAATTCCCCATAAATTTGGAATGGTAGACGGCGCTCACCAAATGCACTTCTTAACCTTGTTAGAGCTTCTGTCCAGGTACTGGTGCTGGCTTTGACTCCTTGCCACCACACTGCAGCATCATTGATGAAAAGCATCGACATACCACGAAGCGCGTTGTCGTCGTTCACGTGTAGACATGACTTATATACTTCGACGGCATCTATAAAGTTCTCTAGGGACTCCACCGACGAGCCGCTGAATCTTGCCGTGCACTTGGAAAAGTTCCCACTGCTGGCGGTTTGAGGGACGGCGGCGGAGCTTCCTGGAGTAGCACCGCCGGCAGGGTCGACTGTGTATGACGCCGCCGGCGTCGACGAACGTACTTCACGAATTAACATCTGGCAGAACTCTGCTTGAGATTGCTGCAGAGACGTGAGCAGCGACGACAAAGCGTCCTTATTAAACGTTACGTTGTTGCTATTATCAGTAATACTTTCGTCGGCCTCCTCCGTTTCTGCCAACGATTTGCGATTTTTGCGCGGCATTTTCACGTTTCACTATTATAAACACACAGAAATTGCACAAAATCCTTTGCGGTATGATAAGAATGAACGAACGCGAAATAAAAATGCAAAACACACGCGAAAACGCTTAGAGTTCATTCACCCCTGAGCCCTGAAGACGTTGGGCGTCATTGTAGGGGGTGGGTGTAACGTAAACACGGTATTAAGTTAGTAAACTGTTTAATACGGATTGCCCGACAAGTTACACATTAGGAATGAATAACAGAACTCCTTTATAAAGTTTTTATCAAATTATGAAAACGTAACGGAACGTCATCGGACGACTCTCGATCTCGACTGTCTATCCACCCCTGCGCGGGCCTCTCGCCGGCCGCGCGAATAGGGATGATTGTACCTATATTTTATAGCGAAGAGGAAGCTTGCCCCTAGTGGCACGGGTAGGACGGTCACACGCCACACTTCATTAATACGCCAACTCAATATCGCGCGGCAGGTCAACGACTCACGTTGGGTTATAAAGATCCTGACTTGAGTACGCTGACTTCAGCATAGTATGCTTTTTATAGCTTATTTTAATTGGTATGGCATCGGTATCACACCGTACTTTAAGGCAAATCTCAATGACAGCGTATGCTTTGACAGTTTTTTTGACGAATCCTTTCGTCTAATTTGTCCTGCAGAATTTACAATGATACACACCTTATATCTACACTAAAAAAACTCAGTCATTGTGACTCAAATGGGCAAGCGCAGAGGGCTCTATGCCGGGCAACAACTTTTAGGTAACCACGCCTGAGGGCACCCCCGAATGGGGTACAAACCTCGGCTCAGGGCGTTACCGGGGGGGAGGGCTTAGTACGAGTTACGATTAATTGGGGATACCCACCCAGATAATACTGTTTCAACTTACCTTTGTATCAAAAGTAAATATTATACATATACGAGTATAACTCGCGACGACTTTCGCATTGCGGTATTTTTTATATCCTTCCGAGGTCAATTGAATATCTAATGGGATTGTACCTGTAGGCATTTTTACATCTATGATATAAAACGTGTTTAGTTTACAGTGTCCCTTGTGGATTTACCCGCATTCCTGGGATTAAAGTATCTTTTATGTTTTTTTAGAACGTAAAGTAGTTTTTTCTTAACCATCCAGTTTTCGTTAACCTGAGAGGTAACAACGTAATATACTCGTAGGTTCACATTTATTAGGACCTCCTATAGATGGGCCTTTATTTTTAGTTTTTTTTAATAGCTACCTTGTGAAAGACTTGATTGTGTGCAAAATTTTAAGATACTAGACGTGAATTAGGCAGAGCATTGAAATGTTACTTATATATATCACATAACCCTTCGTTTTTGGCTTCACCGCAGTCGGGTAAAAAAAGAGTAAAACCTAGTCGTGTATATAAATGTTATCAAATGCAATTAAATATAATTGTATATACTGAATTATTACCGGTGTTTATGTAACTATGGAGCAATGAAAATGACAAATTCAGTGCTTATTGTGCTTTATTACTAATGTTGTTTGAGTAATTAATAATACCGTGAATAGGCCATTGCGGGTACTAAATTGTAATATATTTAGAATTTTTTATTTGTGAAGCGGCCATTTTCGAATATATTTATGATGGACAAACATGCCTCAGGCTTAGTTAATTGCAAACTATCCGTTTTTATTATTTTATATCGTTACATAAAATGTTTTATTTCATTAAAATATTACCAACTAAAAAAGGACTTCATTTAAAAACCATTGTACTGTATTTTTACCATCACATTTCTTTTGATTTTAATTAAAAATATGTGATGCACGAGAAATAAATCGTTACTACTTAAAATCAATATATATCAGTACAAATTTTCGAGTGTTATTAAACTATCTCTGAGTTGCTTTTTGACTTAATTCACAACTTTTTATTTATTTATTTTTTTGTTATTTGTAATATTGTTGCAATAAACTAATTTTCTTTCTTTCTTTCAAGTATTCCCATATACCCCATTGAAGTTGTCCCGTTACGGGTCTGTTGTACCTAATACTGGGATTTGGTAGTCCCAATAGTCCCGTCAACGGGACTTTAAATTTATACACATATAAAATCTTCTTGTTCCTATGTTGTTTGTTACAAATAGGTATATCCGAATGGCTTTGGTAGTATTAGATGTCACGGGACTTCTGGGAGGAAATATCCCAATAGACCCGTAACGAGACAATTTCAACGGGTATCTAGGAATACTCCGTTGCTGGGAGAATGTGACCTAAGATAATTAGTTGACTATCTATGAACCTAAACGAAATAATGATAATTATTATTATCTAATAAGAACGTCTAAGTCATTACCGCCATATTCAACAATATATTATACCATTTTCCTTTTTGCATCCCATCCATAAGGTATAAGAAACCACTCACGTTTCCGACACAATTGTAGCTTATAATAATGGGTTGTTTGGATGCCTTTTGATGTACGCCGCGTTATTATTTTTTCTAAAAGGAAAGGAAAATAATATGATTTTTTTGGGTCATATTTTCTTAGCAAACTGCTTCCAAATATGCCAAAAAGACACTATACACTTAAAAGAGTAGTCCTTTTGGAATCAATTATGGTCTTGCAATTGAGCAAGTCTTTGCACTTGTTTAGGAAAAGCTTAGTTGTCATGATGTAATAATAAGACTTGAAATCATACATAATTGAATTTAATTCGACTAGATTAATATCGATAAAACTTCTACTAAATGAATACCATCCAGAACAAAAATGAGTCATCAGACGAAAATGAGTAATCATAAAATGTAGTTCATGAACGTAAGCCCGCTGATTCTGGGTTCCAAACGGTTCATAACTTTGCAAGGAGGTAGAAGAAATTACGGAGGAGACATAAAAACCCAAATATAGAGCCTTTTACAGTAAAGTAATCGTGGAACCCCTTTTTGGTAATTGAAATGTGGATGGTCAGTAAATAATGGATGCAGCTTAAGCAGTTTTAGGATGGGGGTCAGAAAAATGTTAGTCCCCGTTTATATTTTAGTAAATTATATGAGGTAAATAAAATATTGGATTTTATGTCTTCTTGAGAGCCAGTTTCCTATTAGGCTTTGTGTGGTTACCAACATCGGCTACGTCATCACTGACCATGGTGAGATTGTGGTCAAGAAATGACCAGGAGGCTTATTTCTTTAATAATTGATTTAATAATTAATTTAATAGATCAAACAAAATAATGTTGATACCTATTTCGTTTGTTAGCTCTTTGACGCTTCAACGGCGCAAACAATTATGATGAAAATGAATACACAGGTTAATTTGGCTCTATAAATAAAAAAATACTTACTTATTTAATGTATTTTTTTGTTATTTATAAGTGTGATAATATAAAAAAAGAAATTCTATAAACGATTAAAAATTTACTCAAGAACGAAGGTTAGTGTGTGGTTTTTATTTACTTTTGTGCTTTTGGGCTTTATCAATCGGTATTTTACTGTTCATTTAAAAATAGAACAGTATATTTATACGAGTAGCATTAAAAAAATCAGATCTTATACGAGGTTTGACTTGTACATCCAAACGCAAAAGAAGTTTAATGCTCACTGAATGAGTATTATTGAGCTAGAATGATACTTGTCACTTATGAACTCTACTAATAGAGTATCCTTCCTTATGACACACAAAGGAAACCATGTGTCAGCTGTAGGTTACACTTTGATAAAGCGTTACATTAACTCTGAGAGACATGTGGGTTATTGTCTTTTTAAAAGCAAAGGCATGTTTTCAGGATTTCCAGGGATACACCTACAAAAACACTCAGAGCTTCGCAATGTTACCCACGAGGGATGTTTGAAAGGGCCTAATTAAATTTCGGGCCTAAAATAATAGGCCTCTGACGCAGTTGTAGGTACTGTTGGTTATATGTTGTCTAAGAAGATAAGCAAAGTGTGTATTTTGTACTAGATCACTGGATGGTTTATATCCTACCTATTTCGTAACACACTGGACGAACATTATTATGTGCATTATTATATATATATATTTTGCATAATATGAACGCCTGAACAACTACTAACCTACTAAACACCAAAGAGACGGACTAGTCATCACTCTACTCAAACACAAACAATCATAAAAAAATATTATATATGCTACTTTTGTGATATTGCAATTCTATTTGATTCTCAAAGAGCAGTTCTTCGTTGCATAAATGGTATCAAAGCTCAAAGCGCTTGCGAAGCAGATTAAACGGACAGTTGTGAAAAAATGTTAGCAAAATGGAACAACAACGACACGAAGTATGAGAAAGAATTCTCGCTCTTCCCTTATTAAATCGCAGAAAAGATTCATACCTAACATTTTTATTTCGAGCTTGAGAATGATAATAACATTATAATCGGGCGTGTTATGTTATGACGTTACCATATTAAAATACTTTTATAGTTCAGTGAAGAATGAACCAATTTAAATTTTTAATATTTATATTTTTTTTTACCACAATCACACCATGATAAATGATAATGTGACAGAAAGTGGTAAACGCATAAAACCTAGTAGGGGACTGGTCTCAAATGCAACTGTCAAAATACAAAATCCCTAGGGACACATTTTTTTTTAAACCTTCACAATTATTTACTCAAACGTGAAGATCCGCTCCGTTTAGTTGAAAATATATGGTATTGTAGTACTTTTAAATAAGCTTCCTGCAAATATTCACACTGAATGACTACCTTATCACATCTCCCCCAAAATCCTAAAAGCTAAAAAATTATCATAAATGATATACTCACCTCAATTTTCTCTGAAACTACCTTCGTGTCTTATTCATGAGGACGTACAAAAAAGGTTGTGTTTTCAGTTGAAAGCTTACCGAAGTTTTTGTTTAGATATCACGCGTTACACTCGAAACTTTGAAATTAGATTTTTTGCGCGTCACAAGATTATAATATTTGGATTTATGGAAGTTATCAGAAAAGTTGAATACGGAGTTTTTATACATTTATATCAACATTTTTTCATAAATATTTTAGTTTCATCTATTCATGAATATAAACTCTGTTATATTTTTTTTCTTTTCTTCTTCTTCTTCTTCAGCCTATTCCCACCCAATGCTGAGTGTAGGCCTCTTCTAATGCACTCCATTCTACACGATCTTGGGCCTTCCTCATCCAGTCCCTTCCCACCACCTTGACGAGGTCGTCGGTCCATCTTACGGGTTGTCTCCCAACATGTCTCCGTCCCGTTCTAGGTCTCCACTCTAGCACTTTCTTGCCCCACCTAGAGTCATCTCTGCGGCAAATGTGGCCCGCCCACTTCCACTTTCTTCGAGTGATTATTTTGGCTACGTCAGGCAGTTTGGGTCTTCTACGGATTTCTGTGTTTCTGACTTGGAATATATTTTTATATTTTTTTTAAATACATCTAATATCTTGCCTTGAGGTTCTTCTGGAGTCTTCTCATTTGTTAATAAACCGGAGGTAGAGTCAAGTATACGGGAAGAGGAAGACCGAAAAAGAGATGGATGGATTGTGTGAGAGTTGATGATAAGTAAGAAAGGAGTGAATGCCGATATTTCGGATAGAAGGACTGAATGAAAGAAGAGTACCTACATATAGCGCCGACACCAAACGATTTGGAACAGGGCAAGGAGATGATGCTGATTAAATGCCTTATCAGGGCCTGAACTGAATAAACAATAAACATATTTTGAGATTCAATGTTTTTCGAATAAAAAACTCTACGATTATCTATACTAATAATGATATTATAAAGAGGAAAGATTTTATTGTTTGTTTGTTTGTTTGTATTGAATTGGCACCGAAACTACTGAACCGATTTGAAAAATTCTTTCACTAATATGAAGCTACATTATTTTCGAAGGTTATAGGCTATTTTTTATCCGGGAATGCAAGTGAAACCGCGGTGAACAGTTATTTCATATATTACACATTTACAAATTCAAATCTTTACAATGAAAATAAAAAAAAACAATTTGCACCGTCCTTTACCATCATTTAACGATTTTTAGAACAACATCTTTTCACTTACTTCCCACTTCGTTATATAAAAGCCTGACGCAAACATAGAGATTTCGTTTCAGGTAGCGTACTATGAAACTATTAAAGTACACATAAAACTTGGAAATCGGCACCTTTTTCCTGGTACCTAGAGACTGGGACGACAAAATCAATCACGTTAACTTTTACACTGCTCACTTTGTGTTACTACTTAGAAATTCAACTGAAGTAAATGCGTAATGCATAATGGACAGAAAAGTGAATAGGTACGTTCTTTTCGGGATGTAAATGTTTCCATGAGTAAACATCAAATGCATTTACGAAATTTTTAAAGAGAAAATGTAGTTTATTTGTACGTTGACCTCTTTTCAAGGAAATTTCTTTTCATGGGTACAACATTACCTCAGCATATAAAAGTTGGGTATTATCCCGGGGTACTCTAGCCATTTCTATTTTTTAGGCCATTTGTTATGCTATTTTGCAGAAGATTCTCTTGCGGTGAAAATTTAGGTCAATTACAGGTACTCGTAGTAAATAAAAATAAATTCCGAGAGTATTAATATTTTGTTCAGAATTAAAATGATTTATCAAAAAATCATCATGTCAGGTGAAAGACGTCCACTGTTGGACAAAAGCCTCCCTCAAGGATCTTCACGATGGCCGGTCTTGCGCTACCATCCAGCGGTTTCCTGCGATCCTCACAAGATCATCGGTCCACCTTGTAAGGCCTGCCCACACTGCGTCTTCCGGTACGTGGTCGCCACTCGAGAACCCTTCTGCCCAGCGGACGTCGGTTCTACGAGCGTTGTGCCCCGCCCACTGCCACTTAAGTTTGGCATTTTTTCGGGCTAATCAAATAATGCCATAGGTAAAATAAAACAGAAGTAGATATTATATCTCCTTTTAAGAAAATATAGAACAGATAAAATATTCGAATCAGATAACGAAATAATGAAACATTATTTTATAAAGATTTCGTTATACTCTACTTACTTATGCCATGAGACATACTTAAGTATTTCATCTTACTATAAAATATAAGAGCACGTACAAATGAACAATATCAAAAAGAAACATTGCTTTGGCATGCAATAAAAAAGAGTCACGTAACAAAATCTCATGAATAAGAAAATTGAATACATAATCGATATTTTCGGTACAAAAATGTAGGTAATTTGAGAACAGGTCGAGTTAGGTATATTTAATATACTAGCAGAATAGTTCCTTATAAAACAGTCATTATATTTTATTACTTGTCTGACTTTGAAGGTAATTTACGTGAAATAATATTGGAAATACTCATTTTATGAAAGCGAAACAAAACATTTCAGTTTAAATGTTCTTCCTGACTCATCACAACTACCATCTAATTTTAATCTCTATTTATGTATGCAAAAGGATCTTATTGTAATACTAGTTTCCACCTCGCGGTTTAACTTGTGTTACCGGGACAAAAAGCAGCATAATCTATCTATATCTATCCTAATAATAAACCTGAAGAGTTTGTTTGTTTGTTTGAACGCGCTAGTCTCAAGTGTTTCTGGTCCGATTTGAAAAATTCTTTCACTAATAGGAAGCTGCATTATCCCTAAAGGTTATAGGCTACTTTTTATTCCGAGAACGCGAGTGCAACCGCGGGGAACAGCTAGTATTCTATATATACTCTTCAACCTTTATACCAAAAGACTCGTCGATCCGGTACAAAGAAAAACAAAGTAAACTAACAAACAGACTCACATTTATAATTTAGTAACAAAGATTGGAAATAGACTTGTTTTTCACCGCGGTTTCACTCGCGTTTCCCGGATAAAAATGCCTAACTGCGCGCCCAACATCACAATTATGTTGTAAGACATCAAGATGTAACAGACTCATTCGCAGTTACAGCATGAGTAGGATTTAGTCTTTGCTTCTCAGAATAATGATGGGCTTTAAAAAGCATTGTTACACTAAGTAAGTGCTTAAAGCGCTGAGCCAAGACAAATAAGGGATAGATATTAAAACTGTCTCGGGAGCCGTAGCCGTCGACGGCTTTGTACATCGTCAGTATGAGGGGGAAATAAGATGGATATTGTAAGGGTGTTTAAAATTAGCTTAGGTTGGTAGTTACGGTGATGTGACTTGTTTCATATTCCATAAATTACATTGCTCGAAATTAGATACTCGGTTCTCGTGACCATGAACTTAATACCATCATATTTTGTTCAGTAATGTAGTTAATTATTAATAAAATATTTAAAAAAAGTTCTGTTTTGACCACGTTATTACCAACACTGTGTGGATGTGGTAACAATGGTAATGTGGTAGCAAATATAAATTTATGTATTTAGATATTTCCTATATCATAAATCACTAGGTATTTATATAATTATTATTGTTATAAATTCCATATCGATACATTCAAGAACAATCATCATGTCAGCCGAAAGACGTCCACTGCTGGACAAAAGCCTCCCCCAAGGATCTCCACGATGGCCGGTCTGGCGCTACCCGCATCCAGCGGTTTCCCGCGACCCTCACAAGATCAAGAACAATGCGAGTTCAGTAATAAATTATAATCAGCATCATTCTTCTACAGCCTTCCGCCCAACGGTCTTACCCGCTTTCCCGGGATAAAAAGAAACTTATAACTATCCGGTTTATAACCTATCTAAATCAAAAAAAAAATCAGTATGACGAACCCAACATAGATTTGAAAAATACCAGTACAAAGTACCTACGTTATTTTTGTCAAAATCCCACACTGGCAATAAAATACTCGTGTGTATGTAATTAATGTTTTGAATTAACATTTTCGGGACTCTTTGTCCCGGTCAAACATACCGCTCCTCAGGGACCGAGATAATTTTTAAATCAAATAAAACATTTTTGGGATTCTCAGTCTCCGTGAAAATCCCTTGGAACTAAGGGATAATTTATCAAAAGTTTTTCGACCTCAATTATAAATATTTTGTAAAGTTTTTAGGGTGAAAGAAGTTATAATATTTAATTATTAAATTTATTATTAGGATATGTACATAATTTTATAGTTATTTACAAAGATACAAAATACAATGTACATATTAAAAATCCTCGATCAACGGCAAGGTTGTCAGAAGGCTGGAAGCATTCTTTTGAATAAGCTCTATTCCAAAATAGAGCTTGGTCCAAAACCAGAAAACAAGTTATTGAAAATCAAACCCTTGGTAAAGCAATTACAGTGTTTATGACATGCTGCTTTAAAAATATCGACGTAACTTGTTGTATTTCACTGATAGAAAGTTACGTATACCTTTGCGAGGGTATGTACGTGTAATATTTATCCCTATTCACCTTCCAAATAAGATTCAATTTATAAAATTGTAGTTTTTAAATAATTGGTCTCTAGAGGTAAAAAATCCAGAAAGCAGAAGCCGGAAAATAAGTTTTTAAAAAATATTGAAAAATACCTGAAGTTTTGCGCGGCTAGCTGGGCTGACGGGGAAAATATGATGCACAAACAGGATGGAGCTTTGATAAAACCGTTTTTTAATGGTTTGGGTCTCAGCTACGCAAAGCTGACAGGTTGCTTTTTTGATTTAATTTTATTTCAATGTTACAAAAATAAATTGATACTTGTTTATAAAGAAGTGATTGCATAAATATTTAAATCATTATTGTATTTATAAAACATTGTATCTGATTTTTTTTTAATGTTTTATGTAAATGTAACAAGAGAATCCAGACGTAGAAGGATGTATATATTAATTATATTACATTCAATATATCGCTCATTAACTCGCTCGTTATAAATCGAATAATTGTAGCAATTGGATGAAATTGGTTGGAAGAACGTCTCTTACAATTGATTTTCAGCCAATACAAATTTTATTATGTAGTAAAATAACGTGTATTTTCGAAGCGAATACTTTTTGTTTTTCTAAGAAAAAAAAGTGAAGGTATAAAATATATTTTAGACGCGCTAATTGGGAAGATATCATGTGACAAAGATATTTGATCAAGTTAACATTTATATTAAATTTGGAAAAAGACTAATAAAATGTATAAACGACTGACAGGAGATCAAAGCGAAGGCGTCTGTCCACATAGTTAGACAAACCTTCGTTGCTAAATCAGATTTTTTTTACCCGACTGCGACGAAGCCAAAAAAGAAGTGTTTGACCAGTTTATGTGTTTGACCTGTATGTATGTTATAATGTTCGTGCAACATAGGCTCGTAATTACTAAACGTGAATATAAATTTATATTTGTTGAATATTATTATTAACCCTTTAAGGTTTGAATTACTCGCCAAGTATCTAATTATGTGACATCCATGTTTTTAAAAGCTTTTATTTAACTTGCAGCCTGATTTTTTTAATTTGACAGATAGACAGACTACAAAATGATCCTATAAAGGTTTCTTTTTGGTTAAGGAACCCTAAAAATAAAAAAAACAGTTTCTCCTTAGCAGTATAAAGTTAAAAAGTTCAAAAGTCAATGCCTATGTGATAAAATTTGACTCAAATTATATATTATGGTAAATATAAATAATAATTTTTATCTACTCTCATATCGTAAAGTTCTAATTATGAAATCAAAAACAGTACTTTAATGACCCACTTTATGCACAATCGTCTATAATGAAATTAAAAAATTATATTATAGTACAGTTTTGTTCCCAAGATAATGCTATAAAATAACTTTTTTTCATTAAAGTACAAGTATTTCGACATGTCTGGCCACTTATAATATTTTTTGGATTTTAATACTTCAATTACTGTCAGTCAACTTGTCAAACGAAATAATAAAGAAAAAAACATTATAAGTGGCCAGACATCAGGACTAAACAATTATAATTTTAGATGCAAATTTACTTTGTCTGTGGTCGCGTATGCGGTAGAGATCTCAACTTGGGAGTTTTTCCCCACACGGATTTGGGCGCCATGATGATTAATGTTTGTTTATTTTATTGATTTTTTTGTATACATATTTTATTTTGGCCAAAAATGATAGAAAAATAGCAGTGATACTAAGGTGAAATAAACTTGGATCTGAAATTGTGGAGGCGGCAATGGAAATGACGAATAATCGATACCCGTAAGTCATGAAAACCTATAACAAAATACTATCGATTTTTTACCTTTAAATTACATTATTAGATGAGTTAAGATAATGTACTGTATGATACTGCACATAATTAGGTATTAAAAACTCGTGTGATACTATTAAGAACCTCGCCTACGGCTCGGTACTTAAACTCACACTCGTATTTAATAACCCCTATTATGCAACAGTATTATAAACTACTAATACCTACTACGTACACCACCACTATTAAATTCTGCACTTTTGACCTTACCAAGTATTTGACATTTAAATGACGTATTCAAATCAAACTGGCCACCACTCATCACTTATAACATTACCCTTATTATAAAATACATGAATACGTTATACCAAAAGTTATTCAGCTGAAACCATAGATTTCCCGAGGGGTAGTGTAAGCTCAGCCGAGTGATCGTAACCCAGACAACCATAAACTAACTAGTTCGGAGCGACGGTGACTCTAGCGTTTTTATTTTATTGCTGCCAGTGTCGCGCTTGACATATTTATGACACTTTTATATTAATCAAAAATATACGTTGAGTTGATACGTCCTTTAGGTAAGGGAACAATGGGGACAATGACCTTATAAGTCATTCTTTTCAACTCTTTAAAGTACCTACTAGCTATCTACCCCGCGGTTTCACCTGCGATCTCCTATTTTATTCCCTTAGGAGTTGAATTTTGAAAAATCTTTTCTTAGCGGATGCTTACGTCATAATAATTACCTATCTGTATGCCAAATTTACCGATCCGTCCAGTAGTTTGGGCTGTGCATTGATCGATCGGTTAGTGATTGCGTGAGTGAGTCAGTCAGCCATCATATAACATATAAAATACATATATAGATTACTTACTACTCAACCTGTGAATCATTGGTGCCTAATTTATAAAATCCTCGAATCAAAAAAAAAATTTGCATAGCTACTTAATTTTGTTTCTGTAATATATTTTGTAGGCGAATTCTAACGATAAACAAAGTGCACTAATTCTGGTTATCATTATTTTATTTGTAGTTTCAGTTGCAGATTATAATTATGAAACTGTAGAATATATGAGTTAAATATCAGAGGGCCTACTCCGAAAATCGATACACGATAGTTCGATCATCTATTGATCAAAGCTATTGGTTAGAAATATGACAACGATGATCGATCTATCGTTTTTCGGAGTAGGCTCTCAGAAACTGGTTAAATAATAATGTTATTTTCAGTCCGATAAATATCATAATCGGGCATTTATCATGACTTTTCGATAGAAAAATTTATAGTAAACGCCCAATTATAATTTATTGGACCATTTTTCGTCAGTGAACATGGACCTTAATACACATGTACTTACGTATTTGAATGCTTCAAACTATTGGTTTCAATAATGGAATGCAAAAACCAACGAACGTCGAACTCTGAAAAGCACAACGCGGACTCATCCATCCATTCCTCTCAACAAAGGACCCAGACAAGTAATACCACAACTGGAAAGGTTCATTTCGAACCAACCAATTCCAATAACCCATCAATGCTGTAATGAATTCATAAATTCCAAATTGGAAAATGCACTTAGCAGTGAGGTTTGTAAATTCCATTTTTGAAGTTCTCAGTTTAAATTTACCCGAGAATATTTGGTCGGTAATTATGAATTAAACTCTGAGGTTTCTATAAAAAAAAATATGTCCAATAAATATTATCAGACGTATATAGATTTATATTTCTTTTACTGGGAAATGTGTACCAAATGCATGATCATATTTAAGGATGATGTTCTAGCTAGATGGATAGTCTTCATTTTCACAGATGCCTATATCAAAATAGACTGTACATAATTTTCGTGTTATTTTTCTTTTTCTATCATTTATATTATTGTACGTCAATGCAAATGTAACATAACTCTACAACTCATCAAAATCGGTTCTGCCGTAAAATCACAATGGAACGCCGTCAATAATCTCAGCAACCACTTTTTTTCGAAATAAACTTGTATCATTTACATCAAATATGTCCTGCAAGAGTGAGCGATACATTTTGATTTTTTGATTGTTGTAATCATCGTTGATACCTCATGAATAAATGTAATGGAAAATGGATAAATTATCTTGATATGAACTCGGGTTGATGTTAAAATAAAGGGTTCCAATAAATACATTAAACTTTTATTTTGCATTGTTAATGTCAGGATTATATTCGTTTGAATATCCATTTGGAAAACAAACAATTTGAAAGCAAAATTTAAGTAATTACATTTAGGTTGATGTTACAAGAAAATGGTCCGATAAATTATAATCGGGCGTTGACGATGCCTTTTTTATGAATTCATGTTAAACAGATTAACATAACATAATACCTTTATCAATATGATAAATATAAGATGTACCTATACGAAGATATATCTTTTGTAAACAATTATGTAAAGTATAAAGAATATTATCAAATCTGTATTAAAACTACTTCGGGCATGCACAACTAAAATTATTCATAGGTTTTTTATCAAACGGCTTGTCAAAATGTGAATAGACTGCAAATAAGTATTTATAAAATCGAATTTTCAATAAAACTAAATTGTAATTAATGAAAATCATGATACAAAGAAATCGAATTGCCACTTATGCTCTCATGACCTCTTCTGGCTACCAAATTACTTCCCTATCAGCTATCCAGCGTATTGGACAAGTATTACAAAGGTACACTTCAATGAGCATTTCATTGGTGTCCGTAGCAGCTTTTAATTACATACGAGATTGGGTATTATGAACACGTTCAAGCGACGCAGCGATGTAGCGCTGAGAATGCAATTGCACCAGATATTTTGCAGTGAAAATCCTACACATAATATCACGTAAGCCAATTCACTCGCTTAATTAACAATGGTAGTAACCAGGTTTAAAGAGCTTAAGCGCTGGATGGTTTTAAATGTTTTTAAGATTGTAGTAGTGAAGAGTCTATAAAATAATAAAAAGTGTGCATGAGAGATTGGTGGAATGAAAGAATCTTCCAATATCACCATCCTACCTTTAGTCTACGGATTCTACGGACTTAAAGAAACTAAACAAGAACTGGAAACTACGAGATATTATAGGACAATAATAAATTCAATCATCTTTATCAAAGTAAAAATAATTTAATATAGACACGCGAATTATTCTCTTAACTCGATAATGCAAATTATTCTCCCACCCTAACACCCTTCTTCTAAAAACCAATAGCAAAAGTAAAGGCATTTTTACTATAAAAATAAAGGCATTACAATAAAAAAAACATAGATTGATTGAACATCGTTCCATCAATGTATTTCAGGCGCCGTAAATAAGGCGTAGATAGACAATACGACAAATATAGTAAAAGCTGTAGGAGATAAATGTCCCAAGTTGCTGGACCGAATCCAAAGATCCTTTTACTCTTTGACAGCTCAAGGACTTGCGTGACAAACGTTATCTGGATTTAAAACGAGTTAGTATAAAATTGAAAGAGTTTTGTACGGACTATTGAATTTATTTTGAGTGATTACTTTTAAAATAATTTATTTTAAAATAAGTATCTTAGATTTTTTAAAATTATTTTTTCCTTTTTTTATGATTAAACTCAGCTCAAATCGCAGGGTTTCATAATAGGTACTACACATATGGAAGAGGTTTTCGAAATTTTAATCACTCGAAGAAAATATTATCTATCTAAAAACAATGAAAATAGAACACGCGATAACATAATTATAAACCGTTTTGAAAAAAAAAGATAGAACATTTTTAATGTCAGATTAGTCCATGACATCGTAATTTACACTCGTGGCCAATAAAGGTTTCATCAATTCACGTTAAAATAAGCAATTGGATTAATTTTGTAGGTCTAAAATATATTTCATCATTTCCATCAAACTGTGGTTAATACATAGATATAAAGACTTTAAAGCTGTAGTAGCTAATTAAAACTGAACCGCGAACACTGCGGCAGACTAGTTCTACTCTCCACTTGAATTTTATAGGCTACCAATTTAGATCAGTGCTCTCGGTAGATAAAACAATTTTTAAAGTCTTCTGAAATGGTTTTAAATTTTCAAGTAGTTCCTCAACAGGTAAAATGAACCTTTATAGCATAATGCCTGTCTACCAAGACTCTTTTTTTCAGGAACTCGTGGTGGTCAAGCTGAATTAAATATCAAAGACTAAAATATAAGATCAAGATTTTAAGTCAACGCAATAAAAAAATACGGCCATTTATGTCTTTTTGGGTGCAAGGTTGCGGTTTCCAGCGGTTCGCTTCACCTTGCAACTAACTGAGTGCCACCATAGATTTCTAGTTTGTTAGATAATGATTGTTGAATTTTGTTGATTAACTTCGAAAGTAAATGTGCGCCGCTAAGTTTGTGGCAATAATTTCTAATCTCGTTTTCTTAAGTGGTACAAGATTAGATTTTTTGCTTGACTTATGTTTAATACGTGCGCATACAACGCATGCGTATGCATCCATGGACGCGTCACAAAATCCATGAATTTCGATGACGTCTTCCTTGTTATTTAATAACCATCGTGTGTTCGCAGCGATGGATGGTATTAATAATATGTGTCTTTATCTTGACTCATTCGTTTTATATGTCATCGAATACTTCGTCGTCCGATTATAAGTTACTTCTCCGTTGTTTTTGGAAGAGTATTTTTAATTTTGTTGAAAGTAGAATCAACCACCTTAATGGGTCAAATAGCTTTGATATTTGGGATAGTAGATTGCATTTTGTTGCTTTATTTGTTTGTTTCATATATATTGAAATAACATCGAAAAAATAACACAAATTCATTTAAATTCCACCATAAACTTAATGTTTTTGATGTATTTTTGGATTTTAGAAAAATCACATACTCGTTAAAGCTTTGTTGATTAGCTGTATTCATGCCCATTTTAGTAGATTAATTAAATGGGATATTCATTTCTTCCCCTGAACAATGAAATGACATACGAGGACAAGGTCATCCATATAAAAGAAGCTGTCTACTACTTGGGCTGCATCAAGTTATGTGTTCTATTCATCGGTTGCCAGCTTCTTTAAAGTCATTAAAGCCAGAAATGGTGCAGCCTTTGTTCCATCTGTTGTAAGCTGAAAAGATTGTATAGGCTGTTCTGAATTTTCTTGCCAAATATTTTTTAATAAAATTGCATTTGCAGTCTTTCAATCGGACAAATCTATACGGAACCCTTGGTGCCGGAGTTAGACTCGACCTTGTCCGTTTTTTTCTTCATCGATTTCACCATGGTAAATGAATGATGAGGCCAAAAGAGTGTGTGACATCACACAAAGTGTAGAATGTAACTCGTTATCAAATGCAACTACCGGAACACACAGTTACGTGCTTGGCTTATCGCCATTTTGGCAGGTATTACAAAGTACCACTAAGCTAGGTATGGTTTCCTCAAAATGTTTGACTTTACCTAGAAATTTTGAAATCACGACCACTTTATTTGATTCCTATTAGGTACTGAATTTCCAAAGTCTTTTCCGACGCCCTACCTAAATATAATTCTTAATAGTTATTAATAAAATATAATTGCTGAGAAACAAATTTATAATTTACCTTTATAATATTTCAATTAACTTATATGATAAACGATAGGATAAGGGCACGTCATTAAGAAACCCTTATCCCATCGTTACAATCTTAATAAGCAAAAGTCCAGAAGCCTCTACTGGACTATGCTAATCATGTAGAAATATTTGGAAGATAATCTGATCTGATACCACTTTGATAAATCAACAGTATAAGTAAGATCAAAAGATGCTATAAACCTTTTATAATTAACTATCTAAATAAATTCAAACGTAAATATTATATTCAAAAACTAGCAATTTTAAAATAGTTTTGTTAACTCGAGTGTAAATTATATCCCTCCTCAACAGGTGACATAATAGGCCGGCCTCCTTCCGCATCCTTAAATCGGATTAATTTCAAATACGTTTTTCATTTGAGACAAGAATTTTCAACAAAAGGAATTTATATATTTTTCGGTTATTAATAAAACAACTATTTCACAATAAATTATCAAATAATTTAGATGTTAAGTTATTTTGATTCCCGGATCTGTTTTTATCATGAAAGTAAAATTATAGTAATTTCAAGCAATCAGCGTCATTAAGTCAGAATACATCACAAAATATCGGAAGACTTTAAAATAATCCTGCCTGTACAAGAATTAATTATTAGGAGATCCTCGAAGATAACCCGCAAAATTCAAATTTTAGTGGGTACGGTTTTTACAATCCAATCCACGATGGTGCAGTGTTCTCGCAACGCTATGAATTGCCAAAGATGGAGAAAAATTGCGAAAGCAACAATTCCAACCGGGGAAAACATTAACGTTTTAGACCCTCCATGAACTCTATATATAATATGAACGATGATCACCAACTGTGAAGAGTTTTTGCTAATTGCAGCTACGTCATAGGTAGGTTTGTCAAAATGTCATTTGCATTTCAGCTAAAATTATTAATTATTAATCTTTTAGATCTCATTTTTATGAACTAAATCCGATAGAAATCGTACTTTCAAAAGATTGGATAACAACAATTTTCATCCATTTAGTAGGCATAGAAGTCGGAGCAATTTGTCAAATTTACGAGAAGCGTTGGTGTGAACGCGACGAAGCAATACCAATTTGTACGGATTAGGAACGATGCCAATGGGTATTTATCTACGTTTGTAAATGTACGAATTACGATAAATCCTAGTGAATAAATTGAAAAACAATAATCATTGACATTCATTATAGATTTTTCCAGATGTCATCATTTAAGGTTCGATAGGCACCCCTAAACAACTTTTACTTTGGGACGACCTCTGAAAACAAAAAAACAAAAGTTCAATTCAACTTGAAAAGTGTAAAATCTCTTCGAAATTTCAAACTAAAAGTTGTCAAGCCTCACTTAGAGGACGTCGTTATGCTCATAGTAATAGGATTTTTGATGTGGAACGATTTACCTATTTTATGGAATTGATTTTTCTACAAAATGTATATATATATTAATGAATAGTAGAAAGCTTTAATGGAGACCGAATATTTACTAGAAAGTGCACCGTTTTTAATTAAGGCCTATAAATAAGTGGTGGGAAGTGGCTGGCTCACCGAATACAAAGCGAGCAATTAAACCGATGATAGATTGGTAGTGATGTAAAATACCGTGGCAAAGATAGAAAATCCTATAAGCTTGAGCTTTTGTTTGAAAACAGCTCAATAGTACCACTATATACTACTCACATGGATAGCTACCTTCAAGATGAAAATCTATCACCAAGATCCTACTGATATATCCTGATTAGGTACTGCACTTGAGAACCAGATTCATTTTATACTTATTTGTGGTATCACTGGATGGATTTTAATTACAAAAATATTAATTATAGCCATTTAAATAATATATACCTAATTGATAATCACTGATAAAATTAGAAAATCCAAGAGATCAAAGTCCTACAAATTGATCAGAACAGATCCGATTTTCTCCAACCAAACTCTATGAAGTATTCCAAGACAGGCATAGATGGCGCGATATTGTCAAAGAAAAGATCATTCCGTGGGAATCACGACCCTCAGTAATGAGTAACACGACGCAAAATGGAGGAACAAGCAATAAATAAAATTATATAGCCGATGATATAAGTTGACATTAGGTACTCGCAGTTAAGATAAAACGAGTAACACTACGCTGATTTATGCTCCAAGTCAGATACTCCCAGAATTTATGTTAGTGGAACAAATAAAAGATATTAGAGTATGCTAACATTCTACCTTTGCTTAAATTCCCAGTAGATTTTTCAGAATATTCTATCTTTAGAAGCTTTTTTTTAAATAAATAGCTTTACCCATTTATTAAGTTAGCCCTATGATGTTATTCAAACTAAACTAATTTTAAATCTCTTTAATATCTCTTGCTAACGTCAAAAATATGGACAAATGAAATTTAGTCCTGTCAAATTAGTGCCATTTTTTATTTCTACGTTATTTTTGTTGGTCACTTTACGGGAGAAAAAAACAATTATTGTGATTATATCCCCGTAAATGACAATGACATACTTTTCAATCCATTTAGTAAACATAACGTATAATTAGTTTAAAAAAAAACAGAATCGGGTCCATTTTCGCTATAGGTATCTAATTTTGTTAAAACTCAACACAGCTAACCTATCTAATTTTACTTGGGAATAAATACTTATCCCAAATCCCTTTTAAACTCAGACATCAGTTAAATAAAAAATCTGTTCTCAATTCTGAAGTACTGACAAATATTTCTAGTGTACATTTTCTTGTTTGGCACTCGCTCTTTTATTTAAATACGGTAAATAAACATGAAAGCTTTATAGAGCTTCAAAGCTTCTAGTCTCAACTTGAACATAAATATTTCTTATGTTGTAATTCGATAGGCAGTGCTATGTTACGCAATGATATATTTAATATTTATATAGACTTTTCTTTGAATGATTTGTTAACTCTTAGCTTATTTACATGTACCTAGTACATACCTATAAATGTTCATGGTATTTTTATTATGTATGTCTAGTTCATATTTAGCTCTGGTTTTTATATATAACTAGCTGGACCAGCAGACGTCATCTTGCCTCGAAAATAACCTACCTTACCTTACTACTAACCTACTACCTACCTACCCACTAACTACCTATAATCTACCTACCTACCATCTTATTCCAGGGTATGATCTATCTGAGTGTCATGTTTTTTTGTTATTGTTTCAACTTTCCTGTTGGCGGACAAATAAAATTTCTTTCTTTCAAGTTTCATCTGAATCCGTTCAGTAGTTTATGCATGAAAGAGTAACAAACATCTTCACATACCTACATACCAACTTTCCCATTAATAATTATTAGCAGGAAGAAAAATAAGATGTCAAAATCAGTAAAATCGATTACTATGAAATCTGATGGTATTTTTATTTATAAACAAACTGATGCAATTTTTTTTTAAGTTATGCTATTTTCTACACAAATAGGACATGCTCGTCGTGGTATTTAAAATAAACACACTTGGCTGCAACACAAGCGCAGTTGTACCGACGCCAAATGCATAAAGTATTCTTAATGGTAATAAACTTTAATATCTCCGTTGTCATTATCATTATGATATGTATGTTTTCTGGTTTCTTGAAAACATACAAATAAAATACTTAATTTTTCCGCTCTTAAGTTTTCCTAAAAATAATCCTTGAGACGATCGCTGCTGCCGATCAACGGCAAGGTTCCCAGAAGGCTGGTAGCGTTCCCTCTTTGGATGGCCAAATGCGTTGGCGGAAAAAGCTCCCCGTCCGCCGGTCAATGTGACCTCAATTAGTTTTGAAGATAATGTTCGAGAAAATCGGCGAGCCTCGGAACCCCAACAACCACTAATGTGTATCTTGCATAAATATGTAACTTAAGACCATAAAGCGAACTAGTAATCTATCTAAATATATAAAAGAAAAGCGTGTCTGACTGACTGACTGACGCCGTGGGGCAGAATGCGTGAATAAATAATAAGCTAAAATGATAAGCGATAAAGGCGATGATAGCTCAGTGGTAGTGACGTCGGATGCCGCGACGAAGGTCGTGGGTTCGAATCCTACAATGAACTTGAGCTTTCGGTGAAGGAAAACATCGTGAGGAAACCATAGCACGGTGGTAGGGTACTTTGTAGTACCCGCCTGGCTGGCTACCACCCTCAAGTTGAAAATTTGTCGCCAAGCACCTACCGGTGTGTTCCGGCAATTGCACTTGAGAGCTAATTTGCCTTCTCGGCATTGTAATAGGTCAAGCAACACATTGGCAATATCTCTGGTATTACCAATGGCGATAGGCGACGGTAACCACTTACCATCAGGTGGGCCGTATGCTTGCTTGCTACCTTAGTAGTATAAAAAAAAAAAAAAAAAAAGCAAATTTAGTTACTCTTATTTTAAAAATAACAGTTTTCGTAATGCTAAAATAATTCCAGCTTTATGTCAATCTAAATAAAGTTTTTGATGTTACCTAAAACTACGCGTTGTTAAAGGCTTATTGTAAGCAACAATGAATTACGCATGCTTATCAGTTTAATCCTTTTATAGCCATTAAGTTAGAAACTGAATTATCTTTAGGGATTAATCAGTATTCTCTGTAAGTAATTTATTTTATAACGGTGCTAGAATTCGTCTCATAGATATTGTTTAATT
Organism: Tethea ocularis; assembly: GCA_963555595.1. NCBI lineage: Eukaryota > Metazoa > Arthropoda > Insecta > Lepidoptera > Drepanidae > Tethea > Tethea ocularis. The sequence goes on along the minus strand of OY741972.1, from coordinate 1,912,607 downwards.
AAGTTTAATCGTTATGAAAAGCTAAAGTTTTGAAGACTCAATCATAATATTTTACACAATTTTTTTTTGTCAAAATTAAAAAAAGCAGTTTTAAGACTTGCAAAATTGTTTATTATTATGTTTCATGAACTTCATTGGTAGCGATGGTTTGATTTTAGGGAGTAAGCAGTAACAAAACGATTCGAATCTTTCTCAAGCTTTAAAACTATCCTTATTTTGAAAAGATTATGAGTATTATTAAATTCCTACGAAAGTTAATTTGAATCAAAATATCCTTCTACTAATATTGTTAATAATAATATGAAATTTTGGATTTATAGATATTATTATTTGGAATTTTGTATCACAATCACGCAATTACCTACCGCACGGATTTGGATGAAACTTAGAACATAGATAGATTATACGATTATGTATAAAAATACTTTATATCCCGGTAAAATCTTACTCTTAAAATCTCTTGGGAATGCTAGTGAAACCGCTGGAACTAGTAAAAAATGCATAAAAATAAAAATAACTTAGTAAACAGAACCAACATAATAATTCACTTGGCACTACAAGGCTACTATTGGCATTGGCATAATCACCGTGCCAGAAACACCAGGTTATCTCGGCCATACTTGGACAAGACCCAAACATGTTATGTTGATCATATTGAAATGTTAAAGAATATTTTGTATGTTTGTGAATCAGTCACAGTTAAATACAAGTAAATTATATCCTGGAACATTTTTCACACATGGTTATCTCTAATAAACTAAGCAGAGCTTGTTCTATAGACACCAGATAACTGATAAAATACTACAAATTAATCTTTAATCTTCAGGTTGCAATTTGTTATGTACCTATTTTGTTAATATTTTCTTATAAACAGTTTTTTTGCTACATAGGTACTCATTTAAGTTTGTCTCATGAAATACAATTCTGTGATAAGCAAAAACGCTTTTTTCGAAAACCAAATAAAATAAAACTAACTTTAAATTTGTTAAAAACTTCGCCAAAAGATTACGTTACCCGTATTTCGGATTTGACGACAGAACTAAACTAAACTAAGCACTGCCTATTCATCTATCCGAATATTGTGTCGGGTGGCAGCAGTTAGCGTTAGTTAGCGGCTATAGTGAAAATAAATGATCGAACCTGAAAAAGAGGTCGCTTCGTACAATATGTGGCATTACGCCAGAAATAGCCAGAACCGCGCCTTTTTGCCACCGAATGGACATCCGTCAATGTCAGGAGGTGTATGGAAAAATAAACCACATACTAAAATGCACCTTACTTTTGTTAGCCGTTGAATGGAAATAAAATAACAGCTACAAAATTGTTATATTACAAAATTGCTGTTGTATTGATATTTATTGATGATCTCAGTTCAGGCGTTGAGTTTGTTTGTATGTGAATGTGTGTGTTTATTGTTTGCGTAAGCTTAGAAGCGCTTCACCAATCACGATACCGTACCGCGTTGTGACGTAAATGGATTTATTTGTATACGTCCAAAGAGGTTCTCAATGGTATGACTGGACTTTACAGAATACCGCAGCCGAATACCTAAATGTTATCTTCCTACGAGTTAGCAAGGTCGCCAGAGCTCATCTAGGAGGATCAGTATCGCGTGAGTGATGTCCTGGCTATTGCAAACGTCCATATACGCCCAATCACTTACCACCAGATCTATGCCGACCTTGTTAGGCCCGTTACCCACATGTAATTCGAGGCGACGTTGCGGCGCGTTTATTTCGTACAAGAGGGGCATAAGCGGCGCGCTTTTGCATAGATAAACGCGCCGTGATGCCACTTCTACTTATATAAGGGTGACAGGCCTAAAGGTAAAAAAAACTATTTTGCAAGCGAATATAGGCTTCGGTAATCACTTACCGACAGGTGGACTGTATGCTTATTTTCTACCTTATAGTAGTTTAAAAAAGTCACAAACTTTATTTTTATAAAAAATATAGAGATATTTCCTGATATAAATTAAAATAATACAAATTATAACCAAAAAATATACTGAAATAAATAAAAACTTAAGGCTCACTTAGGCGAAACCTGAACCGAGTCCGACAAGGTTATAATCTAGGCTTTAATTAAATTTGCTAGATTGTAGGCAACACGTAACAGTAAAATCCTTAATTTATTCAAATAGTTACGATTAAGTTTAAGTTTGTTAGTATTTGATTGTTTTGAGGTAATTTAATCATTCCATTATGTTTTAGAACTTTACATCAATTTAAGTGCGCTTCTAAGAGGTTTTTTGCATGAAATGAATTTATAGCTTTTTGTTATTTCATATTTTCTGATCAAATACAAATCCCATTCAAAATAAATATAATAAATAATTAGTGCTAAACCAATTACAAAATTAATAATAAAGATCACTAAACTTTATTATCATGTAATGTCATGATATATCATACCTATTTTATTTAAAATTTATGTCAGCCTTTCGAGGTACTGTAAAATAAACGATCGCAAATAATGTAGTATCCAGTGATTTCTTATCATCCAGTTTTAATCATGTTACCTAGTTGTAACTAGGTAATTTGATTCTCTTAATAATTCTAATAATAAATATTCATATATTTTTTATATGTTTTTATATATGGTAATAATATATTAAAAAGGTAACCACAATTTTATGGGTCACTGAATATTTTGATAGGCGATTAAACTCTTCGATAAAGCTCTTTGAGCGCTGCATAAAAGACAAAAAAACTCAATCCTAAAAAAAGTTGCTATTTATAGTTGAATCGTATTGAATACATAAAGAAAACGCAACAATCCCCCAAACTAATCCTTTTTAATCAAACGAAACAGAAAATTAAACCGACAAACGTAATCCCGTAAAAATACGGGGACATTTTCCTTTACAAAAGACAGGAAATATCTAATCGGGCGTAAACAATATTGGCACTTTAACAAACATTCTTTTGCATTTTTTAAGAAAAAATTATAAAAAAACACCAACACTCACCGTTTCTTTATAAATCACATTTGAAGCACCAACCACTCAATTAACTTGGGTATTTCTGGTAAAACTTTTTTATGGTTCCGTATGAGACTCGCACATCGATAACAATATTCACTATAGACACGTGTGCACTGGTCACAAGTCCGCGAATAACTGGGAGCCGCGCAGTCTCCGAACCCGTAGTTCTCAAATGACTCCCGTAGACCGTAGCGGTGCTACGGCGTAGCATCGCTACAGGCTCACGGTGTTCATAAATTATAATAAACGATTTATTTATTTATAGTGAAGGGCGCTACAATATATATTTTTATTTGCATTGAATGCGGAAATTACGTGACAACAATTTCGAATAATAATTTACATAAACTACTTTAAATACAAAATAATAAATATCGTTTTGTAGGTAGTTTGTAACGCAAAATTTTTTACTTAATTTATTGTTGATTTGTAAAAACAATCATTATTATTCATGTTTTATATGAGTTTTACTCAAATAACCTCAAAAAACAAGTAAATTTACTTAGTAATCAAATATATACTACACTAAATACTAGGTATTTGGTGTGGTGGTGGATTTCATTATTTAAAAGCTTTTACTATCAGGCTTTACTTTATTTAATCAACTTAAGATGATTGATTTTATTATGAGACTGTATGTTCTGCACTTGAGATTCAGTTTGGATTAGTATACCATTATGACGATCAAATACGAATCAAAGAAAATTGATCAAAATGCTTTTCATAATGTACCTGGAAACTATGAACTGAAAATAATTGACAGTAAAAAATTCCATTCTAAAGGAATCTTGTGGCTATATAGATGTCATGGTGACATTGTGGTCAAATATTAAAAAAAAACTTAGTGAATGATTTGTTTAAAATGATTTTGAACATACAATTGTTCATAATCCAACGTTATCTTTGGATATTTTTTTTTAGTCAAATCGTGATATTTCTTCCAAATTGAGAGTCAATGAAAATTCCGTAATCTCGCTGTTATCGTTATTTTTTATTACGTTCTAATTTATATAAGAGGAAGTAGATACTACTCAGGTCAACCAAAATAACCGACATAGCCCGCAGAATTGCCAAACTCAAGTGGCAATGGGTGGGGTACATCGCTCGTAGACCCGACGGCCGCTGGGGCAGAAAGCTTCTCAACTGATGACCACGAACCGGAAGACGCAGCGTGGGCAGGCCCCCCATAAGGAGGACCGACGATCTTGTGAGGGTCGCGGGAAACCGCTGGATGCGGGTAGCGCAAGACCGGCCATCGTGGAGATCCTAGGGGGAGGCCTTTGTCCAGCAGTGGACGTCTTTCGGCTGACATGATGAAGTAGATACTATAAGAACTAATATAACGTTTATAATTCAATTATTAAGTAACAACATTCACAATTATTTACATCAAAATACAAATTTAAAAAAAAACCTCCAAGCGACATTTTATTCATGCGAGGCAAACCGATATATTTTATGACGATATTTTTTTTCGACTATTTAATACCTAAAAAAATTATCCTCAACATTTTATGTTTACTTTTTATATGAGTTAAGCTTTTTTATTTCATTTGTATTTATATAATTATAACAATATTATAATTATATATCTGTTATAACAATTAAGGAAATAACCAATGATTGCGTATTCTTATTTAAGTTTCCTATTATTAAAAGACTTATTGTTGCAAGTATGTTGGTCTACAAAAGACCAATATATTTTCGGCGTTTTGGATGGAGACAGGGGCCTTGGGGACTGTTGATCTAGATCTTCAAAGAGGTCTCCTATCGACTAATTCCGGCCTCGCGTGATAAGAAGGCTGGCATGTACAAAGAATTAGCATTGCTATTCAGCGTGGCAATGCTGCCAGCTTATGCGTATAATACATGCGTAATATAGTACAGAACAGCCGTGCAAAGACGGAGCGGGTCGCTGGTATTTGATAAAATAATAAATAAATAAAATAATAATCTCAAACACCTTATTATTTAGAACTAGCTGACCCGGCAGACGTTGTCCTGTCCTGAGAACAAAAATAAAAATGGGACCTACCTACCTACCTCTACCTACTCCTACCTACCTTTACCTACCCTTATCTACTCCTACCTACATCTACCTGCCCCTACCTACCCCTACTTACCATACCTACCTACACTATCTACCTATCCCATGTCCTTCTCCTGGTTCTAAGCTACCTCCCCACCAATTTTCAGCCAAATCAGTTCACCCGTTCCTTTGTTATAAAATAAATAGTGTGACTAACACGACTTTCTTTTAAATATATAGATTTATCTATACAGATCAAACAGTAGCAAATTTCATCAAAATCCGTAATTAAGACACTAACATCCAAACTTTCATATTTTAGTGATAATAACAAAGTATACACTTCAAAAGGTGGAGGCATTATTGAAAATAATTTCACTCTCATTTTATATATTGATATTTATGTCTTCGTATAGCGTTATTGTTTTCAGCAATTTTAATTACGTCATCATCGGACGGAGTCGTGCCACGCTCGCCTGCCGATATTACCTCCCAAAAAATATAAGGGTCATTATTAAAGGCTTGGCTTTCTCTTCATAGATAGGTATGTACATTCGATAACACAATATTTGACAGGGTGGATTAGTTCAAAGAAATGGTCAATGTTACATACCCGTAAATTAAATTTGGACACTGGCGTACCTACCTACGGTATTTCACTTTTTTTTAAATCACAATGTCTTGTATTGCCAAATAAATTAAAAAAATACCTACCTTTTGACATTTGGAATGTCATAAAAAATAAATCTTATTGCGTAATAATAAGCTTTTATATTAAATTGATGGTTAATTGCAAAAAAATACAGATTTGTAAACGTCACAAGGTATTTATATTTTATAGACTTTAGGTATATTTCGTGAAAAAGACAGAGTGATAAGAAAGATTTAAAAATTATTAGTACGTCAACGTAACACGCTTAGTTGTTATCAATTTAAGCCTATTTTTGGTTCATATCGGCGGCATTGTTAGCTACTACAAAACGAACTCCCACCCTTTTTATCTTTCGGTATAGTTGTTATTTTGTAATGACTGGGTTGTAGATACCTCACCCCATTTACGGAGGTTTTACTTTTACTAAAAAGAGGATCTGTGAAATAAAAAAAATAAAGAAGATTTACATATTTTATAAAAGTAAAGAATAATAATTATATGAAAAATATTATTTATTATACAAATAATAGTCTAGAAAATTTACCCTAGGTACTCTTTTAAATTTACTCTAGTACCTATAATAAAATACAATACCCAATTCTTGATAGTTTACACCATAATGTGTTCAAAATATTTTTGCTTGCTACCAAGTCATTGCTGTAGTAATTTGTTTATTATGTTCATAATAATTATTTTGTTTGTTCATAACACAGGCGGCTCGTAAAGCAAATGTCATTGGTTATCTTGCATAAAGTAAATTTATTAAAACCTAAAATACAGCCCTATCATAAAAATATACAACGTAATCGAACAAAATCAGATAAAAGTTAACATTATCGTTGTACAATTTTGTTGTCGCCTGTACGGCACTTGAGTGTTTTGATAGATCATCGGAAATAGGCCTCTTTGTCTCATCTTCCTTACAACTTTCATCCTGAGAGGCTTGAAACGAAAGTGATTTATTAATTCCGTTTGCTTTGACAGCAAAATAAGTGAAATATTATATTTTTCGTATTCCAACTAAAAATACTTTTACTGTTCGAAGTTATGATGTTCGGGTTAATGATTTATATTGGAACGTTGTTTGTTGAAGCTGTCAATAATATTACACCTTTTTTTTTATTAAACTGTCAATGTCAAAAGTTTTATCTCTAAAATCTGATTTTTATCTCAGTTTGAGACAAGCACTCTAATATTTACAATATAATAATTTTAACGAAACTTAAAAATTAATATCTTAATTATTTACGGTAAAATCCAAGAGCAAGTAATAAACTTTTTTTACCGGATCACTCCGGCGCAGCATACTGGCCATGTACTAGTTAAAACCCCACGGTAGTTGCCATCTGCGCTATAGTGTACCTACCGATGCGATCCGGTCGACCGATCTTACAAGGATAGTTTGAAAATGTTGACATCTTTGAATTGCATCAGCTACCTTCATAGCAAATAATCAAAATTGGTCCAGCCGTTTGAGCGTCAAGAAGTAACAAACACTGTAACAAACTTTCGCATTTATAATATTAGTCGGATTTAGAACTTAGTACACTTAGTGGCAATATGACGATATATTATTTTAATTATGTAAATTAAAGCTTATCCCTTATCCAATAAACTTATCCCTTAATTTGCTTAGGGTAAATTCTAAGATGACATACATACCTACATAGCAGATGTTGATGCATAAAAGAATGCATTTAATATCAACGATTTCACACTGGATTGGTTTTTTCCTGATATACAAATCGATATATTTATATTCACTAGCTGAAGTGAAATATTGGCTTCTGTCAAACAACGCCTCGTCACTGACGCGTGATCTTTTTTTGGGCTCCAGTGTACATCAGTGATTGCTTTTACTTCCTTATATAAGTATGTACGAATATTTCATCACATTTTGTCCCGTTTTCTCTTTCAAGAGGTTTTCTCTTTCAGTCTTTCGTGGATCGGACACATAATCTTCCTTTTGAATGCCTTTCTTGCATTCATGGTCTCATCTGTTAATTTAGGAAAAGTGTGTTTTTCGATATACCTACCTACCAACGTGTTGCAGCCATATTTGTTAAATCCGGAACCCTAAAAAAGGAGATTTTATTTTCAATGCGCATTTGTTTTATATTAATTTCATCGTATATTTAGATATATTATTGCTTGGAATAGAGAAATGCAGTGCCAATCTCATTGTTATTACCTAGTTATTTATTCAAACTTAAATGGTTTACTAAAATAAAGATAACTGTGACTTTATTTCCAAGCAAAAGCTACATAAAGCTTTAGAACAAAATAAACAAATGATATTATTAAAATTTCAGAGTTTGTAGTCGCAGCTTTCATTTGAATACATCGTGAGTCGGTATAAGTATTTAAGCGCAAGCTATTGGAAGGAAATGGTATCAAAAATGTTGGTCATAAATCATAAAATTTTTAGATACCCTTGTATACCCTTGTATTGATGTGGCTAATCTCCATTATTATTCAATAAATGCATTAGAAAAGGATGGGAATAAACGCAAAACGGGATGACTTTTCATTAGGTGGAACAAGTTTTCATTGTTAGATTTTTTGAGAGATCTTCTATTGTTGAAATCTATATGGGTTGTGGTGTGTTATTATCTGGTACATCTTTTTGCTTATACCTATTATATAATCGAAATAATATACTTTTACGAAAAAGAGTAAACTGAGTACCTTGGAGCTATACTGAAAAATAACTATTAAAATCGGTTCATAAACAAAAAAGTTATGCGTGAACAAACATAAAATAAAGAAAATACAACAGAATTGATAACCTCCTCTTTTTTTTGAAGTCGGTTAAAAATGATGATGAAAGCATGTACTAAACTTTCTTGTAATGTACCTAATATTAGTTAATGTTTCACTTGCCTCAAAGAGCGGACGAGTTGGCGCCAAGTTTTGTAAAACTATTTTGTTTTGTTCACTACGAAAAACATACTATGAATTTTGTTGAAGATAATTATTCAAACTAGAAATATGCACATACAAAAAAAGTAGGTATGTATAGGTAAGTACAGTATTTATTCATTTACATACTTACATATAGTTAAGTCTATGAGATGTGAAATCCTATCTGTATGCCAAATTCCAGCCTGATCCGTCCAGTGTTTTGAGTTGTTAGTAGATCAATCAGTCGTTCAGTTTTTTCCTTTTATGTATAGGTATAGATTGTCGTGAATGATAGTTTTTATAAATAGGAGCTACAGGTTATGGCTTGTGCCACATGCATATTCTTTTGTTTTTATTTCCTTGTTGCAATATTGCGATGACATCCAGCATAACTTAACCCCTCTGATTGCCACTACACGTCGCAAATTTCGAGAAAAAGTTATTATTTCTTTCTGTAATGAGGAGTCTACGAGAACTGGTTTGGCTATTCCAGTTGTGTATGTTTTTGAGCATTTATTGTTTTAATTTTTTTCGTAAGTTATGAAAAAATATACCTTAGGATCCTGAGGAAATTTTTTAACCATATGGTGGAAGCCACGCGGAATGTCAGGGCTGACGACTACTTAGCCCAATAAATGAGTCACGCGATTTAGCGAGGAAATGCCTTTAGTTCTTCGGTTCATGTTTTTGGTAGGTACCCTCTAGAGGAACTGTTATGGGAGTTTTTTATGTAGCTAAATTTATATGTATCTTTTATTTATATTTTATTTTGTTTAAAATGTCACTTACTTTTTAATTTAATATTTTTACTAGGTATGTTATTAGGTCGACATACTATATAGAAGTACATTTATATGTTTATATGACTCAGTTAAATAAAAATAATTTCACTTAAACCGTATAAATATAGTAAGTAGTTTCAAACATGCAATAAAATAATATAACAAAACAGTTATAATATCTAAATATTTACAAGTTAACATTTTAATAAAAATGGCCTTCTTATTGTGTGGCTATAAATATTCACAAAGGCTGCTAAACAAATGGAAAGAGTCTCTAATCTACTAAATTGTAGGCTATTATGAAATATTACACCGTTAGAAAAATAAAAAACAAAATCAAGTGTCGTATTTCTTGTCAAGCATGGTTCCGTATAATCATCATCATCGTCATATCAGCCGAAAGACGTCCACTGCTGGACAAAGGCCTCCCCCAAGGATCTCCACGATGGCCGGTCTTGCGCTAGCCGCATCCAGCGGTTTCCCGCGACCCTAACAAGATCGGCAGTCCACCTTGTGGGAGGCCTGCCCACGCTACGTCTTCCGGTTCGTGGTCGCCACTCGAGAACCTTTCTGCCCCAGCGGCCGTCGGTTATACGAGCGATGTGCCCCGCCCACTGCCACATAAGTTTGGCAATTCTTCGGGCTATGTCGGTTAATGTTCCGTATAATATAAAATATTAACGTGACAACTCACAAAAAGAAAAACACTTACAATATTTTCAGTATAATTATGTACTGTATTCGTTTCATATAAATATAAATAACACTTAATAAATCGGTAAAGGAAGATACATCCAACGATAAATTTTGGCTTCTACTGGCCCAGCATCTGTGTACCTACGTAGTATCTCCGTGTGTGATTTTGGTGTATAAAAAAATAAAATACACTTATACAAATAAATGGAACCCTAAAAAATAATGTTAAAGCCACAAGTATATAAAGCACAATTTCCGTCATCACAAACTAAAATCATAGCTAGCTTTGAAGCTCGGTAAAAATGGAAGATTTCAAAAAATTACCGGAAGAATTCACTTTGCCTTTGATAAAATGTTTTGACATACTGTCAAAATGTAATATTATGATCTTTGATGGAAATCGCACATTTCTACAGAAGAATTGGCATTTTCTAATCGTTTTCCCGTGCATATTGATATTCCACGTAACACAAACTTTGAACTTGAGTTTCATGTTTAAAGGGGAGTTGGAGTTGCTGGATTTGGCTTATGTCGTACCTGTATACGTAGTTTGTAATCAATGTATGTATCCATTATCTAATATACCTTTAAACGAGCAATTCTGGTATGAATTTCAGAAACGGCACCAACAAATCGATCTAGCTAGGTGTCATTTTCAAAAAGTCGATTTAAAAAAAAACGAAGAAAGCTCGGTCAACCAGGTACTATTATTTATGCTGGGTGGATTTATTTTGGGACTAGCTTCTATCCCGCAGTTTCAGTTTTAGATAATTCTTTAAAATGTTTTAAAAAAGAATCATAATAAAAAGTTTTGATTTCCGTTATAGGATAAAGATAGGTCTTAAGAATGTAATACATTAATAATACCGGCTCGGAAAAACATGCGATTTAAGAGTTGGTGTCATATTACAAGTTGATCAGCATAGGTTTCGAAAGTATGCCATGGCAAAGTACGCGTCATAGAATGGTTGAAGAAATTATGTCATTTTTCTTTATCTATTTCACTCGTACTATGTAATAGTAATAGGTGGCTGTCTAGTAGAGTCTGTTGTAAAACTGTAACTGTTGACGTTCATAAGTGCCTTATTAGGGCCTAAACTGAATAAATTAGTTTTTGATTTTGGCTTGATAATTCTGATGAAATTTTCGACGGTGCTTTTACTTCATTGAAGCAAATCTATTAACTAATTTCTTTATCTAGCATAATAATGTTAACCATTGAGTAGTTATAGTTGTATAAATTATTGTTTCATAAACTACTGCAGTAATTTATTAAAAATCCATTTAAGACACCAAAAATAGTCAAATGGCTAATAAAATTATATTAATTTAATTACGTCATCAAGTCGGATTTTATGCCAGGATTAAACAAAAGCCATTCATGGAGCTTTAACTCAACAACTTGCATACAAAAGGTCTCTCAAACTAAACTTGCCAAAAACAATTGCCAGCGATCCTGAAAGCAGCCGTTGTGACACTTAATAAAACTGAAATAAGAGCTATATCACTTCAACTGGGTAACATGTGGAAGACAGTCGGTCTCAACGAGAAGCAGATTATCAAGAAGGATGTGTTGCTAAAGCGACTTAACTTTTGTTATGCAGGTAGGTATGAGGTTGCAAAACTTAAAACTTGGCTTTCACACTTGTTTGTTTGTCAGCAAGTTTTATGTGATCACACTCATCTAGTGAAAAGTTCACGAATGAAACTTGTACCACTTTAACATATACAACTCTTATATCTATACTAGTTTCTGCTCTGCGGTTTTACAGGATGAAATGTACTTTAGGTACACAAGACCTAAAATAAATATAGGTAGGTACACCAAATAATAAAAAAAATCACGCATCAACTTTAAAAAGTTTTTTAAACTGCCAGTGAAGCTTCCGAGACAAGAAAAAACACTTGTTTGTTTGTTGATTATTTAACCAAAAAAAGAGACTTTAATTTTCATTATGAGTATACCTATATTTCTGTAGATTGAAATACCTTGGAAATTCGTTCACTTGAGGTCTGCGCGACTCTTGGGACCGTTTTTTATTAACCAATTATGTAGGTAAGGGATATCGGGAAACAGGTAATATTTTATGACTTCGTTCCCTTTTTAAGAGGTAAACAATTTCTTTATAGACATAGTCCCCTGTTTTTTTAACAATAAACTTTACTTATTTATGTACAACTTGACATTATTAGAAACGTATCTCTAAAACTAAACTTCACTATAAACAAACATTTCTTAAGTGACGTACATTAAGATTTAAATTATTCTAAATTTCCAGGGAATTCTGCGATTCAATTTGCGAACTAATTGAAGTCAATACGTCAATAGATTTATTGACTTGCCAATTACGTTGTTTATTTATAGCTAGCTTTGACTAAAATATATTTGAATACAGTATTATTTCATACAAAAGTCAAATATAATCGTTTTGACATTTAATAAAAAGTGAATGATTTGCTATGTCAGGAAACTACCCTTATAAGGTGGTAAGGTAGTTTGTAGTTCTTACCAACTTGGCCAGCGACCCACAAGTTGAAAATCTAAGAGAAATCAATCTAGGCTTAGTGTCAAATTTGCGACTATTTGTGACTTCAAAAGATAATAAATAAATTAAGTTGTACATTTATTTCATAATTTTAGTGAGTTTTGAATATTTGTTTTGATATATTAGTCCATCCCTATGGAGCGTACCGTATGTAATTTTCATTCTCCCGTGGGACTCATAAAATACTCACTTAAAGGGTAGTTACCCTACATCATATTTGTAGTTTGGGTTATTATAAAATGGATTCTTATAGTTAGATTTTATTGCTGTTTATAAAATAGTATTTTTAATTTGTGTTATTTTTTATATTTAGGATTACTCTTAAGGAAAAATATGTAGAAACCCTTATTAGGAAAATACTTCATTATGTGTATCTCCTACTACTCTATCTATTTGTAACTGTCATGACCCTTTTTTCCTGAATTCTTGTTGGTTTCAAGTAGAAATTATTATCAAATACTTAAATCTACGGTCTAAATCAATGCAATATAAAAAAGCGCATATTTTGTCGCAAATATTTGCGGTATGTATACTTCCTGTTGACCTAGAATCATGAAATATTGTAAGAAGCAAGGTCTCACAGCACAAGTAAAACCGGATTTTTGTACGGAACCCTTAGAGAGCAAACCGTCATCGCACTTGCCCAATTTCTTTATACAAGTAATAATTTCATTTAACTGACATAATGTTTTTTGGAATGCTCTTATCTAATTTTATCAGAGTTTTGATCAGTCATTTGTTTTTGTGTGCTGTATTTATTTTTGCCTAAAACTCTTTCGTATTATTTGTGAACACCTTGTGTTTGTATGACGATATTTTAAATAGCACAATAAAGACAAAAGCTATTAAATTTACTGTAAATATAAAAATTAAAGAGCAATTTTTATTTCAGTATTCTATTGGATGAACATACTTGGCTCTTGGCAGTACTTGCTGGCGCCATTATTGGAAACTTTGTTCCGCAAATATATTTTACAACAGGAATGTGAATTGTTGCTTCCATTCTCCTGTCGCTTCCCGTTTGACCCAACGGAGACCTGGACAAGATATGTTCTGATATATATCTTTGAGATTTACAGCAGTGAGTAAATAAAACATGGATTTAAGAAAATATTCGAAACTCGTTTTAAAATTGGCGAACTTTTAGTAATCAAGTCCATTTTATAAAACGTGAATCACCGTTAATAAAGTTTTGAGACAAGTTTAAAACAATAAAATTTGAATCTGAAGCGAAATGAATGAAAATTTCAATAAGAACAATCTTTATATAATATGATTAAATTATATAAAAAATATACAATTATTTAATATTATAATAATACTAGCTGTCCCCGCAGTTTTGCCCGTGTTCACGGTATATAAAGAAGTTTGCATAAAAGTTTAACAAACATATTCTTCACAATCTAATTCCTAATTCTAACAATCCTAACAAACCATCATAATTATTTATTACTAGATATTTAGTAGGTACTAAGATATTACTTATTTAAGTAGGTAATATAATATATTATTCAAAGTATGGGCTGCAAATAAAAATCTTTCATTCCTTATAATTTAAAGTTATGTTTTTATAACAGTGTTCCGTATCATTTACTACTATATCGGCACGGAATTGACTATGCTAACTCTTTGCGCACATCTCAGCACACAGTTTGCTATGCTCAAAGAAGACTTGCTTTGCATTCGACCAGAATCGAGGAAACTATCGACTCATTACAATAATGTTGATTTCGGTATTAATGAATTCATTAAAATTCATCAGAAACTACTACAGTAAGTACTACAAATAAATTTCAATAAAGTTCATGTCTTGAGATAGGCGATATCATCATCTCCCTGCCCAGTTCTACTCCAAATCATTTGAGGTTGACGCAATATGCATTCTTCTTACATTCAGCCTTTTTAACCATCATCGTGTCGCCATTCACTCTTTACTTTTTATCTTTCACGCAATCCATCCATATCTCTTTAGTCTCCTTCCCGTATCTATTACCCCTCCCACTTACGTTGTTATAGACCTCGGGTTCTCAATCTTTTTTATTCTGCGTCTCCTTTTACATGTTGTAATTTTTTGCGGCTCCCTTGTAAAAGAAGATACCCGCATGTAGCTTTAAAACGTTACGTGAATATACCGGTTCTTGACGCCCCTGGGACAGCCCCACGACACGGCTAGGGGTGTCGCGACGCAGTTTGGGAACCCATATTATAGACGTTAATATACAAAATAATATTGCAATCAAATTTATGTTGCCTTAATTAAAACTTTAAGACAATGTTTATGCTTGACTTTAAAGGAAAATAATACATTATTTTTTTATTAACTTTTATAGGTTGGCTCAACAGTTGAATGATATTTTTAACAAAATGATATTTGTTAATTTGACATCTGCTACCATATCTATTTGCTTTTTTGGATTCTCTGCTAGAGTAAGTACTTTTGTCGATTAACTTTACCTTAGTTATAACCAGCCGCGGCGTTTCTGATGGATACAAATTCTTGTCTATGCGCCAAATATAATAACAATCGCTTTTATCTAATACAGCATGATATCCATAAATAACATGTCGACGCTACTATAATCCCATTCTTTATCTGCACAAGTAGTAGTATAATTAATTATATTCCGAACCGGTAGTAGAGTCTAAAAATTGTAACTGTTGACATTCATAAGTGCCTTATTAGGGCCTAAACTGAATAAATTAGTTTTTAATTTGATTTTAAGATAAGTATTCTACCCTTGATCATTATTCATTGACAGGTAGCACGTGGCATTGTGGATATGGCAACAAATTTTGTGGGATCAGTTGCTTCAATTTTACCAATCTTCACGCTTTGCTACTATGGTGAATTGCTTATGCAAGAGGTAAATTATGATTTATTGTTCATTGTTGCGACTTGGTACGATCTCATCATTTATTTTAATTATTGCAGAGCGGTGGAATAACAGACGCTGCATATGAAAACTTATGGTATAACAGTAATATTGACTATCAAAAGAAAATATGGTTCATTATTCGAAGGTAAAATTGAGTCAATATATTCATTTTATAATCCGTGGGATTCATTACAAGGCGTTGACTTGGAAGGTTTTTTTTGACAACCTATTTAAAAAAAAACATCGTTATTTATTTCTGTGTTTTACCTTGATTTGCAACATAATATTATAACTGTTATGTTTTTAAAAAGTAAAATTAAATTCTTGTTATTCTTTATTGGACTTATTTAACAATACAATTTAAACAATAAAATTAAGGTAACAAACAATCAAAGGGCCCGCCTGTTGGTAAGTGGTTACCATAGCCAACAGACTACATTCTTAAAGCTCTCAAATATTTAATAATATTTACTGTTTTTAGATCCCAACAAAGATGCTGTCTAACATCTCTCAGATATGTTCCAATAACATTAAACACTTTCACAACGGTACGTATTAAAACTATCTATATCTATAGGTACTAATAACCAGTCTGGCATCGCCACCATTTAATACAGCTTAATAGATTTCCCTTTATAGTGGACAACCGTATGACGGCATCTTATTTTGAAAATTTCATGTGGAAAAACAAAGTTAAGTAGCTAGCTAGCCAGCTATCAGTGACCTCCGCTGTCAAACGCCGACGCCTGACTGGATAATAAATCTGAAGAGTTTTTTTATTTTAACGCGCTAATCTCCGTTACTGGTCCGATTTTAAAAATAACTAATAGGAAGCTATATTATTCCCGAAGAAAACAAGGTTCACTTGTATTTTTGTATTAAAATCTAAATAAAAATAATTTCGATGACACCACGGCACAAACAGCAAATTTATAATATTCGTTAGTTAATTAATGCCCAATAATTATGTCGAACAATTTAGCTATTTCCCATAAGTACCTAATGCCAAATAACTGCTCACCGATTATTCTATTACTGCACATAAAATGAATAATCCAACGGCAATATCTATTTCCTACATTTATCTGTAAGTTCATTAGTATTCTTATCCAGCCACAGTGGGAAACCGACCGACCGTCCGATGAAAATTATTATAATAATTACGACATTTTCTTGGCAACGATTTAGTTACGCCCCGAAGGAGTGAAGTCAGTTATTTTCCTCTACTTATTATTTTTCTTTTTCCGCTGTAGTTAATAATGCGGTCATTTCGTGAGTTAACTGGTTTCTAGATTGTACTGTTTTTGTGTTCATTTAAAAAAAAAAATGCTGTTTATGCTGTTTTGATCACAATCACACTATGGTATAGTATGACACAACTTAGATGAAGCATCGGCAAACTTCGTAAAATCGATCGTTCTCGAAAAGAGTGCGCCTACAACATTACTCATGTGTTAAAAAATGATCGGAGAAAATGATCTTGTTGAACGTTGAATGGCGTGATACTGAATTATCTTTATTAGTTGTGTAAATCGGAAGTGAAGTGTACGAAAAAGATTCGCCGATGCTACATCTAAGTTGTGTCATACTGTAACTAAGTTATGATGTGACAGAGGACTAAAGTCATCGACATAGCTCAGCGGATTAGCAAACTGAAGTGGCAGTGGGCCGGCCACATCAGCCGAAGATCCGACAAGCATTGGGGTAAACGAGTTCTTGAGTGGAGACCGCGAATCGGCAAACGTAGTGTAGGACGCCCTCAGACTAGGTGGATGATCTTCGCAAGGCGGCTGGAAAGAGCTGGACGAGAGTAGCCGAGGATCGTGCTCAGTGGCGTGCAATTGGAGAGGCCTATGTCCAGCAGTGGACTAATATTGGCTGATGATGATGATGTGATAGAAAGTTCTAAATAGAACTAGTTTTTTAATTTGCCAGAATAACCTAACACTGGAAAGAGGTGCTTGGCAATAGATTTCGAACTTGAAGCCGTAAACAGGGCTATAGAATACTCTACTAAAATTATTTTTCTCCAAACCCAAGTTAATAAAATTCCAGGTGCCAGCCACGTTATTCGACATAACTATATAGTAAATGTTATTTATATCCATTTTTTACTTTGTTTTTATTTTTATCCAATTATCTGCAATTTCTAAAAAAAAAACATTTTGTTTCAGGTAATGAGTACTACATGGTCTTATTTCTCACTAGCATCAAGTTTATACGACGAAAACTAATTTCATTTCGCTTGCTTATTATAGTAATTTATACGCAGTACACTGGTACACACAAAAAACTAGAATCATTAGATATAATTTTATTCATGCGTTTAATACGAAAAAAAGATTACACGTTTATGTAGAAAATTAAAATACTATCTGCTTTTATGAATTGTATAACATTATCTTTATGTCATTTAATCCCAAGTTTTGTGTATTACTTAGATAAAGCTAAACTAAGTCCAGATTTATATTATTTCAAACTTCATCGAGCAAGAAGACTAAAGTCTAGTTACAAATGTTACTAAAGTCTTTTTGAAACTTCAAAAGTCTCTTTTCCAAGAAGATTCAGGGAGAATATTTACAAAGATTTATTTGCTTTAAGAACACAACTTTATCCAATTTAATTCTTTTTAATTAGATATTTATTTATAAAACGAACTAAAATTAAGTTATTTGTTTTAAAAGTACACACGGCCACAGATCAAGCTACACACTGCGGCACCTTATGCGGTTGTAATAGCCGCTATTTTGCAACAAAAATGTGTAGCTTGATCTGTGGCTGTGTGTACATTTATATTTATTCTTTCATATAAAATACAATTTAGGTACGTAAAAAAATATATTATGACATATTTTTTGTTACAATTGTCAAGTAGACATAACTTCAGTTTTATCTCTTGAAGAGCAGCTCGACTGGCGACCTTCTTTCACCTTACAGAATATACCTCAGCCAAATAACTTTATGTTGTGTACCTGCGCGTGAGTATGGTCGCTAGAATTCTTCGGGAAGGGTCGGCAAAGCGCGAGTGGTGACCCGGGGCGCGGATTAATAAATGGTCTGTCCGCCGGGTGTCGCTAGCATCTATAGGCTAACCTCTTACTATCGGGCAGTATGCTTATTTGTAGACTTTTTTTGTATTTTATACTCGTACAATATTAAAACATATTTTTTAGGGTTCCGTACCCAGGGGTAAACCGGGACCCTATTACTAAGACTCCGCTGTCTGTCTGTTCGTCTGTCACCAGGCTGTATCTCATGAACCGTGATAGTTAGACAGTTAAAATTTTCACAGATGATGTATTTCTGTTGCCGCTATAACAACAATAACAGAATTAAATAAATATTTAAGGGAATATTTAACGGAAAAAATCATATGTGAGCCATATGATTTTTTCCGTTTTTATAGATAATGGTACAGAACCCGTCGTGCGCGAGTCTAACTCGCACTGGGCCGGTTTTTTAATAAATCTCTGCTATCTACGCTAGTTGACGGCAATATATTAAATTACAGGTAGACTATATAAGTACTTCATGAAGAGAATATATGAATATTCATATTGCAGGATTTTAATGTAATCCTTCAGTGAAAAGTACCATGTATTCTGTTGGCTCGTTTTTGCAATATATTATTCACATACGTTTAAATTACTTTCTAGGACCTACTTTGTCACACGAGAAAAGCACTTCAACACTGTTTTTTTCAGTTTTCTTTCAACCTTTCTAATTGAATTTTTTATTGCGGAGTGCAATTAGATTTATTTAATTTGCTCTATTTAATTAAATAGAACATAGTGAGATTCGTAATAAATGCTATGTATTTGATTTACATTATATTTGAAATGGTGCGTTACTTTCAAAAATTGTCTGTCCCCTTCGTATTGAAGTAGGTCTATTCACTGCTAAGAATGAGTCTCCTATAAATTGAATAGATTCTAGAATAATCATTTCTCGTATATTGTCGCCTTAACGTAACTGATTAGCTGACTCCAAACATCAATGTCTTTATCAATTATGCTCTTTACAGCTTACTGAAATGGATGGTCACAGCCTAGTCAATGGAGGTAATTAAATGTAAACTCGCCATTGTATTGAGTAATTGAGTAAATCGTTTGAATAGCTTCTGTTTATCTTATGTAGGTAGTTAGGTAGTAATTTATGGAATATAATGGAATAGATCGTTTTTTTTTTGTTTGTTTCCGCTCCACAATTTCATCCGCATCCCCGAGATCTTTTATTTTTTCTTGGGATAAAAAGTTTCCTTTACGTTATTCCAGGTTGTGATCTATTTGCATGCTAAATTCCATCACGATTGGTTGTGCTATTAAGACATCTCAGAGGTAACAAGCAAACTCACTTTCGTATTCATGTATAGGCACTTATTTTTTTTATTGTGGACTTAATTATATTGTTGTCAACAATATAAAACACCATCGGCCACATCATCATCGACCACGGTGAGATTGTGGTCAAAATACAGGCCTATCCTACTTATAATATAAATGCGAAAGTTTGTGAGTATGTATGTATCTTTGTTGTTCTTTCACGTAAAAACTACTGAACGGATTTGGATAAAACTTGGCACATATTTATTTATTTATTTTGATGGGGGACCAACAGCTTTCCAAGTTTTGAACAGAGTTATAACATAAAAAATACATGAGCCATTTAGAGGTCCTCACTGATAGACACATAATATATATACGGATCGTTACTATTAAAAAAAAACAGAATAATATAATAACAAGATTAATTACTAGGATTCTTGGAAAAAATGCCAACTAAGCCGACGCCTCAGTATTGGGGTGCTAATATTAAATATGTCTATATCGATTGTTTTGCTTATGTTGTTATATGCATTGCTAGCTCGCCATATGTAATTATTTTGCCTGTAATTAGAAGACACAATCGGTACATGTAGAAGGGGATTCTGTCGCAGGCATTTGGCAGGAGTGTTAAACATAAATAATTCTAGTAAGTCAGGACAGTCAACAGGACCAGTCATAATTTTGATTTGGTATATAGATCATACCCTGTAATAACATATAGGCTACTTTTTATCCCGGGAAAACATAAGATTCTTCGGGAACGCGGGTGAAACCGCGGGGGACAGCTAGTACATAATAAAAAAAGGTTTAATTTAAATTAGGACTAGATTACGACGTTTCAAAGTAGATAAGTTCGAAAATGTCAAGAGTCAAAGTTATCTAGACTAATATTATAAAGAGGTAAAGGTTGTAAATTTGTAACTTTGTAAGATTGGATTGTAGGAGACAATGTTCAGAGCTGGTCTGATTCTAAGAGTTATTTCATTAATAGGAAGGTACATAATCGCTGAGTGCAATGCATAGGATTTTTGTAATTGTTTTGTTCGTTGTATAAATGATATTCTGACCTTTATGTACAAGATTTTAAATTTTGATGTTTAATAAGTGACATGATTTAATGGATTTCCTATTCTTACTTCATAATAATAAATAAATAATGTTTTTCATGTTATAATATTACTATGTATTTGCATGAATTTTTAAAGCGATTTGTGCTGAATTTTGATTGTATACTGTAAGACCTTGTAAAGCATTTAGAGCAAATAAACTATTCTATTCTATAGGTTACATTTCGTCACATGAACGGGTGAAACCGCGGGAAATAGCTAGTAATTTATAAAATCCTTACCTACCAAGATATATTTACTTTTCAGCTGAATCTAAGTTATGAACTAAGTTCTTCAATCAATTTATTATCCCTCTCCATTTATATGCCCACCGAAATCTAGGTACTTAGAATTCCAATTTTATCAAATGAGTGTAGTAGTATTACGAGAATATTAGATTACATAAAAAAATAGATTTACACTCTTATAAAAGGGGGAATAAAAGCGGAACCTCCGCAAATCAGGAAGCCGAATTCTATGACATTTTGCAAATCAATTTTGAAAGTCTCTCTCACCATTATGACACATTTGAACACACGAGTATATTATCTTGAAAGGATGCCTAAAAATAACCTCACATATTCCATTTATTTTCTAGTAAATACGTTTTTGTAAGAAGTCACTTTTTGTGTATAGCATCGTTTGGTACTGACGTGAAAGAGTTGATTTGGGAAATAGCTTATCTAAATACTTTATAAAAGGAGAACGTGATTGATTGACTGAAAGCACTGGATTGGGCTGAAATTTGGCATACAGATAGGTATTATGACGTAGACATATGTTAAGAAAGTAATTTAGAAAACTAGAAACTAGATTTAAAGTTTACAAACTAATTTGTAACTGGAATTAAATGTATCTTAAAATTTATTTTTATATATGACATGATTGAGTTAAAAATATCTACAATCATTTGTATTAAATAACTAGTTTCTGCCCCACGGGTTTCCTCGCGTTTCTGTAACAAAACCTATTTTGTGTTATTCCAAGGTCAAATGAAAGAGTAACAAACATCATCACATCAATACAAATATTCACATTTATGGTAATACTAGCTGTTACCCGCGGCTTCACTCGCGTTCCCAGTGTAAAAAGTACCTTATAACCTTCAGTGATAATGTAGCTTTCTGTTAATGAAAGAATTTTTCGGACCAGTACCTAACACCAGAGATTAGCGCGTTCAAACAAACAAACAAACTCTTCAGCTTCATTATTAGTAGGTATAGATATAGATAGATAATGGTTCCTTTACCATTTAAAAATCAACGAATAAACAGAAAATGGTCTATAAATCCCACCTAAGTCTCTAAATCGTTGCGAACTGTATACACTAAATAAAAATATATTCTTTTCAGTGCAAAGCTCGGATATTAAGCGACAATTCACACAATGCGTATATTGCAATATGGCCGGATTTAGAGTGGCTGGAAGGCTTTGGATCGGGAATGATCTAGCTTGAGCCTTGGTCAGTTATGAGTTATTGCTTGGGTTTATTCCCGATTATACAGTGATGGCCCCGATTTTGTACTCCAGTTATAAATAACTTATTATTTATTTGATATTCAAGATTTAATATGATGACGGAATTAATTTGGTTTGTTATGATCCCTATCAACCTCTTAGGTTGTGGATTCGATTTCCATCTTGAACAATAAGTGTGCATGAACATAATTTGGTTGTATATATCTGGTTGTAATTCTTACACCTTTTTAATATATTTAAATGCGAATGAGAGTTTGTTTTTGTTACCTTATCACGCCTAAACCACTAAACCGATTGCGATGAAACGCGTGCCTAAGCACGCAGATTACTCATGTTATGAAAAAGGACATAGGCTACTTTTTATTCCGAGAACGCGGGCAAAACTGCGGGGCAGAGGTTTAAGATGAGGCTCTCCGCGAATGACTCCGTCCCTGACTAAACTGACTGACCCCTGTCCTGTACAGGGGCAATTTTAGTAAAAAAAAACGGTTTTATGTTATAAAAATATAATGTCATAAAAACTATAAAGAAAGGCTTCTTTAAAAAAGTAAGAAAACTATTCCGTTTCTATTGAATCTCAGAATGTATGTTAATATTTTCAAGTTATTTGGATTGCAAAAACAAGAGAAAAATTCTTAGTTTTAAAAAGGGGAATATTCACGATTTTTTTCTGACGTTACTAACGAAAAATTCAAATTTAAAAAAACCTATATTTCGTCTCATATTCTCTAGTTTAACAAATCTCTTGCAACAAAGAATGTCGAAAAAAACATAATTTAGATCATCGCCTTAATTATTCGTCAAAATTCAAATGTTGTTCTGATAGTATTTTAAAATAGAAGTGCCTCTTACACCATCGTTACTACGTTCATACTCGTTATTTACGTTAACTTACAACTGATGAGCACTTTGCACATGTTGTACAACTTGTTGGAACTTTGTTTTAGTTAGCTTCATCGATATAGAAAATCTAGATACAGTTTAAAATCTTCAGAAAATTTATTTAATTAAATTATTTTTATTTAGATATAGACATAGACGATGTAAAAAAAGAACTTTGAATATAGAATTATAGCTGAAAAATCTTCATGGGTCTGGGATGGCCCAGTAATTTTTTTACGACATATATTTAATTTGAAAGTTGTCGGTCAATTTTAAAGGGTATCCTAAAATTGACAATAAAAATATTCATAGTAATCCTATTAACTACTAACCTACTGAAAGTTTATTTTTATCAAAGGATAGCTTGTTTAGATCAAGCTCATCATGGCAGCTTAAATTCGTAGCACACAAAGCCTACATACGTAATTGGCCGTCAAGTGCTACATTAACATACGAAAAAGTTGTACTTTTTGACTGTCAAGAAGTATCTAGATTATTTTATATCATTGGTTAGCTTGCATAAAGTTGTCTGCACTTAGGCTTCTTTGTGCAACTTCGTGTTCATAATGTACTGGCATGAATATTGTTATGTTATGTTGGCTATGTTAAAAGCATATTATAATGTTAACATGCTAACTTGTTATTTTTTCCATCGTTACTGAACTTTGTGTAGTATCTGAGGAGTATAACAATCTTAAGTATTAGCTATATCGTTGTCAGATAATAGAAAAATATCCTGAGACATTCTTCACACATGGCTATTTGATCCCAAACTAAGCAGAGCTTATGCTATGCAACAGTAAACCAAAAATTGATATTTTTTTCAACTAAGTATGTACCTATATTTATTTCTTTTAGTGATCAAAATAAGGATGACTTTTGCCTGGCACTGGCAGTACCTACATCGGCTCGATGGTAAAGAGAGCTTATGCTATGCAAAACAAGCAACTGATATACTACTTAAACAACTATTTTTTGTAAATAAATATATGTTATACATACAATTTATACTCAGCCTAGGGTGAGTGATATCCCACTCAGAACAGTAGCCAATAGTTATTGTTCTAAAGTTCTTCGGGTGTTGCAAACGTTTATAGGCTTTTTTTCAGCCATACATTGGTAGGCAACTCAAAAAACTAACATTTACTTAAAGGGTGCATTGCATTTGAGTCTGACTATTCATAAGTGCTTGTGAAGGGTCTATTTGAATAAATAATATGTCATTTCATTTCAAGGAATACATGAAATAAAATATTTTTATTTCAAGGCCTTCGCAGAGAAATATTAAATGTCAGACTCTAACGCACGGTTCAGGTTTCTCTTGGTACGGAGAACCGGCGGCAAACTGAGCAATTACTCTTTTGGAAACAAACATAGATTTATCACTTAAGGTGTGTCATGTAAGAGCAAGTATTACATCTGAGTATTATCGTTATTCATATTATTATTTATGTTGTAGTAAGCCTTTAGTGCTAACACGGTCATAATCCATAATAATAGAATGCGAAAATAACTCTGTCTGTTACATTTCCACGCTTAAGCCGCCAAACTGATCAAGATGAGGTACAGAGGGCCAATTCCACTAAAAAAATTTTGATTAGATTATATTTGGATCGCAGCTGAATGTCGACTTTTGCACATTTTCGTATTCCACTAATAATCTGACAACGATCGAGATCCATTCATGGTAGAGTTAAAGTTGACGTTCGATCGAAAGTTATAAAAGTGGTATTCTGCTAATTCGATTGAACGTTAACTTATCAATATGGTATTCCACTAAACATTTGACACATTTGATTGGACAACACAAACTTGTTGTTTCGGTTACCAAGAGCAACAACTATTACAATCTAATCGTGATCCAATCTTGGTTAATTTGGTGGAATACCGTTTTCTAGTAAAATTAGAACTGGATTGGAAAGGAACTTTAACTGAATTGAAATTGGATATCAACCGTTGTGTAGTGGAATTGGCCTCTTGGAATAATCCGGGAACTAAAAAAGAGCACCGTAATCATTTATTATCTCGATAAGAGGCGAGTTTAATAATAGCACCAATTAATCAAGCCGTTATTTATGTTATGGGCGAAAAGAGACATTAAAATAAAATATTCATCCAAAAACAACGCAGAAACTCACAAGTCACTTGAAATGAAGCGGCTAATAAATTGTGTAATAGCTGTAAATAATTTAGTAGAGTTTCTAACGTTGATATAAAGTGACAGGAATGCGAAAAGTAGACAATTTATCTTCAATTTATCAATATTTATTTTATGAGTGTTTACGTTTTTCTTTTCTAACAATATTAACTTCTAAGTGATTATAAATATAATAAAAAGATTTTTTAAGTACATATCCTGTTGGGCGTCGCTGTCGCTGTCTGATAGGTTAATTAGATCACATGAGTAAATAATATACATAATCTGTGATTAGATAGTTTACTTTATA
The DNA here is from genome assembly GCA_963555595.1 of Tethea ocularis. NCBI lineage: Eukaryota > Metazoa > Arthropoda > Insecta > Lepidoptera > Drepanidae > Tethea > Tethea ocularis. Next base: position 1,886,897 of record OY741972.1, on the reverse strand, counting down.
GTGGACGCCGCTTTTGTTTCTGGGAACTTATTTTGAAAATTTCATGTGGAAAATCAAAATGAACTAGCTAACTAGCCAGCTATCAGTGACCTCCGCTGTCAGATGGCCGACGCCCAACAGAATATTTATTTTTTATATAGTACAAGTGCCTAAACTAAACTAAATTCTATGCACCTGTCCACAGAGTCACACTCGTGGCACCCTCCGAGTGTAAACAAACACACGTACAGAAGAATTATAATTTAATTTAATATGAATGTTTTAGACATAAGCACTTTTTTATGAAAGCTCAATGAAGCTATTATTAAAAAGATCGTTAGTATTATTCTATGTCCATTCTAGTTCAATTTTAGTTCCTTATGCCAGCTTATAGAGTCAGGTAATTAGGTAGCGTTTATTTGACGTTTTATATATTTACATTGACCTTCAAAGTCTGGCCTTGACAATTAATATTTTTTTAAATAGTGTAATTAATTATATAGTTAAAGTTATTTAGTAATCTGATCACTATAAGCAAAAAATGACTGTCTTATGACAGTAGTCAGTCGCATCATGATGAACTGAACTTCTTGTTTGGCGGCACAGACCATTTATTGTTTGTATACTCTATTACAATTCCTGACATATCAAATCAGCTATCTATACATACTAATCTACACAAATTTTACAACGAGGTAAGGTTTGTAAGTAAGGAATGAGATAACCTCCGGAGTTGCTTGTCCGATAATAAAACTTATTTCACTAACAAGAAGGTTCATCATCCCCGAGTGCTATAAGCTACTATAATCCTAAGGACACTGGTGAAACCGAAAAATAGCTAGTTATATATACATTCGATTGAGAGTATAAGTCGGCCAAATTGTACTACAGCGTGTGCTTCTTTTTTGGGTTATTTTTTAGTCTGGATGAAGTTTATTCTGGTAAATCTAAACCTGAAAATCAAAATAGATTTAGATGTGGTTATTACCATATTTTTTTTTTCTCCAAAAGCGAAACTAAGGCGAAATATTATAAGCACATGCTTACCTCATCATCATCATCATGACGACAGGACGAAAGACGTCCACTGCTGGACAAAGGCCTCCCCCAAGGATCTCCACGATGGCCGGTCTTGCGCTACCCGCATCCAGCGGTGTCCCGCGGTGTCATGCTTACCTACTTCATTTAAATTATAATACAATTAAAATGAAAACAAAATACTAAAATTATTAATTCAAAACTTGTTTTCAACTCTCTATTGTACTATCAAAGTAATGAAGTTTTCTATTTACAATATGTTTAACTTTAAATTTCTTCATTTCCTTTTAAAGCACTGTTCAATTTGTTCTTAGAGATATTTTAATCTTCACGAACTTTGTAAAGGTTAAAGTTGAGACTTGAAATTATGTACTAAATAATATTTTTATAGAAGATCTAGGTATTTTGCTTTTTTACCTTCCCGTATTTTCGAGGGTTCTTATCGTTTTCAAGAATAAAAAATATCCAATATTTTATACGTCAACAATAACGTGTATACAAAACCTTGATCTTCATAAAACCAGACCGATTTAATTACCTACTTTGTGATCTCACTCACATACAGAGTTGCGAGCGGTGAGGCCATTCCTCGATGTTCACGACACAACCTAATATGCAGGGTACTGTCATTCTATAGTTACCTAGGTGGGCACTGATACATTCGCGTGAGGATGTTAGTGTGCCTTCTTTACATAGTACCTATTCTTTGACGGTGTTGAGTATTGTTTCGAAAATCTACTCCTAAGGAGTTAAAATAAGGTATCGCAAGTGATTGCCCTGTAGCTGGGGCTCAGAATAACAGCTACGGTGTTCCCCTGCCTGTCGTAAAAGGCGACTAATCGGGGACCTTTGGGGTCGTGGGTAATCGGGGCGGGGGCCCTGTGCGTCCAGAAGCGATCCCAAGGAGGACGATGGGTCGTCGTGGTCACGATCCATCGTGCGATAGCACAGCGAGGGTGCTGGGGGGAAGTATCACACTTCCCCCGGGACGGGCTATCTAGCGCCGCGCGTGGAGGGGGAGTGAGTATGCGTTCTGTACGAGAACCCGCCCCCCTCTACAGCGCAGATGGCGACCACCGTGGGGTTTTAGCCGGTACGAGTCCGGCATAACCTGGTTGCTCCCCCCGGGGCGGCTGGGTATCCTATGAGGATTTCCCCACGAAAAAAAAAAAAAAAAGGTATCGCAAGTGAAGTCACGGGGTTGAAAGCTAGTATCCTTGGAAATGCGAAAGTAAGTTTGAACAATCCGCAACCGCTGAACCGATCGCGATGATTTTTGGCATGCAAATAGTTTATGATATAGAGACGAACATAGACTACTTTTAATCCGGGGAACGCGGGTGAAACTGTGTGGTACAGGCTAATTTTATAATATTCTGACAATTTTGATTTGCTATGACTGTAATGTATACAAAAACAATATTTCTAGAAATACCACATGAAGGCAATAAAAATTTGAAGTAGAAGATAAAAGATCTATTTGAACTTAATTCATTAACTGTAATAACTATTGGACTTGTAACAATTATTTTTAATAAAGGACCATCAGGGGAATGCGGCAGTCTTAAAATGTAAGTGGATCTTTATAAATGAAGCTTTGAGAAATAATAAAATTGTAACTGAAATCATTAATCTAGATATCTGTTTATTTAAACATTCACTAATTCGTCATCATCATTATCATCATGCCAGCTGAAAGACGTCCGCTGCCGGACAAAGGCCTCCACCAAGGATCTCCACGATGGCCGGTCTCCCTAACTAATTCGGATCTTTTCAATTTAATAGTATGGTATATTTTTTTCTAAATTCTGATAGGTAATATAATAATATTTATAAGAGAACATCAGTTTTTGTACTAGAATACAATAACTAACAAAAAAAAGAGCCACCATCAAAATACAAAAAAAAAATTGTAGGATAATCGGCAGATTAGTTTTGAAGTCAGCGAATGTTTAGGTCTTGTTCCATGTAAAATATCATATTTTTTCGCGGACTTTTATTTTCGCTAGTCATCATCAGTTGGGATTCCCGGAAATTAACAACAACAATCCTGACTTCGTGACAATGGGACAACCCAAAACTATTAAACCCGACAAAAAATAGATTTATTTTAATCGGTTGACGATTGGCGGAGTAATCGCGCAACAAACATACAAAACAAAGCACACAAACTCAAATTGAGAACCTTTTGTTTTGTACAAGTACCACTAATAAGTCACTCAAGATAGCGCTCTTAATGGTACAAATATTGACTAGTACCTACCCATCTACAACAATAAAAGTGATAGGTATAAACAGTAGGTACCATAGCATGACTGATTGAAAAGACACAGAGCTATATAGTACCTAGAGGCAATAAATTCAAACCTACGAAGTCGGTATGAATGTATGAAATGAAAGGGTAAAAACGCGCATAGCAAAGTTTTACGTAGAACGTCTACGATGAATGTCTACACTGCTACGAATATGCTACGAAACGCTTGATTGAAGACATCATGAAGGCACTTACGACCTATATTGTATACGTATATTGGTTTTTCCGACGCATTCGCTCTTTTATGTAAGCTTTACAGTTGTTTAGGAAAAATCAATTTTTTAACGTTAATATTTCTAACTCAATTTCATATTCATCAAACGAATCTAAATGTATGTAATAATAATAACCCTGGGACATTTCATATTCACAAACGGCTATCTAACTCAGTGAGCTCAATATATCTAACCCCGAAATAAACTAATATGGAAACCGAACTGTTATGCCAAATAATAATTATGCTATTTTTTTTGTAAATTGTCTGTTTGTCCTGAGTTATGGTCATGCACACAAATGTTTGTCTTGGATGGGAACCGAACCTGCGACATAATGGAAATATAAAGTGACAAAAAATTTACAATATAAAGCAATGAAAGCATATAACTATGTAATACATGGAGTGGAAACGTTCAATTTCATTGCAATATAAGTATCAGAGAGATACAAGAGGACATTGCGCTGAATTCCAATTTTACATTTACGAGGATTTGCCTACAAGTAAAGTCTTTTATACAATAGTCGTTGCTGGAATGATAATAAAAGTAACGTTTACTGTCATTTTTCTTTTGGGTTCTCAAAAGAAAAACCCTTATAGGATCACTCGTCTGTCTAACCCAAAATACTGGATGTTATAAGTCGATGACCCCAAACACGGACGTGGAACATAACTGAAAATCCAAACATGGGGCTTTTGGGGGTAAATTATAAATAGTTTTGCAAACTATATTGTGTGACATATCAAATGAAAGAGCTGAAAATAGGCGAAAATTGACATCCTTATCTCCGAAACTACTGGACCAAAAATTTAGAAAAAAGTACAGAAAATTGTTACCTATAGATTACAGGAAAACCTATAAGAAGTCTATAAAATGTACAGTAACATAGAAAATTATACTCGGTGCACGAGTCAGACTCACATTTGTCCTTTTTATTTGTTATTAGCCGTCGGCCGCGGCGACACACCTCACTTCCGTGGGTCGCGGCTGAGGCGACAGACGCGCGCGTCGTGGCTGTACCTAAACAGCCGTCTCAGCCGCGCGCGTCTGTCGCGAGCCTCGGAAGTGGCTCCATTCCCTTATGTTGACTATGGCCGCGAGCCTCGGGAGCCTACCTTAAATATCATCCCTTCAATCAAGCCTTAACTCAGATAAGGTAACTGAGTCATTTTGCTCTTGAAGCAACTTTAAAAGTAGTACCTAGACTAGTCAAATCTGTTCGTTAATATTCTAACAATTGTTTAATTAAGGTAATATGGCTAAGTTACTTACCTGTATTACCTAATGACCTAAATCCAGGACGCGTTGCATGATCTGCAGTGCGGCTCTACGCATTATTGATGTTATTCGTGTCATGGTTTAATATTATAGTTTATTTGAATCAATGTTATGGGGATAAAATAGCTTGTATATTGATAGACCAGTAGCGCAGTTGGCTGTAGCACCACTGGTCGACAAACATTTGTGTTCATGAACATGTCTGTTTGTCCGGAGTCTGGGTGTAATTATCTATATAAGTATGTATTTACAAAAAAAAAGTAGTATATCAGTTATCTGGTTTCCATACTACAAGCTCTGCTTAATTTGGGACCAGTTAACCATATGTGAAGAATGTCCCAGGATATTTCTTATTATTATTATGTTATTCCAAGGTATGATCTATCTATGCTCCAAGCTGCTTTTAAATCCGTGGTGTAATTAACCACTGAGTAAGTATGCCACCCTTGGTTATGTTATTTTGTCTATAATTCAACCCAATTCGAATACATTATATGAATAAATAAATAAATAAATAAACGGTTATCTGATCCCAAACTAAGCAGAGCTTGTACTATGGAATCCAGATAACTGATATACTAAATATACTACTTTTTTTTTTGTAAATACATACTTATATAGATAATTACATTATGTGAATAATAATTATTATTGTAAATATTTATAAATATAATACACCTAATATTGCTATCTTCTTTTGGATATTAATTTTGCTAAACGCCGAAATACGTACCAACTGACCACATTACATACCGCAAAAATAATATTAAGTTATAAGGCGGCGATACACTTTAGGTGGAGATAGATTAGGTAATTCCCTGGTGTAGCTGTTCTTTTTTACGAAATACTTGTAAAGCTATGCTCTACGTTTCTATAGGTATGTATTATGAAATGTCTGCTTGTTTTGACCTGATTATAAATTTTATGCAAACATTCATGAATTCCTGACTTGCTAAACCTTTCATGTTCTAAGGGACTAAACTCTTTATTTTTTTTAAACCAAATTCTTATATCTTTCGCACAATTAAAATATCTGCACACAGTCGAAAAAATATTTAAAACTTGACATTATTTATTGATTAAATAAGATTAATAAATCTAATATAATCAGAATATCATCCTAAATTAAAACAATTAACGATAAAAATACGTGTAAAGGAAAATACGATCAAAGTTTTCACGCCAGAGATTTTCTGTATAAATCTGGAAACGCCCTTAAATTGTAGAGATAACTCGGCAAAGTTCCCTTAGCCCCTGCTTTATGGTATTATCGCGGTGCCGATCTGTTAGGTCATGGGGCTTTTAGAACAACCTTGTTTTTTATTTGGTTAAAGTTAAGAGGCGAGAAAACAAAGTAATTTTGTGTATGAAAAGCGACTGCATTTAGACGAGAGATATAAAAATAATACTTTATACGCGTACCTTTAATTCGAGATGCAATAGAGATTCAAAGTCCAAGGATAAATTGTACTTTAATAATATTATTTCATTAAACTTAAATTTCCATATTTCAATCTCGGTACAAAATAATAAGACCAATAATGAAATACTTAAATACGTTTATTATAGCAATTCAATAATAGCTTTATAAGATTTATAACTCACCATCTCTATTTCTGTGTTAATTTGTATTGCATTAAAAATTGTAATTAAAATAATGGTACATCATACAAGAGGGAAGGTTATTTTCAGGGTAAAAAACACTAAACTTATCGACAGGATAAAAATGAAATTGATGGCTTGATGTGATTTTACGTTATTAAAAATATACGAAAATTTGTCATCTATACTACTAATATTATAAAGAGGAAAGATTTGATTGTTTGTTTGTTTGCATTGAATAGGCACCGAAACTACTGAACCAATTTGAAAAATTCTTTCAATAATAGGAAGCTACATTATTCTCGAAGGTTATAGGCTACTTTTTATCCCGGGAACGCGAGTGAAATTGCGCGGAACAGCTAGTAGTGAATAAAATTGTTAATAGAAAGAATATTTTGTTGTAAATATTCAAGGTAGGCGTAGCATTGTTTATTGTGTATTATAAATGGAAAAACATAATTACTGTGTCTATTTTTAGGTACTTTTAGTTTTCAAGCATACTACTTTTTTCAGTGAAAAGGTATTTAGTATGAAAACCGTGAATTCCTAAGTGATTAGTTACTTTTGTTTGGTGCTGACTGTACCAAATACTTACAATGCTTCGAATAGCTTAATAAACAAAATGCACGCGTTCCTAGAATAAAAAATTGCCTATATAGCACTCGGGGAAAATGCAACTTCCTATTAGTGAAATAAATTTTTGAATCGGAACAGTAACTCCGGAGATTACCTCAATTAAATCCGAACTTACAAACTTAATTACTTTATAATTAGCACATACAGTTAAAATAATATTACTCGTTTGTAAGTATTCTGTCAGAAAACTTACAAACTCGACTCCATGGGGGCGCTGTTGATCACTCTTGTGCTGCGCTGCTACTGTTAACTATCCGGAATTTTTCAAACTTATTTGTGCTACCAAAATTGTAACTTCATGACCCTACTTAGTGTATTAAACAGAATGCTTGAATTTAAATTTTAAGCGTTTTATCTAGATTTTACATTGGCTCAATAAGTAATGTTTGTTAATAGTGACATCTACGTACTCTCCCTTGAACTAACCTGAAAATAACTTTTCTACTGCTTTAACATAAGTAACAAAAGATACATATTCAAAAAATGGAGTCTCTTACTCGACAACATATCGAATCGTACATACTCGATGTAGATATAAAACTCGATAATCTCGTCAAGAGGCAAAATGTCACGGTGACATTTTGTAACCTGTCATAGTGTTTTGTTTTTGTAATCTAAGTTTGTCACTTATGCTTGTGGTACGGTAATAATTTTATAGACCACATAGCTTGTTATCGACGATTTCACCCGCGTTCCTGAGATAAAAAGTTGCCACATAGCACTTGGATGTATTATTATTATTTGCGTTAAGTGGGTGTTTCGAGTCTTCACAGAGCTTGCATTACTGCGGCCTGACTAGATCAATTGTGATCGCCACATTAATTAAATTTCACCGCCAAGACCTTCAGTTATAATAAACTGTACAGTATATTCTTAGCAGTAGTGGATTTTACTTTACTTGGATATAATGTAGCTTCCTTTAAGTAAAATAAATTTTAGACTCAGATGAGTAAATCTGGAGATTACCTATCAGATCCCAACTTACAAACTATAACTCTCTTTTATATAGGTAATATAGTTTATATTTATTTATAGTTAAAACAAAAAGGTTTTTTATGGTTTAATTTCTCAATTCAAATAAAACTTAACTTTTTCCAAACCTTTTATTGGTCGTTAGAAATTATTTTACAAATTTATTTACAGTATTTTAAATGGATCAGCTAAGTAACTTTCACAAAGATTCTTCTTTTTGAATTCTTCTAACAACTTTGGTTCAAGCAGTTTATTGACAATATTAGATACTCTACAATCTTGGGGAGCCATAGCATGATCTGATTCAATATCGAAAATTTGAACAGGTTGTTTGGTGTACTTAGAAAGATTGTAATCATCAGCAAGACTCCCTGCGTCAGGATGAGGGATACCTTTCATGAGAACCAGCTGTGACTCTAACTTGAAATCTGGTTCGTATTCCCGAGCCATTTGAATTCTCTTATAAGCAGTTTGTAAGATAGATCTTTTGTACTGGTTAGAATAATTTACCAGTTCTCGGAGTCTGTTGACACAAGCTTCAACTTTTTCTGTCCAGTTTTCTATCCTAACCAGATCTTGTTTTAGTTCTTTGCTATCTTTGCCTGTCATAAGATGGTACATGTGTTCAATTATAGTGTTTTGCAGTTGTGTGTCTGTTAAATTGCCTACATATGCGTCCAATTGCACTCGTAATGCATCTGGGCTGCTGTCCAAACAGTACACAATTCCAACGTGACCTGAAATGTGAGAGAAGTGATTAACTTATCTGATATATATGTATCTTTTTTCAACGTAAAAATTACAAGGAAAGTATTTTAACGAGTTTTAAAAACAAATATTGGTAAATAATTACAATACATAAATCAGGGGACTTTCTAAATCTATTAACTAAATTACCTTCTTGTTCAAATAGCAGTGCCAATTCCAAAGCTACATTAACTCCAAATGAATATCCCAAAAGATAAAACTTTGATTTGAGCTCGAATCTCTTCTTCATGAACTGAAATGAGTTGAAAATAATTATAAACAATGAAACTCTCGGTTCCCAACGTTTCCAACGAAAAGAGTTTTCCCAACTGTTAATGTTTACAAAACTGAAAACAATTGGATACCCTACAGATGAGAATAACTGATACATAGAGTAAATATTGGAGACTCAAACCTCTCCGATTGTTTGGAAAGTTTTAAATGAAAGGGTCCATAAAATAAACTGGTTATAAATTTAAGTTTTGTATGTATTTTGGTTTACTAATTTCAATGAATTCGTTCAATAGTCGATAATATAAAGATATAACAACTGTTCTCGAACAATATGAGCTAGCATGTCAGCATAAATTAAATATTCTGATAGCAGCAATCACAATATCGATGTATTTTTACTACATAAATAAAAAAAATACGATTGTTTAAATAACAAAATGTGTGCAAATTTTTTATCTTTATTTAATAGGTATTTTGTTTTTATTAATGTAGAATGTACGAAAGTTATGTTTTTTTTAAACAGACCAATTTTATACTCCTGATGTTATGTTATAGTAGTACAAGTAGGTACCTTCAAAATATTTGCCGCCATTTGTTGGATACTATCGTCCATCAAATCCGGTCCAAGTTGGAAAGTCATAGCTTGAACCTTTAACCTTTCACAGATTGGAACAAATAGCTGACTATGTCCTTCAAAGCCAGGAATCAGCATCAAGTAAACAGCTTTTGGATCCAATTCTTCTTCATTCTGTTATGGAAATATACTCAATACATATTACAACAATCGTACGTCAAATTTAATTATGATTTTAAATGTCGTCATCATAATTACCTCTGTAGCATTGCTCAATTTCGTAGGCATGGCTACCATAGGTTCAGTAGCCATACACTCATCTTTATCAATATATGTATAAAATGCTCCTAATCCACTGTTAAACTTTGTGTTGTGCTTCATCATATCATGACAAAGATTTTTTAAGCTGCAAATTACAACATTGTTTTTTAAACTAATGAGCACCATGTGTCCTACTATTCGATTGCATTCTTTAAAAGATCATTGGGTATGTTTTCACTGTTAGAAAGATTTATCTAATAAAAAGTAATAGTACCCATTGGTTTCGATAGAGTACGAGCATTCTTCCACGTTTACTCATTACTTATCCCCATTATCATATGCAAATAGAGTTGTCGCGAAAAGTAAAACTTTATGCAATACTATTTTATTTCTGGTGGTAAGTGGTTACCGTCGCCTATCGCTATTAGCAATACCAGGTAACATACTAAATATGAATTCTTACCCAACGATACTCAATTCCTGAATCTTTTCAATAGGATAATTGATATTTAATACTTCTTTGATGGTCGTTTTAATTTCTTCTAAGTTCGTATAGTTAAGTGTTAAGTCCTCCAAGTTCAAGGTATCGTCAACCTCGTCAATGTGTTTTACACCTAGTAGATAAATTTGAATATTACTTTTGTATTGATTTGAAGAGATTTATGTATGATTATTAAATAAAACGTAACAAAAGCATAGTGCTAGAGATAAATAATATCTTACCAATAATTCGAGCAATTTTTTCCAAGAAATCTATTGAATTGCGCTTTTTTAAGTCAAACGTCACAACGGTTTTGTAATTTAATTTCATGCTAGTTTCTAGGGCATTGAAAACAGCTGATAATGGTTGGGGCTCCACTTTTGACTGGACTTGCTCCAATTTGTTATTGAACTAAAATATAAGAAGTAAATTTACATGTATTAAATAAGCAAATTCGTTACCATCACAACTACTTTAAATACTAAAGTTTATGAGGACGTTTGTTACTCTTCCACGTAAAAATAGGGTAGTTGACTGACATATCAAATCAGCTACTTTTTAATAAATGTCAAAACGATAGTTTATAAGGAATTTTGTATGAAATATTACACTATGACGTCATAGTTTCATAGCATCAAATCATATACTCTTAGTGGTCCCACTGGTAATTAAAAATCATAAAAAGCATTAAATGTACAACATATTTGTTATTTCCGCGTGTTTTTAGATGTTTTATACATTGGTTAGTGTTTGGTCATTTATTTTTGACAGTGTCAACTACCCTATTACTATTACTGAACTGATTTGGATAAAACTAGTTACATCATACCCTGGAATAACATATGGGCTACTTTTTATCCCGGGAAAGCATAAAATCCCTCGGGAACGTGGCTGTAAGCTGAAACCGCGGGGTGTAAGCTAGTACAAATATATAACAATAATTACCTCCTTCACTAAAGGAACATGGAAAGCGAGTCCAGGCAAACCAATATCATTTCTTGCTTGACAAATCTTCTCAGATACAGAAACTACATATTCATCAGTAAAGTTTTTAGATGAGCTATTTATCACAACGAAGTGGCTGAAAAATTTAAACGAAATATTTTATATTTATTGCAACTAACTAACTAGAAAAAAAAGTCTGTTTTACATTTACAAGTTTTAAAAGAGTGTAAATTAACATACTTCAGTTCGTTACAAACGTTCCTCGATTTCAAATCTAGATTTGCCACAATCCAAGCAGTCTTATTGAATTTTGCTGAGACATCTTCCGGTTCTAAACTTTCTATTTCGTCGCTTTTGAAATTCTGAACTATGAAGATTCCTAGAATTGGACCCAAATTTGCTCCTTGTTTGAGTAGATTTACACATCCATTTTCTGATTGTAGATTATCTGATGACAAATCTACTGTTGCGTTCAGCTTCTTCCATGATCTATAATGAAATAATTAATTTTATTACTTATGCCTTAATATACGACAATTTGTAGGTAATCCTAATTCGTACTTATTGGGTAAAACTTAAAATTCTTATAGTCATTTAAAAAAGAGATGGTTGCACTATTTGCCATCAAGTATAATATCAATCCAATATTATTATTATAAGGTTTATAAAAAAGAACTACTTACACATTCCAAAACTACTTAACTAGGGCTACAGCAGCGGCCGCCTCGAGGATTTAAAAAAAAATGTAGTTTTGGTATATTTTGGTTGTAAATACCTAATTGTAAATATTGTTTAGTCTGTTATTAATATAACTACTAGATAATATCAAAATTCACGGAAATAGTTAACTTGTGTTTTTTTTAGTCTAGAAAAAATAATATTATAATAAATACTCACGCCAACTTCGTATGGTAGTATCCACCAATGCACTTGGGTTTGATGTGCATTACAATATTCTTAGCTCCTCGTTTCACCAAACGATCAACAAGTTCTATACCTAGTTCATTTTCATCGCATACGACAATGTATGCTCCTTTTGAGGAATACACCATCCTGAAAAATAAAGTAAAAAATATTTATATACTCTTTTCGTGGATTGATCACACTTATTTTACTTTGGAATAATCAGGAACTAAGTTTAAATAACATGTTTATATACAATGATAAGAAGCTCATACCTATTATGCTTTTTTGTACAAAAGATTAAACTCTAAAACTATTAACAAAAATATTCACCTAAAAAGATTGTGACTAAAGTAAATTTACCTCGGAACGACACTTAATCCTTGTGCCATTGTCACTGGATCCCTCATCCGTAATAGAACCTTCCCCCTGTGTCTGCTTGATGATATAAATCTGAAGGCTTTAGAAACGTCCATGGGAGAGTATACTACTCGGCTAAGTGGTTGCACTATCCCCTTTGCTATACCTTCGGCGATCGCTAGTTGAATTATCTGTAAAAAAATAGTTGAAAATGAATCGATAATATTGTTGTGATGGACGCAAAAAACAAATCATTATGAAGCGAGTTATAATAATATTGGTGTTGTTTAAGATAATATGTTTTATATTGTGTCATGTTTAAACAATTACCTTCTTTTCATGAACGTTTTCTGGTCTAAATAGACTTGAAAGTTGAACTTTGAAGTATGATCTCTCGTCGTAAAGGAACATCATTCCGAAGTCATTATTCTCATTTGCATCGTAGTCACTTACGTCAAGGAAAAATCCGGAGAATCCTACGCATTTCATAGCGGCCTGAAAAATATCAAAAAATTTAAATAACTGGCCGATTACAATCATACCAATTACAAAAATACACATCAATATACCAAGATGTTCAAGATCAAGCTTCTTAACTCGTTCAAGCCCTTTAAACTTAAGAATTTTTCTATCGTCCTTTTTATTCCTAGTAGTTTTCTAATGGAACAATTTTTTCCACACTTTAAAAATAAGCATTGAAATTTTTCAAACATTGCATTTTAACAATTTTTGTTTCTTACCTTACGGTATAAACCACTAAGGCAGTTAATGACTACATCGCAGCGCTTATTGTTTGTATTCTTCATCACCATATTATTAAAACTGTCAATCCGAGAATTGCCGATATTTTCCTCTGTAAAGTAATTAAAAGGTTTTGTAACATCTAGGAATCTATAAAGGATATAGCAATTCCTAAATAATTTGCAAGTATTTTGTGTATTTATTTCGTTAATATTTTTTTATGAAAACAGATATTTACTAATAACAGATAAAAACCTTTCAGACTAGGAAACATTTTTAGTAAAAATTTCTTTTTTTGGTCATCTCCAACAATTGTGTACACTTTGCAACCAATTGCCAAACATATCGATATTATAGCTTGACCTAATGCTCCTGCACCACCATTGACGAAGACAGTGCTGCCTCTGGGCATCTTTGATCTGATTGTCTGTAACCAACAATACATTTTGTTGTATTATATATGCAATAGCAAAAGCTTAAAATTTTTATAACTGAGCATTCAAATTTTTAAATACGCACTAATTTACATTAGATACTATACTTGACTTAAGATAGATGACTTCATAATTTTGATTATTGATGTCTATTTGCCATATTATTCAAAATATAAGTAACGTACCAAACAGTAATAAGCTAACACATAAGGCAAAGGTACTGTTGCGGCATCTTCAAGCGTCCAGTGTTCGGGCACAGGCCATAGCAAGTCCGGGTCAGCTTCCACTGTGCTCTTGATAGACCCACCAGATAGAAGTCCCATAACTTTTTCTCCCCTGTACAAAAATATCTAGTTTATATTTTTTTCTATAAGATCTAAAGTTTAGTAAGCTATGGTTAATCAAAAATCATTGTTATATCTCACTTTTTTACCAATATCATTATTTTATAAGAAAACTATCTATCTGCCCCGTGATTTCACCTTCGATTTCCTATTTTACCAACATAGGGGTATCTGTATGTCAAATTATAGCAGTGGGTTGAGCTATGCATTGATCGATTAGTCAGTCAGTCATGTTTTCTTTAAATATATACGAGTATATTAGATGAACTAGGTACCTTTTATTAACACCACTATAATCCATGCCAAATGTTTTAGTGCTTCTATCGTTGCTGGTAGCATTTTGAGCATCTTTGAAGGATGGTCCGGCGTAGCATACCTAATTAATGAAATAAGAGACATTAGAAAATGACAAAATCTACAAGTACAAAATGAAATCGCGAAATATCTTTACCTGAACTAAATTAGCACTTGATGGAGTCAATCCTGCTTCGACCCAAGTCAAAGTATCAAGATCACCAGGAATGGTAGAAGTGAGAGATACATTTCGGAAGTTGGCTGTCTTAGTGCAAGGAATATTGTAGTAACCACCCCATTGTCCCTGCATAGGAAAAGACAATAGTATTAAGAATAAATGTTAGTATGTGGCTAGATTTTTTGCTTAGAATTCTTTAATTAGATCGTTAAGAGAGAGAGAGAAAGTTCCCAATATTTTATCAAAATTAGAAATATTGTACAAACCTTCTTCAAAATATTGAAAGCTAAGTTTTTCTGAAGTTGTTCTTTATAAATATTATTTTCAGGATTGAATGACGGTGCATGAAAATCGTCTACGACTATTAAACCAATTTTGTCTCCATAGGTTTTTCTTAAGTTCTTGACCACACCTGAAATAAGATAAATAAAGAAATTCAATAGTATCAATTATATCCAAATTTGACGAAAAAGAATAAATCTGTCTTGTTACCTGTTAAACAATACGGTTGCCTCTGAGAAACTAAAACTAATCGCCTAGATTTTTGCAATTCAGCTTGGACTTTCGGCACCCAAGAGAATTTACTGTCTTGAGTTATGGGCATGTAAGTCACATTGATATCATCATGACTTTCGGCTTTCTTCAATAGTATAAATATTTGCTTCTGTACCGTTAAAGCTGAGATTACATTGAACAGTTTATATTTTGGATGAATCACAGTTGTGTCTTTTTCAATAGTCAAAATAAATGCGTTTTTGGATATATATGAGTGAAGATGTTTCATTTTCTAAAAAATTATAAACGGAAACATTAAAAATGTGTAACAAACAAAAGAAGTATTGAAAAAAATAATCATCTATTTGATAACCCTAACATGCAACTATGGCTGCATGATTTAAATCAAACAGGACATTAAAAAAAATATTACCTGTTCATCTGCTAATAAATTGTCTAATATGAGAATATTAGTTCCTTTATCATTTAGCATCTTTAAATTACCAATGTTGTTTTTTTGGACATCGGTCATAATTAAATTGTTCGATGGAATTTCATTAATCACTTCTCTTATGAGTTTTGATACATCGGGTAATGCATTTGCAAATAGTTCAGTTATTTTTATATCATTGTTTATTGCATTCTGAGAAACAATTTGTAAGTTGATATGGAGAGCTGTTTTCAACTGGAAAAAAAATAATTTATGTTTAAAAAAATATTTAAAGAGAAACTATACTAATATTATAAATGCGGAAATGAGATTGTTTATTTGTTACCTTTTCAAACCTATACCACTGAATTGAGATCAGATTGCAATTTAAATGACAAAGATAGCTGTAATGGCAAATTTAGGAGAAAAAGTTGTTTGGACGCTAGACCCCTTGTGTGTTGCTTGCCGTAGGATGGCAAGAAACGCGCAACGAAAATTCCTTAAATACCTATCGACGCGTGACTGGATAATAATCATTTGGCACGCCAGATAGCCTTTGATAAGAAAAAATATATAGGCTACTTTATATTTCAGGAACGCGGATGAAACCACCAGGTGGAAGCTAGTATTTTTAAATATTGTCATATAAATTGTGTTTATACAATATAAGTTGATCTATCTACACTTACTCTAATATTTCCTGAAACGAAATGTGGAATAAATTCACGTGTTAGCATAATATCTGGTTCCTGATCCATAGCTGGTTTATCTGTGAAAACGACTCCTTCAAGTTCAACACCAGCACATCTGAAAGATATGTTCATTAAAAAATATTCATTTCAAAGTTCCTTGATATATTTGACAGTTAATTTTAACTAATAATTGTAACTATTTAAAAAAACCTTATTATTTTCACCACATTGTTTTTATTATACCTATAGTTTGGTTTCAATAAAATCAAACTCAATTACAAATATGTAAATATAGCATTTACTCACCGAGAGATATTGTACAACCTATAAATTTGTGCATTGTAACAAGTAGTATCATCTATTGTAATTGTCTTAGCCTTGAAATGTTCCCGAGTATTGATATTTAACTTCTTTATGAGCTTAGGTGTAGATACTCCGTCGTGATCTCTTGCGAAACAGTTAAATTGAATGAGAGAGTCAATAAATGTAACCCAATCATCATTCCATTTGATATTTGCTGAATTACGCTTAGTGTTTGATGATTGAATAGATTGGAATACGTCTCTGAAAAATAATTAATTTATAATAGCATTTAATTTTGTCGTTTCCGAAATGCTTACTTATAAGACAAATTTTAATAACCAAATTATTAATTACTGTTTCATACTATTCAACTTACTCATAAGAATATCCTCTCAAACGCATAGTTTTGTAAATGTCTTTGGCACTTAAAACGATTTCATTTGGTCCAAGATTTAAATCTCCAAGATTTCTAGGTACTAAATCAGCTGACTTCACTTCTGAGATAAATCCACTTACAATTTGCGTATTTTCGTAGTTTATCTAGAATTTTTTTTAAGATAAACATTATATGCAATAAAACAAACAGGTTATAAACTGCAAATCAATAATAAATACCTCGAACTGGTGATTTCCCTTATGGATCATGATACCAAGTCGAAGCGGTACTTCAGCCCTCAAATTAGCTTCACAATAGAACTGCACATCACGAAATGTAACGGACATATCTTCATATTTTACACCTTTGTGCATAGCTAGTGTTTCCCAAACGAGCACCAATAGAGCAGCTTCGGGAAAAACATAGTTACCTGAAATATTATATCGTCTGTAAGTCATATTTCCTTTTTATTTATTTATATCCGCGTCAACTTACTTCTTTTTTCTGAATCACGGGGTTGTAATGAAACTTCGATCAAGTGTATTTGCAATAGTGTCATCATCATGAAACAATCATTTCAATGACAATTGTTTCGTACTTACCCTCTCTAACGTGACCACGGAAATATTTATAATCATCATCATGAATGGACATCACAAAGTCACGAGCAGTAGCCATAACTCTGTCTTTTCTATTGTACTTAGCTTGAGGCCTAAAAATAAATAGGTATAGTGTGAATAACTTTACTAAACTTCTACTGCTGTGGTGCAAATATTTTTTTACTTCAATATGAGGTCAATTCAAAATTAAAATTATTTACCAATCTTCACTGTGCTCCCATTCCACAAAGTGCGATAGAAGAGGTGTCTCAGTGGACACAGGGAATTCTATTTTAGGATATAAAGCATCTACCTTAGGATTTACACCAGCTTGGTACAATCTGAAATCAACCAAAAGGATAGTTTAGTTTTTTTTAAGCTACGACGATCAATCAAATAATTATGAAAGTTCAGAAAAATAACGAAAATATTTATAGGAAATTCTACAAATAATATATGGCAGTCTCTGAAATAATAGTAACAATAGTAAGATTTGAATAAATATTTTGGGGTTAGTTAGAAAGTCCATTAAACATGCACATAGGTTTAATAAGTACCCTTACATGGTAATTGTCCTACAAACAAATGAAATTGACAATAGTCAAAATGAATACTATAAATAAATAAATTGTTTATACGACTACACAATATTTTAAATTCTTTGCAACAAACTATATATACAAAATTTCCTATCCGCTGCTGCCGATCAACGGCAAGGTTTCCAGAAGGCTGGCAGCAGTTTTGCCAGTGCCTTTAAGTCATAAGTTACGTTTAATTTCCTGAAATTTACATTTTTTCTGCAAAAGGTACATTATTGTATTTTGTTTTTAAATTACGTGTTGGGTTCGGAGGTCGGAGGCAAATCTATGTCAGTTTTATGATAACAAACAATAACGCAACGAAACAAAACAAATCACAATCAGGCATTTCTGTAGCTACGAACGAAACCGCGAACGGCGGCAACTCGGCAAGTAGAAAACGTGCGCACGTTTAGATACAAATTCATACAAAACAATTCCAAGATACATTTCATTTTGTCGTGGCGCTTTCCATTCAGAGCCATCTCTGAGTGTGATATGGAGTGAATAAAGTAAGTTTTAGGTGCATTCAATATGGATGCGTTGAATTCAAATGCGTTCGAAAACTATTTGCAATAAAAATCTAATATTACAAATCTCGTTGTTCTCAAAAGTTACGAAAATTGCCTTAAATATAAAAATTACTTACATGTTACGCGAGGGGGTCAAAAGTTACGAAAAATGTAAGAAATGTAACCTGCTGGCAACACTGGCTGGCAGATAAATTAATTGAAATGAATACTTACTTGCCAATTGCTTCGAATAAGAATTTGACAGGATCGGGATGGCCACGTCTTGTGAGTGGTAAATTCATACATTCACTTAGTGACCGCTTTAAGATTGCTTGAAGAAGACCATGTGGTGCCACTTCTATTACTAAAGCATTTGCTGGTATCAGTTTTGATGTCTCTTCAAACAGAACAGAGTTCTAGAAAACGAAATTGTGGAGTTAAAAGTAGTCTCAAAAGTGAATGTCTAAATCTGGACTATATATTACTTCTTCACAGTCGGGCACTCTTGTCAGAGTGGTCGTGGTTTATATAGATAGATGGAGGGTCTAAAACTTCAATGCTGTTCCTGGTAGGACTAAATATTACTAAACCTTAAAAACTCTTTAAAGTGATGACACAATTGTTTTTATTATAATTATATAAATATCAAGATGTAATACCAATATAAATATTGGTGATGTTTACCAGTAAATTGTTAGTATGGTATTCCGCTGAAGAGTATTTGGCTTTTGGTTCATCCCACTGATCTTGTGGCATAGACGTAGATACCCATTTAGCACTGCGGGGCTTCGGGTCTTTGATCACTTCACTCAAATATTTCAAGAGACCAGGACCTAAACATAGATTTTGAGTTACATGATTTTTCAAAAATATCACAAGGAATATTAATAATTCCGAGTATAAACAAAAATATATAGAACACAAAAAGTTAATGCAACTGTTACTTTTACTGTTAAGTTTGACTTCAAAATAATTATACTGCTAAAATGTGAACATATTTAGATTTACAAAATAGTTGATATTTTACCAGCGTCGGCAATGTATCTTGAATGAAATGCAATGTTTGAGCATGGCACTTCCTTAGCGAAAATTCCACGTGATGTTAGATCTGCCACAAACTGCTTCATAACGTCAGCCGGTCCTGAGATTGTAGAGGATTCTGAGCTGTTATGGCATGCCACTTCAATTTCTGGTGGGCACAGAGCTAGAACCTAAACAAGAAACATATTGTTTTACTTCATAAAAACAAATTAATAAGTACAATTAAAGTTATGGTAGTTAATGCATTACTATTAATCAAAATAAAAAATGTACTGCAGTAGCAAAGATGGTAGCCAATATATAGGTAATATTAGTATTAAATACAATTATCGAGGAAAATGAAAATGTTTTTGTTATCTTAGAATGCCCATTAAGTATGTGTTTTGCTGAATATCGAGCTAGTATTCAATAATAATAAAGTATATTTACAGCTTTGTATCCAAGTCCCACAGCGGCCATTGACCCACGAATGAGTTTTGTCTGAACTGATACCAGGCCTCGGCTATAAGCTGAGAGAATCATCTCTTCAGCAGTGAAACAGCCATCGGCATAAGCGCAACCAAGTTCACCTACACTGTGACCTGTGATATTCAAATTAAATTAAAATCAAGGTATACGGAAACATATCTTAAATTTATTAATGCAAAATTTTGTATGGATCTAGGTTACTCCATCATTCCATGATGGCACAACGGTAGTAGATAAAATTTGACTCACTGTGAGCCTGGAATAATATTCTTAGGGAGTGCAGGTAAAACGGTGGATAGGAGCAAAGTATTTAAATAGTAAAATATAAAAAATACTTTTTTCAACTGGTCTAAATTTAGGTTCATTACCAATTATATTGTCTGGTACAATTCCCATTTCTCTCAGTATGTCTGTTAGACCAATTTGAACTGCAGCAATACCAACAAAAGAGTGGAGGATGTTGTCATAGATCGATTTATCCGGATCAGTCAGTATCTTGACGATATCAATGCCTTTTGGTTCTAATGCTCTATGACACCTGTAATAATTTTTAAACGGTTTTATTTAGCTTCATATGAGTTATTAATAATGTCATCGATGATAGTGGTTCAGAAGAAATCATAAAATATGTGCTCACTTTTCTATTGCAGCAGCGAAGATAGGTATGCGCATCAGATCAGCTCCCATACCAGCCCATTGTGATCCCATTCCACTGTATACGAACCACAGTGGCCGAGTGGTTCCAGAGCAGAACTCAACATTTTGTGTTACACATACAGTCTCTTTTTGTTCGTTGCTTTCTGCAATAAAAAAAAATATATTTCAAAATAATTAGTAGTCATACTCAAACTTGAAAAGTTCATGCAATTATAATTATTTTTGAAAATATTTCGTGTCCTCTCGATATCACAATATTGTTTAATTATTATTTATTTAACGTACCAATAATAGTGTAGCCTCTGCACATATGTCCAGGTATATCACTTTCGTGTATGCTGTGTAAGAGACCAATTTGTTCCGGGTCTATTGGCTGATTCTTGAGAGTCTCCAAAATTTTTTTCACACAATTTTCTTGTCTTCCAGATGCAAGTACTAGATAGGGGAGACTGCTATTGTAGCGATCAAGCTCCTTAAAAAAAGCACTTTAAAATAATATTGTGTTTCAAAACCAGGAAATTACGAATATATAATGCGCATATAAATAATGCTGTAACTCGAATGTTGACAACTTCCTAAATGCGATGAGATTTAAGAGATTTTATGAATTGCTGAAGGCCATAAGGCAATAAAAAACTTAAAATATTCCAAATGACTATACCTTTTGCTTATAATGTCCCTTCAAAAGAACGTGGATATTGGCTCCACTGTAGGAGAAACTGTTCAACGCAGTAAAACCTCTATTGAAAGGAGAATGTTCTGTCAACACCTGAACCCTTCCGTCTTTTACTGAACTGATTTGATCCTGAGGCTCGTTGTAGTGCAGGTTAGCTGGGAGCTTACCCTCGTGGTATGCTAGACAGACCTGGTGAAAATATTTATTTTTATATTAGTTTTAGGTTTAGAAACATTGAAAATAACCTTGTTACTTGTTTTGATGTTTAGTCATAAGTTTATTTATGAGGACTTATAGTAAATATCTTAGTTTAATACTATCTTTCAAAAAATCTAAAACCAAACAAATTTGTTACAACAGGTCAAAATATTTTTAATTTCGATAAAGCATTTACAGTATTTTCCTAGAAATTATTTAATTTTTAATGTTTAATAAGCGATGGCAATATTCGAAATGATTTCGAGATTAATGATTATATTTTTTTTCAATAAAATAGATTTTAATGTTTTATAATAATCTAAATTAATACAACAGTCATGTTTAAAAAAAAAGTCTACAAATAATATTTTGCTATAAACAACATAATTCAAAGTTTAAATACCTTTTAGAATTATCTTATCATTAAAATGATCACGAAAGTGTATTCTTTATATGAAAATTTTACTAACTTAGCAGAGGTCACCCGCGATGTCTTTTGTGTTTCAAAAATTCTCTCCTAAAGGGGTTTAGGAGAGATTTCCGTTTGTTAGTTGATGCCTATAGTAGAGATATTCAAAATTTGATGTCTGTAGAACCAGCCCGAGTGGCTCAGGTTGTGCATTGACATGCTAGTCATAGAGATCAATATAGATATAATAAATAGATAAATAAATTTATTTAGGTACCTTAGTAAGTGCGCTTACTCCTGAGGCAGGTTCACTGTGGCCCATATTTGACTTAACACTTCCAACCTTAATGGTCGATTCCTTTGTAAAGACATTCCCAATTGCTTCAAGTTCTTTGCCGTCTGCTTCAGCAATTCCTGTACGAAGAAAAAGTACTTAGTATTGATAAGCTTTTTCAACTACGTGACATATAATAGCTCAATTTGTAGATTTTTAATGTTAGTTTTATTTTGCATTCTTTAGATGTATAATAGATTAAATCGAATCATTAAATTTACCTGAACCATTTGCTTCAATATATTCTACGTCGCTTGGAGAAATGTTTATTTCTGAGTAAAATGTTTCCAAAAAGTCCTCAATGTCTTTTGTCTCAAGAATGGGTAAAAACTGATCGGTAATTTTAGTGCTGTAGCATCCTTTTGCGTGATAAACTTCAGAGTAAATTCTGTAATAAAATTAGTAAATAAAATTATAATAATAAACTTATTTAAGTATTTACAAATATTTAATTATAAATAAACTATGAGCAATACTGATTCAAAGATTACTAAAAATGGTAAACTACCTATTATGTACCTAAAGTAATTAGCAACAACAAAAAAATATTTATAAAATAAATAATAATTTATGCGAAATAATATGTTTATTTATTTTCACTACAAACTTTCCAGTCGAAATTTGAATTCCAAATGAAAGCATAGGACTTGCAAATTTGCTTAACCCCTGCATCACTATACATTCATATGTCAGACAACTGTCATGTTATGCAACAATTTGTTCACAGCATACGACGGGTAAATAAAATGAAGTAAAAAACATGCAAGCGTGTATTAATGGATAGAGTGTTTTGGATATTCTACTTTATGCGAATGAATGTTTTATGTAATATTGAATACAAATTAGCATTTGTGGTATCAGGAGAAAAAAATCTGACAAAAATAGTTTGTCCTACAACAGGTAATAGTTGAATGGTTTTATACAAATTGGATTTTTCACATTTGCCTTGAAGTTGAAGTAAATCATAATGAGAAAACCATAGGTACAAACTTAATATCAAAACCGAAACAGCCTAGCAATTTGAAAGTCCGTTTTTTTTTTCATAGCATTTCCACTTTTGACTACAATAGTGGTAAAAAAATTAAAAGAAAAAGTTTTAAAAATATGTTTATGGTAAAACATCCTAAAACCAAAATACCTTTTAGCATCTTTAGCTTTTTGCAAAAACAGTACGCTAATGGCATCCGACCTCACGTAGCCATCTCCATTCTTACCAAAACACTTGGTTTTTCCATCCATGCATAAAAATCCGGCTCTGAAATAAAAAAGACGGGATTAATTGTCGTCTAAATAAATAATTAAGTATTTGCAATCATAATACAATTAAAGCAAAGTAATAAACGCACTGAACAATTATCATAAATTCTTGGGCTAATCATTAAACCAAACAGAAACAGACCTTTTACAATTCAATGATATATTAGGATGCATGCAAAGGTTGCATCCACCGACAATCGCAGCGTCACATTGTCCAGTACTGATGCTCCTGTAAGCGTGCTCCAAGCAAGCTGTAGAACTAGCACAGGCCAGATCGAGGGCATACGATGGGCCTTTTCCGTCAATCCAGTAAGAGATGCGGTTGGCATACATGGCTTTGTTACAACTAAAAGAGAAATCACTATAATTATTTGGATGAAACGTCTACAGGGGAACAAATCGTGCAAAATTGTTCAAACCACTACCTACTGTTTTGAACAATTTGGCCATAGATCAATTGAATCACTCTACTTTACAGCTCCATCATCAAACCAGCTTATTGAGCCGAAGACTGACCAGCTGAATAGACCGAAAGAAAAACGACGACATGACAGAAAACAACGGACGATTTGAACAGGACAAAAAACTGACGTGAGTAAGACTTGCATTAAATTATAAATTATTAATTAAATTAATAACCCTTTAACACTTGCTGAGAAAAATCCAGACTTATTTCACCGCAACAAAAGCGTATTATTGTATGTCATCAGAATAACATATGTACTAATACCAAATATCAGATCAATCAGTAAGTGAATCAAAATTGTAATAGGTACTACCACACGGCAAGTTAAATAAATGCCTGTAAAAAGTGCATTTAAAATTGAAACCATTTCCCGTTCTATAAACACGTATCTCGAACAAACCAATAAATATTCAAGTTGCACGATGACTTCAATATTTAAAACTCTTTTATAGAAACACTATTGCCACATCATGAATAATAATCAAAATGTGTTTGGTTAAACAGAAAATCTTTATACGTTTTTAAAACTCATTATGTAGGTAGTATCTACACTAATAATAATAAATTGTAATGAGGTAATTTGTAAGTTCGGATGTAGGAGGATAACCTCTATTTATTAGGAAGTTATAGGTATTATCCCCAATAAACGATTCGACAAGTATAAAAGAGTAAAGAAAATATTTTTTTAAAGTTAAAAACAAACAAGTAGGTACCTAGTTCTTCCTCTGAATTTTCTAAAACATTAACTATAGTTCTGATATGATTCTCTCTATCCTCCGTAGAACATATACTACCATAATCAATATTGCTTTGTTACAGAAAACTTTTCTGCGCGTATCTTAGTCACTATCCTGAACTCAGGCTGTCACTTTATTAAAAAATATTATCAGAAATCAGTTAAAATTTCTCTTTCGATGATTCACTAAACAATATCGGGTATAGTAAAGTAAAGGAAGAAAGAATAAAAAAATATGTTAATAAAGAAAAATGTGTAATAAAGGTCAGAGAAAATTTTCTTTTACTTTTTTAAAGCATTCCTTTTGGCCATAATCTTCTTGTTAAAAATGTGAGCACCAAAAGAGATTTTTTATGATATCTCCACATAGGTAGGTAATAGTAGGTACATAACAGTGCCAACCCTACCGGGATTGGTGTATTCTTAACCTTTGAGTGGCCATCGTTATATTGATATATACCGTCATTTGTTCACAGGCATCCTGAAACGACGACTTAGCGGAGTTACTTTTTATTTTTGATGTTAAACAATAAATCTCTGATATAAGAGTCGAATGTTCGAGTTATCCATTTACGATAGTGTCGTTTTACGATACGCTATTTATTTGTAGTATTGCCTTTTTTGTCAATTAATCTTTGCGTTTGATGTCAAACGAGACTTTTGGCTAATTGAAGGTGTTATAAACTGAATTGTTGATTTATAAACAATCCGTAGAAAAAAAGACAGAAATAGCACCACAGAGACCACCATCAAAAATTTATTTTTATAGTCGAATAAAATAAACATAACATTAATTACCAAAACAATTGTTTAATTCAAATGAAATAGTTTTTACCTTTTTTCTATTCTATTCTCACTTCGTGTCTATTCAAATTAATGCAAGACCTTTACTCTAAGTTCCGTATAAAATGTTAACGACATTGTTTTAACAATAGAGAATAAAATTATGCCTAAGGTTTATGGTCTATGGTTGAAATTGGCAGAGTTGTAGATTTTAGGAATTTGATAACATTTTGAAATGGGGTATCCAATTCATCCAAATTATTTTGGACTACTAGACACTTATACTTTATGACCACTCAATCTGAATCAAATTGAATAACTTTTGTTTTTTTTTCTATTTAGGTACCATATAGGACTAGTTATGCCTTGCTGTTTGCATTTGAATTTTGATTACACATGTGTAAAGATACAACACCTTTTAAAATTGGAATGGTAGTTTCAGTATGTACAAACATGCAAATTCTCCAGCTTTATAATGTTATAGATATAAAAAATCTAGATTAGCACATTGTATTCATACAGCATCATTTAAGTACATCGCATTGTACAAACAATATACTTTCATCTCAACTACTCTCAATTTTAGTTCTCAAACTACTAGAAAATTATTCGCATGATTTACGTATTCTAGAAACACTCGTTAGTATGACACCCGAAAATTAGATATATAGAAATTCTTATCATTGGTTTATAGATGGATGGATGGATAGACATCAAACACGTCTGATATCTATTCGTAGGTACGACACTTCGTATGAAAAAGTATTATTATTTTCTAGTATATTCTTTAGTTTAGTTTTTATATTATTATGTTTGGATGGGTGAATTTTTCTTTCTTTAACTTTCTGAGAGATTTAATGTGATCCTGGACTAAAAAATAATTCTCATCAGAAAAATTGAAACACTTCCGTTTTTATGGACATATACCTATTCCTAAATATACACATTTTTCTGATAATCCTTGACAAAATATAAACTTGCAAGGTGTTACTTATTACTCCAAATTTGTAATTTAAGTAATTTAGAATCATCCACGCAAATAAAAACATAAAATTTATTGCCAATGTGCCTTCTGTACTGGAACCAGTCGGTATTATGCGTGGCGATGGCAAGAGACCGGATGGTATGTCTTTGATCCCATGGAGTGTCGGTAAGTCGTTGGTGTGGGATGCCACATATGTTGATACACTTGCGCCATCTCACTTGCCAGCGACATGTAGTGTTGCAGGAGCGGCTGCGGCTGGTCGGAAAATTCTAATTCCAAAAAATACGCTTCTATTGGCCCAAATTATTTATTTTTGCCTTTTGCGGTCGAGACCATGGGTCCTTGGGGGTCCGAGGCTCGCCGATTTTCTCGAACATTATCTTCAAAATTAATTGAGGTCACAGGGGACCGGCGGGCGGGGAGCTTTTTCCGCCAACGCGTTAGCTTGGCCATACAAAGAGGGAACGCTGCCAGCCTTCTGGGAACCTTGCCGTTGATTAGCAGCAGCGGTCGCCTCGAGGAAATGTTTTATATATAGTTTGTATATTTGTTGTAAATATTGTATATTATAGAATAAAGTTTTTATTTCCAAATTTATTGTAAGCATTAAATCCTACAATACTTTAAACCCTAGAGGTTACTAGTCATTATAAAATATTTTTGTATATCACACCCCTTTTATTGGGACATAAAATATCAAATATCGCACGGTTTGACAATACCAACCCCAAAATTACACACGTTGAGTGTTCACGTTCATTTCACAGTGAAAATCTAATTATAAGTTAGACGGCACGTTAAATTGACTCCCAGTGTACCAATGTAATAGCTTTTACGTATTTTACAGCATTGGTGGGTAAATCATCTGAGTGTGTCTTAGATGTGTGAAAAATTATTACGCGAATTGTCTGAATATTGGGTAGATACGATCCAGTATTTTTTTTTGTAGAATGTAGGAATGAGCAATTGCAATAGTGGCATTTTTAAGATTGTGGTTGAAAATGTGAGGAGGAAAATAATCTAGTGCTATTATAAAACCTTGTCAAGTGCGAGCTGATATTGTAAGGAGAGGGATCCGTAATATTCCGTTTTGCGAAGGAAATTTAAGACTTGATTACGCGGACGCTTAGATTATGTAATTAGTTCGCTTTGGAAACCTCAATTTTTTTTTAAATTTTAATGGAGCATCTTCGAGTAAATAAAGGTTTTCAGCCAGCTTTATGAATGTCCATTGTTTTTTGAACAGTATACATTATGAAACTATCTAAGCACCTCCGCGGTCCACATTTTTGTGCGCGCCGTATAAACTTTTAACCTGAGCTTATTACCATTTTAATAACCTAAATTGCGAAGTGGTACGGCCCTTTTTCATAATTATATTCTTATTAGTTGAGTCAAGTGCTAGCAACACCTGCGTCGGACGGCTTAGCGGGAGATCGTATTTTGTTGCTCTAGAGCAAAATGCTTATTTTTTGGTGACATAAGTACCTACCTTAAATTATATTTTTTTACTAAATATATTATTAGTTTGTAAACCATAATAAATTATAAATACTAGATTAGTACACGCATATCCTTTGTGAAAATTACCCCTAGGTAATTTTTGAAACCGACCTAATATCGTTTCTAAAAACTGTAAGGCTATTTTCTAATTAAATACAACAAACTTTCCTCTAATAGAAAAACTAAATAATCTTAATAAATAAAAAAAACCTCACTGAACTACTAACTGATCAATCTACGCATAGCTCAAATCACAACAAACGGATCGGGCAAAAATCTTTGATAAAATAAAAAAATACCAAGTACGTACATTATCCAATATTTTTTGAGAACCTAACTGACGAACTAAAAAGAATTCATTATTTTTTACCCAGTCTTCATCCCTATTAGTAACAATTTAAAGAATAGCTACAAATATTAAACACGTTACATTTGTATTACACATAATGAAATGTAAGCATTGCAAAATATTTTCATACGTTTAATATAAACATTAAAGATCATAAGTGAGATATAAATTTTGACCCTAAATGAATTTAGTCTAACCAAATGTAATTAAGGGGTCATCAAAACATGCTTCAGGCAAGTTTATAACCAGATGAACATTCATAAATCTAATCTAGACAGAAATTTATCATACAGTTATAGGATTTACGCCTAGACACTTTAATTGGGGGATAAAATATACTCGTAGATGTAGTATTACTAAAATGTACGTAAGTATCAAAAATAGTAAAACATACTTTTTTGATACTTTTAGTTTATGTTGTAATTATTTTTATTATTTATACTTAATAACATGTGAAGAGAAAGCTTTTCAAGTATATTGTGCCCATGGAAAAAGTGTGATCTTTGGAATAGTTAAAGTTTCGAGAATTATTGCAGAAAACTAATATTAAAATAACATTGATTTGAAGGATTCGGACCGGGACCACTAGGCGTCCACTAGTCTAGTATTAAAAGTAAGTTTTTGATAGGTTTATAAATGGTTAAAATATGTTTTATTAGTCAAACGTTTAGTTAGGTGCCAATCCATTTTGCTTTTATCAAAAAACTCAAGTTCAAAATCTGGCGCCAAGCAACATTCCGGTGTGTTCCGACAGCTGCACTTGAGAGCCAGTTCCCTTCTAGGCTAGGTGCTTACCATCATCGGCCACATCATCACGGACCACCGTGAGATTTTGGTCAAACACAGGCCTATTACGTACAGAGTAAAAATATATATGTCTTGGAGCGTAGGTATTATAGACGTTTGTGATGTTCTTCGTAATGAGAAAATAATATATCTTACTAAGCAAAAGAACAGACACAAAAGACAACGCTCTAACAAAGATTTTCTAATTAAGTTATTCCAAATGTACAAAGGAGAATAAAGGCGGTAACACACGTTCAAGGTTATAGGTTGACATCTGGGATCCACAATTTATAGTAAGATGTGGGTCCATAGATTTATAGTCACACCTGCGGCGGCCTTTATCAGTATCTACATACTATTGTGCAAGTTTTATTCGATTATTTTATTTTATTGTGCATAAAAATAGTGTAAATAATTTTATAGATTTCTTCGGCTTAAATATTACAAAATTTATGTTTGCAATCCTATTAAATATCCTACTTATATTATTAATACGAAAGTCTGTAAGTGTGTATGTTTTTGTTACTTGCTCAAACGGCTGGATCATTTTTGATGAAATTTTGTATGGACGTAACACATAGGATACTTTTTATCCCTCGGAAACATATAAGATCCCTTGGGAATGCGGGTGAAACCGCGGGGTGGAAGCTAGTATTAAATAAAAAACTGTCAATAAAACTAATGAAAACATTTTTCAATCTAAAAAAACTTCACCAAAAAAGAAATTCTAATTCTATTGTTTTTAATAAAGATCCACATTGTAATTTTTGTCTGAATTGTAATACTTACCCCTAAATAGGATTTTGAAGTTATAACTAACTTTGAATATCTTTTAATACAAGCCTCAAGCTGTTCCAAAGAATTAAGTTAACTCGTAACAAAACTCTCTAAGTCACAGCTTGTTAAGCTATAAATATACAATGTTTAGTTTAGTTTTTCAACTACTAAAAGTTTCATCGGTTTGCGGGCTAACATTGTTAACTGGCACTAAACGGTTGGAAATTGTGTTTAGAAAATAATTTACAGCGAATCGTATTATACTACCCATCGAATTACACGATGTTTTGATACTTTATTCGATTTAAGTTACTAACTGAGGGAGCTTTTGTGAAATTTGACTATTTGTTGTGACTATTAAGATTAGTTTTGGCTAGCATTAGGTTCATATAACAATAATAATGTATGTTTTCTGTATGAATCCAGTTTCTATTTAATTCAAGCAATATAATAAATTTGCTAGATATGTCAACTAAGTATAACACGCTTTTTATTTTAGGAGCTGTTTACAACTGTATAAGTACCCGTACATATTGTGTTCCTATAATTTTTTTATATAGTAAAATGTATCTTAGCTGTTAATTATATTTGTATGAAACTTATCAATCATAATTCTATAACAATCAATTCGTGTAATAGAACTCCAACGAAATAGTTTTATCACTCCTGGGAGTCGCCTCTCATCATCATCACATATATTTCAAAAATCAAAATAATGATGTTTGATAATTTTACTCACCCTGTTATCCCAAAGCCATTGCGTTGAATATTTTCATAGAGGACAATCTTTTCAGATTCGGAAAAGGTAGAGCCAATGAAGACCCCAACCTTCCTTCCACGAAGTTGTAGAGGGTTAATACCTGACAAAAAAAATAAGAGGTAAAAAATTATAGACAAATATCTTTTGGGGCAGGCCTTTTGTTAAAAAAAAAAAGGGAGCCGTTTGCAGTAAAATACAAATTAACTTCTATTTTACGCCCTTAGGAGTTGAATTTTCGTAGATCCTTTTTAGCAGATCATTATGACAGCCGTAAGACGTCCACTGCTGGACAAAAGCCTCCTCCAAGGATCTCCACGATGCCCGGTCTTGCGCTACCCATATCCAGCGGTTTCCCGCGACCTTCACAAGATCATCGGTCGTTGGTTCTACGAGCGATGTGCCCCGCCCACTGCCACTAAAATTTGGCAATTCTTCGGGATATGTCGGTTACTTTGGTTCGCCTGCGGATCTCATCATTTCTGATTCGATCTCGCAGGTAGACTCCGAGCATAGCCCTCTCCATTGCTCTTTGGGTGACCTTGAGCCTTCTTATGAGGCCCATCGTAAGCGATCACGTCTCTGCTCTGTAAGTCATCACTGGCACTGGCAACACACACCTAGCGGATGCTTATGATATAATGGCTATCTGTATGCCAAATTTCAGCCCAGTCCATCCATTGGTTTGAGTTGTGCGTTGAGAAATCTGTCAGTCACGTTTTTCTTTTATATATTTAGAATTGCTTACATAAATATTACAAGTTTTATTTCATATTGTCAACTCAAAATGTACCTCTAAAAATAAACTTACCAGAATCATAAATAGCACTGTAAGCATGCTCCAAAAGCTTCCTGCTCATCGGCTCCATAGTACAAGCTTGCTTGAAATGTACTCTGAAAAACTGAGCATCAAACTTGCCCATTCCAGTGACTTTGCCCAGATACTTCGGAACCTCTGGGTGGTTAAAGACCCATCGCAGATTATCGGTGTTTATCATATCCACCTGAAAAATATTTAGTTTACAGAATGAGAAACGACTTGGAAAAAGAAATCAGTTCAAATCGCTGGACAAGACATAATATAATATTTCACCATATCAAGAATTTTACCATTAAGCTTTACCTTCGTTTCAAGTTTCTTAGAGGTTTATATCGATCTGAAGTTTAATATGTACCAGAATTTAAGTAAGCTCCTAAGCCAAATCCCTCTTATTACGTGAGACGATTTTGAAGTAAGTTTAGTTGAATTTTAAATTTATCCGTCACTTTCTAAAGTCATATAATAGAAAAAACCTAGGCTATTTAAAACCAGCATACATGACTATGAATCACAGACTTCAAAACGTTTTACCTTGTTGTAGATATTCTCCTTAAACTGCTGTACACTCTCAGAACTTGGAAATATTCCTGACATCCCACTGATCACCACTTCTTCACCAGTCAAGGGTCTGGGAATAGATTTCTTTGATGCTCCTTGCTCGACCATGGTTTCTTGAGGAGAAGGTGCCATGATGATGAGGAAAGATTTGGTATCACCGTGAAAGTAGGTAGTGATACTAGAGTACACTAGGACTGACCTACGAATACTTGAACAACTTACTATTTATATTAAAACGAGGATATGTTAATAAACTGGCAGGTAAATGCCTATTTAATTTTTTAAACAACATTTAATTGTGTAGGTTCTGTATAAAATAATTTTAACATATATATTTAAATGGACTTGTTTCATAGTTGCTTAAGCTTCGAATTAAATTAGTATTTTTTTGTATATAAAGAAATTATAATAATTCACAGAAATTATATAATTTTTATTTCTAATGATAATACAATTTACATAAATTTTATAAAGCGTAAATTAGATAATTCTTCAGTGAATACATAGAGAGTGCTTTTATCATAAAATACTAACTCCGCCCCGCGGTTTTACCCACGTCCAATATTTAGTCTAGGATAAGATCGATCTATGTGCCAAGTTTCATCCAAATACATTTAGTAGTTTTTACGTGAAAGAGTAACAAACATCCATACATTTTCACAATTTCGTTCGTTTTTTTTTACAGAATATTACAACACTCTGTTCATTATAATGTTTGAGTAATTTTTGTGTTTATTTTTTCGTTGAACCAAAGAATGTTGAACCCTAAAAGTGTGTATGTAGATCAATAAATAACGGTTTATGGAGGCATTGTTTTTATTTAATTAAGTTTAGACTATTCAACATCTAGAGGTCAATATACTTTTGCTTTCTTTGTTTCAGGGCTATAATGATCTGATTTACTAAAAAAACCGTTAATTAACTTTTTATTTGATACATTATTTGTATAAAAGCCCACAGTTGATTCTAGTAGAAAAATATAATGTTATTAGTGTTACCAGATGGTGCCTGTTATTTATGTTTTGTATAGCATCTCAAATATGCACATAAAATAAATAAGAGTTTGTTGACACTAAAAAAACTACTTCAAGACTCCGGCAAAGAAGTCAGTTGAAATAGAAGGATTAAGTAGGTATAAAAAGTTACATATTTGGCTTCAGATAACAATGTCGCAGGATATCATTAATATTATCAATCCTTTTTTACAGAGAGTAAACTTATAAATATACGTGGAATGCATAACAGATCCTACGTATTCCTGCCATTTGGAGGCAGACAAGTTCCAAATGCCGCAACGATTTGTCCCGAGTGGTGTTTTACTGTAATTTTATGGGTCCGCCTAAACGTGATGTTGGGGATGCTCTTTATTAACTTGGCTTTTATGGCTTCCGTATCCTAACATTTCGATTTAGAAGTTTAAAATGATAAAAGCTTCTTTTGAATTATTAAAATGCTCTTAAAAGAATTTATTATATACGAGTAAGTAGGTACCTTCATATTCTAAACCATTTCGTTTAGGATTGAGGATGCGTCTGTTGAATTAGAAAATTATGAAGAGTTAGTCTAATCTTTTTCTAATATTATGTCAATTCGGACACAAAAAACACATCCCCCAATTTTCAAGTTTGTAGCCCCAGTTATTATTATGTGTATATAGATTTATTTATTCAGATAGTGAATGAGTGTTTTAAATGTGTCACATTTCACAAATGGTCTCACATGATAATAATTATTATTATTGAGCTGGTTGATAAAAACACACAATGTTAAAAAAATAAATATGAACGAATGTAACGCCACAATCATTCATCAAAATCGGTTCAGCCATACTCACATACCTACAAGTGAAACACATAACCCTCTTTTTTGGTTACCGTAGTCAGGTAATGAGCACCTACTAAGTTTTCGCGAGTATTAAAATCGCTATCGCTATATTTCTCACTGTAGGTATAACGCTAAAATATAATATTCTGTTGTTTACGAACTTAACTAATATTAGTCAAGACACCTCTGTTTCATGTTAACCTTAAAGATACTTCAGTTTAGTCCATGTCGTCGTAATATACTGGTCGTGACCAATAAAGATCACGCTTAAATTCACGTTGAAATAAGTGATCGGACTAATCTAACTGGACTAAAATATCTTGCATCCCTTTCTTATTAGAAAGAGGTCTAGTGAGATTAAATTTGTTTAGTTTGAGAATCGGGGCCAGTATTTGATATACCCAACCAAAATCATCTTGTAGTAGTTTCTATCTCTCTTCTTCACAGTTACACAGGTTGAGTAGATTTCCTGTTTTAAAACAACTGTAGGTAATAACTTTGCTAGTTAAAACCAAATCCCAACTGACGAGACACTCCGGTAAATAAAGTTAACTATTCTAATTACAAAGGGGCCATAAGTTTATGATACTTCTGTAACAATGGTCATTCTATATTTCAACTCGAACAATAAATTCAGGAGACATTAACTGCAGGCACTTAATTAGTTAGATCCGGAAACTACAAGTGGGTACGTGGGTGACATAGAGTAGATAAATAATTTAATAAAGATAGGCAAAGATTGTCTTAAAGTCGTGAAGCGAAATTGATTAATTTACATTCAAGTATCTTATGTTTTCCCGGGATAAAAGATAAAAGTAGTCTATATGTTATTTCACACATAGATAGATCATACATACCCGTATGATCTATCTATGTGCCAAGTTTCATTGAAATCCGTTCGGTAGTTTTTACCTGAAAGAGTAACAAACATTCATCCATACATTCATACTCACAAACTTTCATATTTATAATATTACTTTGATTATATTTTGTTTTTAATGAGGAATAACAACAAAAAAAATCTAATTAGTCCGTCAGTTAGGTTATCAAAAAATATTGGATACGTATTTTTTATTTTGATCCGAAAACAAAAAATAACGAAGATACAGTGCGTTAAAATTTTCCGGTCTGCAAAAAGTGTACTAAAAAGTAGTTGTACAATGACGTCACAAGTCCCAATCCTGCACTTTGATGGGACTTATCTTTGTAATTTCTTATTGATTTGATAAAATAAAAAATACGTATCCAATATTTTTTGATAATCTAACTGACGGACTAATTAGATTTTTTTGTTGTTATTCCTCATTCCCCGAGCTGTGATTTTGTATATTTATACAGTAAGGTATACCTCTAAGAAGTCATGTAATGCTACGTGAATCTGATGTTGTTGTCATTTAAGTAATCATTGTAACTACTTTAAAATTAGATTAGTCATTTGAATTTGTTTAACCTATTGTTAATATTTAGATGTATGGTAATGTAAGCCATATGTAAGCATATTAAATTATAACTTAAAATCATTGTTTGTTACTTTGTTGTCTAAGAACAGACATTATGTAGAAGTAGGACGGCCGAGTGTAGGCTGTATAAAATGAAACATGAGCAAGTGAATGAAAAAAAAATAGTGAAAGATTATAAGATAATTATATTCCATTATTATGAAATAACACCGTTACCTACAATGAGTTTGAGCTTTCGGTGAAGGAAAACATCGTGATGAAACCATAGCACGGTGGCAGGGTACTATGTGGTACCCGTCTGGCTGACTACCACCCTCAAGTTGAAAATTTGTCGCCAAGCACCTACCGGTGTGTTCCGGCAATTGCACTTGAGAGCCAGTTTGCCTTCTCGGTATTGTAACAGGTCAGCAACACATTGGCAATATCTCTGGTATTGCAAATGGCGATAGGCGACGGTAACCACTTACCATAAGGTGGGCCGTATTCTTGCTTGCTACTTCAGTAGTATAAAAAAAAACCAACTAGCTGCATAAAGACTGCAGATCAAATCAAATAAAAATCCCATAAATACAATATGTATCCTCTACGAGTTTCAATACATTTAGGTAGAATTCAAAACGTTTATTGGACTATTACAGCATAACGATCATTCTCCAAATCCCTAGGGGCTATCAGAGAGCTATAATTTTGCAGTAAGCAGGCGACTACAGACTGAGATTACATATGATATTGTTATGTTAATTTATTATTTATTATAATTGCACAATAATTTGCATTATAACATGTTATGTAGTTTGTGTTAGTAGTTACCTTGGAGAGATTGAGCTAAAAAGGATACAATAATGTAGGAATAAAATCTGTCTGCTTTGAAAGAAAGAAAGAAAAACACACGTAGGTGTAATTCATGAATAAAAAAAAAGACTTGTTATGTTTTCTGGTGCCGCATGTTTTTGTTGCCTTCTTTAGAACCTTCACTAATATATGAATAACTTCGACGTTTCAATTAAGTCCACTCGTGACCACGATCAATGCAACTTGATCGAAACGTCTAAATATTTAATAGTCCTATATACTATATGTG
Organism: Tethea ocularis; assembly: GCA_963555595.1. Classification (NCBI taxonomy): domain Eukaryota; kingdom Metazoa; phylum Arthropoda; class Insecta; order Lepidoptera; family Drepanidae; genus Tethea; species Tethea ocularis. The sequence goes on along the minus strand of OY741972.1, from coordinate 1,850,457 downwards.
AATATTACTATAAATATTATTTGTGTTCGTTAAAAAAGTATTATTTATAAACAAAATACATAGGTCCCTCCTTTTAAAGTAGATTTAAAATACATATATTGTGTAGAAACGCAAATTGTCTAATAGGGTAGTTGACACTGTCAAAAATAAATGACCAAACACTAACCAATGCATAAAACATCTAAAAACACGTGGAAACTTCAAATATGTTGTACATTTAATGCTTTTAATGATTTTTAATTACCAGTGGAACCACTAAGAGTATATGATTTGATGCTATGAAACTATGACGTCATAGTGTAATATTTCATACAAAATTCCATATAAACGATCGTTTTGACATTTATTAAAAAGTCATGTCAGTCAACTACCCTATTGCCACAATCATGTGTCATTTATAAGAAATATTTAAATATTGTTATAAATAAAAAATTAAACTCATATTCAATTCACACATACCCATAAATTAAAAGTGAGATACTTGTTGTTTTGGGCAGTATTAAAACCTTTGAAAACACGAGACAAACCGCGGGGCGAAAACAGATAGGTAGTTAATAAACAAACCAACGTACAAACTCGAGAATAGCTACTGATACTTTATATTCCAATCTAACGCCCAGTTATTATATTTTCAGTATTCATCACACCAGGCGCAGGATTCATCTATGGCTGTTAATAATACTGGGGGCCAATTTCACTTATTACTTTTGATTAGACTACAATTGGATCGCAGCTGAATGACGACTTTTGCACGTTTTCGTATTCCTCTAATAAATCTGACAACGATGAACGAACGATGTTTCGGTTACCAAGAGCAACAACGATTACAATCTAATCATAATAATCGTGGTTCGGTTTCGTTTATTTAGTGGTATACCGTTTTTTAGTAAGATTAGAATTGGATTGGAAACGAACTTTAATTGAATCGAAATTGGATGTCAACCGTTGTAATTTAGCAGAATTGGCCCCCTGATCTCGCTAGTCGAAGAAAATTTGAGGACTTAAATCTACCACTTACCCAAAATTCGGAGACACCAATAAAACTTACACATGTATTAATGTATGTATATGTACCTATATTGTGTAATAGGTAGTATTTTGGGATATATCCGTTAATAATTTTAAATTAAATATGTTTTTAAGCGGGAAAATTACTTCAGAGTAAGTCATGAAAAAAAACAAAAAAGCATCCGAAGATTTCATAAAAAATATAAGATATTCGAATTTATTTTCAAATTTAAAAATAATGTTGAAGATATTGGGCCATCTATTTCTTTCTTTGTGGCATCACATTTATTGTTAGTGTATTTTGCCAGTGTCAAGTTATACAATGTATTCTACTATATTTTTCATTTATTTATCGTCAGTAAAGTTTAAGTCTGTTTCTAAATAGGGTAGTTGACACTGTCAAAAATAAATTACCAAACACTAACCAATGCATAAAACATCTAAAAACACGTAGAAATATCAAATATGTTGTACATTTAATGCTTTTTATTATTTTTAATTACCAGTGGAACCACTAAGAGTAGATGATTTGATGCTGTGAAACTATGACGTCATAATGTAATATTTCATACAAAATTCCTTATAAACTATCGTTTTGACATTTTTTTAAAAGTAGCTGATTTGGTATGTCAGTCAACTACCCTATTATTTAGTCAATCACGCAGTCACTCAGTTATAGGGTTTTTAGTATAATGGTGGCCAGCGGTGTACCTACATGTACTCGTACCTAAAAAGGTTTCATTCCCTTCAGTGAAAAGGCAAGAAATAATATTAATTCTTACAATTTAATAGGCCACCTGCTTTCAAATGATTAAATTTTGATGAAAATATCCAAGACAATTTAATAACTACATTTCATAATATTATTCGTAATAAAAGCTCCACGAAAAAAATTTCATCATGAAACTAGGTTTGTTATTTTCAAGAGTTTTTGGGTACCGTAGCGATGTTAGAAAAATCCTTACTTATCTTGTGGGTATTAAGGCTAGTAGATAGGTACATTTTATGTTACTGCTTACCTAGTAAATGAATTAACAATCTAAAAAAAAACGTTTATAAGGCTATGGCACCGATTTTAAGGCTTTACAATAAAAAAAAAATTATCTGCATATTAATAATGTGTAGTATATTCTTTATTCTTTGATAATGTTATTTGTGATGTTTTATTATTTTTTATTTAATTAATTTTTTAATCAATTAATTATGTTTCCTAGATCTACCTACACCCCAAAGTTTCACTCAAGATCCCCTATTTTACCCCCTTAGTCCCCTGTCCAGTAAGTGGTTTGACCTGTGCGTTGATAGATCAGTCACGGTTTCCTTTTATATATTTAGAATATATAGAAGAAATATACCAATATTTTTATGTATCTTGAAACCATTTCAGTATTTTTTATGATTATTATATATGTTAACGGAAAAGTATCTAATCCGTCATTGTATACATTTCCTAGGAAATCCATACATTTCCTAAATGTCTATCGGAGTACTACATTCGGTATATTTGTAAGGATAGCGGTATTTGGGGGGTTGTAAGTGAAAGGTACTTTTGTGCGAATACTTGCTATTCTATGCAAAATAAAAAAAATAACCCCAACCTATTTTTTTCAATAGTTTCTATATATTTCCAAGTATCATTATTGTTATAACTTCCTAGGGGAAATACACAGGAATTGTATACAATTCCTATATTTCATACATTTCCGGTAACATATATACGGAACCAATCAAGATTTCACGTAACTATTTTATGCATGTTCTAGTTTTTCGTGCAAATTAAAACAGCTCAGTCACATGCATTTGCCATTGAGTACAGTATAATGACTCAACGGAAAGCAATAATTGCTGCCTTCATTATCTCGAAGCTGGTGTCTTGAATGTATAAATTAAGCCTTAAAGTTTGAGATATACTAAGTTTTTGAAATCACGAAATTTCGAACATCGCCCTTATATAACAGATTAAATTCGGCGTTAATTGAAAGTATATTTTATGTAACGTTATTTGTTATCCCATGACTATAGCTAGTGTATTTAAGAGACCATGTCAGAATCACCTGGTATATATTTTTTTTTTTGTATTTTGGCGGAAAGTTGCGAGATGATTGATTGCCGTTTTATTTTCACAAAATTGTGTATTTACTATATTACCCACCGATAATATTCAATAAAACTTTTTTTTTTATACAACAAAGTCGGCAAACAAGCATATGGCCCGCCTGATGGTAAGTGGTTACCGTAGCCTATGGACGCTAGCGACACCCGGGACAGAGACCATAATACTAATCAACGCCCCAGGTATCACTCGCGCATTGCCCCATTCCGATGAGCTCTGGCGACCTTACTCACGCGCAGGAACACAACCAGGTTATTTGGCTGCGGTATTCTGTAAGGTGGAGATACTACCAGGTCACCACTCTATAGTGGCTTTTCAAGTTGTTTTAAAGAGTCCATGAAAAGTTTTAGTAAAATGGCCACCAACACCATAAAGAGATAAAGCAGTGTCTTATGTCACGGGCGGCATATTGGATTCTAAGCGAACGAGGGACTCTAGATAGTAATGTAGAATCCTGAGTAAAGCGAGGGGTTCAAGCCGCCGAAGACGAATACAGCTTTATTCTGCATACTCGACTTTCCATATCACGGAACACTTTTACTCCTAGCGGAGAAGAATGTCGACTTCATAGAAAAAAAATGAGACGGAAGTCGCTCCTAGCGACATCTAGTTTTTTCCCAGGCTTCTATCTCAAAGTAGAAAAAAAAAAAAAACGCTTTTTCTGGACACTTTCATTTGTAAGAAGACTCAAAACACATACGTTATTTACTTATTTGAAATCAAGGAAATAACGTATGTGTTTCCAGTCTTCTTACAAATGAAAGTGTCCCAGACAATGCCAGAGAATTAGAATATATAAAAAGAACAATAATAATTAAGTTATTTATTAAATAGGTAGGTACATTTTACAATAATTATTTACAATTTCCTCTTTGAATGGCCAAGCTAACGCGTAACGTTGCTTATAATTATGTTAATTGAAAGGTACATTTAATATTTTTCAAAATAATCTTCTCAGTTGGGCACTCCTGTGAGAGTGGTCGTGGTTTATATAGATGGAGTAAATGGAGGGTCCAAAATGTCAATATTTTCCTTGATTAAAGTTATTGCGGCGGTTAGTAGCGTTGCGAGTCATTGCACCATGGTGTATTGGGCTATCGCTCTTTTTAGATCAGTCCAATGAGCGGGTGATCGGCCATGGCATCGCTTGCCTTTTATCTGACCGTGAACAAGTCTTTCAAATTCAAATTCAAAAGTGTCTTTATTAAATGAACTCATTGCAAGTATTTTTAATCGTCAAATATGTAAAATAAAAAATATTTATATAAAAAACTGTGTCGTTCCTGGAGAAGTGACCAAAGAAGAACTTAAGGATTCGCAGCTGCACAGTCAATGAAAGTGTCTCCGTTATATGAAGCTCCTTGAGTATTGAGTTATTCGTTTTGAAATTAAAATTGAAGGTGATTTTAATGGCATCTTAAACATTACTAATTGTGACCAATGATTTTCATTTTTCGTTTCAATGCAGCTGCTGAAGCTTCCTGACTAAACAATCTATTTTTGAGTATGCAAAATCGTTTCGTGCATATAAAAAAAACAGTATTTACAATGTGTTCAATATTCGAAAGATTGTGTTCTTTACATTCATTCATAAATTCGAAACTAATTTTAGATTTAATTAATGTATTAATTTGTTTTTTTAATGAGTTTGTATGGCCATTTTCTTTTAGGAATTTGTTAATAAATGTTGCACAAAATTCGACGCAATCCACCACAGGCTTTGTTACGTACATCAAACTGGTTTTCTGATCATTATATTCCTTACATTGTACAAATAAATGTTGGGGTTCCACAGTCGTCGCCAAAAAAATATTGCGGCAAGTTTTGCACGACGTATTTTTCATTTTCTTTACAATAAACCCACACACATATGCACAGGCCTGAATTTCAGAATTTTCTTCTTTTACATCTACTTCTCTTACTTCAGGTAAGTCGACCATAACGATATTAGTTTCTGAGCTTGTTTGTGTGGGTTTCGAGACAGATAAAAAGGAATTGAAGTTATTAATTATAGTATTATATCTATCAGTCTCACAATTTCCGGATGTGCCCATATGGGATAGATTACTAAGAATAGCAGTTTTTAATCCTGCTACAAATTGCCCACACGTTGGGTTTGTATTTGATCCACAATTCCCACGAATACAGCCAAACAGGTTTTCGATCGGGTCCTGCTGCAGCCTTCTAGTTACCAAGGTGGTAATATTAGCCGCCTCCAAGTTTCTCCGTAACCTTAAGAACGCATTTAACGTTGTTATCCATCCATCTTGTGATGGCGGTTTCCGAAGACTCCCAATGAATTTAATTGTAGAGAAAAATAATTTCATTTTTTCCAGGAAAACTTTGTGTGGACTAGTTACAGACCAATTTGTTGAATGCGGCTTTCCTCCCCTTAAGTTAGAGCTGTCAGCATTCAACAAATCAAATAACTTGTCCATGTCCAATACAAGACTGGCTGTTACAACGGCTTCAGCACACATTGCACCTGGAATTAAAACATTTTATTAATTCAAGAGATACGTGCATGTCAATTCGCACACTGTGTTGGGTTCTTTCAATGTTGTGAAGTAAGTAGCCCAGTCGAGTTAATCAGAAAAAAGGCCTGATATCGCATAAAATACCTGTGAGATCCTTACTACTGGGCTACATTGCTACGAGAAATTTTTGGTCAAAAGCTAACCCGACTGGGCTAAAGAGTATCTAATCAATCTTTGATCAAGATAATAGACTATTTGACAGTATGAAAAATAAATTATTATTCACTAACCTATATAAAACATATTATTATAATTACACCGGAAACATCAGATATGTTGTATATTTAATAGTCATAATAATTTTAATTGATTTTAGATTTTAAGTTGCTGCTTTGATATGCCAGTCAAATACCCTATTTTGTTTAAATTACCAGTTGATATCCTTGCCAGTATTCCTCCAGCCACTGAGTGGCTCAAGACTTGAGCAGCTAAGTTGACCTTCATTTTTTGCTTTGTATTTGGTTCCAGATGTTCTTTCTTCAACTTAGGCGCATAAACGAAGTTTGGATTAGTGCTGTCAACCTCGTGGAATTCTTTTATATGGGACCATTTTGCAACACCTGTAGATAACCAGATATAAATAAATAAAATATCCTGAGATATTCTTCACACACGGTTATCTGATCCCAAACTAAGCAGAGTGGCGACCACGGACCGGAAGACGCAGCGTTGGCAGGTTGGACCGACGATCTTGTGAGGGTCGCGGGAAACCGCTGGATGCGGGTAGCGCAAGACCGGCCATCGTGGAGATCCTTGGGGGAGGCTTTTGTCCAGCAGTGGACGTCTTTCGGCTGACATGATGATGATGACTACTTTTTTGTAAATACATACAAAGATAATTACACCCAGACTCAGGACAAACAGACATGTTCATGCACACAAATGTTTGTCATGGAGGGGATTAAACCCACGACTAGCAGCGTGATAGGTAGTGTCTTATCCAACCACGCTTACGGGCCTGTATATTAATTTAAGTTAAGCTGTTCCTCGCGGTTTCACCTGCGTTCCTTAGATAAATAGTACCTACCCTATGTTCTTCTCCATGCCATATTATATGCTTATACGTCATATATATATATATATATATATATAGGCCAAATTTCATCGTATTCAGTTCACCGGTTTAGATGTGAAAAGATAAGACAGACATTTTGCATTTACAATTTACAATATTACTAGCTGTTCCCCGTGGCTTCATTTGCATTCCCAGGATAAAAAGTAGCCTATACCTTCGGGGATAATGTAGCTTCATATTAGTAAAAGATTTTTTTTAATCGAACAATCGATTCCATTTTTAACCCCCGACGCAAAAACGACGGGGTGTTTGTTATAAGTTTAACATGTCTGTCTGTGGTATCGTAGGTCCCAAACAGATGAACCGATTTTCGTTTGTTTTTTTTTGTGTTATAGATAATTGATCCCGAGTGTTCTTAGCCATGTTTTTTTAATGAAGATCATCAGCTCTTTTCTAGTTTATGAGGGGATCTGACTAACTTCCTTATATCCGATCGATTCCCCGGTCCCCCGACAAGACGACGACGCTTGGAAAATAAAAATATTTGAACTTACATAATATATGTGACGATAATAATTATAATATGTTTAAAATATTTGTTGTACGTTTTTATAGTTTATCTTTTGGATCAGGGGGTTTTTAAAATTTTTAATTTTACTTTTATTTAGTTAATTAGCGCGATCAAACAAACACTCTACAGCTTTATTATTAGTATACAGATATTAGTATGGTTTTTTTTAAATAGATAATTGATCCCGAGTGTTCTTAGCCATGTTTTTTTAATGAAGATCATCAGCTCTTTTCTAGTTTATGAGGGGATCTGACTAACTTCCTTATATCCGATCGATTCCCCGGTCCCCCGACAAGACGACGACGCTTGGAAAATAAAAATATTTGAACTTACATAATATATGTGACGATAATAATTATAATATGTTTAAAATATTTGTTGTACGTTTTTATAGTTTATCTTTTGGATCAGGGGGTTTTTAAAATTTTTAATTTTACTTTTATTTAGTTAATTAGCGCGATCAAACAAACACTCTACAGCTTTATTATTAGTATACAGATATTAGTATGGTTTTTTTTAAATAAATTATAACCTATGTTAAAAAAAGGTAAAGGGATTGTTATATATGATGATATAGTCTCTATCTTACCTTTACCAACCATCCCATAAGAAGAAATGCTTGTTGTTGTTATTTCAATGTCATATTTCATAAACATGTTTCGGAAACATTTTAGCAAATGTGGTGGGTCAAAAAACATCACAATATCTTTATTTTGTACTGTAATGTATGGATTCTGAACAGTTGCACCCAGAATTGTGAATGCTCTTCTATTGACCCCATCCATATCGCAGACAATAGCCACAATGTTAATACCTGCTTCAAAGCATTGATGTAAAACCTGTAATATAAAAGTCAGGATAAAGTGGTTATTAAAAAAAAGGTGTTGATCAAGGCTGGATGTATAAAAAAAAATACCTCTTTTATTAGAACTGCTAACCTATCTGCAGTGGAAAATCCACTAGAAAAATAGTGGGCAATTGGCTGCTTGATTCTTTTTCTTATGCCTGAGATCATAAAAACTAGAGCATATGCTGCTATCAGCGGTGACCTTCCATGGGTGCCATGGTCTTGATATCCTTCAATGATATCATCTTTGAAGTTATATTGTAAATGTTTTTTTAGTGACATTTCATCAAACATCAGACAATAATAATTATCAGATGATGCTTGTGTATCTGCAAATCTTTTTAGCACATTAAAAATGGGTTTATTAATACCAACTTCAAATGGCAATTTCCGCAAGAGTATTTTTAATGTGCTTGGTGATGGCAATGGGAATAATCTTCGTAACAGTCTATAACAAGTTGGTGATCTTTTATAAATTCTGAGTGCTGTGATCTTTTCTTGTTTTGACCACCTCCGACCGGAATTTTTTCTATTAAAATTTCTTAATTGCCCCTGTAACAGCAGGGCAAATGCAGGTGTAATTTTTTTTGACAACTTTTTTATTGCTAAATTTTCAGTGATGGCTTCTAATATCTCCTTTTTTTTTAGATTTTTAATTCTATTTCTCAGTTGGCAAATTTTTTTCGTATATTTGCGACATTTTTCTAATAACCTTCTATTCTGTTGTGTTTCATTGGGTGAAGCAGCCAATAATCCAGCCACTGGTCGCACATTTTCTTTTGTCTGATGTGAATGTGCATCATTATTGGTTGCAACAGATGGTCCTTTAGACTGCTGTTGTGGTGCAGCCTCTAAATTTGAAATCTCTCGAAATGGCCTCTGTTGTGATTGTCCCGCAGAAGGATATACACTTACAGTGGGTTCTCTCTGAAATTAAAACAAATATTATTTTCATGGAGTACCATTACAGCTGGTCACATGATAGACTGTTGACTGGCCTGCCTCAGCAGTTCTGCTTTCTGAATATAGAATGTAGGTTTGAATCCCTACCTGGGTCAACATTGAGGTTAGACGATTCTACGATAAACCAATCTGCTTAAACCTAATAGGACCTATTAGATAATTTACATAAATTACTAATTTTACTAACATCACATGGGATAGCCGTTCTTCGTAGCTTTTTCTTACAGTTGTCTGCAAAATCTGCATCCATAAAATGTCGCTGACACTACATTCTGTGCTCACTGTGTAGCTTTTTTTGAAAATTAATGAGTGCATACTCGTTTTCATCCTTTTCAGGAAACATATACTTCGCCCATAGTAAGCAGCTAAAAGGGTCAAATTTTTAATAGAGCAAAGGATGCAAAATATAAATTTTTAGTAATTTTTACCTACATAGTGCCTACATATTATAAAAAATCAAGACATACAGCAGAAAACGTTGCTTTCCAAGAAATTGATAAAGTAAGGGTAGGTCACTTACCGAATGAGGTTAGTTACTCCAGGCTTAGGAAAGCGAAACAATTTCACCTCATCTTTAGCAGGTGAGCAACCACACTTAAAACATTTTCTTTTATCTTCCATTTTTTTACACAAGAAAAAATAAACCAACACACAAAATCACAGCAAGCAAAATTTAAAACGAAACTACTAGGGTTGGCGATCTGAGATCAATTAATTGTAGAATCGATTTTTTGGGCCAGATAAGCATTTTTTTTAATCGATATTAAGCAATGAATCTCGGACTTATGAAAGACAGACGAGCTGTCCCACTCACCCACACAGCTGTCTTCATCAGATAAGAGGGCTTTAAACCTAAAAATTTGAAAGTTGACGCGACGCGATCTTCGGTGGTCTAACACCCGCGACATTAAGAGCCACGTTTACAAACTGTTCTCGAGGGTCGTCACGAACCGTCTCGCCAGAAGACTTGACGAGTTCCAGCCACCACAACAACCGTAGACCACATCCATACTGTTCCGCAAATTGTACAGAAGACTGAGGAATACAACCAGCCGCTGTGTATGGCATTTGTGGACTACGGGAAAGCCTTCGACTCCATCGAAATATGGGCAGTTCTGTCCTCTCTGCAACGATGTCGAATTGCTGGCGTTACATCGAAGTGTTGAGGTGTCTGTATGACGCTGCCACCATGACTGTCCAGATCCAAGATCAGAAAACCAACCCCATCCAACTGCTCAGAGGGGTGAGACAGAGGGATGTGATATCCCCAATGCGTTGGAGGATGTCTTCAAGACGCTAGAATGGACTGCACAGGGTATCAACGTGAACGGCGAGTACATCTGACACCTTCGCTTTGCCGATGACATCGTCATAATGGCAGAGACGGTGGAACAACTAGACCGGATGCTGCACAGCCTAAATGGAGCCTCTCAGCGGGTTGGCCTTGGCATGAATTTGGACAAGATGAAAGTCATGTACAATTCACACGTCTTATCGAGTCCAATCCGCATCGAAGGGTCGCTTCTCGAAGTTGTTAAGGAGTATGTCTACCTAGGGCAAGTCATCCAGCTCGGTAGATACAACTTTGACAGAGAAGGCAACAGAAAGATCCAGTTAGGTTGGGCAGCGTTTGGAAAACTTCGTCAAGTCTTTTCGTCCACAATCCCGCAATGTTTGAAGACTAAGGTTTTCAACCATTGCGTTCTGCCCGTTATGACATACGGTGCCGAAACGTGGACACTGACAGTCGGGCTGGTCCACAAATTCAAGGTCGCTCAGTGCGCTATGGAGTGGGCTATGCTCGGAGTTTCTTTGATGGATAAAATCAGAAATGAAGTTATCCGGAAGAGAACCGGAGTAACCGACGTAGCCTGCAGAGTGAGCAAACTGAAGTGGCAGTGGGCTGGCCATGTTTGTCGAAGGACTGATGGCCGTTGGAGCAGACGAGTCCTGGAGTGGAGACCGCGTACCGGCTAACGTAGTGTGGGGCGCCCCCCAGCTAGGTGGACCGACGACCTGAAGAAGACTGCTGGGACAGACTGGATGCGGAAAGCGGAGGACAGGGTGTTGTGGCGCTGCCTGGGAGAGGTCTATGTCCAGCAGTGGACTGCGATAGGCTGAGTTGATTGAAGCAATGAATCGATCTGACACTAGAAAATTGAAATTAGTTTTTTTCTTCTTATTATTTTTGTGTTTGTGAACGCAAAGGTTTCAATTAGAATCGATCTTTTTCAGAGAGAATCGCCATCCCTAGAAACAAAAACAAACTAACCAGACGCCATTACAGGTTTGTTTGTGTTACAATATGTCAATATGAAAATCATACTCTTTATACAATACCAGTACTATTCTAATGTTACGTCCACATTACATAACTGTTTAACTGAGGAAATGTGATGATTTAATTTAATTTTATAATTTGAAGCATATTTTATCTATATAATTAAAAAAATAAAAAATATCGGTTTGGTATAAATAACTACTACTTCATAATTTATGGTAGCAAGTATACTTCAATGGTAACATTTTCTTTTGGCATATCAGGATTGTTTGTGTTACAATATAATAAAATAAAAATCATACTCTTTATATAATACCAGCACTATTCTAATGTTAGGTATACAGTAAACTGTTTTAAACTGAAGAAATGTGATGGATTAATTTAATTTTATAATTTTAAGCTTACTTTACCGAAATATTTTAAAAATTGATAATATTGGTTGGGGATAAAAACTACGATGTCATAATTTATGGTAGCAAGTATTCTTCAATGGTAATATTTTCTTGTGGCTTAACAGGAGGTTGATGTGTTACCACGCTAACTATTTCTTAAATTTCTTTGATGGCAAGTTGGTTCTTTTGCCCTAGTAGGTATTTTATGATGCCCATAGAAACTTGATAGCGGCTGTTCCATATCAACTGTGATACAATAAAATACGGAACTATCAAAATAACACCAAACACCGTCTTTTGTTTCATATTATTCATAATCGCGCTTTGTGTTTTGCAGTGCTGGTGGCCAGTTCGATTTTTGAATAAACTCTTCTCACATGTCCGTAAAGCTCTTGCTACATAATCTGTGATCTTGCTTTCGTACATCTTTTTCACATTATGCACGCACTATTCATAATTAAATTCTGTATTGCCCTGCTAGATTTCTGGGATTTAATGACATACTTTTTTATATTACTCTGTGATTTAAGTTAGGTTTACATGACATCTATAATTTAACGTTGTCGAGCAGGTGGTATGAAAAATTATTTATTAACATGACTTGAGCTTTATTAAAATTTAAAATATAACTTGACGATAATTATAACAAATACTTATGAATAATATAAAATACATTGCTAAACTTGACACTGGCAAAATACACAAAGTGTAATGCCAAAAAGAAACATGAAAACATCACACATTTTCTTAGGTTTAAATGTGGTATGAACATAAAATTAAATGATTACGAATGAGAATTAAGTACGAGACTTAGGTATTAATTTAAATTCAGATACGCACATCAAATCTAGTCTTCGAAACTACTTATTTTTGGAACTCTTTTTTTAGGACTTTTTGTATTATTTTAAACTTATACCATAGGTATTACGTACCTAAAAGTTACGGGGCATCAAAAGAAGAACCTTGTGGTGCTAGAAAAATGCTATCCAGTCTTTTATACCTTGGTTAAAACATCATTATCACAATAATTTGCAGTCTGTGCAATATGTACCTATACTCTTCTTGATTGGTCAAATCATATACCGAAACGTCAAGTTCATACAGACTGATAATTATCATTGAAATGTAAAGTAAACATTATCTACTAATACAATGCGGATTGCAGGTTGTGTAGATCAGTCCTAACATCTTGGAGTATAATAGAACAGCAATTACCGATATCAAATGTTAGTGTGTATCAAGTAAACACACCAATAATACTAAAATAGGTATATACAGGCTGATTTTGTTTGGGTGTAGCACAATGAAGGATGCACGATTTTTTTGTTAGTCACAAATAGTCCGCATACCAATTTTTAGCTTTCTAAAAATTGTGAAATGCTCCATTCTTCAACCCCCCATTTTAGGGAAGTGGGGCGTTAGAAAGAGACAAAAAGTCTATGTCACTCTCCATCCCTTTAACTATCTCTACATAAAAAATCATTATATGGATAGAGTGTAAGGGGTGTAAGTGACAATGGTAACGATTGACGACGTAATGATTTTGGATTGGACGCTAAGATCTTGCATCGTATAATTAAAAGAGTTTTGCTTCAGTCTTCACACACATTAGGGGTGAAATCAATATAGCGCAACTCGTAAAGACGTAAAAGAAAACTCATAAAAATATTAAATTTACTATTAATTCAAAATGAATCCGCCAATGTAATTTGAAATGTATTTTTTTGATGTATATAAATATAAACAAATTGTGTTTTGAGTTCCGTCAAAGGCTGCAGAACGATCTTGAAAATTGCATACATAATACTTTCTCATATTAAATAAGTATCTATTTAAAAATCCCTTTTTAATAGACTTTATGAAGTGATCAACTCAGTCTTGTAAAAAAACGAAGACTTTTATTTCCTTTAAAAGTGCATTATAAAAATTCCAGTAAGCATCCGATTTATTCCATACTCTGGAATTACTCTGTGTTTAACATATACCTACGTCTCCACACTAGTGTAAGTTGTGTGATGATTGTGCCAGAGATGAGGTCACGATGCTTACGAATTAATTAATTATGTAACAACTAGAGATCAAGTTAAACACAATAGTGGAGGAATTTACGTGAGTGTTCAGTGGTTTTGTACGTTCAAGTATTTGGATAGGGAAGCAGAATGGTTTTGTTTCAAGTTTTGCTATTAAATCTTCCTAAGCCGCCTTTACTTGAGACGGTTTAAGTCTTGAAAAAACAAGTATTAAAATAGCCGTTTTCTGTTATGACGTAAGAGATCGATTGATATAATGTAAAACCCAAGTTTATCCTAACAAGACATAAATGAGGGCTACATACATGAATCATTCAGAGTGCACAACTAAATCCAGGAATATTGTATAATATGTTTCTATTTACAACTACAAAAAAAGCAAAAATCATCTTGCACATTTTTGGCCTGAGTGGTAAACAAATTTTAGCTTGGCATTTATGGGTATACCTTCGGTTGGAGAGTGAAATTCAAATTTTATCAAGTTTTTTGCTAATTGCAGCTCAGTTATAGGTCGTAAGATATCAACATGTTATTTGCGACAAGAATGGTAGTATATTTACTGATTAATAACAAAATAAATCATCAACATATTCCTCCAAGGTATATTACTGACATATACGACTATTTCATAAAAATGTTACTAATTTATACGCTAATTACATGTTGATAACTTACGACATATAACTGAGCTACAATTTGCAAAAAACGTGATAAAATTTGAATTTCGCGCTCCAACCGAACGTTCCCCCTTAACTATTTTTTCACTCAACTAGATCATCAAAAATGTATCAGGAAAGAAAGACTTTATTAACCGACTCCAAAAAGGAGGAGGTGAAAAATTCGTCGTCGAATCTTTTCTTTTTTTTCCTACTGCAATATTGGTAATAATAAACTAATAGAAGAATTTTCAATATTCAAAAAGAACGATTCAATAAAATCCATCAACAGATCCTGAGACTTGGTGACAGTGGGACCACCTCAGGAGTATACTCTTTCGAATAAAAAAAAAACCCTTTTTGAAGTCGGTTAATAAAATGAAAACGTATAGGTTCGTCAACTTCGCAAACTTGAGTCTGTGAAAAAAGAATAAATATCTCATGATATAATGAAAATGTAATACTTTCCCTACAACACATCCTCCCCTAAGCAGTAATTAACTTTGTTTAGAAGTAGGGGAGTAAAGTTTTCTTACTTATTTGTTGAATTAATGCCTTTAGTTCTGTCAGTAATTCTGTAACAATTTGCTCACTGGGATCGTCACGTATCAGTTAACGCGATTCCGGATTGTGCTCGGTGTGAGCTCGATAATGGATGTTTTATGTTCAGAAGTAAACCCTTATGGTGGTCATTACTATTTACGAGGGAACCAGATATATCTTGAGAATGTTTGATGCACATAAATCGAGTGACTAGAACACGGAGCGACGAGAGAATCTGTAACTAGTTACAGCAAGCGCGCGCACGTGTCTGTAAAATGTAAATACTGAAATAGTACTTGATATGATCAATTGCACAGAAATGTATATTTTTATGTTGTTAAAAAAAGCATGTTAGTCCCCAATCCCAATAGAGATTCAGTTTTAGCATAGTTATATGAACTCAATTTGTATTACCTACTGTAATTTACGTTATTAATGTTGCTACATGGATCTGCGAGGAATCCTTTTGCTTGTTCACTTTGTCTTATCTCTTTTCTAAACTTTGTATCTAGTCGAAAGAAGACGCCTTACTTTCAGTGAGAGTAAATGCAGAGAAATCAATGCCAGCACTCACCTTAGATATCAGCAACTCCTGCATCTGCTCCATCCAAAATAGGGCGCGCCCAGAATAACTTGGTAGAGATGATATTTTCACCAGAAATATTTTAGTTTTATTCAAGGTTCGAAAAGTTCGTAGGTGCTCAGCGGGGGAGCGCGGGAAACAGAAACGTCAAAAAAAACATTTTTTTTAATAGTCAATTTTCCATAGACTACGTAGATGCGTTCCGAAATCGCATCAATCCTTCAGTGTGCACTGACATGAAAGTCGCAACATTTCCCCCCACTTGAAATACGTCAGGATTTCAACTAGATTGTAATATCAAATAACTAAAGAAAACAATATTCTATGTATAATTTTTGCTCAGATCACAATGCTTTAAGAAAACTTACTACTAACTTAACTACACTTAACTAAAGCATCCTAATTAATGGGTAGAGGACAAATTTTGACTACTGGTCGTCGTAGCAGACCACTTTCAGTTTTAACAGTAACGACGCGAATGATTTTATCATGCCCTGGATGAACCTTTTCGATACGGCCTAACTTCCAATGCGTGGGCGCTAGATTTGGCTCCGCAATCATAACAATGTCCCCTAACTTCAAATTACGCTCCGACACGAGCCATTTTACTCGTTGCTGAAGCGTATGTATGTAATCTCGCTGCCAGACGCGCCAAAAGCTCTGCGTTAATCTCTGAAGCATCTGCCAGCGTGATCGAGGATGCAGAGGCATCTTTTCCAAAGATAATTCAGGTAGAGCCACTAGTGGACCTCCTACCAAGAAATGACCGGGTGTAAGAACATCACATTCGGTGGGTTCCGAAGAAAGTGCACAGATAGGACGTGAGTTTAACATAGCCTCAATTTTAGCTAAGATCGTAAACATTTCTTCAAGAGTCAACACCTGTGAACCGACGACGCGTTTGAGGTGATATTTTGTGGAACGTATGCCACTTTCAAAAATTCCGCCGAAATGCGGCCCTCCAGGGGGATTAAGATTCCAGGTGATGTTTCGCGAAGATAATGCAGGCTCTAGATTCGTTTTATGCTGCTGAACGAAATCGAACATTTCATTGAGGTGACGCTTGGCACCTACAAAATTTGTACCACAATCTGTAATGATACGGTTACACAGGCCGCGCCTCGACACGAAGCGATCTAGAGCAGCAATAAAGGCTTCTGTAGATAACTCCGTGGTGACTTCCAAATGGACTGCCTTGACTGTAAGGCACACAAATAGACATATGTACGCCTTATGCACGCGCGCGTGCCTTCTCCGACTTTCCTTAACCATAAAAGGTCCGCCAAAATCGATACCCACGTTTTGGAAACATCGACTTGGCTCCAGTCTTACGGCTGGTAAATCACCCATAATCGGTTGACAGGAAATAGGTTTGGCCTTGAAACAGGGTACACATTTAGATAAGCGCGAACGGATTAGCAAACGTATGCCAAGAATCCAAAATTTTCTTTGAATAATTGATTGGAGCGCGCGCGGGCCACAATGCAAATTAACAATATGGTAATGATCGATTATTAAAGTTGATAATCGACCCGACTTCGGCAGGAGAATTGGATGCAACACGGAGTCAGGCAAGCGAGCGTTTCTTATACGTCCCCCCACTCGCAACAAACCCGCGGAGTCTATAAATGGAGATAATTTTTGAATTCCCTTTTGACATGGTAAGTTCCGCTTAATTAACTCTATTTCTTCTTTAAAGTACGACATTTGTATAGTTTTAATTAAACAAAGCAACGCTAATTCTAACTCTTTAACAGTAAGAGGCAAATAATTCATTTTAGAAACGGTAGCTCTTAGATTAAATGTGAAACGTAAACACCAGGCTAGCGTCCGTTGTAATTTTGTCAATGACGAAAATCGCTCGCATAATGTTTCTATAAAGTTGTCATCAGGTGTTTCAAGTAACGTGATTGTGGAGCGTTTGAGCTCTGGAACGGACTCATCAGAGTCAGGAGCACGATGCGCTGGCCACTGGGAGGACGGAAGCGCGAGCCAGGCGGGCCCAGTCCACCATAGTGGGTGCGCGGCAATATCTGTGCATGGCACGCCCCGACTACAACAGTCCGCTGGGTTCTCGTGCGTCGAAACATGTCGCCACGAAACCCCGTTCAAATTGTCTAAAATCTGAACGACACGGTTAGCTACGAATATTTTCAGATTGCATGGTTCTGTACGTAGCCAAGACAGTACAGTACTGCTATCAGTAAATGCTGTAACTGAATTTATGTTAATTTTACTATTAAGTAAATCAAACATGTGTTTGAGAACTCGGGATAAGAGAACAGCACCGCACAATTCAAGTCGGTTAACTGTCAATGTTTTGAGTGGTGCAACTTTCGATTTACCTAGCAGCAAATTCACGCTAACACCATCTTCACCTATAACTGTGAGATACACACAACAGCCATACCCTTTTGCAGAACCGTCACAAAACCCAACTAGGTTAATTTCGTGGGAATTTGCTCTTAAGATGATGCGCGGTAATCTAATATTGGTGAGTTGTGTTAAATTGGAAGCAAATTTTTGCCATTGTTTAGCAATATAATCGGGCACGGTCTCATCCCATGATAATTTAAGACGCCATAGGTCTTGTAACAAAAGCTTAGCTAAAAATACCACCGGCGAAATCCAGCCTAATGGATCGAATATTTTGGCTACAGTTGATAATATTGACCGTTTAGTTAGTATGACTTTAACATCAGATGCCGAATATGAGAAATAATCCGAATTTGGTTCCCATTTTATCCCTAGAATTTTTAATTGTAATTGACCATCACCTTCCGTGAACGCCTTCGGCAATTGACAGTGTTCGGAGGGTATGTCATTCAAAATATCAGAATGGTTGCTGCTCCATTTTCTAAGTTCAAATTTCCCCAATTTTAATAGATTAATAATATCGTCTCGCAGCTGAACAGCAGCATCCAGGGTCGGGGCGCCCGTAGTGACGTTATCCATGAACGTTTCTTCACACAGGACCTCTGCAGCGCGAGGATACTGTTCGCTATGATCGGCAGCGAGTTGTCGTAACGTTCGAATAGCTAGATAGGGTGAACTGCTCACCCCGTAAGTTACCGTATTTAGTTCGTACTCTTGAACTGGTTCCTCGGTTGATTCTCGCCACAATATATGTTGGTAACGTCTGTCTTGCTCGATAATTAATATTTGTCGATACATTTTACAAATATCTGCAGTGAAAACGATCGCGTGTAAACGGAACTTAGTGACGATATCTACAATATCAATCTGAAGCTTTGGTCCCGTATGCACAATTTCATTTAGCGAGACATTATTACTTGTTTTACAGCTGGCATCGAACACAACGCGCAGCTTAGTCGTAGTGCTGGTCGGTCGCACGACACAGTGGTGCGGGATGATGTACGACCCCTCCACTTTTGTATCGACTGATTTTACCGGTTGCATGTGACCGAGACATTCGTATTCTCTCATAAATTGTGTGTAATCAAATTTAAGTTGTGAATCGCGAGCTAGACGCCTTTCGAGATTTTTAAATCGTTTTTCTCCGTGACAGTAAGAGTCACCTAAACCTAACGTTTCATGTTGATTTTTTAACATAATTGGCACCACTTAGCGACCGTCGGATTCGCGATATGTGTGCTGAATGTACTGCTGTTCACATACATCGTTATCCGGGAGTGAGACGCGGGCGTGAGGCGGTTCCTCGGTCTCCCAGAAACGTCGTACAATATCGTCGAGCTCGCAAGTAGATATAACGAGTGAAGATACATCACATTGTGGAGCGGGTGGATTCAATTTGAATTGCCCGGAAACTATCCAACCGTAAATACTATGCAAAGCAACAGGCAAACCCGGACCTGGCGAATAGCGTTGGCCGTCATAAATTTGATCGAACACTTCAACTCCCAACAAAATGTCTATGTTTGTTGGTTTATAATAGAAAGGGTCAGCTAAATTTAATCTTTCGAATCGAGACTGAACAGACGATGGAATGGGTACAGTTGGCAATTTTGAAGTAATTTTAGGTAAAATTACAAATGACATATCAAAACACGGACCTTCATTACTTCGCGGTAAGACGCAACAAGAAGTGATGCCTTTTATACTATGTACGACATTACTCCCTAAGCCAGCAACCGATATGTTACAGCGACGAGTAGTCAGTCCGAGTCGCTGAGCACATGCTGTAGTCATGAACGAGTCATGCGAGCAGCTGTCTATAAGAGCGCGGGCCGTTTGAAATCCACCGCTCATATCGCGAACGCGCACTAAAGCTGTACCTAGTAACTTCACAGAAGACTGGGGTAAATGGGAACGCGCTCCGTGGGTGGCAGTGGCAGTGGCAGGCGGCGACGTGCGAGCGGGCGTACATGCAACAGTAAGACTGGCTCCTGGTGTGGTGCTGCTGTTGCTGCCCGACGCGGTCGCCTCTTGGTCGGTCGAGTTAGACGCCGTCAGTGTCGAGGAAGCGTTGTCATCCTCGCCCTCAATATGTAATAATGTATTGTGACGCGCATCGCACTTCAAACAACTTGTCATAGAATTACAATTACGCGTACCGTGATTTTTTCGTAAACAGTTATAACACAGCTTAGATTCATGTACAAATTTTCGACGCAAAGAAACATTCATTTGTAGAAACTTTTCGCACCTATAAATAGTATGTTGCATATTACAGCATGGGCAAGTATTATTATTATTAGTGGATGTCACTAACGAGCGTTTGGTGATCTGTTTATCCCTTGCAGTATGAGCATGGGAGTGAGGATACTGCATAGGTCCAGGTTTATTACGGCTATATTCACCCATGGACCTGTTAGAGTTAGATGAAGTGCTTGGCCTACTAACTTCTAAAATTTTAAGATAATTTTGTAAATATTCTAGTAATTGATCAAAGGTAGGTATTTCACTAGTATTTTGAATTTCAAAACGTTGACGGGTGTCAGGATCAAGTAACCGTACAGACATATAAAACAAGACAAACTCATTAATTGATTCAATTTTTAATGACTTGAGTGCATTAATATTTTCATATAATATATTAATTAATTTAGATAAATTGTCATAGGAAGATGAATTAAGTGGCGTGGCCTTAAATATTTTTTCCAGATAAGCAGTAGCAAGTATGCGTTTATTTTGGTATCTGTCAATTAATGCTTGGTACACAATTTTGTAGTTGCCAGCTGTCAAAGGAACACCTTTTGCAATACTCAGTGCTGGACCTGACAGACTTGACACTAAATAATGAAACTTCTCAATATCAGTAATACTTTGGTTCTTGTGAATTAATGTTGAAAAACTGTCAATGAATGTTTGCCAGCCTTCAATGCGACCATCAAATTTAGGTGTTTCTAATTTAGGTAACCGAACCTGTGACCTGTTTTCAGATTTAAGCACTACATTGTCACTCGATGATCGTTCATCTAAACTATCAGCAACAGCAGAGATTGAATAGTATAAATCATCAAATGACAACAAAGTTCCATTAGCTATTTCTGAATCTGGCTTTATTTTTAGTTGTAATGTTTCAATCTCATCATTCAGCTCATAAAACTCACTCCTAATAGTATCTAACTTTTTATAACGAGAATTGAAACTAGATAATTTAGATCTATCTCCGAGCACTTCCTTGGAAATATCATATAGAATTTGCAATGACCTGAAGCAATGTTCACGACGGGATACAAGAACTTTTAGACGTTGATCTTCCATGTTTACAATAAATAAATTGTTAAACCTAAATTACAATAAGTATTTTGTAGTTAAATAGTTCAGTTTGAGAACTATGTATAGTTAGATTCTGAGCATAAATTATATTATTTTATAAATCGAGATTTGACTCAATGAACAAACAAAATAGTAGGTATATTTTGTTAAATGTACCCACTATGTACAATACAAATGAACTAGATATTTTCATAGGCCGCGGACGGTTTGAACCTAGCTTGTTTTAGCGATAGGTAAACCTGCGGTTCGAATGGACCAATTAATGTTGCTACATGGATCTGCGAGGAATCCTTTTGCTTGTTCACTTTGTCTTATCTCTTTTCTAAACTTTGTATCTAGTCGAAAGAAGACGCCTTACTTTCAGTGAGAGTAAATGCAGAGAAATCAATGCCAGCACTCACCTTAGATATCAGCAACTCCTGCATCTGCTCCATCCAAAATAGGGCGCGCCCAGAATAACTTGGTAGAGATGATATTTTCACCAGAAATATTTTAGTTTTATTCAAGGTGCGAAAAGTTCGTAGGTGCTCAGCGGGGGAGCGCGGGAAACAGAAACGTCAAAAAAAACATTTTTTTTAATAGTCAATTTTCCATAGACTACGTAGATGCGTTCCGAAATCGCATCAATCCTTCAGTGTGCACTGACATGAAAGTCGCAACAATAAGGAAATAAATGGTTCATAGAAATGTGCATCATTATAATTGAATATACGAGTACTTATATTCACCGATTCTCGTAAAACTCGCTCGCATCGTCCCTCAACTCGTCCGTCAGATTAGAATTCCTACATCCTAGCCTAGTAGTTATAGATTTGTTTTTTAGAGGTTCTATTTTTTTTTTCTTTTAAATATTTTTTATTCTTCTCTTTTATTCTCGGTGGTAGGGTACTTTGTCGGTGGTAGGGTACTTTGTAGTACCCGTCTGGCTGGCTACCACCCTCAAGTTGAAAATTTGTCGCCAAGCACCTACCGGTGTGTTCCGGCAATTGCACTTGAGAGCCAGAAATGGCGATAGGCGACGGTAACCACTTACCATCAGGTGGGCCGTATGCTTGCTTGCTACCTTAGTAGTATAAAAAAAAAAAAAAATATTATTTATTATTCTATTTTTTTTTTCAATTTTCAGTTTCTTAGGTGTAATCACTGACTCTCCAAAATTGTCACTAACCGAGGATAAGTATATCCTACTTCAAATTATAAATAGAATAAGTCGTAAAAAGTAAAACACTGACACTGTGATAGACTTGAAGGGAATTAGAAAAAAGGCCTAAGTTCACAGCGAACTTCCACATCCCAAATTAATTAAATTTACCGTAATTCAGTATGCAATAGCTTGATGTAAAACACTTTGTCTCAGTTTACCATAGCTGATTGAAATTGCTACTTCAGCCGACGGTCATTTTTCCATCAACTTAATTATTGATGAAGTGAGACCACAATGTGCTTTAACAGACCACAGGGCTGTCGATAGCTCTATCGATTTTTTTTTTATCCATAATACGTACCTACATTTCGTAAACTTCTAGAACCAATAAGTAGGTACTACAACTCAGTGGACGTCATTCGGCTGATTGATGACACTCGTAACGTAACATCTGTTTTTCTGGCGTCTGAAAAAGGTTTTTTATAAATGAATATAGGTAGGTATATAGCATTTGTATCCAAATAAACAATGTCAGATTTGTTCTTACAAAACCTCTATACCTACATACTATTATAATTTACATTTCACAAAAAAGAACCATCTGATGTAAGTATAACCAAAGAATAAATAATATATAGGGTATAACCAACTGTAATACAAAAAAATAAACCGCTCCATTGCCAATGAATCATCTCTCAATATTAATATATCCACTATTTCGTTTCAGGCGCAATATGTGGTTTTTTATTGTGACAACCGCCAACCCTTATATCGAAGCGTGTTTTATTCAATAGCCTTCAATAATGCACAGTGTATCAGATGAAGCTATGCCCTGGGGTGGGCTTAATTTATTTACGACATGGTTCGATGTTTTTTCAGTAGTTTGCTTTCAAAATGTACGGTGGAAAATGTAGTTCACAAGTTGGCTATGATTTTTTTTCATTGATGATACGGGTATTTTCGCATAAAGTATTTTTTTATGTCAGAAGGTTGACAAGCAGGCAGGCGGTGACCTGATGGTAAGTGGTCGCTATTTGCAATACCAGAGGTATTGCCAATGTGTTGCCGACCTGTTACAATACCGAGAAGGCAACTAGCTCTCAAGTGCAATTGCCGGAACACACCGGTAAGTGCTTGACAAAACAAAAGACAAATTTTCAACTTGAGGCTACCAAGCCAGCCAGACAGGTACTACAACCAACCTACCACCGTGCTTTGGTTTCCTCACGATATTTTCCTTCACCGGAAGCTCAAGCTCATTGTAGGATTCGAACCCACGACCTTCGTCGCGGCATCCGACGTCACTACCATTGAGCTATTATAAGAAAACACACATTTATCTATTATCGCCTTATTTTATCCACATTTTATAGTAATAAAAAAGTTAATGGTCTAAACCGTCTCTCCAAGGTCCTTCTAAACCATTAAAACCCTAAAGAAGTATAATAATCAATTAAATTTTAAGTACCTACTTGTTTCACTTTCATTTTTTAATGAAACGTAGTACAGTCAGTAGCAAGATTGAATAGTGGAAACAAGATCTTTTCCTGGGACAGTTGCTCGGGTAAATCCGGTCACACCCTTGTCAGTCGAGATAAGTAACCAAACTTCTCCCAGTTTCAAAGTCTTATCAAAGCTACGATCCCGTATTTTTTTCTAATCTCAACCACTTTCCTTCCTCCACTAACTGCACTCTTTTAACCCCTGTAATATAAATTTTGAGAAGGAATGTCAGTTTACAGACCAAATTAGCGTCAAAGTTTTAAAAGTTCTAAAATAATAACAAAAACATGAAAAAATTAAATTTTGACCGCGTCGTCGTTTTATTTATTAGGGTGAAAAAATTGTGACACAATAAATCTTTGTCAAATTCTAGGCTTTTAAACATTTCAAAAGTTTGTGATAAAGTATGTATGTTACTTTTTCACGCTAAAACGGCTGGACCAATTTTTATGAAACTTGGTATGGAGGTAGCGGACACCCCGGATTAACACATAAGCTACGTTTTATCTCTCGAAAACGCGGGGCGAAAAGCTAGCACCTAATAAATTTGTTGCCTAAAATCCGAAACAATTACAGTCAAAGAGTTCTTTGAATGTAAGAGAAAAGTAAAAAATACTCATGAAGAAACAAAAACACAATAATATTAAATTAGTACTAAATTAAAAACTTTTGTGAAGTTAGTTGTCAGCTCGTTTCAGACACAGTTCACAACACAGACGTTATAAACGAGACCGGAAAATGTGGTTAAGATAGAGTTGTATATTTTAATAAGGTTCTGTAGACAAAGTTATAAAAAAACAACATTGTGGCGGTAACTTTTATGGAGCCTAAGTTGAATATAAGATTATTTACTTCAAGGATGTGATAGATAATATATCTATCGGATTGAAAAATACTTGATTGCATAAAAAGATTATTATATCATTAATTTTCATTTTTTAAGGCCAGAGTAAATAGCCATTTTCTGGGCCGTCCTAACTCCTTCTAGGGTACAGTCAACGGCTAAACGTAAACCGAATTATATTTTTTAAAATCGCAATTCCTTTTCAATAAAATGGTGTCCTGGTACTATTGATAGAACCACCTAGGTATGTTAGCCTAAATATTATTATAAAATATCTTATAATAAAAAAAAAACAAAGATTCCAAAAAGTGAAACTTAATATGCAGAAAAATTTGTGTTACTGTGAAGACATTTTTGTATATTTGAAAATTTTAATTTCTCTAGCGATATAATTATATCACAGCTACAACTATCTACTACTATATTGCGACATATTATACAATTGTTTTTTTTTTAATTAAATCTATGTAGAGATTAATTTAAAACAAATTCAAACGTGCGCAACCCTAAAAATAGAAAAAAACCAGTACAAGTCACGACGTCGCAAAGCTTTGTCCCGTGTAAGTTCACCGGGCAACCTGATTCAATTTCCATGGTAATCCGTAACGCGACACAAAGTCCAAGCTCCTTTGTAACACATAGGAACATACCAGCCAAGTCGTGTCACGTTGACTCTTATTTTTTGCTGAGTGTACCTTACAGCATGAGAACATATTTTATGATGTTTTTTTATGACACATAAGTACCTACCAAAATTATGATCATATTTTGTTTTTTTTTTTAATGCGGCAGGCAGGCGGTCCTTTGATAGTAAGTGGTTACCGTCGCCTATCGCTATTTGCAATACCAGAGGTATTTGATAATGTGTTGCCGACCTGCCAATGCCAAGAAGGTAACTGGTTCTCAAGTGCAATTGCTGGAACACACCGGTAGGTGCTTGGCGACACAGCTATCATCGCCTTAAATGTGATTACGCTTTATACGCTTTATATAGTTATAACTAATTTATTTCCTAGTAATAAATTAAACAAATTGTAGTTTTATGCTGATTTTTTTTAACTCTAGTGAGCAATTTATGTTTATTTATTGGTCCAAAATGAAAAAAAAAATGTGTCTCCACTTAAATACTATCTCTAGTGAATACGTAGTTGGTAAGTAGGTATTAGTTTATTTTATATTTTTAACCGAATTCAAAAATGGAGGAGGTTATCAATTCGTTTGTATTGTCTTTTTTTTAAGTTTGTTCACGCATAACTTATTTGTTTATTTACCAATTTTAATATGTAATTCTTTTTGCGTTAGGTTCAGTATAGGTTCATTCAATGCAAAGACATAGACAACGGCTTTCTACATATACCTGTATATAGGTAACTGTGGTCAAATATCCAATGTTCAATATACAAGTCCAAATCTAGCAATAAATCGTGTAAATAAACTACGAGAAGTGTTGGTCGCCAACTTTAAGTAGCTCCTCCAAATCTCGAAACTCCTTTCCTGCGATATAATTGTATCATTAAACAGAAGTGGCCATAGTTGGGTGCAGCCGCTGCAGCTAATTGTTTTCATTTGAAAACTAACTAAAACTTTTTGCAACTAGGTGAACAAGTCGGGCAAAATATTGCAGCGCAGTTACCAACAAATTAGTCCAATACTAGAATTTTTTCAATGTTTTGTTTTATTTGTGTCAATCGATGCATTCGTTTTTTTAAATTGAATTTTAATAATTGGTTCCATTGATTATTCTCAAACTTTGTATTTTCTAAATCTATCTACCTATATTAATCTATATCTATACTAATAATAAAGCTGAAGAGTTTGTTTATTTGTTTGAACGCGCTAATCTCTGGTGTTACTGTTCCGATTCTAAAAAAATCTTTCACTAATAGGAAGCTACATTATTCCGAAGGTTTTAGGCTACTTTCTATCCCGGGAACGCGAGTGAAGCCGCGGGGACCAGCTAGTAAAAATATGTATACATAAATAACAATTAAATAAAATCTACGGTGAACAAACATTTCCGATAACATACAGAAAGACAGTAAAGTTTAGAGTCGTTCTAACGAGGTTTGATTTCTTCTGTAATACTATCCTATTTCCCCACGTTTTTAAAGGAAAATGAGAATTGTACTCAGCTGTGCCACTAAAATATTCCACGGTTATAGCTTACCCTTATTTTTCTGAGGATGAATATTAAACAAAACCATATTTTTTTTTATCGTCGTGAAAATGTCTATGTACCTAATTTTAATACACGTACCTAATACGCGGTACACTAATGAAAATAAAAAATAGGTAGGTAATGTATCAATTAATCTAGCATGTCTCTGATTCCGTGGAGGTTGAGAAGGACACTGGTGAGGGATGCTACCTGTGTAGACACATTGGCCCTTTCTCACCTCCCCAGTAGGGTAGGTACTAGCATGGAAACAAGCGCGAACACAAATATAGGAGTCTCAGCACGGAGTATAATTTTGTCCCTTTTAGTGTCGAAACCTTCGGTCCGTTGGGTCGCGGTGCTCGCCATCTCTTCAAAGAGCTGGCTAAAAGATTAGTAGATGTCACTGGGGACCGAAGAGCTGGCGGCTTTCTTGTACAACGTATAAAGCATTGCAATACAGCGAGGAATGCTGCCAGAATTTTCGGAGCAATGCCGAAAGGGGCCAAGTTTTTTAAATTTACTTTAATTTAATCTTCCGTTATAGTCTAGTTTACCTTCTTTTATGTTTATTGTAGTTTAGATTCCAAAAATATTATGGTAGGACACCAATAATTACAATAAATTAAAGTAACAATTGAAACGAAAACTAACGTGATATCCCGAAATCGGATTTAATTTAATTACAATTTTGTTTTACTCCGACATTGTATCAAAATGTTGGTTTGGTGGTTTCGGCAACTCGTTAGCGACAAACAATTAGTAACAATTTATACACGAGATAGATTTAAATTGTTAAACTCACCACTTCTTTTTTAATTGTTGCAAATTGTAATTTGTTACCAAACGCTATTTCAAATTTTTTAATTTGGAATTCAATTAATTTTTTTTAACATTTTGAAGGATACTTAATGTTTACGCGCGTAAACTTACATTCCAGTGGGATTGCTAGTTACTTGTACCAGGCGTATTAATTTATCAAGGACTATTTATTTTTCTTGTACGAATCACCGAAAGATTTCACATCTTTGACTTTAAACATTAGTTTGGAGTTTGCTATCATAAACCGTGAAGCTCCAACAGATGTGAAAGATATTTATGGATCGTTGCTTGTTCATTATCTAAAGAATATTTAATTTTATTTATCGCTTACCACCAGCCCACCAGGTAACCCACTTGTTTGTTGTATGAAAAAAAAAACAAGAAAGTTAATTTTATTTTATTGCAGACATAAAATTATTGCATTATAAGGAAAAAAACAGTCATAAAAAGTGTCAAATATCCGTTCATCGGATATCTACACCCGATCTTGTCCTGTTATGTGGAGCACGTTCCCCACTTTGCGAAGGTTCCATCTCACATGAGAAGGGTTGGAGATTTATAACCTTTGTTAACTTACACGCTATTCTATTATTTTATCCGTTATGTTAAATTGGGTGACATTTTTATCTTTAATGCGAAGATAAGTCAATTTTTGTGGTGTAATATAGGTTTGGTTTACTAACCTCAAGTTGAAAAACTATCGCCAAGGATAATCTAAATATATAAAGACTAGTTGTTCTCCGCAGCTTCACTCGCGGTCCCAGAATAAAAAGTAACCTTTAATCTTCGGGGATAATGTAGCTTCTTATTAGTGAAAGATTTTTTCTAATCGGACCAGTAACTCTGGAGATTAACGCGTTCAAACAAACAAAATCTTCAGCTTTATTACTAGTATAAGTAGGTACTAGCTGTCGTCCTGCGGTTTCACCCGCATTAGAGTTCATGAACACCCCGTTGTTTATATAACCCACCAAATAGGTATATAGGTCAATTTGTCCGTTAATATTCTCATAACTCGAGAACCATAGTAGATTTTGAAGCGCTTATGATAGGTCCCTAATGGAAATTGTATGTATAGTTGTTATTTGACAATTAATGCTCCATAAAGGATTTATCTTACTAATATTATAAATGCGAAAGTTTGTGAGTATGTATGTATGTTTATTGCTCTTTCACGTAAAAACTACTGAACGGATTTGGATGAAACTTGGCACATAGATCATACCCTGGAATACTATATATGCTACTTTTTATCTCGGAAAAACATGAGATACCTCGGGAACGCGGGTGCAACCGCGGGGCGGAAGCTAGTATATTATACACGTATGGAGCCCTGTGTAATCATAATCGTATCGTAATTGTCTTATAAATTTGGTATTGCCTATTTTAGTCGAGCAAGTACGAAAATGCCATTGTAATTACTTCTCAT
Source organism: Tethea ocularis (assembly GCA_963555595.1). Lineage (NCBI taxonomy): Eukaryota > Metazoa > Arthropoda > Insecta > Lepidoptera > Drepanidae > Tethea > Tethea ocularis. The sequence continues at coordinate 1,821,318 of OY741972.1, read as the reverse complement.
AACAATTGACATTAGCCATAGGAATAAAAAAAGATAGACAATACCAAAAATAAAAGATGATTACGAGAGCCATCGGTATTCGAATCCCATTACGAGACAGTTACACAATCGATGTACATCTGATGGTTTCAAATTACAATCCATAAAACAGTCATAGGTTCAGAGCCTTGTTATATTTTAATTCAATTTGTATCTTGCTAATTTATGTGTTTGATATTGTAAATGCGAAAGTTGGTGAGAATGTCTGGATTTTCGTTACTCTTCACGTAAAAACTACTGAACGGATATGGATGAAATTTGGCACATGGATATATCATATCCTGAAATAACATTAAGGTTACTTTTTATCCCGGGAAAACACAAATTCCTTCGGGTACGCGGGTCACACTGCGGGGCGGAAGCTAGCTTATTTGAAAACTAATTTCACTGTTTCACATTTATCTAGATACATAGATACACTGACGGGAAGGCCCCTTGTCCCGATTAGCTCTGGTAACTTACCCATGTGTTTTTGCTGAAAAATATAATAATATAGAAACAATAAAGCAAGCAGGAATTTTTGTAAGTATTTTATGTATAATAATATATGTATAGCTAATTAAATCAATATTATAATACCTACTCGGTAAAGTTATTAATTTTTTTTGGGCTTTTTAAAGTTTATTCCGAGATATTTTTAAAAAAAATAAAATCTTTGAATCTAATTAACCTTGAGTTATAATGTTAATGTGAAAGAAAATATTAATTTATTAACTAAACCAAGCCAAAATGTACAATAAATTATATACTAATAATTAAGGTCATATTAATTTGATTAACAAATTAAACGAACTTCATTAATCCTAATTCGCCGATAAGTATTTTCTTTTCCGTCTAACTCAATGTTACATACATTGACTTCGTTAGTTAGGTATGTTTGTCAGAACAATTGACCAAAGTTTCATCACAATGGGATCAAAGAGAATCTGTCCAGATAAAAATACAAAAAATGAGATTGATTATATCATGACTACAAACCCTCATCTATTTTCTAGGTACGAAGTACTGTCCTCATTCTGCTTCGGATCAGACCATAGACTGGTGAGAGCTAGAATTAACCTGAAACCAACGTTAAACAGTGGGCGCAACTTTTCAAACACATCAACAATCTTCGCTGTCTTTTTTAATTTGTCGCAGACGTTCAGGGAGGCTCTAAGATCTAATAGAGCCTTCCTGAGTTTATCTTCCATGACGCAAGCACTGGCCTTGCGTGTCAACATATTGTCAGACATGAAACCACAGACCCTGCAAAACAAACACAGAGAAGCTGAACAGCGATTAGAATTGTATTATTAATTGAGTCCTGACCTATGTAACGATAAATAAAGTATTTGTTGTGCTGCAAGTAAACACTGAATAGTTTATTAGAAAGTAATTTTGTTTTTGTTTAGCAAAGAAAAATAAAACTTCTGTGATCCGTATAAGATACCTAACTGTATTATGTGTATTACTGTATGTGGCTAGTTTAATTTTTCTGTAACTTTATTTACTTTTCAAACAAGAAGAGAATTAATGTGCCAGTGATAAGTAGCTCAAATCACAGGTGTGATGTATAGTATCAGCGCAGTGATGTTATTGATAATAATTAGTTAAACTTATCAAATAAAACAAAATACTCCCCTGATTTTTGGCGATGTCGATTTTTTGTCCGTTTGATTGACAGCTCCTTTACTTTGATTTATTGCTGGATTTATACAGTGTAGATATGAAAACCAACACCACACAATGTATTGATTTATTTTGATAAAATTATGATTAATTTTACAGACAGTAGTTTCGGTTTTAGGAAGTATTTTTTTATTACTAGAAATGATTATTGTATTCGAATAAAAATGTATTGAACAATAGTATGAATCCGAAGGAATTCCAAATTTGCCTCGCGCGATTTATGAATTTCATGAAGGTTAACCTTTGTACGTATACTGTATATTGATCATCATTAATATTATGCAAGAATTAGAACAAATGAATTAAATCTAAATTTAGAAAAAACATACTACGTATATACGTATATATAAAGACATCACCTTCATATAAATAGTTAAATAGACTGAGTGGTTTGTAACACAAAGAAATCAAAATGTCTGCATCGTGTAAAGATAAAACACAAAAAATTGATGATTTCAAATTGAATGGTGACGAAATCGTAATAAGTGGAATTTCTGGAGTGTTTCCTAAGTCTCAAGATGTTTTGGAGTTTATGGAAAATCTGTATAATAAGGTGAAAATTTGTTAATTACTTTCATTTTCGATCATATTGTCAGCGTAGTCAATAATGACACGGACGAAGGTTTACAATTGCTGCTATAGATACAGACTGACTTAGCTAGTTATTTAACAGCCAGGCGGGTACTAAAAAATACCTACTGACATGCTATGGTTTGTTTGAAAGAATCAACAAAAATTTGGATCAAACTACGAGAATTATATTGTCTGATTCCTTATTTAAGATGTCTGCTGTTTTTTTATAATACTAACCATGACTTGGAATTACTTGCTCATCATCATCATGTTTTTAGGTTGATATGGTCAGTAGTGACGACCCAAGATGGTCTTTACATGATCCAGATGTACCAAAACATATCGGAAAGATGAATGGTCTGGAGAAGTTTGATGCACAGTTCTTCAAGGTTGGTTTTCAGATTGGTTGTGTATTGGAGCCCATGGCACGGAAACTTTTGGAACATTCCTATGGTGCCATTATTGACTCTGGTTGGTAATACGTTTTTTTAAGCTTTTGTGTGTACATAATACATGTTTCATAATTTAACCCAAGAAGGAGTTTTCCCATTGAGATAAGGTAATAAAAATGTTCCTTGATTTAGTGAGTTTACATAGATACCGGTAGGTATTATCCTATTAGGCGTCGGCCATCTGACAGCGGAGGTCACTGATAGCACATGAGTAAAACAGTCATAAACTGTGCTGATAGCTAGCTAGTTAACTTTGTTTTTCCACATCAAATTTTCAAAACAAGTTCCCAGAAACAAAAGCGTTTGAATGCCGTCACTCGGTTGTCCACTATAAAGGGAAATCTATTTAAGCTGTAATAAATGGTGGCGAAGCCCAACAGGATATGACATGACTGTCATTCTTAGCAACATTGGGGAGAGAAAACCTTAATACACTAAGTTTTAGAAGAGTTAAGCCTGAGATAATTGGCCGCAAACCATTTCGATATACTTAGTTGATAACGTGTCAAATACTCATTTTATAATTTATACTGAGAATCTTTACTTCTCTTAATTGATTCAATTAATTGATTACAGGCTCAAATCTCATAGAACTAAAGGAAAAAAAAGTGGGAGTTTTTATTGGCTCCTCATTCACTGATCACAGTTCTATGGCTATGTTTGATATTAAAAAACGTAGTGACTTTATTGTTAATGGGTAAGTCGATTATGTATTTTGATTGCAAGTAAATAAGGTGGATACGCTGGATGCGGGTAGCGCAAGACCGACCATCGTGGAGATCCTTGGGGGATAGTGGACGTATTTCGGCAGACATGATGATGATTAGTTTTATAGTAACATTCCAATGTGTAGAATTCAATGTCAAACCGTTTTGATTTTATATTTTATAATACTAGCTGTATTTCACGGTCACCCGCATCCCCATATTATGTGTGCTAAATTTTATTGCAATCGGTTCAGCGGTTTAGGCGTAAAAGGGAACAGACAGAGTTACTTGCTCATTTCTAATATTATTAAGGATTTTGGCATTACATTAGCAAAGTTTTCAAAAATTTAACTTCACTCATCATCATTTACATTAACTTCACGTTCAAAATATGATATCTTCATAATGGCCCTCTTTGATTTTTTTACAGATGCAGCAAAGCTATGTTAGCCAATAGGATTTCATACTGGGTTGATGGTAAAGGACCTTCGTATAGTCTCGACTACGCATGCTCAAGTTCCATGGCATGTCTCGAACAAGCATATAATAGCATGCAAGCTGGTGAATGTGATGCAGCATTGATTGGTGGTTGTAATTACTGCACGCTACCTTGGTTGACAATTAATTTGAGAAGGTAATATATTAAGAAAAGTATATATTAAGTAAGTAGTGAGTATAGTTCTTTTGCTTGGTCAGGAATTTATGGCAACGGTTTAGGAGTTAACTATATAACGGCTCCCAGCAACTTTAACAAGACCATCAGTCCGTTTGATAGCTTACGTCCTAATGGTGCTAACTGGAATAATTTAAACATCATTAGGAAAATGCAATACTCTAAATAAGACCAGGCATAAGCAAGGTACTTATTAATTTAATGAGAAATACCTACTATGAAAAAACGACACAGGTTACACTAGTGTGTGTTCAAAGTCACTGTAAAGAAAATTTTGTTATTATAGTAAATAGGTAAATGTTGATGACATAACCTACTCGAAAATAGAACAACAGATACTTGAGATTTATTTCCAAAAATTGCCGTGTCTTGCATTGTACCTAACGATATTTTATACAACCCTCTTTTTAAAATTCCATTAGCTACAAATTATGATACTTAGGTGTGTAAAAAATATGATTTACTGTTATTTTTATTAACAGGGCAGGCTTGTTATGTCTAGATGGGAAAACAAAGTGCTTTGACAAAAATGGGGACGGCTACGTAAGATCTGATGCCGTTAATATATTATTTCTACAAAAAGTCAAGGACGCTAAAAGGTAATTTGTTATACTTAAATAACATGTATGGAATATTTAATAAATCCTCCATTTAAAGAGGAAGTTCTTCTGTAAGCCTAGGTCATAGTGCATCGTGCCGCGGTCTAACTGTGAATCCAGTCTGGCGTCGCTGACAAATAAAAAAAAAGGAATATCTAGGAAAGTCGTGAAAAGCAACTTTTTTGCAGACGAATCTTGTTCTTATTGACTTTAAAAACGTAATTATTATTATTCTTATATTTTCCTGTCAAGTTTGAAATTTAAATAACATTTAAAAATAATAAAAGCGTAACGGAAACTACTTGTTATAAACAAAAGCCATATGACAACAAAATTGTTGGGCCAAATACGGACAGCGACGCCAGGCAGGATATGACGGAAGAGAATTTTGTTAACGCTATGTAAATTTGTAGCGCCATCTATTCATAGATGTGTGTGACACCATCTGTGTCATTTAATTATTATCGCTACAAGAATAGTTAATTTACTATATTGTTAATACCTTCTTTATTTATACATTTATGTATGTACATCGATTTAGTATGTTATGCTCGCTATTTGCACTAGCTAGTTTAAATTATTTGTATTAATGAAAATTAGGTAATTCAGAATGTAACATTATCTGCTGATGACAATGGTCTATACTTCCCGCAAGGTCTCACACATAGCAGGAGTACCTTTCTAAAGGAATAAATCCGATAATTTATGCCCTATCGGCGGGCTATTCTCGGTGCGCGAGTGAGACCCGCACTTGTCCAGTATTTGCAAAGGTTAAATTAATGAAAAAGGTTTATGAATCCATTCTGTTATTGGTAGCTATCTGGGCTCTAGAAAAAACTTACAAGTAATAATTCTAGGGTATACGCTCAAGTTTGTCAGGCAAAAGGAATGCACAAAATGAACGCAAATGCTCCAATGCTACCTATTCGGGATCCGGATGACCTGCAAAAGTTTTTTGAAGAATTTTACGCTGAAATTAATATATCACCTGAAGAAATTGAATATGTTGAAGCGAATGGTGCAGGTACTAAAATTAACAATAGATTATGACAAAGTGATGTTGCAAAATATGTTTTACATAAAAATATACCATTTAAAAATATTGTTGCAGCTATAGCAGAAGCAGATGGCAATGAACTTGAAGCAATTGGCAGAGTTTTTGCAAAGTGTACGAATGTAAAAGTTGGTTGCATTAAATCTAATATGGGACATAGTGAACCTGCTTCAGGAGCCTGTGCACTTACTAAGGTACCTAAGTAAATAAATATCGATTTTTTTGAGTTGATTGATCAAATATAATGCATTGCCATAAAAAAAAGCAAATACTCATTATTAAAATAATTTACTTACCTATGCATTTTTTTATTAGCTCTGTGTAGCTTACCACCAAGGAAAACTTCCAGCTAATTTGCATTATAATGAGCCTCAAAATCATATTCCTGCTGTACGTGATGGAAGAATTCAGGTTACGGTGGAAAATGACCCTTTTAATAGAGGCTATGCTGCGGTGAATAATTTTTCTTACACAGGAGCCAATTTCCATGCTTTGTTAAAAGGACATTATAAGAAGAAGGTAAAATACTTTTATTTCTTAAGATTTCTATTTTCAAAATTAATGATGGAGTTATTTTTTTTCTAGTCTCTGACGGACTAGAAAACATCAAAATTACAAAGAGAAACAATCAAATTCCCATAGAATTACTATTCTAGAGTGGAAACAATTTTTAATTCTTCTAATTTCAGGATCTCAATAAATATAAAAGTAAAATACCACACATCATCCTCGCATCTGGAAGACAAGAATCCAATTTAAATAAAATCTTTAGCTTGCTAAAGAGTCAACCTATAGACCCTGAACAAATTGCTTTGCTGCGTAATGTATTCAAACATGACATTCCTGGACACACCGGTCGAGGATATACAATCTTAGGTATGTTTTTACCATAATTTAGATGTAACAGGTAAACTTAAACTTATTTTATTAAAAAAACATCTATTGGACTTATTTCAATAAATTTTGAAATTATGAACCAAAATAACAGGTATAAAATAATATGATTTCACATTCAAAGAACGTGTTCTGACAATAAAGTACAATATACTACTTTATAGTCCGTAGTACTATGTCTAGTCCTACTAATATTATACCTAAATGTGAAAGTTTGAATGGATGTAAAGATAATCGACTGACGATATTTGTTACCCTTTATTTTTTTTATGCAAAACTACACTGAAATAACATAAATAGGTTATTTTTTATCCCATGAAAACATAAGATCCTTGGAAATACAGATGAAACCGCTTGACAGAAGCTAGCTACTGCCCAGTCCAATTTACCTATAATCCTTTGTTAAGTAAAAAAATCTCCTGCTATTATTTTCATTTACAGATTTTTGTCTTTTTCAGACACAAATGAAAATAATAAAGCAGTCAGTTTAACGGAAAGTGTTGCCTACTATCCAGGCGAAAAACGTCCACTTTGGTTTGTGTACAGTGGTATGGGGTCACAATGGGTTGGTATGGGTTCAAATTTAATGCAAATACCAGTATTTGCTGCGGCCATTGAAAGGTAATAAGCTCATACTTTCTAATTATGATAGTGTCAAAACTTATCTACTAATTATCTGATAACCGAGGATCCTAATCCACATACATATAAAGTTTTAATTCCTCGGCCTTAAACGGAGTTTAAAATTGGTTAATGTATTAAACTGATTTTCGGTTAAAGACAGCATACATTTATCTACTATTGAGCTACTCCGAAGAACCGAAGAACGCCATGAAGCCATTAGATTAAAAGTAAAATAAAAAAAATCGTAGTCTTTAATTTTTACCTAGGTACTAGAAAATAATATTGTTATTACAGATGCCATAAAGTCCTTGAACCAAGAGGTATAGATATTTATAAAATTCTAACTGATATCGGTGATAAAGAATTAGACATTCTAAGCGCATTTGTTGGTATTGGAGCTGTACAATGCGGTCTAACCGATATTTTGAAGGAAATTGGGTTGGTTCCTGACTATATTATTGGTATGTAGATTTTTGTACATTCATAACAGTTTAGACAAAAAACAATGGAAAGAAGACTGGTAGGAGTGATAATCCGAGACCTACATGTGGCTCCGAAAACGAAGTCAAGTCTCGGATGTCGCACGCCGCGTAGCAAAGCTCAAGTGGTAATGGCCTGGACATATAGCCTCCTGGCTATGTCCTTTGGGCTGTTTCAGTCTAGTCGGACTCATGGTGCAAAACTGTTCTCAAATGGAAACACTGGGACAAAAAAAGACTAGTCGAGAGACCACAGATGCGGTGGAAGGACGATATCATGCCATTATTATTGTTCAAATCGAATTCAATTATGTTTTTATTTATAAAAGCATTATGTTAGACTTTTTAAGAAACTGGACCCAAATTTATTGAGCAGCTTGATCCTCTGGTAGTTAAAACAGGTAATTTAAAAATTATTTGATATTTTGACTATTATAAACTTCAAAATATCCTTATTTTTTAAGGTCACAGCTTAGGAGAAATGGCTTGCGCGTACCATGATAATACTTTTACTACTGAAGAATTAATTTTATCCATTTACTGGCGCGGATATGCTTGCCTTATGATACCGACTGTCAAGGGGTCTATGGCTGCCGTCGGTCTTGGTTATAAAACTGTAAGAAAGTTCTTTTATTGAATCCTACAATATTATAAATGGCTCAAACGGCTGGACCAATTCTGTTGAAATTTGGTATGGAGGTAGCTGACACCCTGAACTAATACATAAGTTACTCTCAGCAACATAAGATCTAGGAACTAAATAAGGGTAAAACTGCAGGGGATAGGTAAATAAATGATATTAAATAAAATAAAAAAATCATAGAGAAATTGCCATGTAGATAGATTATTACTTGGTCATAATATTATATTTCCTCAGGACAGTGAGTAAAACCTCAGGTCAAAAGTAGGTACTACAGATATATATTTTCCACCATTAGATCATATCACAGTGCCCTCCTGAAATTGACGTGGCATGTCACAACAGCTTCGAATCTTCAACTATATCAGGACCCGTGGACGCCATTAAAGAGTTTGCAGCAGACTTAACCAAACGAGGTATTTTTGCAAGAGAAGTACCATCTGGCAACATTGCCTATCATTCCAGATATATTGCTGATGTTGGTAAGGTTTTATATTTTATCATGTCTTCCATTTATTTAGGTTATGTGATAAATATGTTATAAAAGTGGCTAAAGCACTGTTTGTTAGATAGGTTTTGACAAAAATTAACAATGAATGGTCTTGAAATCATGATTTAAAGAAGAATAACTATTCGTAGGTGAAACATGATATTGACATCATTCATAATATCATATCAGCCAAAAGACATCCACTGCTGAATAAAGGCTCCTCCAAGGATCTCCACGATGACCGGTCTTGCGCCAGAATAAACATTATGAGCATGAACATATTATTATATCTGAATGTATCATCATACCTATCTGCCTGAGTGTAATTATCTGTTTAATTATGATTTAAAAAGTTTAAAAGTAATCTTTAGTTTAAAAATTGTCTAGATTTTAAATACAGACTGCTTAGTTTGGTATTAGAAACACAACTATATTTATTTGATAGGTTCTGAAGTTATAAAAGCTTTAAGAAATGTAATCAAAGATCCCAAACCCCGAAGTGCGAAATGGATATCTACATCAATACCTATGGACAGATGGGATGAGCCTTTAGCTAAGTATTCCTCAGCTGAATATCATACAAATAACATATTAGTAAGTGAAACTATTGTAAAGTTTTAAAAATGTTTAAGTATTTAGCAAAATTTATTAATTAAGTAATAATCAAGATTTATAAAAAAAAATATAGGTAGAAAATGTCAAAAATGACCTTCAACTTTCAGTAAAGAAAATCATTGTAAAAAAAACCTCGGCTCGGTGACCAGGGGCTTTGTAGTACCCACCCGCCCCGTTAGCAAGTAAAACCTATGTCACTGACTTACCAGTGTATTCAGATAGTTTCCATTTGAGAAACAGTTTCGATCTTTGGTGTGAAATGATGTCCACTTACGCCCATTGTAAACGTACAAAAAATACAATCTAAATCATTACAAAATAAATTCTAACCTACATACTATTAAAATATAAACCCAATCGTATATACTCGTAGGTACAATTAAAATATATAGCCCAGCTGTGCTAGTGTGTCCAGAAGGCTGGCCACATTTCCTCTTTGGATAACAAGGCTTATCCGTTTGTTTTTTTTTTACTTTGTGTGTATACCACTTAAAACTTCACTCATCATTTCAGAGCCCAGTACTATTTGAAGAAATATCCAAACTAATACCGGCTAATGCTATTGTTGTCGAAGTTGCTCCTCATGGATTATTACAAGCAATTCTCAAGAGGTCACTTAAAGAGTGTACTCATGTACCATTAACCAGGAGAGGTAATAAGGATGGTGTCAAATTCCTTCTGGATGCTATTGGAAAGTAAGATCGACTAGTTAATTAATCCACCATTTATTAATACTGAATGCTGCAGAAAATATGCTGCATTGTTATTGTTTAAAAATATAAAAAACTAATGGAATATAACTAAGTATACACGGTTGCGGCCGCCTAGTAAGCTTATACCGGGTGTAAGTGACATTGTAACGAGAGCTGATACCATGAATTCAGTTCACGATTCTGGAACCCTCAGCGGAATCTAATGAATCATCATCTAGTGAATTCAACTGGTGATCTGACGTTTACTATTTTTATTCACTATTAATAATATTTACAACAAATATACAAACTACATGTAAAAAAAATCCTCGAGGCGGCCATTGCTGCCGATCAACGGCAAGGTTCCCAGAAGAATACTAGAATTTTTACATTGCACTTTTTTTTAACAAGACGTGAAGGGTAAAACAATTAAAAATCAGATGCAAAATTGATCATGTACTGAATTCATGGTTTCATATAACTTTCACCCGGTATAAATCTGTGTCAAAAAACCCCACTCTTCTATAGATTAGATGGAAACGAACGTTTATACAAGAGTTTTTAATGTTGATTTCAGATTGTATGAAGTCGGTTTGAATCCAAATGTGGAAAAATTGTATCCACAGATTGAATTTCCAGTGTCAACAGAAACTCCGTTTCTTTCTCATTTTGTGGAATGGGAACATAGTGAGGACTGGTAAGATAATTACTAGAAGCATCCTTACCCTTCCCAAAAAGTCCGTCGATCTACCTGTCTGTATGTGACGAACTCACGGCTGAACTACGTAACCAATTTTGATAAAAAAAAATAGTATAGCAGTAGTTAATTTAACCCAGAAACTTGAATATTTTTCGAGTGAACCAACAACAAATTCAGTTTTTAAATCGAGTTAATATTTTCAGGCCGATTGTAAAATATAAGAAAGAAGAAAAAATAATTGCAATGGCTCGAAATGTTATTGTTTCTACTCAGCATGATGATTATAAATACTTTGAAGGTCATGTGAGAGATGGTACGTTTTTATGTAATCTTTTTTTTCCATAATAAAAAACTTTCATAGTTTTGTTTCACTGTTCAGTCAATTGAAAAAGATTTCCTCTAAAATTGGCAACATTTGCAAACTTTATCTAGGTTCGATGACTGATTGATGATCTAGATTACATCTTTATGCAAATCAAACGTCAAATACGTTGTGTATTCTAGGAATTAACATAATGCCTGAATCTGCAATACTAGTATTTATTTGGGAAACCCTAGCAATGTACAATAAAAAGAACTACAGAGATATGTCAATTGTTTTTCATGATGTTCATTTCCACACGGAAGTAATAATTACCCCAAATATACCAGTACGTTTGTCTATCGTAAGGAGTAAAGGAAATAATAAGTTTGAGGTTGGTATTCCTGTTATATAAAAATGTGGTATCTCAAGAATATTTTTTTTGACTGACTGACTACCGTGAAAGTGGTCAAACACAGGTAGTGTTTGACCACTTTCACGGTAGTCAGTGATGATGTGTCAAATTGTATTAAGCACACAAAGCCTAATAAAAAAAATAGAACCGACTTCAAAACACTAAAAAGCATAAAATAACCATGTAGGAACTCTAATCAACCTGACATGAAGTGTAGTTTATGTTCCATGGAAAATATCATGGTACCGCTGACTTCAAAACAGTGTCAGATTGATAAGAGTTCCTACATGGTTATTTTATGCTTTTTAGTGTTTTGAAGTCGGTTCTATTTTTGTTAAAAGTTTTTTATTTTTAAATTTTTAGTTTCTTATGTTTTATCACTGACCTAGTATAAGCTATCGTTGTACTTTCCATCATCACATCAAATTAATTAACTAACGATCTAAATGGTCCTATAATATTTAAATAATGATCCCGATCTCCTAACCGTTAAGGAGTTCTGTAGCTTTATCATCAGCACAGCAGCATAAGATGTTGACACCCTGAAGCATATACCTGAGTAAGACATGATTACGTAATAAAAGCGCCATACGAGCATACAATTTTCGGTGGTTGCCCTCGATTTCTCCTGGATCATCATTAGATCCTGACCTGGTAAATATGGGATCACCTCTGAAGTGAACTCTATCAAACAAAAAAAAATTGAAATCCGTCTATAATTGACAAAATTATCGGAGAACATACATAACAAATAATATATTATACAAAGAGACGAATTGAGAACCTCCTCCTTTTTTTTAAAGTCGGATTAAAAGGAATTGTCTCTCAAATGTTAGGGGTGTAATTAGTGATATCAGAACACCTGTAGGCGCTTGGTGATAGATTTTCAACTTGAGGGTGGTAGCCAACCAGTCGGGTAATACAAAGTACCCTGCTGCTGTGCTATGGTTTCCTCACATTATTTTCTTTCGCGTTCCGCCTAAATCTCAAGTAGAATAGGCTCATTGTAGGATTCAAACTCACGACCTTCGTCTTGGCATTCGAAAACTCTACCACTGAGCTTTTTTAGAACCTAGAATATAATGATAGCACGTGTATTACACGTAAAGTGTCTACGAATAATATCCCTATCTAAGATTTATGTTTTATGTCTTTAGGGATTTCGTTTTGAAATTATTTTTATAGTGCTCCCCTAAGCTATCACAAAATCTCTTCAAATTTTATGACTGTGCATTCGAATGTCCTTTTTACTATGTAAGGATTTAATGACTGCTTTAAAAACGTAAATTACTTAATAGTAAAATTATTGTACTTCATCAACGTGTAATTTACGTATAAATGTGAAAATTATCTCTAAAACTTAGATTTGTTAATTTATGTTGAATTCCTGAAAATTCATCACAAAATGATTATCTATTTTAATATTAGGCCACACAGCAATTTTATTATTAATTGGTTTTATAATAATACCTCATTATTTTTTTAAATCGATTGTTTTTTTTTTATTAAGGTAAGCCAAGAAGATATTTTAATAGCTAGTGGTCTCGTATATGATGACGTTCAGATTCATCACAATATAAAAAACACAGTAGCAGAAGAAGACTGTGAGTTGAATTCAGAGGATATATACAAAATTTTGAACTTACGGGGATTTGCTTACAAGTAAGCCGTTAAAATAATAGTATTTTTTAGAATGCTTATAAAACCTGCGTTGTAGTGATAGTCTATATTTATTATTGTTTGCTTTTATTATTATCCTAAAACCACATATGTCAAAAACATACCAAAGAGGTAATTTTTTTCAGAGATCAATTTCAATCCATCCATTTAGTGAATTTAGCACGAGACAACGCCTATGTCAAATGGAATAATGATTGGGTGATATTCTTGGATTCCTTAATCCAACTAAATATTTTATCTAAAGACCATGATGGTATATCAGTTCCAAAATTTATTCAGAAAGTTAGCATTAATGTTGTTGATCACCAGAAATATATACCAGTTGAAGTAAAAGACGTTTCGTGTTATAATGCAAGATTAAATAATGCTTATGGAGTTACATGGTAATTACCTTAATATTTAGATGCTTTTGAAAAAATACCAAAAGTCGCTCATGAACTGAGCATTACTTATATTTTGAAAGCTAAAAATTATATGTAGAGAAAAGCAGTCGAATGTATAATGAGAGTAAGGTTTTATAAGAGCCAATATAGTCAATATATATCAAATTATAACTAACTTTAATTTAGGTGCTCTGGTGTCAAAATCGAAAACATAACACTTGTTGATAAGCCAAAAGTGGAAAAGGAACCCGATGTATTAGGAATAAAAAAATTCTTCCCATACTATATGATGGAAAATATTGAAGTTAGTATAATTACACTTTTTATATTTAGTAATAATAAACTATAGTACTTACCTAAGAATAGTTGCCCATTACATAGAACGATATATGTATATGTTATAATTATGTGAAATACAATGTAATGTTTTTACAGCTTAAAACAGCCTTACAAATAATATTCCAATTAGTAGCTGAAAATGTTACAACAAAAGGACTACAAATTACAGAACTTGTTGACAAACATGCATCTGATGTATTTTCGAAAATAAATGAAGTAGTGAATCATTTTGCATTTATTGATGTCAAAATGAGCTCAATAGATTTTAAAAATAATAACATCGATGACCTAACACAGGCAGGAGAAAACGATAGAGAAAATATATTCGTTATCGAAAATCTACTAGAAGATGAGAAGGTATTAAGATTTATATAAAAAAATATTTTACACTTATGAGTTAATGGTAGTTTGATACGTTGAATAAAATCATTATGTATTAGGTAATTTCACTTATATTTATACTTTCAGCAAATCAAAAAGTTGAATAGCTTTGTCAAACAAAATGCTTTCGTAATAGCAATTGAGAAGCATGTCCCTACAATGCAATCAACAATTAAAGAACATTTTAATCTCATAACGTCTATGTCAGATGGAAAGCAAATATTACTCTTACTAAGGAAAGTAAATTTGAAACAAAATGATACATTTATTCAAATACCGTATGATGTCACGTTTTCTTGGATAAACAACTTTTACAAAGAACTGCAAAAAACGAAAAGAGTTGTTTTGGTTTCGGAACGGCAGCCGTTTTATGGGATTGAAGGTATGGTGTTTGGTTTACTTTACAAAAATATTTCAAAACAGTTACAGTTTTTCAAAATACATTTTTGCTACTAGGTATTGTTCATAATGTTTGAACTTGTATTTTTGGAAATAAACTAATATTATTATGCCTCGTTTTCATGTTATTGCTAATGATCTAAATCCATGATGCGTCGCGTGATCTGCACTGCGACTCTACGTAATATTACTATACAACTTTAATACAGAATATTGTAACATATTATATTAAATTTTAGGTTTAATAAAAAAATTAAAAAGAGATGGAGTAGAAAATGTCGTCTTACTTATAATTGAAGATTTTAGTGCACCCCGGTTCAATCCAGAAGATAAATTTTATAAGGAGCAACTTAAAAATAATTTGTCCATTAATATATTGAAAAAGGTACTTATTTTTTTACTATATCATTATTATTTATAAGTACTATAGGTTTATTATGTGGCCACAACAAAGTAAATGACAATGTCACCAAACATAAATCTCAAGTACACCTCGAGAACACACTTAAAGTCTACTCCTTATGTCAGTAATAATATCCTGAGACATTCTACACATAATGGCTATCTGATCCTAAACTATGCAGAAATTGTGCTATGGAAACCAGATAACTCAAATAAATTATTTGTTTAAATTTTTTATTGGATTTTGTCGCTTTATCGTAAGATAATGTCAGCTTGAAATGAACGTTTAGTAAGTTAGCAGTGATTATCTCTTTTGTTTTTGCTTCTTGCTTTTTTTCCTTTTTTACAGGGTTGTTGGGGAGGTTACTATTATACCGAGTGCACGCAATCAACCTATCTTCACAATATGTCCCTCACTTGCTCATCACCTGGTGATCTTGATAGTTTAACATGGGTTGAAGCTTCTCCTGCAGCTGCTAAAAACACTTTAGTCCAGGTAACAACAAGTTTATTACAGCTACAATCATTACTACTAGTACTTTTAAAACTTTTTATAAGATTAACATATTTCTAGGTCTCTTTCTCCGCATTATCATTTCGTGATGTAGAAAAAGCCGTATATGATGTCAACAATGAAAGTAATGCATTTGGAATGGACTACAGTGGACTTGATAACATGTGAGTAAAGAACCTAAATGCTTTGTGAGCAAATAAGTAAACATAACGAAATGGGATGTATTCTATAATTGTTTATATTATTCTTATTAACAGGGGTAAAAGAGTAATGGGTGTAGTTCTTGGTGGTGCAATCAATAGCACTGTCGAAGCTGATTTGGACTTGCTGTGGCCAGTACCC
This sequence comes from Tethea ocularis, assembly GCA_963555595.1. Classification (NCBI taxonomy): domain Eukaryota; kingdom Metazoa; phylum Arthropoda; class Insecta; order Lepidoptera; family Drepanidae; genus Tethea; species Tethea ocularis. The sequence goes on along the minus strand of OY741972.1, from coordinate 1,805,263 downwards.
AAACATTGGAGTCTCGAAGACGCAGCAACAGTACCGCTACCGTACTTGCACGCTTACTACTGTTTGGTAAGAATTTGAACATTTGGTTGAACCTTAACACAACATCAATCATCATCGACTTTCCTAAAAAATAATTAAGAAAATATTTTTTTCCTTGTACACATGAGATCAAGCTACACACTGCGGCACCTTAAACGGTTGTAATAGGCGCTATTTTGCAACAAAAATGTGTAGCTTGATCTGTGGCCGTGTGTACATAATAAAGTTTAGTATTCAATCATAGTTAAATTCGTAACACTATACATATCCAATTCATATGGAAGGAGAACACAAATTACGCCTACCTCAAACGATTTAATAATAATTAATTAACATAATGTTAGCTACACTGTTCTCTGTCCAAAATATTTTTATAAATTATCAATCCAAACTAAAATATCTTTAAGAAAAATGATAACATATTTCTGTTATAATTATTGACGCTTCTAATGCAGTGTATTTTGTAATATTCAGACAATCAAAGCGCAACTTTTGGAGGGTCAAAGTGTATTAGTCACTGGTGGCGCTGGAGCACTTGGGCAAGCTGTTATCTCTGTATGTTTGTCTTTGAATTGTACTGTATATACGACTGTAAGTGATATGAAGAAAAAACAGCTGTTACTCAAATTATTTCCTTGCTTAGATGGTAAGTTTTCTATACTGACTTGTATGTTGTTTAGATTTTTAGTAGTTTCCTAAAGTTTTAATTATGATGATTGCTACGATAATTGCATATTTATTAAAGAAGTAAAATAATATTTATTGCTTCTCTGAGATTTATCTATCTCATAAATTCAATAGCTATAAATCAGATATGATAATACTTACTTACTTACTTAGAGACTTATTTACAACAAATATACAAACTACATATAAAAAAAAACTCGAGCAGGCCAAGCTGCTGCCGATCAACGGCAAGGTTCCCAGAAGGCTTCCAGCGTTCCCTCTTTGAATAGCCAAGCTGATGCATTGGCGGAAAAAGCTCCCTGCCCGCCGATCCCCTTTGACCTCAACTAATACTGAAAATAATGTTCTATGTCATTAAAATTATTAATCATTGTGTGTTTTTTAACCTCCGATGCAAAAACGACGAATATTCCAAAGCAATAAAACTACACATTTAACATAATCTTTTTTTTCCCAGAAAATAATATTGGATATTCACGGCATGACTATTTCTACAATAGGGTAATATGTAATTCTAAAAAGCGATGCAATATTGTTATCAACTGTTCTACTGGATCGAATAGAGAAGTAAGTTCATATTGTCACTCCAGTGATAATTTGCTTGATTGATGGTAGCTACATTTCTGAATATAATCTTACTTTTAACAATTATTATACCAGTATAGGCATTAAGACACTACAAATCACACCGCAGGCTGTGGGTTCGATTCCCATCCAGGGCAAATATGTGCATGAATTTCAAAAAAGTAGTATATGTAAGTATATTAGTTGTGTGGTTTTCACAATACAAGCTCTGCTTAGTTTTTGATCATCATGTGTGAAGAATGTTCCAGGATATTTATATACAGGCCTGCATTCTTTATTATAAGCTAATGCAATAATGGTTGAACACTAGTCTTTAGATGAATTAATATACCTATATTCTAGTAAAATTCTTAGGCAAGGGAAGTCCAACAAACAAATTATAATAGAATAATAATTAGGTATCCTTTTTGTTAACCTTGGTGATGGGATACTCTTGGACTTACAGAAAGGACTTGCAAAGCTATCTATCATGTATAGTTTATTTGATTAAACACATATTTTAACAGGCTGCAATGAAATGTGTTGGATTTACTGGATTATTCTTAGACATCAGCAACTATGATATGTCTAATAACAAAAATATTGGTATGTTTTACCTTGGAAACGACAGATCTTACAAGACCGTAAATTTATCCAGTATATTCAGATCTGAAAACGTAAATGATAAAAAAGTAAGTATATCTAAAGATAGACAAAAATCTTTTTTCTATTACCAAACACACTTTTCACTTTTTTTCACACTTATCCCACTGCGGTGTTTACACAATTGTACCTTAATTAATTATTTATTTTCTTTGTCTCTTTCTGTTAGCTTTATTTTAATTTGAGAAGATATTTTTTTTTTATTTGATAAAGTTATGTATGCCTTAAACTTTTTAATTAAATTTGATTTTTAGAAGCTCCAAATGTTAATAGCCGAAGGTATAGCTAAAGGAATAGTGAAACCCCTTAGTCGAGTCGTGTACTCTCCAACGGATGTTTCTAGAGCATTCAAACTTTTATCTTCAAGTAAGCACAGTGGTAGAGTTTTGATAAGGATGAGAGATCCAGTCGTATTGAGTCAAGGTATAAAGGTTATTCCAAGGTGCGTAGTGATTAAATATATTTTTAGGTGATATAAATTTACAGGAAGAGAAATCAATCAAGCTACTTATTTTATACTATATCATAATAATAGAAAAAGAGATAAGTAAAATGAGAATTTTTAATAAAATTAAAAAAACAGAAACTTGTTATTACCACCCACCCCACCCACTTATTGTTTGTTAATGATGAAATTAAGCTGAGTAATGTAAATAATTTGTAGTAATTGCTGCACAAACTTTTAATATATAAATACATATTTATTAAATATTGTATATAGTCTTTGAAAAACTAGGGTGATACAGTTTTTCTGAAAATTTTTTCAAAGGTCCAAAAATCTGTGTTATTTTTAAGATACTTACAGCAATAGAATTATATTTTTATTTTCGATACAGAATGGCATACTCCTCAAATGGAGTCTACATAGTGATTTGTGATCAAGCCGGTTTGGGTTTAGAATTGGTTGACCGAATCATAAAACAAGGTGCTAAGAAGATAATGCTACATTTGAAATCTGATTTTGTGACGGGCTATGTTCGTACTAAGTTTATGTAAGTTTATTTATATTTTACAATAACAATATAGCTTCATCAACTTGTTTCCTGTTTTCTAATTTAATGTGAATATTTGTTTGAGTTTGTATGGTAACCATTCTGGAGTAATGAATCCAACCATCATTCGTTCAGAGTAATAAAACAACAATCGTAAAAAGCTAACAGGAAAAGTAATTTTCCAGGCACAAGACTGTCGGATGAAATAAGTAATTTGTTTTATAATATTGATGAAAAACGTGGCTTTATTTTATGTGATAAGATTAATCTATCGTATAATAACTTTATTATTTTATAGATCCTGGGCAAAAGAAGATTTATCCATTCGACTATCTTCAGAAAATCTTCACACTGAACAAGGCTGTGTAAAACTTCTCAAAGATGGAGCTAAACTTGGTGAAGTCAAGGGAATTTTTATAGTTCACGATACAAAATTTGAGAAAAGTTTTGTTGACAAACAAAAAGATTTTGTTGACAAATTCAATAAATTTTCTTTGATCGTACTAAACTTAGATTTATCATCAAGAAACTATTGCCCTAGCCTCAGGTAGGCTATAAAATTTTAACAGGTTTTATTTTTTAAATGCCGATTGATTAAAACAAAACCACTATTTTAGTCATTTTGCAGTCATCGTTCGACCTTCACAAATCGATAGTGAAAATTACGCAGCAGCCGTTTCCGAAAGAATTTGTCAAACAAGACATGAAATTGGAGTTCCAGCACTTGTATTAAAAGTAGGATTGCTGGATGATGTAAATATTCAAGAAAAAACATAAAAGTCTCAATACAATTATCCGTTCAATATTAATAATTACTGTTTTTTAATTTCCAGTTTCCAGCACTTTCAGACAAATCACAATTTAAAGAAAAGTCACAAAAATTATCAACATTATTTAGCGCTTTGGAAAGAAGCTTGAAGATGAAATACAACAATGTAGTATTCTCTACTACAAAGAGCAATCCTGAGACAGGTTTTCTTAATAGAATTGCAAATATATTAGGTAAATATTTACAAAAAAGTTAATAATAATTAACCTTTATTTTGCATTTATTAAATGTAAAAATATTGAATTGTTGACAGGCTTCCAAAAACTTAATGATGCAAAAGACATGTCAACAGTTCAAGATTATAAACTAAACGAAGTTAATTTAGAAGAAATTAGATCAATCATAAAGAAAACGTATCAATTCGAATATCCCATTGATAAAATCAAGCATTTGACAATTGGAAGGTAAATAGGTATATTTTTCAGTTAAAATATTATAAGAGCCAATAAACTATATGTAAGTTTTTTTTTCAGTCTTAAAACTTTAGGCAATAGGATTAATATAAATAAAGAAATAAAACATGGTTTGGGTGCGTTCTTCAATAATATTAATGATGAAGAAGATTACATAGCAATACCACATCCTATAGTTCCAAAAATAACTATGCTCAACAATGGCACTGAGGTAAAGTATAGGGATTAATTTTAAAATTTATAATTTGTAGAAACATTTTTATATATAAAAAATGTATTTATGTATATTATTATATTTTTTTTATTTATTTTGAATATTTCTTGTAAATAATTAGATTTAAGTTCTGCATATATCTTGTTTTCTGTTCTTAACATTGTAGGTACTTATAGATTTTAAAGTAAATTATTGTATTATATTGAATAATAAATATTTGTAAAAGAAATTTAAGAAGTCATGCAGCTAGTTTTTGAGATTCATCAAAAAGAGTTGTTATCAATGTCAATGATATATTTTTGACAAATTTTCAGAATGATTTAGATCCCAGTGAAACGTATTTAATAATGATACCAGGATTTGATGGTCAACATCAGACATTTAACACCATTACTGAAATGCTTAAAATACAAGCTGTGACTGTACAATTGGGTGTGGATATAAATGAAGAAAGTATTTCGGAATTAGCCATGAGCGTAAGAAAGGTAAGAAAATTCATTGAGATTAGAGAAATGTCTCGATTAATGGTGAAAATGTTTATAACGAATAATGATCTATTTCAAATCAAATAAAAAAGGAATTGTATTAAAGCTACAATATTGTTTAAATATTACAACTATTTTTTTATTTGCATTACAATTACAGTCCATGAAGACAAAATTTGAGACATCATCAAAGTTTTACCTTTTGGGATATTCATTTGGAGTAAACGTTGCTTTGGAATTGGCTGCACTTTTAGAGAAAGAAGGTAATGAGATAACTCCAAAATAAAGCCTGTGATTTGATTTCCAGATTTGGTGACATCATTATTTTTAATAAACTCACATACATATACTTACTAAAACTATTTTAATTACAGGTCATGTTGGAGTCGTCTTTTGTTTGGATAGTAGTCCAGATTCATTACGCATCCAAATGGACGCATATTTGGGAAAATTATCGGAAACTCAACTTCAAAATGCGATAATTAAACAGATGTATCAACTTATGACGGGAAATTTATTTACAAAGAATTTAGAAAACATCACAACATGGTCAGAAAAAGTTGAAATGTGTATTCAAGAGTTGAATGGATCGGTCAACTACTCTAATGAATACAAAAGATGTATACTTACGACAGGGTATAAAAGACTTATACTAGCTCGGGAATATGAACCTAATTTCATATTGGAGTCTCAGCTAGTTCTCATGAAAGGCATCCCTCACCCTGATGGAGAGATTCTTGCTGATGACTATAACTTGTCTAAGTACACCAAGCAACCGGTCGAAGTGTTTGATATACAATCAGACCATTATTCTGCTACCGAGAACTATCAAGTGTCTAATATTGTTAATAGAATGTTGGACCCAAAATTGTTGGAAGAGTTTAAAAATAAGAGTCTTTGTGAAACATATATAATGTAAATAAAAAATATGTAATTAAACATTTTAAAACTACAGACTTCGTATTTATTTTATAGAAATGACGCAACTGCCTAGAGTTGACCTAATTACTAAACTTTTTACCAAATGATATCATTATAACAGAATGTGATTATATGATTTTATTGAAATAAGTCACTGTTAAAATTTAATTTAGAATTTGCAACTACATTTTTAAATGTCATTGACAATACTTACTTAGATTATTATAATTTTAATACCTATTAGAAAACCTAAATGAAGTATCAAAGGTGTTCTTCGTACTCATAACTCAATAACTTGCTTTAATCAGCCTCATAACTCATGAGTTGTTTATTCCACGCATATTACTTTTGCTGAAGATTTTTTTTGCCGTTTCAGTGCTGTAAAGCTACCGAATAGAATACCCTAATTTATAACAATACTAGCTTTCGCAGTGCGGTTTCACCCGCATTAGAGTTCATGAACACACCGTTGTTTATTTATATAACCTACCAAATTTATGTATGATATATGTAAGTTGGAGTTTGTAGCATTTAAACTCTTAAAGTTATGAAGGTTTGAAGGAAACAAAGTAAAACCCTTATTTTTTTAAATATTTCGTCCCATAGACAAAATTTTGAAAAACGCTTGCACAGGTATCTAATATTTTTTACTGAAGAGCTACATTAAAAATTTCAGATTTCTAGGGATAACGGTTCCAGAATTTTTTAAAATAGCACAAAGGGCCCGTTTCCACCGCTGCGCAAAGGAATTTCAAAAAATCCCATCTTAAATGGGGTTTACGTGACAAAATCTATGCACGTGCCAAATTTCATATTAAACGGTTCAGCGTCAATTAATTACCTTATTATACCTCAATTACGATCAGTCATTCATTAAAAACTAAAATTAATTGTTAGTTTGAAACGAAAACAATTAAGCGGTTTAACTGGTCCCAGATAGTCGGTATAGACGGGAACTTTACCGTCAGCTCATTGTTGGAGCCATTCAGTAAGAAATCATACCTACTTATTAATTGGATTAGGTAGTTAGTTTATTTTGTATGTAGGTGAATCGTATGTCTACTTTCATAAATTAGTAAAACCTGCCAGGTGTAAGTTGAACTCGTGCAACAACATTTTTATTTCGTTAAACAACATAATGGTGCCGATTCTGTTGTTTACGAACTTAACTAATATTAGACAAGTCACCTCTCTTTCATGTTATTGAAAAAAGATAGAACATTTTAATGCTGTCAGTTTAATCCATGCCGTCGTAATGTACGGGTAAATAGTCGTGACCAATAAAGATATATTCATGTTGAAATATGTGATCGGACTAAACTGACAGGACTAAAATATCCCGTCCCTTTCTTTTTATATTTACTATTATAGAAAAAGATATAGTGAGATTAAATTTAGTTAGTTCGTAAACAACAAAATCGGCACCAATATTTTATTTATGAATATTATAAATTGTATTATTTTTGGTGTATCTGTTGTTCATACTAAAATAATTAATATTAGATTCAAGTTACAGTTCCTGCAGATTTGGAAATAGAAAACGTATATATTTTTTACGTTCTTGAAAGTCATGATATAGAGACCTTACAAACATGCATTTTTTAAATTTGAAATTACCTTAGTTTGTTAGAAAAAGTGTAACTGTTGATCTAATGGAAAAACAACCCTCCCAACTAATGTTTGGATTAACAAAGCTTCGAAAAGTTCTTGTACATACGTGAGTTTATTTTTCAATGCAAATACTGGTAAAGTCTTATATAATAACAGGCTTCTCTCTTTCCCTTTCAGACCTTTTCAAATATTCAGTAAATAATAACACTATCGGTGTACTACTACATTTTATAGACAAAGTATAACCTATAATAGGTATTTTCTGGAATAATAATATGTATTTTTGTTATGATTTAATATTTTGTGTATTGGTACTTATATGTATATGCAAACAGGCGCCTTTTTATATAGGCTAGTGTCAAGTTACTGATGATGAACCTGGAGATGAAACACGCTTGTCCAGAAGAGATCTATTCACTCTTACCTTGAAGTCTCAAGATTTATTTTTTAATAGTTAGAAAACAGATACTGGTAGCAAAAAATCTAAAATTATTAAATGCCATATCAAATTTAAAGTAGCTTCAATTTCATGCCATCGGAGTGCCTAGTCGTGGTACACTGAAGAGCAATTTATTACATTTAAGTTATATACAGTTCCGGATTAGAGTGGACCAACTCAAACAAATATCTACGGTAATACCAATAGTTAAGAGCTGTTTGGAACTTGTGGTGAGACGTGCCCTGAATTTTGGGCTATTGATGAAGAAGTAGTCGATTTCAAATGACTGGTAATTAAAGTCGGTAGATTAAAAGATGTAATACTTGATTTAAATCAAACTAGTGCATAGGTTTTAAAAATGTTATTGTCATACAAAACCTTAGGTTTTATTTTTAATCAATTTCATCTTCAATTATACAACGACCTATCAGCAGACACTAAAATATTTACTCCAAAATGAAATTGATTCAGAAATTCTTTTAAATTTCCAATTTGTCCTATACAAAATAAATGGTATCTCAGGGCTATAATTTAAACACGAACGTCATGAAAATGGCCATAAATTATAGTGGGCGAATTTTAGCAGCGCTTTCAATATTTTATTTTATGCAAAAATATTTACTATAATCATATTTTTTTGAATGAAAACCAAATTAGTTTCAAATTTTAATATTATTATTTATTACAGTTCGATAGGAGATAAGTAGATGACTATTGTACCTAAAAAATAAAAAAGTGAATTCATAAAAATATTAAAAATGAACCCTTTAAAACACTGTATAAAATGTCACAATATTTATCGTCCGTGACCATAATCTAATCAAGCTGAAGCATTTAGGTTCCCCCATAGCCCGTAAGGGTTAAGGCCTTTAATACATATAATAATAATATTAACAAGAAATTGCCTTCAATTCAAAAACACTAAAATGTATAAAAAAATATGTAGGAATTCTAATATAACACTGTTTTGAAGTCAGCGAAAGTGTAATTCGTGTTCCATAGATATTTTAAAATTATACCAAAGGTGTTGGTACCGCTGTTTTTTTTATATGACTTCAAGCCTGGTTTCAGCTCATGGTAGGATTAATTGTTTCTGACGTTTATTTCGAGCCTTTATTTATATGAATGACTTGTGTTTTAGTTTAATTTAAAAACATTACTTTATTCAGGATCAAAGTCCTTTCAACCAATTACAACTTAAATCAATGGCATTTGCATCCTCAATATTGGTTTTTTCTTGCATCTACTGAATGAAAAACTATGATTCCTACTTTTCGCCTCTATTTCTTAAACATCACAGTTGCTTTTCGATTGAAAAGTGGCAATTTAATTTAATTTTAATCACAGACAATGAAGTGTAATTATGGTTCGCTCTCTTTGATAAGTTTTTATTTCTTTTCTTGTTTCTTTTGAAAAATAGCCGTTTTCTCGCTGACTGTAATTTTTTTTAAAAATCTGTATAACTGTAATAACTCAAAAAATAAGAAATGGTTTCCTAAGACCATATTCACGTGGCTTCAACCTTTAAGGTAGCTGCCCTTACTGACCCGTAATTTTCATCCTGTATAACAGTAAAAGTACGGCCTTAATAAAAGCTTTCTTAGTGTAACTAACACAATTTGGGATCTAATACGAAAAATGAAAACGATAGTTCGATCATCGTTGTCAAATAATTATAATCATTAACCAATAGAATTGCAGAAAACTGACAAGAATTAAATTACGCGTAAACCCTAAAAGGTGTTGTATCATATTCATCATTTCGATGATTTTTACTATCGCCTATACTATATTTGAAATGCGATAGTTACAAGATGGCAAACAAATTCGGTATTATCCTAACAAGAAATTCTAGAAGCAATAGAATAAAATAGTCTAAAGAAAAGTAAAGTATTTTTACAGTGACTCGTATGATTTCTTTTGAAAACGATAAGTTACGTGACTTGCTTGAGTTAAATCTCTGACACAGTGAATACCTACGCAATAGAACTGCTTGGAATTAGATTTCATATTCAGATGTGACAAGTTCTAGAAAAACGTACTCTGGATTTATTTTGTGATATGAAACAATTTTTACTTTATTTCTGTATTGAAATTGAAAATACAAAATATTTTAATATACTACGTACTTACTTATAAGTTTTATTAATAACATGTTCGTTCATCATTTTTTTTATTGAAGATGACAGAAAAGTCAACCTACAGTTCCGTCCCGCGGTTGCACTCGCGTTTTTGAAGGATAAAAGGTAGGTTACCTTTTATCTTTTATTTTATGTGTTAATCCAGGGTCAGCTACCTCCATTTTTAATTTCATCAAAATTGGTCTTGCCGTTTGAGCGTGAAGAAGTAACAAACATACTTTGTCACAAACTTTGAGTTTGAAGCCTTTATAGTTCATAAAAAAAAACAGAAAAGTAAACGTAATCAACCTTTTTTTATTCATATTCTGTCATTTAAACATCAGAAACAAAATCACAAAATCCAAAATTTATTATGTAGGTAAGATTTTAAATTTAATTAGCGCCATGGTGTTTTCATTTCAAAATATTTGGTACACAAATTCTTGGATTTGAATTCTTCTAATAATTTTAAGTCCAGATTCCTGTTTATATAGTTAGCTACTCTTGGGTCTTGTGGAGCAGAAATATGGTCCGACTGTAAATCGTACACTTTGACCGTTTGCTTAGTGTACTTAGAAAGGTTGTAGTCATCAGCAAGTAACTCCGCTTCAGGGTGAGGAATGCCTTTCATTAGAATTAGTTGCGATTCTAACTTGAAATTAGGTTCATATTCCCGAGCCAGCAGAATTCTCCTGTATGCAGTTTCAAATATAGACTTTATGTACTCATGAGAATAGTTGATTTCAGATTTAAGTCTATTAATGGTGATTCGAACTTTCTCGGACCAATCTTCAACAATCTCTAAATCGTGTTTGAGCTCTATGTTCTGTTGTCCTATCATGAGCTGATACATGTGCTGTATAATAGTGTTCTGCAGCTGTGGTATTGATAATTTCCCGATGTAAGCATCCAGTTGGACTCGCAATGCATCTGAGCTGCTATCTATGCAAAATATGACTCCTACGTGACCTGTAAATTTAAGGGATAAAATAATAAAATCGAAGTTTATATATGGTATTTATATTTAATCTAGCTGAATATATATGGGCAAAGTTTAAAGACGAGATAAAGGTTTATTGTGAATATTAAAGTGTTTTAGAATAGAGATCTGTAGTTGCCACAATATGTTTTTATATAACAATAAAATAAAAAAAGGTATGTTACTAATTAATTTATTGAATACATACCTTCTTTTTCCAATAATGATGCAAGTTGCAATGCAATGTTCACACCAAATGAGTATCCCAAAAGATAAAATTTAGTTTTCAACTCGAATCTCTTCTTTATGAACTGAAAAGTGAAAAATTTTACTCCTGATATTTTTTATAAATGCAAAAGTAAATTTTAGAAGTGTGTTTGTTATACTTCTTGACGTCTTAATAGCCCAACCAATTATAATTATAATGTAGTTTAATTGTCAATAGCTAGTCGCTTCCTTATCAGCGGTGGGATGATAGTTACATTCCGATAAAATAAACTTTCCTGATTATTGAAACACTAGCTTTCCGCAGGATTTAATTTTCAAATATATAATAATATTCATAATAGGTATTTGTATCTGTATGCCAAATTTCAGGCCGATCCGTCCAGTGGTTTGAGCTGTGCGTTGATAGTTAAGTCAAACAGTCCCGTTTTCGTTTTATTTAGATGAATACCTACTATTTTATATCGACACATCCAAGAAAATGTTGATAATATCTAATTTATGTTATGCAATGAACCGTACCTTCATAATACTCTTGGCAATTTCGTGTATACTGCTATTTGGCATGTCAGGTTCCAATAGTATAGTAACAGCGTGAATTTTAAGTTTTTCACATAAGTTTCTAAAAACTGTATGGTTCCCATCAAATCCAGGTAACAACATTAAGTAGTTTTCTGTAGAATCAATATCTTCAGCCTAAGGAATATTAAAGTATGAATAATCATCATTTTGTCTTAGCCAGTCGTGTACTTACATAGAGGATTAGCATTTCATTGTAGTCTAATATTGTAACCATCTACAAGTGAATCCGTGGTTCTTTCTGAATCCACGAACACCTTTGTGCTCGCAGAAAAACACCAACGCGCGTGCGCCTCACTCCATAGACAAGCGGCTCGCAACAAGCTCCAACGTACTCACTTGATACATTATAAGATACATCCACGCCACATCATTAAGTGATCAGTTCTAACCACGACAGATACATACAATGTTTTACTTCCTTACAAAGCAGCTCCTTTAGTTTGTCTATTACTGACTGTCTTTTTGTTAACATCATTATAATCTGCCTGTTTTTCATGGGCTTACTAAAGTCATAGAAAACCAAGCATTCATAAAAAAATACCAACCTCTAGTGCTATACTAAGTCTGGTACTCATGCTTATAATAGGCTCAGCTTTACTCTCATAATTTTCAACGTAGCTAAAGAAGGTTCTTAAGCCGCTATCAAAATTTGGTTGCAGTACATGTTTGGGTCTGATTTTCATTTTTTTCACACTGGAATTTAATACAATTGAAAAAGATTTAATTTTCTAATGTGATTTATGATTAGATCCTGTGAATTAGATCCTTAGCATATTTTTTTTAGTAAAAAATACCTTAATACTTACTCAGAAATGGTCAATTCTCTAATATAATCAACACTTTGACTAACATGATGCGTCTCCTTAATAAGAGTTTTTATTTCTTCTACGCTGATGCGGCTGATATTTAAATCACGTAAAGTAACATTTTCTGGAACCTTAGTTATATCCGGAATACCTGTTAAAATTACATGCGTTATTTTTTTTGGTTTATGACCTATAAGGTAATTTAAAAGTACAACTAGAATATATTTTGTTAATCCAAAATTAAAGATAATTATTATCTAAAACTAAAAATACGAGAAAAAATAAGAGTTTACAAAAAATATTTTGAGTTCATGTATCCAATATAGATTATGTAGGTCTATACAAAAAAAATACCAATTTTATATTGAATGTAATGAAAATGATAATAGTACATAGACATACCTAATATTTTAGCAATTTCTTCTGGTATATTTCTTATATTACATTTCTTCAAATTATACGTATAAATATTAGTATATTTCAATTTTAAACTAGTTTCTAGAGCATTTAGACAAGTTTTGTTATATCGCTCAGCACAGAGGAATAGTGTAGGTAACCCAATTTGATTTCTAGCTCGGCATATCTTTTCTGATGCTGAAATTGCGTATTCGTCTTGTAAATTGTTCTGGAAACGATTAGTAATCACCACAAAACATCTGTAATCAAACAAATAAGTTAAATATGACAATATTAAAACTCACCCGTTCTTGGTGTCTTAAAAAATTTAAGAAAAATGAATCGTACTCAGTAGTATTACAATTTTACCTCAAATTCTCGCAAATAGTTCGTGTCATTAAATCCATGTTTGCAACAACTAATGCCAGGTCATTAAATTTGGTTCTCATATTTTTTTGATTAACTTTTTCTTTCAATATGTTCTCACAGTTACCAACTATAATAACACCTTGGACATTTCCTAATTTATTTCCTTCTTTTAGTATAACTTCACAGCCTTCCTTTGTTTGTAAATTTTCTTTCATCATTTTTATAGTAACGCCGGATTTCTGCCAATTTCTAGAAAAAAAAAAGACAAATATTTTGTAACTAATTCGGAACTGTCATCTTCTACAAGGAAAACTAACAGGAAATCGACACGTGTTTCGCTTCTTCGCGAAGCATCATCAGGACGTAATAGACCCACTGCCACCTACTCAATGAACATGTATTTAAAAATGAGTTCAAAAATGAGTATTTGAAAAAAAAATTTTTTTAAGAATACTAAAACTTTCACGCTCTCTAGTCTTGAACAAATCTCTAGTTTAGTCAATATGACTTTGAATTATGTTTGATATTCTACTTACTTTAATTTCAAATCATAGTAGCCATTAGCATTGTCATATAGAATTATTAGTTTTCTAACTCCTCTTTTCACCAATCTGTCAATCAGCTCAAATCCAAAATCATTTTTACCACACACTACTATATAAGTTACTTCTGGTGAGATTGATAATCTAGAAAAAATATCACATGGAATGTTAGCAGTAACAAACTCAAGATCAAACGAACTTACCTCAGATTTACTTCTCAATCTGTGATCTAAATAAATCTCGTAAGACGAAGACAGGAAAAAAACAATATACCTATAGGATATTTTGAAGTAATAACTAACTCCTACGCATCAGGTCAAGGTTTAATTATTAGCTAGGACATAATATTAATAATATTGTTCCTTATATGAGAAGGTGTTGATTTTATTTGAAGTGTTTGACTCCAAAAAAAAGAAAGGTGGTAAATTAGGGACATATGTCTTTACTCTCTGTAGCATAAAAAAACCTGTAATCACTAACCTGGGTATGACCTGTGGAAATGTATCCTTCATATTGATTAGCACTCTGCCCATATGCTTTCTTGAGGCCAACAATCTAAACGCTCTAGACACATGTTCAACGGAATATATAACTCGAGTCAAAGGTTTAACAATACCTTTAGTTATCCCTTCACTGACCATATCGTGGAGTTCCTAAAATTCAAGTATCTTTTTAAATAAATGTCTCTAACTTTATTCTTTAATTTATTATTCGTGCAGACAGATTAAAAGTTCCATAATAATTAGTCTATATTGAAAAAAACCTTGTGATTTTTTTGCTAAAAATACTAGTATCATCTTAATTCAGTTTTTAAATCATATTCATGATGCACCTACAATATTTATAAAAAAAACAATTAAGTGGTGGTTACTTACTTTTTTATCATTTATTAAATTGTATTTGAATAAACTGGATATATCCACTGTTTTATAGGTTTCATCACAAAAGGTATCCATATATAAATCACACTTTTTGTCATTATTGAAAATACTCAGATCCAAAATTATTCCAAATTTGGCGATGCACTTAAAAGCAGCCTAGAAAAAAAAATTAACTTAATTTATTTTTTATTTATTAGATATTACACAGCATTTACAATATTTTTTATTACAATGAGTTATTTACTTGCACATTTGCCAATAAGGAATATCTGTTTTTTTGTTTGTTACTTAAATTTAATAAATAAGAAGTAGGTAGGAAACCAAAAGTCTAAAACAAAGATGATAAAAAATAATATTCTTTACAGTACCTATTTTGCGATGAAATGTTTAATTCAAGTGTTTTAAAATTTGACTTACCTGTCGGTATGCACCCGAAGCACAATTTATGACTAAATTGCAGCCCAAATTATTAGTATTCACCATCACTGATTCATAGAATAACTCACAATGAGGATCACACGTAATGTTGTTCTCTGTAAATAATAAGTATATATTTGCATTAAAAAGTAATAATCCTACTTATTATTATAAATGCGAAAGTTTGAACGAATTGGAACATAGATAGTTTATAACCTGGATTAACATATAGGATACTTTTGAAAACATAAGGTTCCTCGGGAACACGGGTGAAACCGTTGGGCGGAAGCTTGTTTATAAGTATAAAATATTACGTGACCATACCATTAATATTGGGAAATAAACGAAGTAAAACGTATTTCTTCCTTTTATGGCTGACAGACGTAAATACTGTACAATCAAAATCTAAACAAATAGATATTATTGCTTGCCCAAGTGCTCCTGCACCACCAGTAATAAACACTTTACTTCCTCTTTTTAAATTTCCTTTCATCATCTGTAAAGTTCAAATAAATATCTAAATTAAGTAATTCAGCTTTTCTAATTTAAATAGATACTGGGAGTTATAAAGTACCCTAATTACTTAAGCTGCCTTTAGCTTTGCTATATTTTATTAAAATGATCACCTCACCAAGCAATAATATGCGTGTAGATAGGGTAGCGGTACTGTTGCCGCATCTTCTAGATTCCAGTGCTCCGGTACAGGCCAAAGCAGATCCCAGTCGACTTCTACTAAACTGCTAACTGCTCCTTGTGATATGATACCCATAACTCTTTCTCCTCTGTTGGTAATTTTATAATAGTAACATCAATATTTTCCTAATTCGCATAAAAATAATTTTCTATAGTTACTGACCTGGCGTTGACTCCACTAAAATCCATTCCGAAATCATTATCATCTGAATGATTAATTTCTCCTATTGCCTTTTCAGCATCTTTATAAGATAAGCTAGCATAACACACCTGAAAAATAGGTGCAAAATAATGCTCAATATCAACCTTCAATATTGTAATTTTGATATCTTGATCTCTGACTTCTGTTAAAGTATATAATACCTATTTTGTTCTCTAAAGAGCTATTAATGTTATTGAGAAATTTTGAACTTATTTGTGCTGCCAGCAATAAAATGCCCCGTATTTTAATAACAAAATTATGTAACTGCCGACTTTTAAAGGAGAATGATTATTAAATTCGTAGGTCACATATTCAAGAAAATTATTTATAGTTTACCTTTACAGTTTCATTAGATGATACGTTAGGTACTTCAATCCATTTAAAATAATCCATATTTCCTGGCGCTATTCTTTTAAGGCAAAAATTCTGGAAGCTCGAAACTTTTTCTCTTGGGATATAATAGTAACTACCCCAACGTCCCTAAAATTAAACGGCAAATATGTATACGAGTACAACATAATATGAAAGATAAAATATAATTATACTATTATCAACACTCTTTTTATACTACCACTGTGTACTCGTATTATTGCTTGAAATTAAATAAAATGAATTATTTTTTAAAGTTCAAGATATGTGTATTCATTTTAATAATCGAAATAATTATTATATGTAACAAAATGAACTAAATAAAAAATAAACTACCAATCAAACTATTTTATAAACTTTGAATGAATAATTCAACCATCATGATTTCTAGCTAGATCTTGATGTTCTTTTACCAAAGGCTTTAATGCACATTTTTATTAAATAGTATGGCTATCTTGGTTTATTACTTATACCTACCAAAATTTTAACCAGAACCGAGAATAAAGAGATTACATAATTACATTAAATTAAAACTTTATTTTAGTTTACCGTCTCAAGAATATTGAACGTCAAGTTTTTCTGAACTTGTCCTTTATATACTTTGTTTTCTATATGAAACTCTGGAGCTTTATCATCATCAATAACAAATAAGCTTATCTTGTTTCCATAACCTTCCCTTAACTTTCTAACAAATCCTTTAAAAATATTATTAATTAAAAATATTTTATCAACTAAAAAATAATTTAAAATAATACCAAATCATATGTTAAAATAATTAAATGATTTCAATATAAATATTCATCAAAACCGTACCAAACAAGCCACACAATCGTTGGTTTTGAGACACCAATACGACTTTTTGATCATTTTCTAATTCTTGAACTACATTTTGTATCCAAGAGAATGTATCATCATGAGTCACATTTATGTAAGTAACTTTTTCAATTTTTTCAATATTTGCTTTTTTTAGAAGTATTAGAGTATGTTCTCTGTCAGATAGAGTCATGATTATAGAAAACAATTTGTAGTTTAATGGATATATTTTAGATGGTTCTTCTACTGCCAAAATGAATGTATCATCTGTTACCAAATTATGAATTTCATTGGTTTTCTGAAAAGAGCAGTTCCTAATTAACAAAGATATTAGATGTTTTTCTTAATAAATTTTATTAACTTTGGTTCTTTTTGCAAAGATGCCACCCAGTTCATGATTTATACTTACGTTTTGATCTTCAAGCAAATCATGAACTATAAGTACATCTGACTTTCCAATATCGTTTAAAAATGATATATTATTTCTTTTAATATCGATAGGTGATACATTAAACTTATTAACTGGAAATATATCAGCTACCATACAAATAGTATCTGATATAGATGAAGCTGAATCGAAAAATAATTCAGTGATTTGAAGTTTTTCTTTCATTACATTATCTTGAATTATTTGTAAAGTTATGAAGAGGGCAGTTTCAAACTGAAAAAAAAATGTGATTAAGCTATAATATTATTTTATAAATGGCAAAGTTTAAAATTAATAAGTTTTATTGAGCTGATTTTCATTCTGTCAATCGAATCTGGTGGGATTAAAACTGGGGTAAAAAGGGTAATAGAGTGTCCAGGGTAATACACCCTGGAAACTGGATGAAAATTATGAGACAGAAGTGTAACTATATTTTAACATAAAACTCATAAAATATTATTTAAAGCGAATTTTGTATTTGAACTTACGTTTATATGTCCAATAAGAATATGCGGAATAAATTTAAGTGTTTCAATCACGTCCGGTGCTTCATCTAAAGATGGTTTATCATCAAATAAAATATTCATAATCTCTACACCTCCACACCTAAAATACATCAATTGAATATAAATATGTGTGATAAAAAAACAAATGGTTACCTACTTGAAAATCATAAATAGTATATGTCATTAATATTATAAAAGTAACCTAACTACTAAACAAACTAACTACTTATAAATGTAACTAAAAATAAATAAATTATAAATAAAAAACTTCCCCTAACTCCTCCCCTGGTGGCAGAGTACCAAGAATACTGGCGGCATTGCCTCGCTGTATTGCGAGGCTTATTCTTTGGCCTAAGTAGCCGCCAGCTATAAAAGTTGATGTCGATATTAGTAAGTTTAAAAATGAGATACCTGCTTATTCCACGTATGTCACTTATTTGAGCATAATAAAATGCTTCATTATCAACAACTATATTTTCTTTGTTATGTTGGTCAACATGGATAATAAGTTTCATAATATATTTAGGCATGGATATGCCATCATTATTTCTTAATAATATATTAATTTGTATAAGAGAATCAAGGAACGACGTCCATTTACCATTCCATTTGATAGTTGCTTCACTATTTTGTATGTTAAATCTACAGATATTTTGGAAATCGTCTCTGAAAATTAAACCACTAATAAATATTTTCTAATGTCATATGATTTACAAAATTTCTTCAATAGACGATAAATATTTCTTACGAATACGAGTATCCTTTAGAATCCATACACTTGTATACGTCGTTTTTTAGTAATCCTCTTTCATTATCTGATTTCGTATTAGTATTATAGCAATCCCAAGGAATGTCACTAGTTTCAGTAATGATGCCAGTTACTATTAGTATATTTTTGTAGGTAATCTGAAATAATGGCATTATTACCCTTAATACTCACTACTACGTTTTACGACCATCATATACTCATTTACCGTTTATAGTTTTATTTATAATAGGTAAGAATAAACATAAAAGTAAATAATTACTGACTTCAAATTTACCACAACTTTTAAATATCATAATATTCAGCTTTTGTATTTCTTCGTTATCAATAATCACTTCACTATGGAAATGTACGTCATCAAAAATAACTGACATTTCATTGTAGACCTTGCCTTTATCCATTGCCAGGGTTTCCCAAGCAAATACCAAGAAAACAGCTTCAGGAATCACATTGACACCTAAACACAAGAAATTTAAGTATTCAAACATTTTGTCATAAAAAGTACATCAGTAAATTTAAGCTACAGATGCTTCTATAAGCAAAACATAGACCATTCCTTAAAGATGTCTATGTCATATATTTTTTGGGTCGCTTGCATTTAGCAGCTAGAATAATAAACGAAATGAATTAGTTTTCTTTTGCAACAAACGAATTTTAAAGGTGGGAATCTAGTAAAACATTGCCATTAATCCATTGATTGGTCCATGTGATAGGTTTGTTCTGGTCGCTGCTTCTCGGTACTTGTTGCTTCTAGAAACCTTCTTGAAACTGATGAGAAATTTGAAAACAATCAAATTTCCCATCAGTTACAATCACTATATCTGCTTTACAGTGATCTGATCAGACTAACTTTTGTCCTATGAATGTTTATTATTAAGGCGATGATAGCTCAGTGGTAGTGATGTCGGATGCCGCGATGAAGGTCGTGGGTTCGAATCCTACAAGCTTAAGCTTTCGGTGAAGGAAAACATCGTGAGGAAACCATAGCACGGTGGTAGGGCACTTTGTATTACCCGTCTGGCTGGCTACCACCCTCAAGTTGAAAATCTGTCGCCAAGCACCTACCGGTGTGTTCTGGCAATTGCACTTGAGAGCCAGTTGCCTTCTTGGCATTGTAACAGGTCGGCAACACATTAGCTATTATTCTAGTAATGTAGTCTTCTAGTAAATGGCGATAAGCAACGGTAACCACTTACCGTCAGGTGGACCGCCTGCCTGCTTTTGTCAACCTTCTGACATAAAAAAATGTATGAACTTGTTATGTAGAGAATAATATGAAAATAACTTGTTCTAAAGCTTACGAATCACCATGAGCTGTTGATAAAAGTATATCTAATAAAACAACACAAATCGGTATAATCACCATTTCTAGCGTAGCTTTCCAAGTATTTATAATCATCATCATAAATAGAAATAATCTGATCTCGTGATATCATCATAAATATTGGATTTTCTATATTAGTGATGACTATAGGCCTGTAAGAAAATACAGTTATATTTTTAATATTGAATATATAAACAATTACATTTCAATATTTTAAATTAGGTACTAAATTTGCACTAACCAATTTTCGGTATGGTTCCATTCAACAAAATGTGACAGTAAAGGAGTTTCTGTTGATACAGGATATTGAATTTTGGGGTACAGAAGATCGATTTTTGGATTCAATCCAAGTTCATACAATCTGGAAATTAAAAATGTATAAGTACTTATAATAAAGCTGAAGATTTTTTTTATTTGAACGCACTAATGTTAGGAACTACCAATTGGATTTGAAAATATATTTGAAAAAAGTTATAGGCTATTTAAAATCACGCTAGTGCTCTAAGACGCTGGTGAAATAGGGCCTCGTCGAGCAAAAAAAATCCAAATACACAAGTCATTGTTCTTACACATCAGTAGGTTGTTCTATAATTATTTTTTTTAAGATTATCCTTTATTATGCATCAACGCGCGAGAAACTGTTGAAGATCTTACCTTCCCATACCATTTAAAAATAGAGTAATGACTTCTTTTGCTTCTGGGTTATCAAGTCGCCTGGTTAATTGGACATACATGCAGTCTTTATGCGATTGTTTCATTATAGATTGGAAAAGACTATGTGGAGACACTTCTACCAGAACAGAATTTGGTGGTATCAACTTTGCCGATTCTTCAAATAGCACTGGATTCTGTAAGTAACAATTTGATATTTTTCAATTTGTTCTATTCCATATTCTATTCTATTCGAAACATTGTAATTTTTTACGTGGGAAATAAAAATAATATTTCTGTAATTAATATTCAGTCTAATTGCACCATAATATTGTCTATATCTAACAGACTCAAAACATTTGTACAAAAAAATCACCAACTTTACTTGTCTTCACGTAAGAGATAAGTGCAATACTTTTGTGAAATTTCTTAATTCAAAATCAAAATCAAAACTCATTTATTCAGTTTAGGCCCTAATAAGGCACTTATGAATGTCAAAAGTTACAGTTTTACATTATACTCTACTACCGGTTCGGAATACACTTGAACTGAGAAGACTCCGGCAAGAAACTCAGCAAGGCTTCTTTTATTGGTGGATCTTTTTTTTTTAAATTTATGTAATTACAGTTTTAAATATACATAAACTTCATACAATTATCACTTGGCCAGGGGGCTGCAAGTGCAGAGAGAAGCTACTACAACCATGTATTCTTGTCTTCTATGTAATGAGCCACCTTATAATAGGCCTTGTCGATCAACTTATGTTTAACATACTCTTTGAATTTATTATAAGACATCTTAGTTTTTTCATATGGGATTTTATTATAAAAGCAAATGCAATTCCCGAGAAAAGACTTATTGACTTTCGCTAGCCTGAATCTAGGAGTAACAATTTTGTCTTTGTTTCTTGTATTTAGGTTATGGCGGCTACTGTTTGTGTCAAATAGATTTAAATTTTTACGAACAAACATAATATTTTCATAAACGTATAGCGAAGGTAAGGTTAATATGTCAAATTCCTTAAACCGATTTTGTAAGGATTCGCGAGGACCCAAGCAATAGATTGCACGAATGGCCCTTTTCTGCAAGATAAAGATAGATTCCAAATCCGCAGCTGAGCCCCATAGCAGAAGACTGTAGGACATCAAACTATGGAAATACGCAAAGTAAACCAACCTAGCTGTAGCCACATCTGTTATATTTCTAATTTTTCTAACTGCAAAAGCGGCGGAACTCAATTTACTAGCTAAGCTTTCTATATGAGGACCCCATTGTATTTAATATCTAATGTTATGCCGAGAAAAACTGTCTTATCAACTAGTTCGAGTCTTACATCATCGACTGTCATTCCTAGCAACAATGGGGAGAGAAAATTTGTAACATACATCTAAATATTCATTATAAGAGTAGAGAACAAACCAATAAATTATAGCAATGGTATTCAGGAGAACTATATTGAGCTATCGGCTCATTCCACATTTTTTGAGGCATGCACGAGGATATCCATTTGTTACTGCGAAGTTTTGGTTTACTTATTATATTTTTTGCAGCTGATATTAATTCGGATTCTGAAAATAAATATTTAAAAATAAAGCAAAAAATCAGTTAAATAATAATAATGTTGAATGAAAATGAAAGTATTTGAAGAAAATCAGAAATATTTATAGTTCGGGCATATTTTACAATAAATGCACAAAATGATGATGAACTAAATAAAGTCTGAAAAGAATCTGTGAAAATGATAATTTCCAAGTGAGTTTAAGAACTTACCAGCACTAACAATATATCTAGAGTGGTACGCTATGTTACCACATGGAACCTCTTTAGCAAAGATCCCGCGACTATTTAGTTGGACCGCAAATTGTGCCATAATTTCAGCTGGACCTGATAGAGTACAAGATTCTGGACTGTTATGGCAGGCAACATCAATCTCAGGTGGGCAAAGAGGTAGAATCTGCGTGTACAAAAAAAAAATACTTTTATTTTATGGTATACGCTACTCGAATATGATGATGATGAATTCTGAATACCAAATCTAATAATTTATATAACTAAATCGGTATTTTTTTTCATCAACATGGATTGTAATGAGATAAGAACAATAACTACGCTTCTACAATAATTGGATAATAATTATAATCTGATGAGTTTTCATGATTTATGTAATAACTTACATCTTTATATCCAAGTCCCACAGCAAACATTGAACCCCGAATAAATTTCATCTCAACAGCAATTTTACCTCGTATGTAAGATATAAGAATAGTTTGTTCTACTGTGAAACAACCATCGGCGTATGCGCAAACTAATTCACCTAAACTATGTCCTGAAAATTAGAAAGAGACTTAATTATTTATTGTACAACCAAAGGTACTTAAAATAATTCAATAATTTAGGGTATTTTTTAAAGGACTAGAATGTGCTAGCCTCTGATGGCTTAAACTCCTTTTCCAGACATCAGCGAGCGCAGATGGCTCTCAACCGGTCAAAATTTTGGTATGCGGTACGGACCCAAGCTCAGGGCCTTACAGTGGAGGAAGGAGATAACTTTGGAGTCTAATCGACTGATAAGGGGCGTTTGAATTATTATTGGCAGCTCGGGCTGCTTAAACGGGGCGCGACCGAATAGGTTCTCGCCGTGGAGGACGATATTGTAATCGGTTTTGTTATTGTTGTGTGGTTTTACGAGTGTCGTCAACTTCGATTGATTTGGGATCCTCATAATATGTTACTCTTTTCCCATTCGGCTCATCTATCCATCGTATCGCAATTCACTCTTTCTTTACTCATATAGGTATTATGATCTATGTCTTTTTAGCTCTTTTTCTTTTCGTATATAATTAATTATTTTAGTCATAATTTCATAACATTATTAACTATTAACCTACCAATAAAATAATCAGGTTCAATGCCGATTTCTTTCAGAAAGTCAGTGAGCCCAATTTGCATGGCTGTTATACCAACAAATGCATTAAGACTGTTCTGAAATATTTTCTTGTCAGGATCAGTTATTATTTGTATAATATCGACACCTTTTGGTAAAAGTATGTTTTGACATCTGCAAGGTAACAATAGGTTTTACATGGGTTGACAAATAATGAAATCGCAAAGGACTGTGAATATTATGTCCTCTTACCTCGCACGCTAACGAGCTACCTTGTTATAATCTAAACTGGCTTTCTGCACCTTGATTTCATCCTCCTTTTTACTCCCTTATGGTTTAAATTTCCAAAACCCTTTCTTAGCGGATGTCATAATAGCTATCAGTTTTCGTTCTTACACATTATGTCTACTGCTAGACATAGTAATTTTACTCGTTCCCTATAGCCTTTTTCTTTTAAGCGATTCGATAATTCCCAGAAGTTTCTTTGAGATACATACCTTTGAATGGCTGCAGCAAATGTTGGAAAGTGCATAAACTGAGCTCCCATTCCAGCCCATTGGGACCCCATTCCAGAGTAAATAAACCATAATTGTGTCTTTTCTCCTGGGAAATGGCCAGTACTCTGACGCAGGCATTTTGTTTCAGTTTTATCATTATCTGCATAAAAAAAGTATGAAATGAAAGTAAAAAAACAACAACCAAATAGAACATAATGGCATCACATGGTTCAATAAATGATATAAAAAAAATAAAAATCTTTAATAAAAATATTAGAAAGCCTTACCAAGAATTATATAACCTCGATGTACATGTCCTGGGATATCTTTTCCATGAATGCTGTGCAGCAGTCCAATGAGTTCAGGATCTACAGGTTGTGACTTTAACTTTTCAAAAATACTGTCCACACAAGATTGTAGTCTACCAGATGCAAATATCAGATATGGAATATTAGTCTTGTAATGAGAAGAATCCTGAAAATTAAAATGTGTGGTTTAATTTTGTTTCCACACCTTAATTTTTTCAAAAATTATATCAAAGTACCTTTGGTATATAATGGCCTTTCAACAAAACGTGAGAATTTGTGCCCAATTCCGTGAAACCATTGCACGCAGTAAAACCTCTTTTGAAAGGTGTGTTTTCTGTCAGAACCTGGACCCTTCCATCACGAACTGCAGGAATATGGTCCTGAGGCTGATTGTAATGCAAATTTGCTGGGATTTCTCCTTTGTGATATGCTAAACAAACCTAAGAAAAGGATATTTTTTTTAATTCTGAGAAGCATCTGAAAACTGTCATTTGATATTGGGCAGCTAAAAAAAATACGTGTCTGTTATTTTAGACTACTTTCTTACACCAAAATAAATGAAATTGGAGTCGGACAGTTGGTTACATTGTAAGTGATATGTCAAAGCATTGGCTAAGTTATTGTTTATAGGAACATACAATTTGAAGATACTTCCCTGTGACTCTTTGGGAATAAACCAGTTCACCAGCAATACATGATTATCCAAGTGGGGCCATTTTAATTTTTTTTTGTAAAATATTTTAGGCCAATAAAGAGATTAATATTTGTATATTTAATACCTTTGCAATAGCACAACCTTCAGACGCCGTTTCAGCACATCCCATATTAGATTTTACACTGCCAATTTTTGTTGGCGTTTCTTTTGAAAATACTTCTCCAACCGCTCTCAATTCATTGCCATCAGATTCAGCAATACCTATATTAAACATATATTTTGTTTAAAATAATGTATTTACTTGGACCATAAAAAATTAAATAACATAATTATTTTTTGGTTAAGTTGTTGTTTGATCAATGCTTTTGTTTGTCTTATATATTTTTGACACACGAGTCATGTTAGCGGTATAGGATATTCTTATGTTATTTCTTAGAATTTGTATAATAATAAATAAAAATTTATATCTTAAGATATAAATTCCAAAGAAAGATCGACCATAAAAGACTTGCTGAGTTTTTTGTCGGGGTTTTCTAAATATAAATGGCGCAGCGTAGGCAGATGGATCGATGATCTTGTTAGGGTCGCGGGAAGCCGCTGAATGCGGGTAGCGCAAGACCGGCCATCGTGGAGATCCTTGAAGGAGGCCTGTGGACGTCTTTCGGGTGATGATGATAATGAAATTTATTCTATACTCATAGTAATAGAGTTCTCTCATAGAGTTCCAACGTTCATAAAAATCTTTTATCGACTAAACTTCGACCTTTCTTTCAATGTGAAACATGACATGCTAAAAATTAAATGACATCTCGTGATTATTGAATTATCCTTTAAGGAAAAGGTATATAAATAGTTGATTTACCAGCAGCACTTGCTTCAATGTATTCTATATCAGATGGATTCATGTAAATTTCCGAATAAAATCCTTTCAGAAACTCTTCAATGAATTTTGTTTCTCGTATAGGTAGATAATTTTCTGTTTTTGTATGGTAAATACATTTAGTATGATAAACCTCACTGTATATTCTAGAATCATACAAATATTTTGCTTTATTAAAATGCTAAATTATTTTTTTGCCTTATAATAGATCAAAGCACTTACCGTCTTGCATCCTTCGCTTTTTGCAGAAAGAACATATTTACGGAATCAGCTCTTACGTAACCATCTCCGTTTCGATCAAAGCATTTATTTTTACCATCCAAACACAAAACTCCAGCCCTATTAGCAAAAAAAAAACTAACTTTCATAATAATATAGGTAAAATGTCTTGGATAAGTCATGAATGGCTTTTGTAAATATTATTATCTTAATTTTTACTACTAATAATAGCAGTTAAAGTTTACTTTTCTATACTAATATTATAAAGAGGTGTTGATTCTGTTTGAGTTAGTTTTTTATTTTTTGTAATGTTGTAATCTATGACCAAAAGATGGCGGTGTCTCAATTTGAAACAAGCTATGGTTTCGTTCTCCGAGAATTGTATAAGAAAGCATAAAAGCATATTAAGGTTCAAGTTTTGAGAGATTAAAGAATTTATCTCACTTTTCGATATCGTTCGTTTTTTTTGGGAGGACCTTTAATAGGCAAGAGGAAATGTTTGATAGTTTGTTTGTTTGCATTGAATAGGCTCCGAAACTACTGAACCGATTTGAAAAATTATTTCACTAATAGGAAGCTACATTATTCCCGAAGGTTATAGGCTACTTTTTATCCCGGGAACGCGAGTAAAACCGCGCGGAACAGCTAGTTAATATATAAAAGTACTGTGCGGATTTTGATGAAACTTAGCACATCTTCACAAATATACCATACCCACCATACATACCACACTTTGACATGTACCTAAATACAAAAGAAATCGTAACTGACTGATTGATCTATCAATCAACGCATAGCTCTAGCCACATTAGACGGATCGGGCTGAAATATAGCATACACATATAGAATTTATTACGTAAGCATCCGCTATAATAAATAAGATAAATAAATTTAAGGCGATGATAGCTCAGTGATAGTGACGTCGGATGCCGAGACGAAGGTCCCGGGTTCGAATCCTACAATGAGCTTAAGCTTTCGGTGAAGGACAACATCGTGAGGAAACCATAGCACGGTGGTAGGGTACTTTGTAGTACCCGCCTGGCTGGCTACCACCCTCAAGTTGAAAATCTTTCGCCAAGCATCTTTCGGTGTGTTCCGACAGCTGCACTTGAGAGCCAGTTCCTTTCTAGGCTTTGTGTGCTTACCATCATCGGCCATATCATCACTGACCACGGTGAGATTGTGGTCAAATACAGGCCTATACATCGTAAAAAAAAAAATAGAAGGATATTTGAATATTCATCCCCTAATGGGGTAAAATAGGACTTGCAGGAAATCACAGGGTGAAAAGCTAGTAATAGCAGTAAGATGAGCATTAATTTTGAATCAAATACCTACTTGCTAAGATTCAAAGATAAACTAGGCTGGGTACATATGTTTGTGCTACCGATAATTGCTCCCTCAATGGTTCCACTATTCATGGCTCTGTAAGCATGGTCTATACATGCCATAAAACTGCATCCAGCTTCCAGAGCATATGAAGGACTCTTGGTATCCATCCAGTAGTTGATGCGGTTTGGAAACATAGCTTTATAGTTCCTGTAGAAAATTAAAAATTATATAAGTAATATTTTATAAGTTACGCGAAATATTTTTTTTTTATATCTTACCCCAGTAAAGCAAAAGAGTCTTTATATGATAAACTGTGATAAAGAAAATTTCCATATTCATTAGGTCCGCACGCTAAAAATACACCTATTTTCTTTTGTTTTAGATCCACAGGATTGTAACCTTAAAATTCAACATTTTTAGTATACATTTCATATTAATAATTCTATTCAAAGCACTTCCATAAGTACCTAGGTATTTTAAATTTAAATTCACATCAAAAGATATGATGACCAACCGGAACTCCTAAACATAGGCCATCCGTACATTTATGACCCACAACATTCAGCCTTTTACTCGCCACATCTATCTACTTTTAAAATAATTAATAAAATCATAAATTTAACATCCAAACAAAAATCCTTGTTTTTGGTGGAAAATTCGCATATATCTGAGGAGCCCTTTTGTCAAAAACAGTAGACTGAAAAATGCTAATGATAATTTTAATTGAATTTTACAAACCTGCGTCATAGATTGCACCATAAGCATGTTCCAATAACTTTCTCGCCATTGGCTCCATCGCATACGCCAATTTGGAATGGACTTTGAAAAATTGGGTATCAAAATTTTCCCATCCATCTGCCATTCCAAGATGCTTAGGCATTTCTGGATGATTAGATGTCCAACGGTGATTATTGGAGCTTACCATATCAATCTGGATCATAACATTTTGATGTTTTTAACTAAATAATGTAACTAAACAAAATATTAGGCTACTGCATATTTTGCAATACTTTTATCGCAAAATTAAAATTACCGTAAACAGAATGCTTACTTTTAACTTTTGTATACCTACCATAGAAGGGTTAAATAACATGGATTCTTATAACAGGACACGTAAATAAATAAATCTTTTTTCTCACAAGTGTACAATTATGTAATAAAATAAACAAATTTAATTTATTATAATTAATGTTAAGAAAATTAAACAATTTTTATTTTTTACTACCCATTTCCCAAAGCAACTCTCTATTTAACATTTACCGCAATGTCATATTATATATATATAGCTTATAATCTTTCACAATAAATAGGCTATATATAGGTAGTATTTTTAAATTTTTCAGATTCAACTCGTATTTCTTGAAATATGCAAGTACTAACACGGAACACGGATGCAAACACTAATGTGATATAGGTAAATATATATGTATAAATTATAGTTATGTAAAAATCAGTATGCTACTTTAAGAAAATGGTTAACAATACCCCATAGTTGAGTCTGTAGAGCTGCCTTATTACCAACCTTATTATAAAGATTTTCCATAAATTTAGATGTGCTATCAGAACTTGGAAACACTCCTGACATTCCACTAATGACCACTTCATCTCCTTTTAAAGAATCAACGTTCACTTTAGGTCTATCCATATTTAAGGAACAATCTTCTACGGCTCTTATATCGTGAACATGAAATGTTTAAAAATATTTTATGCGAAAAGTCTCTGTCAATTGTTTACAGCACCTAGGTTAAAATATAAATGATTCCTTTTCACTGTCAATCTTTATTTATGCTCAAGAAAGAGACAGGGTAAACTCTGAATAACGCTTCTATTAGTCATGGGTCTAGGGGACCCCAATTATGAGATTGTAATAAATATGAAAGTAAGATATATTTTTAGGGTTCCGAAACTCTAAAGAAAAAAAATCGGAACCCTTATAGGATCACTCGTGCGTCTGTCCGTCTGTCTGTCCGTTTAAATGTTGTTTATAATTTGAATTGGTATAGAAACTTATCAAACCTGGTATTTAAATAATCAACGATAGAGAATAAATACATCAAATTTTTTTTTTTTTTAATTTATTGACTAAAAAAATATATAGGTATATAACAAATTAAGGAGAAAATTATTCACAAAAACATATCTAATTAGTTGTAATAATGACAGCAAAGAATAAAAAAAATGTTAAAGTACGATTATTAACAGAAAAGGAAAAATAAAATTTCAGCAATAAAAATGACGTAAAAAAGTCACATAAGTGGATCCTGAGGGCCTACTCCGAAAAACGATAGTCCGCTCATCGTTGTCAAATTATTAACCAATAGAATTGCAGCCAACTGATGAGACGTCAATTTTGTACAATATTATTGGTTAATAATTTTACAACGATGGTCGGACTATCGTGTATCGTTTTTCGGAGTAAGCCCTCAAGAGATCCGTCCGAACTTTTTCTGACATTAGGAGTAACGAGTGAAAAAAATACATCCTACAAGGGGCACTTACTAGAGCTGGAGGGCGCACGCGCTCTAAGATTTCTTAAATTTAACTAACTTCAGAATTATAGCATCAATTTATTTGATCAATGCAATTCTATTGGTAATCTATATTATAAATTGTTTATTTGTTTGTTTGCATTAAATTGGCTCCAAAACTTCTGAACCGATTTGAAAATTTATTATACAATGATGTCCAGGGTTTGCAGATGGAGCTGGAAAATTGCCACTGGAACTCCCTAATTCTGCTAAGATCAAGTCGAGTCGAGTTTGGGCTCTTTTTTTGTATTTTTTACGAGGTATAGACCTGTTTGTTTTATTCTCAAGAGTGTTTTCAAATCAAATCTAAACTCATTTATTCAGTTTAGGCCCTAATATGGCACTTATGAATGTCAACAGTTACAGTTTTACAATAGACTCTACTACCGGTTCGGAATACACTTGAACTGAGAAGACTCCGGCAAGAAACGAAAGATGATCAGATATTCTTACAATAAGATCTTGTTGTTTTTTTTTTAAATGCTTTTAATTTATTGATAGTGCGGTAATTTTCGACGAATATGGTTATATGCACTACTAAAATGTATAAATAAATAATAATAAAACATTTGGCTATAATTCACGCCATAAATAACAATAATCATTTTCATTGTATGATAATTTTTTTTTTAATGCATTCTAGTTAAATAATAATTTTAATCGGGTATTGTTCCAATAGTGGTGAAAGGTGTCATGGTGTGATAATAGGTAGGTTTATAATTTATGCACTAATGACCATGTTTTGCAAGCTATTCCTATTCCCTTCGATTTCACCATAATTCCTGGAAAAAAGTAGCCTGCAGCACTCAGAATTTAGCTTTCAATTTGTGAAATAATTTTGAGAAACCAAATAGTTACTCCGAGATTACCTCCTACATATTTACATACAAACTAACCAATTTAATTTTTTTGCCTCATTAGTATATGTGTAGATGTCGACTCAATGCATAAAGTAAACTGACTAATGAGTAATATGTAGTATTACAATTTATTGTATTCTATTCGGTAGCTTTGCAGTGCTGAAACGGCAAAAAAAGTCTTCAGAAAAAGTAATATGCGTGAATTAAACTACTCATGAGTCATGAGGGTGATTAGAGCAAGTTTGAGTTATAAGTACAAAGAACACTGTCGATGACATTTAAAATATGTAGTTAAATATTTGAATTTTAAATTGAACTTTAACAGCGACTTAATTCAATAAACTCATAAATATTCACTATTATAATGAAATCATTGTTACTAATTACGTCAACTATAGACAAGTGCGTCATTGCCATAAATAAGTAGTCTGTAGTTTTAAAAAGTTTAATGACATTTGATTTAATTTACATTATGTACGTTTCACAAAGACTCTTATTTTTAAACTCTTGCAATAATTTTGGGTCCAACATTCTATTAACAATATTAGACACTTGATAGTTCTCGGTAGCAGAATAATGGTCGGATTGTATATCAAACACTTCGACCGGTTGCTTGGTGTACTTGGACAGGTTATAGTCATCAGCAAGAATCTCTCCATCAGGGTGAGGGATGCCTTTCATGAGAACTAGCTGAGACTCCAACTTGAAATTAGGTTCATATTCCCGAGCTAGTATAAGTCTTTTATACCCTGTCGTAAGTATACATCTTTTGTATTCATTAGAGTAGTTGACTGATCCATTCAACTCTTGAATACACATTTCTACTTTTTCTGACCATGTTGTGATATTTTCTAAATTCTTTGTAAATAAATGTCCCGTCATAAGTTGATACATGTGTTTAATTATCGCATTTTGAAGTTGAGTTTCCGATAATTTTCCCAAATATGCGTCCATTTGGATGCGTAATGAATCTGGACTACTATCCAAACAAAAGACGACTCCAACATGACCTGTAATTAAAATAGTTTTAGTAAGTATGTATGTGAGTTTATTAAAAATAATGATGTCACCAAATCTGGAAGTCAAATCACAGGCTTTATTTTGAAGTTATCTCATTACCTTCTTTCTCTAAAAGTGCAGCTAATTCCAAAGCAACGTTTACTCCAAATGAATATCCCAAAAGATAAAACTTTGATGATGTCTCAAATTTTGTCTTCATGGACTGTAATTGAAATACAAATTAAAAAAATAGTTCTAATGTTTGAACAATATTCTAGCTTTAATACAATTCATTATTTTTATTTGATTTGAAATTTATCATTATTCGTTATAAAAAAATTAAATTAAGTCGAGTCATTTCTCTAATCTCATTCAATATTCTTACCTTTCTTACGCTCATGGCTAATTCCGAAATACTTTCTCCATTTATATCCACACCCAATTGTACAGTCACAGCTTGTATTTTAAGCATTTCAGTAATCGTGTTAAATGTCTGATGTCGACCATCAAATCCTGGTATCATTATTAAATACGTTTCACTGGGATCTAAATCATTCTGAAAATTTGACAAAAATATATTATCATGGACATTGATCAAAACTAGCTGCATGACTTTTTAATTTTCTTCTACGATTAAATTTGTTAAATTAATGCCTATACTTTACCTCAGTGCCATTGTTGAGCATCGTTATTTTTGGAACTATATGATGTGGTATTGTAATGTAATCTTCTTCATCATCAATATTATTGAAGAACGCATCCAAACCATGTTTAATTTCTTTATTTATATAAGGCCTATTGCCTGAAGTTTTAAGACTGTAAAAAAAACTTACTTATAGGTTATTGGGTCTCATATTATTATTTTAACTGAAAAAATATATATTTACCTTTCAATTGTTAAATGCTTGATTTTATCAATGGGATATTCAAATTGATACGTTTTCTTTATGATTGATCTAATTTCTTCTAAATTAACTTCGTTTAGTCTATAATCTTGAACTGTTGACATATCTTTTGCATCATTAAGTTTTTGGAAGCCTGGCAACAATTCAATATTTTTACATTTAATAAATGCAAAATTAATGTTAATTATTATTAACTTTTTTGTAAATATTTACCTAATATATTTGCAATTTTATTAAGAAAACCTGTCTCAGGATTGCTTTTTGTAGTAGAGAATACTACGTTGTTGTATTTCATCTTCAAGCTTCTTTCCAAAGCGCTAAACAATGTTGATAATTTTTGTGACTTTTCTTCAAATTGTGATTTGTCTGAAAGTGCTGGAAACTGGAAATTAAAAAACAGTAATTATTAATATTGAACGGATAAATGTATTGAGACTTTTATGTTTTTTCTTGATTATTTACCTCATCCAGCAATCCTACTTTTAATACAAGTGCTGGAACTCCAATTTCACGTCTTGTTTGACAAATTCTTTCGGAAACGGCTGCTGCGTAATTTTCACTATCGATTTGTGAAGGTCGAACGATGACTGCAAAATGACTGAAATAGTGGTTTTGTTTTAATCAATCGGCATTTAAAAAAATAAAACCTGTTAAAACTCTAAAGCCTACCTGAGTCTAGGGCAATAGTTTCTTGATGATAAATCTAAGTTTAGTACGATCAACGAAAATTTATTGAATTTGTCAACAAAATCTTTTTGTTTGTCAACAAAACTTTTCTCAAATTTTGTATCGTGAACTATAAAAATTCCTTTGACTTCACCAAGTTTAGCTCCATCTTTGAGAAGTTTTACACAGCCTTGTTCAGTGTGAATATTTTCTGAAGATAGTCGAATGGATAAATCTTCTCTTGCCCAGGATCTATAAAATAATAAAGTTATTATACGATAGATTAATCTTATCACATAAAATAAAGCCACGTTTTTCATCAATATTATAAAACAAATTACTTATTTCATCCGACAGTCTTGTGCCTGGAAAATTACTTTTCCTGTTAGCTTTTTACGATTGTTGTTTTATTACTCTGAACGAAGGATGGTTGGATTCATTGCTCCAGAATGGTTACCATACAAACTCCAACAAATATTCACATTAAATTAGAAAACAGGAAACAAGTTGATGAAGCTATATTGTTATTGTAAAATATAAATAAACTTACAGAAACTTAGTACGAACATAGCCCGTCACAAAATCAGATTTCAAATGTAGCATTATCTTCTTAGCACCTTGTTTTATGATTCGGTCAACCAATTCTAAACCCAGACCGGCTTGATCACAAATCACTATGTAGACTCCATTTGAGGAGTATGTCATTCTGTATCGAAAATAAAATATAAGTCTATTGCTGTATCTTAAAAATAATACATAGTTTTTGGATCTTTGAATATGCATGCATACTGTTTTTCAAAGACTATAATATTTATTATATACTTATACTATTAAAAGTTCGTACAGCAATTACTGCAAACTATTTACATTACGCAGCTTCTTAGATATATAAATTTAGACGGTGATCATAAGAAAAGTAATTCTGTTTAATCAAGTAGGTTTTTTTTTGTAAAAATTTAGAGAAATAAAAATTTAGAGATATAGATGTTATCACTTTAAGAAAAGACAAGATAAAACTAATGTAAATTATTATTATATGACTATACAATAAGTGGCTTGAATTATTTCCCTTCCTGTAAATTTATGTGTGCAAAAACAATATTAATGACTACGTACCTTGGAATAACCTTTATACCTTGACTCAATATGACTGGATCTCTCATCCTAATCAAAACTCTACCACTGTGCTTACTTGAAGATAAAAGTTTGAATGCTCTAGAAACATCTGTTGGAGTGTACACCACTCGACTGAGGGGTTTCACTATCCCTTTAGCTATACCTTCGGTTATTAACATTTGAAGTTTCTAAAAATCAAATTTAATTAAAAATGTTTAAGGCATACATTGCAAGCATCATCAAATAATATGGATTCTTCTCAAATTAAAATAAGATTAACAGAAAGAGACAAAGCATTTTCAAGTAAAAATAAATTATTAATTAAAGTATAAATTAAAACTGAAAAGTTTAGAGTCATAAGAATGAAAAAAGCTAGAGTGACAGAGAGGGAATATAATCCTACTAATATTATAAATGCAAAAGTTTGTGAATCGGAATCTATCGTAAAATTATATTTGTAATGGTTTTTATATATATTTGGTAATAGAGGATGGTTAGATATACTTACTTTTTTATCATTTACATTATCAGGTCTGAATATACTGGATAAATTTACAGACTTATAAGATCTGTCGTTTTCAAGGTAAAACATACCAATAGTTCTGTTATTATGCATATCATAGTTACTGATATCTAAGAAAATTCCAGTAAATCCAACACACTTCATTGCAGCCTGTTAAAGGAAAACAAAAATGTGTTCAATCAAATAAACTATACATGATAGATAGTTATGGAATTCCTTACTGTAAGTCTAAGAGTATCCTATCACCAAGGTTAACAATAAAAATAATTATTATTCTATTACATTGTTTGTTGGACTTCTCTTGCTAGATTATATTCATTCATCTAAAGACTAGTGGTGAATAATTATTGCATTAGTTTATAATAATGCAGGAATCGAACCCACAGCCTGCGGTGTGATATGTTGTGTATTGCCACGGCAACTGGTATAATAATTGTTAAAAGTAAGATTGTATTCAGAAATGTAGCTACCATCAATCAAGCAAATTATCACTGGAGTGACAATATGAACTTACTTCTCTAATCGATCCAGTAGAACAGTTGATAACAATGTTGAAGCGCTTTTTAGAATTACATATTATCCTATTGTAGAAATAGTCATGACGTGAATATCCAATATTATTTTCTGAGAAAAAATTATATTTTTGTTAAAGGTATAGTTTATTGCTATGGAATCTTGAAAAATAACGCCAAAAAGAATCAATCAATGATTAATAATTTTAATGAGTAAGATAAATCTCAGAGTAGCAGTAAAGCTTATTTAACTTTCATAATAAATTTGCAATTTACCGTATGTAACAACTATCTTAATTGAAACCTAAGAGAAACTAATAAAAATCTAAACAACATACAAGTCAGTATAGAAAACTTACCATCTAAGCATGGAAATAATTTGAGTAACAATTGTTTTTTCTTCATATCACTTACAGTCGTATATACAGTACAATTCAAAGATAAACATACAGAGATAACAGCTTGCCCAAGTGCTCCTGCGCCACCAGTGACTAATACACTTTGACCCTCAAAAAGCTGCGCTTTGATTGTCTAAATATTACAAAATACACTGCATTAGAAAAGTCAATAATAATAACACAAATATATTATCATTTGTGTGTCCTTTATTCGTATAAGATAATAATTATGTTACTTTGGTTTGATAATTATAAAAATATTTAGACAGAGAACAATGTAGTTAAAATTATGTAGTAAGTAGTTCATTTTGTCTCTTGCAAGAGTGTATAAGTATAACCATCATCCTGCCCTGTTCCCAATTATTTACAGTCTGCGCAATATGTAATCTTCTTCCATAAAAAGAGGATAGGTGTATGAGTTTATGAAGAAAGTCTATGATCTATGTTAATTGATGACTATATTGTGTCAAAGTTCAGCCAAATATTCAAATTCATACCAAACAGTAGTAGGCATGCAAGTACGGTAGCGGTACTGTTGCTGCTTCTTCGAGACTCCAATGTTCGGGTACTGGCCACAGCAAGTCCAAATCAGCTTCGACAGTACTATTAATTGCACCACCAAGAACTACACCCATTACTCTTTCACCCCTAATAATGAGAATAATATAAACAATTACGAAATACATCTCATGTCGTTATGTTAACTTATTTGCTGACAAAGCATTTTGGTTATTTTCTCACATGTTATCGAGTCCACTATAGTCCATTCCAAATGCATTACTTTCATTGTTGACATCATATACGGCTTTTTGTACATCACGAAATGATAATGCCGAGAAAGAGACCTAGAAATATTTTAATCTTATAAAAAGTTTTAAAAGTACTAGTAGTAACGATTGTAGCTGTAATAAACTTGCTGTTACCTGGACTAAAGTGTTTTTAGCAGCTACAGGAGAAGCTTCAACCCATGTTAAACTATCAAGATCACCAGGTGATGAGCAAGTGAGGGACATATTGCGAAGATAAGTCGATTGCGTACACTCGGTATAATAGTAACCTCCCCAACAACCCTGTAAAAAAGAAAAAAAGGCAAGAAGCACAAAATCGATACAACTAAATTTCAATTAATTTCAGGCCGACATAATCGTAAAGGCGACAAAGTCCATAAATAAATTTAAAAAACATGTTTTAATTATCTAATTTATTGCAGCTATATATTTACAAAAATAAAGTAGTATAACTTATCTGGTTTCCACAGTACAACCTCTGCTTAGTTTAGTATCAGATCGCCATAATATGTTTAGAATATCTCAAGATATTATTGACATAAAGAGTAAACTTTAAGGGCCGTAAGATCGATCGACGTTTAAACTATCGTTTATAAAATCTAAGATAAAATTTAATCCATGGCTTAAACTATTGTTAAAGTTTAAACCCTCAAAAAGGATAGTTTAAATTGATCGATAGTTTAAACTATCATTCATCGATCAACTGCCGATGATCTTATGAAATAATCAGAGACGGGAGATTAAACTCTATGTCGTGGTTTAAGCTGCGATTGATCTTACGGGCCTAAGTGTGTTCTCGAGGTGTCCTGAGATTTATGTTTGGTGACATTGCCATTTTACTTTGTTGTGGCCAAATAAATAAGCCTATAGTATACATAATAATTATATAGTAAAAAAAATAAGTAGGTAGGTACCTAATAAAGAATCAATCATACCTTTTTCAATATATTAATGGACAAATTATTTTTAAGTTGCTCCTTATAAAATTTATCTTCTGGATTGAACCGGGGTGCACTAAAATCTTCAATTATAAGTAAGCCGACTTTTTCTACTCCATCTCTTTTTAATTTTTTTATCAAACCTAAAATTAATAGTAGGAGTTTTATCAAAATAATGAGGACTATTATTCATATAATATTTATGTATCACAATACTCTGTATTGAGGTTGTATTGCTTTGATTAAAACGAACTGGCCAGAAACTATTTAGCTATATGTAACACTATGTTATTTCAGTCAATATTGCATAGAGTCGCAGTGCAGATCACGCGACGCATTATGGATTTAGGTCATTAGCAATAACATGAAATTGAGGCATATTAATGTATTAATAATAGTATTGTTTATATCCAAAAACACAATTTCAAACATTATTAAAAGAAACGAAAATCATGGATGTACAAAAAAAAAACCTGTTATTTACTCGAGCTGAAATTACATGCTGAACCTGCATTGAGATAAATAATCTTGTGTCGTGTACCCTTCATGTATAGTTTGGGCCATGATGTAAAGTTAATGATTTTTGGAATAGAAATAATATGTAATGTAATTTATACTTCAAGTTTAAGTCTCATTATATTCATACACAAGAGATGAGACAAGTATGCCATCTAAAAAAGTTTTATTTCCATGATACAATTTTAATATTTATGAAATACCTAGTAGCTAAAATGTATTTTGAAAAACTGCGATTTGTTTTAAATTATTTTTAAAGTAAACCAAAGATAAATTCTGTAACATACCTTCAATCCCACAAAACGGCTGCCGTTCCGAAACTAAAACAACTCTTTTCGTTTTTTGCAGTTCACTGTAAAAGTTGTTTATCCAAGAAAAGGTGACATCATACGGTATTCGAATATAAGTATCATTTTGTTTTAAATTTACTTTCCTTAGTAAGAGTAATATTTGCTTTCCATCTGACATAGACGTTATGAGATTAAAATGTTCTTTTATTGTTGATTGCATTGTAGGGACATGCTTCTCAATTGCTATTACGAAAGCATTTTGTTTGATAAAGCTACTCAATTTCTTGATTTTCTGAAAGAATAGTAAAAGTGAAATTACCTAATACTTACATAATTAATGATATTATTCAACGTGTCAAACTACCAGTGCATAAATCTTAATACCTTCTCGTCATCTAGTAGATTTTTGATAACGAATATATTTTCTCTAAAATTTTCTCCTGCCTTTGTTAGGTCATCGACGTTATTTTTTTCAAAATCTATTGAGACTATTTTGACATCAATAAATGCAAAATCATTCACTATTTCGTTTATTTTCGGAAATACATCA
The DNA here is from genome assembly GCA_963555595.1 of Tethea ocularis. Lineage (NCBI taxonomy): Eukaryota > Metazoa > Arthropoda > Insecta > Lepidoptera > Drepanidae > Tethea > Tethea ocularis. The sequence goes on along the minus strand of OY741972.1, from coordinate 1,765,974 downwards.
GATGCATGTTTGTCAACAAGTTCTGTAATTTGTAGTCCTTTCGTTGTAACATTTTCAGCTACTAATTGGAATATTATTTGTAAGGCTGTTTTAAGCTGTAAAAACATTACATTGTATTTCAAGCATATTATTTAATATATTTCGTTCTATGTAATGGGCAACTATTAGTAGGCACTATATTACTAAACATAAAAAGTGTACTCTTACTATTACTTACTTCAATATTTTCCATCATATAGTATGGGAAGAATTTTTTTATTCCTAATACATCGGGTTCCTTTTCCACTTTTGGCTTATCAACAAGTATTATGTTTTCGATTTCGACACCAGAGCACCTAAATTAAAGTGAGTTATAATTTGATTATTTACTATGTTGACTAAAAAAACCTTACTCTCATTAAACATTCGACTGCTTTTTTCTCTATATAATTTTTAGCTTTCAAAATATAATAATGCTCAGTTCATGAATGACTCTTGGTATATTTTCAATAACATCTAAATATAATGGTAATTACCATGTAACTCCATAAGTATTATTGAATCTTGCATTATAACACGAAACGTCTTTTACTTCAACTGGTATATATTTCTGATGATTAACAACATTAACGCTAACTTTCTGAATAAATTTTGGAACTGATATACCATCATGGTCTTTTGATAAAATATTTAGTTGGATTAAGGAATCCAAGAATATCACCCAATCGTTATTCCATTTGATATAGGCGTTATCTCGTGCTAAATTCATTAAATGGATGGATTGAAATTGATCCCTGAAAAAAATAACATTCTTTTGTATATTTTTGACATAGAAGCTAACAGTAATAAATATATCCTAGCAATCACTACAACACAGGTTTTATAAGTATTCTAAAAAGTACTATTATTTTAACGGCTTACTTGTAAGCAAATCCCCGTAAGTTCAAAATTTTGTATATATCCTCTGAATTCAACTCACAGTCTTCTTCTGCTACTGTGCTTTTTATATTGCGATGATTCTGAATGTCATCATTGACGATACCACTAGCTATTAAAATATCTTCTTGGCTTACCTTAATAATGAAAAATTTTAATCGATTTCAAAAAATATCATAATGAGGAATAACAACAAAAAAATCTAATTAGTCCGTCAGTTAGATTATCAAAAAATATTGGATACGTATTTTTTATTTTATCAAATCAATGAGCAAAGTGCAGGATTGGGGCTTGTGACGTCATCGTACAACTACTTTTTAGTACACTGTTTGCAGACCGGTCTTCCTTATTTTTTGTTTTCGGATCAAAATAAAAAATACGTATCCAATATTTTTTTATAATCTAACTGACGGACTAATTAGATTTTTTTGTTGTTATTCCTCATTGCTGTATAAGCCAGTATCATTTTGAGATTCATTTTTAGGAATTCAACACAAATTGTCAATTCTAAGAATCATTATTGCACAAAAAACGTTTTTGTTCATTTGTCACGTATAAATAAAAATTAAAATTCGAAGTATATTTTAAATTCAATAACTTCCAGTACAATCAGCACTAATTATGGTTCTTATTTATGCCAAATATACTTTTAGCGATTATTACCACATTTATATGTATGTAAATTACACGTACAAGCACATTAATTTTATTTTTAAGTAATTTACGTTTTTAAAACAGTAACTAAATCCTTACATAGTAAAATGGACATTGTAATGCGTCTCATGAAATTTGAAGAGATTTTGTTATCGTTATTTGAGATGTTGTTATAGTACTCCGAAATCCCTAAAGAAATAAAATAGGAATTCGTGTATAAAATAGAATATCTTATAATTTTTAATATATTTCATGATGTTTTATAATTTAAACTGTAGCTTTTACGTAAATCTTTCATAGGGATATTTAATTAGTCGTAGACACTTAACGTATATAATAATACACGTGCTATTATTATTATTGGTATTATTCAAAGATAGCTCAGTGGTAGAGATTTCGAATGCCAAGACAATAGTCGCGAGTTTGAATCCTACAATGAGCCTTTTTTTTTCTACTTAAGCTTTCGGCGAAGCGCAGGAAATTACTTGAGAAAACCATAGCAAAGTGGGAGGGTACTTTGTAGTACCCGACTAGTTGGCTACCACCCTCAAGTTGAAAATCTGTCGCCAAGCAACTACATGTGTGTTCTAAAACCACTTACACACCTAACACTTGAGATTTAATTATCTTTTAGGCTTTGCGTTCTCAATGCCATTAGCCATATCAACACTGACCACCGTAAAAGTGGTCAAACACAGGTAAAAAAAAAATATTCCTGAGATACTACATTTTTATACAATAAGAATACCAACCTCAAACTTATCATTTCCTTTACTCCTTACGATAGACAATCGTACTGGTATATTTGGGGTAATTATTACTTCCGTGTGGAAATGAACATCACGAAAAACAATTGACATATCTCTGTAGTTCTTTTTATTGTACATTGCTAGGGTTTCCCAAATAAACACTAGTATTGCAGATTCAGGCATTATGTTCATTTCTAGAATAATATCCTATAATTATTATAATTCCTTATATTTTAGAGGAAATTTTGATCAATTGACAGAAACGTGAAACAAAACTAGTTTATTGGTACATATTTAAATTATAAATAAAAAAGAAACATAGTTTTTAAGTCAAATTGTTACTAACATTAACTATGGATCTTTTGGTCTGAAATAAATGTTATTTATTATTTAGGACAGCCTACTCAACTCATTCTCATTATATTCTCATCACTTCAAGATTTTTTTTTATTTTAAGTAGTATCAAAAAATAGAACTAACAATGAACGTTTTACATTATGAAGAGAGGAGATTACATAAAAACGTACCATCTCTCATATAACCTTCAAAGTATTTATAATCATCATGCTGAGTAGAAACAATAACATTTCGAGCCATTGCAATTCTTTTTTCTACTTTCTCATATTTCACGCTCGGCCTGAAAATATTAACATAATTTAAAAACTAACTGGATTTGTTGTTGGTTCATACGAAAATTTATCCACGTTTCTGGGTTAAACTAACTACTGCTATACTATTTTTTTTTTTTCAAAATTTGTAACATTTAGCCTAGAGTTTGTTATGTCATACAGACTGGCGGATTGGCAGATTGGCGGACTTATTTGGAAGGGTTAGTAAATAAGAATAATGGATGCTTCTATTATTAATTATCTTACCAGTCCTCACTGTGTTCCCATTCCACAAAATGAGAAAGAAACGGAGTTTCCGTCGACACTGGAAATTCAATCTGTGGATACAATTTTTCCACATTTGGATTCAAACCGACTTGATACAATCTGAAATTAACATTGAATTCTGATCACTCTTGCATAAACGTTCGTTTCCATCTAATCTATAGAAAAGTGGGGTCTCTTGACATAAGTGTAAGTTATATCTTAACGAAAACTGAAACCATGAATTCAGTACATGATCAACAATTTTGCATCAGATTTTTCATTAATTTTACCCTAAACGACTTGTAAAAAAAAAATACTTTTACTCAAAAGTTCAATGTGGAAATTCTAATATACTTCTGGGAACCATGCCGTTGATCGGTAATAGGAACCGCCTAAAGTATTTCTGAACTTATAAATGTCAACAGTTACAATTATTACAAAAGACTCTACCACCAGTTTGGAATAAACATAAACTGAGAAGACTCCGGCAAGAAACTCAAAAGTTCTTTTTTGAGGATCTTTCTTTTCTTTTCGATAATATGAGTTTTACTAAATATATGGTTGATTAATTAAACATCAAAGCCGCTCTTACTTTCCAATGGCATCAAGGAGGAATTTGACACCATCTTTATTACCTCTCCTGGTTAATGGTACATGAGTACACTCTTTAAGTGACCTCTTAAGAATTGCTTGCAATAATCCATGAGGAGCAACTTCGACAACAATAGCATTAGCCGGTATTAGTTTGGACATTTCTTCAAATAGTACTGGGCTCTGAAATAATTAGTGAAGTTTTAAGTGGTATACACACAATGTAAAAAAAAACAAGTTCAAGTTCATTTTAGAATTCAAACATGTACGTCGTCTGTAATGTCAGTATTCTATCTATAATTTTTTTAAACTTGATTGTTAGTTTATTAATAAATTTCGATAAAAATTAAAACGTTTTAAAAAATGTTTCACTTACTAATAAGTTATTTGCATGATATTCAGCTGAGGAATACTTAGCTAAAGGCTCATCCCATCTGTCCATAGGTATTGATGAAGATATCCATTTCTCACTTCGGGGTTTGGGATCTTTGATTACATCTCTTAAAGCTTTTATAAGTTCAGGACCTATCGAATAAATATAGTTGTGTGTCTAATATCAAACTAAGCGTCCTGTATGTAAAATCTTGTCAATTTTGAAGCTTAAGTGTTTTTTTTTAATAATACAATATATCATCAATATACTCATACAAATAATTACACTCAGACAGAGGAAAAGCAGACATGTTCATGCTCATAATGTTTATCTTAATGTAGGAATCGAACCCACAACCTATATATAAAAAGGCATGCCAACCACGCCGATAAAAATATTAATATTTAAATTACCACAAAGCATTGCATTTTGCAAAAGCAGTCAGTCATATTTGTTAGGTATGCAATGTCTCAACGTAGGGTCCAAACTACTATACGAATGGGGAGGGCTATGCTCGGAGTTTCTGAAATTGAATCAGAAATGATGAGATCCACAGGCAAACCAAAGTCACTAACATAGCCCGACGATTTACAAACTAAAGTGGCAGTGGGCGGGGCACATCGCTCGTAGACCGCCGTTGGGGCAGAAAGGTTCTCGAGTGGCGACCACGAACCGAAAAACGCATCGTGGACAGGCCCCCCACAAGGTAGACCGACGATCTTGTGAGGGTCGCGTGAAACCGCTGCATGTGGGTAGTGCAAGACTGGCTATCGTGGAGATCCTTAGAGGAGTCCTTTGTCCAGCAGTGGACGTCTTTCGGCTGATATGATTTTTATTCTATGTCATGTTTCACCTGCGAAAATTGCTATTTTTCTTTACATCATAATTCCAGGACCTTTCATTAACAATTTTCTCAAAACCTATGTGACAAACAGTGCTTTAGTCAGTTTTATAACTAATCAGACTAGTTCAGAGTGAAAAACACATCAAATAACCTAAATAAATGGAAAACAAGATATAAAACCTTACCAGCATGAGCAACGTATCTGGAGTGATAGGCAACGTTGGCAGATGGTACTTCTCTTGCAAAAATACCTCGTTTGGTTAAGTCTGCTACAAACTTTTTAATGACATCCGCAGGTCCTGATATAGTTGAAGATTCGAAGCTGTTGTGACATGCCACGTCAATTTCAGGAGGGCACTGTGATATGATCTAATGGTGGAAAATATATATCTGTAGTACCTACTTTTGACCCGAGGTTTTAATCACTGTCACGAGGAATTATATTTTACGTAGTATTATTATTCTCCTTGTATATTATGACTAATTGTTTGTGACATTAAAGGCCTTTGGCATAATTATTTATCGTTATTTATAATTTAGTTTATCAATAACGAAATGAAATTAAATTAAATTTGAAATATTATTTATTCCAATAGACCTTCACAGACACTTATGAATAGTCAGACTCTAATGCACGGTAACATCACTACTTACACTACTTAGAATGTATAATCTCATTTGAAACGGTAACATTGGTACCTACAGGTAATCGTATTTCTGTAAACGGTTTTTAATACATTCAGTAATTTTAATCAAAATCGATATAGCCGTTTGAGCGTAAAGAAGTAACAAACGGAGACACTGTAAATTTTTCGCATTTAATTATAAATACATATTATTTAGTAGGATTTAATAAACGAACTTTCTTACATCTTTATAACCTAGACCGACGGCAGCCATAGATCCCTTGACAGTTGGTATCTTAAGGCAAGTGGATCCGCGCCAGTAAGTAGATAAAATTAATTCTTCAGTAGTAAAAGTATTATCATGGTACGCGCAAGCCATTTCTCCTAAGCTGTGACCTTAAAAAATATGGACATTATGAATTTTATTATAGTTAATATATGAAAGAATGTTTATATTACCTGTTTGAACTAACAGAGGATCAAGTTGCTCAAAGCCATAAGCGCCTTGATCTAGGGGATGCGATTAATTTGGGTCCAGTTTCTTAAAAAGTCTAACATTATGCTATTAATAATAAAAACATAATTGAATACGATTTTAACAATAATAATGGCTAGGAAAATCATACATTAAAATAACAATCTATAAAGTGCAACAATTTCATTTCTAATCACGTAACTTTGATGTCTTGACTCAAAAATCAAAGTGAGGATTTGTAACTTGTTGACAACTGTAATAGCATTATTCATATATTGTATTTGGATTTCTGAGCTGTTATCATCATCATCTAAGCCTGTCTTCAATCATGACGGTATAGGTCTTTTTTTAATCTTCTCCACCCTGGTCTGTTTTGGTTCATCCAGTTTGTGCCTACCGTATCTGTGGTCTCCCGACGAGTCTTTTCCTATTCCAGTGTCTCTATTAAAGAACAGTTTTGCACCATGATTCCGACTTCCTCCACTTGAGCTTTGCTATGCGGCGTGCGACATCCGAGACTTAACTTCGTTTTTGAAATCACTTTTTTTGTCTCGGATTGTCACTTTTACCAGTCTTCTTTCCATTGCTCTTTATCTGAGCTGTTATAAATGAAAAAAACATACATACCAATAATATAGTCAGGAACCAATCCAATTTCCTTCAAAACATCGGTCAGGCCGATTTGTATAGCTCCAATACCAACAAATGCGCTTAAAATGTCTTCAAATTGTTTATCATCGATATCGGTTAGAATTTTATAAATATCTATACCTCTTGGTTCAAGGACTTTATGGCATCTGTAATAACAATATTATTTTCTAGTATCTACGTAAAAATTATAGAGTAAGATTTTTTATTTTACTTTTAATCGGCTTTATACCGTTCTTTGGTTCTTTTGAATCGCTCAATAGTAGTTAAATTTATGCTGTATTTAACCACAAATCAGTGCTGAATACATTAACCAATTTTAAACTCGGTGAAAATAAGACGAGGAATTAAAACTTCACATGTATGTAGATTAGATTCCTCGTTTACAGATAATTATTTAAGTTTGGACACTATCACAATTAGAAAGTATAAGCTTATTACCTTTCAATGGCCGCAGCAAATACTGGTATTTGCATTAGGTTTGACCCCATACCAACCCATTGTGAACCCATACCACTGTATACAAACCATAGAGGACGTTTTTCGCCTGGGTAGTAGGCAACACTTTCCGTTAAACTGACTGTTTCATTATTTTCATTTGTATCTGAAAAGAACAAATATCTGTAAATGTCTGAACTGAAAGCAGAAGGAGATTTTTTTTACCAAACAAAGGATTATAATTGGGCTGGGCAGTAGCTAGCTTCTGTCTAGCGGTTTCACCCGTGTTTCCAAGGATCTTATGTTTTCACGGGATAAAAAATAACCTTATTATGTTATTCCAGTGTAGTTTTTGCGTGAAAGGGTAACAGACATTGTCAGTCGTCAGAATATCTCCACATCTATTCAAACTTTCACATTTAGGGTATAAGTACCTGGTTTACCGAGTTTTGCTCGTTATTTTTTTAAACGACGTTTTCTAAAAATGAAACCTAGCTAGATCGATTTATCTCCCCAGAAACCATCTGTATACAAAATTTCATGAAATCATCTTTGGAGCCGTTTCCAAGATTCAGATTATATATTTAAACAAGAATTGCTCGTTTAAAGGTATTAGATTAGATATTAGTAGGACTAATAGGATTAGACAACAGACTTTTTTTTTAAATTATTGGGATAACTCCAATAGATGTTTTTTTGATAAAATATGTTTCAGTTAATCTGTTACCTCTAAATTATGGTAAAAACATACCTAAGATTGTATATCCTCGACCGGTGTGTCCAGGAATGTCATGTTTGAATACATTACGCAGCAAAGCAATTTGTTCAGGGTCTATAGGTTGACTCTTGAGCAATCTGAAGATTTTATTTAAATTGGATTCTTGTCTTCCAGATGCGAGGATGATGTGTGGTATTTTACTTTTATATTTATTAAGATCCTGAATTAAGAAGAATTAAAAATGATTTTATAGTAGTCTTTTTAATAATTTTGATGTCTCTGATAGACCCTAGTCCATAAGAGAAAAATAAAAATCTCCATGATTAATTTTGAAAATAGAGACTTCTTAAGAAGTAAATGTATTTACCTTCTTCTTATAATGTCCTTTTAACAAAGCATGGAAATTGGCTCCTGTATAAGAAAAACTATTAACTGCAGCATATTCTCTATTAAAAGGATCATTTTCCACCGTAACCTGAATTCTTCCGTCACGTACAGCAGGAATATGATTTTGAGGCTCATTATAATGCAAATTAGCTGGAAGTTTTCCTTGGTGGTAAGCTAGACAGAGCTAATAAAAAAATGCATAAGTAAATCATATAAACAATTAGTGTTTAATTTTTAAGGCAATTACATTTGATTAATCATCTCAAAAAGTCTACATATATTTAATAACCTTAGTGAGTGCACAGACTCCTGAAGCAGGTTCACTATGTCCCATATTAGATTTGATGCAACCAACTTTGACATTCGTACACTTTGCAAAAACTCTGCCAATTGCTTCAAGTTCATTGCCATCTGCTTCTGCTATAGCTGCAACAATATTTTTAAATGGAATACTTTTATGTATAACATTTGAAATATCACTTTGTTATAATCTATTGTTAATTTTAGTACCTGCACCATTCGCTTCAACATATTCAATTTCTTCAGGTGATATATTAATTTCAGCGTAAAATTCTTCAAGAAACTTTTGCATGTCATCCGGATCCCGAATAGGTAGCATTGGAGCATTTACTTTCATTTTGTACATTCCTTTTGCATAACAAACTTGAGCGTATATCCTAGAATTATACTTGTTAGTTTTTTCGAGAGCCTAGATAGCTACTAATATCAGAGTTGAGTACTGAACGTTTTTTATTTATTAAACCATTGCTTAGATAAACCATTAATATCAGCAGATAATGTTACATTTGGAATTACCTAATTTTCATTAATAAATAATTTAAACTAGGTAACATACATACATTAATAAACAAAAAAGGTAATTAAAATATATAATTTAACTATACTTGTAGCTTGTAGCAATAAAAATTCAGATGGTACGCACATTTATGGATAGATGGCGCCACAATAATTTACATCGCGATAGCAAAATTCTCTTTCAACATATCACAGTTAGACCGCGGCACGATGCACAATGACCTAAGCTTGCAGAAGAACTTCCTTTTTCAATTGTGGAATTCTATACTAAATACAATATTTAATATTTTTAAATATAACAAATTACCTTTTAGCGTCCTTATTTTTTTGTAGAAATAATATATTAACGGCATCAGATCTTACGTAGCCGTCCCCATTTTTGTCAAAGCACTTTGTTTTCCCATCTAGACATAACAAGCCTGCCCTGTTTATAAAAAAAATAATTAATAATATTTTGAGCTAATGGAATTTTAAAAAGAGGGATGTACAAAGTATCATTACCATGCAACACAGCAAATTTTGGAAATATATCTCAAATATCTATAGTTCTAATAATCATATAACCATAATAACAAAATGTTCTTTATAATTAATTTAAGCGCACACTAGGGTAACCTGTATTTCTCATTCAATCAATAAGTACCTTGTTTATGCATGGTCTTATTTTGTGTATCGCATTTTCCTAATGATGTTTAAATTATTATAGATAGCACCATTACGATGGAAGCTATCAAACGGACTAATTATCTGGTTCATGTTGCTGGCAGCCGTTTTATAGTGAATTCCTAAACTAAAAAGCAAAAGAATTATACTCACTAATTAAAATATAATTACCTTCTCAAATTAATTGTCAAACAGGGTTGCGTGCAGTAATTACAACCACCAATCAATGCTGCATCACATTCATCAGCTTGCATGCTTTTATATGCTTGTTCGAGACATGCTATGGAACTCGAGCATGCGTAGTCGAGACTATACGAAGGCCCTTTACCGTCAACCCAGTATGAAATCCTATTGGCTAACATAGCTTTGCTGCATCTGTAAAGAAATTAAATTAGAGCATTATGAAGTTATCACATTTTGAACGTGAAGTAAATATAAATAAATTATGATGAGGAAAGTTTAATTTTTGATAAAGTAACTCTGTCTGTCACCTTTTACGCCTAAACAGCTGAACCTATTGCAATGAAATTTACTATATAATTTATTTACTTGTATTTAAAATACAAAATCGACTTACCCGCTAACAATGAAGTTACTTCGTTTTTTAATATCATACATAGCCATAGAACTATGATCAGTGAATGAGGAGCCAATAAAAACTCCCACTTTTTTTTCCTTTAGTTCTATGAGATTTGAGCCTGTAATTAATAAATTGAAAGATTCTCAGTTTTTATTATACAATGAGTATTTGATTTCCCTTATTAGTACCCTCTTGGCTGTCATCCTTAAATTTGGAATATGTTCAGTTTAACATTGTTGTAAGTACCTACCGGTATCTATAAAAACTAACATGGAACATTTTTATTGCCCATCTCAAAACTTCTTCTTGGGCTCAATAATTATGAACCAAAAAAAGCATAAATGTATTACAAACCTGAGTCAATAATGGCCCCATAAGAATGTTCCAAAAGTTTCCGTGCCATGGGTTCCAATACACAACCAATCTGGAAACCAACCTTGAAGAACTGTGCATCAAACTTCTCCAAACCATTAATTTTTCCCATATGTTTGGGTACATCTGGATCATTTAAAGACCATCTTGATTCATCACTACTGACCATATCAACCTAAAAACATGATGATGATTAGCAAGTAGTTCCAAGCCATGGTTAGTATTATAAAAAAACCAGCAGACATCTTAAATAAGGAATAAGACAATACAATTCTCAAAGTAGTTTGATCCAAATGTTTGTTGATTTTTTCAAACAAATCATATCATGTTAAGTGGTAGGGTACTTTGTAGTACCCGCCTGACTGTTAAATTACTGTTGCTAAGCCAGTCTGTTTCTATAGCTGCATTTGTAAAGGCATTGTGTGCTCATCACCTTCGTCCACATCATTACTGACTACGCTGACAATGTGATCAAAAATTTTCACCTTATTATACAGATTTTCCATAAACTCCAAAACATCTTGAGACTTAGGAAACACTCCAGAAATTCCACTTATCACGATTTCTTCACCATTCAATTTTAAATCATCCATTTTTCGTATTTTATCTTTACACGATGTAGATTTTAATTTGTTTGTGTTACAAACCACTCAACCTATTTAACTATTACTGTGAAGGTGAAGTGATTATATAGGTGTATACGTACAAAGGTTATGAATCGTGCGACGCAAATTTGGAGTTCCTTCGGGTTTATTTATTACTTACTTTTTATTTAAAATATTGTTCAATAAAACTTTATTCCATTACAATAAAAAAAAATCTTAGTAATAAAGAAATACTACCTAAAACCTAAACTTCTATCGGAAGCGTGCCAAAAAGGCACCATTGGTAAGCTGTATGGCAAAGCCAATTCTTCAGGCAACAAACCAAGGAATAAAATATTAAATAAAAAAAATAAAAGAAATGTTTTGTTAATTTTATAAACCCTTTCAGAGTTCCGTAAATTTAAGAAATTATTTACAATACTGTAATGGTAGGCTTCCGAGAGTCGCGGCCGAAGGCTGACGCGCGCGACTGATGCTGGCGTTAGACGCCCGCGGTCATAGTCGACCTATGGGAATGTATGGAGCCACTTCCGTGCCTCGCGACAGACGCACGCGGGTGACGCCATACATTTTCATAGTTTAACTATGGCCGTGTCAGCCGTGCGCGTCTAACGCCAGCGTAGCCGCGTGCGTCAGCCGTCGGCCGCGCCCCTTGGAAGTGTACCTTAAGGTAATTAATAGATGCAATAATGACCGATTTCATTGTTTGTAAATAAGTTTAATATTAACTTCTATTTTATTAAATAAAATGTAAGGTTATACATAATGAGTAACCTTCCACAATGCAAGTCGGTTAAAGTACCTATTCCGCCCCCCGGTTTCACCCGCGATGCGTATTACCATTGGGGGTTGCATTTTCAAAAATCTATGTACGATATGTACGTCATAATAGCTATCTGTACTTATTCCAAATTTTAACACGATCGATACGTCCAGTGGTTGGAGCTGTGCGTTGATAGATCAGTCTGTCAGTCAGTCACGCTTTCCTTTTATATATTTATACTTGCGAGTGTCAAAATATACGATAAAAATGGCCGTATTTTTCAACTACTTTATTATAGGAGTTCGATTTTTTACAGCTCTGAGGAACATAGACTTAGTATTTTTATTTGATACTTCTACGCGTTTCTAAGAAAATGATTTTTTTTTAGAAAAATGTGAAAGTTTCAATGTAATTAGGTTTGTGTGTACACTTTGATAAAATTGTGATTAAACTTTAGGGATTATTTCTGACAAACATACCTACATACGCGCAAAATATTACCCTCAAGGGTCAGTAGGGCAAAAAAATTACTTATCAGCGACCTACGATTAATGACGTTGTTTTTATTTGTACAGTTTATAACTGGAGGTTAATTAGATTTTCTTTTACAAAAAAATATTATTGGAATAAAACCTTTTAAATATCAAATAATTGGAATAACTTTACTGAGTGGATATTATGTTTATTTAATTAGCTATACATATATTTGAATTTCCAACTTTATTCTCTCCGTGCTAAAATTCAAAGCCAGCCTGTGTTTCAGTAACTAGGTCAAACTTTAGGGTTTGTCACATTCGCAGCTTCATAATATGTTTCGAATGGGAAATCATCGACCTGTCAACAATCTTTTGTTTGGGAGTGATGTAGCGACCGCTGTTAGCTACACATCTAATTTGACAAATTTGTATGGAGTTTCGTAATATTTATTTGGGCAAAATTAATTATTTAATGAAACTTACTTGAAGCTGCAAATATGACAAAATTTACTCTACTGGTGTTTTCAAATCAAAGTAAATCAAACTAGCAATAGATTTGATAAAATGTATGTTTAGTTTATATTTGTATAGAACTAATAAAATAAATTAGTGTTACTAAGGTCAGCCGAAAGACGTCCCCCAAGGATCTCCACGATGACCAGTCTTGCGCTACCCGCATCCAGTGGTTTCCCGTGACCCTCATAAGATCGTCGGTACACCTTGTGGGGGCCTGACATAAGATAAAAAAGATTAACCAAAATATGATGCAGTTGCTCAGATTAGAGAGTAGATATCGGGAAAAATTACTCTTACTTTACCGCCCTTTGACATTGACCAAATAAAAAACAAGGAATGTCCCTCGATCGGGATCGCGATAATACCATAAAGCGAGGGAGCTAACAGAACTTTGGTGACTCTGAACTTATCTTGACAACTTTAAGGGTGCTTCCAGATTTATACATGGAAGGATTTATACATTTAAGAGACAAGGGGTAGGTACGGTCGGCCAAGAAAGTGGTGTGCCAGATTTGATTTATTTTTCTAGTCACCAAAAATTACAACAAGGTTCACACTAAGAACAGCTGTCACATAACAAACAGTAATCATCGTTATCAAATAATCAGATATAGATGGCAATAGAAGTTGTCAGATTGATCTGCAAGCGAAACTAATCATTATCACATATGAATCTGCAAGCGACATTCAACCTTAGGGTGGTACACCACTTTCTTGGTCGACCGTAGGTTGCTATATGCTCTAATTGCCCTTGTTGAAAATTCTATGATATGTAAGTACATATGCTCAATTGTTATTAAGGTTTCGTACCCAAACGATAAAACGGGACCCTATTACTAAGACTCCGCTGTCTGTCTGTTTGTCCGTCTGTTAACAGGCTGTATCTCAGGAACCGTGATAGTTACACAGTTGAAATTTTCACACGTTTTCGTGAAATAGTCGTATTATGACATTAATATACCTTGGAGGAATAATGTTGATGATTTCTTTTGTTATTTATCAGCAAATATACTACCATTCTTGTCGCAAAACACATGTTGACAACTTACGACCTATAACTGAGCTGCAATTAGCAAAAAACGTAATAAAATTTGAATTTCGCGCTCCGACCGTAGGGATAGATTAAAATGTTATATAATTTAATTAAGAGCTATGATTTTTTTAATATCATATTTGATAAATCAAATAAAAGAATAATCGGTGTCTAAAAGGTATCATAATTACCTAGTACAAAAGATTTTATTGATGCAAATGAAACGTAGAAACTTTTAAACCTTCACAATCTACAATACAAACTGCAGTTTAAAACCCAGAACTGGACATAAAATGTGAAAAATTCAGTCGTCTATCACAGGATTAGGGAAATGGTTCGGGAGTTGCGAGCTTGTATAGACACGGTCGTATTTGGAATTTATTTCAGCTTTTGGTCATGCAAAGGTGATTTAGCTTCTATTTATATTGTTTTGCAATATAAATAGAAGCTAAATCACCTTTCGCATCGGCTTCCGGTGAACGAAAATATCGTGAGGAAATCATAGCACAGTGATAGGGGTACTTTGTATCCGCCTCGCTGGCTACCACTCTCAAATTGAAAATCTGTCTCCAAGCACCTTCAGGTGTGTTCAGACAACTGCACTTGTGAGCCAGTTCTTTTCTAGGCTTTGTGTGCTTACCACCATCGGCCACATCATCACTGACCACGGTGAGATTGTGGTCAAACACAGGCCTATACATAGTAAAAAAAAAAGACGAGCGATATCGAAGCCGAAGATTTTAGACGCTGATTTAGAAAGTGCCCATTCACTTTAGCCTTGAAGGGGTACTAAAAAACACACCTAAATGACGCAAGCTGTAAGATTTAAATTAAAAGGCATCTATTACTATTAATAGTACTTTTCTTATTCCATCAATACAAGGTAATATCAATAATTGACTACAAAATGTACCATAGCCGGTCCAAATTGACAGTGGAAGTCGGGACAGCTCTCCCGGGCGGCTGATTATTGCATTTCAATATTCAATAGTCGTGACAAATCAAGAAGTTCTCGTTCCAATATTAGTTGGCGATTATTTCGCAGTAGTGCTGTCGTAAATTATGTTCCAATCGAGAATACCGAACAAAAGGGAATTTGACGCTTTTGTTTGAAATTGATGTCGCATTTTGTGAAATATCACAGTCTTATAAACGAATGGTCATGCACCTGGGCTTTATTTCTTAAATTAATACATAATCATTGAAAATAATTATCTAGACAATTTGAGAAAATTCCTAATGAATCTGTATATATTTCGATATTTGACAGTTGTATGAAATGTTACAGTAAATATTTGATTTCGTAAGAAAAATCCATATAACAAAAATGTCGTGCTTAATTTTGCAATTTAATCATTTATTCAAATATAACATCCATAAAATGCCATTATTAGTACCTAAACTGAATAATTTAGTTTTTATAATGAGTTTGATTTATGCGCATTTTGTAAAAACAGCTATTAATAGTTTTTAAGTAATTAGATAATAGAACACACAAACAAATAAGCACTCACCATATAAACACAAAATCTTCTCCAAGCACAATTACTGTCTCAGTTCCATCTTAGCTAGGTAAAAGTGCAAAAGCACCCAAACATAAAATCGTTCAAGATCTCTCAAGTTTGTTGCAAACAAAGTGGGTTAGGTTAAATTTTCAACGTGACCGCTGCGTCAGCCCGTAAAAGGTTCCGGGTTCGATTCCCGATCTAGATTTAAAGAGCTGGTCGGTTGGGGCTCAGTAAGCAAATGTTTTTTGACAGTGATATATAAATTTGATTAATGGATGCGCTATTAAATATATTTTAATGTAATTCTAATCATTATAATAAATGTACATATTGTATATATGCTGAATGAACTTCTGGTTGTTAAGTGTTACTACGAACTAGCAGACTATTTAAATGATAGAACACTGAAGTAGGGCCATTGACATGTCCGTTGTTTTTTATTTTTTTTATTATGTTTTTGTTTTCGTTTGTGTTTCTGCTGTACTTTCCATTGTCTACACTGTATTATTTTTAGTTTGATTATTTATGTACTTTTTTATTAACTGATATTTAATTTGATTAATGTATGAAATAGTAATCACTATTAGATTATAATTGTTAATTTTGTATGCCCAAAAGGCGGGATATAGAGAAACTATATTATGTACTAATTAATACCATTTGTACCTACCTATAGTCCACAAAATAAAATAAATAAAATAAAAAAATTAAAATAAAAATATATCTAAACAAAACACAAATAATTAAACAATAAAACAGTGCCTATGTATGTTCGTTTTGTAAATTTTCTGATTGCTCCAAAAAATATTTGTCATTCTCAAGGTATTTTATTTACTAATACTACATTCTACTGTGCTATTGGTCCAGACTATTTCCCACAAAATATTTTAGGCATAGACTAATTAGATGACCATAAATAAGTGATGATAAAAATTTTGCCATAGACATTTATCTACCAAAAAAATAAAGATCAATAAACCAGAAACCAAATTTTTGGGTTTCACTTTATAATTATCTATGCATCAAAGCCATAATATTTTTTCCACCTACCACCTCCACATAACCCTACATCATAGTAAACGTAGTATCACACTTACATACAGCCTTTACATGCCTCCATCGAGATCCGGGGTCGATCTGCCACTCACTGCCGACCTATTTACAATCTTGCTATGAATCATGTACATTGTACATAGGTTCCTAATAAGTACTTGCTACCACATATAAGTACATAATACTTTTTCATAATTTACCGGATATATATTACGCAGTCTGAACTGAATCTGTATTTGTCAAAGAACAAATAGGAAGAGAGATATTTGACAGAAAAATAATTCAGCTTTACGATTTTAAAACTTGAAGAAACAGCATTTTAATGTCAGGTTTGTCGAATAATTAAAATTTAATCATCTCAATCTTAGATTGAGGGATGTTTTTATTATGTGTTTCACCACAATCTCACTGTGGTCAGTGATGACCACAAGTATATAAGGATAGGTAGGTGCTTGGCGACAGATTTTCACCTTGAGGGTGGTAGCCAGCCAACAAATAAATACAAATACAAAATTAGTTAAGCCATTTATTTGTAGCTTTCATGATCGTAGTGGAGAACCACTTAATATATTTTGCGCTTAAAAGCTAAAAAATATATCTTCAGCGTAAAGCTAATACTTTCTCAAACAGGTACAACATTTACAGTCCGTCCCGCTTCAATCCTTGAAAGCGATTTTTCAACGAGTCTGCGCTGTCTGCGCCGCTCGCTCATTAATCTAGTACCCGGACAGTCTGTGACGAACAACGCGATGGATGGATACATTGATATATAGACATTATGGAATATAATACAATTTTAGCACAGTTTTATTTAAATTTTTAATATAGCTTTACTATGCAAAAATGTTATGTTGTCACGAAGTAATGTGTTTTGGGGATATCTACCTATATATTTTTAAGTTTAGACTGCAGAGATTTCACATGTGCTTGGAAAAAATCATCTCATTGGTAGGTGATGGCGATTGTTTCAGGTAGATTACACGTTGAAGTGGCATTGATTCGTATTCTTAAAGAGACGGATGCCTTCAATCAAACACATCTGTGAAGCCACCTACTTACCCACTAAAATTCTCCTTCGAGATAGATAGATAGAATGAAGAAAAAAAAATATCAACTCATCAACCACGCTTAAATCACTTCAATATTCTTTATATCTACGTACTTACATATGGATACGACCTCGTTTTTGAAGCGTTGAAAGATTGATTTAACAAAATAAAACGTAGCCATCGTGTAAACTAGAAATTGATATTACCTAAGAGTACTAACGTGTATTGTATTAGTCTAGCCTTGTGTATCTTGTAACTTTTGCATGAAAATAAAAAAAAATACTTTCTGAAATGTAATTCAGTATGTTTTTTATTAAGATAAAAATTTAGCTGACAATGATAACGACGTAGCCTAGTAATTTTTTTGTTAAAAATTTAAATTTGTATGTGTATGAAAAATTGGCTGATCATTGCCAAGGTTCTCAGCAAATACGGATTTCATGAATTAACATAGGTATTCAGATTGACAGACAATAAAACTGTTTTTTTTTTTGCATTCTTTTACTTTTCATAAATCATCTCCAATAAATTTGGGTAGGTTCCTAATTATATTAAGCTTTATTTAACAGCTTAAATCTAACTAGTTCTATTAGTATTTACCAGTGTAAAACATAAAAAATAATATACAAAGCCACATTTCGTATAGAAACATGCCCGAATAAATTTTAACTTGGCAAGGGCATTGGCAAGAGTCATGTTTTAATTTGCATTAATATATGTAAACTAGGCCTAATGTCTCACGTGTACATTATCTACAATATGTGAACGTCATTTCATTCATAACATTATGAGTTATTGTACCATTATTGTGCAAATATTGTGCATTACTCGCGGTTATCGCATAGCTGTGCGCAGGGCCGAACTAAGGTTTGAAGTGGGCAAATTAAAATAAACTTACATCAAGTGATGGGTAACATTTAAAATATACTTTGATTACAATCTCACCATGGCCAGAGATGGGGTGGTCGAAGCTGAAAAACTAGAGTTTCCTAGAAGAAACCTGGCTCGTAAGGTAGTTATCGAAGCACATCAGTAGTTGCTTGGCGACAGATTTTATTGAAGATGGCAGCCAGTTAAATTTCCTCACTATGTATTCCTTCACCAAAAGTTCAAGTTGCAACGGCATTCTACGTCACTACCTTTTTTTACCTTCTAAATTTTTTAATCATGCTTATTTCAGAAGGCTGAAGCATGTCTACCTGATGGTAAAAGGGGTGACATTTTACGATATTTTTTTAATATAACGGAAACCTTAGTAAAATCCACTAAGATGATTAAAATAGGTTGGTACTATATTTTTTTAAACCTCTTTGCCAACACTAAACTACTTTATATTGTCAAACACAAACATGCATTAGTAATGCCTGTACCTTCCTAGTCTATTGAATAGCCTTTAGTTGTTTTGGTAAAAAACTTAAACTTGTCGGCTATTGTGTATGGGTTTTCGCTCCGCCCTTCAATCGGCGCCAGGTGTGTTCTCCATAAATTAAGGAGTCGAAATAAATGTAAAAAAGTTAAGTAAATTTAGTTCCTATTTATAAGGGAAATTTAGAAAATATTGTGAATATTTATGCTATTTTTTGATAAAATTTAGAGTTTTAAATTTTTTTATGTATAGGTATCCATACCTACCTTAACTTTAGCATAATACAAACAAAGAGCTAAAATTACATACCTACCTATACAGTTAATTTATCATTCCTTTTTTTCAAATTATATTTAGATACTTAGTTAACTACCAAGTTTGTTTTGTTTGCATGTTGTGGCACCTTAATAGGTTGTGCATTTACTTTTGTTTTTATTTTAATTTAGTTTATAGTGTTATTTATAATGTAATAACCACTGGTTGTCCTAAATAAAAAAATAAAAAAAAAAAAAAATAAACACAACAATTCAAAAATTTTACATTGCTATGAAAATATCATACGATATTGATAAATCATTATTGTTTCAAAATTGGACGTAAGTATTCGCTAGCCCTTCAACCCAATACGTGCCTGTCAAAATGAAGCTACAAAAACACGCGATGAAAATATTCACTGTGACACCAAAAGTATTTTATTTTAACCGCTTAATCGTGTCTCATGTGAATTTTAAATTGCGGCATGCAAAAAGCATGTACCTTGTTGAGTGCGGGCGGGTATGATGTAAATTTTATGTTTTAAGTTTCACCGCCTTTTACACCGTTGTGTTATGTCAAAAGATTTTTTATATTTCTAGCAGATTATATAATAAATTTTTGATAAAATAATAATGTCTGAGTAGATTGACTAACTTCTTTTTACCGCCCAGCATACTACTTATAGGTGTGTAGCATGAAATTTAGTTTTTTTAATCGTGTTAGTCCTCATATTTTGGTTTCTTATTTATCATTTTAGCTTTGATTGCTACCTACTTTATTTCAAACTTAGAATATAAAGCATATTTTTACCCTTGCCTTCGAAGCTCTGTCATTTGATTTATTTTACCCGCCTGGCTTGCAAATCTATCACCAGATACCCAGTGGTGAATTAGTTTGCACTTGAGAATCAGTTTCTTTCTAGGCATTATAAATGTCCATAGGTTACGATAGTCACTTAGTGGCCACAAGCATAGCCACAAGTGGACTACCTTAAAACAATCTTTACGGTGTAAAAACAGTCGTACTCAGGACATGAAGATTATTACATCAAAGACAACTTTCGGATAATTTGGTCCTTCGTCATCCTCAAGCGACATTTTACGTAATTTGACTGAAAGTTGACGACGTAAAATTATATGCACATGTCGAGATGTTGACATGAAAATTAGATGGTATTAAAATAACCGAAATACTGGTTTTCAGTGATGGCATTTTATGTAAAACAGCTCTGAGATGTGAAACTGAAATGAAATTACATTTGACGAAGGTGATTTTGGAATAACACGTTATGTTGTTATGATTTTCACATTGGGGCTTTATTCGATTTAACTTTTAGGGTATAGATATATAAAGGTCCTAATTATTACAATAATGGTTGTTTATGTAGTTATTATTATTTTATGTGAGTAATACCTGTGCTTTTGACATTTGATGAAACAAAAATTGATCTATTATAGGGACATATTTCTTTTACACTGTTAAAAAATAATTCCGCAGTATCTACCACTTTTTGAGGGTGAAATTTTTAACACATCAAATTAAAATCATTGAGTAAAAAATATCCACTCAAACAACCACTCACATTCGCGTTTCTATTAACCCTATGTAATTCTCCCCCTCAATATCAACCAAAAAATACCTGAATCTGAAAACCTACAATTCGCGGAACACGCAATATGGTACAGCATTCAACCATTCACGTTCGATTAATACCGTTATACAAACACCGGTAAAATACCTGTTACGGTGCAGGTTTACCGGTAAAATTGGAACTTATTGGACGAGCTGGCGTGGCAATACCCGTGCTTAATGGGAGTTAAACCTGTACATCTTAATAGGACAGTTTATGGGTACTACGGCTGCCGGTGCTGGCAATAATTTTATTACAATATTGTAGCGATATAATTCGCGACCATTTTTGTTTCTGTGGAAATATTTATTTTTATACTAGCTTCCGCCCCGCAGTTTCACCGCGTTTCAACCTTATGTTTTCCCGGGATAAAAAGTATCCTATGCGTTAATCTAGTTTAAAAACTATCTGTGTTTCAAATTTAGTAGGATTAGTTGACTTGCTTTCCTCTTCGCGGTTTCGCCTGCGATCCCCTATTTTATTCCCGGGTTTCAATTTTCAAAAATCCTTTCTTTGCCAATTTTCAGTTCGATTTCAGCCCAATCTGGTGGTTTGAGGTGAGTGTTGATAGATCAGTCAGTTTGTCCTTCCTTTTGAGTTTCTTGCCAGCACTTCTCAGTTAAAGACCGAGTTCCGAACCCTTGTTAACTTCAGTAAATTTAACCTTCATAAATGATCTGGGGCCTAAATTGTATAAATGGCTTTGAATTTGACATTCCCATAGCCAAGTGATAATTGTAATTACATATTTATGTAATTACAGTTCAATAAATTTAAAAAGAAATATCCACAAAGGAAAGAATCTTTGCTGAGTTTCTAACTGGAGTCTTCTCAGTTCAAGTGTATGTGGAACCGGTGGTAGAGTCATTTGTACTGTCGATGTTCATAATGTGCCTTAACAGGGCATAAACTAAATAAATGAGATTTTAGTTTGAGTTTATATATTACATTCATGTTTACATATTACATAGTAATAATAATAAGAATTGTAACATGAAAGATTTAGTACGAATACAAACAAATCTGCACTCTAAATTGATTTAGTTACTGGTCTTCCTATCGATGCTTAAAAAGAAAAAAATCATTTAAAGACGCAACGGAGATTATTATAAAATTTACCAATTATTATGAAAATTCATAGAAATTTAATGGTCTAACATTACCACAAATTTCCCCAAACAGTTTAATAACGTTAATGCTTCTAGCATGCACTGAACATACCTACAAACTACACAAGTTTCCGCTTGGTATTCATAAAGCCTGGAGGCGATACAAGTATGAACGAGGCAGACTATGGCTACAAATTATACTTGTAACGCCATCTATTGCATACCTCGTAAACTACAATGTGTGGTGACATCTGGCGGATTAAGATTGTACTATTAGAACGTGTGTTAGGGTGGAGACACATTGATGACATTAATTTTAAATTATTTTCGGGCCAGAATTTTCTTATTATTATGTTTTTCGCTGGAACGGGGAGCAGCGGTGACATCGACGTATGACGGAAGGTTTCAGAAATTATTTTTTAGAGCCCAAAATTGATAATGTGCCAAAAAGATAGTGGCAAGGTATGTAGCATGCCACCTTATTGGGCCAGTCTTTCATCTTTAATGAAACTTTTCGGATATTATAAAATTTATTCCTAATAGAGATTAGTATGAAAAAAAATTTTAAAGAATCGTATGATAAGAGGTCGGCAACACATTGCCAATACCTCTGGTATTGCATATGGCGATAGGCGACAATAACCTTTTACCATCAGGTGGACCGCCTGCCTGCTTGTCAACCTTCTGAAATAAAAAAAATATCTGTTTTTTTATGCTTATGTTTTTCTTTTTTCTATAATCGAGCCATCTAAAATTATAGACGTTGTTCACAAATACAAAACCAATGGTTTGACAGTTTTCTAAAGAAAATTCATGAAAGTGAGGCTAGATAGTTTTTTTCATATACGACACCCGCCACGCTAGCGCCCATCCTGTGTGTTTAAGCCTTTATATAGAAAGTTTTAAATGCCAGGCTGTTATCTGCATTTCTTGTTATTCCTGTATAAAAAGTAACATGAGTGAAAGGGTGGGGGATAACGTTCTACTCTAAAATTAGACTCATTTGCATGTTGTCTTACCCTAACTTAACCTAAAGATAAAATAATATTTTGTGGTTATTGTGGTTTTTAATAGGAACTACGAGTATATACTCTATTTCAAGAATAAAATATGAATATGTGCAAGTATATATATTTTTTTGTATTAAAATATTTGAATGCCTAATAAGATTTAACAATGAATAAAAAGAAAATACCTAACCTAATTCAATATTTATACTGGTAAATTAAAATTAAACCTTTGTAGCGAGGGTGTGCGGGGGGTTCAGAAGAAAAGATGAATGAATTAGGAACACTAAGTTTAATACTACTTTGAGGTTTAACAGAACTTAATTTTACAAATACTTAAGGTCGCGATATGGTCCGAGGACAATCAGCGGAAGCTATATTGTCCCGTACACACACACAACGCCTAACTTTATTAATTTAACTAGCTGACCCGGCAGACGTTGTCCTGCCCTGAGAACAAAAATGAAACTGGGACCTACCTACCTACCCCTACCTACCTTACCTACCTACCCTACCTAACTACCTACCCCTACCTAACTACCTACCCCTAACCTAACTACCTACCCCTACCTACCTACCCCTACCTATCTACCTACCCCTACCTATCTACCTACCCCTAACTAACTACCTACCCCTACCTACCTACCCTACCTACCTACCTACCTCTACCTACCCCTACCTACCTTACCTACCTACCCTACCTACCCCTACCTACCTACCCTACCTACCCCTACCTACCCCTACCTACCCCTACCTATCTACCTACCCCTACCTATCTACCTACCCCTACCTAACTACCTACCCCTACCTAACTACCTACCCCTACCTAACTACCTACCCCTAGCTACCTTACCTACCTACCCTACCTACCTCTACCTACCCCTACCTACCTTACCTACCTACCCTACCTACCCCTACCTACCTTACCTACCTACCCTACCTACCCCTACCTACTTATCCTATGTCCTTCTCCTGGCTCTAAACTACCTCCCTGCCAATTTTCAGCTAAATCGGTTCAGCCGTTCTTGAGTTATAAGTGGAGTAACTAACACGACTTTCTTTTATATATATAGATTACATTGACTCCCCCCCCCCCGTACCCCAGTGACGCTTACATGGAGCCTACATCGCATGCTGGCTAGCTGAGCGCGGTGAGCGACAACCACGCGACTTTTTTCTAATACTTGCATTTTTAAACTCGTGATATCTTCCGAATGAAATGTCCGAATTGAATAATTCAAAAAGTTATAAAAAGGTATTAAAGCCGTCTTGAATATAAAGTAATTTATTTTGATGAGGATTAATACCAAGGTACAAATGAAGAGCCTTTTCAAGAGGCGGCATATATAAATTAATATTTTAGAATAAAAAACTGCTTACTGTGACATAACTATAATATTTAGACATATGCCGTCCCGACACTTTTTGTAGATAATGATGAGTTCTGCAAAGTCGTAGTAAATGATTTTGTTCTATCATCAATAGTTTTCGCAGAGCACGCGACGTAAGGAATTTTTCAGGTCATTTTTTTACACCTTATGTTACATTATTGGAGTTTTAGTAAGGATCCCTAATTTTTTTTTAAATATAATATAGCCTATGTTACTCGGGGATAATGTAGCTTTCCAAAGTTGAAAGAATTTTTGAAATCGGTCCAGTAGTTTCGGAGCCTATTCATTACAAACAAACAAACAAACAAACAAACAAATCTTTCCTCTTTATAATATTAGTATAGATAAGTAGGTCCGGAAAGTACCAAATCTGGATTCTTTCGAACACTGCTTATTGGACGAATGTATGTAGGAATGAAAATAAAAAATACCAGAGGTCTTATGTATAAATCTTGAGAACGAAACCATAGCTCGTTTTAAAAATGCACAACGCCATCTATTGACATGCATTTGTACTAGTGCTAAATTAATATCTTGTTACAGTCTCCCCCTCTGTCTTTGAAGACGTCCCGACGAGGAAGACAGATCATTGTTTTTTTTTGTCAATGTTCGACGTTGTCTTGCTGTTTTTATAGTACTCGTTTCTAAAGGTTTTTTTTTGTAGGGCGACCTCTCTTCCGTAGCACTTGTACTGGCACAGGTACTGCTGTCTCAGATCCTTTATAATAGCGTAGCGCAGACGCATGGTATAAACCTGCTGATATCTCAGGAGTATCAGGACAAGCTATCTCGAAAGAACTAGGTCCATGTTTATTCTTTATTACATATGGCCCATCTCTTCGAGGTGCTAACTTGGCACTAAATCCTTGATTGCCTTTACTTAGTAGATGTGAGTCAACCATTACTAAATCCCCGTTCTGGTAGTTAGGACAAGATTTTCGTTTCTTGTCGACATATTCTTTTCTTTTTTCTTCAGTCCATTCTTGCACTTCTATTGCTTTCTTCATCGTTTCGGTCATTAACAATATCTTTGGTGTAATTGATGATACAAAGTTATCATTTTGCACTATCTGCTTTATATCATGTTCGACGTCGTCTGGTGTACGTAAGTCACGACCAAATGTCAAGAATGCTGGACTGTACCCAGTTGTAGATATCACAGCAGTATTCATGGCAAAGCGTACACTTGGTAGTTTATCTACCCATGATGTGTGATCTCCTTCAACTAATATGGCAAGCTGGGTTTTCATGTCCCGATTTCTCCTTTCTACCGGATTGGTTTCCGGGTGATACACAGGAGTGAATCCATGGCATATGCCTAGACAATACGTCAATTGCTGCATAACACTACTAACAAACTGAGGTCCATTATCACTGATAAAACGGCGGGGGGTCCCGTACCGTAAAATTATTTCATTTAGCAATATTTTGGTGCATTCTTCAGCAGTGGCTTGTTTTAAAGCGAACAATTCTACCCATCTTGTTGCCACATCTTCTACAATAAAAACCCATGTCTCATTGTTTGCTGTATGAGGCAGTGGTCCAAACAGATCAAACGCGATTACTTCAAATCGCTTATTCATGGCGGTTGTTTGAAGTAATCCAGCCGGTTTTTGGTTTGAACATTTATATCTTTGACACTGTATACATTGTTGAATATAAGTTTCGATTTGAGCTCTCATTTTTCTCCAAGTATAGCGTCTTGTTATACGTTCAATAGTTTTCTCAACACCGTAGTGTCCAGCGATAGCATCATCATGGTAAGCCGAAATGACTCTTTCTTGCTCATGCTTCGGTACCACTAGCTGAACATCTTCACTATTAGAATCTTTGTGGTATCTATACAAGACACCATTATTCATAACATAACCTTTTCTACTCCAATAGATAGCATCTTCTTCAGTGCTACCTTCTAATGCTGACATTATCTTTACTATAAATTCATCTCTCCTCTGCTCTTCTCTTATTTCTTCTGGACTTTTTCGTGGCATATCTACCACAATACTACATACTCCACAAACTTTTTCATTTCCAGGATCACAATTAGGACGTGAAAGAGCGTCTGCAACTACGTTAGTCTTTCCATTAATATACTTGATGGTAATATCATATGGTTGTAGTTGTAAAGCCCATCTAGCTAAACGACCTGTTGGTGATTTAAGAGACATAAGCCACTTTAAAGCTTGATGATCAGTTAATACAGTTACTGAAGACCCTTCCAGATATCCTCGGTACTTATTTATAGCCCAAACTACCGCAAGTGCTTCTCGCTCAGTAGTTGAGTAGTTTCTCTCGGCTGGCTTTAATAGTCTACTAGCAAATTCTACAGGATGCTCGTTTTCTTTCTCCCCCTGGACCAAAACAGCCCCTATAGCATAGTTGCTAGCATCTGTTTTGACAATAAATGGTTGTGTTTCATCAGCTTGCGCCAGTACTGGAGCTGTTACCAGTAGTTGCCGAAGTGTATCGAATGCCTTCTTTTGACTTTCTTGCCATGTCCATGAAACACCTTTTTTCGTAAGCCGGGTAAGCGGTTCCGAAACTTGAGCAAACTTGGGTATGAAGCGTCGATACCAGGAACACATTTGTATGAATGATAGTAAATGTTTCAGGTTTTTTGGTGCAGTCATATTGATTATAGAACTTACTTTCTCAGGATCCATTTCTAGACCATCAGGTGTAATGAAATGACCCAAATATTTTACTATAGAGCAGCAAAATTTACATTTTTCTTTATTAGCCACTAGATTATACTCCATCAGACGATTAAATACATCTTGTAGATCTTTGAGATGCTGATTAAAGGTGGGAGATAACACGATAAGGTCATCGAGATATATCAAAAGCTTAACATTGCTTAAGGATATACGAAATCCATCCATCAAACGTTGGAATGTCGCCGGCGCGTTTCTAAGTCCAAATGGCATTCGCAAAAACTTATACATACCAAAAGGTGTTACGAATGCTGTCTTTAGCTGATCCTCTTCCTTAACTTTGATTTGCCAGTAGCCAGCGCGCAAGTCAATTGTAGACATGAATGGTGTTCGCTTAGCATTATGAAGAAGGTCGTCAATTCGCGGAAGTGGATACTTATCCGGTATTGTAATGGCGTTTAATTGTCTAAAGTCAATACAGACTCTGATTCCACCATCCTTTTTAGGCACAAGTACAACCGGTGCTGACCAAGGAGACATGCAAGTCTCTATAATACCTTCGTCAAGCATCTTCTCTACTTCTTTCCTTAATTCTTCAGTCTTCTTTGGTGATAATCGATAAGGCGGGATAGCAATTGGTTTATGACTCCCAGTGTCAATATAATGCTCCGCTCGAGTGGTAGGTTTACCATTGGATATAAACACAGCTTTATTATTAGCTACTAGAGTTTCTAGAGACTTGACTTCTTCGTCACTAAGACTCTTAACATCCAATGCCCATAATTCCGTAGATGGAAATAGTTGAGATGAATGTGGTGATAAATTCACTTCTGCCTCAGCTATAGAATTTTCAGCATCACGGCGTAATATATCCAGCACAGGTGAGTATCCATCGAAGAGATAATCTCTTGCTTTTTTATGCGGAGTTGTTGGTTCCAGCCGTATAAGCGGGCCGTAAGGACGACGCAGACTACTCTCTGTAGCGGTCCCTTCAGGTAAACTTGGTGTTTTCTTTGGACTATCCACAATGCTTGAGAGGTCTATGGTATCTTCTTTGAATGTAGCGAAGTCCTCATTATAGAGCTCATAAGATTCTTCTTCACCTACAAAGTTAAAAGTGAATTGAGGAAGATTTAAAACCATGCCAGCATCCTGTATAAACCCAATACCAAGAAGCGTGCGATTGTTTCGTGCTTCTGGTAATACCAAAAATGTTGTGGGTATCTTACGGTTGTTGAGGGTAACCGTAACTTCTACAGTCAAAACATACTGTTTTCTTTTTAATCCATCCGCTAGTGTGATGTGTACAAGCTCATTTTGAAACTTGTAACCCTTTTCTTTAGCAAGCAATATAGATTATAAGATGCAACACTAGTTTTAGCACATGTGTCAATATAAGCCACTCCTTGTGTATCTGCTATATTGACAAATACAACTGGACGTATGCGTGCGTCAATTTTGACATTCAATGCGCAGAACCCAATATCAGTAGATGTCGATGCCATTTTAGTCTTGTGGCACGTAGGACAATTACTGCGAACGACTCCAGGTGCTCCACATCCATAACATGAAAATTTCGGTGCTAACTGGGTTGGTGCTTGTGACACAAGATCTACTTTGGATACATCCGCATCTGACTCTAAAGTAGTATCCTCTTTCTTCTTGAGTTTTTTCCGGCATTGTTCACTTGTATGACCAGTAAGTCGACAGTTCCCACATCGTACTTTACCTTGCTTGATATTTAGATTAGGTTTAATACTAGGTTTCTCATCATAAGCTGCCAAACTCTTCTTTTCAGCTAAGGTTTGTTCAACCCCGCGTGCTGCCTTCAATAAATCGTCAAATGATGATACTGAATCACGTGGAATTTTCTCACGAATTTTTATCTGTAGCTGTATAAATAACATGTCCATTTGCTGAATTTCAGTTGGTTCGGGTTTCGGGAGTTGGGCAAATAGCATACGCTTATGTGCAATAAACTTTTCAGTTAGTGTGTTTGGCTCTTGTTTCCCTGTCATAATTTCTTGATATATGACGTATGCAGGTTTCTTAGGTGCAAACGCTTGGCGGAGACGATTTTCAAAATCAGTCCAAGTAGTGACGTTATCTTTAACACCTTGCCACCAGATTCCAGCTTCTTTCTTCAATAGTAAAGGTAGGCCAGTAAGGGCATCTTCATCACTAATCTTCTCAATGCGCTTATAAACGCTTACTGAAGCTAAAAAAGTTTCTACAGATGCAGTAGTCCTCGTTCCATCAAAATTTGAATTGCAGGAAGCGAAGTTGCCACCGGTTTTATTAGTGATAGCAGATATCAGTTGATGAAATTGGTCTTCGCTGAACGAAATAGCCATTTTCTTTGTAGGTAATCTCGGTTTCGTAACTTTAGATTCTTTTATTTTATACGTGGGTCCCGAACTGCGACGTCTAGTAATATTCTCGTCCTTTGGTTTCAGGTCATCTATTTCTTCCTTCATTGAGTGTGAGTGTGAGTGCGAGTTCTTCTCGAGGCCACTAGTTGAGGCGCCAGTGTAGCGAGGGTGTGCGGGGGGTTCAGAAGAAAAGATGAATGAATTAGGAACACTAAGTTTAATACTACTTTGAGGTTTAACAGAACTTAATTTTACAAATACTTAAGGTCGCGATATGGTCCGAGGACAATCAGCGGAAGCTATATTGTCCCGTACACACACACAACGCCTAACTTTATTAATTTAATAAGTAGGTCCGGAAAGTACCAAATCTGGATTCTTTCGAACACTGCTTATTGGACGAATGTATGTAGGAATGAAAATAAAAAATACCAGAGGTCTTATGTATAAATCTTGAGAACGAAACCATAGCTCGTTTTAAAAATGCACAACGCCATCTATTGACATGCATTTGTACTAGTGCTAAATTAATATCTTGTTACACCTTAAATTTATCCTTTTATGTGTAGTCGGTTTTTTAAGTTTTTCATCTCAATCATAAACTATCAAGACACAATAGTCCCATAGAATAATCATCAAAATACTTAGGGTTCCATTCCTCAAAAAGAAAAATAATCCCTTGTAAAATCACTTCGTTGTCCTTCTGTCTGTGTGTGTCAAGCCCCTTTTTCTCAAGAACGCGTAGATATCTGTTAAATGCTAAGATCTACTGTTCTTTGAAGCAGATGAAAATGATTTTTCCAGAATACAGCATTTTATGTCGCATTTATTAATACTTTTTGAGAAAATCAAAATGTCTTAAGGAGTGTGAAAAATTTCCTAGGGTATCAGCTACCTCCATATTAAATTTCATCAAATTTGGTCTACAAAGTACCACTGTGCTATACCACTGGTAACCTTACAATACGAACGATTTATTCCGGAAACGTAGGTAAGCAAGGTTAAAGAATACCCAAATTACGTGGAATACCTAAAATATCCAAAACAGGGAGTCGTTGAATTAGTAACTTACACAAAATTAAGTCACTTCATAAAGTCGACCCTCTAATATAGAGGGCGCCCTTTTGCTAATTATGTTTTATGGCCAACAGGACCCCGTGGAATGATTCCGTCTCTAGTGCTGCGTAAGATAAAGTTAGTGGAGTTGGGACATTACGTTATAAATAATTTGTTTGAAGTAGTACGTGTGGAGGTAACATAATTATCGCTAAATATGCCAAAAATGATGTCAATAAGTTACTTCATTGCTGCAACAAAGAAGGATAAGCCAACAAACACACTTTCACATTTAGTATGGATATATTTCATAAATTCCTACCAATATAAGAATGACACGCCATATACATATCTAAATATAGTAAAAAAAGAAAGATACAGTAGTTAGGTTCTATAGATAGAAATTTTACTTTTTTGTGTAATTATATAGATGTGGTTTTAAAGTCACGCCATGTGATGCAAATGTTTGAAACGTTTGAATTTGAGTTTTAATTATAAACCTTAAATTGTTTAAATAAGTACGTTCCTTAGAATAACGAAGGTACGAACTTAGATTCGAAATAAAATATAAAATGCGCGTACATTATTACCTGAAGTAGGTATTTTAAAACAAAGCCATTGGTTGCAAGGAGTTTAAACATACCTAAAATAGTACCTAAGCGTATATTTTTATTTGACTGTATTTCCATAGTACAAGCTCCGCTTAGTTTAGACTCAGATATTCCATGTAGAGGAAATATCCCAGGAATTTTAAAACTATGACCCTGGCACTACAATCGATTTCCAATGCATTAACTAAAGGATTAAAAGAAAGAAATAACAAAATAAACAAAACCGCAAACAAAAGTCCCCGCATGGGATGCGGGCTCGTATTATTTCAGCTCACCAAGCATTCCAGATCTATTGTCTGTTTTAATATACGGTCTTACCGGAGCCGAGCGCAATTCCATTCATTGTTTAGCCTTTATTAATTAATTTACCCGGACTAATCCACGATATTTTTCATGGAAAAACAAAAAATGTTCCGTAGAAAATATTTCGGTAGCGCTCTACGGTTAATTGCCTTTTAAAACGATGAAAACATTGGGTTTTGTTAAAATTGTTTAATAAAATTCGGTTTGGAAGTCATTTATCTTCGTTGAATTAACTGAAACAAAATGAAATAATCGTGCATTTTCAAATAGGTATATAAATAATGTTCTAATACAATTTGAGCCTCAAGCCTCAATAAGACCTCTTTGAACAATCGACGAGCCTCCGGTTTCCAGGGGCCTAAAGTTTGAAAAGTTCACTGTTTATTTCAAAATAAATTACAAGAATTAAATTTAAACATGAGGCTTAAAATCTTAATATTTAAAATTGTTGACCCCTAAGGATTAGTGTGTTATTAATTAATTTAGCAATTATACTAAGAATGGTCTTGCACCGCATACCTAAAAGTAGTATGTTTATTTTTGATTTGTATCTGGTTTTGTCCTAACATGGATTTGACTATGCAAGGTTTTCAATTAAGTCAATGTAAAAAAAAAACAATTAAAAATTAAATGTTGTTTACAAAACAATCGATATTACTAGTGAATCAAGAAACTTTTACAAGCCACATGTGCTATGTGGGCTGCCAACCCTTCCACCGATATGCAAATATCGGAATGTAAATTTGATGAATCGCCTCTCTAGATAGTAGTGGCCTTCGGTAAATTACTGCCTGTTTGACCTAAACTTTGTCGTTCAAAGTAATAATGTGATATTTTATGTCGGGTCATCTGAAATTAGTTTGCTCATTGGTCCTTTTAAGTTGAAAGGTCATCAAATATCGGAAACTTATTCCAGTACATTTGGAGTGTAGTTAAACTTTTGGTAGATTGATTAGACCCTTTTAAGGGTTATCTACGTATAGTACCTAGCTTTAAACTTGCTTACCTTTGAACTGGATTTAGAGTCAAAAATAGGCTCCGATTCTGTTTTTAGAAACGAAACTAATTTAATCTAGTTAGCTCTGTCTGATTGAATTGAGGCACCGGTCTTTAGTGATCACAACTATTTCCCCGTAATTATGTTCGGCAGCTTTCAATATCTTCTATCATTTTTCAATCACGTTTGTGAGAAAGAGATGTGATTAAAATTTTGTTTTATCTGTAAAAAACAGAATCGGCAGAAGGTCTTTATGGCAGAATGAGAATATTTGGAAGTTTACTCTTGTCGCCTCTCGAGGCCCAGCGATAGCATTACTTGGACGAAGATAAAGAGGGTCCTCAATTCGATTTTAGTTCAGGCTAAATCTCACCTAACTAATCAGGTTTTTTTATGTTTTTCATGTCTCTTCTTCTTTTCGAATCTCAGGAGTTCTTATGTTTGGAGAGAAGTTGATCAATTTAAGTAATAAAGACAGATACCTAAGCAATTTTTAATCTGATAGTTGGTACCGACCTTTTATTATCTCCAAAAATCAGAAAAATTCAAAACCCCGAAATTTTCGCGATTTTTGACAAAGCTGCATTCGGCGCTCGGAGTCACAAACTTGGATTATTCATTGAGCCAAAATCATAAACAAGTCTGCAAAAAATCAGGACTACTGGATTTGTCGCATGCTCTGATGTATAAAGTTACTGGACTATAGCTGATTAGCAATAAGATCGGTTCTACTTATTTACGTCGTAGATAATAGTTTTATTTACCTTCTTTGTCTATGCAGTCGATAAAGTTGGCAATAATTATACCTATTCGCAAATGACAAAATAAATAAACCTGAAAATAAAGAGTGATCGAAGTTTTAAAAATGATAACGAACACTGACATAATTATAAGTTCTTTTGAAGCCCCGGCCAAATATAAGAGCGCTGCGACATCCCAAGTTTTTTCATTTATTTTCCTATCGTTTGTGACTTCTTCCTAATGATCGGAAAAATGAGTGTCAGGAAATATTTTTCTAAGCACGTACAGTAACTGTATTCCTAGATATTCAGTTAAAATATAGTTTCAAACTGTGATTTTTTTTTGTGCATATTATTTTGTGTTTACATTGAAACTATAAAAAAAGACAATAAAATAAATATGGGACCACCTCGGAGCTATACAGTCGAAAATTTCGATA
Organism: Tethea ocularis; assembly: GCA_963555595.1. Classification (NCBI taxonomy): domain Eukaryota; kingdom Metazoa; phylum Arthropoda; class Insecta; order Lepidoptera; family Drepanidae; genus Tethea; species Tethea ocularis. Next base: position 1,732,316 of record OY741972.1, on the reverse strand, counting down.
GCATTTTTTCATAAAAAAATTACCTAATAAAAACCCGGTGGACACACGGGCACGAACAGTTAACTAGTACCTACCTGATAAACCTAAATATAAATAAACCTTAAAAGTTGAAATTCGTTTCACGAGAAATAAATACATTGTATCTAGTTTCGTTCAATTTAAAGACTTACGTCTGTCGGATTGGAAGCACCCAAACTTCGTAATCCAGAATCAAATTTGAACATTACTCAACTGCAGCAAACTGGCTCGAAAATCTAAATAGATTCAAGTCAGACACAAAATAAAATCTTCCTCTACAGATGAATTATAAATGTTAGATCTGACAAAACACTCCTTAAATTCTCATGTTAAATCGAATAATCTTCAATTTGTTGTTTAATTTAAAAAAAAAACATAATTTACTTCACTATCCCCAATCAGTAGAATGAACGAACCAGAAACAATTCGAAACATTAACACTACTCAGCTAAAGAGCTATTATCCCTGTATGTCTAAAAGCAAATAAATCTCGCTGTCGACGGTTTGGGCTAGGCTTTCAATCAAAGCTAAAACTGTAGTACAAAACATTTTGTTTTTACCTCTCTTAGTACTAGGTAGGTACTTAGTTTAATAAAATTGTTGTAGTAATTCTAAAAAAATGTATCTAAATATTTGAAAAATGTGTCTAATTGTAAATTGCTTTGGTGACCATAACTTGCACGGTATGAGTAGCACCACTGGCGCCAGCTGAAAATCAGCGCTGTGTGGTCACTGTGCACACCATTATTCTGTGTTGGTGGCCAATTTTTCAACTACAAATTGTTATATGTCTTGTTTTTAATAATATAATGTTTGTGTGACATAAACATTTTTTCTCTCATTTATATGTGAGAAGCAATCTGTGTTTTTTAAAATTAGTAACTACTTTCCCGGGGGATCTTTAGGATTCGAAAATCCTTTCCAAAGGAGGAAAAATAGGATAACGCGGATGAAAAAAGATATATAATTATACATACTTAAATTTGAAATCCGATGGCCGTGTGTAAAGAAAAGAAAACGAAGAAAAACCTTAAAATACGATCTCTGAATTCACATGAATCCAATATTTACCTGATTTCTTTAAAATGCCCGAGCATAGAAGTTACAAGGCATTTCACTGCGAGTCAAATCTCACATACGTTAGCGAAGAGTAGAACGCGCGACCACATTTAGAGATACTAGAATGAAATGTTTAGTGTAAACGATTCCAAATCGCATCCATTCAAATCTTACGGTAAACTAACCAAATACCATGGAAAAACATTCCGAATCTAGCTATCTAAGTAGGTACCTACCTAACGTTTTTTTTAATATTGTTATGTATTGTTCCCATTTTTTGTAAAATTATTATGTTTAAACTTAGTAAAAAATAAAACATAATATAAAAGTAAGTGTCTTTATCATTTTAAAGTCACAAATGTCACAACTAACCAAATTGAATAGTTAATGCCATTTTTTCCAGCCATATTTAATTAATAAAAATCGCATGCTTTGAAAGTCTGTCGCCAAGCACCTTTTGGTATGTTCCGACAGCTGCACTTGAGAGCAAGTTCCTTTCTAGGCTTTGTGTGTTTACCATCATCGGCCATATCATCATGACCACAGTGAGATTGTGGTCAAACACAGGACTATAAAAAATATAAACCTATTGAACTAGTGTTTTTGTAAATATGTATTAGGTACTTACTTCTAAATATTTTTTTGCTGTAACCTCAACTTTTGGATCTATTTTAAATTCTAAAAGCAAATCCAAAAGTCGTATCGTACTCGTCGACACTAAAACATACCAACATAACACAGATAAAGCCAAAAGTGCGGAGAATGTAAAGAGTGCTATAAATAAGACAACTCCCAAAGGCTAATTGGAAAGCCAAAGCATAAATCAGTGGCCACTCTAACTGCGGTGCCAAAGCACAAAAACATTTGCCAGACAAAATGGCAGTCGTCTCAGTTGGCATGAGTTTTGAAATACGATTAAAATTCTGAATGGAACTGTCACTAAGTGTGGAAATTGTCGTTTACGTTAAGTTTAGTGACATTTAAAATATTTTGTGAAGGTGACATTAGGTTATGAAAGGACGTTTTCTGTTATTAAACATTTTAGTAAATAGTTCGGAAGCCACTCAGGCGTAAAAAATCCTAATCAAATAATTAAGTAAATTACAAAATGAAAGGTAATGAAATTTTAAATTATCGATTGATAATTTTTTTATTTAAAATAGACAAGTTGTTATCGAAAGACTATAACATTTTTTTCATTTTAGAAATTAAAATGTTATACATCTAAAACTTTTACATAAGCTTTTTTATCAATATTTTGTGAAATAGCTTTAAATTTGAAATAAATATTTCTACACCAAATGTGATGGTAGAATACGTCGACCCATATATTAATTTAAGAACATAATGTACCGTATTCTAAGAAATAAAGATATTCTATTCTATTCTTCTATTCTACGTGCATTATATTTTATATAAAAGTAAATATAACGTAGAATATAACGTAGTAGGTATATATAAGTGATACTGAATTCATACCGAAGTAAACGGGTCCACAATAATCCATTTTCTTTTGTAAGAGCTTAAGATATTACCCACCGTTTATTGAAATAAAACCCAGGATTTATAAAATACGAGAAATAAGCCTTTTGTTTTACGAAAGGCCATGAATACTTTTAATACATCTGACCTTATTATATTTTGACCTTCAAAGTGGATTTTCACTTAAAAGTAACGATTGCGATTTAGGAATACTAATCTGAGTAGAGACAAGTCTTTAAAAAGGATGAGTATATGCAGCTTTATTTATAGAGGATTTTTTTCCTCTAAAGTCTAAGCGAGTCTAAGTCCGACAAGCGCACCGAGGTTTCCGACCTTCGTAAGACGTATATTTATTGGTTTGGGCCGTCACTGTAGTAAAAACCAGACCGCTAACTATGTTTGTTTTTGAAGGAATTTTGATGATTTTGAATAATAACTGTGTTAGTTAAAACTAATATAGTTTTTTTACATCAATATCTGTCAACTGTCATTATTTCAGATTTTTTGCATTGCGAACTTCGGAGATAAGAGAGAGTAATGTATTTTTTTTGTCATTTTCCATCACTCAGTGAAATCTCCAGTTTAACCATCGTAAAATAAAATAAAAATCTATTTTGGAACGCACCCATTTAAACTTGTAGCCCTACTTTCTAAATCAGTCCCGTGTTTCGGTTCTTTTTCAAAAATACTTCTTTTTTTTTAATTTTTCATTTGTAATAAGTTTGAGTTAGCAATAACATAAAACTATTCCAAAATTACTTACTGATATATACCGCTGTGACATACAGACAGTTTTTTCGCTCACAGAGCAGTTCGACATACTTCCTTAAGTATGTCCATCTCACAGAATACCGCAGTAAAATAACTTAAGTTTATGATCCTGCGCATGAATAAGCTTGCCAGAGCTCATCTGGGACTGAGGAAGGGTCAGTAACGCGTCATTGATTTCCTGGGTTTGCAAGCTATAGGTTTCGTTGTTTTATAAAAATAATCTATTTTATATTCGCATATTCTTAATTCTTATGTGTTCCACGACAAATCCCTAGATACCCTAAGGTTGCTCATATTCCTATAGCTAGAACTAATATTGGTCTAAATTCACCTCTAGCCAGAATATGTAGCGACCTAAACAACTTAATTATGTCCAAAATGCCGACTTATTCATTGACTTCAAAGCAGTTTTTAAAACTAAAGTTAATTAGTTTTTCGTTTATTTTACTTATTTTATTTATATATTTATTTTTTATTTTTGCTAGCTATAATTTGTATTTTTGATATTTCTTTTGTTTGCTTGTCTTCTTCTTCACTTCCTAATGTACATGTTACTCTATAAATGTTGGGTTCACGTTTAATTGATGTGCGTACTAGTGTCTTTTCTTTATACACCTGTCTTATTTCATTTTGTGTACGTGTATTGTTTTGTTGGTGTTCCTAAATTTGTTTATTTTCTGAGCTCTAATACTGTTTTAAATTCAGTGTTGCCAAGTGTAACTATGCTATTGAGGTACTAGGGTTGGGTACAACAAAGTTAGGGTCAGCCGTGCCTACAGCTTGGTTGTGTGAAGTAATTCCATTAGGTAGTTTGCGAAGACAGACTGCGCTTACATTTTCTGTAGCGTGTCATTTTGTTATGATCCCTTGTAGTGGAATTAAGGGTAGCTGTTTGGTTTAAACAGAGCAATTTGTGATATTTTAAAATGTCAAGATTGTAGGCTAGATAGCGCATTTGTATTAAATACCTTGTATGAAACCGAGCATATAAGGTAATCAATCTCTGAAAATGCACGACAATAACCAAGCAATAACCCCAGGATTGTAAGAAAGAAAATATTAATACTTTTTTAAAATAATAATTACCAACTAGTACCTAAATGGTACTAATTAATATAAATAACTTTTACTGGAGCTTGGAACTGAGTATAAATAAGTCAAAATGTTCATACGTTTTAATCTAGCAAGGTTGTTTTGTATTTTATTTACATCATATCGATAAGAGTTTCATAGGATTTAAAGAAACATGAAAAACAAAGAGACAACTCTATAAAAAAATATACCATATTATATCTCTAGCCTTTGACTTTACATTAAAGCAAGATATTTTCAGAAGCAGGTATAAATAGAAACATTGACAAAGACTATTAAATAAAGAATAGAACAGGAAAAGATATCATTGCTTAAGTAGCTCAAGAAGCATCTCAGTTTAAAACCGCACTGTTTATGTTTAAGTACTTTGAAGTTGGTGGATTTACGTATTTCCGAGTGACCGTACCGTAGAGATTTTATCTCAATTCTTTAAGACTGTTGGGACACATTGGTTGGGCGGATGGTAAGTATAAGTAGGGAAAAAATGTATGGAGTGATGATATGATTTCTTTGAAGAATGTTGGTTACCAATGTTACGACGAACTAATAAAAAACATCGTAGAAGGAAAGATAGAAGGAACACAAGTAAGAGAAAGACCAAGAATAATAGTAGTTTATGATACTGTTGCATAATAGGGGTTATTAACTACGAGTGTGAGTTTAAGTACCGAGCCGTAGGCGAGGTTCTTAATAGTATCACACGAGTTTTTAATACCTAATTATGTGCAGTATCATACAGTACTTTATCTAAACTCATATAAATAAGGTCATTTAAAAAAAATGAATTTCTACCAACTTTGCAAAAAAAAAAAAAAACATTTTTGGTCAAAATGATATGTTTAGGCAAAAACAATAAAATATAATCATATACTTAATCAAATCCGTGTTGCCAACTCCCAAAAATTCTTACTCTAAAGTTCAAGTTACAAAATTTGTGACATTGTCATCGTCAAATTGAATTGATACTGATTGATTATACTATTGATAGGTCCAAAGTGTACTTTAATAGAAAAAAAGTTATTTTATAGCATTATCTTGGGAACAACAACTGTACTATAATGAATCATTATACACGGGTGTGCCTAAAGTGGCTCATTAAAGTACTGATTTTGATTTCATAATAAGAACATTACGATATGAGAGTAGATAAACTATATTATACAACGTGTTGTTTTTGATATCCCATAACTCTAAGCTTATATTCTGTAGGTAAAAATAATACTAAAACTCCATGAATAGGTGGTCCAAAAATGCATAGTTTCGGAGATATCATCAATGATAATAAAATTAGGTCAAAAATAGTCACCAGTATGACAAATCATTACTTTTGCGAGGTCGCCAAACTTCGCAGCAGTGTAGTAAAATAAATAGTGAAATAAAATATGTAGGTATGTTAGTATCACAGTTTCATTGATAAATACGAGTAATTCATTCATATTTAAAGCTAAGAAAATGCGACGTTGTCATATTTCACGTAAGGGTGTACTTTGTCGAATTATTTTGTATGAAAAATGATAAAAACAAGGATGTTTGAAACATAATTCATATGCCACTTGATTCTTTGATATGGTCTCAGTCATACCCTAGAGTTATGGGATATCAAAAAAAAACAGATTGTATAGACCAAGTGAGAGCAAAGAACGTATTGTATAATATAGGAAAGTGTCAAATAAAAAAAATGGAAAATTTTACTCCGATAAGAGTGAAGTTCTTAAATATAGAAGAAGAAGATTATAATCTTATGGTGCATCTTTCGCTCTGGTGAAAAACGCGAGTTTTCTCGGATTACAGAGCTTGTACACACGGCCACAAATCAAGCTACACACTGCGGCATATTATGCGGTTGTAATAGGTGCTATTTTGCAACAAAAATGTGTAGCTTGATCTGTGGCCGTGTGTACAATGTATGACATTCGAAATAAATAAATAATATATATTGCATGTTTTTATCACTAGTATGTCAGTATTTTGTTTTAAAATATTTTTTTCGTAGTATTTTTAATTCTTTCCTCAAAGTTCTGAGATTTTCGAAATCTATTATATTCATTAAGTATATATCATCATAAATATTTTTTAAGGTATTCTTATTAAGATTTAGTTTGTATAGAAGATTAAGTTTTTGTGAATAGTTGATATTAATCATACAACTTGTGTCGCTTCTCCTAGCCATCATTGAATTCAAATTCAAAAGTGTCTTTAGGTAATAATGAAATTGATGGATCCATGTTTTAATGGACAACTTGCCAAGGAATTACGCAGGATAACATTATATTTATTTAATTGATACGCCCTCTCTTAATTCCAAAATATAACATGCAGAAAAGACTCGCGTTCAAAATTTAATTTGGGTGGCCTAAAGTTTTGATAGATGGCGTAAGTAGTGTCGATATTCGACGCCTTTAGAATTGGTGGATAAGATGCGCTCCGTTTGTTCCAAATTTAAAAAATAAATAAATTTTCATCTGTCTAAAAAAATTGTATCCATATGACATACGTGTTGATTGATTGATCTAAAAATAATTGGAGAAAAGCTAATTGAATTACGTACTGAAGAATATAATCTAGTAGTTACACCTATAATAAAGTCTATGCGGTCTACTGTAAATCCCTTATAAAGAGCTGCGGGTATTCCTGTAGGATTTAAAGGTGAGCGTGCATCTTATTTTACTTTCGGTCTCATTGGCATATTCTTCACTTATGAGAGCGTATCAATTTAGTTTATTTTATCATCCATACTAATATTATAAATGTGAAAGTAAGCATGTGTATCTGTGTATCTGTGTTTCTTTGTGTCTGAGTGTCTGTTTGTCCTTCTTTCACGGCAAAACGGAGTGACGAATTGACGTGATTTTTTAAGTAGAGATAGTTGAAGGGACGGAGAGTGACATAGGCACTTTTTGTCTCTTTCTAACCCCCCACTTCCCTAAAACGGGGGGTGGAGTTTTCAAGGTAGAAACCTAAAGCTAAAAATTAGTATGCAGACTATTTGGGACTAATAAAAAAATCGTGCGATATTTTTTTTTTGGAAATCAGCCTCCAACCCCATAAAAGAGGGGGTGAAATTTTATATTGGTCTTTTCGCAGTTTTCAGGGTAGGAAGTACACAGACTCTTTGTTACCAACGAAAAATACATGCCTTATTTTTTTTTGGAAATCATCTCCCAGCCCCTAAAATAGGGGGTGGAAATTTGTTAGACTCTCCGCAAAATTAGTACAGAAAATAAAAGTTACGTGGAAAATAGTTAGGTAAATTGTTTATATTGGTGTTGTTGTAGGTAGGGGTAAGTAGGGGTAGGTAGGGTAGATAGGGGTAGGTAGGTATAAGTAGTTAGATCTCAGTTTTTTATTTGTTCTCAGGGCGGGACAACGTCTGCCGGGTCAGCTAGTTCTTAATAATTTCAACAGACACGAACAGTTAGGTTATAATAATAGTATTCAATCCATACTCAAGGCCGTATCCAAATCTGATTCAATTATCAATATCCAAATTCTGAATTTAATTCATTATATAGTGTCAAATGACAAATTAATCATAATTTTAGTAAATTTGAAATACAAAAAAATTCTAATAAGGTCCCTAGATAAACAGCCTTTTACCTTACAGTGGCTACAATAATCCACCTTACAGTTCTCTTGCATGCTATACGTTTCACATAAGTACTCGTCACTTGGATACCTGAGAACGTATAAGTTTCTTGGCGTAAAAATGGGAAAGCTCTACGGGTTAGGAAAACGTTGGATACGACTTCACGAGAGCAGAACTTTAAGCAATAATTTTTTGGAAGAAGCAGTTTTTTGGATATTTAAATTTTGACCTCCATAATCCTTGTTAGATAAGTATTTAGGTTTTATTTTAGGAGGTGAAATTTGATTATCAATCTATTTGCCTTATAGAGTTACAGTAAATTAAATAGAAATACAATTAATTTATATAATTTAATTGTAAATTAGGTAAATAAATAGAAACTTTATTTTTTTTTCTTTATGGATTTGAATGAAACGCTCAAAGATAGTTAACCTTTTTTTATTTTTTTATTTTGGCGTCACACTTCGTGTATTTTGCCAGTGTCAAGTTGAGCAAATGTAGTTATTTTTATATTCTTCATGTATTAAATTCTCGTCAATCGTCAAGTTTCATAGTTAGTAGTAAAGTTCTAGTCATGTTAAATCTTCAAGTCATAGTCAGTTTAAGTTAGGTTAGGTTTTAGTACAATGGTAGCCGTTCTACTAAAACTTTTCACGGACTTCTTGAGACAACTTGAAAAGCCACTATACACGTAATCATATCATTTCACTTGACTGGTGCACTTGTATTGATCTTTATTGGACAAAATACCACCGATAATATTCAATAAAACTCAAAATACACGATTTTATGAAAATAAAACGAAAAGGCAACGTCACTTCGCAAGCTCCCGCCAAAATGTCTCGATAGTTAACCTTGATCATCGATATTATATACCTAGATGAACAAAAAATAAAAAGATTCTAGTAAATAGTTTAAGCAAGTTTAAGTATCTTTCTAACTTATTTTTCAGATATTACCTATATCAAATTAATACTTGATTTACGTAACTAAAACACTTATAAAATAACTACGAGTATATTAAATTCATATTTCCGTAAGTACCTAACTGATGTTATTTAGGTACAACAAGTTTTAAATAATATTGCTCACTCCAATAGAAAATTCTTTTGCCACCACATCCCGTTGCAATTGTAGGCGAAGGTACGAGTCATGCTTGCATTATATTCGTACAGAACTTTTAACAATCTCCAACAAGAAATAATATACGCAAAACATGCATTACGCTCCAAAACTTTGCAGTTCTATGTTTACTTTTTTATGATGTCAGAATTGCGGTTAAGTTTGTATATAAAAGTTTTATTGTTAGGGCACCTACCTAAATGTTAATTATAATTTTTGAATTTAGAATTTGATTACGATACTATGTAACTTGAAGATTTTTTAGTTTTCATTATTTGTTTTGATAAAATGAGTGAGAAGCAATCAAGAAATAAACAGTTCCATTATTAAAAATCATGATTTCATTTTTTTTTTAAATAAATGTTGCATGTTTTTCATTTCATAAATGGAACAAATACGCCATTTTGCTGTTTTAAAAAAAGAAGCACCACTAACGCCAACACCCGCTTAGTGGCCAGTACGGGAGATAAGAATAAAAAACTCTTCGTTTACTCATCCCATAACAGAGTTAATGGTCGCTCTCACCTAGAGCTTACAAGTTGGTGTAAGTTGTAAGAGATGATGAACCTATCCTCAAAGCTTACATGGGTCATGACTTAGGGTCGGTTGCATAAAGAGCGGTCATAGTAAGATTATAGTTAGGTTACGGTCATAGTTAACTTTAACTGCCGAAAGAAAGCAAACTGGGTTGCTCGTGTCACTTTAACTAAAATGTATGAGCAACCGTACCTTAATAGCATAAAAAAGATGCAGAATCACTAAAAATGTTTATCTAAATTAATTTAGCGAATCAAATATAGCCCAAAATTGTGTAACAATAAATAACAGTTGGTTTCCTGGTCCTATTCTTTTACTTCTTCTTCTACGAGAGGAGTTTCTTTTGCGATGACGAATCCCTGATTGGTGCTTGGCAACTTGTTCTCATCTTGAAGGTATCATCTGCCAGGCGAGTACTATATCGTGGTGAACATAAGTTTATAAATAATGAAAATATCATGGAATATTATATATAGAAGTTCTATGGAAACCAGATAACTGCCTAATACAATATTATACTTTTTTTAGATCATCATCATCATTTCAGCCGAAAGACATCCACTGCTGAACAAAGGCCTTCCCCAAGGATCTCCACGATAGCCGGTCTTGCACTACCCCCATCCGGCAGATTTTCGCGACCCTCACAAGATCGTCTTTTTTAAATGAATATTCCTAAACAATTTTTTTGCACCAATACTCAAAACAAACATGCACGTGGACACAAATGTTTGTCCTAATTTCGTATACCCGTCAAAGTTCATGAATAATGTTTTCAAATTTAACTATAACTTGGACCAAACCGAACTATAACTCGCAGTTAACTTGGCTGTACACTTTAACTGTTACTGCAGTCGTCGACCCTTAGATGTGTAATTAAAATGTGGATTTTTTGCTCCAACTATGAACTCTTATTTTGTACAGGCCATCGTTAATATTTATTTTAGCACCTTTTTCTCGGCATTTTTTTTAAAGCAACTAGCAAACTGGACCTGCCAAGGATGGTTACTTTAGTTCTTTGAGTTTATTTTGTATTTTAAATAGTAATTGAGCATCTTTTAGGGATGCAAAGTGTTCTGATAAAAATATTTAGCATTACAATAAAATACTGTCATAAATAAAAAAAATCTTGATTGCAACAAGTCAAGATTGAGAAATTAGATTTAAACTTCTTAGGACTTAATAGATTATGAGTTACGTTATTATTTCACTTGACTTTTGTCTTATTTTCTGGTTTAGATTATTTTATCGCAATGTTAGCACTATGTGGTACCTAGTTAAGGATTTCGAATGCTTTGTCGACTTAAATTTCACAATGCAATGAAAAGTATAGAGTGGTAGTAGGTACGTTGGAGAACACACCTACCTGCTGCCAGCATAAAGTTTAAAATTGTTTTTTTTTACCTACTAATACGCTACACTTAAGCCCACTTACTACGCGTTTAGTAAACAGTAATACATCAAAAGTTTACATATTATTTATATATTTATGCACACACAGACAAGTAAAGACAAACCCGATACAAAGGCACAAAGTTTTTGGTCATTTCTTATAGATTTTTTTTCCAGCAGCCCTGCAACTAGAAAGTGTTGGAAAGATATTATAGACACAGTGTTATTGGAATTTCATCATCTATAAAATCATTCACATATTAAAATTAGAATACAGATTTAAAGAAAGAATAATCGAGACACATGGCAATTAAATTAACCATTAGGTTTCAAATAATGAGCTGAAAACCTTTTCACATATCATGAACCATTTCAAAGCATTGTTCGTTCATTCTTTTATTTTTCACACCGAAATGGTTCATTTTAATGAACTGTCCCGCTTCGTTGTCATTGGTTACCAGACTAGTCTCAATTATTATTTTTATTTTAGGAGCTAACGATTGTATTATTAATAGGTTAAATGGGATCAATAGATGTGTAGTAGGAAATGTATAGTACTTAGGTATCCAAGATCCGACTTTTCAATCGCTACATAAAACTCTTCCTTCAATAAGTCTAATACAAAACTGTTTTAATTTCAAATGAAAAATCAGATATAAATTTAATATACAGGTATATCTATAAATTTGCAAGTCTACACAATAATTTGACTAAATATTAAAAATCGCACTAAAATTGGGAAGTTTACTCCAAAGACCTAATTATGTATTTTTTAAGAGTCACTAGGTAAAATTGATTGATATAGTATTTATACATTGTGTTTGTTTTAAACGGCTCAAAGCAAAAAAAGTGGGACACACGGTGGAGCGCGCTTTAAAGCTGTATTATTTTTATTTAGATCTACCTAGTTCAAACATTTTTCATAAAATTTTGTAGTAAATGCAAATATTTGTATACATATTTTATAATTCAAATTTAATAATAAATTACCTACACTGCTTATAACATTATTAATGTCTAGTTCTTGAAATATTGCCAGACTATATGTTTTAAAGTTACCCCATGTTGATGCAGATTAAAATAAAAATCTCCAATAAAGCTACGTCTGGCACGTAGGTGATACCGCAGGATAGAGGTCAGTAAACTTAATATAGAGGTAGCTAAAAGTTTCAGTATTCCACGTAAAATTTTGAACAGCTCATTTTCCCACCCGAAACCAACATTTAGTTGAACAACACAACAAAGTAACGCCATGGAAAGTGCAATAAACAGTTTCTTTATTACAACTGCACTGGAATTCATGAAGTGCGCTTATCTGCGGGTTCTGTTTTGATAGCGCCCTCTACTGGTTGTATTACACACTGTAACCGCAGCTGTGGCTCTGCATATTTAGAGCATACGATTTTTTAAATGAATTATTGGTTATATACATCGTGAGGAAACTTTGTAGGGTACTTTGTAGTACCCGCCTGGCTGGCTACCACCATCTAGTTGAAAATCTGTCGCCAAGCACCTTTCGGTTTTCGTGTTCCGACAGCTGCACTTGAGAGCCAGTTCCCTTCTAGGCTTAGTGTGCTCACCATCATCGGCCACATCATCACTGATTATGGTGAGATTGTGGTCAAACACAGGCCTATACATAGTAAAAAAAAAACAATTTTGAGTAAGGTGCATTCACGCACATTGGTCACGCGACTACGGCGAAATATCGATCAGTAAAAAATATCACGTTAAAAAATAAGTCTTGTTGAAAATCCCTACACACCATGTAACGTCACGTCAGATATTTGCATACCTACACCACTAAAAGGTCAGTGTTGTACCTAATGTGCAGCTAGCGCAAGACCGTATCGGAGATACCGGAGATCTTTGGGAAGGCCTTTGTCCAGATGTGGACGTCTTTCGGCTAATATATTCAACCAGTATTTTTTCAAAATTTTATCGTATCGTAGATTATAATTTGGAGATCTCCGAAGAACAGCTGTTCAAATTAAGTCCATAGATAAAGGCACAGCTCCCAGATTGCATTATTTCACTACTTTCAATTGTTTATGTTTTGATTATACCCGTGAGAGATTTATCTGTATTTTGTTTGTACAGGTTGAGACTTAAATAAACAACAGAAGATTATATTGTGATAATAATATTTACTTTAGAAAGCTTGAAATACATCTGTGCCTTATGAATTCCGGATAGGAGTAGGAAATTGATTTCAAAGTTGTGTTGTTTTTATTTATTTTAAGTTCTTCGGATTTCAAGATTGGTTGCTTACTTACAAAGTATTTTTTTAATTATGAGCTTTGCTCGTTTTTTTTTTTAATGAAATTTTCTAATAATGAAACATAGCTAGATTGAATTATCTCCCCCGAAACCCTCTGCATACTAAATTTCATGAAATTCGTTGGAGCCGATTTCGAGATCCAGATAATATATTTTATATATATACATATTTCTAGGTTTGCTTTTTTTTACTGTTATCGACTGACTCGTAAATGGAACTAGATCAACCGTTTTTAACCCCCGACGAAAAAGAGGAGTATTATAAGTTTGTGGTGTGTATCTCTGTCTATGTATCTGTATGTGGCAACGTAGCTTCTGAACGAATAGACCAATTTAGATTAAGTTTTGTTTTGTTTGAAAGGTGCCTTATTCGAAAGTGTTCTTAGCATTCTTTCAGACATTTGAAGGTTATCTATTTTCTAGTATGTCGACCGTTTATGGTTTGAATGTGTTAGATTTGATTATCGTTTACTATCAAGATAATATCACACCTGGAAAATCCGAGTACAGTATGACACAACTTAGATGTAGCATTGGAAAATCGTTTTCGTACACTTCACTTCCGATTTACACAACTAATAAAAATCATTAATTATCGCGCCATTCAACGTTCAACAAGATCATATTCGCCGATAATTTTTTAACACATGAGTAATGTTGTAGGCGCACTCTTTTCGGGAACGATCGATTTTACGAACTTTGCCGATGCTTCTTCTAGGTTGTGTCATAGTATACCTTCGCGTGAAGGCTTACGCGCGCACGTATCTTGTTTATTTCCTAATTAACTCGCCTGTCGTTGAGACGATCCTCGATGGATTTGTATCAACTTATATAAACATGTTGCGATTCTATTTGAACTTGGGGGCAGGATTTATAAGAAAACTTGGCAAAATTTACTTTCGGTGATTCTATATCCATAGTATTTGTACGTTCATTTATATTTATTTTTACGAGATTTGAGTAAATTTTTATATGACTTAGAATTACTGTCTAGACAAGACTCTTTGTTAGTTTACTGGTTTTACTGACTACAGTCAATTTGTTGATAGAACTGTCATAATTCTTGAATCTATTAAATTCTCCTATATTCTATATATACTAATAATAAAGCTGAAGAGTTTTTTTGAACGCATCAATCTCTGGATCTACCAGTAGGATTCGAGAAATTCTTACACTAATAGGAATCTACATTATGCCCAATAGTTATAGACTATTTTTTATCCCAGAAACGTGGGTAAAACCGGGGACAGCTAGTGTTATATACCAGTAAAATCTTTGGACACAAAAACAAACCCAGCACAGAAACCTAAATAATCCCAAGGTAACAGGACTTTTCTCATATCCCGAACAGATTAGTAGAGATCAAATATGTAGTCGTAAGAAACTTATCTCATTACTTCGTAATCTACAGACGGATGGTCAACTATCTCTAGGGATAGTTTAATAAATAGAGATTATTGACCACTTGTATTTTAGGGGTACAAACTCATCTGATATTGGGAATAAACTTTTTCGCTTACTGAGTAAAGATGTTTGTATGAGACAGTAATTCAGTTTGCTTTGTTCGCTGTGGCTGTCTTTTGTTTATTTATGATTTAGGTCACCAATAATACTACTAGATACATAGTATTTTTTTTATTATGTGTTTGACCACAATCTCACCGTGGTCGGTGATGATGTGGCCGATGGTGGTAAACACACAAAGCCTAGACGAGATCTGGCTCAACACACCGATGTTTTCCTTCACTGAAAGCTCAAGCTCATTTTACAAACTGCTGAGCAGTTTTTTGTCAGCAGCTTTATCAGCTAATTTTTAAATATGTATTTAATAAATAAAAACAAGATTATTTTTTAAATATTAAACAGAGTGATTTTGTAATGGTATAGGGCTGTTTAGAGCTGAGTGGTAACACACACACACACAAACATTTATGTATGAGCTTTATAGTTAGCTCAGTACATTTGAAATAAAGTAGAGGTAGTTTGGAGTGCAGAAACCATTGGTGAAGTTAAAAATATTTAAGTTAAACTTACAGTTGAATATGTTGACGATACTTTTCTCTTGATATTGTAGTTGTAATACTTTAAAATGCACTCAAGGTAATTATTAAAAGTCCGTCTATTTATGTCATTAATCTGATGCTTATTCTGATAATGATATAACAATGATACAAAGATATGAAAATATTTTAACTTGCATCTTACCTCAATAAATTCCAATCCTTAAAGTACTAGTGAATCTCATAGACAAATAAATGATTCAATAAACCTACAAACAATTTTCTTAATCACATTACCATGAACAGACCACAGAGAACTATCTCAAATACCAAAAAACATCATAAGTATTCATAACGAACATCCAATATCAATGTTGCCAGCGCAGTGAATACAGAATAGGCTATTAGTTCTGTAATGGTTTCGTGTGTAGCAATTCTGCCGTTTACTTTTATATCTAGCTTGTGACCTGTGCAGTTTTTACGTTTCTTATGGGAATAAGTTGTTTAGATTATAATATCACCATGGTCAGTCTGCTTGTTAACAGATATAACAAAAAATTGTAAGACAAGTATGTACTGAGTACGGTAAGTTAGGGCCAAAATATTGACGTGTTCTCACACACTGGAAACTAAATGGTCTCACACAGTGCGGTTCTAAAGCAGAATTCTACTACCAACGCACAATGCGCCCTAGTTTTCCTAAGAGCGTTTTTATAAAGCGATGATAGCTCAATGACGTCGGATGCCGAGACGAAGGTCCCGGGTTCGAATCCTACAATGAGCTTGAGCTTTCGGTGAAGGAAAACATCATGAGGAAACCATAGCACGGTGGTAGGGTACTTTGTAGTACCCGCCTGGCTGGCTGCCACCCTCAAGTTGAAAAATCTGTCGCCAAGCACCTTTCGGTGTGTCCGACAGCTGCACTTGAGAGCCAGTTCCTTTCTAGGCTTTGTGTGCCTACCACCATCGGCCACATCATCACTGACCACGGTGAGATTGTGGTCAATCACAGGCTTATACATACTAAAAAAAAAAGAAAAAAAAGAGACTACTTAGGTTCTAGGTTCTTCAAAAAAAGTGTGAAGAGAATTTTGCAGATGGGTAGATAATTACAAAAATATTCCATTCTCATTGGTTTGGGTTCATAATCTGAACCAAATTGTACTTCAGCTAAGAAGTTGACTTAAAATTCTATTAAATTAATTAATAATGCCCCAGTATTTGTATTGCAGTAAGGTACATATGTGATCTATCCAAATATGTTCTTATCTTTACATAGTTAAAAAAAAAGTCGCTTCCCGTCTTCTGCCCCTCTCGCTTTTCAATAAAGTGATTAAAAGTTTGCGTATATGTACCTATAGTTTAATATTGTTTTGAGTAATTTGTTGAAATTGAGTTAATTTGATGAATAATATAGTGTCGTGTCCTGATATATCAAATCTGTAGAGAAAACATTCCGTTCAAAAACGACACGGATCTTTTACGTTAGAAGTGTATGTCAAGCGCAAAGCGCAGCGAGTGATTGCATTAAAATCCATCTAAGCGTACAAAGGGGCAGACGGCGGGCTTTCCACACTGACACCACATTAGTATCTACATTGCACCCTTGAGAAGCCGGGGAAGGTCCCTAGTTGATTTATAACTAAACTTAGCGTCACTTTTTGAATATAACATGTATCTATGTTGAAGACGTCAAACACTAACCGAAATCTACTTCACTTGTGTCCTATCCTACTGATTTCGCAAAGGTAATGTCTGAATTACAATCTAACATCACCTTTATGTCTGTGACGTTAAGGAATGTTCTGACTGCATAGATTATGTTGTAGGTCTTCACAGAGGCGTTCAGCGTGGCGTCTCTGATTAGTGCGGCACCTGTCAATTGTCGACTATCGAATCAAACGTTGGTTTGATTATTTACGCCATGTGCGACCAAGTGTTATGCCCGAGATACGCGTGACGTATGTAGAGGATTCTAATCAAGCAAAGGAGTCTTGCTTCAAAGTCATATGTGCTGAGATTGTTTTTAAATTGCCGATATCGATAGGTATGAATAAATTTATGTGATACGTGTGTATTTTAGCCATATTCAAGATATCATACTGTATAGTTAGTATTTTGCTTTATAATTTTGTATATTTAAAATAGACTAAATAGATAATACCTAGATATTCTGCTTCTTCTGTTTCCATCCAACCAATTAGTGAAATTACTTACGTATGTTACTTATCTACTAATGAGTACCTATCAATTTAATTTTATTATAACCGTAAGAAATAACTAGCAATGTTCCAAAAGTAGTAATGAATAAAAATCTGAATTAAGAAAACTATGTCCTAGTTCAAAGTCCGGTTACATAGCCCGTAGATTGAAGAATTGATAAACTGAAGTGACCGTGGTTTGCTACCGAACTGACGGCCGCTGGGGCAGAAAAGTTCGGCCATGAATCGGAAGACGCAGCGTGGGCAGGCCTCCCATAAGGTGTACCGACCGAAGTGAGGGTGAAACTGGCTGGATGCGGGTAGCGCAAGACCAGTCATCGTGGAGATCCTTTGTCCGGCAGTGAACGTTTTTCGGCTGATATGATGATGATGTTCTAATTAAATTATGTCACCATCATTTAGTGTATTCTATATTTGCTAGAAATCTTGCATCGATATTAACTAACTACTATCGACACTCTCTCAACACTGGAAGGAAAGCGCTCAAATGTGCTCCCATTCGCATTCAGTTTCCTGCATATCTTGATTGTGCGCTCAAACACTCTACTATACATTTGCGTACCGTTAAATTTTAATTCAATTCTGCAGCTTTGGTTTTAATAAAGCTTAGCTTACCATGTTAAACTCGAATTAATTTTATGTCATATGGGGTTTTAGCTCAGTGGTTCGCAGCCTTGTCGAAAGCCGTGACGAAGATTGCAGTTTCAAATCCTATAATGAGCTTTCAGTGGTGGAAACATCGTGAGGAAACCATAACACGATAGTAGGGACTTTTTAGTATTCGATTGGCTACATCCATACTTGAAACCTACCTTCTAGAAATTGTATGCAAGGTGGTAACACTTTCGGCTACATCAAACAATGATAAAATCTTCGAGTATTTAAAGAACTGCGCCGAGTCCCTGGACAGCTGAAAGATTTTTTTTAAGTGTAAGTGGTCGTTTTTGTAGAATCCTTCAAGTATTGTAGATAAAATTAATTACTTCATAAATACCAAGATTCATAGCGCCTCAAAATGATGTTTCATATGTTAAAGTAGTAAAACTTAATATTTAATTATATTTTAAAATTTAAAATTATAAATCAACTCTAATACACGAATTTCAGGTGTTAAACAATAAAAAAACACGGTTATTTAATTTACTACTTTCAAACCTCTAAAGCATTAGACTAAATCAACATTCGATAGGAAAAAGCTTTAAGAGATCGCCGGATAATAAATTCTATTCCGTTCCATTAGGTGCCATTTAGTTTACAGCTATTCGGGTCGGGAAAATACTGGGAGACATCTATTCTGGAATTAAAGATCGTTTATCAATCGTCCGGAGGTGCGGGAAATGCTAGAACTTGGTGATAATTTGACTTTATGTACATGTAACGCCATCTGTTATTTTAGTTTTGAACTAAAATAAAAGTAAGAAAAATAGTTGACGCCGATTAGAAAAATAATTTATGTTTTTGGATCGTATTTCTGAAATATTTTTTTGCCATCTTAGCAATTATAGGTTCTTACAAAAAATTGTGATTCTTTACTTTAAATCAATTTCATACATTATACCTACCTACTTACGTAAGTTATCCTTAGAACCTTACCTTGGCTTGTCTCCGTTTCCACCGCGGCCACGTTTTGTAGAACAGGAACCAATTGGATACTGACTCAATCTAACTTACATTTAAGTACGTAGCCAATCTTATAAGAATTATATTTTTATTCTGACCTAATTAACGTTTTCAATAAGAGGAAAGTATGTCAGCCGAACGGCGCCATGGAAAAAAGCAAGTAATCTGTAAACCAGTTTCATGTCAAACGTGGGACGGACATTTTCCTATTACATCTGAACAAAAGGAATTTCGTTTTGTCCCATTCTTTTTTCGCTTCGATTTAATTGGCGAAAGAGGTTGCGGTTGGTTGCCTCTTGGATTGGATTGGATTGGAGGAAAAAACCTATTGTTAACCGTATTGTCGTCCGAACAAAATTTATTTTTAAGTGCGTAGAAACTTTTAGATAAAACTTCTTTAATTTGCCAATTTGTGTTTTTACGAACCATGGCTTTGAGCCATGGTCATTTTGAGCCATGAACTTTCCATGTTATTATCAGCTAGCTTTTTATTAATTACTATTTGGCTATTGTAAATTCGGAACGAATATTAAGCATCTATTATAATTTTTGAGATTCGTAAAATTTTAAGTCATCTTCCAAATTAAACTAGACGAGAATTAGGTTGTCTGGCCTCACATAATATGAGGACAATGAAGATACAATTTAAATTAAGTCCTGAATAGAAGTTTGATCGTCATAATTTTTTACCAATATGTTTTTTATAAATAATGCCTAATTTTAAAAAGAATTCACTAGCTACGTCTACGTCTCTACTTCAATTTAGAGAGATGTATTTTATCCTTTATTATATTTATAGTAACAATAAACTTCACTTTCGAAACTACTCACAATAAAAGCAACGATATCACCTTTCCATACGACATTGGGGACTCTTGAATCCCTAAATCTCATTAAGGCAACCTCATAAATTTTATTTCAAGGGGCAAAGTGCGAGTGGATTACAAACAGTCTCATTACGTTATTTAGATAATACTAATAGTGGGGTGAATAGGGATGAAAGGTATCATTGTTTGTTCATCCACTTTAAAGAATGTTAAGTATTTACGAATCAATTTACAATGGTATGGCTTGCTGATGTATTTTTTTGGAAACTTGTATTATATTCAATGCTAGGATTCCGCATTAAATTCCTTACTTGATTGGGTGATTAGCGTGATGTAAGGATTTTTTTTTTACACCTTGGGATACATTAGTGGAGTTTTCGTAAGGACCCCAAATTTTTGGATTTAAAATATAGTCTGTGTTTCTCAGTGGTAATAATAGCATCTATTACTGAAATATTTTTTATAATCGGTGCAGTAGTTTTTGAGTTAATTAAAATAAAACCAAATTAATATAAGACCTTTAATTGATTGATAATTTTATGCTTTTGCTGCTGGACAAAGGTCTCCCCCAAAGATCACAACGATAGCCGGTCTTACGCTACCCGCATCCAGCGGTTTCCCGCGACCCTCACAAGATCGTCGGTCTACCTTGTGAAGGGCCTACCCACGCTGCGACTTCCGGTTCGAGGTCACCGCTCAGCTATACAGGTGCTCAATCATAATTATTATGCAGCTTAACTATATCTTCTACTGAACTCTTCCCTTATTTAGCCTACTCAGATGCAGCAGCCAGCAACTCCGCGACTATACTCCTGTGTTTGCCATTCCTACTTCACTATCACAGAATGTAGTATTTACTATCATCAATTCTCATCTTTATATTCAGCCAAGGGATATTAACTGTAGAACATCTTCATCAATATGACTTAATTACCACAGCATATATTAATTGGTCATGAAAATTTTAATTTGAAGGTGCCTCTTATACGAGTATCTCTAAATGACTGGTCATCTCACATCTGATCTTACGTTGGTATGTGAATTATGGCACATGGCAAATAGCCGCAGACCTATTACAACTAATCAAAGACACAATTTTCATACATAGGTATTTATTTACATCTCTCTCACAGAACACCAGACATACCGACAAAATATTCGTCTATTCATCCGCAACCAAGTCACAATCTGGACTGGCACTCATGAAAGCGTTAAGCCCGAGTTAAACATAACTCTTTCTATCTAAAATTTAAATACATATCCCCTACTCTAACTTTAAAACAAAAGGTATAAAATCTAAGCAGATATTATATAACTGCGAAGTCTGAGTCTCCAAATTTGCGGTCACATAAACACGTCTTCTTGACGTTTGGAGTGCTCACTAGTTTGGAACTTTGCTAGTTGGCGGTCAGCGTCGTCGAGCGTGCTGTTTACCTACGAGTAGATTTACGCTATCATGCTACCAGTAATTTGATATAACTTATACAGTTATTAAACATTATTTAGATCAGTCTTTCTCAAAGTGGGCGATAACGCCCCCTTGTGGGGCTGGAGGCCTACAAGCCTACAGGTAAAGGGCCTGGAGAAAATTTAACAAGGTATGTTTTGACTAATATGGCATGCTATATGTAATTAAATTCAAATTAGGTATGTATATTACCAGAAATTATTGGAACTAAGCTCCTTTTTGTAATATATATTATTTTTCGTAAATTAATGAATCTATTATAGGTCTAGTTGTGTGTAAGTTATTTTGTTATTTTATTTGTTTTTTCGTATGACCGTTTGTTTCTGATAGGTAAATAAAATAAAATAAAGTAGTTAATGATTGCCATTGTGATGTAGTATAGTTAAAAAAATTGGGGACGCTATTAATAATTGATTTTCAAAGTTGGCGGTAGACGAAATAAGTTTGAGGATCTCTGATTTAGATGGATTATGGATGGATACTCTTAAACTAATTCAACTTTAGTAGTATTTTCAATGTAGGATGATTTAAATACCTATAATATTGTCAGGTAGTTAAAGCCTTAGGGATACGTGTTTAGGCTTATTCTATTTTATTAATTCTTTTATTTTGTTAGATTTGTTTTCTCTTTGGACATACGAGTGTAACCATTAATGATAAAGGGTGGTGAAGGTTTATACTATACTAGTTTCCGCCCCTCAGTTTCACCCGCGTTTCCGAGATATCTTATGTTTTCACGGGATAAAAAGTATATGTTATTCCAGTGTATGATCTATTTATGTGCCAAGTTTCATCCATATACGTACAGTAGTTTTTAAGTGAAAGAGCAACAAACATACATACATACAAACTTTTGCATGTATAATATTAGTAGGATAAATATTTACGTAAAAAAGATCACAGATGAAGTAATACTTACCCAAGACTGAAGTGTAACGGTATTCATAGTACGCAGGTACATTATTCTTTGAGATTTCTCTATAAATTTATATTTTGCCTTATAATATTTCTTATAATACGTCGTTATTAAGAACATCAATTTTGAATTTGTGAGAGGGATCCTTCAAAATATTTTTCTAAACAAAATATTTATGTGCCATGTGTTACCTACATCGTATCTATTTTCGAGATGGTTTATTAAAGTATTTATCAAATATTCAATTTGTAGGGAACATAATATTTTTACTGTGTGCCTGTGTTGGCTGACTCCAAACTGGTGGTAACTCTAACTACAATAAATTTGACCTTCGTTTGTGCTCCACTGAGGGCAAAATTGAATAAATTAGCTTAGAATTTGACTTTGAATACAATCTCAATGTGGTCAGTGATTATGTGGCCGAAGTTACGCCTAGAAGAGAGCTGACTCCCAAGTGCTGCTGTCGGAACACACCGGCAGGTGCTTGGCGACAGAATTTCAACTTGAGGAGTAGCCAGCCAAGCATGTGCTAGAAAGTGCTTAACCACTGTGATATGGTTTCCTCACGATATTTTCCTTCGCCGCTGTTCCCCGCGGTTTCACCTGCGTTCTCGAGATAAGAAGGTGCTATAATCTTATTCCAGGGTATTCTATCTATCTATATGTCAAGTTTCATTAAAACCAGTTTCCTAGTTTTTGCGTGAAAGAGTAACAATCGTATTCACATCCAAACAAACTTTCACATTTGTACGGTAGGATCGGATATGTGAACGTATAGTGTTAAAAGTTACAAAAAAACTCAATAAAATATACTAGGATTAGATTAACTAAATAGAATTATAACACTGATACATAAAACCTTATCCAATTTGATCCTTACATCAAAAGCAATAAGCGATGCGTACATTTACAGTTCATTTATTCAGAATAATTCCACTATCAGACGTTGCCTTATACTGGGTTAATTTAAATCCCTAAAATCTCCGGGA
Organism: Tethea ocularis; assembly: GCA_963555595.1. NCBI lineage: Eukaryota > Metazoa > Arthropoda > Insecta > Lepidoptera > Drepanidae > Tethea > Tethea ocularis. The sequence continues at coordinate 1,708,938 of OY741972.1, read as the reverse complement.
CTCGAATGAAATTTATGGCTTTGGCTTAATTTGCTGCGCTGTAAAATGAGATTTGCTTGGCTGACAGGGGTGACTACAGACTATGGGGTATTTATAGGGGCATATGTCTTAGGACTGACGATATATTTTAGTCACTTGAGTGATTTGATAAAAACCCCTCTCTTGATAACAATTTATCTGTGCATAGTGCATATACCTATATTTAATTAAAAGTCCTGACTGACTCAGTGACTGATCAACGCATAGTTTATAGTAACATATTCCTCCAAGGTATATTACTGACATATACGACTATTTCACTACCATTATACTACCATTCTTGTCGCAAATAACATGTTGATAACTTACGACCTATAACTGAGCTGCAATTAGCAAAAAACGTGATAAAATTTGAATTTAACGCTCCAACCGAAGGTTTACCCTTAAGGGGGTTAAAATAGGGGATCGCAGATAAAACCCCGGGGCGCTAGTAAGTAATAATTGTATATCAGCAATTTCAAGTAGGATTTGTAATAAATATTAGTTAAGATATTTAAATCTATTAAAATCTTTTCATCATCATCATCATATCAGCCGATAGACGTCCACTGCTGGACAAAGGCCTCCCCCAAGGATCTCCACGATGGCCGGTCTTGCGCTACCCGCATCCAGCGGTTTCCCGCGACCGTAACAAGATCGTCGGTCCACCTTGTGGGGGGCCTGCCCACGCTGCGTCTTCCGGTTCGTGGTCGCCACTCGAGAACCTTTCTGCCCCAGCGGCCGTCGGTTCTACGAGCGATGTGCCCCGCCCACTGCCACTTAAGTTTGGCAATTCTTCGGGCTATGTCGGTAACTTTGGTACGCCTGCGGATCTCATCATTTCTGATCCGATCTCGCAGGGAAACTCCGAGCATAGCCCTCTCCATTGCTCTTCGGGTGACCTTGAGCCTTCTTATAAGGCCCATCGTAAGCGACCACGTCTCTGCTCCGTAAGTCATCACTGGCAACACACACTGGTCGAAGACTTTCGACTTGAGACACTGCGGTATTTGAGATGAGAAGATATTACGTAGCTTCCCAAACGCTGCCCAGCCGAGTTAGATTCGACGATTGACCTCTTTCTCGAAGTTGGACCTACCTAGTTGGATGGTCTGTCCTAGGTAAATATAGTCGTCTACAATTTCGAGTGCAGAGTCTCCAACCTTTACTCGAGTGGGTGCAAAAAAGTGAGTGGGTTAAAATCTTTTGATTGATTTTATTTATTACTTTTTACTCATGTACTTATGGTACTTTTTTGGGAAATAAAATTAAAACAATATTAATATAAAAATTTACACCATTAGTTTTGTTTTATTCATACAAAAAACGCCTTGTCCAAATACTTTATACAAAGTTATACACAATAATAAACATACAATGACAGTTATGAGGTGAATAAAAAAATGCAAGTATATATTTAATATGCTTAAATAATTTATATAACATGGCATCTTAAAGATTAAAGCAGATTAATTTGTGTTTATTAGAAAAGTTATTCGTTTGAATAATCGTTAATCAGTCAACTAAATATGAAAATAAATAAAATTGAAGTTCTTTAACATTATAGATAGACTGCCGCCCTTAAACAAAAAAAAAAGTATAAATAGAAGACCGCGGGACAGCACCAAAAAAAAAAAAGAAACTTCGTAAGTCGCTTCCTTTTGGCGAGTCTATCAATCCTTCTTCTATGACTTTTTTCGAAGTGCTGCATTTTTTAATAAAAGTGAAGTAACTACCTGCCACGACCTGCATTCACATTCCTTCTCTTTTTCTGGAATAACGCTGTCTCATTGATCTGCAGATAAAATATTATCGTATCTGCGTAGTGTGACTCGCTAAAAGGAAGCGACTCACGAAAACTGTATTTATTTATCATTTAACAAAAAGGGTGCTGTCCCACGGGCTAGGTATAGGTAGTACTAAAACTAAAATAATATATTAATTTAACAAAAAAGTTTTATAATACATATAAATGTGAGATCATTTTTTCGCATTTTGAGATCTAAATACATTACTAATACGTACTCAAAAGAGTCACCCAAAACTTAAAAGGTAAATACAAGTCCTAACTGAAAATAAAATTGACACTTTCACATTTCTTCTCTTGCTTTTAGTTAACCTCTGGGATACATTACATTGTAGACGGTACGTTTGTCTCAAGTGAATTTTCTATTTAAGGATTGCAAGTTAAATTGGCTTTGTTTTAAAAGAGTTTAAGTAAACTCTACATCTAACTTTGAGTCGGAAAGAAAGTCGGTCTGCAAAAACAATTGTTGAAACTTTACCTGAGTGCAAAGTGCATACAAAGTCTTAAAATAGAGAATCTTCGTAAACAAAAGTTAACAATACATTTTAAAGAAAACTTAGAAACTTCTTTTAGGTGAATATTTTGGAGCTGAAATATCAAAGCAAAAAGGATTAGTACCTTGAAGTTTAATTAAAAATATATTTGATTTACATATTTTAGTTTAAAAATAATATTAATATAAAAATCTACATGAAATAAAGATACTAATTCAACTAAATATGATAAAGACGAAAATATCCAGTAATTTTATTGATTTTAATGATGAAAATTACAATATTAACAACGGTGATGATTTATTCAAATATTCACAACACTACCTCTAAAAAGGCGGTTAAATAGTTGTGATTACAATAGTTGATGAAAAAATTACTGACTCATTAACATCAATTTACAAAATAAAGTATGAAATAGTGATGGCATTATGATACTCGATTAAGAGTCGGTTGCTCGTACATTTTAGTTAAAGTTATAGTCAAAGTTAACTATATTTAACCGCCGAAAGAAAGCAAACTGGGTTGCTCGTATCACTTTAACTAAAATTTTATCTGTAACCATAACCGACTGAGGGAGATCGGTCATCGTCAAAGTGACTGTACGGTCAAAGCATGGTAATAGTTAAGTTAACTTTGACTATAACATTAACTAAAATGTACGAGCAACCGACACTAAAACGTAATTTTATACATTACATCTACTTAGCGTATTTTTTTTGTTTAATTTACAACATTCATACTGTATTTATAAACAGTAATCACATTATTTGTTTGCGTAATTTTATTTAGTGCTGATAACACAAAAAATCGTGGCTTATTTATAAAGATAAATTTTGGTAATTGATTGCTGCATCTCTATGCATTGATTTATATCTGGAGATTTTTTTTTATATTTAGTAGTTTTATATTGCTTTTCATATTCTTATGTTACGATTATTTGGGTACACATTAACTGATAATTACAGCTTTGTTTAGAATTTTTTATGGTATATAATGAGTAAATTATTTCAGTGAACATTTGTTTGCAACCATCAATTACCATTAATAGTCTGTATCTCACTTATGTTAATGACTAGATTCTGAAAAATTGACTTATAATACTAAATGAAGTAAAAAACACGTAAAACATACACTCCATAACACAATAGTACAACTAGAAGGTAGCTTATGAGCTGAATTCATTTCATGAAATCTATAAGTTTTCATTTCTTTCTGTATAGGTATAACAGGATCTACAATAAATGGTGGCATTTCTGTTGTCTTTTTAGTTTCTCTTGGACACGGTAGAGTTTCAGGTGGAATCTTTAGTACGTTTCTTTTGACTCCCTTTTTAGAACTTGTTATTTCATTACCAATTGTGTCTAGTTCTTTTACATCATCGGGTATTGGAATAGTTTTCTTTTCTGTAACATTCATTTTGTCGTTCAGTGTTTCGATTGTAATGCCGGCGTGCAGTATATCTTGGTTGTAATCTAATTTGTTATCCATAGGGTCTGGCATTTTGTTGTAAGCGGAGCTCACGATTGGAGGATCCATTTTGCACGTGACTGCTTCCAAAGACTCTCTCGTGTTAGAACTTTTTGTGTCATTTCGTAATGAGTGCATCCATTTTAATCTGCAGTCGCAAACAAAGTTGTTTTCTGTAAAAAATAAATTGTATTAAAACTTGTTATATGATGTATCAAAAATAAGATTATAAAGTACAATTATTTCCCACTTCCTTCTACTACTCCCATTCCAACTAAGATCACCCAGAGGGTCTATAAAAGAAGGAAACTTCCTAAGTGTGTTAAAGTTAATAATAACGTCTCCGTTTCTACACGTTTAATATTCATCGTATGTTTTAAGTTTATCAAACTTTGCACGAGGACATATTATATGTTCGTTATTACCTTCAAGTAGCAAATTGCTATTCTGAGGCTTCAAGTTGTCCAATATGGGTTTGATATTGTCGAAAGTTAATGCGTGTAGTTCGTTGGAACGTAAATCGAGGGAGCTGAGGCCCCTCACACCCTCAAACAATCCCGAGGGAAGCGCAGCTAGTTTATTATCATCGAGGGACAACTTCTTCAGCTGAGACAAACCATCGAATGCCCTCTCCGATATATATCTTAAATCGTTCTTGCCCAGTAACAACTCCTGTAAATTCCACAACTCAGCAAAAGTAAACTCGGTCAAATTGTGAATTCTGTTCCTTCTCAGATCCAATTTCCTCAAGTTGGCCAATCCATCAAAAGTCCGACGGTTCAAATGGTATATGTTGTTTTTATTTAAGTCCAACTCTTGTAGGTTGAACGTGTATTGGAAGGTTCCGTTTTTTATCGTCGATATATTATTCTTCGTGAAAACAAGTTTGTGTAAGTTTGGCAGATCGAAAAACGCTTCTGAATCTATGTCTATGATCATGTTGTCTTCTAGATTTATAGTGGTTAAATTTGGTAAATGTGCGAATGAGTATTGTTTTAGTGTTTCTATTTGGTTTTGAGATAATCCGGCTTCTTTGAGGTTGGTTAAATTAGCGAAGGCAAACGAGGAGACTTCACCGATGTTACCGTACTTAATGTTGATAGATCTAAGTCGTTGTAAGTAGTAAAATGCTTTTGTGGGGACATAGTTCAGTGCGCCATCGACTCGAACGTTAAAAGACAAAGTTTGCAAAGTTGGTTGCGAAGCGAAACTCTGCCAGATAAGATCGTCATGAGGTATTCCACCATTGAATACCCAGCATTCCGCTTTAGTCGCATTTCTGGGTTCTCTTGTGTTTTCGCAATAGCAATGAACTTTGGAGTCACGGTCGGTTATATCGCAAATATTCTTTTGAAAGCCACCGGTCTTTTCTTTCGTTCGTCTCTTGTTATTGTCTCTGGCCTGGACGTTGATAGACATTTCGTTGACTAACGCGAACGTGATAAGAATGTAAATGATTCCTGTGATGCGACGCTCCATTTTAATCTGAAACAAGTAAAAGAATCTAATTTATAGTTGTCCATTGATTTTGTGTTAGGAGGTTGATAAAGTGCTATTAATTTCCAAGATAAAAGTACTAGGATATACAATTAATTAAATTTATAATATTATAAACAAATTGTTAAAACTTTTGGTAATAATATAACATAATAAGCTTTATCAAAATACATGCTTTAAGTTCTCGTATATTAGTAATTATTCTGTACAGTGCTGCGGCTTAGGTGGTTATGTTCATCAATTTGCGGTTTCATAATTAAGTGATTTAACAATATAGACCTGGCGCTCTGAGCCCAATATCTAAGTAGATTATTTAAAAGCTTTGTGTGTTAAGTTAATGAAAAATAAGCACAATTTTATGGTTTTAATTTAGAAAAAGTAAGTAAGAAAATGTTTAATTAAATTTTTATAAATCCTTTTTTAATTTCAAGACTGGGAATAATCTGTTTCATTTTAAAGTAGGTATAAAAATGATTAATAGATTAATAAAAATCTAAATAGATAGTATGTGTCACGATTGTTTGCCGAGAAATGTATAAAAGAAAATTATAATTATTAATTACGTAGGTATTTAAAAAGTACTTTTAAAAAAAAAACTTATTATTGTTTTCGATAAGTTTTATCACACAATAACTTTGTATAAAACACATCCTATTGATGATAATACCTCGTATTACGTATGAGCCTACGAATAAATAATTAGCATTGCGATACAGCGAGGAAATGTATATTAAAAAAAACATATATTATTTAATTGCAAAAAGGCAAACGTACCAAGATGGCTATAATTTGATTGCTACATAGTACAGACCTACTTATAAAAATGTTATAGGTGCGAAAATGAGTTTGTGATCCTTTATGATGTAGAAAAAGACAGGTTAGACAAGCTATATCATAGATTTTTCTATATAGGAGGTGTAATATTCTTTTTCCGGGAAGGCGTGTGACTCCGCAGGTTAAAGCTTATAGGTAAATAGATTCTAAATATTTAGGTCTATTATGCTACACAACATGTTGTTAACATCCAGATAAAAAGTGGTAGGAAATCTCTCACTAATCACCAAACGGGGCATCCAAATGGGGCAGAAAGGTTCTCTAGTAGCGACCACGAACCGGAAGACGCAGCGTGGACAGGCTCCCCACAAGGTGGACCGACGATCTTGTGAGATATTGTGATTTCTTTCGGCTGACATGATGATGATGATGATGTTGATGAATCACCAAACGTTAATCTAAGTTTATATTCCAGCAGTGTGTTTTAACATTTAACCTAAAATCCTATTAGGTTTCATTCATGAATATGAAGAATTTTTGTAACAAAATATTCTACAGAAGTCAAAGCTCGCAATTGTAAATATTCTCTTGTCAATGAATATATTTTGTACTGAATAGAAGTTGTACAAAGCTCTCCATAGAATATATTGAAATATTATAGTACCTAACGTAAAATATCGACTATTGATGTATTGACAGCTTCATTTGAATGTGCTGACTTGTTCGTTCTTTGAAGCAATTGGCATATATTGGTACTATTCATTGCGTTCCCAAGTCATCGTTCATATTTTAAATAAATGTATATATAATATTAGCACAAATGCCTGAAAAAAGCTTATTGAGGAGGAGAAAAGGGTTGTGATATGTGAGTCCTAGGGAGTTGCAAGCGTTCATAGGTTACGGGAACCGCTTACTATCTGGAGGGCCGTATGCTTGTTTGCCAAAATGAACAAAAAAAGAGTCTATCTTGTTTGTACTAATTTAGAAGATTTTCTAGCATAAAGATCGTCCAATGTTAAATTGATTCTCGAATTTGTTGATTATTTTTATTTCCTTTCTACTCATGAATGTAATGATTACTAGCTTTACGCCCCGCGGTTTCACCCGTGATCCCCTGTTTTACCCCCAAAGGGGTCAAAAATCGTTTTTGTGAATGTTATTATTATTTATCTGTGTGCTTTTCAGTCCGATCCGTCGAGTGGTTTGAGCTGTGCGTTGATAGATCAGTCAGTCAGTCACGCTTTTTTTTTAATAAAAATATAATAATAATAAGTAATCTTATCTAATAATATATGGACTATAAATTATTAAACGTCATTGCAAATAAAAACGTAATTTAACGATTCAAAAGCCAAATTTCAACGTTCATCAGCATCACATGCATACATAAACAATGACATTCGTAAATTATTTGAATCTCATTTAGATTAAGTCTCGTACTCTCATGTAATACGTAAAATTACATACGGAAGCCGTGTCGTCATAATGTGTTGTGATCCCTCAAAGGGATTAGTGTATGTATTCGGGTAACCGCGTGGATTTGCTTCTTTATTTATGCTGGTAGGCATGCTAGGTATAAATGGATACGGTCGTAGGATTTTATTTGATTCTATGCTTGTAGCTCTTTGAAAGGTTTTTAGATATGGTTTCACGAATTACTTAAGACTTTCTTCTTATGTTAAAACATCTTTAAATACGGCAACATTTTTATAAATCACAAACTCTGGTGAAAAAAAATATATAAAAAAGTATCATTAAACTCCTACTTAAGTTATTACAGTTTGTTAAAATATCAGCAGTACTATAGTATGACACAACTTAGATGAAGCATCGGCAAACTTCCTAAGCCTACAACATTACTCATGAGTTAAAAAAAAATCGGCGAAAATGATCTTATTGAACGTTGAATGGCGCGATTCTAAATTATTTTTACTTGTTGTGTAAATCGGAATTGAAGTAAACGAAAACGATTTGCCGATGCTACATCTAAGTTGCGTCATACTGTACCTATTTATTGTAAAGAATTTAATTAAGCATCATCTCCCTGCCCTATTCCTAATCATTTGTAATCGACGCAATATGTATAGTATATATCTTCCATTCAGTTCTTCTGTCATATCAGCATTCACTCCTTTCTTACCCATATCATTATTCACACAATCCATCCATCTTTGAGAAGAATTCAATTACTTTTACCAACTGAAAAAATCATGAAATATACGATAACTTCTTTAACCATCTGATTTCATAAACGTCCCCTTATCCCATTCCCGTACCATTGGTTTAACTAATACCGCCATAAAATAGTCTAATACTCCTTTAAATACCCTTAGGGGAGTAGACAAGCTGAAACAAAAAACGTCTGCACTAGCGTCCTGTACTCGAGCCAAGATCTTGATAAAAAAACAAAATGGAAGGTCCTACTTGATACAGGAGATTTATTACAGAAAATCTCTTGAGAGGTATAGATATATTATTTTCACAGTGCAAATCTAAAGCCGGACGTTTTTACACCGTTGTGTAATATACATTTTATGATCGTTAATAACTGTAGAACTGCTTATTGTCACAAATATTAAAAATCATCCATAATTTATACGAACTTATTTCCTATGTCAAAACGATTTGAGTGATTTTATAGAACAGTGTTTTTTAAATCGCACTGATTTATTTGCTAGTTATATTTATTATTGTCATCCTCATTCAATGATTTTGAAAAAAATACAATGACAATAATTCAAACAAAATTAAACTTATGTACCTAGTTGTCTTGTTTCCTAATTAATAATTTTATTTCCATGATTTTCTTACCCAGCACCATAACAGTTAATGGACTCGATAAAACTTGACGATTAAATTAGATCCTAGATTAAAATAATAAAGGATCATTTTTATTCCAATAATTTAAGTTGTCTCGGGAACGCGAATGAAACCGCGAGGCGGAAGCAAGTAATTTCATAAAACCACATTAAGATATAAACATTTAAAGCAGAAACTCAATTAAGAGTTGATTTACAACATTATTTTAACCTATCCTGTTTCCCTGGTTATCACGGTGCCGCGGATCGTGCCAAGTTGTCTGGCATTTTAGCCAAGTTTTATGGCAATGCTTATTACAATAAACCACACGTAATTAAAATGCCTTGTTAATCCAATAGCTATGGTGGAAAAACAAGAAATGTAATTTAAACTCTCATCTTCATTTTTTGGTGGACAGTGGCTCTCATCATCTTTGATGTGACAGGCTATTATCATTTGCCAGTACTTCAATGGAGTTCATAATAATTTGTATTATTGCACCCGATATTATGCTTCAGGATAGTTTTCCAGGAAATGAAAAATATTCACGAGTGAGGCCTTTGTTTTTTGTGCAAGTACTGGCATACTTGTTAATAATAATTTCCTGGGACATTATTCACACACGACTATCTGATCCCAGATTAAACAGAGCTTGTCTTATGGAAATCAGAAAACTGATTTACTCCTTTTGTAAATTTAGAAATGCTTATGTAGACAACTGGCTCTCCCTTACGGCGTTTTTTTCAATAACATAGGCTATCTGTGTGCCAAATTTGATCGTGATAGGTTCTGCGGTTTAGGTGTGAAAAGGTCATAGACAGACAGTCACTTATTTTTAATTTAAAAGCATTTATAATATTAAGTTTGAATCGCATCTAGACTCAGGACAAACAGACATATTTATCCACACAAAAGTTGTCTCCATGGTAAAATATTGGAGTGGCTCAAGGTACTAAGCACTAAAAGCCTTAGGGTAATTATCGTGAAATATTCGAAGACATCGTCAAATAATATCATCTAAGTATCGCTACGGTGTGTAACACAGTCAAAGTAAAAGAAAGAGTTGACTTTTGCTCCCATTTATGCAAACTCCTACTGTGACGTTGCTTTGAAATTCAAATTTTCAAACGCATGTTTCATAATAGCGCTTATCTGAATTCTCTTTGCTACAATTTCCTGACATTCCATGTCCATTTAAATTTTCATAAGCTTTTAAATTTAAATTGTTCATTTTACATTTTATTCCTTTACGTTTTCCGCTTTTTGGACATTTATAATTATTATTATGAAGGAACAAAGTGGATTATTCCTCCATTGAAAAGGGAAGATCTTCCGCCAGGTTGGGTCATCGTGCTTGGACCGCGGTCCAACTGTTGATGTTGGAATTCTGTATATATGCGAATGCGCGTACAAACTCCACAAGTGCGATGTAGGTTGTATGTAGATATTGCAGAGCCATCTATCAATTGGTGTCTGAACTGATAGGAGTTGCTACAGTATATTTATATAATAAACTCACGTTTTATTCTAATCCTGACTAATTTATGAATATGTGAGTTTGTTTGTTACCTCTTGAAGCCTCGACGTCACAACCAATCATAATGAAATTTGTCACGCTACCAGATCGTAACCTGGAATAAGATATTTTATAGGAAAAGGAATAAAAATTCCGGGAACATAAGATCCTCGATACCGCGAGGAGAAAACAAGTTACTTATAAAATGAAATAAACAATATTTATTTCTGTAAAATAAACTGACTTCATGAACACTGAGTACCTACCTATAAAGGTGAACATGATGTAGAAACTTCAGGAGAATAGGTGATGGATCTTTAGGATTCCTAACAAGCCTTATTTATATATAGCTCAGTAGTATTATATTATATAGACTGAGTTAGTTTCTTTTCAGTTTCCTCAAACAATGGACTAATAACCAGATAAATGGTATGTGGCTGTTGAAATTAAAAAAAAATGGTATGGATTTATCAAAGAAAATAAGTTATTCGATGTTTATCTAGTGATAAAAGCTTTAATCAACTACCTACTTATTTTAAGCAGGATGGATTTTTTTAACCGCATCTCAAGCGAAATTCTACTCTAAATACTGGAGATAGCAAATTTTACTCACAGGAAACAATCTTTTATTTTTAAAAAGAAATAAATCTACATTTCAATATTTTAGAAAACTCGCTTGCCACACTCGTGAATCGAACCGGCTATAATCCAAAAAATCAATCATAGGAATGAAATCACTCTAATAAACATGGTAAATTAAACGAAAGAAAAAAAATGAAAACTAACCTTAAAGTTCAATGCGACAAGATATAAGCACTTTTACCCAAAAGCCCATCCGATCACTTTATTTTAGTTACTAGTAATTAAAAACTATCTTTGACGTCATGTATTTATTAAAATGACGAAGGACTATTTAGATAAGAACAGCTGCTAAATTAATTTTACCCTTTTTTCGTTCAAATTAATATATGCTACGATTTTATGGATTCACAATCTCCACTAAATTAAATAGTAAGTTTAATATACCTATTATTGTTAACTATTAACTTATCTTATAAGTTTTCACAATGAACCTTGAAAACTTCATGCAAGTCATCAAAAACAGTGCTATGAAACCCTAAGGAAGATATTTGACAACGACATTCGTACTTCCAGACAAAGCCCAAATGGGAATGACACATCTAACTGTCTCACATTCGTTTACGTCACGTCTTAGAAACACTCTGAGGAGTTTACTTGATCAAGTTATTGTACTCTTTGTTACTGAGAAGGGCAAACGTAAAAAGGGTTGAGTTTTAAGTTATGTAACAAAATGTAATGTTTGTAAATATTTTAGTAGTTTAATTGAACTCAACTGCTAAGAGGGAGAAAGTTCCCTGTATCATCGTTAATATTTAAGGGCGTGGCTCTTGTCGGTGTAGCATTTTTCATCCCTTCCCTAATATTTGCTGCTTCCTGCACCTCCATAAACGACACGACGTCCAATTAAGCCTTCACTTGGTCTATATAGTTCAATCTAGGTCTTCCTTTTCCTCGCTTTCTTCTATCTTTCCTTGTATGATGTTTTTTATTAGTTCGTCGTATAGTTAATATATGGAGACAAACATATTTTATTAATGAATTGAATTTTCTAAAATAAAATTTTTTTCCTTTAATAACTTTTATAGTGGTAGTTACTTCGTAAGCAGTCGCGAAGGTTGTGAGTCTAAATTCTACATTAAACTTGAAGTTTCGTTGAAAGACGGAAAAAAATCGTGAGGAAACCATAGTATAAATAAAGTACTTTATAGAACTCCCCTGATTAGCTACATTCAAGTTGAAAATCTGTCGCTATACCTTCAAGTATATTCCGGTCTTCTAAGCTTTGCATGCTTACTACCTGCAACCAAATCAACACGCGTCATAGTGACGATGTGTGTAAAATAAAAAATTAAAATATTTTAACACATGAAAATTTTAAAAAACATAGTAGTATTTGTATGTATGACACGTATCTTCGTACATTAAAATACCTAGCTAAATCAAATCAATTGAAACAGTAATTGTGCTTAAGCTCGACCAATCTCGCTTCTCCCAAAAGATAAATTACAGAAAAATGATAACTTCAACCGACTTTACCTCAAGAACGTGACGTCACTTCACAATGTTCTGCTCTCTCAGATCATAAAATTGGGACAAATATTTTGTCACATTTTTTATCGACTTAAATAAAGAATAGAACACAATACACTTTACTGTTTACACCATAAAATAAAACAAAACTAAAAATAAGACAAACAAGATATTATAGTGATAACAACATAGTCATAACGAAACTAAATATAAATTTATAACATTAATATCTACTTTATTTTTGGGAAATTGTCCGAAACTCAAACTGAATGTGTATTGTTTGCTTGGAATACAATTAAGCCAATATTATTGTCACAACATACAAAAATGTTACGTAAAAATACATTACATTAATGTATAACGACATGCGTATTTCAGCACAAAAATATCGTTTCATATTATTATTTGTATAAAAATTATAGAAAAGAGATCTTGAAACTACACGTGACAACAGTTTATAGTTCTTATTTATTTTCTGACCTGAGATACATCCCAAAAGTTTTAACTTAAAAAAAAATCTTAAAGTCCTTGTTTTACAACCTAAAAATTAATTTAATATTTGGCCTACATATCAAGGTTTTGAGTTTACCTCTTTGCTCAAATGATCTGTGTTTGCAACTCATTCGAATTACGAACGGACCGTTATCGGAAAATGCTTACTTTGTCTCTGGGTAAGCACTCTTATGATAACCCAACTGTTTAGAAAAGCGAGAATGAGAATTCATTCAGAAAGCGTTATCGAAATAAATTTTACTTCGTTATTCCATGGGTTTAATCCCAATGGGCCTGGTGATATTTGCCCGTGTGAAAGCTTTGCTTTAATCTTGATAACTTTTAACTTAATTTTGTTGGTTAAGATAATATTTTTTAAATCCTCGTTGTTTATATGTTTTATCCTCGTTCTAGTGGGATCTTATGCTTTTTAGTTTACTAGGTATCCCCTGTGGTTTTACCCGCGTTCCCGGGATAGAAAGTAGTTTGTATATTATGATCTAAATCATCAGATCAGGTTCATCGTATATCTATCTATGAGCTAAGTTTCATCATAACCCGTTCAGTAATTTTGGCGTGCATTTATAATAGTAGGTACCATAACATAAAAAATATATTTTATTCAGCCAATAAAGCGTGATTGAAGAAAATTCCATTTCAAATATTCGTCGGAAAAAGTATCAAAATCACAACGAATTTTTCATTAGTTAAAAAATATTGGTAAATAAATACCCATTATATAATAGACTAGCTGTCCCCCGCGGTTCCACCCGCGTTTCCAAATAAAAAGTAGCCTATGCAACCTGATCTAGATAAGGCAACATAATAATTGTCCATGGGAAAAACAGTTTTCTCTTAAATATATTCCAACATGCTTAAAAGTTTTTCCTTGTGCTTTATTTATATTGACTTCAGACGATAGGTAGGTAATTTCACAGGAAATTGTACCTATTCGTTTAAATCTATATGGTAAATCTGTGGGTATCATCGGAATGCGAGGTATCAGTACTGTTTGCCCAACTGCTGGCTCAGTCAAAACCAATCGCTACTATGACAGAAATCTAGAAATTTTACTTGAAGTCTGGTACCATTACATACATTTGGTGGTCTAATATCTATTTAACATGCATTGTCCTGAATGACTGTCTGACGGATCAACGCATAGCCTAAACCGCTGATCGTAGAGACCTGAAATTTAGAGGGTGTGTTCTTCGTATGAAGTAGGCATCCTATAAGAAAGGATCTTCCGAAATCCTTAGGGGTTGAAAAACTGAGACAAAGTTTGTATGGAACAACGTGATTTCTTGGTCCAATCTACTTCAAATTTTGCATAAACATTCTTTAAGATAATTGATGGAAGACGTGTTTTGTATTTTATTGAAACTCATCGCCTATCGGGGTTAAAAAAGGGTAGAAAGTTATTTTGGTGGTGATTTGCATCGAAGTTGATATCAATACTGCTTTTGAACTCACATAAAAGCTTGGTGCAATGCAATGCATATGACGAACAATTGGGATGAATTTGCTGTTATGTCTCATAACCGTCTTGGCAACAATCATGGGACAAAAGAAAAGTATAAATTAGATGTTACAACACTCTACATTTCTGCGAGTTAGTTGCAGCCGGTCAAATATACCCATTTGTATTTGAAGTATGTCGAAATGGAAACCAGTATGCCAAATTTGGTACAGAAGACCATCAAAAGGTTACGTTTTTCCCAAGATCTTTCTTATGGTCACTTTGATGCCTACGCTGATACCGATGGTGATAATAACACTGATCAGCGTCCAATAGCCAATCTAAATATATAAAACTTTTAACAAAAATTAGAACCGATATCATGGTACCGCAGATTTATTTCGCTTACTTCAAAACTATCATATTAGAGTTCCTAAATAGTTATTTTCTGCTTTTTAGTGCCTTTGAAGGCGGTTCTATTTTTTGTTAAAAGTTTTTTATTTTTCAATTTTGAATTTATTATGTGTAATCAATGACTCTCAAGGTCACTGACCTAGGATAAACATATTAGCGTTGTAGTTTCCATCATCGTTCCTATAACATTTAAAGAATTATCTCCTAACTCCTAACCATTAAGGAGTTATACCGTCCATCATCAGCTCAGCAACATAAGATGATGACTACCAGACGAAAATATCTGAATAGCTTTAGAAAGTATGATGAAAAACATTGTAAGTGCCTATAAAATTTAAAGAGTTCCCTCGATTTGTCCAGGATCCTATCATCAGATCCTGACTTGGTGACCATGGGACTACTTGTGAAGTATACCCTTTCAAACAAAAAATATTTTTCCAAATCGGTCCAGGCGTTCGAGTATTCGGGGAACATACAAAAAAAAATGATTCCGACGAATTGATAACCTCCGCTTGAAGTTGGTTAATTGACTGACTGACTGACTGACTGATCGCGGGTGATATCGCGTGTGATATCGCGGGTGGAAAGCTATTTAGCATTCTATATTAAAGCTGAAAAGTTTATGAAAAACATTGTAAGTGCCTATAAAATTTGAAGAGTTCCCTCGATTTGTCTAGGATCCTATCATCAGATCCTGACTTGGTGACCATGGGACTACTTGTGAAGTATATCCTTTCAAACAAAAAATAATTTTTCTAATCGGTCCAGGCGTTCGAGTATTCGGGGAACATACAAAAAAAAAGATTTCAACGAATTGATAACCTCCGCTTGAAGTTGGTTAATTGACTGACTGATCGCGGGTGGCATCGCGGGTGGAAAGCTATTTAGCATAAAATAATAAAGCTTAAAAGTTTGTTTGTTTGTTTGAACGCGCGAATCTCCGGAGTTACTGGTCCGATTCGAAAACTACGCTGTCGGCTGGTAGTTTAGCCATTATTTTGTCGTTGATGGCGTCAACGCTTATATTTCTGGCAGCTTATTAAATTAAATTGCCCTCTCACACATCCATTAATGTTTTTTTTTGGTCGATATTGACTATATCCGGATATACTCTACAGATCAGGTCTTCAATGTTGGTCACGATTTTACCAAGGTCTTTGTCAATAGCTATTTTTTTATCTGATTCAGGTACTTTCCCATCCCTGATTAAATAGAGCTTTATTGGGAAATCTGTGCTTCCTCTACCCAAGTGACTCCTCATTTTGGTATACAGTTTCAATAATTCAACAGACTTTCATAATGAGGAAGATTTAAAGCAAGATTTAATAATATCTGCTCTAGTTTCCCTAACAGGCAACGTTTATCTGATATCACCAGAAAACATCAAAGTTATTCCACCCATGGCTATTTGTGCATTTTATAATTCTGAGAGTTCTATCTAAAGCCTCTAGATGAGCTCTATGAGTCATGTGCACTCATCCCATATTATTAGGTTTGCATCTTGTAAAACCTTGCCCAATGGTCAATTTTTACGTATAGAGCGTACGCTGTCTTTTTCAAGAAATACCGTAAGGGTCTGTTAGAAGTGAAATGAGCCGTCCTACTACCTGTCAATAGTGTAGCAGCAATAAATATCTGATGATGCAACAGCGATGGCTAATTTCGTTGACTTCAAAACTATCAGATTAGAGTTCTTACATAGTTATTTTATACTTATTAGTGCCTTTGTGGTTTTTTTTTGTTAAAAGTATTTTATTTTTCATTTTTTAGTTTCTTATGTGTAATCAATGACTCTCAAGGTCACTGACCTAGGATAAGCATATTAGCGTTGTACTTTCCATCATCGTTCCTATAATATTTAAAGATTTATCCCCTAACTCCTACCCGTTAAGGAGTTGTACCTTCCATCATCAGCTCAGCAACATGTGACGACTACCAGACGCAAATATCTGAATAGTTTTAGAAAATATATGAAAAACATTGTTAGTGCCTATAAAATTTGAAGAGTTCCCTCGATTTCTTCAAGATCCCATCATCAGACCCTGACTTGGTGACCATGTGACCACCTGTATGTATAGTTTCCAAATCGGGTCAGGCATCTTCGAGTAATCGAGGAACATACATAAAAAAAGATTCCGACGAATTGATAACCTCGTCTTGATGACAGTTAAAAATAACAAAAAACTGTTACCTAGGCGACCGCTGTCATCCATTGACAACCGCGTCGCATCGCTCACCCATGCTATACATGCTCCCGCTTAACGTTCTTTTTATCATTGCTCAGCTCCTGAGGGTCGTAGCGTGATGTTTTATAGCCTATAACCTTCCTTAATAAATGGGCTTTCAATTGCAAAAAGGTTTTTCCATATCCCACTGGCAGATCCAGAGATTAGCGCGTTCAAACAAACAAACAAACAAACAAACAAACAAACAAACAAACTCTTCAGCTTTATTATTAGTATAGATATAGATTACTAAATACATGTTTAATTCACAAGGGTCCCATGTCAGTCACTTCGACCCTACTTCGGAACGAGATAACACCTTGTCAAAGTTAAAGCCACGGACATTGCTACCCTTAATTACTTTCCTTAGTTTGACAGCTATTTGCTTCACTGTCTGACTCATCAAAGCTTTTTTTCTTTTTTATATTGTTTAATTCTTGTGATTTTTATAATTTGTAAAATAAAGTAAACAAGGCAGTTTGCCTTAACAGACCTAACAAAAAACCTGCATATAAAAAACAGTTTTTTTCAATTCTTTCCCAATATTTGCTGCAGGAACTTTTCCATTTTTCTTTTATTAAAAAAATTATTCAGATTATAACGAGCATTAAAAAACCGGAATAGTACGAATCTGACTCGCGCATCGAGGGTTCTGTAATTTCTTATTAAGTAGCATATATAGACAAATACCATAGACTTTGGAGGATTTTTTTTTTGGTTAGGCAGATATATAAATTGCTTAAATTTAATATTTGGCTCTATCACCAGCGTTGTAAGTAGCATTTCCAATGGTCAACTTAGATTGTGATAATAGGCATACATCAATAGTGATATCCACACAATGGCTCTGAAGGAAAGGAGTTCCTACGCTTTTGTTCTAGTTGGCATAAAACAACAAGAAACCATTTCCTGTCAATCTGTTTAACCTGGCTTTCATGAGCTCTAAAACTAACAGACAGTGAATAATGTTACTGTCTCACGAACTTGTCTATTGTCCAGCTGACGCTATGAAAACTGGCCATTGGATTTAACGATTTTGGAGTCTCAGAAAATTTTGTTTTCGATTTTTTACTTGTGTTTGACCACAATCTCACCATGGTCAGTGATGATGTGGCTGATGGTGTTAAACACACGAAGCCTAGAAGGAAACCCGCTCTCAAGTGTAGCTGTCGGAACAACCAGAAGGTGCTTGCAGATATTAAAAAGTTTTGAGTCTCCGCAAAATACAAACACTTATGCTAGTCAAATTAAATAAAAAAAAAAGAAACAAAAATGTGTTGTTACGCCGACATCTAAGTAATAATATTATGCGGAGTTTACACATATTTGATGTCACAAAAGTCTCTATAAAGTATTAGAGTAGAAAAACAAATAATAGCTTACGCAAACAAACATTTAAAACGCATTATGTATGATAGTTAAAGGTTTAATATAAACCACAGCTTCGGTCGTTGCGGTCAGAAAACCACGGACCCATATTTATTACGGGGTTATCGTTGGATACTAGAGCAGTTTTTTATTTTTTAATACTCTTCAGAATTCCTACCATCCCTTTATCTCACATCTTTTGGGTTACGCAGTAAATATTGGATAAAAAAAAACATTAATCTATGCTTTTTATATGAAAAAATAAGTGCTACGGATACATGCTCTGGATGCGTCATGCGTGCTACGGATGCATGCTATGGATGCGTGTTACGGATGCAGGCTATGGACGCGTGCTACGGATGTGTGCTATCCCGTACTTTTTCTTTACTGTTGATGCATCGCATAGCTCGAGCTGCGCATCTTCCTCGCACAGCTTAGCATCAGTGGAAACGGTCGCATAGTTTCGTAGCTCAGCTTTCACATTCTCACATTGTAACTGCATAGCACATCTCTGATAGAAAAACTGTTTTATAACATGGAGGTAGTCGTTGAAAGAAGGCACACTAGGAAGTAACGACAAATAATTTAGGACAAACTAAACAAAATATTGACACTAATCGGATAGTCATTGTCTTCGGTTCAATAAACACGGATCCTTGTTCTCGTTTCAAAAAGGGATATTACCCTAATAAATTGACGTTGATGGCCATACTAATGATTGATGAGACAATAACATAACCTAATTACTTTTGTCGGGTAACTTTTTGAGGAAGACAAAGATGTTTAAAAAACCATTAATGGCAGGTAGTTACAAAATAAGAAAAACAGATGATATTTTGGTAAAATATTGAACTTATATTATTCGGTCAGCAAGGACACCTGTGTCCTGTGGTGGTAAATATTATTATACCAGCTTCTGCCCCGCAGTTTCACCCGCGTTTCCGAGAGATTTTATTTTTTCCCGGGATAAAAAGTAGCCTGTACCTATGTTATTCCAGGGTATGATCTAATGTGCCAAGTTTAAATCAAATTCGTTTATTAGTTTTTACGTAAATAGTAACAAACATACACACTCACAAACATTCGCATTTATGTCATACTAGCTTCCGCCGCGCGGTTTCTCTCGCGTTCCCGAGGGATAAAAAGTAGCCCATTTGTTTTATACTTTGTAAACATATTAAAGACTAGAGATTCATTAGTTTACCCAGAAAGCTAGTTTGTACCTAAGTGGTTGAGAGCTGTTTATGAAGAAGACAAATAATATTCTACTGTGTATTGTCCGAGTACTATGTATCAAAGCAATATCTGTTTTTACATCAGGTGATAAAATAATTCCAATTAATTACATTGCAAAGCTATCATCTGGAATATAAATAATGGTTCGTCTAATAATATTGGCATCACTGCTTTTGGTAACCTGCCAAATAAGTTTCTGGAATAACCTTTATAGCTTAATTGAAGAGTTTAAGACGATATGAGAAATGATGATTCAAATTAAGGTTTTATATTCATTTTTTCCCCTTTTTTATTCGAAAGAATATACTCCTGAGGTGGTCCGATTGTCACCAAGTCTGAGAGTCTGTTGATGGAAATGGCAATTTTAACAAAAAACGCCTTTTAAAACACTAAAAAGTTTAAAATTATAACTATGTAGGAACCGATAGTTTTGAAGTCAGCGAAAGTGTAGCTCGTGTTCTATGAAAAATAAAATGGTACTTACCGCAGATTTTTTTAGCTGTGAGTTTAGTACGGTTCGGCCTGTTGCCAACCTATTGCAATATTTAATCACGTTTTAAGTTTGGGTAAGTACCTACATGTAAGACCTATTTCTGATTTTTCCATAACATCTAAAACGGATAATGAGGAATAACAACAAAAAAATCTAATTAGTCCGTCAGTTAGATTATCAAAAAATATTGGATACGTATTTTTTATTTTATTAAATCAATAAGACATTACGAAGATAAGTCCCATCAAAGTGCAGGATTGGGGCTTGTGACGTCATCGTACAACTACTTTTTAGTACACTTTTTGCAGACCGGAAAATTTTAACGCACTGTATCTTCGTTATATTTTGTTTTCGGATCAAAATAAAAAATACGTATTCAATATTTTTTGATAATCTAACTGACGGACTAATTAGATTTTTTTGTTGTTATTCCTCATTCCCGGGTTGCGCAGAGTGCTATTCATGTTTTTTGATTTTAAGTTACCCGTGTAGCCCGTTATTAGAAATGAGAGACGGTAAAGAAATCTCATCACATTATATTATTAGATACCTATACAAAATATTCTCGGCGCAGTACAGTTTGGTACTTTCATTATTCAGTCTATCTCTCCTGGAACTATGGGCATAAAGATAATTATAACGTAAGTACTACATTATTTTGTGTAGCAGGTACCTAACAGCAAATCATTATATAATATTAGCCGGAGAGAGAGAGAAAGAGATGAGACGCGCATGTCATCACTACATATAAAAAAATAGACTTCTAGGAACTGGTATTCAAATAATAAAGGAAGGCAATAGTGAACTACTTATTTTACTTCAAATGAAGGTTCCATAGTAAAGAAAGCATCTAAACGGGAGTACCACATAAATTCAACTGTAGCAACGATAATTAATTAGAATTCCACTAATTAACTGCGAACAATTGTACGAACAATGGTTACTAAATTGTAGTTGGTATTACGAGATTTATAAGGAATATTTCAAATGCCATCCTTTACATTACTATAGACTAAATTTGCAAATGATGCATTTAATTTGAATGCTTTACAAATAAGCATGCAGGATATTTGTACAGTGTATAGAAATTTTGGTTCAATTTGGCAGATGAAATTATAACTAGTCAGTAATGATCACTAATCATTTTGTACACGAGCTACGACTGCACTATTCGATCGACGGCAAAAAAAAAAAACACGGATGGGTTTTATGAAAATAGGTCATGAAAGAACAAAGTCTGATAAAAAGACCAAAGAAGAAACTATTTGGCACAGAATGAAAATAAATTCCACAAAGAAGAAGGAAAATATTATCATTTTCATGTACGATTGAATATACGTAGTTAAAATAATATTTGAATACAATATAATATATATGCAATGGTTAATTAATTCCCGAAGAATTGACGGATTTGCAGAAACATCTGTTTCGCCTAAAATTGGGCTTTATTACAAAACTCCATACAAATCTGTCAAATAAGATTGAACAAAAGATACTTTGACAGGTCGATGAAATGCTATCCGAAACATATTATGAAGGTGCAAATGTGGCGATATTGATTCCCTAGCACTTCAAAAAGATTAAAAACATTATTATAGATTCTTCTCATCAGATCCCTACCTAACATCATATCCATCGACTATTGCTTGGCACGCGGCCGGACTCGGGCTGCCAACACTATGTAAGTGCCGCCACAAGTTGTCAGAAATATGCCGTCAATCGTTAATGCTAGCTGATATTAGAGCATGAGGATAGGCGATGATCATAAATTGGACATCATTTCAGATATAACGTTGGCGTGAGACCAATTATTTTTGGAAGTATAACTGAGGATCGTTAATCG
The DNA here is from genome assembly GCA_963555595.1 of Tethea ocularis. NCBI lineage: Eukaryota > Metazoa > Arthropoda > Insecta > Lepidoptera > Drepanidae > Tethea > Tethea ocularis. The sequence continues at coordinate 1,686,924 of OY741972.1, read as the reverse complement.
TTATATAGATTGAAATAGATCTTAACATTTTATGGATACTTGGGGTCAGTATTAAAACTTTTGCGTTCTGGGGGCCAATTCCGCTAAATACAACGGTTATCATCCAATTTCGATTCAGTTAAAGTTCGTTTCCAATACAATTCTAATTTTACTAAAAAACGATATTCCACTAAATAAACGAAACCAAACCATGATTGAATTACGATAAGATTGTAATCGTTGTTGCCCTTGGTAACTGAAACAATTCTAATGTGTCAAATGTTTAGTGGAATACTACTAGATCGAACGTCAACTGTTGTCACTCAACCATGATAGGATCTCCATCGTTGACAGATTATTAGTGGAATACGAAAACGTGAAATCTAATCAAAATTAAGTAGTGGAATTGGCCCCCATCTTTAGATTTTGCTTGTAAAGTTTTATATCCCAAAATTAAGTATAATAAAAAGTTTCCAGTTAAAACCATCTACCCAAATCAAAGGCATATTATTCATGTCAATACTGAAGCAGCTTTTTTCAGAAAAATAATACATGCGTTTTACTTACTCTCAAGTAGAAAAATATTCATCTTTAAAAAAATAGATCAGATTGAGGTTGCAGCGAGGAAACTTTTTGGCATGAAAGCATAACGGCCATTGCCAGCAGACAACTTGTAACCAATAATTCTTGAACATCCATCAAATTCCTATTATACTAAACTTTAGTTTCGGCGATGCTGTTTTAAGTTCTTGCGGTTTTCAAACGATACTTTAGTAGGCACGTCGATGCAGCATAGTAAATTTACCATTTTGGTAGTAGTTTCTTGTTTCCAATTTACCCTACGTCTTTAGATTGTTTTGATAGTTAAAATAGCAAATTTTATCAAAGACTTTTATTAAGGCCAAAGTTATGTGACCACTTCTTTGTTTTAGCAAAGTATAAAATCCCTATAAGAGTTGTTCTGGCATGTGAATATTTGTATTGTTAGTTTGGTAAACATAATTTTATTTATAAAAATAAATCGGTGTTCCTTCAGCATTTGCACGAGGTGGTTTTTTATTTTTAGTCTTAGGAGTCGACTTTCATCAGCATCATAATAATAACATCAACATCATTGCGAAGACATCAGCCTACAATAAACCTATATCATCAAAATGTATTTGATTGAATTTAATGGTCCTTCGAGCCGGATGTAAGAAATAATTGAAATTATCCCATCGACAAGCACAGTAATGAGATTTACCAGTTATAAATGGTGATCGAGCACTAGTCCATCCATTTAGAATTTTCTGAACCTAACAAATAGTACCTTTCAATAAAATATTCATAGAAAAATCATACAATTGAAAAACCAAACTAAATCAAATCGGCCGGAAAATTGCATTATTATTCATAACAACACAACAATTGAATAAAAAACAAATAACGCAAACAAATCACAATCGACACATACTCAATAACTATTCAATAAAGAACAAAAAGTAAAATCTGGCGGACGGGCACAAACAAATTCACGGCGGACGTTTATCACAGGCGCTCACATGGAGGAAAAGCTCGTTGTCCACGAGACGGTCCTATTTATATCCACTAAATCATGTGGAACAGAAATTCAATCAGACACCCGAGGTGCGGATCGCAAACGCAGTCATATTTCGGTATTCCGGTCGTGTAACGTACAACGCGACTACGTAGATATTGTTTTTTAAGTTAGAGAAGGTTGAATGGTTTCTTGTTATTGAAACTGATCGAATAATCGGAAAAAGAAGCCAACTGGAAAACCTATTAGTAAATGTTATAAGAGAATTAGTAGTAAATTTTATAAGTTAATTGAAAATGGAAGCATAAATAAAAGTTAATGATTTATTTTCAAAATAGTTTCTAAAATAAAAGTAAGTCTTTATAGTCTGAAAAAATGTACCATCATTTCTTGGAATTAATCATGAATTCTAAATTTGTTTCATAAGGTTAGTAACTAGTAATATTCCTTGCGCGGAATTTAATTTAAGACTGTTTCTAAGTTTAATCTAAGTTAGATTTGTACAAGCATACCTGAAGAGAAAAACCTGAATTATGTTTGCATTTGAAATGAGACATTTGCAAAAAGAACTACCTATTTGTGTTTACCTTGGGTATATTAATATGATGGACTAAAAGAACTGTATGAAATTCTAAGTATACTATTTGCCTTTACTTTTATAACTTTATTTATGAGACGAAGAGCATAATAATATTCTGTTGAATTTACATAGCGCAAAGTAACATCTAAATACATTTAGAGTTCCGTTAGTCAAACAAGGAACCCTTAAAGTTTCGTCATGTCCTCTCATCCATCAGTCTGTTCTGTATGTCACAGCCATTTTAATTGTAACTAATAAGCACTCGTAAATTATGTAACAATAAAGTAATAAAAAGAAAATAGGCAAGCTCCCGAACATATATTTTTTTTAAGCTATTGCATAGCTTCTATCGCGGGCTTTGAGCGTGAAGACCGAATCCAGAAATTCCATAACGAAAATAACCTAACACCCCCCACTCCGACCGGCACAGCGGTGATACTTTTTAGTTTTGCCATCTATCAATGAATAGCAGAACTTTTAATGACTTTTTGAAATATCACACTTGTCTCTTTAGTTCAGCAACTCGTCTCTAGGTGGCATTGGTTGTATCGGACCACGCTCTAAAAGTGTAACTTGAATTAATATCAAAGAAAAAAAAACAAAGGAAAAAAAATACTGCATAAATAAAATAAATAAATAATTATAATTGCATAAGTTGAAAACAGCTATGCAATAGCTTTACCGCGGCAGTCTCCGAGTGCCACACGTTTTTTTTTGTTATTTCAGGGTTGGTACTATAGCAATGAGAGTACAATAATCCCTAAAAAATAAAACATGCAAAAAAACATCCTGTAAATTTAGATACTTAAATGGTTTTGGACTTTTCCGAGCATAAAGTAGTTAATATTTTGTAGAATCAATGCAATCAAATTATTTCATTTTCAAATCACAAGTACTAATCCTAGTTAGACATGCACTTGGCTGGTTTATTATTTTGAATTATGTATATTCGTGTATTTAAATTTAAAATGCAAATTCCTTTAATTTGCAACTTTTCTAAGTTTTACGACAGACGTCCAACAGAACATTATTAGTGCATAATAGATATTATAAATCTATGATTTCTAAAAGCTTCTCCAGAAGCTCAAGTTCATTGAAACTTATTTTCCTTGTCTATTTAAAAAACGCTATTTGTCAATGTATTCTGCCTTAATAGGGTTGTACCTACGACAATAAATCCTTTGATTTTGCTCTCGCATCGTAAAGTCTGTGACATAAATAAATGGTAACAAATGGACCCAATGCATTCTCTGCCATGATGGGATGTTGTATTTTATCTGGAAATTTTATTACATTAATAATTTAATTACATACTTGTTCTGATAATATTTTAGTCATTGACAATTATACTTAGAGTATTAAGAGCTCCTACAGATATGTTCCGACAGCTGCACTTGAGAGTCAGTTCCCTTCTAGGCTTTGTGGGCTTACCACCATCGGCCAAACACAAGTTCAAAAATAGTAAAAAAAAAAAACTTTGTTTTAACTTAAAGATTTATTTTGTACTAGCGAGTATTCTTACTTTCATACTTAAGAAAAGCATTTAATGCATGCTTATAAACACTACTATTATATCATAAATAATTAAATATCCATCAAATCACCTCATAAAAAAAACACGTCGTTGCAGCGTAACTTTCAAAACTCGACCGCTACACGAAGTCTCACCCACGGGAGTCGTCACGCGAGTTTACGAGCGGCTTTAAGTAACGTGGCGGGGAAATAGTTTCATTTCACCCCAGTTACAGGTTATAGTCCCCCTAGTGAGTGCGAAAAGTCGTGGCGTCACCTCTGTGCGAAATGTACTTAGTGCCGACCGTATTTCTAAAGTAGGTTACGTTATTGAGGTTAGGTTTTATAGGATATCGTGTTGATGCATTGAATTTTGATACTTATAGAGATAAATTCAGAATGCTATTTTTTATAACGAAATCGGCAAATAAACATACCGCTCATGACGTTGGACGAAGGTCGCGGGTTCGAATCCTACAATGAGCTTGAGCTTTTGGTGAAAGAAAACATAGTGAGGAAACCATAGCACGGTGGAAGGTACTTTGTAGTACCCGCCTGGCTGGCTACCACCCTCAAGTTGAAAATCTGTCTCTTGCCGGAGTCTTCTCAGTTCAAATGTATTCCAAACCGGTAGTAGAGTCTATTGTAAACTGTAACTTTTGACATTCATAAGTGCTTTATTAGGACCTAAACTGAATAAATGAGTTTTAATTTTGATTTTGTCGCCAAGTACCTTTCGCTGTATTCCGGAAGCTGCACTAGAGAGCTCTTCTAGGCTTTTTGTGCTCACCTTCATCATCACTGACCATGGTGAGATTGTGGTCAAACACAGGCCTATACATAGTAAAAAAAAAGTCTTCATGGATTACTGGAGACTATAAAAACGCTTGCAATGAGCACAGACCACTCACTGGTCTAAGTAGTGAGTAAACTACGCCCCAGGTACCTATTACTGACCCTTTCCCCTCGAATCCCTTACGAACTTTGGCGACTTTACTCAAGCATATAGAATAAAAATATTCACACCAAATTGAATTATCATTGTAAAAATGTTGCCATATACACTATTCAACAAACTTTTCTATTTTCATTTAAATCTAGACTCAAAGGACGATATAATCTAGACAAGTGAACTAGTTCGCGCCATGCACAGGCGTATCCCGGTCTATCTGATCCCGCGGGAAATTTCCCAAATCCCGTCTGAGGGAACTTACAGTTTAAAAGCAGGGACGTTTAAAGTTTTATAGGTAGGAAGAACCTTTCTGGGATTGGAACATTTTAATGTATTTATATTTTACATCAACGAAAATTAAAAAAAAAAAAATGTGTTTTTAAAAAATATAAAATTGCTTTCCTATTGAATGTATTAAATGCAATTTTTTTTTTATAAAAAGCTTTTATTTAAATGCTCTAAAAAGAAGAAAATGAAATTTCCCTTTAAAATTTTAACTATCAACTTATTACCTCATAATTTTATTTTAAACGCTAAAGTGCGATAAACCTTAAGATTTTCTCTAAAACTAATGCATTAACTCATAAAAAATGCTAGCGTATTTTATTATTTAACGAAAAACTCGATGCAATTTGGTATTTAAAGGAAAATGACGTCAACAACACGAAAGCTAAAATAAAAATAAAAACGTAAAAGCCTTTGTTTAAAACACCTAGCACATGCAAAAACGATGTTAATATTCCACGGCTCTACCAAGTGGATGCAGTTTTTGTATTTTACCTTTAAATAGAGACCGGTTTTGTAAAAAAAGTATCAATTTTGCAAAACAGTTTCGAACACGAACTCTGAACATTATAATGAAAAGCTATTGTGCTCTTAATGACTAGAAATTTGTAAAGTGTACACCTTTTAGCTCTTGCTATTTTTAAAAAGTAAAAATAATGACTTATCGTGCATGTTAAATGCAATAAAAAGTGACTATTTTTAACATAATTGGTGTATGGGCCCAGCATATTATCACAATGTACTTGCATTCCTCGCAGTGGCTCTGAGGTACCTGTTTACTTTACATACGTGAAAAGAAATGTGAGGAAAACAACTGTGATGATAGAGCAAATGAAGAGAAATCAGTGCGTCATTCAGTCAGTCATTTTATATACAGATAATTTGATATTGAAATATAGCAGGGAATTAATGGATGAGGAAGACAGAGAACCGAATGTTGGCTTGCGCTTATATCAGATGTGCAGAGATAGGCTGGTAAGTCAGTTATTAACAACAAATATTATTATAAAAATAATAATTTAGTTACTATTTAAAATGTCTAGGTTATGATGAATACTGAAACGCCACTTGAATGTATATTAGTTAAAACGTCATTTGAAGTCAATCAAACTGTCAAATTATGCCTTAAGGTGGAGGCGTCGGTTGGAGCGCGAAATTCAAATTTTAACACGTTATTTGCAAATTGCAGCTCAGTTCTATAACGTACGACCTAAGTCGTAAGTTATTAACATGTTATTTGCGAGAAAAATGGTAGTATATTTACTGATTAATAACAAAAAAAATCATCAATATATTCCTCCAAGGTATATTACTGACATATACGACTATTTCATGAAAATGTTACAAATTATTATTATATATTATTAATCATTATAATATACTACCATTTTTCTCGCAAATAACATGTTGATAACTTACGACCTATAACTGAGCTGCAATTTGCAAAAAACGTGATAAAATTTGAATTTCGCGCTCCAACCGAAGGTTCACCCTTAAGCACGACGTAAATGTGTGGCTTTTGTCTTTAAAAATCCTTAACAAAAAATATCACTTGCGATACAAAAACATAATAATATCAAATTTAAACAAAAGGCTACCTAATACCTATGCAAATTGAACCCAGTATCAAATCTAAAACTACCCGCAGTAGATATAAAAATTCTAGAGAGACGGTAACGAAACTAAACCGCAAAGTGCACTCAAGGTCCGCGTATCGTTTGTATTCATCGATTGTTTGTTCTATCTTTTACATTTGGTAAGTATACAATAGAAAGTTTCATCCTATATTAGTTTTCAATATCCCAAACCATCGCATCGGAGGAGAGATGAATAAGAAACACTGTGGGGAGTTTTTTTTTTTTTTTTTTACTATGTATAGGCCTGTGTTTGATCACAATTTCACCGTGGTCAGTGATGATGTGGCCGATGATGGTAAGCACACAAAGCCTAGAAGGGAACTAGCTCTCAAGTACAGCTGTCGGAACACACCGAAAGGTGCTTGGCGACAGAATTTCAACTTGAGGGTGGTAGTCAGCCAGGCGGGTACTACAAAGTACCCTACCACCGTGCTTTGGTTTCCTCACGATGTTTTCCTTCACCGAAAGCTCAAGCTCATTGTAGGATTCGAACCCGGGACCTTCGTCTCGGCATCCGACGTCACTACCACTGAGCTATCATCGCCATAGAGTTTCATGTGAGAATTTGGTTTCGGGTATTTTTGGACGGTATATTATATTTAAATTATTTCCAATAATTCGATGGATTGATACAATATTGTTATATATTACGATATTGAAATTTGTCGTACGCACGCAACACAAATTCTAAAAGGAAATTGTCTCACAGAATCAGAATAAAATAATTTACAGTCAATAATTTTTCTTGGTTTCACTCGCGTTCCCGAGATAAAAAAATTGCCTATATATAACTATAACCTTTGGGGATAATGTAGCTTTCAATTAGTGAAATAATTTTTCGGATCGGACTAGTAACACCAGAATTTAGTACGTTCAAACAAACAAACAAATCCTTCAGCTTTATAATTAGTATTGATAGATAAAAACAGATATCTCTAAAATTAACTAAAACACGTGACAGCAAATTAGTGATTATCATTTTTATGTCATATATTTTAAGAAACTGACTTTTTTAACACTTTTTTTCTTCCTTTCTTTATGTTTTATGTAACATTTTTAAAATAGAACCTACAGCGTTTGATGCATTGAAAGTCAAGTGGGGATTCGACTGGGGATTACTGCTACATAATGGATGATTTTACGTTTCAAACTTTTGTTTAGGAATATTCTGAAAATAAAATGCATAGCTTATGTGAAAATACATCTCCATGATATATAGGTCATAGTCAAGTGTTGCTTATGTATGATTTGGTTGTAAGTAGGTATAGTGATTTAACTTTTGTTATAGGTATTTTAAATTTAAGCTTTTATAAGAAACTAGCTGTTCACCCACGGCTTCACTTGCGTTTCCGGAAAACAAAATAGCCCGCTTGAGAGCCCTCTGCGCTAGCCGATTTGCCTTGTATAAAGTTGATGACGCCATCAGAGGCACTAACTCTTGTCCTTTCAAAAAAAAATAGTTAAAAAAACTTCATGGCCCTTCCGGTATATTACGGAAACTGCATCAGGTTTGAATTTGAACGTAATTACAATATTAGTTACAATTTTTGAAATTCGAAATACATACAATATTAACTATCTAACGTCCAACTTTATAAATCCTGTAGCAACATATTGTTTTCTTTCCAACCGCTACGGATTTCATACTAAGCTACGATTGCTACGAGTGCTACGCCGCTACGAAAATACGTAACCACCCACAATGAACACTTCTTTGTACTACAACTTAGCCACTAAGCTGACCGCTACGGGAGACTTGGCTATCGTAGGTAAACCGTGGCTAAGTAAGCTACGAGAATGCTACGAGTATTGTTGCTCGACAATAAAATTGTGGCGTAGCATGTTTTTTGTATTTTAAGATATTAACTATTATAGTATTATTATGGAATTAAGTACATAATGAAAATTAAATTTTATAGTCAGGCAAGTCATGATAATAATATAAACAATAGGGTAGTTGACTGACTTATCAAATCAGATACTTTTTAATAAATGTCAAAACGATAGTTTATATGGAATTTTGTATGAAATATTACATTATGACGTCATAGTTTCACAGCATCAAATGATGTACTCTTTGTGGTTCTACTGGTAATTAAAAATCATAAAATGCATTAAATGTACAACATATTTGATATTTCCACGTGTATGTAGATGTTTTATGCATTGGTTAGTGGTTGGTGATTTATTTTTGACTATTGTTCATATATTTATCTCTCTACATTTTTTTTATTGATGAAATATAAAAAAAATTGAAAACATTAATAAACATAGGCATTATATTTTAAAATTTGGAGTGTAGAAAGAAGTTTCATCATCATCGTATCAGCCGAAAGACGTCCACTGCTGGATAAAGGCCTCCCTCAAGAATCTCAAAGATGACCGTTCTTGCGCTACCCGCATCCAGCGGTTTCCCGTGACCCTCACATGATCGTCGGTCCACCTTGTGAGGGGCCTGCCTACACTGCGTCTTCCGGTTCGTCTAAAGACCAAGGGCGAGGGCTAGGAGTATCTCTACGAGATGGAATCAGAAATGATGAGATTCGCAGGCGAACCAAAGTAAAGGACATAGCCAGATGAATTGCCAAACCGAAATGGCAGTGGGCGGGGCACATCGCTCGTAGAAATCAGGTCTCACAAGTTGCCAGTAAGATTGAAATAATTTGTCTAACAGTTATTTCTTTATCTCGAAATGAATAATATAAGTCATTCAGAAAATTTATCTATTGGATAAGCTATCCAGCAAGACAGGCAATTAGCCTTATATAAACTAAAAAAGCTTTATTAGTTAATAGATGACATTTTCAAAGCAAAACTGTCCAACTTAAATTTTCATAAAAGCCACGTCTGTCGGATTATCTGGTTTCTAATATAGAATTGATTTCCGCTGAGCGAGCACCGTTTTTACCGTTTTTGGATGTTTTCCAACCTCAATACTGCCTTATTCGCTTTAGGGTTCCATTGAAAGATAAAAATCAAGAACGAAACATTATTATTTACTCTCATATCGTAATGTTCTTATTATGAAATCAAAATCAGTACTTTAATGAGCCACTTTAGGCACACCCGTGTATAATGATTCATTATAGTACAGTTGTTGTTCCCAAGATAATGCTATAAAATAACTTTTTTTCTATTAAAGTACACTTTGGACCTATCAATAGTATAATCAATCAGTATCAATTAAATTTGACGATGACAATGTCACAAATTTTGTAACTTGAACTTTAGAGGTAAGAATTTTTGGGAGTTGGCAACACGGATTTGATTAAGTATATGATTATATTTTATTGTTCTTGCCTACACATATCATTTTGACCAAAAATGTCACAAAAATAGCAATTTTTTTTTTTTTCTTGCAAAGTTGGTAGAAATTCATTTTTTTTAAATGATATTATTTATATGAGTTTAGATAAAGTACGTATGATACTGCACATAATTAGGTATTAAAAACTCGTGTGATACTATTAAGAACCTCGCCTACGGCTCGGTACTTAAACTCACACTCGTAGTTAATAACCCCTATTATGCAACAGTATCATAAACTACTATTACTACATAGTTAAATATTGATACTTCTTGGCCATTTTGCCACTACCAATGAACTATCATCGACTTATAGATTTTCTTTAGAAAAATAATTTGAACACATACAGAGTTAAATATAAATTAAATTCTACACATGCAATTTTTTTTTAATTAAAGTGTAACTACATAAAGTAAAAGGAAAGATTATAATATTTATGTAAACTTAAAACCTGTACGTTTATGAAACGATCTATCTAGGCCGTAGGCTATTTAATTTGTAACTAGCTTCCACCCCACGGTCACTTGGGATCTTATGTTTTCCAGGGATAAAAAGTAGCTTATATGTTATTACAGGGTATGATCTATCCATGTGCCAAGTTTCATCCGAATCCATTCATCAGTTTTTACGTGAAAGAGTAACAAACATACATCCATACTCACGAACTTTCGCATTTAGAATAGGTAGGAAGTAGAATCTTATATAATATTATACAGCACCCTCAAAGTGATAATCTGAATCGCACTTACTAATTTTTTTACCGCACGGTACTTATTTCTACGACAACTCCTGACTGCGGACAATTTTCGAATAAATTTACTTATCATATTTTATCGGTTTGGGAGAATACGTAGCGACAATTCGGTCAAGTCAGTTCATGTTTATTTATTAGGGTTTATTTGTTTTGGTTACTTTATGTCACGGATCATAATATACATGGAGATGTCCCCGATTATATGGATATAGACAATTCAATTCTTGACGATAAATACTCATGTAACAATTCGATTTGCTGTCAATCACATCCAACAAGTTTAGTGTCTTTCCTATAGAAAACAATAAATTATCAACATCCTGTCTAAGCCTGGTATTGCCACTGTCTAAGCAAGGTAAGTCATATTCAATACAAGTTAAAAAAGATAAAACATGTGTGATTACATAAAAGGTTCAGTCATCATAATATTCACCAATTGTTCGTCTCAAACAAAGAACACGCCCCTCAATTACTCAATTACATTCCTAATACGCCTCTATGTTTACATGATCAGAGTACCAGGCCTATGAGCTTACTCGGCCCTTTCGATAAATTTGATGGTTTGGCATAAATTCAGTTTACGATTTGTTTGGTCAACAAAATATTATGCTAAACGATAAATTGTGATTTGCGGTGGTTAAATGATATTTAGATCGCGATTCTGTAAATGTCCATTGAATATTTATGCGTAAATATTACATTATTAAAACAAAATTTTATTTAGAATCAAAAAATATTTTGTTTGGTTATTGTTTAGTCACAATAAAGCAATCGTGGAGAGTAGACAAGTTTTTTTTTTTATTTATCTGCAAGCAAAAATGCACCTTAAATCGTAGTGCACATGGTCCTTCGAGCCGGATAAAATTTTAAAAACAATTGTATAATACGAATCCTTTAGTGTTGTAGCCTTTTTATACCTCACTGAAGTTTTATAAATTACTGAAAATTATATTTATATTATTTCTAATTAATATCATGATAATAAGTCGCAATTACCTTTTAACGTGTGTCTTCGTATTTCAATGGTTCCTGTAAAAAGAAAAAATATATATTATTTTTCTTAATTTCATTGATCTACGAAATTTAATTTTTTGAAATCTTTACAACGTACAAATATATTTTTTAAAAAGCGCAAGACTAAAGTAAAGAAACTAACAAAAAGTGGACTTTAATTTATTAGTTAGTTTTGAAGGTTTTTGTGATAGTATTTGATATGTCCATTTAATTTATAATTGAATCGAAATTAGCAATATTATTAACAAAATCAAGTCATCAAATATTTTTTTTTATTTTAAAATAGAAGTTTACTGTACTCCGTCTAAAAATCACTATTAGAACAACCTAGATTCCTATTTTTCTTATAACTAAAATTGATACTTTTCTTTATTTCATTTTTTCTGTGTTTAAAGAGAGAGGCAATTTCAAAATCGTAAAACAAAAATCATCATCAAAAGTGCTTGTAAATTTTTCATTCTCGGAGGCGGCTCACATTGTAATTCTCAATAAAGGGCCGTATTCACCGCCCCAGTCATAACGAAACGCCTAAATGATCCCTTGGGTTCCAGCCGCATGGTATATAAAAATGTGTTTTGTGACATGGAATTATTTTGAGATCTATTTGAGATACGACATAATTTTTGATTCAGAGGACAATAAAAAAAATAAGAGTGTTTATGTTTATCTTTTTGCAGCGTAAGTTTGTGTGTGACTTAACCCCAATTTTATACCTAGTACGGATAATTTTCATCTATTTTAACCATTTCGCTTGAAAAACTCAGTCACGCATACAAATTTTAAAAAGTAAATAAGTATTATCAGACATAATTTGGTCTTTACCAAATTATATTTTTACTGATATGTATTTATTTCAACTTATCATAAATAATAAACTTCTTATAACTTTGTTATAATTTATGTTTAGCAATATATTTATATTAAGATATTTGCGATATAAATATTTGAAAGCGACAGAAAAAATATATAAAAATCCCAGTATCAATAACACAAATTATCCAACTGCCATATCTAGCTACTTTATGTCTATCCTACCTTATGTTACCTCTTAAAGCTTAATAATAAAGAAGATATTTTATAGACCTCACAAGATTCCTACGCCCTACTGGTAAACTTGATTGGAGAATATTTCTCCAGATGTGGGGAACGACCCTTGCATGTTTTTTGCTAATAAAGTTTGCTTACGGTAATATTCATAAATTATTTGATGGCCTAGTCGGCTTGGGGGTTAGAACTGTCTGGTAAGGCGAAGGTTCGATTACCTCCGGCAGAAACGTTTGTGTGAAGTGCAGTAGGTATATAATATTGGCAAGGTGATAATGGCTCAGTAGTAGAGACTTCGAATGCCGTGACAACGGTCATGAGTTCTACTTTTCAGCTTTTTGTAAAGGATCGTGAGGAAACTACAGCAGGTATTACAACCACCATGGTTGTAATACCCGCCACAGTTTTATGGTAATCTTTAAATATTAATGGATTTTTCAACTACCTTATTGTAATTGTCTTAAGGTGGGTTGCACCATCCAACGTTATCGTTAAATCGTCTGTTAGAGCAATGGTTTTGCTAGCAAAACGATAACGTTGGATGGTGCAACCCACCCTTACAATGTCACATAATTATTGTGTAATTTAAGTTTAATTTAAGCCAGTTATTAGGTAGGTACAGTCACGAGCATCAATATATTAGCATGGACAGATCAGAAATAATATCTGATTTCATGATTCATTCGATATATCGTGTATACTACACAAGTAATATATTAATATACAGGTTGAAGAAAATATACAAATCGTTTTCTATTCTATTTCTACAATATTCTAATTTCTTTGATTCACCGTCAAAACTCCTAATAGGTTTATTTTGAAGTTTTTTTCCAGTAAATAAAGTTGTGTACGTGATTGAAGAATGCACTGTCAATGTTCTATCTAGTTTTCAAAGTTTAGTTTCTAAGAGATCGATCGGAGTTTCAAATTGTTCACATCTTATACTTTGTAAGAAAGAATTGTCTAACTTAGTGTTTGCAGATAAAAATAACTTTATTTACTTAAAACTGTCTTATTTAAGAAAAGCACTAATAATTATATCATTGAGCAAACCCTTATTTAAACTTTTTGATATACTACCATATCGAGCCTCTTCAGGAAAAATATCGTAAGCGCCAAATATCTTATAAAATGATTTTGTATCGTAAACTCCTAATCAGACGATTTTACACCTTATTGCGAAGATTTTTATTTTTAATTGACAACACTTATATGAATAACAAATCATTATTTTTATAAAAATATCTTAAATACTATTGAATTAGGGATTATAAAAAACTCTCCTGTAAAAAGTTAAAATTGTCACTTACGATATTTTTCCTGAAAAGGCATATATTATATGTTGTTATTTCAAATTCTAATTGAATTTGGTTATGATCTATCAAGTCTGCTAGCTTTCAGATGAAAAAAAAACGCACCAATAAAAGAATAACAAAAAAAGAAATCATAAAAACCGTCCATCAATTAAAACACATTACATATTTAAATTCTATTATTTTTCCTAACAGTATTCCTTTCAGAAAGAGGTTGAATTTATTTTTGCGAACTAACAATGTATACATACCCCCATAACAAACGCTTGAATCTAATTTTCTAGGATATTCTTGTTACAATGTCTTTTCCTTTAGGAGACAGGCATTTTAGCGTGTATAACAAAGTGTATCCGAACAGGGCAATTTATAAGATGAAATTCTGATGAAATTGTATGAACATGTAGTTTTATTTGTGTAACAAATTGATTTAGAGTAAGCATGATTTCATTCGAATAAGTTTGGTATTGTATTTGGATAGTTTATTGAAACTTATATCACCTGCTAGTTTTAGACGTGGGTTTGACATGCGAGCTCTATTTCGTATGTGTAACAACTCTATAGATGTCATATCATAGGTAGATATGTATTATAACCTTACTAACTAATGTGAAAGTTTTTACGTGAAATAGTTAGGGTGCGTCCTCATTAGACTCACAAGATTGGACTGTTTGCTTCCAGTTTGCCACCCTATAATTTTTAAATTTTGTGTCAATGGGATACCGCGCGTAGTGTACGCAGTTTGCGGCATTTCGCTTGCCGACTCATTCAGGGACCGGCGGATTCATAGCGAACGATGCGCGCGATACATTGAGTTCGATATGCCGGTGTGAGCTACTCAGAGTCAGTCAGCTGCCGCTAACTGTGTGAATATCTTCACATCCAAATAAACTTTCACAAAATCAATGTAAAACGGATTCTGGTACAAAGCAATACAGTAGATTTTACTTTAAACATCCTGGGATAATATTATTACTGATATTGACACGGTAATAATAAGTATTAGTTTGTTACTACGACGTTACTACGTAAGCATTAGTACACAAAATAAATAACTGAATGAAGTACAAATATTAATCAAGGTACCTACCTACCTACATTAGAATTTGCTGTTTATTTTGTACTAGTGGGTAACTTTCTAACATTATTACTTATGTGCTTTTCACCCGCAATACCCTATTTTACCCCCTTAGGGGTTGAATTTCACTTTCTTAGCGGATGCCTACGACATAAAACCTAGTTAAATTTTAGTCCAGTCCGTCCAGCGGTTTAGGCGGTGCGTTGTTATGTGAGTCAGTCAGGACTTTAAATCTTCTATTATATAAAAGAGTAGCGGCTTTTTGGGTAAACATCCCCCTGCCCACACCGCTGAACCGATTAATGTGAAATTTGGCATGTGCATAGATTTTGTCACGTAGACCCCATTTAAGAAGCGATTTTTCGAAATTCCTTTCCGCAGTGGTGGAAACGGGCCCTTTGTGCGATTTTAAGAATCTTAATATCTCTGGAACCATAAGGTTTAGGAGTCTGAAATTTTTAATGTAGCTTTTTCAGTAAAAAATATTAGATATGGGTGCGAGCGTTTCTCAAACTTTTGTCTATGGGAGGAAAATTTAAAAAAATAAGGGATTTGCTTTGTTTCCGTTAAACCTTGATAACTTTGTGAGTTTGAATGTTACAAACTCAAAATTTATATTGTAGGTAGTTTAATAATACTGCTAAAATATATTTTCGGCGTTTCTCAAACTTTTTTTCTTCGAGGAAGATATTACCGATGGAAATTATGCATTTTTCAAACTCTTATATCTCTGCAACGGCTGAAGATAGGCAAATGAAATTTCGTATACGCGTTATGCTATACAAATACTACAAATTTCAACTTGGTGTTTGTCAAAGTTTTGCCCATAGACAAAGTAAAAATGTCGAAAATTTACTTTTAGCATCCTGTTTTTCTCAGTTAATATTTATAGCACAAGCTTGATTTTTGGAATATAAGCTTTCTACAGTGTTTTTATTGAAATGTACTATCAAGTTTCTCAAACTTTTCATGCGGCATAAAGTTATAAAGGGTGAAATATCCAATTTTTGCACTTTAATATTTTTGTAATGGCTCAAGCTAGGGACCTTAAATTTGGAATATAAACTATTTAATACAATTGAAACAATATTCAAACCAGTGTTTCTCAAATTTTTAAAAAAAAATGATCGTAGACAATTTTATGACCTTTTTAATTTTTTTTTATCAACCTGTATAACGCAAGAACTATTTAACTAAGAAGCATGATTTTTTGGAAATAAGCTACCTATAGCAAGCACTATAAGAATCCTAAATCATTTTGCAATACTATTTAGCAATGAAATGTTATAGAGGGCGGAAAATTGTATTTTGGCCCCTTAATATTTTTGCAATTAGATGAGCTAGGGATCAAAAATTTTGGGTGTAGACCATGTAACATAATTGTAACAATATGCACATTAATAATTGTATTTTTTTTAATCATAGACAATTTTATGACCTTTTTAATTTTTTTTCATCAACCTGTATAACGCTTTTCCTATTGATTTAAGAACCACGAATTTCTGGTTATAAGCTACCCATAGCGAGAACTATAAGAATCCTAAAGCATTTTGTAATACTATTTAGCAATGCAATGTTATAGAGGGTGAAATATTTCATTTTTGCCCTTTAATATTTTTGCAATTACTTGAGCAAAATATCCAAAATTTTGAATATAGACTAATTAACACAAATGTAACAACATAGAAATCAAAATTATTCTAAATTTTAGTCATAGATATTTATATGATTTTTTTAAAAAGTTTATCAGACTGTATAAAGCTACTCTATTCATATAAGTACCATATTATATGAATTTAAGCTATCATATAGCAAGCATTATTTATAGCAAACTAAGAACCCTTCCACTCACAGTATTGTTCAACTTTCATGCCTAAATAAAGTAACAAAGCTTTAAATTTTCTTCAATATCTCAAACAAGTGATCTAAAATTATAATACTTAGCATTTAGTTTATATAAAATAACTAGCTGTTCCCCGCGGTTTCGTTCGCGGGTTTATAGGTAGCTTATAACCTTCGGGGATAATGTAGCTTCCCATTAGTGAAACAATTTTTCGAATCGGACCAATAACTCCGGAGATTATCGCGTTCAAACAAACTGTTCAGCTTTATTATTACTACCTATATATAGATTAAGTTTTCACCCAAGAAATAAAAAAAAAACAAATTTAGTAAAAATAAACTCAAAACCAATTTTGAAATAATTAGGACCATCTTAAGTAGTATTTGTTTCTATGAAATCCGTATATAATATCTACAACAATTCAACTTAAAAATATTCAACGCTAAAGCAATTATCATCAAACAAATTACGTATAGGACTTCATGTCGGTGAAGTCGTGCATAGTTCGGTTCTTTTCGGTATTGCTCGGGTTACATCGGGCGCCGCGTCGCATCGCCCGTGCTATACAAAAATAAATAAATATCCTGGGACATTCTTCACATATTTTTTTTTCAGGTTTTCAATTGCAAAAAGATTTTTCCAAATCCGACTGGTAGATCCAGAGATTAGCGCGTTCATAGAAACAAACAAAAACTCTTCAGTTTCATTATAGTTTAGATAGATAGATATATAGATTATTATTAGTATAGATAAATTATAGATAGGTTTATGTTGGCAGTTCTTGACAATTTTGCATTAATCTGTATTGTATCATTGAGACAATCATTTAAGAAGCTGTCCTTAGTTTCTCACAAGTTCTGGGATAAAAATACCTACCTTCTTATCTCACGGGTCTACCTCTCTGCCAATTTTCATTACACACTGTTTGAACGTTTAGAAAGAAAGAAGAAAGAAAAACTTTTATCTCCTGCATTGCATACCATTCGAAACTTATGAAAAAAAAAAAATTCAATATACCTACAAAAATAAAAAATAATAAGAAGGCTGTATGGCTCTGAACCTTTGACTGTTTTTTTTTAACGTAACAAAAACTTATGTATGACTGATAATGGATTGTAATTTTGACAAGTATTTAAACGTAAAACTGAACTGTGGAGTTCAGTTCAGAGAACTATGCATAATAGGTATATTAATATAGCATTCAATCGTCACAGAACTATACCTGTCCCTGGATATTAAATAGCCTAAAACCTTCATCTAGGAACCTGAACCTAAGAGGATACCTATCTTTGAAAAGCGATTCATAATCTGTACTGTGGTTCTCGAGGTATGATAATACTAACGGACAAATTGACGTACATATTATTTGGTTGGTTAAATTGAGTACGGGGTGTTCATGAACTCTAATGCGGGTGAAACCGCTGGGCGAAAGCTAGTTTTATATAAACCTACAGATTACTAGTTCAGAACCATTAAAATCAAGACAAGACAGGCCAGTTGGCGCAGTTGGTTAAGACGCCACCTATCGCGTCGCTGGTCGTGGGTTCGATTCCCATCCTGGACAAACATTGGTGTGCATGAACATATCTGTTTGTCCTGAGTCTGGGTGTAATTATCTATATAAATATGTATTTTAAAAAAAAGTAGTGTATGTAGTATATCAGTTATCTGGTTTCTATAGTACAAGCTCTGCTTAGTTTGGGATCAGATAACCGTGTGTGAAGAAATGTCCCAAGATTTATATGATTTTTTATTAAAATCATATAAATCGAAGATAAACGAAGTACCTTTACTTAACGTTAATAATGAATTCAGTGAAAAAAATCAGTGGTACCATGATATTTTACATGGAACTCGAGCTACACTTTCGCTGACATCAAAACTGTCAGATTAGAGTTCCTACATAGTTATTATTTTATACTTTGTAGTGTTTTGAAAGTGGGATCTCTTTTTGTAAAAGTAATTTATTTAAATTCATGGTTTTTTTGCCATTTCCACCAACAGGTCTTGAGACTTGGTGACAATGGGACCACCTCAGGAGTAAACTCTTTAATTTTTTTTTTTTAAATCAGTTCACGGAGTTATCGCTTAACAAACATACAGTCAAATTGAGAACTTCTTTCATTTTCGAAGTCAGTTAAAAAACCTACTTATCGTAGGTGTATTTATCACAATGTTAATTTAACTCCTAACTGGACGTAGGTATATAAACAGGAAATAGTTCACAATACCACAAAGTAAAACTCGTGTACTTTTTAAACGGTTTTGTTTAGCTTCTCTTCGTCTATTTGTTTACTATTCCAAACAAGAGCCAACCAGCGAAACAGGACCTACATATCTGTTATAAATTTAATTGCTTCTTATCTCCAAGAAGTTTCATCTTAAGCTGGTCAGCAACGAGATAGGTACGTATCAAATTTATTTCTTGCCGACCATTTTTTTACGATGGTATTTCTTTTACAGTATTACTCGAGTTTTATTCATGTTTCATTCGTTTTACTATTGCGAGTAAAATATTTCTTTTTTTGTGAAGTGAATAGGTCTTTTATTAGACTGAATGGGATGGGACTATCCAAGTTTAGCTTAAAAAACGTTGTATAATAAATCTCATACCTATTTTATAGCCTTTAAATAGAGAACCTGCCTTTTATGACAGTTTGTAAGATACTTACTTACGTCTAAAGCACTATTCCACGGGTTAAATATGGCTACCTATGTGAAAATATTTTTATAGAGCTATTTTTATACATTATTAGTGTAGATGGTGCCGTTCAAATATTACGTAAGCAGATTTATTACAATTATTTACCCCCCATCCCCCTTGTCAGCAAAAGTAAGCAAAGCTCTTACCCCCTCCCCCATGCTTACGTAAACATTTTTCAATTAAAAATACGTATGCGTTTATATTTGCGGGAATCCCCGAAAATGCGTTTCGTTTTCAAGCATAGACAATATGAGGGTTGCCATTCGTGTAAATAACTACGGATGACGTAATCATCATCTAGACTCCCCTACCCCCCATGTCATCCAAAATAAGCAAAACAAAGACCCCCCCCATAGTGCTTACGTAATACTTGAACGGCCCCTATCGATATGTACTAAATTTATATATAATCTGAAATTGAAATTTAGTGTGCAGGGGGTTTAGGGGGCGATAAATCGATATAACAAGGTTTCATTTTTAGAAAACACGATTTACCAAAAAAACCGGATAGGTAAAGCTCGGTCATTCAGGTACTATTTATGTAAATAAGAAAACATAGTTTAATCGAACCATTCAAATTCTTACGCAGTTGAATTCGTCTACGATTTTACTGTCTCATACTAAAAGGGTAGATTCAAAAAAAGACCTTGTTGCGCTTGAGCAAAAATAGATTCTAAAAAGGTCACCTTAAATAAATCAATGTTTTACTAATTCCAAAACGAATATAGACTCAATTATTATCAAAGCAGTGTACCTACCTAAGTTATTAATCAACTACGTTACCAACATTTCAAATAAATCAGTTCCCAACCAACGTTTTGCTAAATTAGGACAATCATAAAATATACCTAGATCAATATAGCAGTTAAACGGTGTACGGGACCCTCATTTCCCTTTGTAGACCCTTCATTTAAGGGACCCTAAAACATTCTCTTACTTAGTATATTACTCTGAGCCACTAAGAGCTTTGCACAAAACGCGTTTCCAGCAATGAGTTGAGGCCATGACTAAGGAGTTACTATGGTGTTGAATTGTCTTTTACAAATTAATATGTTATTTTTAAGAAAAATATACAAAAAAACAAGTGAACTAAGTATAGCCAGTACCAGTCGGGATGATGTGAGGATTGTAAAGGTACAATTACATTCAAATCTATTTAGGCAAACAAACATCAAAACAAAATTACAAACCAAACCTTCCATATGTAGGTACTTGATATTCAAAGTACATTGTATAACAAAACACAATCTCAACTGTAATATCTTTTCAACCGTACTTGCACACATCTACAACATATTCAAGCTTCCTTACAGCGGTCGCACTTCCCAGCGTTCCAACATCAATGTCATTCAACCCCACGTCTGACTTCAAATAAATCTTGCTATCAAGAAGGGTTATGCTCAAAGAGGCGCACCTGCTATGCTCCTTAAGGTTTGGCGATAATTTTGTCTTGGGGTTTCCCTCAGAGCATAAAAACTTAGATATATAATCTTAGTAATATTGATCATTTCGCACATAATTTGCAGACATCCACTTTGGTGATGATATAAAAAATACTTTTTTTGGTATTGTTTTGATGTTTCTTTTTGAAATTTAACTTTCAAGTAATACCTAGACATACGTACATACATTTTATTTGCTAACTTAAAACAATACGTACAATTCGTACGTACGAGCAATTTCGTGCATAATTTAAAAAAAATAAGTAGGTAGTAAGAAGGAAGTTATGTTTAAAAACAAGGTCGAGACTCATTATTAATATTTTTTTTTATTTTTTAATAATTACTCCTACATTCAAATGTACTAGATTTGGAAGAGCGGGGCCTCCTAGCACAGGTATTTCTTTAATGGAGACCCCATCAAAGGATATTGTTCTTGTAGAAGTTAAGTTACTGAAATAAACATTTTTCATTTTTTTCATCCATATTCATGTCAACATGTGCTTTCTTGTTTTTTATGATCTGTGAGCTCAGTGATAATTTCTCTTTGGGATGCTTGAAGGATTGGGCGCGCGTGAAATTCGTTTATCTCAAATCTGACGACACGTGTGCTCAGAATTTAATTTGTGTAGTTTATATGAGACTATATTGAAGAGTATGATTTTAATTTTATAATTAAAGCTTTTCCTGCGCGATTTCATCTTTATTCTTGAGAGATGATCTCTCAGCATGACTGACGTGCTTTGTTTTTTTATAAAGTTAGTAATTTGCTTATGAAATGGGAGTGTGCAATTGTGCATAGCAGTAATTTCGAGATCTTCCTCCACAATGGCCGAGGAGGGCAATGGTTGCCACATGCGTTATACTTGTGAACAATCGGCAATGACGTAGCTTTGTTGCAATCACCTTCATAAATTTTGATTGAATCTTTTGGTTTGGGTAACTCCATATTCAAACGTGTAAAGTGTATCATTACTCATGGAAACATTTTGAACTTTGTACAATTTCTAACGATTGAAATTGATTGAAACTGATTGCAATAAAGTTACGTGATAGCCTCACTGTTCTGTTTATGTCTACTATGTACTTAATATAGGTATATATTATTACGGTCTTATTCATAAAAAAGTTACGAAATGTGATTTACTTAAAATTTTAAAGTCTTTATCTGACACGTGAAGTATGGCGATCGAAAAAGTGAGACGGAGGACACAATATATACTATAACACTGATTTATTTTTTACTTTAAAATTTATCTTCTCTCAAACTTAGAATAAATAAAATATGAATTAATTCTGTTTTATCGGATGTTTTCCAATAACTCGAGGCATATTACCATAATAGAAGCATTACAGGCTTTGTATTGAAAGTAAATAGAAATTTCTCTAGTACTGGACCAAATACTTAAAGCCCACTTCCTTAGTACACTTAAAGCTTACAAGAAACTTGGCTGGGACTTTGAAAGTAAAGTGCACTGAGGTAAAAATAGTTTTTAAGTGTTCTTACCTGTATGAAAAAATTATAAAAAAGAAATAAATGTTTTCTGAAGCTTTTAATGATGATTTTTTCTGATTATTGGTGGAGTTAACAATAATTTAATTAATAAAATGTATTGAAATGTTTGTGTAGATGTGTGAATAATCTGAATTAAACATGTCACATAAAAAGATCACATCGTTCAATAACATAAAGGATTTTACTATCTTGAACAAAGATAACATCCCTCAGGAACGTGTTTGAAATTGCGAGGCAAAATAATATTAGTAGTCAGACAACCAATAAAAATACTGGCATTGTAAATTTCGCACTGTCAAAACATAAGAAATAAAGAAATCTAAAGCTTGGTTCAGAATTACCCGGAAACGGGTACAGGTGTAAACGTTAGTATCAGGTTCTTGCGTAATACTATCCGGGCGATATTTTTTGCGGGCCCCAGTTGGGACCGACGTGGGCTTACAGGAAAAATGTATGCCCGAGATATATGCCAGATAATGTGCACTACGGCTTATGTAATATGTTGACGTATTTTATGCGTGACGGAAATCCAAGATAATAATCCGTAGAGGATATGATATACAACCTTTGGTAACCTTACCAAAATCTCAATGGTTTCTAGGAATGGTACCTTAAGAAAAGCAAAATTCATGAGAGGTGTAATTTCTACCCTATTTGTCTGCTCATTCTCATTGGGCCTATGCTATAGAATAACCCTCTGGTCCTTCGTCTTTAAGGAGATAAATATAAAGCACAATACTTAATTTCCTACTAAGTACATCTAAAATATAAAAGGAAAGCGTAACTGATTGACTGAGTGATCTATCAATGCATAGCTACAACCACTAAAATTTGGTATACAGATAGCTTATTATGACTACCTACTCGCTTACCTAGATTGCTAAGAAAAGAGTTTTGAAAAATTAATCTTGTTTCTTAATAAATCAATAAAAATAAATAATCTCCTAAGGGGGCAAAATAGGAGATCGCGGAAGAATCCGCGGGGCGGAAAGCTGGTTATCAATATAGTAGGTATATACTATTCAATCGATTTAAACCCCATTTCCATTGATGGAACAAAATAAATTGTTCAACTAAGAATTTTGGAGTGTAGTTTGATCAACTGATTATTTTATAATTACAGAGACTTTACTTGAATCAAAATATTCCATGTATTTACAACTGAATTGTAGAGAGACAAAAACCGAGACAAAGGATATCCCCGGGATTAAAAGACAACAAACATAAAACCTGTGCTAACACTCTCATCTATAAAATAAGTTGGATAGAATAACAAGCACAAGAAAGAACCATTATTTTCATAAATAACATACATAATCAAGCGAACCCAAAATAACATTAAATTCTTTGTAAAAGCAAAAACGGCTGACATGTCTCAAAAGCAACAAAACAACGTGTGAAGGGCCCATCTCGGTTTTATTCGGGAATCATTGGTGCGAGAGTGATTTAAGGCAGTTTATCATCACCCTCTTGTCATATTTCGCCGTGTTTTTCGTGAAAATACGTTGATACATGTGTTTTTGAATACGTGACGTTGGGTTTTAGGGGCTTATGTTTTTTTAAATAGAATGTAGGTGCATTTTTATATGAAGTTTAGGAATATAAGCTGTTTATTAAATGATTTATTCACCATAGCTAATGCAAAATAATATTGCTAAAATTATTAAAATAGGGAAAAATTAACGATAAATATACATTTCTAATTGCTTTTATGAGTATCAAAATATTATACGCCAGTTTAAATAATAAGTGGCCATATCTTTAGATTGAGTTGATATAGAAGTTTGATATATAACACTTATATATAATTATATATAGAATTATACATTTTTGTTTTTTGTTTATACAATTACCTCCAAGTTAAATATCCCACTACCTTTTTTGCCATAACTTCACTAATAGTCTTAGGAATAGGAATTGTCAATAGTCACATTGATAACCACTATATTATGTCTGATTGAAGAAAGGTCTATTTTTAATTCAAATATATTTCATATTCATAGATTGTAGTTGCAAATGAAAGGTGCAAGGAAAAGACAAAATTTAATGTGTCTTCATCAACCTTACCGGACAATTGACGAAAGTTTTGGAATTGTGTTCAGATTCAATACTGTTTTAAAATTAAACTCAACCTCACTATCGATTGCTGCGAACACTTTCAACAAGAATTTTACTATTTCTATAAGCTTCTTATCTAAAGATGGCATTCTATCTGAGAAGTAGAGTGAACATTTTTAGCAAATAATCTAAAATTAATTTATTCAGTTTAGCTTCAGATAAGGCACTTAAAATTATATTATTACCTACATATATTTTTTGACGTCAAATGAAAGAAAAATGATAGGTATAACACCTTTTTTTTTATGTTTAAGCATACTTAATATAACTTGAAAACGGCAAGTTTCGCCTTAAATTGAATTTTAAGGATAAAAAGGTCACAATTTATCAAACATCATTTCTCGTTAGCATATCATTTGTACGCTACAAAACATCTCGTATATACAATGACCTCACCTTAAATAGGCGAATGTGCCATTTAACTGGTAACAACACACAAAACTATTTTATGTGAGTAACTTTTATGTTATTGCTATGTTGGTGCTGTAAATAATATCCGTTTTATGACGACGTTACAGCGAATTTATGTATAGCAAGATTATGTTAGGCAACAAACAAGTTACAACGATAGGATAACTCTGCTATTATAAAAAGCATTTTAACATGTAGTTATGAGCATGAAAACTGTTATTTTATTGACATGTTTTTTTTAGTGTTATGTAGGTTTGTATTCCTAAGACTTCAAGGTCTAATTTTTCTTTATTTATCTACACTTATATAAATTTATTTATTGAGAAAAAATATTTTTATACCTATTTGTAATAAATAAATTCAAAAACTACTGGACCGCTAAGAAAGGAATTTTGAAAATTCAACCTCTAAGAGGCGGTAAAACTGCGAGTGGAAAGCTAGTATCCTATCCATATTATAAATGCAAAAGTTTGTGAGTATGGATGTTTGTTACTCTTTCACGCAAAATCTACTAAACGAATTTGGATTAAATTTGGAACACAGATAGTTTATAAGCTAGATTAACACATAGGATACTTTTTATCCCGGGAAAATATAAGATCCCTCAGGAAAGCGAGTGAAACCGCGAGACGGAAGCTAGTATTATATACCCTCTACATTTTCGGCATCTTAGTAAATATCTCGCACATAACCAAAACAAACTTTACTCCCCCTTGTAAGAGCTCAACTCTACATGTCAGTGTCATCTTGAAAAAGTCGCGACAACACACAAAGGGGACTTTGTGAGTCTGCCACTTGTCTCACTTAGCGTGTGGGAAGTGTTTCAGTCATTTAGTTTTTGTTAGTTTTGTTATATATTAAGAGAATGCTCTCCGCGAATGTCTCCGTCCCTTACTAAACTGACGGAGACAAGCGAGACAGGCGAGGCCCACTTTTAGTAAAAGAGATGGTTTTATGTCAATTAAAAAAAACTTCATGTGTTATTTTTTTAATATTATAGTTTTCTTACTTTTAAAAAATGAAAACTATTCGCTCTCTTTTAAATCTCAGAATGTATGTTAATATTTTTAATTTATTTGGATGGAACAAATAAGAGAATAATTCATACTTAGGTTTAAAAAGGGACATATTCACGATTTTTTCTGACGTTACTAATGAAGAATTCAAATAAGAAATAACTTTTCCTATCATATTTATATTTTCTACTTTGCTCTCCGCATTAATGTTTTAAAAGTTCAAGTTATAACAAATTTGTAATAATCGAAAATATACCATAAGTGATAGAGTTTGGACTCATAAAATTAATCATAGTTGGACTGACGTGCAATAGTCTCAATTACCTTAGCAGTAAAGATTATCATTAACAAGCACTAGAATACAATTACAAACAAATAATTCATAATTTAGAATTACATCAGATGCTAACAATTGACGGGGGTATAAAATTTGTATGAATATTGTAATATACTAAGACTTTAAAGGATATTATTATACTACTAAGCAGATAAAGTTCCAAAATCAGATATCTACCTTTAAAGAGTTTGTTGCAAAATGCAAAGTTAATGCAACTCTGGAGACATTGAATATTTCGCCGATCTTTTCATGCATTATACTAATTTTTTTCAGAATGTTAGGACAAATTTAGATATAAAGTCAGTCGCAGGGTTGCTGGAAGAAATTTCTATTAGAAATAAGCAGTCCCTTTGTACATTTGTATTTTTTGTGTTTTTTTATTATTACTTGTGTGTGTGTACATAAATAAATAATAAAACTTAATTAACTTAAAAATTACTTATAATCTTCTCGTCCCAAATACCGCAGTGTCTCAAGTCGAAAGTCTTCGACCAGTGTGTGTTGCCAGTGATGACTTATGGAGCAGAGACGTGGTCGCTTACGATGGACCTCATAAGAAGGCTCAAGGTCACCCAAAGAGCAATGGAGAGGGCTATGCTCGGAGTTTCCCTGCGAGATCGAATCAGAAATGATGAGATCCGCAGGCGAACCAAAGTAATCGACATAGCCCGAAGAATTGCCAAACTTAAGTGGCAGTGGGCGGGGCACATCGCTCGAAGAACCGACGACCGCTGGAGCAGAAGAGTTTTCGAGTGGCGACCACGAACCGGAAGACGCAGCGTGGGCAGACCCCCTACAAGGTGGACCGATGATCTTGTGAGGGTCGCGGGAAACCGCTGGATGCGGGTAGCGCAAGACCGGCCATTGTGGAGATCCTTGGGGGAGGCCTTTGTCCAGCAGTGGACGTCTTTCGGCTGACATGATGATGATGAAATAAAACTGCAATGTAAATAAAAGTTCAAATACGAAAGATTACACGTGTTATGTGTGATAGCGATGTAAAATTATGATATCTGTAACTTTGTGATTTTATAATGTTGTTATAAGCATTCAGTGTAACCTTTTCCCAAAGCATTCGTTACGCTGTCCCTTACACCCGGTACATATATAGCTAACAACAATAATCACATTGAAGACCCAAAACAAATGCAACCTTGTCCATTAAGTAAGTAATCCAGTATTCCTCATGCACTTCCTTTCCTTTACAATGACGCTTTTAGTACAGTCCTACTTAAGATGGCCGACGGAGCGTAAAATCGCCTTAGAGGATCCAAGAGCTCGTCTTAAAATGACATAAGGGTAGGTAGAGATTAAAGGAGTTTATAGAGGGCTTATTCAAATGGGAGTTTTATTGAATCAGTTAAAGCACCTATTGGTTTTGTAATAAAAGTAATAGTTTCGGTTGAACAGCTTGAGGGGGAGTTTAAAAAAGATTAAGAGACCGAGGTAACCGAGTATTAAGATTTAGTATTATTCAATCAGATTAGTGTATTTATGACGTAAGAAGTTGTAGCGTTAAGTAGTTAAAGGGATTTTGCAATCCCAGTAGACTTTTGGGAGAAAAAATCCCAACAGACTCGTAATGGGACAAATCCAACTGGGAATGCTCCCCATAGGCTACGCATACTACATTTACGACGTGGTACGACTACGTGGTATTATCTGACAGTAAATGTAATTTATAATAATAAGCTACTAAATGCTCGTAAAATTTCTACTTAGTAAAATCAAAAAGTTTATCGTTGAAAACAATATTTAAACAGCCATCTAGGTTCTCAAATATACCACCATAAATTATTTCAGTTCAAGACTTTAAATAGAACATAATTTACAAAGCCAACTTCAAATATTAAACTTCTAAACCACATTCAAAAGTTTGTGTAGAACAAAACTAGGTACCTCAACCATGCGAGACTCTAGATAAATCTAATACCTTGCCTAACTACGTATAACAAAGGGCCATAATGTTATCTCAAAGCTTCCTTTCCTCTAAAAGACGGACATCTTTAAGTATGTTAAACTTTTGTATTCTTTCCCGAATACCTTTTGCCAAAAAATATTGTTTAGTACTCAATCCATAATCATAATTGTAGCAT
Source organism: Tethea ocularis (assembly GCA_963555595.1). Classification (NCBI taxonomy): domain Eukaryota; kingdom Metazoa; phylum Arthropoda; class Insecta; order Lepidoptera; family Drepanidae; genus Tethea; species Tethea ocularis. Next base: position 1,658,455 of record OY741972.1, on the reverse strand, counting down.
GAAACTCTAGATAGCATAACATGCCAAGATAAACTGAAAATGTTTGTCACTTAAAAGTGTATTGTGAGACTATTCTAAAGTTTAGAAACAGGAGTAATTATGTTGATAAAACTAATTTATGGAAATATTAATTCATACTTACTATTCTAAATTGACAGTTTTGTAACAAATAAAGCTTTGCTATTGGTTGATCAGTTGGCGTAGTTGGTTAAGATCTTACCGATCTCACCAATCACGACCTAAGTCGTGGTTCCGATTCCCATACAGGACAAATATTTTTGTACATAATAATAATATTATATGTTTATCCTGAATCTGGTTGTAATTTATATCTATCAATCTATACAAATAATAAAGCTGAAGAGTTTGTTTGATTGTTTGTTTGAACGCGTTAATCTCTGGAGTTACTGGTCCAATTTGAAAAAACTCTTTCACTAATAGGAAGTTATATAATATGCCGGGAACGCAAGTAAAACCGCGGGGAACAGCTAGTCATCTATATAAGTAAGTGCGTATTCATAAAAAAGTTATATAACGTATCAGCTATCTGGTTCACATAGTACAAGCTTTGCTTAGTTTGGGATATTACATTGTAGGGTCTGAAAAAAACAATAACAGTAGGTTTAATATAATAAAAAATGTTCCAATCCATCTTCCTTCTGTTGGGTAAGTCAAATTTTGGAAACATATAATATTTTTATTCTACGTTCACGTAATAATAGCACGATAGGGGTAATATGGGAATTAAATACAATACAATGACCTTAAGCTTTTGGTGAAGGAAACCATAGCAACGGTTGGCCGGCTACCACCCTCAAGTTGAAAATCTGTCGCCAAACACCTTCCGGTGTGTTCCGAAAGCTGCACTTAAGAGCCAGTTGCCTTCTAGGCTATGTATGCTTACCACCATAAGCCACATCATTACTGACTACGGTTTGAGATCGTGGTCAAACATGAAAAAAAACACTTTTAAAAAAAGAAGCAAATAATAGACCAGAATATTCTTTAGTAATTATACTAAGTTAAAATTAACATACGAGAACATTGTCCTATAACAAATAAAGTTCAATAACCAATTGGAAACAAGGCAAACTTTCATCTATACATTCGCTCGAACGCTTACTGTCGAACAACAATGCCTCTTAATATTTTCTACCATAAACTTCAATATATCTCCGAGCGACAAATATTAAAGTTTGCGGCAGTGTTGTAGCTATCGTTAACGGTAGATATATTGTAGGTTGGTTTGGAGGCTTGGCTTGTGGCCAAATGCTCGAATTAGAACTACCATATATCAGGGGCGAATTCTAAAGGAACTAAAGTGAGAAAAAGAATGATTATGAAGCTTCAGTTGGAGCTAATGTTGACAAATGACGTCTTGAGAATTTGAATGATGATTTTTTGAGTTGACTTAATAATTATTTATTAGGAGAATAAATTTGATTTATAGAACCGAAAGAGTTGAATGATGTTTTAAATATGAAACATTTTGTGAATTTTTTTTTTTTTTTTAAATACTGATTGTCAATGCGTTGCTTTATCTATATCTATACTAATAATAAAGCTGAAGAGTTTGTTTGCAAGCGCTAATCTCCGGAGTTACTAGTCCGATTCAAAAACTCTTTCACTCATAGTTACATTATCCCCAAAGGTTATAGGCTACTTTTTATCCCGGGAACGAGATTGAAACCGCGCGGAATAGCTAGTATTCTTTATAATTTCAAACTCGTGAAAAAGTTGAATCTAGGTTGGTGATTACCAATCTTGATATTTTAAGAGAACCACAAAACAAAGCCTTCAAGATATGAGCATTTCTAACATATTTGCCATCAAATAACTTTTAGTTTAACTTGTGCTTGAAATTCCAAAAACCAAATACAAGAAAGTTAGTTCCCACAAAATTTAAGTCCAAGTTTGCTAGTCCGTGGTTATTCAAAATAATAACACGTCTACCATAACAAATCTGACCACAAACGTAATTTATGCAAGAAACTCGTTAGTTTCAGTTCCACGATCAAGTAAGCAATTTACAGGTAACAGGTTATCTAAGATAGTTCAGCCGTGTGTAAACCACAGGACTGTGTCAGACACAGATGCCTTATCAGGAACCTGTATGGATAGTCCAAATGACCTATTTCGTGGACCCTAAAGTTTTTGTATTACATTAATATAAGCTACCTACTGAAGAAATAAAATAGCGTATTTTTTACACTAATATTATAAAAAGGTAAAGTTTTTCAATTTGTAAGTTCGGATGGAGGAGGTAATCTTCGGAGTAATTCTAATATTTTTTTCACTTATAGAAAGCTACATTATCTCCGAGTACTATAGACAATTTTTTATCCCAAGAACACGGGTGAAACCGCGGAAAACAGCTATTATATGATAATATGAGTACTTATGTAGTATTTTGGTTTGCATATTTTTACATTCCTATCTAGTTTCACATAATGAATTAGTATAACTTCTAATGGAATAATAATACTGTTGTTTACAATATAACTACTTATTATAGTCACGTCACCTCTCTTTCGTATAAGCCTTATTGAAAAAAATAAAGCCGCATTTTTTGTGCTGTCAGGTTAGTTCATGTTATCGTAATGAATGGGTAAATGGTCGTGACCAATATATATCGCGCTTAAATTCACGTCCAAATAAGTTATTGGACTAATCTGACAGGACCAAAATATCTTTCATCGCTTTCTTATATTTTTTTGTTCGAAAGAGATATAGTGAGATTAAATTTGTGTAGTTCATAATCGGGGCCACTGTTTAGATAGGGATAAATGATTTGTCGAATAAAGCTATAAAGCATATATTATATTAAAGGTTGCCTGGTAGAGATCACTCTTAGTGATAAGGCCGGCCATTGTGACACTTTCATTGTTTAGGTTAAGTTTCATTTTTTTTATACATTTGTAATCTTTGTGGTGTGACAATAAAGTATTATCTATCTATCTATTATTTATTTGCCTAACAGCAATTCTACTAATCATGCTCATGTGAATAACATATATCTCCCCTATGTCTCAGATATATTATTATTTACGGGACATATTTTCGATAATACATTAATTATATCAGAGGGTACGGAACACTAAAAACACCTATATTTCGAGGGTAATTTATGACCACTAACCAACTTGCAAACTTCTTGTCGTTAAATAGTAGATATGATATAAGTATGTGACATCTACCTATATATATTAAGGTTTAGGATTCTAAGAATATTGAGGATCCATAAAAACTTACTTCGTTGGAGTTTCATAACTTAATTCCAAGTAAGATAAGGTGTTTTCCAAAGTTTATGTGGTCATCTTTAGGTAGCGTAAACTTTATACAGGTTGCGTGTAACTTGATGAAATTATAATTATAAAAGTCGGCAAAATGATGATGAAAGTTTGATTATTTTTTATAAGTATTGTATTAATTTTGCAAAAAAATATCCATTAACAAATAATTTAGGTATACACACACAGAATTGCTAACTACACTGCCTGTAACCTGAAATAGGTGCGTCTTTGGCTTCTCACTGCTCTTAATTGTGCTTTTATATGGTATTGTTTTTGTATGAACCAAAGTAAATGCCTTTTAATTCTGTTTTAAGGTTCCAAAAATTAAATAAAAAAAAAAGAATGAATGAAATTGTCAATTTACTGGGCAAAAAAAGCTGAAAATACGTTTTTTTTATTTCCTGAAAGAACTTATTTCATCTATAAGACACAAAAAAATATACTTAAAAAAATCCACTTTATTTTTGCGTAATACTATAAACCTGAGGCTATATGCTGAAATACAGGAGTAACGGATAAACGTAATATAGTTTACAGAAAAACTTAAACGAAAACCTTAAGTCATGGAAAACTGAACCCAGCAATGTGAGTCCAGCACGCATTTTTTTTTATTATATTTACCTTATAAATCAATGTAGGTAAAGTGAAATATTGCATCCCAGACACACTCTGTATAAACTTACCGCTCTACTGGCCTCGACGAAAACATAGGCAAGGAAGTTTCGACATGACATGGAATAAGGAAAAATGTTGAAGAGGCCTCGTGTGTAGTTTATGGGTTGTTTTCGGGTACAAACTGACACTCTTATGCCCCTACCCCCATAAATAGGGGCACAAAGCGTTGAGGTGACGTGGCAGAGAAGATAACTTGGCTAAGTTGTATGGGGAAGGAAAATTGTTTAAGATCCATTAGGAATTTTATCATTCTATCATAATGTTTGTATTTTGGGATTGAATTAATTACTACCTATTCCCCGCAGTTTCACTTGCGTTTCCGGGATAAAAGGTAGCATATAACTTTCGTGGATAATGTAGCTTGCTATTACTGAAAGAATTTTTCAAATCGGACCAGTAACTCCGGAGATTAGCGCGTTCAAACAAATAAACAAACTCTTCGGCATTATTAAAAGTATAGATATAGATAGCTCAGTTGATGAGTAAGAAGTGGAATGTCTGCCAACTTTGCCAACAACCCGGGATGACTTAGGTAATGATTCTAACAATATAAATTTTCTAAATCGGTTCAAGAAGTTTAAATTGATACATAAAATGATAGATTTTTTTATACTATTAAGGTAGCACGCAAGAATACAGCCCTCCTGACGGTAAGCAGTAAAATTTATTCAATTGACAGTCTACTTTCAATAATACATAGACCCCACTTCTTTAAACAAAGAGAAGTAATATTTCGCAGAGACGACACGATACGGGTAAGATTTTCATCTTACTAAGTGAGCACAGGATTAGGGATGGGTCGTATTTGATATTCCAGATTAGTATAATTCGATATTGATATCCGATAATATCCATTGTAACAGCTATTAAATATTCCGTGATAATCTTCGATAATACCGGTTCATGTTGGACAGATTTTATGGATATTGGAGTAACAAACAGATATAAACTATCATAGGGCAGCTAATAGGGCCTTTCGATACCTGAATGCTCATCATCATTAGTCTATCTAAACAGATAATACTGAGGATTTAACCCTTATCACGCGAGACTGTGTTTTTTTTTGGGTATGTATAGGCATGTTTCTGACCACAGTCTAATCGTGGTCAGTGAAGATGTGATCGAAGTTGATAAGCACACAAAGTCTCTCAAGTGCAGCTATCGGAACACACCGGTATAGGTGCTTGGCGAGAGATTTTCAATTTAAAGGTGGTAGCCATCCAGGCGTGTAAGTAACTAATATATCATTTTTTCATTCCAACTTAGTACATTTAAATAATGTGTTTATATTTTGTATTCACGTTTTAATATCCTTCATTTTGATACTCTACTCGATAGGTTTAGGAGAATCTTTAAATATATTTTTTTATGGCGCCAAATATCCGCCATTTTGAATTTTTATATATACCCAGTAAAAATTGCGTAAAGAAGAATCTAACGACATATTATTCATCAAAATCGTTTCTGCCGTTTAGTATTTACGAGGAAACATAAGGTCGGAATCGGTTAATAAATATAATCTGGATTCAATATATTATCATAATCAAATCCCACATGTCCCATCCCTACATGTTGGTTTGTGGTCAACCGTAGTGTGAAGCAAGAGGGCGCATATCAAATGATCCCGCCTCAACTTTTGGCCTCCCATAAAGATCTCACGAACCTTTTTGCCCTCTTCATTTTTATGTCATTACCACTATGTTCGAGATTTTGCCTTATATCCAACTTTTAAGATCCAATTTTTTTTAACTTTTTATTTTTCCTATACATTTTGTAATCAATAATTTTATGTTGAAGTTTTTATAGGTATAAATTTTAGTTTTACTCATATCAACTACCTATTTTAACATCAAAATTGCATGCACTACTACACATACCTAAATAAATAATTTTACATAAATTAGCAGAAGCCGGGGCGAGTCGCTAGTAGAAGATATATCATATCGCCATATTATTAAAGTTGAGATTCTAAAAGTATGTGAGTTAATTATATCATCACTAAAACTAAATGATAATTATAGTTAGTTATCAGAGGAAGTAAGTAGTAATTACAGACCGTGGATTATACCTTTATCAAATATCAAAGTAAGTTCTGCCGTATAATTTTAATTTACGTTTTCCCGATACTGTTCTACTTAGTTAAATAATTTATCTTATCTAGTTTAATAATAGGCTAGTTGAGTGTCAAAAATAAATGACCAAACACTAACCAATGCATAAAACTTGTAAAAATACATGGAAACATCAAAAATGTTATGATTTTTAATTACCAGTAAGTAAGTAGATCATTTGATGCTGTGAAACTATGACGTCATAGTGTAGTATTTCATACAAAATTCCATATCTACCTATCGTTTTGACATTTATTAAAAAGTTTTGTGTATGAATATCGTCAAGGCAAAATCAAATGAGATCAACTCCCTCAATTTGTTGTAAATACTAGATTCCGCCCTGTAGTTTTATCCGCTTTCCGGGGATAAAAATTAGCGTTTATTCCTCTCCGGTCCTATCTCTGTACAAAAAATCATATCGATCCGATGCTTTTTTGTTGAGTGAAAGGAAAAACCAACAAACACACTTTCGCATATTTACTTTGAAGGGATGGTTTGATTTTATACTATTACGAGGGACGTTTTCATTATATATTTTTTATAGGCCTGTGTTTGACGACAATCTCATCGTGGTCAGTGATGACGTGGCCGTAGTTGGTAAGCATACAATGCCTAAAAGGGAACTGCCTCTCAAGTGCACCTACCAGAACACACCAGTAGGTGCTTAGTGATAGACTTTCAACTTGAGGGTGGTCGACAACCAAACGGGTCTTTCCTCACGATATTATCCTTCACCGAAAGCTCAAGCTCATAGAAGGATTCGAACCCACGACCTTCGCCTATGCATTCGACGTCACTACAACTGAGCTATCGTCGCCTTAAATGGTAACAGAAAACTAGGAAAAGAGTATAGTTTTTATATTGTACAGGAAATATGTTTCTTCAGAAATGTTACAGCTCAAACAAAGAGACAATTCCTCCAATTTACTGTATTTGTCGACTATTTTACGCTGAAACACTTTCAATACACTTTGCCATCCAATAAACTCCAATACCTTATTGTCATCACGTTACATTGTATTGCGCAGCATCACAGACTATAAAACATGCAGACTTCACTTCCATTTACAAAAAATATGTTTATTTTATACCTTCGGAAAAAATACCATTCGGCAGCGTCTAATATTAAATTCTTCTGACTGTTGGCTACTTCTATAAGTATTATTATATTGACAGTAAGAATTACCACAGAACTACTAAATTTAATGAATAAATTCACGAAAGGTCATTTAATAATTATTATTTTTTACATAAAGTTTATATTTTCTTCTCGTGTTTTTTTTTTTAAAAGGGTGTATTTGATATATTAGACTGTAGGATCAATTAACTATGTTGCTTAAGTTTAGTACCTAGTCCCTTCTAGGATTTGCGTGCTTACATAAATTCCTTTAATTTCATTGTAAACCCATTATTATACCCGATTCCGATCGGTAGGGACGATTTTATTGAATTAAATTAATGCTCATGCCGTTTCAGATACCGCAATCGTATTCCGATCGACCGCCTTTCATTCCAAGTAGAATTCTGAAATTAAAAAAATGCCATTCGATTTATGAAACTATTACTACGTCATTATTCAAAGCTTCATCTCTGAGTAACACCGAATATCACTCTTTTGTTTTCGTGTCATACAGGTTACTCTGCTCTCTCTACAACCCTTAATCTTTGCTCAGTTTCTAACCTAACTGAAAGCAAGTTTGGTCCAAGCCGTTCAAATGGAATATCCTCATAAAGGTTTACCTTTCTATAGGCCAACGATGGTGGTCAGCCGATATTACAAGCATTGTTGCCTTGATAATGCGTAAAGGAAATTGAGCTATAGATTAATGTTCGGTTTAGGTACATTTTGCAATAGCAATCTAAGCATAATTAAATTCTCGCAAAAATTTTACCGGGAGAATTTGAAATGGTATAGTAGGCCGAAAGTCTTCTCAGTTCAAGTGTATTCCGAACCGGTGGTAGAGTCTATTGTAATGTTTGTAACTATTGACGTTCATAAGTGCCTTACCAGGGCCTAAATTGAATAAATGAGTTTTTGATTTGATTTGAAAGGGCATTGATGCATACTTTAAACAAATCATGAAAAAAGAAAGTTACGAGTGGAAAAATGGACTAAAATATTTCCAAACAACAGTGTATTTTAAAGCTAAACTATTTCCCTACAGTTCGGTAACTACATACTTGCGCAGAGCAAAGGCGGCTGCGGGACTGTCGGGCGGCGCGGACCACTGCCTGCAAACACTCTTAGTTTGCTGACTCTAACGTTGAGGGTGGACTCGTTCAACATGCAATAATAATGCTAGTAACAGGTTTCTAGGTCCGAGAATCAATCAAAAATTAATCTATAAAATAAACAAAGTTATTTGGAATTGGAACCATATTCCGTTACTTTAATTCAAAATCAATGTCTACCATAACGTCACGGTAAAAACATGGATCCATTCAACCGTCGAACAAACACCAATGAATATCCGATAATTCAGAGTCTAGTAATTTCCGTGCCGTCAGTTTCATGCGGCTAGATCCAGGGAATACTAGGCTACCCTAGACACGTGGTGACAATACGAGCGGGAACATTTATAAGCAGAAATAGAGATGATTATTACCGTTATGTTTTTATCAAGCTTTCAATAAAATGCCTATTCACTTCGTCTTTGAAGACCAAGTTATAAATTAACTAGGCGTAAGTTACCTTTTATATTTATAGGATATATAATATTTATTGTAATTCGAATGTACATTTATGTAAGACTAGCTGTTCCCCGCGGTTTCTCTCGCGTTCCCGGGATAAAAAGTAGTCAATAACCATCGGGTATAATGTAGATTTCTATTAGTGTAAGCATATTTCGAATCGGACCAGTAACTCCGGAGATTAGCGCGTTCAAACAAACTCTTCAGATTTATTATTAGTATAGATTTTTTTAATTAGTTTCATTCAAGATATTTTCAATAATCAAAAATAAAACCGTTGGCGTTTGTTTGTGTTGAATTGTATTCTTCTTCTCTTAAAATTTTTATATTGCTTCAGATTGACACATTTTCAGGACATAGGTACTTGTTTTATTTTGTAAATAGTATTAAAGTTTAAAACAGCTAAGTACTCCTGTGACCGCACCTTTACATACTGATCGGACACAGAGCTCATTTGCTATCTCTCTCATTGTCAATGTCATTAGAAAAGGATAAACATATATTTGAAGTTGCGGTGGGAAATTTACGTTCAGCCAGTTGTAGGGTGACATCGAGTCTTCATTGAGCCTGGATTTGACGGTTTGCGGTTTGAATCGAACGGACCGGCAGGTTTTAATGAGTATTTGAGGCATGTTTGAGTTAAATAAGAAACTTTGATTAGCTTTTGTTTGAGTAATATAACTATTTTAAACTTTTTTAAGTATTGTAGGCGTAATGTGGATTTTTAGGACTCAAATTAACTTTTAAGCCTGGCAATTGCATTAGAGAGCCAGTTTTAAGTGATCGATGGTGACCACTTGCCATCAGACGAATCGTCAGTTAGTCAGCCAGATTGATGAGTACTGGATATTATATGGATTGGATGGACTTATAGATTTTTGGAAATTCTGACTATTCGCATTTTTTTCGAATATTTAACAATAAACTTAAACATTAACTTAACAAATAAAAAAATAAAATAAAAAGTAGACCCATAATAAATCGTAACAAGCACGACAAATACCTAGCGACAAGACGCGAATCCCACGTATTTTAACGCCACGCGTCAACAAGGCTTACATACCAGGTAAGCGCTTCTGTAAACAAAATGACCTCACAACATAAAGATTGGAGACCCTACCAATTGTCTATTTTATTATTGGTACTAAAAATGAGTATTTATGTGTACAATAAAGTGATTTATTTATACAGTAGATATAACAGAATTAATATCAGTATAGGTACCCCAACTGAGAAGACTCTTAGGGTACATCGAGGAATTGAAGTTAAAAAGCACTTGTTTAATATCGTTTCATGATAACTGAAATGTTGTATGGTAGAAATTACTTCCATGGGTATTCCGTGACAAAAGCTATGCCAATTCGAAGACCGTAGGAATTCGATTGATCAAGTGCAAAGTGTTGACGTAAAAGACCAGTTTTATTCCACACCAAACGATTGTTATAAATAATCCCTGTCAATATTAACTCATATTATTATTTGAAGTCTTTGTTTTTTTTCGAAATCTAGAAAATCACAGTTCCACCTTCTCCATAATATTATAGGCTACCTGCGTGACAAATTTAATCGAGCGATCAGTGCAGTGGTAGAACCGACAAAGGTTCTCGAGGACTGTAAGACGCAGTTTGGGCAAGCCCTCCAGGTCGCCGAAAACCGCTGGATGCGGGTAGCGCAAGACTGGCCATCGTAGAGATCCTTGAGGGAGGCCTTTGTCTAGCAGTAGAGTGATCATCTTCTGACTAATTTGATGATAAAATATATACAAAATCCAAAATACTTTATATTATTTTATTAATATCAAAGTATCTACAGAAGATATTTTATTCATTTTGCCAATTACATACTTTTCGAGGAAAAACAAAAGTAGGGGTAAATGTAAAACCTACAAGGCTACGTAGAAATAGGATTTGTAATATGGCGTAAAAGGGCAATGTACTTCTACAAGATATAACATATGGATTTATTTCCAAGGGTAGTTAGATTTATGTGTACCTTACCGTATATTTTCAGATATTTCATATTTCATCGCTATTCCCCGTAAGTTCTGTATGGTATTTGCCCACTACATTACCTAATATAGGTAAGTTTTTTTTTCTATTTTATTATTAGGGATTTTTGTCCTCTTGGACATTTCAATCCCATCGTATCCTAAACTTAATTACTGACTTAATCAATAACTAGGTACTACACCAAATCATATAGAAAATTGAAAGTATATAAAAAAAAATATTTAAAAATAATCACTGTTGAAGGAGTTTTATCAAATTACAAAATTTCTTTGCTAGCTCTGATTTTGGATTTGACAAAATACATTGAATGACACCAACATCTAATGAGTTTAGGTATGTTATTATAATTTTTATTTTTATCTAAACATATAGGCTACATATTATCCCAGGAACGCGGGTGAAACCGTGTGGGATAGCTAGTTATAAATAAATAGTGATTTGTTGACGCAGCACACTTCATATCACTCGCAAATCACCACGTTTACTATTCACTCAAGTACGTATCAACGGATCAGTAGCCAATAGCTACTAGAGTATCGATAGTCGATATCCGCTAGTTTCGAGACGCACTATTTATATAGGGTTGTCAATTATTGCTTAATTGTGAAAAATTCATTTAATAATAACTATCGATTTCCGCCCCGACTTAACACGGTTTTTCTCGGCTTCGTGTTCTATAATATGCATGTATTATACATATAACCCTTTCTCTTGAATCACTCTATATCCAGTCTGGCGTCGCTGTCCGTATTTGGCCCAACAATTTTGTTGGCATATAGCTTTTGTTTATAACAAGTAGTTTCCGTTGCGCTTTTATGATTTTTAAATGTTATTTAAATTTCAACCTTGACAGGAAAATATAAGAATTATAATAATAACGTTTTTAAAGTCAATAAGGACAAGGTTCGCCTGCAAAAGAGTTGCTTTTCACAACTTTCTTAGATTTTCATTTTATTTGACAGCGCCGGCAGACTGGATATATTGCTAAAAATTGTATTAAAATCCGTTGAGTAATTTAAAAGATCTAAGCAAAAAGACAGCGAAAGCGACTTCATTTTGTCCTATGTAAAGATTATTACTATTATAAACATATAAAGTCAATAGGTATCTTTATTATTATTTTATATTAAATACAAATTTTGTATAAGAATGTTCGTTATTTTACTTACAGTAAAATTTGGGGACATAAAAAACGGAAATTAAAAAAATACCGTAAAAAATTTATTAGGTTCACTTATAGAATTTAATGACGGCTAACAGCTTACTTAATATACTATACTTTTGAAATAAAATAGTAGTTTATGATACTGTTGCATAATAGGGGTTATTAAAATACGAGTGTGAGTTTAAGAACCGACCCGTAGGCGAGGTTCTTAATAGTATCACACGAGTTTTTAATACCTAATTATGTGCAGTATCATACAGTACTTTATCTAAACTCATCTAATAATGTAATTTAAAGGTAAAAAATCGATAATATTTTGTCATAGGTTTTCATGACTTACGGGTATCGATTATTCGTCATTTCCATTGCCGCCTCCACAATTTCAGATCCAAGTTTATTTCACCTTAGTATCACTGCTATTTTTCTGACATTTTTGGCCAAAATAAAATATGTATGCAAAAAATCAATAAAATAAACAAACATTAATCATCATGGCGCCCAAATCCGTTTGGGCAAAAACTCCTAAGTTTATACAAATTTCATTATACACGGGTGTGCATAAAGTGGGTAATTAAAGTACTGTTTTTGATTTTATAATAAGAACATTACGATATGAGAGTAGATAAATAATTAAAAATATAATTGAATAGGTAGGTACCGTGAGTCCTATTCGATATTCTTTGCCTGTTATCTATAATAAAATAATATAAATAAATAAAAAATCATATAAAATAAATCATATGGTTTTGTATAAGTTAAGATTTTAAAAGCTGATTAGCTAAACCATCTTATGTAGGTAGGTGTAGGTACCTAAAATGTATTAAATCATCTTATTGCTCATACTAGAATGCTAATAACGTAAAAAAATGGTTTAATTTTAAACTCCATTGAGCTATCAGTCAGTGTCATATTCAATAGTAATAAATTTCAAAGCAAAATAGCTGACCGTAACTAAACGTGACATCCCTAACCCCTGCATAACAATCGAGTCGCAGCCATGCATCCAAGTTTGGACTTTAAGCGTACGTATCAAGGATTTCGGTTATTGTGTTGATAATAGCTCAGTGGTTCAGCACCCGTGACGTCACGGAAATTGTGAGCGAATAAATTTACGTAGAATCGGTCAATATTGCACATGTTCAAGCATTTCTAAATCAATTGTCAAGTGATTTCGAGCTGTATTGGTTTCTTGTATTAGGTTGAGAATTCAAATGAAATTGCGAGAACAATATTTGAGCTACCAACTATTGGTTTATTTCGATGGTTTAGTTATTACTTGGCCAGAAACCATAATCTGAAATAACCTCAGCCAATAACAGAATTGAAACCTGTACTATGCAAAATTTCAATTTTCTATCCCTAGTGATTTGGGCGATGCGGTGCTTTGATAGTCAGTTCGGACAATTATTTTAACCTACGTCGAAAAAGAGTACCTAGTTAACACTGAAAGTTTGTAGTATGCAGAGAGTACCTAGTGTTAAAAGTTTGTAGTATGCACTGACACTGACATATACGACTATTTCATGAAAATGTTACTAATATACCTTGGAGGAATTTATATTTTTTTTTGTTATCAATCACTAAATATACTACTATTCTTCTTGCAAATAATATGTTGATAACTTACGACTTATAACTGAGCTGCAATTTGCAAAAAAACGTGATAAAATTTGAATTTCGTGTTCCAACCGACGCCTCCACCTTAATCGAGAGTGTTTTACCTATCTTTCAAGAAAATCCATCCAGCAGTTTCAAGTTCACCTATTTTTAGTGTGTCCTAATGTATGTAATCTTAATTAATCCTTTCATTTGTTTTCTATGCACATTGCTTATTTAATATTAGTTCTTATTTCATTTTTGTTTTATTTTTAACTTCATCGTGTTTGATAAAATTCAATTGCCATGTCAATCTTAAAAACTCGATAAAATTTTACGATCAAACTAAGAGGAGTCAAACTCAAGGTTATTTTATAACCTATTCCATCTTTGAATCCATTTGAATCATAGGTTATATTCCATAACAGATATCTGTCATCTAGACTGTCTAATAAATCACTTATATTGTCACTAAAACCATCTTATACGACTAGTGGCGTAGTTTCACGCAGATATGTACTAACCGGATGGGATATTAATTTTCTTGTAGTAATAAAAAAACTAGGGTAATATAGTGTACGTGGTATCTTATACCAAGTTTATATCTTATTGCCTTGTTGTCGCCGCGTTATGATTGACGCTTGACAATAGACTTGGAAGTATATATTATTTGAAGTAGACACTATGAATCATTGTTCACTAGTATTTGGATATACAGCGTATTTGTGGCTGGGTATAGTAAGCCAAATGTGCATTGAAGTATCTTTACATAGTATAAAATGAAGTCGCTTCTGCTGTCTGTTCGCTTAGATCTTTTAAAATTCTCAACGGATTTTTAATGTTTTCAGCAATAGATACAGTGATTCAAGAGGAAGGTTTATATGTATAATACATAAATATTAAATTACAAAAAGGCTGAGAGAAACCATGCGAAGCCGGGGTGGGTCGCAAGTACTTTATAAAAGGTATAAAAAATATAATAAAAAATTACGATACAAACTTCAAAAAAATATCAAAAAATCACTTTAGTATTAAAATACAATTCTCACGTAAACGTAAGTCTAGCTGATTACCTACCTATTAGACTATTTAAGTATTTTACTCGATTACGAATGGCATATTATCCTATCCCTATATTTTTGGGTACAAGTAAAGTGGGTGGATATTACCAGAGATTTATATACGCTTAACGTCAATTTGTCATAACTTCGTAATGGATAATGCTCGCCTGATCATTACCATTACAAAGACAATATTACACAACAGGAGCCATCTCTTTGTGTAATTTTGTAGAATTATTGATAATGTGTACGCTAACCGCAGTAGGTATACGGTTTAATAATACCTTACCGAAATCACCTGTAATGAAGGGTAATAATGCTTCTTTACAAGTTTTTATTGTAAGGTTGCATCGATGGATACGGTAGGATAGAATAATTTTAAAAGGATTTGTAGAATTTTACTAGATAATTAAAACAGCATAATTTTTATATTTTCACTACAGAAATTTTTGCTTTTTAATAGTGCAGTACTCTCAAAAGCGTGTTTTACAGTATAAATGTAAAATATAGTGATTAAAATATCGTCTTGTCGATTGTCACCAATTTAAAGCTATGAAGTACAGATTACTGTATTTTAAAATACTGTATGTTGGCTACTTTATTTACATATCGAATGGACGATTAATTAAATTTATAGCATACCCTTGTACTGTAAATTATTTACGATAGTCATTTTGTTTGGAAAACTCAGCACAAAACAATTTCGCTTCCACTTCTGCTCATGAAATGTTTCAACAATAAAACACTTTATTAAATTGCTTAACTCAATTAAATGCTTTAAATTGCTTCAGATTAAAATCAATTAAGAATATTATCAAAAAAAATTATAAAGTCATAATATTAACAAGAGTTAATTATGATAGTAATTTGCTTGAAAAACGACCAGAGAATTTTTACGTACTGTTTATTCCTTTACTGGTGCCGGTTCCTTTACCAAATTTTGATTTTAGGTACCTTTGTATATTTTGATTGCGTTGACTTAGATTATGATTTTCTACAGCTCCAAGAATTCTTGTTGAAAAGTAGGTGTTTTTGAAAAAAAAATGTCTTGATTTGATACACACATAGACAGACGGCCATAGTAATGATTGCGTTCCATTTTTTTTTTTTGAGATACGGGGCCACTAAAAACAAAGAAATCTTTAAAAAATGGCTTTTCTAAATGTTATGTACAATAAGAAAAGCCATTTTAGCCCTCATCTGGAACACAACATAATTATTATCTCAAATTGGCACCAAAACATCCAAGCTTGAAACGCACAAAATGACCTTACACGGTATGCAACACTAAGTAAATAAGCATTTCAGCTAACAAGTGAGTGAAAGAACTCTCATTTGCAACGAGTGTCTCACTCTGCGGCTTCTAAAGGCCCCATTTGTTGCGACGCGATGAGTTTGCCCAGATTCTGTGTGTGGTACATTGAGAGAATGTGTTATTTTGCTTTTGAATGTGTGTATTATTTGCCCAAATGTACGCCTAAAAGTATGATGGAAAGATGTGAAAATGTAGGAAAAAAATCTCAACTTCCTTATGCTTTTCGACAGAAAGTAAGACATAGGTAAGTAGTAATTTTTTTTTCTGTGTTTTATCAAATATTTTATATCATGTGGTGGATTTCGAATGGGCCTGACCAGTACAACCTATTTTGTACATTAAAAAACAAACATTTAAACGTTTCGTGGTGTCACCGATTCCTCTTGTGGCGCCACTTGCTTGAAAAGTCATTTTGACCGGCCGGCCTCGTTATTATAAAAATATAACTAAAAAGTGTGTGTTTGGTGTTTAAAGTGCTTGGACTCCACGTAAGTCTTCATCCAATATTCAGGCCCATAATAATAATTCATTCAATACGCTAGGCGCGTACATCATTCTTTCTTTTAAGTAATTTTTTTTTTATTGTCTTTATCAAAAACTATGACTTGCAAGACTGTTACTATATCTTACTTAGTTGAAGAGTTAAAAATCGAGATAGTTGTCAGTCTTTTGATATCCAGGTTTTAAGATAACCGGCTCGTTCTGTTATATTATGACGTATGAAAGTTGCGCGGATAAACAGGGTCACGTAACTAACGCGAAACCTCTTAAGAGCGACTCTGGCTCATCGAGACTGGCAACTTTTTTTTTTTTTTTTCCTTTACATAAAAAAATGAAATCAAATTTTCAGTTTTAATCGTCTTAACTCCACATAAACTCTGTCTAGACAGTCACAGGTGGTAAGCCGTAATACGCACGCGGCACGAGACATTGCACGATTTTAGAAATCCCCACGAAAACTTGTAAATATTTTTTCTGGGAATGTATTTTATCAAAAGTAAGCTTAAGTCACATTTAAGAGGTTTTGTGTTACGTACCCTGTATTTAAAACTTAAGCTTTACTAGACTTGCTGCAAAATGGACGTCCATTGCAACACAAACTATAGAATACTAAATTCCGCCCTGCGGTTTCACCCGCGTTCCCGAGGGATCTTATGTTTTTCCGAGATAAAATGTATTCTGGGTATGTGTTAATCTAGGTTATAAATAAATAAATAAATATCCTGGGACATTTTTTTCACACACGGTTATCTGATCCCAAACTAAGCAGAGCTTGTACTATGGAAACCAGATAACTGATATACTACATATACTACTTTTTTTTTTGTAAATACATACTTATATATATAATTACACCCAGACTCAGGACAAACAGACATGTTCATGCACACAAATGTTTGTCCTGGATGGGAATCGAACCCACGACCTGCGGCGCAATAGGTGGTGTCTTAACCAACTGCGCCAACTGGCCCGTCAATTTTAAAACTACCCGGTTAAAAACTATCTGTGTTCAAAATTTCATGCAAATCCGTTTAGTAGTTTTTGCGTGAAAGAGTTATAAACGTCCATCCGTCCATCCATACATACTCACAAACTTTCGCTTTTACAATATAAGTAGGATGTCAGGCTAGGTGCATAACGGCTTTAATTCCATGCAATTAACTAAATTTTCCTAATGCCCACTCACTGTGTCACTCGCTTTATGTAAATAATATGACTCTCGTATTCACGGCAATCTCTCGTACATTCAAATGTACAGATGTATGCTATGTATATTAACATAATGTATAATTACGATGTTCTTCATTTTCGTACGGAGGAAAATTAGAGGAAAAATTTGTCTTTTCTTGAGGTTTTTTCTGTTTTTGTTGGAAATGAAAAGACCCGTCTTTTCAATTTAGGATTAATTATGTTGGTTATCATTGTGGAATGTTTAATGTATGTGAATTATATTTTTCTAAAATACTGTTCAGGTATTTTCGGCAACAAATTATATTTTTTGTGACATCATCTGTATTTCTGAATGTAGTTCTTTAAATAAAATATCTATTATGAAACTGACTAAAAAAAGACTTTACAACATACAGTTACTATAAAATGTTGGTCTTTATTCACGAGACAAATTTTGATATAACTTTCAATCATGATCCTTTCATCATCATCATCATATCAGCCGAAAGACGTCCACTGCTGGACAAAAGCCTCCCCCAAGGATCTCCACGATGGCCGGTCTTGCGCTACCCGCATGATGATCCTTTGGCACAGATAAATAAAAAATCCACTCAGCTCCTCAAGTGGGGTATCGTTGGATAGGCTTCAAAAATTATTGTGATATTCCTTAACATTTTTTACGAAATTTAATTTACTACCATCGCCTTAAAAATTACTTTAAATTACTTATTATATAACAACACAAGAATGTTAATGGAAAGTCTTAAAACAAAATTAATTTCAAGCACAACATGCGTTTCCTTTAAAATATCATTTCATTTCAAAAGCTTCCGGAACGTGAATTTAATCCGATTACTTTAAGAGATTAATTAAATAAAGACTTTGTTTATGTTAAGATTGCGGCGAAAATCGCTTACTGGAATCATTCAAGCTATTTTTCCTCGCAATACCACTTCTTTGTATTTTTGGAATACTATGAAAATATCAACAATATCACGAAGGAAACAGTTTATAAAAAGATAAAGGCTCTCTTGAAAGTCTCAACTATGGTAAAGTACTTTGTTGTAGTCACTTGACTGGTTTCTATCCTCCTGTTAAATTAAGAATCTGTCGAGTACTGTGTCTATGCTTTTCCTGTCTTTGACTTTGTATGGCTTTCATCTTCAGCCATAGAATTGAAGCCTTATTCTCAACTTGTTATTATTATTAGGGTTAGGAAATTTTAGTTCCTCGCGATTTTAAATTGGAGGATAAATTATATCTTTAGAGGAGCTTATTTTTGTTTCTTTTTGGCATCACACTTTGTGTATTTTGCCAATGTCAAGTTGAACAATGTAGGCATTTTTTCAAAGTTCTAGTAAAGTTCAAGTCATGTTAAATTATTTTCAAGTCATAGTTAGTCAGTAAAAGTTAGGTTTTAGTACAATGGTAGCCGGAAATATTTCATGGACTATTTTGAGACCACTTGAAAAGCCACTATACATACACGTAATCATTTCATTTCACTGGTGTACTTTATTGGACAAAATAATACCGATAATATTCAATAAAACTCAAAATACACGATTTTATGAAAATAAAACGAAAACACAACGTCACTTCGTAACATTCCGCCAAAAAGTCCTTAGAAGATCTAGTTGATAAATAGTTCCTGCTCTAAATAGGCCAAATTACAATTATACAAAGTCAACAGCCTGCAAAGGACGATAACCTTACATTAGCAATTAAATCCAAGTGTAACCAGGCTCATCTAAATTATATGCCTTATACTTGTACCTACACTGAACAATGTAAGTTTTGATAAGAGCTGAAATTAGAGTAAAATAAGGACTTACTTAAGTTTAATGAAATTAGCTGTTTGGTTCTCATTATTTTAAGGGTTGAATGAATTAAGTTTATTGTACGTCTATAAGTCCTAGATCTTGACAAATATAAAATTTATTAAGTACCTACTACCTGTACCTAACATGAGTAGCAACGCCATATTTTTTTCTTTAGTTCAGATAAATAACTTGGCTTGGGATGTGAACTTACATATTTCCAGTCGTAAAGACGAACACCTCATACCTGCAAAAAAACGAATATTATTAATTAAATTTGACCCTGCTCCAATATTTGCATAATGATGGTAATAAAAACATAATAATAGTTTGGAAATTTTTACTATAAGTAAAAAAAAATAAAACAAATGGATCAAGGAAAATACTTTTAAAAGTCCTCTACGGCCTGTCGACAAAATGTAAGAGAATAAACATGTACTAAGTCACCTTACTAAAAATCCCGTGGGACTGTCAGGGCCAGTTAACAACCATGATGTATGTTCGCTTTTATACACTCACGGACTAAATGCACGGCCTGGCGGCCCAGGGATGGACTAGCATTAACGGCGTGATGGCCACGTTGCGTTTGCCCTAAAAATTTACGTTGTGTTTAGAGATGTTTTATGCTGGTGTCGATTATGTATTCATACGTGTTTCTTTTTTATTTTACTTTATACAAAAACTTTTTTACTGTATGTTAATAGCCATTATTATTTTGATGCCTAGTACGTGCCTTTTTAATTTAACAAAACTACGCCCATGGTTATTCCTGCTACTAGGCATTCTATGTTCATTTCAAAAATAGCTCTTCTACAATTTCCATATAATGTCAAACCGTCAAAATTTTGCAAAGATATAATCACATCCGCATTAATTTAGCATAGTATGTAGATATTGTTAAGATTAGGTTTACGGTATTAAATAAATATTTTAGTACATTTTTCTACGTATACAAACTTGCCCAATATAGTTCCTTTAAACGCCCACTCTTGGCCATATCTAAGTCCAACTCTGCATTGATGTCTTTACCCTCGTCATCCTCTGTAATGTAGGATTAAGTGGTGTTTTCCGGCGATAAACATCTTCATAGTAAAAAATACACTTAGTTTAGCGTTGTAATTATTGATGTACCTCAATATTACCTTTTTATTTTGGTACACTTAAACATTCAGACTGTTGGTAAAATTAAATGCTATTTATTTATTTCAAAATATTATTACCTATCTTGTTTAAATAAACTGAATATACATTTATAGCTAAAAATATTGTACGTAACCAGTACCGTACGCAAATTTTGACAAAATTAATTTGAATGAACATGTATTGTTTATTTTGTTAATTAGTACCTCGTCTACTTAATAAAATATCAAGTTACGGCGCGGCGGTCCGCGTGTACGAGTACCTATCAGCTGTGTGCTTGCTCTTTCGCTCGCTTGCCGACCGCGTTGTGTGGGTCACTCACGCGGGTTACTGACCGCTTATTATTATGTCCATATTTTACCGGTTACAATGGATAAAAAATAAAATAAAAGTATTGAACAATTAATGAAATATTGTCTTTTATGACTGATGAACCACCAAAAAAAAATTACGCCCTGGATAAAAAAATATCCTGTATAATAGATATGAACTTACTTATAGAAAGAGCGTAGCAACAGCTAGCAAAATCATAAGTCAAAACTTTTCTGATTTTCAACTTTCTCTGACTAAGTTCCCAGAAATACTGGCAAAAGCGTCGTTATATCGTTTGTTCTGTTAACTTTTCTTATGCTCCACAAAGCGGGGCATCAAATAATTTCTCATTGGTAATATTAAACAGTGAAAACGAAGTACATTTACGTTTATTATGAGCTTTGAAATATATTTTCTGGTAAATATTAGTTGCTGTTTCTGATAGAAAGTTACATCAAATATTCTAGGTACATATCTATATTCGTAGGAGTTTTATACAATCCAATAGGTCGTAAGTGCCTTCATGATGTCTTCAATCAAGCGTAGCTATTCGTAGCATATTCGTAGCAGTGTAGACATTCATCGTAGACGTTCTACGTAAAACTTTTATTAATATTGTTGAAATAAATTACATTTTACATGCTAAGGAAATCTATAAAAATATATGTACTCATAAAAAAAGTTGTAGTAGGTAGCTATAATTATTTCACTAAATAATTATATCAGTTATCTGCTTGTCCATAGTACAAGCTACGCTTAGTTTAGTATCAGATAACCGTGTTTGAAGAACGTTCCAGAATATTACATACTAGCTTTTCTCCGCGGCTTCATTCGCGTTCCCGGGATAAAAATATAACTATAATAAAAAAATTGTTTGCAAATTATAGTGATATATCAAAATGAAAGAACTCATTGAGAGCATCTCAAATATATTTTTTAATTATTTATAAACATAGGCAAATTTTATCATTCCCTCTCCTCTTTTATTTTTCAAATTGATTTGAGAAGAAAAATCCGAAAAATGAAATGCTCGCCACTAAATTTCGTTCAATGAATCATGTATTCCACACACGCACGACGATTTCACACTATGCCCGCCGCATGTTTGCAATTGCCATTTGTACTACTTACCTATGATACCAATATTGTACCAAACAGGCAAAATAAAAGAAAAGGTCACATCACAAAAGATGCTTTAAAAAATATTATGAGGTAGATTAAAAAAAAACTCAATAAATATTGGTTTTATTGTCTTTATTTAAGAATTATTTTAAATTAATAAATGAAATAATAGTAGTTTATGATACTGTTGCATAATAGGGGTTATTAAACACGAGTGTGAGTTTAAGTACCGAGCCGTAGGCGAGGTTCTTAATAGTATCACACGAGTTTTTAATACCTAATTATGTGCAGTATCATACAGTACTTTATCTAAACTCATATAAATAATGTAATTTAACTCAACTTAGGAGTTTTTCCCCACACGGATTTGGGCGCCATGATGATTAATGTTTGTTCATATTTTATTTTGGCCAAAAATGATAGAAAAATAGCAGTGATACTAAGGTGAAATAAACTTGGATCTGAAATAGTGGAGGCGGCAATGGAAACGACGAATAATCGATACCCGTAAGTCATGAAAACCTATGACAAAATATTATCGATTTTTTACCTTTAAATTACATTATTAGATGAGTTTAGATAAAGTACTGTATGATACTGCACATAATTAGGTATTAAAAACTCGTGTGATACTATTAAGAACCTCGCCTACGGCTCGGTACTTAAACTCACACTCGTACTTTAATAACCCCTATTATGCAACAGTATCATAAACTACTATTTTTGATTTCATTATAGACGGTTGTGCATAAAGTGGGTCATTAAAGTACTGTTTTTGATTTCATAATTAGAACTTTACGATATGAGAGTAGATAAAATAAATTATTTTATCTGTGTCTTACTTAAGCTAATAGGATATCACAAAAATCTACAATTGTTTTTATGTTTTAATACTTTATCTCCCTGCCCTGTTCCCAATCATTTCTTTCTTTCTTTCAATCATTTGGGATCAAATTTAATTTTATATAAAAGTTCACCAAATAACAATATGTGATATACGAGCCATTTCCCTTCTAAATTACCTTAAGCCACATTACCCGTTATCATGGTAAGAATATGAATAAACACAAAAGCACATTAAAAAATCAATTTGTATTACCACATTAATGTTGTGAGTTGATCTAAATTGATATCAAGCATTCATTGAAGTGGTTTTTTTTTGCCATTTAAAGTACAGAACAAAAAACAAAACATTAAACAATTTACGGCAATCCAAATAAGAGACAATTTGTACGAGCTCAGTTGATGTGTACGTGGGATTTAAATTCACCGACTACATATTTAATGACCCACTTCGGATGCTTGTGATGTTCTACATACAATCCGAATTATACCGATTGTTCGTTTAACGTTTTATTTAACGCCATAAAATACAGTTTTGCTCCTGAACAAGGATTTACTGCTAGGAGAGCTAGTAAAAGTTGTAGCGATTGGTAAGAAAGACGAAGTCAGGATATTTTTAAGCGCTTATTGTTAGATTTCCATTACTTAAGTAATAGTTTTTTTTATAGTGACAATTCCTACATGGTCATTTGGTAAGAGGGAGTGAGAGGGCAAGCGTAAGACGCGCAGGGGCAACAAGCTAAAAGATACCTTGAGGGAAGTTCAAACCGCGACTTGGATTGTTGCTGTCGACAAATTACGTGCTACGGGTTAACCCGATGGGCAAAAAAATCTTTCTTAAAATTATTACCCCTTGACTATTCTACGAATTGATCCTAAAATCGACTAAAATATTAATATGGATGAAAAAAAACGACCATTGTTAATTAAACAAAAACACATGTTCGTTTACAATGTGGAATTCAGGAATGCAATAATTTCAGATGACTTTTTTATTGGTGTTACATTGTAGTTACTCTGTTACGGCCAATTCACATCTGGAATATAAAACTGCATCGTATGGAGTTCATTTCCATGTGTCATTTCGTTGACAATTCCATTAAGGTGAAATGAAGTGGCTTGGAAAATTAATGTGAATATACCTACCTATCTTTTAGAACTAGTTTTATTCTAGGGACAAGCATTTTTACGAAATTAGAACTTACGTTTTTAGCAATAGGTATAATAATTTAGCTGATATAATTTAAGATTCAACTTTTGGTTTTTTGATTTGTGTTTTATTTTCTTTGGCATTATGTTATTATTATTTTAACTAATTTGTAAATTGTTTGGCTACACCAAAAACCAGCAGCATCTCTCACAGTTTTTCATTAGTGCTAGTATTACAGCTTAAATAGATTTCCCTTTATAGTGGACAACCATGTGACGGCATTTAAACGCTTTTGTTTCTGGAAACTTATTTTGAAAATTTCATGTGGACAAACAAAGTTACCTAGCTAGCTATAGCTAGCTATCAGTGACCTCCACTGTCAGATGGCCGACGCCCAATAGGTTAAACTATAGAGAAGTACTAGTAAATCCTAGTTCTTACACGGAAGTACTAGACGCCGGGATTACACCCATACGTTGTTGACATACCGAATATACGGACACTACGTTTTGCGTTCTCATTTATAATGCGGACAGCAAAGGAGTGGAATTTGCTCTCGGCGTCTGCATTTCCAGACTCTTACAATCTTGAGATTTTCAAGACTATCATCATCATAGGCTTCGTTATCATCTATCGTCGTAAATGGGCAGGTCTGTGGCTAAACGCAAGCCCAAAAAAATATTTTATAAATTAGGCTTTTGCTTTAATTTGAGTCCAAAATCAATGTTTTTCTTTGTTTCATTTATTGTTTTTTTTTCAGTATAATATACTAGTAGATGCAGATCAAAGTATTGTCTAAATTTTTTTTGATATCGGATGATGTAATAAAACAAAAATTGCAATTTTTTTATGTGGTCGACTGGCGTAGGTATAATATTACTAGCAAAAAATTATTAGTTTTTTTATAAAGGATACCTTACCTAGTCGGTTTTACCTTTTGGTCAGAGAGCATAAAGCAAATTAAAAAATATAATAGCATCGCTGTCATGTTACACGGTTCGAAAGCAGTCTCCAGAACATACCGGGACAAAAAGCGAAAATGTCCAATTTCACCCAGGGATTGTTTTGCTAAAAATATTTTTTATTTTTTTTCTCATCCGCCTGTTCACATGTTCATGTCTGTGAACATGCCGCTACAATATTGTAAAAGAGATTTTTTTTATTTGTCGCAATGATAGCTTTTACTCTTTTTACGGCAGTTAGACAATATTAAACATAACATCAGTGTTAATTTTTACCTTTGTCAATAATTTTTATTGCGACAATTTTTCTTGAGTTTTACATTAACTAGTTAAAGCCTCGTTGGATTTTTTGTGACATACCTAAATGATCTTTCAAATTTAATTTTGCTACATCAGTAGTAAGTATGTACTGAATGATTTTGGGAGAATATTCCAAAATGGCAATAAAATAAAATATTTCCATACAAATAAAAAATATTAATAAACTAATCTAGTATTAAAATACGCTTCAACGTAAGTCTAATTAAGAGTAGAGTACTAAAAAAGCTATCTCGCACAGGTACTACGTTAGAGTGCGTGTAAAGGCTTTTACCAAAGATTTATACTAAACTTCTAATAGTCATAACTTACTTAATCGTAATGCTCCTTTGTATTATTGATAATAATTTACACTATCCGCAGTATTTGGCCTAATATCCTTATTAGGAATCACCCTCTATAGAATGGAATAAATCTTTTGAATCACATTTTACAAAATCATGTTTGTCGCACTTACTACTTACCTAGGTAGAATTATTATATTACGATTTACTGTTTATTACTGCGTTAAAAATCTCCTTAGCTCTAGCCTTCTAATAATTGGTTAATGAAAATTTGAATTGAAATCCTATAAACTGTATTCTAACTTTAGTTCTCTCCCTCAAAGGTCAGCTTAAGCATATGTAAAAAAAACTTTATTTACACTTTGCCGAAGTAAATTTCTCCGTTTGTAATTTAAATTGATATTCGTTTGGTCGTATATTATTATGTACATGCCTTTTAACTATTTCATTTCATGACAAAATAAAATTTTGAGTTTTGAACTTGTGTGATTTAAGGTTAAACTTATTTTAACTTGTAGTTATTTTATCTATAAATAATTTCTAATGAACAATGGAAGTGTAGAGTTTAGAAAAAATATATAAATATTTATTTACTAGACTTTCGTAATAAAATATAACTACACCGGCTCCACAAACAAAAGCGTCATAACTCCAAAAATACAATTTTCGAGGCTAACACATTGAAACTCCGAGTGATTGTAAAAACATTACCTACTACCAAGTTGAAACAAAATTGTATTATATTCCAATCAATCTTTCGTAGTGCGAGTGTTATCACACACAGCTGACTTACTGCTCGGCAAAATAAATTGTCCAATAAATTGTTGCAAGCGTCACACTGAGTAAGCCTACCGATGATATTTATGTATAAAATAAAAATATACGTTTACTTTTTTCATAAATTTCATTGTTATTTCAATTTCCGTATGGGTGCACTTTTTCTATTTGTCTACATTTTATTGAAATCGGCATTGTTTGTGTTTTTGACGGTTCATATTAATAGAGCTTTGTCTTGATTTTACTCTGGTTTATCAGTGACTTAAGTCCATAGGTAATTTAAGTGATTTCCTTTTAATTTAAGACTAGGTAATTGTAGCTAGATAACTCTTGGGAGTAATATTATGTAGTAACTCCAGAAATTAAATCCTATTATTTGAACTTACAAATTCTATTTCTTTAAAATAATTAGCGACTACAAAATTCTAAAAGCCAGTGATTTATTTCATCTAATAAATACACTGAAAAACTTAAAAATATCTCAAGCTGAATTTTATTTCAGTAAAATTTTCAACAACAAAGAAACGCCTTTTTTCTATAGGCACTTGTATTTTTTTTTTACTTTAATCCCTTAAACAAAACAAAACATATTCAGTATGCGTGGAATTGTTGATACACGTGTTACTAGAATAAACCTTACTCAAAGTTTCAAATACATGTTATTTAAAATTCCGATACGTGTGCATTTTTTCAGTTCAATTGAGCCGGCAGCAATTTTATCTGCCTTTTCCGCTACATAGGTTCTAATTTGTTTGTCAAAAGTTATAAATTTGTCAACTGTGAAGTGTAAATAAAATTGTGCTAAAAATAAACGACAACTGACTTTTTCAGGAGTTATGCAATTGTTTTTTTTATAACTTTATTGCGTAGTAAAATAAATTACTAGGTATCTTATTTGATTATATCTTCTCTATGTTTATGAAGTACATTGCAAAAGTAAATACAGCTAAAATAATATTAAAAGAATATAAAATAAAATAATGGCCCAATTCCGTTGTTTACAAACTAAAGTAATTTAATGTAATCTTTTTTAAACATTAAAAAGGGATTTAAGACAATTAGTCCAATTGCCTGTGAATTTAATGGCCACCTTTATTGCACACGGTATTCCAAATGATGATGGCATTGACTAATTTGACAGCTTTAAAAATGTTGTATCATTTCAATCTCGTTTGTTCTTACAAAGAAGTGACATGATTAAAATTAGCCTGTAAACAACACATCGCCACAAATTAATTTAAAAAATAGTATTCATCACACAATATTCCTGAAATTATGAATTTAACTTGTAGATTTTATTGTGTATTATTATTATTTATGTCTATTTTGACATCACGAACTCAATTAGTTTTGTTAGTTTTTCTTCTTTATCTTACTTTAACTGTAATGTTTAAAGAAACAAAACTAGAAATCGCGAAAATACATTTTCCAACAGCGACAGAACATTTCATTCAAAATTTTTATATTATATTTGGTAACCACAAGCATCAAATTTCCGGACGGTGTCGGTCCGGAACCTTACAACCTTTAGCCTGCAGACAGATGTCTCCATTTAATACTAGCTGAGATGGGTTAGCGGGTTTTTTCAAAAGAGGAAACGCGATGAAAATTTATGGATAAACAAGTCGTATTTTTTATAACATTATTAATTAAATTGTTGCGTATAATACTTTGGAGATGAAAAGGTTGAATGAGGTTGCAAAATTATCTGCACTGCGTCTTTATTTAATACTTTCATGAATTTTATATGAAAGGATAATTTTAGGGAACCATTTATTAGCATCAAGTTGGTAAAGATATAAAGGCGATTAAAATATAAAAATAAGATAACAACAATTTGATGTCTCTTATAATATTTATAGCATTGATTTTATAAAGGACTAAAAGTTTAACTGAATAATTTTATTATTTACACATCAAAAAGTAACAAATATCGCTTAAATTGGTTTAACTGCGACCGCAGAAACATAAAACAATGGCCTATTAACGACGTTATGTCAACAACAAACTTTTACTGCAACGTAAACGTTATGCCGCGGTATAAGCGATAGACTTATCAATGATAAAAAAACTTACAAAGTTAAAAAAAGAAAATATTCAATAAGCGATAATAAATAAAGAAGAAAAAGGAAGTGGTCAGGTTTCAAACGTTCAAGATTCAGTTTACAAAATTTCTGTAAAACCTATAATTTGTAGCCCGTATAAATACCATTATTTTTTTAATTCTACTACCACTCATTGTAATGATTATTGTAATGAAAACTGAGTTTTCACTTGTAGAACCGACGCGGACGGCCGCTGGGGCAGGAGGGTTCTCGAGTGGCGACCATGGGAAGACCCACAAGGTATACCGATGATCTTGTGAAGGTCGCGGGAAAACGCTGTTTGCGGGTAGCACAAGACCGGCCATCGTGGAGATCCTTGGGGGAGGCCTTTTTCCAGCCGTGGATTTTTCAGCTGACATGATGATGATGAATTGAGGGTCATTTTGACCATGAACATAAATCCTCCGTTTCTAAAGTGTTTATAACTCCAAGAATATAAAAATAATAATTTGAAATGTTGATCACGCATCAACTTTTTCTTTCCTCGACTGAACGTTTTAATAAAAATAAAGGTTAAATCGAGTAAAAATCTAACTACTTCGAAGGACAATGTAAAATTAGATTTCTGTAATGCATCTCAAGTAGTATCTTAAAGCGAAGTAGTGCATACTAAGTACATTTGAAGTGTACACAGTTTATACTGCTAAGCTATTTGCTTCAAGTTGTTATGGCGTAAGTCTGAATTGATATTGCTTGAGTAAAGTTGAGTACTTCTTAAGTGTTTGGTAGAAAAAAGCTTTGTTATATTATAAGCTATTTTTAACTACTATTTTTTGTAGTTTGACAAATATTTTTTTATATGGATAGAATATACTTATAAATTATTAGATTTTTAAAATAATAAATATTAATTATACAAACCAACTTGATACTCTACGTTACAGCTTCATTTTATATGCCAAACTATAGTTTTGATAGCCCATATTTATATGTAACACAAGAAGAGAAACGCATAGCACAGCAAAATAAAGACCCTTGTTTCAAAACGTCTATTATGAAATTGGGGCATAAAATAATTAATAATATGTAAATATCTTCAAATTTTTGAGTTTATGACTTACACCCATAGTGACGCAGCAGCCATGGTTCGGCGCGTTAAATTTACGGCGGCCATTACGATGACGTCACTGTAGGCGGTATCCACAAACGACTTTACGGACTGCAAGTTGGAGTAATTGTCTCAGGCGGATATCTGTGGGCGGTCCTGCCTTAGTTTTTTTTGTGTCCGGCTAACTGCTGGGATATGATTTATTATTCCTAGTTGGTTGGAGTATTTTATTTTAGGATAGGTTTAATTCGCAATTGGATACCATGTACCTACAGGCGAGTTAGTCTTGATAGCTCAATCCCTAAGGTCACGGGTTTGAATCCTATATTGGGTTTGAGGAAAAGGAAAACATTGTTTATTTTATGTCAAATGTTACGCAGGTAGGCTGTCCACCTGAAGGTAAGTGGTGAACGTCGCCTCTCGCCATTTGCAGAGGTATTGCCAATGTGTTGGCGATCTATTACAATGTCATGTAGGCAATTGGCTCTCAAGTGCAAGGTGGTAGCCAGCCAGACGGGTACCTACTACAAAAAACCCTACCACCGTGCTATGGTATCCTCGCGATGTTTTCCTTCAGCGAAATCTCAATGTAGGATTAGAACCCACAACCTTCGTCACGGCATTCGACGTCACTATCACAAAACTATCATCTCCATTGTGAGGAAACCTTGGCATAAATATTTTTTATAATGAAAATGTCCACTGTAAATATAGAAAAATTTGAACCTGCATTTATTCACTGGTACTCATCGACTCAATGCAAGTGGGTAGTCAATAGAATGGAATGAAAATATATCTCTGATTTATTTATTGTTTTCCAAGTAAGCAAATATTATTATTTACGATTCATAAACTCTGTATTTATTTTATTTTATTTGTTTATTTCATATGCCGTAACTTTTCAGTTTTATTTATGTAAATAACAATAACTGTTTAATATTCCAAGTACCTACTGTCAGCGAATTGAGTTTATTATTTTATTAATATTCTCAAAAGTTTTGAGTACTTTGAGTTATATAAACAATAATAATAAATCTATCTTTCCAGTTCAACAGAAATTTTGAATAAACAGTCAGTTTCTGAATGTATTTCGTTAAATCATCCTAGATGTTTCTTGTTTATTTTATTTACTTTTGGATAAATTGAAATGTTAAAATATTTTATTTTAATCAATTTTGTTGCCATCTTTTTTTTTTAAATCCATACTAATATTATTAAATGCGAATGCGTAACTCTTAGCTGTTCCCCGCGGCTTCACTCGTTCTTGGGATAAAAAGTAGCCTATCTTTTAGAGATAATGCAGATTCCTATTAGTGAAAGATTTTTTAGAATCGGATCCATAATAGGGATAATGACTGGGTAAAAAATAATTAATTCTATTTAGTCCGTCAGTTAGGTTATCAAAAAATATTGGATACGTATTTTTTATTTTATCAAATCAATAAAAACTTACAAAGATAGGTCGCATCAAAGTTCAGGAGTGGGGGTTTGTGACGTCACTTCTCTGTAAAATGTGTACTAAAACGTGACGTCACGCGATATTTATACGCACACTACATACTGTCCAATATTTTTTGGTAATCTAACTGACGGACTAATTTTTTTTTTTTAGTCATCACCCCTATTCCAGAGATTAGCGCGTTCAAACAAATAAACTCTTCAGCTTTATTATTAGTAGTATATATACTAATCTATAGATATTACTTTACAAAGTAGGTACCTATTGTTTCTT
Organism: Tethea ocularis; assembly: GCA_963555595.1. Classification (NCBI taxonomy): domain Eukaryota; kingdom Metazoa; phylum Arthropoda; class Insecta; order Lepidoptera; family Drepanidae; genus Tethea; species Tethea ocularis. The sequence continues at coordinate 1,627,255 of OY741972.1, read as the reverse complement.
CAAAACATTCAAAATATTTTAATAACGCTCACAATTTGTGCTCCTTACCAACTGCAATAAAGGGCTATGAAAAAGTCATGAAAATCGGTTTAATTCACGAACTTTAGACGCGAGTGGCACAAGAAGGCTGTGCAGGAAAGGAGTCTTGTGCAAAAGTGGAAATATGAGTGTCTCTAATTCCAGAAACACTTGAGTGTGGTACTAATGGTTAATTACTCACACCGTTATCACTCGAACGATTTTGATGCATATCATCCAGCTTTATGTACAAAAATAATGTAGAATATTTTATTTTATTTAAACTTATAACTTGGGTGCTACAGTGATATTTATTCTGCTAAATATTTTTGTTTTTATATATAGAATTTTATCTGCTTTGCATACCTACTAGTAGACTGTGCGTTGACTTTTGTGTGACAGTGGAGTCATTAAAACACTATAAACAGGTGATAAAATAAACACCAATGCCATGTGATATTGATAAATTACTAGGAATACCACCACCTCTTCAATATTATCCATAACGTTGAGTTATCACTTAATTATCACTCGTTAATAATAACAATAGTTACTCATCATACAGGAAGCACTGCCAACACTCCCAAACGGAAGCATCACGTACTGCCTTCCGCGAATTCAAAATCACCACTTTGACTGCAAGTTTCTGTGACTTTTGTTCATGAATAAATTTATAAGTCTTGTTATTTGGTACTTGGCAAGAAATTATATTGAGTTTTATGCTTATATTCCTGAAATTTTACCTGCGTTACTATTATAAAAAGAAGCATTATAGCACTCGGGGATAATATAGACTCCTTTAAAAAAATCAGAATGGGCTCAGTAGCTCTGAAAAACACTTTTGACAAACAAACAAACTTTACTTCTGTGTAATAATAACTATAGATACCTAGGTAACGGTGCCAATTTGATTGTTTACAAAATAAACTAATTTAGTCTAACTATATTTCTATGTAACCAAAACATATAAAAGAAAAAAAGAAATCGTCCTGATAAATTAGTTCCATTACTTTTTCGACATATTTTTATATGAATTCGTATTTTCCTGTAAATGACAAGCAGAGATATAATTATGAAACCATCAAAATATATTTCTATCCTTTTTTAATAATATTTGTAAGACAAAAACGTGGTTAAATTTAGTAGCCATTGCCAGGCACCTTTTAAATCAATACCACAAAGCCTTACTTCACGGTAGAACTTCTTAGAATAGAAGTATCATTATCTGGTAGTGGGATACCAGTTTCCACCTTGTGGTCCCACTCGCGTTTCCGAAAAAATAATACCTGAAACTATGCAACTATGCAAGAAATCACGTCAATGATGTGTGAAAGAATAATGGCCAATTGCACAACGACGCTTTTGTTTTTTTGGGATGTTATTTCAATTTACACTTTGATAGGAAAGAAATAAGATATATTATATATAACAATTCATTCAAAAAAACGAGAATCGCTTGCGCAAAGCTGCGAAAAGGGGTTTTCTTCACGCGATTTTCTACTCTCCAATTTTCAATTGTTTTTCCATCGATGACGCTTGAAAGGATATTTAACCAGTGATTTTATGCTAAAAGACGTTGGTGCAGTTGGCACTAAATAATTAAACACGTTTTTATCAAAATATTAGTAGGAATTTGAAAAGCATTTATTTTACCTTCATAAAACTTAATTCACAAGCCTGTACATAACATCGGGTTATAGCGTATTATTAGTCGTACAGGCCTTAATTTAACTTTTAACGGCCACAAAACCTCATAACAAGTCATCTGCATTCTTATAAAGAATATAATATAACTTTTATGTGAGTAGGGAATAAAGACTAGTTTTAAATAAGTTAGTAGTTATAATAGATCATAATGGCTGTTACATAGCGGTGATAAAGATATATAGAATTTACATTTATTACTGAACTGGCTGTTACCCGCGGTTTCTTATAAGAACTTATTAAAATGAGAAAAAAAAACATAAACCTATGAAATTTCCTAAAACTAAAGATAATAATTATGTATGTGAGTTTAAATCTATACTAAAATTTGAAGAGTTGTTTGTTTGAACGCTCTAATCTCTGAATCTACCTGTCGGATTTGGAACATTCTTGCACTAATAGGAATTAATATTATCCCCACTTTTTATCCCGGGAATACAGGAGACAGCTGTATTACCTATTCCGGGAAAAGCGGGTAAAACCGCGGGAGAAAGATAACATACATTACTATGATAATAACAACAGTTTTACAAAAAAATATAAAAATGTTATTATGCTTTTATACAGGTGCAATTTAATATCAACCGATGTGCAATGTGCCTTTGTGGCCTAAAACATGAAATGACAAGTCTACGGTAGAGAATTGTGGTAGAATTGTAGAGAACGAATCAATCCGTTCACCTAACTCTAACCACTGGTCAAGCTGTGTTCACGCTAAGCTAATACTTGGACAAGTTGATCAGTAACTTGCTTAAACATTTAAGTAGCTTATTTACTAGTCAAAAGAAGGTTTGTGACGTATGGTATAATTTGGTAGTGAAATAAACTAAAATATAATGTTAGTTTGTATTTTAAAAGGTAAATAATTAAAATCAAGTTTTAAAGAATCTTCTAGATTAAATCATAACGTTATGTTTCGTATACTTTGAAATTTTCTTCTCATTTTGATACTTCATAAATAATCAGGTAGTGTATCAATTTTAGTATGGTTCGATCATATTGAATAAAAAAAAAGTAGGTACAAGCCTTTGCAATTTAAAATAATTACATTTATGGTTTAGCTAGGTAAAATGAAAAACACATGGGCACTGAGTGTGAGTAATTATAATGAATATTGGAAAAGTTAAAATTAAATTCTGTAGAGAGCAATTAACACTGTATTAAAAAAGTTCAGCACCACAAGGGACTGCGAGCTTAGGAATATTGTTTGACGGTCATTCAAATAAATATAGTATGAAGACAACCTTATCAAAAATGTTGTTGAAAGATAGCATATGATAACCTTTACTTACAAGACTTGTGATTAAAAAAAAAGAAGATATACCAACTATATTTTTACCGTTCACATGCTATACACAAGCATTGGGAGTGAATAGATCAGGAAGACGAAGTTGATCCTCCGCACACCTTGAGGCTTATCTCAGCAGTGGAAAAAGGCTTATGCCGAACATAGAAGTTCAAATTATTTGATCAAACTGTTTGATCAAATTTACCCACACATATTCATGTCTATTTTATAAAACTGCTTGAACTAGCCTGTTTGATCCAAATTACTTGAACTTCTATGACCGGCATTACAAATAAAGTCAAGTAGGACTCAAAAATATTCAGCTAACCCGGTCTAAACGAGCCTCGACCAGACTCGATCAGAGCGACGTTCAAACGATGTAATTGCCGACCCATTGTGCGACTTTGGCGGTAGAATTGCAGTATTACTATCACTATTACCTTAACCCCGTTGAATTGTCATCCTATTTTTATTCTCCAAACGTATTTACTACATTTTTATTGCAGTTTTATTGCCTTTAAAGTTCTCTATTGTCATATTTACTATTTTATTTGGGACATTAAAATAAAACGAAAATTTTAACTGTTTTTTTTAATCAACGATTTTGTCAGGGCATGGGCAGACCCCACACAAGGTGGACAGACGATCACGGGAAACCGCTGGATACGGGTAGCGCAAGACCGGCCATCGTGGAGATCCTTGGGTTTTTGTCCAGCCGTGGACGTCTTTCGGCTGACATAATGATTGTCAATATTGAAGGTACGTAAATCTTTTAAGTATTTTTTCTTTTGTATTGCAATTTTTTTATCATTATTTAATTCATATACATAGTTAATTTCTTTTAGATACCATATAATACTAACTCTTACTCCTTGAGTCCTGAAAATAATACAAGCTCTAAAATAGCTGTTAAAATATTTTATTTATACACTGTTTTATTTTTATTTACAAAAATGATCGTTATACGTGTAATTATAATAATATAGCAAATACACATTCAATTTAGTGATAGATAAAACTATTCTACTAAAAACCCATTCGTCACATAAAAAAGAAAAGTAAATATACTACCCACATAGAGAAGATAAATATACGGACAGACAATAATACATTCCCAACAATCCATCTACTGTGTCAAACAGAACCAATAACTTTGAGTACCGATATTATATCACGTTACAGTGCCATTGAATACCGTATATTTATTGATTGGAGTTTTATTAATAGAGATACGATGTAGGTAAGTATTTGTTCTTAGTAATATGTCTGGTTTGTAATGAAGATGTCAGAAAACAAGACAGTAATACTTATTGTTTATTTTTTATTCAGTTTTGGCTCTGTTAAGGTATTTAATATGACAAAAGTTACAGTTTTGATAAGACAAATTAATAATGACATTTCAGCTATTTTCAATTTTGGATTCCAAACAGACAGGACAGACAGCGAAAACTTAGTAATAGGGTCCCGTTTTATCCCTTTTGTGTACGGAACCCTAAATACGTAATATCTTCTCGTCTCAAATACCGCAGTGTCTCAAGTTGAAAGTCTTCGACCAGTGTGTGTTACCAGTGATAACTTACGGAGCAGAGACGTGGTCGCTTACGATGGGCCTTATAAGAAGGCTCAAGGTCACCCAAAGAGCAATGGAGAGGGCTATGCTCGGAGTTTCCCTGCGAGATCGGATCAGTAATGATGAGATCCGCAGGCAAACCAAAGTAACCGACATAGCCCGAAGAATTGCCAAACTTAAATGGCAGTGGGCGGGGCACATCGCTCGTAGAACCAACGGCAGCTGGGGCAGAAAGGTTCTCGAGTGGCGACCACGAACCGGAAGACGTGGGCAGGCCCCCCAAAAGGTGGACTGACGATCTTGTTAGGGTCGCGGGAAACCGCTGGATGCGGCTAGCGCAAGACCGGCCATCGTGGAGATCCTTGGGGGAGGCCTCTTTCCAGCAGTGGACGTCTTTCGGCTGATATGATGATGATGACCCTAAAAACGTGTTTGTATGTTATATTTGTATTTATAACTTGCAAAATTTCCCAAAACGAAGATAAATAAACATAAATCAAGAAAAGTTAGTAAGGACTACATTGAATTTACAGACGATAAAATTGGTGTAACCAATCAAAAATATATTATAATAATTATATAGACGTAAATCCTATGGCATGAAATATATAGATAAGTAGGTACGTGACATTAAAAAAAAATAAGAATACAACTTACACCTATTACGTGTTTGTGCTTTACGAAGTTTTCACAATTCCAATTTTTTTGGATTTTCCTTTACTTGAACTATAATTCAATTGTAAAAAATATAACAACTAGGTACAAAACAATATGGTAACCTTATTTCCGTACGGTTCTATCCATTCGTTTCACAATTTTACGTTCGCTCGTCGTATTTCACATTGTCGGCTCACCCGCGAAATAAAATTAGTGCACTACACACTTTTCCATTTTCACGGTTGCATCCAGTCTCAATTTGACTATTGCATGGGATAGCGTGTAGGTACTGTGTTTTATGGATCAACCTTTATTTTTTTGCTGTGTATTGATTTTTTTACACTGCGGTATGTTTTTCTGTGGCGAAGGTTTGGTTAGCTGTATGTATTTTTATCAGGACAGTCTATCATATTAGTAGGCGTTCGGGGTTCAAATTGAAAGGCCCAGAGCCTCGGCCGGAGGTCGATTGTTCAAAGAGCTTCGTCTTATTGGACTGGCACATACTTTGCTCAATGAATTACAATTGTTATCTACAACATTACGTGTAATTATGAATTTAAGAGAAATATCCATATAAAAATTAAGCCTTGCTGAGTTTTGTGCTGGTGTCTTCCCAGTTCAAGTGTATTCCGAACCGGTGGTAGAGTCTATTGTAATGATTGTAACTATCGACGTTCATAAGTGCCTTATCAAGGCGTAAACTGAATAAATGAGTTTTGAATTTGAATTCTTAACATGCTTCCGCAGAGCAGCGATTTGGTACAAATTTTCTATTTGTAGTTTGATTAGATTTCAGTAGATTTAATTAGTTAAATAGTTTATTTTTAATTACGGAGACATTTGAATTATTATGAAGATCCTAACTTAATCAGTATTGAAAAAAAATCCTATTTAGGATAACGTAAACTAATGTTTTATTATGATTTTAATTTTTCTATATACAAAACGTTTTATTGCCCCTTTGTCCTTCTTCACAATAGTTTTCATATGGAAAATATTTAGTTATGAAACAATATAAACCGATTAAAACACAGCTTTGTAACAATATGTTACCTGCATCGTTGCTAAACTGTATGTCAGGTGCAACCGTTGTTGTCCATATTGATGATGATGACAATGATTGATTGAACTTTATTATTTCGGTAACAAAAAATGAAAAAAAGTTTTTATTGAAGAAAAAAATTATGTCACCTTTATTGCTAAAAAATTTAACATTATAAAATTGTCACGAACCTAAAAGAAAGTTAAAAGAAAGATAAACTCATAACTCATATCAATAATGCTAATTTTAATGCATTATTTGCCCAAAATTGCATTTTGGAAAACGTAATTTGACAAAACGGCTTATGTGAATCTTTATACGTCAAAAAAATGAGATATATATTTTAACATTACAAATTAGTTGAAATTTAGATTTTATTAATAATACCTAAATAAAAATCAAGCATGAACCCAAGGCAGGCTAGATTCCATCCTTGGGAGCCTAAGCTTTTAACTTGGTTGTATGGAAAAATCGACAAGGTTATTGGCCTAAGTGATCATCTTAATGGGATAGAGTCATGTTTAGTGATAAGTCTTCCCTGCTATCATCAATGAAAGTCTTGGCCGTTATCCATGATAAATTTTCAACCTTATCATCGTTTCTACTAGAGGTTACAATCAAATACAACTTACTAGAAACTTACATATCGGTGAAATAAGATTGCGATTGCTTTTTTAATAAAATATGACAATACCAAATTCCCTTTCAAATAAAAATCCAATACAAAATGAAATTTAACCACTCCACTGGCTGAAGAGACGTGTGGGGCATTTTAATGAAACTTTCACGACAGAAATTATTAACAATTGTTTCGAGTACATTCGTTTTCCGGTATATTGAGCGTACAGGAAATCGGTGTACACACGGCCACAGATCAAGCTACACACTGCGGCACCTTATGCGGTTGTAATAGGAGCTATTTTGCCACAAAAATGTGCAATCAATATTAATGAAATACACGTACTGTAGTACCCTCAAAACCTCCCCGAGCCCTTGTATTTAAGGGATTTTCCTTCCTACATTACTTTGTTAAGAAGGTCTTAGCCATAAGGAATATCACGATGATTTTATGAATTGAACAAATCATAAATCTTAATAGAATTTAAAAAACCAAAGTGCTTCTTCCGTAACGGTGTTACTGATTGAAATTATTGTTGAACTAGATTCCGCCTCATTCCGTTTCACCCGCGTTCCTGAGGGATCTTATATTTTCCCGAGATAAAAAGTATCCTATGTGTTAATCTAGATTATAAACTATCTGTGTTTCAAATTTAATCCAAATCCGTTTAGTCGTTTTTGCGTAAAAGAGTAACAAACATCCATACATCCATATCGCATTTATAATATTAGTAGGACGTGCGAGTGAATAAGTGACTTTATGCAAGGCAATAGTTCGGTAGTAGTTAGTAAATAAATAGAATGCTACACTATATGCATTTATTTAACAAGCCAGTTGGCGCAGCGGGTTAAGACACCACCTACTACCCCGCTGGTCATGGGTTCGATTCCCATCCAGGACAAACATTTGTGTGAATGAACATGTCTGTTTGTCCTGAGTCTGGGTGTAATTATCTATATAAGTATGTATTTACAAAAAAAAGAAGTATATGTAGTATATCAGTTATCTGGTTTCCATAGTACAAGCTTTGCTTAGTTTGGGATCAGATAATCGTGTGTGAAGAATGTCCCAAGATATTTATTATTTAAGGTCGCTTTTTTAACATCTAAGGTCATGAGGAAAGTATACCTTAGGCAAAGATACTATCTATGACGCTGTCGGTGTCGCCCGCAAAGTAATTTATAACAGTACTTTTAAAAGTGTTGCAAAACCAAAAAGAAATTGAAAATGCGATTTCAAATTAGAATGACGATATAAACTTCCAGGCAATAATACTATAGCATAAAAAGAAGTGATTCGAATCATTATAATAAATTTTGTATAATAGGTAGTTATTTTTTTAATAAAAAAGTTTTCCTCCATCATAATAAAATTTTATTGTTATTATAGAAAAATGAAAAGATATGTTGGTAATATAAGTATAAAAAAGTCTGGGAACTTTTATCTAGTCACCTGATTCTTGGAGGTTAATGAAATATATAAAATCTAATAGATCAGTTATCGTTTATTTTTTATTTGTGGAGAACTCCAGGTTTATTTGATATTTGCTTGTAAATAAAATACTTATTTTATTTATTTCTTCATATATACCATCTTTTGTTAAAGTAATACATACAAAATCACTGAATGGATTTGGATTAAATTTGGAACACAGATAGTTTATAACTTGGATTAACACATTTTTTCCGAGAAAACATAAGATCCCTCGGGAATGCGGGTGAAACTGCGGGGCGAAAGCTAGTAGACAAAATTTTTGACAACAGAAAACATAAGATCTCTTAAGACCACGGGTGAAACCGTTAGGCGAAATGTAGTCATAACATAGCATCGCGTGTATTAGTGGCTCAAAAATGATTCCCAAACTATCGAAACTGAATATCTTCTTGACTATTTGTATCCGGACTGGTAACCTCTTCGAGAAAACTCCTTGAGAAGGTGGTATAATGAATCTGTGGTTACCGTCACCCGGGCCACACATTGTTTACTATCCGGGGACCGCGTAGTAAGTAATCAGAGCCCGAAGTATTCACGTCGTTACCGAAACCTTCTCGTGCCTCCTTGACGTAGGTACTCTGGCGACCATAAGGTCGTAAGCACATGAGAGAGTTAAAAAGTAGGTTTTTGGCTACGGTATTCTGTAATGAGATAATATTTGCCCAGGCGATCTGTTCTTTTGAGCAAAACAAAGCTTGAGTGTTTTTTTTTTAAACAACACTCAAGCTGTGGCCTCATAGTTACTAAACGGATGGACCGATTTCGATTTAGTTTTTTTCTGTTTGAAAGGTGACTTATTCAAGAGTGTTCTAAGCTGTTTCAAGAAAATCCGCTCAGCCGTTTAAAAATTATCACGAATTTTCTATTGAGCTTCGGGGGTTTCTTTAAATTTTTAATTTTAGTTAAAGGTACTTACTTGTTTTTTTTGCAGGTAAAGAAAATAATATGTTTATTTTAAAACATAATCATTTTCACACAAACTTAGACATACTTGAAAATGAAGAAATTCGTCGGTAACACTTAAAGACGTAATGATACCTACATAGTGGTTTTATTTTGTGTTGCAAGAAACAAAGTGAGCGATTCAGTTTTATATACCATCATTAATGTTTATTACTAAACAGTTTTATCTTTATGACGACTCAAGAAAGTAACATTGAAAGATTAAATTAACTACTTTGTTAGTTTTAAAACAAAAATAGTTCCTATTACTTCTAATAATAATTAATTTAAAAAAATACTTATTAAAAATAAATATACAATCTTCATATAAAAAAACATCCTCAAGGCGGCTGCTGCTGCCAATCAACGGCAAGGTTCCCAGAAGGTTGGCAGCAAAGAAATTATTCTTATTAGTAATATAATGTGTACAATATACTTACTACTAACCTAACTAACTACCACACGGCCACAGATCAAGCTACACACTGCGGCAACTTAAGCGATTGTAATAGGCGCTATTTTGCAACAAAAATGTGTTGATCTGTGGCCGTGTGAACCATAATTATTATTAGGGTAACTTCATAAATATTATGGGTAGAAAAAGACAACAAGCCATGTAAAGAAGTTCTAAAGGATATAAACTAGGACGAGGAAGAAGAATCTTTATAATTATTATTGAATGGCATACCGATTTGAATCTTCAAATGTTTTAAACTACAAGCAATTAATATTCCCTAACTAATATGTAATAAGGATTCATCTCCTTATAAAAATTGGTCGCCAATAAAAAAATGGTACCTACACAGTTAAAATTGTTTTCATCGCAGCACGAAAAGAATGCATAAATAAAATACAAGGCATCCCGCAAAACATTGCGTTCAAACAAAAACTTGTAGTCTAACCGAAGTAAAAAAAACGGAATTTTCAAATTAAAAAGTGTCAACGGCAGCACAGTTTTGCCGATTCTAACAGGAACGGTGTCGATTGCAATACTCATGTCCAAAACTGTCCGGTCTTTGTCCGGAACCAGAATCGGTGTCCGGAACGAATATGCATACGAGCCGAGCCAAACATGGAACGTTCAAACGTATCTCGTGATATGAATGTTAGTGTTCCTATGTAAATGGAAATATCCGTATAGTTGTATTTCTTCATTTGTGTTTTTAAGATAAAATCGTTAGAATAGAATAGAATAGTTTAAAAATATGGTGTATTACAACATTCAATACTTGAGGATGCCAGACAGGCAACTCTGCTATAGTTTCCTAATTATAATTTTACTTCTCCGAAGGCTCAAGTTCATTGTAGGATTCAAAATCGCGACCTTTTTCGAGGTGACTATCTCTGAGCTATTAGCGCCTAAACATAATCTACTCAATCCACTTCTGGCGCCACGCTTTTCTTAAAGTTCTAATAAATCTATATAATACTAGCTGTTCCCCGTGGCCTCACTCGAGTTCCAGGGATAAAAAACTATACATATATAGCCTACTATATATAGCCTATAACCTTCGTGGATAATGTAGCTTCCTATTAGTGAAAGAATTTATCGAATCGGACCAGTAACACCAGAGATTATCGCGGTCAAACAAACAAACTCTTCAGCTTTATTAATAGTAGATATACAGTTTTCTAAACACTGTTTTGTAGACACCCAAACTGTAACCAATACTTATTTTGTACTCTTTGTACATGTACATTTTAAGATGAAGCTTGTCCTTATTTTTTATTTCTTTTAATGTTTTATATATTTATATTTTTGCCTTTCCTATCTGAGAGCGAGTAACTACACTTTCTTCGGATTATCCACGCATTCTTATATATTTATATTCGACTACTCTTTATAAAGTAACTTTATATGATGGTGAAAAGTACCTACTGTACTGTCAAAGCTAATCATCATCATCACTGAGAGAATATTATTTTGATATTTTATACTGAAGACTAAAGCCATTAGTATTTCTTCAACGTTATATCTATAAGCCGATTGATATATACATAGGCATTCAATTTACGGATTATATATACATATTTATGTTCTGGTTATAATTTATTGAATTTGATAACAGCTGTCCGACTGTAGCTGACTGAGCTATAAACCAAATATAAATTTTGCACACAAATTGATTTGCAAGTAATATTTGTTATTCAAATAGTTTCATATTCCAAGTTATAAGCACTAAAAGACAGGTAGAAAGACGTTTCAGTTTATGATATGTCAGAATAAATTAAGACCTACACAGAATTTGCATTTGAACTAATATTAGAACCTAACCTGTCTCTTCTCTGCGGTTCAATCCTTGATTTTAGTCGAAAATCCTAAATTTACAACAATTTCAAAATTAATATTTCAAAACTTTTTTACATTAAAAAAAAACCTCCTTCAAAGTCAATAAAACTAATATGGCCCTATACCGAACCCAACGCGAAAAGGATTATTAAAATAGGTTCATATGCATAAAAAAAATTGCGTGAACAATAAACCTTAAAAAAACATACCTACATCCGAATTGAGAACCCCCTCATTTTTTAAGGTGGTTAAAAATAGATTCACTTCACAAATATGTATCAATCAATCAATAAACAGCCTGATCGACGATCAAACAAATTAATACAATACCTACATCTGCAAAATGGATAAAAAAATTGAAAAAAAAATGCAATCTAAACCAAAGTCATCGAGAAACGTTTTAACATCAAAAGTGCTTCAGAAAACTTAGTCGAATGAAATAAACGACAAAAGCAGTAAGCTGAAAATGTTATTTTTATCTCTACCAACCCGCAAACAGAGATATTTTTTGCAGAGAATGACACTTGAAGACTGTTTATGTAACTGTTTATTATATTAACTAGTTTATTCTTGCGTCTGTGCTCGGAGATAACAGGTTTATTATGTCGTAATTTTGATGTTTCTAGTTTTAATGAAACATAAAGATTGTTTTAATGTTTTAAGCCACGTGTGTTGGGATTTAGTAATTTTAAAGATTTATCACCATCACGGTTAATAACTTCACCGTTATCATGATCAATTTAACAATTCCAATCATCAATAGCATACATAACTTGTTTTGAATTATTTCATAATGTTTTTATTAAAGCTAGAAATTTTGATGGCTAAACTTATTCAGTGAATAGAATATCAACGTATTTTTTATTTGTGTTTACATTTCTTTGAGTACCAGAGCAAATATAAATTGTATGTTCTGTGTAACAAAAAGGCATATATAGGCTTTTTTATTATTTACCTACCAGTTTCCGCCCGCGGTTTTTGCGTCCTACCTACCTCTGGGCCGTAAACTATCTATGCAATAAAAGCTAAGCTGAAAAACTGAACACAAAAATAAATTCTCAATGTGTTGAATAATTCGGCCCTATAATGATAATCCATCCAGCGGTTTGAGGATAGCGCTTGACAGGGCATCGTGGAGATCCTTGGGGGAGGCCTTTCCAGCAGTGGACGTCTTTTGGCTGATATGATGATGATGATGACCAAAGCTCGCAATTACCAAAATCAATAGCCCGAATACCTACAAGATATAAATCACAAAAAATTGCACAGCTTAAGTCCTCCATTTTATATTTCTGCAGCTTTTCTCAATTCCGACCAAATGTCAGATTCGTAGCGAGAATTCTCTTGTCCTTATTTATTACCTGCCATTTTCTTTCGCTATATCTTTTTTTTCCTTCCCATAGTTCTAAGTGCCTTCACGGCTACACCGAGGAAATTAGGGGTAACGAATTGGCAAGATTTAGCCCGGGTGTTTTTTGTAATTTCTGCCATTGTTTGTATTTTTTTCCACAGTTTTTGCTCGACGCTGTAATATGGTTTATTACGGGACAGGAGTCGCTCTTTGATGTCCAATTACAAGGGGAATTAGATTTTCGTCATGCCGTTATCAAAAGTGGACGGAAATTTACATAGCAGCGGGAAACTGGTGGTAAGTAGATACCTACTGTTTTAAAAACAATTTAAGATTAAAAACCAGCTCGTTGTTTTGATAAAAATAACGCTTGAGATTTCATCCCACAGGTCTAACCTTTCAGTGAAAAGCCAAATTTACAGGGAATATTGTACTCATCATTATGAATCACTTTTATTTAGGGACCAACCCTGAAATCACGAAAAAAAAACTTTTCATACATTTTAACTGAATAAGATTGATGTTTTAGTTGAAAATAATAAACAAAAATATATTCTTTGAAATTTCGCAAAGAAAATTCATATTATATACAAGTGAATTTTTCAGTAAAATATGGATATTTTGATGAAAAATATCCTTAAAAAGTAGCTCGAAAAATAAAGTCGAAAAAAGCCTTATAGAAAACTACTGACCTGAACGGAACATTAACGGGGTGTAAATAATAATTTGACGTTGCCTCAGCCTTTGGGAGGCCATTCAATTTTTAATCTACCGTGTAAAGATACAGGATCCAATATCGTATGCCTTAGTAGGCAGATGGTTAAGTGACCGAATATGCTTTAGAGGAATATTGATGAAGCTTGTCACACGTCACGCTCGGATTTTAGGGTTTCGGGTAAAAGTGAATCTGTAATGTTAGGCTTTCAACGTTGTGGTTTGCATTGAAGCACGTACACTGAACCCCGGCATCCATTTTTAAAGAGATGTTATCTATTTTACCACAAATTATGTGAGGATGATCGTACGTATAGAAATTGCTTAAATTGAGAAATATACTTAGGTTATTTTTATATGGGAATAATAAAAATATAGAGGTACTAGAAATATCAATTGAATCTTGTATTTAAAAATATTCTGGCCTGTGTTTGACCACAATCTCTCTAGTGCAGCTGTCGGAACACACCGAAAGGTGCTTGGCGACAGAATTTCAACTTGATGGTGGTAGCCAGCCAGGCGGCTACTACAAAGTACCCTACCACCGTGCTATGGTTTCCTCACGATGTTTTCCTTCACCGAAAGCTCAAGCTCATTGTAGGATTCGAACCCGGGACCTTCATCTCGGCATCCGACGTCACTACCACTGAGCTATCATCGCCTTAAATACGCCTTAAAACTTGATAAAAATACAACTAATGCATGTAACATAACATTTGACTTAAATAATAATTGCCAATTTTTGTAAATAAATTTAACATTTAAAAATAAGGTCATCAGTACCTTTCCTCTAATTTACAAAGACGCAAATTTTGTTCACCATAGTATACGCGTCAACAAAAAAAGGGTCTATCCTCGACCCCCGAAAATCTAATTTCACTTTTGTGAGCCCTTCACTGTATGACGGATTTCCGCTTGCCGCCCGCCTTAAATGATTTTACTTCTTGAAATCTGTCTCAATTTCGCTTCGTTTCAACTCGCGACGCAATTTCGCTCATATTATTCTGGATGGGGTCCCACTGCTAGCGGTGATTCGTCGTGTGTGATTTTTAGTTTCAGGAAATTAAAAATATACACATACATAGATAGAACATATAGAGTGTGTTTGTTTGTTACTTCTTCGCGCTCAAAATGCTGGATCAATTGTGATGAAATTTGGTTCGGAGGTAGCTGACACCCTTGATTAGTACATAAGCTACTTTTTCTCCCAGAAAACATAGGTACAACCCCTCGAGAACGCGTGTGAAGCCGCGGGCCGGAAGCTAGTTTGTAATTCTATTCGGTTATTACAATTAAGGCGATAATAAGTTTTGGCATTTATTGACAACTTAGTAGTAGCTTTGGTAGTTAGGTACTCGCTTAGTTGCTTACCGCACTTATGTTGAAATCGACAAACACCTGTCGGTGTAACAAAAGCTGTTCGTTGATAATTTCGTCTGTCGGTTAGTCACTCAAGCTTTCCATTTATATATTAAGACTATAAACGTTTTCGCAGTGCACGCTAAATAATTACTTTTATCTACTCTCATATCGTAATGTTCTTAATATGAAATCAAAATCAGTACTTAAATGACCCACTTCAGGCACACCCGTGTATAATGATTCATTATAGTACAGTTTTGTTCCCAAGATAATGCTATAAAATAACTATTTTTCTATTAAAGTACACTTTGGACCTATCAATAGTATAATCAATCAGTATCAATTCAATGTTAGATGCAAATTTACTTTGTGTGTGGTTACATGTGACGAATTTTTGAATTGAACTTTAGAGGTAAGAATTTTTGGGAGTTGGCAACACGGATGTCATTAGGCATATGATTATTGTGTTCGTTAATTTTATTGTTTTTACCTTAATATATCATTTTGTCCAAAAATTTCACACAAAAATAGGATTTTTTAAACTATATTTTACATTATTTATATGAGTTTAGATAAAGTACTGTATGATACTGCACATAATTAGGTATTAAAAACTCGTGTGATACTATTAAGAACCTTGCCTACGGCTCGGGACTTAAATTCACACTCGTATTTAATAACCCCTGTTATGCAACAGTATCATAAACTACTAGTACCTTGGGTTACATTATTGTAGTTGTCGAAGGGAAATCTATTTTTTTCATTAAAAAAAACAGCCAATGTTGCTCGCTGATAATGTAGCTTTCTATAGGTGAAAGATTATTTAATTTAAATAATTTTTAAGTTCATCCATAACAAAAAATAAAATTAATTTATTTACTATTATTTATTAACTAATAGTTTAGATAAAACAAACTACCTAGTGAATATTATGGGATAGGTAATGAACATTAGGCAGCGATTCATCACAAAAAGGTGCGTACCTACCATAAATTCACGCTTTGTGATTTAGGTCCGTATCCCGAAGCGTATTTTGAACATCAAAGTAATAAAATCATAAACACTAACAATAAACAAAGAACGCAAAATTGGAGCGCTACCTTTGACGTTACATTTTGCAAATATAGTCCCTACGTGAACCCGAATAACCTAAATTATTTTAAAATAGCAAAAATACTCGTACATTCCAACGGTAATAAAAAAGTAACATTTAATTTTATGGAACATATCTAGGTTATACTTTTCTAACGACGACAAGCCAAGCATGGAAGCCAAGATAAACGGCTTTACGTGTCCTCTGAAGCACGTAGGGTATTTTTAGAACATTCAACAGTTTACATCAAAGGCTCGCTTACAAAGAGGACCTATGTTGAAATAGCTATAACAATATTTTACATGTGTACAGAATTTGTCTCGCTTCTAATACGATTTGGGATGTCTTTAGTGGATTAAGAAGGCCTCTCCACTGAATGGGACAATTTATTTATATTAACGAGTGCTAGCTAAGTTAAAAGGAAGGGAAAATCAAATTATCTTCGTATTTTTAACGGAATTTATGGAAGAGAAAGGTACTCGTTTTGGATGAGTGGTGCCATCATATTTGTGTTTTATGAGCCTTTTTTATAAGTAGATATTTGAGTAATGTACAATATAAAGATGTTTGTAAATATATTTTTTCGCGTAAGTTTAAATTATACTAGCGACAATCTGCCAATAAACATTTTCAACCTCGTTATGCACTGATGAAACCAAAAGTTGAAGATTTAGACAACGATTATAATAAGTCTTCAGAGCCAATAAAACAAATCTATAATAATAATAAAGCTGAAGAGTTTGTTTGAACGCGCTAATCTCCGGAGTTCGGAGTTTCTGGTCTAATTTGAAATTAATAATTCTTTTACTAATAGGAAGTTACATTATTTCCGAAGGTTATAGGCTATTTTTTTTATCCCGGAAACGTGAATGAAACCGCAGGGAACAGCTAGTAATATAATAAATGTGAATGTTTGTTTGTGTATAAGTATTTTGTACCTAACTTAGCTTCGTAACGGCTGTACGGTTTATTTTTTCTACGTATAAGTTTTTTTTGTGTTTGACCTCAATTTCACCGGGGTCTGTGATGATGTGGCCGATGATAGTAAGCACTCAAAGTCTAGAATGAAACTGGCTTTCAAGTGCACATGTACCCTACCTATGGTTTCCTTCACCGAAAGCTCAAACATATTGTAGGATTCGAACCCGCGATCTTAGAAAACGCGGTTAGATATTCTAACTTCAAGGCGAAACAAATATGTTTAATGTTTATTACCACCCAGGGGCTGTAGTCTCGACATTGATAACGATTGCTTACCGACAAAATTCGGTTGTTAACTCGCACCGATCGGACTTTAACGAATTTTGGTAGTCTGGACATAAGTATTGTCGGTATCTTTGACAGATTCTGTCGCAAACTTAACGATTTTTCGATAAGTTTGCGAAATGTTAGCGACAAATTTTGACAGCCATATCTGTGACAGCTGAGAGAATTCGGATGAAAATAGGCAAATATAGATCCTACTTATACTCTAGACTAACACAATAAGATTTTACCCCGGAATAACCTAAAATTCCTCGGCAAGAAGCTAGTGTTTATTTACCTATATAAAAACTTAATTGATTCCACAGATCATAATCACCAGGACACTAAAGATTACTCCCAAACCATAACGTAGTATTTAACTGCTTACTTTCGTTAGGGTTCCGTAATAAAAAAGGACATTTGTTATTTTATTGAGAGCGTATATCTTATTTAGTGCTGTGAATTAGGGTCATCAATATCAGGGTATAAAACGGTTTGTTGGTTCAGATTAATTTTGTTTGCGTAATGAATCCGAGAGGTGTGAACGGGTGTTTCGTTTGTTATAATATTAATTGTTTGAAATATTGTGATGAGTTTTCGTTTTTTACGATTACCAGTTATTTTTCTGTCGCTAAGCACTCGCTGGTGTATAAATATTTTAATTTGTCAGAAAGTTGACAGTCCGCCTGATGGTAAGTGGTTACCGTCGCCTATCACTATTAACAATACCAGAGGTGTTTCTGTGTTGCCGACCTATACAATGCCAAGTCAATTGGCTCTCAAGTGCAATTGCCTAGTTGGCGACAGATTTTCCACTTGAGGGTCAGAGGGAGCCAGTCAGACGGGCACTACAGAGTACCCTACCACCGTGCTATGGTTTTCTCACGGGGTTTTCCTTCACCGAAAGCGCAAGCTCACTGAAGGATTGGAATCCACTACCTTCGTTATGGTATTCGATGTCACGGCCACTGAGCTGTGAACATGTTAAAATTTTAAATAATTACAGCTGCAACATTGAAGTAAATATTACAGGAAAAATAGAATGATGTTTCTAACTGGCGGTTTGGGTTTTACCCTTGGCAATGATTAGTAAATGGCTTGTGCCCCGGGTGTCACTAGCGTCCATAGGCTACGGTAACCGCTTACCATCAGATACACCGTAATTGACGACTATGTTGTATAAAAAACCCTCAATAAAATATGCGAGTCAAAACTACCAAATTTTCATTAATTTTAATTTCATTAAGTCATTGACCTTTCTTTGCCAAGAACGATCAATCTTCAATTTACTAATAAAATTACATTAATTAGGTACTTACCCTCAAAAAATATCTTCATTTTCATTTATATACCAAACAAACACAATGATATTTTATCCCGACACAGTACAGTCACTCACACAAATCTCGACACGACGCGCCGGCACCTATGCGTTAATCTAATTAACACATCTGTCCTTCAGTGTGACACATCTCGTTTCATTAATCACTCGCGGAGACGACTGTACCAAGACTTAATCAGCCGCTGTCGTCACAAGGACGGATTGTAGTTAGCTGTATTGTTACTGTAGGAAACTCACTTTGTATTCACTATCTACTTACTTCCGAGTGAAGGAATGTCAGGAATATTCTTGAATTTGTATTCATATGTATAATTAGCAGGTCCCGCTGACGTCCCACCCTAAGCATAAAATAAACTGGGACCTAACTACATCTACCTAGCTACATCTACCTACCTACTGATTTTTTTTCTTAAAACCTGACGATAACAATAACAACAAAAAAGAATTCGGTCCAGCCGTTCCCGCATGATCTCGTGACCAAAGGAAATAGGGATTAATGTTTATATATAAGATAAACGCTTTTCCATCAATACCTACTCATAAAAAAAGAAAAGCCCTGACTGACTTATGAACCAGCATCCAGTTCAAACTCTTGCCCACAAAAGAACCCCTTTAAGATGTAGTAATGGAATAAGGAGGGAATTTTCGAAATCAACCAACGAAAGCAAGGGGCGGAACATAAGTCAAAAATAAAAGATTATTTGTAATTAACCCGCAGTGTTTAATGGAGTGAAAGTATTTACCCGCTCGTGCAGGTACCTACCTATTTAAACTTTTCATACAAATCATTAACCTCTATCGGAATGTATTAAAAGTGTGTAATTTTCTTCATGAAATATTCCCATATAGGCTTATACGATACAATAAACTAGCAATATAACAAAAAAAAATACAACAGAAGTTTCTAATAAATTAATATACCTAATCGGGATTTTTTTTTAATTAAAATTTAATTATACCTACCTATATATTAACAACAAAACTATCATATGAGTTATTATAATCATATAATTTAGTAAACCAGCGAGCCAAAACCAACCACGGCCCCCAGTTCCCGGTCGCCCTGCTATTCCTGATCACGGCAGCGGTCACGGTGACGGTAGGGCAGGGGGTGCGAAGAATCCCCGGGTTACGGATGGCTGCCAAAAACAACTGACCTTGGCGACGTACAATGGACGCACGTTACGGCTAGACGAGCACCTGGCGCAACTCGAAATCGAGCTCGGAAAGATTAGGTGGCACATTCTTGGGTTATGTGAAGTCCGAAGAGAGGGGGAGGATACCGTAACCCTTGAATCAGGCCACCTTCTTTACTTCCGAGAGGGAGACCAACTTTCCCAGGGTGGCGTAGGGTTCTTGGTTAATAGAACCCTCTGTAACAACGTTGTAGAAGTTTCGAGTGTGTCGAGCAGGGTTGCGTATCTCATAATAAAGCTGACCGAGAGGTATAGCCTCAAGGTTGTGCAGGTTTACGCACCGACCTCGTCACACTCGGACGATGAAGTGGAGGATATGTTTGGAGATATTTCAAAAGCCCTACACTTCACCACCAAGGCCCACTACAACGTTGTCATGGGGGACTTCAACGCCAAAGTGGGAGTACAGAACTGCGGCGAATCGGTAGTAGGATCCCATGGTTATGGTTGCAGGAATCATAGGGGGCGAATGCTTATCAACTTCCTCGAAAAGGAGGGGCTTTTCTTGATGAACTCATTCTTCAAGAAAAAGCTCCAAAGGAAGTGGACATGGCAGAGCCCCGACACTATGACAAAAAATGAGATTGATTTCATCATAACGGACAAGAAGCGTATATTTAGAGACGTCTCAGTGATCAACAGGTTCAATACCGGAAGCGATCACCGACTTGTACGAGGCTCTCTGAATATCAATTTTAAGCTTGAACGTGTCCGTTTGATGAAATCCAGGCTCCGACCTACCTTGCTCCAAACCATAGTGGGATCTGAAACGTTCCAGTCACATCTGGAGAACCGATTTGCTGCCGTGGAAACCACAAACAGCGTTGATATTGACCAGGCCCTTGAAAATGTGGTTGAAATCCTCAGGGAGGAAGGTGTGAGATTTTGTGAAATGCAGCGTACAGGCAAGAAGTCGAAGTTTTCAGAAGAAACTCTCGAGCTTATGAAGGAACGACGTGAAAACCCACCAGTCACTTCGTCAGGCAGGCATACTCTAAACAAGAGAATTGGCAAACTGGTACGACACGACCTCCGATGCTCAAACACTCGATCTATACAACGAGCAATTGAGCAAAATCGGGGGTCCAAAGTGTTTGTCCAATCTCTTGGGAGAAGCCATCTGACAAAGTTGACCACCACGGATGGAGTTGTCGTTGCTTCCAGGCAAGAAGTTATTTCGGAAATTGAAAACTTCTACAGCCAGTTATACGCTTCGCATGCATCACAACCTGATCCTGAAAATGAGGATTGCAGAGCCACGTTGACGCGCCACTTTACCGAAGACTTGCCAGAAGTCAGCCTCGACGAAATCGAGATGGCTCTTAAACAGCTTAAAAATGGAAAAGCCCCTGGGGAGGACGGTATTACTACTGAGCTCTTGAAGTCTGGTGGTACACCTGTTATGAAGGAGCTCCAGAAAATCTTCAATACTGTCCTCTTTGATGGGAGAACTCCAGAGACGTGGAGTAGGAGTGTTGTCGTGTTGTTTTTCAAAAAAGGAGACAAAACTCTTCTGAAAAACTACCGACCAATTTCTCTCCTAAGCCACGTCTACAAGCTGTTTTCAAGAGTCATCACGAATCGTCTTGGGCGAAGACTCGACGAGTTCCAGCCGCCGGAGCAGGCCGGGTTTCGATCGGGATATGGGACCATAGACCACATCCACACAGTGCGGCAGATTATACAGAAGACCGAAGAGTATAATCGGCCCCTGTGCTTAGCGTTTGTGGACTATGAAAAGGCCTTTGACTCCATTGAAATCTGGTCTGTTCTGGAATCTTTGCAGCGATGCCAAGTCGATTGGCGATACATTCAAGTGCTGAGAGGTCTATACAATGCCGCTACCATGTCCGTCCAGGTCCAAAACCGGCAGTCTGAACCTATCCCCATGCATCGTGGTGTGAGACAAGGGGATGTTATATCCCCCAAATTGTTCACAAATGCCATGGAAGATATGTTCAAGACGTTGGAGTGGGATGGACACGGTATTAACATCAACGGCAAGTACCTCTCACACTTGCGATTTGCAGACGACATCGTCATCGTAGCAGAAACGCTGCAAGATTTGCAACATATGTTGAACGGCCTAGCTGATTCCTCGAAACGCATTGGTCTCCGGATGAACTTGGATAAGACCAAGGTCATGTTCAATGAGCATGTTAATCCGGAACCAATCGCTGTACAGGGCAGTATTCTCGAAGTTGTTAAGGAGTATGTTTACCTCGGGCAAATACTGCAGTTGGGTAAAAACAACTTCGAGAAAGAAGCCAATAGAAGAATACGGCTGGGCTGGGCAGCATATGGAAAACTACGTCGAGTTTTCACATCGCCAATTCCACAAAGTCTGAAGACGAAAGTCTTCAACCAGTGCGTCCTACCCGTCATGACATACGGTGCTGAAACGTGGACACTCACGCTTGGGCTGGTCCACAGATTTAAAGTCGCTCAGCGAGCTATGGAAAGGGCTATGCTCGGAGTCTCTTTGAAGGATCGAATCAGAAATGAGGTGATCCGACAGAGGACCAAAGTCATCGACATAGCTCAGCGGATTAGCAAACTGAAGTGGCAGTGGGCCGGCCATATCAGCCGAAGAACCGACAACCGCTGGGGTAAACGAGTTCTTGAGTGGAGACCGCGAATCGGCAAACGTAGTGTAGGACGCCCTCAGACTAGGTGGAGCGATGATCTTCGCAAGGCGGCTGGAAAGAGCTGGACGAGAGTAGCCGAGGATCGTGCTCAGTGGCGTGCAATTGGAGAGGCCTATGTCCAGCAGTGGACTAATATAGGCTGATGATGATGATGATGAATTTAGTAAACAAATTAATGAAAAATATAGTAAGATTAAGTACGATTTACCTACGTAAATCTATCTAATTCCAACTTGCAAGACGTAGGGTTGTCACTGTTATGATTTATTAGGGAGGCTGCCACAAAATGACCGAGCAAATAGGAACCTGCGTAAATAAAAGCAAGATACATTAATCATAATTATTTAAAAGATGTATTTAATGATTATAATCTATCTTTGAACGTTTAGATATGGCATTGAAAGATTCACAAATTAATTGCGATATTTTTTTTTGTAAAGTACCAAAAATGATTCTATTGCAAACAAATAATTTGTTATCTAATACCTTTAACGAGCAATTCTTGTATATATATATATATATAATTTGAATCTCGTAAATGGCTCCAACGATTTTCATGAAATTTAGTATGCAGAGGGTTTCGGGGCAGATAAATCGATCTAGCTAGGATTCATTTCTAGAAAACGTCGTTTAAAAAAAAAGACCAAAGCTCGTTCAACCAGGTACTAAATCATAATATTACATACTTAGCCAAAGAAGTCTTATAATTCATCGAAAATACTCCATAAACGTGTGTTAATATTCAAAGTGTGACAACCCTAAGCAAGATTCTGATTAGAGATGTAAATACGTACGTACATAGAAACCGCAGTCTAATTTCATTTCGCTGCCAAATGACACAGCTTTACTGTTTGAAGAGTAACACTAGCGAAGCGAATCTCACTGCCTCAAAGCTAATTAACTTACAGAAACCTTATTTGGTAAGTTCTATAAATTGTTTCATTCATTAAGATACGAAACTAGTATTTATGTTATTATGTAAACTTAGCAAGTTATTTGTATGTGTGATTGTAGGTACCTTTATTTTATATGCTGAGGTTTTGTGGTTTTTATTAAAACTTTACTGGGACATTACACACGGTTATCTGATCCAAAACTAAGCAAGCTCTGCTTATGTACTATGAAAACCAGACAACTGAAACATTACATATAATAGACCTCCGGTGAAACATATACCTATATTATATAATTGTTTTTTTATTCTTTTTATTTAACTTAATATTTAATATTACTTGATTATGTTTAAATCTACTGTTATAACTCGGACAAACTACTGTACTAAGAATGAAAACTGTTTAAGGCTTAATTAGGCTTTTATTTTTTCTATAATTTTATATAAAAGCGGTTTGTTTCCAAGCATAATAAAATAAAATAAAATAAAATAATGTTCATGCACATCAATGTTTTTCCTGAAAGGGAATCGAACCCACGAACTGCACTTAACCAACTGCGCCACTGGCCTGTCAAATATTGGTTTTATACTATGATTTTACATTCAGATTATTATAAGATTTTTAAATAATTACTAAAATAAGACAAACGTTTGAATTTTTTTATGGACCTAATTTATATGCCACATCAACTGCTAATTCTACTGTTATTGCTAATAACAGTAGAATTAGGAAATGTAAAGGAAATTTAATGCTAAGGAACATTGTGAATAATTAAATATAAAAATTATAGTGCCTAATAGTTGCCACAAAAATTAAGTGTGAAAATAATCTCCATCACACTACACATTAACAAAAAGCAACACAAAATAGCTTTTAAAAGTGCACCTGTCAAAATTCCCTTTCACTGTCGGGACAAAGACATTTAAGATACTTAACTTATTTATACAGCCCGGGAAATCTTGACCCTGGTTTCCCCATTGTTAACGAAACACATTCCCCTTTGTTTACAAAAGGGGCTTCCATTTGCTATAATGGGAAATGCATTACTGTATTTTATAGATATAGCTATAAATCTATATGCATAATGATTGACATTTTCCTTTCCATCTTTTAATTTGTGTTAAAGCTGGATAAACAAGTGATCTCATATTTCAATTATGTTTTTACGAGCTTTTATTTCATTTGCCATGTTAGTATGTAGGTATCTATGTTTGACCTTACAAGTAAATTTTAATTGATCTGAAATTTGGTACTCATAATGCAAATCTAATGACTATAATCATATGGAGCTGAAAAAATATTTTTTTTTTTACTTAGGTATTTCGTTTGTTCACATGACATTGTCTGCTTGTTAATCTAAAAGAATTACTATGATAGGGTTTATTAAAAAAAAAGGTTTTGCTAAGTTTTTTTTTCATTTTCATTGTATTCTGCTATTATGTGTCAAAGATCTAATAACACAAGATATAATTTATAAGTACCTAAGTAGGTACGGTCGGCCAAGAAAATGATGTACCACCCTAAGGTTGAATTTCACTCGCAGATTCTTAGGTGATAATGATTAGTTTCGCTTGCAGATCAATCTGACAACTTACAATATTTTGTTAATTATTTGTTACGTGACAGCTGTTCTTAGTTTGAATCTTTTTGTAATTTTCGATGACTAGGAAACTGTGGTACATACCAAGAAAGTGGTGTGCCAGTTTTGATTTAAACTGGCACACCACTTTCTTGGTATGTACGGGATACCTGATTCTATTAGGACAATGTAAAATTGAAATAAAAGGTGTACGAGGATATTATGTATTACTAAATTATACATAATTAAGTTTATACAGACAATATCTGTATTGATAACGATTACTTTGTAAGTCTCAAAACAAGATATAACGGAACAAAGCAAACTTCTGAATTTTCCAAGTATTTTTTTCAAAGGAGTCGTCTAATAATTTCATTACCGAAAACCGCCAGAAAATAATAAATGAAAAATGAAAAACGATTCAACACCGGCTCTGCTCGAATACATCCCAAATCTCATTTCTACGACACAATACGACACAGGCGACAAAAGTTGCACATCATAAACACAACAAAGGTAACAATAGACTTACTGTCGTACCCTTCACAAAGGGTTCAGATACAATGAAAAGAAATAAAGCAATAGCAACACTAAGTTTATCTTCACAGAGAAAATTACTTGTCGAGGTACCGACGGTGGATCATGAAAACAGAGAGATATAATGTAGGACAAAGAAATTTAGGTTGTCACGGATCATATTTATCAAAATTTATTGTATTTACACAATATATTTATATTCTTTATTTATATTAATCCTTAAAATTAGTTTCTTTACAACATTAGTATCAAAAATAAAAATCAAAAATATTATAAAAAAACTAACCCTATAAATAAACATATGATTACTTTTTTACAATATTTATTTAAAATATAATTATTATTATTACATCTTTTATATTAAATATTTTTATGGTTATTTTACTTTTGAAAATATGTATTTAATTTTAATTGAACCACTGTAAAAATCGCACCAAATCAGCGAAATTAAATATTTTTAGACCTTCACAGGTTATATGAACTGTTAAACTTGAATGCACGTGAGAGTAATTTTCTATCTAACCTTTATACCTGCCTACCTATGCTTTATAATAAGTAGGTAACATAATCATCACGCTAAGATGTTGGCTAAATGGATAAAATCATCAAACAATAAATTTATTTTTTTATTTGTTACGCTGCTTGTGTGTTATATATTTATCTCCTCTTGTATTTATGATCCATGTCACCTACTTAGCGAAGGACGATATTGTGACTTTGTTTTATGTGACCCATTGTTTGACGCGATACGAGACTTTTTAGGGTCTCCTAGTCAGTATCATAAAAGACGATGTGTTTTGCATGACTTTCTACTTTTACATTTCTATTGTTAACAAAAAAATACAAATTCTATATTTAGATGTTTAGCTTTTGTGGGGCTGGTGAAAAAGATACTTAACTAGTTCGACTTTAAAGTAGCAAACTCATAAACTTGGCACTCATCAGGAATTCTGTTTCGAAAAACCTTTTCGGAATAGGTATCGATTCGATTCGAGATTTTGAAAGCAGTAAATCCATATAAATCTATGGACCTATCACATACGTACGTTTGAAGTTTTCTCCGATTTGAAATTCCACATGTTAGCCTTTTCTATCAAACTAAAATAAACGTACTATGTGTACGATGTATTAACGGAATCCCGATTCAAATTTCCGAAAAGGAATTCCTGATGTATATGGCCGGCCTAAGCTTAGTTGTTTAACTGATGCCGAAAAAAATACAAATTCTAGAGGAGCACTGATTTATCAACAGCAGCTACTGCATTATATCAGTAAGTTCTAAATTTCCTGAACTGTAAGCTAAACTCATGTACACAAAGTTCCATTTGCGGTATACCTACAGCGTATCCATCTAACTAATGTATCAATGCAAAATTATCTATACTAATATTATAAAGAGGAAAGATTTGATTGTTTGCTTGTTCGTTTGCATTGAATAGGCTCCGAAACTACTGAACCGATTTCAAAAATCTTTCACTAATAGGAAGCTACATTTTTTCTGATGGTTATAGGCTACTTTTTTTCCCGGGAACGCGAGTGAAACCGCGCGGAACAGCTAGTGTGAAATAAAATGGAAACAAACAATAAAAATTTCAAGTAAAGATATTCTCCAATGCGTCTTTCACTTAACATTCCCATTGTCTGTCAAATTAAGTTTAAAAGTTCGTCTTGAGGATAATTATAGGTATTTCATTCAAAAGCCAAAAATATTCGACTAATGATGCCCGCCCCACTGAATTTTTCACTCGCGTAAAATAATTATCTTTTGTTAAACTTTCGAGTAAATTAATATTTAACAAAACATTTCGCCGTAAAAACGTTAACGAAGATTAATTTGTTTCTGTATCAAATTGATTTATAATTAGGTATTTGACTTTGTTATAGTCTAATGCTAGATTAATAAATTAATTGAAACGATCTTACTTGAATATTAAAGAGCAAGATTAATGCTTTCAAAATAATCATTCATCTATGTTGGTGGCAGGCAAAAAATACGTATAGTTTAGGTGGGGAACGTATAACCAGTGCCGGATTAATTACGTAGCAAGAGTACAAATTACTACGGGCCCCGCGCAAAAAGGGTCCCGCATATTCAAACCAGCCCACCTCTACCTGATCTGGTAAGTGGTTACAGTCGCCTATCACCATTTGCAATACCAGAGATATTGCCAATATGTTGCTGACCTGTTACAATACCGAGAAATATTTTTTTAAAAATTGTAACCAATAGATGACAAATAAACGTATTGATTTATTTTTACCACTGTTTCAAGTGTAAACTTGAAAACCTATGGCAAATGAAGGGCCCCATGATGGAATTTGCTGCGGGCCCTATGATTCTAAACTTAAAGTAGCTATCCATGTAGGTCATCATATCAGCCGAAAGACGTCCACTGCTGGACAAAGGCCTCCCCCAAAGATCTCCACGATGGCCGGTCTTGCGCTAGCTGCATCCAGCGGTTTCCCGCGACCCTAACAAGATCGTCAGTCCACCTTGTGGGGGGCCTGCCCACGCTACGTCTTCCGATTCGTGGTCGCCACTCGAGAACCTTTCTGCCCCAGCGGCCGTCGGTTCTACGAGCGATGTGCCCCGCCCACTGCCACTTAAGTTTGGCAATTCTTCGGGCTATGTCGGTTACTTTGGTTTGCCTGCGGATCTCATCATTTCTGATCCGATCTCGCAGGGAAACTCCGAGCATAGCCCTCTCCATTGCTCTTTGGGTGACCTTGAGCCTTCTTATAAGGCCCATCGTAAGCGACCACGTTTCTGCTCCGTAAGTCATCACTGGCAACACACACTGGTCGAAGACTTTCGACTTGAGACACTGCGGTATTTGAGACGAGAAGATATTACGTAGCTTCCCGAACGCTGCCCAGCCAAGTTGGATTCGACGATTGACCTCTTTCTCGAAGTTGGACCTACCTAGTTGGATGGTCTGTCCTAGGTAAATATAGTCGTCTACAACTTCGAGTGCAGAGTCTCCAACCTTTACTGGAGTGGGTGCAACATAGACGTTCGACATGATTTTTGTCTTATCCATGTTCATCTTTAGACCCACTTGTTGAGAGACTCTGCTGAGGTCATCGAGCATTGTACTGAGGTCTTCTAAGGTCTATCCATGTAGGTACTATCAATCTACAATCCTATTAGCCCGGGTTCTATGTTTCCGTGATAAAAATACTGTTGTATTTTAAATTTTATCCTAAATCAAAACAAACATTTAGGTATGTAAGTACAAATATAAATCAATTGCCACTAAGTATGAGCATCTCTCGAGCGTGACCGATTGAGCTGATTTCTTTTATGTCTAATATTCCATCATTGTAACTAGTCATAAGAAGAGCATGTCTCCCTCGACACAGAGTGACATAATGTGGGAGCGCAGCCAAATAATTAAAGGTGCTATATTTGTTTTTGGATTTTTTTTTGTTAGACCGGGAAAATAGGCAATTTGAATGGTATTTTTTTATGAAAACGAGCGACGCCGGGCATAAATAGCTAGTTTATAATATTAGTAACAGTTAAAGTGGAGGACCATGGTTTCACCCGCGTTCCTGGTCAAAAGTTTTTACACTCCATATCATCTGCGTGCCAAATTTCACCGCTTTTGATTCAGTGGTTTAGGCGTAATAAGTTAACAAACAAACTCACATTTATAACTTTAGTCAGTATAGTGATATATCTTCATAAAAAAATCTTATTTAATTTTATCGAAGCAAAATCAATTCTAAGGTAACACAATAAAGAGTGACGTAAAGTAAAAATAAAAAGTTAAAACGTAATTTATTCAAAGGACACGATCAATCATCCCGATCGGCATCCTGATGAATCATTGTGTGCGCCATCGACTTTGTTGTGTTAAATTAATAAATCCTTAAAAAATGACTGATGACATTTTTTAATTAAAATTTTGAGACTTTTTTTTAGTAAATCTCACGGAATTAATTGGTTGCGGAACGATAATCAGCAGTATCGACTAAAATAATACAGCTTCTTATGTAGCTTCTTCCACTCCTCCCTGTTGTTTGTTGCTACCTGCACCATCTTATACGACACAACGTCCAATTAATGTAAGAATTTTCAGACTCAAATCAGTGAGCCAGTTCCGGAGACTTGCCGGAGTCTTCTCAGTTTAAGTGTATGTGTTGTAATTATCGATATACATAAGAGCCTTAACAGGGCCTAAACTGAATAAATGAGTTTTGAATTTGAGTTTTGAGTTCCTTCACATACATACAAAATTAAAGTATTCATAATTTAGTATTGAAGTATAATATATCGTTTTTTCTTACTCTTGAATCAATTTTGTAATGTAAATTCCTCAAATATAGCTTAGAGCTTCGCGTTTCTTCGCTCGAAGAGCATCTCGACAGGGGAAATACACCTTACAGAATACCTCAGCTAAATATCTTTATGCTCACGCGCTGGAACACAATTCCAAGGTCGCCGGGGCTCATCGAGGAGTGGGTTGGCAACTCGCAATTGGTACCCAGGGCGTGGATTAGTAAATGGTCTATGCTCCGGGTGTCACTATCATCCATAGGCCGTAACCGCTTACCATCAGGCGGGCCATATGCTTGTTTGCCGACTTTGTTGAGTCTTTAACATAAAGCCTCTCGTTTCAAACCAACCACCCAACACCTGATAATAGGGATAGATGTATCTTTCTATGTATTCTTACCAATATAGCTTATATTTGTAAGCCTCTTACAAGCTTACGAGTTCATTTTAAAAAATACTTAGAATAATAACATACTCCGGAATGAAACCATATCACGAAATGGAATTCAATACTTGAACTACTCGACTACCCGTTCTTATTGGTTTAAAGCTTTCAGCCCGCTATCGCTATACTACGTCACTTCTAATACGATAAGCTTACCAGTAATACAAGACTTAATTTTAAATTAAAGTTTAATCTGTATGATTCCAAAATTAATACTCGCAATGTACTTTGAAAATCTGAGTACACATTTCAACTTTTATTACATTGCTTTTTAGCTTCAAGTCAAACGACATAACCCATGATGACGTCATTACAGACATTATTTGCATAATCACCCCGTTTCCACCATCTCAATCATCAATCTGTAAATTGAATTTTGCTGTGAAGAGACAAAGTTCAAATTCAGTTGTTAGGAGAACTCCTAAAGATATATCTTGGTCTGAAATGGTCCTCGTTACTGAAGGACTTATATTAAGATATTTTACGTTTTGAATGATAAGTAATGATAGGATTGCCTAAACTGATGAGGTTTCAAGAGGTTTTATCGTAGTTTTAGAGCTATTAATTTCACTTTCAACGTATTAGTCTAGAACGTTAACACTCTTCTCTGAAAATACAATTGACTAATGAATTGAATTGTAACGAATGAAATAAATCATTTTCACGTCTTTGTCAAATAATATCTTTATTTATTTGGCCATTTTTAATAGTCTTTTAGTTTAATTTTATGCGAAAGCCTAGACAAGTTAAATTAAATTTCCTTTATTAAATTATGGGCTAAACTATCGTGTACTCAACAAGTTTCAGTTTAGAAACTGGAGTAGAAACAAGTTGACTTCAAGATGTGAAGACCTAAACATGTTTGGAAAAGCTTAACTTGTCGTAACTCGCACCAAAATCAATATCTCATTTCAGAATTTAATGGCGACGTTATAAGGTCGGTTTTATGTCTTACTTACCATATTCATTAACTACATGAGATTTCTGGTAATCATTTCATGACTAGTATGCATCTCAAAGTTTATAATATAAGATTGGCTCTTTTATGAGGATGCACTCCACGAATGACTCTGTCCCTTACAAACTGACGGAGACGAGTGAGACAGGAGAAGTGCTTATAGTAAAAACGCAGGTATAATTTTATAAAAAAAAAACTACGCCTTATTTTAAAGGTATGAAAATTACTCTCTTTTTATTAGAACTTTAGATCTCAGAATGTGGTAATATTTTCAAGCTATTTGGATGTTTCAAGTAAGAGAAAAAATTATTCCTAGTTTTTAAAAACGGTCATTTTCAGAATTTTTATCTGACTTTTCTAATGAAAAATCGAAAAGAAAAAAACTATTTCTCGTCACATATTCTCCAGTTTATTATATAAGGTATCATACTTTTAAAATTTTATAAATTTTACGAGTATGATTTTATAATTAAATCGTATTCTATACAAGGTAAACATCAATCTCCGAAAATGTGGCAGGAATGCAAAACCACATTCTGTATGCCATCGTACAAAAACCGGATAATATTTCCGGCGATTCTTAGAATTTGGGTATTATCTCTTTGTAAACTGCCATATGTATTTAAGCGAAGCAATGTTTGTAGTTACTTATTAGGTATATAGAAATCAGATGAGCCAATTATTACATTTTAATAGTACAGTATGCCACAACCTAGATGAAGATCGGCAAAATTAGTAAAATCTATCATTTCCGATAAATAAGAGTGCGCCTGCCATTTTAGGCGAAAAAGAACTTTTTGAACGTTGAATGGCGCGATAATGAATGTTTTTTTATTAGTTGTGTAAATCGGAAGTGAAGTGTAGATATACGATTTGCCGAGGCTACATCTAAGTTGTGTCATACTGTAAGTACTTATATGATATTAAAATGTTTTTTAATATACATATGTACTAGAATGAGAAGGTAGGTAAATTTTAACCAATTCGAAAATTATCAAGAGACTACGATTATTTATTCAACAAAGAAACTTACCAAATTCGACTTGGGATTTTGTGTAATGTATTTTATATATTAAGTTAGAAATTCTCAAAAGACGACTGTTTTATGGAGTGTGGGTAGATTTAGTAATTATGTCCCTAGGCTCAAAGTTAGGCATAATTTCCTAAGAAACATAAATATTGGCATAAAAAAGATTCGGTTAGTATTCAAGACTTATCACGTTGAAGATGAAATTGTCAATATATTCCATTACTATACCTATAAATCTGAATTTAACAAAACGTACACGTACCACCAAGGACATCAAAGTTACATATATGATTGGATATAAAGAAGTTAACACACTTTCTAACATGTCAGTTAAAAGAAATTAAGTGAAACGAAACAATATTTCTGTCTCTAAAGTTAAAATAATAAATAAAATAAACATCCTGGAACATTCTTCACACATGATTAAGTATCTGATCTCAAATTAAGCAGAGCTTGCTATGGATACCAGATAACTGATATACTACATATTTTAAATCCATACTTATAAAGATAATAACACCCACACTAAGGACAAACAGACATGTTCTTGCACACACAAATGTTTGTCCTGGAAGGGAATCGAACCCACGACCTGCGGCGCACTGTGCCAACTGGACAGTAAGAATAAAAAATAAAAAATATGGCATTATAAATAGTCAGTATTTGGAATCGTTAAATATTTCAGCGTTAACCAATTCTAATGAAATTATAGCCAAAAGTAAGCATTTCGATATACCTACCTAAGCAATATAAATTTTGGTGATGATAGAGGAGTGACATTGAAAACCGTGACGAAGGTAATGGGATTAAACCTACATGGAGCTTAAGCCGTCGGTGAAGGATTAAATCGAGAGGATTTCCTTAAGATTAATATTCATAATAATATGCGAATTTAGGCATCAACATATAAAATTGGCATTTGTATACTGTCTTTTTTGCCACCTCAAAATTTTTAGGGATTATTGTACTCATCATTATGAACACCTTTTAATATGAGACCAACCTTGGAATCACGAAAAACAATTTCAAACTTTTCATATAAAACATCTAAGTATCTATCTATCGTAATATAATTTTATTTAAAAATAAATGGCTTAGTTTTTTTGAAATAACCTATAACTCGTCTTTTTTTACTAAAATTGTATCTCTCCTGTCTGGCTTGTCTTCGTCAGTTTAGTAAGGAACGGAATTCGCGGAAAGTCTCCTCAAGGATTAATAATTTTATTAAACTTTCAATTTATTGATTCTCTATTCTAAATTTAAAAATGTTATATATTTTATATTAAAAAGTTTTCATTGATGTAACAGAAATAATTTGATTAAATTCTGAGAGCTAAGTTGAAATATAATTTCTTTTTTTTTTCAAATTTGAGCAATAAACGTCTACCTCACAATCAAATTTAGAAGTCAGGAGACAATCTGGTAATGTAAGACGGATATAAATTAGAAACGAGTAGTCGCATCTGCCTCAGAATAGAAAGTGGGTAATGTGAAAAAGGTAATGGACTCTTTTATGGGAAATAAGGTTAGCTTGTTACAAGATGTTTGCAGGTAGACAATTGTGAGGAAGAAAATTCGATTCGCGATATGGCACATACAGACACCTGGTACTAACGGATAGTTTCTGAGCTCAATTCTACATTTACAAATAAAAAAAATAGAGAAGAAAATAATTAAAATTTTAATGTAATTTCATCTACACATAATAAAGAAAAGATTTTTTGCATTGTGTTCGCAATCAATTTTTTTTTTGTAGTGAAATAAGACGTAGGTACTTCACCTACGTCTTTATAAATCTAAATATATAAAAGGATAATGTGACTGACTAATTTATCAAAGAACAGCTCAAATCATAGGATGGATCGGGCTAAGGATTTTTAAGCTAAGGAAATTCAACGGGGGTAAAATAAGGGATCGCGGATGAAATAGAGAGCTAGTAAATGATAACCTTTTTGATAGAGATTTCATAAGTGAAGTGAGAGAGTTAATGACATTTCGTACCATGTTCCAATATCCATAATAGAATCTATCACCATAACATTAAAGACAACATTCAATCAATTTCACAATCAAATAAGAAGACGAAGACAAGCAATACCTCGTTTCTAACCAACTTTGAAGCTTCTACTCCACAACATACAGTATAATTTAAAACTAGGCAACAAATTGAAATCTCAACGGTACCGGTACAACTCGTAATTTCAGCAACACAGAACTGGGACAGTATTATCATTCATAATATTAGAAATGTAGGAGTCAGTTTGTTTGTCACTTCTACGATATAGTCATATTACATACTTGTTAACTATGCACAATTGCACATGATCGTTTTTTTTTTTTAAAGTAAACGATTAATTTGTGAACACGGCTAATTGGGTAGTGGACACTATCAAAAATAAATGACCAAACACTAACTAATGCATAAAACATCTAAAAACACATAGAAATACCAGATATGTTGTACATTTAATGCTTTTTATGATTTTTAATTACCAGTGGAACCACTAAGAGTATGATTTGATGATATGAAACTATGACGTCATAGAGTAATATTTCATACAAAATTCCATATAAACTATCGTTTTGACATTTATTAAAAAGTAGCTGATTTGATATGTCAGTCAACTACCCTATTATGCCTGACCTGGCTGATAATACTAATTAACTCAGTTCTTCAAATGTGAAAATTTTCTAAAATGCCAAAACAATATACTTATATTTGGTATTTTTAAGATACAACTATTATATAAGCAGACGGTCCAGATACACTTATTAGACGCTTACCAGAGGGATCACCAATCTGTTGCCGACTGTTACAAAGCTCTCGCTAACTAGTAGGCTCTGGTTAGCAAATTGAAGCCAGGTAGGGTACAAAGTACCCTATCGTTGCGCCGTACATCAACGAAGCCCAAGCTCTTGTGACCTCTGTCTCATCATTAGACGTGAGGTAGTGACCAACAATCACCGTATTAAGGCGATATACTATACGTGAAATGATTCTAAAATGCGTTTTCTCTGTATTCTTTGTTCCAAGAGATTTGGAAAAAATATAATTATTTTAAATTAGAGAATATGGGCCGGGGAATAGTTTTTTTTAAATTGGAATTTTTCATTAGTAACGTCAGAAAAAAAATCGTAAATATGCCCCTTTTTAAAACTAAGAATGCATTCTTCTCTTATTTGGGCCATCCAAATATTTTAAAAAATATTAACATACATTCTGAAATCCATTAGAAAGGGCTTAGTTTCTTTTTAGATAACATAAAACCATATTTTTTACTAAAATTACGCCTCTTCTGTCTTGCTTGTCTCCATCAGTTTAGTAAGAGACGGAGACATACACACAGAGCCTCCTCTTAAAATCTTAAATCAAGGGTAAAACCACGGGGCAAAGTTAATAGAAGCATATTCAGGCAGTCATTTATCTCAGCTATTAGCTAACTAGTTTCTGAGTTGCAGCGCTAGTGCGAAGTTAGTCCACCAGTTGCCAATAATGTTAATTGAGTTTTGGTATTACCATGCAAAAATATTGGGTGGGAAAAGTTCGTTGGGAATTTGAATTCAGATTTATAGCAGGTAATTCATTTTTGTTTTAGCGCATGTATTTTACGAGTGTGGTTTATTTTGATTTCAGTACAGTTTTTATCGTTATTGATTGTTGCTTGGTTGAAAGAAATGTGTTTACTGAATGGGTCTTTTGGGTTCTTTTTTTTGTTTCTTTTGTTTTGTGTTTCCAATTCATAGTGTATTTTGCAGTGTCAAGTTAAGCAATGTATTCTTCTTGTATTTAGAATAATTGTTATCGTTATATTTTTGCGTTCTAGTAATGTTATTGATTTTCATGATGTGTTTTTTTTTTTATTTTAGAACTACTTCCCCGTGAGCTTTTTGTTTTTAGCTATTTGAACATGCGCATCCAATTACGTTTTAGTCTTTTAGGGTTGTAGCAATGTAAATAAAAAATAATTTGCAGTAAAAAAAAGTAAAATCAAGGTGAAGAGTAAAATAAAATATATTTTCTAGGTAAAATTCGTGTTTTCATGAAAATGGTAATTAAATTGCTTGTTTGACAAATGATGTTACGTTTGTCATAGACTTGATGAGTCCCTTGTTTTGAAGGTAGTTTCAAAAGAAAATCTTATATGAATATAATAATTTTTAATTACGTTGTAAATGTTATTTATATAAAATACTTACATGCCGTATGCTTATTATGTTACCTTATTAGTATATGAAAAACTAGCTTCCGCCCCGCGGTTTCACCCGCGTTCCCGAGGATCTTTTGTTTCCGGGGAATAAAAAATAGCCTATGTATTAATCCAGGTTGTCAACGACCTCCATACCAAATTTCATTTTAATTCGTCCAGCCTTTTGAGCGTGAAGTAACAAACATACTCACTGACAATCGTTGGCATTTATAATAAGTATTAGTAGGATGGGATATTCATGTTAATTTTTATATAATTATTTAGATAGACAAGATTATCGTCATCTCAAAAATAAATCGGTAATAAGAGGTAATAGACACATCCAAAAAATATTAAAAAATGGAATAATTAAACATTTCTTCTTTCTTTCACCGTCTATGGCTTTGATTTAGTCATATCACTCTGTCAACTGCCTGGTATTAAACATGCCGCATGCATTTTACGAGCGTATTTTTACAATAAGCACCCGCTGCTTTTTAGAAGCTCTAAGAAATTTCTAAGAATGAGAGAAATGTTTATTGCTTCTTATACGTGTCCAAAACGCTTGCTATAACTATACCCTAAAGTGATAATGTTAAAAAACACACTTCTGACACCGCTGATTTGTCGCAGCGAGACTTTTTCGCTTGAAGATGGACATCATCCAATAAATTGTTGTATACGTTATCTAGATCTATTATCTAGATGACGAATATGAGACAATTCATGTTGACGTTAAGGCACTTATGTTTGTTCACCATTGCTGCATTGCGGTGTTTTTAGGGTTCCGAAACTCACTCGTGCGTCTGTCCGTCTGTTTTTTAATGATATCTGTGTTTCATGATTTTTGTTATTAGTAACTTTTATTAAATAATAAGTTAGCAAGCTTAGCTAAGTTTATTTTTTGAAAATCCAAGTATATTTATTATAGAGTTTTAGTTTTTATCAAAATCGGCCTCAAGACTCTTTTCAGCATGTTTCGCTATTCCCTATATTTAGGATTTGGTCTAACACCACTTGAAAAAATCATCTTATATAGGTATTATTAGCTGCTTTTTTTTAATTTTTTTTTTTTACAAAAGTTACAAAATTTATTTATATTGAAACAGTGCATATTAAAAACCTATTTTACAAGTTTTCTCTTTCAATTCAATCGTTTCACGATAGAATTACAAAAATATCCTTAAAATATAAATGAGTATTTTGCGTTAAACCAATAAAAAACT
The DNA here is from genome assembly GCA_963555595.1 of Tethea ocularis. Taxonomy (NCBI): domain Eukaryota; kingdom Metazoa; phylum Arthropoda; class Insecta; order Lepidoptera; family Drepanidae; genus Tethea; species Tethea ocularis. The sequence goes on along the minus strand of OY741972.1, from coordinate 1,589,543 downwards.
GCAAATCTTTTAAAGCCTTTAAAAATTTCATTCGAATTGGACAAAAATAAGAACAGTTTCGATGAAATAACACCTGAATTCGACGAAACAAAATCGACTACTTTCGATAGGTATTACAACGAAAAAAACCTCTAGTAAAAGGCTTTTGTTCCACCGTTATTTTGAAATGAAACACTGTCAGTTTGTTGTTTGATCGCGCAGCTCGAAATTGGGAAGCGTATTTGCATATAGAGCTTAGTGTGAATAATGTATGTACAATAGAGTATAGTTTGAATTTACGCGTGTGAAGTCAGACACCGCAAATGTACCTGAAAAGAAAAAAAAAGGAATTATTTGTTTGAAATATAAAGTAATGTTAGTTTAGACTCTAGCACCCTATTATTAGTTTTGAATGTCGTGGAAAGCAATGGAAACCTTTTGGCAATGTAGTGAGAGTTCAAATTTTTGTATGAGCTTGGGTTATGAAAAATATCGGCAAACAAGTAGCGTCATGAAAGGGTTTTGAGAGCAATATCTATGTTTTAGGTGTTTACTTCACCCTACCAGCTACTCAACACGGTTGGACTGAGTTCAAAATAAAAAAAAAACAATATTATGCTGCATATTAGTGAAGCTAAATCCAAAAACTCTTATAGCTTAATCATTATGAAATTCATCATAAGTGTTCAGACTAATCTGACAAGACTAAAATATCTTTCATCCCTTTCTAATATAATTTGTTAGAAAGAGATATATTGAGATTATTTTTTTCTAGTTTGTAATCAACAGAATCGGCTAGTACCTACATGTTAAAAATAGTTTTAAGCATAATGGTTAAAATAAATTCCTCGTTATTTCACAGACTGTCAGTTCTTTTATCTCAATTATTTTTTTAGGTAATGAATGAAAATATTGAAATGTATGTAATGTTAACCATTCCATTGAATCCACCTTAATTATGATGAACATAATAATAATAACTTTTGGCATGAAAATCGAAGAATTAAATAAAAATAATTTTGCATTGTTACAAACATAAAATTGCAAACATTATTGTAAAAAACATTTTCCGCCAAAATCAACGTGTTTTGCGGAATGAAAATGAATGCAACGAATGACGTTGTTTACAATCGTGTTTAATCGTATGTAACGCTAGTGTAAATCCTGTTACAGGTCGTTACATAAATATTTTTTACACAATTGAAGGTAATACGGATTTGCAAGGTAAATAATGGCAACATCTGTATAGTCAGTTGAACTGAAAAGGTAAATAACAGGTAAAAGAAAGCATGTAGAAAGGTACATGACCAGTAAAGATGCTCCCACACAGCAGTTAAAATAACGTTAGAGAATATTACATTTGTTCTAACTTTATTAAACAAATTGTAACATAAGTTAAAAATTGTTAGTGTTTTACAACTTCATTTAACAAAATTAAAAATGTAAAAGAACAGTTGTATTTTATATAACAAAATCGCTTACGTTGTATTTAATTTGCAATTTAGACTATTTAATTTTACTCAGTGCGGTTTTCATGATGGATTTTTGTTGTTCTCCGAAAAACGTACAGACATACCAAATGAAGATATCTACAATATAACAAAGCTAATAACTATAACTAATTTCTAAGTACACTCAGCATATTCGAAGGTAATTAACTTAGTTGTGTACAGTCAAACAATCAAGTTTCCTGCACTTCTGTAAGCGTCTGTATCTACAGGTACATAGTTCTGCAGGGTTTGTCTAAATCGATTATGTACATAATATTATCACTGTAATAATTATTATTAAGTTAATAATTTACTTTTATCTTAATCTAAAGCTTAAAGTTAAATAAAGAATTATATTGTTAAATCTAAAATTATGTTGGTTATTTCTAAATTCATCAAATAATTTATTGAAAAGTCTATTTGGATTATGCAAGCAATAGGGTAAGTACCTATATATGCATGTTTTTTTTTTATTGCATTTTTTAACAAAAAATGTCGTAAACGAAATTAAAAATGGCCAAGAAATACCATAGATCATCATGTCAGCCAAGACGTCCACTGCTAATAATAATAATAATAGATAATCATTTTAAACTACTAATTAGACAGCGATTAGACAGAGAGATCCGACATGGTATGTCACGTCATATACCTAACACTAAAGGTAGGCTTCCGAGGCTCGCAGCCGACGGCTGACGCGCGCTCACGCTCGGAAGCCTACCTTAAGGCCGTAATAAACTCCATGCTAAATTCTGTTTTGCTAGAAAGAGATAGAGTTAAATCTTTGATGGCTTATACCTTGGTTGTTTTTATAGTTATTCGAGCTTTTATTAAAGAAAAATAAACATGCCTATTCCCTATTAGAAAAAATATATATTAAAAAGCTTTTAAGTTAAACGGTTTCATTTTACATCAGATACTGTTTCAAAAACTAGAAAATAAGTGGGACACAAAATCTGGGCCTTGAGATTCTGCTGTTAGGTAAGAATATACATCAAATTGTATAAAGTGACTGAGATGGAAATAATATGATTGGCGAGAATTCGAGTGAATTCAGCTAAAAGATACACAGCACAATAAATGGCTAACTGGTGTAAGTACACCTGTGTTTCAGTCTAAAGCCTTGTTCAGATTATTCTATAAGGTTTCCCAAATTGTAAATTCATTTTGTTCTCAACTGCTACAAATTTTAAACATAAGGAAATTTTGATTGTGTTACTCTTTGTATCTTTGTTCCCTTTTTTAAATAAGACTGTATAATTCTCGAAGAATCAAACCATATCGCGATGTAGAAATTATACAAGCCATAAAGATAGAACATACTACAAAAAATAAATATTTCTACGAACATAATTATTAGCAATTTAGACAAGTTTATTTCCATTCATTAATATTTTATGATTCGTTTAATTGTTATAATTTTAACCTCACCTCTAAAATTAGCACTAAGATTATAATTAAAAAATCTAATATATTGTTACATATTAAAGTAAAAACGATACCTATCTACTAAAGCTGAAAGCAGCACGATCTAAACGGTATTTCACACGGAAACACTAAAGAAGCTTCACTAACTATTACATACACAAGCCCACCTGAGTTATAATAATTCTGCTCATTCCAAAGCGACATCTAGTTTAAATTGGAGTAAAATTAGACGACAACAGGCACGTATTCAAATGGCGTTAGTAACTACAGTTGAGTTGAGAGCTCGCTAAGTATTTGCACTGTTCTTAGGATTTTAATGTCTTCATTAAGGTGTGCTTTGGATCGTTTTAGTAATTATCATAATTAGAATATAATACAAGTATCTTTGTACAAGTTCTTTGCACGGTGGTAGGCTTTATAATACCCACTTGGATGGGTACCACCCTCAAGTTCAAAATCTGTCGCCAAGCCTCTGTGTTTACCACTGTGGTGGCTTAATGCTACCTCTTTTCTAGTTTCAAAACTTGTACAGTCTTAAGTTAAGGAAGAATTTAATCCTATTATTTTGAAGGAGATTTCAAATGTAGCTTGTCAGACATAGGCAGACAGATATTGATTTTCCGTGACATGGTCTGGAACTGTATTTAATTGTATTATAGCTTCTAATAAGATATACCTACTGTTTGTATACTGTACGTTCCAATATAATGTTCGCTCTAAGAATCCTTTATCATTTTATGTCAAGACGTTTGATAATACATGGTAAAAAGCCAATCAACCAACCCGGTCCAAAGGCCCGACGTGATCACTGTCCACGGTGAGATTCTGGCCAAACACAGGCCTATAAATAGAAAAAAAGTAGGTTTTAAAATTATTGTTGTAGTAAAAACAACGTATTTAATTTTCTTTGTTTAACGTATTAATGTTGTTCTGTCAATTGAATTGGAAAAGAGGAAAATTAAAAAATTTGAAAGAGTGGCTTAATTGACGAGGCGTTTTATTCAGAAAAGGAAATACCAAATCAGGCCTGCCCCAAATTTTGTATTAAAACACCTGGATCAAGAATTTAAAAAAACGTTTTCATACATAAAAATTGATTTGCTTAGTTATAATAACGCACAAAAGGGTTCCTAATTAGTTTAATTAGCAGGCGCCTTGTTTTTTTTTAAATGATTGTATTTTTTATCATCATCTCCGTTCCCAATAATTAGGGATTATCGAAGAAACAAATAATCGGACAAATTAATTTGACAGGACTAACTTTCCTTTGATATGTTTTATAATAGAAAAAATCATGCTATATTTAAAGTTTTTCAAGTATCCTTCGTTAATTACAAAAATCTTACTGGTGTGAATTTGTGTCGCTGCTTAGCATGAAGAGGTCGTTGTCTTAAACTTAAGACATGCAATTCGTCAAGAAAGGGTTAAAGTAAGCTTTAAAAGTAGTAGCTCTTTAGAATCTAGGCCGGGAAGTTTGGAAAGAATAATAACCACTTTGCTTAATTAACTATTTTTTTGTAAGCTCTGACTCGTCTATTATGGTTGCTGAATGTATGGAAATGAGCTATTTCTTATTTTTGACTCACTTTCCGAATAACGTTTATCATAGCTCAGATAAACAATTTCTGCGCACACTTTCCTGAATATATTTTATAAAAGCAATTAATAACGAAAACTATTAAAGTTAAAGTCTGAAAAATCCTTTAATAAATATAATAATTATTAGTATTTAAATACAGTGCTTTAAAATAGAAATCTCTTTATTCATTAGTTAATTGCCCAGCAGCTGCTTTCTGTGTTTTCTTCGTGAGCTTAATTTAAAAGTACAAATTAACACTTCAGGTTCAGAGAGTAAATAAAACGGTTACTTTTTAAGACCGTTGTTTATGCATCTACCGGTGTTTTAGTTGCTGCATTTAAGTCACTTCGCGTTAAAACTGCGTTTTTATTATTTTTATTCATATCATCACTCATTGTGATAATATTGTGTTGAGCTACCAGACTATCTTCATCAGAATTAACCGTTAATATACATTTTTAATGCAGTAAGTTTACGGTAGGTAGGTATGTACATTTTCTAAAGTGTGCTACCAAAAAAACTTTCCATATTTCTTTTCCTGGCTAGCTACCTTCTTCGTCTTCAAGTTTTCAACCGGTATGTTTCGACAGCTGCACCATCGGCCACATCACTGACCACGGTAAAATTGTGATCAAACATAAGCCTATCTACAGAAATAAAAGTGGCTCCTACGAACCAATCGATCAAAAACAAAATCAGAACTATTATTTACAATGAGATAAAATTTCAAGTCCCCGCCAACCCACGACACATGAAACTTTACTCGCATCATCAATCAAAACCCTATCAATCACGAAAGCTTGGAGTACAATTCCCTGAAGGTACCCTTACACAATAACAATTCGTCATGAGCCCTATTAAGTATCCACGCCCGTCCGAATAGCTAATCGGCTAAAATCGGCTAAAGTCGGTGACGTCCTCGCTTGTCCTTGTGATTGATCGGTACAAGTAATTTGACAATAGATTAGAATGTTTCAAAGTCTATGCGGAAGCGTTGACAATTGAAAACTTTGCTGAATCAATCGAGCGGACCGTCAGAAGCTTTGGATGTTGTAATCGTTGTAATGGGTTCTTATTGTTCCTCTGTTAATCAATATAGCCTAGTCTAGTTATGCTTTTCATATCATGATAATTGGGTAGTTGACTCTGTCAAAAATAAATGACCAAACTCTAACCAATGCATAAAACATCTCAAATCACGTGGAAACATCTAATATGTTGTACATTTAATGCATTTTATGATTTTTAATTACCAGTGGAACCACTAAGAGTAGATGATTTGATGCTGTGAAACTATGACGTCATAGTGTAATATTTCATACAAAATTCCATATAAACTATCGTTTTGACATTTATTAAAAAGTAGCTGATATGATATGTCAGTCAACTACCCTAGTGAAGGACGTAGGATTGCTTGAATTAGGATACATTGCTACCAAATTATGTTCACCGATGGGTCTATTATGGTGCATACTTTCTATTTGGAACCAATGAAATATTTTGCTTTTGTAATGTTCTGGTCACTTCTGGTAATTAAAAAAGCAATCAAGACGAAAATATAAGTATGATAAAAATGTATTTATAAAAAAATAATGTCGTTGAAAATTTAAATTTACAGGAATTGTGTAGGTTTATTAATTTAATAGTAAAAAAAAAACTTTTCGAAGATCAATTAACTTTTAATCACATATATCAAAAATAATGGACAAACTAGAGTGAAGGCAACAGCTACAAAATGAAACATTAATCAAAGTATCTTAGCTTCAACTTGGACCAATCACTAAAACCCCTTTCCCATTACAAGCTGAAGTAAACAAGTTGTTAGAGAAATTGAAAGTAAGTTAAAAGGCGATAATAAAATTTTATTCATAGCCATCGACCCGTCCCCCTCTTGATTTATTAACGTTGACATTTCCCTTGTTTATGGTTCGTTGGCATAAACAACAGTTATAAAACAATAAAGATTGGCCGCATCGATGGATTGATGAGTGTTCGGTTTTTGTGGGCACTTTGTTGACTTTCCCACGATTTATTGTATTTACGATTTATAAATGCAAATTGTGAATAAACATGCTTTTTCTTGTTATTGGATCAGGTAAAGTAGGTTAGGTATGTATAATACGGAAGTTAACTTTTTTTTCGTAGCATGTGCAATTTTGTGAAATGAAATAAAAACCTATGCAAGTTACCATTTACCGTTAATTAAGTACAGTTATCAAATAGACTAAAGACTGAATTAAACAGATTAAGTTTTTTTTCAGGTATATAATTAATCTATTTAGCACTATTACAAAATGAAGATGAAAAGACTGACACGTATTTTTAATATTAAAGAACACTCTTGGTCGAGTACCTATACTTACGTTTACCTCAACTTAAATAGCAAAACCTTATACTTACTTCCAAATTAGATTTATTTCAATTCCAACTAAGAAGAAAATAAGAAACTTTGAGATCTATCAACGTTTCTTATTTTTGCCTCTAAAGTATTTTCATTTCCATATAAAATAACCAATTGGAATAGGACCAGCAAAATGAATAACAAATAAGGTTAGAAAAATATAACAGAACCAAAATATCAATGAACAAAACGAAACTTAGCAAATAAACCAAAGGCCAAAGTGATATCGTTTCCGAAAATTGAAAATGTAGATTCGTACCATGACTGTTTTACTTTCAGAATATTATATTAAGAAAGTTCCACTGCGGAGCTCCAGTTCGTTTCATTATATTTGCATAAAAGGAAAGTTAACGGTCAAATGATTGGACTTGACTCATAGTTCAGACAATTTTATCCGTTTGATGTGCTTTTAAATTTGTTGTGTACATGATAACGTCATCGAGGTAGGTGACAGTTTGATAATAGCCTGAGGGTAAGGTATAATTTACATATAATTGATGTGAGAATAATTAATTCTTGCTTGGATCGAGGATAATAAATAAACGGTTTTATAATTATTATACAATCATTCATCATCATCATAATGTAGACAATGATGATGATACAATCTTCACTGTTCCGTGATTCTAAGTACTTACCCTCCTTCCTACTAATATCATTAATTTCAAAGTTTGTGTTGTGATGATGTTTGTTACTCTTTCACGCAAAAACTACGAAATGGATTTGCATGAAACTTGCCACGTAGATAGGTCATACCCAAAAATAACATATAAGCTACTTTTTTTCCTGGGAAAACATAACTAGAACGCGAGGGACACCGCGGGGCGGAAGCTAGTAATTCTGATAGGTACCTTCATAATTTTTTTTATCTACTCTCATATCGTAAAGTTCTAATTATGAAATCAAATACAGTACTTTAATGACCCACTTTATGCACACCCGTCTATAATGAAATTAAAAATAGTAGTTTATGATACTGTTGCATAATAGGGGTTATTAAATACGAGTGTGAGTTTAAGTACCGAGCCGTAGGCGAGGTTCTTAATAGTATCACACGAGTTTTTAATACCTAATTATGTGCAGTATCATACAGTACTTTATCTAAACTCATATAAGTAATGTAATTTAAAGGTAAAAAATCGATAATAATTTGTCATAGGTTTTCATGACTTACGATTATTCGTCATTTCCACTGCCGCCTCCACATTTTCAGATCCAAGTTTATTTCACCTTAGTATCACTGCTACTTTTCTATCATTTTTGGTCAAAATAAAATATGTATGCAAAAAAATCAATAAAATAAACAAACATTAATCATCATGGCGCCCAAATCCGTGTGGGGAAAAAATCCTAAGTTGAGATCTCTACCGCATACGTGACCACAGACAAAGTAAATTTGCATCTAAAATTATAATTGTTTAGTTCTGATGTCTGGCCATTTATAATGTTTTTTCTTTATTATTTCGTTTGACAAGTTGACTGACAGCAATTGAAGTATTAAAACCCAAAAAACATTGTAAGTGGCCAGACATGTCCAAATACTTGTACTTTAATGAAAAAAAGTTATTTTATAGCATTATCTTGGGAAGAAAACTGTGCTATAATATAATTTTTTAATTTCATTATACACGGGTGTGCCTAAAGTGGGTCATTAAAGTACTGTTTTTGATTTCATAATAAGAACATTACGATATGAGAGTAGATAAATTATATTATAGTACAGTTTTCTTCCCAAGATAATGATATAAAATAACTTTTTTTCATTAAAGTATAAGTATTTGGACATGTCTGGCCACTTATAATGTTTTTTGGGTTTTAATACTTCAATTACTGTCAGTCAACTTGTCAAACAAAATAATAAAGAAAGAAACATTATAAGTGGCCAGACATCAGGACTAAACAATTATAATTTTAGATGCAAATTTACTTTGTTTGTGGTCGCGTATGCGGTAGAGATCTCAACTTATGAGTTTTTCCCCACACGGATTTGGGCGCCATGATGATTAATGTTTGTTTATTTTATTGATTTTTTTGCATACATATTTTATTTTGGCCAAAAGTGATAGAAAAATAGCAGCGATACTAAGGTCAAATAAACTTGGATCTGAAATTGTGGAGGCGGCAATGGAAATGACGAATAATCGATACCCGTGAGTCATGAAAACGTATGACAAAATATTATCGATTTTTTACCTTTAAATTACATTATTAGATGAGTTTAGATAAAGTACTGTATGATAATGCACATAATTAGGTATTAAAAACTCGTGTGATACTATTAAGAACCTCTTTAAACTCTCGCGAACACAATTCATGTTTATAGTAATGTAACGGGTCTATTCGCGCATAGAATATTATCAAAATATAATTTTGACTAACCTCGACGTTTCGATAAAGTCCACTCGTGACCACGATCAATGCAACTTGATCGAAACGTCGAGGTTAGTCAAAATTATATTTTGATAATATTCTATGCGCGAATAGACCCGTTACATTACTATAAACATGTATTAAGAAACTCACACTCGTGTTTAATAACCCTATTATGCAACAGTATCATAAACTACTATTATTCAACACCCTTAGGTACTTATTATACACACTTTAAATATAAGTGTATACGTTATGTCACATTGGTTGGACGAAATTTAAAGAAGTAGCCGATAAATAGGTAACGTTACTATTTAGGTTAAATAACTTTTATGAACAAAGCCTATATTAATAAAATTTTCACGAAGTTAATAACCCCTTTTGCTAACTCCCAAGGTTATTTTCAGAAAGTTTATTCCTATACCTTCTTTAAAGATTCGTCAATTAAACTTGTTTAAACAACATTTAAACTGTGATTCCCAAGTCTCATCTGATAATAAGAGAGACGGCAAATCGTCAAGACAATCTTCAAGTTCTTAATGGCTAGTCAAAATTACAGTTAAGTAGACTTTAAGTACATTAAAACTCGACAATTTGCTAAGTGAAGATCGTTACAGCAAATAAGTTTGTTTTCACGAATTCCTTCAAGTGTTAGGAATATAGTAGGTTAAAAAAAGTTTCATTCGATTTCAATTTTAGATAACGCTACAAGAGCAAAAATGTTAGGGCTTCTGCAACCTTTAACATTTGATTAAAACATTTCAGTCACGAATTTTACTTTTGCGTCGTCCTTATCAATTCATGATTTATTTTTAGAAGCAGCATCTAAAAATCTTATAAGTATAAGTACACCGAAATGTATCTGTCAAATGCTATCATCTTATGGTAATAGGATATTGCAATAAGTATCTACTTATTTAATTTGCTTAAAACAAGCAAAGCTTTCTACTATTAATTTATTTTACTGCAACAATTGCTCCTCTATTTATTTGATCAGGAATTGAAAATAGAACGTGTTATTTGCTTTAATTCTCGGAAGAGAAAAAATATATGACGTTATTTGTATAATTATTTTCTTTGTATAATTTAAGGTTCAGTCAAACAATCCATGTGGTATTTAGTCAATGGTATGGTCCGCCTATGCAAATTTGTAACACTAAGAGGATTGCAGAGTTATATGTTATATAAATGATGGCCAAAGGATACTTTTATTAAAGACAAAAACACTTGATAGCAATCTACATATTGCATGCTAATAGGACATTACATCAAAGTTTGTTCATCACTCCTCATAATTAAATGAAATTCTCTAATAAAAACATCTCTAAAGAGACAAACCTAATTAAGGCAAAGAAAACAGATGAGTAACAGAATAGCCAAATGAATTCATCCGGGGCACCGTTACAATAACTCTCTCCAACTAATAACGTTATGAATAGCTCAAACGTTGGCCGGTCCATCCATCATGGGGCACTGGCAGTGACGGCGGAAATTCCACCGGGTGAATCGGAATCACTGCATCATTTTCCATTAAGGACTACCCGTTTAATTTTTATTCTACGAGAATGTGTGCTAGAGATTTTGGAGGAAGAGTATTTTTAGTTGAAAATAGGTTGTACCAATGAAAAAGGCTGTTTATGGCAATCAAACTTATTTTACTATTTTTAATTCAAGATCTATCCATAAAGGCTTGGTGGGTTTTAAATGGGCCTGCACAAATTTACCTACCAATATGTATGTGCAACCTTGTCTCTGGACAAATATAGTTCAAAATGTTTTGCGACGGCAGGGCAACTTGTGGCGGCTCAAGCCATCCGTCACAAGAATATCTGAAAAATTCAATAAGAAGAACAAAAAAAAAACGTGCTTTAAAAAAGGTGTAATACATGGACTCCACATAAATGCGTATTCAGTAAGGCCCATAATTTTTGATTTAAAACTCTAGGCGCGTACAGGAGAAGATATAATGTTACTTGATAAAATATAAGATCAAAAACTTAAAACAAAACCAAAATACAAAAGCAAAGGAAAGCCACTAAACAACACAATAACAAAATTTAGAACAATGAAGGTGATTGCTGTTTAATATCCAGTACCTTTACAAATTAAGGTATGAAAGGTCGGTAACGATTCCTCAGCAAAATTCATTAATGGCCTATAAACAAAATCCTTTGGCTTTCAACGTTCCCTTTTAAATGATCCTTATTAAAATGAGAGGTGGTAAACGGTATTGGTAAACTTTGATACTTGTAAACGTAAATATGTATTAAAATTCGTGGAAGGTACGGAATTGTGCGCTGATAATTTTTGAGTTTGATAATGGAAGCCATTAATGTCTTACAGAGTATTTTTGAATTACGTAACAATGCTATAGGTATAATAGATATATAAAATGTTAACAATGATGTATTTAGAACTTAAGAACAAAAACAAACTACTGATACATTTAACAAAATAATGACATTACGTATTTAGGTGATGAAACATATTTGATGACTACTAATTTATACTACTTATTGGACCCTATTCTGTTGATAACAAACGAAACAAATTAATCTCACTATATCTCTAATAAAAAATATAAGAGAGGGATACCTTTCATCCCTGTCTTATATTTGCAATGAAAGATATTTTAGTCCTGTCAGATTAGTCCGATTACTTATTTGAACGTGAATTTAAGCGCGATCTTATATTGGTTACGACTATTAACCCGTATACGACGGCATGGACTAATATAAACAACAGAATCGGCACCATTGTTAATAATATTAATGTTGGTACAAAACTAAAATTCAAATATACGATCTTACTTATTAGACACTGAAAGATATATACCAACTAACATTTAGGCTTTAATGCTTGTAAATCTAGTGGTGCAAAACAAAATGTACGATCGTTTCAATTCAAATTACCGATGTTACATAAAGTACTATTGGTTTCGACAAATATCCTTTATGGGGCTGCATTGTATTACAAATCAAATATTAGTCACCATCATGCATGTACGAGGAAATGTAAAGTTTTGGTATTACAATTGGGTAGTTGACAGTGTCAAAAATAAATTACCAACCACTAAACAATGCATAAAACATCTAAATACACGTGGAAATATCAAATATGTTGTACATTTAATGCATTTTTTAATTTTTAATTACCAGTAGAACTACAAAGAGTATATCATTTGATGCTGTGAAACTATGATGTCATATTGTAATATTTCATACAAAATTCCATATAAACTATCGTTTTGACATTTATTAAAAAGTAGCTGATTTGATAAGTTTGTCAACTACCCTATTTGAATTACTTATTCGTAATTAGAAGCCGATTATGTTTTGCTTCGATCAACAATATCATAGATGTCGGGACACGTACAAAATCCAAGCTAAATGCTGTCCGCGTGAATATATACTTTTACAGCTGCATTTGTTTACTAACAAACGGAAATACATGTTTTAAAACAGTTTTAAGTTCAACCAAATTATAACCATAGCACCAAGTAATAAAGTCACAAATCTTCGAAATATTATCTAATACTTACGATCATTCGAACTAAACAAAATAAGAGCTCACTTTTCTAGTGAGCTTGTTATTTACTGAGACGAATTTTTTGGGCCGAAATCTATGATATTGTTGACCGAAGATGTTTTCGTAGGTTTGAAGTTTTACAATGGAAATCAATGCTACAAAGGTAATTGTTGCAGACTCTTTGATCCGAATTTTTTCTGTGTTAAAATTGAGTTCGTTTGGTTCAGTAATCGATTTTAAGAGAATTTTATCATTTACATAAAACAGGTAATTAAAACTAGACACATATTTTACTTTCATATACATTCAACATAGCGATAGTAATAACTTAAGCAGATATAAAATCCTAGTTTGTATTAATTTTTTTCCCACTGAATACCACACTGGCTGAACAGACAGATACCCTAGAATAAAATATAGATTATTTTTACCTTAGGAACGCGAATAAAACCGCGGGGGAGTAGCTTAATAGAAACTAGTTCTGATAATAATACATGTCTATTCACAGAACAGAAGTTTACAAACTCAAATTAACAACGATAAAATTCGTTACAGTTCGTTAGTCAAGTTAGCTTAGAAATTTCATTTAGCAAATTCAATTCAAAAAGTTATTGGTCTCATAAATATAACAACTATTAGGTATAACATAAATGAAATATTAAATTAAAATTAAACTACAACTATCTATCCTATATACAGAGTAACTATAAATAATATACCGCATTTAAATCGCCGCCTGCAGGCAGGGTCCCCAAAAAGCTGGCAACGTTACCTCGTTGAATTGCGAGGCTGATGCGCTGCCCGAGGTAAGTGCCAGCTCTTTGGCCACCTGTGGTATCAATAAGGCGTCGTGACAGCTCCCTAACCAAACTGCGAGCATCTTGACCCCAACTACCCATAGTTTCGACCCCAAACGGAAGAAATATATTATAACTATCTCCAAGACAGGTTATTTTATTTAGTTGTAAATTATAATTTCTACTCTGTAACTGGTCTGAAGACAATTCTTCGTAGGTATTTATAATTTTGATAAAACTAAGGTTTTTAAGACCAGACAAGACCAGCCATCGTGGAGATCCCTTTTGTCCAGCTGTGGACGTCTTTTAGCTCACATGATGAAGGTTTTTAAAGAACCGTGGAGTAGAAACCCTGTTTATTTTCTGGTGAGCTGGAGGTAGTATAATATAAAAAATCAAATATATTTAATATTTTTATACCTGTCAGATTTTACATAAAAAAAAATGTATCAAAAACAGGGTAGTTTCGTAAGGTATAAAAACATACCATAAGAAAATAATACTGACTAAGTTCTTTTGGGTAGGTCTCGGTCAGTAGGGTCTCGAAACTTGATTTTGTAAGTTCCATAAATAACGTAAGTTAGTAATAACAATTCAATGCGGGATATTGAAGTTCGATACAAATATAGATAAGATAAGAACGAGTTATGGAACAAAATAGGTAATTCGTATTCTATTTATCGTACATTCCACAAGACCAGTTTTCTTGGAGTCCTTTTTGTACTTCTGGGTTTACGTGAAAGAAGCATAATATATTTGAAAACTAACATTATTTAAAATTCACGAGTACCTATCTTAATTCTAAGATTATTACAAAGCTTAATCTTGAAATATACGAGTTATTAACAACCTTAATAACTTTTTATTTTGCATCACTTCAAAAAAATATCATACAGTTGATATTAAGCAAGTAAAATCATATTTATTTTTAAACCAGCTTAAATCAAAATCAAATAAACCAAATCATTCAAAAAATCTGTGTTAGTTATCGTAGTAATAAAAATAAGTAATATAATAATATCAATGATCATGACATTACACTGCTATTCTATAATTTGTTATCAACATAATTAATGCATTCACATCAATTCAGATGGAATACATATTCAAAAATCTCTTTACCGTGTATGTTCCGGCAGCTTTTTCACTTGATATCGACCATTTTTTTTTTTTTTTTTTTTTTTTTTTTTTTGAAAGGACATGAAGGTGTTAGCCAGAGGTGGCTATAACACCCGTACGCGGACAACTCGGTGAGCGCTGAGGGCTCTCAACCGGACATATCGACCATAAAACTAATCTTTACCTTATACAATGGCGAGAGAACAATGATAGCTCGTTTTAAAAACGAACAGCGCCATCTAGTTTGTTAAGAAAGAACATGCGACTCGACATAATATTGATTTCAATTTAATAGGTACGAGCGTGGTAAGGCCTAAAATTTTATGAATTTCATAAAATTAATTAAGTAGTCTATACATCTGTACTACCAAGGGTACTACCTACACAGTCTACCAAAGTAACTATGTCTAATTATTCTAACGAAGAGTATAAAATCTATTTAAATAAAAATCTGCTGTCAAATACATGATGGACTTGAGAACGGTTCAACCGATTAAAATTATTTCTTTTTTTTTTTTTTTTTTTTTTTTTTTTTTTTGTTGTAGTCGTAATCATCAAGCCACGACTTTTTTGACAAATTTACCAGGAAAATTGAAAATATGGATGGTATTTTTTAATGGCAATATCAATAAAAATTACTGTTAATCCCAATTATACTTATGTTACTTTTTATAAGGTTCTGTTGAAAGATTTATAAACCAGCTTCAAAATAGAGGAAAATTTCAATTCGTGTGTACACAGCACTTGGGTAGAAATTAATAAGTTAAAATAATATTATGCTTTTAACCGAATATGATGAGAAAGAATTCAATAAATTTTAAGGAAAAATTATGTTATTTGGACAGAGACAGTATTGAGTGAAAATGTTATTGCATAGCAAGACTATAAATGTAACCACATATGTATGAATTACTTGCCTTTTTCTCAGAACATGATTGTAGGATAGATAGAAAACAGCTCAGACAATGTAGCGGGAAGCTTCCGGAACTTTCAAATATATCCCGGGGCGTACCACTTGCAAGCTGTATGTGGCATACTTCGCTTTTTGTTTATATCGAGTGTTGTAGACAACCGCACAAAAATATAAAAGGGGGTTTGCTTATTTCTATGGTGTTAAGTGTTAGTAATCATTGCTAAATAACTATTCTTTAAATTCGTTTTGTTGCTAAAATAAAAGTTAAGATACTTATATTTCTGGTAAAGTTCAACCTTTATTTTTATCACAGTTGGGTGTTAGCTAATCTTGTAAACACGAAAATATACTTTATAAACTTTGAAAATGAAGGGAATAAGCAAATAAATTAGCTCCTTAAAAATCAAAGTTACCGACGTGAAAGTTTAAAAAGTTGACGCTTTAAAAGTCGTACATCAGCCGAGGCTTGTATCTCGTTTGGGGCCCCCATTTTAGCTGACATGCTCGTTATAGCTGCCGGGCTTGTTACATGTCAAACATAATTCAAGTATAACGCAATCTTAGCTTTAAAGTTTGAAGGTAATATTATATGTGAAAATATTAACGTACAGTAAAGTAGAGTTTGTGTAGAGCGATTAGAATTCAGCATAACATAATAAAGACGTTGGATGTGGATAGCGCAAGACCGGCCATTGTGGAGATTCTTAGGGGAAGCCTTCCTCCAAAAGTGGAGGTCTTTCGGCCTGCCCACGCTGCGTCTTCCGGTTCGTGGTAAAAATAATCTCTAACGTAAATATAGTACACTAGAATTTCGAAAGTTCAAAGTAAAGCTTAATTTTACAGGTTTGAACCTTATTAGCTAATAATTATTGTCAAAGAAGATCATCGCCACAATTTGCCAAAAAAAAATATGGAAATACTTTTTGAGGGACCTTCAGAATAAGTTACAGACAACTTATTCTGAAGGTCCCTCAAAAAGTATTCATTATTCTTACATCACTTTTACTTTTTCTTCCTTAACCTCGACCTTTGATTATAGTCTCGTTACCTATTTCATAATTTGTCTCGTCTTTGCGATGAACTGCTTTGTTCGAACTAATGTATTTCTCAAAGTCATTTATTAATATCTTGTCTGGTAGACTTATCATTAAAGTATCCTGTTGCCGACAATGTCTATTTAGTCTTTGTATTTTTTATATTGGATCTACAGTCAGTTTTACCATACACAAATATATTTACATATATATTTTTTTAACCATTGACTCATGTTTTAATTTGAATGGATCGAAAATTTCAGGGAATATTTACTGAACTTTCACATTTCTATCAACATTATTGACTCGTTTATAAGCTAAAATTCTTTTGAAATTAACTACTAGCTATTCCCCGCGGCTTCACTCGAGTTTCCGGAATAAAAAGTAGCCTATAAACTTCGGATATAATGTATTTTATTATTTGGACATGAATTTTTCGAATCGGACAAGTAACTCCAGAGATAAGTGATTATTGGTATATATTTATTTGACAGCCAGTTGATCCTATCATGCCTCTGGCCATGGTTTCGATTCCCACCCAGACAAACATTTGTGTGCATGAACATGTTTGTTTGTCTTGTGTCTGGGTGTAATTTTCTATATAAGTAAGTATATATTTCATCATCATCATCATCATCATATCAGCCGAAAGACGTCCACTGCTGGACAAAGGCCTCCCCCAAGTACATATTTACAAAAAAAAAGTATATGTAGTATATCAGTTATCTGGTTTCCATAGTACAAGCTCTGCTTAGTTTGGAATCAGATAACCGTGCAAAAAAAAAAAAAAACAAATCCACGGATCACTAAATATTTTTGTGTAAATCAAAAATTTCTTTGCATCCCTTACGGACCACTTAATAATAAATGTTTTTTCTTTCTTTCTTTCTTTCACTTTGTTCACCGTATTTTTATTTTTTTACGCAATGCCTTCCCTATCGTAAATCATTTTATCATCGTTAACATTCAAGGACATCATTTTGTAGCGACAGTCAATACGTTTAATTAATTATCCGTAAGTAACACTGGCAATCCTTTGGGATTAGTTGTTCAACAGTTTGTCAATGTCAAATGCAAGTTGGAGTTCGGAAACTATAGTAACTGCCTCGTGTTGATTGCTTATGTAAATAATTATAGCGATTGTAGATGTTTGTAATGAACTTCCGGGAGCTTCGGCTTTAAGAGATCAAGTAATCTAACAAGACTTGGTGGATGATTTTGATATATTCAAATTGGAAGATATAGTGAAATCTATGTAAGGAATATCATAAAATTATTAAGGTGAATCGGCCGATCAGTAATAGATCCTATATTTGTCAAAATGTGATTTGCGCCTAATAAATATGCCAATTGATTACTGTATGTATACACTATGATTTTTAAACTATTTAAATCCATACATTGGTTTCTTTTCGATAAATAACGCGCAAGAACCAATGTACAGTATTATAATATTTTGAATGCAAAATGAATACATAGATAGATCTATAGCCATATCTCAGTGTCGCGAATCACATTTTGACAAATAAATGACTTATTACTGAGCTGCAAATTGAAAAAAACAACTAGTATTTAATAAACAAACCATCAAAAATACCTAAATACTTTTACTCTTTCTTGTATCATCTTTAAATTAATACTAAGTACTACTAATCTACTCGTGCCTACGTTTTCTATTCAAAGCTGTCGTACAGGTAAAAACGCCACTTTCCGAGAGCTTATGCGTCATGAAATTCACAATATCACCGCTTTTGTCTTTCCAAGGTGATTTATGTTAATGAGAACCGCCGGTGCCACCTTGCGGAACAGATTGGTTATTAATAATGGATCGTGTGGAGCGACGGGTTTTTAACTGGATGCGATTTGAAGTGGTAAGTAAATGTAATACATTATTAAGGCGACGATGTACGGGAAATGATGATTCTAGATTAAGATTTTCTCTGCATTTGTTGCAAGAGATTTGTAAATATATGTTAAACTTAAGAATATGTGACGAGGAATTTTTTCACACTAAATTTTTCATTAGTTTCTTACGTCAGAAAAAAACATGAATGCCCCTTTTCAAGACTATTTGATCCATCCAAATAACTTAAAAATATTTACATAATAATATGAACATTCATAGATCTAATAGAAAGGGAATAGGTAGATTTCATACTTTAAAAAAAGAAGGCTTAGTTATTTTTTTAATGATATAAAACCGTATTTTTACTAAAAATACACCTCGCTATCTCGCTGTTTAGTCATTCATTCTAGTAATTTCTCTCTGTCCTCTGTCATTCGCGGAGAGCATTGTCACAAGGTTTTACAGTACAATCAAAATTCAGCACAAGTATTTGCTAAAGTGAAGTATTCAATCAAAATTCCATGTCTATTTGTGGAACTCCGCGGATTTTTCCGTGATCGCGGATCATGAAATTGCTCTGTAACAATCTGGATTTAACCTATCTTACACCGTACATTGTACAGATAATAATTTGTATATCGTTTTTCATTTTCTACTAATGTTATAACTGCGAAAGTTTGTATGTTTGTGTGTTTCGTTCGGCGCCTTATAAAACGATAGTTTATAAGGAATTTTGTATGAAATACTTGCTACACAATGACGTCATAGTTTCACAGCATCAAATGATCTACTCTTAGTGGTTCTATTGGTAATTAAAATCATAAAAAGCATTAAATGTACAACATATTTGATGTTTCCACGTGTTTTTTAGATGTATTATGCATTGGTTAGTGTTTGGTCATTTATTTTTGTCACTGTCAACTAGCCTATTGTTGTTTTCTTGTACTTTTTTGTGTTCGTCAAATTAATATATTTTCTTTCTTTCTTTCTGTTTGATAGAGGTAGCTGACACTCAGGCTAGTTAGAAAAAAAATCTATTATTAGAAATTAATATTATAAATGCTGTGAGTGAGTGTTTATATGTTTGTTACTTCTTCACGCTCAAACGGCTGGACCAATTTTGAGCTGACACCCTGGATAAGCTACTTTTTATCCTTCGGAAATTTATAGGCTACTTTTTACCCCACATCCCTCTAAATGCGGGTAAAATTGCGGGATCAGATAACCGTGTGTGAAGAGTGTCTCAGGATATTTATTTATTGTTTACATACACTTATAAATTATCATAACAAATCTAGTATATAATCATACCACGTCCGGGATCACATCTAGCTATTCATACTCTCTGATCTTCTGTATTCCTGAACAGAATGTAACGAGGAAAATATTATTGAGATGAAAAATTGCATTTGTTAGGCTCACGTCAAGGGGAGTTACGGCAGTTTCGTGGAACAAATCTCCTCTATTTTTAACGGGATGGATCATAATATTGTAATATTTTTATTCTTCGTATATTAAAAACTCAGTGGCAGGAGTTATGTGGAACAGAGTGGCTCAAGAAAGACAGGAATGGAAAAGGTTGGAGGAGGCCTTTGCCGACTGGCAAACAGATCTACAGAAAACAAGCAAGAAGCAAATACTAGACTAGACTAAAATCTACTTTGTATGTATGATCTGAATAAAAGGCTATATTATTATTATTATTGAAGGTCTTCTTTTTTTTTCTCAGCTCTTTGGCTGGTTTTAACTACATTTACGGGCTGAAGCCAAGTAAATGTAGTGTGTGGTGGGTATTTATGATGGGGGTGTATTTTCTTCCTCTATCTGCATGAATTTTCTCACAATTCTACACGTGTTTAGTATTGCAGCTTTCGGTAGGCTAATATAAACAGAATCTGGTAGATCTAATTATTATTATATTAAAAACTAGCTTCAACGTTCCCGAGGGATAAAAAGTAGCCAGGGTGTCAGCTACCTCCATTCCAAATTTCATTAAAATTGGTCCACCCATTTGGGCGTGAAGAAGTAACAAACATACTTTCTCACAAACTTTCGCACTTATAAAATTAGTAGGACTAGTCCCCTACAGTATAACCGGCGTTCTCGGGATGTTTTTCGAAAATCCTATTAAAATCTGAGCAGTAACATAATAAGTTACAGTATGACACAACTTAGATGTAGCATCGGCTAATCGTTTTCGTACACTTCAATTCCAATTTACACAACTAATAAAATTTTCATCATTCATTATCGTGCCTTCAACAAGATCATTTTCGTCGATAATTTTTTAATACATGAGTAATGTTATAGGCACACTCTTTTCGAGAACGATCAATTTTCCGAATTTTGCCGATGAAATGAAATCGCGTCAAAATCGGTCCAGACACTTTAAAGATTAGCTGAATCAAAAGTACCCGAATTTAGCCGTTTAGGCTACAGGGGTCACAATGGAACGGACATAGTAGGTACATACATTATACACTGTCAAATAGCCTATTGTAAAGAAGTAGGTATAGGTAATAATTATGTAGGTAAGTATATTTTTTTTTTCTTTCATTCTTTCTTTTCAGCTGCACTTGAGAGCCAGTTCCTTTCTAGGCTTTGTGTGCTTACCATCATCGGCCACATCATCACTGACCACGGTGTGATTGTGTGTAGGTTTAATATATATTTTGAGTAGATTAATAAATAAATGTACCCACATTATACATACATGCGCGCAAAAAAACATTACCCTCCTTTTAAAAAGAAGGCAAAAAAGATGCGTCCCATAAAGACAAAGATTTCATTGGCAATCTTGAGTACTTACAATCTCAAGTAAGACAAGTCAGTTAATTCCACTAAGATTAAGCTTGGTCCATTCTAGCAACATGGTATTCAACGTACAATTTTTATGCGTACAAACTTTAGGCAATAAATCGTATGGCGAACTTACGGGTCGTGGTTCAGAATACGATTCGATCTATACGATAAGATTGTGCAGGGCATTATGTAGTTACGTGGTACGAATTTACATTGTTTTATATACTTACTTTTGTTTTGAGTATTGTAGTTCTGATAAAAGTTTGTTTCTGTAATTTTCATGGTTTTTGGAGATACGTATTTGTAGGAAACTAAGCAGAACTTGTACTATAGAAACCAGTGGGGCTATTATTGGAATTCGAATAGATATAGCGGTTTCCTGATTATTTTTATACGTTTTGGTAACTGCAAACAGTGCATGTCAAGTGGAAATATTTACAATATTGTAAAATTCATATCGATTTAAAGATTGCAATAACACATAATTAATATAACTACATGTAAATATAATATGGACACTGTTTACGCATGAGATTAATGTCTTGGTCGCTGATCTTATTTCAAGATTTAAAATTATAATTAAAAGAATATCACTCACGCGCATAGATAAAATATGTCAAAAAAAGTAAGGTTATGTTCCGGTCTTGTGTCATGGCCGACCTAGTGATGTCTCGGTGTTTGTAATGATGAAACAACAGACACGTACTTAAACCATGTTTCAGAATATATTTTTTTTTGCTTATCCTGGGCAATCAAACCTGTGGCGTAGCCGACGTATCTAACATCCACGCGAATCCATACCCCAATGATAGTGATGATATAGCCGATAGTGGTAAGCACAAAAAATATTGCTTAAAATATTAACAATTACCTACGTAAAAATACTGGAGCCAAAAGTGGATGGGGAAGGGTTAGTTAACAAAAATAAAACAGTTTTATTGACATACTAGCTGTTCCCCGCGATTACACTCGCGTTCCCGGGATAAATAGTAGCCTATAACCTTCGGGAATAATGTAGCTTCCTATTAGTGAAAGATTTTTTTAAATCGGAGCAGTAACTCCGGATTAGTGCGTTCAAACAAACTAGCTCTTCAGCTTTATTATTAGTATAGATTTTCAAAAAAATGAGAAAACCATTTTTTTAATAATATTTACGCCTCTATTATTTTTATAAAATTCTGTTTTCATATTTATACTTATTTCAATATATGAGTAAATTAAATAAATGCAAATTTAAATACAGAAAACGATTGCATATAATTAAAATTTGTTCGTTAACCAAAATGTAAATATCATATTCAATTTCAAAGCTTTAATTATGTTTGTTTATTTGCACAATTATTTTATTAATTTCCTCTCGTTTTTTTAAAAGAAAAACTCTTAATTGACTTTTCAAACTTCCTGTTAAATTTAGAGATATTTTTTTAAACACACATAAATTACCTACTGATTTAAGTTTTGGTTTCTATATTCCGGGTAGAATCTTTTTTGGCGACATGGTTGTGCAAAAAAAAATTTGTTCAGCTATTTGGGTGGTTCTCCAAAATTTGGTTAACTTGGTGTATCAGCAATTTTCACATGTTTTATATTAATCTTATCCAATTTTGTAATTACTAAGTGATATTATAAAGTCCATTTAAATTGGTCACTCACTTTGGTTCACATCAGTTTTTTACTGCCGTAAATCGCACTTTTATACCCCAATTATGTATGGCCCTAGCCAAGTAAGATCTCTCAAATTTAACTAACTTTTCATTGTATTTCCTAACCTATAATAATAATTGATTCAATTCTACTTAAACACATTTACTATTACATTACTGACTTTATCATTGCGATTTAGTGTTAAATAACAATATTTTTCATCACATATTTTCAAGTTAAAAAGTGTAAGCGATAAATAACATCAGGCCCTAGCCACTTATGAAATTCAAAAATACGCAGCATCCGATTTATCCCAATAAATAATGTACGATGGTACAGAATATTAAATGGCCATATTTTACTACCTATTATCCAACCGTATAGTTTTGAAGTAGGTTCATGTTTATATTATATTTTTTTTTTTAAATATACAGAAAAATACAATATACAATTGTAATTTTTTTTATAAACATAACTAGTTTTAGTTAACTAAGGAAGATTATTGCTTAATCAACAAGAATATATGTATATTTATATTAGTTTCATTTTATAAATAGAAATAACCTATTATTTTGTAAACAATGTGGCAAAAATCAAAAGTTGCTGATCTTAAAGGGGATATGAAAAAATAAATATCGCCACAACTCCATCGTATTATCATAATCTCATAATACACAAGTAACGAGTAGCAAAGTTATATACGCTCATAGGAGCAACCAAGGAAAATGATATATCGTAAAACTTTTACAAAACACATCAGCATGATATAATAAGGGGAGAAAATATTATTCTTTTCTTATACCAGTTTTTTTCTTGCATCCATGCTCTTTGGAGTTTCTTTCTGTATTCGTACTAAATATTTACGAGATTATATTCCAAGTGTATATTACTTTATTTGTAACGAGGTTACTTCTTTACGTCACAAATATTTTATATAATAAGTGCGAGTCAGGCTCGCGGACCGATGGTTCCGTAATTTCCTATGTTACTCTAAATACCATAGACTTATAATAGGTTTTTAACTCAATCCAGTCAGCAGTATTTTTGAACAGATAAACAGATAAACGTGTGATCCTATATACATATAAGGGTTCCGTTTTTTTTCTTTAGGAGTTTCGGAACCGTAAAAAAGGAGTAGTACATATATGTAGTATATCTGTTATTTGGTTGTCCATAGTACAAGCTCTGCTTAGTTTGGGATCCGATAGCCGTGTGTGAAGATCGTCCCAGAATATTACATATTGCTATAAACACTAAATTCCACGCGTACGAAGTCGCGGGCAACAGCTAGTATTTTATATAATATAACATTATATATATTGTTTGCTTATGAATATTATTTGCAAGTACAATTCCGAGTAAATAAGAATATACTCGCCAATGTTAATGCATTATGCAACACTAAAAAACGGAAATGCAACGTTTCAAAGAACTTTAGGCTTATAAATACGGTTATTGTTTGCAGGAAGTTATAATTTTACGGTTGCATAAACATTAAATAAAATGTATTACCGGAGTGGAAATATTTGGACACTTAATCCAGGTCAAAAATACTTTATTCTCTATTGTGAATGTGCTAAGGACACTTATGGAACTACCTCGACATTAAATTATCACAAATGATATTTTTTAACACGTAGAAGATTAAATTTAGCTTATTAGCGTTTAATTACTAAATTTTGATGTTTTTTTTTGATAATGAAGAATACAATAATGGATTGAGCCATAAAAGCACAGAGTAAAGGCCATAAAAGTTAGAAAAAGATGACACGTAAAATTAAAGATGATATTTTAAAATAAGAATGGCATAAAAAAAGTTATTTTCATAACCGTGGATTAACTCAAAATAACAAAGGTTGTTGCTGAATCAAATATTATCATCGCACCGAGCAGCGGTAATCTGCGAAACAGCAGAGCTTTCAGTGCACTATAGCAACTCATCCTGTGTGTTCCAAGCCATAAGTCAAGACTTATTACTAATACATTAATAAAAGAAATAAAAGCTTCTATAAGAATAAATAATTGAAATTGTGTTATTAATATTTCTGGTCAGACGATTAATTGATTATTTTTAATCAATTTAATTGCATATAGGTAGGTTTGCTCAAATAAACGATTATGTTATTTAAAACGATTTGATGGGCCAGTTGGCGCAGTTGGTTAAGACACCACCTATCACGCCGCTGGTCATGGGTTCGATTTCTTCCCAGGACAAACATTTGTGTGCATGAACATGTCTGTTTGTCCTGAGTCTGGGTGTAATTATCTATATAAGTATGTATTTACAAAAAAAAGTAGTATATGTAATATATCAGTTATCTGGTTTCCATAGTACAAGCTCTGCTTAGTTTGGGATCTGATAACCGTGTGTGAAAAAATGTCCCAGGATATTTATTTATTTATTATTTAAAAAAGGGTATCATAAGATAGTTTCACTAGTAATGCAATAAAATGTCTTGTCATGATATTAACTTAATAACAAGGTATTAGAAACCAGAAGGTTAATCAATATATAATTTTATCAATTTAATTACATTAAATGCGTTGGTTTGAAGATAAGTGATAAAGTTATTTAAAAATATTACTGGTAATGTAATAAACATGTCTAGTCATGATAGGTATGAACTTTATAACAAATCTTGTAGGAAATTAGGTATCAGAAACCAGAAGGTTAATTAATCTATAATTTAATTGTATTCTATGCATTCGTTTCAAAATAAGTGATAATGCTTTAAAAGAAACTATCATAAAATGTAATTGGTAATGTAATAAACATGTCTAGTCATGATAGGTATGAACTTTATAACAAATCTTGTAGAAAATTAGGTATCAGAAACCAGAAGGTTAATTAATCTATAATTTAATAATTTAATTGTATTATATGCATTCGTTTAAAAATAAGTGATAATGCTTTAAAAGAAACTATCATAAAATGTAATTGGTAATGTAATAAACATGTCTAGTCATGATAATTATTGACTTAATAACAAATATTGTTGGTTATTTAGGTATCAGAAACCAGAAGGTTAATTAATCTATAATTTAATTGTATTCTATGCATTCGTTTCAAAATAAGTGATAATGCTTTAAAAAAAATTATCATAAAATGTAATTGGTAATGTAATAAACATGTCTAGTCATGATAATTATTAACTTAATAACAAATATTGTTGGTTATTTAGGTATCAGAAACTAGAAAGGTTGGCCATGCAAATGTAGCATTCAGTTTAGGTAATTATTAGGTACCTACATAAAGTTCTTGTAGCCAAAAGTAACTCGCTAACCTAATAAACCTAGTTTAACGAATGACCAAAACGTCTTGGCTACCCAGCAAACCGGAACCTCACTTGGCAACAACAACAAAGCCTACAAAAGCTTTATTTTAACACTAAGCAGAGCACGACTACTGTTTATTTTTGGATAATAAGTTATCAATACAGATAATATCTTATTATCATTATCTAAGTGTATTATTTGTTGCCTATCCGAGTGTGTTGTATTATATTTCTGTATTGTAATTGTCCTGAAGGTTCATGTCATGGTTATAACTGAAAATCAGTAGATGAAATCTCCGATTTTCTAGAAACATAGCTAAGAACACTCTCGATTAAGTCACCTTTCAAACAAAAAAAATTAAATCAAAATCGGTTCATCCGTTTAGGAGCTATGAGACCACAGACAGACACACACACTCCAAAACACCCCGTCGTTTTTGCGTCGGTGGTTAAAAATGAATTCGTGCTGTCTGTTCGCTTAGATCTTTTAAACTACTCAACGGATTTTAATGCAGATTTCAGCAATAGATAGAGTGATTTAAGAGAAAGGTTTATATGTATAACACATGCATATTATAGTACAGAACAGCTGAGAAAGCCGTGTGAAGCCGGGGCGGGTCGCTAGTCTATACTAATAATAATATTATAAAGAGGAAAGATTTGATTGTTTGTATGTTTGTTTGCATTGAATGGGCTCCGAAACTCCTGAACCGATTTGAAAAATTCTTTCACTAGTAGGAAGGTACATTATTCCCGAAGGTTATAGGCTACTTTTTATCCCGGGAACGCGAGTGAAACCGCGCGGAACAGCTAGCATCAAATAAAGCCGTCATCGCACGTAGGAATAATGCGGTAAAGGAAATTGGAGAAGGTACCTTTATGTAGGTACAGCAGATAATTAAAGTTCATATATGCATGAAAATAATATGATACCTTTGAATCCAGTCGGCTTTGCGCGGCAAATATAAACTTTAAATCACAGTACTTTATTTAAGTAAAAACCTCTGCAACGTATAGATAGCTAGCTAGCGAGCATGGAAATATTTTTTTTTTTTTTTTTGCATTCTAAAATATATTTTTCATGGTATATTTTAAAATCACCCTGAATAGTCAATACTTACGTAAGCAATATCAAAATAACCAGTCTTATAATAATCGCTACTCACTTGTGCCAAAGATGAATTTAATCCGATGCCTCAGACTAGTGCAAAATAGCACAAGGCATTTCATAACAACAAATCTAAAGTGAAACTTGAACACAATACTAGACTCTCAACTAATGATCATAAAGACCATTTTTTGATGGCACGTACTGGTAATATCTCAGAAGATTAGTCAGTTCTATACTCAAATGATTTTGGACGTTTAGCTTTCAATACTAGGAACGCTAAATTTAGATTTCCATCTGATATGGTGAGATCTAAATAAATATATGTTTATCTTGGGACACTCCTCACACGATCCTAAACTAACATTACGTATTTCTGTAGGCGAGAATCAATAAAATACAATTTACTCAAATTATAGTTTTTAGATGTCAAAGATTTTAAAGCGATCGATAGTTAGTTAGTTTTTGATGAAACTAAAACAATAATAACATGGTAATTGCAATGGTCGCTTGAAAAAATGATGCTACCGTACTCAGAGTCCTCATTTTAAGGCGATGATAGCTCAGTGGTAGTGACTTTGGATGCCCCGACGAAGGTCGTGGGTTCGAATCCTACAATGTGCTTGAGCTTTCGGTGAAGGAAAACATCGTGAGGAAACCATAGCACGGTGGTAGGGTACTTTGTAGTACCCGCCTGGCTGGCCACCCTCAAGTTGAAAATTTGTCGCCAAGCACCTACTGGTGTGTTCCGGCAATTGCATTTGAGAGCCAAATTGCCTTCTCGGCATCGTAACAGGTCAGAAATACATTGGCAATATCTCTGGTATTGCCAATGGCGATAGGCAACGGTAACCACTTATATGGGCCGTATGCCTGCTTGCTACATTAGTAGTATAAAAAAAAATTGAAATGACTGATTAAAGTATTGCTCATTGTTTACTAAAAAAATATAGAAAGGGATAGGCACCCAAAGATATAATCAAATTTGTCTCTGAATGCGGCCGTTAGGTTTTAAAAAGATTATGAAAACAAAAGCCTCATAATGATACTCCAATTAAAAACCTAAGTGAAAGCAGAAGTAAAGTTCTTGGTTCTTGAGTTGTTTTACTCTCATTGGTCTTATTCTTTTATAAATTCAAACTTGAACTCAAGCGTGCCTTGAAGACTGTCCAAGATACACTTATTTCCTGGATATTTCTCGACCAAAGCCATCTGTTACACTGTTACGTTAGAAAGGTGTAAAAAGTAACATTCTCTTAGCGAAGTACCAGCTGGACGGATACTTTTTAAGTGAACAGGTGATCTAGCTATTTTTGCTGCATGTTAAGTAGCATTGTTATGTACTTTTAGATGAAATATTTTTGAAACCTATCTTGGTTTCATTATGTCAAACAAATTTTAATATGGGACCTACTATAAAATTAGGAGAAAATTCTAACTTTCTTTGCTCAAGCAACATTTTTAGAAAATATCATATCACTAAACAATAAATGTTTAACTATTTATTTCTGAACTGAACACCCAATTAATAACAAAGAACACAAGGTGGCCAACGATCTTGTGAGGGTCGCGGGAAACCGCTGGATACGGGTAGCGCAAGACCGGCCATCGTGGAGATCCTTGGGGGATTTTGTCCAGCAGTGGACGTCTTTCGGCTGACATGATGATCCAATTAATTACCCATGTCTAGAATTATGGCTATCATTAAAAATCATTAAAAGTGATAACCATTCTCTTAATTTAATCATTTCACAAGTTTCATTTAACAAATAAATATTCTCATGAACCTATTTTTTTCATCCTTACAAATCTGTGTAATTGTGTCTTGTTAGAACAATGATAATACCAAAAACGGAGGCATGTCCTGAAAACTAATCCCTTTAAGTGAAACAATTTTCATAATTTCCAGATTATTATTGAAGCAAATATTTCAACGCCATTTATTATGTATTTAATAGCTTTATTTGCTTCAGTGCCTACCAAAATATCTTCCCTGGCTTTTTAAATAACATAATTTGGGACCTTGCGAAAATTATAACTCCATTGTTAATATTTTCTGCGAGTGCCATTATCTCTCTAAACTGTTTGAAGCGCATTGAAAATAGAATTCACTTTATATGTCATAATATTATCACTTAGTCTAGGCCAATAAAGATATTTAATTAAAAAGAAAATTCTTTCTATTTTTACAATTTTTCGCATTCCCTGGGCTATAGTTTATCTGTCAAATATATGGATCATCTCAGCTAACCTTAAGTGGCATGTAATAGATGAAAACAATTTTCTTCTTAGAGAACCTTCAGCATTTTTCGCAGCGCTTCATATAAAGCTTTATCGCATTTATATGTAATATGGATGCATTACATAAAGTATATTTTATGTTTCTCCCAAAAAATGCGAAATTTTGTGGTTAGAATTTGTGAACATTTGGAACAAGAACTTTGTCTTATTCCAGAACTATGTTTAAATATCACAGTTTAATTTTAGTAAATCGTAAACATTTTTAAATTCAAGCATAAAATATGCATTGTAAAATGTAATATTTTATGCTATGGCTTGACGAGCCAGTTGGCGCAGTTGGTTAAGACACCACCTATCACGCCGCTGGTCATGGGTTCGATTCCCATCTAGGACAAACATTTGTGTGCATGAACATGTCTGTTTGTCCTGAGTCTGGGTGTAATTATCTATATAAGTATGTATTTAAAAAAAAAGTAGTATATGTAGTATATCAGTTATCTGGTTTCCATAGTACAAGCTCTGCTTAGTTTGGGATCAGATAACCATGTGTGAAGAATGTCCCAGGATATTTATTTATTTCACATGCGTTCTGCGCACACTACCACCTGATTCGTAGTTTTGATATACATTATTAGCTATATATGTTTCAAATAAATTTACTTTTGTAGAATATTAATATATCTTATATTATGTTCTCATGAAAATATTACATTTTATAGCTAAAATAAAAAATAATAATGACACAATAAGCCAAAACATCACCGCTCGACTTGGCAGATATAAAACATAGTGACCTACTTTATCTCTTAAATTGCCATACATGTATAACACTGCTACACGTTGTGCTGCTCTTTGTGCTTTAAACTAAGCACAAGAAGCTTTGGAATTAAATTTCGCTCTTGCTAGGCTATGTCGACACGCGGCGCACAAAATATGGCCACCGTAGTTCTAGAATGATCCGGAATTTACTGGGTACAACCGGCTTTCGCCGGAATTGTGCGCTCCCGTTTTGTTTTTCGCTTGAGGCGACAATTGTTTTTTGTAAGATCCTCCTTGATATTACGCTGTGATGGGATTTTATTTTGAACTTCTTTTGTGATGAGCTTTTTACAATCTTTTGCATTGCAAGATAACCGTGTGGAAATATTAAATGGAAATGGTTTCATCAAGATATTGTGGGGCCAAAAAAGTATTCGTGCTTTTATCTAAAAACCTATACAAACCTAAGTTTAGTATCACAGATAGATCCGTGTTTTCGAAGGATCTAATAATTTTTGATATTATGTATGTACTTTTATCATTTTTTTTTGTAGGTACTAAAACTTAAAGGTATTCATAGATATAAAAAATATCTCGTCTATATGTTTTAGCTTAAGATATTGCTGGAATAACTAACGAACTTTGGTCACCACTCACAAGCATTCAACATTGCGCTCCTAACATATCGATAATTCAACGGCTTCCAATGATGGTATTTAAACTTTTTAAAGTTAGTTAACCTACAAGTTATTATAATTTTGTCTAGTAATGAACCTTTCTCATTATTTTTTGCGTCTAAAGGTCGATTGCTCGTACTTTTATTAAAAGTTATAGTCAACGTTAACTTTAACCATTACCATGCTTTGACCGTAGAGTTAACTCTGACGATGACCGATCTCCCTCGGTCGGTTAAAATTTTAGTTAAAGTGACACGAGCAACCCTGTTTGCTTTTTTCGGCGGTTAAAGTTAACTTTAAACGTAACCTAACTATAACCTAACTATAACCTTACTATGACCGCGCTTTATGCAACCGAACCTAACCGATGCAACTTTTCAATGCAGCCAGTCTTCAAATAGGATACGTAAATAAAGCTCTAGGTATACAACACAGAGTATAAAAGTCAACCAGAAGATTCACTCCACTTTTAAATAAGCGTATTTATACAGCGCACTATGAAATATTCCTTTTTTATGTCGAGTCCATTGCCAACATCGTTAAAGTTTCGTTAATTATGAAAGGAGTCTTCATTATTCTTCTTAGCATTTGTTTTTGGGAAAAGCGTTGGTTCAAACTATTTGTTATAATAATGAATGAGTTTGATATTTGAATTTTGTTTAATTTGGTAATAAAGTTTTCTTATATCATTATACTTGATTAGTATTTATACTAAGGGCCGGTTGCTCGTACATTTTAGTTAAAGTTAACTTAACTATTACCATGCTTTGACCGTAGAGTCACTTTGACGATGACCGATCTCCCTCGGCCGGTTATGGTTATGGTAAAATTTTAGTTAAAGTGACACGAGCAACCCAGTTTGCGATTCTTTCAGCGGTTAAAGTTAACTATAATCGTAACCTAACTATAACCTTACTATGACCGCGCTTTATGCAACCGACCCTAAGAGACACATTGCTTATCTTCGCTATGATGATGGGTTTTTGGTATCTTCAACTCATCGTCATTTGAAGTTGATAAAATTTAAAATTGGGATAGTTAGGAATTTGGAATTGTGTGGCCTGATATATAACAGATCTAATGTTGCCTACTGGCTGCTAATATTTTATCTGAGGATGGAATCAAAATATCCAACAGCAAAAAATATAAAAATACTCTGCATTTCAATTGTTATGAGTTTTCGCGCAATTACTCTCCTGCAAATCTGAAGAAACGCGAATGAAAATTCCTACAACATAAAATACGTCTTATAAGCGTTAGGGCAAATTAAAATCACGAGGAAGTTTACTGTGGAAGCGGAATTCACTAGGTTGGACCTTAAACCGCATTTATTTAACAAATCTTCTTGGTGTATAAGAGATTTGCAGAAATTTTGCATAAATTGAAGTGTTACGGTAAGTTATTCCTAAATTATTCGAAATCTCAGCATCGAAAGGTAAAATAAACACAATACGAGTACAATAGCGCTACTTTTTTTAGGTTTAGGCTACCTACTAAAGAAGTAAAAATATAAGGGTTAGATTCTCGTAGTTCGAATCTCCGACAACAAAAACAGTATTGACTATCAAATTCTATTTATGTTCAATCTAGCTCAATTTAATATTAAAATATAATCAATGAAAAACATAGTTCACAACTAAATGTATAATAAATTATATTTGAATACACTTAGAATTTGTTGAAATACATTTAAAAAGTCCCAAAGTAGAAAAAGTCTCCTTTCAGTTAATTACTGTAGTCAGTGAACTTCCTTATTTAATGCAACAGAGTAATTGTATTGTATTGTCATTTATTCCGGAGAAAAGCAAACTTAGTAAATTAATTGTCGGAACACAATTTGAATCGCATGGCAGCGCGTGACGCAACAAAACATAAATTTGAAACCATACGTTTGAACACCGAGGCAATTTAGAACACACATCAAATTAGTCTTGTTCCTTGTTGTAAGTAATTTATTTTTGGACCCACTGGTACTATTTGCCTACATCTTCTATATTAAGACAGGTTTATTTATTTATATGATTGAAGCTCTTCAAGATATATTTATGGAGCTGATATTATCTTTAAATTAACAAAACCTAGTCTTTCTTTATTATTGACAAGTTATTTTAAGATATCTTGGATTTCAAAATTAACTAGCGTAATTCCTGTATATAATAAAAATATTAATAATCTAGCAGTAGTAATAATTTACTTAGTAACATCACTGAATAAAGGTTGCTGTTTCTATGACCCAAAACTATAGGTATCTGACATGCCTATACTGAAAACTTCTTACTATAATGAAATATCTCTATCAGGTTACTAGAAGGATAGAAGTTCAATGTATTCTAACTGTACATCATAGCTGTACATATTAATATGACTTTTCCATCATCATCATGTCAGCCGAAAGACGTCCACTACTGGATAAATGCCTCCGCCAAGGATCTACACGATGGCCGGTCTTGCGCTTCTCACATCCAGCGATTTCTCGCGACCCTCACAAGACATCGGTCCATCTTTTGGGGAGCCTGCCCACGCTGCGTCTTCCGGTTTGTGGTCGCTCTTCCATATATCTCCAGGATTAATAATCCTTAACTGTTTACATTCAAGGATTCTAGTGACAAAAATCTGCTCATCTGGTAGAAAAAAATATATAACGTCTTTTACAGTCACTCCAAAAACCCACTTGTGGTCTGTAAGATAGATAGATGGTAGATCCCAAGGACCGTCGTCTGCGAGATCTAATTTAGCTATAACCCAATTTGTTCAATGAGGTAATATGCCTGATCGTACACAAGCGGCCAGCGATGAAATTAGCACCATAATCACTTAATCTGAACGTATAGATTGATTAGTGATTGTCATTGACAAAGCTTGCTGGTACCTTTAATTTCTTTATTTTTCACAATCTTACCATACTCAATGATAATGTGGCCGACAATCGTAAGCACACAAAGCTTAGAAGGGAAAGGTGGAGCTATTGAAACACACAGGTAGGAGCTTAGTAACTACCTCAAGCTATATAGTTTTCTGACTGTATTTTCCTTCAGTAAGATCTCAAGTTCATTGTATTCGACCCCGAACCCTCTATCACCGGATCCGACGTCAGTACCACGAAACTTCTACTGTTGTGTATTATGAGAACAAAGATTTTTGGGTCGAGATGCTTAAAGAACCAAAATAGATAAAGATCAAATACAATCGATCCAAGATCGAACAGTCAAATGTGGCTTTCGCTTTAATCCGGCGCTCAGATCACTGAACCGTTGAGCGATTTGTCTCAATTTTTTCTCCGACAAAAGGCAAGACAGTAAAAATTGGATACAGAAGTAAATCCCTAGTCACGCTATAGCTCATCACTCGCAATTTGTGCACTGAGCATGACTAATTGCCTAAAGGAATATCGTTTCGTAGGATTTGAATAAGTCGTCGTTCTGTTGCTGAGAATTAGGGAGTGCTGTAGGTTGAAATTTTACATTTTATTCACCATCAAAAAGACACGACAGAAAAGTTTATGTTTCTTTAGTTTGTATTTGATTCTGTGGTTTATTATCTATAATATAATGTACCTATCTATATTGTCCTTTGATTATTTAAATAAGTCTAGATTGTGAAGTCACACCATAGTCACTGATAATTCAGCAGCAGTACAATTAAAACTAGAAAAGTCCAAAATTTCGTTAATTTAAAATTTAAATTACAGTTGTAATAATAATAAAGCTTTATTTAATTCCATACAAAATAAATTATGACATTGGATATAAAAAAACAATAAAAAAAATGAATTAGTGAAAAGTCATTTGATGGATCTCAAAGGGTCTACTACTTAGAACTATAAACTGCACATAATTTACGTCTCGTCAGTTTGCTGCAATTCTATTGGTTAATTGACAACGATGACTGAAATGTCGTGTATCGTTTTTCGGAGTAGGCCCTCTGAAACACCTGTTCCTAAGAAAAATAAATCCAAGATATACGAGTATAATTAAGATGGAAATTCAAGAAAGACTTTAGACATTTCCCCTTGAAATATTTTGTCACAAATGTTAACTCATCCTTCAATAGATCATCAAAGCTTTACAATTTGCTCAATCCCAAGATAAATCTAAAATAGGAATAAATATTTTATCAGGTAATTTCTCTAGAGATTATTCTGTATCAATTTATGTCAATCTTATCTTATCTTATCAAATTATTTGATAATAAATCATTGAATTTTCTCAGCAGTTTTGGAATTTTTGAAAATACTGTTTAGTTGATACGTATCAATATTTTAGAATTAGGCCCAATTGCAACAACGTCTAATAGCACTGACCCACGAAATATGGCTGTGACAGAGTTTGTATAGAGAAATTTACATATTTACCCCCAGGGGGTTGGTTGACGTTGGTGCAATTAGGCCTTATAGATATATGTCTAATTAAAAAAAAACAGAAATGTTTCCCTGAGTCAGTGAAAAGATACTTACGGTAAAAAAACTCGAAATTAAATAATAAATAAGACGTAAATACTTTTAAACATTAAAATATTAAAGCTCTTACCATTTTAAAGCAATTTCTTCAATTTCATTATGAAAACTTTGCTGCAGAAGCTTACCTGTAAAAGAAAAGAAAGTAAATCACTTTTATGCAAAGACAAACTTTTGAAAGAAATTAAAACAAAGATAATTTACTATTTAATGAAAGCCGTCGTAAAAATATCATAGGTAGTTAAATTTAACTTCACGATTGAACTTCAACTATAACTATAACTTTTTTCCCAAAGTTATGTAAATAATATTATATAGGATCTAATGATGGAAAACTGTATTTGAGAGCCAGTTTTCTTCAAGGCTTTGGTCAAGGTTTGGCAAGGTGTTGGTCGCGAGAAAACTGTCCTGTATTTGGAAACATTGTTTTGGTAAACGTTCTTGTCTATCGGTAGAATATAAGTCAATAAACATAGTTAAAAAAAAATTCAACTGCTGATATAATTTGTTGCACATTAATTCATACTTTCTTGTCAAAGTTAGTGCTACGATTAAAACGCTTGGTTTATCTAGTCCATTATGGCGATGCTGTAGATACAGTTGTTAAACAGCAACCAGCCTAGGTCAAACAGAGTCGAGTTTGCGTTGACCGTTTAAACGGACGTTATCTACCACATAGCTTGAAACGCATAAACAATGTTGATTCAATGACCTCTATTTGTCCTTGCTTCGTAGTTAGTTGACTATCATGAAGCAACCAAGATCGTAGGAGAAAATACAATTTGAAAATATATGGTGCAAATTACCAACTGCTTTTACCAAGATAATAAAAAAGTTTTTTCTTCCATGCGCAACCAATATTTGATAAAAAGGTTACCTGCCTGTTCTTCTTTTAATGTAAAATGTTTTATCACTGTACTTAAATAAGTTAAATAAAAGTTTATGTTAAGAATGAAATTTTATTTCATAAATTATTTTTTTTTTTCATCAAAAATAAAATAATTTATGAAACAAAATGTATGACATATGCTAGGCTGAGACTGTGTGCCTATCACCTTTGGCCACGAAATCTTTGGAAAAATTGTACAAATAAAAAAAATTAAAACACAAATTATCCTTTAGTAAAATAAAGGGCTGTTTTATAAAAAGAGGCAAAGCGCAATCACGGATACCATGGGAAATTTTGGAAACAATTTTTTTTAGTTTTTTTTACATTTTATTTAGTTTCGTTTTTGTTTATCTTCAAATTTTTATACTTGGACTTTATTTAATAGTCCACATATTTAATTCATCCACTCTATTACATTGTGTAAAGCTAAATTCCTGTTTTGAAATTATCAAGTGCATTTTCCTAACCTGATAGCATTGAGTTACGTTGCTTTAATATCAATGTGCTCCAGAAACCGCACGGTTTGTTTTCACTAGAAAATACCTCCTTTGTGACATCAAATTCTGTAACTATGGTATTCCGGTATTTTACGTGGTATATCTCAGGGTTATTTCAAACCTTGGTATTTGAAACCGTTTAAGACTCATGAGCTTTTCCTAGATATAACTTAGCTTCTTAATAGGAACAAACATAATATTAATTGACGGATTTGCTGAAACATATCTGTTTCGCCTAAAATTGGGATATATATTATGAAACTCAATAAAAATTTGGGGGTCGCGGGTAAAACCGCGGGGCGGAAAGTTAGTATTTTTATATTCTACTAGCTGTCCCCCGCGGTTCCACCCTCAACCCCGGGTGAAACACCTATAACCTTCATGGATTTAATTATTTTTAAACTGAGTCCGAGTCCGAAGTTATAGACGTTGGGAAAATTTTCACCCGTACTTTGTTGACATAACATACCGAATATACGGACACAACGTTTTGCTTCCTGATTTTTGACAGGGACAGCAAAGAAGTGGAACTTGCTTCCGGCATCTGTGTTTCCTGTCTCGTATAATCGTGGCACATGACACGAGACAAAAGTGAAAAGGTTTCTTCATTGTTCATTTATTGGGCGGGTCCTTGGCCAAACGCAAACACTTTACATCTAAAAATAAGAGCATTATAATTTATATCCAGGCTCTGATGAGTTCTGGCAGCTACACATGAGTGTTAAATTCCCTTTAAGACTTCTTATATTTAGCATTTTCTGCCACATCGTAAAAAATGTCGTAAGAATGTAATCAAAACACAATCTAATATAAAAGTCAGTAATATTGACTAAAAGAATGCTCAAATAACTTCGTGTCAAAGCCTAACCCGAAACTCGGATTTCCGGACATAAAAAGAAACTATTCGTCGAGTTATTTCCTATATTTCTTCATCAACTGGCAATAAGCTTGGGAAAATAATTAGTATCGCCAGAGACTATATAATTACGAGTTTCCTTTATTCGTGGCTCTGAAAAGATCAAATTAAAGGACGGAAACTTAGAATTTCTGCCTTCAATGGAATAATTATGGTTATTTTAATCTAAATTATCTTTGAATTAAATAGACGGCATAAACACAGGTTTATTTCTATTGGTAGGCATATCTACCAAAGAAGAAAATACAATCTATCAAAATTGTATGCTTTGTAAATTAAAGAAAATGTATACCTAATTACGACGATACTATTGCATTTTGCAAAAAAAATATATAAAAACTGCACTTTATATCCGACTTGCTGTTTTCCGCGGTTTCACCCGCCGTCCTAAAATGTTACCAGGAACTTAAACTATAGCATCTGAAAAGAATGTAGCTTCCTATTAGAAAAGAATTTTCAGAACTAGGCCAATCTATGTCAAGACATACAAACTAACAAATTTTATCTCTTTTCGATTTTAGTATAGAAAAGGTAGTAATAATGCTAAAATGTCATCCAAAAATATTATATAAATAAGATTAAATATTTACCACCAAAAAATTCCCAATAACAAAAATGGCCCTTGAAACAACGTTGTCCTTCGCACCCTAACTGTGAAGGACTGTCTGTCTCTTAGACTGAAGTAGATAAAATATAGAAAAAGCATCATTGCCAATCAAGTGTCCGGAAAATCAATTCGTTTGACGTCCTCTTCGCTAGAGACTGAAATTCAGGAATGTTTACCGACTTCATTGTTTCAGGCCTGTACGGTACTGAATCGTTTGTACAAGGACAATAGGGGAAAAACGTAATGTTGTTCACTCAATAGGTGTCATCCATAAAATATGTGATTTTTACTATGCGAACAGTTTTTATTGTTTGAAAATCCATTGAAAATATTGGTTTGACTTTTGTAGAATGTGATTAATTTTTAATAGGAAACTGATTGGTTTTGTGTGTTTAGTAGGTAGGTAAAATGGTTGCATGAATGGTTTGAATGTTAGTTCAAATTCAAATCAAATCAAGAATAATTGATTACCGTTTTCAATGCTTAATGTAGGTATACAAATGTATTACTTGTATACATTTATACCTATATATAGACAATCAAGTCGGTGTGGTTGGTACGTATATTGACAAGCGGAGAGCTAACGTATGATATTAGCTACAAAATTAGTATATTAGTATTGGTATTAGAGCAAGATGATGATTATTGTG
Source organism: Tethea ocularis (assembly GCA_963555595.1). Lineage (NCBI taxonomy): Eukaryota > Metazoa > Arthropoda > Insecta > Lepidoptera > Drepanidae > Tethea > Tethea ocularis. Next base: position 1,550,541 of record OY741972.1, on the reverse strand, counting down.
ATCAAGTACTAATTCAAAGCTTGAAAATCACTCTTAAACATTTAAAAATGTAATGAGTTTTTAAAAACCTTAAAATATTACAAGTTTTAGATGTATAATATTTAGATAGATAAATAATAGTTTGAAAACAGAAAACACAAAAAAAATCAAAAGTAAATGACAAAATTTGACCTTGGTCAAAAACTTGGTATATTGACAGCTACTTCTGAACAAGCCTCTGTTTCCTGTATCCTGTAAATATTGTAACCAATAGTTACACACTATATGGCTGATCCTCACACAACAATAACAATTGTAGCCTGAATTCTAAAGGAAAGTAGATACTACACCATTGGGCGTAGTAATGCTATAAAAACTAACGAGCTGATCGGTAAGCGTTGTCCATAGTGTAGGTTCGATTCCCGTACCACGTAAGATATTGTAATACAAGACACGTGACAATGAGGTAGCTATTGTTATTGCATATTGTTTTTAGGGTTTTGCTGTAAGATAATAGTATTACGACCATTTATTTTTATTGTAACTAGGTAATATTTTCTGTAGAAAAACTGTATTCACAGCACCGTAGGCCCAAAAAAAAAACAATTATTTATTTTTTATTTACTTGTAGGATAAACCTAGCAATAAGTATTTTAGATTCCCAAAGAGGTTTATAAAAACGCTTTTTAAAATATTTTCAATTTTGCTAACCTCTTTTTTTATTAATATTACTACTAGCTGGCATACGTTGTATTGTCCAGAGAATAAAAAACTGGGACCTACCTGCCTACCCCTACCTACTTCTACCTACACTTACCCACCCCTACCAACCATTACCTGCCCCTAACTACCCTTAACTATCCCTGCCTATACCTACCTACCCCAATCAACCCCATTCTACCTACCATTTTACCACACTTAATAAAGGTAGTACTTACCATATTTTTTTAATATTTTCATAGTTATTCTGCTATTCTCAGATTAGACGAATCTAAGAAATCAGAGAACATCAAAATCGGTCCAGACGTTCTAGAGTTATAAATGGTGTACCGAAATAACTCGACTTTCTTTTATATATAACCTATATAGAGAGAGATACGGAACATACGCGCATTATCCCCAAAAACAGAGCAGTTTTTTCCTAATTCAATCGTGTTCTTTGTGTTGGATCCAATACTCAGCTTTCAAAGACTCTCCAAACTTCACAACGAAACGTCGAGTGTCAGTAGAAACATTGATTTTGCAGACAAAATGGAGTTTGCACAGAATAATGAGTAGTTTCCATGTAAGATAATGTATGTATTTAAGTGATAATAACCCCAAGGCACACCCAAGGTTTCATATCAAACTTATGCCCGGGGCACCATGGCGGACGGCACGGCAGAGGATTTAAATAAGGTATATATTTCAACCAGCGATGGCTCTGCAAACATGAACATCCAAACTTTCACATATAATGATAATTATTATGTAATTATATCAATATAGTATATTTTGCATCGACCAACGGCAAATAAAATTTTGTATACTTAGAACAAAATTTCACACAAAAACTCGCTACTTCCATTTAAAACGTTTCACAAGTGGCTGTGCTGTTCTCGAGAGTGCACGTAATTGGTGTATTTTTTTGGCGAATGGTTTGAAACGTTTTACAGTAATTTCGTTCTGGTAGGTATGGTTCGTAAATTGCAGAGGTTTTTAACTTGTTTTATAGGTACAGGGATATTATCTTTATACCTATATGTGGTTCTTCTGTACGTGTGTTTGTTATAGGTAATCCTCTTAAACGGCTGGCTATATAACCAATTTAGAAAATATTTTACATCAGTTGTTACATACAAAGCATCAATCATGGATTTTAAAAACATCCCTATTTCAGACTTCAGAGTTAATTAGGTACATAGTAAAAGGTTGTTTTTTTTCCTGATTATTTTCCACTCTGAAAGTTAGACAAATCTGATATTTAAAACTGTAGGTATATCCTCAATTTCGATAGCTAGTTAAAAAGATGACGCGTTAATATTATACCTTTTGCAAGTTTGTGAGTTTGTTAGTTTTTCACGCTCAAACGGCTGGACCAATTTTGACAAGATTTGGCTGGCACTTTGGATTAACATTTAAACTACTTTTTAATCTGGGAAAACTTAAAATCCTCGAAAACAAGTTTTTAAAATTATTATCTTTAACTTATATATCTTTAACTTTGTAGGTATCCATTTCTGGAAAAAGGACCATTTCAATACTTAATAATTGTTATTTAATTCGATTCAGTATTATCAAGTCTATAGAATATTAAATAATTCAAACTGTGAATTGCAAATATACTTATATTAGAATCATTAATATGTAAGAGTAGTCTTTGACCACGTGGATTTGCATTTCTGCGCTCACTTTAGCACCTTAGCTCAAGCTAAGAAAGATTTATAGCTCTTCTAGCTAATTTAGGATTTAAGTAACGCTTAAATCTGCGAAATCATTTTATATGTGCTCATTACTTAATTATTTTGGCCTATTAAAAAATACAGTCAAGTGTGTGTAGGATTCACAATGTGAGGGATCAATTAACTACATGTCTTTTATTTTTCTAGCAATTGTTCGGGATGAAATTATTTGCAAATACCTATTTAAGTTTGTTTAATAAAAAATGTAGGTAGGTACAAAAGAATAGTTTTTTTTTCAAATTTATTCCTTATTTTGTGTCAAAATCTTTTCTTAGTACCAATTTTACGATTATGAGTCTCCGAGGAGTGTTCTACGGATTTTTATTCAGTGAGTAGACTTCGTTTAAAAAAAAATTTGAATCAAAAGTGTAACTCCAGATATTACTTCTTACATCTGAACTTACAAATTTACAAACTTCACCTCTTTATAAAATTATTAGTGTAGATAATAATACAATCGTAAATATCCATCACAACATGTTCTCTCATACCGTTTCTTAGAAAAATAACCTTAACAAAAATAATACTATAAGGTTTCCGTTTTTCCATCATGAGGTACGAAACCCTAAAAATTACGCGTAACAATAAAAAAATTGCTCCATCTCAAATTATCTACATATCTCCCAAAATAGAAACATGACGAACGAATTAACTTCTAATAAACATTAGTTCAACATACCCTGGTTTCCAACTACGAAATTAAATTCAAATCCCAAATTCCTAGACAAAATTCCTGCTCTGAAATTTCAAAATATTTAATGGTAGGTACGGGATCCTCATATGGAGTATTTCCATGCTTGACGGCCTTTCATGCAAGCGTCCGCGTTCAAAAGTACTTTTGCAAATATAAAAGTTCACATTAATACGTAGTATTTAAATCGTCGTCATTTTCTCGGGTGCTGTGCACATATTAATTTGTCGGGCTTGCTGAATAACTGCACTCTCTATTTTGTGGGGTTAAGCCCGAATGAGCTCGGATGTTAAGGACAAAATGTATCAGGTGGAATATTTGAATTTTACGTCCATTTTGGTGTCGCATTGAATCGATATGACACAGTGGCAGTGTAAGTAGCAAATGCCCTATTCTTACACCCTTTTGCATCACCATAACTTTGAAGAATTAACCCATGGTGGTTCCTCAGCCAATTCGAGCGACAAAAATTGGTGGAATCGATCGAAAACCAAAGGTTGATCTTTTCTTCTCTTGGGGCTAGTTTCTCGAAGCTGTTATGTTATTACGTAATTACGTGACAGTCGGGGGTTCGAATCCTACAATGAGCTTGAGCTTTCCGAGAAGGAAAACATCGTGAGGAAACCATAGCACGGTGGTAGGGTACTTTGTAGTACCCGCCGGTATGTTCCGGCAATTGCACTTGAGAGCCAGTTTGCCTTCTCGGTATTGTAACAGGTCAGCAACACATTAGCTATATCTCTAGTATTGCAAATGGCGATAGGTGACGGTAACCACATACCATCAGGTGGGCCGTATGCTTGCTTGCTACCTTAGTAGTATAAAAAAAAGTCGTGAGTAATAGTAATAATTAATATTCATTGCTTTGAGTGTCATGTTCTTAAAGTTTGAAGAACCTGAGATCCATGAGCAAGAGTTTATGATCCTCATTATAATGTCACGCGTTCAAAAAAGTCCAATAACGCTCGAGGCATTACTGTGAAAGGATATTACAGCCCAAAAAAATTAAATGAAAAATAGAATGGTATTCGTCAGAGTCTTCAAATCATCACAGATGTGCGTAAAGAAAGACATCTACAGGGTGTAATCATATTATACAGCCCGTATGTGATATTAAACGCATTCGTTTTCGTCTTTTCACGCCTGAAACTCGTAAAAGTCATATCGCAATATTAACATTATTACCTTCTTAGATTTTTTTGTTAACATAATGTTTGGTGAAGATGCAGTTTTGTTTTTTGTTTTATGAACAACTAGCTGACCCGGCAGACGTTGTCCTGTCCTGAGAACAAAAATAAAACTGGGACCTACCTACCTATCCCTACCTACCCCTACCTACCTTACCTACCCCTACCTGCTCCTACCTACCCCTATCTATCTTATGTCCTTTTCCTGGTTCTAAGCTACCCCACCAATTTTCAGCCAAATCAGATCATCCGTTCTTGAGTTATAAATAGTGTAACTAACACGACTTTCTTTATAGATAGATGAGTTGAACAACAATCCTACTTCCTACTAATAGTATAAATGTGAAAGTTTGTGAGTATGTATGTATGTTTGTTACTCTTTCACGCAAAAGCGAGTGAACGGATTTGGATGAAATTTGGAAAAAATATAGTCTATAACCTGGATTAACACATAGGATACTTTTAATCCCGGGAAAACGTAAGATCCTTCGGGTGTGTAACCGCTGGGCGGACGCTAGTATATATTAAATCTTTGCTTATTATATTGATGTAAGTACATTTAATCATCTTTATTTCATGGCAAATTATTGTTTACCGATAGACGTAGATCGAACATAATAACGAATAATTCGCAATATCTTGTATTCATTCCATTTATTTTTTAATTTAAAATTACCGTCCGCATTCCCTATCATCACACTTAATAATACAGGAACGACAATAATACAACACGAGTAGAAAAACATTGCAAATATTTCGTAATAACTGTTTATCGTTCATTCCTGTAATCAAAGGGAATCATTTTTAAATTAAAGACTGGGAATGATAGTAAAATAAAAATGTTTTCAAATGAAATGAAAAATAATGGATGAACTAAAAGTCAATGGTTGATAATAAGGGCGGTTCATACATAAGGCTTTTTATTAAATTATTGCAATATATCGAACGACAAGGCTTTACATTTCGCATTTTAATAACTGGAATGGAAACGTTGGAAAAAGTAAAATCAGCACATTCCCCACAGTGGCGTCCGGATATATATTTTGTGGCCGGTAGTGAGAGTAACAAATGAATACCTAATTAATTTTGTTAAAAAATTGAATCTTTTTTTTAACCATCATTAAAAATGGATTATAATATGAATAGTAGGTTATTTACTCAAAATTACTCAAAAAATATTCATTTTTGTTATCTACATTATAAGTGTTTTTACTATAATAAATACTTGTTTAATTTATTTTGAACCTAAATAGAAAAAGTTCTCTGTTTAGGAGTTAGAAGCCTGAGACAGTTGAAGGGACGTACGGAGTTGCCACAATAATAAAATTACTTTCTAACCGTCTGAGTACCTACGGAAGTCTAAAAAACAAATGGCGGGCAAATATTCAGTTATTAAATTAAAGTCACACTAGCTAACAGCAAAAACATACATACGTCCAAAGTTACAAAACATTTTAACCCTTGACCCGCTAACAGTAAAAGCTCTCAAACAGTTTAAATTGCCATAATTCAATAAAAACCTTCGCCTATCCGGTATTTCCCTGGGGATAAACTTGAAAAAAAGCCTGTAAAGCTGTAAAATTTCTGCTGAACCCTTTAATAAGTCACGCACTGGAAGCGACTGGAGCTTATCTCGCGATAAAACAGCAAAGTTGAGTTATACATAATTGAGAGGGCGCCACCGCTGATATTAGAGCTAAAGTTGTGGTACAAAGAAAATGCTATTTTTTATTTAGAATTCAGTAAATTGTATCTTTGATTGAGCGGTGTTTTTTTTAAAAGACTGCTCAAAGGAATGTTGTACGAGTATATGAGTTTCTTTCATCATCATCATCATGTCAGCCAAAAAACGTCCACTGTCGGACAAAGGCTTCCCCCAAGGACCTCCACGAACCGGGAGACGCAGCGTGGGCAGGCCCCCCACAATGTGGACCGACGATCTTGTGAGTGTCGCGGGACACCGCTGGATGCGGATAGCGCAAGACCGGCAATCGTGGAGATCCTTGTGAGTTTCTTTATTCAACCATAACTTTTAAATGCCTGAACAAATTTGGATGTATGAAGTATCGTTAGAATCGTTATAACATCCCGAGTGATACTGATAATAACAAGCCAGTTGGCGCAGTTGGTTAAGACACCACCTATCACGCCGCTGGTCATGGTTTCGATTCCCATCCAGGACAAACATTTGTGTGCATGAACATGTCTGTTTGTCCTGTGTCTGGGTGTAATTATCTATATAAGTATGTATTTACAAAAAAAAGTGTAGTGTATGTAGTATATCAGTTATCTGGTTTCCATAGTACAAGCTCTGCTTAGTTTGGGATCAGTTAACCGTGTGTGAAGAATGTCCCAGGATATTATTTATTTATATTTAGTTTACTTTTTGTAAAAGGCAGTAGATTTAACCAGCCTAGTTGTTGTTCAACTATAAGTTGTACTATTGTACTATTTTTTTTACTGTTTTATTAACGGATGAATCTGTTAAAATAACTATCACCCATGTTCTCGAATAGTTTAAAATTAAAATTACTTATTTCCAAAAATAACTTTATCTTAAAGTACATCTCTGTCAAAATGTCCAAAAAATAAACGCTTAAATATTGTGGCACTTCTAGTTTTGCGTACTTACTGCTTTATATTCATGTAGGTATGTAAAGTACCTACTATAACTGTCCAACTAAAAGCGTACATTTTTATCCACACTTAAGCTTAACTTTCGAAATTGACATATTCTTTTGATAAGGGTTCGTCTACCAAAATATATTTAAATACTTCTTTGGTTCATACGAATCTTTGTACCATAATCAGAGATTATGTCTTAACCCTTATCTACTAAGAAGTATTTTCGTTTACTTCAAATATTATAAAGCATAATATAACAACCCTTGGGAATCAGCTTTCAGCTTAGCAATATCATGGTCAAATAATACCTAGAGGTTATTGCCCTTATTTTTATATCAGGTATTCTGAAATGGGAGATCTCGTGTCTTTCAATGCCTTAAGGGACAAGAAATAACTATTATGATGATTATAATCGTCAATCTATAATAGTCTATGGATAGTCGTATTTTCTATTGAAGACACACACATAGGAAGTGCGGCACTCAGAGCTCGATAGAGTTGAGTTTGGGTATAAAATTAAAAACACTTTCAACCTAAACAATCCATGTCGATTCTGAATAAAAAAAAAATGTTTTTTACGATCAACTTTAGCGCGCCCAGTGATGTCTTAGATACAAGTTCTTCATTTGAAGCCTACTCGACGGTAGCACGAGCTGACGTCACGAGTGTCGGATAAATGTGCAGTTTCTAAATATGCAGAGATGTGTGAGGAGAAACGAAAAGTGTGTTTGTAAAACCTGCCAGGTACATGAAAAATTGAGCAACTATTAGAAAAGAGGTTGGTATGTACTCGTATAGTATTGAAGGTGTCTTGGTTAACAATTATGATATTCTGGAAAAAGTATCAAATTCCTTGAAATTGGTAATGCAAGATAAACATAAAAGCACAGAGAAAATATAAAAGTAAACATGAAAAAACCCACAGACATACCTACTCCCTTGGAGCTAAAATAAATCTCAAATACACTGACTGAAAGACTCAAGTTAAGTTAAGTATCTCACAAAACTAATAAACCAGAATAATGACGTCATGATAATTATCAAAACGTATAACATGATAATATACGTACAAATAGAACCCTGTAAGGGATTAATGGTATTAAATATTCGGCGATCTCACGTACGAAGGCTCAAATTCCTAGGAACAGAGTTGGGCCCTTCCTCTTTATATCACGTGATTAAAATTTTCGGCATTACCTAAATGTAAGTACGCATAATGCGGTGAATCGTTTGATGTTGTTTACGATGGATTTTATGTATTTTTAAGTGATGGACCCTTTTTTACACGTCTGGCCAAAAAAAGGGTGAATGTTACCAGAGTTCATATAGATGTATGTTTATCCTTTATTCTATCATAACTTCAAAATGCTCTAACTAATATAAAAGTGTGAATTATAAAATACTCATTAGTATATAATAGCAACTGAACTCTGGAATAACATTATAAACTATTTTTATCCTAGGATTGAGGGTAAGATTGCGGGGCCAAAAGCTAGTAAAATAAACTAAACTGCGATTAAATGCGCCTGCAGCCAACGTTCCAAAAAACCTTGCCATTCTGTGTTATAACCTGACGAAATGGACTTATGGAAAACTCAGCTCTATCTTCAATAGCATTTAATAATTTATCTTAATTGTATTATGATCTAATAAACACCGTTGCCTTGACAATGCTCACTTTTTAAATTTATCTACATCGCCTTCGTGGAACCAGCCAGTCGCCCTAAGCTATATTACATAGAAATATACTTAGAAATCAATATCCAGTACACTCGGGCGCAATCGGGATCTAATCGTGCTTTCCCGAGAATCATGGATTAAAGCAGTCCTGGATTTGTCCAAAATTTTCACCGCGGAAAAACATTCTGGCATTCCAGTTGCACAGATGGGATTTGTGCATTAAGCCACGAATCCGCTTTGTTACTGTAGGAACTCGAAAAGATTACGTTTTAAAAGCATTCTAGTGTGTACTTGGATTTAAAGAGATTTTATTTTAGAATGTAGAAAATTGGACGGAGTTAACTTAAGACCATAATAATTGCCTCAGAGTGAAGATCAACATTACATTGATTTTAAGTAGGTACTCAGACTTTGATGGATTTAAAAATATGATATTTCAAAGTATAATTTAAGCGAGCTTTGCGATTTGCAAGCTTTTAATATTATCGTTTGAAAAAATAAAGAATTTTAGGCAAGCAGTGAATTCGAATGGAACACTATTTATTGACACCCTAAGACAAAGAAGCATAGGTACGGCCTCGTAAGCCACTCATTTTTGGCACACGTTGTACCTATTATGCGAAGAAAAAAAATTGATATATTAGGTACTTTGAATACATAGCTAATGAAAAAACGCGTTTTACCTTAATATCTACTATTTTATAAGTTACCCAGTTTCAGTACTCCCGGCTGATAGCGTAAAACTTTCTAGATTACTTTCGTCTGCAAAATTCATAATTAGGTATCCACAAACCAGATGGTTTCATAACGGACCTATTAAATAATCAACAGCGGCACCAGTTTATATTAGTATCGCTAGGCCTAGGAGGATTTTGGTCTTATAACTTTGTCTTATTTGTAGTATTGGATCTCCCAAATAATTATGTTACTAAGCTCAGAAGCGATGTAGATGTAGCGATGTTCCTCTCCTCTATAGAACAGGTAAGATTTTATGGTCAATGATCTGCAGTTTGATTTAATTAATTAGTTTCAAGGTCACCCAAAGAGCAATAGTGAGGGCTATGCTCGGAGTTTCCCTGCGAGATCGAATCAGAAATGATGAGATCCCCAGGCGAACCAAATTACCGACAGCCCGAAAAAATTCCAAAGTGAAGTGGCAGGGCGGGGCACATCGCTCCTAGAACCGACGGCCGATGGAGCAGAATGGTTCTCGAGTGGCGACCACGAAACGGAAGATGCAGCGTTGGCAGCAAAAGGTGGACCGACCATCTTGTGAGGATCGCGTGAATCGCTGGACGCGGGTAGCGCAAGACCGGCCATCGAGGAGATCCTTGGGAAGGCCTTTGTCCAGCAGTGGACGTCATAAAAGAGTATAATGAAGAATATGTAGGTAGAAATACGACTTACTAGATTCCGCCCCGCGGTTTCACCAGCGTTTCCGAGTGATAAAAAGTAGTCTATGTGTTAATCCAGGGTATCAGGTAACCCCATACTAAATTTCATCAAAATTGGTCCAGCTGTTTGAGTTTTTGCATTTATAATATTAGTAGGATGATATGACGAATAGACGATCGGTAATAATAAAGTGAAGTGACGTAAAAAAATGACCCCAAAGAATAATTTAAATAATATATTTTTACAATACTGACTTCAGAAAAGTAATTAATGCAAAAGAACAAGTAGGTAAATTTCAATGAAATCTAGTCTCAGATATTTATAAATTCACTCAGATGGATATTGAATAGACTTCCATTTGGAATATTCATTGATGAGAATAATTCGGTAAAACGAACTCATCGTTCCGTTATAAAATATTCAAAATGACTAAGCAACCGATGAATAAATAAAGTACAGTCAGTTTATTATTTCACAATTAGTATTCGATTCAATTGCTTAATGATTTACAATTATCAAGTTACAATTTAAAGTATTCTTTAGGGACAACCTTTTTTTATGAAGCTCCATCATCAGATCAGTTCAATGACACCATAATTATTCATTTTTATTATACAGTATTTTCTATCTATCAAAGCACAGCTCAAACCACTGGACGGATCGAGCTGAAATTTGACATACATTTCATATAGCTAATATGACGTAGGATTCCGCTAAGAGAGGATTTTTGAAAATTGAACCCTTAAGGGGGGGGGGTAAAATTGGTAATCGCGGGTGAACCGGTGGAAAGCTAGTTTAAAATACAAAAGTACCTATGCATCTTTCACGAAGCATTAAAGCAAAGTCTCAGCAATAAGCTGAGCAATAACCCTTATTTTTGCGCACATGCGACGCACAGACAACCAACACTTTTAATTTTATGTGCTTTACTTTTTATGTTTTGTGCAAAATACTGTAGGTACATTGTTTGTACATGTTTTTTATTTTTCTTGCTTGTTGCCAATGTTGCCATAGATTAGTAGATTTAAAATTATATTCTCTTTGATACTACGTATTTTATTACCACAGACAATTAAGATTGTCCACAGACAGTGTATTAAATGGTTGAAAGTTAGGATGATCAACTGTGGTCTTTCTTTATTTGTATGTTTGGGGAACAAATCAGGCAATGGCTCAGATCCCTAGTCTTGTATTTATGATTGTACCTATTTGTTTTTCTTGTTTCATTATATAAAAAAATATGATATGATTGTATCTTTTGTGCTGTATGCGTGTGGCGCGCAAAAAATAAAAACTTTTTCTTTCTTTCTTTCTTTTCTTTCAAAGGATATTTTTTTTTGCGTTGATATTTGTCCGCCGGAGAGATACATTTTCCATCCCTATATAAACGCAAGGCATATTAAATTCGCACCAGTAAATATTACACGTGTCTTTGAGTCACAACACAAGCTTAGTAACTACAAAAAAGCTCTGCTGACATGTTAAGTAGCGATGAAATATGAAAACATATTCCAAACAGAATTCATAGGTAGGTGCGAACTTAGAATTCCTCGCGAAACTTCGAGAAACTTCTAGATCTCGTCATAATGTTGTCACGAGCATGTCAGATTTGAAGTGGAAGGTAACACTTGCTTGTATAGTTAGTTATAAATTGTATTATTATATTTCATGTGAAAGAACATCCATTTCTGGTTGATGAAACTTATTATACTCTTTATTATTATTCTACGCTTCGTTTCACTCGCGATCAGGAAATCTTATTTTACTCGGGATAAAAAGTATATTTTTACCAGACTGTGGCGAAGCGAAATTGGAGGGCTATGGATTCTGTGCTGAACTGATTTTGATGAATGATATGTAGTGAGATTTGTCTTTCTTGCGTAAGTTTCATTGAGTATACCTATAGAAATTATTAAAATAGAAAAGCAAAATGTATTAAAAAAAAATTTCCCAAACCTATCGGGTAGGGTGTGTGGTATCAAAATGGAGGGTTTTAATAAATAAGTTATGTGTTTTGGAATTTTAAAATGAGGAATTAAAAAAATCCCGTTCCCGGGATAAAAAATGGCCTTTAACCTTCGGGGATAATGTAGCTTCCTATAAGTGAATTAAATTTTTGAATCGGACTCCGGAGATTAGCGCGTTCAAACAAACAATAAAACTCTTCAGCTTTATTATTAGTAAAGATAACTCAACCACGTTGCAATGAATATGGAATGATGATGATTTGGTATCTAAATGTCATATCCTGAAATAAAACATCTTTGGCTATGGAAAAACATTACCTATATCCTTCAGAAATACAGGTGAAAATTACTTAAATCGATAAATCATTGACATACATAAATAATTATCGAATGTGTCAAATCGAGATCACCTCCATTGAATTTGATAGAAAGAAAAGAAAAAGCTCCGAAAAACGTTACGGCTCCAAAATAAAATCTGTCACTATTTAATGAGATAATACGTACCAAAACCTAAATCAGTTGAAAATTATTTCTGACGCTCCACCGTGACAGACAGATATTTCACGAGAAAATTTTATTAGTCAAATTCAACGTACACTACCAAATTGAAATTCATTTTATTACGTCACTGTTTGAGGACGGCGAGTTTTTACTGAGAAATCGAACGATGTTTCCTTTGCGCGATGAAATGAAATGCGCCCGAGCGAAGCGAAGCAAACTCAAAAACTATTCATATTACTAATTCGGCACACACATTCCCAGTAGTTTATTTAAATTAACCTACCTAGTACCTACAGTGGGCAAGTCAGGCGTGTAACTTAATTTCATAGTGATGCAAGCAATAACGAGCAAGTCGGACAACTATGTTTGAAACAAATTATAAAGCAGAAGAGTTTAGATACAATATGGTTTGTAAAATAAGAATTAGTTCTATGACTGTAGGCACATACGAAAATGAGCCTTATCTCTTTGCAATAATGTTCATCTGTTTAATCGATGATCAAGAATTGCTAATGTCATATGATCACAGGACTCGTGCTATATTTTATAAAAAATAGTCTTAGGAACTACCAGTTTGTTTTTGCTTCAGATAGCCTGTTTATTGAGAAAAATATGGGGTTTGACTAGTAATTTACAACTTAAAATTTTTAATTGCTATTTCCGAAAATTTTAATTGAAACTTTCATAAATGACTTGCTTTTGTTGTACAGACTTGGAAAAAAATTTGCAGTTTAAAAAAAAATACTGAATCTTCTCAGCAACCTTCTGAAGAGTGGATTAAAGTTTGTGCAGGTCTATTTTAAAAAAAATAATATTTTATTTAATTTCAAATAAGATTTGGAACATTGTAAATTAACAGCCGCCATCTTGTACAATAATCACTTAGCGTATTTAAGCCACCTCTAAAATATTGTCGTGTAACTCTCATTAGTGTGATTACTAATGAGAATTACCTACATAACATTACCGTGAGATAATGTGTGTTTTTATTACCCTTTAAATATACCCTTTAGTTAATTCAAGTTGTTTTGAAAATCTGACGACATACTACACAGCTGCAGTTGAGAGCCAGTTAAATTAAGATGGTTAGATTTTGTATGGTTACATTTTCGACCACATCACATGGTGACAAGTCTCCATATGGCGCGCCCTTTCCAATATTTAAATCGTTTGAAAGTAGGTATGTAGTATGTGAAAGTATTTACAAAGCATCACAATGCATGGGTGTCAAGCAAAAATAAATCCAAGGATTTGTTGCTCGACTAGCGGTGTCATAATTAATTGCTCCCTACTATTAGTATGGTGGTATGCACTGACGTACTGTATCACAATGACACGAGGGTTGTCTTGCCCGGTCGGCTAGTTATGATTAGTTGACCAACAAATCTGGTAATAAGTGAGATACTGAAGACAATCGCTACTGAAGACGAATACTTACTACATACAAACTCTTTCGTTAGGACATTGTTGTATACACACAGCAACTGTGTGTATTCTGTTTATAATAATGAAATAGGGGAAAACAATTATCCGTTGATAATAACTTACCTAATTGGAAAACTGACGATGGCCAGTTCCTCGTTTTGACACTTTCATTACTGAAGTAAATAGTTAATAAGTATAAACATGGTAAAATAATACCTATGTCTTCCATATTTTAGGACAGAAAATCGAACTATCAATAATAGACTAATGGCCAAACACAAAATTAAAATTGTGATTTTAATAGAAATTTAAATTCAATCATTTGTGACAGGGATTCTCAAGTATTGAAGATGAACCCAAATTAATGGTTTTTTAATACCAATTGATTCAAATACTTCATATTAGATGGAAAATACTTTTCAAGAATCTTACTTTTAAAGTGCCTTTGTGGAAAAGCGAAACGACCATAATGCCTTGGCTCTGTTTGCATTTGACAGTCGTGGAAATCATGGTGGGCATTTGTAAAAATGATTTTAAATTTCTTCAAAAATATAGGCACTATAGTTTTTCGATAACGTAAGTACCTATATGACCACAATGGCTCTCCACCTAACGCACTTCTGAACTTCACAGTTGACTACTACCGTTTAGTAAAACACAAACTGAGAAGACTTGGAGCACACGATAAAACAAAAGTCAAGTTTAACGCACAGGTTGTACCAAAACTGCCATAAACAATTAACGAAGGAACAGTACGTGAAGTTTTCAAAGAATACGTATATCTAGGTCAAACTATCCAGGCAGGGAGGAATCATTTGGAAAAAGCTGAACGAGGAAATGCACAGCGTATCGTAAACTGCTTCATGTTCTTAAGTACTCTTATTGAGACCTGTTTACCATGACCTATGGAGATGAGACGTGGAGGTCCAAAAAAAAAAGTCTGCGAGCTATGGAAACAGGTGTCTTTGAAGGACAAAATTCGCAAAATCTTTCGAAATGGTTACATCTGTTGAAGAACGGACGGTCAATGGAGCAGACGAGTGTTAGAGTGGAGACCACAATTCGACAAGGATAATGTGGGACGCTCTCCAACTCGATGGATTGATGACCTAAATGAAAAATATAACCGGACTTGGGCTGAATGTGGGTAGCAAGGATCCGAAAGGAGTGGCGCACTCTAGGGGAGACCAAATGTTTGTGGTGTATTGGTCTTTTAGTAAGTATACAAAGAATAATGTAGTAGGTACCACCCTACATAAGACATGGAAATACTTACCGGCATGTATATAACAATCTAGTAGAATTTAGTGTTTATAACACACTAGCTGTTCCGCGCGGTTTCACTTCCTTCAGGAATAATGTAGCTTCCTATTAGTGAAAGAATTTTTCAAATCGGTTCAGTAGTTTCGGAGCCTATTCAATGCAAACAAACAAACAAACAATAAAATTTTTCCTCTTTATAATATTAGTTTAGATAACAATATGTAATATTCTGGGACGTTCTTTACACACAGGTATCTGATCCCAAACTAAGCAGAGCTTGTAACAAATAACGTGTGTTCTTTATGAATACAGAATGTTAAATAAAGCATTAGTTTTATAGGTCGTGTTTTTTAAATATAAGGCTTTTACATAAAATTAAATAGGCCGAAATAAATTGGCTCATTTATTTTTTACTGTAGCAATATTAAATGTTTAATTATCAAAACGCGTGTGTGTTACGTGATATTATAATTCCGACTTCATTTATATTTCAGTAAAATAAAGCTTTACATAATATGGCTGGGATGGGATACTTTAATCTGTCCGTCTCTAGGGTAAATATTTGATTTAGCTGTAAAGCTATTCCTAATAAACCAAAGCTGTTATATACAAAAACGATGATTTATATAAGCAATGTTTTCGTTAAACCTTGCATAGGCTATGAAGATATTTTTGAGGTCAAAATTAAATAATCAGTTTCTGAGAAAGGTTATTAAACTGAAACGTTCGGTTGGAGCGCGAAATTCACAATTTATCACGTTTTTTGCTAATTGCAGCTCAGTTATAGGTCGTAAGTTTATTACTAGTAAGTAATATATACTGATTAATAATAAAAGTAAATAATTATCAACATATTCCAAGGTATATTAGTAACATTTTCATGAAATAGTCGTATATGTCAGTTTCACCTTAAAGGGTTTATGTCTGAAACCGATTCTCGTATTTCTATCGGTTCGGTAAAAGGTTCAGTATTGTTTGATTTCTGCTGTTGTCAATTGAGGGTAGTTGGCAATTAGTGCCAAACTCGGTGACTCGCGGCGTCAGTTATCTTTAATGCGTTGAGAAGAAAGGTCGTGTTCATCTCCTCTCAAGTGTGACCGTATACCCTCATTGCGTGCAGTGTAGTTTTTCACGTACATTGAACTAAGGTTATACCGTGCTGATCGACCAAACCTAGATTCCAAAAGGAATATCGTTTACGCTTGAGCCTGTCTTCAGCTCCAGAAAGTGGATACAGGTATGTATTATTATTACTTTGTTCATGTAAACTGCGGAAACGAACGTTTGCCACCCACATACTTGTACATATATCTATCTACATTTAAATTTCATTATTTAATTTCACGAAATCGTACCAGCCAGCATAATTATTAATATCTCTGAATGATGTAAAAATGTGGGTAAAAGATGGGGATGGGTTAACATATTGTGTGTAGGTGGAAAACTAATTCACAAAAAAAAACAAAATACAAAAATATTAATTGCAACAAACACAGGTTTTAAAGATAAAATTTGTACTAATTACAAAAATTATTTCCCCCTTTGTTTTAGGATGGGCAACATGATTACCTGTGGTACCCACACTAGAATGCTCTGTATCGTGGGTAACGGAACGTTTACCAAAATAAGTAACCTCATATTATTTCAGCATAAACCTTAATATGACCTTTGCTTAGGATAGCTTCTCTATACGTCGTAATATACCTCAGTGGCATAAACACCATTTTTTTCATTAACCTATGATTCTCCTTAGATACACAAAGTGGGTTATAAACATCTAGTAATTGACTGTTATTTTGTACCTACAATACGAAAGGAAGTTATTTCTTTTATTCGGCTAAATTGTATGTTATTCTAGCTATTTACCTAACAGTGGATGCCACGTAAACATGTTTTGGCAAACATAAAAGTTAATAAATTACTTATGTCTACTGACAGCCTTATTGATTAGGGTTGCCACATAGAGAGATATTTTCTATCTAGAACAGAGAACTAGTTATGTACAGTAAATATGAAAAACTATTGACGTGAAATAAAAAAATGGTTTACTTAATAATCATTAAAAAAATAGTAAGTAAGTAGTCCGTATTACTAAGCAATAAAATTAATACCTTTATTTTTTTTAAATATGAAAGTTAAAAATGGTTTTATTTTAATGAAAAAAATTAAAATTATATATGATCCCTTATTTATAATCATAAAAGTTAAAAGGAAAACGTGACTGATTGATCTATCAACGCTCAGCTCCAACCACTGGATGAATTTAGCTAAAATTTCGCATACCTACAAATATTTCTTATTACGTAGACATCCGGAAAGGATTTTTAAAAGTTCAACTCTTAAAGTGTAAAATAGGGGATCGCGGGTGTAACCATGGGGCAGAAAGCTAGTTATATTCTATAAAACGATGCAAGTGAAGATATTAAACAAAAAATATAAAGTGCATATCAAAGTAGGTATACTTGGTGTAGTGACAACCCTAAGAATGACATCTGTGACGTGTACTTATACATACTGAAAGGAAATTGTATTGGTCACTCTCATTAAGGAAAATTATAGAGGTTTCTTTAAAAAAAACCAATACACTTATATGTTAGATTTAAAAGAAGTTGTTTGACATTGAAGGTTTATTTTTATCCGAGGAAAAGTATGAAAAATATGGCCAATTTATTAATTTCGCCCTTAACTTTTTATGTCAGATTTCCTCCAAGATTTGGGTAGACAGGGGTGTATTCTTATAATTAATGTTTAAGAATATAACTGTGCGGAGCTGCGTCTAAGCCTAAGATGTTGTGATAGTAATTTTTAAACGTTTTATTTGGGTCTTTGGAAGACATGCTGTCAGTCGGCTAGAGATTTCATAAGTATAATTCGTTGATTACTGAAGTATAGCTGAAATACATAAAAAATAATGATATATAAATAATGATGTCGCATGCTGAGACGAAAGTCGCGAGTTCAAATGTCTACACCGAGCTTGAGCTTTTGGTGAAGGAAAACATCGTGAAGGTCAAAAAGCATATTAGTCTTCTCGTGGAAAGTCTAAAGGTACAAGTCCGTCGGTCGCGGTCATAGTCAACATATGGGAATGTATGTAGCCACTTCTGTGCCTCGCGACTGACGCGCGCGGTCGACGCCATACATTTTCATATGGTTGACTATGGACGCGTCGGCCGCGACCCACGGACTTGTACCTTTACATTCAAATTGATACTAATATTATTACTCTCAACGGAGTCAATGAGTCTTCCCAAAGTACTAAAATCTTGAATCCGCAACTGGCTCTCAAGGTAAAATATGTCGCAAAGTACCTACCGGTGTGTTCCGACAGCTGCTCAGCAGTTTCCTTTTAGGATTTGTCTACTTACCACATCATCACTGACAACAGTGAGATTGTGAGTAAAAATATCACAAACATACGTAACATTACATCTGTAAACAGACACTTTTTAAACAAGCCCCTTTTCAATTTCATACAAAACGAAACTTATAAATGGAAATCATAATATTGAAACCTTTTCGGTTTTTGCGTTTCTAATTTAAAAAAAAATCTTTTCCTGAACGATATTATTGAATGTTAAAATGGCATCGTTTTATGGTTTAAAAGCCTTCGAGGATTTTATTTTTCGTTTTTTTTTTCAACTACAATACAAAAGTACAACGAAAAGTGTCTTTTCTCTAATTTGAGTATGTTTATCTAGAAATTATATGGTTTTTTTTTGTTGTTTCAGGTATTTTATACATATGAGTTACGGTTGACGGATTTTCGTAATGAATAAAACATTTATGTGTTCTGCAGAAACTTTCCATCAAAATTTATTTTTAATTAAAAGTAATATGGAATCTTAAGGCAGGTATGCATGGTCCATAGCCAATTATAATTCATTCATGTATTTCTAATTAAAATTTTACTTATCCGTTATATGTAAAATGCGACCATATTTTTTTATTTATTGTTTCATATGAATGTACTAGAAACCGAGCGAAATAAATCATAAAGTTCTACATATCTTTGTTCAAACGTCAAACTTAGTTGATGATGATGATGATAAGTAACTTTGATTGTTGTAGATAATTATATCGGTATAAACTAACCAAACCTACCAATTTTTGTAACAATAATTAATAGTAACCTATTGGTTTATTGTACCTAACATACAATACAATGATAAAATGGTAACTCATTTTAATAAATTAATTTAACAAATTGCTTTAAATTCGTAAATAGTTATATTTCTCGAGCGGCCATTTCAGACCCAGGTCTCATTTCAGTTCTAACAATAGGCTAAATTTCCGCAATAATATATTTCCGGGGTTCCACAATAAAGTCGGTAAAAGTTTAAAATTGCCGCTGAGAACGGATTGAAGTAAATCCGCCTTGAATTATGCTGCTATTCGCGAATTTTATACGACATTAGTAATGAGTTTCTTCGAGTATGTGTATATTTAAAGTACTGTTTCATCCTGAGAAGTGCATTCACTGAGCTCCTACGACTTATGGGAGCTTGCATAAGTGGCAACTCTCTTTCTGTCAATATTTCAGGTGATTCCTTCGGTTGGAGCGCGAAATTCAAATTTTGATACGTTTTTTGCTAATTGCAACTCAGTTATAGGTCGTAAGTTGTCAACATGTGTTTTGCGACAAGAATGGTAATAATATTTACTGATTAATAACAAAAGAAATCATCAATATATTCCTCCAAGGTATATTAGTGACATATACGACTATTTCATGAAAACGTTAATTTTTACAACAAATTTAACTCCGTGACATATGTTGATGATTTCTTTTATTATTAATCAGTAAATATACTACCATTCTTGACGACCTATAAATGAGCTGCAATTAGCAAAAAACGTAATAAAATTTGAATTTTGCGGTCCTAAAATACTTGTCTTAATTCAATCTACACCTTTATATTCTTAAGCGTTTGCAATTAGATTTTTAGTTTACCTAATGGTTGCTCTCGTGGTTAGGCAAATCTTATACCTGGAACAAAAATAAAATTGAAGATTGCTAAAAAATAACCAAAGCTACTTAATTACTGAGTGGATTATTACTATTTTGTTAACTACCGTAGACACGCTTGCAACACCAGAGGTATTGAGATATACTTGGGTTACCGACCTCAATACATAGATTTGGTTGGAAATAATTCCATTTTTTATCTGGTATATACATAAGATTCCTCAAACTGCAGGATGGAAACAAGTTTCAAATAAATTTCATCTCCACTTTCATGAATGCTACGGAAAACTGCAGACAATATTCTATGCCACTGCCGGAAGTAACCATGAACCCAAATAATAAGCGAAACGGCAAAGCAGAAAAGTGACAGTTTGGCACAACTCCAAATTTCACTTCGCAAATTGCTCAAACTAAAGATATAGGTTAAACCCAAACTAACAAAGATGTGAAAAACCGCTTAGAGTTAAAAGAAAATAAAAGAACTCTTTATTGAATGAGAATTCTTGAAAAGCTCTTCATTTTCGAGTGCGGTTTCTTTAGACCCTTGTTGTAGGAGTATTTCAGGTTGCTTCGTAATACGCACATTTTGAGAGACTTTCGCAATTGATTATAAACTGCATGAAATATACGTTTTTTTAACTTTTGGTTAAAAAAATATATTCCGTGATAGATCCACAAAGGTTCTTTAGAGAAATTTCTAAACACCAACGCTATTAGTACCTTGCACACGTCATTTATTTACTCTCAGGATATAAGAGGGCCTGAAATTAATTTATGTTTTTTGGCATTAAAATAATGCTGACAAAAGACTTGTCATTTTTCGATTTATAAACTTTACTTTTGTCATATATAAGTGTGACTTGATAGCTCTTTCAAAATCTAAATAAAATTCAAACGGTTTTGAATATCTTCAAAGAATAAAAGACGTTTAACAAGCGTTCCGTGATCCATTGTGCAGTACCTCTTAAAATTAAACTGAAGAGCAAAAATCTCTCTTACCTTGGTTTAAAAAGTCTGATGATTTTTTTCAGAGTTCTGATTAATGACTACGGTTAGGTGCTTCTTGTGCCTCTTTAAGCTCCCGGCGGGACTATTTAAGGTTACGAGTGTTTGGTGCTTTTTAGGCGTTTTCTTTGCTTCTTAATTATTTCGTAGATTCAAGCTTCAAAGTTTAGTTGAGGGTCGGATTCTCTTTGGGAGGACAATTTGGCGTGCGATCTTGAGAATTTCTGTTTTGTTTGTGTAGAATTGAAGTGCGTTTTTAGGAAACGTTTGTGTTTTTTTCATTTGTATTCTTGCTTCGTGATCGTCTGATGAGATGAGTTTGAACTAAATTATGTTAAACTCTAAGTTCTACACGATAAAATATTTAATTTGTAATAAAATTGGTACCTTAAAAGAATCTCAGAGAAGTTATTTAATAAAAGTCAATGCGTTTATTGAAGATAGGAAGTAAAGAGCGACCAATAATTGCTTTCCACCGGTTTTTTCAAGAAGCAACATTTGCCCGTCAAATCAATTCCACTGGGTAAATTTATTTATTAGCATATAGAGTGAGTTTCAAATGGTGGTGCTCTTCAAAAATTGTTTTCTTTACAGAAATTATGGCTTGGACGGCACTGATTTCTATTGTTTTACGATAGCATTAACGTTTTGAAGGTCTTTTCAACCCTGCCGATGGAGAAAAAGATTTTTTTAAATATTTTGGGACTTATTTTTTTTATCCAATATTGAGAAGTTGTTGTAATTTTATATAAGTTTTAAGTCCAGAAATACAACTAGCTGTCCCAATATCATAGGCTACCTGCCAAATTTCATCGCAATCGGTTCAGTGGCTTAAAGGTAACTAACATAAGTGAGTATATCCGGATTTATAATATTAGTAAGTATTACGTTAGGCAAGGTAACTAATTTTGCAATGAAAGTGAATTTGTTTTCTTTTAAAGGTAAATCTTCGGTTGGAGCGTTAAATTCAAATTTTATCACGTTTTTTGCTAATTGCAGCTCAGTTATAGGTCGTAAGTTTTCAACATGTTATTTGCGACAAGAATGGTAGTATATTTACTGATTAATAACAAAAGAAATCATCAACAGATTCCTCCAAGGTATATTAGTAACATTTTCATGAAATAGTCGTATATGTCAGTAATATACCTTGGACAAATATGTTGATGATTAATTTTATTATTAATCAGTAAATATACTACCATTCTTGTCGCAAATAACATGTTGATAACTTACGATCTATGACTGAGCTGCAATTAGCAAAAAACGTGATAAAATTTGAATTTAACGCTCCAACCGAAGCCTCCACCTTAAGTAAGCAATATTATTGAAAACAGATTAAAAGAAGCTAACCAGCCAAATGAAAAGGCATTCGACCTCAATGTACGATCTATAAATCGAACAAAAACAAACAACGGAACCCACAAACAACATTGTTCCTCAGACAAAGATATTCGTGGAAACGTCTGTTCCCCATCTTCCGGTTCCAGCGGGAAATTTGCCGTATTGTTAGCAATCCGAGGAAGGGATTCTAAAGGTGTAACCGCACTAAAATAACCGTTTAGTGTATTTTTCAAAAAATATATTTTGTTGTTACCTATATTTGGCAAATTATACGTGGGCACTTCTCCAATTCGCTGGGACAGAAGGGTTTTCGAGAAGACGCAGCGTGGGCAGGCCCCCTAGACATCATGGAGATTCTTGGGGGAAGCTTTTGTCCAAAAGCGGTTTTTTGGCTAACATGATGATGATGATGATGATGATGATGATGATGATGATGATGATGATGATGATGATGACGATGATGATGATGATGATGACATCTCCAATATTCTCATTTGATTATGAGTAAGGCAGTATGAGGCAGATAGAGAATTGAAAAAGCTTAAAAACAACTTATTCAGAATCTAACACTTTTATTGTCATCAGAATTCAAATCCAGCTGTTTAACCAATGCCATTGCTATGCATAAAATCTAGATCTAGTTTGGTGTTCGATCTAGATTATTTTTTATACGTTGGTTCAGTGTAAGATCACCTTATAACCCACCTAGAGACCCTTTTGTGAATGCGGATTTATTATGTTATAATTTTCGTTGGGGGTGTTTTTAGGGGAAATTAAATTTCAGCATGATTCCCGAAGGAGGGTCCCGGGGTGATATATGAAAACTGAACCCAATTTCGATTAATATATTTCATTGGTTGCAGAAATCAGGGCATTATTTTTGTGGGTTTTGTTATGTTATTCTTGGTGAAATTGGAAAGTTTGTAAGATAGAATAAAACTTTACGGTTTTTATATATTTCATTCGGCTTTGATTATATTTTGTTGTAAATACTACAGTGTCTCAAGTCGAAAGTCTTCGACCAGTGTGTGTTGCCAGTGTTGACTTACGGAGCAGAGACGTGGTCGCTTACGATGGGCCTTATAAGAAGGCTCAAGGTCACCCAAAGAGCAATGGAGAGGGCTATGCTCGGAGTTTCCATGCGAGATCGGATCAGAAATAATGAGATCCGCAGGCGAACCAAAGTTACCGACATAGCCAGAAGAATTGCCAAACTTAAGTGGCAGTGGGTGGGGCACATCACTCGTAGAACCGACGGCCGCTGGGGCAGAAAAGTTCTCAAGTGGCGACCACGAACCGGAAGACACAGCGTGGGCAGGCCCCCCACAAGGTGGACCGACGATCTTATTAGGGTCGCGGGAAACCGCTGGATGCGGCTAGCGCAAGACCGGCCATCGTGGAGATCCTTGGGGGAGGCCTTTGTCCAGCAGTGGACGTCTTTCGGCTGATATGATGATGATGATGATTGTTGTAAATAATTGTATACCTATTGACTTTTCTTATCAAAATTATATTTAATTAAATTCAAAATAAGACAGCATTTTTTTCCATTATATCACTATAATAATATGATCGACCCTTTATGACCTTTAAAAAAATCGTTGTTGGATATTATACCTAATTGTACTCTATGAAATAAAATGATATTTTTGAAAACCAAATGAACACATTTACCTTGAACTTTTATTGACTAAACCTATTTTTTATCTAATAATTGAAAAGAAACATGTAAGTACAAATACATTTTGTTATTCGAAAGAAAGCTCGTATCACATCGGTAGTTTTTTGTCGACTACACGCATACCCTTTCCAACTTTTAAATTACTTTGTAGGTAGTAAGTAGTGGGTAGTATAAAACTTTTGTATTTCCTGAGACCCCGTGCATTCAATGGAAACTAGTGTCCAAGGAAACTAAGTTTCTTTCCGTCTTTCCGTTGTATGTTCATTTATTTTTATATATAAACGTAATAAAACATTTTGTGTTTGAAACGGTTTTAGTTGCTTTTGTCGAGGAATTTGTTATTTATATTATGTTTAAACGTAATTTATCAGTTTATAATATGGCTAATAATTTTATGGCATATTTGCTGCCAAGCGGTAGCGTGCCAAGAAGGCTTACTTTTAATATTTTACGATTTAACATTTTTTACAACTTAAAATAAAAAATAATATCACTTAGTAACTCCTAACATTAGTAATTTACCAAAGTTACAAAAATGTGTAAATTTTATAAATTTTTCAAAACAATTTTTTTTTTCTATCATCATTCACTAATTTCATATATATAGTTTTCAATATTTTTTGTCAATGATTTTTCGAACACAAAAATTTAAAAAACTGCTACCACAATTTACCCATATTAGTCCATGTCCAAATGCAGAGAATATTTTAAAATTGTATAAAATCAGTTACACGGGCGAGCACAAATCCAAATCGTACGTAAGGATTCGCCAAGTGAATTGAAATCGACGAGAAAACAACGCGCAGTGAAGCAGAAAGGATTTTTCTCGTTCGTTCAGAAACTTGAATCCTAAGTGAAGCGGAGTTTAGACGTGTAGTGCGAATATTCCTTTGATTAGATTGTTGGGTAACAAAATTATGTTGGTAAGTTCCTTTCATGATGTGATTGGATTAATTACTGCGATTACGTGACCTCAAATAGGTAGTTAGTATAGTTTCCCGACAACCTTTTCCTTTTACCCGAAGGTACTCCAGAAAAAAACAAGAAGAGAGAGAAGAATAAAGAGTTATTTATCTTCTAAACTACTAACAAGAGTGGATTTTAATTGGCCAAATAAGACCAGTCCTACGGGTAGTAATAATGTATTATTATCTATAATCCTACAAAATTTCAGGATTCCGAGAAATAGTGCACTCTTAATAAGACACCAAGTTTGCGAGTAGTCTCAGCGTAACTTTCTCCATTTTAGTAAGCGTTTTTCTTCAAAATAGTACGAGCAACTGTCAAATTTCAGAGTTGCTACTTTCACGAAGGCTAATTTTACTTTAAAAAAATGCACGAAATTCAAAAACAGCGCTGTGTTACAGAGTCATGACAGATCCTGAGACTTGGTGACAATGGGACCACCTCAGGAGTTTACTCTTTCGAATAAAAAAAATATTAAAATCGGTTCACATATGGCGGAGTAAACGCGTAACAAACATACAAAAATAAAAAAATCATACAGTCAAATTGAGAATCTCCTCTTTTTATGGATTCGGTTAGAAAATAAAGGCATTCCTACTCTTTGGTCTCCTAGAAACTCCGATTACACAATCATACTAAACTTTAAAGCGAAACACGGCACGGTCATACGAAAATTAAAGTTTTGAGGAACTTCACTCCTTTGTTATCTCTTCGACTTCCGTCGTAAAGTTTTCACGAGCCGAGGATGTGTCAAACTGTTGCTGTGACTCTGTTTGTTTATTTGATAACCATAGAATAATCTTTAGAATGTGCAAGGATGATAATTCTACGTTTTAAATTGAATATTTCAACCTGTTTATGGTACATAAATCACCTTTTTGGCCTACTAGTGTATAATATTTGTTTGATTTTTTAAAATATATTTGTTACATTAAGTGTAGCGCCACACCTGTGGAAGGATCGGCGCGGAAAGTTCCGCTAAACATGCTCGCAGTATTTTATAATTTAACTGACGATTTATCAAAATAACCTAAACTTTTCAACGAGCGGAATAATGAACTTAATACGTAATAATTAACTAAAAAAAAAAACAATTGACAAGTGAAGTTACTGACAAGTGTTGTCGTTGCCGGCTAGTGTTGCCAACAGAAAATCGTTTGCTAACAATAGGTCTATTTATACCTTACATAAATACTTCATTATATTTTATATTTATAATAACAAAAAACTGAAAATACCTAAGAACTAACAAATCTAAATAGTTACCTGACACATTTTCATTTTACAAAATAGGCACGCACTACTTAGCAAAGTTAAATTATATCGAAAAATTATCTGATATCGACTTTATACATTAATATTAGTTGATATTAGCAACTTGTTAAAATTTGATATTGTTAAACCTATTGTGGAAAGTAGGTATAATTTTCTATTCTATTCTATTACGAAAAAAGTTTCTTGTGAAAATATACTGTATTGTAGTAGTTCGTGTACAATACAAAAACATTTTTGCAAGTCGATAAGTGTTTTTTTTTTCCAGTTGGGAGTATCTACCTATTCGTATGGTAAAATTGAGTTATTTGTCCTTTCGTACGTGTATTTTATTCATATATAATTTTATCTTAGTATTGTTAGACAATTTAATTCACTAATGGCTTAGGTTTTTAATGATTTTTTAAGGGGTTTCAAATTAAAATTAAATTTTATAACGTTTTTTGCTAATTGCAGCTCAGGTATAATGTCGTAAGTTTGTCAACATGTAATTTGCTACAATAATGGTAGTATATTTACTGATTAATAATAAAAGAGATCATCAACATATTTCTCCAACGTATATTTGTAAGTTAAACGACTATTTCATGAAAACATGACTTTACCACACATTAACTCCGTGAAATATGTTGATGATTTCTTACCTAGATTGACCAACCAAGAAAGAGGTACAGCAAAATATACCTACGAGACAAAAGATTCTATTGATTAAAGTTTAAATACATACGTATTACAAAATATCTGTACTAGAGTACACAATAAACATAATAATAATATTCTGAATTCAAAATTCGTCAGCATGTATAATTTAAGCTACTTAATTGTTATTAGCCATCAAAGCTGATGCAATGTAATTCTATTTTCAAATACCACGAACGGTATTGATAACATGATCGTATTACAGGAGGTTCTGTCTCTTGGAAATACTAAAGCTGGTCGGAAAATTCTGGTTAAATACAATTTCATTTGCATTCAATTTGAAATATGTTACTTATACGAGTAGAATGTTTTCAGAAAAAGTAAACAGTAATTTCGTTTGGGTAATAGTATTTTATTAATTTAGGTGGTTTTTTAAATTTGTATTTTTGTTGTAAATAATAATTTTATTATTAATTATATTTATTTTAGCCTAGCCTATGTATTGTTCCATATCATAGGCTATCTGTCTGTAGCTTTAAGAACGACACGAATTCTTTAGGTCAGAAGTACATTTCGTGGTTATTTTTTTTGTTTTGTTCTCAAAACAATTTTGCATAAACCATAATACCTAAGTTTATAAGTTCTCCCCCTCCCCCGGTAACGCCCTGAGCCGAGGTTCGTACCCGGGAGTGCCCTCATGCGTGGTTACCTAAATGTTACCCGGCTGAGAGCCCTCTGCGCTCGCCGATTTGTCCGGTAAGGTTGGTGCAGCCATCAGAGGCTACCAACTTTAGTCCTTTCAAAAAAAATACCTAAGTTTAACCAACTACTACCGGCCGTACCTAGGTGTAGCCGGCTAAAACTAGATGTAGCCATAACATATCCAATGTATAAAATGCCGTATAGTGCTTATTTTTTTTTACGAGATTTACGTTCAAAGTAATTTTTCTATATCCGCCTCTAAATAACATTCTGGGACATTCATCACAGACGGCTATCTGATCCCAAACTAAGCAGATCTTATATTCTTAGATAATAAACCTGTCTAGATAGAGTGTTACGCTGCAAAATCGCAACAAAAAAACAGGCCAAGTTTGTCTACTGTTTGACAAGCGCGCTGCGTCACTCATTCATGCTGACTGATACCAGTTCTTGAATATTTCCCAAAAAAGTAGGGGAAAAATTTATTCGGAAGCATATTCAGCACAGAATTTGACAGAATACGTGTCTATACACAATGACAGTGTCACCACTGAGCGGGCGGAACATTCTTATTAGCCAACAATTGGCTGATATTTATTTTGGCGTTTAGACGCGCGAACTCTCTATCTAGACAGAGGTTTATTATCTATGCTTGTACTATGGAAAGCAGATAGCTGATATCTGTATATATCAAATTCAAAGTCCTGACTAACTCATCGACTGATATATCAACGCACAGCTCAAACCACTGGTCGGGCTGAAATTTGGCATAGATATAGCTAATCGCAGGCATCCGCTAAGAAAGGATTTTTGGGGGAAAATATAGGAGACCGCAGGGCGGCCAGCTAGTACTACATTTTTTTTTTTTTTTTTTTTCGTAAACCTTTTGTATTATTCACATAATTTCACTTACAATGGTAGGGTAATTTAAAAAAATATATCCAAATATGACATCATTTGTCTCTAAAGTAACGTGACTTAACCCAATTCCAACTTTATGTATAGAACGTGTAGCTAAATTGCGTCGCAGTGTGTTCAAAAATCATCTATATAAAACATAAGCTACGTACGTTTGTTTCATAGTTTTATACTTCACCCGTCAGCCATGTTATGTGGCGTAAGAGACTATAAAATGAAATAGCGGTTGACTTTTTATGGAGACAAAATGTGATGGTAACTGAAAAAAATGTGAGCAGTTTTTTAATATCCAAACAAATAAGGTTTTTATACTTTTAGTACCTAGTGGTGTAACGAGATAAGATCCCAGGATATTATTGGCATGACTAGAATATTTTACGTATATACAGTCATAAAGAAGCCTGAATATGCTAATAGATTTCCCAATATCCCTGATAGGATCGCGTTTCGAAAAGAAAGAGAGGCTGTAAGAAATAACTAAAATCAAGGACAGCTTAGAAAATTCAACTCAAAATATTTCACTTTCAATTCAAATTCAATACGTAAAATCCATTAAACATGTTCGATGCTCTCAAGTAATATTAAATTATTTAAGGGCTCAAACCTTCAGTGACGTTCGGGTATAAAATAGGTTTTTTTTTTCACTGAGAAGATAAGCCAAGGAACCAATTTCCTCGACGCAAAAGGCAAATGTGCCTGAGTACACGGTTAATAGAATGTCGCGACAGAATAAAGAAAACGGAGGCATGATAGAATTTGTATTTGCCCACGTCTCCAATAATAATGTAAAGAGGGAATTTTTGAGTGTCGAATTAAGTGATTTATTTTGCTCTCAAAACAGTTTCCTATCTGCGTGAATGGATATTTCCTTTGATGATCAAAAGAATTGAAATTTGGAATGTTTGAGATAATTAGGCTGTTCGGACACAAAGAAGTTGTCTTTTATTCTCGTACTTTGTCTCTTGACATCGTTTTTGAAGAGAAAGACCGCCTAGAAAACGTTTGAAGGTTTTTAGATAAAGTAATATACCTTACTTCGCAATAATTGATTACACGAGCACTAGAGCACTTCTAGTTGTTGAATTGTATATAGTATATACCTTCTGTTTGATATGAACTGTCTTTATTTTTTATATATGTCCATCATGATTTCACATTTCTGACATAGATAATGTGTGTCCAAATGGTACAAACTTTATTTTTGACACTCAATTCAATACTATCTTCGTAAAACAAGTAAAAAAACTAAGGCTCAAAATCTTAACTTCACTGCCTCATCAATAAAGAAGCCGACCATTGACACCATCGCTTATCCCTTAAGCCTACCTATTCCCTTATTAGACTTAGATATTAGGTCAAAACCACATCGTGGGCTTAAGGGTGGCTTACGTCCAAGTCGGTGTCTGTATTGCCCCTTAAATTGATATTATCACGACACTTCTCGAAGGCACGACCGTTTCCATTAAATTAATTAGGGCCAGCAGTTACGGTAAACGGCTGGGAGCTCAGAGCTAACACTATTTATTTAGATACAGTAATAAAAGTGCTGTGAGCATCTCCTCTAATGTCAAATGTGTTGAATATTGTGCCTATAAACGTAAATGTTTTGGAATTTATATGTAAATAGCTGAAACTATTTTGCTTATGGCCAGTAGTTTTGGAGGATGGCTCCTAATGGTATTAAAACTATGCATCTTATCAATTAGGGAATAAGTCATAACAATACATCAAAATATTACAATAAAAGTTGCTTCATTTAATGCGCGCACTCTTGCAAATAATAATAGTTTTTGTTTCATAGAAATCAAGCCATGATTTCCAAAGATACAGCGTGGTAAAGTTTCACCGCTTTTTTCAATTTGCGTTCCTTTGCGCGCTACTCCTAGACTCACAGTATGACGTCACCTTGCGACCTGCGAGTCGACCAATCTTTGCTCTAGATTTTTTATTATTAAAATAGACTTGTGATTATTTATAGGTACTAATAATAAAGCTGAACAGTTTGTTTGTTTGTTTGAACGCGCTAATCTGTGGTGTTACTAGTCCGGTTCGAAAAAATCATTTTCTAATTGGAAGCAACATTATCCCCAAAGATTATACTTACTACTTATACTACTTACTTAGATTATACTACTTTCTATCCCGGGAACGCAAGTGAAGCCGCGGCGAATAGCTAGATTTGATATAAAATGAAATGTTAGGTTATTTTCAGTTAACCCGCACCTTTGGCCCTGAGATGTTTGACAGCTATCCGAATTGCCCTTCAAAATTCCAATACATAATCCTGAACTCTAGGTTATTTATCTCAGCATATCCTTTTAACAAGAGGTCAACCTTTGCTGTAAATAGATAGGGGTTAAAACAGCTCGACACATATAGTTTCATGTATCTTAGAGTAGTAACCACACTGGAGTCATAGAAATCTAACGAAATAAATACAGCATAAAATTAGCCTCGACATTTTTTCTACCACTAGTTAACAAAGCATATTGTAGGCATGTGGCATTTATAGCAGTTTAGTAACTCTCTATATTTAAAGAATCATCCTCTAACACCTAACCGTTAAGGAGTTATACCTTCCATCATCAGCAATAAAAAATTATGACTACCAGACGCAAATATTTGAATAGCTTCAGAAAGTATATGAAAAACATTGTAAGTGCCTATAATTTGAAGAGTTCCCTCGATTTCTTCAGGATCCCATCATCAGATCCAGACTTGGTGACCATGGGACTATTTGTAAAGTATACCTTATCAACCAGAAAATGAATTTTGAAAATCAGTCGACAATTGATCGGTGATCATCCATAAAAAAATATAATACTAGCTTCCGCCCCGCGGTTTCACCCCCGTTCCCGAGGGATCTTATGTTTTCCCGGTATAAAAAGTATTTTATGTATTGATCCATGTTATAAACTATCTGTGTTCTAAATTTCATCTAAATCCGTTTAGTAGTTTTTGCGTGAAAGAGTAACAAACATCCATACTTCCATACTCACAAACTTTGGTATTTATAATATTAGTAGGATATAGTGGAACATACTTAGAACCTCCTCGTTTTTTGAAGTCGGTTAAAAAGGTAGTTCAATAATTATTTATTTAGATTTCTATGTACACCTACGTCGTATCAGTCCAAGTCCTCACTATAGGTCCTTACATGTGAAGTAAATTCGAAAAGGATCATTTTAGGATCACTCTAATGATATTGCGGCATTCAGAACATGTGACCCGTGGGCTGACACCTCTCGCATGAAATCCCAAAGTGTTTTATCCCTAAATGTGTTACCACATTTGATTTTAAACTTTATCCAAAGTGGATTAAGATTCATTTAGCCTGGGGTTCGGCCAACATAATTATAACAAGTTTTATGATTGAGTTTAAGGGACCTTTGCTAGAAATATTCAGAAATGTTTATTGGTTTACATTTTGGTATTCACTCGTAATGTATTTACTTGATTTAAACAACTGTCCGTCATATATTTATTATTTAATTTGAAACTAGCTTTGAAGCTTTTCTTTGAGTCTAGATTTTAGTTAATTATCTTGTTTCAGTCGCAAAACTAACAATATAAGCCGTTTTATAATGTTTAAATTAATAGAATTTAAAGAGGAGTTAATAGTTTTTTTTTATTTCTAGAAATTTGAACAAAATGGTACTGTAAGTACACAGAAAAAATACTTCTATTTTGGTAACATTTTAAAAAATAATGGTTGTGGATATCAATTTCTTTCATCAATGCCCAAAGATCTAAATAGGTGAAATTCTGCACAGAGCCTTCCTTTGTTATGTGTTAAAGTCCAGGAATTAAAACAGATTTTTTGAAATCCGATTGCTAAGGGAATATCGCAAGTAAAACCGCGAAGTAAAGTACTCCAGATTTCATTAAAAATATAATTAACTAAAATAAAGAAATATCAATATTTTCATAAAAATAGTTAAAAAGTAAATATTAAACCAATTTACCCCAAAAAAGCGAGGCGTAAGTAAAATCTCTTTAATAAAATAATAACCTCACTCTATCTTAAACTCGGTACATTAATATTCTTTAGGCCTCTAATATATTCACTTCCCTAAATAAATTAACTAGGTAAATAAGTTAAGAGTTTCCACAACAGTAATAAAGCCCCGAAGGTCCGAAACTTTGGGGCATTTAAACACTTTTTTGCCCAAGTTTTAGCATGTTGGTAATTTAGGGGTTAAAATGAAATGTAAATTTTATTACTGACACTTTTTTCAACTGATAGTTAAAAACACATATTTTTTTTAGTTTTTATGAACGACTGAAGCAAAATTGCGAACGTAGCTTAAAATTGTTTGTCATCGGATATATTTTACCAATGGAATAGCTCAGCTGGGAAGGAAAACATCGTAATGTAATCATGTTTTTTATTAGCAGTGCAAAGTTTTGACGAAAACATGCATCGATTTTTACTTAATTATTGAATTCTGTATGAAAGGTACTCTGTGTAACAAATGTATTTTTTAGTTTGTCTAGATTTATACATACATCGTTGTAATTTTTAACCGCCGACGAAAAAAGTGGGATGTTAAGTTAGTTGTGTGTATCTGTTCTTGGCCTCATAGTGCCTTCACGGATGGACCGATTTAGATTTAGTTTTTTTTGTTTGTATGTTGACTTAATTGAGAGTGTTTTTAGCTATGTTTCAAGAAAATCCGCTTAGCCGTTTGAAAATTATCACCAATTTTCTAGAGAGTTTCGGGGGATTTCATAAAATTTTTAATTTTAGTTACTTATTTTTTAAGTATTCCATGCATGCACAAAAAATTGTCACCTAGTTGAAAGTGAAGGCAAACGTAGGTATATGTGAGCAAAATCTGTATCGCCACTAATTATATCTTGCTGTTGGTTTCTTGATTCTAAATTACAATTAATTAGCATAATGCGTAGGAGAGGGTTAAATTATACAAAAAAAGTCAGTTTTAAGTTACTTTATTCTAATTAGGCAAAGCTTTCAGATTTCAGAAAAGTACAAATAATAAAATTGAATACTTAGATGATTATGAAAAGTAGGTATTGAGGCTTCTGTCTATCAGATTGTTCATCTGTCTCAGCTAATTTTGTATTTATGGCCACATTATATTTAAACAAAGGTTAAGGTGTAATTCAGCTTTCCAGCACGATGGACTGACGACCGTACAAATATGGCCGGACTGGGCTAGATGCAGGTGGCAAAAATAGGAATGAGTGGTGCGCTTTGGGGGAGGCCTATGTCCAACAGTGGATCCATAATGACTGATGATGAAAGTTAATCAGCTCTACGGTTAAAGCGGCTGCTCTCAAGTAAAATACATAAAGTACATCATTCTAAAGATTTGTAAAGTTGTACATTTGGAATAAAATTAATCCTAAAAGAAAGAAAAAAATTGTTTGTGTATCAGAAATGGA
Source organism: Tethea ocularis (assembly GCA_963555595.1). Classification (NCBI taxonomy): domain Eukaryota; kingdom Metazoa; phylum Arthropoda; class Insecta; order Lepidoptera; family Drepanidae; genus Tethea; species Tethea ocularis. The sequence continues at coordinate 1,516,482 of OY741972.1, read as the reverse complement.
CGCACACGAGAGACGAAAATACATTAAAAGCAAACAATCAATTCTTACATAAATATTATTGAAAAAACAAAAAAAAACTTCTAAAAAAACAAAATGGTTAAGAAAACTGTACTTACGCCGCATTTGCGACAAATCCTACATCAATAAATTGAGGCGCTTTAAAATAATTTTAAACTTGCACAAAAGCACTCATAGGAAAAGCTTATTACACGAAGCTCATTATGTTGACAGATAAGGAAGCTTTATTGTGTAGTTGCCAATCTTGGCAAGCGCGCAATAACGCTCCTATTGCCATAGTCCATAAAAATCTTGGAGAACAAAAAGATTCATCCATTTTAGTTGGAACGACATTTCCTTTAATCAATATTAATTTCTGATGTGATCGTAAATAGCTTTGCTAATGTTGAAAGAATTGTATATATTGCCGTATATTGTAAGCTTTCAAGTTTATTACTTAGCTAGCTTTCCGCCCCGCAGTTCACTCGCGATCCCCTATTTTACTACCTCAGGGATTAAATTTTCTTAGCTGATGCCTAGATAGATAGATACTAGATAAACATTTATTGAACACACCAATTCACACGAAACATAATAACAACAAATACAGCACGAAAGTAAAAACAGACAGACAAAAGCAATATACACAAAACAATATCTATATATACATACAATGTGAACTTGTGGGTTAAAATGGCCCCAGCTCAGCATGTGCTGAAGATAACTTCGGCGCTGATTTTCGGCTGAAGCCACGGGTGATTCACGGACATATGAACGGTGCCTATATTTATAAAATGATATTCTTGCTATATAATAATAATAAGAAATTTTACGCCTACGTCATATAGCTACCTATATACGCCAAATTTTAGCCCGATTGATATATCAGTCCGTCAATCAGTCACGTTTTTCTTTTAGATACATGTCTAGATAATTTTTATGTGCCACTATGAAAAATGCACTTTTTGCTTTCATTGATTCTAAAATATTCAATAAATGACCACTAGCTTATTAATAAATTCATTGTTTATAACATGAGTAATAATAAAATAAGTAATACTTTATAATAGGTATTGAGATAACGAATTTTATTTCACACAGCTCTAAATCATTGTTTATGTATTGTACGATTTTATATGCTGTTGTTTTTATTGTTAGAAAATAATTTTATTTTTCTCTTTTTCCCTTTATTGCCTATAAATTAACAAAACAAATAAGAATCCTATACCTATCCTTTTTATTCTATGTATAATCCTGATTTTATTAACACTTCCGAATACAGACCGTATAAATCAGCTATCTTTTTTCGTAAAACTTTTTCGCTCAGACCATCCTCTTTCCCGATATTACTAACTTAAGCGGTTGTTTTAATTAAAAATCGCTTTTAATCAGAATCGGTCGTATCGTAAAGTCTTGCCGAGTTTCTTAGTGGAAGAAGCGTAGAAACCTTAAACAATAAAAAATGCTTTGAAATAAAATTCGCTTGTTTGAGTGCCGCTGTTGGAGTAATATTGTGAATCCTGTGAAGTACAATGTATTGGATTTTTTTTTTTCAGAATCTTGTTATTTTTTATTCTAGATTTTTGTTTTTGTTTAAATATGATGTCCTTTTGTTGAATCCATTAAAAGAAAGACTTAATGTCAATCGGTTTAATGGATTTTATTGATCTAATTTTTGTAATCTTATTTTAATTTTTTTTTGATCACGTGGTCTGTGTTTCTGAGCACACAAAGCCTAAAATTGAACTTACGTCTAAGTCCACCAATCTATAATGTTATAGTAATTACAGAATATTCTTCACACACGGTCATCGATCCCAAACTAAGCAAAACTTCTACTATGAAACCAGTTAAGTAATACATACCAATAAATACATATTTACTATGAATAGTATCTACCTCAAACATACAAATATTACATAGAAATCTATTTACACAACCAATTAGTGGACAGTTTCTGGAATTTAACATAGCAATGCGCATCAGCCCTAATCATGCATCAGACAAAGCTAACTCCATGATAACACGTCTCAATTGTCTGGTATTCAATAACGCTGGACATACTGATATAACTAATAATTGATATTCAGAGCGTGCTACAATCAACAGATAATATGTACTTGATATCGGCAATTCTGAACATAATCTAGAGATTGATTGTAATAAGCTGATTAAATTCATATTTTATTGTAATTGGGATAAGGCAGATAATTTAGTTAACATTTAAATACTGATATGCGATTCAAACAAAAATAACTACTGGGCAGAAGGGTTCTTGAGTGGTGACTACGAACCGAAGAAGCAGCGTGATCAGGCCCCCCACAAGGTGGACAGAAGATCTTGTGAGGTTTGCGGGAAACCGCTGGATGCGGGTAGCCCATGACCAGCCATCGTAAAGATCCTTGGGGGAGGCCTTTGTTCAGCAGTGGTGATATGATGATGTGGGTATTTCTTGTTCGACCCCAAATCTCATCATAGTCAGAGATGATGTGGCCATTGGTCATTAGCACACATAACTAGAAACATTCGACACTATCAAACGTTAGCAAAAAAAGTACCTACATCTACTAACAAAATGGCTTTGGCTATGACATTGAGATATTATTTGAATAAAAAAATCCAATAGTCACAACAAAATGTTCCAGAGCTAATAGTATTCAGTGGCAATCTAAAAACAAATTCTTAGATAAAGTAAATTAAGGACATGACATAGCTTGCATATTTTGCGAAAAGTCAATGAAAAAATCTCGATTCTATTCTCCCATAGCATAGTGGAGAAAGTATTTTTGAGGAAAATTTTAAAGGCGGTACTGATTGTGGTGGAATGGGGATATTTTCCAATTGATTATGATGAAAAAATGTTACTTTGACGAAAATGTCTAAGACAGTTCTTTTTATGAGCAATAAATCTTACTTAGTACCTTTGGATAATTACAATCAACCTTTAAACAGAGGTTGGGGTATAAAATACCAAGTACGAAATAAAAAAGTTTTAATTTCTTTTACTTTGCGAATACTTACGTTCCTACTCGGATATTTTGTTTTTGTAACTTGCCTTCATTTAAGGGCTTTGTTCGTTTTGTCTGAAAAAAAATGTTGTTTAAATTTTATTAGGATTATAATCTTTTAAGGCGATGATAGCTTAGTGGTAGTGATGTCGAATAGTGAGAGTAAAGTAGCGGTAGCAAAAAATCATGCGGAATCCATAGCACGGTTTAGTAGGGTAGGAAAAATCTATGACTAAAACACCTTCCGGTGTGTTCCGACAGTTGCACTAGAGAGACAGTTTTTCGAAGCCTTTCGAACCATTACTGGCCACATCATAACTGATCACAGTAATTCAACTTTTCAGCCATTTTGAAATCGATTCAGGACAAAAAAATAATTTATTTTTAATGATATTTACAAGTAAATTATGGCAGGTATTATTAAAAAAAATCAGCTCAATCGTTTGAAGATATCTGCTTCAAAATTTTGCTTTCAAAAAACCATGCGCCATTCGAATACCCTATACTATACGATATTCATAATTCGATTCTTATTTAACATTATTTAAAAAAAATCTACTGGGATCCATCAATTTGTCCAGTCTATAGAAAAAAGAAACCAGAAATGTTTACGTCGTTAAAAATAACAACGACAGATTATGCTTAAATCAGTCTGAAAAGAAACCACGAGCGTTGAAGTAATGTAAAAAGGAGGACTAAGACACGGATACCATTTGACACCGTCGAGTTCAATGTAAATGTTTATTTATCATTATTTTCTCGCGTAAGCAGTCACGTCTCCGTCATTACCTAATCTTATACTCGAAAGGAGGCAACATTTACATAAACGCCGTGGATAAACGATGAATTAGCACTTCACGGATTCTAATTAAGATTCAACGGGTCGAAAAACACATTTTTAACCCGGACAGTTTTAAGAATTAGGCTTTAATGTCGCACCATTTGCCACTGAGCGTCTCACAGGCATTTGTCACTTCCTGCCATCTGAAATGAAGAATGAAAAGATTTCTGTTGTTCAGACGAATAATAACTTTTCCCTCGTCAGCGCTCCCCTTTTTTGTTCGAATGGACAAATTAGCCCTTTGTTTCACGGGACGGGTTAACGGAAAAGAGTTCGGTTTCGAAATGTTTTCGTGGTCTGCAGTTAGGGGGTTGAAAGAGCTGATTTTTTGTTTACCCATCGTGGTTTGTCTGCCCATCGATTCTATTTAATTAACATAAACAAGACTGAAGAACAAGGATATTCCGGATAGAGATTCCGTTACACGATTAAAATACTATAATGTTCATAATGACAGATTAATATGTACAAGTATGTAGGTATATGGTATAGTTAACGATATCTTCCCAAATACTTTGAAGTTTAGCTTAGCCAAAATAAATGACGTAATGTTAACACTATTTAATTGAAATTGAAGTTCTTTTCTAAAATATCAACAATTTGGAGTATAATATTGTAGGCCTCTAAAGACCTTGGAACTATAAATCAGATAAAATCTTTAAGAAATTTTTGTATCATTGATATTTTTTTTATGAAAAACATTTTACCTTCGAAAATTTCACCGCGGGGCAGAAATTATTCGAATAACAAAGACCAAATAAAAAAATTCTAACAGATACCAAATCGTGGATTCAGTCGTGGAAAAATCCTAGTGTTCGCCAATATTAATTAGGCACAGGCAGGTAATCTTTTTTGTGCGAAAACTTTCAATTAATCGTCTGCCTTTTTCCTCCGAAAATAGGTTACCTACCTAACGTTGATAAATGATGAATGAAAGCCTGTATTTTTTTTTCTCCCACCATTACCGTTATGCTTCTGGCATCTACTTAACGTTGTATCAAGTCACGAGATGACTAGAGGAAGTATTATTTACTTATAACTTAAACACGACGCCATTAAGATTTATGAAACTTAATCTTTTTTATTTAATGTTAAAAAGTTCTGAGTGACAGTATGAAATTATTACCTAAATTAGTTTTTACGTCAGCTAAGGGACGGAACGTGGGCAAAAAAGTTTACAGATGAGTTCGAGATTGGACTGGTGATTTTGTGATTTGTTCCATCAACGCTTTGAGATTTTTGGAGGGTTTTTTTCCTTCGTTGACTTTTAACTATATAACGTTTTTTAGGCACATACTTATAACAGTAGGGAAGTAAGAGAAGGCCATATCTAACTGATAATGATGAGATGATCATAATAATTATCCAAGAGTAATTAATGAGCAAATAGACGTATAATCTACAGGTGCATAAATGGGTATAAATGTACTTACTTGTCGTGACTGACTGATTCATCAACGTAGAGTCTTCACCGTTGGGGCTAGAAATTTTGAAATTTGGCGGCTATGTTCCTTGCGAAGTGTAGAGACCCAGAAAAGATGTTTTCGAAAATCCGCTCGCCTATTATAGTACCCCCGTACTATAATAGGCGAGCGGCAGAAAGCTAGTATGTACTTAATAAAATGTATTTTCCTTAAAGTTGAAATATCTTTTTTTACATTGTCTTTCACAACTATTGAAAACATTATTCAGTGGTTGAAGGCTAATAATTTAATGGTAAACTTAAGCAAAACTAAATTTATACAATTTCTAAATAAGGGTGGAAATAAAAACAATTTGAAGCTCACGTTTAACGGCGAATCACTAACTGAGGTAAATGAAACAACCTTCTTGGGTATCGAATTTGATGATAAGTGTACTTGGAAACCACATATAGACAAAGTATGCAGTAAAATTAATAGATTTGCCTATGTCCTATGGCGACTAGCTAGACTAAGTAGCAAACAAACTGCTCTAAAAGCATATCACGGTTATGTAGCTTCAAACTTGAGATATGGCATTCTATTGTGGGGTAATTCAGTAAAAGTTAATAGAGCTTTCATAGCACAAAAACAATGCGTAAGAGCTATATACAATGTTAATTCATGGACCACCTGCAAACCTCTATTCATAGAACTAAATTTACTTACAGTCCCATCGCTATATGTATATGAAATTTGTAATTTTGTTAAAACAAATTCAAAATTGTTTGTAAGCCAAAAAGAAGTTTGTCTGTTTAGCACAAGATATCCAAACAGACTTGTATTACCTGCATCTAAAACTGAATTATGTAGCAGAAACAGTTACTGTATGTCAGTCAAAATTTACAATCATTTGCCAGATGTAATAAAAGAATTACCATATACCAAGTTTAAGGTGACTCTTAAAAAATGGCTGATCAAAAAATGTTTCTATTCTGTATAGGAATATTTAAATAATAAGATGACATTTTAATGTATTAAGGTTACTTTTGGTTTATTTATATTGTGTTTTTTTTTTGTGTGTATTTCTGGTTATATAATAATTCTTGACTTATTTTATGATATTGACATTCGGCATGACTGTATTATTTTATTTAGATCTTTTAGACAGTATCTTTTATTTCTATGTATTTTTCTTTTGCATGCCGGTGACGGTAATGTGTTGGAACTAAGACAATTTTATAACATCTTGTAACCCACATTTAAGCGAATAAATAAATAAAATATAAGGATAGTTTTACCGCAAAAAAATAGGTCAAGCCACGACATAGCTAGGCCAATATAGAGCGCGGGAAACGCATCTATACCTATTTATACAACTTATCGCAAATAGTATATAATTTCATCAATATAGCACCTAATAATATAATTCAGAATAGCCTTACCCAATTTACCTGAATAATTGATGTACCTAATCCATTTATGAACCTGAAATTACTAGATTATCTAAAATTAAATTAAACTGAATTCTATGAAATATATATTTCTGTTGCCGATGTAACAGCAAATAATTAAAATAAAATAATATACGGTATTATCGAAACCTTTGTGTGTGAGCCTGACTCGCACGTGGTTAGTTTTTTTTAAGGCTCTTGCAACTATTTTGATATGTCGAATCGAATAAATGTAATTGATTTGTTTAATCGAAATTCATTTTATACTCTATTATACTAGCTGTCTCCGCGGTTTCACCCAGGTTTCGAGATGAAAAGTATAACCTTCGAGAATAATATAGCTTCCTATTAGTGAAAGAATTTTCCAAATTGGACCAGTAACTCCGGAAATTAGCGCGTTCAAACAAACACTTCAACTTTATTATTAGTATACTTATATACTCGTTCTAGTAGATATAGATACCTATAGAAGATAATACAAAATGCGTATAATATAGTTTTATTTTAAAGTCAAATTAGATAAATTGCTTGTCTCAAGGTGAATGCGGTCTGACTCTAGACTAATTCCCCATAAATAATGTCATACTGAGACTAATTTGACAGCAGTTTCTATGCTTTATCAATACTGTTTGTAAGAGAATATAGTGATCCAAAATTAATTTAGTTTTACTATTCATAGGATAACTCAAGACGTTGGAAAACTATGCATTATACCATCTAACAATTCCTAAAAGGGTGTAATCGGGCTTATATAACCAAGAACGCGGCAAAACTATTTTGTTCATTTTACTTGTGAACGCAAGAAGCGGAATGAAAGTTAGAATGTGAACTTATATTTATAGCAAATCTTCCACTTTGATAGGATTCAGTAAAACGTGAATAGGAAAAGGGTATTTGTGGCCTATTCATTGTGATAATGTAATATATAAAACCTTATAAATGAATAAGTGTCTTTTAACAATTCTAATTTACAAAAAAAATGTACCAATATGTATATCAGTTATCTGGTTTCCATTGTACAAATCTCTGCTTAGTTTGGCATCAGATAACCATGTGAAAAATTACCAAGTAGAAAAGTTTATTGTCTTATAAATGCATGCATGTTTTGATATTTTTTTTAGAGAAAATATTTAATCTTGAATTATTTGTAACGTTTCAATATAAAATTACATAAATATTTATTGATTATTTTATTTATTTAAAATACTGCGATACAAATTTATATTACAAGAAACTCCATACAACATGGGATAAGAAAAAAGCTTTCGGATTTTTATCCCATCAAAATCTCCCTTGCCAAAATTTTGAAAAGCCCATCGAAATCAAATCGAATAATCGTAGTGTTCCTTCCATCCCCACCTCCCTCGTTAATAAAATAAAACGGATTTGGGGGAGGGCCCTTCGAGATTCTTTTATAAGGGATTAACGCTCCAGTCGCTGACATCCTGTATGTGAAAGTTCTCTTACATTTCTTTCTATAGGGTGATTTAATTTCCAATTTGTGTGACAAATGCAGTTTTCTATAAAATAATTGACTTCGTTTAGAGTCGTGTGACTTCGTATCGGTTCGGGGCAAACGACGCGAATTAGGGAACAGTAGTTTGTGCAGTATATTATATAATGAATATATACGTACATAGACGGTACGCGTTCGCCCTTTCTTAGATTTATAAGACCAGTAGGATTAATTTTGTCACATTTACAGCTTCATAGTAGGTATGTTTTGGATAGCATTTCAGCAAATTATCTGTTTCGCCTAAAATTGGGCTTTACTAAGCAATACAAATCTGTCAAGTAAGATGAAACAAAAGATAGTTGACACGTAGACGAAATGCCATCTGAAATATGTTAAAAAGATGCAAATGTGACAAAATTAACCCTACAATAATAAAAAAAAAATTAGTAGGACAAATAAATACTTTTTCTTTCTTTCTTGTTAAAAAAAACCCGACTGTGTTAGGAAAAGACATTAGGTAGGTATAATAGTTTTTCAATCATCTCTCATTTCTAACTATATTTATACTTATATTTTTTCAATATTTATTTTTGTATTCTACTTTTAAAACCCGTAATTTTGATACCCATTTGATAGGGGTTCCATTTTTTTTTTGATAATTTTAATATACATAGCATAATGAAACTCGCGTTATAAAGACAAATCTAACGAAATAATCATCCATCAAAATCGGTCCAGCTACAATAGAACAGGCATACAAAAACATTACTCTTCTTCTGAACCTGTCGGGTATAAAGGATCTTCATGCATTTCTAAAATCATATGTTGCTTTCACAGTTCTTTTATATTTGCGCAAATGTTTCCTAGTTTAATATCAGAGACTCCAGCTTGAATATCATGCTCGTAGCAAGGATTTGTGGCGTCATGGCGGTTCGCTCATTTCCCTATAATATGCTCCTGGAAGACGGCAGCTAAATTTGTCATTGTAGACAGGTGGCGCCTGTGGAGACTGTGGTCCACATTATTAAAATATACAACCCAATAACTGTCATAGTAGGTATACAGGGTGGAAATTTGAAACAGGTCAGTAAGAGCAGCTACCTTAAAGGCTGAAGCCACGCAAATATGGTCTTAGAAGACCACTAGGTTAAAATTTTCATTAAAGATTTGAATTAATTTTCACCAACTCAAAAAAGAAACAACTATCTGGTTTACAAACATATTTTCGAAAATGCAAATGTAACAATGATTAGCTTATATAAATCACTAGCTGTTCCCTGCGGTTTCATCTGTGTTCCGTAGACATGTAGGCTAGTTTCATTAAAATCCGTTCAGTAGTTTTTTATGTGAAAGAGTACCAAACTTAATCACATCCACATAAACACATTTATAAAATACATTAGCTGTCTCCCGCGGTTTCACTCGCGTTCGCCGGATAAAAGTAGCCTTTAACCTTCGGGGCTAATGTAGCTTCCTATTAGTGAAAGATTTTATTGAATTTGACTGTTAGATCCAGACATTCTCGTTCAAACAAACAGCTTTATTATTAGTAAAGATATAGATATAGATAAATAATTATTAGTATAGATTAATAGTAAGTAAGTTAGTTTAGCAAAATATGAGGTTAAATAACAGGACATAGGTTAGAGTTTTGACTGACCCTAGATGCTATGACGAGACTGAGAATGTGATACGCTTACCCAGAAATTACCTATTCACTTTAGCTTTGAAGACATCTAGGCTATAGATATCAGGCAGCACAGACCCCGGAAATGAGTTTCACTCTTTACCTAAGGAACGGAGAAGCAAATCGTGTTCGTTTATGCGAGATACGAAAACTTATATGTGGAAATTCTACCGGCGTGTTGTATCTGATCTGATCGAGGCATGATAAGTCCTTTGCTTTAGATTTCTCCAAGACTTAAGAGTGCGCATGCAAGGTGCTTCCAAACTAAATTTGCAGCTTCCTAATACGTTACGGGTGGAATTTCATCGACCTGTCAACTATCTTTTGTTTCATCTAATTTGGTAGATTTGTATGGAGTTTCGTAATATAACCTAATTTTAGATGAAATATGTTTCTGCAAATCCGTCAGGTAATATAGGTATCTATGTTTCGCCGCAAAGTCGCCATATTATAACCCCGCTGGTCATTATGGAGTTTCCTAGTATAGCCTAATTTTAGGCGAAACAGATATATTTCTGCAAATACGTCATTTAATATATGTTTCGTTGTATAGTGGTGATATTAACCCCCTGATCATTTATCTAAATTAAGAAATGTAACACAGTTTTTACTATCGTTATATCCTACTAATAAATAAGACGTATACGTTTTATTCTGAAATAAACATAAAATCTCATAAAACATGAGTAAAAAAAAAGGTAGAAATCTTTAAAAAAAGAATTTCAATCATAGTATTTTTTTATCAAGTTTCAATCGATAACAGCGTATAATAAAAAAAATATTTTTCCATATCAAATGAAATACTTATAAAAGAAAATGAAATCAAATTGAAGCAAATCGAGTTATATTACGAGAAAACGAGGCACTTCATTGCTTTTCATTTTTAGTGATCCGTAACTGAGTTCATAAATTGTAACATCGTGACATCATTTCGGTGATTGTCTATATTTTGTCAGAAAACTATATTTTTATTAGATGCTCATTTTATTTTTGGGTTTTACGTTTTATCATAAGATGTTTAAAAACTTTAATCTAAATATTTTTTTAAAACCTGTTACAGACTAAATTAATGAAGATTAAGTAAATACTTATTAAAACTTGGCTTTAAATATGTTATTATTTTTATTAAATTCCTTTTAATATTTGTTGAATTAACAAAAAGTTAATAAAATTGTTTTAGAATTAAACGTGTAATTTTAGTGTAAAATAAACAGGGAACGCAAAATTCCCTTTTTTAATTTATAAATATTTTATAATTATTAAATTTGTATAAATGTACCATATACTATTATAAACTTAGTGCAAAATAAAATCATAAATCTTTCCCAAACACTATTAAAAAAAACTTACCTCAAAATTCAGCCATAAATAAAAATCATCCCTTAAAAGTCCACAACAAAGTACAATCACACACACAAAACTTTTCTGTAATCAAAATTCATGTCAAAAACGAACTCGCGGCTGGTGCGAAAAGGGCGTCGAGCGCGCGACAGTCCCCAACCGTTCCAACTGTAAGACTGACTGGAGTACAGTACGGTCGGTACGTGTTTGGTACTAGAGATCGGGTAGCAAAACAGTACTACATTTTTGTCTAGATGTATCGATAGGAACATCCCTTGTTTTCCGCGGATACAACGCCATCTGCCGTTCGCTAAACTTGTGCATTAAGTACTGGGGAATCTTCGAAAAGTTTTGATAGGAAATTTTTGAGTACGCTCTCGCAAGGTTTGAAGTTCGAAGTGTAAAGTTGAATGCAATTCCGATTAATCCGTTGATTTTCCTCCTCTTGTTTTGTGGTTTCAGAGTTAAGTGTTGATGAAGCAGTTTAAAACTTTATTTGTAGGAGATATTTAATATATTTTTTATTGATCTGATCGTATCATAGCTTAATTATTTTTTTATTGTTTCGAATTAATACGAAGTACCTAATGTTAACCTAATGTTAAAAAACATGTTTATCCTACTTCTTACTAATATTATTAATGCGAAAGTTTGTGAGTATGGATGTTTGTTACTCTTTCACGGAAAAACTACCGAACGGATTTGGATGAAACTTGGCACATAGATAGATCATACCCTGGTTATATAGGCTACTTTTTATCCCGGGAAAACATGAAATACCACGGGATCGCGGGTGAAACCGCGAGGCGGAAGCTAGTAAGCATATAAAAATGGTCGATGTAATGTAAATATAATAACATTTTATACTGAAATAAAAATCCCCGATGACATTTCACGTTTTTCAACAAATAGATAAGATTGAAGTGGGTGTTATGTTTACGGTTTAGAAAAGACATAATAAGGATGATGACGTCAACCAAAGATCTGTCGTCATAACTGACAACCTACACTAAAATCAAAATTAAGGAATAACGAAGAGGAAACAATCTTGAACACAAACAATATAATAACAATAAGGTATTTTAATATAGACGGTTATATTTATATATACTAGCTCTTCCCAAGGGTTCACCCGCGTTCCCGAGATATATTTTTGCTGATATATTTATCTATATCTATAGTAATAATAAAGCTGAAGAGTTTGTTTGTTTGAACGCGCTAATCTCCGGAGTTACTGGTCCGATTTGAAAAATGATTTCACTAATAGGAAGCTACATTATCCCCAAAGGTTATTAGGCTACTTTTTATACCGGGAACGCGGGTGAAACCACAGGGCGGAAGCTAGAAAGAATAAAAATGCATCATCATTAGAACGCTCTGACATCTACCGTTCTAATTAACCGCATCAAAAGCCGGTATCAAACATGAAGTTAAATTCATTAAAATCTTTACTTCAATTCTTTAAAAGAATAAAGAAATTCGTGTTAAGCCAACTTAACAACGGTTCAATAGTCAATTACTTAAAAAAAGCGATCGTAAAGGAGCCTATATCTTTGTTATCGTCCTCAAGGGCGAAATTCCTGGCGCTTTCTAAGGGACCGAAGGGAAACGCCTTTGGTCCCATTTAACGACCTTTGTGTGGGCCCCATTAATTAATTCCTTGGCCAATCCTGATAAATAAGGGATGCGCGCACTTGAACTTTGGACGGCCGTTTCACAAGAATATATCTTTATTTGTGTTGGGTACCTTTATTTTTTATGCATGCGTTAAGTAGAAAAGCGGTTTCGTTTCAATGGGGAAAATTTCTAGTTTATTCTCTACTGCTTTTACCTTAATTTTCTTTCTAAGTTTAAATGTGTTCATAAAAAAATGCCAGTAGATTTATTTTTGTACTGGTAACCAGTAATTTGCATTTTATGTTTAGAATTTACCTATTCAAATCTTAATTTGTTATCCCAAGAATATTCTCTAATATTCAAGGCCCTCAAAATGAACGATAAAAAGCTAGAGCTTGGTGGCTCCAGTTTCTATTTGGAAATGATATAATAATTATTATTTAATTCAAATTATTAAGGCTTATTAATTTATTTTTATGTAGCTTTAAATTATTGTGCGATTCCATGGAATTTTGAAACATTATAAATGTAAAAATTTTGATGTTTGAAAGTTTGTAAATTTAGTTGAAACTTGCACATAGATTTTATCCAATAAAAATCCCTAACAATACCCTGAACAGATAGACGCTTCCAGATTAAGGCGACTTATATAAGTGCCTTAAGAGGGCCTAAACTGAATAAATGAGTTTTGAGTCTGAGGCCTCCATCCGATGTTGACACATCATTCATTTTATGATACTGAAAATATTTAATTAGATGACTATAATTATCAGTCATAATACATTGACCAAAGACTAAAACGAGCACTATGAAAGGATTTTACGTAGTTATGGTTAATTCCCACACAATCTATATTATATCATTTTCATGTCTACGTCATGTGTCATTCATGTTTTTAATGTCACTACCATCAGGCGTCATGTGATGTGTCGTACCTATTTGACCTGTGAACCTAACTTCAATATTAACTTTACGTGTCTAAACTGTAGCTAGCATAAACTATTTTGACGTGACGTAATGTAAATGTCAGTGAACTTCGAAATTGGAATAATTTAATTTAACTTAAAGATTTAATTTTCTTTACTTTTTTACTTTAATTAAATCAAAACGTATTTTATTTTTTATTAAAAAAATACTTACACTCAATCAAAATCAAAACTTATTTATTCAGTTTAGGCCCTAATATGTCAACAGTTACAATTTTTAGACTCTACTACCGGTTCGGAATACACTTGAACTGAAAAGACTCCGGCAAGAAACTCAGCAAGGCTTCTTTTTTTGTGGATATTTTTTTTGAATTTATGTAATTACAGTTTTTGTTTTAAATATACATAGACTGATAAGATTCGAAACGTCATTCGAAAATCAAGTCACAGACATTTTTTTTAAATTGTCATTACCACATCTCTACTGCTTGTTTTTTTTTTAATCTCAAGCTTACATAAACGAGTAATAGGATTTAGGGCTTGATTAAGACCTTTGGTGTAATTACGACCCTCAGCCATAGGGCTATTAAAGCGGATAACGATCCTAACTTAGGGACATTTCCGTATCTATTACTGTGATCTCTTTCTTTAACTTAGCCGAGATAAGAACTGTTTCAATTACTTTAATGACAATATTTTAACCAAATATTAAATTGAAATAGAACTTGGGACTTTGATGAAGGGTTCATTTATTATTTTCTATGTTAATATTTTAAGGAGAAGGTAACACCAATCTGATTTCGGAAATTCTTTCATAAATAGGAAGCTACATTATCTATGCGTGTTATATTTTGGAAACAGGATTTAAACCGTAATGAATAGCTAGTTTTATTTTTATTGTTTTTAGCTGTTGTATATAATTTTCCTATGTTTTTCATATACCTAGATGCCGTCTTAATATTATAATGGGTGTATACATAATGCTATACAATAGAGCGACTTTGAGCTTACTGCACTCATTTTTAATTCTTTATTAACTTATCAAAGCTATTTAGTTTTTTATTTAAATCTGTGCGCTATTTTTAAATGACATAGAAAATGTAAATAAATAAAATTATTCAAAATTAGATGGTCTTATCTTATAAAAATATAGTTTCCGCCCCGCGGTTTCACCCACATTCTCGAAGGATCTTATGTTTTCCCGGGATAACAATGAGTCTATATTTTATTCCAGGATATAATCTATCTATGTGCCAAGTTTCGTCAAAATCCGTTCAGTAGTTTTTATGTGAAAGAGTAACAAACATCCATACATCATCACAAACTTTCGCATTAATAATATTTGTAGGATAGGTTTGTATTTAAAAATCGAGTATTTCGAAAAGTAAATTTCATTTAAAACAGAGGAGCTGGTTTGATTAAGTGGCCTTCGTTTCGCCGTCAATTACGCCTTCCCTGCAGGGAAGTGCAAGGGAGAACCAGATAATATGTAGCCAGCTCCAATTTTATTTAACAATTGCATTATCTTTAAGTAAATGAATTGCATTGTTCATTTAGAAGTAAATTGGTGGTAAGAGCCCAAGTAATTGTCTTTTCTACGACTGATTTTCTAACATAAAAATACATGGGGGAAAGTGTCTTCTTCCTTAACCTTACTATCACTATACGGTATAAAATAAAAAAGTCCCCCGCCTCGTCTGTCTACTTGAACGCGATAAACTCAGAAAAAACTGAACTGATTTTCAGGCATTTCTTATGATTTGTAAGCACCAAAGAAAGCATTTTAAGAAAATATTTATACTAATTAATATTGTTATCTATACCTGCTAATAATAAAGCTGATGAGTTTGTTTGTTTGTTTGAACGCGCTAATCTCTGGATCTACTAGTCGGATTAGAAAAAAAAATCACTAATAGGAAGCTACATTATCCCCAAAGGTTATAAGCTACTTTTATCGTGAAAGTAAAACTGCGGGGAAGAGCTACTCGTGATATAAAATGTCAGTCGGTCAGAGTGTTCTTAAACACTGAAACTCTTAAACAGTTCAATTGTATTCCGAACCGGTAGTAGAGTCTATTGTAATAATTGTAACTTTTGACGTTCATAAGTGCATGATCAGGGAATAAAACCCTAAAGTGGTTTTGATTTGATTTTGAATAGCCAAGTGTCATCAATTCGATCATGAACAAATTTTATATTCGCAAAATCAGCAATCACTAATCAGGTATTCATTCGATCGTAATCAAGGTCTACCTTTTGGGAATACAGTGGTTTTTTTAATATTCATCGAATTTTTGTTGAATCTTTGTAAACAAATACCCTGGTTGAAAGGTAAACCTCGGTATCTCGGATTCGTTGCTTAGATTATATTAATGTTGGATAGTTGCTGCTCAGAACACCCGTACAAGTATACATTTATGAGTTAGGCTTATTGTTGGTAGGTATAAGGATAAGTTTGTATAGCTAATGGTTAGATTTAAGACGAATGGTCCGTTGTGGTCAGTTTGAATTTTTAACGAATATTAAAATTTCGTGCGTTCTAATTTATTACGTCAATTTATAGCACCCTATGTAGCTTAATTATGTGATTTGCGACTCAGGAATATGGCTACAGATTAGTTAGTTTGTTTGAACGCGCTAATCTCCGGAGTTACTGGTCTGATTTGAAAAATTCTTTCACTAATAAGAAGCTACATTATCCCCGAAGGTTAAAGACTACTTTTTATCCCGGGAACGCGAGTGAAAACGCGAGGAACCGCTAGTATGAATATAAAATGTTTGTTATTAATCTTACTATCCTACAAATAAATGTGAATGTTTGTTAGTATGTCCGGATGTGAGGATTGGAAGGCGCACTTTCACGCAAGTAGATTACGTGTAAGAGGAACAAACGTCTACTTACAAAAAATAAATACATTTAAGTTCACATGTTTACGTGATAATGTTTTTAGGATGCGTATTTTAATGCTAATTTGTTGTTATAATCTGTGTATTTCAATGTCTTTTCGGTCTTCTATATTCAACTTAAATCAGTCTGTGTTGCAAGAATTAGAAGTTATAATAATATGTTCTGTATTTCATTAGTTTCAATGAAAATGACAAAATAAATAATTACGCTGGAAACTAAACGTCCTCTCTAAAACGTCATACAAGTTACGTTATTTAAGTGACCATTTAATTAGTATATTAGCTAAAAAGCTTTTAACTAAGGCCTTAAGTGAATAAGCTTCAAGCGTTCCTGAAAACTTTAAATAAGGCAATATAAAGTAAAAAGTAATTAGGTATTGTCCGTGCTTGAAAACTCTTTAATTAAATACTACTTTAAAATACTTTAAGGGGCTCTTTTGAATCTAGTACCTACGGTGAGTAAAAAAATCTGTAGTGTAGTAAACACGCTTTAGTCAGAAGACGAGTCTTAAAGAGATCCTCTATCCATCTCCTGGTTCCATCATCAGACCCTCAACACCAAATGCATTATATTGGACTTGTCAAAACGCATCATATGAGGCCAAACTCGAGGTCACTGAACTATACACCTCCTGAATCCATCTTCAGATCAGCTCCAAGATACCAAATTATAGTGTCATCCAAAATATATAGGATACCAAATTTCATTTCGATAAAAGAAAAAAATTGTTTCCATTGAAACTATGCCAGACACAAGAGAGAAATAAAAACAGTTGGAAGAGGCTTTTACCGCAGGCGGTCCTTACACTAATATACTAACTTAATAAGCTTAAAAAAATATAATCAACTTTCAAAAAATTTAAAAACTTCCTTCAAAGACAATAAAATATGAGACCACCTTGGATCTATACTGAACCAAACGCAAAAAGAATGATTAAAATCAGTTCATAACAAAAAAGTTATGCGTGAACAAATATTTAAAAAAAAACATACAACTGAACTTCCTCCTTTTTTTTGAAGGAGGTTAAAACTACATTTTTTGTTTGTTAATTATAAATGAAGCTAATAAAAGCGTATCAATATTGATGTAACTGATCGATAAAATGTCAATTTACTGTTCATCTTTTTCAAAAAAGGAACTAAATAGATGAAGAAATTCTTTATTTTTAAAGTCCCTATATAATTTAAATTTAATTTTCATATTGCAGTGTCAAGCATAATTTGCCGTTAGTAAGCGTTCTTATCTTGTATTTTCAATATTCCACGTCAAACAAAAAAGGGGAACCGTGAGATTGCGTCTTTTAAAATGAAACGCAATGATTTACGGGGCAATGCTAACGAATGGCGATTTGTACAAAGAATTCCCTTTTTACTTCAGGGAAATTCTGATTTATTTATTTATTTTTACTGAGAAAATATGCCTTCAAAGATCTTGTATCTTTACACAGTTTCAAATCGGTTCTTAAATATTGGAATGATTTGAATTTCAAAAAAATTGATATTTTTTTTCCGGAAAAGAACATCGTTACAAGGTTATTGTCGTCAACTATACTTGATTTCATTTTTGTTTAAAGATAGGTAAAAGAGTGAAAAAAGAGCCATCAAAGATTACTAACGAAGGCGGAAAAGTATCGTACTTTCGCGGAGGTCGCGAGTGGCTGCGCTCGCCCGTATCGTAATAGCATAACAGTACTTTTAATAGTATTGCGCTGCTTTTAGACAAATCGCCCTATCGTTTGCTGTCTGTTATCACAGTGTAGATTATTTTTTTTTAATCTATATTTTTTTTTCTGTATTTATATATTATTCAATACCTATATCCAAGGAAAACTCGGTAATCAATTCAATCAATTAATTTTTAAATTATTATTTTCAAAATTCAAAATGCATTTAAGTATCTTTGAGAGGTCCCAATAAATTTTTATTGAAACATTTTAAAAAGTAGAACCATTATCTGCGCACTAGGTACTCGTATATTCTTGGAGTGAGCAGTCAATGAATTATTAATACTACTTTTGCCACCGCACTGTGAAGCAATAAAATTTTCAGAGACTTCCTGAAAGTGGAACTAGACTCGTATGAATTATAATAATACTATCTGATAAATTTCAAATAAAAATTATAAATATAACTTGTAATATAATAAGCGTCTTTAAGTCTACGGTAAGTGCTTATCATCAAGCTAGCACACTAAACTCGTTTGCTACCTTACTTGCATTAAAAAAACACACAGCCTGATTGTAGTCACACACAAATTCTTTATTTGTAAAAAATCTACACGTATCTATTCTAATATCTATATATATCTATCTATTCCAGTAATCTCTGGAACTACTAATTCAATTATGATAGTTCTTTCACTGATAGGAAGCTATATTATGGTATAATGGTCGTTTTATCTCGGGAACGCGGGTGCAACCGGGGTGGAGAGTAGGTATATAAATAAATGCTAACACCAGGAAACATAATCTACAACCATAATATAAAAGAACTACCATTTTACTTTCCGTCCTAACAAAACTTATTACCAAGTGTCAAACTGTCAAATGTTATAGTAATTAAATTCACGTTTTCAACTTCCTACCCTATTACAAAACAAAAAGGCTGAAAATACCTTAAGCTGTAACGTGATATTTCCCCCTAAGCTAATATCCTTATGTACGTGTGACTTAAAGGAATGAAGTTACCGTCAAGTTTTAATAGGTCCCCCATCAAACGAAGGCAGGACGTGAAAAAAATAATTGTCGCCGAAGGCAAGCGAAATTATCATGGAAAAAATGTCATGTGGAAAAATTCAAGAAAGTGAGCAACTGTCAGAAGTTATGTTGTTAACTTTTTATATTTATGGTTTGGTAACCTCAGGATATTTTATTTTTAAGTGTTAAGTTAATTTCGTAAGATAAAGAATGTCACTGTACGAGTAATGGTGGGTATTTAGTATAGCGAAATATTTAGATTTTATTTTCTCTCTAATTTATTTTCCTGTTTTAAAACCTCCAATAAATTAAAGCTTATTATGTTGTAATACTATACAGTATACTTAACAATTTTTGAAATATTTTTTCCAAATTGGTTTTCAAAATAGATTAAAAATAGTAGTTAATGATACTGTTGCATAATAGGGGCTATTAAATACGAGTGTGAGTTTAAGTACCGAGCCGTAGGCGAGGTTCTTAATAGTATCACACGAGTTTTTAATACCTAATTATGTGCAGTATCATACAGTACTTTATCTAAACTCATATAAATAATGTAATTTAAAGGTAAAAAATCGATAATATTTTGTCATAGGTTTTCATGACTTACGCGTATCGATTATTCGTCATTTCCATTGCCGCCTCCATTATTTCAGATCCAAGTTTATTTCACCTTAGTATCACTGCTATTTTTTTATCATTTTTGGCCAAAATAAAGTATGAATGCAAAAAAATCAATAAAATAAACAAACATTAATCATCATGGCGCCCAAATCCGTGTGGGGAAAAACTCCTAAGTTGAGATCTCTACCGCATAAAGACCGACGAAAACTGTACTATAATATAATTTTTTAATTTCATTATAGACGAGTGTGCCTAAAGTGGATCATTAAAGTCCTGTTTTTGATTTCATAATTAGAACTTTACGATATGAGAGTAGATAAAATACTTTATTTTTTCATGAGATTCTTTTTTTAAATATATTTATTAGTTGTTTTGGTTCTTATTAAATTGTTATATGTATAATTATTAGATTCAAATAAAAATATGAGTAAAACGTGTAATCATTTTAATATTATTCCAATAAAAAAATTGCCTAACTCAATATGCCTACGTATATTAGTATTAAAAAAGGATTAGATACCGATTATTGGCATAAAGATAGGTCGGGACACAGTCTATTTCATCTCAGTAAAACTAAGGAACAGCTCTTATAAAAAAAACGTTTTAAAATATAGGTTGTTCTGTTTTAGACTTTAAATACAATCCAAAATCTAATTAATGTAGATGAAATTTGTTCAAACAATGTAATTATTTTAAGTTGACAAAGCGTATTTTCATTATTGACGGTATAATTTGATAATATACTAATTATTTTACGTCTTTTAAGTTTTATTGTCTTTAATTTTCGACCTTTTTGGTAGTAAAACTATTTAGGGCTGGCAGTGAGATTAATACCTCTGATGTTGCAAGCATCTGGCTATGTGAATTGCAGGCAGAACGCATGGTTGTTAGCTACCAGAGTAGAAAAAAATATGTTTTTAAATTATTATATTATGTTTGGATTTTTTTTATATGTAGTTTGTATATTTGTTGTAAATGACCTGACAGTTTTGTTTGTTGTCTTGTCCACATTTCAAGTTTATACAAGAATCCCATAGAAAATCCCTATTTAATCTTTTTTAATTTTCCAAGTTAACCAAAAAGAAACGATACAAGATAATTTGGGAACGTTAGGATAATAAAACAAAAATGTCATGAATTTAAGATATATTATGAAAAAAAATATTAATTAAGCCTCGTTTACACTAAATCTAAAGAAAAATAAATCGGACAAATGCGAGTTAAACTCACGTGGAGAGGGTTCCGTACATGTTTAACTAAGTTCCATAAATATTTTTAAACCTGACCCAAATTTGTTGATGGTAACTAAAAAAAGTTTTTTTTTTTTGGAAATCGTCTTTTCTAAAAATGAAACCTAGCTACATCGATTTATCGCCCTCGAAACCCCCTGCATACCAAATTTCATGAAAATCATTGGAGCCGTTTCCGAGATTCAGATTATATTTATATATATCCATGAATTGCAGGTTTAAAGGTATTAGATAGACTTCTCATAGGTTTTCCTGTAATCTTTAGATAAAGAACTATTATCTGATTTTTTTTCAAAATGCCCAGTAGTTTCGGAAATAAGGGGGGGGAATGGTCAATTTTCGCCAATTTTTTGCCTATTTTCTTAAAAACCTTCGAAACTATTTATATTAAAATTCTAACAAAAATATATTTGACATCCTGATAAAAAGCCCTTTCATTTGATATGTGACACAATATTGTCTGCAAAACTTTTTTTTTTAATTTTCTAATTTACCCCCCAAAATTAGCCCCTATGTTTGAAATTCATTTATTTACGTAACACGTCCATGTTTGGGTCATCGACTTACATATGTATACCAACTTTCAACTCAATCCAGTCCTATATTTTTGGACATACAGACGCACGAGTGATAGGATCAAGCGGATAAGGGTTCCGTTTTTTTTTTTTTTCGGAACCCTAAAAACGAACCTACTAAAAGCTTTCTATAAATAAACTCCTTAGAACCTGTTATTACTAGCAACATAGTAACTGGTGTACAACAAAACACTTCAAGTATGTTTCTAGTAGATGCATCGGATGTATTCAAAGGAAGCTTAAAGCTTGGCATCTGCGAACGTTGCGAGGTGTCGGTGATGTAAAGACCCGAGTTCATTATGAGGCTTTGTCCTAAAATTTAGTTTGGAAAAGTGTGTTTAGCTTTTTATTTAATGAAAAGAGTATTTGATATTCGAAAGGTAAAGTAGATTATTTTGAAAAATAACTAGCTGGCCCTGCAACCGTTGTCCTGCACTGAGTATAAAAAAAACTGGGACCTACCTACACCGACATACCCATACCTAAGAAAGATGAAAATTTTAAAAATCGGAAAAAAATAAAACCTTTTTTCCTTGTTTTTAGGCGTAGAGTTTTTTCTAAATTCAATAGTGCAATAATAAAATTTCACCAAGTGTTGGTTACTATGTGTTTGCAATCGTCGATATCATAACCTATCTGCGTGTAAAATATCATCATGATATGTTCAGGTCTTTTTATTTATTTTATTCATATATTTTAAATAAGCTTGTGTACCAAGGTCTTAATAATACTAAAGTCAGTGGAACATGGAAGGTGCATTTATTCGTGTCGTAACACACACGGGTCGGACCAAAAGCCGATACTGAATATCTAACGCTTCTATATAGGTACATAGGTATATAGGTGAAGTTTCTCAAGAAATTCTTGTAGAACCACTTTTTCACATTATTAAACTATACTCATAATAGCTGAAGAGTTTGTTTGTTTGAACGCGCTAATCTCCGTAGGAAGCTACATTATTATAAAGGTTATAAGCTACTTTTTATCCCGGGAACGCGAGTAAAACCGCGGGGAACAGCTAGTAATATATATTTTCCGAGTTCATTTTATTTTAAATATTGTCCTAAATTATTTTTGCATAGGTTACCATATCGTATGATATCATGTTTATAATTCAATAAAAAAAAAATACAAGTAACATAACTTCTTAGGAATCCTTTTGCATTCATCCTTTAGCACCTTCGAGTTTGTTCCCCGACAGCTGCACTTGAAAGCCAATTCCCGTCTAGATTTCGTGTGCTTACCACCATCGGCCACATCATCACTGACCACGGTGAGATTGTGGTTAAACACAGGCCTATACATAGTTAAAAAAAGATAAAACAGCGATGCAAAAACCTATAATATATTTCCGTATATTTCCTTCATAGCATTATATAAATGCAGCATTCGTCTGGCAAGTTAACAGATCGAAACGCTATTGGTCTCTACGACGTAGCTCGTAGACTCGTAGCCTCGTAGCACCTGCTACGAACCGTAACCGGAGTGAGCGAAATTAAATTTCCCCATTGTTTTTATATGTTCAAGTGCAGGTTTAAATTACTTACAATAAAAGGCTTGTTTCTTCTATACATCATACACATAAATCTCTAGCTTAGAGTAGGTACCATGGCAAACATTTTTGTTCCTTTTACTTCGTCTTATCTTATAAATATTAATGACACGTGCCTTTTTCTTGAAAATCAATTTATAAAAGTCCTCTGTTTTGATATGACAATATTATGTGTAGAGAAAGTAGGTTTGCGACTTATATTTGGATAGCGTAACCGTTTAAATATAAATTCAATACAAAGATCCACAAAAAAAAGAAGCCTTGCTGAGTTTTTTGCAGGAGTCTTTTCAGTTTAAGTGTATTCCGAACCGGTAGTAGAGTCTATTATAAAAATTGTAACTATCGACATTCATAAGTGCCTTAACAGGGCCTAAACTGAATAAATGAGTTTTGAGTTTGATTATGTCTCTATTTGTAGGATCTGTATGCTTAGTGCGAGTTTTTTTTACGTATCGAACGCGTTTACTGTTACGCCAATTTGTATGGCGCTGGGTAAGCGCCATCTAGCGTCATACGTGAGAATTAAATTTTGTGAGTGTCAGTTTTAAAATTAACGCCGTCACTAGTGACGATCGAATACCTCTCGAAAGTGAGGAACGTTTCGACCACAAACGCTAACGATTGCACGTTTATCGCGAGTGCAAGTTACTATTTTGACAGTTTTGAAAGTACGTAGCCTACAGTTAACTTAAATAGTAACCATCAGATCACTGCTATGAGGTTTCAGGATTATTTATATGACCAGCAATGAAAGAGCACGTTTCCGTTCTTAATGGAAACATGTTTCCTTTCCATTTACTGCCAGTGGATTCAAACATTTCAGGATTTGATGTAGTAAGCCAGGATTACAAACTTTAAGCTGGTTTTAGTTTCAAGCGTAATATTTCGTGGTTTTACACGACTGCTCGAAAAAAAACTAGGTTTATGATTTCAGTGTTCATATACATGTATGTATGTTAGTTGGTAGGTTCGTTTTTTAGTTATTTATAATTTATTTTTTAAATAAACTTTTCAAATCATATTAGAATTTATAAAAAACAAAGCCCGACTATGATACCAGATTGAGACGGCAATAAATTTAACAATTATTCTTTTCAAAACAATTACAAAATTCAATTTATTTAGGTATTTGCGCCGCTGCTCACCGCCGGCAAAAACCACCAATAAAATGTCCCATAAATTCAACAAAAAATCAACGTCTATTTCTCTTTAAATCAAAGTGTCGCAATAGAGTTGGGCAAAAGGCAGCAATCAACGCTGCCACCGCTGCTGTTCCCGTCTCATGACAGGCAGACAAGACGCCTCTCGGCAGCCATATTGTTTGTGACGTCACTTACGCTGACTTAAGGCGGATGATCCACATTTTGAATTTGTAATGAAAATTTCGTACGTTTTAATTTACGTCAATTGCAAACGTCAATGACCCGTAATTTTATGATTAACTACTCGAAAATATAGCTACAGATTTATCTTTTTATTCATTTTGCATTCAAAACATTATAAAATTGCACATTGGTTCATATATAATAAATGACCGTTAAGAAACCAATATATGGATTTAAATTCATTCAAAATGCATAATCAATACATAAAATAATCAATTGGCATACGTTACATGCGCTAATCACAAAAGGTACTCTATAGGTCTATAGATACCTACTTAAAATTTATGTAATAATTAAAACGCAAAAAATATTCAAAATGCGACCAATCCACCTTTTTACTTACCGTTACCTTTTTGTTTTATATTTGAAATTCTGACTAATGTCAAAAACTAGTTTAAAGGAAGGCTTGAGTATATTAATATGTGCCTTCATTTTGAAGTGATTTATTTTTAATTCTCCTATTTGTGACTGTCGTAGTGTATTCTAAATAGCCCATAACCTACCCCAATAATTAGGCTGTCAATCCCAAACATATTATTTCAAATTAAATTGGTAGTTCTTGAGATTAGTCCGTCCAAACAAACAAAATCTTCAGCTTTATTATATTAGTATAGATTATTAACTAGTTCAACGTAAAAAAAGCGCACGCAACTATTGTAGAAAAGGGATGGAAGATATTTAAAGGTGTCAAATTAGTGTCAATTAGGTACGAGGAAAAAGTCGAAACCAATAAAGTCTTCCGTAACTCCTGAATTATCTTTGAAATAAGTACATAATCGAACTAATTTGACAAGACTGAATTTCTTGTATCCCTATCTTTTGTTTTTTGTTAGAAAGAGATACTCGTAGATTTAATACGATTAAATTAGTTCCGTTTGGAAACAACCGAATCGGGACCAGCTAATTACAGGAAGGTTTGCTTTCTTGTCAGCTTTCATGTACAACATTACGGTTATAAAAAACATTGCTTATTCCATACGGCAGCTATTCCTCTTTTTGATTTCAGAAAAGTAAAAAAACGGCGCTACACTATGAATAGTAAAAATATAAATCAAAATCCCGCAATAGAGGCACTAGGCAGCAATCAAACGTTGCTCTGTCACCGCGAATCCCGCCCTGTGACAAGTTTAGACAAGACGCTGTCTCCCGGCGGCCATATTTGAATTGCAAATACTCCTCCGGGCCTCACAAAGAAAACAAGACAATTAATTCGGAAACACCACTCACAGTGTTGATGTTTAATCAGTTAAGTAGATACGTTGAGGCCTTGTTTGGGACCACAGTTTGTCGCAGCGTTGAAAACATTTTAAATTGACGCATTGTTAAATTTAATGTAATTCTACTAATATTATTTAATACGGAAGTTGGTGAGTGTGTATGTTTGTAAATTCTTCACGCTCAAACTACTTGACCAATTTTGATGAAATTTGATATGGAGGCAGCTGACACTATAGATTAACATATACGCTACTTTTTATCCCTCGGAAATATATATAAGATCCCTTAGAAAACCGGTAAAACCGCGGGGTGACAACTTGTTTTAATATAATTTTACGTTTGACTTCAGACTCTGAGACGAGCGATGCTTTTACACTATTCGTGCGTGTAATATATTTTTCAATCCATCATATTACTAACTAGCAGAGCTGTTCCCCATGGTTTCACTTGCGTTCCCGGGATAAAAAGTAGCTTATAACCTTCGGGAATATCGTAGCTTGCTATTTGTGAAAGAATTTTTCGGATCGGACCAGTAAATCCAGACATTAGCGCGTTCAAACAAACAAACTCTTCAGCTTTATTATTAGTATTTATATGTATTAGTATACATATAAACAGTGTTTTTAAAAATAACTTCAAGCATTCTTTTTTGTAGTGTTTCTTTAGATACAATTTATAACAATCATGGAGTGACACAGCTGTAAAACCTCAGCTGTGTAGTAACCGAGGAAAGTAAGGTACGTGTGTGTAAATCTGTAATTTATTTAGCTTCTGTGGCGTCAGTGTGGCGAGCATCGGGACATTAGTACATGTAACAGCCTATTAATATCTCAAGAAGCTCCATCTGGATTGCTATAACTTAAGTTGGTAAGAACGGGTCTGTGGGAACTTATTTTACAGATTTGATGAGCGTTGATTCTCGAAGTTTGGTCTTCTCTTCATCACCTTATGAAGTCTATTAAAAAGCTACCATATCCTACTAATTATGATGATGATCCTACTAACCCTATCCGACTAATATTATAAATGCGAAAGATGGTGAGTATGTTTGTTATTGTGTCACGTAAAAACTACTAAACGGATTTGGATGAAACTAGGCACATAGATCGATCATACCCTAGAATAATATATAGTTTACTTTTTATCACGGAAAAACGTAAGATCCCTCGGAAATGCGGGCGAAACCGCGGGGCGTAAAATGAGGCTTTATTATGCCTCATTTTTACAGCATATTTCATACAAGGTAGACCATTTTTTTTTGTATTTGTTATATATTTATATAGTCTATACAAATGCCTTTATCATAATCAACTTTTAAAAAGTGAGTAATAGGTAGGTACCTCCCTTAAAGTCCTTCTCCTTTTCTTTTCTACACGTCCGCACGCCTCCGAGTCCTACCATCAAGTGAAAACGTTCACCAAAATAATTAAATAACACAATAAGTGCACCATTCCGACACAATTTATTGCTCTTTAATGAACAACTGAATAAGTATTGGCTTCCATACTCGTTATGAACTAACTAAAGGTAAAATAACAAAAGTCAACTTAAAACCAACGAACAATGATCAAATCATAATTAACAATTCAAAATTCATTCGAAATTATAATAAACTTGCAAAATATCCTTGAATAAAGATAAGGGAGTCGTCGAATAGACGATGGGAGCCGAGAGTACGCCTAAATAAACCAATCTTTGAGGCAGCCTATGTAAAATAATAGATCTCGACCTGGAATAGTAGCGGGGAACTATTCTGGTGAAGTTATATCGATCACATTCTCAAAACGATGGCCATTGTTTTCTAAGGGACTAGGTACCTACATACACAGCATGGGTTTCAAGAAGGGTGTGAAAAGATTTTTGTAAGGTCAGGATCGTTTATTTATAACATTGGTGTTGCAATCATCTATATAGACGACTAGCTACCACGCGTAATGATATCCTAGGACATTAAATTTGCACCTCGGGTAATTTGAGAGGATGTATGGATGTTTGTTACTCTTTCAAGTAAAAACTACTGAACGGATTTCAAAGAAATTTGGCACATAGATAGACCATACCCTGGAATAATATATAAGCTACTTTTTGTCCTAGGAAAATATAAGATCCCTCGGGAACACGGGTGAAATCTTGGGGTGGAAGCTAGATAGTTCATAAACAACTAGAAAAATCCTTTTTACCTAAAATTATTAAATTTTCCATTTTCAATATAAATGACATCCAAAAATTGGGACCACGTCACATGAATATTAACATAGCCGAACGAAGTTACGCCACAATCGGCAATCATACAAAAATTGTTACATCGAACAGTTAACAGGATTAACTCGCCTCGAGTCGGCGAACGAATCGAACGGACCAGAATACACCGTTCGGTTCGTTCGAATTTGCAATTCAGATACAAAACCATTTTCAATTTACAATCAACAGAATAAAATTAATTCAATAGGCTTTACAGTTAAAGAATGTTTCTAGGATTCACACAAAAGGAGAAGCAATGAATGTTTTTATAATGTTTGAGTGATGTATGGGTAGCTGGCTTGTCTGTCAGTAAGTAACTGTTGATCATAACTAGCTCAGATTTTCTTTACAACTTTATGAGCGTCTATTCTTCATGTTATTGATGTGTTGGAATGCATTTGAGCATCATTTGAGATCTCTAGTGCTATTTTAACTGAGCGTATAATATATTATATTTATTTTTTCATATCATTATTATATTTAAAACTTTTTAACGTTATTAGGACCGCCATAAACAGGGGGGCTAAAACGGCCGCTCAAGCAATATTGCTATGCAATTCATATCTCGAATTTACAGCTGATTTTGGTGTAATTTGCCTAACTTGTAAATTAATTGATTAAAATGATTTGCATTTTCACCAAAAAAAAATAAAAAACATTTGGCTCTGCTGTAAATTCGAGATATGAATTGCATAGCAATATTGCTTGTGCTTCTTTTTTAGACCCCCATTTCTTACTACAAGAATATATTAAAATACGAAACAAAGTAAAAAATAAACACGTAAATAACACAAAATCATTTCTAAATGATGCATCCTCCATAAACATTTCATATACCCATACTAAAATAAAATAAAAATAATGGCTGAGTTAAGTGAACTTTTATTATTTTAAACATAATCTACAGCTTTTACTCTTCTTTCAAGTCAGACACTCTTGACCTACTATACCTACCTATGGTAGGTCTCGAATCTTGGCGGCTTTTGCAATTCGTCTCCACTCGGTTCTGTTGCAAGTATTGCATTGGTCATGCCACCACACACTCCACGTGTGTGGTGGCCTTAATGAGGTCAGACTATCTAGTCGGGGACCGACCGCGTGATATTTTGCCATCCATTCTGCCTTAAACTACCAAACGTTCCATTCAGTTCTCTTTGCGGGTAACATGTCCAAAGAACTTCGGGATTCGCATCTGAGCAATTGGCGACAGACTATCCCTTATCTTGAGCTCATCCAAAATCAGCTTTCACAAATCCACATCAAAAGCTTTATAATTTTTAAACAGATCAAAGTCATAAAACTCTGGAAAAAGTCGTTATACAATTGAAGTCAGTTGACGAAATGATTAAGTACTTTTGATGTAAAAAATCTGAAGCGGGAAGCAATTTCGACACATTAAGTCGGGTATTGAAATAAACTAAATAGGACTCCCACTCTGATACCACAGTATAAAATAACTAACAGTATGACGACCAATTAAACTATTAATTACTGGCTTCCGCCCGGCTTTTTTACCCGCGTTCCCGGGATAAAAAGTAGCCTATGTTTCTATCTGGCCTATTAAATATCTCTATGCCAAAATATACATAAACACATTGCTTCATTGCTGCGTGCAATGAGGACAAATAAACAAATACATCTTTAAAATTCATCTTCTTTATAGGCAATGGAAAGGATTATTAGGATGTATTTTCCAAGTACACATTAATATCAATTTTATTCTTTGTTTTTTTTTTCTTCTTAGTTCTTGATCATGCGTTATTTTTTAGATTTTTAAATATCTTTTTTAGAATAGCCATAGCTATAGATGATATGGCGCCTGCCACTCTTAATTTTTTGTCAATAATATTTTAAACATTAAAAAGTAAAAGATATTGAAAATCTGTCAAAGAAACCTTGACCTTGTTCAACGGTACACGAAGTAGGGATGTAGGGTGAAAAAAAATGTTGTGGGACCCTAGAAGAAATATAAATGTAAATAAATAAAATTACAAGTAGATTTTACTTGTAATTTTCTTTTAATTTTGTTTGCTGCCATCATTGCCTCATTAATTAAAATATATGAAAGTAATCTATTTATATAGAAATCAGTTTGTATGCAGTGTACATACTGAAACTTAACCATACTGTTAATAGGATCGAAGTTGGAGGCTATTGGATAAATTGGAAGAATAATTCATTTTTCCACTCGATGGCACATGAAAGAGGACAGTGCGTCGCCCTCGGGCCTCAAGTGTAAACATAGAACGTGGCGGTGGAAATAAAAACGCTACGGGTTTTTGACGAATGTACTTATACATTTTGCATACGCATTAAATATTTTGACACCATTTTTATTGAAACAAACGCAAAAAAAAAAATCTTAGGCCCTGATAAGGCACTTATGAACATCGCAAATTACAATCGAATCTACCACTGGTTTGGCACTTCAACTGAGAAGATTTAGTTTCAGTATAATGTTATTTATTATTCAATTACGGGCTTAAAAGGCCAGTAATCTTCTTTTAGGTGAAGGAAAACATCGTAAGGAGACCATAGCACAGCACGGTGGCAAGCAACTTTCTAGTACCCACTTGACTCTTTACGAAAAAAACAATAGTCTAGAAAGACACGTTTTCATTTTAAATGATTTCCCATTTATTTATTATTTACATATAGGTGTAAATAATAAATAAATGGGAAATCGTATATGCAAGAATTTACGAGCGACCGGTAAATTACAGTCAGATAAATTAAATGTATGCATTTAATTCGATCTTCGTACATGAGTGCTATTTGGGCCTCTTGTAATGAGCATTGATTGAATTACTGAGAACGCACTGCAAGTTTAATTATTCCGTTCTGTACACTTGTGTTATTTTTTAAGGCTTTTGGTGGAATATAAATTATTTTACTTTATTATTGTTTAATGAATTAATGAGTAAGCAACTATTATGTAATTTATCTATAGGTATTTATTTAATCAACGAATTGTAATGGCGATTTTGGTTGGGTATGCTAGACTTATATCTTAATAAAAATATTTTAAAGTGGAAATCAATACTCAAATATTTCTATACAGTTTTCAAAAGATATTAATACAACTAAAATTAAAAATTTAAACAAACCCCCGAAACTCACTAGAAAATTGTTGATAACTTTCAAACGGTTGAACGGATCTTGAAACATAGCTAAGAGCACTCTCGATTAAGTCACCTTTCAAACAAAAAAAAAAAATCAAAATCGGTCTATCCATTCAGGAGCTATGAGACCACAAACACACACAGATAGACAGACACGTCAAACATATAACACCCCGTCGTTATTGCGTCGGGGGTTAAAAATAGCATTAATATATGCTTCAACATACGTGCGTTTAATTGAGTACTTAGTGATAACCTCAAATTTATGCTTCAAGGGTCTTACCATAGGTTAACACACTTCTAGCCCCGCGGGTCCGTTTGTAAAACAAAACCGTATGTTTCCACATGAACGTTGATTGTTCTAAAATTACGACCTAGCTCTATTTTGATACAGTTCTTTTTTGTTTTGAGCGAATTCAAAACGATGCAACATGAAAAACTAATTCACTTTAGATTTGCATATGCTGTTTGTTTTTTTTTACTCATTTTCAACAGCAGGTACCTATATGAATAATTTTCAATAAACCTTTTCAGATGGTTTTGGATTTCTAATCTTATGTTATTTATGATCAGATCTTTTACTTTGAAGGGTTCATTACCCTTGATATTTTAAGTCTCAGCGTGACAAAATCTGTCTAGTACAGAATAGCATACGCTGAAAGTAAAACTTGTCGTTTAGTATAATTTTAGCCCCACAGACTACCTATCTCAAACTTATCCTGAACATGTCAATATTTTAATAAAAATACTATTCAAACTGGAAGGAAATTAAATACGACGGGATACCAGTCAGCTTGACCTCTCCATACACTTCCCTCGTGTAGTTTATATGGTAATTTTCTTATTATAATAGGTCAAGTTACACTGGGCACTTTTATAAAAGAGCCGAGAGTCGCTCATTTCTATATGATTGACGTTTTGCAAAGTTCCTCCAAGACTTCAGATTATGTCAGGCGCAGTAGCGTCGATGGTAGGAAATTTATTAAAAACTCTCGTCGCAGTTAAGTGGCTACTTATATAATGCAAGGTTCCGTTGGTTACTATTAAAACTGATTATAAAGAGCTCTTAAAGAAGAAGTGTTAAATTTGCACACAGGATATTGAAACTGTGCTAACTGTCAGACAACGTAAGGTATAAAATGGTAGAGATTTGAAATTTTTAAAAATTCATGGAGGTACCAAAGAAAAGATATCCTTAAATTCAACCCCTAAGGTGTTAAATAGGGGGCAAGTTAATAAGGGAGACAGAAAGCGAGTTAAACATTAATAATGAACCATTGTAATATACGATTCCAAGAAAATAATATTAGCAACAAAATGATGATAATAGTAGTTTATGATACTGTTGCATAATAAGGGTTATTAAACACGAGTGTGAGTTTAAGTACCGAGCCGTAGGCGAGGTTCTTAATAGTATCACACGAGTTTTTAATACCTAATTATGTGCAGTATCATACAGTACTTTATCTAAACTCATATAAATAATGTCATTTAAAAAAATTGAATTTCTACCAACTTTGCAAAAAGAAAAAAAAAAATTGCTATTTTTGTGACATTTTTGGTCAAAATGATATGTGTAGGCAAAAACAATAAAATATACAGACACAATAATCATATACTTAATCAAATCCGTGTTGCCAACTCCCAAAAATACTTACCTCTAAAGTTCAAGTTAAAAAATTTGTGACATTGTCATCGTCAAATTGAATTGATACTGATTGATTATACTATTGATAGGTCCAAAGTGTACTTTAATAGAAAAAAAGTTATTTTATAGCATTATCTTGGGAACAACAACTGTACTATAATGAATCATTATACACGGGTGTGCCTAAAGTGGGTCATTAAAGTACTGATTTTGATTTCATAATAAGAACATTACGATATGAGAGTAGATAAAAATTATTCTATGATTTAGATTACGCCATGTTTTACTACGAATCACATTGGTTGCCCACGTATCTAGCAAGAGAAGACTCGAGTCTTCGACCAATAATAGACGCGAATTAATGTCATCACGTCATATTTATGCGATTACATTGGATGAAGACCGAGTCTTCTCTAGACGCTTGCCATGCCACGGGGGCTGACGCCACCAGGTGGTTTATTGCGTTCATTTCAATTTTTTTGAATTTAGGTTCTTATTTAGAGAGAAATAGACTTGAGAAAGATCATTTCATTATTATTTTATGAGTCCAATAGCTATATCTTTTGTGATAATATTTTTACTCCATTGGCTTACATAAACCGGTAACTTTGTAAGATTTCCACGTCAGAAGTTGATTTGAATATTTACCAAAGTATTTTTTCTTAGTTATAATAAATATACAAAATAAGCTCTACATAAAGTTACATCCTTGTTTTGAATTGGAAATATTATTAAAAAAATAATGTTCATATTATTTTATATATGTGAAGCGTTTTCTGTGAAAAAAAATATTTTGCTTTCAGAAAATGAATATTATAATTTCCGGGGTATTCAAACATGACGAGTGTGTAGGCGATCAGGGTAAACATTTGTGTGCATGATCATGTCTTTTTGTTTTGTGACTGAATATACCTAATTTAACACGCTAATCTCCGGAGTTACAGGTCCGATTTGAAAAATTATTTCACTAATAGGATAGCTCGTTGAGAACGTAATCGATATTGGGAAGTTTTCGTTTCCGGTTTCGATGTCAAATCACAGTCTTTTAAAATACCCCTGCAGAGTGCTTAATCCTATAAGGCTGGGCATCCACCAGAGTTGAGCTAAGCTGTGTTGCGAAGAAAGTGTTTTTATGCACCAATAGAATCACACATATCTAGGGGTTCCTAGCAGTGGCAGATCCAGGGGGCAGGGGGCCATGGCCTACCTTTGCGGTTTGCATTGAATATTAAGGCTATGATTATGATCAGCTCATGCGATACCTACCTACTGCTGACCGTCAGTCGAATGAATTCGGAACAACTCGGGTCTATATCATCTGCTTGTTCCTCCAACTTCAATTTAAAAATAAAACTTACGACGTGGCCGAGCCCCCCCCCCCCCCCTCCCTCCAAATTGGAATCCTAGATCCGCCCTTGGTTCCTAGTAATTTTTTTTAAGGTAAGGAACCCTAAAACGATTTATAGATGCTTTCAGTGTATGAGTATAATAATGTAAATCCATTGACTAGTCTATACTAATAATATTATAAAGAGGAAAGATTTGTTTGTTTGTTTGTAATGAATAGGCTCCGAAACTACTGGACCGATTTCAAAAATTCTTTCACCTTTGGAAAGCTACATTATCCCCGAGTAACATAGGCTATATTATATTTAAAAAAAAATTAGGGATCCTTACTAAAACTCCAATAATGTAACATAAGGTGTAAAAAAATGACCTGAAAAATTCCTTACGTCGCGTGCGCTGCGAAAACTATTGATGATAGAACAAAATCATTTACTACGACTTTGCAGAACTCATCATTATCTACAAAAAGTGTCGCGACAGCATATGTCTAAATATTATAGTTATGTCACAGTAAGCAGTTTTTTATTCTAAAATATTAATTTATATATGCCGCCTCTTGAAAAGGCTCTTCATTTGTACCTTGGTATTAATCCTCATCAAAATAAATTACTTTATATTCAAGACGGCTTTAATACCTTTTTATAACTTTTTGAATTATTCAATTCGGACATTTCATTCGGAAGATATCACGAGTTTAAAAATGCAAGTATTAGAAAAAAGTCGCGTGGTTGTCGCTCACCGCGCTCAGCTAGCCAGCATGCGATGTAGGCTCCATGTAAGCGTCACTGGGGTACGGGGGGGGAGTCAATGTAATCTATCTATATATATAAAAGAAAGTCGTGTTAGTTACTCCACTTATAACTCAAGAACGGCTGAACCGATTTAGCTGAAAATTGGCAGGGAGGTAGTTTAGAGCCAGGAGAAGGACATAGGATAAGTAGGTAGGGGTAGGTAGGTAAGGTAGGTAGGGGTAGGTAGAGGTAGGTAGGGTAGGTAGGTAAGGTAGGTAGGGGTAGGTAGTTAGGTAGGGGTAGGTAGTTAGCTAGGGGTAGGTAGTTAGGTAGGGGTAGGTAGATAGGTAGGGGTAGGTAGATAGGTAGGGGTAGGTAGATAGGTAGGGGTAGGTAGATAGGTAGGGGTTGGTAGGGTAGGTAGGTAAGGTAGGTAGGGGTAGGTACTTAGGTTAGGGGTAGGTAGTTAGGTAGGGTAGGTAGGTAAGGTAGGTAGGGGTAGGTAGGTAGGTCCCAGTTTTATTTTTGTTCTCAGGGCAGGACAACGTCTGCCGGGTCAGCTAGTTTAAAATAAGATTCAACTACAAAATCTCATTTGTATGGCAACTGTTCCAGAGCTAGGTGTATTCCTGTTGCGGTTCAAGTAACGTTTGTTTCAGCTCTTAGTTAAATGGAACCTATTATGTAGTCTAGACATATTATTTTAGCTACACGTGAACTATATTTATTGAACCCTAGTTAAGTTTTGAACTCAAAACAATTAAATCTTTGGGTACCGGAGCCACAAAACTCATGTATGAAACTGTTTGTGCTTTTCAATTTTTTATTTTTATAAGATTACTAGCTGTTCCCCACGGCTTCCTAATATAACCTTATGGGATAAT
The DNA here is from genome assembly GCA_963555595.1 of Tethea ocularis. Lineage (NCBI taxonomy): Eukaryota > Metazoa > Arthropoda > Insecta > Lepidoptera > Drepanidae > Tethea > Tethea ocularis. The sequence continues at coordinate 1,480,575 of OY741972.1, read as the reverse complement.
GTAGCTTCCTATTAGTGAAATATTTTTTTGAATCTAACCATTATTTCTAAATAGGTATTAGCGCGTTCAAACAAACAAACAAACTCTTCAGCTTTATTATTAGTATAGATTTATATTAGATACCTAATAATTTAGAGAATCCAAACCAATTATGAAAATCCAAAATACATTTAATTACAAATATCTAAAACATGTTTCATCTAAACACCCCCTATCAACGAAGCATGAAAACAAGCTACTAAAACATATTTTAAGCTTTACCACCTATATTATATAGTTGACTTCAGTGTGGCACGTATCATTTGACGTACATTCGGGGAAAGGAAATTATTTTTCCGAATGGTTTCACACGCCTCTTTAGGTGGCGGTTGCAATAGTTTCAGTTTTATGGGATTTTTATGAGATTTCGTGTATACTTTATATGTTACTGTATGTTACTGTATGTTACCGTATGTTATTTGAAAGAGTGTGATCCTATTTTATTGCAATTCACTGTAATTTCAATTTGTTTAAAGTTTTGGTGTTGCAAGCGTCTATAGGCTACGGTGACCGCATACCATCAGATGGGCCTTATCCTTGTTTGCTACTCCATAGTAAAAAGAAAGACTTTTTATGCATACGGCCTACCTGATGGTAAGCGGTTAACATATCTATAGACGAATGGTATTTCATGCGTTCCCTAAAAAAATCTTTACACTCTTTTTGAAGATGCTGTACAACTGTACTCTGTTGCGTAAATCTCAGCGGGGAGTTAATTGCATAACTTGAGCGTCTGCAAGTGTATTCCGAACCGGTAGTAGAGGCTATTGTAAAACTGTAACTGTTGACATTCACAAGTGCCTTATTAATAAATGAGTTTTGATTTTGATTGATCCTTTGAAACCATACAGTGCGAAACCATTTCGGTTTTTGTATGTGAAAAGGGACTCCCAACGAAATTGTTTAAGTTTATTTTTTAATGTAATATAATAAAAATATTTTCAAGGTAACCCGTGAATCGTTACATTATTTGCTAACTACCACTTAGTATGATTGTGATATTCATCGCGACGAGAATATATTTATCTAAGTTATATTTGAGGAAAATACATAAATTTCAAGAAATCGTGACATTTTCTCTCAAATGTTTTTTTTTTTTTACTATGTATAGGCCTGTTTTTGACCACAATCTCACCGTGGTCAGTGATGATGTGGCCGATGATGGTAAGCACACAAAGCCTAGAAAGGAACTGGCTCTCAAGTGAAGCTGTCGGAACACACTGAAAGGTGCTTGGCGACAGATTTTCAACTTGAGGGTGGTAGCCAGCCAGGCGGGTACCACAAATACCCTACCACCATGCTATGGTTTCCTCACGATGTTTTCCTTCACCGAAAGCTCAAGCTCATTGTAGGATTCGAACCCGCGACCTTCGTCTCGGCATTCGACGTCACTACCACTGAGCTATCATCGCCTTAAATGAAGGTAAGTAACTTGGAGAAATATGTTGATTTATTTTGTCATTAATCAGTAAATTACATTTTGACAAAATCATACGACCTATTACGGAGGTGCCGTAATAAAATAAGATTTTTTGTATTTTGTTCGTTACACGAATAAAACATGATAAAGCAGTCGGTTAATTATTTCCAAGTATAAATCTCGCCAAGATTATTTTTTATTCAACTTCAAATACCTATAAATTATGCCTCAATTATACCTATACACATAATAATGACATAAATACGTTTGTCCGCGCATCGTTAAAAGTTCGCTGATCGACCGAGTGAAAAAATAAATTGGTCCTGAACTTTTAATTGCGCTTTTAAAAAATAAAATTATAATGCATGGTAGAAAGACTAATAGCTGATCTTTTTTAAAAATACTTAAAGGATTTTTTGAGGCATATACAAAAAGTTGCGCTTACTTACATTTTAAGGTCTTGTTACTTTTATGATATGGCGAGAAATGATGATTCTAGATTCTGTTTTTCTTGTTAAAAATGTTATTCTATATAATAATATAACGAAGAATTTTCTTTTTTTTTTAATTAAATTTTTCGTGAATATGCCCCTTTTTAAAACTAAGAATGATATTTTCCTTATTTGGTACATCCAAAATAACTTGAAAATATTAACATACATTCTGAGATCGAATACAAAGGGAATGGTTTTGTATTTTTATTTTAAAGGCTTAGTTTTTTTTAAATAACATACAACTTTTTGTTAAAAGTGGGCCTCGCCTGTCTAGCTTGTCCCATCACTTTAGTAAGAGACGGAGTTATTCGCGAAGAGCATCCAAATAAGGGGTGAAAAAACTCGATTTATTTGAACAATGATACTGATTCTACGTATCACAAGATTTCAAATTCTAACATAGAACATTGATGGATTCATTTTCATTGAATATTTTCTTTATTCGTTTTTTACGAGTTGCGAGTAGCTTGGTTTCACCTCCAAAGTGTGGGCGTTTAATTTTACGATATAACAGCGCTTTATTCAAATAAAGGGTTTCGAATAACAAATTGTATTTCTACTGAATTGTTAGTGTTAACGCGACAAAGCTAGTGACGTCATCTGATTTGCGGCTGCGTTTGACGTCCCAACTAAACCAGTGGAACAAACTGACAAATGGACAGATTCCGTATTGATTTTATTGTACAAAACAACAACACAGTTTCATAATGAAAACTAGCTTCCGTTCCACGGCTATATTCGTTTTTTTAAATAATATTTTCCAGGAAAACTTTCTCATTAGGTATATTAATAACTAGCTGTTCAGCGCGGTTTCACTCGCGTTTCCGGGATAAATAGTAGCCTATAACCTTCAGGAAAAATGTAGCTTCCTATTAGTGAAAGAATTTTTCAAATCGGTTCAGTAGTTTCGGAGCCTATTCAATGCAAACAAACATACAAACAATCAAATCTTTCGTCTTTATAATATACTAGCTGTCCCCCGCGGTTCCACCCGCGTTTCCAAATAAAAAGTAGCCTATGCAACCTATGATCTAGATAAGGCAACATAATAATTGTCCATGGGAAAACAGTTTTCTCTTAAATATATTCCAACATGCTTAAAAGTTTGTCCTTGTGCTTTATTTATATTGACTTCAGACGATAGGTAGGTAATTTCACAGGAAATTGTACCTATTCGTTTAAATCTATATGGTAAATCTGTGGGTATCATCGGAATGCGAGGTATCAGTACTGTTTGCCCAACTGCTGGCTCAGTCAAAACCAATCGCTACTATGACAGAAATCTAGAAATTTTACTTGAAGTCTGGTACCATTACATAAATTTGGTGGTCTAATATCTATTTAACATGCTTTGTCCCGAATGACTGTCTGACGGATCAACACATAGCCTAAACCGCTGATCGTAGAGACCTGAAATTTAGAGGGTGTGTTCTTCGTATGAAGTAGGCATCCTATAAGAAAGGATCTTCCGAAATCCTTAGGGGTTGAAAAACTGGGACAAAGTTTGTATGGAACAACGTGATTCCTTGGTCCAATCTACTTCAAATTTTGCATAAACATTCTTTAAGATAATTGATGGAAGACGTGTTTTGTATTTTATTGAAACTCATCGCCTATCGGGGTTAAAAAAGGGTAGAAAGTTATTTTGGGGGTGATTTGCATCGAAGTTGATATCAATACTGTTTTTGAACTCACATAAAAGCTTGGTGCAATGCAATGCATATGACGAACAATTGGGATGAATTTGCTGTTATGTCTCATGACCTTTGCCAAGACAACAATCAAGGGACAAAAGAAAAGTATAAATTAGATGTTACAACACTCTACATTTCTGCGAGTTAGTTGCAGCCGGTCAAATATACCCATTTGTATTTGAAGTATATCGAAATGGAAACCAGTATGCCAAATTTGGTACAGAAGACCAACCCATCAAAAGGTTACGTTTTTCCCAAGATCTTTCTTATGGTCACTTTGATGCCTACGCTGATGCCGATGGTGATAGTAACACTGATCAGCGTCCAATAGCCAATCTAAATATATAAAACTTTTAACAAAAATTACAACCGATATCATGGTGCCTTTTGGCAGATTTTTTTCGCTTACTTCAAAACTATCATATTAGAGTTTCTAAATAGTTATTTTATGCTTTTTAGTGCCTTTGAAGGCGGTTCTATTTTTTGTTAAAAGTTTTTATTTTTCAATTTTGAATTTCTTATGTGTAATCAATGACTCTCAAGGTCACTGACCTAGGATAAGCATATTAGCGTTGTAGTTTCCATCATCGTTCCTATAACATTTAAAGAATTATCCCCTAACTCCTAACCATTAAGGAGTTGTACCGTCCATCATCAGCTCAGCAACATTAGATGATGACTATCAGACGCAAATATTTGAATAGCTTTAGAAAGTATGATGAAAAACATTGTAAGTGCCTATAAAATTTAAAGAGTTCCCTCGATTTGTCCAGGATCCTATCATCAGATCCTGACTTGGTGACCATGGGACTACTTGTGAAGTATACCCTTTCAAACAAAAAATATTTTTCCAAATCGGTCCAGGCGTTCGAGTATTCGGGGAACATACAAAAAAAATTATTCCGACGAATTGATAACCTCCGCTTGAAGTTGGTTAATTGACTGACTGACTGACTGACTGATCGTGGGTGATATCGCGTGTGATATCGCGGGTGGAAAGCTATTTAGCATTCTATATTAAAGCTGAAAAGTTTATGAAAAACATTGTAAGTGCCTATAAAATTTTAAGAGTTCCCTCGATTTGTCTAGGATCCTATAATCAGATCCTGACTTGGTGACCATGGGACTACTTGTGAAGTATATCCTTTCAAACAAAAAATAATTTTCCTAATCGGTCCAGGCGTTCGAGTATTCGGGGAACATACAAAAAAAAAGATTTCAACGAATTGATAACCTCCGCTTGAAGTTGGTTAATTGACTGACTGATCGCGGGTGGCATCGCGGGTGGAAAGCTATTTAGCATTAAATAATAAAGCTGAAAAGTTTGTTTGTTTGTTTGAACGCGCGAATCTCCGGAGTTACTGGTCCGATTCGAAAACTACGCTGTCGGCTGGTAGTTTAGCCATTATTTTGTCGTTGATGGCGTCAACGCTTATATTTCTGGCAGCTAATTAAATTAAATTGCCCTCTCACACATCCATTAATGTTTTTTTTGGTCGATATTGGCTATATCCGGATATACTCTACAGATCAGGTCTTCAATGTTGGTCACGATTTTACCAAGGTCTTTGTCAATAGCTATTTTTTTATCTGATTCAGGTACTTTCCCATCCCCGATCAAATGGAGCTTTATTGGGAAATCTGTGCTTCCTCTACCCAAGTGACTCCTCATTTTGGTATACAGTTTAAATAATTCAACAGACTTTCTTAATGAGGAAGATTTTAAGCAAGATTTAATAATATCTGCTCTAGATTCCCTAACAGGCAACGTTTATCTGAAATCACCAGAAAACATCAAAGTTATTCCACCCATGGCTATTTGTGCATTTTATAATTCTGAGAGTTCTATCTAAAGCCTCTAGATGAGCTCTATGAGTCATGTGCACTCATCCCATATTATTAGGTTTGCATCTTGTAAAACCTTGCCCAATGGTCCATTTTTACGTATAGAGCGTACGCTGTCTTTTTCAAGAAATACCGTAAGGGTCTGTTTAGAAGTGAAATGAGCCGTCCTTCTACCTGTCAATAGTGTAGCAGCAATAAATATCTGATGATGCAACAGCAATGGCTAATTTCGTTGACTTCAAAAATATCAGATTAGAGTTCTTACATAGTTATTTTATACTTATTAGTGCATTTGTGGTTTTTTTTTGTTAAAAGTATTTTATTATTCATATTTTTAGTTTCTTATGTGTAATCAATGACTCTCAAGGTCACTGACCTAGGATAAGCATATTAGCGTTGTACTTTCCATCATCGTTCCTATAATATTTAAAGATTTGTCCCCTAACTCCTACCCGTTAAGGAGTTGTACCTTCCATCATCAGCTCAGCAACATGTGACGACTACCAGACGCAAATATCTGAATAGTTTTAGAAAATATATGAAAAACAAAACATTGTTAGTGCCTATAAAATTTGAAGAGTTCCTTCGATTTCTTCAAGATCCCATCATCAGACCCTGACTTGGTGACCATGTGACCACCTGTAAGTATAGTAGTTTCCAAATCGGGTCAGGCATCTTCGAGTAATCGAGGAACATACATAAAAAAAGATTCCGACGAATTGATAACCTCGTCTTGATGACAGTTAAAAATAACAAAAAACTGTTACCTAGGCGACCGCTGTCATCCATTGACAACCGCGTCGCATCGCTCACCCATGCTATACATGCTCCCGCTTAACGTTCTTTTTATCATTGCTCAGCTCCTGAGGGTCGTAGCGTGATGTTCTATAGCCTATAACCTTCCTTAATAAATGGGCTTTCAATTGCAAAAAGGTTTTTCCATATCCCACTGGCAGATCCAGAGATTAGCGCGTTCAAACAAACAAACAAACAAACAAACAAACTCTTCAGCTTTATCTATACTAATAACTAGCTGTCCCCCGCGGTTCCACCCGCGTTTCCAAATAAAAAGTAGCATATGCAACCTGATCTAGATAAGGCAACATAATAATTGTCCATGGGAAAAACAGTTTTCTCTTAAATATATTCCAACATGCTTAAAAGTTTGTCCTTGTGCTTTATTTATATTGACTTCAGACGATAGGTAGGTAATTTCACAGGAAATTGTACCTATTTGTTTAAATCTATATGGTAAATCTGTGGGTATCATCGGAATGCGAGGTATCAGTACTGTTTGCCCAACTGCTGGCTCAGTCACAACCAATCGCTACTATGACAGAAATCTAGAAATTTTACTTGAAGTCTGGTACCATTACATACATTTGGTGGTCTAATATCTATTTAACATGCATTGTCCTGAATGACTGTCTGACGGATCAACGCATAGCCTAAACCGCTGATCGTAGAGACCTGAAATTTAGAGGGTTTGTTCTTCGTATGAAGTAGGCATCCTATAAGAAAGGATCTTCCGAAATCCTTAGGGGTTGAAAAACTGGGACAAAGTTTGTATGGAACAACGTGATTCCTTGGTCCAATCTACTTCAAATTTTGCATAAACATTCTTTAAGATAATTGATGGCAGACGTATTTTGTATTTTATTGAAACTCATCGCCTATCGGGGTTAAAAAAGGGTAGAAAGTTATTTTGGGGGTGATTTGCATCGAAGTTGATATCAATACTGCTTTTGAACTCACATAAAAGCTTGGTGCAATGCAATGCATATGGCGAACAATTGGGATGAATTTGCTGTTATGTCTCATGACCGTCTTGGCAACAATCATGGGACAAACGAAAAGTATAAATTAGATGTTACAACACTCTACATTTCTGCGAGTTAGTTGCAGCCGGTCAAATATACCCATTTGTATTTGAAGTATATCGAAATGGAAACCAGTATGCCAAATTTGGTACAGAAGACCAACCCATCAAAAGGTTACGTTTTTCCCAAGATCTTTCTTATGGTCTTTCCTACGCTGATGCCGATGGTGATAATAACACTGATCAGCGTCCAATAGCCAATCTAAATATATAAAACTTTTAACAAAAATTAGAACCGATATCATGGTACCGCAGATTTATTTCGCTCACTTCAAAACTATCATATTAGAGTTCCTAAATAGTTATTTTCTGCTTTTTAGTGCCTTTGAAGGCGGTTCTATTTTTTGTTAAAAGTTTTTTATTTTTCAATTTTGAATTTCTTATGTGTAATCAATGACTCTCAAGGTCACTGACCTAGGATAAGCATATTAGCGTTGTAGTTTCCATCATCGTTCCTATAACATTTAAAGAATTATCCCCTAACTCCTCACCATTAAGGAAGTGTACCGTCCATCATCAGCTCAGCAACATAAGATGATGACTACCAGACGCAAATATCTGAATAGCTTTAGAAAGTATGATGAAAAACATTGTAAGTGCCTATAAAATTTAAAGAGTTCCCTCGATTTGTCTAGGATCCTATCATCAGATCCTGACTTGGTGACCATGGGACTACTTGTGAAGTATACCCTTTCAAACAAAAAATATTTTTCCAAATCGGTCCAGGCGTTCGAGTATTCGGGGAACATACAAAAAAAATGATTCCGACGAATTGATAACCTCCGCTTGAAGTTGGTTAATTGACTGACTGATCGCGGGTGGCATCGCGGGTGGAAAGCTGTTTAGCATTAAATAATAAAGCTGAAAAGTTTGTTTGTTTGTTTGAACGCGCGAATCTCCGGAGTTACTGGTCCGATTCGAAAACTACGCTGTCGGCTGGTAGTTTAGCCATTATTTTGTCGTTGATGGCGTCAACGCTTATATTTCTGGCAGCTAATTAAATTAAATTGCCCTCTCACACATCCATTAATGTTTTTTTTGGCCGATATTGGCTATATCCGGATATACTCTACAGATCAGGTCTTCAATGTTGGTCACGATTTTACCAAGGTCTTTGTCAATAGCTATTTTTTTATCTGATTCAGGTACTTTCCCATACCCGATTAAATGGAGCTTTATTGGGAAATCTGTGCTTCCTCTACCCAAGTGACTCCTCATTTTGGTATACAGTTTCAATAATTCAACAGACTTTCATAATGAGGAAGATTTTAAGCAAGATTTAATAATATCTGCTCTAGTTTCCCTAACAGGCAACGTTTATCTGAAATCACCAGAAAACATCAAAGTTATTCCACCCATGGCTATTTGTGCATTTTATAATTCTGAGAGTTCTATCTAAAGCCTCTAGATGAGCTCTATGAGTCATGTGCACTCATCCCATATTATTAGGGTTGCATCTTGTAAAACCTTGCCCAATGGTCCATTTTTACGTATAGAGCGTACGCTGTCTTTTTCAAGAAATACCGTAAGGGTCTGTTTAGAAGTGAAATGAGCCGTCCTTCTACCTGTCAATAGTGTAGCAGCAATAAATATCTGATGATGCAACAGCAATGGCTAATTTCATTGACTTCAAAACTATCAGATTAGAGTTCTTACATAGTTATTTTATACTTATTAGTGCCTTTGTGGTTTTTTTTTGTTAAAAGTATTTTATTTTTCATTTTTTAGTTTCTTATGTGTAATCGATGACACTCAAGGTCACTGACCTAGGATAAGCATATTAGCGTTGTACTTTCCATCATCGTTCCTATGATATTTAAAGATTTATCTCCTAACTCCTACCCGTTAAGGAGTTGTACCTTCCATCATCAGCTCAGCAACATGTGACGACTACCAGACGCAAATATCTGAATAGTTTTAGAAAATATATGAAAAACATTGTTAGTTAGTTAGCCTATAAAATTTGAAGAGTTCCCTCGATTTCTTCAAGATCCCATCATCAGACCCTGACTTGGTGACCATGTGACCACCTGTAAGTATAGTAGTTTCCAAATCGGGTCAGGCATCTTCGAGTAATCGAGGAACATACATAAAAAAAGATTCCGACGAATTGATAACCTCGTCTTGATGACAGTTAAAAATAACAAAAAACTGTTACCTAGGCGACCGCTGTCATCCATTGACAACCGCGTCGCATCGCTCACCCATGCTATACATGCTCCCGCTTAACGTTCTTTTTATCATTGCTCAGCTCCTGAGGGTCGTAGCGTGATGTTCTATAGCCTATAACCTTCCTTAATAAATGGGCTTTCAATTGCAAAAAGGTTTTTCCATATCCCACTGGCAGATCCAGAGATTAGCGCGTTCAAACAAACAAACAAACAAACAAACAAACAAACAAACTCTTCAGCTTTATTATTAGTATAGATAAAGCTGAAGAGTTTGTTTTAGTATAGATAGATAGATATAGATAGATAGATATAAGTACTTATTTATTTTTGCCGATTATGTTTATGTATAGTCAAAATACTATAGAGTTCGTTTCATCTCATTTATCTGACATGAATATTAAAAATAATTAAGTTTGTGTGTATGTTTCTTACATGCCAACTTAATTAAAAACATTTCATTACACACATTGAAAAACGCAAGGATGTATATATGCTGTCAAAACGACATCTTTATTACAAAAAAAAACATCAGGAATCAATCAAAACAAAAACGAATCAATTATTTCAAATCACGCGTCGCATAATTAAATAACGTTTCGGAATTGCACTACACTTGACAGCATGAGCCTGAGGACACGTCACGTCACGACTCAAATATTATTCTTCTACGTCACAGAGCCCAAGGGCAAAAACGGCTGTGTCAATACTGCGTTTATTTAATATGTAGTTGCATTTACGAGGGTCCCTTTGTGAAGGGATTTTGGTAAGGGGAACTGGTTAGTACAGCTATTTAATTTAGTGTAAAAATAGATTGTTATGGTGATTTTTGATGTACAATTAAAAAAATATTTACAATTATTTACATCAAATATACAAACTAAGTACATATATAGGTATTATTAAAAAAATCCTCGATTTTTGTGCTGCTGCCGATCAATGGCAAGGTTCCCAGAAGGCTGGCAGCATTTCCTCTTTGGATGGCCAAGCTAACGCGTTGGCGGAAAAAGATCCCGCCGTCGGTCCCCTGTGAACTTGTTGTAAAAATCTAAGAAATAAGTACAATGTTTTAATTGGAAAAAAACTAGATGAGTGCGAGTCTGACTCGTGCGCCGAGTGTTCAGTAATTTCCTATATAACTTTACCTAAATACCAAAGACTTCTCATAGGTTTTTCTGTAATCTTAGAACTATTTTCAGTATTTTTTTCCAATTTTTTGGCCATTAGTTTCGGAGATAAGGGGGAAACTTTCACCTATAACTTCAAAACTATTTATTTTTAAATTACTAAAAAATATATTTAAGATCCTCACAGTGAGCCCTTTAATTTGATATGTGACTCGACATAGTTTGAAAAACGTTTTTCTTTTAATTTTTAATTTACCCCCCAAAGGGTTTCGTTTTTCTCTTTTGAGGTTCGGAACCCTAAATATATTTTAAATATACACAATACAAATCTATTATTTTAATTAGGTACATTACGTCTGTCTGTCTAGCCTGAAGCTTACGGATTGTCATGGACATCAAAGTAAATAATAATATCATTGCTACATTCAACCTTTCTAAGATATTGTGTATTCATTACCCACTAAAAGCCTGTGAAAACTGTCGAGTTTGACTTGGCTGCAGAATTAGACGCAACAAACATTGTTCCTTTGAACGTGATATGAAACAGCATTGGTAATGAACATAAACAATATCTATAGGTATATACACGTCAAATAGTGACAGTGGAAAACAAATATTTGTGATCAAAAACAAACGCTCGCGAACGTTTGATGTCCTAAGCAAATATTATGGGCAGGCTTTGATCAAACATTGGTTAGATTTCAAATGTTATTGGTGATGGCCCCTGTGGTTGGGTTCATTATTTCCAATTCCAGGTTTATACGCAAAGACTTGCTTTGAAACCGCAATTTATACGGAGGTAATTAAAGCCGCTGGTAGGTTTCTGTGACGGTAATACCCCGGGGATGAGTTGAAATCGCTTTTAGTAATCACACCTGGTAGGACCACTCAAGTGTCTCGAATATAATTGTGTGTTTTGTGATGATATGGACTTAGGCGCTGACCAGGGCCAGCGTGTTCATATAGGCGAATTAGGCGACAGGCGCTTGAATTTGGGTGCGGCAATCGGCGGCATGCTATCAGGTAGTGTGTCAGCGATACGAAAAAATTCAATATCAATGTGAAGTCCTAAAAACACAAAAAACTCCGGAGCATACTTGAGGAGTGATTCGGGTACCTCTTAGGACTTCCGATTGACAAACTTTTTGGGATAACCTGTAAAGTATAATATAATTTTCTAATTTCTGGGCGCCGTTCCAGTCTTTCGCCTAAGGCGCCAAGATTGCTCGGGCCGGCGCTGGCCCTGACTGAAAATCAGCGTGAGGATTGGTATTTTTTTAATCAACCTGAGCACCTGACTTTACGCAACATCGTATTATTGTTTAGTTTGTACCTATACATTTTTCAATTTTGTATTTTTGTGTTGTGTTCATCATCATCATCACTATGCCAGCCAAAAGACGTTCACTGCTGGATAAGAGCCTCACCCAAGGATCTCCACGATGGCCGGTCTTGCGTTACCCGCATCCAGCGATTTTTCGCGACCCTCTCAAGATTGTCGGTTCACCTTGTGGGGGGCCTACCCACGTTACGTCTTCCGGTTCGTAGTTGTCACTCAAGAACCTTTCTACCCCAACGGCCATCGGTTCTACGAGCAATGCCCCGCCGACTGGCACTTTAGTTTTTCAATTCTTCGGCCTATGCCGGTTACTTTAGTTCGCCTACGGATCTCATCGTTTCTGATTTGATCTCGCAAGGAAACTTTGAGCATAGCCCTCTCCATTGCTCTTTGGGTGACCCTGAGCCTTCTTATGAGGTCCATCGTAAGCGACTACGTCTCTGCTCCGTAAGTCATCACTGGCACACACTGTTTGTGTTGTCATTAATAAATGTTATTTCATTATTTTTCTTTCTTTTTATGAGCACCAATTTCGACGTCATCACTTAGTATAGTGAAATTGTGACCCAAACCCAAGTATTATCCTATATTGTATGGACTGAAACATGTACCTTTATCAGTGGCTATAATATTTTTTTTCAGCCATTACTGGACATAAGAGGCATTAAAAAAACAAATAATTCACAGATAACTTAGGGTCCGCCACATACGAGGTCGTAACTCCTTGCCAAACGCTTTAAAAGTTAAAACTTCTACATAAACAACATTATTTTACTCAAATATTATTATTATTTAAACAATTTTCTACTTTATTCCTTACAGTTTAAGCATTAAAAGACAATATCCGATACGCAGCGTTAAAATTGCTCCACTAATTCGAACACCACAATATTGCTTCTGTTGTGAAATTGAAATGCCAGTGTAATTTGACTCTTAATTGTTTAGAGTCAAAGGTTAAATGGTATGTTTTTAATTAATAACGCAAGGTGGTATTTGTATTAACTATGGGCGTTCAGTTGAATCCATTTTGAAACCTAATTTGCATGTAAATTTGTCGAAGTCTCTTCAGATTAACTTTAGGAAGTTAATATTATTGGACGTATACTATGCTTTGACGTCATCAGAAGGTATAGGTACGATGTATTTTTTTATTACTTTTTATATTCGTTCTTATTAAATAATCAGAGGATTTATTTTGAACTAGCAAAGTCCTAACTGTATAAATAAGAAAATAAAATTTTTCATTTTACAGTTTAATATATTTATGAGATGTGAATTAATTCTTCATTCAATGTAGAAATAAATATTTAATTAAAAATAGCAAGGTTTAAATTCACTATAATTTCAATATAAAAATATGGTTGAATGTTAATGAACTAAAAAAATCTCATTTTTTTTTATGATAGGTACGTAATTTGAAGAGCATTTATTAAATCAAAGTGTAATAGAAACATTTCTAGATGTAGCACTTTACTTTTGGCCATATCATCACATTTTGTGGTGAGATTATGGTATATATGGTTCTTCAAGAAATGTGTGGAAAACAGATTCGACATAGCGCAAGGGGTTCCCCTTAGCCTGCAAGCGTATATAAGTTACAGGAACCGCTTACCTAGCATCAGACGCGTATGCGTATATTATTAAAGAAAATAAAAGGAAAGAAAGTAATATTTTGGTGAAGCACGTCATGTAAGGTTTTATAGATTTATTAAATAATCTCAAATTACTACGTCTAGACTAGATACATTATTGTAATCTAGATAGGCTTTTCGCCAATTTGTAAATATGTATGTATGTAATTTAGTACAATAAATGATTTATTTATTGTCAAATAAATCATACTAGCTACAGAAGAGGAGGGTGTGAAAAGATTTTTGCAGGGTCGACAAGGCGGGAGTGATATCCCTGGTGTTGCAAGCGTTCATAGGCTACGGTAACCACTTACCATCAGGTGGGCCGTATGCTTGTTTGCTGCCTTAGTAGTATAAAAAAAATTACATTAAAGTTTATAATTAATTTGATTCTTAAAAAGACTAAAGTCAGTAAAACAAAATTATTCTTGTTCTTTCATTCTATAACATGTTTACAGCCGGCCAAATATACCAAAATAATTAGAAACTTTATTGAAAAAAGAGATGATTTTATAAAGGAGATATCTGAAATTCCATAGAAAAACCTTTACTCCGGGTCTAAATTATTTTTACGAGATTTCTGAAAAAAATATATAATTTAAAAAACCTAAAATTCTTGTTACATATTTAAATTTGTATACAATAAATATTTTCTATAGAAATCTTCACTAACCAACGATATTCTGAAATTAAATCAGGATTCATCATTGATAATGCCACCCCTCCAAGTAATATGACATGGAAAACGCTCCGCTTGGCAAATACGAGGGATGATCGCCATACCCCGTACCTTTTATATTGGTTTATCACGATTTGCTGAATATATCCCTTTTAGAATATACGATTTTTATGAAAAAATTAAATCTTATTAAGGCGACAATATACGAGAAATGATGAATCTAGATTATTTGTTGCATGAGACTTGTAAAAAATATATTTTAAACTAGAGAATATTATTATTATGATGATAAATAGTTTCTTTAAAAAAATGTTTTTTTTTTCATTAGTAACGTCAGAAAAAAATCGCGAATGTATTTTAACGCAAAGTTCGTTAGGAACGAATTTTGCTCTTGGTCCACCCAACAAATTAATATACCTACATTATGTGATCTAATAGTCGCCTGTCCCGTTTATCCCCGCTAGTTAAGTAAGAGGCAGAGTAATTCGCGGAGAGCATCCACTTATTGAAGGCGAACAGGAATTTTCCAGGAAAATGCTTATTCCTCAATTTATTCATAAGGAAAACTTGACAGTTACCTTTCGAGTAAAAAAAGTTGTAAATATTTTAAAATAAAAGCTCAATTTTACTAACACAAAATAATAGCTGTGCCATTTTAACTGTATAGATAATATTTCGGACCTTTGGCTTTAAACACTTCGATAAATTGATAATAATTTTGTGATTACCATATCAGTTTACCTCTCGAATATGACAATAGAGCTGAGGAGTCTTGCGACTCAAGTACGACCATAAAAATCTGAAAATGTAAAAGCAAATTCCATTTCATATCCAGTACCTACGGGAGTCAATGTGGTTTGAATTTCATGCCATATCATTTTTATCGCCCTTTTTTTTAACACAAACCGTTTTCTGGAATATTATTCATACTGAGATGTTTATCTTTTTAAATCATTTTTGAGAGAATTTCTATGGAGATAATAACATGGTATAAAATAGATAGTATGTTAATTTAATAACATAATTACGAGTAATTTGGAAATTATTTTACCTAATGCTTGAAAAAGTCATAATTGGTGATGATTTTTGGTCGATTTGAACCTCCTGAACTAGACTTCTTTAGGCATAAGACATTATATAGCTGTGATAGTTTTCCTTGTAACTTCAGTTCTTGATCTTATGCAATATTTTTTAAGATTTTTTAGAATACAATAATTATACGAGATATATATTTACGTAACTTCTGTAAAATGGCCACTTTGGCCTTTTATATCTCATACAAAGTAAATGATAAGACATTTTATTTAAAGGTACCACATGTGAACCCGGCGTTAATAGCCTAAATTTTTTAATTAATTTTTTACATAGATTTGTTGTTGTTGTATATTTGTGCCGAATTTAAGCGATTTGGGTTTTACAAGTAAAATGGCTGTGACAGATGGACGGATGGACATGATGAAACTATAAAGGTGCTTGTTTGACAACCCTAAATAAGAAGGTGTGTCTCAAGTACCTACTACATGAATGTAATAAAAAACCACCGTCTGCAATTTCAATAAACCAAAATACAATTTATATGTGAAAAATCTCATCCATGATCCATCCATGAATGCCACCTCAAAATCTACACTCCATTCCCTTATAAATCCAATAAAACTTCGTTCCAAATAAAATTTACACGCTTTTTGTAAAGGTAATCAAATGTGATACTCCAATTTTTACGCAAAATATATTGGCATATGAGAATTTATAAAATTTCTTGGTAAAACTCCTGAGTCTTACCATTGGAGATACATCTTGTTTAATAATATATTCAGATTTGTTAAGACACACCTTAGAATATTGGATGTCTCTTGTATATTCATTTTGTGAAGAACAATATTAAGATACTGAGAGTTTTTTTGTTGCTACTTTTTTGTAAAATGTTTTAGAAGTCGGCCGTATGGTGGTAAATGGTTCCCATAGGTACCTCACAGACGCTAGAAACACCCGAGGCATAATAACCAAAGCTATTAATTAATTTAGTTCTCAATGAGACCTGGTGACCTTACTCGCCGTCTTAAGGTCCAAAAGATTATCTAAAAAACTTCTGAATTCTTGCCGTTTCTTCCAAACTGTTCATAGTTTCAGTAACTTTACCACAGATTAAGTAATGCTTAGTTACTACGTAGCTGATTCGTCACTCTCTTGAGCAATAGAGTCTAAATTCGCTTAATTTTTACGAGATTATTTGTCATATTTTGTGGCTGAATAACTCTAAAATGCAGCCAGATCTAGCCTAAAAATAGTAACACTGCTACTGCTATTCGTCCCTCCGTGGGTTAAGGGGGCCAAGCGTACCTAAACTGTGGAGTCAGACCCCCCTTTGTCTTACCAATAACTTTGATTTTGAAAGTCGACAGAGCTAATAGATCATTTGAAGCTGATTCATTGACCTAAATGATAATAGGACCAAGACAAAGAATACTTTCTAAATTCAACAGACTGTATTAAAATTGATAAATAAAATACATCGTTCTAAAATTCGAGGCGATTAATTTCATTGAACGATGAAAAATTTTATGTTGATAATAAATTATTGCTTAGATGCCAAAGTGTCATTATTAAATAAGCTTTTGTTAACTAATTGGAGGCTGGAATCTTTGATTAAAGTCTATAGATTAATTAATTAGGTGGTTACTGTGAGGAAGGCTATTTTCGCTTCCAATAAGTAACTTATTTAAGTATATTTACCTAAATAATATCGTGCACTAGTCTCTGGCTGCAATTTTACACGCATTTCTGATGGATTCACATGGACACCAAAAAGTTGCCGATTTTTGACGTTCGCTTAGTATTTTGCATCTGTGTATGTTAGCACTCAGAACAGGACACACACAAACCTCAACGTGATTGACATGTGAGCAATATTTCCGGCTATGTAATCATTATTTACAACCTTTATTTATACGGAAATTCACAAATTTCTAAGTACAGGTTGTAATATTGTTGAGTCAGATACAATGCTATGGCTTATATACGTACGAACGAAAGGCCTCACACGTAATATATCCATCGATTTGATGCGGACAGGATTTCATAGGATTTCAAATAAAGAATTCTAAAATTCGTATCGTTCGACTCATTCGACGCGTTCGACGCATTCGGTTCGAATAAGTGTGCGTTCACCTTAATACTCCTAAATCGGGGTTCGTAAATAAAACATCTTTTGACCTCTGGCTGGACCTCTTGATTCCCGGAAACCTTCTGAGACATGAAAGTTTTTCCGAACGATTAAGCTCGGGGTTGGTACATTAACGGGTCACTTACAAACAGGTTTCTGTCCAGTTTAATTCACTTATTTTTATTGTTTGGGTGTCTTTTGTTTATATGTATTAACGTATTAATCGATATGATTGATCGAAGTATTAATCAGTGTCTCAGACTGATCAAGTCAGAGTCGTTAGTCGCTGATGGTGGACGATAGTGATGTTCTTAAGCTATAATTTATAAAATAAAAAAGTTTTTTTATTTTAACTATTTTTTGTTTTTTTTTATTGTTGTTCACAAATAATTTCTACTGCAAAATTTACTTTGATGTACAAAAATGTTTCACACAGGACTTTACACTATTGACAATTGCCATTAAAATGTTATTTTAGAAAAAAGCTATTTAAACGACTTGTTTATTTCCATGCAATATGACTCTATCTATATCGTTGCATCTCACTCTTTAACAGATGACTCGAATCACAGCTTTCATTTACCTAAATCGAGTTAAGGGTCCAAGAAAACAAGGCAAGAAAGAGCATGGCGATGCTGTCATCTGTCAACAGTCGGCCACTTAGAAAACCAACTTAAATCCACCAGCAAACCAAGTCAAAATAACTTTTAATCCCTTTACTATAGAAGTCAATATGGCTACTTATAAAAATTGTATAGGGGTAACCGTGAAATGTATAGTTGTTACACTGGATTTTAAATCTTATTCGTAATAATATAAGATTCATGTTAGGTGGTGAGATAAATGTGTCCTGTAAGTTTGTAGTCACGTTCCAAAGTAGGACGATAAGACCGGAAGACAAACGGGGTCCTTTCTTGGCCAAGCATAGTTTTGTGAAACGTAACAAAGGAGCTAGAGAACAGATTTTTCCTATTTTGCATTATAATGAAAGGGAAAATAGTGGTGTTTTTCGCTGTGTCACTTCCTTAGATTTTCCCATAAACTCATTCATTCAGTTTAGGTAAGGTACTCATGAACGTTCTCAGAAAAAAAAGGCGGATCGCCTCGTTGGGGTTTTGTATTACGAAATTTACAGTACAAGTGCAATTTAAGGCAACTTGCTAAACTATGCATTAGAGTAATGAGGTATAAGTCATGCAAAAAGCTCCGTACGACTTAAGGTGGAGGCGTTGGTTGGAGCGCGAAATTCAAATTTTATCACGTTTTAGTAACATTTTCATGAAATAGTCGTATATGACAGTAATATACCTTGGAGGAATATGTTGATGATTTCTTTTGTTATTAATCAGTAAATATACTAAGTACCATTCTTCTCGCAAATAACACGTTGATAACTTACGACCTATAACTGAGCTGCAATTTGCAAAAAACGTGATAAAATTTGAATTTCGCGCTCCAACTATGAGTTAAGCCCTTTAGGTTTTGTAATATCAAAGATAATGGAGAGGAATGCTTGATTTTTGTTTATTTTGAAAAAAAATAATTACGTCTATGTTTGAATCATTTGATTCTACATACCTAGTTATTAATTGTCGATTTGTAATAAAGCGACAAATTAGTCCCCATCACCAATACACAAGGGGTTATTTGTATGATAGGTCATAATTATGACATCATCACGTCCACTGCTGGACAATGGCCTCCCCAAAGGATCTCCATATGACATGACAAAACCTTAAAAAATTCTATTCAGTTTTTAACTGGTTAATTAACTGTTTTTTTATTACTAAGGTAGCAAACACGCATAATATACACAAAACCGATTATATACACAAAACCGATTACACTACCGTCCTCGACGGCGAGGACCGCCGCGACGTCCCACTAATTCTCGTCCCGTTCAAGCGGCCCGAGCTGCCATTAGTAATCCGACCGCCCCCAATTAGTCGTAACTCGTACAAAGTCCTCCCCTTCCCCCGGTAACGCCCTGAGCCGAGGTACGTACCCCACTCGGGGGTGCCCTCAGGCGTGGTTACCTAAATGTTACCCGGCTGAGAGCTCTCTGCGCTCGCCGATTGTCCGGTAAGGTTGGAGCAGCCATCAGAGGCTACCAACTTTAGTCCTTTCAAAAAAAAAAAAACGCATAATATGACCTACCTGATTGTTATTATTTCTATTTATTGTATTGGAGTACCAAGAATACTGGCGGCATTGCCTCAGGGGAAGTTTTTTATTTATAATTAATTTATTTTTTAGTTACATTTATAAGTAGTTTGTTTGTTTAGTAGTTAGGTTAGTATTAAATTATTATTTAAAAATGTACATAGTAAACTTAAATAATATACCCTAACATTGAAAAAAATAAAAATAAAATAATTGTATTTGATTTTAATAATGTTATGTTATGCTCGGAGTTTCCTGCGAGATCGGATCATAAATGATGAGATCTCGCAGGGAAACCAAATTAACCGACATAGCCCGAGGAATAAGTGGCAGTGGGCGGGGCACATCACTCGTAGAACGGACGGCCGCTGGGGCAGACAGGTTCTCGAGTAGCGACCACGAACCGGAAGACGCAGCGAGGGCAGGCCCCCCACAAGGTGGACCGACGATCTTGTTAGGGTCGCGGGAAACCGCTGGATACGGGTAGCGCAAGACCGGCCATCGTGGAGATCCTTGAGGGAGGCCTTTGTCCAGCAGTGGACGTCTTTCGGCTGATATGATGATGATGATTTTAATAAACAAGCTCATCTAGCCAACAATTTAGTAAAAAATTGCTATAAGGGTTCTACAATACTAAAAGCCACATGGCCATAAATTAAGGATTTGGCCACAAATGAAATGTGCTGTCAAATCACGCCATCTATTGTGAGAACTTTTTCATTAATACGACAAAATCCTTAGTAATGAAAATGAAATGTCCTTGCTTCAGAAATACCTGTGACCTGAAGGTGGCTCATTCATCGGAGGCCTAGATTTAACGTAACTGTCAGGTTAGATCTTTGACAAGGGTTATACCTTGAATGTGTGGTAGCAGCACATTTTTAACATCATATTTTCATTTCATTCGGTTTTACTTTCACTTTGATCTCAGACATGCTTTTGTACGCACTTTATTCAATACTAGCTGTCCCCCGCGGTTCCACCCGCGTTTCCAAATAAAAAGTAGCCTATGCAACCTGATCTAGATAAGGCAACATAATAATTGTCCATGGGAAAAACAGTTTTCTCTTAAATATATTCCAACATGCTTAAAAGTTTTTCCTTGTGCTTTATTTATATTGACTTCAGACGATAGGTAGGTAATTTCACAGGAAATTGTACCTATTCGTTTAAATCTATATGGTAAATCTGTGGGTATCATCGGAATGCGAGGTATCAGTACTGTTTGCCCAACTGCTGGCTCAGTCAAAACCAATCGCTACTATGACAGAAATCTAGAAATTTTACTTGAAGTCTGGTACCATTACATACATTTGGTGGTCTAATATCTATTTAACATGCATTGTCCTGAATGACTGTCTGACGGATCAACGCATAGCCTAAACCGCTGATCGTAGAGACCTGAAATTTAGAGGGTGTGTTCTTCGTATGAAGTAGGCATCCTATAAGAAAGGATCTTCCGAAATCCTTAGGGGTTGAAAAACTGAGACAAAGTTTGTATGGAACAACGTGATTTCTTGGTCCAATCTACTTCAAATTTTGCATAAACATTCTTTAAGATAATTGATGGAAGACGTGTTTTGTATTTTATTGAAACTCATCGCCTATCGGGGTTAAAAAAGGGTAGAAAGTTATTTTGGTGGTGATTTGCATCGAAGTTGATATCAATACTGCTTTTGAACTCACATAAAAGCTTGGTGCAATGCAATGCATATGACGAACAATTGGGATGAATTTGCTGTTATGTCTCATAACCGTCTTGGCAACAATCATGGGACAAAAGAAAAGTATAAATTAGATGTTACAACACTCTACATTTCTGCGAGTTAGTTGCAGCCGGTCAAATATACCCATTTGTATTTGAAGTATGTCGAAATGGAAACCAGTATGCCAAATTTGGTACAGAAGACCATCAAAAGGTTACGTTTTTCCCAAGATCTTTCTTATGGTCACTTTGATGCCTACGCTGATACCGATGGTGATAATAACACTGATCAGCGTCCAATAGCCAATCTAAATATATAAAACTTTTAACAAAAATTAGAACCGATATCATGGTACCGCAGATTTATTTCGCTTACTTCAAAACTATCATATTAGAGTTCCTAAATAGTTATTTTCTGCTTTTTAGTGCCTTTGAAGGCGGTTCTATTTTTTGTTAAAAGTTTTTTATTTTTCAATTTTGAATTTATTATGTGTAATCAATGACTCTCAAGGTCACTGACCTAGGATAAGCATATTAGCGTTGTAGTTTCCATCATCGTTCCTATAACATTTAAAGAATTATCTCCTAACTCCTAACCATTAAGGAGTTATACCGTCCATCATCAGCTCAGCAACATAAGATGATGACTACCAGACGAAAATATCTGAATAGCTTTAGAAAGTATGATGAAAAACATTGTAAGTGCCTATAAAATTTAAAGAGTTCCCTCGATTTGTCCAGGATCCTATCATCAGATCCTGACTTGGTGACCATGGGACTACTTGTGAAGTATACCCTTTCAAACAAAAAATATTTTTCCAAATCGGTCCAGGCGTTCGAGTATTCGGGGAACATACAAAAAAAAATGATTCCGACGAATTGATAACCTCCGCTTGAAGTTGGTTAATTGACTGACTGACTGACTGACTGATCGCGGGTGATATCGCGTGTGATATCGCGGGTGGAAAGCTATTTAGCATTCTATATTAAAGCTGAAAAGTTTATGAAAAACATTGTAAGTGCCTATAAAATTTGAAGAGTTCCCTCGATTTGTCTAGGATCCTATCATCAGATCCTGACTTGGTGACCATGGGACTACTTGTGAAGTATATCCTTTCAAACAAAAAATAATTTTTCTAATCGGTCCAGGCGTTCGAGTATTCGGGGAACATACAAAAAAAAAGATTTCAACGAATTGATAACCTCCGCTTGAAGTTGGTTAATTGACTGACTGATCGCGGGTGGCATCGCGGGTGGAAAGCTATTTAGCATAAAATAATAAAGCTTAAAAGTTTGTTTGTTTGTTTGAACGCGCGAATCTCCGGAGTTACTGGTCCGATTCGAAAACTACGCTGTCGGCTGGTAGTTTAGCCATTATTTTGTCGTTGATGGCGTCAACGCTTATATTTCTGGCAGCTTATTAAATTAAATTGCCCTCTCACACATCCATTAATGTTTTTTTTTGGTCGATATTGACTATATCCGGATATACTCTACAGATCAGGTCTTCAATGTTGGTCACGATTTTACCAAGGTCTTTGTCAATAGCTATTTTTTTATCTGATTCAGGTACTTTCCCATCCCTGATTAAATAGAGCTTTATTGGGAAATCTGTGCTTCCTCTACCCAAGTGACTCCTCATTTTGGTATACAGTTTCAATAATTCAACAGACTTTCATAATGAGGAAGATTTAAAGCAAGATTTAATAATATCTGCTCTAGTTTCCCTAACAGGCAACGTTTATCTGATATCACCAGAAAACATCAAAGTTATTCCACCCATGGCTATTTGTGCATTTTATAATTCTGAGAGTTCTATCTAAAGCCTCTAGATGAGCTCTATGAGTCATGTGCACTCATCCCATATTATTAGGTTTGCATCTTGTAAAACCTTGCCCAATGGTCAATTTTTACGTATAGAGCGTACGCTGTCTTTTTCAAGAAATACCGTAAGGGTCTGTTAGAAGTGAAATGAGCCGTCCTACTACCTGTCAATAGTGTAGCAGCAATAAATATCTGATGATGCAACAGCGATGGCTAATTTCGTTGACTTCAAAACTATCAGATTAGAGTTCTTACATAGTTATTTTATACTTATTAGTGCCTTTGTGGTTTTTTTTTGTTAAAAGTATTTTATTTTTCATTTTTTAGTTTCTTATGTGTAATCAATGACTCTCAAGGTCACTGACCTAGGATAAGCATATTAGCGTTGTACTTTCCATCATCGTTCCTATAATATTTAAAGATTTATCCCCTAACTCCTACCCGTTAAGGAGTTGTACCTTCCATCATCAGCTCAGCAACATGTGACGACTACCAGACGCAAATATCTGAATAGTTTTAGAAAATATATGAAAAACATTGTTAGTGCCTATAAAATTTGAAGAGTTCCCTCGATTTCTTCAAGATCCCATCATCAGACCCTGACTTGGTGACCATGTGACCACCTGTATGTATAGTTTCCAAATCGGGTCAGGCATCTTCGAGTAATCGAGGAACATACATAAAAAAAGATTCCGACGAATTGATAACCTCGTCTTGATGACAGTTAAAAATAACAAAAAACTGTTACCTAGGCGACCGCTGTCATCCATTGACAACCGCGTCGCATCGCTCACCCATGCTATACATGCTCCCGCTTAACGTTCTTTTTATCATTGCTCAGCTCCTGAGGGTCGTAGCGTGATGTTTTATAGCCTATAACCTTCCTTAATAAATGGGCTTTCAATTGCAAAAAGGTTTTTCCATATCCCACTGGCAGATCCAGAGATTAGCGCGTTCAAACAAACAAACAAACAAACAAACAAACAAACAAACTCTTCAGCTTTATTATTAGTATAGATGATATTTTTTTTTATACTACTAAGGTAGCAAGCAAGCATACGGCCCACCTGATGGTAAGTGGTTACCGTCGCCTATCGCCATTGGCAATATCAAAGATATTGCCAATGTGTTGCTGACTTGTTGCAATACCGAGAAGGCAAACTGGCTCTCAAGTGCAATTGCCGGAACACACCGGTAGGTGCTTGGTGACAAATTTTCAACTTGAGGGTGGTAGCCAGCCAGGCGGGTACTACAAAGTACCCTACCACCGTTCTATGGTTTCCTCACGATGTTTTCCTTCACCGAAAGCTCAAGTTCATTGTAGGATTCGAACCCACGACCTTTGTCGCGGCATTTTTAATATGTTATTACTAACCTTTGTGTGATAGTACCTATATCAAATGAAAAGAGTAGTCGTGAGAATCTCAAATATTTTTTTTAATAATTTTAAGATAAATTCTAAGAAAAATAACCCCCCTTGTCTCCGAAACTACTGGGCCATAAAACCTTTAGATTACAGAAAAACCTATAAGAAGTTTATGGTATTTAAAGTAACGTAAGAAATTACGGAACCCTCGTGATTCAAACTTTTTTTTAATCACTCTATCATTAAATCTTTACGACCATAAGTACCTAATCAAATAGGTACCATCCAAATCATCCTTTAAAGCACAGTTACGATCCAAGATTATATGACACATTGAGATAGTTTCCTGCACCCATACAGCTATAATATGGCAACATTCAGATGCTTCCCGTACCCTGCAATGGGTGTATTCCACGAGCGATATGGCTAGATTGATGTCCTCAATTTGTCTTGTCTATTATTGTGATAGGGTTGTCGTGGGGCTATTATGTACTATTACGTCATATCCGGACGGTCTTTGATTATGTTATCGAGGTTTATGTGCGAGGGAGTGAAATGTGGTTTGCAGTAAATATGAATTGAGCCTGCCTAAAGGGGCTGTGATACAGATGTCAAACAGACACCAAGGGGGAAAATATAGAGTTTTATAGTGTGAGTTGACTTACTTTGACTTATCAGCCTATGTCTCTCCACTGAAGATAAGCTTCTCCCAAGGCGCGCCACTCCTTTCGGTCTTCCGTCTCCCTCATCCATTCATTCCCTGCTATTTTTTTTCCTCAGGCCATCTGTCCAGCGAGACGGAAGGCGTCCTACTCCACGATTTCCATTCCACCACCTTTCTGCTCTAGCGACTATCTGTGCGTCGACAGATATGGCCTGCCCACTGCCACTTCAGCTTGCTTATTTGATTTGCTATGTCGGTCACCTTTGTACGTCGGCGACCATTTAATTATGTCTTAATAAGTAGCTACTATTGTACCTAGTAGCCTAAAGTCCCTGTATTAATAATAGTGATGTCACTGTCTACTTATTATATATTTACTGTGATATCTTATTAAGAGGAGGCCATCTACGTATGTTTCCGTCCCTTACACAACTGACGGAGACAATCGAGACAGGAAAGACGTAATTTTAGTAAAAAAGATGGTTTTATGTTATTTAAAAAGAAACTAAGCCTTTTTTGAAAAAAGTAAGAAATGTATTCCCTTTCTCATGCATTTCAGAATGTGTATTAATATTTTTCAAGTTATTTGGATGGCCCAAATAAGAGAAGAATGCATTCTTAGTTTTAGAAAAGGGCATATTTACGATTTTTTTCTGACGTTACGAATGAAAAATCCCAATTTAAAAAAAAAACTATTCCCCGTCACATATTCTCTAGTTTAACATATATTTTTTTCAAATCTCTTGGAACAAGGAATACAGAGAAAAAAGCCTTTTAGAATCATCATTTCACGTATAGCATCGCCTTAAATCACAATAATTATGTGACGAAATAGTTACTTATTCATACACACTTATCTATATTTTTTTTATTTTGGTAACACTCCACAATACTCCACATAGTCATACAAAGTTTACTGGGAATGAACTGTATAGATTGAAGTTTCCAAACAAGCTTGAAAAGCGAAAACATCGCTTTACTCAACGCCCTCTATTTGTCTATTTGGTGGCTAGTTGACAATAGTATAGCAGCACCTTTATAAAATAAACATGGTTTGTTCCAGTTTAATAACGGGCTCGTAGGTCGTAGCTTCGATTATGACAGGACAAATATTTGTGTACCTATCTGAATATGTCTGTTATAGGTACTATACAGCAATAGTTTTCCACCCCGCGGTTTCACCCTCAATCTCCTATTTTACCCCCTTAGGGGTATCATCCTTTCTTAGCGGATTCCTACGTCATAATAGCTTTCTCTATGCCAAATGTCTGCCCGATCCGTCCCAAGATGATCTCAAGCTGATAACAACAATAGCATTTTAAAAAAATAAAGTCTTATGGAAATCATTAAGGAAATAACATAATGGGATCTCTTACGCTAGGCTTTGGAAAAATAATAAGTACATAAACAGATATGAAAAGAAAAGGTTTCTCTTTTTATATGGCCATTAGGATAAAGTAAAGTGAACAAAAATAATTAGACACAAAGAAAATCTTTGTCACATACATTTTATAGCAGTATTAATAACTAAACAAGTATCTACATAAAATGGTACATCACTGAGGAGTCGAGAGAAAATTAACTTTCATGGAAAACCCATAAATTATAATATATTTTACGAATTTATTGAATAACGACGTTGTCATAATTGTGAATTAATTTCGCTTGAAATAACGGTTTTCGTTTATTAAAACAATATTTTAATGGATAGCTTCTAAACTTTAGTGCTGGGCAAATAGCGATAGAATATGTACTTATCGATAATATTAGTAACAAGCTTCCGCCTCTTGTTTGTGCCCGCGATATTATACTTCATATTCTAGTAATAATATACTATATCCTATACTAATATATAATAAAGCTGAAGAGTTTGTTTGAACGCGCTAATCTCCGGAGTTACTAGTCCGATTCGAAAAAAATGTTTACAAGTAGAAAGTTACATTATCCCCTAAGGTTATAAGTTACTGTTTAACCCGGACACGTGGGTGAAACCGCGGGGAACAGCTAGTAATATCATAAAATATGTTTTATTTCTGAGTAAATTTCAGCCAAATCCCTTCAGCCTAACGGAGCCTACTTACTCAAAACACGCACACAAAGCTCTTTTTAAGTAGTATAATAAAATAAATAGAATAGGATTCGCTTCCATTCGGTGGTATTCCCAACACTGTCCTCGCATAAAAAGTTTCCTATATAATGAATCCATGGTTTAATCTCTGGATCACCATTTCACTTTAAAACAGTGCATTTATAATGATATACTTAAAATCAGTTCCTGCTTTTCATTAACCAAATGTCCTACCGAAAAATGTTTCAATAAATTTACATCCCAAACCCTAACAGGCAGGGTTTTGTATGTGAGAGAAATAAAAACCCCATCCTGACCGGGCCCCGCATAATTTTCCTGTATTCTTTGTAAATTTACTCAGATATTTGCAATTCTGATCGTGACACTCAGAAAATGTCTGTGACGTTTCGTTCTCTCAACAAATTGGGTGCCTACAATTTTTGATTCGTTAAAGCTGGTTGGAATGTTATCTTGGTCTGTTTAAATATTGCTTACTCTGTGGCCAACACAAATAACCTCCATGAGGCTCCATGATCCCAACTTATTGACTTTCATGGAATATTTATTGAAAATTTGACCTTGTTATGAAGCTTTCGTTCTAATACTTTAGTTTCTACGTAAGCTTTTATCAATTTGTCCAACCAAGGGGATGTTAAGCCAATTGATATGTTCCAGTTATTATAATGTATTTTAGATCATCAATATTAATGAAAGATAGGTTTATTTGTTGTTTAGTTTATAATTGTGAGCCACTAACGGCAAAATTTTCATAAAACCATTATGACGTTTTGAATGGTCTATTTCTTCTCTATAATATTATTTTTAACATAATTCTCTGTAAGATATAAAGTGGGAATGATGCATAAAATTAAATTAAAATTCAATGCTAATTGTTGTAATTTTTATTCAAATCTCTAACAGTTTTTGCTCATAATTATTAGAGGAATAAATGTAGTATCCAAGATTTATCTATATATATTAAAATGGGACCTAATTCTAAAAATACGACTCGGTATTATGGACTTGAAATGCAAAACGCCATAATCCTAGGCACGTACTACTGACTTTGAAATCACTTAGGACGTGAAATACCACTAAATTGATGTTTATGTAAATTTTAATATCACTGAAGCTAACCGGTGTGGTATAGAGTCAATCTTAAAGTTCAAAAGTGCCATAAGACATCATCTGCACAGATCTAAACTGAATAAATGATTTAGTAAATATAGAACTTTTCTTCACATTTAATGAATCTGAATATTAGATAGATTATACAAAAGATCCACATTCGAATGTAGAAAAAGCGACTCACATAAAACCAAAAACAGAACTGACGACATTATTTCCTCATTGGCCATGAATTATTGCCAAGAATTGAAACCACATTACATCTGTAACGAGTTATGTTCAATTAATTCCTATCTGTCATTATTACCAGACTCACAACTTCGTAACATATTGCTTTTCGAACCATTAAGGCTCGGGGGCGCGTTATAAGAAATAACGCCATGTAATTGACTGCCCACCGTTCGGTAGAAATCGTCGGTTAAATTCGTGGGTGGTCTTCGTTCCTGACCTAATTAAAGCTTTGTGCCTTAAGAAAGGAATCCTGTGACTTTTGAGATCAAACAATGCAGTTACTGTTTCAAGGTAAAGTTAGCATAGTCTGTGTTATTGCGAGTTTCGGAATCGGGTGACATCAGGGGAAAGGTAGTGTACGCGCCTAAAGTTTGATAATTGTAACGATTATGGGTCTTATTATAGTATATATTATATATATTATAGTTACGTGGAGTCCATAGGCACGTTGAAGACTTTTTCACAGCACGCATGTTTTTTTATTTAAGAAGACGCGGCCGCCCGTTTTGATTATGTCATGGCAGATGGATGACCGCTGCAGGTCGCGGCGACATCGCTAAACATTTTAATTTTGTTTGTTTTGTTCACAGATAGGTTCAGGGACCCGTGTACGGTAATTCCTACCGCTGAAGCTTGACTATACCTGACAACAGGCTCTTTGGGCTCTCAGGAGTTGTCAGGTATATTGTGCTGCTTTTAATACCCAAAGGTATGCATCGGTAGCCACTATGAAGAAATTTCAGTAGTCGAAGAGGGGACTGTTCATAGATAATATTTGGTACGTTTGTGCAGGCCCATTTTAAAACCTAACAGTTAGGATTAGTGGTGCTACAGCGCAGTGTGTATGCGATGAATTGCTGATGTGGTGCTGTAACTTTGTGCAGTAGCCGCAGCCATCATAAATTACTGACTTTCAGTGGCATGGCAGGTCACATAAGGAATTCTAATCCAGATGAATCCGTATATTAGAAGTTAGTCGATTACACGTCTCTTTTTCTCTACAAATACTAACATCTGTTTTCTGTGTTTCCTGGCTCGTATAATCTTGCGACTTTCAAGGCCAGAGTGAATAGGTTTCATCTGGGCAAGTTTGCTCCATCTTAGGCTTCGTCATAGTACATTAATTGGGCGGATCTGTGAACAAACGCCCAAAGCCCATTTCATTTAAAAAAGATCGTTCCATCTGTTTGTTTTCACAACTCGAGATCTAATGGAATCTACATATAAATAAATTTACAGCGTTTAACTAATAAGTTATATTTTAAGGAGTAGACATGTCTTTATTCCAAACCGATGGTAGATATGTAACTTATGACATCTTTAAGTACCTTATCAGGACCTAAACTGAATAAATGAGTTTTCAGTTTATCAACGAGTAAATTTATATGCCCTAAAGTTCAAGTAGGTACCTACAAGTAATTCAATAAATACTCATATTTATTACACCTAAAACTGAATCAAACGTTATTTGAACCGAAAAAATGCACCGTCGAAGCGTTAGATCAAAGGTTGAAAACGCCATAAATAAATAGCGGAGGTTCTGAACAGCACTTGTTCAACCCTGTTTATAAATAAAAAAGCTTTTTGATGTTGAAGTGTTAAGATCTGGAGAAATAATGAGAAGTAAAACGGTTTTGAATAGATATTTTTTTTAGTTTAGTGGGAGATTTTTGTACTACTATTATAAACAGAAAATTGTACTTTTGTTTGTAATGAATATACTCAAAAAGTAATGGACCAATTTGAAAAATTCTTTGACCAATAAAATGCTATATTATCACTGCGTAACATAGGCGATAGAGAAAAAAATTGGGATCCCTAAAAAAAAACACGAATAATGTAACCTAAGGTATAAAAAATACTTATAAAATTCCTTGCATCACGCGGATCAAGGGTGAAACTGCGATGCAGATAGCTAGTCTTGCAATAGGTAGGTACCTAAGATTATCACACAATATACACATAACATTATTATCACATTTTCTAAAATAAATTACCTATTACCCTCAATAAAATTTTGTTCCGCGTTATAAATATTATCAGGTAAAATATCTTTGCAAAGATATTTTTCCCTTTTTGCCATTCCCATTATATACTAAAAAACTTAATATACAATAAATAATCGTGACATATTACCAACATATTGGTATTTATACGCGACAAGAACGTAATATAATTTTACCTTATTTAATCTACGTGTTTTTTTCTCGGCAAATAAGCATACGACCCACTAGGTAATAAGCAGGTACAGTATGACACAACTTAGATGTAGCATCGGCAAGTCGTACACTTTACTTCCGATTTACAAAACTAATAAAAAACATTCATTATCATGCCTTTCAACGTTCAACAAGATCATTTTCGCCTATCATTTTTTAACTCATGAGTAATGTTGTAGGCGCACACTTTTCGGGAACGATCGATTTTACGAATATTGCCGATGCTTCATCTAAGTTGTGTCATACTATAAGGCACTGTAGCTTATGACACATCGGTAGATGTATTTACGTAACTACAAATTAAAAAAAATAACGCCGATATTTTGAGAGAAACCATTAATAGTATATTATACAAGGGGTTAAAATGATCCATGATATAATTAATTCATGTCAGCCGAAAGACGTTCACTGCTGAACAGAGGCCTCCCCTAAGGATCTCGACGATGGCCGGTCTTGCGCCACCCGCATCCAGCGGTTTCCCGCGACTCTCACAAGATCGTCGGTTCACCTTGTGGGGAGCCTGCCCACTCTGTGTCTTCCGGTTCGTAGTACATTCATACATACGAGGTAGTTTTACAGAGTAAATAGAAACCGAAATGTGTAGAGTAACTATGTTATAGTAATCATGATTTATTTCTCCTAAAGCTTTTTTTTTTTTTTTTACTACGTATAGGCCTTTGTTTGACCACAATCTCACCGTGGTCAGTGATGATGTGGCCGATGATGGTAAGCACACAAAGCCCAGAAAGGAACTGGCTCTCAAGTGCAGCTGTCGGAACACACCGAAAGGTGCTTGGCGATAGTTTTTCAACTTGAGGGTGGTAGCCAGCCAGACGGGTACTACAAAGTACCCTACCACCGTGCTATGGTTTCCTCACGATGTTTTCCTTCACCGAAAGCTCAAGCTCATTGTAGGATTCGAACCGAGACCTTTGTCTCGGCATTCGACGTCGCTACCACTAAGCTATCGTCTTTGTAATACAGTAATCGCATCAAATTAAAATAAGTAAAGTAGATAGGTATATAATTTAATCAATGATATCGAATAGCAATCGAGTTTTCATAGTGATATGGATCTGATATTCGCGGTTGGACCCTTATCTCAGCTGACATGTCCCTAAGTAGGCCCTCAAATTGCCCTTTTGGGACTTGACCGATCACGTGTAGGGATGTCAAGCTGTGCTTTCAAATTGTACAAATGACTTTGCCAAGTAAATAAATTGGTTAGAAATAACTATGTATTTGCAAAGGTCAGACAAATGTCGTAGTTTGTGGCATATTGATGTTTATCTGTATTAATCCGGTAGGTATTTTAAACCGACTTTAAATATACGAGAGGTTCTCAATTTGTCTCAGCAAACAGTCAGACTAACGTTCTGTTTAATTTGTCTATAATATAATGTTTATTCATAACTCCGACAAGCATAACTAAAATTAAAAGGAACTGAGGGTTTCTTTAATTTTCTTTTTAATTTAAAGAAACCACCAACACACTAGTTGTGTAGTAATTATGTATTTGCATGCTTTTTTTTAAAGCTATTTGTGTTGAACTTTGATTATGTATAGGTACTGTAAGACCTTGTAAACCACATTTATAGCAAATAAACTAATCTATTCTATTCTAGAAAAGAGACGATGATTTTCAAATAGCTGAGCGGATTTTCTTGAAATATAGCTAAGTACACTATTAATTGAGAAACCTTTCGTTAATCACAAAATTCCTTTCCTACCTAAAATTAATGTAACAATACAAAAAATATCCGTAAAAGATTCAAACTTCAATATCTCAAAAAGTTGGTGGACAGTGAACAAAAAAAATTTGCATCCCAATTTCATTTGTATATGAAAAGCCAATATGAAATAAACTGGGCCAGAAGACATTGTCACGTAATCAAACCTTTTTGAAGTAGTTTTCAGAGCACGGCCTTCCACCAAAAATTTCCTGATATTCCCTTCCCATTTTGCATATTTAAATTCTAATGTTGTACCTTCTTTGTGATAATATTAACATACCTTCAAGATATGGTAATTCTACGAACATAATTGTAGGTAACTAAATTAAACGGCATTAAATGCCGTTCATATTTTGTATTAGTAGTTTTATTTAATATCTAGCTTTATTCCCAACAGTTTCCATCCGGTCTGAATTTTCAAAAATCCTTTCGTAGTCTATACCTACTTATTAGCTATCTGGTATACAATTTTGAAAAGGAAAATAGGCCAAAAGGGCCTTGAAGTATACCTATTTCAACCGATATTATTTTCATACCAGTCATGAAAATGTATATTGGTAATGTTTCCATATAAATAAAAAATATAAATCAACAATCTTAGTATCGCTTTCCGAGTTAATATGTGTGCTACAGATTATCCAAGTATTAAAATTGCTATTTTGCATCACTTTTCAGAGTGCGAGTAAAGGTTACCAGAGATATACGCTAAACTTCAAATTGTCGTAGATTCGTAATTTAATGCTGAGGCTCCTGAAATTTCGTAGGATTATGAATCTGCAGTAGGTATTTGACGCTCAAAATCACTCTGTATATGGTAGTTAATACATATATTTGTAACAATTTCCCATCTTATAACAAAATTGTAGTTTTAAAATGTATTTATATGAGAAGCTGTGGAGTTCAAGCGTGTAACTAGAGCCAGTGGCTTCCAAACTAAACTTTACTTGTTTGCCAGTAGCAAATAGTATTTCAAAGTTGCCCAGCCACCCAACAAGTTTCCGATGATAGTAAATTTATACCAGACGGCCATAATCTGTTACAACATGTATTTTCTATAATTTTATTTGGGTTTTTTTCTACTGTAATAAAGAGAAAAGATTTGTCTTTTTGTTTGTAATGCATAAACTCAACAACTACTTGTTATAATTATCTAAGGCCTATTTTCACTATCGTGGTATAACACGAATCCACGAGGTAAAATATGTCAATTTGACAGATACACTATGTGAATTCTGTTACAGCTATATTTACCCCTCAGATTACTGTTTTGCGACGTTTGTGAAATTGAGCTTATGTAACATCCTACAATTATGATTGCGAAAGTTTGTATGTATGTATGTATCTTTGTTGCTATTTCACGTAAAACTACTGAACGGATTTGGATGAAACTTAACACATAGATATGGACCCTGAATTAACAGATAGGCTACTTTTTATACCTCGGGAACATAAAATCCTTCAGGAACGCGGGTTTAACCGCGGGGTGGAAGCTAGAAAGATATATTTGATCAACGGCAAGGCCAAGATGGCAGCGGCCGCATCGAGGATTTTTTTTAAATGTAGATTCTTTTTTGTTTATTACTTGTAAATAATTTTACTATAAAATACACTGCTAATATAAATTAAAATGAAACTAGTAAGAAGAATAAATATATACATTCAAAACAGAAATAAAAATAAAAATCCTTCTTTCCACTTTCCACCTACTGAACCCTGTTATTAAATAAAGCAAAAACAAAAAAAGAAAGAAGTATGAAATGAGATTTGCGCGCTTAATCCACTCTCCAATACAAAATTGACCCATTGTACTCGTAATAATGGAATAATCATTTCGGATAGCCATTGTGAAGGCATTCGGACGATATTATGTAAATTTTAATCGCGATAAAAATAAAAGAACTGTTCTGCCTTTTGTTCTTTGCGAGTTTCATTTGAAAATTGGAGTTTATGATTTTCTCGGTGCTGTATTTTTGGTTAATACAATAATATCTACTTCTGAAAATGGTAGAGGGTGGGTGTGGATTTTTTATTTTGAATTGCGTTTTAATACAATAAATTATTACACATTAGTTTACGCTTCGTGGTTTCAACCGCATCTTGATTTTTACGACTTTGTGCTTACTAACTGCGAACTACGAATAAAATATTTTTTTTTTAAGTTCGTCTCTTACAACCGGTATTAGCACACATTTTTGTAGGCACTAAGCTCTATAAATGATAATGAAGAAAACATCAACAAAATGTTTTTTCATTCATATTTTTTTTACTAATCGCGTCAAGGTCAAATCATTTTTTTTTTCTTATCTTTTCTTATATTAATATTAAGTTTTATGCAGTCGTTTTATCTATAAAAATGACTTTGATGATAAATAGTGACGTCATATCTTTAGATTTCACACAGACTTTCACACGTCAGCTCTTCTCATAAGCAACTTACCAAACCATCCGAGTCTAACCATAAAATCCATAAGTGTTATTTGAATAAAAATATTTCATTTCATTTCAAATGTCGAGACGCAGGTCGCAGCTTCGAATCCTCTAAGGAGCTTGAGCTTTCGGTGAAGGAAAATATCATCGTGGTAGGATACTTTGTAGTACCCGCCAGACAAGATGCTTACCACCATCCATCTACTATCGGCCACATCATCACAGGCCTATACTTACATACAGAGTTAATATATAAACCAATTTATCTACTCTCATATCGTAATGTTCTTATTATGAAATCAAAATCAGTACTTTAATGACCCATTTTAGGCACACCCGTGTATAATGATTCATTATAGTACAGTTGTGTTCCCAAGATAATGCTATAAAATAACTTTTTTCTATTAAAGTACACTTTGGACCTATCAATCAGTATCAATTCAATTTGACGATGACAATGTGACAAATTTTTGACTTGAACTTTAGAGGTAAGAATTTTTGAGAGTTGGCAACACGGATTTGATTAGGTATATGATTATTGTGTCTGTTTATTTTATTGTTTTTGCCTACTTATATCATTTTGACCAAAAATGTCACTGTGATACTATTAAGAACCTCGCCTACGGCTCTGTACTTAAACTCACACTCGTATTTAATAACCCCTATTATGCAACAGTATCATAAACTACTATTAATTTATAATTTCAAACACAAATGTAAACTACACAAGCAAAGAAGGCGGTACACATCTTGCGTTTGCCTTTAGAGGCTTCAAATAGAATAGGCTTCGAATAGTGTCAGAAGCAGAACAAAACAATTGAGAGGCTTCAATAGGAATTGGTTCTTGCAACTGACTGCGCAGTATTCGAAAGACAGACTTTATATTGCATTGCTATAAAACAAACTAATTTTCCAAGTTTTCAAGAATTTTAGCATTCCGATGTAGTAAAAGTTTAAAA
The DNA here is from genome assembly GCA_963555595.1 of Tethea ocularis. Lineage (NCBI taxonomy): Eukaryota > Metazoa > Arthropoda > Insecta > Lepidoptera > Drepanidae > Tethea > Tethea ocularis. The sequence continues at coordinate 1,444,610 of OY741972.1, read as the reverse complement.
TTGAAAAAATGTGCGAGAAGGTACTTTCTGGTTATGGAACTAAGCTGAGCTTTTTAAATTAGTTTAAAAATTACATTTTTAATCTGTGGTAAGTAGTAGGTACCTATTTAATTTAATCAAGGGCAAATTATTAAATTACTTTTATCGATAAATAACTAGGTACCTAAATAAACAATGAGAAATTTGGTATTATGCTTTATTTAGGTAATTATGTGAAAATCTTAGCACATAAAATGGGTTTTTTTTTTCTATTAACAGTAAACATGGTAACCTTAATTAAAATTTGAGAAAATTAAGCGCAATAATATTCGAAGCTAATATCATAGGTACAATCCTTAAAAAACAGAACGGCAACGAATTTCGCGACATCTCACCTCGCACGCTAACGAGCTAATGTGCAAGATGCGAGATCATGATATACTTACCCATGGTATACGTACCCATAAATATTCTCCAATGAGATGTCAACCCAATTAACACACGCGTCATAACACTCATTGTGGTTTAACCGTGCTAGTACGCTGTAGAGGAGACCACAATACAACTGCTATACGACTCTCTCCATCCGTGAGGGAGTCGATGAAAATGTTAAGTTTACCCGACAGACTGCTGATTTATTGGCGAAACATTAGGATTTTTGTGTTCGGACAATGAAAGAAATAGAGTCATCATTGTGTTGCCATTTTTTCGTTTAGGTTCGCTGCAAAGAAATTTATTTACACTGATCGGATAATTATAGCGTTGAGGGTACTATGTCTGTATTTAGACTGTGTTTCTTAAACTAATATTATGGTTATTATTAATATGTAGACACTTTATATTGTAAATATGAAAATGTTCTTGTTGGTTTGTCCTTCTTTTACCCACCAGCGCCGGGATAGTTTATAGGTCTTTAAATGTATTTTTTGAAGATTAATAAAAAGTTCATAAGTATTAGAGACATAATAGAGTATATTGAATTATATTTGTATGAATATTATTAAAGTATTGGTAATCTTAGTTTTTTTTTTACAAACCCACTTTAATTTCATGTACACTTATATGTATTTGACATCCACTATAATGACATAACATCTACTCTTTAACAGTAAATTAATGTTTGTATCAATACGAATACTTTTTTATATCAACAGGTCATCAATAATCATAGCCACAATTTGCAAAATAAAAATAAAAATTGACAGGCCAGTTGGCGCAGTTGGTTAAGATACTATCGCGCCGCCGGTCGTGGGTTCGATTTCTATCCATAAAAAACATTGGTGTGCATGAACATGTCTGTTTGTCCTGAGTCTGGATGTAATTATCTATTTGAGTATGTATTTACAAAATGTAGTATAATATGTAGTATATCACTTATCTGGTTTCCACAGCTTAGTTTGGATTCAGATAACCGTGTGTGAAAAATGCCCCAGGATATTTATTTAAATTAATTCAATGCCACTCCACCGCTTTCTTAAGCCACCCTATATACGGTACATTACCCTAGCGGGTACCACTTGATAATATTCTCATTTTATTTTATTAACACCCCACACCCTTCGATCCGAAAACGTCGATACTGTTTTGTAAGAGATTTTGACACATAATTTGTTGATTTAATGTAGTATACATTCCTTTATAAGAAAATGTAGGTCAATGGGGTGTTTTTAACCGACTGTGTATATAAACGAGGGGAAAATGTTATTTTTGCTTCGAGAAAGTTTTGTTATAACGATACCAAATAGTGTTTTCTCAGTAACTAATAATAATCGTAGATTACGGAAATGCCAGTTATTATATTGATACTAGCTGTTCCCCGCGGTTTCACTCGAATTCCTTGGATAAAAAGTAGACTAGTAACGAAGCGTTCAAACAAACAAACTCATCAGCTTTATTATTAGTATATAGATAATATCCCAATGTAGAAAAAGCCTCCTTTTTCATCGACTTTTTCAATATTTCAAATATGTCTAAGGACTCACAAAATGCTTATATTATAAGTTTTCATTAGTATAAAGTTATTTTAACTTGCATTTTACAATCTACATAATACATGTACTTATTAAAAAAAATCTCAAGGCAAATTAACTTAAATCTCTCCGTGCTTAAATGATGATATGGCGTATGGTGATAAATAAACCTAAAGCCGAGAAAAGACAGTAGTAACAGGTTAGTGTAAATAACAAATATTAACACACTACTTATGTAGACAATTAAATTAAATGTACTTTATTTATCTGACAGATACTTGATGATACTTGCTCTTACGTTTAAAACGGAAGAAATTAAAAAAATAAAAAAAATCTGTAAGACTTTTTCTTACAGATATTAATTCACCATTATTATTAACCACAGAACATTAAAATCTATAGATAATAAATCTCAAATTTTATTCCCACTAAATTTTAATTCAAATGCATACCACACACGAGTGCATTCGCAATCGAGTCCTTTTGTGTCAAATCGTGTGGTCACAGCACATTAACCCTAGCCTGCCGCCGGGTCGCCCGCCGCCCGCCGTCGGTCGCCCGCGCCAGTCGATCGCAATTAATAACATCAAATTATTTAGTCGTACGAATAATGCAAATTATAAGTTTCCAAGTGAATGCTTTAATATTATTTTGTGCGGAAATTGTGCTGGTGATTATGGGATTTGTGTATGTGATTCAAAATTCATAAGTGTCTATATTCAGTGAACTCATTGCGAGTGCCTATTTGTAGAAAAGGGTTGTAGTTTGTGTGAACTATGTAAATTAAATGTTAGATAATGTTTTCTCGTGTGTATATTGTAGATAAAATTAGTAAAACGTAATGTGTATATAGTCGCTCAGAGCTCATAGGGGAGGAAAGAAAAGTCGGCAAGGTGGTGGTTAGTAAGGGGTCTTAACTACGTAACCGCTTACTATCAAGCAAACAGTATGCTTGTTTACCGTTGTACATAAAAAAAGTAGTATTATTTTACTTTCTTAAGCCTGTGTTTGGCCACAATATCACCATGGCCAGTGATCATGTGGCCGAACGTGATAAGCACATAAAACCCAAAATAGAATAGTAGTATGATAGTATAAATTATACCTAGGTACTTTCCAATTTAATATTTATTGAGCCTAAAATTATTTATGACCAAATGAAGATCACAAAGTCCAGTCTAGCGATTTTGATTAGTAAAATTTTACAATTTCTAAAATAAGTCGACAACCTTCAAAGATTATTTAAATGAAGCTTACATTGTCTTCCACCATTAAACTGCTAAATTAATTTTAACAATGTTAAACGAAGGTTAAACTCGAAAATTTGTCTCACTAGTCTAAAAATAGATATTTCTCGCATAATAAATAGTGACACTTATCATATTTAGATTTCAAAAACCATGGCCAACCCTGCCTGGCCAAACAAAATTGTATACGAAATTAACCCTCAGAATAAATTAAGACCCATTGTTCGGATGGACGTAACTACAGAATGATTTGGGCCCCGATTTAAATACAAAAGCTTTGTAACAAAGCCATTTCTAATCTACGAGCTTCTATCTACGATATTGCGTAGAGGCGAAAAGTTTTATTGCTACACTACGTTCTTTCTGTGGCTTTGTTTGCGCAAAGTTAACTTGGGACCGTTGAAGAGAGGCTAAATGAAAGACGGTCTTGTGTTACTAAACGCCGGTTCAGTTACAAGTTTCAGTCATTAGGTTTCTTTAGGAATACTGAGATATTAGTTAGAACTTTTATTACTGTACTCTATTTTTCTTACACAAAGGTTAAATACCTAGGTTGTGAATTATAAATATTTCGTATCGCAGTTTCTTCCGCATTCCGCGTGATATAAGGAATTTGATAAGTAATTCATTCGCATTTAGTTTATATTTAGGTCCGCAGTTTAGGTTATATTAATGGAGTTTTTTTAATTAAAATATAGCCTGTTACTCCATGTTGATATAAAATTCTACAAATAAAAGAATTTTTAAATATATAATTGACTATATTAATTACAAACTAATATAAAAATCCATTCTTTTTCTATTATTAGTGTAGTTTTCAGTAAATTATTAATCTAAAAATGTCCAATGATTAGAAAGGATGTCTTAGCACAACCCAATATCAATAAGTTCTTATTTGTAAGTTAAAATTCACGGGAATCGGAACGTTTCACATGAATATTTAGATAAAGCTATTTTAGAATTTAAAAAAAAACATCTTCAAATAATGCATCTGATGTATCATTTAGCCAACATTCATTCATACATATTACATTAATGTGACATTAAAATAATTACTGTCACAATATAAACCATCAAGACAATGAGCTCACCCATGGCTAGTAAGGTTAACCCTTAATAATAAACCTTTAACCTCGCGGTCACAAAACGTCACTAAAGGGGAAACTAAAAGGGTTAATGTTTTCCTTCCCCCAACGTTTATAAAAGACGTTTGTGTTTTCGTTTAGGTCTCTATTTCGGTAAAGTAAACTTGGGGGTCGTTTATGGTCTTTGTGACATTTGTCGGTCAAATAATGACATCAGCAGTTGCAGGGTTATTTGTGTTGTCCATACTGAGTGTAAAAACTGCAAACAAGAAATAAAGAATGTGAAGGAATCTTGTTAGGGTTTGCGTATGTTATGTTTAATAAGAAGATTATTTTTTGGTTAGATTTTTCTTATAATTAGGAATTTAAAAAAATAATAATAAACCTGTTACCCTGTTACTAAAAGAACCTTTATTGCAAATAGCCTAAGACAGCAAAAACCGGTAATTTTTATTTTTTTATTGCTCAGTGTCAGTCCAATTCAACAATAAGCATGATCTTTCAGTGTAGGAAAACGACACTTGAGGAAAGTATAGAACGGTGGAAGGGTACTTTGTAGAATCCGCCTGACTGTCTACAATGCATTTGAATGTCGGATAATTTCTAGGCTTTGTCAAGAGTCCTCACTTCTTGTGGTCACAGTTATTTTAATAACTTTAATACTTAATTAATTTTTAAAATAAATTTGATACCAAACCAGCTACAATTATCTACTACACATCGACAGTTAATACATAAATACTCCTCTGAGGTCAACCACAATAATCAATTGTATGACAGATAAACACACCGCAAACCTATCGAAATCAATTATGTTTGTTTATACATTACTTTCATTATGTTTCATATAAAAAAAAAACAAAAAAAGACCTTTAAAAAAAATTATATGAAAATACGTAAACCTATTTGTTTAGAGGAAGTTTGTAACCATAACCATATTTTATTCTATTGATATTATTATATTGATAGCTTTACCTAAATATTCATGGGAAACGTTCAGATTCACGTGAATTTTAACTTACAAAAAAGAAAACCAATAAATATATTGGTCATACTAATATGATTATTAGTTATAATTATTGTTATAATGTTTTAAATAAACACAAAAGTCTTAAAAAAAAATATTTATCCTTGTATTAGCGCCATCTCCCGAAGCTAAAAGTTATTAAAATGAACGCTAGTAAGCACACATAGCAAGTAGGTAGACAAGTAAAATATAATGCTAGTTGGATACTATATTTGTAGATGGCGCTGTTAGTGGCGAAAATACAATATTGAAATACTGCCAATTTATAAAAAAATAATATTACTACTTTATTTACTACTATCTCGAATAAAAAATACAGGTTTATATAAAAACTTTATTCCAATATTTACAATGAAAATTCCTTATAATTAATTATATTCTCATAAAACCATATAATATAAATATGAGTAAACAAATGTTACCATGATCCTATTAAATTTGATTTTTATCACAATATAAATTCAGCAGGTTTCCCTCAGTTGCGTTCAAAATACAAAAATAATTATAATACCGAGGACAACATTCTGAAATTATAAATTGGATTTAAAACATACCAATCAGTAAGTTTACAATATCCCTGTACTTATCATAATATAGAGCTTAAACTAAAGGACACAGTATTTTTATCATTACAATGAATCTCAAAAAAAGTACCAGTAGGTATTATTGTTAAACATAGCATCAAAGCAATCTTATTATTAAATTGAAGCCAGTATAATATATCTAAATAACAATACTTTCGCTCAAAAACCTATAAATTCATCAGTGAGTATCAAAAAGTTAAAATTACTAAATTCTATTTATTTGATGCCTTAGCTACCTTCTGCGCTGTATTTTCAATACTGCGCAAGTATTTGTTTAAGGAATCCGAAGTAGACTGCAATATACTCAATCCTAACCTATATTTGAAATCAACTAGACGCCTTAAGAATGTAAAGAATCCTCCATCCTGGTTTAATGGAGGATAAGTGATCACATCAGGATTATTTGTTGGTCTAAACGTTGATACAGGATCAGAAATTGGAGAAGGAGATGGAGGCATTGTTGAAGTTGTTTCAGATTTCAATTCAGTGGTTGTTTCCGTCATCATATTCTTAAAAGATGTAGTTGTATCAGCTTTATACAATGGACTATTTACTTCAGTAACTTCAGGATTACCAGTTGTAAATACTTCATACACCTTAAAGGTTTTCGTAGTTAGATCTAATTCGTTTGACATATCTGGCTCTGTCGTAGGTTTTCCTTCTTTATTACCATCAATTGGTTGAGTAGATACGCTTTCAATAACTTGATTTTTTATTGTAGTTGCTTCATTATATGATTGTTTGTCTTCTATTTCAGGATCGACAGACACAGCGTAAATAGGAATAACATTTTTTTCTTTTGGTATTACACTTACGTCATTTGTTGGCTCAGGTGCAAGATTTCTAACTGGATAATTAATTGCGTCGTCAATTTCATTGCTTATAAAAATGTCTCTATCTTTCTCAGCTTTAACAATTTCTTCAAGCGACCCAGAAATACTGCGTTTTCCTGTACTCCTTTTTCTCCTGCTCAAATTTCTAGGTCCATGCTCTGGTACTACTGCAGGTGTGGCACTATCAACCAATTCTTTTGGAACGTTACCGACTACGAACTTATTATCATCATCTTCTTCGACGGTGTCTTCTGTATCTTCATCAAATTTATCATTCTTCTCTTCTTCTTCAACATTTGAACCTAAATACATAGAAGTTGGTTGATACGTTACGGGACTACTTGTTGTTTCACTGTAAAACTGTGCATCAAAAGGGTAAACTGGCTTAAAATCAGATTCAGGTGCTGGTTTGACACCATACACTACAGAGTTTGATGTTTCACTGCCATAAGATGAAAGCCCTGAAGGTCCAGTTTGAGGTGCCGCATAAATAGGCTCTACTGCCGTATAAGGACTGTAAGAGCTTGGAGCATTATCATAATTATATTTGCCTTCAGTCGTATAAACATGTCTGGTTTCATATTGATGTGGATTATAATTAATCGGTTTGGGATAAACAGCTGCATGTGCTATTCCAGTTTTCTGCTGCGGATAGCGTGCATTATAATTAGGTTCGTATTTATTAGTAACGTGACGGTATCTTAAGTCTTGTTCTTTTTTTACAGGGTATCTGTTAATATGAGCAGTTTGAGCAGCGTAAGGATTCAGTTTCTGTTTAGCATGAGCAGGCATTCCAGCAAGAACTGTTCCAAGCATTTCTTCTTCTGCTTGTCCGTTACCGTCACTCGCATACTCTTCAGCATTATTTTTGTATAAATCATCCCTCTTGTCAACTTCAAATGTTCTTCTTACAGGAGTAGAGAATGGATATAAGAAATAGCCAGCTAATCCTACTAAGCTAGCTAAGCCAATTACGCCTACGCCAACTGAAGGCATGACTTCTCTAGAAAAGTAGTTGTAAATCTGTGAAGTTATAGCACCCGTTTCAAGTATTGGTTTCTTAGCTGGTTTTCCTGATTTTGTCTTATTACTTACTTTAACTGCAGCAACACTTGTTTCAGGCTTGGGTTTAGTCGTTTTACGTTTTTTAGTCTTATTCTTCTTCTTAGTTGAAGAGCGTTTTGGCTTTTTAGTAGAAACAGGTGGTGTGCTAACTTCCAATTCAATTTCAGGTCCCTTTGGTTCCATTGGTAGTAAAGCAGATTCACTCATTATTGGTGCCAATGTAGTACTGACCTTCTGCTTATTTTTATTTTTCTTTTTGGCTGGTTTGGAGGTAAGTTTTACGACTGGAGTTACAGAATTAGGAGCTTTAGTTACTTCTTTTTTGGTAGATTGTTCTGTAGCGGGTATTGCAGTTGTACTACTTACTGTGGTTGTGCGTTGAGTAGAAGTATTTTTATTCTTTTGAACATTCGACAACACTGTATCTTTTAATTTATTGTAAACATTTTCATTAATAGCGGAGCCTCCAGCTATCAAATCTGCTTTATTAGTACTTCCGATTATAGGACGTTTGGCATTTGATAGCTTATTATTTTGTGGTCTTTTTGTTTTGTTCTTCGTAGCTACAGGTTTTGTTTTTTTTTGAGTCTCTTCAGTTTTTGTTGGTTCCGTAGATGATGAATTGACAGGATTGCTGACTAAGATCCAAGTTGAAATACCTTCGTTAGATGTAGAAGATTCACTGATTTTACTTTCATTTTCCAGTTCTTCAGCTGTAACAGGTACTGCTTCACCAACATGAGTATTTTCCAGAGGTTCATCTCCGTCATCGTTCCTAGTTTTTATTTTATGTTTATGATTAATTTGAGTCCTGAGTTTTGGTGGAATTCTTGTGTCGGATACGACAGGTGAGTCAACTGATGCATTATTAGGATTTTCAAGTAGTTGATTGGCAACCATTTTGATTGATTCCCGAATTGGAATCTTGGTTTTGACATCACGTGAGGAGCTTGCGGTGGCTTGCGATGAAGTTGAAGATTCAGTTTGCTTGACATCTGCTAATTCTTGTTTGTTGTGTGATGTTGTGTTTTCGATGATTTTTATTGTTGTCTCTCTGTAAAAGAACAAAAATAAAACTTAGATGACTGAAATTTAAGTAGTATTATTTGTAAGGGTTTACAAAAAAGTTTTCAATCAATTCAAATCAGTGAATATTTAGATTTTTGTTTATATATTATTAATATCGTTATCATCAATCTATTCTAGATCTTTTGACTCATCGTCTATCTATATTATGAAGATCTGACATTATCTATGCAGACCACAATCTCTACGCTAAATATAAAATGAGAAAGGTTTAGGCTGTTACTGTAACTATTAGGGCTATTATTTCATGATATTCAAGCTGAAAATCTGTTGCCAAATACCTACCAGTGTGTCATGATAGCTCTAAGAAGAAGTTACCTTCTAGCTACGAGGAACTAACCCCGAGAGAAATGATATTTTTTGCATTGTTCAAAACCGATCCCACCAATGTTTGTACAGAGACAATGCGCTCTAATTGGCTGTTCCACGTGTTGATTCTTGCTCTAATTGGCTGATCACGTGTTGATTCTTAGGGGAGGCCTTTGTCCAGAAGTGGACGTCTTTCAGCTGCCATGATGATGAATATGGCAAATCTGTTGTGGAATCGAAAGAACCAGTAATCTTTTCTCGGGGTCGCCCTTCTAGGCTTTATTTGTGCCAGCAGTTTCATTTAATTAATTACCTAACTATTTTTTTGATAGTGTTGGAGTTGACCTATAAGGAGGCAGATCGCCTGCCTAAATATTGAGAGGTATTTCACTGAATGCTTCCCATACCTAAAAGTCTTACAACCTACTAACAGATTGATTTTCCATAATATGTAACATTTCTTCTATCATTATATACTGGATATGATTTTCAAGATGGTTCCTCAGTCCACATAGTCTTCTAAAAATATTCCGTCTTTAAATATCCACCTGGTAGAATAGAAGCTTTTGTCCTGAAAGCCAATACTATTCAGTATTTGCTTACATAAAAGCATGTAAATAAAATACCTGTAAAATAAATTGAGAGAGAAACAAGTGAGTCTTACAAAGTTTTTATTCAAAATCCATTTTTGATAAATCCATTATAAGCTCTATAGGGGCACGTGGAGACACATAAATTAAAAAGCTATCATCATTTGTTTTAGACAGAAAAAAAACAGCGGTGTACCTTCCGAATGAGAGATTATCCAGCATTCTTTGGGATTTTGTATTTTTTACAAGCATACACTGTTATTCTGAACTTTTAAAAAAACTACATTAACATTATCAAATATACATTTATTTTATCTTCATACCTTTTATGAACCTATAAATTTCTAATGCTTAATAAAAATATTTACATGAATTATTATAAAATATATGTAAGATAAATTATTTACTTAATTAATTATTATTAATAAAGCTAATAAATTCAAAATGTTTTTTATTAAGTATTAAAATATGGATGAGCGAAATTGTGTCCAAAAAACATACCAAAAAAAGATTCATGAGTGTACTTAGTTTTCAACTGTCTGTGAAAATATTGTTATTTATATCATGCATCAGCATCACCATCATAGTAAAAAGCATGTATAGTAAATATATTGATTTTATTTTCAATAATCATGCTGAAATATTGAAATAATATTACTTATGTAGATTTCATTTGAACATTCTAAAATTTATTTTATTATTTAGCTAAGTACCTATTTATAACAAAATCTTTATTTTTCAATAATACTTACATAATAACATAAACTACCTAATTCTAATACTATTATGTTACAAATCATTTAAATCATCAAAATGTAATAAAGTTCTAAGCAATAATTTGACATGTAAATACCGTTTCAAAATGTTTATTATTGTTATAGTAATTTACGTTAACTGAGCTAATAGTTTGCACCGCTTTTTTTTAACTTATTGAGTGATTTATTGTTTTTGTGAAAAAAATTCATTTCGGTGACCGACGTCTAAAAAGAGTATGGAAACACAAGTAACTAATTATTTTTTAATAATACCAAGTATTGTTCATAATTTTTTTTTTCATTATTGTAACTAATATAAATAGTGAATTATTTCTTTTAAATGATTCAATATTGAATATAAATTATAATGTACCATTGGGTCTTTTTTACTAGATTATTAATTAATTTAAAAATATCGTGTACAGTCGATTTCTCTATTCCCGTGCGTCGAATTTTGCGTAGAAGTTGATCCTGCGCAATTTTTATTTAAACTTTGAATTAAAATTAAGCTATTTTTGTTATTTTACCGTTTTTTTGTAATAGGATGTAACTTTTATGTACCTAACTAGTTTTAAGTCATTCTATCTGTTCCATGCATGTATTTCTTTCTTCTGTTACACACTGTGTCTACATACCTATCAATCTTTCCAGTAGCAGGGCTGCTGGAAGAAATTTCTATTAGAAATAAGCAGTCCCTCTGTTTCTGTTTTGTCTTTTCTCTTAAATTGCGTTTGTGTGTACATAAGTAAATAAATCATTTCCTTCTGATTTTACAATAGTTAATCCTTCATACAAGTAAATGTATGAAGGATTATATACGGACTTTATTTCATATCAACCTAATCCAACCAAAATAATTTTGCGTACTATTTCACTCTCCTAGTCCACACATCTCTTTTCCTCCTTTTATTAGTATGTTTAGTTAAATGTTGTGCATTTGTTTTCATATCATTCAATCTACCTGTTGTTCTCTTCATCCATTCTTTTATCTTGAAGAAAAGAGTTGGTTTCACTGACTGATTTACATTTTCCATTTTATTATTTTTTCTAGTAGTTCGAGTCCATTTTCTATTTTCTGGGAAGGAATGTAAATGCCATGTTTTTATTTTATCATCCCAATGCCAATAGGGTCTATACACATGAACTACTTTTGGCGCTTCTCTACCATACGGTAGAATCCACGGAGAAAATAATTGTGCTAAAGTAGAAGTTCCAGCGAAAATAAACGCTATTGGAGCAAACAATAATGGAAACAACCCAAAACCAAAAGGCAATGTCGCTAACCATCCAAAAGCATTTAATGCTGGTCGAAAATATTCCATAATAGATGAAAAACCGAAGACATCATCTTTATCTTCACTTGGACGTCCAGGTCTGCTAATAGCAGCACTTGGAGATGAAGCAGAACCATAACCACCAGATTCTGGTGATGCTACTTGAATAGGTGAGTTTTCAGCTTGATACTGCGTTAATTCCGTTCCTTCAAACGACGCACTTTCAGCTTGATTCTCATCAGATTCAAAGTAATCATTACTTGAAGCATCCTCGGTACCTGAATCATCTCCTCCTGGTAATCCAAATATGTCTGGGAAACCACCGTCAGTTTCCTCTTCTTCCGATTCAATAACAACATTTTTGTTTATAACATTTGTATTAACAGCAATATTCAAGTCTGGGCATGCTTCTTTCCCTTGACCTTGAAACGTATTGTTCAACGTAAGGAATATTGTCGGACAGTCATCCGGCGATGCATTATATTCATTCGGTCTTATTACAATTCTCTCCGTGTAGGCTGTAGTCGGTTGGAAAGTAGTGACCTCAAAATTTCCAGGGTACTGTGGATAATTTTGTACTGAGTTATGATAGTTATAATCTTTCAATGGTTTCTGAGTTGTTGGTTTACGGTATATTTGCGAATTTTGGGACCATGGTTTTGGATATCCAACATTTGTGATTATAGGATTCGGTGATGGTGATGGAGTGGTGAAATAAGATGGCCTATTTGATGAGGAAGATGATGTCATTAAGTAGGAAGGCTTATCGTTGCTGTAGGTATAAGGATCGAGTATATTAACGTTACTTGAATAAACGTGTGTTTCTTCGGAGGTTTGAGGTCTTGGTCTATAGATATTGAATGAATTTGACTGTGGTATGGGATAGTTTTTGGTTGATATTTTTTTATCACCATTTTCTACATTTGTATCTCTCTCATTAGATGTTGTAGTTTCATATGAAAAAATTATATCATCGTTTAATATTTGATCTGTCCATTTGGTTAAAACTTTTCTTATTACTGGCTTTTTCCTTTCTAATGATTCTTCATCATCATTTAAGTTAGGTTTTGCTTTATTTATTGATTTATTTTGTTTATATAACTTTTTTACATCGCCATTTTTAACTCTACTGGTAATCAAACGATTTGTTCTATTACGAATATTTATATGATTATTTGTATCGAAAAATAGAGTGTTATTTATTTTTTTATTAATTCTTACTACATTACCTATTGCACGAATATCATGGTTTATATTTTTATTTTTTTTATCACTTTTAGAGTTATTTACAAGTTCTAAAGGTAGCTTAAAAGTAGTTAAACTTATACTAGGATTCCTATATCTATACCTTAAGGAGTTTTCTGTTGGTTTGTTAGTTTGTACACTTATTTCAGGAGTGACAGCTGATGATTCTTCTTGAGGTCGTGGATACACAAACGGACATAATACTACAACTATTAAAACTAAAGTCCACTTTGAACACACACTTTTTCGCCGCGTCATGATTAACGGCCCAGGTTCTACCTGTAAAAATAGAAAAAAATACATTACTAATGGTAAATCTTAATTTTACAAATGATTCTATCAACTAAAGTCCATTTATTTCCTAGATATTAAGAGATTTGAAAGGGTATGTAATAAAAATCTGTACCACTATACATAATTATAAATATGATTATAGATTTCAGTGAGAAGCAAAAAAAAACGTTAAAACGTTGTTTATGTTAAAAATAACATGTCCGTTATTCTTCATTAACCTTGAACGAGGCAAATGCACAGTTATAATTTTATCCTATAATACAAGATCTGAGCCACGATTTGCAGGATGTCTTATAAATACTAGTATTTGTGGACCAGTTCTATTATTTACATCATTTTCACTCGGATTTTATGTTATGAACGACCGTTCCAGATTCTAAGTTTATTTTGTTAGGTACGTCTTTCAATAATAATAATACTCGTATCCTGAGAGCTGAAACTATAAACTCAAACCTTATTATATTCAGTATAAGGCCCTGATAAAACCCAAATGTTAAAATTGACACTACAACATAAAAAAATAAACTACCGTAATTTTTCGACGTATGTTAATAGCCTCAATCCTGTTATTTACAAAGTAAACTTATTTAATTTCATATTCTATATTCTCTTTTAACAAAAAACATAAAACTAGGTTATAAGAAATTTAGTCCGATTGCTTTGTTTCAACGTGAATTGAATCGCCACTTTTATTGGTCACGACTATAGACTAATTTGACCATATTGTTTCAATCATATTTATAAGAAAGAGAGGTGATGTGACTAATATTAGCTTAGTTTGTAAACAATAGACACCGTGATATGACCACCACGACCTTATTTTATGTTGTGGTAATTGTTTAGAAAGAAAAATAAAAGTGTAAAAAAGGCTTTTGTTTATTTAGCATATTGTATTGTTTACGAGCTTTGCGATTAAAATTCTTGTCACAAGAAACCTAAAGAATTTTGTCTCGCGGTTTTGTGGTATTTTACATTTACATTTTATATTTATTGATTGTAATCAAATACTTGTAAAATGTAGTGAGTAATGATTTTCATGACTCAAGTTGAATACAAAATACTTGGGAATACCACTTTCGAAACACTTTTCATAGAATATTAAATTTAAATTCAAGACGGTAAATATTCATGCACGACAGCCAACTATTTTTAAATACAAAATTATGCAAGAAAATATTTTGCTTTTTAATTTTTATAAAATGAAAAAAGAATAGAAAGAAACATTAAATCTATTATCAAATTTCATAAACATTTTCATTAAATTTAAAACGATGCATGTAGAATATAAAAAAATAAATTACCAATCGCGTACATTGATGATGTATTGATATTTTCATATGACGTACATAACCATACACTAGTAACGTATATCGTTCAGTCGAAGCCATCCTCAGATGTGATCAAAACAGGTGAACGACCGTGCGGCCATGACCGTCAACTGGTTTTTATTTATACATTACTGACCTGGTTAACGTGAAACAGGCTTTTTGGGTTCAGCCCGTTCCGTTATAATGGAATCCTAAATTGTGTTGATGATCTTAAATTAATAAGAGGATTAAAAAAAGCGTTTTTCCTTATTTGATATTTTAAAAGCGCTTTATCTAGTGATAGAGATGTAGAATTTGGTACCAAATAGTTTTATATTTGAGAAAATAGATCAATAATACCTGTTTAAAGATCCTAATAGTCAATCGCTAGAAAAACCTCGGATAGGTGAGCTATTTATTCCATAAGTCTATTCAAAAACTTTTCTAATTCCAAATTAACAGCTTCTTCGGTTATTAAAAGATTAGGCCTAAAATATTTGATTCCATTTGAATATATTATAAATTTAAGTTAATGAGCCATTATTTTGGATCCATTAGTAACTTTTTATATTTTTATGTGCCGATAACAAATAAGCAGTCGCTTCTTAGAATTATATTTAATTAGAAATCATAACTAAATAAGGATAAATTTACATAAACTTGAGGAGGTTTAAGGTGATGCTAATAGTATAGTATATTTTCCTCAACTTTCTCTCCATAAGGTACTTTACGACAACTTAACTAAATTGCTTATTTCCTTGTATAACATTAGTAGGTACCTATCTCACTATTACCTGCTACTCTCGCATTATTTACAATGTTTATGGTACATGACCGTAACATTCAACTACTTAATTACAGTCTGTAAGGTGCGCTGACATTGTGGTTTAAGTTAAGAGTGATCGATTAATCTTCGTTACTATATTTTTTAAATTTAATCCTCACATATTACTTTACAATTTACATTCTCTAATTGCTTTAATTTAGTATCAGTTAAATTTAAACAGGGTATTGTTTTTTTTTTCAGTATGCTATTTTAAACGTTTAGGTGCTCCGTGTATTTTGAACATATCATCATCTCT
This sequence comes from Tethea ocularis, assembly GCA_963555595.1. NCBI lineage: Eukaryota > Metazoa > Arthropoda > Insecta > Lepidoptera > Drepanidae > Tethea > Tethea ocularis. Next base: position 1,428,878 of record OY741972.1, on the reverse strand, counting down.
TATGTATATTGTACTAATTACGCAAGTGATAATATCTACCCAGAATTCGTCAGCAACATCTTGTATATCTTGTATCATACTTATGTAAAGATCATTGTTTCTTCTAGCAATTTTTAGATTCAAAATCGTTGCCTACATTAAAACCAATTTATGCCACGCCAATCATCCTTCCAAAATCATCATCACCATAATGACAGACCCTTGTTCCGCTTTCGCTCATCACCATCAACACGATACAGACAAGTTGCGCATGATTATTATGTTAATGATATAACTGGTAGCGCGCGCGCATCGGCATGTGTTCCCATTTCTACTCATACAGTGCAAGAATTAGTAGCCACGGTGTTGGCGCTAGTTGTCTATGAAGTAAAAGGTAAATTACGCTAAATTGAACTTTAGGTAGAGGTATTAACATTAGTAGTATTTCTGCTATGTGTCTACTTAAAATGGTTGCACTGTTTGTGCTTGTTTCTTAACTAGATGCTGCAAAATTGTAGCTTTCAGTGCTCTTTACGATGCCGATGCAGGTTAAATTTTATCACAGAACAAATCAATATTGTCAATAATTTTATTCTTGTAATCGTTATCAGATTTTGTTGTTTTAACTGAATCTTTACATAGTCTTACATAGCATAAAGTTAGATCTTTTAAGCTACTAAACGGATTTTAATGCAGTTTTAGATAGAGTGATTCAAGAGTTCGATTTGTACAACCGTGCGTAGTTGGGGCGGGTCGCTAGTTGAGTATAAACATCTCATTATGTGATAGGGTTATTGCTGGATAACTTTTGATTAGTGTGTTTTAATATTAGCTGTACTCGAGGACTATCTTTAATAGTCACCACTATAAAACATGATAGAAGAACAAGAAATCTTGCAGAGGAGGAATTGAAAGTCTCAAGATTGTACAAGAAACTACTGAAATTAATTTGATGACTTTTGTTTGATGTGTTAATGTTTGCTTTGGAATAAATAAATGAAAATTGCAATAAAAACGCCTAAAACATGCATGATAAACGCAAATAGTTCAACAACACTAATAGATAGTTTAGATCGGTATTCAATAATACGTAGCAATTTGTGCGCAATACAGTTGGTTCATCAGTGGCGGAAACACTTTCCACTTTATGTCACTTTATGCTTGATGTCACTTTGATTCCACTTACCTTATTATTGTGGCTGAAGGTATATCTTTTACCATAAAAATGGCAGTGGGTGACACGAAAATTGATGTTTTTATTAAAAACGTAAATAGTGTGTGCAGTAATACATCGGTCGGTTGATTTTTTTGTTTCCTCATCATGTAAGAGGTTATAATTTGAAAGAAAACGTGTAATGCGTCAATTCTAACGTCAAATGCCGTTATGATGAAATTATTGGTTATCAAATCATCATTATCAAGAGTACTAAGGTTGAAGCTTTCGGCGAAACAAAACATGTTGTGAAGAATCTTCGTGGATATTATTTTTTTGATTTAATTATTACTGGTACTCGTTGTATAATGAAAAATAATAAAATAGGTGTACAAAATCGAATAATTGAAATTAAAGAAAAAAACATTGTTCTTTTAAAGAAAATATAATGAAAATAAAATACAATTTGATTAAAAGACAATCAGTGAAATTTCAAAAACTTTTAGCGCAAATTATCGTATTATTCACAATGCACGCACTAAGTGAACACACCAGTATCTATTGAGGTATGTATCACATAACACCATAAGCTACTTTGGTTATTGGAAACAACGCAAAACACTTTCCTATGCCAGTGTCAAGAAGTTTATTTACGTAGAGTTATAATTGTTTCGAGCTTCCCATTATTTTGAAGATTTATGAGCATTCGTTTGTATATGTGTGAATGGCACAAAAATATATGAAATATTGACAAATATTTATTGACTAGGTACCAGTGGCGAAGGGTCCATGCAAGCCCATCGGCTTACCTTTTAGAAATCCCAGTCTCATTTTCATAATTTCAACACTTATAAGATGCTTAAAATACACTGTAATTATAAAATGATCGGTGTTTTTTGAACGGCTTACCCTCGCCATAATTTCACCCCTCGGTACTATAGTTATCGCATCCTGGTTTTGCCCAAAATTCCACGATTTCTTTCATGAAATTTCATCAAAATTGGTTGTCTCTTACAAACTACTTACACATTTATAATCTTCTTAATATATTTAAAAAGAGGGAGTGACTAACTGATCTATCAACGCACACTAGACGAATCGAACTAAAATTTGGAGATATAGGTAGGTATATATAGGTAGATTGTTATTATAAGGTAGGCATCCGCTAAGATAAGAATTGTAAAAATTCAACGTCATAAGCAAAAAGAAAACTTACGATATTTTCTTGAAAATAATCTTGTATAATACAGTTTCTCAAACTGTTTTCACTTACGTAATTTATAAAATTATAGATTAAACAAATTACAGACGTGAGACAGTCGGATATCATGCAGGTATTGTTTGGGCCCATTAAAGTCCCGTTGTAGACCGATTCGTGGGCCACGGTCGTTATTTGGCATACATAACCATAAAATTAAACTGGCTTTTTGTAACGATAACCGAGTTAGCATGAAAGGACTGCGTTCATATCGCATTACTCTATTGTTTCACGAGAGTAAAATGTGGGGCATAGCAAGTGAAGGATGAGTGAAAGTTCGTGATTAGCTTACGACATTTATACGTAGGGTGTCATTGTATTATCTCGAGTAAAAGTTGATAATAGGTTCCTAAATCTATATCTATCTATCTTTCCTAATAATAAAGCTGAAGAGTTTGTTAAAAATCGTTCACTAATAGGAAGTTACATTACCCCCGTAGGTTATATCGGGAACGCGAGTGAAACCGCGGGGAACAGCTAGTATTTAATAAAGCTGAAGAGTTTGTTTGTTACTGAGGCTCTTGAAATTTTGTAGGATTATTGATAACTAGCTGTTCACTCGCGTTCTTGGAATAGAAAGTAGCATATAAACTTCGGGGATAATGTAGCTTCCTATTAGTGAAAGAATTTTTCGAATCGGAGCAGTAACACCAGAGATTAGCGCGTTTAAACAAACAACAAATCATTCAGCTTTATTTTTAGTATAGATAGATGATGTAGGTACACGTATAGCGTGTAGCAGTATTTGGCCTAACATTCTCATTCAAAATCATCCTGTATAATATTGGTAAGAAAAAATATGTACGATAGTACTATTTTTTTATTTCACTCCAATAAAATAATTTCAAAACCAAAACTTTCACTGAATAATAATAATATTCACTGCAAACTAAGTACTAAAGGAAAGTGCCCTTAAAATATAGCACTAAGAATCTCGACGTAGCGAAAGTAACCTTAATTCACGATTTATCTGGAAACACAACACCAGAGACCGCAGAGCTAGGAATGTACCACACAAGTCCACTTTCACCAGTTTGTGAACCTTTTCAGGTTTGTTTTTGTTATTGTCGTAAGCGTGGTTCATCATCATGTCAGCCGAAAGACGTCCACTGCTGGACAAAGGCCTCCCCCAAGGATCTCCACGATGGCCGGTCTTGCACTACCCGCATCCAGCGGTTTTTGAGCTGAACCACGGTGGACAAGTATCGTTTGTATAAAAATCCTATGAAGCGATATTTATTTCAGCGTACCTACTTTCTCTCACGTGCAATGCAAGGAATCTTTCCAGTGCGTGTGCGCCATAAACTTTATATTCGATACATTTGCCGGGCATTTTTCAAAGACAATAATATTTTTATAATTTTATTAGGTTACTTAATATTGTATAATGTTTATGAATGAGAATATATAATACTTTTCATACATACAGAACATTGAAAATTAACTTTGCTCGGTCAACATTTTAGAGTAGGTATTATGTATGTAAGTATGTGCTGTTGATATTCATGAGTATTTCAACCCTTGAAAGCAGCAGATAAGTTCCAAATTACTCGGTATACTCTGAAGGCAAATACGTATACGACAACCTGTTCCACTCGTCACTCGACCCATTTTAATAGTGATTTCTAATACCATTAATCAGCTGATTAGAAAATTATGATATGGAAAATGATGGAAGATATAATAAGGTAGATATTGGAACCGAAATGTGGGTCATCAAATCAAGACAGGACCAAAATTATGTGTTTAAAAAAATTTATGTGAAGGTTCAAAATCGGGAATGTAAACATATGCCTAACTATGTGTGGCATAATTTATGTTTTCTTTTTTTTATTAAGATAGTTTATAAGTCATTTTGTTTGTTTTAACTAATATTATTATTGTAGGCATTTTAATGTAGTCCGAAATAAAGATATTATTTTGAAAAAATAAAATAGTCTGATAATGAAAATAGTAAATTCAAAAGTAGGTTAGTTACAATATTAAAGATATCAAATCTGCTGGTTTGATCAAAATTGTTTTTTCCTTTATTCATGCTATATATACAAACCTGAAAGGTACTACCTACTTCAAATAAATCCAAAAACTGTATTTAAAACTTAAGCTTTTAATAATATTTTCTATTTCAGCATTCGGCTGAAAAAATTGTGTAAGGAATAATTTTTAAGACTTTTACATACAACATGAAAAAAGAAATGTGTGAAACCATGTATTATATTTTAAGTATGCATTATTATGTATTCGAATCCTAGAAAGAGCGATCATCATTATTAGAACCAATTATTTTTATACAAAGAATCAACCTGACACAGATTTAAACCCTACATCCTCAATGTAATAAAAAAAACCAGAAACAAAACTCACCGTTACAAACAGTTCACAACTGCAACTAAAAAGTCGCGCTTGCGTTTGTTTAATCGCGTAAGGCCGCGTGCACACGTACGGATGGCACTGCGTTTACCGAGCCACTGGCGAGCGATGATACTAACGGTACTTCGTACCACTTCCATGATACCACATACACGCCATCGTCTTGGACCAAAACTTTATAACGGAACACACGATTAATATAAATAAACTAATAAACGGTTTGAGTTAGAAGAAAGTAAACGTCATCATTTGAGAGTGAAATTGTTTTTTTGTGATTTTGGGTTTTTTTTTGAGAATTTTATAAGTTTAGTACCTATAGAACATTAATTTTTTTAGCGTTCTTTGGTCTATTTTTTCTATCGCTAGACCTTAATACTTTAAACCTTGGTTAAGCTATTCCTTTGATAATTCTATAGAAAAACTGTTGGATACCCAACACAGAATTATTAAATAGAATCGGTTTATATGCAAATAGTTATCCGTGAACAAACATAAAAAAAAAACAACCGAATTGAGAACCTCCTCCTTTTTTTGACGGAAGTTGATAATCAGCCCTTAGTGTCATTTCCTACGAATAAAATTTTGTTGTAGAATAGCTGTAGAGTAAGGAGAAAAAGGAACGTAATCGCAATTTGATAAGCACTAGTAATCACAAATTTCATAGAAAGCGTTGATAAATCTTTTTCAAAAGCTTTTAGTTAATTCCCTTAGGTTCAAAAAACCATCACAAATTAGGCCATGTAGGCTAAGTACAAACTAAAGAAAAGAATAACTGGGATTTTTTGCCGAAGCAGGGTGATTTTGGCCCGAGTTCTAAAGATAGTATGCATCGTTATCAGTAATCCTACAAAATTTCAGGCCAGGGTCCCTAACGAAAATCTCGAAAATAGCTTTCAAAAACGCAGTGACAGGGCAAAATAGCCCGAGTAATTTACACCCGGTTGCAGGGTGCTTCTTCGCTAAATAAATTTATTGATATATTTTTTTAATTTGTATGGAAATATTTAATAATGTAGGTAGGTAAGTAGTGTTTTTTTCCAATTTAAAATATTTCGTTCATGATCTGTATAAATAAGGTATAATTCTATACCCTTTCAAAGCCACCGGTTTATAGAGCTGTTCATACTGTTCATCACTCTCACAATCTCACAGTCAGTGTTACTACTGCCTTTTAAAAAAAATATCTCTCTAAAATAAAGCTTCATATAATACTGCCATCTGCCGTCATTAAAATGCATTATTGTATACCGACAGTAAAAATTAGAGTTAGCTACATCCAGATGATTCTGAGTTATACCGCTAGATGGCAGGGTAAAAATAATAGAGAAAGTAATATTGTTGTCTTCTGGTAGATGGCGTTTCAGTATTAAACTTGTTTATTTTTCAATAATTATTGAATGGTAAATAATAAATCTACTAATAATTTATTAACTTTATGTGATATTTAAATAAGATTTTCTTTCGTATTAACCTTACAAGCGAAATTCAACATGTTCTGCATGATTGGAGACAGCATATAAATTGTCTTCTTATTGAAATGAGTAATAAATCTTGTTTTATATTAATTAATGCTTGCATAAAAACGTGGCAAAATTTCTTAGCAGACTTCTTTTTTTCAGTTTTCTCGGCTTATGCCATATTACCGATACCTACTTGTCATCATTGAATATAACCTCCTCCTTTTTGAAGTCGGTAAAAAATAAGAAGTGTGTTTTTGTCTTTGTGCGCTAATCTCTGGAACTAGTAGTCGGATTCGAAAAAATCTTTCACTAGTAGGAAGCTACATTACCTATGTTCGAGTGCTATAAGCTTTTTATCCCGCTATTTAAGCTAAAACCCGTAAAAAATATATGAAAATATTTAGGTATCCAATACAAAGTCTAGACCAAACCGTAGGTAGGTAGGTAACAGATAAAAAGCATAAATCACAGACTAAACTAACAAGAAAGCGAATACAATCGAACTCGTACTTTCCACGACAAGCAGCCGGTTTTACTAGAAATATTACTGTTTGCCCGATTTTCCACTCTACTCGCAGCATTAGAACATTCGATTTAAATAAATCGAGAGTAGGTAAGTTATATTAGGACATTTTGGCGGGAACTTGCGAAGTGACGTTGCGTTTTCATTTTATTTTCATAAAATAGTGTATTTTTTGAGTTTTATTGAATATAATCGGTGGTATTTTGTCCAATAAAGATCAATACAAGTGCACCAGTGAAGTGAAATGAAATGATTATGTGTATAGTGGCTTTTCAAGTTGTCTCAAGAAGTCCATGAAAAGTTTTAGTAGAACGGCTACCATTGTACTAAAACCTAACCTAACTAAACTGACTGACTATGACTCGAAGAAGATTTAACATGACCTTGAACTTTGAAACTTGACGATTGACGAGAATTTAATATATGAAGAATATAAAAATACCTACATTGCTCAACTTGACACTGGCAAAATACTCGAAGTGTGATGCCAAAATTAAAAAAAAAAAAAAAAAAGTTATACCTATTGGTAGACTAACTTTCCGCCCCGCGGTTTCACCGCAAGGAAAAATAGCTATTAGCTAGGGGTTGAATAATTTTCAAAAATATTTTCTTAGCGGATGCCTAGGTACGACATAATAGCTATCTGTATGCCGAATTTCAGCTCGATACGTCCAGTGGTTTGAGCTGTGCGTTGATAGATCAGTCAGTCAGTCAGTCACTCTTTACTTTTAGCTGTATTTACCTATAAAAAAACGTCTCCTTCAAAGGTTTAAGGACTTGATTCAAGGTTTACTCAAAACCCTTTATCAGGTTTCTTTATCAAAGTAAAATAGATTTTGAAAAAAAGATTTTCTTTAGTAAATTGGGGTCGCGCGCGAGACAATTAAACCTTGTTTTAGGAATTAGCTGTCCTGATAAATGCCGAGTTCCAAACCGGTGGTATCTTTAGTACCTAAATTTGAGATGCTTAAGTGCCCTTTTGGGCCTAAATTGAAATGGCTTTGACTTTGTTGGTGACAATCTCCGGAAATACTGATCTGAATCTAAAAAATATTTCACAAATTGGCTGGTATTAGTTATGAGCGCTATTAAAGACATAAACGGGGGTGAAACCGCATGGAACAGCTAGTTAAAACATGAATCTACAATATTATTTATTCTTTGATATTATTAAGACGTAAAGTTTGTATGTTCTTATGTAGGAGGTAATCTCCGAATTCCAAACTCTAAACTTTTCACATATATATATATGGGAAGCTATATATCCTCGAGCTTACAGGCTACTTTTAATCACAGTGAACGAGGGTGAAAAGCTTAATAAATAAACAACTTTAAAAAAAAGAGTAAAATCTCCTTCAAAGAAAATTAAATTAATATGGGACCACATTGGAGCTATACAAAATCCAACGCAAAAACAATTATTAAAATCGGTTCATAAGCAAAAAAAGTTATGCGTGAACAATCATTAAAAATAACATGCAGCCGAACTTTTTTTGAAGGAAGTTAATAACTTTACAAAAGGGTACAATTATTTTGTACCCATTTGTTAAATTTTTAGGTAAAATAACTACACATAATACATAAATTCTTTCAACTTTTATATGACATTAGTGTAGGCAGTAACGTAAGATAACAATCGTGAAGCGTGCCGGGTCGACGGATTAACTATAGAGGCGTTCACCAGAGGAGATGAAAATGATAGTGAGTGAGTCAGATGACTGTTTCTCTTTTGATACAATATCTTTAGGAACTATTTTCACAAACATTTATCACAAAATGAATAGGAAATGAATTTATTCAAATTCAAAGCTTTTTTCTGTCGCAATGGGTCGGGTGGTCGCTTACTATGGTCATAAGATCTATGGAGTTTCCCTGCGAGATCGAATCAGAAATGATGAGAGCTGCCAGCGAACCAAATTAAGCCCGTAGAATTGTAAACTGAAGTGGCAGTGGGTGGGGCACACAGCTCGTAGATCCAACGGCCGCTGGGGTAGAAAGGTTCTCGAGTGGCGACCACGAACCGGAAGACAGCGTGGGCAGAATAGGAGAAGTATTTTAAGAACTGTTCAGGAACCCGGCTCATCTGACGCAGAAAAAATCGCTGATTCCGAATATGTATAACTCAATATCGGCCAAAACGTCGCTTAAAGCAAGTAGCCTTTCACCCCTCGATAAGATTTTTATAATTCGAAAATTCTAATGAAATAAATTGATAAAACTGAAGAGTTTCTTTGAACGCGCTAATCTCTGGTTCTACCAGTCGGACTCAAAAAAATCTTTCATTAATTGGAAGCTACATTATTCCCGAAGGTTATAGGTTACTTTTGATCCCGGGAACGTGGATGAAACCGCGGGAAACAGCTTGTTCATTATATAAAATAGTCGACTTTTTAAAATTGAATAGTCAGATAAAAAGTTAAGCATTCGATGAAACTGAGAGTTGCCATGTAGATTTCAACAAAACAACAATATCGCTATCATGTTTTTACCATCGAACCTTCGAACAAGCAGCCCTTTTATAACAGACTTCACATCTGAAATAGTGTTGTCTAATGATCGAATTTTATATCGATACAAAATATTTTAAGGTACTTACGATTAGCACTAAAGAAGTGAAGATGGAATTTAATATCTACCTAACTTACCTACTGGGAAAACATTAGTTATCTCGGTGATGTGGGTAAATCCTCGACGCACAAGCTGATATAGTAAACCTTAAAATTTTGTGCTAGGTATGTGCTATAATCTTAATAGCAAATCAGTTGTAATAAGACCTTAAAAGGACCTACAAATAACAATATATAGATACGTAAAAGAAACAACAAAAGTTACAAAAAAAACGAAATAACAATATAGAAGTTAATAACTGACATTCAACATTTAAACCCATGAAACTAACTAGAAAATTGGTCATAACTTCCAAACGGCTAAGCGGATTTTCTTGAAAGCTGGCTAAGAACACTCTCGATTAGACACCTTTCAAACAAACAAAAACTAAATAGAAATGGGTCCACCCATTCAGAAGCTATGAGGTCACAGACAGACAGACACGTCAAACTTATAACACCCCGTCGTTTTTGCGTCGGAGTAAAAAATTATCAATATCGAAATAAAGTATCAAATCGATAAATCAGAGACAACTCTAATATCAAAGTACAAGTTACCACTTGGCAGTTGGCATCCAAAAAAGAGAAGCTGAAGTGTTTCGAAAGTGAAAACAAAATGTTTATTTCAATTGTCAACACTCCAATGATGTAAGTGGAAGAAAGTTCAAATATCATCAGTATCTCAAGAGTCATATGAAATACAGCATTATGTAATGGAACTTGATTATATTATAGGAACACTAGCTGTCCCCGCGGTTTCACCCACTTTCCCGGGATAAAAAGTAGCCTATAAAACTCGGGGATAATGTAGCTTCCTATTAGTGAAAGATTTTTTCGAATCCGACTGGTAAATCCAGATATTAGTATAGATAGTACGTAGTATATTATTTATTCTTTGGTATAGATATAGATTTGTTTTTGTTCTATTACTTCAAATAGTCGATTTTGGATGAGCTCAGGATAAGGGAAAGACTGTCATCAACTGTACAGATACGAATCCTGAAGTTCTTTGTCATGTTACCCGCAAAGAGGACTCAATGGAACGTTTGGTAGTTCAAGGCAGAATGAATGGCAAAAGAGCACGTGGTCGGTCTCCGACTAGATGGTCGGATCTTATAGTGTCTACCACACACTCCACCATGACCGAGTGTTCCCGCAATGCTTGCAACAGGGCCGAATAGAGACGGATTGCAAAAGCCGCCACTCAAGACTTATCATAACCACGACCACGACACGTCAAGAGTGTCCGACTAGGAAGAAGAACTTCAAATATACTAAAGCCATTATTATTTAGAAGCTTTTGACAAGAAATCGTCTCTCATTACTGTGTTATGTTTGTTTTTTTTTCGCATTTGGAAGTACTAACATTATGGTGTGTCAAAAAAAACTTATTGATGGCTCTAGTTTAGGAAATTTCTAAACATAACCGTAGTATGGTTTTCTGATGTCTGATCCAAGTGTTTTAAAATAGCCCTGCATATCACCTAAAGTAGTATCAATGTAGTCTCTTCATGAAAAAATTACAAATCCCAAATATCCGTTTCAGAATACGAATTTTAATTTCCGTAGTTGCAACCTTTGCTTACTACACCAGTGAAGATATAATTTATTAATAACAAAGAATAAATAATATACTACGTACTATTAATAATTAATTTTGGGCTTGGAAGTGAGGCACGGCAATGACAATTTCGATAAAAACACTACAAAACAGACCTTTGACCTCTATCTATATAATACCTTTAGACGAGCAATTTTGGACTTGGAAGTGAGGCACGGCAATGACAATTTCGATAAAAACACTACAAAACAGACTGTTTACGCGCTGATTCTAATTTTGTCTCAAGAACAACCCAAATTCAATATTTTTATTATTTGTAACGCAGTGACATTGAAAAAGGGAATTAGGTATTAGATAGAAAGGAAGCTCACCTCGGTTTCTCTTGAATAGGTATTTTTTCTCGCAAAGTGCACAAATATTCACAAATCCATAGTTTTGGCGGCCGCCGTCAATAACACTTCACTATCACTTTCTTTTATTACGTATAAACCATTATTTATATTTTATTGATTTATTTTAATCCATATCGAGCGTCAGACAATGAAATTCCTCCGACTGACTACTTTTTTTCTTCCAGTCCTAGGTGGCGCTAGGGTCGCGCAACTCGCGCCGAGCCAGAGCGTTATTGGTAGAGGAAAAGGGAGAGGGATATTCGGATTGCACTGAGTGCGTAAGGATAGGAAATAGGAATGGGAACATGCCACTACGCTACTCCTATCTATGTAATAAGTTGGCGCGAACATCCCCCCGGGCTTGACAGGATGAAAATCCTTCAAAGCTATATTACATTATTTTAATTAAGCATTTATTTACTTTATATATTTATATTTTAATGTAATATTTATTTTATTAAACAAGTTTCAAGTTAATTTTAATATTTAATAAGCTAATTTTGTAATACTAATTAATTGATACTATTAAGTGGACTGTATAAATTTAATTTATTGGTTTGGTAATTTAAAAACCTTTCCAATCGACCTCCGATAAATTCCGTATTTTGTTCTTACGTCAACGACGCGGACAATATTATCATTCTTACCGGGAAAAGTACGTTCGATAATACCGATGGGCCAGTCCATAGGATTACTGTTTTCTGACTTCAGAATAACAACAGTTCCTACTAGAATTGGTTCACTATGAGTCAGCCATTTGCTACGTACTTGCAATGTGTGTAGGTATTCAACCTTCCATCTTTTCCAAAACGACTGTATTACATGATCTACTAACCGTTTTCTCTGTAGAAGAGTGACATTTTCGTTAGTCAAATCCTCAACAGGAAGAGATTTTAAAGGAGTCATAACGAGAAAATGAGCGGGTGTTAGAGCCAGTGGCTCAGAAGGATCACTACTTAACACCGAAAGCGGACGCGAGTTCAAAATAGCCTCGATTTGAGCGAGTACTGTTAGCATTTCCTCAAACGTCAACAGCTGATTCCCAACTACCTTTGTGAGATGGTTTTTGACACTTTTAACATTACTCTCCGACATCCCATTAAAGTGAGGACTGAGAGGCGGGTAAAATTTAATTTCAATACGATTATCACGCGTCATGTTAGCGAATTTATCTTTGTAATCTGCCGATTCTAATAACTGATATGTTGCATTGAGATTCGACTTTGCACCGACAAAGTTTGTGCCGTTATCAGAATACAGAACCGCCACGGGACCGCGTCGAGATAAAAATCTTTTTAATGCATTTAAAAAGGCTTCGGTACTGAGGTCGGATGCCAATTCAAGATGCACCGCCTTAGTCACGAGGCAAACAAATAAACATAAGTATGCCTTAATACTATGCACTCCACGACGACGGTAAGGCACTATGTGCAAAGGGCCAGCGTAATCCATGCCAGTATGACAGAACGCTTTGGCTTCTTGGACCCTACACGCCGGTAAGTCAGCCATAAAAGGCACAGTATTAGTTGGATTAGCCTTAAAACAAACATTACACTGTTGCACTCGCTTTCGTACAATGTTACGGGCAGATAATATCCAAAACTTTTGTCTTAATAAAGACATTAACAGTTGAGGACCCGTATGAAGGTATTTTTGATGAAAATGATCAATAATAATGTTTACTATATGATCATTTCGGGGTAATAAAATTGGATGTTGACTGTCAAAATTTAAGTCAGCATTGACCAGACGTCCGCCTACTCTGAAAATTCCGTCCTGTAAGAAAGCATTAAGCTTTACAAAAGCAGGAGGTAATTTCTTTCCCACTTGAGCACTCTTAATTTCGCTAGTAAAGTGCACCTTTTGCAAATCACGGATAATATACTTTTCGGCTTGATCATAATCTGAAATTACAAACTTTCTAGGCAGTTTTCTTAAAAACCGAAGAACATATACGGTTATCCGTAGTAGTCTAGCCCAAGAGGACACTCTAGCAGCGAGCTCATATAACACGGGAGCAGGGGGCAAAGGTGTAACAGTTGTAGTAGCCAAAACATTAACCTTTACTTCAGGCGCTTCACCTGCTACGGTGTTGGGATCGAATTCGCGCACAGGCCACTCGGATACCGGTACTCTGACGAATGGAGGTCCATGGAACCATAAGGGGTGCTCCAATAACTGAGCTGGTGTTAGTCCACGGGAGAGGCAATCCGCGGGATTCTCTTTGCCACTAATATGATGGAAGTGTCGAGGATCCAATTCATTCTGAATTTTGGAGATCCTATTCGCAACAAAGGTCTGCCAACGAGTAGGGCAAGAGTGAATCCACGCAAGCGCTACCGTGCTATCTGTGAACGCGTACACATGCGATATTTGACAGCGATCAGAATAAGTGTTGATAACAATACGCATTAATTTTGCTAATATTAAATTAGCACACAACTCCATTCTAGCCAGCGTAATTACGGTTTTAGAAGGTGCGACTCTAGATTTAGCGCAAACCAAATTAATTACCGCACGGTTTTCGCTCGGAATATAAACATGTAGGTACACTACACCGCCATAGGCACGCTCGGACGCGTCAGCGAACCCTACTACGGTAACAACACAGTCACCAATCACGCCTACATGTCGGGGCAATTTAATATTTTGAAATAATGGCAACTCCGACTCAATTTGCCGCCACAAAGACACAATATTTGGAGGGGGAATGTCATCCCATCCTACATTATTTTCCCACAAAGATTTAATTATTAATTTCGATAGTAAAGTTACCGGAGCCACGAACCCCATTATATCCCATAATCGAGCAATAGTTGAAAGGATATTTCGTTTGGTACAATCGCGCGACTGTACATTGACACTGAACGTGAGTATATCCTCAGCCGGTAGCCAAAAGAGACCAAGTATTTTAAGGTAATCTTCGGGACTGAACTCGACTGCCTCTGTAACACGGTGAGATGCCGGAATGCTAGCCATTACTTCGGAAGAATTGCTTGAAAATTTTACTAAATCAAACCCTCCGGTTGCAAACAACTCAATCAACTGATTAGAAATATCAACCCCATCTCGCACAGACGAACAACTCGAGGCTATGTCATCCATAAATATATCTTTCGAGGCAATTAAAGCCGCAGTTGGAAAGCGATCACTCTCCTCAGCAGCGACCTGACGTATGGTACGAATAGCTAGGTACGTACTACAACACAAACCAAACGCTACGCGAGACATCTCAAATACGGTAATCGGCTCATTACTATCGAATCTATATAATAACCTTAGGAATTTCGTGTCATTTTCATCCATCAAAACGCGCAAGTACATTTGACGAATGTCAGCACTTATTGCAACTGGTAACAAACGAAATTTTAATATTATTTGAAACAAATCATTTTGTAAATTCGGACCAGTATATAATAAATCATTTAATGATTTTCCGGTAGTCGTTTTACTACTCGCGTTTAATACAACACGCAATTTAGTCGTACTTTTATCTTGCCTAACCACCGCGTGATGTGGTATTACATATTGATCATTAGAATTGTCTAATTCATCAATAATGCCGACGGGGTGCATGTAATTTTTCTGTAGGTATTCTTTAAAAACTTTGTCATATTCTACCTTTACTTCCGGATTTAATAACAATTTACGTTCCAATGATAAATACCTACGCTCGGCCGTACGCATAGAGTCTCCTAAAGCGGAGGGATCGTATTTAAACGGCAGCGAGACAATGTAACGCCCGTTCGGTTCGCGGCGAGTGGTATCGCAATAATATTTTTCGCAAGCTTGTTCGTCTGACGTAAGGCAGTTAGATACATTAGGTACCTCTTCCAACTCGAAAAATCGATTAACGCAACTTTCCAGAGTTTCATCCAGCGTACAAAACGAACGCACAATACTGCATATGGGTTTAATCACCGGGGCCTCACCGATAATTACATAACCTAACAAGGTTTCGATCGCTACAGGCTCACCGGTATCGCGAGATATCGTATTCGGACCCAGAATTCGGGCAAATAAATCCGTCCCTAAAATTAGGTCAATATTCGCGGGAGTGTAGTAATTACAATCCGCCATAGGAATATTATTTAAATAATCCAAGCGCGCCGTGTCTATCTTCGCGGTAGGTAATTCATTGGTAATACGATTTACGACTACTGGTTGAATATTAAACCTAACCGAATCATCGAAGCGAGACCTAATAGTAAGGCAGGTAACTCCTTCCACGGGATTAATGACGTCACCTACACCTGACACATATTTACTCTGCGGTTCATGCACTTTCAAATTTAATCGCTTACAACATTCAGTAGTAATCAAATCTTTTTGAGACGCACTATCTACTAACGCACGCAATACAAAAATGTTTCCCTCATTATCAACCGCATGACACTGAGCAGTACCGAGTAAGACGGTAGACGCATGCAATGTACTAGAAACGCTCGGAAAGGCAGCGGGGCACTCGCCAACGGCGCAGAGCGACACAGCTCCGCTACCGGCCGCAGCGGCAGAACTCGCGGCGGACGAGGCAGGGCCGGACTCGGACGTACAGATCGCGCTACTCTTTCCTATCGACTTCGCATCGCGCTCGCTGGTGTTACTACTTGATGCCGATTTAGGGAAATGCAACAAACTATGATGACTACGACTACATTCGCTACATCGTTTGGTATCTTTGCAATTATTGATCACATGTTTATTATTTAAACAATTTACGCAACATTTATTTATCTTTACAAATTTAAAGCGATCATTAGGGATCATTGACAAGAATTTGGGACATTGACCTAACTGGAAATGATCACTCTTCCCACAACACAAACAGTTACCGTGTTCCTGCAGATTAATAAATGATTTCACAGTAGTGTGAGACGCTCGCGCTCCGGAACCTACTGACTGCGATAATGACGTATTATTATTTTTACGCGCCTGAGTACTGCCCGCTTTGCAACTTGTCGATGTTATTTTCGAAACATTATGTGCACGTTGCAAAATGTGAGATTGATTTCTAACGAAAGTAATGAATTCCAAACAACTTGTATCTGTATCATTGAATTTAATCTCAAAGGATTTTACCGTTTCTAAGCCTACTTTTTTGCATCCAATATGAATAAACAAAAAGTCTTCTAAGCTATTTAATTTTAATTGTTTTAAAGCTGAATAAAGAGAAGAAAATTTATCAATAAATTCCTCTAATTGTGTTGGAGAATTATCACTTACATTTTGCAAATTCAACAATTTGTCCAAGTACGAAGCGGCCAATAATCTTTTATCATTGTATTTAGTCAATAAAGCATTCCACATAACACTATAATTTTCCGCAGTGGGTAAAATACCTTGACAAACACTAAGCGCTTTGCCTTTTAATTTACCAGTTAGGTATTGAATACGTTCACTGTCAGTAAGGTCCGGGTTCTCATGAATAACCGATTTAAAAGTCTCATAGAAAATGGGCCACGACTCATAATCACCATCAAATGCACAGAGTTCCAATCGCGGTAATTTTAAAAAACGTTTTTCGCATTTAACTATGGGACTCTGCTTCTCGCGACTAGTATTTTCAGCCATTTGCGACAATTGATGAGATTTATATTTTATTTTCGTATATAGCTGCTCGAATGCAATAACCGAACTGTACGACGGCACCGGGCCCTCCGGTACAGACAATTGATAATCATTTCTTTCTTCAATGGCAATCATAAAGTCATTACGCAATGTATCAATCGTAAAACTATCCGCCAAGAAATCCTCAATTTTAATCGGATCATTATTTAAGTTAGAAATTGAATCGTAAATTGTCTGTACCCGTCCAAACAAAGCCGCTAATTTATTTTGCAATTTTTGCAAACGGCGTTCATCAGAATTTGACGGAGGTGGATTGGAAGGCATTTTGAACAAAAATGGCTACCGAGATTTCACACGAGAAAAAAATCACAATCAATCCTAATTAATTCGCGGTCGTAAGGACCAATATGTTTACGCGCTGATTCTAATTTTGTCTCAAGAACAACCCAAATTCAATATTTTTATTATTTGTAACGCAGTGACATTGAAAAAGGGAATTAGGTATTAGATAGAAAGGAAGCTCACCTCGGTTTCTCTTGAATAGGTATTTTTTCTCGCAAAGTGCACAAATATTCACAAATCCATAGTTTTGGCGGCCGCCGTCAATAACACTTCACTATCACTTTCTTTTATTACGTATAAACCATTATTTATATTTTATTGATTTATTTTAATCCATATCGAGCGTCAGACAATGAAATTCCTCCGACTGACTACTTTTTTTCTTCCAGTCCTAGGTGGCGCTAGGGTCGCGCAACTCGCGCCGAGCCAGAGCGTTATTGGTAGAGGAAAAGGGAGAGGGATATTCGGATTGCACTGAGTGCGTAAGGATAGGAAATAGGAATGGGAACATGCCACTACGCTACTCCTATCTATGTAATAAGTTGGCGCGAACACAGACCTTTGACCTCTATCTATATAATACCTTTAGACGAGCAATTTTGGGCTTGGAAGTGAGGCACAGCAATGACAATTTCGATAAAAACACTACAAAACAGACCTTTGACCTCTATCTATATAATACCTTTAGACGAGCAATGCAAATATATATATAATTTGAATCTCGGAAACGGCTCCAACGATTTTCATGAAATTTAGTATGTAGGGGTTTCGGGGGCGATAAATCGATCTAGCTAGGTTTCATTTTTAGAAAACACGATTACCAAAAAAAAAACGAGCAAAGCTCTGTCATCCAGTTACTAATAGATGGAATGAAATCATCAAATGACATCATGTGAATACCAGACATTAGATTCTCAAAACCGCAAACTTTAGACCCGAGTGTAGTAGTTAATAGTGTAATTTCCCCTATGACAAAAGTTATTACCATTTCACGAGTACAAACAAACATGTCGTTAGAGGTAGTGTAGACTTTCACACATTTTATTAAAAGAATTGTTGATGTAAGCTTTCATACAAATTGTTGAGAAAAAAGCTCGTGTTTAAATAAATTGTTTATTTCCTGCTGTTTTATTTGTTGTACATGATGCTCATTATTTGTCATCATCTTCATCAACTTATTACTACCTGTAGCGCCGCTGGTCGTGGGTTCGATTCCCATCCAGGACAAACATTTGTGTGCATGAACATGTCTGTTTGTAGTCTGGGTGTAATTATCTATATAAGTATGTATTTACAAAAAAGAAAAGTAGTATATTAGTTATCTGGTTTCCATAGTACAAGCTCTGCTTAGTTTGGGATCAGTTAACCATATGTGAAGAATGTCCCAGGATATTTATTTTATTTAGGTACATCATCAATTGTTTGCCAGGACAAACAATTGTGTGCATGAACATGTCTTTTTGTCCTGAGTCTGGGTGTAAATATCTATATAAATATGTATTTACCAAAATAAATGGAGTATAACAGTTATCTTATCTGGTTTTCATAGTACGAAGCTCTGCTTATTTCAGAATCGGATAACAGTGTGTGAAAAATGTCCCGTAATAATTATTTAAATTAATAATTAATAACACACCACACTTTTACACACAGCTACAGTATGACACAACTTAGATGTAGCATCGGCAAATCGTATATCTACACTTCACTTCCGATTTACACAACTAATAAAAATAATTCTTTATCGGGTCGTTCAACGTTCAACAAGATCATTTTCTAAAGTACTAATAAACATGGGTAATGTTATAGGCGCACTCTTTTCGGGAATGATCGATTTTACGAATTTTGCCGATGTTGTGTTTTGCGCCGAAAGTTTTAAGCTTCGGTGTATAATTTAACTTAGTAAGTACAACTATTTTTATAAAATATACCAATTCGAATACAGACCGCATGGACATTACATTTGAAAGTAGCATCACAGTATATTATCTTATAAAAATGGGGAAAAAGTATGACTTCAAGGTTGGCATCATAGTATTGATGATGATTAAGAATCAGTTTAACTGTAAAAAAAAAAACATTTAGGGTCGGTTGCACCAACATCATATAACACTGACCCACATCATAAATATGGCTATGTGACACAATTCGTATCGAGAATCTGTCAAATTAATTTTCTAATTTACCCCCCAAAAGCAACACAACATATCTTTCTATACAATGATAATACTGAGTAAAACGAAATTAAAATTAAAATCTGTCAAATTTAAACATACAACTGGGGCTTAATCTCTAAGTACTCACCAGGAAAAATCATTTGTCCAATCTCCAGAAGACCAGTTGCTAGAATCCAATATTCATTCTCCAAGATCACTGATCTCATCCAAAAATAATTCGAACCACTTTCCTTTATGCCATAACATTTCTCGGTCACGTATTAACCAATTACCTACTGTAGTAAAAGTACTTTTTTTATTATTCTCCAGATTATTATAACGTCTCTATTACTCTCGGTATGATTTCTGTCTAACCTCTGCAAAGGTTGCGTTGTCGTTCTACAAATTTACATTTCCTTTTGCTTCTGGAGCAAATTCAGCTTAGTTTCCATTCGAATCTTCACTTTGACTCTGCGTTTTTGCTTCACCAACAGCAATTTTAACTTTGCTTTCATGTAATACTATTACAGTCCATTCTTTATCGCCTATTAATGTCACTTTTTCTTTCTTTCAAGATTCCTTTACAATTTTTTATTACTTACAATGCAACTAATGACATATGATTACTTCATTTGTAAACTACAAACGATTGCTCCGGTAATAAAATTACTCTTGTTGATTATTTTAGTATTATCTTCATTAATTTTCTTTTCATCAAAAGCCCAGTTGACTTCAATTTTAATCACAGCTTAAATTTAAATCTCTGTTACTTTAATGTCTCTTGTCTCATCAAGTTTTTTAGCTATTATAATCGACAATAAAATAATTTCATAATAAATTAATCTTTTTCTTTTTTCTCTTCCTAACGACGACGGTCGGTGATGTATGGAGCTGTAACGAGAAGAGTGTGATTAAGTATTACTTTCTACTATGTATCATGTGTGTGAATTATTTTTTTGGTCTAATTATTTGTTAATAGCCCCTTGATGACCCCAGCTTTGTAATGAATAAAGAGTTTTTTATTTTTAGGTATTAAAGGCTGGCTCTGCAAAGGTTGGTGAAAATTGTGATATTTCTAAATAATATAATATATAGATTATAGATGCATACATGAGCGTACCAAGGAATGGGGGGGCAGCTACCCACTACATGCATCTAATATTTCGTGAAAATGTTGTGTAGAGCAGGTCAAAAGGGCGGGGTTGGTCCCCCGCCCTTTTTAAGTAGAGTTTCTTGCCGGAGTTTTCTCAGTAATAATTGTATCTATCGATATTCATAAGTGCTGTATCAGGGCCTAAAATGAATTTTAAGTTTGTCCCCTCTTGAGCCAAAAGCAGAGTACGCCCTTGGATTCACGTATAAATAAAGACTGTACGGTAAAATAATGTTCACTAAGTAAGATTCCTTGTTAAGGTGTTCTCAGAAATCATGTTTAAGATTGAACAAAATCATGATAGAGTACTAAAATAAACGATTCGCACTTTCTGCAATTCCATTCTAAACGTGGGAAAACTAAATTTGTTGTAAAAGCGTTTAAGATGTCTATAATAATGTCAGCATGTGTGTTTTACATGAAACAATACCTTATTTACTTGTTAATATGATTCACTGTCACATGATTGTGGGAGAGTAAATAATTGTTGTAAGCACTCTTATCTTCCATTTTGTTTCCAATGACATTAAAGTTAATGAAAGTTTCAAATGTGAATTAGAGCACGTAAGTAAAAACACGAGGTTTTTGGGATTAAACTTCTAGTGTAGAGTTTTCAATGGCTAAATAAAACCTATAACTCTGAACTGAAAACTGTCCTAATTTTAAAATACAGCCAGATAGAGATGGCCAGATATAGATTGTAATAAACGTACCTACCTTTTTTTTTTTTTTTTAAAGGACTAAAGTTAGTTAGCTGCTCCAACCTTACCGGACAATCGGCGAGCGCAGAGCTCTCAGCCGGGTAACCACGCCTGAGGGCACCCCCGAGTGGGGTACGAACCTCAGCTCAGGGCGTTACCGGGGGAAGGGGAGGACTTTGTACGAGTTACGACTAATTGGGGGCGGTCGGATTACTAATGGCAGCTCGGGCCGCTTGAACGGGACGAGACTGAGACGAGACGTCGCGGCGGTCCTCGCCGTCGAGGACGGTAGCGTAATCGGTTTTGTGTAGTGTGTTGTGTACTTTTAATGTACCTACCTAATTAGAAAATCATCCTTATTAATATAATATCCACAAAAACAATGACTATGACATTTAAAAAAAACTTGTATCCATCAGAATAAGAAATTATGTCTTAAACATACAAACATTAGATAGAGAGACATAATATATTGAAAAAAAAAGAAAAAATATTAAATTAAATCTCGCAAGATGAATAAAATTAGTGGGTCAAATAAATATTAACTTTATATCCTAGTCTGGTCACAGTGATACATGTTCTGGAAAGGTTAACCCAAATAATAGGTAATTTATAATCAATTGGTTCCTAAGACTGATAAACATCGGTATACTTAATAAAATCTAATGATTACATTGCTGATAAAAAACAAGACTAGAATAATTAAATATTCGTTGGACAAATCATTCCAATAAAACGACACATGTCTAAAGTAACTAAACCAGAAAATGAGACCAAATCTAAGCTTAAGACAACGAGAATCTTGTTAAGTCATTAACTATAAACAGATATAATCACTACAGTGTTCAACGATGTAATTGCACGGATCATGTCGCATATAGCGTAAAATATTGTTTATATTTGGGACAATGCACGCACGACTTGCGAAAATCGTGCGAGAAAATAATCGCAACAAAAATCGAAATAAGAGACAGTCACGATGTTTAGAGTAAATACTGCTTCAATATAAACAAGTCTTTTGTTTGAAGGATTTGAAGATTGATACAGTTGTTCTGGATGTTCAATTCTTTTTTAATCGTGTCGTCGGTAACCTAAACTCGTCAATAAGTTTATTGAATGTATAGTAGATACTTTTTAAAAGTGCTATTATAATTAAATAATATACTGTGACGGTCAGTTGACGTGGTTATTTATTGAAATAAATAAATATTCTGGGACATTCTTCACACACGGTTAACTGATCCCAAACTAAGCAGAGCTTGTACTATGGAAACCAGATAACTGATATACTACTTACTTTTTTTGTAAATACATACTTATATAGATAATTACACCCAGACTCAGGACAAACCGACATGTTCATGCACACAAATATTTGTCCTGGATGGGAATCTAACCCACGCTGGCTTATAAATACAGCGAATATTCTGATATTTATCCTTCACTTTAGAATTTTTGCATTAAAAACTCTGTCGCGATCTTTTATAAAATCTTTGTTCATCGATAGGTACCTACATAATTGAAGCCATGGATTTATGCATCGTACATCTCTACAGCGACCCCGTCATGGGCCACTTTCTCATGGGAACAATGGGTCATAATGGGGACTATGTTATTAGGTTTCAGAATATTGCATGGTTTCTTGTTAGGCGCTATTTCACGGCTAAAGTTTACTGTCATGGTTAAAAGTATGGTGGGGACCCTAGGTTGGTAGAAATAAAGGCATTTAGAGAAGAGAAATATTGTCAATTTATGATAAAGTAGGAACAGATAGAAGCAGAAGAAATCAAATGATAAATAGTTTGTATATTTTGTATATTTGTTGTAAATAATTGTAAATATTGTATATTTATAGAATAATGATAAAAGCATAGTAGACAAGCCAGTTGGCGCAGTTGGTTAAGCCTATGCCTATCACCTATCACGCCGCTGATCATGGGTTCGATTCCTATCCAGGAAACATTTGGTGCATTAACATGTCTGTTTGTCCTGTGTCTGGGTGTAATTATCTATATAAGTATGTATTTACAAAAAAAAATAAGTTTATGTAGTATATCAGTTATCTGGTTTCTATAGTACAAGCTCTGCTTAGTTTGGGATCAGTTAGTAGTTATTAACTTATTAAGAAGATTATGGATTTTCAGCTAAATTTCATTGCTGTCGGTCCAGAGAATTCTTTCTATAATATTTTTAACCCCCAACGAAAAAGAGGGGTGTCATAAGTTTGGAGTATGTACCTGTGTATGTCTACGGCATCATAACTCTTAGATGAACCGATATTAATTAAGGCGATGATAGCTCAGTGGTAGTGACG
Organism: Tethea ocularis; assembly: GCA_963555595.1. Taxonomy (NCBI): domain Eukaryota; kingdom Metazoa; phylum Arthropoda; class Insecta; order Lepidoptera; family Drepanidae; genus Tethea; species Tethea ocularis. Next base: position 1,405,342 of record OY741972.1, on the reverse strand, counting down.
TCGGATGCCGAGACGAAGGTCCCGGGTTCGAGTCCTACAATGAGCTTGAGCTTTCGGTGAAGGAAAACATCGTGAGGAAACCATAGCACGGTGGTAGGGTACTTTGTAGTACCCGCCTGGCTGGCTACCACCCTCAAGTTGAAAATCTGTCGCCAAGCACCTTTCGGTGTGTTCCGACAGCAGCACTTGAGAGCCAGTTCCTTTCTAGGCTTTGTGTGCTTACCATCATCGGCCACATCATCACTGATCACGGTGAGATTGTGGTCAAACACAGGCCTATACACAGTAAAAAAAAAAAAAAGTTTCTTTCGTTTGAAAGGTGTCATAATCGAAAGCGTAACTATGTTTCAAGAAAATCCGCTCAATTTGAAAATCATCACCTACTTTCTATTTGTTGAAGAGATTAAACAGCTTTTCCGTTTTAAAGGGTTTTTCTTTAAATATTTAATTTATGTTATGTCATAGTACTTAGACATTATTTATTAATCAATTATTTCTAATATGCTTGAAAGTTATAATAAACTTGTATAATATAATGAAGTATAACCCTTTATACTAACTTTGAGAAATTTTCAACGATCAACAAGGCATTTATTTATCTTTAATCGTTCAACATTATTCTCAATTAAAATTCCCCTTTGAATGAACTATAATCCTGATTTTTAATAAAGATATCAATAGAAAATTAATAGAATTTCATATGATTATCAGATTCACCGAAGCGTAAATAGATGGTAGGTATACAAATTACATGTATGTGAACACAAAAATTGATTAATGATATGAAAAAAGTGAGATTTTATTTAAAGCAAGTCATCAATTATGTAAATTACTCTTATTAGAGTATAATCGAAGTACTCCAAAGCTTTAAAACATTGCATTTAATTCATTAGAGTTCCGTACCTAAAAGGTAAAACGGGGCCCTTGGTTGTTAGTATATTTTTTTTTTTTTTTTTTTTACTACCTATAGGCCTGTGTTTGACCACAATCTCACCATGGTCAGTGATGATGTGGCCGATGATGGTAAGCACACAAAGCCTAGAAAGGAACTGGCTCTCAAGTGCAGCTATCGGAACACACTGAAAGGTACTTGGCGATAGATTTTCAACTTGAGGGTGGTAGCCAGCCAGGCGGGTACTACAAAGTACCCTACCACCGTGCTATGGTTTCCTCACGATGTTTTCCTTCACCGAAAGCTCAAGCTCATTGTAGGATTCGATCCCGGGACCTTCGTCTCGGCATCCAACGTCACTACCACTGAGCTATCATCGCCTTAGATCGTCGTCTGGTTTCCATTAAAAGCTCTGCTTAATTTGGGATCCAGATCATCCAGATAACCGTGTGTTAAGAATGTCCCAGGATATTTATTATAATTAACAAAAAAAAATGCAGTGTAATAGGTAAAAGTTAATGTACTGAGTACACTTAACCCTATTAAAACTAGCCGTGTAAAGTTTTCTCATAGACCTCTGAATCAATTGTGGTTGAAAATAAAATCAAAACCGCAGTAATTATTGTAATATTGCTAGTCGCAAGCGCATCTGTTGTCGCCAACGACCGCGACCCGATCGCAATCTTGTAATGACTGCAATTGAGCTAGGCGTAGTAATTGTTCTGCCATACTTTACAGTCATGGTTTACATCGTGCTGTTAGCTTTAGTTTTAGGAATCTAGGGTCGAATTGCAATAATACGATGGGTTTATGTAGATTTTTTCACGAATCTTTACGTCTAATTGCGCTACAAAAAATATTATGTTATAGTTTCGTTCATCAAGTTTTAATTGTATAGATCAAAATTGAAATAAACATCTCCGAATTTTGCATAAAAATAATAACTTTTCATATGAATTTTTGAATCCCAAAAACAAGAAAATATTTTTTTTTTTATTAGGTACCTAGTTAAATATATGATTTTAATAATAATTTAGAGAGAGAGAAAATACATTCAGGCTAGCTAATGTTCCAAAGAGTAGGTAAGTTTTTATATATCAAGAACAGAGACCGGAGAACGAAGACCTAATATAAAGTGGTTAATCACGTGGAAGACAAAAATACATGGTTGTAGTAGCTTCTCTCTGCACCTGACCAACTGACAAATGAATAAATTTACATATATTGGAAACAAAAAAAACAGAAATACAATAGAAAGATCCACACAAGAAAGAATCCTAGCTGCGTTTTTTGCTGGGCTTCTCAGTTCCAAATCGGTGGTAGACACAACTGTAACTTCTGATGACATAAGAGCGTATTTTGATAAATGCGTTTTGAGTGTAAACTAAGTTAGAAATGTTGAGATTACAGATCGTTGTTTTTCTTGGGCTTCTGTCCCACCATGGTGATGATGTTGTCGAAGATGACAAGCACAGAAACCCTAGAAGAGAACTGGCTAATTGCAGCTGCTGATGTACTAGAGATGTGCCGAGTCAGACTGACTCGAGTACTGACTCGAATACCTAGCAGGTACTCACGTACTCGAGTGTATAAAATACTGTATTCGGATCCACAATATACATAATTATAAAGTTAAAAATTTCAATTGATAATTGTGATAGTTGATAGTTGTTAGCTTTAATATGCCATGCCATACATAATTACCAAAGGATGATTATATTATGATTAAATTACTGATTATACAATAATCTGCTGTGATTATTTACATTGTACAAGCGTTCATACACGATTTGTGATGAAATATTAGAATTTGTCGTCAAAAGCAAACTACAAAGTTCGATTCAAAAAGTACTCGAGTCCACTGAAGTATTCGAATACCCGTGCCAGTACTCGAATACCTGTCCGAGTCATCAGACACGAATCCTTTTTTTAACGAATACCAAAATATTCGAATACCAAAAATAGCCGACTCGGCACATCACTATGATGTACCAGTAGCTGCTTGATAAGCCCGACATCGACGGCCGTTTGACATGATCCACGACTCTCTTTGTCTCGACTTTTTAGCTCACATATAAATATGGGCTGTCAAAACGGCCATCGAAGCGTGTTAAACGACGTTCAAATGCTACTATGAGCTTCAGCTTTCCGATTACTGCACTTGAGAGCTTTTCACCATCGGCACATAGGTAGCAAAAAGAAATGAAACGGCACCCCAGGGATTTTGCTTGTTTTAAAACATCTGACGTCATAAGGCAGGAATTATTTATGTTAATAATTTGATCAGTGCAAATGGGCGTAAGTCTTGAACTCTTATTTTGTTTCGAATCGTAACGACCTGCGCCGACGTTATGCGTTGTACACACGGCCACAGATCAAGCTACACACTGCGGCACCTTATGCGGTTGTAATAAGAGCTATTTTGCAACATAAATGTGTAGCTTGATCTTTGGCCGTGTATACATAATGAATATTTTATTAGAAGCAGTAGGTATGTGAACTGAATAAGGACACTTACAGATTTTCTAGACCAGTTTCTTATCCGCAGAGGAAAATGATATCCGTCTTGGTAAAAAAAAAGAGATTTAATTATGTTGCTTAAGATGCAGCCGAATGTTGCATGAGAAAACGTAAGTAAGAAATGACATGTATGAAACTTGGATCTGGCTTTTCCTTTGCGAGCGTTTGTTTTTTTGGTAATGTTGAATTAAAGACATGATTTCCAAGTGAAATGAGGATTTAGCTTATAGTTAATAATAAAAGTGTCAAAAGCTTAGATACTTAATTTAATTAAACCCTCGAGGATTTTTTTTATTTGTAGTTTGTATATTTTGTTGTAAATAATTGTAAATATTGTTAAAAATAAAGTATGCATTACAAGAGAAAATAAAAGTTCGAAATTTAAGTTTTATTTTTATTGTCATAAATCTATATAGGTAGGTACTTAAAATTATACCAACTATAACAATATAACATTAATAATAATAACAAACCAATTTACTCACATATTCCAGTGACACCAAAATACACTCACTGCCAAAAATAATGGGATACAATTTTATTAAACTCCTTTCTTCATGAACTTCCCAATATTCACTTCACAAACACATTTGCTTTTATATAATTTGCTCTTTTTATAAAAACAGTATTAAAACCCACACCATTTTAAACGAGTGCACGACTCCATAGGTACTGGCGTAATGATTGTACCACCAGTTAAGAACCCTGTCTTGAAGTGAGTGACAGTTTAAAAACGACCTTATGCCTTCACCAGTGAGTAAGTTTTGCTAGTATATGTGTTAGAAACAGTTCAGTGCAGTAAAAGTGAATTCAACTAAGTACATGCTGTTTGTTTTGTTTTTGAACCTTATGATAAGAAGAAAAGTGAGAATAAAACATAATTTAAGTTTGTTTGTTTTTCAACTATAGCTTGTATTTTTTTTTATTTTAAATGGCCATGTCCGAATCGGACTCTCACTCGATGGGTTCCGTACCATCGTAATTGTTTTATTTTCATTATTTTTTCTCATATGCCTAAAGCGGCGATTAGAAAACGATTTTGTATCGGAACCATTTACCATAGACTATTTACGTGCTAATCATCAACAAACAGCGTTACTGTAGTATTTTATATTAGTGAGATACTAATAAAAAGCAATAAAAAATAATCTTTGATGATATCCGTCTGACACTAATGTATGTATAACATGTTGTGGGAATCCAAAGCTATTGTTTATAGTAATTTGTAATAGATCATGAGAAAGTAAACACCTATATTCGAATTTAGCATTGTCTTGCAAAAACACCGTATCACGAATGTGTTTTGAAGAAAGTGTACCTATGTGGTTTGTGAATAATAATAAGAAAGGATGATTTCATAATCATGATTGGCCGAAAGTGTACTATAAAATATAGTAAGTATAAAAATAAGTATAATATTAGGTGGGTAGTGTAAGTAAATATACCATATTGATAGATACCATTTTTTTTGTTTTAATTTTAAATCAAACGAATAAAAAAACCTGTAGCAATAAATTAATTTTCTTTTTTCTTTCTTTTCTTTCGAATGCGAAAGTTTGTGAGTATGAATGTACCGATGAATGTTTGTTACTCTTTCACGTAAAAACTACTGAACGGATTTGGATGAAACTTAGCACGTAAATAGATCATACCCTGGAATAACATATAGGCTACTTTTTTATCGGGAAAATATAAGATACGCGGAACGCGGGTGAAACCGCGGGGCGGAAGCTATTAATTTATATTTGGTAAATTTTTTTTTTTTTGGTATAATTTGATAGAGTGACAGTGATTGAGAGCACACAGAAACACAATAAGAGAAAATAATGGAAAAAGATAAATCTGGAATACTGAATGAATATTCCGCAAAATAACCACGATTGGCATCCAATGTCGATCAAGTTAAAGTTCGTTTCCAATTCAATTCTAATTTAACTAAAAATCTATTCTATTCCACTATTTGCGTCAAGCAATTCACAATCTAGATATAAAGAGGTAATTTTGAATAATAGTGTGTTCGTTACTCCAATTCTGTAAATTATTTCAATAATAGTAATAAATAAATAAAATATAAATAAATATCTCGGGACATTCTTCACACACGGTTATCTGATCCCAAACTAAGCAGAGCTTGTACTATGGAAACCAGATAACTGATATACTACATACACTACATTTTTTTTTAGTTACCCAGACTCAGAACAAACAGACATGTTCATGCACACAAAATGTTTGTCCTGGATGGGAATCGAACCCACGACCAGCGGCGCGATAGGTGGTGTCTTAACCAACTGCGCCAACTTTACTTACTTACCCGAGTACTTATAGGCTAGCTTTGCTAGGAAAACTCATGGACAGACGGACTTCGAACCTTGAACGACGCTACCCAATGACACCAGTTTTACTTGTATATATAAGCCTCACGGACACATACACACCAAAATGGTGTAGACTTTTGACATTCGCGTAATATTTTGTTTGATATGGTCGCACTCAAGTCAAGACACACATACGTACAATATATTGTGCGTTATTTTTGACAAGGGGCGACTCGATTCAGTCTATTCCTAAGTCCATAGCTAGGAACTAGTAGGATGGTTCATCATATGAACAAGAAATTTCTACAATACCCCAATGACACTACTAATCAGTGTCATTGATCATTCAGTATTCAAGTCTGGGCTCTATGGAAGTAGGGCTTGCATTACAATTAGGAACTTTCACGGATTTTACTTTCTTTCTAACAATGCTAAGTCCCCGGACAGTTTGATACGGCCTTTGACCTCTTTTACAATTCTTAACAGTTTTTCCTTATGTATATTATAAAGACAATTTTTCAGTAACAATGTACCTACTAATGAAAATTACCAAAGATTTTTATACGAAAAAACTTTGATGTGTAGTCTAGAAAATAGTTCATAATTTTTTTTCTAGACACTAAAATGTTACGAAAAATAATTAAAAATATTTTTTTTTTTAACTTTTCCTCGGAAGTAAAGTGATTTGATTAAATTCACCCTTGATACAAAATTAATGTGAAAGCGCCATCTATTACTACCTTACGGAATTAAATACGGTTCACTGGAGTAAAATGTTAACGAGACTTTCACCTTAGTATTTAGTTTTTACAAAATGCTGCTAGATGACAGTAAAACTAATTTTCTTAACCAGTTACGTACGGATAGGTATTTTAAAGATTTTAAAATAATGCTTGTGTCTGTTTTAAACACATAGTGATAGACAGGTCGAGGCGAGCAAGATTGTACTCCGCAACTTATTGATTATTGGTAAAAATGCCCTGTGCACTATGCACGAGATGAATACCTACTTAGACGATGAAGCAGTGGCGTAGCGTGGCCCTGCGGGGCCCCGTATAAAAAATGTTTGAGGGCCCTTATGAATGGTAAAGATTATTAAGAAAAAAAAATGTTTGCATAAAATTAAAGTTTTTTTTTTTTACAAACAATTCAAATTAAATATACACTCTCCTTGCCTTTTTTTCGGCAAACTGATTTATTAAATCATTTATAGCTGATGATGACTTTAGTTTTTCTAATGCTTTTGCCTCTATGACGCACGTCGGGGCCCTCTGTGACCCGGGGCCCCGTATAATTGATACGGCAGATACGGCGGTAGCTACGCCCCTGCAATGAAGATGAATAATACATCTCCAATGCCTGCTCAGATCATACACCATGATCCCATGTCTTCCCGGGATAAAAAGGAACCTATACCTACATGATTTTGAAATGGTATTGAGCTCTGTGTCTGATGAGCACTAGGTACCGTTACCAAGTTACGACACTAGGTATGGAATTTTCCGCTAGCTAGTCAACGGTCGGTTTTGAACTGGTCAAATACGCAATATCTTGTTGTATAATTATTATAATACTATTTATCAATATAATTAGTGTGTGTTGACTTTGAATCACCTCGTCTGCCGTACCCCAAAATAGTAGGTACCTACTACTCACTCAAACGTCAAATTAATATAAAATTATGCGTTCGGTTAAAGGTGGAGGCGCCGTTTGGAGCGCGAAATTCAAATTTTATCACGTTTTCTGCAAAAATTAATAACAAAAGAAATCATCAACATATTCCTCCAAGGTATATTAGTAACATTTTCATGAAATAGTCGTATATGTCAGTAATATACCTTGTAGGAATATGTTGATGATTTCTTTTGTTATTAATTTTTGCAGAAAACGTGATAAAATTTGAATTTCGCGCTCCAAACGGCGCCTCCACCTTTAACCGAACGCATAATTTTATATTAATTTGACGTTTGAGTGAGTAGTAGGTACCTACTATTTTGGGGTACGGCAGACGAGGTGATTCAAAGTCAACACACACTAATTATATTGATAAATAGTATTATAATAATTATACAACAAGATATTGCGTATTTGACCAGTTCAAAACCGACCGTTGACTAGCTAGCGGAAAATTCCATACCTAGTGTCGTAACTTGGTAACGGTACCTAGTGCTCATCAGACACAGAGCTCAATACCATTTCAAAATCATGTAGGTATAGGTTCCTTTTTATCCCGGGAAGACATGGGATCATGGTGTATGATCTGAGCAGGCATTGGAGATGTATTATTCATCTTCATTGCAGGGGCGTAGCTACCGCCGTATCTGCCGTATCAATTATACGGGGCCCCGGGTCACAGAGGGCCCCGACGTGCGTCATAGAGGCAAAAGCATTAGAAAAACTAAAGTCATCATCAGCTATAAATGATTTAATAAATCAGTTTGCCGAAAAAAAGGCAAGGAGAGTGTATATTTAATTTGAATTGTTTGTAAAAAAAAAAAACTTTAATTTTATGCAAACATTTTTTTTTCTTAATAATCTTTACCATTCATAAGGGCCCTCAAACATTTTTTATACGGGGCCCCGCAGGGCCACGCTACGCCACTGCTTCATCGTCTAAGTAGGTATTCATCTCGTGCATAGTGCACAGGGCATTTTTACCAATAATCAATAAGTTGCGGAGTACAATCTTGCTCGCCTCGACCTGTCTATCACTATGTGTTTAAAACAGACACAAGCATTATTTTAAAATCTTTAAAATACCTATCCGTACGTAACTGGTTAAGAAAATTAGTTTTACTGTCATCTAGCAGCATTTTGTAAAAACTAAATACTAAGGTGAAAGTCTCGTTAACATTTTACTCCAGTGAACCGTATTTAATTCCGTAAGGTAGTAATAGATGGCGCTTTCACATTAATTTTGTATCAAGGGTGAATTTAATCAAATCACTTTACTTCCGAGGAAAAGTTAAAAAAAAAAATATTTTTAATTATTTTTCGTAACATTTTAGTGTCTAGAAAAAAAATTATGAACTATTTTCTAGACTACACATCAAAGTTTTTTCGTATAAAAATCTTTGGTAATTTTCATTAGTAGGTACATTGTTACTGAAAAATTGTCTTTATAATATACATAAGGAAAAACTGTTAAGAATTGTAAAAGAGGTCAAAGGCCGTATCAAACTGTCCGGGGACTTAGCATTGTTAGAAAGAAAGTAAAATCCGTGAAAGTTCCTAATTGTAATGCAAGCCCTACTTCCATAGAGCCCAGACTTGAATACTGAATGATCAATGACACTGATTAGTAGTGTCATTGGGGTATTGTAGAAATTTCTTGTTCATATGATGAACCATCCTACTAGTTCCTAGCTATGGACTTAGGAATAGACTGAATCGAGTCGCCCCTTGTCAAAAATAACGCACAATATATTGTACGTATGTGTGTCTTGACTTGAGTGCGACCATATCAAACAAAATATTATGATTTATTTTGTTATTAATCAGTAAATATAATACCATTCTTGTCGCAAATAACATGTTGATAACTTACGACCTATAACTGAGCTGCAATTTGCAAAAAACGTGATACTGTTACTAATATACCTTGGAGGAATATGTTGATGATTTCTTTTGTTATTAATTTTTGCAGAAAACGAGATAAAATTTGAATTTCGATCTCCAACCGAAGGTTTACTCTTAATACGCATCCAGCAAGTAGATGGGTACTCTAGGGTATTTTTTTCTCCTCCAAAACACGTTATTATACACAAAACATTGCTAATGCCTCCCATAAACCTGCAAACTTCATCGCCAAAGGGAAAACATGCCTAATTTCCTCCGTTCCAAATGTTTCCAGCCCATTAGGTGAAGAAATAATTTTACATTAACTTAATTAATATTCCCCTTTATGAAAAAGGGCGCAGTTTATATTTTTTAGGAAGATACAATTTTTATGTGGAGGTCGGCAGATCGACGTTACCTTATGTCGAATCTGTTTCACCCACGATCCCCTATTTTACCATCTCAGGGCAGGGCCGGACCGTGAGTTTAGGGGGCCCTGGTCTAGTACCAACTCAGTTCGAAGTACCATCACCTGAACGTAGACTTGAATTGAATGAATTGAATGGGTTTGATTAATCATAGGATTTGCAGGGCTGCAAGCCATACCATCTGTCTAGGGGTCCCTTGAATCCACGGGGTTCTGGGCTGAAGCCCAAAAAGCCATATGGTAGATCCGGCTCTACCTCAGGGGTTGAATTTTCAAAAATCGGATGCCTACTTAATAATAGCTATCTGTACCTAAGTACCTATGTCAAATTTCAGCCCAATCTGATCAGTGGTTTGAGCTGTGCGTTGATAGATCAGTCAGTTAATCAGTCTCGCTTTCCTGCTATATATTTAGATAGACAGGCCAGTTGGCGCAGTTGCCGCCGATCGTGGGTTCGATTCCGCTCCAGAACAAACATTTGTGTGCATGAATATGTCTGTTTGTCCTGAGTCTGGGTGTAATTATCTATATAAGTATGTATTTACAAAGCAATATATTTATTATATCAGCTATCTGGTTTCCATAGTACAAGCTCTGCTTAGTTTGGGATCAGAACCGTGTGTGAAGAGTGTCCCAGGATATTAAAAAAAAAATATTTAAATTTAAGTACCTACCTACATTGGTATCACACCGACACCACTCCATCAAAATGTATCATTTTCCCCCAATAAAATAGCCAATATTTATGAATAAATTTTGGAGGGTAAAAACCTATCTGTATAGACAATAATTGACTTCTCAATTCCCGACAGATTGATGAGTCGAGAGGCAATTTTATTAATTGAACGCTATCCGCCTGTGAAATCGAAGATAACTACTGATTTTTAACTCGCATTATTTTGTTTTGTAGGGGAAAATTGTAGTGAAATTTTGCCAAATAATAATTATTTTGTACAAACTGTGACGTTAAAACACAGGTAGGTATCTAAGGTAATATATCCTACTAGCTGTCCCCCGCGGTTCCACCCGCGTTTCCAAATAAAAAGTAGCCTATGCAACCTGATCTAGATAAGGCAACATAATAATTGTCCATGGGAAAAACAGTTTTCTCTTAAATATATTCCAACATGCTTAAAAGTTTTTCCTTGTGCTTTATTTATATTGACTTCAGACGATAGGTAGGTAATTTCACAGGAAATTGTACCTATTCGTTTAAATCTATATGGTAAATCTGTGGGTATCATCGGAATGCGAGGTATCAGTACTGTTTGCCCAACTGCTGGCTCAGTCAAAACCAATCGCTACTATGACAGAAATCTAGAAATTTTACTTGAAGTCTGGTACCATTACATACATTTGGTGGTCTAATATCTATTTAACATGCATTGTCCTGAATGACTGTCTGACGGATCAACGCATAGCCTAAACCGCTGATCGTAGAGACCTGAAATTTAGAGGGTGTGTTCTTCGTATGAAGTAGGCATCCTATAAGAAAGGATCTTCCGAAATCCTTAGGGGTTGAAAAACTGAGACAAAGTTTGTATGGAACAACGTGATTTCTTGGTCCAATCTACTTCAAATTTTGCATAAACATTCTTTAAGATAATTGATGGAAGACGTGTTTTGTATTTTATTGAAACTCATCGCCTATCGGGGTTAAAAAAGGGTAGAAAGTTATTTTGGTGGTGATTTGCATCGAAGTTGATATCAATACTGCTTTTGAACTCACATAAAAGCTTGGTGCAATGCAATGCATATGACGAACAATTGGGATGAATTTGCTGTTATGTCTCATAACCGTCTTGGCAACAATCATGGGACAAAAGAAAAGTATAAATTAGATGTTACAACACTCTACATTTCTGCGAGTTAGTTGCAGCCGGTCAAATATACCCATTTGTATTTGAAGTATGTCGAAATGGAAACCAGTATGCCAAATTTGGTACAGAAGACCATCAAAAGGTTACGTTTTTCCCAAGATCTTTCTTATGGTCACTTTGATGCCTACGCTGATACCGATGGTGATAATAACACTGATCAGCGTCCAATAGCCAATCTAAATATATAAAACTTTTAACAAAAATTAGAACCGATATCATGGTACCGCAGATTTATTTCGCTTACTTCAAAACTATCATATTAGAGTTCCTAAATAGTTATTTTCTGCTTTTTAGTGCCTTTGAAGGCGGTTCTATTTTTTGTTAAAAGTTTTTTATTTTTCAATTTTGAATTTATTATGTGTAATCAATGACTCTCAAGGTCACTGACCTAGGATAAGCATATTAGCGTTGTAGTTTCCATCATCGTTCCTATAACATTTAAAGAATTATCTCCTAACTCCTAACCATTAAGGAGTTATACCGTCCATCATCAGCTCAGCAACATAAGATGATGACTACCAGACGAAAATATCTGAATAGCTTTAGAAAGTATGATGAAAAACATTGTAAGTGCCTATAAAATTTAAAGAGTTCCCTCGATTTGTCCAGGATCCTATCATCAGATCCTGACTTGGTGACCATGGGACTACTTGTGAAGTATACCCTTTCAAACAAAAAATATTTTTCCAAATCGGTCCAGGCGTTCGAGTATTCGGGGAACATACAAAAAAAAATGATTCCGACGAATTGATAACCTCCGCTTGAAGTTGGTTAATTGACTGACTGACTGACTGACTGATCGCGGGTGATATCGCGTGTGATATCGCGGGTGGAAAGCTATTTAGCATTCTATATTAAAGCTGAAAAGTTTATGAAAAACATTGTAAGTGCCTATAAAATTTGAAGAGTTCCCTCGATTTGTCTAGGATCCTATCATCAGATCCTGACTTGGTGACCATGGGACTACTTGTGAAGTATATCCTTTCAAACAAAAAATAATTTTTCTAATCGGTCCAGGCGTTCGAGTATTCGGGGAACATACAAAAAAAAAGATTTCAACGAATTGATAACCTCCGCTTGAAGTTGGTTAATTGACTGACTGATCGCGGGTGGCATCGCGGGTGGAAAGCTATTTAGCATAAAATAATAAAGCTTAAAAGTTTGTTTGTTTGTTTGAACGCGCGAATCTCCGGAGTTACTGGTCCGATTCGAAAACTACGCTGTCGGCTGGTAGTTTAGCCATTATTTTGTCGTTGATGGCGTCAACGCTTATATTTCTGGCAGCTTATTAAATTAAATTGCCCTCTCACACATCCATTAATGTTTTTTTTTGGTCGATATTGACTATATCCGGATATACTCTACAGATCAGGTCTTCAATGTTGGTCACGATTTTACCAAGGTCTTTGTCAATAGCTATTTTTTTATCTGATTCAGGTACTTTCCCATCCCTGATTAAATAGAGCTTTATTGGGAAATCTGTGCTTCCTCTACCCAAGTGACTCCTCATTTTGGTATACAGTTTCAATAATTCAACAGACTTTCATAATGAGGAAGATTTAAAGCAAGATTTAATAATATCTGCTCTAGTTTCCCTAACAGGCAACGTTTATCTGATATCACCAGAAAACATCAAAGTTATTCCACCCATGGCTATTTGTGCATTTTATAATTCTGAGAGTTCTATCTAAAGCCTCTAGATGAGCTCTATGAGTCATGTGCACTCATCCCATATTATTAGGTTTGCATCTTGTAAAACCTTGCCCAATGGTCAATTTTTACGTATAGAGCGTACGCTGTCTTTTTCAAGAAATACCGTAAGGGTCTGTTAGAAGTGAAATGAGCCGTCCTACTACCTGTCAATAGTGTAGCAGCAATAAATATCTGATGATGCAACAGCGATGGCTAATTTCGTTGACTTCAAAACTATCAGATTAGAGTTCTTACATAGTTATTTTATACTTATTAGTGCCTTTGTGGTTTTTTTTTGTTAAAAGTATTTTATTTTTCATTTTTTAGTTTCTTATGTGTAATCAATGACTCTCAAGGTCACTGACCTAGGATAAGCATATTAGCGTTGTACTTTCCATCATCGTTCCTATAATATTTAAAGATTTATCCCCTAACTCCTACCCGTTAAGGAGTTGTACCTTCCATCATCAGCTCAGCAACATGTGACGACTACCAGACGCAAATATCTGAATAGTTTTAGAAAATATATGAAAAACATTGTTAGTGCCTATAAAATTTGAAGAGTTCCCTCGATTTCTTCAAGATCCCATCATCAGACCCTGACTTGGTGACCATGTGACCACCTGTATGTATAGTTTCCAAATCGGGTCAGGCATCTTCGAGTAATCGAGGAACATACATAAAAAAAGATTCCGACGAATTGATAACCTCGTCTTGATGACAGTTAAAAATAACAAAAAACTGTTACCTAGGCGACCGCTGTCATCCATTGACAACCGCGTCGCATCGCTCACCCATGCTATACATGCTCCCGCTTAACGTTCTTTTTATCATTGCTCAGCTCCTGAGGGTCGTAGCGTGATGTTTTATAGCCTATAACCTTCCTTAATAAATGGGCTTTCAATTGCAAAAAGGTTTTTCCATATCCCACTGGCAGATCCAGAGATTAGCGCGTTCAAACAAACAAACAAACAAACAAACAAACAAACAAACAAACAAACTCTTCAGCTTTATTATTAGTATATAGATATGTAATACTTGTGGCGCGGGGTGTGGGTCCCCCGCGGCTTTTTATGCGAAATATGAAGTCTACATTTTTTCTATGCTATAAGCTTCACTACATAGTATAAAACAAAGTCGCTTCCCGTCTGTCTGTCCCTATGTATGCTTAGATCTTTAAAACTACGCAATGGATTTTGATGCGTTTTTTTTTTAATAGATAGAGTGATTCAAGAGGAAGGTTTATATGTATAATACATGCATAATATAGTAGAGAAAACCTGTGAAAAGCCGGGCGAAGCCGAGCGGGTCGCTAGTAGATAATAAACCTATCTAGATAGAGATTTCGCGTGTCTGAATGCTAAAAATATTTATATTATTTAGGATTTTTTAATGTATAACATTTGTATACGTAGTACATATTGTAACGTAACGGATTTTAACCCCCCCCCCTTAGTAGTCCGATGCGTTAACCCCCAGCAATAAATGAAACAAAGGTTAATTACTGGCTTAGTTCTTTTACTGATATATATTTTGTAAGGTTATAAAAATGGTAGTAGGATAATATAAAAATGGTAGTAAGCCACAGCTTCTCAGAAGGAGACTAATGTGGGCAACCTGAGATGAATTGCATTACTTATTTTAAATTTTATTTAAATTGAAGGGCGCCAAAAGCAGGAACGGCTGCTTTCCCGTAATTAAAGGTTATATTATTGTAGTAGTTGTAGTCAAAATAAAAAAGAGTGATACGAGCCGATACGGCCCCACCGAACATCAACTCGAGGCAAAACTATGCCCCCACCGAACACCATCTCGAGGCAAAACTATGCCCCCACCGAACACCTACTCGAGGCCAATCTAGGCCCCCACCGAACACAAACTCGAGGCAAAGCTATGCCCCCACCGAACACCATCTCGAGGCTAAAATAGGCCCCCACCGAACAGCATCTCGAGGCTAAAATAAGCCCCCACCGAACAGCATCTCGAGGCTAAAATAAGCCCCCACCGAACAGCAACCCTTGGGCCCCAACCGAACACCTCCTGGAATGGACACCAATATTGTCGACATTAGGGTGGTGTGTCTACAAAGCCAGAGCATACAGAAGGATGGACACTGGTCACAGATGTCAACCATGTGCTCGGTTCTTGGGCATCCTATTCCCAGGGAAAATTAATAACAATAGGGACAGAAATAAATTGAAATACTCTGCCACAACTGAAGGTTGGGCAGAGCAAACCCTACAAAGCATCCACGGTCAGTACAACATAAGTTGTCTGCCATGTGCCTGCCTACTTGTCCGGACCTACTCGGACAAAAGTTAATAAACCCTAACCAACTATAATAATTAAAAAAAACACCATAAATACCTTATGGAGGAAAAGAACCACGCTTAGTATAGGTGGATCATGTCGACTCCGGAGGGAAAGGAGGTTTAAGATGACCCTGGCTGGCCACGCCACGCGGTTATCATCGGCCGCGTCAGCTAAGGCTAATCAGCCGAAATTAAAAAAAGGTTAGGTCATTGACATTCGACCTTTAGATGCGTATACGCCGGGACGCCGGGAGCGAAAAGAAAGAATGTTCCATTGAACTAATGATCTTGACCTAATTACGAAAAGGGTGTACACAACTCGAAGAAGTCCCCTAATCGGTCGAAAAACTCCGAAATACCGGTCAAAAACACTAAGCCAACAAACACTGAACTAATGAAATATGGACGGGAATACGTCAAAAACACACTGAACTCTAATTTGATAAATGAACATGAAATCTAGCACTTTCCAAAACAATAATTATTACCAAATTTAGATAATAAGCGAAGTAAACAATGTAGATTTAATTGGTAATGTGGGAAAAAAAACAAAGCAAATTTAATTAATAAGCTGACAGCCCCATCAGTGTTGCCTCAGTAAGAAAAAAAATGTTGCCACGGGAATAACTTTACTTTGTACCGCAAGCAAATCGATTAATCGATTTGATAAAATTTAAGTATTTATCGAATTACAAATAATGTTTAATTGAGTATTAATAAAGAAATGCTAACAACAATGAAAAATGGATAATTGGCTACAACTCCAACTACTATAAAAAGGTATAGTCAATTAATAAATTCCAAATTAAACTACGTTCAGGAATATGACAACTAATCGACTGAAAAATCGATAAAACGTAATACATGTAATAAATAATTGAAGACCCGATTTTACTACGTGACAATATATTATTTACCTTATGATTTTAGTACGTTGGTTATTTAATCAATGTCAAGTACTTAACACTTTATGGCGGGAACTTGCGAAGTGACGTTATGTTTTCGTTTTACTTTCATTAAATCGTGTATTTTGAGTTTTTTTAATACTAGCTGTTTCCCGCGGCTTCACTCGCGTTCCCGGGATAAAAAGTGGCCTTTGACCTTCGGATGGCACTAAATATTTTATATTAGGATATTTAAAATTTCTAATAATGATGTACTTAGGTATATATTTGAAACTTTATACCTATATTTTTGCATATCGGACGAACATGAAACATTTTTTAATTTGTTGAACTATTTAAAGGAAACATAAAGAATTTCTATGAAAATTACTTTACTCGAACCAACTTCAAAGAAAATTCAAATGTAAAACAACTCGATGTCTTATTGAAATTCTTTCTTAAACGCTATCGAAGATATTGGAAATTTTATGATCTCTTTTGCAAAAGAATTTATATTTGTTATCTTATGAATTTTTGTTAAAGAACAATAAATAATTGCTTTGTGTATTGCAAATAGATCTTGGCGAAGTCTACTACGGGCAGAGAGTTCGTTAGTATGCTTTTTAATTTATGATTTTTATATTAATCTGGTATTGGTGCCGATTCTGTTGTTTACGAACTAAAATAAATTTAATCTCACTATATCTCTTTCTAATAGTAAATATAAGAAAGGGATGCAAGATATTTCAGTCCTGTCAGTTTAATCCGATCAGACATTTCAACGTGAATTTAAGCGCGATCTTTATTGGTCACGAGTTTACGACTATTTACCCGTACATTACGACGGTATGGACTAAACTGATAGCATTAAAAATGTTCTATCTCTTTTCAATAAGGTTAAAATGAATGAGAGGTGACTTGTCTAATATTAGTTAAGTTCGTAAACAACAGAATCGGGTAGTATTATTTTTAATTCACCTGCATTGATGGTGATAAAGTACATGGAAGTACTTATCAAATAAACAATTTTTATTATGGGATGGGACCAAACCTAAAATCTCGAATAAATAAAAAAAAAGCAAAACTGATGATGATTATGAGACAGGATATGAGGAAAAGATGAGTAAATTCAGTCGTCAAAGCATTGTTGTACAATACTTTTCAAAATCCATTCGATATCTCGAAAATTCCGAGATCTCGCCGAGATTGAATTTCTGATCCCTCGAGATCTCGACTTAGCGATCTCGTCTCGAGATTGCATTCCCTAATTGTGATTCTAGTTGTGTAGGTGAACCTGGCGGCTGCCTGCACAAGTAAGAATAATCTAGAAGTTTTGTTTTACCGACACTTGCCGACACTATGCGTCAGACAGTGTCGGTAAAACAATGGGGTAGGCCGGTAGGCACAGATATGATATCTGTGGGGGTAGGTAACACACCGCGCCGCGCCGCTCGCGCCGCTGCGCCGGCGATCGACGCCATGACAGTTAGTCAGTACAGTCAAATCGTCGTGTCAGTCGATTCGCGCTGCAAAATAAAATACCTCTATAACACTCGTATATTGGTCTCGCGCTGTTTAATGTTAATATTGTGTTTATTTATAGTTTAGTTTGTGTTGTGATCTTTCTGTTTGTGAAACATTCCAATTAAACATTATTCTGTGGAACCCAGTGTTGATCCTTAATGGAGTAAATTTATGGTAAGTAAACCTCCATACCATACCTACCATAAAACCATAGAGAACTCTAAAATAAGAGTGAGTACCCCATGAAAAGAATAATTTTATCGCAATCGTTCTACGCGAATGAACATAACCTTTTTTTTTGGCGCGCAAAGTGACAGACTTACATCCATTTCAAGTTTATGACGTTATCTACTTCCTGGCCATTGTTTCTGCCCCAGACAAGAAAAAAGGGTTTAAGGTGGAGGCGTCGGTTGGAGCACGAAATTCAAATTTTATCACGTTTTTTGCAAATTGCAGCTCAGTTATAGGTCGTAAGTCATCAACATCTTATTTGCGAGAAGAATGGTAGTATATTTACTGATTAATAACAAAAGAAATCATCAACGTAATCTTCCAAGGTATATTAGTAACATTTTCATGTTTCATGTAATCAGTAAATATACTACCTGTCCAGCAGTGGACTGCAGTAGCCTGAATTGATTGATTGATAGGTAAGTATTTATGCAATAAAATGTTTAACTCCACTTTGACATTTATTAACAAATAGCTGATTTGATATGGTCAGGACACTAACTGAACACTACCATAAAGGAAGGATTGGATTTCTACTAATATAATTTCAGTTTTTTCAAAATCCTGACATTTGACGCTTTCACAAATTATATTAAGCATTGATTTAAAGCGAAGAACAAACTTGAAACTTGGTTATTGGAACAAGCAACAACGTATTGAGTTGACTTAATTTGTAATTTACAAAAACAGTTTTTAAGTTAGGTATAGGTATAACACCGTTATTTACTACCGAGTTACACATGGGAATTAGTGATAACAAATTACTTTCAACTTTATGTGGCAAACCAACCTTTTGTACCAACATGTACCTACTTGAAGGAGCACGGTTTTTAAATGTAAAACGTTGTGATTATATTATTTCTTTGATTAAAACTTCACTTTGATTGGTCGTGGAGCTCCATCTTTCTTTTTTTCTTGGTCTGAGATCAAAACTATGGTGAAACACAGCTTTAATACATATTAGGGCCTAAAAGAAAAAAGGTATCCAGTAAAAAGCTGGACATAGACTGATGTCTCTCTATTGTATTTGTAATTAACTGCCTTCCTTTCCAAAAACGTTTAAGCGGAACCCCCTTTGTTTGCTTATTTATACACTTCAAAGACTTACAATTAAGTGTATAAATGGTATAATTTTAGTCTTGTACCGTTTCATTTTGATATAATGATTGATTAAAATGTTTTAAACTCAAAGGTTGCTCATCTTTACATAGTATAAAATGAAGTCGCTTACGCTATATTCGCTTAGATCTACTACGGATTTTAATGCAGTTTTCAGCATAGATAGAGTGATTCAAGAAGACGCTTCTATTGGCCCAAATTACTTATTTTTGCCTTTTGCGGTCGAGACCATGGGTCCTTGGGGGTCCGAGGCTCGCCGATTTTCTCGAACATTATCTTCAAAATTAATTGAGGTCACAGGGGACCGGCGGGCGGGGAGCTTTTTCCGCCAACGCGTTATCTTGGCCATACAAAGAGGGAACGCTGCCAGCCTTCTGGGAACCTTGCCGTTGATTGGCAGCAGCGGCCGCCTCGAGGATTTTTTTTATATATAGTTTGTATATTTCTTGTAAATAATTGTAAATATTGTTAATTGATATGAATACAAGAAGGTTTATATGTATAATACATACCAGTGGCGAGGGTAAGCCGTTCAAAAAGCACCGATAATTTTATACTTCATTACAGTGTATTTTTACATAAAAGTGGCTTTAAAGTGATAAATCTGTGGGACTGGAATTTTTAAAAGGTAAGCCGATGAGAATCGGCTTGTAGGGACCCTTCGCCACTGATACATACTTACATATTATAGTAAAAGCCGTGCCCCGGCTTCGCACTGTGTGGGACCGCTTGGTCGCCATGTTTTATTCGCGCTGCATGATTTTCTCCGACATCTTCAACATCATCGTCGTATTTCACCCAATTTATATTTCTCATGAATCACTCCATCCGACGCAGTGGGCGGGGGGACTAGATGGATGCTGCTTCTTACTAGCTACCTCGGCAGACGTTGTCCTGCCGTTAGAAACTGGGACCTACCCCTATCCCATTTACTTACCCATTTGATTACCAGAGTTTTTTTTTATAAAAACTTGTTTTTTTTAATATAATCTAGCTTTCCGCCCTTCGATCCCTACGATCCCCTATTTTACTCTCCTAGGTGTTGAATTTTCAAAAATCCTTTCTTATATGCCTACGTAATAAAAGCTATCTGTATGCTAAATTTCAGCCCGATCCGTCCGGTAGTCAATCTTTCCTTATATATATTTAGTCTAAAAATTGTAACTGTTGACATTCATAAGTGCCTTATTAGGGCCTAAACTGAATAAATGAGTTTTTGATTTTGATTTTGGAGAAATAGAACAAATATAAAATGTTAAAATAACCCTCAAAAGCGCATCAGTGGTAAAATAATGAGGAATATTCAACATTACAATATTCCAAACGTGACGACATCCCGATCCGAGCTAGACTAACTTAATCCCTTGGAACTTAATGAATCCCGCTATTATGGGAGGCTCAGGGGCTTACTGTAATTTCACTGGGAGGCTTTACAATAGAGGTTGTCTGTATACAGGATGATTTAAGTGGGCGTGGTACACCAAATGCGATCGGGGCCGATTCTAATAAAAACTACCTACAGTTCGCGTCACGTAAAAAGAACGCTGGCAGTAGGCTGCGCATTTGGCGATTTATCGGTTTATTTGATGGTATGAGGTCCGGTATACCTACCAATAATCAATATACGAGACCCAAAGAGCCAAAGGCTAGTTCTAAAATAAAATAATAGGCCTAGTTGGTTCGTGCGCCAGTGTAGACAAGCGCAAACACACCTCTTCCACTTTCTTCCAGCGTTCTTTTTACATGACGCGACCTATACTTGGATTACCAAAAAAAAAAATTGCTTTGCCGGGAATCGAACTCATTGATTTTGAAAATAAACACAGCCTGTATTATTGTTCCATCGCGTAGTGTCGCTTATCATAATCAATTTCTACGAAGTAATAATATGTATATATTGTACTAGCTGTTCCTCGCGGTTTCACTCGCGTTCTCGGGATAAAAAGTAGCCTATAACCTTCGGGAATAATGTAGCTTTCTAATAATGGAAGAATTTTTCAAATCGGTTCAGTAGTTTCGGAGCCTATTCAATTCAAACAAACAAACAATGAAATCTTTCCTGTTTATAATATTATTATTATTAATTAAATAATAAAATAATTAGTATAGGTGTATATGGCAAAATAAATTATATACCTTCATCTTAAGCTTCACCCAATATACAGATATTAATGGTATACGTATGTATACCTATGTACACATTAAAGTGGTATTTTGCTTATTGATTTTAGTTAGGCAGTTGTTTGATGTGGTTGGTAATGAAGGGTGTCTGAGTGGGTGAGTTCGTGTATTGATTACATTTGAGAAATTATTGAATAAACATAATATTATAATGTTTTAGTAGCTGGTAAGTACATATATATATTGAGCCTTATTCTATGATATAATAGTTATATAGTGCTTAATATATACAGTTATTTTGTTAATATATAAGTAGGTATATTATTATTATATAAGTTTTGCTGTAACACAGATTATTTTTATCGACTCGTCGTCAAACTTGAGTTATTATCAACGTTATTAGTGATTGAACTTGACTTGAATTGATTTGCATCAAGAATACAAGAGAAGTTACAGTAAGAATTTTTTATAATCAATTCAAAACTAGGTACTATAAGCAAAATTCCAGTAGATTTAAACTCAATAAGATTGTACATATTTCTTCGTAAATACCATTATCGAAACAATATTTCACGAATTTATAGAAGTAATTTCCTCCAAAATATCCCGTACGTAATACATACTTGAAAACCATTTCATGAAAAATTTACATACGAGTACAACCAAATTGATTCCGTCATAACACGAACGTAAGCGCACTACATCGCATTGTGAACCTTAAAGTGATCGATTTACGTTTTAAAATTGACAGATTGAAGCGTCATTATGGGTACCTACATGGATGAGCACGAGTGATTTATGGCTGGTGTTATGGGAATTTAAACTTTATTGCTTAGTTGTTACGGTGTACGGAGTCGTTATGATGTTAGCGAAGGAAACGCATTCCCGGGTCTCGAACGAGTCCTGTGTATTCGCTCTCGAATAATCGATATCTGACGTCTGGCCTCCCCCCGCTCAGGTGGTCACCCCTCTCTCATCCTTAGATAAGGTGCCGTTCCATGGGAACGTATTTTAATTGCAATTTCTTTATATTTTCTTATTATATGTTATTTAGTCCATGAATCGTTCTTTAAATTAATCGTACTACCTACCAAATCTAATTTAAGTTTCATATAGACCGTAAATATTTTTTAAACGAGTAAACATTTGAAATCACAAAATAGTCAAAAAATTGGTCTGGTTGTTTTTTTATTGAGTGTTCAGCTAAATAAAAAAAAATAGGTTAAAAACCAAAATATTACCAACATGTTATTTAATTGATAAGTAAAATAATTGGATTTGTATAGCAATAGGAATGAAACTATTTAATAATAAAATATTTATTTATACCTTCATAGATAAGTCCTATTTAAGTCCAATGCAAAATTTGGTCAACACACAAAGTTAAACGAAAAAAGGGGGCAAAATAATTTATTTGCTAAATGGCATGGCAAATATGGTAAAGTACATTAAGGCTAGATGAAAACTATTTCTTAAAAGACGTTTTCCCTTACAAAAAGTAATTAAAAAGTCGCAACAACAAAACTCAACCTTAAAACTACACAGACGAGCGACTAACAAGCTCTTGCATGAATGAACTGTACCTCTACGTGTTGCGTTCAATAATTGGTCTTTGTCTCCCGTCTGCATTGTTTTATAACAAACTTTGATGCCTGAGTAATATGTTAGTGATTGCTGTATATGGTTTTACTTTAGTAGGTATGAGGTTTTAAGTAGGTATGTATGTATAGTAATATATACAAACCTTTATACAGGATGAGTTTTTAATCACCGTCAAAACAAAACTCATTTATTCATGAATGTCGATAGTTTCAATTTTTACAATAGACTCTACCACCGCCAATTTATTTACCTTTGACAGGCTAGTTGGCGCAGTTGGTTAAGACACCACAGATCGTGCCGCTGGTCATGGGTTTGATTCCCATCCAGGACAAACATTTGTGTGCATGAACTTGTCTGTTTGTCCTGAGTCTGTAATTATCTATAAAGAGTATGTATTTACAAACAAAAAAATAGTATATCAGTTGTCTGGTTTCCATAATACAAGCTCTGCTTAGTTTGGGATCAGATAACCGTGTGTAAAGAATGTCCCAGAATATTAATTTTATTTATACCTTACACACACAGGTCATGAAAAAAATATCTATCGAAAACAATACTTAAATATTTCCATACAAATTAAAAAATATATATATCAGCAAATCAACCTGTACACATGAATACATAGGCAGGTATAGTATGACACAACATAGATGAAGCATCGGCAAAATTCGTAAAATCGATCGTTCCCGAAAAGAGTGCGCCTACAACATTACTCATGAGTTAAAAAATGATCGGCGAAAATGATCTTATTGAACGTTGAATGGCGCGATAATGAATTATTTTTATTATATTGTGTAAATCTGAAGTGAAGTGTACGAAAACGATTTGCCGATGCTACATCTAAGTTGTGTCGTACTGTACGTACGTACTCTGTGTCTTACAGATAGTTAAATCTTTTTTCAGTGCCATTCTGAAATATTTTCCCATTTTTTTCAAACAATCGAACCTGTCATGACCAATACTATTTTACCAAAAACGTAAAGACGTAATTTACTGTTCATACAAAAATGTCAATCTTCATATACCTATCTTTATGCATAATGACGCCTCCTTTATAAAAACAAAACGACAGAATTCCATAAAAAAAGCAATTTCGCAGAACAATAAATAAACAAAAAACAATCGTAAACGCGTATAAATTTGAAGCATCATACAAAATCGTCAGTAGCATCTGTTATGAAAAATAACATCTTCAGGTGATATAAAAATAAAAATACTGAATATAACTGGAAATAAGAGGATACAGGCGGCTGTAAAACTCTTCATTGCTAATAGGCTGTAAAGAGTACCGGATGTAGCATACGACTTGTGATAAGTTAGCGCAGATAGGTCGTTGAGTGTACTATATGTGGATATTATGAGACAGCTTCAGAGATGACTGCTGCTGTTTGAGTTTCATTTATGTTCAGACGAATGTTTATTTAGAATTTGTCGTTTATGAATCTAGCATTTTTTTCATCAATCATAAATATTACTTACTATAGATTAATTTTTTTTTTTATACTACTAAGGCAGCAAACAAGCATACGGCCCACCTGATGGTAAGTGGTTACCGTAGCCTATGAACGCTTGCAACACAAGGGTTATCACTCGCGCGTTGCCGAACCTGCAAAAATCTCTTCACACCTTTCTTGAAGAACCCTATGCTGTAGTTTCTTGGGAAAACCACGGCGGGCAGCTCATTCCACAACTTGACCGTCCGTGGTAGGAAGCTCCTTAGGAAGTTCTACGAAGGTAGGTACTAGATATGTCTATGTCATGTTGAAATAGTACCTAAATATGTAGTTCAGTAAAGTGGTGCGAATATTACAATATGCTTGAGCTTTTGTTGGTAAAAAAACAGAGAGGAAACGATAAAATGGTGGATAGAAATAACTAAAATTAAAGAAACTCACTAGAAAATTGGTGATAATTTTCAAACCGCTATTACGATTAAGTCACCTTTAAAACAAAAAAAAACTAAATCAAAATAAGTCCATCCGTTCAGGAGCTATGAGGTCACAGACAGACACATAAACACACACACACCGACACGTCAAACTTATAAAACCCGTCGTTTTTGCTTCGAGTGTTAAATAGGTATATATTTTTAGAAATCAGGTAAATTATTGCATTTTGTAAATAAATG
Organism: Tethea ocularis; assembly: GCA_963555595.1. Lineage (NCBI taxonomy): Eukaryota > Metazoa > Arthropoda > Insecta > Lepidoptera > Drepanidae > Tethea > Tethea ocularis. Next base: position 1,380,134 of record OY741972.1, on the reverse strand, counting down.
CCTTGTTACGTTAAAGAAAGAATACAGAAAGTAGGAAGGTACTGTCTGGTAATAATTTCATCGATATTACATAATCTATGACGGATCTCCCCTAGCCTCTAGGTTTTATCCCCTGGCAGTGCTCGAATAAGAAGGCGTAGTTTTACAGCGCACGAGGGAAAACTTTACGTGTTAGGGGCATATACTTCCACCCTTTATTTTGGACTAGAATGCCATCATAGCTACTGAAATAGACCTACAGAAGATGAGAATTCATAGAATTTTGCTACGAATGTATAATTTTGAACTTATATTGGTAACTACCTACTTCTTGGTAATAATATTTACATTTGAGAGTCCGTTTTGATGGTGCGTAATTTTCGCTGATAACTTTAGTTTAAAAGAAGGCTTTTTGTATAATTTGGGGTATGTTTCTAATTCCATAAACAATTGTTTTATTTTACCATAAAAAAAAATGTTTGGTCTGATTCACAAACTAAACTACCTACCTCCAAATTTCAAATTTCTAGCCCGATCGGCACTGCGTTGCTGAATCGGGAATTATATACTTATTAGATTAATTATAATGAGATAATCAACAATTGATGGCGGCTTTGCTCCGCTGAAATCCCATTAAAACCGTAATTTTTACTACAAGTACGCCTCTCCTGTCTCGCTTGGGGTCAAGACAAGGAGTCATTCGCGGAGAGCATCCTATTAATCGCAGACTGCAGGAAATTAATACAATCAATTATCAGTGTGTCCGGTCATGAACTAGTGATATTTTAGGTACCTACTATATTTGAAAACATTTTATGGTACTTTTCTTAGGACCAACCCTGAAATCTTGGTTCATCTATCTTGTTCGGTAAAAATTTATGAAAAGATTCTGCTGGTGATCCTGTGTTTCTAAACTCTAGAATGAATGATGTAGTTAAAAACATATATGTATATAGTGATGTACTGTATATGTAATACGAATCTGCATTGTTTATTGGAGTGCAATCCACCCACTCCTATTACTCCTAAGTTAATCTAGGAAAACCTATAATTGGCTTATGTTAAGTTTACTTTAAGCTTGTTTTCATTATTAATAATTATGCTGTTGGTTTTCTAAATAAATAAGTTTGAAATATCTCTAGTTCATGACCGGACACATTGTATATTAAATAAAGATTATTATTACAGACTAGATACAATGTCAAATACCTCCTTCTGTTAACTCAACACAAAACACAATACGAGGCAGATAAGAGAGCGCAGTAATCGCGCGGATTGATGGTGGCGATTTAACATCTCTCCGCTGAGATTAAATGAAATCTCTCCGGGAAAAAGTGCTCTCCTTACTTACTTAGCTTCTTTATCTTTCCTTTATTTACTTTTAAAATGGAAATTTAGCGGGTGAGATAGATTGGCGTGAGCTTGCGAGACAGTCTGAAGGTATGTTGATGAATGAGCAGGATTAGAAAGTATGTAAACTATCTGAAGTTTGTTTCATTAGAAAAATAGGAAGATGTAAAACCATCTTATTTCTTTTTGTTGATTGTATTAAAAAAATTGAAGCAGAAATATACAGGGTTACATTTTTCTTGAAAAGCTTTGGTCCTATAGTAAAAGTTGTTCATAATGATGAGTACAGTAATTCCTGAAAATTTTGCCACTCATTGAAAAGGAACCTCTATTGTTAAGGGCTGCCCCCTTAACAATACAGGGTGCCCCCAAGTATATATTACATTTGAAGATTAAAACTATAAAACGTAAAGCATAACATTAAACTTTTCAATACCTTTGTACCTATAGAGATGTCATAGGTACACGAGGGTACGTCGTATAAGTAAGGGCTGAAATTCAATTAAAATTCATCGTATGAAGCTTAACATCCCCCAAATTCGACTTTAATTGTAATATAATTGAAATAACTTTGTCCCCGAAATCATTAATTGCTATTAATATACTAGAAGAGACACTTTAAAAAGATTTTTTTAATTTATGAGTCACAAAAATAGTATTTGTCTGTGATAGAACGCAAACAAGCGTATGGCTTTACTTAGATGCCGACGAGAATTAGACGCTACGTGTTTCCTGAAATAATAGCTTATCATGGAAACGGCTGATATGATTTCAATAGGCTTTAAATACACTATTCATAAGGAAATACTAAATCTTTTCGTGAAAGACTCACAAAATCAGGAAAGCCATTTTTTGTCTTACAGTACCAATCCTATCGTGATGTCAAAAAGGAAAAAAAAAATAAGTTTTAAAAATCTATGTTTTTCATATTCTATCTTCCATTATTTTACTACGTAAATAAATAAACACAAGTACAATCACAAATTAAGTCGCTCAAAAAGCCTGAACCGATTGGAGACTGAAAGAAATGGGTCTTAACGAAAATGAGGTCAATTAGAGACAGTACCTTCACTCCCAGCGATGCCTCTTCAGATCTTTATAGCATCTACGTTTTTAATGTTAGTTTGTGGGGGAATGTGGTTTGAAATAACCGGTGACCGGAATTCTGTTTGATCAACACATTAATCGATTTGCTCTTTTGGGAATGGTTTAGCGAAATTCCCTTTGAGTATTTATTTGAGTCAGTGACTGTAGTTGAGTTTTGGAATAATTATCTGTTTAAATAGGTTCCCCGGCTCTTTCTATTCTAGTATTTATTACGTTTAATAATTTACCATTAGGCAATAACTCATGATGAACTATCTAGCTCGCTTTTTCCTGTTTATCATAATATTACTTATCATATAATCGTTACACTGACTATTCCTAAGTTTCTCTGAACCCAAAGTGTATTTAATGTTAATAGATTCGGTACTTGTGGACGGTATGTTTATTGTAACGATTGAATAGTATTAAAAACGTGTTGAAATTTGTCTCAGCTCTTTATTTTAGCATTAATGTCTTTTCCTGACAAGTCTTCAATATATCTTCGTCAAAAGTTACGTCTTGTTGGCCTGTCATATAATAACCATTAGATACTTCACAATCTGTTTCTTTATTATTCCTAACGTCTCAAGACTAAGGCTGAGATGTATAGATCGTACTTAGACTCTGCTCAGATTTCGCTACGAGTGAAGACAAAGTTTAATCCTTCTGAGTGTATTCTAAGCAAAGCCTAATTACCAAAAAATTTGCTACAATTAATGGTCAAACAAAAATATACTTTATTACAACTCGTAAAGGAGCGAGTTTTACGTAAGTAAAGTCTAAGCAAAGTACAAGCACTCTCTATAGATCTCAGCCTTATTTTTAGTGTCAAAAGTCATTAAACGGTAAGGCCGCCAGTGTTGTACTCTATCTTCTTCTGTTGTTGTATAATAAAGTATACCCATTTTCTTTTCATAAGAACTTCTTTAAACAATTTGTCCCTGTCATAGTCATGATCAGGTACTCAGATGCAGTCATGCTTTTCATAGCTTCATCATAAAAACTTTTGCTCCAATACCTGTCTGAGAAGCAGAAAATCGATTAAGTGAGAATGAGATGCTATAAAAATTTCCTAATACATTTTTAAAATGGAATATATAAAATATCTATGATAGGCTCTTCCTTCCCCCCTACCCCTACCCTCCTACAATAAAACCGGTATTTCAAACATGTCAGGTAATAAACTTGAAAGTCGCGCTCAACGCTTCACACTTAGACTTGAGAATGTTTAGACACGATCAAAGAGAAAAACAATTTAGGATCTTGTTGAATTCTCAATTGAGAATTATGGCAGTCAGAGGAACGCTATGAAATTTTTGACCAGAAATAACAAGAAATGAAGAGAGATTCAGTTATAAGAATCCTAAGCAGACATCAAGCAGAGAAGAGTTTCTACTATATCTAGACTCAACAATCAAAAAGTTTAGTCAAAAATATTTGAGCTAAGTAGGAATAGAATGATTTTATGAGAAAAAATCCGGAGTAACCTTTGAACCCAACGAGTAAATTTATTAGACAAAAATAAGGAAAAAATTGTATAGTGAAGCATTGCTATTATTATTTCATTTATTATAGTCGTCATCAGACAGACATTGAAAAGGAATAAAATGGTTTTGCTGCTGGTATTCCAGCAATAGGTACAAATCTAACAATTCTCATGTCTGCATCCTCTCGCATAACTTTTACCTACCTGGAATGTGGCAATATTTCTACGGCGAGCGAAATGTAATTAATCAAAAAGTTTTCATCCACCCTCCGGTGTCACCCGCGCTCTAAGGGGGTGTCAGGAATGACGTGACGTCACCCCATTTCGGAATACCTTCCAGTGTTTACACTGTTTATTATTTTTCCCTTAATTTTGTATGGAATATTTTATGATTTTGGCAGATTTAGGGCAATTTTTGGAAGCTTTTGATTGTTCCAAAATAAAATACTATACAGGAAAAGATTCGAAAGTTCGAAAATCTGAAATAATCTTCCTATTAAAGTCTTTATAATATCCAAATGATATTCAAACATAAAACAAGTTCAGAAACAGCTAAATTGTGACATTAAAATTCCGAGGGTGGTACAAGTTGGCCCCACAGGTGCGCCGCGTGAAAAGTTAGCAGGAACAAGACAGAGATCAGTGTAAGATCGTGTTGGCGGTACGCCAGCCGAAAGTCTGGCAGTATTCTGGATAAATTATAAATATACTGATATTGAAAGACGATAATTAAAATGAAGATTGGATATTGGATGAGAATATCTGTAAATGCAGCAAAAGTGGTCCAACTGTAGATTGGTTTGTATCTGGGGCTCTATTGCGTATCTTTTGGTGATAATTGACGCGCTACGATAAAAACCATTTTGTGGTGGTGGTGAGCCCACATTAAATTTTTCAACAGGTCAGCAACACATTGGCAATATCTCTGGTATTGCCAATGGCGATAGGCAACGGTAACCACTTACCATCAGGTGGGCCGTATGCTTGCTTGCTACCTTAGTAGTATAAAAAAAATGATTTAGACCGCGGTCATCAAGAGTAATGACCCAGCCTGGCGGAAAATCTTCCCTTTTAAGGAAAGAGAGAGAAGTCGTCTACCTTGTTCTTCCATAGTGGTAATTTCAGTATTTTGTTTTCCATATGTTTGCGTAAATAACAATATTAGTTATATGCAAAATACAGAAATATGTAGTTTGGTATGGACGAAATTCTGAAGAAATTCTTTACAATATCGTACTTTAATTTTATCTAAAACACGATGTGAAACAAGTCTACTATGCATTCGCGAATATTCCTCCAAGGCGGCTCTTGCAAACTTCGTAATTCTGACAAGTTTAAAATTTCTCTCCTTGTCTGTCATTCTTTGGTAAGGTTCTTTGGAAACGTCACGTAGGAGCTACGCAATTTTGTTGTTATTTAATTAGAGTTTAAATGGAATGTCAAAGTTCCTAGCAAGTTGATTAGAAATTTGTGTATTATTCATTATTTTTGTATACTTTTGATGCTATGTTTTTTTCATTTTCTAGTTCTTTACTAGCTTCCCTGCGGCCATTTCCCGGATTGAAAAGTAGTCTATGTTAGTCTCTGGCCAATAACATAATATCTCTATGCCAAAAATCACGTCGATCTGTTGTTTCGGTGATGCGTGACAGAAAGACAAAGCAACAAATATATTTTTAGTATCACAATATTATTAAGGAACTAAGGATTGATTCTCATAATTTTTAAAACCAAACAAAAATTGCTATACAAACAAGCAGAACTTTGGGACGTTGTATAAACTTTTTTTATGAAAAAATACTTAGTCTTCAAAGAAATAACTACATCCTAAATCAAGTACCCCATTAGATGTTTTGTGTAAAAATCGTTTTTACCCATCTCGATACGTCACATGTCACAGCCGGAGGTAATATTAATTTGGGTCCCTTAGGGTTGGGTAAACAGTTGACCCAATGGGTGTTATTGTTATTTTCCTGTTGATTTTGTTAATATTTATTAGTAATTTAGCTGCAGAAATGCAAAACCCTTTTTTATTATTATTCAAGACTAAGCTGTGCCTCGTGGTTTCATCCGCATTCCCAAGATATTTTTTTGCGCGAAGTCTCATCAAAATTAGCCGGAACAAACAGACACAAAGAATTTAATTATTATTTGTGTAAGTTTCTTATATTATATTGCAAATAGAATATAGCGGAGTAATTTAATGAGACGAGTGACTCTCAATGTCTGAAAAAAATATAAGAACAGATAAAAACAAGTGGAGACAACTGTCTTATGAGTCTTGACTCTTCAACACAATCTCCAGATATGAAAGACCGATCCAAACTAAGATAAGACGAGGCAGATGACAACGATCGTCGGATAAGACACGTCTTACGAAAATTAAGATTGACGCAACCATTCTTCTTTCATTATTAATTTGGAAAACAGCTTTGGACAGAAGAGTGCCAGTAAGAGGTTTTGTAACGATGTGACCTCTTCTTCCATTCAATTACAAATTATATTACTATTATTGTTCCTGGTCTTGTATACAATTTCAACTTTTAAATATGATCTTCAAAATTTAGTGATCTCAGGGTTGGTCCCATGTAAAAGGTCCCATTCATTCAGGCGATGATAGCTCAGTGATAGTGACGTCGGATGCCGCGACGAAGGTCGTGGGTTCGAATCCTACAATGAGCTTGAGCTTTCGGTGAAGGAAAACATCGTGAGGAAACCATAGCACGGTGGTAGGATACTTTGTAGTATTCACCGGGCTGGCTACCACCCTCTAGTTGAAAATTGGTCGCCAAGCACCTACTGGTGTGTTCCGTCCGGCATCACATTGGCAATACCTCTGGCATTGCAAATGGAGATAGGCGACGGTAACCACTTACCATCAGGTGGACCGCCTGCCTGCTTGTCAACCTTTTCACATAAAAAAATAAAATAAAGTTGTTTATAATGATGAGTACAATAATCCCTGAATATTTGGCTAATCTTTAAAAAAGTAATCCTGCATCAGTCGTTAAATATACCCTGAATTATTCTAGACTAAGAAAATATAAATCATTTTTCAAAGCCGACTAAGAGAAACAGCAAGTCAACCATAATTTATTTATTTTAAGCAAAAAACCTAGTCTTTACCAATATAAAATGTAAGCATATTATCAGGCACCCTTATTTTTTACGGGTCAACGCCTTCTACCCGAGAATGATGAATATCTCTTGTATTAAAGCGAAATGGGACGCGTGAGAAAAAAAATGCGTGGGTGAAAATGTCTGAAATGTTAGGAAAATTTTCAGCAAATATGTAATGTGGCTCTAAATTAGATAATAATTTGACAGTGTCTCAAAAAGGAATATCTAAAAAATATTTGTGGTTATCGTATATTGGTGCCGATTCTGTTGTTTACGAACTAAAATAAATTTAATCTCACTATATCTCTTTCTAATAGTAAATATAAGAAAGGGATGCAAGATATTTTAGTCCTGTCAGTTTAATCCAATCACACATTTCAACGTGAATTTAAGCGCGATCTTTATTGGTCACGACTATTTACCCGTACATTACGACGGCATGGATTAAACTGACAGCTTTAAAAATCTTTTTTCAATAAGGTTAAAAGGAAAGAGAGGTGAATTGTCTAATATTAGTTAAGTTCGTAAACAACAGAATGGGCACCATTATATTCCTTGTGATATCTTTATGTCTAGTCTATATTTCAACAATAGTTAATCTGAGAATGGGCTAAATATTTTCAAGACCATCAAGGAATACACTAAAATTATTTGACACTAGCTTCCGCCCCGCGGTTTCACCCGCGTTTCCGAGGTACCTTATCTTTTCCCGGGATAAAAAGTAGCCTATATGTTATTCCAAGGTATGGCCTATCTATGTGCCAAGTTTTATTCAAATCCGTTTAGTAGTTTTTACGTGAAAGAGTAAACATACTCACAAACTTTCGCATCTATAATATTAGCAGTATTAGTAGGATAATATGGGTACCATGACATTCTTTTTCTAAGAGCTTAATTCATCATCATCATCATCATCATGTCAGCCGAAAGACGTCCACTGCTGGACAAAGGCCTCCCCCAAGGATCTCCACAATGGCCGGTCTTGCGCTACCCGCATCCAGCGGTTTCCCGCGACCCTCACAAGATCATCGGTCCACCTTGTAGGGGGTCTGCCCACGCTGCGTCTTCCGGGTCGTGGTCGCCACTCGAGAATTCTTCTGCCCCAGCGGCCGTCGGTTCTTCGAGCGATGTGCCCCGCCCACTGCCACTTAAGTTTGGCAATTCTTCGGGCTATGTCGATTACTTTGGTTCGCCTGCGGATCTCATCATTTCTGATTCGATCTCGCAGTGAAACTCCGAGCATAGCCCTCTCCATTAATAATTAGAGCTTAATTACATCCTTGGAATTAAGTGTATAAGGTGTTTTATACCTCAATTATTTTTATAAGCAATAAAGTTGGTAAACAATCCTGTTTGTTGGTAAGCTGTTACCGTAGCCTACGCAGTGCTTGTATTATGTAAACTAGAAAGCTGATATACCTACCTGCTACATATTCATAATAATATACTAGTACTTTTTTATAATATACTAGCTGTTCCGCGCGGTTTCACTCGCGTTCCCGGGATAAAAAGTAGCCTATAACCTTCGGGAACAATGTAGCTTCCTATTAGTGAAAGAATTTTTCAAATTGGTTCAGTACTTTCGGAGCCTATTCAATTCAAACAAACAATCAAATCTTTCCTCTTTATAATATTAAGTATAGATAAGTATAGATTATTAGTATTAGTATAGATTTAAATTTAAATATCCTGGGACATTCTTCACACACGGTTATCTGATCCCAAACTAAGCAGAGCTTGTACTATGGAAACCAGATAACTGATATACTACTTTTTTTTTTGTAAATACATACTTATATAGAATTACACCCAGACACAGGACAAACAGACATGTTCATGCACACAAATGTTTGTCCTGTATGGAAATCAAACCCATGACCAGCGGCGTGATAGTGGTATCTTAACCAACTGCGCCAACTGGCTTGCCTATTGATATACCTACTTATTACTAGGATTATAATTTTTTTACATTGACTTTAAATTAATACTATTACACTTTATAATCTAAACAATGGTGCCGATTCTGTTTTTAACAAACTTAACTAAAATTAGATAAGTCACCTCTCTTTCATTTTAACCTTATTGAAAAAAGACAGAACATATTTAATGCTGTCAGTTTAATCCATACCGTCGTAATGTACGGGTAAATAGTCGTGAACTCGTGACCAATAAAGATCGCGCTTAAATTCACGTTGAAATGTGTGATCGGATTAAACTGACAGGACTAAAATATCTTGCATCCCTTTCTTATATTTACTATAAGAAAGAGATATAGTGAGATTAAATTTATTTAGTTCGTAAACAACAGAATAGGCACCAATAACGTACAAAAAATAAACTTAAAAGATAACTGAAATAAAAGCTCATCAATATTAACCATGGTACCCATGATGCTCCCCCTGGATAATCATGCTTAGCCTCTGCCTTTCAAGTCCCCAGAGGCCAAAACCAAGAAGATTTCTTCCCCATAGGTGGTTTACCTATTGCTACTTCAGCTAAATAACTTAGAAGAAAAATAAAATTGATGCTTGACAAAATTTTGTGATGTTTTTATTAATTACAAAGTCTGAGCTTACAAAAATAATATATCTCCAATAAACAAATTCAAGAGGGGGATTATATTAAGCGACGTTTAAATTAGGAGGGTACAAAGTATACTTTATAAAGTTATAGAAGTGACTTTGATGTTAAATTGAAGGTTTATTATATTAAATTAGATGGACGAAAAATATTAAGGCGATGCTATACGTGAAATGATCATTCTAAAATGCGTTTTTCTCTGTATTCTTAGTTCCAAGAGATTTGGAAAAAATATATGATAAACTAGAGAATAGGCGACGGGGAACAGTTTTAAAAAAAATGGTAATTTTCATTAGTAACGTCAGAAAAAAATCGTAAATATGCCCCTTTTTAAAACTAAGAATGCATCCTTCCCTTATTTGGGCTATCCAAATAACTTAAAAAATATTAACATACATTTTGAAATCCATTAGAAAGGGAATAGGTTTCTTACTTTAAAAAAAAGGCTTAGTTTTTTTTTTAAATAACTTAAAACCATATTTTTACTAAAATTATGTCTTTTCTGTCTCGCTTATCTCCGTCAGTTTAGTAAGGGACGGAGACATACGCAGATAGCCTCCTCTTAAAACCTCAGGTTGTGGAGTGACCTCCCCGCCGTCGTTTTCAAACTCAAACCTCATTTATTCAGTTTAGGCCCTACTAAGGTACTTATGTCAATAGTTAAAATTTTTACAATAGACTCTACCACCGGTTCGGAATAAACATAAACTGAGAGAGAAGACTCCAGCAAGAAACGCAGCAAGGAGAGAGAACAAGAGACTACAGCATGGGGTTCTTCAAAAATGGAGTTTCTTGCAGGATTGGCAACGCCATAGTGCTGCAAGAGTCCATAGGCGAAAGGCTTTAGCTAAACTAGCGACCAGCCCCGACTTCACACAGTGTGGTGTCCTTCATACGCGCGGTATGATATTTTCCGAATTCTCCAACAACTATCGTCATATTTCAACCAATTTACACAAAACCTTAACAAATTACATATTTAAACCTTCCTCATGGATCACTCTGTCTATTGTTGAAAACCACATGAAAATCCGTTCAGTCGTTTTTGAGTTTATCGCGACGCCGCGGGGGTCTTTGTTTTTTAATATGCTATCCAAAATAAATAAATACGCTTTATTCGCGCTAAAGTGATTTCTTCTACTACAAAGCAATCTACTGGCAAAATAAATAGTTGTATAAAGGTATTTAAAAAAAGCAAATTATATCAAACAGGTTAGGTATTGTGTATAGAGCCCACTCCTTCAATTACTAACTCTACATTTAAATGTAATAAATCCATGTCTGGTTTCGTAAATTTTTAAGGAGGCCTATATAAATCATTTGCTTTTCATAATTTTATTTTTATGCGATAGAATTTATTTATGTTTTGCGGTTTAAATCATCCTTTTATTTCGCTCTACATTAATCGATACAGTGTACAGCGTGAGTGACCTAGTCAGATCTGTTTTGGACCCTTCTATTGGATCTGTTGAGGTTTTTTACCTGTCTGATGCCAGAAATGTCCTGACGGTAGCTTGTCCTGGCACAAATATACCGACATTGTGTTGCTCTCAGAGAGCGTGGGTCCTTGGGAGTCCGAGACCTAACGGAAGACCAGTGCTGGTTTATCAACAACCAACATTGCCGAGTCGGGACCGTTTTGAAAAAAATATTTGTTTATGTTACTTGTTTTTAAATTTCTATTAATTTTTTTATTTAATTTACTAGCTGTTCCCAGCGGTTTCACTCGCGTTCCCGGGATAAAAAGCCTAGCCTTTTGGGATAATGTAGCTTCCTATTAGTCAAAGAATTTTTCGAATCGGACCAGTAACTCCGGAGATTAGCGCAATTCAAACAAACTCTTCAACTTTATTATTAGTATAGATAGAAGATGTACTTTAAGCCTAGTATGCCCCAAATAAATTTAGTTTATTTCTTCTTTATAACGCTAATATCTACTAAATAAAAAAATCCTCGACAAATAAATAAAAATGTTCCTCCAATAAAGTTGATATATAAATACATAAGATCTGATTCTCCTACCTCGTGTTAGACAATCCAATCTTGTCGGGGTGTAAAACGTTGGAAATAAGAGCAGCATCATTTCCAAGTAAGGTAATACCTCCATTACGTATTTCAGATCACAAAACACCAAACGTTATTTGATATTGAGTCGTAGATATTTGCCACTTTTTTGCTGATTCCCCATTGAGCGACTAGGTACCTTAGATCGGATTACTGAATATTTTTCCGTGTAAATATCAAAGAGGTCTATTTTGGCAAGTAGTTGTTTATTTTGGCTATAAAAAAATTTATTTTAAGACCTAGAATACCTAATCTTTTTATAGCTTCAGCCTAAAATCAGCGCTGAAGTTATCTTCAGCACATGCTGAGCTGAGGACATTTGAACGCACAACATCACATTCGTTTTGTATGGATATAGGCATTTCGAGTTAAACTCTGGGCCCGTGGGAGCCGAGTGGCTATCACCTATGAAGAGAAGATATATCTAGAAGGATTTATTCTGGGATACTCTGAAAAATTTCTTTTAAATACAAATCTAGTGACAAATTACGAATACAATAAAAATATCTAGATACAGCCGTATTAAAGTCATTTGGCAATTGATTTTTACTTATACATATAGGTATCCTTACATATTAAAAACAAAATCCCCCACCGCGTCTGTCTGTTTGCGATAAACTCAAAAACTACTGAACGAATTTTCATTCATCATCAGAGGGATTCATGAGGAAGGTTTAGGTGTAGTATAATTTGTTAAGGTTTGATGTCATCATCACCATGTCAGCCGGAAGACGTTGACGTTGACGTTGACGACGATGGCCAGTCTTGCGCTACCGCATCCAGCGGCTTCCCGCGACCCTCACAAAATCGACGGACGATAATTGGTGAAGTCGGAAAAATCATGCCTCACGTATGTAACGGCCCCCACACCGGCTTCACCGGGCGGGTCGCTAGTAGATAGGTATATAAATTTAGATTTTAATACAATATCAACGAAGGCTATAATTGTCAAACACACTGCCGCGATACCCTGTAAAACTTGGTCCGGCCGTCGACCCAAACCCGTGAACAGTGATTCAAACTGTCAAACAGTTGATGGGAACAACGTGTTCAGACTAGGGCATGCTATCCGGATATTCGGATATCCGAATTATCCGGATATCCGTCGATTTTAATATTCGGATATTATTCGATTTACTATCCGGATAAAACGAATAAAATGAATAGTTACTTTATTAATATAGCATACTAATTTTTAATTGGATTACATCAAAATCACTCAAATATTACAACATTTTACATCGTCATCATGTCAGAGCTGAAAGACGTCCACTGCTGGACAAAAGCCTCCCCTAAGGATCTCCACGATGGCCGGTCTTGCGCTACCCGCATCCAGCGGGTATCGGTTCATCGGTCCATCTTGTGGGGGGCCTGCCCACGCTGAGTCTTCCGGTTCGTGGTCGCCACTCGAGAACCCTTCTACCCCAGCGGCAGTCGGTTCTACGAGCGATGTGCCCCGCCCACTGCCACTTAAGTTTGGCAATTTTTCGGGCTATATCGGTTACTTTGGTTCGCCTGCGGATCTCATCATTTCTGATTTGATCTCGCAGGGAAACTCCGAGCATAACCCTCTCCATTGCTCTTTGGGTGACCTTCAGCCTTCTGATAAGACCCATCGTAAGCGACCACGTCTCTGCTCCGTAAGCTATCACTGGCAACACACACTGGTCGAAGACTTTCGACTTGAGATACTGCGGTATTTGAGACGAGAAGATATTACGTAGCTTCCCGAACGCTGCCCAGCCGAGTTGGATTCGACGATTGACCTATTTCTCAAAGTTGGACCTACCTAGTTGGATGGTCTGTCCTAGGTAAATATAGTCCTCTACAACTTCGAGTGCAGAATTCCCAACGTTTACTTGAGTGCAACATGGACGTTCGTCATGATTTTCGTCTTATCCATGTTCATTTTTAGACTCACTTGTTGAGAGACTCTGCTGAGGTCATCGAGCATTGTACTGAGGTCTTCCAAGGTCTCAACCATGACTACTATATCATCGGCAAATCGAAGGTGAGTGATGTACTCGCTATTGACATTGATGCCAAATCCATTCCAGTCCAGAAGTTTGAAGACGTCTTCCAGTGCAGCGGTGAACAGTTTCGGATATATCACGTCTCCCTGTCTCACGCCTCGCTGCAATTGGATAGGTTTCGAGTTCTGGTCCTGGAGACGGACCAAAATGGTGGCGATCTCATACAAACACTTTAACACCTCAATATACCGGTATTCGATTTGGCACCTTTGAAGAGACCTCAGCACGGCCTAGTAGGTTTCAATCGAATCAAAGGCTTTCTCATAGTCGACAAACGCTAAGCATAATGGCTGGTTATACTCCTCGGTCTTCTGTATAACTTGTCGCCGCATGTGTATGTGGTCTATGCTGCCAAAGCCTTTTCGGAAACTGGCTTGTTCGAGAGGCTGGAAGTCGTCAAACCTGCATGCGAGACGGTTTGTAATGACTCTCGAGAACAATTTGTAAACATGGGTCAGCAGTGTGATGGGTCTGTAATTCTTGAATAGGGAATTATCTCCCTTTTTGAAGAAGAGCACCACCACACTTCTGTGCCATGCTTGCGGCGTCCGGCCTTTGAGTATGACGGAATTAAATAGTTTCTGAAGGGCCCTGAGGATCGGTGTACCTTCAGAAGTTCAGCTGTAATTCCATCATCACCTGGCGCCTTGTTGTTCTTGAGTTGTTTGAGAGCCATTCTAATCTCGTACAGGCTGATGTCCGGGATATCTTCAGTATAGTGTTGGGTTAGCCGACATGTTTGATGTGATGATTCTGCCACCCTCAGTCTTCAGCTTCGTCAGGTGGCTCTGCCCAACAGACAGATCTCTTGCGAACACTTTAGAGCCTTTATTCTGCTCAATGGCCTCTTTAATACTAACGGTTTTAAATTGGCGTGTGTCGCGACTTCGCGAGTTAAAGACTTTGAGATCTGTTGAGCATTTCGTTGGGCGGCGTGCTTGTTTAAAAATGTTAATTAAAGACATATTTTTAAGTTGACTGATTGATTTACCCATTTCTAAGGGGGTATCCGAATTATCCATATTATCCGGATTTATTCGGATAGTGAACTGGAAGTATCCGAAATATCCGGATAGTAAAATGAGGCGGATAATTGCATGCCCTAGTTCAGACCCTAGACCCTTGAGGATAAAGCCGGATACACACTTTGTGATGTCACGCGCGATACGTCACGTACTTACGTGACATAAATAGAAAGGGAGTTTTAAAACTGATACGCGTTTGAAAGTTTGGAAAGTACTTATATGTAAAGTTTACTTTTGTTACAAAAACGTTTGAAAGCTCTACTTAAAAAAAAGGGTTGTTAATTGTTACCAAAGAATAAATAATATATAGGATTGTTACTGAAAAAGGCTATTTACTGAAGAATAAAATTATTGAATAGTTTGATTTTGTAATATATATCAAATCACTAATATTATAAATGCGAAAGTTTGTGAGAAAGTATGTTTGTTAGTTCTTCACGCTCAAACGACTGAACCAATTTTGATGAAATTTGGTATGGAGTAGCTGACACCCTGAATTGACACATAGACTATTTTTTATGCCGGGAAAACATAAGATCACTCGGGAAAATAGGTTTATAATTTCCTTTATGTTATGGTAATAAGCTCAAAAAATATAAATGTACTGCAATGGGACTTATCTATATTTCATTCGGTAAATTACTTGTGTTTACTCCACTTATGTACCTACCTGATATCTTCCTGATATATATTTTTTTAATATATTCATATACAAATTGTATTGCAGAAATTTGTCTACATTGTTATGCTGAAAGCATCTGTAACCTGTAGTACTTTAAACAACTATTTACAAATTTTCGATATTGATAATGTTGCTACATGAAACTATCGTTATATTATAAACAACACGAAACTTGAACACCAGGTGTTGCCAGTAGAAGGCTATTCACATGAACACAGTGTCACGTACATGCAAACATTTAGGTAGATATTACTTCGTTCATTTTCGTAGAACCGAACATACCGAAATAGCAGCGTAAATCTTATACCTAATGTATATGTATAAAAATATTCAGTTTATTGTAGGTATACGAGTATACATACGATGTGCATTGCATACGATAATATTTTCGAATTTACTTGTCAAAATATCCCGCTTTGAGTTCTTAAATTAGCTGTTCCGCGCGGTTTCACTCGTGTTCCCGGGATAAAAAGTAGCCTATAACCTTCGGGAATAATGTAGCTTCTTATTAGTAAAAGAATTTTTCAAATCGGTTCAGAAGTTTCGGAGCCTATTCAATGCAAGCAAACAATCAAATCTTTCCTCTTTATAATATTAGTTTATTATTTGTTTCATTAATCATCGTGTTTATTTAATAAAAAGTAACTACTTAAACGGATTGTACTTTGAATTTGAATCTGACGCGCAGTTCTTTAGACGTCCATTTTGCTGTAGAAACAAAATGGCGGCTTTTTTCTAGTGTCAACTCTAGAGCCTTATTATGTAGCGATTCAAACCAAGCCGTTTGTTCACTAGATTCGTACAAATTTTCATAGTCTTAAACCGATAGTGTAGCTAAAGCCTTAGTAACTTTCAACTAACCCAGTCCATTTACCTTATGATAATAGTATTTGTTTTGTACAATACTTAGTAAGAGTATTAAGAGGATGCTCTCCGAGAATGTCTTCTAAACTGATGGGGATAAGCGAGACAGGCGAGACCCACTTTTAGTAAAAAAAATAAGGTTAAATGTAAATAAAAAAAAACTAAGCCTTTATTAAAAATGTAAGAAAATATTCCCTATCCATTATAGATCTCTGAATATATGTTAATATTTTCAAGTCATTTGTATAAAATTCTAGTTTTAAAAAGGGGCATATTCACGATTTTTTTCTGACTTTACACATATTCTCTAGTTTAACATAGATTTTTTACAAATCTTTTGCAACAATAAATGCAGAAAAAAATTGAATTTAGAATAATTTCTCGTTTATCGTCGCCTTAATAGTTTTAGTTGAACTTACTTGACCTCTTGTAATTTTAGCATGAATCAGAAACGCCTACGTTTGTTAAGCTTGATAAATTGATCAGGGTTAATTTATTTTACGCGGACTTTAGTATAATTTATTAGGATATTCATTAACTATAGTTTTTTTCTACGAGTTTGGATATTCTGATTAAATAGAATATTTTTTTATCGGTATATTAGGCCAAATACTGCGGATAAAGGGCTCCGGTAAAGTTGCTGTAGCCATCAGAGGCTACCAACTTAAGTCCTTTAAAAAAAAATACAGTAGAGGTACACCATTATCAATAAAGCCTACAAAATTTCAGGAGCCTCAAGATTATCATTACGAATTTACCATAATTTGAAAGTTTAGCGTAAATCTCTGTTAAAGCCTTTATTCGCGCTCTGAAATGTAGTACCTAATAGTGAAATAGTTATTCTAGTACTTAGCATTTTGGAAAGCAACAAAACTTTTTATTAATATAATTTGAATTTAGAATTAAGAAAAATAAGCAAACAAAAGAGACATTTTTAGGAAAATACTCGTACGAAATACACCAAAAAACAATGTGAACAAATTTCAATAAATATATTCTATGGAAAGTCTCTTCAATATTTCTTTGAACCTCACATACAGTCCACTACCTTGACCATATAATATAGAGCTTTTTTCAGATACTCAACCTAAATTGCAGTGTTACGCTAAACAATTTTGGTGGTATTTTTAGAATGTATTGAAATATTTATAAAATACGCTTCTATTGGTCCGAATTATTTATTTTACTACCTTTTTACTACTCAGCCGTCAACTTCTTCATCAAGGCTCGACAGAAGGGTTTTGGTCCCGGGACGTCTCGTGTCTCGAAGCCTCTGATTATCCTGTAACATTTTTTTATACGACTGAAATGTTTTATATTGAAAAATATTTCGTGCACAAAAAATTTCAAATAGACCAACATATCAAGACAAGTCAAGAAAAGTCGAGACTAGTCGAGACAATTTGAGACAAGTCGACAGTCTGAAATTAACGTTAAAGTTATTAAGATTTAATTTTCTGTTTAATAAATGTTGATTTTTACAAAAATTGCCTTTTTTAATGTTTCAACTGAAATTAACTCAATTAAAATTTAAATTAAAATAAAACAAGAAAAAATTTGGTAAGTCTCGATGTCCCGGAAATTCCCGGGACTGTATGATGTCTTGTGTCCCGGGACTTTGAAATTGTCGGGAATTCCCAAACCCTACTCGACAGTAATGAACCTACCTACTATTTATTTACCAACAATGTTAAACAGATATAAAAATGAAACGTCCGTCTGAAATAGAATTCATTTTATTTATTCTCACCCTTTCTCAAAATCACAGAAGCCTGAATATTTTCTCTACCTTAGATAAATCACAAAAAAGCCTCTATTCAGAAAGGCGAGAATAGAACCCATCTGCCAAGTCACTATTGACATCATTCAATACGGACTTTACCGGCCACCGACACAATATCAATCCTATTAAAGGTCTCGACAGACCAGCTCAACTGTAATACGGGGATTATTACAATTTAATCACGATATAGAAACGATATGAAACATTAAATTTATTTGAAGTTATATATTTTGTGCGTAGCTAAATTACAGCTTTACTAACTCACTAACAAATCAATATACTTATTTAAATCAAAAATATATAAAATATCTTTTCAAAAGAGAGTTATGAAATGCTGGAGCATTTGAGCATTTCATTTTAACTATGGGTCTAGAAACCGAAAATACACATATATACACCGTTCACACAATCCATCCATCTCTCATTTTTTTTAAATCCATCTCAGTCTCCAGTTTGTTTTCATATCGGAACAATATCGTCCCTCAATATAACATCTCTCTCATACAATCTTACATTTACAGCATCACAAAAACTGTCCCCAATTCGGGCCATCCCCAACGAACGTTGGGCTGAACAGAAGTCCCTTTCACCCGGTAATATCCAATAATGGTTCACCGACAGAGGTCGCTGTCGAGACGAGAGCGTAATAAAACTAGGCTTTTCGTTATTCGACTTGTGTCGTTTTGGTTATTTAGGTAGGTACAGTACAAAAAAGTACAACGAATCTAAGAAATAGGTACCTTTTGACGTTTACTTTTAGCTTGCTATCGGCTTAAAAAAGTCCCGTTAATAATGTTTTGAGCTTTTTCCTAGTATTAGCCCGTTAATTTAAAAACGCGTGTTTGGGTAAAGCCTTTATTTTTAATAACACTTATTCTAGCCAACAAAGATGGCACTGGGTCTCTGTGCATTCGGCCTTTGCAGCAACAAACTGAATTTGTACTTTGTATTTAATTTTATTATAATAAAATTATTCTATTAACATACACTTAATATGATGTGTTTGCTTTTTAATTATATATTTTTTATCTGACATAAAAGAATTCGGAATCGGATTATGTTGTAATTGTGCGTCTCGAGTAATTTTAGTTCCTCGTACGTATCATTTTCTGTGTAGCCTAAGCAATTGTGGAATAAATCCTGTAATCTATTTGTTTGAAGGTGCCTACACTGGCTCTTGGATCCGTGGGCTTAGAGGGAGCCTCGCAGAAGGAACCTTCCCGCCGAGGCTTAATTGAAACTTAGTCGTGTGGGGTCACCATCGTTTCAAGGTAATTTTGTACATTACTTATCTTTGGTTATTTATAACCTCCTTAAAAAAAGGAGCAGATTTTCAATTCCTCTTTTCACTCGATTCTCAATAACTAAATTGCGTGAAAGCGTTTTTGAGATATTGTCACAGCAATATTCTATTGCTCTATAATATACATAAATAGGTATATCTTATAAATAGGTATAGGTATAATTACTTTAATAGGGTTCTCATTTAACTGGGGAACCTCAAAAATTCTTTTAGCTCTGAAAAAATATTATTGCTATTTCACCTCAAGATTGACAGATATTCAAAAAGAAACAGTAATAAAACACAAAATTAAATTCAGCAAAATGCTGAGCTGTCAACCTCATTTGTCACAAATGTGCGGTACAGTTTTCCCTAACATCTTTTCCGTGTTTATATTCATTGATTATTTATTCTGTGGCAGGATTTCGTGTATTTTAATGTTCTTTTTTACAATGATAAATCTGAAGAGTTGTTTGTTTGAGTTTTTTTTTTGACCTCGCTAATCTTGGATTCAGCCAGTTAGATTTGAAAAATTATTTCTCTAATAAGAAGTTACATTCTTCTCGAGTATTATAGGCTACTTTTTATCCCGGGAACGCGAGTAAAACCGCGGGGGATAGCTAGTTTTTTATATTACTCACCTTATAAGGTGATTTAAATAATATGTATAATTGCAATACCTTTTTATGAATATGGAGTTATATGGTTACCCTACTCACGTAGGGTGAGGTAGTGTCGACAAGTTATTTTGGGGATTAACGTACTTGTACGTACACCCCTGTGCTACGTGTAAGGTTGGTGTTTTTAAGGCTCTGGCGCGTGTTGGATCTAATGAACTTACTTTGCCTATTACCTATACATTTTTTATACATTCGCTTGCGTTACGTGCCTTTAGTCATATTTGAACATATGTGGGAGTTTTTTTTTTATATAACTACATATGTCTGGGAAATAAAGATTTTTTTTTACCCCCGACGAAAAAGAGTGTTATAAGATCTGTGTGTCTGAGGAGGCATCATAGCTTCAAAATGGATGACCAGATTTTGAAGGTTATTTCGATAGTATTGAGAGTATTTTTAGCTATATTTCAAGGAAATCCGCTCAGCCGTTTGAAGATCATCACCTCTTTTCTAGAGTGTCGGGGGGGTTCTTTAAATTCCGGGTTTTTGCATCACAAGGTATGCGGCCCACCTGATAAATAGTTACATTCGCCTATTGATATTTGCAATACCAGGGGCATTGAAATTAAGTATATTGCCGAAATACAATGTCTATAAAGCAAATGGCTCTTCAAGCATGTTGCTCCTAAATCTTTAAGCCAGTGGTAGAGCCAATTGTAGCTTTTGACGTTCATAAGTGCCTTATCAAGGCCTAAACTAAAATAAATGAGTTTTGGCATGAATTTATAAATTACGTACAATATAGTGTATGTACCAAAATTTTTAATTATTCAATATTTTCATATTAAAGTCAAAATACAAGATTTGTTTTCGGATTTATCATTGAATTCATTTGCTGAGTTCGTAACCGTGTTCAGTCAACGAATATCTATTTGCTGATGCTTTTGGAAGTTTGTCACTTCACTGGCATAGGAGCCGAGCAGCGGAAAGATTTATTCTACTTAGGACTCTGAATGTTATTGAAATTATATGTATGTATTTAAAAAATACTAGTGTGATCAAACTAATAGCTTCGAGGCATCAACTTTTATGCAACTTATTTTAACGGTTGGAAGTTGTGTTACTATTTTTAAAAAAGATAATTTAAAAACTATACTTAAAAAAAATACTAATTGACTGAGGCGTGACCTTGCGGAAATCCATTATAAGATTAAACAGAAGACAAATATTTAGTAACTAATTCCGCTGGATCTCTTCTCTCTCTTCTTCGCTGTCAAGTCCCACACAAGGAAACTTAACAGGAATCGACACGTGTTTCGCTTCTTCACGATGCATCATCAGGACGTAGTAGACCCACTGTCCACTACTCGACGAAAAAAAAAATTACTGTGAATGCGAGCTACATACAATCAATAAGTTCTAAATTATTATATGGATGAACAAGGTCGTTGATTCCTCCAATGAAAAGGGAAGATCTTCCGCTAGGCTGGGTCATCGTGCCTGGGGACCACGGTCCAACTGTTGATGTTGGAATCTTGTATATATATGTGAATCTGCGAATAAACTCCACTAGCGCGATGTAGATTTGTATGTAGATAGTTCTGTTTGTAGTGTTGATCTATTGCAGCGCCATCTATTCATTCGGTGTCTGAACTATGTAGCTGACAGGGGTCGCTACAATTATTTATTTATTTATTGTTATTTCATTCACTTTTAATGTATATAACTAATCGTAAGGACTTTTTGTCGGGAACTTGCGAAGTGACGTTGCGTTTTCGTTTTATTGAATATTATCGGTGGTATTTTGTCCAATAAAGATCAATACAAGTGCACCAGTGAAGTGAAATGAAATGATTACGTGTATAGTGGCTTTTCAAGTTGTCTCAAGAAGTCCATGAAAAGTTTTAGTAGAACGGCTACCATTGTACTAAAACCTAACTAAACTGACTGACTATGACTCGACGAACATTTAACATGACTTGAACTTTGAAACTTGACGATTGACGAGAATTTAAAACATGAAGAATACAAAAATACCTACATTGCTCAACTTGACACTGGCAAAATACACGAAGTGTGATGCCAAAATTAAAAAAAAAAAACTAATCGTAAGATATAATTAAGTAAAAAGGATAGCAATTATTGTAAAGGTCAACGTTTTAAAAAAACAATGTTGCAATAACTGTAGCAATTCAATGAAACGATGTCATAATATCTGGAATAGTAACGATTATTAGCTACTTACCCGATATTTTACAATCAGTTCATTTTTTTGACGACTATAGGATAAAATATAAGGTTAGTGTCATGTTAGAAAGCGGAAATTGAAGAAAGAGCGTATACATACCTACATAAATAGTTAATAGTAGTTTATGATACTGTTGCATAATAGGGGTTATTAACTACGAGTGTGAGTTTAAGTACCGAGCCGTAGGCGAGGTTCTTAATAGTATCACACGAGTTTTTAATACCTAATTATGTGCAGTATCATACAGTACTTTATCTAAACTCATATAAATAATGTCATTTAAAAAAATTGAATATCTACCAACTTTGCAAAAAAAAAAAAAAAAAAGCAGACCTTTTTGGTCAAAATGATATGTGTAGGCAAAAACAATAAAATATAATCATATACTTAACTACCTCTAAAGTTGAAGTTACAAAATTTGTGACATTGTCATCGTCAAATTGAATTGATACTGATTGATTATACTATTGATAGGTCCAAAGTGTACTTTAATAGAAAAAAAGTTATTTTATAGCATTATCTTGGGAACAACAACTGTACTATAATGAACCATTATACACGGGTGTGCCTAAAGTGGGTCATTAAAGTACTGATTTTGATTTCATAATAAGAACATTACGATATGAGAGTAGATAAAAAAGGTTTATGTTACATCTCAGTAGTATATATCTCAATAATATTCATGCTATAATTATTAAATATTCAAATTACATTTACTATATTTTGAAGAAATTGAAACGGATATTATGATGAAAGCAACTATTGTTTACAAACTAAACTAATTTTGATTACGTCACATCACTTTCTTACAAATGTTATTGAAAAATAATAAAACAATTTTAAAAGAAAAACATGCAATTGAAGTAATTTGACAGCACATTTTTTTAAATTTCTATCTTATATTCTTTTATTATAAACAGATGTTATGTTCTGACGTGTTATTTTGTCAACGAGAAATAAGACGTAATGGTTCGTATTCTTGATAATTTTCATATTATAAATAGGTATAAGCTCCTGCTCCGTCTAATAGGTACTAAAACCGTGCTAAATCATCTCTAAAGTAGTAAAATAAAGGTACTTCGGTTTTTAGACAAAATCGTTAATAGCCTTTGGAATTTTCATCTCGATTGTTAAGCGAGTTATATTTTTGCAGCTTAACTACCACTTTGTTTCATTTACATTAACTTAAAAAGGTTAGCACACAGGTAGGTATTGTACATGTTTTACAATTATACCTAATTGGATCCTGTTAATATTATAAACGTGAAAGTTTGTTTCTAATCACATTATTGTAGTGACTGGACCATAGCTTATATATAATGCAAGCGCACCTACTCCACGTGCCTCCTTTTGAGATGCTTAATGGCCGGACGGCACGGCAGAGGATTAAAAAAAACAGAATTAAGTTTAGTTTAGTTACCCAAAAATAAGGTAGGTATTGGTGTCGATTCTGTTGTTTACGAACTTAACTAATATTAGGCAAGTCACCTCTCTTTCAAGTTAACCTTATTGAAAAAAGACAGTACATTTTTAATGCTGTCAGTTTAATCCATACCGTCGTAATGTATGCACCATTGTTGCCGATTCTGTTGTTTACGAACTAAAATAAATTTAATCTCACTATATCTCTTTCTAATAGTAAATATAAGAAAGGGATGCAAGATATTTTAGTCCTGTCAGTTTAATCCGATCACACATTTCAATGTGAATTTAAGCGCGATCTTTATTGGTCACGACTATTTACCCGTACATTACGACGGTATGGATTAAACTGACAGCATTAAAAATGTTCTATCTTTTTTCAATAAGGTTAAAATGAAAGAGAGGTGACTTGTCTAATATTAGTTAAGTTCGTAAACAACAGAATCGGCACCATTACCACCTTTAAAATTACTAAACTTGTAGTTACTAGTGAAAAGTACATTCTGCGGTACGAAGCTATTTTTAATCCCCGACGCAAAAACGACGGGGTGTTATACCTAAGTATAACGTGTCTGTCTGTGGTATTGTAGCTCCCAAACGGATGAACCGATTTTCGTTTATTTTTTTTGTGTTATAGATAATTTTATCCCGACTGTTCTTAGCCATGTGTCATGAAAATCTGTTCAGCCATTTGAAAATTATCACTAATTCTCTAGTGAGTTTCATAATTTGTTTAATTTTAGCTATAACAGAGTAGAATTCAATTACGCGTTGTATACGTTCAAAGTAGAACTCATCTGCAAATTCCAGGGCTGGCAGCGAAGAGCTACGAACCTGACGAGGTCTCAATTAATTATATTACATAGTTGTCATAGCTGCGAGTTGGGAACTACCTGCAGAGCTTCGTGAATGCCGTGTCTCGCTCATTTATAGTTCTGAGAGTTTCAATGCGTTCATGAGGATGTCTTTTGATATGGTGTTAAAGGAGGTAGTGATGTAAAAGTTTTTATTGTACAATATTCGAATTTAGTGTAGTAGATTTTTTTATTAAATTTCGCAATAACACATTATAAACAAATACGTAGAATATTATTTACTATGTATATATATATTTAATCTTATATAATAATAATCTCGTTTCACAGTGTTTGTCAAACTCCTCCGAAACGGCTTGACAGATTTTCATGTTTTATTATGTATATTCGGTAGCTCTGAGAAGAAAGTCGTAAATTTATATAAATAAGAGAAACTTATTATTGACAGGCCAGTTGGCGCTGTTGGTTAAGACGCCACTAATCGCGCTGCTGGTGTGCATGAACATGTCTGTTTGTCCTGTGTCTGGGTGTAATTATCTATATAAGTATGTATTTACAAAAAAAAATAGTGTATTTAGTATATCAGTTATCTGGTTTCCATAGTACAAGCTCTGCTTAATTTGGGATCAGATAACCGTGTGTGAAGAATGTCCCAAGATATTTATTTATATTATTTATCTACTCTCATATCGTAATGTTCTTATTATGAAATCAAAATCATTACTTTAATGACCCACTTTAGGCACACCCGTGTATAATGATTCATTATAGTACAGTTTTGTTACCAAGATAATGCTATAAAATAACTTTTTTTCTATTAAAGTACACTTTGGACCTATCAATAGTATAATCAATCAGTATCAATTCAATTTTAGATGCAAATTTACTTTGTGTGTGGTTACATGTGACGAATTTGTGACTTGAACTGTAGAGGTAAGAATTTTTGGGAGTTGGCAACACGGATTTTATGATTATTGTGTTCGTTTATTTTATTGGTTTTGCCAAAATATATCATTTTGACCAAAAATGTCACACAAAATAGCATTTTTTTTTAAATTGCAAAAAACTTTTTTTTTTACCTTAGTACCTTAGTTTAGATAAAGTACTGTATGATACTGCACATAATTAGGTATTAAAAACTCGTGTGATACTATTAAGAACCTCACCTACGGCTTGGTACTTAAACTCACACTCGTGTTTTAATAACCCCTATTATGCAACAGTATCATAAACTACTATTATCTACTCTCATATCGTAATGTTCTTATTATGAAATCAAAATCAGTACTTTAATGAGCCACTTTAGGCACACCCGTGTATAATGATTCATTATAGTACAGTTGTTGTTCCCAAGATAATGCTATAAAATAACTTTTTTTCTATTAAAGTACACTTTGGACCTATCAATAGTATAATCAATCAGTATCAATTCAATTTGACGATGACAATGTCACAAATTTTGTAACTTGAACTTTAGAGGTAGGAATTTTTGGGAGTTGGCAACACGGATTTGATTAAGTATATGATTATATTTTATTGTTTTTGCCTACACATATCATTTTGACCAAAAATGTCACAAAAATAGCATTTTTTTTTTTTTTTTGCAAAGTTGGTAGAAATTCAATTTCTATAAATGACATTATTTATATGAGTTTAGATAAAGTACTGTATGATACTGCACATAATTAGGTATTAAAAACTCGTGTGATACTATTAAGAACCTCGCCTACGGCTCGGTACTTAAACTCACACTCGTGTTTAATAACCCCTATTATGCAACAGTATCATAAACTACTATTATTTATTTAATATCCTAGGATATTCATTACACACGTTTACCTATATCAAAATAAACAGAACCTGTACGACTGAAACCAGACTGATACATACACAATTTTTTTCTAAATATTATTAAAGAAAGAAATAAATATTAAAATATATATTTGCCATACAATACGATGCTTACCTCAAAATTAGACCCAAACAAGAACAGATGTGTGTTCACAAATTGTTCACCAACACAGCATAATGCTGTCCAATGAGCACACAAATCTGATTTTCAGCCGGCCCCAGTATTTATTTTTAAATATATTTATTTACAAAGGGAAAGTTAATATTTTCTTTTATCGCTGTAAGGTGATTAAATTACTGTTACTCTCTTCCGCGCCAGTAGAATCCCTTTAATATTTCTTGTTCATAATTAAACCCTTTACTTCGCCATTAAAATAATTCAAATCAATCTTCTTTCGGCCATCAGAAGTTTCAAGAATGGCCAATAAGTACTTTGTTTAATTAAAAACTTTTTCATTGTTCCCCCCTACCTACTAAACTCGGTTTGATTACAAAATACTCCAAATAGCTCCAAGTCATCGAACAGCCATTTTCATCCGGTAAATATAGCGGTAAAGTTTTTTGTTTTTATGTTTTACTCTTCTTTTTGAGTTGCAGTCTCTGTTGAAATTCTCTCCGGCTCTTTTTTTTGTGGTCCGAATTGTATTGAGTACCCTGATCATAATAAAGTTATTTTTATTATTAAGTTTGTATTTACTGCATAAAAAGTAAAAGTATTTAGTAGACGGGCCAGTTGGCGCAGTTGGTTAAGACACACCTATTGCGCCGCAGGCCGTGGGTTCGATTCCCATCCAGGACAAACATTCGTGTGCATGAACATGTCTGTTTGTCCTGAGTCTGGGTGTAATTATCTATTTAAGTATGTATTTACAAAAAAAAAAGTAGTATATGTAGTATATCAGTTACCTGGTTTCCATAGTACAAACTGCTTAGTTTGGGATCAGATAACCGTGTGTGAAGAAATGTCCGAGGATATTATTATTCCCAGGATATTTGGATTTTTTTTTCGAATACTATAGGTTCGCGTTTTGTTTCAAACTAGCTCCGAGACGAGTGATATCAAAGCCGGTGTTGTTACCAATCTGAAAATGCCTATTCACTTTACGTGGTGTCCACGATATAGTTGTCAGGAAACAGACACTGAAAGCCTATTCCACTCTTTTCCTATTCGCATGATAATTGTGTCTAAATTTTGGGTATCTCGCCAACGTACGGATTTTGTAAATGTTGTTTGGCAGATCAATTCTAAGGTTTTTTTACCATAAGAGTACAGATTAATAAATTACAAACATATCTCATTGTGTCTATTGGCGCATTATACTCAACGTTTCGACCATTTTTACAACTATTTCGTAATCGTTGTGAGGATGTATAGATGTTTGTTACTCTTTCACGTAAAAACTACTAAAAAGATTTGGATGAAATTTGGCACATATATAGATCATACCCTGGAATCACATATAGGCTACTTTTTATCACGGAGAAACATAAGTTGCATCGGGAACGCGGGTGAAACCGCAAGGTGGAAGCTATTTACTATATAAATTTAGTTTATTTTTATTTAAAGGTTCACCAACATTTGTCAACACTGAACATGTAATATATATACTAAGTAAATAACAATACTAAGTGCAACAAACAATTATAGGTAAACACAACATAGTAAAATACCTATTTAATTAATTAAAAAATAACAATACCTACACCAGAGAACTGGACGCAAAAGGGATAAAAAAATAAAATAAAGAAAGAAAAAAGAAGATGTGCGTAAGAAAATTACAACTCGCAAAAGCTTAAAAATTTACGTAAAATATGTTTCATACATAATTATAATGATTTTGTAATACTAAACAAAATCTACTATTTCAAGTATCGATATACTTAAATTAACATATTGTTTCGTGCAGCATATCCTTCTCAAGCGATATATAAAGGACCGGTAACCCGATACAAGCCACTCGACACCGCAACCGTCGACTAAGTGATTTCCAATCCTCTTTCCTTGGAGACATTTTGACAATGATATAGGGCAAGTCTGGAGGAATGGAAGTTAAATATATATTTTTTTGGAGCATTTGTCGGAAACTATACATTTATAATTTGCATATTACTTTTATCTACTAACCGCGAGGTGGAACTAGCTTCTGCGTCGCGGTTTCACCCGTGTTCCCGAGGGATAAAAAGTATCCTATGTGTTAATCTTAAGGGGGATGTGCCAAAAAGCCCGCGAAAATCATTTTTTTTTAGATTTTTTAAAAATTGCAGCTCAGTAATAGGTCATTTATTTCCTATAGTCAAAATGTGATTCGCGACACTAAGATATGGCTATAGATCTATCTATGTATTAATTTTGCATTCAAAATATTATAAAACTGTACATTGGTTCCTGCGCGTTATTTATCGAAAGGGAACCAATGTATGGATTTGAATAGTTTAAAAAGCATAATGTATACATACAGTAATCAATTGGCATATTAATGAGGCGCAAATCACATTAACACAAAAACCTAAAAAAAATGAATTTTGCGGGCTTCTCGGCCGATTCACCT
The DNA here is from genome assembly GCA_963555595.1 of Tethea ocularis. Taxonomy (NCBI): domain Eukaryota; kingdom Metazoa; phylum Arthropoda; class Insecta; order Lepidoptera; family Drepanidae; genus Tethea; species Tethea ocularis. The sequence continues at coordinate 1,351,295 of OY741972.1, read as the reverse complement.
TACATATGAAATGTTACAATATGGGGAATATGTTATATATGCATACTTTTTTGCTTTAATAAATGTTCACTCATATAAAAAGTAAGAATTCGGTAACTATAAAAATAACCGAGATATAAGCCGTCAAAGATTTATTGTTATCTCTTTCTAGCAAAACAGAATTTAGCATGGAGTTTATATGGTCGTCATACTATTAGACATCATTATATTATGACGTCACATCTTACGTCTCATCTCTCATCAATCTCTCTGACTAATTGGTGTCTTAGTAGTTTAAAATGCTTATATCTTCCGTGTCTCTTGGCCAATTTTAATTTCACTTTTTGACATCTTTTCTACAGTATTTTCATAATTTGTTAAAAAATACAATAAAAAAATGCATATTCCCTATCACACACAACATGCTCTAATACTCGAATAATTATGAGCTTGATGACACAATATGCTACGAAAAGTGCTACGAATACACGTAGAGCTACGCCTACGAACTACGTCACTGTGGCGTAGCTCTTTCGCCGACTTTAATTCTACGATCCACTTTTGTTTCACGCTTCACTTTGTTGCTCGCTCACTTCGCTCGATCGAACGCTTATTCGCGATTACGCTGGTTCCTCACAGGTATTGTGACTCAGCGAGATTTGCTCAACTAAGCCAATTGTCGGTGTTCGGTATGATTTGGAGGCAGAAAGGTGGTTATGGAAATCAAGGTCTAGTTTTGAAAAAATGACGACAAATAACATGACGAAGGTGGGCTCTATCATTCAATGTAATAAGGTACTTTTTAGTACCCGTCTGCTACCCTACTCTAAAGTTGAAAATCTAGGACTATACTATCTAATGACATGCTAAATTCCTATTAGATATTGTGTGCTTACCACCATAGGCCATACCATCGTGCTATAGATTCCTTAGAATAATTTCCTTCACCGAAAGCTCAAAACTCGTTGTAGGATTCAAATTCATGTAGGTACTTTACAGCGGCATTCACTGCTTAATGAATTTTGCCTGAATGTATTTAAAAAATAATAGGTTGGTATTTAATACAAAAATATTAATGTCAAAATATTGGCCGTAATTACAGAATACACCGATGTTTTTACATAATGATAATGACATAGGGCTTCTAATAATAACTCATTCAAAAAATGTTAAGTTATGGTCGAATAAATAAACATAAAAATACATCTACCCTTAAAAAAAAAAAGACGGTTATCCTCTTTTTTTGGGCAGTCATCCAAAACAAATACCATAGATGTGGTTTAACATATTAATCTACCATAAAAGCCTACATCAATTAATTCAGATGTCCTTTCCACGGGAAATAATTCATTCAAGTTAAATATTGTAAGTATCCACTGAGACCCGTTAAATTAACCGAAAATCCACGAATTTGTCCGAATTAGGACAAACGTCGCCACAATTCGTATATTGCGGTTGTTCGAGAGTGAAATAAGGATGTAGACATATGTGGCTTTTAAACGCTGTTTTGTCACGTGACGCAGCGTGGGCAGGCCCCCCACAAGGTGAACCGATGATCTTGTGAGGGTCGCGGGAAAACGCTGGATGCGGGTAGCGCAAGACCGGCCATCGTGGAGATACTTGGGAGAGGCCTTTGTCCAGCAGTGGACGTCTTTCCGCTGACATGATGATGGAACACTATTTTTATGTTTAACTTTGTAAGTATAGGTCTTGTATTTGACCCCAATGACACTTTGGCTAGTGATGATGAGCCCGAAGGTGGTAAGTACACAAAGCCTAGAAGGGAACTGGTTTTCAAGTGCCTCTGTCGGAACATACTGGTACCTATCGGTATATTTTCAGCTTGAGAAAGGTAGCCCTTAGATGGGTATTATAAAACCACCGTGTTATGGACTCCTTATTATGTTTTCATTCACCGAAAGCTTAAGTTCATTGTAAAATTCTAAACCGCACCCTGCGCCACGGTTTGACGTTCTCATTGTGTTTTTAAGAATAGATTTCACCCACGTTCCCAGCAAGGAACCTTTTGTTTTACTAGGATAAAAAGTATCCTATATGTTATACTAGAGTCTATCTATCTAAGTGCCAATTTTTATCCAAATCTGTTTAGTCATTTTCGCGGGAAAGAGTAATAAACATCTTTTCGCATTTATAATAGTAGTAAGATGGATAAGATCATTTTAATCCGATTTAATAAGAAAAAAATACTCCACCAAACAACAGCTTGTCTAAAACGGCAAAACTACGACATTTTCGTAGTGAACTCATATAGATATTCAATCCAACAAGAATTACGCCGTATTTTTTCTAAGATTATTTAATTAAAAATAAATACTATTATCAGAGGTTCTGCGTCATATCTGTACGCACCCTAATGCTAAAAATCTTGTCTCATCCGGTTCAAACCGGATCCCAAAGCGGCTCATAAAAAGGACTATATCCAATTTGGACGATCCGACTGAGCGCGGTCGGGTAACGAGGAATATCTAAATTAGTACAGAGGACAGATTTGTGAGAGGGATTTCATGTTATAAAGATTGGCTTTCAAATAATATATAAAACTATGTGACGGTTACAAAGTAAAGACCACATACTCTGTGTCACGGTGCCAAAGACAAGTAAACAAACAAGTAACATGTATTTGGGTTAAGCAATATTATATTTTGTATAAAAAAAAATTGTACGATCGACCGCTTTTTGCCTCAGCAAAGATTACTAAAATGAATGTCATAAAATCTAAGTATTTAGCGATAATATAAAATATTAGGTTTCAAATTAGCTTTATCGGTGTTTATATATTTTTATGGCATGCAATAAAAAGGAAAATAGCTAAATTTCTACATTCAGGAAACACAATTTGGTGTACATTTCGTCCGGTTTTGGCAGGTATTTCGAATTATTTGGTAATAGGCGTTTAAACACAAGCCTTTTAGAAATATCCAAAGATAATCGACCGCAAAAATAGCATTGTAGGTTTGAAACCCTTCATTTTTTCATTAAAAGCAACCCTTGTTTTCAAATCTCTAATATTCTATTAAAACAAGAAATCTCATCTGCGGCTCGAAAACAGACGCAATTACAGATGCCAATGACGTCGCAATGCAATAATCTCAACGAATAGCTATTGAGAAGGATTGCTTACGCACTAGCGTATATAACCGTTAGCGTTTTTTTGCAGATCCTTTTATAGTTAGTCAGCAAAGTACCGTATATCAAAAATACCTATCTATATCTATTTTATGCCAAATAGATGATGATGTGTAATACTTAGTAGTTGTATTTTCATTCAAAAGTAAAATTATCTTTTAAATTCTCATTGTTGAAGCGAATTTAAAACAAAATCTATAAAAATCACTGAGATATTACTACGTATAGAGAAGACGACACATTTAACAACTATGTTCCGTTCAACTGCAGGCATCCGGCCGCACTTCACTTAGGTGCTTAAACAGGAAACGCGTAAGCGCCATGAATTACTTTTTTGGACGCGAAATAACTACAGCTTAGAAGCGTTCTAGCGCTACGTGTTTAAACTGTCTGGTTAGACGACTAATTATTGTTTCAGCGCTGCAGCGAATATTAACAAAATGGACCATGACCTTAGTTTAAGTTAGCTTCTCTTAACGTAGTTAATATACCTCAGTGATAATATTTCACTATTTGCAACCAATCTGAAATTCCTTTGACTTTGACGCTAGTCAAGCGTTATAAACGCAGCGTTTTTTCGACCTAGTCCGTAAAAATAAGTGTTATTTCTAATTGGATAGAACGCATATTTGCATATAGATTGCATCAATCCCTTGTGGTGTCGCAGTGTGAATATATTTATCTTCGAGAGGGTGTTAGTTGAGTACGTGTTTAGCGCTATATTATTGGTATTTAAATCTCGTTTGCTTAGGGCTGTTAGTATAATGTCTTATTAGATTCATTAAATTAAATAATATCAGTTGTTTTTTTAATTTAAAAATTGCTTACTTTAAAGTGGAGGCTTCGGTTGGATCGCGAAATTCAAATTTTATCATTAACATTTTCATGAAATAGTCGTATATGTCAGTAATATACCTTGGAGGAATATGTTGATGATATCTTTTGTTATTAATCAGTGAATATACTAGCATTCTTCTCGCAAATAACATGTTGATGATTTACGACCTATAACTCAGCTGCAATTTGCAAAAAACGTGATAAAATTTGAATTTCGCGCTCCAACCGAACGTTTACCCTTAACAACGGTTTGAAACGTCAAAATTACAGACCCTAACAGAATAAATGAGTTTTGAGTTAATTTATTATTATGAAACACTGAAAAGTAACCATATTAGTAAATAAATATATCGATTTATTTAATTAAAGGTATTTAACTTAAAGGTATTTAAGATAAGATAGTATAATTTATTTATATATATCATTATAGGTATCATAACAGTACCTACACAAAATAGGTAATAAATTCAAAATTCGATACTTAAGTAGGTACCTAATTATCACAATCAATATTTTAGTATAGCTGGTACTTAAAATAGGAAAACCCTGTACTATAAGTACCAGCAACCTTCAGTGACACAAAATAAATAAGCTGATTTAAATAATGTAGCAGTTCTGTTTAAATTTAAAATAACAAAAAAAAAATTACATAATAAAATTCAATAAAACAAATAAAATAAAATAAAATAATAATAAGGGAATAATTCTATGTTTAAGTTATTGAGAAAAGTTGTGGGAGTGTGTTTTGTGTGGAAGAGTGTTATGTGTGTAAGTGTCTTATGTGATAGAGAGAGGTAGGGTATTGGATTTGATTTAATTTGGTCTTTAGCTAGCTTTTACTCGTATAAAACTATATAGTGGAAATTAAAAAAGTTTTAAAGTACGTTCATTTATTATGAAGTAAAAGCAACTAATCTGAAAAAGACTCTTTTTGATCCAAGTTTCCGAAAGTTTCCGAAAGTTGCCGAAGGAAACCGAAGTTGGGTTCTCTTTGATGTAACCAGCAACTATTGGTTGCGGATAAGTTTACCAACAGACATGTTTGGTACAAGTTATAAGATATTCAATATAATTATATACTTTTTTTGCCTATTTACTATGTAATGAATCGACAGGCCAGTTGGCACAGTGGGTTAAGACACCACCTATTGCGCCACAGGTTGTGGGTTCGATTCCCACCCAAAGCAAACAATTGTGTGCAAAAACGTGTCTGTTTGTCCAGAGGCTGGGTGTAATTATCAATGTAAGTATGTATTTACAAAAACAAAATAGTATATGTAGTAGATATATCAACTATCTGGTCTCCATAGTACCTACATCTCTGCTTAGTTTGGGATCAGATAACCGTGCGTGAAGAATGTCCCAGGATATTTATTATTTCTTTAATGGTTATAGGCTAGCATCCTACATTTACCCTTCTATTATTATAAATGTGAAAGTTTGTGAGTTTGTCTGTTACTTCTTCACGCTCAAACGGCTTGACCAGTTTGGTGAAACCGCGGGACGGAAACTAGTTCGGCCATAATTTTAAAACATACTATATTATAATTATCTTAAAAAAATCAACAATCACAATGCGTCATATTATGGGCATTTACTTGTGTGGCAAATAAAATATTTTCTTTTCAAGAATTTACAGTAGCAGTAATATTCAATCACATTTCGCTTTTAACTTGTACCACATCCTTCATAACAGATCAAAGCGTGTCCTATGTGACATCATTAAATGTCGACCAAACTGTAACAAACTTATAAACATCATTCACTTCCACTCTATTTACTAGCATATTAGGTTAATTTTCCCTTGAATCAACTATATAATAACATTGTCCCATGAACATGCGTGATTTCCCATAAACGTTGTCACATAGGAAATTATTGTTCTATTGAGTTGTTGCAGAGTATTATCGCCTTTATGTAAATGTAATGTGGTTTACATTTACGTATATAATGGTAAATTCTCTGAACTTTGTATTACTCTGTACTGTTTTGATTATGTTGTAGTAAGGGTATTTTAACGCAATTATAAATTTAATACGAGAATTATTAGTACAATGATCAAATTTTAGATAAAGGATTACATAATTATAATTTCAGATTAAGGTTCCTACATAATTATTTAATCGCATATCAATTTTAGTAGATATTTGTTTTTCATTTTTCAGATTATTTTTGATTGTATTGTTTCTTAAACATACATTTTTGTTTGTATTTACTAACATTGAGTGCATATTATTATATTATCTGATTTAAATAAATAATAATAATATTAAAAGATAAAAATCGGTCACGTAGCTTCTGGGAAAATTGCTTTCAACAAATATATTGGAGAAACAGAGAATCTTCCTTTTAAGTCGATTTAAAATTGTGCAAGTAGTAAAATAGATGGAATGGCGTGCAGAAATAAAATGTTTTTCTTTCTTTCAAGTAAAATGAAATCACTATGTATCTACTCGAAAAGACTAGGCTATTTTTTTATATAAGTACCTACACTTATATCAATAAGTATTTCGGTGTTTTTCTTATAAACAACAATCAATAACAAGAAAACGGCAACGACGGAAATGTGAAAATAATTTTCATTCCTATCTAAGAATAGGGGTGGGACTTTCGGTTGAAAATCTTCAATTTCTCTCAATCCAACTGTCGCACCCTCGAAAAGGATGTTTCGTGAGGAATATTGTAAACAACATGTGTCCAGACCCGTTTCACGGTATGTTTGCAGCTCTAATGCTATACGACACGTTTGGTTGTGTTAAAGACGGTTATTGAGCGTACGATTTTGCGATTATTTGTCGCAATTTTATTTGTATTTCTTAGTGTCAATGTCAAAAATATTTAGACTTTTGGAAGGTACTTAAGAAGTCAACACCAGTTCAGAATTCAGCTTTCAACTGTAAAAAAAATATATTGACTCTGTGGATTACCTACGACATTGTGTGCTTTACGACATTAATTGGTGAAATTGTAAGTTTAATCCTAAAAATTAAATGAAATAGATTATAATAAATATATTTTAAATTTTAAAATGGAAAATTCAAAGCTGTTTAAAAAACTATAAATGCGATTTTTTGTCGCATGTCTATGGACGGTTTTATCTTTGATACGGAGTGAATAAAATAATACCGAGACAAATCGTCCACGAAGGGCGTCACAGTAGTGCCTTGTCATACACTTACTCAATCTAACCATATATTTGTATTTCCTTTCCCCCATTTTATAAATAAAATATACATTATGCAGTCAAACGAATGGACCGCGAGTAGGTACCTTTACAATGAGGAATAATAACAAAAAAATCTAATTAGTCCGTCAGTTAGATTATCAAAAAATATTGGATACGTATATTTTATTTTATCAAATCAATAAGAAATTACAAAGATAAGTCCCATCAAAGTGCAGGAGTGGGGGCTTGTGACGTCATCGTACAACTACTTTGTTTAGTACACTTTTTGCAGACCGGAAAATTTTAACGCACTGTATCTTCGTTATTTTTTGTTTTCGGATCAAAATAAAAAATACGTATCCAATATTTTTTGATAGTCTAACTGACGGACTAATTAGATTTTTTTGTTGTTATTCCTCATTGAACATAAGATATTTTTAAATAGGTAGTAATATTATAATAGACATAAGGCACAAAATTCTGAAGTACAAGGCAGTGCTGCAGAATAACTTATGCTATTCAATTATCAATTCTTTTCAGTTTTTGTCAAATATCAAGGTATTTTAACTATTCTAAGTAATTTTATATACGACTAGCTCCCGCCCCGCGGTCGCAAGGGGTCTAATCCTTTCCCGGGATAAAAAATTGTCTATATATTATTCCAGGGTATGATCTATGTATGTGCCATGTTTCATTCAAATCCGTTCTGTAGTTCTAACGTGAAAGATTAACAAACATTCACATTTATTTATAAAATAAGTTTGTTATCACTTAGAGCTTCAGCAGCACAAGTAATTGTAATGAAATTTGGCACGTAGCTACATCATAACCTGGAGAAACATATAGGATACATTTCATTCGGGGAAAACATAAGATCCCTCGGCAGAGTAACAACTCGGGGCAAAAGCAAGTATTTACCAAAAACTTAATAAAGTCTGACAACGAAACTCATCATAACTCTCAACTCTCACGTATCCACGCACTTTATTACAGAGTTTACGTGGATCACGTGTTAATGGCGCTGAAACAAGCGCTAACGAGGGTAGTCACAAATTCGCGGCACGTAGTGTCACGACCTCGAGACGAAGCAAACATCGTGTTTACTTGATGAAGATTTTGCGAAGGCAATTGCGTTGAGTTTTAGGCTTTAACAGCTTTTTTCGCGACTTGTTTCCGCATTGTATTGTGCTTATATTATTTTATAGTTATATTGTTATAGCTTATATAGTAAATATATTGGTTGATGTAGTCTTGATAGGCATTTTTAAACGGCGACGATATGCGAGAAATGTTGATTCTATATTCAGTTTTTCTCTGCATTCTTTGTTGCAAGAGATTTGTACAAAATACTGCTACCTACGTACTTTAGTATAGACGGTTACATGTAGCTTGTAAAACCATTATAAACACGCCTCTGGTTGTTCAAACGGGTATAGCTTTCCGGGCCAGCTTATAATGGTAGCTAAATAGCTTGAGTCGAATCCATGCGTACTCATTATATCAAGAATTGATTCAAGATTTTCAAGTTATGATGGAATAAATAAACATACGAAACCTGAACACTAAACAAACTTTTTTTATGGCGTTGTATGGCGTTAAGAGAGGAAAAGAGAGGCCTTTCATTGAGCTATTCGTGATAAAACGCCTGAGAATATTTTCCACGTCTTTTGTGTTCTCCCTCTCCCTAAATGAGACAAAGCATATTTTCTAAACAATTCGACGCGTTCACGTTCCCTTGAAAATCACGTGCTTTATTAAGTTGAAGTCACGCGAGATGATTTTACCATAGGGTGTGTGTACCTTCACTTTGGATTGGGAGGTAAAAGAGGGATAGGTCAATGAAAAAAAAAAGTAATACAATATATTCAGTTAATAAAAAATACGATGAAATTTCGAGAAAACTGATACCATTATTGTAACCAAAAATTGATTCGGTACATGATTCTGGACACACAGCATGAAATACAAGTCAGAGTCACTGTTTTGAATTTGATTTCACTAAAAATTAAGAAATTCTGTTTTGCAATAGACAATGCCAGGATTTCTATGAACTCTGGTTGTCTACGTGTTATATCTAGGTATACACAAGGTATACACAAACAAAAGATACCAAGTCAAGGCGCCAAGTTCAAAATGAAAAAAAAAAATGTTTTACCCTAATACAGCGAATTTTTTACCTATTTCTACCTACAAGTAAATTATACCGTTACTTTATGGAAGTAAGGATTGTTTTTGAATCTCTTTAGTCCATAAAGCATAACCTAAATCGCAACGTCTAATAATTCGTATATCGTATTTAATAATTTTACAACTTTCTCCAAACACTCCCAGCGATGAAGCATAATGATTGTTTCAAATAATAACCTACAAGTAGCTTGCCTGAGATATCCCTGTCGTATAAAACCTCATAAAAGTCTAGCCTATTATTACTTTTCAGATTTTTAGACATGTCTGTGTCGAAGCGGCTTATTGGTTTGCCGGCTTCATTGAAATATTGGTATTGGCCGGCGATTGATGTTTCACCGCAAAATTTTAAAAGCTTTTCAAGATGAATGGGAGCTGAGTCAAAATGGAAGTAAACAGTTTGTGTTTACTGAAACATTTTTATGTAATTTTATGTTACATTAAAAAACTACGTTTTGGACAAAAAGGAATTTATATACGGTCACATAATTTGATAAAACAGTTTACATCGCGTTCATAAATAAAACTTTTTGTTTAGGTGTAGGTAAGTTAATCCTTTATTTTTACAGTTGGGTGTATTTTATGGACAATGATAAAAAATTACAAAGCGCCACGGATTATAATAATAAAGCCCAATCTTAAAAATATTAGTGGTCGCTAAATCTGAGTAAACAATATTTCAGTCACGTGTAATTTTGAGTGATCCCTCAAAATTACAATTTCTAGAAATACACTGGGTCGCAAAGAAAGCGATCGGTTATAAAAAAAGCGATAACTTTTCAAATATTTGAGTAATCCTTTTAAAATAAAAATGAAATTAAAGTTAATTTTCATAACGGAAGAGGTAAAACTTTTTATTTCTCTTTGGTGATTTTATTAAAAACCATGAATAAAAAATATTCATTAAGATATATTTACTAAGATTTTAGTTACCAGACAAATGCTATAGATTTTATATAAAAATGTTACTCAACCATGTCTTAACGGGTTAACAGATATGGAGGAAAATTTACAATGAAATAGATCATTCTAAAGATTATCATACAGAATACTCCTTATCCCCATTAAACTTTAAATCTTTCGTTGACGCGGGTAAAACCGCGGAGCGTTAGAAACAGACTTTGATGTAATACTAGGTACATATAGATGTTAAAGGTTAATGAACTACAACCAGCCGAGTCCCCAAGATCGCACAATTAACGTTATCCAGTATATCAATTAGATTAAGGTCCTAAACAAACGAGGAATCAAGCAAATCGTTAGTCCATATAAACACGGCCATGTTGGACTTGGCTTCAATTCGAAATTGGCTTGGAGATTTGTCTTTGTGGCTTTTCTGTGGATGTATTTACACAACTGATTTGTGTGTGATTAAAACGTGTTTAGGGAGTTTTGGTATTTAATTATTTAATTAAAATTATTTTATGTTGTGAAATGTTTAACTTAGATTGGTAAAATAATGTTATTTCAGTGTATTGTTATTTATTTAGTACAGCATGACTATGATTTGAAACATAGGACAAACAGATATTTATTATTTAATGTTTGTCCTGTGTCTGGGTGTAATTATCTATTTAAGTATGTATTTATAAAAATAAAGTAGTAGGTATATGTAGAATTGCCAAACTTAAGTGGCAGTGGGCGGGGCACATCGCTCGTAGAACCGACGGCCGCTGGGGCAGAAAGGTTCTCGAGTGGCGGCCACGAACCGGAAGACGCAGCGTGGGCAGGCCCCCCACAAGGTGGACCGACGATCTTGTTAGGGTCGCAGGAAACCGCTGGATGCGGGTAGCGCAAGACCGGCCATCGTGGAGATCCTTGGGGGAGGCCTTTGTCCAGCAGTGGACGTCTATCGGCTGATATGATGATGAGGTACATGTAGTATATCAGTTATCTGGTTACCATAGTACAAGCTCTGCTTAGTTTGGGTTCAGATAACCGTGTGTGAAAGAATGTCCCAGGATATTTATTTATTGACTTTACTAGAATATTGTTCTGTGAAAGATTAAAAACATAATTAATATAAAAGAAAAAGAATAGTTTTTTTGGTAGAGCTTACTACAGAAAACCCTCATTGTCAATCTGTCTGGGGAGTCAAGTTCCCGGATTGTGTATTTTTGCTATTAAATTACTGAAGGCGCAATAGAATATTTATTTTTATAATTTGAATCATAACTGTTTTTCATTTATATACCTAGTATTTTCACTATGTATAACTTTTAACTTAAAAGCATTTTTTAAATTAGAGCCTGAATAAAAAACGTTAAAATGGCAATTTCTTTTTTTTTATCAAATAACTTGCTTAGAGAAACCATAATGATATGTATTTTATGACAATTTCAACTAGCTACATAACAGATAGACGACGTAGGCTAGTAATAAGGTCTCATTAGGCACCCTTTGGGTACGGAACCCTAAAAACAAATAAACTTATACAAGACATGATACGACACGACCCTTTGACACACCACCCGACACGCTCTTCTCCACGACTTTATTAAAACTGAAACAAGGATTGTCAATGAGACGTATCATATCATCTGAAACATGAGGGTATGAGCTGAGTGATATACCAAGCGTTTAGCGTTGCATGCATCGTACCCAAAATTTAAAAAAAAAAAACTCTGTATATGAAAGTTTTTTTTGACGAATCCTTTCGTCTATTAGTTCTACAAAAAATATATGTTATAGTTTAGTTCATCATGTTTCAATTGTATTGATTATAATTGAAGTAATCATCGCTGAATTTGGAAAAAAAAATATCTTATCACATGCAATTTTAACCTAAATGGGAAATTTTTGACAAAACGGCTTTTCCAATGTAAATTAATCTTACACCAACGAAAAGGAAATATTTTTTTTTACAATTTGTATTATTTAAAATTAATTTTATATCAATTATTTTAAAGTAATAATTTCAAGCATAAACCCAAGGCTTCCCTCTAGATCCCACCCGCGGACTCCTAAGCTTTACTTTTTGTATGGAGTATGGACAAATCGTCAAGGTCATTGGCGTTACTGATCCTCTTAATGCAGTCCAGCTCCACCTCATATAATACTGAAATAACTACTGGCACTTCCAATAATTTTAGATCATTAAAAATCTCTTTCCTATGTGCTACGAGCTAGACATCGTAAAACGAGAAAAATATAATGGGCCGGAGTTATCTGGCCTTTTATGGGCCTTCCACTAGAGTTACCATTATATTTTCTATAAATCAAGAAAAGTCGTAGACGCAAAACATGATAAAATAATACTAATATCTTGGGATATTCTTCACACATGGCCATGTGATCCTTAACTAAGGAAAGCTTGTACTATGGAAACTAGATTTTTGATTATTACACTCAGATTCAGGAGAAACAGATATGTTTATTCACACAAAATGTTTGTCCTGAGTGGGAATCAAACCTATTATAGACTGGTTTTTTTTATCGTATTTCTTAACAAAATATAAACATACTGTAAAATGATAACAAAAAGTAAAATTGCAATCGACCAAGAAATATAAAAGATATAAAACTATTTAAACTAATTAGACAATAGACAAAGAGGTCCGAGTCCGACATGGACTGTAATGACATAGATCATGCATGGTACATTACTGCCATATAAGCTCCATGCTAAAATCTGTTTTGCCAGAAAGTGATAGAGATAAATTTTTGATGGCTTATATATATATTGGTTATTTTTTATAGTTATTAAAAAAAATATTGTGCTACTGTTTCTTAAATGTATGAGGTTTTATTAGAGCAAAAAAAGGATTAAGGTACTAAGGATAGAGTAAATTACTAATTATTATCAACAATGCAAAATAACCTACGCCATTTCATGGTATAGCATATGTAACATTAGATTCTGCCCCGCAGTTTCACCCGCGTCCCGAGAGATCTTATGTTTTCTCGGGATAAAAAGTATCCTATGTGTTAATCTAGGTTATAAACTATCTGTTTTCCAATATTCATCTAAATCCGTTCAGTAGTTTTTGCGTGAAAGAGTAACAAACATCCATACTCACAAACTTTCGCATTTATAATAGTACAATAAAGGTATGCTACTTATGTTCGACATCTCATTAATTTGAATTTTAAAACGGCAGGTGCCTATCATTCATATTGATTAGAAGTATCGCAACTTCTGGTGAAAACCCAACGTAGTGATGGGACAAGACAACGATTTTAGTATGTAGTTACGTACTCGGACTTAAGTGGATATTTTTCGTTGTTTATAACCTGAATTTAAGGCGATGATAGCTCAGTGGTAGTGACGTCGGATGCCGAGACGAAGGTCCCGGGTTGGAATCCTGCAATGAGCTTGAGCTTTCGGTGAAGGAAAACATCGTGAGGAAACCATAGCACGGTGGTAGGGTACTTTTTAGTACCCGCCTGGCTGGCTACCACCCTCAAGTTGAAAATCTGCCGCCAAGCACCCGTCGGTGTGTTCCGACAGCTGCACTTGAGAGCCAGTTCCTTTCTAGGCTTTGTGTGCTTACCACCATTGGCCACATCATCACTGACCATCGGTGAGATAGTGGTCAAACACAGGCCTATACATAGTAAAAAAAAAAAAAATACTTCAATACAATTTCATTTAACAATACCCAACAAAAATTACCCTGTATAACTTTGAAATAATGCGTGTTAGCATTGCACGCGCCTCAAAACGCTCAGCACTTATAGCATACAGTCGCGTGACGTTGCAGCAAGGCTCCGACACGCTTGTAGCACTTTGCCCGTGGCTAATTGAATGTCGATGACGTGCCGTGATGGGGCGTGACGAGCTTGGGTTCCATAAGGAAATTGTGAAGCCGTCAGTACAGGTATATGTTTGGTTGTCATAGGTGGAGTCTATTTTAAACGACGATGTATTTTTAAAAAGCTTGTATATTATAAATTAGTTTTTAGGTTTATTCGCTTTAGTTTTGTTTGTTTTTAATTTTGTATTAATAAATAAAAACAATGTTTTTCGATGTAGGTAGTTCACAAATTACAAAAATAATATCCTACGGTTGCAAAACGATGACGTATTCGAAATGTAAAAAAAAACATTTATTTTTTACTTTTAAATGAGTGTGTTTGGTTTTTTACTCTTTCTGGAAGAAGCAATGACTCTGGCACAGCTCGATTGTTTTTTTTTTGAGAGTTGTAGCCAGACAGGTTGGTATTAAGTTAAATTTATTTTTTATACGGAACCAAACAAAAAAATAAAAAGTGCAGTTCTACGCAAAATAATATCCCGCAATTTTTCCTCGTCTCATGGTTAACGCGATTATGCACGCTGTGTCCATATGTCCCGAGGGTGGGTACTAAAGGGTACACACCCTAATGTATATTGTCTCAAGCCCCTAATATTGCGGCGACGTAAATATTTTCGATGCATTGAACAATTTATTTTGAATTGTTTTCGGCAGTTCGCTTTTATGGGTTGTTTGTTTCAACCTTTAAAAGACGTAAACTGTATCATTTTTTCTACAAAAAAATGTTAAGGATATTACATCATGCAAATAGGTTTTATGGCCATTCCGTTATTGTGTTTTTTTCCACATTTAATTTCAAATCTATTTCTTTTGAAGGCCAGCTAGTTGCCTTCTAGGCTCTGTAAAGGTCAGCAACACATCTTCATGGTATTAAATTGTCAGGCGACGGTAACCACTTACCATCGGGCAGACGGCCTTTCAAAAACCAAATGTTTTCAGCCTGAGGTATAAAATAATTACATATCAGAGGAATAGTCTGTTTATGTGGTACAAACTACTAAAGACCACGTACCAAGAAACCAACGTATGAAAAAATGGTAACCTAATAAGAAGGCAGTAAACCTGAGCTAAAATGATAATAATTTAGAACTAACAAATGCATGGTATTTTATTTATGCAAAATAATGAAAAGAAGATAAATCTCCAATAAAACCACCATAAGGGGAAGATATTAAAAGAAACTTTTAAAAAAGGAACCGGAAATTCACCTGGTACGCATTGAAGGAAGACAAACAGACTTTCATTTCCGGCGCCAGGATCGCGGCGACGGGGCGCTGTCATCTCCACAAAGTACGTCACATCCGATTCCACTGTGAGAACGATATTTTTAAAATAACTGCGAGGTAAAACTTATATGAAACTCTCTTACTTTTGTATGTTTAGTATCAAGTGATATGTATTTAGTTATTGAGTACTAAGATAGCCTAATATAGCCTACCCTAATAGGATATAGGTAAAACCATAATTGATTGACATTGTCACTAGGGGCGACTCAATCTAGTCTATTCCTACATTCGTGTTTAGAGTATGAGTTAGAATTTTTGAATTCGTCATCATGTCAGCCGAAAGACGTCCACTGCTGGACAGAAGCCTCCCTCAAGGATCTCCACGATGGCCGGTCTTGCGCTACCCGCTGGATTTTCCGCGACCCTCAAGATCGTCGGTCCACCTTGTGCCACTTTAGTTTGGCAATTCTTCGGGCTATATCGGTTACTTTGGTTCGCCTGCGAATCTCATCGTTTCTGATCCGATCTCGCAGGGAAACTCCGAGCATAGCCCTTGCCATTGCTCCTTGGGTGAGCTTGAGCCTTCTTATAAGGCCCATCGTAAGCAACCACGTCTCTTAATTTTTGAATTACTTACATTCAATTAATGAACGTCCTCTGAACTTATTTTTGTGTCGATACTGATCGGAGGAGTTAAAAGACGGATACCAAGGAGGATTAACTGATAGACGTGGGAATGCATCCTTATTAATTTTATATTTATGGCAAAATATACTACAACAGGTAGTAAGACTGTAGTAGTATGTAGCTACAATTTGGAAAATTGCAAGAAATGTAAATTTATTATAATTTACGTTACATGTGTTAAGGGTCGGATATACTTAAGGTCGTAAAAAGAGTTCGCTATTTTAAAGATTCATGAATAACACGAACGACACAGTATGTACTCAAATATGATCGTAAATATTTTAGCTACACAGTTTTAAAGAGTATATATTTTTTTAATATTTCTTTAATACAGAGCAAAAACATTACGAAATCAATGAAATTGAAGTGTTCGATTAGGATGAAAATTAATTCTGAAATAATGTTTCGTAAAATGGCAAATCAAGATGATTTTGGGAGGGTATCTTAGCACGAGTACTACGGATAGTATTCCTTCAAAATTTCAGGTACCATTATGGTGTTAGACAATATCAATTTTAGTAACATTGTTCATTAATTTTCCACTCTAAAAGTAATTTTGATATCGATGCCCTTTCGGCAAAATCATCCTGTACAATCACAAATTCAACATTATCATCGATCCACATTTTGAATATCCATTTTTTTATATTTTTTAAGTATATCGACCCAATTAACCTAATAGGGTAGTTGACTGACACATCAAATCAGCCACTTTTTAATAAATGTCAAAACGATAGTTTATAAGGAATTTTGTATGAAATATTACATTATGACGTCATAGTTTCACAGCATCAAATCATCTACTCTTAGTAAATAAAAATCATAAAAAGCATTAAATGTACAACATATTTGATATTTCCACGTGTCTTTAGATGTTTTATGCATTGGTTTGGGTTTGGTCATTTATTTTTGACAGTGTCAACTACCCTATTACACGGGATAAGATGCCCTAGGCGCAATACAGGATGGATATTTTATACTGAAACTCGGAAATCGCGAAAAAACAAAAGGTAAACGTTGCTCGAACAATAAATGTATTTTTTCTTATTCGCTCTTCAGAAATATTTTATACTAGCTATTCCCCGCGGTTTCACTCGCGTTTCCAGGATAAAAGTAGTCTATAGCCTTCGGGGATAATGTAGCTTCCTATTAGTGAAAGAGTTTTTAAAATCGGACCAGTAACTCCGGAGATTAGCGTGTTATAAACAAACAAACTCTTCAGCTTTATTATTAGTATAGATATAGATAGATAATAGGTTGTTCAGCTTCAAACTAAACAAACAAAAAAATGCCATCTAAATATTCATCTATCCATCCGGTAAAGAACGTATCGACACAATAAGGGGGCTGCCACAAAAAATATTTCAGTGAGCTCCCACCATGACATGAGGTATTGTAAGAAGTTTCCAATATTGGTTGATGGAATCGTGTGCAAACATACGAACGTGACGTAGAATGCGCGAGAGGGCACCGAGGTTATTTAGAGGGAAGATGGTTGTGCCGTGTTTACTCTTGCATTGTTCCAAAATGGCGATAGAAGTAGCTTTTTGGATATGAGGGCGTTTTTAAAGCTGTGTTTTATAAAGCGTTTAAATGATTCCAAATGTTTATGAGATACTACTTCCACCCCGCGGACTAAAAAAACAAATCTTTTAAAAAAAAACGCCGACGAAATGTATGTACGGGCATAAAATCCGTACGTTTGCTCCAAATTGGATTCCTTCTTTTTTCTTGTGTTTGTAATTGTCAGGACAAAGTGTAAATTTGTATGAATTAAAAAAATTGGAATATCTACCGAGAAATTTTTATGAAAATCCCAATGAAAATCACACGGGCAAGAACAGTTAGTTATTTAAAAAAAACACAAAATTAGTGCCACAAACGTGCTTTATTTTGCAAACCGTGGAACGTGGTCCATATATGTTTATATACAGCGAGCTAAGCGACCTGCTCAAAATATACGGGTTATTCTCATTGGGACCAAAATGTGAACAATTGGCCAAGATTACATTTCGAGGCATAAATAATTCAAAAGATTATACATATATTTTTGAGTATAATGACTTGGTCGTCATAACTAGATCACAAATCGATCCCAATATATTTTGACAATAACCAGTTGACACATATTTTTATTTAATGACATTTACACAATAAATCAAGAGTAAATACACCCTTTAATTCGGTACGATTAGCACTCGACCCATTCATCAAAGTGTAGTGAGAAATAAAATTAAAAGTAAAATTAACACTCAAAATTCCGGACGGAAATGTCAGGGAATACGAAATTCGTTTGACTATGAAAATCAGAGCCGGATTCCGTTCCGTCCGGAAAATTTTGTGCGTGTACTGAGGATAAAAAGACTTAGTTCAAACATGAATAAAAAGCTTTTTACATTGTTCAGGCATTTAAGTCTCAGATACAAGTTCATGGCCAGAAAGTCTTATGTTTATGGCCATGTGAAAAAAAACATATGACACCAAATCTGTACAACACTCAATATTTTAAGGTAAATTACCCTATTTTCACAAATCGTGCCATACAATTACTATACTATAATATCTCACTCATAATGATGACTTGCTGTCATTCTATCAGTACCCTGAGTGTAAATTATTGACGTTACTACTAACTATCGCATTTGCGTTTACTAAAACGTTGTATGGAAGAAATGTATTTCAAGAGTATTCCACGAGAAGAAATTTGGTCAATTCCTAAAAAAGTAAACGGAACAATATGGTTTTCTAACGTCATAAAATTACACGTAGGGTCTGATATATTCTCACAAAAATAAAAAGTAATTAATTACACTAAAAATAAAAGAAATTACACTTCAGAATCTTCTGCAAGCAAAAAGTTCCTAATAGGAAAAATTGTTACAAAAACACATTCAAAGCATCACATACCTATATTTTTGTTACTTGCTTATTTTACACCTTAATATCTACAAAGTGACAAACTTAACTCATTTTTAAAAGAAAATAACAACGCGTATCGTATGAAATAATCACATTTGCCCATGTTTCCCAACATTAAAACTAAAATGGTACACAATTTAGAATTACATGAGTTTTAATTTTTAATGAAAACAGTTGATGAAAATTTTTTTTTTTTAATTTAATATTCTAATTAATTTTCATACATCATCCACCGTCAGATGTATACACTTATTGTAATAAATTCACTTTATTTTCGCTTCGGACCGTATTTCCCTGTTACTCCTCAAAAATGGTGGTCTATTCCTAAATAATGTATTACGATTAAATGAAAAGTGAATGAAATTAATTAGATGTTTTTTCCTAAAAAATATTTTTTAGGACAATTTTCCATTCAACTACTAAATAGACAAAACATAATAATTGTCATCATATAAGAAAAGTTACACAACTTTTTGTAATTTTATTTAGTTTTTAGTTTTTCCTGAAGTGATTTTTTTTTGCAGTAACTTTAAAGATTGTATAATATCCATTTTATAAAGGCTTATTTTTAATTCACCTGTAGTGATGTAAGGAGTGTAAGCCTCATCAATACGAACTACTTTTACAAAGAGGACTACACGGAAGACACAAAAATAATTCAAACATTTCGAACAAAACAAAAAAAATGCTATTGTTTTTTTTTTTCATTTATCTCACAGCTTGTTATTTGTTAGCAATGGCAACAGATTAATAAATAGTGTAGACTACTACCATCCATTAAAATGTTTAGTAGGTATACCTAGTACTTTGATAACATTAAAAAAAAACAGTCAAAGGCTCAGAGCTATACCTACCTACATACGGCCTTGTCATATTTTTTTGTTAGTTTTTATTTTATTTTTTTAGGCTATACCTATGCGTCAGATGGCATGCAAAAATAAATTGTTATTCTTTCTTTAAAAACATCAACCTTACTTGATCAGAAGGTATGAACATATTTTGTGTTTTTTTTTTCATCTTTTCAGGGTAACATCATAAAATTGGTTCGTATTGAAAAATACTTCCACCCTATTAAACACTGGGGGTCAATTAAAAATCACCCTATCATCATGCTATGAACCATAAAAAAACATTGTAAGATCACATTTTCCTGTGAGTAAATGCATAAAAATACGATACATTTTAATAATACTTAAAGGAAATGCTAGTATTTATTGTAAAGAAGTCACTATGCCTTTTCTGAACAGCGCGGAGATAAGTTAGAAATATTATGTGGTATTTTTTTAATCATAAATACCTATATATGGTAGAATTAAGCTATGACTGAAACTAATATTGTAGAAGCATTATTTAGGGTAGTATGGGAATTATTTAATTAGTCTGTAATTACTTAAGTAGTAAAAGGTTGGAGTATAAATGGCATTTTGGGTGCGTACACACAACTGAAATTTGTTCCACATAGTCGTGTGCACATGCACTTAAACGCATATTATTTAGTCTTTTATGGATTCAAATATTACAGACACTAGATTTCACGCAAGGAAACTGTCAGGTGTAACTTAGATCTGTGATTTAGGTATTCAGTACCATATTTTCTGAGTCGTATGGAACAATTTGATTTAATGAGGAATACATAAATTATTTTTTGTAGGACGTTTATAAGAAACATTCAGGTGCATCAAATATGAGACAATTTATTTTTAATTATTATGATATTCAAAATATAGGTATATAAATAAAAAATAATCTTTTAGACTAGTGTCAAAAAATCACTATAATTTCAAATTACATACGATGTTTTTAAAGATTTTACTTGGTAATTGATTTTCAAAAGTTTCTATTATAAAGCTTGTGCTACATTTATTTACAATCGATATAATTGAATTAAAATGATATTTTTTACTATAATGACCAATATAATAAGCCTAGGCACTTTCGGCAAATATGTTTTGGCATACCCATATGAACTCTCTTTATTAAAATAATGTTTATGCAATTATTTATTTTGCTAAATATGATATTTTTCCTCTTCTGAAATATCAGAAAAGAAATGTTTCAAATAATGCGTGGTAAAAAATAAAGCATTTTTACATAGGAAAAATAAACATTGTTTTTAATGAAGAGAGTTGTTCTCCCTTTTACACAAAACACCATAAAAAAACCACTTATTATAATTTGAATACATTTTCTGTACAATTTTATTATGTGCTAAAACTAAAGGAACGTTCCCACATTTCGATAGAAAAATCGTGACTTAGTCTATAGTTAGGTATTAAAGTATAATAGTTATTTATAGTGGCTTACACTAATTTAGACATTGATAAGGGTTATAAAAACCTATTTATCCGGATCTGACGTTTGAAAAAAAACCGGTGATCATTCGTACCGAAATACTAAAATTTTACTTTCTTATTAGATTCAAATGTAATAAAAAAAATATATAAATAGATGAATATTGAATTGTCTTGTAATAAAAAAAATCTTTTTCAAATTATTATATTTTGCTAAAATACTGAACTAAATAATTTTTCATTTACCGTTAAATTTTCAAACGTCCACTCGAACGCTTCTAGCATCTTGTTTAGAATTCCCCACACGAAATGACTCGAGAACTCTTCGAATAAAATTCGATTTTTAAATTCAAAGTCAGAAGCGAGAGAATCAGATTAAATAGAACGTGAGACGTGATAAAAGTGAAAGATAAGAATTTGTCTATTTACTTTAGGTATTTTTTATTGTCATAAGGGATTCAAAATTTGGTACAACGCGAAGCACAAGACTTATGCTAAGTTATTTTTTTGTTTTACTTACATATTGACTTGTATGTCACAGCACGCTTTGATTAACACATTGTGTAGTGTTAAGCTTGGTACACACTGTCAGTTTTACCGTTAATTCCAACCGGAAAATAAACCGTAAAAATTAATTCTGAAAGCGTGTCCCAGTTTTTAGACTCTCACTATAAGAAAGTGCTTTTGGTCGCTAATTATAATTAAAGTGCCCAGGGCACAAACAATCGAGGGACTCGATATGTCAAACTCGAGGTAACCTTAATAGGACGTATTAAAACTAACAAAAAACTTAAAACATAATTCTAGAAGTACGCGAAATAAAAAAAATGTACTTACGCCATGCACCTTCTTAAAATGAGTGCATAATCATTTTTTGGATATTAACTGCCCAATGGCAGTATCTCAACATAAAAAGAATAATAAGGTAATATTTGATATGTATTTATATGGTATCCTCAAAAAGTGAATTTATTAAGCGATATTTAAAATATCTACTTTGAGAAATAGCTCCAAAACACACAAAATTGACGGCAGTATCGATACATAGAACTGTCATCACAGTCAATATCCAAACACATTATTACATTAGTACTACACATCGTCAAAATATGAAAAACCAGACGCAAAATACCTTTACATAAAAACTAAAAGATAATATGGCTTATTTAAACAATCTATGCTTTATAATGGACTTAAAAAAGGAGTTTCTAATTCAATTTCGTTCTATTAAAACTCGGAACCTTTATGCAACTCCATCTACAAAGCCAACGCTCGAAAGTTGGGACCGGTTGTATTTACCGGTAACTGTAAATGTGTCCGCAGCTTAAAATTGTTCCCGAAATAGTGTTTAAATTGTAAAGTTGTGCATTAAAAGGTATTTCTCGCCCAGTTTCCTGGCACTATATTTTCATCGAAGCAAACGTATGAAGTTACTTTCTACAAAATTATAATCCGCCATCTGATGTTAGACGCCAAAATAATTTTGGTATTAGGGTGCCGCAGTCAAATAAGGAATCTGTATAGTTTCCCTGTAGTCAAATAAGGAATCTGTATAGTCTCTAGTGTATCTGTCTGACTGTATGTCGACAGCCTTTATACTCGTAGGGCTTAAAATTGAGGCTGAATTACGTGGCCAACGAATAGAGCAAATAATTTTAGGACTAACTCTGATATCAGAAAAAATAATTTTCATACAAGCCCTGTTCTATCAAAATGTATGAAATGTCTTTTTCCTGATATCAGTTATTTCTGACTCGCTTATTATATTATTTATACATATGGCCACTACCACTGCAATTTAATAAATAGATTAAAAACTGAAGTTATAAGGAAAACTATCACGGCTATCTAGACTCTGCCCCTTGATTACGTGTCTAATAAAAACCAGGTTTAAAATATATTTGTAATTTTAATAGAAAGAGCCGGCTATCTTAAAACCTGGCTTTGCTTTAAACCTTCTCACGTAATTACTACTAGACGTCATTTACTAGCCATTGGTGCCGATTCTGTTGTTTACGAACTTAACTAATATTAGACAAGTCACCTCTCTTTCTTGTTAACCTTATTGAAAAAAGATAGAACATTTTTAATGCTGTCAGTTTAGTCTATGCCATCGTAATGTACGGGTAAATAGTCGTGACCAATAAAGATCGCGCTTAAATTACAATTAATTAAATGACTAAAATCTCTTGCATCCCTTTCTTATATTTACTATTAGAAAGAGATATAGTGAGATTTAAATTTATTTAGTTCGTAAACAACAGAATCGGCACCATTGTCTAATAAAAATCTTGCCACCAACAAATTCTGCTCTCCGAGTAATATACTTGGCACGTGATCAAATATAAATGTCAGATGCAATAACATATAATAACTTAAGAATTCCACACGATGACGGTTTTTTAATGAAGTGAAAATTTGCTCAGCACAAAATTGATATAAAAGTTTATCTCGATGAAAATCAGTGCCACATCAGCACTTAAATTGGTATATTTGAACAAACATTGGTAAATTAGAAAGGTACTTTGTCCATAATAAACAAATGTTTGCTTACCACGCGTGAGATTCCAGGGTTCTAGCTTCTATGTAATGTATTGGTTTGTGATCTCTGGTTAGCTCCCGCGTGTCACCAACATTAGTACCTACTCCTAAATTTAGTACCATAAATAACTAAAAAGTTCATAAAATAATTTATATTGTAGAAAAGTTGAGGCGATGAAGAAGCTATGTAGGATCAAGAAACGTAGATTGTCTTGCCTCACTTGCCTTACGACTTGAGGAGTGTTGTCTTTGCCAGGGAACTTGCCAGTGCGATAGAATTCTTCTAACATCTTTTCTTTTTCTATAAATCTATCGTAAAGCCATTGAGTCATGCCTTCTGTGTCTGATGGTACCTGTCAACCATGTTAATACTTTACAAATGTTTCATCAAACATATCCCCTATCAATCTTTACATTTAAGAGAGGTAGTGCATAGTCTTTTTATGCAAAGAGCAGCAGATTGAAGCAACCTTCACCTTGTAGATTACCGCAGCCAAATAACTGAATTTTGTATTCCTGCCGTAAGTAACCTGAGCGCATTTGGGAGAGGAAAAGGATCTGAAACTCCGGATACAGGCGTTTAAAAACTAAAGTAACCGCTTACCACCAGGCGAGGTATACTTATTCGTCGACTTTGCGGAATAAGAAAAATATAATTAAGCTTTTTTTATGAAATGCTAAAGTTGGTTAGCCTCTGATTTTGAGCCTCTAATCTCAGAAAGCTCTCGACCAGGCAAAATTTGGAGAACTATGCTTAAGGGCGCCCTCGAATGGAGCAGGGACTTCAGCTATACTGGGCGTCACCAGGGGAAGAAGAATCCAACCTCTTACCTCTCGACTGGGATATAACCTATAATGCAGATGAGTGGTGCAAGCTGGCCTGACTCCGCAAACGACATCCTGGAGGTGAAGTGGGATCCGATCTGGATAAGCGATGGTGACGTCTAAGATCCACTCGATGCTGTCCCCAACTTTGTTGTTCAGCAAAGGTATGTTACTCTGATTGAAGTTGTCGTCTGAGGAAAAACAAAAAGAAAATGACAGAATGCGCCCGTGAAGGATTAGAAAATAGAAATAATAATCAATTATTACGTATCAACTCAATTGAATAGCATTAACTATGTACATAAAAAAAAAAAAAAAAAAACTTCTTACTACCTACTTATAAGTAAAAAATTTGTCCGGTCCCCAAGGCCCCAGAGTTTCTACCCCAAATGCCAAAAATATGTTGGTCCTCTGTAGACCAGCATATTTGCGACGCTTGAGGCACTCTTGTTGTGCAGCCGCAGCGCCGGCAGCTACAGACGTGTCTGTAAGATGGGAAGGCGCAAGGGTGTCGACACATGTAGCATCCCACACCAACGGCCTTCCCATCTTCCACGGCACCAATGACATTCCATCTGGTCTCTTGCCATCGTCGCGCACCAGGCCATTTGGTTCTAAAACTGCCGGTACACCAACGGTGACAAGAGCCCGACGGATTAAGTCATTGAGTGCCGCATGATGCGAAATAAATAGCTGTACCATTAAATTGTCCTGAAGTGTAGGGAATAAATAACTCACGTGCATTCCCAACGCTGACTTGAGTCGAACTAACCCGGGAATATATTGTGCCAATAGCGTTGAATGGCGCGATAATGAATTATTTTTATTAGCTGAGTAAATCGGAAGTGATCGGAAATACGAGTTTTGCTGATGCGACATCTCAGTTGTGTTATACTGTACCAGTTTAGTGAACCATAAAAAAGTATAAGTAAACAATTTCCGAACTAAACTTGAAAAGTTTGACCGAACACAATTTATGTTTTGTATGAAAGGTTTGTAATAATGAATATCTACAATCATCCTTAAAAAATTACCTACTCATTAAAAGGTAACTCCGTATAATTAAAAATCTATAAGATAAATTATTTACAAACTAGATGAGGAATTGATTGGAACAAGACAAGGAACTTTTAGTCTATTTTATGGCACATAATGCCATATACCATAGTTTGTAGACAAAGCTGAACTCTGAACTAAGCCAGATCTTGCAAAGCCAGTACCAGATTATTAAATGTTGTTGGGTTTTGGGCTTTCCAAATTTAAATTCACCCGCCAACTCCTCGCGACACCGCATGGTGGCGCACCAATCGACCAATGGACTGACGTCGCTGTCAGACGCGCGTAATTTGTATTCGAGTGCAAGAATAAATATGTAAAAACTATATATAACATTAAAAGTTCAGTGAAGTGCCACCTAATAAGTTGCCTAAGGACAGACCACCGTTTCATCTAATTGTGGAGGCTGTTCCACAATTCTG
Organism: Tethea ocularis; assembly: GCA_963555595.1. Classification (NCBI taxonomy): domain Eukaryota; kingdom Metazoa; phylum Arthropoda; class Insecta; order Lepidoptera; family Drepanidae; genus Tethea; species Tethea ocularis. The sequence continues at coordinate 1,325,258 of OY741972.1, read as the reverse complement.
GACGCAGTTGGGAGACCTTAAGCACATCCAGGCGGGTGACGTACATTATATCTGTTCATTTATCTCTTGCCCATGCTAATAGTTCAATTCAATAATTTTATTTCACACATGGTGTATCGTACACACCAAATGTTATCAACACACTTTTTTTTTGTTTTATACCAACTAGTAAATATTTCATGACTAACCCTTTTTGGTATCTTCTTTGGATGTTCCGGCGGTCTCATGTTTGTGAGGACCGATCTCTTCCATAATGACTTTCATAGCACCAGCTCGAGGTAGAGACACGTAATCTAATTTAGGAAGATTGTTCTTCTCGGCGAACCTGGAGATTAAAATTACTTTTAAAAAATGGAATACAACATGAGATTCTTCAAGAAGGGTGTAAAAAGATTTTTGTGTTGGTGATTTTTGAATATTTTTTTTAGTGTTACGCGTCGATAGGCTACGGTAACCTTAGGAGTGTAAATAAATAACAAAAGTGTATAGGTAAGTCAAAGGTTTAGCGGTGATAGCATTGATAGCGGTGATATGATTGTCTACTAGCTTTTCGCACCGCAATTTTCCCGAGGGGTCTTATATTACACAAAATACCATAGAGTTTTAATGGTCATGATGATGCATCTAAGGGATCAAAAAATATACTCTAGTTAAAGCTTAGGTAATATGGAACAATGTACCAGTAAATAGAATTTATACCTCTGACTGATTTCTCTCCTCTTGTGCAAGAAACCACCTTCAGGGAAGAGCACCATAAATTGACGTCCGAGAGGTACGTAGTACTTGTAGATATGCCGCCTCAGATCTTCCAAAGACTGATCTCGCTTCGCTTTACCCTGGGGAAGAACAAATTATTTGCTTAAGTATAGGAATATGTCCAAATTACCTAAGAGAGAGGGCAAATTTCGTAATTTGTACGTATGTAGAGGTAAATCTTAAGAAATGATGAGATCCGCAGGCGAAAGTAAGGCAAAGTAACCGACATAGCCCGAAGAATTGCCAAACTTAAGTGGCAGTGGGCGGGGCACATCGCTCGTAGAACCGACGGCCGCTGGGGCAGAAAGGTTCTCGAGTGGCGACCACGAACCGGAAGGCGACAAGGTGGACCGACGATCTTGTTAGGGTCGCGGGAAACCGCTGGATGCGGGCAGCGCAAGACCGGCCATCGTGGAGATCCTTGGGGGAGGCCTTTGTCCGGCAGTGGACGTCTTTCAGCTGATATGATGACATCTTCAGAACCACTGACCCGATTCTAAAATTCTTTCAATAGTCGGGTTATTTTTGAGTTCTGTAGATTATTTTTAAAGCGATCCTCTTAAACCTCTAGTGTAACAATTCTATTCCTATATTGCGTCTCGCTGGATTCCTGGACCTCATAGATTACCGACAATAATAAATATTAGCTAATAAATCAGTGAAGCGAATCTAAATAGAACGATAGTCCGTATAAGGCCAATTAACCCAAAGAGTTAAGAACCCTATGCTATAAATAACAAAATACAACTTCACGGTTCAACATTCGACAACAAAACATGAAAAATTCACTAAAGCATCGGGCTCGCCCACACAATATGTTTTAACTGTTAACGTATACGTCATCATTGAGGGGGTCTAATGTATAACGTCGATATTGCTCGGATGAGACTGCAGTTTTCGACCACCCTTGACGATTGGACCCTGGCGTGGCTTTGCTAAGAGTCGTTACTAGATTACGATATTTTATTCGGATTTTGGTTCTATGGAATTCGAATTACGTAGCAGGTAGGTAGTTGATGATAGGTTCCATTTTTAATAGTTTTATTGGAGCTTCACAACATCCGATTTAAATAAGGAACCGGTCCTTTTTTAATTTCATAGGCTACGTAGCCAAAAGTATTGAAGAAAATTTTAATGTTTTTTTTACTATGGGAAAATTACTTTATCTAAAGTAAAAAAAATAAGCAGGATATACCTATAAAGAAAAATTTTTTTTAGAAAAGATTTTTTTAATTCAACTCTATTTAAAATCCGAACAGCTTTAAGCAATAATTCAACACAAAATAGATACAATCACGTGCATCATATTTCATTTTTATGTGTTTGAAAAAAGTCTGATAAATATCCTGATTCAGATTCGTGAGGTACCTACCCACAAAAAACATCACGTACCTAAGTAAAGTTTGGTCCCAAAAAAGTGCGACCATTTTTAGACAAATAAAAATACCGAAAAATAAACTAAATCTAGGATAGCTATAAATAGGGATGGCAAAAATCTTAAAATAGTAGATTAGTTTTTGTTTTTATGAAAAATAACATGCACTACTAGAAAATAACATGGTGTCTTCCACATTTGACATGGTGTCTTACTTATAAAAAAAAACATTTCAGAGCAGGTATTAGAATGTAAATTCTACGTATGTGCCTTATCAGCCTAAACTGAACAAATCAGTTTTGAGTTTGATGTTACCTTGGCAAGGTAAATCAAATTAGCAAAAATATTTTGCCAACCCTTGTGCTAGTATCGTAGTTGCATCATCGCTTCAGTCGAGGCATACATCCCCTTTCCACGGGTGCAGTGAACTGAACCCAACCGGGAACGATTCCGTTCCTGGAGATCCAATCGGGACCGATCGGCAAGACTTTTGAAAACACTAACGACGGACGGATTGCGTGGTTGTTTACCATTGTAGACGACACTTTTGCTCGGTATATTGTATACGTCAAAGGAAAAAAAAAATGTATGGCTGTGTAAACGAGAGTGTGGTGTGAATGAGGATTTGACAAGCTGTAGGATAAATAGGACGACATGACGTTCAGAACCTTAAATAAGGTTAAGGAAAAAATATTATCATTTTATTTCGGATGACTTAAGCCATAACAAGCCATACACAGAGCTATAGGTATATGTAATTATGAAATTCTCAGACATAATGATAATGAAGTTCTCCAGTACTTTATACATGAAATTATACAGAATACTGTATTGTGATAATAATATTCTCAGCTATCCACAAAATTGAAGTCAATTTAGAAAACTTATATCTTCAGAACAAAAAAATGGTTAAGTAAACAAATAAGGTTTTTGTTTAAATTTAAATGCCACTAAAAATTACGTAGTACGTTACTTTAAAATCAGAACTAGTTTTTTCATCTGCAACCCGTGTCGAGACCAGTGGACAAGCGCGTTTGTCGTGCGCTCACTCATGGAACCACGGTCGCGGTGCAATCGGGCGTGCGTCGAACCGTACCCAAAGGAACGCTACCCGATATTTCTAGTTCTTCTTGTTATTGCTCATTGGGCATCTTAGTATCAACTTAGCTACGCTCTTGAACCATAGACCAAACGTGAAATTAATTGGTCTACCGTCAAAGCCAAAACCAGAACATAAGTTAAAATGTACAGAAAAAAAATATATGGTCAAGTTTTTTTTAGACACCATATTACTGTATTGTCATCTGACTTACATACGTGTACCAAGTTTCAGATCAATTGAACACCGGGAAATGGGTTAAAATTGCCTTGCCAGTTTCGACATAAACATATAACATGTGAATGAATTTTTATGTAGGACGAAGTTGCTGCTACCGCCGATCGGGAAAAAAATTGGCAAGAAAGTCAGTCTCAGATTATTTTTCTGGACTATTTGATATAACATACTTAGTGTTTTTTCGATTTTTCTTAGGTATTCAAAACTAAAATATCTAAAGAATAAATTTACTTGGGTAGCTTATTACATACATAAATATCTCCATAAACGCCAGATAACGCAATTTTTATGATTTCTTCTAGTATAGGTACAATACGTTCTCTGACTGACAGACTGTATCACATTCTACGAGTATATTACTAAGGAAGCAATAAGATTTTTACATTTAATTATTTTTCAATTCACGATATACTTACGAAAGAGACGAATATACGAAATATGGAACGTGTAAAAACTCTCAGATTAATATCATGCTAATATTTTTCAAGATCTCCTTATATTAGAAAGTCGAGTGTAATGAAATTAAATTCTGAACGAGGATTCGTATTTATTTTTTGTTACCAGATATTTTTAAGTAGATATTAAATACCAATACATCTCAACAAGATTTTGAGCTGTAAAATTTAATTAATTAATTTTAATTACAAAATTCCACTATGATTATATAATTAAGTAAATAATTTGAAAGTTTGGATGTTTCTAATCAAAGACTGATTGGATTTTGATGAAACTTGGCAACTATTATACTTTTATTCCGGAAAAACATAAAAAAACGGATGAAACTGCGGGCCGAACACGATTTTTTTTAATATCACAAAGTTGAAAAACAAGCTTGCGTCTTGCATGGTGGTAAGCGGTTACTAATAGCCTATATTAAATTAAATAGTAAAAAAAAACAATAGTCAATAAATGAATTCAACACTAAGATAATTAATTATTCGCTATATTATTTTTATTCAGATTTGTCCCAAAATAACTTGGGACAAAACTCACTGGGATTAATTCTACTAATGATACTGAATTAACAAATTTCTGGAATATGGTGTACACACGGCCACAGATCAAGCTACATTTTTTTGTTGCAAAATAGCTCCTATTACAACCGCATAAGGTGCCGCAGTCTGTACCCTGAATAACTGTGTATAACATGTGGTTGCTAATTATCCAGGACCCTTGCTAAAGCAATGTGGCGCACAGGGTAAATTAAATTTCCTCCAACTAAATAGAAAATTTAATCTCTAAAATACCTTAATTGGAGCTGTATAAAGTTTGGTATGTTTTTTTTAAATGGCTATTTTTAGGGTACCGTCCTTACTTCAAATGAAAAAAAAACGGAATCCTTATTGGATCACTTTGTTATCCATATGTTCGTCGTTTTGTTTAGACCTTTATTTCTCAGGAACGCGTGAAGGTATCAAGAAGTTGTTATTTCTTATGTTATGACAAAAAAAAACACTTTTACGTCAACGCAATTATGGCGCATATTATCACACACGCAAATAAATTAAAACCTTTTATACCGTTGATTTGCAGTTTTATCACAGAAATGCTCATATAGGAGAGCGATATTTTTGTGATGTAACGTTATTTGATAGGCAGGGGGCATCTTTTCATATGAGATCAATTTTGAAATCAGGATGAATAAAAACTCCCCCGCAGAATGATTCATGAGGAAGATATAGGTATAATTTGTTAAGGTTTTGTGTAAATTGGTTGAAATATGTTGATAAATCGTTGGAAAAAATCATGTCGCGCTTAGGAAGCACAGCACACCAGCGAAGCCAGGGCGGGTCGATAAAAGATTAAATATATCTATACTAATAATAAGGCTGAGGAGTTTGTTTGTTTGAACGCGCTAATCTCCGAAGTTACTGGTCCGATTTGAAAAATTATTTCACTAATAGGAAGCTACAATATCCCCGAAGGTTATAGGCTACTTTTAATCCCGGGAACGCAAGTGAAACCTATGTAAAATAATAGTACTGGTCGACCATTGACTCCAAGTGTGAACATGTAATAACTTTTAATAGTAACCTGGAGCAAGATTCTGAAACTTCGTCTGGCAGTCAGTTGTTTATTATCTTAACTTTGAACGCGTCTACTGCGAGTTTAGGTACCTACTTTTTATACATTTGTTATATGAATGTAGTATGTCATATCAAATGGATATTTAATCTACTTTTATTTCCAAAGCCATTAACACCTGCTAACTTCTTGCATAGCAAAAAACACGCACACAACTGTCAAAGTGAATTCGTTAAAAGAAAAAAGTCACGTTAGATATGTCCAAGGACTCTTAACGAGGTAGGTATACCTAGACGTGAAACTTTCGCCTCGTTACTGCCTCCACGCGGGAGATAAGGGAAAAATTTCTTACCATTAATGCTTACAGTGGCGGCCGAGACCATTCATGGAAGATAGATAAATAAATAAACACACAAGGATTATTACACGGCCATTATTATTGTGGGTGAAACCGGGGCGGAAAGTTAGTTATAATATAATTAAAAAGATAACTTCAGAACAAATAAACCTTTTCATTCATCAAATTAGTTGTACTGAGTGGAAATCAAATTCACGACCTGTGATGTAGCAGTTAACTGCTACATCACAGGTCGTGAATTTGATTTAAACGATAATGAACCCTTTGTATCGATGATAAATACGGTTTAGGTACGAAAATATAGACTCAGTCCCTCTTGTTCTTTAATAAAAATTAAAAGAATAGGGTAATTGACAGTGTCAAAAATAAATGACCAAACAATAACCAACGCATAAAACATCTAAAAACACGTGGAAACAACAAATATGTTGTACATTTAATGCATTTTATAATTTTTAATTACCAGTAGAACTACAAAGAGTAGATCATTTGATGCTGTGAAACTATGACGTCATAGTGTAATATTTCATACAAAATTCCATATAAACTATCGTTTTGACATTTATTAAAAAGTAGCTGATTTGATAAGTCAGTCAAGTACCCTATTAGATGAAAACACCGGTTCGGAATACACGTAAATAGAAAACACTCTCCCAAAAAACTCAAAGAGTCACTATAAGTAGGTATGTCAAATAGGTACAAATACTTTATAATTTGTAACTAGTTTCGATTCCCACATAAGAATTATCTTTTCTTTCGTTACACTCTTGGCAGAGCGGTCTTGGTCACGTTGGAGCTTCCACATCGGTGATAGATGCGGATACGGCTCTTCCCACGATCTCCCGCCGTCTCTCCCTGTTGGCAGACTATTTGGTGCAGTCAGATAACCATTGCGAATTTTACTTGGTCCGTCTAAGGCATAGGTGACCTACCTTGACCTACCTCAAAATTAACATTAAACAACAAAAAAAAACGAACAATACTTTTCTCTGTCCGCAAGTGTACGCGTTAAACTTTGCTACGTGTGCGTTTCTCATAGAGAAGTAAGCCTAATTACCTGCGGTAGACCCTTCCTCTATTTTTGCTTTAATTGCACGGCGACAACTTTCCTGTAGAAATATACCATGACCCCATTAATTTTACGTCGGTTGGTGAACATTTAATGTTTGTAACGATTTTATTTATTATGATAGCAGCTAGGTTTGACAGGCTAGTTGGACACCACTTATCGCGCAGGTCGTGGGTTCGATTCCCATCCAGGACAAACATTCGTGTGAATGTACATGTTTGTTTGTCCTCATAATGTGCCTACTCAAATAAAAAATAAACTATAACAACTACGTCAGTCACATGATACAATTAATAAAACCGATAAACATCAATGAAATTAAATAAAACAGATTCATACATTGAATGCGCTGACGATGCTGTTAATCCAACCGTGAAGGAAGCCACATGAGGTCAAATGGTTACAAAACATCATCACGCGTCATGTAACACGCTTACACTTGTGATGCAAATTGAATGAATATCATTTTGTAAAATTAAGTCAAGCGTTTGTTTTCTTTTCATTGAGGATTCCGTGATTTGTTTATTTAAAAGGTACGAATATTTCTGTTTCAGTCATCATCATCATGTCAGCCGAAAGACTTCCATTGCTGGACAAAAGCCTTTCAAAGGATCTCCACGATGGTCGGTCTTGCGCTTCCCGCATCCATCGGTTTCCCGCGACCCTCACAAGATCATCGGTCAGCCTTATGGGGGGCCTGGCCACGCTGCGTCTTCCGGTTTAATGGTATGTTTTAGTATTTTAATTTACTTCGTTTTCTTCTTTATTGTTGTTATATTACTACACTTTTTAATTTTTCAACAGAATTTGTTGTTACCCTATTGGGCGTCGGCCATCTGACAGCAGAGGTCACTGATAGCTAGCTAGCTAGGTTAATAATATTTGAAATGCTTTACATTTGTTTCTTTTGTTTAAATAAATTAAATGATAAGAAGATTTTTAAAACTAAAATATGAGAATGATTCTTTTTATAAGGATAGGTGTGCTCCGCGGTTTTTGGGATAAAAAGTAGTATATTCTCCATGCCAAAAGCTAACTGTGTAACAATATATCATGACAGGTTACAAACAAACACGTATAAGTACGCTTAGCATAAATACAATAAAAGAAAAATCAACGTTTTCCAATAGCCAATTTGATAGAATAAAAAGGTTTTCTTAGCCCTTGAAATCAAGACGGAACGCTAAACCGGCGCGTGCGCAAGCCGATGTGCAAATGAAGCGAGGTCGCGGTCACGGCCGGGTGCGCGCACGCGCGGAACTACGCTACAATTGCACCTCATTATAATATGAAAACATTTACATTGATTATTACCGACCGCGTAGTATGATCGTGTTTAGTTAATTCTGTTTTAATTAAAGTTTGTTTGGTTGTTTAATTAATTAATCTTGACGCGTAAACTTTTAATTTTATGTTTGTAAGTGGTAAGTAAAGATTTGTAAGTGTTCTAATATAGGCTTAATTAATTTAAGAACAAATATGAGTTTAAGGGATCAATATAGAATTCATGAAATCTCATAATACATATCTTATTCTTGACAAGCTTCTGCCTCACAAAACTACAACCAATAACAAGCAAATACATTGAAAACACTACTGCCGTCAAGCTGTGTGGGGCCAAAAAGGGCACCCATCTCATTATAAGATGCTGCAGCGCTGATTTTCGTATGGGGCCAAAAGTGAATCATGACACTGAAAATATTATGGGTTTTTTCATACCGATTGTGGTGGGAATGTCAAGACATCTTTAATATGTTTTAGAGTTATTAGACCACAATCATAAATTCATACAATTCCTAGAAAATAACTGGCTTACAAGTACAAATTTTGGAGCACACCGGTAGATGCTTAGCGAAAATTTTCGACTTGAAGCTGGTAGCTAAATGCACCATAACATGCTCTTCACCGAGAGCTCACTCTTTTAAGATAAAACTCGCGACCATCGTCACGACTTTTGACGTAAATACCACTGGTTCATCATCGCCAAATTATCACTTCACCAAATTTCTCTCTTCACAAATTATAACTTGAATTCACTTTATACCATACACAGGTATTTAAATAGCTACACCCATCTGCCATCTTAACTAATTGATACGTTAATAAAGCCATATTTCCCAGAAGCCATTAGTACAGTCTGTTTAACAAATGCTCTATGACCGGATGTATGCGCGGGCGCACGCAACACGTGCTCACGCGCCGGTAGCTGCCGGTTGCATTGTTTTTAATAAGTAACTAGGAGGAAGATACGCTTTAGTAAGCAAGTGGTATATTTAGGCCACTGCTATATAGATTTTATGACAGTAATATTATGTAGGGAATGAAGATATATGGATATTTTTACGGCCCATCTAGTAAGCGGTCACGGTAGCCTATAGAAGCTTGCAACAGCTTGCCAGGCATCACGCGTTATCGACCCTTGCTTCTTCGACAATCTTACTAACATATTTAAATTTTTTTACATACATTTTTCTTTTACGGTTGACTAAAATCTTAGTAGTAAATTCAATGCTTAAATTGATTACCTAACTAAATAGGTATTTTAAAAACGAAATACTCGTAGTATCTATGAATCATATAAGTAGAATCGTAGCAACTTAACAATGATACAAGAAAATAATTACGAAGCAACATAACGAGAAAAACTCTCGAAATCTCAAAGAACACAGAAAAGATAAATAAAGACGGGCCAGCTGAAAGTATTCCTCGGTTAATTTCCTACGGGCCCGAAGTTTCGTAGGAGCCGACAACAAATTGGAGGAAAGTTTGCGGTCTTCATTTCCTGACATCGACGGTCGACGACGAGTTGGGAACGGGATCGGAGTGGAAATTCAACCGCCTTTTGAAACGATGAAAAGGACTTTTTCGGAGTGACTCCTCTGTATTGCTTTTCATTCGCGTTTTTTATTATTTGCAACTGCATTGATATGAAGCTTCACAAATATTTCGTGTTATGCGACGCCATAGAGATTTTTATTTGTTTTACTATTTATCTGGCTGAAAATACTTACTTTTAAGGCTGGCCGGTATTAACTCGACAATTACTCTTTTCAAAAAATATTTACGTTTTGCTCCCACTGGTAACATTATTGGGTGCCCCGACGGCAAAACTACAAAGTAAACTCTAAAATCCACACTAGTCCCTAACTCTGTGTGTCTGTTACGTTTTCACGCCTATACAGCTGAACCGATGACGATTTTCGGCACCCAGATAGCTTATGTCATGTCGAAGGGCATAGGCTATTTTTTAAACCGAAAACGCGTTTAAAACTGCGGGAGACAGCAAATATTTAATAAAAATAGCAGACTTCAAATAAATAGTAGGTAATTTGTTTGTTTTGAACACACGTTACCTTTTCCGCGATTTCCCTCGTCATAACCTATAATTACGATTAAAATAATAATAACCATCGATCAACAAATTGACAACTTTATGAAAGCACAAATTGATACCATTTGATGTTGTAAATGGTAGAAGAGAGCATCAATTATAATAATGTTGGAGTTTGTAATCAAGTATTTGAACTGGTGGCGCTGTTTACAGGGTGGTGGGGACGCAGCAGTAAGGGGGGCACCTATTTCTAACCGATCGAGCGCACTTACTACCCTTGGAAATATAGAAACTGGATATGATGGAACAATCTTTGGAAATTCACTAGACAAGGAATATGGAAATGTAGAGATAAACTACGCTAACATGGCGCGCCGCTACAAATTACTGTTTCAATGTGTGTACAAAGAATATACAAAAACATACTTACGAAAGAATTCGTGGCCGCGTCTTCAGTGTCTCATGTACCTATTACCAGATTTGTTGGTCGACTAATCATAACTAGCCGACCGCGGAAGACAACGGACTTGTTTTTTTTATAGAGTTAGTCGGTGCAGCGCCATACTAATAATAATGAGCGATTAAGGTGGAGGCGTCGGTTGGAGCGCGAAATTCAAATTTTATCACGTTTTTTGCTATTGCAGCTCAGTTATAGGTCGCAAGTTATCAACATGTTATTTGCGACAAGAATGGTAGTATATTTACTGATTATTAACAAAAGAAATCATCAACATATTCCTCCAAGGTATATTAGTAACATTTTCATGAAATAGTCGTATATGTCAGAATTTCACGCTCCAACCGAAGGTATACCCTTAATAACGCCGCTAGTCGAGCAACAAATCCTTGGATTTATTTTTGTTTGACGGCCGTATCAGTACGCACACAGTCTGTATAAATATATTACTTTCACAGATACATTTAAAACATTTTTGAGCTTTGGAGTGTCGCGCCATATTATCGCAGTTAATCTCTAAAGGATATACGTTTTCTCGTTCAAAGAACAGCTCGACTGGGGAAGTACCTCCTTGCAGAATACAGCAGTTAAATAATTTGATGTTACGCAGTTCTTGATGATCTTCCATACAAAAGACATGGACTAATTCTACTAAACAATTTAACTGCGTAAGATTGTAAGGATGTATGGATGTTAATTACGCTTTCACTTAAAAACTATTAAACGGATTTAGATGAAACTAGGCACATAAATTAATCATATCCTGGAATAACATAGGCTACTTTTTATCCCGGGAATACATAAAATCCCACGGAAACGTTGTGAAACCGCGGGGCGGAAACTAGTAATTAATAAATGGATTTCTTGAATAATTTTACTCTCTTCCATGGAAATTATATCTTCGCCAAAACCCACCCTGTTTCCGTCCCAATAAATTGTTTGCTATATAATTTTACTTTGAATAACTAATTGTCAAGTTTCCTGGCAATCGACGAGTTTCATCCATTGCTAATTGGCACAAAGGATCTGGTTTTGGCGTGTAATATTAGGATCTTAAATTGTGTACTAGATGTTATTATAATTAACTAGCTGTTCCGCGCGGTTTTACTCGCGTTCCCGGGATAAAAAGTAGCCTATAACCTTCGGGAATAATGTAGCTTCCTATTAGTGAAAGAATTTTTCAAATCGGTTCAGCAGTTTCGGAGCCTATTCAATGCAAACAAACAATCAAATCTTTCCTCTTTTTAATATTAGTATAGACTAGCTCCGCCCCCCACGATACCTTATTTTACCCTCCTAGCCTAGGGGTTGAATTTCGAAAATATCTGCCTTACTCCTTGCCTACACGCTAACTTCAACTATCTAGGTCCAAGGGTTTAGGCTGGGCGTTGATGATTCAGTCAGTAAGTAAGTCATGACTTCTTTTAGGTTTCTATTAACCAGCTTGGGATATGATGTTATCCCGTGATATAAAGTAGCCTATTATGCTATTCTAGGCTATGATCTATCTATGTGCCATGTTTCGTCCAAATACGTTCAGTAGTTTTTGCATGAAAGAACAACACATATGCATACACCCTCGCAGGACTGTAGTTTTGCTGTATTAGTAGTGCTGTGCGTGTTGTAGCTTTTGGCGTTGGAAATCACAGATAAAAAACCATAATTAGGCAGTTGTAGAAACCCTTCTTTACAACCCGACCCATATATTGAAAATATCAACTAGCACTGACGGATGTTACATTTAATCATTTAAATTACGAAAGACAGAAAAGAGGATTATACAATTTTGTACGTTGAGGTTTTGGGGATAGCATATGAAATTTATACCAGATTTTCAATAAAACATCAGCCTCCGTCAGTCTGCGGCGCTTACACTCATCGCAGAGCGTACATAAAATGGGGATTAGTCGGCATTAGGCACATTAACACATGAACGTATCAAACGAAGCGCGAACACCGTAATTGGGTCTGTCTGTTGTCTGTTGTTAGGCTTCGGTATCAAATATCTACTGCGGCTTCCCGACATTTGTTTTATGGTAATTTATGGCACAATTCAAACCCCTTTTTGATTAATTGCTGTTTTACGTAATGAGGGGTAATTTTACCAGTAGATTGGAGTAGATAATAAGATAACGACATTGTTTCATTTAAATATATGAAGATAATAGAGACATAAAAAAAAAACCATTGACTACGTATATCCCAGCTTACCAAAGCTTGCAACAGCCTACTTAATGTCAAATAACTGATAAAGTTCGAGCCGTTCTTGCACAGTGTTCCATATTATTCATTGATATTGGGTATACAAATACAGGAAATAACTTAATTCTGGTATTTTAAAATCTATATATACCTAGGTATTTTCAGTATTTTTCATTAAAATATTTTTTTGTGTGGGAAATCAATTTTTTAAAAATAAGCAACCCCATTATCCTACCCAATAATCCTACTATATTATCTCACTCTCCTACTAATCTAATTTAATTAATTAATTGTTCATAAAAACTTTTTGACAATACCTAAATTTAATATATTTTTTTTACTTCGTATAAAAATAACTTAAATAAGTTATATTTCAATGCCACTTCAGTCTACAGTACCTACCCAATTAAAATCATCCTGTATAAATTCTAATTATAAACAACGTGGTTTAGACCGCATAATGCCGTTAGCTCTAAAATGCTTTGCAATTTTGAAATTGCACGCACACTACGATAAGACACTCGCACTTAGGCAACATTTCTATATCACATACAATTATCGCCCTTAACACTAACCCATATTATCTAAAATGGCATACGTCGTTGCATATAGTATAGTATTATACTTAAAGGCCATTTTCACAGCCGATGTCATTAACCATTCAATTCTGAACTTTATGTCTGCTACCTAAGGTGCAGGTGCTATAACGTGTGGTTTCAGGTACAGTCTGCAACACAATTAGCCGCACCAAATACATTAACGATGCTATTGCAACTATGCGACGTTATCGGAACGCAGTACAGTTGGCAAACAAAATTGATTTGTGATTTCAATATTATTATTTCAATAGACTTAGAATTAAGATTTTAAATTTTCTAATAATCTAGCTAGACCAATCAAAGTATAAGAAAGTTAAAAAATACTATAATAACCCACAAACTAAAACAATTAACAGTAAAATAATAAAAAAAATTTTTACTTCGTACTATAGGCCTGTCGTTGAACACATTCTTACCGTGGTCAGGAATGATGTGTCTGGAGACGGTAAGCATACGAAGTCTAAAAAGAACTGGCTCTCTAATTCAGCTGTCAGAACACACCAGGTGCTGGACTAAAGTGTAGAGTAAAATGTGTTAAAAAATATATAATATTTTTTTTTTATTATTATAAAAATCGTCGTCGTTCGTCGTTGTATCTGTGTTCTTAGTCTCGGATAAAAAAACCTTGTCTATGGATCAACCTATGTGAGGCTTCTCAGAAAATATTACAACACTGATCTCAACGTCCATAAAAATCGGCATTCTTGTTCCTGAATAAGGTCATCAGAGCTCATCAACGAGGGGGCAAGAATTGATAACATGTGAGGGATGATACCCTGGTTTCTGCGTCCACAAATAAACGCTTACCACCAAGTGGATCATACCTGTACTGGCTTGATTTTGTTATATTTATTTTAAAAAAAACTTTTTTTTATTTTGCGGACGTTACAGCCCACAAACTGCATTCACCATCCAGACTCCATATTTGCCGGTGACCGCGCTTCATATTGAAATTACGCGCATAATCCTGACATTGTGGTCACATTAGGTAATAGTGGAGTAGTAGGACTCTCTATATGATTACTATTATTTGCTATTATTCTACTTTTGAATTAGAAAATTCATCAAATCACCGCCAAAACATTTAATCAAGAACTACATTCTAAGCGCATTTTTTTTATACCTATATGGCGTCAAATGCCTCTCAGTAACCGGTTAGCGTAGCTCAGCGGATCTCAAACTTTCGGCAATGGAACCATTTTGGCAAAAGAAAAAATTATATTACTTTAAATTTACATTTGCATCTAGAACCTTCTAGAGGTTTGAAATTGTTAGAGCACAGTTTGAGAATTGCTGCCGTTGCTTATTAGTCGTCGAGAATCCAAAGTAGGAGATCAAATTAGACTTCACCAATGTATTTTTCATACATTTTTGTTTTTTTTTTTCGGTTTCAGTATTCCGAGTTAGGTCATAGGTAGATATTATCTCAAAGCATCTATTATAACTATATCTAAACTAATAATAAAGCTGAAGAGTGTGTTGATCAGACCAGTACTGGTCTGATTCGAAAAATAGGAAGCTACATTATCCCCGAAAGTTATAGGCTATTTTTTATCCCTGGAACGTGAGTAAAGCCGCGGAGAATAACTAGTTATAAAATATGTCTAATTGCTTCTTACAAAATTGTACCTACATTCTGCTACACATTCATGGAGTCTCATTAAAAATGTTTCACCTCACCAGCGACCCCTAAGTGCTGTCCGTCCATTTACTAATGAGTACAGATGCCCGTGTCACTGGGACGCAAGTCATCGCGAGATCATTCCCGGATAACTTGGGGAAGGTCTTTAGTGCGTTAAATAAAAAGATACCATGACTTTTTCAGAAAATGTTGTATGTTGATTAGGAAAAGATAATATGATGGGTAATTATTTTTAGATTAAAAAGTAATCTTGAAATAGAAACGTTTCTCTAAAAAATACATTTTTGGATCACATTTAAATGTATATATCATTAAAATAAAAGCAGTCCTAAAATAAAACTAGAACTTCAAAATAAATATAACAAACGTTTCTAACCAGCTTCAATCAATACAATAACCAACAAAAACAAGCTAAATTAGACACAGAATTCCAAACGCGAGTCAGTTTCCATACACACAACGCATTCCAACGTAAAACGTCAATAGTAACAAACGTGCAAATTCAATGAACCACCCGAAATTACGACTGACTGCAAATCAGCGAAAAAATTCACGTACAACAACCAACCTTCTCTGACCCGTTGTTCAAGGAGACTGTATACAATTCATAGGTCAAGTGTTAATGGGAGGCGCGCACAGAGCGTGATTCGGTGACAATATCGCAATTTATCAAACGAGGGGCATTGTTGTTCCCCTCGGCAGGAGTGGAGTGGCAACCTGCTGTCTCCCTGAACATTCTCATCTAAATACAAATATTACAGGGAGGTATTTATAAGCGTGATGAGGGAAAAGTTAGCAACAGCTGAGGTTAAACGCCAACCTGTGAAGGTAAATCATACTTCGCATATTATATTTAGACTAGCTGTCCCCCGCGGTTTCACTTGCGTTCCCTTGATAAAAAGTAGTCTACTTATTACAGGGAATGATCTATCTATATGTTAAGCTTCAACAGAATCCATTCAGTAGTTTTTGCTGGAGTAACAAACATCTTCATAAACTAACAAACTCACATTTATGATAGTAGTATGATGCCTGGAAAGTAGGTACCTACTTAATTTATTTTGTGAATAAAATATATTTTACACGGTATTTTTTGTACGATATAATAAATAGAGCTAATCAGTCCTTTGATATTATCAACTTAACTCGCGCGACCTTTTTGCTCCATCTTTTCATTATCCTTAATTCGTCCCTGTCCAACCTAAATACGCACCGGTGCGCAGGTGATGTTTTTATTAATTTTTTCGCGCGTGCAAAGTCTGAATTAAAATTAATTTCAGCTTGTTTACGTTTGTACGTCAATAGGACAATTAAGTATTAGAGCTAAATAAATCTAAAATACTAAACAACTTCTAAGACGTTTTAAAATTCTGGATGAAAACATTATAAACTACATTAAGTCTGTAAATTTTCTTAAGAGACTAAAATAATATTTTAACTACATAAGTGTAAGCATAAAGAAATCCTACTAATATCCTACTATCCTACTAATTATAAATCCGAAAGTTTGTGAGTATGGATGTATGTTTGTTACCCTTTCACGCAAAACTACAGAACGGATTTGCATGAAATTTGGAACACAGAAAGTTTAAAACCTGTATTAACTTTAAAGAGTAACTGTAAGGATACTTTTTATCCCGGGAAAACATAAGATCCCTCGGGAACGCAGGTGAAACCGCGGGGCGGAAGCTAGTATCTCATATATGAAAGAATATGAACACAAGAAAGGGGGAACCAATCACTAATATAACAAAAAAGGAATACAAGAAAAAAAATTACAACTCCAACAAATAAGCTGTTAGCAGAGACAATATTACAAAAGGAAAGAATAAAGACGAGGTTTCAATAATAAATTATCAAAGGAGGCCGATTTGCCTCCCTCATCACTTGCCTCCCGGCGGTGAAGCGAGAGGACTGAGGACTGACACCTCCCGGCGTCTTCCTTATTGTGTGTACCCGGCCTTAGGTGATGGAAGATGTTGTAAGGGATAGAAGGGGGCATTTTGTAATAATATCGACAAACACTGCAAAACACACGATAAAAGATATGTAAAAACGAAGGAAAAAAATATATAGACCATTGTCGCATTTAATTTTTTTTTTTTAATATATACCGTACCGTAACTTTGAATTCAAAAATCTAATTAAAAATTATTTAGAAATGTCTTGTCTTTTTGTCAGCAAATATCAGTTTGAATTTTCAATTTCAATAACTATGGTAATTAATTTTATTATACTGATATTCTTTAAAACAGCATTACCTAAATATTTTCGTGCCTCTCAAATGCTTTTGACATGGACCACACCTAAAGACGCGTTCACGTAGAAGTTTCAAGATATAAATTAGCGTTTGTAATAAGACAAAGAAAATGGCCGAAGGGGATCCGAGTGGGGACGTAATCAGTGTCATGTGGGTCTTACTGATTTGAGACAATCCAGACAAGTTTGTATAGAATTAACGAGCTACTTCTTTGAGTGCGAAGGATCTTAATAGCGAGCATTTAAAACTAATAATTAAGTCATTTATTTATTACAGTTTGAGACTAAAAAACATTGCAAGTAACTAAGCCTCATAATTGAATTTAAAAAAATATTACCTTCAGCCTAGATAAGAATCAAACACAAACTTTAACAAAACACAGATACAAAATCGATGGCAAAAATGATATCAGCTGTCATTCGAAAGGACGAAAAATACGAGTATATCATTAAATAAAAGTGTGGTTCCAAATAAAAAATACATTAATTATGCAATCATTGTTATAATGAGCCCTTAAACATCAATGCACCTTATTTTTTCCATGATATATAAAAGAATATCCTCAGATCTTTCCCTCGTAATATTTTTATTTATATCAAATTTTCCGCATCCACGGTCCACAGATATGCCTGTTATTTAGCGCTCGGCTCCCATTGAGACGAGAAATATTTAATAAAACCGATTTTTCTTTGAAACGCCTCGAATTCACTGGTTCCGAACACAACTTATTATTGTTTATGGAAGATGGATTTATGAGAATTGCTTCTTTAGCTAAGCAGAAGTTGAATCTACGATAATTTGGTTGCTGCCTAAATTCAAGAAAACATGATTTTATTTTTAAAATGTAAGAAACTTTATTATGCAATCCAAATCGACAATTATTTATACAATTCATTTTAAAGCTGTATGAGGCCCAAAAGGGAAGCTATCTCACCATATAGCATGGGTACGACCAAATTTATACATAGGTACATACCGTTGTGGTACTACTAGGTGTATGAAATAATTATGAAATACAAATTAAAATACTGAAATTCTAACCGCTTCTAACAAAACTTGTTTTCAATAAATTAAGCGTTCTTTTTAACCGACTTCAAAAAGGAGGAGGTTCTCAATTCGTCGGAATCTTTCAATATTATAGGACCTTTTAGACCGTTAGTTATATAATTTGATGCGATGATGGAAGGTACAAGGATAGCTTATACTAGGTCAGTGATAAAACATAAGAAACAAAAATTGAAAAATAAAAAAACTTTTAACAAAAAATAGAACCGACTTCGAAACACTAAAAAGCATAAAATAGCCATGTAGGAACTCTAATCAACCTGACAGTGTTTTGAAGTCAGCGGTACCATGATATTTTCCATGGAACATGAACTACACTTTCGCTTTGATTAGAGTTCCTACATGGTTATTTTATGCTTTTTAGTGTTTTGAAGTCGGTTCTATTTTTTGTTAAAAGTTTTTTCATACAACATCATCCATAAAGAAAACTCAATTTTGCTTGACCAAAAATCGAATAAAACATAAAACCAATAAATAACACAACATTTATTTATACTTTATTAATAGCATTTCTTACTTCATGTTACATCTTAATATTTAATTAGACCCTGTTTAATTAGAAAACTATACCTTGCCAGTATAAGGCCCATAGCGCATTAGGTGGCTTGGCTGTAACAACCTGGTAACAACCGATATTTTTGCTTGTGAGCTTTAAGTAGATAGTTTTAGACGTAGATTTATTGATACACGATTTGAGATATTGTAACAATTAAAAGTAATCTTACAGTCTACATTGACTAGGAATTCAAAATCTTCATCGATCAATCGACCGCAATAACGATAGGACCCCTAAAATCGAGTGACCAGACGACAATTCCCATTCATGAATGAATACACCAATAGTATATTCATCTGTCATTCAGATAAACTAAACATATGAAAAGCATAAAATTTCGTTGCTCCTTCATGCAACAACCAGACTATTTAGTGCGCTAAAGTTATAGCAACTCAGTATCGAGTGTTTGCCTCCCTCAACAACGTTAAAAGCTCGCTAATCCTATTACATCAACTATTGAACGTTGAAATCAGAAGCTTATTCAATATGAGGGAGCTTGTTATGATGGATTTAACAGGGCATTAGGTATTTAAGATGTATGTGTAAGACTACCTGACCTATTATGTATTCTGTGGTAAGACCACGTTCTAAACCTAACATTAGGGTAAGATGGGGTACAGTGTTACATGGGGTACACTGGTACAGTGCAAGTATCTCCGTTTCTATCAGTCACTTTTATATTGTTAGTATACAATTTCGACAAGCTCATAGGCGGCCATCTTTAAACAGTGTCGTTTGTTTTTTTTGTAACACTGTGCCCCACCTTACCCTACTGTATAAACATATAACAATATAGGTAGTTTTATAGTCAGCTGACCAATAAACTAATACTAATGTAATAAGAAACTAATGCCAATTATCGTTACATCATCTTACTTTGTATCGTCATCGTCCTCTAAAATTTCTTTGAATCTCATGTCGAGAAGGTCTTTCAAAATCTGACATAACTTAAGTTTCTTCACTCTCTCCATACTTACTTGCTTTACTTTAATTCCCTTTATTTCAGTTACTTTCTAAATTAAACAATACTTAATAAACAATTTTTAATAAACATCATCCACGAACCATTTAAGTACGACTCTTCAAAAACTTCAATCAAATAACCTTTGCAATCGTAAATCCACTCTCAGCCACTGGCCGTCTCGAAATTTCACCTCCAATTAAGGAAAAGGTATTTACAGATAAAAGGGCAGCCGGTCCTTTGAAGGGTCATGGTCACCCGCAGATACGTATCAGCAGGGGGGTTTCCAACGCTACACCCTTCTTATCAAGTGCCCTTCACCGTAGGGACATTCGGCATCTTATAAATACGCAATACGTTTTATTACCTGTGCTCGTGAGGGAGAGTTTTGCTACGTACTGAACAGGTACGGTCGGTCACGAAAGTGTTGTGGTAGTTTTGATTAAGTTTCCTAGTCATCGAAAATTACAGCAAGGTTCAAACTAAGAACAGCTTTCACGTAACAAACAGTAAACAAAATGTTGTAAGTTGTCAGATTGATCTGCAAGCGAAACTAATCATTATCACCTATGAATCTGCAAGCGATATTCAACCTTAGGGTGGTACACCACTTTCTGGGCGGGCCGTAACCTTCTCTGTTAAACGATACGAAAAATTCTTCGGTCTAACTGCAAATGCCTTTTTTTTTACTACCAAGATCAGATGTATTAATGGAATGAATCAACACATTACTCAAAAGCTTAGATCCATCATTCCGCATAGGATTTCAAAGACATTTATAAAAAGTAGCTTATTAATTTTAACATTTATTCATTAGTTTGTCTTTGTATCTATTTTGACTACGACTAATGTTGATTTTCATCACCAATTTCACGTCAAACTATCTAAAATTTATTGGAAAATTCATTAATTATCAATCATCCATTTATTTCGAAGAGCCAAATATACTAATAATTCCAATAACGCAAGAAATGAACCTGAATGTAGACGACATTATTTCGAGCCCGAATTCTCAACATTTCAAACAATCCATCAAACCTACAGAGGAAATAACGTTTTAAGTACAAATATATTTTGTTAAGTATTCCTATTACGAAAGCTACGGAGCTATTATCTCAGAAAATATTTAGTACATAATACAATAAATGTTAGGACGAAATTCATTACGCGGGTGGAATTGACCCCTGACAGGTACATTACTAAAGTAAATAATAATAAATCAAGCGATTCTGAACTCAACATGAAAGGAGATAACGTATAAATGGACGGTAGAGCATAAATTGGTGCAAATGTAA
Source organism: Tethea ocularis (assembly GCA_963555595.1). Taxonomy (NCBI): domain Eukaryota; kingdom Metazoa; phylum Arthropoda; class Insecta; order Lepidoptera; family Drepanidae; genus Tethea; species Tethea ocularis. The sequence continues at coordinate 1,303,971 of OY741972.1, read as the reverse complement.
ATAATTTCAGTCCCGGAATAAATAATCTTGAATTCCCTAAGTTGGCTGGTGAATTTAATTTTGTTGCGCTTAATAGCGATCCTTGGAATAAGAAATCGGTTTTTTAAAAGGATTTGGTATTAAGGCGATTGTGTTTACTTTGAAAATGCTGAGGATATATACTTAAAAAGCAATTTAAAAATCTGCAGGTTGCAGCAAATAAAATTAGAAAAGGGGGAGAGAGAAAATATAGCTGAGAATCAAATGAATAAAGCTGAGACATTTTGTAAATTATTTTATAGATCTTTTGTATAATTAATGTAATTCATAGACGTTATTACATTAAGAAATGTTTATAGGTATTCTTATATCTACTATGCTTTATCAATATGACCTAATAACACTTAATTCCATCCATCAATCGTTCGTTACTATAATAATTTTCAAGATTACTGACTTTAATGGTTATTTACCATACACTTTTATGGTTCGGAGTACTTTCCTTATTAATATCAAAACCATTAAAAGACCCATTTTATATTAAGTTATGAATTTTTATTACGTTTCTCAGCAGCCTTCGGTAGCATGTCCTCGCCCGAATTTAATTAATTCGGCATTTAATGTAATTTACCGCGGGTTCCGCATACTTGCTTGTGACTTTTGCAAGGGCGTTTTTTCAAATTAGCGAACCCTTTTTTGCCTTTCAAGTGAGATATACCTTTGTGGAGGCTATAGAGATATCTGGCAGGTTTTTGGAAGGTACACAATGTTATATAGGGCTGTGAAACAATAAGAAAAGGATTTTTTAATTTTTTTATCTAATCATAAATTGAATTACAAATTGTTAACTATTTTGAAACGCCCGTTTCAAATCATGCTTCTTATTTGATATTAACACTAAAACTGTGATAAATATAAGCAATAAATGTACACAATACTTTAAGTAAGTACGGATTTTATTGAAACGTACGTTACATATTGCTATTTGTGTAGATTTCATGAAAATAAAATAGACGTTGACAAAAATATTTACTAACCTTAAATTATAATAAACTCTATTATAATATGATAATACTTTTGCTACACAGCCCTAGTGCATCCAACGTTTTAATCTTTGCTACGGGGGTACCCTAAAACATTAGTTCCACCAGTCGTACCTACGTCAGGAGGTAATATTTCCGTGCGTCCTCCGGACGAAACGGACTCCACTCCATATGTCAAGGCTTTTTTTACACTTATTTACTTCCTATATCCTTGTTATTTATTTACCTACGCTTTTATCATTCTTGTAGAGATCAAAGTGGGCGTAATATTTAATGTTCCATTAAGGAAAAAATAATATCAAATATTTGCCAAGACCTTCGCAAATTAATCCCACTAAAATATTTATTTACATTGAATTTTTCCATAAACAGATAACTTTCGTTAACATAATATTATTATTATTGTCCCAAAATATTTAGACTGTTGCTTCTAATAATTTATTAGATTGTTTATAATTACGATCATTAGTACATTTATTTGCAAGTAGCCTCAAGAATATTTCCAAAGATTTTGTTAGCTTTTATTCGGAATTCGTCAAAAATTCTTGTTACGATCCAAGCTAACCTCAATTGAATCGTTTTCATGTAAAAAAACGTCATAATATTATGTAAAAATCCAACTTTTGGAAACGACAATCGACGAACGAAGGACAATTGAAGTCCACTCAAAAAAATAACACCTACAAAAAGTTTATTCTGATTTCTTCGAACATGTTAGTAAGTGTGCCAATATAGTTTTACCAACTTTTCCGGCGAGAATTTCATATGCGTGAAAATTCTCTCCCCACTAAAAGAAAACAAAATATCGTACAAGAACGAGTCCCTTCAGTACTCATAACTTTCCATAAAGGTCGATTCTCAAACAAAAAGCGAACGGAGAAACGTACGAGTATATGAGGTGGGCGCGAAATTAGATTTACGACTTCGGGAATTTTCGGAACTCATCGGAACTTGCCGGATCAGTTTCGAATTCCGCCTACGGGCTCCACATTATCATATAAATGCGGATTTGAAGGAAAAATATTGCGAAGGTACGTCCGTCGTTCCACCTGTAGTAAGTCCCGCGAAATACGTGAGATAATTTGGTATTTAGACGTAAGTTGATATGTGGGCGATCCCTAACGCGATATGTGAATATTTTATTTGTTTGCCGTTATTTGATCATGGATAAGTGTATTGTGCCTTCATCCTACATCCCACTTACTAAGTTCTAGGTAAGTGTTTCTTTGTTCAATATTAATAATATTTTTTCTTATTTATTGTTATATTATTTTTCTGGAAAATGATAAATATCTTATGAGGCAGCTGTATACCTCATTAAAAACAATTCTCAATTCATTTAAAAAAAACCGGACAGTTGTAAGTGTATTCATCATAATTTAAATTTAAATGAAAATAATATGGAATCACCCATAAGGGAAAAAGGATGAAGAGATAAAATTTTATACAACCGCTACCAAAGTCGTATCTATAGAGCTTAGTATTTTTGTACTCCTATAATTGCGTACAGTAAAAGCTAAAAGGATCCCACATATCAATTGTTTCTTCATAGGTGGATAATAAAAACCTTACCTTTCCTGTGTTGTAGGGATTAATGTAGGATAGTTTCGGGTTGGAGAAAATTGCAAGGGGGTTTTCAATCCCCCAGGGACAGAGGTAGGGGTTAAAAGGGGGTACCTAATAGTATTTATAATGCTGGGACGTGAGATTAACAGTACGTGCTTTCGTAGCAATGAGCTTGTTAAATAATAATCTATAATTTTAGGTAATAGGGCGGTTTGAAACGAAATCTGATGATGATGGACCCAAATACTCTGTAAATTATACTCTGATAACCTATAAGTAAAGCTACTGTAATAATATTTATACGTCGACTGAAAGCGGACGCTATTAACAAATTATGTAATGATTTTAGGGAATAAAAACAATTAATATGGAATACGTACGACATTTAGATATATCATTTTTTTATATTAGGTACTAACATTATGATAAATGAAAATTAGCTCAGGTCTTTTTTAGGATTTGTGCAACTAGGTAATATTCGGTGAAATTGTAGTAAAAGATAAATCTATCCATATTAAATCTAAAACTATCATTAACTGTAAATCTTATGATAAAAACTTTATTACTTCAATAGCATAGATTTAGAACTTCACACGGTTAGTTATTTGCGCTACGAATCCATTCACACTTGTAAAATATTGAACAAGTTTCCGAACGGGATCCAGTGGCTTATTGAATTATCTCTTACCCATGTCCATTGTTGCAAGTTTTAATGAATGGCCTTTCCCGCTTCGGTGGCTTTGAGTGCGAGCCGCTTTATGAGCCTTTATTAATTTACTATTGCCCCTTAAAATATTATAGTTGGGCTTCAAAATTTGCATTTAGATAACTTGGTTAGAAATAAGTTGTTACAGCTCAACATATTTTAATAAAATTATAAGGCATTTATGGTATTATTTTAATCAAATCGATCAGGCTATTAATGTAAACATGAACTGGCTTTTTAAAGGCCGTAGATTTTGCCATTTTGTAACATAAAATAACATAGACACTTCCACGTTACGGTAACAAAGAAGTAACACAAAAGTAACGCATAATGTTTGTAAGGCTGATTGCATAATGTGCTATTTTTAATATTAAAAGGACGAGGTTCTATATAATAGACTCGTGTCTTATGATCTGCTTTGACCCCAAACTTCACATACCCAACAATCTGGTCACTTACCAAATAAAGTAACATTATCAGGAAAATAAAACTATGATACAAGTTAAATAAAAAATATTTAATGTTTCAGCAGCAGACAACGGCATCTGTGAATTTTTTCTATTGTTTAATAGTTAATCACAATAAAAAAAATGCAAATAAGTATACTGGATTAGTCTCGTGTGTGTTTGTTTGCAAGACAGAGAAAAAAAAAACATCGAAAGAAAAATTAAAATCGACTAAAAATAATATAATTCCGCCTAAACGGAAAACGTTTACTTATACATTTTTAGTCCATTTAATCTTTTTATTTATTTAAATAATTTTAACGCAATATACGATATACACAAACCTTTACAACACTTCATCGTTACGTAACATATAATCAACGTTACCAGTAACACAAAAGTAACATAGAAGTAACATAGAAGTAACATAGAAGCGCGATTTTCAAGGTTACAAATAAGCTATAATTACAAAATCGAAGCGAATTTTAAACAAAAACACATTACCACGCACTTATTAGTCACTTGTGCATAGTGCAATTTAAGATGAGTAGAATAAAAACTGTTATTTACCTTTGAAATCACCAAAATTCACAATAAAATTCCAGCGCCGAAACTCACACGTGCACATTTGACAGACTCCAGAGATGACAAAATGGCGTCTTTTTTTTTTAATTGGTGATGCCTGGACACCCGGTGTTGCCAATGTTGTTACAAAATAATACCAAAAACAGTTTTTAATACCTAGAAGCCAAATATTGGTAACATACAAAATAGTAACATATAAGCAAAATCATGGAGACAAATATTTGAATACTAATAAATCAATCAAAATCACGTATTTAAGCATACCAAAACTACGATGCAGCAGCTTAACTTAGAAACATTTCATACAGTCACAATTAATTCAATTTTGATTACTGAAAATATAAGTTTTATAGTGCCAAGTGTTTGGCCGAACCAAAGAGACAGCCTGTTTTTGGCAAAATTTTGGGGTCTGGACGAATTTAAGTCATTGTATTTTTTTTACTGTACGCCTTCCATTCACGTTAAGAATACATTCTAAGAGTTTAAGAATTAGGTAAACATTCATTACCATTTAACACGTATTTCGTTTTTTATAATCATTCAAAATTTGGGTAATTTTTTTCTTTAAAAAAGTGGCAAAATCTACGGCCTTACCCAATTACGGAATTGATAGAGGAGATAAAATAAAATATTATCTCAAATACAAATTGAGGAAAGCAAACGGGAGATAAAGAAAACAATTTCAAATACACGATGATTGTTGGTTATATAATCAAGATGATTTTAGTTTACTGAGAATCAGTAATTCGATAAAGTAATTAATAATATAAACAGCCTGAATTAGGTATCTACTGAAATTGTGTTCACAAACTTTCAGAGTTTGGCTTGGTTGGGATCGGTTTATCAACGATAACTCTAATTAATTTGTGTTAGACTTAATACAAGGCAGTTGCCACGATAAATTCATGGAATTGCCCAATTTCATTAATAAGAGAAACCACAAATTCTGATGCTCAATAACTTATTGTTGAATTGTGAAATTCATCAGATACTTACGAACTAATTTAAACCATAGTGTTATCATATTAATCTGTATAGTAATTAATAACAATGCTGTTAATAATGTTATACCTAATCATATAAAATTTCCAGTAAACATTATAAAGGGTCCTAATTTTGTTTCATTAAATTTTCAATTTGTGTTCACCACACATTGGCTTGTCCTCGTATTAGTCTTGAATACCTATATTAATCACAACGATTTTGTTCATAACTAAGAAAGACATAAACAAAATCATCGGTATTCCTTTATGGACTTATAACGAGGCTTCTACCAAATACCTGTGAAAGATGATTAATCACTTGACAAACAATTTTCTTAAGTACATGTTTGTTCATCAATTACTAATGCGTTTTTGAGCTTAAAAATAGACAGTGATAAAACACAAAATGGAAATTCATCGTTAAATCTTTGTTGGGCTTTTGAACTATCTAGACGATATTGTTATCAGAACAGCTGCACAATTTTCCGCTACGACGACGGATGATTAATTAAACCAACTACTCTGCGGTCTTTCTTCGTAGCTTTCTATAGTCATCACTATTGCTTTTGCAATAAAGGCTACATTCCTTTATTAGGGTTTCATTGATTTGAGAAAATTATGATTTCAGCCATTTCTTGTTATCCGTTGACTTGGTAGACAAGATAAATATATGATGGGCGATTTGTTTTATTTGTATTTAATTTGAAATTGATTGATTATTTTAACGGTATTAGTGTTTTTTATGATTATGATCGATTATTTAGTTTATTTTCATTTATTTAATTCAATCGAAAATGATATTTTATTATAAACCCCACAGAGGACTAATGATAAGATGACAAATTATGTTATTTTAAAGACTAACAGCTATTCTATAGTTGCGAGTTGAGTTTGTTTGTAAAAAAATGAATAATAAAAAGGTTGCCCACCTCGACAAAGCTCTTAAGCGCATTGGAAACGGAATGAAATTTCGATTCATGGACTGAATTCAGTTGCATCAATCGGTTTAGACAGCGCGTTGACTGGATGCTGGCGGTCAAAGATTAGTTACATGGAGTAGATGGTACAGCTGTTTCTAGAACTATTTTTTAATTCGATATCAATTTATCAAAATGAAATATGAGCTGTTGAAACAACATTAACACAATCAATTTAATACAAATGATAATGAAGCTTACTTTCTCAAAGTAGCTTGGTCTTCCCTCATCGTCATCATCATGTAACCCGAAAGACGTTCACTGCTGGACAAAGACCTCCCCAAGGACTACGATTGGTCTCCTCTAAAGATTTTAAATTATTTTCAATTTATCACCAATAAATATGAATACTGCCAACGTTTTAATAATTTGTAAACGATTTATATTACAGAATCTATGTAAACTCTTCTGCAATGTTCTCCGTCTCATCCAAGCATTAACTTTAAGAATAGCATTTTTCTCAAAGGAATTTTTATAAAACCTTTGCCAAAAGACATCCAGATTATACCTAATACATCATCTCGAAAAAACAAAAACTCATGAAATATAGCAGCAAAGCTTTTATTAAAAAAGATGGAATGGTTTCTTCACTTTAGTTATATAAAGGCTGATAAACTAAAATTATTATATATATTCAGAACACAAAAATCCTCGCTCAATTACGTCTTCCACATGCATCGTCTCACACGAATGTGTTTAACTACTGATAATTCGCTTCCTTTCATTATCTTAAGATTGTCTATGTATCTAATACAATACGTTCAATTCGTTACTAATTCTAAGTCCACGTAATAATCACAATTTGGTAAATTCAACTGACTAGTCCTGTTCTATTATATTTTCATAATACTTGGAGAACCCAAGTAGATATATTTCCCCCTAATCCTACTTTTTAAAACATCATTCATTCATAGACACAACCGCATCCCGCATCCACTCTTGTCTGTCTAGTCTATGATACACCGGCGGGGCGTATGCGGGGCGGGGGGAGCCGTACCTGCGCCGGGCGCGCCTGGCCGTGAGGGGCGCCTGTATTGATTATCCGGGGCGTTCACTTTCGCCACTGTTTTAATGTGAGCTATGAAAATGTTTTTATTGCCAACTTGTGTTATACCCGCTTATTCATTTTATACTTATTCGTTTCTTTTGTTATTCAGATGAGTTGATAGGTAGATGATTACTCTCTTTCATCTTTTTTGACTTCCATATTCAGGTATCTTGAAGGTAGATGACATCTCGTTCGATTTTCTCGTGTCAGTGTCAAAACATGAATCTTCAATACGTGTTTGTCTTATCCGGCTCACAAAGGTTCCGTTTTCTATTGTTCTATTGAGGGGCAAATGCGCTTTGTTACAGGATTTTGGCTTGTTTTTAAGTATTCATGAAAAAATGCTCTTTTAGGTTCTTAATAATTAGTAACCATTTAGAAATAATACTAAATTTAGTCATATAAGTACTGGATATAAACTGATTTCGTAAGCATTCACAAATGGTAGATAAATACTTGATCAAGTCAACTTGGTTTTAAGCTAAGTAGATTTTTCTAAGTGATAAAAAATTAATTCATCATTTAAATAAGACATTAACTCAAGGCAAACTGAACTTAAAGTATATAAATAATGATACCAAAGTCAAAAGGTCTCATCCCTCGCAGTAAGTTAGGTCTGAGCGTTTTATAATGTATTGTTTGACATGTAAATGTAATGCGATAAAATCTAAAAGGTCCTCTTTGTTGAAGCGGATTATGAAGGTTTTTATGAGTTTCGTCAAACAATTGGTGTAAGTGCTCGAATGATTGTTCACTAGGGGCTACAACATGTTTTAGTAGAATTTTAATTGAGAATTAAGTTCTTCAATAAAACCATAGCTTTGTGATTTTTTGTTTGAAAACTTTAAGTTATGTTATACTTCACAGTTATTTTGACTATTAATAGGTTGAAAACTATGAATATTGAACATCATTAAATTCTACAAAAAGTTCAGGATCCTAAGCGGTACTATTACGAAATTATATCAATAAGAAGGTTAGCGTAAAGCCTCTGGTGAAAACCCAGTCGCTCAGTAATAGTGATGGGGGAAGATTATTTTGGTATTTGAGTAAAGAAATAAAAATAAAAAAATATTTTATAACTAAGTAATCTAATAGGTACTCAGACTTACGTTCCGGTGAGATACTAAGGTCGATGTTCATCGACAAGAAAACGGTCCGATAAATTATAATCTGGCATTTACGGTGACATGTGATGAACATCTACCTTAGTCTATTACCGAAAATATCGTATTACCCGCATAGCATTTTACCACCTTCGCCATACATTAAGAAAGGGCAAGATAATTGAGATATAGTGAAAATCAAACAGCAGTAAGGCAGCTTAAATAATCCAAGGTATTTTCAGCAAAAAAAATCTTAGGCTTCTCTTTTTAATTAGGGATGGTCTTTTGTTTCACCATAAGCTCACTATAGCAAGTGATGATGTAGACAATAGTAAGCACACAAAGCCTATAAAGGAGTGCAGCTACCGGAACACACCTGTAGGTGCTTTGCGACAGATTTTCTACTTGAAAATGGTAGCCAGCCAAGCGAATATTTACTACATATGTACCCTAATATCGTGCAAATCTCTACGTACCTTTAGAAGAAGGTACTTTACGGGCAAATTAATGTCTCGTATCTCGTACCATGTAATTAGATCATTAATTTTACTTCCAGTTCCAATATAAAATCACCCTTACAATCCGAACACCCATTTTCCTTACACTTTATAATACGAAATTCGTCTCAACGTAAACGTTTACGTAATTTACGTGAATATTACGTTACGTTACGTATCTTGGGAAGTTATCGAAGGGAAATGTTAATTTCCGGTAAAGTAACGAGATCGCACGCACCTTTTCTGACGCTGTCATGGTTTTGTCATGAATTTCTCACTGGAGATGTGTTCAAATATTTGCCGTTTTACAATGGAGCGTCTACTTATTTGCTCGCGCTAAAGCTGTCATGTTTGTTTTGACTGTACTAATCTTGACTGCGTAAATCTATGGTTTTTGGGTCAGTATGCTTTCATAAATAAATGAATACGCTGGGACATTCTTCACACACGGCCGCCTAAATTGAGCAGAGCTTGTACTATGGAAGCCAGAGCTATTTTTTACTATGTATTTTTTTTTTTTTGAAAGGACTATGTTGGTAGCCTCAGATGGCTGCAACAACCTTACCGGACAAATCGGCGAGCGCAGAGGGCTCTCAGCCGGGTAGTTTTACTATGTATAGGCCTGTGTTTCACCACAATCTCACCGTGCTCAGTGATGATAGGGTTAATAGTTGTAAGTAGACAAAGCCGAAACTGGCTCTTAAGTGCAGCTGTCGGAACATGCCGGAAGATGCTTGGCGACAGATTTTCAACTTGAGGGTGGTAGCCAGCCGGGCGGGTACTATAAAGTACTCTACTGTACGATGGTTTCCTCACAATGTTTTCCTTCACCGAAAGCTCAAGCTCATTGAAGGATCCCGCGACCTTCGTCTCGACATTCAACGACACTACCACTGAGCTATTATTCGCCTGAAATTACTTGGAATAAGGAAACCAGAGCTTGTCTTATGAGCACCCACCGCCACGTCAACCGCACCCTTCCGTTATGTTTGTTATTTAAATTTTAGAGTTGACGACAAGGCCGAGAATATGCAGAGTTGTCATTTAGTATCTATAGTTAAGTTTATAGCACATTTTGTACTTGAGTAACAAGCAAAAAAAATTATCAATTTTACTACCAAACGGCAGTCGTCAAAGCTTCTATCTATACTGATATAGTAAATAGGTAGGTATAGTATGACACAACTTAGATGAAGCATCGGCAAAATTAGTAAAATCGATCATTTCCGAAAAGAGAGCACCTACAATATTACCCATGTTTATTAGTACTTTAGGCGAAAATGATCTTGTTGAACGTTGAATGGCGCGATAATTAATGATTTTTATTAGCTGTGTAAATTGGTACGAAAACGATTTGCGGATGCTACATCTAAGTTGTGTCATACATGTTTGTTTTTTTGGATTTAGAAAATTCTTTCGCTAATAAGAGGCTACATTATTTCTGAGTACAAAGCCAACTTTTCATTACATGAACGCAAGAAAATCCGCGGAATATAGCTAATTTTACATAATATAGAACAAAACCTATTTAATAGAAATTCCAGAATAATAGAATCACTATTACCAAAGATATTGCTTTAATAAACCTCACATAATTCGATCTATAGAACGTCTTATTTTATTACGAAGACAAAATGGGTTTCGAGGGCAATAATAAGTTAAAAAACCGCCTTCCTCGGCCTTAATATCGTACTCAGGCGGGGGCCACTCAGAATGAGCGGTACGTGACCCGTGTCATAATGTCTCGGTGGTTTCTTTTATATTGTACTTCTACTGTGACGTGGTACGTAGATTCTAGGGTATTAGGCAATAATTGATTTAAGGGCATACCTTCGGTTGGAGCGCAAAATTCAAATTTTATCAAGTTTTTGGCTAATTGCAGCTCAGTTATAGGTCGTAAGTTATCAACATGCTATTTGCGAGAAGAATGGTAGTATATTTACTGATTAATAACAAAAGAAATCATCTACATATTCCTCCAAGGTATATTACTGACATATACGACTATTTCATGAAAATGTTACTAATATACCTTGGAGGAATATGTTTATAACTGAGCTGCAATTTGCAAAAAACGTGATAAAATTTGAATTTCGCGCTCCAACCGAACGTTCCCCCTTAAGGCATTCTTTCTAGAAAGATTTTCGGAGACCAATTTTCTTGTACGTCTTTGAGTGCTGACGGATCTATACAAAAGTCATAATTGTCTTTTCGCAAATGAGACCGCGCAAGTCGACAACTTGTCACTAAAAATCCATCATATAAACAGGTTAGTTGGCGCGGTTTGTTAACCTATCACACAGGTCGTGGGCTCATTTCCCATGTAGGACAAACATATGAAAGAGTCCTGAGTCTAGTTGTTTTTATATATTTAAGTATGTATTTTTAGAAAAAAGTAGTATATCAGTTACCAGGTTTCCACAGTAAAAACTCTGCTTAGTTTGGGATCGTGCGTGAAGATTGTCTTAGGATATTTAAAAGTTCATGAACGAAAAATTCTCCGCCTAAATCTCTACCCTGCCAGTGAAAATTATGCGTGTACCGAGGAAATATATTTGAATTACTCGTAACACGGAAAAATAAAAGTTAACTCGTCAAAAATGTTACTTATCTTTCGGACGTGCTAAACAGCGGACCCTCACTGACACCTGTGTGAAAATACAGTGCACCGCCTGTGGTGTAGAATTTAAGAATTACACAGTGCCTACAATTTTATTTGGTTAAGTTGAAGATACAGTGAGAAGAAAAATGACGCTTGCTATGGCGATGCGATGATAGCACAATGGTAGTGACGTCAAATGCCAAGACGAAGGTCACGAGTTCGAATCCTACGACGAGCTTGAGCTTTCGATGGAGGAAACCATATCACGGTGAAAGGGTACTTTGTACTAACCGCTTGGCTGACTACCACCAACCAGTTTAAAATCAAGCACCGGTGTGTTCCGACAGCTGCATTTAAGAGCCAGGTTCCAGGTTCAGCTCTTCTAGGCTTTGTGTGCCACCATCGGCCACATCATAACTGACCACGGTGAGATTGTGGTACCAGACTTTTCATTACTATGAATTATGGGAATCCTAAAGATCTTGCGGGGGAACATGGACCTATCTATGGGTCCGAACCGGTAGTATAGTCTATTATAAAACTGTAACTGTTAACTTTAATAAGTGCCTTATTAGGGCCTAAACTGAATAAATGAGTTTTTGATTTTGATTTGGATTTTGGTTTGTGTATGCTATAAAGATCCCGTTGATCTGCAAAACTACCAAAATAATGATAATGGATTGGAGAACTTCTAGTAAGCATCCAAAAACATTTGCCGGCAAGCGTTTTATTAGATAATTCAAGCGATTCTAGCAACCTTGGTGACGCACCATCATATCCTAAGCGTGGAGGACTAATATGAAGTGAAATCAAGCGTGCAGCTTTCAAGAGATCGCAATGTTAGACGCGTGTCTGTTCAACCTGCATAGCATACACTAGGAACTTCATATAAGCAAACTGATTTAATTATCTACACTGTGGTCATGCACACATACGCAGAGAAGCTATACTATCAAGACTACTGTTATGCTTACGCTGCACGCGACAGCGATGGGGTATGATATATTTGCGGGCCCTTACTGTATTTTTACAGTATTCTTTGATCTAGTTGAATATTAATATTTCATTTCATTTCATACAAGCTTCTTCAACTTCTTCTTCTCCTTCTGTCAAATTTTTTCTACCTTCTAAAACTTTTATTAACATAAATTAGCTTCTTGTTAGTTAAATAATTACTTTTATAATAATATGATTGCTCTCAATGTATGCTTAACTTTACGAACGGACATGACAACGCGATGTGGAATTTTTACACATGGAATATTCCTTCCTGTGTTTGTATTTCAATTTAATTAAAATAAGTATGAGTGGTAGTCATATTTTAAAAAAAGCAGTTTAAAATGGCATTGAGCTGGTTTGATCATCGAGGTGAATAAAAAAACTTGTCCATTATTTTTATTTAAATTAAATTTAAACTTATTATATTATTATAATGTCTAAATTTGTTGCTTTATAATTATTACAGCTTTACCTAGAAAATAAGTCTTTTGAATTCCATTTCAATTTACCTACAAAAACTCCTTTTTTTGCATTCAGTATCACGTTTGTGAATAAAAATCCATCACAAAAGGACCGAGCTCAATAGGGTAAACAAATAACTATAGGTTACAAATATGAACACAAAGGGCTTGTCAGAAACATCGAACCTTTAAAATAATTGCCTCTAGATTAGCCTGACAAAGAGTAATGTATTTTACGGCTTTTATTTATGTTTTTTTTTTCTCTGGCTGTATCATTATCAGAACACGGTCCGATGAGTATTTTAACTGAGCGATGTTTTTGACTGTGACATTTTACTGGGCATTATTTTTTTTAAATGAGAATCATTTGAATTGACTTTCGTAGGTGGGGCAAGAAAGTGCTAGAGTGGAGAACCAAAACGGGACGGAGACATGTTGGCAGACAACCAGCATGGACCGATGATTTGGTCAAGGTGGTAGGAAGGGACTGGATGAAGAAGGCCCAAGACCGTGAGAAATGGAGTGCACTAGAAGAGACCTACACTCAGCATTGGAAGGTAATAGGTTGAAGAAGAAGAAGAAAACTTTTGTAGGCATATACAGACAGTCTGCAACCTACATCTGCTGTGAAGAGCCGGCAATAAACTCAGCAATGAATATTTTCAAAACCAGCTTAGATTTCTTACATAAAATTTACATTGAAATAATTGCGTATCCTCCCCAAAAAAAAAAAATTTTTGTTACTCTTTCACGTAAAAACTACTGAATGGATTTGGATTAAACTTGGCACATAGATAGATCACACCCGGGAAAACATAAGATACCTTGGGAATACGGGTAAAACCGAGGGCAGAAGCTAGTATTTAATAATTAAAAAGCAGAATCAAGTAGACCAGCCGCCGCAAACAACACCTGTTCACGAGTAAGCCGCGTGTGGCAGCCATCACCCTCCACGCCATATTGGAGGGAAATCGCTTTATCTTTCTCATTAAAAATCATTATTTTAAGAAAATACATCATGGTATTAAAATAATTTATAGTAAATACAAATAATACTAGAGTACTGAAAAAAATAATGATAATGTATGCATGTAATGATAATGCATGCATGTTAAATTAATAACACTGCGTAGCACTCGACTGGAGGCGTAGCATTGGTTTATGAAGCTACGGCGTAGCAACTGCTACGAGCCTACGAAGGCTACGAGGAGTAAGGGGCTTAGCGTACTGAATTAAATTGGCTTATATTTCGTTTATCATCTAAGCACAAAGAATTTACTCCATAAAAAGATAATTCTTTCGGATTTGCGATACGAATATCGAAGTTTTACTAAATTATCTCGGCTATAATGAAAAATGAACAATTTATTGTATTTATTTTAAAACCAAAAAAAACTTACTATTCCAAGAAAACTTTTAATAAAAATCATAATAAGAAATTAAATCACCGTAGCCATATTGTAGCGTCTCTACGAAATTCGTAGCTCCTCTACGGAGGGCGGCATGTGCTACGGAAGCCGGATGCAGTGAATAAAGTACATACATACGTACACGTTGTACGTTTGTAAGTTATTTTATTTCATGAAAGCAGAGACCTAGTTTTTAATTAGCTGAGACTCTTTAGAAACGCTTTTAAAATAGTTTAATGTGGATTTTCTAAAAATAATTCTTTGTATGAAATGAAGTATTATTTAAGCATATAGTTTAGTTTATTTTAAATGATAAATAATATGATATTTTGAAATGTAACTACTTTTTAAATAACATTTAAACTAATAATAAATCTGAAGAGTTTATTTGTTTGAGCACGCTAATCTCTGAACTACCAGTCGGAATCTTTCATTCTTCAAAAAAAATATTTCACTAATAGGAAGCTACATTATCTCCGAGTGTTCTAGGCTACTATTTATCATGGAAACATGGGCAAAACCGCGGGGAACAGCTAATCATTGATACAATTATTATGCATTTAAACCCACTCTTAATTCTTTACAATATAGGTCGAAATTCGATTACACTCGATACATGATGAAATCAGAATACGATCTGTAATAGATTATACTTTGACAAAAATACTTTTAGGTCTATTTTTCTCTGGCATGTGAAATGTGCTTCGAATGTTGCTTTTTTGGTTATTTTCATATTGAAATGTGAACGATGGACAGGGTTTTCATGTTTGCGTATGTTAGATGAGGTTTCCGAATAGCCATAGGAATCATGTAAATACAGAGGTTTCACGCGTATAAACACACATACACTGAGCTCCGCAGTACGTCTTGCATAAAAAGGATATTTTATTTCATTGACCAATCAAGTGGGACTTGACAGAAAAGGAGTTTAATTTTTTTTTATGTCAGAAGGTTGACAAGCAGGCAGGCGGTCCACCTGATGGTAAGTGGTTACAGTCTTCTATCGCCATTTGTAATACCATAGGTAATGCCAATGTGTTGCCAAGAAGGCAACTGGCTCTCAAGTGCAATTGCCGGAACACACCGTATGTGCTTGGCGACAGATTTTCAACTTGAGGGTGGTAGCCAGCCAGAATTAGTTACTAAATATTTATTTTCTGTTTACTCTTAATAATAATAATCTGTTAATAACAATATATTTTGACCTATTTTCTGATTTATCAAATTAAACAATATAGAAACTATTCTGAAAGCCACCTTATAAAACACAAAGTTACAAAATCTCAACACACGAATGTGGGTGAAACAAAGAAACGCCAATATCTTCGTTTAATAAATAAACAAAGGGACGAAACACATGCCATTTCAGGAAACCACTAGCGGACAATTCTACATCTAAAAATAAAGGAAGATTGAAGCGCTGTAACAGGAAACGTTTCAGGTCATAGCGTCCGGCGTCTATCCAGCCTTTCAGGATTTTCAAGCCCTGTGTTCCATAGCAATAACGCTTAAAGAGCATTAATCTTAAACGCTGCACGTGTGGGAATTAAAGTGTGAATAAATTTTTTGAAATCACATATTAACTCTATTTGATGTATACCTAATACTTAAAAAAACATTTTTGTAAATTTTAGTTTCCCCTGCCTTTAAAAGCTGTTTGAATAAAAATATATTTCATTTAGGAGTCCAATTTTAATGTTATGAAGAAGCATTTTATTTGTGTGTTTACCACTTTCGGTCACATCACTAACCACGGTGAGATTGTGGTCAAACCCAGGCCTATATATAGAAAGAAAAAAAAGGCATAGTCTGTTCAGAAAGCGAGCCGGCGTGTCCTAATTGTAACGTTCCAGTGTTATATTACAACCATAATTAGGAGCTGGTTTCTTTCTGTCAGCATTTTAAATAATGAACTAATGAAATAGTTACAGCTGTAAAAGGATCAAAACGGAACAGATGCGTTACTGTTTTGCTAAAAAGGTAAATAAGTAGGTACAGCAGCGCCTTCCATTTCCACAACGACGGGTCTCTTTCTGAACAGACCGTAAGTAAAAAATACCCTATCTGTAACCGCAGTTTCATCCGCATCCCAATGTTGAAAACTTGTTGAAAAGTAGCCTTTATTTTATGGCAAATAGACTAGATGAAACGATAGACTCATATCTGTAACGTCAATAAAAACCAAACTTATACAGGCTGAAAGCAAATAGCATCACATGGAAACCAATCACTCCGTAAATCTAACGTGGATTGCAGTTCAGCATACACCACGCAAACCAATCTTCAATGGAACACCAATTTGGCAGTGCGTTTCTATTAACAAACGAATATGTAACGTTATCAGTTGCGCCCAGCTGTAGCCTGGATGAGACTGTGTACAGTGCAAGAGATACACTGATAAGCTAGCCACGTACTCTCATTAGCTAGCTAGTGGTTCTGGGATTAACTTTCATGGATTGTAGGAACAGCGAAAATGACGTCATGTGTAAACGCTTTTACCATTGATTAGATTTCTAGTGACGTAAGAGACGGTAGGTATTAAAAAATAAATAATAACATTTTTTTTTAACACTGTGATTTCGAACATACATAATGGTAGTTTAAGGAGTTGGTGATAAATAAATAAATAAATAATTTTCAATATATTTTTCTTGATATAGGGACCCTCTACTGATAATTATTGTTTTTAATACTTTCTTGTTAATTATAGTAAAGAGTTTTATTTTTCTAAAATAATTATAGACAATTCGATGTTCGATTCAGTAATGAAAAAATACCGAATAATTTCAAATATCGAATAATCATCGGCATATCTAGGGAACATATTCCTAGTATTGTAAAATGACTAAAATTATAGCCAAAAATAAAAACCGAAAACAAAAATTAGGAACCGAAACATCGAACATCGCAGTGGACAAAAGCTTTATCGCCAGGGCCGCCGGTCATAAGGGGTGTGAAGGGGCGCGTAGGGGCGCCGTTTGCAATATCCGCACTGACCGCGCGTTCCGCTAATTGATTCCGATTCCATTCACTATGAAACAAATTGAACTTTGAAAAAAGAACGGTGTATTTGAAACTTTTCCGTTAATACCGCGGCGGTGACAGGTCTATTTGAAATTGGAATGTAATTGCGATTCGATCGTTGGATGGATTTTTTTAAATCGTTTCTCCATGTCCATTCATAGTGCACACACAAAGTCTTGATACTTTATTTTTGAACTTAAAAATTTGATTGGATTTTACGTTTGTATATGTATTTATTTGCAAAAGTTAATAATAGACTTGGATTTTTTTATTGATAATAATAACATTAATAGAGGCTTGGCGACAGTTTTTGAACTCATACAATTCCGTTCCTTGAACTTCGTCATGCAATTCAGTGACACAACTTGACTTTTATTTATTTAATTTATTTTTCACAAACACATAAGCCTATTATAATAATTTACATACATTATAATTCACCAGTCAGATGTACTCGCGAGATGGCACCACTTTAATGTCTCTCTCAAAGTAATATTAGCGGAATTGTAGAATAAATAATATTTATTACCCAAACTGTGCTGTAATTATTAAAGGAGGAAACAATCCCCAGTTGCCCCAGCCCCATTAAACGGGTGCTATTATATTGTGCTCGTATTTATTTATTCATGTGGGTTATGTGGTGTCATTAATACACGGGTTGTAAGTTGGTTTGATGGAAACGAAGTAGCACGTATTTAGAATGATTTTTAATGAAAAAAAATCTAATTAGCTCGTCAGTTATATTACCAAAAGTTCCGAAAACAAAAAAATAACGAATATACAGTGTGTTATATTTCGTGACGTCACGTCTTAGTACACTTTTTATCGAGAAGTGATGTCACTCCTGAACTTTGATGCGCAAAAATACGTAACCAATATTAAACAGAATCAATTATTTTTCACCCAATCATCATCCCTATTGTTCTACAAATTCAATAAAAAATACATTACATACAATAAATTACTAGGTTAGAGTTAAAGTAGGTACATTAAAAAAATATAAACAGAGCTACACCCACTCCGGCTCTGCACAGATCAATCAGGACCGTACTCGGAGCTTTTGTTTTAACAATTTCATCATGCAAAGCTCTCCAGACTCAATGTTGCTATTATTTACGGATTACTCTCTTGTTATATTTTTATATGCAATGGTATTACTGCCAGCTCATATCAATTGAAATAATAACTATCATTTTCTTCAATACCTGTATTTAAATTATAGAGTTTCGACGGATTTTAAGCTGAAAATTGATACTATAATTTATTATATATTAATTTAAACTGCGAGGCAAAAATCCGTATCCTTAATAATACATATAAATGTGAAAGTGTCTTTGTTAGTTTATCCTTCTTTTACACAGCAATAAATATATAGATAAACGTGAATTTTCGCACTGAGATAGTTTACGGGCCGGATAGTATCACAGACAGGCTACTTTTGATCCCGGGAACGCGGGGAAATATTTAATAATAAAATTAAAATCTATACTAATAATACAAGTTTGTTTGTTTGAACGCGCTAATCTCCGGAGTTACTAGTCCGATTTGAAAAATTCTTTCACCAATAGGAAGCTACATTATCTCCGAAGGTTATAGGCTTCCTTTTATTGCGGGAACAAGAGTGAAACTGCGGGGAACAGCTAGTAAACTATAAAAGTAATTCCGCATTATTACTGATTTTTAGTTCAACAACTAAGAAAGCACCTAAAATTATTCATTGTTATAAAGTCAATCAAAAATAGCACATGAATATTAGTTATATACGATCCAATTTACATAGCCAAATACACTCGATTATACATTCCGCAAGATGACGCCGAAACGCCAGGGTTGTCACTCGATTCGCGTTCTTGTTCGGCAACAGTTGCCGAAAGTAACACGGCCCCAGATTTTCATATCATTTGCATAATCCACGCTACGGGTCGGGGCCGACCTTGCTGCCAAATTTACAATCCCTAATCATAACATCGGGGCAGCCCTGAAATTTTATTGTTTTACAACTTTTGACAATGGTAAAGTTTTGAACACCGAACACGTTGATTGTCAAAGCCATGTTGGTTTAACTTTACAACGATATGTGTGATCTTTATGCAAATTATGTAAGCTTTCATTATTAGAGCTGATGAAATGACGGACAAGTAGAGGATGATGATGATAAATTTGAATAAAGCGTATTTTATCAAGTAGGGTGAGAGGGAAGTACGAATGTTCCATCAACATTAGAATAATTTCAAATGTCTCTTCTATAATATTTGGTGTTTAATTATTCAACAGAAATATTGCTTTTTAAAGGACAACAAAAATATGTACTGACTTCGCCATCGTTTTAATTATAATTAAGATGAATGGTCCAAAAAACCCGCAAAATTCATTTTTTTTTACATTATTTTGCTAATTACAGCTCAATAATAGGTCGTCTGTTTGCCAAAATGTGATTTGCATCTGATACGTATATCTATTATATTCCTTTTCAATCAAAATCAAAAATCAAAAACTCATTTATTCAGTTTAGGCCCTAATAAGGCACTTATGAACGTCAACAGTTACAGTTTTACAATAGACTCTACTACCGGTTTGGAATACACTTGAACTGAGAAGACTCCGGCAAGAAACTCAGCAATACGTTTTTTTTTTGGTGGATCTTTTTTTTAAATTTATGTAGGTAATTACAGTTTTTGTCTTAAATATACCTACATAAACTTCATACAATTATCACTTGGCCAGGGGGCTGCAAGTGCGGAGAGAAGCTACTACATCCATGTATTCTTGTCTTCTATGTAATGAGCCACCTTATAGTAGGCCTTGTCGATCAACTTATGTTTAACATGCTCTTTGAATTTATTATAAGACATCTTAGTTACTTTATATGGGATTTTATTATAAAAGCGAATGCAGTTCCCGAGAATATAATTTCCAATAAATAACGGACAGGAACCAATGTACAGTTCTATAATATTTTCAATACAAAATGACATAGGTAAATCTACAGCTATATCTCTGTGTCGCCAATCACATTTTGACAAACATACGAGTTATTACTGAGCTGCAATTACAAAAATACGTAATAAAATTTGAATATCGCGGGATTTTTGGAACATCCCCACATAAAGGGATGTAGTAATAAACAATCATACTCAAAGCGTCACAGTGGACTGTAAATAGCTACAAAAGAAAAGGTATCAATTTCCCTCCAATTACAAAATAGCAATTTGACTCAATTTAAACAAATTACAAGGCAACAAAATTTACACCCTTTGCCCTTAACGAAATTGTAGGGGTGTGATAATTTGGTACCCTTCTCTTGTGCTAGCCACTTTGACAAATTAAAAAGCACCAAAATTGCACGTGTAAAAAACGCGTGTGCCAATTTGTAATTTGCATGTGACAGCCCTAACGAGATCTTATCGCTGTGGCCATAAAGTTTTAATAATAAATTTGGTACGCATGAATTGAAATGGAGATTCGCCTTAAAATTTAAAGCAGAAAGAGATTACAAAACAAGGTGACTTTCTGTCTCCTTTGAGAGATGAAATGAAACAGTGAATCTTGGAAATAAAATTTTTTGGATACTAGTCTAGATGTTACTGCAAAAGGCATATCTTTGACATATAGACTTTGAATTCATCTAACAATAATGTAATCTACGTTGCGATTTCGTTTTATTTTCATAAAATCGTGTATTTTGAGTTATATTGTATATCATCACAAGTGCACTAGTGAAGTGAAATGAAATGATTACGTGTATAGTTGCTTTCCAAGTTGTTTTAAAAAATCCATGCAAAGTTTTAGTAGAACAGCTACCATTATAATAAAACCTAACTTAAACTGACTGACTATGACTTGAAGATGATTTAGCTTGACTTGAACTTGATGTTGTTTGGTCAAAATGTATGAAAATTATGAAATTTGGTTTTCGTGAGTACATGATTCATTAATTAATGTCATTTGTGGAAGGGATATTACATATATAAATAAGAGCATAAAATTTATCTTCTTGAAACCAGAAGCCAATGACCGATTAACAAACTGTCCATGGTAATAAATTATGTCCGTGACTGTACTAGTCTAAAGGGCTATCCGCAAGAAAATCTGTCGCCAAGCACATACCGATGTGTTCCTGAACTGTACTTGAGAGCCTTCCCCTCAGTTAAATAGCCGAACTAATGGGATGTTTTTATTCAGTCCTAATGTTCTAACTCATAAACTAGTGCGGTGAATTACTCCCTTTTGTAAACTATTTTTGTATAGCTTTACATGATAAATAGGGTATCTACGTAATGCAAAGTTGGACTGGACTAGTATTTACTGATTTTAGTCTCTTCAGTTTTATAATAATTTTAATAAGTACAGTATGATACAACTTAGATGAAGCATCGGCAAAATTCGTAAAATCGATCGTTCCCGAAAAGAGTGCGCCTACAACATTATCCATGTTTATTAGTACTTTAAGCGAAAATGATCTTGTTGAACGTTGAATGGCGCGATAATGAATGTTTTTTATTAGTTGTGTAAATCGAAAGTGAAGTGTAGATATACCATTTGCCGATGCTACATCTAAGTTGTGTCATACTGTACATATTTGCAGCCGCGATAACCTAATCCCCCAGACATTTGTTAAGCCGCGTTGCGAGGGATGTATTGTTTATAATTATTATATAAATAAGGCTTGTATGATTAGTAATTTATAAATTAGTCGAAAATTTTAAAATAATATTTTTTTTTTGCGTTTTTTTAATTTCACCCTTAAAAGTGAGAAAATTGTTGGTCTTGAGGCTGAAATCTAGTAAATAATAGAGTTTTATGTCAAAAGGAGATGAGCGAGTTTATTTTATTATTATTGTTGCCGCCTTATAAAACTTGTCGACAAAATGGCGCCGTCGTAAAGGTTATCGTCCATTTCACGGCCGCCGTTTATGTGTTTAGGATAATATTGTAATATTTGCCGTCGCTGTAACATGATTATAAATTACCAGAAGGGCTATCGTATAACAAAATGGTTAGGAATTATGTAAAACTGGGCTTCTATTTCCTAAACGGTGGTAGAGTATATTGTAATAATAGGCTAGATGACAGTGTCAAAAATAAATGACCAAACACTAACCAACGCATAAAACATCTGAAAACACGCCGAAACATCAAATATGTTGTACATTTAATGCTTTCTATGATTTTTAATTACCAGTAGAACCGCTAAGAGTAGATCATTTGATGCTGTAAAACTATGACGTCATAGCTTAGTATTTCATACAATATTCCATGTAACCGATCGTTTTGACATTTATTAAAAAGTTGCTGATTTGATATGCCAGGAAACTACCCTATTGTAACTATCGACATTCATAAGTTCCTTATCAAGGCCTAAACTGGATAAATTATTGTTGATTATATTTATAGAAGTACATTTTATGGGACACGCGATAATCAAACGACGCGAAGTCAATAGATAATACAGAAATCCAGATAATGGAAGCCTAGTTTAAAGAAATTCATTACCATTTTGTTACGCTTTTGTATTTTTTCTATACGACTGCGAATATATATACTGTAAAGTTTTCAGGATTACATGTACCTATGTATGTTCGTTTCTTTATTCCAACATAATTTTATAACGCTTGAACCGATTTATAAATATGTAATAACTACCATGTGGTTTTCTATATCCCGTATAGCCTATATGTTGTTCCAGGGTATGATAATATCTATGTTCCAAGTTTCAACCAGATCCGTCTAATAGTTTTTGCGTGACAGTAATGTAAAGCCAGGGGTAGGTGGTAGGGTACTACAAAGTACCCTACCACCGTGCTATGATTTCCTGACGATGTTTTCCTTCACCGAAAGCTCAAGCTCATTGTAGGAACCCACCTTCGTCGTGGCATCTGACGTCACTACCGCTGAGCTGTGATGGGAAAATAATTTTTATTTCTCTTTCTATTCTATCAAATTTTAAATTATTTAGCTTACGTCATAAATTGTATCGGGATTATTAGATATAATGAAAAACTAAAAGACTTAATATAATTAAGATGTAAATGAACAATAAATTAAACTCTTCCAACGCTCAACAGTTCCATAAGGACAAAATAGCATCGCAAACTTAGCACCATGATTAAGTTAAGTTCTCACAGCGACAAAGTTACATCTAGTTGTTCACAAGAACTCAAATAGAACCCTGTCGCACCTACGTACCAGTGCATTCGTCCAATTAACTTAACAAGGTTGTAAATCTTAAGGCCACTCAAAGGAAATAGAACCATGTGGCAATAAACTTGCACAGTCATTTTAGTTTGGGAAATCCGTTCCACGAGAACTCGGGATTTGCTCGAGTGTTGAATACGAATTGTTTGGTAAGACAGAGTACTATTTTGGTACAATTAGGTGTTGTGCTGACGCTTTGTCGTATTAAGCCAATGATGTTAGCTAAGCTCAAGTATTTACTTGTCATCTAATATATATTAGATTAAACAAGAACTATTATTGAATTGTTTCCGCTCCACGGTTTAACTAGCTCGATGGATCTTATGTTTTCTCGGGATCATCATCATGTAAGCAGAAAGACGTCCACTGCTGGACAAAAACCTCCCCCAAGGATCTCCACGATAGCCGGTCTTGCGCTACCCACATCCAGCGGTTTCTCGCGACCCTCACAAGATCATCGATCCACCTTGTGGGGGGCCTGCCCACGCTGCGTCTTCCGGATTCCAGATAAAAAGTATCTTATGTGTTAATCTCCTTTAAGATAGATCGCGTAACTCAGAAAAAGCAGCCTGAGAGCTGTATCCACCAGAATGCAAATAGAATAGAAAGCAGAATGCGAATGACATGAGATAGTGAGGAGATAATTGAGATGAAATAAGATAGTGAGGCTAGATGAGGTGAGATCATTACTCAATATACCCAACTCGTATCAAGTCGAGGTAGTAAAGGTTCCAAAGGAGATGAAAACGAGAGGAAGTCATAAGGCACCTTAGTTCAGCAGAGGTTCATTTCTTATAACTTTTGCATAATTTACCAAACAAACTGGCTAGACAGACCTTCCTGTATAACTGACTATTGGCAGAGAAAAGGAAAAAAGGCTACCTACCAGTACACAAGCTACCAACCCTTAATTAACCAATAAAAACGAAAAAACAACACCCCTCATTAGCACACGAAACAAATCAAAGCCGAGTCAGCCCTAAGGGACGGTAAAGGCTATCCCTCAATAATCATAGCGAGTCTGGCAACCCTATCCGTAAACATTTGTCTTGGAGCTCGCCTCAGGGTTGTCACAGTGCGAAATTACATCCATTTGTATGCAGATGTCGGGGCAGGAATTAAGTCTGAGCTTTTGACTCAATGCAAATAACTTCTGAAAATCTAGCTATCGATAACCCTAGTCCATTAAGAGGTATTTTTACTGAGAATAGAAATATTTTTTGAGGGTTTCGGTTGTTATTGAAGGGAGTGCTTATCACAGTAATGTTTGATGTTATAAATCTATACTCATAATAAAACTGAAGAGGTACTACCAGTCGGATTCGAAAAATTATTTCATTAATAGGAAGTCCTTCTCTTTTTGTTATTGTTCATTTTATTTTTACTATTCAGACTTGTTAAACTGTAAGGTAGTAACTTACGCTACTAAATTGAATAAATAGCTTTGATTCTGACTTTGAAATGATTAAACAAACAATTACCTACTCTATCCGAAAAACAAACACGCTCGATGTATGTTTGTTCCGACAGCCCTTGTGAGCTAGTTTCGTTCTAATGTATGCTTATCACTTTTAGCCATATCATCACTTATTACGGTTGGATTGTTGTCAAAACACCAACTAATCTAAAGTGTATAATTAAATAAAATATTTTTAACAGCTACAGTTTTTCTGCATCTCTCTATCCAGGTTCCAATTCTTAGTATATTCGTATCTTCAGCATCGATGTCTCTTTAGACCTTTTTCAAACATTTGGAGAAAAACATGGCGGACATCTATCGAGGCTATTAATTGTAAGGCTGCCTGTCCACTGGAGCGGAGCGTTGCGGAGCTAGGACAATTTAACCAATAATACAATTGAACAAAAAATGACGTGATACGAATTATGAACGATGCTATTTGTTAAATTTTCCAACCCGCACCGCACCGCTTCGGTAGATAGGCAGCCTTAGACTTTCGTACATAGGGTGATTGTAAGGGTGTGGTAATAGTAATTAATCCTCCTGAAATTTTGCACAATTACTCGACATTGATGTACACTATCCACTGTATTCCTAATTAATACACCCAATCAATATCACCTAGTATCATGAGTAAAAATTAAGGACCTTTAAAACTTTACGAAAACTCGCAAATCAACTTTTTTTAAATTATTTAATACCATTTAAAAAACATTCAATAAAAGAACCCTTAAAAGACAGGTTTGTGAAAATGCTGAACATTAGTCTACATTCGAGTTTACATAAATAACAAACTAAAAGTTAAAGTACCTAGTTACACCTGGTGACTCGAGTGCTAGTCATAACATCCGTGGGATATTCTAGCACATAAATGCTGTGACAGCACTGATAAAGCGGTAGACTGTTTTGTCCGTTGTTCAATGTAAGTTTTAATTTAGTTAGTCTTAGAAATATAATCGTCGCGAATATACGCTTTATTAAAATCAATTTGTATTTTTAAAAGCTCCTCCGGCGCCCTCACGATTTGACTGGCGCAGCCGGTAGGATTTCCGCGCCGCGTCGTTTCTAAAAATCAGTGCGACCGACGAATGTTTTCACACATTTTAAACGGAAATTATACGAACTTTAAAAAATAAGTCAACGTAATTGTGGCCGATCACCGAGGATAGCGACGAATCTGAGACTCAACGGAGGAACATGGGCAGCCTGTGAGTAGACCCAAATCGCTATTCCAGTACTATTCCCAATTCTATTCCACTATTTGTAAGTGTCTAGAATTTAATTACGTTTCTTTTTAAAAATCAAAAGTGCGTTATTTGATTTCTTTTACGATCTTAGTATTTAAAAGTGTTATTGTATTTAAGTTGAATAATAAATTCAAAAATGGAAAATATCTCTAAAATCCCAAAGGAAATAGCTTGCGTCATTCCGAAATTTGACGGAGACGAAAAGTTATTAAGTTTATTTATAAGAAAATGTGAATATGTTATAGATTGTTGTAGAATTCAAGGAAATAGAAACCAGGATTTATATGTCTATCATGTCATAACGTCTAAATTAACAGGTAGGGCTGCGTCGCTTGTTAGCGAACGGCAAGATATAGATACATGGGACGGCTTAAAGTCAACTCTCGAACAACATTTTGGTGATCCTCGCTCTGAGGAAAGCATAGCAATAGAACTAGAGTCGTTAACAATTAAGCAGGGAGAAATGTATATAGATTTCTGCCATAGGATTCAGTCCGTTCGTAGTGCCCTTATGGCAAAGGTTAATAGTTTAGATGACGACAATTTAAAAGTAACTAAAAGAACAATTTATGATAATACATCTATGAATGTATTTCTATTTAATTTACCACAGGATATGATCCGAATTGTTAGACTAAAACAGTGTACTACTTTAGAGAAAGCTTTAAGTATTGTAATGGAAGAGGTGAATTTCCAACAACAATACAACTATAGGAGTAAGAATAAGCAAATTCCCCCAACTTTGAAATCACCTCAAACTCCAATTTATCAATCACCTGCTATACAACAGAATCCAACGCAAAACTTTAGATTTGGCTTACCCCAAAATTATAGAATGCCTTTGCAACAGAGCTTTGGTGCCCCGGTACCACATAACACAGGTTTTAAAATCCAAGGTTATCCAAATCAGTCTAACTTTAAATTTGGTATCCCGAACCAGAATAACTTCAAATTCGGGATCCCTCAGCAAGGGTTCCGCCCTCAATCAAATGTATTCAATGCCAATCTACGACCAAATTTTAATATTCCAAATCAGAGTATGCAACAGTTTGGCTACCGACCTCAATTAGGATACCGACCAAATTTTAACATTCCAAATCAGGGTATGCAACAGTTTGGCTACCGACCACAGTTTGGGTACCGGCCTCCACAACATTTACAACCATTCCATCAGAATACATCTACCGACGTTTCTATGCGTACAGCACCCCCTGCTAAGCCCCAAGCTCTTCATACTAATGAACTACAACATTTAAATGAGACTGACATAGACAATAATTATATGTGTGATGCGTATGAGTATGCGGTCCCTGACGAAGGCTTATATCAGGATGAATGTGCCAACTACCCATGCGATTATACTGAAACCGATACAGAACAAAAGAATAATGACGATTCTGACCAACAAGTTGAAAATTTTCACATAAGTGTTGTGAACAAAAGTCTCAAATAATACATTTAAATTGTGACAATAAATTAAAATTACCCTATGTTAAAATACCAGAAATAAATTCAATATTCATGATAGATACCGGGAGTTCGAGATCATTTATTAGTCCTGGAAAGGCCAATGAATATTTTCCAGAATATAAATATCACGAACCTTTCGAGGTCATAAGTACCCACGCGTCCAGCCGACATAACGAAGTTATTGAGATACCCTTATTTCCGGTTTTTAATAGTTCAAATACCCACAAGTTTTATGTTTATGAGGTTGACAAACGATACGATGGACTCATAGGAAGTGACCTTCTGAAACAATTAGGTGCAAAAATTGACATGAAGAACGGGACATTACAGACAAATTCGACGACAATACCTATGATCTATAATCCACCTATTGAAATTCGTCTTGCTGCGCGTTGTGAACAGAGAGTTAGAGTGCCGACTAACTTAAAAAATGGATACGCCATATTAAACTATACTAAATTTCACGATGGGATAAGGATGCCGAGTGCTCTAGTTAACTGTATTGATGGATACGCGATGACGATTATTCAAAATACATTAGACGACGAAATAGATTTAACAATATCAAGTCCTTTCATAGTAACAAAACACGATTGTCAGACATGTGAATTGAATAGTTTAGATGACAAAAACGAAATAGAAATAGATCAAATATTAGCTGAAAATTTAGATAAACTCCGGTTAGACCATATGAATGAGGAAGAACGCAAAAGCATACGAAACCTTTGTCTGGAATATAAAGATATATTTTATTCAGATAAACTTCCTTTATCATTTACTAACGAAGTTAAACATCACATTAGAACCCGTAATGAGGACCCTATCTATGTCAGACCATACCGACAACCCCTAGTGATCAATGAAGAGATTAACAAACAGGTTGACAAAATGGTAAAGGATAATGTTGTACAAGAATCTTTTTCCCCTTGGAATGCACCCGTGCATTTAGTACCTAAAAAAGCAGATGCATCAAATGAAAAGAAATTTAGACTTGTAGTTGACTATAGGCGACTGAACGAAATAACAATTGATGACAAGTACCCCATGCCGAATATCACAGACTTATTTGACCAACTAGGACGTAGTACCTACTTCACTACCCTTGACCTTGCTAGCGGTTATCATCAAATTGAGGTCAAGGAGGATGACAGACAGAAGACAGCATTCAGTACGACCACGGGACATTACGAATTTTCACGTATGCCATTCGGGCTCAAGACCGCACCGGCTACCTTTCAAAGAACTATAGATAACGTGCTACGTGGCCTACAAGGCATTCATTGCCTAGTATATCTCGACGATATTATTATATATTCTAGCAGCCTCCAGCAACACCTGGAAAAATTACGAAAGGTATTTGACCGACTAAGACAGACAAATCTGAAGGTACAAATAGACAAATCCGAGTTCCTACGTAAAGAGGTACTTTACCTTGGACATAACATAACTAGTGACGAACTTAAACCTAATAACGATAAAATAAAAGCTGTATTAGACTTCCCACTTCCACGAACCACGACTGAGATCAAAAGTTTCCTAGGACTCGTAGGTTACTATCGACGCTTTATCAAAGACTTCTCAAAAATTACACAACCCATGACAGCTCGACTGAAAAAGAAAAAACAGGTACCTATAGATGATCAGAAGTACATTGAATCCTTCCAAAAATGCAAGGAACTCCTTATTAATGCCCCCATACTACAGTACCCAGACCCTAACAAACCGTACGTACTGACAACAGACGCCTCCGAATTTGCGCTAGGAGCAGTTCTTTCTCAAGGACCCATTGGGAGTGATAAGCCTGTAGCCTACGCCAGTAGAACACTTAACGACCCAGAGACGCGTTATAGTGTTACTGAAAAGGAGCTTCTTGCGATAGTATGGGCAGTAAAACACTTTCGTCCATACTTGTATGGTAAAAGGTTTATTATCTATACTGATCACAAGCCTCTTGCATGGCTTAACACTCTCAAAGAAACCAATAGCAGACTGACTCGCTGGCGTTTGCGACTAGCTGAGTATGATTTCGAGATTATTCATAAGAGCGGGAAACATAACTGTAACGCGGATGCGTTATCACGCATAAAATTAAACGCTATAGGTAATGAGGACAATATGTCAACCCAAGCTAACGTAGATAAAGACGAAGATATGAATAAATTTATACAACAAGTAACTAAAGATATTATAGATCTCGGTAAAGCACGTAAGAACCTTGTTCAACAACCCAGCACTCCAATGACAATATCAGATTCGGACTCGGAAAGAACTATGTCAATTAGTAACCGACCTAGATCCCCATTTTCAATACCAAGTTCTCCTAGCAGAACCATAACAGCATCAGAAAAATCCTCAGGTAGAACCGACACGGCCTCTGATACAGTTCATTCAGCTCAGGACACGGAGTCACAGGGAATCCCAATTTTACAAGAGGCAATAGATACCAAACCTAATCAGATTATTGTACATACATGGTTCATTGATAAATTAAGCGTCAAAAATATTTCCAATAGCAAACAAAAGATTTTAGAAGTACATTTACCCTTGAATAGACCCGATCTCGTAAAACAGTTCCTAAAAGAATATATAAAAAATAAATCCAAATACTTCATATACTTCGAGGATAAAGAACACCGTAAACAGTTTACTGAATCTATAATTATGTTATTTAAAAAGGAAGTAGTGACATTTTATGAATGTACCGAACGAGTTATATTAGTCAATGATGAATCCGAGCAAAGAGCAATCATAGAAAAATATCATGTAGGTAAAACTTGCCACCGCGGAATTAAAGAAACACTCTTACATATAAAACGTACATACTTCTGGCACAACATGGCTGAAACCATCTCCGGTATAATTAATGCCTGTGACACCTGTAAAAAAATGAAGTACGATAGAAAACCCCTAAAGCCGAAACTCCAATTAACACAAACACAGTCGAAACCATTAGAAGAAATCTTTATTGATCTGTTTTCCATTGAAGGACGTTATTATCTAACAATAATAGATGCCTTCAGTAAGCTAGGACAAGCCTTCCACATTGAAAATAGATCCACTCCTGAAGTCGTTAGAGCTCTGATCAAATATTTCTCCTTATATGGAATCCCCCGTAAAATAAGTGCAGACCCCGGTTCAGAGTTTAACAATACTCTTTTAAAAGAATTAGTAGCTCTTTATAAAATTGATCTTCATATTGGCACACCAAATAACCCTAATTCCATGGGCCTTATTGAAAGGTTTCACTCCACTATTATCGAGATATACAGAATTGCCAAATATGAACATAAATTCACCGATGCTGCGTCCGTCATGACGTACGCAATAATGGCTTACAATCATAGCATACACTCAACTACCGGCCTAACTCCATTTGAGGTTTTGTTAGGGCATACCGATTCAAGACACGGCTTTGATTTAGAATTCGATAAGCAGTACATGCAACAGTTAGTAAAAGAACATGCGAAAAGAACCAAATATCTATATCAACACTTATCAGAAAAGGCAATAGGAAAGAAAGAGAATATTATTAAAAAGAGAGGAGGTGAAACTAACATTCAAATCGAACCCGGCGATATAGTTTTTAGTAAAATCACAAATAAAAGAAGTAGTAAAGATAAAGCTCGATACGAAAAGGCTCTAGTTACAGACGAAAGTAATCGAAATGTTATTCCCATACAAATTAAAAGTAGAAACACTAAAGCCCCAATAAAGAATATTAAACGCCCTTCACAGAAAAGCCCTGCTCGTCCTGGCAGTAGCTATGGTGATGCAACTCCAGGCACATCAACTGCAGACAATGGATAAAAATCCAGGAATTTTGCCAGTAAAAACTGGTATTGCAGTTATCAGCAACGACAGGTGGATCATGGCTAAGGTATTAAATTTCGAGCCTATAATAGATGACTTACAAACGACTATTATAAAAACTTCCGAATTAAATAAACTTGTTAGTAACTTAGATCAGAATTACACACATAACTTTATGGATATAAAAGCACAGATAGATTATATTCAGAGTTTAACTGTTAATAAATGTAAACAAGTAATTCCTTCCTTTAAAATTAGAATAAAGCGTGGCTTACTGAATCCAATTGGTAGTTTAATAAAAATAATTACTGGGAATCTCGATAATGAAGATGCTTTAAAATATGACAAACTTATCAAGGATATTAAACTTAAACAGGCTCATGATAATAAGAAAGTAACGTTATTCACTGAAACTCTACAAAATTTGGTAAATGCTACTTTAAGAATAAATGTAAATCTCATGCAAATTGGTAATGAATTGAAAAATATTACGGCAAACTTAAGCGACATTATTCGAATTGAATATTTAGATCATATTGAAACCCGTATTATAAATACTTATAATCTATTAATACATAACTTTCAAGCAATTCATATCAAATTGGATGAAATAGAGACCAGTTTAGCTTTAAGTAGATTAGGAATATTACATCAATCTGTACTCGAATCTAATAATTTCCTGAAACTTCTGGAACACATTAATAAATTAGAAAAATTAATCTACCCTCCTAGTGTGGAAAATTTGATTAAGTTGGAACAAACTGTAACTATGAAAGCTTATTATAAAGGAAATCAAATAACATACATTTTAGAAATACCTTTAATTGGAAGAGATACTTACACATATTATAGATTATTTCCATTACCCATTCTGTCCCTTAACCGTACCGTTGTTATCTTACCTAAATATCCATACCTATTGGCGAAAGGGTTGAAGATCAGGCTGCTCCCCCAACCCTGTAAGGAGATCGACGAAACAAGTTTCCTCTGTTTCGAGGAAGATACATCCCATTTTATACAAGATCAATGCATAACTGATTTAATGACGTATGTTAACAATGTGACGTCATGCACTCAGATCCCAATCACCATTGAAGCTGTAAAAGTTCAATTGATTCAACCAAACCGGTGGATACTCTACAGTAAAGAAAAGGTATTACTTACGAAAACATGCATTAATGAAATCTTCCGACAACATATACACGGTACATATATTCTTACCTTAGACGATGTATGTGAAATTAGAATTCAAGATATCACTCTGAAAATGCATACCAGAAAAGCGGAAAATAGTCTATATCCCCGATTACCAATTGTTAACTTACCTCAATTAAACTTACCTGTGAGGACAGAGACGTTGAAAACAACCAACCTGGAAAACGTGGACCTTTCGGACTTGAAGTTCCTGTCATACGCTCTGAAGAATAGTGTTAGTGATGAAAAGTACAATGAAAGTGAAAGTTTAGGAATAACGACAAGGAAAATAAGTATTTGGACAATTGCACTCTATATTATTGTATTTGTATTTTTATGTACCTTATGTTATAAGCTTCGTTTTAAATTGTTAAAAATGTACTCTCGAAGTTCATCGGAAAACGAGAACTTCGATCCTGAGGTGGGAGGAGTTACACCTGGTGACTCGAGTGCTAGTCATAACATCCGTGGGATATTCTAGCACATAAATGCTGTGACAGCACTGATAAAGCGGTAGACTGTTTTGTCCGTTGTTCAATGTAAGTTTTAATTTAGTTAGTCTTAGAAATATAATCGTCGCGAATATACGCTTTATTAAAATCAATTTGTATTTTTAAAAGCTCCTCCGGCGCCCTCACGATTTGACTACCTACCCTCACAAATTGTATAAACATTCAAGTCATATCAACAGAATGATAAATGACACATTCGTACGTCAAGTTATTAGTATGCTTGGGCTTTATTATTAGGCTGTTTATTAGCAAAGCTCGTCAGGAATTCTACGCAGGTTCCCTTCGCACCGTGACGTCAGGAATTCTGACGTGGGGGTGGCAGTGTTATTAATATCATTCGGAGATTTTTATTTAATCATATTTCTAGAGAAAGGGTTTTTAACCCCCGACGTAAAAACGACGGGGTGTTATAAGTTTGACGTGTCTCTCTGTGTGTGTGTCTGTCTGTGGTCTCATAGCTCCAGAACGGATGGACCGATTTTGATTAAGTTTTCTTGTTTGATAGGTGACTTAATCGAGAGTGTTCTTAGCCATGTTTCAAGAAAGTCCTCTCAGCCGTTTGAAAATTATCACCAATTTTCTAGTGAGTTTCAGGGGATTCATTACATTTTTAAATTTATTGATTATTTTTTTTAATTATAATATTGAGTACATCGCCGAAGAGGTATTATGTACAATGTTTCTGATAAATGTTTTCAAATAAAAAATTGTCGCATTTTACCTAACATGAAAGTTTGTATGGATGTAAAGCTACATGTTACTCTTTCATGCAAAAACTACAGTTACGGATTTGGATGAAACTTTCACATAGATATATCTGGAATAACATATAGGCTCATTTTTATCTCGGGAAAACATAAAATCCATCGACAATGCAGGTGATACCGCGGGGCGGAAACTAGTTTAAATATAGTAACACTTACCTTAAATCCAAAGTAGTATCATATACATTTTAATAATATTAAAGACTTACCTGGAACAAAAAAAAACATCGTCAATTAAATATATATTTTATTTTTTTATTTAAGTAGGCAATTCGTCATCAAACCTCAAATCTTATGTAATCCTTTCATAGAACCTTTATGACCAGTGAACGAGTAAAAATGATGATAAAACTAAATGAATATCAGTCCGAGCGTGCAATCGTTATGAATATTCCATCAAAGCGTAGTAAAAATAAATACGAGCCCGCTCATAAGTTACGGAGGTATGAACAAGCAAACATACGGTCCTCTGTCGGGCCTTTGCCGGACTTAATTAAAATAGACTAATGCCAAAGAGGTAATGGTATATTGTAAGTCTATACATTGATATTTCTGCCTACACATAAGATTGTATTCAGTGAAGTTTTTTTTTTAATCTTTGGATAATTATGAAAGTGGACTTTACCATACCAATAATGGTATTGCATTATGTTGCCAAATGTGGTTCTTTCTTTCGTGGATCTTTTTTTTTAAATTTAAATAATTACAGTTTTCGTTTGAAATGTACATAAACTTCATACAGCTGTCACTTTGCCAGGATGGTGCAAGTGCAGAGAGAAGACTACGATTACTTGTCACAGCGTCGGTTAAGTTAATATCTCAAATTCCATAAACCGATTTTCTAAATATCAGATTAAACTTTACCCGAATGTGTCATTTCTGCGACCCACTAATCTATGACTAAGATTATTATTACGTCATGTCATACACAGAAACACATCACACACACATATACATTTAATATGTCTTTCATCTGCGGGAGCCCCGGGCGATCGGATGTCCACTAACAAAATTGTGTCATTTAACATTAACACACAAATGTTAGAACACATATTGAGCCATGGATTTTTGTAAAGATGTTGATATCTGCATTATTTATGTGGTCTCTTTGATTTATGCTATTGCTTGGATATTAGTAATAATTATGAATAAATGAGGAGGTACTTTTAAAAACTTGACTATTCCACTTTTTGTGTTTTTTCATAATCTGAGAAAATAGTTTATAAGGTAATGTCATTTTGACGAGGAATAATCTATTTTTGACGAAATCATGCCTTTTAATTCTTTTTTTTCTAGTGTTTTATATTTATTTATTTAGTTTTGGCCCAATTTTTACTTTTTACAAGTTTAGCGAAACTCCCTATTAATATTATAAATGCGAAAGTTTTTGAGTCTGTTACTTCTTCACGCTCAAACGGCTTGACCAATTTTGATGAAATTTGGTATGAAGGTAGCTAACACCCTGGATTAACAAAAGGGCTAGTTTTTATCTCTCGGGAACGCTCATAAAACCACGGGGCGGAAGCTAGTCTCTGACAAAAGCCTTTACTCGCACTTAGAAACGTAGTGACAGGAAATAACAGCTATATTGGTACTCGAGTAATCTAATAGATACTCAGACCTACATTGCAGCGTATTTTAACACTGAACAAATTTATTGTTTTTTTTTAAATTGATATAGAAATATTTCAAATTTATAAACTAGCTGTCCCCCGAGATAAAAAGTAGCCTATATTTTATTCCAGGGTGATCTATCTATGTGACAAGTTTCATCCAAATCCGTTGAGTAGTTTTTGCGTGAAAAAGCAACAAACATACATACATACTAACTTTCACGTTTATAATATTAGTAGGATGGTCTGTAGGTATATACGTCACCGGAAATGTATGAAATATAGGAATTGTATACAATTCCTGTGTATTTCCCCTAGGAAATTATAATTCAATAATGATACTTGGAAATATATAGAAACTATTGAAAAAAATAGGTTGGGGTTATTTTTTTTATTTTGCATAGAATAGCAATATTCGCACAAAAGTACCTTTCACTTACAACCCCCCAAATACCGCTATCCTTACAAATATACCGAATGTAGTACTCCGATAGATATTTAGGAAATGTATGGATTTCCTAGGAAATGTATACAATGACGGACTAGATACTTTTCCGTTAACATATACATCAATGCCTTTTAAGCCTAACACACCCTTTCAAAATCACCTGGTATAAATACGTAATATATCAAACGATCTGACAAGTAATCATATTTGCTGATTATTCTTGCGGCATCATAATATTCAGCCTCGTCTATTCTGATGTATAAAGAATATAATATATATATTTGTGACATATTTCGCTATATAGATGTTGATTTCAATCATTTTGCATGGAATATTTATAAGACAGATACAATATGGTATATATATACCTAAGTACAACATATAAAACTGAGCAAGATACATAGCTAATAATAAAAACCTTATGAAGTTAGTGTAGGTAGGTAGGTAGGTAGGGGTAGATAGGTAGCGGTAGGTAGATACAGTATGACACAACTTAGACGTAGCATCGGCAAATCCTTTTCGTACACTTCACTTCCGATTTACACAACTAATAAAAATCATTCATTATGCGCCATTCAACGTTCAACAAGATCATTTTCGCCGATCATTTTTTAACACATGAGTAATGTTGTAGGCGCACTCTTTTCCGGAACGATCGATTTTACGAATTTTGCCGATGCTTCATCTAAGTTGTGTCATACTATACGAGTAGGTAGTTCCCAGTTTCTTATATTTGCAGGACAACGCTTGCCGGGCCAAGTACAACGTATGAAACATTTTCATAATTCCGTCTCTTATGAGGTAAAACAGGGGATAGCAGGTAAATTTGCGGGGTGGAAAACAAGTAATCTCATAAATTTTTGTTTAATTCAATCGTATGTTAAAGGGAAAAAAAATCTCCTTCATATAACCAAATTAAAAACTAGACGTATTTTTATACTGATCTAACTAAATAAATGATCATACCATGATAATCACAGTGATAAGTCGTGACATCAAACATCTACCGACAGCTGCACTTCCCTACTTGGTATTGTCTGATCACCTAAAGAATCATCATCATATAACGGTGAGAGTGTGGTCAAACACACCTCGACATAAACATAGTAAAAAAATTGCAAAACATTTTATTTTTTCACATAAAACAGCATACATGCATCGCTCACCTGCCAGGGAACTCGTAGACTGAATACACATAACAGCTTCATATTTGCCGTGTACATAAACAATAATACGTACGGCACACAGATATCTGAGGCCCGAACAAAGGCCACTGGGGGCCAAAGGGGAGCCAGCCCCAACGTGTGACTTCGGAATGCATTCATTAAGTTGCATTGTGTACGCATGGGTAGTGGGCAGGCAGGCTAAAAATCTTATCCGACCGTAAATTGGGGTAGCATTTTGTAAATTAGAAATGAAATTATGGATATTTGTTTTATATTTAGATAATAAACCCGTCTAGATAGTGTTGCGCTGCAATCGCAATAAAAAACAGGTCAGATTTATCTACTGTTTGACAAGCGCGCTGCGTCACTCAGACATGCAGAGTGATAGCAGTTCTTGAATATTTCCCTAAAATTAGGGGTAGTAGAATACATGTCGATAGAATAATTTTATCAGCCAACTATTGACTGATATTTTATTGACTATATAATATACTTCCGCGCGGTTTCACTCGCGTTCCCGGGATAGAAAGTAGCCTATAACCTTCAGGAATAATGTAGCTTCCTAATAATACTTTTTAAACTCTCGCGAACACAATTAATGTTTATAGTAATGTAACGGGTCTATTCGCGCATGGAATATTATCAAAATATAATTTTCGATCAAGTTGCATTGATCGTGGTCACGAGTGGACTGACGTCGAGGTTAGTCAAAATTATATTTTGATAATATTCCATGCGCGAATAGACCCGTTACATTACTATAAACATGAATGTAGCTTCCTATTAGTGAAAGAATTTTTCAAATCGGTTCAGTAGTTTCGGAGCCTATTCAATGCAAACAAACAAACAAACAATCAAATCTTTCCTCTTTATAATATTAGTATAGATATAGTCGTAAAGTTATTAAGTTGGCATGAGGCTTGAAAGATATATAAATATAATCAACTACAGATGAAACGAAAGAATAATATTCGTTATTTTTTATGTCATGTAAAATATTATATTAAAAAAAGACGTGTCGTATAAAACTTCTTTAAAATGTAATGATAGAAGAATCTCTCGTCTCAGTAATGAAATTCATATTTACACGAAATCTCGTATGCTTCTCCAACACGACTCACATGGCAGAACTAAATGTTTTATAAAAAAAAACCCACCGACTTACGGATAAGAGCTGAACTGGCAAACGTTGTTTTATATGCATTTTACGAACTAAAAATGTTGACAAAAGCGCCACTCTGCGACTGCAGCGCTTTCTACGGATTTTATGTCCAACTGCGGAGCGGAGTGTTGTATGTTCACTATTTACTTTTTTAAATGTGGAGAATGTTAAAATGGTTTACGTACAGCGCTTATGGTATGAAACTTTCGCAATAAGAGTATGAAATACTGTGTACAACTTAATAAGATTCTTTACGGAG
Source organism: Tethea ocularis (assembly GCA_963555595.1). Lineage (NCBI taxonomy): Eukaryota > Metazoa > Arthropoda > Insecta > Lepidoptera > Drepanidae > Tethea > Tethea ocularis. The sequence continues at coordinate 1,265,241 of OY741972.1, read as the reverse complement.
AATATGAACGTGGGTATGAAAATGGATCGCGCTATTTTTAGTTCTTCCAAGAATTAATATTACTTTTGTGTTTATATTACAAATTTTCTTAGAATATCTTGTTGAATACCTAACGGTCTGACAAGAACTAAAATTTAAAACCAGACGTTTGTAGGCTTTCCTACTTTGCTTGCAACACTGCTTTGGCAGCATCTTCTCTTACCAAGATGATAAACACAAGCCTAACCCTACATAAAATTAAAAATACCAGACAAGTGCAAGTTTGAGTCGCGCACCTAGGATTCCGCACCGATAAGTCGGATTAAAGAACAATCAAATTAATATCCAACTGTAAATGTAAATTTATAATGGCAAAAGTATTCTTCCTTTTGAAGTACGGAACCCTATATCACGGACTAGCCATTAAGTGTGTGTAAATTGAATTTGGTTTAATTTCATGCAAACAACTTCTTCATTAACTTGAAAATCTACAGTCTAACCTCACACGTTTCATTCTTTAGCACAAGTCCCCAACCAAGAAAATTATATTTACGAAGTACGCAAACATAAAATTATAGTAAACCATCCAACTCCAAACATTAAAATAAGATACAAGAAACTTAAAACATCAAATCGCCAAGTTTCCAGAAAAGTTTCCGAAACAGCCCCAATAAGACCCTTGTTTCGTTTAAGATAAATCACTCGGTGTCTGGGAACAACGAATGCTTCTTTATTTTTTTACTCTTGCTTGCACCCATCCATCCCGGCTTCATCCCTAGGGATATGGACGCAATTTTGCTATCTATCCCCAGTGGATTCTCGATGCGGCAAGTATCGCATTGCGAGATGTTTTGTTAACATATGAAAGTTCTGGCTGTCCCCCGCGCCTTACCGTTCCCTGGTTTTAGAAGAAATAGCCTATGCCTTTTTCCATGTCATTCTATAGTAATCATAGTACGATAATTAGTCTCGAATCTATTTATAACTCGCGACCCGCCCCGGCTTCGCACGGCTTTTTTGTACTATAATATGCATGTATTATAATAAACTTTCCTCTTAAATCACTCGCATCTAAATCCGTTGCGTAGTTTTAAAGATCTAAGCATACATAGGGACAGACAGACAGCGGGAAGCGCCTTTGTTTTATACTATGTAGTGATATTAGTAGTATCTTATTTTATTATATTTAAATGTAAATAATATGATCTTGAATAAATAAAATCGACTTCATTTGATAATTCTAGTAGTTTACATATTACATCATCTACATACACGTGTCTTGATCTGTGAAAAGGATGTTGCCTATCACATTCTGAATAACTAACTCATGAACTATAAACAGAGGGCCTACTCCGAAAAACGATACACGATAGTCCGATCATCGTTGTCAAATTATTAACCAATAGAAATGCAGCAAAGTGACATGATGTAAATTTTGTGCAATTCTATTGTTTAATTATTTGACAACGATGATCGGACTATCGTGTATCGTTTTTCGGAGTAGGCCCTCAGAGTCCTAAAGATAAAAAAATATTTCAAAATATTCTGCCTCACATGGTATATATAGGACTAGGTCTTCGCCTGGCCTACTTAACAATATCGTGAGCCGCTGCCATTCTCCTCGCAGTAATGACGTAATAGTCCTGAACAGGGCTGGCCCACTTCCATACACGTTGTGCAACTCTTTGTTGGAGAGTTGCATCAGTAAACTGATACGCGCCCACAACCACCCACATGGTGAATCTATCGGTTGTTCACTGTTAGTTCTCGTTTGTAGTACAGTTGACTAAATTTATCATTAAATTGTGTTAACAACCGTTTTTTGAAACGACACTTAGTAAAAACCGTTTACGCTACTGACTATATGACTAAAAGAGTAATGAATATAGAAGCCGTGGACGACTACCAATATGGTGTGATATCGAGTAACACAACAAAATAGAGAACCCACAACCATATGAGTTAGAGCAGAAGTGCTAGGACCCCAAATAAATTAGGATAATAACCAAGAGAACGATGATGAAGAATAAAATAATTATAATGAAGAATAAAACTGATTTATAGAATCTTCATCTCTGATGAAATAATAAACTTTTAGGGTATATTATTGATCCTTGTGATACTCCAAATGTTACGAACAAAATGTACCAAAACCTGGATATTCTTATTAAAATATTCCCTAAACGATCACTAAAATTTCAAAACGTTGAACGCAGAGATCCAATGATAAAAATACAATAAGATATCAAAATATTATCAAATACAACAAACGTATTCCATTTACTGAGAATAAAAGAAAAACTCATTTGAATACGAGGAAAAAGGAAAGTTTGAGGAATTGTTAGAAAACACGATAATTTTGTTTGTTTTAAAGAAGATCTTGAGGCTGTATAAATTATAACTTTGATACAAAATAAGAGAAATGTTGCAGAACTTCTGTTTCGTCAAGAACACAAGGGGATCGGGCGAGTAATTATTTATTTAAGGTATTTTTTCGGTTACAATTGTCATATAATTTGGAAGAAAATCTGAAGTATTATTGGAAGAAGTTTTTTTAGTGGAGTTATTTAAAATCTATTTCTCTTAAACTATTAAATGAGACACAGTTAAAGAACAATCAGAATAGAACCCTATTTATAATAAAATTCAATCGATATCTCAGTGTTAAGGTATTGAACTATCTGTTTGGTTAGCTACCACTCCTATTTCACCAAACAATTGATAGTTTCCCTTCATCCCATATACCCTTTGTGAGCTATGCAACGTTGGTCACATGGTGACTTATTAATAGAAAGATTGCAAATAATAAACAAAAATCAGGAAGTCTACAGAATATATCAGAGATTTTTTTCCATTTATCCCAGGGCACACGTGTAAACTTCTAAATTCCCTAAAGAAGTAATTGATGTAAAGAACGAAGGACTGGATATTTAGCACAAAGCCTATTTGCAGCAGTAGACATCTGAAGGCTATTGAAGATGATAATGAACCTACATACCTACGTATAATATACGTATAAACTAAAACGTTTTCAAATTAAATATTACTTTATTTTTCAATAAGCAAAATGACAAAGGTAGGACTGGTACAAAAGAGAAAATATCTATTTTCATTTAAGAAAATCCAGTGCAACTTTTATCAAGAATCGAACAATTTCAAATGGAAAGACAATTTAAAGAGTTAAAATATATAGAAAGTTCAGCTAGATTACACATAACTTAGCGTAGCCGACTGTACAGCCAAGTTCTAAGTACTGAGGAGGTAGGTGCGGAGTGCGGGGTGCGGGAAGTGGGGGTCATATCGACATACGTTTACTGGCAATATCCGAGGCGCTTTCTTCAAGACGCCCTTTTCTAGCTAAAAGTTTCATAGATTAGACTAACGTGCAGACAAGTCAAGTACATTAATGTTACCTAAAAAGCATTGATGTATACTTATTGTAATAGTACTTAATTAATTTCCGGACCAGTGGTGTTTGTAGTAAATAGTAACTTTTCACTTTTATGAGTGCCTTATCAGGGCCTAAACTAAATAAATGAGTTTTTAGTTTCAGTTTAATAAAATGGTTCCAAAATAAACGCCTGTATCGTTTGATGTGGACCCTATTTTATTACAATTTCTCTGTCTCCTTGCTAATTATTATACTAATTACTTTCACAAAAGACTATTAGGACGAGTTTGTCTCTGACTTTTATACATAGACCCCAAAACAACCTGCATCTACCTATACCTGAGCCAAAAAGAGACACAAATAGCGAAACAAGACACCATCATATCAAAAACGACCATCATAGCATGCCGCTAGGGCTGGTTGATTCAAGGCCGCTAGTTTAAGGGTTTGTGATTATTTCTGTAATTTAACAATCCACATTTTGCAGTGGCCAGTTTTAGGTTAGCTTGTATTTTTTTAGCAATTATATATTATATATGTAGTACCTAGAGTACCTACTCATATATGATATTTCTCAGTGAATCACAATAATTGTAGGCAGAAATATATTGACAACTAACCAACATTTTATTCTACAAGTTCTACAACAGTTAATCTATGGTTTTATGGAGGGGAAATACGTTGCGTTGCGTAGTTCACGGTAACCATCTAGTTAAATCTACCCCCGTGTACTGCGCCCGGCGATAACCGGCCTGAATGGACGGTTTTATTTCTTTTCTATTGCCTGACTCACCGTGCTGTATAAACAGCCTTCTTTGCTTCTCATTATTGGGTACCTTTGGAATAGTTACTGTATAATCTATTCGAAATCTAGATCGTCTTTAATTCATGAAATAAGGACGATTTTAGCATGGAAAAGAGGCAATTCTTAAAACATATCTGTATTTATTTATTTTCTTATAAATTAATGTTTTCTTATAATTTCGTAACTACATAAGGATCTGGAATTTTGCTTACGATTACCATGTATCTTTACTTTTCCCGCACACATATCTCTTAAAAATCGAACCCCTTCTTTTACGCCCTTCTTTTTTTAACGAATAGGTAGGTTTTCGTCACATGCATAGTATCCTTAATTACGTTTGACTCAATAATTTCAAAATCATATGGCTTATTTGAGCATTCGAATATTCAAATGACGCAAGAAATAATATTGTGTAAAAACGCCGTGTAAAAATAATGAGAAATGAATGAGATGAGATTGAGAGAATGAGAATGAGAGAGAGAGAAGAATGATGAAGAAAATCTAGAATATTCACAACAGAACAAAACAAAAATATCAATTATAAACTCATTGAACTCTATGCTGCGCTCTGCAACTAAATTTTACTCTGTAGTACGAACATTCAAAAAAGGAACACAGCATTCAACCACTCACAAATCAACATTCGAAAATTACAGTAGCCAATCGTCTAGAGCGCGAGTTAGGAGCATCGCACACTTGGCGCCCACTTTGTGCAAGTGCAACCCTATGGGGTGTATGAGGTCTATGGGGTCGCTGCCGGTCGCCCGGGAGACGAGCTCGGCCCGGGCCGCCGTCGGCCCCCCTCGGGTGTAAACGACCCTTCAAAAACCCCCCCTTTCGTACTTCTCACTGCAAAATCTACTTTATGGTATAAAACTAAGGTTCCAATTCCAATGCAAAGCTCTCATTGAAGTTGAATTAGCGATTTGTATGCTATGCAGCTTGGAATAGGGTCTGCTTTCCGAACGATAATTCGGTTATCGCTAAATACCAATTGTTCTCAATATAATATGAACTCTATGACATTGAAATAAAGCTGCAGATCCTGCGCTCTGAATTTCTAAGTGTGTGTCATACGGAGATGGGGAGTTAGACTCCCCGTTTTAGGGGGGAATAGGGGGTGTTTCGTCCCATTCATAATCACAGGGATGTCGAACGCTCAGGTGGTTTAGGTTCCAGATTTATCGTTCGAAGGTGAGATGGCCCGCCACTGTATAATCTGTATTGTTTATTGTACGGCCGTGTTTTATTATTGCCATTAATAATGTAGTAAATAATTGCCGTGTAAAATAAGGCAGGGAGGTCAAATTCAAATGAAGCTATTATAATTATAAAATATTATCCAAGACAAACATTAGTGTGCATGAACATGTATGTTTGTCCTGTGTCTGGGTGTAATTATCTATATAAGTATGTATTTATAAAAAAGTAGTATATGTAGTATATCAGTTATCTGGTTTCCATAGTACAAGCTCTGCTTAGTTTGGGATCAGGCAACCGTATGTGAAAAAAAATGTCCCAGGATATTTTATTATGATTAATTTTGATATTTTAAGTGTTGATATTCAGAAATACCTTTGTCTTAGGAGACAAGACTGAAACTGTCTCATAAATAGGTACATACGTTTAGTTTAACAAAATATGTATTTTATAAATTAGTTAATTATCCATTTCCATTTCAATTGAATAATTTATGATTTTTAACTTTATAAAGGCCCATCAATATTTAATAAAAAATATTAACATACACTAAAATATTTGCAAATCTATCAGCAATATTGCTGCTAAAAATAAAATGAAAATATAATTACGAGTGAAGTATCCGTCTGCGTTAATTTATTCCATGAGTACACTTGAATGTGAAATGCAAAATGCTCATTAAATTAATAGGTATTTGGAAAATGTTCATTACGTTAATAGGAAGCATGGTATAAAATACCTATAATAAGTTATATTATAGGTATCAGTTAATTTTTTGTATTTTGGGTATCGGTGGAACATTTCATCACTATAAGGGGTGATTAACTTTTTAACCTCGATACTTTAATCTTATTTTCACCACGGTTAGTGATGTGGCTGAAGCTGATAAGCACAAAGTTTTGGGTCTTCTTTTTTTATTTCAACTGATAGTTTAGATTAGATATAGTACATAAAATATTGGCTACATCATTGTTTATTATGGAGATTTTTTTTTAAGCCTTGGTTAATATGTACCTCCCTTAAATAGCTTCTAGCCTAAAAGACTAGCTTATTCAAGGTGTCAAAAACGAAGGCTTTCGATCTTAATTCCAAACATTGTTTCTGTTCACTTAAGGTGTTATCTAGGCCTATATCCAGCAGTGGACTCAAAATGGTTGATGATGATGACTTAAGGTGTTACGCCGCATTTTGAAATTTTAAAGAATATTTCTTGCGCTTTTATTAATTACATAAAGTTTACGTTAGAAAGGAATTTTATAATCAGCGCCTGAGACGTATATTAATAGATTATTATGCCTCTGAAACTATTTAAGTATCGAACATTTGTAGAAAAGGAACCAATACCTACATTGGTTCTAATGTTCTATAATATTTTCAATGCAAAATGAATGTAGAGATAAATCTATAATGACCATAACTCAATTACAAGTATAAAAACTCATGTGTGTTTGAAATAACATTCGTTACCTTAAATAATAATTTTACGTAGACTTTATCTCTATGTTTTTTTTACAATTTTTTTTTTTGTTATCTAATGAAATTTCTTTTTCAATTTGATTTATATCTCTAACTCCAGATTTATACGACCTCTATTCAAGATTTTTTTATTAAAATTGTTTCTGTAAGTCACCTTCCAAAACTAATATAGAAAATTTAATAAAAGCTCACTTATGCAAACTCGTTGTATTATATTATGAATATTTGTGCTCAGTATTTCGCATAAAATGAAAAATAGGAATTATTTTAAGTATCTAAGTTTTATATTAGGAATGAAATAGTGAATATTTAGGTGAAGTCACCTCATGAAATCTATTAAAAAGCTTTGTTATTTTTAATCAAACATATAAGAAAGTTTGTTACAATGTGAAGAGATTTGTTATTTTTTCACGCAAAAACTACTGAATGGACTTTGATGAAACACAGATAGGTCATACCCAAGGATAACATGGTATAATTTTTATCCCGGGAATGCAGGCGAAACCGCAAGAGATATTAAATATATTAGTAATATCATCTAGAATTAATATCACTGTAAGATCTTCAAATAAAAATAAAATACCTAAAATCATACTTAATTGACATAATCGTTATGCTTCCCCAATTATAATGCGGACAGCAAAGGAGTGGAATTAGCTCCCGGCGTCTGTATTTCCAGACTCGTATAATATTGGTATTTTCAAGGCCAGAGAGAATAGGTTTCTTCTGGGCAAGCGTGCTCCATCATAGGCTTCGTCATCGTCCACTAAATGGGCGAGTCTGTGGCCAAACGCAAGCCCATCTTATAAAAAAAATACCCAAAGTTTAGAAAATGTAATAATAGTTTTTTGACTGAGCGATGTTTTGATTTAGACTAAGATATGCTCGTCCTTCATGACAAAATCTAAACAGCATTTAAGAACCTCTTTTTACGCTTTACTTATGTTCTCGACGAAAATAATTCTATGAATTTTGACTATTTTATTCATAATTCAAGTGAAAACAATATATTATCACGAAATTATAGCACGCTTACCCAAACGTGTAAAATAGCATGGTAGATTTATTTTCTAATCAAAAGACAAACGGTCCTCTCGGTAGCACTCGTAAGTAGCCTGCCACCGTCGCCTAAGGATATAAACAAGTCCAGTTGGATCACCTATGTGCCTTTTATAAAGCCTAAAAGATCTGAAATTTCTCTTTTAAATACAATACTTACAACACCCTTTCACATTAAAACCAGCTTACCTGAAACAAAAACGACAAACATTAATAAAACAGAATTAACATGTCACAACCCTTTGAGAGCCCGCTTTTAAATTCAAATGTGCTTTAGTTCGGGGAGTCCTTGTTGTATAGCGGTTATAGTGGCCGCTCAAAGAGGTATAATTCAGTATAGGCGAAAATTTCTACGTCGCCATGACTGGTAAAAAATGTTTTATAACATTTCTGAAAATTGACAATGTGATTGATCATTTTATTGGACTATTATACCGATGAATTATGATCGTCAGTTTCCAGACATTTTATTGATGGAGTAACAGCTTGTAACAATTATATCAGTTTGGGTACTTTTGGTTAGAATCATCGAACGAAAATAACCAATAAATATTCTGGGATTTCTTTTGACAGTGTCATCCAAAACTAAGCAGAGCTGAATCCTAAATAATTTCTCACTTCAATGTACTTAATTCATCAGACACTTCTTTAAATTTATGACTTAAATATACGCACCTCTTCCAAAACATAATTGAAGGACGAGCAAAAAACCTACACAAAAATTCGAAAACGAAAAAGTTTGGGATATCTGACGAACCCCATACCATTCCAACTTTTAATCGTAGTATTAACACCGTAGGGCGGTTCGTCGAGCAATTGCGAATAGCTACACCTTCCTCCCACTTCCCCCGTATAGAAAACCACAAACTTCAGTTTACGAGTAAATGTTACGACAGTAGAAGCTTGGCAGCCCCTGACGGCCTATTAAGGTCTATCCTAGGTGAATCTTGTAAAGACATAGGGACAACTCTTATACTGCTTTTATAACTCTTATTTAGGAGCTAAAAGAGCTATTTTAGAGTAGCGTGTGGGTTCAGGAAGTTTAGTAAAGTTTTCTACAGTGGTCGCCATTTTGTTCGTCGTAAAAAGTTAACGACATCCCTGTAATTTTGCGAGAGCAACAAGTAAAAGTACATGCTTAATTACTTTACGCGTGATAATCCATCTTATTCTTAAGTCTTTTGCTAACCAACCAAATATTATTAAACAGAAACCGATTACACTAGAAACCGAAAGAAAAAAAACTATAGTAATAAATTTTATTTTATAAATGCAAGTTACTGAAGAGTAGAATGAAAAATCAATTTACAAAACCAATGATTTCAGCAAAATCATTAATAAAATTATCGTTCAAACTGAATTAAACTAATTTTGAAAACTGGGTATGTTCGTTAACAATCTTACTTAGTTTTTTCCAGGTGGTATACAATTTGTTATTTTAAGTTAAGATTAATTTACGGTTTTATTTAAATCCATTCAACTGATTATGGACTTCAGTGGTAACAAACATAGACGCAAACATAATATCAGCAGGATAAAATAACAGAAATATCAATTCCACAGCAAATCCACTTCCCTGCGATCTATCACATGGTAACCCTAAAGTAATCCGAGATCTTACAACCCTGACCCGACTGCTAGACGAAACACAAAGCGACAGCCTGACCAATTACAGTCATTTATAACAGTGTCCGAACTGTGTATCGCTGTGCCACACTCGAAGAGGATATGTGTGTAAATATATAACTTTTTCGTATGTCCGTATGTTACAAAAATATATATGGAAACTGAATTAATTTATCTTTCTTGGTCTGAAGGATAACTCTCAGAAAACATACGGCCGCACTCAGAGTCATCAATGAAGTTTAATGATTGATTATCTCTAGACCTCCTCTCTATAGCTTTGCAATAAACAAAGACGGATATATTTTGATCAGTCATTAAACTATTTGATGTCTCTGAGTACGGTTATTAGTGATTGATTAGTTTTAGGTTTTGATTTAGTGAAGTGGCAATATTTGCCTTCAATTGGATGGAGCTGATTAAAAAAAATGTTGTCCTTAATTTATTTTACTTTAAATTAAAACTTATTTTATATCATGTGATATTGGAAAAGTATGAATTAATGTAATACGTATCGTGTCATGTTCCAAAATTTTTGTATACTTTTGTAAGCCAGTAAGCTTTGCGCGATTTCTCAAATATTTTTTTCTTGCTTCGAAAATGTTTTTCAAAAATAATTTATTTTATACGGCAAGCATCGTCACAGTATTAGACAAGTTATAACTACACAGTGTTCCCCTTTTAGTACCTACACGTCTTTGGACTAATTTTTCAGATAAGGCAACGGCAACTCTTATACAGCCATAAGCGTTAAGCGCTCTATAGAATAGGAAATTCAAGTTGAAACTCGGTATAAAATGAGTTGAAACTCTGTGTAAGCTCAGTTGAAAGCTTTAATGCTAGTGGAAAATGGAAATTATTTTACTTTTGGTTTTAAAGTGAGGATTTTTTTGCTGTAATATCTATACTTTTAAGTAGGTATTTTGCTAATTAGCAATGTCTGGGTTTGTATCAGCGATCAGTTTGAAAGTTTGATATGCTAAGTACGAATATGATTATTAAAAAACAGGACAAGTTGAGTCTGACTCGCACACTCAGTAGATTAACAGATACACGAGTGATCCTATAAGGTTTCCCTTTTTGCTTTTGAGGAACGGAACCCTAAAAATGGACTAAAATAATAATAAACAGTTCAACAATAATAAACAATTAATTGTTTAGTGGTAATACTTATAATAATAATGTAAGCTTCTCTAATAGCTTTCAATCTTAAAAACGTTGGTAAAAAATACCTATGTACGATTTCAACCAATGATTCGCTATATTTTTGAAACACTGGAACAACACCGGAAAAAAAAATAACCAAAACCATTTTTTTTTATTTCATCCGGAAAAAACCAAATGACATACTCCAGCATCTAAGGTAAGCGGGTCTAGCATAATAAGCGGAATTCCCCGGGCATAAGGCTGGTACGTGTCTAGCATAACCAGGGGCCTATTAGCGGGGGCCCAACACGACCTAATATAGAAGTCAAACGGACCGAACACGTGATGCGCTTATTATATAGATAAAAGATAATATTTCTAACATAACACGCTGGCAACATATATTTTATGGTAGTTTGAGGATATTGTAGGTACAATGTAGATTGTTTTATAGAACTTGTATAGATGAAATTATAGCTAAGGAACATAAAATACTTAATATTTTTGCTAAGAAAGCGAGTAGAAAACGATTATAAAGAGTCCTATTATCGAGGTAAGAAAATAAAAAATCGACAGAATTTTAACTATAATATTATTAATTGACAACTTCAGTATTTAAAAATAATAATATTTGTCTGTTACAACTCTAAAGGGTTCACTAATAACTTTACTAGTAACGCAAACATTAATCAATGAAATCCATTGATAGTTCTAAAGAAAATAAACTATTATTTGCTTTAATTAATTTGTTCAAACTTATCAATTCCCCTCCGAATTAAAACGACACGAAATCTCATCACCAATCCTGTGTGTAAACATGTTACAACACTGCGACACCGTCGACCAAACACCTAACCAACGCATCCCGAATAAACATAAACAATTTTATAATTAAAAACAACAATGTCAACATATAACAGGATAAAGACTACACGAGTCCCTACAAACGTGTGAGAATGAAAATAATTCACTTTTCGCGAGGTAAATAAAAAAATAATGATGTAAGAGTTGTTATTGAGTGGCGTGGGTTCTGTATGAAATTTTTTTTCATGTCAGGTATTGCCAATGAGTTCCCGACCAATGCTAAGAAGACAACTGGCTCTCAAGTGCATTGCCGGAACACACCGGTAGGTGCTTGGCGACAGATTTTCAACTTGAGGGTGGTAGCCAGCAAGATGGGTACTAAAAAGTACCCTACCACCGTGCTATGGTTTCCTCACGATATTTTCCTTCGCCGAAAGCTCAAGCTCATTGTAGGATTCGAACCCACGACCTTCGTCGCGACATCTTGAGTCACTGCCACTGAGCTATCATCGCATTCGCCAAAAATCTCTTAAGTGTTCGTGTACGTAATTTTTTTTTTGTCTTGTTTACATGTACACAACTATTCCTTTCGTGACATTTTAATTGCCTTTTGCACTATAGTCTAAAAGGTTTTTAGGATTTTTCATGAGATTTAAAAACTCACAGACGTTTAAAAGAATAGTTAGAAAATGAGTGACGTGAAAGTAAGAGAGATGTGTCAGTGTGCACTATTTCAGCAGTGAAAAGTCTTTTATCAGAAGCGGCAAAGTTAAGAGTTGACAATGACGAATGGTAAGCTGACTGTAAGCTATCTATTTCATTATAATATGTAAGTACGAGTACGTGCTCATACCTAAATATTATTAAACTCGTATAAAATGTAGTCTATTTTCTTAAAGTTATAAAAGAATTTCTTTTTTATTAAATATAGAAAAAAAATATCGTTGCGAGTACAAATATTTTGTTCTGTTGAGATTAAAATCTCTTTTCAAAATGGATATCATTATAATTATCTATATAAGTATGAATTTACAAAAAAAAAGTAGTATATGTAGTATATCAGTTATCTGGTTTCCATAGTACAAGCTCTGCTTAGTTTGGGATCAGATAACCGTGTGTGAAGAAATGTCCCGGGATATTTATAATTCGAATAAATTAATTTACTCCCAAAAACGGTTTCGCTGTTTAGCTAACAATGGGACTCTAAAAAGGGGATAACAAAAACAAAAGTCGCGCGCGACGTGTTTTGTCACGCCATAATCAAACGTCACGTGACGCGAGAACCGTAGGTAGGTAGGGGGTGTATTCACCCCTCTTCACTCCGCAAACATTCGTTTTGCCACCTACCGCTGGATTAAGAATGGCTTAACACCCATCTATTGGTGTTGGGAAAATGAGTTTTTTTTATTGGTACATTTTTGGGAATTAAGACTAGAAAACGGTTTAATAAATTATAATAAGGCTTTTACGAAAATTCATGGTAAACGCTCGATTATAATCGGAATTGTAGAGTTATCTCTTTTAATAGCCTGCAGGTGGTAAACTATTAAAAAGCAATAGAGATTTGGCTAATGTGATACAAATATCCTAGCAGCAGACAGACCAGATGCACAACAGAAAAAATCCTTGCTGAGGTTCGGAGTCTTCTCAGTTTTCTCAATTGTTCACAAGTGCCTTATCAGGGCCTAAGCTGAATAAATTAGTTTAAGTTGAGTCTAGAATTGGCATGATTGTTCGTGAAAGAAAACTGAGGAAGGCCTTTGTTCAGTAATAACCAGTACCATCATGGGCTGAATGCTATGGAGTAGGATTAGCACATACTATACTTTTAATCATTAAAGAACCAGTCCATTAAAAAGGCAGGCGAATCCGTAGGATGAAAGCAAGCAGAATAACCCCACTACTTTATTTAAGTGAATGGGTGTTCACCACTTTTAACTCAGTAACCCTAACACGCTTTACAGTTCGACTAAGTGTTTGTATTGCATTAAGCATTCTTTGTAGGAAATAATGAATGAAAGAGCAAACTTCATCCGCCGACCGAATATTAAGCTATGTTAATTTTCTTTGCCCCTGCTCCTTATATAAATATTACGAGTAGGTACATGCTTTTTATGACTATTGCAACTTTGACTTATATTTTTTTTAAGGCGATGATAGCTCAGTGGTAGTGACGTCGGATGCCGAGACGAAGGTCCCGGGTTCGAATCCTACAATGAGCTTGAGCTTTCGGTGAAGGAAAACATCGTGAGGAAACCATAGCACGGTGGTAGGGTACTTTGTAGTACCCGCCTGGCTGGCTACCACCCTCAAGTTGAAAATCTATCGCCAAGCACCTTTCGGTGTGTTCCGACAGCTGCACTTGAGAGCCAGTTCCTTTCTAGGCTTTGTGTGCTTACCATCATCGGCCACATCATCACTGACCACGGTGAGATTGTGGTCAAACACAGGCCTATACAGAGTAAAAAAATATAAAAAGGAAATTATTAACGTTTCTTTTTCCACCACTATCGCTATTTTACCCATTAGGGGGTGAATTTTGAAAAAACACACAATTAATGCCTATATACATAACTAGCTGTTCCTCGCGGTTTCACTGGCGTTCCTGGGATAAAAAGTAGCCTATAACCTTCGGGGATAATGTAGTTTCCTATTAGTGAAAGAATTTTTCAACAGTGTTGCACTTGAAAGCCAGATTTCTCCTAGGCTACTTTGCCTCCTACCTTTGACCATGGTTCTAATTCATTCCATAGTAAAATTTTTGGCCAAACATAAAACTTAAATAAAAACGCCAGTATTTTAATTAACTACAAGTTATTTTCTAACAAAAATGCTATACTATAGATAATATAATAGGATATATCTAAAAGGCTCTCGCTAAATAGCCTTAGGGCGCACGAGCTAGGGTAATACGATCCCGTCTAGATTTTAATTAAGAATTATTTACACTTCAGATGGATTACACAAGTGAAAACAAACGAAAAGTTCGCTTTAATGAAATTCTATATTCTCCGCTTACAGAACCGGATACCGAATGTATACAGAATGATTTGATTATAACCGGTTTTACAAGACTAATCAATTCGGAACTTCGAATAGGGACGATGACTAAAAAATATAATTAGTCCGTGCGTCGGTGAGATTACATATTTTTTCTTTAGTTCCGAAAACAAAAAATAACGATACAGTGCGGTAAAATTTCGCGTGACGTCACGTCTTACTACACTTTATACAGAGAGATGATGACACAAGCCCCCACTCCTGAAATTTGATGCGACTTATCTTTGATCACACCCTACTTTTAAAACTTCGACACTATGGCGTTCACGGAGTGGCACTAGATCTTGTAGCATCTTATCTGTGCAGTCGCCAACAAAAAGTAGGTATTACCGGTACTACGTCCTCAGGGTCTTTAGTTAAAACAGGCGTACCGCAAGGATCAATTTTAGGCCCATTTTTGTTTTTGGCATACATCAATGATCTGCCCTATATGGTAAATGAATTGTGCGATATAGTTTTATTTGCTGATGACACTTCTCTAATCTTTAAAGTGGATAGAAAAGACACAGAACTTACGCAACTCAATAACACGTTATCCACTATATCGAAATGGTTTACGGCCAATAATCTCATGCTTAATTCCTCTAAAACTAAGTGTATAAGGTTTACTCTCCCCAATGTTGCTAGGAATGACAGTCATGTCCTAGTCGATGATGTTAGACTCGAACTAGTTGATAGGACAGTTTTTCTCGGCATAACATTAGATAGTAAAATACAATGGGGTCCTCATATAGAAATCTTAGCTAGTAAATTGAGTTCCGCCGCTTTTGCAGTTAGAAAAATTTGACATATAACAGATGTGGCTACAGCTAGGTTGGTTTACTTTGCGTATTTCCATAGTATAATGTCCTACAGTCTTCTGCTATGGGGCTCGGCTGCGGATTTGGAATCTATCTTTATCTTGCAGAAAAGGGCCATTCGTGCAATCTATTGCTTGGGTCCTCGCGAATCCTTACGAACTCGGTTTAAGGAATTTGACATTTTAACCTTACCGTCGCTATACGTTTTTGAAAATATTATGTTTGTCCGTAAAAATTTAAATCTATTTGACACAAACAGTAGCCGCCATAACCTAAATACAAGAAATAAAGATAAAATTGTTACACCTAGATTCAGGCTAGCGAAAGTCAATAAGTCTTTTCTCGGGAACTGCATTCGCTTTTATAATAAAATCCCATATGAAGTAACTAAGATATCTTATAATAGATTCAAAGAGTATGTTAAACATAAGTTGATTGACAAGGCCTACTATAAGGTGGCTCATTACATAGAAGACAAGAATATATGGTTGTAGTAGCTTCCCTCTGCACTTGCAGTCCCCTGGCCAAGTGATAATTGTATGAAGTTTATGTATAATTAAAACAACAACTGTAATTACATAAATTCAAAAAAAAAAAGATCCACAATAAAAGAAGCCTTGCTGAGTTTCTTGCCGGAGTCTTCTCAGTTCAAGTGTATTCCGAACCGGTAGTAGAGTCTAAAAATTGTAACTGTTGACATTCATAAGTGCCTTATTAGGGCCTAAACTGAATAAATGAGTTTTTGATTTTGATTTTTGATTTGATTTTGTAATTTTTTATTAAAATAAAAAATACGTATCCAATATTTTTGATAATAAATTATTTTTTACACAGTCATCATCTCTATTAATCTATCTATAATGAGTGTTTGTTAATCAATCAAGCTGTAGAAGCTAAACCTGCAGGTGATCATCTGCACTTGTTTTTTTTTACAGATTATTGAGCTGTGTTTGACCACAATCTTATCGTGGTCAGTGATGATATAGCCGATGATGGTAAGCACACCTAGCCTAGAAGGCTTGTTGACTTCTTCGTGGTATAACAAAATGGATTTGGATTGTTCGTATCATCAACACTGAGTAGCCAATAACCACCATCTACACAAATAAACAAACTTTAACATTTATAATATTGTAAGATCTTTTAAGGGATCATTTACAAATTGTACAAAGAAGCAAATTATACTAATTATCTCGAAAATAAATAATAAGATAAAATAATGTGTCCGGCAATTGGGAGGTGTTTTAGGGTACGTTCACACATAAATTTTGTTCCACCTCTACACATGATAAAGAAATTTAAAGCTATTCAAATCTTTCAAGTCCAACAAGGTGGACCGACGATCTTGTAAGGGTCGCGGAAAACCGCTGGATGCGGGTGACGCAAGACCGGCCATCGTGGAGATCCTTGGGGGAGGCCTCTGTCCAGCAGTGGAAGTATTTCGGCTGAAATGATGATGATTCAAGTCTTTGTAGTCACATATTAACGAAATACCTGATGTTTACTTCAACTTTCCATATTATGGTGTAGGGTTTTGTTAATTTGGATTTGTTCAGCTATCTATCTTGTTTACTGTATTCTGGTATCATCATCATCACGATCATCAGCCATTTTGAGTCCACAGCTGGACATAGGCTGTATAGCAAATAAAAAAATATAAATCACGGGCGAAAACTCTTGTCAAATATTTTTCCTTACAATATTTACGAAGCATATTGCATTAGTACGGGGTACCGTTTTGTTTTACCGCGACCGCGTCTCAAACGAGCAAAGTAAGTATAAAGGATAATAGAAAAAACGGGGTGCTTTTGGGAGGAATAACGGAATTGCCGAGGTATGAATGCTTAATGCTTTGAGGGTTCGGAGGGATTAATTTGGCGCGGTGAGCGGAGGTACGACCTCCCATTGGATTTGATACCGCGGTTCTTATTACGTGTTGTAATGGCGATGGGATTATATATTATTGTTAAGTCATTTTATGAGTGGTCAACACATTTAGGATCGGTACCTCGTACTTTTAGTTAAAGTTATAGTCAACGTTAACTTAACTATTACCATGCTTTGACTGATTAGTCACTTTGACGATAACCGATCTCCCTCGGTTGGTTATGGTTACGGTTAAAATGACACGAGCAACTCAGTTTGCTTTCTTTCGGTGGTTAAAGTTAACTATAACCGTAACCTAACTATGACCACGCTTTATGCAACCGACCCTTATTGATTTTTAAGCGGTAATTATTTCAAAGATCGATAAAGTGGTATGCAAAATTAGTGACACTCTCATGACCATAATAACTTGAACTAGTCTAAAGTATGGAGTGATCAATCTCCTTATCTGGCGACTTGTTAGACCTCAAACTGTTTATTATCGCTATGTCAATGTCATAAGCTTTAATAATAAAACTAAAATAAATAACATTATACCCAACTTTTAACCTTGAGCGATAAGGAATATTATTGTAATGCTAGCTAATTGGACAACACATCATATTTTAACGTGTTGTTAGCATTTATATTATATTAACTGTCCCCGCGGTTTCACCCGCGTTCCCGGGATAACAAGTAGCCTTTTTGCTTCTTCATATCATAGACTATCTGCGTGCCAAACTTCATTGCGATCGGTTCAGCGTAATCGATTCAATTCATACTAAACTTAGTATGCATTTTTCAATATAACTCAAACTCAAAAATCCAAGTATCAAGTGACATTTCATAGCAACCAATATCTATCATAACACGTAATAGATATGTACAAATGGAACACCCTTATTGTCCCGAGGTGGGTACCTTGTGATCGATTGTTATTGGGCAATCGAGTGTCTACTTCAAGGGAAACATTTTTACATTACCCTGTGAAGGTGATGAATCTTGCTAAAGGAATAAAGGTGAAATGAGAAAATAACAACCTATGAGTTTACTTGTTGTACTTATGTGAAAACAATTTGCCTAAATAAGCTTGTTAAAATTAATTTTTTTTTAATTTTAACAAGCTTGTCACCTAAATGTTTGAGAAACTCTTTTCTAGCTGATTCTTTTCAGTTGAAAGTAGAATTCTGAACCGGTGGTAACCTCAATCAATTTGACCTTCATAAGTGCCCTTCTGGGGCCTAAATTGAATAAATGGCGTAGACTTTGACTCAAGTCTATGACTAATACATTCAAGTATTGAAATTTATTACCTTATTACTGGGTCTTGCAACACCTATAGGCTACGGTAACAGCTTGTCATGAGGCGTTACCGTACCGTCGCTTGCTTTCTTAGTAGTATCAAAAATATAGGGAAAAAATTACGTCATAAACAATGTTCTTCGTAAGCGTAATCTGAAATATAGACACAATTTATAAAAATGAAAATCTTAAACAAAATTTATATTGAACCGAAAAAAAACCATCAAAATACGATATTAGAATAGCAAAGATACCTTAGAGCAAAAGGATTCTTAAAAGGGTATTATATTTACATTTTAGGGTAGGTAACCAAAAGGATCTTAAAGATCTTTTTATGTGTAAGACGGAAAAATCTCTGGCTCCTAAACTCGTTTTACTAGCAAAGAGCTAGACTATAATAATCTCACATTTTTTATACACCTGCCGACAAAGGAGCGCTATTCTTACGTATTCTTTTACAAAGTTACTTTTACTAACAACACAGTAAAAATAAACCTTCCTCAGTTAAGTTAAGAGTATTGTTTTTATAATAACATGCAAAGATTAGATTGTAGGAGATGATATATTAACAGAGGGGAGACATCAAGATGCGATCGATCTGAAATTACATACTTAACTTTTGTTACTTTTCGTCAAGATTACGACTATTCTTTTTGAAGATTTTAAATTCGACTGCAATGTTTATTTCCTTTGGCGTAAACATTTTATACACTTGCAGAAAGGTATATTTAACTTCGTTTCTTTAAGTCCAATCACTTTGGCTAGAAGCTTCGAAAATAGTATTTACTTTTATGTTTTAGGGTGGCTTTCCACTGGAGATGCGAAGCGAGAGATGTGTTCGATTACTTTATTTTCACAGATAAGTAACTCATAGCTCTACTAGCTGCTCTTGAGCTTCAAATGATTAAACAATAAATACTACATACATATCATAAAAATAATTAATAATTTTATTACGCTTCTTATATTGTTATTTATAGTTTTTATAACTATTATTAATTATAAGGGTTCCGAAACTCTTAAAGAAAAAACAACGGAACCCTTATAGGATCACTCGTGCGTCTGTCCGTGTGTCTGTCTGTCTGTCTGTCTGTCCGAAAATATTGGACTGGATTGACTTGAAACTTGGTACACATATGTAAGTCGGTGACCCAAACATGGATGTGTTACGTAAATAAATGAATTTCAAACATGGGGGCTACTTTTGGGGGGTAAATTAGAAAATTAAAAAAAAAAAATTAGCAGGCTATATTGTGTGACATATCAAATGAAAGGACATGTTGTGAGGATTACAAATATTATTTTTTTTATGTTCACACGCAGACAAGTAAAGAGAAAATACAAAAAAGGCACAAAGGGATATTTCTAATAGAAGCCAAAGCGAAGAGAAGCGACTGGAAAGTTGGATAGAAATACAGACACAGTGTGTAACAGAATAAAGAAATACATAACAAATAGAATGTCTTCAAAACTAATTAATCAAAAGTAAACACTCCTATTCTATACTACTTCCTAATATTGCTAATAGTATAAATGAATATTATAAATGCAAAGTTTGTGTGTATGAATATTTGTAACAGCTGAACGGTTTTAGATGAAACTTGGCACATATGATATCTTCAAAAAATAATATCAACAATTTTATTATTCTTTTTATCCCGGTAAAACTTAATATTCGTCTGGAACAGTAAAACCACGACGTGGAAACTAGTACTAAATAAATTCACAATCAAAAAACCACTGTCACTTATTTCACCCCAGAAAATCCTGTATAAAAATAACCGTTCCAATTTACGCAGTCAAAGTGATCTACGGAATGAAAAAAAAAAGTATTTCCCTATTTCGAATTATATTCATGCCAGGGCAGGGACAATATAATAGGAGAGATTTCCTGGCCACAGCGATCCTGGCCTCTTAGACCCCCGTAAATCGTCGATAAGAAGTAATGAGGTTGAAAATCTAAAATTTATATTCAGAAAATGAATTCCGAGATAAAAAAGGGAAGGCGATAGTCAGGGTTCCGTGACCTTTGCCTGACGATATAATTATGTTGATGAGAAGGCCTATAGCGTTTAGGTAGGTATTGTATTTGCCTTTATCTTGATTTATCACCTTAGGCTTTTATATCATCAAATCTTTTATTTTCTGACACAACGAAATAGATACAATAACATGAGACTACACTTTATTTAGCGGCTATCGTTTATTTGACTTGAGCTTGAAATTTTTCAGTAAATGAAAACAACGTGAAAAAATCACCAACCTACCGGTGTGTTAGGGCAGGTTTTTTATTCAACAATTATGGTTAAGATGAGCACGCATTGCCTAGAATAACTAGCTGTCAAATGCAGTTCTCGAAACCAGTAGGTTTTTGAGGACAGATTTTCTTCATTGTAGGCCAGCCAGGCGGGTACTACAAAGTACCCTACTACCGTGCTATGGTTTTCTCAGTCCCCACGATATTTTCCTCCATAACATTATGCTTATGGTTAAATCGTGATCAAACACAAGACAGTTGTTATAAATAGTAACAAAAACCGCATGGTAAATGTAACAGTGTTACCATAATGGCGTATATAAAGCCATAGTCTTACTTCTACAGGATTTGCACCAGGGGACTGTTGGATAAAAGCAGGGTAAGTACCAGAATTAATTGATTGATGTTACAAAGAGGGGAAGGAAGTTATTGGAAAAGGTCGCATTTTCAATTCCACCTTTGTTCCGCCCTACCGTTGATATTCGACACAATGTTGATGTTTCAAATATAAACGATATTGTTTCTAGTATTTTACAAACTTTTTCAGTTTGTTTTTATTTTGTAAATGTGGCATCACAAAAGGTTTTTTTATAGTTTAAGTATTTTGAATTTCCAGGTTGTCAAAACGCGTTAGATGTAGGAAGAAATGTCATACAATTATTGATGTTTTCATTTTTCCGTTCCCCACGATTTCAACCTGCATCCCCTTTTTTATCCCGTAGCGGTTGAATTTCAGGAATTCCGTTTTTAGTGCCAGGAATACGTCAGTAAGTATTTTATGTAATATTAATACTTATTGTAGTTGGATCTCCTTTTCCGTCCAGTACCAAACAAGGAAACTCAACATGAAATCGACACGTGTTTCGTTTCTCCTCGAAGCATCACCATCCAGTTACTAAACATTGTTTTTTTGTATAATCTGGTAATCGATTTCCTTAAGTTGACTGAGACAATTAGTTACCTAAATAAAAAAAATACATTTAAGTTCGAGTGACTTCGATTTACATAGTAGGGGATGGATACACAGCCCAGGAATTCCCAGTAAAGAGATCAATCTGAAAAAAGCTCGATACACACCAGAGCCTCATTTACTGATGGATCGAGCAGTGTGCCATTCCACCCCCGTGCTCCCGGGATGGCTTTAAATTTCTCAGCTGAACGAGTCTTGTTTAAACTCCGGGAGACTGGGGACTCGAGTTTTATAATCTAGAGTACTCGTAGGTTGGAATTTTGAATTATCTTACTATGTGCGGTGGGCGATTGAGTTTTAGTAAGTTCGATTTACGAACGAATTAATGTTTTTTTTTTACATGTTGTAATAATTTAACTTTAAAATCGATCCAAATGTAACAAAAGTATGTTTATTTTTTCGATTTCATAAATGGTTCCATACCTTTACGATGAATATTTCTCATATTGATGATTCATCACCAGTTCAAGGGTTTGACAATAAATATTTGCTCTAACAAATAGACATAACCATAGATAAAAAAAAATATATCCAAACAACTTTTACTTAACTACAACGTCATCGTGGTCAGTGATGATGTGGCCGATGGTGGTAAGCACACAGTCTAGAAGGCTCTCAAGTGCAGGCTGTCGGAACACACCGAAAGGTGCTTGCTCAAAACCTGAGCAACTGTATGCAAGTTCAAGTGATCTCTAGTGTATTTAAAACTGAAATATTCACCTCATTTTTATTTCCGCGTCGGACAGCGCTATAGAGATTTTTGCTAAGTAAATAGTAGACGAGACGTTTCTCGCTGAAATATTTTCACTCGGCGGAAATTATGCATGTTAAGCTGCGGTGACAGTATAAGCGGATTTAGTTATAGTTTATTTTTATTTACTAATATTATAAAGAGGTAAAGTTGATTTAGAATTAAGAGGTCATTACTTCCTTCGAAGCTGATTGGATTCCAAAAATTCTTTCATAAAAAAGAAGTTAAATTACCTATCTGAATATTACAGTCCACTTTTCATTCCAGGAAGGGGGTGAAACCGCAGGAAACAGCAAGTTATATATTTTGTTAACAATACTTTAACTCGTACTTACACGAAAAATCGGTTGTGATGCTGCAATACCGCGTAAGTAGGTTTTACTATAAGGCCGAACTTTGGATTTAATAACGTTGAAATTTTGACCTTATAGCACACGCTACTTACGCGGTGTCGGTGATACTGCAATTGTGATACTGGTATTGCAGTATCACCGACGTTATCTGATCGAAAGATTAATATTTTATTTGTATATCATAACGCCTCAATGGCACAACCAATCACGATGAAATATGATACGCAGCTAGCTTATGGCATGGTGAGAAACATAAGCTATAAGTATTCTTTTACTCGGGAACGTAGTAGAAACAGCTGGTAAAACAATAAAATAAATAAATTACCTAATAATATTTATTGACTTTGAGAAAGAATCATACAAACTGCAAAATGCAAGCCTAAAAATGTACAGTCGAATATGTATTTTTATAAATCGCTTGTATTCTAAACGCAGGTCCATTCATTCAGAAAAAAAATACCTTGGCGAATAATTACAATAATGTAGTGTACATTTTGGACTAGCCATCTTCCATATTTTCCTTTTAGCTGGCAACACTGGCGGGCATAGACATTATCTTTAGTCTATGGAACGGAAGTTCATTTGAATAAACTCAGCCTTTGTTCCTTGTTTCTGAGTAATTACTTTGTTTAAACTTTAAGATAATAGGTAAATCCATTTCTTCTCGCTGTTTCAAATATAAGTAATATGCGTTTTACGATTTCTCTCACTCATTAAAGAAATGGATTTGGAAATAAGTTTAAAAACACCGGCCAAGTGCGAGTCGGACTCGCGCACGAAGGGTTCCGTACCATTATCTATAAAACGGCAAAAAAAACCATGTCTGTTGTATGGGAGCCCCCTTAAATATTTATTTTATTCTGTTTTTTTGTATTTGTTATTACTTATAGCGGCAACAGAAATACATCATCTGTGAAAATTTCACTAACCATCACGGTTTTTGAGTTACAGCCTGGCGACAGACGGACAAACAGATAGACAGACAGCGGAATCTTAGTAATAAGGTCCCGTTTTACCCTAAAAAACTGCGATAGTCTTGCCTTTGGATGATCTAATGATATAAGAACTCGACTATGGATGTACCTACCTTCTCCTTACAGAACTTACTGCAGCCCAAGTAACATAAGGCGATCACTAAGGCAAATAACCTTGACGCTTCGACCAACAACCATGTACTCAATGCTTAGGCGCCCGCAGATGGGATTTAAACATCGAGCAATTAGGGAGCGAGGGATTAACGCTTCGCGATTATTAATGTTATATATTATTTTAAAATCATAAATTAAAGTATTACTATTAATTCTTGTTTTTCGAGTAAAATTCACATTTCCGAAGAGCTGTTTTGTCGAAAATGACCGATTTAGATTCAAATTACATTTGAAAGGATATGTCTTTTTGTAAAATTCTGGGAATTACAATAGTTATATACAATTTTAATCAATAGTAATATTGAAACATGATGAACTAAACTAGGTATAACATATATTTTTTTAGGACAAATAAACGAAAGGATTCGTCAAAAAATCTGTCCCCAGAACCAGCCTTAATGCGAGTGAGTATTTCACCGAGTTCTATTTGAGAGAAAAAAGTCACCTTTTATTGAAATAGTCGTATATTCCTTTAATATAACTTGGCGAAATATGTTGATGATTTCTTTTGATTAGTAAATATATGACCATTCTTATCGCGAATCACATCTTGACAAACACGACCTATTACTGAGCTGTAATTAGAAAAAAGCATAATAAAATTTGTATTTCGCGGGTTACCTGTAGCATTCACCTTAAGTCCTTCATCTTTACATTATGTACTTAATATTTTTTTATTCTTTTTGTGGCATTTTTAGCAAAGATGCTTTCGAAGCCAATTTCGAAAATTTCACGTGCATTCCGCAATTTATACATTAGGTACCTAACCTACCTACATGAAAGAATAGGTAAAGACCCAGGATTATATTGCGTCAAGATTGGATCTACCTTTTCGATAACCTCAGAAGCTTTTCAATGTTCCTAAAAGCCACGACGACTTGATATTTTATTAAAAAAAAGAGTTCTGTTTATTTTTCTAAGAGCCAATTTTTCAGTGGCCATAATTATAAGCTATAAGAACTACTTTGTATAGATTTATCGTAGGATTAGTTTGACGGATACCTATTTATCTAGCTAGGAGTTGAAAATCTAACCTAATTTGTATAATAAATAGATACATTTAACTACTTACTTTAAAAAAAAGGCTTATGTAAGAAAGATACCAAAATGTGACAAATAATTTTAGTACCTAATTAACTAGCTAAAATATTGTTCCCTTAGAAAACTGTAAAAGAAAAACCAATTAATAACGGGTCTTTGAAAAACTATTAAAACTTTTGTCATTTCAAACACTATCCATTGTTCGCCTAATCCAAGTTAAAGCCGCAACTACAAAGGGAAAGGCTCAAAGCTGACGGGAAGGAAAAACCTTCAAGTTATAAAGATTTACTATTACCAGGGGCTCGATAATAATGGAATTTCAATCAGTTGCCGTACCTTGTGGGGTGGGGCTTACTGCCGACAGGGGAATGAAATGACGCCTTGAGAACGATTTAAATATAAAAAAAGTTATGTTACAATAATACCATTTCGTATACAAAAATTAACTATTGGTACTTTTTCAGTGATTTAAGGTTTCGGTATCGTTAAATATCGTTATTACTATGAATTTCATTTTTAACCCCCGACGCAAAAACGACGGTGTGTTATTAAATTTGACGTGTCTGTCTGTGTGTGTGTCTGTCTGTGTGTGTGTCTGTCTGTGGCCTCATAGCTCCTGAACGGATGGACCGATTTTGATTTAGTTATTTTTTTTTGAAAGGAGACTTAATCGAGAGTGTTTTTAGTTAGGTTTCAAGAAAATCTGCTCAGCCGTTTGATAAAATTATCACCAATTTTCTAGTGAGCTTTTCTAGTGGGTTTTTAAAAAAAAAATTAAGATATTTTTAAGTATTTTTATATAATCATAATTTTAAACGTATAGATTTTGAAAAATATATGTATTACTTACTAGCTTTACATCCTGCGGTTTCACCTGCGTTTCCGAAGGATAAAAAGTAGCATACGTGTTAATCCAGCGTGTCAGCTACCTCCACACCAAATTTCATCAAATTGGTCCAGCCGTTTTAAGCGTGAAGAAGTAATAAACATACAAACAAACTTTCGCATTTATAATATTAGTAGAATTGGTTAACGATTTTTTTATTCGATTAAAATATGAATCGTATATTAACGTGAAAGCATAATTTTAGTTCTGCGTATTCTGCTATATACCTATATATTCAGTTTATCATCACCTCTCTTGCCCTGTCCTTAAGGATCACTTTATGTGTCCCAGGTCCTATCTTAAAAAAACATGTTTAATTTTGTGCATATACTTTGTATTTTCACATTGAGATATTAAAATTCTGAAATTTAAAAAGCACGTTTTCAGCTTTCTACGTCAATTTCATACTGAAATTAGTAAGTCAAAATGAAATCTCCCTAAATATACGCCAAGAGCGCTTTTTGTTTGCACGTTTTAAAAACTCAAACTTGGTGCTTATTTTAAATGGAATTAGTGCATACTGCGCGAATATGCACATATATTGAATACATCATATACTTAGGTACCTATTATTTGACTGGGAAGTTTCTAGAATATTCATATGATAGCATGCACAGGTAAGTATTTAACATACTTGTCATAAAGTAGCACCAAATTTATATGGTGAAAAAAATAATAATATTGACCTCCCACATAGTTACATTAATTTACAAAAAGCAGCTATCATACATGCAGGATAGTACGAAAGTTTTAGTTTTAGACCCTACGATTTTGTCTATAGGTCCAATAATGAGGAACAGACCCCACATGATATTCACTTGGCTTAGGCCCGTGATTATCATGTCCTACCAGTTCTATGAACTGAGATAAAAAAACAGAAACAATAATTTATTAATAAAAAATAATAAATTAATGTGTAGGTGTTTATGACCATGGTCTAAGATGGTAAGTATTTAATATTTGCATTATCTATGGATGACGAGCACACATTAGGAGAAGCATTCATAATATGAATATTGCATAAATTTGTGTAGCGTAAACTGGAATACAATATTTTTACTTATAAAACTTTTAGTCAGGTTAATAAGTAAGGAAGACACCCTGCAAATGTCATCCTCCATCATGCGAACACAGAAAAACCATTTAACTTTTTTTCTATATATTTATATTTCACTCGTACAGAACGACAAAAATTTTGACACCCCCAAACTTTCTTATTAAAGTATTATAAAAAGTAAGACGTCCGTCAGATAACAGTGCTAAAGTCGACCGAAACGACTAAACTTAGGGTTGACACTCCACACTTTTCTCTAAATCCTTTTATTTCTTGGTAA
Organism: Tethea ocularis; assembly: GCA_963555595.1. Classification (NCBI taxonomy): domain Eukaryota; kingdom Metazoa; phylum Arthropoda; class Insecta; order Lepidoptera; family Drepanidae; genus Tethea; species Tethea ocularis. The sequence goes on along the minus strand of OY741972.1, from coordinate 1,237,990 downwards.
TTATGTTTGCTTTAGAATTATGTACAGCCTGCAAGTCACGCTATCCATTGCATTGCATGACATATTACAACAACCATTTCTGACGCATTTTTTTGTTTTTAAAATACCATGACCATTATTTGCGCTGATAGTTCATTCAACTGGGATTAGAGACTTGGGGTCAATTAGTCAGTTATTGATTCTAACTGTGTGTAGGGTTCCACAAAACTGGGGAACTGGGTTCAGCTAGGAACAGCTAGTAAGACGTGAAGTAGACATGACCTGCCAATTTTGATTAAAATAGAAAACTATGCAACGTTTTTTTTGTAACAGGTTTTTATGTTCTTATATAATTGTGTCTTATATGTTTATTTCGTATGCTATAGCAGTAATAAAACATATTTTTTTCTTAAAATTAAAGAAATATTAAAATATTCTCTTCTATAAAAAGAAGTAGTACCTATATCTGGTTAACTGGTTTTCATAGTACAAGTTCTGCTAGTATGGGATCAGATAACCATGTGTGAAAAATGTCCCAAGATATTTATTTATTTAATTGACTGTGCAACATATTTTATACATAAGGATTTTATTGTTACTATTAGGTATGTAAATATTATTTGCTTTGTGTCTTGTAGCATACATATCTATCTATACTAACAATAAAGCTGGAGAGTTTGTTTATTTGAACGCGCTAATCTCCAGAGTTACTGGTCCGATACGAAAAATTATTTCACTAATAGGAAGTTACATTATCCCCGAAGGTTATAGGCTACTTATTTATATATTTTAAAGTAAATTAAATTTCTCTTCTTCGACAGCCCTACCATCAAAATATTCCATTAAGAATTGCGACAGAGGGTATAAATTATTCGCCCCGAGTGAAAATTAGGTGAGCGCCATTCTGCGGTGATTAAACGATGGAACGAAATTGTAAGATCACATCACGGTGAGATTCTAGTGAGAAATGATCACATTTGCGTGAGAAATGTGAGGAAGGACCCGAGGCGACGTGCGTGCGACGAGTGTTACAATACAGGTGTGATGAGCATTTTGCATAAACATCTGTTTTGAACGCAGGAAGAATGGTAACATAGCATAATGTTGATTTTTCATACCAAAATACTTTTTATATAAGACATGACAGAAATGGCTGTATCTATACTTAGGCTGATATCTATAGAGCGTACTTAGACTTTGCTCAGACTTTACCGTACACAGTCGGTATTTAAAATGCAATCTTCGAATCTCTCTGAATGTGTGCTAAGCAAAGCCTAAGCACCTAGTCGACGACTTACCAATAACTTGGCTAGAAATTAAAACACACAAATATTTACTTTACTACGTAGGTTTATACCCTAAGTATAGTCTGAGCAAAGTCTAAGCACGCTCTATAGATCTCAGCCTTAGTGTAGTCTATGGACACTTTAGTACCTTCGATTTGTGAATCTACATGATATGTTTTATCAAAACGTGGTTTCTAGATAATAGGTTGTCTATTCTATTCAAATTGTGTCCCATTGTATTATTTTCACCAGCGACGAACCAGACGTTCGTCAGATTAAACATAAAAAAGTTTATGGGTTACAGAAAAGTATCTTAGGTTAAGTTTATTAGAAAACCAAATTCAAAACAATGCCCATAAAAATCATATTTATTTCCATAATCTGTACCAGTCACGGCTAAAAAAATACGTTTCTACTGGATCACAATGTGTACCTTCTCATTGCCCTTTGTGATTGTTTCATAAAAAACTAACGACCCGTCTTCGCCCGGCTTTTCTCAGTTTTTGTGTCATATAATATGCATGTATTATACACATTCCTCTTGAATCCTTTCCTATTGCTGAAAACTGCATTAAAATCCCTTGCGTAGTTTAAAAGATCTAAGCGAACAGACAGCGGGAGCGACTTTGTTCTATACTATGTAAAGATGCAATAAATGCAAAGGTTATAAGATTAAGGTGAGTTCAATTACAAAACAGGCTCGCTGCAAACAGCTATCTCAATCTAGTTCATTAAGCGACCTATACATGGCCAATTAAATAGGAACCAAAGACTTAGGTAGCTGACCTAACTGAATGGGACTGCCTGTGACCTATGGCCTAGCCTCCTATAAATGAACTGGTCCTAAGAAGGCTATGGTTTCTAAAATTCTGAATTAAATGGTAGATATTTTGCAACATTTTGATAATATAATCATACCTAATATATTTAAATTCTCTAACGTTCTTTGTCTCATTACATAAGATTTTCAATTGAAAATGTATGGATTTTAATTGACTGTTAAAATAATTTTTTTTATAGTTCATTTAATTTTATTTAACAAAAAAAAATAAGTACATAATTCCAATTAAATATTCCATTTCAAACAATTTGGCGCGAACACACCCATGGACCACAACACGGCCCCTATTTATTAGAGCGTGGTCACATTACCGACGCAACAAGTGGTTAAATGACCTCTTATTCAGAATACTGTCTGCCAAATGATTGTGTCATGGTCTATGGTCAGATTTGATGGTCATTGTTTTTCGATGATAGGTCAGTGATAATGATTTCAAATGCCATGGCAAAGGACATACCATCACAGATGGTGGGTTACCATCGTACAGAGAGGAATACATCGAATGTTTGCAGACTTCGTGTATTAAAAAAAAAATGTGAGTAGGTATTTATTTATCGTACTGACAACTCAATAAATTCCGTTTCACTTCGACACTGGCAGAAATATCATGAGACAATGAACCTAAGAAAAAGAAATCAAGAAAAAAATCAAAATTCGAACAAATAAATTATAAAGAAAGAAAGAAAACAAAACTTTTGCGCGGCACACGACACAGGTTAAAAGACACAATTATTTAACAGGAAAATAATAATTAATAATCATAAAAACAAGATGGCTGTGTGGTTCTGAGCCATTGCCTGATCTTTCCTTTTAGTTTTTTACTTATGTAACCTTTCTGAAACAAATACTACTTTAAAGTAAACTATAAATTGATTAACTAAAGAACCATTTTGCCTTACGCAAAATATGTTTCGAACACCCAAAAGGATTATTGGAACCCATTAAACTGTAACCGCCAGACTTTCAAAACATCACGTATGCACGGAAAGGGGAGCAAGGGAGGTATATCACTAGAAAATGTCATTTAAAGGTGGGCACCGTCTGAGCGGACCACGAAAAGGTTTCAGGGTACCGTGGGGTAGTATTTTCAAAAACGGTAGACGAAATGTCGATTAAACAATGGTTATAGTGACATTTGTTTGACAGGTCGCTATTTTTCGTATGATTGTGGGATAATTTAAACTGTTTTCTTTTATTATTCGAAATAATTTATTTAAAAGGAAGATATATTATAAAAAAAAGGTTCTTAAATATATACCTACCAGTGGCGAAGGGTCCATACAAGCCGATTCCCATCGGCTTAACTTTTAGAAATCCCATTTCAAAGCGACTTTTATGTCAAATACACTGTAATTAAGTATAAAATTATCGATGTTTTTTGAACGGCTTACCCTTGCCATAATATTACCCCTCGCCACTGATACCTACAAATATTCTATTTTTAGCAATTTATAGTTGATTCCAAATAAATGGTTATTGATAAATTATACTTTCAACTATTCTAGACTTAACCACGAATGGCGTTTGCAACCTTAATTGGATAAACCTTTAGAACGAGAAAGATATAACATTTGCAAATAATCCAGAATAAGCACCCTGCTAATAAATGCACGAGCACTGGTACACAGAGGAAGTTCGTTTCTACTTCCAAGGCATACGTTTTATTGTCATATATTATTCAACAGATATAAATGTACATACTCATTCGTGAATGTGTCATATCTTGTATTTAACTTTAACGTGAGACGTAGCGTGACGTAGCTAGACGCATTTAATTTTACTAATGTACCCACTTGACATTTTTGAGGAAATAGGGTAGTTGACTGACATATCAAATCAGCTACTTTTTAATAAATGTCAAAACGATAGTTTATATGGAATTTTGTATGAAATATTACACTATGACGTCATTGTTTCACAGCATCAAATCATCTACTCTTAGTGGTTCCACTGGTAATTAAAAATCATAAAAATCATTAAATTTACTAAATATTTGATGTTTCCACGTGTTTTTAGATGTTTTATGCATTGGTTAGTGTTTGGTCATTTATTCTTGATAGTGTCAACTACCCTATTGTTTGCATTTTTTATACTATGGTTAGGCTTGTTGTACCACAATCTCACCACGGTTCGTGATGGCCGAAGGTGGTAAGCACATAAGCTAAAAAACCGGCTAAGTGCGAGTCGGACTCGCGCACGAAGGTTTCCGTACCATTATCTATAAAAACGTCACGTTTGTTGTATGGGAGCTCCTTAAATATTTATTTTACTCTGTTTTTTAGTATTTGTTGTTATAGCGGCAACAGAAATACATCATCTGTCATTTAAACTGTCTAACTATCACGGTTCATGAGATACAGCCTAGTGACAGACAGACGGAAAGACAGACAGCGGAGTCTTAGTATAAGGGTCCCGTTTTACCCTTAAAAGGTGCTAGTCTTCCTTAATTTGTCTACAATGAAATAGATTATTGGGCCTCTATTCAGCCAGTATCAAATAAAAAAAGTCTAAGAATTCAGAAGCTTCGATGAAATCAAGTCAAATAGATTTCCTTAATAACTGCTTTTAAATTTATTATTTTTTATAATAACTCTATAAATTTACTTCACAAATCGTTAGATGATATAGTATACTTTAAATGAATACAAAATTTGTCTTCCTCGGTAAATAGACAATAAAATACTGCTTAGGAACCAAGTCGTTTCAGTTGGCTCGGAGCCAACATCACCTAGATACAACTTGTGAAATTTTCAGCAGCTCCGAAGGTCTGAAACTTTCATACTGACCTAGAACAAGTTTGAGCCTATTTTATTTTGCAATTTCCCAGGTAAGGAGAGTGTATTGTATATTTAATACCTGTGGGGCGTTAGTGTTACACGTAAAATATAGCTGCTGGTACTTTTTATTGCTTCTTTATGACTAAAGTTTGTTCAGATTTATAAGTAGCAAAGTTTTACTTAGAGGTAAATGTTGAGGAATATAAAACACCAGCAATCAGGAATGAGATGTGAAAGAATAAATCTACAAAGAACATTATACTTTAGACTTATCTTGCTAAGTTATATTTTACAACGACTGACTGAATAATTGATCCAACACAAAGGTCAATAAACCACTAACTAGACGGTCGGGCTGAAATATGGAATACAGATAGATATGACGTAGGCATCCACTAAGAAACGATTTTTGAAAATTCAACCACTGTAAAACCCGCGATCCCTTATCGCGGGTGAAACCACAGGGCGGAAAGCTAGTGATAAATATAATCCAAAGACCCAGTCATCTAAAATATGAAACTACTAACGACATAATAAGCTCTTCAAAGCTCAAATTCATTTGATCTTTGTCATAATCAAGGGCTTTAAAGTTTGAGGATCATTATGATTGTTGATCATATAAATAAATACTGTGATTAAAATACAGACCTACTAGATGATTTCAATCAAACTCATCATAGAAAATATCTTCAAGCAGTTAACGAACCAGATATAAATAGATTTCACGATCATCTTCATCTCAAAGCCAACGGAGTTCTTTGAGATACACTCGCATTGTGACAAGGGTTCGAACCGCTTTCACCCGGCACAGCGTCGTGCATTTCTGGCGCTGAGCCAACAGAATATAGCCAGCTTTAAAGAACACCAACGACTTCTCCAAGAAATGTGGTACCGTGAATACTCTATACACTTACTGTATTTTAAGTGCTTCGTGAAGAAACGGGTAAAAGTTATTGCAATGCGACAGAATGGTGCAATTTTTTTCAAAGAGTCTCTGAGGATTTTGGTATAAGGATCGCAATCCCAATTATAGGGTACAAGTGTATAATTTGAACTGGTTTAGACTTAGCCCAAACCACTATTGATAAATATATGAAATTTAGAAAGAATTTCGATTTTACTCAATTATAGTCATCGAAATTTAACCCCTAAAATGGTGGAGATGGCAAAGTTTGTATAGATAATTGTATATTTTTGGTCTTTACTTAAAAAAAGGTACTAATGCTCTTTCTTCATGAAATCTATATTTTGACGTTTTTCAAAATTCAACCTCTAAGAGGTAAAGAAATAAAGTTGAAGGTTATAAAAATTAAATTTGTAATAGGATAGCTGACCTAGATATTAAAAACATTGAAAATTTGGCATCAAGCCTTAACAGTAGTGCAGTTTCTTTCAAGGCACCACCATTAAATTTGTCCATATTATCGCTAGTGATATAGTAGTCACACTCAGATCTATCAGAAGTACAAAGAAAAACATGTTTGAAATTTCATGAAATTATTCAAGTACTATATAATTTTGCAGCATAAAAACTACAACTCTCAAAGCACTATAATAAATACCTAGGTGTTTCAGTGCTTATAATATTTTCCATGCAGCCCACTAACCGTATTGGCACCGGGCCAACTTCGTGGCCGTGTCGCGGTCTAGTACAGGGTTCGATTCCCGGGTAGACACCTACTAAATACAGCTATTGTGTTTGGATTTATGAGGTTGTATATCTCGCTTGGTAGCTCATTATTGGACTAGATTTTCACTGATTGCTGGACTTGGCAGTGTGTTGTTCGCATACATTATAATAACAGCTTTTGGGTCTTAACTTATATCTAGTAGTTTTTAGGTGCTTTCCTTCTTCTATAATGGTGTTGGTAATCTTTTCAAAGTAAATTATACTTTTTAGTTCAGCAATATATTATACGATATAGGTTACTAATATGGTTTACCATTATTGTATAATAGTGAGTCAGACTTCGCTAAATTCAATAAAAATATATTTTTGCGTACTTAGAAAATTGGTTTCCTTTCTTTGTTTCCATTCTTCTTCAATAAATTCTTATCAAATATTTGCACCCAAACTTCCAGTAATAAATCCTCAATTTTAAGCATTTCTAATTTAAAATTAAAAGGTGGATCACTATAACCAGTGCCCGTTTTAAAATGTAAGCGCCCTTTAGGGCAAATTAATTCCAACAAATTATCCTAACTGCCCACCCCTTCTTTAGTTCAAAATCCCATCTTTAATTACAAGGAAATCAGGTGGCGGGGAAATTGAGGGCAGGACCCACCCTCTCCCCACCTGGGCTCGGCGATAACACCTCGATATTTTATACCTACAGAAGTAGATGGTGCTGGAAGGGATGGACGTGGTAAAAAAGGAAATTAGATTTTAGTAGCATAATATTTTAGGGTGAAGGAAATTATTTATATCATAGCTTTTTTCAATAGCATGATTGTAAGTAATGATATGGCCAATGGTGAAGTACACAAAGCCAAGAAGGGAATTAAATCTGATTTGCTTGCAAAAGATTTTCATTTTTATTATACCATTATTTTGGTCTACATTTCACTAAAGATAAGAAAAAAACGGTCAGACAACTAAAAAAAAGTAGGTAATGTCTTGGCCCTGTTTTGGTATATAATTTATTTTATTTTAAGCACTTCCAGTTTTACCACCTGTTAAATACCATCGGATTCCCAATCGGTAAGAATTGTTAATTTTAAATTCCGGTACCGGTGCCGTGTCTGGGTTGGCGCTGGAAGAAACTCAATTATCGTAACACCCTACGAAAATAAACAGCCATCCGCCAATTTATTTCACGATACAATCTTACAATTTCAAATTATGTCACAGTATACGTGGTTTATTGGACAGAAGATAAAGGACTGTTACATGGACAGTAAAATTTTATTGTTCGTGAAAGTTTCACGTAGTACTCGTATTATTGATTAAAACCTGAAATATGAAAAAAGTCAATATCTATTTTGTTCTCCAATAGATAGTAACCATGTAGAAACTATGATTATCTGTGAGTCTCTAATGATAGCCGAACCGAGTCCGAACCGAAATAGTTTGGACTACAAATTAGTTTTTCGACATTTATAGAGGTTTTTCGCTGGTGCAAATATGACACTTGGGAAACTACACAAAAAATAACAGACATTAAATAAAAATATCCGTATTGGGCCATCTTGTTCGAAACAAATCAATGTGAGTGAACACCCAGCTGTTTAATTTGAGAGTATCTAAAATGCATGCGTCTACTAATGCACGTAGTGATCTTCAAGTCCTCTATAATAATATATTTAAAGCCCGGTTGGGGCTGCCTCACTCGTGCTTTTTAGCGCAGCAGCAATATTTATCAGCACACCCTAGCGAGCGTTTTCTTTGCAGTAATACGTAAGAAAGTGCACTCACTGATGAGAAGAATACAAGGCAGTGAGTGTGGGCCGTGGATCCTGAGGGTGTTTACTGACCGGTGTGACCCGAATTTCATAAAGCACAGTGAAATTAAACTCACTTAGGAGTACAGTTTATTTTCTGACTGTTAAACTCAAACTCAAAACTCATTTATTCAGTTTAGGCCATAATAAGGCACTTATGAATGACAATATTTTATAAAAAAAATTGTATTTATTTTAATAAAATTCCGTCGTAAAAGCAATTCTCACGACAAATCAGAATAATCCACGATTCAAAGTTATTTAAGACTTGATCTACTGCAGTCAGAGTCACACTTAACTACACTAAGGATTTACCGGTAATAGAATTTAGGGATTTCGAGAAATTGCTGTCTGTAATAACGGCAGTGAGGCCGATAAAGGTGCCTATTGTAATAACTCGGCTAATAGCTCGCTTAATTCGCAAATTTGTTACAATGACCGCTCCTTGATGATAGAACGATGGCCTTTAAGGAAATGGGACGAGATTTGGGATTGTTCTGTTTTAATGAGTTTTTTCTCAACTTAAATGCTTCGAGATAGATTTTATTATGTCTATGTCTTTGTTGATTGTTTCTAGATGTCACGAGTTTAATCAAGTTCTATTTTGGAATAATCTTATTTGTTCTTAACGCCTCAGCGGTACAACCAACCGCGATGAAATTTGGCACGCAAGTCCTATGGCTTAAATATAAACATATGCTTTTTATCTTGAGAACGTGGATGAAACCGCATTGCGGAAACTAGTTCTATATAGCAGTATTTAGAAACCTAATTTGTTTATCTGATTATAAGGAAAAAAAAAAGAAAAGACCCTAACAAAGATCTCAAGCTTACTATAGTTTTGATTTCAAAAGGATGGAGGAATGGATCTCAGCCGTGATGTGATTACAATCCAATCAATAATAATAGAGATCAAAACATTTTGTCTCAATATTTTTCCACTACATGTATCATTTTAATGATAAGGCTGTCCATCTTAATCGTCAGTTAAGTCTCCAATCATACGTGGTGTTACAATAATGTGTTATCTATCGATTAAGTTGGAAACATTAGATATACCTGTTTTTTTTTCTTCAATGTATAATAGGCTTATGTTTGTCAACTTATGTCATCTGACCTCAGAAGACGTTATGACGCAATTGAAAGCAGAAAATGCCTATTCACTGTAACCTCGACAACATTTAGGTTATATGTGTGAGGAAACACACCCTCACATAAGGAATCGCATAAGAAATGATGAAGCAATGCTTTGTGCCCGTAAAATCGGTATGTCGAAAACTCGTGCGGCAATGCTCCCGGCGCCTTATATAAACTAGAAACCCAGGCATATGCATTATAACTGAAAATTTAAAGAAACCCGACACTCACTAGAAAATTGGTCATAATTTTCAAATGGCTGAGCGGATTTTTTTGAAACATAACTAAGAACACTCTCGATGTAAACACCTTTCAAACTAAATCAAAATCGGTCTATCCGCTAGAGTTATGATGCCACAGACTCGAGTCGAATATAATAACCTTACTTTTTCATTGCAACAGTCGGGTAAAAACCGCGATACAAACGGAAGTTCCCATACCAAAATGGTATTAAAAACTACACGGGTACCTCATTAAAAACAGTAAAGTGTGTGCGTTAGGTATGCACGGCCGGTAGTATAACGATTCTGCTTTATTAGTTGTGTCTATAAAGAGGGCAGGGGTCGTAAACCTGCGCAGGGGTATACAACATTGTTTTTAATACTTTTGGGCTTGGGATTTGGGATAAGAGGTAGCGGGCTTATTTTATTGATAGTGGAAATGGTTTTTTTTTTTATTTTTAATAGCCTTATGTGGAGAGGAAGTAAGACTCTAATTTCACGGATCTATACATTGTTAAAAAATAATTAAGAGAGATAGAAAATGTACTTTTTGCTCAAAAACCAGCTATAAAGGAACTTTTTATATAACAACACCGGCAAACAAGTCTACTGCCCACCTGATGGTAAGCCGTTACCGTAGCCTATGGACGCTAGTGACACCAAGGGCACAGCCCATTTACTAATCTGCACTCTGGGTACCACTCGCGCGTTGGCAACCCTTCCCCCATTTGACAACCTTACTAACGAGCAGGTAACTTAAGTTGACTAATACTAAAATAACTGTTATAATAAGTTGAGATCGTAACGTTGGCTCGTCGATAAGGCTTTCTATATAGAAATATATAGAAAACTCATCATAGCTATATAGCTATGAGTTTTTGGTAAAGGAATAACATTATTTAAGTCCAGCAGAGTAAAATTGAATGATTCTGCTTAGAAATTCGTTTTTTTTGTTATTCTAGGCTTATGGCGAAGGTAAACATCGTGACGAAATCATAACATGGTATTTAGAGTTTTTGTCTTTCGTTCTGGTTGGCTCCCACTCTCAAATAGAAAATACTACGCTCCTATCAGTGTGACCCTATCCAGCTGCGGGTTTTGGAAGCGAGATTTATACTTAAACATGCTTAGCATCATAAAACGCTGCAAGTTAGTAACTTACACTACACCCCGTCAACAAAGCGATCACCCCGACCTCTACACGTCAAACGATTAAATTTAAACTTTATTACGTCACAATAGAGACTATGAAAAGCGCATAAAACAACATTGTTTCTGGCACGTACGTGTCATATCCGCCCGCTACAGTGTGTATGTTTTTTTAATAAGACATTGATTTCCTTTGTTAATATGACTACAAAATGAAATGTTTGACATTGTAGAAGGGCCCAAAGTAATCTCTAAGAGGATTAAGAAGGGGAAAGTAAGCAATGGAGCAAGATTTAAAGGTTTTCATAAATAATTAAGCGTTGAAATGTAAATCTGAAGCCGACGTCCAAATGTGCCGGATTGAAAAAGATTTTTTAGTTTTAAATCCGAAATAAGACGATATATACCAAACAAATACATTGTACAGTAGCTATTTTAAAGTACTTACGTATAATGTTTCCTTTATCTATACTAATCTATACTCTATATCTATCTTCTATCTATATCTATATCTACCTATATATTACTAATAATAAAGCTGAAGAGTTTGTTTGTTTGAACGCGCTAATCTCAAGTTGAAAATCTGTCGCCAAGCACCTTTCGGTGTGTTCCGACTGCACTTGAGAGCCAGTTCCTTTCTAGGCTTTGTGTGCTTACCATCATCGGCCACATCATCACTGACCACGGTGAGATTGTGGTGAAACACAGACCTATGCATGGTAAAAAAAAAAAAAAAACTCCTGATCTACGAGCCCGATTCGAAAAATTGTTTCAATAATAGGAAGCTACATTATTCCCGAAGGTTATAGGATACTTTTTATCCCGAGAACGCAATTGAAGCCGCAGGGAACAGCTAGTTTATTTGTAAGTGCGGTGGCATAATGCTTTTCTAGTACAAACAACAATTCATCGTCAATTTTTCACAAATCCTTTCAACAAGATACTTCTTAGAAGTCTTTTGTAATGCAAAAAAGAAAGAGACAACAATACAACAGTGTCCACTTGTAGTACAATCATAAATGTTCCACTTTCTTGATTAGACAAATGCTTAAACGAGTCGACAAAGACATTTTCCAGACAATGAATGATTACCGAGTCCATTTATACTTCAAGACTTTTTAGAAACATAATAAATAATATTATTTCAATGGGGATGATGACTGGGTAAAAAATAATTAATTCTGTTTAGTTCCGTCAGTTAGGTTATCAAAAAATATAAGATACGTATATTCTTATATTCCTTATTTTTTATTTTCGGAACTAAAGAAAAAATATGCGTACAATATTTTTTGCTAATCTGACTGACGGGCTAATTAGTTTTTTTTAGTCAACATCGCTATTCCTCCATTTGTTAGGTATAAAAAAAAATTAAGAGACTTTAACGGTCTCTAAATCAATGGATTTTTTTTGTCGTCATCAGCCTTTACATGCCTGTGCGGTATGTTCAGTCAAAAATAAACATTCACTACATGTTATCAAAGCATCAATACCTATTAGAGTTTCAATTTGCAGTACTTAAAAGCTAATTAAACTATAATTAAATTCACGTGAGCAAAACCACGGATACAACATAGTTTCAAACAAACTTATGCTACGTTTCTATCAAGAAGCGCTACGCTATTTGTCTCCAATATAGCCAGCGTATTATAGCTTCTATACAATAGCAATAAAAACTATAATAGTTTCAGCTGTGATAAATTTATTTGCTTATCCTAACGTTACCAACTTGATCATAGCATAGTTACAGACTACCAACTGATAAAACTTTAAACTTAGCGCGACGAACTTATAAACAACGAGCGTAACTTTTAACTACCTTACTCGCACGAGTACACTGGCAATAAGTTAAGTATAATTTAACTTGGAGAGGAACTTGAAGTATCAACTCAATTAATTATAAGTCAATCTTGTCCATAGCTTCATTTGTAAAAGGCGATATCATTATATTTATATTACTAGATAAAAAGGATCCGCCTTCTCTAGATAAAAAGGAGCCTATGTCCTTCCCCATATCATAGGGTATCTGCTTGCCAAATTTCATCGCGATTGGTTCAGCGATATTAGTAGAGATAATTTATACTGTTTAGTTAAAAACATGCTATGCAAAATGATGTTTTCATCGCTATGTAATACTTTTCGCCTATATCATACCACCGGTTCAAAAACTCAGCGTTCATCTGCGACGAACAAGCAAGAATAAACAAACAACAAAAAAAGTGACAACTCACAAACCTTTACATAAAATCGTATCGTAATCGGTTCGAAATCGGAAGCTACGTAACACTCATTTGTAACACAGTGAATCACACCACTAAAACGAATAATTGTGGCCAAATCGCGCTCCGCACACATAAATACTGGCGTGACTAAACTGTCGCCTTTAATTACTGTTTCTTTAACAAAACGCTTTATCTGTAGAAACAATTTAATGAGTGACACTGGTTCCAAGAAATGAGACTCATTTTAAAAAAGCAAACTACACTGAACATTATTAGGAGTTTGAAGAACTTGCAAATATAAATCAACTTTATTCAAAAAAGTCGGTAAACAAGGACACGGCCCATCTCGTAAGGTTGTGTGTAAGTGTGTTGCAAGGATACGGTGACCCCGTATCCTTGCAACACACTTGTCATCTACCCTTACTCTCCTGATGATCCCTAATCTATAACAATCTAAGTCGCACTTATTGATAGCTAATCTTAGAGTAAGTCTACCAATCATAATCATCATGTCAGCCGTAAGACGTCTACTGCTGGAAAAAATACAGCAAGGATCTCCACGATGGCCGGTCATACACTACCTGCATCCAGCTATTTCCCGCGATCCTCACAAGATCTAGCAGTAAAAAGTCTACAACCAAAGACTAGCTTATTTTTAGTTTAAAAACCCAAAAATGTTGACACCCTGTCATCAATTTATTCAAAAACTAGCTGTTCCCCGCGGTTTCACTCGCGTTTCTGGGATAAAAAAATAACCTATAACCTTCGGAGATAATTTAACTTCCTATTAGTGAAAGAATTTTTCTAATCTGACCAGTAACTCCAGAGATTAGCGCGTTCAAACAAACGAACTCTTCAGCTTTATTATTAGTATAGATAGATAGATATATATTAATTTCCAAGCTCACAGTCGGTCACTAATGCAGTGGGTATACTCGAAATTCAATTGCTTTCAACACACACGACAAATGATCTACACGATCAATTATTCATAATAATTCGATCAATCGTAGGTAATTTGAGAATCCATTAGTAATCATTGTAGAAATAGATTGTTAGCTTTAATACCGTCGATTCACGGTAAAGGGTAAAATAATTAACCTAATTTACTTGACTAACTGCTTAAACAAAATTATTGTCTTATGGGATATTTTTCATACACGGCCATGAAAAATATAAGTTTTAGGTTAAAAAAACTGGTACTTTTGTGTATAAAGTTTAGTAATTAAAAAAAATTGATGTTCTAAATGAAGCAGAATTTGGAAACCAGATAGCTGGCATACCGAATTATTTTGTAAATCTATACATTTTCATACATTTTCGCCTAGAATCTTGGATGGGAATCGAACCTATAAGACATATGGAGTTACAGGTACCTAACCACGCCAACCAAATACCATTGTTTAGTTCATATCCATAAAAAAAACCATTAAAATTAATACCAAATTTTTTTATTAAAATATCCTGACGTACATTCTTCACATACGGTTATCTGACCCAAACTAAGCAGAGCTTGTACTATGGAAACCAGATAACTGATATACCAGCATACACATTTATTTTTGTAAATACATACTTTATAAGTACACCCATTAAAAAAACTAATTTTTTAATGGGTGTAATTCACACCCATCAAAAATAAATCACAAATAATTTTTCCATTCAATTTTGGAAAGAGCCTTTACGTAATTTAATACCAAAACAAAGTACGTAACACAAGAATGATGGATGAAACAAAAGGCATTGTTGCTTACTTACATAATACTATAGTATTCTATAGAATCAACGGTGTTTTACAACCAGAGCCAAGGTGAGCGTAAAGTGAAAAAAGGCAATTTGATGAGGCAGATTTATGGGGACCATGTAATTTATAGCCAGACGTAATTAAGGCCTTACGGCTTTGACAGCCTGACCTGGATTACGCACTAAGTAGGTCACCATAGATTTTCTGATTAAACAATGTAATTACAGAATTTGAACTCTGTATTACTATTTTATCGGGAGTTTTGTAGTTGAATTGTTAATTATTGATTAATAAATTGACGTGAAGTTTGTGTACAGATTATATACCTTTGCTGTTACTTCACAGATTAAGTACGTACGTTACAGCTAGTAAAGCAATATTTATCGATCTATCTACCTACTGTTCAAGTTTTTAATAACTGAGACTTAATTTCATACACGGGCCTTTACATCGAAACCTCACAATAGCTTTTACTTTGAAAGCCACATAACTGATATACTGCATAAACTACTTTTTTTTGTAAATATATACTTACAAACAGACATGTTTATGCACACATATGTTTGTCTTGGATGGGAATCGAACCCACGACCTGCGAGATAGTTGGTGTCTTATAAACTGCACTAATTGGCCTGTGACTCTATATCACTTGTTACACGATAATAAAAGCTATAGTTCAATTACATACAATATTATTTCCAAAATAATAAACCCAATATTACTCTTACAAATTACATAATTGAGAAGCAAATAGCCCGAGTTACAAATCGTTGCGTTTTATAAGAAAAAAGTACTTTCTTCAACAATGGAGCGTAACGCAAGTATTATACTAATATTCAATCAGTGAAGCGTTGTCTAACGAGAGCAATGGCTCGTTACGGCAAATAAAAACTGCAGTAAATTGCCAAAGCAGTAGTGTAAGATACAAACCACAGTCCAGTTGAACAGAATACGTATAGCTGACTAATCTTAACTTTAGAAGATGATGAGAGTTACACATGACGAGTTGCAAAAAGTTTATATTTTATTTAAAAGAAAACTAATTCTTTCTTTTAAAAGCAAAAAAAACTATTCTCTTTTTATTACAGAGTTATTTGGATGGAACAAATAAGAGAAAACATTTTTAATTTTAAAAAGGGGCATTTACAATTTTTTTCTGTCGTTACTGATGAAACATTTAAATTAAAAAAAATCTATTTCTCGCAATAGGTATATTCTCTAGTTTACCATATGTTTGAGCCTACAAAAGTATTTTTAGGTTTTATATTTGTGATTGAGACACCCTCGCTTTAATGGAAGCAAATCGGCATCTGATCTGCACATCTCTATTATTGATACACATCTCTATGTGACGGATGTCAAGTCAGTCTGTTTGAAGGCTGGAAGAAAAATATTATTTTAATGAAAGACGCACCGCTTTATTTTAATTCATTGAACTAGCCTAATGTGCAGTTAATATCACATTTGGAGATCCTGGAAAGCTGAAGTTAGGTGAGTGGCTATTAGTTACATCTATAATACTTTAATTTGCTTTTGTCTGGGTATAACATCTCACCGCCGCAATATTCTTAAAAGTAAAAGAAACTGAGACGTGAGTGGCACCAAAGATCCTAATAAAATACAGTTCACTCTTGCCCCATCACCATAAGTATATTTTTTACTTATCTCTTGTAACAAAGAATGCAGAGAAAAACTTAATTTAGAATCATCCTACTAATATTATAAATGTGAAAGTTTCTGAGTGTTTGTTTCAAATTGTTGGTCAAATTTACCCAAAAAAATGTTACGCTTTTTCCAGATAGCTGTCATCAAATATTTCACTGAAGACCTAACTACTGTAGTATATATGCACTGTGTCAAAGATTAACAACGTAACGCAAGAGTGCTAAAGTTACGCTTATAGTTACCTAATACAGCCCGCCAGCGTTGGGTGGGCAATGGTGGAAAACCTATCAACCGTAGGTTTTAATTTCATGACTTATCATCAATGAATAAAGATGAATTTTGACGTAATCGTTTCCTTTTTCGTGAAACGTGTTTTTATTAAAATATAAATATACAGTCTTATGATTTTAATATTGTACAGGCTGTGTTGTGTTTTAGTGCCTAGTATTTTTTTTAAAACAAATATTTTAACTAGTTCCGCTGGATCTCCTTCTCAAGCGGAACTAGTTACTAATTATTGTATTTTATATAATCTTGTAATGGATTTCCGCAAAATCACGCCACGCCTGAGTCAATTAGTTTCTGTATAATATATATTTTTTTTTACAGGAGATTATCCCAAACATAAATCAAATTTCACTCACCGCTTGTATAAAGAAGTCCTCATGCAACACGCTGACAATCCCGAAGTTGGTGAATTTGAACACGCGGTCCATGATCCACATGAGGTTGGGCAGAACTCCAGGCCGCGGGTTCCAGGCAGCCATAAGCATCGGCACATCTGCTGTGCTCTGATGGTTAGCGAGGACGAGGGTGCGGCGGCCACTGCAGGCTGCTGGCTCGTCGCCCGTCTCCACTACTGTGAACAATCAAAAATAATTTTGTTAGCTTTTTTTTTATTAGAAATATTTTGAGTGTAATATTTCAAGTAGGAAGAGATAATAGAGAAAGATTTTAGCGTTTTAAATTATTACATAAATTTTAAGTATCTGTGCTTAGCATCTGACAAGAATGGTAATTGATACTTATGGTTTTGAAACTATTTAAATCCATACATTGGTTTCTTATCAATAAATAACGGACATTTGTAAAAAAAAAACCAATACACAGTTCTAGAATATTTTGAATGCAAAATAAATACATAGATAAGTCTGTAAGCCATATTCCTGAGTCACTAATCAATCACATTATTACGACTCAAAGGCGCTTGAAATTGACATAACAAATAAAACGTACGAAAATTTTCAACTGCGAACCATCCACCTTAAGATAATGAAAAAAATTATATTTCGTTCAATGGCGTTTAGTAAACTATTCGTAACTTTATCCTATTTACAAAAATAAATCCCAGAAATAAGGAATGCAAAACATCGACATTGAAAATTACAATATTAAATAACGCAATCTTCCGCCTTACCAATTCCGCTTTGTAAATAGACATCACAAGACAATAAGCAGTAAGCACTCTTATCTACGAGTACAACGGAAACTATTAGAGCGCGGAATCCGTACATCGACTCAGTTTACATTGCGAGGGTAGTGCAAATACAAAACTTAGTGAAATATTTATTTGCGCCAGCTCCGTTTAGGCATTCCGCGTCTTCTGTTTGCGGAACGTGACATATAAGATGACGGAGATAGATTCCCTAAACTGAAATGGGATTTTCGTATTTGCCAGTTTACGGAATACGTACTTTTCTGACCATCACTTGTTTTTATTTTAGTGGAACGGCAAGCAAAGTTTGTATTTGATAAAATAATAAAAATAAAATTACGGGGTTTCAAGAATGTTGTACAGCCTGTATAAACTAAATTGGGGACTGTTTATTTAGACTAGAAATTAATAATAAAATACTTACGCACTTCATTGAATATTATTTATTTTAGAATGCTGACAAGCAAGCTACTACCGGCTAATACTGGACGACCTTTAAAAAGCCTAGAATGAAAGAAAATAATTAATAATTCTAATTTCAAACTCATAAGTATTTAAGACACTATCTGGCCCCCAAACGTTGTCGTGCCCTAAGAAAAAAAGAAACTGTGACTTACCTACCTACCTACACCTACCGATTTTTGTTTTCATAATAACCTTCTGCTGACGATAATTAACACAACAAAAAAAGAATTTGCGAAATCGGTCCAATGAGCGTGATCTCGTGACCAAGGGAAATAGGGATTCATTTGTGTTTATAAGATTCATTGCACAAAGTATTTCACACCCCAATATTATTCTCAAGTGACTATTAAAAGAACTCCGCTTGTCATTTTACAATTCAATCATCATGAAAAATCGGGCCATTTTCATTACGAAAAGAGACAGCATTTCTTTCGACTTAAAATAAATAATGGCGGTATATTAAGATTCAAATTACAGTATATCCACTTTAAGTACCTACCTACATTCTCCCCGGAACCTCCCTAAATAAATAAGCCCCTTCTATCAGTTCAAGAGGAAAAAAATACCTCCGTAAAAATTATTAACATTCTCATGAATTTGTAATGCTGTTTGCCCTCTTCCGTTGGTCTTGGAAAACTGGTTTGAAAGATTTAGCTTTAAAAATGTTGCTGTGTTGGCGTTTGAGAAATCCTTCTTATCTACTACACGGGAACATAATTAAAATACTTATTCTTTTCATTATATTAAAGTAGCAGTATAGGCCACATCACTTTTGTTCAGATTGTAGTCAACTTTCCAGGAGGTTTAAATGTGTCAAGAGTGACGGAATAATTTGAAGATAGTATACATGACCAGGGGGGCTAAAATGGCCGCTTGAGCAATATTGATATGCAATTCATATCTCGAATTTACAGCAGAGCCAAATGTCTTTTTAAATATTTTTGGTGAAAATGCAAATCATTTACAATTTAGACAAATTACACCATAATCTGCTGTAAAATCGAGATATGAATTGCATAGCAATACTGCTCGAGCGGCCGTTTTAGCCCCCCAGGGATAATAATAACATGAATTGAAAGGAAGTGATCGCATCGTTACTAAATTCTTTTTAAAACGACCATATAATTTTGTATATCATCATAATTATTAGATATTATATTTAGTAAACGACATTTTTACCTTTTAATCTAACAGGATTTCTCATACTAAAATAATCTACAGAGTAAAGAAAATAATTTCCCCAGTTTTTTAATCTTCACTTTGTGCTGAGAATGGTTAAATAAACTTACAACTATTAAAAGTTTGATAAAGCAAACACTGGCAACATTAATCCCCGAGGCGGCAACACCGGCAACTCAAACGGCAAAGCGTAAGCCGTTGCCGTCTAAAAGAAAACTCTTCATTAGATGCCTTTATTAACTTGTGATATTCGTTGCTAGCAACTGGGTACACGGAGTACAATGAAATTGTGATTCAGATGCGGCAATAATTTTCATAAAAAATATAAAATTATACATAGAAATTAAAGATTAGAAACAGAATGTAATACGGCTAATACTATATTCCTTTCCCTATAGAAAGATAAAGCGGCCATCAAAAACCTTGATAAAGAAGCTTTGCAATAACTTATTATATAGGAAAGGTTGAAAAACAAAATGTATAAAAAATATTTTATGAATCTTGAATATGACTATAAATATCAGATTAAACGGTTAGCTCGTGAAAAGGATGCACGTCGTTAAAGTACATAATACAAAAAAAAATAGAATTACAGGAACTAAAGCCTCTACATAGATCGTATAAATATAGTTTTGCTAATAATTATTTTACAAAAGGAAATAGGTACCTATTATGAAATGCCTCTTAAATTTCATTGAATTTCAGTATTCACTAACTCCCTAATTACGTGAGACGGTTCAAAGCAAGTCCAGCAAAATCCAGGTTTTAAATACATCCGTCACTTTCTTATGTCATTTCACAGAAAGAGCTATCATAACTTGGGTTTTACAAGACTTGTTTTAATCCATCTCAAGTAATAAGAGAGTAAACGTTTTGAGTGTAGATTGCGCTTTTTGAGTCGCAAAAATTAAGCACCAAATTAATAAAAACAAACGAATACCTGGTATTTATACCATATCCATTCGTTCCATAACTCCACGTCGGAGACTGCCCGCGGGCGTGGCGCGCAGTAATTACCAGAGAAGAACGGCGCAAGAGGATAGAACCCCCCTTTTATTGCTGACGTGGTGTGTAGCACGAATGTTTTCCAGACCTCAAAGAGATTTTCCTTTTTTTTCTCTACTATTTCTCCCTTAACGAGCGAGTATGGCTGTATCAGGTTGTCTACGATAATTTAGTTTGCTTGCCGCATTTCGTAGAATTTTTTCAGGTTATGTTTTCGGGTTGTCTAGACAGTGTTTATTTGACATAGATTCTATGAGATTCCATTCAATATCAGGTTATTTTGTCTTCTAGTAAAATATAATTATTAACTAATGAGGTGTTGAGTTATGTGTGTCAACATATTTTATTTTTAACATCGTTCTAAGCAGCTTTATCATATTATTAGAAATATTTGAGTATAGTCCCTGATTTAATTAAATCCCAACAAGCTATAAAAAGTCTGCCCGCTTTAATCTCATCACAGTAATTAAGGGTATTACCCTGATTGGCGATACTAAATACCTACCTCCTTAACGAATCTATGTCGGAGTATCAATTAAATTTAAAGATATTGGCAAAGAATATTTATTGTAAAAGATGGTTAGCTCTATTGATGACTATTGCAAGGTAAATGCCTAAATTATACCTCTACCTACATTTACATGCGTTCCCGAGAGGTGTACTGTTATCGAAGATGATAAGTACCCTTCGTTTCATTCCAGTACATGGTCGGTTCGAAACTGATTTGCATTACAAATACCTAATCCTATCATCCACATCTTTTCAGGAATAAGCCACATAAACATACATAAAAAAAGTTGTATTTACAATATTGGTAATGGGGAATGGCAAATTATAATAGGCAATGTTGGCTAATAAGACATGTTTTTTTTAATATTGACCTAGGATAAGTTATCAACACAAGTCATTACTATAATGATTGTGAACTGAATAGTAGTTTTCTTGCTAGTAAATTAACAAACATTGCATTGCGCAATCATAAATCTAATTCTGAGAGAACTATTAAAAACAAAAAATTTGGCATAAACTAACGGTCATGTTACTTCTGTACCTATTTATACTATGACCCAAGATAATACCAGAGTTAAATTTAAATGAGAAAGGATACCGGTAATTAAGCATCTCAAAGGAGAGTTTGCTTAAGTAATTGAAGGTTGCAATACTCTGGATTCAAGAAACGGCTCGGTTTTCATTAGCCTTGTAATATAAATTGAATTAAGATATTTTAAAAGGTAGCAAACCTTTGAGTTTCCTATTTAGTGATCAGCATTTGATCAAATGGAATCAAATGGAACATTGGAATCAAATGTTTGTGTGAAATGTACTTAAATATCCTAGGATATTGTTCACACACGGTTATCTGATCCCAAACTAAGCAGAGCTTGTACTATGGAAACCAGATAACTGATATACTACATATACTACATTTTTTTGTAAATACATACTTATATAGATAATTACACCCAGACTCAGGACAAACAGGCATGTTCATGCACACAAATGTTTGTCCTGTATGGGAATTAAATCCACGACCGGCAGCGCAATAAGTGGTGTCTTAACCAACTGCGCCATTATCAACAAATGCAACCATCCGAACGCGTGTTAGATTATTTATTAGGTGTCTGCGAAGGACTATTGGAATAAAATAAATTTGATTTTGGTTTTTTTAATGGCCCCGATTCTGTTGACAAACTAAACAAATTTGATCTCCTATAATATCTCTTTCTAATAAGAAATAAGGGATGCAAGATATTTTAGTCTTGTCAGATTAGTCCGATCACTTATTTCAACGTGAACTTAAGCGCGATCTTTATTGGTCACGACTATTTACCCGTATATTACGACAGCATGGATTAATCTGACAGAATTTAACTGACCATACCACATTTAACTGATCATTCAATTACCTACTAAATAAGTTCTATCACAGACTTTATACCTAAAACTATATAAAAAAAACACTATCTTTTTTTTTCGATTTGACTGTAGATTAAAAAAGAGCTAAGGGCAAACACTTCCTGTGATACCCTTTAATGGGGATAAAATTACCTGAAGACCCAAAAAACAAAAGAAAAATTAAAAACAGTCAATTAAATATAAAAGACTTTCAACAATAACGGAAAACAAAGACAAAGACTTGAAGGCAATTGGGTCAAGGTTCGAAACCTGCTGCGACAAAGAGCCAGCAGGGAGCCTGAATAGGTCAGTTCACTTATCAGCCGGGCCTCAAGGGTAGACTCATTGAATAGAAGCTTCGAGGTGATTGATTGAGGATGTATTTTGATTGTGTAAATGTCATGTTTAAGTATTAATTGGTTTCTGATTCGGAAGTGATGGAAATCTATACCAATAATAAATCTGAAGAGTTTGTTTGTTTGAACGCGCTAATCGCCGGAGTTACTGGTTCGATTCGAAAATTCTTCCACTAGGCTACTGTTATTCCGAAAACGCGAGTGAAACCACAGGGAAGAGCTATGGAAAAATATATA
The DNA here is from genome assembly GCA_963555595.1 of Tethea ocularis. Lineage (NCBI taxonomy): Eukaryota > Metazoa > Arthropoda > Insecta > Lepidoptera > Drepanidae > Tethea > Tethea ocularis. Next base: position 1,214,958 of record OY741972.1, on the reverse strand, counting down.
CGATTCTTTAATTTTATTGAAACCCACTTGAGGTAATAAGTGCTTTACGGGATGTTACTTGTACATAACTTTACTGTCTTTAAAATTATTTATATTTGTGCCGAATTTAAGTAATATTAGAATAATTTACAAGTAATATGATTATGACAGGGCAACGGACGGATAGACGGACATTATGAAACTAAAAATAATCTTGTTGAAGTTTGACTAGTCCCCTAAAAACAAAGTCTTATACACGGTCATATCAAGAGCTTAAACTGATACAGACCGTTAAGCTAGTTTAAATTTAAAAAATATTTCATCAAGCTGTAATATTGAGTGTTGTTTAGAATAAACATTCGTTTTTCTTCTCTAACTACTCCCATCACATTATTTTCAAGTGATTCTAACATACAATAAGTATTCTATGTTTAAAATGTCGCATGCCAGCAATACCGCAAGGTCGGGCATGCTTGGAAGGCCGAGCGTGCAGTATGCATGTCACGTCCTAATGCAAGCCGACCTTCGGGTGAATTGGTTATCAAGACTGTATCATTGTGTTTACGGGTAGTCTGTATTGCTACAGCATGGTCTTCTATAAGAGAGAAGGTAATGCGAAGATAGAAGCGAACGTTTAATTTAACAGCTGAATTTAACTGCTAGGAATTGCTTAAGACCGAAAATTCGCTTCGGATCGTGGAGATAAGTAAAATTCAAGCTTCATTATGATATATCGATTGCAAGATGTGTATTTAATTTATTCTTCAATAGACTAAATCCTATATACAACTTATATAATATAAGAAATAATACAAAATCATAAAATAATAATAATCTTTTAATAGAAATTGATCGCTGACTGACACATCAACCAACAGGCTAAATCACTGGACCTAAAGACATGAAATTTAGAGGGTATGTAAGGTACATTGAGAAGAGTAGGCACTAAGAATTTTTTTTTCGAAAATCCACGTCTAAGCGTAGTTTCTAAGGTTATAGGGGATCGCGAGTATTTGCGAGTGAAAGAATAAGCTAGTCAGACTATACCTATATTAACAAAAGGCAGGTGTCGCAACATCTAGGGTCGGGACAATTAATCAAAATAATAAAAGATATCTGATCATCATCATCATGTCAGCCGAAAGACGTCCACTGCTGGACAAAGGCCTACCTCAAGGATCTCCACGATGGCCGGTCTTGCGCTACCCTCATCCAGCGATTTCCCGCGACCCTCACAAGATTATCGGTCCACTTTGTGGGGGGCACGCTGCCTGCCCACGCTGCGTCGAGCACGTCGGTTCTACGAGCGATGTGCCCCGCCCACTGCCACTGCAGTTTGGCAATTTTTCGGGCTATGTCGGTTATTTTGGTTCGCCTGCGGATCTCATCATTTCAGATTCGATCCCAGAGGGTAACTCTGGGCATAGCCCTCTCCATTGTACTTTGGGTGACCCTGACGGCTTTCTTATGAGGCCCATCGTAAAAAGATATCTATTAAATCGAATCGCTGTATGAAAAAACCTATTAGCGATACAAACATCGATTATAAGAATCAATAGCGTTGAGGTCAAGGTATATACGCAAGACATATTATAGTACGACATGCACACTGCATCGGCATGAATACTTGACCTCCACTGAATTATTTATCCTATTGAATAACAGTATATACAGTTAGATATAAAGGTAAAATTGCATTTATTGGACACGGAATATTAAAGTAAGGAAATCCATACAAATAAACTAATAACTTATTACTAAATAAAACTATATACGGTACTTATACCATATCTTTTGTCTTAAAATTTGCTGACTGTCTATCTATCTACGTGTCTGCCTCAGAAACGGCTGGACCTATATTAGCTTTTGTCAACAACAAAATCTACACAATGGTAATAATAACAGATGTAACTATTAAAATAATTACTATATAAATTAACAATGCTTTTAGAATAATCACAAAGTCATTGACACACGTTTAATTAGCATATTATCAACAAAACACATATTTACACAAATCAACCCAATTTAAATTATTTATCTCATCAATGAATACATTAGCCCATTCACCTTATTTTAAATGTAATTATATAACAATTAAATATATATTTGAATACAATTAAAATAGTATAAATAATGCCGATTGTTTGACTAATATGACGTGTTACATATTGGATAAATTCCTATCTTTAATGACGAATCAGTGGCACGAGTATGGGAACTACATATATTTTTGTTGTGGTACAAGTTACGAGGGACATGCTACATTGTTTGACATGAAAACACACAGATTAAAAAAAAAAGTAATTAGGAATCGCAAAAAATGTAAAAACCTTTAAATAAAAATAGTAGGTGATTAAATAGATACAAGTTATGTTGGTTAGTCAGGCGATACAGAGATAACACAAACATAATATTATATTTCAATAGAAACGTCAAAAAATATAATAGAATATTTGCCAATTTCATCAAAATTAATGCAATTTCATTAAATCAACGTGTAGTTGATTAACAATATATGAGTAGGAATTTTATAAATGCGAAAGCTAGTGTGTGTGTGTTTGTTACAATTTTACAACGAGAAAGGGCTGAGCGAGTTCATTTCAACTCTTGCTACTCGCTCCTCCTTCCTTCCTCGCAATCCTTTCCGCTCGACTATTTGTTGGTGGAAACACGAGTATGCAGTTTACTACTGCGAGACAAACGGAGTCCGTAATGGGTCCTCTCCGCTCGCAGTGGAAACCCGGCTTTTCTTATAGCGGATAAAAGATCCGCTTCTCGCTTGCACCACAAGGTGACTCATATAGAGAGTGAATGAGACATTTGCAATTCGACCTGGCGGCGTGGAGCGCGTTAATAATTCATGTGCACACCGCAACGCCACACCATCGCCTTCTCAAAACACTTGTGTGACTGTATGTACTTAGATGGAACTTGAAATTGTATTACTGCAGATTATTAGGGAATCTTTAATGACGACTAGATAGAAGACAAGTCGGAATTAATAATGCGAGTACAAACAGTAAACTCAAAAAGTTCCAAATGTTTGTCAATATGACATACAAGCTGAATAAAAAGTAGTTTATATCCTTCATCATATCATAGACTACCAGCGTGCCAAATTTCATCGCGATCGACTCAGTGGCTTAGGTGCGAATAGGTAACAAACAAACAAATTTTCGCATTTATAACGTTAGAAAGGATTGTGATTTTCAATATTTTGACATTTTATGGTACATAATTAACCTGGGTGATATGACATAACGATTTAAAAAAAATTCTAAGCTTGTTAAATAAAATGTAACAATTCATTAAATACACGTGTGAATTTACCCCACTCCCCCTACCAATTTTCTCACGATCATCAAAACCCTCATTTCAAGAGCCAAATATATCTCAAAACAAAATAAACAATACGTACAAACGCAGAAAAGAAATTCACCAAAACAATTTTCTAACAAACACGAATGTGCTACAAATTCTATTTACTTTATCTCCAAATAACAACATGACATGTCATCTTATAATTTACCATCGAATACACTGTTGTGCCGAAGAAACTTTTGCCCTACCTATTTCGTGACACGAGGACCAGCATACCAAGACCTCACCACAAATATTGCACGTGCGACTCCACTCTCAGCTCGTAAAAGCCAACGGTCTCCAGGGACCATTTTACTCTGGTCGTTCTTAAGCAGATGAAAAAGAAAACCTATTTCGACACAGAAGGCTGGAATACACTTTTGGGAGCAATGTTGCTATCTTGTATCCCTTTTGTGACCTTTCAAGCTTGACCTTTTATATACCTAGCACGAGTAAAAGGAATTTTCAGAGAATTAAGTTAATGTAAGGTACAAAGCCCCGTAGTTAATAGGCTGGCAAAAAAGGTGTCCAGAAAAGGTTTTGGTGAGATAATTTATTTGTTAGAAAGTATGAAAAATATTAAACATTTCTTTTGTGAATATTGTCAAGATGTTTTATTCTTTGCAAACTTGCATGTTCTATTATACAAAGAACACACTATACGGGCTGTTTAATCATCACTATTAATTACTACATAATATAAAACAAAGTCGCTTCCCGTCTGTCTGTCCCTATGTATGCTTAGGTCTATAAAACAACGCAACGGATTTTGATGCGGTTTGGCGATGCAAAAATTGGCGATGCAAAAATTCTTACCTCTAAAGTTCAAGTTAAAAATTTGTCACATTGTCATCGTCAAATTGAATTGATCCTGATTGATTATAATATTCTTCTCAGCAAAAGCTACCTTCCGAACCGTGCATTAGAGTCTGACTATTCATAAGTGCCTGTGAAGGTCTATTTGAATAAATAATATTTCATTTCATTTCATTTATTTCATTTCTTTATTGATAGGTCCAAAGTGTACTTTAATAGAAAAAAAGTTATTTTATAGCATTATCTTGGGAACACAACTGTACTATAATGAATCATTATACACGGGTGTGCCTAAAGTGGGTCATTAAAGTACTGATTTTGATTTCATAATAAGAGCATTACGATATGAGAGTAGATAAAAAAAACAAATAACTCAGTTCTCTGTCTTTTTAAGCTTTATGTGATCCATATGTAGTACAAAGTCAAACCCCTTTACTTAGTTTAGGACCTTTTATTAATTTCGAAGGCGTAAAAAGAGCTCTTAATGTTCGGCAATCCCGATGGAAAAACAAAAGAAACGCAATGCAACTCAGCAAAGTACCATTGATTAGGTAATACGCTATTTCTTGGACAACCAGACTATATTTATTTCTTGGACATTATACTGGTAATGTTTAACGATTTAAAACTTCAGTGTGGCCGCGATATACCTGTTAATAATAGGTTAAGCACTACAGTTAAGGTGCTGTCACCTCACGAAGTCTATTAAAAAGGGATTTTTTAAACCATCATATAAATAAAATATGGAGTAAATGAGTTTTTTACGTTTTTACGAGTTGCGCTAGCTTGATTTCACCTCCAACATGAATGGCAATAATTTTACGACATGACAGGGCTTTAAATTGATAGAACCTTCACTAAGTTAAGCGTATCAAAATAATGAACTTCCTGTGAAACTATTATTGAAATCGGATAAACCGATTCATTGATTAGCCCATTTTTTACAAGAAACGCATTATCTCGGCGCCTTATTAGCATGCTTGAGGAGACTTCTAACTTCTACTAGTAGTAAAAACTGAATATGCATTGCATATCCAGTATTCAAGACTAACAAACAACTTGCACCACAGAGAGCTCAAACTTCTAATTCAAGAGTACCATTCCCTCGACAATACAAGTCCGAAGTAAGTGTTTATAGCAGCCATGTTGCCCGGATAGTGCTACGGATAAAATACATAAAAGTCAGAAGCCCGGGCTATACCCGGGTCAGTTGGATATAGAGGCCTCTAGGGCGGGATGGGCTGTTGTTGACTTTTGGGAAAATTCCACTTTATTTGGAGTTTAGAGTTATTTTCCTGGAAAATTTGTTCAAAGTAAAAGGCATAAAAGACATTTTACTAATATAATTAGGTTATATTACAATAAAAAGGGAATAAAGGTATGTAAACAAACCTAAGGGATGAAATATAAAACCTTTACAAGAAACCTATAAGGTATTGCATTTTAACTCTTTCCTTCAAGTCTTAAGGTACTACTATAAAATTGTATGTCTATTATTTTTCTTCAATTTGAAAAGCAGTCAGCAATAGAATAAAAATAAGGGAACAGAAGCCATTCCGAAGTTGAACATAATATGCAATTCTTTAACCCAGATTCATTTAATTCTGTCATAGATACAAACATTTTATAATTTCCTAAAAGTCACACATAAAACTCATTTCAAATCCCCAAAACTATAACAAAAGCGATTTCCAAACAAACCGATACCAAATCGGTTTATAATAGCCGACAATTTCCGTGAATACGAAGGGCTGCCCAAACAAGGGCAACCAACGTAAATAATGCAGCGAGCATTAAATTGATTAAATCTATAAAATTATTGTCTTCCGGCTTATTTTAACCAATGCCCAGGACAGTTTACTAATTGTTAATTGAGTATTGTTAGTTTTTGAACGTGCTTTAAATATTTGACCATCGAACTAAGATGTAGCACTCTTGCCCAGAAAAAGCCTATTCACTCTGGCCTTGAAGACATCGAGGTTATGTGTCAGGAAATACACCCCGGAAGTGAGGTTAACTCCTTTTGCAATTCGTATCAGGGAAATTTCGGGTTAAAGAATATTTCAAAAAATATCACTTACATGAGATATTAAGTAAACTGAAACAATGAATTAAGACTAGTATAAAAATGTAAGGTAATCAATTAATTAGTCACACCAGCACCGAGAACACACAAAGCCTAGAAGGGAACTGGCTCTCAAGTGCAGCTGTCTTAACACACTGAAAGGTGCTTGGCGACCATTTAAAATTTGAGAGAAGTTTATAGTGACTTCTTATGAACCTGATAATATAAAGTCCCTCATAATCTAACACTGCAATGCTATACAAAATACATACATTCGTTTCACTGCCTATCTGTTCAAATCAAAATGGATCTCATTTCACATGTCAGTAAATTAACATGTCATGTTCGAGTATGAAACAATATGGCTGACTGTGGGCGTTCGCATTGATCGACGTTGATACGAATTATACAGATACTAGCATTTGCCTGTGACTTCATCCGCATGGACTGGAATAATACAGCTCTGCCTGCGAGACATCTCGTTAAAGCCACTCTAGGGGCAAAATTCAAATTTTATTAGGTTTTCTAGCTGCTCAGTTAGGTATAGGTCGTAAGTTTGTGAACAAGTGATTCGCGACAAGAATGGTAGTATATTTACTGATTAATAACAAAAAAAATATATCAACATATTTAACCGAGTAACATTTTTGGGAAAACGTTATCACAAAATAGTCGTAATATCAAAGCAAAAAGAACATTAAAATCGGTTCATAAACAAAAAAAAAGACGTGTGGCACTCGGAGACTGCCGCGGTAAAGCTGTTTTTATCAACTTATGCAATTATAATTATTTATTTATTTTATTTATGCAGTATTTTTTTTCCTTTGTTTTTTTTTTCTTTTGATATAAATTCAAGTTACACTTTTTGAGCGTTTCACTTTTTGAGCGATACAACCACCACACACCTAGACCCACCGAGTTGCTGAACTAAAGAGACAAGCGTGATATTTCAAAAAGTCATTAAAAGTTCTGCTATTCATCGATAGATGGCAAAACTAAAAAGTATCACCGCTGTGCCGGTCGGAGTGTTAGGTTATTTTCGTTACGGAATTTCTGGATTCGGTCTCCACGCTTAAGGCCCGCGATAGAAGCTATGCAATAGCTTAAAAAGTGACAACCTCCTCCTTTTTTTCAAGTCATTTAAAAATATCTTCAATGTATAGACAAATTTCAGTTACAGTTTTATATAAGTGTAGATTGCTCATCAAAGCAGCATTCCCTGTGTCCCCTCATATGTTTACAACCATCTATTTTGAAGGGTAAACGGACAGGGTACAGTTTATAAGCTACGTCAAAAGCACCTGTATATGACTGGCTGATAAATGATGCTGCGACGAGCTTAAAATACCCTCTACATTCAAATCAGATTATATAGTTTTGTTTATGCTATATTATAGTTTGTTTTGATTTCTTCACAGTGTCGAAGTTAAAAAAAAACAGTCGAATTGAGAATCGTTTTTTGAAGTCGGTTAACAAAATGTTTATATATATGATCAGTCAGGTAGGTTTCATGAAATAGGTTCTTAGCCATTCTACCTTACCATATGTAGGTACGTCGTGGCGTGGCCAGATCTTAGAATTGATGACCTCATGATGTCACCGACTATTTCATGAAATGAAAAACTCTATCAATATACTTAAGAAAGATTAAGAAAGATGTAGAATTATTGTCCCCGAAGCATGCGTACTATCATAAAATATATCCACATACTATGAAATTGCAGTATAATAATATGCCCATAACTTTGAATACCATAAATACAACGCGAGCGAGACAGAAATATATTGTAAAGACAATGCCACTAGTGAGAAAGAAATAGTTATTGTCATTCATATTCACTCACTGTTTACTGTCACAATAAACAGGGAACTAGAAAAACAAACGCGATATGTAAATGTAAAGATATGCCATAACGCTTTTGTATTCATAACTAAACCACCATTGCTTGGATTATGTGGAAATCTGCCTACTTAAAGACAGCTAGGAATATTAGTCAGCGTAGTATTGTAGATCTATTTATAGCAATCATTTGCATATGACCATCGAGGTCGATGTTCACCGACAAGAAAACGGATGTCCTTCTCCATAATCTTTTCCCATTTCTATTTGGGGTCGGCTCTCCTAATCGTCATTCTCCAAAGACATCGTTTCTTGGCTATCGTTGGATCTATGTTTGCTGTTGCGAGGTCTTTATCAATAATTGACGCCCATCTCAATCGAGGTCTGCCACGGCTTTTTGGTTCCGACTCGAGTTGCAGTACTTTTTTTGTCATGTATTCATCAGGTCTGGTAAACTATAATCAGTTTACGATGACGTTTTCCTACGAAAATTCGTAGTAAACGCTCGATAAAAAGTGTTTCCAAATATTTTAAAACATAAGTCACTTTAAGGTATTCAACATTCTTATGAGAATCATCAAGAAAAAGCTATATTTCATCACAAAGCAAACTAATTTTATGGTAGTAAAGGTACGAAACAGACTACGAAAGTGCTATCATCATTATAACCAGCTTTATATCTCCACTAATAAGGTCCTAGCTCCCTCGCTAAGGAGTTAAGCTTTTAAGCTATAATCCACCATGATTTACACCGATAACGTGTTCCAAATCAATACTAGCGATACAATCATCAAAGTTACTTAAACAGGGGTGACATGAAAATAGTTAATGCATTAGATCCCCTTTTCTATATAAGGAAAGTAATGTATAATTTATAAGCCCATGGAAAATTACTGACTCAATATTTAATATCTAAGTAATAGAAAATGACTGAGCAAAAGTGGACCGGAAATGTTATCCATATTTATCAGCAAAAAATGAGAATAGTGTAGCAAAATTCATTCCCCATGTACGTACGGTATACACAGGCAAAGTAAACAGCATCCCTTACTTACCAAGTCGGGAAGTGTACAAAAATATCGGCAGTTAGGGGCGGGGGAGGGGCGGCCGGCGGTCTGATTTGGTTTGCTCAGGCCGAGACATTATCGATTGGGTCCACACTGCGAGATGAGGGTACTCCTGCATTTCTATTCGTCACTTTTCCAATCTCGCCAAGTTTGCGATGACTGATTCAAAAGTGTAATGAAAATTGGATTGTCTTTCCGATTGCTTTGAAGGGTAAAATGAAGAAATGTAAATTTTCTATTTTTTTAAGTTGTGACAGGTAACACTTTTTGCCAGAATCTAATGAAAGAGTATATTGGATATACCTGAATGGACAATCAAATGTAATTACAACGAGATAAAAACATGACAACTATATGGTAATGCTAGCTTATCTGCTGAGAAATTGACAGCTGGAACCGTTAGTAAGCTTCAGCTTTGACCATCATAAATGCCTAAACTAAATGGCTTTGACTTTGAAGCTGTAAGTAATAAAGTCAAGGGTCAATCAAGGTATAACTAGTTAGACTGGAGACTATTAATAACTTTCTAAACGTAGTAAAAAGTCCTGTCTCAACAGATTGCGGTCCTTTACCTTTATCAGACACCCACCACGAAAATGACGCGAAATTATCAAATTACCAGAGTTTAAGTAGGCGATTTACAATTTAGGATCCAGTATAATGGTGGGAATGAATCTGGAGCCCACCTACACATTGCTCATATCAAAAACAAGCCAGTTCACATCCTTATAAGCGATTCTGTAGGTGTTCTGTCTGTACGTTAGGCATAATGAATGCATCCTGTTTACCCAATTGGTTAATTGGTACCGAGCTTTGATGGAAACTGTCCTATTTAGTTTAATGCATATTCAGTGACCTGAATGAACTATTGCGTGACGCTTTTAACAGCCTGTATTGACAAGGTTCAGTTGTTAGGATTGGGAGTGAAACTACTTCACTAATTAAAAGGATTAATGATTATCGAATCGTGACATAAAATCATGATGTAATATTAGCTAATGATCAAATTATTCACTTAGTTTCATAGAATTATATACTAACTAAAACCAATATGAAAATAAAAGCCAAGAATATCACACACAAATGAATCTGTGACACAAAAAATCTTTTTTTTTTACTATGTATAGACCTGTGTTTGACCACAATCTCACCGTAGTCAGTAATGATGTGGCCAATGATGGTAAGCAAACAAAGCCTAGAAGGGAAGGGGGCTCACAAGTGCAGCTGTCAAAAGAACAATCATCTTATAAGACAGAACCACAAAATAAGAAGCCTTGCTGAGTTTCTTGTTGGGGTCTTCTCAGTTTAAGTGTATTCCGAACCGGTGGTAGAGTCTATTGTTAAAATTGTAACTGTTGACATTCATAAGTGTCTTATTAGGACCTAATCTGAATAAATGAGTTTTGAGTTTGAGAAGAAGTAGGTTCATTTAATAGGTCATTCTAATATGAAATGCTAACAACCGCTTCGATCATATTTCGAAAAGCATTAACCTTATCATTGATATTCACTTCCACTTCACTTGTAATGATCCCAATAAGAATTTATATCATCATTCAATAAGTGAATAGTCACTTAGTCATTGTGTCCACATATTGTCGGGGCTAGGGAAGTGCCCTCTGTTAATCTGATTAGAGCATACGGGCTTACAGCGGTCACGACCTCCTCTAATATCACTTGGTTAGGGCAGCGGTTTTAAAACTTTAGCCCTGTGGCCCCTCAGATTACTTGGCTAGCGTTTTTGATAGTAGGAGCAAATTAATACATAAATTTTGTTGCTAATTCTGGAATATAACGTAATAAATCTATTTCTGGAATATAAACGTAGGTGAGATATAAGATTGAAAAGGCTTTTATATGATGTAGGTAGTAGGCACTTCAATTCAAGACAACTCCCACATTATATAAAAACTACACATTTTGTAAAACTAGAGAGTTTCTATTTATAAAATCCAATTACATAGAACTACTACAAACCTAGCAACCTGAAATGAACTTATATAAAATAGCTAGAGCATTTATAAAACTAACGTTTCCCCAGTCCCGCCCATAACTTAATATTTCCCCTTTAGTACAAGTTAAGTTACTTTTATTTCAGAAGCACCCTCATAAGTCACGGGGACTTAGGGGGCGGTATAAGGTTGAGATATGGTGGGTACAGTTGTGAGAGGTGCAGGTCTGTGAAGCCGTATCGTCGTACTAACTTTTTCGATCTAACAGTTATTTATAGACCTATGAGTCGGACGGTAAAGCAAATATGTATTTAGTTTCTAAAACTAAAAATAAGGATAAAGATACAGAATGTACAAAACCAAACCTACGTAATAAGATGGCAATGATGATAATAGTCTATTCTATACTTACATAGCACAAACGATATAACGCTTTGATATTATGATAAAAATCGACAACGCCGTAGTTTAGAGTGTCGATAGTAGAATTAAGTATCGTCACTTTATCTAGGTGCTTTATCACCGTGTTTTGCACGGTGGTAGGTTAGGTACTTTGTAGAAAATCTGTCGCCAAGCTCCTACCGGTGTGTTCCAGCAATTGCACTTGAGAGCCAGTAGCGTTCTTGGCATTGTAACAGGTAGGCAACACATACCTCTGGTATCGCAAATGGCGATAGGCGACGGTAACCACTTATCTACCATCAGGTGGACTGCTTGCCTTACTAGTCAACCTTCTAACATAAAAAAACATGAATTTTCGGAGGGTCGGCAAAGCGCAACTTATACCCCTATTGTTGTATCTTACGGTGACCGCTTTCCACTATGTTTGTTTGCTATCTCAGATAAAGCATTACATATCCAGTACCTCAACTTCAGATTCACACCCCGGACTGGCTAGCCTGGCTAGCATTACACGCGGTCGTACATCAAAACGGTCAGATAGCGCCGACACGGCTCTCTCTGCACAATATATTGCTTTTACAACACAATTTGTGTGCGGTCATTTCTGTTTCGATTGGCTACATTACTTGTTTTTGATTTCATAGAAAGTGCATCACTTTTCTGACACTATTCAAGTCACAGATTTAGAAATATTACTACCGTACAGTAGAATCACTACCAAATAAAACTTTATGAATTAAATATCTATAATTGCCTCTCTTTCTATCGTAATCGTCTATGTATTTGTGCCTCTCAACAGATCGGCAGAGAACGCATCCTTTGATAAATTTTCGAATCTAAACTGAGCCGAGACTTTTATAAGAATTTTATAGCAGAAAAGATGTACCTTGGTACCATGGTTATTTGTTTTTTTTTCAAATTAGAATATATTCTATTAGTTCAAAAAGAGGTAAACTAATAGTATGAAGAGAGAGTGCGAGTTTTTTTAACATTCACAGATGATAAAAGCATAAAGGTAAATATTTAGCTTATAGATTTTAGGATTACCGTTATTTGTGTAATAATTACAAATTATTTTTTTTTAAATTCTAACATTACATTACATTAGTAGATATATTGTACAAGAGTGTATAATATACCTACTGGAAATAAAATACCTTCAGAGCAGCAATGGACAGCGTTCAAGCTATTCCTTCGTTTCGTTTGTAGTCAACTATGACAGATAGTGAGCACCGTGTAGGCGTCGCGTGCATCCAACAAATAGCTGGCCTGCCGACGAATTGTCGACAAATGCACCGGCCTAACTCCCTTTTGACAATAGAGGTAGTAAAATAAGGGACAGTAGATCAACTACTGTAAGACTTAGATACATATTAAGTAATAGAGCTTACGAGCAGGTGGTAGAGACATTTGTAACTTTCGACGTTCTTAAATGCCTTATCAGGGCCTAAACTGATTTTTTTTAGCTATCTTTTGCTAAGCGATACTGGTAAGTTGGCTAGATGAAACACACCCGCGCCCGTCAACCGCGCTTCACTCCATTAAAATATATGATTTTACAAAAGACGGTTTTTATTGTCAACAATGTACAGGGGTAAAGTCCTCCCCCTCCCCGTAACGCCCTGAGCCGAGGTTCGTACCCCATTCGGGGGTGCCCTCAGGCGTTGTTACCTAAATATTACCCGGCTGAGAGCCCTCTGCGCTCGCCGATTTGTCCGGTAAGGTTGTTGCAGCCATCTGAGGCTACCAAATTAGTCGTTTCAAAAAAAAAAAATAATGTACAGGGCGAACTATGATAACTGGCTGCAAGCTAATAAGACATTTAATTTTAAAAATTAAATAAATTTAACAGACTACTGTCTTCTACACTGTGGCGGAAAACATCTGTACAGTTGATGAATCAAGTTGTATAGGATTTAGGACTACAGACAATGACGAAAATATAGCTAGATATTTTGTTGGCTCTCTCTGCCTGTCTGTAATGTGACTGACATGATATTTTACACTCACTGGACATAGTTTATTGACTGAAAATACTCAAACCGTAGGAATATCTAGAGATAAAGAATAGTTTACCTACTTCTTGCTATGTTTTGGCCGAAAATTATGAGCGCAAAACCTGTAATAGGATTAAATCTTTTTGTAGCCCTGAAGGAGGCTTTTTTGGAATTTGGTTGTAATGAATAAAATAATAGTTTGTATTTATTTTAGTAACGAATGTCTGTGTGAATGTGTGTGTGAATGTCATTAACATTCTTATAATAAAATTCCGATTATAATGCGAGATATAATACAGAGACAAAACTACTGCTCATAGACCCACAAAATAAGGGCCTATACCTAGCTTTTTGTATGACATAAGGAAGAACTAAATAAGGATTTTGCTAAAATCAGCAAATGGTTCGAAATTGAAGGGCGAAAACATAACTCCACATCAGTAGAGCTACCAAATAAAAAAACCTTCATTTAATTATTGTGCTAGTATATAAAAAGCCTAACTAATCCATTTATTTTATTCTACTAACGAAATAAACCCCAATAAACAATAATACATGTCTAATAAAACCGAAATAAGTAAATAAAATAATTCCAAAAGTTACGGAACCAGAAAAACGATGTTAAATATAAGGAAACAATGCCGTGAATAAAACATAAAACACCACTTAATATAATAAGCTTTTTCCCAGTAGCTTACGTTCGTAAGGCCCCATCTACACTGTCGCGTATAAATTCATCAAAACGAGAACCTAAAAGAGCTGGCGAAGGTTATAACTTATGCGTAAATGCGAGCCTTTCCTAAATAATACACTATGAAGTTTGCAGTCTTTTATTTACGGCTTGTGTTTGACCACAATAGGGTAGTTGAGACATAACAAATCAGCTACTTTTTAATAAATGTCAAAACGATCGTTATATGGATTTCTGTATGAAATACTACACTATTACGTCATAAATTCACAACATCAAATGATCTACTCTAAATGGTTCTACTCGTAATTAAATTCATAAAAAGGAATATACAACATATTTGATTTTTCCACGTGTTTTTAGATATTTTATGCAATGGTTAGTGTTTGGTCATTTATTTTTGACACTGTCAACTAGCCAATTTCACCACGGGATGTGATGATATGGCCGATGGTGACGACGAAGCCTAGAAGGGAACTGGCCGAAACATACCCGTAGGTGAGTATTACAAAATATTCTACCACCGAGCTTACATCTCGATACTTTCCATTTTAAGCTCAAGCTCATGGTACGATTTGAGCCCATGCCTTTCGTTAGGGCTTTACTACCACTGAGCTATCTTCGGAATATTGAGCATTATGTAAGGAGAACTATTACATATTCTATATACTCTGCCTGTTACATATTATTACAATTATAATAACTATTGCGTAAGATGTCCATTTCATACCCTTTACGGTCCGTGTTTACACCCCATCACATTTGAGTGCTCCATTACAATAAAGCCTTATCACAAAGGATAAAGGGTTATTATCGCTTGTTTTGTAACAAACGGACACAGTTGTATGTAACGCGATAGGAATTAATTACGCATACGAAAGGTTCACAAGTTAAATGGCGTTACAGAAATGTCACTTTCGTGTATGGGATGACGTATGATAAATTATAGTTTCGTGCGAGTATAATATGGGAGTGACAACCAGTTATTTCGAGGAAACGTTTTGAATGTGTTCCTTAGTTTTCATGATTTAATATTTCATCTGTTTTATCATCAGTAAAATCCTCCTAATACTACTAATATTAGGTATCATCATATCAGCCGATAGACGTCCACTGCTGGACAAAGGCCTCCCCCAAGGATCTCCACGATGGCCGGTCTTGCGCTACCCGCATCCAGCGGTTTCCCGCGACCCTAACAAGATCGTCGGTCCACCTTGTGGGGGGCCTGCCCACGCTGCGTCTTCCGGTTCGTGGTCGCCACTCGAGAACCTTTCTGCCCCAGCGGCCGTCGGTTCTACGAGCGATGTGCCCCGCCCACTGCCACTTAAGTTTGGCAATTCTTCGGGCTATGTCGGTAACTTTGGTTCGCCTGCGGATCTCATCATTTCTGATCCGATCTTGCAGGGAAACTCCGAGCATAGCCCTCTCCATTGCTCTTTGGGTGACCTTGAGCCTTCTTTTAAGGCCCATCGTAAGCGACCACGTCTCTGCTCCGTAAGTCATCACTGGCAACACACACTGGTCGAAGACTTTCGACTTGAGACACTGCGGTATTTGAGATGAGAAGATATTACGTAGCTTCCCGAACGCTGCCCGATATTAGGTATATTTATACCTAATATCAGTTTGTGAAAGTTTGTGAGTATGGATGAATGTTTGTTACTCTTTCACGTAAAAACTACTGAACGGATAACGGAACCGTTGAAACTTGACACATAGGTAGATCATACCCTGGAATAACATATAGGCTATTTTTTTATCCCGGGAAAACATTAGATACCTCGGTAACGCGGGCAAAATCACGGGCCGGAAGCTAGTTGTATAAAAATCGTAATGGTTGTAAAAATCGAAAGTGAGTACAAATATTGAGAGAATGTATTAAATCTTGGAAACTGATAGTTCTTTTATGGAAAGGTTTGGTATTTTCTTAGGCATAAGTAGTTCAGTAAAGATCCCGCCGTTTATGAAATAAGCCTATTTTTAACAAGTGTCAGAAACTTTTAACGCACTTTGACATGATTTTTATGAACATTGCGAAAAGAGTACTCTGAAAACTAGAGAATTATAATTCGGCACAACAATAAAATAACATTAAATGCTGCATACTACATATTTATTTACACAAACACCGTCTAATATTAAAAAAATAAAGATAAATCCCTGAGCGTATATAACATGAAGGTATGTGCACACGTGCGCGAAGCCGATAGTTTTTGCCGAATGTGAGAATTCGATTTTGCGGCCACCCGCGCGTTTCGTTCTATTGGTATATTATTCGACAGGCGTGTCCATCCGGCCGGAAATGCACTCGTATTGTGTTTGCTTATTCACTTGTCTTAGATAACTTAAGTAACTTAAATAGGAAATGCGATAGGTGGTCACTGAACTTTTGACAACATTTATAAGTACGACTACCTACGATTTTAGGTTTGAAAATTCCCAGTTTGATGACTTGTAATACCATTTTTTTTGGTTAGGTAGGTACTTACAGCTTAAAGCATCAATTATTATTAATTAAATATAATGCATGAGAAAAAAAAATATCTTGCAATAAAAAAAATTATGAAAAACTGAAAAAAATAAAAATAAAATTCTTTCTACATAAAACTTAGCCAACAAATCCGCCTTAATGGCGTCTAATGAAATAAAATAAAATAAACATTCATTACAACTCCAAACAACACTTGAATAACTTAACCAATTTGCTTATAAGCACTACTTGGAATGCTTACACAAACAGAAAATTTCTTTCGGCGTACTTTCGGCTTCATTCAAGGCGACCTTGAGGTCGTCTCGAGATCGACCTTTGTGTCAAGTGTATACGAAACTTTAGTATACCTAAGTTAGTTTAAATTAAACTTTGAAATGGTAATTTATAAGATGGTGGATAGATACCGCAGACTTAGTTGGATGAATTTGAACCTAAATCAAAAGACAACATGACTCACTGTGAATTATGGTAATTTGTTTTGGATTTATTTTGGCATCTGAATAATTAGAGTCAAGAATTAGCGTATTCTTTTTATGAATCTACTAGCTGATTCGGCAAACGTTGTTTTGCCAATTTACTATCACGCTACGAATCCTTAAGAGCCGAACAAAAGGTCAGCTAGTTTGAAAAATAAAATTGTAGTTAAGTAAGACAAACTTGTAAAACCCTGATTTTAAGATAGCGCCGTCTCTTTCTGTTAAATGACGTAAGAAAGTGACGGCTATAATTTGAAATCCTAAGTTAAACTACTTTAATCTGTATAATGTAGGTAATAAGTTTCTATCAGTGCAAAACGACTAGACATATAAAACAAAACTTCCAAGATTTCATCGAAACTTTCCTAGTTTATAGACAAAACATTATTTATACTTTCATAAAATATTATGATATGAATCGACACTGAAATCAAAGACCAATAACCGTATAACATGAGAGAAAAAAATATTTGTTTGTTTGTTTGGTATTTCTGGACGGTTTCCAAAAATAACATTTCATTGGGTGCTTACATCAAACTGTTGGTTATAAACAACTTTAGGATGTGGCAATGACCATCGAAATGATAAAACTACGAGGATTATTTCTTAGTTATGTGTGCCACAAAAAAAATCGCTGTTTTTCTTAGGTCAATGGCAATCAAATACCGTGACGAAGGTCACAGGGTCATACTACAATGAGCTTGAATTTTTGATGAAGGAACCTTTCCACGATAGCATGATACTTTGTAGTCCGCCTGGCTGGCTACCACCCTCAAATTGAAAACCTATCACCGAGCTCCTACCGGTGTGTACCGACAGCTGTACTTGAGTGCCAATTCCTTTTTAGGCTTTGTGGTTTAAATTCAAACGCATTATCTAATAAATTGTATAAAAAAAAAGAAAAGTATTTCTCACCAAAAATACCCAGTAACTACATTCAACAATTGTACTTACATATATTTTGCCAGTTCAAGGTAAATAGTATGAATGACCTTAAGAGAAAATGGGCAAAGTTTCCACACTCAACGAAGCTCTTATCCAAAGGGCCCTATCTTAAAAACCGCAGAGCAATTTGGCCCTAACTTTGGTAAGCACTCGGAACTCTGACGCGACAGGGGACTACAGGCTTATGCGTAAGTTGAAGGTCTGCGATAAAGAAACCACAGACCCTTATCTCCATGCCTTTATTCCTCTCCTCCATTTATTCCCCGCGGTTTCACTCACATACCCGGGATAAAAAGTAACCTATAACCTTCTGGTATATTGTGTATTTTTATTAATGAAATAATTTTTCGAATCCGATTGGTAGATCCAGAGATTAGCGCGTTCAAACAAACAAACAAACTCTTCAGCTTTATTATCAGCCTAGATTTCAACATGGTTTTTTTTCAATAGTTAAATATCAACAAATTGGTTTAGCATTAAAATACAGTGTAAGTCCAATTGAGTACCTGTTAGATTACTCGAGTACTAGGTACCATTCCCCATCACTATGTTTCAGAGTGCGAGTAAAGGCTTTTATCTATCAGAGATTTACTGAGGCTCCTGAAATTTGTAGGATTATTGTCTAGCTGTTCCCCGCGGCTTCACTCACGTTTCCGGCTTTAACCTTAGAAAATGTAGCTTTCTATGAGTGAAAGAATTTTTCAAATCGGACCAGTAACGCCGGATATTAGAGCGTTCAAACAAACAAACTCTTCAGCTTTATTATAAGTATAGATATAGATACAGATGATGCACATTAGATATATCCGCAGTATTCGGCAGTAGATTGAATACAGTACCATCTAATTAGCGTAACATGAATTCCAAATGTTCTAATGCCACCGCAAGATACCAGATAGAACATCATCTCAACAATGCGACTGAAATGCCAATTACGTTCATTATATACGTATCTATTTGCTATTGGAACGATAAGCTACATAATGTTCAAAGTACAAAGCATTTTGTGATAACTACTGAGCTTTGAGGGAATGCTTATACTTTTACTAAGCAAATAAGCATACTACCCTTCTGATGATAAGCGGTTACCGTCGTAATACTCGTAGACGCAAGAAAACCAGAGGTAACGATTTTTTTAGGTAAAGAAATAAAATTATATATCTATACTACAGATAAATAATATAATTTTTTGAGTTTTGTTGTATAATACCTTCCGCGTAATCTTCGGAACCACTACATTATTCCCAAAAGCTATAGGCTGATTTTCATCCTACGAACACGGGTAAAACCGCGGGAAGACAGCTAGTTATTATTATAGCTTTGCCATCCTACTCCTCCTCGCAATTTTACTGATATTTGGTAGGTACTTAGCTGACAGTCTGAATAAACACATTAGGTTTATTTTAATCCCTCGGGAACGCGGGTGAAACCGCGGGGTGGAAGCTATTTTAACATAACACATAAAAATTAAAACAGGTAGGTAGGTAAGTACAGTTCACCAAAACCCGATATAACAACATTATCAAATATCCCATTGAAATAAATCAACATAAAAGTCCATTATTGGGCGTAGGAGGCGCGTTCCGAGCATACTAATTATAACCACGTAGTTATAATGAATAATTTACAAGTCGACCTGAAACTGAAACGAGCCGCGATCGTGACGTAATCCCGACATCACTGATCATGAAAACATGGAGTTATTCTTCATGTTAGTTATTATAGTTCCTAGATGGCGCTGGGAGATAACAATAGACTGTGTCATTTTTATTGTTACAGTATGACACAACTTAGATGTAGCATCGGCAAGTCGTTTTCGTACACTTTACTTTCGATTTACAAAACAAATAAAAATCATTCATTATCGCGCCTTTCAACGTTCAATAAGATAATTTTCACCGATCATTTTTTAATTCATGAGTAATGTTGTAGGCGCACTCTTTTTGGGAACGATCGATTTTACGAATATTGCCGATGCTTCATCTAAGTTGTGTCATACTATACATGCGACACTCTATGATGCCCATTTTGACAGCTCATATACCTGAGCCAAAGAGATACGCATAGTGAGTAAAATAAAGAGATATTAAAAGGATAGTGATAACTCATTTAACAAACGAGAGTGGAGGAGATATATGCTACCAAATATACAATTCAAAGTCATTTGTTAAATTTTGTGATCAGTAGGGCAGTTTAGAAATAATGTCCCTCCGTTTACCCTTGAGCGTCATACTCTTGTGAGTTGTGACATATCTCTTTGTTTTTAACATTAGTGGTCACCCAACTTATGAAGTCGGCCTATCCAATTCTGGAAGTCGTCCAAAAAGAAAAGTTTCCCAGTGTGGCCTACAAATTATGAATAATGTAACATTATCCCTCAAAGTAAGTACCTATATGTTTAGTTTCATATTATTTGGGTCCTGTTTTAGTGTTGGTTTGTGAAAAAAGGTGAATTCGAAATGATATAGGTAACGATTTAGAAAACAATCGTTGTGATGTGTTTCAGAATAGAATAATCTTTATTTGCAGAAATATGTGTTTAAATATGCAGATGATCATACATGTTTAAATCATACATTATTTATAAACCTTGCAACCTTTTTTTCTGCACAAAAATAAATAATTTTAACAAAATAATGTAATTAATAGCTTTCAATTCACTATCATACAATCGGGCAGTAAGTAGGTACCTAAAAATCTGATCAGAGAAAGTACAGATACATTTTTTACTAACTTTAGGCTTGTGTTTGACCTCCATCCTACCGTGATGATGGAGTCAAAGATTAAGCTAACAAAACCTAGAAGGGTATAAAGACTAGTCAACAGGACACGAAGAACATTTCAAAATTAACTGTAGAATTTAACATTCATTTTGGACATTTTATAAGGACAATACCTACAGTTTTCACGTTTGAAATAATCAATTTAATCCTGACCTGACGGGCGGCGAGAACTGAACAGAACTGTCAACAAAGTTTCAGAAACTAATATTAGCTGTATGAATAGTTAATGAGATACGCTCGGCACAGGATTGTACCGATTTCGGTGACCTACAATCAGGTTCAATTTAGATTCACCTAGAAAATTAAGGTATTTCAGAAGCCTTCAAACTAACAGATTTAGATAAATAAACAACAGATCCATTGTTTGTTTCACGGAACCCTATATAAAACTATACACTTATCAAAGTGGGCGTAAGCGCATCAAGTTACAAGTATTATCGCAATTAAACCAAAACGTATCAGTTAAACACCAACCATGGCAGGGTTCATACGTATATTATTAATTTTTAATTTAATCAAAATAATAATCGGCGAAGATTGCATTATTAATCATAGAACACCAGAAAACACTTGGGAGGAACAACTTCATAACTACTTACGCTGCGACTACGATTACTACATAAGACCTCATCTTAACGGAACTGATAACGTTATTGTGACAGTGCAATTCATGCTTAAATACTTCACGTTTGACAGTCAAAAGGAGGAATTCAGCATCCAAACTTGGATACGAATGTCATGGGACGACGACGGCCTCAAATGGAATCCAAATGATTTCAATGGGATCGACGAAACTATCACCTCATACGTTTGGATCCCGACTTTAAGGCTTTTCAATACCGATGAAGGTGACTTAGAGTATTTCTTTAGAGTACCATGTCATATAACCAGTAATGGTAGAGTTACTTGCGTACCAAGAAGACACCATTACGTCTCATGCAGAACCAAAATGGGTAACTGGCCGTACGATGCTCAGAAATGCGTTGTGGAATTTGGATCGTGGGGGAAGAAAGGTGAAAACGTGACGTTTGCATTTGGTCGCAGAGCTATATCGATGATTGGAGCTGACTATGGAGCCGAGTGGATGATAACTGATTACAAACAAGAGGCGAAACCCAATTCTGATATACAGCTGCGAATGATGTTCACATTGGAGCGAGAATCTGGTGTTATAGCGGCAATCGTCATCTACCCATCTGTTTTAATATCAGTATTTACTGTACTCTGTCTATTCATGGATGTAAGGAGTAATATACGGCTGGCGTTGGTCGGATTTAGCTTGGTGGTCCAATTTGAATGCCTCACAGAGGTAGGAGTAGATATGCCTACGCACAGCGCAGATCCTCCGACAATTCTATTGTACTTACGAGGTTCATTAATTTTAACAGTTGTTTCGGGATTTTTAACGTTGTTTCTAAGTTATTTGTGTAAGAAAGAGAAAACACCTTGCCAATGGATCTGTAGATTTAATGAGTTTATTTTAAACAGCAATGGAAGGTTTTTAATCTGGCCACAATGGGAGGTCGATGAAGGCATCATGATATCGGAAGATATTAAGTTAACAGTGGAATGGACTAATTTCGCTTGTATAATCAATAGGTTCTGTACGTTTGTGATTATTATTGTTTATGTTGGATTATACTGTAAGTTTATGCCCCAACCAATTCCATGGGCTAAAACTTGAAGTATTATGTGATTTATTTCATACATAGATTAGAGCATAGATTGTTTCAATATATTTTGTCAAAAAAGTTGCCTTTTTATTTATTCTATTCTCATTTAGTGACAAAAATGGTAAGTATTTAGGTTTTTCGGACAAAGGCACTTTCGGCAAAGGCAGAAAGTTAGAAAAAATATGAACGTTATCAATTTATTAACCAAACGACAGCAAGGCACAGGCAGGAATATTAAAAAAAAACCTCTAAAATGGCAGTTTTTTTTCCTCAATAAATAATAACCGATAGAAACGGAATAGGAAAAACTAGCTTCCCGTGTTTTTAATTGAGTCAACATGCACACAAATCGGCTGGAGGCTGTCAGCAGTACCAAAGCACCAATTAACGGATGACCTAGTTCCAGTTTGGGCATTAAACTAGCGGGAAAACAGCGGTAAGCGGAAATGTTTAAAACTATTACATTATTATTTAAATACTAGCTGTCCCCCGCGGTTTCACACGTTCCCGGGATAAAAAGTAGCCTATATGTTATTCCAGGGTATGATCTATATATGTGCCAAGTTTCATCCAAATCCGTTCAGTAATTTTTGCGTGAAAGAGCAACAAACATACATACAAACTTTCACGTTTATAATATTAGTAGGATATTTAATGTAAAAAATATATAAAAGTATAGCGTGACTGACTAACTGATCTATCAACGCACAGCTCATACATAACACTGGACGGATCGGACTGAAATTTAACATACTGCTAAGAAACGATTTTTAAAAATTCAACCCCTAAGGGGGTAAAATAGGTATCGCGAGTGAAAGCGCGGAGCGAAAAGAAAGAAAAAAAAAACATCATATCAGTAGGTAGGTTTCCATAGTACCCATAATTTCTGCATATTTTCGGATCAGGTAGCCGTGTGTGAAGAATTTCCCATATATTATTATTATAAATTGACAAAAGCCTCGATACGTGAAGATCATGACATAAAATACAATATTAAAAATAATGCTGTAACAATCCGCCATTTCATTTTTACAGGGAGTCGCTTTGTAAATCGCTGATGTTATGGCCGTACACAGAAACGAATGAACTCGTTTAGTTCGCAAACTCCGCAGAACGACTGAGCTCTAAATTTTGATGGCTTTTAAAGCAATTATGTTTACAATTCTACGAAATATTACACAAATACATGGAAACTTTGACTTTTACTTTGAATATTGCTACTACAACAAAAACAACGGACTTCGTGAAAAACATTCATTAGAAGAATTAAATAAAAAAATATTTTTAACGAGTGTCGAAGATTAATTTTATCTATATGTAGGCTCATTACACTCACTTTTTCATTTGATGAACCTACAGACAAAACTATCGATAAATAAAACGTATCAATACAATAGACTTTTAAAACAAAGGCTTTTAACTTTATTTCACACGGACATTCTAAAATAAGCCATTAACAAACTCAATGGCATCAATAGATAGTTTTATAAACTATAGGTAAAAAAATATAAGAGATGGGATGACACCGAATGTGAGGTAAAACAAAAGGTCTAGTAAACGCCGCCCTTTCTACCTCTCAAAGGGTTTTACGAGCAAGTTAAAAATAAAAGATTAAAAAACCATGATGCTTGTATCAGTGATGTAGTACTCTCGGAGATTTCAATAGGAGTTTTGTTCTGTAGCATTTTAAATTAATTACCTGTGTAATTAAAATGGAGACTATGTTTTTTTTATATCAGGCAGACGATCCAACTGGATCGTGGAAAGTGGTGATCGCCGCCCGCTTACATTTGCAATACCAAGGGGATTGCCGATAAGTTGATGACCTAGTCCTAGAAGAGCTCTTTTCTACAAAATTCTAGATAAAGAGGAATAGTGTATAAAAAAAAATTAATTTTTCATTAGTAACGTCAAAAAAAATCGTGAATATGCCCCTTTGTAAAATTAAGAATGATTTTTCTCTTATTTTTTCTATCCAAATAACTTGAAAATATTAACATATATTTTGAGATCTAATAGAAAGGGAATCGTTTTCATAAAAAAAAGGTTTAGTTTTTTTAAAATAACATAAAACCTTTTTTTTTTTAACTGAAAGTGCGTCACATTGTCTCTCTTGTCCCTGTCAGTTTAATAAGGGACGGAGACATTCTCGAACATATTTTGTAACTAACGGGCGTGAATGACGTAACTTCGGCTTAATTTTTACTAATGATCACAGTACATTATCTTATTAATTTAAATCATACAAGCGCGACAACAGTTGGCAGAAGGCCAATCTTTTACCCTAAAAGCCTTGTCATGAGATACTTAAGTTACCTAAAACAGTCTAGTGGGTAGTAGACAGGACATTTATGGATGACCTATTTGATTACGGGCCCACTTGATTCTCATTTACTCCAAGTTTGCTGACTCTTTGATGTCAGATCGGTGTCATAAAAAAAATATACTACGTATACGAACTACTAGCTTTTCGCCTCGCGGTTTTACTCGTGATGCTCCATTTGATACGCTCTTATATGTTAGATTTTGAGAAACCCTTTCTTTGTGGACGCCTAATGAATTATATCTTTCAATCAATCAGTTTCTTCTTCGTCACTACATAAGTAGTATAAAACAAAATCGCTTCCCGTCTGTCTGTCCCTATGTATGCTTAGATCTTTAAAACTACGCAACGGATTTTGATTCAGTTTTTTTAATAGATATAGTGATTCAAGAGGTAGGTTTATATGACATGCATAATATAGTAGAGAAAAGCTGAAAAAAGCCGGGCGAAGCCGGGGCGGGTCGTTTAATATATATCAATCTATTATTAATAACCATGTAAGTATCCATCATAATTAACCTATGTTTTTATAACCTACTAGCGGCCCGCCCCGGCTTCGCACGGGTACATACACACACACATACACCCTTTTTTTTTGCATCGGGTTTCAACACTTTATTTTATTACATTGGCTCCCCCCCCGTACCCCAGTGACGCTTACATGGAGCCTACATCGCATGCTTGCTAGCTGAGCGCGGTGAGCGACAACCACGCGACTTTTTTCTAATACTTGCATTTTTAAACTCTTGATATCTTCCGAATGAAATGTCCGAATTGAATAATTCAAAAAGTTATAAAAAGGTATTAAAGCCGTCTTGAATATAAAGTAATTTATTTTGATGAGGATTAATACCAAGGTACAAATGAAGAGCCTTTTCAAGAGGCGGTATATATAAATTAATATTTTAGAATAAAAACTGCTTACTGTGACATAACTATAATATTTAGACATATGCTGTCGCGACACTTTTTGTAGATAATGATGAGTTCTGCAAAGTCGTAGTAAATGATTTTGTTCTATCATCAATAGTTTTCGCAGCGCACGCGACGTAAGGAATTTTTCAGGTCATTTTTTTACACCTTATTTTACATTATTGGAGTTTTAGTAAGGATCCCTAATTTTTTTTTAAATATAATATAGCCTATGTTACTCGGGGATAATGTAGCTTTTCGAAGGTGAAAGAATTTTTGAAATCGGTCCAGTAGTTTCGGAGCCTATTCATTACAAACAAACAAACAAACAAATCTTTCCTCTTTATAATATTAGTATAGACATGGCCTATGATGTGCGTCTCACCTTAGTAAATAATAGAAAATAAGTAGGTACATATAGTTCAACCTATGTTTAATTAGTACTACTAATTCTCGTCATTCAGCATTATTCTACACGTAAACATAATCAAAACACACAAGACCATAACCATTGTGCAAAATACATTAGAATTTGAATCGTAAAGGAAGACATTATGACATAAAGCTTATCGGTACGTCATCTCCACTACATTAAGCATAATGGGCATGGAAATCTAATTCATACGTAGAACTGCCTTTGGAACTAACATTTTCATCAACTGCACTATTATACCATTCAATGTAATATACCTAAATTACCGTTAAGCTATCCTGCTAATATTATAAATGCGAAAAAGTTTGTTAGTATGTATGTATGTATGGATGGATGTTTGTTACTCTTTCACGCAAAAACTACTGAACGGATTTGGATGAAATTTGGAACACAGATTTATAACATAGATTAAGACATTGACATACTTTTTATCCCGGGAAAACATAAGATCCCTCGGGAACGCGGGTGAAACCACGGGGCGGAATTTAGTAAGATATAAAATCAACTGTATTTGTTATGTTATTTCAGAGCATGAATTAGTAGTTCTCCCTTCAGTACCGGCGTTAGGGTAGGGCGCGGTAGGGCGATCGCCCAGGGCGCCAGATGTAAAAGGGCGCCAGGCCCACCTTTATTTCCGGTCGCTCATGAGCTAGTCCTGCTATCTCGAGTCTAAATAAATAAATAAATTCTCAAGTCTAAAGATAAAATGCTATAATGGCTTAAAATCCCTTTTGTTGGGCGGGAGAAGGGGGGGGGGGGGGTTATCACATCTCGCCCAGGGTGCTGGTAGAGATAAAACCGGCACTGTCTCCCTTAATATCAGTGTGTACCAACTAGGTGGATTTTTAGATGGCATATTTTCGAAACCCATATTCGGTTCGTCTACCTGAACTTTTGCTATTAAACCGATGCTGAAATATAAATCTGAAATCTAGATAAAATAACTTTTATTATTCCAAACTCAAGCCCAACTTTGCTTGATTTAAAATATGGAGGTATCTGCTTAATAAAAGTTGTTCATGAAAACCAAAATTTGTCATGTCAAATTATAAACCCGATTTTAGCATGTGGTCATTACGAATATGCCAGTTCTATATTATTTACATTTCCTAAATGTTAGGACATTAAATCCAGCGTTATCGTAACAAAACTGAATGCCCACCATTTCCTCTTGTCGGGTAACAATCTAAGGCAAGTAGTCCCGTGTATAAATCAACGGGGGCACCTCTGATCCTTTAAATAAGTACGCTCTCGTGTGTGAAATATCGAGTACGGCTCAGTTTGGAATCATGTGCGTTAATTCGGCGAGGTCACTAAAATTTTTTTAACATTTTTTTTTATTGTTTTATACAAATTACCATATAAATGACAGTCATGAAGATTGATATCAAATATTTAAAGTAATCTCTAGTTTAATGACAATCGTAATATCATATCTTCGTTTCTTCCATGAATCTTAAAAGATACATACAAATTTACAAACTAGTTGGCTCAGTTGGTTAAGACACCACCTATCACGCCGCAGGTCATGGGTTCGATTCCCATCCAGGACAATATTTGTGTGCATGAAAATGTCTGTTTGTCCCGTGCCTGGGTGTAATTATCTATATAAGTATGTATTTACAAAAAAAAGTAGTATATGTAGTATATCAGTTATCTCGTTTCCATATTACAAGCTATGCTTAGTTTGGGATCAGATAACCGTGTATGAAGAATGTCCCACGATACAGTTTTTGATACTTATCATGAAAGTCTAAGTTGTTTATTAACTTTTTTGTTTTAGTACATTACATTTGCTTCACAATAAGAACAAAAAAACATGTAGAATGTAGGTATTATCTATACAAATAAATAAAATTGAATGGTCTAAGATTTTAAAATAAAGCTTTCTTCTTTAATTTGGTAACGTCAAAATAAACAATTTTGATTTCCACGTTACCAAAACCTTAATTTTTTTTACTCTTTTGTCTACCTCCGTTTTTCACAAACGTCTAAACCGATTTTGACGAAATATTCATTGGCAGGTAGAGGACATTTCAGATAATAATCTAGACTACTTTTTAACCCAGGAACGTAAGTATAAGTTAGTAGTACTTATAAAAAAAAAACAAATAAAAACCATGGTCCTCCCAGGCCAACGCACACCGCGATTGTCATTCAAAGCGCGTGAACAACGGAGCGACACGTATTCTTCGCATCCTTCAAGCTGGGAAGAATATTGTGACGCGCCTACAAGCTTCGACTACCTACGCTACACGTCACACAAGGTCATTTGTTTAAAACTAGGTGCCGTCCTGTGACACTGTTTAATGTTAGGATATACGTCAGATGTAGAAAGATTAATCGTCCTATTATCAGACAGCTTCATATATGTTTCATAACTGAATAGAATTCGTCATTATTTTTCCTGCGACTACCATTTCTTGTCAGTTCTAGTATTTCTTATTTTATTTTAGATATTTAGCATATATGAAGCTGCAAATGCGGCGAAATTAGCCCCCCAGATGATCATATTTTGGGCTGCCAAATTTTACTTCGGGTCTTAGTTATTTGTTTGAAAGATAGCAATTGAGACAAAACTAAAGATTGAGCAGGAGAGAAAAAGAAACAATAGAGCGACACATTTTCTTCGCATCTTTCAAACTGTAACAAATAATGTTACCAGTTATGACTAAGTAATTACCTACCCTTCGCGTTCTTCAACATCGTTTATTTTAAAATAAGTGCCGTCCTTGTTTAATGATGGTTTAATACATGTCAATGCATGAATAAATTATTTAACATGGAAAAAGGTCACATAGACCCTAGTCTAGTCTAGTTGACGTCAGAAAGCAGTCATTTAACTGACGCTATACAAATAAAAGATTTTAAGGTAGCTAACACGAATTCTATTTTTGAAAAAGTACATAATTTTAGGGGGCAATATCAAAGCATCCAACTAACAAATACCTGATAATGACATTTGACTCATCATAAGTCATGTAAAATAACGGTTAATCATTTTAAGGAAAGCAGGAAACAATAAACGACATAGTTCAATACACTCGTGAACAAACAAAAGACAAACATAAAATAAGTACGTGACTTAATTATAGAAATATTTCCTCGTTATAATTGATTTAACTTCCTTTTTACATAACGTGATGAAGGAAAAATGCTGCAAAATTTCAAATACGTTATAGCATTATCAAATACTTAGCCTGCATTTTTATGTCGGTTGTTTGGGGTTTTACGCTACGGTTTTACCCGCTTTCTCGGGATAAAAATTAGCCTCTGTTCCTCTCCATGTCATAAGCTACCTGTCTGCCAAATTTCATAATGATAAGTTGTATCGTTAAGTCACAGTTGAGGCATAAAGATACGTCTTGAAGCCACTACAAAAAAACTTATTACTACAAAAAAACTCCAACATTAGGTACATCTCAAGCTAATTTTATAGAATTCTTAGATGGCGCTCTTGGTGTGGCGTATTTTTAATGTGATTTCATTTTATGGACTTTCTTTTATCTTATGTGAAATTTGTCCTTTCAATTTCCTTACCTTATCTCAATTGGTGCAAACTTCAGTAGCTTTGAGCTTTATAAGTGTCATCTTAAATTAAATAAACGACTTTCGAACGACAAATTACCTTTAAACACACCATAGATTTTTCGACCGAATTATGTATTTCTTTAAACCAACGGGTCAAGAGAGCGAAACCAAACGAAACGAAACCGTAAAAGTAGGTATATCTTATGTAGGCCTCGCAAATGTCAGATGAGACTTCGATGTCATCAGTTCATCACTTTCACTGCAATTCTGTATGTCATGTCAAATAATTTGTGAATTGTACCGAAAGTAACACAAAATGTACATTTGATGAACAGCAGTGGTAGCTAATGATGGTAGATTAAAGACATATTACCGTTTACAATCATCTTCATCTGTGAGAGGAAATGACTGTCGATTGTCAAGGCTGATTATATAGAAGTGTTGGGATTTCTTTTATTACTTACTTTAACTACTACATAACGGAATTGGCTAGTTTTAATTCATCCACTACTGCTTTTTCATTAGGATAAGCACTGTAATGTAATAACTGTTATTATGTATTCAATCCAGTTGAACGTATATTAGGTGTCAGTTCATTATAAATACTACGCTTTTAAAAGTTAAAAACAAAAATGTTACACATGTAGCACATCCAGAATGTCACAAAGAGCTCTTCCAATTTGGGTTTTTATATATTTTTGACAATTTGTAACAAGAACAAAATCTTATATAATAAATTAATACATCAAATCTAAAACTTTTTCTCAATTTTCAACTGAAATTTCGTATTGTCCCCAAATAAAAAATCGTAGAGTCCAATTCAAAGTCAAAATCGAAGCTATTTTGTTCAATTTAGACCCCAGAAGGGCATTTAAGAAGGTCCGATTTACTGAAGTGAACACCGAGTTACTCACCGAGTTAGTTTTCTTATTAAAGCACCAAAGTTTAAAAAAAGCATTTAAATGCAGTCTTCACGGTTGTCCACTATAAAGGGAAATCTATTAAAGCTGTATTAAATGGTGGCGACGCCCAACAGGTTATAAAGAAATGAACTAGGAGTAATAAAATTCACGTCATAGAAATAGCATCAAGTATTGTCTACAATATGTCCCATACTTAGTCAAAATAAGTTTCCTTGATTGTTGTTATTTTAAAGTATTCAGAGTAAACCACACAAGGAAACAATGCAACGCTTTATTCTGGATTGAATCCCATTGGCAGTCA
This sequence comes from Tethea ocularis, assembly GCA_963555595.1. NCBI lineage: Eukaryota > Metazoa > Arthropoda > Insecta > Lepidoptera > Drepanidae > Tethea > Tethea ocularis. The sequence continues at coordinate 1,183,995 of OY741972.1, read as the reverse complement.
TAAAACTGCTGTCGAATTCGCCGAGAACAACTTCTGCTAAAGTCTAGAAGTGCAGACTATCGTTCTTGTCAAATAAATCGTACACTTTAGCGGTTGTGGCAAAATGTATTCGACTTGGTTAGCTGAGATGGAAAGAGGTATTATTGAAGCTGAATTAAATTTGAATTTCGGTGTAACATTGTGTTGCTTCCTCAAAAATTCATAATTCATTGAGAGGCCAGTTGGAGTGGTTGGTTAAGATACCACCAATCACGTCGCAGGTCATGAGTTTGATTCCCATCCAAGACAAAAGTTTACGTGCCTGAACATGTCTGTAAGTATTTACAGAAAAAATTGGTAAGATACGTAGTATATCACGATCGTCTGTTTTCCATAGTAAAAGCTCTACTTAGTTTAGGATCAGATATCCGTGTGTGAAGAATATCCCAAAATGTTATTATTATTTGTTCAGCTAAGCCCCTAGAGCTGCCACCGATTTGGACGCTTCCTACTAAGAAAAACATGCATGCATAGCTACTAAATAATTCACCAACAGAGACAAATATTCACAACTCGAAATGGATATAATTTTATATCTCCTCAACGGAATAGACCACCACGAAATCCACTTGAATATTCAACATACACGAGAACCGCACCGCAGACAGATAACAAAGTAAAACTAAAAGGAGTTAGGACGCGGACATAAACTTCAGCCAGACATTCTAGGGTATTGCTATAGTGTAGTGTCCTGGGACACATGGCGAGGTCAGTTTACATGATACGACTTTGAAATAAAGTGAAAGAACGGTTTACATCACGACGAATTATTATGAAACACATTGCTTTTTTATATTTCACAGAAATTCGTTTTCTGGCTATTTATTTGCTATGAAATTAAGAAATATTTAGTAGTCACATCAATATATTAATAATGCTACATTACCTACATTATACAAATCTCTTAATTATAGCTATCGATACGTTATGCCAGTATCCACATTGAGTTAGAAAAAAAAACGTAGATCATGATACCATTTATCAAAATCAATAAGATATAACGACTTGTTGATATTTTTATTTTTTACTATATCAGAAGCTTTAATCAAATGTATTCTATAAACTGGTTTACTATTTCGTTTTTGTATCATACCTTCATGACAGTCAAACAATGTGGAATGAATAAAATCATCAGGAAAAGACAACACAGGAAAACTAGGTCATAGTTAAGTCCACCAATAGTATCACTTATAATCACCTGACCTATCAACTTAATCGATTGACCTTTGACATTAGTTGACTGTAACTATCCTAGCTTCATACGCAACAATTCCCAAGATGATAACTTACCATGGTATCTTCCACCCTTCCAAAATACACGAAATATATTAGAGACGCTAGCAACTAGCAACGGAGCTAAATTGCCTGGTCATTACTTATTGCGTCCAAGATCCTGCAACGTGCCGACTTGAATTACAGCCGAGGAATGCTAATCAGGGTTACGCCAACTTTATTTATGGTGTGATAAAGGTGCAATGACCACTTCTATAACTTACAGTTTTGAAGATATAAAGCTGCTAAGCCTGGTAAAGATCAAGAATTTTGTATGGTAGACTTTAAGTTTTAAGGGAATCATGTGGTGACAAACTGCTTTAACGTTTAAAATGCAAGAGATACGTTTCTAATACCTGATATCCATTTGGTGTAATATAAAAAAAGAACGCCAATGCAAACCTTTTTGAAATGTTATCTTTACTAACAAAATCAAGTCTGAACCTGTTCGATCGTAGAACAAGCCGGGACGAGTGATACATAAAAGCAGGTTATAAATACACACGAACAATAGAAAGGTAGTGTAAAATGACCGAAAAGGTTCCGCAACAAAAGGGTCCATTGTAAGGTGGCTAGGGCAAAAAAAGCACTTAAGAATTTGGAAAGAGCCAAGAAATTAGTGGCAGTTGTTTTTTTAATCGGTGCAGATAGCGAAGTGTAAGAGACAAATTAAATGTTAACAATGTGTTAGAGGTAACGGCCAGACAAATGCTTTGGTACTGATAAATAATAATCCAAAAAATATACTAGATTTTAGTTTTCGGGAGATGTTGATTGCAATTCTAAGCTTGAGAGAAGGTTTTGGACCTAATAGTAGAAGAATTAAATTAGATAAATTAAATAAAGAGAAGAATACAATAAAGCGAAGCAGAAGGTCAGAAGTTTAGTATCCATTACTCAACGTAAGAGATTTTATGTTTGTTACAATACTTACATTGTGTGAAATGGGATATTTATGTTTTTGTTACATAGTTGTTGTACGACAACTGATACATTTCACTATGCCACTGTGCTCGTGGAATTCATCTAGAACTTTACATAATCATCTCAAGCATTTCGAAAAGCCTGACTCGAATACTAGAAGGTTCCAAAAGGTTTCAACTCTTTTCCAAGCAAGCTAGTAAGTATAGATCTGGTTTCCATAGCACAAGCTCTTCTTAATTTGTGATCATATAGCCATGTGTGAAGAATGTCCCAGCTCCCGTAGCCTGGCTAGCGTAGACTAGAGAAGACTCGAATCTTCGGCCAATGAAATTACATAAATATGACATAATAGTCGCGGATTAATTTCATTCAAATTTAAGTTGGTCGAAGACTCGGGTCTTATCTAGTCTACACTTGCCATGCTACAGGGGCTGGACCAGACTTCAAAAGCAGGACTTAACAAGTTTGACACCTTTTATTTTTAACCGACTTCAAAAAGGAGGAGGTTCTCAATTCGTCGGAATCTTTAACGAAATCAGGATAGGCTATGGACGATTGCAACACCCGAGGAAAATTTTAACAATAACTAAAGCTACTTAGATACTATTCTAATCGGGGCATCACTCATGCCTTTCCGACCCTTTCCCCCGCCGATGACCTCTGGCGACCTTACTCTCGCGCAGGAATTTAACATTAAATTAGATATTAAGCTGCACTTTTGCAGAAAAAGATCAATGATCTACTCTTTTGAAGACGAATGTGGCAGACATTTCACTTTACGTGTTTTTTTGTTAAGTACCCTTTACGAAACAGATGAAACCGTGAGAATTCTAGTATTACATAATATTGAGCACATGGTCAGTTCTGATTTTAAATTTACGACAAACATAACGGTCAGTCCAGTTCACTTAACATACATCGAAATATGCGTTAAATTTATGTGTTCTGTATATAATTAGCACTCAGTTGTAAAGGCTTTATTAAAACATCAGAAGGTGGAACAGTGGAACAACTTGCGAGTATCGACCGCAAATTGCATAATTCCGCCTCTCGACGCCGCTCGTCATAATAACAACACGACACAATCACATAAAACTTGGTCCAAGTTATAAGAGCGGAGGAAGTTTGTCGGGAGCTCCTAAAGTTTCTAGTTTCTCCTCGCTTTTACTCGCGTTTCCGAGGAATTGTATGTTTTCTTTGAATTAAATATTCTACATGCAATTTCGGATCTTGCATAGTCAAATTTAGTTATGCTCTTGGAAGGCACTAGTGAAGGTCGAAGCTAATAAAGGTAATCACCGGTTCGGAATTCAGCCTTCTAATGATAAATTATATTTTATTTTTGATGTTAATATATTAGAATGTATTCATACATATCTCAGGCACCAGGAAGTCTCTCACAAATCCTACTAATATGATAAACGAAAGTTACTTTTATCCCTCGGGAACGCGGGTGAAACCGCGGGGCGAAAGCTAGTATAGGATAAATTAGAATTTATTTAGAAATTAAGAACCTGTTATGTACATACCATTTGCGTAGAGAAAATAAATTAATATCTTAACTTAAAGAAAACCATTAGTACTTCTGTTATCCCCCTTTTCACCGTTTTTTACAAATCATAACATCCACATATTGCCGACTATAGATCGCTATTATTGATAAGGCCGCTGATTGCGACTCTTAATTTAATTACTACTTTCCTTTTTCTTTTTTTTCCATGTGATGTACCAATAAAAGGTACACCAAGTTATTGTGAAATAGACCTTGAGACAATAAAACAAAAAGCTCTTAGCCCGCTGTCAGTTCATATCTTACACCAGATCACGTTCCGACATCGATACAATCTCCGATAGCGGCCAACAAAAAGAAATGCCGTTATTTCCCACGGGGTGTAAAATTCTTGAGCCTTTTCGGACCCCGGCGCCGGCGTTTTTGTACTCTATCCGGTTCGGTCCGGCAATAACTTTGTGCTTAGGTTGTGTAACTATTTATTGGTATCTTGGTTAAACGCGGGAAGGTATGAAATAAAACTATTGATATCGATTGTTTTGTCATATTCTATTTACGAAATAAATAATCTTGACTCATTTAGGCTATGATAAGGCACCTATGAACATTGGAAGTTAGAAGTATATATCCTGAATACTGAGAAGAATCCGTCAAGAAACATCTTTCTTTCGAATTTATATAAGTACAGTTTTTGTTTCAAATATAACATAAACTTCACAAAATTCTTGGCACAGGGGATTTCAAGTGCAGTGCAGAGAGAAGTTACTAAGATGAACCACCATATAGTAGGCCTTGTCGATCAATTTCTGCCTTAGTTACTTATAAAAACGAAAACAGACTCACGTTGTTATCTTTCATGATATCGAGCAAGCTAGTTGACAGTGTTGAAAGCAATGCATAAAAGATCTAAAAACACGTGGAAACATCAAATATATTGCTTTTTATGATTTTATTTGAATTACCAGTAGAAGCACTAAGAGTAGATCATTTGATGCTGGGTATCTATGACGTCATAGTGTAGTATTTCATACAAAATTCTACAAAAACTAACGTTTTGCCATTTATTAAAAAGTAGCTGATTTGATGTCAGGAAACTACCGTATTATGTTAGTACGCTCCTAAATTGTTTGACCAACATTTCAACACAGCTAACAACGCAAAACTGTTACTATATAGATCGAAAAATAAACTCAATCTACAATCTTGAAACCTTAACCTCTTTTCCATATCTCTTACAAGTTACAGAGAAGTAGGTACTCATTCCACTCTTATCTCAAGTACATTGTAGTCTTCCACAATATGTCAGCCGAAGTGGCATAAAGATTCGCATATAAATCAGATAAGATGTAAAATTGTCCCATACAATGTAATGCGCTCCGGGATTGGATGCGTTCAGTCCCGCCCGAGCATCCGTTCGGAGTTCACAACTATGTTACAATTACTGGGCCACGGAATAAGAGAATTCATTAGCTGAGCGGTAGCGGTAGCGTAATTAAATGTTAAAAGGTTACAATCAAATAGTAAGTTAATGTTGAAGCCAGTAATAAAGTACCGAATAAGAGGGAGAGAATACCATGTGTAATTAGTAGGTTTTCTCTTGTTTTTAGGATTTGTATTAGGCTTATTTAACATAGTAGATTTATTTAACATCGACATCGACACCTATTTATTTTTAAATAATAAACGTATTTGTACATTTGACATTTTGTTAGTGTGCTTATAACTCAAAAACCACAGCACGAATTCTGACGCGTTTCACGAGGTTCCATAACACTGTAAAGTGCCAATTTTGTTATTATATTACGTTTACAGGACATATCCTGCCACATAATGATAAAACCCCTGTATGTTTGCTCTTTCTAGTAATATGTCAATGCCTTAAGTAATAATAATAATGAATAAAATTAATAATAATTTTAAAATGAAAAAAAAATCCTTTGACGAAAAGAAAACTCAGTTGCTTACCATCTAAAAATGTGGTATTTTGACACGGCACAGAAAAGCGGAACTTACCTGAAACAAAAATAAATAATAAAATTAATCCAAATTCTAAGTAAAATTTGTTGCTAGCATATCGCATGTTTAGTGGTCATACAAAGCATTACTCTACTATTGAACACAATATTTCAATACGAAGTCTTTATTAGTTATGGAACTATGAAAATTTTGGATTTATAAATCCAGTAGGTAACTGAAAATATACCTAGACTTAGATTCAATAAAAAATATATGTAGGAATGTTATATTGTATACCTACTAAATAAATAATAGTAGAGTCTATTGTAAAACTGTAACTGTTGACGTTAATAAGTGCCTTATTAGGGCCTAATTAATTAAATTCGACGTCATAAAATTTTGGCCACATTTCATTTTGTCATTGAATTACAATAAGTATTATTGTCTTTTCCGGCATCATTTTTAACTTTTCTAAGATGTTTTTCCCTAGATTGTAACAAGGAAAAAACTTGAATAAAAATTTATTGGTATCAAAAAGTAAAAATCACTTTTCCTTCGATGTTCGAACCACGCTCACTGTACACGATGGATATCTACATAAATTATTATAGAAAAAAAAAACAAAACAATATCTGAAACCACAAGAACATAAAAAAAATCCTATAAAATGGAACATTTATTGCATTTATCCCTAAGCTATTACTAACTTTATCTTAAAATCAATAAAGGTTAATATCCTTTAATTTATGGTAATCTGTGTGGTTGATTATAGGATAAAACTTTTATTGCAGCAATAAACTAGTTAGCCGCACGCATGCGCAAAGGGTCGGGTTAGTTAATGTTACAAGTAATTAGAAAGGATTTTTACTGTCTACGCTGTAATTGTAATGAGTTGATGTGCTTTACGCAGAACTGTAATTTGTAGTTTACTATGTGGCCTAATAGATGGCGTTGTTCAGCTACAATTGGGTCTTGAAATAATTTAACTTACATTCATAATTAAAGACATCAAATAAGCCTAGCCCTTTCTATAGCAGTGCAATAAAGAAAGGTGGATACTGTCATCTGTCATTAAATTCTTATTGAAGACGTTACAGGTACACGTATTTAACTTCAAAGAACGTTGGACGACCACCAAATAATTAACTAACTGCCATATATGTAAGGAACCTTATGAATAAATCCAAAAATTAGACTTTATGTACTTACACAAAAGTTACACTTTACAAGTACACGAATGCGAAAGAGACAAACACACACCGTTGTCACATTTCATTATTCGATATTTAACATGCACACTATGATTTTGACACCATTGCTCGAATAACCATTATTAAATCCAAAAGCTTTTTCACAGAATTTTCTACTGTGGCTTTTTAAAATATTATTTATTTTACATAAGTAGGTAGACATAGTAGATTGAAATTTTTAAATGGAAATTCGGGCGAGTGATCGCGTTAAAGTAACCAACGCATGTGGAAATTCTCGGTTAATGATACAAGTTTAATGCTTGTTTTAATTCAAAATTATTTAAAAATTTACATTTCTCCTTCATTGTTGTCATAAATGTCATAAATGCGAAAGTTTATGAGTGTGTATGTTTGTTACTTCATCACGCTCAAAGGGCTGGACTAATTTTTGGTATGGAGGTAGCTGATACCTGAATTAGCACATAAGATACTTTTTATACCTTGGGAACATAAGATCCCTCGAAAACGCGGGTGAAACCGTGGGGCAGAAGCAAATCAATGCATACATAAACACCACAATAGGGAAGGAAGGAGTGGGGGTTTGTATCTTCGTAATTTTTTGTTATCGAAACCAAAGAAAAAATATGTGTCTAATATTTTTTGGTAATCTAACTGACGGACTAATCAAGACAATTTTATTCTTTCAACATTATGATTATATATACCTACAGAGTAGACGCACGCTATTTCACGATATTTTCCAATGAAAACATATGTAGTTGAATCGATCCAGCAATCTCATGAACGTAGGCCGTATATCTAAAGGAACTATGTTTACTTCTTATTGATACAATCACGACATCAAAGATACGTGTTATTTTCAGCTACAATTGAAGCAAAACTAAATTCGAGAGGATCGTGGATTCAATATCGCAGTTAGACTCAATAGCTCAACGGATAAGGGCATAAAGGATTGGGATCGTGAGATCTCATGCTTTAGACTGGCTCTGATGCATTACATATAACAGATATTGCACACAATCTTGCTTTGATGCCAGGTATCTATTAGGCTTTCCAAATATGTAAACAGCACATTGTAATAACAAGAATGAAATTCATTATCATCTAACTGAAACAGGAACTGTAATTACATAAATTTAAAAAAGAAAGATCCACAAAAAAATGAAGCCTTGCCGGTGGTAGAGTCTATTGTAATGATTGTAACTATCGACGTTTATAAGTGCATTACCAGGGCCTAAACAGAATAAATGAGTTTTTGATTTTGATTTTTAAACTGTCCTGAAGAAAGCCCTGATAAGGCGTCGATAGTTATAATCATTACAATAGACTCTACCACCGGTTATATACACTTGAACTGAAAAGACTGGTAAGAAAGAAAGAACGGTATTCATAAGAACATTAAATACGGAGGTGACAAAAGGTGTTCCCGATAGCAATAACCTCGGCGACACGTCCCGACACGCCGCGACACGACGACGACAGGACGCCGAGTGGTGTCGACACTTCACGACTACATTATAACACCGAGTCCGGACCCCGGGATTTTATAACGGTACGGACAAATTTATTTTCCTGTCAAATTTGATATGACTGGAGTATTTCATGCTATGGCTATTGTACTTCCTTTTATGGAAACAAGAAATTTGGTGTTGAGATTTGATAATGGTTTGAAAAAGAAATCAACTTGAATTATTGATTGGTGATAAAATACAAATGTACCAAGAAAGAAATCCCATATGAAATAACTAAGAAGTCAAAGAGGATGTTAAACATACATTGATCGACAAGGCCTACTATAAGGTGGCTCATTACATAGAAGACAAGAATACATGGTTGTAGTAGCTTCTCTCTGCACTTGCGGCCCCCTGGCCAAGTGAGAAAATGTTCAAATGTTATTAAACGTGAAAAAGCAAGAGAAACTCATACTCCGATATTCCAGAGTATCGGTTTAAAACGACATTTTTCCCAGCTTATCAGCTACAAAGTTCCAACATAGAACGAACGTGTATCATTACAAAACAACGGGCAGCAGGACAGCAAGTGCAATATAAATTATCTCAACTGTACTAGAACACGTAGAACAACCGGTGTCGACGACACTTCGATACACTTTGAACAATCCCGTGGATTTATAACGCTCGGGTTGTTCTCGAACCTTCGATAGTTAGGATAGTCTGTAAAAAAGACCAGCTTATGTCGGACATGCTGAAGTATTGCAATTGTTGTAATATCTAATGCAAGAGCATTACCTAGTTTCATTCTAAGCTTGCTAGTTATTGGAATGCAGGTATCTAAATATAGATTTGCATGTGATGACGCAGTTGCCGTATAGCTGTTACGTGGGCTCTCTAGGTGAATGGGATACAAAATATTATTGTTGTAAGACCGCCAATTTTGAAAAAGTTTAACGTACGTAGGTACTGATGTACGTTAGTACTTACTAATACACAATTCATGGCGCTGTCATATCATCATCATCATCATCATAATGTCAGCCGAAAGACGTCCACTGCTGGACAAAGGCCTCCCCCAAGGATCTCCACAATGGCTGGTCTTGCGCTACCCGCATCCAGCGGTTTCCCGCGACCCTCACAAGATTTTCGGTCCACCTTGTAGGGGGTCTGCCCACGCTGCGTCTTCCGGTTCGAGGTCGCCACTCAAGAACTCTTCTGCCCCAGCGGCCGTCGGTTCTTCGAGCGATGTGTGCTGTCATATAGCAACATTTTACCCCCTCACACACATATTAGAAGTGAAATAAGCTAGAAAGTTAAGTTTTATGTATGTTTAAATCCAAATATGTTTTGAGTTTCCTCAAAGCCTGCAGAAAAGTCTTGAGAAGGAAATATTATGCTTCAAAAACCCCTTAAGTAGATACCAACGTTGTTTGGTAGACGTCATTTGTTAAAAAAAGTTATATACATGTACCTTGAATCAATTATACGATTCAAGACATCTTAATCACATTATAATATTTTTTCACAAAGAGGAAAACACAGAACTTATTCTTTAAATCCCCAAAGATAATAAAAATTGTGTAATTCACGTTAGTGACACGAGTGGGCTACTGTGCAAGTTCATCTTAATGTGTTCTGGTTTGTAAAACATTAAGGCACCTAACAACCATATAAGGCTCTTATAAATTCAAGAAAACAGTTACTATTCCAGCTCTAAGATCTGATAAAGCAAAGGGCATTCCAACATGGAATAAACCTGAGCCACAACAAATGAAGTTAACCTAACATTATGTTATCAGAAGGATTTCCGCTAGGCCACGTTTGACCCCATACAATTGCTGATAGCTTATCACCGACTAGTACCTACCTATAGGCGTATAAGGGAAACAGTTCGTACCATAGGAGGTGGAGTAAATTTTTTGTTTTGGTGAGTAGTTCAAGTTTGTAGGAATATAACGGATTTATGTGTACATTGTACAATCTCACCTTAAAATTTTGGAATAGACTTATATTATTTTACGTACCTTTTATTTAAGCAACTTAAGTTTTAGATATGGTTTTAATCAGAAATGAGAATTAAAGAAGTAATGTTAAGAAATCATTAAATGGAACCTAAGGAGAACCAGATTTATCGAACAGAATCCACCTAATTTTAAGAACACTTGAGATCAGTACCCATCTACGCTTTGCAGGTATAATAACTTCGGCTACATCATAATTTACATTAATCATGGTTGAAACGTAAACAAAACCATATCACAGAGTAAAAAAATATTTCAGCAAACAAACCTAGACACAAAAGCACAATATATCACTTGTAATTGAACTTGATGCAGGTAGCTCCCGTTTTCCTCGTTTACAATATTATCAAGCTTACGCATGATCGTTTCGCAACCGTGTAAACGAAAATAAAACACAAGCAAACAACCATAAGAGCTATGTTAATAACAGCTCTGGAAATAGATGAGGGTCGCCGAAAAAATGGTCTGACGTCATGGCGCGTAACCTGCACGCACGATGAGTGACGTCAAGGTTTAGGTCACAAGTCACTAGTGAGCAATTTAGTCACGAATCATGGTTGGACACGTGTTTCGTGATCTTGAAGAGTTTAGCGACGTATAGAGGTTAAAAGATGGAAATGATTATTATCAACTATTGAAGGTTTTATACGGAAGACCAGAGTTTATGGTTGTAGTAACTTCTTTCTTTTTTCTATCAATCTGGTGAACTATCAAATTGTATAGACAATCTTATTTTCTTATTTTTTTTTTATATTACGAAGTAAATTAAAACATTGCACAGCAAGGAACCTGTTACTTATTTGATGCCATAAGAAAGGGTTCTTTACAATTAATCTAAAATAGTGGATTTAGGGTAATATAACATATTACTATTGTCTTTACTCTTCCTAATTAGAACTGGTGGTAATAAAATAGCACATAGGAATTTACAACAGGTTTGTTGGAAAGATTTTAATATTCAGTGTCTATGAAAATCCAGTAAATCGAGCGAAGAACATTATATTCATTCACTTTAGTAAATATATCAACTGACTAATGGTTTTTGATGACAGGTTAACGGGCAAGGTTATTTACATAACCGAAGACGATGGGTTATAAACAAATATATATTAGTTACCTGTGAAAAGAATTTGATAATTTTCAGGTCCATTCAGTATCACTTTTATATATTTACAATCAAGGAAAGGAAAATCAAAACCATAAATAGTTTGAGCTTCATGTCAATCGGCAAATTCAGTACGCAGGACCCTATAGCATGGAAAGACACATTAATTATTTTTTACTCCCTCTACTACTCTTAAAGGAAGTTGAGTGTATTTCCTCTAAAAGTAGTTTTTCGTTACTTCGCATTCCCGCGATATAATAATAGAAGATATCTAAGATTTAAATATAATAATAGACCATAATTTATGGATATATGGTTGCAATTGCAACTCAACTACAAAATAAAACAAGAATAAAAAGTTAATAGGAATAATAAACTCCTCAAATAACATTCCATAATAACTTAATGCACACGCTTCTAAGAAACTATCTGCACGTATATAATAAAAACGCTATGTTTGTCTGTTACGATTCGAGCTTTATACGATGAGAGCCTAATGGAAAAAGAGTAAATATTGGAGAGCAAATGATTAGGAATCGGGCAGGAAGATGATAATGATCAAATCAATTTCAGAACAGAAAATACACCCCAAAACAGTAGAATTGAGTACAATTGACCAAGCGGACAAATCCACAGGCAAAAGCTACATAAAACAAAATATAGTTTAGCGTGTGATCCAAATAAACACTTGTAAAGTAATGATGCAGATTGTTCCCTTTAAAGATTGTAGACACGCGAAGAAATTGTGTTTATGACTGCACTTCGAGGAAACATTAATGTGAATAGCCTCAAATTGGCTTTTTAATCCATTTTGTACAAGTTGGTAACTTAGTATGACGACTAATAACATGTTTATGCACAATAGTTTTGCCTGGGTCATTAGGTCAAAAGGATACAATGTTCAAGAGTTTCATATTTTCAAATAAGTTGTTTTAGTACTTAATCTAGTTAAAGTTGGGAAAATTATCCAGATTTAAATCTACGAGAACTTCTCGTATGGATATCAGGATTCCCAACTTAGGGGTTTCCACGCTAAATTGAGGGGGTAACTAAGTATGATGGGATTTTTCAAGGAGAGATGGTGGGTCGTGTATAACATTTAACCCATCAACAAAAATATTATGTTGGTTTAATGTGTTTAACTCCCCATTCATCCGCTTGAAAATATCAGCGCTGTAATGATCTGCAGCACATGCTGAACCCCAGCTCAGTTTATGAGCTTTCTCTCTTTTAGAGCCAACTAGGCGAATTATCTTGTCTTTAAATAATGTATTTTATCTTGGTCTAAATCTTTTAGAAGCAATTCTTTTACTATTAATGTATCTAACGTTTCTTTATGTCGTCTCTTTACGCAACCTTTAAGAGAACACAACTCATGACTTCCTATCAGTATCAAACAGACTAAAACAGGGCAGTCTCAACTGTTACAAGCAAACAAACTCAGTTCATACAACCGTTGTTATAGTCCTAACTTTGGACAAGTGGACCTCGGTCAAACATTGTCGGCGCGTCGAAATGATTGATCGTCTCGAATACGATGTCCAGGTTCCAAATATTTGTTAACACTTAGTGAAGATAATATGATATTTGACGAACCTACAGCTATATCGGCATTGTAAAATTATTAGTAAGAGTCTGAAATGTTTCTGAAATTGAGGTCAAGTTAAGCTGGGATGAAGGATTTCTTTTTCAGTTGACCGGCTTTCATTTGACTTAAGTATCTTCAAAACATATTTAATGATAGGGTCTTTACCAGTCTTTTAGGGATCAAGTTTCCAAATTCCTTCCGTAATGCACCCCTAGGGTAGGTACTAATTTCCTATAAATATCAAATCTCTAGATTCACTTTATAGGTACAAAAACGAAAAAAAAACACCAAAGTGCATCAAACAATAAGGAAAACCAACAAAAGTAGGTACCTATTAAAAAAAGGGAACAAGTTACCAAGTGAAATAGGTATGTTTCTACTTTATTCACAATATAAGTAGGTACCTCATTCAATGATAGCTACTAAGTACATAAAAATATTTACATATATACAAATGTATTGGGTCAATGAACTATTATGTTAAACAGTTGTGAATCATGTAGGTACCCATGTGAATGATATACTAGGAAATGAGGATAGGTATGAATACGAGCAGACACAAGGATATAGGTCACCACAGACATAACCATAAGTGAATAATCAATCACAGAACAATAGAAACACAATAATTAAGAAATAATACTGTGTTTGTGGTATAAACAGTAAACCGCAATAAAAACAGAAACAATTATATAAAAATATATAGAGTGGTACCTAATTGGTGTTCTATAGTAATCGGTAATAATAATGCTAAATGGAACACTATGATTAAACCTTACTTCATGTGGCGGACGATGACGTAAATTTAGGTAAAATGTATAAATAGAAATATTGTTTTAATTTGGTTTATCAATATGTTTCTTTTATGTGTTTTTGGGTTATTTCCCGCAGTTTATAGTAAGTAAGATTATGTTTTTGTGTAAGCTAATTGTTTATATTGTATATGTGTATAACCATCTAACCCGATAGAACAGGGATTTGGGAGAAATTAAGCTTTTTAATTAGAAATGTATATCTTTTTTGAGAATTTATGTATAAACTGTGTAATAACTTTAAGATAGATTAAGCTGGTATCGACAACGTGAATTCATTGGAAAGACCTAATTGCAGGCAATGTTTAAGGATAAAATCACTTTTGTAGCGATACTAGATCACAAGTAAATTATGTAAATAATGAAAATCTATAAGACATTTGAACAATGTTAGAGAACAAAATAATTATTATAATGCATGGCTCTCGATACGGTAAAACCGAAGTCTTGAACGGACATCAGTGTCTTGAGTAATTAATTCGAATATTCAGTTGAGTAGAATTCACGCATAAAAACAGGAAATTGTATCAAGTCGGCCAGTGATCACGTGTGTAATAAATAAGTGATTATGATACAAAGTTATATGCAAATATAGTATACAGTCCATTTAAACAAAGTGTTTTTATTGAGGGGAAAAGTACCTGGGTAGTTGGGTTATCGACACTGCAAAGGAACAGTCGAAACTCACGAGCTGGGAACCACACACTTCAATAACACGTTATAGAGACTATAGCAAGATGTGCGCGCATTATAACAGTTCGAATCAATAAACTTAATAAGCCTTAGTCTCTGGGTACTTTAAATTATTAAAAAAAAAGTTAATATCATGTACTAGAGAACAATAAGCTGCTACTGAAGTACCTACGTGAACCGTGGGGCTAAAGCTATAGTATATTCCAAAGCTAAGATGTTTCAGAAGAAAACATAACTCAATAGAACGGCCATAAATTTAAATCCGAACAGGATTTCCATCACACATTTAACTTTCCGTATAAAAGCCATTGTGCTTCGATAGTTTGGTAAATAGTGAGAAATTCATTTCATCAGATAAGTCGGCCATGTGTTATTGTGACACATTGCCTGCCATTCCTGCCAGCTCGACAAATATTGAGCCCTCACCCTTTTCGGGCAAAAAACCAATTCGAGTCCTCGGCGAGGCGTGACATGCACCATTAGCAGGCACTAATATGTCACAAATAGTGACGTTTCTGGTTGCGTTTTAGTGAGGATTTGGTCCTTTTCTTTTTGGAGTAATTTTTCTGTTTTTTCTCATCTTTTGTTTACCACTATCTTACTTGTTGGTAAGGTACCTACTTGGTGACAGATTTTCAACTTAGCGATGGTACCTTACCACCACGCTATGATTTACTCATGATTGTCAGTTTACATGCCAACAAACTGAGCGAGTTCAATGAATTGTTACATTTTTAACAATTCCCAAAAATATTTTTTTTATTGGGCCTGTTGCATATTAGTTGAGTTCGATGTAATATACCCTATCTGTAATTTCGGCAGTCACGCTCTTAAATAATTAAATAATATTAGTCTATCGACATATTCCCTAAACTCAAATGCAATAACCATTAAATTCTCTTATCTGGACACCTACTCAATGAATTTGATAACCTACACTATTTAATAAGGGCATTTCTTGAGGAAGGTTTCTGAGTAAACGTCGATGAATCACTTGCGAGTACATATGTTGATTATCTTGCCCTTTGCCCTGTAGTTCCCTACATTCTACTGATAAATTGTGGTTACCTATGGGTCGTCGCATGAATAACTAATTACTATTTTAATTAGTTTTTTTTTGTTCTACAACATTGATGAACTCTTATTCATGCTATACTTTTACGCATGATTTTCAGGGTCGTTCTTCATATTGTAAGCAGCAGTGGACGATACTTACATGTCGTACCTAACAGCTTGTAGTTAAAATCTCATTTTTTAAGGACTCCTAAATTTTGTTGCTTCCACCATATTACAATAAATTTCGCGATCCCAACACGCACTGTATTCGAATGAGCTGTACTGCAATCCGTACCTTACTTCTATAGGGCTGACATGCTGTTGAACGAAACGACGTTTTGGTCCCGAGAAAACTGTCCAGTATTTGGAAACATTGTCTTCATAAACATTCTTGTCTATCGTAGAATATAAGTCAATAGCTACCATAGTCATCAAGAGTTCGATAGCTTAACTATTGTCTATTATTATTCTATGACCTTAGATCCCATCGTACTATGCGATAGGTTTGCCAATAACCTCCATGTTATATAGTCCATTATCAATATTCAAGTAAACAGTGTAAATAAATACAGTATGTCAATCATACTCATAGTAACAATATTGATTGGGTACGGAAAACTTCAATAGAAAAAACGAAAGCGACTCATTCTTTGGAAAGGGTTGAACGAACCTCACGCTTATAGGACACAAGGAAAACTGCGGAATAACAATGATCATTTCGCACACAACTTATTGCTTATTTACATGTTTCATGAGTATTATGATTACTCATCATATTGTTAGAATATCGACCATTTCGTGCCAGCATTGACAGGTGAAGGTGACTCGATTTACTTGAATTTTGATAAACCCATGTGTTGCAGACTCTTTGATAGTTTTAAGTTGTATTTCATTTTTACACAGTTATTGGTGTCGATTCTGTTGTTTACGAACTTAACTAATATTAGACAAGTCACCTCTCTTTCAAGTTAACCTTATTGAAAAAAGACAGAACATTTTTAATGCTGTCAGTTTAATCCATGCCGTCGTAATGTACGGGTAAATAGTCGTGACCAATAAAGATCGCGCTTAAATTCATGTAGACAAGAAATATGTGATCGGATTAAACTGACAGGACTAAAATATCTTGCATCCCTTTCTTATATTTACTATTAGAAAGAGATATAGTGAGATTAAATTTATTTAGTTCGTAAACAACAGAATCGGCACCACTGTCATTTTCATATATTGGTTTTTGTTTAGTGAGTTCTGTGAATTTCTTTTCATAAAGAGTAATATTGTGATTTCGTGAATGTTTTATTTATTAGTAGAATTGGCTAAAGCAGATAACAGGAGGCTCTCAACATACAGTCCACACATCAGTAACACCATGTTTATTTTTCAATAAATATTATAATGGGTCCCGATTCTGCTGTTTACAAACTAAACAAAAATCTCACTATGTCTCATTCTAACAAAAAATATAAGAAAGGGATATATGGAGAAGATATTTTAGTCATGTCAGATTAGTCTGAACACTTATTTCAACCCGATCTAACGTTTATAATTATGAACGTGACTAATATTAGTTAAGTTCGTAAACAACAAAATCGGCACAATATCCAGCTATTTTTATAGCCAGAATAAAACAGTGGGTTATTTTTCTTTTTTTTCCTATATTTAAGGCAGATTTTCTTATCGAGTGTTCTTTCGCCTTTCAACTAAGAAATTTATCGTAATTTTAAATTTAATTAACTACAGAGACCATATTTCTTTTAATTCGTCACAGTAGCTCGTATTCACATCCGGTTTAGCCTGCCAAATGTATGAAATGTCGAGTTACCTCAAATCCTGTGCGTCCCTAACTGGAAACATTTTAATTAACTAATTAATACATTTGACCGTTAATGATAACTTCAAATAAACTTTTAATAAATAAATATCCTGGGACATTTATCATAGAAGGTTATAGGCTACTTATTATCCCGGGAACGCGAGTGAAACCGCTGGGAACAGCTAGCAGGTAATATGGCCAGAATGTTATACGACAAAAGGCCATTTTTTAATTTCAAATCCTAAACTCGAAAACGCATCTAACTAAATAATTATACTTCTATTAAAGATATCGGTTCAGTAAGCGTTCAACGTCTGGGAACTTCAAATCAGCCAGCACATTAAATAACAAATTACAAGCAAATAACAAACAAAATTTGAATTCGCTCTTACAATGGACACCTGACCTTTTTACATGGCTTATCTGCCAAAAGGTCAACAGCATACACCACTTTACGGATTTACACTTCTGACCTATAGACCAAGTTGGGATTGCCCTGAGAATTCCGTAAGAGTTACTGTAACATTTCGCTCGGCCACTGCATCGAGATCTATTGAATTCCTTTCTAATACCTTTGTTGGGAATCTTTTTACATGCAACAAGGGGGGCCCGAGTGTCTTTGTTCGCTGGATGCTTTTGACACAAATGCTGGCCGACAGATTGGAATGAAATTGAAATAAAAAATAAATTCAAAATCTAAATATGTAAAAAGAAAGCGTGACTGACTGACTGATCTTTCAACGCACAGCTCAATCCATTGGACGGACCGGCCTAATTTTGACATACAGATACTTAGTTATTATGAATTAAAAAAATACATTAAATAAATTGAAAACTAGTGGTGTAGTTTAGATTTCCTGAGATTTATTTTATTACGCACCAAATTGTCGAGAAATTACTAAATGAGTAGGTATATTTCACCTTCTATATACAGTGGCAATAGAGTACTATGGTCTGAAAAGAATACTGTACAGCCATAACGGGGATACAACCGAGAATTTGAATCCCCTACGGTGTTGCACAATACCATAGTCCGGCTACGCTGACACCCCGAGGGTATACCCACGATTGGACCTAAAAAACGTCATTGGTAAATCAACTGTAACATCCAAACAATAGAGCTCCAAGTTGAATGATTTAATTCCTTGTCATGAAGTCATCTATCTCTTTTTAACACTATACAAATCCCGAACGTAGAATATCAGGCGAAGCGTACCGAAGCAGTCATACAGTCACGACCGACATAAATAAGGCTGGAATCTTTTAATGATCTTTGTCATGGGGTATACAACCTTAATAACATGGTATGAGGGTTGGTTGTTGCCGATAGAGCTGGAGATCTACAGATGCGCGTGAGCGTAGAAAGTCATGCTACGGCGGTTAGGGTTGTCACAAATAAGGTTTATGCATTTTATGACTTTATCAGTCAGTGGTTTATGAGCTAATTATGTTTTTACGATTTAGATTGTTTGTATTTTATTACGAACAATACTTCCGCGAATAAATTTGGAGCTTTTATTTGTAACTAGCTTCTGCCCCGCGGTTTAATACACATTTCCTGGAGTTAATCTAATTTGCTTCTGCGATGCTAAATAGTAATGGTTTACGAAATTAAAAAATCTAGAGTATTAATAGAGAGTAAGTAGGTCTAGTTCTATCTATCTGATTGGTTTCATCCAGAACTCAACTCAGTATTAGTAAGATGAATGTAGAATTAGGTACCTCTTTTTTTAGTTATTTTTTTTTTAATAACTATCAGCTATCAACCTACCCATTTTAAATTTTGCAACTTATGGTGTACTTAATACCTAACATAGGTACTTATTAAGTAATATACATTATGAATAGGTATAAGGTCAACTCAACTTTTTGAGAAATTAACAATGGAACGGAATTAATTTTATTACAAATTGGATATGTATAAAATTATTATACTAGCAGATTTTGCAAATACAATTTAACTCCAAACACTTTACGCATAACATTTAAGTGACAGCCCTATCGCCGAAACAATGTCCGAGCGAAAGGGACGGGTACACAAATTCGTGGAACAGCAGAGATTGCGTTGGCCCATATTGTTCCATAGACAAAGCAACGAATAAGTACCATCCGATGAATGGACTCCAGGCCAGGATTCTCATGGATGAGGGGGACAGCATGTTTTTAGATAACCGTTACTCGAGTTACAAAAAATGTTAGTGTGTATTCATACAGCCGAAATGCAGATTGCTCATCGAACATCTTCAAGTGGAAAAGCAGGTCTAGAATGTGACAAAGAAAAAAAAACGACAATCTAAACACTAAACGCTGCTTTAGAGGGCGACAATGACCACTTGACTTAAGTCCATCTGGGACTTAAGTTGATTAATAAATCAAGTAGTAGGTATATATAATTCTGTATTGTTTCAAAATATATTTATTATTTTGATTGACCCTGGCAATGCACATAAAAACGTGTAAGTCAATTCACAATGCATAATACACTCGGGAAGAAACTCAAGAAACTTTCTTCATATAGGTAAACAATTCGTTTTTGTTTAAGAATGGCACATAGAGCGTTTAAAGATCTGTTTAAGAATGGCAACACAGAGGAGTCTATATTACAAAAAAAATACAGTAAAACATTACAAATCTATGAGTAACCGAAGAACCGAGAAAGAACCGGGTAAAACCTAGTAAGTTGTAAGTAGGTGTACTGTAGTGATCCGAGTTGACTCGAGTTATTGATAACTGAACTCAATCTGATTCGTTTATGATTTCAAATAACTCGACTCGCACATCGCTATTTTTTACTTTAAAGCTAGTAGGTACCTACTGTATAAGAAAGGTACAATAGTATGACCCTATTAAACGATAAGAGCCAAAGCGTATATTAAAAGATTAATTTTCATCGTGACAGCACAATGATGCCAATAACACTGTAATCAGTCACTTTTTGTTAAATGTCACGAGGTGAACATTAACTTTTGATGGTACAAGTGATATTAATAATGAATCAGCAATAATGATGCTCGTAGTTGAGTTAAATGATCTATTAATCAATATGATCACTTAGTTTCTGATCGCTGCGAATGAATAGGAGCTATTTAGGAGCATTATACTCATCTGCTGTATGAAGGATTATCTTCACTTGTGATAAGAATACTTGAGATTACAGTAAATAACAAAATTATCAGTCATAAAGCCATTACATGCTGAATTACAATATGAAAATACCGTAAAAAAAGATTTCAAAAAGTGAAATTTAAATTAAAATCGGCCAAGAAACACGAAATATATAAGCATTTTAAACTCCTAATTAGGCAGCAATTAGACAGAAAGATCGGACATAGTATGTAACGTCATACACTATTACGGTCATATAAACTCCATGCTAAATTCTGTTTTGCTAGAAAGAGATAGGATAAATCTTTGATGGCTTAACTATATATTAGTTATTTTAATAGTTATCCGAAATATTATTTATTCCTACTGTTTCTATTAAAGCATTGTATTAAAGCAAAAAAAAACATGCATATTCCCTATTATAAAAAATTCAGTCTTAAATACTTTGCAAATGCCTACATATTTTTTTGTACCGCTATAAAAAAATCTCAACAAAAATAAGACTGTCATTATAGATGATAAAGATCTGTTAAAAACCGGAAGAGAGAATTTAGGGACAACATAAAGAATGATTATAAACGTGGATCACAATGCGACGATAATTCACCACCATTAACGAACAATGAACGTATTAAGGGGACATGAGGGGACGAAGAAATTACATTTCATAATAGTAAAGAAAAAGAGACAGGTAGAGCATAGCGATTTTTCGCTTGAAGAGCAGTTCGACTAGGAAAGTACCTCCACCTTACAGAATAGCGTAGCCAAATAACTTTGTTGTGTTCCTGCGTGAGTAAGGTCGCCAGAGCTCATCGGGGTGGGTGGTGGATCCCCAGGCACGATGACCAAGCCTGACGGAAGATATTCCCTTTTCAATGAAAGAGTCATCCACTTTGCACCTCCATACGTTTACATCATTTACTCTTACCTTACGTTACTTTTAAAAAATTGTTTATTTATTTAAATAGTGTAATTTATTAGTAACTATATTTGTCATATGATCCATAATCAATAAAAAATACTTCTACTTTGAAGGTGATTCCCCACAATACACCACAATTCAGTGTCCATTAAAACGATTTCGTCAAAACCATAAATACCGAATCGATCCATTATAAATACCTTTTTTAATAACAAACCAAACACCATCAAATCGACGTCGTGAAGAGCACAAAAGATGTTCTTTTTCTAAAATTAAATATTAAAAAATCTACCCTTCCATTAGTCCGCAGAGCCGCAGTGAGTTGCGGTCATACTGAGAGCATGTCGTTAACTACTTTAAAAAATACAGTTCGGAAATCAAATCACTGTCGAGATTCAATACGAACTGACTCTTTAGTAAGTAAAATGCAAGTCATAGAAATAAAACCACTACAGTATACATTCTACATAGCTGATTGTGTAGATTACTTATAATCAACTTCCCATTCATAATAGAAACAGCAATAATAACAACCGTTATAATTTCAAATTCTTGTTTATCTGAACGTAAAATCTATTATTTAGATTTACCATCATATAATTTGGCACCAACCAGCAAACAAAATTATATTACAGTAGGTATATCAAATCTACGCGCACTACGACACACAGTATCCTATAAAATCTTGTGCTGTCCTTTAATACCCATTTAATAGTTATCCAATCGAAATAAGGTTTATATTTCAAACAGCGATGTTCTAGATAAAAATGTGCCGCCATGCTCCGATCACCGAGCACTGAAATATATATACCATATTTCGATGAGATTATTATTAAATTCAAAATCAAAACTCATTTATTCAGTTTAGGCCCTAATAAGGCACTTATGAATGTCAAAAGTTACAGTTTTACAATAGACTCTACTACCGGTTCGGAATACACTTTTCAAATTCAATTGATACTAATTATAAATCCTCTGCCGCATGCCGTGCCGTCCGCCAATGCGCCGGGAATAACTCGCTGTTATTATGACCGCAGCCCACCATCGCGTGTTACCGTGAGAACAGAAACCCCGATTACTATATTTGACTACAATCAAAGGCGCCGCGCTGGGTGGTTAATCGCTCTTATTTGAACTGCACCCCTAAGTTTTACCCTCGAATCACACCACAGATGCCTTCGAAACCCAGTGTTGTTTAACGTATTTATTTATATAGTTGAAGGCGATGTAGAGATATTTTTTGGCTATGAAAATACTAATGATAACGCAATCTATAAGTCCAAACTATAGCAAAAAAATTAAGGTCGCTACTAACTACTGTGTTTTAACAAATTAAAAACTATAATATACGAAAATACGGAAATTCTTTTAAAATTGATTCGTATAATAATCAAGTAATATCGTAAATATGGCGATGACGATGCAAAACCGACATGAAAAATGGATCAATGGAAAATGAATTACTAACTTTTGGCTTTAGCATTTCAGAGTATACTAACATAAGGTTCTTAAGAGGAAAGTAGCCTACCTACATCAATATATTCAGTGGGCGATCTATAAAATTATCAATTCACAACTTAATTTTTTTATTACAAGAGATGGTTTAAATCAAGTCTTGTAAAAGCCTGGTTTTAAGATTACCCCAGCTTTTTCTATTCATATGAGGTTAGTAAGAGACGATGTAAACAAGTAAACACATAAAATCTAAAACACTTAATATTTTTTAGCAAATTCATAACACAGCTTTGCGTTAAGGATGACACACAACCATTACAAAATACCTAATAATAAGCACATTATCATAGCTGATAAAACAGAATGTGTAAGCTGATTCATACGGCCAGTCACTAAACTGGTGATCGTTAGTCATTATCATGAGGTAAGCTATCTGCGCAACGGTATTGTACTTGTTACAACTTGTCTTGTGTAATATGACCCTTTAGAACAGATGGCAGGTACTGTAGTGAAAAGACATGTTAAAACTACGCCCATTTCTTTAAAAGTATCTTTTGTGTGTCGTATCCCATCCCCTTTGTTAAATGTATTTGAAATGAATACTGATTGATTAATAAATGTATTATTCTACCAAGAGAGATGCAAGCCAGTGAGTGAGACAGCAATTTCATAAATACGATGATGTGAGTTCGATTTCAAATCCTGATTTAGAAATTTACATGTGAACCGTAAAGATTTTGGTGACAAACTTCAGAAGTAAAATTCGGATTAAAACACTAGATTCAGAAATCATTACAGAAGATGTGTCAGTGGAATTTTCAAAATAGCGAAGATAATCAGCTGATGCTATTCTTAAGCTGCTTTAACTCGTTCGTTCAAAGTACTGACTGTTGATAGCATCTAAAGTCAGCCGTCATTTGATTGGCGACCAATTAAAGCTTCCATTAATGATGTCGTTGATCTTGCCTCGTTAATAGAAGAACACTACAACACAATACTACACATATTTGCTTTACAAATATACTGAACTGCGCATATATAAATGATTCATCTGTATTAAGGCGATGCTATAAGTGAAATGATGATTCTAGAATGCGTTTTTCTCTGAATTCTTTGTTCCAAGAGATTTGGAACAAATATATGTTAAACTAGAGAATATGTGACGGGGAATAGTTTTTTTTTAAATTGGGATTTTTTATTAGTAGCGTCAAAAAAAATCGTTAATATGCCCCTTTTTAAAACTAATAATGCATTCTTCTCTAATTTGGGCCATCCAAATAACTTGAAAAATATTAACATACATTCTGAAATCCATTAGAAAGGGAATAGTTTTCTTACATTTTTCAAAAAAGGCTTAGTTTCTTCTTAAATAACATAAAACCATATTTTTAACCAAAATTACGTCTATCCTGTCTCGCTTGTCACCGCCAGTTTAGTAAGGGACGGAGACATACACAGATAGCCTCCTCTTAATATTCTAGTATTCTAAATCGTCTGGATTCATTTCAATGCGTAGATACACCTTTGTTATATTGAAGTCTAGATGCGTAAGACGTCAAATAAATAAACAAATGTGAGTCATTGCCATCACTGTTTCATGGAACTTGGTCAACGCATTTCTAAGTAAAGTTCAGATAAGTACGTCTTTGTTTCATTCATTCTGATATTTTATTGACTAATGCTTTAGCAGAGTTCATGTACCTATATATTACTGGACAATTGCCAATCATGTACAAGTAGGTCGATACAACATTCGAATTGTATATTGTTCTGTTAAATACATTGTCGTTAAAAACTTGGTGTCATTTTTTTTTACATTACTTTATAGTAGATTTCTTTGCGGTTAGTTTTGGCATTAGTGAATATATAGGTATAAAGAAGACTAGATTTTTGTTTTAGTTATCTTACACTTTTAGGTGATTATATGACCCAAAGTGATAACAAAAACTTAAAAGAATTGACTCACAAGGGCACCTACCTGAATACATCGATTAAATGCTTGGAGACAAAAACGAACCACAACAAAAGCATCCACAAGCAAGTTCTCACATAATTTGCATGATAACCAGGCCCACGAGAATTATAATCTGAGTAAACATAACCGTGGCACAATACTGGAAGGCTTTACGTCTGTATGAAATCCTATTTCACACAAATTAATTATACAAACTGAACTGGCAGTGGCAGCTAAGCCGAGTAGTCAAACAAGGGTCTAAAGTTAGCGCAAGGATTTAAGCAACTGGCTTAAACTGGGAAGACAATCGTCGAGGACAGGATGGACTCTGTCGCACCGTTGTGTAACAACGGCATGTAAAATTCCGTTGTAGGGACGGAATATTCGTTATAAATATTACTTAACTTATGTAAGTGTCAACTGTCAGTACTTACTTTTTAAGGTTTCGATGACTGGTAATGGTAATTGTATGAATCGAGTCTGTTTAAGCGTGAAGTCTACTCAATATCAAAATCAATGTCAATTAGCCGAAATAAAAAGAAGAAAGAAAGAAACACTATTAGACATAACCAAGTAGCAAAAAACACACAATAGAAAACAATACAATTGAGATACACAATTTCTAATTTAAAAACAAACAGAACTGTACTTACGATAAAAATTTAATGTCATACACAGATAAAAAGGATTTCTCCAATTAAGAATTAAAAATGTCTTGAAATATTTCTTAATATCAAGAGAATGTGTTTCTGTTCAAGTCATATATATTTTCTCCAAGAAAATATTATTCTTTGTACAATAAAATATTTTACTTGACATTTAAAGAAAACTTGTTTCAAAGCAAATATACAAAGTTTTAGTTTAAAAACAAAAAAAAATCTTATTTCAACATTTTTAAACAATTTAATCTATTAAAATTTTATCTTCAAATGAAGAATTATGTTATTTAAGCAAGAAAATATTATTTTATTGAGTTCCAAAGTAAAAATATCTTAAATTAAGATAGTCTTCTTTCATTGTAGTTTTATGGTATGTTAATTGGAATAAATAATGTTGTCTTAACTTAACAATTCCTATTGCTTCATATCATTGAACGAAATAACTTATAGTAAGATACATTTTCTAGATTAAAGGAATTACGGTTTACGGCAGACAAAATATGTTTTTGTCAAGACAATACCGCGCAACCAGCGAGCGGCCACCATGTCCATTCTTTCCGTGACCGGCCGGCCGTTGGTGCACATCTTGAAAGCAAGATGCAAAAAGAAGTTCTGCAAGCAGAAGCCTATAGTAGAAAGTGATAACAAGCAACTCCATTTGTGCGCGCAGAGGCAGTTTAGGGCCAATATAAATTGCATAAATGCTTTTACTGCAATGATCAAGGTGTCCCTCGAAGAAGTTTATTAAGAAAACGTGTAAACGAAAATCTGCTCAGCATTGTGCAAGGCTTAGAAAAATTGGACAGTGAAAGTAAGTCAATAAGTTTATTTTTAACCGACTTCAAAAAATTACGAGGTTCTCAATTCGTTGGAATCATTCATATTGTTTTGTTTTCATGTTCGATCCCTGATTACTCAAAGACGCCTGGACCGGTTTGGAAATTATACATTTAGATACATACAGTAGGTACTCGTACCTAGTACATCCCTAAAGTATTTTATTTATTTTAGAATATGATCATTTCATTACAATACATATTATTATGCATTCATCCACCTCTTATGTTTTATTTTGTCTGTCATACATTAATCTAGGTGTCATTTCTATAATATCGCTACGATCTGATCAATCAACGTTCTAATACATTTGTCTTATTTTTAGAATCCTGGTCTTACATACAAAAATAGAAGAACAAAAGCTGAAGGCTTCTGCAAGCAAACAAGTTAAATGTTCAATATAATTTTACAAGGGAATTTGCACAAAGATATTTCAACCTAATGTGTTGATAATTCAATGACCTATTATTAATTATACTGTACTGACAGTTTTATAATGTTAGACATATTTACTGTAGGTAAGTCGACATAAGCATGCCAACTTTTAAAGAATAATGTTAAAAGTATCTAAATTATCGTTTTAGTTTTAAATAGTTATTAGGCTATTATTTTAATTTTTAATTTTGTTATTAATCAATATTATTGACTGTTGTAAGTGTTATATGAGAATTTAAAATCAGTTTCTCCTATTTTTTTTTTAATTATGTGTAAATTATTAACATTATGTGAGATATGTCTTTATTACTTAAATAATGTGATGTTATACGTGTGTACAGCCAGCTATTAATATAGATTGCATTATATTCAAACCTGTTTTTCATTTTGATCGAAAAAATTGTGTGAAATAAAAAGAAAGTAAATTGTATCTTTCTTAGATGTAGTAAGGGTACTTTGTACGGGGACTAAAAGGGTTTTTATTATATAGTAATTATCTAGGATGTAAGTAGTAAAGTTAGCTTGTTTTGATTAAGGTCTCCATTCAATCATTTGTTTCTCATTGTGAGATTTTTGGCATGCTTGTATAGGTAGAAATATATTTGCTTAGTCTAAATTTAAGATTATATGAGTGTAAAAACCATAATGTATTCGTGAAAATTTATAACATTTTTTAGATGTGTACGAAAGAAAAAAAAAAGATTTATTTTTTATTTTCACGAATACCTACATTATGGTTTTTACACTAATATAATCTTAAACTTAGACTAAGCAAATATATATCTACCTATACAAGCATGCCAAAAATCTCACAAAGAGGAATAAATTATTGAAAGGAGATCTTTATTTTTCAGAACAAAGTAACTTTACTACATCCAAGATAATTACGATTTAATAAAAACACTTTAATTCTCAGAAGAAAGTAACATTACTACATCCAAGATAGTTACGGTTTAGTAAAAAATCGTTACGTTTTGCCACAAGTAAAATTTATCTCATAATGAGAAAACCCTTTTTGTTGGTAGGACAAATAATTTTACAATGAGAATATTTTATTTCTGCAGAAGATTTCAGAAACTTACACAAAAATGTTGAAATCTTGAAAGAATCTATTATTTCTCTATGCAAGGCTTTTGTTTGTTATTATAATATAATAATAAATTAAACTGAGAATGTTTTATATCATGTGAAGATAGAAAAATCTTAAGATATGTATCACTTTCAAAATCCAAGTAAAACCAATTTCAAAACAAGATCGTTCTGTTTTGTTATACATTTTTATCATATTGAACTAAGAATATCATCTCTTACATTGATTCTACATTTTCTTGAATGAACAAGTTATAAGTACTTTTGGATTAAGAACTTCAATTTCATTAGAACTAGAAAACTAAATCTCTTTGGTGGAAGATACATTGTCTTGGATCAAATGTCAATTGTCTTGTCACAAAAAAATTGACATTTGATTTCTTGAATTATGAATATTAATCCAAAAGTTTTTTTTTCTTTCTACAAGAAAATATTAGTTTCCCTATATATGAAATCGCCATTATCTTGGTTCAATGCAAACTAACTTCGTGGAAGTTAAAATATCTTAAATGAAGAAATCCTTTTTATGTGTGTAGTTAGTCAAAATAATATTTATATAATAATCCTTGCGCGAATAGATCCTATTATTATTATTAGCATAAACATTACGTGTATTTTGAAAACATGTAGTCTAAAATTTACAAAACGGCTTCATTCATGGTAATTGTTTGATTTTACTTATTTTTCCAACTGATAATCGAATTCTTCTTCTCAAGTCATTTCAATATTAATCTACGTGAAGTTTCATGATTTCAGATAACAAAAGTAGCAAATGAAACTACGTTTCGCCTGATTTTATGCGCCTACGGTAGTTTGTAGCCGTTCTACTTTTATAACTTTCAAATTTTGATAATTGGCGATGATAGCTCAGTTGTATGTGACGTCGAATGCCGAGACGAAGGTCACGGGTTCGAATCCTACAATGAGCTTGAGCTTTCGGTGAAGGAAAACATCGTGAGGAAACCATAGCACGGTGGTAGGATACGTTGCAGTACCCACCTGGCTAGCTACCTACCACCCTCAAATTGAAACTCTGTCACCAAGCACCTTGAGAGCCAGTTCTAGGCTTTGTGTGCTTACCACCATCGGCCACATCATCACTGACCACGGTGAGATTGTGGTCAAACACAATCTCACCATGCCTATAAATAGTTAAAAAAAAAGCAATCAAAAATTAATGAAATTTTATCATCCAGCAAGTTTCTATGGACGAATGAACATCTCATTTACATGACTATTAACTTCTCAAGCATAATTTATCAAACCGTTGACACTTCATGAGACTTGAACTAATTAATAAAGAAGCATTACACAGCGGTGTCATACCAAGTCTTGTAAGTCTAGCTCAAGCTTGTTTGGGGTTCCTAGATTGACGTTCCCATATCTTCTTACACGAATGTAGCTTCAAATATGTCGATTCTATATACACTGCCTAATGAGATTCTCTACGTACAAGTTATTCCTAATTAAATCTACGTCTGCAA
This sequence comes from Tethea ocularis, assembly GCA_963555595.1. Classification (NCBI taxonomy): domain Eukaryota; kingdom Metazoa; phylum Arthropoda; class Insecta; order Lepidoptera; family Drepanidae; genus Tethea; species Tethea ocularis. The sequence continues at coordinate 1,154,601 of OY741972.1, read as the reverse complement.
ATGACGTCATGTTTCAAACAATTTCAACCCATTGTATTGCTAAATTAGTTTGTAATCGAATGTCAATGCTATTGATTGAGAAGGTGGTATGGTTTTCGGGAGGGAGAAATTTCGTATAATGAGGCAAGAGTAAGTAACATAAGTAGTGGTTTTCAATAAAACTACAAAAAAATTGAAGGAAAAGATTAAGGTGTCAAATTTTGTAGCTAATTTAGAAAATTATATAAAATTGAAAACTAATAAAAACTAAACCAGAACTCAATTAAATTATCGTCAATAATTTAATGTATTATCATATTATTAATAATATGTCTAAGATTTTTTGTAACAATGAATTTTACAATTTTACTGAGTCATCATAAGTTATACAAATTGAAAAATAATTAGAATAGTTCAAAATAGAATAATTGGAATGGCCGGGCAGAAATTACTGGATAATTGTTATGCACGACTAGAGAAAGCCAATTGTCAACTAAGAAAACCATCTATAAATAAAAATATCATACATCAGGTTAATTTATTATTAACCTTTAATAATCTTCAAAGAGATATAAAAAAAAAGAAGAAGCGAAAAAAGCACGTAATTGTAACGACATCCGCATACCCAAGGTCGATGTTTCGACAGCACATTCACCAGGAAATCCGATGCAGTACATTCCAAAAAAGCTGACGTGAATGATGCCTCTTCTAACAGTGACATGATACCTATGGCGATATAAAGTTTAAAAGCAACTTTAAAAACATTAATTACTATTAGTTTAGTCTTATCTCGAACTTGAGCTTTTTAAGTGCTACTGCCACTGTTTAAACTTGGATGGAACATTCCAGATATTACTTGAGCCAACGATGGATTCTTTTTTTTTCTTTTTAATCATTGTACTATTTAACGGATATATTTGAATGTAAGTGAATATGGACCAACTTAATAATTTCATGTTTGCATAAAGCAACGTAAGTAGGTTATAATAAGAATTTTAGGAAGAAAGAATACACGAGACTTTTTGGCGGGAACTTGCGAAGTGACGTTGCGTCGAAGAAGATTTGAACTTTGAAAACTTGACGATTGACGAGAATTTATAACATGAAGAATATAAAAATACCTACATTGCTCAACTTGACACTGGCAAAATATACAAAGTGTGATGCCAAAATTAAAAAAAAAAAAATACACGATTTTTAAAACTAATAGTCAAAATTCACCTATATTAGCTAAAAACTAAGCACATACCACATCTGTGTACATTACATACTTGATCACGCATCAAACTATTAGTAGACAACTAAACTACTTCAAAAGACTTAGTCCGTAGCACTCATAACAGCTGTTGCCTTCTACCTTCCAACTTAACTTGACCTCTCGTGTTAATTTCCAATCCCCTTCTTGCCATATACTTGCTGGAGATGTGAAGGGCGAGGAGGGTCATGTAAGGGTGGTTGTTGAGATACAGGGGGTGGCGCGAAGGGTCTCGTAGTCCCACGTGGGGACCCCACGCGTCGTGGACACGACAAGTGATTTAGTGGCTATTAGAAAAAAAGAGTGGAGAAATTGGTATGTCTGCTATGATATAATTGGTTTTTATTTATGGTGATAATATAATATTACATTCCTGCTACAATTGCCAACTAGAATTTATAATTTTTTGAAAAGATAATTTAACAGAGGTCCTAAATCTATAATTGGTACGTTTAAAGGAGCAATTCTTGTATATATAATCTGAATCTCGGAAACAGCTCCAATGATTTTCATGAAATTTAGTATGCATAGGGTTTCGGGGGAGAAAAAACGATCTAGCTAGGTTTCATTTTTTGAAAAGGTCGTTTTAAAAAAAACGAGCAGTGCAGAGCAGGTACAAACACTAACAAATAATAATCGATGATGAATTTCTAAAGTGATCGTCATTTGTATAAAACAGAATAAAACTAGATATATACCTATTAAAAATTCCTATATAGGATAATCAAGAAAATATTTGAGACCTCTAAGTTATTTATTCGGCTACTAAACATGGAATTGAGGTCCATATGTCCCATTTTCCTTTCAGCATAACATATCGCAGCGCTCTAAATATATTGTAAACACCTCATGTTTAAAATTCCTCAGCACTCTGCAAAGACGAGACTACTCGATTCAGCATTACGGGCCATTCAGGCTCCACAACGACTACTTAACCCTGAACCGCCTCAATCCCCGCACTTTGCGCCTAGAGGAGGAAAGAGGTTCAAATTAAAGGATGCGGAGAGGTCTTCCACAAGTGGTCGGGGAACAATGGAGGTGTGAAAGGGGTTTTAAGTAAACACTCTTTTGTGTGGCAGGGTTCACGGTATTGTGAGACGACCGCTTTGTGCAAATAGATTACCGAGTAAGTATTGTCGTGGTAACGCTGATGCTTGTCAACCGACGTATGACAACAATGCCCTAAAGCTGACATTACTCTTGTCTTATTCGGGGTTTTAGGAGAAATGGAGTTGCGGCTTTATTTTAATTAGTTCAGACACAATATTTATGAAGTAAATTAAGCTTCTAGTCTATACTTTATTACATCATTATCTCATATCCCCTTTTATGATAAAATAATATTCTTTGTTCTAATCTAGGTCATATTAGATCCAAACGATTAGCAAACGTGGCGTGATTGAGTATGTAACAAATATCTTATTTTTACAATATAACTAGAATTCATAGAAACTAGATTATCTATATCAGTACCTAGCAGTTGTTTTGTGAGAAATCAAAAATAAAAGTATAAAGTACATACAAAAAATAAATTAGATACTAAAACTAGGTATTGAATTTCCCGGACCGGGGATAAATCCGCAACTCTAACTTTAAAGTCCCTAGAGACATTCCCCCAAATGGCTTTCAAATTCCTCATTGATTTTGCATTAGACTCAAAGATTGAAGTTGGCTCAGTAACTTTGCAACCGTGTTTATAGGAGGCAACAAATTTTATACACTTTATGCCTGCCATGAAATTAATGTAAGAAAATTTATGTAATATTTCATAATTCAACTTTAATCCAGCTCAAATCAAATTTCAAAATGCATCAGGGAGCAATCGCCCCTTTTTGTACCTTTGCTAAACATTTACACGTCAAAAAAACGCATAAAATATAACGAATACGAAAAATCTCTTGATAATTGCAACAACCCTAACCCTACACGAGGCGAATGCAGTTGTTCCTAGTCTTTGTAGAATTTATTATTATTAGACATTGCATTTGGAGGGTTGAGATCACTGCATTCACTGGCAGCTGCTGGGTCCGACTTAGGGTGAGTAACATCCCAAGTTACATTAAACTTTACCATAATACTATTAGAGTACATTTTTTTCAGCTGAAGTGTAAAATCCCAAAGTCCCATATGTGCTGCCCACCCTCAAAATTAGATTTAGGTAGAAAAAATTACTTAATGGGATATGTTTTCTGAATGAATGGCGAGAGGATCCCGAAATGTCGGATTTTTTATAAATTGTCTGCAACGAAATTCGTTCAACTGTTCGGAATATTTGAGAGTGAGATTCCCAGAGATTGTCTAATATGGCATTGTTTATGTTTAAACAATGACAAATACCTACACTAAACTGGTGATAGTAAATGAAAATTCTACTGAAATGTTTAAACAACAGACTGCAATTATAAAATTCTGTTCCCTACCTGCTGAATAGAAATTATATTGTGAACAAGAAACATGTTCAAAGAGAAAATTGCAAAATTAATAAACTTTCCCAGACATCCAATCCGTCGCGTAAAACCATTTTCAACGTACAGTACACCCTTCAACTCAAAGATATTTACAAAACAAGTCTCCTAGACCGATCTAGGTGTATTATGGTAACTGCCAGACAATAGGGGATTTTGCCCTCGGAGCGCCATTGTCGCTAATGCCATGTTCAAAGCCCTTGTGTCTCCGTACGTGGGCAATTTAAACTTTTGCAAGGGGAGCTATGCCTTGGGATGCTTGTGTTACTAGTTTTATATCAAAATTACATGAGAGATGTATTTAAAATATAAAACAGATGCTGCTTATATTATTTGGAAACTAAAAATATTGTCAACGTATAAAATGAAAACGTCACCGATTGTCTGATTTATCAATGCACGCATAGGCATGTAGCAGATACTAAGGATCTTTGAAAATTCATCCCTAAAGAGGTAAAATAGGGGATGCCGGGTGAAAACTACAACATGGGATAATGTCAATGATTTGTTTAAGTTTTTACGTCGATTTTATATTCATAATCTGTTACTAAGCAAGCTAAATTCAAGGATTACATAAAAGCAAGAAATGCGATAAAAATGCAAATTAAAAATATGCTTCTCCTATTACATTATGAAACAACAACTTACAGACGAAATAAAATCTCGAATTTCAACATTATTCCAATATCTGATTCTGATGAAACAATAAGAATACTAGAACAATAATCATTGCTCTCAGAGGACCGAGCTCCTTTGTCTATCTCTGAGCAACTCTTCAATGGATAAGAAAACTAGATAAAGAACTCGTTGGAACTACTAAAGAACTTGCGAAGAATGTAGCAATAGAAAGAGATGACTGTATTCGTTTAAATGATACGACAAAAAGAGAACGCGAACGTCTCATGTCAACAATGAAAGATAGACTTCGTGCAGTAATGTGAACACTCAATGGACATAAATACCAAATCGTGTGTTCAGGCATTGATGAGATTGCCATTGGAATTTATGTTTTATCCGGTAATGATAAAAGTGATAGTAAAATTGATGGAATGCAAATAGATGTGCCAGATACATGCATTTGATGTCGTTGACTCATTCATTATCATAAGTCATTCGATCTAGACTTGGGATAAGCTCAGGCATTATGGTTCGAATGTAATTTGCTTTTAACATTTTGATATACAATTCATTTTTGGAGGCGTGCTTTTCATACTCTCGTATCATATCTTTAGATCACAAATGGTAAGTCATGTAAATATATCATTCACGTGCTTTAAAACCGGATGTTAATTTACAATTAGATAAGTTACAATAGCACTTTACCATATACATCTCATAATATACCTTTAATAAGGATTAAAATACAATAACAGAATACTTGCACTTTTGGCAAATGTTTTAAGTTCAAGATCTCTATTCAATTGATATCACTGTAAATTTCACGTTCTTTTTTACCTACTACCGTTTGACCAATTGACCACATTAAAAACATAATTGTGTTATATAACAATTAAATCTTAGCTTAAATATTTTTATCCAAATTGCAAAATTATTGAATTAATTAAAAAACAATACATCATAACGTCTGCATGAATTCACTGTTCTAGAATTATAATTGGACCAATTACAGCGAGATTCTCAGCCCGCCTATGCTTATATGCAAAACATCCATTCTAATAATAAATCCAATCCGATAGTCCGGTCAAGGAGATTCAGTTCTCAGGCCCTTATGAGTTATACGTACCTTTTAGGGCCATTTGTTACGATCGCTGTTAATCGCCGACAAATATCTACTAGAGGAGTAGTATCTGCTCGTGAATTTATTGGCCATCTTGAAGCTTTAGAACTGGAGTTAAATTTAACGATTATTGCTTCAACGCTTTTAAATGCTATGTGAATTTTCAGGTGACTGTAGAAGTACTATTAGATAGGTAGCTATCATTGATCTTTCCGAAGCCTTATCTTAATGAACATCTTACTTCTCCTTCTTCTATTTGCTTTTGCCCAAATTTAGATCCAGCACGAGCTATATTTTAGAAAATGAAAAATTTATTTGCTAATTTTGAACACTTTTTCATTACACCATCAAATTCTTTTCGTAAAATATTGACTTCAAGATATCGTATATTTTTTTATCTACTCTCATATCGTAATGTTCTTATTATGAAATCAAAATCAGTACTTTAATGACCCACTTTAGGCACACCCGTGTATAATGATTCATTATAGTACAGTTGTGGTCCCAAGATAATGCTATAAAATAACTTTTTTTCTATTAAAGTACACTTTGGACCTATCAATAGTATAATCAATCAGTATCAATAAAATTTGACGATGACAATGTGACAAATTTGTTGACTTGAAATTTAGAGGTAAGAATTTTTGGGAGTTGGCAACACGGATTTGATTAGGTATATGATTATTGTGTCTGTTTATTGTATTGTTTTTGCCTACATATATCATTTTGACCAAAAATGTCACAAAAATAGCATGTTTTTTTTTTTTTTTTTGCAAAGTTGGTAGAATTTTTTTTTTTTAAATTACATTATTTATATGAGTTTAGATAAAGTACTGTATGATACTGCACATAATTAGGTATTAAAAACTCGTGTGATACTATTAAGAACCTCGCCTACGGCTCGGTACTTAAACTCACACTCGTATTTAATAACCCCTATTATGCAACAGTATCATAAACTACTATTAAATTATAAGTTTTTGTACAAACAAATGTATTTTGTATAAGTATTTCGATATCAAACCAAAGTTATGCACTCTATGCACTATAATATCTTAGGCCTAGTCATGATTGTATTCTAGAACAAGTGGAATGCTGTTATTATTTATTGTTCGTAAGCAATAAAGTTTTCATGGTTTAAGTAAGATAAGGAACAAGTTGTTCGAAATATCAAGAATTAAGTGGTCAAACAGAAGTTAGGGAACTTGGAAAATTTCAATTAAGAAGATGAAGATAATGATGTATGGTTATAACTAAAGATATGATTCGAAACTGAATTAACATGTATAAAAATCTTTAGTGTGGTCATAAATTCAAAGAAAAATACCCTTTTTACGAACCTGTGGAACTGCTTAATTATAACTAATAGAGTGATGAATATGAAGAAGAAAACAGAACATTTTATAAAAAAAAAAAAAATCGTAAAAACTCTTTCACCAGTGATTGTCCCTTTATTTTCAATTTTCTGTATAATTTGTATGGATAGTAGTGTAGGTAATTTAGTTTGGGATACGACGAGATTGACATGTGTCCAAGAGGACAAAAATCCCTAATAATAAAACAGAATAAAAAAAAGAACATTTTAACTAAAGGTCAATGGCGATTAGGCGAACAGCCCAGAAAATACCAATTCTAATATTTATAAACTTCCTTAATCTAAAATAAATTATCTAACACCACCAACTCTGATTTCATTAGCTGACACTGACCAGTCTTTTATTTCCAAATAAAAGAAGGAAAGAGCGTCCCCTCCTCGTACCCGAGTGATTAATAAGTAAACAGAGGAAGTTCTTGGTCAGATCCGACGCAACACTTAGCGGACCACATGCCATACACCCTCGTCCCACGTTAAATATTCCAAACGATTCCCACATACTTAACTCAGTCTAAGAAATGTTGGTCTTGACCGTTTGCTAGATTGTTCTATTTTAGCATTTTAAACCACAATTTAAAGGTTGTATGGTACAGACTACAGATCGTTTTAAGGGTAAACCTTCGGTTGGAGCGCGAAATTCAAATTTTATCACGTTTTTTGCTAATTGCAGCTCAGTTAGTCAGTCAGCTAAGGTATATTACTGACATATACGACTATTTCATGAAAATGTTACTAATATACTTTGGAGATGTTGATGATTTCTTTTGTTATTAATCAGTAAATTTACTACCATTCTTGTCGCAAATAAGATGTTGATGACTTGCGACCTATAACTGAGCTGCAAATTGCAAAAAACGTGATAAAATTTGAATTTCGCGCTCCAACCGAACGTTCCCCCTTAACGATAACACCGTTTATTGTAATGTCAGTTCGATGGTCTGTTTGTGGCCTAGAATTTGAAATCTTGTGATATATTTTTAATTTAAAATTAAATTGAAATATAAGAGAAACACTGGCTTTCAGAGCGGTACGTTTACAGGTTTGTTTTTATATATCTAAGTACGTATATCCTAATATGTTTTGAGTTCCGTCAAAAGCTGCAGAAAGGTCTTGAGAATGTCATATAATTTTTCATTGAAAATAAGTATATAGGAGATATGATGGTTTAAAAATCCCTTTTTTAAGAGACTTTGTGAGGTGACAGCACCTTAAGAGGAGGCTCTCCGCGAATGTCTTCGTCCCTTACTAAACTGACGCGAGACAGAAGAGATGCAATTTTAGTAAAAAAAGACGGCTTTATGTTATTTAAAAAGAAACTAGCCTTTATTTTAAATAAGGAAATTATTCCCTTTCTAATGGATTTCAGAAAGTATGTTAATATTTTTCAATTTTTTTGATGGCCCAAATAAGAGAAAAATGCATTCTTAGTTTTAAAAAGGGGCATATTCAAGATTTTTTTTCTGACGTTATTAATGAAAAATCCCAATTTTTAAAAAGACTATTCCCCGTCACATATTCTCTAGTTTAACATTTATTTTTTACAAATCTCTTCCAACAAAGAATGCCGAGAAAAACTTAATTTAGAATCATCATTTCTCGGATATCGTCGCCTTAAAGGTGGACGTAATCTAGGCCAGCTAAAGCCATAGTACATAATGATTAAGGGTGCGGTCACATTACATAACGTCAGGTGTTTATTAATGAAGATACACAGGGGCAACCACCGACGGGTAATATGGCAACATTACGGAGAATACCCTTAGATACGTAGCAAGATGAATGGCTATTTTAATATACGATGAGGTATCATAAAAGGATAATCTGTAATAGATGGTTGGTACGAGGATAGGTTTAAATGAGGAGTTATCGAATTTGAGATAAAATTGTTCGGTCGATAAAGCTACGGTATTAGAATTATAGGCAGTTTATTGAAATCCTACTAAATTCCAAGCATATGACCCATGGCCGATTGGAGAATCGATAATCTCCGGAACACAACAGAGAGCTTCAATACCAAAAGTGGTATAACTTGGGAAGCCAATGCCAAGTACTTGATGCTTATAAGCCAATGATAATTACAATTCAAATGATACTTTTTAAACTATTATATTATATTATATTTTGATATATTCTATGCGCGAACAGACCAGATATATTACTTATAAACATGGACAAAGCCAATTAATAACTAAAATAAAAAAAAATATGAAACCTAAAGTCATTAGAAAATTGTTGATAATTTTCAAACGGCTGTACGGATTTTCTTGAAACAAAGCTAAGAACACTCTCGATTAAGTCACCTTTCAAACTAAAGCAAAATTGGTTCATCCGTTTAGGAGGTATGAGGCCACAGACACACACACACACACACACACACACACAGTCAGACAGACACGTGAAACTTATAACACCGTCGTTTTTGCGTCGGGGATTAAAAATATACTAATATTATAAAGAGGAAAGATTTGATTGTTTGTTTGTTTGCATTGAATAGGCTCCGAAACTACTGAACCGATTTGAAAAATTCTTTCACTAATAGGAAGCTACATCATTCCCGAAGGTTATAGGCTACTTTTTATCCCGGGAACGCGAGTGAAACCGCGCGGAACAGATAGTAACTTATAAAATCAGAATAAGACGGATAAGAGAAAAATATATTAATCAAAAAATAATTAAGGAGATAACTACCGATACAGAATAAGTTATTGCTATTTATCTTTACAGTGTTCGGAGTTACAAAACAAAACTGCTCATTATCTTTTATGCACTTTTTACACGCATGCATTTTGCATGTCTAATTATAGTCAGTATGCGGTTCGCCTCTATCCTCACAGTATAAAACAATTAACGCGTATTCATAAGCATTATTGTAAGAAAAATGTGATTATTGTTCATACCATTTTACCTTTTTGTTATGGTAAACAAAAAGGTAAAATGGTATGAACAATAATCACATTTTTCTTTAAAACAAAATATGTAAAATCTCTCAAATTATCAACATAACCAAGTCTATAGACACAGAGATAAACTTTCAAACATAGAAAATATGAATCTTTAAGATCTTCACAAGTACCATGTCCAAGACTATACGATAGGACAAATTAACGAATTTAAAATAAACGGTGAATACATTTTATATTTTTAACTTATATTTTTCTAGTTTTAATTGATTAGACAATTTTAAGTACATAATGAAAGGAATTTTGTGATTAGCGCCTGAGATGTATGTCAATTGATTATTGTATGTATACATTATTTTAAAATTAAAACTATTTAAATCCATACATTGGTTTATCAATAAATAAAGAACATTTGTATTCATCATATCAGCCGAAAGACGTCCACTGCTGGACAAAAGCCTCCCCCAAGGAACTCCACGATGGCCGGTCTTGCGCTACCCGCATCCATTTGTAATAAAGGAACTATATTATTTTGAATGCAAAATGGATACACATATAAATCTATAGCCATATCACCGAGTCATTAATAACAAAATTACGACTCAAATTTGAAATTAACGTAATAAATTAAAACGTACAAAATATTCGTAGAAAATTCGAAAAGCGGATCATCCGCCTTAATCAGAGATCGGTTTACTAACACGCATGTAACTCCGATACAATTTAAAGATAACAGAAAACTAACGACGTTATATCCACTCGTTATAACTTACATTCCAATAGTTTCGTTAAATAACTACCTTTTACTTTATCTGACCCATAAATATGTCAGATAGTTGAACTGAGGCACCGAAGCGAATTTATGGCCTCATTTCTAATTCTTTAAATATCTCGAAATTTATATGTTATTATTTCAGTTATTAAATGTACCTATAGTGTAATAAATTGGATGATATACGTCTGAGATTTAGTTAAGATATTGTCATTGTCATTGGAATTTTAATAGTCAATTTGTAAATTGTGATGTTTACGACTTTGAATTGTCGTAGCGGTATAAAGGTACATTTTCACAGTAACATCACCAATCAGTCTCGTGTGTATGTAAATGTCGTAAGTAGGGGAACCTGTTGAACCAGTGGCACCATATGTACCTAGGTCAAAAGGCTCGTTTGCAATATTCCCTCGCTCTTAAATTCTGTTGTTTGTGGTATTCGGTACATCACTGCTTACTATCCAATGTAAACTAGTCGCTTAACGCCAATAAGCCGGTGTTTGGTGTTACCGATGTCAAAACTTTTTTTGCCGAAAAAAGTAAGTATTTTTAATATACTTTGAAGTGTGATAGTTTATTATGTTGTATAATAATCACTTAAATTTTATATGCGATCCGTTCATTGTTTAAACAAGTATTAAAACAGTAACAAACTTATTAGAAAATTACAATAAAAAATACATGTCCTAGGTACAACAGGTTCCCCTACTACAAGTTGTAACTAAAAGTCTTAAGTTACTGACTCTATACCGACCAACTACTGAGAGAAATTCCATCTAACAGAGCTTATCTTTTAAGATCAAACCAAACATTGACAGGCCGGTTGTTGTGAAAGTATCAAGACGGCCAAGCCAAGTCTATAAAAATAAGTACCTTTAGAAAGAAGTAGGTACATAGGTTGATGTTCACCGACTAGAAAACGGTCCGATTAATTATAATCGGGCGTTTACCACCAATTTTCGAAGGAAAAAGTCATCGAAAACGCCCGATTATTACCCACCTTTGAGTAGTCAGTTTGATTTCCAAAGTAGGTTGTACAAGTCTTAGTTTAGGATTAGGTATAATGAAGAAAATGTTCATATTACCAACCAAAGGCTCAAGCCATAAAGCCTTGTCATATTTTTCTTAATATTGTACTTATTTCTTTAGGCTGAGTATATGCAACGGATGTTTTTCTTTCTTTCAATCGATTAGTGAAAACCAACCTCACAGGGAACACACAATTCCCTACAAATTAATTAAAACTATTAATCTGCAGATCTAAAGATAAACTTCGACACAATAGGTCACAATGTCAATGCCAAATAGAATAATGCAATAGCAGTGCCAAAATAAACTTTCAAATACGAATTTGTCGTTATAAGTTAGTTTAGCGTAGTTTGACGACCGCATTAGTCACGCAGTATACAAGGTCGCGCTTTAGTACAGATTATATAGCTATCAAACACATGCACACACATGTCAGTGTAGTTGTTTAGACTATTGACCAATCACAGCAGGGTGACGTATGTGTGGGTGCGCGAGTTAGGCGCCGCACGTGTGCGTCTACGCAGATTGCCTGCATTATGTTAGTTTTTGTTTTCCTGAACGAAAATAAATTATTGAGAGGTTGCTTATATTAGGTTTATTTTGTTTGGAAAGTCAATAAACCCATTTTTCTTGAACATCCGTTCGAGAATTTATGGGTTCTTTTCAATTTCTCTTTTGCAAATAGTTATTTTTTAAATCGTTTCACGAAACAGATTAATATGAACACATTTATGATGAATATTTTTTGCTGATAAGTAAATTATTTTAAATGTTGCCGATACATTATTGAAGCTAATAAATGATTACCTAATTAATTAAAATTTATGTCCAATTATTCATTAATTATTCACCGACAAAATAAATAATTAGCATAAACATAATTACAATACTGATTTTATTAATTTATACATAAAATGTTTATAATCGAAACGTTTTATGTCATATTTTTTTTATTTCATTAAATCCAATCAGCCGTTTCTTAAATAATATAGATAACTTGGTAGAGACGTTAGGCGATGATAACTCAGTGGTAGAGACGTCAAAAGAGACGAAGGTCGCGGGTTCGAATCCAATAATTTGCTTGAGCTTTCGGTGAAAGAAAACATAGCACAGGGTGGTAGGGTACATTATAGTAACCGACTGGTTGGCTATCACCCTCAAGTTTGAAAGCACCTGCAGGCATGTTCTGACAGCTGCACTTGAGGCTTATAGGCTTTCTGTGCTTACCAACATCGGCCACATCATCACTAACCACAGTGAAATTGTAAAAAAAATAACAATTAACAAGCAACGTAAATCCGAACGCAGCAACAAGTATTCGATTTTGCACTCATTCTCAGTTGTTTTGGACCAAAGCCAGCGACGAATTAGTGCACCAAAGAGTTATCTACGATAGATGTCTGGGCCCTGGGGACGAAAGACCCCGAGAGGGTTTAATTAATATGAGGACAAAGAGCTTCCTGTCGTCGCTTCCGAATAAAGGACGTTATGGACAAAAGGCGCGTGGAAGGAGCATCAACAAGGCTTGTAGATGGCGCACTTGCTGACTAAAAGCAGCGGATTTGAATGCCCTGGGCATGTAATACAACATTGACATACAAATTTATATACATGTACTCAAGTATGACCTTAATTGGATACTGACTTACGAGTCAACATAGCTTTTTTGTTATTTTTTTTTTAGACCGAAAAAAGGTAGCAGGTAATATTTTCAGGGTTTATGTAAGCGGTTGTCCGTTTCTTTGTTCCACTTTACTTCTAATTCTTGCATCTTTATAGAAGTGTCTAGTGCTGGTGGAAACTTTATGTCCCCATATAGAGTAAATACTTAAACTGTTAAAAATAGTGTTCGCAAAATGTAATATTTCAATATGACACCATTATTATATTTTTTGTCTTTTTAATATTTACGGTATGGGTTTGTTTAGGTATAAAATTTATTATCCTTACAAAATAATATATTAATGTCTTAATATGGCGGAGGTAGTTTCGTAAGACACTGGTAACTCGATTAAGGTCGATGTTCCCCAATTAGAATACAGTCCGATAAATTATAATCGGGCGTTTACCATGAATTTTCGTAGGAAATTTATAGTAAACGCCAGATTATAATTTAATACCTACGCTTACGATGTCTGTATTTACGATGACTTTCCTATGACAATTCATGGTAAACGCCCGATTATAATCTATCGAACAACGACCTAACGTATTTATTTAGTTATTTTTATTCACCCAAGATTATTGAAATTCGTAATCATCTTTCGATACTGTCTGACGCCTAAAACTACATTCAGGCATATGCCACATATTTGTCTGCATTATGAGATCATCTCTCTGTATTATCTGAATATAAAATAAGGGTAATTGTAAATATGAAGGACGCTTAGCTTATTACAAACGAAATATAATTCCGTTCCGCTTGCCGATTGCAAATATAAATTAAGGTTGCATGAATTGGTATTCTTGAGATCGACAGAATATTTCGCTGCAAATAATAATTGCGATGGTAAATACCATATTTAGGTAAATAACTTTGATGAATGCAATGATTTGCCAAGAAATTGAAGAAAAAAATGGAAACCTAATTAATGTCGGGTAAAATACGTTGTCCGGTGTGATTGTGCACATGTGCAATTTCAATTCAAATCGCATCCTGTGAATAAGACGTTGTACCTATAATAGAAAATAAAAAACCAACCAATTGCGAGTCAGACTCGCGCACGAAGGGTTCCGTACCATTATCTAGAAAAACGGCAAAAACGTCAAGTTTGTTGTATGGGAGCCCCCTTAAATATTAATTTTATTCTGTTTTTTAGTATTTGTTGTTATAGCGGCAACAGAAATACATCATTTGTGAAAATATCAAATGTCTAACTATCACGGTTCAAGAGATACAGCCTGGTGACAGACGGACAGACAGCCGAGTCTTAGTAATAGGGTCCTGTTTTTCCCTTTGGGTACGGAACCCTAAAAAACATTGTAAAGTCACTGATTATTAGTAAATCGATTATGTAGAAGAAGTAGTGTATTAGTTCAAATATTATGTTGAGTCCCAAACAGCAATTACAAAATGGTACCTTCTATAAGAAAACTGAAGGTTTCTCTCTCATCAGTGTGTTTATCGATGATCGTCAGTCATGAATGACGACTTCCTGTCATTACTCAGTTTTATTGTTGACGTTTCAAATAATATATTAGTCGCGAAGGTCAAGTTGATGAGACATGCTCGTTCAATATTGTAACACAAATAACAGTTTTTAGAAACTACGTTCATTCATTAGTTTGGATGCTACATTCGGTCTGTCTGCTTTTATATGTCAGAAGTTTGACAAGGAAGCAGGCGCCTTTCGCTATTTGCAATACCAGAGGTAATTGACAATGGTTGCCGACCTGTTACAATGCCAAAAAGGCAACTGGCTCTCAAGTGTAATTGCCGGAACACACCGGGAGGTGCTTGGCGATAGATTTCCAACTTCAAGGCATCAGACGTCACTACCACTGAGCTATCATCGCCTTTTTACGATGGTTGCTGATTAGATGGTACATCGATAAATGCTTGGAGAGCCAGACGAGCCAGAAGTCAGTGTCACAAATCTCATGGAATGACTCAAAAGCTACCTTATTTCCTATGAAATATGTCGGCTTATGGGACTTCTTTCCTGAGACAGACTTCACTGCAAAGTATCTCCACCACATTTAAGTTCACCGAAAGCTCTATATCGCTTCCATAATAACCAACCACATTTTTTATCTTTCATAATGTATTGGCCAGACTATAGCAGTCCATATAACAGTAAACCAGTGGTCAATGGTCAGTTCCCATTACATATTGTGATTGGTGATTGCACGGCACACGTGGTCGGACGTTTTAGTTTATTGCTCTACGGGAAAACCGGCTTTCAACGCGACAATATTGATTTATGCATGGAAATTATTCAGTGCACTTTTGTAAAAGCTTTGTACAACTTATTTAGCGATAATGCTACAGTAACATTAGAAAAGCGGATAAGTTGTTTTTTTGAGAGGGGAAAATTGGGCACTGGTAGCATTGTATACAGAGTTATACTATACTTTTCTCAATGACCCCCTAGGTAACATTGACCTTAAGCTGACGCACTAGAACTCTTTTTCAAACGGTGGTGTCATCTCGGTAGCAAGTTTTGACGTCCTGATATAATCATCTTTGATATAACAACAGTCTTCTCATTTTTGTTTTATCTAAGTTTACCACTAAGTATATACGCTGTAGACTGGTTACCCGTATATTCACTTTTTAATATAAGTCTTCATAGCCGTATTTAGAAACATAGGTACAAAAATAACCGCTACTGAGAAGCGACGCCTCAGCGGGGATCTTCTATGTTTGTCTCGCTAAACGATAGGATTAATCATCACCGGTCAATCATTCCGTCAGTATGCTTACAGTAGCTTTGGACACAGATGTTTCATCAACTGAGTTATCAAATAAAGTATCAATTATGTTTGCGCCACACTATTACATTTATGTACTCTCATTTCTCATCGGGGTAGGGTTGGCAACGCGCGATTGGTAGGTACCCGGGGCAGGGATTTGTAAATGGTTTGTGCCTTGGCCTTTTCTTTCTTTCCTTGCCTCAGTAGCATGGCAAGAAGACTCGAGTCTATTCGACCAATAACAATCACGGATTAATTTCACGTCATATTTATGTGATTTCATTGGACTATGTCTACCTATATAATAATACTAATAATAAAGCTGAAGAGTTTATTTGATGGAACGCGCTAATCTCCGGTACTGGTTCGATTTTAAAAATTCTTTCACTAATAGGAAGCTACCTTATCCCCGAAGGTTATAGGCTACTTTGTATCTCGGGAACGCAAGTTAAACCGCGGGGAACAGCTAGTTAGATATAATTTTAGCCTGTATAAAATCAGCGATAAAAGGTCTACAATAGGTACATAGGTACTTAAGTACCTGACCATCGAAGTTCTAATATAAATGATTCAACTTTTAACTCCTTTCCGTAAACAAGGAAAATTAAAGTAGGCATATTTAAGAAGTTGCTGTTATTAGCTGCTAGTTTTCCTGTTGCCCTGACATTAAAATAGATTTCCTGTAGGTAAGCTATACCTACATGATTAACACGAATAGGTACATGGTTGCCGCAACCTACACGCCCTCCCGTATACTCCGTATCCATAGACCAAGGCAAGCCCTCAGCGAGCCAGATGACCCTATTACATTAGCTCAGATCGAAGCTGACGAAGCTCGTAAAAGTACACAACACACTACACACAACCGATCACGCTACCGTCCTCGACGGCGAGGACCGCCGCGACGTCCCACTCAGTCTCGTCCCGTTCAAGCGGCCCGAGCTGCCTACAGTAATCCGACCGCCCCCAATTAGTCGTAACTCGTACAAAGTCCTCCTCCTCCCCTGGTAACGCCCTGAGCCGAGGTTCGTACCCCATTCGGGGGTGCCCTCAGGCGTTGTTACCTAAATATTACCCGGCTGAGAGCCCTCTGCGCTCGCCGATTTGTCCGGTAAGGTTGTTGCAGCCATTTGAGGCTACCAACTTAGTCCTTTCAAAAAAAAAAAAAAAGGTACATGGTTACCTTACCCTGCGTTAAGATAATAGGGAGGAACCGAAGAAACTACACCGACGAGAGCCATGCACTTAAATATGAATGATACTTTAATTGAATTTTCTTCTCGAGCTTCTACTTTGTTTGCATTTTTTTAAGATAAGAAACTGCGAAGAATTACGAAAAGTTATTGAAAAGACAGACGTAAAATTTAATCGCTGCGGAGTCTTATGGCGATGCTATACGTGAAATGATGATTCTAAAATGCGTTTTTGTCTGTTTCTTCGTTCCAAGAGATTTGGAAAAAATATATGTGACGGGGAATAGTTTTTTATTTTAAATAAATTTTTAACCTCAGAAAATTCATGATTATGCCCCTTTTTAAAACTAAGAACGCATTTTTCCCTTATTTCGGCCATCCAAATAACATGGAAAATATTAACATACGTTCTGAAATCCATTAGAAAGGGAATAGTTTTCTTACTTAAAAAAAAAGGCTTAGTTTCTTTTTAAATAACATAAAACCATATTTTTTACTAAAATGTCTCTGCGTCTCTCCTGTCTCGCTTGTCTTCGTCAGTTTAGTAAGGGACGGAGACATACACAGACTGTCTCTTAAATGATTTACTCAATACGTTACCATCTCACAAACACCCGGGTGTAGATGCATTCGTAGTTTTTGACTTAAAGGCCCGGAGCAGCACCCTCGTGCGCCAAGACAATTCAGACAATTCGTCTATCCATCAAAGACACATAAACTGTGTAGATAGGTATAAACACAGTAATAAAAAGGTTCACAACACGCGGTATGATAATTAATAATGGACCATACATCACGCGAACTCAACGTACATGTTAGGTACCTACCCACAGTTTGTATGACGGTATTTTATCGGAATTTTTATCGGCACGAACTTTGGACTGCGGTTAATTTTATTAAACATACCTAAGTAAGGACAATGCACTTTATGAATTAGGAATTAGGTAGGATTTGGTTTAATGACCGTTTCTGTTTTCAGGAAAGAATGGAATTGACGAGTTATTTTATGTTTTTATACTACTAAAGTCGTTTTGTAAAATAATACAACAAGAGGTATATTTCGTCATGAAGGCCTAATTAGGTTGTGACGACTATTAATCACACAAGCTCTCATAATTGTCAGGAAGCCTATTGACGCTTAGAAACCCAAGACTAAAACTAACTAATTGACGACACTCCAAAAATCCTCTCAATTTATATGTGTAGACGTTTATGCTTCATCATCATCATCATCATGTGAGCCGAAAGACCTCCACTGCTGGACAAAAGCCTCCCCCAAGGATCTCCACGAAGGCCGGTCTTGTGCTACCCGCATCCAGCGGTTTCCCGCGAACCTCACAAGATCATCGATCCACATCGGCCTGTCCACGCTGCGTCTGCCGGTTCGTGGTCGTGTCTTTATTATCTAAGCGTTTATGTTGACCACAATTTTAACAATAAAAACGTGGCCAAATTTCGTATTACAAGTGGGCAGCACTGCAGGCTTCAGAAGTCTACGTCAGTAGTTAAGAAATAAGCACACAAACTTCTTTGTGAAGAGGAAAAATGCCTTTTTATACTTGGGTGATTTTTAATCACCGTGCAAATTTTCAAGGTAACAAACAAGGTCATGGCCCATCTGATGGTAAGCGGTTACAGTAGCCTATAGACGCAACGTAGCCTATAATTGCAAGTTGCAACACCGGAGATATAACTTTGATGATACTTGCCATTGTATTTTGTGTAACCTTCACTAAATCGAAATTGTTTTCCAGATGAGTAACACCACAAAAACACAGTTCTTAGAAAACCGTCCATGCCAAACGGTCGCGGTTCAAAAAGCAGACTTGAAGAAGATTGTCACAAAATCCTTCTAATACTACTTTTACTACTAAATAAATGCGAAAGTTTGTGAGTATGGATGAATATTTGTCACTCTTTCACGTAAAAACTACTGAACGAATTTGGATGAAACTTGGCACATAGATAGATCATACCCTGAAATAACATATAGGCTACTTTTTATCCCGAGAAAACATAAGATACCTCGGGAACGCGGGTGAAACGGCGGGGCGGAAGTTTTAGTCACATCTAATTGGACTAACAGATCTCGGACATTCATTTGGAATACTTAAAACAGCATTTTGATAAACAGTATACAGTCTACATTCTAATTGTTATGTCTTGTCAGTGTTCAATGCGTAAAGCTATGATTTTATCCATATCAAACGAAGTGTGGAGGGATTTCACCAACGATATACCTTGACATAATTCATAGTAAAAGATCAAACATTTCACATCTATCAAAGTCTTAATTAGAATCAATTACAAAAGAGCCAAAGACGCCGCCAAAGCAATTACGCCGACCAATTTTATATAGGTAACGTTTCGGCAGCCATCTTTGTCGCATACAACAAAAGAATCATGGATATTGTTAAATGCCCATTAATTCTACTGTCGGATATTCAACTTTAAAAAACGGAATGGATGTAATTTTTTTATGGTGAAGCAGTTGGTAGGGTGATCCATTGAGATTGTGTTTTCATAGAAAAATTACTCTCGAGAATTGTTTTAAATTAAGTATATGTCTCGAGATTTGACTATGTAAAAATCTTTTTATTATTTATTAAATTTAGAAAAAAAACACGCATATTATCAAAGCAATTAATTTATCAAAGTAGATAATCGTTACATGCCAATTTTCATACTTAATTAATATTTAATTTTGGCACAAACATACCTCTTATTAACATATAAATGATGTTTATAAAACATTTCAATAAGTACAGATTAAAAATACATTCGTCATTGTTTTAACCGTACAATTGAATTTTACCACAAACGAAACCATTGCAGCTTTGTTTGGTTTTGGTTATGTACCTATAGCACTAATTAATAAGTATTGCAAATTACTGGAATAAGTGCGTTTATTTTTTTTTTTATATGAGGATTTCAATCATAGTACTTTATTATTATTTTCAAGATAACACGACTCGGAAAGAGTTACGAACACTGCCTTTATTATACATTTTGCAAGACGAGTAGGTAATGTTATATAATATATCTACCCTACATCTGAATAAAATTGGAATGCCTCTTTTTTACTTCACTTCTATGTACCTACCCATTAAAGCTCTTAAAATTCATACCAGGCTGTTCTGGTTTTCCATTTTTGATGACTGTTAAACAAGGATTTAGACAATTTAAAAAATATCTTCAAGACACCTCAAAGTTACTGACCATAAAGAACATGTCTTTTTTTTCTAAGTGCATCGTTCCGTTTAACTTAGCAAGTTATTTTTTTTACAAATAATCTTTTATATCTTTTAATCACATCTCTAATCTTTTATTTTTGTATGAAACTGAGCTTTAAATTATCTCAGTCGATTTGTCACGACACCACTAGTTCACGGTTGTAGGGAGGGACGCAAACGCAACCTTTAGTGGTAAAAAGTAGGGCGCCACCGTAATTACCATAGATATTGCACTTTCTTAATAATAACCATGATTTGACGTGACTGACCAATTCGAATCTGGAATTTTAATTGGATACCCAATCAACGTTGTCGAGCTAAGTCGACGATTTCTTCAGTAATGAAGCCAATGAAATAAGTCCTACTTATATTATACATGCGAACGTTTGTGAGTACCTATGTATGGATGGATGTTTGTTACTCTTTCACGTAAAACTACGGAACGGTTTTGGATGAAACTTGGCACATACATAATCTATTCTTCAGGAATGCGAGGTACGTACAAAAAAGGTAATAATAATAATATAATATGTAATGTATCACTATATTTTACTTACTTTTGTAGCACGGCAACCCTGTGCGACTAGTCCACTTAATAATAGTGTCGCTATCTATGCGCCACCCGCGTTTCCGCCGGATACAGTTGGCAACCTTAAAAAAGACCCGTGTGCACCGCGACGCGTCTCGAAGCGTGTAAGGAAGCCGCCGGCCATATTTGATTGTTAATATAGTTGTTCTTAAAGTTTGATTCATAATTAAAAGTGTCTGTGCAATTTAATAAATAGGTGTGAACAAAGTTAAAATAAGTTTCATTCCAATACCTACAAGTGATACGAGGCCCTTAACCCATGCCCGTCGGCTAAATTGGCGTCCCAACAGTAGGGCTCTCTCACAGTATTGGAAGATTTTTTTTCTTGGAGTACCTAAGGTAGGTAGCTCAGTTTATTTCATCATGCCACGGACAAGAAATCAAACTGAAGACGAGGCGGATGAGCCTACGATAACTATGAGTCAAGATAATTTACGTCCATGATGCAAACGCTTCAGCAGAGTCAGGCAGAACTTTTCTCTCGACTTATCAACGAGACACGCACGTCGACACCGGTTCCGTCAACGGAGACATCAAGGGTGATGAACACAGCGAATTTTTCGAAGTGTACCTCGCGTTTCGATGGAACGGCCACCATGTTGGATGGGTTCATAGACGCTATCGACGTGTATAAAGACTGCTTGCAGATTTCAGATGAAAATGCTGTAAAAGGATTGTCAATGCTATTGACAGATTCAGCGGCTTTGTGGTGGCAAGGTATAAGACCAAGCACCACTTCATGGGAAGATGCCAAGGACAAGCTAAGGAGTGCATTCGGAGAACGGCGTCCTCCGTTCCGCATTTATCAGGAATTGTTTGTACTGAAACAAGGTACAGATCCTACAGACTTGTTCATATCAAAAGCAAGAGCATTGTTTTCTAGAATTCCGGTAGAAGACCTGACTGAAAAAGTACAACTTGACTTGGTATTTGGTCAACTCGATCGTAGAATTAAAAAACGGGTCGATCGAAATTCAGTGACATCTTTTGACCAATTATTGCAACGCGCCAGAACGGTGGAAGAATCGCTGGCAGATGGCGCCACCGCTCGTACGAGCGAGAAGAAACTGACAGTATCGTTACCGACCAAGGACAAGGCCAAGGATCAGAAGGATCGTTCGCGCCCTAGCTTCAAGAAATGGGGAAACGATAGGTCTCAAAGTAAAAAGTCTGACACTAGTGATACGGAGAAAAGTGATAAGAGTGTGAGCAATAAAGTGCAATGTTTCGGGTGCGGTACCCCTAACGTTATTCGGTCAAATTGTGAAAAGTGTAAAGCTAGTTCGCAAAATGCTTTTTGTTCATTGTCAGTGACGAGTGATAACGCGAGTGTAAACGATCGCAGTATTATCAGGCACAGTGAATGTGTACAGCGTACGGCCGCCGCCGCGGCTGCCGGCTCGCATGAGCCGCCGCAGTCGCCGCCGCCGCCGGCGCCTCCGCGCCGCCGTGCTCGCTGGCGCGAGCCGCGGCGATCGCGCTCTTGCGACTCGAGGGAGTCGCCCGCCGAAGCAATGGGTATGCACGCCCGTTGCCTAGCAACCGAGCGTACTGATAACGCTCCGCGCGAGAGGTCTGTCAACTCGTCAGCTGTCACATATGGAATGTCAGGTAACCCCACAAACAATGTGGGGATTCACTCAATTGAACATTATTATGATCGTGATATGCAATTGAATAACAAAACTGAACAATATATTGACTGTGGTAAATCTTGTTTAGATCAAAGTGAGGTTATAGTAAACAATACTAGCTGTCAAAAATCTTTGTTATCAAGGAACCAAAATGATAATATTTGTGTAGGTTATTATACTAGTAATGAAAGTATTGATATTCCAAACAATGTTCAGGAAAATTGTTTATGCACAGAGGATTGTTTACATAAAGGGGATTTTCTCAATAATAATTGTTTAAATAATTGTAAACAAGATTTCTTTAAGTCTGAAGTTTTACCAAGTATAGGGGAGAATAAATCTATTTCATCATTTAGAAAGGATAATAATGTTGAATGTTTAGATTTAAGTTCTTATGGTTTAAATATGTTTGATATACATAATAGTGGCCTCTGTAAGGAGGGTGTTGTGCGTGCACAGGGTCGTATCCAGGGGGAGTCAATCTATAGTAGACCTTTGTTGCAAATTAATGTTTTAGGGGAAAATGGTACCGCTTTGTTAGATACTGGTGCAAAGGGTTGCATTGCAGGGCAGTCACTTCATCAGGTTTTAGTAGAAAAAGGTCATCCACTGCGGCATAGTACTAGGAACATCCGACTGGCGGATGGTTGCACACGTTTGACAGATGTATTGATCGCAGAAGTACAGGTCAACCTTTTTCATAGAAACATATGTACTGAGTTTATAATTTTCCCCGATGCGCAAAATAATGAATCACTATTAGGTATAGATTTTATTAAGAAAGCTAGTCTTGTTATAGATTTTAAACGTGGTTTATGGCACTTTTCTAGTAATATTAAGCGGAAATATAAACTTCTTTTTGAACCAGGAGTGTCTCAACATACTTCATATTCTGCTATGAGTGTGTTACGCGATAATGAGGGGACAGGTTTGCAGGCTCAGGAGCGTGATGAACTTGCCCAATTACTCATGGATTTTCAAGATGTGTTTGATCCAGTTGGGGAACCTACACCGTATGTAGCGCATCACATTGACACTGGGAACCATGCACCGGTTGCGACACCTCCCTACCGCCTAACACCTGCAAAGAAGGAGATTATGCAACAAGAGCTCAACAAGATGTTAGCTGAAGATATAGTTGAAGACTGTGAATCGGCTTGGGGAGCTCCAGCTTTGCTTGTGCCTAAACGTGATGGTACATTCCGTTTTTGCGTTGATTATAGAAAATTAAATTCAATAACAAAGACTGATGCTTATCCGATGCCACGTATTGATGAGTTGTTACAATCTACAAAGAGAGGGCAGTGTCATATGACAACAATTGATTTGCGTTCTGGTTATTGGCAAGTTTCTGTTGAGGAAAAGGATAGAGACAAAACAGCATTTATTACACCATTTGGCACTTACCGATTCAAGAGGATGCCTTTTGGTTTGAAAAATGGACCTGCCACCTTTCAACGTTTGATTGATAGAATGCGTTCCAGCTCAGCATTTAAAGATGTTATTATCTTAGGGTATTTAGACGATTTGTTAATTATCTCTGAAGGGGGTTTTTCTAAGCATTTGGAGGATCTCCAGATAGTTTTTGAGCAACTGAGGAAATTCAAGTTGCGTGCAAACCGTGAAAAATGTGTATTTGTAAGAGAGTCGGTGAAATATTTAGGTCATGTGATATCTCAAGATGGAGTCTCAGCTGATGATGAAAAAATTCGTGCTATTTTAGATATGGAACCACCTTCATCACTGAAACATCTTAGGACATTTGTCCAGACATGCTCATGGTTCAGAAAATTCATTCCAGGTTTTTCTCAAGTAGCTGAACCGCTTACAAGATTAACTAGGAAGAACCAGACTTGGTTATGGGGACCAGAACAGGTTGAAGCTTTCAATAATTTGAAGAAGCTCCTGACGTCAGCACCTGTACTCATCCAGGCAGATTATTCAAAGCCATTCATCCTGCGCACTGATGCAAGCAATTATGCATTGGGAGCAGTATTGTTACAGGGTGAGAAGAATGAAGAGCGACCAATTGAATTTGCCAGCCGTCTATTGTCTGCAGCAGAACGTAATTATTCAACAACAGAGCGGGAAGCTCTAGCAGTTGTTTGGGCTGCCGACCGTTTTAGAGGTTATATTGATGGTCACCCTGTGGTTGTAGGAAGCGACCACCAACCATTAAAATGGCTGTTATCTGTAAAGTCGCCATCAGGTCGTTTGGTGCGATGGGCACTAAAATTACAGGCTTATAATATTATATTTGAATATACTCCTGGAAAGATTAATGTTGTGGCTGATGCACTTAGCCGCCCTGTCTGCACTGAGGAGTCGCGTGAATCGTGTGGAATATGTACTGTCATTGTGGGTTTGCCTACTCGCGATCTTACAGAACTGCGTGCAGCACAGAAAGCTGACCCGGAAGTGAATAAAATAATAATAGAGTTAGAAGATACAGAGGAGATTGCCGCTCGTCGTTGGACTGAACGTGGTTACCTTATGGAACGTGGTGTTCTCTACCGTTATAACCCAGATACGGACAACGAGTCAGCGCAATTGGTAATACCTGTAAGCATTCGAAATGAAGTTCTACGTGAGTGTCATGACTCACCGGTTGCTGGTCATCCTGGAATTGAGAGGACATACCAGAGAATCGCCCAGAGTTACTTTTTCCCTGGTATGAGAAGAATTATTACTGAATATGTTAAATCTTGTTCTACGTGTCAACGTTATAAAGCATCGAATGAGAAGCCCCAGGGTCTCCTTCAAACTCCAATACTACATCAACGTGGTGAGGTGTTAGCAGTTGACTTATTTGGCCCATTACCAGAAGGTGAAAAAGGGGAAAAATGGATTTTATTAGTCGAAGACACAGCAACGCGATGGGTAGAACTGTATGCTCTTAAAGAGGCAACGTCGGTAGCTTGCGCTAAAACGTTGATAGAGGAATACTTTATGCGTTTTGGACTACCTCGACGCATCATATCGGACAATGGTGTCCAATTTATTTCTGCAGTTATGCAAAAGTGTATGTATATACTGGACATTACACAGGAGTTGATTCCCGTTTACCATCCACAAGCCAACTCTGCAGAAAGGAAGAATAGGGACTTGAAGACCCATTTATCAATACTAGTTGGTACTGATCATCCTTCTTGGCCAAGTAAACTACCGGTTGTACGTTTTAGTATGAATAGTGCAGTTTGTGAAACGACAGGCGTTACACCCGCGTACCTGACGTTTGCACGGGAATTGAGGTCACCGTTAGAAGTGTACAATGATCCAAGAACTGTTTTAAACAAACAGAACTTTGTACCACAGATAACTCCCTATCTTAAGAGATTCTTGAATTCAATGACTGAAGTACGTGACAGAGTAGAAAAGAAACAAGATAGGAGGAAATTGTATGGAGATAGATCAAGAAGAGTTGGAGAAGATTTTCAAGAAGGGGATAGAGTTTTACTGAAATTTCACCAGCTGAGCGACGCTAGCAAGGCTAAAACGGCGAAATTTTTTCCTAAAAGAGATGGACCTTATTTGGTTAAAAAGAAAGTAAGTCCAACCACTTATCTTATCACATCCATTGAAGATCCTGGTGAAGTATTGGGCAAGTTCCATGCTGGTGAGCTTACCTTATTTCAAGGTCGTGAGGACGAATGTGCTCAACCACTCGTCCCTAAGAAAAAACGAGGTCGCCCGCGTGTGCAGCCTAAGCCAGGGGGAGTTGAACAGCTAGACCAGGATCGAGGTCGTAATCATGGTCTAGAGGGGGAGTATGTAGCACGGCAACCCTGTGCGACTAGTCCACTTAATAATAGTGTCGCTATCTATGCGCCACCCGCGTTTCCGCCGGATACAGTTGGCAACCTTAAAAAAGACCCGTGTGCACCGCGACGCGTCTCGAAGCGTGTAAGGAAGCCGCCGGCCATATTTGATTGTTAATATAGTTGTTCTTAAAGTTTGATTCATAATTAAAAGTGTCTGTGCAATTTAATAAATAGGTGTGAACAAAGTTAAAATAAGTTTCATTCCAATACCTACAAGTGATACGAGGCCCTTAACCCATGCCCGTCGGCTAAACTTTTGATTTTGATAAGCTTGTGTTTGATCTTCACTTCAATCTCACCTTGATGTGGTCAAAGGTACACATAGGTGGGTGTTGCACACAAAACAAACAGGGAAACTAGCTTTCAAGTGACCTGAACACACCGTTTAGTACTTGGCGAGATATTTTCTACCCACGCACGATACATTCCTACCTTCCAGTATGAAAAAATATCGTTTATTTTATTCCAGGATCTACCTTCATCCTCAAACGTGATGCAATGAAACTAGGACTAAAGGTGAACGCACACTTATCCGAGCCAAACGCGTCGAACGAATCGAAGTCAAGAAGGCCATATCACACACATATCGCCGATTCGACGCGGGCTGTGCGAGGTTTCATAGGATTTCATATAAAGAATTCTAAAATTCGTTTCGTTCGACGCGTTCGGTTCGAATAAGTGTGCGTTTACCTTAAAAATAATTTTCAAATATATAGTTTTAAAAACTACCTAATTTTTTTTAGTTTTTGTCAGAATATGCCCACAAGCGGCCCATCTGAAGGTAAGTGAATACCGTCACGAATGGTCATAGCAATACCCGGGGATTTCCAATGTGTTGCTGACAGCTATAGTACCTACTGCATAAATAATACATAGATTAAATTAGTTTTCACACACACACACACGCCGCAGAAAGGTCACTGCGTCGCTAATTAGAGCGTAGACAGGACGAACATTTTGCGGATTACTTAAATACCTATGGAGTAATACTCGTAGATGTAATAAGTTTTTTTTTTATATTTTAATCCTGGTTATATTAAAGTCGTTGAGCGTAAAAGATACTTTTAACTCCCGGCGAAAAGATAGGGGGGATGTAAGTTTGCAGTGTGGTCTGTATGTCTGTGGCCTAATAGCCCCTGAACGGATGTACAGCTATTGAGTTTTTTTTTGCTTGACCTTGTCTTAATCGAGAGTGTTCTTAGCAATGTTTCAAGAAAATCAGGTCAGCCGTTTGGAAATTATCACCTATTTTCTAGTGAATTTCGGAGGTTTCATTAAATTTTTAATTTATTTATTTGAATTGATAAAGTATTTTTTTGGTAAGGGCATAGCATAGGGCAATCGTTTCACTCACAAACATCCTATACTTCAAGTCTGCTAAATATTTTTTTATCTAAGTCTAGTCAAAGTGACTGTGTAGACCTATGCAAATCCAAGTGAAGCTCTAGAGTACCACGGTTTACCTAGGTGTCCTAGGTAAACTGTTAATCCGTGGCATTGACCTACGAATATCTCCAAATTTACTAAACCCCTTGTGAACCCTGTTCACATCTAGAACATGAATATTTACCACCTTTGACTTTTCTACTGCTTATTCTACTATCCTACTAATACCTATATTATAAATGCGAAAGTTTGTGAGTATGGATGGATGTTTGTTACTCTTTCCCGCAAAAACTACTGAACGGATTTGAATGAAATTTTAATGAAATTTGAATGAAATTTGAAACACAGATAGTTTATAACCTAGATTAACACATAGGATACTTTTTATCCCGAGAAAATATAAGATCCCTCGGGAACGCGGGTGAAACCGCGGGGCGGAATCTAGTAATATATATTTTACCTTAGTAGTATAAGAAAACACGCCGCAATGGCATACCGAATGGCAGAAAAGGTTATCTAGTAAGATCTGTAACCAAAATGGTCTCGCACTGTGTCATAGGAGCGTCTTCCCGCCCAGATTGTGGAAATAGCTACCCGCCGCCGCCGTGGTCTTCCCAAGGGCCTCCCTCAAAAAGAGTGGGGTTAAGAAATGTTTGCAAGGTCAGCAACATGCAAGCGATAGCCCCTGGTGTTGCAAGCTAAGATAACCACTTACCATCAGGCGGTTAGTATGCTTCAGCTATCAGAGAGATATGAAAATGAGTCTTATATGTTTGCAATAAGATCATCTGTTTAATCTTTGATTCAGAATAATTCAGATGAACCTTATTGTAATATCATGTGATTAATTTTCATATCTCTCCCGTCGCCCGCACCAAGCTACATCGTAAATAGTGTACCTACCTAGTAAAATGTACCTAGGGAACTATTAATTCTGTTATAACCATAAATATTCCAGGAACGCGGGTGAAACCACGGGAGGAGTTATAACTAAGACTTTATTCTTATTTTCTACTTTTTATTATTACATGAGTTAATTGATAAAAGAGAATTCGATCTAACCCCCTCAACGCGCGCTGACTCCATATTAGCGGATAGGACCGTTTACTGGTAAATATAGAACAGGCAGGTGCCGATCTTGTTCAACTGCATTTTTGCTAGTGCCAGCAGGTCTTATGGGCCATTAGTTGTATGGAACTAAAAAAGGTTATTAAGTGGTTGGAAGGGAAGAAATTACATCAAGGATTACTACAATTACGCATAGGTAACAAAGTTTACTTCTACGTACGATTATAATTTATCGGACCGTTATTTTGTCGGTGAACTTGGACCGTAATCCAATTTTTTAAATTGTATATTTATTAACAACTAGCTTCCGCCCCGCGATTTACGTTTACAAGAGATCTTATGTTTTATATACCTGGATAAAAAGCCGTTGTTATTCCTGGTTATGTGCAATGTTTCATCCAAATCCGTTCAGTAATTTTTGCGTGAAGGAGTAAGAAACATATAATATCATAACATATAATAGCTTACAGTAGAAAAATTTATTTAGAGTAATTATTTCTAAATGTATAGAAATATCTAGATGGCTTAGGGTAAGTAGCTTAGTTGTACTGTCAAATAAAAAGTTATTCTATTCTATTCTATATACATACCCATACAAACTTTCACATTTATTAGGAGGATTTTATTTTTGGGTGTGCCCCAACAGCTGTATTGAGACCTATTTACCTTCTAGGTTTTATAAAAAATCGGCAACACATTGGTAATTTTATGTGCAGCCAAGCGTGTCAAAGTGCCGTAAATAGTTGAAACTAGCGACTAATTTATGAACTACCGTCGGAAGTGGGTCAATGGACAAAATAAAATTCCGCATGTAAAACTACGTCATAATTCAGAGTGGAGTGGAGCCGAGAGCGAGCGCTCAATCATTTGCATGCTTCATACATTTACATGGGATGTAATTGAATGCGTTCGAATGATTGGCGCATTCGATTTATTTACCTCCATCACTGATGGACTTTCCATCACTAGTGTATCGCTCTATACAGCAATGATAATTGATAAGCTATCAACGAATTGAAGAGCTCCGTGCGATTTTGATGTAGATTATGAAAATTGATAGTCGTTCCAGCTTTTACAAACCGATCCCGCCCGACTGACTATTTGAACGATAGATAAGGTTTTTTTTCTATTAAAGCACCAATCTAAGTTGTAATATTTGTATTGTATGTGTGTATGTTGTAGGTATATTGAGTAAGTATGTGTTTTTGTCTCATATATCGCTCTAGCTAGTACCTAACTACAGTTTTAACTGTGGTGTCTCGTAAATGGCCACATTACTCTTTTCAAATAAAAAATATAAAAACCCAGATAGTATTTTTGAAAACCTATTCAACGATTCGTATCTTGGAGTGTCAACATATGAAAAATATAAATTGTAAAGCACAGTATAGTATATAGGGTGTAATCCGAAAATATTTTTATCGCCACATTGACCGGTCAGGCGTGACTCACCAAATCCCTTGCATTACGTCACCACCATGTGTCGCAGAAGAAAAAAGTGTTTACTTATACAATTCGCAACGATAATATAATCGTTAGCGGCTAATAAAAGGCTTTTATGTAGACTTCCATTAAGGGTAAACCTTCGGTTGGAGCGTTAAATTAAAATTTTATCACGTTTTTTGCTAATTGCAGCTCAGCTATAGGTAGGTAGTAACATTTTCATGAAATAGTCGTATATGTCAGTAATATACCTTGAAAGAATATGTTGATGATTTATTTAGTTATTAATCAGTCAATATACTACCATTCTTGGCGCATGTTGATAACATACGACCTATAACTGAGCTGCAATTAGCAAAAAACGTGATAAAATTTGAATTTAACGCCCCAACCGAAGCCTCCGCCTTAAATAGATATTTGTTGAAATGTGTTTTATTGTTATTTTTGGCCGCTTCTTAGATAATGATAACTTGTTTTTATGTCTTTTGCTAAGAGCTTAGGTACTTGATATCCATACTTTATGTGATTTATATGTTTATACTAGCTTTCCGCTTTGCGGTTTCACAGGGTTACATTATTTGAGTTTTCGAAGGGATCCATTTTTTTTTTAAATAAATTACTCAATTATAATATAGCATACTAGCATTCTACTAGTGCAGGAATTTTAAAGATCGTTCTAGTCGTTTTTGAGCATATAACAAATAAAAATACAAATCTTTCATCTTTAAAATATTAGTGTAGATTACATGAACTTCAAAACATCGTACAATTTGATATTTACTTAACTACCTATTAGTGATAATTCAATAATGTTACATATAGCTCAGCAACAAACAATATTAAATAAATTCCCACTTACATAACTCACATTCGCAAATAAATAATTAAAGCAATGAAACAAGTAAATCAAAGCAACAGATAGATAAGAGGTCATCGCTCGTGCGGGACCGGACAGCGGTATCTATTCGCCGATAACCTACCGACCGTCTACACCGGCCTTTATCTGTATTGTTTAGCTGGGAGCATAAAAGTGAAATGGCGAGAAGAGAAAATTGTACGAGCGGTTATTAACCAATAAAATTGCAGCAAACTGACGCGACGTAAATTTTTTCGTAATTCTATTTCTGGAAATGATTGGTCGTGTAAAATCATCAAGATCAAATTGTATATATTGTGTTATCAAGGCTCGCTATGATATCGAGACTTGCTGCTGACCATTTGACTACATCATCACTCAACACTTAGATTGTCATCGAAACATACGCCTATCGCTTGTAAAAAGTGAATCCGTCATTGGCAGATAAATAAGCTGTATCGTTTAATTTCATCACTCACGGCCATCTAATGCCAAACTAAGCAGAGCTATTTACTAGTTGTTTATTTAAAAGAATGGAACATTTTGAAGAAAAAATTAGGGTCTACGATGATACCTAAACAGACAGCCTGATAGATGCTACGCCCGACATTCACAGAGCCATTAAGACAGTCAGAACAAGCAATTATTAATACTAAACTCAGTAACACCCATCTGCACGAAGCATTATCTTGACAACCAAATTAAAAGCACCACAATACCATTAAATTCTTGAAGCAGCAGGGGTCAGGGTGAATTGGTTACGTTGGTCATAATTCAGTAGTGCTACTTGGAAGATAGCTGGCATTTCGTGGTCATTAAATGTGCTTGGGTTAATGAGAGAAGGTATATAGATAGTGAGTAAGCATTACTGCATGATGGAAATTCATACATTTTCTTTGAAACTATTACGAATGCTGGATAACATTCTGTAAGCGCTTTAATATCGTTTTGTACATTTTAAAGGAAAAGAAATAGGAGTTACAACTCAGAACTCATTTATTCGGTTGACTCTACCACCTTATCCTAACTCCTTAACTAATATTATAAATGGGAAAGTGAGTTTGTTGCCTCTTACGGCACAACCAATTTTGTTGAAATTTGGTAAACAGCTACTTTTTATCCTGGGATCCAACAGTATAATATTAAAGATTATTCATGGGGAGTACTTACTTTCTTTAGCATTATTTGGGCTTTGGATGGATCAGTGATTGGTATGGTACTTATCACTGATTAGCTCATGAACGGTGATGTTGAAGCCGAGGATGAATAAAGACATGAAGCCAGAAAGCCTTATTAATCAAGCCTTGAAGTGCCCCATATTGTAGAAATCAGGAAACAGGCAAAGAAGCAATTTAAATTAACCCAATAGAATCTCATGGATATTAACAAGCTACGTATGATGAATACTAACTACGTAGATTAAATATTCAATCTTTACACTACCTACAGCATAGATAACAAAAGCTACGCTAAAGAAACATAGCTTAATAAAACAAATATTTCAAAATGAGGGCATCAATAAACAACTTCCAAAAATTCCAGCCCCATACATGTTAGAACCTTTAACAAGGACATTCTTAATGGCTTTTTCTAACGTATTTACATATTCATACCACATCCTCCCTCTCCCATGTCGAGACTCTTTGTTTCAGGGTTGACACTACTTTAGAAGTGAAACAACTTATTTAAATTGAATGGCTAGGCGATAAATCTTGTAGGCTTTATTTCATGTAGGTAATTAAAACTAAATACAACAAATAAACCTTTCATGTAAGTATAATGAGAAGATAAACATATTTGATAGTTCGTAAGTGAGAAATGCATAATGTAGTTATAAGGTAATTTCCTATCCCGCGCAGGTTGCGTATCCCACAAAATAAGGGTAAAACCAATGATACAACTCTCCGGTTCACAAGCAATCATTTCTCAGAACCATTTTGTATTTTTTTTTCTTCTAAAGCAATAAATATTGACTCATCCATAGAAAAAACCACCTTCCTTATTGTCTGCCCTCACAATAGAATATAATAACGTGACATCCCTATCCTGTTCAAGCGATCTAAAGCATGCGCGGCGTCAAAACCAAAGGGCAAACAAATTCCTGCGCTCGCGCACCACGTCGCAGGTTGACATTGACGATCAACATCCGGGCGGGGGAGGGAGGGGGTAGGGTAGTAGATGCTGACTCTAGTGTTGATGCCCTTGATGCTGACAACCAATTAAGAAAAGACTTATTGGAAAAGACGTTCTTTATCTAATGAAATTCACAAGGTAGTAAATGTATGTATGCATGGGTAAAATGGGTGGCTAATTTGAAGCGTCGGATATTTCCTCCTGATACTGTATTATTCCCCCTTCATTGCAAATCGGGATTTGCACTTTCACAGCGGGTCAACAAGGTAGGTGGTATGGATGATGACCCTAAAAATATAAATTTGATTGCTCAGATCATTCTTGTACTTGTTTACGTAATATTGACATGTAAATGTCATATTTGGAGGTAGTCATTACTGACGCTCGACCTTTTGGTAACAGCCGAAGATAATCTTTTGTAATCTCCAATTATGACTTACATCATCATTGCAGTAAGTACATCTACCTCAGATGCCTAAAATTTTTATGAACTTTTAATTTTTTCTGAATTTCCCTTATTTAAAATTGACAATTGAAAGCGTATTACCTTTTAACAAAGGCTACTGTCAACTCAATACATCCCTTTCTCGATAGACATTTCCAACATTAAAGCTTTCTTAAGCAGATAAGTAGGTCTAGCAAGAATTAT
The DNA here is from genome assembly GCA_963555595.1 of Tethea ocularis. NCBI lineage: Eukaryota > Metazoa > Arthropoda > Insecta > Lepidoptera > Drepanidae > Tethea > Tethea ocularis. The sequence continues at coordinate 1,120,667 of OY741972.1, read as the reverse complement.
TTCCACCGAATCAAATCGTGATCGTTTCGCACGAAAACGGCATATATTTTTTTTTTTTTTCACTCATAGTTGTTTTTTCTGTTAGTTCGCTAAACTGGAGTTTAGTGGTCAGTGTCACTATAATCAATAGTTTTTATTACTTCCGTTACTGCCCTACTAAGAGTTCCTCTAAAAAGACCAGCAAGGGATTAGTCAGGTAGGTCAGTGGAAACTAAAACATGTGGGACAGAGATTGTAATTTATACATTTTGGACCAGTCTCGTTAAAATTAAATGTACGGAATATAATAGGATTAATATTTCAAATCGATGATAGAACGCACACGCATAATAACTATGTATTTATTTTATTTTCTCAATTGTTTAAATGGGCATAGATTTTAACACTGTACAACAATCGCTAGCCACGATGGCAAAACTAAAAAGTAAAATCTAATATTTAATACTTTAATAGAAAACTTAAGCAGACCAGCCCCCACAAGCAACACCTGTTTACATGTCCCAGCTATCCGCCTCCTCGCCAATTCAAAGGGAAGTGGAAGACAGTCGCATGACGCCAAACCCAAAACTACGAACGATCACGAACGCCATCCGTTCCATTAAAACCCTGACCTGCAAGGTACTTAGCCCTGGAAGTTATATTATAAGTTCCTTAAACCCGTGTTATAGAACTCCAAGTTATTTACATTCCTGCCTAAACTAACAAAAATGATGTCTATTAAGTTTTTAATGTATATTTTGACAGCGATAACTTTTTTCTATTGGATAACGTTATCAAATGATAAAATGACGTGTCACAATTTTACTGTGAAGTTAGTTTTGCCAAAACACGTGATGCTATCTTATCTAGTCTGGGTCGGATGTTAGATTGATAGTAAATGCGTGAAGTACAATAAAAAATGTTTAAATAACATAAATGTGATAGATTATTTGAAGGAAAATAAAACCTAATCTTACTAAATTCAATAAAGGTATAGGTACTAACTAATAATAATGCACATATAAAGTAATTCAACATGACTAGGGTAGGTACTGAATCTTCAAAAATAAACAGCTACTAAGTATCACATATTGAACATTCATAAGGATCAATAGGTATACTATTTTTATTGGTCCGTTGTACTACCTGATCGTTTTTATACCTACACCCTTTCACAACACTTAATACACTTACTTCTACGGCATTTAACATATTTCTAACACCTAATATAACACTTCAATAGATTCTAAAATACCAAGCAATGATGTAACAGCATATTTTATTTTTGGGGCTTCAAAACTGGTCGATGCTTCTCTGTTAGAAGCGTGGGTGAGCTAGTTTGGAAGGGCTGATTGTGACATTGAGATGTACCGAAACAAACATAATGAATAGAAATGGCTTCCTATATGATGTTGTTCTTTGAAGCGAACGATAACAATAAATCTATAGTTGAAACTGTCGATAAGAAGATACTCATGTGTACCGAAATGCCTTTTGAGAACCACTTGCCATTTAGACTTTGTAAAAATTCACCAACACATTGACAATTCCCCTGGTAATTCCGAATGGTTTATTTATTAGGTAAGATTTACCAATAATGGTTTACATAAAATACAATAAGTACACAAACCAATAATTATACTAATGTCAAAGCCAACAAATAATAACCGAAATAAACTAACACAAGTGACCAACAGCGTCCAGAATTTGAAATTTAGTTTGCCGAACGTTACTCAAGATCCGGTAAGGAGGATAAAGATAAATTCAATAATAACGTTGCGTCTTTTAGGCTATATTATTCTAGCTCCACTCCGCTCTGGGCCAGTGAGCAAATATCCTAAAGGTTTAAAGAAAATCCATGTTATATAAAAGCAAAAATTACTTGAATTTCCTTTACTATTCAACAAGACCATAATCATAACTGTAATAAGTTGTCATACATGCCCAAACAACATCACAGATAGCCATTTTTGGAAACATCACGAGTTACAATCACATTTCTATCACGGTCTACGGTTTAGGAAAAGACTGGATTTTTTCTTTGACACGTTAATAACAAGAAAGCTTTATGTCGACGAGAGAGCGGATCAATAAAGCAAAATTGCGCGTAAATAGAATTCTAGTGCATCACTAGACTTCTAATATTAAATCGAGAATAATTGGATACAGAGAAAGATGTCTTTAAATAGAGTTCTGCCATGAAATATGCATCAAAAGACAGCAACTGAAGAAAGGAATAAATGAATTTTCTTCTTCTTTTTACTTTATTCTTCTACATCTATTCCAGTAAGTGGTTTGTTGGAAATGTATTCAGAATTAACTCACTAGAAGATCCTATACTCACTTCACATGTCACCTTGAGTGAGGCTTAATATATCTTAGCCCACAACTCTCATTCCTCGGGGACTATATATTTAATTTAAAGAACATCCATTTAAATTGTTAATCAACTCCTGAGACTGCATCTGGAATTCCGTTAACTGGTAACATCCATTACATTCGGAATCTCCCAACAGCCTGCAACGCACTAACTAGAATTTTTAATGGAATTACAAAACGCCCAGCGGCTATCTCGCATCCTGCCCGAAGCCAGTTAGGTAACAGTCGTGAATGAATATAATGCAGGCAAATGTGCCGAGTGACAGCCGGACAGACATCCTGCCGGGACGACACGGCATACTAGATTATAATATCCGCAGTACTGCTTTATCTATGTTGAATTGTAATGGGAGATCTCTTGTTTACTGAATTTCCCTAACTTTGTTTCATAGGAAATGTCCTTTTACAGGTTTTAAAGATTTACTTACCCAGTTCTTGATGTTGATGGAGAGGCGATGGATCTAGGCAGACAGGAAGGTTCCTATTAGCTGCTAGAACGAAGTCTCCTCCCGGTTATGAATATAGTACCCATAGTATCTATACTTACCGTACATTAACCACAAGGGTATCTTAAAAAAAGAGTGACCACCATTAAGAATCTAGTTGACTAATGATTACAATATTAATTATTATGAAATTAATAACTCAAGTCACAACATAAATGCATCTTGCTGCCCTCTATCTTGCTCCCAACCTTCAAATGTAAGCAAGAATACTGATAAGGTATCTATAATTAAGATACTAAATTGTTTAAAGGTCAAAGTCTCTTCATCAACGAAGAAAGTGTTGATAGAGGTAGGTCGGTGGGAATGCATCATGTTCTTACAGTGATAATGTAGGAAACTGAATGAGGATAAGTTCTCTAATTGGGAAGTTCGTAAATAGTCCTGATTGCATTTAAAAAATAATACATATGACATTATTTACTATTTGTGAAAATAAATATTCTCCAAGAATGTATGTCAACAACCAAAACAATCTACATTGAGACAAATTCATAATTCTTCTAAATCAATTCTCATCATGCATTCCATTGATATATTTCATGATGTAGAGGGATAGTTACGTCACCTTTATGAATTTTATGCTCCTTCCAAAGCAGAAGTAATTTCAAGATGATCAGTTAAAATGACAAAAAATAATGTATGTGACAAATAGAGTAGACGAGGTTATCTACAGTCATTATGATAAGAGCTTAAGCAAATAAGAGCAACGTCCTACTTCGGACTTGAGAAGCCCAGATAAAAGAGTGTCTCTATGCTGTTTCTGCTTATTTTAAGTAAATCAATTTGGAGATTGGAGTCCCTTAAAGTTTGTGGATGATTTTTAAAAATAGTTTATAAAATAGTTTTGCTCATAATAAAACACTTACCCGAATGTTTTTATTTTTGCCAACCATCTGGTGGACGGGCCAGTTGGCGCAGTTGGTTAAGACACCACGTATTGCGCCGCAGGTCGTGGGTTCGATTCCCATCCAGGACAAGCATTTGTGTGCATGAACATGTCTGTTTGTCCTGAGTCTGGGTGTAATTATCTATTTAAGTATGTATTTACAAAAAAAAAAGTAGTATATGTAGTATATCAGTTATCTGGTTTCCATAGTACAAGCTCTGCTTAGTTTGGGATCAGATAACCGTGTGTGTAGAAATGTCCCAGGATATTTATTGTCCCAGGATATTTATCTAATATGCCTTACCTAGTAGATATCGCATTTAGAATCGATGGCCGCTGGAGCTGAAGCAGAAGGGTTCACGAGTGGCGACCACGAACCAGAAGATGCAGCGTGGGAAGGCCCCCCACAAGATGGACCGATTATCTTGTGAGGGTCGCGGGAAACCTGGATGCGAATAGCGCAAGACCGGCCATCGTGGAGATCCTTGGGGGAGAAGATCCTTCTTTCGACTAACATGCTAAGTTAAGTGATAAGAAAATAATAGACAATAAACAACGAGTACTAAATTAAAACATCAACTGTCATCATATTACTAGTAATCGTAATAGTTCGTGTTCTACACTGACCACCTGACTAATTTACTGCACGCAACTTGTAACTATTACATAAACACCAAAAAAATAATTATGGGTTACAGGTCAGGTTCGGAATTGCTTCCGTTGCTAATTTGAGCTGTAATCTAATCATAGGTACTTGCTTTCAATTTCGCATGTGAAGATCGTGATGTATAATTTGATTATAGCCTCTAGGATCATATAATTCCTTTAATTATAATAGATAATAATATTTGTGCTTATCTCACGCTTACTAAGAACTAGCATAAAACTTAATAAAGTTTGAACTTTAGAACCGCTAAAATCAACGTTATCCCAGAATTGGAACAAGTAAATTAAACATCGAAACAAATAAGCGATTACTGTTCGCTAAACTATAAATCATGTTCCAACGAACACTCTCAAGCTACAAAACTGTTAGACAATAGACCCTTGTTTATCAGAGCACCAATTAAAACTTCAGAGGATCAACAAAGGGGATCCATTCACAAAGTTTCGTTTTACACTAGAGTTGACGCGCCCGCGCCGAGCGGATTTTTGATTCAGTCGGGTGAAATATTATAATTTACACCCCTCTTCATATGCTCATGCTGGGAGACGAGACTTTATTCAATGTTTGAATTTTATATGCTCTGATAAATTTGGTAGCTGATTTACATAGGGATAATTGGCCACTGTACCCTGAAAAATATTGTCGACGCTCAATGAGATATTTTCAAAGTAATTGTCGTTGTCGACGCCGATCTACCTACTGTTAAATGTCTTCTGCTAGTAATTAATTAGCTTTCTTCTTCATTAACTTCTAGTTCAACTTACAAACGGTAATCATCAATCATCGACGTCTGGCTCGGCCACAGCCCCCAGCCACACGTCGTCACATGTCGTAAAAAATACCAGGGATCGAATTCCCGACCCAACCGGTTTCGTCTCTCACACAACTCAAGCCACCCCACGACGCGCCAGTTTTGAGTTCGTGAATGAAATGAGAAATTTCGTTTTATAATTTATAACAGCAGAGAGATTAACTAGTTAGTTTCGAGCCAGAAAGTGGATCATTCAATACTTCTGGGTTGGTAATATGGTAGGCAGTAGAACAAAGCTGTAATACTCTCCTTTTATATCATTGCAAGATGATATAAAAGGAGAGTATTAAAACGTAATAAAAACTAACAACTTTTATTTAAAAAACATAAGAAAAAATATTCTCAAGAAGACTATTGACTAAGTCGAGTCTTTCCTACAGTCAAAGAGTTTGTTACTTCCGATGGCGATATGCATCATAAAATCATGGCATTTACAACCGACAAACATCCCTTTAAGTCACCAAATATTTGTAACAAAAACAAACTCAAGCGCAAGTTACTGTTGGTTTACACAAGTTATTTATAGTTGCAGTTATCACCAGCACCGCATGCGTGGACGCAGACGCACGGAGACATGCACCAGATCTACATGTTTCTGACTCTAAACAATAAACATACAGACACTAATTACAACATTGTGCGTTTGGTAATAGCGATGATGATGTATGGCAGGCCGGTGCTTGAGAAATCCAAATAAATACTTTTAAACTTGAAAACTTAATAAGTAATAATTTAAAATGGAATCAGGCAATATGTGATTTCGATTGGGTATATTAGGCCGAATAGTATGTACTTATGGTGTAAATAATATCAATAATCCTTCCTACAAAACTTCTGAAGAAGAATCCTACTAGTGCTCAGGGCATTTCAATTTTGAAGTTATGACAATTAGTTTAGCGTAAATCTCCGGTAATAGCGTTTCTTCTCTCTTTAATTCACACTCAGATACAAATTGGGATTAGGATATATATTTACGAGTAATTTATTAGATACGGCTAAACTACAGTTAAAATAATTCAAGCTAATATTTTTATGTGGTTTTCCACTTAGTTTTAATATATTAGTAACATTTTCATGAAATAGTCGTATATGTCAGTAATATACCTTGGAGGAATATGTTGATGATTTATTTTGTTATTAATCAGTGAATATACTACCATTCTTGTCGCAAATAACATGTTGATAACTTACGACCTATAACTGAGCTGCAACTAGCAAAAAACATGATAAAATTTGAATTTACCGCCCCAACCGAAGCCTCCACCTTAATGTTAAAAATCTTACGCATAGAAAGGGAAATATCATGTCAAATAAAATATTACATTACATCACCAAAAAATTCCGAAATCGTTTAACATTTTCAATGCCAACATTTACGTGCAAACTTAAAATTAACTATTACTTACACGTGCTTAAAAAACTGTTTGCCTGATAATAAATCAGTATCGAGCACGTTTCGTAACGCAACCTGTCTGTCTGTTTGTTTTATGTGTTAACTTGTGAAAACTCTTGACTTTGAACAGTATTTACTTTTGAACATTCCTTAAAGGAATTGAACACGAAGGTGAATGAGAGTCGTAGTCGCTTTTAGTCATTAAAATACTGTTGAAAAACTCGAAGCAAACATGTTCTTAGTAATGTAGTTTAAAAATGAATCACTGAACTCTTAAGAAACTCTCAATAAGGAAGGTAAATTTACGGCTAAGTAATCAAAACATTAGGATTTTGTTTTTTTTTACATTATTGCCTTATTGCCATAGAGATAAACATACTGATAAAGATAGCTAGGTAGATAAAATGGCAACTCTTTCTCAAGAATAAATCAATGAATTAGAAATACTGCAAGAGTTCGAAGCATTGTCACACACAAGTGTCTCAGATCTCGGGTGCATCTAAAAACGTCCCCGCATGATTCAGCCTTTGATTAATTTCATTTACCCTCCTCTGAGTAATCAATTCAAACAAATAAAGTTAATGATTTATATGTTACGGCTCGGACAAAAACTAACATGTGTTTTCAGATTCGCGAGTGAAATTATTATCTTATTTTTAGTATCATGGTATGCATCAAAAATATGATCCGACATACCTTACAACACATTGACACTCAGTCGGTTGCAAACAATGGACCTCACACATATAGATCTTTCACCCACACTTGCGTAGGCGTCCACCCATTGGCGGGAAAGTCGGACAGACCACAAATACATGGGCAATGCGGTTTTATTTCACGATCCCGCTCGAGCTCTGCTCTAATGCTTTTGTGGTGAACTAATGTACGCACATGTTGTTGAATATTTGTATGTAGCTTTGTATTGAAGTAAAAAACTAGTTACTTGGAAATCTATTATGTAACATAATATCATCAAGATAGGTTTTTTAAAAGCATTCAGTCGCGTCTAGAATAAAACAAGTTAGGTATGAATGAAAGAAGCACTGTATCACATAGGTCAAATTGAAATTGGATTACAGTAACTGGTTTACCTACAGCAAAATTGTCAGCTATAATACATAAAACGTTTAATAGCCGAAATTACGAATGCAAAGATTTACAATTTAGCCCGTTACTGTTTCATTTCATGTAATGCTATAACATTTTATGGCTCCAACGCTGAGAATCAAAGTTTTAAGTGCTATTCGCCAAGACCTAAAGGTATCAGAGGAACCATTAAAAGCAACGGCAGTTGACGCTTTAACTCTAAAATTAGTTCTTCAATCTCGTTGAAGGATAGTCTATAAAACCGCAGTATACACCAAGCACACAAACCAGTTCTTAGTTGCAAGTGTAGTGGTGTAAATGAAGTCGACAGCCAGAATACGTTCGACCGTGTACTATGGAATTGTTTATAAAACTAGTTATGGTTTCCACAGAGATCGAGACTGCGCAGAATGTTGTGATACGTCGCATTTGAGGCAAGCAACGGGTGTCAATTGACGAAAGTCGCTCTCGCATACAACATTATCACAGCTTCATGGTACGGGCCCGAGTTTCAAACGTCCTTGCTGTACAGACACTGTTTTCGAATGAGGACGCGTTTGTAATACGCTCTGTGGTTTTATTCTACTGTTCCGAAGCGGAAACGGATCTCGTTGGGTTGGTACCATCTGAATGCAGGTACTACTTAATTGTTATAAAGATGGAGCATGTTTCAACATGTTAAATATTTCTCTTGGAATGTTATGAACTGATTTAAATGTTCTCGGTTTATTTAATAATTCATGATGTCTGCGATCGCGAGGTTGAAATACATGTCACATAGCGTACGTGGAAAATCATACGTTATTATACCTTGTACTTATTCTCGCTTTGTGTGTTTAAATAATTTCAATGGAACCAACGTGAGGTATTACTTCGATCCACATGATATTATGTGACCTTGTTGGTTTCATCATCTAAATTAACAGTAACATCATTTTATCTATTAGGATTTTCATCTCTGAATAAAGTAAGTATCTGATTTCGTAGAAAACAAAAACACACCTGGATTTAGTGCTCGCTCCACATAGCCATCTTTTTATCCAAAAAAAAATTGTAATCAATCTCTATAAAACGTATTTTAATATTACTATTTTTAAGTTTAGCAATTTCATGCTGGACACTTCTGTATCAGTTTTAGTTCTTTACGAACCGGTGATAGAGATAATTGTAACCTTCGTGAGGAGCCTGAATTGCATAAGTTTTTAGTTTGATAATCTTTCCTAATCTAAGTATACTTATAGGAAAACGTGAACGACTAACTGACCTATTAACGCACAGCTCAAACCACTGGACGAATCGGACTGAAATTTGACAAAGATTTTTTTTTATTTTTGAAAAATCTACACCTAAGGGGGTAAAATAAGGGATCCTGAGTGAAACCGCAAGGCGGAAAGCTAGTATTGAATTATCTTTATTTTCCAACATTCATTATTGATGATTAGTGTTTGATTAACGAGAGGACTGATCAGCCAGGCTCGCCTACTGCTGTAGGCCAGAGGAAACAGAACAAGTTTGACATCCTACCCGTAAACACGTGTGGTAGAAAACTATAAGCGCCATCAACCGGAAAGTAAGTGAGTCATAAAATAGAAATAAACTTACAAAGCCAATCAATGGTTTGTTGTTAAAAAACGGATGCATGAATCACACTGGAAAAATATGAATACTAAATATTATCCATAATACAAAGTCCAGACTGTTACATTTGACTCAATTCCAGCGAAGATGATAACACTGATTCAGCATATGCCAAATAAGGTACAATTAAAGCCAAAAATAAGTGCAAAGAAGATAACAATACTCTTTGTAATAAAATAAAAATGTCTGTAGAAGTAATTAACTAGTTTCTTAGTAAAGAAACGTATTTACTTATTAAGACACGACTAACAGTATAAATTAATAAAAACTAGAAAATAGGGTTATTTTGAAATGCATCTTACGCAAGTGTTATTATAACTATTTAATTTTAATTTAATCAACATAAAGTTTAAATATAATCCCTGTATTTGTATGGTAAAATAATAATCATAATAATTATTTTCTAACAAGCGCAAATCTACACAAAATTTGACAACGATGATCGAACTATCATGTATCGTTTTTCGAAGTATCAATAGTTAAGCGACGATATTATTGTGTATCATGCGAAATAAAAAAAAATATCTGAAGGTGAAGCAAACTTACGTAATGCAACCATTTAAGTTTGCAAAATATTGAATACAATATTAATCCTGTTCTCGTGGAAACATCTGTCGGCCTAAATAAACGATGCATTTTTTATTACACTTTGGGCAAAATAGCTGTTTTCCATTGAAATGGTTTCGAACGAGACGAGTGACGCGACGCGTTGACTTGATTTACTTCACAGGAAGATGCCAATTGGAGAGCCGTTCCGACAATCGAAGGATGTACAGAAGGAATTTATAACTCTCCAAATGATTATATCGTGTCGCAATCACACGAACCATAATGACTGACGTGGGTGGACACTGCTTGAATACCATTTGTTTCAGTTGACTCTTTCAATGTTAATTTATCTCTGGGGTATCGGTGTGATTGGAATTTGAATGGCCGAATTAATGCGTCAAGAAGTTTGGGACTTGAATTAATGAAGATTGGACGGTGGAATTTTGATCATTTTGGCTAATGGTTTATTTGTAGCTCGTCTATAATCGTGTCTCAAGGTATGTAATGAATTTCCCATTGAATTTCAGAGGTTAGAAAAGGAAAGTTGCTGATGATTAATTGATGATTGCTGGCTTTTGTTTACTAAAATACTTCTTAATACCTTTAGAAATATAAAGTGCATTAAAGTGACTGTGACTTCAGTGAATGCTCATTTCACGTCAGTGTTTAAACGTTTATGCTTTCACCTCTATTAAAACTATTTAAGACATAACTAGAACACATTCTTGGCTTCAATCAAATTAACTGTACTTAATGCATAAACAATACTTAAAAAAAATTGGACTGCCTTGTCGATTTCAATGTATCAGCTACCAAACTATCAATCACAATAAAAACTAGAGCGGAGTGCTGTTCTGAGTCGGTTTACCGCAAAAGCGGCAAGTGAAAAATAATCCAACAAATGGGACTTTCACATGGTGAAAGCCACGTGCAAAATGACCGGTGAAAATTTGCTAAAAGTCGATCGAGCCAACGCTGACATGCAAATTCACCAGTGGAAATGCACCGTGACATGACAGGAAGGGAGCAGGGGGTGAGGCGGCATTCCTAGCGAGGCGGCTACGAGGCAAGAGGGGGGAAGCGGTCATCGACCGTCCTCAGGCGACCGCGCATAAACTACGCAGCCGCATAAGGTCAATACAGCCGCGCCATCGACGACCGGTCCCCAAATGGCGCTCGAAGCGAAAACAGTTTCGAAACACCATTGTTCCTAGCAACTCGAAAATCAATTACGGACTCGTACCAAATCTAATTTAATAGGAGGTTGCGTAAGATGGGATATTATCTAAAAAAGATTGAACGTAATCCATTTTGTTGTCGCCAGAAGTGTCCGAGCCGGTCCGGTCGGCCGAAACCTACTTTTACCGACCGATTAGTGCGGCTGAGCACACATATTAATGGTTCCGTTTTACCTTATTGCATGAAGGACTTTGCATTATATTATGCTATTTAAGCGAATAACTCTTGAGTCGTCACCTGATGCTATGACTCATGAGATGAGAAATACCTATCCTACTTGATGGCTGGTAATTTTATAAGGACATAGTTAATGGATACGGATGCGCGATAAATATGGTATTTTATAGCTTTTGGATTCCTTGCTAGTGCTCTTTAAATTCTAAACGTGCCTTATTCATCTACTATTTTAAACGCCGTTCTGGATATCAGTAAAATTGAATTTACTAAAATGGGTCACCTTTTACTTATTACCTATATGGCAGCATAATTTAAATATTTACTGTTAGGAATATTTACAACATATTTCGTTCTTTGTACAAAAGCGATCATTTATAAAATCATCTACCGTTGCAAAGATAAGAACATGCCACATAATAAGTGTCAGTACAATGTTATATCAAGATAATGTAGGTACCAAAAGATGAGTTAAAAATTAAGGATAATCTTGACACCTGAGACAAATCCATAGTTTTAACAATATTTGTGCTATAAGTCTATAACTTATTTAAAGTAAGTCCTAAATATCAAACAAAATATAAACCTGTAGATTTACGCAACAAATTATTATAATATTGTCTACTTGCTAATAGCTGTCTCCCACGTTTCTAATGTTTTTCTCCATGCTGTCACTTATCTGTGTACCAAATATCATCACGATTGATTGTGCCGTTGAGGCGTTAAGAGGTAACAAACAAACTCACGATCACATTTATATTAGTTAGGTTTTGAACTGCATCAATATGCGTATTTTACAAGATGTCGTAATTATTTAACCTTCGTAGAACTGACTCATAAGGTGTGGACGATGACTGCATATCACACACTGATTAACTTGGACTCAAATTTTATATGCTTGAGTCTGTGTAAATTTGGTTATTCAGTAAGATCGTATTTTAATCTGTAGATACAGGTAAGTAATTATAATACATAAAAATCGTACTTACCTTAGATCTTCCACTCGGTGACTAATCAGCTGGTGACTCGTGCGCATGTTTTGTATCCATTTCATTTCAATACTTACCTACTTCATTAATCCTATCAACATTTAAATAAGAAAGTGTTTTCTAACACTTTGTAATGAACTTAATACTTAATTCTTCAGTCCTATCAGGAAGTACGCTTGTATGAGATGTGTTTTGGCCCTGGTATCAATGCAGCTGATGATTTAGTTCAGAATATAGCCCATGACGTAATACATTGTTTCGGTCCGCCTGTTACACATTTAATTACATATTGTATGGCTCAATGGTTTCACGTTGTGAATTAATCAATTGATAATTCAATCAATGCGTTTCGCATCTCTGACGTCAATCAACTAACAAAGCTTCAAAGCCACCAAAGGTTTCAGACAATGTGTTCAATGACAAATCAGCTTCTACAGTAATTTAAATTAGATCGTGTATTGTAGGCCTCATTTGTAGGCTTGTAATTACATTTCTACATTCCTCAGTGTTAATATATTCTGTCGCCTAAGCTACTAAATGTGGAGTGGCGCATAATGTTAAATAACTACCCAAAAACTTTACAAAATCCTTCTCGCCACGGCGAACAATAGCGTATACAATGAACAATGGGTAAAAGTTTATTTTGAATTCAGCTAAGTACTCGCGTTTTTTGCTTATCTTAAACGCCATCTGAATTACCACAGAGATGTTAATTTTATTATGCTTTACAATATAAACAAAGTTGCAACCGAGAGCAGACATACCGTTTAGGAATATTTCCGACGTTCGAGTGAAGCATAAACCGCGAGTGCAAGCGCGCCAGCTCCACAGATCAAAATGGACTTACTTTCATATCCGGCACTCCAGGACCACATGGAGACCATCGCCAGCAGCCAGTGGTACATGAATCCTTCAATCTTCCAATAGAGGGGGGCGAACAAGGGTCTGAAGAGGCGCAGCATCATCATCCACATGACGTAAGCCGGGATGCAGTATAAGTTGTTGACGACCGCGAATGTCGTTCTCGCCACGATCCGCACGTACCGGCTGAAACAGCAGGGCCGCGGCGGTTCATCCAGACCGTCTCGCCGCACGCCACGCGCGCTACGCAACCCTCAGGGCCGGCCTCAACGCAACGACAAACACATGATTGGTGACATGAAATGTGACGTGCAAGACACCACAGTCTTGTGACGCGAGACGCGACCGACAAGGGTTCCGTGAGCTAACGAGGCGAGCCGGGATGGCACCGTACCGCGTTCTCCCTGCCGACAGCTGCCGAGACGCGGGGGCTTTCGTCATGCGCGGACAATGGCGCTGCGCCGCCGTTCTCACTCAATCAAACACAGAGTTACATTCGACGATATTTATTAATGGAATCGTTCACGGGTTCACTGTCGGTTATTTCGTTAAGTAGACTGCGAGTACAAATTTAAAAATCGCCCGTCGGCGAGCGACGGCCTCGCTCGCCGGCGAGCTCACATGCGATTTCGTTTGCGACACACATTTTACACCGATCGACGTTAACATTAACTCGTACGACGCGAGCACACATAGACAGACATACACAATTTTTAGTTTACGATGCATACTGTGGCACGACCGCAGCCGGCCGAGCTCGTCGTGTAAAATCAATACAAAGTTCATTTATATAAAATTAAAAAACGACATCGGACCGCTGAAATTATACAAAAATTACAATATTAAAGACTGTACACTATCTAATATATACAATAGTTGCCAGCATAGATATGTGCGGGGGCTTTATATACAGGGCGGTGGGGTTGGTGACACGGGCCTCCATCGCGCACACGAGGCGATCACACGTTATAGTCGTGAGCTATGAGGCCGTGCACCTGCTCGAGGCGGTACGCGAGCCGCTGCTTCTGCGAGAACTCGTCCTCCTCGAGAGTCACCGTTAGCTGCTCGTTGTATCTATCTGCATACGCGTACAGCTCATTCAGCGCACAGTTCGTGTTGAACTCTTTAGTGTGGAGGCGCGACTCCTCCGCCAACATTGCGTTCATATCCTGGTCGGATATCGCCGGCATCAGTTTTATGTCCGCGTAATAACGTTCTACCCACTCTTTATAGACCGGAATATCTTTCGCGTATAGAAGCTTGGACGACGGCGAGTCTTTACCGAGAATGTGATCGGACGTGGAACAAGAATCCATGAAAGTTTGCGCAATGACTGACAAGCATGAATCTACCGTATTGGACTTGTGAACATCGAACACGAAGTTGGGGTTTTTAATAAGGTTCACCCAGAAACGAAGCGGGAGGGAATTGCTCTTCCAAGTGTGTACTACTTCGGGATCGGAGATTGCATGTTGTAACGCCTGATCGTCGAGGAAGTCGAACATATACTTTATAGCGAGAGGTAGCGCCGAGCCGCGGTGCGCTGTACTGAAAATAGTCTCGAATAAATCATCGACAAACTTTTGCAGCGTACCCTTAGTGGCGAGAAGACGCGTCAGATATATTTCTGAGACCATTTTATTGCCACGCTCTCCCTCTTTGCGTGCGTCATCGTCATGGTGCCGCACCAAATGCCAATATTTAAAGCCACCGCCATGTTCGTATTTTAGAGGGCTAGCGGGAGGACTCGCCGAACCGTATTTACCGCGATTGAGGGTTTCATATGTATGCGATTTATCATTCTTCTCCATATTAGAGAGATTATATACGGAACTTTGTTTGGCTACAAGACTAAGACAAGCGGCGTCCGGTACGCGGTAATGATTAAGAGTATTGAGTTTACGCCATTCGCCTTCACATTTTGTGGTACTATCTTCATCATAGAGAATCAGTCGACCGCAGGCGCCCGTACGCCATTCCAAATCGAGTTCGTCTCGGCTTGGTCTTTGGGAATAGGGAGTAGCTCGGTAAATAGCATCTAAGCATTTCTCTTTTACCTGACTTATGGTATCACAGTCGAGAACTTTAACTTGTACGTTCTCAGTAGTAGCCTCTAAACCGCTAACGAAAAGTGTCTGCTGCGATATAGACACACTAACAGTCAATGCTTTAAAATCTATAGACTGCCTAATGAGTTTCTCTTCGCTGAGAGAATACCGGGCTTCAGAAGTTATTGCGTCTACAGGACCCTTATCTACTTGACCTTTCATCGACCTAAACAAAAGATAAAGTGGCTCTCCAGCACATTCACGGAGGAATTTATACAATAAGAAAGTAAACCAAGCGCTTAGCATTTTTTCGGCGACGCTCTCTGTTCGTCTCAGCAATAATTTGGGATGATTCTTTCCTTCCATGCACTTCTCTATCAACTCGGCTAATAATGTCTTTAACACATCCGTGCAATACTCCATCTTACTCTGAAGAGTCACCATAATAAGGGAAGCTACATTAACACGATCACGCATTGAAAAATATCTATTGCTTTCTAAAGTACGAATAAATAATAGAAGGAATGTTTTGTTCATAATAAGCTGCCCAAACATTCTCAGACCCTTCTCTCTTCTAATAAGCTCTGGACGCTCCCATTGTAGGACGGCATGGTCGTCTATGTTAGGGAACAAAATTTTCATGGCGTACGTACGATAATCGAGGAACGGTATACCGCCCGTTACGTCACCTGTCAAATCGGTCATTTCAGTTTGCAACTCTGCAAACGCTTCCTTACATTCGGCAGCTACTCTTAACTCTAAAATATCCATTTGTTCTTGCATATTCTTTAATACCCTAATATTTTCAGTTGATTTTCTCCTATACATAACTAAAAATCCAATAACTATCAATAAGAGTATAACTATGCTGGCACCGACGCCGATCAATGCCGGCTTACCGATAGCAGCTTGCAGGCCGGCCTGCGATGAATAAGACAATTTGCCAATCTTGAACGTGAGAGCACGTCCTACTTTGACAACCACCTCAGGTGTGTCCACACCGTCTGGCAACTCGTCGCGAGACGGAGGACGACAAGTCAACTGATGTCTCGACAAAGAAGTTACATTGCATAAACTCTCACCTATATGAACTTCTACATCTCCCTCAGTACAAGCCCTATCTAAATTCTGACCGTTAATAGTCAAATATTCAGATTTATAATACTTAACATCCTCATCAAACTTCTCGTATAGCGGATCAGGATATAGCAAAAAGGGGTCACCTAATTTGTTAGTGAGATTTTGTACGCTTTGTACGTCGTCCATATTGAAACCGTATTCTAATTCTAAAGGTCTATCTGGATCTAGATTAAGGCCGGCGCTTTCAATTCCGGGAGATTCACAGATGAGATGTGTTTGAAAATCAACTCTATGACACGGGGCAATGTAAGGTCTATTATCGTGATACACATATATTTGTGGAAGTAAAATTGAATGGAAATTTCGTCCCATCACTTTGATGTTTATCCCACCCGACGGAATTCCTTTGGGTTGCTTACGTTGGGTTATTAAAGGCGGACCAGATTCGACGGAGACAACAACCGGATCTTCTATGTATTCAAACTTTTCGCGTTCTAAAGTTCGCATACCATTATCGAAACGCATTCGTAATGTTCCCATTTTCAATTGATAAGAATGACTAGTTCTACAAACCGCTTCCTCGTGCGAAACTGACAGTATAGAGCAAGGCAAATCATCGATAAAAGCTTGTATATTACTTCCTGCATTGAGGTATTCACCTGTGATACGTAATCTCGTGCCACCAGACGATGGGCCATATTTCGGTTGGATTGAATTGATTTTCGGGTTTACAAATGCATAATGATGTTTAGATTCTCCGCGA
Source organism: Tethea ocularis (assembly GCA_963555595.1). Taxonomy (NCBI): domain Eukaryota; kingdom Metazoa; phylum Arthropoda; class Insecta; order Lepidoptera; family Drepanidae; genus Tethea; species Tethea ocularis. The sequence goes on along the minus strand of OY741972.1, from coordinate 1,103,619 downwards.
TAATCCGCAACGCGAACGACCACGGGACCATCTCTGGGTACTTCTTCACCTGGACCATCGACTGTACATACGATACGCCTAGTTTTAATGTAAAGTTCTATAATCGGCTGACATTTGATTCCTGCGATAGTGACACCGTTATAAATGTCAGATATATTACGACCCAGATTTATTCCCTCGATTGTAATATTAGTTCCTCCGTCCCACGGACCTAGCTGAGGCTTAAATGAGTGGATTTCCGGATTTGGACATGTTTGAGTACGATTTAACCATACGCTAGGAGCGCCACATTGTTCTTGTACTTCACATTTATCGGATCCCTGACACCAACCACACCCAAACTTCTCTGGAAGAGCGAGACACATACCGCAATTGTCTGCCATATCGTTACAACGGTAAATGAGTATATGAGTATTATCCGGATTATCTAGAGGCTTCGAACCTCCCCATATAACAGCGAAAGACGCGGTAATATTAGGAGCACGCGATGTGTATGTAAATTCAACGGCTTCGCAGTAAATAGTATCGGCTAGAAGTTGAGCATTTACATGAGTAACACGTCCCTCTATATTGAATTGACAAACGAATCTTGTCTGAACGATAAATTGACCTATTATGTGAACTTTAACTTTAATAGCCTTTTTTACACCGGATGGTACTAAAATTTCATTTGTGCCGTCGGACGTTGAGTTTATGGTGGGACAGAAACCGGGTCCCGAACGATAACTGGGGCCTATTCTACTAACACCGGTAACTAAAATATCGTTTCTACAATTTTCGGCAGTATCGTGCGTGCACCGGTGCCCATCGACACACCAATCGCAAGGGAACGAAGAACTGACACACTGTGTGCAAGAGCTGTACGTGTTGCAATCAAAAAATGTGAAATTTGTAGCTACAAAATCAGGTCCCTGAGTAGTGCGCACCGACAATTTCGCTGTGAAATGATGCTGACCTGCGGGTATCGGTGGGAGCGTGTCGGTGCGCGGGGTTGTACAATTGACCCCATACGGTTTCCTAGTTGCATTTGTAATTAAAGTGCGGTCTAATGCCGTAAATGCACATAAGAATTGTCCATTAAGAGTAGGCAAGTTTTCGATGAGTAAATCTAATGTTCTAGCTGTCGTTCGTTGCAATTGATTTGGCGTCACTTGAGTAATAGTTGTGCAACGGCCGCTGCGATACGAGATCCAATATAGCGGATCTTTAGCTGCATCTTGACAGTCTGAACGTAAGCTGCACTTATTTTCGAGAGAACACCATCCACAATATGGGTCTTTGGCTCCGAGACATGTTAAGCATGATTTATATACGCTACACTCTTGAACTTTCACTTTAGACACTTTACGTTCAGTCATTACATATAAATGCATTAATTGAGTATCAAAGAATAAGTCTTTATTCACTGGTGAGCCCTCGTCGACTACTATGTCTCCATATTCGAACGCAGAAGTGGCGCTCTCTACGACAATTTTCTTAAGATGCCCTTGTGCGGTGCCTGCAAATACTACAGTATAATCGCCCGTAGCCGTGGCCGCAACGGCAGTTAGCCTCTTTGTAAATACAGCTACAGGCACGGCTTCTACTGGTTGCTCGCCTCCCAGAGGTGTATTGACATCTAGTCCACAGAAATCTTCACTGATTGATTGCAATTTGGTCCCAACACATGCGTGAGATGGCGATATAAAATCAAGACCACGAGATCCATTTCCACTGAAGCAGGTCTTAATATTTTGCATAAACTTGCGGCGTATAGCTTTAAGAGAATAAACACATAGAGCTGACAAATCTGATGGTGTGTTTGTGTTTATCGATTCACTCTGACTGAAGGCAGCGAAAAGAACGTCATGTTGAGCGGTAATTCCAAGCTCTCCTGCAAGAACAGAACCGGCTTTACCAACAAACGCTGCTTGCACAAGATTGTAGCCAAAGTTACCACCGCCTTCCCCAGTACAGGACATCGGAATTTCAGTGTACGAGTAGAAGTTCTCATCGTCATGGCATACACGCACTAACTTGCTATAGTACGTGTCAGAACCCACACCTCTCAGTTGTGTCGTTAAAAAGTAGCTGAATCCTTCTGAACTGAAACCGTAAACATAGTTGATAGGATACCGCTCGCGAGATAGTGAATTGACAAACATTCTAGTGCCAGTTGTAACTGCTGTTCTAGCTATTGTAAAAAGGCGGTCATCTTCGAGAGAGCGACTGCTCACAGTAGGAACTTCTGAACGATAGGGAGAGTTTCCCGTAAAAGTGACCCCCACGTACATCACTTGCGTCATAGGTGGATTTGGAGGTCCTGGCGCAATGAAAGCAACCGTCGACGCCGTCGCATTGTTCGCCACGACAGGTTCGCGGACCTCGCGCACATCATGAGATATATTATTTAGATTCCGCACAGAACATAGCCCCTGTAACACCGAGCCGCACGTAATGAGGCGGCTAGTCGCGTAATCTATCACGAGAGCCTTGTTCACATTGTCTGTCGGCTTTTTCACATAGTTCGCTGGGCAATCGAAGGTACATAGAGCGGAATCGTTGACCGGACCGGTGACAATCCACTGAGCGACTTCCAAGTCGGGGGAGAGCTGATAGATCCTGTTGACCGCACCCACGTAGACACGGCCCGTATTGCGGTCGACGACGAGATGATCGAAGAGAGAAGTCGGCGACGGCACCGGATCGGTGAATGTGCGCACCACGTCTTGCGAGGCGCTTGCGGCGGCGCACGCGGCCCCCAGGGCCAGCAGCACGCGCCACATGACGCGAGCGCATGTGGCCGGCACTCTACCGCGCGCGCCGCCTCCCGCTCGTCGCACCGCCCGCCCGCCCCTTACATCTGCAACGCGAGACACCAACTCAGGCGCACTGTCCGCGCTCAGGCGTCGGCCCGGCCGCTGTTGCCGCTTCATTCCCATCGCACCGCACCGCTCCGCCGCCTGCACTCGCCCATGTTACTACAAATGACCCGGTCAAACCTATAGACGATTTGCTGACGACGACCTAACTCGAGTATTACGTGAATTATTTGTATTTACCCGTTGTACGCACGAGTACACGCCATGACTCGGAGAGGTCCAGTGCGATTGGAGCGAATTCGCGAGCGTATATGAAGCGACGAACCGGTGACCCTTTTTACAGATTAACGATATCGGTACCAACCTATTTTTTTGCATGAATAGAAAAATATTGCGATAAACTGTACCATTGTTTAAATAGATATAGCAATTGTTACATAATTTTATTGATCACCGTGCTTATATGTTTTTGACATTCACTAGCCAGGTACTCACATTCTAATTAAGTGAGTATATTTTAGGACCAGGGCATCGGGCCGAGACTCAATACCCAAGTTTGTTTTTAAATTTTAAATTTAATTCCATTTAATTTGTATAATAAATTGCCATATTTCAAAATACTAATTTGAATCTAAATGAACCAATTAACCTGTCAATTTTACATAAACAAGAACCATTAGTACGCGGTTTGAAAATCAACTGATTATTCCGACAATTAATCACAAAGAGTAGTGGCTGGATGCCCCAATTAAAATGTTGTGCAGTATTGATCAATGAACCATTCTAAAATAGGTTAGTACCAGGATAGCGCAGTCACTGCGACCCCGACGCGGTCAGTGCACTGATAAGTCACACGCCGACGAAAGCCTCAGCATCATCATAAAAGGGAATAACAAAATAATAATTTGGCATGCTGTTCGCAACGAGGGAGTGAACGTGGTAGCGTAACGATAAAGAAATAAATGAAAAGAAACATCGGAGGAACTAAAAACATCGACAACTCGGTAACACTGAGGTTATACTTACAGAAGTGCCATCGTGGAGAAGTGTGTGGCCTTGTAATGTGTTTTCTGTATCAGATGGAGATCATAAGCATGTAAAGCGCACTCTCATAGTGCGATGACAGCGATGTGAGCTCGTAGCCGAGACCTGTAACAACCAATGTCATGTTTAAAGCCCTCTTGGGCTACGTTCTATTTACTTGAAGACAATAATAACCCGCTTAAAATCAGTGCTTATATTTGTCGAGTTGTAAGAAAATTGGGCGCCAATTTATTTTATTACATGAGATTGTTGTAAAAGCGTTAATTGGCAAGTAATTGTATTGATTTGAATACGGAATTACTATCATTGTTTTAGTTCGCCGGTATTATAATATAAGCCATCAACTCGACAAACCAATAATGTTATCACAGGAAAACATGCGTTAGTGCCGAGCAATAAATAACAACTTCTGCTCTTTTTAATGATAACAAAATGACCTTATCGATAGATATCAGTCGATATCAGAAAAAACGACAGTATTATGTGAAGTTAGATTAACTCGGCTAACTATATTGTACAATTAAATATGGTTCCTGTTTTATCAGCGAAAAAAGGAAACGAGTTCCAACCGTTGCAGCGGCTTTATTGTTTATTCTCTCGAAATTTAAAGGCACCAATTTAAACCCATGCTTCTGTAGGAAATTCTTTAGAACAGGTTTACTTAAACAGGCTATTCTGAGTCATTGTAAGGCTGCCAGATACAACGCGAAGGTGCTTCATATTTCGTTTCAAAATCTTAGTAGATATTGGGTTCATTGTCTTATTACCTATCTAAGTATTACATCTACGCTGGCTATGCTGAGTTATTATAAAGCATCTAAAACCTGTGTATGGAGAGACCGTAAACAACCATCCGAATTTCGTATTCTTAAATAGTCCATCTTTAAAAAAATATGGTATCGACTGCTTGACAATAACATATGATAAGTCTTATTTTTATCGTAAATTCTGATACTGATTCCGATATTGGAATATGGCTGAATATTCCAAATTGGGCATTTTTGTGCCGTCAATGAAAAAAATCTCTATTTAATTTAGATTGCACTAGTTTTCTATATGTAATTATAAAGGCCAGAAGATATATATACACAGCACGTATCTGAATTGAAATATGAATTTGGAAATATCAATCACCTAATGAGCGAGATTATGAATCTATCAAATGACCTACTTTAGATTAATTCTGCTAGATAGGTAATATTTTTAAATATTCGAGTTTTAAGAGGAACTGTAGCATATTGTTTTTTGTAGCAGGCTTTTTGTATTTGAGTATGACTAATAGAAAAGTGTTTATCACAGCAATGGTTCATAACCATTATTACTTAATGTTTACTAATTAAGCGAAATAATTTGTTCTTGAGTAATATTTACCGTGTGTACATCATTTGGATGATTTATTGGCACAAGGATAGATTTGGCCCTGGAATTTAACATAGGATAGTTTCAGTGAAAGCACAAGATCTACCTAAACATAGAAGGAAAACAATTCAGGAAAATGCTAATGAAATGGGTGGAAATTGGCTGTCACAGAAATTATTATTCTATCATTATAATTGCATCTACATATAGCATTCTTATTAGCTTATATAATTTAAGTACTGCCATTTTCTGTGACATGGAGGCCATCTTCCCAATGTTTCACCTACATTCCTGGGATCAAAAATAATTCCTTCAGCCATTACAGAGCTGATTTATAGTAAGGACACTACTTTCCTAAAAATAAATTATGTTGCTGTCTGTCGAACCTTTTTTTTTTACTATTAGGATATTATTTAAATTATACATTCAATATTTGTTTATTATTGCATAATCTAAAGGTAAGGGTTATTAGGTATTAATTATAATATAAAATTTATATAAAAGTAAGCTGCATTAAATATATTTTTTTTAATGTGCTTTTAATTAATTCCAATATGATTATTACTACTTATTTAGGTACTTTTCCTTGTTTCATAGCAATATCTATTATCTATGACAATCATTTGCCTAAGTACCTAACCTAGCTATTTATTAGATATAGTTTAATCGTCAGGCAGGGTTTTCAAGGTCAAAATTTATATTATAGTAGAAAATCATAAAAGACTCATAGAATCTACAAAATTTTGTGTTTGTAACTTAATTATGATCCATCATATGGACTTTCAATACATTTTAGACTTTCTTACATCTTTCACACCATCCATCTTTTTTGATTTAGTCTTTTTGTTAGAGGCTTTTTATTTAGGTACATTTAAAAACTATCTATTAGATGCACATCTAAGATCTGAAAGATGTAGAATGATATCCAATTTAGTCTGAATAAATCTTGCAAGGTTTCTTGCGGAGATAATTCGCAAAGTTGATGGCTGACTTGTGAACCAACAGTAACATCACTAGTTTGGACCTCTTAAGTAACTTACCAAGGGACTTAACTGAACGAATGTCTGACTTTTATGGATGGCCCTACTCAACACAAAGGCCTAAATTAAGTGTAATGGTTGATTATCTGTAAGCCTGTCCCTTTTTATTACTATTCAATAAATAGAGACGGAGATACTACAATTGTCACTAAATTCAAATTAAATAATTTAATGACTAGAGTAGACCAGTAAGACCTAGAGATATGTGTTAGTGTTCCTACGTTAATAAATTTTGAATAATCAGAGTCCAATGTATCAGTACCAATGAAACAGTAGATTATAGCTTAGCTCATTATCAGGTATAACATGACAACATATCAACTCATGATGAGCAAGAATCTAAGACTGTGCTAGTAGGTATTCTTATCTATAAAATCAGAATGCTTACAATTTTGTTATAATCCGCATTTCATGGAAATAAACATGCATTACAATTATTTTATTTGTTCCCTGTATAATTTACAGTTACAAATCAAATACTTATTGATATGATTAAAAGCATACCTGGATAATTATATTAAATACATTTTATTCAGTACAGAATTATTTAGGTAAGTAGGTAGGTACCTACCTCAGTTCAGTAGGTACCAACTACCAACATTTTTTTTTTTATTTTATTAAAATAAGCAAAGGCAATGAGTAATTATATCATAACTCAGATTTTTCTGTAATCCCAGATCTCCATGTTTTAAAAATAAATTTAAATCGAGTATCCTTCAAATGCCTTCAATGAAAGCTTTAGGGCTCATGAATTGTTGATGCACTATTCTTCGGTGTTCTTGACTCTACAATGGTACAAGACGTCCGCAAGCGACCGCGACCGACCAGTCGGTGGTGCCGCAACATTTGATTACATTGCATTCCAACCAACCACCCACACGTTGTAATCCACGATATACACCCACGAATGACACAAAAAACCAACTCATCGTACTATCGCCCATTCTATAAAACAACTACACGTTACAAAAACAATGTTCCTATTCCATCACCGAGAAAAGAAAGTCAGCCATTACCGTAGCGCGCACGCGAGTCGATAAACGGAAGCCATTCCAATAAAAACGTCACGCGTTCTTGTACCATCGAATACAACGTTCATGATAAAAAAAACTCACCTTATTAACTATAATCTCTGTGTTGGTTTATCAACAATCCTTTAGAATCCAGGATAAGTGAACTCGTGAACACAATTGCACCACACACAAATTCTTTGTATAATATTTCACTTATTCGTAACAAAACACTTAACACCACAAGCGACGGTTTAAATCACAACATTATACTTATAAAAATACCTCTTTCGGGTATCAAAGCCCGTTTCATAAAATAGCACGTTTGCACAAGAAGTCCACACCACGACAAGAGCATCAGTCTTCGGACATCGCCATGGAATGATTTTGGTTTCGCTTTTCGAACGAGTCTAGGCGTGACTGACCCGAGAAAAGCCGAACGCGTCCGATTCGGAGAAATAGTTTCGATGCGTGCCGCTAGAGGCTCTTCTGTTTATAGGTGCGTTCTGAAATAAAACTTGTCTATGGATAATGGCTAGTTCACACGGTAAAACAGTGAAGCTCCAATAATTTTTAAAAAATACTAACTTTTAATGATATTCAGAATAAAAAGATATATTCGGTTCTTCGATGGATTATCTGTCTAGGTAGATTGACGGTTAGCGCGTCTAAACGCAAACAAAAATATCAGCCAACTGTTGGCTGATAACCTTGTTCCGCCCGCTCGGTGCTGACACTGTCATTGTGCAATAAACACGAATTCTGTGCCTTACAAAAATGTCTTTTTGCGCTATAAAAGTATTATTAAGGACGATTAAAAACAACTAGTTACCTTCGGTAGGTAAACTTTAGATACTGTGAGAACTTTATGAGTTATAGAAAGAACTAAATTGTTAAAGTGTAATTTTATCGTAAGATATGTCAGTTCTAGAAAGGAACATTTTCCATGAGCGTTAGCAAATTTATAAAAATGTGTATAATCCAAAAAGTATATTTCGAGATTTCAAGCCGCCAGATAACCGTAGTATTGTTGGCTACAGTCTACAGTATAGTCCACACGCGAGCTCTGTGGAATCTTAAGGAATATTGACATAAAAGCTAGATGCTAGATTTGTGATTTCAAAATAGGATACTGTCACTTACAAAATTGTTACGAGGTAAGCATACAATCGAACGATTTCGTACACTTTTGTTCCAAAATCGGAAGTAATAAAAAAGAATATTCGTGTTTTTTTTTAAGGGGGAGGCTTTGGTTGGAGCGCGAAATTCAAATTTTGTCACGTTTTTTGCAAATTGCAGCTCAGTTATAGGTTGTAAGTTATCAAAATATTATTTGCGACAAGAATGGTATTATATTTACTGATTAATAACAAAAGAAATCATCAACATATTACTCCAAGGTATATTACTGACATATACGACAATTTCATGAAAATGTTACTACATACATTATGTTATGCACATATTTTACAATTATATTGCAAAATTGTATTGATCTTTATTGGACAAAATACTATCGATATTTATTCAATAAAACTCAAAATACACGAAAATTGAAAATGAAAATAAATTGAAAACCCAACGTCACTTCGCAAGTTCCCACCAAAAAGTCCAAAATGTAGGTACATTATAATTTTATAACGCCTATAAGTTAGTGTCCTAGTACTACATTTAGTAGTAATAACAAAGATAATTCATTTTTTAGCATGCGCTTTCAACACTGAAATTGAATTTGATTTGTTTTATTTTTTGATATCTGTGGTACGTCACGCACGTCACACGTCAGGCGGACAAACGTCAATCAAGTAATTTTTTGATCGAATTCGAATTTACTTAGGATTTTTACTTGAAGATTTTTTCTGTATTTATCATGGCTACATCCATGTTTAAATTATCTTCTGTGATAAATAATTCAGCTAAAAACTTTCGTTGCGTTGTAAGACTCGTGAATAAGTCCAATTTCTCTACAACAAATGTCAACCCGGTAAGTTGCATAACCAATCTTTATAAAATCACTTGAAAACGTTGTCTATTTACATGATGCATATTGGACTGCTTACATTTGTACAAGGATATGTATAAATATTAATTTATGAAGAAAATCTTAGCTGTCGTGATACCCGGATATTTCATAAATAACATTTAATTTGTTCTTCGTAACCTACTCCTGATTCCCCAGCACCTACCTTCACTACGTTGCAAAGTGAACATTTATTTTGGAAATGATGACTAGCGTCTTATTATCCCTTATCAAATAAAAGACCATAATAATTTGGTCACAATCCATACAAGATATTAGAAAAACTGTTCTAAAATATTAAATGACATACAAAAAACAAATTTGGTTGTACACTTCACTAGTGTTACAGCAGATATTCAATTAATAAATAATGACCAAAGTTATTCTTATGAGATTAAATCAAAAACACCATGTTACTGCATGTTGCCACCAAAGAGTCTAGATCTATTAGAAAAGAACTCAAACCTCATTCAATCCGTTTAGGCCCTGGTAAGACACTTATAAATGTCAATACTTTCAATTATTACAATAGACTCTACCACCAGTTCGGAATACACTTAAACTGAGAAGACTCAGGCATGAAACTCGGGAAGTTATAAATTTAAATGGAGATTATAATAACATTAATCCTAAGTATTTTAAATCTATCCTAATATATTATTTTATTTATTGTTCTTATTTTTATGTTATATTCATGTTCTGTTCTATATATGTATTATTTGTCATCCTTTTACACATGAAAGCAATAAAGTTTGAAGGTTTCTTTCTTTTGTGAAATGCATTGAAGGCAAGGTAAATGTTCTATCTATTATGATCTGTCCTCAACAGTATTTCCTGCATTCTCAAGATAAAAAGTATCCTATGTCTTGCTAAATTAAATTTCATCATAATTCATTGAGCTGTTGCAGTCCGAGGTAACATACACATTAGTATAATTATGATAATAGTTAGTATATTCAAGTGCAAGTCTTTACATGTTACAATCATATCCCAAACTAAGCAGAACTTTAGGTACGGAAACCAGATATAGAATATGGTACTATCAACAAGTTAGGGTTTTAAGGGTTTTTAGGTCCTAAGATTATGTAAAAGGAATATAAAACATTTATGTAAATAAATAATAATAAATAAACAAAGTTGAAGCATGATCACATCACTGCTTAATACTTATTTAAATACATACTTTTACCCTGGTGGTTACTTTGAAATGTCTTAGTTTAAAGAATTTATAGAGGAGCAAGTTCGATGAAGCCTTTATTTAAAAGGGAGTGCCTGGCTGTGTCATATAAGCTTTCACCAGCGTGATGTAGGTTGTATGTACATTATTCGTCACATCATATCACATCGTCACACACGTCATCTATCCATCCATGTGGGAACTATGTAGCTGAAAGGGTTGCTACAAATTTTTTATCTAAAAGAAAAATGAAAATTCACTAATTATGAGCATTTCCAAATCTCAACACTGATGATGGCTCAAACATTTTGTGCGTTCTTCATCACAAAGTTTTGCATTCTAAACAATTGGTTTCATTTTGAATAATTTAATAAGGTATGAGTATGTATGTACCTATTTATTTAAAAGTAAGAAAGTAAATTAGTATTTTCTTAAAAATGTTATCTTTTCCTTTATTTTGCCATTCAACAAACATTATTTCCCTGTAGCGACACTATGAGGTGAATCAATAACACAGGCTGCTTTTTTTCCAAACAGCAAGTATTTTTTGAAAATCCATGTGTATAACTAGTTTTTATCAAAATTGATCTCGAGACTCCTTTCAGTATTTTACGCTATTCCCTGTACTTTAGGATTTGACCTATCACTTCAAAAAATCACCTGTATTAGCACTGTAAAAAGTGACCTATTAAAATAGTTGTCATTTAGCTAGTTCCCAAGTTATAATTTTTCAGAGTTTCAATATAATATATTTACTATGCACAAATTATTACGTCAGTAAAATTACTAGAAGGTGGTTATCTCAATTGCAATTTGTAGGTATATGATGCAATTGTTATTCTGTTAAATAAATTTATGTAGGTATGTCACAGGCTAATCATTGACCTGATAACTTTGCGAGACTGTCAAATAACTATTTAGCTTTATTCATACCAATTATATCTATACCTTTTTAACATGTTTAGTTAAATAAAATATAGTAAACACATCTTAAGAAGATTATGTTGTGTGTTTGTGTACATAAGGGTTGCTTTTCAGAAAATCGTCTTACAAAGTAGGGTGCTTGAAGGGTGTTAAAAGAAGAAACTATTCAAAATTCATGATATTCTATCTATCAGTCTGTCAAGCTTTTAAATGATGTACCTACAAACTACTACTTTGGTTCAAAATTGGATTAAAAAAACTATTCTTCACTTTCAAAAATTCTCAAGTTTTTGATGTTTGGTGTTATACTGTAAAATGATCTACAACGACCGTACATAGCAACACATAACAAGCTAAGAGTATTTGAATGATGGATGTAAATTATGTAAATTGCCACAAAAGTTAAATAAAACATGTTGATGATAACGTTTTCGTATCGCTCTTGTGGTAATAAACCACGTTCAAATCAGTCTTCCCACGACAGTCAATGCGGGCGGATGAAATCATTTTTGATAAAATAAAAGTATAAATGCGCGATCATACCACTGTATTCAACCAGTTTGTGGTGGGGACGTCTACGTCTGGCGTCTATAGTTTCTTCGCTTCGCCTTTCATTCTACGACGTGGCCATTCCAAACTCGTTTTGCTCCAAAAACGGGTCTAAAATAGCGGCTCCCGGTTTTAATTACGAGCTTTGAGCTTTTTTTATTACTATTAGGCCTTGCAACCAACGCCATTGGTTGATTAAATACTGTTGAAACAAAAAGAATTACTGGCTGGCAAACAGCGTTCTTTATTTGAAAGATTTGCGATTAAAAAAGGAAAATAAATTTGGCGAGTGCTGTCACAACAGATTAGACATCCAAAGAAATTATTTTTTTCAATTAAAAGGTGTTCGTTTTTAGTGTTGTGTTTGTTTGTTTGTGAATTTTATAATATTTGTTGAATAATGGCGTGTACGGTATGCATGAATCCGGACGGTGCTCCCGTTAAAATGGTAAGTGTTGTAACAAATAAGACGTAATGTTTTGTTACGTAGGTATAAGACCTTTTTGTACCCATGTAAAGATTGATTGTTGTTTTTACATAATTTGCGTATCAAAATTATTAGTTAATAAATAGCATGGAAAATAACTAACAACTTTGTTATATTTAGAAGTTACTTACTTGAGTACTGAGCCGGTTTTTTGGCTGCTCGTTACAATGTTTTCATTAATATATTTCGATTAGAAACGTCAATACTTAGTGTTGTTATTCTTATCTTATGTCGAGTGTCTACATTTACTATGTATACTTAATCTACCATTTTTAGACGTAGGTACCTTTAGTAGACCTCTAAATAAGCAAGCCCCCATAACTCGGTATAAGAACACCTGAATCTATTTGGCTATTATGATACATAGGTATAGCTAAAGGTCATTAATCTGAAGGTATTCTGAAATTAAATTTAGAAGATTATTATATGACGCACTACTTGCAAATAGCATGTAAAAAGGTTTATCAGAATTTGCACGATTCTCAAATATTACAACAATTGGAATCATTTGTGTAAACATAGATATTTCCATCCATGGATAGTATTTCGATGTAAGTTTTCATCGGTACAGTCTGCAAAATAAGTAGCTGAACAGATCAATATTTACAAGCTTTATACACATACTCTAGCTTAGCTATCTATATTATAGAATGATGAGGTAAACAGATGTTTTTGTAAATGTAACGTTTTTGTATGTAACAAAAACTAACATCAATAATCTGGATTTGTGTCAGACCCTACCTTCTTACGACGTTTATATCTGTAAACTAAGGCTAGCCCTCAGTTAGCCTGTCTACCCTATCATCTTTGCTCAGATCCAGTGGGAGTCTAGCCTAGTAATCTTATCCCCCTCAGCCTCGTACCAGCCGCCCGTTTTCCTTTTGCCCAGTCCTCGTTGAAATCCATGATAAGCTGTACTCATCACTAAGAATGTAAATGGTGTTTTCTGGCAATTGCACTTAAGAGTAACACGCCTTCTCGGTATTGTAACAGGTCGGCAATACGACGGCAACCACTTATCATCAGATGGGCCGTCTTGCTTGCTGCCTGAGTAGTATAAAAAAATAAAATAATAATAATGATATTGAAACTTGTTCACAGAGGATCGAGAAAGACACCATGGGCGAGTTGGAGGTGCCCGACGACAAGCTGTACGGGTCCCAGACCGTTAGGTCTGTCATGAACTTCCCCATCGGAGGACTTGAAGAACGTATGCCGGTAAGTTCTCTTCAAATAAAGTAGCAAACGAAGAGAAGACCGAAAAAGAGATGTGTGAAAGATGATATGAGTAAGACTTATTCACTTCTTGGGTGCCAATATGATGGATTGAAGGGCTGAGTGGTTAAAGACAATTGCAAATGATTGGGAGACGGCACATATTATGGACAGGGCAAGCAGATGATAATAGCAAACGATCTGGTCAGTTGATGGATTCAAGGAAATCGTTAGTTGTGGAAATTAATGGGAGATTGTAAAGGCTTATGTTCTGCTTCTACAGTAGACATCTTCGGGCTGAATATGAAGGTAGCAAACACTTTTACCCCTGATGGTACGTGATTATCTTCGCCCACAGACATACTAGAAGATTACCAATGTTAGTTGCCTAGAAGGAAACTGGCTTTCAAATGCAACTGTCAGTTTACTTACTACAGTCTGTATGTATTTGGACAGATGAGTACTACAACGTACCTTTCCACTATGCTATGGTTTTCTCACGGTGATTTCCTTCACCGATAGATCAGTGAAGCATTCGTATTAAAGCAGTAGGTAAGCATTGAAGCTGATGTAATCTAACTATCGTTGGTAGAACTTTAGGCGAAGCTTTTACAGTGGTGAGGAAGACGTCAAGATGACCTTGACAGTTCAATCAGAGAAGGCCGTGTACAATAGGTCAACTATAAAAAAGCCATTTTGTGGTTCTATATTTAGCGACGCATGAATTGTCATATCACACTATGTTGTCCATGAAATTTGAATTTTCACAGATTTTAAGTACGCAAATTACTAATAATAACATATTGCATAGACTTTATTTTTAAGGCTTTGTTCACATCGATCGTTTTAACAGCTTTGAGTAAGCGAGCGCAATTCAGCTTAATTCTTTTGCATATCTATTAAAGTTTTCGTTATCACTACTCTACCCAGTCGCTAGTCTAATGGATCTAATTGCTGCTAATTGGATCCAATGCGAACTCTATACGTAATATTTTTGGACTCAACACCTTTATTTATTGTATGCTGTAAATCTATATAAGATTGCAATACCAAGGTTATGACTCGCGCTTTGCCAACCCTACAAAAATCTCTTAAGGTGGAGGCGTCGGTTGGAAATTCGGCGCGAAATTCAAATTTGAACTTCGCGCTCCAACCGAACGTTTACCCTTAACCCGTTTATTTAAGACCCTCCTCGCATGAGAAAGCTACTGGCAGCATAATGTGACTTAACATTGCAATATGGCCGTAAGCCAGATGACAAGTGCAGTTGACTATACATTTTGTGTAAACATGGCCTTATTCACGTGTTACATTGCAACAGAACCATTTAATATACAGTAGGTGTCCATGATACCAAACAATAGAAAGTTGGGAACAATGGATGTATGCCACAGTTGCGTTATCAAGTTCACATAAATATCCGTTCAGGTAATAGGGGTGTGCTATCGAATGGTTTTTGAAGATTAGTCAAATGGTTAATTAGGCAAATAAGGATTTCCAAATGCGTTTTCGAGGTCAATTTTTTTCTGAAAACAAGAGGTGATAATTTGTTGGCGTGAGATTATCCTAACATGCAAGGTCGAGGTCCTAAATCACCGAGTGACCCCAGGGTAGTACCTATTAAAAGTAAACTTTGATTGCCATGTAGGGTTTTTTTACTACGTATGGGTTTGTGTTAGACCACAATCTCACCGTGGTCAGCGATGATGTAGCGATGCTGGAGAGCCCATAGCCTAGAAGTGAACTGGCACTCAAGTGCAGCTGTCGGAACACACCGGAAGGTGCTTGGCGACAGAAAATTGTGAAAATGTGATTTGTTTCCTCACAATGTCACCCTGTACCGAACAACCAGAGGTGAATAAGTTTAAAAAACTTCAGGTACCTAATTCGAATTTCAATAATAGACGCGAACTTCGGCTTCGAGCTTACACGGTCAAAAATGCACAATGAACTTTAGCATTATTTTGTCTTTTGTTTAATTTTATTAAAATTGTCCCTAAGTAATAAATCTAGATATGTAAACTGTTTCTTTTGTAAAAGATGACCTTGTTCTAGAGTCGAACTAGGCTAACATTGCCAGCGTACTATCGACAAAGTTGAAGCATGATCACCTTAAGGGTGTATTTTGCGTGCAGTGACCAGCCGCTACCTGTGTCCCACACAATATAACCAGACAATGCGCTTGTCATAAAATAGTAGATTGTCATTGTCAGTAAATAGTCTAAACAAAAGATTTTACAAGAGACCGTTTTATTGTCAACAATGGACAGGGCAAACTATGATTACTGGCTGCAAGCGAAAAGGTCTCAAAACTGATCATGCTTCAACTTTGTTGATGGTACATGACCCACTATAACTTAATGTGTTTATAAATAAACGGAAAATATTCAATAACCAAGCGGAGTATTGATAAGAACATTATTATGATGTTGGTTCTTTATCGTAGGTATTATTGTTCGAGTTACGGTGTCGCGGAATTAATTTACGTTATCGTCTCTTACTGGCTGGGACACTGGGGCAGTTTCCGTGGGAACATGGTCACACTCGAAGCATCTTTATCTGAATTTTTAATTCTCACAGGCACTGTATATCAGTGTATACTGTCAGAGAAGAAAAAAAAGCATCAAATAACTATATAGGAACTCTAACCTGACTGTTTTAAAGTCAGCGAAAGTGTAGTTCATGTTCCATGGAAAATATCATGGTACCTACCACAGATGAAATTAGTAGTCAGTAAAAAATCGGCGATTTTTCAAAACATTTTTTATTAGCAAAAGGCTCTATGGGGCCAAGTTGGGTAATAGAAATGTCACAAATCGAAAAAAAACTATTCCCATACATTTTGTTAGGAAAATGAATTTTAGCACAATTTGTGGAACTTTAGATACAGTTCCATAATTCGAGAAAATACTGGCTGCCAAGAATTTGAAATCTAGACAGACAACGACCTGTCGCGCCATCTAGTTAGCAAATAAAATGTTTGATACTCAATTATTTTTATTTCCCATTTCAGTACCCAGTGATTGTAGCCATGGGCATCTTGAAGAAGGCAGCCGCTAAGGTCAACGTTGAGTTTGGTCTCGACAAAAAGATTGGTAAGTTCATTTGTCAGTTAAGAATCCACAGAACACCCATAACCTTTATTTTTTTTGCATTGGTCCATGAACAGTGGTAACTACAAAAACCGTAGGAAACTGGGTATCAAGTGCAGATGCAACACACCTCTCACGCCGTAGGTTGTGGGATCGATTCCCACCCAGGATAAAGATAAATAGTTGAGATTTAATTATCATCATGTCAGCCGACCTATATGAAAAAAAAGTAGTTTACAAGCGAATTAATATTGTAGCGGATGCCATAATGCAGGCAAGCGAGGACGTGATCTCCGGCAAGCTGTACCGCGAGGGACACTTCCCCCTCATCATCTGGCAGACTGGCTCCGGCACTCAGACCAACATGAACACCAACGAAGTAAGTGATACTCTGTTAACATTTATTGAGGAGCAAAGTCAAAGCCATTTATTGAATTTAGGCCCTGATGAGCTCTTATGAACGTTATAAGTAACAAAAACTCTACCACCGATTCGGAATACACTACAGTATTTATGTTGTAGCTTGGTGGGGTTGACAGTAGCCAGAGAGATGAAAAAAGCTTATTGTCTTTAAGTTCATCTGTTTAATTTATGATTTAGCATATGTTGATATACGGGAAGGGGAAGACCGAAAAAGAGATGGATGGATTATGTGAAGGATGACATGAGTATGAAAGGAGTTAATGCCGATATGACGGAAAGAAGGGCTGAATTGAAGAAGAGTCCATATTGCACCGACCACAAATAATTGGGAACAGATCAGGGACATAATGATATGGTTTATTTTCATAGCGCTCTGGCTCCTGTCGGCAATGTAGGAGTTTCTTTTCCACCTCATCACCACAAACTGGCGCATCTGCCAAACAATAACATTAGCGTAATATTACCAGGTAATCGCCAATCGCGCCATTCAAATCCTAGGCGGTAAGCTAGGCAGCAAGAGTCCAGTCCATCCAAATGACCACGTGAACAAGTCCCAGTCGTCCAATGACACGTACCCGACGGCCATGCATATCGCTGTGGCGATGGAGCTTAGGGACAGGCTCATGCCGGGTCTAGTCGCCTTGAGGGACACGCTCGAGACCAAGTCCAAGGAGTTTGACAAGCTAATCAAAATTGGCAGGTGAGGTGCACCGTTTCTCAATTTTTTTTGTGTAGCCCTGACTTAAAACTAGCTGTCCTGTCCCCTGTGGTACCCTATAAGACTCTGCAAGATAGATCATACGCTAGAATATATAGGATACTTTCTAAATAGAATTTCTTGGGAACGAGGATAAAACAGCGGGGCGAAACTAGCAGAAAGTATTAGTTCATGTTAGCTTTACCCCGGTTTCTCGGGATAAAGTATGTTAAAGATCATGACTACTCCTCAATAAGTATGAGTTTGTTTTTTTTAGCAAAACATTGAAATCGGTCTTATTGTGTGAAAGAGAGAGACTGATTTTCAGTTGGAAGTTATAGTCATGAAAAAGAATTAATTTTAACTAAAAAAATAATAATTGGAAAAAAAATCGGACAAATGCGAGTTAAACTCGCGTGGAGAGGGTTCCGTACATGTTTAACTAAGTTCCATAAATATTTTTAAACCTGACCCAAATTTGTTGATGGTAACTATAAAAAGTTTTTTTTTTTTTTGGAAATCGTCTTTTCTAAAAATGAAACCTAGCTACATCGATTTATCGCCCTCGAAACCCCCTGCATACCAAATTTCATGAAAATCGTTGGAGCCGTTTCCGAGATTCAGTTTATACCTATATATATATATCCATGAATTGCAGGTTTAAAGGTATTAGATAGACTTCTCATAGGTTTTCCTGTAATCTTTAGATAAAGAACTATAATCTGATTTTTTTTCAAAATGTTTGGCCCAGTAGTTTCGGAAATAAGGGGGGGGAATGGTCAATTTTCGCCAATTTTTCGTCTATTTTCTTATATAACTTCAAAACTATTTATATTAAAATTGTAAAAAAAAATATTTGACATCCTGATAAAAAGCCCTTACATTTGATATGTTACACAATATTGACTGCAAAACTTTGTTTTTTAATTTTCTAATTTACCCCCCAAAATTAGCCCCCATGTTTGAAATTCATTTATTTACGTAACACGTCCATGTTTGGGTCATCGACTTACATATGTGTACCAACTTTCAACTCAATCCAGTCCAATATTTTCGGACAGACAGACAGACAGACGCACGAGTGAACCTATAAGGGTTCCGTTTTTTTTTTTTTTTCGGAACCCTAAAAAGTGGTGGTTTTGATATTGTTTACTCATTTGTTTTGCTAGAAGTATTTCTCGTTTATATTCGGTAATAAGAATGAGAGTTGCCGGTTGCTCGTACATTTTAGTTAAAGTTAAAATAACTATTACCTATGCTTTGACCGAATCACTTTGATAATGACCGATCTCACTCGGTCGGTTATGGTTACGCTTAAGAGCAACCCAGTTTTGTTATAACCTTAGTATGAGCACGCTTTATGCGACCGACCGTACGATAGTATATTTCCCGGTGTGGGCAGGACTCACCTAATGGACGCAGTGCCCCTGACCCTGGGGCAGGAGTTCAGCGGGTACGCGGCGCAGCTGACGTTCGGCATCGAGCGCGTGTGCTCGACGCTGCCGCGGCTGCACTACCTGGCGCTCGGCGGCACGGCCGTCGGCACCGGCCTCAACACGCGCATCGGCTTCGCGGAGAAGTGCGCCGCCGAGATCGCCTCGCTTACCGGTTAGTTATGTCACATCCACCTGATGGTAACTGCAATGGTTACCGTCGCCTACCGTGTCTTGCAATACCAGAGGTATTTGCTAATGTGTTGCCGACCTGTTACAATGCCAAAAAGGCACTTTCTTTTAACCCTTTAGTTGGCAGGAAGTAAAAAATCTTTTATATTTGAAAATACGATTATAAAAAAAAACTTTTTTTTAATTGTGCACATTGGAGTGTACGTTTTCAAGTTATGGGTTCAAAAAGTGTTAACTCCTCCTTCAAATAGTTAAAATTGTACGACCTTGGAACTATACTGATTAGTGAACCCAACGCAAAAAGGATTATTAAAATCGGTTCATAAAGAAAATAATATCTGTGAACAATTAAAAAAGAACATGCAACTGAATTGAGACCTCCCTTTCTTAAATAAGCAATTATTTTATTCAGCTCCTTAAGGCGCACATATGTCACAATGAAAAATGGTCTGCGCTGCGCTTCGCCATATGTTCGCCGACCCTAAGAATATGTGTGTAATGAGGAATAACAACAAAAAAATCTAATTAGTCCGTCAGTTAGATTATCCATATTAAAATATTGGATACGTATTTTTTATTTTGATCCGAAAACAAAAAATAACGAAGATACAGTGCGTTAAAATTTTCCGGTCTGCAAAAGTGTACTAAAAAGTAGTTGTACAATGACGTCACAAGCCCCAATCCTGCACTTTGATGGGACTTACCTTTGTAATTTCTTATTGATTTGATAAAATAAAAAATACGTATCCAATATTTTTTGATAATCTAACTGACGGACTAATTAGATTTTTTTGTTGTTATTCCTCATTGTAAAGGTTGTTTGTTTGCAGGCATCCCGTTCGAGACGGCGCCCAACAAGTTCGAGGCGCTGGCGAGCCACGACGCGATGGTGGAGGTGTCGGGCGCGCTCAACGTCCTCGCGTGCTCGCTCATGAAGATCGTCAACGACATCCGCCTGCTCGCCTCCGGCCCGCGCTGCGGCATCGGCGAGCTCATGCTGCCCGAGAACGAGCCTGGCTCCTCCATCATGCCCGGTACTCATACTCATTACATACTCTACTCATCATCAACGACATCCGCCTGCTCGCCTCCGGCCCGCGCTGCGGCATCGGCGAGCTCATGCTGCCCGAGAACGAGCCTGGCTCCTCCATCATGCCCGGTACTCATACTCATTACATACTCTACTCATCATCAACGACATCCGCCTGCTCGCCTCCGGCCCGCGCTGCGGCATCGGCGAGCTCATGCTGCCCGAGAACGAGCCTGGCTCCTCCATCATGCCCGGTACTCATACTCATTACATACTCTACTCATCATCAACGACATCCGCCTGCTCGCCTCCGGCCCGCGCTGCGGCATCGGCGAGCTCATGCTGCCCGAGAACGAGCCTGGCTCCTCCATCATGCCCGGTACTCATACTCATTACATACTCTACTCATCATCAACGACATCCGCCTGCTCGCCTCCGGCCCGCGCTGCGGCATCGGCGAGCTCATGCTGCCCGAGAACGAGCCTGGCTCCTCCATCATGCCCGGTACTCATACTCATTACATACTCTACTCATCATCAACGACATCCGCCTGCTCGCCTCCGGCCCGCGCTGCGGCATCGGCGAGCTCATGCTGCCCGAGAACGAGCCTGGCTCCTCCATCATGCCCGGTACTCATACTCATTACATACTCTACTCATCATCAACGACATCCGCCTGCTCGCCTCCGGCCCGCGCTGCGGCATCGGCGAGCTCATGCTGCCCGAGAACGAGCCTGGCTCCTCCATCATGCCCGGTACTCATACTCATTACATACTCTACTCATCATCAACGACATCCGCCTGCTCGCCTCCGGCCCGCGCTGCGGCATCGGCGAGCTCATGCTGCCCGAGAACGAGCCTGGCTCCTCCATCATGCCCGGTACTCATACTCATTACATACTCTACTCATCATCGACGACATCCGCCTGCTCGCCTCCGGCCCGCGCTGCGGCATCGGCGAGCTCATGCTGCCCGAGAACGAGCCTGGCTCCTCCATCATGCCCGGTACTCATACTCATTACATACTCTACTCATCATCGACGACATCCGCCTGCTCGCCTCCGGCCCGCGCTGCGGCATCGGCGAGCTCATGCTGCCCGAGAACGAGCCTGGCTCCTCCATCATGCCCGGTACTCATACTCATCGTCTCCCTACCATGCCCTGCCCTGCTCTGCTCTGTGCCCAATCATTTTGGGGTCAGAGCAGTATGTACTTTACTATGATATGACCGATGATGGTAAACACACAAAGCCTAGAAGGGATCTGGCTCTCAAGAACACACCAGAAGGCGTCAGATTTTCATCTTGAGGGTGGTAGCCAGCCAGGCGGGTACTACAAAGTACCCTACCACCGTGCTATGGTTTCCTCACGATGTTTTCTTTCACCGAAAGCGCAAGCCCATTTATAAAATCGAATCCCCGACCTTCGTCTCGGCATTCGACGTCACTACCACTGAGCTATCATCGCCTTAAACTACTTCCCCAGTCGAGCTGATCAACGATCAACGGCGAGTTTAAAAAAAAATGTTTGTCATTTGAATTCAACATAATATTTTCATATGCCAGGCAAAGTGAATCCGACCCAATGTGAAGCGCTGACGATGATCGCCGCCCAAGTGATGGGTAACCACGTGGCGTGTACTATTGGAGGCAGCAACGGACACTTCGAGTTAAACGTGTTCAAGCCCATGATTGTAGCCAATGTGCTGCGCTCTATCACACTTATTGGTACGTTTTTAGGGTTCCATAGTCAATCGTGGAACCATCATTATTTTTAGCAATAGATAGTGATTCAAGAGAAAGGTTAATATGTATAATACATGCATATTATAGTACAGAAAAGCAGTGCCGAGCCGGGGCGGGTCGCTAGTTTATAATAAACTAACTAAAACTAGAATGCGGGGAGTATTCCCGAGGGATTTTATGTTTTCCTGGGACAATAAATTCTGTTATCGTTACGAAGCTGTAACAAATACACAGACTTCGCATTAGTATTACTAGCTTTTGCCCGTCAGTTTTACCCGCATTTTTGATGTTATGTTTTTCCGGCATATTAAAATCTAATTGTTAATCCAACATACGATCTATGTTCCAAATTTCAATAAAATCCATCCATACTGTCTTGTTCCAAGCAGGAAAAATGAAAAATCTAGACTTCAGATGTAAAGACGTGTGTATTCCGAGACGACAATCATTAATAAGAAAAAAAATATAATAGTAGGTAAACATAAAAAACAGTATACAATGGCAATACGCCTGATCAAGTGTGATCGCAATTAGTTTGTAGTGGATATATATTAACATAAAATACGTAGGTCTTAACGATAATTTCTAAACATGCCCCCGGGCGTTGAAAGGCATTCTTTCAACCAGACTCTTCGTTCAAGGGCAGGGAACATATCTTGCTACAGGCTCGCCGAATTGTTCCACTCGCAGTTCTTATGTCGGCCACACGACTGATACCATCACGTCCTGGGTAGACTGCTGAGACTCGACCTAATCGCCATTTGAGTGGTGGTAGGTTGTCTTCTTTTATAACAACAAGCCGATCTATTTCTAAAGCAGCCTTTGAAGACCTCCACTTTGTCCGCAGTTGTAACTCTGAAATGTATTCCTTGTTCCACCTTGACCAGAAGTGTTGACGTAACGCCTCTATCCTCTGATATCGCTTCAAATGAGTTATAGCAGCAGCTTCATAAGATGGCGTAGGCAAGGATGTGAGTGTACGTCCAATCAGGAAGTGTCCAGGGGTCAGTGGTAGAAGGTCATCGGGGTCCGATGACAGTGGGGTGAGCGGACGCGAGTTAAGAAGGGCTTCAATTTGAACCAGTGCTGTATTTAATTCTTCATAAGTCAAGTGACAATTTCCCATTACTCTCTTTAAGTGATACTTCACTGATTTGATTCCTGCTTCCCAAAGACCACCGAAATGTGGAGCATAAGGAGGAATAAAATTGAAATTGATTCCCTCAGCGGCAATGTCACCAGACAACAAACTGCAATTCTCCTTTAAAAATTTACCGAGTTCGTTAAAAGCTCCAACAAACGAGGTTCCGTTGTCAGAATATATGTGCGTAGGTTTACCGCGACGAGACATAAAACGACGAAGTGCTGACAAATAATTGTGACTGGTCAAGTCACCCACCAACTCAATGTGAATTGCCTTAGTCGCAAAACAAACAAAAAGTAAAATATAAACCTTTACAAGTCTACTACCGCGCCCTTGGCGGGTAGCTGACAGTACAGGTCCAGCGTAATCAACCCCAACACATTCGAATGGATGACCACCGGACGCCACCCGTCGTTCAGGTAAGTTTCCCATAATAGGGTTAATTGGTTTAGCTGTAATGCGACTACAAACTATACATCGGTGATAACACACTTTAGCTAAATTTCGGCCACCTATTGGCCAATAAGTCTCTCTAATACAGGCTAATAATTGTTGGGGCCCTGCATGCATTAAACTTTTATGCATAAATTGAAATAATAATTTTGAAAATCGATGAGTGGACTGTATGACTAATGGATGTTTTTTCTCATATGAAAATGAAGAATTTTCTAAGCGACCACCTACACGAATTAATTTATTTGCATCTAAAAATGCGTTAAGTTTAGTCAGTGGACTTCCTTTCGGTAAGCACTTATTATTTATTAATATTTCATACTCGGGAAATGATTCCATCTGAGACAATTTGACTATTAAATTTAACGCATTTTGCAATTCAACTTCACCAAAGTGAAGAGTGGTCGGTGGTTGCCTTTTACAAATATTGATAAATCGTAACATATATGCTACTGTGCGCTTAAGCCGGGAAAGGTTTGAAAAACGGTTAAAATCAATTATTTTTACAAGAGATGCAGAAGTAGTTAGTAAAGAAACCTCAGTTTTAGTTTCAGGCAGCGGTTCTGCGGTAGTTGGACTAGAAGGCCACTCACACGGATTCTGGCTTAAAAAATGAGGTCCTGACCACCATAAATTAAGATTCTGAATTTGACTCACATCAGTTCCTCGGGTTATAAGATCAGCGGGATTGAGATCCGTAGGTACGTGCCTCCAGAAACAATTAGTATTTGTTTTTTCTACTATTTCTGCTACACGATTACGTACAAATGGTTGCAGTCTACTGGGTATCATTTTCAACCAACCCAGTACGATTGTGGAATCACTCCAAAATGTTATACTTTCAATTGGTGCACCAAGGGAGTCAATAACCTTTCCATGAAGCCTTACTCCAACCAAAGCGGCGCAGAGCTCGAGTCTCGGAATCGTAGTTGGCTTAATCGGAGCCACTCTACTCTTGGCTGTAAGTAAACGCACCATAACTTCATCATTATTGTTTATACTCAATACATAAATGCATGCGCCATAAGCAGTTTGAGATGCATCACAAAATGTATGTAAATGTAACTTTTTCCAAGAGTTACAAAATACTAAACGTGGAATACGTAAACTATTTAAAACATTTAAACGTTCAACAATACATATCCATGCCTTAGCAACCTCTAGGGGTAAGCAGTCATCCCATGACAATTTATGCAACCAAAGTTTTTGCATTATTACTTTCATTGGTACGATACACGGTGCTAATAGACCTAAAGGGTCAAATATTTGGGATATAACTGATAAAACTTCACGTTTTGTTAATTTATTTGAGACTATATTATTAATTGAATAACAGAGCTCATCTGAGTCTGTTAACCAGTTAAGACCTAATGTTTTGCTTGGCTCAGCAGAACCAATATTTAAATTAATAGATGAACTATTGAATTCATTTGATGTTAGTTGTTTATTATTGGACTTCCATTTCCTCAATGGCATGCCAGCAGAAGCCAACTCAGCAGTGATCTTTTGGCGGATATATATGACATCAGATGTTGTATCCCCACCTGTGAGCAGATCGTCAACATAAAAATCATGTACTATAATATTAGCAATAGTTGCATCTGTACAGTCTAATCCAATTTGTTTTAAGCACCGGGTTGCTAAATAAGGTGCACTTGCTGTACCATACGTCACAGTGTTTAGTTCATAGATATCAATAGAATCAGAAGGGTTATCACGCCACACTATTCTCTGCAGATGTCTGTCATCAGGATGGACGGTCACCTGCCGATACATTTTTTCTACATCAGCAGAAATAATGTATTTATGTTTTCTAAATCTTAAAAGTAAAGATATTAAGTCGTCTTGAACTACAGGGCCTACCATTTGAATATTGTTGTATGAAATGCCCGACGTAGTAAGAGTGCTGGCATTAAATACCACCCTTAATTTGGTAGTTAAGCTACACTCACGTAAGACGCCATGATGAGGAATAAAATATGCCAGCTGTTTTGAGTCATTTGAACATTTAGACATATGTCCTAATAAAATGTACTCTTTCATGAAGTCATGATAAAGAGTTTTTAAAGCTGGTTGACTTTTAATTCTACGCTCAATAGATAAGAGACAATTTTTTGCTCTAGCTATGGAGTCACCTAAAACCTGGGGCGATTGTTTGAGTGGTATCCTAACACAGAACCGGCCGTCTGGCAATCGAGTTGTGTTTTGTACAAAATGTTCTTCACACTTAGCTTCTTCATCAGAATATGAAGGTGACTGATGGGTTACTTCCTCCAGTTCCCAAAAACGCAATAATAGGTTTTGAATGTCATCTTCAGATGTAAGATTGTGTGAAGAATTTTCATTAAGATTTGCAATGTTAACTTTATGAACTGGTGGCAAATGCGATACCTGGACGCTATTATTAATCAATGGACCTGATACTAGCCACCCCAGCCTAGATTCAAATAGTATCGGTTTGCCAACTCCCAGATCAATTTTTTGCTGCCCCAGTAAGTCCCAGAAAATATCTGCACCTATTATTAAATCCACCGCAGAAGGCGTGTGGAAATGAGGATCAGCTAAACATATATCACTTGGTATATTTAAATTGTTAATTGACAATTGATGACATGGTACTTCGTCCGTAATATATGGCAAAATAAAGCAATAAATATTGGTAGTAAAGTTTTCACTCAATGACATAATAGGAGCGCTACACATTTTACCAATTTGTGATGTAGAATGATTAATACCTTGTACAGACTCATTTACTTTAACGGTAGGTAACTTTAATAAATTATACAACATATCTGTCATTATACATGAAGTACTACCACTGTCCAGTATTGCCCGTGCTAGATGTTCACGATTATTCTTATCATAGATTTTTATTAATGCTGTGGCCAACAAAACTTGGTTTTTGCTTTTGTTGCTCAGATAACTGGTAACAAGTGCAGATAGTGTAACATTTGTGTTGGATTTATCGCTAAGCGATGAGTTGACGTCTGTATTTACTGTACTTTCTTTATGTGAAGTAGCTGCATTATGTGAATATTTATGTAAAGCATCTGCCACATGGACGAGTGTGTTGTGCTTACGCCTACATATTTTGCAACCATAAGACTTGCAATGATTTGCGTAATGACCTGACCGAAAACAATTGAAGCATACCTTGTATTGAGGTAGTAATTCAAGCCGTTTCTCATTACTGAAGCCAAGAAACTGTGGACAGTTCAATAAATTATGCTTATCACTACAATGAGGACATACTGACTGTGAGGAACTGGCATTACCTTTATTTTTCGGTGGTGGTGTAGTACTAGCCACCGACATCATTGTTTTATGCTTAATAAGTTTAGAAGTGCTATTATTACCAGACTGATTACGAGACAAATCTAGTGTATCAAGCAGGTCTGCACGATTTCTCATAAATTCAAGGAAAAGAACCAATGTGATTGATTTATCTTTATCTAAATGATTCTTTTCTTCTTCCCACTGTCGATATGTCTTAGGATCCAATTTATGAGTAACTATATAAATTAACAGTGTATCCCAGAACTTGACTGGTTCACCTAAAGACTCTAAAGCACGTAGATTTTTGTTTAAGGTGTCAATAATACGTTTTATATTATCTGAGGATTCCTTATTAACCACTTCAACATTAAATAGAGCTGCCACATGATTTTGAATGAGAAGCCGCTTATTATCAAACCTTTCACATAATAAATTCCATGCAATAGAATAATTGGTGGCAGAGAAATCAATTGAATGTATGACTACCGCGGCTGCCCCTTCCAATGAAGCTCGGAGGTAATGAAACTTATTAATTTCATCAATACTGTCATTCGAATGTATTAGGCTTGAAAACGTGTCACGGAACTCCAACCAACTGTCATATGTACCGCTAAACTTAGGTAGGTGGATGGTAGGTAGCTTAACCAGCTTACTATTGCTTAGACGAGAACACTTCTCGCTCCGTTCACCATCATTGTGTCGAGCAAGTAAGTCCTGAGCCTTAGCAACAAGTTTGTAATATGAGGATTCAAACTCGGTACGTTCTGAAAGCTGAGTATTGATATCCTCCGCCATACATTCCAACCTTAACTGAAGCTCGTCATATTGGGAAAAAACAACTTCAATCTTACCTAGGCGTAATTGCAGTTCGTTGATCTGGATTTGCGTTAAAGAATCCTTTAAATCTTCTAAGTAATTTGAAAATACCGTTAATCGCCCTTTGCAACTTGCTCGTTTTTTGTTGAGCTCTTTTTCTTCCTTGTCAGTCATTCTTTGGAAAGCAGGTAACCAAAACTGAAATGTTACAAGTTAAGATTTTATAAATATAATAATTTACTAACGTTTATTGCAATACAATACCTGGGATACCAATTCGTTACTACGTACAATGGACAATATAACTGTATTAAACCTAATATAATAAGCACTACTTAATCGTGACAAAGAAAACACAATGTATTTGTCAGTACTTGCCAAATACCTACAATATAACCAAACATAAGTTTGACTAATAAACTAAACAAATCTTCTTTGTATACTATGTAGGTATAAAAGTATGAATATAATTTTAATTATCGTTTTTATCATTAACAGATAATTAAGTTAAGTACTACTAAACCTACTAATTGAACATTAATGTAACGGAATACAACAATAACTGAATTAAGTTGGTACCTACTTCTTAAGATGTCTTAAACCTAATATTCATTGCAAGATAATACAGGAAACTGCTTAAATAATGTTTACACTCAATGGAAACTAGTTGCTGCTTTATTATCTCTAACGAAATAAATTAACCACAAATTATAACAATAATCTGGTTATTTGAAAGAAATTATACACATACTTAAGTAAACATAGATACCAACAATACTAACCTTTACAATTTCTTATATATAGTTGAATACTACCTGAATTCAGAGTAATGGGTTCTGATATTAATGTACCTAAATATACACTGCACTGGCCAAATATCCTTAAATATCCATTTACTTGTGCGATGACGCCGTGACCCTTTTGACCTTAGGTACTCACAAATCCCAGTCGGCAGTAATCTCCAACAATGATATTTCCTGGACTTGATATTTATTCTGGTTCTCTTGCTTGTGATCAGGCTCGGGATGGACCAAATTATGTCTTGTTCCAAGCAGGAAAAATGAAAAATCTAGACTTCAGATGTAAAGACGTGTGTATTCCGAGACGACAATCATTAATAAGAAAAAAAATATAATAGTAGGTAAACATAAAAAACAGTATACAATGGCAATACGCCTGATCAAGTGTGATCGCAATTAGTTTGTAGTGGATATATATTAACATAAAATACGTAGGTCTTAACGATAATTTCTAAACACATACAAAGCTGAGTGGTAACAAACGCACAAACTTTTGCATGTATAAATACCTACTAATAAATATGAGGTACTATTCGTCAATCGAAAATAATATTTATAAACATATATTTGCAGGCGATGGGTGCTTAGCGTTCAACAAGAACTGCGCAGTCGGCATCAAGGCGAATGAAGCTAAAATCTCCAAGATCATGCAGGAGTCACTCATGTTGGTCACCGCACTTAATCCTCACATTGGTTATGATAAGGTTTGTATTCCATAAAACTAGATTTAACTAAATCTCAATGATGATCATTCGAGAGAAACCGCTAGATGCAGGTAGCGCAAGTCCGACCATCGTGGAGATGGCCTTGTAGGAGGCCTTTGTCCAGCAGTGGACGTCTTGACATGATGATAATTAAATCATATATTTTTTTACAAGCTAGGTAGGTTTTTTTATTGGCCTGTGTTTGACCACAATCTCACCTTGGTCTGTGATGTGGCCGATGGTAAGCACACAAAGCCTAGAAGGGGTGAAGTGCACCTGTCGAAACATACCGGAAGGTGCTTGGCGACAGAATTTCAACTTGAGGGTAGCATGCGGTTCACTGAAAGCTCGAGCTCATTGTAGGGCTTGAAGTTTTGAACCCGCGACAGGCCTTTCATCGCATTTATCATTGCTTGTTTAAAGTTATAAGATAGATACTACCAAATAGCCTATTTTACAAAATGTACTTGTATCCATTCCAGGCTGCCCTTATCGCGAAGACAGCTCACAAGGAAGGCGGCACACTCAAAGGCACAGCAATCAAACTAGGTATCCTAACCGCTGAACAATTTGATCAATGGGTGAAGCCTGAAAATATGCTCGGACCCAAGTAAAAAAATGTATAGTTATATCTAATTAAAAATCATTATATTATAATCAGAAATAAAATCATTTTTAGTTTGTACTTAAAAAGTGATATACAATTTAAATGTGAATCTGTTGATTTGAGAAGAAAGGTTTTGTGCAAACAGCATTAAAACTTAGTTAAATATTTTAACTTTACAGCACATACAGCTGATGTAGTACAAAAATATATAAAAGTGATTATAATCAAGGCGAAAAAAAATGGTTAAGAGCAATCAAAACTAATTTATGAAGGAAATGTTAGTAAATATTGAAATCAGACTTGCATTCTTATTTTAAGAATGTTTTTAATTCTGATTATAATGTTTTAAAATAACAATTTGAAACAACCTTGCATTTATCGATGCAAATCTAATTTATTCTGACGTAACGTTGCGTAATAAATTGTGTCAAAATGTTAAACCATGTTTTGTTGTTATTACATTTGCACATACTTTGATATTGTTTTTAAAATAGATGTTTACTTGGAAAGTATTGTACGTGTTAGTGAACGTTTAAAACTAGCCATTTTTTGATGGTAATTTTATTAAATTGTTCGTGTATGTACTGTTGTCCCAATAGGGCATGCAAATGTTTATATTTGGGTTATTTCTGTTATATTAATAATAAATTATTGATAGATATTTATTTCATTTTATTTTTAGACAAACATGAAGTCGTTATACTTATAAGCTATCCATATTCCTCAATATATTGGCAATCTAATCAAAAAATATTTTTTGATAGTTCCTGAGTTTAGTGCTATCAAACATACAAATGTGCTGAGGGCAAATACTACGAAATACGATAGTTCGATCATCGTTGTCAAATTATTAACCAATAGAATTGCAGCAAACTGGCGAGACGTAAAAATTGTGCCTGTTTGAACAATATGACGTGATAAGGTAGTAGTAATTATGCCACGAAAAGGGTAGTAATCATGCAAACCTTTGAATGTGCAGCTAAGAAACGGAACACCGGTACGTATTTGATTTGAATGGAGACAGATTTTCATAAGTGTGATTGCCATATAATATTAAAGTAATATGGGAACGATTTACTGCTTATAGTAGGTACTGCTACTTATAAATACCATAATAGGAGCGTTTTACCTGAAATAAAACGCATATTAAATACTTACCTTATTTGAAACTTTACATTTGAGATAGGCCCTACTTGTTTTCTGCCTTAAATCAACCTTCTTTGTCTACCCTATAATGCCGTCTCGCTCGCACACCTCCCACCTATATTCCCACCAGGCAGGATCGCGAGCTTGGGCCGCGCGATCTCTGGTCATTGGGTCGAAAAGCACCAGGCAGGATTAAAAACTAAAGTTTCAAATAAGGTAAGTATTTAATATGCGTTTTATTTCAGGTAAAACGCTCCTATTAAACACTTGACCGTTATTTGAAACTTTACATTTGAGACCTGTTTGTTATCGCCTGGTGGAAGTGGATGCCAATGTGATCTTATGCTTACTAGATGCAAGCATAAGGTAATCCGTAGAAGACCTGTGGATCTGATAGTTTAGGCACGTACACAAAAGTATATAATATATACAGTAAGAGTTTGCATGAAGGTATCATGACATAATTAATGGTAATTAATAATAATAAAATAAACAGGTGTGCGAGATAATAATCATTAATATGAGTACCTAGTTAAATATTTTCAATATTAAGTTGAAGAAATTGTTATAGTGACAAGTTCTTAAAGATCAAATCGTTGAATACCAAAGAAATATTTTAACTTGCGTGTAAGGTTAATAAAAATGTTAAAGTATTGAAAGATTGACAAATCCCACGAAACGAAAAATGTTTTAATCACTTTAAACACGGCATGACTTATCACTTTCAGAACTGTCTAAAAGTATTTCATACCTCCAATGTGGCAAAAACTTATCAATCGAATTGTTGTTAGCACAGTTTTGCTCCATCTCAAAATTGACTTGATAATGAGTGCGTTGCTAGAGAATGTATTGTGTGTGCCAGTCCCAGCAGTAATGATTTCATCCATTCCACAACCACTGCTTGAGCTATCGTTTTGTTATTAAAAAGGATAGCGATTTTATCTAATCGATCGTGTGATTTATAAGTAAATACAAACATTCATCTTGCATTCATCGATAAAAACCGAAGCGAAGTTTCATAGAATAATAGCATATATAATTAAGTTAAATAAAATAATAATAAATATCTCGGGACATTTCTTCGCACACGGTTATCTGTTCCCAAACTAAGCAGAGCTTGTACTATGGAAACCAGATAACTGATATACTAAATACATACTTATAAGTTAATAACTTCCAGCTCAATTTTTAGCCATCATTTGTATGTTCAATAGCTAAAGCCATGTAAGAATTCATAATTAGCATTTTTATTTAGTGCAATCACAAGTACAAAGAGTACCTCTTCAACCTGAAAACTACAAAAGTAATAACTAGGCATGTTACATGTTGTTTGTTCATCAACTTAATGTTTCGTACACATGACATTCATCATGTGTAGTAGGTACATGGTAGGTAGGCAGGATCTCAAAAACATGTCTAAACCGCACATGACACTACAAACCAAACCTTAATATTCTGCAGAATCTTTGATGAATCGCAGAAATAAAAATATTCTAATTTAATTTTAACCCGTAGGTCAAACTAAATAAATTAGTTCATTTTATCATAAGCAAGACCCCTGTTTCTGGTAGAAGCACGCCATGCCAACAACAAATGATTATTATATGTTAATGCTAAATATCTTCTTATCGATCTTACGCTTTTCCATACATGCTATGCTAATAGCGTCATTTCTAAGGCTTTTAAAATTGAAAGACTTGTATGTCTTTATTGAATTGTGTTGTTAATGGCAATCCCATCCCAAAGTTCTGGACTTGAAGTGAACGAGTGTCCTCTATAACGTACATATACCAGGAAATTACTAGCATGTTAAAGCCTTCAGCCTGATGGGGATAAATAAGATGTATGAGAACGATTAATACAATAATAATTACGGGTGTTATTTATATGAATAAGAAAAAGAAGTTGTCAATTCTTCTCACACATTAGGTATTTGCAACAAAAACAAAACCAAGGCAAATTTTATTGCAGGTAGGTATTCCGAGCCTGCTATGAATAAGTGCTACTCGGGCGGTATTGGTAACGATAGATGATATGCGTGGCCGTTGGACTTGTGTAGTTACTTCTAATTTTGATGAAAATTTAATTGAAACAAAGAAATTAACTATTACCTATGTTAGTGAGAGCAGACGATTTAGCTACCCTCGTTGCTTTTAGAATTATGTTTACCGGCAACCACTATTTTGGTACCATTTCAAACATTAAAGAATTATCTGAAATTGCAACATTTGTTTCTGGCTAGACCTTTATTCTAAAACTGGTAGACTATTTCTATTCACTTCCAATTATGACATGATAGGATATTTCGTATAGGATAATTTTGGTTACATAACCACGGTACAAGACCTTGTAAGTGAATGAAGGCAACTATGGCCTCAGGAATAACAATTTTATAGACTGATTAGAGTAAGCAATCTACAAACAAGAACACTATTCAAAAGACTTATGATCTTTGAAAAAATAATAAGATTTCAAGTAGGTATCCAATTAAACTCACAAAATGACCAGACTTTGCTTGTCGCTAGCTAGCCTTTAATTTGTCGAAATAAATAAACCAACTGAACTGTTTCAGTTTCTTTAGTATACTTATATAATTATATTCTTACCGATATTCTCAAACATGACAACGTTAATAGCTAGGAAAAAGTTGTCCAAACAAAACATAATATTATTATCTATATCCTTTCTAGATTGAGTTATGTATTCCAATTGTTTCAGGACACAGGTCTTAAAAACAATTTATGTAGCTTTCTTTAAGCAAAGAAAATATGCCTGAGACAGTATCTTGCACAACTAGTCTGTTGTTCACAACTGTCTAAATACTATCGGCTATTACAAATTTCTCCAAAAATTATAATCCGAATAGTACGAGAACTTGTATAATAGCATCAACTGTAACGAACTCAACCGATTGTAACAAACTGATTGTCTGGCAAAAGGTTATGTGGTAACCAAAGTGGCGGCCTTGCCAATCCAATCCGATAAGAGTAAAATGTTTGAAAAATCGCAACATGAAACTACCCACAAAACGACCCAAGTAAATATTTAAATAAAAATACACTATGGTAAAATAACTTTCTGACAGAGGGGCGGCTGGTAGGTACTACAGGGCCCAGGGCGGCCCAGAATGCAAATCTGCCACTAGATAATCATTTTCAATATACAAGCTAAAGTGCTTAGTTTTTCCCACCACAACTAGTGGAATAGAAGTAACGGTCTCGTCCAGTTATGATTTTATCTTTCACTCTGTCCGTTAACACCTTACTTGTGAAGGGACAACTTTAAGAAGGTACCTTTAGAGGGTACATTTGAACTTACCTGCTCTTGCGAGTGGACAATTGAATTCTTTTGCTGCTACGGTCGTTTTTGTAGGAATGCGTATAGTGACAACATCCAAACGAAGAAACCCGCAAGGGTACACTTCAAGCTGCCAGCCCTTGGAGATACGAGGGCTAATTATGTTAGAAATTTGCGTTGACGCATCATCCAAACCAAGTACCCTGCGAGGGTACACTTCAAGCTGCCAGCCCTGCGAGGCGCGAGGGCTAATTATGATGGAAATATGCGTTGACGCATCCTCCAATCAAAGGACCCCGCGAGGGTACATTTCAAGCTGCCAGTTCGACGAGGTGCGTGGGCTAATTATATTGGAAATGTGTTGACGCATCATCCAAACCAAGTACCCTGCGAGGGTACACTTGAAGCTGCCAGCCCTGCGAGGCGCGAGGGCTAATTATGACGGAAATATGCGTTGACGCATCCTCCAATCAAAGAACCACGCGAGGGTACATTTCAAGCTGCCAGTTCGGCGAGGTGCGAGGGCTAATTATATTGGAAATGTGGGTTGACGCATCATCCAAACCAAGTACCCTGTGAGGGTACACTTCATACTACCGGCCCTGCGAGACGCGAGGGCTAATTATGTTGGAAATGTGCGATGACACTTCATCCCAAACAAAGGTGAGGGTTGGTTGTTATGGGTAATGTGCATAAAGGCACAACATTCAAGCCAAGTGAGGGTTAATCTTAAGTTGTATACCCTTGTGACGGCGTGTCACAAGACACAACATGCAAACGACAGACCCCGCGAGGGTTCACTACAAGATATCAACATCGCGAATGTTGATTATGTTGAAGAATGTGCGCTGAGACACAATACTCAAGTCAAGCACCTATTGCGAGAGGTAATGATAGAAAATGTGTTTACATACCCAACATCAATATTAAGCACTGTTATAGAGCGCTGCTTGCTTTTCAAGTACTGTAGGTAGTACCCGGCGTTAAGCACGTGGTGGCAGATGGTGGAGTTCGTACCGCTTCCTTAGTTGAATAATTTCAGACCACAAATTTGAAATAGCTCTTAATTTTATCATTGTGCCTTTCATATTCTAGGCTAGAATATCTGTTCACACAGTCCAAGATTCACAGACAATTCACAAGCAAAAACTTAAATTAATATCCCGGGAAAAAATGTTAATTAAATCATAAATATATACAATAAATCGTTATAAAAGTTATTGAGACGGCAATGGCCACGATTCCAACTACTTTCGCCCCCCCCCCCGTTTTAACTGGAATGAATTTAGGAGCTTGATATGTGCTTGGAACTCGTGTGCGTAGTGCTACCATAGTCGTACTAACAAGATAATCGATAGTTGTGGTTTATCACTTGATGTAATTTATATCTAGGAAACTTAGGGCTTAAAATTAATAAAAAAACACAATCATTAGTATTTAAAATGAGGGTAGATTTATAAAGGAATCACACAAAAACGATACATTACAGCAATATTAAAAACAAAATTCGAACGGCAAAACCGTTAAAAAAAAAAATATGAATTATTCAATGTTCAAAGAATGAACACAAAAAGATAACTTTTAATTTCGTTAACTATAAAATGAAATATTTCGAACGACAAACCGTTTAAAAAAGTGAATTATTTTAGTAAAATAAAATACCATGTTCAAGAATGAACACAAAATTCAAACGGAAATCCGTTTAAATAATTTATTAAATTATGTTGGAATAAAATAATAATAAGAAGGTATATAAAAACTTACGTGTGTACCTAGGTTGTGCTAGGTACAACCGTGCGCCGCAGAAAACAAGACGCCAATGACCAGAGATCGCGCGGCCCAAGCTCGCGATCCTGCCTGGTGGGAATATAGGTGGGAGGTGTGCGAGCGAGACGGCATTATAGGGTAGACAAAGAAGGTTGATTTAAGGCAGAAAACAAGTAGGGCCTATCTCAAATGTAAAGTTTCAAATAACGGTCAAGTGTTTAATAAACAAATATACAAAGTGAAGCTAAATAAAACCGTTTAAAAAAGGAGGGAATTCTTCAGTCAAAACTACAACAACAAATTATTTACTTACATTAGTCAATATTTATTTGGAATCCTGAAGTCCTATACCATCCAATGCAAACCACTACATAACATTAATTGTTCCACTTTTAACTGCAAACATATGGCAAACCTATGGAACAAATCTAATGTGATTTTGTTTGATCTAGATCGTCATTAACTCTGTAGCTACCCTAGTGATTTGGATGAGGAGAAAATCTGTACTAGTTGGACTATAAATGATATAAAAAACAAGCTGATCTTTCAACTACATTATATTTAGCGATAAATCTTTACATTTGCACAATACAGTATAGGTATATACATAAATTGATTTTGGTTCATCTTTGGTTTGATAATTCAATCATATTCACTTAATTGTGATATCCTTTGGAATGTACAGTTAAATTTTAAAAACAATACTGTTATCAAATAAAATAGAGAGCAATAATAACAATGTTACGTTTTTAAACAAAATTTTGTAAATACAAACAAATTGTTACTACACACTAATAACTAATTCAGATGCTTTTAAGACTAGAAGAATTAGATTTAGGCTACAGTAAATGCATCATAATTCATCATGGAAGGCATCACAAAACATTATGATTATGTATAAAAGAGTACTCTTAGAATTACAGTAAGTAACTACATAAATACATCTTTGATATTTTGAAATTGTTTTACAGCAAGATCAACAGGCAAATCAAAGTTATATGGAGTCAAACGATCAAGGCTCTGCAATGTGTCTTGAAACCCAGTGTTCACAACATAACTTGTGGAAGAATAGTACGAATCTATCAAAGATCTACATTTTAACATAATATTAAGCCAAATAACGAGTTTATGTGCATTTAAGGCAGCGCAGACAAATGCTTTGAAATGTGCATCATAACTCCTTTTGTAAGGCATATGTGATGATAGAATACTCCCAATTGCACTCAATAAACTCTGCTTATTTGTTATGGCAGTTCCTCCAACTATATCTAAGTTAAAGCTCTGACTTAATTTCCTAGCTGGTGTTGAATTGAATCTGTCTCCATCATTCAATTCATAGTAACGTAGTATAAGTTCCCAGATATGAATACATCGAGATGTAGAAGATCTTCTCACGGGAAAACAACCTATGATGGGTACTAGGGAGCTTGATTCAGGACCAGCAAGTCCGTGTTGGAGTAAATCTCGCAGGTTGACAGCTAAATGCCTGCGCACAGCGGTAGTTAGAGGAGCATCATTGATGATGATGCATCCTTCCTCAGAGTCACTGTCATAACTATCGCTGATTGCTTGTGATGGTCTCTCTCGCGATATCAAGTGTAATACACCATCAATTGACATCTCTAGTTTTGCTCTCAAGTTGCCCCAGTGGGTAACAATAGTGGAAGACTTTTTATCATACCGCCTATTTGTATTTGGTGAACATCCAAACTGAGAAACTGTGAATATTTGTATCAAAGTGGATGCTTTCCTCATTAAATTGATGGTCTCTGTTCTCAAATCATCATTGCCTTTATTTTTATTGAATGTTTTGTCAAACTTCTCCGATTTAACATTTTTAGTTTCATTGTTTGCCTTGTTTGTCTTCAATTCATCATTTTTCATCAGTTTTATAAATTTCTGCATATCATCTATGTGTGCTTGTAATTTACTGATTATTTCGTCTTTGGAGAGGTGTCGATCTGCATACTGTTTGACAGCACAATTTATTTGATGTCTCAGCTCTTCAGCAGTCAGTGGTTGATGACATTCTTCAACACTTTGGTCTATTTCACTTCGTAAATGTTCAATTAAAATCCTGTGTTTATTCTCACCTGTCTTGTTAGGGTCTGCAGCAAACCTTTCAAGTTCTTGCAGCTGCGTTTTCAATCGTTCTATGAAATGTGACTGTCGCGATCTTTGACGTCGTATTTTACGCTCCAATTCAACACACTCGCTACATGAGGCTTCCCCCGAGCTCCCTTGCGGCGCAGCCCTAGAATCAGGCACCCCGCGAGACGTGAACTCTTCCAACGCCTTCAGCATAACATCCTTTTCCTCTGGAGGAGCTTTTAAAATCTGACGCAAACGAAATTCTACTTGGGCCAAGTGAGAAGTTAAGGAAAACACTGACGACGATAGAATTTCCTGTTCCTCTTCCAATGCGTGTATCCTGTCACCGGGTATTTGTTCGGAGCCATTCTCATCACATAGGTTCTCTTTAGGCGCCCCTAGAGGTTCACACCGCGGTTCTTGCCAAATAGGAATCTCGTTTTCTTCATAATCGCTTGCCATCTCCATTTTTATGGGTTTTGATCGATAATAGT
Source organism: Tethea ocularis (assembly GCA_963555595.1). Lineage (NCBI taxonomy): Eukaryota > Metazoa > Arthropoda > Insecta > Lepidoptera > Drepanidae > Tethea > Tethea ocularis. The sequence goes on along the minus strand of OY741972.1, from coordinate 1,064,787 downwards.
CACGAAATTAACAGTTTCCTATACATGTTTCGATCGATTGTCCATAAAATAAGCTGAAAAACTGAAAACAGAAAGACGTCACGAAGAAAATGACATTTTCATTGACGTCATTTCAAACGAATGAATGAATGAGTACAAAATGTAGTTTAATGTTGCCAAGTTACATTTTTAAATTTATACATGCTTCATCGATTTTCCATAAAATAAGCTGAAAAACTGAAAACAGAAAGACGTCACAATAAAATGACATTTCCATAGACGTCATTTCAAACGAATGAATGAAGGAGTAAGAAATGTAGTTTATGAATGAATGAAAAACATGAATTTGTGTTCTCGAGAGTTTAAAAAGTATTACTGCCTATTCAATAAGTCAGTTTACATGGGTATGGGTACGTACCTACTTAGTTTTAATAAATAAAATACATTTATTGCAAGTAACCAAGACTCATAGTTGAAAAAAGATAAAAAAGAAACAGATCGCATACATGAAAATAATATATATAAAAATATAGTAAAAACACAATTTTATTTAATTTAATAATATTATTTATTAATGTAACATAATACTTCAATGTTATCGTAGTGTACAATACATCCATACAAACTTTCGCATTTATTATTTTAGTAGGAAGTAGGATCTGATGGTAGATAAATAAACTGAAGCAATTCATTGTTTTTCCCGAAAATTTCATATTGGACTATCAAAAAATTCAAATTAATTTCAAACGGAGATAAATCCGTGGCGTAGATTGATTATAGATAAACAGGCAATGTTGCATTGAATGTAATTTGTGAATGAGTGATTGAGTATGATTGAGGTCTTTTTGGAGGGAACTTGCAAAAGTGACATTTCTTAATTAACCGTGAGGCGTGAATTTTTCTTAAAATTGTGTAGGTAGATATTTGGTTTTCATTTTAATTGTTTTATTGAATATTATCGGTGGCGGTTTATCCAAAACATGTAATAAAACCAATCTATGTACAGTACAACCATACAAAATATACTTAACGCACAGTGTAGGTACACACACAAGTGAAGTGAAGTGAAAACTTTTCAACAGTAATTTTCTTTTATTTTGTAGAAATTTCATTTTACAAAAATCTGATTTGTGCGGAATATGAGAGACTGTGAAAGTGTTTTATCGCAACCTCAGATCGCAACTAAACCACAGATTAATAAGGTATGTACTAATGTAGTAAACTAAAATAATAAAATTCAACTCGAGTATGTACAAATTTCATGACAAGATTTCGTAAGTAAAAAAGAATGAGGAGAGTGAATTTTATACTATGATTAATAAATTGAGTCACAAAGATTTTATGAACAAGAAACGTTAAAACAAGAGACAAATTACCTACTACTAGGTAGTTTCCTTAAATACTTTTTTCTTTGGTTTCACGTGTTTTTAAGCATGTGATGGAAGTTATGATTAGGGAGGTATTAGGTATAGGCTAGTTATTACTTAAGGTGGAGGTTTCGGTTGGAGTGCGAAATTCATATTTTATCACGTTTTTTGCAAATTGCGGCACATTTATAGGTCGTAAGTTATCAACATGTTATTTGCGACAAGAATGGTAGTAGATTTACTGATTAATAACAAAAGAAATCATCATCATATTCCTCCAAGGTAAAATTATGGTGAGGGTAAGCCGTTCACAAAACATCGATAATTTTAGACTTAATTACAGTGTATTTTATATAAAAGTGGCTTTGAAATGATGAATCTGTGAAACTGGGACTTCTGAAAGGTAAGCCGATGGGAATCGGCTTGTATGGACCCTTAGCCACTGGTATACATACAAAAATCAATACGTATAAAGCGCAAGTAATCTGAGGGCGCAAATAACATTTTGGCAAACGGACGACCTATTATTGAGCTGCAATTACCAAAAAACGTAGAATTTCGGGGGATATTTGAATGCGTTTAAAAACTGGTGGTGATTTTGATACAGTCTGATTAATTTGATAGACTTATCAAAACATTAATTAGACATAGGTACAAAAGAGTACTATAAATATCATATTTACATCAACATAATTTTAACGAGTCTCTTAAATTTTTTTTTTTATAAGTACCAATAGGTACGGAAAAAAAATATAATGAATTCACTAATTATTCAGACATCAAAGTGATTTTCCTTGCTTCTCGTTCCTTCGCTTCCTTAAATTATTATTCTGAATTCAAAGATTTAAAACAAACGGAGAGCTACCGCGTGTAATTTTTTGAATAATTTATTTTATTGGATTAAATTGGTGACGAAAACGAGATTACGACGATAAAATAGAAATCTATAAGTATTATCGTTACTCGTAATCTTAACTTTGTCTCTATAAAAATAAAAACGTTTTTTTATGCGCTTTGTCGAAAGGAGTTTAGAAAACGTCCACAGATGGCACTACAAGTCTTGATTTAGCTATTTTATCCATCTAGCTTCTAGATGCTTCTAGCATAACTGGAGGCACGGAGCGTCTACAAAGCGGAACATATCTAGGTGTAGAGAGGGAACAGAGTTAGTGCTGATGCAGAAAGTGACCTTATTCTTTGGGTCTCCATATTTTTTTATTGTCTTTTTAAATGTAAGTAAATTAAGTAGTTTTTTTTACTATGTATCAGGCATCAGGTCTGTGTTGATAATCTCACCGTGGTCAGTGATGCTGTGGCCGATGATCGTAAGCACAATAGCCTAGCTAGAGGGGTCATTATTAACAAAAAAAAACTCGTGAAGTAGGTATCAAGAAAAATTCAAACTAGGTATGTATTGATGTTATAGAATTAATTCTAACCAATTCCAAGAAACCAGCTACTTACACAAAATTCTTGGTAAAAGGCTTGTGACACATCATGAAACATTAATCAAATAATGCTGTTTGTATTGGGGTGAAAAGGGGAATTTCCCCACCTTGATAAAGTTAACAAATGAAGGCAATTTCCTTCTGTCTAAAAAATAACTACAGTTCAGAATTAAAGGTCATGTAACGATAGCAGGTAGGTTAATATAATGTATGTCACCAAAAAAAGATCGTTGACTATTCAAGTGCCATTATTTTGTCGTATTAAGTCAATTTAAAATAGTAATGTTTCTCGATTTCGAGTAGTGGTTTTTGCTTGTCAATTTTTCTCTTTGATTATAGATAAAATTAGAATTAATTTAGTCAATAAGTCAAATAACAATACAAACAAATACAAAAATAAAAGATACCTAAAAGCTAAAACTAATCTCCCTAGAAAACAGTCACGGTGACAAAAATCAGTTCGCGCAAAGCATAAGTTTCAGAAGACACTACGTAATATGGAAGACACTACGTAATATGACCCCAAGCATGGAAATTTATATTATAAGGTTCTGTGGGCCGATCCCGGCGGCACTGCAATGCCGGGCCGACCCGTGACGGGAGTGGAGCGAGCCCCGTACATCCCGTCTAGTTACAAAAATCAGTTTAATATACTGGTCCCTCAGTGAGGGAACTTTCAGATATTAAGCTGAAAAGAACAGATACTACACTTTGATCTTAGCCAAAAGGCCGAGAAGCGATAACTAGAATTCGCTGTTCCGAGAGGGTCATTGTTTCGCAGAGACTTTTAACACCGCGATATAGAATTACGTCAACAAATGAACAGCGCCCTCTGTTGTATTAGTTGGAACTAAAATACCTACTGGTGTCGAGTAGGTATAATCATGGTGCAAATTATATAGATACAGTTTTATAATTACTAGTTTATCTACAGTACCTACTTCAAATAAAATGAACTAATCAATAACTTCTTAATTTTCTGCTAAAGGCTTACTCGTCGTTTGCGTTGCTGTTTTCAAAACGTCTGGTAGAGTAAATTTTTTTTTAGTATAATTTCTGTTCCCTGACATTTTTGCCCAGGACAAAACTTTAAACCAACAAAAAATATTGTGGCTCCCACACGAAATTTGAAGTAGAAATAAGGCTAAACGGTTATCGCTTTCTTAATTAAAAGATGATTAACATAAGTATTTATTTCCTCAGCCATCACTAAAATTTTTATTTTTTAAAGTAAACACAAATTTATAAATCAACCCTGCAAAAGTCCCCCCACAAATTGGGCCAAGCCAATAAACCGAGTGATGCGTCCACACATTTCGCTTTACGGCGAAACCAAGAGCTAAAGCTGGATTCATTTTCGATGGGTAGTACTGACAGGAACATTGACAAGCAGCTATACATAAGCCTATAGCTAAAGCAGCTGAGCCTAGACCTCTAGCACCTCTTTTAGTATCTACCACGCTTAGAAATACTAGCACTAATGTTGAGGTCATAAGACATTCTAGGAGTAGAATTTGATAATCTTTTACATGATGTGTTATGTTCGGATTGTCTGGTACGTTGGAAATGTCAAAGACATCGGAGTGCTTCTTCGTTATTGCTGTTATTAATAATGTTCCTGTAAAAAGAGATAATTATATATTTTAAAATCACGTTTTTCGTTTCTTGAATAAAAATACCGCCCGGTGTGTAATATATTTTGCTCTATTTCTATCATAATGATAAACGTTTAAAGTGAATTCTGGCGATGTCTGATATTTTTTTCATATTGGTCAAAATGAAAATCTAAAAACTAAGATGAATAACAAGATAGTAATTAACAATATAAAATAAATGATAAGTAATTATACCTCCAGCACTATCTTAGAACTACTAGCACGAATGCAAATTCTAAGAAGAAACCTTCAGAATCTTTTAAATGCTCTGGTACTATGGGATACATGTTGTTTGCTGTAGATGGTAATAATATAGATTCACCGGTTGAGATTTATGCTATTTATGATTAATGCGTTTGATTAAAGGCATAACACATTCTTCGAATATAGATGTAATTAAGAGAAATAATTAAATGGTCTAATATTTATTTGTGAATTTGATTGTGGGTAAATTTGATATACGTCCTCTAATATCAATTTTATTTTAAAATAGGAAAAAAGGATTCTGTAAGCGTACCTGCAATAGCACCGAGGACTTGAGCAGCAACGTAGCATAGAGCTCTCAACATCTTTATTTGATTAGTCACAAGAACTCCAAATGTCACTGCTGGATTGATATGTCCACCAGAGATATGGCCAATGATTTGTATAACCGAACCAACAGTTAAACCATTTGACATCGCTGTAGTTAAAGTGGAAGTCCCCACAGGAAAAATAGATAATGAAATCAGGCCTAAATACAGAAAAGTTCCAAGAAATTCAGCAAAGAGTTGTCTCAGCAAAACTTTATAGTTTTTCATTTCTTCTGTGCCGATGAATGCTTTTATCTTTTCAGTATCAATAGGCATTTTAATGGTGATTCCTTCTACATTGAATGACGTAAATAACTTACTGAATTAGTCTAGTTGGCTTAGATTGAAACTTTTTGATTGATTGTTTACTTGAAAAGTTTATTGTGATTTAGAAAAAAGATATATTTTCGTCTGTATAGGTATTAATCTCTTTTTTAAATTTAAAACTCTGTACACTTGGATAAGGTTTTCATTGGTAATCTTACATTAGCCATATTCAATGTCCGATTCGTTTTTAGAACTATGTCATCTAAACAGGCTGGCGGTGTACCAATATCAGTTTTATAGCCTTCCTTCCTGACTATCCTAGTAATTTGCAAAACAATATCTCAAAAAAGTCACTAGAAAATTGGTCATAATTTTCAAACGGCTGAGCGTATTTAGCTATTTTTAATCATAGCTAACACTCGATAAGACGCCTGTCAAACAAAAATAACTAAATTAAAATCGGTTCATCCGTTCAGGAGGCCAATTCTCGCGCGGGTAGAGATAAATGTCTATGAAAAATCTCACCAAAATGTCATCATTCGACATCGAAATCTCTACTGCTCCGGACCATTCGTTGCATTGACCTCGGAGGTCAATTCTCGCGCGGGTAGAGATCATCTCTAATTCGAGATATGTTGAAACAAAATGGCGAATCTCTAATAAAATAAATTTTTCGTATTCCTGGGAAGTCACGCTAGAGAAATGTCGAATCCCTCTCGTCCGAGATGCAACGAATGGTCCGGAGCAGTAGAGATTTCGATGTCGAATGATGACATTTTGGTGAGATTTTTCATAGACATCTATCTCTACCCGCGCGAGAATTGGCCTCCAGGAGCTCTGATGTCACAGGCACTACAAACTCATAACACTCTTCTTTTTCGTTTTCTTAAAAACAGTTGTTACATAGATTCCTGACGTAGAATTTATCTAATAAATAACTGCACCAACTCTCAGCTGTTCAAACATTCTTTGTGCTCGTATTGTACATGAGTCCCCAGTCTTCATGAATACTTAATGTTCTCGATCGATGCTTTTGACGTCCGATTTCACCCAATCACGACATTTGATTTGTTTGCAAACAACGCACCGCACTTTTACATCAATGGAAAATAATTTATGAATTTTTCGGACTGGGTACTGAACATTATATTTTCCTTTTTTTACAATGTAGGCATACATGACACCACTCAAAATTTTGCTATCTATTTTCAATAAGGCTTACATGAAAGGTAACATGACTAATATTAGTTTCATTTGTAAACAACAGAATCGGCACCATTCACTAATTTGACAGCATTTTGTTTAATTCGTAAGAAAGAAATCTGATACGATTAATTGACAACAAAATCAATCAATGCATCAATTCTTCCAAAGTACGTATGTTCATCCATTGTCATCAGGCATTCTATCCGAATATTCCCTGATTACTTTTACCTGGATTCGTAGGTGATTCTGAACGTACGAGAGCAGGTGGGTGTGTTTTACAATAAAGGCATTGATCCTTTATTGTGTAGGTTTGTGATCCGTTCGATCGAACGTGTATTGGCTAACTTCAATCTGGCTTTTTGCAAATGGTTATTAATACTTCAGAGGTGTGAAGCTAATGTCATGACTTATTTGATTTACTTATCCAATTTTTATTTAAATTTCTGTTGAATTATAAATACATACTATGTAGTCTTAAGGCGACGATATCCGGGAAATAATTAAGTTTTTCTCGACATTCTTTGTTGCAAGAGATTTGTAAAAAATATATGTTAAACTAGAGAATACGTGATGAGGAATAGTTTTTTTTTTATTTGAATTTAGTATAAGTAACGTCAAAAAAAAATCGTGAATATACCCGCTTTTTAAAACAATTAATGATTTTTTCTTTTATTTCATCCAAATAACTTGAAAATATCAACATACCTACATTCTGAGATCCAATAGAAAGAGGACAGTTTTCTTACTTTAAAAAAATAAATTTATAATAACATGAATCCTAGTATTTTTTACTAAAGTGCACCTCTTCTGTCTCCGTCAGTTTAGTAAGGGAGTCATTCGCGATCGCGGAGAGCCTCCTCTCCACTTAACACGATACTTTACTTTTACACTTTATAAAACAATGAAATGTGTTATATTTTACTGCGGTAAAATATCACTTGATGTAAATTCAATTCAGAATTTAGAAATGGTAAATTTGCTATTAATCTGTAAGTAACTACAGTATCATATAACAATGTATATGCAAATTCATGGCATCAAACAATTTCAAACTCGATTCGAATATGAAAACAGTCAAACGGTGGTAGGGTAAATTGTAACTTTCGACGTTCATAAGTGCCTTTTGAGGGCCTATACTGAATAAATGAGTTTGAGTTTAAAATCAAATTAAAAACTGTAAGTATTTGTTGAAGCGCTAAATGTGGTGGGATTATCCCTCGGTTTTTAAAACGTTCATATATTTATCGTTATTGACATTGTTTTGAATTATAGTATTTTATAGATATTTCAACTTTCAACTTTCTATTTGCCTAATTATTTAAAAGTAGCTACATACAAATTAAAACTATATAATCTAAACTAAACTAACATTAACTATGTACATAAAAAAAAAAAAACTTCTTACTACCTAACTACTTATAAGTAAAAAATTTGTCCCTTCTTGTCATGAGAGGCCTGAATGAGTCGATAGGAGACCTCTTTGAACAGAAGATGAGCCTCCGGTCCCCAAGGCCCTAGAGTTTCTACCCCAAATGCCAAAAATATGTTGGTCCCCTGTAGACCAGCATATTTGCGACGCTTGAGGCACTCTTGTTGTGCAGCCGCAGCGCCGGCAGCTACAGACGTGTCTGTAAGATGGGAAGGCGCAAGGGTGTCGACGCACGTAGCATCCCACACCAACGGCCTTCCCATCTTCCACGGCACCAATGACATTCCATCTGGTCTCTTGCCATCGTCGCGCACCAGGCCATTTGGTTCTAAAACTGCCGGTACACCAACGGTGACAAGAGCCCGACGGATTAAGTCATTGAGTGCCGCATGACGCGAAAGCCTCCCAGCACTCCTACTGCACGATAGGCCATGGTGACCAAGCTCATCCACATTGTCCCCGCAGGAGCAATTGCACATTGTTTTTATTTTTAATCTTCATTATTTTTATGTCAATTATTTATTTTTAATAATACACACACCAAAAGATTAAAATAAAAAAAATATTGCGTTATTTTGTTGTTACTATTTTTACCGCTAAATCAAGGTTTTAATTATTTAAACTATTTGCAATCGTTTCTAAGTGATTCTAAATAAACTATTTTTGGTTTTAGTATTTACTAATTGTGTATTACATATACAGCCAATAATGGCATCGACCACATTGTCATTATAACGTGGTATGTACCATTTTTTATGTTAAAATATAATATGGCAGATACGTCACATCGAACGTGCATGATCTGCCATACATTGTACTGGAAATCCCATTTTAATTATGTTTGATCAATGATGTGAGATTTGTATGTTTGTTTCAGATAACTTAGTCTGGGATACAACCAGCTTACTGCGACATATATGTAAGTATACTTAAGAAATTACAAGCTTTTTTGGTCGAAACTTTGCATGTCAATTTTAATCCACTCCACCGTGCTCAATTGATCTGTACACGACATATGTAAATCCGATGGCAGTATAATAATGTGGTGTCATTGAACTGATCTGATCAGAGACTTGAATAAAAAAATTATACTTTGTCCTTAAAAAAACAACCCATAGATTTACTTACATTATTTTGACTACCGTGAAGGGACCTCACATAATACGACAGTTTTGGTATACTTATAACACTAAATTATTAAGTATACCTTCTCTATTGCCTAAAAACTGAAAAATCTGCGAGTGTTATATATTATGTTATTGAGTCGACGCTCCATGATTGTCTCTGTTTAAAACTCGTATCTTTTGAGTCCTGAACCTGTAATCTAAAGCTGTACTTGAGAGCCAGTTGCTTTCAGGGTACGTGCTTACCTTCGGCTTCATCATTACCAACCTAAATTACCACAGGATTATAGTAAACATACAACACCTATATCCATGCATCGAATTTTGTTAACCGATTTGAAAGAAAACAATATTATGGATTTTTTACGATAAAAACTTTCTCTATTTGCAACCACTTACTTTCTTTTCATGAAACAGGGTTTCTTGTTAAGTTATTATAATTCTACTTAAGTTATAACTTCAACTTAGTTTCATAAGAAACTTGGAACATGGTTCTTTAAGACGGTACTAAGTGGAATTGCTTACGATTCTTCGACAATGAAAGTACTATAACCATTATGTAGCAAACGACCCGATATTAATACGGGATTTCTTCGATTTTATACCTTAAATATGTGTATCTAGGTACTGAAAAATGTTATTATGTTGGGTTGGGTATATTACACGGTTATTGTTATGTGCAAAAGTTATCGGAATCGAATATTTTTTTCTATTTTATGAATGTAATCAGGATTATTCATAGCTGCTCGGTCTGGGAGAAAACCGCCGGTTTTGTATCATTTCTTTATCTATTTATTTTTACTTGAATAAATAATATTCTAGGAATTTATTTTATCTTATCCTACTAAACAGAGCTTATAATGGGAACCATAAACAAATATTGAATGTAAGTATTTTTCTTATCTTATTTTTATCGAAAGATTTTTTTAACATTATGAGACACATTTTTTTTAAGTAGGTACATTCTCGCATCGACAGGAATCGAATATGTCTAAAAGGATTCGGCTTTGTTGATGACGTATAAAAAGAATGAATAGAAATTGTGCAGCTGAGCGATTATAACCTTGAAAATGGTAAATAATACTAATAAATGATATCCCTTCATAATATGACAAGCCAGATGGCTCAGTTGGTTAAGACACCACCTATCACGCCGCTGGTCATGGGTTCGATTCCCATCCAGGACAAACATTTGTGTGCATGAACATGTCTGTTTGTCCTGTGTCTGGGTGTAAATATCTATATAAGTATGTATTTACAAAAAAAAAGTAGTATATGTAGTATATCAGTTATCTGGTTACCATAGTACAAGCTCTGCTTAGTTTGGGATCAGATAACCGTGTGTGAAGAATGTCCCAGGATATTTATTATTTATCTATAAAACCAAGAAAAAGCTTTGGAAATATCTTAGCTGAAATAAATGGACACGTTCGGAAAGTTAGTCAGCTGTAAAAACAGCGTTATAGTAATTTAGCCTTCATTCCTTCAGTCCTAAACACACACTTGAGAGGAAAACGTTTCGAGCAATGTTTTTACGTTGAACTCTTAGATACACTGCAATACCAAATAAGTTTTTTTAAGCCATCGTCGTGTTTGAGAGTGATTAATTAACAGGTAGGTACCTAGGTGTTAAACGAGTTTTTATAAAAGTTGTTCTCTTTATGTATACCTAACTAGCGACGGCCCCGGCTTCGCCCGGCTTTTCTCAGCTTTTTTGCACTATAATATGCATGTATTATATATATAAACCTTCCTCTTGAATCACTCTATCTATTAAAAAAACCACATCAAAATCCGTTGTGTACTTTTAAAGATCTAAGCATACATAGGGACAGACAGACGGGAAGCGACTTTGTTTTATACTATGTATGTATATGTAGAAAAGTATGTAGTGATAACTTTGATATTATTAGGTGTACTAGGTTCTCCTGCGGTTTTACCCAAATTCATGTAGAGTTAAAAAGTTGGCTATGACAACTTACGGCCTATTAAATATCTATATACAAAAAATCACGTCGATCCGTTTCACTGTTGATGCGTAAAAGAAAAAAAATGCATTTTGCCATTTATTATCATAAAATACGTTTTTTTTGTTGTTAAACCAATAAACCATTGGTTCTTCAGGAGTACTAAGAGACGACATATTCATGTTGACGACAATATCTTGTTCTTCATCGACTGAATACCACATTAATTGATGTACCAACTGCTGCGAGCTGTAATTACTGCCTCAGTTTGAGCATTAACTGACGAACTAGGCCAGGGGTCTCCAATATTTATCCTAAGGACCACATTCACTCCAATAAGTCACCAAGATTAAGTCTTGGTTAGACCATAATTCCAAAATACTGTAGTTTTGAATTACATACATCAAAGTTCTCTTCGTATGATTTAATTTAAGGTAAATACCTTTTCCACTGTAACACTCATTAAAATATTATGATTGCATTCACTTTATCTAGGTTTTAAAAATAAATGGGTGTAAAATATCATTTAAATAATCACAGCTGAAGCAGAGTTGAATACCAAAGCAGAATGGGCGGAAAAACATTTTTTCATTCAAATGACAATCTGAGCGGAATGGAGCGGGCTCGCTTAGGTGATAGTGATGCTCGCGGGCCGTATATTGGAGTACCCTGAACGAAACTAAACATTATTGGAATAATCACAAGTTTGAGTTGCACAGTTAAATTTAATTTGCTTCGCTCCCGTCACAAGTATGAACATGGATCAAGTTTGAAACCGGTGTGTGACGTAGTTGCTTTAGTTGTGACGTCAGAGTTTATTGTTAATGTGTCATTAATAACGGTGACATTATCAAATCTAATAGGTAATTAGGATGAGTTCGGTTATATTGGTGATTTGTGAAGTGGTAAAATCCAATCGATTATGAATAAAGTTACTTACTAATCGTATTGTTGTAGATAGGTATGAATCGATTCTGTAGGTACTATAAGTTACAATAAATCGAGATGTGTATGGTTAATCAATTTGAAATTATAATAATAATTCATTTAAAATTATAATAATAATTTGATAAAAAAATATACCACTAAGTAGGTAGGTAGGTATATTCAATAAAATACGTAATTCACGAATATAATGAAAATAAAAATATAATAATGTTAGCCTTGGCTCTGCCACAAAAAAAGTAAAATTGTATTGTTCGGATTTAGGCAACTGTTATTATCTTTTTTTATTTAATTTTACAAGTAGGTACCTATACCTCAATTACGCGGGCACCAAGCTGAAAAGTTTGTGTGTTTGAATTTGCTAATAAAAATAATTAAAACGAAAAATACTTAAAACGTTATAAAACCAGTTTATTATAGAAGCTACTGGAGTTACGAGTATAGCCTATATAACATCGCGACACGAGTGAAACCGCATTGCTAAGTAGTGTATCTTTACATAGTATAAAATTAAGTCGCTTCCGCCTGTTCGCTCATGTTGAGTAGCTTAAAAGATCTAATTTAATGCAGTTTTCAGCAATAGATAGTTGATTCAAGACAAAGGTTTATATGCATAGTACAGAAAAGCCGTGCGATACCGGGGCGGGTTAGTATGTTATAAAAAGAACGCAGATAACAAAGAAATCTTCGAAACACTGAAATATACAACAAAGGCATTGTTTAATAAGTCAAGATACCTCAAAAATCCTCAAAGAGAATAGCAATTAACATCTAAGCGAGCTGATGCGTGTAACCTTGAAGGTAAATGAAGTAACAAGAACATATGAGAATGAAATTTGATTCTCCCTCATTTCGCAAGGAAATTAAGGATATAGGTAGAACTGAAAGTATGTCAAGGTTTCCTCGCTTCCCTGGTTAAGATATCCCTTTTGTTTTAATTAGAATTATGGGGAGCGGTAATTAGGCTAATTAGGGATGGAATCTAAAATTATGATAATAGGAATTGTTGACCTAAATTTGCCTTTAACATACTTTCGCGTTTATAATATTAGGCCGATGAGCTGGTGAACTGTACTAACATACTCCACGGAGGTGAATGAGTACAATTCGTTCACTGAATGTGAGCAGTTCATCAGTAACGAATCACTCAGGAGTTACATAAGCCTATTTCTCTCTTATGTGCCCTGTAGTTAAATCTAATAACCGTGTTGCTGCGCGACGCTTCTGTGTGAAAATTAAATTCCACTTTGAGAGTTTGTCGCTACAAGTGTCCTCTAATAACTCAGGTATTGCAGTTTAAAGTCCTTTCAAGAACAGATGGTGTATATCTTATAAATAACTAGCTGTTCCCCGCGGGTTCACTCGCGTTCCAAAAATAAAATGTAACCTATAACCTTCGGGGATAATGTAGCTTCCTATTAGTGAAAGAATTTTTCAAAGAAACAAACTCTTCAGCTTTAGATATAGATAGAAGATAGATAGATAAAGGTAAAAGATTTGCGTAGTACCTAAATATTACTCTTTAGTGGCTGTACGCATTTATATACAAGTCCTCACAAAGATAGATCAGACACTGGAATAATATACAAGTTAGACAGAAATGATATTTATTACTGAACCGATTTAAGTACCTGTACGTGACATGAAAAATGTACGATAGGTAAGACAAAAAATATTTAGTGCTACACTTTCCCGTTTCAGTTACACAATTTACGTCTAACCTTGTATAAGTAATATCATTTTTATTCCGGTAAATGTAAGGTCTATTCTACTGTGTCGCTATGTACGAGTATATATGTATTTAGTTACAGGCATAATACTTATAGTTTGTTTCCCGAAATTAACTCGTAATCCATTTGAACCTTTACGAGTTTTATTTAATTTTATTATTTACTAGCTTCCAACTCCACCCGCGGTTTTCTTTGAATATAGCTAGAAGGTACTAAACGTAGCATTTAATTGTATTTAAAAAAAAATATTGGAAAATTTGATATTACCTTTGAGACAATTCGCTATATATTTTAACAAACTTGACATCAAAACCACTCTTCCATAAGCAAAATTAAGTACAGCATTCCCAAAATATATTTTTAAGAAACAAAGTAGGTAAGTATTATGTATAATGTTGTATCAAGAAAACTCATTAGCTTGCAAAAATTTTCAGAAAACCGAGAAAAGTCCCCGGATTGACAGGCGTAGTAAACCAACTTTTCACCGAAAAACAACCCTTATTTACTAGCAGTTATTACGACAATATATCTTCGGTCACCGCAATAAGGTTTTGAATGAATACCATAGTTTTATAGAGTAGTAAATAAGATATAGCTATGTCGTCACGGTTTCCAGTAATTGGCTCGAATGGAGAATTCAAGATATTTCTTATAATTATGGTTTACGAGAACTCACTATTTTTAAAACTGCTTTTTTAAATGATTTAATTTTTAAATTGAAATAGTGTGTTGAGCTTTCGATGAAAGAAAACATCGAAAGCTCCAGAGACTTCAAATGTGCAAAAATCTAAAAAGTTACTCTTTTCAACCTGTGCTTCGGAATAAAATTCAACGATTTATTCTGAATTTTCAGCTTTGACTCAAAGCTGTTGCTACGTGTGGCGAAAACTTCAGTTAACTTTTTTAGGTTGCATACTACCTACTTTTTGGTGCGGTAGGATATAATGTACAAAATAGGATATTAACACATACAAAATATAAAACAAAAAGGTGAATATAAATTATAACACTCAAAAGTCTGATTATAAGACAGGTAGAGCATAGCGTCATTTCGTTCATAGAGCAGCTCGACTGGGAAAGTACCACAACGTTACAGAATATCGCTACCAAATAAATTAAAGCTGGGTTTCTGCACGTAAGGTCGCTCAGAGTCCCTACATAAAAATTCATCAGAGACTTAGGAATGGTCGATAACGCGTAAGTAAGTGCTAGAGATAAACTACGATAACATGGCGCGTCCTCTAAATTACTGTTTCAATGTGTGTAGTCACATCCTTACGAAAGAGTTTTTTATGTAGTTGTAAGTATTCAGCCAATAGCACGCGGGGCGTCTTTAGTATCTCACATAATACCAGATACCAGTGTATGATCTATGCCAGATACCATCCAACCGCGTAAGATAACGGACGTGTCATTGTCATAGAGTACGTCAGTGTAGCGTCATACTAATAATAATGAGCGATTAATGACGTCGCTAGTCAAGCATTATTTTTGTTTGACAGCCGTATGAGTACTCACACATGCGTTGTGAGTCTGTGAATACTTTCAATCGTTTTGGGCATTGTAGGGGCGCGCCATATTATCGTAGTTAATCTTTTTATATAAACCCGGTGCGTAGAGTAGATTACTTACTATCTATAGGCTACGCAGCTACGGTAACCGCTTACCACCAAGTCGACCGCTTGACTTCGTTGTTTAAAAAAAAGCAAATAATTTATGGGGAATATTATCATCTACATTTGAAAGTAAGTCTTCTTTCAATCGATTAACTACATCTCCAAGTCTATCTTGATTAACTTATGAAAGATGGATGAGGCAATTATGGTAATAAATCTTATCGATATAAATACACCTTCTAAATTTCAATACCCATAATATTTTCATCCCATTACCCTAAAATGAGTACCCAGAATATACTTAATATTCACAAAGATCGATACTGTCTAGTGGTGAGGTAGGTGTTTTTATGAGAGTAACGTTTTTCCTCCATATGATGGTAAAAGTAGTGAGTTTCATTTGATGTATTGCACAATTCGATTGATAAAGGTAAAGTATATTTGACCAGAATGTGGTCTATGTTGATGTGAGTGAATATTTTATCTAAGTATATTGAAATTTCTTGGCTTTCTGAAAAATGGAATGGTTTCATCATGTAGTTTATTTATTTATCGTATTATCTAAAAACACACATATACACACAATGTTAAATTCCTAGTTCAAAATGTTAGAACCAAAATTATTTTAGGCGATTTCAGAATTGATCCCAGGGTAATTTGCTCATGGGGCAAACTTGGTCATGCTCGACTTTTTTCATCTCTAGTTCAAACTGTCATCCAGTAATGACACCTTATTTAATAATCACGACCCATCAACAGATGGACCATTAGCTTGTCAATTTTTAAAAAAAATATTACTGCACCATACACACGCAGGCAAAATAAAAAAGATCCCGTGTTTCATGGGAAATAAAGGCGCTAGCCGCGTCACGTTGTTATAATTATTAAAACTGATACAGCATTTTTTTGGTATGTAATTAACGTTACAACATTTCATACATCTTGTTTGACGTTTTTTATGAGTGTAATTTTTTGCTCAGTCTGTCCCTTTTAGGTCGTTAATCAGCTGCCTTTATATAAAAATTTCTGTTGTTTTTACAAGCTTTGTAGATCTTACTCTGTGTTTTGTAGTATGTTTAGGTCGAATCATATTGTAATTCTATTGCACCGTGCTCTATTGATCTGAAAATTGCCTACATATAATGAATATCTGATGACAATATTACTTTTATCCCCGTAGACTGAATGTCCCCTTTAAGTTTAAGTTAACTATCGATGTACAGTACAAGTTCGTTTCCCAATGGAGGCACTATTTAGATCCCTCTATAAGTGACCTAATTACTATTCATTGCCAACCCTATGTAATGGTTAAGTTAGAGCCAGTAAATAAGCGTTATTGAAACTCTTGGCTTTTGATACTTTTTTGTAGCCCTTGCCTCTTGAAATCTTTCAATAACTACTACAAATATGTATGCTAAAATATTATTAAGCTGATAATTTTTTTTTTACTAAGATAATTGTAAATTGATAAATACTCACAAATATCTCAGTTTAGTAAAAAAAAAAGTACCAGTACACAATAACCATTTGTTACTTGAAGCCCAATAACTTTGGATCTGCACGCAATTGTGATAAAAACTTGGATTATTAATCATAATAAAGCTTAAATGAACATGTTATTCTAGTCGCAACTTGTTACGAGGGTACGCCTTATACATTTACATTGTCCTTTTAAATCTAAATTCAGTTCTCTTTCACTAAATAAAATATGAAACTTTACTTTTTTTTTTTATTTAAGTTTAGTCCTAGATAAGAAAGACTATACCACATCCTTGACTGCGGAACCTTATACTGTTTATGTTCCAATAAGTAATACTTTATCGGTTTTTTCAACTACCACGTGTACCTGCCCTATATCGTCGCATTTTGTATAGCCCAATCAGTAAACAGTCTCTCGGGAATATATCTGGAATCCAGTCCCGTCGTCCAGCCGTCCTCCATCAAGAAAGCCTATTTGATTGAGCCAATTTGTACACTTCCGACTGCCAGTGGTGCCACTGCTGGCTCAGCGTCAAACGGAAATGACTAATCCTGATATATTTTTAAACCTTGTTTAGGGTTGCAGGTTGAATAAATCATAAAGTAAATCTTTAACCTTGCTCTATTTAAATGTATAGTGTTTTTATCCAGAACAACAACCCAGTGTAAAACATTTTATAATTCATGACAATTGCAATTTTAGATTAATGATAGGTCTTCGCTTCGGTCTACAATAAAAGCCAACAGCTTTACTAGTAAATACTAGGTTCTGGTTATGGCAGTAGAAAAAGTATTCAATTCTATATAACAAAGAATTAAATAATCCGCTAAACTGGCACCCTACAGGCAACAATTACTCTAAAGCCGTCAACTCCGTAAAGGTCACATTTTCAGGTCATCGAACGAAAATAGGCTGCTAAAGTTACTGTAATCACCGTTTGAGATAATTAAATACCCGAGTAAAATATATTTAAAGAGGCATAATTTAGAAAATTAAATTTTAATTTCTCTCACGCCAAATTCTAAGAATCGTCCCACTTGGTATCACAATAATTAATCGTGCTGCCTTCTTTAGCGTAGCGCGATGAATGACAAAATTATTCATTGTGATACCTGCGTTACGTAACAATTTAATTTCATCAAAAAATATACGTTTCATTGTCATGATTGATGCTATGATTACTTAATGTCATTCGTAAGGGTGGCTTGCGATCTAGTTTTTCTCAAACTACGAGTATGCTGCTTTACTTTAGATTTATTATACTAAAACGAAATTTAAGTTTTTGTTCAAGTTTTTGTGCAACTCCAATGTTGAAGCATTTCAAAAAACGGGATTTAACTTTTGACGCAACTTGATAGAATCAGAATTCGGCTTCGGTCAAAACTTCAGCACATTTTGACTGAAGATTTCGCCCAAGGTGGTTGGACACTACTCAGGACAAACATTTGAAGAAATGTCTGCTTGTCCTGAGTCTTTATCCTCCTGGGACATTTCCGTCTGATCCCAAACTAATTAGAGTTTGCACTATACTAATACTAATTCTTGCGGTGCCGATCCTTTTCGCCCTCATGACCTCAGGCGACCTTTTGGCTGGTGTATTCTATTGAGAATTCGTATATTCAACAATAACTTGTTTTAAATTTTGTTTATATCTCAATAATATTGTTATTTATTGCAGATGAGTTGTGATAATTGCTGTTCTTATTAATATAATTTATTATTGGACATAACAAGATAATACCACGAACTTTATAATCTTATTTCAACTTACGCCATTTTGCTGTCAAACAATAAGTTTTTTTTTTACTATAAAAAAGTAAATTCGTCATGTCTCTCTGATTATTTAGCTTTCCCGTTACCTAGAGTGTACCTAAAAATACCTTAATTATTTTTCTGAAATGACGAATCAATCATCTAGAATCTATGAAAAGATAAAACAATTACAGTTTTGACAATGAGTTTGTGATTTTTTTTTCTATTGCTGACGTCAGTAAGTATACCAAAATTTTCAGTGTGCCGAGCAATACGAAGTTGAACTAAATTAAATGACATTTCATAATAATAAAATATAATTTATTCTATACATCTACTTGCTTATCTTCTACTTAATATAAACTTAACTTTTAACCACAGAAAACTACGATTGTAACCGAACATATTATGTGAATAAATCATTGCCGCTAGATTACCTAGCTGCCTTTTACAAGCTCTAGACTAGACCATGATCCACATTTACGTCACTTTAGAGTCTGAGGCGCTTGCTGAGTCACCGTCGTTACAGCCTAGAATTTATTTACGATAAATTATAAGTACTTAGACTAAAAAATATATGGAGTTTACATTACAATAAAAATAATTATCAAACTAAATTTAGTTATATACCTATTAAATTATAATAATGACATTAACATTAAAATGAGACTAGCACAAATATAATTATACTTATTATTATTTTAAAAGCTTTTATTTAACTTGCACTGTATGTATGTATCTCATATTTTACTGTATTGAATAGAATATTTGTATTTAATTTATATCTTCGTTGGTAAATATTTGGGTAGCTTCATCATCACTACATAGTATAAAACAAAGTCGCTTCCCGTCTGTCTGTCCCTATGTATGCTTAGATCTTTAAAACTACGCAACGGATTTTGATGCGCTTTCTTTTAATAGATAGAGCGATTCACGAGAAAGGTTTATATGTATAATACATACATACTATAGTACAGAAAAGCCGAGAAATTCAAAGATTTGTACACTCATGCGAAGCTGGGGCGGGTCGCTAGTATTTAATAACTCGAATATTAATAGGACATTGAACCTTATGCCGCTTTCCTAAGCTTTGTTATTAATAACATGGTTTTGGTAAAGACTTTGTTTATATAATGTATAGAATAATCTAATTTAAATCAATTTCATGTCAGGTTTGCGCCTGAGTCCCGTTCTCCGTTCCTGAATCAACATATCCCTTAACAAGATTCTCTAATATGAAACGAATTGTCAGTTTGTATATATTCTCTATATTTGGTGTGTATCTCTCGCCGAGAGTCGTTTTGGCTGCTTCAAGGAATGGCTGCTCAATTTTCTGGAAAAGAAAAAAACACATTAGGTCATTTTAATTTATCCATCTTACCTATAACATCACTTCCACTCGTTTACCCGTATTCCCGAGGAATCATAAGGTGTCCCGGAATAAAAGTATTCTATATTTTATGGTCTATTTGCGTGCCAAGTTACTGTCGAGTCCATTACGCCGTTGGTGCGTGATTCAAGTTCACACTCAGAAATCGTTTTTTGTAATTTAGATCCTGAAGAGGCACTTATGAACATCGAAAGTTACAATTGAATGTACCAGCAGCGGTTAAAAAATTATTATAAAGTAAAACAAGTTTCTGCCAAAAAACCTACACGCCCTCCCGTATACTCCGTATCCATAGACCAAGGCAAGCCCTCAGCGAGCCGGATGACCCTATTACATTAGCTCAGATCGAAGCTGATGAAGCTCGTAAAAGTACACAACCGATCACGCTACCGTCCTCGACGGCGAGGACGGCCGCGACGTCCCACTCAGTCTCGTCCCGTTCAAGCGGCCCGAGCTGCCTACAGTAATCCGACCGCCACCAATTAGTCGTAACTCGTACAAAGTCCTCCCCCTCCGCCGGTAACGCCCTGAGCCGAGGTTCGTACCCCATTCGGGGGTGCCCTCAGGCGTTGTTACCCGGCTGACAGCCCTCTGCGCTCGCCGATTTGTCCGGTAAGGTTGTTGCAGTCATCTGAGGCTACCAACTTAGTCCTTTAAAAAAAAAAAATCTGCCAAAAAAAATGTTACAAGCTTTTATTGCCGACTTTTAACTTGCAATTTCTAAATGTAATTTGATCGGGACAGGTGAAACTAAATAAAAACTTGTAATACAGCGTAACTTTAAAACAGAATTGAAAGAAACCCGATTTGAATCTTAAAAATAAATTTCAATTTGTAAATCGAATCAATCGCGTTCTAGAATGTTCAGCGATACTTTTTCCTAGTCTCACGATATTTCCTTTCACAATAAATAAATGCAACTAACTTCAAAGTGAATGAATTACGAGAAAATTCCATTCCTTAGTTCACTATTTCAATCATCCCGGTCTTCACTCTTGAGTATTTCTATTGAGTGAGTCTTGCAGTGATTCTTTCCATAGGTTTTTTTAACTTTGGAACGGTTTTTCCAATACTATTTTAAGTTAATTAAAAACATTTTATTTCTTTTTTTAAAGGTCTCTATATTCAATGTCAATGAGAACTAATTTATTTGCGCAGAGAACGTTTGATGCATTATTTTGTTTTATACTCATATAGGTATTCAGAATACTTTCAGTTGGCATCTTTTATTAATGACTAGCTGTTCCCCACGGTTTCACTCGCGTTCCCGAGATAAAAAGTAGCATTTGGGGATAATGTATTAGTTACTTAGTGAAAAAAAAATACGAATTAGACCAGTAACTCCGGAGATTAGCTCAAACAAACAAACTCTTCAGCTTTATTATAAGTATAGATAGGTAGATAGGTTCGCAATTTAAAGAATCCATAGTTTACATGGGTTAGTTCAGAAAGTCGAATCAAACATTAGTTTTAAAACACGAAAAAAAGCATCATCTTTTCTGATTAAAATATACCTAAGTAGGTACTATTTAATGTTCAAACCAAACGTGTGTTTGTTTATTCTTCTATAATATCCTTTGTAACCAACAGGAAGGCATACAATTCAATTTATAAGACAATATTGATAGGTCTTCGACATCAAAGGCAAATTTAGGCACTAATATATCTTTTACAGCTTCAGTGGAAAAAGCAAAGATACCACTAGTTACCTTTTACAGCGTCCCTGGAAATTTTACAGACTTCCTTTTATTGTACTCTAATGAAATATAGAGTACCAGTTAATTAGTCCAGGTTTTAAAAAAGCAAATTGAATTATTTTTCCGGAGTTCAAAGGAACAGGAATGAAACGTGAGAAGAGTTTACCTTTTACTCGTAACTTACAAGAGTTGAATAATTTTAGGATCTTGAAATATCTACGTAGGAACGTAGGTGTTGCTACAATACATACAAATTCGATAACTCCCAGGCTAAAGATACCAGCCATTTGTCACCAAAATAGTTCACGGTTATAAAAGCGAGTTTGTTGGTTACGTCTCAACCAATAGCGATGAAATTTGGCACACAGATAGCCTATTATATGGAGAAGTACCTACACAGGCTACTTTTTTTTATCAAAAATGAATCTTCGGGGGACAGCTAGCTAGCTAGTACCTAAATAGAAACTGAATTTTAAGACTATATGAATTTAGGGAGAGTGTTTTTGCCAACAATATAATAAATTAAATTGTAGACGAACAAAAACCTTTTAGGTTTTGACAGGGATATTTTTAGAAAGTATATAAAATGTCTACCCAAAAATTCTCCGCTTTAAACCCGGGTACTTGATGATGTGTAGCCCCAACGTGTCTTATGTAAGCGAAGAACGCATCTATATCCCCCAGGCCCTTGATGCCTTCGTCCAGGGTGTGCATGACCTTTGTAGCGTGTTCTGCTAACTCCTCAGAGCTGGCCTGGTCTTCCACTGTATGGAGCTCGCTGAATTTCTCGAAGAGCTGCATTAGGTCTTTGTTTTCTTCGAATAATCTGGAATCGAAAAGATTGGAACTGTTATTGTTTTTGATTTACTTGGTATTAGCTGTTTCCCGCGGTTTCACCCGCGTTTCTGGGATAAAAAGCGAAAGTGAAATAATTTTAAGAATTAAATAAGTAACTCCTACATCCGAATTTGCAAACTTGCAAGGAAAATAATACCATAAAATTTTCACTATAAGATTTAAAGTAATTTTTGTGTTTTCTCAGAATGTAATACTATTCCCAATAAAATTGTTTTTATTTACCGACAATGTTGTTGGTTCATATCCGATTCCTCAAATCGTTTATTGAACTTTTTGACGCTCAGAGTATATAGGTAAAGTCTTCTCAGTTTAAGTGTATTCGGAACCGGATGTAGAGTCTATTGTAATAATTGTAACTATCGACATTCATAATGTGCCTTATCAGAGCCTAAATAAAAGAGTTTTAAATTAGTGATGTACGTTTTGATGAGGATTGTCTTGTTATGCGTGTCTCATTTGGTCTCATATCCTGTTGCTAGTAGTAAAACCTTTGTCTGGATCAACCCTTATAATAATACCCTACTCGATATCATGTGACGTTCTAGGGATGTAAACAAGCCCGTGGGTACATAACAAATCGTAATTAGTTCCATTGTTTTGAGAGTTTAATTAACCAATAGGAAAGTTTGACAGCAAGCTGTTTTTGTTTATCTGAAGCATCACCCGTCGGATTCAGAAGTTTGCGAAGTAGGCAACCCTTGTATTGTTGTATACACGTGCGGTTTATGTAAATAGTAAGTACGGTAAGTATGATATAGTGTTACTTTCAGCTTAGGAATTTTAACTTTTAAATTGGTAGGTATTTTCAAAGGTGAGTTGGCAATACAGAATAAAGCCAGCCTCTGTCACTGCGTACAAGCGAACTAATTTAAATACACGCCAGCACTTCAGTAACGCTAGGAGTATTGCTAGACGTGTTGGTAGAGCTCTTATGGTACCCACCCACCTTGTTGGCAACCACTATAAAGTTGACATTCTGTCACCAAGCAAAGTCAAGTGCGCTACGCTTTTATT
The DNA here is from genome assembly GCA_963555595.1 of Tethea ocularis. Lineage (NCBI taxonomy): Eukaryota > Metazoa > Arthropoda > Insecta > Lepidoptera > Drepanidae > Tethea > Tethea ocularis. The sequence continues at coordinate 1,041,291 of OY741972.1, read as the reverse complement.
ATTTTTAAATGTTATTTAAATTTCAACCTTGACAGGAAATTATAAGAATTATAATAATAACGTTTTTAAAGTCAATAAGGACAAGATTCGCCTGCAAAAGAGTTGCTTTTCACGACTTTCCTAGATTTTCATTTTCATTTTATTTGACAGCCACGCCAGACTGGATAACACCATCGGCCACATCATCACTAAGCACAAAAATGATCCAATACAGGTCTATAGATACATTTAAAAAAAAAGATGAATAATTAAAAGTAGTTGATTTGGTAGGTCAGTCAAATGTCCTAAACAGTGATTTACTTTCTGTCATTCTTGTTTATGTGGTAAAAAAAGATAATTGTGTTTATTGAACGTTTAATATCGTACGCGTAGGTAACGTAGTAACGTACACATATATCGTAACGTAGGTATGTAACGTAAACCATTCTTTTGACCTAAGCTAATCTTGAAACTCATCCATAAAATTACAATAGCATAGTGCTCAGAATGTTAATAAGCAACCAGGATTAACTTAATTATGCATAAGTGTAGAGGTGGAACTGAAACGTAGACAGACAGACAGATAAACTCTACATTCACTGTACGGATGAGCACTAATGTGAAACAGCAAAATGCTCAACGTGTTTGTATGCAGATTATGTATAGCTGGAGAAATAAAATGCTCACTAAATAGTGTCTAGGTTTCATTGCAATTTATTTTTATTCTTATGCCTTTACTAAGGGCCGGTTGCTCGTACATTTTAGTTAAAGTTATAGTCAAAGTTAACTATTACCATGCTTTGTCCGAATAGTCACTTTGACGATGACCGATCTCCCTCAGTCGGTTATGGGCGGTTATGTTTACGGTTAAAATTTTAGTTAAAGTGACATGAGCAACCTATTTTGCTTTCTTTCGGCGGTTAAAGTTAACTATAACCGTAACATAAGGTTTAATTGCAATTTTTTTATTTTTTTCTTATGCCTTTACTAAGCGTTGATAATGGATCTGTGGTTTTATAATGTGCCTATATTTGGTGATTATTAATTATTTACATTAAAAATGATGTTTGGAAAAAACAATGAACTGACCTACATTTACACAGCTTTCAATCATTTACAGTAAATTTAATGTTGTGAGTATACTTAATGCTCTCAGTATTAAATTTGTAGCGCATTTTTCCTTAAAAGTACGTTTTCGATGCTAGTCTGATGTAGGCAACAGTGGGGTTTAACCACCCGTTGGAGAGAGGAGAGGGGGGGAGGTTCCAACGAGGATGTCTAAAACACCCTCATTCCCAGCTTTTCCATTCTATTATTTCATTTTATGAATTACAATTTACTTAGGATTTAATATTGTTTAATTACTTTTTATAAAAGTCCTCCGCCGTGCCTGTCTGTTTGTTCGCCATAAACTAAAAAAACTATTCAAGCGGTTTTCATCAATAGACAGAGTGATTAATGAGAAAGGTGTATAATTTGTTAAGGTTTTGTGTAAATTGGTTGAAATATGAGGATAATTTGTTGAAAATATCGAAAAAAAACATGCCGCGCGTATATTTAAATAAGTTATATTATAAAATTATATATTTGTAAAGTCCCAAGGCTCAAAAGTAAAGTAGGTATTCCATAATTACTACAACTTCTAAGAAAATAAATTACATTGTTTCCCTTAATATTTTGGAATAAGTTAAGATTTAAAAATATTCTTTTTGTCAGTCTTAATGGAACAATGTGACAGGTTTTTTTTAAATTTACCTTTGGTTTTTGTCTCTCCTTCGTCATTATAATGACTCGTGCAGGACTGCAGGACCTTTTTAATGTGCTGAGCAAGATAAACATTTTACTTATATTTATAACTTTTTTTGCTGTTTCACTTTCGCATCATTAGATCTATACTAATATTGAAGTAAAGTTAGTATCCTCTGTTACGGTTGTATTCTACAAAATCATAGACTAATAGGAAGCTACATTATTCCCGGTTGCTATTTTTTATCAAACTGATAAAACAGCTAGTTATATAATAATAATACTGTTATGTATGTAGAACCTACCTACATAGATGTATGTATGCGTGCAGCGGCTGCACCGCTCCCGATGTACGATTAAATAAATGAGTGTGTATTCAACTACCAAGTCGTTTGCGGACTCCTCCCCATCATCGTTAGTGTTCACATCGCGCATCGCTCGCGATAAATAGTCTGCACAGTTATCGCTACTTTTAACATATTCAATGTTATAATTATATGCAGACAAAAAAATCGCGTAGCGTTGAAGTCTGTTTGCGGACACTTCGGGAATACCCCGATGAGGGCCAAAGATGGTTAGGAGTGGTTTATGATCTGTTCGCAGTATAAAGGGGACGGATCTTCCATACAAATATTGGTGAAACCGGCGGACGCCGAATATTATAGCGGTCGCCTCTTTCTGTATCTGTGCGTAATTTTTCTCTGCTGAATTGAGAGTCCGAGAAGCATATGACACCGGTCTCTCGACCCCGTCTTTACAAATTTGTGATAGCACGGCGCCTAATCCCGTTGGTGATGCATCGACGGTTAATATTAAACTTGCGTCCGAATCAAAATGTGCTAAATATTCATCTGTAGCCATCACTTTTTTTATTTTATCAAACGCGTCGTCATGTATTGACGTCCATTCCCATTTAACATTTTTGCGCAGTAAGTTATATAATGGGTGTAAAATTGACGCTGCTTCAGGTATAAAATTCCGGTAATAATTGGTTAACCCTAAAAAAGACTGTAATTGTGTGACGTTTATAGGCTTGGAAACTTGAAGAATAGCTTTAACTTTATCTGGTGATTTCCTAACCCCGTTTCTATCAATAATATGGCCCAGATAACAAAGCTCATCTTTAAAATATTCACATTTGGAAGCTTGTACTGTTAACCCAGCGTTCTGTAGACGCTGCAAAACCGCTTCCAGGTGCTGTTTATGAAGACCTCGGTTTGGTCCTGTAATTAAAACATCATCCAGAAAGAAGACGATCCCTTCCAACCCTGCTAACACACATTCCATGGCGCGTTGAAATATTGCCGGTGCTGATGATAGTCCAAATACCAGTCTGGTGTAGTTGAACAACCCGCGATGTGTATTAATACATGTGAGGCTCTGCGACGACTCACTCAATATAAATTGGTTATAGGCCATTGATAAATCCAATTTACTAAACTGTACACCACCATTAAGCTTAGCAAACAAGTCTTTAATCGTCGGTAATGGGTACTTGTCCACAATTAACTGCTTATTAATTGTAACGGAGTAATCTGCACATAGTCGAAGTCCCCCGTCCTTTTTTAAGGCTGGAACGATTGGAGATGCATATTCGGAGTGCTGTACCGGTTTTAGCACCCCAATAGCAACCAGTCGATCTAATTCTTTATCGATTTTTTGTTTTAAGGCATATGGTACCGGCCTAGCTTTGAAAAAAATTGGTTTTGAATCTGGCTTTAAACGTAATTCTACTGTATTTTTATTATATGCCCCTAAGCTACCGGAAAACACTTTCGGATATTTGGCTATTAAATCCTGTACTATCTTATTATTTCCCGTCGAGCTATCGTCATACAATGCATGCACAGTGGGAGCGAACTCTAACTGAAAACAACGTATAAAATCTCGGCCTAGAAGAGACGGTCCTCCATTGCGTACAACAAACATGTCTAGGTTATGGGTACTCCCGCTGTATGTAACCGGTACACGCACGAGCCCGCACGTTTCGATCTTTGTACCAGTATAACCCAATAGTTTTTTATTAGTGACTGACAATGGCAATTTATAAAAATACTTTTTGTAAGTTCCCTCAGAAATTACGCTAACTGCTGAACCACTATCTATCTCGAATTCGAAAAACAGATCACCGATACCCACTTTTTCCGTCATTGGCTGACCTCTGTCACACCTAATATTATTAAAAAACTCACCGTCATCGTCATCTCCGTCATCCACATTACCTTCGTCTATTTTTTTTATTTTATCTAGAACCGCGCACATTCGACCTAAATGACCCTTTTGGTTACACTTCTTACACTTATAGATTTTGAACCGACACTGGTTTGACTTATGATTGGTAAATCCGCACACACTACACTTTTCTTTTTTGGATATAGTAAACACGCTGTCTTGGCCCACTGCAGTCGCGCCGACGCCAATGCCGCCAGGCACCACCGTCGCCGCCGAGGCGTGCTTGCGTGCACACCGCACGCTTTCCGCCAAATCCACTGCCTTTGCCAAAGTTAGTTCCCGCTGATCTTGGGCAAATAACTTATCTCGTTCGTGTCCCGCTGCCATGCCCATTATGAATTTATCCAAAAGGGCCTCTTCCAAATTCTTAAAACCGCAGTGTGCGGCCAATCCTCTGATCCTGGCCGCCCATTGAGTGTGACTCTCACCCGTCCGTTGCGTAGCCGAATAAAAAATCGACTTTTCCGAGAACCCAACGCGTTTAGGTATGAAATGATTGTCGAGCAATTTCAGTATTTCTTCGTATTCACTCTCTTCCACTTTCTTAGGTAGTGCTAAATCACTAGCAAGCTTGTAAGATGATTCACTGAGCGCGCTCAGTAAGATAGCCCGCCGCTTGACCTTGGCTTTGTCCTTTTCGTCGGTGAAATCGTTCGCGATGAACCACTGGTTTAATCGCGATTTGTAGCTGTACCAATCTTGTGAAACATGGTCAAACGATGATAAAATACCGAAAGATACTCCTGATGACATTTTTTTTTTTTTTTTTTTAGTTATACGCGTGTAATCCGTACGTCGCCACTGTTATATATCTATGTGTAAGTACGTAATAAGGTGCGCGTGGGGTCTACAAGCAAACGACTTGGTAGTTGAATACACACTCATTTATTTAATCGTGTATCGCACTGTGAGGACGAAACTAGTTTTGAGGACCGCGCGGCGTATGTACATTTTGTAATCGACGGGAGCCTACCGGTGACGTCACATGATCTGCGCCGTGAAACCGATAACGACCCTATTCTAAGTAAAGTAAAATTTTATATAATTAACGGGTGGCCTAAAAAAGTTAGTGATTTACAAATTAAACCATACTATAATGTCAGATTGCAATTGTCATATGAAAACGGTTGTTTGATGCGGGGTCATAAGGTGGTCATACCATATTCGTTACATGAATCGATTTGTAGGGAACTGCATAGTTCACATTTTGGCATAATCAAGATGAAAGCCGAAGCACGCAGACGGTTATGGTTTCCCGGCGTGGACGAGGCACTGGAGCGACTGGCAGCGAGGTGTACAGTGTGCGCCACATTACGGCCCCGGCCGCCGCATGCGCCACTTGCCCCCTGGCCGTTCCCTCCTGAACCATTCTATCGTGTTCATTTAGATTTTTTGGGGCCTTTTAATAATCAAATGTTTCTTATTATTGTGGACGCCTACAGTAAGTGGGTGGAATGTTATACGATGACAAATTCATATGGATCTAAGGCAGTCATTGGAAAATTGTATGATTTTATGGCAAGGGTAGGAATACCGCAGGTATTGGTGACTGATAATGGCACTTCATTCGCGTCTCAGGATTTTCAGGAATTCTGTACTATTAATGGCATTAAACATATTTTTTCTCCAGCGTATCATCCGTCTAGCAATGGCCAAGCCGAAAGTTTGGTAAAAATAGTAAAAAAAGGTCTTAAATCAATCATTTTAGATAATAATAATAAAAAAATACTACAAGAACAGATTTCAAAGTTTTTATTTGATTATAGGAATTCTAAAAATAGCACCACCGATAAATCACCAGCGGAACTTTTGTATGGCAAGCCTTTGCGCTCACGATTAGATCTCATTAAACCTTTTACTGAAATAAAGTCATCTTCCTCATCCACAAACCTTACTCAAACAGTAGAAAGAAAACAGTGCTTACAGGTTAAAAATTATAAAGGTAGACAAAGACAAGAATTTAAAATAAATGATTTAGTATGGATAACAAAAAATGTTGATAATAAGAAAATTTGCTGGCTTGAAGGCAAAATTAAGAAAAAATTAGGAAATGTTATGTTTACTATATATGTACCACAATTTGACTGTGAGGTAACTCGACATGTAGACCAGATAAGGGTTCGCACCTCTACACTGGAACCAGATTATCGTCCTGACTGGAATCCCGATGTCGTTCCCGACATACAGCCAACGTCAAGCAATCATGTCGACGACACTTTCGACTCCATTGGGGACGAGGGCACCAGCGTGTCATCGCCAATTCCGATAGAGGTTAGAGAATCGGAGGGGGAGGAGAATGAGGGCACCAGCGCGAGTAATGACATGACCCCCGCGAGTCCCGCGACACCCCCAGCGGTGCCCGTGCTCGCTCGCAGACGAGAACTGACACCGCTGCGCCTCGACTCACCAAGTGAGACGTGCTTGAGTAGCGATGATGAGCCAAGCCAGCAAAACGCTTTGCTTAGTTTTAGAAGATTTTTTTAGATTTAAATTACTAATTTAAGCTATAAGGTGGAGGGAATGTTATGTATGTAGAACCTACCTACATAGATGTATGTATGCGTGCAGCGGCTGCACCGCTCCCGATGTACGATTAAATAAATGAGTGTGTATTCAACTACCAAGTCGTTTGCTTGTAGACCCCACGCGCACCTTATTACGTACTTACACATAGATATATAACAAATACAAACTCAAGTTAATGTATGTATGTACTCTCAAACAGTTTATCTAAGTATCCTACCTATTTTAAAAATTGATTAAGTCATTCTGTAAATATTTAATTACCTAATTATAACCTGCGTTAATAAAGAGAAGGAAGAAATGCCCTACCTCCTTTAAGTGAAAGTTATTTGTGTTACAATTTTGGACCTGAGTCATTTTGATTGACCAACAAACCTGATTTCATCTCACAAACAGTCCAGAATCACCAAAAATTTCTTACTACTTATACTTATACATAAAGTAAGTTCACAAATCAGTGAAAACTGATTGTAACATCAAGTATCCACGTACCTACATAATCTTGTTACAAGTGTTCTTTCTCTTTTCTTTTATTTCTCTAATCTTCGCTCGGCGACAAGGGGGATAACTTATTTATTCTAATGCAATTCTAGGAGTAGAGTTTTGCTCCTTATATTAACTTTTTCTCGGATTAGGGAAGGTAACACGTGGCTAACTAATGTAGGAATGATATGTTTTTGATGGTAGGTATTGACGTAATGGTATCGTGTTTTTGAAGCCTATTATTTGTGAATTATTGATGTGATATTTTAAGATATAGGCATTAAATATTTAAAGCTATTTAATTCAGTTTAGGCCCTAGGATACATGAAGGTCGAATACTAGAGCCACTGGTTTGGGTGTTGCCTATCAAGTGATAAGAACTGGCTAATTTGAAGGAATCCAACTATCCTACTATAGGGTAGTTGACTGACATATCAAATCAGCTACTTTTTAATAAATGTCAAAACAATCGTTTATAAGGAATTTTGTATGAAATATTACACTATGACGTCATAGTTTCAAAGCATCAAATCATATACCTACTCTTTGTAGTTCCACTGGTAATTAAAAATCATAAAATGCATTAAATGTACAACATATTTGATGTTTCCACGTGTTTTTAGATGTTTTATGCATTGGTTAGTGTTTGGTCATTTATTTTTGACACTGTCAACTACCCTATTATTATAAATGCGAAATTTTATTTATGAGTATGTTTGTTACTGTTTCAAGCTCAAACGGCTGGAACAATTTTGATGAAATTTGGTATGGAGGTAGCTGACACCCTGGATTAACACAGGCTACTTTTTATTCGGTAACATTATAAATGCTTTCGCTTTGTGAGAATGGATGTATGGATGTTTGTTACTCTTTCACGGAAAAACGACTGAACAAATTTGGATGAAACTTGGCCTATAAATCATACCTTGGAATAACGTAGATAATATGCTACTGTTTATCCCGGGAAGACATAATATAATTCGATTTTATTAGAGAGGCGTTTTACTCCATATTGAGACGTTCTGTTCAGAATACAAATAAAACATACCTACATCGACGCGGAAACCAAACATTTGCTTGGCAACCAAAATACCTACATCCGACTGCAATTCATAAGACCAGTCACGTAGCACCAAGAGTAGAGCCACCATCAGGCACCGTCGCCATCATTATGTGGCTCATTCACGTCCATATGCCGTATAAGGGCGACAATACAGTGTCGACGAGACGGCGACTATTGACATCGCAATTTGGCTATCTGATGTCATAACTACAATGAGCGTCGTTCGTTAGGTTCTAGATATGTTACACGCTTGTTATACTAAATAGTGCTACAGTTATTAATTTTTTATACCGACAGCTTATAGGCAGAACAATTATTATAAATATGTTACACATAATAAGTTTTGGACAAACATATAAATATCCCGGGACATTCTTCACACACGGTTATCTGATCCCAAACTAAGCAGAGCTTGTACTATGGACAACCAGGTAACTGATATACTACTGTTTTTTTTTGTAAATACATACTTATATAGATAATTACACCCAGACACAGGACAAACAGATATGTTCATGCACACAAATGTTTGTCCTGGATGGGAATCGAATCCATGACCAGTGGCGTGATAGCTGCGCCAACTGGCTTGTCAAATTATAATATTTACCAATAATAGGTGTGAGAAATTAAATGAACCTTAAAATAACACAACTACAAACAATTTAACATTCCACTCCATTTTATAAAATAAAATGGAGCAAAACGTCCAATGTTCAAATTGGAAACAATTAGCAATTAATCATTTCTAGTTAAATTTATTTGTATATTATATATATCACACTCGATAGGTTACATTTTGGCGCCAAACATCCGCCATTTTGATATTTGAAAATGTTAATATACTCGTGAAATAAAGACGAATCTAACGACAGAGCTAGAAAGTAAATTGAAAGACACAAAAAAATTGAAACGGGAAACATTACACTTCGTCCATCAAAGGCCTGTAATATTTCCCGTTATAATATGAACAAAAAGCAACCTTATGTACCTAACACTATCTGTTGACGTCACTACACGGGTGCCATTTAAAACAAAACTTCCATTAAATGAATGCTCACATTTGTATGTAAATAAGTAATTTGTCATCCCAACAAACCCTTCCCTTCGTAATTAATAACCGGCGGTTCGGTGCGGTTTTCTGTATTCCCTGATAAGGTGAGGGCGCCAATTGTTAGCCTCGCGCTATTGTTTCACCGAATTATTGGACAATGGAAAGGTTAAAACAGACACAATAGTCAATTAAATTACGTTTTGTTAATATAATTATAGGAAAACTGTTTCTATTGTGGCGTGTGGTATTTATAGAATCTCGAAATTTTGTTTTGTTTTTTCAAATAAAATATTTTAGTAAAAATTCTGAATTTTTGGTATTTTTTTTATAAAAATTTTTGCATCAATATATTAATATAATAGATGTTAGTTAAAACACTAGTGTATGTACAGTAACAAAAACTTTTAGGTTTAATGTAGCAAAAAAATAAAACGAATCTTGAAAAGCAGCGCAATATCAGTCGAGTAATTGAACAACTCTCTTTACCTTTCCGTCTCGCAGGACGTTCCTCCTCACATATTTATTTATTGTATAAAATCCATTGCATTTTCTTTAAGTGATCATCCAACCGTGACACCGAGAAAATTTCCTAGACTTTATTTAGTACCAAGGAGTCGTTCATATGGAATTTTTGCATGCTTGGAGATTACACCTGCGATTTTTTCCTTACTCAATCTTTTTAATCCTTAATAATAAATGTGAAAGTGTTTGAAGGTTTGTCCTTATTTCACGCAAACTTAAGCTCAAAAATAAATTTAATATGGTACTTATGAACGTCAGAAGTTACAATTGACTGTACCTACCACAGCGGTTTGGAATACACTGAAACAACGGATCAACGTGATTTTTGGTATACAGATAGGGTACTATTTTCTCGGGATTGCAGATAAAACCGCGTCGCGAAAGCTAATATTAAGAAATATTTTTTTTAAGTTACATAAAAGTCAAAAAATACTTCTCACGAAATGGTTTTCATAATAATGGTACCCTTTAAATCTACTGTACCCATGAAAAGAATGAAATTGAAAATGGCTGTGACTTTATTTGCACTTCGTTCGCGCTGATTCGAGTGAACAAATTGTTCTGAATACGTACGTACGTACAATGTTGCCAGCATTTTTTAAATACGTTGGGTAAATACCATTTTATGTTTTCTTTTAATGGCGTAATTCCGAATAAGGTAAAGCATGTGTTCTTTTGTTCAAAAAGTATTACCTTACATAATACTAAAGTCAAATAACATATAGTATGTGTCTGTAATATAATATGTATATATATATATACTTATGTTGTATTCCTGGGCGTGAGCACAGTAACGTGAGTAAGGTTGCCAGAGCTCATCATCATCACGTTAGTAGTGTCAGTAATGTGTGCCCGATCGAGAGACCCGAGACGCAGATTTCTTAGGACGCGGACTCTAGGTTGTAAGTGGTTTATTCCCGGAGCTGCAAACATCTACTACTGGGTCTACGTCTCCAGGCGACTTTATACTTGTATGCCGACATCGTAATAGTATAAAAAAAATTAGGCCAATAATGGTGTTCGTCACCCTATAAGAACAAAAGACTTTTGTTAGAGACACTGACGTTTGTCACAAAACTAGGCCACTGTAATGAAGGCAATATTAAATCATTCGTGCCTTGGTGCGGTGTCTCTTTCCATCTTTATCTTTGAGAGGGAGATGTAACATTATATTTTAAAATATAAAATAATTATAAGATTGATTTTTATTGAGATTTTATACATAAATGGCATCCAAATTTCCGACTCTCCCGGTATAGGTTTTCGAAAAACACGAATGTAGGTAAAACCGCAAGACGAAAGCATGTTTTCGACCAATATAATTTAAAATAATGAATCACACGAAAATTTCCTCAGTCAGTAATTAAAACCAAGTCGAGTCAAAAGGTCGCGTCTAGAAGTGTATTTTACAAAGCATTGTTTACTTATTCAAATGTATTTTCAAAGGCTGATAATGCCTTAATTATGTTTTAATGTCGACAGTCGACTTTGGGTGCTTTTCAAAGAATTCTGTTTTGTTAAAGCGTTTCGCTTTTCGGTGGTAAGGTACTTTGTAGTACTCGCCTGGCTGGCTAACACCCTTTGTTACTCAAAAATCATTTATTAAATTTAGGCTCTGATAAGGCACTTTTCTATAACCGGTTCGCAATACACTTAAACTGAGAAGACTCCCGCAAGAATCTTGGCAAGGCTTTTTTGGGCTACTCAAAGGAATCCAATTACGAACTCAAATTAGTAATGCGTTACTGAGTATCTAAACACAAATTTCACACTGACTGCGCAGTCGGTTATTAGCAGTTTTGATGCAGTTAAATCAACTGCACAAAACCTGCATCCAAAAAATGATTTTGCAGTTGGCGTGCAGTTCTAATGCAGACCGTCTGTTTAAACACTTAGGATTCAAGAAACCGACCATGAAATAAAGTGTAGGTATTTCGAATAGGAATTCTAATAGGTATATAAGTAACATTATCAGGGCCTAATCTGAATAAATAAGTTATGATTGGCTTTATCTTCGTGACAAGGCCCTAAGAAAATAGTTTAGCAGAAAAATACATTTTAACTCTACATGCCTCTTTATTTGTTTCGTGACGCTGCACAAATTTCCCATTTTACCGACAGTGTTGAAAAATTGCCTGTTTCTTGAATTCATAATATAGCATGTCAAACATTGCTGACTCTTCAAATAACTTCTATAATACATGAGAATATTATGTGTACATATTTAGGGTTGTGCGATATCGGGACACATCGATACGTTTGTTTTTTGGATTTAACTGACTATATAATATTTTTTAAATTAATTTACAATAACAAACAAATGTTATAAAAAGAAACCTACATAGATAGGTACATTAAAACTAAATAATGAGCATCCGAAGTAGGTAGCTCCTTTGATACCATATTTTGGTTATTATAAAAGAAGACAAAGACACTTTAGGTACCTATACTATATTTTTTTTCAGTAAAGATTTAATTAAAAGATACAAACGCGATTTGGGTCGGCCATGAATGATCTGATGTGTATTGGTATGATTTAAGTATGCATCATCCATTTTTACATTATAGTAAGTACTTACTTGACCGAGCTTTGCTCGTTTTTTTAAAACGACGTTTTCTAAAAATGAAACCTAGCTAGATCGATTTATCTCCCCCAAAACCCTCTGCATACTAAATTTCATGAAAATGGTTGGAACCGTTTCCGAGATTCAGATATAATACAAGAATTGCTCGTTTAAAGGTATTATTAGATACAAGAAATATTTTTCTTTTCTATTTTATATCTGTCATTATATTTTTGTAGTCTAATATTTTTCCACATACAAAGAACTTATATTTTCAGGGCAACAAACAATATAAATATTTTTCTTAGTATTCGATGATCGCAATATCGATAATAAACTTTCAACATCGACTAAAATCAATCATCCTTAATAGAATTTAGACGACACGAGTTCAACATCCGTTCGTAAGAATTTCAATTTGTCACGAAACTTCTTTACCATAAAGTTCAAAACTAAATATTTACATTCAAAATAAATTGCTTTTAGACTCGACATGTAAAAATAATAAATATTTGTTTACAAACTCGTATTCTAGATACAAGCATTTCTATCAAGATCTTCTTTCTACAATGTTGTCCCAGCTTTATCAAAAATCAAATCTCATTTATTCAGTTTAGGCCCTAATAAGGCACTTATGAATATACAACTTTTATCGTGTTTTTAATAACTTGGCAATGCTTGGATTTTTTAATATGAAGTTAGCTGGTCCGGCAAACGTCCTGCCCTGAGAAAAAAATAATCTGGGCCCTATCTACCTAAGCAGTACTTTACTTGGAGTCGCGAGTTTATTTTTATTTTTTTGTTATTCAGTATAATATAAATCCAGATGCATATAACAGACATACAGACAATTATTGTGCATCATCGGAATTGGCAACTAAATATAACATGAGTGTAGCAAGCGGTCGGCCATAAAGGAATATTTATTGCCCTGGCTTGCGTAATATGAACGATTATGTATCAATAATAACATTATATTAGTTAAAGGTTTTAATTTTTAAATCCAATTTTGTATTTTTTTACTCAGTTCTGTAAGAAAGTTTAATCAAGTAACTATAGCATAAATTTTTTTATGTCAGAAAGTTGACAAGCAGGCAGGCGGTCCACCTGATGGTAAGTGGTTACCGTCGCCTATCGCCATTTGCAATACCAGAGGTATTGCCAATGTGTTGCCGACCTGTTACAATGCCGAGAAGGCAATTACTGGCTCTCAAGTGCAATTGCCGGAACACACCGGTAGTTGCTTGGCGACAGATTTTCAACTTGAGGGTGGTAGCCAGCCAGACGGGTACTACAAAGTACCGTACCATCGTGCTATGGTTTGCTCACGATGTTTTCCTCACAAAAGTAACCCTGTATAACAAATTAAGTAACATGACAACAGCCTTCAAATATCAGACTTTGCAGTCCCAGAAAAAGAACCCACCTATGGTACAGTCAGTGTACACACTGAAAGATACACAAAAAAATAAGCCTTGCTGAGTTTCTTGCCGGAGTCTTCTCAGTTCAAGTGTATTCCGAACCGGTAGTAGAATCTATTGTAAAAATTGTAACTATCGACATTCATACTAAACTGAATAAATTATTTTTGAGTTTGAGTTTGACACTCCTGTAAGTGTCCTCACCTCCTGACAAAATCGTAAAAGGAATCAATATTCAGCATCCGAAGTAAACCTATTAACGTATTTATTTAGTTATTCTGCCATCAGAAATCTGATTTGACCTGAAAATGTATCTCAAATTGATGTTGGGAATTTGAGAATACTTTCCTAGACACAGTCACAGTCCCGAGAGAGGCAGATTTGGTGGATTGATTCCGACGAGGCATCGGTATATTTATAAGCTAACTGTATCTTTCATCGGTGGTTACATTTATAATATTAGTACGGATTTGAAAGTGTTTGTTGGTTTGTTATTCTTTCTCTAAAATAAAAATAAATATCCTGGAAAATTCTTCACACACGGTTATCTGATCCCAAACTAAACAGAGCTTGTACTATGGAAACCATATACTACTACATATGTATACCTACTACTTATTTTTTGTAAATACATACCTACTTATATAGGTAACACCCAGACTCAGGACAAATAGACATGTTCATGCACACAAATGTTGTCCTGGATGGGAATCGAATTCACGACCTGCGGCGCTATAGGTGGTGTCCAACCAGTCTGTCAAATATAATAGTATTGGATTCGCATATCTGTAGTAGGTAATACTGTATTTTCATAAATTCAAAAGAATATAGCCTTGCTGAGTTTCTTGTCGTAGTGTTCTCATTCTTCGGGTTAGTCACGAAAATTAAATTATATTACGTTTTTTCCCAATTAAAACTCAGTAATAGCACATGTAGGTGTATAGGTAGTAATATTCTCAACATGTGATTCATGTTGTCATTAATCACATGTTGACAATCTTCCATCATTCTTGTCAATTAATAACAAAATAAATTATCAATATATTTCTCCAAGCTGTATTTGAGGGTTATACGACTATTTCATGAAAACGTGACTTCTTCCCTCAAATATTATCCCTGGTCATCAAAATTACCTTAATTATTACTACAACCAAAGAATAAAGAATATACTACGTCTACAACTAACATCTTTGTTGCTATGAATTCTAGAATATTGAGTATACCTAATAAGTTCAAGGTTGTATCTATTAAACTGCTTAAGATAAACATTGACCCCGATTCTGTTGATTACAAACTAAACAAATTTAATCTAACTATATCTCTTTCTAACAAAAAATATAAGAAAGGGATGAAAGATATTTTATTCCTGTCAGATTATTCCGAACCATTATTTCAACGAGATAAGTACGATCTCATATTGGTCACGACAGTCGTTTATTACGAAGGCATGGACTAATCTGACAGCATTAAAAATGTTCTATCTTTTTTCAATAAGTTTTACATGAAAGAGAGGTGACGTAACTAATATTAGTTAAGTTCGTAAACAACAGAATCGGCACTATTATTCTATATTTTTTTTGTTCTATTATTCTTACGATGTGCGTCAAGAAAAAATATAAAACTAAAAAATAACTGCTGTTTATACAACACATAAAACTGGCTCGTTTCAAATTATTAGCAAATGCTAAAAACGTTGTACACTACTTTCCTATCGCAAGTGATGAAATATACTATAGAGATTCACAATTTGTTTCCGAATTCATTTTCGCTAACGGATTTCTAAGCGTGGGTTTCAGAGATCCATCTAACCGTTCTGACGTAGGTAGGTTCATAACATTTAAATTGTCATGTATTTATTCACAATGAGGGCGTAGGGGGCGTAAGCCCGAGGCGGCTAGTCTAAAGGGGCGAAGATTACCTCGACCCTTCGGCGATCGTCTCCGGCAAAGACGTATAAGAGCGGGGCAGTCGGACTATAAGGGCGGTGGTCGAGCCCATTCGAACGATTATTTTAGGCGGTGGACACATAGAAAAGACGTAAGGTGAGGACGGTTCGCGGACATGTGTCTCTTCCGCGTCCCTTTTATGCAAAATAGGAGCGTCGCGACGCAAAACAAATAGAAAAGACAGAGCGTGGACACGACGTAGATGATTTGCGATTGACGTTTGACGCTTCTATATATTTTGTATCAGTTTGAGGTCAAAGTCCGACTAAGTCAGTTATATCAGTTTATCTCAGTTTAAGTATATTTCGAACAGTAGGCAGAGTATATTGTAATAATTGTATTAACAGGGTCTAAACTGAATAAATGAGATTTGAGTTTGAGTTTTAAAAAGGGACGCGGAAGAGACATGTCTTAGCTCCGTCCTCGTTTTACGTCTTTTCTGTGTGTCCAGCGTCGTTCTAGTCGTAAAAAAGTCAAATATTCAATTACCTAACCTTCCCCCCGTTAGTTAGATGGATAAGTTATACCTAACTCAATAAAAACAAACGATGAGCACCCACTCAAAACATTTTTACGTAGACATTCAATTTTTAAAAAGTTGTTTATATTTTTTTTATTCCAGTCAGTATAAATAGATTAGTTCTGTTCAGCCTCGTGATATGTTAGCGTTCCTATTTTACTTGCGAGTTCGTGAAGGTATTCCTAGAGCTAATAAATAAATTGCACGTTCGCAATACACGTGTACAATATCCTTTATCGAAGCCTCAAAGCGTATTTTATATTGGAATTCTAGAACGAATTCTATTTAATAATATAGTATTTATTCGTGAGCCGAAAATATAAATATATAAGTAGCATTGGAAGGTTTTGACACCTTATGAAGTCTATTAAAAATGGGTTTTTTAAATCATCATAATCTCCTATAATTTATAGGACATTTTCAAGACCATTCTGCAGCTTTTGACGGGACTCAAAATATATTTGGATATAGGTACATAGTAAAAAAAAAAACTTTGAACATACCGCTTGATTCACTTTCAAATTCAGTGTTTTTCTTATTTTTCTATTAAATTTTAAAGATTGACGGATTAATTTTTACCTGATGAATAGTAAATAATTTTCTTGTGAACGATTTATTTACGTTTTTACGAGTTGCTCTGGCTTGATTTCACTTCCCAAATGTATGGCAATAATTTTACGATATGACAGCCTTGAAATGGTTTTTATTCAGGCTTTGGATATAGTTGCTTGGTAAAAATAAAATAGTGTTCTCCGAAAAAAAATAATTAAAAAGTATCCAGTTTTCTGTCAATAAATCTCCATAGAGATGGACAAAAATAGAAAATAAGGAGAGTCGAGTAAGTAGGTATAGATTGTTAGTGATTGAAGAATGCTTGGTGTTTTGTTAGATATGTATGTACGTATCCGCATGCCAATACTCGTTTGTTTATAAAAAAAATGCATTTAATTTTATTAGCATAAAAAACGTAAAATCTACTCATAAAATAAAAAAAATCTTATTCAAAAAGTTACAGTCAGAACTTTTTTTAATTGACATAAAAAGAAGGATGCTCTAAATGCGGTTTTTTTGTAAAAAAAAAATTATCATTTTGCGTTATAATTTTTTTTATGTCAAGCTTTTATTTTTATACTACTAAGGTAGCAAGCAGGCATACGGCCCACCTGATGGTAAGTGGTTACCGTTGCCTATCGCCATTGGCAATACCAGAGATATTGCCAATGTGTTGCTGACCTGTTACGATGCCGAGAAGGCAAATTGGCTCTCAAGTGCAATTGCCGGAACACACCGGTAAGTGCTTGGCGACAAATTTTCAACTTGAGGTTGGTAGCCAGCCAGGCGGGTACTACAAAGTACCCTACCACCGTGCTATGGTTTCCTCACGATGTTTTCCTTCACCGAAAGCTCAAGCTCATTGCAGGATTCGAACCCACGACCTTCGTCGCGGCATCCGACGTCACTACCACTGAGCTATCATCGCCTTAACCACTGAGCTATCTTCATGTTTGTAGATTTTTTCGGAACTTTTTTTAAAATTAATTTTAACTCTTGTTACAACAGTTACGGTGACAAATGTTTTTCCTTTACTAGGGTATCGAAGACTAGGTTGAACTAAATATAACTGAACCTGTGTTTGAGCTATGCATGTTAATGCCTTTGTCATAATTTTGCAACTATTCATTCATCATACCACTATTTCGCCAAACTTTACTTAACCTTGTAAGTGTTCTTTTGTCAAAATTGTAATTGCTATGTCCATTAGGCGGTGGTAGATATGGTAGACAGACATGGACATCCTGCCTTCTGGCACAGTCTTCTGGTATAAAAAAATGTATGTTCTAAAATAATAACCTTTCGATAAATTTTGATTCAATATTAGGTACATACGTATAATTAGTGAGATACTTACTTGATGAACAGTAAAATGCCAGTCTTCTCAATCTGCCTGAAGATCCCTCTCCATGAAGCCAACATGCAGTACTGTTGTTTTGCCGTGAGTGGTGACCGAGGATCGGAAGGTGGCGGGGGCCGATCGATGGCATCGTGGTTGAACTCTGATGCTGCCAGTTTTGTGAGCTCGCAACCCATTGTGGTATTTTACTTTTGAAAATAGAATAGTTCTCCGTTTTTGATGATGGAATTTAATTATAATATTTTTTAAACTTGGAATTATAATTTTATGGTCCGTGGAGCTGTTATTTTTTTTAAATGAAATTTATATTTTGCTTTATACACTTTTAAAAAGTTTTCACTTTTGTAACACTCTTATTTTTATTTTTTTTTAGACTCAAACGTTCGTTTGTTCGGTTCAATAGAGGGTACTAACACTGTTACGATAAAAGCACTGGTGTTAAATCAAATGCAATAAATTTCTTGTCTGTAGGTATCTAATATTAGAACATTTTTGTTCTGCGCAGCTTCTTCGAGAGACTTACTCAACACAGCACTTGTTAAAATACTCTATAAAATTGTTCTACATTTAAAAATCGATCGAAAACACTACTATTTTTTTATTGAGCTTAAACTTAGTAAAAAAAATCTATGGAAATAGATCAATCACTATTAAAATTCGATTAGAACTAACACTAAAACACATTATCGACTCTATAACGACGTTTAGTTATTTTCCACTGTTACTATTTCCAAATAAACCTGTTACTTGAACTAGTGATGCAATCAATGTACTTTTCGTTACTGAACGCACTTTACGCATAACCGTCTCTAGTGATGGGAAACGTTCGAGGTTATATCGTGAAATAACTACATTAGCGTTGTTATTTGCCGTCATAAACATTTTATATTTTATTGTAGGCGCCTTCACGACCGAAATGAGCTATTGAATTATGATATCTCTAACAATCTTTATAGGCATGAAACCATCATTGAACGAGGGTATTTACGTATTTGCAAAGCGTATAGCTTATCAAATGACATAGCTAGAAATCCTTAGGTCTTATTAGATTTTATTTAAGGTCATTTTATTGTATCTCTGTGATTTTAATCGAATCTTTTTTTTGGAATTTGAGTTGTAATTTAAAGTAATTTTGGTTGTTGTGAAGTACATATTTGAATATCGATATAAGACTTCTGGATATGTTTTCCCAGCCTTATGTTTCAGTTAAAAGATTTATCCTAAACACAATTAACAACTAAAATATATTTATCACAATAGGTATAAAACGAGTGACACGATCCGAAGACTCAAGATGCTAATTTAATTATATTCAAGAGGTTGTCGCATTTGTTGCGGTCGTCTTAATGTTTTCAGTTATACTTACATATTTTTCCAAATTTTTGTTATCTATTATAAACGAGTCTAATTTTTCAGTAAACTGACTATTGTAACAAAAACTTGTAAATTTATTTTATTATTTCAATTTTTTTAATTTATATCAACATCATATTCTTACTGTTTATAAAAAAATGAGTAAATAAAACATAAAAAAATCAAATTCTGGAGAGAACTAAAATATTAACGATTTAAAATATTCTTTATTATAGAATGTTAGCAATTTAAAATTATTCTTCATTATAATGTTCTAAGCTCTATAAATATATATACTTACGTAAATTACACCCTCTACGAATTCAAATAATAGTTCTTCCCATTCTGTGGCCGCAGGTAATGTTTGCAGGTAGCGACCTCTGTAATCTATTCCGGAGGTAGATGACCTCTACTAGATGGATTTTAGACATGATAAGGGTCCGAGAATGCCCGTTATTCCACTATTTAGGGCTGATAAGGTAAATTCTATCGTCTTTGGGTTTGCGGGTGATATGTAACCTATTAAGTATGTTTACGAATTAAAAAAAACGAGGTTATAGTAAAAAAAAGTCTTTATTAATTAATAAATAACCTCGTTATTTCACATCACTACTAGCTCCTTTATGACGAACGTCCCAATTGTATGATAATGTTGGTTCCTTTTATGAAAATTATGGTTATTCTACGTCATCAAAACCTAGAGGTTTATATCAACGCAATAAAAGGTCTTATTACATGGTAATAAGAGTGTGTTAATGATCTTATCGTTTGTCATAAGTGGTATGAATGTGTCATTCGAAAGGTTGCATTATGAGTCGACAATGTTGGCAGAAGCTTCGTTTGTTATAATGATACACTTGTCTTTATTTATTCCATATTAAACATTAAAAGAATGGCTTTTAATTTAATTTTTTTTTTTTTTTAACTTGTTTGTTTTTTTGTTGTTAATCATGATTAATTCAGCTTTGTTATAGAAACAATTAAGTGCTCATAAATTTAGTTCCCATGAAAATATTAATGAATACCTTTTTAAAAATTAATCAGAGAACTCCTGCTATATTTTTAAAACTTTAGGTAACTTTAAGTAATCACATATTACTTAATTTATTCAATTACTTTATGTAAAATAATCCTATTTAAGTATCAATTAATGTTCTAGAAACAGTCTTTTTTGTACAAAAATAAAGCCTATTTTATAATAATGGTAAAACTCAATAATTCATGGAATAAAACGACACAATACACAAGTATTTTTAAATAATATTTATTTGAAATCAAAGTAACATTTTTATTACACCGACCATAAACATGTTTAATACATACAACACATTCATCGCTTATTTAAAATTATTTAAATACATCTTATATAATAATTAATTACAAATTAGTAACAATACATACTCATTATTATAATAACATTTTAATTGAAACAAATTGTCCTTTCATATATTTTATAAAACGTTAAAAAAAAGACTATATACTTATTTTACTGTAGGTAGTTTACGTTTATTTTTGAAGCTGGCAATAATTTGCGATGAAAATGACGTTTGAGCACATCGGGGCGGTAGGCTGTATTGTTATGTGATGGCTTATTGCCAACCATTTATTCTGCCCTCAATTCTTGTTTAATTTTATTGTTCAATATTGACTTAATTTTTTGACCAAATAAATACAGTTGGTATAAAAATACAGTAGAGAAAATTGATAATTAAAATACCAAATTTTTTTTACACAACTAACCGAATAATTGTGTAATGTTTTAAGGGTTCGTGTGTGTAGGACTAATAATTTAATATGTACCGTAATTATTAAAAATATATTTGATTTTGATTAACTACATGATACTAATATTATAAATGCGAAAATTTGTGATGTGTTGTGTGTGTGTTTGTTACCTATCAGCTCCGTAACGACTGAATGGATTCGAATGAAACTTAGAACATAGATAAATCATACCCTGAAATAATATATAGGATACTTTTAATTCCGGGAAAACTTAAGATCCTTCGGGAACGCGGGTGAAAACGCAGCGCGGAAGCTATATAATTTTAAAATAACACGTTGTTCTGTTGTACTTACAGATTCTTTACAAACATAAATAAAGCCACATACGTTTACATTGAATGTGAAAATTAAACAAAAAGCGTGGGCGAGTAGCTAATATAAATCTTAACATGTTTGTTTGTTAGTCATTGTTTATTTTCATGATGGAAATCCGGGATAAGTGGATGCCGACCGTAATATCCCGGTTGAAAAAGGGGTTATAAATTTAAATCAAAATTAATGGTTTTATAAACAAATTGTGTTGATAAAATAATAGAAAATAAAATAAACTTTGTATACTATATTTTTAGGTAGGTTTGTGTTTGACCACAATTGCTCTTTAGGTGATGATGTCCGGCTGAAAGTGGTAAGCACAGAAAGACTAGAAGGGAACTGTATCTCAAATGCAGATGTGAAGCTTCAAGTTGGTAGTTAGCCAGGCTGCTTAAGTTACGGTTACCCGACGATGTTAGTTAGAGTAGCTCTACGATGTTTTCGTTCATAGAAAACTCTATCTCAAATGTAAAGATGTGTTTGACCACAATCTCACCGTGGTCAGTGATGATGTGGCCGATGATGGTAAGCACACAAAGCCTAGAAAGGATGATGAAGCCTAGGAAAGATGGAGAGTACGAGTATTCCAAGTTTAAACATCATAGAAAAATATATGTAAAGATTTATTGATGTGACGTGTCAGTTTGTAGAGCAAAAATAATTTTTGTCTATGACATTCTTATAAGCCACGTTATGTTTGAAAAGGTGTAGTTCGATGTTCAAAATATCGAACCAAACTTTTGCTGTGACGACGACAACCATCAGTACCAATATTGGATCGCTTGTGACGTTGACAGCTCAATCAATACGTTCAATACTCAGGGGTCCAGCCAGCTACACGTTGTAATTGCATAGTCAGTGTTGACAGTCATTCTCATTATAAAACGTTCACTTTACAGTAAAAATAGTATCAAAATATCTGGAAAATATAATTTTACGTGTTAAAAGACTCTAAGGTTATTCTCAATATATGGAGGCTGTAGAAATGAATGCTATAATATAGTTTTTTTTTATATTCTGTATAGGCCTGTGTTTGACTACATTAGAAGGGCACTGGCTCTCAAGTTTAGCTGTCGAAACACACCGGAAGGTGGTTGGCGTGGCGACAGATTTTCAACTTGAGGGTGGTAAGGGTATTTTGGATCTATCCATGAATCAAAGATGGTCAGACTTATTTTCACATTCCTCGTAACAAATAAAAGGACAATCTGTTCGGTTACTGTCGTAGATTCCAGTTTTTATACACAAGTATATATATATTGTGATCGTATATCGAAATAAAAATATTAAATAAAAAATAAAAAATTGCGTACATTTTTCAAAAAGTCGAACTAAAATACTGTAAACATTTTGATCTTGCTAAAATAATGTCAAAAATATACAGTGTAGAATTGTCGTCAGAAGATTAAACATAGCAATAATTATTATAAGAAAATCCAATATAAAGTATCACACTTTGTGCGAATAGGTACTTAGATAGAGGTAACCAAATATATTCATATCTTAAAAGTATGTACACATCTATGAAAAAAAAACTGTGCTTGGTATTGCGCGTTTATTTGAATTTAAATAACGTTCGATAAAAAAAATAGAACGATTAATCAAATGAGCAAGTGAATGAAAGAAAGACACAGATAAAAGTAGGACTTATAAACGGAATACAAGGCGCTAAAATAAAATTGATAATAAAGTAATGATTAAAAAGAAAACTAAACCTATTCTATTTGGACCAGCCATTTAAACACAATTAAGATATGATGTAAACAATAAATTAATTATTTAATTAGTTTATAATAATTAACAAAGCATTTTGTGACAATTATTATAGAAAAGTTAAGCGTTTGGTTTTAAATTCCTTATTTTTTTAAACACACACTCATATTATTATTATCTACATAATATTTTAATACTTTTATCGTAACTAGTTTTAAGCGTACTAATGAACTCATTCATGTTCCCTGCTTACGATCAAACCTACCCTCTATTGATTCAGATTCTGACCAGCTAGCTAAATACAGACAACCAAATAATAGCCACAACTATAATACTTACATAACCTTTTAAAATTATTCACATTATACACATTTTAATAATTCAAAAGCGTCTGTACATTAGTGTACATACAGTTCACTTTAATTTTGATCTCGTTAAATTGACATGAAATTCCACTTCTCGATAATTTTCATACGCCCTCGATTCAATAACTTTTGAATCGAAATCCGTCGTTCCAATTTTAAAGTTTCGAATGTCGCAATCGAAATACGGTCTTCCATTCGTTCTTCGTTTTATAAATATTCTGGATTCTAGTTCAGTCAGAGAGTTTTGATTCGAGTTCCATATTTGAATTTTTGGTATTTATTCTACGTTCGGCTCACGTGGTTGAATTTGGTTTATTGGCCGCTTTCTCAAAACCTTCTACGAGTGTTTCTAGGATGAATTTAATGGTAATTTTGTAAATATTCTCAACGTTAGGCGTATAGCGGTCACCCAGCGTTGACTCTACGGCTGCCAGGAATGGTGCTTCAATTTTCTGCAAACAAAAACATTCTCTATAATAAATATTTTAAAATATATTTTTAAGTAATGAGATTTCTGAGATGAAATAGCGTGTCTGTCTGAATAGATTGTTATCTGCATTTTGGTAGCAATATTACTCTTTCAGGAAAGAACGTCTCTGTAATATTTTAAGGCTTTCATTTGAAACTTTATGCTTGTAGTTTGGACGGGTTGTTACTATAAACTTTTTCTTTTTATATAACCTAGAAATATAATTTCTAGGTTACAGTAATACCTAGTCGTAGTGACGTTGAATTCTTTAACAAAGATTACAAATTAGAATCCTGCTATGAACTTGCGGTTTAGTTTTCCTTCATCTTAGTACAACTCATTGTAGGATTCGAACCCGCAACCTTCACCAAATCATTCGATGCTACTAGAACTAAAATTGGAGTCATACAGTCATACCGTGGACAATGCTTAACCCTAAAATAATCTAAAGGCGGTAAGGCACGGACAGGAAGGGTGTCACGTTTCTCATTTCCGTTTATCAAAGGGCCCATCCTGACCTGAGTCCACATAATATTTGCCTTTACCAACGTTAAATAACTTATATTTCGGGTTTATGTACTCTAAGAAATTCGGCTGAACAAAGAGAGAAAAAAAAAATTTTCACGCTGTCCGACTCATGTAGACTAAAAAAATTAAGAATAAATAAAAAAACATGACTAGACATGTACTCTGAGCCATTGAATGATTTAGCATAATTTTACTTGAATTTCGTATATATCTACAACTATAATCCATACTGTAACTATAAATGCGAATTAAACTCAGTCAGTCTGTCTGTTTCATGCTTCAGAACGAATTGCGATAAAGATAGCAAGCAAGCATATTTTTTTTTTTTTTTTTTTGTTATTTATTATCAGTACATAACATATATGAGATAGCTATGGTATAGAATGGACATAGGCTAGGATTTTTTATCGGAAATTGAGTATAATAAGTTATTAAGTGCTAATTCCTATACCTACCTCATCTAATCTAATACCTTCACACGAGCAATTCTTATAATCTGAATCTCGGAAACGGCTCCAACGATATTCATGAAATTTTGTATGCAGAGGGTTTTGGGGGAGATGAATCGATCTAGCAAGGTTTCATTTTTTAGAAAACGTCGTATTAAAAAAAACGAGGAATGCTCGATCAACCACGTAAAAAATACACGGTAGTGTCAACTGTAAGGACTATCGTACAAGTACCTTAAAAGGCATCTGAATAAATGAGTTTCGAGTTAAAACCAGCAAACAAAATATTAGTACCTAAAGATTAACAGCCTAATTAAAACTTTCCACAAAAACATAGGCAGATATTTTACCACGCCGGCGCACAGCATACGAAAATTATATGACTCAATCAAATAATTGAGTCGCGATTAAAAAAAAAGTTGTAGAATAGGTAATTGTCTACTCTATGTTTTTTTTTCTTCTACCAGTGCCATTAACCGTACAATAAATGTTTTCAGAGCTTTTCCAACAGCAAGTCAGAGGTCGCGGCATAAAAAATCTGGTTGTAAAAAGAAATAACCGCGGAATCATAAAAAATAACGCTTTCAAGTAATAACGAAATAACATTATGGTAGTGTTTCCTCGACGGGAATCGATTTTCACTTGGTACATCGAGTCCAATAACAAATATTGAATCAAACTTGAAGAAAGTGTGTACTTTGTGACGCTTGTATGTGACTGAACCTTGACCTGAATAAGTGAACGAAAGTTATCTACACTAATATTGTAGGCTCCGCGAGCTTTAGACCTTGCGAGTTTTCCATTATTTCCCAAGCCCCTGACCTCTTGAAGTTTATTAGATGAAAAAGTTGTTCCTACAAAAAGTTATAGAGAGACATTCACATAGGTACACTTGAAAAATGTTTGGAATGGTTGTAGGTGTTTTTTTTTTTTTTAAGCTTTCAACCCCCATATCTCCGCCATTAGGAATCCCCACGAAAACTCCAATAAAAGAAAGGTGTAAAAATAATCCTTATATCACTCGGATCACGGATGGAAACTGCGTTGGGGGCGCTACGCTAGTAGGTATTGGATAATTATGTTAGTCCGAGCCTCGCGCCGGCACAGAATACAGATTTAAAACACCCATCCAGGGAATCCTCCTATTACATTTATAAAAAAATACATATCAATTATCATTATGGTAGGAACCGGTATTTACCACTGGAAAAGTTGTTCCACTCTCTTAAAAACCGATAAACTTTGACAAATCATCATATCAGCCGAAAGACGTCCACTGCTGGACAAAGGCTTCCCTCAATGTCCACGATGGCCGGCCTTGCGCTACCCGCATCCAGCGGTTTGTCGCGACCCTTACAAGATCATCGGTCCACCTTGTTGGGGGCCTGCCCACGCTGCGTCTTCAGGTGCGTGGTCTTTGAAACCAGCTGGTGATTTTTACAACTCGCTTTCCGTCCTTTCTTTTGCACCTTGTAGACTATTTCAAAAGAAATAAGTACTCACCCAAAAATATTCGACTTTAAAGCCAGGTATCCTCCGATGGCTGGCCCCAACTTGATGTATGTACTCGAAGAAGTTGTCCAAATCGTCGAGGCCCTTGATGCCTTCGTCCAGGGTATTCATCACGTTGTTGGCGTGTTCCGCCAGCTCCATGGAGTTGATCTGCTCCTCCTTCGTCCGACATTGGCGGAACTTCTCGAACATATTCAGCAGGTCTTGGTTCTCTTCGAAGAGCCTGGTGGAAATTGGGGGGTAAATATTAGTAACATATGGCTAACTGATCTCTAACAAAGCAGAGCTTGTACTATAGAAACCAGGGGGGTTAAAACGGCCGCTCGAGCAGTATTGCTATGCAATTCATATCTCGAATGATGGTGTAATTTGTCTAAATTGTAAATTAATTGATTAAAATAATTTGCATTTTCATCAAAAAATATGTAAAAAACATTTGGCTCTGCTGTAAATTCGAGATATGAATTGCATAACAATATTGCTCGAGCGGCCGTTTTAGTCCCCCAGATCCTCGGATATATTACAAACGACGAGTTACAATTTAGTACCTTGTAGCAAAGGGACCAAGAGTTAAGTTTATGCTGGCGACGAACTTGGTTTGCAAGTCCGACGTCCAACGTTGGTTTTCAGATTGGAACTATTTGGTTTCCACTGTTAAATACATGTTAATATTTATAGGTATACCTACCTATAGGGAATAGCGAAACATGCCAGAAGAGATGCGGGAAAAAATTTAAACTGTAAACTTTGATTTTCAGTTAATAATTTTGCCTCGCCGGGAATCGAACAATTATTATTGCTACATTTCATAGTATCGCTTATAAAAATCATATTTATGTATTATTTTTCCAAATCAACGAGTTCGGTTACCAAATTTGTTTCCGCTCGTGTACTTCTACGAATGAGTACTATTTGTTTTGCCGGATATTAACTGAAACTAAAACTAACTACTAGCTGAGAGAATATCTGAAATTGCCTATTGAAATTTGTATAATCTATTATAGAAATAACTAACTGATAATAATATTACGCTGTATAATTTCTATAAAAAAATAAAATCAAATTGTTTATCTGTTGTTGTTTGTCAGGCCAGTTGGCGCAGTTGGTTAAGACGCCACCTATCGCGCCGCTGGTCGTGGGTTCGATTCCCATCCAGGACAAACATTTGTGTGCATGAACATGTCTGTTTGTCCTGAGTCTGGGTGTAATTATCTATATAAGTATGTATTTACAAAAAAAAAATGTAGTATATGTAGTATATCAGTTATCTGGTTTGCATAGTACAAGCTCTGCTTAGTTTGGGATCAGATAACCGTGTGTGAAGAAATGTCCCGAGATATTTATCTTTAGAATTCAAGACTTTATAATGAATACCTAGGTTTATATTAGGTATAGTATGACACAACTTAGATGTAGCATCGGCAAATCGTTTTCGTGCACTTCACTTCCGATTTACACAACTAATAAAAATCGTTCATTATCGCGCCATTCAACGTTCAACAAGATCATTTTCGCCGATCATTTTATAACACATGAGTAATATGTTGTAGGCGCACTCTTTTCGGGAACGATCGATTTTACGAATTTTGCCGATGCGTCATCTAAGTTGTGTCATACTATACCTACTTGTTCTTACATTTCTCTCCCATTCCAATAAAAGAGAACCAAAACTGATGTTGAACAGTTTTCCAATATTAATAATTAGGATTACGCGTCTTATAGAATGTCGTCCCATTTCCAATTTGTTTAGCGTTAGGAAATCAAATTATTTGACGTTCTTTTGTTGGCCAAAAGGGCATTTAAGTATACTTTAAAATCCTTAAATGGCTTGTTTAAGGTAGTGAAAAAAAGCCACACATACTTAAATACGTCGTCTTTTTTTATTTTTTGTGTATTGATTAAGATTTGTGTGTGATTTCGTCTAACTTAGCAGGTAGGTATGCTTTTTCGCCAATGAACTTTTTTTTAGAAATCAATGTATGTCATTTTCCATAATTCTTTGATTCGGAAGCTAAACGATATCCAATAAGAACCAAAACCAAATCACTTACCTGAGTAGGAAGTTCTATAGCGTGATATTTATAAATTCAATTTAACATAAATTAAATGTTATAAAGATAACTTAATTAGAAGACATAATGGTTCTAACGTTGTCACTGACGAAGCCTTTTTAATTAGGTACCTATCTAATAACCGACCACCCACGCTATTTCTAACTTCCAAGATCCACGCGCGGTACAGTAATTAAGAGTTAATATTTTGATAAAGGTATATTCCTATATGAAATAGCTCTAAGGTTTAATTGGTAATTCATTTTGTTTTCTCACCAAATGATCCATTTTCTTAGTACAATAAGAGTAAACTTTCTCTGATTGTCGTAAGTAATAGGTAGGTACTACTTTTATTTTCGGGTTAATACTTATTTTTTTTTTATAATTAAACTTACAAAATTATAACATAATTATTGGGTATTATATTCTGGGGTCATCCTGATATTTACTCGATGTCTGTGGTCCATGTGAAGATGTTGTGAAAGTTTAAAAAGTTAGTTATTTTTTAATTCCAAAGTCACGTTGAAACAAGCAATGCGATTAATTTCACATTTTTTTTATATCCTTATGTCTTTAGTTGGTTCTTTTTTTACAACAGGTACACACAGCCACAGATCAAGCTACACATTTTTGTTGCAAAATAGCTCCGCAATGCCGCAGTGTGTAGCTTGATCTGTGGCCGTGTGTACCAGTTTTACTTTCAGATTTACAATAATATTAGATATGAAATGATACCATAAAAGAATACTAATACAACCATTTGAATGAATATATTCCATTTTGATACGAGAGACAGCTTCGAATACGTGACGAAAATCACTGTATTCGCGTCTGCTGACACTTATTATAAATAATCATAACGTAGGACAATTTTATGTAGGTATAATTCTCCGCTCACGAACAAAATTGAACTTTCACTCACAGTCATAGAAATGATTGTTATGTTTTCCATCTTATTATGTAGAATAATATGATATATTTCATGTCGTTGATATAATATAAGTGATGAAAAGATAGCTGGAATATGAATCCATCTAAAATGAACTCGAGCTCGAATAGATTTTATTTTGTAATGATATATCGAAACATTTTGCTGGAATGTTTTAGAAAAAAATAATAGGAGCTTATTTCTATTATATTTTGTATTTACGTTATTAGGTTTTTTTTTGTCCGTGTCCAGGACCTACAGTATGCACTACACATACATGGGGATAGTGTCATATGATAGGTAGCTCTTATAATATAATGTACCTATGTAAAGCATAGGCACCTAAAATAAACCAGGTTTACAGTCGCTAACAGATTTTTTTTCTTTCGGAAATTACATTTCTATTCGTCTGTATTAATTATTGCCATTCGATTTTTAACTTGCAAGCATACGATCCACTTTGGACTCCTTGAGATAAAGAAAGAATAAGTCCGAAAGTGGGCTGTAAGCTTGTTTATTATACTCTAAAACAATAAATAGAAACAACATCATATCAACTGCATATGGAGGAGCAATGTTTTTTTTTTTCAAAACAACAAAGAAAATAAAACGTAAGTAGGCTGTAGGTAGCAAGGAATTAGGTAGACAGTAGGTGGATAGGTTATTCTCAGGGTAGGATGATGTCTGCTGGGCCAATTAATCGCTACAAATTTTAGTCTAACTGAGTATCTACTAGGTTACTGGAGCACTAATTAATATAGCTATTTTGCTCTGTCACTACATTTCTGAGTAAAGGTTTTTACCGGAGATTTTCGCTAAACTTTTAACTGTCATAATTTCGTAATGGTAATACTCAGGTACCTGAATTTTTATGGTATGACTCCGTAGAATTCGGGATAAAAAAACAATTCCTTATCACTGAACGACGAGACGAAAAATTACTTATGATCCAATTCTGTGTAAATTGTCAATTGAGCGAGGAAATCTTAAACTTGAAATCCAAAAATGTTTCAGCGACAGTTTCAGAATATTCTAAGAAGCAACCAGTCGTACAGTAAATATTGATGCGCCTGTCGCTATCTTTATAGCAAGCTTGCAAGTGTGTATTATCGTCTCCGCATTTCACTAGGCGCTCCGATAAAGTTTGCAACTAACATAAGAGGGAAGCGTTGGCTAAGTGCACTGAAGTATACGGTGTCTTCGCTTCAAAAATTCAGATAAGTATTTCAGGAACTAGACAGGCTGTGCCGTTGATTCTTCGAGAATACTTTATTCTTAGATAGTGGTTTGATACTGAAAAGTAGATAGGTACATTTACCTTTAATAGGTAGGTACCGATATTTTCTGTATACTCTATATCATTTCATATTCTATTATAAAACGAAACTTTAGCGCTAGCACAAAATATAACATTCAGCGATATTATAATATTATGTCCTAAAACAGGGGCACAAGACTTATTTTACAATGGCGGTTATTAATTGCAGCTCAGTATCGGTAAATATACTACCGCTTGTTATGTCATCGCAAATCACAACTGAGTTGCAATTAGCAAAAAACGTAATAACATTTGAATGTCACGGGCTACCTTGAAGCATCCGCCTTAAGTTCAACCCAAAAGTACCTGAATCACCAATTAGTAGGTAGTACCAGAGATTATCGAAGGTTCAACCCTTCTCTATCAGAATATGTAACGTGATACGATTCCTTCAAGGGGTCTATAAAATAAAGGTCAGTTTAGTAGCACTTCGAACCCTTTTATAATGATAGCCGTAACGCACACTGAACTCTCAAGTTTATAGTTGGAGTGTTAGGAATTAAAGTGGCTCAGCAAAGACGTTTAGTTTTTAAAGGCATACCATAAAGTGTTTATTGAGCTGTAGTATGTGATTTTAGAAAGAATATGTGTACCTAATGAGAGTGAGAGAAAAAAAATTCTCGGTGGGGTACAGTAGGTACATTACTGCGGGTACAACTATAAGTTGAAAATCTGTCGTCTAGTATCGACCTGTGTTTTTCAGTAATTCCGCTTGTGTTACTGTTAGTACCTTTAGACGAAACACTATGCCGAATTTAAAAAAAGAAAGGAAGAAAAAAAAACTATTAAAAAAGGTAAACTAGTCTATTTATATTTCCATGAGTAATATCGTCTCCACAAACTGTAGCTCAACTTAAAAAAAGAGTAAAATATCTTGGAGCTATACAGAACCCAATGCAAAAATAATTGTTAAAATCGGTTAATGTTTTGAAGTCGGTTAAAAATATCCCAAGACTTTAATCATATTCCAAAATCCTTACTCTATTTCGTTTCAAATCCCATGTGACTACGTTATGGAAAATTGACACAACACTAAAGAAAAATGCATTCAAATAAACAGGAAATTGTGGTAAAATTGACCCATATACTAGATGTAGATCTATGTACAGTCAGGCAGCACAGGCAGACTCTGATAGCCTATTATTTCTGTAGGATAAAAAGTTGTTACACGAGAGCAGCAAGACAATACAAGTACAGTCCACCGGGGAAACTTGCAATAAAGGGGAACGTTGTTAGAAAACGATTTAATTCACAGAGGGCACTTCATTCAGTTGTTTACAAACTAAACTAATTTTGTCTTACACATTCTAACAAATAATATAAGAACAGTATGTAAGTTTAGTCTCCCAATGTAGGTAGGTTTGCTGTTTCAACGTGAATTTAGTTCGTTAAATTGCCCTACTATATTTCTGTCAATAACAATGGCATTGATTTGTATTTATATATTTTTTACTAATTATGTTTCGGTACAATGCTCGATGACCTCGGTAGAGTCTCTCAACAAGTGGGTTTAAAAATGAACATGGATAAGACGAAAATCATGTCGAACGTCCATGTTGCGCCCACTCAAGTAAATGTTGGAGGCTCTGCACTCGAAGTTGTAGATGACTACATTTACCTAGGACAGACCATCCAACTAGGTAGATCCAACTTCGAGAAAGAGGTCAATCGTCGAATCCAACTCGGCTGGGCAGCGTTCGGGAAGCTACGTAATATCTTCTCGTCCCAAATACCGCAGTGTCTTAAGTTGAAAGTCTTCGACCAGTGTGTGTTGCCAGTGATGACTTACGGAGCAGAGACGTGGTCGCTTACGATGGGCCTCATAAGAAGGCTCAAGGTCACCCAAAGAGCGATGGAGAGGGCTATGCTCGGAGTTTCCCTGCGAGATCGAATCAGAAATGATGAGATCCGCAGGCGAACCAAAATAACCGACATAGCCCGAAGAATTGCCAAACTGAAGTGGCAGTGGGCGGGGCACATCGCTCGTAGAACCGACGGCCGCTGGGGCAGAAGGGTTCTCGAGTGGCGACCACGAACCGGAAGACGCAGCGTGGGCAGGCCCCCCACAAGGTGGACCGACGATCTTGTGAGGGTCGCGGGAAACCGCTGGATGCGGGTAGCGCAAGACCGGCCATCGTGGAGATCCTTGGGGGAGGCTTTTGTCCAGCAGTGGACGTCTTTCGGCTGATATGATGATGATGATGATGAATTATGTTTCACCACAACCTCATTGTGGTCAGTGATGATGTGGCCGATGGTGGTAAGCGTACAAAGCCTAGAAGACAAGGCTCTCAATCGCAGCTGTCCAGCACACCAGAAGGTGCTTGGCGACAGATTATAGACTCAACAAAGCGTTGTGAGATTACTAAATCCGGAGGGAAATAAGTAATTTAGGATTTTGCAAAAACTTACGTGTGATTTTTTGCATATAAAAGTTACCGACAGATGAGTAGCTGTCCCTACCGCAAAATCATCAATTTACTTCAAGGCATGTTTTATTATTCATATAAGCGATTGCGGCCGACTGTACCTCCCGGGACCTGTAGTGGCTATTTACCTGCCCGACACAGAAATGGGTCAAGTACCCTCAGCTCGATAGTACCCCCACTGATATTGACTGTGTTGTAAAAATTTCCGGCAAAAAAGGATCTGAGTTTTCCATTTAGAACAGCTCGCAAAAGGGTTATTTGGTTTTATTCATTTGAAAATAAAGGCATTATGTGTTGATTGCTTTTTTTGGTCTTAAATATGTTTTTTTTATTACTTATGACTTATTTATTAGCTGTGGGAGCCTGAGGCTTAGGTGACGTGAAATGATTGATTATTTTTGCTTCGACATGTGTATTGAATCTGGGGGTCTTCTCCGAAATAGGTACAATATTCCGATCTTGATTTTGAAATGTTAACCAATAAGTGTCCATATTATGCACAGCACAATTATTACTCTATTTATATTGTTTTGTGTGCCCCCAATTTTAATTTTTTAACGGATAAGATCGGTTCTATGGTCATTATTTCTGAAAACATTTTGAACAAACTTTTGAACGACCGCTCTTACTGAAATAAAATCTACGCAACGTGACAGAAAGTGATCCTTGAAATAAAATGATTATCTTTTAAAAAAGAGTGAAACCTCCTTCAAAGACAATAAAATTAACAACCGAATTGAGAAACTCCTCCTTTTTTTTTAAGGAGATTTAAAAGCAGCTGAACAACGTAAACGATGCCAAATTGACCTACAAACTTATTACTCAGCTTAAAGCGCTTTACAGCAGTGCAGTCCGTCAGACGTTGACGTAGTATATAACAGAGGCTTTATAGACCTTGTCACAATAACAACGCATTCATGTGTTTGAAACTCTGCAACTAGGTCTAGTATTGTGTAGCTAGTTGAAGGCTACATATCCATTTGTGATTGTTTTAATGTGCAGTGGCAGTTACTGCGGCGTATGTTTTCAAGCATTCAGTTGGTTATGTATAAAGGTTGAAATATTTACCTATAGGTACAGATCATAAAAAAATTTTAAAGTGAAAAATAACACAAAAATATTTCAAAATCAATAACTCATTTATTCAGTTTAGGCCCTGTTAAGGCACTTATGACGTCGATAGTTACAATCATTACAATAGACTCTACCACCGGTTCGGAATACACTTGAACTGAGAAGACTCCGGCAAGAAACTCAGCAAGGCTTCATTCTTCCTTAATATAATTTGACTATCTAGTCTAACTATATTAAGGAAGAATGAAGCCTTGCTGAGTTACATACATTACTCAAGCACTAAATGGCACTAATATACATTCATTATCAGTTTTATGAATAAGCTCAATAGAGAATAAGATAATGGAGAAGATATTGGATATGGATTTATATCATACACGAAGAAGAAGACTGAAAAATAGCTGAGTGCAAGAAGATATACATTGCGAAGACCACAAATAATTGAAAATAGAGCAGATAGATAATGATGTATAGAAACTCAATTTATTTTAACTATTGAGTGTAAAAAATTAAAACGTTAGCGAGTAACCATAGACGTATAGAACAAACAAACTCCATACAAAAAGGTTTAACATACAAATTGCGTCGTAGATCTAAAAAAACATTCTCAAACGCGTGTATACATCAGATAAGGAATTCAATCTGTGAAACCATCCCGCGTTTCAGTAAATTGGAAGCCAACAAGCCGTACTAAAGGAGCGCTATACAAATATACTTAGCTATAGCACCTATAGTTTGTTCGTGTCCTTTTTTTTATTGAGATATTTTATGATTTGATGACGTAACGTCCTAAAAATACCTAGGTTTTTATAGGGTAAAGATTCTTTTTAGGGTTCCGTACCTCAAAAGAAAAAAACGGAACCCTTTTTTGTCCGTCTGTCTGTCTGTCTAGACCATTTTTCTCAGGAACGCGCGGAGGTATCAAGTTGAAATTCATATCAAATACTCAAGTCTACTGTTTCTGAAGGCAGTGAAAAAATTAAACTTCTAAGCCAACACAATCAAAAGATACAGCCGTTTATGCTACAAATTTTAGACACTCGCAAGGGAATCAAAACCTACAGGGTACTTCCCGTAAACTCAAAACCTTGAAATTTGGTACAAAGCAACGTCTTATAGTACAGATAAAGGAAAAATTGCGAAAAGCATACATTTTTAGTTACACTCAATTACAAAGTAAAGTTTGTTTAGAACCCTCAGTGCGTGACTCAGACTCGCACTTGTCTGGGTTTTTTAAAGTATAGGCCTAATCAATGATGATGTGGCCAAAGGTAGCACACAAAGCTTAGAATGGAACTGGCTCTCAAGTACAGCTGTCGGAACACACCGGTGCTTGGCGACAGATTTTCAATTTGAAGCCAGCCAGGTGCTACAAAGTACCCTGCCACCGTGCTCTGGTTTCCTCACGATGACTGAAAGCTCAAGGTCATTGTAGGATTCGAACCCCGGGACCTTCGTCACGGCGGCATTCAACGCAGACACAGATTATTATTGAATGGGCATTGCTGATATCAAATTTTGATTGCACATAACAAATGGTAAAAAACCGTTCAGTAGTTTTTGAATTTAACGCGAACACAGACGTGGCGACGGACTTTGTTTACAATAGATGATGTTGTAATTAGATCTCATGATCCTCTGGATTGAGGATAAGATCTCGGGGCAAAACCTATACGAACTAACTTAGCAAACAAGCAAACGGCCCGACTGATACTGGTTACAGTAGCCTATAAATTAAATTAAAATTACCATCACATCAAATTAGACGCACTAACTACTGTAACAAAGTCAAGTACCAGCATTAAGTTACCGCCCTAACCTTCACAAGTAAGTCAACTGAAATAATTTAATTACTCTGTGTCCACACT
Source organism: Tethea ocularis (assembly GCA_963555595.1). NCBI lineage: Eukaryota > Metazoa > Arthropoda > Insecta > Lepidoptera > Drepanidae > Tethea > Tethea ocularis. The sequence continues at coordinate 1,005,175 of OY741972.1, read as the reverse complement.
AGGCTCATAAAGTGCAGCCGTAAGCCGGTGTGAGCCTCTCCAAACTCTATTTGGCTCAGATTAAGCCTTTATTGGCCTTTGGAGGGACAAGGTATCGTGTAAGCAAGAAATGTGTGAACTTGGTTCAAAAAATCTTTAATGATTTAAATTTTATCTATAGGTTAAAGATAACAAAGCTGAGCGTGAAATTTACATGAAAATGCTTATAATCTGGTAATCAGGTACTGGTACCTGAACTTATAGAGGCCTCGGGGGACAGGGGCGGGTGAGGAGCTTTTGCCAACCAATGAGTAAACGCTGCCAGCCTTCTGGGAACATTGCCACAGCGGCCACCTTGGTGATTTTTTATATGTAGATTGTATTTTGTATATTATTTGTAAACTAGCTTTCTGCCCCGCGGTTTCACACGCGATCCCCTACCTAAGAAAGGATTTTTGAAAATTCCATCTCCTAAGATGGAATTTTCAAAAATCCTTTCTTAGCAGATGCCTGCGTCATAATAGCAATCTGTATGCCAAACAGCCCGATTCATCCAGTAGTTTGAGCTGTCCGTTGATAGATCAGTCAGTCAATCAGTCACTCTTATAACTACACTAGTACTTATAATCCCTCCTATCACTAGGGTTTTCCACTCGCCTCTCTCGAGAACCTTGGCTTATGCTCTCCAATAGTCCGGATGTGCAACGAATACAATATGATAAATAGTAGTGATGAACTTGATATATTCCACGATTCGTTGCTTAACTTTAGACGGAAGGTACTGAAATCTTTTCTAAGTACGTCAGTGTATTATTAATTTTTACTAGACTTAAATCATTGTTTAATTAATTAAAAGTCTCCCTTATTTTATGCATTTTTTCCAATTTAAAAAATAAATTGGAAAAAATGCATAAAATAAGGGAAATTGTGTGTACACATCAGATTTTGTACCAATTTTGTAGTTTTTTATTTGTGTTTTAATGTGTATACTGTTGGTGTGTCTAATAAAGAAAATAAAATAAATAAATAATCACACGAAATAAACTACAAATTAAGTTAACACGTCGTGTTGACTTCTGCACGTGTGTCAACATAATTCACAGAGGCTTAAGTTCAAATCTTCAGTGGCATCACAGTTCCGTGTCTGGATTAGACCCCTGTTTCTGTCTGTGTTTGTGTTAAGGCGTAATCCCTTTATGTGTGTACCGTCAGTTTGCATTACCTTCTATCGTGGAGATAACATGAGTTACTGGCTGAGATATTGCGTGGATGTTCAAGGAGGGATTTGGTAACATGGTGAGAAATTTAGCAGGATATTACTGACCATTATTATTGGCAGACTAAACTTAGCGGTATCCTTGAAGTAGCCTATAGCTTGGATATTAAGCTTTCTATTAGTTTAAGTACTTTTAGAATCGGATCAGTGAGAACTGAAGGAGTCAAGAGATTATCAACACATGTAATATGTATATTATGTTGTTTTTCCGACTGTGGCAACACTACGCTAAGGTGTCAAAAATAAGATTCCGAATTTCAAATATTAATTAATATTATAATTATCCCATTTCAAGGTGCCCTAAACCAATTCGTCACTAAATTAGTGTTACCTAAATAATGTGCAATATAAATTAATATCTAAAATTTGTTGGATTACGAGTTCACTAATGTGAGTGAGTCATCGCAACCGTTAGTATACTTAACATAATTTCCATTCTAATTCAGGCGAGTATTAAGACAATTACATTTAATTCTTTATTATATGTACGTTACTATATAGTTTCTGGTAGTAGTTGTACTTTAGATTCGCCTAAATTGTGTATTTTTTATCAAAAGTAAATAGTAAATACCTAGTAGTAGATAGATACTTGTTAGTAGTTTTTCACACATATCCACTCATTTTACTTACCATTCAAGCTAACTAATAACTCATAAGCATGATGATGACGCGTAAGACCTCGGTCCGTCAGGCAGAAGAGAAACTCCAGCTTACTCTTCAAGAACTTAAGTCATCTAAGGCTATGTGTGACCGACTATTATCAGAAAATGAAGATAATGAGAAGGAAGTGTTAGAACTAATTAATAGTAATAAAAAGTTAAAGGCTGAGATGGCAGAGAATTATGCCCGGAGCCTAGTTGTTGAAAAGCAATGTGACCGCCTTCAGCGAGTTGTTGATGGGTTCGACCAGTGCAGCCATGAGTTTGATAATGCCCTCAGGCGCATTGCTGCATTGGAGTTGGAACTATGTGATGCTAGGAAATACATTTGCCACCTAGAAAATACTAACCAAACCACCATGGTTTCAAATAACCAGTCATTATTCGATGAATTGATTGAGTCGGCCCCGGGCATGGTTTCTGGTTCCTCAGTCTCAAATGTTGTGCCCACTGTCACTATAGATTTAACATGTAATGATTCAAATGTCTCAAACAGTACAGTGCGGTTAGTTAAATGTAGTAAGAACAAATTGAAGAAATATATTAAAATTAACAAAATCATAAAGAAAACTCAAAATTTAATTAGGAAAAACAAAGTAGTTTATAATAATAATAAATTGCGGAAGGATCGTTGTAAATTAGTAAGTGAAATTAATTTATGTCATTTAAATATGGAAAAAAATCTAGTTAAATATGAATCTGACACAAACCACCTTCAGTCTGAAATTATTAACTTGAATGCATTATTAACATCGGTTTCTAATAAATATGAAAGCTCTCAAAAAGAGATGAATGAGTACATTCTGGCTATGAATGAACTTATTGAAATATCCAAGTATAATTCTGAAAAATTTGATTCTTTGATAAAAAATCAACAATGTGATTGTCATAAAAGTGTCTCGAACTGTACACAGTTGGACTGTACTCTGAGTTCATCCCTAAAATCACCGAAGGAGTTGTGTGAAGGTTCAATAAACACTTCCTTCAGTAAAAGTATTAATACACCAAATGTAAATAATTATGTGATGTTTAGTGACGAAATGGGCAGAGGCATGGGATTGCAACTTAGCCAATACTTAGGGCAGGCCATAACAAATACCTGTATGCCTGGCGCGTCTTATTCACAAATTTTGGACAAAATCATAAAAACCACATTTCATAAAAATACCACCCTAATAATATTAATTGGAAGAAGAGGAAATGTTAGCAAAAATGCTCTGCTAAAGTACTTCCATTCAATTTCATTATTAAATGTTAAGCATATTGTTATGTTTGCATTTCCTTTTATTAAATGTTTGCCACAGACGGAAAATACAATTAGACATAATTTGAATATGACATTACACACATTGACATGTCGTCACAATGACAAATTTCATTTCATTGATACCAATACCTTCCTTGGTAAAAATTATTTTTTGACTGTAGACAATTTTTATCTTTACAATAATCATAAGAGACTAATAGCAGAATCGCTATCATATTATTTTAGGAATCTAGCCAAATGTATGGCTACACAAACGGCTGCTTCTATTGAGCAAATTAATATTGACATTTGTTTACAGTCCTTGGAAACTTTTCCAAGCAATTTGTCATTACTGGAAAATATTCCGAATAATTTAAATTAGACCAAGAGACAATAGAGGCATCCTCTAGCACTATTTGTGAGAATAATAATAACTACTATTTGCATAAAGCTTGCCCAGTAAATTTAACTAAAAATATTTCTAATAGTCTAAATACATGTAAAAATTATAATAATATTAACCTGGTGCACCAAAATATTCAAGGAATAATGGGCAAGGAACTTGAACTCGAATTGTTCATGAACTGTAATAATATTAAAATTGTATGTATTACTGAACATTGGCTTAAGACCCACCAGTTCATGTTCAGTTTTAGTAACCACCAGGTTGCAAGTTCATTCAGTAGAAAACATGCTATACATGGTGGTTCTTTAATAGTTATTCAGAATGATATAAAATTTAAAGAGCGTAATGATATTGTGAACCTGTCTATTGAATGTACTTTTGAAATAGCCTGTGTAGAGCTTGAGCAGTTCATTATAATGAGCGTATACAGACCCCCATCCGCGAGTTTTGATTTGTTTGAAAAATGTATGGATGAAACATTGTTTAGAGTAAGTAAAGCTAAAAAGAATATTATAGTTTGTGGTGATTTTAATATAAATATTTTGGATAATAATGCTTTGAGTAATAGAATTAAATCGTTATTTTTGTGTTACAATCTTGTAAATCTTTTTTTTGAACCAACTAGGGTTACTGCTACTTCAGCAACCTGCATTGATAATATATATACAAACTTGCAGTCTGTTACTAAGTCCATCTTTAGTAAAATAACTTCTGACCATTGTGGTCAGATGGTCAATTTCAATATACCTAGAACTAAGGTGATAAAAAAAGATATTAAATGTGTACCTATGAGTGAAAATCGCTTAGAAAAATTTAGGAATAATATCCTGAGTAAATTACCATATTTACCTTATAATAATGATGCAAATGACCTCTATAATGAAATTTTTAATCTAACCAAAACAGAGTTTAATACAATATTTAAATCAAAAAATGTAAAACAAAAAACCCATAGTGTATTTAATGATTGGGCGACGGTGGGAATACATAAAAGCAGACAAAGATTGTATGACCTATATGGCGAAAGGCAGTATAATCATAGTCCTGTTTTTGCGGATTATGTAAGAAATTATTCTAGATTATTTAAACGCATTTGTGCCGCGGCGAAATCTAAATATCTTAGCAATAAAATTAAAAGTAGTCAAGATAAAATTAAAATGACTTGGAAAATTATAAACAGCGAAACTGGAAAAGTTAAAACGTTTAATAATGATATTCAACTCAAGATTAATGATAAAGTTATTGAATCAGACCTAGAAGTTGCTGCCGCATTTGAAACATTTTTTACAGATATTCCAGTTTCTATTACTAAATCTCTTAACACCTCTCCCACCCTCGCTGTATCTTTACTAAGGGCAAATGTTACAGAATGTACTGATGACTTTAAGTTTTCAAGTGTTACCTCTAGTGATATTATTAAAACATTCAGATCTCTAGACTTAAAAAAGACTGTTGACCTCTGGGGAATTTCTGTCAAACTTGTTAACTCTATAATTGATTGTATTGCGCCATATTTGGCTATTACCTTTAATAAGTGTATTGAATGTGGTTTATTTCCTGATCTAATGAAGTATAGTAAAGTAGTTCCCTTATTTAAAGCCGGTAGTAAATCGGACCCCACTAATTATCGACCAATTTCTATACTACCGACACTTAGTAAAGTTTTTGAAAAAATCATTCTTAATCAATTAATGATACATTTTAATAGTAATAGACTGCTTCACAGTAATCAATTCGGTTTTACAAGGGGTCGCTCAACAACCGATGCTGGTGTTGAGCTTGTTCAACATATTTTTGACGCCTGGGAAAATTCACGTGATACTTTCGGTGTTTTTTGTGACTTATCCAAGGCCTTTGACTGTGTCCATCATGAATTGCTCATCAAGAAATTACACCACTACGGTATTAGAGATACTGCACTCAGTCTTTTGAATTCATACTTGAGTGATAGGATTCAGAAGATTGATGTTAATGGCAAAGTTTCCCCTGGGTCCTCAGTTACTATGGGCGTCCCACAAGGTTCCATTCTTGGACCTTTTCTTTTTCTAGTTTATATCAACGATTTACCTTATCTTGTAGAAAAGAAAAATGAAATAGTATTGTTTGCTGATGATACTTCACTTCTTTACAAAGTGAAACGACATGATTTTAATTCTGACGATGTGAACAATGCTCTTTCAGTAGTTGTTGATTGGTTTACAGCTAATAATTTGATGCTTAATGAGAAAAAGACGAAATGTATTAGATTCAGTCTACCGAATGTAAAACACTCCGATGCCAATATTGTTATTAAGGGTGAAAAACTGGAGCTCGCTAAAAGTACTGTATTTCTAGGTATTACATTAGACGATAAGCTACAATGGGGTCCTCACATTAATAATCTAGTGAATAGACTTAGTTCTGCAGCTTATGCAGTGAAGAAAATTCGTTCTCTCACTGATGAACTAACGGCAAAATTAGTATACTTCAGTTACTTTCATAGTTTGATGTCTTACGGCATCCTCCTTTGGGGTAGCGGTGCCGACATCAATAGAATCTTTATTCTGCAGAAGAGGGCTATTCGCGCTATATATAATTTAAGTCCCAGAGACTCCCTAAGAAATAAATTTAAAACTATAAATATAATGACAGTGTCGTCACAGTACATATATGAAAACTTAATTTATGTTCGGAAAAACATTCATAACTTTCCCAAAAATAGCGACACTCATAGTTTAAACACTAGAAATAGGGATAAACTTGCTGTACCTTTAACTCGTTTGAGCAAAGTTAGGGATTCTTTTAAGGGGCAATGTATACGCTTCTTTAACAAAGTACCCAAAGAAATTCAAGAATTGTCCGTGTTAAAATTTAAAAAGCTAATTAAAGATAAGTTGTACAAAAAAGGGTACTATAAAGTTTCTGATTTTATAGAGGACAAGAACGCATTTCTATGAGTTGCTCGCTTCACATGCTGTTTACTATTATTATGAATTTTGTTATTATTATTATCATATTGTTATTTTTTATATTTTATTTTTTATAGTTTTTTTATATACATATTTTTTATATTTACATATTTGACGATTAAAAATACTTGCAATGAGTTCATTTAATAAAGACACTTTTGAATTTGAATTTGAATTATAGTACGCACAAACATAAAATTCCCATGATCTCTTTATGATATTAGTAATAAATATTTTTTATCAAAGCTACTGGTATCTTTATAGTACTATTGGACCCGACTTTTAACATTAAAGTATCTGCTTGATCAAAATAGATCCTCATGTTTCTCGTAGCTAAATAAAGCCGGCTGAGAAAATCCAACACTCAAAAACTAATCCTATATCGACTTCACTAAACTATGCTTCAGATAATACCGAACTTTTCTGTAAAATACTCATCGAAGGCAGATATGAATCAGCTTCCGAGATAAACCCATTACTATCGTATGTAAAAACCGATTAAAACTGTTTTAAGTACAGCAATGTATCATTATAACTATGCTATAATAAATATAAAAGTATACTTAGTTTCTCGGATGAAAATGTTTTTACATAGACCAATAAAATCGAAAGATTAATAGCTTCTGAAGGCTTAAAGATTTATACGGCATTATAAAGCCGCATTTTATGTTCCAACGTGGCTTTCACGCCGGATGTAGGTCAAGATCGTATCACTTAACATCCGGTTGGGGAAGATTAAAAAAAAGCCCTTTAGATGTACCTAAAGAGATATTCTTGACAAATCTGAGGATTGTCGAAAAAGGGTGGGGAGTGAATTGTCGAATAAAGGGGTTGTATAGGTTAAGGTTATATATTTGAATAGATTTCCGCCCTGTGGGATTGTGTCGGTCAGTAATCAGTGAACGTTAAATTTAGAATTTATGTGTATGGATGATATTAGGGCTTTAGTAGAAAATGTCAACAATTTAAAAAACTGACGAGGGTACGAGCTATCTATGTGCCAAGTTTCATTCAAATACGTTCGGTAGTTTTTACGTGAAAGTGTAACAAACATACATCCTCACAATTTTTAATATTAGTAGGAAGTAGGATATTTTCTTAACGACGAAGAACGTTTAAAAATACAATATTTTCTTAGTAGCTAGTATGTACCTAAAAATAAGAAACAATAATACAAAAAGCTGAAGATATTTTAGTAAAATCATAAAAAATATCGCTGCTTTTTTTCTATAAAGAGAAAACAATGCTGAACAAAATTATGATGTCAGAACAATGTTAGAAACATCTTAAAACTCAATTTTATCAAACTAATATACAAAGTAAGCTCTCAATTCTCCCTTTTAAGTGAAAAAGTATGAAATATTTTTGAAATAAGATTACTTTCATGAGAAAGGATATTTACTTTCTCTGAAATATTTGTACATTTCTTGAAGTTAGGTAGTCAAGTTTGATTACATTTTTTTATGGGTTTTATATTACTTTAGGTTGTGTCTAGCTAGTTGTCTTTACTTACTTTTAATTTCGAAAACCGCTCTTCTGTTTCCCTGTGATGTTTTTATGTTCTCATCACAGTTTTTTGTAAAGATAAACTTTATTTCAGAGGGAAATTACCTACATTGCTCAAAGTAGAATTTATCAGATCACAAACCATGTCTAAATGTAGTTTAAAATAATAGAGTCTTTATGATTAGGCGTTAATATGTTGTACATGGTTGATATTAAATAACTTCCTAATAATCCCACTTCCTGTCTCTCTGTGGTCGGTCCCTCATGTCTGAGGATCGTGGTCAGCATCAGGGTTGCATCTGAAGAGGATGATCCGTCTCCACCGGCTTCTGTCCAGCGCGTCCCTTAGGACTGTGTAAAATTTGGAGGACGACGAGTCTTTGTTACATGACTGGTCCATGTTGTTGGTGAACGCCCGCGCGATGTTTTACCTCCGGTGTTACCAACCACTATCAGTTTTTCAAAATATTCGTCGCCGAATCCGACATCCTCTATTCTGCTAATCTGGATTTCATTTAACCTTAGCGCAGAGATAGATCATATTTTGGAATAAAACAAACGGTACTCGATAATGTATACCACTGTATACCACAGTACTTGAACCACTAGGTATAAGCTCCCACGGAAACATGGGTAAAAATGCAGGGCGGAACTTGTAAAATATAAAACCTAGATGTACCTGTAATGTAACATTGCATCACAAAGTGCTTGTTAAAGGAAACAAATTACTCCTTTTACAGTTGTTTGTCATGATTTATTTGAATGTTAGCGAACCGCTTTACGCTTCCGACAGTGTTGAATTTCCCCCGAGCTGTTCGCATTGTCTTCTTTATTGTAGTTTTGAAAACAGTATTTTTCATTAAACCACTAAGGCAGCAAACAAGCATACGGCCGCCAACCTGATGGTAAGTGTTTACGCTTACACCAAGGGTATCAATCGCGCGTTGCCGACCCTTCAAAAATCTTCACACCCTTCTTAAAGAACCCCATGCTGTAGTCTCTTGGGAAAACCACGGTAAAATGTTCATCGTGTGAACAATATTGTAAAAGCACCAATCAATAAACGTTATTTGTAAGTTTTTTCATTTATGTATGTCATAAGCCACCTTCCATAAGGGTATTGCTCTGGTTTTGGGAGCAGGGTGTGAGGAAGCTTTTGCAGAGACAGTAACGCGCGAGTGATATCCATGGTCTTGTTTACTACCGCATTAATACAAAAAAAAAATCTTGTCGATCTTGAAGAACTTTTTAATGAGCTTATTATAGTACCCTAAGTCGCAGCGCTGAGAGAAAACCGTAGTAAGATAATTCTACATCAACAATGGGAACTTCTGACTAAATCGTTGCGTGGATTAAAGCGGTTCAAGGATATGAAGATAAGCTCCACATCTTTGGGGAGTGGAATATGTATCTAAATATATTGCTATGCCCTTAGATGCCACGCCCAATATTTTTTTTCTTAAATTTACAAATCATGAAAAAGATTTTTTCACCAACGTAAATTCACTTTCTTAGATTCTGTAAGTTTCTTTTCTACAATATATCAAAGGGTTATGATTAATTCAGCTCAAATGACGCGTGTTTAATCCAGAAAAAAGGTCAGACATGTGATCTCACTGGGTATTGAGGCTTAATCTTCACCGATTTATCTATTCAGGTGTGATTTCATCTATAAATAACTAGACTGGAAAGAATCTATGCTGATTTTGCTATTTTTCCTTTGAATTCATTTGATGCTCGTATATCACAATGAAAACTTAAGTCCGGTGGCTTTGAGATACTCTTTGTAAGTGGTTTTTAAGCTTTCTAATGATGCAAGGTTCATGGTGCCTCATTTGGTGTATGCTGTTGGGCTTAAAGGTTTAGTACCTACTACAATTTAATGATAGACTCATTTACATTAATTACAGTGATCACCACTCAGAAAGTGTTACGTCACGCTGAGCGAAACATCATTTTCACGTGACGTTCTTTATAATAATTATACTTATAATACGAAGAATTCATTTCTAAAGAAAACAAACAATAACAACTGGCGATTGTCAGATTGTTTCGCATCGCATAACGTCATCCAAGACGCCATGACAGTCTTGATCATTTTCTAACTAAATATAAATTCGTTTTCGATAACTCAAAAATATTATGTAACATAGTGTTTTTTCTTGGAAATATTTTTTTTTGTATTTTTAATCAGATGTTGACCTATTATTGGATATATTTACACTTTTGAATACTCACTTTATAAACATACAAATGCCAGTCTTCTCCATAGCTCTCGAGATGCCTTTCCATGACGCTAGCATGGAATACTTTTGCTTAGCAGTCAGTGGCAGCCGAGGGTCTGTGGCTGGAGGCGGGCCATCACCAAGTTCTGGAGCCGCATTATTGGCACCACGCCTCTCGGACGCTGCCAGTTTCCCTAACTGGCAACCCATTTTAGAATTTTTAATTCACCATTCCATTTTTAAATCACTGCACTTGTAAATTTAGTTTCTCACTTTATTGTTTTGACATGTTTTTTAAACTTTCTGTTTTTCTTTGATTACGATTTTGATGTCACTTGTTTCGTGTTTTATTTTACGTAATCATTCTGTTGTAACATTTATTTACACTATCACTGTGGTTATCTCAAATCCAACTCTAAATAAGTCTTCATCATTATAAATACATTATTCGACTGAGAAATGTTTATCTGTAGTCGTCACATCTTTGAATCCTTATCTTATCTCTGGCACGGTGCGGCTACCTGAAAGGAAAATGATGAAATAATTAGATTTGAAGACCTTGTTGAACGAGAAGATTTGGAATTGCTTGTAGCCTTGTAACTTTCTTCTATGGAACTTTATATGATATTAAAGAGTTTTTACGACCCCAACATTGAGGATCTTATTTCTTTAGTAGCATCGAATTGCTATAAATTATGAATCATTCTTATTCTAGTTTACTAAAAAACCAAGTTCGAAATCCGTTACTTGTAGGTATTCTGGCACAATAACATATATGGCATAATTAAACCCTTATGTTGTAAGTTTGTAAGTGCTTACAAACTCAGCGACAGCATCACAATATATCTAAGAGCTAATTGATAAGACATATTGGAGAACTTGCAATGTGACGTCACAAAATTTTCATAAGATTTTGTATTTTGAATATTATCAACGGTGCTTTATCGAATAAAGATCAATTCAATTAGGTTTGATTAGGTACACCAATTAATTGGGCCACCACTTTACAAAAACACCTGACTTTTACGAAGCATGCCAGAAATCTTATAATATAACTCGACACTGGCATAAATAGGGTAGTTTACTGACATATCAAATCGGCTACTTTTTAATAAATGTCAAAACGATAGTTTATATGGAATTTTGTATGAAATACTAACCTAATGACGTCATAGTTTCACAGCATCAAATGATCTACTCTTAGTGGTTCTACTGGTACTTAAAAATCATAAAAAGCATTAAATGTACAACATATTTGGTGTTTCCACGTGTTTTTAGATGTTTTATACATTGGTTAGTGTTTGGTCATTTATTTTTGACACTGTAAACTAGCCTATTAATCCTACTAAAAATAAAGACTGAAAACTTTGAAGCAGGTAGTTGGAATAAAAATGAACGATTGCCATTTAAAAAAAAGTACCTAACTCTATAAACCAGGCCCGTTTTCATAAAGAGCGTGAAAAGAAAATAAACATAATAAAAACGCAAACTCCAAACAAATAGAATAAACCATCATAATTACCATAGGAGGGAAACTTGAATCATTTACAATTTAAAAGTTATAACAGTTCATTTAATCTGGTTAACGTCTGGAGAAAGTTCGCGTTAACTTTAAGACAGCCGTATTAATTTAATACGTGCTTACATATAAATGTACAATCGACTAAATTAATATGGTTGATAAGTTACTACTTAAAAAATAATTATGGCCGGATGAGCTTATGCTTTCAGTGATGGAAAATATTTTTTTTGAATCCCCGACGCAAAAACGACGGGTGTTATAAATTTGATGTGTCTGTCTGTGTGTGTGTGTCTGTCTGTGGCCTCAGAGCTCCTGAACGGATGGACCGATTTTGATTTAGTTTGTTTGAAAGGTGACTTAATCGAGAGTGTTTTAGCTATGTTTCAAAAAAATTGAAAATTAGAGAGTTTCGAGAGTTTTTTTTAATTTTAGTTATATAGAAAGCATAGCACGATGGTAGGTATCATGTACAGTATGACACAACTTAGATATAGCATTGGCAAATCGTTTCCGTACACTTCACTTCCGATTTACACAACTAATAAAAATCATTCATTATTTAACAAGATAATTTTCGCCTAAAGTACTAATAAACATAAGTAATGTAGTCGGCGCTCTCTTTTTTTGGAAATTATCGATTTTACGAAATTTAGATACACACACAACTTAGATGAAGCATCGGCAAAATTGCAGTATGCGTAAATAACTGGATAATTGCGATTTGATCTTGTGGAAAATAGTTTACCTATAAATGGATTTTTAGGCTTTTCCTAGAGAACAGGAAAATGTTATACTTCCAGTAAACCCTGATTTCAAGAGTACGAAAACCTATAAGCACGTTTTTCATTCAGGTGTAAAATTGGGTGTCGTAGCTGTAGAAATTGCTACGCAAACTTATACATGCGATGTTTTCAGAATATAAGAAAAAACCTATAACAATAACAATTCAAATATATCGAGCTGACTGTACCTACATTCCGGTAACGTTTCCCTGCTATTGTATTGTAAATGCTAATACAATTTGAGATGTCCCACAATTTCCGCAACTAGATTTTGTACCCAGTTTAAGAAGTTACGAATGTAACATTTTAAACTTTTAATGGAATGTTTTTCAGTGGGTTTATTTGTACCAGGTTTTTATTTAATTTTAATTGTATTTTCAAATATTTGTTTTTGACAGTTGTTAGATTGAAAAATGTTGGAGCTTGACTTATTATTCCCCATTTTCATTTAACATAAATTAAAAAAAAAAAGTTTTTAAGTATATTTCACAAAAACATTGTCATTTTTTAAATTTGTCTATGTCTAATTTGATACTTAGTTAAGAGTGTCTCTAATACTAAATATTAAGGCTATTTGACATGGAAGAACACATAATGAACACACCACTCCCTATCTCTGTTTAAACCGTACAAAATTATACGTGAAATCACGAACAATGCTTGTTCTACAAAGTTTTTGTTAAATATCTATTTACATTTTATTGTCAAGCCAAATTGTAGACATTTGCGACGGTTTTCCTGACGATACGCTTTACAACAATAATTTAATTTAATTTACTCTCATGCAAATGTTATGTAGAATATGCTAAACGACATTGAATTATCTAATATGAATTCTATGTAAATATACACTGACGTCAATATTACGTTACATTACATAAAATATATGAACCATTTAAGTTTTAGTAAGTATTTAAAAAAAAGAGGCTGAGGCTGAAATTCTGCGCGAAATTTTATTTCAAGATTGAATTTATATCCTACAGGAAGTAGGATACATATTATATCCTACTATTATTATAAAAGCGAAAGTAAGTTTGTTACTTACTTCTTCACGCTCAAAAGGGTGGACCAATTTTGATGAATTTTGGTATGTAAGTAGCTGATACCTTGGATTAACACATAAGCTACTCTTTATCCCTCGGGAATGCGGAGCGAAAAGCTTTTTATTTAAAAAAAAAACCGACTTCAAAATGTCACACTAAAACAACGAAGGAACTATAATTTTATTGTGTAATTATATTGTTTTAAAGTTGGAAATTATTACATTTTGGCATGCCTTTAAGATCTTCCAAGGAAAACGTCCAGGTATTTTCTTTTGTAAGTCCTTGTGATTAATAGCACCAATGATGATAAAGGGCAGCCAGTATGGTAGTTATATCCGGCACCTTTGTAAACCCATATGTTTCTGACGTGTGTTAACCGCTTTGTATTGTGGTCATCACAAGCCTGTGTGTGATGGTGACCCGGGACTTGTAGGTATTAGCTTTTCGTTAAATTAATGATATAAAAATAAAATATTTTCATATAGACAAGAATCGATACAATTTTTTAGTTTACTTGATATCACTAGAAAAAAAGTATCTTATATGTTATTCCAAGTGGTCTATATAAGTATGTGTCAAGTTTCATCAAGATATGTTTAGCCGTTAATGGATGATTGAGTCAGAAGAATCCAAACATGCAAACATTTTTACCAAGGTAAAAAAATATTCAAATTTTAGAAGTATATATTCTTTTTAATGCTTACCAGTTACCGTAATGATATCACTAGAAAAAAAGTATCTTATATGTTATTCCAAGTGGTCTATATAAGTATGTGTCAAGTTTCATCAAGATATGTTTAGCCGTTAATGGATGATTGAGTCAGAAGAATCCAAACATGCAAACATTTTTACCAAGGTAAAATAATATTCAAATTTTAGAAGTATATAGTCTTTTTAATGCTTACCAGTTACCGTAAACTTGCTACCAAGAAACTCGCACATCTACCCTGCAAAAATCTTTTAATATTCCGAACCAGTGGTAGAGTCAGTTTTAACGATCTTAAGTGCTTTATCAAGGCCCAAACTGAATAAATGAGTTTCGAGTTAAAAAGTTAGTTGTTTAGAAGTGCCGGCAATAAACACATGCAGTACATTTCAGTCTATGATTTCTAACTTTTATATACTTTCAAGGTGAAAGTGAAAAGGTTTTTGGCTTAGCGTGCTCCATCATAGTCCTATAAATGGACGGGTCTATGGCGGAAACGCAAACTGGATTAGCTGATATGATAAAGTGAAAATTGTATTTTTGTTTGTAATGTATAAATTCAAAAACGATTGGATCGATTTAAAAACATCTTATACCCGTAAAATGCTGTATTATCATTGAGTAACAATGAATATATTTTATTTTCTAAACGTTAGGGAACCTTATGGAAAATCCAATAATAGTGCCGATTCTGTTGTTTACGAACTTAACTAATATAAGACAAGTCACCTCTCTTTCATGTTAACCTTATTGAAAAAAGATAGAACATTTTTAATGCTGTCAGTTTAGTCCATGCCGTCGTAATGTACGGGTAAATAGTCGTGACCAATAAAGATCACGCTTAAATTCACCTAAAAATATGTGATCGGACTAAACTGACAGGACTAAAACATCTTGCATCCCTTTCTTATATTTACGATTAGAAAGAGATATAGTGAGATTAAATTTATTTAGTTCGTAAACAACAGAATCGGCACCATTGTTACATAATTATGGTGTAAAAATACGAGTGAAACTGAAACGCGGAAAGCTAATTTTATTTAAAAATCTATATCAAAACAAGCTTAGATTTCTAACATCATACATAATATCTAACATCTTAGTTTCATTAACAATAAATTATTCAAAATATATTTTAAATAAATGTAAAATGTATAACATTAGGCAGGTATATAATGTGCATCAAAGTTCTAAACGAACCCTTCAGTTCTCCCTGAGGACCAATTACTCTAATACATATATGACATGCAACGTAGTTTAAGGCTTTGAGGAGAGCACTTAAGGATCATTATCCACTGGCATCAGGAAGCCTCT
The DNA here is from genome assembly GCA_963555595.1 of Tethea ocularis. Lineage (NCBI taxonomy): Eukaryota > Metazoa > Arthropoda > Insecta > Lepidoptera > Drepanidae > Tethea > Tethea ocularis. The sequence goes on along the minus strand of OY741972.1, from coordinate 989,563 downwards.
CTCCTAAAGGAGGACGTAAAGAATCTCTCACGAATATCGCCTTACTTAGCTAAAGTTAAGTGCTTCACTATAACTAAGTTTAGTAAGTAATTAGGAAACTATGAGCCGCAAGTTCCGAGTTGTAGCCCCCCAGTTTATATAAGAAAGGTCTTTATGTATAAAGGAACAAAGTTTTACTTCGGTTAGGTTAGTTTGATACTCGATATTTATAAAATGAGCGTTGATTTTTTTATGCGTTCTAGATTCATAGCTTCAATGGCTTACAACCTTCAGCCACAACTTTATATAGCATGGTAAGATTGTCGTCAAACATAAATAATAAACAGGGTACCTACCTACATTTCAATGAGTACCTAGCCAACTTTTCAGGGATTATCTTCATTGGACTGGTTTGTAGGTAGGTACTTACTCATTTTAATGAACAACTTTTGCTAAGGTACTAACCCTAAAATCGCGGAAAAAAATATTTTTTTTTCATACAATTTGACCGAACAAAATTTATGTTATGTATGAAAAGTTTGAATTTTTTTGATTCATAATACCCTAAAAATTAAATAGCCCTGTTTTTTTTTTTTTTTTTTTTGAAAGGACTAAGTTGGTAGCCTCAGATGGCTGCAACAACCTTACCGGAATAAAATACCATAAGTGTATGGAGGATCAAGGTAGATAGATGAGTCCTCCATTGAATAGGGAATATCTTCCGCCAGGCTGAGTCATCGTGACAGACTATATTCATGGCGATAACCTCCACGGCGATGAATGACACAATAACATAGCACCCTAATGCAACGTTTGTATTTAACACCCCATTAGTTATACGATAGAAAGTCACGCCGTTATCACTCGATGGTAAGTCAATAGATTCTATTGGAGTATTTGATTACATTTTATCTGGTAAAATTTAACAGAAAAAAACATGTTTTGAATGTTATTTAATTACAAGTTAATTAGATATAGCAACTTTATTAAAAGAATAATAATACATACTAGCATAGTAGGTATGTTTACATAATTCAGCTTCAGTAATAACTTATTCTTATTATAAAAATATGTATGTAAGAGATATTACTATTAAATCTATATATCAAATCCATACATCAAAATAAATAAAATAATATCACAATGTGATTTACGAAAGAATCATCGCCTTTTTTTTCTTTTTTACAGAACATGACATTACCGTGATTGAAAAAAAATACCTATTGTATTAATAATCTCCTTGGAATAGAAAGAAAGCAAAACATTTATTAGACATATAAAAAAGCACTATATGAAGACAAAATTATCAACCTAAACATTAACAGAATACCCTTCAGGGTATCTTACCTTATTGGCTGTCTAATCAAACCTAATAGTTCAATGGGCAATTCATTAAATTATCACACGCAAATGATAACAAGGTGACATAACTTCCACTGGTTTCCCAGCCTTGCATCGATTATAGTCGAGGCCAGCGCATAATCGATACTTGCCCCGCTCGTGTTCTACCCAACGTGTTCTCGTGAAATTACTTTGTAAACTTCAGTTTACGACTGGAAACGTTTATGTCAATGCCTTGTGTTTAAAACTAATTAATTTTTAATTGGAATTAGTATTAACGAGTTTAGTAGTATTAAAATCGTAACTGTTAATGGATTTGCAAGCCTTAGGATTTTTACAACTCTTTGTTTATTTTTCTACTATTTAACTCTGCGGTTTTCCGCTTTAGAGTTGGCTTCAATACTTCTCCGACAATTCTCATGTTTCTGGAACTTAGATTTACGGATTTGATATTTTTATTTTCGTCCAAAATATATAAGTATTTTTTTTTCAAACTTTGTCCCATATTCAAGATTTTCAGCATGAAAAATCTAACATAGCCTTCACGGATTGGATACTATTTTTTTACAACATGTAATTATTAAAGTACTTAAGTATTTTTTTGTAATATGATTTGCAATTCCTGAAATTCTATTATTTTCATATTATTTCAACTCAAACTAATTTATTCGGTTTAGGCCTTAATAAGGCACTTATGAATGAGTTACAATTTTTACAATAGACTCTACCACCGGTTCGGAATATACTTAAACTGAGAATGTATGTACTTAGGTATTGTATGTACTTGCCTGTGTTTTTTTTATATGTAGTTTGTATGTTTATTGTAAATATTGTAAGTTATCAAATAAACCATATTATCATGAATATAATATTATAAGTCCAATGTAAGATGAAATAAAAATCATAATAGTATGTTTATTCCCCAAAAGATTAAAATACCTGCTACGATTTGCTAGAATTGATCCGGAATTTTACTCGGATTGCCATGACAACAGGTCCAATGGACCGTGATCGGTTCTATTATTCGATCTGGACTGGGGAATAGTGTGGTTAAACGTTTCATGCTGATTTTATCGAGAATCTGTAATTATTTTTATATATAATATGGTTAAGTATACAATATTTACAACAAAAGTACAAATTACATACAAAAAAATTACATATAAAGTTAAGTATGTTGTAATCAAATAAAACAATAACAATAATTCACCTACAAAATTAATCAAAAATCGTAATTGCAATTTATTTATTTTTATAACAAAAATTTAAAATAAATTAAATCTAATGTTTATTTCTATAAACTGCATAGGTAATATCGTCAAACGCTTATTCAAATGATTATTCATTGATCTGACCAGACTATACTCGTATTATTATCATGATGTGGGCAGCTGGTATTTTGATATGGTATATTATGAAATGGTTGTATTTCATTAAATGGTCATGAAGTAATTAATTCTAAGATCTGGCCACGACATAATCCATACTAATATTATAAATGCCCGAAGAATTGCCAAACTGAAGTGGCAGTGGGCGGGGCACATCGCTCGTATAACCGACGGCCGCTGGGGCAGAAAGGTTCTCGAGTGGCGACCGCGAACCGAAAGACGCAGCGTGAGCAGGCCCCCCACAAGGTGGACCGACGATCTTGTGAGGGTCGCGGGAAACCGCCGGATGCGGGTAGCGCAAGACCGGCCATCGTGGAGATCCTTGGGAGAGGCCTTTGTCCAGCAGTGGACGTCTTTCGGCTGACATGATGATGATGATGATTATAAATGCGAAAGTATCTGTTTGTTTGTTACCTTTTCACGCCTAAATCACTGAACCGATCGCGATGAAATTTGGCAACTTTTTATCTCGGGAACGCGGGTGAAACTGCGGGGAACAACAAGTCATATTTATAAATATAATACTGCTTCCCGCCGTATCATTCGCGTTCCTGAGTTGATAAGTAGCTTATAGTAATCGGGATATTGTAGCATACTGGTGAAAATAATTTTCAGATGCGGATGAGCCGTACGCTTTGCTTAATTTGGGATTAGATAGCTGTGTGTGTAGAATGTCACAGGATAATTATATTATTATTTTCTACTGTATAAACTATGTGGAACTTACCAAGGTAACAATTTTTAAATATTATATTGCTTATGTTTGCTTATAAAATAATATAAACATTGACGATGAAAACATCCATAATAATAGAGACTACTAAGTTAACTACATTGTCGATACTAAATCTATCGAGCATTGGCAAGCGCTAATCGCCCTATTCCCTAGTCTGCTAACTTTATTAGATGGCATAGATTACCCTACTTTAACAAGTTTGGGATTCAAGCATCTCAGGGTTAATGATGTAGACTTATTGACTTGTTCTAATTTAGTTACGAGAAAATTATGTAAGTTCTACTAATATCCGAAAAGGTAGAAATATTTTTTGTAATTATAGGTGCCTTATCAGAGCCTAATCTGAATGAATAAGGCGCTGTCATGTCGTAAAATTATTGCCATACATAATGCAGCTGAAATCAATCTAGCGCAACTTGTTTACAAAAATTTTTTTTACTATTCATTAAAAATGAATCCGTCAATCTATGTGGTCTAGAATTTGAAATCTTGTGATATATTTTTAATAGAATTAAGAGAAACACTGGCTTTCAAAGTGAATCAAGCGGTATGTTTAAAGTTTTTTAATTTATCTAAGTACCTACCTATATCCAAATATTTTTGAGCTCCGTCAAAAGCTTCAGACATCATTCATATAATTTTTCGCCTTGATGATTTTGTAAGGATTTTTCTTTTCCTTTTTACTATGACAGATCCTTTTTTACTACTTATGGAATATTTCAAAACTGGTAGGTAGGTACCTAACCAATGTACCTATGTAGATGAATGAAATTGATATCACGAAAAATTTATAATGTTAATCAATAAGCCGAAAGCTATTTTTTAAATTACAACCAATCGAAACATTTACGTTAACCCCTTGATATCCGAATCCTATTTATATTTCATTCAGCTGCTGTTTTTTCTTAAATAAATACTATCATTTTATCAAAATCTTCACAGAATGTTTATTTTCCAATTCTCGCTGAAATAACGTAGATTCTTACGGCTATTTTTATTGCGGCCGGTGTTTGATGGGTGTGCAAACATTTTGGATGTCCGCTTCGATTGATTGAAGCCATAACGATGATATTTCCGCCTACGATTTTGTACGGTCTTGATTACTTTGTTCAGAGGCGATCCCATAAACTATATTTGCAACTCATGGCGCTAGATTACGATTAATAATAATATTAGGGACTTTATATGCAACTAGCTTTCCGCTCCGCGGTTTCACAATTCCTAATTAATTTTTTTTTTAAAGGACTATAGTTGGTAGCCTCTGATGGCTGCATCAACCTTTCCGGACAAACCGGTAGCGCGGAGGGCCCCGAATGGGGTCTAAACCTCGGCTCAGGGCGTTACCGAGGAGGGAGAGGGTTTAGTGCGAGTTTTGCCACCATTTTAACATACAACCTGAAACTTTCATGCGCAAATAAACTGTAATCAATCAATGATTACAGTTTATTTGCGCACACATGTTTCAGAACTAAATGAAGTATGTTTTTGGTATCAACGAATAAGACTAAATTGAACTTTATAACACCATCGAGTAACTAATAAGCAGTCCCGTGATAAACCAGATTCCCGATAAACTTTAACATAGAACTTTTCCATAAATAAATATTGACATTTCTATGGAATTTTACATGGCATAGGCATAGGAAAAAAATTCCATATCTAAAAGTTTTATCTACATTATCTATCATACTATTAGATTAAATATGTACCTACCTATTGAAACTATTGCCGTCACACGTAGACGTCCGCGGTCCCCCCACGATCTATAGAGATAGCAAACAATATTGCCACAATCTGAAATTTGGCGCGATAGAGAAGCTTATAGACTACTTATTATCCCGGGAACGGGAATTCTATTTATTCTTATATTATCCTATTAATACCTAAATCTATTTTTACTACTACTTTAATTAAAACGTTAATAGCTTACTTATAATATTAAAGTGACTATCTTTGATCGAATCTCGGATCGAATGATAACAATTATCTCTTGGTATTCTCGATTTGTGGGTTCGTAAACAAAGTCAATATTGGTTTTATTGAGCCAAAGGCAGCAAAGCAAATTGCCGAAAGAAAAAAGAAAAACAAACAACAACAAATTTAAAAATCGAATTCCCCGACATTTAATTAACCTTTTTGTGTTTGGAATCTTCAAATTAAAAATCGCTGACGCAATTGAAACGCGCTGAAGATATAAACCAGACAAATGGAAAAGTCAACAAATACCATGGCACTTCAGTCGACTTGAGGGCATTACGGATACGGAAAGTTTATTTTCATGATTGTTAAACGTGGGTGAAACTGTATTGTGGAATCTAGCAATTTCTTAAAGCGCTGTCTGTATTTAATAGGGCTGATGTGAAGTTATTCATAATTTGTTACAACAGGATGAACGTATAGACCGTGGCGCTCTTTTGAAACATAAATAAGTTGACTTTGTAATGACTGTTTGTTGGTTTTTAAGTCACTAAATGGCGTTGTCTAGACTTATTATTAGGAAAAATGTTGACTTGAAAAAATTTACGGAAAAATGTCTACATTGAAAAAGTTTGTGCAACAGTGCGAAAATACATGGTACCTAAGCTTAATTTTTCTAAGACATGGAATGACCAGAACCCACTTTGGTGATAGTTTGAGCTACCATCACCAATTTATGAAAATTAATAATTATCACAGATTTCATATTAGTCCTACCTCTTTCCCCAAATTTTACTATCACTTCTAATGAAGTGATGGCGTACTCCAAAGTGATAACGTAGTGATCGATGTTTGTAACACGCCAAAATATTCACTATCATTTCATTAATCTCTGAAAACGCTATTTCTAATACACTGATAAGTGATGGCTTATCAGGATTATTATTAAACTATGGCTATATATCAGCTGTACAGAGTTTGTCAAACTGTCAGCGCCAGTGTCCCCTCAGTATTATATGTCAGCTATATGTCAGCTGTACAGAGTTTGTCAAACTGTCAGCGCCAGTGTCCCCTCAGTATTATATGTCAGCTATATGTCAGCTGTACAGAGTTTGTCAAACTGTCAGCGCCAGTGTCCCCTCAGTATTATATGTCAGCTATATGTCAGCTGTACAGAGTTTGTCAAACTGTTAGCGCCAGTGTCCCCTTAGTATTTCCAATGGAGGTTCCTGTGACTAATTAACAAACAGGGTTAAAGAAAAAAAAAGAAGGAAAGAAATAGTAGTAAGTTTTGGTTTAGATTCCAATAATTTAAAATTCAAATTTTTCCAAAAAGCGATGGATGGATGTTGTTAGTATTCTTAAAATTGTATACTTACGCGTTTATTATACCTACCTATGTTTGATATTATAATCTCGATCAAAATGAATTCTTCTAAAAAATCGCTTAAACGTGAAATTACCTATACGTTTTAATCTAAAAGAAAAAATAGTAATAGTAATCCTTATTGATTAGTCTAAATAAAAAGACCATTAAAACGATTATTCGACACACATTTGAATAACTGTCAGGGTCAAAGAAAAAAATTCTCAAACTTTTTTCAAAACATTAAAGAATGTTGAAATTTTGAGAGCCGTTGTCGAAAAGCAATAAATCTAAACAATTCCACGTCGCTTATCAGGTCTTTAACCCTCACCACTAGTACCGAAGCCAATGTAAGTCTCTACTCAAAGTCTAGACTCTAGACAGGAGATTACATCTAGATCAACACTTTCCTTTATAAAATGCCGAAGAAAATGTTTTGGTGCCACTTCAGATTCTATTTTTATGTATCTTACTGTTCCTAATTGAATAAAAAATTAGGAACATCATTGTGTATTATTGCTTTTTGATGATTTTTTTCAAATCCTACCAGTAACTCTTGGCATTCGCGCGTTCAATCAAACAAACAAACTCTTCAGCTTTATTATTAGTAGGTATAGATTAAATTAATAAATATCCTGGGACATTCTTCACACACGGTTATCTGATCCCAAACTAAGCAGAGCTTGTAGAAACCGTAGCACGGTAGTATTTTGTAGTACCAGATTATCAACTTGAGGGTGGTAGCCAGGCACCTTCCGGTGTGTTACGACAGCTACATTTGAGAGCCAGTTCCCTTCTAAGCTTTGTGTGCTTACCACCATTGGCCACATTATCACTGACTACAGTGAGATTGTGGTCAAACACCGGCCTATAGGTAAGTAAATAGTAAAAAAAATTGAAACCTTGTCATTTCAACCTCATTTTTGAAACAAAGTTGACCCACGTTTTTGATGGGCAGGTAGGTACCTAAATGAAAAATGTGTAACGAACGAACGCTGTGATACGATACGACGCACCTTTTTGGTATTTTTTAGTATTCCAGAGTTCGCCATATTATACTAAAAGGCATTTAATTTAACAAATCCAACCCTCGGTTTTATAATTCGCAACACTTTGTATTGTAATGTATTTTTAATATAATTAAAACGTCCCAAACTTTTGTATACTGACAAATGGAATTGTAATATTTCGGTATACTTAGTTACATTCCATTATTTATTCAACAAACATCATTTCCCCACAAAGTAAGGGAGCACTTTTGTAAAGAGACGAAATCCGGTCCGTGCTGAAAATCGAGCGAAATGAGGTGTCTCGACTTGAATTGGTATAAAAATATCTAGGCCTCTTATGAATAATTCATAAAGGTATGGCCCTACGTAAAGCTATAAATTTTAAATACCTAAAGGTATGTGCAAACAAACACCGTTTATTTCGGGTAAATGCGTACGTGTGAATAAATTGTGGTGCCGCATTCGGTTTTCACGTTGTTTATGAGTACTTTACTAGGTTTGTAAATGGTTTAAGTTTTAAACACCTAGTGGAAACTATAAATTTAATATGATTTTGAATACGAGATATCATTTTCTTTTTTCTCTTCGCTATTATACTCTCGGGCAAATGAATCCAAACTTTTTACTGACGTACGGTATTAAAAAAACGTCGGAAATCCCAAGCAAAATAATAATCGATAACGTAACTTGGGGGAATTAGATTACCTGATTCTCCATAAAATTTATTTCTAAATATCGTTTTTCCTTGTACCTACTGGGAATAATTAAATACATTTTTCCAGGGATTCCCTTATTGTTATTTATTTTTCTTAATAATAGTTTTAGTTAAAATAGAATCTTTAATTAAATGGGTATTTTACCTTCACTATTCACGATATAGTGATTTGCGCCGCAAAAGTTTTCAGAATATTGACTGTTCGTTTATGTATTTGTGTGATTTATATGTTTTGAATCAATTTCGTAGCGTAAATATTATTGTGTATCTTCTGTAAGATTTTAGTAGAGCCAAATTTCTTGTGGGTTTGCGAAAACATGCCTCAAAGCAAAACAGGGTAAAGTAAAGTACCTACACCAAAGTCACCTTAGAAGTGTTTTCCATATTTTTTATGGTAACTGGCTAGGCTGACGGTCCACCGGATGGTAAGTGGTTACTGGGGTCTATGAGAATTTGCAAAACTAGGGGGATTGCCGATGAGTTATCGACCTTGAAGAGCTTTATTCACACCCCTTTTAAAGAACCCCATGCATGGCGGTGAAAAACATTTTTTAAAAATTCAACCCCTATGGGAGTAAAATAGGTCGCGGGTGAATCCACGGGGCGGAAAACTAGTTATTTCATATAATAATATTATTCAGATGAATGTTATTTTTCAAAAGTAGAAAATTAAATCTCGATAAAATTAAATTTATCAATTATGTTTTCTATAATTCATAAAGAGGTATTGGAAACATAAAGAAATTATACCTACCGATTTTTTTTATAAATATGAATAAAGAGATGGAAAATTAAATTGGATGTTTAGATGTTTGGATAATAAGATGTTTTGGCTTAATTACGCATCAACAACTGAACGGATTTGTATGAAACTTGGCACATAGATCATACCCTAGCCAGAGTAATATCTTAAAAGATACTTGTTATATCGGAAAAACATAAAATACCCCTGTAATGCGAGTGAACCGCGGAGCAGAAACTAATAAAAATAGTACTATCCCAGTATTAGGTGCTTGAAAAACAATTAAGTGAAAAAATTGGGTAATTTGGGTCAAATAATGAGGCTATTCCGTACCTACTTAATTAAATAAAGTTAACAAGGTACTTTGTAGTTTTTAATTAAGAGAGTTGTTATAATTTAATCCTACCATCCTACCTATCATATAAAATGAGAAACCTAATAGAGGGTTCTTCTAGAGTTCTACGAACCATTGGTAGAGTCATTTGTAACTTTGGACGTTCATAAGTGTCTTGTCAGGGCCTAAACTGTATAAATCAGGCGCGGATCCAGGATTTGGCTGAGGGAGGGGCAATCTTAGATCATTTCGCCTGCTTAATTTTCCAGAAAAATCTACAATCCACTCGGGGAGTGATAAGTGAGTTAATACCTACAAAAGAAAAATAAAGATTTTATAATAAATTCAATTAAAAGAGGGGATTCTATCTATTATGTTATTGTCCGGTAAGGTTGCTGCAGCCATTAGAGGCTACCAACGTTAGTCCATTAAAAAAAGGTAGTCCTAGTAAGAAACTTTACAAAATATGAAAAAAAAACAAAAACCATAGACTAACAAATTACAATTACAAAAATTCTAATAATAATAATTCTAACCTTATTAACTATATTTATTGCAGACTATTTTTTTAATAGGATATTAAAAACACAAATTATTCCTCCTCCTTTATAAATAGAAGTCGATTAAAAAGACGTAATTTATCATCGAGGCTCAGAACCGTTGCCGAAACAAAACAATAAGACACCTAAATAATTAGTTGCTAAGTTTTAGTCTTTTAATAACTTTACGCCACAAAATAGACAGTAAATCATTACTTATAATAAATTCCAGTAGAAATACAGTACGTATTGATAGATAGCTACATAAATTATCTTATAAATCCTGTCGCTGGGGAAATCTGAAGTGTCTTGTAGACGGCTCGCAAATTAATCATTTTACTTAGTTATACTAACTAATAAACTAACCTTGGTTTACCAATATTACAGATTGTTTTTCTTTATTGATAGACTATTGTCCGTGGTTTTCGTAACGTAATAGCATAACAGTACTCTTAGTAGTATTGTACCGATTATGTCATCATCGCTGCATGTACGGTATGTGTTATCATTGCGTAGATAACGGTTGTGTTAAGTGCATACGGGTACATAAATAATTCAGATTGCTAGTATGTAGGTATGTAGGTACTGTGAAACTCAATAGGGTAGTTGACTGACTTATCAAATCAGCTACTTTTTAATAAATGTCAAAACTATAGTTTATATGGAATTTTGTATGAAATATTACACTATGACGTCATAGTTTCATAGCATCAAATCATATACTTTTAGTGGTTCCACTGGTAATTAAAAATCATAAAAAGTATTAATTGTACAACATATTTGTTTTTTTTCACGCGTTTTTAGATGTTTTATGCATTGGTTGGTGTTTGGTCATTTATTTTTGACAGTGTCAACTACCCTATTGTATGGTTCTACATGCACTTAAATAATTAAAATATAAATATATCCTGGGACATTCTTCACATATGGTTAACTGATCCCAAACTAAGCAGAGCTTGTACTATGGAATACAGATAAGTAATATACCTACTACAGAATACTACTTTCTTTTTGTAAATACATATTTATATAGGTAGATAATTACAACCAGACTCAGGACAAACATACATGTTCATGCAGACAAATGTTTGTCCTGGATTGGAATCGAACCCACGACCAGTGGCGCTGGCTTGTGAATTATTTAAATTTAAAAAAAAGTGTTAAATACTATGTACAATGTTAGCACAATTAAAATAAATACGAAACATTACTCTCTTTGAAACAATACCGTGCTTGTTAACGGTAAATAAAAGTAGGGAAGAATTTTATAAAATATTTCCTCTGAAGTAAAATGCCAATGGGCTTGAAAGGTAACTTGCACGATTAACTGCTGTTTAAGGCGAATGCTTCGGTTGAAAAGATACTCAAATATTATAACGTTTTTTTGCTAATTGCAGCTCAGTAAGTAAGTTTGTCAACGTGTGATTTGCGTCAAGAATGGATACTCCCATTCTTGTCTAACTACTGATTAATAACAAAAGAAATCATCAAAATATTCCTCACCTACGACTATTTCATGAAAACGTGGCCACAAATTTAACTCCGTGAAATATGTTCATGATTTTTTGTCATCGGAAGTATGTACAAATTTTCAGATGAATTGAACACCGGGAAGTGATTCAAAATTGACTTACTAGATTCGACTCAAACATAAATAACAGGGCAAGTTAAATAAAAGCTTGTAATATTAAAAACAACTTTGAAACGAGTCTTCTGTAACAGTTGATTAATTACTTGGTACAATCTGTCTCTAAAGAAAAACAGTGGTTCTCTCATTACAAGCGAATATGAAACCCGATTATAAAAAATCTCCATGGACAACTTTACCGGTTTTCAGGATTTACGCCCGGGGCTGGTTACGGATTTACGCCTCGGGGTAGTTACGGATTTTTGTAATGAAATTCTAATCCAGGGGTCGCAAGTAGTTTTAGGTGGGGTCCGGATACTGTTGAATTTTTTTATCAAGGTTTAGAATAACAATTATGATAATTAAGTAGGTAACATAACTAAACAAATCGCATCAGTCATAGCACAGAGTATTAATATACTACGTACAAGTCATAGGTACTTGTAAAATAGGTAGGTAACGAGAATAATTACTAAGTTAGTTTCTATGTGGCTTTTAAACATTATGAATATAGGACTAGTTACATGATAATATTAAATATAAAATTATATTTAGTATATTAGAAAAGAAAAAAATCATATGTTTAAATGTACTAGGTATTTAAATTAATTTGTAGGTATATTTAACAATATTTAGCGGTCCGATGTCCGACCTTCCGCGGTCCGGATTCAGACCGCGATCCGCCTGTTGCCTACCCCTGTTCTAATCCTTTAAATGGATTTAATTTAGTAATTAATTACATGATACATATTGGTGACGATTCTGTTGTTTGTCACATTACCTCTATTTCATGTAAAAGGTTGTAACGTTATATAACTGCTGTGTTGGAGCACCGTAAAATAAAAAAAATGTCACAGAATGAACAATTGGTTATAAATTATTTAATTTTGGAACGCATAAATTGGTCCGACACGGATTGGTGGAAATACCTCAGGGTGTGACTATAATGTGGGCGTTCCAGAATATATTATATTTAGGTATCTACTAATACCTATTATAAATCTGAAAGTGTGTCTGTTGGTTTTTATTTCCTATCACACAGAAGCAGTTAGGTAGGTACTCATAACGCATTGAAGTACATTTTGGGAAGCCCAACTTTGGGGCGGATAACTTAGCTCTCCTCCGCTCCGCTCGTCACTAAAATATCAGTCTATCCTTAACAAATTCGTCTGGTTGGCTCTTATTGAAATCGGACAGGCGACAAATTTTAATTTGCATGATAAGCGGGAGACCCAAGGTTCAATATTGTGTAAACATACACTACTTACAGATTCTGTTGCGCAATAAACACTGATTTAACTTGAGTGAGAAACTATTCGTTTATTTTCTTTGTTGTGTATTATAAGTTATTATATATTGTATAGTTATAAGATACCTACTTGCTTATATTTACAGCGAAGTTAAGAACCTATTTCCAAACTGTATTTTCAGTATCCATACCTAATTATATAAAAGCGAAAGTAACTGTTTGTAAGTAGGGGAACCTGTTGTATCTAGAACAGTTTTTTACTTATGTATTTTTTATTGTTATTTGACGTACTTTACACGAACCGTATTTGCGTATTTTGGAAGGCCTAATATTTGAGTATCTACCAGAAAAATATCAGAAATGTCCTAATCATACTTATATGTGTTTAAAAAAAAGTTGAAAATAAGGCCAAGGTACAACTATTAGTTACTTATTATTAGGATGATAACTACGATTAGTTACAATCAAAAGAACAAAGAAAGCATCTCACATTTGTCCTGAGAATATTTCCATTCATAATGATCTGTGAGATGAAATGAATGATGTAAAAATTCGGTTATGCAATAAGTGGCTGACCGGAACGAACTAACGAACTGGAACACAAAGAACAGTGAAGAGCAAGATTTGTATAGCGATAAATTTGTCCTGGATTGGAATCGAACCTACAACCTGCGGCGTGATAGGTATGTCAACAGGTCCGTCAATCCGTTGCTGCGTGAAAGAAATTACACTTTCCCATTTATAATATTAGCACAAGATATTTATTAAAATTCTTGTTTTTTATCCGACTGTAGTGAAGCCAAAAAGTCGACAAATATTTGCCAAGTATATTAAATGTACAAACACGAATACGCAACGACATGTGAAGTGACGTCATTATAGATGAATATTTAAAATCAAATACTGAAGAAACGAGCAAATTTTTCAAGTTTACAACTTCCAATCTAACCGACTTTAAAACAATTACTTATAATATAGGAAAAGAAAAATAAATCAATCGGCAAATTCTGCGAAATCATATTATCCAATCTGATCCAATATCTGAAATTGAACTATTCCAACTCATAACTTTGGGAGAAAAATTGAAATTTCTCTAAAATACCCACATATTACTTGCTCGAACGATGAGAAGGGATCAAATAAATTATACCTCTCATGTAAAGGATAGCTCAAAGTCACAGAGTACAGGGTTACAAGTTCAAATTACTTTTGATCAGACGATGTCGCGGTTTTGTTTCAATGTTTCGAAATTTTGAGGTCATGTTAAGTTTTACCTAATGGTCATGTGGTTTTTGAGTCAGTTTTCCATTGAAAAGTTTATAATAGGGTAGTTGACACTGTCAAAAATAAATGACAAAACACTAACCAATGCATAAAACATCTAAAAACATGTGGAAATAACAAATATGTTGTACATTTAATGCTTTTTATGATTTTTAATTACCAGTGGAACCACTAAGAGTATATATGATTTGATGCTATGAAACTATGACGTCATAATGTAATATTTCATACAAAATACCTTATAAACGATCGTTTTGACATTTATTAAAAAGTAGCTGATTTGATATGTCAGTCAACTACCCTATACTATGTTTATCATGTCTACCAGTCTACCGAAAGACGTCCACTCTTGGACACAGACCAAAGATCTCCACGATGGCCGGTCTTGCACTACTCGCATCTACTCGATCCTCACAAGATCATCGGTCCACCTTGTGGGGGGCCTACCCACGCTGCGTCTTCCGGTTCGTGGTCGCCACTCGAGAACCCTTTTACCCCAGCGGCCGTCGTCGGTTCTACGAGCGTTGTGCCCCGCTCATGTTATTATCATAAAAAAGACAAGCCTTGCTTTTCAACGAGGTAATATGGCCAGATTTCTGGGCACTCTATAGTGTTTAATGATCTAAGCCAAATCCTGTATTTATAAAATTTATATTTTAATCGTTTGTAGGAGTTAGTATTTATTTATATTGTGATTAATTATATTTAAGTTTCATTTTAATTGATTTATTCCTTATTGTTACTAATGTCATAACTTCGTCATGGTAATACTCAGTCTGACACATCAAATCAGCTACTTTTTAATAAATGTCAAAACTATAGTTTATATGGAATTTTGTATGAAATATTACACTATGACGTCATAGTTTCACAGCATCAAATCGTCTACTCTTAGTGGATCCACTGGTAATTAAAAATCATAAAAAGCATTAAATGTACAACATATTTGATATTTCCACGTGTTTTTAAATATTTTATGCATTGGTTAGTGTTTGGTAATTTATTTTTGACACTGCAAACTACCCTATTGTTAATGATGTACACTATTCAGTATTTAAATACCCAATCAAATTCAGCCTGTCTTATAAAAACCTAGAAACTAATATCAAGGTGAAAAGTCATTTTCAAAATTACCTGCAAGGTTTGATGTGGCACACGTCGATTTGGCAATCAGTCAATTCAACCCTAGCATCGGTTTAGCAGCTTAATTGGTAATTACCATTAGTGGTTCGTTCTGTAATACGTAATGCGAGACTGGTAATTAATATTAGCTGTCATTTCATTTGAATTCACTCAACCACTAAGCGAAATTGAATTTCTACGTTTATTAATAGTAAGGTATTGAAATTAGCATTTATATATCTGAATAATTAATAACTGTTATATTTTATGACTTGGTGTCAAAGTGGTGACAAGCCAGTTGGCGCAGTTGGTTAAGACAACACCTGTAGCGCCGCTGGTCGTGGGTTCGATTCCTATCCAGGACAAACATTTGTGTGCATGAACATGTCTGTTTGTCCTGTGGCTGGGTGTAATTATCTATATAAGTATGTATTTACAAAAAAAAATTAGTATATCAGTTATCTGGTTTTCATAGTACAAGCTCTGCTTAGTTTGGGATCAGATAACCGTGTGTGAAGAATGTCCGAGGAGTAGGATATCAGTTATCTGGTTTCCATAGTACAAGCTCTATTTAGTTTGGGATCAGATAACTGTGTATGAAGAATGTCCCAGGATATTTATTTATTTATTTAAAGTCTATCAAAGCCATTTATTGAATTTAGGCCCCAGAATTTGAATATCAAATTTACTAATGTTACCTACCACCGGGTCAGAACTCGAGTACTGAAGTGGCTAGCAAGCAGTGGCTACTGTCCACCTGATGGTAAGCAGTTACAAAGACGCTTGCAAAGTCTGAGGCATATTAATTTGTATACCTTGCCAAAAGTAGGTATCAATCTCGCATTAACGAACCTGCATAAATCACCAGTAATGTAATTTTGTTTTTGAAATGATTTTTTTTTCTAAAGTTGTAATTTTTTATTTTTATTTTGTATAATAAATATCCTAATAAATATACATATATAGATAATTACACCCAGACTCAGGACGAACACACAAATGTTCATGCACACAAATGTTTGTCCTGGATGGGAATCGAACCCACGACCTGCGGCGCAATAGGTGATGTCTTAACCAACTGCGCCAACTGGCCCGTAGTTTATTTAATACTACTAGCGACCCGCCCCGGCTTCGCACGGTTTTTCTCGGTTTTTAGTACTATAATGTGCATGTATGGTACATACAAACCTCCCTCTTGAATAACTCTATTTATAAAAAAAACCGCATCAAACTCCGTTGCGTAGTTTTAAAGATCTAAGCATACATAGGGATAGACAGACAGCTGGAAGCGACTTTGTTTTATACTATGTAGTGAAGTAATTAGTAGATTGGATTTTGTAGTCAGCATTTGTAATTGTTGTTTACGAGAAACAACAGGTAGGTACTTACTATAAGTATACCTACATTAATTATCTTCTTGAAAAAAAAATTATTTAAGTAGGTATCAGCAGTAATGTCAGTCTGTTTTTTTAAGAAGCTGGCCGACAAAAGTCGATAGTAAAATCTCCTTAGATTATTGGAGTCATTAAATGTTTTCCTAACCAGATCAACGCTAATAGGATTCCCTTAGGCCCTTACTATTTAAATTAATGAACACAAAAATCCCAAAGGATATTGCCTATTAAGCAAATAAATAATTTACTGACTGAAAATGTCAACATAAGGGGAGGGAACCTTTTATCTGAATGTCAACTTCACTACACGGAACCGTCCAAGAAAATGGAGGTAATGATTAATTGAGCAGTAATTATCGACGTTTGATTAAGTCGTAATGGCTTTGTAAAAATGACAACTCAATGGCAATGTGATTTCTCCTTGTATTCATATTATAAAGAGTACTTCCTGGAATTAAACTTATTTTCATTATGTAGTTTTGGGTCGCGCGTCCCTTCCACAAGCCAACGGATTATTTCTGACTAATTAAGACTAATTACTGTAGATACTAGACATATTCTATGAAAAGGATTTTTTTTTATATAAATATATATTTTCAGATTTAAAGAAAAAAATCTGGTGAAGGAAATAAATATCGTGTTCAACAATTCAATACCCGATTTGTATTGTAAAGTACCCGATTGTAAATTAAACAAAATACTTAAAATGAGTTTAAATGGCTAGTTAAATTCAATACTTAATATTCAACATTAAGAAAAGAGTAAAACCTCCTTCAAAAACAATAATATATATGGGACCACCTTGGAGTTATACAGAACCCAAAGCAAAAAGAATTATTAAAATCAGTTCATAAACAAAAGATATTAAACGTTAAAAAAAAACATACAGCAGAGAACCTCTTCTATATTTCTTGAAGGAAGTTCAAAAATAAAACATAGTGTGGTTAGTAACTTAAAAAATCTAGACTTGAACACTTGCAGAAATAACTATATTGATCTCATTAAAAGCTCCTCCAATCAAAAAGTCCAGTGTTCCTAGTAGTTTCCGATTTCACAACAAAGTCTAGTCACCTTCCCTCATTAAAAAACCACATTGAAAACTTACCATTCTAAAGTGTTATCCATAAACAATCCACAAGGACACAAACAACAATCGTATATATACTTATATTAATATTTTCAGTGGCCGTTTTCAGTGATTTCAAAGCAATGCGACCTCGGTAACGCGTCGAGCGAGACTGGGCACTGGAGGTAGATAGTACCAAAGATTAATTTTATGGGAAAATTCGCAGACTCGTCATTATGCAAATGACGTTGGCATATTTGGAGATAATGCTGGATTTGAGGTGTTCGGAGAGCTTAGTGTAATTGGTTTTTAGGCGAATTTTGGTGATATTTTTTAGGAATAAGCTCTTTTTTTATTGCGATAGAAGTAATCTAATGCGATGACTGCCCAATAATAAGTAATGTCGAATATCGTGACTTTGATTCTTACGAAAGACTTATAGGACAATAGCAGGGTACTTTGTCCCGCTTAGCAGGCTACTACCTTCAATTTTAAAACCTGTTTACCGAGCACCTATATCTCTATAATTTGCCTTTAGAGTAAGCAACAGACACGTCCATATAATCAATACTTACACTACTTATGAGATTGCAGTCTACTCAAAAAACTTTCTTTTTAAATATATTTTGGTAGAATTGACTATTTTTGTTTAGAGCTTTTAACATCACCAAGTTTTTTTTTAGTATTTTTATTTTTATTTATTATTTATTTATTTATTTTTTTTTTTTTTATTATATTCTCACATTAAATAATATTATACAACATTTTTTTATTCGTACATATACTATTACGTACATCTATATACGTCCACATAAAACAAAACCGCAATATAAACAATGGCCGACGATAAATTATTTAACGGACAATAGTTAAACCTTTGTTTTCCTCATCCGGCCTTAATTGAACATAAATCTGTAACTAATCACCTAATTAACGCCTTACTTTGTTATGGCAATAGATAATGTTTATAATAAAGTTTTTATGCTTATTTAATGGTGATGAACAAATGTTAGGGGGGATTTTTATTACATGTTATTTTGCTTGTTATGGAATTTGTTTTAACAGAATATAAAGTCGATGTGGCTAATGGTGGTGAGACAAAAATATTTACTGTAAATGTTTATAAGGTATGCTTTACGAAAAAATATATTTTATATATATTTTTAAATATTTATAAAATTTAATAACTAATTGAAAATGTATACTATAATAACTAATTTATACTATAAATTTTAATAAATAATTGAAAACCTGTATTTTATAAAAAAAAACTTTTATTTTACTTCCTCACTGAGACAAAATTTTCCTACCTACAAACTATCACTACTAACATCCGTTTACTCTATGCAAAGGCTTTCATCGCCCATCCTTCTCGCTCGTCAAATTGCAAATACACCTGTCTCCTTCGCACACACACTTAAACGATTGACGTAAGTACGCGGGAAAATGCCTGAAGTCTGTTTCAAGGCTTCTTTGATTTCATACAAACTGTCAGTAAGAATATTTAGCTTTATTATTTGACACTTACCTATATTATTATATTTATTGCGCAATTGCGCGCGTGTTTACGTTTAGCAGATGTAGGAGGCGTTTGTTTATTTATAAAATTCTGTTAAAAGTCATGTTTTTTTTTTTTTTTTTACTCTGTATAGGCCTGTGTTTGACCATAATCTCACCGTGGTCAGTGATGATGTGGCCGATGATGGTAAGCACACGAAGCCTAGAAGGGAACTGGCTCTCAAGTGCAGCTGTCGGAACACACCGAAAGGTACTTGGCGACAGATTTTTCAACTTGAGGGTGGTAGCCAACCAGACGGGTACTACAAAGTACTCTACCACCGTGCTATGGTTTCCTCACGATGTTTTCCTTCACCGAAAGCTCAAGCTCATTGTAGGAATCGAACCCGGGACCTTCGTCTCGGCATCCGACTTCACTACCACTGAGCTATCAATGCAGTACAGACTTTATCGTGAGGAAATAACAAGGTAGTAGGGTACTTTGTAGTACTCGTCTGGCTACCACCCTCAAGTTGAAACTCTGTCGCCAAGCACCTTCCAGTGTGTTCCGACAGCTGCATTTGAGACCCAGTTCTCTTCAGGGCTTTATGTGCTTACCACCATCGGCCACGACATCATTGACGGTGAGATTGTGGTCAAACATAGTAAAATAGGGTTTAATATGGGTTTAAATATGTATAACACGTTTCAAAGCACATTTTTTTTTTAAATTTTAATGAAAGCCCTGAGGCAAATTGTGTTAATTTGGTGCTACAAAAACATTGCTCGATATAAATTCTACTAATTAGTCTGATTCTGATTACTAACTGAGGGAAAAGAAAAAAAAAATTAAAAACGTTTTTGTTATAACCCAAAATGAATACGAATTATGTAGGATAAAATTATTTACATCGAAACTAAATACTAATAAGAAATAAAATAAAAACTAGACTGAATGACCGAGAATTAATGAGAATGTAAATATTTTTTTAATGAACCGAAACTTGTCATGAAAATAATATATTATCGAGCTTATTGCTGATTCTTCAGAAAATGCTGATGCCGAAATTATGATCCAGTATTAGAGCCAGACCTAATGCCTACGATCGAGGGTCTATTTGAATAAAATCATTTTGTTGATTTTAATTTTAACTCTGCTAGAAGACATAAACATTTTCTATTATTAATCTTATCTCCCCTAATAAAAGTTAAATGTTAACAAATGTATCGCCTTTTCTATAAATAATCTCACGGCCATTAATTTTAACGAGACACTTTTGTTGTAAAGTGAATAATATCGTAAAATGTGTCCAGACAGGGTTATTATAATTTTAATGTGAACTATAAACTTTTAGAGTACACACTTTTTCAATGTCACTTTGTAAAATTATAATATTACTGGTATACCTATCAGCTATATAAATATGGTTATATTATAATTTAAAAAATTGTAACTCTAAATGTTAGTAGAATTAAAAGTTTATGGTTTTACTTAAAAATCGTAATTTATCAATTACGCTAATTGAACCTGCAACTGACGATATGTAATATGAAACGTACTTAAACGCCAATCAAGGCTAGCTCTTCGGATTACCCGCCTTTCAGTAGAAAATTCGCCGTCGAGAACCTATCGGAGTGTTCTACAACGGTATTTTGTTGGAGCGCAGCGGATACCAATCATTTATCTTAGAATAAACAAGTGGTGATAGCCTTCTCATGCGTGAAAAATGCGTAGCAGAAACGCAAGATGTTTATTTTACTAAACAGATTAACGTTTACTTTACAAATTGTGAATAATATCGGTACTTTAAAAGATAACAGTGAGGTGTCGTGAAACACCCAACAGAATTTCTGTTTTACGTCTATTTTTTACGTCGATGTATCAATTCAGAAATCTCTTGTAAATGTAATATGTCTCGCTCATTCACATAAGGCAACAATACGCGCTGCCTAGCCAATGAGGTTGGGAACCCTAAAACCATTCGCTTCAATAATAAATTATTGGTTTTGGAATCCGAATCGTGACTTGAAAATCCTATTTGTAAAGTTGAAAACTGTCTGGATATTTGAATGTCTCGGCAGTTTATTATTCTGTTTCGATGAGATATGTTCATTGTCAAAAAACGCGCTGTCAGTGTCCTAAAGCTAATATTCTATAATTTATACCAAGTGTTTATATTATTGATATTCAGTGTGTACTAGCACTTGAAAAATATGATGTGAGGTGATGAATATTTTGTAAATTATGTTAATTTTGATTTTTATGAAGCTTTAAGATTTAAGTTTTTATTTTCGACTTTATTTATTTGACTTGTTAGTTTTCTTTATTATTTAGCTTGCTAATAAAAATAAACTTAATAATACTTTTTTGTTACAAGTTAAAAATGTATTGTACATCATAATAATGTCTTAAAATCCTTCTAACAAGTAAAATAAATTTGCGAAACGAAAGTTAAACACATATAAAAAGAAAATTACATTTTTTATTTAGGTACGTCTACTACACGCACTAGTGAGAGACGTATCAACAAAAAACCTGTTTTATAACACACATAAAATTACTCAATTTTCCGGTAATTTAATAGAAATTTCACACAATTTATAATACCTTTTACACTTGCCGAAAAAAGTGCCGACGCGCTTCGCCCGGCGAGTAATCAAATTTATGAACGCGGGGTACATTCACAATTTTACGTTTTATTTTTCACGAGTGCCTCGGAATCGTCCGATATTTTCCGATTTCCCCCTATTATGGTAATTGGACAGTAGTTAGGTTGTGTAGTAATCATATGCCGTGATGGAGGTCAAGGTGTGGTAGATATTTGTACCTAATTGATTAAATTTTCATATAAATGAGAAAGGTAAGTAGTATACAATTATTTATGAAAGAGTTAGCAAAGCGTTCTTTAGCTCAAAGAGGAGCTCGACTGGGGAAGTACCTCCTTACCCATAAAGCATAACAGGTATACAGGCAGATTTTGCACCAGAGCTCATCGGGGTATCCTCAAAAGAAACGGAAAAACGTGTGATACTGATTAAACTAGGTATTTATCCCTCCAATAACACACAACATTATAATAAGATTTAAATATAAAAAACCCAGTAAAAACGAGTTGCGGTCCTAAAAAAAGCCTTTTATTTCAGACCGTTAACTAAATTGAATAGAACCTCAACCACGATGTTGGAAAATAATTGAGTATTGGGGACGGAAAAATTGATGAATATGTAAGGATTATCGTTTGTATGGAGTATTCCATCAACTTAGGAGATTATTCACCCCAGTTTTATAGACACCGGCATGACAAGATAACGTAAGATATGATTTAGGTAAGTAATTTAGAAAATCTCTGAATAAAAAGAAAATTTGCTTCAGTTTTTTCTTGAGAGATCTGTAGTTGAAGTCAACACAAGTCGAGACAAAAAAAATTAAGTTATCACATCACTTATTTCTTTTTTTTTGTTTTCTAA
Source organism: Tethea ocularis (assembly GCA_963555595.1). Lineage (NCBI taxonomy): Eukaryota > Metazoa > Arthropoda > Insecta > Lepidoptera > Drepanidae > Tethea > Tethea ocularis. The sequence goes on along the minus strand of OY741972.1, from coordinate 966,789 downwards.
ATGTTGCATATTTTACCAATTTTCAGGCATATTTTACGCTTTTATTATGTATAGATCAAGCTTTTGATGAAGGTTTTTCTTTAAAATATTCATAATATACATACAGGTTACCGTTACCGGTTACCGACCTAGAACTAGCATCTAGATGTTTTCCCAATGCTTTAGACAAGAAAGTTTCATTCAATTCAATCAAACTTTTTATACAAAACTTTTGTGAACAAACGCAGCTGTTGAGAAAAGATCTGGGAATTAAAGTTTCAGTCTACGTGCTTGTTTTTATTTCAAACTTCACTACATTTTCTAGACAAGAATGTTATTATTATGTCTGTATTTGAAAGGATATTTTAGCTTCATCTTTATTCAATCTAGATTACACAGGCCACAGGGAGTAAGAAGACTTATACTAAAAATTAATCTGGGATTCCGGATCATGATGTAGAATACCTACTTTTTCGTTATTAGGGTTTCGAACCAAAAAAGGAAAAGTAATCCTTTTTAGTATGACTTCGTTGTCAGTTTACCTGTCTTTCAGGACCTTTTTCCCGAGAAGGCGTAGATGTATTAAATATTATGTCATTAAATATTAATATAGATACAATTTAACAATTATAGAATGACTGTAGACCATTTATATCTCCTCTCTCCTATACCTCTCTAGAGATGTTGCTGTGCCCGACAGGGTCCACAATGTATGTATTACATAATTACCACCTAAGGTGTACACATTGTGGAACGCAATTAAATAAATAAATAAATAAGTATTAAATTAATAATTCTTTGAAACCGTAAAGAAATAATACTTCAAAATTTTTGATTCTTTGCGAGTAAAACATAATCTAGGTACTTTCCGTTGATAAATGAAAATTGGCAAAAAGCAAGGTCTCACACCTCACACAAGTAAAGAAATAAATCCAAAAATTTATTAGGTATATATATCACATTAAAAAAATAATTGCTATTACAAATTTCCAATTGCAGTTCCTTTATTAGTGATTGTCTTTCAATCCGACTTACGGAACCTTCGGCGCGTCAGCTTGACTCACACTTGTCTTGTCCGGTATTTTTTTTTTCTCAGTTTTCTGTAAACTTGAACATAAAAGCCTCAACTTAAGGGCCTGCTTTGTATTTTATGAATGACAATATTTTGGATGTTAATTATTAGATTCATACCCACAAGCTTCTTCAAGCATCTTTACGGAGTGAAAATACAGTGGAAATAAATTCTTACAACCTAAGGAATAAAAACTATTTTACCTACTAAGAAATAGTTGTTTTTTTTTTTCAATTTCCTCCAAAATATTTCATTTTAATAACAATCCTTGCGAGTCTTTTACGGAACATTTATCCGTCCATAATTCAAGCTTTAAGCTCTCTTTTGCGAGGTTTCAATTTTGACCGGGGTACAGTATCCCGGGCATTCCCTCCACTATAGGACCGCGGGATTTGTAAGTGTCGCCCAGGATAATGGGATTATTCCCATCTCAAACTATTTCGTTTGTAGTACGGTACAAGAGTGATCATGCCAAATATTTATTCTTGGAGCTAAAGGATTCAAAAGGATATACATTTTGATACTTTGACGAATTCTTTTCTTTGTTATTTGATATTGGGAATGGGTTTTAACTTTGAAGAGTCAAGGGCGTTCTTAATTTATAGAGGAAATTAAAGAGTAATTTTTATACATATTTGTAATATCATTTAGAAGTCACTTTGAGTTATCTGCGCCGTCACCATGGAGACTATTTGGTCAAACCTGCTAAGAAAGAATTATTCATAAGTGCACCTGATTACTCCATCGGCTTCCTAATTCTAGTCTGTATGAAGGAACATGTGGATGACTCTGCGAATTTTCCTAGTTACAATATATTTTTAATTTTTCCACAGTTAAAACGACCTCTACGGAAAATTAACTAAAAGATAAACTGGTACAGTTAAACCACGGGGTTAAAATAAAACCAGCAGAGTTAAATAAATGTAGCCTCCTGTAGAGCGTTGAATAAAGTACAATGAAGTATGAGCGAAGGTTGAAGCTAGTTTAGTTAGGTATATGTCAGAGCGTCAAAGAGTTTGTAGAACTTTGGCCACCATGTTAGATTGACTTTTTATGCTGGTACTCGTATATAATTTACAACCTACATGTTGTTCGCGATTTTATCTGCGTTCTAGAGAATTTTGGGATAATGTAGCTTTCTTTCTGTATAAGTACACGAGTACGACTCTAAAATTTATTTCTCTAATTGGTATTCGGATTAAAAGTCTACGTACATACAAACTGGTAAAATTCTCTTTTTTAACCTCGTTCAAAAATAATCAACAACACAATAAAAGTCATAACCAATAAAAATAATTGAGAACCTCCTCCTTTTTAACCTCTTTAGAAAAAGGAGAAGGTTGATCTGTGGGCACATCACAAGTGTGATATGACCGAAGGTGGTGAGCATACAAAGTCTAGAAAGAACTGGCTCATGCAAGAACAGAGCCGGAACAGGAGCCTCATATGGGGTTTTTTTTTTGAGTAATTTTACCTCTATTGTGACCAAAAATATCGCCGATTCTATGCTCGCTCGGCGCGTCTGGGACATAACCCTAACATCCTAGCTACGCATTTACTAAGTAAAATTATTAGCTACCCTACAGCCAAGCGCTCCCCGCAGGTATTTCATTTATCTGCTGTTTACTCTAAATAATGAGATGGAAAAATTGCTGCTTTCTCCGAGTTGATCTTACTATACTATTGTACTTTTTTATGTAATATTATAATATACTAGCCGTTCCCCGCGGTTTCACTTGCGCGCCCGGGCTAAAAAGTAGCCTATAACGCGGGTGATAAGTACTTACCGCGGGCCGGAATCTAGTAAAATGATCAATCACCCGTTACCAAATTATTCGTTAACTTAAAATTTTAAATAAGTTTCATCATGTACACTATAAATATAAAGGAGAAGTGGTAAATTTGTCTAGACGTATTAATAAAAACATCTCGTGTAATATACTTATAGAAGCCGATTTATGGGATATAAGAACATTAACTCAATCCGGCTGCGTGGGACTTCTTGCCAAGATGTTGAAAAAGTTGTGGAAATCTGTTAATATACTTTTCCTTTCCATAGATAATGTTTAATAATAGAATAGGGATGATGACTGGGTGAAAATTAATTAATTCTTTTTAGTCTGTCAGTTAGGATATACCTACATATTTTTTTGTAAAAAGTTTACTAAGACGTGACGTCACGCGAAATCTTAATGCACTGTATCTTCGTTATTTATTGTTTTCATCAGTCATCATCCTTATTAGGCTTACAGTGATTTTACGTAGGAGCAAGGGCTTCTTAAGTAGGTACAATATGGCAGGTAATTACGCTATTCATGACGTCACGACTTCTGTCATGGGTGCGCATTCGGAACGCGTCTTTGAGCGATATTTTCGATTTTGGCATATATATCGGATCGCACCTAAAAAATTAACCCCCTTATTACATTACATCAGACAGTAAAGAATGTCTAGTAGATCCAGGTTTAAAGATAAATGGCTTTAGAAAGTGACGGATATATTATAGGTAAAACCTGGGTTTATTAGGGGTAACTACTTCCCGTAAACCGTAGGAATCAAACATTATCAAATCTCTGTTCAGATTCACTCAAATATGTATCAAAAACATTTACGCATATCTGTCTGTCTGTCTGTCAACGCTGTCATAACAAGCAACGTAAGAATTTAACTTTCATTAAACTAACCACAAGGATGTTTAGTTAAAAAAGTTATTTTAAAAAATAAATGATTACTAGAGGTTTTAAACAGCTGTTATGGTTACGATGTAAATTTGTAGGTTTAGTTAGCTATGATTATTATAGGAATTTGAATTAAGGGGATAATGGAACACGGGTCAAATCGTGAAAATACTGTGTGTATATATTTATATAAAAAAAGATAATGCTACTTTTCCAGGAACGCGAATAAATACAGGCGGTACTCTTTAAATATCAAATCCTAAGCATTCTTGTAATTTTTAGTCAGACATAAATACTAATTTAAAGGAAAACTTTATATAAATAAACAGTTTAAAATATAAACAGAATTCCAACGTGAAATCAACATCAATTGTAAGACAAGATTTTCGTTTGCTTTGAAGGTAAAATGCGAAAATAAATTTGTACTTTTCGTATTTAGGCAATTTAGAAAATTAAAATTTGTTTCTTTACAAAATATGTAAGTAGGTATATTATCTTTATTTACTAGACTAGACTGATCACTAAGGTTCGGTTGCATAAAGCGCAGTCATAGTAAGGTTATAGTTAGGTTACGGTTATAGTTAACATTAACTACCGAAAGAAAGCAAACTGGGTTGCTCGTGTCACTTTAACTAAAATTTTAACCGTAACCATAACCGACCGAAGGAGATGTCATCGTCAAAGGGACTCTACGGTCAAAGCATGGTAATAGTTAAATTAACTTTAACTAAAATGTACGAGCAACCGACCCTAAGAAATGATTTTTGAAAATTCAACCCAACTACAAAATTCAACTAACGGTGCGGTATAGGTACCCTACCTAAGTATTATATTTCTCTAAGTATTTTTCCTTCCTTTGTTTTTACTCTAAAACATTTTCACAAGTATGTCCCTTACCGTTTATTTTCAAAATTATATCCAAGGATAAGACAATAAACATCATAATTTAACACCAACATAATAATGCATCGAACTAGCACTCGTTACACACGTTTTACAGCTAAACTATCCTACTATTATTGTTCATACCTCGTTAAAAGATGTATTTTCAGTTACACTGAACTCCAACCGCTGCACACGAAGTTTCAGCCAGTAATTTGTGGGAAGCTTTTGTTCGAAGCTTTATTAGCAGACATAGATTTGTAGCCCACTATAATACCAAAGCAAGTAGAAAAAGGTTTAAGATAATGTTTCCCAGAAGCTGATAATAAAATAAGAGAATGTGGCATTATCTCTTGATTAAGTAAGGCCTACATAATTCTGGAATGAGAATTGGTAAATCAAACCAGTACTAGTTGGCTCCTAAATTAATTTCCATTTTATGTTTTCAGATGTTCTCCACAGTTTCACACGCGTTCCCGGGATAAAAAGGTAACCTATGTACTTCTTTATATCATAGTATAAGTGTGAAAAGTCAAACGTAAGTGGCAGTGGGCGGGGCACATCGCTCGTAGAAACGACGGCTGCTAGGGCAGGGTTCTCGAGTGGCGACCACGAACCGGAACCGCTTGTGAGGATCGCCGGAAAACGCGAATTTTGCACATACTTAGCTTGTTAGCATTAGAGGATTATTGCAACAGCTTTTTCTCCGCTGTTTCACATGAGATCCTCTATATTTTAGAGATATTTTAGCTCCTTAGGGGTCGAATTTTCAAAAATCCTTTCTTAGCAATCTATGCCAAATTTCAGCACGATACGTCCAGTGGTTTGAGCGAGTAATATTTTAGATCAATCAATCAGTCATTTACTTTTTTTTTTATATTTAGATAAAGATTTATTGTTAAAATTCATATTAATACTCCACTCACGTGTCATCTATCCAATACGTTAAAGAATAGTAGACATAAAAACTATAATAAGACAGAATACTTACTTATAAATGGTAGATCTAGGTACTCGTAGGTATATGTATCTATCGGTCCAACGTCTATTTAGACAAACGTGCTAACTTCCTTTGAAGTTTTCCAAGATTTCAAACCACAGATGGTTCTCGTAATAAAATAGATAACAGATTTTCCGCCAGACTAAACGGTAATAGAAGAATTTGTACGGATACTGAACATTTGAGGAATGTGGCGGTTTATTTTTTTACTGCTGAAGTAGTAAAGAAGTAGTAAAGAAGGGCTCGCTGTTACCGTAGTGAAGGAACGATTGCAACAACAATAGGCCTATAAATGAGATGTAGCTACGTAATACAAAGCATTTGACCAACAAAAATGCAGAATGCATCGGATTCTAGAGGTGACGGTGACGTGACCAAAATTTCCTGCGTTTTTAAGGTTTCGTATCCAATGGCCATTTGAAAGTATCCTTCTTCTGCTTGCAGTACTTCTCCAACTAGTGAAGATTGGTTATCAATTTTTAAAATAAGGTCCTTTCCTGTGTTAGGTGGAATCACCGGGTGGAATAATTGGACTGCGCTTGAAATTCCAGTCCACTCCCGAATGTTCTAGAACCTTGCCCATCATAATTAGTTGCAGGAGTTAATAGATTAAACATATCACCCATTAAAAAAAAAGTTTACATATAGCCTTCATTTGAAATATTCCTTTGCAATAGACATAAATCTGAAGGTTTAACCTTTCTTTGCGAGGACGAGCAATAGGACAGTCCCTTTATTTATAAAGTATCTACACAAGTAAAATAATCCGATTTAAAGCTTAGGATCAGAAACGTACGGAAATCTCTTTGAATTTGTGTTCGTAACTCTTATAACTTGGCACCTGCAAGCTGGAGTATAGCGGCAGGTGTGCGCACATAAGCCTTTATGATAAAAAGAGGTTGGTAATGCTACAAGAGTTTCCCGTAGAATAATAATACAAGTAATATCCTCTGACATTGTTCACACAAGGCTATCTGATCCCACTAAGCAGAGCATCTACAATGCACCAGATAACTGATATACAAGTGTTGTGCATTTGTGTTCATGCACACAAATGTTTATCCTACAGGGCTATTAAAACACATGGATTCGACATCTGAATCGAAAAAGAAAACTTTTCTATGTCGATTCCATTTCCGACGAGCTATCAAAAGGCTATTTTGAATAGTAGTCGAATGATGACAGATCGAAAAGATTTGATAGCGAAAAGATAACAATTGCAGGAATTGGTCTCGGAAGTTTTCGAATCCGTTGCCGATGTCAAACCCAAGTGTTTTAAAATAGCCCTGCAGGATGGGAATCGATAGGATCTTAACCAACGACGCCACTATCTCTATTTTATCTATGTGTCTAAACAGACGGTCTGCATTGAAACGCTCGAAGAATTGCACGCAAATTCGTTTAACAGTTTGGATGCAGTTTTTTGCAGTTACATGCAACTGCATCGAAATTGACAATACCTGCCTAAGTATTAGACATGGTATTAGGAAATGAGGTCATAAGGACCTAACCTAGTCTCCACTAGTCGGTAGGCTAACCCTTCCCTCAGAAGATTAATCGATACATTTCCTACTTCATATTTTATCTGTAAATACCAAATTGCAGCGATTTAAAATACTCCTATCTTATCATCGAACGTTAATCGTGCAATTACTGTTTACATTAACGAATCGTGTCCGTCATCGGAAATATTGTATTATATAAATAAATCGTATGAAATATTCGTTAGGGGTGCACCTGCATTACGTCCATGATCTATGGATGATCTGTTTATAATCGACCGTATATTTTATAGTTTTTATGTTGATGCTAGATTACAAAATTAACAATACATTGTATTAAATATATTTCACGCATAACTTATTCTTTTTGATTATGAACCGATGTTAATAATTCTCACTTTTATAATCATAACTATAATATTTAAGTCACATGGCTCACATGGTATCCATCCTACCTCATCACAAGTCTGTACCACAATGCTCCTTTTCAATTTTCCATTGATACAAAGATCAATAAATTATGATGCATTGAAAATCCTTTATAAAAGATCCTTTTGAATATACATAAAGTATGACAATGTCAAGGAAATGAATAAATATGATTGAATACCATTTGGATATGATGCATCACTATCCTCAAACTCCATAAATAATAACTTGATTCATCGTGCATCCTGAAATGCAAAGTGCGCCGTCGGTTGTCAAAACATATCGTACTAACGATCGACGTCATACCACGATCGATCATGTTGGCAAGTACCTTAATAAAATAAACATTTACAAAGTGCTGTCTGGTAGAAGCTACACAGAATAATATCATGCCAGTAGCAAAATATTAGTAAACTGTTATTCCGTAAGCTGTAAATCGTGATTTCGATAAAGCAGATGTAGAATGGAAATGCACTTTGGCATAAATAATTACCTACATTGCAGTTTTCATTGATTGCTTGAGTTGCTACTTTTAATCACCGTCCAAATTTTCAGGGATTATTGTACTCATCATTATGAACAACTTTTACTATGAGACCCACCCTGAAATCACGAAAAAAAAACAAACTTTTCATACATTTTGACCGACAAGATTAAGTATGGACTAAAATAATCTAAAATGCTGAAATATATCTCATACGCCGCCATAATCTAAAATGACTAGAAAGTTGCATAATTCGATGTCCAAACTCTATTAATATTATCTAATAATATTAAAACTATCTAATTGCCTGCTATACATATTTTTCAAGCGTAATTTTTGCAACATCTTGCGAAGAAAAATGTCTTCCTGTGTTTGTAGACAATGTACCAATGATACTGCAACTGTGAGAGAAAAAAAAGCAATCAATTCATGCGTAACTAGAAGTTATATATAGTAAATTACGCTGTTTCCTAGAGCAACATATTGGCTTATAAAATTGATATATTTTACGATAAGCCCCGTTGTAAATATGAAATCATTTTTGTGTTCTTTTAAACTAGCATGTAAATATTTCGGTCTATAGAAACTGTAAATTTACGTGTAAATTAACAAATAAATAACGCGCGTAGTTTACCTTAACATATATACTAAACAGCTGTGAACAGCTCATTGTTTTTAAATGACTATGCGTTTAACTTTAGAATCGCCCTTTAAAGATCGAGGCAGATGGTACTAAAACACCTGTCCAGGAATTACTAATTTGCGGGCGTGGTCTAAGTGAATGGAGTTTTGCGGCACAGCGAGCGTTTTGCACACACTTTTCTTATATGACGTAAGTTACTAAGACAATGTTTATTCAAGTTCACCGGATAAAGGGGTCAAATAACGTGACGAGGGGTGGAAAGTACCTTTCTAGTACTTTAGCTTCCTATTAGTGAAATAATTTTCAGAACCGGACCAGTAACTCCGAAGATTACCTCCTTTTTACACCTAAACTTACAAATTTATAAACGTTACCTTCATAATATTATTATTAACTAACTGTAGCCCGCAGTTTCACCCACGTTCCTGGGATAAAAAATAGCCTTCCTTCCTTCTAGGATAAGTAGCTTCCCATTAGTGAAATAATTTTTCGGATCTGACTGGTGGACAAACGAACAAACAGACTCTTCAGCTTTTTATTAGCATGTATCATTCATTATAGATTAATTAAAGTGTGTAAAAAAGATGTAAATTATTGTGTTTCGTTATGGGCATGGAGACAAAGAGTATGGAAAGAGATTCTTTTATATCAATAGTGGCAAGTACAAAGTATGGAGACTCCATACCTCGTATGTGCAAGGATGATACATAGAATCTCGTACAATGAAATTATTTGAATTGAATATAAGGAAGTACTTGCTGCTTCCATGATGGAGTTATGGTAGGTTATAATTATACGTCCTTGGTTCTTTTCGAGGTAATATTTATAAATGACCTTGACACAAAATTCTGAAAGATTTTTTACTTTTTTTATGACTACACTTTTATCATGGTATGTGAGGATGTAGCTGAAATAGGTAAAAATACAGTCTAACAGAGAAGCTCTCAAGTGCAGCTTTAGGTGCTTGGACGGCATATTTTCAGTATGAAGGTGGTAGACAGTCGTGCGAGGAATATGATGTGCCCTACCACTACCACTGTGTAATGGTATCAGGCTTACGACTTACGTTACCATTTAGCTAACATCTTAATGATCATCATCATCATGTCAAACAAAAGATGTCCACAGCTGAACAAAAGCCTCCCCCAAGGATTCGCGATGGCCGGTCTTGCGCTACCCGCATTCAGCGGTTTCCCGCGACCCTCACAAGATCATCGGTCCACCTTGTCGGCCTACGTCTATGATATAATTAATTTTGAACAATACATGTGATTTCATATGATAAAAATGATATTTCCCACGGGTTCGTTGGCCACATCTGATTGTATGATAATGAGCTTTAAGCAATACGGTTTTATGGTATTTTTACAGTGCTGGTAATAAACACGGAAGTCGTTTTTGGTAGCAATAACTGAGTATTTATGGGGTAATGAGTATTGCATGCCATTGCTTTATAATTTCAATATGGACCCGTTTTGACTTCGCCTTTAGAAATGTATTTTATACCTACAAAATGTCTTCAAATCCTTACCTCCTTACTAATATTTTTTGTGTGAAAGTGTGTTTGTATGTTTATCCTTTTATCACTCAGCAACGGAGCATAGAAATAGGTTAACGGCCGGAGGGTAATATAATATATTTTTATTGAGGTAACGCGGGTAGGTAATGCCGCGGGGCGGAAGCTAGTAAATAAGTTAAAACGTAAAATACTGTGTACAAAATTTCCTTCCACATACAATGTGAAACTAGGGTGATCTAAATAAATAAAAGGAAAGCTTGACTGACTGACTGACTGACTGACCGACCGACCGACTCACTGATCTATCAACGCGCAGATCGGGCTCAAATTTGGCATGCAGGTAGCAAAAATCTGAATTATGGAAATTCAATCCATAAGAGGGTAAAATAGGGGATCTCGGGAAAAACCGCGGGGCGGAAAGCTAGAATACTATACATTTTCTATATTCCCTCCATCAATCTTAGATTATCCTGGACCCGAATTTGAATCCAGTTTAGAATCTATACATAAACTTACTTTGATTGAATAGGAGGTACTTGCCTAAAAACCGAACAATTTCATGCGAACTTAATTTTAGAATCACTAATAAACACGCGATTTTGCTAAAATTAAAACATTAGTCGCTCATTATCTCAGATAAGGTAGGTAGAAGATACAAGTAGGGTACCTACTATGTTAGAACTAAATCTATGCTGACACTTCACCTTGTACCTAAACTAAAATTTTAATAATAATCCATACGTAATAATCTATATGAACAAATAATAAATTTAATTTAACATTAGAAGTAATTTTCCTTTCAATATTTCTATAGTCTATCTCCCTATATATATATAAAAACCAGACATCAACAATACACCGGGAAACTCCCTTTCCTATAATAAAATAAATAAAATTAACAAACCAGAATCCAACTTACCTCCCAAAAGCAAATAAAATCCACTAGACACTCCACTCCACAAACAAATTCAACTTGTAAAGCTGTTCACACACTTGCACAAAGCACTTTCAGGTGTAAAGGCGCGGGCACACGAGTGGCTCGGCGAAGCACACCGCACACACTGAAAATGTAGGCTTCAGCGAAGCTCGCGCGCGTTAGGATTGAGATGTACTGGGGTTGGACGTGCTAATTTAATATTAAAACAATAAAAACGTTATTTGTAGGATATATTACATAGAGTACTATTAATGATGATTGTATTTATTAACTAATATAATTATTATTATGATTAATAATAACTATATATTTTTTTGGATTAATTTTATAACTAATAGAAAAGCAAGTCTCAGAATTGTATAGAAAAACTAGATTTTTCTAATTTATTGGCATTTATTTATTTGATTAAACATAAAACAGGTTACAATCTATATTGTTTAATATATTATAATTAACAAAAATTGTTTTCTAGAAATCTAAACTTAGAGGTTTAAGATACAAAATACAAACGGAATGACAAAATTATTATTTATGAAAATGATATTAAAATATAACTATTACATAAAATATTGATTCAATTCTTTATTACTTATTTATTGAATCAATATTTTATTATGTGAATCATAAATTTAAATCTTTGAGGATATTAAAGATTTGTCTCTTATATATATTGAAGTTATTGTTATATAAATCTAACGAGGGATTATCTTTGATTAACTCATTTAATTGCCGACACATAAGAAACAATGGGATTAAAGAAAGAGGTATTATTGCGAAAAACATTAAGGGAGAAAACATTAGGTTTACGACACCTATAATTTGTGTTAATGTTTAAAACAGATAATAACAAGGGAGAATCTAAATGAGAGTGCATTATTTTATAAAGATATATAAAGTCGTTCAAAGTTCACCTAGATTCCAAAGAGAGCACGCGAAAATGACTTAACATATCCTTGTATGATTTCAATTTACGGTTAAAAATAATATTAATTATTGATACTCCGGTATGTTTTTATAATACATATTTGTCCCTCCTATAAGAATATACCTATTAAAGGAATAGTTTCATGATATTTCTGTTAAGTTCTATAGTGATAAAAATATCCTGTTATCAAAGCCTTACACGTAGGTAGAAAGTACTTTGAGGAATTAAATCAATATTGGCCTTACTAGGTTCAGGCCTGACGTCAAGAGCCATTCAGTTTGCAAAAGCATTACCGATATCATCTCACTTTAAATGTCATTTAAAAAAAATACGGAATATCGGGAAATTTAATAATGCTCTCAATACATCGCAGTCGTAACATTGGTATGAAGCGCAACCGGGCGAGGTGCGACGTCGGCGCCCACTGAGTCGCGAGATGTGTCCAATGTTTATCATTACGAGCACACACGCACGCCACATGTGGTGTAGACGCGGCCTAATGAACGGTTCATTGTGTGCTATGCTTTATTATATGCGCTACATTTTTATCTTGATTGGACTAGCGGTTTTGAGAATCTCTTGGCCTATTTTATGTAGCCTATCGTCTCGTGATGATTTAAAAAGTTATTACCTACTGACAGGCTAGTTGGTGTGTATGGTTCGACACCAGCTATGAAGCTGCAAGATGTGGGTTTGAGGACAAAAAAATCGTGAATAAGCCCCTTTTTAAAACTAAGAATGAATTTTCTCTTATTTAGGCCATCAAAATAACTTGAAACATATATTCTGAAATCCAGTAGAAAGGGAATAGTTTTAAATAACCTAAAACTCTCTTTTTTTACTAAAATTGCGCCTCTCCTCTCCCGTCTCTCTCGTATCCTGTCTCTCTGTAAGTTTAGTAAGGGACGGAGTCATTCGCGAAGAGCCTCCTCTTAACAGACGGACATACAGTCAGACGAGCAACGAAGTAACTATGAGGGTTCCTTCTGACGTACGGATTCCTAAAAATTCAGAATATTCCTAACAACCTTCTTGTTTATGTTCTTGTTCATCGTGAACGCTTTATTTTTAATAGAGACATTGTGACTTAAGTTCAGTCTGTGGTTCAGTTTAAGACACAAGTTACTGCTTCATTTTTCACTGTCGAGCTAGCATTGACTTAGCACACGGATTAAGTGATACGAGAGAGCGGGCTCATTTGTATCACTAAATATGTAATAGTACTACTGAATAGAAGACCTATTGATAAAAACAAAGATGCGTGTCTCTTTCAAAACTCAAAACTCATTTGATCAGTACAAAAAAATGAAGTAGTAGCTTGTGTCTTAAACTGAACCACAGACTGAACTTAAGTCTTAGGCCCTGATCGATTAGGTCGATAGTATTACAATTATTACAATAGACTCTACCAAAATTTCGAATACACTTAATCTGAGAAGACTCCGGCATCAGCAAGTCATAAATATCCTATGGTAAGCTGTAACCGTAGCCTATAGACACTTGCAACACCAGAAAAACACACCTGAAAAAAAAATCTTAAAGCCCTTCTTGAAGAACCATGTCATTCTATGTGTCAGTGACCTGTCTATGTTTACATTTCAAATCCTTTGTTAGTAATCGCACATCTCTTCTCTTGTACCCCATCACATAAGTGTGCCCCATCGACAGACGTTTCGCATTAGTTAACTGATTGTGCCCCTGTCAATCACACAGCTCACTCTATTTGAGAGAAGTGTCTAGTTTGCGTCCTTTATTTCTTTTGCCAAGTTTCTTTTGTAAGTTGGAATATACCTCGAAAAGTCAGATGGATAAATTAACTTATAACTTTATATTAAGATTAATCTTTGTCATCAAACTATGGACTTTTGGACCTAATAGTCGAGCATTGAGATGATTTTTTTAGCTTTTATGTTTAGGTCGAATCTTTTAAGTTAATTTTGACTCACTTCAGGGTGTTCAATTGATCTGACATTTGGTACATAATAATGTACCTAAGTCCGGTGACAATATAATATTAAAGTGTCATTAAGCTGGACTGCAAAAAAGCTTGTCCTTATTATTTTTACTGTTAATTATTCCTATGAATTCGTAAACGTCGTCCGGGATTTTGGATTTGTTTAGAAGTAATGTACGTGCCACCAAATTATGTAAATTACTGTGAAGTTGCGAAACAGTTCGGTGACCATCAGCGCCATCTTTCAGTTTCCTAAATATGTATACTGCATATTTATTTTGTTTTTAGTTTGTATAGGTATGTTTGAAAACGATATCACCGACTCAGTGATGATGTGGCCAAAGGTGGTGAACACATTAAGCCTAGAAGGGAACTGGCCCTCAAGTGCAGCTATCAGACCACACCGATAAGTACTTGGAGACAATAGTCTCCAAGTACAAATATGTTTGCACTGTACAATAGTTTCAGTGCTAGTTAGATTTTATAAAAATCGCCCAAGTGTGAGTCGGACTCGCACACGAAGGGTTCCGTACAGCAGAAATACATATTCTGTAAAAACATCAACTGTCTTCCTATGACGGTTCCTGAGATACATCCCGCTGACAGACAGACGAACCAACAGCGAAAACTTAGTAATGGTTTCCGTTTGGGTACGTTAATTACTTTTATTGTATTAGTTATCCTAGTTGAATTATAGGCTTCCTTTGAAACCTCAAAGACAAGGTATTTTAAATACAAAATGGATTAAGCTTATCCAGTCTGGATAATAACCAGCCACCGTTTTACGTTTAAAGTTGTTGAAATTGAGGACAACTAGAAGTAGTTTAACGAAAATTTGAATATTTCATCAAAGACTTTGATAATAAGCTTGCGTTGTGTAAACATGGAATAGAGTCGAGGAAAGGCTATTTTTAACTGATAAAATCATTGTTATATATTTCAGTAAGAGCATTATTAGAAGCGATCTGACATGAAGTCATTATGACGGATGCAATATAAATTAAACATTATTTCCCTTATTACTTGAAACGTTTTAAAGCAAGTCAAATCTGTAAATCTCAGGTTTTAAATAGGTACCATAATCAGTTTCACAAATTCTTATTACAAAATCTATATTATAGCTATATTTATTTCGTACAATAAATATCCGATCTTAGTAAAATTGAGGCCGTTATTTTTTTTTTATACTACTAAGGTAGCAAGCAAGCATACGGCCGATCTCGTCGCCTATTGCCATTTGCAATACCAGAGATATTGCCAATGTGTTGCTGACCTGTTACAATGCCGAGTAGGCAAACTGGCTCTCAAGTGCAATTACCGGAATACACCGGTAGGTGCTTGGCGACAAATTTTCAAATTGAGGGTGGTAGCCAGCCAGGCGGGTACTACAAAGTACCCTACCACCGTGCTATGATTTCCTCACGATGTTTTCCTTCACCGAAAGCTCAAGCTCATTGTAGGATTCGAACCCACGACCTTCGTCGCGGCATCCGATGCCACTGAGCTATCATCGCCTTAAATTGTTAATGATTTGTATAAAAAAAATATAAGTAAATAGATTTAACCCCCGATGCAAAAACGAGGGGGTGTTATAAGTTTGACGTGTCTGTCTGTGACCTCTTAGCTCCCGAATGGATAGACCGATTTCGATTTAGTTTTTTTTGTTTGAAAGGTGTCTTAATCAAAAATGTTCTTAGCTATGTTTCAAGAAAAAGAAGTTATGACCAATTTTGTTATATGTTTCGGGGGTTTCTTTAAATTTAAAATCTGATTGTTTATCCACTGTAGCTTTTCATACAGAGCGCCACTCCACCTTGTCTCGATAAAGCAACAAACATAACAGAACGTAACACACAATATAGACACCGTAAGCCACCATTGGATATGAAAATACAAATAGCAAAACGTAGTTTCATTCCTTGTGAGTTAATAAATAACTTGTGTATTGGAAATGACGTGCAGGAGTCCGCAAATCGTCCATCACTCCTGGCACCTCGGGCGAAATAACTCTCCACAAATTTCCTAAAGTAGGCCACGTTATAGAAAATTGGTTTGGAGAATGACTATAAAAATACATTACACGGTCCGTTGGAGGTCTATGAATGTTATTTTATATTCTATCGGTTATTTTTTTTTATCAAATGTTTTTCGTGTATGAAATAATAGGGAGTATATCATTGAAATATTTGTCTTGTTATATTGAGCAGGATGTGTAAAGGCGATGTTGTACGAGAAATTATGATTCTAAAATAAGGTCTTCTCTGATTTTTTTGGTCCAAGAGAGTTGGAAAAAAATATACCTATGATAAACTAGAGTAAATACGACGAGGAATAGTTAAAAAAAATATTGAATATTAATGAATTATTCATTATAGTGACGTCAGAAAAAAAACATTTTTAAAATTGAAAATGATTTTTTCTCTTATAAATGTTACTTGTTTGTCTCTCTTATCTTATCTGCTATCTAAAAGATTCTTTTTTAAATCGATTAATAAGTTAAGCCACCCTTTTGGCTAAGCCAAATTTTTCCAGACCGTTGCCGTAAGTTGTTTTTATACGCCTGCATGAAAAGAAAGTGTAAGTTGACAGGGTTCATATGTGTAGGTCGAAGGTTCATGTTTGTATGTTTTTTTTAATAGGTTTTCTTTTTATTCTACCTACTAAGGCAGCAAACAAGCATACGGCCCACCTGATGGTAAGTGGTTACCGTAGCTTATGGACCCTTGCAACACCAGTGGTAAACTCGCGTGTTGCCGACCCCGCAAAAATCTCTTCACACCCTTCTTGAAGAACCCCATGCTGTAGTCTCTTGGAAAAATCACGGCGGGCAGCTCATTCCACAACTTGAGCGTCCATTGTAGGAAGCTCCTTTGGAACTTATGATATACCTACTCGGGGCGCAAATTACTTACGAAGCAAGTATACATACAGCCTATATCATTGACATAAGGTACCTGAACTGTCAAAAAAGACAAATATTATTCCATCACTTTTTGAAAGGGACACATTTCAGATGTGTTTTTTTTTTAATTTTGCATGATAAGTATACAATTTTACTTATCAAAATATGAATCTTCACATCTCACTCTAAATTAAGCTATGTGACTAATCGATTCTGTAAACAGTAGTAAATCCCCAAATCCCAAAGCCATACACTCTCAACATGTTTACTCAGTATTACCAAAGATTTAGTATTCAACAGTTTCACAGTTTCCAGTAAACATAAATAACATATTTCGCAAACATAAAATTTAAACTAATATGTAGCCGAAAATTGACGGTTTACATGTCTGACGTAAAAGCAAAATACGAGCGCGTAAAACTAATTCCAGATGTAAACCTATTGCAATGTGCATTATTGTGATTCTATGCACTAGGTCTGGTACTTACTGTTACCACGTAGAAAAGGTACACCGCTCTGCTTAGTTTGGGATCAGATAACCGTGTGTGAAGTCCCATTATTGAACCCTTTAAGGGTAAACGTTCGGTTGGAGCGCGAAATTCAAATTTTATCACGTTTTTTGCAAATTACAGCTCAGTTATAGGTCGTATGTTATCAAGATGTTATTTGCGAGAAGAATGGAAGTATATTTACTGATTAATAACAAAAGTAATTATCCTCGTTGGATAGCAAGGCTTATCCTTTGTCCGAGGTAGCAGCCAGCCTTTTGGTCACCTGTGCGGTCTATGAGACGCGTCGACAGCTCCTTAAAAAGGGTACGAGCATCTGGCCCCCGCGGTCCCATAGTCTCTACGATAAAAACTAAAACTTTGCATATTATAGTATAATAATAAATCAAATAAATTTATGTATGATAGTGTATGATACAGTAAATCATTCGTGATTTATTCAAAGGAGGAAAAGTGGTAGTGATGACCTGTTTTGTAGGCCTTTGTGCTGCCCGAGGCTATATACGCTGGAGAATATGAAAATATCATACGAAATTTGTTTGTGACCCATTTGTTATAATACGACCAGTCGCTTTTATCTTAATGTTACGTAGTACATTGAAATTGTGTGTTACACTATGTACGTTTTAGCGATTTGAGGCGATTGACATTTAGCCAGAGAGATATGAAAATAAGCCTTATGTCTTTGCAACAAAATTCATCTGTTTAATCTTTCAGTCGATATAACCTGTCAAATTTCGTCCGATTGAATCGTGATCTTTATCGGTCATGACTAATTTCCCCGTAAACGACATATTTCCTATCCTTTTTTATTGACATTTGAAATAAAGAGAGGTGACGTGGCAAATATTAGGTAGTTTAGTTCGTAAACAACACTGATTTTTGTAATTCAGCCAGCGTTCATCAGTTTTATCAATTTTTATTTTTATTGGTCCGACTCTGAAATAATGGACGTTTTTTTTAAACATTTCTCATACGAAATGTTTAATTTTTTAACCTCCTACAAAAAAAGGAGAAGGTCCTCAATTCAGCTGTATGCTTTTCTATTTTTTATGTTTGTTCGTTAACACATAGCTTTTTTGCTTATGAACCGATTTTAATAATTATTTTTACGTGGGATTTTGTATAGCTCCAAGGTGATCCCATAAATTATAATCCCATAATTTTATTGTCTTTGTGGAGGTTTTACTCTTTCTTTAAAGTTGATTTTTTTATTAGAACTACTAGAAATGTTAAAACACTTTTTAATATGGGAATACATACAATTTGTTCATAGTTGCGTTCATGGGAAGCTGACCATAATAATGCTATTTGTAAGTATTATCAAAATATTACTTAAAACCCTCATTTACTCAATGAAGAGTAAAAATAATGAAAACAAACATTTTCATCAAGCAATTCCTTACTAAGCTAAACTTACAAAGCTCTACTCCCTTTAGTGAAACGCAAGCTAAGAAAACTAAAGCTCGCTTCAGCCTGAAACGTAATTTAGAAAGCTTTAAAAATGTTTGTGAACTTTTTCATGAAAGCTCTTAGTTTCTACTTTTGTACGTGCAGTTTTTAATCAAAATATTCAAGCTACCTAGTCTACTTTATACAATAGTATGTATACTGGATATAAATGACATACTATCTAAAACTGGAACTATAGATTGTATATGTCATATTTAACCCCTCAACACTCTGTGCCTCAACGTTAAAACTAATAAAAAAAATTGTGACTTTGTTCGCAGTTCTCCAAGTTTTTTTTTTACTATGTATAGATTTTCAAAAAAGTCACTGACGCCTAATACCTATTTATTTGATACTTTTACATGGTATTAAGAAAAAGAACTTATTAAGTGACATAGTAAATAATAAATTCAAATGTCCAGAAAGACGGTAGCTGTTCACAATGAAGACATTTCCAGACATAATAAAAAAAAACATCATCAAATAGGTAACATACTTACATTATTTATTCTACATTATACCAGTCTGTCATACCCAATCGAGCGCTATTGCATTAACAAATTGCTTGAAATGATCGACAGTGCCGTATAGACGGCGATTGAGACCAATTTACTTCCAATTCACTTAAAGTATTGACGAAACGCACTTTGTAACATGACTAGTTTCAATAACGCACTATACTAACGCATAAAGCAACAGACCAGTCAGCATTGTTGGTCAATATAAAATCGTATAAAATCTAAGGTGTCAGTTTTCGTTACTATACACACCACCGTATTATATTGTTTTTACAAAAAAAAAAGTAGTACCTATATTATGTAGTACAAGTACAAATGTTTGCGGACGTTTGTCCTCCACTGACCATAGGCCGTCGTCTGATCCTTAGTTAGTTCCTACAAGGCTTTACGTGTTTATCATCTTTGGATACATCATCACAAATTACGGTCAGATTATGATCAAACAAAATGAAGCCATCATTCGAATTGATACCAATATAAGATGCCCAAACAGTAATAAAACTTAAGTAAGGTCACTGAACGCCTGTTTGTCAAAGTCAATTTACATAATACGTACGTCAATAAATTGCGGCCGTTCGGCCCAGTTCCCCGAAAGTTAAGCCACGTCAAGTCCTTTATTTACGTCCCTTGAACGTCACAATATGAAACAAGTGAACACGAAAGTGAAATTAAATTATTATTTTGGGAAAAAAACATCTCATGGCGCTCATAGAATTATTTAGCCTACGCGTTATTATATCAATGAATTAAAAAGTAAAAATAAATCCTCCCGAACCTTCGTGACGTCAGTAAGTATTAAATGATATTTTCTTCCCTTACTGGAATTATGTGAAATAACTTTTTAGTAGCGTAATTTTTAGAGCTTTTTTAACAACACACATTTATGTATTCAATTCAATTCATTTATTTATACCTCTTGGAAGGAAGTAGTTATAAAATAAAAACAATATCTTTTAATAGAGTGTGTGTGAGCGTGTGTGTGTGTGTGTGTCTGTGTGTGTGTGTGTGTGTGTGTGTTTGTGTCTGTGTGTATTAGAGTCTACTAAATATTTTGTCTACTAGGAGGCCAAGTACAATAATTGTTCCGTCTTTTGATAGTCCAACTCCATGAGCCAATCTGTAATTTTATTTTTACATTGAACTTTAAGTAGATTCGAGATAGAGTGTTGTTTGTTAATTTTGTTGTATAGTTTTCCTGCTCTAAAGTCATAAAACTTTTGCGCAAAAGATGTTTTTACTGACAGAGTTTTGCAAACCTGTTTTGCAAGTTTCTACTGTCTTCTTTATCTTTAATAGTCGATAAATCTATACTACAGTGTTTTTTTAAGATGGTCATTAGTATGTATAGTTTTCTTACCGTTAACACCTTTGCTTCTCTGTACAAACTTGTGGTAGAGAATAGTCTACTTTTCGAGAGTGCTACCTTCAGTATCATTCTTTGGGCTCTTTCAATTTCCAGCATATATGTTTTACTTGAGCCACCCCATACAGATATGCAATACGTTAACACAGATTGGCACAGAGATACATAAATTGTTTTAATCAAGGTCCAATTTGTGATGTGTCTTAAATTTTTGAAAATAAAGGTTAGTTTTCTAAGTTTCTGAGTAACATTTCTGATATGTTCCTTAAAATTTAAATTTTGATCAATAATGACACCTAGGTATTTAGTTTGTATGGTTTTAGTTATGTTAGGACAGTTACAGTTAGTTTTGGACCATTGACTACAAGAATGGGCTATTATTTTATTGTCGTTTTGGGGTGAGTTGCGAATTGAAAATGTTATGTATATAATCCATGAACAGTTTTCTCCAATTTAAGAGTATTTCTGAATCGGTGGTAAAGTCAATTGTAACTTTAGTCTGAGAGCTTTATCAGGGCCTAAACTGAATAAATGAAGTTTGAGTTTGTGTTTACTAAATAGATACAAACGGAATGCGATCAAAGTTACAGTTTAAGATAAATTTGGAAATAACCAGGTCGCCCACGATAATTATCCTAGTGCGTAGTCCAATGTCCCCGTTTTTTTGGAAATTTTTGTTTATTATAGCGACTAGCTGTTTTCGCGATTTCACCCGTGCTCCTGGAATAAAAAGTAACCTATAGTATTCGGGAATAATGTACCTTCCAGTTAGTGAAAGAATTTTTAGAAACTCCAGAGATTACCTCATATTATACATACGAAATTACAAACGTTAACTCTTTATATTAGAGTAGATTCGTGTCAAAATGGGCCCATTAGATTGTGAAGACATTAACCAATTCTAACCACCCTTTTCTACTGTTATTATTATACATTCCATCACTTTCCAATACGTCAAAATTTGTCAAACTCCTTTGGCAGGATACGTGGAAATGAAACCACGTAGCTTTTAGCGTCCGCCATGTTGAATTTTCCGCGCCATATGCCTAGACTATGACGAATCTGTGGAAATGTTTTTTCTTTTCATTCATCAATCACCAAATTTTGAAGTCGTTTCACGTGAAATAAAGGAAATCATTATTGTTCTACGAAATCGGAAAGAGACGGCATATATTATTAGCACAGTGGTATACTTCGTAGCACCAGCCTGGCTGGCTACCACCCTAAAGATGAAAATCTGTCGCCAAGCACCTTTTGGTGTGCTCCGACAGTTGCATTTGAGAGCCACCTTCGGGCGCATCTTCAGTGACCACGGTGAGATTGTGGTCAAACACACGCCTATAAATAGTAAAAAAAACCCCACATTAGTATTCACTTTCGCGAATAACAATTGTTTATCTTGGGTATTTTTTTCCGGAAGGCTTAAATTTATAGTACCTACATCCTAATTAAAATTTCGTATTTAAATAAATGTAAATACGGACTATTATATTTACACTCGTGTGAAACCGGGGCGTCTCGCTAGTAATATTTATTTGGATAAGAAACTAACTTATCTCTGTCATTAATTCAGCTAAACCACGTATCTCAAATAAATGATCTAATTAAAACAAAACTAAGCTCTAAAGCTTAATATACTTGACAGACAACTTATTTCTTCATTTGCGATAAGTATAGCCCTTAGAAGAGAAATGGCTGCCCTTCCGGGCCCTTTTCTATTTCCGGCTTTCTTTTAAGCCGTTCCGAGTGGGATTTATCACGTATACGGTTTGGGTACTTCTGTCTGTCAGGTATGTTTATATGAGTATTTTACGTATACCGACATTGTTTTACGCACATGAGTTTTTGTTTTGTTGCTGCGTTGTATAGGGTAACCGTTTTTTTTTAACTTTTTTATTTTATAGGGATTTTCTTAGCTTGGGAGAGGTAATAATAATAATATTTTTTATTCTCAGCACTTAATTTAACATTTTATTAATGTTCTACTGGATTAGGTTTTTTGAAACCCACAGGTACCTGTAAAATGGTTTTTCTTTAGGTATGTAAATTATATTTTACTACCCTAATACTGTATACTTATTCCTTGTTTGTTCTTCAGCTGAATCAGCCAGGCGTAATTTCTAACAAATAAGTTTTCTTTTATGATTTACCTACTCGTGCGTTTATTTTTTATCAAGATCATTAGGTACTCATCGTCCATCCCTAGATGTATAAGTTCAAAACTCCTTATAACTAAAAGAGTGAAAATTTATACTGTTTATATGTACTTATATACTTAGTTATATGTACGATCCTATCCGAGATTATTGTTATTATTATTAAACATATTTTTTCTTTAAAAAAAATTAATAGGCCCTGACTGAAAACCAGGGCGAGGGTTGATATTTAATTATCAACCTGAGCATTATGCTGAGTCAGGACCTATTCTTGACATCGCGCAACATTACTAGTCATTAATTCTTAGTTTGTTTAGTTGTTTGTATTTTTTTTTGTAATTTTGTTATGAATAAATGTTTATTTTCTTTCAACAACTGAACTCTCCTAACCCTCTGTAGGCTGGTTAGTCTATGTCGTCTCGTCTAGACGAAGTTCCTGCGAGTAATTATTCCCGTGCTGCCAGTTGACATGTTCATTACGGGCGTGTCCTCGTTGTTTTAGGTTTATGCCGCAATCGTTACCTACTAGCGAGCGTTACGGCTTTTATGGCGCAAGAGACGAAAATATTTAGCCGTAGTTAAAACCTGGAGGACTCGTACCGATACACGATATTTCGATTATCGCTGTCAAATTATTAGCCAATAATAATTACATTATCCCCGAAGGTTATAGGCTACTTTTTATTCCGTAAACGCCAGTAAAACCGCTGGGAAAAGCAACCTTCCTCTGAATCACTCCGTCTATAGGTGAACCATATGAAAGCCGTAAAAAAATATAGAGAGGCTGAAGGATGGTTACAAATTATACCGACTACATGTGATTGGAAATAGGGAAAGCATGATGACAGAAGTCGTATGTCATAGTTACATTAGTAGAACACATACTTAATTTGAAAAAAAAATATCCCAATTTAGTCTAACTGTCAAACAGATATAAAGATAGATGAATAGCGTAGGTATAGTACTAAATCTTGCTCCCGACTCCCGTTGGCAACTTTTTAATAATGAACACAAAAAATAATTAGGGATACACTAGAGAAACACAAAAAAATTACCTTGGAAAAATATAAAAAAATTAGTTTTTTACAAGATAACCTTTGGTGTTGCATACGTCTATAGGCTACGGTGTTTGCTTACCATCAGCTGAGCGTTATACTTGCTTGCTATCTTAGTATTACAAAACATAGAGCATATACACTCAAATACATAATAAACTTAAATATGCCTACCATTCCACCTCAGACAGCTATTCATAATTTCCTATTCTCATTACGAGCAGAAAGCACAGACTGTTTTCAATGGCTTTGATAAACGATTGTCATCCCCCAGACACCCGCGAAGTGACAACAGGTTTACAGTCATTCCCCATCTTGCTATAATGGGTTCTACTCACATGACAACTTCCCAATTTACAATTGGTAAGTCGATCAGCAAGTTGGATGCTTAAATAAGATAGAAGTTAAAAGAAAAGTAGGGGGTGATTGGCTGAATTATGGTAGAAGCTAGCTAGTTCGTTCAATTCATGATGATAGACAAAATATGTTGAATGATATAGCAAAATAAGAAAACCAAGATAGCTAGAATATAGATTTTTTTGTTCTTTAACAAGCTATTTCGCGCGTCTTCACTCGCGTTCCTGGGATAAAAAGTAGCCTATAACAATCGGGATTAATGTAGCTTCCTATTGGTGAAAGAATTTCTTGGTACATTTGTGAAGTCACAAATCAGATGTGGAATGGACAGCTTTGAAGAGTCGATAACCGATGGACCCAAAACTGTTCGTTGTGAAAATTAATAGGGGACGCTTCTCAGAAATCCATGGGCAGTATTGAGTATGATGATGATAAATATTCTTCTCTATCAGTCGGATTTGTTAGTCGGACGGATCAACAGATTGTATGCTTTAGTTCGTCAGTTGAGGGCATTACAGCGACAAACTCGGCGTGAAATATCGAAAGCATTCTTTATAAAGACAATATACCTACCTTGACAGCTAAGAAAATTGAATTTAGACACGCTTCGCTTTTCCCTTTCACCATATTTCGTTAGATAGTGACACTTTATGTGGAAATCTCGTTAAATGTGTATATCACTAGGTTTGTGCGTGACTTTGTTTGCACATTATTTTGTTTGTGTGCTAAAAATTGGTTAAAAAGATGTCACCTTTTTTGAGTCACAAAAAATTATGCAGTTTGTCAAATTATTTATGTAAGTAGCTAATGTAGCAAGCAAGCATACGGCCCACCTGATGGTAAGTGGTTACCGTCGCCTATCGCCATTAGCAATACCAGAGATATTGCCAATGTGTTGCTGACCAGGAGGCCAATTCTCGCGCGGGTAGAGATCATCTCTAATTCGAGATATGTTGAAACAAAATGGCGAATCTCTAATAAAATCAATTTTCGTATTCTCGGGATGTCACGCTAGAGAAATGTCGAATCCCTTTCGTTCGAGATGCAACGAATGGTCCGGAGCAGTAGAGATTTCGATGTCGAATGATGACATTTTGGTGAGATTTTTCATAGACATTCATCTCTACCCGCGCGAGAATTGGCCTCCTGTTACAATGCCGAGAAGGCAAACTGGCTCTCAAGTGCAATTGCCGGAACACACAGGTAGGTGCTTGGCGACAAATTTTCAACTTAAGGATAGTAGGCGGATACTACAAAGTACCCTACCACCGTGATATGGTTTCCTCACGATGTTTTCCTTCACCGAAAGCTCAAGCTCATTGTAGGATTCGAACCCACGACCTTCGTCGCGGCATCCGAGCTATCATCGCCTTAAAATATTATAAGTACCTACATGAACACAAAACAACATAAAATTCAATTTGTCCCATATCGAATACCTACTGCGTCATTGCTTCCCTCGTTCGCAATTTGTGCAATCGACTGTACATTTAATACCTTTCAATCAATTATGAACTCTCGTGGATTTAATTAAGGTTCATATTTGAATTTTTGAGTATAATATTGTCATCAAGGGCTTTTATACATTCATCGACACAATTATTTTGTAATAATATTCGCGGGTTCTATCAAATTATTAATGGCAAATAATTATGGAATGAGGTTCTTCTTTGACGTGGTATTATTTTTTTCCGATAATTTTTCTTACTACATTCAGATATACGAGATGAAGTAAATAATATTATATTACGATGTTTCCTAATAAATAGCGATATTGAATGCTTATTAGTGATGACGTGAAGCCGAAACGAAGGTTCGACGGTTCGGTACGATGAGCTTGAGCTTTCGATGAAGGAAAATATCGCGAAGAAACCATAGCCAGGTTGCAGGGTACTTTCTAGTACCTGACTGGCTGGCTACACCCTCTAGTTGAAAACCTGTCGCCAATCACCTATGGTGTGTTCCGAACAGATATCCTACATGCCTACTACATCTTCTAATATATCAAATTCTCGTGTCACAGTGTTTCTCCGAACTTTTTGTGTATATTCGATAGGTTTGAGAATAGGTCGTAAGCTATTTTTTATCCCAGGTACGCGAATGAAACCATGGGGAATAGCTAGTCTATACTAATATTATAATTCTATACTAATATTATAAAGAGGAAAGATTTGTTTGTTTGTTTGTAATGAATAGGCTCCGAAACTACTGGACCGATTTCAAAAATTCTTTCACCTTTGGAAAGCTACATTATCCCCGAGTAACATAGGCTATATTATATTTTAAAAAAAAATTGGGATCCTTACTAAAACTCCAATAATGTAACATAAGGTGTAAAAAAATGACCTGAAAAATTCCTTACGTCGCGTGCGCTGCGAAAACTATTGATGATAGAACAAAATCATTTACTACGACTTTGCAGAACTCATCATTATCTACAAAAAGTGTCGCGACAGCATATGTCTAAATATTATAGTTATGTCACAGTAAGCAGTTTTTTATTCTAAAATATTAATTTATATATGCCGCCTCTTGAAAAGGCTCTTCATTTGTACCTTGGTATTAATCCTCATCAAAATAAATTACTTTATATTCAAGACGGCTTTAATACCTTTTTATAACTTTTTGAATTATTCAATTCGGACATTTCATTCGGAAGATATCATGAGTTTAAAAATGCAAGTATTAGAAAAAAGTCGCGTGGTTGTCGCTCACCGCGCTCAGCTAGCCAGCATGCGATGTAGGCTCCATGTAAGCGTCACTGGGGTACGGGGGGGGGAGTCAATCTATATCTATATATACAGGGTGGAATTTTGTAATGCCACCTGGAGGGGAAGTACTCTTAATACTTTAGATAGAAAATTTTGCTCAAAGGAAACATTCCTTTATTTTTGAAAAGAAAAAAAACGGCATTAAAGATTTTTAAAAATTCGCTTGCCGCACACGGTAATCGAACCGACTAAAATCTGTAAAAGTTGCACCGTGTACTTCTATTGCATTGATTGTTAGGGTCAATGAAATCTTAAATTATTAATTCAATCGGTCAAGTTAAAGCACTTTTACTCAAAGATCTATCTGTGTACTTATGTTATTCATTAATTATTATCATTGACGTCATTTATCCATCGAAATGACGAATTACTATTTAGATAAGACGATTGCAATTTGCACGTGTTTGTAATGCAGACTCCTTTCTTAGATGTGACATAACTGCGTGTATGACGTAGTTTAAATACCTATGGAATGTTACATTTGAAAATAGATTTTCATCTGTTATTCACATTTGATTGTTTTTACAAATCATTTCATAATTGTTTCACGGTAAAAATGGCTTATCAAGAGCAATTTGATTTAATGGAAGCTTATTTTTTAAATAATAAAGATGTGAATCGTGCTCTGCGGTGGTATGGAGAGAGATATCGAGACCGTCAGACACCAACTCGATTTGTACTGAAAAGAATGATAGATAATTTAAAGAACACTGGAAGTTTCAAAAAGCGACGGCACCCTCTTCAACAAAACAACTTTGATTTTGAATTAAATATTTTAACATACTTCGAAGCATTTCCGAAGGCTTCAAGCAGAGATGCTGCCGAAGTAATTGGAACAACCCACACTCGCATACTTAAAGCGCTGAAAAAGTATAAGTTTAGATGTTATCGTGATGGTCGGTTGGTACAAAAATTGCATCCTGGGGATTGTGAGAGACGACTACAATTTTGTCAAAACATGCTGAGAGAAATTGACCGTAACCCTAATTTTTTGAGTAACATTGTATGGTCTGACGAAACCAACTTCAGCAATAACGGCATGTACAATCGCCGCAATAATCACTATTGGTCTAGAGTGAATCCTCTTCGTGTTCATGAAACTAACAGTCAAGTAAGATTTTATTTCAACGTTTGGTGCGGAATTATGAGAAATATGGTTGTGTTAGTCCATGTATACGAAGGTCACTTAAACACTGTTAAGTATTTAGAAATACTCGATTTATTAAGAAACGAGCTAAATGGTTTCCCCGAGGAAGAGCGAAACCAAATAATTCTACAGCAAGATGGTGCTCCAGCCCATAACAGCAGAATCACTACTGCCTACATTAATAACCATTTTAATACCTGGATTGGTACAAACGGCACAATCAGATGGCCTGCGAGATCACCAGATCTCACCCCTTTAGATTTTTTTTTGTGGGGATATGTAAAAAATCAAATTTACACTAAATGTTATGAGAATATAAACGAGTTGAGAGTTGAAGTTCAGAATACGATTTATAACATTCACCACAATACGTTATTGAAGGTAACTAGAAATGAATTCGTTAGAAGAATAAATTTGTGTATCCAAGAAAATGGAGCCCATTTCGAGCAATTAATTAGTTAGTTTAAATTTTTGTACATAATTAAATTAATTTAAAATTTCATTGTTTTCATGTAATTCAATTTATGAAGTTTGTTAAAGAGATTTCATCCTTATTGACCCTAACAATCAATGCAATAAAAGTACACGGTGCAACTTTTACAGATTTTAGTCGGTTCGATTACCGTGTGCGGCAAGCGAATTTTTAAAAATCTTTAATGCCGTTTTTTTTCTTTTCAAAAATAAAGGAATGTTTCCTTTGAGTAAAATTTTCTATCTAAAGTATTAAGAGTACTTCCCCTCCAGGTGGCATTACAAAATTCCACCCTGTATAAAAGAAAGTCGAGTTAGTTACTCCACTTATAACTCAAGAACGGCTGAACCGATTTAGCTGAAAATTGGCAGGGAGGTAGTTTAGAGCCAGGAGAAGGACATAGGATAAGTAGGTAGGGGTAGGTAGGTAAGGTAGGTAGGGTAGGTAGGTAAGGTAGGTAGGGGTAGGTAGAGGTAGGTAGGGTAGGTAGGTAGGGTAGGTAGGTAAGGTAGGTAGCTAAGGTAGGTAGGTGTAGGTAGTTAGGTAGGGGTAGGTAGTTAGGTAGGGGTAGGTAGTTAGGTAGGGGTAGGTAGATAGGTAGGGGTAGGTAGATAGGTAGGGGTAGGTAGATAGGTAGGGGTAGGTAGAGGTAGGTAGGGTAGGTAGGTAAGGTAGGTAGGGGTAGGTAGTTAGGTAGGGGTAGGTAGTTAGGTAGGGTTAGGTAGTTAGGTAGGGGTAGGTAGATAGGTAGGGGTAGGTAGATAGGTAGGGGTAGGTAGGGTAGGTAGCAGTTTTTTGCACCTGGCAACTCAAACAACTTGGTTGTCAAAATTTCGTCTAATATAATTTTATTTTATTTTATTTAATTAAACCATAATTCGACCGAAATAAATAATCCATATAATAAAGCATAAATCAATACATCGTGTGAAGTGTTGGTTTAAATATATACACTGTATAAATCCAGCAATAAATCAAAGAAAACGAGCTGTCAATCAAACGGACAAAATTCGAACATCGCCAAAAACCTGGGGAGTATTTTGTTTTAATTTGATAAGTTTATCTAATTTTTATCAATAATATCACTGCGCTGACACTATACATTGCTCACACCCGTGATTTGAGCTACTTACCATACTCTCATTGGCGCCGTAAGTCTCTTCTTGTTTGACAATAAGTGGAAGCAAATTTGTAGACAAATTACACTAGCCACATACAGTAATACACTTAATACTATACAGCATAGGTACTCAGCAGTTAAGTATCTTACACAGATCACAGAACTCTTATTTTTATATCCCAAACAAAAGTTAAATTTATTTCTTATATACCATTTAGTATTTACTTACCGCACAACAAATACTATATATAAATATTGTTACATATTAGGCCAGTAGATAGGTACTCAATTAATAATACAATTCTACCCGCTGTTCAGCTTCTCTGTGTTTGTGTTGCAGGGTCTGTGGTTTCATGTCTAACATGTTGACACGCAAGGCCACTGCTCGCGACATGGAAGATAAACTCAGGAAGGCTCTACTAGACCTTAAAGCCTCCCAGAACCTCTGCGACAAATTACAACAAGAACGCGAGGACAGCGAAGAGGAATTTAAAAACATTTTAACACATAACAGTAAACTCAAGAGTGAGTTGGCAGAACTCCACAGCAGCTGTGCAGACATCCTCGATCAGCGTAACCAACTTCAGGAGATAGTAACATCTTTCAGCGCATGTAGTGACACTTATGAAAAAGCGCTTACTCGTATCTCCGAGCTAGAGGGCAGCTTATGTCAAGCTCACAGCCACATTAACAAACTTAACCTAGACATAAGTAATAATCAGGTCAATAACACCTTAAGCCTGTATGATGAACTGGTGGGGAGTGATTCGAGCCAGCAGTCTGTCCTACCTGCCTCCTTAACTATTGATTTAACTGATTCAATCTGTGATCAGCCCAAAAATAAAATGACTAGTCATAATAAGATTAAAAAATATCTAAAACTAAGTAGATTTATAAAAAAGGCAAAAAGTATTGTAAATAAACAAAATAGTTACCGGAACGCAGTCATACAAAAAAGTAAACATAATAATCTTATGAAAAAATTAAAATCATGTAATCTTAAGTTAAAAAATAGTTTGAATATGTATGACACTGACACACAGCGATTGCTCTCTGACTTAGAGTATAAAGAGCTTTGCTTGAGGGATTTGCTCATCAAGTATGAAAAATCCCAACAGGAAATAAAAGAGCATATATTGGCTGCGACAGACTTAGTAGACATGTGTAAGTATAATGAGGACAGATTTGAGTCCCTTATTAAAAACCATACATGTGGCTGTATGCATGTGTCTGCCGAGGAGTCAACGCCAACATTATCTGAGGTTGGAAGAGCGGAGCAGTGTGTGAGTAGTGATGCAGAAAGCTCTTTTGAAATTAAATATAAAACAGTAGTTTTTTCAGATAAAATAGGAGTAAACATGGGTTTATTTATTAGTAATCATTCTAAACATCCAGTAGTTAATTATTGTATGCCAGGTGCTACATACATACAAATTATTAAAAGCATAATGCAAAAGAAGTTTGACAGGTACACCACAATTGTTATTCTGATTGGAAATGGGTTAGGTGTACTTAGGAAGGACCTATATAATAGTTATGAGTCCCTACAAATGCTAGGGGTAATGAATGTAATGTTGTGTGCTTTCCCCTATTCAGTTTGTTATACTGAGAAACAAAATAAGTATATTATGTTTTTAAATAATTGTGTACATAATTTGACATGTCATAATGATTTATTTTTATTTTTTGACACTAATAAGTTTGTTAGTGGTATTAAAATGACTCAGGATTCAGTAAGCATGCCTAGAAGGTCAAAAATCCTGATTGCTACTTTGGTAGCCTATAATATTGACATGTTTATAGCAAACATAACACACCCTAGGCTAAGTGACAAAGCAGTATTATCTAGTAATTCTAATAATATTGTGATCAATTCTTTAAACATTTAATTTCGACAAAAGAGAAGCAGATACATAATATAATTCTATTGCATCAGAACATAAATCGCTTCTCTGGCAAAATATATGATATAGAACTATTATTAGATAAAATTAAGGTTGATATTTTATGCTTTACTGAAACCTGGTTAAAGGCTGATATGATGCTTTTTAATGTTAACAATTTCACCGTCGCCAGTGCGTTCAACAGAGTGTCTGCCAATGGTGGTGGATCTATTATTTTACTGAACAACAACATTAAGTTCAAAAATCGTACAGATATATGTAGTCATTCTGTGGAGCGCGTCTGTGAGGTAGCATGTGCAGAGGTTGAAAGCTCCATTATCGTATGTGTTTATAGACCACCGGCTTCTGACTTTTCTTTATTTTATTCTATAATAGAAGTAATTCTTAGTAAACTATTCAGGTCCAAAAAGACATTAATAGTTTGTGGTGATTTCAACATTGACATTCTTGTTAGTTCATCTGAAAGAAACAATTTTATTTCTCTTTTTAAATCTTTTAATATGGATCTTTTGTTCAGTGAACCAACTCGGGTAACAGCCACATCTTCTACGTGTATTGATAACATTATAACAAATGGGAGTGTTCTGGAAAAGACATTAATTAGTGGTATTCGTTCGGATCACTTGGCTCAAGTTGTTAAATTGCCTTTTAAGTGTCAAACTTCACCTGTACATAGAACATTTAGAACAACAACTAAAACCAAGTTAGAGAAATTTAATAATCAATTAGAATTGAAACTCAGTAACACTTCATTTGAATCCGACGATCCTAACAATACATTTAAAACATTATTTACAGCAATTTGTAATGGATTTAATAAATGTTGCCCAGTTAAATCTACTATGGTAAATAATAAATTAAAATTCTGTGACTGGGCAACTAAAGGGTTAAAGGTGAGCAGGGACAACATGTATGAACTTTATCATAAAAAATCGTATACAAATAATGAAGAGTTTCATACATATGTTAGGAATTATTCAAAGATATTCAAAATAGTCTGCAATAAAGCAAAAGCTATGTTCATTGCCAATAAAGTTAGTAACTCAACTAATAAAATCAAAACTGTCTGGAAAGTCATAAATACGGAGACTGGTAAAAATAAAAAGGAAGATGAAACATTCACTCTTAAAATTAATGATAAACTTATCTCTGATAAATATGAAGTGGCTTCGGCTTTCGAATCTTACTTTTCAACGATTCCTACTGAAGCTACTAAGTATCTTGCATCGTCCCCGGTGAAAGCGGAGTGTCTGCTTACAAATAATTTTACTAAACATATTCCAAATTGTTTGTTTAATTTCATTGATGCTAGCGACATTTTAAGCGCTTTCAAGTCTTTAAATTTGAAAAACACAGAAGACTTATGGGGTTTGTCAGTTAAAGTCATTGGCTCAATTATTACTAGTATTGCTCCTATTTTAGCAGGTATTTTTAATCAATGTATTGATAAAGGTTCTTTCCCTGATTTGATGAAACACAGTAAAATCGTTCCCATTTTTAAATCCGGTAGCAAAAATAATCCTTCCGATTATAGACCTATCTCAGTTCTCCCAGCGCTAAGCAAAATCTTCGAGAAAATAATGCTGAATCAATTGTTAACTCATTTCAACAATAACCAAATTTTACATGAACACCAGTTTGGATTTACAAAAGGGCGGTCTACGACTGACGCCGGAGCTAAACTTTTGAAGTATATTTTCGAAGCCTGGGAGAACTCTCAAGATGCGGTTGGCGTATTTTGTGATCTTTCCAAGGCATTTGATTGCGTAGATCATCACACCCTACTTTTAAAACTTCGACACTATGGCGTTCGCGGAGTGGCACTAGATCTTGTAGCATCTTATCTGTGCAGTCGCCAACAAAAAGTAGGTATTAGCGGTACTACGTCCTCAGGGTCTTTAGTTAAAACAGGCGTACCGCAAGGATCAATTTTAGGCCCATTTTTGTTTTTGGCATACATCAATGATCTGCCCTATATGGTAAATGAATTGTGCGATATAGTTTTATTTGCTGATGACACTTCTCTAATCTTTAAAGTGGATAGAAAAGACACAGAACTTACGCAACTCAATAACACATTATCCACTATATCGAAATGGTTTGCGGCCAATAATCTCATGCTTAATTCCTCTAAAACTAAGTGTATAAGGTTTACTCTCCCCAATGTTGCTTGGAATGACAGTCATGTCCTAGTCGATGATGTTAGACTCGAACTAGTTGATAGGACAGTTTTTCTCGGCATAACATTAGATAGTAAAATACAATGGGGTCCTCATATAGAAAGCTTAGCTAGTAAATTGAGTTCCGCCGCTTTTGCAGTTAGAAAAATTAGACATATAACAGATGTGGCTACAGCTAGGTTGGTTTACTTTGCGTATTTCCATAGTATAATGTCCTACAGTCTTCTGCTATGGGGCTCGGCTGCGGATTTGGAATCTATCTTTATCTTGCAGAAAAGGGCCATTCGTGCAATCTATTGCTTGGGTCCTCGCGAATCCTTACGAACTCGGTTTAAGGAATTTGACATTTTAACCTTACCGTCGCTATACGTTTTTGAAAATATTATGTTTGTCCGTAAAAATTTAAATCTATTTGACACAAACAGTAGCCGCCATAACCTAAATACAAGAAATAAAGATAAAATTGTTACACCTAGATTCAGGCTAGCGAAAGTCAATAAGTCTTTTCTCGGGAACTGCATTCGCTTTTATAATAAAATCCCATATGAAGTAACTAAGATGTCTTATAATAGATTCAAAGAGTATGTTAAACATAAGTTGATTGACAAGGCCTACTATAAGGTGGCTCATTACATAGAAGACAAGAATATATGGTTGTAGTAGCTTCCCTCTGCACTTGCAGCCCCCTGGCCAAGTGATAATTGTATGAAGTTTATGTATATTTAAAACAACAACTGTAATTACATAAATTCAAAAAAAAAAAAAGATCCACAAAAAAAGAAGCCTTGCTGAGTTTCTTGCCGGAGTCTTCTCAGTTCAAGTGTATTCCGAACCGGTAGTAGAGTCTAAAAATTGTAACTGTTGACATTCATAAGTGCCTTATTAGGGCCTAAACTGAATAAATGAGTTTTTGATTTTGATTTGATTTTGATTTTGATTTTTGTAGGTAAGGTAGGTAGGGGTAGGTAGTTAGGTTAGGGGTAGGTAGTTAGGTAGGGGTAGGTAGTTAGGTAGGGTAGGTAGGTAGGGGTAGGTAGGTAGGTCCCAGTTTTATTTTTGTTCTCAGGGCAGGACAACGTCTGCCGGGTCAGCTTGTATTCTATAAAATTTTAATTGATATGATTTTTATCCAGTAAAACCGCGGGACGCATGCTAGTCATAAGTAAAAGTAGAGGCCACAAGCTGCGTCATAAGTAGTTAATCTACTTAGAAGAATTACGCCTCTAATGTTGGCGTGTGAACCATGTTAACATTAAGCCCCTGTGTGTGACACAGAGATATATTTAAGGAGAAAGGACCCTTGTAATATACCTACTTAGTCGAAAAATACATTTTCCCCCTTATTACACGTACGTGTGACACAGAGTAAAAACCAGTTTAAAATATATTTGTCATTTTCTTACGTCATTTAACAGAAAGAGCCGGGTATATCTATCTTAAAACAACGGTGTCATGAAATAAGAAAATAAAGAATTACAAGTTAGTTTTTGTTGCACAAAACGACATTGACAGAACATAATATGAATTAGAATTTTAAATTTTTCAATTCAATTTCCGAGAGTAATCCTGAATGCAAAAAATGTTTATTATATATTTATTAGTCTAATAACATTACCTATCTCGCACCATGAAAAAAAAAATTAATAACATTACCTGCAGGATTAATATTCAAAACTGAATACCAGGTTTTCTGGTAATCATTTTTTCTTCGTGATATACCTAAAAGTATTTTTTGCGAAATATCATGCCTATTAAAATTAGTTCGCTTGTTTGAAGTGCCTAGGGTGTGCTATGAATGGTTCGCATTATGTAATAAGTATATCGCGTGACTCATCTATTTATTATTACCATTTGGGTGTGCCAGGCATTCATGAAATTTATTTAGTGCGCACCACCCCGCCTACGCACGGTGTGGGAGCACCGCTTACTCGCCAAGTTTCCATATTTCAGTCAATTTAAACAAAACCATAATGAATACACTTTAACCTTCCTCTCTCTCTGTCTATAAGTGAAAACTGCATGAAAATCTGTTCAGTAGTTTTTGAGTTTATCGCGAACAGGCGATGATAGCTCAGTGGTAGTGACGTCGGATGCCGAGACGAAGGTCCCGGGTTCGTATCCTACAATGAGCTTGAGCTTTCGGTGAAGGAAAACATCGTGAGGAAACCATAGCACGGTGGTAGGGTACTTTGTACCCGCCTGGCTGGCTACCACCCTCAAGTTGAAAATCTGTCGCCAAGCACCTTTTGGTGTGTTCCGACAGCTGCACTTGAGAGCCAGTTCCTTTCTAGGCTTTACCATCATCGGCCACATCACACATCATCACTGATCACGGTGAGATTGTGGTCAAACACAGGCCTATACATAGTAAAAAAAAAAAAAAAACAGGCTCACGCGGCGGGGAGCTTTGTTTTATAATAATGTAGTGAAGTGATTTAATTTTATCCCAAACTAACATGTCTGTCCTGAGTCTAGTTGTATTTATTTATATGTATATCTATTGATTTACAACAAAAGTAGTAGGTATAATACGTACCTAGTACCTAGTATATCAATTGTCTGGTTCCATAGAACAAGCTCTGCTTAGTTTGGGATCAGATAACCGTGTGTGAAGATTGTCCCAGGATATTATTATTCTAAAAGCGATCATAAAAACACGACATGCACGTAACATTTTTCATTGAACACAACGTCCCTGAAAACTTGGTCCCCCGATCGGATTATGAAGAAACTTGCGGGAGATTATCCCTCGAAACTTTCAGGAACGTTATATCTAAAAAGGCCGGTCAAAATTGCTAGATACAATTCATTTCTGGAACATAAATCTGATGGCCTGGTTTCAACATTATTTGGTTAACTCATTTTGTGTGCTGTGCTATGTGCTTGATGCACTAATTGTTGGATCATTATGATTTTGTGATGTGGTGGTAACATCAGTACCTAAATTTGATCTTCATAAGTGCCCTTCTGGGACCTAAACTGAATAATTAGCTTTGACGTAAGGATCTTAACTCTCATAACATAAGTTTATATTTAGATTTTACATCATAACTAAGTACATCGTATAAAAGTCGCTGTCCGTCCCTATGTATGCTTAGAACTTTAAATTGTTAAACGATTTTAATGCGGTTTTTTTTAATAGAGTGATTCAAGAGGAAGGTCTTTAAAACATGCATATTATAATACAGAAAAGCCGAGAAATTCAAAGATTTGTACACTCATGCGAAGCTCGGGCGGGTCGCTAGTTTCTAAATAAAAATGAAAGGAATTTATTTTATTTATTCTAATGGCCACTAACCTTATTAATATTGCAGATAAGCATAAATAATTAAATAAATAAATATCTAGGAACATTCTTTCACACACAGTTATCTAATCCCAAACTAAGCAGAGCTTGTAATGGAAACCAGGTAACTGATATACTACATATACTACTTTTTTTTGTAAATACATACTTATATAGATAATTACCACCCAGACTCAGGACAAACAGACATGTTCGTGCACACAAATGTTTGTCCTGGATGGGAATCGAACCAATGGCGTCTTAACCAATTGCGCCAACTGGCCTGTCAATACCAGACTCTATACGAAAAGTATTATAAAATTTTTCATTATAATCAACGTAGGCTTAGCACCGCAGAATCCTCGTAACCTACTTTATCGACGACGAAAACTAACCTTTATAACCTCAATTTCCTTCCTGAAAATTGAACATCAGTAATAAATGGCTAGAAATCTACGATGAAACGATCCCTGTCTATCATGGAGACTAATTTTATTTTGTATGCCAGCTAATAAATGTATAAATCCGGTGTGCAGGCGGTGAACGAGCAGCGAGGGCGTCACACTGGATCGGAAATTGCTTGTGGTCACGGTATTGTAAGGTTAGGGGTACAGCAACAAGCCCTGTAGCTGGGGCTTAGACAGCTATGGTGTTCCTTTGCCAGTCGTAAAAGGCGACTAAATGGGGTCTTTTGCGGTCGGGGGCAATCGGG
This sequence comes from Tethea ocularis, assembly GCA_963555595.1. Lineage (NCBI taxonomy): Eukaryota > Metazoa > Arthropoda > Insecta > Lepidoptera > Drepanidae > Tethea > Tethea ocularis. The sequence continues at coordinate 928,881 of OY741972.1, read as the reverse complement.
ACGGGGCCCTGTGCGTTCAGAAGCGATCTCAAGGATTTTTGTTGTGGTCACGATCCATCGTGTGATAGCAAAGGGGGCAGGCTATCGCCGCGTGGAGGGGGAGTGAGTATATACGCGTTCTGTATGAGAACCCGCCTCCCACTACAGTGCAGATGGCGACCACCGTGGGGTTTTAGCTGGTAGCTTAACCTGGCAGTTGCGTATCCTATGAAAAATAAAACCGGACAAGTGCGAGTCGGACTCGCGCAAAAACGGTTCCGTAAATTCCTATGTTACTCTAAATACCATCGACTTCTTATGGGTTGATGTGTCACACAATATAGGTTGCAATTTTTTTTTTTAATTTCTAGTTTCTAAAACCCCCCCTTTATTTCAAACATGAAATTCATTTATTTCTGGAACCCCTGATCTGAAGCTATATTTTACCCTTTACCTTTAACCTACTTTACAAAATATGGGTAAGATAAAATTTCTCAAAAACTCAGTCTTCTCCCAGTGTACCTAATCCTATTTGCCCTCTAGTTTCGTTTAATATTGAATCGGTGTTATTACCGAACTGAAACGTGAAGAGGCAATATTAACATTCAGAGTAAATATGGGGAATATCTTGCTACTATTAGCTGTAACAACCCTTAGGGTGGGTTGCACCATCCAACGTTATCGTTAAATTATCTTCTAATATATTTTTCTCAGGAACGCGAGGAGATATCAAGCTGAAACTCATATTAAATAATCAAGTCTACTGTCCCTTATAGTTGTGAAAAAATCAAACTTCTAAACCAACGCAATCAAAAGAAACAGCAATTTTTGAAACTCGCTAGTGAATCAAAACTTAAAGGACACTTCCAGTAGACCTAGAATCTTGAAACTTCAACGTTTTATAGCACACATAAAGGAAAAATTGCGAAAACATATATATTTTTTTAATAATTATAAACTAGAAGTACCAGCACGAAATTCATATCAAATAGTTAGGTCTAATCAAATTTCTAAGTCAACGCAAAAACGTATTTTGAAACTCGCAACTACTCGCAAGGGAATTGTTGTTGGTTTTAATTCCTGTTAGGAATAATAAAATAAAGGTTACCTCACGTTGACATTCTATGTCATGAAATTTTCTCTCTAGAATACAATATTTTTAGAGTTCCGGAACTCAAAAGAAATTAAAACTGAACTCTTATACTCTCACTCATGTGTCTGTCTGTTGAAACTTGGTACACATATGTAAGTTAGTGACCCAAACTCGGACGTGTAATGTAAATAAATGAATTTCAAACATGGGGGGCCACTTCCGGGGGGTAAATTAGAAAATAAAAAAAAATGTTTTGCAAACTATACTGTGTGACATATCAAATGAAAGAGCTCATTGTGAGGATTTCAAATATATTGTTTTTATAATTTTTAAAAAAGTATTAAAGTTATTTAAGAAAATAGGCGAAAATTTACCGATCCTTCTCCTAATTCTTCATTTTCCTAATCTCCGTAACTACTGGACCAAAATTTTTGAAAAAACAGAAAATAGTTCTTTACCTATAGATTACAGGAAAACGTATTTAGAGTAACATAGAAAATTACGGAACCCTTGGTGCGAGTCAGACTCGCATTTGTCTAGTTTTTTCTGTACAATTTTGCTATGAAATTACTCGGTAATAGGCGAAATAAAATAATTTGTGAAAATTTCAAGGTACAGACAGCGTAAGCTACGTACAGTTCCTAATTGAGACCTCTTGGCCGCCCTTTTGGTACGGAACCCTAACACTAATAGTAGGTTATTGTTAGTACTGTAGAGGGCAATCTTTTATCAAAAAGGTTTTTTGTTATAATACCTGGTATCTATTGACTATACTATTATTTTAATATAAAAAGAATAGCTTTTTTCACAAAGCTTTTACAAAATATTTTATCAAACTCGATACTGTCAGTTTATAAAAAATAAATATTTAATTTAACCTTCAATAAACTTCAACATTTTAATTAATAGAACAACCAAAGACTAATTAAAATACAAATTATTTAACGGGATCCCTTTTAAAATCAACTAATTACCTTATTTGTTCTACCTTCGTTTTGTACGTCACTGAAAAATCACTCTATACCGTAGCAATTTTGAATCGACAATGGCAAAACAAATTAAATAGGCATTTTAAAAGCAGAATACATTTAAGCTCCAATTTGCGGGGATTTAATCCAGGATTTGGCTTTTAAAAGTCGTTCTATGGGAATAAAAACGATTCTTTTGGACTGTACCTACCTATATGATATAGTCTATTATATGAGCAGGGAAATTGTACCATAAAACGTGTTGATAAGAACAATTTTGCAGGAACATAAATTAAATAGGATTTTTTTCACAGAATAAACATTTGTGTGCATGAAAAAATGACGTAATTATCTATTTAATTAGGTACATACATACGTAAATATTTACAAACACTAGGATTAGTTCAGTTCGGACAGCAAAGGAATGGAATTTGTTTTCGGCATCTGTTTCCTGACTTGTACCTACAACCTTAAGGACTTTCAAAGCCAGAGTGAATAGTTTTCTTCTGGGCAAGCGTGCTCTATCTTAGGCTTCGTCATCGTCCACTAATTAGCCGAGTCTGTGGCCAAACGCAAGCCCATCTAAAAAAAGAATTACCTAATTTAACTCTTGATTTTCTTAGAATAATTCTGATGTAATTTTATTAAATAACAATGGGAAATATTTTATTATCTTGAGAAAATTAGTTTGCGATTACAAATTAACTAATTACCGTTGCTAAAGGATAGTAGGAGGAATTCAACTCAAATGTCATCTATACATTCCGACTTTTTTGTCTAAACTATGGCCTAGTTTCACAACTAGTACCTAAAGTAGGTCAGGTCTCTCCACCCAGATTTTACAGTTCTAGGCAATTTTAACTGGTAGATTTAGTGTCCATTTAGACTAGACTGATAACAAAATTCCCTCTGATCTCATTTAGGAAATAGTTCGACGAGTACCTAATAAAGATTTCCACGAATGAGTTTCAATGGTAATTACCATCACTAAATCTAAGCGAAAACATAATGACTTTGGATAAACGTGGAATAAACGAGGTACATTAGAGGTAGATAATGTGTTCCGTTTCGGCAACACTTTATGTATGTTTTATTTTGTTGGGCTATTCATGATATACTTATTCGAGTTTCGATTTTTCAGGATGGGGAACTAACTCACAAAATATGAAGGAAATGCACTGATGCAAAGCTTTTGATGGGTACCTAGTGTGTGTACAAAATATGGAAGGAAATGCTGTGATATAACGCACCTCATTATATAGCGTGTAGGTATAGCTTTTTGAATCTCAAATATCAAGGTATGGAAATATTTTCCGCTCCGGTCAATGTTTGACACATAAATCAATAAAATATTTCCTCTCAATTAATTTTCAATCTACCTATAATTCTTTGCTTTTAGATCTGAAATTCTATCAAACACAATGTAGCAATTTCAATCGAACTGGCGTTCAATTTACCCGTTCCACATTTCCCCAATAAAAATGTCCGTAACGGAGCCGAACTGATAATTTCATTAAAGTCCATTAACACAGAAAGGGCCTCATCCTCAATTTCTGAGTGTCAAATATCCATGCCTAAATGACTACGATTCCCTTTTCGCCTTTGTCCTTTTAAGTGAAATTCAATCTGATATCAAAATTTCGAGTGCAGCTTTTAGCTTAAGCATTTCTGAAAATAAATAACGTTTTACTATTTCTATGTAATATTATAAATGTGAAAGTAACTATATCTGTTAGCTGAAATTTGGCACGCAGATAGATTATGATATGGAGAAGGGAGTAGGCTACTTTTGATCCTGGAAAGGCGGATGAAATCGCGGGGGACACTCCTTTTAGATACTCCTTGACATAACTAATATCCTTTACATTAGTCTATGCTAATATGTACGTAAGTTAGCTCGTTGGTTGGTAGGTTGTTCATGCGTTGATGAACCAACCAACGTGGTTTACCTATGTGTACCAAATTTCAAGTCAAACAGACAGACACACGAGTGATCCTATAAGGGTTCTGTTGTAACCCTAACCCTAAAAAAGCTCCATCAAACCATTCTAAAAGAAGTTTCATAACGAACATGATAAAACAGATTTCCCCATCCGATAGTACAGTACCTAATGAACAAGACAATATCGCAGAATTACACCGACACGAATAAAACGTCGAGTTTTAATTAAAAACTGCGGTTTGCAGGCTTTTTACTGTACAAAGGTCGACAACACTTTGAAGTGGTGATTCAAAAAGTTGAAGTAACGAAATAGGTAGCTATTCCACGTTCACGATCAATCGATCCTGAGGGCCTACTCCAAAAAACGATACACGATACCCAATTATAGGTAAACAAACAGACTTAGGCCGTGCGCTGCGTTACGCGGACGCCCGCGCGGGTCCATACAATTTCAGGCCTTATGGGTGAGAATCTAACCGATGACCTGTCACAGGTAAAGTCATTTTATTCAATTACCTCCCTAATTAATTCACAAAAGAAAGTTTAATTAATTCTATTTTTCTAAGTTACAAAACTAAGTTTCAGCGTTTCAGTAATATTTCTTAGCTTCAACCTTAGCAAAACCCTCCCAAGGGCTAAAAATTCAATGCATGACGTCCAAAACTTAACACTTAAAAGTATTATAACTTGAAGTAGCGTAGACGGAGACGTGGCTAGGAACTGGAAATTGTTTTTCTTTTTTCTAAAATTACCATAAGTCCCCTACCAATGTTTTTTGTTTCGAGAGAAAACCCCCTCTTTAAATTATACAATATTTACAATTATTTACAACAAATATACAAACTATATATAAAAATTTCCTCGAGGCGGCCGCTGCTGCCAATCAACGGCAAGGTTCCCAGAAGGCTGGCAGCGTTCCCTCTTTGTATGGCCAAGCTAACGCGTTGGCGGAAAAAGCTCCCGGATACAATTTATTTTACCTCTAAGTATTTACAATATAAATAGGTAAGTACAAGTAGTAAGGTACTTGTAAGTTTACAAATTGACTTTACCACACCGATTTGTTACACTGACACAATTCTACTGGTCTGGGTTTGATTGAACAAAATCTCTCCGTTATAATTGGTCTAAATAGCCTTTTAGTTTTATTCTTCAAATTCTACTCAGAAAACATTATACTAATAGAAATACCTTACATAGTGCCACACTGAAAGCCTCAATGAAAACGCGAGCAAATATTTTTTTGTGAGTTATTGCTAAAGTTATTTTAACAGGCGTTAAAGTTTTATGAGTTCTTCCCTTAGGAGCGTATGGCTTCGAATGAATATTCAAATATGTTTCACAAAGTGAGAAGATAACTTGTTTATTTGGGGATAGGTACGTAGCAAGTTTATTTTCGGCTCCCTCTGAATAGTTGGCTATATGCCCATTAATTCAGTTTTATGTAACAAATCCTTGAAATGAATATAGTTAAGGTACTGCCTGCTGAAGATTGAATAACTTGGAAGGCTTGGCTTGTCCTTCATTATCGTACTACTATCGATTACAGTACCTACCTAACCGCTAATCATAAATAGTTCGTATGCTTGTTCGCCTAGTTTTTTTTAATAAGCGTAGGCCTGTATTTGACCATAGTCTCAGCGTAGTATATGATGATGTGGTCAAATATGGTAAGTGTAGCTAGGTCACAAAGCTTAGAAGGGAACTGGCTCTCAAGTGCTGGCGTAACATACCAAGGAAGTTAGTCCCTTAATAAAAGTTGGTACTCTATAAAGACCCTAACACTCTTTATAAGGCACTTTTACTCCCTTAGCGTCTCAAAGTCTTCCTAAAATAACTTAACTATAAATAGATAAGGCAAAGTATTCTTAAAACCTTTACAAGCTTTATAAAGAAAGCTTACAAGCGTAAGCGGCGACCGGAAGCCGACCGGTTCCACCGGAAGTGCTGTCGGCTCGGTATTGTCTCGGAATACCACTTTTTTTTGCCACTGTCGGGTGAGACTTGATAAGATGCACGAGTAGATAGAACGGTCATTTGTTTTCTGTCTGATTTGCAATTCAGATTTTATATGTAAGGCCAGTCGCATACTATCGGGATCATGACCATATCCATTATTATTATATATCTATACTTCTATACTTATAGGTAATAATATTATAAAGAGGAAAGATTTGATTGTTTGTTGGTTTGTTTGCATTGAATAGGCTCTGAAACTACTGAACCAATTTGAAAAATTCTTGCACTAATAGGAAGCTACATTATCCCCGAAGGTTATAGGCTACTTTTTATCCCGGGAACGCGAGTGAAACCGCGGGGAACAGCTAGTATTATTATAAATGCGAAAGTAACTCTGATTGTTTGTTACCTTTTCACAGCTTAACGTCTGAACGGATCGTAATGTAATTTGGCAAGGAGATAGATTATATCCTGGGGAAGGACATAGGCTATATTTTCTCTCAAAAATAATCTTGAAGTGGGTGAAATAGGGTTTGAAAGATTGTATTGTTGCAATTCATGGTTCCTCAAGTTAAGGATCTGAAAATTCACTTATTTCTACTTTTTTGCGAAATAAACCCTAAAGATGGAAAATTAGGCGTTGAAATTATGAGTCATCTATATCTATACTAATATTATAAAGAGGAAAGATTTGTTTGTTTGTTTGTTTGTTTGTAATGAATAGGCTCCGAAACTACTGGACCGATTTCAAAAATTCTTTCACCTTTGGAAAGCTACATTATCCCCGAGTAACATAGGCTATATTATATTTAAAAAAATTAGGGATCCTTACTAAAACTCCAATAATGTAACATAAGGTGTAAAAAAAAAAAAAATGACCTGAAAAATTCCTTACGTCGCGTGCGCTGCGAAAACTATTGATAATAGAACAAAATCATTTACTACGACTTTGCAGAACTCATTTCGACTCGATCCGTCGTACTGCACGGACGTACCCTTGCGCTCCGTGCGCTACCCGTATCGTTTCCGCGAATTTATCGCTCGATTTGTTACCTGGCTTTGGCCCGGTCCCTTATCTGGCATTTTTCGTCGAAAGACACCTGCGCTATTGTTTTCGTGGTAATTTACCTGGGTATTTACCACGATAACATTCCATTGTTTCTGACACCGTCATCAAACTTGTGAAATCCACGCTTTTAGTGGTGAACTAACGGATACCTAACGGTGACAACGAAGTTAGTTCGAGCGTGCCCCGGGCGCTCACGGTTTCCCTTCTGGAAAACGTACACCCGGACGGGACTGGATCAGTCGGCCTTGGGGGCTTCCCTAGTCGACCCCAGTTAGCGCTAGGCAGGGACGTAGGAACCCACTGCACAATAAGACTGGCAGTGGGAACACAAGCTTAGGGCACACCCTAGGGCCTACACACCTCCCAACCTATACCCGGTTGGGAGAGATTCTACACACCTCCGGGCCTACCCACCCGGGGCGAATAGATAGGTTTTAGCTAGGGCGATTGCCTGAAGTTTCTTGTGACTTCTTCTCTCAGGAACGCCACGCGAACGAAGTCACAATAGTGTCGTCTTAGATTAGCTCCCCGGCCGCAAGGCCCGGCTGGCCACCATGGCCAGCCAACCTCCAACTCTGTCCCTAGAGGACATCCTTTTAGATGAGGAGGTACTTCGGTACCTCCAAGCCAAATTCCCGGGACACCAGATCCCCACCCCATCCCAAAGCCGTCCCTCTTCCCGCGCTGATTCAGAGATGTCGACCCAGTCCATCTCCGAGTCAGTCGCTGAACCCATCCCCCCTACCCAATCGTCTGAGGAGGACGATAGCTACCAGCTCGTCCCTGGCGGTCGTAAACGAGGTCGCAAGGCCCGCAAGGCGGCCGCCAAGGCGGCTAAGGTGACTTCCCCCCCGGAGGATTACCCGGTGACCCCTTCCTCCCCCGACTGCTTTCCATCCACGAATCCTGCCCCCACCCCAATCTCCACCCAGCGCGTTGCCGCCAGGGAAGGCACCTTCTCCCCTCCCCCACTCATGGATACCCCAGTATCGGCTCCTCCTATGGAGGTAGCGCCTACCCCTTCTGCTGCCCAAGTTCCAAAAAAGAAGGATGTACCCCCGCCCCTTTTCATTCAAGATAAGGGCAAATGGCCCGATGTGTCATCCTGGTGTAATGTGCCCGGAGCACACATCAATTTCACCAATGCCCACCCCACTGAGCACGGAATCCGTGTCACAGTGTCTACCTCCCAGGACCATAGAGCCCTAACTAAGCTGCTCAAGGAGAGGAAAGTAGCCTTTCACACCTACTGCCTCCCCGAGGAGCGTGCCCTTCGTGTGGTAATTAAGGGGATTCCCCACGAAATTACCACCGAGGACATTGAAAGGTCCCTCAAGGATCAAGCTATCCCCGTACATTCCGTACATCGAATGTACAAAGGGCGTGGTCATACCCCATATAATATGGTCCTCGCCCAATTAGAACAGTGCGACGAGGCCAAAAAGATATTTAAGATCAGCCACGTCTGTCACCTGTCCGGTATCTCATTTGAGAAACCCCATAAGGGAGTGTACCCCTCCCAATGTCACAATTGCCAGTTGTACGGCCACACCGCCCGCAATTGCTTTGCCCCCCCCAGATGCGTCAAGTGTCTTAAGCCCCATTCCACCATTGAGTGCGATAGGCCGAAAGACAAGGCCCTGTGTACTGAGGAGCCTGGTTGCGTTCTCTGTAACCAACTCGGCCATCCCGCTAATTACCGCGGGTGCCCGAAAGCCCCTCGTCCCTCCCGCAAATCAAGTAACTCGGGCCCTCCGCGCAACTCGCGCACATCGCGCAACTCAACGCGAACTGCCCCCCTCACTGACCCCTCCCAGACTGTCCTAGCCCCACAAAGATCCTCGCCCTGGAAACTTGTCAACTATGACAAGGACTTTCCAGTTTTAAGTAGTGCACCTTCAGTGCCTCCAACTCCAGCAGTCAATCCCCCAACTGTCCCACCCTCTAAATCCATCCCCGCACCCACGCAACCTCTCCTTTCCTCTCCCCCACCCAAACGTTCCCCGACAACATCCAATAACCGTCGCGCAAACACACCCAAACTACCACTGATCGAAGACCCGGACTTCGCTCTAGTGGAGCGCTTCGCTGAGGCAATAAACCTCGACGAAATTAGGGACCTCGCGACCCAGATCAGAGCGAACGAGGGCAACGGTCGTGCCCTCGCTTCCATCGCGATGCGCTTCCAAAGCATCGTGACAGTCCTTTCCAACTTCCGCGTAAAACCATAATGGATAATACAACCGTAACGTGCAGAATTAAACCCCGATCCCTCAAAGTAGGATTCTATAATGCAAATGGCATTAAAGGTCAACGCGATGATATCGCAGAGTTCCTGCGAAACCATCAACTTGACGTCCTTCTGATACAAGAGACTTTCCTCAAACCTTCTCATAGGGACCCTAAAATTGCAAACTACCAAGTAGTTCGCAATGATAGGATTGACTCTGCCCTAGGAGGCACCCTTATCTATTACAAAAGGTCCTTGTACTGCTCCCCCATGGATCCGCCTCCCTCCCTCCAGTGCATTGAAGCATCGGTTTGTAGGCTTGGCATGACAGGACACCAACCTATAATTATAGTATCAGCATATATATCTCCCTCCCGTAATGATTCACCACTCAAAACGGATCTAGAGTCTATTTTCGCGCTAGGTAACTCTGTAATTCTGGCAGGTGACCTAAACTCGAAAAATGTACTCTGGAACTGTCACTCAACTTCCCCCAGAGGTAGACTATTAGAGTCCCTCCTTGACCCTCTAGATATAGATATTATCGCACCCCTCGACCCGACGCACTATCCCCACCAACTGACACACAGACCTGATATTCTCGATGTGGCATTGTTACGCAATGTAAACCTACGTGTGCATGACGTAACAGTGCTACACGAGCTCACATCCGACCACCGACCTGTTATCCTAGAATTAGCAGGGCGCATAGGTTCCCCAGATGCAGGTCAAGCCCCCCCTACAAAGGTCGTGACAAATTGGAATAGACTGAGTGAAAGCCTCAAGTCAACCACATCCGTCCACCTTGATCAGATCCCAGACAGCCTCAACACCGCTGATGAGGCTGTCGGCGCAATTGACTCACTCACTAGCCACGTGCAATCGTTAATTAGCGATTGCTCACGGACAGTGCCAGCGGACAGCGATCAACGTTGGCGCTTGCCCGATGACGTACGTGACTTGTTGAGGCAGAGAAATGCCGCCATTCGCGCCTATGATAGTTTCCCCTCAGAGGACAACCGCATCCGTATGCGTGCTCTCCAGCGTGACGTCAAGTCACGCATTGAAGAGCTACGTCAGGTTCGCTGGGACCAGACCCTTACAGACATTAGACCCTCTCATCAAGCCTTTTGGCAGCTTTCTCGTGCCCTTACCAAGGACACGGTAGCACCCATGCCCCCACTAAATAGGCCCAATCTCCCTCCCGCTTTCGATGACGATGATAAAACAGAATGCCTCGCTGAAAGCTTAGAGTTTCAGTGCACGCCCAGTACCCTCCCGATAGACCCGAGTCATTTGGAGGAAGTCAACTCTGAAGTTGAACGGAGAGCCGCCCTCCCATTGCCACCTCCTCCTCTCAGCGAAGAGGATGACCCCCTTCCTCCCGCGACCCCTGACGAGGTCAAATCGATCATCAGGAACTTACACACGCGGAAGGCCCCGGGCTCGGACAAAATCACTAACAAAGTGATCAAACTCTTCCCCGCCCACCTCATAATACTGCTAATATCCATATTTAACGCTGCCCTCTCTTGTAATATTTTTCCACATCAGTGGAAAGAGGCCCATGTAATTGGAATCCATAAGCCCGGCAAACCCAGGTCCGAGTCCTCCAGTTACCGCCCCATAAGTCTATTAAATGTCTTGGGCAAGATGTATGAGAGACTGATCTATATCCGCCTCAAAACATATGCCGACGCCAATAATCTCATCCCTGACGAACAATTTGGCTTCCGAGCCAAACATTCTTGTGTTCAACAAGTACATCGTATTGTTGAACACATCTCTTCCCAGTACCAAGAGCGTAACATGACAGGCGTCTTATTCTTCGATGTCGCGAAGGCATTTGACAAAGTGTGGCACAATGGCTTAATCTTTAAGCTATTCACCTTAGGTGTTCCACATAGACTCGTGCTTATCTTACGAGATTATTTGTCAAATCGCCACTTTCGATATCGCATTCTAGGCGCACTCTCCTCCCCTCACCCCATCGGTGCCGGTGTCCCTCAGGGCTCGGTACTATCTCCCTTGCTATTCTCACTCTACACGAGTGATATGCCAAAGACCGACAAAGTGCAGCTAGCTCTTTTTGCGGACGACACCGCGGTCTACTGCTCTAGTAAGTCCCCCTCAGTCATTGTTAAGAACCTCCAAACCGCGGCTAACGCCCTAGGCGCCTGGTTTCGGAAATGGAGGATCGAAATCAATCCTGTCAAAAGCCAGGCGGTCCTATTCTACAGACCCTACCATCGAGGTACCCCCACCCCTCCAAAGGCAGTTACTCTATTCGGTGAACCAATCCCCTGGGAAAGGCAAGCCAAATATCTCGGAGTAATTCTCGATGATCGTTTGACCTTTGATGCCCACATTAAAGCGGTCCGCGCGCGCGCCGCCTTTGTGTTAGGGCGCCTCCACTTTTTATTGAATCATAAGTCTAAACTTGCCCTCAAAAGCAAGGTTAGACTATATACCACGTGTATCCGCCCCATTATGACCTATGCTAGTACTGTGTTCGCACATGCAGCTCCTGCACGGATCCATAGCCTTCAGGTGATTCAAAACCGTTTCATGCGCAAAGCCACGGGCGCCCCGTGGTACATGCGTAATGAAAATCTCCACATTGATTTAGGTCTCCCCACGTTAAAACAATTTATAAAACGCGCCTCACGCAGATTTTTCAATACCGCCGTTAATCACCGCAACCCTCTTATAGTGAAAGCCGCAACGTACACGCCCTCTCGTATACTCCGTATCCTTAGACCAAGGCAAGCCCTCAGCGAGCCGGATGACCCCATAACATTAGCTCAGATCGAAGCTGACGAAGCCCGTAAAAGTACACAACACACTACACAAAACCGATTACGCTACCGTCCTCGACGGCGAGGACCGCCGCGACGTCCCACTCAGTCTCGTCCCGTTCAAGCGGCCCGAGCTGCCATTAGTAATCCGACCGCCCCCAATTAGTCGTAACTCGTACAAAGTCCTCCCCTTCCCCCGGTAACGCCCTGAGCCGAGGTTCGTACCCCACTCGGGGGTGCCCTCAGGCGTTGTTACCTAAATGTTACCCGGCTGAGAGCTCTCTGCGCTCGCCGATTGTCCGGTAAGGTTGGAGCAGCCATCAGAGGCTACCAACTTTAGTCCTTTCAAAAAAAAAAAAAAAAAAAAAAAAAAAAAAAAAAAAAAAAAAAAAAAAAAAAAAAAAAAAAAAAAAAAAAAAATTGCAGAACTCATCATTATCTACAAAAAGTGTCGCGACAGCATATGTCTAAATATTATAGTTATGTCACAGTAAGCAGTTTTTTATTCTAAAATATTAATTTATATATGCCGCCTCTTGAAAAGGCTCTTCATTTGTACCTTGGTATTAATCCTCATCAAAATAAATTACTTTATATTCAAGACGGCTTTAATACCTTTTTATAACTTTTTGAATTATTCAATTCGGACATTTCATTCGGAAGATATCACGAGTTTAAAAATGCAAGTATTATAAAAAAGTCGCGTGGTTGTCGCTCACCGCGCTCAGCTAGCCAGCATGCGATGGAGGCTCCATGTAAGCGTCACTGGGGTACGGGGGGGGAGTCAATGTAATCTTATATATATATATATATAAAAGAAAGTCGTGTTAGTTACTCCACTTATAACTCAAGAACGTCTGAACCGATTTAGCTGAAAATTGGCAGGGAGGTAGTTTAGAGCCAGGAGAAGGACATAGGATAGGTAGGGGTAGGTAGGTAGGGTAGGTAGGTAGGGTAGGTAGGTAGGGTAGGTAGGTAGGGTAGGTAGGTAGGGTAGGTAGGTAGGGTAGGTAGGTAGGGTAGGTAGGTAGGGTAGGTAGGTAGGGTAGGTAGGTAGGGTAGGTAGGTAGGGTAGGTAGGTAGGGTAGGTAGGTAAGGTAGGTAGGGGTAGGTAGTGGCAGGTAGAGGTAGGTAGATAGGTAGGGGTAGGTAGGGTAGGTAGGTAGGGTAGGTAGGTAGGGTAGGTAGGTAGGGTAGGTAGGTAGGGTAGGTAGGTAGGGTAGGTAGGTAGGGTAGGTAGGTAGGTAGGGTAGGTAGGTAGGTAGGGTAGGTAGGTAGGGTAGGTAGGTAGGGTAGGTAGGTAGGGTAGGTAGGTAGGGAAGGTAGGTAGGGTAGGGTAGGTAGGTAGGGTAGGTAGGTAGGGTAGGTAGGTAGGGTAGGTAGGGGTAGGTAGTGGCAGGTAGAGGTAGATAGGAGTAGGTAGGGATAGGTTTGTAGGTCCCAGTTTTATTTTTGTTCTCAGGGCAGGACAACGTCTGCCGGGTCAGCTAGTTTTTTATAATTTTATAATTATGCCATCATTATAAATGTGGACGAAGTCGCGGGTATCTGCTAGTTACTATTATTTATTTCTGAAAGAAAGGATTTTAAACTCATTTAATCAGTTTAGGCACTGTAAGGCACTTATTAATGTCAACAATTGACTTCTACCACACTTAAACTTATCGAGGTCGAGAAGATTTCAGCGAAAATGTTTATTTCAAATTTCCCTGAAGTTTCACTCGCGTTCCCGGGATGACAAGTAGCCTATAACCTTCGGGGATAATGTAGCTTCCTGATTGTGAAATAATTTTTCGTACAATTTTTTTGTAAATTAAGATATCGTTACCTCAAGCGGGACTTTTAACCGACTTCAAAAAAAGACTGGCTATCAATTCGGTTGAATGTTTTTTTTTATAACGGATAACTTTTTTGTTTATGAACCGATTTTAATATTCTTTTTGCGATGGGTTCAGTATAGCTCCAAGGTGATCCCTATATGGTTAGCCCTTGCATAGGCTACGGTATTCGCTTACCATTAGGCCGTGTGCTGGAAATAAACGACATCACAAAACATACAATCCACCGACATAGTACCTAAGTAAAAAAGTTAATAAAAATCCTATAATCTATATATATAAAAGAAAGTCGTGTTAGTTACTCCACTTATAACTCAAGAACGGATGAACCGATTTAGCTGAAAATTGGCAGGGAGGTAGTTTAGAGCCAGGAGAAGGACATAGGATAAGTAGGTAGGGGTAGGTAGGGTAGGTAGGTAAGGTAGGTAGGGGTAGTTAGAGTAGGTAGGTAAGGTAGGTAGTTAGGTAGGGGTAGGTAGATCGGTAGGGGTAGGTAGATAGGTAGGGGTAGGTAGAGGTAGGTAGGGTAGGTAGGTAAGGTAGGTAGGGGTAGGTAGTTAGGTAGGGGTAGGTAGTTAGGTAGGGGTAGGTAGATAGGTAGGGGTAGGTAGGGTAGGTAGGTAAGGTAGGTAGGGGTAGGTAGATAGGTAGGGGTAGGTAGGGTAGGTAGGTAAGGTAGGTAGGGGTAGGTAGTTAGGTTAGAGGTAGGTAGTTAGGTAGGGGTAGGTAGTTAGGTAGGGTAGGTAGGTAAGGTACGTAGGGGTAGGTAGGTAGGTCCCAGTTTTATTTTTGTTCTCAGGGCAGGACAACGTCTGCCGGGTCAGCTTGTTTATGATAATTCCATATCAAATCCATGCCAAAAAAAATACGTCGTTGACATACAAATGAGTAGATAACTTTTCTAAAAACGAGGCCGTATAGAATACGTAAGTTTCTTTAAGAAAATAAACTTAGCTCTACTTATCCTAGGACCTAGAACAACATCCCCCCGACTGTGTTGCCACCTTGCCGTGGTGGGGCGGCTTGCGTGTTTCTGTGATCCCCGAGGCTATACCGGAGGGCCACCCATACCGGGCAGGCTCGGGGTGAGAGACCAGACGAAGAGCAACACGTACCCTTCCTCTTCCTTTCCCTCGTTCCTTTTCCTATCCTTAAAGGGTACTTCTCTCATAAGGAGAGTGGACTGGTGATGAGGACTGCCCTATTCTCCTTCCCTTTTCCTTCCCATTTCCTTTGTCGTTTCCGATGTTGGAGGGAGCGGCGGGTCCGGTGTGCACTTACACTGCCTCCGGACGCGGCCTTTTTCAAGGCCACCGTCGGTCAACCCGTAATCCGCAGACATGGCAGGAGGCCTACGTGGACCGGGGGGCTTGGCCTTAATCGGCTGAGCTTACGAGGAAGAAAACCTCTATAAAAAATTATCCGAATCCCAAGCGGCGCCGCACCGCGAGGGGATGAATGGCCAGACGGATTTCTGGTCGTTAGTGCGTGTCCCCACACTGGCACTTGTCGCAACCAGGAGTGGGTTACAAATCTAGACTTACTCAGGTACAGGGGTCTCTGCCTGAGTGGACATTTATTTCCCCCATACTCGTGGGTTTAAGTATGGAGAATGATTATAATAAAGAATTATTGGAGGATGGCCAGGAGGGCCAAAAAAACAAAAAAGAAGTCGGTTGCTCGCAACCAGAGCCGAAATTGGCATTGCCAAGACTACGTCGACGAACGACGTTGAAAAAAAAAGATGTGGCTGAAGTACGCTCCGAATTGGACTCCGAGATGAGCGTGTCCGACTCCGGAAACAGCAGGTTCTGGAGGAAGCGTTCCCACTCGAGGAGCCGGTCCGGGTCTGAGAGTGGATCTAGCCTGGAGAGGGCTCGGAAAAAATCTTCCGGAAGGAGAGGAAGAGGGCGGGAATTATCGACCGGCCTGATAACACCAAGGTCTCAGCTCATCGCAGCGAGACGCAGTGAGGCGGAGCTCCAGGCCGAGGAAGAAGTGGCGTCCCTATCACAGGGACTCAACCCTGCCGCGTCTTCGGGTGGTGGTGTCTTGCCGTCAGGGAGCAAGACTCTGACGGCTCAGGACTTGACCGGTCGGCTTTTGGATTCCGTGGCGATCATTAATAAGGTCGCTACGAAATCCAAAAATCTAAAGTGGACCTTCACCAAGGGTCTAAAAGACGCGGCTACCGCCATCACAGAGATGGTGCAGGAGCTGCAGTCTCGGACGAGTGATGGTGAAACGCAGAGGCTGGCGGTGGAGAACGCCGGCCTCAAGCTGGAGCTCGCAGAAATGCGCAAAGAGCTAGCCAAATTGAGGGCTGATTTCCAACGCGTCCAGCGGGTCCCAGCAGAGACAGTGATGCAGCAGCCTGTGCCTGCTCCAGCGATGGACCTAGAAGAACTAGTGCGACGTATAATGTGCCAAGTTGGGCTTATGATAAGCTCCCGCTTTGAGGCTCTGGAAGTGGACGGGAGACTGCTTCCGGAGCGTCGAACCCGGCCGCCGCTGGCTGCTGATAAGGTGAAGGGACCTCCTCCTGTGGCTGGTCCGGCGCCTGCTCCACGTGAGCCAGGAGTCACAGTGGGTCCTGCAACTGCCACGTCTGCTCCACGTGAGCGAATGGCAGCTTCTCGTGGGAAGGCTCGTCCTGCTGGTGCAGCGGCTGCGGCTGCTGGAAACACATCTGGTTCAGCTGGTACAGTGGTTGCGCTGCCTGAGCAGGACGGGCCTGCCACTACGACGAGTGTACCCATTGGGTTGGAGACTCGTCGGGGTGGAAAGAGGAGGCAACGTAAGAAGGGTGCTGCTGTCCCCACCCAGGCCAAGCCTGGACCAGAGCCTAGTACTCTGCCGTCTACCTCTGGGGTTCAAGAGGAGCCTTGGAATGTGGTGACCAGGCAGGGTAGAAAGAACAAGGTGCCACAGATGCAGTCGCTCTCTACTCGGGAGCAGCACAAACAGTCGCCGAAGCCGCAGGTTCGCGTCCCCCGGTCGGCGGTCGTAGCTATTAAGCTACAACCATCAGCAGCAGAGAGGGGTGTGACCTACGAGTCGGCTTTAAAAGAGGCCCGAAGACAGGTGGATCCAGCGAGCCTTGGCATCTCTGGCCTCCGCTTTAAGAAATCCGCCACGGGCGCCCGGTTATTAATTGTGCCGGGTGCTAGTGGCGGCGAGAAAGCAGACTCCCTTGCTGCAAAGCTGAAGGAAGCTTTCAAGGAGGAGGATGTCCAGGTGACCAGGCCTACGAAGTGTGCAGACCTGCACATTAAGGGCCTGGATGACTCTGCGACCCCAGAAGATGTCATGGCTGCCGTAGTCAGGACTGGTGAATGCACGGAGGCGTCCATCAGGCTTGGCGAGATCCATCAAGATCATATGGGTGAGCGCACTGTCATAGTGAAGTGCCCTGCGGCGGCTGCTCAAAAGCTGCTGGCAAAAGAAAAGCACTTACTCGTCGGGTGGATGTCAGTGCAGGTGAAGCTCCTGCAGCCGCGCCCAAAGCACTGCTTTCGGTGCTTGGAAGTAGGTCACGTGCGGGAGCAGTGCAAATCGGGTGTTGACCGTGGCAATCAGTGCTACCGGTGTGGCCAACTTGGCCACAGAAAAGGGGACTGCACTGCTGCGGCACACTGCTCGGTGTGCGCGGCTGCAAGTAAGCCAGCTGCCCACATGTTGGGGGGCAAGGCTTGCGCCTCTGCTCAACCGATGAGCAACTCCCAAAAGAAAAGGGCGAGGAGGAAGTCGAGAACAGGAGTCGCTGCGTCGACTACGGCCAGTTCACAGCCAAGCACCAGCGCGGCAGTGAGCGATGGGGTGGTACCAATGTCCACGGGATAACGGACACCCTTCGATTACTGCAGGCGAATATCAATCACTGTGCCAGAGCTCAGGATTTACTAGTCCAGAGCATGGCACAGTGGAGGATACAGGTGGCTGTGGTGCCTGAGCCATACTTCATCCCATCTGGTGATGACTGGGTTGGGGACCGAGATGGCCTAGTAGCCATTGTCCGTCGGAGCGCCGCTGGATCTCCTCCCTTCGAAAATATTGCGAAGGGCAGGGGATTTGTTGCGGCTCTGTTGGGGGAGATAATGACCATTGGAGTCTATTTTTCTCCCAACAGAACCCTTGCCGAGTTCGAATGTTTTATGGACGAGGTGGGGGCCCTAATTGGACGGAGTCATCCTCACCCGGTGCTAGTGGTTGGGGATCTCAACGCCAAGTCCGTGGCGTGGGGATCTCCCACGACCGATGCTAGGGGTGAGTTTTTGGAGGATTGGCTCCTGGCTCATGGGTTATCGGTCCTTAATCGGGGGTCGATAGAAACGTGCGTGCGGTATCAGGGCGGATCGATCGTGGACGTTTCGTTTGCGAGCTCTGCCCTGGTGCGCCGAATCCGAGGCTGGGAAGTACTGGAGGACGTGGAAACACTGTCGGATCACCGATACATACGGTTCGACGTCTCCACTCTACTCCAGGGAGTACCGGATAGGCCGTTTCGACCCCCGAATGGGATGAATCCGACGTGGCGGCTTAAGGCCCTCGACATAGACATGGCGAAAGAGGCGGCGATAGTTCAATCCTGGGTGCCCGCGCCTGGACCTGTGGTGATAGAGAACGAAGCCGATTGGTTCCGGGAGGCAATGACGCAAGTGTGTGATGCGTCGATGCCCCGGGCCAGGCTTGGTCCTTTCACGGATCAGGTGTACTGGTGGACTTCCGAAATCGCGAGACTGCGTGAGTTTTGCGTAGAGGTCAGACGCCGGTACACCAGATACCGCAGGAGAAGGCGCAGGGACGATGCCCATATGGCTGTTCTATACGCCGCCTACACGGATGCAAAAAAGGCGCTGCAGACGGCAATAGCCGAAGCCAAGACCCGTTCTTGGGAGGAGTCACTGGACACTCTCAATCGTGATCCATGGGGCCGACCTTACAAGGCTGTCAGAGGCAAGCTCCGCCCCTGGGCCCCTCCGATCACACAGAGTCTCCAGCCTCAGGTCCGGGAGGAGGTTGTTTCCGCCCTGTTTCCGCACAGGGAGGAGCACCTGCCTCCGGCGATGGCTGCGCAGTCTGCAGCGCAGATACCGGACGTGACCAATGGGGTCCCGGAAGTGTCGCAGGGGGAGCTGGCTGCGGCTGTGTTAAGGCTACGTGCCAAAAACACGGCCCCTGGCCCCGATGGCATTCCGGGGCGTGTCCTGGCCCTGGCCCTGACCCCTGACGCCCTGGAGCTTCGATTGAGGGGACTCTTCGATGCCTGTCTGGCTCAAGCCATAATCCCACAGAGGTGGAAGATAGGCCGACTAGTCCTCCTCCGTAAGGAAGGGCGTCCGGCGGAATCTCCCTCCGCCTATCGACCCATCGTGCTGCTCGACGATATAGCCAAGCTCTTTGAAAGAGTGGTGGCGGGGCGAATCGTCGAGCACCTAGAGGGGATTGGCCCCGATCTGGCAGAATGCCAGTTTGGGTTCCGTAGGGGTCGTTCGACCATCGACGCGGTGTTGCGGGTTAAGTCCCAAGCACAGGAGGTAGTTGCTAGGGGTGGAGTTGTTCTGGCGGTGTCACTCGACATCGCCAACGCGTTCAACTCTATCCCCTGGAGCTGCATACGGGAGGCACTCCGATATCATGGAGTGCCCCCGTACCTGTGCCGAGTCATCGGGGCTTACCTGTCCCATAGGTCGGTGGTCTACCCATGCCGGGAGGGCTGGGGCCGACGGGATATGTCGTGCGGTGTTCCGCAGGGTTCGGTTCTGGGTCCGCTCCTGTGGAACATCGGGTACGACTGGGTGCTGCGGGTACCGTGTATCCGGGGTGTCGACGTAACTTGTTACGCCGACGATACCCTGGTCACTGCCCGTGGCACGTGTTATGATACAGCCGCCTACCGCGCCACCGCTGGAGTGGCACAAGTAGTGGGCCGGATACGACGATTGGGCTTGGAGGTGGCCCTTAGCAAGTCTGAGGCCCTGTGTTTTCATGGGCCTCGGCGGGCGCCGCCTCAAGGTGCCCATATCGTCGTGAGTGGAGTTCGCATAGACGTCGGGTTGACGATGAGATACTTGGGTCTCATCCTCGACGGTCGGTGGGATTTCACAGCCCACTTTGGGCGCCTGGTGCCAAGGGTGATGGGAGCGGCGGCTGCTCTTGGGCGGTTGCTACCGAACACCGGCGAACCGGGCGCCCTTTGTAGGCGGCTGTACCTGGGGATCGTGCGATCGATGGTGCTATACGGAGCTCCCGTATGGGCGGAAGCCTTGAACCGCTGCATTATCACTCTCTTGCGGAGACCGCAGAGAGTGGTGGCAATCAGGGCTATACGGGGATATCGCACGATCTCCTCCGAAGCGGCGTGTGTGCTGGCCGGGTCCTTGCCTTGGGACCTCGAGGCGAGAGCCCTCGCGTCAGTTTATTTCTGGCGTGAGGAGGCGCAGGCCCAGGGCCAGAGGCCGGCACAACGTGAGGTGGAAGGGCGCAGAGCACAGTTGCGCGCGCTCGCCATCCAGGAGTGGAAGTCCAGGCTGGAGCATCCTAGTGCGGGGCTTAACACCATCGAGGCCATCCGTCCAGTGTTGGATGAGTGGCTCGAGCGGAGGCACGGCACCCTCACCTTCCGGATGACGCAGATCCTCTCGGGACACGGTTGTTTCGGGAGGTATCTGTGTCGGATCGCCGGGAGGGAGCCGACCGCCGAATGCCACCACTGTGACGGGTGCCTCGAGGAGGAGGCCCAGCACACGTTGGAGGTGTGCCCAGCCTGGGCTAGCGAGCGCAGCGAGCTCTGCGCCCAAGTGGGGACTGACCTTTCGCTGCCGAACGTTGTTCGCGCGGCAGTCGACAGCGAGAGGTCGTGGGACGCACTCCACTCCTTCTGCGAGCACGTTATGCTCGCGAAGGAGGCGGCGGAACGTGACAGGGAGGCATTTACCACCCTGGCTATCCGCCGCAGGAGAACTGGGCGTCGGAGGGCGGCCTTTATGAGCCACCTTCCCCCCCACATGAGCCCAAGGGTGGCGGACTCGGGGGAGTCTACCGCCCGCCATGGGGCTCGGGTAGACGTGCGTGTGTTCCCGCACGCTATCCAAGACGAGACGGTGAGGACAAGAGCTCCGGTCCCCACCGTCGCCGACGATGTCGTTGTCGTCGAAGAGGAGGCCTCGCACCAGGCCGTCGCTGCTGGGTACGCGGACGAATGCTTCGGCGCCCCCGTATACCCAGCCGGCAGCGACATGTAGGAACACTGTGGGGTTTTAGTCAGTAGGAGTCTGACATAACCCTGCCGCTCCCCCCGGGGCCGCAGGGTATCCTATGAGGATTTCCCCACAAAAAAAAAAAAAAAAAAAAAAAGGACCTAGAACAACATCACTTTAAAAACTTAACCTAGCTTAAAGTTTAGGCTTAGAAAAAATATAGGTACCGAAACATCTGTGTGTACTAGATAAGACAGCTTTAAGCATAAAACTTGCAGTTGAAGTTTAATCAGACCGCGGCTTACTTTTATTGGGGAAAAAATCCCGGGATTTTGATGCCGGTACGTGGGAATTTACGTAGGGTTACCAACTCGAGTAAAATTTATTTATCACGCTTTGAATGTTTTTTATGCAGTACCTACATAGCACTTGCTTTTATCGTGGTTTATAAATATAATGTTAGAAAAATAGCATACACTTTTTAGGGTTCCGAAATCAACAAGGTATGCTAGCTTCGCTATGTCTATCTGTCCTCGTACTAGAAAGCTGGAATTTGGGATGGTAATGTTACACGTTTGTAGGGATGTCTTTTCTCTTTTCTATTCCATGGTGTGGGGTGTTGTTGGATAGGCCGTGCACAACCTACTATTAAAATTTAAAATATTATTTATTTAAAATTCACGAAATAAATTCAGCGGTTAAATTTCACTACAATTTAATATATAAGCAGAAAATGTTATGTGGCAGCCCTGTAAGTTCGATGAGCGTTTCCAGCAAAAAGGGGATGTTAACATGACGGCTCTAACTCTGTTGGGAAGTTTTTGTTCACTAGGGATTGTGGCATTTTACTAAATAATTCAAATCAAGGAGGATATAAAAAATCCACCAAATCCCATTAAAATATACATTTATTATTTTTAATTGACGTCATTATTTATAGTATTTCGGATCTTTTATGACAACGTTTTATGACCATTTACATATCTATGACCTATACATACCTTGATTATATTTATTACTAGATTCCGCCCGCGGCTTCATCAGCGGTCCCAAGAATCTTGATTTCCCGGGATAAAAAGTGTGTGATAATCTAGGTGTGTTCCAAATCCGTTCAGTCGTTTTTTGCGTGAAAGAGTCCATCCATACATCCACACTCAAAAACTTTTGCATTTGTAATATTAGTAGGATACCAGTATTGCTAATATCCAACTTGGATGCCGTCAGTATCCTGGGTTCGACGTTCATAGGACCTGAACTGGGTATCTCCAGTTTTATGATTTATGCATAACTCACAACTCTCTCTCCCTCTAACACGTTTACTTATTTACCAGGACGCAGGTGTGGTTCCCACAGTAAACACTCGCTGAAAATGGAGCAAGGGTTGTTTTGCTTTTTTAAATTTACTGCGTCCAATGTTTGATAGTCGGTGGTCGGTACTTACCTTTATAATTATGAAGCTTAGGGCCAATTTCATCAACATCGTAGGTAAAGCACTAATCTATGGGGTCAATATGTCAATTTGACAGTTTATCTATGCAAATTCTGTCTTTATGTAAATTCACATGTAAAAATATTTACTAATATACAAAATACAAATTAAGTAAGTATACTAAAAAAATCCTCGAAGCAATTCTGGCACATAGCCATATTTACCCCGTGGATTAATTGGGCCTACTTACAATAATTATAATAGGGGTGATGACTAAAAAAATCTAATTATTCCGTCAGTTAGATTACCAAAAAATATTGGGCACATATTTTTTCTTTAGTTCGTTAAAATTTCGCGTGACTATAAGCCGATAAAAAGGAAAGGTCACAATTCGACTAATAGTTTCGGAGATATGCCTGGACAAACATACATAGGTAGGTACACCTATAAAATTTTGTATATTTGTTTGGAAGCCCTCATAGATTATCATTATGTGAAAATATTGCAGTTCCAAGTATGTACTATCGACAAAGTTGAAGCATGATCACCTTACGGGTGTATTTTGTGTGCAGTGAACAGCCGCTACCTGTGTCTCACACAATATAACCAGACAATGCGCTTGTCATAAAATAGTAGATTGTCATTGTCAGTAAATTGTCTAGACAAAAGATTTTACAAGAGGCCGTTTTATTATCAACAATGGACAGGGCGAACTATGATTACTGGCTGCAAGCAAAAAGGTCTTAAAACTGATCATGCTTCAACTTTGTTGATGGTACATACATACGTGTCGAATTATTAACCTTCCTTTTTTTGAAGTCGGTAATAAATATTATTCTTTAGTGTAATAGGCTACATTCATATCGGGAACGCTGGTAAAACACGAGAGGTACCAGGTAGTATTAGAATTTAATAATGTTGATTTTAATGGACAAATCGACTCTTAAGTTAAGTGACATAAGAGCTATAATAAGCTGGGCACACGAGTTGGGTAAGTAATGTCAACCATTACGACTGTTACATCTGCTTTGTTCTTGATCTTCTTTGGATTAACTATTCGTTTCGTGTAGGGCTATAGAATGGGATATTTTTAATCTACTACTAGCCATTTGGTTTGTCTAGTAATGGCTTGAACGTCTGCGGTAGGAAGCTCCTTTGAAACCGCACAGTGCGTGATCATTTTGATTCCAATAATGTTTGTCGATGGAATAAGGTCAGTAATTTATTTAAGAATAACTAGTTCTAGGTTGATATAAAAGAAAATAAATCGGACAAATGCGAGTTAAACTCGCGTGGAGAGGGTTCCGTAAATGTTTAACTAAGTTCCATAAATATTTTTAAACCTGACCCAAATTTGTTGATGGTAACTATAAAAAGTTTTTTTTTTTTTTGGAAATCGTCTTTTCTAAAAATGAAACCTAGCTACATCGATTTATCACCCTCGAAACCCCCTGCATACCAAATTACATGAAAATCGTTGGAGCCGTTTCCGAGATTCAGATTATATATATATATCCATGAATTGCAGGTTTAAAGGTATTAGATAGACTTCTCATAGGTTTTCCTGTAATCTTTAGGAAATGAAATATTATCTGATTTTTTTTCAAAATGTTTGGCCCAGTAGTTTCGGAAATAAGGGGGGGGGGGAATGGTCAATTTTCGCCAATTTTTCGCCTATTTTCTTAAATAACTTCAAAACTATTTATATTAAAATTCTAAAAAAAATATATTTGACACGTTAATGACACATTAAGTGTCTTGAAAACTGAATAATTAATAGCTTGTAAACTGAATAAAGTGGGCAGGCCCCCACAAGGTGGACCGACGATCTTGAAACTGCTGGATGCGGGTAGCGCAAGACCGGCCATCGTGGAGATCCTTGGGGGAGGCCTTTGTCCAACAGTGGAAGTATTTCGGCTGATATGATGATGATGAAACTGAATAAATGAGTGTTCGGTTTAAAATAAAAAAACACATTCATAGACACGGAAAATCGCAGTTTCTCTAGCCACAATACAAAGGGAACCAAGTGAAGATCAATTCAGCTCAAGAACACACCCCTACGGAATAAATGCAATATATCTGAGAGATAAATAAAGGTAAAGGCGATTGTGCGTCACATATCTCTTTGGATGCCCACTTTATACATAACTACACTATGTTCCCGGCTTCCCTGCGGGAATAGATCAGATCTCTACCGTGCGTGTGCCATGACATGTGTCTAGCTCTTTCCACATTATTATCACAAGGCTTAAGGGGGAACGTTCGGTTGAAGCGCGAAATTCAAATTTTATCACGTTTTTTGCAAATTACAGCTCAGTTATAGGTCGTATGTTATCAAGATGTTATTTGCGAGAAGAATGGAAGTATATTTACTGATTAATAACAAAAGAAATCATCAACATATTCCTCCAAGGTATATGACTGACATATACGACTATTTCATGAAAATGTTACTAATATACCTTGGAAGAATATATTGATGATTTATTTTTTATTAATCAGTAAATATACTTCAATTTGCAAAAAACGTGAAAAAATTTGAATTTCGCGCTCCAACCGAACGTTTACCCTTAAGCGTTATAACTCTATGACTACTCAGTCAATACACTGCATTATTATATTCGTCTTTGGTAACATTTAATAAAATACAGTCAAAGGCTGAGAGTCATACAGACTTATCATATTTTTTTATTTATTCTTAATTTTTACTTTTAAGCGTATTATTGTATTTTCTACGCTATATGCGTCGGATGGCGCGCAATCTAAAAGCTAATTATAAACTGAGTTTCGATTGAACTATTTCTGAACTTATATGTTATATTTTAAGCATATCAAAAAAAATGTAACCCTATACATATATATTTGTCACCAATACATGGAATGGAACGCCACGGCAGCGCATAAACGCCACGCCACCAGATATTTTGTTGACGGATGGTGTAAACGCACCCTTAATCTCACCGTGTTAGTATTATGACTGGAGTGACAGAATATTCGTTAGAAGTTAAGACAGACAGAATGACAAATTAATTAATAACTAAAAGATTATGATTTTTGTTTCACCTTAGAATTTTAGATCAAAAGTGTGCAAGGAGGTCAAACTTGATACAATTATTACTTACCTGAGTTTTTTTTATCCTGTTAACTAGGCTGTTAGTATAAATACCGAAATAAAATTAGTTTCAGTTAATAAATTAACAGCAGCTAAAACATCGTACAGCAACCCATAGAAACAAGTTTCCATGAAATTGAGCTGGCGAGACACGGCGTAAATGAAGCCCCAAACTTAGTCGGTGCCTAAACGACTTGACTTTTTGTTGCAATCGCTGCCATGCTGTTTCATTTCATTACGTCCAACATTTTCCTTTGATACTGTTACATACTATGGACACTGTTATTTGTTTGATATTTGTTTTTTCCATGTAATTCGTGACAATACAATACCAGTGGCCCCTGGCATACAAAGTGAAAGACAATAAAACTAAAATCGGTTCATAAGCAAAAAAGGTATGCGAGAACAAACATAAAAAAATAAAATTATATACCTACAGCCGAATTGAGAACCTCCTCCTTTTTTTGAAGGAGGTTAATAAACTCTGCCTCCATAAATACCTATGTGTTTTCTACCGTTTGATGCCAACGGGTACTACCATCACTCCTCTCACCGGGATGGTAATTCTCACCCATTGGAATAAAAAAAATAGTAACAATCAATTTTCACTTTTTACAGGAGAGAGATTTTTCATTCCTAATTCCTAATTATTTATGATATTTTTATTTTAAAAAATATGATTTGTTATTCATATAAGTGTTGTCAATAAAAATAAAGGATAGGAGTCTTCGCAATAAGGTGTAAAATCGTCTGATTAGGAGTTTACAATACAAAATATTTTTAAGATTTTTGGCGCTTACGATGTTTTTTCTGAAAAGGCTCGATATGGTGATTATTATTTATTAGCGTCTAAATAAGAACGTACATTGTCAGACTAAACTTTTTATTATCAGTAGTCATTAATAGGGCGTTTTTTTGTGTCACAGTCATAACCTTGCAGGAATGAACATTAATTATCCTCTGAAACAGAAAAACCCGACTGGAGAAACTTCTATTATGAAATGGCAGATGAAATTAAAAAATTGTACATTTTCTTTTTAATTTTTTGTCAGTTAAAAAACCAAAAGCATATTAGTAAAAGAGTAACAACACATCCTAATAAACTTTCATATTTATAATAGTCAAATATAGTTTTCTATACTACGTTTTTATTGTAGGATGAATAGGTGCATAAATGTGCTGATAAATCAGAAATAAATATATATGAAACTAGCTGTTCCCCGCGGTTTCATCCGCGTTCCCGAGATAAAAAGTAGCCTATGTCCTTCTCCATATCATAGACTATCTGTATGCCAAATTTCATCATAATCGGTTTAGGCGTGAAAATATCACAAACATACATACAACTTTCGCATTTATAATATTAGTAAGGATACACAGATAACATATATGTTGCCTATATCTAAATTAACATTAACTCCACAAATCCCTCACCCATCAGGCAAACATGGCTGCCGAGAGCTTTGTACAACGAAAGCTTATTATGTTGTTTCAGCTTTCGTATTATATTTCATATATTAGTATATTTCTTGGAAACATTATGTACTTAATTGAATACCCGAGTAATTGAAAATATATTGTATTGGATATATAATAGAGTGGTAGGTTTACTGAAATAAAAAAGGTTATGATTATTTAAGAGGATGACTTCGTCCCTTACTAATCTGACGGAGACAAGCGAGACAGAAGAGGCGGATTTATGTTATTAAAAAACTAAGCCTTTTTTTTAAAGTTAGAAAACGATTCCCTGTCGATTGGATCTTAGAATGTATGTCAATATTTTCATGTTATTTGGATGGTTCAAATAAGAGAAACTTTACTAATGAACAATTCCAATTTTTTTTTAATTATTCCTCGCCACTTATTTTACAAAGAAAGCCGAGAAAAACTTAATCTAGAATCACCATTTCTTGGTCGGTTCTTTTTCTTTGCATCTCATGAACCGTAGTAGGTTCATAGAAAGGACAGTGATACTTTTAATGAATTAAATAACATTTTGGGACATTTTGGTAGGCTCTACATGTATTTACAATTTTTTTTAGGTATATTTCTTTTATTCGGCTTTTTTTTCTAATTTTAAATTTAGTTTGCATGAAAAAGTTGTATTGGTTTCCAACAAAGTCCTGTTCACGTACACAAAATATGGGTACCGGACGCGCAGCCTGCGGCGTGACAGATACATCCAACAGGGCCGTCAATTGTTTGCCTAAAATACTAATAAATCTCGAACAAAGCTACAACAAAGCCAATGTCAAATAATTAAATCAAGTAACAAGACAATTCCATACAAAACAAATTCATTTACAAATCCAATTACCGTGGCTGCATCAATCTAAATCGCTGGGCTGTCACACCCCCCTCTATTAGTTCCAGCGGAAATTTCATCCTATCTACGTATAAATAGAGATACATTCTGATTGACGCCTTCATCAGCGGATTGACCAAAAATGCGTAGATACATGGAAATAAAAAAGAAATACCGGACAAGTGCGAGTCTGACTCGCATAGTTACTCTCTGATACAAGGGTTCCGTAAAGATAATTCAGATTGAAGGATAATCATTGAGGATCTCCAATTTCAGGCGATTATAACAGACCAAGTACTTTATCGTGCTATGGTTTTCTCACGATATTTTTCTTCACTGAAAGCTCAAGCTCATAGTTGGCATAGAACCCGCGACCACCGTATGCAGCGTCACTACTACTGAGCTATCATCACCTATACAAAGCCTAATAAAAAACTAGCATTCCGCCCGCGGTTTCACTCGCGATCTCCTATTTGATTTAACCCCTAACAAAACTCAAAGATCCATCCATAGCTGATGCCTTTGTCATAATAGCTGTATGCCAACTGAAAATGCCCGACCCGTCCAGTGGTTTGAACTGTGCGTCGATAGATCAGTCAGTCACGTTTTCCTTTTTTATATATTTAGATAGAAGCAATAAAAAGCCGAATAGAGTTGCCCCCAGGCGAACACAGATATCTATGATGCAGTTCTTTGACCACTCAAAATCATTCACACTGCTTTTTATTGTTATTGTTAACTTTAGAACACACTGGCAACACTTCAATCAGGGGAATGGAAAACAATCTCTTAATCCTGAATGAAATAAAAATTCAATTTTATGATTATGACGCCATTTGGCTTTTATTTTATTTCGCTCACCAGCTGCCAAATACGTACGCCTTGGGAAATATGGTTTCGATCCCTATTGTGCCACTGTGGTAAAGTAAAAACGTCTAAGAAGTTTTTCTAAAGCTTGTAAATAAGAAATTGCTAATCCCATATCGACGGGATCTTTGCTAAACGATGCCTATGAGAATAACGAATCTTTTTGTGAAAGACCTATAGAAATCAGATAATCAGCTTCCGAGAAAAACCCATTATTAATTTAACAGGTTTCAGAAAAAACATTATCTCTCAGACCGTTCTTTTATGTTATAAAAAGTAAAGACATTCTGATTGTACGAGGTCACCTCCTATAGTGAACCGATTTTAAAAATTCTTCTATCAAAGAAGTTATATTATCCCTGAGTGTTTTATGCTACCCGAGAACGCGGGTGAAACCGTAAGGGATAGCTAGTTTAAAAAAAAAGTATGTAATAATTAGTAACCTGGAAAATTAATTTACTAAAAAAACTAAAAAACCTTTCAAAGGATTACTAAAATAGTTAGGCATATAAAAATGTTTTATTCAAAGCCTAGACTAGTTTTTCACACATTCAATACTAAACCTCCCCTATCCAGCCGCCCCTTGAGGGTGATAAAGGGGGAGGGGTCTATCTCCCAAACCCAGATCATTGTAACAAAGGATTATTCTATTACATTAAAATAAAAAGCACGATTTACTCTGCTGACACGGCTTTTTATTTTTTTTCCATTCAAGATAACATTTGGCACTTTATTTTAGTTTATAAAAATGAAACAGGATGTTTTCTTTCTCTGTTTTTCGACCACGTGAATAAACACATAAGCTCAGTTCAGAAGCTGTTGAAATGTGTTGTCTAATACCTTTAAACGAGCAATTCTTGTAATATATAATCTGAATCTCGGAAACGGCTCCAACGATTTTCATGAAGTTTGGTATGCAGAGGATTTCGGGGGAGATAAATCGATCTAGCTAGGTTTAATTTTTAGAAAACGTCGTTTTTAAAAAAAAGACGAGCAAAGCTCGGCTAACCAGGTACTTAGAGTCAAATGTGCAGTAAACTGAGTACTAAGATCTCTACCTCTTCTACTAGTAGAAGTAGGTCTCTGATGCTACTTTAATTAGCTCATCAACGAGACTCTACAATTTCTTAAAACCAGATTACTACATCACGGCCATGGCCTTAACTTGAAGCTAATTTTTCTGTTAAGGCACTTTTAACTCTACCACTGGATTTGAATACAATGAAATTGGGTCCAGCAAGAAGCCCCCAGTCAGATCCTAGTAAGACTTCTCTCCCTTCATCTCCCCTCTATTCATCATCAGCAGTCCTAAGCAAACCCGAACTGTAGTTCGAACCTCTTTCGTGGTGACCTTGAACTAGTTGCTCCCTTACTGGCAGAGCACTACACCAACTTGAATCCTCCTTAATAAAAAAAATTGCGCTACCCGTATCTAGCGATTTCCTGCGACCCTCACAAGATCGTCGGTCCAGCGGTTTAAATTTAATAATTGAGTTTTCAGTTACCATCATTATGTACCAAGCTTAACTGCTCAACATTCGGTCAGCATATGACGAACTAAATGTTTGATCGTAACTGATTTAACGCGCACTGACCACGCATAGTAATGTTTAGACACGTGTTCCGATCGTGTCGTAACCGTCTTTTGAGGTCTATGTTATATTATTGAGCTATTGATTTATTTGAATAATTTGTCGAGTCGTTCTTTTTTTCTGTGATTGGCCAAAGATCGTAAGCAGTAGTAAGCACTCAAGGTTTAGAAGGAAAGTGGTCAGCTACCAAGACTGTCATGGTGTACAGTTTTTCAAGGCGCAAGTCCAATAAAGCACAGTACCATCGTTTCCTCACGATATTTTTCGTCATCTAAAGCTCAAGTTCATTGTTGGATTTGAACTCTCAACCTTCGCCAAAGCATTCGATGACATTATGTACCGCTCCTAAATTGAGTTTTCTTCGTATAGCTTCATTCTTTCTTAACTCAAATGACGTCAAATACCGTGAGGTAGACTGACGATGACTGTTAAAGTAACCATCGTTAACCCATCAATGCTAAAATGTAGCCAATTTTTACACAGTATTCTAGCTGTAATGTGCGACAGATTCTCAAAATGAGAGTAACTATCCAGGCGACGATCACATCAATAAAAACGACTATTACATTTGTTATTTCTATATTTGATACTGTGGGTTTTGATAACCAGCGAGGGTTAGATTTCCTTCAAAATTAACCTTAGCAGAGGACAATGCCGAGTCGGGATCTATTCCGGGAATCACGCAACATTACATAATTGTTTTGTCGTGTTCCTCCGTTTGTTACTGTGTCATGTTACATTTGTACTGTCTTAATGTAATGTCTGTGTAGTTTCTGGAATAAATGTTTTTTCTTTCTTTCTTACTTCTTTTTTAGGATCTTATAGGATCACTTTATTGTCCGCCAAGACCCTTTTTCTCAGGAATGCGTGGAGGTATCAAGCTGAAATTCATATCAAATACTCAGGTCTACTGTTTCCTAGAGCTGTGAAAAAATCAAACTTCTAAGCCAACGCAATCAAAAGATAAAAAGATACATCCGTTTATGCTGCAAATTTTCGACACTTGCAAGGGAATCAAAACCTACAGGGTACTTCCCGTGAACTCAGAATCATGAAATTTGTTACGAAGCAAAGTTATAGCACAGATAAAAGAAAAATTGCGAAAAGTATAAATTTTTTGTTACACTCAATTACAAAGTTAACTTTGTACGGAACCCTCGGTGCGCGAGTCAGACTCGTACTTGTCCAGTTTTTTATTGATACCTCAAGGGTTCTGAAAAATAGTTATATTTCATCAAGACTTTCGAAGTCACTACCACTAAGCTTTCATCGATTTGATAGCACAAAAGAGCGGTAAAGTATAGGTACTGATTTCGCTAGATGAGCAGCTCCACTGGGGAAAAACCACCACCTTATATTAAAAAATCCGACGAATTGAGAACCTTCTCCTTTTTTGATACCGCAGTGAAATAACATAATATTCCTACCTGGTATTGCAAATATCCACAGGCTGTGTGTGTGACCACTTACCATAAACGTCTCATCCTCATGTAGATCCTTAGGTAGAAAATGTGCCAACCTATTTACAAAAAGCAGGTATCCCTTTTTAATACCCAGCAACTTATCAGCCCGCATTTCATTGGACAATACTCATTTTGGATAGAAAAAATATGACCGCATATACGAAGGTAATTTTGAAATCGGAGGATCTTCCGAAAGGTTATTAAAGTGCCCACTTTAGGGGCAAGTGGAATTCAAGGAATGCCCACAGGTTTCATCAATCATTTTACAAGTAGGTCAGGCATTATGGCCGCCGCACTAGTCCCACTATAAAAAGACTATTACTAGATATAAGTTTTGTTGAAAAACGTTAATGCTTCCCCTAAGGGGACATGTCAGGCACATTATTTTGTATCATAATAGGTAAGAGTAGTTAGGATGTTTTGTTAATATTAATCTCTCCTATTACGCCATAAGGGTTGTGGTTAGGATTCCCCTGATATTTCCACGCATAGCAAACATTTGTCTACATGAAATTGTCTATTGATTCTCTGTCTGCTTAATGTATGTATTATACATATAACTAACTAGGTATATTATGCAAGTAGGTAGGTATTAACGTAGCTTATGTGCTAAGGTAAGTATATACTTACATTATTTTGGTCTCAGATGACTGTGTGATAAAAATACTTAATCTAATGACTTCTTTGAAAAGTTGATAAAAAACTACATCAACGTTAGTTGTCTCAGTTTTACATGCCAATTGAAATCTTTCAATTGAAAACTTGATAGAATTTAATTCAATTGGATACTTCCCACAAAATACAGTCTACAACAGTTATATAAATAACTAGCTGTTCCCCGCTGTTTCACTCGCATTCCCGTGATAAAAATGAGCCTATAACCTTCGGGGATAATGTAACTTTCTATTAGTGAAAGAATTTTTCAAATCGGACAAGTAACTCCGGTGATTAACCCGTTCAAACAAACAAACTCTTCAGCTTTATTAATAGTATATAGATTTGGTAAAGAAAGTTCAAAATCCTTTCCACAAATATCAACGAGTAGCTAAACATGTGATCCGAGCACACGAGTCATAATGGCTTCCAATTAATGCCTTCTAGAACAATGTAAAAGTGACAATGAAAACCTTATAAAGGGTAAGGGATTGGTAACGTAAAAACTGTTATGTTTCGAGTGAGAGTCCAAATAAACTCCCTTGTGTATGCTGGTCATAAAGTAAGGTACTCTCTCCACTTCAGTGGTTAATAATATTGCTTTATAGTTAGGGTTTAGAGAGGCTAGACAAATAAGTTAATTGTGTATCTATCATACAGAATTTTTATATATATATTTATATGATAGGTACTAATACATAATTTAATTAATATTAATTCAATTAATATTAGAATTGCGGTATTGCCGTTGATTGGCAGCAGCGGCCGCCTCGAGGAATTTTTTTATATATAGTTTGTATATTTCTTGTAAATAATTGTAAATATTGTATATTATAAATCATTGAGATAAGTTAGTTATTCTTTTTAATATTAATTGCGTACACCAAAAGTAAGAACCTCTGACAACTAAACTATAAGATATTGGTGTTCCAAAACTTCCAAAAAGCCCAAAAATTTGATTACGTTTTTTGCCGATAGGGTAGTTGACTGACACATCAAATCAGCTACTTAATAAATGTCAAAACGATAGTTTATATGGAATTTTGTATGAAATATTACACTATGACGTCATAGTTTCACAGCATCAAATCATCTACTCTTAGTGGTTCCACTGGTAATTAAAAATCATAAAAAGCATTAAATGTACAAGATATTTGTTATTTCCACGTGTTTTTAGATGTTTTATGCATTGGTTAGTATTTGGTCATTTATTTTTGAAAGTGTCAAATACCCTATTGCAGCTCAGTAATAAGTCGTAGCCAAAATATGATCGATCAACGCACAACTCAAACCACTGAATTTTGGGATACAGATAGATATAATGACGTAGGCGATTTTTGTGAATTCAATCCCTAAGGGGACTAACTAGGGGATCGTGGGTGAAATCGCGGGGCGGAAAGCTAAGATTTTGTATATTACACCCTCATTTAATTTAACTAGCGGCCGCTAGCAAGTAGCTGAATATAGGAAAACCGACTTTACTTTAAAAGTAGTTAAGTAGCAACCGGCAGGGTCACAAAGGGTTCAAAAGGTCGAGCGATAAATAGGCATTTTCAATGTATTGTGCTTTGCTTGAATAGAAAAAAAAAGTTTGACCGTTTGACATTACACTGGGAGAATTCCACTTTAGTAGTCTTTTTTTTGAGTGAAGTAAAATAACTTGGTTTATGTTCATGCAATCCTGTTTTTACATTTATTGTTTACCTTCCGCCCCGCGGTTTCACCCAACTCCAAAATCGTGCGGCTGAATTATTACATTTATGCATCAAATCAGTATTCAATGTGCAATCATGAAGCATCACGTTCACGGTGCAATCATTGCGCTGGCGCATCATTACTGATCATTACCATCTAAAACAGATCGCTCCTCGTAAATCCACTGATAAACATTAGCTTGAGTCATCGTTTGATGTTCTTAAAGGTCTTTCACATAAAATTTATTTATTTATTTAATCATAGGGAACAGCAATACAGACAAAGTACAGCCAATAAAAGATTTCCACGGTAATAACAATAGAGTTTACAAGAAAGATGCTGCCAAAAGCTGAAAATTTTAATGTCCTGTTAAAATAGATATATGTGTTCCAATTAAAACTTATTCCAAGCCGTTTAGAAAGACGAAGCCACTGATGAAGCCATCTGTTTGGAAGTTCACTTTTAACTGAGAACTAGCAAGAAACTTAGTGAGTATTTTTTTTAAATATTTTCTGAACTATGTAAAAAAGTGTGACCTAAAAATTTCTATGATTGTTGTTATTGGAAATGATTGAACCTAATAAACACGCTTTAGTCAGAAGAAGAGAATCGCTTAATGAGATGCATTATCCATCTCCTGACTCCATCATTAGACCCTCGACACCAAGTGGACTGAATATATTGGACTCGTCAAAATACATCATATAAGCCCCAACACAAGGGGTTTACTACTAGCCACTGAAGAGCCCCACTATTCACCTCCTTACTCAGATTAGCTCATTATAGTATTGTAATTTTTTTACGATAATTAAAAGTAGGTTAAAATTTACTTCCAGTTACGAGAAGTTATTAAAATCATGGTTAATACTTAGGATTGCATTTTTTTACGCCTAGGTATATCACGAATGGTCGTAACAGTACCTACTGGAGATTAGATTCGCTGGTAACACCGTCTTTCGAGTACCTACTTACTAACTAATCACTAATCAGTTTACTCTGAAAATCTTTTTCAGAATAAAGTTCAAAATCTAATTAATTTTGATACTTACCAAACTAAGAAATTTAGATAACTACAAACTTGCTTTACGAAATTAATGTTTGCTAACTCAATATAAGGCTCTAAATTCAGATTCTCAGTAAGGGTACATTTAAATTCTGTACACAGACGCTGGTCTAATAACAAAGGCTGTTAGAATACATAATAAAGTTCTAATTAACACTATTTTCTAATCTTCACTCAATATAAAGGGACGTGTAACGTTTTCCTTAATGGCCTTTTCACACGGCATAAGCGTTTTGATAACATTAAAATGTATAATTAATACGTAAAGGAGGTGCCTAGGTAGAAGGGTTCTCAAGTGGCGACCACAAAACGGAAAACGCAGCGTGGAAAGGCCCCCCACAAGGTAGACCGATGATCTTGTAAGTGTTGCGGGAAACGGGCCATCATGGAGATCTTTGGGGAGGATTTTGTCCAGCAGTGGACGTCTTTCGGTTGACATGAGGAAGCTTCAGTAAATAGATTTCCAAAAAGTCTATTTGACAAGATGGACCGATCGGACCAAACGGAAGCCCATATAAAATAAAATAAAATAAAAATAATTTTAATGTCATACAAATACTTGGTCACGCTGGAGAATAGTTCCAATGTCTAATTTGACACGAAACTGCAGGGCTATTTTAAAACATTTGGATTCAACATCGGAATCGGAAAGAAAACTTTCTGTTTCGATTTCGTTCCCGACGAGCTATCTAACCTAATCAAAGGCTATTTTAAATAGCAGTCGGATGATCCTGTCGAATCCGAGTGCTTCCAAATAGCCTTGCAAGAGCTTCAAGATTCCGCAAGAGACAAGCCCGATCTCACTGGAGATAAATTATTCGCTATAAAAGAAAACATTCAGATGAACAAAATCCTCAAAACTATCAAAAAGCGAGAGTCTTTCACGAAAACAAAACCCCATTGATGCTATTAGAGATATACAGATGATGTCATGACGGTTCATACCGTGAAATTCTACTTTATGAAACCGTCACAGAGCCGTCCGATTCAGAACATTGTGTGTGAAAAGGGCGTTACGTGGGGTATCATTTTAGTAAACAAATGACGAGCGCGCGTGCTTAATTGAACATTCCGGGATTCCCATCACGTTGCCGTCACGTTTACGTCCCATGATTTAGTGACACCGAGCGTGGGTAAGCGAGGGATTTCGTCTTGTGGAACGTATCCACAGGAAACTGCTGGGATTATGATGACGTAGTAGGCAGGACAACTTTTGGTGCAGCCTTTGAGTACGGCGGTAGAGTACCTAGTAAACGTCAGTTGAAGATCCATCGTCTACCGGTAATTACGGCAGCTGCAGAGGGCCAGTTTCTATGCATTCCAAGGCTACATCAGTTAGCATGATTAGTTTCTAGTCAAACATAGGCTTATACATAATACTTCATAAATGTCCAATTTACGTAGTTCAATATATTTCCAAGATTCACCATCACTTACCAAGATGAGATGATGATCAATAATTTACCATTTAAATTAGTTTAAATTTCAAACAGTTGGCAACCTTAAAGAAGGCATGTACGATTTATTTTATTGTAACACACTTCAAAAAGCTGTTGAAATATTAAACAATTACACATAAAATATTCTCTTATTCTTAAAAAGTCTCACGCATCTAATACCAACATTTTAATAATAATATTTACTTAGCGATTTTATTTTTGAATAGAGAATTTAATTTTAAATATTAAATCCTGTTTTTCATTAGATACTTTTTAAATGTCGTTCCATTTTATTTTTTCTTCTGCTGTATTTTCTTGATATATTATGGTTATTTGTTTTTTTTCCTTTTCTCGTCCGACTGACAAATATCCTTTGTTTATCTGAGAAACTTAAAGAATGAAAAAAAAATGCTATAACTTTTTAGCTTACTTTTAAAGTATCATTGTAAATCAATTAACAAGTCCATTTTGATGGGCTATCAGCTCATGGTGTTCATCGACCCAGCCAGGTGTTTTCCACCTGACCGCTTGCTCTACAATGATTGATGGATACCGCCCTGAAATCTAAGATCGACAGCTGCTGATGCAAAAGGAGTTTTTATGCCAGTAGGTATTTGATTTCATTGGATTTTAATCTTATTTAAACTTAGCTTAGTATTTATCTTCGACAAATAAAATTGAAGTATTTATTTATAGTGTCAAAATAACAGTTTTTTACTAATATAATAAATGCAAAAGTTTGTGTGTATGTTTTTATTTTTTAACGTTGAAGGCTGGATTAATTTGATGAAATGAGAATTAGAGTCTAGTATTAATTGTAACTATCGACATTCATAAGTGGCATAAGTGCCCGAGGCATAAAAATTAGCCTATGTGTAAATCCACTACCTCCATACCAAATTTCATCAAAATTGGTCCAGCCGTTTGAGCGTGAAGAAGTAACTAACATACAAACTCACTAACTTTAATATTTATAATATTAGTAGGAGTATTATCACAATAATCTTTTTTTGGATGTCTGTTTGTTCCGATTAATCCTCGATGACTACAAGCTATGAGATAAGATAGTCTTAGCAGTAAAGTAAATTTTGTAATAATAAGCATTCATAACTCGCAATTATTTTATTGCAAAAAAAAAACTTTTGCTTTTTAAATTGCCATGGGTTTACTTTAAATGAATTTCCCTTAATAAGGTCTGAATTTCAATATTCAACAAATATTTCTTGAATCGTAATAAATCACATCAATTTCAAGCGCCTATGAGACTTATTTTTGTGATTAAGAAATGAGGCGTAGGGCTATTGATTTATCCATATAGTCATTTTGCATTTTAAATGTTGAAGAATATTGGTTCATTAATTTCAAAATGTCCGTTATTTATTTTTAACCAACGTTTCAATAATATAAATTACCATGATTAATACATACGTAGGTACAGTAAAACAATGAGGAATACCAACAAAAAATCTAATTAGTCCGTCAGTTAGATTATCAAAAAATATTGGATACGTATTTTTTATTTTATCAAATCCATAAGAAATTACAAAGATAAGTCCCATCAAAGTGCAGGAGTGGGGGCTTGTGACGTCATCGTACAACTACTTTTTAGTACACTTTTTGCAGACCGGAAAATTTTAACGCACTGTATCTTCGTTATTTTTTGTTTTCGGATCAAAATAAAAAATACGTATCCAATATTTTTAGATAATCTAACTGACGGACTAATTAGATTTTTTTGTTGGTATTCCTCATTCATTGACATACCTACTTCTCAGGCGCGAACCATTAAATCTCTTCTACGCATATAAAAATGATTTAAAAAACTAAAATGCATACAATATCGGTTAAAAATTTAAAATACAAAACATTAAATTCACCTTTAAACACTACGAAACATACATGATGTATTTTTAGACTGCCGGCAAGAGATTTTTCTTTTGCCGGCAGTCTATCTCCAGTAAGGTTGATGCAGCCGTCAGAGGCAAATTCAGAGGCTACCTTTAGTCCTACGCTCAGGGATTTGAATTCTAAGTGGACAAATTTAGTCAAGATTGGTCAACAATAATCTTAATTACCTAAATTGTAACAGTATTTCGGTGAATGTAACAGGATAGACCTTATTTTATGTAGGATAAGAACAAGACAACCTAGAATTAAAAAGACAAAACAGGTAAAAAGTGACGGCTTATCATAGGACTGTCTACTAAATGAAAAAATACAAATACAATCGCGGGAAACCGCTGGATGCGGGTAGCGCAAGACCGGCCATCGTGGAGATCTTTGGTGGCTTTTGTCCAGCAGTGGACGTCTTTCGGCTGATATGATGATGATGATGACTCTATAGGTCTAACAGTTAGGAATACATTATAACTAAGACTTGTAGATTTCTATATACTGTATGGTCAGGATTAACAGATGAGCCTTTATTTTTTTGACCTTCATTTGTATTGCTTGTTGCATAAAAATAAAGCGTACAACAACCTTGATCGGTACCGGAACTAAAGATACACATAAAATATCTATACTAAAAAGAAATATCTGTCTGGTTCTACAAATTATTTTAATGGTATTATTTTTTGGAATAATTGACTTTTAAAAAAGAGTAAAACCTGTAATGGGACCACCTTGGTTCTACCCTGAAACCAACGCAAAAATAATTATTAAAATCGGGTCATAAGCAAAAATGTTATGCGTGAACAAACATTAAAAAAGCATACAAACGAATTGAGAACTTCCTTCTTTTTTTGAAGGAGGTTAAAAGTAGATACATTTAAAGTGCTGCGTAGTCAAACGAGGAACTTACCCTCTTAGGGGATGAATTTTCAAAAATCCTATAGCGGATGCCTACGTGATAGTAGTTATGCTTTTCGCCCGCTCCATACAGTGCCTTGATTGAGCTGTGAGTTAATAGATGAGACAGATCAGACAGTCAGTCACGAAAATTCAGAAAAAACTATGAGCACCAGATCAAAGAGTTATTTTAGTTCACCAGTAAACGGAATGAAATGGAATTAAATATTATTTATTCAAATAGACCTTCACAGGCACTTATGAATTGTCAGACTCTAATGCACGGTTCGGAAGGTAGCTTTTGCTGAGAAGAGCCGGTGTACGGTGTACGGATTTGTATAGTATGCTGCAGTCAGTTTGTGTAAATGAAACAGTGGCAAAAACTGGTAAAAACTTAATATACTTAACTCGAACATTATTATTATTCTACTAATATTGTATATGCAAAAGTTTGTGAGTATGTATGATGTATGGATGTTTGTTACTCTTGCACGCAAAAACTACTGAACGGATTAACAAATAGAATACTTTTTATCCCGTGAAAACATTTATTTATTTATTTTAACGTTAACTCAAACACTCAAATTTAATCAAGATAAAATTCTATAAAATACAAAATGGCGGTGGAATACAAAAATGTTCGTTAATATATTACAAGAGACGAAGCGCACTCGATCGCTCGAGCCAAAGTGCCCGACCCGTGGCTCGTCCCCACTCATAAAAACCAGCCGTCAATGTTGCCAGTCTTAGGTTCATAGACGGACGTAACCATAGAGGACACCAAACCAATAATCGGATAACTCAGAGTTGCTAACACGGCCCTCCTGCGCCGTGCATGTCCCAGGCACGAATTAATATTCGAAATTGGTTGTCACCAGCTGTATCATGATCCACCTGAAAACTATTTTCTATATTAGTGAAGTTTATGACAGCTCGACCAATCCTGACCATCGTTTAATTGTCATGTACTATCAATCATACCGTAGTTTTCTGCATTATGTATTCCTTTAGACTTAGGAATTTCGAATGCTCTACAGTTATTATTATAAAGCACAAATAAACATTACTACGATGACTTAGCAAACCTGTCTCCTGTGTACTGGATTACCTGAATCAACTTAATAGTCTTTAAACTTACGACACTCCCAATGATTAATTTACTTCAGTTCACCACCTTAATCCGAAGCAGTGCCTGTTTCAGTGTATTCCTTTAGTCTTAGGAAATTACCCACTGTTTCAGCTCACCACTTCGAACCTGGCACTGGATTACCCGAATGATCAATTTACTTCAGTTCACTACCTTAATCCGAAGCAGTGCCTGTTTCAGTGTATTCCTTTAGTCTTAGGAAATTACCCACTGTTTCAGCTCGCCACTTCGATTCTGGCCAGTGACAATATTAATCTTTTTAGGAAATTCAATGCCAATATAGGTTTCAATATACCAAAAATGTTGAAACTTTCCGAAA
Source organism: Tethea ocularis (assembly GCA_963555595.1). Classification (NCBI taxonomy): domain Eukaryota; kingdom Metazoa; phylum Arthropoda; class Insecta; order Lepidoptera; family Drepanidae; genus Tethea; species Tethea ocularis. Next base: position 887,928 of record OY741972.1, on the reverse strand, counting down.
AGACCGATCAGTTATTCGCGATATGAATCACTCAGTTTTATCGCTTCTTTTTTTTTCTTTATTTTGTGAAAATAAGAATTTCCCAAATGCCACGTTTACCTACCACAAATTTATTTTGTGAAAATAAATATTTCTCAAATGCCACGTTTACCTACCACAAAATTCGCACATAATATAACCTTGTATGCGTTTACCTACCACCTTACGCGATTGTAAAATTCCATTCGTTTACAGTTTTGTGTATGATTCATACTTGCCTCGTTTGTAAAAGTTGCGGGTAGACTAATCAAAAAGGAACTCGGAATTTGAAATGCAAACTTCACATTATTATCACAACATAATTACTATTACTGCCGTTTGCTTTACCGATTTTGATTTATACACATTGATTTTCTTATTATATTATTATCACCAATGTCACTTAGTATTACTGATATAACGTCATACCTATTCTATAAAATTTAAGCATAGCATAAGCAATCAATTTTTGCCTTCTGATCGCGAAAGAAATCTTATTTTATAGGTTTTCGATCAACTATTTCTTACGACAGCTAAAACACGTTTCTTTTCAGCCTAAATAATATATATATCAAAATTAGAAACCATATTGCAAATCATTGTGCTATTACTAATAGTAATACTCGCAGTCCCGGTATAATTAGTTATTAATACCTTTAACACTTTTCAAACCTGGGAGGACCACTGGGCGTCCTTATGCCACTGCCGTTGGCCTGATGTTCGCGCTGCTGCTTGATCGAGCACGCTTTTTATAATTCTCTTATTTTAATTCGTGGGGCGTGAGAAAGTACTAATCTCACTTCTGATTTTAACGTTAACTCAAACACTCAAATTTAATCAAGATAAAATTCTATAAAATACAAAATGGCGGTGGAATACAAAAATGTTCGTTAATATATTACAAGAGACGAAGCGCACTCGATCGCTCGAGCCAAAGTGCCCGACCCGTGGCTCGTCCCCACTCATAAAAACCAGCCGTCAATGTTGCCAGTCTTAGGTTCATAGACGGACGTAACCATAGAGGACACCAAACCAATAATCGGATAACTCAGAGTTGCTAACATTTATTTCTTACAAACTACCATTACAGGAAATCCCAATGCGATAGTGTTGCCTTATCCATCTATACCAATATACCTAATAAAATATAAATTATAAACAAATAAAGAATATACCAATAACACATCAAAATAATAACATTACAATTATATTTATTAGGAATAACAAATTATATTTAATAGGACTATTGCTAATTCACTCAAATGGCATGAAAATATATCCAACCTATTATTGACTTTATTTAATATTCCAATTGCCCGAGTGAGTAACATAAGATCCCTCGGGAACGCGGGTGAAACCGCGGGGCGGAAGCTAGTTACCTACTACATAAAAACACTTCTCCACTTGGGGTGTACCAACCTACATACGCCCACTCAAAGCTTACTTTGATGGCCGGGTCACTACATAAAGCCTCACGTACACGATTCATATCGTAATGAGGCGTATCGCAATATCTAGGTCTGCAATGGACAAGTTGAGAAAAATATGGAGGAACCGCAACATATATAGAGCCACAAAAATCCGGCTAGTTCGGGCACTTGTATTCCCCATATTCTTGTACGCTGCAGAAACGTGGACTCTGCGGGAAGTAGAGAAGAAGAAGATAGACGCCCTTGAGATGTGGTGCTGGAGGAGAATGCTCGGAGTATCGTGGACTGAATTCCGTACCAACGAGTCTATACTTCGAGAACTCGGCATCAAGCAGCGTTTATCATCTTTGGTACAGTCTCGTATCCTCACCTTTTTTGGTGTGCTGTCGAGGGGAGGTGGCTATTGAGCGACTTGTGGTCCAGGGAAAGGTTGAGGGTACCAGGCCACGAGGAAGATTACCTATGCGGTGGACTGACCAGATAAAAGCGGCAGTAAATGGCTCATCATCACTACATGAATGCATGAGGAAGGCGGCCATCAGAGAGGAGTGGCGGCGTGTTGTGAAGCTTGCCACCAACATCTGAAGTGATGACCACGTCCACTCTGTCAAGAGTGACAACGACAAAGAAGAAGACACGATTCATTAGTGGCCTACTTTTTAATTTACATTGTCGCAGAATCACATGTTTCCAAAAAGTAAGATCAAAACATGGACTTAGCTTTGAAAATCTTACTACTATTTTATTATGATTGTTTGTATGTGAAGATGTTTGTTACTCTTTCACACAAAAACTACTGAACGGATATTTATGAAACTTCGCACATATAGAGACCATACCCTGGAATAATATACAAGCTATTCTTTATCCTGGGAACGCGGGTGAGACCACGACAGAAAGCTAGTACACACGGCCACAGATCAAGCTATACACTGCGGCACCTTATGCGGTTGTAATAGGAGCTATTTTGCGACAAAAATGTGTAGCTTGATCTGTGGCCGTGTGTACAAACTAAGCTCAAATCTTTGAAACATGTCAAGAGGAAAACAATCCATTTAAATTACTACATCTGGATATAGTACCCTCCGTTAGTCAAATAAACCGTTCAAACAGACGGGTAAACTTTATCTCCCGCGTGCAATTTCCAAGCGGAAAAGACACCATGTGTTGGGAGCATAACATGGGCTATAAAATCAGCCTTTTATAGCTTCGACAGTGTTATGGCTATTTTAGTTTACCTCACGCCAACTCAGTCAAGGTTGTTTACATGATATTACATATTTAGTACGCTTTTTAGTCAAAGTCACGGCCATGGGTGTAACTATCTATATAAGTACCTACCTAGTACCTATGTACCTAGTTATCTCGTTTCCATAGTAGGTACAAGCTCTACTTAGGTTAGGACTTAAGGCGGTGATAGCTCAGTGTTAGTGACGTCGGATACTGCGACGAAGGTCCCGAGGTCTACAATGAGCTTGAGCTTTCGGTGAAGGAAAACATCGTGAGGAAACCATAGCATGGTGGTAGGGTTCTTTGTAGTACCCGCCTGGCTGGTTACCACCCTCAAGTTGAAAATCTGTCGCCATGCACCTTTCCGTCTATAAAGTAAAAAAAAAAGGAAGGATCAATTAGTCGTGTGTGAAGAATTTTATAGGAGGGAACTGCCCTAGTAGCATTTTGCGTTGGCCAACGGTGCCAACAGTTGTTTGTGACAATCTAACGAACGGCCAACAATGGCCTCACTACTAATTGGTAGGCTTTGCAACAGCAAAATCATACAAATATCTAACATAAGCCCTACTGCCGGTTTTGGTTAGATTTCCAACCAAAAATTCATACGAGCAGCCTACAATGGGCCTACTGTGGTTTCGCTCAGCATTCCCAACGGAAAATCTATACGAAAATAAAACAAAGGTCTTACCACAGTTTTCCAACCGAAAATTCATACCAGCAGCCTACAATGGCCCAACTGCAGTTTCGATCAGCGTTCCCAACAGAAAATTTATACGAACATAAAACAAAGGCCTGACCGCGGTTTTAGTTGGATTTTCAACCGAAAATCCATACGAGGGCTGCTCATACAATTATCGTCATATTTTAACAAAATAACACAAAACAATCTAATACCTAATATAATACCTAATAATCTAATACCTATATAATCTGAATCTCGGAAACGGCTCCAACAATTGTCATGAAATTTAATATGCAGAGGGTTTCGGGGGAGAAAAAAACGATCTAGCTAGGTTACATTTTTAGAAAAGGCAGTTTTAAAAAAAAAAACTAGGAAATTAGTCTCGATGAATGTAAGTAGTACGTGTAATTTACGTATCAACACGTACAGTACATCACGCTTAGTTCAAATAAATATGAGTAATTTATACTTAGTTATTTATATAACAAAAATATTATGATCCCTGAATAATTTTACATGCTTTATTACAAATGTTTTTTTCGAACATGAAAATAGGTAGTATTATGCCAACCAACAACCAACTAATTTACAAAGGGGTGCGGGCCGCGGGCGGGACGGGCGCGGGTGATGCAACCTTGACTTGACACGCGCGCGAGTCGCCAAACATTCGCCGTAGGACTGTTGATATTTTTAAAAATATCGGATTTTCGATATATCGATATTTTTAAATATATCAATATCGGAGTTTGATATATCGAAAAAAAATATCGATATTTCGATATATCGGCTTTATTTAAAAAAAATAATCGTAAGGCAGCTCAAAAATGATTACACAGTTTATAGTCCAGTATATTTATTAAGCAAATTAAATTATAAATGTATAAAAGTGTTAGGTTATAACTATATATAGTTCTTAGTAATTATTGTTTAATTTAAATAAGACAATTATGTGTACCAATATTTTTCAGTAAGAGTTTTTAAAAATACTCTTTGTTTTATATGTTCAGCTGTTTGACTACTACGATTATTAGGCACTAAAAGATTGATTGTAGAAGCAACTCGTTCAGATGCTACAGATGTAGCAGAAGAAATTAAATATTTAACAGCTATTTCTGATAGCACGGGAGTGAAATGCCTGCTATCGATCCAAAATTTTGGCGATTAAATAATTAACGAAAAAAAATTAAAAATTAAAATTTATTTTAAAAAAATATCGACCATCGATATCTACATTTCAATATCGAAATATCGATATATCGTTTAAAAAAATATTAGTAATAAATATCGATATTTCAAAATAATAATATCGATATTTCGATATATCGATATTTTATCAACAGTCCTAAATTTCGCCGGCCGGCCGGCTAAATCGGCCATTTTGTATTGATAATTTTGATGTAGTTGCGTGCTTTCTGTGTGCTCACGTTTTTTTTTGTTTTTTCAAAGGATAGAAGAGATTTTTGAAGTTTATTTCTATAACACAAACAAAATAGTGTGCAAGTGAATACCTACGACCTATTCTTTTTTTAGTAATCTTGATAATGTACAAGGTGGTTGAGTTTGACGATTGTGATGGGAGTATTGGCGGTATTTTGGGTAGTTTGAGCGTCAAAGGAGTGGATTACTCGTAAACTTGAGGAGTGCCTTTAGCCTCCACATAAAATAGTTTCAAAATTCAACAAGTGTCTGATAAAGTGCCTGCCAACAAAAATATTACCAGACGATACTTGGATCGTCTATCCCTTCAATCGGATTTTATATGAAACAGGTGAGTTGAGTGTTTTTTTTTACTGTCATTGTATATTAAACGGGACTATTACTATTTATTTTGTACCAGGCCCTCCTCCAAAATAAATAATGCCAGATTAAACCAAGCAAGTAGGAGTCGGACTCGAGCACTGAGGGTTCCGTGATCCATATAATTTATAAAATAATAAATCTCAACTCTAATGATAAGCATCTGTAAGCGCGGTCGAAAAAATAGATGGGTGACCGTTTTACATATACGTAATTTGTATTTGTTGTTTTACGTACAAACCATATACTTCTCTTAAGCTTAATTTGATGGTCATTGAGTAGTCCTGGGGCGGAATTAATTTGACACCTGGAATATACAAGCTATTTTGGGAAAAGAGTTTGTACAAAAATGGTCTAAAAATTGCCATGAAATCGAGGTTACTGGTATGGAGATCTCCCTTGGGTTTTTTAATTTTTTCTCAACAATTGTTCTGTTTCGATTTATCTGGTCCTGACTACCTACCTGTGTGACATATATTTCTAATAATATTTTGTTGCTTTTTCTTGCCAAGTTCAGTGATTTGTATTTATTATAAAAATCAGTCTGACACAAGCATTAAATGTAAACGGTCAAAATCTGTGATATTAAATTAATTGATAGTACAGATCAGTTACTTGATGATAACAGAAAATAAATTCATATCACTCACAAAAACTGCAATCTTATGTTTACTTATGTTTTGTTAAATAGTATATTTATATATTTGTTGTAAATATTGTATATTATAGAATAAAGTAGTTCATAAAGATAGTGATAAAAAGTATGTTTTGATTTTACAGAAACCAGAATAATAAGTGCACCTTGTATTACATCAAAGTCAACTGGAGTAGATATGGGATCTAGGACAGCCAGCCATGGTCCTGGTAAGTCTCAATATATTAAATTAGTTATACTATAACTAAGTTATCTGTATTGCTGATAATTATTTGCGTGTATGTTTGTTACCATTCAGCACTGCAAGACTAAACAGATTTGGATGAAATTTGCTACATATAGAATTTTTTTAATGTTTTCGCGGCTCGGAATACAGTATTATATTAATTATAGTTTGTCTGTCTGTTTGGTACAAATTTTGCAATCTATTTTGAACTAACTTCCTGTTGGGCTGGAAACATTTATATGGGATAGGTGATCGTAATAATGGCGGGGCCTTTATTTAAAAAATTGATATCTATTTTGTATCTTTCGTAAAAATATTAATTAACACAAGAAATTATTAATTACTTGCTGGCCCGGAAGACGTCCTGCTCCGCAAAAAAATATGGTACTGAAACATACCTACACCTACCTACCTATCCCTACCCACAAATTGTTTCCTGCACTTTTGATGATGATTTATGTAGGTAATAGTAAAAACAATAACTATATGATAAAATTTCTTACCTACAGGTGCCGTTTGACTAAATAAACCTTTTGAAGGAGCCACAGATGCTGATATTCATGCCGTAGTTTCAAACTGGTTCCGGTTCACTAAAGATAGATGGAGGCAGAGAAAGCCGAAGATCTTTAAGAAGTACAAAGCATCGCCATATCAGGGCTAGGACTGCATAAATTATAGGAAATTTGACAGCTTCAACATGTAATGTAGTTGCATCGAACCTTGAGAATTATAAAAATTAACGAATGTAATTTGTCTTTCCTTTTAAAGGTTTTCTTCTGCTAATAAAAGGGAAAGCAAAAATGGTGCTAAGACAAGTTATGGTTAGAAATTATGACTAAACAAAAACTTGCGGTCATTTTTGCTATAGGTAGGTATCTAACCAAGTTAAATTGCTTATTGATCTTATAAAAATATATATATATTTATATTCATATTATGAAGCCATTGTCAAGTAAATCAAATTTACAATAAACGTCATTGCAAATTTTTTTCATTTATCACTGATATCGAAATATTATGTAATTTATTTTTGCAATTTTTTTAAGTAATTATATAATAGTGAAATTCACCAACATAATTTAACTTTTAGATCTTCCATAAAGCATTCAAATGTCTGTTATCAAATGTTAATTTGCAGTTAGATTTGAGTGATGTTAGTGAATTCAGCCATAAGACCTTTACTTTGTATGTTACAGAATTACATTTGCAACATAAGGCCTACAGCTATATTCCACGGTTGGTATACAGTGATTCTATTTTGTAGATCCTTCCTACGCCATAACGTAGGGTTACAGTTGTTTTATCTCACGAAGACGGGTTGACCTTCCTTGAGTGTAGATGCACATGCACATTGTTGTGTGCACGGGCAGTATAGTATCGCTCTCGAAGACCAACCCGCCTGCGTAAGATAAAACATCTGTAACCCTACGTTATGGCGTAGGAAGGGCCTACAAAATAGAATCACTGTATACCAACCGTGGAATATAGCTGTAGGACTTATGTTGCAAATGTAATTCTGGCCCTACAATTCTAAACAGTGGTTGGCCCAACGTAGTCGTATAGCTGTAGGCCATAAGTTGCAAATGTTAATCTGGCCCAACGATGAGAAACAGTGGTTGGCCCAACGATGAGAAACAGTGGTTGGCCCAACGATGAGAAACAGTGGTTGGCCCAACGATGAGAAACAGTGGTTGGCCCAACATAGTCGTCCTGGTAGGCCCTATGTTGGGAGACATCGTTGGCATTACTGAAAACAGGTGTGTCACTCGCAACGGTTGACCAACGGTAGTGGTGGTTGTGCCGATCAGTGGCCCAACGAAATACCAACAAAAAATGCTACTCGGGTGGCTCTCATCTGCAGCTATGATTTATTCAGGAGGGACTTGGAAGACAAAGATATTGCCTGTTCGAAGTCAGCCAGCGTAGAAAAAACTTTAAGAAAATTCTTTAAGTATCTTACAATTTGGGCTTTTTTATATTTTCAAACAAAAATTTTAAATTTATTCTGTCAAATTTAATTTAGTATTTGTGTTTTTATAGACATAGGAAACCGGTTATAAGTGAATAGGTTCTCAAGTTGAAAAGCATTATATAAAAAATACCTCTTTATGTTTTCTCGAGCACCTTCAGAAAATTGGCTGCTACATATTTTTGTTTTCTGTACCAAAAAGGTTAATAAATATAACTGTCATTAATTTAATCAATAGATAAACATCTACAAAATTTAATAGATAAACATGTATTGATAAAATTAAATCACTATTTGCGATAATTAAAAATTTAAATGATCAGAATCAATTATCATTTTAAGTGTATGGACTATGGAGTTTCGTAGTTCCACCAGAGTCGAAAATATTTACTTCCAAATAATATTAATAACTTGTTATGATACAATTAATTTAAACATTTACATTTTTAAGACAGAAATAAGTAGTAGTTAAAAAAAACCGAACCGGACAAGTGCGAGTCTGAGTCGCGCACCGAGGGTTCCGTACAAACTTAACTTTGTAATTGAGTGTAACTAAAAATTTATGCTTTTCGCAATTTTTCCTTTATCTGTGCTATAAAACGCTGCTTCGTACCAAATTTCAAGAGTTCACGGGAAGTAGGTACCTGTAGGTTTTGATTCCCTTGCAAGTGTCGAAAATTTGCAGCATAAACGGCTGTATCTTTTGATTGCGTTGGCTTAGAAGTTTGAGCATTTGATATGAATTTTAGTATAAAAAGGGTCTTGACAGATAGGACATGACAAACAGACGGACAACAAAGTGATCCTTTAAGGGTTCCGTTTTTTTTCTTTTGAGGTACGGATCCCTAAAAAAGATTTACTATTGATATAAACAGTGTGGATGGTTTTTTCCACTAAATATATCCTATAATATATCACTAAGGTTTCCAAGGTAGCCAAATAAATATAATTTTATAATTATGTAAATTTATAAATTAAAGAAGATATTGAAATAATAATTCTCTATGCCTTAAAAAAAACTCTTAATAGATTTGCTAGGTATTTTTTAAGCCACGTTCTGTTAAAGAAGTTCCTAATTACCAACGCATTAATTACTAATAATGGTTTTATACAGTCAAAAACTACCATTATTTTAATGTAATTTAATTAATTTAAGCTACAGTAAAATAAAATACTCTTTTCCTTTTCCTGTGCCAATACCAAGCTACTGATTTTTTGCAAAAAAATCGTGGATATTTAAATGATTTTTAATTTAGTATAACTTCAACATCATTTTTGATAATAATCACCATTTAAGAGCTGATCTCAATCATAGTTTTCAGCTTTCTACTTTTCTTGCAGGAAGGTCACTTTATACACTCCAAAGTTACGTCGTAGGGTTTCGTAGGTACATCGCTTTAATAAAATATATTTCGCATTGTTTTTTCAGCAATAAAAAGTTACTTAATAAAGTACTTATATTATAAAGTAAGTACTTATGCATAATTAAAATTCACATCTTAAATTCGCAACACAAATTAAGAACATTGTGCTTTAATAAACTTTTCACCCACTTAAACTTGCTTAATTAACTTTTGGTAACTTGGTTCTACCTCTTCAACAAACGGAGCGGATCTCTAAACGGGCAATTAAAACGAAGTTGACAAAAACTCACATTACAATCGCGTCTGTACGTATGTTCATTCACACGATGTAATCTCGAGAACTTTATAGAAAGTCAGTTACTTTCGACCTACATAGCGTGGGAATACGTTTTATTTTTGCATTTATTCGTATACTTGTTTAATCAAAGTTTTCATTTCCTGTGTTTATTATTGTTGTTTTAAAAAACTGATAATGCAAGCCGACCTGATGGCAAGTGGTTAATGGTGCCAATTCTGCTGATTAAATGCTATCTAAAATGATTTAATGCTATCAAATTGATATACACTACACGTTTACAGGTTATCTACCTTAAAATCTCTCGCCAAACACCCTGTGTGCTTACCACCTTCGCCTAATCATTGACCATAGTTAGAGTGAGATTGTGCTCATACAACTAGTACTGTTTACGTCGTAATTGAATGCTGTTCCATATTCGAACGCAAAAAGAAACAATCCTAGTTTTTAAATTTTATGTAGTAGTCTTTTGTTTTTTCACAATAAATTTTCATGGTTTCTCACGATATATCGGCGTTTTTACTTTTATTTAGTAATTACGTAAACATTTGGTCCAAAACGAGCCGGATTTTATTAAAATATAGTGTATTGAGTGTGTTTTGTAATGTGGTAATGTGGACATAAACTGTAAGTAGAAAATTAAACATTTACAAAGAACATTTGCTTCACAACAAATACTAACATTGTGGTTACTATAATCGTATCTCTCGTCTTATGAAAGCTTAGTGTTTATTAATAACTATCGACTTATGTGGTTATTTTTGGAACGTGAACTTTAAATTGTGTATTTAAATTGCATTTAATATTAAATAATTAAAAATGGATGCCTTAATAGTAGCTCAAAGTGATCAAGAGAAACAAATAAATAGATTATTATCAAATTTTAAGAAGTCGAAGTCACGAGTGACTACAGCGTATATAGAGACAAGATTGGATTTGTTAGAATCGTATTGGATAAACTACAAAGCAAAGCACTCCGATATTCTAGCGATAGCTACAAACGAACACCGAAAGTCTTTACCTTATTTTACTGAGGATAGATATTATAACTGCGAAGATGAATATTTGGAATTAAAAACTTTAATGAAGGAACATTTGCATAGTTTATCGCCATCCACTGACAATACAACAGCACCTGTAGTTCCGAATGCTTCTTTTATAAAAACTAAATTGCCACCGATAGATATTCCTACGTTTTCTGGCAATTATATTGATTGGCCGAGCTTCTATGATTTATTTCAATCTCTAATACACAATAATAACACACTAAGCAATATACAAAAATACCATTATTTGAAATGTAACCTGTCCGGAGAAGCTGAAGCATTGTTACGACAATTTCCACTTACTGAAGTTAACTATGAGAAGGCACTAGAGTTACTGAAAAACAGATACGATAATAAACGGCTTATTGTACGTTCACACCTCACTAGATTATTTGGATTAAAGAAGTTAACCTCAGAGTCAGCTAAGGGCATGCGTGACCTGTTAGATACCACTAAGGAATGTTTGAGTGCACTTAGCAACATAGGCATATCAACGGAAAACTGGGATCCAATAATTACCTATCTTATTGTAAATAAATTCGATACAGAAAGTCATAAGCTTTGGGAACAGACTTTAGGAGCGGCCAATGAAGTATCTACATTCGAGGAACTTTATAAATACATGGAAATGCGTTTTCGGTCATTGGAAGTGCTAACTGTTTCACTAACCAATGAAAACACAACACGCACATGTACTTCATCCCAGAATTTAAAATCTTTAAAGGCAATCACCGAACCTATTTGTACATATTGTTCTCAAAACCACTATTTATCATACTGTAAAGATTTTAGCGACATAAGCATTGAAGATAGAAAAAGTTTTGTACAAGAAAATCAATTATGTTTTAACTGTTTGGTGCCTAAACATAATGTTAAATTCTGTAGACAGAAAACGGCTTGCAAGATTTGCAAGCGAAGACATCACACTCTCTTGCACACTGATAATATATCCAATGTACAATCGAACCAAACGAATACTGAAACTTCCGATGGCAACCAATCAGATGACAATCAGTTGGAAGTTTCAGCACACAAAGCAGAGATCGCCGGTAATCAAGTCCTATTAGCAACTGCAATAGTTAGAATTGTGTCTCCAACTGGTAAAAAACACACACTGCGTGCACTGATCGACCAAGGGTCACAAGCGTCATTTATCACCACATCAGCAGCACAGCGATTGGGTCTACGAAAAACACCAGTTTATAGTAAAATCACAGGAGTCAATTCTACAATGGTCACAGTATCAAAAGGCATAGTCGATTTTGACCTATATTCACAATATGATGATACACCGATTGCTAATATGAATGCACATGTTTTACCTAGTATAACTTCCATATTACCTAGTAAACAAGTAAACCTACCACTAAGATTAAATATACAACAATTGAAACTCGCAGACACAAACTTCCACAAACCAAGTAGCATTGATATACTACTTGGAGCAGATGTTTACGCTAAGATTATTTTAGATGGCTTACGGAGAGATGATAACATCATAGCTCAGAATTCACAACTCGGTTGGCTTATTTCGGGGAAAATCACTAACGACACAGGACATACTGATGTAATATTAATGCACAACCAAATTGAGACTGATGATTTGCTACGTAAGTTTTGGGAATCCGAAGAACTTGTCTCTGAAACTCGATCTTTGACTGCAAGTGAACAACAGTGCGAGAAAATATTTGAAACTTCACACTCTCGTACACCCACCGGGCGCTACACTATTGCTTTACCATTTTCTTCGGAAAATACCACACCGCTCGGAGAGTCTAGAAATCTTGCTGTCAAACGATTATTGCAAATGGAAAAACGATTTCATAGAGATTCCAAATTCAAAGAAAGATACGTCAGTTTCATGCACGAGTATTTGGAATTAGGGCACATGGAGCGAGTTCCTGAAGACGAGTTACACAAAAATGAGCTTTGCTATCTTCCACATCACGGCGTGCTCAGAGAGGAGAGCACAACCACAAAACTGAGAGTTGTTTTCGATGGTTCAGCGAAAACAAGCACGGGCGTTTCACTTAACGACAAACTTCTTATAGGCCCTGCACTACAACAAGATATTAGGGACCTTTTTCTACGATGGAGGTCACACAAAATCTGCCTGCCAAAAAAAGATGACAGCAGTACTGAAATTAAAGATTATCGCTTATGTACCGTGACATATGGAACATCTTGTGCGCCATACATCGCGATAAAAGTGTTAATGCAACTAGCTAGTGATGAGCGTAATACATTTCCAAATGCTAGTCGTGTTGTTTTAAGTGATTTTTTTGTAGACGATTTACTCTGTGGCTGTCAAACCGAACAAGATGCTATTGATTTATGTAATGAACTCATTAGTCTATTTACTAAAGGTGGATTTGTACTACATAAATGGTGCTCTAACTCTATTAATGTTTTAAATAGTATAACTACTGAAAATAACCAAACCGATGTAGCACAAGAACTTAAAGATACAGTTAAAACTTTAGGTATTAAATGGAACTGGAAAAATGATGTACTTGAATTAGGTTTAAAGTTACCTGCTCTCATTTTAACACAAACAGTCACAAAAAGATCAGTTTTATCTGATATTGCACGTATTTATGATCCACTAGGCTGGTTATCTCCGGTAGTTATTGTTGCAAAAATGTTTTTGCAGAAACTGTGGCTTCTCGGTCTTGGTTGGGATGATCCACTCCCACATAACTACAGTCAAGAATGGCTAGAATATCGTGCACAGTTGGTTAACATGCCATTCATTACTTTACCTCGTTGGCTTGGGACTTCTAAATCAGGGGAAAAGATAGAGATTCATGGTTTTAGTGACGCGTCAACCTTAGCCTATGCTGGTGTCGTGTATATACGTATTCTTAATGAGGAATCGGTTACGGTTAAATTAGTTGCCGCCAAGACCAAGGTAGCACCAGTCAAACAAATAACTATACCCCGATTAGAACTGTGTGGGGCTGTGCTTACTGCTAAATTAATACATAAAGTTAAGGTTTGTCTTAATGTTCCCGATGATAACATTTATGCATGGACCGACTCTACCATTGTTCTTGCTTGGTTACAAAAACATCCAAATTCTTGGAAAACTTTTGTCGGTAACAGGGTAACAGAGATTTTAAACGTTACACGAGCTAATCAATGGCGTCATATAGCTTCTAACGAAAACCCGGCAGATTGTGCGTCTCGTGGGTTACCTCCCACAGAGCTAGCAGATCAAGAACTATGGTGGAATGGACCTAGTTGGTTAGCTACAAATATTACAATAAAAAGTTTAGATAATATAAATGTACCAGAAACAAATGTAGAGCTAAAGGCATTGGTACACAATAATATATGTGAAAACATTAGCGACGAGTTTGTCATCAATAGGTATTCCAATTTAACGAAGCTAATCAGAGTAGTTGCGTATTGTTTGAGATTCATAAAAATATGTAAACTAAAAACTAAAGCACATAATAACCCTAGTAATACTTTAACATGTAAAAAGAATTGCAATACTATCGACAAATCAAGTTATCTAACTACCAATGAACTAAAAAATGCACTGAATTATTGTATTACCGTTTCACAGAAATGTTATTTTTCAGACGAAATTAATGATTTGTTAAACCATCACAATGTAAATAAAAAAAAGTACATTATATTTCTTACATCCCTTCCTTGACGATAATAAGATATTAAGAGTTGGTGGTCGTCTAAAAAACGCTTCACTTCCGTATGATACTAAATATCCTATTGTTGTGTCGGGCAAATCTCAATTAGCTACTCTTATTATAGATCAAACTCACAAAAAAACGTTACACGGTGGACCATTACTTATGTTAAATGTTATCAGGTCTCAATATTGGATAACCCGTGTAAAGCCACTTGTTAAATCACATGTTCGACGTTGCGTAAAGTGTATAAGACATTCTCCCAATTTTGCTTCACAATTAATGGGTGACCTTCCGACTTCCAGGGTGACTGTTTCAAAACCTTTTACAAGCAGTGGTGTAGATTTCGCTGGGCCAGTTTTACTTAAATCTTCAAAACGTAGAAACTCCCCTCTTTTAAAGGCTTACATATGTATTTTTATCTGTACATCCACAAAAGCAGTCCACTTAGAACTAGTTACAGAGCTATCGACATCAGCTTTTATAGCGGCCTTTAAGAGATTCACTTCGCGGCGCGGTCATTGTTCACACCTTTATTCCGACTGTGGTACTGATTTTATAGGAGCAAATTTTGAGCTCACAAAAATGCTAAACAAAGTAAGATCATCCTTGCCTCGAGATATTTCTGAACTGTTAGCTTCAGATGGCACTACGTGGCAGTTCATTCCCCCTGCATCACCCCACTTTGGAGGACTCTGGGAAGCGGGAGTGCGATCTACTAAGCATCATATTAAACGCGTAATAGGGGACACGAAACTTACTTTTGAAGAGTATGTTACATTGTTAGCCCAAATTGAATGTTGCCTAAACTCTCGTCCTATTACAGCTATGAGTGATTCACCTGATGATCTGAATGCTCTAACCCCTGGTCATTTTCTGGTATTTGAACCACCACTGACTGTCCCTCATGACGATTTACTAGAGGTTCCAACCAATAGACTTAACCATTGGCAACATATTGAACATATGCTTCAATCATTTTGGCAGCGCTGGAAGCAAGAATATTTAACTTCTCTTCAGCACCGTTACAAATGGAGTACCCCTCAAAGACCAATACAAGTTAATGATTTAGTAATTATAAAAGATGAACGTTTGCCTCCTTCAAAATGGCTTCTTGGTAGGGTTATAAACACTCACCCAGGAAACGATAATATAGTACGTGTTGTTACTGTAAAATGTCAGAATAGCATATATAAGAGACCTATTACTAAGCTTTGTTTATTGCCTTGTGAATAGTTATTTAGTTTTATTTTATGTAATGTTCCTTTTAAAAGGACTAGATAGTCCTTGGCCGGCGGCATGTTTACGTCGTAATTGAATGCTGTTCCATATTCGAACGCAAAAAGAAACAATCCTAGTTTTTAAATTTTATGTAGTAGTCTTTTGTTTTTTCACAATAAATTTTCATGGTTTCTCACGATATATCGGCGTTTTTACTTTTATTTAGTAATTACGTAAACAAGTACATATAGTAAAAAAAAATGATGGTCGCATGCAAACGACTTATAATCATAACAAATGATTTCTGTACTAACATTGTGAAAAGCAATCCAAAACTTGCAACACAAGATAGCATGCAGCAGGCATTCCGAAAAACACCCTAACTAAAAGCAGTCAAAAAGTAAACATCCCAATCTTAAACACATGCAACGTTCCGGACAAAAAAATAATATAGCAAAAAATATGGCAGCAAGAGGAAGCTTTGACCTTGTGAAGCGTAAATCCCCTTTCCATCATATGGGGTGATATTAAAAAATCACCCACGCGATTATACATCTTATTTCTTGTACAATAAGATACTATTTAGGATTAAACAATGGTAACGTTATCGCACATGTGAATTGAACCGTGTTCGTAGAGAATGGTCAATGAGTTATCACTCGGTCTTGTTAAATATTGAATGAATTATTCAGTACAGTCTTACGCTGTGAAATGGATTTTATTTGCATGACACTCAGGTTTATATTGCCTTTTCTAATGATATTGGATGTCGTTATGATTTTTCCCTGGATAAAAAGACGCCTATATGTTATTCCAGCGTATAAAAGTTTGAATAAATTCTCGGAAATTGTGTTCATATTTTTAATATATTTTCAATGTAGAAAAATATCTACATCAGTTTTCCGTGTAATGAGATAATGTTAATGCTTAATTAAGGGTCTTAATTTTCATATTATAAAGAATCAGTAATATGAAAGACAGTGACTTATTAATTTAAATTTGATGATTAATAAAATTTATCAACACAAACACCTCACACGTAGAGAAAATAAATTTGGCTGAACGCTAAAAAAATAATTGCATTTTTTTTATTCAGACGTGAATCTGCTAACAAATTGTTTAAAAGATTAATGCACTATATATTTTTATTGTATGGAAATGACGTCAGTTGTGAGTCATAGTTACGATTGGCCATTACGAATAGTTTGACATACAAATGATCATATTAGATCGCTGCAGCAATTTGAGCAAGCTTCTTTATTGGCTGGCTAGAGTACCTACTGTGGGTTTAATGTGAAATAACAATGATATTTATTTAACACATAAAATATCGGCACTTTATATTTCTTGAATTAATTTGTCCTTTTTTACCTCTCACGTGGTCTTTGCCTTGAAACTCGACGATATACGAAAAATTATGATTCTAGATTCAGTTTTTCTCTGCATTCAAATCTGTCGCCAAGCACCTACCGGTGTCTTCCGGCAATTGCCTTTAGAGCCAGTTGCCTTTTCGGTATTGTAACAGGTAGACAATTATCTTTGTTTTTATTTAATCTAATTAATTTATACTTTAATTGTTTGATATTGGTGCCGATTCTGTTGTTCACGAACTTAACTGATATTAGTCAAGTCACCCCTCTTTCATATAAACCTTATTGAAAAGAGATAGAAAATTTTTAATGCTGTCAGTTTAGTCCATGCCATCGTAATATACGGGTAAATAGTCGTGACCAATAAAGGCCGCGTTTCACGTTGAAATAAGTGATCGGGACTAATCTGACAGGACTAAAATATCCTGCATTCCTTTCTTATATTTCTTATTAAAAAGAGATATAATGTGATTAAATTTGTTTAGATCATAGGTAAATAACAGAATTGGTACCACTGTATCTCGCTAGAATAAAGTTGTTAGGCTATTATGCGTCGAATGGAATGTTTCTTTTTTTCTTGATTTCATACACCCTATATGGAATTCATTTCACAACGCTCTCTGCATACAATGACCATTATTTTATATAAAAAAAACAAACGTAACAGTGCTAATATGTACAGTTATATATCATCATAAAGTGTGCTCACTCCCATTGATTTAATTAGCACAAACAATCGTCTTTGAAACTCTTTGTGAACAAAGCGGCACCTCTTTGTGATAGTAATTAATGAATGATAAGAGGTGAATGCCGCCAAACAAAAGAATATACCTATAAAATTTAATTATCAAGGTTTTGTTCATACTGTCTGTTTAGGGTTGCCATCCGTCCGGGTTTCCAGATTTGTCCCTGTAAAATTGATCTGAAGTTTGTAATTAACATTATGAGAATAGTTTGCTTCGCAGAAAATTAATAACTTCGTTTATCTTTGTTCGACATGTATGTATATTATATATATCAATTATTTTAGTATTATCACCTTCTAATACACATATAATTAGGTACCTACACTCTTCTACTGAAACACTTACCTATGAAATATTTATTTTTTAATTTTTTGTATATATAATCGATATATTTCTAGGGAGTAGGTATATGTTACTAATAGACAATATTTACAACAAATATACAAACTATATATAAAAAAATTCCTCGAGGCGGCCACTGCTGCCAATCAACGGCAAGGTTCCCAGAAGGCTGGTAGCGTTCCCTCTTTGTATGGCCAAGCTAACGCGTTGGCGGATATTTTGTTATGTTAATTACTTTCCTTATTATTAACTAAAGAGAACTTAATTATATTGTTTTGTTTAATCGATGAGATCTAGTTTAAGCAGATAGATGTTTAATTAACTAAGTATGTATATGTTACAGTGTTTCATCTCTTTAAATAAATATAACGTTAACAAAAAACACTACTGCAGTAACAAACTAGGATTTCCATTTATCCCGTCCAGATACCATGTCAAAAAGTTTTTTCAAATCATTCTAACAAAAATATTTTTTTATGTCCACACCGCAACACGATTCGGTCCACTGTGCACTCAGGATATTCACAGAGTGTAACGTCCGTCCGGAATAATAAAATGTAGAAAAACTTAACTATGTAGCTTCGACGTCATAAGGTGCTGGTTGAAGGTCACAAAGCTTTTGCTATTATATACATGAGCTTTTGTTTATGTAATAGTTATGATAACTTATATGATAAAAGTTTACCTCAGCTTTATTTTCCATATAAAATTACAGCGACTTTTTCGTTTATATTAGGTATATTGTTTTATATATAACTATTTTTGTTTTATGAAATACTAGCGACCCGCCCCGGCTTCGCACGGCTTTTCTTTACTACAATATGCATGTATTATACATATAAATAAACCTTCCTCTTGAATCACTATCTATTGCCGAAAACTGCATCAAAATCCGTTGAGTAGTTTAAAATATCTAAGCGAACAGACACCGGAAGCGACTTCATTTTATAAATATTTTTGCATTGATTTCAAATAAGAAGAATAAAAAAGTTTAAATATTATTCTAATACCAGAAAAAATAATATACCTACCATAAACAAATAATCTTTCCTAAATCGATTCCTTACTATCATCTTTAAACTGAACTAAGTTACCTAAAACGATCAATATAAAAAAAAAACTTATAGCTATTACATGAACCATCAATCGCAAGGTCACTGGACTCGTAGTGACATTAATACAATCCATTTCCAATAAACAGAAGCCTTATTTCGATATCAAAATTCAAAATGTATTGTTCTAAGAAGTTAGTGGCCCAATATTATAGAGAACGTAGCGAGCAGTGTTCGATGCGCGCGCAAATAACACGCACGCGTTCTACGAAGTGCTCGCGCGCAGCCGTGATTCGAAAATTGATTGGTCGTCGACGCGCAATCATGTCTGTGTGTGTTACTGTGCTAGTGTAAGTGATTTGTGTGTGTTTACAGTGATTTAAGGGTTGGTTTTTAATTATATTTTCACTATGAATTAGTTCAAGATGTCTGTAATTTAGCTTAGTTTCTTGCCAGAACTGTATCTTCTGACGTGCATAAGTGCCTTATCAGGCCTAATCTGGATGACTTTGAACTTGAGACTCGCTGAGGGGTTGCAAATCTCCACCTTAGTAGATGTTTGCGTTATACATTTGGTTATTTTTTCGTATAATCACAGTTATTTTCAGTAAAAGTTGTTTATATTAACGTGACGGTACTTCAACTCTTAAAAAAAACCTGTGTGCAAAATAGATTCATCCATTAGGATAAGTATTTTTATAATTTTAATTTGTACAGTTATAGATATCACTTAACAGCAAAGCATTCTGCTTTATCGTTAGAATTAGCATGCAAGGTGATAACTTCATCATGTCAGCCAAAAGACGTCCACTGCTGGATCTCCACGATGGCCGGTCTTGCGCTACCCGCATCCAGCGGCTTCCCGCGACCCTCACAAGATTGTCGGTCCACCTTGTGAGGGGCCTGCCCACACTGGTCCGATTCGTGGTCGCCACTCGAGAACCTTTCTGCCCCAGCGGCCGTCGGTTCTACGAGCGATAGGCCGCCCACTGCCACTTCAATTTGGCAATTCTTCGAGCTATTTTGGTTCGCCTGCGGATCTCATCATTTCTGATGTGATAACTTAACCGTATATTTTTATGAAAACGTTACTTCTAAATGACCTACTATTTTAAAGGTTTTTTTTAAGAAAATGCAACATTACGATCAAACTAGGTAAACATTCTAGTAATGACTGATTTGATGCAAGTTGAAGATATTTGTGAAGCTTTTAAATTCCACTCCTTCCTTCTGTAAATGTGATCCTGTCGACATTATGTTCGAGTGACTTTTAATTACATTTTATTGATGACCAAAAAAGTGTAAAGCTACTCATTTTTTTTAAATTCTTACCTGAGATCTAATACCTTAATTAATGGTAAATCTTCTTAATTTATTAATCTAAATCCAAATATATTAAAGGAAAACGTAACTAACTGATCCATCAACGCACAGCTCAATTTTTTTGAAAATTCAACCCCCAAGGGAATAAAATAGGGATCACGGGTGAAACCACAGGGTGGAAATCAAAGGTAAAACCGCGGGCCGAAAGCTAGTAAATTATAAAACGTAAACATTGACCAGTCTGAGTCTAGACCAAACTATCGCCTACACTATACCATTAAACTAAACTATAGCAACTAAAAAATACTTTCATTGCATAAATAAGTTAAAAAAATCATGTTTTAACCGCATGAATCCAGAAAAAGTGCTCTCCGTACCGCCCTAATTATCGAGGCGCCTACACTCGATGGAATTAAAAAATTACAAA
Source organism: Tethea ocularis (assembly GCA_963555595.1). Lineage (NCBI taxonomy): Eukaryota > Metazoa > Arthropoda > Insecta > Lepidoptera > Drepanidae > Tethea > Tethea ocularis. The sequence continues at coordinate 867,076 of OY741972.1, read as the reverse complement.
CCTTATTATGTCCGTAATAAGTGGTTGAGAGCCCACTGTGCGAATTCGTCGTATTATAAACGTTCAGAATTCTGTACGTGTGTTGCTTGACTGCCTACTCTACTGACTGTATGCTATCTACAAATAGCTGCATAACCTATTTTAAGTGATTACTAAGAATTTAAGTATATTTTAACTTAATTACATTATTAACGAAGTAGTTTTACTAATAATAGTTCTTTTGTATTTATTATTTATTATTTTAGTTGATCAACTCATAAATCAAGGATATATTAATGCAATAATAATTATTTTCAATATGTTATTTCGTTACTGCTTCAAAGAATGAGAAACAAACAGGTGGCAATCTCGCGAGCTCTAAGGTTCGGTTGCATAATGCGCGGTCATAAGGTTATAGTTAGCGGTTATAGTTAACTTTAACCGCTGAAAGAAAGCAAACTGGGTTGGTAGTGTCATTTTAACTAAAATTTTAACCGTACCTAACCATAACCGACCGAGGGAGATCGGTCCTCGTCAAAGTTAACCCTACGGTCAAGGCATGGTAAGGGTACCTATAGTAAAGATAAAGTAAACTATAACTTTAAATAAAAGTACGACCAACCGACCCTAAAACAAATAAAATAGTAGAAAAGTTTAATATCCCTTCCTATATTGACAAGCCAGTTGGCGCAGTTGGTTAAGACACCACCTATCACGCCGCTGGTCATGGGTTCGATTCACATCCAAGACAAACATTTGTGTACATGAACATGTCTGTTTGTCCTGAGTCTGGGTGTAATTATCTATATAAGTATGTATTTACAAAAAAGTAGTATATGTAGTATATCAGCTATCTGGTTTCCATAGTGCAAGCTCTGCTTAGTTTGGGATCAGATAACCGTGTGTGAAAGAATGTTCCTAGATATTTATTTATTTATTTTCCAGTGGAAATCATTTCAGACCATTCCCCCCTTATGATACGATATTAATTCGTCTAACTGTACCAACCTACATAGATTTTCCATTATCCATCGTAGCGTAGAGTAACATGCGTCCACGCATAAGTGACTCTTTGACAGATTTAACTTTATAACACGATTTCGGTCGCCCGCGCCAATCCGAAGCTCGAAGTTAAAAGCTTAAAGTTACAAATGGATTTTAACTTTATTGTACGCGAATATGCTCCTAGTGAAAATAGAAATAAGTTAAAATTCAGTTTGATGTTTCAAAATAAAGGGAAAATTTTAAGTTATACAAATATGAAATGTTTAGGTATGGATATAAAATACAATATACGTAATTTATTTTTTACACCATATGACACTAAAAAATTGTTACAAAGTTAACATAACAAAATATTTTAATAACACAAAATAATACGCGGATTTGTCGCAAAAGCGTGTTGTTGCGACGAATCGATAGAGCATACATACCCACCCTAGAATAAAACGTAGCGAAACTTAGTATCAATTCTCTTAATAACCTTGACCAATAAAATAACTAGTTTAAAGGTAAATAATCTTATATTTTCATGACATTATAACCTACTAACATTATGGTCGAAAGATACCCACTTCCTGATTAGCAGATTTGGTAATTATGTGGGTTTTAATGGCACAGGGTTATCGTGACATCATCATTACTATACAAGCTCTAAACAACGATAAGGTAAGTCATTTTTTTTTAGCTGTGTGGGGGTCCCCCTTAAAAACATCTAAAAATATTGGAAAACCATGTGACAGCCGACGGATAGACTGACATGTGAGTGACATCAATAGTTTTGTCCGTTTGGACCTGTCAGGTACCTAAGGAACCCTAAAACAAGTTTAAAACTGAATCTTTAAACGCCATGGTAATTAAACTTGTTCATTTAGCTCGCAGTTCGCACTGAATTTTAATTTTATAATACTTTCTTTAAATTCTGTCTTTGAGGTGTAAAGTTTGTAAAAATGAATTTTCAACGCAAGCATAAAGGTCTCTTCTTACAAATTTTGAAACAAGAATATTATTTCTGAGCATCTAAACAATCTCTAGAGTGCGGCTCTCAAACTGTTTTTGCGATAGAACACTTTACGTGAAGAAGAAGGAAATATTTGACGGATCCCTAAAATAATCAAAAACTGATTTTATGTGTATTCTATACGAATTGCATTAAAGCATATTATTGGTGGGAGGTATAAAATAAATAAATATCCTGGGACATTCTTCACACACGGTTATCTGAACCCAAACTAAGCAGAGCTTGTACTGTGGAAACCAGATAACTGTGTCTGGCCACATATAATGTTTTTTTATAATACTTCGACTACTGTCATTCAATTTGTCAAATATTGTAATAAAGAAAAAAGCACAAAAAGCATTTAATGGATTTCATTTATTTAATATAAAATAATACAGTCCACAAATTAAACATGGTCCTTCAGAGCCATTTATTTTCATTCAGCACCAGGTAATTTCAGCACATAGCAGTTTCTCATTTGCTTCTTATTTCTGGCAAAGTAATGAATGATTTCAAGAATAAATTTCGCAACATTCTTCTAAAGGAGATTGTACATTTGTGTGCTGAGGATTATTAAAAGGAAGGAATTTTAATCGAAACTAAAGGAGAAGATTTAAATTTTGTAAGATGATTTATGTGTCTAACTCATGGAAAATTGTAAGTGATCATTTTCTTAGCAATTTTAACTTTAACATCAGACCTCTGAAGAAGTAAAATGAAAGTAAATATTCATACAATAAAGGTAAATATTTGTGGAATAAACGTGAACTTTTATAAACATAGACATTGATGGTGTTATAGTGTTCATGTATTGACATTTAATATTAAATAATGGAGATTGTAATAAATAAGCAAGAAGATACCTATAATAGGTTAAATAAAGCCTATATTAACTATAAAAAATCACCTAAGGATCGTGTCACACGTCCTTATGTTAAGGTGAGGTTAGAGAGTTTAGAAAAGGTTTGGGATCAGTTTCAGGAAGGGCATAGTAAATTGTATGATGAATATGATTCAGATAAATTAAATGAAAGTCAATATATTAAGAATGATATTTATAATTTAGCTGAAGAACTATATATTCAATATAAAACAGAGCTTGAAACTGTTGTAGAAGGATTTGATAGTAAAGATGTTGAAAGTGACAATGAAAGTTCAAAGGTGACTGTAGCGAGTGTTAAACAATGTCAGATAAAGTTACCAAAAATTGTAATACCGGTATTTTCCGGAAGATATTTAGACTGGATGACCTTTCGGGATCTTTTTGTTTCACTCATACACAACAATTTAAATTTAGATAATGTTCAAAAGATGCATTATTTGAAGGGATATTTATCTGGGGAAGCAGAACAATTGTTAAGACAGATTCCTATCTCTGATTCAAATTACGAACGTTGTTGGGAGCAATTGAATATAAGATACAGTAATAAAAAATATTTATCACATTATATCCTGAAAAGGATGTTCAGTCAAAAAAATCTAGTCTCGGAATCTGCAGTTGGTCTTAAAGAGCTAATAGATACTACTAGCGATTGTTTAAAATCGTTGCTTAATCTCGGCATTGACATAAGCAAATGGGATATTATTATTATTTATATTATTACTTTGAAATTAGATTCTGAAACAAGAAAACAATGGGAATTAAATGTAACCTCCAATAATTCTTCCGATGAATTACCAACGTACGATCAATTTAAAGATTTTTTAACCAGTCGATATAGAGCTTTAGAATTTTTAGATACAAAAATAAATTCCGCATACAAGTTTCAAGGTAATCAATATAATAATAATATAAGCAAAATTAATACTTTGCACACTACTAATAATGTTTTGATTTGTCCATCTTGTGCGGAATCCCATAAATTGACTTATTGCAAACAGTTTCGATCTATTGACTGTGACGCTCGTCGTAATTTTGTTCAAGAAAAAGGAATTTGCTTTAAATGTTTAGGAAATTATCATTCAGCTAAAAAATGTTATTCCACTGGGAAATGTCAAATTTGTGGAAAAAATCATCATACTTTACTACACGTTGACAATATTTCTTCGAATGATAATGCAGGTACAAGTAAATCAGACAATGGAGCATTAGCAAAAGGTGAAGTTAATCTATTAAATAACGAAATATGTATGAATATTCAAGACCCTGTTACTCCAATAAGTGACACATCTGAACACGTTGTTTCTTATTTTTCATCAGCAAAGTTAAATAACACAGTTTTATTAGCTACCGCACTAATCAGGGCTGAGTCTAAAGATGGAACCTATAAAGCGATTAGAGCATTAATAGACCAAGGCTCACAAGCTTCCTTTATAACTGAAGCTACAGTTCAATTTTTAGGTTTAAAAAAGAATCCGTCAAGACACATTGTTAAAGGAGTAGGAGGAGATAAAGAAGTAATATCGAAATCGTTGGTTAAAATTAATCTTAGGTCGAGAATAGATCCCACTTTTAATGTAAAAGTTACAGCATACGTACTAAAATCTATAACAACTCTTCTTCCAACTGTAAGAGTCAGTGCAGTGGAATGGGAAGGTATTCAGGAGAATGTATTAGCAGATCCAGAGTACCATACACCGAATAAAATCCACATTTTGTTAGGTGCTGACATTTATAGTCAAATTATTGAAGACGGTCTAAAAAAGAACCCGCAAAGCTCAATTGTTGCTCAATTCTCTAAATTTGGATGGATATTTTCAGGATCTTTCAGTACATCAGTTACCAGCACTTCTAATTTGGTGGCTATGCACGCTCATGTTCAAGATGATATGTTAAGAAAATTTTGGGAGATAGAAGCTGAACCACTAGAACATACGTCTTTATTAACTAAGGAAGAAAAGCAATGTGAAGACTTTTTCACAGCCACTACTCGTCGAGATCATGAAGGTAGATATATCGTACGACTTCCATTCCAGAATGGTAAACCTTACAGTTTTATTGAAACTAGAGATATTGCAATGAGAAGATTTAAATCATTAGAATGCAGATTAAATAAAGATCAAAATCTAAAAACCGAATATACAAAGGTTGTAAATGAGTACTTAACTCTCGGTCATATGGAAGAAGTACCTGAAAATGATGACAGTAAGGATATAGCCGTTTATTTACCACATCATGCAGTTGTTAAAGAAGAAAGAGAAACGACGAAAGTGCGAGTTGTTTTTGATGCATCATGCAAGGCAAGAAATAATGTATCTTTGAATAATACTCTTATGATTGGCCCCAGATTACAAGCCGATTTACGACATATTCTTATGAGATGGAGAGCTCATCCAATATGTTTGATATCTGATATAGTCAAAATGTATCGACAAGTGTGGCTAGATAAACGAGATATAAAATATCAACGCATTTTATGGAGAAATAATACTAATGAAAAGATTAAAGATTATCAATTGTTAACAGTAACCTTTGGTACCGCGTCAGCTCCATATTTAGCTGTACGTGCTCTACAACAAGTAGCTTATGATGAAGGAAAAATGTATCCTTTAGGTGCCAAGAGAGTCCTTACTGATTATTATATGGATGATTTGATGACTGGATGTGAAAATGTGACAGATGGAGTAAAGATATATAAACAAATTAATGAACTTTTAAGCAAAGCAGGGTTTAAACTACAAAAATGGACAAGCAATAGTGAAGAGTTATTACAAAAAATGGATGAAAATAGAAAAGATACAGACGAAACTAAAGGGTTGAATATAAAATTTGATTCAGTAGTTAAAATATTAGGCCTTACCTGGAATCGACGCACTGATGAATTTAATTATGCAGTAAAACTTCCTGAAATAAAAGAACCTATAACAAAAAGAAAAATTATATCTGATATCACAAGACTATTCGATCCTCTAGGATGGTTAGCTCCTTGTATTATTGTAGCCAAAATATTGATTCAAAAACTGTGGCTGTCCGGTATTGGATGGGATACAGAAGTTTCTAATGATATATTAAAAGAATGGATGGGCTATAGGAATAAACTTCTTATTCTGACAAAGGTAAACATACCTAGATGGATAAAGACAAAGTCAGATAATAACAATGTGGAATTACATGGATTTTGTGATGCTTCCAAAGCAGCATACGCTGCAGTAGTATATATAAGAGTGGAGAATGATAAAGATATATATGTTAATTTGGTTACAGCAAAAACAAAGGTATCACCTCTCAAACAAGTTTCGATACCAAGATTGGAATTATGTGGAGCTGTGTTGTTGTCACGGTTATTACTAGAAGTTGCACAAATTATGAAGATTGAAAAGACAAAAGTCCACGCTTGGACTGATTCCACTATTGTTTTAGCCTGGCTTAATAGTCATCCAAATCGATGGAAGACTTTTGTAGCAAATCGAGTTTCAGAAATATTATCTACATTGGATTCAAATCACTGGTCACATGTCTCAACCCATCAAAATCCTGCTGATTGCGCATCCAGAGGATTATGTCCAACTGAATTGCTTCAAAATTCAATGTGGTTTAATGGCCCAGAATTTTTAAAAGAAGATATTCTAGAATATACGAAACCTAAAAATAATACGACAAATTTAGAAGAAATAAAATGTAATTGTACAACATCCGAAGAATTTTTGTGGGTTCGATATTCTTCACTTACCAAATTGCTTAGAGTTATAGCTTACTGCAGACGAGTACTGAACTGGAGAAAAGCTATATCTATAAATAAACTGGGCAAAACGAATCAACAATTTCTTACGAGTCAAGAAATTAATGATAGTCTAGATATTTGTATTCGTCGATGTCAGAAAGATAATTTTGAAGATGAATTATTGATGTTAAAATGTGATAATTATTTAAATAAGTCAAAAAATAAATTGATATTTTTAAATCCGTTTATTGATAAAATGGGAATTCTCAGAGTAGGGGGAAGATTAGAACATGCTCCGTTAAATGAAAGAAGAAAACATCCAATTTTAATTCCGAAAAAATCTGTTCTAACTAATTTGATAATTGCAGACGCTCATTATAAAACACTTCATGGTGGTCCTCAACTAATGCAGAATTATTTACGATCAAGATTTTGGATTCTTGGAGTAAAAGAACTTACTAGACAGCAAGTTAAAAAGTGTGTAGTATGTGTAAGACATAATGCAATTGTTAAAACTCAATTAATGGGACAATTACCGGCTGCAAGAGTAACACCCAGCCGTCCTTTTAGTCAAAGTGGTGTAGATTATGCTGGCCCCATTCATATTAGAACATCAAAAGGAGGAGGTCACCGTTCGTATAAGGGTTACATATGTTTATTTATATGTATGAGCACTCGAGCAGTGCACTTAAAAATCGTAAGTGACCTTTCGTCTGAAGGTTTTTTAGCGGCTTTTAAGCGGTTTGTCTCCAGACGAGGGCACTGTGAAGAATTATACAGTGACAACGGCACCAATTTTATTGGAGCCGCTCGGGAATTGAAAACCTTGTTAAATGTGCAAAAATCCTCGGTTGCTCGGGATATTGCGGATTGGTTGGCTTCTAACGGCACACAATGGCATTTTATACCGCCTCATGCTCCAAATTTTGGAGGTTTATGGGAAGCTGGCATAAAATCTACAAAATTTCACTTAAAACGTTTAATAGGTAACTCTACTCTTACTTTTGAAGAATTGAGCACAGTACTAGCTCAGATTGAAGCATGTTTAAATTCGAGGCCATTATCAAAAACAGGCAATAATGAAATATCTGAGGTTTTGACACCAGGGCATTTTTTGGTCGGTGAACCCTTACTTTTAGTTCCAGATGTTAATTATGAAAACTCCAAACTAAATAATTTGAGAAGATGGCAACTTACTCAAAAAATTGTTCAGGATTTTTGGCGACGGTGGTCGCACGAATATTTGACACAGTTTATGCACCGATATAAATGGTTTCGACAAAATTCAGAACCAAATGTTGGGGATATTGTTTTAGTAAAAGAGGATGATTTACCGCCAGATCGATGGCTGTTAGGGAGAGTCGAAACAAAACATCCTGGCCATGATCAGATTACGCGAGTTGTCACTTTACGTACAAAAAATTCACTAATAAAAAGACCAACATCAAAACTTTATGTTTTACCTGTAACACAGTGATTTTTTTATTATTTATGTTTGTTCTGTTTAATCTATAGATGATTTTTAAGTTAGGAAATGAAATGTTTATTTTTTTTATTATACTTTGTTGGATACTATTAGTTAAAGATTTTTGATATCTTAAAAAAAAATTTCGTCAAGGTCAAAGAGGCACTTTGCCCTTGGTGGCGGAATATGTCTGGCCACATATAATGTTTTTTTTATAATACTTCGACTACTGTCATTCAATTTGTCAAAAAAAAATATTGTAATAAAGAAAAAAGCACAAAAAGCATTTAATGGATTTCATTTATTTAATATAAAATAATACAGTCCACAAATTAAACAACTGATATACTACTTAAACTACTTTTTTTTTGTAAATACATACTTATATAGATAATTACACCCAGACACAGGACAAACAGACATGTTCATGCACACAAATGTTTGTCCTGGATGGGAATCGAACCCATGACCAGCGGCGTAATAGGTGGTGTCTTAACCAAAATTGTATTTCAATTTTCATAAATTGTTTGCTGTCTAATACTAATCTAGCAGTACGTGTACTACTTTAGAAGTACCCACCTAATTTACAAAATAGATAGTTGCATATACAAGAAAAGGTAATGAAAGTGTCTTAAATTACAAGAGAAGCAACACACACTTTACGAATCGCAGGCGTATCGAAGAGAGTAAAAAAAATACAGCCCAATTCAAATGATGGTATATTTGACGGTGAACTCACAACGAACAATAAACAACAGAGTAAGGGTTATCTACCTTCACCGTAATAGCCTGAGGGCCAATTACAGGCCATTTCATTCACAAAACTACCTCGACCACGCTACGGGTTAAGGTTAGTTTAATTCGTGCTTAAGAACCTTATAGATTTGGTGAGGAAACGCGCGTTTTGTACACTGAATCGCATAGAACGTGGAATGGTGATACATTCCACGTTCAACGAAAAGTAGATAAACTTAAAACTCATTTATTCAGTTTAGTTCCTAAAATGTAAAGTATTTATGAATGTCACAATAGAGAAAACGAAGTGATAACTGAATATGAAACGTACCTAAGTATTTGCAAAATCTGTTTTATTTTAGACAAGGTTTTAATCACGTTCCCAAGATAAGAGGTAGTCTGTTCTAATTAGCCTATTAACCTAACTTTATGCCAAAAATTACATCAATTTGTTGCTTCATTGACAGGACAGCATGAGAGAGGGCGTCATTTCTAATCCCATTCTTTAATTACGCGGATTATAAGAAGGATAAACCAACAAACATACTGTCACATTTAATTTAAGTAAAACTGTAAGATTTTTCAAATAAATTCAGAAAATATTGTATACCATGCCACTCCTAAAACTGAAACCACAGAGGATAAAAACAATTTTATGCGCACAATTTTTACAAGCGAAAGGCTTATTGCGTAATCATGTGTGCTGACGATAAGTTTTAACGGCCCTCAACGCAATCGCAGCGGCCGACCGCTCGTGTGTGAACTCCCTTACCCATCCGTGTTAACACTTAAACAGGGCGCCGAGTTTCGGTTTAGATTTTAATTCTAATTTAATGGAGGCTTCGAGTTAATTGTAACGCTTTATTTTAAACGGTTTCTTATCGAATATATCTTACATATGTCTAAGTTGTAATGTATTTTTATATAGTGTAACTATGCTTAGGATTTGATGAGGTAAAGCTATATGACAGAAAACTTCAGGATCCTATATAACCCAATAACCATTTTTTACTATAGGCTTATGATTGACTTGACCACAAGCTCACCGTGGTTAGTGATGATGTAGCCGATGGTGATAAGCAAATAAAGCCTAGATGAGAAATAGCTCTCAAGTGCAGCTGTCGGACGGAACACGCTAGTAGGTGCTTGACTACAGAAGGTAACATACAAACTAATAAATTAATAATTTTCTAAATTTAATTTAATTAAAATTATTAGGTACGTAAATAAAGGAAAATATTACTATTTAACTCACTCTGAATAATTTTGACAGTTTAGGTAAAAAATAAGCTTTAAAACAAATCAAGTGCTCTTTGAATCTGTGTAAAAACATAATGAAAATTGAAACAGCTTTCTTTCTATAAACTGTGGTTAAAGTCCATTATTGTCCTTCCTGTTTTCTCAATTTAAGATTCCCGCAACTTAAAAGTACTTTTTTTATTTACAAAGGCTATGGAAAGTAGGTAATCCAAGTTGGGTATTCACAGCGATGCTTACCAACTTTTGTGCTGGGCATGTACCATTAACAAATTAAAATCTTGAGCAGTTTGAAACCTTTTCACTTAGAAACAGTCATAATGGGAGTTATTGCTTTGTCCATTGTTAAGAACAAAAACCCATTTTATCGTTTTTATAATAAATGCATTGGTGCCGATGATGTTTGTCATTATCATCATGTCAGCCAAAAGACGTGCTGGACAAAGGCTTCCCCCATGGATCGCAACGATGGCCGGTCTTGCGCTTCCCGCATCCAGTGGTTTCCCTCGACCATCACAAGTTCGTTGGTCCACCTTGCGGGGGCCTGCCCACGCCCACTCTTCCAGTTCCAGCAATTGACGATTGTCATTTGTAAATTAAACAAATTTTAATTACGTCACATCTCTTTCTACTGTCAAATAAGTCTATACTATTGTCATCTACGTGAAAATAGTCATGATTAACAAAAAGCACTACAAAATCCACATTGAAACAAGCAATTGGACTCCTTTGACAGGACTAAATTTCTTATATCGTTTACTTGTTTTTTTTTCATTAGAGATTAAATTAGTTTAGTATATAAACTATCATATTTTTAATATCTTTAAATATATTATGTTTTTGATTAATAGCAAGTTGTTAATATCTAAGTAAGGTTTGGCAATCTAAACCAACACTATATTATAATCTAAGGTAAAACTACCTATATGTCCAAAAAACTTATAAAAATATTAAAAGATAAAATAAAAGCACATCAAAATAACAGAATCGGCGCCATCTTAGTCTCACCCAAAAGTAGCCACTAATTGCTGCACGCAAATTTGGTCATACTTGTAGTTTGTTGATTGTACTTAGGTGCCTAACTAGTCAGCAAAGCTTAAAAGCAACTTTGACTGGAACTTAAGACACTTGTTTTGTGCTAGCTCTAGAGTATCGATTGAGGATTCCTTGATATCAGCTTCAATAATGTTTAGTTATACTTTAAACCTTCTTTGAATCAACACTAATTTAATAAAGAGAAAAAGTTTGTATTTTTGTTAATAATTAATAAACTTAAAACTGACTGAATTAAAATAAACATACCAGTAGAATGCTTTATAATCACTGAGAAGGCTATATTTTAATTTCAGAAAATTAGGAATCCCAACGAAAACTCTCTCTCGAAAACCTAAGGTGTAAAAAAATTACCAATATTTTTTTTTACATCACGCGGATCGCGAGTGAAACTGTCATGTGGAAAGCTAGCGACATCAAAAGAAAGGTCTCGAGAATGTCATACATACTTAAGTATATTATTTTTATATACGTATATAGGAGATATGATGGTTTAAAAAACCCCTTTTTAATATAATTCGTGAGATGACAGACAGCACCTTAAATTCTAGACCGGTGGTTTAGTTATTTGGAGGAGCACGATTTTTAAACCTTAAGTAGTGTGTTCGTTGGGCTGTTTCTATTTTTGAACTCAGTACCATTAATCATAATCGTGTTATCCTATATTAGCACATCTAACACCCGAGTCAGATTTCACTCGGCTACATCCGACTAATTAATAAACCGGGCAAACATCACGACACGAACTTCCGCTGTTCGTATGAGAAAACTACCACGATAACGAGCAGGTAGAGTAGGTATAATTAAGATTATGTATACTTACCTACTTGACGATAAATAAGTTTTGACGTGGGAATAATCATCATAAAGTGTTACAGGATATTTAGATCACTGACAAGCGATTATTTGTTTCCGGCTTGTGGTTTTGGCAGATTTGGCAAGATATCTTATGTTTTCTAGGTCTCTTAGGCCCAATTGCACCAATTATTAAAAAAAATTTTTGGGTAAAAAAAAAATGGAAGTCTACCTCCGGCTTGGCTGTAAAACCTGTGTGACAGAAGACGTGCGACGGATAGACGGACGGACACGTGAGAGACAGCACTAGGGCTCCGTTTAGCCCTTTACGGAACCCTTGAAAATGACGTTCAAAATTTCTTACATCACACGAATTATAGGGTTGCCATCTCTAAAATCCGCTAACCAGGACAACAAGTGAGATAACCCCGGATTTGAAGTTTTTTAACCGGACATGTCATTTATTTGTTAAAATTACTCAATAAAATAAATAATTGTTATTAATTAACTTTAAATATTTTTCCGACCGGTAAACTTTAAAACCTATACTATGACTATAAATGAAACCCCACCCCGACGCCCTCTAAACTAGGACAAATACGGGGAAACCCGGATAGATGGCAACCCTACGCGAATTGAACTGCGACGCGGAAAGATACTTTATAATAAAGGCTATATTGTAGGTTTAATAGACACACAAACGAGCTCCCATTGGCAGCATTCATGGCAACACTGGCGGAGCTGGCAGCTGTATAAGGATCGTTTCGTGACTCTAATGGTGGAAACATTGTAAATTAACGCAGTGCGTTTAAATTCACGCCGATTTACAACAGCACCGCGGCTTGTTAGCTAAAGATCACTTGCAAGTGATGTGGGAAGTGTTTTGGTTGTGTAATCCTGTTTTATTTAAACTAAAGTGTTTATTTATTTAAACTATATGTTTTTTTTACATTTATTCACTCCTAACAATATTAACAATATATACATACTACATTTAAAAAAAATCCTCGAGGCGTGTGCTGCTGCCGATCCTCTTTTGAAGTTACCTCTTTGGATGGACAAGCTAACGCGTTGGCGGAAAAAGCTCCCGGCCACCGGTCCCCCGAGGCTTCAATAATATAATTTTCAATATGAATAATAATAAAGCTGAAGAGTTTGTTTGTTTGATCGCGCTAATGTCAGTTACTGGTCAGATTCGAAAAATTATTTCATTAACAGGAAGCTACATTATCCCTGAGTGACTACATACAGGCTACTTTTTATCCCGGGAACGTGGGTGACATTTTTTTATACTACTAAGGTAGCAAGCAAGCATACGGCCCACCTGAGGTTAAGTGGTTACCGTCGCCTATCGCCATTTGCAATACCAGAGATATTACCAATGTGTTGCTGACCTGTTACAATGCCGAGAAGGCAAACTGGCTCTCAAGTGCAATTGCCGGAACACACAGGTAGGTGCTTGGCGACAAATTTTCAACTTGAGGGTGGTAGCCAGTCAGGCGGATACTACAAAGTACCTACCACCGTGCTATGGTTTCCTCACGATGTTTTCCTTCACCGAAAGCTCAAACTCATTGTAGGATTCGAACCCACGACCTGCGTCGCGGCATCGGACGTCACTACCACTGAGCTATCATCGCCTTGAAATATAGTGAGTGTAATAAGTACTCGCCGAATGATTATGGGTCGCATTGTCTGCTAGAATTTGGGTCAATATCAAATTAATTGGCAGATTGCCGTTCCTCTTCTCACACACTCCTGAATGGGACACCATTTAACCAGGCTCTATCATTTTATCTTACTTAAGTGTATTTACCTAACTCTTATCTGTAAAAAATAATAAAAAAGGTCATTGCATGAACGTGATAGACGTAAAGATATTGCAAGGAGTAAACGACACATTTTGACCCCGTACCTAACTGAGCAGAAAACGTTAGGCACTTGACCTCATACGTTATATGAAAGTACAGAAAAGGGTCACCAAGTGAGCGTCTCCAAAAAAAAACCTGTAAATAATGATAACATTACAGAAAAACAGATTAGACAAAATAATAGAATAGACATAATAAATAATGTTATGTTGTAAACAAGAAACAACGACCCCGCTTCTGTTGTTTAAAAATTAAATCAATTTAGGTCGATGTTCACTGACTAGAAAACGGTCCGATAAATTATTATAATCGGGCGTTTAGCATGAATTTTCACAGCACACTAATGAGGCTTCTCCAGGGTTGTATTTTCAAAAATCCTTTCTTATCTATCTGTATGAGAAATTTTAGCTCAAGTGCGTTTGCGTTGATAGATGAATCAGTCACGTTTTCTATTTAAATAATAATGTAGATGACAATCATCATCAGTTCAAAGATGTATATTCCTGAATACACAGATTTATAAACAATAGGTTAGTAATCTGAGCCTGAATATAAGCTTTTCAAATTGATTTCCACAACAAATGGTTTTAGACCGCTTGCATGAATGCTATCATGCTATGACGACTTCGTCTCGTCCTTCCATGTGATAATGTCGTGGTTTTTTTTCTTTTTAGGCCTGAGTTTGATCACAAATATTTTGGTCAGTGATGATGTAGCCGATGGTGGTAAGCACTCAAAGTTTAGAAGGGAAATATCTCTAAATGCAGCTGTGGGGACACCGACCAATATATATTTTATAAATTTCTGGAAATATGTATTTGTTTTCGAATATCTCAATAGGGATGATGACTGGGTAAAAAATAATTTATTATCTGTTATTACATTAAATATTTACAACTAAAAATTAATATAACTACTAATATAACTAAAACAAAATTTACAAAATACAAAATATTTACAAGTAGAAAAGTTGTGCCAGATCACTGCCCTGAGTGAACGTGCCAAGAAGGCTGGCGGCATTGCCACGTTGAATGGCAATGCTGATCCGCTGTGCTAGATAGACACCAGCCTTCCTGTCACGGGAGGTCTCAATAAGGATCACCCTGTTGACAACCAACGGAAGATGCCAAAGTATTATTTTTGTACATAAGTTTGGTCGGGGAACAGTAATTTTGATAAAGGAATGGATATGATAGAGGGATTTTATTTTTCACTTGCGTCAACAGAGTGCCTCGGTCGATAGAATTAAAAGCGTTCTTAACATCCACCTTCAAAAGAACTTGTGCTACGTTGGAAGAAAGGTAAGTTCTCAGGGAATGTACAGCCGCCTCACACCCACCTTTAGAGCCGAAGCCAAGCTGTACAGGCTGAAAATAGGTGGCCAGATCGGCAGAAGCCGCTTTGCAGCAAATTTTAGCTGCAAGCCGGCGATAAGTGGAACCTACAGCTATTGGCCTAACGCCACCATCCTTTTTGTTCAGCGCGCACAGATTGGCTCCGTAAAGAGTTCCCAGAATATCCTCATTTACCTTCCCTGATAACATCAGATTTATAAGATCCGTTAAGTCCTTCAACAGAGACTCTGCAGCATCACCCGAAGCCCCAGAAAGTAAATCTTTTAAATGTTGGGGAGACAAACCATCAAGACCGCTAGCTGAGCCACCGTTAAAGGACATCACGGCTCTAAGGACATCCTGAGGTGAAGATATCAGAGCTGGATCGGTGGGTAGAGGCGGGTCAGGGAGACTTAGGTTATCTGTTGAAGGTGGATGTTTAGATTTAAGAGCTTGTAATGTAGTCGGATTATTGGGAGCCATCGTATCATTAGAGAACAGCAAACGAGCTGCTCCTCTAATATCCCCATCGCTTATTTTTGATTCTATGTTTTTAAACAAATAATTTTGATTTGTTTTAAAGTCCGAAAAGTTATTTAGCTGAGAAAATGTATTTGGATGGGTACAATTTGTTTTTATTTGGCTTGTAAGTGTTGTTTTTTTGTGTCCTTTATTATTCACATTAAAGTGTAGGATATTAAATGGGAACAATAGCAGCTCCACCCAGCCACGCTTTGAATTATCAGCGATAGTTTTTTTAATGACTTCAGATAATTTTTGGGCTACAGAAATACGAGCACCTCTGGGTATTCTTTTTACAAGCGGAGTTGAATTTTTTAAATTTGCCAAATGTTCGTGGAAAGGGATTTGGATGTCCGGAATTTGGTTGTATATAGATGGAGCAGAGCAAGAGAATCCATCCTGGCACTTATGTGACTTACCAAGATTGATCCTCAGACCTCTTTGGCCCTTAAAAAAGCGTGGCTGAGGGCACTTTGGACACTGAACAAGGTTCTCCAATGACACAGGCTGCTGGCTTACAACTGTTGGCACGTTGCTATTAGCAGCTCCCTGCATATGAACAAAATGCAGTCAATAAAGATATGAAAGATAACTGTAGTTTAGAATTTTGCTAAAAAATTAAAATTTAATAAATATTTAACATTAAAAAAATCAGGGCGACACTGTGAAGAAGCATGGTAGTCCGATACATATTCAGGAGCATCATCATTATGTAGAATTATCAAATGGCATGCAAAAGAGCTGGATGGTTCTTCTTGCTTCTCTTCCTCTGGCTCTGGTTGGCTGTTGCCAACAAACTGGCTAACAAGCCAGCTGCACAAATCCACCAAATATTATAAAGTAATTTTTATAAATAAAAAAAGTAACGAGACCAATTTTGATGGTGGCTAAATTCACGAAATTGAACTAGGTAATTTGGAAGGACTATAAAAATATTATGTCTATCTTTTTCTTATGTTTGCTATAAAAGAAACATTATCTTTCATTGTTGTAATCATGGCACAAATAAACATATTATATTCTTCGATTGTAATTAT
Source organism: Tethea ocularis (assembly GCA_963555595.1). Classification (NCBI taxonomy): domain Eukaryota; kingdom Metazoa; phylum Arthropoda; class Insecta; order Lepidoptera; family Drepanidae; genus Tethea; species Tethea ocularis. The sequence goes on along the minus strand of OY741972.1, from coordinate 850,428 downwards.
TTTGTTCCCTTCCATACCTACCCCACCGTTGACCGCTACATCCCGTCTGGTTAATCTTTTGTTACTTTTGGTTAATTCTCATGGGGTTGGGTTTTGTTTTAGTTATATTGTGTGTAATGTTAACGCCTTTATTGGAAGGTTTTCCATAAAATGATCTGGCTTTTTTAAAATCCTTTACTCGATCTTTTTAATACCATAATGAATATGATATTTTTTTTGCGATATTGTTGCTTTGTAATAAATTATGTATTCGTTTGAGGTTTATTTATTGTCGTATATTTATTTGTCTACTTCCGGTTATAATGTCTTAGGTTAGGTAAGTTATTTATAAAGTCATATTATTATGATCTTTTTGTATTAGTTCACTGAAACTAAGATACACAGTGATATTTTCATATATCTTTGATAGTTTCTCATTATCTTTATCAAATACACCTGTTGACTGCCTGACCTGTTGAAAATGGCTCACAATTATCACTCTTCCTGCATACTTTTTCACTTTTCTCAAATGATCAAAGATTCATTTCAAAGACTGAAATATAACTGAGTTTCGAACCAATCTAACAACATAAAACTTGGTGCAAATTTAAAAAATATTGTGATTGAAAGCTCCCAAAAAAGAAACTCATCGTAACTTGAGGTTTATGTTACTTACCTTAAGTTCTTAACTTAAAATTGAATGGCAAAAGTTATTTTAGGGTACGCTTTCATCAAAAGTTTTATTAAAATAAATGAGTGGAATTCACAAAGACTTTTTCCCTCGCTTTCTTTCTTAGAAGTTAAATTTTATAAAACATTCATCACATAACAAACGTCTACAGTTTTATGTATCTATTTAGGTATATTTATATACAGAATGGAATTTTATAAACGATAGCAAATTTTACTAAAAGGAAACATACCATTATTTTTTTTAAATAATTTGCATTCAAAGATTTTCGAAAACTCGCTTGCCACACTCGGGAATCGAGCCGGCTAAAATCCGAAAAATTAACATCTTGTACCTACTTTTATGGTATAAATCGATAAGGTCAATCATAAAGATCAATTCTCTCTAACAAACATAGTACCTAAATCAAATTAAAAGAAAACCCATGTTATGTATTATAGGTACCTATAGTTCTTGTAGTAACGAAACGGCCAAGCTACATATTTTGACTAAGTGTAGAGTTTGTGAAGTTAGGGCTCGTAGAGTTAGAAGCTTGGCTCTACATGTGATCTGATAACTTTTTGACAGCGCGAGCCATATTATGTTTGTTTTCGGCATGGCCACATTTTATATGAAAACGTTTTTGGTGGGATCGCATATACGTGGACATACCTAGAATAGGGAAGATTTTGGACTAATATTTAAAATCCCAAGCTTTATAAAGATTTTTCTCTTTACAGTTCGGGCCAATAAGCCCTGGATGGTGGAAAATGCAAACAAAAAACATTAACATCAGTCAGGAACAAAGCAACAAAGATAGTAGTGATATTCAGGTAAAAACTTTTTATATTACCTTTAAACTATATTTAACGCCATCTATGTTATAGTAGTGTAATTAGTACGTATCAGAATAATTAGACGAACGAAGCTGCAAAGTAGTATAGTATTTGGTACATAGATGGCGCTGTAATATTAATTTCAAATAACGTGTTTCGAACTAAAAAGTATTAATTTGAATTTATTTTCGTTTTCGCCAGAAAATGGGTCGTCAAGAGCCTCAAGGGTTGTCAATGGAAGGTTCACTGGCCCACCAGACGTTCCTGAATCAAGTCACGGCGCCGGCGATCTGTTCCACGTATCTCGGTCAGTATGCAATATGAAAATTCAATTCAATTTAACTGCGCCTGAGCACTTCTCACGTCGTTAATTTCTGTGAAATTGTCAAACAGTGACTTTGAGAATTTATTGTCTGTCCTTGTTTTTGATGATAGGTATCAATGTAAAATGGATCAATGACTGTTATGAAGGTCATTTCATATGTAGTAGCTTATTTTTTAAATCTGGCTTATAAATTCAGATATCTAGCCTACTAACTAATTTAAAGTCATAAAACTATTGAATATAATTTATATCTTCAAAATTCCACCCCTAACCACATCCTACCCGAAGAAGCCATAAATTGTTTCTATCAATTTGAACACCCTTCCGAAAAAAACGTGTGTAGTGTGAGAGACAAAGACGCACCTCACACGCTAATTTATGCATGTGCGAGCGAGATGGAATGCACTAGCGATATGTTTGTTTTTCAACTGCGTACGCGCAGGCGTCAGTGTTTTAAAAACTTTGTGCTCCTCTAGTACCTTACTTTTTCTTCATAGTTGAATCTGGAAGATTACTGTTTTAAAACTAGGGTAGTTTTTTATTAAAATACCCTACTACTAATTTAAAATTAATAATAAAGATACTCGCCATTACAATCAATAACTTTCTAGAACTAAAAGATTTAGAAAACTAAATCTTAAGAAAGTATAATGAAAGTTCGCGTCTAACACGCTAGAACACCGTGTCTTAGCGTGCACGGACTCGTAATCATCCGTCAGAGGCAGACACCTGTGAATCGTGATCAGAAAACCAAACACAGATAAAAATCTCAACTTCAATGGCAACCGACGTCTCTTAACGAAATAATTTCGCCGCAATAAAAACAATCGCACCTTTTTCTTTTACATCCGTGAACATTTGAGGCAACTGAAAACATGTCTTTTATGTAATTAAAATGTTGTGAAAACAGTGAAAGTGAAGCCGGTTAGTGATTTTTGAGTGTTTATTTTTTCGAAATTTTGGATTATTTCAAACTGGATCCCCGAAGGAGAGGGATTTTGGGCTCGCCGATGAGCTTCGTGGCTTACACGAGTGAGTTATTTTTTCATTTCTTTGCAACTAAACATGTACATAACCTCTCTATAAGTGAGAAACCTGTGCAATTAAAAATATGTGTCAAGAACATCAGTAAATACATTTTTTGTACATACTCGCACCGTTTTCCGCTAGTGTAGCGGTCGTGTGCTTAGTACGTGATCTATTTCAAAGATGGCGTTGGGATAAATAGATCGACCGTTAAATGAATAATTGAATAATATTCCATGTTACATTATTTAAGATATTAAACTATCATTACCAACGAGAACTTCAAAATCAATTAAATATGTAAACCTCTGGACCATAATAAAATACAAGGAAAAACGCTAGTTTGGAATGATTAAGCCTTAAAAATCGAGGTAAAGGGAATTGCGTGCATTTAAGTGAGATCGGCCTTTGCCTCCACGCATGACGCATGGGATCCTTTGTTAAAGATACCCGCATGGTATACCTAAGTGTTGGCGTGTAGTACAAGTTGGAAGCATTAGCGTGGCAATAGATTTTAGTTTTAACCCCATCCCAAACTAAAATCCTGAATCTGCTAATGGTGCCGATTCTGTTGTTTACGAACTAAATAAATTTAACCTCACTATATCTCTTTCTAATAGTAAATATATAATAAAAGGGATGCAAGATATTTTAGTCCTGTCAGTTTAGTCCGATCACATATTTCTACGTGAATTTAAGCGCGATCTTTATTGGTCACGACTATTTACCCATACATTACGTTGGCATGGATTAAACTGACAGCATTAAATATGTTCTATCTTTGACTTGTCTAATATTAGTTAAGTTCGTAAACAACAGAATCGGCACCATTGCCTTGAATGTGAAAATCTGTTGCCAACTACCTAACTACCATGTTTCGATAAACACTTCTCCACGCCTGTGGTCTGTCAAAATTGGCAGATTTATAAAACCAGAAAAAGAAAGTGTTCTCACCCAGTAAAGATTCTAACAACGCGCACCCACAGTCAGTTCAAGCATTTAGAACTTATGTTGGAATAAATGAACTGATAAATAAAGCATACACAACAAAAAATTTCACCTTCTTTATTTAGGCAGTACCTAGTTTAAAAGCAGATGTAACAAATATTGCAAAAGCACTTTAAAGATATGTATAATAAATATCAGTCAATACTAATGTAGTAACGGAAAAAATAACGTTTAAAAGTACAATGAAAATAAATAAAATACCTTCGTTTAATTATTCCCCGCGCGTCGCCTAAGATTTACATCACACACTAAATAAAAGGAATTTTAAAATAGCTTCGTGTAGGTTGAATCGGTCGGCAGTTACCTTTTTTCGTACATCGACAAAAGTTATTCTAGATTTAAGTGTAACTTGCAAAATACCTAAATATCACTATGTGTTTTACGCGGGTTTGTCTGTGTTTAAAACTTAACTAAATTGGGTAGCATACCTGTAAAATTTAATTAGCTTTAAATATCCTTTTTAAATAATGTTTGTTAGAATCATTTATTATAAATGCGAAAGTTTGTGAGTATGGATCTATGTTTGTTACTCTTTCAAGTAAAAACTAATGAATGGATTTGGATGAAACTTGGCACATGGATAGAATAACATAATAAGCTACTTTTTATCCCGGAAAAACAAAGATCCCACGGGACCGCGGGGCAGAAGCTAGTTTGTTACATAAAGGTGTTCATATTAGTGCAATTTCCATGAGAATTGCTATCAATATTTCATAATAAACATTTTAATCCAAAAAAGGAAACGCTAAGAGAATATGTATTTTAGGTTAGTCGCATAATCAGGTCCTTATTAGCATGAATTCCTAACCAATTAGGGATGTGGTATTTACAATTAGTCATCAATAAATATGGACCCGTTCCAATTTAGAAGCAGATCAATGAACGCGATATTTACCTACGTATATGTATAAAATAATGACAATTATGATAATGATTAGTTGTATCATTTATTATATGCATATTATTAATTAGGGTTAGAGCAATATTTTAATTTTATTTTTAATAATTATTCTATTATAATCAATAATCATTTTATTATAATACTAGATTTGCCTCACGGATTCGCATGCTTTAATTATGTATGATGTCTTAGTGTAATATTGGCTTTAGCACAGTCAAATAATACAAATTTTTCAACTATAGATATTATACTAGTAAAGATTTGTAGGTTCAATAAATAATAATTAATTTATCTTAGATATTGATTAATATACATTATCTTTTTTGTTATAGAATTATTTTATGATACTATTTCCTACATTCCTAGGTTAAAAATTAGCCTATAGCACTCGAGGATAATGTAGCTTACTATTAGGAGTACGTAGTATATTATTTATTCTATGCTATTAGTGAAACTATGATCAGAATTGTACTAGTAACTCCGAAGATTACTTCCTACAAACTTGCAGACAACGACTTACCTACACAAAACAAACATAATAATAATAGTGTAGATTCGCAAGATATTTCCATAATAAGTAAAACTAAAATGTTTCTCAAATTTTAATATCAAACGATTCCGGAATCCATACCATATAATCCATATATATAACAAGGCTATATTATCTGTGTATGCCAAACCGTAGGCGTTTAACGACAACTTTTGTTTTTTAAATAAGATTGCCAATTTGACGACCATTTTTGGTAGCAATAATAATTTTTTTATTACAAACACATGTTAACAAATTCATATCATTTTGTTAAAAAAGGGCGGATATTTAACTTGTAAAATTTTATTATCAAATTTAAATAAATATATTTTTATCATTAGGGATAGATTTTAAAAGAAGATTGTAATATCATTGTATTTTATTTTTACTAAAGTACACGTTTAAGGGGCTAAGGTTCCCGATATCTTTGACAACTTATCTGGTAGCTAACATTACAGGACGTTGTATTCAGTGATCTGTCAAACAAGTTCTTCTGGATCTTTCTTTTGAATTTATATAATTACAGTTTTTGTTTTAAATACGCATAAAGTTCATACAATTGTCACTTAGCCGGGGGCTGCAAGTGCAGAGAGAAGCTACTACAACCATGTATTCTTGTCTTCTATGTAATGAGCCGACTATAAGCCTTTTTTACAAAACGATAAGGGTTACTGGCAACATGGCTACTGATTTATTTCCTTAGAAGGTTCTTTTTAATTTTACAGACCCCTAATTAATCAACTAATCCCCTAATCGAAATGTAACAATTACCTGCGCCCGCGCAGTGGGCGGACAGCGACCGTAATCGCGTACAAATCAACGATTAACGACTACACTACAACGTTTAAAAAATCATCTACTTAAAATTCCTACTTCCTGATTGCGGTGTTTTTAATCTGTCCACTGGTTAATTTGTCTGCGCCCACGCATGCTTGTAAAGGTTAAGTATAGTACCTACGACAATGGCCGATAAATTTAGAAATAAGCCACGATGGCCGGTCTTGCGCTACCCGCATCCAGCGGTTTCCGCGACCCTCACAAGATCATCGGCCCATCTTGTGGGAGCCTGCCCACGCTGAGTCTTGCGGTTCGTGGTCGCTACTCGAGAACTCTGCCCCAGCCGCTGTCGGTTCTACGAGCAATGCCGTTGATAAATATATTTTTTAAATGCATAAAGGCCAAATAAGTGACCCAGCGGCAATGACCCTTTAGTAACTGAAGATATTGCAAAGCAAATACATTTATACTTTTTCAAAGATCAAAATGTCAGTGGAACGATAATCTATTTTATCTCAAGGTGCTACACCACATTATTATGTAGTTAGGCTCCATGTTAAAGTGTAACCAATTAAAATACCTAATCATATGTTTGGAAGGTAACATTTTGCGATATTTTACAGTTAGGTTATGCAGACGTACCTATTTGTTATGTGGTTATGATTGACGTGTGATAGGTCACGAGGGATTCGTAATTATTAGTTATTTTTTAAACTGCAACAATTTTTTTAAGGCGATGATAGCTCAGTGGTAGTGACGTCGGATGCCGCGACGAAGGTCGTGGGTTCGAATCCTACAATGAGCTTGAGCTTTCGGTGAAGGAAAACATCGTGAGGAAACCATAGCACGGTGGTAGGGTACTTTGTAGTACCCGCCTGGCTGGCTACCACCCTCAAGTTGAAAATTTGTCGCCAAGCACCTACCGGTGTGTTCCGGCAATTGCACTTGAGAGCCAATTTGCCTTCTCGGCATTGTAACAGGTCAGCAACACATTGGCAATATCTCTGGTATTGCCAATGGCGATAGGCGACGGTAACCACTTACCATCAGGTGGGCCGTATGCTTGCTTGCTACCTTAGTAGTATAAAAAAAAAAAAACATTTTTTTTTCTATGTATATGTCTGTGTTTGACCACAATCTGACCGTGGTCAGTGATGATGTGGATGGTGGTAAGCACACAAAGCCTAGAAGGGAACTGGGTCTCAAGTACAGCTAATGCTAATTATATAGTTTACAAACCAATGTCTTTCTTTCAAACATTATTGAAAAATAATAGAAAATCTCAGAGTCAGTCGCCGGATAGTCTGCTGCTAACTAAGCCTAGTGGAGAAGTGCCCTTATTAATCTAGGTACATTAATCAAAAGAAAAAAAAAAGTAAAATTGTCTCAGTCTCTTGCCTGTGTCTTCAGATTCAAATTGTTACTTGTATTTATTTATTTATGTACACACACACAAGTAATAATAAAAAAACATAAAAGATACAAATATACAAAGGGACTGCTTATTTCTAATAGAAATTTCTTCCAGCAACCCTGCGACTGGAAAAAATATAAATAAATGTAGACACAGTGTGTGAAAGTAGAAGAAAATACATAACTAGATAGAACAAAATATAGAAATACTTAAAACTAATTAAAAGTAAATAAACTACACAAATATATAAAATATTAATACACTACATACTAATACACAAATACATCGAGTGCATAAACAAGATAGAATACATAAATAATATACAAATGGACAATCAAGGTAAAGTGGAGAAGTAATGCTCCTTGACGCGATTCTTAAAAACAGAAATAGTTTTAGAGTCAAGTATGTTAATCGTAAGAGCCTAAACTAAATAAAATAAGTTCTATGGTTGAAATGAGCTATAAAAATAAATGAAAATTAGCAAAACACATAATACCTAGGACTTTCAAATTATTATTCACATCTTTTAATAGTCATAGCGCGTAGGTACGTAATAATATAGTTGCTTTTCACATACAAAAAGTACATCATAGCCATTGGAAATATCGAACCAATAAATAAAACAGACATTACGTATTATTACCCACAAGGCAATAAAACAATGATATTTCATAGCTAGTCAACCGTTCGCGCACATCTGCCCAGTCTGCGCGGTGGGGGATGGGCTGTAACAGTACCCCGAGGGTTGCAAATACCAAGGCCATGGTCGTGGCAACGGAAATGATGCACCTGTGTATACCCTAATAGCTATACTCTATGTGTTCCCTGCGGCTTTGTGTGGCTAGACACTTAGCGATTCAAAATTGATAAATACTAGCTGTCCCCCGCGGTTTCACCCGCGTTCCCGAGGTATCTTATGTTTTCCTGGATATAAAGTAGCCTGTTATTCCAGGGTATGATCTATCTATGTGCCAAGTTTCATCCAAATCCGTTCAGTAGTTTTTACGTGAAAGAGCAACAAACATACATACATACTCACAAACTTTCGCATTTATAATATTAGTAGGATATATTATAAACAAACAGCTGTTTTCGTGGGTAAAAAAAATATATTGATTGAAATACTTCATCACAAATGTGATCACGACGATAAGTTTGCAGTGTGTATCTGTGTGTCTGTCTGTAGCATCATAGCATCTGAACGGATGAACCGATTTTGATTCTGTATTTTTCGTTTGACAGGCTTAATCGATAGTCCTTAGCTATTTTTCAAGAAAATCCGCTCACCCACTTAAACCTCTTTCTAGTGTGATTTGAGGATTTTTGGAAATGTAATTTTAGTTTTAACTCAAACCTCTCATTAGTCATTTTAGGCCCTAATAAGGCACTCATGAACGTTGAAATTGACTGTTAATTGTATATTTGTTGTAAATAAACGATTAATTACACTAGTCTACATTTTTTTATGATCCTTTGCGGAAAAATGTTGTAGACCAGTGTTATTTGATTTTTCTTGACAATCGCCACTTTTCTGGCCACGTCGTTAGAAAGCAAACAAAGAGACGGTTAAAGTTGAATGAACAAGAACTCTCCCTTTAATTGTGGTCACGTTTGCAACAGAAAATGTCCTTATTATCGTTTAATATTCATGTTACAACCACGATACTTCGATGCAACATAATATTTAAGGAGTCTATAGTGTAAGGATATACTCTACAGTGCTCTACACCTTATAAATTAGAGGGTTTTTTTAAGACAGCGATTGACCTATGTAATCTATGACATGAACATAATGTATAATAGGATTGTTGATTTTCATGCTCTAATTAGGAAAAGTACCTATTTTTTCTTTTATCACGTGACTACGTCGGAGTACCTATAAATGTTTTTTAAAGTTATTATAATAGCTTTGTGTGACAATGTGTTCTCGCGTTAAAAATACGCATCTATTGGCCCAAACTATAAATTTTTGCCTTTTGCGTGAGACCATGGATCCTTGGGGAGTCTGAGGCTCGCCGATTTGCTCGAACTCTATCTTCCAACCTAATAGAGGCTTTGGGGGACCGGCGGCGGGCGTGTTAGCTTGGCCATTCAAAGAGGAAACGCTGCCAGCCTTCTGGGAACCTTGCCGTCAATCGGCAGCAGCGGTCGCCTCGAGGATTATTTTATGTAGATTGTATTTTGTATTGTTTGTATATAAAAAGCACAATTTAAAATTTTCTGGCCAAAATCGTGATATTATTGCTATGAAATCAAACAACTGTTACTCGTGTACGACACGAACTTGACCGATAAATTGTATAAACAAAAATAACTATAATTATAGTAAATCCATTCAAACAAAGGCAACACATTCATAACGTTTATAAAATTGAGATCTAAATCGATACTGCAAGGTCGATTATAAATCAATACCTAATCATTAACACCTATTATCAAATGATTTATTGATTTCATCATATTCATGTGACCTGATTATTTTGTTATAAATAAATATGATAAATTGTGCTCAGAGCTTTTGGTAAGTTTAGTAACAATATTTACTAGCTTTGAAATGAAATGAAATGAAATGAAATATTATTTATTCAAATAGACCTTCACAGGCACTTATGAATTGTCGGACTCTAATGCACGGTTCGGAAGGTAGCTTTTGCTGAGAAGAGCCGGCAATAAACTCAGCAATTACTCTTTTCAAAATAAACTTCATAATTTAGGTACATAAAATATATCCTGCAAAAGCGAGCGCTACACCCAAGCCTTTTTGTCATTTAAATATTCGTTAATATTGTAATAAGCCTTTTTTACTAAAACGGTCTTAATATGTGAAGGCAAATTTAAAAGTGAAAGAGGTATCATATTATAAAAGCTATTTCCCGTGATGTCATCTGCGTTCCTGGGAGTTCCTATGTAAGTGTGTATTTCCAAAAAAATATAGTACCTACCTACATGTAGTATTTCAGTTATCTGGTTTCCATAGTGCAAGCTCTGCTTAACAATGTCCCAGGTTTTTTTTAATGGACGTGAAGGCTAGCCAGAGGTTACTATGGCACCCTTACGGAAAATGGACTAGTGCAGATGGCTCTCAGCCATATTTACCAAATACACAACCACGAATAGGTACGCAACGGCATGTGAAGTGCCGGCATTAACTTGAGAAAAAAATATCTAATCACACACATCACATGTGGTGATTATCATAATTGCATTACGTTACATTTTAATCCACGCTTATACTGTACAGCAGTTGCACAACTATTGCCAAACACGTTACCTGTACTGTGTTAATCGCATTATGTATAGAAAATTGAGTTATGACAGTTCACATTTTGAACTTGCCTTTCAAAATGAGTGAATGTAATTAAGATTAATGAGTAGTCGAGTGAATTTGAAAGTACTACATTTATGTACTTATCAAATTATTATCGATTTGCAGTTTCACCTGTGATCCTTAGTGATGTGAGGAATTTTATTTGTATTTTTTTTTACACCTTGGGTTATATTTATTGGAGTTTCCGTTGGGATCCCTATTTTGAATTTTATATTAAATATATCCTATGTTATAAAGTGATAATTAAAGCACCGAAACTCACTAGAAAATTTGTTGTATTATTAGACTTTGTTTATTGAAGTAATGTCAGTACATCAATCAGAATACAATGTGGTAAAAGAAATACAAATTCAAATGTTTGATTAGCCAGTTATATACAACAAAATTGGTGATAATTTTCAAACGGCTGAGCGGATTTTCTTGAAACATAGCTCAGAACACTAAATAAAAAAAAATATCCTGGGACTTTCTTCACACACGGTTATCTGATCCCAAACTAAGCAGAGCTTGTACTATGGAAACCAGATAACTGATATACTACAAATACAACTTTTTTTTTGTAAATACATACTTACATAGATAATTACACCCAGACTCAGGACAAACAGACATGTTCATGCACACAAATGTTTGTCCTGGTTGGGAATCGAACCCACGACCTGCGGCGCGATAGGTAGTGTCTTAAGCAACTGGCCTGATTCTCGATTAAGTTACAGAAAAAAACTAAATCTAAATCGGTCCATCCGTTGAGGAGCTAAGAGGTCACAGACAGACACGTCAAACTTATAACACCCCGTCGTTTTTGCGTGGGGGGTTAAAAAATTTACAGCAAGCATAGGTAGGCAAAGTAGGCATGTAATTGGATCCCCACATAACTATCAGATAATTTTAATAACATCTGCTAAAAACACTATATTGGTGCCGATTCTGTTGTTTACGAACTTAACTAATATTAGACAAGTCACCTCTCTTTCATTTTAACCTTATTGAAAAAAGATATAACATTTTTAATGCTGTCAGTTTAATCCATACCGTCGTAATGTACGGGTAAATAGTCGTGACCAATAAAGATCGCGCTTAAATTCACGTTGAAATGTGTGATAGGATTAAACTGACAGGACTAAAATATCTTGCAACCCTTTCTTATATTTACTATTACAAAGAGATATAGTGAGATTAAATTTATTTTAGTTCGTAAACAACAAAATCGGCACCAATATGTTAATAAAGTAATAAATCCACTTAAATATACAAAACGAATGTAACAAATAAAATTTATGAGTTTTTGTTATCAAAACATTTACCTTTTTATTGGAGAAATGATTGATTTTAAGTGGTTTTTTTTAATACATAATGAATTAATTTTGAATATAGCATAAGGTGTAAAATGTTTATGAAAATATATAAAGAAATGTCATGTATTAGATAGTCGAGGGTTTTTTATTTTAATTAATTTATTATCTAGGTGTTTCACTCATTTCCTTTAAATCTAGCGTTCTCATTAGAATTTAGCGTCAGATTTTTAATTGATTTAACCCTTAACGTCTTGTAAAAAAAAATATTCACTTCATTTAAAAGTGCAATGTAAAAATTCCAGTAGGCATCCAATCAACTGTTAAAACAAGCAAGGATACCGCAGTAGGAATAAGTACAATATTTGTGAGATTTCGTAAATTTTGCGCACAAAAGAATGCTGTTTATTACTCAAATTATTTAAATATGAAATAAAATTCTAATACTGAGGAGTCCAGAATCATGAGCAAAAATAAATAAATAAATATCCTGGGACATTCCTCACACACGGTTATCTGATCCCAAACTAAGCAGAGACATGTTCATGCACACAAATGTATGTCCTGCATGGGAATCGAACCCATAACCAGCGGCGTGATAGGTGGCCTGTCAAAGCTGAATCTATGGTATCAGTTTTCGTTATGATGTTACTTACACCCGGTATCTCAAGTCATCGCCGGAATCTTCAAGTGCTCACAATGTGTGCACATAAGCGATTACTTCACCTCGCCACCGCATCGCACACGCCACGGTTACGCCACGTCACGCTCCGCGACGCGTGGCGTTCCGCTTACAGGTTGCTTGTGACCACAATACTATAAGTTTTGAGATCATTCCTCGATTTCATTAAGCTTTTTATAATAAATATCCTGGGACATTCTTCACACACGGTTATCTGATCCCAAACTAAGCAGAGCTTGTACTATGGACAACCAGATAACTGATATACTACATATACTACTTTCTTTTTTGTAAATACATACTTACATAGATAATTACACCCAGACTCAGGACAAACAGACATGTTCATGCACACAAATGTTTGTCCTAGATGGGAAAAGAACCCATGACCAGCGACGTGATACGTGGTGTCTTAACCAACTGCGCCAACTGGCTTGTAATACTGCCTTTCTGCCCCACGGTTTCAACCGCGATCTATTTGGGTTTGAATTTTCAAAAATCCGTTCTTAGCGGATGATATAATAGCTATCTGTATCCGTCTGTGGTTTGAGCTGTGCGTTGATAGATCAGTCAGTCAGCCAGCCAGTCATTCAGTCAGTAGCCTATATGTTCCAGGGTATGTGCCAAGATTAATTAAAATCTGTTTAGTAGTTTTTGCGTGATAGAGTACCAAATATCTTCAAACTCTCACATGGTCACATTCAAACAAACTTTGACATTTATGATATTAGTAGTAATTATCCAGGGAGCATAATAATATATTAAGAAAACTAGTTTTTTTTTTCTTTTACTTTTTAACAAAAGTTTGTTCTGGTAACCACGTCATCTGGCTCGTATTATAATTATTTTACTCATCACGGCCTTTATTTGAATATCTTTATACTGTCACACAACATTTAAAACAAAATATATAAACAAACGCACTTTAAAATAAGTCACGATTCTTATTAATGAAGATTTGAAATGGAACCGGTACACGAATAAATCATTATGTCTCCATAATATAAAAAAAAACATTAAAAAAACGATATGCCAAAGCAAGGATATTACTTTATTTTGACAGTTGTTGCTATTTTTTTAATCGATTGTAAAAACTTTAATCTATTTGAAACTAATAGGTAGTATCCGCCATAATAGAAACACTATACTTTCTATCCCGGAAAAAAAAATGTTTCTTTTTTCTTTTCTATTAGAAGAAAATATGGTTGTAGAAGCTTCTCTCTGTAGTTGCATCCCCCCGATTAAGTGACAAAATGAATAAATTGTAGATCCGCAATATTCACGCTTATCAGTGTGAGTTTCTAGATTTAAAAGAATGTAGAAGTAAAAAACACGAGTTTAAATTATATTTTCTTTTCACACATTATTATCCGAGCCAATTATAAAACCATGGCAACACTAATAGGAACTTTGTGTAAGAAACCATAATCTAAGCAGACGTTATCTAGAACGCGATGCTTTTTGTAGAACTTCTCTCGGAAATGAGGTTCTTTGGAGTGATGACTTGAGAATTCTATGCCTTTACACATGTTATGAGACCTCGATAGAAACCACATACTGTTAGTAATTGTTCAAACTCAAAACTCATTTCAGTTTAGGCCCTAATAAGGCACTGATATGAACGTCGATAGTTACAATTTTTACAATAGACTCTACCACCGGTTCTATATATACTTAAACTGAGAAGACTCAGGCAAGAAACTCAGCAAGGCTTCTTTTTTTTTATTTAAAGAAAGCAAACAAAAATTGATTCTACCCAGCATGGGTGTACCGAGAAGGGGCAGGATTCCTCATATAATTACAATCCTATAGCAAATACCTATTGTCGATTAATTTTCAATAATTACTGTATATTTTTTTAAATCTGATTTCCCTCCCCCTGGCCCAAAAGCTGGGTACGCCCTTGACCCAGTAATATCCGGGCCGAATAACTTATAACTCAGACTGTACCTCCAAACAGGCTTTAGTATATGGTTTTTTCTGACTTTGGTAAAAATGTGAACAGGAACCAGCTCCAGATTTTAAATAAAGACAAATTATAGAGAAAATATTTAAATCTGGGGTAAAATTAATGTAATGTCAGTTTAATTTGTAGTTTAGTTAATTTCGGCTCATGAAACATCGTAATTTTACGCCTTACTATGTTATTATGGTTACTTAGAAATAATCATTTCGTAGGTAAGTAGGTTAACCGTTAAGTAAAGCGTATTTTTAACCTTCAAAAAATAAGGAGGAGGTTCTCAATTCGGCTATGTCTTAATTATTTTTGCTTATGAACCGATTTCAATAATTATGTTTGCGTTGGGTTCTGTATAGCTGCAAGGTCCCATATAATTTTAATGTCTTTGAAGTTGATTTTAATATTTTTTTTAAAGTTTTATATTTTATAACTTTTGCTTTACTGCGTCTATAAGCCTTAATTACTTCATCATGTTTTAATGGATGTTACTTTCTCAATCATAACGTACCTATTTATTATCAGATTTTAATGAACTTTGACAAAGGATTATTTTTTATCCAGGACGAATATTCGATCAAACCGTTTTAAGTATTGTAATACCCCAGTGTATATATTTTGTGCTTTTGTCCAGCAGTGGACGTCTTTCGGCTGACATGATGATGATGATGATTTAAACTGTGGTAATACTGTGGTGTAAAACAGAAGTTAGTACCTTACCTACTTACCTACTGTCAAAAACAGACACTGTATAGTAAAGTTGGTTAATATATAAATCAACAAGTGGTTTTTGAAGAAATCAAGTTTATAATCAGACTTCAGTAGCAAGCTAGCTTGTCTTGGATAACTACTAATAAGAAGTATATGAAAGCTACCTGCACCATAAAGCACAGGTCCAGAAGGCAGTGCTAATGGTTCAATAGCCGACTCCCTCAGCCCATGGTCAGCAGAGCCCGACCACAACACATTAGGCGGGTCAGCCGCGTGTGACAGACGGTACCGCACCATTGTACGTAGACATAACACTCTCTAGACATGGATTATGAGAAATTCTAAAAAAGTATTGTTCGTAATTTGCTTAAAGTAATAATATTTAGTTTATCATTATGTTATAATTTTCTATTACACACAGTGTCTTCATATCTATCTAACTTTCCAGTAGCAGGGCTGCTGGAAGAAATTTCTATTAGAAATAAGCAGTCCCTTTGTGCCTTTGTATCTGTTTTGTCTTTTCTCTTTACTTGTCTATGTGTGTACATTCTGACATAGGAACAATTAAATAGATATTGCAATGCATACTCTGGGTAACTCAGTCTCCACCGAAAACGATACAGGGTTGCTGGCTTATGCAGTTCTCAAACTCAAAACTCATTTTTCCTAATAATAAAGCCAATGAGTTTCTTTGTTTAAACGCGCTAATCTCCGGAGTTACAGAAAAATTATTTCACTAATAGGAAGCTACATTATCCTCGATGGTTATAGGTTACTTTTTATCCCGGGAACGCGAGTGAAACGGTGGGAAACAGCTAATACCAATATTAGGTTCATTCCGTAGCAGCGATGTTGCAGACATGAATGATAAAGCAATAAATCAAACTAATATTTTAAATGCGAAAGTTTGTAAGTATATATATATGTTTGTTGCTCTTTCACGTAAAAACTAATGAAAGGATTTGGATGAAACTTGGCACATATATAGATTATACCCTGGAATAACATATAGGCTAATTTTTATCCCGAATAAACATGAGATACCTCGAAAACGCGAGTGAAACCGCGGGGCGGAAGGAATAGAGAAATGTAAAACCTACTTTTACTACTCTATACGGAATTTATCATAAATAGATGTTGATTTTCTACTGGTTAATTCAACTGCAGAGCATCTCGATGACCCGAGCGTCCGCTCCTTATAAATATGGACTGGTTCGGTTGCCTCACTTGCCCTGTAGCCGTGCGCCTGCGCTGCGCTTTCATTTAGATTTCCAATTTTCATTTAAATTTCACTTGATTTCCAAAGTTTATTGTCACACACAAATTATTAGTTTTTAGTTTTGCCATTTCCATCAACAGATCCTGAGACTTGGTGACAATGAGATCACTTGAGGAATATACTATTTCTAATAAAAAAAAACAAGGCGTAACTATAAATACAGTTGAATTGAGAACCTCCTCCTTTTTTGAAGTCGGGTAAAAACATACAATGTAGAGAGTAGTAGAGATTTACGGCTTATCTGTAACTATATATCATTATCTCTCACAAAGCTCAGTTTTTTCTAACGAATAATTTAATAGCAATAGGTGTTAAGAATTATTACTAAATCTATGTTACTAAGTTAAGTTAGTCCATAAGTCTATGGATTTATTTCTATTGATAACATGGATCAAACACCCGAATCTGATTTAGAAAGGAATCAGAACTAAGCTAAGTAAATATGAAGAAACCAAAGCAAGTGTTTTGTTTTTTTTTGTTTTTCTTAAAAACACTTCGAAACTTAACTCACAGCCGTTGAGTTTTTGCTTCGCTAAAACATAGCTTAACTTAACACCTGCCAATTAAAGAATATATCCATTTTCACTCAAGATCTACAAATTAACACATCAAAATGTACATATACACTTAGAAGGCCGCTTCTGATTTTTCTCATGTCTACGTCACTGTCTTGAGGCTACGAAAGCGAATCTCAATACCCCAATGTACGCGAGCAGAACGCGTTCAGTGTAATTTGTGCGCTTGCGACTCTCTGTGCTCTACTGTTTGCCTTTAGACCAATCAGAGCTTAGTTCTAATTTTAAAATAAAGTATAATCGTGTGCAGTTTATAAACATTATAAAATTTGAAATTGAAATAGGAATTCAGTGTGACGTAACCGAAAATATGACTAAACAAGTTTTTCAGTTAAATTTGGAAAACCCGCGTTCGAGAATTTAGCAATGTGTGTGAAAAGCAAATAGTGTTGGTGTGATATCGATAATCGAATTTATCGATTTTTTATAGTGTATTGTTATAACAAACACAGGCTATGTACAGTTTTACAAAAATGTTCGGTACCGTTTGAATGACAGTGTGGAGAGGCTTCTCGTTTGCTTGGCAAATGTTGCGTTATTTGTCGAAGCCTCGATTACATGAGTTTTAAAAGCGTTTGTTTTTATAAGGCTTTCAGACTTTTTTAACAATACAAGAACACTAAACTTACCTTTATATCTTTTATTATTTGTACTGTTTTGCGTAGAGCTTTAATATTTTTTGATAAAAATATGGTCATAGTATTATTTAACATAAATATTCAATCATGTGCACATAATTTAGCGTTTTCTTTGAAAAAAATCTTAACTGAATACATAATAATAAACAATTCTTGTCTTAATATTTATATCATCATCATTATCTGTTTTTGTTTTTTTTAACAAATCATGACACAATGATACTTGAATTTTGATAAATTATTAATTGACACAAATCACAATCTATACGTATATCATTACTTGACCTTACTGACTTGACTCATTCATCAACGCAGACCCTAAACCGCTAGGGTTACAAACTTGATATTTGGAGGGTGTATGCCTTGTAAAGTGTAGGTATCTACTGAGAAAGGGTTTTTCAAAAATCCGCCCCTAGGGGGTGTTAGTAAAAATAGTTTTATTGCTTGTAAATTTATAATAAATACGACACTGGCAACTCAGCCTCGCTCTCTTCATCTCTATGTAAACAAAAAGACATACATCAAATAAAATAAAATTTAATTAAATAAAAATATTTGTTATTTATTAACAAATTGGTGCCGAAACCTATTATTGCTGAACAGATATCTTGAGCATTTTTTATCTTAACGATCAACTGCATATTTTCATAAAATAAATCCGCTCGGACATTTTGTTCTGATTTTTTTCTCCGCCAAAACGTGAGACATCAGCAAAAATCAGGACGATCATCATGACTACGGCAGCGAGCAGCGCAGACAAAAGTAATATCAGGCGATATAAGCTAAATATAAGCCAATATAAATCGCAGCTTACGCGTGCTTCAAAATATGCAGCTGAACAAAAAGAGCAAGTTTTAATTGACCCAGAAGGCATTAAAGTCCGTATCGAAGAACTTCAGAAGGGCCAACAAATTTATAAAACAGTTTCGCTTGACATGATGATCCTGAGTGGTGAAGAATGTGTTGAGGAAGATGATGTTGAAGAACGATACTACAGCGTGGTTTCCGAATTGCGAGGCCTGCTGCGGGCGGAGACGACATCCGGAAGGGGAAAGGTTGACACCCATAGCATCGTACATCATCATCCCAGCAGACTTCCAATCCTGGACATTCCATCTTTCGACGGCAAGGACATCACGCAATTTACAGCCTTCCTCAACATATTCATCGCAGTGGTGGACAAAGATGAAGGTTTAGTACCGGTCAAAAAGCTAATATACTTACGAAAATTTTTAAAAGGTGATGCGTTAATGTTAATTGATGGATTACCATTAGTCGAGGAATCTTATAAGCAAGCTCTGGAGTTAATTAAAAAAAGGTATGATAATAAGTGCTTGATCATAACACATCATGTTAATATATTACTAGATTATCAGCCAATTTCAAAGGGTACAGCTTCTGAGCTACATCATTTAGTGTCTATTGCTAGGCAGAATTTGGGAGCACTTAAAAGTCTTGGACAGCAAACACAACATTGGGACATGGTTATTGTTCCCATTTTATTGCGAAAACTAGATGTTTTATCTTGTAGAACTTATTATTCCGAGCGTGACCCGGACACGTTGCCAACTTTAGAAGAGCTATTTACATACCTGGAGAGGAGAGCAGTAAGCTTCGAGGAGTCGCTTGTATCTGCTGGTAAGTCTAATAATAAAATTAATAACACAAAATCTGCTAATTTGGCCAATGCCCGTGACTATAGCAAGGTTACCTGCAAATTTTGTAAGTTGACAGATCACAAGATCTTTTCATGTAAAACATTTCAAGCATTGAGTGCCCAAGAAAGGATTGATTTTGCAAAGAAGGAAGATTTGTGCAAAATATGTCTAAACATGCATGATAAAAAGTGTTATTTCCATTTTAAATGTTCAATTTGTAAAAGTAAGGAACATAATTCTTTATTACACTTAGAAAACAATGTGTGTAATCTTGCTAAAACTGGCCATCATTCTATAATAAAAAATATGGTGTTACTGCCCACCATCAAGGTAAAATTTAGAGATAATGATGGTTCTTATGTCACAGCACGAGGTTTGGTAGATAGTGGCAGTCAAGTATCATTTATTAATTTAAAATTAATAAATCAATTAAAAGTCTCAACATTCAATTATAATGTGAATGTCACAGCCCTTGGGCAAAAGCAAAAAGCGATTACCAAGGCTGTCAATTTATCTATGCATTCGATGCATAGCAACTATAGTTGCAATTCATTATTTTCTGTGGTTGACAATATTACGACTTATCTTCCACAGACAAAATTTGATGTTTGTGACATTGATATTCCAGATACAATACAATTAGCCGACAATGAGTTTAACATTCCTGGCGAGATTTCATTTCTGGTTTCAGCCGATATATTTTTTAAAATTATGCTGTCAGACAAAATCACTTTATCCAGGAACAATTTGTTTTTACTAGCTACAAAATATGGTTATATTGTATCTGGTAATTTAATAAAGGAAGATATATGTCTTTCATCACAAAATATTTCAAGCGATAGTGTAGCTTTACATGCTGTTTCAAATGATGATAAGGTAGACGCCCTTATGCAAAAATTTTGGGAAGAACAACACATTCCTGAAATGAATCATAAGGGCAGAGAAAATCACAAAGATGATGTGTGCGAAATTCTATTTAATAAGACTACTAAGTTGATAAATAACAGATTTCAAGTAAGTATGCCACTTAAAATAGCGGAAAGTGAAGTTCAATTAGGAGATTCTTTTAGCAAAGCCCTACAAAGATTAAATGTTTTGTGCAAAAAATTTTCAAAGAATAAAGATTTAAAATCTAGGTATATAAAATTCATTAATGAATACATTGATTTAGGGCATGCTAAAAAGATTGATTTGTTCAAGCTAAGAAAGCCATTTGAATGTTGCTTTTTCTTGCCCCATCATGCCGTTTTGAAAGAGGATAGTCTGACTACAAAACTTAGAGTAGTGTTTGATGGTAGTGCAAAAACCAATTTAAATCGCAGCTTAAATGATGTCTTACACGCGGGCCCAGTGGTACAGAAAGAATTATTTGAAATTTTAATTTTATTTCGCACATACAAGTTTATTATTATGACCGACATTAGACAGATGTATAGGCAGGTGCGTATAGATCCTAATCAAACTCATTTACAATTGATTTTGTGGAAAGAAAACTTAAATGATCCTTTGCTATGTTTACAGTTAGAAACCATCACATATGGAATCACTTGTTCCAGTTTCCTAGCTACAAGGTGTCTAGTAGAATTGGCACAAAGATATCAAGAGCAATATCCTCTGGCCTCATCGGTGCTGCTTAATAACAGTTACATCGATGATTGCTTATTTGGAGCTTCTTCGATAGAAGAAGCGCAACAAATTCGAAATGAGGTGATCGAGCTCGCAGGTATGGGTAGTTTTGAGCTGCATAAGTGGTGTTCGAATCATCCAGACATCTTGAGTGGTATTCCAAACAATAAGCGTCAATTTCATGATATTGATTTCAATAATGCTGATACTACCGTCAAAGCATTAGGTCTCTTATTAAATATAAATTCAGATCAATTTATAATTTCACAACCTTGTAGCTGGTTATTTAACGTATGGACTAAACGTACTGTCCTCAGTTTTATAGGTACTTTCTTTGACCCTTTGGGATTGGCTGGTCCTATTGTCACTCGTGCAAAAGAATTTTTGCAAAAAGTTTGGCAATCAAATTTAAATTGGGATACTCCTTTACCTGATACGGTATTGTTACCTTGGAATTCATTTTTCCACGATTTAATGTCTATGAAACCTATTTATGTAAAGCGTGACTTAAATATGAGCGGCGCAGACTATCTAGATATAATTGGATATTGTGATGCATCCAGTATCGCATATGGTGCATGTATTTACATTCGAGCAGTTCAAAATAACAATGTATTCATAACATTACTGTGTAGTAAGTCAAGAATTGCACCATTAAAAACTAAGTTAACAATGCCCAGATTAGAATTAAACGCCTGTTTATTGTTGGCTAAGTTATATAAAAAAGTTATGGGTATATTACATAATTTTTCATTTAAAAATAATATTTTGAGCAGTGACTCGCAGATTGCACTCTGCTGGTTACAAAATCCACCAAACAAAGATAACTACGTAAATAGACGAGCTATATTAATTAATGAGCAAACAAAAAATTGCATATGGAGTCATGTAAGTGGATCTAATAACCCAGCAGACTGTTTATCGCGTGGTTTATCGCCTTCAGAGTTGAGCTCATATAAACTATGGTGGCAAGGGCCTCCAGAGTTACAAAATTTAAACTTTAATGCAATTCCATTTAGTAATAAGGATGCAAATTGTAATATGAATAACATACATTGTGATCAAAATGTTAATTGTAATGTAATAAATGAGGTGATACCCGTTTCAAAGTTTTCATCTATTTTAAAAATTCAACGCATTGTATGTTACATATTACGATTTGTAAATAATTACAAATTAAAGAAAGAAGAACTAAATGTTTGCAAACAGCTTAGCTTGGCTGAATATAGGCTATCCATGCAAATCATTATAAAACACATACAGTATTTACATTTCTGTGAAGATATTGAATGTATAAAGAAAAAAAATACTGTGAAATCTAATTTGAAAAAATTGTATCCTTTCATAGATAACGTAGGATTGTTACGAGTAGGCGGAAGATTGGAGAATGCTAATATACCATTTTGTAAAAAAACATCCTATAATATTACCAAAAAAAATGTAACATTACAACTTTAATTATACGACATGAACATTATTCTTTATTGCATGCCGGTTTGAAAATGACATTGTCCAGTCTAAGCCAAAAGTACTACATAATAAGCGCTACGGCAATTGTAAAAAACATAATTAATAGATGTATTACTTGTTTCAAATTCAGAGCACAAGGTGCAGAACAGTTAATGGCATCATTACCTCAAGATAGAGTTGTTAAAGATCGACCATTTAATAAAGTTGGAATAGATTACTGTGGTCCATTTAGTATTAAGCAATCTAGTATAAGACGTTCTATTTTAACTAAAGGATATGTTTGCATTTTTGTATGTTTTGTCACAAAATGTGTACACTTAGAATTAGTATCAGATCTGACTAGCGATGCATTTTTAGCCGCATTTAAAAGATTTTATTCAAGAAGAGGCTTGCCTCATACTGTGTATTGTGACAATGCATCAACGTTCAGAGGTGCAAACAATCAATTAAAACAATTACATACATTATGTAATTCTCAGTCTCACACAAGCACTGTCATTAATTATTGCAACGAAAAAGGAGTGGATTTCAAATTCATACCTTCCTATTCTCCTACTTGGGGAGGGTTATGGGAAGCAGCCGTAAAATCAGCTAAATACCACTTTAAAAGAATCATTGGTACTTTGCTTCTGACTTTTGAGCAGTTTAATACAGTAATAATACAAGTGGAAGCTATATTGAATTCGAGACCTATCACTCCATTCACTAGCGATGTTACAGATTTTTCTTTTTTAACTCCTGCTCATTTTTTAATATCTCAACCAATGACAGCTTGTCCTGAACCTGATATAACTAATAGTAATATCAATTGTTTACGATTCTGGAAAAAATGTACAAGGATACAACAAGATTTTTGGCGAGCGTGGCATAAAAGCTATCTTTCGCAGTTACTTAGTCGCCCTAAGTGGCATAGAGTTAAACCTAATATTCAAATAGGTGTATTAGTATTGTTAATTGGTGAAAATGTATCTCCGTTACAATGGCCTCTTGCCAGAGTAACTCAAGTATTTTGTAGTAATGATGGTAATGTAAGATCAGTAGAACTTAGAACTAAAAATGGTCATCTTCATAAAAGGGCTATTAATAAAATTGCTGTTTTGCCTATTTATGATTCAGATTAAGTTACAATTTGGTTTATAAAGTAGTAAAGGTTATATTGTGGGGGGGGAATTTATGTTAGTAAAAATAGTTTTATTGCTTGTAAATTTATAATAAATACGACACTGGCAACTCAGCCTCGCTCTCTTCATCTCTATGTAAACAAAAAGACATACATCAAATAAAATAAAATTTAATTAAATAAAAATATTTGTTATTTATTGGTAAAATATTGGATAAAACCACGCAGCGCTAAGTTTTAATGTAAAAAAGTACCCAAAAGTATTAAAGTCAACGCTCTAACAAGATATTGTTTAACTAACACTTAAGTAGGTATTTCATAAAACGGAATCACAGATGGCTGCACGCCAACAATACAGCGAAGAATAGATAACACCCGTTTAATTAGTGGACCATAGACCAAACAATGGACCGTGTACCGTACGTTGACTTAAAGCTGTTTGTCTAGTGCTGGGACAGCTGTAATTAAATCTGCGTAAGAGAGGTAATTGTAGATCGTAAAATTTTAGCTTCGTTGTATATTATAGCAATTATTTTAACTTTTTTATATTGTAATATTTTTTTAGTAATGACTTTGTCATTCTCTAAAAGGTAAAAAGTGTTCATTGCTATTTTAAAATAAGGTTGTATCTTGGCTGTCAAATAAAAAATAACTACTGACTATAGATACTGAGATACTTTTCAAATCGGAAGTAAAGCCTTATAGGTCTAATAGAGGCCTGCTACGAAAACTATAAGTTATGTCTTTCATCAATTAATGAATAGTTACTTTAATAAAGTATCGATAATTTTCTCTCGATGTTTGTAAAGTACACCACTAAAAATAACATACTCTATGCAATCGAGGCAATATCGATCATCATTGTTCACACCATTTTTAAATAACCTTTTTTTTAAAGGACTAATATTGGTGGCCTCTGATGGCTGCAGATACCTTACCAAACAAATTAAATAACCTTATTTGTATTTGATTAACCATCATTAAATAATAAAAAATATGATGTGATTAAATAAAAGTCATAAGTAGGTACCTATAGGTTCTTGATTACTGCACAATACTAATATCATAAAACTAGATTGAATGTAGGTGTCCATTTGCAATGCAAATAGGTGAATCACCTAGCAAATGATAGGGGTTATAATAGAATTATATAAAGTTAAAGCAATATTGGATGAGCTTTTTGAAGTATTCTAAATTGTAACTAACGTAAGAGTGGATACAGTTGATTTCTGATTATTTATGATGACCGTTAGAGGTGATGACTTGAAGATTTTCAATATTAGAAAGCCCATGATTTTATCTCTTGCGGTTGGTTGTACTGTCGCTTTAAAGTGAACAAAACCGCGACACAAAGCAAGTGTTACAATTAATAACGAGAGATGGTAACTTTTACTGCTTAACTTGCTTATCTTACTATTATAATTTAACTAGCTGTCCCACACGGTTTCTCCCGCGTTCCTGGCATACAATGTAGCTTATGTCCTTCTCCATATAATAGACTATCTGCGTGCCAAATTTCATCGCGATCGGTTTAGTGGTTTATTCGTGATAAACAAACAAACGAGAGTTACTTTCGCATTTATAATATTAGTATGGATAACGGTGAAAGCTTGTGTGTGTGTGTTTATTACCACCACCTTAACGGCTGAACGGATTTGAATGTAAATTGGACATACAACATAGATAGATCATATCCTGGGAAACATAAGATTCCCTGACAATGTGGGTAAAACTGCAGGCCGGACTGTATTTTAACGTTATTCAATCTTTCGTGTGAAAGTTCTTTTTTTCATGATTAGATTTAATCTCAATATAGAAAAAAATGTATCAGTCAAAAACCAAACTTTTGTTTAAAAAATAAACCAGCAAATACGATATGAAGCTAAATAAAAATATCAGAAATATCCTTTCAAAGAAGCAACAATAGTTATATTACAACCTAGGAATAAATCCACATAAATAAACGTCTTGAACGGAACACCTCGTTTGCATTCGTTGGTGATAAATTTTACACTTTGAAAACTTGTAGCTACTCTGATATTGTAGATTCAGAATTTGTTATTTATTTTATTAAGGAATATTTGATTTTGTGCTTTCATTTGTGCATTAGAATTGTTATTAATAATAATAATAGGTTACTTCCAGAAATAATAATTAACAATGTGCCTTCTTTGGAGGGTCACATATAAATAATCGAAGGTACCTACAAACTTACAAAATAATCTTGAATTATATAAAAGGAAAGAATGAATGACCGACTAACTGACAGATCTATCAACGCACAGCTCAACTACTGGACGTATTGGGCTGAAATACGGCATACCTACAGATAGCTAAGAAAGGACTTTTTAAATTCAGCCCTAAAAGAGTAAAATAGAGGATCGCGAGTAAAACCGCGGGGCGTTAAGCTATTACAATATAATATTTAGAGAGACTACTTCCTAAAAACAAAAACAGATAGAGACTCTGTAGTTTAGGATAAGCAATGCTTTATGAAACAAGCTTTAAAAATGTGTTGATGTCTGTTCGCGCATTTACTAGCGCCGTAATGAGGTACTGCGACCGACCGCCGAGAAAGAAGCGCATGAAAGAATCCTGTCGACAAAGAGTACGATTGAACTGTGTAAAAACATAACGTCTAAAATTTTATAAATTTGAATGAAATCGTTATCAAATCATTAAAAGGAGTCCCCGAAAACCTCCGTTACTGAATAATGTCTTTATAACTTCATCACTAACAAGTTTTTCTTGTACCCCATTCAGGGTCGACTTTTGGTAACCGTTCCTGAGTAGGATGCCTGGGGCTCACAGGTTTTGTGCAATACTTAAGAGCTGTACGTTGATAAATCAATCACTTTCACTTTTTTATATTTTAGATATTCAATACAATCTTCTTTTTCAATTTTATGTAGCTACATGGTAAATTTTTCTTCTTTTATAACGATTATAAAGTTTATATTAGCATTAAAAGCTATAGATGTCTCCATCTTGAAGTAAGCTCTAAGCGAATTGCAATTGCATTCCCTATCCAGATCTTAAACATAAACTAGAATCAGATAATGTCAGGCTGTTCTGTAATCCGATATTGTTATTTTCCAATAAAACAATATTCGATTTCATAGCACATTACATTAAAGCTCAGAATGGATAAATTTTTGATTGTCACATACTGATGATAAATTGTAACGATATGCAAATGCTATGTGTCAATCTGTCACTCGAAAATGATTTAAGAATCATGTCATACGCATATGGTGTCATATAACTCATGTAGGTATAGTCAGCTGCACTGGGTATTACCATAAAACATGACCTTTATGACCATTTCTGATTTGTAAAATTGAGCAATTGAGGCAAAATACTGCTCATCTTTCAATGGCAAAAGGATTTTATTGTTTGAATGAGTTTAATGTAAACCTTGACATGCATAAATTACTGAGAAGTCTCTTTTTTTTCTGTGATGTCAAATTTCCTCCTATCTAGGTTAAAGATACTCGCTTAAATAATAAAGCTTCACATGAAGCACAAGTCGTCCCAAAATGCCAAAAAATCTTGTAACATTTCGATCTGAGATAAACGGCTTAACAATTCTCTACTTTTGCATAAATTGCCTGTAGTTTATAACTGCCTTATTGCTTGTATTCAGCTTGTAAATTATAATAAATACAATCACATTACACAATATGTTCACACGTGGGAAACAATCTATAATAATTCGCAACGAATAAAACAAACTGTAACAAAGGATTATGAAACACCGAACAGTAGGGAAAGTGTGTCAGCCACTGTCATACTAAAATAACTGTATTTGGCGAATTTAATGGACGCCCTACGCAAAACAGACTTACGTACCCAATTACTTGGTTGTATTCATACTTTATTGTTGAGAACATTAAATTAACATAAACTTAAAAGCCTCAATAAAATGGACGCGGATTAATTATCTACTTTTTTCCAAGTTAATCCAAGAATCAATCAAGTTTAATCGCCTAGAGTCGAGGATGTGCGCGAAAAAGGACATAAAAGTAAAACCAATCATCATTAGGCAAGTAACAATGTAATGGCAAGCAGAATCGTGAGAAAAGTAAAGCGAGGTAAAAGCAAAGACTCTTCCAAAGACGAACTTCCTAGCATAATTATCACTCCTCCAGAAAAAGACATGAAAGTCAAAGCTAATAGAGGTGATAACAAAAGGACATCAAAGAACAATGCCTTGATAGAGAATACTGCATCAACTTCACAAGAAAACATGGCAGATTTCAACGTGAACCAATTAATAGCTGAGCTATCAGAGAACTCGAGAGCATCTAAAGGAGAGATAGAGAATATACAAAGGAAGTTACTGCAACAAGCCAATGATTTACTGAAAGTAAACGCTTTTGCGAATTCACAATTGGTAGAGCCGCGAATAATTGATAGCACGCAAAAGTATAGCACAAACAAACCAGTTTATGGAAGAATACCAGTCGTTATGCCAAGGAATTCGACATCAGTGAACTCTGTATCAAATCAAATGGATCGAGGTAATCCGCGCGTCTGTTTGTCCGGTGCAAACATGGCCGGCGTTCAAACGAAGGTTGTCGCGCGTCGGCCGGACAATCAACTTGACACACAACTAGTCCCAGAGAAGCTACAAGAAACACACCCCGCGGATGGCGCCTTTGGAATGATAAATAGCGACCAGGGAAATATGCAAAGGGTCGGTGCGTCGGTGGACGCGGGAAGAGGTGTTTTTTTCTACGAAACGGGTTCTGGTGCGGCCCGCTCGGCTGCCAGTACGCGCGCCGCTCCCTCCACAGGTGAATGTCTTGTTGTGTTCTCGAATACTAATTCTTATTTTTTCTGATCGCGTCGAATTTGTTCGTTTTCATTGTGTCTCGAAACTTTGTTTTTTATCTGCGCGTTCACATGTGATTTTTCGGTGAGTCACCGTGTTTGAAGGTTCTATTATAATATCATTTAATACATTGTGTCGTGCCAATGGGCGAAAGTCGAAAGCTCTTGTATTGGAGATGCCGATGACTTCAGCATTGTGTTGGTAACCGTTATTTTCATCAAGAAGTTCGTCGGTCGCAACTGACAGTCCGGTACGTGTGTCCTTGCTTTAATCCTATCTATAGCTTCTTTAAAACACAAGATAGACTAAGGCATGCTCAGCTTTATAAGGTATCTGATAGGAATAATAAACTTATTGCAAGTTTTATATATAATATTTAAAGGAATTCAATATGTGTACTACTTTATACGTACAAGATACTAAAAATGGTGGACTTTACACAAACTCTTTATAATTCAAAACAGCAATTACTAATAATAAGCTATTTATTATTGCAATATACTTAGCTCTGTTTATAAAATATGAATTACATAACTATTCATGAAAGGTAACTTGTTCCACACTGTTGCTGTTACATTTGAATTTTACTATTATTTTAACCTGTTTTGCTGCTATTGCGTCTTTTTCACTGATGCTTGCTTGTAGTTTAAAATCTAGTTTTAAGCTAGATTTGGACAGTTAAGACGCTTAAGGTGCTGTCACCACACGAAGTCTATTAAAAAGGGGTTTTTAAAACATCATTCTCCTTCATTCTCCTAATTTACTAATTATTTTGAAATCAAAAATATATAACAAGATTTAATATTCTAGACCTAGCGAGTTGCAATATGTATGATAATTTTACGACATGACAGGGCCTTAAGTAGCAGGAATCAGATAATCAGTTTCCAAGATAAATTCATTATGAACAGGTATCAAAAACACAATTATTTAGGCCGCCCTTTACCTATACTTAAATTTTAAAAATAAGAAAAACATATAGAAACAAAAGAGGTTAGCCGTTGAAAATAAGAATAAATGATCCAAATGGGGGCTAAAAGGGCAGCTTGAGCTATATGCTAATGTTAATTCATTTCTGGAATTTACAGCAGATTATGGTGTAATCTGTCTAAATTGTAAAATGATTTACATTTTCAACAAAAAATATTAAAAAAAACATTTGTCTCTTCTGTAAATTCGAGATATGAATTGCATAGCAATATTGCCCGTGCAGCCTTTTTACGGCCGCAGTTCGTAGTGCTTAGACCACTAGCAGTATTGCCAACATAACCTCACTGATTACTGACAACATAATATAATTAACACGCCAATCCTGAGTTTTGAAACAACTAGATCTCTTACTCAAGACACCTCCATTTACATCGTCTAATTTAGCTAACGAACACCAGTGTTCGACCTTGACCAATCATAACCAATGTAACATGGTGTGACCTGTCAGCTGTCAAGTGTCACCGCAGAACCATTGTTACCACTCCTTTAAAATGTACAATGGTACATTTGACCTTCAATTGACTCGCTTGAAATGTCATGAGGATCCTGCCTGATAGATCCTTGAAAAGAGACTTTCGACTTGAGAGAGATGGATCATCCATCATCCTATAGTAACTTTGCGATATTCTCTTTCTCTGATAACATGACAACAATTGAATTAATAATTATTTCATTTAGTTTTGTCCTTTTTATGTAGATTTTAGTATATTTCAAAGTAAAAAATGAATTGTAATAAAATAAAAATAATGAAATGAAATGAAATATTTTTTATTCAAATAGACTTTCACAGGCACTTATGAATAGTCCGACTCTAATGCACGGTTCGGAAGGTAGCTTTTGCTGAGAAGAGCCGTAGAGAGATTAATTAAAATCGTCAAAAAAAATAACCTACTTATTTATCATCATCATGGCAGTTGAAAGACGTCCACAGCTGGACAAAGGCCTCCCCCCAAGAATCTCCACGATGGCCGTTCTTTCGCTACCCGCATCCAGCGGCTTCCCGCGATCCTCACAAGATCGTCGGTCCACCTTTTGGGGAGCCTGCCCACGCTGCGTCTTCCGGTTCGTGGTTACCACTCGAGAACCTACTTATACTAAAACTAAATCATATTTACAAATTAAAAAAGGAATAAATAACTAAAAAAAAACATAAATTAATAGTAATCTTTCTCTGTAAGCCAGAGCTCTAATATTGGCTTTGTGACTTACAACAAAGCTCCTTAAAAGTATAATACATTGTCTATCACTTCTCATAACTCTATTATGGTCTCCACCAAAAATAAATTCACTATTTGTGCGCCCACTCCTTGACATTATGTGCACAACTCCATCAATTATTCGAGCAACTAAATACATCAAGTTTATTACAAAATGTAGGTAGGTAAGTTTTTGGGATCTCGGCCATTTTGAAATACGGAATATATTATTGTTTTGGACTAGCAACCCTAGTGTGTTGGGTGGACCGCTTGCCAATTTTTATTCGTACAGCATGATTTTTTCTAACATCCCCGCACAACAATCATATTTCAGTATATTTACATAAAAACTTCATAAATTATCACTTACATTTTCCTCCGTCCATTGGTGAAAATCTGTTCAGTAGTTTTTGAGTTTATCCCGTTTAGACAGACATATACGGCAGGGATTATTAAAGTAAGCATACAGTATAAACTTATTCATAACTTTTCTTGATAGTGGTGAAAACATTCTATATTTATATATAAGTGAATACTTATATAGAAATATATAGAAGAAAAATACTTGTAGGATGGCTTTCCATTACAGTACAGTTGAGCGAGAGACGTATTTTAATCGGCCAATAAGATTTCTTCATTAAAGTTAGTTGAAAATGGAGCAAACCAATTCAATTAATAGACGTTTTCGTGTCTCTAGACTGGAAACCATTGTCACTCTGTCTCCGTAATCAGGAAAAAAATCTCTGTTCAAATCTTTCAACGCTGCTTTCAACAGAATGTTTCTTTCTCAAACAACTACTTATAACGTTCGAAATTCAAAATTAAAACAAAACACATGCTTTTAAAAAAAGGTAGGTTAATGCACCTGTCGTACTGACGGACCCTTCGGTTACTTCCAGGGTTAATCAAACTGTACCTTATTCACAACTAATAAAGTTTTAAATGGACAAATTGTTTAGTTATTTAGGTCGATCCTTGAAAGTTACTTAATTATAGTATAGGTACCTACTTATAGATAACTTTTGTTCAAAGATAATATATGAGTCGTTAATATGAAATAATAATAAAATAATAACTAGAAAGAAAGAATAAAAAAACCGGCCAAGTGCGAGTCGGACTCGCGCACGAAGGGTTCCGTACCATTATCGGCAAAAAACACGCCTCCTTAAATGTTTATTTTATCTTTTTTTTTTTATAGTATTTGTCGTTATAGCGGCAACAGAAATACCTACATCATCTGTGAAAATTTCAACTGTCTAACTATCACGGTTCATGAGATACAGCCTGGTGACAGGCGGATAGACAGCGGAGTCTTAGTAATAGTAACGGGACCCCCGTTTTACCCTTTGGGTACGGAACCGTTAAAAAGAAAAATATACACATTACTACATTTTAATTAAAAATTCATACTACATTTTAATAAAATATTTCGCCCATTATGCCCCGAAAATATAAAAAGATTCAAGTTTGGAATTGAACCCAGGATCTATGGCGTCACATGGTATTATGCACCAACCGGATCATCAACTCTATAAAACTACGTTACGTCATTTCCTTTCAATTATCACAAATTTTCCCGCCCATTCGTTCTGTCAGTCGCTTGTCAGCTGTCATATTGTTTTTTATTCGGAGGTAAATTCTACAATCTAACTTTTCCCATTGTTTACATTTTATAATCGATTATATAACTTTACAATAAAATTGTATAACTGTTCCAATTTACATAATTTTTTATAATAATAATGTAACAAACAAGATCATATACGGACCGTTAACCTGATGGGAAGCGGTTACCGTCGGCGGCTTATCATCATGTCAGCCGAAAGACGTCCATTGCTTGACAAAGGCCTCACCCAAGGATCTCCACGGCCGGTCTTGCGCATGTTTTAAGGGTCACGGGAAACCGCTGGATGCGGATAGCCTATAGATGCTCGCAACACCAGTTTATCAATCGTTTAATTACCAGTTGAATCACACGCAAGAATTTCATAAAAAAGCAAACTATCGTTTTGACGTTTTATAAAAAGCTGCTGATTTGATGTCATCAAATACCCTATTCCTCAGAACACTGTCCGTTTTACAAGCGGTAGAACACACATAAGGAGGCAAAGTGTCTCCTCAGACTGAGAGGCTAAGGCGATGCTATACGAGAAATGATGATTCTAAAATGCGTTTTTCTCTGTATTATTTGTTCCAAGAGATTTGAAAAAAATATATGTTAAACTAGGGAATAAGAGACGGGGAATAGTTTAAAAAAAATTGGGATTTTTCATTAGTAACGTCAGACAAAAATCGTGAATATGTCCCTTTTTAAAACTAACAATGCATTTTTCTCTTATTTGGGCCATCTAAATAACTTGAAAAATATTAACATATATTCTGAAATCCATTAGAAAGGGAATAGCTTTCTTACTTTTTAAAAAAAAGGCTTAGTTTCTTTTTAAATAATATAAAACCATATTTTTTACTAAAATTGCGTGTCTCCTGTCTCGTTTGTCTCCGTCAGTTTGGTAAGGGACGGTGCTCTAATAGTGCGTCGCTAATAAAACCATAAGGCCATTATTAATATACGAATATGATTGATCGAGTGAAACAATGATATATCGATTAATGATCCATTATGATACGTCAAGATTTAATTGATTGCATAACCTAATATGTTTTAACCCGGTGCATTACGTAAATTGAGGTTGGTCCATAAGTAAGCTTATGCTCGATAAGAGTGTAATATTTACAGGGTTCACCACATATAATAACAACTCAAGACATTTTATAATCGAAACAGGTATTTTTATTTCAACAGGTTTGTGAAATCATTCTTCATTTCCAGAAAAAAACACGATAAAATGTCTCAAAACAAGCAAATTTCAACCTACTAATTATCAAACCTACCTTTACGGTTTTCATTATCTACATTATTTCGAATTAATTTATTGTAAATCTAAAAAGTAAAAAGTATGAAACCGACAGGATTTATATGCGTTTTTTTTTAATGGGCTAAGTAAGTTGGTAGCCTCTTATAATAAAGCACCTTATCAAAGCTTTAACTACTTATAAGTTTTAAGTTTCAAACTCCAAAACCGCTGAAGCGATTTTATCGTGACTCTCATTACCAGATAGAGGATTTTCCAGAGAATCTGTGCTCATTAATGCGGGACAAACCGCGGGGTATAGCTAGTAAATTATAAGATCTAGGCTAACCTAGTACATAGCTACAGAACCTAGGACCAAACGAGTAAACAACTCCAACTTAAAAGAACATTAGTATTGCAATGGTTACAACTGATACCGTTACGGACCGGTCCGGTCAGCTGATTGGCCGAAACTCGGGTCGATGCCACTAGACCAGGTTTTTGTGATTTGTCCCCATTGTCTGTTGAGAATTAATGAAAATGATGAGAAAAAAACTTGATTAATTGAGTGAAGCTCGTTGATGTCTTTAGTATGGGAAAACAAATAAGAACTTTAATGTTATGTAATGATAGTTGTTTCCCGCGATTTCACTTGCGTTCCCGGATAAAAAGTTACCTATAACCTTAAGCAGTAATGTAGCTTTCTATTAGTGAAATAATTTTTCGAATCGGACCAGTAACTCCGGAGATTAGCGCATTGAAACAAACAAAAAAACTCTTCAGCTTTATTATTAGTATAGATAGAGATGTATTATTTTTATTTGAGAGTATGTTTCTTTCAAAATTATGAATAGTTTACTCTTGGTTATATCATTTACAGCAATTTTTTTTGTTCCGGCTAATATCCGAAACGGCTGGACCGATTTTGACGGGACTTTCATTGACAAATATTTTATGATATAATAAGTAACTTAAGCTACTTTTATTTTCGAAAATAAAAAGATCATGGTTCCGCACAAAAAAATATCCCGGGAGCGCAAGTGAAGCCGCAGCGTAATGAAAGCTTTATAAATGACATAATTACGCTCAGTATACGGGTTGAATATTATCAGTACAGTTATCGGAGGACAGTAAGTGATCAGAGGCCTAAGATATCTGATAGAGATGGTGATAAGGTTACCTCGTGTTAAGCCTTACAGGAAATGAGCGAATAACTTCATGATGTTTTTACTTTGGTCCAAGTTACAGCAGTGCTGGAACACAAAATAATATTTTTTTTTTTTATATTTATATAGTCTTAATTTTCCATGTATTTTTTGATAAGTACCTACATAAAAGGTCAATATACTACCATTCTTGTCGCAAAACACATGCTGACAACTTACGACCTATAACTGAGCTGCAATTAGCAAAAAACGTAATAAAATTTGAATTTCGCGCTCCAACCGAAGGTTTCACCTTAAGGACATCTTTTTTTTATTACCTTCATTCATCAATATAGTGTAAGGATTTTTTTTATTAATAACGATTTTGCAGTTTTTCATATTATAGTTATTTTGATCGTATTTGTTTGAAAATAAACAATTGCATCAGGTAATCCACAACAATCTTTTGATTAATGAAATTTACGTCCCATTTTCCATCTTCACAAATACCCGCTGTTTCCTGTAATCTTATACCACAGATAATCCTGGGAATAGCGATTTGATACCACATCCGTATTATTGTGCTCGAGAGCTGGGATCGTTGGGAACTCATGGATAATCACATTTTTATGGTCTCCATATCGCAAAGTAGATAGTAAATGAAGATTATATTTATATTTTTTTCCTTAGATTAGTACACGCGCCTATTTTACTACATTAATATATTACTTTTAACTGCAGACAAAAAAAAGGGGTGTTGAATGTTTGTGTGTATCTGTTTGTCTGTCTGTGTCATCAACAATGTTATGTTAACAGTCTTATGACATAATTTAATTCGCAACTAGTCCACAATACGATAGTGGGTAACCTGTCCAGTAACTAGTCAATTGATACCTTTACGATGACGCAATAAAGTTTATTTTTCCATTGACATTCCTTAACGCCAAAATGTTTTTGAATCGGCCAACATTGTTAGAAGATTTGATCTGTTAACATCGTCTGTGTTTATTGTTGAGTATAGTGTAAACATACGTAGTGATTTATGCTAAACTTCAAATTATCATAAATTCGTATTGGTAATGCTGAATCTCCATAAATTTTGTAGGATTGTTAATAATTATGTACATTATTTGGCCTTATATACCTAACTAAAATCATCCTGTATATTTACTAAAGGAATTCATGTTTATGTGTACAAACAATATTATACTTACAAATAAAACAAAGTCAAAGTCAAAATATTTATTTGCAGTACAGGTACAGAAGGTGGTATGTTATAATTATGCGAATCACTGTATTTGCCATATGTGGCGTGCAAAATTCTTCTTTTCTTTCTTCTTCTTCTTCTTTAAATTGGTAGTGCTGACTGACACTCGGAACACAGTAAAGTGTCATAGTATGTCAGAGTAGTATATAATAAAATCAAATTAAACGCATTATAACATTGATAAATATTTTTTCTTTATTCACAAACACTCTGTATTATGTCAATTACTATTACCACGAGTTCTCACCCGATTCTCACTCAACAGGCACAGTCGACTCCCACGTGCCGCCGTACAGGATGCCCCCGGCACCCGAGGCGGCGCTGCCCGGCGCACCAGCGCCATCTGCGCCCGCCGCTCTCCACACACACTCCGCCAAGTTTCCTGTAAGTATCTACTTTAGTAAGGCAATGTTTGATCAGTTATAGTGATGGTTTTTGCTTCTCCAAAGAATTCTATTACGACGTGAAGAAACAACATTCTTTCATTATGCCGGCCATAGACGTTCAAGTAATTTGATCAAACAGACTGGTTCAGTTCGATCAAACTGTTTGATCAAATCATCATCATCATCATATTAGCCTAAAGACGTCCACAGCTGGACAAAAACCTCCCTCAAGGATCTCCACGATGGCCGAACATTTCGGTTTCCCGCGACCCTCGCAAGATCATCGGTCCACCTTATGGGGGGCCTGCCCACGCTGCTTGTTCCGATTTGTGGTCGCCACTCTGCACACATAAAATTAAGTCTGATTTAGTAAGATCAGTCTTAGTTTTATTCAATTTTTAATACTCTACAGGAAAATAATTATCTGTTTTGTTTTCACCCGAGTGAGAGAGAGAGAGATATAGATTTATAAGTTGCAACAGACATTCTTAATAAATACTATATCCTGTAATACGTCGCATAGCTTTGAGAGAAAACTAATTGAGATTAAATATTTAAATGTAAAAGATACTTTCCATTTTCAACTAACTGCCGACAATTCTCAATACGACTTAATTAATAAATTAAGACATTAAACGCAGTTTGTTTACTTGTTATCTTTTCAAATAGATACATTTTACTAATGTTGCTTACAAATTAAACTATTGGTCTTCATATGTATGTTTTCGAATATGAATTGCGTACATAAAACCTGCAATAATTAACGTGCAGTGTTTTTAAAATAATTTTCAATGACAGTGAAATTCAATCGAGAATCGATAGTAGGATCTTACAAATTAGCAAATTTAGCAAGTTATATTTTCTTAATTTAATTTGTAATTTAATGATATTCTTTCACAATTTGCACAGAAATAGACAAACTATAACGACATACTCTGTGAAAATTACACACACTGTATAGGTCACATTAAGGTTTTACATATACAGGGTGATATTAATTGGGTATATTATTTGGCAGGTTATTGCGGTTAGTATAGTTTCATTAATAATTCATATAATTTGCTGGCCTTTACTCTGAAACGTAGTGATGGGATATTTTAAAGACAAACTAAAATGTTTGTATTATCTATGGCGTAGGCTTAATTGTAGGATCTCATTGGTACCCACAGGGTACAGACTACAAACGTAATCTTTTAATTTTCAATCCTAAAAAAAACTAGGTATCTTTCCCTTCCACTTCAAAAAAATATTATCTTCCACAATTAACCTTATCTTATGGAGATAGATCGGTCCTGCGTCACAACTATCATTAGTAGAGTCTAGTTAAGTAGAGAGCAAGTAAACTCGACTGACTACTATACTAGCCAGGTTACTGACATCGGGATTATGTCGCATACATCAAGCCAGTGTCTCTACATCGCTTATTTCTCTGGAATGTCGTTTGATATAAGTAGCTTTTGCCCGTGACTAAGTTGAAGATTTCATATTTAAAAAAAAATTATGGTGCCGATTCTGTGGTTTAAGAACTAAACTAATATTAATTAGTCACATCCCTTTCATACAAACATTATAGAAAAAGGGGGGTAGGTAATAAATAATTAAAATAAAATATTAAAAATGAAGTTCAAATAATTTGATCAAACATACTGATTCAGTTCGATAACACTGTTTGATCAAACAGAAATGCGAAGAAAATATTAAATATCAAATGTACCCACAGACATTCATGCCAATTTGATAAAATTGTTTAAACTACCCTGTTTGATCAGATTATTTGAACGTCTATAGCTGGCATAAGTTTTATATTATTTTTTACCGTTGTTATTGATGTCAGATTCGTATTTTATACCAATATCGATTGATATTTCCAAAAAATATCGATACTTTTTTGCATTTCCGACATCCCTATAATAAGGGATGAAGAAAGTAAATCGTACAGAAATGTAAATCGTATTCTATTTGTATCGATACACATATCGTCTATTACAAAGACCTCCCAAATAAGCCATCAGTATTATAAAATACATTCTAATAGCTCCAATCTTCGTGTTTTCTCGTGGGATATCCGGATTTCACCGCCATCGTGTGTATTGAGTTTTTATGAACACTTGTAATAGTCTGCGAGATGAACAGTGAAAGTGATCATTGTCCCAACATTTATCGGTTCGTCGTGGCGTGTGTTCATCGTGTGTAATGTGTACTACAATACCTATACTATATTATTTTATGTGCTGATAGTTTGAACGGTGAGAATATATTTTTCTAATATAACTAACTAGCTGTCCCCCGCGGTTTCACCCGCGTTTCCGAGGTTCATGATTTCCCGAGATAAAAAGTAGCCTATGTTCTTCTCCATAACATATACTATCTGCGTGCCAAATTTCATCGCGATCGGTTGAGAGGTTTAAGCGGGAAAGCGTAACAGACAGACAGACAGAGTTACTTTCGCATTTATAATATTATACCTATATATATATATATATATAGTTGGGATAGTAGGGATTTACTCAGGCGTGACCTTGCGGAAATCCACAGAAGACAAATATTTAGTATTTAATTCCGCCGGATCTCCTTGTCGACAGTGGGTCTACTACGTCGTGATGATGCTTCGTGAAGAAGCGAAATACGTGTCGATTGGTTCCTTGTGTTGTGTTTAATCCTTTTCTAATACTAAAAAACACTCTCGTTCCTGGAATTAAAAGTAACCTATAACACTCGGGGATAATGTAGTTTTTTTATTTGTAAATAGTTTTTTTTTAAATATCCAAACATACCTACAAAACAAATATTACCTCTTTAAAATATTTGTGTGCATGAATTTGTGTTTAAATTAAACATTATTTTAATTATTTATAGTAATTTTCTATAATGTAGGTATTTTTTTTTTATACTACCTGTTACCCGCGAAATGAAAAGTAGCCTACCTTCGAGGATAATGTAGCTTCCTATTAGTGAAATAATTTTTCGATTACAAGTAGTAGATAGTTCGTTAAAACAAGCAAACTCTTCAGCAAATAATAGTATAACTAATAATTTACGTACTCCTAAAATAACGATTTGTTGAACAGATAGAACGCGAGGTGATCCTGTCATCGGGAGACAAGAACTCAAAGGTGCCGATACTCCAGGAGGCGAGGAAGCGAGGAAGACTCGGTGCAGTGGCTCCTGACACACCACCCAAGGCCTTGTCAGCTTGGACTCATGCTGAGGTAATACTATTAAAATTCATAATTTCTCGTATATCGTCTATCCAATTGTTAGGGACCTTTTATGTTTAGCAGATAGCCTGTGGTATAAAATATAATTTATAGGCATATACTACTTTTTGGGACTGCTAGCCAGCTATAATACCAAGTAAAATAATAAAAGACTACTTTAATTATTCTTCTGAATCAGTTTTCCCCGCGATATAGGTAAATTAGCTATAATCTATAAACTGTCTGGTGTTAGGATATGTGCACACCCTTACCTATTATGTCATAATAATACCTAAAAACCTCACGATTTTTTTAATCGTCCAATTATAGGAAACCGCAGAACGTTAGGATATTTTGCGACCCTAAAATTTTCAAAAAAAAAACTATCGTCAAGCACCCCTCGCTTTTCTCTTCTCTTTTAACTGTGTGCTTACCACCAGTCACATCATGAATGACCATAAATAAAAAAAAAAGAATAAAATCCCTTCACCTAAAAGCCGTACCATTTAAATCTGTCATGGTATTGTTAAATCGAGGTTCACACTAACTAGACACCTAACCGGTTGCACGGTAACTGAATAGTTATATTGTCGGCGCGGCGAAGGTCGGGAGTTCTAATCCTACAACGAACTTGTGCTACCAATGAAGGAGAGTAGTGATTGATACTATACTAATAGTTATCAGTACCTCAATATATCTCAATAACCTAAGTAATTGGCGTAATTCCTTTTGTGTTTGTCACAAGCCCGCCAAAGGATATGGTAGTATACCTTAAATAGGTCCTTCGTCCCCGCGCTACCTCAAGGAACACTTTGATTTCCTCCACTGTTCCCATTCTCTAAGGTCATCAGAAAACTTAGTTCTTAGAATGCCTCCGCATACCAGCACGTTCTATGACAAATCCTATACTGTTGAATCAGTTCGCTTATGGAACTCATTACCTATTTCAATCAGACGTGCACAATCTATCATTATTTTTAAAGAGCAGATTAAAGAGTTTTATCTATCCAAGTAGCTTATTAGTGTTTAATTACATCATAGGTATATATGTTTATATATTTATTTATATTGTATGTGTGTACCTTAGTCTATATTGCTTTATTTATTACATATACCTTGTATCCTTATATAGTATAATGTTATTTAGATATATACGTATAATTAGTTTTATTTATTTACTAGCATGCAGGTGTTTATCTGTTTTCTCTAAATTTGTCTTTTTTTTTTTTTTTTTTCCTTTACTTTTTAATTGTACACCCCCGTCATATTCAGATAATTTTAATTCCTCTCCATCTAAAGGTTGCCTGGTAGAGATCACTTTTAGTGATAAGGCCGCCGATTGTAACACTATAATATATTTAAATTCTTGTATTGCTTTACAAATATTAATGTGGTGTGACAATAAAGAATTATCTATCTATCTATCTATTTAAAATATTTCCACAAAAACTTCTTTTTTTTACTACGTATAGGCCTTTGACCACAATCTCAACGTAGTGAGTGATGATGTGGTCGATATGGTAGTAAGCACGCAAAGCCTAGAAGGGAAGTAGCTAGCCAGGCGAGTACCTACTACAAACTACCCTACCACCGTGGTAACTATTTAATAATCTGTGCTATGGTTTCCTTACGATGTTTTCCTTCACCGAAAGCTCAAGCTCATTGTAGACGTCACTACCACAGAGCTATCATCGCCTTCGAAAAAAAAAACTAAATACGGTAAAACGTAATTCTAAAGACCGTTAAAAAATTACCAAAGATTTATGCTAAACTTCCAATTGTCATAACTTCGTAATGGCAGTGTTCAGACAGAAAATTTGTAGGGTTATTGATAATATGTATAGCTTTCCTACCTTAGCATAGCTATT
This sequence comes from Tethea ocularis, assembly GCA_963555595.1. Lineage (NCBI taxonomy): Eukaryota > Metazoa > Arthropoda > Insecta > Lepidoptera > Drepanidae > Tethea > Tethea ocularis. Next base: position 808,889 of record OY741972.1, on the reverse strand, counting down.
TACCTGAAGAACCTTTCTTCAAATCTATAAATGCTGTTCTTGTAAGGTTTAGAATCATATAACTGGATCTATATTACGGTTCTACAAAGTACTTGTCAATGTGGAACAACTCCAACCCACTTTCATATCTCACAAATAATAACTTTAATCGCATAGATTTAAATTGGATATTTCACTGATTCTGCAAATTGCTTGGTTTGAAATATAGTGGTGAGCAAATATACCTACTTAAATAAATTATAGTGTAAAACGTGTCGTCGATGATCAAGATCGACTAACGGTCTTGGAACAGATCTGGGGTATACAATGTATGGCACCTTGTCAGTGTCACTGGAAGGTACTGGACAACTTGAGATTTCTTAGCTTTTGGTTATACGTAGGTAATAAATAGGCTTATGTTTTTTTTAACCCCCCCGACGCAAAGACGACGGGGCGTTATAAGTTTGACGTTTTTGGGAAGTTATAACAAATTTTCTAGTTTGACCACAATCTCACCATGATCAGTGATAATGTTTCCGTTGGTGAACTGCATTCTAACCTCTCCTGCAAGATCCTGCAACCATCAAAACATCAATAATTTCTTTTCCAGTCCATCTCAAACTAAAGAAAAAACATTAGAGCTATGAATAACCATGGGCCATATCAAACAAGGGGGCGACCGTGTTTTCCTGGTACTTAATGACCGTAACGACAGGCTAAGCATAACGATTGAGTTCCTTGCCCCTCACGCTCGCCAGACGTTAGTCTTTACACTTGTATTACTTACAATAAGAAATATACATAGATATTCTTAGGGATTTTCATTTTGATACTGACGTACATTATTTTGTTTTGATTCTTCACATATTATTATCTGGATTAGGTCGCCGTTTTAAGTCTTCCCAGAATTTGTATGACTGCGTCTAGACTACTATTGTGATTGCTACATTTAATTTCACCGCCAAGACCTACAGTTATAATAAACTGCACTATGGTTTCTTCATCTATAGGTATATTCGGGTATAACTGTTGCCTCCTCAGGTGTGTACTACGGTCAGGCATGAGTAGATGACCTCTTGTGTAGGTGAAACACCACTTCACCTACACAAGAGGTAAAGTGGTGTTTCGTCAATATGACCTCAGAATCTAAACACCTTTGTGTCACGAACACTGATGGTGGACCGATTTTAGTCCACAGAGTCAGGGCAAAATAAGATTTAATGGCGTACACATCGAATAATCCTGTTTAATAATAGAAACATCTTCTGTTAAGTTTATGTGACCATTAATCGTCTACTGCCCCCGCAAAAAAGATTTGAGATAAAGATTTTTTTCTTAGCTCTATTGGCTAACCATAACGATATAAAAATTACTTACTATGGCGAGATTGTGGTCAGAGCGATCGCGATGGTAAAAAAAAATTTTTTTATTACACGCCATTTATTCCCTTTTTACTTTGGTACCTATACTAAAATATGTTGAAAATCCTCTACACTTTATTTTTAACATAGGTATCACTTTTAATTAAAATATGTCTAAAACATCTTTCGTTGATTGTTATCTTCTCCTAACAAGTTGTAGTTATGATTTTGGAAAACTTTTCCTAAGCACTGAGGCTCTGACCTACAACCACAAGTTAAACACTTTTAATTAACATATTGGCAAATGGGTATTATAGCGACTGTCCGAAGCAACGGTAGCCAATTAGTGGATTGCCACCCTTTAGTTATCAGTCTACTGACATAAATAGGAAAAGTAGAACAATTATAAACAACTACAGAATTGGCCCTTCATATAGCAGTGAGAGCACAACACAAAAAATAAAATACCCACTTCCCAAAGTTCCCGCAAGAAGCTTAATGCAGGATACAACCTTCTTCCGCTAAAGCTCATTAAAGCTAAATGTTTAAACATAAACACAGCACAAGCCAATGTTATTATGATTCAATATGACGAGTCAACTAGTGAGGAATCGCATAAAAATTCATGATACGATGCCTTCGGTTAGTCAGTGGCGCTACGTACGAAGAAACGAACGGTTACGTATGGCATCGAACACGTACGGACTTGCTTCAACGAATGTCTCTCATTAAATTATAGTTTTGTATAACTCTTACTGGTAACATGAGAAAAACAAGGTGTAATGAATTTTGAATTGGACTTGCCATTTACATAGATATTTAACAAATAGTAAATTTAAAAAATTACTGCTCTTCGTCTAATATATGGCATTGGCATTCTTTAGAAGATTAGTGATGCTCTAATTATAATACATAATGATAGTAATTTAGATACTTTATTCATAAAGGAGACTGGTCTAGTTAAGGCTTTCTTGAGAAGTTAGTCTCCTCTAGATATAAACCTTAAGGATCTCTTGAAGACAATAAAAATGTTGCGGTTTGACTGTCTTTTAAAACCAAAAAAAATAGATCTAAAAATAAGCAAATAATCCAACCAAGTACACCATATCTTTGCTGAAGTGCGGTTTTTTTTTATAGCATATGATATAACAAGAAAACCGTAACATAGTAATGATGAGGAAGTAACAAAAATCCACTGACCATAACGTTTATTCCTTTGATCGTTACACCTATGGGTAACCACCTCAAGGCACCATCGCATTGACCATAACATACGACGGAGTGAAAGTTATATAACGTTCAATTAATTGTATCGAATCGTAAAAGATTGGGTAAAAGTTAATACGAAAATGAATTAAGACAAAAATGCTTTGAAATGCTACAATGACTCAACTTTATCTGGATGACATTTTAGTGCCTTAAAAATATTCATTATCTTTATCTTCATTAGGCTAGACTGTCTATCTAAACGACTAGATGTCATCAATTCATATGGTGGAGACACCACGAGTTCGTCGCTGACCATTTTTGAGGAGCCCCCTTTTTCCTGTGTGAAAACTGTAAAGTGCGGAGATAAAGTCCGCCTGATGTCAAGCAAGCGTCATTGTAGAAAAAGGACTGCGTTCCCAGTGGTTGCATTATTTCTAGGAGTTCCACAGATCAGAACACATTCCATTGTATAAACAATAAAACGCACATAGATTGAATGACGTTATGACATTGAATCTTATGTTTGCTGATTTTATTTGAATCTTCGTTAGATGAACAAAATTACATAAATGTTTTACAAATCCCAAAAGTTACTTTAATTTGAGGGAAAGTTAGAATTTTGGTAATCTAGCTCTACCTCTGTTTGACTCCTCCTTTCTGTAGTCAATAATTAATACTCGCCCAACATTAACAAGAGGAACCTTTCAATCACCTTTAACTGTACAATGCAATTTAGGTGCTTCCTTAAATCGAACGGATGTGTAACTTGCCCTTCGAGTCCCAAGCCTTGACGTAACGAGCCCGCACCTGACGAACAAACCAAACAATAGTAGCGCTTGCGCGGATCCGACAGCCGCACGCGCATCCGGTCATATCAACTCATAAAATTTTGAATACTTTAATGATAAAGCCTTTGTTAAAGTTTCATGAAAATTATAGATTTGAAGTAAATATGAGGAAGAGTTTTGTGATGTTTGAAGTGATGGTGATTTGGAATTGAATGTGATTTGGATTTAAGCTGCTCGAAATGGTTGAATTTGCGCTGGAGAATGTTGGTATTTTGTTTGAGTTATTTATGAAGGTTATACCTGATCATCATCTAGATAAGATTAAATAATGCCAGTTGAAATATTTGTAGTGGGTGCTAATAGTAATTTTAAAATGTATATCTAATCTGATGAGTACACACGGCCACAGATCAAGCTACACATTTTTGTTGCAAAATAGCTCCTATTACAACCGCATAAGGTGCCGCAGTGTGTAGCTTGGTCTGTGGCCGTGTGTACATGTTATACTAATTAGAATTAATATACTCTTCTAACTAAATGCTTCTGAATTTATGAATTTTAAATATTTCTAGAGATAGCATTTTTATCGCTGAATGTATAATGATTTAACTACTACTTTTCATGTTTTTACTTTATATCTAATACGGAAGATATTGTATTCTATTATCAAAGATCTTTAAAGATTGCGAATAAAATACTTCTATCTTCAATAATTGTCTGTTCCACAAAACACCTTTCACCAGAATGATCAACACAAAGACTACATTTACAGCTACACTCAGCATTAAACCATTAACAATTTGAATTCCTATCCAACAACCCATTGTTTTCATGTTTCCCATCGCACAGCCCAACAACAATAACAATGTTTCTATTTTAAACCCATGTCTTTCCCAGAACCAGCAAGCCGGCACTTCGGGCGACTTCAGACAGTATCACGAGAACTACGGATACGCAATGCACCAAAATCAAAACCAGGGAGCTATATCTAGAAACGGTCAAAATTACGATTCTCCGAAACCGCCTATTCCAGCTAAAACTTACGGTCAGAAAGTAGATACACCAAATAATTCACAAATGATTACAGTGACTGTTGAGACAGGTAAAGATAACACAAGAGATGCACCTAAAAGTGCCAAATCTGTTAGCAAGACTTATCACACGCTTAAAGATATGATCTCAAGTAAATTTAAAACTAAAGACAGTAATGAGATAGAAAAGAATAATGAGCAAGAGCCAAGTTTAAATAATAGTGAGGAGAGAAAAAGACCAGACCCAGAACCAGTAATACAAAGAGATACAGGGATAAGGAAGGTAGAACAAGGAATCTATGGTAGGCCAGTGCCGCAGAACAGGCCTGAAATGCAGTACAACCATGGTTTGCCCAATAACATGGCTTATCCTAGTCCATCACCTCACAGGTAAATATTCATTTAACTATCATTACAAAACGGTTTTTTTCTGCTGTTTAAATATGACTTCAAGATCTTTTCTACAGTTCTTTCTCTTTTATACATATTTTTTTTTCCAATAATCAAACTTACATTTGATTATAAGTTAATTTGTTAAATGAGCTCATTACGTATACCTATATATAAATGTATTATCTGCTCTTTTAAATATTTTTTAAATCACCCTTTAAATTCTCAGACAGCTAATGCAGCAACAAATAGTCCAGCAGCAGATACTCCTAAGCCATCAAGCCAGGTCTCAGGAGATGCTGTCATCTACACCTCATGCCAGACCTTCGCAAGCTCTCGGAGCAGATGCCCTGTACCAGCAGTATGGTCCTCCTGGAAGGAGGAGTGCCGTTTACCAAAGAGATGTCGATGTTAGGTCCATGGCTAACTTTACTTCTTTGAAGACTGGACCGCAGACTCAGGTGAGGTTTTGAAAATGAATTATACCTATTTATTGTAAACGAATAATTTCAAATGAAAAATCAAACAAAACAAATGCTGAGTTTTTCTGATACTCAATTTGAATGTATTCCGTACTCGTGGTAGAGTCATAACTAGTGCCTTCAACTCTAAATACAGCAATTTGAAAGACCTGATGTTTTTTCTATTAAGACGTTTAATAATATTAAAATGTATGAACTTCGCTTGATGCTTATGTTTTATACAGTACAGTAACCTCATTAGACGCATCGCAACTTCTAATCACGTCTGACTGTCAACAAGTAACAATAGGTGCTTTTTACATCTCATGACTTACACTTTTTTCTAATACAGCGGCTTCTTTAGAAAGTTCGTCATAATGTGTTCTTATTCTGTAAACATTGTTTGGGCTTGTTAGATTTTTTAAAATTTTGATCAATTTATCTTCTCGTAAGTAGATCAGCTATTGAATCATAATTTGACCATTGCTCAATTACATTACAAAACTTATAATTTTCATATTCATCAAAAAAGTTAAGGTGATCTTTCGCAACATTTCGAACGGACCCTATATCCAGTTCTCACCATACCATGAGACAAAGAGGCAATCGTTTCGATTCCCAACAATTAGCCAACACTTCCCACGGACATGCCGCAATTATTATAACAAGAGCTGGTGAATGCCGACGTGTGTCTTGAAAGGAGCACATTTTATGGGCTAAAAATTTAATTGATAAGTTTCTTCTCAATGTTTATTTAAATCGATTCTCATCTGTACTCATTCGATTGCCTTTTGTGTGAATATATTCATAGGTATTATTAGCTCCTCTTTAATTTCAATTCATAAATCCATAAAAACATCGATCTGTTTATAATTTCCATTAACCAATTTCTGTTATCATTCATTCTACCGTTGCAAACACGTCTCAATTTAAAAAAGCCATAATTTTTTTACAATCCATATAACTTTTTATGAATACATTAAATAACATTTTATTGCCTGTAATTACGCTCCCAATAAAGATCTGTTGATTATTTAGACCGAACGGAATAATCATTTACATACATTTGCTTTCAGTTCGATAACTCACACTCAAGAGCTGATCTCAGGAGTCCACAGCAATTAGAAAGGGAGATAATAAGACAGAGAGGCTTAGTAGAAGGCAGACGAGCAGCGTCACACCCACATCTCTTAGACGAACAACAACAAAGACCTGAAGTCACTACACCGCAAATTCATACTAGATCGCGAAGAAATTCACACGGTAACCTTCTTGATGAATTACCAAACGAAAATAGTCCTCAAAGGAGTCGTTGCGAAGAGCGAGAATCTGATGACGGTGGTTTTCGAGCAAGGCTTGCTGCTCAAAGCAGATCTAGTTATGAAGAACGAATAAGAACTAGTGGTAGATCAATAGAGTCCCAGAGACAAGAAAGGATTCAGGAAAATGTTTATAGACGTACACCCGACAGTCATAAAGAGAGAAGGACACCTGATAGCCATAAAGAACGTAGAACTCCCGACTCTATAGGTCAGAAGCAGAAAGAAGAAGCATCGACGTCACAAAGTATTGACAGGAATGATGAAAGTGCCAGTCAGAAATCAGCAGACAGCGTTTACAATTCCAGTGGAAAAGTTGAAGCATATAATCCTCAGCCTTCGTCTTCAAGACAAACGCCAAATAGGATAGAAGATTTGAAGGCTTCGGGGAAGAAAGGGGCTGGATCTGGTGCAAGTTCAGGTACTTATTTTTTTATTGATCCCATATGCACGTCAATATGGCCGTAATGTTTGTGAAAGGCTAGTGATTTTCAACTTGAGGGATTCACGATAGTTTTTCATTGAGATTAATGTATTTTGCCTTTATTTGGGAATAATATTTCTATATTAATAGGAGTAGTGCATTGATTTCATTCATATTTTAAGTTAGACTTTTGACATAATATTTTAATTTCAATGGAATCCATGAGAACAGTAAAGTTTTTATCACAAATACAATTTCAGATTACGACAAAAATGGTGGTCAATCATCCAACGTGGACTCAGGACGTGGAAGCGTAGCGTACTCTAGCGGCCGAAGACCTGAAGCCAGCCTACATGACACGTCAGCTGACTCTGATGCCGTGGGGCATACGAGGGTGCAGCCACAACCCGGAACAAGTCAGCAAACTCCTGCGCAAAGTACGTTTAGTTATGAAGGATCTAGATTTCTTACGAGGGTCTATATTGGGAATGTAATTAATCATTAATAATGAGTGACTAGTAGTTACCCCAAATGTGATCACCCTCAAGTTGAAAATCTATCGCCTATGTATTTTGGCAGTTACAAAATTATGTTTATGGTTAACAAAGTCTAATACGTTATATTCTCCAGGTGGTGAGAACGAGTGGGCTGACCTGGTGGAGTGCGAGCTCCGTCAGATCCTGGAGCCGAAGCTGGCTGGCATGAGGCTGGACTCTTCGGCTAGTTCCGACAGTTCTGTCACTCCACCGCTTCCACCATTGTCACCGTCTTCTGACATGCATAAGCGTAATAGGTGAGTTAACCTTCAGCCTAGGCTAATTTATTGAATAAATTTACTGTTTTTAGTTTCCTAATCAATGACTGAGAGAAAGGTAAGTAAAATATCAGGCATCTCTGTGACTCCATTCATACTCATATCATCCTTCACATTGGTTAAAACATTACAATATTCCACTAGATTTTATTGAAATCAAAAAATCAAAAATCAATTCAGACTGAATAAAGCTTGTAGGTTAAATTATTGACAACACTACTTTCACTCACAGACATTGTTTGTCCTGAGTGGGAATCAAACAAACCTTTGTATGGGATTCAGGCTATTCATCCCACAACAAGCTTATCAGCAGAACAATTTAAAATGAACTTGTATATTATTCCCAGTCTCCCGGGCAGGTCGACAGAATACCCCGAGGAGCGGCGGCGTGGTCGAGATTCTCCGCGCTGGCACTCGCACAAGAAGCACTCCTCTAAACGGGATCATCATTACAAGAAACATTGTGAGTGCTTCAGCTATCACTATAGATACTAACGTCTCTTTGGAGTTATTCAGGGTTACTTGGAGATATATAGGGTAACTTGGAGATATATAGGGTAACTTGGAGATATATAGGGTAACTTAAAGATATACAGGGTAACTTGGACCTATACAGTATTACTTAGGAGCTATAGGTACAGTGTTACAGCTATAACTATAGATACTACATCTCTCTTAGGAGCTATACAGGGTTATTTTATAATGAGTAGTCAAATTTTCTAGAATTATTATACTTATCATTATTAAACAACTTTTACTATGGGATGGGACCAAACCTAAAATCAAGAAAAAAAGATCAAGCTATAGATATTTAATATATTCTAACCATACAAAATTGATGTTTTGTATGAAAAGTTTTAAAGAATCCAATAGGGTAGTTGACTGACACATCAAATCAGCTACTTTTTAATATATGTCTAAACGATAGTTTTTAAGGAATTTTGTATGAAATATTACATTATGACGTCATAGTTTCACAGCATCAAATCATCTACTTTTAGTGGTTCCACTGATAATTAAAAATCATAAAAAGCATTAAATGTACAACATATTTGATATTTCCACGTGTTTTTAGATGTTTTATGCATTGATTAGTGTTTGGTCATTTATTTTTGACAGTGTCAACTAGCCTATTATAAAATTAAATACAGGGTGTATAATACTCACGTAAAAGAAACACCATAGTACTCACTCAAGAAGTGCGTTAGTCACATCTGCCTCACAGTAGAATCTATTATTCAAATACTCACATACATGATAAACAAAATAATCAGATAATGGAATGTATAATATGTTAGATTTATCAATGTTATAGTATTTTTCTATAATGTAAAAGTTTCGATTTGAATACCTGCATTTTTTTTATAATTGATGGTAGTTTATTGTGAACACAGTGTCGTATTAGGGCCCTACCTAAGCTATGGTATAAGTAACAAGATGGTATCACCCAGTGTTCGGTCTGGACACGACGGACATGACGTCGACGACGACTCGCAGCCTGGACCTGTCCTCGCTGCTGGAGGCGCGCTCGGACAGCGACGCGTCCAGCGGCGACGCGCGCGCCATCCGCCGCCAGCTGCGCGGCCTCGAGAACATGTACGCCGAGGTGCTGCAGCTGCTGGGCGTCCGGAAGCCTGCCAGTCTCGCCAAGCAACCTGCTTGGGAATCCAGGTGAGAGGACAAGGGAATCCTGGCCTTCCTGATTTATTAGTTTTAAGCCGCAATCCTCAAGTTTATCCTTCGGTTATGTTATATAAAAAACCAGTGTGCATAATTTTCCTCTAAATACGAATGAATCAGTTGATATTAAAAGATAAAAAAAACCTGAATTTAAAATATCACTGAAGGCATTCTTAGTATAGGTTGCGTCATGTAAAAATAACGCTGGAAGAAAGTGGAGGTGTGTTTGCGCATGTGTACACACGCGCACGAACGTACTAGGCCTATTATTTTATTTTAGTACTAGCTTTTCGCTCGTGACTTCGTATATTGATTATTGGAAGGTATACCGGCCCTCATACCACCAAATAGAACGATAAATCGCCTAATGCGGAGCTGACTGCCAGCGGTCTTTTTAGATGACGCGACCCGTACTGAGACATCTCGGAGTTACGGACATACTTTTAGTAGCGGTCTCTTCAGGAAATTATCCTCGTGATATTCATCATTTCTATATTACTAAACTAAATATACATTAGTTTCTTAATTTTCGATTTGCAGGCTATCATCCAAACGTCGATACGGTAGCATGTCGTCACTGCCGTCAAGTTCTGTGAGCAGTCGACCTGTACGCGATAAAAGACGAAGTTCCAATGAGCATCGGAAGAAACACGACCTTAAGGTAACCGTAGAAGATTCTAAATAGTTTGTTGTGGAAATCTAAACGAAGATCTTGCTATAAGACTAGGAAATGCTTTTTTATTCTGGTTTGAGGTCAGCTCCAAATCATTAGAGTCTCCTGGATTTACCATACAGCATTCGATGGAATCCGCTGGATGCGGGTAGCGCAAGACCGGCCATCGTGAAGATCCTTGGAAAAGGCTTTTGTCCAGCAGTAGACGTCTTTCCGCTGACATGATGATGATTATTCGATAGAAACAACGTAGTCTCTGCTCTGAGGTTGCACTCTGGCCACATAACCATCGGACATATGAAGAAAGTTGCTTCACCAATCATCTTGGCTTGCAATTGTATCTCGACTAACCCTTCGTCTGAAAAACCAAAAAAGTTATCATTATGTTCATAATAGGGATGATGACTGGGTAAAAAATAATTCTGTTTAGTCCGTCAGTTAGGTTATCAAAAAATATTGGATACATATTTTTTATTTTATCAAATCAATAAAGAAATACAAAGATAAGTCGCATCAAAGTTCAGGAGTGGGGGTTTGTGACGCCATCTCTCCGTAAAAAGTGTACTAAAACGTGAAATTTTAATGCACTGTATTTTCGTTATTTATGGTTTTTAGAACTGGTAATCTAACTGACGGAATAATTAGTAATTGATTGATTTTCCATAAGTCGATTAACTTGTACTGACTCCTTTAGAATGTATGAAGCGATATGAATGGCAACAGCTAATACTTTAAAACAATAATATTCCAGGGTATCAACAAGAGATTCCAACGTTTGGAATCCCACGTGGTGACCCTGGCGCGGTCGGTGGCTCACCTGTCCAGCGAGATGAGGACGCAACACCTGGTGATGCAGGAGATGGACGCCATTAGAGCTGAGATCGCTGCCCTCAGGCATATGTACAAGTAAGCTCATTTCTAGATCTTTTACTTTGGACTGACTCAGAGACAGAACACACTGGTACGAGCTTGGCGAAAGATTTTCTAACTTGAGAATGGCAGCCAACCAAGCAGTTATTATGTCGATTATAGATAGGCAGTGACGTCGAATGCTATGACGAGGGTCGTGGGTTCGAATCCTACAATGAGCTTGAGCTTTCGGTCAAGGAAAACATCGTGAGGAAACCATAGCACGGTGATAAGGTACTTTGTAATACCCGTCTGGGTACCACCCTCAAGTTGAAAATCTGTCGCCAAGCAGCTACTGGTGTGTTCCAGCAATTGCAGGTCGGCAACACATTGACCTGCAGGGCTTTTATAAAACGCTCGGATTCGACATCGAAAACGGATTCGAAAACTAAGTGGCAGTGGGCGGGGCACATCACTCGTAGAACCTCAGGCCGCTTTGGCAGGTCGGTTCTCGAGTGGCGACCACCAACCGGAACACGCAGCGTGCCTCCCACGCACTTGCATCTTATCATTACGGATGCGGGTATCGCAAGACCGGCGGTCCTGGAGATCCTTGGGGAGGCCTTTGTCCAGCAGTCGACGTCTTTCGGCTGATATGATGATTAAGATGATTTGCCTTTTGACAACTCGTCGGGAACGGAATCAATTTTGGAAAGTTTTGGTTCCCGATTCCGAAGTTAAATCCGAATGTTTTTAAATAGCCCTGCAGCAGTGTGATATCAACATCAACCAACCACGCCAACTGACTCTGAAACAAATCTATCCTTCCAGATCCCAGCAGTACATTCGTTCTGGCCATCACCGACATCTGGATCCGTTCTCGTTTAGCAACCCCGACCGGGTAAAGAGACTCACCAAATTCTTCGGAGATGAACCACCACTCATGAGGCTTTTCCTTAAGAAGTTAGGATACGAAGTAAGTTGAAGAAAGTGAACTCTGAATACCAACATCTACCACCACTACCTAACGTGTCGTCTTATTTTTCTTAATAGGTATCCTCTTATGGACAAAAGAGAATAAATGGCTTTACTTTACTAGGGCCATAGTCTTAGATACTTTGAGATCTAAGACTATGGACTAGCCAAGACTTAAGAATGCTCGACCATCAGCGACAATTGACTAGGATGTTCCAAAAAGTTTTTGCTAATTTCAGTAATATGGCTACAGATTTATCTATTATTTCATTTTGCATAGAAAAAACTATTATATAACTGTCCAGTAAAATATTGGAAATGAACCAATGTATGAATTTTAATAGTTTAAAAAGTATTACGTATATACAATAATCAATAAATAAACGTATCAGATGCAAATCACATTTTGGCATACAGATACCTAAATTGGGCTGCAATTAGCAAAAAACCTAATAAAATTTGAATTTCGTGGGTTTTTTGGAACATTCCTAAAAAAATACAAATCTACTCGACGACTGATAAATAACTATTTCTTCCAGAAATATGCAGCATTACTTGAAAAGGAGAAAGTAGGAGCAGCCGAGCTACCCTATGTAGGTGAAGACAAATTGAGGGCTCTGGGCGTACCCCTGGGGCCAAGGATGAGGATATTAAAGGAAGCTGGCATTCACCAGGACCTGCATCACATGGCCAGAGAAGACCAACACAATACCACCACTACTTTGGCTATTGTTTGAGGATTCTTTTTTCTGTACTAATTTTGCGGAGAGTCTCACACAAATTTCCATCCCCTATTTTAGGGGCTTGGGGGATCATTTCCAAAAAAAAAGGCATGTATTTTTCGTTAGTAAAAAAGAGTACCTAAGTGTACCGATTTTTAGCTTCCTACCCTGAAAACTGCGAGAAGTCCCATATAAAATTTCACCCCCACTGAGTTGGGGGCAGATTTCCAAAAAAAAAATGATGCACGTTTTTAGCTTTCTACCTTGAAAATTGCGGAATTCTCCATACAAACTTCCACTCCCCATTTTAGGGAAGTGGGGGGTTAGAAAGACAAAAAGTAGCCTATGTCACTCTCCATCCCTTCAACTATCTCTACTTAAAAAATCACGTCAATTCGTCGCTCCGTTTTGCCGTGAAAGACGGACAAACAGACACACAGACACACATGCACACTTTCACATTTATAATATTAGTATGGATATAAAGTGACCATTGTTAATTTCAGGCTAATAGGCAATATGCATTATGTTTCATTATTATTGCTTTATTAAAAGCTAATTCATACAAGAAACAGTAGAAAAAAAAAACGGATAACTATAAGATTAAGCCATCAAAGATTTATTCCTATCTCTTTCTAGCAAAACAGAATTTAGCATGGAGTTTATATGGCCATCATAGTAGGTATATGTCCGGTCTCTCTCTGTCTAATCGCTGTCTAATCAGTAGTTTAAAATGCTTATATCTTCCGTGTTTTTTAACCGTTTTTAATTTCACTTTTTGATATCTCTTTTACGGTATTTTTATATTTTGTTAAGAAATGCGATAAAAAATATTCATGCATATTCCCTATTCTCAAAATCTCAGCTTTGAAGCGAACGAATAACATTTGTATAGTATCAGTCAAATAGTTTGACAATCTTACGTATTTTGAAAATAAATTGTACGGGTAATGTAATTGACTGAATAAAATGAAATACTCTATAATGAAACCATGACATTCCCATGTAGACATTATTTTTAACATTTTTTTTTTAAGTAGGTACCTATTAATTTTGTAGAATAGTTTTCAATATCTCATTTACTTTAGTCAATTTTTATATTATTAATTTCAATTATTCTAAGTATATTATTAATTACTCATTAAATAAAACGCAAATAGAAATCAAATTATCTTTTGATGTACGCAACGACAATATACATCGAATAATCTTATATAAATATAAATTAAGTGTATTATTATTATTATTTTTGTAAACGTCAAAAGAAAATTTATAATTATAATGTAATTATTATCACGATTTATATATACAGGGTTACAGGTTAAGTCGACCTAGATCCGTTAAGGGCGTGTAGTACCCATCTTTTCTGACATATTTCACTATAGAACACCCTACCCCAAACCTAAACGTTTTCAAGAAAATACACATTGAATTTTTTTAATAAAAATTGTCGATTTTTTGCCATTAATTACGATATTTTGAAGTTAGTGCATCTTATTATTATTATTATTGATTTTTTACATGCGGTTTAAGATGCTCTATGAATTTAATAACCAAAATCCTAAGTAGGTTAACTAAATACGTTTTTCTGGACGATTGAAAGTTCAAAAAGGCAATTTTTATTAAAATTTAAATGTCGATTTTCTTGAAAACGTTTAGGTTTGGGGTAGGGTGTTCTACAGTGAAATATGTCAGAAAAGATGGGTACTACACGCCCTTAACGGATCTAGGTCGACTTAACCTGTAACCCTGTATATAAAGAAAGTAGTGATTATCGATATGTAATAAACTAGGTTTCCCGCACGGACAAACCAACAAACACACCTTCACATATATAATAATTTAAGAATAAGTAGAATGACGTTGTTTTGTATATTTTACGCACTCTGCAATAGTATGTATGCCAAAGAGATTATTCAGCGTGTGTAAAAAAAATCGAAGTTCTGTAAATATAGTTATACTGTGTTTTTGTACATAATATTAAGTACATAGGTATGGAACAACGAAATAACAACGTAATCTATTATTATCATTTTTATTCCCTCGATGTACAGGGATATCATTGTACATAAATATGAAATAGATTATTGTTGTTTAAATACAATGTTTGTATTTTATTTTACGCTTTAGTGAAAATCCTTTGAACATACACTTTTTATCACACAATAAATAAGTCTGACATTGGTGCCGATTCTGTTGTTTACGAACTAAATAAATTTAATCTCACTATATTTCTTTCTAATAGTAAATATAAGAAAGGGATGCAAGATATTTTAGTCCTGTCAGTTTAATCCGATCACATATTTCAACGTGAATTTAAGCGCGATCTTTATTGGTCACGACTATTTACCCGTACATTACGACGGCATGGATTAAACTGACAGCATTAAAAATGTTCTATCTTTGTGTCAATAAGGTTAACATGAAAGAGAGGCGACTTGTCTAATATTAGTTAAGTTCGTAAACAACAGAATCAGCACCATTGTTAACATTGTAGAGGACAAACTGTCTGGGTCGTTCGTACGACCCAAGAGTGACAAACGGGTTTTATTATAAAAATATAAATACGATTAATCGTACAACATTTCATTAAGTTGAGTGAAGTGGTCCCGCCAGACTGACGTACACAGAATGGCTTATTCTTTATTTATAATTTTGCCGGTACTCTTAGCGAGTGTATTCGCTGAAGTTGTTGAATTTAATGGCTGTAATAATGGTGAGTGAATTTTATATTAAAAAAATAAAATATTTACAATTCGAGGCATGAATTATGTTCTTACAAAGATCTTATACCCATTTATCTCTAATATATAAAATTCTCGTATCACAGTGTTTGTCATCAACTCCTCCGAAACGGCTTGACCGATTTTTGTGTTTTATATTCGGTAGGTCTGAGAATAGGTCGTAAAGTATTTTTAACACACCTAAGCTAGAAATAATTTATATGGCAAAACAACGTTTGCGGCTATATTAAAAAAAAATGCGTTAGTTTTCACGCTAAAAAATTAATAAAGAAAAAGTGAATAATTTCCGTACATCCGTTTTACTGAGTCGCTGACCAATTTTGATGTCACACAACACGATCTTTTTATAATAATTGTTTTTTTTGTCGTTCTTATAATATTTTATTGTGTTGTGTGATTTATTCAAAATAAATATTTTTCTATCTTTCTTTACATACAAGCTAATTTATTTTGATGAAAATCTGCAAATGTCAATACAAAGACTGTTGATCCTGGCTGCTAGTAACCATAATTTACTGTTTCACAATGTTACAGTTGACCCAGCACAGTGCACAATATCCGACTTACGAATAAGCCCATGCCCTGCTATCAAAAACGGCAAATGCGTCATTAAAACAGAAAGCGGTTCGTTCAACGCATCCGTGTCTATCGATTTCAAACCAAGTAAGTATATTTTGAACTACCTACGTTTCAATTCATATATTATCACAATTGGATAGACGTACTATTGAACACATCCATTACGAAGACCCTAGTCGGAACAAAATGTGCGAAAACTCATCAAGAATTTCACACCCGACCATTTGATTTCCAACTAAACTGGGCTATGTGGCCCTTCCTGGTAGGGCCACCACCACAGATTTGAATTCCAAATCTGTCGCTATTTTGTCCCTAATTTGTCCTATTTGGGCCGCTAAATATTTGGCCTAATATGAGAATTTGTCGTGGCCTGGTTTAAAAGTTATAAGGATTTTTAACTAGATGCATGTATGCGATTTAATACAGGGTAAAAGGTGTATGCCCGCGTTGTTAGCGGAGGTGTGTGTATGTACCAAATAGAGGTGCTAACGTTAGGATACAGCGTACTTTTACGTTACCCTCTGCCAGGACCAATTTAATGCAAAATAGCCTATTCTCAAGTGCCTTGAGGATGCTGAATTGCATGGTCACAGAAAATATGGGGCTAGATACATTTCATTCATCTGTGACTGAAATCCGCAGATGTGCCGTGAAGTACTTAGAGCAGTCATAGAACTTAAGACCATTTTGTACGCATTGGTGTAAACTGTTATGTGCAATTTGTAGATAAGAAAATAAATAAATAAAATTGCTTTAAAACTTTGACCTGTCTAAGTATTAAATTAATCTAAAATATAATCTATTCGTAGTTGGAAAACATATGTATTTTAGTACCGTGATTACAAAGGATAAAAACAGGTTCCTAGAAAAGTAAATAAAAAGAGTTCGGGGACAAATTAGAGAGAAAATAGCAACAGACTTGGAATTCAAATCCGTGATGGTGGCCTCGCCAGGAAGGGCCACACAACTGGGTTTGTATTGTGGAAACCAGATAATAACATGTTTTATTTATTTATCTATATAAAGCTAAAAAAAAGTTTTTTTTGTTTGTTTGTTTGTTTGTTTGTTTGACAGCGCTAATCTCTGGATCTACCAGTGGGATTTGGAAAAACCTTTTTGCAATTGAAAGCCCAATTTTTAAGGAAGGTTATAGGCTATAGAACATCACGCTACGACCCTCAGGAGCCGAGCAATGATAAACGATTTGGAAACTACTATACTTACAGGTGGTCACATGGTCACCAAGTCAGGATCTGATGATGGGATCTTGAAGAAATCAAGGGAACTCTTCAAATTTTATAGGGACTAACAATGTATTTCATATATTTTCTAAAACTATTCAGATATTTGCATCTGGTAGTCATCACATGTTGCCGAGCTGATAATATGCTTATCCTAGGTCAGTGATCTTGAGAGTCATTGATTACACATAAGAAATTAAAAATTGAAAAATAAAAAACTTTTAACAAAAAATAGAACCGCCTTCAAAGGCACTAAAAAGCATGAAATACTTATTACATATTTAGGAACTCTAATATGATAGTTTTGAAGTAAGCGAAAAAAATCTGCGGTATCGGTTCTAATTTTTGTTAAAAGTGTTATATATTTAGATTGGCTATTGGACTCTGATCAGTGTTCTTATCACCATCGGCATCAGCGTAGGCATCAAAGTGACCATAAGAAAGATCTTGGGAAAAACGTAACCTTTTGATGGGTTGGTCTTCTGCACCAAATTTGGCACCAAGCTTTTAAGTGAGTTCAAAAGCAGTATTGATATCAACTTCGATGCAAATCACCCCCAAAATAACTTTCTACCCCTTTTAATACAAAACACGTCTTCCATCAATTCTATTAAAGAATGTTTATGCAAAATTTAAAGTAGATTGGACCAAGGAATCACGTTGTTACATACAAACTTTGTCCCCGTTTTTCAACCCCATAGGATTTCGGAAAATCCTTTCTTATAGGATGCCTACTTCATACGAAGAATACACCCTCTAAGTTTCAGGTCTCTAGGTTTAGGCTGTGCGTTAATCCGTCAGAGTAATTCAGGACAATGCATCTTAAATAGATATTAGACCACCAAATTTATGTAATGGAACCAGACTTCAAGTAAAATTTCTTAGAAACAATGTCATAGTAGCGATTGATTTTGACTGAGCCAGTAGTTGGGCAAACAGTACTGATACCTCGCATTCCGATGATACCCACAGATGTACCATATAGTTTTAAATGAATAGGTACAATTTCCTGTGAAATTACCTACCTATCGTCTGCAGTCACTATAAATAAAGCACAAGGACAAACTTTTAAGCATGTTGGAATATATTTAAGAGAAAACTGTTTTTCCCATGGACAATTATTATGTTGCCTTATCTAGCCTTATCAGGTTGCATAGGCTACTTTTTATCTTGGAAACGGGGTGGAACCGCGGGGGACAGCTAGTATACTAATAATGATCTATATCTGCAGTAGGTATTACTAGTTGTCATTTATATTTTCAGACTTCACCGCATTGAATCTAGGTAGACTGTGAATATATGTTTGAGTATAATGGTATCGGTGATGTACCTGTCCCCGTCATGGAAAGCTTCAACTGCTGCTCTTACACTTCCTGTCCCACCGAGTCTGGCTTGTCACAAAAGTGGGACTACACTATATATTTGGGCACAAGAATACCTGTAAGTGGACTTTGCTTTCTATATAGATTTTACTATGTAAAAATGTTTTTACTAGATTTACTAGTATGGCCGGTACTGCTGCCGCCCAGCAAGAATGCCTGAAGCAAGTTTGGTGTAGAAACACTGGGGCCCAGATGCCCTTATTTTGTTTAAAGAGGTCTCCCGGCGCCTTATTGAGACCTCGCGTGACAGGAAGGCTGGTGTCTAACTAGGGCAGCGGATCAGCATTGCCATTCAACGTGGCAATGCCGCCAACCTTCTTTTCACGTTCACTCAGGGCAGTGATCTGGCACACCTTTTTTACTTGTAAATATTTTTTATTTATTAAGACACAAATATTAATTAAGACCGTTTTATTAAAATAGGTTTATTACAATATTTAAATGACGAAAAGGCTTGGGTGTAGCGCTCGCTCTTGCAGGATATATTTTATGTACCTAAATTATGAAGTTTATTTTGAAAAGAGTAATTGCTGAGTTTATTGCCGACTCTTCTCATCAAAAGCTACCTTCCGAACCGTGCATTAGAGTCTGACAATTCATATGTGAATAAAGTAATATTTCATTTCATTTGTTGTTTGGGTATCCAGTTTTAAGTTACATTATGTGCGTCTGTGAAATGTGTTGATAATAAATGGCTTTATCTTCCCAGGGTTCTTTGAACTTGCGATGGAAATTGCAGAACCAAAACGACTATAGCCAGTTGTGCTGTTTAGACACTTCCGTGGAATTTACATAATGATGTTATTGTAAAACTTGTATTTTTATTTGTCAATAAAAATGTTTAGGTACTTACTACAGTTATTTTTTGTTTTTAAAGATATACACACTAACTATCACATTTATTAGTAGACGAGCTGTCCTCCGTGGTTTCACCAGCATTCCAACGTGATTCTTTGCTCGTTTTGCTCGATATTGATAACGGTAAGTAACAACGCTTGAAATAGTCACAGAATATTGAGTTATAATATTCACTTTAAAAATAAATAATTAAATTAAAAAAACTAAACAAAATAACTACTAATTCCAAAAATAACCTACTTCGAAATTTGGCATGGTACCCATGAACCTTGCGGCGTTACCTCGCTGAATGATCAGAAATAGCCTGTGGGCAAAAAAGTCCCTGACTCTCAGATCCCCAGAGGCTAAGATCCCCAATTTAAAAATAAATTATTAAATTAAAATAAAAATATTTTTTTGCCGTTTTTATAGAGAACCCTTCGTGCGCGCGAGTCCGACTAGCACTTTACCGATTATACATTCACAACAAATATGCAAAATACAATCAACATTTTTTAATAATCTTGATCCGCTACAGCCGATCAACAGCAAGGTTTCCAGAAGGCTAGCAGCGTTACCTTTTTGTATGGCCAAGCTAACGCATCTATTCTGTTATTCTATTGAGTTTCAGAATAGGTAGGTATCTCGTTCATGCTCAAAAATTACGCAATTTATGATATATATTTTTTTATCATAATATTTTCATCTCGTAACCAACATTATATATTTACATTTCAAACTAAAATAATAATGTAATTATTATCACGACATTATCATAAATAAGTAATAATAAACTAATGAGAGTAGTGATTATCGACATGTAATAAACTAGGTAACGCCCCGCGGTTGTACCCGCATTCCAGACTCTTTTACTCTCTGGCCCATAAACTATTACTATGCCAAAACTGTTTGTCTATCCTTTGCTTCATTACCGTGTAAAAGAAGGACAAACCAACAAACACACCTTCACATCCATACTAATATGACAAATGCGAAAATAATTCTGTTTGTTTGTTACGTTTTCACGCTTAAACCTCTGAACCGATCGCTATGGAGAAGGACATAGGCTACTTCTTGTCCCGAGAACACGGGTGAAACCTTGGGAACAGCTAGTTTATAATAATTTAAGAATAAGGAAAATAACATTGTTTTGTGTCGTGATTGTGTGCGTAAAATATACCTATTACAAGCGTGAGTAAAAAAAAGTACTTAGGTATTTAATTCTGTAAATAAGATACAGTGTTTTTGTACTTAATATTAAGTACATAGGTATCGAACAACGAAATAACAACGTAATCTATTATTATCATTTTTATTCCCTCGATGTACAGGGATATTTTTGTAAATAAATATGAAATGAAAATATTTTTGTTTTAAAAATAGGTAGGTACAACGTTTGTATTTTATTTTACGCGGACAAGTACAATTTCAATCTCACAATAAACAAATTTCTTGTGTTATCAATGTAGAAGACAAATGTCACTGTCCGGGTCGTAGAGTCAACTTAAGATAACAAAACACAACATTATTACACGAATCGTACAACACTCATTAAGTGGAGGAGAGTGGACGCGCCAGGCTGACGTACACAAGATGGAATATTCTACATTTATAATTTTTCCTCTACTTTTAGCGACTGTGTTCGCTGAAGTTGCTAAAATTCGGAGCTGTCCTATTAGTGAGTACATTCTATATTAAAAAAATAAATGTTTACAATGCATGTGTCATGAGTTATTAATTTATAGTATAAAGAACAAAGAGATTTGAATCTTATATTAGCAATAGAAGACAATGGAGACTTTTACATCATACGCGAATGTTTGTGAGTATGGATGAATGTTTGTTAAACTTTCACGTAAAAATTACTGAACGGATTTGGATGAAACTTGGCAAATATATAGACCATACCATGGAATAACATATAGGCTACTTTTTATTCCGGGAAAACATGAGATACCTCGGGAAGGCGGGCGAAACCGCGGGACGTAAACTAGTACAGAAATATTTACATATTATTTATTTATTTATTGACGTCCATTGCTGGACAAAGGCCTCCCCCAAGGATCTCCACGATGGCCGGTCTTGCGCTACCCGCATCCAGCGAGCGAACAGAGGGTAGTGAAAGTTACTTGAAGAGGATCTAGTTAACCATGATTTTATTGTTTTACAATGTTACAGCTGGCCCATCTCAGTGCACTGTGTCCGAGGTTCGCATAAATCCATGCCCTGCTAACAAAAAGCACATATGCGTCTTTAAAAGAGGAAGCGGTGGTACCAACGCATCCATGTCTTTCGATTTCACACCAAGTAAGTATATTTTGAAGGTTCACTATCGAATACGCATAAAGTACGCATAAAACGAGTAAAGTACGCATAAAATACTTAGTGTGGTATAATTTTACTTATCCTAAGAAAGTGTAAGCATAATAAGCAATAATTACGCGTAAATGTTAAGGCATATTTACCTTATTCATTACTAGCATAATATTACAAACACATAGCAAAAAAAAAAAAAAATGTTCGCAGCTTACGGCCCCACCTTAACCTACTGTTAAAGTATAGCATCTAGATTATATTACTTATATTGTCTTATAACTTTTATGCGACTCCATAGTATTCCAAAATAATAAAATAGACCAAAAGTCACGGTTCTGGATAGTTCTTACTTTGAATCAAAAAACAAAATCCTCAAATCAAATCAAAATCAAAAACTCATTTATTCTGTTTAATCTGCCCTAATAAGGCACTTATGAACGTCAACAGTTACAGTTTTACAATAGACTCTACCACCGGTTCGGAATACACTTGAACTGAGAAGACTCCGGCAAGAAACTCAGCAAGGCGTTTTTTTTCTATCCTTTCTAATCCTAGTGGTTGTTATCAGTTTGAGAATATACCAAATACCGTTTATGTAAAATATTATGCCAAAGTCGATTAGTACCGATTAAAAAGTTATGCGAAACAAATGGATACCTATTTTGAACTATGTTTTAACTCGTATATTATCACAAAAATTTGATTGCTCATTTCAAAATGTGGGAAATACCTATCATCTATCATCAAGAATTTCACTCACGGCCACGGCCATCTGATTCTAAACTAAACTGGGCTTGTAGTGTGGAAACCAAGTAATATATACCTACTTTTTAAGGTCCGCCTGATGGTAAGCGGTTACCGTAGCCAATGGAAGCTAACGACATCCGGGGGATAGACAACTTATATTAGGTAATGATCCCCACCCCGGGTACCACTAGCGCGTTGCCGACCATGAAAATTAACCTTATGACATCGCAATAAGGTTAATTTGAATCTACATAATTATACACTATACTGATCCTATAGGTAAGTGATGTCTCTTATATTTTCAGACTTCACCACATCGAACCTGAAGACGTACGTGTATTGGGATAATGGATTCCAGGACGTAGCTTTCCCCGACATGGAAAGCGACGACGGGTGCAGATATACTGCCTGTCCCACTGAATCTGGCAAGTCACAAACACTTGACTACCATCTACATATTGGCAGTAAGATATCTCTAGTAAGTGGACTTTGCTTTTATTAAAGTATGGTGATTCAAAATTAAGGTTTTCTCTGCATTCTTTATTAGGTACTAGACTAAAGAATAATACTTTTTAAACTCTCGCGAATATCATTCATGTTTATAAGTAATATATCGGGTCTGTTCGCGCATAGAATATATAAAAATATAATTTTGACTAACCTCGACGTTTCGATCATGTTGCATTGATCTTGGTCACGAGTGGACTGGAACAGCGGGTCAACATCTTGATTGACGAGAGTTCTCTACAACTCGGTGGAAAGGCTTTTTGGGTCATGCAGCTCAATCCAGAGGTTTAGTCCAGACTCTAATAAGTGATCGGCAATCGCTGATTTATTGACCTGACAGTAAAGACCCGATATACTATATTACTATAAACAGACTAAAGAATATATGCCGAGGAAATGTTTTTACCGTCAAATTAAAAACTAGAACCGCCTTTAAAGGCACTAAAAAACATAAAATAACTATGTAGGAACTCAAATCTGACTGTTTTGATGTCAGACCATGGGACCACGTGAATTATACCCTTCAAATAAAAAAAGTACGTCTATGAAACGTGTTAATAATAAATGGCTTTATCTTCGCAGGGTACCTACGATTTCAAATGGAAAGTGTGGGACGGAGACGACGATAGCCGCTTGTGCTGTTTTGTGACAACAGTACAAATTAAGAAATAATTTCTTTGTAAATTTTGAATAATTTATTTGATAATAAAAAATAATGACCATAGTATTTAATGTTTTTTTACAAATTATAAAGTCTTTATTAAACACACAAATTAACGCATTTATTAGAGAGCTATGTGTAGTCTGTGGTTTCACCTGCGTTCCCAGGATAAAAAATCTTTGTGGCAAGAAATCTGTTCAGTAGATTTCCGTTAAAGAGTAACAAACATTTTCAGATCCAAACAAACATTCACATCCTACTATTATAAATGTGAAAGTTTGTGAGCATATATAGATGTTTGTTACTCTTTCACATGAAAATTTCCGAACGGATTTGGAGATCCAAATTTTCATACAAAACATCAATCCTCTTCTGTCAAAATGTTTGAAAAGGGTTAATTTCAGGGTTTGTCCCATAGTAAAAGTTGTTCATAATGATGAGTACAATAGTACCTGAAAATTTGGATGGTGATTCAAAAATCACACAGTATAAGTTACTTTTTATCCCGTTCCCTCGGGAACGCTGGTAAAACCGCGGGATGGAAGCTAGTTTATAATACTACTAAGATTAGCTGTTCCCCGCGATTCTCATTATAAATAAGATTCGTGTTTGGGGCTACCTCATTACTAAATAAGTAGACTATAGCTACTTGACAAATAGCTTCATAGTTATCAAAAACATTTTTTAGATTTTGTGATTAGTCAATTAAATTGTGAATGGTACTCGGCTACTAGCTTTCCGCCCCAAAAAATTGTCGCCAACAACCTTCCAGAGTGTTCCGACATCTGCACTATAGTCCCTTCTAGGCCTTGTGTGCTGACCACCATCGGCCACAATTATGGTCAATACATAGGGTATTAAAAAAAACGTTGTATCTATCCGAATATTGCCAGCCACCTGCGAAAAGGAATTGGTTATCTACTTCACGCGATTTCATTATTTTTAACCCCCGACTAAAAAGAGGTGTAGTGTGTCTGTCTCCGATTATGATTTTATTTTTTTTGCGTTTTAAAGGTGTCTTAATCGAGAGTCTTCTTAGCTACATTAGGGGTGATGACTAAAAAAAAAAATTAGTCCGTCAGTTAGATTACCAAAAAATATTGGACACATGTTTTTTCTTTAGTTCTGAAAACAAAAAATAACGAAGATACAGTGCGTATAAATATCGCGTGACGTCACGTTTTAGTACACTTTTTACAGAGAAGTGACGTCACAAACCCCCACTCCTGAACTTTGATGCGACCTATCTTTGTAAGTTTTTATTGATTTGATAAAATAAAAAATACGTATCCAATATTTTTTGATAACCTAACTGACGGACTAAATAGAATTAATTATTTTTTACCCAGTCATCATCCCTTTTCAAGAAAATCCGCTCTGCCTTCTGAAGATCATCTCCTCTTTTCTAGTGTTTCTTGAAATTTATTACCTAACCTTATATTTTTTCACGTGCGACGCATAAGAGATATATTAAAGACCACGTCATACGATCGCAGCGAACAGTATTGGAGTTATCTGTTTAATAATACCGGGCATGTGTAAACAGTCAATAAACTCATTATTCTTAACTAAGTGCAACCTCTGGGTCCGCTCGATTGACCTCCGGCCACCTCCGGCCGATAGCGAACACTTACGTACCTACTTCATTGTGCTGCTTTTATTATTAGCGATGATGAATATCTGATACTAATAATAAAGTAGAACAATTTGTTTGTTTGAATAAGAGTAGCCCCAGAATTACGAAATACGCTAAGATTAAAACCTAAGCTTCAGACCGATAAAAAATTAAAGAAAGATCTAAAATTAAAAGTGAAGTACGTAATATGAAGACGATTCGGCTATATGAAGACAGTCGGTCGTTAGTCGGCCGCGGGTGAGCAAGAGCGCAAGACGTATTATTAATATCAAAAACAATGAAATTCTGAAACTACTAGTCGTATTCGATAAATTCTTTCACTAATAGAAAGCTACCTTATCCCCTAGTGTACCTAATAGGCTTCTCTTTATCCCGGTAACGTGGGCGAAACCGCGGGGGAAAGCTAGTCTTCAATAGAAGAGATAATGGAAGTCTAAGTCACGAACAGAAGACGCTGTGCCTAATTAGCAATTAAAGTAAGCCCAGCCTCACGTATACAATACAACATATTATTCCGATTGGTTGTCATTCAATATTCCCTACTAATAAAAAAAAACAAAAATTTGTTCAACATTTAATACATACGCTTCAAGGTAAGTCTGCGTACCTTATTTGAGTACTAAAATATCTCACCACAACACTAAATTTAGAAGTGCGAGTAATGGCTTTTAGAAATTGTCTAAACTGGTAATTCTCAACCATGCTTATCTTATTAGTATGATCTCTATTCCAGAGTCTTCCTTCTCCTCCTCCTTCTTCAAGCGACGTGATCTTTCAGTTACCATTTGCCAATTTGTTTGATAATTGTCAACATTATAATATTGGGAATAGATAAATCATTTTGTTCAACGACCTCTCAAATTAAATAAGGCGTGACAAGTACTATAAAAAGCGCTTTGATTAGATTAAGGGTTTAAAGTTCTGGTGGATAATTTAACAGTGAACTTATCACCACCGCATCATTTAGTTGATAATATGTCTAAGATATGACTATCAGACTCACTGACTGACATGTCAGCACGTAGATCAAACCTGGGACCTAGGAAATTGTGCTTTATAATGTAGGCGAGCACTAAAGAGAGATTTTTGGGAATTCCACCCCTAAGGAGGTAAATTGGGGATCACGGGAGACAGCATGGGGAGAATGCTAGTTTTTCCTATAAATAAATAAATAAATGGCCTACTCCAAGGATCTCCACAATGGCCGGTCTTGCTTAAAAGCGGTTTCCCGCGACCCTCACAAGATCGTCGGTCCACGCTGCGTCTTCCGGTTCGTGGTCGCCACTCAAGAATTGTGGTAGAGTGGTCGATGTTAACCGACTTGAAAACGGTTCGATAAATGATAATACCATGGGCGTTTTCGTATTTAAGAAGTAGGATACCATATTATTATGGTAGAGCTGAAGGAAACTGTAATGAGGAGCTCATTCTAAATGATATCGGTTTACAGTAGAAAACTCCGATTAAAACGTTGTGAGCGATCGAAGTGGCTCGAGGATATGAGGATGAGCTCCATAACGCCAGCAAGCGGTGTGATGGAAGAAAGGTAATGATGGCACCAGGGAAGTCACAACGTAAGAAATTGGGATTGAACATTGAATATGCCTCGTATTTTCTGCAATCTATTTCTATATAGGTATTTACTAATAATAAAGCTAAAGAGTTTGTTTGTTTGAACGCGCAAATCTCCGGAGCTACTTGTCCGATTCGAAAAATTCTTCCACTAATAGGAAGCCGCATTATTCCCGAAGGTTATAAGCTACTTTTTATCTCGGGAACGCGAGTGAAACCGCGGGGAACAGAACAGCTAGAAGATTATATTAATGGGACTCTGATCTGAATATCAAACAAGCCAAGTAAGCCATATTGCGCGGCGTGCGCGGCTCCACCTTCTCCTCGCACCCGCTCGCTGCCGTGAGTACCATACACCACACGTCTCTATGCCCGTATATGGCAAGAGTCTATAGGTTACTAGCGATCCGCCCCGGCTACGCACGGCTTTTCTCGGATTTTCAGTACTATAATATGCATGTATAAACCTTCCTCTTGAATCACTCTATCTTTTAAAAAAACCGCATCAAAATCCGTTGCGTAGTTTTAAAGATCTAAGCATACATAGGGACAGACAGACGGGAAGCGACTTTGTTTTATACTATTTAGTGATGATAAGTTACTGCTTATTAGGCGATATTATTTGCCGGCATAATATAAAACTCCAGATAATTGTATCCAAATCATATGGTAATAAAATTCATTGCCATTACCTGCTCAAATAAGCCTTCAGGTGTGACAAAAAGACACGCAAACATTTGCAATTATATACATAGAAACTTACGCATTGGCATATAAACAAACAGCTGTATCAATATCCTGACTCATATGAACACGCAGATGGACGTCAATTATGTATTTATCGTGTTAGTAGAGATAATTAAATGTAATTTGAGTGAGAATCGCTTAGTTGACGTTCGGGTACGGCGCAGCCATGTTGAGTCGAGGTGTTATATTATTCGCTTGTGTTGTTTTGATAGTAAAATCTGAGTTTGTTACCAAAAAGCTGTGTAAAGATGGTGAGTGAAATCTATTTTACTTATAAAAGCTTAAAAAGCTAGGAATAAGAAAACGGTCCGATAAATTATAATCGGGCGTTTACGATGAAAACGCCCGATTATTATTTGACGGTAAAAATCGACCTTAGTTATTTAAAGGACAGTATAGTATGACACAACTTAGATGAAGCATCGGCAAAATTCGTATAATCGATCGTTCCCGAAAAGAGTGCGCCTACAACATTACTCATGAGTTAAAAAATTATCGGCGAAAATGATCTTGTTGAACGTTGAATGGCGCGATAATGAATGATTTTTATTAG
Organism: Tethea ocularis; assembly: GCA_963555595.1. Lineage (NCBI taxonomy): Eukaryota > Metazoa > Arthropoda > Insecta > Lepidoptera > Drepanidae > Tethea > Tethea ocularis. Next base: position 780,692 of record OY741972.1, on the reverse strand, counting down.
TTGTTTAAATCGGAGAAGTGAAAAACGATTTGCCGATACTACCTATCTAAGTTGTGTCATACTGTACCTGGTTGAACGGTTAGATTTTATATATATTTATTAGTTTATATAATTTTGTGACAACGTGTTCTACACTAAATTATAAAGAGGAAATATTTATAATTTTGTCTGTAATGAAATGAATAAAATCGAAAACTAAGTACTGAACCAAATTTAAAATGTCTTTCTCCAGTAGAATAGTAAATCACTCCTAGCTGACACACACAACCTCACTCCTAGCGGATAAAAAGTAGCCTATATCCTTCTCCATAACATAGACTATCTGCGTGCCAAATTTGATCGTGATTAGCTCAGCGGAGTTAGTTATGAAAAGACAACAAGCAAACACTGTTAATTTCGCATTTATAATATTAATAAGGTTATATAAAATCATCCACACAAATGTTTGCCTTGAAAGGGAATCGAAATCACTACCTGCAGCGTAATAAGCTGGTATCATAAACTGGCCCTTTACTGTAAATATTGTTTTTTTTTTCAGTGGACACATCACAATGTACGATACACAATGTGATATTGGAGCCGTGTGCGCGGGGGCCCGCCTTCTGCGTGATGAAGACCAAAAAATCATACGGACTCACGCTTGATTTAACACCACGTTAGTATTTTTGAGCTAGCTGTTCCCACTGATGTATTACTACGTATAGAGAAGCTATCCTAAGCAAAGGTTATGCCAAAATAAATAAGTCGTCTAACCAGACAGTCGCTAGAACGCTTTTATGGTGTAGTTTTTACGCGATCAAAAAGTCGTAAGCGCCGTGATTTTCATGGCGCTTACAAGTTTCGTATTTAAGCAACTAAGTTTTTTTTTTTCTATGTATAGGCCTGTGTTTGACCACAATCTCACCGTCAGTGATGATGTGGCCGATGATGGTAAGCACACAAAACGTAGTAGGGAACTGGCTCTCAAGTGCAGCTGTTTGGCAGACCGAAAGGTGTTTGGCGACAGATTATCAACTTGAGGGTGCTAGCCAGCCAGGCGGGTTCTACCTCCGTGCTATGGTTTCCTCACGATGTTTTCCTTCACCGAAAGCTCAAGCTCATTATAGGATTCGAACCCTACAATGAGCCGATGGTCATCCGAATTATTTTATTTGTGACCATTTCAATACTTCATTACCTAATGTTTTTAATTAAAAATGACTAAACGTTATATTCCAGATTTTACAGCAGATAAATTGAAGCTGGGCATAAACGGCGACATAAGCAATAATAGCACCTTTGACACGGTGATAAAGGTCCCTGATGATGGATGTGGACACCTCACCTGTCCTCTAAAAGCTGAGGAGAGGAGGCTGTTCGATGTCGATCTTATTTTGGACAAAAGAGCTTCTGTACGTTCACCTATTACTCGTACTATTATTATATTAGAATGTTAAGCGACATCCTATTGAAAATTTATATTCTGGGCATTTTGCGTTACCTAAAATTTTGTGCTCAACGATACAGGATGTATATTAAAAGCTTTTTTTACCAATTTTTGGTACACAGATATTTTATAACCTGGATTAACACATAGGATACTTTTTATCCCGGAAAAATATAAGATCCCTCGGGAACGCGGGTGAAACCGCGGGACGGAAGCTTCGAGTAGGTCTGTGAATCGGTCAACATCTATTTTCCATACCTCTAAAGGTAGGTGTAGGTAGGTAGGGGTAGGTAGGGGCAAGTAAGGTAGGTAGGGGTAGGTAGGGTAGGTAGAATAGGTAGGGGTAGGTAGGAGTAGGTAGAGGTAGGTAGGGATAGGTAGGTCCCAGTTTTATTTTTGTTCTCCGGGCAGGACAACGTCTGCTGGGTCAGCTAGTAGTCATATAAATCATTGTCAATTTTTGTATCAAAATTATATCTTTTTAATTAAGTAGGTAGGCAGGCAGGATAATAATCAATATCAAGATATACCTATACCTACCTATTTATAATACATTAAAACTGACTTACGTATTACCTGTGTCACGATAGCACATTGGGAATAAATCGGAGAGGTATCTAGACCTCGTTGCAAAAACGCTAAATTATAGTTGGTATTTGCACTAAGTCCCGATCTACCACCACCAAACCAAAATAAGGCTACTCACGTTAGATGATTACCAGCTTCCACAATTTCACAAATGACATAGCCAATCCCTGACTACGGGTTTGTCTTGAAGTTATCAGTCCGGGCACAAATATTAGCGTACCTTTCAAGTACCTATTTACACTCTTAAACCTATTGGGCGTCGGCCATCTCACAGCGGAGGTCCCTGATAGCTAGCTGGCTAGCTAGTTAACTTTGTTTATCCACATGAAATTTTCAAAATAAGTTCCCAGGAACAAAAGCATTTAAATGCCGTCACACGGTTGTCCACTATAAAGGGAATCTATTAAAGCTGTATTAAATGGTGGCGACGCCCAACAGGTTACAATATAGGTTCACATTAATTCTATATAGTATTTTTATGATTATTGTGTTCTAAACCACATGCAGACATGTTAGCGAACTAATGTCGTCCCGTCCTCAGGGTATTGTAGGTGGAAGAAAAGCATCCGCGTTATGGCTTTCCATTGGTTCGCCCGTGTGAGCACCAAAAATTGGGCTCAACGATTGGTTGATTTAGAGGAAGTATCACAGGACATAAGTGCGCTACCCACTGTTGTGTTTTTTTTTATTAAAATTTATGATAATTACAAAACATTACCTAAAATAAAACAAACTACCTACGTAAATAAAAAAAAAAACCTCCACTATCTCCTCACTTGGCGGCAATAAATTGAAAGCTATAAAAACTAAATAATTATGATTAGTCATAATTATTTAGTTTTTAAATTGATTTGTTTACACATGTTTCATTTCTTACTCAAAATAATAATGCTAAGTATTAATGAATTCTTAGTACGAGATGAATGGTAGTATATTTACTGATTAATAACAAAAGAATTCTTCAACATATTCTTCCAAGGTATATTAGTAACATTTTCATGAAATAGTCGTATATGTCAGTAATATACCTTGGAGGAATATGTTGATGATTTCTTTTGTTATTAATCAGTAAATATACTACCATTCTTCTCACAAATAATATGTTGATAACTTACGACCTATAACTGAGCTGCAATTTGCAAAAATCGTGATAAAATTTTAATTTCGCGCTCCAACCGAAGGCTTACCCTGAACTACGTAACTATATATCTATTTGTGTTTATAATGGAGATTCAAATGCTTGTTAATTATTTTGATGGCAGTTCAAAAAATATTTTAACTAGGGTGAAACCTTCGGTTGGAGCGCGAAATTAAAATTTTATCACGATTTTTGCTAATTGCAACTCAGTTATAGGTCGTTTGTAAAATTTGAATTTCGCGCTCTAACCGAAGGTTTCACCTTAAATAATTCCTCTGGGGATCTGAAAGCCCGAGTCTTGCCAAGAGGCTAAGTCAGATCATTCAGCGAGACAACGCCGTATCATGCCAAATTTTGAAGCCGGTTATTTTTGGATTTTTTTTAAGAGTTTACTTTTTATTGATCTTCTTAACCTACATTATAAAACTTATTATGTTAACTATTTTAATATTAGTCTAGATACTCGTATCTAGTTATATTAAAGTTCATTTATATTTTAATGTTCTACTGTGCAGAAATTAATTCTTGAATCGTATTTCTCAGGGTAAATTTCCAGTAAAAGTGAAGCTCTGGAATGAAGAGAACGTCTCCCAAGCTTGCTGCTTCACAATCACTGTCAAAGTCAAATAAAACCTTCCAGTAACATATTCACAATTTAAGCATCCACAAAGATTCATGACTCCATGTAATTTTGAAACTCACTAATTATATTTTTACATGTGTTATTCGAATTTTATTTTTGTTTTGGTCCCAATTTCCAATTTAAAGTAGTCTTGAACCTTTTTGACGAAAAAGACAATTGTTTTTTATGTTTGTATGTGTGTGAGTGTATCTGTGTCTGTGACATCATAGTTCCTGATTGCATCAATACGCAAAAGACACGCTGAAAATTTAAGCTATGTGATAAAAGTAGGCGCTTCACTCGATATCTGAATTAAATTTTTTAATCATGAATGTTTTTTAGGGTTCCCGGTTCCGTTCCCAAAGAGTAAAACGGGAGCCTATTACTAATTCGCTGTCCGTCTGTCTGTCTGTCCGTCTGTCACCAGGCTGTATCTCATGAACCGTGATAGTTAGACGATTTTCAAGGGTGAAATATCGAATCACTGAATCGATTCAAAATCGATTTATTTGGTCCGAGGAATCTTTTCTTCGATTAATCGATTTCGCTCTCATCAAAATAAAGAAATCATATGAATGCAAAGTCTATCTCAATTTTAATGCTAAAAAGCTCATCTAGTGTTGTCAAACCAAACGTAATCATAGACGGATCTTGATTGAAGATTTGCCCATTCCAATCAGATGGTTATTTAACTTTCTTTTGCCTTTTAAATCGTCTTATTGTGTCTCGACGTCTTCTGTAGTTATCGTGTCATCGGATACAATGTCTGCAGGGCGAGCTCACAGTATATGAAATGGCAGTAATACAAAAATATCCTGGGAAATTCTTCACACAGCAGTGCTTGTACACACGGCCACAGATTAAGCTACACACTGCGACACCGTATGCGGTTGTAATAGGCGCCATTTTTCAACAAAAATGTCTAGCTTCATCTGTAGCCGTGTGTACAATGGAAACTTGTTGTTTTTTTTTATACAATCAACAATAAAATATACAGTCCGTCTGAGTAAGCAGTTATTGTAGCCTATAGATAGACGCTTATAACCCCAGAGGCACTTACACGTAGCCATTTTTACAGGATCTCTTCAGAACCCCATGCTGTAATCCCTTGAGAAAACTTCTGGTTGAAATACTACATATTAATTATGATATTTATAAACACTTAAAAAAGAAAAGAGAGACATTTGTGACGCATCAAACAGACTCCGTAATAACGTGTGATGAAATGGATTACGAATCAGTTTTACTATAAGGAATGCATTCGATGATTCGAGCTGTCATTTTCATTCCATGGATATTTTCACTCACGGAAAATTATTGTCTCACTCTATAACATAACAGGCACTGGCAGCTTTGCATCTGGTATGAGTGGATTCCAGACTCTTTTATTCTGTCTTTATAAATGTTTTTACAGGTTACATAATTTAAAAAAATAATGGTCATAGTTTTTACAATCGAAATCCGCAAACTCGACTACAAAAGACCTACATTTATATCATAGTTTGTGTGGTAATAAATGTGATAAAAAAAACATTTATTACAAAAATCAATCTACTTGCTACCTACACTACTACCCATAGCATGCACTGTGGCATAGAATAAATAATATACTAGTGACTGTGGTATTATGGTTCAATCAGATCAATGTGATTTTAACGCATTTCATTCCATTGTCAACTCAAAGCCATAGAGTAACTTATATATTGCTCAAAGCTTTTTTAGATTAAACCTTGCCTTTTACGTATTCTTTAGATGAGGCACAAAAGCTTTTACGCAATCATAATGGAATAAATCCATATCAGTGTTGATAGAAATGTTATAAAATTAATTTACACCGTTTTAGTAATAGCTTAAAGTTCGAAATAGCCAGACGTAGACATCGCGAGGAAACCATACCACGGTGATGGGTAGGTACATTGTGGTAGCTGCACTTGAGAACCAGCTCCATTCTAGGCTTTGTGTACCACCGGTGGCCACATCGTCACTGACCACGGAGAAATAGTGGTCAAACGCAGTAGCCACGCTGATGTGTAAGAACCTTTAAGTTTGGAAATTAATCAAGTGGGTCAGATCTCAAGTGTTTAATTAAAACTAGTGCTATCAACAATTCTGACAATAAAACAAGATGTATATTGTTAAATAGGATCGAAAGTTATGTTATCTAGATGATATCGCTCTCGTTAATTTAACATTGTAATTAGTCATTTATATTATAACAAGCTGTTCCCCGCGGTTTCACTTGCGTTCCAGGGATATAACGTAGCCTATAACCTTCGGGGATAATGTAGCAAAAATAGTAATGTATTTAGTTAAAATGAGTTACATTTTTACCAAAAAATATTGGGACTAAGATGTTTTATAATAAACATCTTCAAGGAGTAAAGCAGAGATTAAACGACAAGGCCTACTAAGTATAGTAGGTCTGTAATTACATAAATTCAAAAGAAAGAACCCTTGCTGACTTGCTGAGTTTCTTACCGGAGTCTTCTCACTTTAAGTAGGTACATAAATTAGTTTAAGTGTATTAGAGTCTATCTATTGTAACTTTCGACGTTCATAATTGCCGTATAAGGTCCTAAACTGAATAAATGATTTTTGAATTTCAGTTTACATAGACTCTGCCATAAATTGGAGATAGGAATTGGATCAATCATTATTGCGTTTTAGGTTCTAAAAGCTGACTTGTTCGCTTTCTCAGCTTCATGAAAGGGTACGTTGCACAAGAGCACTTTCATGTGAAGGGACGTGGCAGGTGCGTCTGCGCCGATGCCGGTGTATTATCGAACAGACACTGTTCTGCCGCAATCGTTGCTCCCTAGTTGTTTGTTGGTCAACTGGTTTATTTTGATGTGTTTCCAATGTTATAGGCGATACGATTTGTTCTCATACTAGCTGTTTACCGTTTCATCCATATTCCTGATTAAAAGTAGCTTGTAGCACTTGAGGAGTGAAAGTATTAGATTCCTATTAGTGAAAGAATTAGTGTAAAAATGTTAAGTGTGGACCATCAACCTTAATAAACTACTATCACGGTCATCATGTCAGCTGAAAGACGTCCACAGCTGGACAAAACCCTCCCCCAAGGATCTCCACGATGGCCGGTCTAGCGTTACCGCATCCAGCGGTTTCCCACGACCATCACAAGATCATCGGTCCACCTTGTGAGGGGCCTGCCCACGTTGCGTCTCAGAAGAAGAATGCAGAAGGGTTCTCGAGTGGCGACCACGAACTAGAAGACACAGCGTAAGATAATATTTGAGAAAAATCTAACGTTTTTGACGTGTAACAATGAAAATAGCCAGCGTTAAACCGGATGCGGTTAAACTGTGTACTTTTTGCCATCATAATGCATTCCAACATTGACGGGTGTTATCAGTGAAATTGCAATGTTTCCTATAAACATGGGGCTCGTTCGCTGTTCAGGATTAATAATGGATTTTCTCTTATGAGAGTAACTGTTTATTTCATATTTTAATTTTATTGAACAGATTCTAGTTGTAATCGTTTCTAGTAGATCCTGTTAAATAAATATGGTGGACAGGATTTCTACAGACTTATGCACTTTTTCATCGACCAGTTACGAGACGCCTACAACTTTTAGGAGACTCCTACGGCAACTCAAAATGACAACTTTTCATACAACTATCAGAGTTTTCTCGGTGAACGTAGGATATTAAAGTTTTATATGGTTGTTGAAATTTTTTGAAATTACAGTTTTTTGTGACTGCCTTGGTCTACGCACCCTTCAAGTTGTTGAAACGGAAGAAATATAAGCTAGTCATACTGGTAATACACAGAATAAATGAGTTTTGAGTCTTAGTTTGGTCTTTGGACATACTTCCAGGGGAGAAAGTATTAATGACCAACATCAAAAAACAAAATAAACAATGATCAAAAAACATTAATCATGTTTGATCAAAATGTAACATAAAAAAATGGTTTTTAAATTCAGATTTGACTCCTTAACACTCAGTAAATCGTAATTCTACTCATCCACATAATAACTTGCAAAACTACATACCTTTGCTTACCTGTTCTCAGCAATTTGTCATTGAGTGCCTACTGAATTAGCATTATAACACAAGTACCACGTGAAAGCCCTGGATGGAGTGGACGCGGCGGGGCACCTCAGGTCGTTCCCCTTGCATACCAGACATAACTGAATGGGCATCAAGCATCCCGGTTCTACTGGTCTGTGGGTAGGTCTCACAACAGGAATCGATAAAGGTGCTAATAAATTAAAGGTAGAATAGATTCTAGCTAGCTTCCTAATACTAGCTTTCCGCCCTGCGGTTTCACCCGCAATCCCCTATATTACTTAGAAATAGATTTTTGAAATACGCTTTTGTTAGTTGATGCTGGGTTATAATTTGAATAGGTACAGTTTAGTAAGGGACGGAGTCATTCTTATATATATTTATAGTAGTTTATGATACTGTTGCATAATAGGGGTTATTAACTACGAGTGTGAGTTTAAGTACCGAGCCGTAGGCGAGGTTCTTAATAGTATCACACGAGTTTTTAATACCTAATTATGTGCAGTATCATACAGTATTTTATCTAAACTCATAAAATAATGTCATTTAAAAAAATTGAATTTCTACCAACTTTGCAAAAAAAAAAAAAAAAAAAAATGTGAATTTTTTTTGTCAAAATGATATGTGTAGGCAAAAACAATAAAATATACAGACACAATAATCATATACTTAATCAAATCCGTGATGCCAACTCCCAAAAATTCTTACCTCTAAAGTTCAAGTTAAAAAATTTGTGACATTGTCATCGTCAAATTGAATTGATACTGATTGATTATACTATTGATAGGTCCAAAGTGTACTTTAATAGAAAAAAAGTTATTTTATAGCATTATCTTGGGAACAACAACTGTACTATAATGAATCATTATACACGGGTGTGCCTAAAGTGGCTCATTAAAGTACTGATTTTGATTTCATAATAAGAACATTACGATATGAGAGTAGATAAAAGTATTTATAAGTATTGCTTATATTTTTATCTACTATCTATTTTTTTTTTTTTTTGCAAAGTTGGTAGAAATTCAATTTTTTTAAATGACATTATTTATATGAGTTTAGATAAAGTACTGTATGATACTGCACATAATTAGGTATTAAAAACTCGTGTGATACTATTAAGAACCTCGCCTACGGCTCGGTACTTAAACTCACACTCGTAGTTAATAACCCCTATTATGCAGTATCATAAACTACTATTATATCGCGGAGAGCTTCCTCCGCTATTGATCGTATGCCGACGTAATTTCTATTAAAAAAAAATGAAATCCGTCTATAATTGACTGAATAATCGGTGAACATATATAAAAAAAAATATTATACATACAGACGAATTGAGAACCTCCTCCTTTTTTTGAAGTCGGTTAAAAAAGGCGAGTTAGAAAAAATAAATAATTTCAATGAGCTTCTACTGCTAGGTACTTATGCTTTATATTTGTTTTTTTATAATTTACATTTGATTGTTCCTGTTTTGTTTGCCAAATAAATAAATTAACTACCACTGAACTTTAAACGCCATTTATGTATAATACATCATGATAGAAAATAGACAATTAAATACTAATTTCCCAAAGATATTAATAGCCATTTATGGGGAAAATTAAAACCGTGAAATATGCCAATATTGCCCCCAAGGGAAACTTTGCCCGAAGAACAATTTATAAGCATATCTTTGATGTGCAAAAATATCTTAATGTTATGGCAACATTTATTGACTTTGGTGCAAAATAGGTCATATGTATGGCAACATTGACTACGGTGGTTGTTGCTATCTTTGCTCAGTAACTTGTTGGAACTCGTCAAGTGAGGTGCGTGTTGTTACGGGCAAATTTTCGTGCAAATTTGAAAGTAAATTCTGTGAGATGGTGAAAACACAGGTTAGTTTAATTTATAACATGTGATAGTAAATTATTTGTAGAGTTCATTAATGCTAGTGTCATTGCGTAAGGTCCTTGAAAACTAAAGTTATGATGATGGGCAATGTTATCTAGTAATGTTCTGACCTACGATTGACAACATTGCCCACCATCAAAAAATGCTTAGGGTTGGCACATTACGAACGCTTGATTTTTTTTTCGTTTTTATTTTACCGCTACCGAGTTTATTTAATTTTAAACACTTCAAAACAAAAGAAATCGTCAACATATTCCTCCAAGGAATATTACTGACATATACGACTATTTCATGAAAATGTTACTAATATACCTTGGAGGAATATGTTGATGATTTCTTTTGTTATTAATCAGTAAATATACTACCATTCTTGTCGCAAATAACATGTTGATAACTTACGACCTATAACTGAGCTGCAATTTGCAAAAAACGTGATAAAATTTGAATTTCGCGCTCCAACCGAACGTTTATAATTAGTAAAATGAACAATTGTGCCATCAAAAAATATGTGATTTATATTGTTATTGCGGGGTGGATTCAGATCAATCACTAGTAGATAACCCCAAAAATATTGATTTCTGTTATAACTTTACCTAAGGATATAAATTGAAAGTGGAAAACTACCTTATCTTGATTTTTTTTATTAACTTCTACATAATTATGGTTAAAGTATACACATACATACTTGTGTAATGTATGTCTTCAAATTAAGAAAAATAGTATTAATTTAATTTATCTACCACATACTTGTACCACATGATACGAGTTACTTGACTTGACTTGATCTCTTTCATAGTACCTAAGTATCTTCTTTATCGAAAAAGTGTTAATTATAATTTCAAATTTTATTAAATACTAATAAGCGTGAATAATTTTTCTGTTTTTCTTTTTATTTACCTAAACACATTCTTTCCATGTGCCAACCCTAGCACATTTAAAAGGTGAAATGTAGATTGTATGAAAAAGATAAAAAATGTCAGGGTAATATTGCCCAGTCATTTTTGTAAGAAACTTTTCATAGTGTCGTTTACATTCATGAAGTAAACGCCATCTTTACCAAAATTCTTGTACTGGTTTTAATGTCATCTGCATAAAGACCATATTTACGTCAAAAATCAATGTGGGCAAAGTTGGCTAAAAGTCCAGATAACTTCGCCCGCCAACGAAATCGAACAAATATAGCATTAAATGTTGAATAGTATTAAATTTAGTTATACTAACACATGCACATAATCTTACGGTTGTAGCTAATGAAGGAAAATACTTACGTCTTCATAGAAAAATTGAATTCAAATTGAAAATATTTGATAAAAGTGGGCAAAGTTGGCATGTTTCACGGAACCTAAACCCAACACGCTAAAAAGTCGTTATGGCTTGTTTATACTCACAAGTTAAGGTGAAGGCGTCGGTTGGAGCGCGAAATTCAAATTTTATCACGTTTTTTGTAAATTGCATTCCAGTTATGGGTCGTAAGTTATCAACATCTTGTTTGCGACAAGAATGGTAGTATATTTACTGATTAATGACAAAATTAATCATCAACATTCAAAGCCTCCCCCTTAAACTGTATTTTACTTTAGCATAGGCGTATAATAATATCTGGGTGTAGCGTATAATTATGCGCATGAAGTTTTTTTTTACTGTATATGTATAGGCCTATGTTTGACCACAATCTAACTTTAGCCTTTATTCTTTTTGTTTTATGAAAAAAAAGCTTCGGTAGGTCGAGGAATGAGGGTGGTAGCTATTTTCCATCACCGAAAGCTCAAGCTCATTGTAGGATTCGAATCCGCGACCTTCTCTATGGCAATCGACGTCACTACCGTCAATATGACCCAGCATGCTTGGGTGGCTTCACTTTCGTATGAGGAGAACTCTGTGTAAATTTTTTGTACCTACGTCTAGAGCTACAAATTGTAGACATCCATAATCTAACACCTTTAAAATGTCTTTGCTCATTTAACCAAACAGTATGACACAACTTAGATGTAGCATCGGCAAAGCGTATATCTACACTTCACTTCCGATTTACAAAAATAATAAAAATCATTCATTATCGCGCCATTTTTTTTTTTTTTTTTTTTTTTTTTAATTTTGGCATCACACTTCGTGTATTTTGCCAGTGTCAAGTTGAGCAATGTAGGTATTTTTGTATTCTTCATGTATTAAATTCTCGTCAATTGTCAAGTTTCAAAGTTCAAGTCATGTTAAATCTTCGTCGAGTCATAGTCAGTCAGTTTAGTTAGGTTTTAGTACAATGGTAGCCGTTCTACTAAAACTTTTCATGGACTTCTTGTGACAACTTGAAAAGCCACTAAACACGTAATCATTTCATTTCACTTCACTGGTGCAATTGTATTGATCTATATTGGACAAATTACCACCGATAATATTCAATAATACTCAAAATACACGATTTTATGAAAATAAAACGAAAACGCAACGTCACTTCGCAAGTTCCCGCCAAAAAGTCATCGCGCCATTCAACAAGATTATTTTCGCCTAAAGTACTAATAAACATGGGTACAGTATGACACAACTTAGATGAAGCATCGGCAAAATTCGTAAAATCGATTGTTCCCGAAAAGAGTGCACCTACAACATTACTCATGTGTTAAAAAATGATCGACGAAAATGATCTTGTTGAACGTTGAATGGCGCGATAATGACCGATTTTTATTAGTTGTGTAAATCGGAAGTGAAGTGTACGAAAACGATTTGCCGATGCTACATCTAAGTTGTGTCACACTGTAATGTTGTAGGCGCACTCTTGTCGGAAATGATCGACAAGCCAGCGAATTTTGCCGATGCTTCATCTAAGTTGTGTCATACTGTACCGAATTGTTTAATATACCTACCTACCTTCAGGCACTCAAATTGCCGATAATAACCAATGTAAATACCAATTAAAATAATTAAATTGTTTAGAAAATAAGCCTGCAGGCGTTTGTATGTTGAACCTACAAATGTTAAATCATTATATTTTATAGTCAAAACTTTCTTCGCAATTAATTCAGTTTGCCTCGTTTTTGTTTATGGTCAGTGAATGCGCTTTTTGGGCAAACACTATGATTATAACAGAATAGTCAGCTGTTAAATTTAAAAACTACTTGGGTCCTATTCGCAGACGAGTCACGTCCGTTCATTGGCTGTATTCTACCGATAGGACAAGAACGTTTATATGAAAAATAATGTGTCCAAATACTGGACAGTTTTCTCACGACCAAAACGTTGTAAGCGCCGCATATTTCACGGCGCTTACGCGTTTCGTTCAACAACATGTCGTCCCTATAGAAATAAGGTGTACGGATTGCAGTACAGGCTCACTCGAACACAGTGCGTGTTCGGATCGCGAAATATTTGAGTTGAAGAATTTTGAGTTTGAGGCTAATTAATAAAATTATAATAAAACTATTTGCATCATCATTTGTGAATTAAATTCTATTATTCGACTGGTAAATGTTAATACTAACATTTTTAAATTCAATTCAGATATAAAGCAGCAAATTGCAGCAAAAAAGTGATGAAATATACCGCCAGAAATACATTCATTCACATACAGCTACGAGTAATTTATAAGTTAAATGAAGTGCCACATCTGATTCAACATTTGTTACGAAAAAAGTCTTTGACACAAACTAGCCATTCATTTCAAACCGTATCACTTTCACACATGGCCTGTACGTCTGTCCGTCCGTCCATACGACTCTCACTGATTCTGTTACACTCACATATTACATTGTAACGATGATTTTAAGACATTTCTTTTTTATAGCATATACATAGTTAAAAGTATACAATCATAATCTATAACTTTTTAAAACTATAATTATGGAAAATTCTTCACACACGTTTATTTGATACTAAGCTGTTCCCCGCGGTATCACTAGCGTTCCCGGGATAATAAATAGCAAACTCTTCAGCTTTATAATATTAGTATAGAAGTACCAAACTAAGCAGGGGCTATGGAAACCATGTATGTAAATAATTACACTCATACTTGGGACAAACGGCCATGTTCTTGCACACAAATGTTTAACCTGGATGGGAATCGAACCTATGACAACTGGCTCATCAACCTTTGTTGTTCACTAAGTAGCCATAGATACCTATCTCTCAGGGCGAATCACTCCATTGAAAAAAAATTAAAATATTTTTTACGCTGTATGACTTAGTTATATATTTGTGCGTCCAAGATGATGATGAAATATTAAATCTGTGGCATACCTTCCATGCCAGGACATTGCACCTAACCGAACCACGTCACCGTCTGACTCACCAATTTGCAATTTCTATCATATCTGCACATCGGGTCACCATCAGTTCGATAACCTCATGCTTAGTCCTAAGCTTAAACGTCCTTAATTTTTAAGCTTCATCTCATTGAGGTATTCTTCGAAGTGTAGACTCAAATCTTCAAATACTATATTGGATAAATTGCGTGCCGCAAATACTATATTGGATAATGTTATTTGATCCACACTTTCATCTAAGATAGAGGCTATCTATTGTACCAAATATGTGTCAAAACGGATTTTCTCATCCATAGGTACTATCATTTCAGTTTAAGCTTTCATACCATCAAGGAATACCATAATAATTCTACACACTGAGGACTGAGGTATATTACTATAGAAGTAGCTTCTTTTATCCCAAGAAAACTCAGCTACTCCTCAATATAGCCTACTTTTTAAATTGTATTGCGCAATAATCTTTAAAATCAGCATTGTCTATCTCCCGCCCTCGGAGGACGCAAACGCAATCGCTTCGCTGCAACAATCCGATCAAGACAAGTTTAGATCAGAACTAGTTTGTATATGACAAAGGCTTGTGACTCAGTCGACATTCCACATTGGGTCAGTGGGTGCATTAAATAAGCCTCAAAAGGACTATAAAGGTCGCCTACTAGTAGCTTAAATGGAGCTATCATTCTTGTTGTCATTGGCAATTTGTTAGATCAGGACAATAAGATTGGTGATTTAATAAGGGCCTGCACCAAATGTTTGGATGTCACCCCTGGTTGTCACTCTAACTGAGTTTATTACCGGCTCTTCTCAACAAATACAATCCAAACCGGATTCCCCCTGATTAGAGCCTTTAGGAGTTTGTAAGTTCAGATTTAGTAGGTCAGTTTGAGTGCAGTGTATTCCAAACCGGTAGTAGGTAAAGTCTATTGAAATAATTTATCATCATCATGTCATCCGTCCACTGCTGGACAAGGATCTCCACGATGGCTGGTCTTGCGCTACCCGCATCAGTCGCAGTCTCCCGCGACTCTCACAAGATCACCGGTCCACCTTGTAATAATTGTAACTATCAAACTAATACCTATTGTCAATAGTTACAATTAGCTCATGGGTGAGGGGGCGGGGGGGGGTTAGCAGCGCGTGAGTGATACCAGGGCACGGATTATTTACCAAACTCTGGATAGCAGATGGTGTATACCCAGGCATACACTGTAGTCCCTTTACACGAACTCTTACTTCTGTCCGACACGACCTAGACCTCAGGGTCGCCACGTCTGCGCATCTGGACCATATGGTGCGCCTGATAAGGTGAGCGCTCAACATTGCGTACGCGCATATAAGTACTAAACTAAGTATATGGACATATCGTTTTGCTATATATAAGATCTAAATTGTGAAAAGATTGAAAGGAATTTTGTGATTGGCGCCTGAGACGTATGTCAGTTGATAAATTGTATGTATTAATTATGCTTTTGAAACTATTTAAATCCATACATTCGTTCCTTATCAATAAATAACGAACATTTGTATTGGAACCAATGTACAGTACTATAATATTTTGAATGCAAAAAAAAACTGTATCCATATTCCTGAGTCGCTAATCAGAATTGACGTATATAATAAAATAAAATGCAACAAAAATTCAAAATGCGACCAATAGATCCTTGAGAACGCTGGGAAAATCGCGGGACAAAATCTAGTCGAACGATATACCTACAGTAGAAATTCAGTTATTGAATATTAATTTAATGCAATGGCTATTGCAATCGATTAACCATAACGACTTATTAATAGATCAATCGATTACGTTAATCATTTATAGCTGACCATAGTTATGACAGTATATAGTTATAGAGACTTCAATAATACTCTTGCACAATTTTATGTAACCATATAACCAGACGTAGGCATAAATTGGATATCCTAAAAAAACACTACAAACAAAGATCCCTCCCCCTCCCCTGTTCTACCTCCCATACATTTAGCTATGTCTATACTACTGTAGCAAAAACAGAAAATTTATTTACTTTTGATAGAGGATACCTACCTTAAAAAAAATTGCCCCCTAAAAGGGGCTAAAGGGCCTTTTGTTTTTTAAAACGACGAACCTTTTGTTGCCTCGACTGCACCAAGTATTTGCACTTGGTTCCTTCGTTCGTTTCATTTCAGTAAAAGTATAAAAGGTTAATTACACACACAAGTTCCCATCCCACTCTACTTCAAAATACCTTTCGTATAGCTCAGTGGTTCTCAAACTTATTTCGTCTACCGCCCACTATGAGAATCAATTATTGTTTGCGCCCCCAATATTTGAATTTACCATATCTTAAATAATACAATGGCAATCATTACTTTATTTTAATTAAAACGTGCCATATTAGTCTCATCCTGTTTCAGAGTACATACTTTCATTTGCAATTATACTTTGAAATTAGTAAGAGGAATTAAAACGCTACTTTATAATATTTAGAGAAACTTTTCTTCAAATCAACAACTCTCTCATAACTTTTATAATCTGTTTCCTTATATGCTCAATCTTATAAAATTGTTTTGCTAAGTATTGAGAGTGAATAAAATAAAATTATTATTATACCATGAAAATTAAATTTTCTCTAGGGCCTTTACCGCCCCCTTGTAGGCCTCTAGCGCTCACAAGGGGACATTATCGCCCACTTTGAGAAATACTGGTATAGCATTAATCAATCTCATTGTGTGCCTTTCTATTATTTAACTTTCCCAAGCGTGTATTTATGGTTTCGCGGATAATGGTGACAGACGGACGGACGCCGCAGGCTCGAACGTTTCTGCAGTGTTTACTGTGATTGCTTTGAGATATTTACTTTCCCTGTAATTGTGTTTTGTTGACTTAGTATGTTGTAATGAATCTATAGAAAGTTCCATATATCGATAATCTATACTCATATTATAAACTAGCTTCCCGCCCCGCGGTTTCACTCGCGATCCCTTAATATATCGTTTGGTGATACCTAGGGGGCCCCATAAATTGCGGGGCCCTGGGCACGTGCCCAGAGTGCCCAGTTTAGTTTATTATAAACAACAGAATGGGGGCCATTGCCAAACTAAATAGGTACTACCTTGACTTCATATTAATACTTAGATAGCTAAGCTTTCATATAATTTGGAAGACAGTTTTCTATAGAACAATGAGTCGTTCAGCACTTCCATCAATAGTTGTAGAAAGTACGTCACATGTCTCACGTCTGTATGGAATGTAGCCATGAATTTGATAATAGATAGGACATGCTTTGATGTTTTTTTTGCCAAGCTTAATTATACACATACAGGGGCGGCTTTAGTGGTTTTAATGATGACGCTTGACGAGAAATGCTAAGTTAGTAAAAGATAAAAAATTACCGAGATAAACTAAGAAAGAATCAGAGATTCAAAAACCTTGAACCTACCTTGCAGCATTCATAATGCAATAAATCCTTCAGATTCTATTCAATTTTGGCCATCCTACATTAAACATCGTGATAGACCGACGAGCGCAAACAATAACTTGTCCCGCCAGCGCCATATCGGTAACTCTGCGCACACGCACGCAGGTCACGAACCTGACCGACCACTCACCAATGTCATTGGCTAATCTTTTCACTTTTACAACATATTGGCGACTTATTTATGTAGATACTAACTGGTCCAACAGGCGTTATCCTGCCCTGAGAATTAAACACACTGGGACCTACCTACCTACATACCCCTAGGTGTAGGTAGGTACCTACATCTGCCTACCTATACGTATCTACACTTTCTTAGTATTTTAAACCATAGAGCTAAAGGGGGTGCGAAAAAATAAATTACCCAAACCATCGAGTGGGGTTACGTTGTTTAGAGCTCGTGTATTTTTGTTTAAAAATATTAGAATACAAAGGAATGAGAAGCCACCAAAGTCTTCGTTTTTTTACAAAATTTTGTTCCATAGAATTGTTGTGTATGAACTTGAAGGGTGAACTTAAATTCTACATTTTAATACAGAACCCTAAATGTCCGATGTCCGACACTCACTTGCCCGGTTTTTTACCTCAAAACAGGTAAAACTTGCACTCTAAGGGCAGGTGACCCTTTTTGCTGTTCGACTTTTAAATACAAACACGTTTTTAATTATGTTTAGGAATTCATGGTTCAATGCTGTTCCTAAAGACGATGACTTTTATATTTACCAACAAATAACGCAATGGATTACAGTTAACTTGAAACTTTGTCATAGAGATGGGTTGGAGATATTTTTTAATAATAATAATGTGATACGCGTATCAGCTGTTGGTTTTTTGCTATTTTGTGTTTTATCGGCGCAGGTATTGGAAAGGTACACACGGCCACAGATCAAGCTATAGTATGACACAACATAGATGAAGCATCGGCAAAATTCGTAAAATCGATCGTTCCCGAAAAGAGTGCGCCTACAACATTACTCATGTGTTAAAAAATGATCGGCGAAAATGATCTTGTTGAACGTTGAATGGCGCGATAATTAATTATTTTTATTAGTTGTGTAAATCGGAAGTGAAGTGTACGAAAACGATTTGCCGATGCTACATCTAAGTTGTGTCGTACTGTACACATTTTTGTTGCAAAATAGCTCCGATTACCACCGCATAAGGTGCCGCAGTGTGTAGCTTGATCTGTTGCCGTGTGTACATTAATTTAACATCTGCTGCTAGGCTCTTGGAATTTAATAAAATAAAAAAAAATGGCTCTATGATGTAGAATAGGTAGGTTATTCTGTTTCGAATGCGTTTGTCAAAATCGTAAAATCCAGTGTGATATGATATGGTTGAATTTTTAGACCTCCGTGAAATAAAAAATTGTACCTATTTTATGATCATCAAATAACTTGCATTGATCTACATTCTCGTATATATAGTGTATTATCTATGATCTACATTAGCAATGTTAGCAATACCTGGTAACCACTTGTCATCAGGTAAACCGCCTGCCTGCATGTCACACTTCTGACATAAAAATACTTTTATGAACGAAGTTGAGAACAAACTTAATTTGGATTTTCGACACAATGTGCTTTTTTCTCGTATTTTAGTAATGTCTATAATTTTTATGAATTGAGCTGTAGATTTGAAAACTTCTAGAATTTACGAAGTCAATATATATATTTTCATAAATCTTTTATATAAGTACCTACCTAAATAAAAATCAAAAAAACTGCCACATTTACCTAGCTAGGAAGGACGACTGTTTGTATGAAAATCCACCGGGAAAGTCGGTACTTTTCTATGAAATATCAATAGAAATCTAACAGCTGTTCTGCATAAAGGTAGCAATTATTTATGTGTATATACACACACACTCATGTAAAAATAAAATACAATAGGTACATACAGAACAGACAGATAGTAGTCCAGAGCAGCTTCCAGCAACCCTCCGGCAAGTTTTTTTTATTCGCAGGTCCTTTTCCTCAGGACACATTTTGGCAACAGACAGATAAAAATCTACCTTTTCTTTACAGTGTCGAAATAATCTAAGAACAATAAGCATAATATTGTTTTCTAACACAATAGCCAAGCCACAATCAGATTAAAGTATGCCAGCTTATAGTGAGCCATATCTAAATCTGACCTACATGCCTAAAAAGTCATTTCCTGCAAAAATGGACACTATAGGAACCTTGATCCACTGATCAGTTTTGCAGTATGATGTAGGTATGCTACGTATAATGTATTTTATGCCAATTTAATATAAACCTTAATTTAATGACATAAAGTGTATAGTTACAGGTATTTTTTTCAGCCTGTCACAAAACTATGGTAGGTAGCTTCCTGCGTTTATGTGAAAAACTATGTCAAGGTCTGTCACCATGAACATTTTTTTAAGAAATAATGGACCATAGATAATCAATAAATACCACCCCGACCCCGGGGTGGGTCGCCCGATAGAAATGCGTTTGATGCTCCTTCTACATACAGGTTATTTTCTAAACAAGATGCATAAAATATGGCCAGAGAATATATCTATAGAATAACTCTTTTGCTCTAGTAAGAAGAGCACCAACTAGGTACCAGTGGCGAAGGGTCCATACAAGCCGATTCCCATCGGCTTACTTTTTAGGAATCCCAGTCCCACAGATTCATCATTTCAAAGCCATTTTTACATAAAATACACTGTAATTAAGTATAAAATTATCGGTGTTTTTTGAGCGGCATACCCTCGCCATAATTTTACCCTTCGCCACTGCTAGATACGAAGACAAAAATTAATTTCGTTCCCCGTTTGAATGCACGAAACTCAGGAAGAACCAGGCCGATTAAAAAAAATCAGCCCATTTATTGAAGAAGGTATTGGTACCTACGTACCCAGTACCTACTTATAATAATTAAAATTCAATACAAGTGAATCCGCGGAGCGCAGGTAGTTCAAATATAATATGAAAGTACATATTTTGACTATTCTCTGAAGTGCGTAGACGTCACTAAAATGTCAAAATGCCATGCGAATAGTTCCACCTTGCGCCACCGCGCGCGACGCGTCGAGCGCTAGTATCAACACAAATTCGCTCGCGTTTGGACGTGTCTCCCCTTATCTCGTTATCTGTTCAAAACTCTACGTGAATGTGTCGATGTTTTTGACCGAAATATTGTTTTACATGCAACACGTGACAGTGAAAAAGTGTATCTAAGTGCAAACGAAATAGTGTCGAAACGTTTTCAGTGTTTTATCAAGTTTTGTCGTGGTTTTGAAATAAAAATCGCGTTTAAAACTCGTATTTTAACGGAACTGAGTCGTGTCGGATTTTGTTGTTGATAACTATTGAGTTGTTCGGTAAGTAGCGCTTTGTTATGGTATTTCATGGTGTTAGGCTTAACGGTATTATCGATTGTTTTACAAAGTTTTGTCCAAGCAAGTAATTTTGGCTTTTTGAATTTTGAAGGTCGTTCGTGCATTCGAAATGCAAAACAAGTCGTGCCGTGCGTAATAAATTCAATTAAAATTTACTTTTAATTTCATTTCACTAGCCCTATAATACACCTACCTACCTAGATATGAACCTAACCTACCTAACCCTTACTTGACTATGGAATTTATAGAGTAGGTAAGTTACGCTTCTATTTTCTTTATTCAAAACTCTTGATCGAGTTGATGCTAAAATTTCAGCTTCAATTTTCTATATTTTGACTACGGTAGGTATGAATAGACATGTCAGGCTAGTGTTTGACCACAATCTTGCCATAGTAATGAGAATGTGGCCAACGTATGATGTGGCTGAAGGTGGTAAGCGTAATACAGCCTAGAAAAGTGAAGCTGCCGGAAGAGATTTTGAACTTGAGGGTGGTACACTGATTATTTTGTCTTGGCGGCCAGCCAGGCGGATACTACAACGTTACCTACCAACGTTAGCACCTTGCTATGGTTTCAAGACGAAGAGTTCAGAGAGTTAGAATTCGATCCCACGAACATCGCCACTACTACTGACTGACTGACTACATTTCTTCTCTGGGTATTATTTATTACCATAAACATTGTAAACGTTGCCTTTGACGCGGTAGTAATCAATAAGTATTCTTAGGTAAAGGTATAAAATTGTTTACCTACGTGATACTTATGTATAGGTAGGTAGGTAGGTTGGGTATGGAGTTAAACCTGGTGTATACCTGTTTCTGGAGGTCGCCGTCCGCGCCCGTGACTAGGGTTACCATGCGACAAAAAAAAGGATCTTATGTGCCGTCTGGACTCTGGATGATTTAATAATATGACTTGAATAATGTATGCACATGGTGGAAATGAGATAAACAGCATGACGAAGAGCGAACAGCAGACTAATTGTAATATACCCTACCTAATAATAATTATCATAATGATAATAATAATTATTGATACGGCAGCTATTGTACCGATAGTCGTTTCCGCCTATGGCCTAATGACGAAGTTATTTTTTAAAATCATATTAAAAATGTAATTTATTAAATGGAATAAGTAATAAACCTATATGGTGAGATGATGGTAAGTAAATAAAAGTCCCTGCAACGCAATTCTATTTTAATGGACGCGACTCTGCTTTGCCTTACACGGACGGAACATAAAGTATTTTTTTTTACATAATGGCAACCCTAGCTCATGTCCGCCCCGTGTCTTGTAGTGCGCGTGAGTTGCTCTCACACGGCGACATTATTATTTTACATTAATGAAATTGTTAAAACGTGACTGCAGATTGGAATCTGAAAACTAAATGGCCACTTAACTATGCTTGCTTAAATGTTGCCTGAATCTAGGTACCTACTTTTAGTTTGGAAATTTGTGTATTTTTCTAACATTTAAATTACAATCATACCGGTAGTTGACACTTTGGTTTTAGACAAGGAATCACGTACCTATGCATAGTTATCGAGTAATGTGACCTACTAATGTTTTTAGAAAACACTGAGTATAGAATACATTGTTCACATAGCTCAGAAGATTAACAAGTTGTTGCAGTCACATTTAACGTAGAACCGGTAATGATGATACCAAACTAACTGTCTAATCTGTTAAAAACTCCAACAGTCTACTGTTCACAAGTTATAGGTGTGCAAAGTACCTTAGTCTACATATTAGTCAGATTACTATAGATTCGTGAGTAAGCACCACATTTCGGAAAAATTGTGCAAATATTACTCAGCATCCTACCCGATCGTCTATCTACGTCGAGGTCAAAAACGATAGAATATTTCGCAACGTTCTCTTCAGAACACAGCGATAGTAAACCTATGGCCTTTCAGTTCACACGCTTGTTATAATGCGCAAACGCAGACGTGCGAATGAAACCGACCGAGGTTGCTGACCGGTCGCCGGTTCTTTCTAAATCGTGTCACGAAATACGTCTGGCTTTAAGGCAAGCAAGCCTTAGTGTTCAATGGAAACTTCCCTTTACTGATTCGAACACTGGGTTTCGCCCGGGATATGATTCATACCATAATTATTTATTGAGCATTCCGCTCTGCTGTTCACTCGCGATCCCCTATTTTACCGCCTTAGGGGTTGAATTCTCAAAAATCCTTTATTAGCGTCCATCATACGTCATAACAGCTATTTGGTTGCCAAATTTCAGCCTGATCCGTGCAGTGGATTGAGCCTTGCGTTAGTAGATCAGTCAGTCAGACAGTCACCTTGAAAGCAAATCCTCTATAGAGATCCCCGTTAAAATGTGATGTTTGCAATCAATACATAGGACAATGAAAAGTGACGGAGTTTTGAGAGCCATTCATTCTAAAGACTATTAACAGTATTTTGATTTGGCCTGATATTAATTTGTAAAAACAGTTCCAAAATTAAGCTAAGGTCGATGACTTTAACGACTGTATTCAAGAAGATGAAGTCAAAGCTGCAGATCGTATAAGTATTTGGGATCACAGACAAAATATCAAATTACACACACCTATTATAAATGATACGAGTAAAATACCGTTGTACATTGTAAATAAATTAAATGGAAATATATACATTTTTGTAGCCAAGTGGTCTAAGCAATCTAAATCGTAAATAAAAATTTATCAGCATACGATTATAATATCGTGATAATCAGCAGGTATTATTTTTAACTAGGAAGTGACGCACGTGGGTTATGGGTACCTCTTGTATCAGTT
Source organism: Tethea ocularis (assembly GCA_963555595.1). Lineage (NCBI taxonomy): Eukaryota > Metazoa > Arthropoda > Insecta > Lepidoptera > Drepanidae > Tethea > Tethea ocularis. The sequence goes on along the minus strand of OY741972.1, from coordinate 757,151 downwards.
GGAAAGCAATCTTATCAACAATATTGCGATAGGGCAAGGGTGTCAAATCATCGTGTGAAAAAAACATTTAGAAAAATGTACAATGGTGCCGATTCTGTTGTTTACGAACTTAACTAATATTAGACAAGTCACCTCTCTTTCATTTTAACCGTATTGAAAATAGATAGAACATTTTTAATGCTGTCAGTTTAATCCATACCGTCGTAATGTACGGGTAAATAGTCGTGACCAATAAAGATCGCGCTTAAATTCACGTTGAAATGTGTGATCGGATTAAACTGACAGGACTAAAATATCTTGCATCCCTTTCTTATATTTACTATTAGAAAGAGATATAGTGAGATTAAATTTATTTTAGTTCGTAAACAACAGAATCGGCACCTTGTATGTCATACAATCGATAGACTTGTGTGTCAAACACGGTTTGATTACAATCTCACATTGAAGATAAGGCTGAATTGAGCTTAATTATTGGATAGGACTGAAGGGTTGAGGCCAGCTGTTTATTTGAAATATTTCGTAGCATATTTATAGTACTTAAAATAAGAGTAAGTACTTACGTAAATACCCTTTCAAACTAAAAAGGAAAAGGCGTCTTCCAGTAATCGGGGAACATAAAAAAATCGGTCAAGTTGTACTTATATCACTTAATAACGGATCCATGCAGAAAACGTCACCGGTCCATTTGTTGTATACCAAAAGTTTATCCAGAAAGTAACAAATACTTTCCTGAAAACCGTATAAAAATCGATTCAGCTAAACACGAGATAATCGCGGACAAACATACGAGTCAAACTGAGAACTTTCTTTTTGTGTGAAGTCGTTTAAGATTCATACTAACTTCCTGGAGATGATTTACTTCTTCAGACTCAATATATCGATGATAATTCTTATTTAATCGACAATTTATAAAGACTACCTGTTTGGCAAGTCCATAAAGGTATAATTGGTAATGCCAAGCAAAAATTCAGCCTAGACATTATCTGGTTTGTAAATAGCGTAGGTTGGCACGTATCGGTTAACGCCTTGCGCTTGCTCAGCCACCTTGTTTGGCACGTGGATTCCCGTCTTGACTTAATAGTCTTACATGAGATCGAGATGCTTGCAATAAGGAGTTCCGTTTGGGTTAATGAGACCCCACCTAAGGATCTTTATGTTGCTGCAGGAAATATTTGGATACCAGTTCTTTCTCAAATCTCGAAATCTTGCTTCATTATTTACGTAACTGCATCTAAGGGCCTATGCGCTTTATAACGCTTTGACTAAAAATATAGAATATGAAAGAAGATTGAGGTTTTATCAAAATTGCTTAGGTTATTTCAACTAGTGACGTCTGTTTTGCAAGAGAATTAACAAACCAGGGCGGACCTTCTTATAATTTGACATCTAAACTATACATAATCCCTAGAGGATGTCTAGTAATGCGTATACTTATAGTCACAAATAGCAATCAATCAAAGTCAAAAATCATTTAAACCCAGTCTTCACAATCCAATGAATTTTATATCGATGACATACCGTGTTCCGGCAATGATAAAGACAACCATTCACTTGCAAGGTCGCTGTCTCGCAATGCATCAACGCTGACATTAAACGGAGGTTGGACTATTTTTTCTTAAGCTGATTAAAATTAAAAAACAAATGCAAAGAAGAGACTTTAATAAGTGAGGCGTATGTAGGAAGGTAAATATATATTCAAGAAGAGAATGACTGAAGAAGATTGAGAGTGAGAAGAGACTGAGAAAATACAGAGATGAATGGTATAAGTGAACAGGATAGGCAGATAATAAAGAAAAAATAAAACAGATCAAACATAATAATTTTAGACTAGACAAAGTTATGAAACAACATGGCATGCCAATAGATTCAAGTAAAGATAACGTACATAAACTTAAAAACTTCACTCTACAATGACTCGATAGTAAACAACCAATCATTTTATAAATTATGTGAACCCAAAACCATTGTTTCTGCTGGCATTGACACATTAAAATAGAAATTGATCATTCTAACAATCATCGAAACTGTCGGCCCAATGAAGCCAACCATTGACAATTCGTTCCGTCACAAATTCACTAAAATTGCCACCCCCTATTGTTGCATTAAGCAATAGGTTACTTACTATAATTACATGGTTATGTAAAGATTACGGTTTCATATTACACACATACATACATGTACATGTCAACTTTACTTTCGATTCTTACGAAATGGTACGTTGTTACAATTTAATATTTAATTATGTAAAGTGATTGATTGGGTTACTGTTTGTTGGGCAAGCTATTTTGTTGTGTTTAGATCTATTAGGATTGTGGGCGTATGTATGTTATACGCTTTTACTTCCACATTGACCACTTGGATTAAAATTACGTCAGTTACTTTAGATTTACTGAATTCGAAAACATTTTCTGTTGCAAAGACCAGCAAGTTAGAAATAAACTCGGCACTTTATGTTGAATTTTATATTCAACAGGGTAATTTGAGAGTTTACTTCAAGATTAGAAAATCTAACATGCAGATTTTAAAACACTTTTACTAGGCATAAAAACAACATAAGTGTCATATCGCTCAACTATCTTGATTACACCTCAAGAAATTACGCATAAAATTCTAAATAACACCTGGTTCTTTTCTGCAAGTAACTATGCAAGTGTGGTCGTTAGTTACCACACGGTGCAGTGAAACGAAAGGCTTGCCGGTTCGATTCCCGCGTCGGAACGGCCGAGGGGATCTACTTTCGCCATCTGTCACATCTGCATACAATGAGTGGCTATGTCTTAGTTGGTTGGCCATTGAAAACGCGGTTTACGCGACTTTGATCTCACGTTTATAAATTCATTTGTTTTACGTTTCTCAGCCTCCTCGATTATGTAGCAGCAAATCTTCAAGTTCTTTAGTTACATCTTTTGAAAAGTCTCGACTCCATGGAAATACTTGTTCAAGATCAGGTTGAAGGCAACGACAGATCTAATAAGAACAATAACTCAATTCACAATGGTGCAGTGTTCTCGCAACGCTACGAACTGCCACAAGTGCAGGAACATTCCAAAAGCAATAACCTTAACTCAGGAAAACATTGACGTTTTAGCCCTTAGACCTTATGTGCCCTTATGTGTCTTATTACGTTAGCTGGTTTAAAACAAGCTTTGTAAAACCCACCTTTTCGCGTTAAAACGTACTAAGTACGCGTTCTGTCTGGCGAAGCAACTCAGATAGCTCGCTACAGTCCCGGAATCCGCTGCATCCTTTCATATTCCATCGGCTTTCTTAGCCCGACATCAAAGTTTCACAGGCACAGAGAAACTATGCCAAGCAATAGATGTAACATGCCATTCATAAACAACAGGTTGTGAATAGAGATCGCACTCGATTGATTAATTATAATTTGTATCGCTCGTGATGCCATTGTGGCGAGTCGGAGGCGGGAGAGCTATCAATGAACGTAGATAGATTGACGGGTCTGTAATGATATCTGATGTGACATTGTTAAAATGGCCGCAAGTGATCTTATTTAGATGTGTTACGTAGATCTTACATCGATATATGTCAAGCTGCCCGTTGGACAAATTGATATTTATGGTTCGACTCGAAATTGTTCTTTGGTTATGTAGTTTTGGGACGTGCGTCCCATCCGCTAGCCAACATACTATATATTATACATTTATACGTCAGTGACGTAGGTAGGTAGACATCAATACTGTTAGTTCGGTCCAAATATTAAAGTGCACACTATTCATTTATTTACTTATTTACGTACACACACACACAAGTAATAATAAAAAAACATAAAAGATACAAATGTACAAAGGGACTGCTTATTTCTAATAGAAATTTCTTCCAGCAACCCTGCGACTGGAAAAAATATAAATAAATGTATACACAGTGTGTGAAAGTAGAAGAAAATCATAAATAGATAGAACAAAATATAGAAATAATGAAATAACTATGTTTTATTTTTGGAATAATTGTTTCTAGAACAATCGCAAGTAAAATTAATAATATTGGTCACTGCTAGAATACTACAAAAATAGCTAGATTACGGTTACTACTACACCCTCTAATATTACTAGTACTTGATACCAGAAGACTGTTTTTTTTTAATTAGGAATTCTAGCCATTTTTTGTTTTCCAGTTCACAAGAAGTCTTTAAATTTAAACATCAACACCAAACCTTTGTCTCGAAATCTTATCATCTCTGCGTTAGCAATTGATAGTGGAACAAAATCTTTTGGGTCAAAACATCTTTTTAAAAGCTTATTTTATGGTTTCATATCCTTTTGTAAACAAAGGGGCGACATCCCGGAACTCCTTAATCTAATGATGTAATCCAACACCTTTGTTTGTCAGCATAGGTACATTACTTCTGTAAATATTACAAAAAGTTGGCGCCTCTATTGTTTGTGTTTTTTCTAATGCCGCAGCTCAATGCACTGCGCCGACGCACTGCCTACGCCGCTACAGGTAGCTAGGGTTGCCAATATATAAAAATATACCTTTTGGGTCTTTACCTAAATTAGTAGTTTTACAACAAATCACAAGAATTTCATATTCCGTTATAAATGCGAAAGTATGCAATGGATTGACGTGACTTTTTGCACAGAGATAGGGCCGGAGAGTAATATTTTTTATCGCTGGTCGGAAGCTAGATAATAATCAGGTGTGTGATTTTGTAATTATTTGAATTGAGGAGCATTTTGCTTGAGTCATGACAAATGATTCAATACCTATCTGGCCTGTCTACTTTCTTGGACGGGAATTCTTTAAAATCCGAGTCGATATACCTAGTTAAACCTTGAAATAAAATAAATTCCCGGCCATTATACCTATAGACCGGTTTTTATAATGTAGACAAACAGACGGACGTCTACCTGGTCCACCGTGGTGATCAGCGCAATAAGCACTTGCATCATCAGGGGGATTGCCAATGTAATTTTCTATGAATATGATATCACACAGACATTCTAAAGCGCATATTACTGATAAAACAGTAGATATTTCTTATTGATAAATTTTGTTATCTTTATCAGTTTTATCACATACGATACGACCTTGTGTTAGCCATTTCATAATAATAACGATAAGACATTCAAACACACACAACACATACATCTATTGTTTCCTAGTTTCTAATGAATTAATTAACTTCTATTGTGAAAATATTATATTCAAGAATAATATTACCTCGCTGTGTTCTAGTGTTTTCCATTGCTGATCATTAAAAAATACAAATGACAAAGAAAAATTACTCTCCAAATATGAAAATACCAAATAAGGGTAGAGTCAAAGCCAAATGTGCATCTAAAAAATCATAATTATATTTTTCTTATCTGAAATTACTTTAATATCTAATGGAAATCGGTTATCGTAGCCTATGTATGCTTGAAACAACTAGGACACAAACCGCAGACATATTACCGCCCTGGGTACCACGACCACGCCCTGGCGACCTTACTCACGCGCAGTTCTTTGTTTCTGTCAAATTACACTATTTTTTTCAGTCACATTATTTATAAGTCTATGGTTCCTTAGTGTGGCAGCCCTAGGTGCGTATTTCGAGACGCCTGGCGCTGCGTACACGCATCTGTAGGTGAGCGTTACGATACGTGACGCAATAAGGCTGCGTGTTTAGGCACCTATCTAACCTAACCTTTATTTACTAAAATATACCTGAATTCATGTCCATAATTAATATAATCAAACCGTAGAATTCTCCTAATATAATATTATAAATGGGAAAGTTATTTTGTTACCTCTATATGCTTCGAGGGTGCAAACAGTGATGACATAATAATAGAAAATAAAGCACTTCATGCATATCGTAGATCAGATACATCATCTAATAATAATTAGTTATATGAGAGGTTTATAGCGCTTTATAAGTCGTAAAGGTAAGTAGGTCGGTAAAACTGTCAAAAAGAAACAACTAACTAAATGTGAACAGTGAAGTAAAGGTCAAACCATATTGGCTGTTCGATAAAAGATAACGAATGATATGAAAGCAGGAACTAGATTGAAACTACTAGATATCAAAATGACAACCGAGTGAAATGACTCTCTTGATAATTTCTACAGTTTAATAAATATTTATTAAACTAAAATTCGTGACATAAGAGGAAGTTTTAAAATGGTCACAAAACACAAGTAAGTTGAGATGGTACCGTTTATCCCGGTTCGGACATGTTATGAGGTCGAAAAAGAGATGGACGGATTATGTGAAGGATGACATGAGTAAGAAAGGAGTTAATGCCGATATGACGGAAAGAAGGACTGAATGAAAGAAGAGTAGATATTGCACCATCCCCAAATGATTGGAATAAGGTCAGAGAGATGATGATGAATCGTGACAGTGGTTTGCCAAACAATCTTTAAGAGATTACCAACAGTACACTTAGCATCATCAGCTATCATTTCTGTGTCAATATTCTTTTCAATAAATCATTCCGTGCGAATCATTCGTGTTTTAACTATCAAACTGTTATTAGTTAGAACGTCATAACCAAGTTATATAACAGAAAAATGATTTATTTATCTTTTAAGTTATGCACTTCGCGCGTGACATACGAACTAGCGCGCTCGTAGACCGATCTATATCTAGCTATGCTAAGATGTATTACAGACGTGAAATGACGCAATTACTAACATTTACACAGAATTCGTTGTGTGACCCTGAATTTAAATCTATAAGACTCTTTTCTCTTTCTTTTCTGTTTTTAAAATTTGAGAAGGTGGTCTCCATCGAATTGAGAATAGTTTGGTCCCCACATTGGTTTCATTTGTACATCGTCATTTGGACGAACTCGAAGCAATACTTGATTACTTCTTAAATCGATTGCCAACATTATTTAAATAGATGAATAGTTAGTTTCACATTTGAATTAGTCTCCTGCTGAAACTAATTGAAATTTTGGAGATTGGCTCTTTCAAACTGAGGCGTGGAATAAGTCCATGTAAACAATTTAACAAAAAACCTTACTGTACCACAAAACGAATGGTGATTTCATCGTGCCATATTAACAATCATCCAATTACAGTAATAAGTGGCCATCTACCACTAAAGTAAGTAGTAGTAAAGGTTTATGCACACTTGTATAAGACAGAATCTGTTGTTGATATCAGACAATCAGTGACTGGAACTGATTAACCATCAAGACAGCGATAAAACTAAGATGTCGTACACGGTCGTGAGTTGGACAGTATAAAAAAGAGAGGAATATAACCTGAGCCATAGGATTAAAGATAATAATATAATTAAACGATAAAAAGCGGTAAAGGAATCATGCGATGGAACGAAACTACGAACAACTTCCAACTCAAGAACTTAAGTGGACACTGTTAATGTTTTTATTTCCATCCATAATTTATCGGGTCATTAAACATGTTTACCTTAGAGAATATGCTTCTAATCTTAATCTATACTACGAGTAATTTAAATAACAAGTACACGAGTTATTTCTTGCAACGATAGCTCGTTTTGCATCCTGCTATTTGATGAAGCGTGGGAAACGCAACCCTTTCAACATTAGATTGTATGAAACTTAACTCAGTTTATTTGTTTAATATTGTTCTCTTTTCAATTTCATTAAAAAAACTAAGTTTTGCATTGATTGCGAATTGGTGAACGATAAAAGTTTTATGACGCTCAATTGAGTCAGGCTGGTATATAATATGTTGGTCAGACTACGAACAACCTACTTAAATATCAGCATAAGCAAGTTAATTAAGGTTTCGAAATCTGTCAATTAATGTGAGAATGTATTCTAAGCTTTTAGAAATGTTGTGTTAATTAATAAATGAATCTTCAATGTTGAAACAATTGGTAATCAACGTATATTCACAACAATCATATTTCACATGCTGTAGAATAAAAAAGTGTTCTTTGTCTTTTAACTATTTTCTAAATATCAGTGTCACAATGATCTTGGGGTACCTAAACATAGTTGATTTACTGTAATTGATAAAGTTGGTTAACTTATATTGGAACTACAGTTAGTGGAACAATAAAAATATATTAAGATCAGTTTCCGATTGTTTACCAATTCCTATTTGCAATTTTGGAGTAATGCCGCGGCCGCTGTCTCCTACGCATATTTCTAAGCCATGGTCAGAAATCGTAACATTGAATTGGTCAATTATGACAATTATAACAACGGTCAATAGCCTTTATGTACCTACAATTATTACGAAACTTTTTACTAGATCTTTTGTTATTGTTACATTTTAGACGATGGACGATGCAGTTCTAGTGAATGAAGTGAATAGTTTATTCAAATTCTAATTTTTATCAACATCCACATTCTCCTATTCCATAAATTGTTATTTGAACGGCTCTGTGTCTCTTGAATCTGATTCAATATCTCGGCCTTACCCACCAGAGGGGCTACCATATAAGAAAATGTTAATAAAATTAGCTCCCATTATATGGAATTCTATACTGTTTAGAACCAACGCAAGACAACAAAGGAGTCAATTGATGGTTAAATTGACTTATTTGGCATTCCCGTGACCCACGAGCAGCCAAATTCATCGAAGTCATTTCCATTATCTTATGCGATAGGCCCACAGATAATGAACGATTTGTTAATAGTCCTCCTTGTGTACAGGTAGTCGCGATGTTGTGATGACACCGGCGTGATGATGAAGCTCGACGCGCCCGAGAAGCAGCACCGATACCACAACCTGTTGCACGACGATCATGCCAGTAAGTGTACTTAGTTGTTTTAACTACGGTTCTTATAATAAGCTTGATATCTGCTACAGTAGTCAGTGATATGAAAATGAATTGACATACGACTGCTGTTGTATGTATCATGTATCAGGGTAAGTTTTGTTCACTATTCTCCTAAGATACCTGCAGAAGATCTGGGTATCTTGTTCTCTTTAAACCAAATTAAGAAACATGAGAATGCATGTTGCAATTGTATTGGCTACAGCTTGTAGAAGACCATAATTCTTTCGCTGTTCATAAGACGTGGTTAAAATCTGCCTTTTCCTTCATTTTCGTCTTTTATTCCTTAGCTTATTCTTTTAGGGTGTTTATTAGTCGGTATCAAATAAAATTATGAGTTGTCGGCGTCAAGGCCTTTAGCTTCAATGACAGTATAGTAAAAGACTTGGAAAATCAGCGAATTGTTCTAAAATTCCCAAGCTTCTGATTGCAATTATGCTTTGCGTGCAATAATAAAGTACACTTGGCAGAAAAAATATCTATTGAGCACTGACTAATACATACATGACTTATATTCATAACTTGAAAATTTTTGCAGTCTCCAATGATTTTGGATTGGTACAGTTCGAAAGTTTCCTTTAATTTTTATCATCATTCACTCTCTCTTACTCGTATCATCCATCTCATTATTTTTGGTACAGTTCCCGTATCCACTGTCATTCCATCACTCTTCATCACTTCGCCACACGAGTTTCATCCTATGTATAATATGTCAATACCTTGACGCTTCACTTGCAACTTTTCTATTACTTGTGCTACATTCAGGCTTCCTCTTATACATTTATTTCTTATGCTACCGTTCATTTTCAAATCTTTAACCATTAAATAACAACTCATCTATTAAAATTGGCCTAGTAACATAAATCTTCGTGTGTCAAATTACTACTGCATTTTATAATGTATGTAAATTACTCGAAACTTTTTATTTTATGTTGTTCAAAATGCAAACAAAACAAGTTTTAAAGCAATCACTTAATGGAATTAGCTTTGAAACAAGTTGTTAAATTACAGTGTCAGTCAGGTGCTAAGTGTTGTAAGTTTTAAGTGTTTATTTAAACAATCAACTAATTGTTAACTTAACAAGGTATTATGTAGTGGAGTGTACTTATTTGCATAAAGTGTACAATTGCAAAGGGCGAGGGAACCTGTTATTATACAGTTGTACGTGGGAATCGTCGTTCACACTTAGTTTTTGCTGATCTGTGGGAATTTGAATCCATCCTTTCGCTTGCTTTTACAATTGCACGTGAGAGTTAAATTCATTTGCAATGTGCTACTAAGAATCATTTGAATATTTTTTTAAATTGGCAAAAGCTTACTTTTCTTTTTTACCCACTTCTGCTATCTTGCCTTATTTTATGATCCGCTTGATTTTGTGTGTTGACATCGTCACTCACCATGCCATGGTGACATTGTGGCCAATCGAAAACCTTAGATCTTGTGTTAATGAATTCCGACTATTGTGAATTACTTACTTATTTATCTGTATTTAAATTCATCATATCAGCCGACAGACGTCCACTACTGGACAAAGGCCTCCTCCAAGGATCTCCACGATAGCCGGTCTTGCGCTAGCATTCAGCGGTTTCCCGCGACCCTAACAAGATCGTCGGTCGTTGTGGGGGGCCTGCCCACGCTGAGTTTTCCGGTTCGTGGTGTGCCCCGATGTGCAACCGATATACTTATTTAAATTAGTGAACAAAAATTTCTGACCCATCTCTGAGCTTTTAACTATTAAAGGAATGTATGCTTGCTGCTTCTCAATTTTCTCCCATTCTAATTCCAGTTCGACCAGTTAGGGTTAGCGCTCTATACTTCCATTCTCTTTTTCTATTCCATCCTTTTTTCAAGAATTCATTAAGTCATATCCTATATGGTAAAAACAAAAAGTTATAAAACTTAAAAATTACAACAGTTAAAGTTCAGCTTATCAGCCTAACGGTTGGAGTTAACCACGCATGACGCACGGGTTCGTTTCCCGCGCACAAAGCGCAGGAAACCGTCGACCGGAAGTCAGGTGTGGCGCACGCGCATGGCAACGTTGTTGACCTGTGGGGTTATTGTTTATATTTAATATTAAACAATGCCTATTAGGGCTTTCATCCCGGGAGTCTCGGTCTCGAAAATTTCGAGAGTCTCGATGATTTTTTGGTATTTTCGAGACTCGAGACTAACAGTTTCGGTCATGGGAATAACGAGACTTTTGAGACTTGAGTCACATAAAAACAGAAATAATCTACTAAACTAACAGTCATTTTTACTATATGGCAATGGCAACACTGTCGAGTGTACAGTAAAACTTAGTATTATCTGTGGAAATTGAATATCCTTGTTGACAAACAACACAGATTTTTTCTACAAATTATAATTCTACAAATTTGAAAAGAAGCTTGATGCAACAGCTTTTCAATCATTAAGCAACGATGAAATTACAGTGTCTTTAAAAACATTGTACGAAAGGTTAAATAAATCCACAACTGACAAATCTGACAATTATACCACAAATACCAGTTATTTAAATGATGCGACGATTGCGGAGCTCACAAATTTAACTGCAGAAGAACAGCTGGAATGTGAGCTAAATAATGTGTTAAAGCCCCAAGAACACAAAGGACAGAATATAACTTCCATGTCTATCCATGACTTGCAAACAACCTTGCACGTAGAAAAAGCTCTCTTTGAAAATGGGGGCGACAGAGGGAAATACCTAAATTATTGCTACAATTATTTAATATCTATTCCCCCCACTAGCGTAGAAGCAGAGAGAGCTTTTTCTAACGCGGGTTACTTTTGTAACAAAATGACGTCCTCTCTGTCTGAAACGACATTAAACGCACTTTGTTTTTTACGTGCCCACTATAAAAATGAAAAAAGTAAGAAATGACTTTGTTTTTAGGGTTCCGAAAAAAAAAAACGGAACCCTTATAGGATCACTCGTGCGTCTGTCTGTCTGTCTGTCCGAAAATATTGGACTGGATTGAGTTGAAAGTTGGTACACATATGTAAGTCGATGACCCAAACATGGACGTGTTACGTAAATAAATGAATTTCAAACATGGGGGCTAATTTTGGGGGGTAAATTAGAAAATTAAAAAAATAGTTTTGCAGACAATATTGTGTAACATATCAAATGAAAGGGCCTTTTATCAGGATGTCGAATATATGTTTTTTTGAATTTGAATATAAATAGTTTTGAAGTTATTTATTAGAAAATAGGCGAAAAATTGGCGAAAATTGACCATTCCCGCCCTTATTTCCGAAACTACTGGGCCAAACATTTTGAAAAAAAAAACAGATAATAGTTCTTTACCTAAAGATTACAGGAAAACCTATGAGAAGTCTATCTAATACCTTTAAACCTGCAATTCATGGATATATATATATAATCTGAATCTCGGAAACAGCTCCAACGATTTTCATGAAATTTGGTATGCAGGGGGTTTCGAGGGCGATAAATCGATGTAGCTAGGTTTGATTTTAAGAAAAGACGATTTCAAAAAAAAAAAAAACTTTTTTTAGTTACCATCAACAAATTTGGGTCAGGTTTAAAAATGTTTATGGAACTTAGTTAAACATGTACGGAACCCTCTCCACGCGAGTTTAACTCGCATTTGTCCGATTTATTTTTTATAAATTGCGTTTTTTTTATTAAAGTACTTGATTAAAATATCTTGTTTTGACTTTCTAATTGGATAGCCTATAAGTAAGAAACCTAGTTTTGAAATAGTCTCGAAAGTCTCGTTTTCCCCGGGAATTTTGAGACCACACCTAGTCTCGTTTTTTTTTTCCCGGGACTCAGTAATGCATCGAGACTGAAAGCCCTAATGCCTATAGCCTACAATGCACAGCTGTAAATATGACTGGGCAACTGACAAAACAATTCACTTCTGGCTGGATGACGTTGGATAGCATAACGGAGCGTACCACCAGTCAGTTGATCTAAAGCACGCCCTCGACACTCCGTAAAAATTAATTAATTTGATTTGGTAGCTCTTTACGGGGAGTTTTTTTTAACGAACTAGCTAGAAGGTAGTCTGTGGTGACTTCCACCCTTATGTGGACAATATTCTAATGGATCGTACTTAAATAGAAGAATTCTTGTAAGAGAATACTATTGCTTATTATGTAGTTTTTGTAAAGTTATTACTAAGGTTTCACTAAGGGTCGGTTGCACGTACATTTTAGTTAAAGTCACTTTGACGATAACCGATCTCTCTCGGTCGGTTATGGTAACGGTTAAAATCTTAGTTAAAATGACTCGAGCGACCCAGTTTGCTTTCTTTCTTTCTTTCTATAACCGTAACCTAACTATAACCTTACTATGACCGCGCTTTATGCAACCGACCCTAAAGCTTGCACTTTTGACCACAAGGTTTACCTTGAGTCTGTATAAGGTATGCTCAAATTCTGTAACCAAGCACATTATGTTCTTTGATTGAATTGTGACATTTAATCCTTGATTCTGATCTAAATTATGATCCGCTTCTAGTATTACCTAGGAAACTAAAATGTCACACAAATAATTAAAATGTCAGTGCTCGTTCAACAATGAATTTACGAGTTATTGTGATGGTGCAACTATTGTCATCGGATACTGTGATTGCGCCGTGTAATTATGACGATTAGCGACCCTGGCCCGGGAGCCATGTTGGCAATATGGCCGCCCACGTGACGCGTGCGCATGACCATAGATTACATCTGCAAATATATGACTAGTTAAGTCCAAACTATTTCAGGATATGAAGCCTTAAGTTTCCTAATGAAAGGATTGGATATAGTGTCAATGTCATGTAAATTCTGCAACTATGCTAAAGATTTAGTAAGAGCACGATACGGCTGATTTCTTTAAATTATTGCAAGCACACCATATTCTGCTGCACAGTCTTTCTATATAAACACAACCATCTGGTTGGCTACCACCCTCGAGTAGAGAATCTGTAGCCAAGCACCTTCCGATGTGTTCCAACAGTTACCTTCACTTGAGAGCCAGTTTCCTTCTCGGCTTTGTGTGCATATCACCATCAGCCACATCATCACTGATCACGATGAGATTGTGGTCAAAGACAGGCATATAAAAATAGTAAAACAAATTAAAATATTATCAATATTTTTGATATTTTTTTTTTATTGGTTACATTATTTTTATAAACCATAAATACTTACTCTATAATTAGTAAATTATCAGTATAATTAAACCTATTGTTATCACAAACTTGTATGTTACTAAAATGATCGTACAAAATAGCTTATCGTTCCGTGTCTATTTTGTATTTGATCTATAGCTGCGCTTGCGCCGGCGTTAACCCTACGCTTGTCTATGCTAATGTTGAGTACAAACATTATGGTAAACTATAATTACTAGGTCACAAGGATACCCACCTGTCCTTTAGTTTATGCCTATAGGAATTACAGTATTTGACACGTGATCTTCAACCTTATTCTCATCAGCAGTAAGTGTATCAATATAATATCAAATGGTCGATGACTTATGGCATTGATTAATTTAATGTATTATTTATATTATTATTCGTTGCTAGTCAACAGAAAGTAAAAACTTCAGCAATATTTTTAATCGACATAAATTGCTTAACTCATTAAAAAAGACTATTTGTTTCAATTATTATCATCATCAAATCGATCATTCGTGTCTACTATTTGGAAATGTGTATAAAAAAGTAAATTGCGCTTGCGCCGACCTTGTAAAGTAGTCAAGCAAAGTGTAAGATGTACTTAGTAAATAATGTAAGCAAACAGTTTTGTTCAACAAGTCTCATGTTATGTCTTGTAGGACAGATGCTCAGAATGAAGTGACCAGGCAGGGTGATAAGTGGGTACAAGTAGTACAAAAAATGTCTTCAAGTGCGACTCGAGTTTGTGGGATAAGGATAATTCTGTAGGGTTGTCGTGAGATACTCGTAAGAAAATAATAGAATTGGTTTCGGAGAAAAACATGTTTTAGTATTCTGTATTTTTTTAGGCTCATCCCTGAATTCGGTCAGTTATTTATTCAGTTAATGCCCTAGAAGATGACTTATAAAGGACAAGGGTTGTTTTTTTTTTTTTTTGGATAGGATAGTTTATCAATAACCTCTCCATAGGCTCTCCAATTGAAATAATACAAATGTCTTCAAACTGAATACATCATAAAAAAAAAAGTTTCCGACGAATTGTTAACCTCCTCCTTTTTTGAAGTCAGTTAAAAATGAGAGATACCACACATACAGTAGGTATAGAAAGATATATGTATGCAATCTAGATTACTAGATTTACACATCAACGTATCAGAATCCGTGTCAAAGAAACTGGGACAACAGTAACGTTCTGAGACACGTGACATCCTTTTGGTTAATTACTATCATTCACCTGCTCACTGATAATTATATATAATAACTATAAACACCTACATAGATACCCTGAGTTCAATGTCATGTGGTAACGATGACTTAAGAATATAGACCTAGTAGTTAGTAGACCGAGCATCGACTTTAGTCAGGTCGCCACAGACCAGGGTTACCGCGTAACAAAATAGCAGTGAACTTCATTTATGGGCACGCGAATATTATACGAGTCAATGAAATCATCCATGGACTAGTCCGAAATCCCGCCATTATAGAGCTCCACGTAATGGAAGCCCAGTTTAATTAAGATCTTTACCATTTTGTTACGCGGTAGTCCGCAGGTTGCTCGTCATGTCGCCATCTGCTCGGTTGCCACATGCTAGGTTGCCACACGCTTGGTCGCCACTAAATCAAAATCAAAAGTCATTTATTCAGTTTAGGCCCTAATAAGGCACTTATGAATGTCAAAAGTTACAGTTTTACAATAGACTCTACTACCGGTTCGGAATACACTTGAACTGAGAAGACTCCGGCAAGAAACTCAGCAAGGCTATACCTGACAACCCCTTACGAAACGCCAGGGACCATTTGCGGTAGGTCTTACCACCAGAACATACACTCTGGTCCTCTTAGGTGAGCGGTACTGAATTGATAAGTCAATCAGCACATCCTACTAATATTCTAATGCTAAAGTTTGTGAGGATGTATAGATGTTTGTAACTCTTTCACGTAAAAACTACTGAATGGATTTGGATGAAACTTAGCACATAGATTCCGAGAAAACATAAGGTCCCTCGGGAACGCGGGGCGGAAGCTAGTATTACATAAGCAGTGGTCAGATGGTGACGCACGTGTCTCCCATCATTGGAGCGTGTCCATCACAATGGCTGACCCTTATACAATAGGCTATAGATACCTTTGGTTAGGTACATAAAACACATACCTACTCAATGCCAAGGTTATTAACACTTCATCAGTTTTACGTGTAGGGAAAAAATATCCCTTCAGGAATAATGTAGCTTTCTATAGCGAAAAATTTTTTTTTAGTCTAACCAGTAACTCCGGAGATTAGCGCGTTCAAACAAACCAACAACTCTTCAGCTTTATTATGAGTATAAATAGATACAAGAAGATATAGATAGATATATATGTAAGCCATTTTTAGGTTTTTTAAAATATAATTTAATAAAGTACACGGCTTTCTGGTGGTAAACGGTTACGATAGTCTATCAGAAGCTTGCAATGCAACACGAAAATATGCGATAAATGGCCGTATTTCATTATTGCGTTGTCGTAGAAGCTTAAAACTTGATCTTTAAAACTCCAAGGGACCATAAACCATACAATTTTACACTAAATAGGTTCCTCAGAAAAATGGTCTTGCTTGACACACAGGCAGACAGACGAACAAAGATGTGATCTTATAAGGCTTCCTTCGAACCCTAAAAATCTCAAAGCATCTCTCTAAGCAAATCAACGCTGTAATCCGTCGTAGACATATTCAAATGCATGACAGCTTGATCGAAGGTCATGCAGAGGTATACGAATGTGTTGAATACAGTGATGTCAATATTACGTCACCGATGACCTTGTTGACCGAAGATCTCATTGACTTGATAATCAACATCCTTAGGCGGACGATTATTTAATATTTGTTTTTAGTCGATATTGCACTGCGTGGAAGTATGAGCCGAATAGGAAATATGCATGATATTTAAAAAAAAAAAAAAACAATTCCGATAACTATAAAACCAAGCCATAACCAGATATAAGCCATCAAAGATTTATTCCTTATTTCTAGCAAAACGGAATTTAGCATGGAGTTTATATGGCCGTCATAGTATATGATGTCACATACTATGTCCGATCTCTCTGTCTAATCGCTGTCTAATTAGTAGTTACAAATGATATCTTCCGTGTTTCATATTTTGTTAAGAAATGCGATAAAAAAAACATGCATATTCCCCATTAGCTTTCCACCCTATTTTACTCTTTTAGTCCTCTCTTTAGTGGTTGAATTATGCCTACATCTTAATCTACCTGTTATGCCAAATTTCAGCTCCATCCGTCCAGTGGCTTGAGCTGTGCGTAGATAGATCAGTCAGTCCGTCAGTCACGCTTTGATAAAATAAGGTATAAAGAAGAGTCAATAAAACTTTAACAAAAGTGAAATATTGTTGATACCAGGATCCTAGACTAGGTATTTAAAAAAGTTATTGATATAAAAAAAAATGTTTACCTTTTACCGGATTTTCTACCAGTTATTAACATTTTTTTATAAAAGTATATCGATATCTTGAAATACCTACGAAATTAATTACATAATACGAATATCTATTCATTGATTATCTTGACGATAATAGCCATAGAATAATTATTATAAAAATCTTCAAAAAAATAACATTAAAAAAATCTTGGTTTCAAGGCGCTCAATCATCATTAAGTTCTAATGATTCAACGTCATCATTAAAAACAAGTATTATTAACTTGCAAATACATTTAAAAAGTAAACAGTAATTACCTTGTCATTTTTGTAATCATGTATTTACCGACGGAAATTCCTTTAGCCGATCAGTATTTACTCTTAATTTAAATATTAATACAAAATCTTTACAATACTCGGTAAATAATGATGATAAATACTATACTATCTGTGTGATGAAGTAGTGATGAATGATACATTATTTACATCGGTTTTTCCCATTATATAGTCGATTTTTGTACAGACGAAGGTACATCACTATACATGTCTTTGTTTTAGTACCTACAGCGTCAGTAATCAAATACAGTCTAATATTTATACAACTGGCTTATATTTCCTTGGTTACTGTTTGGCAATCCACAAACATTTTTTTTTTTCAAATATTTACTACTTATGGCATGTTCACGCACGCGCGGCTTTTTAGCTCAAATGAATTTCTATCTTCTAATTTTCAATATAAAGTTCAGTTTCAAGTAACGATTTTCCATTCCAAAACCCCATTGTCTAGCCCCACGCATGCGCGGTAACCTACCCTACTTATTGTGACACGGTCCCGAGAATTTTCTTTCCACTACTTTCTACTTTCCCCCGCAGTCTTAAGGTTCCTTTCGAGATCGCATTATTAATTTTAGAACTGTATCGTCTTTATGTTTAATCAGCTGTGTGTCCCCAATTGATAATTCAGTTAGTGCTGCTGAGGCTGGCCGGCTTCGTACTTCAGCCTTATTTTCATTAAAAAAAAGAATTTTCTAATAGTGAAGTGGTGTTTAATAAAGCTTTCAGAGTTGTGATTGTGCTTTTAAAATTGGAACTGTAGAAAAATGAGCTTATACATTTTGAGGTTATTTTTTTACGTCGTCATGTCAACTGATTTTTGAGCGTCTATTGTTTTAAGTCTGCTTGTTTTGCCAATTAATTATCGTTTACTATTTATTCAGTACATTAACGTGTTTGTGGAAGCCATTCTTGCTTGCTAATCAAATTTGTGGGTGCGCCGTGAGCGGTCAATAGACGTAGATAAATTGAAAGGGTAACATGAAACGAAACCATAAAATCAATCAGTGCTATTTCAAGTTTAATTTATCTAAGTGCATTGTAATGTTCCTTCAATGAATCCGACTATTATTAACATTAGTCAGTTCATTTATAACATAGTAAAAATAACCTAATATTTTTAACGTTTTTATTGCAAACAGTGAATTCTGTTTCTAAAACTTTGTCGCCTGATTTGCGATTTAAGAGTTCAATTATAGGGTTATCATGAATGTTATCAGTTCTTAAAATAGTCTGGATGATATAAACTCTGCTTTGTATAGCATTCATGATAAATTATCTCTTGGAACAGTTCGTATTAGTTCAACCTGTGACATGTTGAGGATCGTATGATTCCTTATCATGTATTATTATAGAAATACCTAGGTATCGGTGGCGAGGGGTGAAATTATGGCGAAAATAAGCCGTTCAAAAAACACCGATAATTTTATACTTAATTACAGTGTATTTTATGTAAAAAATGGCTTTGAAATGATGAATCTGTGGGACTGGGATTTCTAAAAGGTAAGCCGATGGGGATCGGCTTGTATGGACCCTTCGCCACTGGTACCATCAACAAAGTTGAAGCATGATCAGTTTTGAGACCTTTTCGCATGCAGCCAGTAATCATAGTTCGCCCTGTCCATTGTTGACAATAAAACGGTCTCTTGTAAAATCTTTTGTCTAGACTATTTACTGACAATGACAATCTACTATTTTATGACAAGCGCATTGTCTGGTTATATTGTGTGAGACACAGGTAGCGGCTGGTCACTGCACACAAAATACACCTTTAAGGTGATCATGCTTCAACTTTGTCGATAGTACCTATTACCTATTAGTATTATATAGATATAATTACCGTGGTATTATTTACCAGTTCATGGATGCCAGATTAAATATTTATATTATTTAATGCGGTTTAGTTTCTTGCCGGAGTCTCCGTCAATTGTAATTATCGACATTAATAATAAATATAAATAAATAACGGTTATCTGATCCCAAACTAAGCAGAGCTTGTACTATGGAAAGCAGATAACTGATATACTCCATATACTACTTTTTTTTTGTAAATACATACTTATATAGATAATTACACCCTGACACAGGACAAACAGACATGTTCATGCACACAAATATTTGTCCTGGATGGGAATCGAACCCATGACCAGCGGCGTGATAGGTGGTGTCTTAACCAACTGCGCTAACTGGCTTGTCAAATTGGCCTAAACTGAATATATCAGTTTTGAGTTTATTAGTCTTTTTTCCCACATTATAAGGACCATAGCGCAAGATGGCCATCATGGAGATCCTTGGGGGAGGCCTTTGTCCAGCAGTGGACGTCTTTCGGCTGGTATGATGATGAAGGATAATTATTATATTTTTAGTGAAGATTAGGTATTTCCCATCTCAAATGGCAGTCCTTAATGATGTCTCATTTGTTTTAATGATCAATTACTATGTTTGGTTGGCCTCGTTTAGAGCCACTGAAGGTTTTTGGTTTTGCATATTTACATGAAGGCTAGTAATACCACGATATAGCTACTTACACGTGGTCGCTTACGATGGGCCTCATAAGAAGGCTCAAGGTCACCCAAAGAGCAATGGAGAGGGCTATGCTCGGAGTTTCCCTGCGAGATCGGATCAGAAATGATGAGATCCGCAGGCGAACCAAAGTTACCGACATAGCCCGAAGAATTGCCAAACTTAAGTGGCAGTGGGCGGGGCACATCGCTCGTAGAACCGACGGCCGCTGGGGCAGAAAGGTTCTCGAGTGGCGACCACGAACCGGAAGACGCAGCGTGGGCAGGCCCCCCACAAGGTGGACCGACGATCTTGTTAGGGTCGCGGGAAACCGCTGGATGCGGGTAGCGCAAGACCGGCCATCGTGGAGATCCTTGGGGGAGGCCTTTGTCCAGCAGTGGACGTCTTTCGACTGATATGATGATAGCTACTTACTTATTTTTTTAAAATCTAAATGTATTTAAATTTCAATTCCGGTTTATTCTTATATCCTGGCATAAAGGCCTCGATTCTGTGAAATTTAACTTACTATATCTCTTTCTAGCAAAAAACATAAGAAAGGTTTAAAAGATCCTGTCAAATTTGTCCAATTAGTTATTTCAATTCTATCACAGCTATTAGAATTTCCTCGTAAATGACAGTGGCATTTAGATAGATTAATTTGACAACTATATTCCTATCCTTTTTCAATAACGTTTGTAAGAAAGAGAGGTGAATATTACTTAATATGTAAACAATAGAATCGGCATCGACAATTTTATATCCAAGAACATTCAGTAGTGATTCTAATACAAATATTGAATCTCGTTAATACAATGACATCATACTTAGTCAAGTACTTACAAGTTGTTTTAGATTTTATGATGAGTACACATTAGCCCTATGTAGTTTTCCTTGTAGACGATCTATCTTTGTTAAGACGTGATGATTTACTAATAATATCTTTACCTTTAAAGCATTCTAGGTGTTCCCCGCGGTTTCACTCGCGTTCCCGGGATAAAAAGTAGCCTATTACCTTCGGGGATAATGTAGCTTCCTATTAGTGTAAGAATTTTTCAAATCGGACCAATAACTCCGGAGATAACGCATTCAAACAAACAACCTCTTCAGCTTTATTATTCGTATAGATATAAATTTAGGCGATGATGATAGGTCAGTGGTAGTGACGTCAGATACCGAGACGAACGTCACGGGTTCGAATCCTACAATGAGCTTGAGCTTTCGGTAAAGAAAAACATCGTGAGGAAACCATAGCACGGTGGTAGGGTACTTTGTAGTTGGTTTTTATTAAATCACAAAAAACATCCATTAACAGTTCAAAATTAGGACTATCCACTATAAGGTCCATTTCCTTTCATAATTCATTAAGTTTGATTATATCTTCACGTAAAGTATGTTTCGGATTTACCTAATCAATTTTTTTATCTATTATCCTATCTAAAAAATCTTTTACTGATCGAGAGAAATGTTCCCCCTTTGAATGTGGATTTGACCCTAAATCCTCTGCTCGAATTCCTTTTTCTCTTCATTTTTTTTAATTACTGTAATTTTTTTAATTTTCGATGTGGAAATTGCTTTAATTTTCCCATTAATTCCCCTATTCAAAATAAAAAAAAATATTATTTGAACTTTTTATTTTTATTAATCTTATTATTAGGATTATATCGTTATATACCTTTTTTTATAGCTACAGGATTCCATGGTATTCATGTTATGAATGGAACTATATTTCTTTTAATTTGCTTTGGATTTGAGACCATCAATCCATCTTCATTATTCTTATTCTATCCTTCGTTATGATTAATTAATACATGACGATCGATTTTTGTCATTTAAATTGTCTTCAACGTTCATTGGATCAGTTACTATGTTTAGCAAAGTTAGAATGTATAAATTTCAGTCTCTTTGCTTTGAAATTAAAACAATTGAACATAATAGATAATATTCTGTATAACCGTCACCAGATTCCAAAGCGTCGTTATTACCTCTATTATACATAGCATCACAACTAATAACGTTGTCTGGCTGTCTGTCCGTGCAATAACAATCGTTTTCAATACCGACAGAGCGAGACGTGACGTTGCTTCCTCACTCTTATCCGTAACCATGTCTATGTCACTGATTTGTATTCTACCTCTATTTAACTCGTTGACAATGAATTCTTCTATGTGAAATGGCTTTTAGATGATTTTGCTTAAATCATAATTTTGAAATCTATTTCTTTAATTGTTTGTATAGATTTTGCTTAAATCATAATTTTGAAATCTATTTCTTTAATTGTTTGTATAGAAGCATGAGCATTCAATGTGAGTTTGGACGATTTGTGACGCTTTTTGTAAATGTGGTTTCGAGCTCTTATATGTTTTCCGAAATTAAAACCAAAAAGATTTCTATGTATACGTCCATAGATTTGGTAATTACCTTACTTCATTTGTAAAATCGTTTTCCTTGTTTTTTTTGAGTTAAGACTATTTCCTTAACAGTATCTTTTTGAGATCATCCATAGGTAAACTTTTATCTTTTATCAACTTATTGAATACAGTTCTAGGTATATGTGAAGCTAGACATTATAATGTTCTGATTGGATTTATTCATGATCACTTTGTGTCGTGTTGTGATCGCATGCGCAGATTTACAATGAGATATCGATAGTGATGGGATGGGGTCATATTCTGACAATGTATCGATTATATTTTTGATTGTTAAGTTTTTGTAAGCTTTATCATCGAGAAATGTGTAGTTTGGAGCTGCTAATTTAACTTTAATGTGGTTTCCTCGAGATTTTTAATAAATAATATTTATCATAGGATTAAATGACCATAGAGAAGTTTCTCGATTAGCGATAAAAGTTTGTAAAATATTATCTGAAAACAAAACAATATTTTTATTATACGTTCTATCATAAATTCTAGTACTTATTGTCCCAGTCTCAGATAACTATAACAATTATGATAAAAATACCGACATAAAATACCATCCCTAATCGGACATTGGTCATCGTCATTAGAAATTTAAACGATAGTGTATTGGCGTCACATCCGGTGTGGACACTATTGCCTCTATGGTAACCATAGACTATGGGATTAGCAATCGCGTTATGAAATCTAGTTTACCACACGTCCCGGATACTCGCAGGTGGTCATTAAATGTACCAGGGTTGATAATAAAGGTAAATTGTTTTCAACAGAGCATGGTTGGTTAGGAAATGTCTCAAAGACTAATAGCGAGAACTAAATATAACAGGTAAGGAATGATTTGATTTGTCATAGTTTTTTCTAAACCTTTTGCCCTCTTCATCATATTATGCGTCATCAGCTTTCCCCCGCGCGGTTTCATCGATAACCTAAGGCGGAAGTTCAGGAAATCCTTTCTTAATGTACTCAAGGAATATTTCTTCCTATTTTCAAATGGTTTAGGGTGCGTTCTCTCTTTTATTCACAGTACCCATGTAATTTTAATCAAGGATAGAAATGAGGTTTTGTTCTTTGAGGCCTTTACTACCTAAGAAGTGTTTTGGGAAATCGCGAAGAATCGTTCCTTCATGCAATCTCAGATTCAAATGTTGAGTTGTGTGGAAATATTTGATAGTTGCTGAATGTATAATATTTTTCTAAGTACGTATTGTATCCAAAATATCTATAGCCTTCTCCTTCTCAATAATAAATTGTGCGTTCTCATCGTTATTTACTTTATAATGATTGGTACTTTCAAAATTGTTATGTGCAATAATGTTATTTCTAGTAACAGAATTATAAAAAAACTGTTGTTTGTTAATAGTTTAATCATTATTGTTATGGAAAGCGTTTATGAATATTATTGTAACTACAGATAATCTAAGTAATAAAAAAAGAAATAACACATCATCACAAAAACTGTATCTGAATTATGTTATGAATTTTATTATGATCTATCTTCCAAATCAAACTGAGAAAAATAAAATATAACCTCTTAAATTCATGAAGATAGTGAAGACAAAAAGTATACTGATGTAATTTAGAGCCAGTTCTCTTTTAGGCCATTTATTTTCACCTATGTGGATGACATCACCACTTGCCACCACCCCATGTTACCCCACCTATGTTCATATTCGTAAATAGAAGATGCAATAATAAAAGGCAATAGTAATCATTGATAAATGACCTAAATCTAGATACTAGCGTAAGCTGAATCCCATCCACATTCAATAATACAACTATAATCCAAGTGCCATGTCGTTATTTTGTCTAGACTTGCCGTCGCCGGGAAGAAAATAAGGAAGTATTTCGAACTTTTCGTAAATGTTTGCGTTGAACCAGTGACGCAGTCGGTTATAAAACTGAAACTAGATTGTTGTTTTTGTTCGCAATAGAAATAGATAGAACACACTTAGATCTATCTTTATTGTGCTTTAATTACTTATTGCATGCGGCTGTTGCACTGCTTGTTTACAAAAGTAGGTAATATTTTCATCGTATAAAGAAATCTAAAAATTACATTAGACCAAAATTCCTTTCATTCTAATAATCTTATAATTATCGCTTGCCTTCACAGGCTTTACTTCTGATACGTTCTCCTAGTTTCTTTCATATCAATCTATGGTTTCCAATAATTTTGGAATCCCTAATAAAATAATGTATATTACTTCGTATATAGCATGTAAAAGTTTTTTCAAAACAATCCATACCTTTCACACGAAGATTTTCTTTATGTGCAATGCAAATAGGTATTGACACTACCTAATAATTACAATCTAAGTGATAATTAGCTAGTATTTTAATTAAACCATTGTGTGATATTCTCAGAATTACTCTCATCGTTCTTATTCGATGGACGGTGTACATTGCTTCTTAAACATGTATGTGTTCATATATTTTGGTCTACGGTTTAATGCACCTAATTAAATTCTCTGCCATCTTCTCTGTGACTTCTGGTTACTACTTACATTTTCTATGTTCTTTCTCCATCATCTTCCAATCTCACTTTAACATCTTAGCGGATATATCTTACTTGCAAATTAAGATATCATACCTTCAAATATCATTATTTACTTAAACGTATCATAAAGAGCAGTGTAGATATTACAAAATCCAATTCGCTACAATCTAAATTTTATCCCCAAATGATAAAGACGACAATGGCATAACAGAAAATAATAGATCACTTATTCCGTTCGACGAATCTTCCCACGAACGTTAACTTTCTCACTCGTGAGAATATCAAGCACCTTGTTCTTATTATTGTGGTAAAAAATGTTCTCATCTCTTTCTAACATGTGATTATGGTCTGATAAACGGTCGCTTCCTGGTTCCGTGCCTTACCATCTCTTATGTAAACTCTGTTGTTTTCATAGAGCGTTGCACTCGTAAGTTAGGCAACCGTTTCAAAAAGAACAGCCACATTTAAGGCGCTGTCCCACCGGGGCGCACGCTGTTCACGGGCACGCGGCGCATTTCAGCTGAGTAGGTTCGTTTGTTTGACAACATGGGTTTACGTTCCTCTACAGCATACACTATACACGAATATTATCCCACGACCATGTACAACTGTAGCGCAGCACAGTTTTGTATTATTCATACCTTGTGGAACAGACGCGTTTTGTGTTTCTCGTAAATACAATTTTACTTGATACTATAGAATGTCTGAACGTGTCTGAATGTATTAATAAATCTATTTGGTCCCACCTCCCGTAGTCCCCCATTAATCTTGTATTCGCACGTAGTGTGTTCGTGGGTTGCAGTGGATGTCATCACATAGGTACATTTTCTATCACGTGCGTAGCGGTGGGACAGCGCCTTTACGTAAATGTTTCTGCCTGCGTAACATCTACATTTCCTAATACCTGTGTGACAGTTTTAATGTGATCTTTATTTGTTATGGGTTTTCTGGAAATTATTGCCGCCTACAGTCTTAAGGTGTTCAAGAAAGTAATTGTAAACGAGATAATTGGAATACCTTCTACAACTGAGTGCATTAAAATTTATGACATTATAAATCTGGTTCAAGTATAACAATTACACTTTATAGCTATAAGTTGTCGGCTTTTAAAGATTATACTTTTGATAAATCATGAATTTTAAAGAGAGGACATCAAGTCACATTTAACCCTTTTAGTTACCAAATGGCAGTTACCAGGCATTTATGGGCAATGCAGATTTTTCGATGACATCACAGATAATCGGCGATTATAAAAAAATACTGTTTTTGGTTGTAATCTTTGAACACAAGCAATTTGTAGTGGGGCTGTTTAATTAAAACGCCCACCGATGTATGAGTAGGTAATATTGCTCTAAAACATATTGGATATGTAGAATGAAGGCGTAACTAATCCGGTAGGTCAATGATCTCCATATGTTTCTTATCAAAATTCTCTCTTAGCCTCATTAATATATATTAGCATCATTTTATCTTGAACTCATTTATTTATAGTTATCATTAAATAAATTAAGATTTACATAGTTATTTTATATGAAATCTTTTAACTTTATACTAACTCGTGATATTGTGGAATTTCCAGTAGACTCTCGAAAGCCAGACTAATTGTTTACTCAAATAAGAAACCGCTCTGTACCCATAATATCGTTATGGTCGTCGGCTCCTTATAGTGGAGACATGCATTCGACCTTTATGCTCTTAATTTTATCTTCATGGCAAATCCAAGATCAATTTAAAGTAATGCGAGACGGCATTGCAACTTGAGCATTGTGATTCTTCTAGTGATTGTAGACATTCCTAACAGAAACTGTGCGTTTACATTGGTAAAGATCCAACTGAATGTAGTTTGTAAACATTTTTTCGCAATTGAAAGCCCAATGTATGGTACTCAGCTTTTTGATCTAAATACTACCAAAGATAAAGCAAGCTTTTAAGTAAGCGCTCCATATAATACAGAAGCAAAATTATTAAGAAACCTCCGAAACGAATATGTTTCAAGAAAATTCACCGTCCGCCGTTTGAAGATCATCACCACAGTGTGTCGGGGGTTGCTAAGAACATTCTCGATTATGACACCTTTCAAACGAAAAATCTGATTCAAAATCGGTTGACCCGTCAGAAGCTATTATGCCACAGACAGACACAGACATACTACAAACTTACAACACTCCTCTTATTCGTCGGGGCTTAAAAACGGTCAGTTTATAATCGCCTCATAATGACTTACTTTATAATATCTTTTTAACATTAGATTAAGAATAATCTGCTATACAAATAGGCCTGCACCACAACGGTCATTGAAATTAATTCGTTTTCCTCTTGTTTCGACTGACCCACGTTAATTGTTCTTTAAATGGTAAATTGGATCCAATTGATTGCCTCCCAACAAGGCAATACCTCTTGTATTTCTCCATTCAAGGGACGCACCACACACATTTATCTATAGATCAAGTTCGAAATCGTTTAGAATGCAAATACCTTCGAGAATCGAACCTGTACATTCACCGTTACACACGAATTCCAAAGAATATGGGAAAGTAGCATCACCTTTACACGCCTGGTTGTACGCATTTTATATTTTAAGCGCATATTTGCCTCGTTTAAGTATTTGCATTACTAATTGAATGATCTTGAGATTCTGCTTAGTGCTGAATGGAATCTATTCATTTTATCTTTAGTCTTTTCTTCCTGTTTACTCTGTTGAAGTTGGTATGCTTTGTTTTATACCGCTCGTACTATATTAATGTTAATCTTCGGAATCTAAGCTACCGGTTTCAATCAAAATGGATTTGCTAGTATATTCCTCAGCAAATATAATTAGTTCAGGCTTTTGCTCACCATCTTCGGCCACATCATGACTTACCTTGGTGGCATCGTCGAATACAAGTCTATGAATCACAACAACAGTTAGGTAAATTGTGAAGATAGATGATGCAAGAATTTGATTAAATGATTGATGCTTTTAAACCTTTTTGTGGTTATTGATTTTAAAAACATCATATTTCTTGCTGATGATCTAGCAATATTTAATAATAGCTCATTTAAATATTTATTTGGCAAAACAAAGATAGGACTAATCAAAGTTTTTCTAAAAAGTCAGTTCAAAATCCGGAATGAACTTTGTGTAAGTGGTAATATGTGCCATATTAACTGAAGTGCTATGGAAAGTCACGGAGACCGAGAATCCAGGAGCTCCAGGGCGAGCGACTCCCCTGGGGACACCATGAATGATGTCTATGCTGCTTGGCGTAAGTGTATTTATAGCTTTATTTGGCGCAAGATTTTCTATTATTTAATTGCTGTTTGAACTGTTAATTATCTGTTATCAGTACCAGAGGTATTGCTAAAGGCGATAGGCGACGGTAACCACTTACCATCAGGTGGACCGCCTTGTCAACCTTCTGACATAAAAAAAAATATATTAGCTATTTCCTTATTCTAATTGGCTCTTTTCAGCATGAGCCTAGATAAACCAATGTTAGAGAATAAGAATGTCCTAATGAAGGCTTAACTCGTATAGGCAATGTATCTGTCTTTTACTGCCCACTACTTAGACAGAGGGCTCTTCTAAAGAATGCATTTGATTTCCTATCGGTTCATGAAAAGTGGATGCATTAGAAAACCCAATTAGTCGTAACTCGTACTAAGCCCTCCCCCGGTAACACTCTGAGCTGAGGTTCGTCGTACCCCATTTGGGGGTGCCCTCAGGCGTGTTACCTAAATGTTGTTGCCCGCCTGAGAGATCTCTGCGCTCGCCGATTTGTCCGGTACGGTTGCTGCAGCCATCAGAGGCTACCAACGTCCTTTTAAAAAAAAAAGCAATAGAAAATACAAACCCAATTAAAAAATTCCGTTATCACCTCGTAAGCTTCACACGAGAGACTTTACTTCGAATTCGAAGACAACAGCTAATGTATGAGCTCTTCTTCTCTGTATCACTGATTCACTATCATCAGCTTGATGGCAGTAGAAATCATATCAGTTGACGTGATTGACGAGGCTTAAATTTTAAGCAACACTTGCACTTAATTTCTATTTGATTAGTTATAAGTATAATATGACTTTTACTTACCATTCTATGTAGTTAAATACTTCTTTAACCATTGCGAATCGTGGCTACATTGTAGAAAATTGCAAAGAGTGTCTCCATTGATGATAGAACCCCTGTGGAGAAGCTATAATGGCGCGACACTTCCGCTTTCATTTTCACTCGTCTTTACTCACCTATCCTATTGAGCGTCGGCCATCTGACAGCGGAGGTCACTGATAGCTAGCTAGCTAGTTAACTTTGTTTTTCAACATGAAATTTTCAGAATAAGTTCCCAGAAACAAATGCGTTTAAATGCCATCACACGGTTGTCCACTATAAAGGGAAATATATTAAAGCTGTATTAAATGGTGGCGACGCCCAACAGGCTATGAAACTTCTAAAAACAGCCATTGCATAATCTGTTACATTACAAAACGCCTAGCCATATCGTAATCCATACATTAAAGTTTTAATCGAAATTAATACTAATTTCTAGAAGATTGTGACTAGTTTTCTTTCTAAAGACGAAGAGCGAAGCGAGCACTACAATGTAGGTGTTTTGTAATGTTGAATATCAATAGACCTAATGGTGGTAAATTTCTCTAAAGCGATCTTAATAAACACGCAGCAGGTGGTAAAGTACGAGGTAAGGTTCTACTTGAAAGCTATTTTAGAACTAGGTTATAAATCATTGCTCGATAAGGCCGGTCTAAGACAAACTGCTCTAGTTATGTTATAAGAGCTGTATGAAAAATAATTGTATCAATACAAATGTTTGATGTTGCTAGAAATAGATTACTCGTTGACTGAGCCTTTCCAATCAAGTGATTTGTAATAAACACATTTAATTATGCTCCAATTGTTAATTTGTTTGTATTTTCAATGCAGCTGTATTATATGATCTATTGTTATCTATAACAATTAATTTATATGATATAATTTCTGCTATTTCTAGACTGATAAGTTTTCCAATGCAATTCATAAGTGTTGAAGATAGTTCTTCTTTAAACTTTGAAGAAGAATTACAATTCGTATCAAAACATAAATCACCTGCAAAGTAAATAGGTTGTAAAATAAGCGGCCCGAGCTGCCATCAGTAATCCGACCGCCCCCAATTAGTCGTAACTCGTACAAAGTCCTCCCCCTTCCCCGGTAACGCCCTGAGCCGAGGTTCGTACCCCATTCAGGGGTGCCCTCAGGCGTTGTTACCTAAATATTACCTGGCTGACAGCCCTGTGCGCTCGCCGATTTGTCCGGTAAGGTTGTTGCAGCCATCTGAGGCTACCAACTTAGTCCTTTCAAAAAAAAAAAAATTGTTGTAAAAGTCCTTCATGATCTTCTCTCTCTTTCTAGTGTCACATTATCTTACACAATTGCACTAACATACTCAAACATTATATTTACTACTCGTTTCATTTCATCTACCTTAGCTACAGAGTCTAAAATCGCGTGTACATCATTTTCAACTTTGCTGCCAGGTTTTTTTACATGTGTGTGCGTATCCAATTCGCCATGACCATTGTTTTGGACACAATAGTGTGTCAACACTTGTAAGGAGCTGAATTTGCAAACCAATTCTGTTGTTAACAGCATGACCTGAAAGTAAATGCTACAATGACGTTACAACACTCAATGGTCAGCAATTTGAAACAAACATCCTGACTCAATCGACTTTTGAGTGTACAATCGGCCAATAATAAAGACATCAAGCCTTGAGTCGGCTGACCAGTTTACGTAACATCTTCATATGACCTTATTACTTATTTACCGGTCATATGTTAACTGTCTTTATCTATGTCTTTTCTGGTTAAACGACTTGTAATTATTCGTTTAATGTCACTCGATTTTTCTTAGTCAATGGCAAAAATACGATTAGCATACGGTTTTGATGTTCTAGCTCTGGTAATATGCCAATTTTTTAAGACTTGTTTATCCCTTAAGAGAGATATTGACCATTTTACAATATCGTTTGTAAATTTATGCTGATTTCTTGTGGAACTTGTTTTCCGTCCAATGTCAAGTAGGTAAAAATAAGCTTCGTATTGAATTCCGCCGAATCAGGCAATGTTTTAATCGCTGAGAATATAGGTATACTCTTCCTTAAGTTTTTCATTTAAGATTAATAAATTAATACCTACTTTACTGATATGATCGATATTAGGATCATAAAATTATACTATACCTAGCCATTTACATTTTCGTGGTATCTAATAGTTTTATTTTTTAATACCTGCTATGGCCCGAGATTAGATACAAGACACTTAGACTGAGATCTATAGAGCTTGCTTAGACTTTGCTCAGACTTTAGTTAGAGTATAAACCTACGTAATAAAGTAAATATTAATGTGTTTTAATTTGTAGCCAAGTTTTTGGTAAGTCTTTGATTAGGTGCACTTAGGCTTTGCTTAGCACACACTCAGAGTTATCCAAAGATTGCATTTTAAATACCGACTTTGGACGGTAAAGTCTGAGGAAAGTCGATCTCAGCCTTAAAAGAGTACAACCTTGACCAAACACCTTTTACAGAAACCCTAATTGATGAATTTAAATATATAAAAGGTGATAACGTGACTGACTGACTGATCTATCAACGCACAGCTCAAATCACTGGACGGATCGGGCTGTTTGGCATAGGTACATACAGCTATTATGACGCAAGCAATTTTTGAGAATCCCAGGCGAAACCGCCGGTCTGTAGCAAGCATTCAAAGTATTGAAGACATATCTCTTTCTATTTCCAGATGAAATGCTAGAAGGCGAGGGCGCGGGGCTGGCGGCCCGCGTGGCCGAGCTGGAGATCCGCTGCGCCAGGCAGGCCGAGGAGCTGCTCTGTCTGCGATCCACATTAGCTGATGCCCTGCGGAGGCTCAACGCGCTCGAAGGCAGGCCTGCAGCACCTGCTACGCAACGGAATGGAGCTTACACAGGTAATTACGATATTTTATTTCACGATTTGAGACAACAGGACATTGTAACTATTGTAAGGGTACACGAGTCTACCTGTGTCTATTGTGGATGGTCAAAAATCAAAATCAAAAACTCATTTATTCAGTTTAGGCCCTAATAAGGCACTTATGAATGTCAACAGTTACAATTTTTAGACTCTACTACCGGTTCGGAATACACTTGAACTGAGAAGACTCCGGCAAGAAACTCAGCAAGGCTTCTTTTTTTGTGGATCTTTTTTTTTTAATTTATGTAATTACAGTTGTTGTTTTAAATATACATAAATTTCTCCGACCGAACCATAATACCTACGGTCCTTTTTAAGAGTAAAAAAAACCATCTACTTTAAAATTATTGTTGAGTTAACAGATTATTATCAAACAAAGCTAATAACCATTCCGTTTAAAGTAACTTTGAAATTGAAATCGGTCCATCCATTTGGGAGATGTTATGCTATTGATAGACAGACACAGGCGTCCAAATTTTAACACCCCTTTGTTTTTCGATATGGCCTCTAGTTAATCAAATCGATGGTCAATACCTACAGATAAAATAACTTGCGGTCAACGTAATATGAAACATAATCTCCAATCTATTCCAAAGATTTTGTATCGTAAAATTGCGTCAGATGTTATAAAACTTGAAGCCAGCACAAAAAAACTGTGTGTTTATTAAAACGTTACATTATATAATATCAATTACTTATCATTTTGGAATTCTGTGTTTTTTATTTCCTACATGTGTTGAAAATTTTAATTCTTTTGACCAGATGACCTGTATCCTTTCACTTCTTGACAGGTCTTTGACACTGCCGCCTTGGATACCTATGCCAATTAATAATTTAGACCGTAATGAAAGTTAAAATCTCATGTTCAAGATTTATTACATTCTTCTTATTATTTTCTTCTACAAAAAGTTATGCGCCAACAAACATTAAAAAAAAAAACAACCGAATTGAAAACCTCCTCCTTTTTTTGAAGTCGGTTAAAAAGTAATCTAAGTTACTTCTTATAACATACTAGCGACCCGCCCCGGCTTATCTCAGCTTTTCTGTACTATAATATGCATGTATTATACATATAAACCTTCCTCTTGAATCACTCTATCTTTTGCTGTACTGCATTAAAATTCGTTGCGTAGTTTAAAAGATCTAAGCGAACAGACAGCGGGAGCGAATTTTTTTTATACTATGCAAAGAAGCGATAAGCAACAGAGTATGAGTACAGAGTATTATGACATTACAAACAGACTTTTATTTATTTGTAGATTATGATATTGTAATTCTGCTATCCATTTCCTTATGTCATCACACTCATGGGGGATTGTAACCTGGTTCTTTGGGATCCAAACTGGTGATGGAAAACATCATGAGGAAACCAAGGTGGTGAGGCCCTTAGAAGTACGCCCGGCTGGTTTCTACCCTCACGTCAACTATTTAATCATAATTTATAAGTGTTTCTTCTATATTAATGTTGATTTTGTTTTCTATTCCAGGGTCATCAGGTACACCTACGCGGGAGCTCCGCCTCCGACAGCCCTCGTACCGGGAGACTGCCAAAAGGACATCCAGTTATGGATCCAGTGCATCATCCCTGCCCCAAAGGTGATTATTTTTGACAAGCTTTTAGTTTCACCTGTCCCGATGTTTGTCTTGGAATCTTGCAAGTTAATTTGACCCACTTACCGGTATCGGGTTGAGCTGAAATTTTGCATGCACATGTATATCGCGTGACAATGCAATATTATGATGACACGGAGCTGATCTGATGCTGGAGCTGGAAGGTAGCCATAGGAACTTCGCAATAAAACAACACAACCCCGTCGTGTTTGGGCTCATTGGAACCGTCTTAACGAGTAGTTGAAGACTGTGAAATAGAAAGTACGGTCGGCAATAAAAGCTAGTACCAAGAATGAATATTTTGACAAAAACTTGTTTAAACAGTAGCTCAGCCTTTAAAGCAGAGTAGTAGTAGCGCCCCCTATTTTTTATTAACTTAAACGTCTTAAACAAGCGTCCATAGGCCACGGTAACCGCTTACCATCAGGCGGGCCGTATGCCTTTTGAGAACCACTCCACTAACAATCAGTATAGCTTGGAGCTAGAGGAGTGGACCCATTTTAATTTTATTGTCTTTGAAGGTTTAACTCTTATTAAAAGTTGTTTGTTTGTTGTTGTTTCCAGACGCGGTCCCCATCACCAGTCGACAGGGTCGCTGCAGTCGGACTCGCCGGCGTCGTCGTCGTCCCTCTCCCCCGCGCCGTCTCCCTCCCCCCGCGCGACGCCGGCGCCACATCACGTGCAACACACGCCGCAAACACAACCTTACAGGTTACTATCATATATTTTTTGTGTAATTACTGGGGGCCAATTCCGCTAAATTACAACAGTTATCATCCAATCCAATTCTATTTTTACTTAAAAAACGGTATTCCACTAAATAAACGAAACCGAGCCGCGATGACAAGCCAGTTGGCGCAGTTGGTTAAGACACCACCTATCACGCCGCTGGTCATGGGTTCGATTCCCATCCAGGACAAACATTTGTGTGCATGAACATGTCTGTTTGTCCTGTGTCTGGGTGTAATTATCTATATAAGTATGTATTTACAAAAAAAAAAAAGTAGTATATGTAGTATATCAGTTATCTGGTTTCCATAGTACAAGCTCTGCTTAGTTTGGGATCAGATAACCGTGTGTGAAGAATGTCCCAGGATATTATTATTATTATTATTGGATTACGATTAGATTGTAATCGTTGTTGCCCTTGGTAACTGAAACAATTCTAATCCAATCGAATGTGTCAAATGTTTAGTGGAATACCACTTGATCGAACGTCAACTTTAACTCAACCATGATTCGAAAACGTGCAAAGGTCATTCAGCTGCGATCCAATTGTAATCTAATCAAAATTAATCAGTGGAATTCGCCCCCTGTACACTCAGCTTCAAAAGTAGATTGCCATTTTAGTAGTCGTTAATTTTTTTTTATTTAGGACAACTAACTATCAGAGTAGGTAGTAGGTATAAGTAGGTAGCAGAGTAAAATATAAATTAAAAAATTAAGAAACCCTAAATACACTAGAAAAGACGTGATTGTCTTCGGCTGAGAGGATTTTCTTGAAACATAGCTAGAACACACTCGATTAAAACACCTTTCAAACGAAAAAAACAATTAAAATCGGTTAAAACTCCCGGAGGGTTTCTTGAAATTTTTAATTTTAGTTATTTTTAAACACATTTTTATGTAATTACATAGTTGAATAACGGCTAACTGTTGAATGCTTATAAAATGTATAATAGGGTAGTTGACTGACATATCAAATCAGCTACTCTTTAATAAATGTCAAAACGATAGATTATATGAAATACTACACTATGAATTCATAGGTTCATAACATCAAATGATCTACTCTTAGTGGTTCTATTGATAATTAAAAATCATACAAAGCATTAAATGTACAACATATTTGATGTTTCCGCGTGTTTTTAGCTGTTTTATTAATTGGTTAGTGTTTGGTTATTTATTTTTGACACTGTCAACTAGCCTATTGTACCGTTGGGGAATTATTACGTCACGTGATGGATAAAACCGTTATATTAATTCCCCAACCGTATCTCAAAAACCCTACATTTAAATTATCATGTATTTATAAACCATTATTGTAACCATTTAATTATTATTTAAGCTTTTATGAGTGATATAATCTGACCGCAAGAGCTGTGCTACGCTTAGAGTGCTCGACAGATGTGTGGGAAGCGAAACCAGAGCTTAATGAGATTCTTTCCTATGTTTGACCTATTATATCCATATCTAACCGTTAAATTGTGACCGGACCTTCACTTCATAATTTAACGTGTTGTTAGTTCATAATTTAACGGTTTGACATGGTTGGATCATGAACGAACGAAAATTAACATGCCACATTGCAAGCAATATGATACAGTTCACAATGCATCGACAGTCTACAAACCAGCGAGATAGATCACAAAACAACGGCGCTAACAATCATACGGTAACATAATACATGAAGAATTTAAAATACATTGGTCAACTTGACACTGGCAAAATACAAACTGTGTGATGCCAAAAGGAAACAAAAAACAATGCAATATCAAGGCCTGAACTAAATGAAATCAGTTTCTGTGTTTAATTTCGACTTGAACCACTGGTTTCCTTCACCTAAAACTCAAGCCCAGCTCTAGCCCTGGGCTGACATACGCAGCACTTGCGGTCAGTAAAAGCTTAGCTAAGTAGGCTAATGTTATATAGATCACGGAATAATTCCACGTCGAGCAATCAGAGCCAGTCGCCAGGAGTCAACCTGACCAAGCGGTGGAACTCCACTGGAGACTTCAACGCCCAGGGGTTGATACCTACTAGCAGGTGAGTAGATTATGGTCCGCATTTTGAATTGTTAAAGAATATTTCTTGCGAAATTACGTCAGTTTCAGGCATCTATGAAACGTAATGTTTTTAATATAGATTTATGAAATCGAGATCCGTTCCACAGAATACCAGTCTTGTTTTATCAAAAACCAGCTTAAAGCGACTTGGGACCATTTTATGTCAATACTTTATCTATTTTATAATTAATTTGATTTAGGCAGTAATAAAAACTAAATACTACTAGGTACAAACTAATTTAGTTTTTGTTTCTTTCGTCCATATTCAATTTAAAACGTTATTTTAATTGTACAATGGTTTTTTAAATAGTTTTTAAAACATAATTAAATACAATTATTAATTGGCATACGTCCCAAGCGGGTATCATTCCGTATTTAGTGCCATAGGCATTTAACATTTTTGTAATATTTTTTTAATCAAAATGCGGACCATCATTAAAATAA
Organism: Tethea ocularis; assembly: GCA_963555595.1. Classification (NCBI taxonomy): domain Eukaryota; kingdom Metazoa; phylum Arthropoda; class Insecta; order Lepidoptera; family Drepanidae; genus Tethea; species Tethea ocularis. The sequence continues at coordinate 720,315 of OY741972.1, read as the reverse complement.
TTTCTCTTGAACAGCACAGCTATTTATGTCTGCCTGCAAAATAGCCATATTGTTTCTTCAGTTCAGTATCGTCTAATATTTTATTTTGTTCGTTTGCTCGTAGATTTACAACTACAAAGTCGTTGTTAAACTTGTATTCTAAGCCGTCGCAAAACGGACCAATATTGAAACACGGGTAAGTTAAAATATTATAATGGTGGCGGGGAAATGGTGGTACTAAAAATATGGTGGTGGAAACTAAAAAAAAATTTCCGTTATGGTACTTCATCTGGCACTGTATCTTCCGCTATTTTTAAATATTTATTGGTCAACTAGCTTCCGTCCCACGTTCCCCAGATATCTAATGTTTTCCCGGGATTAAAATTAGCCTATATTTTACTCCAGGGTATGATCTATCTGTGTGCCATGTTTCGTCCAAATCCGTTCAGTAGTTTTACGTGAAAGAGTAACAAACATTCATCCATACTCACAAACTTTCGAATTTATTATATTAGTAGGATCTTGAGAGGGAGAGACCAGGAGATCCATAGTACCCCGTAGTACTACCTCTCAAGATTGACTAATAATATAAATGCCAAAGTTAGTTACTACTCAGTTTAGATTTCTGGCTCCCGCAACATCTTTGTTGTGAAAAAAAAAACATTATTTTGGGTATTCACTAGAAATCAGAATTAAAAGCTGTTAACAATAAATAAAATTATGTTTTACATGATTTAATTTCTGCATTTGCTGTAAGATTCGTGTCAAGTCTAGTCTAGATAAAAAGATCTTGATTGACCTTCGATTACAATGTTGTGCTCGTGTGAGTCACTACTGCAAATTTTATACGTATATGGAATTAACTATTTGTCTATAAAATACCTACTTATTACTCTGAAAGGAGCCTCTTATCACCAGTGTCATCATTTTGGCGCGGTTAGATAACTATCTTCCGATTTTGTGGTTAGCTAAATAAACAGAGCTTGTAAAATGAAAACCAGGTAACTGGTATACTACATATACTACTCCTTTACATACCTATAGTATTTGATAGGATATATGGTAGGCTGAAAGGTAAAGGTACCACCTATACCTTATACTTACAGTAATTAAAATATTTCCATACAAACTTGAAATGAAATATCTACAAAAGTCTAGGGTTGCCATCTCTAAAATTATTTAAAGATGGCAACCCTAGACCCTTTATTTAATAAAGTTACTCAGTAAAATAAAAAATGCTTTAATGGTTATAAATCTACTTTAGCATTATTATTTTTGCGACTGGTAAATTTAAAACCCGGACTACAAATGAAACCCCGCCTGGACGCTCCCCGGACGCCCTCTAAACTAGGACAAATCCGGGGAAACCCGGACGGATGGCAACCTTAAGTAAGTCTAACCGAGTACCAATTAGATAACTCAAGTACAAAAAGCTATCTCGCCCCATCACTACGTTTCAGTGGGCGAGTCAGTGACCAAACCGCAAACGCTGTCCTATATGAAAATCAAATCAAATCGAAAACTCATTTATTCAGTTTAGGCCCTATTAAGGCACTTATGAACGTCAACAGTTACAGTTTTACAATAGACTACCATCGAACCGATCGATTGGCCATTTTCAAGTCTTCACAGAGATTGTATTAATGCGACCTGACTATGCCAGTGTGATCTAACTGGCCATTATAATCTTGCTTTATAATTTAAATATTACTTTTATATTTTTATTTTTTTTTTCTCGAGAAAACCTTACATCCTTTAGCATCATCATGGGAAAATCATCAGTAGGACAGAAGCTAAAAATATTATGTACCTAACCTACCTAGATAATTAAAATAAAGCAACGTTAATACGACAACACGCTACTTAGATACATAGATACAATGAAGTACTTATGAAAGATAAAAAATACCCATTGTATAACATGGCCACTCGCTTAATTGGTGTGCCACTAGAGTGGCCAGGAATTTAATATTTAAAAAATAAATATTCTGTCTTCTATATCTATCATTCTAAATCTATTTTTGTCATGTAACTTTGGCTGAAATGCCTTATAATCTACATCTATACTAGTAAAGCAGAAGATTTTCTTTGTTTTTTTGAACGCGCTAATCACCGGAGTTACTCGTCTGATTCGAAAAATTATTTCACTAATAGGAAGCTACATTATCCCCGAAGGTTATAAGGCTACTTTTTATCCCGGGAACGCCGATGAAGGCGGGTGGAACAGCTGGTAAGAAATAAGTATAATGAAGAGAATAGAACTTCGATTTTAAAGGTTTGAATAAAGAATTCACTATGAACTGACCTTCATGTATTTCTAGACTCCTATAATCTCGGGATATTCAAGACCAGGGTGAATAGGTTTCTTCTGGGCATGCGTCATCGTCCACTAAATAGACGAGTCCATGGACAAATGCAATGTCCCATCTTATATTTAAAAGAAACACCGGTAGAACATCATTATCTCAACAAGTACGAAACACCTGGAAATCATGCAATTTACCTCACTCACAACAAAACGACATCATGTCATCGCATTTACATGAAAATATATGACTCAGGCGTATATAGGCTTGGTTACATAGGATCGGCGAATTCTCTTATCTCTAATATGTTATGACCTACTTAGTTAAACACAATACTTATTATCCATCGACTTATGTCTACTTAAATGTAAATACAGTTAGAAACAAACACAGCAATGAATGTAAACGTAAAGCGAAAAATACGCTAGTAACATTCGAATTTCGAATACAGCTCGCGGTCCGATTCATTCTCATCACAAGCAAGCAGTCTGTTGATGTTTTCCTTTGAAGCCGGCTGTTTACCTCGCGATCTGTTCGTAATAACCGGTTTAAAAAAAAGTTTGCGGCTGTGCACTCGGTTTCAGTTCCAATTTTGGAATTTTTAAAAAGTTTCGGTAACTTTTTTCGTCAATATGGAGGACAGGTAACTAATTAAAAGTTCATTACATCTAATCGTACCGGTTAATAATATAACCTATGGTGTTATTGTTTAGTTGGCTTATCTGTTTATCAGTTGATATATTATGTACATATATAAGCTGAGGAGTTGGTATATAAATAATGTACAGTTCATTTTTTTTTTAGATTAATTTCTGTTGTGTAGTCGGACATTTGGTGGCTTACCGCTGCGTGGTTGTTTTTTTTTATTTTGTGGGCAGAAGCTAAGCGTATAACGCGGTAACAATGCCATTCACCTCAATGTAAGTTCGCTTCGGTTTTTTATTATTTTTAGTTTGAATGTTACGGTTTTCTTTATAAAAACTTACAATTTTTTCTAACATAGTACTATTCGCATGCTTTGCTTACTAATAGTAAACTTGAAATTGTGCTTTTAACTAATTACCTACTAACGTTGCATGTTAGTTTTTTTTTAATTTAGGTCTTAATTATTATGTGTTAGTCCAGTATTATATAACAGGAAATGTGTGTAAAATAAGTATGTAGGTATATGATATGATTATACTTACTTACTTACCTATATTTTACAAGCAGGTAGGTAAGTATAGAAATTTAAATTATGTACGTATTATGTAAGTAACTTAATTTATTTATTTTTTGTCGTACTACTTCCCCAGATTTTTTATAAACATAAAAATTTCGACATACTTAGGTACAACCTTAATGTTATTTTTTTTCCATCATCAAAATATACTTGATATTTTTAATTTCAATATCAAAAAAATATTGTTACCCCCTAAAAAAAAGGTAGTTTTTTTCTAATGATCGAGATAAAGCATGACCTTAACTTGATAAGGTTTTTGACCGACTAGATGGACATAAGATAAAATATAACAAGAAACAATCTTTTGTCTATTTGATTCCGTGGGTGGGGTGTCAATTTTTCATTCATTGTGTAGGTACATTGCAACACTGAACACGTTACTGTACTGGAAAAGAGTCCTTAAATTCACTGTATAAAGTCTGAATTTAATATTTTTATTGATAACTTTAGCATTAATTAAATAGCAATTACAGGAGCTAAATATAGTTAGGACTAACGGTTCTTCAATTGAACGTCGTTTTGAGCTGGGATCATTTATTAGATGTAGCTGGGATCATTTAGGCCCGATTTTTCTATCGCTAAATAAACCTTGGATAAGCTATTCTGTTAATCGAACATAAATACCTTTTGGTTCGAATATAATTCTGCCGCTAAATGATCGGACTAAATTCGCACTCCAAATTTAAAAATTACTGATACAATTCATTCTTTTACGTTTTGCGGTTGTAAAAAATATGGCAGTCTAAATCTATCTATGCGTGAGATATGCTCCTTTAGATAGGTATATGACGTTAGTATTTCAAACCTGAATTTTCCTATAATAAGCGTCATAAGAAGGATTATGTCTCATGGAAAGCTTGATTATACTCCCTTACTTCCCTTACTCCTTCTGTGACTAAACTTATAAAAAATGCAATTGGTAACCAATATACAATATTTACTTTTATACCCACCGTCCTATTTTACCCAAAGCATCTCTAACTTGTGGTTTTCCACCAGCACCCACACATGTCAGTACAATGAGGAGGACGGCACCATGAGGATGTTCCTCCGAGGCCGGCCGATCATCATGTACGGGCCCAGTGACCAGGACAACTTGGACCCGGCGAAGGTCGCCCCACCACCACAGAGCAAGCTCAAGTTAGAGTGGGCTTATGGTTACAGGTAAGAGTTTATAAATTATCTACTACATTTCAGGAATAATAATATATGAATGTCCAAGAATATTTGAAAAAGTATTGACAAAAAATTATACGCCACGGAATTTGAAGAAAAGATTCGATTTGATACCAAGAAAACAATCTACATTCCCCATTATTGAAAATGTGTTGTCTGCCAGTGTGATCTGAAAGCACGTACTTGAGAGCCAATACCCCTCTAGGCTTTGTATGCTTACCACCATCAGCCACATCGTCACTGACCGGTGAGATTGCGTCAAACACAGACCTATATATAGTAAACCCTAAAAAAAACGTTATACTCTTATTTTCGTGTAAAAATATTTACCTCTAAAAGCCTAATTCCAAACCATAGAGTTCGCGCGCTTCTCAAACAGTAGACAAATCTGGCCTGTTTTTTTGTTGACACTATCTAATCTAGACAGGTTAATTATTTAAGGTCCAAACATACATTTTAAACGAGTACAATATTCCATTTAGTATCGATGCTTTATCGATTGTTCCACCCATCAAGGTCAGTGACGATAACAGCTGAATTATGTATTTATTTCCCATAGTATCCATTTAGTTGATTATGGCTATCGTGGGATTCGACATTTTGTCCACGCCCAGTCATTATCATGAATAAGTTAATTTGTCTGAAAGCAAAAGCAATTTAGTTTATGGTAACGTAATTACCAGGTTAAAACTATCGAACGAACTATTAAAATTGGGAGAAAAATATAATGGCTATACGTGAATTGATGATTCTAAAATCTTTGTTCCAAGAGATTTGGAAAAAATATATGTTAAACTAGAGAAAATGTGACGGGGAATAGTTTTTTAAAAATTGGAATTTTTCATTAGTAACGTCAGAAAAAAATCGTAAATATGCCCCTTTTTAAAACTAAGAATGCATTCTTCTCTTATTTGGGCCATCCAAATAACTTGAAAAATATTAACATACATTCTGAAATCCATTAGAAAGGGAATAGTTTTCTTACTTTAAAAAAAAAGCTTAGTTTCTTTTTAAATAACTTAAACTCTCCTGTCTCGCTTGTCCCCGTCAGTTTAGTAAGGGACGGAGACATATGCAGATAGCCTCTCCTCTTAATGATATGAATATAGGTTAAAATTTAATGCGGTCCATCTCCGTCGTATAAATTTAGAATATTTCGCATAGTCTTTCCCATATTGGTTATTATCAGAGTGGTGTTTCCGTGTATTAATTATTTTTTTCACATTTTAAAAATAACGAAACAATTGATGCAAGAGCCAATCGAATAATAACGATACCGATAAAAATACTGTTATTTTCAATATAACATTTCGGTATTTTTTTTTAAATTCTTCTAATATTATTAACACGTAAAAACTTCGTTGACTTCAATACAATGTCAGTTTGATTAGAGTTCCTACGCATGGTTTTTATATGCTTTTTAGTGTTTTGAAGTCGGTTCTATTTTTTGGTAAAACTTTTAAGTAGGTATAAAAGATTCCGACGAATTGAGAACCTCCTCCTTTTTGAAGTCGTTTAAAAAGTTTGTGTATGTTTCTATTATACGTATGGATAAAATTATTAAATATGTGACAGATTACTGAGAAAAAAAAATATCTCTGGAAATCATTTTTTCTGTGTTGTTAATGAGCTAACGAAATCCCTGGAGTTGCAACTTTACATCTTTCCAGAACGTGGATCAATCTATACAACACCCCTATTAGATCGGACATGTTGTAACTAGCACAAATAACAATCAGATCACTAGAAAATTGAACAATGTCAAATGGACGGCTTTGAGCTCTTTATTGCCTACATACAAGTGAAATTCATTGCTCTATTTACCAATTGTCGTGGACACCAATTACGTTGCGATTACCTCCCACTCACTCCCAAAATGGTGTTAAGTACATAATACGCTGCACGATAATTTATCCCTTAAATGTTAGTAATTAGAGCTGTTTACCAAATTAACTTTAACGAGTAATTGTTGCTGTGACATTATCTTAAATTTTTAAATGTTCTAGACTTATTCAATCTATATACCTCTATACTAATAATAAAGCTAAAGAGTTTGTTTGTTTGAACGCGCTAATCTGTGGTGTTACTGGTCCGATTTGAAAAATTATTTCACTAAGGCCCAATTGCACCAACGTCGTATAGCACTAACTCACGGGTTAAATATGGCTATGTGACAGAATTTGTATAGAGAATCTGTCAAATTTACATGTTTAACCCGGGGGTTAGTGTTATACGACGGTGGTGCAATTGGGCCTAATAGGAGTTACATTATCCCCGAAAGTTATAGGCTACTTTATATCCCGGTGACGTGAATTCTTGAACAACCCCATGCTGTACTCTCTTGGGAAAACCACGTTTACGTTGCGGGGAATGAGTGATATTCTATGTCCATGCTGAGATTTTCATGACAAAGAACCTAAAAAGGTAATAGCCGCATATACGCAATAATCACGAAAAGAAAGATCTAATTTCCCGCAAAGATTGCTCAAGTTGCTCACCCAAGCATGGTCGTACAAAAAGTAACCTTGAGTGGCGAGCAATATAAGCAACAATGAGTAAAAACAATACAACAATTTTCCGCTAGCAGCTTAATGAGAGGGCCTGGAGGTAATCTATGAGGACGACGTTTTAGTCTACTCAGAAATACCAATTAATTGCACCAAAGTCGTATAATACTAACCCCCGGGTTAAATATGTAATTTTTTTTATACTACTAAGGTAGCAAGCAAGCATACGGCCCATCTGATGGAAAGTGGTTACCATCGCCTATCGCCATTTGCAATACCAGAGATATTGCCACTGTATTTTACAATACCGAGAAGGCAAATTGGCTCTCAAGTGCAATTGCCGGAACACCGGTAGGTGCTTGGCGACAAATTTTCTACTTGAGGCTGGTAGCCAGCCAAACGGGTACTACAAAGTACCCTACCACCGTGCTATGGTTTCCTCACGATGTTTTCCTTCACCGAAAGTTCAAGCTCATTGTAGGATTCGAACCCACGACCTTCGTCGCGGCATCCGACGTCACTACCACTGAGCTATCATCGCCCTAATATGTAAATCTGACAGATTCTCTATACGAATTCTGTCACATAACATAACCCAAGGGTTGCCAATGATACCCGTGTGTAGCTTTAGAACGCAACGTAAGTATACCGGTTCGTGACGCCCCTGGGATCGCGCATTGACGCTTTGGGCGACGCACGGTTTGGGAGCCCCTGGCATAGCCATATTTAACCCGTGGCTTTGTGCTATAAAACATTAGTGCCATTGCCCCAATAGCACTTCTATGTAATCAATTCTTATAATCCTACCTTATATACTTTTTATATGTCGCAGTGAATGTGGAGTTTAAAAAAAAATATAGCAACCAGGGTCAGCGTCTTTAACCATGTCAGTTGTGAAATAAAGATGTAGGGGCTAACACGTGCGTTAAACTAGTTTACAATACTCACGCAATTATTATGTAGGCCACTGCTTCGTACACGCACAAAGTAATTTCCAACTTATAAAATAAAACCCTGCAGTAACAAGCCAGTATATACAAATCACGCAGCTGGTCATGGGTTAGATTCCCACCCAGGACAAACATTTGTGTGCATGAACGAACATGTCTGTTTGTCCTGTGTCTGGGTGTAATTATCTATATAAGTATGTATTTACAAAAAAAAGTAGTATATGTAGTAGGGATATCAGTTATCTGGTTTCCATAGTACAAGCTCTCCTTAGTTTGGGATCAGATAACCGTGTGTGAAGAATGTCCCAGGATATTTATTTATTTAGTAACTTTAAACTACATAATATCCAGTAGAATACAGGGAGTCTCTCCAAGGCCATATCATCCAAGCATGCTATGAAGTTACAAAGAGCAACCGCATGTTTATTGTTTTCTCAGAAATATTGTTTTACGTGATACATGTGTATTATAACTTTATATTATGAATGGTGACATGGCATTGAATTACCTGTTACCTAAACTGGAAATTGCACGATGATTGTGCAAGAAATGTGTCATTTTAACATCATCGTGATGTAAACCCAAAACTTTTAAATTTGCCTTCATGGTTTCTCTGACAGCTGGGCGTAGTAGACCATGAATTGGCCGATCACACTGCTAATAATTCCCTCCGCGACCGTGAAAAGGCACCCGGCAAAAGAAATTTCTCCATTCACCATAAGACACCTCTTAATTTTTTTTGAAGTACTGAACCTTAAAAACAAAGTTAACCGAAAACTGTGGAAAAAAAAAGCATATTTAATAGTGACACAGGTAGGTTCACTATTAAATATGCTCTTTTTTTTAAAATCAGACAGTCGGCCCAGTTCCACTGACGCGGAGTGGAGCGCAGTGGACCACGAATTGGCCGATCACAGTGCTTACAATTCCCTCCGCGTCAGTGGAAACGCACCTTAATTTTCAAAAACCTTTGGGTCCTTCAAAAAAGAAATTACTCCGTTCGAACCATAACCTCTTTTTTTTTTTACTGAAAAACAGAGTACCCGAAAATTGTGGAACGTGTCACTAACATGGTTTCAATAACCTATTCAATCCTTTAAAATCCGCTAAACCATCGATCCTAACAATATATCCTAAACAACAGCTCATTGAAGGCCGGCCGACAAGCACGCGATCCTCGGTTAAGTGGTCATCTGTGTAATTGTGATGAACGATGAGTCACGGCATCATTCTGAATAAAATGTCGGTAGACGGGTCACCTTGTGAAAGGAAACGTGGACTTTTTGCTGGGTATTGCTGAAATGGAGAAATTTATCAGAAACTAGCTATTCCCCGCGGCTTCACTCGAGTTTCCGGGATAGAAAGAACAAACAAACTCTTCAGCTTTATCATTAGTTTTGATTGGTCCTTTTGAACTGCTATTTGGACTGGTAAAGTTTACTTTATTTATCACAGTAGTTAAAGTTCATTACAAATATAAAAATAATATCATGTATTAATTTTGGGAAAGTGATCGTTAGGTACTTTCATGGTACTTTACAAAATGAAATACATAATATAAAAATAATTTGTTCATAATAATAGTATACGTATGATACCATAAATTTTCAAAATATAGTAGGTAACAGAAACCGAACATACCTGTCATCAAATGAAATAACAAAAAAAAACCGAAATTGTAAATACCTAGTCAGGTCATAAGTATTGTCACACAATAAAAAAAAATATTTTAGAATGCTGGCCACAAAAAAGTTTATTGAATTCGAATTTCAAATTGTTCATGAAAATAAAAATGTATACTTTTTAGAATTTTACTCATTTTTAAATATGGAGTGGACGCTTAAAGAAGACCGTGTTGCAGTTATTGCGTTGCATCGTTGCGGTTACGCGCCAATTCAAAGTTTTGACATACTGAAAAATTTTAATATAACCAAAAGATTCGTTTATCGTACCATCAAACGATACAATGAAGACTCTAGTGTAGATGACAGGTCAAGAAGTGGTCGCCCTCGGTCTGTTACGACTCCAGCAGGGATAAAAGCTGTGAAGGCGCGAATTCAAAAAAATCCCAAACGTAAGAAGAAACTGTTGGCCCTTCAGATGCGGTTAAGCAGAACCACGGTGAAAAGGGTGTTAAATGAAGACTTAGGGCTTCGGGCATATCGAAGAAAAACAGGACATCGTTTGAATGCTCGTCTAATGGACCTGAGACTGAAGAGATGCCGCGCTTTGTTGAAGCGGTACGCGGGAAAAAATATCGGGAAACTCTTTTTTCGGATGAAAATTTTTTTACCGTAGAAGAGAGCTACAACAAACAAAATGATAAGGTGTACGCACACAGTAGTGAAGAAGCGAGCAACCGTATTCCGCGTGTCCAACGAGGTCATTTTCCATCCTCGCTCATGGTATGGTTGGGAGTTTCTTATTGGGGCTTAACAGAGGTACATTTTTGTGAGAAAGATGTAAAAACGAATGCAGTTGTGTATCAAAATACAGTCCTGACGAACCTTGTGGAACCTGTTTCTCATACCATGTTCAATAACAGGCACTGGGTATTCCAACAAGATTCGGCGCCAGTTCATAGAGCGAAGAGCACACAAGACTGGCTGGCGGCGCGTGAAATCGACTTCATCCGGCACGAAGACTGGCCCTCCTCCAGTCCAGATTTGAATCCGTTAGATTACAAGATATGGCAACACTTGGAGGAAAAGGCGTGCTCAAAGCCTCATTCCAATTTGGAGTCACTCAAGACATCCTTGATTAAGGCAGCCGCCGATATTGACATGGACCTCGTTCGTGCTGCGATAGACGACTGGCCGCGCTGATTGAAGGCCTGTATTCAAAATCACGGAGGTCATTTTGAATAAAATTTAGTGTCATAAGAATCTATGTTTTGTTAAGTTCATTTTGGTATATAAATGGTTACATAATGAATAAACTTGTTTCAATTATTTTATATTAAACATGTGACACAATTTATGACCTGACTAGGTACACTAATGAATAATAATAAATAAATATTAAAATTAATAAATGGTTATAATGTCAACATAAAAACTATTCAAAGAGAACTATAATAATAATATTTATTTATTCTCTCTCAAAATAGGTTTCTTATGATCTACGACCAAACTAAAATACCTAGAAATACCTAGTTCCGTAAGTAAGTTTTCGTTCTGAACACATCCAAATCGCACAAATCATCAACAGAACAATTTGGTTTTGCGATACGATGTTTTCAGCGATTCCAGAGTAATCCCACAGTAAATGCAAAAAAGGGCAATCTAGAAGCACCCAGTGTGTAGAAAACAATGTGGGCGAGGTGTGATGAAGCGTCATTTGTTCAATCCTACACATTGAAATCTGCTGTCATTTCCGAATAGCATTTATCATCATACATCTCTTGTATCGCATCATCTTGTCCATTCCTCGACAAAGATAATTTAAACTCAAATCTCATTTATTCAGTTTAGGCTCCTAAAACGTCAAAAAATGCAATTGCCTCTAACACCGGTTCGGAATAAAACTCAGGCGAGACACTTAGCAAGGGTTCATTCCTTTGATTTTAGTTCTTTTTTAAATATAGGTAGATAAACTTTATTTAATTGCCTCTTGGCCAGGGGGCTGCAAGTGCAGAGAGAAGCTACTACAACCATGTAATCTTGTCTTCTACGTAATGAGCCACCTTAAAAAAGCCTGAATCTAGATGTAACAATTTTATCTTTTTTTTTTGTACTTAGATTATGGCCGTAACTGATCAAATAGATTTAAATTTTTACGGACAAACATAATATTTTTATAAATTTATAGCGACGGTAAGGTTAATATCTCAAAAGATTCTGAAGAACTCAAGCAATAGATTGCGCGAATAGCCCTTTTCTGCAAGATAAAGATAGATTCCAAGTCCGAGCTCCATAGCAGAAGACTGTAGGACATTATACTATAGAAAAACGCGTAAACCAACCAGTATTATTCAAACTTCTCTTCTATTCCAGGGGCAAAGACTGCCGAAGCAACCTGTACCTCCTACCCACTGGGGAGATAGTATACTTCGTGGCAGCTGTTGTGGTGATGTTCAACGTCGAAGAACAATGCCAGAGACACTATTTGGGGCACACTGATGACGTTAAGTGCTTGGCTGTGCACCCAAATAAGTTGGTGATAGCTAGTGGACAGTGCGCTGGACATGATCGGCTCGATGCCAGGGTGAGTGGAATTAAGATTTACCTATTCTCTCATACTCAGTTTAAAGATCGTAGGTCTTTCCTTGGATTCCCACGGCGAATGGATCTGAGCTGCTTGTAATCAGCGGCTCCCAGTGACTTATAAAGTATTCGGTCCACTGGGTAAAAGTGGGTCCCGCTCGGTGGCTTCCAGACCGCAGTCTCCGTTTCGTTCCTATTGTCGGATAATTATTATCGAAAATTGTATACTAGTACATAAAGAATACCTTATTACCTCTAAATTTTCATATATTATTTTATCAGTAAATTCCTGTGACTCCAAAAGAAGAGCTGTGTACCTCTTCTTTTGGAGTATTACCAGATACCCCGTTGAATAGTAGTTAAAATAAAAATCACAAATAGTATCTGTTTGTCATCACGGGACAGTTGGGATATTTTTTTTCAAAAGTCCCGTTCACTGGATACACAAAATCCCAGTAGTCAGGACTTCTGGGGCAAAAATTCTCAACACATCCTTAACGGGACATCTGCAACTATTTGGGAATACTCCCTTCTTTAGTATGATGCTATACTTTTCGACCTCCCTAGCAGTCTAATTGGACTATTAATAATAGAACTCATAATTTGTTGTAGCCACACGTCCGAGTATGGAACTCAGTGTCCCTGGCCACGTTGGCAGTGATCGGAGTGGGACAGATAGAGCGAGGTGTAGCGTGCGTCTCGTTCTCGCGCGCTGACGGCGGTGTGTTACTGGCTTGTGTGGACGAAGGGCCAGACCATAACATCTCTGTGTGGGAGTGGCAGCGATCTGACAAGGGGCACTGCATCGCCGAGACTAAGGTTGGTATCATTGGTTATCGACGTTCTGTTCGGTGATTCTTGAAAATGGATTGTTTCAAGTCTCTCCAGAGCTACAAGACTCAAATTCAAAGTATTTTTATTGTGGATCATAGGTACAGGATTTGATACAGATTCAGTCAGGCATTCTTTAAGGTTCAATCTCTCCTCTGGCATGCAATTTTTAATTATTACAATTCTTAAATTAATAAGCCCACCTGCAGCTACAACTGCTCTATATTTTTGACACGAATGGACCAGATGAGTACTTCGTTTAGGGATATGTGGAAAATCAGCACGCCCTTCAACAATCTTTAACTTTAAGGTGGAGGCGTCGGTTGTAGCGCGAAATTCAAATTTTATCACGTTTTTTGCAAATTGCAGCTCAGTTATAGGTCGTAACTCGTAAGTTATCAACATGTTATTTGCGAGGAATGTTACTTGGTGGAATATGTTGACGATTTCTTTTGTTATTAATCAGTAAAATATACTACCATTCTTCTCGCAAATAACATGTTGATAACTTACGACCTATAACTGAGCTGCAATTTGCAAAAAAACGTGATAAAATTTGAATTTCGCGCTCCAACCGAAGCCCCTTAACTTTGAAAGAAAAAGACTTGAGTCAAATCATTTACCAATATGTGGAAGATGTCCAACTAATATTATAAATGTGAAAGTTTGTGAGTATGGATGTATGTATGTTTGTTACTCTTTCACGTAAAAACTACTGAACGGATTTGGGTGAAACTTGGCACATATATAGATCATACCCTGGATTAACAAATAGGCTACTTTTTATCCCTGGAAAACATATGATCCCTCGGGAACGCGGGTGAAACCGCGGGGCGGAAGCTAGTTATTAATAATTAAAATACGGTCCACAGTGTTCGGTGGACACAGTAGTAGCAGCAGAATTCCATCCCCTCGACCGCAACCAGATAGTGACGTGCGGTAAGAATCACATCGCGTTCTGGACTCTCGACCAGACCAACGTGCTCTACAAGCGCATGGGCATCTTCGAGACCAGGGACAAGCCCAAGTACGTCACGTGTCTCGGGTTCAACCATAATGGTGAGTAGATTTTATTTCCGCTTTGCTAGAATTTGGATTTGTTAAAACTGGTTTCTTGCCGGAGTCTTCTCAGTTCCGAACCGGTGGTAGTCTATTGTAAAAATTGTAACTTATGTGTCTTATTAGGGCCTAAACTGAATAAATGAATTTTGGAGTTTGACAATGTAGTATAATGTTGTTTGGTTGTTATCAGGCGACGTAATATCGGGCGACTCGAGCGGCAACCTGATAGTGTGGGGCCGCGGCACGAACACGATCAGCAAGCTGGTGCGCGGCGTGCACTCGGGGCCCGTGTTCAGCGTCGTCGCGCGCAAGGACGGCGCCGTCGTCGCCGCCGGCGGCAAGGACGGCCGCCTCGTGCTCTTCGACGCCGACATCAACGCCACCGGCACTGAGAACATTGTAACTATAACCAACACAATACGACACGACACGCACGACATGACACGACACGCACGACAAGACGCGACACGACACGACACGACACGACACGCACGACAAGACGCGACACGACACGACACGACACGCACGACAAGACAAGACAACACGACACGACACGACACGACATGACACTTTACGACACTCACGACCGACAAGACACGACAAGACAAGACGACACGACAGGACAACACGACACGACACGCACGACAAGACAACACGACATGGCACGACACGCACGACAAGACAAGACAACACGACACGACACGACACGACACGACAAGACAACACGACACGACACGACATGGCACCACACGCACGACAAGACAACACGACATGGCACGACACGCACGACAAGACAAGACAACACGACACGACACGACACGACACGACAAGACAACACGACACGACACGACATGGCACCACACGCACGACAAGACAACACGACATGGCACGACACGCACGACAAGACAAGACAACACGACACGACACGACACGACACGACACAACAAGACAACACGACAACACGACACGACACGACACGACATGACACGACATGACACGATACGACAATCACGACCGACAAGACACGACAAGACAAGACGACACGACAGGACAACACGACACGACACGCACGACAAGACAACACGACACGACACGACACGACATGGCACGACACGATACGACACAACACACCTTCTCTCATCACTACATATGATATGTGCGAGGACACATCACCACGGCGCCGTGCACATTGCGCCGCGAGTTGATGGTTCGCCGTCGCTGTTTGTACGTGTTAGTGCAAAAAAAGATGGCTGATAACGTCGATGTTGATTTGTTACCACCGAATAACACAGGCTATATTTTTTTTTCAAAGAAATTAGGGGTCCCTACTAAAACTCCAATAATGTAATCAATAATATAAAAAAATGAATAATCCCTAAAAATTTCGAAGTAGCATAAAAAACATCCAGTATATTTAGATTTTGTGGTTAGATCGAGGGTCACTACGGTGGAGTCCGAGTGGTGGCGGAAGGTCGCGGCAGTCAACTGTACGTGGGGACCACCAAGAATTGCATCCTGCATGGAGACCTAGAACTAGGTTTTTCACCTGCTGTACTAGGTAACTATAGCTTTTTATTGTTTGATGACAGAGCTATTATGATCGTTGATAAAAATATCTACACAATATACAGGGTAAATTTTTTAGTATACAGTTTTAGTTTATATCAAAATCGGCGGCCCCGAGACTCCTTTCAGCATTTTTCGCTATTCCCTATACTTTAGGATTAGGTGTACCACGCCCACTTAAAAAATTCACCTGTATATATGCATGATTTTTTTGTAAAGCGAATAGTGTTTTGCTAGAAAGAGATAGAGGTAATTCTTTGATGACTTATATCTTGGTTATTTTTATAGCTATACGATTTGTTTTCTACTGTTTCTTATATGAATGAGTTTGTATTATAGCAATAAAATAGAACTTACATATAGGTATAACTTGACATTGAAAAAAGGTACATGAAGAATATACATTGTTCAACTTGACACTAGCAAAATACAACTAGGTAGGTAAAAAAAAAGTAGATAGTGGACGGCTCGATATGGTATGATGTGGCATGTAGTGGTAGGATGTGGTGTGATGTGGCATGTAGTGGTACGATGTGGTCAGGTCACGTGGACGAGGTGTGGGGGCTGGCGGCGCACCCGTCGCTGGCGCAGTTCGTGACGGCCGGCTGGGACCGTCTGCTGCAGCTGTGGGACTCGCTCAGCCACTCCACCGTCTGGAGCAAGGATATTGAGGTATATTAGATAGATAGATAGATAATTTATTGTCAAACCAATGATAATTTTTTTTTTTTACAAAAAAAACAAGTGTTACAATGGGCGGCCTTATCACATATTAAAAGTGAACCACCAGGCAACTTTTGATGGAGAGGAATATTATTAACTATATAAGACGGTCTATATTTCGATATTATGACGGTATATATTATATCATGGTCAGATCTTCAAATTGTATCACTTCATGATGTGGCTAGCTAAAATTGACCATAACGTATAAACGTAAACGGTTAATGATATGTCAATTATAGGGTTTCCATGATATCAAAGGTTTAGTTCAAGTCAAAAGTTCTTCTGTAAAATTCAAGTATTTTTGTGTCGTAGCGACATTCCACACATTTATCTCAATATACCACCTTTTTATTTTAAGTGACTATTTTATCTTCTATTTTTTTTAGCAAACAATTTGATGGAAAGCCTATATACGTTTGCAACACCAGGCTTCTAACCCGTAATGCCCCAACCTGTACAACTCATATATAATAATAATGTATTCTAAAGGAGCGCGCACAGTGCTGCGCGTGGTCTCAAGATGGCGGCGTGATCGCGGTGGGCTGCCTCTCAGGGAAGTGGCTCGCCTTCGACCCGCACTCAAGAGAACTGCTCTGGCAGCATCAAGATGGGTCAGTATTAATCTTATCTTTGTCCAATCGATACATTCTAGCTGGTAAATCTAACCATTGTTATGTTAATGTCGTTTGTTTGTATTTATTTTGTATTATAATTTTTTATGAAGACGCAAATGACGCTGTCCCTTTCTAAACTGACGCCGTGGACATGCGAGACAGGAACACACCGGAAGGTACTTAGCGACAGATTTAAACTTGAGGGTGGTAGCCAGCCAGGTGGGAACTACAAAGTACCCTACCACCGTGAGATGGTTTTTTAATAATATTTTCCTTCACCGAAAGCTCAAGCTCATTGTAGGATTCGAACCCGCGACCTTCGTCTCGGCATTCGACATCACTATCTTTGAGAAAAAATTAGTAAATGCATATTCACAATAACTAAACAATGTGTGGCACGTCCTGGCAGGGCCACCATCACGGATTTGAATTCAGAGTCTGTCGCTATTTTGTCCTCGAAAAAGTTATAGGGCTCTGCTTCAAAAGTTATAGGGGTTTTTAGATGTATGTAATATTTAGTAAACAATGTATGTAATATGCGCCAGGTCGGAGCCGATCCAAACGATCCAGTTCTCTCCGGACAACAAGCTGGTGTGTGTGGGCTCCCGGGATAACTTCATCTACGTCTACCGAGTCGAGGAAAACGGCGCACGGTACTCGCGCCTCGGGAAGTGCCTCGTTAGTATACTACCTTATACTTATTTTCTATTTAAGTATCAGTAGATAGCTATTTATCATTAGATTTACTCCTGATACCTTCGAGTTAGAAACAGAAACGAAATTGATTCGAATGAGGGTCAATTTGTACTCTAACTTTATTCCAATTAGCCCCAATTTGTACTCGAATTTATATTCTATCTAGTGTCATTTTGTACTAGAATTGGATTCGACTTCATATCGTCAATCTGTACTCGAATGTATATTCGAACTAGTGTTCATTGTACTCGAATATACATTTGAACTAGTGTTGTCCACTATAAAGGGAAATCGAGTACAATTAGTACTCAATTTTGATTCGAGTTTGTGTCAATTTATTTTCGAACTTGAATTGACACTAATTGTGAGGACTAAGCCTTCAGCTCCTCTATCAACATTTTATTATTTCTATCTAATAAGAGGTTATTTCAAAATGAGACTGATTGCAAAACTATGTATCCGTCTTTACGAAACCTGCATTGTATCATGCATCCGTTCGATAATAATATCTTAGAAAACTGATACTATTTGATTAACTCCTTACTTAACTTAATGAAGTACATTAATAATAATAATATTTATTTATTTATTTTCTCCAATCTACAATATTTAACAAAATCAGAAAAAACTTATTATACCTATATGGCTAAAATTAAATATGTAGCAGGAGACAGGAGTCCTAACTGAGTAGATCTCCTGGCATCCACCTCTCAAGATTTTCTATATTTTTCGCTAAAAAAAAATTACAGGAGTGTATAATTGAAGTCAAAAACGTTGTGATATTTTCGAACTTCTGTATGGATGTGTGTATGCATAATTAATATAATAATTAATATAACTTATCTTCTACTTACTTTACTGAAATGGTTTGCTAACAGGAAATAAGAAATATTACTTCCGTAGTTATAATTAGTATGTAGTCTCTCATGGGCGCTAGATTTGTATGAATATTTATTTATGTTAGTAGACAGGTAGTCAGGTACTGAAGAAGTAGTCAACTTGGTTCTCTTTTTTAGAAAAAGTAATTAATTTTTTCATTTTTAGTTTTTTTTTTATATTCTGGGATCCATCATCAAATCCTGACTTCGCGAGAATGGGTGTGGACTCAGGAGTAGGTATACGCTTTCGAATAAAAAAGAAACCTACCTACCTACTGTATACAATATACTACTTTTGTTTCACGATCTAAAACTATGAAAAATTTCACGCATATCTAGGCAACGGAGAAAAAACGTAGACGGGTAAAACTATACTTATATTAATGCTAATAGCATATATTAATGCCAATAGCATATATTAATGCTAATAACTTATTTAATAGGGTAGTTGACTGACACATCAAATCAGCTACTTTTTAATAAATGTCAAAACAATAGTTTTTAAGGAATTTTGTATGAAATATTACATTATGACGTCATAGTTTCACAGCATGAAATCATCTACTCTGTGGTTCCACTGGTAATTAAAAATCATAAAAAGCATTAAATGTACAACATATTTGATATTTCCACGTGTTTTTAGATGTTTTATGCATTGGTTAGTGTTTGGTCATTTATTTTTGACACCGTCAACTACCCTATTTGCAAATAATGTAGTGCAGTAGCTAGATTGTAGCTTAGATTACATTATAGGCTTTAGGTGCGCCCGTGATTTGTATAGGTATTTGTAGTTTTTTTTTACAATTTAAAATTAATAGTAATGTTTCCTTGCTTTATTATTATTTAACATAATATTTTTAGGCTAGTTTATTTTTGAGCTTCTAGTACCTTATTTTCGCCTTCAGCTTGGCTCGGGCAAACTTAATTTTTTTTCTATCATCGGCTTTGTCTTATAAAACTGTCGAAGCCAAACAAAATTGATAAAATCGCTTTTTTTATTTCTGGTACTTTTCCTTCATTACCCCAATAAGGTTTCTGCTTATTCAATGTACACGTTGGTTCTACAGTTTTATTATAAGTAAACTTTCCACCCCGCGGTTTCCCCCATCCTCTAATTTACCCCCTAGGGGCTGAATTTACCTACGTCGTAATAGCGATCTGTATGCCAAATTTCAGCTCGATCCGTCCAGTGATTAGCGCTATACGTTGATAGATCAGTCAGTCAGTCACATTTTACTTTTATATAGCTACTTATATAGATGTGTCATAATAAATATCGTAGGAAATTCTTCACATAATGGTGCCGATTCTGTTGTTTACGAACTTAACTAATATTAGACAAGTCACCTCTCTTTCATGTTAACCCTATTGAAAAAAGATAGAACATTTTTAATGCTGTCAGTTTAATCCATGCCGTCGTAATGCACGGGTAAATAGTCGTGACCAATAAAGATCACGCTAAAATTTACGATGAAATATGTGATCGGAATAAACTAACAGGACTAAAATATCTTGCATCCCTTTCTTATATTTACTATTAGAAAAAGATATAGTGAGATTAAATTTATTTAGTTCGTAAACAACAGAATCGGCACCAATATGTCCATTTGCTCTTAATCTAAGGGTAGCTTGTACTATGGTAACCATATAATTAATAGTGTTACATACACTATTTATAGCTAGTAATATTATGATATTTATATAGTTTATGGTTCCCAGGGTCATTCGAGCTACATAACACATTTGGACTGGTCCGAGGACAGCCAGTACATCAGAAGTAATTCTGGGGACTACGAATTGCTATATTGTAAGTAGAGAAAGCTTTCACCTAACTTGTACCTATAATGGTTAATTGTTTTTTTAAGTGAGAATATTATGTATCACTAACATTGTTTATGGTCTGAATGTTTATTTTTAAACGTTTGATGGTTGTCGGACTGTTTCTAAAGTACCAATTCTGGAATAACGAAATAAAATATGATTTGTGGAATATTATTACTAAAAGGCCCAAACATTCACATTTTATTTTATTAGAAGCTAAGTTTATTGAGATTTTTTTTTTACACTTTTAGTGATAAGGCCGCCTTTGTAACACTTTTGTTTTTCTTTTGGTTAAGTTTTTTGTATATATATATTTTAATTTTCTGTGGTGTGACAATAAAGCATTATTTATCTATCTTATTTTAGAGAAAGAATCTACATTGCTTTTCCTATATTTTTTATGAACTTCATAAGGGTATGCCAGCTTCATCCTTCCCTATACACGCACTGTAGAGAATAATAATATCCTGGGACATTGTTCACACACGGTTATCTGATCCCAAACTAAGCAGAGCTTGTACTATGGAAACCAGATAACTGATAAACTACATATTCTACTTTATTTTGTAAATACATACTTAAATTACACCCAGACTTAGGACAGAAAGATATGTTCAAGCACACAAATGTTTGTACTGGATGGGAATCGAACCCAAGACCAGCATGAACCCATAAAAACTAGGAAGTCTTTTAAATAAAAAACCGGACAAGTGCGACTGACTCGCGCATTGAGGGTTCCGTAATTTCCTGTTATTCTAAATATCATAGACTTTTTAAAGGTTTTCCTGTTCGGTTTCTTTTTAAAACCAGAACCCTAAAAATCATATTAGAAGTATTTATAAGTGTGTGTTTGTATGTGTGTAGGGAACGCGACGACGTGTCGGCAGATAACGTCGGCGTCGTCGATGCGCGACGTGGCGTGGGCCACCAACACGTGCCCCATCACCTTCCACACCATCGGCGTGTGGCCCGAGAACGCCGACGGGACCGACATCAACACTTGCACCAGGTCACTCATCATCTAATACCCTTAAATAGAGCCACCCTGAAAATACGATCAATTATTTCCAACTATTCCTACTTTCGAGCAAGTTTGATGTTTTGTTAAAGTTAGAGTACATTAAACCCTGAAAATGTATAATCAGTTAAAAGTCACTTTGTATAGTGCAACCTTGATTGGGGTAGAAACTACACAGATAATTATCGTCAAAAAATATTTATTTATTTTTTTATTTCCTTAGTGTACCTACTCTATATAAAATAATTTGATTTAGCTAAGAATATTTGCAATTTAAAATAAATTTATCAAAATTTTATTTTCATTTTTACTGTCATGGCGAAGCCAAAAAAGGACGTCAAATTAACGAAAATATTTGGTCGAGTTACACTTTATCGAGAACCACACTGTCTACTAATTTAAAATAACACATTATTATGGGCAATTTTAATTAGATCGATGCAATATTGTGAGATTCTATTCAATCTATAGGTACTATCTAGCACAAGTCTTTCACAGTAATAAAAAAAACTATTCGCGAAAAAAAGCGTGTGACGTGGTTTACTAGTGACTCCAAATTATAAGTATATTTATATTATAAGTATTTATTATTTTACCATGCATCACAATAATTTTCTCGTGACTGTTTGGTGTATATGTAATTATTTTGTAATTGTCATAAATAATTTGCAGGTCACACGATGGCAGACTAGCGGCCACAGGTGACGATTTCGGAAAAGTGAAGCTCTTCGCGTACCCTGTAACGCAACCCAAGGTAAGGAGTTTTAACAAATATCATCAAATCAAAACTCATTTATTCCGTTTAGGCCCTAATAAGGCACTTATGAAACTCAGCAAGGCTTCTTTTTTTTGTGGATTTTTTATTTTTTAATTTATTTAATTACAGTTTTTGTTTTAAATATACATAAACTTCATACAATTATCACTTGGCCAGGGCAACCATATATTCGATTGTCTTCTATGTAATGAGCCACCTTATAGTAGGCCTTGTCGATCAACTTATGTCCTTGGCACACTCCAGTAAAGCTGTGGGTTAAAATTTGGCAAAAGGCCCTCCCTAGGTAGGAGAATAGGGGCACAATAAAATAAGACACGTACTTACTCTATTTTGTGCTAAATTACCTTGGTGTTAAAGTTCATATAGCTTCGCTTGCAACTGGCAAGTGTGCTAGATCAAATCCGCGTTCTCTCTAGAATGCGACAGGGTTGTTCGGAATCGTAACGTAATACGACAGACAAATCGCGCGAGCAGAGCAACCTATGCCTATTTGCCCCTCGTACCGGTCGGCCCGAGCGTACCTGAGCTGTAGAGTGACCCCTGGGGGTCTAAAATGGCTTCTCTTGCAACATTCAATTAATTTCTCGAATTTACATCTTAATAATACATGCGATTTTGTGTATATTTTATTTGCAGTTCTCTGGGTAAACTTTTATCTTGGGCAGCGTATGGATTATGCAAGCTTCCAAAATGCTAATTAAATTAATTGTTTAAAAATGAACTACACAATAACCAAAAATATTTGAAATACATAAGCTATGCTGTAAATTCGAGAAATTTTACCAACCAACATACATATTTTTAGGAGTGTATTTATTCCTGAATACGTCCGTATATAATAGTAGTTTATGATACTGTTGCATAATAGGGGTTATTAAATACGAGTGTGAGTTTAAGTAGCGAGCCGTTGGTTGAATTTCTACAGCTATTTTTGTGACATTTTTGGTCAAAATGATATATGTAAGCAAAAACAATAAAATAAACAGACACAATAATCATATACCTAATCAAATCCGTGTTGCCAACTCCCAAAAATTCTTACCTCAAAATTTCAAGTCAACAAATTAGTCACATTGTCATCGTCAAATTGAATTGATACTGATTGATTATACTATTGATAGGTCCAAAGTGTACTTTAATAGAAAAAAAGTTATTTTATAGCATTATCTTGGGAACACAACTGTACTATAATGAATAATTATACACGGGTGTGCCTAAAGTGGGTCATTAAAGTACTGATTTTGATTTCATAATAAGAACATTACGATATGAGAGTAGATAAAAGTAATATCTATTTGTATGTTTCCAGTCACTATGCCACCAGTACGGCGGGCACTCGTCGCACGTGACGTGCGCCCGGTTCCTGGCGGACGACGCGCGGCTGCTCACCACCGGCGGGCTCGACACCAGCGTGCTGCAATGGATATTAGACTAAACTAAACGTACCTCTACACGTCCGCGTCGCTAAACATCTCATGTATGCCTAGTACTAATTTTTTGACGTTTCGAATCGGTTAACGATTCAAGTCTATACAAAAACTAATCTTCAGCTAGATCCCACTAAAGCGCTATCCACACATTTCCGGGTCAGGGCTATACGTGTTCCGAGTTGTTCGTTATACTATCACGTATCCGGACGCGCCTGATACGGAGCTATGTGAACAAGTTCATACTAGTTGTACGTGTGGTGGCTTAATGCTACCAACCTCTTTTATAATTTCGAATTTGTATATAGCCGTACATAAAGGAAGAATTTTATACTGTTATTTTAAAATGTAGCTTGTCAGCAAGACAAGAGTTTGATTTTCCAAGACATGGTCTGGAACAGGTCATTAATTGAGTATAGCTTCTCTTATGATAGAGTTTGTACCAATACTGTACGTCCAAATATAATATTATAAATATATACTGCTCCGAGATCCTCGTATCATTTTAACGCTAACATCAGGTGAAAAGCCCACCTATTATCCCGAACCAAAGGCTTTATACGTAACCGATTTTTTCTCCGTCCCCGACGGAACACGGCAGGGCTGGGTACCCGGAAATGTGTCGATACCGCTTTATCAAGGCATTGAAAAATCGGACATAAATGTCATAAAAAATACATCTCGTAACTACAACAAACATTTTTTAATTTTTGAGTTAACTTTTATAACCAGAGTCGTGTTTTTTATTTGTTCCCGTAAATCTAACACTGATATAGCAACGTCCTATTCAGATTCATTTAATTGTATCTACAGTTATTTTCAGTTAAAATCCGAGAGTCCACTGAGCGTTAATTTTCAGATCACAGTGGAGCCTTATATAATACCTATATAAACACAAAATTAATTATGTTTCCATTTAAAATATATAATAGTAGAGAAATGGGAATATGTGAAAGAATATTTTGGGCGCCTTTTGATAAAATCGTTTCTCATTTCATTAAACGCTTAAATTCTATGTGATTATATCGATTTTTTCATAGAAATCACTTGTGCATTATTTAACAAATTATATATCCTGAAAGGAGCCTAAATCGATGCCTAGTTTTGTCATATTTAATATGCGGATTTTACATCATTTTGCACAAATTGTGCTTACATTTTATCATGTAACATTATAATTAATATTTTTTACACACTTTAGTATTGGATAGAGCACGGTTGTGATGGCGTACAGCTGAGTTAGAATTAGTGTTATTTTACTTATAAATGCTGCTTCTACAACATTAGGCAATTTATAATATAAATGTCTGATGACGATGACGTTTAAAAAAAATATTACGGCCGAGACGGTGTAAAGTCTAGTAAAGTCAAGGGGGGCTAAAACGGCCGATCGAGCAATGTCAATTAATTTCTGGAATTTACAGCAGATTATGGTGTAATTTGTCTAAATTGGAAATTTATTTACTAAAATGATTTACATTTTCATAAAAAAATATTTAAAAAACATTTGTCTCTCTGCTTCGAGATATTAATTGCATAGCAATATTGCTCGCGCGGCCTCTTTACGGCCGCATGTTTTAAATATAAATGTTATATCCGTCTTGTTTTTACGACATATTACAGAAAGAGCGAAGGTTATCTTGAGGGTATTTAAAAAGATTTTTTTAACGAATAACATACATAAACATCATCCAGTATTTGGAAATGTATATTTTAAAAGTACAAAATTGAATATGTCCTTATACGATGTGTATTTTTTATATTTGATATCTCTCTTGTAGGGAAATAAGGCAGCATTTATAAATAAAATAAATTGTGAAACAATCCGTCATTTTCGTTGTGTGCGTAATATGGCAACACTACTAACATTTATAGTAAATTTTATACACTTGCAACACTGCGAATATTGTCGATTATGTGATTGTGCTTGTTATAAGCGTAATTTTAGATTTTTAAGCTTAATAATTATTATATTGTGGCACTTTTTAATCTGTATTTTTATTATTTTAAGCCATGATCAAGGAATACAAATTAAGTTAAGTTTCTTTTTATTTTTTAAGTCTTGTGGTTTGAGAATATTATCATTATTTTTAAACAGTCCTTATTATACTTATTGCTCGAAATAGAAGTACTACAAAAAAGCTGCTGTTTTTTTTTCAATTTTAACATTATGATATTATTTAATAATCTCAAATCACATGTTAATTATTATAGAGATTTAATTTCATATGAGCATAGAACATTCCTTAGTAAGTGAAGCGTTTCGTTGTAACCTAGTCAAGTTAGGCCTTCATTTCATCGTTTGTCTCATCTAACTGTAGCACTAATGTATTAGAATAGATGTAATCTTGTAAATATATTGACCGTATGCGTCTTTTGAATGTGCCTCTAATTAAAACGAATGATTATATGAATTTGTACCTTTATTTTCATATTCCCAAGCCAGTTGGCGCAGTTGGTTAAGATACAGTATGACACAACTTAGGTGTAGCATCGGCAAATCGTTTTCGTACACTTCACTTCCGATTTACACAACTAATAAAAATCATTCATTATCGCACCATTCAACGTTCAACAAGATCATTTTCGCCGATCATTTTTTAACACATGAGTAATGTTGTAGGCGCACTCTTTTCGGGAACGTTTGATTTTACGATTTTTGCCGATGCTTCATCTAAGTTGTGTCATACTATACCACCTATCACGCCGCTGGACATTGGTTCGATTCCCATCCAGGACAAACATTTGTGTGCTCGAACATGTCTGTTTGTCCTGTGTCTGGGTGTAATTATCTATTTAAGTATGTATTTACAAAAAAAAAGTAGTAGTATATCAGTTATCTGGTTTCCATAGTACAAGCCCTGCTTAGTTTGGGATCAGATAACCGTGTGTGAAGAATCATCATCATCATATCAGCCGAAAGACGTCCACTGCTGGACAAAGGCCTCCCCCAAGGATCTCCACGATGGCCGGTCTTGCGCTACCCGCATCCAGCGGTTTCCCGCGACCCTAACAAGATCGTCGGTCCACCTTGTGGGAGCCCTGCCCACGCTACCTACGTCTTCCGGTTCGTGGTCGCCACTCGAGAACCTTTCTGCCCCAGCGGCCGTCGCAAGAAGAGCAATGGAGAGGCTATGCTCGGAGTTTCCCTGCGAGATCGGATCAGAAATGATGAGATCCGCAGGCGAACCAAAGTTACCGACATAGCCCGAAGAATTGCCAAACTTCAGTGGCAGTGGGCGGGGCACATCGCTCGTGTGAAGAATGTCCCAGGATATTTATATATTTTATTTACCTACTACCTAATATACATAAGTCGTTACAAACTTTCGCATTTATAATGTTAGTAGGATGAGTAGTTATGATTTAGACCTTATTACTTTAAATTACTAATCTAATATTATAAGACCTTATTACTTTAAATTACTAATCTAATATTATAAATGCTAAAGTTTGTGAGTATGTTTGTTACATATTCACGCTCAAACGACTGGACCAATCTTGATTAAATCTGATATGTATAATGGTAGTTTCTTGTCATATCAAATAAATGTCAAAACGATATGTTTAAATATGGAATGTTGTACTACACTATGACGTCATAGTGTCACAGTATCAAAAGATCTGTGACTCTTAGCTTACTAATTAAAAATCATTAAATGTACAACATATTTGATGTTTCCACGTGTTTTTAGATGTTTTATGCATTGGTTAGTGTTTGGTCATTTATTTTTGACACTGTCAATAACCTATCGATAACGGCAAAAACTAAAAAAAGGCAAAGTACTAAATCTACTTTGAAAAAATACCCACATAAAAACTAAAAAGGAAAATAATTTATTAAAACAAATTATAATAAAACATAAGAAATAAACTATTAGATAAAAAAAATAAACATAAATCGTTACTCAAAATCACTTGAGGAACCCAACACTGCTTTTGAACCTTATTTCATTGGAATAGAATATATTTTCACCAATTAACTCTCACCGAATTTTTCTTACTTTTAATAAGTAATGGGGAGGCTTGGCTTGGGCAATGTAGGGTTCGACTAATGTAAAAACTAAATTGTAACAAATTCTTGTTGACATTCATAACAATAATGGCAATTGTCCTATACGATTAATAAACGAAAAATACCTATCATTTTCCGCAACTAAAGTCCATCTATTTACATGAGATGTACATTGTCTATTTAAATCATTGTCTATTAGAAGTTGAATATTTAATATTTTCATTCAAACTTATATTTCATGATGTATCACTTGGTAGGTACATGAGCATATGTTGTTAAAAAAACATTATACAGAGTGCTATTGAAACCGTAACATGTTTTAATGATTAGAAAATAAAATGCTTTAAAATGCCATCATCAAAAAACTTGAAGTAGACATACCACAGTGATATTTTTACCTATGGTGATATTTTTTACTGTGAACCTCTTTGGTATCGTAATAAGGTTTAATTTGCCACTTCATTTCGCATCTTCAGAATATATTTTCACCGCATTTCATACATGGTCACTTTTCTCATCATTGCACGATTCGAAGCTTCCAACAACACCCTCGCCGTTGCAAATAGGATAGGATCTCTTGGATAGGTCCATAAAAACCATTTAAAATCCGTCAACGATTTAATGTAACTACATAACACCTAGATTAATTGCTCGACGCTATTTGCCGACAACTCTAATAGTCTCCATGCAGCTTTGGGGTTCAACTCCTGGGGATCCCTACAGAGAACCCATACATAGTTGACCCTCATCACCTTGTCGGGGTCACCTTCGATGACATTGTTTTTTGAGTCTCTCACGCACATGATCTGTTGAGATTGGAAGGTGATGACTAGAACTGGCCCCTGGTCCATCATCTTGCCCATGACTAGTTCGATTTGCTCTATATCCAGAATCTTCGAGTCTAGATGGTAGCCTAGCTGCTTGCACTGTTTGATCGGCGTCCCCAGTATGTTGAAGACACCTTCGTAACACCAGTCCTTGAGGATCTCCAGATCGCCTCTTACCATCGCTTCTAGAATATTCGGAATGATGTCATTACCGCAGTCTTCGAGGAACTTCTGGGAGGTGAATGTTGGGTCGACTTTGCAGATCTCTGTCAAAGTTTTGGATAACTCTGTCTTTTGGAACATGTTGCCGAAAACACCGCCCACTTTTTCGGTGACGAAGCGCGATGCTTTCAACACAGGGTTGTCGGATTCGTCGTATTTCATTTTCCAGTCCAGTACCTGTGTATAACAATTAGCTAATTTAATGAAGTTAAATCTTTAATAATACCCTGGGACATTCTTAAAAATAGGAGGATGTACTGAATTCGGTTGTTTTTTTTTATGTTTGTTCACGCATAGCTGTTTTGCTTATGAACCGATTTAAATAATTTAATAATTTTCGCGTTGGGTTTAATGTAGCTTCAAGCTGGTTCCAAGTCAATTTTATTGTCTTTTAAGCCTTTTCTCTTTTTTTTAAAATATTATGGATAATAAATACATACTTATATACACAATTACACCATATATTTTTTTTTTTTGAAAGGTCTAATGTTGGTAGCCTCAGATGGCCGCAACAACCTTACCGGACAAATCGGCGAGCGCTCTCAGCCGGGTAATATTTAGGTAACAACGCCTGAGGGCGCCCCCGAATGGGGTACGAACCTCGGCTCAGGGCGTTACCGGGGGAGGGGGAGGACTTTGTACGAGTAACGAGTAATTGGGGGCGGTCGGATTACTAATGGCAGTTCGGGTACTACACCATATATTACCACCAGACATGTTCATTCACACTAACGTTTGTCCTAGATGGGTATCGAACCCACAACCATGATAGGTAGTGTCTTAACCAACCGCACCAACTGGCCTGGCCTGGCCTATTTTCGGATCAGCACTTGCACTTAAAAGCCAGTGCTGTTCTGAATTGAAAACTATTATCGTATATTCTGAATGATGAATATTTACCTTGTTAACATATTGATTGTTGTTCTTGAAGTTTTCCCACTGTTGGTAGAATTTGGAGTCCTTGTGCAGTTCCACGCCCACCGTCTCCGTGTCCGGGGCAAATGTCCGCTCGTCTTCAGCCACCTACAAGTGTTATATGTTATATTTAAAATTGAATCCCTATTTCCCTTGATCACGCGTGAACGGGTGGACCGATTTCGCTAATTCATTTTTGTTGTGTTTGTTACTGTCAGTTCTAATGAAAAAAAA
The DNA here is from genome assembly GCA_963555595.1 of Tethea ocularis. Taxonomy (NCBI): domain Eukaryota; kingdom Metazoa; phylum Arthropoda; class Insecta; order Lepidoptera; family Drepanidae; genus Tethea; species Tethea ocularis. The sequence continues at coordinate 690,340 of OY741972.1, read as the reverse complement.
AAAAATAAGAAAAAATAAATCGGTGGGTAGGGTAGGTAGGTGTAGTTCGGCTGGTCCCAGTTTCTTTTATTATTACGAAATCACGAAACAAGATAGTTCAAGGTTTAGTTCCAGAATTAATGATAATTGATACATCATGAATAACGTAACTCTTTTTGCAGTCCATACCGACACGTATGATATATTTCAGCGATAGGTATATAAGCGAGAAGTAAATAGCAGCGACGCTATTCATAATCCCATTATTTCTTTATCCGCGCAAGTAGTATAGTGTAATATTTACCTCGACTCGTTTCCGTAAAGCGACGGGCGCCATGTACACCCGACCCTCGAGACCGCGCGGCGACATCTCGTTTCGTACCACTTCTGTCGCCTGCGCATACAAAAAAAAACATTAAAATCAAAATTTTATTTTGTTTTAAATATCTTAAAATTGTATTATTTAAAATAAAAATTTTTTTTGACATAATATTATAAATGCCAGAGTGATGATGAAAAAACATGCAGATAGCCTTTAATATGTAGAAAGACGAAGGTAACTTTTTATCCCGGGAACGCGAATAAAAACCGCGGGGCGGCAACTAGTTGGAAGTGGCCTCCAGCTAAGTTGGGTGAAAAATGCTGTATTTAAATTACCTGAGAAATAGTCTTGAAGGCAGAAGTCTGTCCGAGCTTCTGACTTCTGTCCGCGAAGCTCTCCGCAGCATCTTTCGCAGTCTTGGAAATGTCTTCTGTAATCTTGCCTGGAAATGGTCACGTAAGATGCAGTCAATACAATAATTAAAAATAAATATGTCCCTTTCTAAGATTCATATAATAAACTAGCTTTTTCCCGCGGCTTCACTCGAGTTACCGGGATAAAAAATAGTCTATACCTTATCGCGTTAGGGGATAATGTAGCTTCCTATTAGTTAAAGAATTTTTCAAATCGGATCAGTAACTCTGGAGATTAGCGCGTTCAAACAAACAAACTCTTCATTTTTATTATTTAAGTATAGATTTATTAGTATAGAATCAATCACTTGCGCGACCTTAACTTATTAGCACTAGTAATTTTTGCTATATTCACATAAATACATAATCAAATAAAATATCATACAGTACATGGTTTGGTAGATTATTTATTTAACAATTTACGGTACTTATGTAGGTACAACGTAATATTATCATTCCTACAATAATTATGGCGCAGTGATAGGGTACTTTGTAGTACCTGCCTGGCTGGCTACCACCCTCAAGAAAATCTGTCACCTACCGGTGTATTTCAACAGCTGCACTTGACAGCCAGTTCCCTTCTAGGCTTTGTATGCTTACCACAATCAGCCACATCGTCACTGACCACAGTGAGATTGTGGTCAAACATAGGCTTATACCTAATAAAAAAAAAATGGGCAGGTTCCCCTTAATAGATAATATATTAATAATTCTTGTACATAACATAATGATTAACATACCAGCTTTCTTGGCAATCTCAGATTTACCAGCCTCCTCTAAAACATGACCCATCTTGCCCTTGATGCCTTCAAGGGTCTCTTTGAGGACTTCAGAACTTTTGGATGCTTCTGATTCCACAGCGTGGAACTTCCTGCGGGCAGCCTGTGGATATTTAAACAGGGTTTATAATAATAGTACAGAATTTTGTTTCAGGGGAGGGAGGGGGGGATGTCCTCTATGCTTTATTTGCTCTACATAACACACTATGTGAAGACATCAACATGGAACATTAGGTGTAGTAAGTAGTCTGGCCAATAGGCAAGTTCAGTTGAAACACTCACAGGACACAGGAGATGAGGAGCCAACTGGCCTGTCATAAATAACATAGTCTGCCCCTCCCTGGCTACAACCATACATATCCTAAGAGTTTTACAAAAATACTCCTATTATCAAACAAACTTACCTGTAAAGCCTCAGAGTTCTCTAGTTTCTGAGCTTCCTCTCTGAATTTCTTTATGTTATCTTTCATTTCCTTGTTTTTTGCAATGTCCTCTCTTATGTTCTCGATGATTGATGAGAAGAAACCCTTGCGTGCTGAGTACTGCCGGCATTCTAAAGCTGAGTACTGTAACAATAAGTTAAAGTTTCTATTTTATTGTTTTTTATTTCAGACTAGTTGCCCTGGCAGACATCCTGCTCTGCCATTTTGGTTATTTTTTTCTAAGCCAACGTAAGTAAGAGAAAATAACAAAAAAATATTCGAATTGGTCAAGTCTTTTTTTAAGTTTTAACAAACAGCAATTAATTTTTATATATAAAAATATAGTTGTATCAACAGAATACATATTTGAAAAAATTCCAGGCATCTCGTGGTTTAGTATAAGAATGGAATCAGGTTCAAATATATGTATATCTAATCTAATAACATTCTACTTAGATTCTAATAGGAGTTTCAATACATCACAGGGATTGGTATGACAAAATGTTACTAAATCTTAAGAGGATTTAATCAGCATCAGAAATAATTTATTGCACAAATTGTACAGAATAAAGGGGTTATTTATTAAATTTCATAAGTATTGTATATTATTGAGGAATCTGTTACATTTTTTAACAACCAATTTTATTGTTAATGTATTACTATGGTTTCTGATTAAATCATCCATCATAAACTCGCAATTTGACCTTTGACACCTCATGAGACATAAAATATCAATATCTTGGGATTTCCCAAAAATGTATCATAGCTGGTTATACCATAGAAAACCTAATTTTATTTTTTTTTTTTTTTTTTTATTTCTTTCTAAGAAGATTTACAGCGAAAAAAACAGATGGTAAAATACTTAAGAGTTAACAGTGTGCCATTTACAAATCTTCACTTATAACATGTAAAAGAGGGATGAGCAACTAAATACCGTAGGATAACGCAGTACACTATCATTGTACAGTACGTAATACATTTGAGGGCAAAGTATGTAACATAGAACAAGAAAATAACTTAAAATAAACAATAATACATTGAGAAGAGAAAAAAGAAGCAAGTTATTAGTTTTACGTGATGTGCTTTAACTAATATTATGTGTCCGTGCTCTTGAAGAAAACATTGGCAAATGATTTTCTAATTGAGTTTGCGCTGGAGCAAAACAGATCAGCGTCCAAAGCAAGAGTGTTATACTGCTGACTGACTCTCAGAAAATATGCATTCTGCCTATAGTTTGAGCTTGCACAAGGCGTAAATAACGAGACCGGTCTACGTTGTTTGGTAGGTACTTTTAATAAAATTTTGGACAGTAGCTCAGGACATTTAATCGAACCGTTAGCAATATTTACCAGATAGCATAGATCATTAATTTCACGCCTAAGTGCCAATGGAAGAAAGTGATAACGACGACAGCGGTGATAATAATCGATTGATAGTTGGTGGGCCTTGAAATCTAAGTATCGAAGGAAACGCTTTTGGATACCCTCGATACGATCTCTATATATCTGGTAACGAGGATTCCACACTTGAGAAGCGTATTCTAAGTTTGAGCGGACATATGCATATGTATGAAACTGTTCTTAAAATAAGGTAAGAATGTTCATATAATCATATAAAAAGGTACCAATGCAGAATACACCGAATTAGTCAAGTATTTCATGCAAATAATGACTAGAGGAAAACCAAATACCTGCTCTGGCTTGACTGAAACTAATGTTGGTTTGAGATTTAGTGGTAGTCCTGGTAGAACACTTTTCCATCGAGCCGGGCTGTATAGCAACTGTCTACAAGAATGCTGAAATATTAAAAATCGTGATAAAATGTAGCCTTTTACAAGGACAGTTCACATAACCTAACTAAGTAACTCATAAAGTTATTACCATATTTACGTAAATACACCAATAGTATCACACGGATTTTACAAAATTACTATTTGCAATTATTATTCTATTGTAGTTGTGTAAAAAACCTATTTTTACTACGACATCGACGAAAACTCATTCATAATCCGTGCAAACTTCTGTCAAAAAGACTACAAGTTTGTTTTTTACTTCTTGATATAAATAAAATAAAATGTCATGTTGACATTGTAGGCAGGTATAATGTTATGTCAACCAATGGGAGCTATCACAGAGGCTTGAGTACTCATAATGACCAATCAAAATCAAATGATTTCGAATAAAAAAAAAAACTAATCGAATTTCATTTCTAAAGATTTTTCGGAAAAATATATATTGATTTTAAAAGGGTGATAAATAAACACAAATATAATTTCTATTCAGTCCATGGTGAGCATATGAAACATATTTTAATTTGTGAAATAAAAATTCAATCATATTATTTTGAAAATGAAAACAACGTTAGGATACCATAGACAGATTTTTAAAAGTTTTTTCGTTTCCTGTTGACAAATATATTTTCGAAATATTTTTGATTTAGTTTCGCGATAAAAATCAGCTTTAAAATTTCTTGTTACTACTCCGCTGTAAAATAATTAGACATGAAATATATTTCCAGTCTAAATTCGTATTCATCAAAATATGTGATAGTCGTTGTTACTAGTTTTAAAAAAATGCTCGTTTCCGGTGTGAAGGCAGTTCAAGAAACATAAGAAAGTGTATAATTTTCATTTATTTTCTGTCGTCATTTTTAGCCACGGAAACGTGTTACGTTCGATGAAATATCATTTATTTTATGTTCGTTCGTAGTCGATCGTAAATCGTGTCGTAGTTCGACCCCTGCAGACGGAGAAACCAGGATTCGTGAGTTGCTTCGTCATAGACACAGTGGAAGGTAGCTAGCGACGACGTAATATCGCATGTCTTCAAAGTATATTTACGTAGTATAGCTGTTACTGTAGTCGGTGGCCACCACGTTTTTCCCAGCTGGTGCGTACATATTTGCCGTAGAAATTGGTTAGAGTAGTCAGTAGATAGCTTAGTTTATTGTAAATGTAATAGTGTATGTGATATTTAGCTCATGGTGATAAATTGTGACAGGTCGGTGCACCCGGCGAGTGTTCCCCTGGTGCCGTTCCCGAAGCCAGGATCAACTATTCATCCCATTTGTGAGATCTCGTCCATCGGGGCGTTACCGTTTTATATGACTTTAGCAAGATTTACAGGTTAGTAATACTTTCATATTTGCTATTAATTTGCATATTTTTACGTACAACGTGTTACTCACGAGGGAGCTTCAAACCTTTGGCCTTTGCTACCATCCTCTCGTGAAACTTTTACATGCCTCCTGTGACGGATTCAGTGAGCATTTTTAATAATTTATCTAGAAAGTTCTAATATTCTTCTTAAAAAATCTGGTGCCTACATAAATAGCTACAGATAAAAAAAACTGCAGGTCTAATATCCTAATAGGTACTTACTACATTTCCTAAAATCTAATTAGTATTTTTTAAGGATAGAAAGTATGTAAATTCTGTTTAGGTACATCATCAAATATAAACTGAAACAAATTTAAATAAATTCCTTAGTATTATGTCAAATACCTAAAAATCCTAACTAGACTGTATGCTTATCAGATCAAAAATTTGCAGGAAGTTACCAGATAGCTCCATTTATTGATGAAGGTAATAGAGCATCACATAAATGTAATCCAAATTTAACATAGATACCACAGAGCACAACTATGTTAATGATAAAAAATATTTAATATGTATATTTTTTATTTTAGTAATCCGTAAACACATGATTTTCTAATCTTTTTATTTCACTGAATATAGTAAAAACTGACGGACATCAATATTTGTTGTCATTTAAATTTACAGGGTTGCTTTGGTAATTTTGTGTTCGTTTTTATATATGACTAGCGTTTCCCTGCGGTTTCACTCGCATTCCCGGGATAAAAAGTAGCCTATATAACCTTCGGGGATAATGTAGCTTCCTATTAGTGAAAGAATATTTCAAATTGGACCAGTAACTCTGGAGTTTAGCATGTTCAAACAAACTAACACACTCTTCAGCTTTTTTATTGGTATAGATAAATAAGTATGATGTTGTTATAAACAGTTTTGACTGTAATACTACATGTTTCGTTCAATATTAAAATCCCCAACATGCAAACCTTATGACTTTATCAAAGCAAAGCATAAGGCAAATCATTACACCAATTATATTTTATCACAAAGTCTCTTATCAGCATGCTGTATGTTAATTAAGAAAGTCTGTCGTTGTAAGTGCCTCAATAACACTGTGAGGCAAGTAACTGATTACAACAGAAATATACAGATCTTGCCACATATTCTGACATAATTATGACATTATAATTAGAATAATAGTATTTGAAAGATAACAATAGGCTAGTTTACAGTGTCAAAAATAAATGACCAAACACTGGTTAAATGCATATAAAATCTAATAACACGTGGAAACATCAAATATGTTGTACATTTAATGCTTTTTATGATTTTTAATTACCAGTAGAACCACTAAGAGTAGATCATTTGATGCTGTGAAACTATGACGTCATTAGGTTAGTATTTCATACAAAATTCCATATTAACTATCGTTTTGACATTTATTAAAAAGTAGCTGATTTGATATGTCAGTAAACTACCCTATTATGCGTAATTGCTGATGCATTGTGTATTACACACTTTTAACTGGTTTCATCCATGTTACTGGGATAAAAAGTAGCCTCCTATGTAATGTAGCTTCCTATTAATGAAATATTTTTTTCTAATCGGACCAATCCGTAGATTAGCATGTTCAAACAAACAAACTCTTCAGCTTTATTATAAATATATAGATTAGGGTCATCAAAAGGGTTTTTTTTAAAGGACTAAAGTTTGTAGCCTCTGATGGCTGCATCAGCCTTACTGGACAAATATTTCAAACCTTCTCCAGTCCGACTTGGAAGATGTTAACAAAGTTACTGATTACCGATTGAGTAAAAAATATTGTTTTTGTATTGAATTGAGTTATCTATAAATCCAATATCTTTTGATCAATTTTCAATATCTTATGATTCATTCAAACATGTCAGTTATTGCGAAAACAAAAAAAAATTGAAACAGCCCCTATTATTTCACGAGTCACCATTTCGTCCTTTTCAAAAGCTTTAGGATTTTTATTGCTGCATTCAAATTGTCCTCTAAAGCTATTCATGTGTTACTGAGATTTACATCTCAGACGTTTTTATTGGCATTACCATGTTTGTAGACTTGTCTTTTCATTATCAACACCCCCATTATTTATCATGGTAATATTATCAAGCATTATCCTTTGTGAAAAGCTTAATCCTTTAATTTTAATTCAAAATATAAAATAGGTACCATTCTGAATGACTAGCTGATAACTCTATTTGCTTATCAGCGGTTTCACACGTGTTCCCGGGATAAAAAGTAGCCTATACCATTTTCTTTAGTGAAAGAATTTTAAGAATTACTCCGGAGGTCACCTTCTACATCTGAAGTTAAAATTTTACCTCTTTTAATTTTATTGTAGACATTAAACGTGAACAAAACCAAAATTATTTAATACAGTTTTGTAAAGGAGAACAACATTCACAATCTAGACACCTTCATATTTAATCTCGTATTCCTCACACGTGCCACACGCCATTTGCGTATCTCGCTTTATTTGAAGTAGGTACCTTAATAAAAGCTCTCAACCTCGCATCGCATGTGAGCCTATAAATTGTGAACGCAAATCCTATGCAAAGGAGAATCCAATGAAACGTTTTGCATATGGGAACATTCGCATAAAGACACTGATTGTGTGAGTATGTCTGCCCCATTGAAATGTAGATTTTTTTATCTGTGATGATGGTACTTACTGCGCCTTTATTCGCATTAAATAAATTTAGATGGAACTTGTATTAACTCAGCTGAGTCAAATTAATGTTCAAAATTAATTTATTCAATTTAAGCACGGTTAAGGGCACTTACTTACAAATGTCAGAAGCTATAATTGACACCACCGATTCGTAAAAAAACTTAAGCAAAGACTCAGTGCACCTAATCGACGACTAACCAAAAACTTGGCTACAAATTAAAACACGCAAACATTTGCTTTATTACGTAGATTTATACCCTAAGTAAAGTCTGAGCAAAGTCTAAGCACGCTCTATAGATCTCAGCCTAAGACTGTGGCAATAAATCATCAAGGTTTTTTGGCACACTAAAGGCTTGGAGCGCAAGACCGGCCATCGTGGAGATCCTTGGGGGTGGCCTTTGTCCAGCAGTGGACGTCTATCGGCTGACATGATGATGAAGTAGATAGCGGATCCTAAACTCTACTTCTCATATTTTTCCTTTCTATTGCTCAATGCTACGTGGAGCTGAAATATCGCTTGAATCTAGATTTAAATAGTGCCTAATATTCACGAACAGACTGCGTGGCGCACGCCTTCCCGTTCATGTCTCTGGATCGATAGACATTTTGCACTGAATTGTTATATTGGGTTACATAGAACGTTAATGGCGGCTCCTCCCGCCTCCGTATCGAGTTGAAACCCGATATAACTCCTTGTTATAGAACGCGTAGGTTTTGTATGACGTGATACTGATCATGTTAAAGGTTATCCTGGACTATTAATACATATCCTTTGATAACGATTTGCAAATCTTTTAGGAGTCTCTGAACCTAATAATGTAGGAGGAATTTTGAAATAATGGAACTAAAAGATTGCAAAGAATCTGTTTGAGATTGATTTGTAAACAAAAATGGGCTTTTAATGTCTTCTAATATTGAGATTAGATTACGAGCTATACAAACTCCTTGTAATTAAATACTTCAAAATATTTCTTAGGCTCTAAGAATCTATCAATACCTAGTTAATCCTGTCTTGATTTTTATGGGTTGTTTGAAAGCTCATATGATGGTTCATGGATAAAAGGGCTGAATGGAAGATTACATTAATATTGTGCCGAGCTCAAATGGCAGATGATGATTTTATGAATAATCGAACTATCAGATCCCGGATACTGAAACGATAATTTAATCCACCAAGCGCTCCAATGCACTAATAGTTAATTATAATGGATTTGTGTTCGAAATTCAATTAAGTTTAACAACTGCATCCGCAGCCGTGGCGGATTGTTCGAGCACAATCTTGCTGTTATCAGTTTTCCGACGTGTGCGTCACATACGAGCTCCTAAATATACATGGAATATTTTGACGTCAGTGTGTAGCCTTTTTGAACGGTTGCTACCTTCAAGAAGCGCATCTCATTTGTGATATTTGTCGAAGAAGACAACTTTTGTGTTCCTTTTTTTTTTATCTTTGTTGATTTATGACGCTTTTTGGATCTATGTTGTACGCATTTAAAAGTAACAGGACTTATCTGTACTCTTATTACATAAATTGAGGTAATAGGCTAGTTGACAGTGTCAAAAATAAATGACCAAACACTAACTAATGCATAAAACATCAAATATGTTGTGCATTTAATGCTTTTTATGATTTTTTATTACCAGTAGAACCACTAAGAGCAGATCATTTGATGCTGTTTAACTATGAGCTCATAGTGTAGTATTTCATACAAAATTCCATATAAACTATCGTTTTGACATTTATTAAAAAGTAGCTGATTTGATATGTCGGGAAACTACCCTATTATTGCGACTCTTTTAATGTAAACTATGTTCTAAAACACTAGTAAACTTTGCGACTGTTACGTCTGAGGCAAGTTGCCGAAACTCTTATGTCATCCACTAGCGGGGTCGATGCCCTCGCCTTTCACGTCTAGTCGATGGTCTACAACATGATGAGCTTTGTTCCCAATTACATACCCAACCTAGACTTCGAAGAGTATTACCTTCCCAATTCGCAGGTCTGCCAGATTAGATCGGGTAGGAATTTCGGACGTTGACTTATTGCTCATACTCTAACGTCAAGTGATTGAGGGATCTATTGCAGGTGCCTTGACGTCTCACGTAGCTGATTCTTAGGCTGAGATCTATAGATTGTGCTTTGACTTTGCTTAACTTTGCTTAGAATACACTCGGAAGGATTTAACTTTGTCTTAACTCGAAGTAAAGTCTAAGCACGCTCTATAGATCTCAGCCTTAGACTATTGTATTGAAACCTTTGTTTTGTTTGTCTTTGAATATTTATAAACAATCCTTTGCAGCATGTCTGCGAATGCGTTCCTTTGCTCGTTATGTTTCAAATGTTTGGCTCAATCGTCGCAATCTTTTTTCTTTTTAATTCGTATTTTCAAGTTGTAGCAGAAACCTGTATAATTTGTTTATCTGGATGAAGTAATATTTACTTCAAATGCACTAACTAACCTATAATGCACTCCACATAATTTTTTTCGATCTAGTTCAAAACCGTTTGCAGTCTAATATAAAAACTACATGCCTAGGTGACACTGCGGTTACGTCTTAAGTGCTTTTATTGGGGCTCTGGAAATATCGGGTTTGAACCTGGTTCCTTAAATCCAGGGATACGCTAGCATGCAAAAGTTGCGTGCAAAAGCAATAAGGATTTCATATGCTAAGAATTGTTGTAGCATGGGATCTATTATATTTCTCTGAAACAGACTTAATATGCTTGATGAATTGTGATGTGAGATTTGTATTATTTTGAATTCAGCTAGATGGTAACCTAGGGCTTTACGGTGTATCTTTGGTGGTAATCGTAATGAATATCATTATTAAAAATCGTCCCAAAAAGGCTCGCCATGCCCACAAAATAAGTCTTCATCGTAGCGCGTCATTAAGGGTATTTAGATAGTAGGAACTAATCAATCATAAAGCCCGCAATTTTAATGGATAGTTCTGATTCAACAACACTTTCGAAACAGACTATAACTGAAAGAAAAAGAAAAGCCATGAATTTTGGAATCACAAAAAAAACAAGTTTACGTTGTAGTTTGTCTCGGAGCTTGTACCAAGATCTTCAAAACATGTTTAGATTCACCACGTCATTGCCATGTGGCTGTGCGAGTCATTCCAACAATGACAAATCTGTTTAAAACACAACACTAACCTACCTCACCGGCTAAAATTGACAATATGCCAATTCAAGAATCGCAGTTCAACAAACTTATGGTCGTGAAACGTGCAACGCAAATTGCATCTGAAATGCAGCTTATCGACCAATCTGTTGATGCAATCTGATCTAGGCTGGCCCCGACCTGGCCACGTGGGAATATTTGTAATGCATGTTTGTAATAGTCGTTACAGAGCGCCATAAGTTAATTTCTTGGTATAGAAGATGATCTAGTACCTGGTATTTATTTAGACTTAAATATTTTTTAAATGGAAATGACAAATTATGCTTAAATGATTTGGGAGAAGCCTCTGGCTCTTGAAACGCAGTTCTCACAGCTTATGGATTCAAATATAAGCAGTGTAAAGCGGTAGAGCTCCGGGTGTAAGCTACATCATAACGAAAACTTTGGATTCTATTAAGTTTTTTGAAGCCCTTAGAGTTATTACGACGTCACTTGCACCCGGTATAAAACATATACTACGGGTCATTATCATGCTCTCGCATATTGTGCATTAGTTAGTTAGCGTGCGAGGTGAGGTGACATGATTTCACCGTCGTTCATTCTTTATTGGCACATGTCTGTCTATTGTCTGTTTTGATGACCTGATATCGTATTACATACAATGAATCGTGTTAGGTAGTGCTGCTCCGGTGACGAATTCACCGGAGATTGGCAAAACCGTTTTTTTTTTTTTACACACTCAATTTTACAGTTTAAGCTCAGTTTTGGCTAGCCTTTTATACTTTTACTTTATTAAATAATCTCCGGTTGTTCTGAATAACCGGAGATTATTAAAAAAAAAAGTGAATGTCATATTATGATGAATAAACCTAAAAAGATTTAATCTAGGCATTTTTAATCTAATCTTCAGCCTACAGTATGTATGGTAATCTTTCTGCTGGCTTTTATCTGTGACGTATATAGGAATCTTTTCTGTTACTAGAAAGACCTCAAACATAATCCTACTAACGTCGTCTTTATTTTTAACCGACTTCAAAAAGGAGAAGGTTAACAATTCGTCGGTTGACTTCAAAACGGTCGGATTAGAGTTCCTACATAGTTATTTTATTTTCTATTTTTTGTTGAAAGTTTTTTATTTAATGAGTACCTTCACATTTTGCTTTAAAACATTTATGCAATTTGGAGCCGATGAGATAGATTTTTTTTTTAATATACTTTCCGAAATATAAATAGCTCATCTTATAAAGAGACTGCTCATTGAGCTATTTCATTTGAATCATTCGCTCGCGTAATTATCTACAGGGCATCTAATACCCGCAAGAGCGCCTTCAATTTCCAATTTATTATCTGTCCATTCTCGAAGATTTCCTTTGTCAATGGGGCTTTTGTTCTACACACTTGGGACCCTTTTGACTTATTTCATTTTCTCGTTCATTTTTCTTTACATGGGAGTGGGAGGGAGAGGCCGTTCCATATTGCAAAAAAAATAATAGTCTGTGTAATTTATCGGCATTTTTAGTTTCTTTTGTAATGCCATTTGTGCTTCTCTGGTTGGTAGAGCACGATATCCTATTGCCTTAGCTTGGATAGGATTTTAAGAATTATGATATTTTCTGATCCTAAGTCCTAAACCTTACGAAATGCTTCCCATATAACTTGAACGAGTATATGTCTCGATCTCTCCTTTATTTGATGTTGTCTGCGTAAAGATTCTTATCACACTATACACATGTAATGTTCTTCCATTAGGTCTGAAGAACTTTCATTCGGTCCGACGTGTTATCAGATATTCAACAGCAACATACCTAATTGTAGTTATAGAATATGCTAGAATAGACTTAGGTATCCTACGTCAAGTTTCTTCAGTTTACGGAAAGAATATGCAAAATCAAGGGGGTCAAGGAGGTTCTTTAAAGAATTGTTGAGAAACTGTATCTTTCTATACCACTAGAGTGACGAACAATCATACTGTCCGTCTGATGGTAGGCTGTTCTGTTACCGTACCGAGCCCGGGAGTCTCGGTCTCGAAAATTTCGAGAGTCCCGATGATTTTTTGGTATTTTCGAGACTCGAGACTAACAGTTTCGGTCACGGGAATAACGAGACTTTTGAGACTGAGTTGTGGCATTTTACACGCATTTTATGTTGTACCTACTTAAGTTTTCGTTGTAATTCTATAGCATGACAGCGTTTTAATAAATTTCTAATGCTTAATCTACTAAATATCGATTTTACGTGTTATTTGACACAATATTGTTTTTTGCTAGTTTGTTGTTTTTTACGTGCCCACTATAAAAATGAAAAAGTAACAAATGACTTTGATTTTTTATAAATTGCGTTTTTTTTATTAAAGTACTTGATTAAAATATCTTGTTTTGACTTTCTAATTGCATAGCCTATAAGTAAGAAACCTAGTTTTGAAATAGTCTCGAAAGTCTCGTTATCCCCGGGAATTTTGAGACCACACCTAGTCTCGTTTTTTTTTTCCCGGGACTCAGTAATGCATCGAGACTGAAAGCCCTAGTACCGACGCTTGCAGCAAACGAGGTATCCTCTACAAAAATCTCTTATACCCTTACTTATATGCTTGGGAAAAGCACGTGATTATAATTTCTTACCATATAATTTTTTAATCTAGCATGTTACTAATAATAATAAAATTATTCCCTTAAATCTGCTATCAATATTGCCACACCAAATCAGGGTATGTCCTATTTAAATAGCTACCAGAAGATTCGAATACCCAGGCGGGATGCATTTAAAAAAAGTACATTCAGCCTCATAGGGTGGTAGCTGGCTGGGCACGCAATCGATACGTGTAGACGCATGCGCGTCACCCTCTCCCGGGTGAGCCTTCCTGCGAGCCTCCGAGCCTCGGGCATCGTGAAAGCCACTTATGTAGAATGATAAATGGCGTATGTTTTTAAAACAACGGTACCTTGAATAAACTATGTGTTACAATTGCTTGTGTGTAATATGGCGATTTTTTAAGCGTTTTACATATTTTTCTGCCCGAAGGTGGTGTTGCATAAAGGTACAGATGACACATTTTCAACTGCCAACTTGCAACTGATAGGTTTCTATGGGTCCTATTTATTTCTCAATAGTTTTAATTACACAGCGTGACGAATTATTATAAACAATGTGTTACTTACATCTAGCAGCTAGACGATATTCTCTTAAAATGAAACGTGCTGGTACGGTTGGCCAAGTAGGTAAGTGGTGTACCACCCTAAGGTTGAATGTCGCTTGCAGATTCATAGGTGATAATAATTAGTTTCGCTTGCATTTTGTTTACTGTTTGTTACGTGACCGCTGTTCTTAATTCGAACCTTGTTGTAATTTTCGATGACTAGGACACTAAATCAAAACTGGCACACCACTTTCTTGGCCGACCGTACCAGCACGTTTCATTTTAAGAGTATATCGTCGTTCTAACTTTTACGTCACTTAAATGAGAGGTTCTTCTGAGCACGAATGTTATTGTAGAGATTAAAAGGAATTAAGGTTATTACTAGCTTCCACCCCGTTTCACCCACTTCCCTTACTGTCTGTGGCCAAACGCAAGCCCGTCTTATATAAAAAAAAAAATAGCTATCCCCCACGGTTTCATACACGTTCCCGGGATAAAATGTAGCCTATAACCAATCATTTGGACGAGGCAATTTTGTGGAATGAATTAAAATATCACCTTCATGCGTCACAAACGGCGACATAATTAACTTTTCATATTTGGCCAAAGTTTCTCCTCCATCCAGCCTCCAATGTGACCTTAACTGACATTTAACGACCCTTCCCCCCTCAACTCCCCTAATAAGCACCCCATTTTAGACGCCCCCGCTTATTCGGCAAAGATTCAAAACAGATTTCGTTAATTTAAAACTTATATCTGGAGCAGGTAAAGAAGCAAATTACTTTCTGATTATCTCTTGTAGGCATTGCGTTTTATTTCACAACGCCATGAATTGCGAATTTACGACACGATGATACCTCGTGACGTGTCTATGATTCAACGATTACGCGGTAGACAGTGTCTGTTGCTCGTCATAGCTAGTTGACATGCGATGCGAGCTGCCACGTGGATATTTTGAGGTTATGTTCTACAGTTTAAGAACTTTTAGATAGATAGATAAAACTTTATTGTACACCATGATACATAAATCAACGTTTAAAAAAATAAAAGCTTATTACTATGTCTGGTCTTATTGCTAAGAAGCGATCTCTTCCAGACAACCTTTGGATGGAAAGAAATTATTATACATTATAATAGGTGGTATATTTTTAACAAAAAGCATCTCATGACAGTTGTGTGTTGTGTTTATATTAGTTTTAACCGACTTAAAAAAAAAGGTGGAGGCTCTCAATTCGGTTGCATTTTTTAATGCTGTATTGTAGATGATTTGGTGTTCATTTTAGATCCAGCGTTAAAGCGAGATAGCAAATTTAAAGGCATGTTATGTTCGCCAATCTGCCGTCTTCTTCTTCGTTGTTAGTGGAGCTACAGTTTCCTCTGATATTAATCCAACTCTACTTATAACCCTAGGAACATATATGAGCTTATGATGGCAAAGACCAGCTGTCCTGTCTCTCTCATCAAAAGAGTCGCATGTTTCGCTTAGAAGCACTAATAAATAAATCAATAATATCCTGGTACATTTTCCACACATTAATTAGGATAAATAGACTTCAAATAATTTCCATGAGATCTTTTTGGGTTTCTTGGTTAAAGGCAAGTCTCTGACGTCATACATTATATCAGGTTCACATTCTATAATGATCTGAGCAAGACAGCATGAGGGAGGCCGTAATTTCTAGTCCTATTCTTTATCTACGCGGTTTATACCAGTATTATAAAGCGTAAAAGCATTATCGTACCGTACCTATCTAGCTTAGTAATATCTAAATTCTGACCTACTTTAGCTAGATTTTATAACTAGATCAAAACGCGATGAAGCGATGAATCTTGTTATGAAATCTATTTATCTGGGGACGATTCAATCTAAATTTATTGAAACCGCATTAGTCTGTAGGTAAATGTCTTGAGGCACGCCTGTTTGGTCCAAGGAATGATCTGAAGGAGATGCTGAACAAAATTTTTGATTCAGTAATCATAAAATTATTATTTTGTGCACACTATTTTCAACATCCTCCTTCCTATTAGTGAAAGATTTTTTCAAATCGGACCAGTAACTTCAGCTAATTAATATAGACATGATGGTTTAAAAAAACCTCTTTTTTAATAGACTTCATGAAGTGACATAAGAATAATTTATTGCCAAACTTACACTACACATAACTTAAATGCAATCCATAAATAAATCAAAAAATATGTTTGGCAACATGGATTTAGGAAAAGCTTGAATGCGAAAGGGCGTCTAGCCCTTGTAAAAAATTAAGCCATAATATGTCGTAAGTATGTGTCCTGAATGCATTTTAATGTGTATGTGTGTCCATGAGGCTTATATTAGAAATCTCATCATTGGGTAGCATCGTTCGAATATTCGAAGTTAGTCTTCATGAGTTTTTTCTAAGTCCATGTTTGGCAAATAGGAGCAAAGTCAGTATAGTGACATTACCCTAAACGTTTCATTCACTATACACAGTAGCTCGTCGCTCCTAACTTGTGAACCCAATTAGTTCGGTTGACCGATAGAGGATGAAATTTGTCCATCCTTGCTCTACAACGTCTCCCACGAAGCAAAGTCGGTCGTTAGCATCGAGAAATGCCAATTTGCGATTCCATTCCAGTGGAATCCGATGTGATTTCCATCGGTCCACTTTGACATGTTTCTATGATCGTTTGGAAATTGCCTTTTTATTGCTGGTTTTTTTTTGAAGAAATTTAAGTTAAAGGTTAATGATATGGCCGAATATGGTAAATACACTCGTGCAGTTACCAGAATATGCGATAGATTCTATCAGTTAACGGATTCCGTACTTGAGGTTGCTGGCCACCTAGATAAGATCAAATACCAGTATGCTTAAATTCCTTACTATGGATATCCTTCAACGGAAGCTCGAGCTCATAGGATCCGAAACCAAGACTGACGGAATTTAACGTCACTGACTGAAATTATCGCCTCAAAAGATATCTGATGCGAAACTAATTTTTTACACGAAAATTCACGGCCGCTTATAATTTACTGGAGTATTTTCTAGTCGGTGAATTTGGACCTGGGTAAAGAGATTGAAGATCCAAATTGCGTCAGAGTGACACACAATAGACTACGTAATTTCTAATGATTACGGTTCACAAGTTCATCATCAGTTATAATCTATTCAAGATAAAATGAATTATTTATAAATTGGTATAATTTATAATGACTTCCAATGAATTGCCCGGTGATCCCATTGAATGCAGAAGTGGTTATCATTGATTGTTACGACACTGTTCGTCAACCTCGGAAGTAGTTGGACCGTGTTATGTTATTATCATATTATATTTATTTATCATTGTTTGGTAGCTCAGTAGTAGTGACGTCGGATGCCGCGACGAAGTTCGTGGGCTCGAATCCTACAATGAGCTTGAACTTTCGGTGAGTATACCATAGAACGGTGGTAGGGTGCTTTGTAGTACCCGTCTGGCTGGCTACCATCCTGACGTCAAATTCATAGTTTCATAGCATCAAATGATCGTCATTGTTCGTATTTCATTCAAAATTCCATATAAATTATAGTTTTATCATTTATTAAAAAGTAGCTGATTTGATATGTCAGTCAACTACCCTATTTTCATTCTCTCTGCAAGTGCACCCCACTTGCAAAGAGAGTGCAAATCTCGAAAAATATCACAGTGGGGGACTTTGTAGTTACCTTTTGGTTGGCTAACGACGCTCGCAAGTTGAGGATAGCAAGCTGTTTGAGCCAGTTGCCGTTGTGTGCTATTTTCCTTTGACCACATCATCACATACCATGGTGAAATACAAAAGAAGTAACCTAACACACGAAAGAACAATGTCTCTATGCAACGGAAGCGCCGTACCCCATCAATGTATATCGTTACACAAACGGACGGATGTAGTATCATGTTTATGGGTCGGTATGTGAAGGCCAGGACTGCGGTCATTCGATTTTATGTGAAACTTTGCATGACAAATTTAGTACTTTGTAATTAAATTAGTGAATTTCACCTTAATGCTAAATATACAAGTGTCATTGGTTGACGTGTCGTTACGGAATGACAACCATCGAATATCGGTGTGACTAGTATTTAAAAATATGTGAGTTACTTCGCTTAGTTTTTTTTTAGATCATTATTGTTCTGTTCAAAAATCACCAGCTAACCAGTAACCCGTCGTTTTCTAGTATCTGCGGCAGCCCGTACCTACCTTCAGCTATGCGTGGATCAGGTTGCGCCTGCGCAAGTATCGCGTTACAGCATTGTTTCCAACCCACAAATCTGCCTTCGACCTGCTTTTGAACCTATATATCCTGTAAAAAATTAGAATTTCTTTGTACAGGACTACATAAATTCAAAAGGAAGATCCACAAAAAATATTGTCTTGTCGGAGTCTTCAGTTTGTTCTTTTCTTCTCATTTGTAACGTTCGTCAGTGCCTTATCAGGGCCTATACTAAATACATAAGATGGAACTGGTAAAACTTCACTGCAGCTAAGCCCAAAGATCTTCGTAAAGAGCAAACGTGCTTTTCTTACAGTCCGCTTCAGCTTGCGCTACCTCTCATACCTTGATGCCATCTTAAAATACAACGTAAATATCTGCCGACCGTCCGTCTGTCGCTGCAATACCACGGCACGAGTAAATAATAATATTGTCGCGTGTTTTGAATGCCACAGTGTAAAATTACTTGTGATTCCGTGCCGTAGAATGTAATATGCAACCGTTGCGAATTGTTGTCTATGGATTAATGTTTGCCACTTCACGACGTTGTTTATGTTATGTCTATGGTATGTTACTACAAGTTAACATTACTGATATTATAACAAATGATTTTCTTTATTGTTAGTGTCATGTTCTCTCTCATTTTGCACTTTAAATCATTAATGGGCGAGGTGAGAGGGGATGACATTCGGCGCTGTTCGGCTACTATTTGATTCTTTATACCTAGTTGATCACATGTTTATTGTTCAGCTTGTTAAATTGAACTTTAAGATTGAATTGTATTAGGTCGAGGATTGCTTAAATTGATTCACTCCAGATTGCAGCATCCAAGAACGAGCTACTGTGTCAGTAGATTATTATTTTTTATCATGAAATAGGCCTGTATTTGACCACAATCTCGCTGTGGTCGGTCAGTCATGATGTGGCCGATAGTGGTAAGCAAACAAAGCCTAGATGGCAACTGGCTCTCAAGTACAGCGGAACACACCGGCTGGTCTAAGTGACAGATCTTCAACTTGAGGGTGGTAGCCAGCCAGCCTACCACCGTGCTATGGTATATGTAAATTTCCCCTAAAACGCAGAGTATAAAAAACCGTGGAATCAACCACGTCTCGATCTTACTCGTATTTCAAAGTAAGGTATTTCAAATAGGCGAGTACGGTCAGTAATTCAAATGATTGTGTTCATAGCATCCGCGCGAGCGATTAATTTAGTGGAAGTATGTAGTACGCCCGCTTGCTGTCGATTTGCTATTTTTACTAGCTAGTTGCCTGCCACTGCGCAGAGATTATGTGAAATCGCACCGCACCGGTTACTGGGGCATGCCACAAACGTTTGTGGAATATTTTTATCAAAAGAAGTTGATGAGTTTTGTATGTAAATGGTACAAAGAATAAATGATTCAATCATGTATGGTGATTTGAAAATTTACAATACCTATTGCTAAAATTTCGACTCTTTTGGACATTTTGCCTAACTTAACAAATCAATGCTAAGAAAACTAACGTTTAACCTAACGATACTCGTATATTACAGAGTATAAATCAGAGTAATTCTGCCTAAAACATTGATAGATGTTTCTCGCGGTATCACTCGCTTTCTTGGATAAAAAGTAGCCTATCGCACTCGGGGATAATTTAGCTTCCTATTAGTGAAAGAATTTTCAGAATCGGACCAGTAACTCCCGCATCCGAGCTTACAAACTTTAAATAAAGAAAGAAATTAAATTATATTTATTTGTGGCACATATTGATATTTATGTAAACCTTATGTTAAACAAAAGGAACCACACATTTAACGATAAGTAATAATACAAGTTTACCTATTTATAATGGTGTAGATAAATGAAATACATTCCCATATTGCAGTCAAACAAGGAAAAGTATGGCGAAGCAATTTGCAGTAGTTATAATTTAAATAAGTTCCGGAATCTGGAGCTGTGGCCTAGGGGCGGTCGGATTGGCGCATTGCGGGCTGCGGCCTACGACTCGAGCACCCGCTATATACCTAGTAGGTAGTGCCTCTTAACCGCAGTGCTGTCAGCTTCAGTGTAGTCTAACGAACATGAACCAAAAATTTTTCACTATTTAAATTGAAAAAAAAAATTTGAATAACTTTAAAAATAATTACGAGATCGTAAATCTGATAGTTTAACATGTGAGAGGAGATAATCTTAACTGTTAATTTTGGTCTTGACGATACAGGCTTTGCTAGTGTGAAGACCACAGTAAATCAATAACATTTCATCTCATTGTATTGTATTATCTATTGTTCATAATTCAACAGAAATGTTAATACTCAGAATCAGATATGTAAATAAATAAATAAATAACCAAGATTTATCCGCTTTGTAGCAAAACAGAATTTAATTTATATGGCCGTAGTAGAAGCTACATTATCCCCGAAGGTTTATAAGGCTTTTTATCCCGAGGACGCGAGTGAAGCCGCGGGGAACAGTTAGTTAGTAGTTTAAAATGCTTATAATAATATCTTCCTTATTTCTTGACTGGATTTTAATTTCACATTTTGACATCTTTTATGCAGTATTTTCATATTTTATTTTGAAAAATCATGCATAAAGAACAATATAATTCATTGTTTGATTCAAAACCAAACATGCTGATGCTGTGATCTTGATATATTTAGGAAAGGGCATGAATTACGGCTGGCTGTTCCGTCCGCCCTCATAACTTCAAAGTATCAAACTACTTTTGACTCTCTTTAAGGAATTTGACATTTTAACCTTACCGTCACTGTACGTTTTTGAAAATATTATGTTTGTCCGTAAAAATTTAAATCTATTTGACACAAACAGTAGCCGCCATAACCTAAATACAAGAAATAAAGATAAAATTGTTACACCTAGATTCAGGCTAGCGAAAGTCAATAAGTCTTTTCTCGGGAACTGCATTCGCTTTTATAATAAAATCCCATATGAAGTAACTAAGATGTCTTATAATAGATTCAAAGAGTATGTTAAACATAAGTTGATTGACAAGGCCTACTATAAGGTGGCTCATTACATAGAATACATGGTTGTAGTAGCTTCCCTCTGCACTTGCAGCCCCCTGGCCAAGTGATAATTGTATGAAGTTTATGTATATTTAAAACAACAACTGTAATTACATACTTTCAAAAAAAAAAGATCCACAAAAAAAGACGCCTTGCTGAGTTTCTTGCCGGAGTCTTCTCAGTTCAAGTGTATTCCGAACCGGTAGTAGAGTCTAAAAATTGTAACTGTTGACATTCATAAGTGCCTTATTAGGGCCTAAACTGAATAAATGAGTTTTTGATTTGATTTTGATTTGATTTGACTCTAGGTAAACTAAAAGAAACACTTGCTGAGGAAAGACTGTAACTATTGAAAATCCTTGCCCTCTGCGCTCGCCGATTTGTCCGGTAAGGTTAATGCAGCCATCAGAGGATACCAATTTTAGTCCTTTCCAAAAAATTAAAAAACCAGGTATTGACGAATCCGTTGGCGTTCCTCATTATACTTAAAATAATTCACAAGTAACGTAAAATTCGCGTAGTGGGGATTTGTATGAATCGTTCTACAAATCGTACTCTGTCTCAATCTGTGACTGTCTCGTGCCACGTGCGTACTATGGTTCTATCTGTGACTGCCTGCCTAGAGAGAGTTTATGTGGAGATAGGAAAATTGAGAAGTTTTGCGTTAGTTATCAGTAATCCTGTATAAGATTACTGTCTTACGCGTTTGGGTCTTCTATCATCTGCGTTGTGCCACTGCTGTAATCTACACTATGGATGGGTTCTCTAAATGTAAAATCTTACTTTACACATAAATTCATTAAGTTTACTCCATGTAGGTGCCAAGTTTCCATGTAATTTTCAAGTCACGTAATTGCACAATCCTCTTGTGTATTCCTAAGCTTATGTACGCGACATGGTAAATGGAAAATATTGTTATAGAGAATTCTAAATTATTCTGGCTAGGCTAGAGAAGACGTGAAAATGTATTATTCTTAGGAGGATACACAAAATAATTAGGATAATACTGAAACGCCACTGACATTTAAGTGTGGGCAACACCAGCTTTGAACGAATGAATGAGAATGAACGAGATTTACGTACGGGGTTCTCAATCAAAGCGCGTCGAGCCAACGGCACTTTTGATTAGACTACGGAGAAAAGCACTTGTACTTTTGTGAATATATTATTACTAATTAAATAAAATATATATTTTCTAATATAAGTTGTGCTTAATGGCCGGCGCACAGTTGCTGACGGCACGGCAGAGGATTAAAAAAATATCTATTTAATTTAATAGTTATCCAATCGAAATCCTACTTATATTATAAATGCGAAAGTTTGTGAGAAAGTGTGTTTATTACTTCTTCAAATCTTGACACTCAAACGGCTGGGCCAATTTTGATGAAATTGGGTACGAAGCATCAATTTTGTAAATAAATTTTGCAAATTGATGTGTCTGGCACAATTTTGTTTCGAATTTTGTGCTCTCATTAAAAAATATATCGAAAGTCCTTTAAACTCCTTCACTGAGTGTAAATGTTTGCTACTATGCTTTGTTTGCTCTATTGCCACTATCACAAACATTTGTAAATTAGTTCTAGAAACTTAGATAACGGTCATAAATCGGCTACATCCGAAGTGGCCGCGAACACGCATGCAAACATCAATATCGTGAACTACGAACGAGCGTATCGAATCATGAACGATTGGTAACAGATTCAATTATATTTTACAACAACGTTGTGTGGTTAGTGTAGACTGGTGGGTGTACGCTACCTTAATGCTTTAAGTGCAATACAGTTTAAAAAAAAAAGTCATGAGGGTCTTGTACAAGAAACAGTTTAAAATGAAAATATATTAGCAAGATATTGTAAGTTCAGAAATAAGATTTTTATAATCTACTAGCGGACGCCCCGCGATACCAGGTATCTTATGTTTTCCCGGGATAAAAAGTAGCCTATATGTTATTCCAGGGTATGTTCTATGTATGTGCAAAGTTTCATCCAAATCCGTTCAGTAGTTTTTACGTGAAAGAGTAACAAACATTCATCGATACTCACAAAATTTCGCATTTATAATATTAAGTAGGATCTACACTAATCGATCCTATAATAAAGTTGAAAGAGTTTGTTTGAACGCGCTAGTCTCTGCATATACCAGCCGGATTCGAAAAATCTTTCACTAACAGGAAGCTACATTATCTCCGAAGGTTATAGGCTACTTTTTATCTCGGGAACGTGAGTGAAACCGCGGGAAACAGCTAGTAATGGTATAAATGACTTGTCATCTAGTTATGCTACACATCTTGTCTACATCTACCTACAGTGAGCTGTAAAAAATTGAGTTTTGACATGTTAATGACAAAAAATGCTTTTCCTGCATTATTTCCTATTCGCCTAACTTTCTCTTCGCATGTGTGCGTGATTGTATGAACCAATCACGGCCAAGCATCATGCTCAAGGTCTCGCATGCATGGAGCATTTCGTGCATGTAAGTGTGATGTTTTGAATTCGCGGAGTGACAACATTTACCAGTTATAATACTAACTAGCTATCATGTTATTTTGAATGAAGATAATAAAACCGGTTATCAAAATAACCGTTTATTAATTGTTGTTAACCGGTTAACCGGTTTTATCTTATTTCATTTGGAGCGAAATTTTTAAGAGTGTTGTTGAAAACTGTAATAAACCAGTTTCTTCCGCGAGGATTGACATGACAAATTGCTTGGGCACAAAGACGATTTAAAACCGCTTATGGTAGGGAAAGTAAAGGGGTGCTCATGTTATCTTAGAAGATTTCTAAAAAAGGTATTAGGATACTACTATCTGGATCATTAAAATTTCTGTTTCTATCATAATTAAACCGGTTAAATGAAATTAAATATTATATATTCAAATAGACCTTCACAGGCACTTATGAATAGTCAGACTCTAATGCACGGTTCGGAAGGTAGCTTTTGCTGAGAAGAGCCGGCAAGAAGAGTCTATTCAACAGAATCGACTAAATTTACTTAGGCGTTATCCGTTTTGATTTCTTTTTCCGGTTTTCCAGCTATAACATCATTGTTATTGAGTTTTATCTACATCCCCCGATTGACGTCATGTTTTCTTTTTTTTATCTTTGTCAGAAGCTCAGGAATTAATTTGCGGCTCGGCAACGTTTACATTTACTAGCATTACCTACGTTTGTTCTGATAACGTTTACGTTACGTTTTGATATTGATAAAGGAATCGCTTTCGTTTGCCTTTGACTGTTGATTTATAATTTTGGAACGATAGGACCTGGACACATGTCGCCGGTACGGTGCCGTCTACGGTGCCGCGTACGGTGCCGTACACGGCGCCGCGAACGGCGTCGTACCACGGCGCGGTGCCGTGTACGGCGCCGTGCACGGTGCATCGCTTGGTAGTTTAACTAGTTTTCGTTTTGCTGCTGAACGCATAACACGCAAGTACAACCATCGGCTCAAATATACAAAACAATTGTCGTTTTAAATATATACAAGTATACAGATTTTGCCTTGACATGGACCAAGAAAAACGTATTCTCCTGCTCCTACTGCTAAGACGACGAATGAAGAAAAAACAGAAACGAAGATATTGGGTGAATCCATACATGTCTTTAATGAACCATGATGGAGGTCATTATATTTTCTCTTAAAATGACCTCCATCATGGTTCATCAGCATACGTTTTTCATGGTTGTACTTGCGTGTTATGCGTTCAGCAGTAAAACTAGTTAAACTACCAAGCGATGCACCGTGCACGGCGCCGTACACGGCACCGTACGCGGCACCGTGTTTCGGCACGACGCCGTTTGACGGCGCCGCGCCGTGACACCGTAGACGGCACCGTACCGGCGACATGTGTCCAGGCCCTCAGTTTTCAAGTCTCGGGAAGTCCACGCTTTGGGATGATTATTAAGATAATTATCAAAAAAATATTTTTCTTTCAATTTCAATCTCTTTTTTACTGGTAGCTTGAAGTAAAAGACACATCCATTATCAACTCTATTACCGGGCTTTTTTTTAATGATTCACCTCCAGTGAAAGTCTCCTAATATAAACAGTTTTTACAATTTTAAAATCTTGAAAAATTAATCAAACTTAAAAAAACATCGACTTTTGCAATCAAAATGTACCTATTTATGAAAAAG
Organism: Tethea ocularis; assembly: GCA_963555595.1. Lineage (NCBI taxonomy): Eukaryota > Metazoa > Arthropoda > Insecta > Lepidoptera > Drepanidae > Tethea > Tethea ocularis. Next base: position 665,013 of record OY741972.1, on the reverse strand, counting down.
TGAAAAGAAGTGTAATTTTTTCGCGATTTTAGAGTAGAAGTAGTATATTTTATGAGTTCCTTATTAACTTTCACCCTTTAAAAGCAATGCAGGTAAAATATAAATAGCTCAAAATTAATTATAAGCCAGCTGTATAATAAATGAAATATGTATAACATATTATCAAGGCTACGTTAAATACCCGCACATCACACCCATTTAATAAATTATGGTGAAGGTATGTTAGGAATGTATATCACAAAATTTTTAGGCGTACTTTAGGTGAGGTTTTCGTGCTTATGTAGTGTTGAATTTTGGCCTTAACAGTATTTAGGCAATAAAGCTCGCTTTAAAATTACCCAGCATAATTTGTTTGTCAGTGTACTTGAGTATTAATTACGTTCACAGCGCTCTGAAAATCTATTTGCTTGGAATATGTTAAACTCATTTATTTACTTGACACTGATTAAAGTTACAATTTACTCCACCACTGGTTCGGAATAGGTACTTTTAAACTGAAAAGACTCCGACTAGAAATTACTACCGACGGTAATTTTTTTTTTTTTGACAAATATCATATACTAATCCACGCACCGTGTACCATTCGCGCATTGCCGACCCTTCCCCTTACCCCGATGAGGTCTGGCGACCTTACTCACGCGCAGGACAGGAACACAACAAAGTAATTTGGATGCGGTATTAAGTTGGAACTGCTCTTCAAGCGAAAAATCACTATGCTTTACCTCTCTTAAAATAATAATATTAAGAAGCAGTCAACATTAGTGGTTGTAACACATTTAGAAATGTGTTTAAACAACACGACGACTGCATAGTGTAAAGCTATATTATTGGCCAGACACATCGCCGGCAACAATTTACTCAGTCCACGTAAGTACGTGCACGGAAGGAATTCGTTGCTCTGACGCAATCTCAATTTTTCCATTTGCTTGTTTGAAGGTGCTCTTGCATTTGTGCAGCTTCTCTCCAGAACAAACTTATTCCCTATTCTTGGAGAGTGAAAACTTTTGCTTAGTGATATATATACAGCTTACTAATATCCGTAGAAGATTGTATCGTTATTCGTATGTCATAAATTCTCTATCAATTTCCTGGTCATTGTTGAAATTGGGAATCATTCATTTAATGGTAATCCATCAAACAATCAACCATTTAAATAAGCATTTGATATCATTACTTAAACACTAATATCCTTGGACATTCTTCACACATGATTATTTGATCTCAAACTAAACAGTGCTTAAACTATGGAAACCAGGTAATGGATGAATTTTCTTTGATAGTCAGAACTTCGTTTTGACGACGAAGTTACATTAAACTCACCGACGAAAATCATTGATTTGAATACTAAAACATGACCATGATATCATTGGACGTATTGAGGCACTTTCTTTCGATAGCTGTAGTCTTCTTTTGAGCTATGCATGCTTCGGCCTCAAATGTTTTAACTACTGACTGATATTCCTTGTTGGATGAAAGAAAGATTTTCGTCGGAAAATTGCTTGTTTTTAGTTGTTAACAATGTCACAATCGAAGACATACTGCGACAAACTAATCAGAAGCGGAAACTTTTGTCCTTCATAAAAGCGCGAAAAACGTCATATCTCGGCCACGTGCTCAGCCAGTGTTATGATGGGCATGGTATTAAGGTGTGGCTTATTAAAGTGTGGACTGAAATTTCAAGCGCGGTCCAATTATTCCACCTTGCACAGGACAGGACCGAATTCCAAAAGCTGATAGCCAACCACTAGTTGGAGAGGCACTGCAAGACGAATAAGTTGTTAACAGTTGTTGTATTGTTGCAGAGACATCAGTACAGTGCGAGGCGAGTAGTCGGTGCGTCGCGACCAGGAGAGCGGCCCGCAGCCGTCGAGCGTGCATGACGCTTCACACACCTAGAAATACTGCTCGCAGGTACCTATGTCCACCACGCGTCACTCTTGCCTCAGGTTAAATGTAGCACACCAAACACTTTTTAGATGTTCCATACTGTCTTATGATACCAAAAACTATATTCCATGACATGACAGGGCTCCTCAGTAAAGTAAAATCTTATTAGAAGATTTCTAACTTAGTTGCAAACTGCGACGGTTCAATAACGAACTTAAACCCGAACCTTGAAGGAAAACATCGTGAAGAACCGTGCATGACAGAGTAGTTCAAAGACTTCCATGCTACGTGGTCCCGGCTGGTGGTCCCAGCTGACCACGGGTCAAGCGAGTAGACTATAGTCGTGGAGCGGTGACCGTTGCCGTTGTGTTGCAGAACATCAAAATTTTGCAGTAACAGGCACCGGAAACTGTTGCCGTTGCGGCAGACGTGACTGGCGCGCGCCGCGGGTCCCGCCCGTCCCGCCCGCCTCGCCCGCATGCCGCCCCGCTAGCCGCCCGAGCGACACTATACAATACAATACAATACAATACAATACAACACAACACAATACAACACACGCCAACTCAACGCAACACAAGCCAAGCTGCGACCACGCTACTTTCTACCCGGTGAGTGATTCTTACCTGTTTTGATGCTAGCTAGATGGTGACGTCGGAATATGGCTAACTGCGACTCAGGATAGTCATAAATTTGTCTACCGCTGTAATGCTAAATACCTGCTGTTGGGTTCTTTGTCCCAAAAAAATCTGGATCTGACAAGCTTTGTGAGTTAGTCAGGAACAATGAGAATCTCATTCAGTCAGATTAACTGATGATTGTTTCTTTAGAGATAAAATGGCAATCTGGTATTGTTACTCCATAAGCAATTGGCTTATTGGACATCAGTTATCCGGCTAATATTATAAATGCGAAAGTTTGATGGATATTTGTTACTCTTTCACGCAAAAACTACTGAACGGATTTGGATGAAATTTGGAACACAGATAGTTTATAACCTAGATTAACACATAGGATACTTTTTATCCCGGGAAAACATAAGATCACTCGGGAACGCGGGTGAAACTGCGGGGTGGTATCTAGTATGATGATAAATATTCCATTTGAAACCATAATCCGTTATTGCCATAATTGGACCATGAATCCAACTCGAAGGAAGACCTTAAAGTTGAAATTACCCTATCATTAAAATGTCCAATATCTTTTCCAGATCCAGTGTAAAAAAATCAAATTTAAAGTTACAAGAGAATTACATTAATTATTATAAAGTAGTTTTAAAAAAAAACCGCCAAGATGGGGTCTTTGAATGTGAATCGCAACGTGGCGGACGCGTTCTACCGCTACAAGATGCCGAGGATCTGCGCCAAGGTCGAGGGCAAGGGAAACGGCATCAAAACTGTTATTGTCAACATGCCCGAAGTGGCCAAGGCGCTTGGCAGGCCTGCCACATGTAAGTATCCCCTTCACTTGGTCAGTATTTTTAATGAGTTTTCAGGAAACTGCTTGATTTGAGAGTATTCTTAATCTGTACTGTGGCTTTGGGGTTGACTATGTTCATTGATTCCCCCTAATTAATATATCAGCGTGTACTGTATGGCTTTTAAGATTCTTAAAAATCTTATTTAATGGAAAACGTGACTAAAAAGAAAGAAATAACATTTATTCTAGACAACACACAACATTACATTATGACATACAGTATAATACATTGAACAATAAAAAAAAAAAAAAAGTAAAAACAGAGTAACATACAATAATGTAATGTTGCGTGATGCCCGGAATAGGCCCCGACTGACTGATTTTTCAACGCAGAAATCAAACCTCTGTACGGATCGGGCTTACATATAGCTATTATGTATGACTTAGGAAACTATGAAAGGATTTTTGAAAAATCTTCATAAGTACCTGTGAAGGTCTATATTTCATTCTTGATGGATGGAGAGTTGGAATGGTGGTAGAGTCTATTGTAATAATTGTAACTATCGACATTCACAAGTGCCTTATCAGGGCCTAAACTGAATAAATGAGTTTTGATGTTGTTAAATTGCAGACCCGACAAAGTATTTCGGGTGCGAGCTGGGGGCGCAGACCCAGTTCGATCTCAAGAACGAGCGGTTCATCGTCAATGGCAGCCATGACTCCGCCAAGCTGCAGGATTTGTTGGACGGGTGAGTTCATATTTTTACGGTCTTTTATAACTCAATTAACTTCATACCTTGGACACTTTAACACCCGAGCCATCTTAGAAAAATAACGAGATTTATCAGTTACTTTCCTGAGCTTTGGTGACATAACTCACGCGCTGGAACACTTTTGACTGTGGTATCATTTAAAATATCTGGTATTTCCCTAGTCGAGCTCTATGCTATATTTACCTCTCTTGAAAACGTTTTAATATCTTGTAGTGTAATCTTGATTAGGCGTCGTTGGTTAAGACACCACCTATCACGCCGCACCTTGTGGGTTCGATTCCCATTCAGGACTAACACAAACACTTGACTCTAACAAAAAATTTGCACTTTAAAGCTTAATATTTCACACACCTTTTATATTTTTGAACGACCTATCCAACGACACGCCGCACCATGGGAAAGATCATGAAAAAAAACCATTAGTACTTTCCTTTTTTTACCACTTTGTCGGCATAATTAATATGTATGTACCTACCTATACCTATGTCAAATTACATCTTTCTACTACTAAGAATATCTGAGCGAAGTCGCCGACAGTCGGCAAAACTATAAGGGTTCCTTTACTGACTAGGGAACTTGTAGTAATGTGTGTATTGTGTTGTATTGTGTTGTATTGTATTGTATTGTATTGGTCAGGTTCATCCGCAAGTTCGTGCTGTGCCCGGAGTGCGACAACCCGGAGACGGAGCTGATCGTGTCGACGAAGCGCAACACGATCTCGCAGGGTTGCCGCGCGTGCGGCTACCACGGCGTGCTCGACTTCAACCACAAGCTCAACACCTTCATACTCAAGAACCCGCCCGCCACCGACCCTGCCATGCAGGTACTCATTAACTACTCTAATGGCCGCCGCACAACGCTTCAATGCTTTCAATCCTCGGTGATCGGCCTCGGAGCATCGTGGCGCAGTTTTCTCTAGAGCATCGCTGGTTGAAGTCAGTGATTTATTTTACAAAAATAGTAGTCGACGAGTTTCTTCACAAAACCGTTTTAACACCTCAGATTCTTTGTGAGCATTCCTGCATCTTCTAGTGAGGGGGGGGGCAGCTGAGCTCTACTTTTACTACGCCCCCCTCCCCCCCCCCCAAATAGGATAACGTACTGAAAAACCAGTCAATGAAATGGAATTCAATGAACGTTTTAAATGAGTATGGTTTTATTTAGGGTTCCTCGCTGACTGAGGGCAACCGCAGCAAGCGGTCCAAACGGTCAGGTCCTGGATCTGGGTCCGGGTCCGCGTCCGGCACCGGCACTGCCAACGGGAACCACGACGGACAAGAAGCTGACGCTAAGAATGTACGTATTTAATTTTACTAAGCTGCTATTATAAATGTAACAGATGGCTTAATATTTTCATGAAAATTTACTGAAAAATGTGACAAAAAAAAGGTAATTTGTATTAATTTAAACTAGTTAAGCCCAACGTCGCGTAAGTTTTATTGAAATTTTCATACAAAAAAGCCAGACATATTTTTAAGTTCAATTGACTTAGCACAGCAGAAGAGAAGACTTATAACCTCGCTATTCCACAGACTTAGCCTTATGCCGGTTGCAGACCGGCAACTAAGCTATTCCGAAGCTAAACAAAGCCAGCTTAGCTAAGCTAAGCCAAGATAAACTAAAAATATGTCCCGTGCACATCAAGAACTAAACGAAAGCTCTATCAGTGTATGACAGCACTGGCAAAGGATGTGCGAAGGAGTTGCAGGGCAGGAGGGAGGGGCTTAGCTTAGCTCGCATCGGCATTAGCTTCGTATATTTTAGTTAGCTCACATAGCTTAGTTTGCAGTCTGCACATAAGTATGAAAAACTGCGTAAGCTATGCGAGCTAAACTAAACTAACTTAACTTAGCTCTTGGTCTGCAACCGGCATTAGGTTTTGTATCGCATTATTATTTTAATAATAATAATATTATTCTCAGGAGGCGGAGGCGCCACTGTCGCCGCTGGCCGCGGCGCCCCCCGAGAAGGAGGAGAAGAAGTCCCGCAAGAAGAAGGCCGCCGGGGACGACGAGGACGATGGCAACTGGACCGTCGACTGTAGCGAGGCCGCAGTACGTGCCAGGATGCAAGGTAAAACAAAACGACAATTTTCAACACGCTAAAAATTTTAGGGTGCGTTTCCACAGATGCGGTCAAAGGCATTAGGGTGTGTTTCGACTGACGCGGTCAAAAGTTTTAGGGTGCGTTTCCACCGATGCGGTTAAAGGCATTAGGGTGCGTTTCGACTGATGTGGTCAAATGTATTAAGGTGCGTTTCCACCGATGCGGTCAAAGGTATTAGGGTACGTTTCCACTGATGCGGTCAAATATATTAGGCTGCGGTTCCACTGATGTGGTTAAAGGTTGGGGTGAGTGGACCAACTCTCTGTTTAATCGTAGTCTAATTTGTAGTTTAAAATGTTTGTTTCTTTTGGCCGATTTTAATTTCAATGTATGTATATAGATCTGACGGAGGGCGCTAAGTGCATGACGCTGTCGGAGGACAGCGAGAAGAACGAAAAGCAGCGCATGGATCTGTTCTACGCGTTCCTCAAGCAGCGGTCCGCCGCCGGCGACGTGGACGGTCCGCGCGCCATCGCCGACATACTGCACGAGGCTGAACGGTACCCACTACCCGACCCTCTCTTATATACACTACACTACGTCATAGAGAACGTATAATAATGAGCGCTTAATGACGCCGCTGGTCGAGCAACAAATCCTTGTAGTACGCATATTTACGTCGTGACTCTGTGAATACATAAATAAATATCCTGGGATATTCTTCACACACGGTTATCTGATCCCAAACTAAGCAGAGCTTGTACTATGGAAACCAGATAACTGATATACTACATATACTACTTTTTTTTTTTGTAAATACGTACTTATATAAATAATGACACCCTCAATACTGTCAGGAATACATTTCGTTCGTTAAGAGGTTTGGAGGGACACGGTATGTTATAGTAGTTAATCTCGAAGTATTGTATGGTGTTGGTAGACTGGAGGTGAAGGGCAAGGCGCCGCTGGTGGTGTTCGAGGTGCTGGTGCGCGCCAACAGCCTCGCCGCCGACGTGCGCCGCCACCGCGCGCTGCTCGTGCGCTGCACCCGCGCCGACCCGCGCGCCCACCGCGCCGCGCTCCACGCCCTCACCGCCCTCTGCAACCTGCACCACCACCTGCTGCCCAAGGTGCCCGCCATCCTCAAGGTATGTACCGCACCGGCACCGCCCTCTGCAACCTGCACCACCACCTGCTGCCCAAGGTGCCCGCCATCCTCAAGGTATGTACCGCACCGGCACCGCCCTCTGCAACCTGCACCACCACCTGCTGCCCAAGGTGCCCGCCATCCTCAAGGTATGTACCGCACCGGCACCGCCCTCTGCAACCTGCACCACCACCTGCTGCCCAAGGTGCCCGCCATCCTCAAGGTATGTACCGCACCGGCACCGCCCTCTGCAACCTGCACCACCACCTGCTGCCCAAGGTGCCCGCCATCCTCAAGGTATGTACCGCACCGGCACCGCCCTCTGCAACCTGCACCACCACCTGCTGCCCAAGGTGCCCGCCATCCTCAAGGTATGTACCGCACCGGCACCGCCCTCTGCAACCTGCACCACCACCTGCTGCCCAAGGTGCCCGCCATCCTCAAGGTATGTACCGCACCGGCACCGCCCTCTGCAACCTGCACCACCACCTGCTGCCCAAGGTGCCCGCCATCCTCAAGGTATGTACCGCACCGGCACCGCCCTCTGCAACCTGCACCACCACCTGCTGCCCAAGGTGCCCGCCATCCTCAAGGTATGTACTAGGCGCTGCACTAGAGACCTCACTGGACTAGCCGAACCGACTAGATGCGGTCTTCTGAACCCGCGCTTACGGTCTCTTAGAAGACCCATGTACGACTGACTATCTTACAGGCTAGTTGCCGGAGTCTCAGTTTAAGTGTATTACGATCCGATAAGAGAGTCGATTGTAATTTTCGAATCAAAGGGGCCGTTCAAATATTACGTATGCACTATGGGGGGGTGGGGGGTATTTGTTTTGCTTATTTTGGATGACATGAACGAAAAAGCGTTTGATCAAGTAAATCACAACATTTTATTCCAAAAACTGGAATATTTACTAACCTAGGCGATCTCCTTCGCTAGGTTAGTTCATATCTGTTCAAATTTATGTACCGATTGTAGTATGTGGTTCTATTTCAAACATTGTAAAAATACCGTCTGGAGTTCCACAAGGGCCTCATTTGTGGCCACTTTTTTACAATGTATATATTATGGATTCATATAAATTCTTATAACTGTACTTATTTAACTGTTAAAAACCGAAAACCATCGACATTTCTTCCTACATCTTAAGACTGAGTGACATTTTTATCATCTACTATAAATATATCCTGTGACATTCTTCACACACTGTAATCAGATCCCAAACTAAGCAGAGCTTGAACTATGGAAACCAGATAACTGATGTACTACTAATTACTAAATTAATAAATAAATACATACACAGACATGTTCACAACACTGAATAGTTGGTTTATGCAATTTCCAGCTTCTATACGACGAGGACATAGTGGAAGAGAAGGCGATCCTGGAGTGGGCGTCGAAGCCGTCCCGCAAGTACGCGTCCAAGGAGGTGGTCGCCGAGGTCCGGCGTCGCGCGCAACCCTTCCTCGAGTGGCTGCAGGACGCCGAGGAGGACTCCAGCGAGGACGGACAACACTCCGAGGAGGATATTGAGGTATTAATACTACACACAACTAGTTTAAATAAATAAATATTCTGAGACATTCTTCACACATGGTTATTTGATCCCAAACTAAGCAGAGATTGTACTATGACAACCAGATAACTAATATACTACATATACTACTTTTTTTTTGTAAATACATACTTATATAGATAATTTCACCCAGGCACAGGACAAACAGACATATGTTTGTCCTGGATGGGATTCGAACCCATGACTAGCGGCGTGATAGGTTGTGTCGTAACCAACTGCGGCAACTGGCTTGTCGAATGTGCATTTACTTTATTTGAATCCGAGACCGACCTATCAGTGACGATCCACAATTTTACGTGTGAAAAAACGAACAGATTGTGAAAACTTTTGGTAAGTGCAGGTCCGCAGGCTAATTACGTAAAAATTAGCAATAAGCAAATATCGCGCAGCTATCACGCCATCGATGGCTACACGTCAATAATAATCGAATTACGTAAGAGATCGTTTGTTTATCGATCGCCGTTTGTTGGAATGCACTTATCGCGTCGACACTAGCGCCAATAGCGATTTAGTAGCAATAACTGGTAACAATTTTATGTCAAACAGATGGTGTTGTTTGTGTAGATTTTTTTGTTTACAAGTTAAAATCTTCTCAAATATGATTCAAATTCCACAAAAAATAGCGTGGCGTCCCTTCCAATAAGTTTAAGTGGTCGAAGTTGAAGTGATTGAAGTGTTACTTTCATTTGGGTTTTGGATATCATCACAAAAGTAAGTAAGAGGTTAACTTTATAATAAAGTTTACAATAAAATTTAAATCATGGCTAGTAATAGAGTTTCAAATGAGCAATTGGAAGCGTTGTTGGAATATCTTGTACAACATCCCGCGTTAGCCAAAGGTGTTGGGCTTGGGGCAAGATCAAGAGAAACAGTCGATAGACAGTGGAATGATCTTGCCACAAAGCTTAACTCGTATGGGTCAGGATCTTCAAAAACTGGTGATAGATGGAAAAAGGTGAGCTTTCTTTATTAACTTACATTGGTTATATTTCAAATAAGATGTAATTTTATTTGATTCAATAACTTTCATTTACTTTTTAGTGTAAAAAAACCATTTGTTATTATAATACTTACATATAAATTACTTGTTTTTTTTTTTCATAGTATTGGGCTGACCTAAAACACAAGTCTAAATCTAGACTAGCCAAGTGGAGGAAGGATTGTTCAGGTACTGGCGGTGGGCCGAGTAGCCAAGATGATTTGTCAGAGATTGACAAAAAAATCTTAGCTATAGTTGGAGAACAAGCTGTGTTTGGGGATGTCCAGCTCAGAGTTCCTGTATTTGTAAGTTATATCTTAATCTCCGATTATATATGTCTAATTTGTTGATAATTTATTATATCTTAAATATTGTTGCCTTTCAGGACATTGGTCGCTCTGCTACTCCAGTGCAAGTGGTAGTCGAAGAAATAAATATATCAGGTATGATATTAAGAGGTGCAATTAAAGATGTTCATTAGAATTAATGTCTATTATGTGTCTTGGTATTTATGGTTATTAGATCATCAATAATAATACAAAAAAACATCTTTATTGTATACCATGGTTCACTTTTGAAGTTTATTAGTATTAACATTTTATCTCCATAGGCGACATGGCTGAGGACTTCCCTACACCAACACCTACAATACCTATGAACTCGCCATCAACAAGAGGACAAACATGCAGTGTTTGTAAGTGTTTTAATTTTTCTATTAGATTTTTGTGATCGATAGCATAGGATTAAAAAAAACAAGGTGTAATTTATAACTATAAATTTACTTATTTATAGACACGTCAGAGATTGCTACAGAGACACTGCCTGTTCCTAGATCAATAGTTGAATCAGCTGGAATACAGCAAGAGCCTGGGCCATCACAAACAAGTATGTCAAATATCTTCTATGCATATTATAAACTTTTCTACAGACTTATTAGTCTGTAGAAAAGTTGTTTCATACAATACTAAGTGAAGTAGTTAAATTTTTCAACACATTATTTTCACCTTAATATTTTCCATTTGACGGGGCAGTTGGCTTGGTTTGTTAAGATACCTATAATCAAATTTTGGGTTCGATATCCATCCAGAACAAACATTAGTACCTGAATATGTTTGTTTGCATTGAGCCTGGGTGTAATTATCTAATGAAAATATAACTGTCTGATATGGATAAGGAAAGCGGCTACATTTTATCCTGGGAACGCGGGTGACACTGCAGGGGACAACTAGTTTTTAATAAATGTTGAAATATTAACATTGGAATATATCCCCATAAAATATGCTTTTGGTGAGAGATCCTGACACATAAAATATATAGACAGTTTTTAATCAAAACATTTAAGATTTATTATTTTAAATAAAGCATAATTTTACAGGAGTTCGAAGTCCCGTGGGTCGGCCAGCAGTCGACCGCCCTCGCCTCAGACCTAGGTCTAATATACTCAATACTACTAGCGCTACTAGTAAGTAAACTATGCATATTTTTTAAGAATTTAACTTTAAATATATTATTTTAATTTTTTTTTTATAATAATCATTATTTATTTCAGGAGCTCAGAGACCCAGAATTGACCCTGAATGGGTAATTAATTTAGAAGAAAGAAGGGTGGAATTTGAGGGAAAACTGGCCCAGGCTGCTACTGTTATGGCAGAATCCTCACGATTGCTCTCAGAATCTAACCATGTGATAGCAGAATCAATACGTATACAAAATGAGAACATTATGGCCCTCGTGCGCGAACTACTCAACCAGAGGCAGAATAATTAATAATAATAAATTTATTTAGGTAGTTTGTTTTATTTTAGGTAGTAAGTAAGTTAGTATTAAATAGTTAGTTATAAAAAGATGTAAATAATTCCTTGATTAAATAAAGTATAGGTTGATTGTCATGTCAATGTCAAATAAAATAACTCTATTTAATATGAAGTTGCAATTATCTTGTGTTTATTTTAACCCACATTTAGACTACCATAACCATTATCACTTCATAGGCCTATTCAGTACATACAAACAAAAACAGTTGCGGTAGGTACCAGGACAAATTGATGTGACAACACTAGTCATTTAGAAGCCAATATTTAATGTACAGTAATCTAGTTATTTACTGAAATTAAGTTTAGATTTGGCACAAAGATTTAAATTTATTATTGACAGTATGAAGACTTAACATCATATTTATAATTTATTTTACAGTAGTAAACATTCTAAATCTAAAAATCTATGATATTTAACAAATAATTCCACCTACAACCATTCCCTCGAATTTAGTATTCTTGAACACAAATTATGTTTATAATAGAAATTAGTTATTGATAAATAGTATGTATCAATCCAATTAAAACATTATTGTATTAACTATTATAGTAATCCCTTTAATATCAGACTACCTTAGCCTATACCTTACCTAATAACATATATATATATACAAGAAAGGTATTAGATTCAGATTATATATATATACATATAAATACTATTAATGATGCAGTTTTTTATAGTATTCAGAGTTACCTATGTTACTTTCTCAAATCATAAATATTATTTTAAAATCAAACTAGTATGCATTTTTACACAAAATATTATGCTGCTAACTCTCACTATTTAACACCAGTATAATAAACCAACCTCCAATATAAAATCCCTACAATTAAACAATAGTCTACTGTTGTTCTGCAGTAACATCACAATCTTGCTGACCATAATCTTTGCACAATACGGTCCCGTTGATGTCGCCCACTAGCAAGAAGTTGTAGTTCATCAGCTGGACCTGCGTCTTGCACTTGTGTTGGGATCTGTTGATGATGATCTTGCCGACTATCCACACTTTGCAACTGTGGTACAGGCAGCCGATAGCTGTTGCAGATATTGTGCAAGACAGCACATGCATTAACAATTTTTGCAACAGTGTGGTGATCATAGTGCAAAACTCTATGTGCCAGTAAACACCTCCAACGTGCTTTTAAAACACCAATGCAGCGTTCCACAGTGTTTCTAGTGAGACAGTGAATATTTGTATAATGTTCGTCTGGACTTCCAGGTTGAGTGTTTACAATTGGCGTTAGAAGCCATGGCCTCAATGGATATCCAGAATCCCCTGTAAAGTAAATTTGAATAAATGTAATATCATGTGACATTGTTCAAACAATAATGAGTAGAATGTGTTAATAGTTAAAAGTATAATAGTGGTGAACTACTTACCAAGCAACCAAATAGTTTCTCCTTGTCCCCGAAGCTCTTGAAGATGATCATGTATCTCTGAATTTCTCCAAATATAAGCATCATGTGTGGCTCCACCAAATGATGCATCAATGTTTAATATGTTCAGATCACTGTCACATATCTGGAAGGATACAGTTATTCAAATTTGTTTACTGGATACTCTTTGAAAGTGGTCATTTGGAATCTAAGTAACACTTACTATTTGAACATTTCTGGAATGGTAATGCTTTCTATTAAAAAACCGTTCTTCATGGTCTGTAGGTCGTATGAGAGCTACATGGGTGCCATCAATGCAACCAAGACAGCCAGGAAATCCAAATTTGTTTGAAAATCTAAAACAAATACCTTGTTAGATAATTCAATATAAGATAACTTTTATATAAAAAAAACTCTAACTCAAAACTCACTTATTCAGTTTAGCCCCGGATAAGGCACTAATGAATGTCGATAGTTACTATTATTACAATAGACTCTACCACCGGTTCGGAATACACTAAAATAGAGAAGAAAACATACCCATTCACTATGGTCTGCCTTTCTTGCTGAGATTGAGGAAAACGAATATATTTTCTCAAAATGGCATGAGCATTCAAAGCCACTGTTACCTCTTTCACAGCATTGGATACGCTAGGCTGACTGAGGCTGTGCAAGTAGCTCATTCCTACAGGCTTTTGGTAAGAGCCTGTGGCATAAAAAGAGAGTGCTGTGAGCACCTGTAATACCACAATAATTTTATTCATCAAAACTTTTATTATGATTATAACAATTACCTAAACAGTAATATACAGGCGTACTTACTTTACATTCTTGACTAACTTTTGTACTCCTTCTCGATGGTGCCATGTATGGTCTTAATTCTCTACACAAATCCACAAACAGTTCTTTCGATAGTCTATAGTGTGCTTTGAACTGAGCCTCGGAAAGATCGAATGCCTTGGCTTGACTGCGTAGACCACGGCGCAGCCGTGTCGTTAACAGGCTATCATTCCTCCTGTCCTGAACCTCTATTCCACTCAATATCAGAACAGAACGAGCCATGGTTATTGGTTATGTCCACAACTGATAAAATAATGAAAACAATCCCCTCTAACACACTTCACTTATTTTTTATAATGTTAAGATTTTGTTCAGTACGTAAATATGAACAAAACTCAAGACAATTTCATTAAAATGTACGTAGCAATCGAACAGTGATTGGCGATCGATCAAAACAATCAATGAAAAGGTCTTCGCAATTTGACAGATAAAAATGCTTGCTTTTTGCTATCGCGCTGCTGTCAGAAACGTTTCGTAATACCAAAATATTGTAAGCCTAAACAGTTAACCACAGATGAATGCACATTTTAGTTTACCAATTGTCCCATAGAGGCAGCACTATTGCATGTTTGCTATGGTTAAATTATCGCCGATACATAATACGATTTTGCGATATATCAGCAAATATTGCTAATTTTTGGCTTTTGCTTTGCTTTTGCAAGTAAGGTAATCAGCCTGCCGTTCATATTTTGGTGGTTTGACGTGGATGTATTATGAACTATCGTAAATTAATACGTCATATTGTGGGCAGTATGGTGCTGTTCATAGTTTATCGCCAGTTTGCAATTACGCGAGATATTTTGTGACCTGACGGCGCTCATAATGATACATATATATAAAATTCAAAGTCCTGACTGACTGATAAATCAACGCACAACTGCGCTGGTCCTAGAGACATGAAATTTGGAGGGTGTGTTCTTTGTGAAGTGTAGGTATTAACTTTTTTTAAATTCAATCCCTAAGGGGGAAAAAAGGCGATCAAGGTGAAACCGCAGGGCGGAAAGCTATTTTAAGCTATATTCTGAAGCGTGCACTAGAATCTGACAATTCTTCAGTGCCTGTGAAATTTGAAATTAATTTAATTTATTTATTTTTGAAGGTCTATTTGAAAAAAAAAAATGTTCAACACATATTGGGAATTGTTTGTAAGACTGTAATAAGACTTATAATGGTCGCTAGGTCCGTCTGTCTGTCTATAAATATCGAATTTTGTAGGTACCTAACTGAAGACAAAATCATATATAAAAGCGACTGACTGATGTATCATAATAAATTTCAGATCGAGTACGACGACCGCGCCAAGGCGACTCCGATCAAAGCCGTGACCACGCCCGCGCCGGCGCCCAAGCGTCAACCCAACGACGAAGACGAGATAGACGTCGACATTGACGCCATTTAAACACCCTATACGCAACCCCGCCATAATAAGATGTTTCACATTCATAAATATTTAACCTATTTCCCAAAATTACGTGAAACATCATGAACTCATATCAAGTCTATTCCCAAGATACTCTCGTCTTAAAATTTCATTCCTAGTAGCAAATCATAGACTAGTTCTCGCACCCGTCTTTGCCCGATCCCGTAAGTGTCTGATTAATAAATTTTAAAGATTACCCTCAATTAGTGTTAATTATAAAATATTTACCGATAATTATATGTCACTGTATCTATGTAACAAAAAACTTAACTACTAGGGTATTTTTTATTATTACATATTTTCCATTACACTATGTTCCTACGATATGTATGTAAATGATTTTTAATTTATTTTTTTATAATTTTTCACCCGATTTATATTTTGGAACGCCGTTTTATTTACAAGTGGGATGTAACATCTATCGTCCCGAGATCTCTCGAGTGTTTCCAACTATATGAGCTATATATATCGTTTTGTCACAAAATGTTTTATTGGCGTTACCAAAAAAACAGCACTATGCTGAGTATATATACGACTGTCGGATATGTATATGATGGCAATACGCGTTATGTATGGAATAGAAAATTGATTTAGCATACAATTGTAAAATCGGATACGAGTCGCGGGGGTTGATTAATATCTTACATCGCAAAAAAAACAAAAAATCCCAAAAAAATAAATGAATTTGAAACTAATTAATGAATTTATTTATTTTTATTGATCAACCCCTAAACGATGGTACTTTTATATGTGTATGTAATATAAGTTAGTTTATTTGCGATGTAGCCCCAGAGTTGCGCGGGCGCAGTACTTGTGCTGTCGTCCTGTAATATGTAAGGATATCATTATATATTACTGGGTGTGCCGGCGTGAGGCGTGAGGCGTGAGGCGACCGCGATCGGCTGCGACGGGCGATGTTTCCTCTTAATATTAACTATTATTAAAATAGAATATTTTGAAATTGCCATCTGACAATTATATTAGATTTGTTTTGTATTCAATACATTTTGGATTCTGAATTTCCTGGTTTCATTTAAAAAAAAAAAAAAAACTATTTTATAGGGTCTTAACTAAAAGTATAAAGGCTCTTTTATAAAAATGGTAACTGATATAATTTCATAGAAATAATTTTAAATTATTATTTACAAATACAAGAGATTCTCCCCGTAAATATGTACCTAAGCTTAATTAATACTAGTTTAATAAATAATTGCTATCTTTCGATTCATAAGTACAATTTACATAAGGATTTGAGCAATTATGTACATAAAATTGCATATTTTAATGTTTTACATAGATAAAACATAAAAAGCCTTCATCTACGTTGCATTGAGAGATTCATTAGGTTTCATAAGATGCATTGGCATATTATAATTAGAATTTTAGAAGGAAAACATCAAAAAGGCTACAATAATATTGATAACTACTGAAAAACAGTAATACATGTCATTGTGAAATAAGCGTGATTCAATATTACGTAAAAATCAGACTCGAGTTACGATTGTAAAAAACCGTTAAAAAATTCTTGCGAGGATGTAAACATTCAGATAAAAGGAAATGGCGGCCCGCTTGCTTCTCTTTCTCGTATAGATTTTAAAAATAACTATACAGCCTACCGAATAGTCTTGAAATTCGAACCTAGGTATATTTCACTAGATTTTTTATAACTAAAATTAAAAACCCCCGAAACTCATAGTTTTCAAACGGCTGAACTCATTTTCATTAAACATCGCTAAGAACACTCAATTATGACACCTTTCCAAAAAAAAACAATCAAAATCGGTCCATCCGTTCAGGAGCTATGAGGTTACAGACAGATACACCGGGTTTTCATCGGGGGTTAAAAACAGCGCTTTAAATCTAAGTGACAGATGTCGGTAGTATTATCCTCCTTCAACGATAGTACTGGCTACTGCAGTTACAGTAGGAGTGGCAACACTGAAGGAGGTGATGAACACGTTCACGATGGTGATGAGGAAGATCCCGAGGACTGTAAAGTTGTTGATCTTGTCCGCTTTGCAGATTTCTTTCTTGTCGTTGACGTCGTACCGACTGTTGATGATTAAGCCAACGCCTACTGCCACCTGTAAGTATCGTTTGAATGTCACGCTGCGTGTTTGATGGTTTTGGAAAAATATTATGTACGATGTGATAAGGCCATTTTCCAATAACTAGGATTATTATCTATTTCTCTCACAAGCTGTAAATATAAAACAACTAGCTGTTCCTACGGTTTCACTCGCGTTCCTAGGATAAAAAGTAACCTTCGGGGATAATGTAGCTTTCTATTCATCATCATAGCCGAAAGACGTCCACTGCTGGACAAAAGCCGGGGAGGATCTCCACAATGGCCGGTCTTGCGCTACCCGCATCCAGCGGTTTACTCAATACTCAATAATTTATTGCATCATATGTACATACATAATTATGTGAAAGGTGTTAGGGTTAGTAGGTTCGTAGTAGTAAGCTAGTAAGTAACATATGACCCTGATCGGGTATGGCAATCTATTTAGTTATAATAGTACTATAGGTAGGAGAGCGCCGATCTATTTTAGTGAGAAAAACTCATTCAAATTATAAAAGCATTTTTCGATTAAAAAAAATAATAAACGGTTAGTGAATATGGAATCTTTTTCCTCTGATTTTATATCATTCGGTAGTTTGTTATATATTTTTACGGCCATTGCGTTTGGACCGGAGCTGTGCATTTTTAGTTTCTAGTTTCCCGCGACCCACACAAGATCGTCGGTCCACCTTGTGGGGGGCCTGCCAACTTTCTATTAGTGAAAGATTTTCGACCAGTAAAGTAACTCCGGAGGTTAGCGCGTTCAAACAAACAAACTCTATTAACTATTTTTGTCGCCAAATACCTATCGACTTTAGTGTCTAGTTCTAGAAAATGTTTTTATGCAACATTACTGACTTGCAACAAAATACTGAGCGTGATTAACGTGAGGCTGGGGTAGTAGTACGGATGGTTTTCAGAGGACTCTAGCACGTAGCGCAGCTGGTTCGCGTTCGCGGACAGCAGCGCCAGGTCCATCATGCCCTGCGCGAGATTCTTCTTCTGCTGGTACGTGTTCACGTCGATCGACTGCAATTTACGTATATTTTAGTTAAATACTGAATTGTGAATGATAATCTATGTTTATAGTAGCATAGAGTAAATAATATACAACGTACAAGTAGTAGGTTTAGTCTATGATAGCTCAGTAGTGACGTCGAATGCCGACACGAATGTCGAGCTTTTGGTAAAGGAAAACATCGTGAGGAAACCATAGCACGGTGGTAGGGTACTTTGTAGTACCTGCCTGGCTGGATACCACCCTCAAGTTTAAAATCTGTCACCTAGCCACTGCCGATGTGTTCCGATAGCTGCACTTGAGAGCCAGTTCCCTTCTAGACTTTGTGTGCTTACCACCATCGGCCACATCATCGCTGACCACTGTGAGATTGTGGTCAAACACACCTATAAAATTGGATATAGATATAAAAATAACTTACGGCTGGACCAAATGGTGAGCCAGGTCGGTCATCAGGACCAAATCTGTCAGCAATATCTGAAATTAAAATATTGTTTTCATTTTTTACTATTCTGTTAGTAAAGTTACCAAATTAAATAATTAATTAAATACATACAATGTAACGATCGTGGCCTTTCTAAAAGGTTAGCATAAGAAAGAAAATTATTGCTATTAATATTTAAAATATTGACAAATATAATGTAATTTCAACATTGTATAGAAGATTTTAAAAATCATTTTTATTTGTACAATTCAAAGAATTGATTCCACCATAAGATCAAAAAATATTGTATGATATACACAATGTAACTAACATTATGGTAATAAGAATCTTGACCTTAAATAACTTTGAAGTTATGTCATGCAATATGCATCCGACAATATACCTACCGTCATGCATATCAATATAGTATATCATACTAAATGTTAGATCCACGGTGCGCAGTTTGAATTTTTAACGAATATTTAATTTATTACATCAATCTCAAGCTCCTATGTAGCTTAGTTTTGTGATTATGGATATACTTAGATCTATCTATGAATTTGCGTTCAAAAAGTAGAAATGCAGGGTTAATTTTGTCGAATTTGCAACTTCATAATATCATAGAGTAAATAATATACTAGAATATTATGTTTCGGATAGCATTTCATCGACCTGTCAAATATCTTTTGTTTCATCTAATTTGACAGATTTGTATGGAGTTTCTTAATATAGCCCTATTTTAGGCGAAACATACAATCACATTGCAAATGTGACAAAATTAATCCAGTACATTGGTTTCTTAATTACAAATGTTCCTTATAATAGGCATATGAACATGATGTAAAAAATTAAACGCAAAAAATATCCGTCGTAAATAACAAAATGCAGCCTATCCACCTTAAAATATGATTCCAGTTTAATAATAATTTATTGTAATTTGTAATTTAATGGTTATGATGTAGAGTAGACTGTAATAAATGTATTCCCCATTCCCTTATGTGATGGTCTTCCTTATGTAGGTACGGTTATAATAACCGGGTAATGAGTGTCATATGATAGCTGAATATTTAATGTCAAGAAAGTAACTAGTATTATAATTTTATTATTACCTTCGCCTACGATAAACTTAAGTTATATATTTTTGGCCCCACAATTTGGATAAAAATGACGTCATAATTTTTTAACCCATCATAATCTGTTTGAAGATAAACTAGGTTCAAATTAAATCCACACATTACTTGTGCCCCTTTCTGGCAGGGTCACCATCACATTATGTGAATTCTGAGTGGATTTAAACAATTTGGCACCAAATATCAGAATTTGTCAGCTTTGGATATCTCTAATGTTTTCAAGAGTTGTAGGGTCTATCTATCTCGGTATAGGTTCTAAAAGTAAAAGGATTTTCAGTTATCTCGCTAATTAAAGTTTCAAATTAAAAGTTGTTTTGTCCACTCAGAATTGAAATCCGTGATGGAGGCCCTGCCAGGAAACGCCACACATTTCTCAGTGCGAATGAAAAATAGTGTGATAAACACTGAATTATATTACTACGTATAGAGAATGCTGCATTTCTAACCAGCTTAAGGTGTAGTTTCTTCACGACCAAAAAGTCATAAGCGCCGTGATTATCATAGCGCTTACGCGTTTCGTGTTTAAGCAACTCCGTGAAATGCGGCCGGATGGCTGCACTTGAACGGAACATAGTGTTTATATGTGGCGTCTTCTCTATACGTAGTAATATAACTCGGTGGTTAAGTGGTGATGTGAACCAATGTGCAGTGTGACCAGTCACCGTATGGATAGTCGGCCTCGTCACCGGACAGCCAGGGCCATTTACCGTCGTCGTCGCGGCCTCCCTCGCCTCCCTCGCCGCCCTCAGGCCCGTGCTCGTGAGGGACGCCATTAGGGATGTCGTGCTCGCTGCTGTCGGTGGATGGGATGCCTGTAAAGGACAACCATTTTTAATAGTCCGGGAGCCAGCTACAAATTCGGTCGATGATTTCCTCTAGAGCGAAACTTCGTGAAATGCATTAGGGATTTATACTATGAATATTCGCGACCGTCAGCTGCGACTTCGTGGGTGGGACGGGCAGTGGCAGCCCCCAATCATGTAGAAAAAAGATTTTTTAGTCATTTCCTCCCATTTGAAAATTTGTCAGATTATAGTTTACCTAATATTCTAAAGGAAGAATAAAGTCGGCTGACCATAACATGGTGGATTATACGTCAGCTGGCTGTTTGAACAATTGATTACTTTAAAATGATTGATATAAAAATAAAAAGCTCTGCTTAGTTGGGATCAGATAACTGAGTGTGAAGAATGTCCCAGGATATTTATTTATAGTCCATATAAGTAAGTACAGACTACATACTATTATTTTCCTGACGTATGGTTTTAAAGCGAAGTAACCTACCAAGTTAATATCTCTAGACAGGCTATCTGCGTATGTCTCCGTCCCTTACTAAACTGATGGAGACAAGCGAGAGAGGAGAGACGTAGTTAATTTTAGTAAAAAATATGTTTTTATGTTATTTAAAAAGAAACTAGTTAAGCCTTTTTTTTTTAAAATAAGAAATCTATTCCCTTTCTAATGGATTTCGGAATGTATGTTAATATTTTTCAAGTATTTGGATGGCCCAATTAAGAGAAGAATGAATTCTTAGTTTTAAAAAGGGGCGTTTTTACGATTTTTTTCTGACGTTACTAATGAAAAATCCCAATTTTAAAAAAAACTATCACATATTTCTCTTGTTTAACATATATTTTTTCAAAATCTCTTGGAACAAAGAATACAGAGAAAAACGCATTTTAGAATCATTATTACACGTATAGTTTCATGGCGTAAAAGCACATTCTTCATAACAACCGTCTCAGTAAAATGGCCTACTTACTTCAAAACATGAGTAATTGAAAGATCATTATAAACATCATTAGAAAGTTGGTAAAACCCATGAGATATCTCCTATCTCTTTATTGTGACAAGTACAACTACTTATATTATATCGGTCCACAATTTTTACCACATCCTTTTAAATAAGTATGCCACAATGATATCATGGTAGCGCGAATGATAGCATTGTAACATTATCAATCAGATGAGGGCTTCATTGTGGTTATTATCAGGGAGTCATAATGCACCATAACCTCACTAAAAGACGATAACATTGTTCCATAAAAACCGTTTAAATAAAAAAAAACTAATTATGTGAATGATCTTTGTATTTTGGACAAACTTATTTTAACTTAAAGGAACAAAACGGAACCCTTATAGGATCACTTTGTTGTCCGTCTGTCTGTCTGTCAAGACCCTATTACTCGGGAAGGCGTGGAGGTATCAAGCTGAAATTCATATCAAATACTCAGGTCTACTGTCTCTTGGAGCTGAGAAAATATCTAACTTTTCAGCCATGACAATCAAAAGATACAGCCCTTTTTTGCTATAAAAATCGACACTCGCAAGGGAATCAAAACCTACAGGGTTACTTCCTGTGAACTCAGAATCTTGAAATTTGGTACGAAGGAACGTCCTATAGCACAGATAAAGGAAAACTTGCGAAAAGCATAATTTTTTTGTTACAATTACAAAGTTAAGTTTGTACGGAACCCTCGGTGCGCGAGTCAGACTTGCCCTTGTCCGGTTTTATTTTCACCCATTATAAAGCTTGTCCTCACCTTTGTCATGATTGTCGGTTTTCTTATCACCGTCAGCATCTTCCAGCAGTCCATCATCGATGCCTGGGTACGGTGTGGTAACTGTAGGCTTCTCATCATCGAGGTCGTCAATTTCGGGGCCTGGAAATTATATATAATCCAATATGAACGATAGGTGTAGATGTAGATATATCTTTTCAATATTGTACTGATCGCTAGAGAATATAGGACATAAGCTTCTTTTTGACCATGGACCGCGGGTGAAGCCGCGAGGGGAAACTAGTTACCTAACCTATCTATACTTTTAGAGCTTGCACACAATCTCTAGGTAACTGTAGGTACTCCTTTCTAATTTCGAATTTCACTTGTGGTTGAGCAATTAATTATGAGTCGGTCGGTTGGTGAGGATGTTAGATACCACTCCACGAATGTGGGTTCGATTCCCACCTAGTACAAATAATAATAATAGGTAGCAAGCAATCGGGGCGTCCAGAAGCGAGCCCGAGGAGGACAATTGGGTTGTTGTGATCACGATCCATCGTGCGATAGCACAGCGAGGGTGCTGGGGGGAAGTATCACACTTCCCCCGGGACGGGCTATCTAGCACCACGCGTGGAGGGGCTGTGAGTACGCGTTCTGCAGGAGAACCCCTCTACAGCACAGATGGCGACCGTGGAGTTTTAGCCTGGCATAGCCTAGCCGATTCCATCGGGACAGCTGGTATCACGATCATTTCCCCAGGTTAAAAAAACCCAGTAAAATTTTATTCAACCTTCACACGAAGACCCAAGTAGTTACTAAGAACTAGCAACCGAGATATCATAAGTTACTGAGAATAATTCAAGTGCATCTGCACTCACCGGCTAAAGGTGGTTTCTGTCGCTCCTTGTCTGGCTCCAGGAGTGGTGACGCATCGTTTGTGGAGCCCGGGTTGTTGTTATTGGTCTGCAATAAACAATAATAAATAACACGCTATCACGAATTATGAATCAACAATAAACTGCAATTAATTGCGGGTTTCCGTAAATTTATTCTTTACTTGGGTAAGGTAGTCTCGCTAAGATTCTCTCACACACACACAAATGTGCTAAGTTAAGTGCTTATAATTATTAGTCGGCGTCAAACAGCAAAGCGATACGAACACATCATATAGAATATGTTGTGTACAATATTACGATGGGCAGAGGGATGCAGACAATGAAACGTTATACCATTACGATTGCTTCGGAAAAGTTCCGTATGAGGAGAAGAAGCGATACAAAAACTCCTCGTGGGCCCCGTTAGATTACAGCTCGAGAGCTTGCGATTAAATAAACTAAAACCAATTGTTCTGTGACTAAAACGTAGTGAATAAATTCTCTTTGAAATCAACTACCTGTCACAAAAGTAATACGCCTACCCACATTAATCCTTTTATAGGCTATGGTCTTTGACGTCACTGTCAGTGTTGCCACTACATATTTCACCCAATCCTTCTATCACTATAATAATATTAATCAGCCGGGTCGAACGCTCCGAAGAAAATCTCAAACCAAAACCATTGGTATCTAATGGAACTTAATGATGTTTTTGAATCGACATGAAGGTGTTAGCCAGAGGTGGCTATAACACCCTTACACGGGGGCAAAACAACCTTGCACAAACAAAGGATGATAAGATGTTCTTAATAAATGAGTTTGAATTGAGTTGAGTTTGAGTTCAGTTTGGGTTTGAGTTAAGTTGAGTTTGAGTTGTCATCCATCAGCAAATTAGGTGTAGGTACTTCAACATCGTACATTACTAAACACTAAGATTTATGACGTTTCGGACAGGAATGAAGAGTTGGGTTTCCCCAAATGATTCATGTCTTCAGTGCAAAGGCAACACTTAGGTACTAATCAAATTATTACTAACTGTTCCGCGCGGTTTCCCTCGCGTTCTCGGGATAAAAAGTAGCGAATAACCTTCGGAAATAATGTAGCTTCCTATTAGTGAAAGAATTTTTCAAATCGGAGCCTATGAAATGCAAACAAACAATCAAATCCTTCCTTCCTCCATATTCCTTTATAATATTAGTATAGATTACAGTTTAGGCCTTGGACTTGCGGCTACAGAATATTTTCGCAGTATTTAGGTACTTGATGGAATAACCTCTGAGGTTTTTACAAATTATGCTCGAATCATTAATAAATAAACTAAAAAAAATGTTTCACTTGTAACATTTGATACTAACATGATCTGATGATGGGATCCCAGAAAGATCGCAAAAAATTAAAACATTTATGACCTCAAGTTAATTGTAGGTATTAGCTATGAACCCATAACAATTGTTTTCATATACTCAGCAATGAACAACTATCCGGCAATATAAAGGCCAAACCATTGTGGGGGATACGAGATGCTCTAAAACGCAGAAAAGAAAATTTAAAAATATTGATAAACTTATAACCAAAGGAAGGCATCCTCCTTTCACGCTCGCGATCGGTGTCCATGCGTCAGCATCGTTAGTGGGATGTCATACCCACACCCTAACTATGCCAAGGTCGTAAGGTGACCATAACCATTAATATGTCTTGAGTTCTACTGGGTGATTTTTCATACATTTTAACCGAACAAGATAGTTTGAATTTTTTTTCGTGATTTCAGGGTTGGTCCCATAATAAAATTTGTTCATAATGATGAGCCTGAAAATTTGGAAGGTGATTAAAAAATCACGCAGTAAACAGCTGACACAAACACGTTAGTTGCAATAACTAGGTTTATTTACTTGACACTAATTACACGAAATTATCGCATGAACTTGACCATAATTTGAGCCCCTTTAGCATAGAATAAATAATTTTGTCAAAGATAAAGATTTTTCAATTTACCCATTTGGTATTTGAAGAGACTTACTTACGTAGATATTTGATTCATCCAGATTGGATTAATCTATTTTTGGAGAAAGTAAGTAATCTAGATAAAAAATATTAAGTACCAACATGAAATATATGTTTTAACATTATTTTTAGAAATCACGCCTATAAGCTTGCTAGTTGTTATCTCTTGGAATATTATTTCTGCAATGAATTACTCGAACTACATTACCTTGTTACTACTCAAGGTCGGGTTGCCATCTTTAAAATCTGCCAACCAGGACAAAAAGCTTGAATACCCTGGGTTTTGTAACTTTAAACCCAGACACTTCAAAAATGTTTTTTTTAATCACTCAGTAAAATAAAAAATAGTTTTGGTTGTCATAAATCAACCTAAATGCCTTATCAGGGCCCGACGTAAATGATTTTTGAGTTTTTTAACACATTAGGTATTTTACTACGACAAATCTGGAAAATCCCGGACGGATGGCAACCCTATCACCAAGGCAATTACTGCAATTATTATGCATTTTATAATAAAAACCACAAGCTGTATCAGCCGACTATTTACTTTATTTAAAATTATTATGTTTAGGGAAATAAACAGCTTAGAAATTAGTTTCGAGTTTGAAATTGTCCCGAACACAGTGTAGCGACCCCTGTCAGCTACTTTCAGACACCGAATGGATAGATGGCGCTGCAATAGAACAACACTACATACAGAACTACCTAGATACAAATCTACATCGCGCTAGTGGACTTTGTTCGCAGATTCACATATATACAAGATTCCAACATCAACAGTTGGACCGTGGTCCCCCCTCCAGGCACGTTGACCCAGCCTGGCGGAAAATCTTTCCTTTTCAATGGAGGAATCATCCACTTTGTTCCTCGAAAACAGCAAGTCGTAGTCGAAATAGCTTCCACAGAATTAGAAATAGCGGTTAACTAAAAAATAAACGGTTCATAACAACCATATAAATTGTTGCTAATTGGTTATAGCCCGCATTCATAGCAAATAACTATGAAATTTCGTTTCGTTTTTCTTTTCTAGTCTTTGTTAGTTACTACAAGCAAAGCTACAAGTATGTAATTAGCATTCCAATACAAGCGTAATTTCATAAGACATATAAGGGTCAATGTACGTATAGTATGACACAACTTAGATGAAGCATCGGCAAAATTCGTAAAATCAATCGTTCCCAAAAATAGTGCGTCTACAACATTACTCATGAGTTAAAAAATGATCGGCGAAAATGATCTTATTGAACGTTGAATGGCGCGATAATGAATTATTTTTCTTAGTTGTGTAAATCGGAAGTGAAGTGTACGAAAACGATTTGCCGATGCTACATCTAAGTTGTGTCATACTTATACCTACATATCTACATACACAACAGGTAAAATTCTCAGTTTCTATGCGGAAAAACATAATAATATGAAAATTTTACTGCTTCCTTACCTGTAAGGAAATTACACGTCACATTATAAACTTTTGATTCTTATTTTTTTT
Organism: Tethea ocularis; assembly: GCA_963555595.1. NCBI lineage: Eukaryota > Metazoa > Arthropoda > Insecta > Lepidoptera > Drepanidae > Tethea > Tethea ocularis. The sequence goes on along the minus strand of OY741972.1, from coordinate 638,224 downwards.
CCCATCAGACGCGCTCAAAATCAAAATCAAAATCAAAAACTCATTTATTCAGTTTAGGCCCTAATAAGGCACTTATGAACGTCAACAGTTACAAACATTACAATAGACTCTACCACCGGTTCGGAATACACTTGAACTGAGAAGACTCCGGCAAGAAACTCAGAACGCTTTTGTTACGACTATGCCGTATGTAGGATACGCAACACTTAGGAATTTCAGAAACGACTGCGTCTGGTCATTAAATAAATTGTGTCATTAATTAATAATTTTATTTTTAAATAGTAAGTAGGTAGTTAGATTTAAGTCTAGTTTTAATTCATTTATTTAAATTTATAAATATTAGGTATATATATTATTTCTTGTTAATATTTTAGTTGTTAGTTTGATAAATTAAATAAATAGGTTATTTAGTTAATTGTTTCTTTATTTATGTCTCGGAAATCTTAAGTTCTTGAGTGTATTTAGCATAATATATTATTCCAGTTGTTTTAATGTGATTGTCGCGGACGACGAGGAAAATAATTGTCCCTTGTCTATCTATTATATATTACATTGATAGACAAACAAAGAATATTTAATTTATGGCAGCATGAGAATCCTGTTCTATATATATTTATTGATCAATCTCCATAAAAAGGTGATTAGTAGTTAAACTACGCAATGACGATGACGCACTAGACATGTTGACTTTACGTACATTTTCCAACAGAGAATTCAGGAAAAAGATTTGAGAATTATTGCCCGTTTGATTTGACGTCTTTCTTACCGCGGTAAATACAGTAAATTAAGGGTATACCTTCGGTTGGAGCGCGAAATTCAAATTTTATCAAGTTTTTTGCAAATTGCAGCTCAGTTATAGGTCGTAAGTTATCAACATGTTATTTGCGATAAGAACGGTAGTATATTTACTGATTAATAACAAAATAAATCATCAACATATTCCTTCAAGGTATATTAGTAACATTTTCATGAAATAGTCGTATATGTCAGTTTCGCGCTCCAACCGAACGTTCCCCCTAAACAGATTTGACATCTATTTAACAACTTAGGTATTAATACAGCGCTTCTTGTAAATAAATAACCCTATTCCAAATTTCATCTTATCGCCTTTTGTTTTGGTTCTTCTATTGTTTGATCAGTAAATTTATTTACTATAAGATTACTAGCTTTTGCCCCGCGGTTTGCCTACATTCCCGAAGGATAAAAAGTAGCTTATGTTAGTCCAATTTGTTAACTAACTCCATACGGAATTTCATCATAATTGGTCCAGCCGTTTGAGCATGAAGAAGTAGTAAACATGCTTTCTCACAAACTTTCGCATTTACAGTATTGTAAGTAGGACTGGTTAGATCATGTATAATTTTTTATTCAGTTCCTATTATTTGGTTATGTATTACACGTACCTAATACCTGTACAGTATTATAATAGGGGTGATGATTAAAAAAATAATAATTTGTCCGTCAGTTAATTACCAAAAAATATTGGACACATGTTTTTTCTTAGTTCTGAAAACAAAAAATAACGAAGATACAGTGCGTATAAATATCGCGTGACGTCACGTTTTAGTACACTTTTTACAGAGAAGTGACGTCACAAACCCCCACTCCTGAACTTTGATGCGACCTATCATTGTAAGTTTTTATTGATTTGATAAAATAAAAAATACGTATCCAATATTTTTTGATAACCTGACTGACGAACTAAATAGAATTAATTATTTTTTACCCAGTCATCATCCCTATTCATTGCAATTTAACCACACAATTTTCAAGGCTTCACATTGTTTTTAAAGTGACAAATATTGTTTCCAACTACAAATATAACGTAATAACTCTACGAAATGTTTCAATATTGTTCAACTATTAGTTTTTTCGTGTGTAAGAGTATATGTACGAAGGTTATTCAATACCTACCTATGCTAAGCGGTTGAGTCAATACGAGTGGGCTGGGGTTGAACGAACTTCATTATAATAGGTAGGTACGTATTGTAATTGTAATGAAACTATTATATTATTATGTAGTTTGTCTGTAGTTTTCCTTGATTTTCTAACCGCGGAAAACGGCTAGTAGAATTCTTCAGTTCGGTTTCGATTCTTCTCAGTTGAAGGCCGTGTTCCGAACCGGTGGTAACCTAAAATTATGACCTTCATAAGTGCCCTTTTGGGGCCTAAATTGGATAAATGTCTTTGACTTTGAGATTATATTTTTCATTGATGGTGCCAAAGTCAAATATATATAGTATATTTTGTTTTCAGTTGGAAAATGTCCAGCAGACATTTCACTGTCCAAATCGACGCGATTACAGTGAAATCTGAAAACGTATCCATATTGATACTTAGTATGGTTCAATAAACTGTGGCAATACATTTTTAACCGACTTCAAAAAATAATGAGGAGGTTCTCAATTAGGTTGTGTTTTTTTAATGTTTGTTCACGCATAACTTTTTTACTTTTAATCATTTTTTTGCGTTGGATTCAGTGTAGATCCATATTAATTTTATTGTCATATATGGGTTGATTTCGCAAAAAAGTTGAAATATGTGAATTTTCAGATCTTTAAATTGAGAAACTAACTAACTAGAATTGCCCATAAAAACTTTCAAACCCTATTTCACCCCCTTCAAGATTATTTTTCAGACAAAATATAACCTATGTCCTTCGCCAGGATATAATCTATCTCCTTGCCAAATTTCAATACGATCTGTTCAGCCGTTAAGCCATGAAAAGGTAATAAACAAACAGAGTTAATTTCGCATTGAGCTTAATCGAAGTCTGGTTTTGTCAGCGGTATTTTTGAAACTTTTAATAATCAAAACAGCCTGCCTCAGACTGATCAGACGGTTAGGAATGCGTGGCTAACCCTAGTTCTTTACGTATAAGGTGTATAGTTGTTTGTATATAACAGATTTCCAGTTTAACCAGTTCTTGTGATACGTAACAAAGATCGATTGGGAACTACACTTGACCGTGGGTTGACGATTGACTATTAGCATTTACATTTTATCACTCACTTGACGAGTTTCCGCGAATTTTTGCATAGTTAAAGTTGATGATGTCTCCCTATATATTTATTTGGGAGTGTTTTCTCCAGACATTTTGTAAGTGGCTAATATTAATAATTGACTTTAAAAAAAAGAATAAAACCTCATTCAAAGACAATATAATATACCTACTGGACCCAACGCAAATATAATTATTAAAATCGGTACATAAGCAAAAAAGTTATGCGTCAACAAACATAAAAGAAAAAACATACAACTGAATTGAGGACCTCCTTTTTTTGAAGTCGGTTAAAAAGAGAAAAAAATTTTTTTTTAAAGAATAACTGGAACTATATGAAAAAATCAGTAGAATGCTATGTTATCACTATTATAGATTTATTTTGACAAAAGTTAGGGACCCCTACGAAAACTCCATTAATGTAATTGGCGTATTTATGTTCGTGCGGATCGCGGGTGAGAATAGGATATGCGGAAAACATTTTTTTTATAACAGTCTTATTTCAGGATATAAGAAATTGTTTCAGTTTATTTGCAATGAGGAAAATCGTATTAGGGTATATATATATACTTAAAATTTAAATAAACCTGGGTCTAGAGTACTTTGTTATTCACCGATGCTACTTCAATAAGTAAATAATTCAAATACCCGAAACCTGCTTCTACAAATCATACCAAAACGGTAGATTCATTACAAACTTCTTGTTAATAATCTGACTCACGCGCAGAATCCGAATGATGTTAGCTTTATATATTGTATCACTTGTTTATACCGTGACTTTTACGTAGCACCGAACTATTACTATATCACTGTTTGCTTGAAATCTAAGTATATCTAATTATATCTATACTAATAATAAAACTAAAGAGTTTGTTTGTTTGAACGCGCTAATTTACGGAGTTACTGGTTCCATGTGAAAAAATCTTTCACTAGTAGTAAGCCACATTATCCCCGAAGGTTAACTTTTTATCCCGGGAACGTGGGTGAAGCCGTGGGGAACAACTATTCATGTATATTTTCACAATAGGTATATTGAAGACTAGTCGTCCTTTTTTTTTAACTATGTATAGGCCTGTGTTTGACCACAATCTCACCATGGTCATGATGGTAAGCACACAAAGCCTAGAAAGGAACTGGCTCTCAAGTGCAGCTGTCGGAACACACCGAAAGGTGCTTTGCGACAGATTTTCAACTTGAGGGTTTTAGCCAGCCAGGCGGGTACTACAAAGTACCCCTACCACCGTGCTATAGTTTCCTCACGGTGTTTTTCTTCACGGAAAGCTCAAGCTCATTGTAGGATTCGAACCCGGGACCTTCGTCTCGGCATCCGACGACACTACCACTGAGCTATCATCGTCATCCTTGAATTCACCGGCGTTCCCGTTATATTTTTTTTGTGCGGAACCCAAAATGTTTTTATACAATAATAATACTAAGTATTGCTTATGCCACTAAGTTAGTAATACTATTACATAGGTACCTACTAAGTGCCTCCACGCGATATTATTTTGATCCACTTTCTACGATACCTAAAGATTTCCTCGTGAATATGTATAGCGGTAGAAATATCTGCAACATTTTCTTATACGCATTGTTGCACGAATTACATGCACATAAACGATTCACTGCACCTAAATAAGTATAAGGCATTTTTATTGCAACGATTGTTTCACTTAATTCTGAAGCCTATCATAATTTAAGTCTACGTGTAATTTAAGAAATTATTTAAATTGTAAAATCCGACAATAAATCTATCGGGCCCATGAGGAGTTTCTTGCGTAGCTTCTTCTCCTCATACGGGACTATCCCGAAGCGATGTTATAACGTTATCTCGTCTGCACTACTTCCACTGAATCGAATCCTTATACCACCTAAACGTGATGTTTGTATCGTCTGGCTGTCGCTATCGCCGACATATATTTGAGATCCTCACAACGAGCCCTTTCATTTGATATATCACCACTTTTTTTTAAATCAGCTGTGAGAGACGGTCGGACAGACAGACAAACACACGACTGATCGTATAAGCGTTCCGTTTTTTCCTTTTGAGGTACGGAACCCTAAAAATCACGTAGATCCGTTGTTTCGTAAAAGAAGGACAAACCAACAAACTCTCGTTGACATGAATAATTTTAATAAAGATGTTCCTATTTAGTAGATTTACGTGAAAATTAAAATAGTAGGTAAATAATCAATATATATCTCAAACGACTAGACGGATTGGGTAGGTAGGTAGCTATTATGATGGAGGCATCCGATAAGAAAGGATTTTTGAAAATTCAACCCCTAAGGGGCGATCGCGGTTTAAATCTAGTCATAATTCTAGTAATAATTACGGCCATAGTTATAGCCATAGGCCATATTTATAGCAAATTACAGAGCATTATTTTTTATAATACCTACCTAGTTAGGTTGATAGGGTTTTTCAAGACAATTGTAAATCTGCTGCTATTATATCAACACGCAAATCTAACAGTTACTTCCATTGTGTTGGCGCCAAGCTATAATTATTAACTAATTGTTGTAGGGCGCTAAAATAAGGGTAATTATGCACACGTTCCTAAACATTGTAAGTGAGACAGTGAAATTGAAGTGAACATTCCTATACTTAAAGTTGTTATTGCTATATCAAAATGTCATGTCTCCAAGAGCAGCGCTTTAGGTATGCAATATGCATGTGATGATATTATGTCAGTTGATGTCAGTCGGTAATCTGTGAGGGACTTGGAAATTTAGGACGAGATCTCAGGTGGCGCTGACAAATAAAAAAAAAGGAAAATTTAAGAAAGTCGTGAAAAGCAACTCTTTTGCAGGCGAATCTTTTCTTTATTGATTTTAAAAACGTTATTAATATAATTCTTATATTTTCCTGTCAAGGTTGAAATTTAAATAACATTTAAAAATAATAAAAGCGTAACTACTTGTTATAAACAAAAGACATACCTATAACAACCAAATTGTTAGGCCAAATACGGACAGCGACGCCTGACCGGTTAAAGCCGTAAAAACAAGTAAACAATGTTTGTCTATGGCCTTCAATAAAAACTACTTACATAATCAATCTTTGAGAGAGGTTAATGACCGATTAGATAATGAGAAAAGTGGTGGAAATTAACTTCGACTACACGTTGAAATATTTCTTTTAACAGGTCACTTACGTTTTAACAGGCTTGCCAACATGAACATTCTTAGAAAGAATTAACTGAAACTAGTATCTAAATAGCAGTATAAACTTTACCGGGTGATTTTTAAAGCGTCTAGTAGGCCGAATGAGAATTGATGTATACTTTATACAGATCATGAAAAACATATTTTGAAGTGAAAAACAAAACGAAAATTTCCATACAAATTAAAAAAGAAATCATTGTTTTCTTATGTCAGAAGGTTGACAAGCAGGCAGGCGGTCCACCTGATGGTAAGTGGTTACCGTCACCTATCGTTATTTGCAATACCAGAGATAACTTAGTAATGTTAATGCCGAGTCCTGAAATTTTGGATTACTGATAATGATGTACACTATCCCCAATATAAATAAAATACCATTACAAAATCATCCTGTATAGTAAACTTTTTAAATAAGGACGTGCACTTACTCAAAATATAGACCGTACATTCAGAATTGTGCCATTGGATGATTAACATATAATATGTGATCACTATCAAATAAATATTCATAATAAACAATGTTGGCATCCGCGGACTGAGGTACAGAGGTAGTCAACTAGTCATCGTTGGACACGAAACTGATTGTCAAACGCAAAGGATATAGAGCCAATGACCTCAAAACCGTGAATTCAAAAGTGGAAAAACTTGAACCTGTGGTTGTAACCATAAATTTTTTTTCGTCTCATTTATCTTCTGCCAGTGTCGACATAAAATAGGACACAACATTTTATTAACATTCAAAAATTAGGATTTCGAAATTACTAGTCAATCAATTTTCGTATCCATTTCCTATAAGATAATTTTCTATAGATTTTATAGAACTTTCTCTACTAATGACTAAAGTACTTTCTAATAATAATTATCAGTCAATGAAATGACGTCATCAAAGAATTTAACTTATCATTTAATTTGAACTATTGATATGCTACAAACTATTTGTAGTTTTTGTCTCTTTTTAGTACATAGATATACCTAGGCTGAGACCATTTTATAAAAGAGATAAAGATGTAGGTTTGACCTTCCTCAAGTGACATTTTGACACTGACTTAGAATTTAGAATAAGAACTTGTGTGAGTGTGCTTTAGTGCCACTATCTCTGAAAGAAAGATCTTTTAAATTAAGAGTAGGTCTACATACTTGCATGATATTATGAATTATGCTGATTTCCAAGGGGCTTATTTATTTAGGAACTCCACTCGAACAAAAATACAGTAAGTATTAATTAGGGTTCCGTACCCAAAGGGTAAAACGGGACCCTATTACTAAGACTGTATCTCATGAAACGTGATAGTAAGACAGTTGAAATTTTCACAAATGTATTTCTGTTGCCGCTATAACGACAAATACTGAAATTTTATCTTTTTGTAACAACTACCTGCTGGTTGTCCAAAATAAAATAAGCTCTGTGCTGTATCTATCTAAATTATAAAAAAAACTTACAGGTGCTCTGTCATGTCGCCTCTCATTTGTGATGAGATGAACATCAGGGTTCATATTCTTCGGAGAATTTGGAGTACCAAAAATCATTTCAACGTCATTTAAGTCTAAGGGTTTCTCCTTGTGTGACCCGTTCTTTTCATTATCTATATTAGTTTGATTCTTCGACATATTCACTGTTTACACTTAACACGAAAGTTTAATTCGAATTTCAGTCGCGAGTTATATTTATTAGTTATTTTAACACGATTTACTAAGAGATTTAATTCATAAATTAATGTACAATAATTAAAATAATTCGCTCGGTCAATTACACGTGTTCTTTGTTGCGCGTCTGAGTGTTAACTAACTTGCTTCTACATTCGCACTAATAGTTTGTGAAGCAGATGATGACGTCGGCTTCAATGATGTTGATCTCTAAAAATACCTAAAGTTACACGACCGAATTTAATGGTACATGCCATGCTCATGTTATATTACTAATACATACGTTCATATTTTGGAATGGTGTTTTTTTTGTTTGTTCTGTACTTTCAGCTGAAAGCTTTTCATCAATTTTCCTCAAGATATTTTCTCGTGATAGTATTTACAGTTTCGTAATCATTATCATAGCGTTTTCCTTGTTTCATTTAGTTTCGTTTTTATTTTATTTTAAAAGGATGATTGCAAATTCTAATTCAAAAGCTTCGTAAGTGATTTTAGCTCTGTTGTAGACGTCAGAATACCGTGAAGTGTAGATATACGAGTTGCCGATGCTACATTTAAGTTGTGTCATACTGTAACAGTGTGTTGCACTTGAGAGCCAGTTCTTTCTACGTGTTGTGTTTTTACCACGATTGCCAAATCATCACTAACCATGGTGAAATTGTGACGGTAGTTTCCCGGTTTTATGCGAAAAATAAAGAAATTGTTTTATTAGATACAATTAGGTCATTTTACTCATTATATATAAGTATTTAACTGATGCAATTACTACCGTTTCTCATTTAAGATAGCCAGCGTTAAGTATGTTATCAGGATGACGTCATGAGTAGGGGCAGCCATGGATATATCTTTTACTAGCTGTCGAACTGTCTGCGATGTCCTTCTCCATATCATAGGATATTTGAGTGCCAAATTTCATCGATTTAGCCGTGAAAAGGTAACAAACCAACAAACAGAGTTACTTGCGCATCCATATTATTTATTCATTTTAAATGCATAAAATTTCCTACTTGGTATTGTTGTTATCAATTATTTTATTTTTGTCATTTTTATCACCTAAAAACCCCATTCTAACGATTTTTTTTGTAAATTAATCACGTGGAGAACCACCATTAGATAAGTGCACTAAATGTAGTGACTTAGTTTTTTCTAGCACCTCAAACTAGGGTTCCCTGAGCTATTGCGTGACTTCTGGCTAGTTTATTAACAGTACAGTTCCCTCTTCGACAACTAAGATTTCTTTAAACTGGCTACCGATTCCTTTCGGTATTAAAGGCAGCACACTATACCTGGCAACCCCTTAACTAATACTAAACCAGTGGAGGGCAGCTGCCCCCCCGTGGAATTCCCATCCCAGGGTAATACCTAATGAATTTTTACAATATTACTATGTATTAACTTTCGAAAAAATCTGATTTGCCCCCACCTAGGCCAAAAGCTGGGTATTTGCCCCCCCCCCCCCCCCTTGGTCAAAACCTGGGTATGTCCTAGGTGCCAATGTAACATATACAGTATGAATCAAAAGTAAACCAGTTTTCGTAATTGTTCTCACACCCCGACGCAACGGGGAAAACCTCAGTAATTAATTAACTAGATCACCTTTATTGCGTTATATCCGGATGTGTCATTACAGGTGTACACTACATACTCTGTTTAAGGGGGGAACGTTCGGTTGGAGCGCGAAATTCAAATTTTATCAAGTTTTTGGCTAATTGCAGCTCAGTTATAGGTCGTAAGTTATCAACATGTTATTTGCGAGAAGAATGGTAGTATATTTACTGATTAATAACAAAAGAAATCATCAACATATTCCACTCCAAGGTATATTAGTAACATTTTCATGCAATAGTCGTATATGTCAGTACTATACCTTGGAGGAATATGTTGATGATTTCTTTTGTTGATGAAATGAAACCTAGCTAGATCGATTTATCTCCCCCGAAACCCTATGCATACTAAATTTTATGAAAATCGTTGGAGCCGTTTCCGAAATTCAGATATACAAGAATTGCTCGTTTAAAGGTACTATATAGGTATATAGATTATGTAAAAATATAGGATTCAGGGATTCTAACATCTAAATGTAATAATCCTACTAATTTTGTAAATGAGAAAGTTTGTGAGTATAGATAAATGTTTGTTTCTCTTTCACGTAAAAACTACTGAACGGATTTGGATATAACTTGGCACATAGATAGATCATACCCTGGAATAACATATAGGCTACTTTTTTTATCCCGGGAACGCGGGTGAAACCTTGGGGGACAGCTAGTGATAAATAAAGACTTACTTGCTTTTTCATGGAAAATAGTGTAGGATCTGATTGTTGATGAAAACCGAATGAAAAAAAAACGACTAAAAATCAGAGCTATATTAACAAATTGTTAAATTATTTTAACACAAGATAAACTACATAGATTTTTTTTAATTTAGTTTTCCAGCTTCGCGCAGAATATTTCAACAGCCTGTAGGTACAAGTTAAAAGAACCGTGAGATTCCATTCTTCTTTTGTTTGAAGGAAGCTGTTAGCTTTAATAAAGGTTTTATACTCGTACCTACCTGTCAACTTCAAGAAAAAAAAATCTACCGTTTTCCGTTTTCACGAAAGATACCGAATGACGAGTAATTGAGATAAATCAATGGTGATTTTTTTAAACATATAGGATTACTAGCTTCCGCCGCGCGGTTTCACCCGCGTTCCCGAGGCATCTTATGTTTTCCCGGGATAAAAAGTAGCCTATATGTTAATCCAGGTTATAAACTATCTGTGTTCTCGTATTTTATCCGAATCCGTTCAGTAGTTTACGCGCGTACCCACTGTGGGGTCAAGTCATAAATTGCAAGGTCAATTTTTGTTCTAATTCTTCGTATTTGTGCTGTAAGTAGTAGTGTAGTGTCCTATTTGTTAATTATATCGACAAATAGTGATAATGATAAATAACGACGTACATTTATGTGGGTTACTCCGAAAACAAAGTTAAATAATCAATGACCTATTGAACTAATTGCATCGTACTTAAGGTGATACCTTCGGTTGGATCACGAAATTAAAATTTTATCACATTTTTTGCTAATTGCAGCTCAGTCATGTCGTAAGTTATCAACATGTTATTTGCGACAAGAATGGTAGTATATTTAGTGATTAATAACAAAATAAATCATAAAATATTCCTCCAAGGTATATTAGTGACATTTTCATGACATAGTCGTATTGTCGTCGTCGCTCCTCCGTAAGTATTACTAGTACGTAGTATATTATCTATGGTATTTCTGTAACGTGTACTTGTAAGACCTCGTGTGATTGTATAACGAGACACATAATGAGGAATAATAAAAAAAAATCTAATTAGTCCGGTCAGTTAGATTATCAAAAAATATTGGATACGTATTTTTTATTTTGATCCAAAAACAAAAAATACCGAAGATTCAGTGCGTTAAAATTTTCCGGTCTGCAAAAAGTGTACTAAAAAGTAGTTGTACGATGACGTCACAAGCCCCAATCCTGCACTTTGATGGGACTTATCTTTGTAATTTCTTATTGTTTGATAAAAAAAAATACGTATCCAATATTTTTTGATAATCTAACTGACGGACTAATTAGATTTTTTTTGTTGTTATTCCTCATTATCATTTAGATCAGTGTTTTTCTATATACCTACCTACCTAGGTCCCAAAAGATATCTTTCAAATCCTACTATCCTGCTAATATTATAAATGCGAATGTTTATGTATATGGATAAATGTTTATGTAATATTGTGTGATTTTTACAATCTTTCAAGAGAAATTATGCTGGCAGGATTAAGTGAATTTTAATAAAAAAATTAAATTAATGTATGTAGGTGTAGGTATTCGTTTCCGCTACCTCTATCGACGTCCAGGGGCTGAATACAGGTTCAGACCATAAACGGTATTCCACTTAGAGTCCAGGTTTAGAAGATCAGCACGGCTAGATCGATCACATTAGTTCAATGTTCGTGGAAAACTACACTGCACGGCAATGGGAATATGACACAGTCACTCTTGAGAGGAGATGAACACAAACTTTCTTCTCATCGTCAAAACGATACCTACGCGGCTCGAGAGCCGCAGCCACCATCGAAAAGAGTTTGGAAGTGAATTACCAACTACCCTCAATTCAATTCAACAGCAGAAATCGAACAAATGTTATGTCCTATTAATAATCCTACTAATTTATTAAATGCGAAAGTTTGTGAGTGTGGATGAATGTTTGTTACTCTTTCACGTAAACACTTGGATGAAACTTGGCACATAGATAGATCATACGCTTGAATAACATATTAGTACCGTGAAACATGCCAACTTTGCCCACTTTTATCAAATATTTTCAATTTGAATTCAATTTTTCTATGAAGACGTAAGTATTTTCCTTCATTAGCTACAACCGTAAGATTATGTGCATGTGTTAGTATAACTAAATTTAATACTATTCAACATTTAATGCTATATTTGTTCGATTTCGTTGGCGGGCGAAGTTATCTGGACTTTTAGCCAACTTTGCCCACATTGATTTTTGACGTAAATATGGTCTTTATGCAGATGACATTAAAACCAGTACAAGAATTTTGGTAAAGATGGCGTTTACTTCATGAATGTAAACGACACTATGAAAAGTTTCTTACAAAAATGACTGGGCAATATTACCCTGACATTTTTTATCTTTTTCATACAATCTACATTTCACCTTTTAAATGTGCTAGGGTTGGCACATGGAAAGAATGTGTTTAGGTAAATAAAAAGAAAAACAGAAAAATTATTCACGCTTATTAGTATTTAATAAAATTTGAAATTATAATTAACACTTTTTCGATAAAGAAGATACTTAGGTACTATGAAAGAGATCAAGTCAAGTCAAGTAACTCGTATCATGTGGTACAAGTATGTGGTAGATAAATTAAATTAATACTATTTTTCTTAATTTGAAGACATACATTACACAAGTATGTATGTGTATACTTTAACCATAATTATGTAGAAGTTAATAAAAAAAATCAAGATAAGGTAGTTTTCCACTTTCAATTTATATCCTTAGGTAAAGTTATAACAGAAATCAATATTTTTGGGGTTATCTACTAGTGATTGATCTGAATCCACCCCGCAATAACAATATAAATCACATATTTTTTGATGGCACAATTGTTCATTTTACTAATTATAAACGTTCGGTTGGAGCGCGAAATTCAAATTTTATCACGTTTTTTGCAAATTGCAGCTCAGTTATAGGTCGTAAGTTATCAACATGTTATTTGCGACAAGAATGGTAGTATATTTACTGATTAATAACAAAAGAAATCATCAACATATTCCTCCAAGGTATATTAGTAACATTTTCATGAAATAGTCGTATATGTCAGTAATATTCCTTGGAGGAATATGTTGACGATTTCTTTTGTTTTGAAGTGTTTAAAATTAAATAAACTCGGTAGCGGTAAAATAAAAACGAAAAAAAAATCAAGCGTTCGTAATGTGCCAACCCTAAGCATTTTTTGATGGTGGGCAATGTTGTCAATCGTAGGTCAGAACATTACTAGATAACATTGCCCATCATCATAACTTTAGTTTTCAAGGACCTTACGCAATGACACTAGCATTAATGAACTCTACAAATAATTTACTATCACATGTTATAAATTAAACTAACCTGTGTTTTCACCATCTCACAGAATTTACTTTCAAATTTGCACGAAAATTTGCCCGTAACAACACGCACCTCACTTGACGAGTTCCAACAAGTTACTGAGCAAAGATAGCAACAACCACCGTAGTCAATGTTGCCATACATATGACCTATTTTGCACCAAAGTCAATAAATGTTGCCATAACATTAAGATATTTTTGCACATCAAAGATATGCTTATAAATTGTTCTTCGGGCAAAGTTTCCCTTGGGGGCAATATTGGCATATTTCACGGTACTACTTTTTAACCCGGGACAACATAAGATACTTCAGGAACGCGGGTGAAACCGCGGGGCAGAAGCTAGTCATTAATAATTTTATTTATGGCCCTAGGGGTCGCGTACTCATAAAGATTGAAACACCTGATTTAAATGACGAGGAGTAAAAGTTGACATGTAATAAACGAATAGGACCTCAATTATCTACATGTTGTAAGTATTTGTACCTAACCACAGAATCCATCACGAAGAAATTTGGCAAGCAGATACCTAGTCTATGGGAACGGGGGATTAACCTTGGGGGATAGCTACTTTTTTAATACGAAAAAGTCAGCAAACAACCATACAGCCCACTTGCTGGTAAGCGGTTACCGCAGCGCATACACGCTTGCAATACCTAACCAGATCACTCGCGCATTGCCGATCTTTCTCTAATGAGCTCTCCGAGACCTTATTCTAATGTCACGTTTATTTATATACGCCTACAACTTTTTAATAGCAATAATTTACATACACGTAATTTGCTATTTTATAAATTATTCAATTAGTGGCATGAATACACCCAGGGATGCAAAACTATGAACGATGATTGATGTATCAGCGATGTATCGCTAATAAAAACATTCCTGTTAACAACGATACATCGATGTTTTTAAGAGCGATGTTTATCCCCAAATGTTATAGGCTACCTTTTATCTCGGGAACGCGAGTGTAGCCGCGGGGAACAGCTATATCATACAATAAAAGAGCGACTTTGTGTTGTTAGGAATTTGTTGCCGAACTTCACACCGTCTAAGCGCATTTGCCGGATCACATTAGTAGCAGTAGAAGTGTTTGGCCACAGACTTTCAACTTGAGGGTGGTAGCCAGCCAGGTGAATACTACAAACCATACCACTATGGCTTCCTTACGATGCGATGTTTTCCGTTACTGAAAACGACGTCAATAGCAAGCATACTTCGTGAACATCAGAGCTGTTCATCCAAGTAATCAATAATTGTTACCGCGCTATCTATTTAACTATCAAACGAATGATTGAATCGATGGCAGATAAATACAATAAAAAATAAATCACTACATAGTATAAAACAAAGTCGCTTCCCGTCTGTCTGTCCCTATGTATGCTTAGATCTTAAAAACTACTCAAGGGATTTTGATGCGATTTTTTTTAATAGATAGAGTGATTCAAGAGGAAGGTTTATACGTATAATACAGGCATATTATAGTACAGAAAATCCGAGAAAAGCCGTGCGAAGCCGGGCGGGTCGCTAGTAATATATAAACGGAAAATACATGTCGAAAAATAGATCACAACTAACAAGGTAAATGATATATAGGTATTGTCTCATGTTCACATATTTTTTTGTTTTATAGATAATATTTTATACTCTTCACGATATAATATTTTCATAAATACTGTTATAACTGTAGGTGGTAGCCGAAATAAGTAAAAACAACCGGTACGTACAAGCTCGTTTATTCAACTGGCGCAGCAGTTGCCTAAGCATTCAAACTACCTTACAAATATTAATAAAAATATGTGGTAGGTAGGCACCTACTTAATACGATCATAACATCCCTCCACCTTATTTTTTTTAAAATAACTTTTTATAGTCAACTTTATTTCTCGGACGTTTCGAACGTGTTGAGACCTCATTCTGAGGTGGATGATTTATTTCACGCTCAACTATCATAGGGGGTACTGCTGCTGCTGCTGTAGTCTCATCCGGCGGCTCACAGTTGTCTCCGCAGTCGAACCAATTATCTGCATTCTGCTCGCTGTGTGTTGCACTGGGCTCAGATTGAGTTCCTGCTGTCACTGGTTGAGATTCCACAACCTCCGCATCAGGCGTTCCAGCTATAGCCTGTTCTTCATGTGCAGTGTCAAGTGATGGAAGCACGGAACCGGAAACAGCATCATTGGCGGACACCACGAATGCCGGAACTACTTCCACAGATCCCAATTCTGTTTGAGAGTTGTCTGAACACCGATCATAGTTATACTCTTCCCCCCCCTTATATTTTAGCAGTTGATTAGCGTGTCTCCTTACAATCTGGTGAATATTACATAGTTGTATTAGATATATTGAGTTGCCAATCTTCTTAGTAATCACACCGCGTTTCCAATAAGGTTTTTGTTGACTATACAGTTTAACTAAAACGTCATCACCTATACTAAAATGTACTTTCCGATTGCCTTGATATTTATCACTCTGCAAGAACTGTTTTGCTTTAACAATTTTGTCAAGTGATGCATCGGATGGTGTTGAGCCGGTAGGTTTCACGAGATCTAATCTACATCTGAGTTTGCGACCAAATAAAATTTCTGCGGGCGAACTGTTTGTGGTTGTATGTTTAGAATTTCTATAACAGAGCAAAAATTCCTGTAATTTAACATTTAAATCTCGTAAGTTAGAACCCGTTGAAATTATAGATTTAATAGTTTTTTTAATTATCTTGACATAACTCTCAGCTTGCCCATTGCTAGCTGGGTTATATGCTGGAGATGTCAAATGTATTATATTGTTACGAGAACAGAATTGCTTAAATTCCGAAGATACAAATGGAGTACCGTTATCTGAGCAAATCGTATGAAACAACCCAAATCTAGCCATAACCTCGCAAAGTTTTTCAATGACGACACGTGAACTGAACCCCGACGAAACATCGAAACATTCTACCCATTTAGAATACGCATCCACTATTATTAAGTAAGTTTTGCCATTAATTGGGCCGAGAAAATCTAAGTGGACACGGTGCCACGGGTGTGCTGGGTATGGCCAAGGTGTGAGCGGAACGCGCGGGGGTGTGGCGCGCTGTGACGAGCACGCACCGCATGCGCCTACGTAGTGTTCGATCGCGACGGACATCCCTGGCCACCAAAACCTAAGCCGTGCTTCCTCCTTCATTTTTGTAACACCTAAATGACCTAAATGTAATTCTTTTAATACTTTATATTGTAATTGAGTAGGAATAACTAATCTATGCCCCCTCATGAGACAATCATTTTCAACTGATAGCTCCAACCGGTGACTATTAAATTCCTTAAATATACGTTCTGTTATTTTATTTGGCCAACCGTTTAAAACGTAATGAACCACGGTTGATAAGATTCTATCTTGCTTTACCGCCTCCTTTACGTCCGACAAGGCTAAAAACTTTTCGCCCTCATAAACAAAACGTACATACGCGGACTTGTCAATAACAGATGAGTCATCGCTCGGTTGACTCGAGCGTGCGGCGAGCGGCTGCGCGAGCGGCGGCGACACGTCGCTGACCGCCCGACTAAGAAAATCAGCGCTATTATGAACGCTACTAACATACTCGATGTTATAGTTGTATGCTGACAAAAAAATTGCGTAACGCTGTAACCGGTTAGCTGATATCTCTGGAATACCTTTATCTGGATTAAATATAGATATTAAAGGCTTATGGTCGGTTCTAAGAATGAACGGCTTTGACCGACCGTAAAGATATTGATGGAATTTTCTAACACCAAAAATTATAGCCGTAGCTTCTTTTTGAATCTGGCTGTAACGTTTTTCAGCCACACTAAGAGAGCGCGACATAAAAGAGATAGGCTTCTCAACGCCTTCATCAACCTGTGATAAAATAGCACCTAAACCATAAGGTGATGCATCAACCGTCAATATCAAGTCCGCATTAGGATTGAAATGAGCTAATGTTGTATCTGATGCTAAATCACTTTTGATACGTGTCACCGCTTCATCATGTTCATTGGACCAAAACCATGGAACATTTTTGTAATAGTGTATGAAGTGGGCTTAAGGTTGAAGATGCGTTCCTAATAAAATTCCTATAATAGTTAACCATGCCTAAAAATGATTTAAGTTCAGATGCATTAGTAGGTACTCGAGATTTCAAAATAGCTTCTACCTTTTCAGGGGATTTATGTATACCATTACGGTCGATAACAAACCCCAAATAAGATACCGATTCTTGGAAAAATGAACACTTTTCTTTTTTTAAAATTAAACCTGCTTCCTGTAGCCTACGAAAAACTTCGTGTAACCTAGATAGCATTTGATTTTTGTCAGCTCCACAGACTAAAATATCATCTAAGAATAAAAGTGTGCCTTCCAACCCTGCAAGAAGAGTTTCCATTGTTCTCTGGAATATAGCGGGTGCGCTAGATAACCCAAACACTAATCTAGTAAATTTGAATAGACCTTTGTGTGTATTAATGCAAGTAAGTACCTGTGACTTCTCATTAAGACATAGTTGATTGTAGGCCTGTGATAGGTCTAATTTACTAAAATATTTACCCCCGTGGAGTTTTGTAAACAGTTCTTCGTGCCTGGGTAAAGGATATTTATCAACGACTAACTGTTTATTAATTGTTACGGAGTAATCGGCACAAAGGCGCAAAGACCCGTCACGCTTTAAAACGGGTACGATAGGGCTAGCATACTCAGAATGCTTAACGGGCACTAATATACCTAAATCGACCAAGCGGTTAAGCTCTTTTTCTACGGTATCGCGAAGAGCAAAAGGTAATGGTCTTGCTTTAAAATATATCGGTTTTGAACCGGGCTTCAGAGATAAATTAACCTCAATATTCTTAAAGCACCCTAATCTGTCAGAAAATAACCTTGGGTATTTACAAATAATATCTTGAATCACATTATCGCTACGACTATTTAATGAACAGATTTGTAAATTGAAACGACAAAAAAAATCTCTTCCTAATAATGGCGGCCCCCCGTTGCGTACAACATACACGTTAATATCGTTTACTTTATTATTATACATAAAAGGAAGACTTAACACGCCGATAATATCTAATCTCTCCCCATTATAACTATGCAAAACAATTTCACTCACGTTTAACCTCAGATTAGAAAAGTGTTGTCTATACATCCGCTCAGAAATAACGGTAACCGGAGAACCCGTGTCTATTTCAAAAGTTAAATTAACATTATTTACCAAAACAGATTCCTGCATAGGTTCGCCGCGGTAGGAACGAATATTACAACATAAGCGCTTACCATCATCATCAACATCCCCGCAGCACTCGACAAAATGTTGTCTATTAATTACTTTGTTACACATGCGTCTAAGATGGCCTTGCACACCGCACTTTTTGCACTTGTAGCGTGCGAAACGACACACAGACGCTTGATGCCCGGCGAATCCACACGCTGTGCAGCCGGCCGCGCCGCCGCCATTTTGTCCACGCTCCACAGGCGCGGGCGCGGGCGGTGGCGGCGCGCCAGCAGACGGGCCGCGCCCGGACATGCGGCCACCGCGCGCCGCGCCCGTACCACCCGGCACCACTTCCACCACCTTCATCACTTGGAACGACGTACTTGCGTCCACCCGTCGTAAACTCTCCTGAGCACCCATACGGGCACAACGAACACCTTCGCCTATTTCCAATGCTTTTGCCATGGTTAATTCTGCCATGTCTTTGGTGAAAAGCTTATCTCTTTCCGGTCCAGGTGCCATGCCCAGCACGAAACGGTCGCGTAGCTGTTCGTCTAGGTACGATGCCACGAACCCGCAGTGCATCGCTAAACCTCGAACACGCGCCGCCCACTCTGCCAATCCTTCGCCGATGTGTTGCGTGGCACTATGGAACCTATATCGCTCGGCGAACGTACACTTTTTCAGCTTGAAATGTCCATCGAATAACTTGACCACTTCGTCGTAGCTTAAGGTACCAACTTCACTAGGTAAAGCTAGATCGCGAATCAACTTGTATGTGGATTCCGCTAAGTTACTCAACAAAATAGCTCGACGTTTACAACCGGCTTTATCATTATCCACACCTATTTCGTTGGCCAAAAACCACTGCTCAAGCCTGTCTTTATAAAGAGGCCATTCTTGAATTTCGTGATTAAACGAAGTTAATGTGCCGACCGTCACTTTTGCCATTATTATATGGAAATGCACGCGTTATTTTTGTCCTCGTCGTCAACTGTTATAACTGTAGGTGGTAGCCGAAATAAGTAAAAACAACCGGTACGTACAAGCTCGTTTATTCAACTGGCGCAGCAGTTGCCTAAGCATTCAAACTACCTTACAAATATTAATAAAAATATGTGGTAGGTAGGCACCTACTTAATACGATCATAACAAATACATACCTACATATAATACATAATAGGTTTTTTTTTAAAGGACTAAAGTTGGTAGCCTCTGATGGCTGCAACAACCTTACCGGACAAATCGGCGAGCGCAGAGGGCTCTCAGCCGGGTAATATTTAGGTAACAACGCCTCAGGGCACCCCCGAATGGGGAACGAACCTCGGCTCAGGGCGTTACCGGGGGAGGGGGAGGACTTTGTACGAGTTACGACTATTTGGGGGCGGTCGGATTACTGCAGGCAGCTCGGGCCGCTTGAACGGGATGAGACTGAGTGGGACGTCGCGGCCGTCCTCGCCGTCGAGGACGGTAGCGTGATCGGTTGTGTGTACTGTGTTGTGTACTTTTACGAGCTTCGTCAGCTTCGATCTGAGCTAATGTAATAGGGTCACATAATAGGTACCTACAGACAAATAGTGAGGTCAAAAAACAAACCAACGCAACGTATGATATGTATTGTTATCTACACTACTCATCCTACACTATCTATATCTGGTACATAAATTACTCATTAATTACACCGCAAAATTATGACTCGTAGGACTGTGAATTCATTTTTTTTACTAGAAAATGTATATGTTAACGAAATAAAAGAGGAAGCGTCATGAAATCATATCCTAATCTATTAATTTAATTCAGTTTTAAAAACATTTTTTTTTTCATTTCTGAAGGTTGGCAAGCAGCTTGGGCAGTCCACCTGATGGTAAGTGGTTTAGCGGAATTGGCCCCCAGTATGTAACTAAAAGCCTGAGATTGAGAAGGCACAAACCAAAATATTATGTACCTTACAAATATTATGTGCATACGTCGCGCTAATAATCTGTTCTGAAAATCCAAACCAACCCACTTCTTATCTAGATATGAAAATGATAAGTTTTTTCTAATACACCGCCAGTTGTCTGATAAAGACAACACAGTGTGCGCGTGTTTTTTTTATATTAATCAAGTACAAAATAATCCTTCAAAATGGGTTGTGGTGAATTTTTAGTGAAATATATTCTGTTCTTCGCGAATTTACTGTTCGCGGTAAGCAATTTTCAATTTTATAATATAGTCCTAAAAACTTTGATACTTAATTAAAATATCTCATGGACATTGTATAATCTGTTATCAATATGGTCTCGATTTTTACCTTATCTATCGATTAATGTCGTGGCGAAAATGGAAAATTGGTTTGGATGGCCAGGAAATCATCATGAGGAAACCAAAATCACGGGGATAGGCTAGTTGACACCGTCAAAAATAAATGACCAAACACTAACCAATGCATAAAACATTAAAAAACACGTGGAAACATCAAATATGTTGTACATTTAATGCTTTTTATGATTTTCAATTACCAGTGGAACCACTAAGAGTAGATGATTTGATGCTGTTAAACTATGACGTCATAGTGTAATGTTTCATACAAAATTCCATATACACTATCGTTTTGACATTTATTAAAAAGTAGCTGATTTGATATGTCAGTCAACTACCCTATTTCTGCAAACTAAGACTAATGATGTCGTACGTATTTTGTTTATATTGCTTGATACAGATAGTGTTTGCTATATATCATGACTACCTTGACTGATATGTCCTACTTATTGTAGGTACTTTGTTTAGTAACATAATACTTAGGTACCTTTTATATATCTGTTAGGTACCTACTCTGAAAATAGTAAATAGTAGATTAGCTGTCCTCCTTTTCACCTGTATTCCCGGGATATAAACGTAGCCTTTATTTCATTAATATATATAGATTCAGGGCCTAGGCCTAAATGTAGCCTAAAAAAATCAAACGTTCCATTTTGACTGAACAAGATTTTTTTTTACTATGTATAGGTTCCGAACCGGTGGTAACTTCAGTTTTGACCTTCATAAGTGCCCTTCTGGGGCCTAAAATAAATAAATGGCTTTGATTTTGCTTCTCAATAAATGTTAACACAGAATATCACTTACTTCGTTGGTGCTCATGTTGGTCTGAGTGCCGGAGCTAGTCTGCCAGATGATGAGGGGGAAGTGTCCCTCGCGGTACAGCTTGCCGGAGATCACGTCCTCGCTTGCCTGCATTATGGCGTCCGCTACAATATTCATTAGCTTTTAAACAACAATTATATATTTTTTTTACATCATCTAGGCCGGCTGACATGATGATATATAAATCCACAATCTCACCGTGGTCAGTGATCATGTGGTCGATGGTAGTAAGCACACTAAGCCTAAAAGGGAACTGGCTCTCAAGTGCAGCTGTCGAAACACACCGTAAGGTGCTTGGCAACAGATTTTCAACCAGCCAGCCAGGCGAGTACTATAAAGTACCCAACCACCGTGCTATGGTTTCCTTACGATGTTTTCCTTCACCGAAAGCTCAAGCTCATTGTAGGATTCGAAACCGCGACCTTCGTCTCGGCATTCGACATTAAAAGTAAAGTTGTTCATAATGATTGGTCTGATTGGTCTGATGAAAAATTATTATTTGTAAACGGTCGTTTTGGACACAGTAAACTCCGACGCACCTATAAACTGTGCGATAATGCTGCTGATAAGATACCCGAGCCGTTCTGATAGGCTGTAGATAAGCATGTAAAGGATACCTTGTTATTGATTGCAAATACGTTTATAATCTCAGCCTAATTCTGGGAAAAAATTCATGAAACATACCATTTATTTGATGTTTGCAGGAAATGATACATTCAGGGTTGTTTATAGGTCGGTTGCAGTCTCGATTTGGATGACTGACTAATTTGTTAGTTTTAATCGATTGGCTTCTACTATAATTGGGTGTAACTATCGAATAAGTAGGTATGAATTTATCAAAAAAAAAGTAGGTACACCAAGGAGGTATGTGTAGTAAGTATATCAGTTATCTCGTGCGTGAATAATTGTCTCAGATATTTATTTATTTATTATGTAATTTTAAACTTTAGAATGTATGAAATTTTACCACCGTCGGTCACATCATCACTGACCATGGTGAGATAGTGGCCTATAGGTTTGCACGCAGCTGACATAATAATGTTGAGATCTATGTACCTACGTGGAGTAGCTAAATGGATAAAGATGCACCAGATTCTCAGTATGGATATGCTTTGAAACCTTGATAAAGTAAAACAACACAACAACACATTGGCAATTAAGTACCTCTGGTATTGCAAATGATGATGGGCAACGGTAACCATTTACCATCAGGTGGACCACCTGGCTGCTTATCAACCTTCTGACATTAAAAAAAAATAACACAATGAAAGTAGCTATATGATGAACTGATGGTATGCGATCGTAGTTTCCCACAATATTGGCAAAAGAATCTATAGTTTTTATAAAGTTTATTTCTCACATGAATTAACAAATTTCACCTACAGAGAAACATGTAATTAAATATCCTGATGATAGCTCAGTGGTAGTGACGTCGGATGCCGCGGCGAAGGTCGTGGGTTCGAATCCTACAATGAGCTTGAGCTTTCGGTGAAGGAAAACATCGTGAGGAAACCATAGCAAGGTGGTAGGGTACTTTGTAGTACCCGCCTGGCTGGCTACCACCCTCAAGTTGAAAACTTGTCGCTAAGCACCTACCGGTGTGTTCCGGCAATTGCACTTGAGAGCCACTTTGCCTACTCGGCATTAACAAAACAGGTCAGCAACACATTGGCAATATCTCTGGTATTGCAAATGGCGATAGGCGACGGTAACCACTTACCATCAGATGGGCCGTATGCTTGCTTGCTACCTTAGTAGTATAATCCTACCGGTGACCGTAGTGTAAATTAATTTGTTGTGTACTTACCCAAAAACAGCATAGTTACAGCTGTTCGGCTTCACTCGCGTTCCCGGGATAAAAAGTAGCCTATGACCTTCGAGGATAATGTAGCTTCCTATATTATTGATAGAATTTTTCAAATCGGCTTTATTATTAGCAGAGATACATTATAGATACGCACTTTAGAATTCACTAAACACAAATCATCAACTAGAAATAATAGTTTTTGTTAAACAAGAGTGCAAAAGTAACTTTTCATCCCACCTCAGCGAGGTTGTTTTTTATTGTTGTTTTTTTTAAGTTCCCGCCAAAAAGTCCCTCAGCGAGGAAATCACAGAAGGAAATGAAATGACTAGATGCAAAAAAGAAAATTGCGCGCGCCAAGCTAATTAAAAAAAAGTAGGTACACCAAGGAGGTTCCGAGTCTGAGTTTTTAACAAATTAAAAAAAGTTGTATGATAAATTCGGCACCATGGAGGTAGAAATAATAGGATTATGATTTTTTGAATTCACAAACTTAGTGCACACGATGTTCTTAATTCAAATTTATTTTATCCTCTAGCGGATAAAAACGAACTTTTCACTCAGATATCGAAGAGCAAGAGAAAAGTAAATTGTGTAATAAAAAAAAAATTGTGTAAACAATAAAATTCTGTTGAAAACTACCAACCTAGGTATTTTTCATATAAATAATTTAATTGGGTATTTGTAAACACTGAGTTGATTGCAGTAATATGTTCTATTAGGTTTACGCCCTATGTCATGATGCTAGAAATACAAAAGCTAACGAATTTGGAAATAATATTTCAGTTCGTTTAAAAAAACCTGTAAAAATTGTCTTTTTTTAAATAAATAAAATAAGCCCACGACACACTAGAAAAGAGGTGATGATCTTCAAACTGCTGAGCGGATTTTCTTGAAACGAAAAAAAATATAATCAAAATCCGTTCATCCGCGCTATGACACAGATCTGTGAGACTGATGTGGGGTTTTAAAAAAAAAAGTACATTACCCTTTTATGAAACGTAGGTATTTCACTTCGGCTTTCGGCTGGAGAAGTTACCTACGTCAAGTCTACCTACCTTCCAATATTTCTAATGGAATTCTTTCTTATCTACAGTTGGCAGGCCTGGTGCTCCTAGGGGTGGGTGTAGCTGTCCAGCTCCAAGCTTCGCCGATAGTGGAGATAGCTGATTGGAACTTCCAAGTGGCACCCATCACTTCCATGGTAGTGGGTGGCGTCGTCTTCTTCGTGGCGTTCTTCGGATGCTGCGGAGCTATCAGGGAGAGCAATTGTATGCTGGTCACTGTAAGTATTATCCCACTAAAAAAATCATATAAAATGTTGCCAAGCTGAGACCATATGGCTCGCACTGTCAAAAAGTTAATCTCATGTAGAGCCAAAGCTTCTAACTCTACACGCCCTGACTCTATGAGCTCTAACTTCAAAAACTAAATAGTGTGACTATTTAGTACAAATGTGTACCTTGACCGTTTCCTTACTACAAGAATTGTATAACAGAAAAGTAAAACAGTAAATAATTTTTTCACCTTACGCTCATGTCGTGACAGTAGCCTCCCGTACTATTATTTTTCTGTGTTTCACTTCATGACTTCACTACCTATGTGATTTATTTCACATTATACTGTTGGAATTGAATACAAAAAATATTAACTTGTATATCAGCAATACCGCCCGCTAGACTAAGCACGTTTCGACACTCAAACTATAAGTAGTTTAATTTTATGCGCATTTGTACGTACAAACCCACTTAGACCTAGTTTTCATTTTGTGATTGGTGTGTGATTGCCATATTTTTCGTAATATCTGTATATTACGATATTACCCACAAATAAATGTACCGTAGCCTTTTTCATGGTTGTATTAAAACGGTAGATACGGTACGATCTAACATATTGACAAATGACTGACGTTTAAACCCAAACTTTTGTTGCCCAGTACTCCATGTTCATGCTGCTGCTGATGATCGCGAAGATAACCCTCGCGACACTGATCTTCGTGAACCTGGACACCCTGGAAACACAAGTGTCGAGGTGGCTGAACGAAGCCTTCAATAAGGACCAGACTGCATTCCAAGCTATCGAAGAGTCGGTAAGAAAGCTCATAGATACTTCTCGGGGTTTCAGCTTTCACCCGCGTTTCTGAGAGATCTTATGTTCCCGAGGGATAAAAAGTAGCCTATATGTTAATCGAGAGTGTCAGCTACCTCCATTACCTTTCATTAAAATACTATTACATGTATACCTAATATTCCAGTTCAAATGTTGCGGCCCCACCGGCCCCACGTCATACCCTAACCCCCTGGTGCTGCCCACGTCTTGCTGCGGAGGCACCAGCCCCTGCACCGCTGTCAACTCATACGCCGGCTGTGACGTCATCATCCAGGACTTCTTCAACACCTTCGGCCTGGTTATCGGGGTCGTTGCCATCACTATTGTTGCCATTGAGGTAAGAGTTGCTCATCGACTGAAACTCGTTCGTAAATATGTCCGTCTCTTTCTTATGTCAAAGAGATGGGGAGACGGAACATTGGGTTTCATGTAAGAACTAGCTGTCTTCTATGGATTCACCTGGATAAA
The DNA here is from genome assembly GCA_963555595.1 of Tethea ocularis. Lineage (NCBI taxonomy): Eukaryota > Metazoa > Arthropoda > Insecta > Lepidoptera > Drepanidae > Tethea > Tethea ocularis. The sequence goes on along the minus strand of OY741972.1, from coordinate 612,052 downwards.
TACCTAAATTATGAAGTTCATTTTGAAAAGAGTAATTGCTGAGTTTATTGCCGGCTTTTCTCAGCAAAAGCTACCTTCCGAACCGTGCATTAGAGTCTGACTATTCATAATTGAATAAATAATATTTCATTACATAGTGTCCTATATGTACGAACTAATAAAAAGGTCGGTCACGTTTTAAGTTCCTCACAAAATTAAAGTTACAAGGAACAAGCAGATGAGATAGACTCGAGTCTTGACAATGATTGTTATTTGGTGTGCTCTTGATGGCATGAGCTCATCACATAGCCTCCAAATTCAATGCAAATCGCAAGCCGGCCTTGTGAGAGGGGCGATGCCCCCCTGCCTGAGCCTTTGCTCCCTGTATCCACCACTACTTGCTACGGGGGCTAGTAGGTATTGCTAATCTCCATAGGCAACGGTAGTTACTTACCATAAGGTGGACCGCCTGCCTACTTCATGAAACCATAGAAAAGTTGGGTTTTACGTCATCACATATTATCCGAATCAAATCAAAATTGGACAGAAATGACATTCCGCCATATTGTCGGGTCATAGCACTTGAAGCTATAAAGCTTTGTCGAAGTGCTTCTAGCTTTTAGCATAACATACTAACATGTCGTTATCTCTTTCTTTTCAGTTGGTAGCAGTGGTGTTTGGTCTCTGTCTGGCGAACCACGTCCGCAATAAGAGTAGGAGAGCTCGCTACTAATTAATTTTAAGTAATTACAAACGTACCACAAGTACTTTATTATAACTATTGTTAAATAAGCTTTCTGTGTAATATAAAACTTATATATTCTTGTGAGTTTTATTAAATTTACATTTATGGGCTGCGCACATCGGCGGACAGGTAGCAGAGGATTTAAAATGTATTAATTGAATTTAATAAGCTCCGTGATATATATATTTAACCGACTTAAAAAAATAGGTTAAATGCTTGTTCACGTATTTGTTTTTATTTATGAAGGAACCGATTGTAATAATTATTTTTGCGTTGGGTTCAGTATAGCTCTAAGTTAGTCCCATTTTAATTTTATTGTCTTTGAAAGAGACTATTTTAAATAACAAATATATTATATTGTATCTTTTTCTTTTTAACCGACGGCCGCTGGGGCAGAAGAGTTCTCGAGTGACGACCACGAACCGGAAGACGCAGCGTGGGCAGACCCCCTACAAGGTGGACCGATGATATTGTGAGGGTCGCGGGAAACCGCTGGATGCGGGTAGCGCAAGACCGGCCATTGTGGAGATCCTTGGGGGAGGCCTTTGTCCAGCAGTGGCCGTCTTTCGGCTGACATGATAATGATGATGATGATGATCTTTTTCACAATAATATAGGTATTAGAACACATTTATTTTTACCAAAATAGGTGTACCTATACAGTCAGTCATATGTATTTTTACATAATAAATATTGATATTTTCTTAACAGTTTATAAATATTATAATATACTAGCTGTTCCCCGCGGTTTTACTCGCGTTCCCGGGTTAAAAAGTAGCCTATAACCTTCGGGGATAGTGTGAATTATATGGTTAAGGATTTGGAAATAGCATTTAATTTAATTTCACACGTCATGGCTTCATAATATTTTTTTTTAATATAATTTAGTACCTAGTAGTAATGAGCTACTTTTAACGCTAACTGTACATACTTACAGCATTAATAAAATTAGAATCCTAACTTAATTACAAAGCTATTCGATATATATATTTTCCGTATAAGGTTATAAATAATATAATGATATAATCAAATTAATTATAATTTACCTATCCTATATTATTCTCTTCATGCAATACTGCAGATTAATCTTTCAGTGTATACCTATTTGTCGCCCACCAAACACGCAACTTGAAAGAAAAAAATATTTTATTCAAAACAAAAAGACAAAATGGGTTTAAATATAAAAGTTGCAATTAAATACTCACTGTTTATACTGAATGTAATATTTGTGGTAAGTTGAATCCTTTTATTCTTTTATTTATGAATACGCACATAATTTATTTGAAACATAACAACTATTAGGTATAACATAAATGAAATATTAAATTAAAAATTAAACTAAAACTATCTATCCTATATACAGAGTAACTATAAATAATAAACCGCATTTAAATCGCCGCCTGCAGGCAGGGTTCCCAAAAAGCTGGCAACGTTACCACGTTGAATTGCGAGGCTGATGCGCTGCCCGAGGTAAGTGCCAGCTCTTTGGTCACCTGTGGTATCAATAAGGCGTCTGGACAGCTCCCTAACCAGACTGCGAGCATCTTGACCCCAACTACCCATAGTTTCGACCCCAAACGGAAGAAATATATAACTATCTCCAAGACAAGTATATTTCCTCCGCTTGAGGTTTTCCGCAGCGTTTGCGGCAGCGCCCGCCACCCGTGATGAATGTTGGACGTGGGAGGGTGCAAGGGTGTCAGCACATGTGGCGTCCCATACCAGCGGCCTCCCACGACTCCAAGGAATCAATGTCATACCGTCAGGCCTCTTTCCATCGTCACGCGAGATACCGTTCGGCTCTAAAATAGCCGGCACGTTCACGGTGGCAAGGGCCCGACGAATGACATCGTTTAGAGTGGCGTGGCGTGAAAGACGCCCAGCACTACGACGGCAGGATAGACCGTGGTGACCCAAACGATCCACCCTGCCGCCACAGTGACATTGGTGAGGTTCGGTTCTGGAGACGCCCAGACGCAAACCAACTGCAATAGAAAAGCTAGTATTATCCGTAGCGTTCCTATATTAATCGAAGGTGTTGCCTGTAACCAGTAGCCCGACTCACGTTCGCTAGTAGCAATGAGACGAGCCTTATCCCTGATATCATCACCACTGTTTAATAAATAATTTTGAATAATTTTGCAAAGAGGCTCGTCCCATTGCCTCTGCAAACTGCCTTTTATTCTATTATTTTATACTAAAGTATACTCGTACTTAGTAGCTGTTCTTCCCAGTCGCACGCGGCGTGCCGGGATAAAGAATAGGAATTTATTTTTTTGCGGCCCATAATTATTTTCCTAAAATAAAAGTTGCTTAAAACTTAAGCCAGTCAGTAAAGTCCCGGTAAAATCGTTGCAGTGATCTCAGAAATACCGAATAAATAAATACAGTCGAATAGAGAAAGAGAAGTTTATATGTTTTTACAATTATTTACATAAATAAAAACTAAACTAAACAAATAAAAACTAAACTATATAACTACTAATTACAAAAATAATCTACATCAAAATTTGGCATGGTACCCATGACACTTGCGGCGTTGCCTCGCTGAATGATCAGACTTAGCTTCTGGGCAAAAAAGTCCCTGGCTCTCAGATCCCCAGAGGCCAAGATCTTTATGTTTTTTAAATATATAATATACTTAATGTGTGCCACTGAACGATTAGTGGATCAGTATATACAGGGTGTAAGGGACAGCCTTTCGAAAACTGATTCCATAGATTAAAACCATGATTCTGGAGCCCCCATAATTTGAATTTTTCGTCGATCTTTTCATGAATTATAGGTACGGTTTTTTTTCATTACTTTAGGATTGATTATACCTACTATAAAATCATTATACAAGTCTAACTAAACCCGATTAAAAAAAATACAGTAACTATTCATTTAGACATAAAAATGCAATGTAAGTAAATCAAAATTCAAATCTATACGCAAGACGCAAGCAGCTGTTTGAGTTCACGAGTGTAATTTAAGGCGCTGTCATGTCGTAAAATTATCGCAAAGCATATTGGAGGTGAAATCAAGCTAGTGTAACTCGTAAAAACGTAAAAAAAATATTTACTATTAATTAAAAATGAATCCGTCAATCTATGTGGTCTAGAATTTGAAATCTTGTGATTATATCTTAAAGAAAATTAAGACTTAATTTAAAAGTGAAACCAACGGTATGTTAAAAGTTTTTTCTGCCTAAAGTATATCCAAATATGTTTTGAGTTCTGCCAAAAGCTGCAGAAAGGTCTTGAGAATGTCATACATATAATTTTTCATTGAAAATAAGTACCTATATCTATCTATCTATACTCATAATAAAGCTGAAGAGTTTGTTTGTTTGAACGCGCTAATCTCCAGAGTTAGTGATCCGATTCGAAAAATTATTTCACTAATAGGAAGCTACATTATCCCCGAAAGTTATAGGCTACTTTTTAACCCGGGAACAAGAGTGAAACCGCGGGGATCAGCTAGTAGGAGATATGATGGTTTAAAAAACCCCTTTTTAACAGACTTCGTATGTGGTGACAGCGCCAACGCATTTTGTTTCCTTCATTGATAGTTTATATATAGGTAATTGTAATAACAAACAATTGAAATACTAAATTAAAATTAAACTACAATATATATATACCTATTACAAAGTACCTAACTATAAATAATAATTGTTACCTAATGTAAGTACCTAATTATAGCACAATATATTTATCTGCATAACAAACAGGTAAAGACATATAATAAATTAAATGCAGTGATAGTTATTTTTAGTCATTTAAAATAGGTTAATCTGTTATCGATCTACATATTAATAAATAAATAATTATTTATAATTGTAATATACTTTGAAAGCCAGTGTTACTGTTACCCTTAATTTTCTATTTAATTTGAAATTAAAAATATATTCACAAGATTTGAAATTCTAGACCACATAGATCGACGGATAATTTTTTGATGGAAATCAGTTTTTTTTTACGTTTTTACGAGTTGCGCTAGCTTGATTTTGATTGCGCTACCTCCAATATGTATGGCGATAATTTTACGACATGACAGCGCCTTAAGAGGAGGCTATCTGTGTATGTCTCTGTCCCTTACTAAACTGACGGAGACAAGCGAGACAGGAAAGACGTGATTTTAGTAAAAAATATGGTTTTGTTATTTAAAAAGAAACTAAGCCTTTTTTTTTTAAAGTAAGAAAACTATTCAATTTCTAATATATTTCAGAATGTAGGTATGTAAATATTTTTCAAGTTATTTCGATGGCCCAAATAAAAGAAGAATGCATTCTTAGTTTTAAAAAGGGGCATATTTACGATTTTTTTTCTGACGTTACTAATGAAAAATTGCAATTTTTAAAAAAACTTGTCCCCGTCACATATTCTCTAGTTTAACATATATTTTTTCCAAATCTCTTGGAACAAAGAATACAGAGAAAAACGCATTTTAGAATCATCATTTCACGTATAGCATCGCTTACATAATTTAGTGCTCATTCTCACGTATTTTAACCATTTTCTCTTTGAATAATTACCAACTTTTGAATATCATCATTATAAGCCTAAATAGACCTGTACAGCTAGTCATGAGCCTTCCCCATTTGTATCACGAAATTTGAAGGTCCTCTGTCCTCAGCAGTTTAGGTTGTTTTTTACCTTTTCACCGTGGTCAGTGAAGAACTTTAGGAATTCTAATATAACTTTTCCACTGAGTGTATCTAGCTGCTAATTGTTGACTTCTTGAAGAACCTCATAAATTATGTTTTGAATGTAAACATGGGTTCTTCAGGTTCTTCATTGGGCGTGGAGAGAATATTGCAAGGTACACAACGTGTAAGTGATCGCAAATAGTGTTAAAGGTAATTTGAAGCGTACAGGTACATAATTATTCGTATCGTATGCTTGTTTAATACTTTACTAGTACAAATTCCTACGTTAAATAATAATAATGTGTATTTATTTACAATGTACGTACGTATTAAAATGATGAGATCCGCAGGCGAACCAAAGTAACCTACGTAGCGCGAAGAATAGGGTAGTTGACTGACATATCAAATCAGCTACTTTTTAATAAATGTCAAAACGATAGTTTATATGGAATTTTGTATGAAATATTACACTATAACGTCATAGTTTCACAGCATCAAATCATCTACTCTTAGTGGTTTCACTGGTAATTAAAAATCATAAAAAGCATTAAATGTACAACATATTTGATATTTCCATGTGTTTTTAGATGTTTCATGCATTAGTTAGTGTTTGGTTACTTACCTACCCTATTGCCAAACGTAAGTGGCAGTGGGCGGGGCACATCGCTCGTAGAACCGACGGCCGCTGGGGCAGAAAGGTTCTCGAGTGGCAACCACGAACCGGAAGACGCAGCGTGGGCAGGCCCCCCAAGGTGGACCGACGATCTTGTTAGGGTCGCGGGAAACCGCTGGATGCGGGTATATAGCGCAAGACCGGCCATCATGGAGATCCTTGGGGGAGGCCTTTGTTCAGCAGTGTACGTCTTTCGGCTGATATGATGATGATGATGTCGTATTAAAAAACAGGTCCTTGAGGCGGCCGCGCGCGCTGGTGATCATCGGCAAGGATCCCAGCAGGCTACAGGGTCCGCCCCTGTCCCCCGAGGCTTCGATAAGTTTGTGTTTAATGAAAATAAATCCAATAAAACAGATAGCAGGAGTAGTGGTCTTAGCTGTTGGTGCCTATTTAAAGACCAGGGATATGCCTGAAGCAATCAAGGAACTGTGGAGTATGCTGAACCTGGTGGCCATTGTGGTAGGGGCTGTGGTAGCCGCTGTGGCGTTTGTCGGGGGCTTCGGAGCTATGTTAGAGAACAAAATCATGCTGTACATGGTTAGTATTACATGGTATTGGACACGAATATGACACCCTCCCCCCCTTGCCCCATCTCAAATGCATTTTTAGGGTTCCATACCCAAAGGGTAAAACGGGAGCCTATTACTAAGACTGAGCCTATTCCTCTGTCTGTCCGTCTGTCACCAGGCTGTATCTCATGAACCGTGATACTTAGACAGTTGAAATTTTCACAGATGATGTATTTCTGTTGCCGCTATAACAACAAAAATCAGAATAAAATAAATATGGGAGCTCCCATACAACAAACGTGTTTTTTTTTTATATTGATAACAGCAACGGGTAGACGCTTATACATGCAATGTCACAAAGCTTATTTACTCCCCCCCCCCTTGTCAAAAGATATAATACTTGGTTCACTCCTTCCTCCCCCTTAACGTAATTTATAGAGTAGATGGTCGCTTACTAATAAAAAAAAAATTAAAAACTGAGACGGTGAAGATGGGTTTCATACTTTTAAGTTTTATTTTATACTAGCGACCGCCCCGGCTTCGCCCGGATTTTCTCAGCTTTTCTCTACTATATTATTCTTGTATTATACATATAAACCTTCCTCTTGAATCACTCTATCTATTTAAAAAAACCGCATCAAAATCCGTTGCGTAGTTTTAAAGATCTAAGCATACATAGGGACAGACAGACGGGAAGCGACTTTGTTTTATACTATGTAGTGACAAAACGATTTATAATAAATTCAATCGAAATAATGTAAATTTGGAAAACCGCAAAGGTAAATTTTAGGTTTTGAGATAATTTAATTAGGTTTTTTTTCTGGAAATGAAATAATATTTCACAAATATGACTCGGTGAATTTGTTGATATACCTGTTTAGTTTTTAAAATGTCTTTGAGATGTTATTATATGTGGCTTTTTTGCCGTGTTTTTTGGGATACCGTAACACATTTTTTTGCGTTTTTCAGGGAATAGGCTCTTTTTGTTAGGTTCCTACCAAAAGTCATCCGCAACAAAACTCATATAGGATTTTAATAAAATAAGTTTATATAGGTGCAGTTGTTAATTTTCCTGTATCTATCCCGACTTTTAAATAGTCTATCTTTAATACGGGTTCGGCATCCTGCATTTAGTGTGAAACGACAAATTATAAACAAAAAAGATGATAAAAAAAAATTAAAAATATATATAGTTTTTAGCTGTCGGGCATGGGTTAAGGGCCTCGTATCACTTGTAGGTATTGGAATGAAACTTATTTTAACTTTGTTCACACCTATTTATTAAATTGCACAGACACTTTTAATTGTGAATCAAACTTTAAGAACAACTATTTTAACAATCAAATATGGCCGGCGGCTTTCTCACACGCTTCGAGACGCGTCGCGGTGCACACGGGTCTTTCCCAAGGTTGCCAACTGTATCCGGCGGAAACGCGGGTGGCGCATAGATAGCGACACTATTATTAAGCGGACTAGTCGCACAGGGTTGCCGTGCTACAAGTTTGTATATTTCTTGTAAATATTGTATCTTAAGGACTTATTACGAAAAAGATGATTTCATATCATAGGTATACAATTTATATTTTAGTCTCGACTTGCTTGGCGGCAAAACTGAAAAAGTACGCTGTGTCAGTAGAAAATTCACAATAACTTTTCAGGATAATCTGTATGTAGTAAGAGGTTTATAAATTTGTATAGGGCTAGAAAAATATTAGGTGGGCACCTATATAATATATTTTAAAATATGGAAATAGTAATATTTAAAATAAATATTATTCACCCAAGCTTCGCTATTATATTCAGCTATTATTTTTCTTATTTCCAGTACACCGTTTCCCTGATAATATTAGCGATTGTGCAAACAGTCATGGTTATAATGATATTCAGGAAGAGAAATGAAATGCATGAACACATACCCATGTACGAGTTAATCATAAAGGACAATCAGAAGGTGCAGCAGTTCTTGTATATCTTCGAGCTGGTCATCGCGGGACTCGCTTTGCTTATAATATTCTTCCAGGTAATCAAAATAGTTTTAGATATGTTTGACTGTAAGAAGCCATCCATGAATTAGGTCGTCACACAAATTAAATGATTTTTAGTCCTCGTCACAGGTGGTCAGATTTTATGACGTCACATATTTTGCAATTTCCGAAATATTAGTAGAGTTATTAATTTTAAAGTTTTTCCATATAGTACAAATACTTAGATTATACATGTGACGTCACAAAGCTTAATAATTCCCCCCTCGCTTTGTCACACGATGTCACATTTCACTCCCTTCCCCCACTCCCCCTAAATGACCCCTAATCTCACATTGGTCCACTGACACGTGGCCGAAGATTTATTTTTATTTTTTTTATACAATAAAGTCGACAAATAAGCATACGGCCCGCCTGATGGTAAGCGGTTATGGACGCTAGCGACACTTGGGACAGAGACCAGCGCCCTGGGTATCACCCGCGCTTTGCCGACTCTCCCCCCACCTCGATGAGCTCTGGCGACCTTACTCACGCGCAGGAAAGGGACACAACAAAGTTATTTGGCTGCGGTATTCTGTAAGGTGGAGGTACTTCCCCAGTCGAGCTGGTCTTCAAGCGAAAAATCGCTATGCTCTACCTCTCTTAAGATGGTAAGCATAGCACGTAATGCCTAGAATGGAACTCTCAAGAGTAACTTGGCGACATCTCTCATTCAATCAACGCTACTCAATTAAATAAATATCCTGGGACATTTTTCACACACAGTTATCTGATCCCAAACTAAGCAGAACCTGTACTATGGAAACCAGATAACTGATATACTACATACACTAGCAATAATAATAAGTAAGCTATTAAGCCTTTATTATTTTCTATATCAATACTAATAATAAAGCTGAAGAGTTTGCTTGTGCGGAGTTACTGGTTGAAAAAATATTTCTCTGATAGGAAGCTTCATTATCCCCGAAGGTTATAGGCTACTTTTTATTCCGGGAAGGCGAGTGAAACCGCGGGGAATAGCTAGTACTTTATATAACATAATATATTTCAGGTGTTAGCAGCGGTTGCATCCGGCTTCCTTGGATTCGCACAGCGCACTTCTAAACTCATCGAAACCCAAACAAACGAATTGTATTGAATTATGAATATTCTTATGACATTATTGTAACGTAGTTAGAAAATGCTTAATATCATTTTATTTTTTTAATAATTATTAATATGTACCTACTTTCCTACATGTACTCGTATTGTAGATCTAATGTATGATTTAAAACCAAAATCGAATCACTTACAATAACAAATATAAATAAATACCTACTAACTATAACTCCTACATACAATTAAAATATTATACCTAGATATATACAAAAAGAGGTAAGTATCATTTTGAACAATGTAATGGTAACAATTAGGTACATACTACGAATATGTAACCTACTTATTTGAAAGTAAGAAAATTAAATAGTATTTTCCTAAAAATTAGACATTTTCTTTATTTAGCCATTCGCAGTCGCAGTAATAGATAGGATAGAGTGATTCAAGAGGAAGGTTTAGGTATGCATGTATTATACATGCATATTATAGTACAGAAAAGCTGAGAAAAGCCGGGCGAAGCCGGGGCCGTCGCTAGTTAAAGATAAAGCTTCTTCTTTAATATTGAAGTCCAATAAAAAAAAAGTATTCAGTTTTTTAAGTATGTACAAACAAATTTCAGTTGTATCAATAAATTAATTTTAAAAACAGGAGACGTCATTATAAAGCCATTTGCTTGTGGACTTGCGATAATATTTGAAACGTTTTCCTTATAATGTAAAATTTAAACATGTTAAATGTAACTACCTACGTATATTATTTCAGTAAATTGACGTCAGTCGTGTGTGATATACATATCCATCGACTCTAATAGTTTCTATCTGCTCCTGTGTATGGAGCTCTACCTACACTTCAAAAGGAGTCTAATAATAGTAGTTCATTTTTTAATACAGTGAAAAAAATCAAAATGTCGGCTGTAAAGTATTTGCTGTTTATGATCAATATGATTTTCGTGGTAAGTAACCTATGAAACTTTTTTAAATTCGATGACTAATAGACTATTGTGCTCGGTCTTTCCAGTGACTGTTAAAGCCGATTACGCTTGTTCAGGGCTCTTTAAATAATTATAAAAATAATATTAATATCAAATGTAAAATACAATAAAATTAATAAGTAGGTACTATTGGAATTTATGTACCTACATCACAGATATGGATAGACCCCTACATTAAATTTTGTATTTTTTAGCATCGCTTCTAAAAGAAAAATGTCGTACAAGTTTGTCACTATTTCTGTTTGTACGCTAAGTTATGGGCGTACCTAGGGGTAGGAGGGGTGTTGCCTGTACCCTTGCCTTGCTCTACGGCCCTCCCATATATTTAGTTGATTGATTATGGTCTATGCCTAAGTACCTAGGTACTGTACCAGAAACTTTGGAATCATATGTTTGAAATTAATGGCATAAGTACCTGTCTTATAAATTAACATTAAAATGTAATTTTAGCTACCAGAAATTCTAGGTTTAGTAGTCTTGGGTTCGATTCAATTACCATCAAGTTAGGACCAGCAAATTTTCCCTTTTTTCAATTTTCAATGAAGCACTATAGTACTTCTGCTTGGTAGTTTTAGATCAGATTATAACAGCGAAGAATGTCTCAGGATATAGTAGAGTCTATTGTAAAACTGTAACTGTCGACATTCATAAGTGCCGTATTAGGGCCTAAACTGAATAAATGAGTTTTGATTTTGATTTGATATATAAAAAATAATAATGGTTATTTCTCACAGCTAGCAGGGGCGGCGTTATGCATAGTTGGAATCTTATATTACACAAGTGCTATGCCATTATTCGATATTGACGAGTATATGAAGGAGTTCGATGACCTTAAATTTACATTTTTCATCATTGCCATTGTATTTGGTGCAAGCGTCTTCTTCATCTCGTTCCTGGGGTGCTGCGGTGCTATCAAAGAGAATCTCTGCATGTTATCAACTGTAAGTAATGTTGTTTTATGTTTCATCATAATCTCAATGGTCAGTGATGATGAGGCCGAGTAGCTGTCGGATTACAGTAGTAGTGATTAGGTCGCGGGTTTGATTCCTACAATGTGTCTAATAATAAAAATAAATATATACGCGTCGACTTGAGAACCTCCTCCGTTTTTTTCGTCGGTTAAAAATGTCCCAGGATCTTTATTTAACACATTTTTTTTCCAGTATTCTGTAATCCTGATCATATTGGGCATCATAAAAACAGCTTTGATACTGTATTTCTACTTCAAGAAAGACAACCTTTATCGGAACATTCCAGTTGTGTTAAATGAGGTTCAGAAAAAAATTCCAGAAAAGTTTCTGCAAATAGAATATTCGGTAAGTATTCAAAATTGTTTCCAGTGGGGTAATCTCTTACTATAGACTTAGTCCAAGATTTTGAACCACTCATCATTCGAATTTCGAATTAAAATAAAAATTTTGTTTATTTGAATACTAAAATAGCTATCTCGTCTCATCACTACGTTTCAGAGCGCGAGCTTTTACTAGAATTTATGCTCAATTCTTTATCGCATGCAGTCTGTAATATATTAAACATCAAGCAGTAACATACAGCACATGACCCGAATAGGGTGTAGCAATTTATAATACAATACAATTAAATACCGGGTGTAAGGGACAGCCTTCCGAAACCTGATACCATGGATTAAATTCATTATTCTGGAGCCCCCAGACTTTGAATTTTTCGTCAGTCTTTTCATGAATTATACGATTTTTTTTTCAGAATGTTTGACTTGATTATACTATAAAATCATTATAAAAGTCTAACTAAACCTTTTTTAAAAATAAATAAGCAGTAACTACTAATTTAGACATAAAACTGCAATTTACATCAAAATTCAAATCAATACGCAAGACTGCACGTGTTGTGTGTGATAGCGTTGTAACGTACATTGCGCGCTCAAAATTGACGATATCTGTAACCAATGAGTTCTGACATAATTGATTCCTATAGTGTTATTATAGGCATTCAGTGTAACCTTTTCCCAAAGTTTTCGGTCGGCTGTCCCTTACACCCGGTATAGTATTATAGGAAAGGAAAGGAAGACGGACCGATTTATATATTAGACACTATTTATTCTAGTGGAATTCTGCAAATGAGTCATTCATAAAATCATTCAAACAATAATAGGTTTTACTAAGTAAATGTTTCAGGCGGTTTATAAATATGTTATCTTTTTCTACTTCTAATTGTCATAATTTCCTAATGGTAATGCTCAGGCATTTGAAACTTCGTAGGATTACTAATAATGATTTACACAGTGTACACTATTTGAAGTATTCAGCCTAATATACCCAACCTAAATCATTATGACACTATACCTATCACGCCGCAGGTCGTGGGTTCGATTCCCATGCATTTGTGTCCATGAAATGTCCTGAGTCTGGATGTAATGATCTATTTATGTATGTATTAACAAAAATAATAGTATATGTAGTATATCAGTTATCTGGTTGTCCATAGTACAAGCTCTGCTTAGTTTGGGATCAGATAACCGTGTGTGAAGAATGTCCCAGGATATTTTATTATTATTTGTTTTCAGATGAGCTGTTGTGGAGTCGACGATAACACGTATACTAGCTTGCCAGCTTCTTGTTGTAATATTACACCTTGTACTGAGAGCATGAAGTACGCGACTTGTAGTACCAAATTACAGACGGAATTGTCTCATCATGAGTTTACCATTGGTATTATTCTGGGCCTTATAGTTGTTTTTGAGGTAAGCACTGGTACTACTATACCTGCAGTTTGTAATAGGTACTTGTTTCAAAAATAGAATAGAATATGTTGATTCATAAATGCCTACTATGCGTCAGAAGTACCTACTACATTAAGAGGCTCTCTGCGAATGTCTCCGTTCCTTACTGACGGAGACAAGCGAGACAAGAGAGGCAATTTTTCTAATGAAAAATTCCAATTAAAAAAAATTCTTCCTAGTCACGTATTTTCTAATTTTACATATATTTTTTACAAATCTCTTACAATAAAGAATGACGCGAAAAACTTAATCTAGAATCATCAATTCTCGAATATCGTCGCCTTAAATAACTAAAATGATTTATTCAACGTCTGAGTACCTAGATTAATCGCAATCGCGCCCCAGCACTCTGGTTATCCCAGAGATTTTACGCTAAACTTCTAATTGTTATTCTGTTCGTAATGGTTGGTGATGGTAATGCCCAGTATTTTACAATTTTGTAGGATTATTTGATAAAAGTATAGGTACTGTATATAAATGGATTAGCTTATTTTAGGTCAATTTTATTTTACATGTACGTACGTACACTTATATGAAATATTTGTTTGGCGTAACTTGCCTGCTATTGACGTCATGAGAGTTAACAGGAAAGCTATTATGTGACTATACTGCCGTAATAAGGATATCATGATCCACACGAAGCATACCTACTATAGAATGAGTAGGTAGCAATTTATTACTGAGCAAATATTTAGTTTTTAATTTAATAGCTGTTCCCCGCGGTTTCACCCACGTTCCCGTAATAAAAAGTAGCCTATGTCCTTCTCCATATCATAGGCCATCTGCGTACCATATTTCATCGTGAGCTATTTACAAGAACTACATAGAGATATCAAAATATATTAGCTAATCTAATTTGTATGTTTTGGAAGTTTTAGGTACCTACTTATTGGAAATATTTTATTGTGATTTTAACCTGTGTGAAACTTTAATTCCAACCAAAAACAGCTTGTATAAATGCCTACATAATATAGGTATGTTTATAAAGTAATATTGTTCTGATTCCAGCTCCTGGCAGCGACTGTGTCCTGTTGCCTCGGCCACAAGTCCCGCAAAGAAACCGATTATAATAATTATAGACCTTATGTTCGTTAACTGCTTATAACGCCATTTTGTATTTCATTTTCTATCTAATAATGAGTAAATGTATAAATTTAGACTTATAGAGCATCCAAGCATCTGATGCTGCCTGAAGCTGAAGATACAAGATTTAATTGTGTATAATGGTTAATAAATTTAGTTATATATTTTGACAAGTATTTTTTTTTCAATCCTACATACTGTCACTGTAACCAACAGTAACATCATATACAAAGAGAATTATCATATATTTATAGACCCATATAAAGAAGACATATAAAAAAATCGAACTAAGCCCACTGATAGAGTGCCAAGATCATAAAGTGAAAAAGTTTGAAACTAATAAACTACTTATTGCATCCATTCTTTCACCAGTAGAATACTATTTAATTTTGACAGGCCAGTTGGCGCAGTTGGTTAAGACACTACCTATCGCGCCGCAGGTCGTGGGTTCGATTCCCATCCAGGACAAACATTTGTGTGCATGAACATGTCTGTTTGTCCTGAGTCTGGGTGTAATTATCTATATAAGTATGTATTTACAAAAAAAAAAAGTAGTATATTGATATACTACATATCAGTTATCTGGTTTCCATAGTACAAGCTCTGCTTAGTTTGGGATCAGATAAACGTAACGTGTGTGAAGAAAGTCCTTACTATACCATATAAATGCGAAAGATATATTAGCACCAGAGCACTGTGGTAGGCTACTTTGTATTACCCGTCTGGTTGGCTACCCTCAAGTTGAAAATATATCACTAAGCACCTTCCGGTGTGTTGCGAAAGCTGCACTTTAGAGCTAGATGCCTTATTACTTTGTGTGCTTACCACCTTCGGCCTCATCCAAGGGCGGATCCAGAATTCCAATTTTGGGGGGGGCTTTGGCCACGTCATAAGATTTTTTTAAGTTGGAGGAACAAGCAGATGAGATAGACCCGATTTGTCCGAATTCGTTCGACCGACGGTCAGCAGTAGGTAGGTATCGCATGAGCTGATCATAATCATAGCCTCAAAATTCAATGCAAACCGCAAAGGTAGCTGGCCTTGTGGGTGGGCATGGCCCCCAGGCCCCCCTTGGATCCGCCCCTGGCCTCATCATCACTGACTACGATGGGATTGTGGTAAAACACAGGATTTTTTTTTTTTTTTTGAAATGACTAAAGTTGTTAGCCTCTGATGGCTGCTCCAACCTTACCGGACAATCGGCGAGCGCAGAGAGCTCTCAGCCGGGTAACATTTAGGTAACCACGCCTGAGGGCACCCCCGAGTGGGGTACGAACCCCGGCGTTACCGGGGGAAGGGGAGGACTTTGTACGAGTTACGACTAATTGGGTGAGGTCGGATTACTAATGGCAGCTCGGGCCGCTTGAACGGGACGAGACTGACTGGGACGTCGCGGCGGTCCTCGCCGTCGAGGACGGTAGCGTAATCGGTTTTGTGTAGTGTGTTGTGTACTTTTACGGGCTTCGTCAGCTTCGATCTGAGCTAATGTTATGGGGTCATCCGGCTCGCTGAGGGCTTGCCTTGGTCTAAGGATACGGAGTATACGGGAGGGCGTGTACGTTGCGGCTTTCACTATAAGAGGGTTGCGGTGATTAACGGCGGTATTGAACTTGGTGGCTTGCCTTTCCCAGAGGATTGGTTCACCGAATAGAGTAACTGCCTTTGGAGGGGTGGGGGTACCTCGATGGTAGGGTCTGTAGAATAGGACCGCCTGGCTTTTGACAGGGTTGATTTCGATCCTCCATTTCCGAAACCAGGCGCCTAGGGCGTTAGCCGCGGTTTGGAGGTTCTTAACAATGACCGAGGGGGACTTACTAGAGCAGTAGACCGCGGTGTCGTCCGCAAAAAGAGCTAACTGCACTTTGTCGGTCTTTGGCATATCACTCGTGTAGAGTGAGAATTGCAAGGGAGACAGTACCGAGCCCTGAGGGACACCGGCACCGATGGGGTGAGGGGAGGAGAGTGCGCCTAGAATGCGATATCGAAAGTGGCGATTTGACAAATAATCTCGTAAGATAAGCACGAGTCTATGTGGAACACCTAAGGTGAATAGCTTAAAGATTAAGCCATTGTGCCACACTTTGTCAAACGCCTTCGCGACATCGAAGAATAAGACGCCTGTCATGTTACGCTCTTGGTACTGGGAAGAGATGTGTTCAATAATACGATGTACTTGTTGAACACAAGAATGTTAGGTTAACTCGGAAGCCAAATTGTTCGTCAGGGATGAGATTATTGGCGTCGGCATATGTTTTGAGGCGGATATAGATCAGTCTCTCATACATCTTGCCCAAGACATTTAATAGACTTATGGGGCGGTAACTGGAGGGCTCGGACCTGGGTTTGCCGGGCTTATGGATTCCAATTACATGGGCCTCTTTCCACTGATGTGGAAAAATATTACAAGAGAGGGCAGCGTTAAATATGGATGTTAGCAGTATTATGAGGTGGGCGGGGAAGAGTTTGATCACTTTGTTAGTGATTTTGTCCGAGATCATCAGGAACTTACACCCGCGGAAGGCCCCGGGGCCTTCCGCGGGTGTAAGTTCCTGATGATCGATTTGACCTCGTCAGGGGTCGCGGGAGGAAGGGGGTCATCCTCTTCGCTGAGAGGGGGGGGTGGCAATGGGAGGGCGGCTCTCCGTTCAACTTCAGAGTTGACTTCGTCCAAATGACTCGGGTCTATCGGGAGGGTACTGGGCGTGCACTGAAACTCTAAGCTTTCAGCGAGGCATTCTGTTTTATCATAGTCATCGAAAGCGGGAGGGAGATTGGGCCTATTTAGTGGGGGCATGGGTGCTACCGTGTCCTTGGTAAGGGCACGAGAAAGCTGCCAAAAGGCTTGATGAGAGGGACTAATGTCTGTAAGGGTCTGGTCCCAGCGAACCTGACGTAGATCTTCAATGCGTGACTTGACGTCACGCTGGAGAGCACGCATACGGATGCGGTTGTCCTCTGAGGGGAAACTATCATAGGCGCGAATGGCGGCATTTTTCTGCCTCAACAAGTCACGTACGTCATCGGGCAAGCGCCAACGTTGATCGCTCTCCGCTGGCAATGTCCGTGAGCAATCGCTAATTAACGATTGCACGTGGAAAACACAGGCCTATGCATAGTAGAAAAAGTGCACAGGTTGGTAGGATGACAGTTGTTAACACAACATAGATGACATGCGTGACCCTTTGCTGGCCGGCTCCGTAACGGGGCGGCTGACCGGTTCGGCCAGGCGGCAGACTTGCTCGCCTCACTTGCAGGGCTTGAAGCGGCCATTGAGCGCTATATTGTAAAATATCCGAATCCAAATTATGATATTAGGTAGGTAGGCACTACAAAACAGATTAGAATTCCTACATAATTATTTTATGCTTTTCAGTTCCTTTGTATGTTTTGTTAAAAGTTTTTTAGTATTGTAACTTGTTTAGTTCTTAACAAGTTCACAATCTGATACAGAAAAGTTTTCTTATGAGGTACGGAACCCTAAAAAGAGGTGGACTTCAGAAGTGACTTGTTACAAAACTGAAATTCACTACCATAGTGCGTAGTGCATGCACAATAGCTCGTAAGCTTTCTATAATAAACAAAAAGTAAGTAGGTAGGTACATAAATAGGTTGACAAGGTAACGACCCTCTGAATGAAAATTCTAGTTTGTTTATTACCTTTTGTCTATGACAAACTTTTGCAGTGTTTGGTAAGATTGACCACAGAGTTAGCCTGGTTATAGCTGGAAAGTTAAATTGAGGTAAAGTATCTATTCACTGAACGGTTAGGGTAATGATCGTAGCAGACATATCAACTCGGAAAGGGATCGTCAACGTATCGCCTTTCGCCGCGCCGTCAACTAGGCGTCAACCTAACGTACAGTATGACACAACTTAGATGTAGCATCGGCAAATCGTTTTCGTACACTTCAATTCCAATTTACACAACTAATAAAAATCATTAATTATCGTGCCATTCAACCTTCAACAAGATCATTTTCGCCGATCATTTTTTGGCGATGCTTCATCTAAGTTGTGTCATACTATAAGTACATGACAAAACATAAGCGGATCATCTACGCAGCTAGGCGACGCCGTGCCGTAAGCTCGGCGACGCCTAGCAGTAAGCCGTTCGTGTGCTTGACCCGAGGCGAGACGATTAGTGTGCGTTGCAGTAGGGAGTTTAATACAAAGAATACTAAACGGCTCAAGTTGATACGGCGACGATCACTTTCCGAGTTGATATGTGTGCTACAACCTTAAAGCACTCCAAGAGTAAGTAGTCAGTAGTATTCACAATTTCTAAATAGAGGGGCATTTGGACACATTTATTTAGGCTCTGTTTTGTGTTATATATTTTAGTTTGTCTGTTTTTATTTTCATAATATTTTTGTTATAAAGTGAATTTGTGTATTTAATACAATAAATAATGGCCCTAAGCGCTTTAGCGGCTTAAATCCTATGTTACATAATCAGAATCGGATGTTATAGCGTTGTTGGCGCCATTGGGACATAAAAAAAGAAAAAGATGTTGCTCCAAAATGTAGCAGCATCATTGTAACGGTACACGGAATGTATAGACTGGTGTACCACCCGGGTCCGCTCGCCAACAAGTGCAAGGGTCGGTGACCTGGAGGACAAATAAGGTAGGTAACTTTTTCAGCACTCCAGTGCGAATGATAAAGCAAATTTATTGTCAGTAAAGTTTAATAATCTGCTGGTGTTTGCAATTGCTTCCAGTTTTTTTTAATGATTTTTTTCTGTAATGAGATTCCAACTCAAAGTCAAATCTCATTTTTTAAGATTCTCATCTGATAAGGCATTTATGAACGTTGAAAGTTACAAGTGACCCTACCTCTTGTAATTTTTATTGAAATATTTTGGTTTTTTTCCAAATTTCCACTCTAAAATATTTTATTCACGACCTTTATTATTAATAAGTTTAATAACAATATTATATTGACAATATGGTTAATACGTTTTGGAATTATATCATAATATTATATTATAGCGCATGCGACCCATGCATGAGAGGATAACATTTATGTCTAACCTATAAACGACTGGGTCACAGCGAAAACTGCTCTGCCATACAAATTGCGCAGTCTGTGATTTCATTGTAGGCGCTTTATATAGCTTTATTTATGTTGATGTTGCGTTTAACCACAATTGAACTCTGGTGAGTTGAGCTGAAGCTGAAGGTGTAAACAGTAGAAGCCTCGAGTACAGTGATGTTTCGCTCGGAGAATAGCTCTTTAGCTTTAGGTTTTTATAAGATTTGGTCTCTACATTTATGCCTTACCCAGCTTTTGACCCGGGGGGGAAACATAAGAAGCAGACATTTTCACGAAACATTAGATGACAACTTTAAGGAGAGAAAAGATGGCATCTCAAAATCTAAACTCAGTAAACCTCGACTTCTGTTAACTAAAATAATTTTCACCATAGCTTTAAAAGCTTTTATTAGACATGAGTTTGTCAAATAAAGATTTATCATGTCCTCACTAGATGTTAACGGTCCATAACAGTGTCGTAAATTTGGAAAATACCGTCGGCTTACTCAAATATTTGGACTGACCACGCTTGCATACATTAGAATAAATCTTTGTAAATTACATTAATTAATTTGGTCCACAGATAATACTGGTTTAAGTTAGCACTGTCAAGTGCAATGACCACGCAGGTATGCATGCTTTTTTCGGTTTGGATCCAGTGATGGTAAGAATCAGATCCCTTACTAGCTGTCTCCCGCGGTTTCATCCACTTTTAGGGAATAAAACATTTGGTCCAGCCGTTTGGGAGATATAGCCGTAACGGACAGACATCAATTTTACTTATTTGTAGGTATACAGGCGAATTCGTCACAATTTAATAGTCCCATTTTGAACCATGTGTCTAAAAAATGGGAGTACATCCTCACTGATCCTCCCATTGAAACAGAAATGGTACTTATTGCACTGTAAGGTTTCAAAGGAGCTATGTAGCCTTTCTACCGTGGAAGAGACTACAGTATGGGATTCTCCCTCTTGACTCCCTAAGGAAATCCACGGCGGGCATCTCTCGAAAGTATCAATCAAGAAGAATAAGGTTAAAGGAATTCCCTAGGAATTGTGTAACGACTAGTCTAGACTAGGGCATTGAACAACGGTTATGCTAAGATACGTCGCATACGTTTAACGGTCGAGCGCGTGTCTAAACTGAAATCGTACAATTTGCGTCAGTTCAAGAAGCCTCAGATACTACATCTGAACAGTAATAATAGATTAAAGTATCACAGTTGACGATATCTAGGGTATATACTAACGCTGAAATGGTCCGAGTTGAATGGTTTCTCGGCTCTTCTGTACTATAAATGTAATGTATAAATGTGATTGATATGAATGGCAACACTGGCCAAGGATGATGGCGTCAGAGTGTGCTGGTTTTGGAACAACTTGATTTTAAATAAATAATAATTAACCTGCTAGTTTGCGTTATTATTGAAAAGACATCACAATAAATATGCATGTATTATACATATAAACTTTCCTCTATCTATTGCTGGAAACTGCATTAAAATCCGTTGAGTAGTTTGAAAGATCTAAGCGAACATACAGCGGAAGCTACTTAATTTTTTACTATGTAAATAAGCTTATATTCACAAGTCGCAGTAAATACAAAAATTTAAAAAACTAAACTGCCTTTTACAAATTGTATGCCAGTGTCATACGGAACGATGTAAGGATTCCTACGACACATCCAAATCTGTTCAGGCATTTAAAAGATAAGGTGGAATAAAGAATATCACATAATACATGAACGAGAAGAATGTTGAAACATATTTAGAACCATCAAAGCAAGTACATGTAGTAATTGCATATAAGTATTAAGAGCTTTATTGTCTTGAAAATAAATGTTGGATAAGGGCTTGATAGCCCTTATCCAACATTTATTTTCAAGACAAATTATTATTAAATATGATTATTACGATGCCTACTACCTATATAATCCTACAATAGACTAGTGAATACAGGGATAAAGAAAACCTCAAAGAAACGAATACACTCGCAAATAAGTGCGGCCAATGTGCCCATGAACCTAGAGTAAAACACATTGCAGATATGTATGTAGGTATACTTGTCGTACCGTTCGTATTTGCATAGCCTTTGTCGAGGTACCAAACTTAGAACTTTCCTTTGAATAAGTAACAGCACTTAGTAACTTTCTTGACTCCTGACCTTCATTTGTATGACAATAGTATTAACACTGAACTGAACATCAGAAAACGAAAGTAAACTCTAAATACTTACATCACTGTTTGTGAAACGAAAGTAAATCTATATCCTTTGCTTATGTGAACACAATGCCCATGGGGTAATCTGCGATTCTATTTGAAATGAGGCACTATTGTATTTTTTTTTTATGTCAGAAGGTTGTCAATCAGGCAGGCGGTCCACCTGATGGTAAGTGGTTACCGTCGCCTATCGCCATTTGCAATACCAGAGGTATCGCCAATGTGTTGCCGACCTGTTACAATGCCGAGGCAATTACTGGCTCTCAAATGCAATTGCCGGAACATACCGGTAGGTGCTTGGCGACAGATTTTCAACTTGAGGGTGGTAGCCAGCCAGGCGGGTACTACAAAGTACACCACCGTGCTATGGTTTCCTCACCATGTTTTTCCATCACCGAAAGCTCAAGCTCATCGTAGGATTCGAACCCACGACCTCTGTCGCGGCATCCGACGTCACTGAGCTAGTTTACACATTGTATTGAAGCTTATATGAACGTTATAATGATTAAATTGATATTAAATTCAGTAGTAGACGTGCTTACGTCGTTTGTTTTTGTGAATGCTATGGTCAACATTTTAGATAATGCTTTTAGACATTTCTGTAAAGGTTTCTCGTTGTTATGAGAACTAATCATAGCAGCAGGAGCTGTTAATATTATAAATGCAAAATGGACCATGATGGACAAAGATGTGGGCTTGTCCTTCTTTAACAGCAACGTAGTAACGGATAGAAGTGTTTTTTGCATAGAGATAGGCAGTAGGCAACATTCTAACAATAGTTATTTTTTATCACGGGAACACGAGAGAAACGATAGGGGACAGCATACAAAATACCATATATAGACAACCGTAATAAACATAAACAAAGAATAAGAAAAACGCAAAAAATCAGTCAAACAACTTTATTGATATTTTCTGAAAGCTGGAAGATTAATAAATCTTTCAAGTAATAGGTAGAGTTTCCCCGTCACCTGTATAATATTATTGATCTAGTGAAATTAATCTACAAGTTTTATGTTTAAGATGTGCATGTAATGAAAGTTACAACCATTGATTGCCCACTGTCTGTTGTCCAGTTACTGAACAATAAACATGTTCGGTCGCCGACACTATTCATAGATCAAAACTAGTTCAGGCTCCACTACCTAGATTTCTCAAACTAACTTTTTCCCTGATCGTAAATATTCTTCGCAAATAAATTATTTAGAATGAGAGCAAACAGGCTATAAATATTTAGAGTTTAGAGTGGCATGTAAAATGCAAAAATTCATCAATTAATACCGGACAATTCACTAAATGCCTGACTTTTTGTCGTTAATGACCTACTTGAGTAGATCCATTTATAATAAAACAATTTTGGAATATTAAGTAATATCAATCACAAAATAACGGTTAATATCAGAAGAAACATCTCCTCGCTATGTGTAGGCAATTTAAATACAAATAATGACAAAAACATTTAACGCGAACTGTTCGGACGGAAAGCGTAAACATGGATATGCAGCGAGTATCGGCACCGGCCAATTGGCCGGACCGGACACCGTTAGCTCACTCATATAAATGTGGAACCCCACCCGGCAGCCTTAGTGTACCGCGAGAACAAGCCATGAGACTATACGCGTACCTTATATTCGCTTTCCTCGTGCTCTACGCACGCGCCGCCTCCATTCCTGAAAAGGTTGTACCTGATTTAGAAAAAAAAATCACAGATGTGAACGATGAAGCACCTAAAGCACCGCAGGAAAACATATCAAGTGAACAAGAGCTAATTGACCCAGCGAACTCCGTCAAGGATGTCGAAAATAATCTTCGGAACAGTGCCAAGCCAGCGGAAGACATTCCCGTTACGGTCTTCGTTGAAAATGTACAACCTGACCTGAAAATCGGTGGTGAGAAGGAAAAGGAATCCGTGAATGAAATCGGTAGTGATGAGGAATACGTAAAGAGGCCAGAGGTCGACTTGAGAAACCCAGGGCCACCACAACGACAGGAACACGAAACCCAAAATCCGGAATACTTCGAGGATAGCCGGCGGAAAGTGACAAATGTCAAACAAAACATTCAGAACACGCAAGTTCTATTAAAACAAGGATTCCAGGGCATCACCGACGATATACAACAGTGGTTCCAGAACAATGAGCAGATCAATGAAATTCAACAAAGCATCAAAAGTTTACAGAACACGTTTACCAGTCAGATTACTAAAATACAGGAGTCAATTCAGACCGTTTTAACTCCTGAAGCCTCAAAGCCTGTTGAATCTGAGGCTACACAGACGCAAGCTAATAATCTGAAAAACATTAAATCACAGCTCAATTCACTAGAGACAAATTTTAACACGGGATTGCAAACTTTGTCTGATGGAGTTAAAATTATTGCGACATTAAGGGCCGATAGCGAAGTTGCAGCAAATTCTGAAGAACCATCAACTGTAACTGAAGTAAAACCCCCTCCTGCTGAAGGTGGCCAGCCAGCTCCGGTTAATCCTCCCGCACCAGTTAACCCCCCCACTTCCACTAATCCAATATTGGATTACTTAGCATCATTACAACAGTCGCTAGCAGATAGATTCGCTAGCATTCAAGCGAGTATGAGCCAGATCGTGTCACAAAACCAGCCAGGCGCAGTTCAAACTACTTCATCGCCCCCCGCTGGAGCACAAGCCGATGAAGCGGCAGCTGCGACGCAGCGTCCTCCGTTTTGGAATGGATTCACCAATCCCTTCCAATCCATAAGCAACCTTTTTAACCCACAACAAAACCAGGCGCCAGCTGCCCAAGCACCTGCTCCAGTGCAACAAACACTGGCCGCACAACCTGTAGCCCAGCCAGCGGCTCAGCCTGTAGCGCAATCTCAACCTGGACCGTTTGCGCAAGTGTCTCAAGCTTTCCAAAATAGCCCATTAGGGCAAGGTCTCAGTGCCATCTTCCAGCCAGGTACGACCCAAGCGCCAGCAGTCGCCATCGCCGCTGCCAGCCCCGCCATGGTCCCTGCACCTGTAGCAAGCCCCGCCGCGGCACCTCAACCTGCACAGCCAACTAATACCGGGCCAATTAGGCAGATTGTCGAAAGGATACAGACCACCATCAACAACCCAGAAAAACCAAGAGACACAGAAGTCACTGAGGATGAGAAAGGTATTTTTGTGGCACCCATCAAAGGATACGGAGGTTACGGGGGTGGTTCAGGTAAATATAATATTGTTTGAAAATTCACAGAACTAGCAAAATTACATCTATTATATAAACTAAAAGTCATACTATTTATTATGTAGTTAGATATTTTATTCTTTATCTATTATGTATATTTATGATTTGTATGCATGTGTATGTATTTATTTTGTTTGGCAATGGTATAGTGACAGCATGGACTGCCTTCGTGACTGGTTTGATAGGCACAATCGGTGCCGTCGTGAACGGTACCACGACGACGATATCCCAAGCTGTGAACAGTGCTATAAACACACTGGGCTCAAATATTCAGGTATACATGCACAACCTAGCTTTCTGTGTTGTGTTGTGTGCTATGTTCAGATTTCCTGACGTCACTTAGTTGTGCTTTAAATGTCTCCATGTTTAAAATGTTAATTTGTAGCTATGATATAGGTTAATAAGCAACGTATATAAAAATTTGAATCGAAAAATGTTTGATCCAAAAGTAGGATATTTTTTCCGACTTATTGAACTTCTTGCAGTAGCATCAACATAATGTTGTCTATTGCTTTTTTAAGTGGATTCAACTCAAACTCATTTATTCAGGTTAGGCTCTGCTAGGTTCCTACTTATAAACGTCTAAAGCTACAATTGAGACTACCACCGGTTCGGAATACTATTATACGCTACAAATAGAAGCTCTTAATTGTCATAGTTCTAAAGCCAAAGAAGTTTAGGATTCGTTTATCATTCAGTCAGGCAGAACTAGCCAGCCCCGTATTTCAACCTTGGTCCCATGATAAAAATAGCCTTTGCAATGGTTTAGGCGTTAAAAGGTAATAAACAGACAGTTACCTCTCGATTTATAACATTAGTAGATGTTATATGGATTATAATCGTATATATTTTAACCGCTGCTAAAAGTAATACATAATAAAAATCCTGCTTTATTAACAATATGTATTATACCATTATATGTTACCTTTTAACACAGTGTATACTGTCATAATTACGAGGTATGTATGTATATAGTACTCTCCTACGTGTAATACCTCACCTGCCTATCATTCGGAACGAGTTATGTATACAAACACAAATAACCGGTCAAACTGCAATACGTGTTTATGTATCTGTTCGTTAACCCTAACGGAAACCACGGGTCTTGTATATGTATAGCTCACTAACACACAAGCAAGGCCACAGAGTACAAATCAAGTGCCGCCCCTAATTAGTACAGTCTAACCAAAAAAGACTAACGGGGAATAGTAAGGTATTACAGGTAACATTGATTGCAACTTTTTTTTTTACTTTTTATAAGTCTGTGTTTGACAACAATCTCACCGTGGTCAGTGATGATGTGGCCGATGATGGTAAGCACACAAAGTCTAGAAAGGAACTGGCTCTCAAGTGCAGCTGTCGGAACACACTGAAAGGTGCTTGGCGACAGATTTTCAACTTGAGGGTGGTAGCCAGCCAGGCGGGTACTACAAAGTACCCTACCACCGTGCTTTGGTTTCCTTCCTATTCCATACAATCTCATTATGGTGAGTGACATGGTCGAATATCAGTCATCTGGGAACTATTCTACCATAAAGCGAAAGATCAAGGGTAGTAATATATCTGTGTATTGGATTTTGCTGCGTCAGTTCTCTTGGTAGTTTGCTGATTTTGCTATTACATCTCTTTAAAATAAGGTGTTAATTGTATTAAATCAGTTCAACTATCTTAAACTTTTGCCCTTAATAGATTTTTTACATGCGGCGGTTAGCGTGGAGTACTTACTCGACTTCATAAGCACGGACTCTGACGTGACCTAAAACAAGCAAATTATTCAATAAACTGATCAAATAATAACACGCACTTTATGTAATCTTTTACGTTACAACTGAACTGACGTCAATTTATGTAATAAGTGCCTACGGACCTACGTATAACGGCATTAAAACGCCTGATTACTCGTCGCGTCGCAGACCTGCAACTTATTGCTAACATTATAATTCAGGCAACATAATAATTTGTATCATTTTTCACAGGGGATAATAACGACGGTGGGAAACTAGCAGATAAAATTGAACAAGTTGAAGAAATTAAAAAAGAACCCATCTCCGAAGAAAAGAAGGAAGATGAAATCAAACCCGAGGTGGTAGTTGAAAAGACTGAATAAGTCATAGTGTGATAATATAAGAACTAGATTATTTATTTATATAATAGGTATTTTTAATGTAAATAAATGAATGTTGAATCATTGAATAATGAAGTACATGGAATTTTTCTATTAAATGTTGTTTCTTTTAACCTCCTCCAAACATCGCAGGGAGAGAAAAGGCAGATAATAATTATGATTGGCACAGATTATTCATAAGTACCTACCTGCATTATCCGTATCCCTGAGAACTAGGTACAACAGTTCTAATTCAGCTAAAATTGGTCCCAGGAAACTTCATTAATTGGAAAGTCCCGCCAAAAGAACAATTAAGAGGATGCACTCCGCGAATGACCGTCCCTTACTAAAAAATGCTAAAAATAAATCGCAACTTCACTTCGCAAGTTCCCGCCAAAAAGTCCCGCAGTAGTGTGGTGTGTGTTGACTAAGATTGGTTTGAAAAAATATATCGATATATATCGAATTGATATTTTTTAATGATATTGATATATGTAGAGTAAAAATATGTCTATTTTTGCCCCAAGGCATGGCGTGGTTACCTAAAAGTACTTCTGAAAAAATAAACACATGTGGAAGCCACTGTGCTAGTTTTCATTTTAATCTGTGATCGGTGATGTGATTAGAGCAGTCAGCGGTCGAATACTTGCGAAGTACGTGGGTTGGTAGGTACTGAGCTCTTAAAAAAATATCAATTTAGATACAATTTTGGCACATGGAAATTATTATCGTATATCGATATTTTGAAATTTAAGATATCGACGATTTAAATATCTGTTATTTTCGGAAAAAATATCGGTATATCGATATTTTTTACCCAAGCCCTAGTGTTGATAACGAACGTGGTTATCATCGATCGAGTGATGTGAGAGGTTATGTTATCAACGTTAGAAAAATATTATCCCATTTTCATGACATAAATGTTTTATTAATATATTATTTAGTTAAAGAATCAAGTGACCAACATCATGAACAGCTTATCATTGAGAATATGTCGTGCTGGGACTAATAAAAAGAAAACTACAATTGGTTTTACGCCTGTTGTTATTGATCCGTGTCATGGCACAGGTAATATTTGTAAATAACTTTTAATGAGAAATATAACTTAATAGATATTGGTCATAGTCCTTCCACGTAGATTAACTTAACAAATGATACTCTATTGCTTGAATCCAGCGCCCAATATTGGTTCAAAACAAAATCATCATTCCACCTCCCTAAAAAACGCTTTTCTCAGCATCTCCCGCTTTCTTAAGGCTACCTTCAAGATTAATTACAACCCACATTCATTATTATAAAATCCGCTTCACAAAAGAAGTCCCATGGAATTAATTAAAATCTATCTTATTTCCTCTGGAATAGACCTATTTATGATCCTTTCATTATCATGGAGTAAAGCATGGGATTCTTCAATGCATAAGAGATACCTATGGTGCTACAAGGGTATATGAGCTGTGGTATCCACTTACCTTCAGCTGACCATATACTTGTTTGCAGATGGATTTTAATGCAGTTTTCAGAAATAGATATAATAGATTCAAGGAAGGTTTATATGTATAATACATGCATATTATAGTACAGAAAACCCGATAAAAGCTGTGTGAAGCCGGGCGGGTTGCTACAAATATTTTGTTACTGCAAATTTTTTGTGTTGTATTTTCAAGGTGAAAACACTCTCTGCAATAAATTTATTGAATCACCAAGTGCAGATGATCAGCTGAAGATTTTGAAAGAAATACTAGATGGCACAAAAGTAAAGGTTGAGCCAGAAATAGTCAAGTTTCTAGTTATTGTATTTATGCAGGCAGAACTGAAACATCCTGTGAAAAGCTTTTTGACTAGGTAAGTGATCTTTGTAGTTACATAAAGTAGGTTTTAATATGTGATGCAATATGAATATTGCTGCTCTGTTAAGACCAGTGTTTGACCACAATCTCACTGTGGTCAGTGATCATATACCCTAAGGTGGTAAGCACACATAGCCAAAGTGGAACTATTGACTTTGCGTGGAATAATTATAAATCTTTTTAAGTTCTGTAAGATATTAAATAATTTGCCTCTCTGGCACCCTTAAGACCTGCCACTCTAGGCTCCCGCTTTCTCAGCCTGCTGGTAAATCCGCCACTGAGTTCCTATAACCCCATAAAGTACTGTAGATGAATTACCACTAACCCAGTATAAACAAGTTTCTGCCAAAAATTAAATCTTTAGTACAACCTTTTATTGCCGACTGTACTTTTTTTTGCTCAGTCTTCAACTACTTGTTAAGATAGCTCCAATGAGCCCAAACACTATGGGGTTGTGTCGTTTTATTGCTGAGTTCCTATGGCCACCTTCCAGCATCAGATCAGCTCCATGCACGCAAAATTTCAGCTCTATCGGTAACCGGGAAGTGGATCAAATTTAACTTGCAAGATTGCACACATTGGGACAGGTGAAACTAAATATAAGCTTGTAAAATATTATTATTTTTATATTTCCAGGCACATAACAAAACTCCAGTACCTTCAGTCCACATTCACAGACGCATTGTCTATTGAAATCAATGCTCACATTACACATAAACACACTGACTACCGGCTGTATGTCGAGCTGGTGTCTAAAGTGGCCACTTGCATTGAGAACTTTCCCGCCGGAACTGCGGCTGTGAAGAATGTGGAGATTCCTCTAGCCAAGTATTTGAACCATTGCCTGGAATGCTGTGTTCATTCTTTGGGGTAAGACTCCTATTAATATTATTAGTGCGATAGTTTGAGAGTATGTAGAGGAAAACTACGATAAAATGGCGCGCCCCTCCAAATTATTGTTTCAATGTGTGTAGTCCGCGTCTTCAGTATCTCACTTATTACCAGATTTGTTGGTGAACTGATCATACATAAGTAGCCGACAGCGCAAAACATCGGACATTCGGTGTTATTGTCATAGAGTATTTCAGTATCAGCAGGAGCAGCGCCATTACGGAAGCAACGCATTATGCATTAAGGGGGATCGGCCAAAAAGCCCGCGAAATTCAAATTTAATTAGGATTTTTTCAAATTGCAGCTCAGTAATAGGTCATTTATTTGTCAAAATGTGATTCGCGACACTAAGATATGGTTAGAGATCTATCTATGTATTCATTTTGCATTCAAATTATTATAAAACTGAACATTGGTTCCTGCGCGTTATTTATCGAAAGGGAACCAATGTATGGATTTAAACTGTTTAAAAAGCATAATGAATACATACAGTAATCAATTGGCATATAAATGAGGCGCAAATCACATGTTGACAAATATACGACCTTTTACTTAGCTGCAATTTGAAAAAAACCTAATAAAATTTGAATTTCGCGGGCTTTGCGGCCGATTCACCTTAAGCAACGCGAGTGGAGTGGAGCTAGTAATTCATGAGAGCCTTGTTAACAACTAAATTAAGTATAGAAAACCTTTATATACCTTTAACTCACATTTTTCAGGAACACAAAATCTCTTTCACCAACTGAAAAGAATGAAATTTTCAACCTAGCTCACTTAGCACTCAGGCTCCTATTACACATTGTACAAAAAGCAAGCCCTAGCAGCAAGATAACCCTTATGTTTAGGGATATAAGGTGCATTATACAAGAGCTGATGTATGATGGGGATGTCCCCATGGATACTAAATCAGTGTCTGGGATTCTGTACTTAACTATGCATATATCGGAGAATGGACCTGATTCTTGGATGGATGTAAGTATGTTTTTTTTTCTATTCTGAAACTTGCCAAGTGCGATTCGGAGTCAAACGTAGGGTTCAGTACCTTCGTAGATTATTTTATTTTCATTATTTGTCGATATAGCAAGAATAATACATATTCTTTTTTTTTTTACTATGTATAGGCCTGTGTTTGACCACAATCTCACCGTGGTCAGTGATGATGTGGCCGATGATGGTAAGCACACAAAGCCTAGAAAGGAACTGGCTCTCAAGTGCAGCTGTCGGAACACACTGAAAGATGCTTGGCGACAGATTTTCAACTTACTAGAAAATTCGTGATAATTTCAAAATGGCTGAGCCGATTTTCTTGCAACATAACTAAGAATACTCTCGATTAAGATAACTTTCAAACAAAAAAAACTAAATCAAGATACACAGACAGACACACACACACGTCAAACTTTTAACGCCCCATCGTTTTTGCGTCGGGAGTTAATAAACGACAAAATTCAACAGATACTGCAACCGAAGAAATGTGACGTAGAATTGAATGATTTGCTGGTAAATGAAGCGGCGCAACTATCGCTATACTCGGCGATAGCCACCGTCGTGACTATGGAGTGTCTGCAGAACCGACACGTGGCCAATGAACCAGCTGTTATTACACTTATCACCAATATATTGGATTTTGGTGACAGGTTAGTATTTAATGGTGCTAATTGTCTTTTTTACAAGCTTTTATTTACCTTCACCTGTCCCATTGTCTGTAATGGAATTTTGCAAGTTCAATTTGACCCACTTACCGGTTTCCGATTGAGCTGAAATTTTATCATGCACATGTATATCGCGTGATAATGCAATATTATGATGACATGGAGCTGATCTGATGCTGGAGCAGGAAGGTGGCCACAGTAACTCCGCAATAAAACGACACAATTTCACAAATTGGGCTCATTGGAATCGTCGTAACGAGTAGTTGAAGACTGTGCTAAAAAAAGTACAGTCTGCAATAAAAGCTTGTACCAAAAAAATATTTTTTGAAGGATACTTGTTTTTTTTACTATGTATATTGCATTTGACCACAACCTCACCGTGGTCAGTAATGATGTGGCCGATGGTGGTAAGCACACAAAGCCTAGAAGGGAACTGGCTCTCGAGTGCAGCTGTCGGAACACACCGGAAGATGATTGGCGACAGATTTCCAACTTGAGGGTGGTAGACAGCCAGGCGGGTACTACAAAGTCCCTACCACCGTGCAAATCTTGTTTCTAAACAGAGAGAGTATAGCGCTCTTTCGCTCAGAGATCAGCAGGACTATATTAAGACACCCTGATTCGATCGAATCGGAAACCGATTCGAATACTTCCGATTTTAATGTCTTCGTAAACGTAATCCCTCTTTCCGCTATCGCATCATTTCGATCTGTCACCCGACTGCTATCTAAAATATGAAGATCGGAATTTTCATCAAAATCGGCCTCGCTCGAGACTCTTCAGCATTTTCACTATTCCCTATACCTTAGGATTTGGCCTACCACGCACACTTGAAAAATTCATCCTGTATATATACGTGTACAGTACATACATAATATCTATATCTTCTATATCTATACTAAGAATAAAGGTGAAGAGTTTGTTTGTTTGAACGCGCTAATCTCCGGAGTTACTGGTCCGATTTGAAAAATTATTTCACTAATCGAAAGCTACATTATCCCCGAATGTTATAGGCTACTTTTTATCCCGGGAACGCGAGTGAAACCGCGCGGAACAGCTAGTAATTCATATAATTATTAATATATTAACAGAAGTTCATCAGAATCGGTATTCATACTGGGTGTCACTCGAACACTCCTCCAGATAAGCAAGGGCCTAGAAAAAGTCGTTGAGCCCTCCTTAGGTCTAAGCCTGGTCGACGGTCTACTTGTCTACATATGGGGACATCTGGAACATTATATGGACAGTGTTAGACATGTCACTGCGCAGATATTGAGTTGTGTGGTCAAATACTGCGCTATGCTGGATAGACAAGGTACATAGGAATAAGTTCATTGTTTCTTTTCTTTATAAGTAGAAGAACATCACAGAAGATTTGTAATTAACTGGTTTAAAAAATGTGGTTTAAATTATGTCTTCGACCCTATGTTAGGTATTGCTCAGCATATGCTGCATGCAACACTGCATACAACATGCAGCGCTTGTTTTCCGGTTTTTGTATGGTTTTTATACTACTAAGGCAGCAAACATGCATACTGCCCACCTGATGGTAAGCGGTTACCGTAGCCTATAGACGCTTGCAACACCAGGGGTATCTATCATTCGAGCGTTGCCGACCCTGCAAGAATCACCACACCCTTTTTGAAGAACCCCATGCTGTTGTCTCTTGGGAAAACCACGGCGGTAATAATCGTTTCCTGGCATATAATCAGCTACTTTAAAAAAAATGTCAAAACGTTCGTTTATATGGAATTTTGTATGAAATACTACAATACGACGTCATAGTTTCAAAGCATCAAATGATCTACTCTTAGCGGTTCTACTGGTAATTAAATGTACAATATATTGGATGTTCCACGGTTTTTTAGATGTTTTATGCATTGGTTAGTGTTTGGTCATTTATTTTTGACACTGTCAACTGGCCTATACAAACCTGATGATTAGTACTGGTCTCATCGTTCCAGGCGATAATAGCGGGGTGTGTATGGTTTTCTGTGCGCTGAACTCGCTGGACAAGAGCCGCAAGAGCTACTACCTGTGCGTGACGTCACTGAGCGCGGAGGTGGGCGCGCGCCGCGTGACGTCATCGCGCCCGCAGACTGTGCGGGACGCCATGCGAGCCCTGTCCATACAGCCCGTGCAGGCCAGCGTGAGTCCGTATATAATATCCTAATAAATTTAAATTTTATTTATTTTCTACGTTTATCTATCAAAGCACCTATATATAGTAGGCGTTTCATTAAGATAACTCTTAAGAATGTAATTACATAAATTCTTATTTAATAATTCAATAAATTAAATTAAAACTGTAATAACATAAATTAAAAAAAAAAAAACCACCAAAAAAAGAAGCCTTGCTGAGTTTCTTGCCAGAGTCTTCTCAGTTCAAGTGTATTCCGAACCGGTAGTAGAGTCTATTGTAAAACTGTAAGTTTTGACATTCATATGTGCCTTATTATGGCCTAAACTGAATAAAAGAGTTTGATTTGATTTGAATTTGAATTAAATGGTTTAATTATTATATGTCCTACTATTTTTGCAATAAGTTTATCTTAAATAAATCACTTCATAATAATTAAATTTTGTGTTCCAATAATTTTTTTGCAGCACATATTATTCGTATAGAATTATTTCATAACCAGTTTCCGCTCCACGGTTTCACCCGCATCCCCGAGGGACAAAAGTATCCTATGTGTTAATCCAGTGCGTTAGCTATCTCCAATCCAAATTTCATCAAAATTGTTCCGGCCATTCGAGCGTGGAGAAGTAAAAAACATACTCACTCACTAACTTTCGCATTTCCCGCGGAATCTAAAACATGTTGGTATCGATACTGTAAAATCGACGAAATCAAAACTCTATATCATTATAACGTTATTTTACAGGCGACCACAGCACTAGAAATACTTCTACAACAACACGTAAAGGAATCAAACTCCGAAACGATATACAGAGAGTGGATAGAGCCGATATTGTCGTATGTATCGTCGAACACACTCGACACGGGCGTCTTGAATATATTGGAGAATTTACTAGCTAAAGCTGTCAAGCTGGATAACGAGATTATGAATTTTATGTAAGTACAAACTGTCGCCTGCGGTTTCACCCGTGTTCCCGGGATAATAAGTAGCTTAGTTAGCGTAGTTTATTTATCTCAACATTCCACATTTCTGAAAGGAATCGTTACTTTACGTAAATAAAATAGTACAGTACGTCTCACTCAAGTGAAAACAATTTTTTCGTAAAATAATTGTAGTAGTTACCAGAATAGACAATATATCCACAAATAAAATAACAAAAACGAAAATTTCATAAAATATACAGATTAAAATAAAAAAAATGGTAATAACGTCATGTTAATAATTGTAAAAAAAAATAGAGACATTAAAACAAAATTAGTTAAATAATAATAAATAAATAAATATTCTGGGATATTCTTCACATACGGTTATCTGATCCCAAACTAAGCAAAGCTTGTACTATGGAGACCAGGTAACTGATATACTACATATACTACTTTTTTTTTGTAAATACATACTTATATAGATAATTACACCCATACATAGGACAAACAGACATGTTCATGCACACAAATATTTGTCCTGGATGGGAATCGAACCCATGACCAGCGGCGTGATAGGTGGTGTCTTAACCAACTACGCCAACTGGCTTGTCAGTTATATGCCGTATGAAGCCAAAAAAGGCACTCCTCTCAGCATATGCTGCAACACTAAATGCTGCAGCGCTGGTTTTCAACACAGGTTTAAATATAATAATATAGGTGATAAATGTAATAATATCTCTATGCCTTATCTCTCTAACTTTATGATACAGTTTGCCGCACATAAAGCAACCGAGTGCAACGAGCCAGCTCGATCTCAAGTGCGTGCTCATACTGTTGAACGTGGCTCGCAAGTCTGGCCTCACTAACACGTTGTCCACCGACGCCAGAGACAATGAGTGGAAGGGAATTATCAGCTATGATGTACTCAATATGGCCGCCGTAGATGCTGTTGATGAGGTGCGTATGCGCATTATAATTTGAACTTAAGTAAACTTTAAGGCGATGATAGATCAGTTTGTAGTGACGTCGAATGCCATGCCATCCAATGAGCTTTTTTCGAAAACATCTTCAGCCTAGGAAACCATAGCACGGTGGTACTTTGCAGTACCCGCCTAGCTGGCTACCACCTTCAAAGTTGAAAATCTGTAGCTAAGCACTTTCCGGTGTGTTCCGACAGTTGCACTTGAGAGCCAGTTCTCGTCTAGGCTTTGTGTGTTTACCACCATCGGTCATATAATCCCTGACCACGGTAAAATTGTGGAAAAACACAGGCATAAAAATTTGGACTAGCTTTCCTCCCGCGCTTAACAAGATGACATTATTATTCTGGGTGTAAGTGCATTAATTTCACTTAAATAATGTATTTTAAACCTTGACGTATATTGATGTACGGGAGAATGTTTCCTGGAAAAATCATCCTGTAATTTGTTATTTCATTCGATTAACAATTTCAACATTTCAGACTCGTTTTCTATCGATATCGCTGATAGTGGAGTCCCCCAAGTCGACGGAGCTGTTCACGGTTGGCGACTTGTCGTTCGTGCTGCGATACTTGAAGTACAACATCAACGCTCAGTCGCCTAACTTCAGGCAGTTGACGCTCTCCGCTATCAAAAAGGTTTGTTCTATCATTAACAACCAAGTAATGCAAAACTAGTATATTTTTTAGGGTTTCGGAACTCAAAGAAAAAAAAACGGAACCCTTATAGGATCGCTTTGTTGTCCGTCTGTGTGTATGTCCGATAATCATGGACTGGATTGAGTTGAAACTTGGTACACATATGTAAGTCGGTGACCCAAACTCGGACGTAACGTAAATAAATGAATTTCAAACATGAGGGCCACTTTTGTGGGGTAAATTAGAAAATTAAAAAAAGAAGAGTTAGTTAGTTTAAGAGTTTTGTAAACTATATTGTGTGATATATCAAATGAAAGGGCTCATTGTGAGGGATAAATAATTTTGAAGTTATTTAAAAAAATAGGCGACAATTTACCATTCCCCCCCCTTATCTCTGAATTTTTCTCTTATTTGGGCCATCCTATTTGGATGGCATACTTGCATATTATAAACATACATTCTGAAATCCAATAGAAGGGGAATAGTTTTCTTACTTTAAAAAAAAGGCTTATTTTTTTTAATATCATAAAGCCGTCTTTTTTACTAAAATTGCGCCTCTCCTGTCTCGCTTGTCTCCGTCAGTTTAGGTACAACTGAAAGTGTTTCAGTATTTAACCATAAGTATATTCATAACTAACCTAACTCTGTCGCACAACAACTGCATTTATTATTATTTATTCCTAAATTTCAGTTTATAAAACGCTTCGACGACAGCTACAAAGTTCTCAAAAGGCAAAATAGATCACAAGCTTCAAGCAGTAAAGATGATTATTACTTAACCTTCTTTGAGGACTTACGACAGCAGTGTTTCGATAGTTTGATACAAGGTGCTAATTACAGTAGGCGATTTGTTGCCCTACAGTTGCTTATGTGGTGTGAACAACTTACCTTAGAGGATTATAACAGGTAAGGATCAGTGGTGAGGGGTAAAATTATGGCGAGGATAAGCCGCTCAAAAACACCGATATTTTTATACTTAATTACAGTGTATTTTATATAAAAGTGGCTTTGAAATAATGAATCTGAGGGACTGGGATTTCTAAAAGATAACCGATGGGAATCGGCTGGTATGGACCCTTCGCCACTGGTAAGGATACATATTTGATGTCTCATATCTATCTTTGTGTTCAGTTGCCTTCAAGCTTTAACAAAACTATAAAAAATAAAAATGTAGTATAATACATGCTGTTAAATAAATGGGTCTGTGTGCTAAATTTCATCTAAATCCGTTCAGATGTTTGTTTATAAAGATAATTTCAAGAATACAGCACTTGGTTTCCATATCTAATTTGGGTTTTAAGTATAAATTACATACTAAGATAAATTATATATATTTTTTCTATTTAAAAATTTTTTTAGGTCGAATCTTGTGTTCCAATTTTATTATGACTCGCTTCCCGCTGTTCAATTGACCTGAATTTTGGTACACATATAATATGGTACCAAAGTAACCGACATAGCCCGAAGAATTGCCAAACTTAAGTGGCAGTGGGCGGGGCACATCGCTCGTAGAACCGACGGCCGCTGGGGCAGAAAGGTTCTCGAGTGGCGACCACCAACCGGAAGACGCAGCGTGGGCAGGCCCCCCACAAGGTGGACCGACGATCTTGTTAGGGTCGCGGGAAACCGCTGGAGGTGACTAGCGCAAGACCGGCCATCGTGAGATCCTTGGGGGAGGCTTTTGTCCAGCAGTGGACGTCTTTCGGCTGATGATGATGATAATAATATGGTGTCATTGAGCTAGTCTGATGACACCATACGCTGCTCAGCTGAATAAAGAAAAAATTCTTGATCGGTCTTAATTTTTTAACTTTTAATTATTTTATCTTAAACACAAAAATAATATTCGACACAATAATGTTGTAAGCAAGATCTTTTATTGTAATTCTACATTTTAGCGAGATTAGTACTAATCAAATAAATAACTAACCATGTGATCTATTTCAGGGTTTGGAAAACAGAATATGTAGAAAAGTTACTGTACCATTTAGACGACAGCTACGAGAATAATAAGGCGCTTGCGCTACAAATACTTAATAAATGTCCTGTTCATGTTATAAAAGTAAGTGTATTACACTTTATTTTACAGCGCAACACATCCAAGTAGTACCTTTGACCCTTTTTTTTTTTTTTTTTTTCGTGGGGAAATCCTCATAGGATACCCAGCCGCCCCGGGGGGAGCAACCAGGTTATGCCGGACTCGTACCGGCTAAAACCCCACGGTGGTCGCCATCTGCGCTGTAGAGGGGGGCGGGTTCTCGTACAGAACGCATACTCACTCCCCCTCCACGCGCGGCGCTAGATAGCCCGTCCCGGGGGAATTGTGATACTTCCCCCCAGCACCCTCGCTGTGCTATCGCACGATGGATCGTGACCACGACGACCCATCGTCCTCCTTGGGATCGCTTCTGGACGCACAGGGCCCCCGCCCCGATTGCCCACGACCCCAAAGGTCCCCGATTAGTCGCCTTTTACGACAGGCAGGGGAACACCGTAGCTGTTATTCTGAGCCCCAGCTACAGGGCAGGAGGGCCGTGACTAGGCACGGCTGCGCCTCGACGGCGTCGTCTCCGGGCGGGATCGGCCCTCTCCCGATCCCGCTCAGCAGCCTCCTTCTGGACCATTACGGTCTCGCAGAAGGAGGCTACGGCCTTCCACGCCGTATCCCCGCTCAGCATCGCCGACACGACTGCTGGCAGGGACAGATTCTGTCCGATCCGGCCGACCAGGATTCGCCGCTCCGGTTCCCACGCGGGGCACACCGCGAGAGTATGCGTAGCAGAATCCTGATCGTTTCCACCACAGTGGAAGCAGGCCGCTGTCGCTTCACGTCCGATCTTACACAGATAATCACCGAGTACCTTTGACCCAGCTTAACTATCCTACCAGTTCGGTAACGAATGTAGTTGCGTTGAGAAACGGCCGGCTCTTGCGGCCGCTGTCTGCAAACTCGCTCAGTTTGCAGGCTCTTGCGTTGTCGAACTTTGAACGAGTAAAAAAAACTACTTTGCAAGGAGCATACCTATAGTAAATTATGTTAATAATATTATGTAAAATAAATGAACGTATAGTAAGTAGGTAATTTTAAATTACACGTTTATTTTATTTTCCATTTTGTGACAATGCTGGCAAGACTACCGATATCAAACGCGATTCCCCTCTATAGGGAGAATATAGTAACGGGACGAGACTGAGTGGGACGTCGCGGCGGTCCTAGTGTGTTTTCTTCTTAGGATTCAATTTTAGGGAAATGAAATGAAATATTATTTATTCAAATAGACCTTCACAGGCACTTATGAATAGTCAGACTCTAATGCACGGTTCGGAAGGTAGCTTTTGCTGAGAAGAGCCGGCAATAAACTCAGCAATTACTCTTTTCAAAATAAACTTCATAATTTAGGTACATAAAATATATCCTGCAAAAGCGAGCGCTACACCCAAGCCTTTTTGTCATTTAAATATTCGTTAATCTATACTAATAATAAAGCTGAAGAGTTTGTTTGTTTGTTTGTTTGTTTGTTTGAACGCGCTAATCTCTGGATCTGCCAGTGGGATATGGAAAAACCTTTTTGCAATTGAAAGCCCATTTATTAAGGAAGGTTATAGGCTATAAAACATCACGCTACGACCCTCAGGAGCTGAGCAATGATAAAAAGAACGTTAAGCGGGAGCATGTATAGCATGGGTGAGCGATGCGACGCGGTTGTCAATGGATGACAGCGGTCGCCTAGGTAACAGTTTTTTGTTATTTTTAACTGTCATCAAGACGAGGTTATCAATTCGTCGGAATCTTTTTTTATGTATGTTCCTCGATTACTCGAAGATGCCTGACCCGATTTGGAAACTATACATACAGGTGGTCACATGGTCACCAAGTCAGGGTCTGATGATGGGATCTTGAAGAAATCGAGGGAACTCTTCAAATTTTATAGGCACTAACAATGTTTTTCATATATTTTCTAAAACTATTCAGATATTTGCGTCTGGTAGTCGTCACATGTTGCTGAGCTGATGATGGAAGGTACAACTCCTTAACGGGTAGGAGTTAGGGGATAAATCTTTAAATATTATAGGAACGATGATGGAAAGTACAACGCTAATATGCTTATCCTAGGTCAGTGACCTTGAGAGTCATTGATTACACATAAGAAACTAAAAAATGTAAAATAAAATACTTTTAACAAAAAAAAACCACAAAGGCACTAATAAGTATAAAATAACTATGTAAGAACTCTAATCTGATAGTTTTGAAGTCAACGAAATTAGCCATCGCTGTTGCATCATCAGATATTTATTGCTGCTACACTATTGACAGGTAGTAGGACGGCTCATTTCACTTCTAACAGACCCTTACGGTATTTCTTGAAAAAGACAGCGTACGCTCTATACGTAAAAATGGACCATTGGGCAAGGTTTTACAAGATGCAAACCTAATAATATGGGATGAGTGCACATGACTCATAGAGCTCATCTAGAGGCTTTAGATAGAACTCTCAGAATTATAAAATGCACAAATAGCCATGGGTGGAATAACTTTGATGTTTTCTGGTGATATCAGATAAACGTTGCCTGTTAGGGAAACTAGAGCAGATATTATTAAATCTTGCTTTAAATCTTCCTCATTATGAAAGTCTGTTGAATTATTGAAACTGTATACCAAAATGAGGAGTCACTTGGGTAGAGGAAGCACAGATTTCCCAATAAAGCTCTATTTAATCAGGGATGGGAAAGTACCTGAATCAGATAAAAAAATAGCTATTGACAAAGACCTTGGTAAAATCGTGACCAACATTGAAGACCTGATCTGTAGAGTATATCCGGATATAGTCAATATCGACCAAAAAAAAACATTAATGGATGTGTGAGAGGGCAATTTAATTTAATAAGCTGCCAGAAATATAAGCGTTGACGCCATCAACGACAAAATAATGGCTAAACTACCAGCCGACAGCGTAGTTTTCGAATCGGACCAGTAACTCCGGAGATTCGCGCGTTCAAACAAACAAACAAACTTTTAAGCTTTATTATTTTATGCTAAATAGCTTTCCACCCGCGATGCCACCCGCGATCAGTCAGTCAATTAACCAACTTCAAGCGGAGGTTATCAATTCGTTGAAATCTTTTTTTTTGTATGTTCCCCGAATACTCGAACGCCTGGACCGATTAGAAAAATTATTTTTTGTTTGAAAGGATATACTTCACAAGTAGTCCCATGGTCACCAAGTCAGGATCTGATGATAGGATCCTAGACAAATCGAGGGAACTCTTCAAATTTTATAGGCACTTACAATGTTTTTCATAAACTTTTCAGCTTTAATATAGAATGCTAAATAGCTTTCCACCCGCGATATCACACGCGATATCACCCGCGATCAGTCAGTCAGTCAATTAACCAACTTCAAGCGGAGGTTATCAATTCGTCGGAATCATTTTTTTTTGTATGTTCCCCGAATACTCGAACGCCTGGACCGATTTGGAAAAATATTTTTTGTTTGAAAGGGTATACTTCACAAGTAGTCCCATGGTCACCAAGTCAGGATCTGATGATAGGATCCTGGACAAATCGAGGGAACTCTTTAAATTTTATAGGCACTTACAATGTTTTTCATCATACTTTCTAAAGCTATTCAGATATTTTCGTCTGGTAGTCATCATCTTATGTTGCTGAGCTGATGATGGACGGTATAACTCCTTAATGGTTAGGAGTTAGGAGATAATTCTTTAAATGTTATAGGAACGATGATGGAAACTACAACGCTAATATGCTTATCCTAGGTCAGTGACCTTGAGAGTCATTGATTACACATAATAAATTCAAAATTGAAAAATAAAAAACTTTTAACAAAAAATAGAACCGCCTTCAAAGGCACTAAAAAGCAGAAAATAACTATTTAGGAACTCTAATATGATAGTTTTGAAGTAAGCGAAATAAATCTGCGGTACCATGATATCGGTTCTAATTTTTGTTAAAAGTTTTATATATTTAGATTGGCTATTGGACGCTGATCAGTGTTATTATCACCATCGGTATCAGCGTAGGCATCAAAGTGACCATAAGAAAGATCTTGGGAAAAACGTAACCTTTTGATGGTCTTCTGTACCAAATTTGGCATACTGGTTTCCATTTCGACATACTTCAAATACAAATGGGTATATTTGACCGGCTGCAACTAACTCGCAGAAATGTAGAGTGTTGTAACATCTAATTTATACTTTTCTTTTGTCCCATGATTGTTGCCAAGACGGTTATGAGACATAACAGCAAATTCATCCCAATTGTTCGTCATATGCATTGCATTGCACCAAGCTTTTATGTGAGTTCAAAAGCAGTATTGATATCAACTTCGATGCAAATCACCACCAAAATAACTTTCTACCCTTTTTTAACCCCGATAGGCGATGAGTTTCAATAAAATACAAAACACGTCTTCCATCAATTATCTTAAAGAATGTTTATGCAAAATTTGAAGTAGATTGGACCAAGAAATCACGTTGTTCCATACAAACTTTGTCTCAGTTTTTTAACCCCTAAGGATTTCGGAAGATCCTTTCTTATAGGATGCCTACTTCATACGAAGAACACACCCTCTAAATTTCAGGTCTCTACGATCAGCGGTTTAGGCTATGCGTTGATCCGTCAGACAGTCATTCAGGACAATGCATGTTAAATAGATATTAGACCACCAAATGTATGTAATGGTACCAGACTTCAAGTAAAATTTCTAGATTTCTGTCATAGTAGCGATTGGTTTTGACTGAGCCAGCAGTTGGGCAAACAGTACTGATACCTCGCATTCCGATGATACCCACAGATTTACCATATAGATTTAAACGAATAGGTACAATTTCCTGTGAAATTACCTACCTATCGTCTGAAGTCAATATAAATAAAGCACAAGGAAAAACTTTTAAGCATGTTGGAATATATTTAAGAGAAAACTGTTTTTCCCATGGACAATTATTATGTTGCCTTATCTAGATCAGGTTGCATAGGCTACTTTTTATTTGGAAACGCGGGTGGAACCGCGGGGGACAGCTAGTATTATAATAAGCCTTTTTTACTAAAACGGTCTTAATATGTTCCTTAAATTTATGTGAAGGCAAATTTAAAAGTGAAAGAGGTATCATATTATAAAAGCGTGTACACAGACCTAAAAACGAACCATGCACTTTTTGGAGTCTATAAGCAGAATTTACAAGTTTATGCTTATTTCTAGTATTGATACAATGCACGTCGCTTTTTTTTTACAAAAAGACCAATATTTTTATGAACAAATAATATGTTTGCATAAACATACTGTGACGCTACAGTGAGGATACCGATTTGTTTAAATTTATCCCTTAGGGAAGCCCGAGAATTCAAATTGTAAATAGCTCGCACTGCTCTTTTCTGTAAAATAAAAATAGTTTCTATGTCAGCTGCCTTACCCCACAGTAAAATACCATAGGACATAATACTATGAAAATAGCTAAAATAAACTAATCGAGCTGTATCTACATCTGTTAGCTGCCTAATTTTTCTAACTGCATAAGCAGCTGAACTGAGCTTCCCCGCAAGACATGATATATGGGTGCCCCATTGAAGTTTTGAGTCTAAAGTAATCCCTAAGAATATTGTTGACTCAACAAGACCTAGAGACTCATTATTTATCATTAAGTTACATTCAACTTTTTTTACATTGGGTAGTGCAAATTTAATACATTTAGTTTTCTTAGCATTTAAAACTAGATTATTTACAGTAAACCAGTTTAACACCTGGGCTAATGCACCATTTACATCGTCAAAATTATTTTTCCGTCTATCAACACTAAAAATCAGTGAGGTATCATCAGCAAACAGTACAATTCCACAGGTATTTTTAACATAAAAAGGAAGGTCATTTATATAAATTAAAAATAGGAAAGGACCTAAAATAGATCCTTGCGGCACACCCATATGCACAGGAGAACCAGATGATTTAACTCTATTAACATCAACACTTTGAGTTCTATTCCCAAGATAGGATATCATCAGATCAAGTGCTGCACCCTTAACTCCATAATAATCCAGTTTACGTATGAGCGTCCGGTGATCAACGCAATCAAAAGCTTTAGATAAATCACAGAAGACTCCAATAACATTCTGTGACTTTTCCCAAGCGCTAAAAATATTTCTCAAAAGTGCTACCCCGGCATCAATGGTTGAACGACCTTTTGTAAACCCATACTGCTCATTATGTAAAAGTTTATTCAAATTAAAGTGAGCAAGTAATTGCGTTAAGATGATCTTTTCAAATACTTTGCTCAGAGCTGGCAAAATGGAAACTGGCCTATAATTAGTAGGATCACTAGGGTCACCTGCTTTGAATAAAGGAATGACTTTGCTATGTTTCATTAAATCTGGAAATTGTCCACTATCTACACATTTATTAAAAATTAAAGCTAAATGGGGAGCAATCTTGTCTATGATACCTTGCAAAACAGTTACGGATATATCCCATAAATCACCTGTGCGTTTAACTTTCAAGCTTTTAAATGTTTTGACTATGTTGCAATATTATTATCTTCAGAAATAATACTATCATTAATATTCGAAATCGTTTTAAATAACTAATTTTAAACTAATTAATCGTAGATTTATGCACTATT
The DNA here is from genome assembly GCA_963555595.1 of Tethea ocularis. Lineage (NCBI taxonomy): Eukaryota > Metazoa > Arthropoda > Insecta > Lepidoptera > Drepanidae > Tethea > Tethea ocularis. The sequence goes on along the minus strand of OY741972.1, from coordinate 567,336 downwards.
ATTTGATTTAGTACTCTAAACATCCAGTCAATTAAAGCACTTGTTTACACCGTTGATTAAAGTTTGAAATTAGTCACTGGGTACAAATTTGAAATCGTTCACAAGCACTTGGAATCAGTTCGATAATTTATTCACTTGTCGGTTTCAGATAACAAAACTAACAATTACACGTAATGATTATGTATTTCGCTATTAATTGATTCTATTTTTATACATTTATATTAACTTTATAACAATATTTTGAATTAAAATTACGGAGACTATGTTGCTTGACTGACTGACAGCTGTTATTTCTGTTTTCTGGGAAATCTGTTTTCCACAAAAAATTAACTCTTGTAATGCAATTCTTATTCCAGAGTAAAAAATACTCTACAAGTATTGAATTAGAGGACATTTTGAATCAAGCGTCGTCTCTAAAGCCAACGGATTGCGTATCGGCCGCTTATAAACTAAGTTTTCTGAAGAAAAAGTTGCCGGATCACGTGTTGCAGGGGACACAATGGTAAATATAACATTTATTTTTAACCTCCGACACAAAAACGACTGTGTGTGTGTCTGTCTGTGGCCTCATAGCTCCTGAACGGATGGACCGATTTAGATTTAGTTTCGAAAGGTGATTTAATCGAGAGTGTTCTTAGATATGTATCAAGAAAGTCCGCTCAGCTGTTTGAAAATTATCACCAATTTTCTAGTGAGTTTCGGGGGTTGAAATATTTAATTTGAGTTATTTAATAATAATATCCTGGGACATACTTCACAGTTCACACACGGTTATCTCATTCCAATTTTTTTTTTTTTTTAAAGTACTCAGTTGGTAGCCTCTTATGGCTGCAACAACCTTACCGGACAAAAGTAAGTCAGAACTAAGCAGAGCTTGTACTATGGAAGCCAGACAACTGATATACTACATTTTTATCAAAAAATCCTTTCAATGGGTACATAAATTTATGTATAAACTAGCTTTCTCCCGCTTTCCTGAGGTATCTTATATTTTCCTGGAATAAAAGTAACCTACATGTTATTCCAGGGTATAATCTATCTATGTGCTAAGTTTCATCCAAATCCGTTCATTAGTTTTTACGTGAAAGAGTAACATAAATCACAAACTTTCGCATTTACCTATATAATATTAGAAGGATTATTACGCAAAAAAAACCGTTGAAATTCAAATTTCGGTCGGTCCCCTTTAAATCGGTATTCCGTACCGATTTCAGCGCAGCATCGGAGGCAGTGACGTATATGTTGTTGCACCGACTGCAGGAGACGCTGCTGTCGCAGTTGTCGGTCTGTAGGGACAGTGTAGTGAGCGCCGCCCGGCGAGCCCCCATGTACGGGGTGCTGCACTCTATGGGGCATCTGCTTGAACATGTTGATACTAGGTCAGTACTTGCAGCTTCTTCACTCTTCGGGGCCATTCATTTATTACGCAACACGATTTAGGGGCGGAGGGGGTGGAGGGAGTCTCGATAGTTCTTACGTAAGATCAAAAAAATGCGCAAAGTTAAAATTATACTTTGAAAAAGCGCGGGCAGCGGTAAACGATATTTCCATGGCAACGAATCCGCGCCAAAAATACTAATATGCATTTCAAAACAAAATTACTTTGAGAAATAAACATTAAAATAAACCAAACGTGTATAATTTTTTTCCTTTAGATTCTTACGTAATAAATATTAAACAGGGGGGAGGGGGTCGGCCTATTCTTATTTTTTCTTATAATAGTTGGGAGGGGGTCAAAAACTAGCGAAAATAGTCTTACGTAATAAATGAATGGCCCTTTCTCAGTTCAAATGTATTTGTGTGATGATAGGGTACAGTATGACACAAATTAGATGAAGCATCGGCAAAATTCGGAAAATCGATCATTCGCGAAAAGAGTGCGCCTACAACATTACCCATGTTTATTAGTACTTTAGGCGAAAATGATCTTGTTGAACGTTGAATGGCGCGATAATGAATGATTTTTATTAGTTGTGTAAATCGGAAGTGAAGTGTAGATATACGATTTTCCAATGCTACATCTAAGTTGTGTCATACTGTAGTTTCCTGACATATCAAAAAGAGTTTATATGGAATTTTGTATGAAATACTACACTATGGCGTTATAGTTTCACAGCATCAAATGATCTACTCTTAGTGGTTCTACTGGTAATTAAACATCATAAAGAACATTAAATGTACAACATATTTGATGTTTCCACGTGTTTTTATGCATTGGAACTTTGTGTAAGATTTCGATAAAATAAGCGTCTAAAGTAAAAACGAGATACGAATATTTTTTGAGATATTTGTTATATTTTAATATATCACGCTTTTAACTCGACATTTAATCAAATATATTGCCAAATCGACACTATTTCATAACAAAAATGTTCTCAAAAAATAACTACTGAAGAACGGATTTGGATGAAGCTAAGTTAATGCCACAATCATTTAAATTTAAACTTAAACTTTCTTTTGCTGAAATCAATTATGTCATATCGAAATACAAACATACAAAAAAACACAAATTTCCAGGGCGATATCGACGGATGACCAATGGACCGTTCTGGTGAAGAACATAATTAGCACTTGTATGGAGGTGAACGCGAGCGTGGCGTGTGTGGTGAACAACTCCTCACCCGAGGGCCACCTGCCCATGGACCTGTCCGGGGTCGCAGTCGACGATCACGGGAACACCGGGTATGTTATTACAAACCTTTTTTAGGGTTCCGTACCTCTAAAGGAATAAAACCTGACTATCAGTGTTTCAAGAGTAATTTCCTCAGGAATGCATGGATGTATCAATTTTTTATTTCATTTATTTACTTACTTTTTTACTTGACATTTTTTTTTTCAATGACTTCTTAACATTGTAACTCATGATATCATAATATATATAATATTTTATTTAATTAAGTGGCATTATGGTTTGCATGTTTTTTTAAAAATAAGTACTATCAATGTTTTCAGAAATAGATTAAAATTTATCAATATTATTATAAAATCAAACTCGATACATCTCTGTTCTGCTTTTGTAAACTTCAATCAAGAAATCAAGTTGAAATGAAAACCAAATACGTTCTTCGGTCCCTTGAAAAAAAAAGCTTCTATGTCAATGCAAAATTGCGAGGAAACTAGAAACCCTAGCATCATGAAATTTGGCATGAAGCAAGGTCTCACAGCACAAGTAAATATGGGCTATGCTACCCCCATAGCCCATTTTTACGCTTTATGGGATGATGTTTGTCCGCAGCGGCGTGAGATTGGACGACGGCAGACAAGTGACAGCACAGATGGTTCTCCTCTGTGCTTGGAGATCTGTTAAAGAGGTAGCTATTTGTTTATAATCATGTTTATTAGTTAAATCAGTGTTTTTCAAACTGTGGGTCGCAAAACGTTAATTAGGGGGTTGCGGGCAAAAGAAAAAAGGCAAGTGTTTCTAGGTCTTACACTACTATATAAAAATACTTACTTCTCTTTTTGTTCTAGGTTTCTACTTGATTTTTTAACCATAATAGGTCCCAATGAAAATTATAAACGCAGTCTTTCAAAATTACATTCTGTTCGTTTGTGACTTATATTTTTTTAAGTTATAAAGGGGTCGCATATCAAAAAGATTGAAAAACACTGGTTTATATGATACAGGATATACAAATTTTCAAGGATTATTGTAGTCATCATTTTAAACCTTAAGACCACAAAAACAAATTCAAAAAATTTGACCAACCAAGATTGATGTTTTGTATAGTCAGTTTTTCGTTTTTAGGTTAATTTTTTAACGTCATACATAAATAGGATGTAGATAGGGTTTCCTGATTTAATAATGTGTCTCCTAGGTATCCCTCCTCCTGGGAACTATAGCCTCCCGCCTCACTATATCTGGGGAGGGGCAAGCCTCCGGAACCCTCAGCCCCGACCAGTTGTGTCTGATAGGAGAACACTTCACTCAACTACTAGCCGAAACTAAACACAGGGGCGCGTTTGAACAGGCCTACGTGGGATTCACTAGATTACTTTCTAGGTAAGTTTTTTTATGTTTAGACTAGCGACCCGCCCCGGTTTCGCACGGGTGACATATAGATTTAAAATATTGACCATGAAAGTAATTTTATGGTCTTGGTCCCGAAATATTGTCGTTATTTACATATATTTAATAAGTTTAAGTAAGAAACTTATATATTTTTTGGTAATCTCACCGACGGACCAAATAGAATAGTTAGTGATGATCCCTACTGATATGGTATAATGGCGGTAGGCTATGGCGGTGTCGCAGCCCGGGCCTGCACGGGTTGCCGCGCGGCTGGCTCGCGGACCTCATGGCGGCCATCGCGGCCGGCGACAAGCAGGGCTCGCTCTGTGCCACTAGAAGAAGTGCTGGACTACCCTTCATGATACAGGTACTATACTACTCTGCATTACCCAACACTATATTACACTACATTACAATGCATTACCCTACACTACACTGCATTACCTTACACTATATTACAATGCATTACCCTACACTACACTGCATTACCCTACACTACACTGCATTACCCTACACTACACTGCATTACACTACAATGCATTACCCTACACTACATTGGATTACACTACACTACATTACACTACATTACACTTTTGGCCGAAGGGGAAGATTGAATCTTCGGTCGGATACCACATAATTATATACAAGATCCATCCCAACGGTACAACAGTTGGAGCACAGCGTCCTAAAAAACGACGATCCAGCCTGCTAAAAAAACCCTTTTCAATGGACATATTCCCTTAAAATCTCCACCCAGTAAAGTGATTTGTGGACCCCAGGCTCTAGTGACGACGGAGCTCCAAATGCTGGGCAGCCCGAAGTGTTTCCACGAGTGCATAAAGTCCCTCCTGGAGCTGGGCAGGAGGCACTGGAGTATCGAGACGCGCACGCACTGCGTGAACATCCTGCGCGCGCTGTTCCGGAACGCGGCGCTGGAGGAGGTGGTCGCCGCGCACGTCGCCGCCGGCCTCGTGCTCGCCTTCACCGGCTTCCAGGGGGACACGTGGACCGTGAGAATACCACCATCATATTATGACTCATTCACTCAGGCGCCACCTTACGGAAATCCTACTTACATTATAAATACGAAAGTTTGTGAGTATGGATGGATGGATGTTTGTGTGAATTTGGATGAAATTTGGAACACAGATAGTTTATAACCTTGATTAACACATAGGATACTTTTTCTCAAAAAACATAAGATCCCTCGGGAACGTGGGTGAAACTGAGGGACGGAAGCTAATACATTATAAGATTAAACAGAAGACAAAGCTCCTAGGTCTATAATAGGAGATAGAAGAGAATGCTCAGTTCTTGTATGATTTCTTGTCTCTTTAAAAAAATATAGAAAAAATATGTCCCTGATCCTTTCAGCTACAGTCGCCTGGTAAATTTGTAGAAAATTTACTATAGCTAGACATTGCCTAAAAGGTTGTTTACGGAACCCTAAAAATGATGTGTATGGATGTACAGGAGCGCAATTCGTCGACGCTGCTGTTCAGTGCAGTAATGGTGCGCGTGTTCGGCGTGCAGCGGTCCCGGGACTCCGATACTCTCTGCGCCAGGAACAAGATGACCGGACGGATATTCTTCCTTAGATACCCACAGCTATACGACTTTATGCTGGTGAGACACTATTCATCTACTATGAAATTTTAGTTTCTTCATGGAACTCCACTGACGCATCGCAAACCGTGTCACAGCTCACAGATTAATGAATATAGTACTATACAGGATGATTTTTTTAAGTGGGCGTGGTAGACCAAATCCTAAAGTATTAGGAATAGTGAAAAATACTGAAAGGAGTCTCGGGGCCGATTTTGATAAAAACTAAAACTGTATACTTGGATTTTCAAAAAAAATATTTGTCTTGCCGCGAATCGAACTCAATGATTTAAAAAAAAAACACAGCCTGTATTATTGCTCCATATCATAGTGTCGCTTATAATGATCAATTTCTGGGAAGTAATGTTATATGGCAAAATAAAGGAAAGGTAATTTTTTTAAGAAAATACTGTTTACTTTTAAAGAAGTTCACCCTGTATAGTACAGATAGGTATCGAAGGAACAAATCCACGGAACGCTTATTTGTTTACTTCCTAGGACCGCCGCGCAGGCTCGGGCGACGTACTTTGAATCGCTCGCTATGTTGAGGATTCTACTAAAGAATCCCTCACTTCGCTCTGGATTCAAAAAAGCGCCCTTGCCATAAAAATATTATTTTGCTCCCTTATGATACAATCTACTATTTATACCCGTAAGCTAGAAATAATTTCTATGGCAAAACAACGTTTGCTGGGTCAGCTAGTCATATATAAAAACTAAAAAACAAATGAAAATATGTCAGCATATTTTACAAAGTATTTTATATATTATTTTTTAGGAAAAGCTGAAGGAAGCGAGTGAAATAGAAGACACGCAACTGCTTCGGCCTTCCTTGTATCCAATACTACTTTTGCTCGCGCGACTCTACCCCTCCTCCTTGGAAGGAACTGTCTCTAACTTGAAGGTAATTACAAAAATATTGTTATTAAACTAGTTGTTCCTGCGATAAAAAGTAGCATATATGATATTCCAGGATGTGATCTATCTATGTGCTTAGTTTCAACCAAATCTGTTCAATTGTTGACGCGTGATTAAGTCACAAACCGGTGGTAGAGTCTATTGTGTTAATTGTAAATATCGACGTTCATAAGTGCCTTATCAGGGCTTAAACTGAATAAATTCGTTTTGAGTTTGAGTTCGAAACACCCAAATATCCAAACCTATCCGTGGCGAAGGGCCCATACAAGCCGATTCCCATCTTTACCTTTTACTTTTACAAATCCCAGTCAACGTTTATCATGCTTAAAATACACTGTAATTATATAATTATCGATTTTTTTTAACGGCTTACCCTCGCCATAATTTCACCCCTCGCCACTGAAACCTATACTTATAGATTTTCTTGCTTAAGGGTAAACCTTCGGTTGGAGCGTTAAATTCAATTTTTATCACGTTTTATGCTAATTGCAGCTCAGTTATAGGTCGTATAGTCATCAACATGTTATTTGCAACAAGAATGGTAATATATTTACTGATTAATAACAAAATAATTCATCGTAACATTTTCATGAAATAGTCGTATATATCAGTTAATATACCTTGGAGGAATATGTTGATGATTTATTTTGTTATTAATCAGTAAATATACTACTATTCTTGTCGCAAATAACATTTTGATAACTAACGACCTATAACTGAGCTGCAATTATTAAAAAACGTGATAAAATTTGAATTTAACGCCCCAACCGAAGCCTCCACCTTAATTCCTCAGTGATTGTATTTTCAAAAATCCTTTTTTAGCGGATGTCTACGTCATAATAGCTATCTATGCTAAATTTCAGGCCGATCCGTCCAGTGGTTTGTGTTGTAATTTGATAGATCAGTCAGTTACATTTTTCTTTTAAATATTGGAACGAAGCTCCTTATCGCGCGTTGCGAAAAATTAAGACCAAAAGTTGTAACGGCACTTTTTGCTATAGTTGTAAGCCGTGCGGCGTGCGCGTGTTTCTCTGTCTGTCTCTCTCTCTCATAGAAAGCAAGCCAGTTATGAACTTCGTTCCATCCGGGTGACCTTTGACACATCTCAAGTTTTTTTTTACTATGTAAAGGCCTGTTTTTGGCAGAAATATCACCGTGGTCTGAGATCCGCGACTGTGACCTTCGTTGACCGCGGTTTTTTGGTACACGTTATATGTGTGTTTGTTTGTTTGTTTGTTGGTTAGTTGGTAGCGTACATCCCGCACGTGGTGTCTTGCGCCAAGAGCAGCGTGCTCAAGACCCGCCAGCTCGCCGCCAAGGCCATTGTGCCCCTCATAACGCCCGAACAGTAAGTTCTCACCATCATCATCAGGCCGGCCAGTTGGTTAAGACACCACCTATTGCGCCGCTGGTCGTGGGTTCGATTCCCATCCAGGACAAACATTTGTGTGCATGAACATGTCTGTTTGTCCCGAGTCTGGGTGTAATCTATTATATAAAAGAGTAGCGGTTTTTTGGGTAAACATCCCCCTGCCTACACCGCTGAACCGATTAATGTGAAATTTGGCATGTGCATAGATTTTGTCACGTAGACCCCATTTAAGAAGCGATTTTTCGAAATTCCTTTCCGCAGTGGTGGAAATGGGCCCTTTGTGCGATTTTAAGAATCTTAATATCTCTGGAACCATAAGGTCTAGGAGTCTGAAATTTTTAATGTAGCTTTTTCAGTAAAAAATATTAGATATGGGTGCGAGCGTTTCTCAAACTTTTGTCTATGGGAGGAAAATTTAAAAAAATAAGGGATTTGCTTTGTTTCCGTTAAACCTTGATAACTTTGTGAGTTTGAATGTTACAAACTCAAAATTGATATTGTAGGTAGTTTAATAATACTGCTAAAATATATTATCGGCGTTTCTCAAACTCTTTTTCTTCGAGGAAGATATTACCGATGGAAATTATGCATTTTTCAAACTTTTATATCTCTGCAACGGCTGAAGATAGGCAAATGAAATTTCGTATACGCGTTATGCTATACAAATACTAGAAATTTCAACTTGGTGTTTGTCAAAGTTTTGCCCATAGACAAAGTAAAAATGTCGAAAATTTACTTTTAGCATCCTGTTTTTCTCAGTTAATATTCATAGCAGAAGCTTGATTTTTTGGAATATAAGCTTTGTACAGTATTTGTTTCGAAACGTACTATCAAGTTTCTCAAACTTTTCATGCGGCATAAAGTTATAAAGGGTGAAATATCCAATTTTTGCACTTTAATATTTTTGTAATGGCTAAAGCTAGGGATTTCAAATTTGAAATATTAACTAATCAATACAATTGGAATAATATTCAAACCAGTGTTTCTCAAATTTTTCATTATTGACAATTTTATGACACCTTAAATTATTTTCTGTCAACCTGTATAACGGAAGTACTATACAACTGAGAAGCATGATTTTTTGGGAATAAGCTACTCTTAGCAAGCACTATAAGAATCCTAAAGCATTTTGCAATACTATTTAGCAATGAAATGTTATAGAGGGTGGAAAATTTTATTTTTGACTTTTAATATTTTTGCAATTACTTAAGCTAGGGTTCCAAAATTTTAAATGTAGACCATGTAACATAAGTGTAACAACATGCAAGTCAATAATTAAAAAAAAAATGATCATAGACAATTTTATGACCTTTTTAAAAATTTTTTATCAACCTGTATAACGCAAGAACTATTGAACTAAGACGCATGATTTTTTGGAAATAAGCTACCCATAGCAAGCACTATAAGAATCCTAAAGCATTTTGCAATACTATTTAGCAATGAAATGTTATAGAGGGCGGAAATTTGTATTTTTGCCCCTTAATATTTTTGCAATTACATGAGCTAGGGATCAAAAATTTTGGGTGTAGACCATGTAAAATAATTGTAACAATATGCACATTAATAATTGTAAACTTTTTAATCATAGACAATTTTATGACCTTTTTAATTTTTTTTCATCAACCTGTATAACGCTTTTCCTATTGATTTAAGAACCACGAATTTCTGGTTATAAGCTACCCATAGCGAGAACTATAAGAATCCTAAAGTATTTTGTAATACTATTTAGCAATGCAATGTTATAGAGGATGAAATATTTCATTTTTGCCCTTTAATATTTTTGCAATTACTTGAGCAAAAGATCCAAAATTTTGAATATAGACTAATTAACACAAATGTAACAACATAGAAATCAAAATTATTCTAAATTTTAGTCCTAGATATTTATATGATTTTTTAAAAAAGTTTATCAGACTGTATAAAGGTAATCTATTCATATAAGTACCATATTTTATGAATTTAAGCTATAATATAGCAAGCATTGTTTATAGCAAACTAAGAACCCTTCCACTCACAGTATTGTTCAACTTTCATGCCAAAATAAAGTAACAAAGCTTTAAATTTTCTTCAATATCTCAAACAAGTGATCTAAAATTTATAATACTTTATATAAAATAACTAGCTGTTCCCCGCGGTTTCGTTCGCGGGTTTATAAGTATCTTATAACCTTCGGGGATAATGTAGCTTCCCATTAGTGAAACAATTTTTCCAATCGGACCAATAACTCCGGAGATTAGCGCGTTCAAACAAACTCTTCAGCTTTATTATTACTACCTATAGATAGATTAAGTTTTCACCCAAGAAATTAAAAAAAACAAATTTAGTAAAAATAAACTCAAAACCAATTTTGAAATAATTAGGACCTTCTTAAGTAGTATTTGTTTCTATGAAATCCGTATATAATATCTACAACAATTCAACTTAAAAATATTCAACGTTAAAGCAATTATCATCAAACAAATTACGTATAGGACTTAATGTCGGTGAAGTCGTGCATAGTTCGGGTCTTTTCGGTATTGCTCGGGTTACATCGGGCGCCGCGTCGCATACAAAAATAAATAAATATCCTGGGACATTCTTCACATATTTTTTTTCAGGTTTTCAATTGCAAAAAGATTTTTCCAAATCCGACTGGTAGATCCAGAGATTAGCGCGTTCATACAAACAAACAAAAACTCTTCAGTTTCATTATAGTTTAGATAGATAGATATATAGATTATTATTAGTATAGATAAATTATAGATAGGTTTATGTTGGCAGTTCTTGACAATTTTGCATCAATCTGTATTGTATCATTGAGACAATCATTTAAGAAGCTGTCCTTAGTTTCTCACAAGTTCTGGGATAAAAATACCTAACTTCTTATCTAACGGGTCTACCTCTCTGCCAATTTTCATTACACACTGTTTGAACGTTTAGAAAGAAAGAAGAAAGAAAAACTTTTATCTCCTGCATTGCATGCCTACCGAAACTTATAAAAAAAAATATCAAACATAAAAATTCAATATAACTACAAAAATAAAAAATAATAAGAAGGCTGTGTATGGCTCTGAACCTTTGACTGTTTTTTTTTAACGTAACAAAAACTTATGTATGACTAATAATGGATTGTGACTTTTTGGCGGGAACTTGCGAAGTGACGTTGCGTTTTCGTTTTATTTTCATAAAATCGTGTATTTTGAGTTTTATTGAATATTATCGGTGGTATTTTGTCCAATAAAGATCACCAGTGAAGTGAAATGAAATGATTACGTGTATAGGTAGTGGCTTTTCAAGTTGTCTCAAGAAGTCCATGAAAAGTTTTAGTAGAACGGCTACCATCGTACTAAAACCTAACTAAACTGACTGACTATGACTCGAAGAAGATTTAACATGACTTGAACTTTGAAACTTGACGATTGACGAAAATTTAATACATGAAGAATATAAAAATACCTACATTGCTCAACTTGACACTGGCAAAATATACGAAGTGTGATGCCAAAATTAAAATAAAATTAAAAAAAAATGGATTGTAATTTTTGACAAGTATTTAGACGTGAAAACTGAACTCCACATGCATAATATATTTATGTAGCATTCAATCGTCACAGAACTATAAATGTCCCTGGATATTAAATAGCCTAAAACCTTCATCTAAGAGGATACCTACTTTGAAAAGCGCTCCATAATCTCAAGGTATGAGAATACTAACGGACAAATCGACCTACATATTATTTGGTTGGTTAAATTGAGTACGGGGTGTTCATGAACTCTAATGCGGGTGAAACCGCTGGGCGAAAGCTAGTTATCTATATACGTATGTATTTATAAAAATAGTAGTATATCAGTTATCTGGTTTCCGTAGTACAAGCTCTGCCTAGTTTGGGATCAGATAACCGTGTGTGAAGAATGTCCCGGGATATTTATTTATCATGATTTTCCAATCATTATTGGTCGGCGCAATGTATTCTTTTTCCATTCAGCCCTTCTGTCCGTCATATCGGCATTAACTCATGTCATCCTTCACACAATCCATCCATCTCATTTTCGGTCTTCCCCTTCCCGTCAACTTTCATATTCATGACTCTTTTAGTCACATGGGTTTCCTCCTCATAACATGTCCGTACCAGGGTAAACGGATTTCTGACTACCACGTTTATAATTCGGAGCCAGGATATATCAGGATGATTTTTAGGGTTCCGTAATTATTACTATTACTAAGACTCCGCTGTCTGTCTGTCACTAGGCTGTATCTCATGATCCATGATAGTTAGACAGTTGAAATGTTCACAGATGATTTATTTCTGTTGCCGATATAATACACATGAATTTTATCGTTTTTATAGATAATGGTACGGAACCCTTCGTACGCGAGTCGGACTCGCACTTGGCCGGTTTTTTTTATGCCAGTAAATTTGCAAGTAGGCAAGCAGTCCACCTGATGGTAAGTGGTTACCGTCGCCTATCGCGTGCCTGTTACCAACCTGTTATAATGCCAAGAATCATAATAATGCATATCTCTCTGGGTACTGTCACCCAAACTACAACTTGTAGTAAGAAAAAGTGTAATTAATCTTTTCCAGATACATCCCTCACTTAGAATCGATGCTAACGTTACTCCACGATACTAAAATCAAACGCAACTACTGCCACGGCATACTCCTCCAGCTGAGCCGGCTGCTGGACTCCCCCCCAGACTTGATGCTCGACGAGCTGAGGGACAGCTTCCAAGGGACCTTGTGGATCCTGGAACAGGCGACCGGCGTGGTACCCTGTTATTTGCTGGCTGATGAATACGTGAAGATGATAAATTTTATTGTTTGGAGGTAGGTGATTTTTTAAGGTGCCATCAGAAACCTATTTTTAACCGACTTCAGAAAAGGAGGTTTTTTTATTATATAACTTTATTTTATTTTCATTATTTGTTGCTATAGCGGCAACAGTAATACATATTTTCCATTGTCTATACCTATTACGGATAATAACATACAGCGACGGACGGACGGATGGACGGAGGATTAGTAATAGAAAGGAAAACCAAATACAAAATATCATCCAAATCGTTATTACAAGAATTGCTCGAGATTTATCTGATGATATAGACCAGGGGTCTGAAAATCAAGGAATATTGCAGTATGGAATTCTACTATCAAATTCATTAAAATTTGAATGTGTATAAAATTTGTAATTCTTTTATCGAAATATAATGAGAATGAATCGAATAAAATCTCCCGTGAATTCGGTGATTTCAGTGCAACTTTTTGCTGAGGAACTGATGAAATATTTCTCTAATAGTTTATCAATATTTGCTACATTCATTCGTACTCTTTCAGGTTCCCAACTTTTCTTCGAGAAGATACAATAAACCGAATAACAACATGTCTAGAGCAACTACTATTTGTTCATAACTCATTTAAATTCCATTCGGGAAAAGACATGTGTCTCGCAAACTCACTGTATCTATACATAATCATACTGAACAAGTATAATAAAATAGATTGTATACCTACATTGATATTTAAAAGTCTAAAACACTATTCTTACGAAGTTATATTAGCAGTTTTAAACTACTTGCTAATACTCCATGGAGATATACAAACAGATGATAAATTTGTAGAACATTTGAGTGAGATAAAAAATAATACAGTATTAAAGATTTTAAAAGAAAATGAAACGTATGTAGAGACATTACGTACCATATTAGAAGATAGTAAATATCTGGAATGCCAACAGAAATGTCTTAAAGTTTTAGTACTAGAAAAAGATACTCAAAAATATATAATTGATGGTAAATGCAATGAAGCAACAGATGAAGTCATTATAGAGAAATTATTCGAACACATAAATAAGGAACATGAGAAATTGACTCATATTTACTTGGAGAGCTTAGCTGATTTTATAAGTAAGAAGTTAAAGGATTCTAGTGTTCCAAATAGTACGTTGAATGTGATAAGGACGATATTCGCGTGCAGTTCGTCTGACAACACTGAAGGTACAAGATGTGTTGTTGTTAGTTTTCTGGAGGGAAATGTTGATGAGTTGTTAAAATTGGATTTGAAAGGATTGAGTGATGAAGATCAATGTAAGTACATCTTTTTACGATTTATACCTATAGTGTTAGAACACCATACCGACAATATAGTTGACGGTATTTTTTAAAGTATTTCACATGTCAATATTGCCAGTCAGGTTGCATTTCTAGCAGAGATATAAGCATCTGTCATCATAGCGTCATAAATGGTCTGTGCGCCGGCAATGGTAACCGCTTACCAACAGGCGGGCCGTATATTTCTGACTATGTTGAATAAAAAAAAATCCTAAAATATCTTAAAACGTATTAATTCCTCTCCATCCAAAGGTCGCTAGATGGTGCAATAGATCGCTTCTTAGCGATTAGACCGTCCGTTGTACAAATATTAGAACTAAGCTTTTCTTTTTATGTATGATTCATTTTCTTTTTAACCGACTTCTAAAAAAAAGGAGGAGGTTCTCAATTAGGTTGTATGTGTATATACAATAAAGTGTTATCTATCTATATAAAATCTGCATTATTAAACAATTAACTTGATTAAATAGATCATTATGGTAAAGCAGTAAGATAAACTTTTCTCTATAATTCTTATACCTACGTCAATCGAAACTTTTTATTTGGAAGTAACTTTAATAATTAAAACGTAACATTTCCTTCACAGTTGAATACAAGGCCACCCTCTGGTCGACAATAATAACACTTCTAGAAGACGACGACGAAATCATTAGACAGAGAATATCAGACAAAATTATCACCATTGTCCAACACGCCAACACTCGCGTCATATCAAACATTTGCGGGGAAATGTTGAGGAATTACTTGGACATTGGCTGGGAGAGCTTGGCCATGTTTGTCGTGTTGGCGCTGCTCGACTTTAGATCTGAAGTTTGTATTACGGGTGAAGTTAGCGATGAGGTAAGTAATCGACATTTTTAAACAAACAAAATGGCTGAATCTTCTCCATATCATAGCATTGAGGAAACTATAGCACGGTGGTAGAGTACTTTGTAGTACCCGTCTGGCTGGCTCAAGTTGTACCTAGACGAGAGGTGCAATTGAGAGCAAGTTGCCTTCTCGGTATTGCAACAGGTCGGCAACACATTGGCAATACCTCTGGTATTGCAAATGGCGATAGGCAACGGTAACCACTTACCATCAGGTGGACCGGCTGCTTGCTTGTCAACCTTCTGACATAAAAAAAAATTAGGAAAATTATGTGGAGCTCATTCCACAGCTGAGTGGTCCGAAGTAGGAACGTCCGTCTGAATACTTTCTATTATAATTTTAAAAAGAGTAAGTGACGTCCTTCATCTCCTTATGCCTGACGAGGCGAAAGTCATAGGTTCAAGTCCCTGAGCTTTGAGTGAAGGAAAACATCGTGAGAAAATCATAGCACGTAGGTTCTTTATAGTACTCACTTGCCTGACTCTAATGAAAATCTGTAGCTAAACAGTGTTCTGGAAGTTGCACTTGAGAGTCTGTTTCTTTCTAGGCTTTATATGCTTTCCACGTGAGACAAAAAAATTGCCGCCATTTTCCAGCAAAGTAAACCTTCTGGACTGGTGTTTAGATTGCATATTAATACGATTTTTTCTACTTTCGATTACAGTGCCGAGTTTTCGATCAAAACGAAAGATACAACATATTCCTCGAAGAGACAATATGGACTAACAGTTGCGCCGACAAAATTATAAGCTTATACAAAACACACGGCTCTAATAACGTCAATCTCATTGATTTTGTATCATCTCTCATTGATGATCCGATTTACGAAAACACATTTGACAAACTGTGCAGTAATAATATAGTTATGTTTAGGAAAATGATACGTATGGGTAGTGCAATAAGGAATGATGTTGTAAATCCCAAGATACAACTATTTATTGATAGATTAACTAGTCAATTATAGAAACTTATGTGTAAATTGACACATTCCATATGCTGTTTTAGAAACTCATACTAGAATGACAGGTGTAAAAAGGGATAGCTACGTGTGTGTAAGAGAGATGCACTGATATTATCTTGCTTACACTAGCTAGGGTGTATTTTAGATTCTCTGACATGATGTTCAAACACACATATCTCTTGTATTTTATTGTACAATATATGTAAATTATTTTTACCACTAGCTATTTATTTTAATGAGATAAAAAATAATATAATTTTACTATTTATTTACAAGTTTATTTATTGCCTACTTATTATACAATTTGAAATAACTTTTCCACACAAATATCATACTTAGTTTACAAAAAGTAATATAAGATTAAACTAGAATCATTAAGAATCAATAAATTTGGAAACACATACAATTTTGACTTTAATTTTACGCCAATTTGTGACCGGAATGATTGATTTACCTTCAGTTTCTAGAAGCCTGATCAATGCTAATTTCTGAATACGGTAAATCTTATATAAGACATAAAAAATTATATTGCAATATACTGGACGATTTTGAACTACCCTTGCAAGTGTTGTCAGTGACTCTAAAATCACCTGTAATTTCCTCAAAAAATAACATTGACAGAGTTATAAAAAACTGACGATTAATTTTGTATGCAATTACAGTATACTCCTTCAGCGTTATATTTAAAAATTAAATAACAAAAACGCAAAAACATTCGATCTACACACAATCAATAATTTGGTCATTAACACACTCAAACCATTTTATTTCTCCGTATTCTATACACCTCATTTGCCACCTGACTGT
The DNA here is from genome assembly GCA_963555595.1 of Tethea ocularis. Taxonomy (NCBI): domain Eukaryota; kingdom Metazoa; phylum Arthropoda; class Insecta; order Lepidoptera; family Drepanidae; genus Tethea; species Tethea ocularis. Next base: position 550,703 of record OY741972.1, on the reverse strand, counting down.
TCTTAAACTTGATCCTAGTATCATTTCGCTCCTCTTCTTTCTCTTTAGCCATCGCATCTTTCATCTCTATCACACCTTTATCGGCACTAGCACTCTGCCTTTTGCTTTTCAATTCAGAACTATCATCTTCTTTAAACAAATCTTTAACCGATACGAGTCTGTGTGAATTGCCTACACGTAACAACTTTTTTAGGCCTCTTGTTGCCTTTCTTTCTATTAAGCCGAGGAGACCCCAATCGTCAGATTTGTTTCCATCTGCTCCTTCAAGCTGCCACGCTGCGTTTCTGACCTCGATCTTCAGCCTTTCGCATTCCTCAAAACTGACATTTCTGCTAACATTCAACGCTTGTTCTAGAGGATTGACGATGTACAAAGGTAAAGCATTAGGTTTTCTGACAGGATGACCCTCGTTGATAGAAATGGCTTTGTCTTGGAAGTCGAATTGCGAGTAGAATTCGAAGAACTGTAGTAGTAAGGTCTCTAGGTTGGAAGGGTTCTGTCCGTAACATTCTGTGGGTAATTTGTTCATGTCGCGAAGAAACGTGCAGTTGAGGTTCTCTTCCGCTATTCTAACGTCGCTTTTGTCTGTAATATTTTTTTTAAATAGTTATTATAAAGCAGCAGTGATTGGAAAGAAGTAAAGACGTTTTAAAAACAGGTTAGTCAAAATAATAACTTGGTATGTTTACAAACTAAGGGGTTGTATATTATCCCCGGTATTATTCCCTAAGGGTAGAATTTTTGATGTTCGATATGGAACAGGTGTGCTTAACTTCAAGTCCTAGAGCTGTTGATGATCTGAGAAGTATGTTGATTGTCTGTCTATTATTTTATGTAGATAAAATTATCCAATCGAAATAAAATATATAGGGTTACTTTTCAATGATTAGCCATATTTGAAAAGCCAGTTGGCGCAGTTGGTTAAGACACGACCTATCATGCCGCTGGTCATGGGTTCGATTCCCATCCAGGACAAACATTTGTGTGCATGAACATGTCTGTTTGTCCTGTGTCTGTGTGTCAAAAAAAGTAGTATATGTAGTATATCAGTTATCTGGTTTCCATAGTACAAGCTCTGCTTAGTTTGGGATCAGATAACCGTGTGTGAAGAATGTCCCAGGATATTTTTTTTTGTGGGAATTATTGTACTCATCATTATGAACACAAAACATCATCTTGTTTGGTTAAAATGTATGAAAAGGTTGATTTTTTTCCTGATTTCAGCGTTGGTCGTCAGCGGTCTTTGTTAATATTGATCAGTACAATAATTCCTGAAAATTTGGCTACTTATTGAAAAGTAACCGTTTATACCTTATTTCGATTGGATAACTATTCAATTCAATTGATATAGATCCTCTGCCGTGCCGTCCGCCAATGTACACCTGGCATAAGTCAGCACTCTAACCCATTTTGTAGATCAAGGTCAGAACAACCAACTCACCGGCTCTTTTAACAAGGCACTTAACCGAGGGCAGCACACTCCCCTCCTTGGTCTTCTGCTGCAGAAAGAACAGCACCATGAGGGTGAGAGGGAAGTTGGTGATCCAGCGGCCGGGGTGCGCGCTCGTGAGGCCGGCGGTGGAGGCCCAGCGTCGCACCGCCGCGGTGAGGGGCCGCACGCGAGGGTCCAGGGACCCGAACTGCCAGATCAACTCCGACATGTACACGCCTGACCTGATGCAACAGGAACCCATGTTTAATATCTAAACTCGATGTATTGATTTTCTAAAGGTTTTTTGAAGTTTTGTTGATAATTTTCAGTTGTATGTATGAAATAGTTAATGGTGCCAAATCTGTTTTTCACAAACTAAACTAATTTAATCTATTTACTCATATAAAAAGCTGAAGAGCGAATCCGGAGTTACTGGTCAGGGGCTCTACCGCGTAATTTTGGTGGTAATCGTAATGAACATTATTATTGAAAATCATCCAATGACCACGTCCATAAAAAGCGAGACAATCTTCCCATTCGAACGATTCCATTACGAGACAGTTACACAATAGCCCTGCTGCTATGTTTCATCTTTGATTCAATATAAAGAAATCAACGCTTTTATTAGTAGCCAGATACAAACTAATCCTACTAACTTATGATTGTGAGAACGTTTGTTGCTCATTCACGCAACAAACTAGCGAACGTATTTGAATAAAACTAGGCACAGATCATCCTCTAGAGTAACATATAGGCTTCTTTATGGTCCATCGTGAACACGGGGCGGAAGTTACTAGTATCATAACAAATGTACGTACATATTATTGTAACACAAGTCACAGTCGAGGTTGGCCAGCTCGTGCACGTATTTGACGATGGGCACGCGCGCGTGCAGGATGCGCTGCACGCGCGCCGCGCCCGCCACGCGCAGCTCCACCAGCTCCCCCACCAGCTCCATGTGCCGCTGCCACGGGCTGCGCCCTCCCTCGCACTTCTTCTCCTGGTACACTAGGCGCTTGCTCGCCTCGCTCTGGAAGGGGCCTGTTTATTGTATTACATTTGTAGGATATTTGACAGCTCTGTTGTGAGATGCTGAGTTTGAGTTGTCTCAGTTGACAGTCGAGTGATTTGTATAATTTAAAAATGAAAGTAATATTTAAAAACTACTTATATTATACACTGCTTCGCATGGCTTTTCTGTACTTTAATATGCATATAAACTTTCCTCTTGAATCACTCTTATCTATGCTGAAAACTGCATTAAAATCTATTGCATAGTTTGAAAGACGTATATGTACAGACAGCGGGAGCAACTCTGCTTTACTACTTTACTATGTAAAAGATTTTAAAAGCTGAACAGATTAAGATTATATTGAAAACAGTTCTAGTTGAGTCACATCACGATAGTTTTAAGTTATGATAATTGTAATAAAGACTATAATTATTAAATTTAATAATTATTGTCAACAATTTATTCTACAATGCAGCATCAAATAATTGTAAAAGACAATTTAATTGAAAAATATTATAAGTATAAAAAATTACCATTTCATCAGTCAACACATTTGTGAGCACCAGATCCAAGTCGCAGCCCATCTTTCCATACCCATTGACTGACGAACCAAACGGTCTCACAGCTATATTAGCATACAGGCTCTTGAATATCACTTCTAACTGAAAAACATTAACTGTCATTAGCATTTTAAATATCATGTGTTTAAAAACTATAATAGCAAGTTTAAAACATTTTTGTGGTATTCTGATAGGTATTTTGGTTTGATCACTCTCAATATTTGGCAGAAGATGGTAAGATAGATTTATGGCAATAGATTTGTATAGTCCTCTCTCTGGCCAGAAGGGTACTATGAAGTACTTTGCAAACATCTCTATGTCCTCACAATATTTTCATCAAAAGCTCCACCTCTCAGATTCAAAGCACCACCACTGAATAAGTATTAGTAAGTGCATGAAAGTGGTCTCTATACTTGTTTTCTGCATCCAATGACTAAATTACTAAAATGGATGGATCAATTAATGTCATGAGAAAACAGGCAACACAACAAATTTATATTTAAACTTTCTAAGCTATGCTTACTTAATAAGGTTCAAAAAACTATGTTGCAAATGCTAGAAACTGTAATTAAAAAACATACCTGCCTTGCTACCATATATCTTAGTCTCACACCTAAATCATTCAGGGTAGTCCTATCATACAATGTTTGTATTTGCTCTGAAATATTTTTACAGTGCATTAATTCTTCATATAATACATCATCATTCACAGGCATGTTACCATCCTTCGTAACTAGTGATATTTTATTGGGAACTGTGAGTTTCTCTCTCCTCCCTGATGTTGCTCTGAACCACAGGAAGGGTGACTGAAGTGCCATTACATCAATGTCTCTCTGGTGAGCACTACATGTGCGCACTATGTCGTTCAAGTTATCTTCTGAACTGAACTCAATGAGCATGAAGTGCTGGAAACATTTTCATTAATTAATCATCATCAGATTGGATTGTACTTTGCCAACTATAGATTTAACTACAAAAGTAAACAAGTATATATCAAAAAGAATGGGGGTGTACCAATTTTCCCTTGCAAGGGGTTTTACAACTCCTCTTAAATCCATGGTTGACAAAGTACAACTTAGTCACACACTTGCTGAGTTTCTTGCCGGAGTCTTCTCAGTTCAAGTGTATTCCGAACCGGTGGTAGAGTCTATTGTAATGTTTGTAACTATTGACGTTCATAAGTGCCTTACCAGGGCCTAAATTGAATAAATGAGTTTTTGATTTTGATTTAATTCACTAAATTTCCAATACCTCTCCTCCAGAGTTTTTATAATGATGAATGCCATTGATGGATGCATATCTTGAACAATAACCATATAGCTCGTTGAATGAAGCCTCCGAGTTGACCTGCACGACGAGGCTCCGCTGCGCCTCGGCTCTCCTCTGCGCCACAACCTCGTCAAACGACACAAACTTCTTCGCAACATCTAAAATATAGACATAACCTCCAAAGCACCTTCAAACATAAATTTATCAGAATAAACAGCAAAATTACTACCTGAAGATTTGCGCACGAATAAACATTTGCATGAAGATAATTTCGTATGCAATGATTTCCTAAAAGAACATAGTTTTCCTGTATTTATTACGGTTTGAAATAGCACAGACATTTTTCCCTTGGCCCAATTTTGACAAACAGAAACTTCTTATTTTATTGATATGGCAACACTGCTGAAACTGTCAACCATCTGTCAACTGACAATCATAGATTAGTATAATGTTAGGGTTGTAACATTCAAAATAAAAAATCAATTAAAAAATAATCAATCTTTGTATTTAAATAATTATTATAATGAATACTATAATTTACAATTATTTACAACAAATATACAAAAATTAATTCATCATCATTATCATATCACCCGAAAGACGTCCACTGCTGTACAAATGCCGCAAGAAATTAATTATTAGGAAATAATCGATTTTACTTGAATAATCATTTTTTCTTATTTTCTTGAGAAATTAAATGTCTGAAATATCCACAAATAAAACTTTATTAATCAAGAAATAATCATCACTAAATATTTATCAATATGAAGTTTACTTTAAAAAAATCCTACAATCCTCAATGGTAAAGAAATAAAAACTACCGGTATGGTAATAGGATTACGGATTCGAGCATCTACAGTTAAGGTGAATTGGCCGAAAAGCCCGCGAAATTCAAATTTTATTAGGTTTTTTTCAAATTACAGCTCAGTGATAGGTCGTATATTTGTTAAAATGTGATTTGCGCCTCATAAATATGTCAATTGATTACTATATGTGTATATTGTGCTTTTTAAACAATATAAATCCATAAATTGGTTCCTTTTCGATAAATAACGCGCAGGAACCAATGTACAGTTCTTTATATTTTGAATGCAAAATGAATACATAGATAGATCTATAGCTATATATCTCAATGTCGCGAATCATATTTTGACAAATATACGACCTATTACCGAGCTGCAATTTGAAAAAAACCTAATAAAATTTGAATTTCGCAGGATTTTTGGCAAATTCCCCTTAAAATATGTGTTTTTCTATCAATAAAAAATCGTCAGTAAAATTATAAGTCGATTTTTTATTAATCTTTTAATTAATTATAAAAATCCATTATAAAATTCATCGATTATTTTTTTACATCTCTATCTAAGTAATATCTGTCAGTCAAAAGTCAAAGAGTCAATCAATTGATTTGAGGTTAAAATATTGTGTTGTTTTGTTTTATTTTTAGGAATCTATATCTATAAAACTGTAACAATAAAAGTGCACTTGAAAAGGTCAGGGACCAAACAATTAGCCCAAAAATGGGTACAAGAATATTGCAGCGGGTACTACCCGTATTTATAAATACAATAAAACCTTATCATCCTAACCTCATTCGAAAAACCGAAGTTGTTGGTGCCAATTTAAACTTAAACATAATAAGGAATTATGCGAAATCTAAAGATAAAGGAAAAGACAAAAAGAGCAAAGGTAAAGTGGAAATAAATACGGCTATGTTGTCCGAAGTTATTCCTGTAGATAAAATGAAGGATAGATGCAATGCAGCTATAGAGAAGATGAAAGAGGACTTTGCAAAGAACTTGTCTCTACGATCTACTACTGGATCTATAGAATCGCTGCCTGTAAAATTTGAGGGCAAGGATTACGAACTACAAGAACTGGCACAGATTGTAAGAAAAAATCCAAAGACAATGGTTATTAACTTTGCATCGTTCCCACAGGCTATACCAGATGCATTAAAAGCCATACAATCATCAGGACTTAATTTGAATCCTCAACAAGATGGTACAACACTGTTTGTACCAGTGCCAAAAGTAACAAAGGAACATAGAGAGGCATTAGCCAAGAATGCAAAAGCTTTATACATCAAATGCAGGGATTCCGTAAAAGATGTCCAAAATGATTACATTAAAAAGGTTAAAAAACAGGATGGAGTATCTGAAGATCTTGTTTTCAATATCACAAAACAAATTAATGCATTATGTGAAGATTTTCAGGTTGAAGCAAAGAAAGTTTATGAAAATAAACATACTGAACTTGTTGGAAAGTAATGTTGATTATGTTTCAAACTGAATATACAGCCATGTTTATTCGTACAAGAATCTATATTTAAGTTATTGCAAATGTATGTTGACAATAAAGTTCTAAGATTTAGAAATAGGTTTGTGTAAAGTATTTTGTGCATTTATTTGAGAATTACATTGTAGTGCTGCTTTTAGTTATGTAATAGAAGTGTTATTGTAGAGTTAATTAAATATGATTGAAGATTTTTTTATTTGTGTTTTATTCATTCCACAATGTTATATAATAAGATCAGCCTTGAAAAAATCAATTTATTAAACCTTATAATATTTAATAGGTAACTTAATTAATGATTACCCAATTAATATTAATAATTAATTATTTAGTTGTAAGTATATTATTATCCTGACAAGGCTGTGATGGATGTAGCCATAAATTATACACTATTTATTAGTTTTAGTGTATAATTTATTATGACAACAAGGACTTAGAAAAAACTCTACATCAATGAGTAATAATTAATTTACTATAGCTATACTACTACATGCGGCTTTGCCACACACACAATATTTAAAATATCAGTAACTTTAAATATTGAAGATAGTTTACTGAATATTGGAATATTATAATAAAAGTATATAGAACATTTTACAATAATATTTTTTAAAATATTTGAAGCTTTAAAAGCATGTATCCGAATTGTGAAGACCATATGCTACCATAGACAACAAAATAGATAAGAAAAAATAAACTGATAGATGTGTTTTGTCGTTGACTCAGGAAAACAACTCGATTTTTTTCAAACATTTCAATCAATCAAAATAATGGATTTAAACAACAAAAAGCGTAGGAATAAATACGACAGAGTCATGTCTCGTGTAAAAAATCAGTCCAGGTCTAGTTTGAAATCTAGCCCTAGTGTTATTCGGCATGAAATACCGTCATCTGTGCGCATTGGCGCGAAACCATCTGTTTCGAATTTGAGCTCGAGTGTGTTTAGTGAACTTCCTACTGTATTGAATGATTATATTCCTGAAACTAGTCGTGAAAAAGTGAAAAGAACGATTGTAGTGAAACCTAGAAAGACTATAAAGTCTTTAGATCCCGCGTTATCCCCGCATCGAACGACGGGAAAGAGTCCTGAAGTGAGAAAAAAAGACTGTAATCTTAGGTCACAAGGGTCCGTGCCTTTGTTTCCTCGGTCTAGTGCTAGTGTTAGTGATAAATGGTTCGACAGTCATGTTAGGCACTGCTTTTCCAGCAGGTCTCATAGGGAATTGAAAGAGTTAAAGGTGAGACAACAGTTTTGTCCTTGCCAAGTTAGTTATAGTTGGTGGACAAGCCAATAACTCTACCATATAATAGTGTAAATAGTAGATCTTCCATGCTTTATTTATTCCAGCATAAATCTCTTCTTATATTTCAATAAACATTTATATCTACAGGATGAGATCAAGGCATATGATGAGACGGACAAGTTTATCAAGTTGCGCAGTCGCCTATACAAGAGCTGTGGGGTGGTACTGGATGATGTCGGTGAAATAACGTCTGATAAGGCTGTACAGGTTCAGGATCATGAGCCAGGTAAATGTTTTAAATTAAATTTCACCACCAAGACCTACAGCCATAATAAACTAATCTGTATTCTTAGCAGCAAATGGACTTGTACTTCATCTGGGTGTCACTGGTGCTTCCCCAAATGAATTGCTGTAATAACAAAAATTAAAAATTTAAGAGCCCCAAAAAACTTGAAATGAGTTAATGATCTCAGCGCTAAGAACACTTCTGTCCTCAAAATTGGTTCATACGTTCAGGAGCTATGATGCCACAGACAGACACACAGATACACACTACAAACTTCTACTTAACTTATCTTTTTCATTGGTATGTCTGTAGAATACTAACTTTATATCAGCCAATTTCAGTTGGGTGTTCAATTAGTGTAGAAGATTATGATGTTTTTTTTTTTTAATTATGTATAGGCCTGTGTTTGTTCTCAATCTCACCGTGGTCAGTGTTGATGTGGCCGATGATGGTAAGCACACAGAGCCTAGAAAGGAACTGGCTCTCAAGTGTAGCTGGCTGAACACACCAAAAGGTGCTTGGTGACAGATTTTCAACTTTGAATCATTATCATTATTAAATATAAAATATTATAAATTAATTATGGTTATTATTATATGTAACTTTTGGATTCCACCACCTGAAAGTTTGTAGGGTGATAGAAATCATTATTATTATTCTTACTATGTATATTTCTCTACTGATTTTCAATCAAACTAAACTCTTGGGTGATGGATAGTCACAGTTTTTTTGGTAATTATAACTATAATAATAGACTAGTTATGATTGATTTCATTTGATTTGTGTGTGTGTATTAAGATAAATCAACAAAAAACAAACAAAACAAAACATACTACCTTTGCTTCGTAGATTATTATAAAGCGTTCGACTCTTTAGAACATAGCGCAATCTGGGAAGCTCTATGGAAACAAGGGGTGGAAAAGAAATATATAAGAATATTAAAGAATCTGTATGCACAAAGCTCATCCAGGGTGCGTTTGGAAAGGAAAGGAGACTCTCTCCCGATAAGGCGAGGTGTCAGACAAGGAGACCCTATCTCACCAAAACTCTTCTCTGCTGTCTTAGAGCAAATACTCAGGAACACCGATTGGACAGACTTTGGATTGAACGTTAACGGCGACAAACTCCATCACCTACGATTCGCAGACGATATAGTTCTGTTTTCAGAAAATCCAAAGACAATGGAAAAAATGTTGAACCAACTAGCAAACGAGAGCGCTAAAGTAGGCCTGGAAATAAATATATCAAAGACAAAAATAATTTCGAACGCAGAAAAGATTTCAATAAGTGTTCAGCAGAAAATAGTCGAGTATGTGGACGAGTATATATACCTCGGACAGATTATATCAACCCAAGACTGTATGAATAAAGAAATAGACAGACGAATCCAGAGCACTTGGAAAAGATACTGGTCACTCAAAGAGGTCTTTAAAAACAAATCCATACCTATAGTGGAGAAAAGGAAAATATTCAACACCTGCTTGTTGCCTTGTTTAACATATGGGTGCCAGACTTGGGCTCTAACAGAAAGGAATTTACAAAAACTGAGAGTTTGCCAAAACAACATAGAAAGAAGCATATTAGGTGTGAAACTGCTGCAAAAAGTCAGGCTAGAGTACATAAAAGAAAGAATGAAACTTAAGGATGTAGTAAGAACCATCAAAGAAATGAAGTGGCGCTGGTCTGGACATATGATCAGGTGTAAAATTCAAAAATGGACATTAAATATTACAGAGTGGTACCCTAGAAATACAAAAAGAAATAGAGGAAGACAAGTTAAGCGATGGGAAGATGACCTTCGGAGAGTGGCAGGAGTGATGTGGACTCGACTGGCCAGGGACAGACATAAATGGAAATCTCTAGAGGAGGCCTATGTCTCAAGACAAGCTACACAACAACCGGAATACCAAACCAATTGTTAATTAACTTTAAGTTGGCAATAAAGGCTTATATTATTATTATATTATTATTAAGATAAATAATGCCTAAAGTATTAAACTTCTACTTGTAATTGTAAGTTAGTAGAGATCAAAATTAATTAGGAAAAAATCTTTTATCCATATTTCTTTGGAGTCTAAAATAATGTTATTTTAAATCAGTAGTAACTAGCTCCATCTTGTGTAAAATTTTATACAAATCACAGTAAATGGTTGTATGAAAATAGTTCACTCGATACAAAACAGATGGCATTGGTGGTCTGTTTCCTTCATCAAATAATTTGAAAGCTTATATTTCTTATTAAAGAGAGCCATGGATATTTGATTATTTATATTGAATAGTTTTTTGCTAAAAAGAAGCTTTATTACTACATAATACTTTAATATAAGAAGTTTTACTATCCATTTAAAACATACTGATTGAGAATTTTGAATGTCTTTCAACTGGCCGAAATAGCTCAGTTGGGAGAGCGTTAGACTGAAGATCTAAAGGTCCCTGGTTCGATCCCGGGTTTCGGCAATCTTTTTGCATGATTTAATGTTTTTTTTTATTGTTTTGTTTCAGACAATAGGCAAACAGAGATGAGGTAAGTTACATTGCTTAATTATATGCACATGAAAATAGAGTGCGTTAACTCAAGGTCAATAAATCAATTTTAATGTTTGTTCACGCATAACGTTTTTGCTTATGAACCTTTATAATTCTTTTTGCATTGGGTTTTGTATAGCTCCAAGGTCCAATATAAATTTTATCGACTCTGAAGGAGGTTTTACTCTTTTAAAAGTCGATTTATATAGGTACAATGAAGTCGGCAAACAAATATCTGGCCCCTAATAGGAAGACTTATAATCCTACTACTTAATAGTATAAATGCGAAAGTTTGTGAATGTGTATGTTTGTTACTGCCTCACTTTCAAATGGCCAGACTAATTTTGATGAAATTTGGTATGGAGGTAGCTGGACACGGACACGGATTAACATATACATATAGGATATTCCGGGAAAGCATAAGATCCCTCAGGAACGCGGGTGAAACCGCAGGGCAGAAACTAGTAATTTTTAAATAATACCTTTATTATGTAGACATGAGGTTCAGTGTCCAGCCGCCATTTTAGGGCAAGCTGGTACACTGATTCAATCTGAGAAATAACCAGAAGCAAACCAGAAATAAATGTGCAATTGTGCACTGTCGAGCAAAACTCTCCTGTACCATAAATGGGGTGAACAGCTTGTAACCAGCTTCTCTTAGCGAGTATATACATGTCCATGTTTTCAACTATTAGTTGTTATATGAAAACTCATGTAAGTACCTATACTGCATAAACGCAAAAAATGAGGACTATTGTGTGAAGCAAATATTTTAAAGTATCAATAAAGTCTGATGATCCTTATACTAGTATAAGCCTAACATTAACCTACTTTTTATCCCGGGATATCGATCACATCATATTATCTCGTCCTTTGTAATAGTTTCTCGACTCAAATGCACTATGAAAATGCATACTGCCGACCCAGTCTTCACACGAGTGCAATTTATATATTTACATAGAACCTTCCTCGTTTATCTCTCTTTCTATTAGTGAAAACCTTATCAACATCCGTTGCGTGGTTTAGAAGTAAGCGGAGAAACAAACAGACAGATTGCGACTTTGTATACTATTAGAGAGGCTCATTTTGAGAGTCAAATCCAAATGATTAAAAGAGATAAACATAGTGCGACAAGAAGGGTATTTTAATTGTGATGACTTATGTACCTAGACGCCCTTTATATAGGGACCCCAGGTGCGAGGGTTGAGCAATGGCGCTCAGCCAGCGAGGGGAATCAATAGCTCAAGGGCATCTCAAGATTTACGATATTCTGTATTCAAAATGCGTAAAATATCCTGATTATAATATTCCTGTAACCTTGAAAATATTTTATTTAGTCGGGCGGTAGGTAGGTAGGTACTCTACCGTATTCCAAGACCACTAATCCTACCTACTATCCTTCTGTTAATATTATAAATGTGAAAGTTTGTTAGTGAGTATGTTTGTTACTTCCTCATGGTCAAACGGCTGAATTAATTTTGATGAAATTTGGTAAGGAGGTAGCTGACACCCTGGATTAATACATAGGCTACATTTTATCCCTCGGTAACGCGGATGAAACCGCGGGGCGGAAGCTAGTATTATAAATGCGAAAGTTTCTGAGGATTGTATGTATGATGTATGGATATTTGTTACTCTTTCACGTAAAAACTACTGAACGGATTTGGATGAAACTTCTTACCCTGGAATAACATATAGGCAACATAATATCCCTCGGGAACGCGGGTGAAATAGCGGGGCCGAAGCTAGTATTCATGGTTCTTAATTCTAGTAGTTTGATTCATGGAGAAGACAAACAGTGTTATAGAATCCGGTCGAATATTTCGCACGGTTTCGCATCGCCTCTTTAGCTCAGTGGTAGAGCACTGGTCTCGTAAACCAGGGGTCGTGAGTTCAATCCTCACAGGAGGCATCACATTCATAGTCTCTTTTTACAATATCTAACGTAATACTTTCAAGTTTTACTCAACAAAAGTTTAAGAATTTTGAGTTTTAAGTTTTTCTTTATAGATATGATGTTCTCTAGATACTAGAATATGTATTGCCCTTGGCATTATCTTGTGGTAATATATAATTATTCATAAATAATATACGTATTTACATCGTCAAGTTACATAATATTAGCGAACAATACCACTACAGTATGACACAACTTAGATGTAGCATCGTTTTCGTACACTTCACTTCCGATTTACACAACAAATAAAAATAATTCAGTATCGCGCCATTCAACGTTCAACAAGATCATTTTCGCCGATCATTTTTTAACACATGAGTAATGTTGTAGGCGCACTCTTTTCGAGAACGATCGATTTTACGAAGTTTGCCGATGCTTCATCTATGTTGTTTCATACTATACCAGTTTGTATCTAAGTACCTACACTACAAACAGTAATTTATGCAAATCTAGACACCTACCGAGCTACCTGAAGTGTCTTATTATATACTTTAACGATTATTTTGTTTGAATAAGTATAAGTATCTGATTGACCGAGCTTTGCTCGTTTTTTTTTAAAACTACGTTTTCTAAAAATGAAACCTAGCTAGATCGATTTATCTCCCCCGAAACCCGCAGCATACCAAATTTCATGAAAATCGTCGGAGCCGTTTCCGAGATTCAGTATTATTATATTATAGATAGATTAGATACCTATCACACGTCTCAAAATAATAAATAATTTTATTCTACTATTTTGGACGATCATTAATAACATAACCTGGTTGACCGAGCTTTGCGCGTAATTTTTTTAAAACGACGTTTGTCGATGACGATTTAACTACCCCGAAACCTAAATCATACAAAATTTCATGAAAATCGTTGGAGCCGTTTCCGAGATGCAGATTGGCTCGATAGATAGGTAATTCATGTACTTAAGTACCTATTCTAGTCTATAGGTATTTGACACTAGCTAAAACAATTTCTTATTAAAGTTGTAATGCACAGTATGTAATTAAAATCAATGCAAATTCTTGTTTTGTCCTACACTTGCTGAGATTACAAAGTGGAAGGTTGTATCACTTATCGCACAAAGTGTAAATTCACCAACAAAACATATTTACTCGTAACATTTTCACCACACTCGGTACATAAACATGTAAACAAACAATCCAACATCTCGTGAGCGCTTCCCCAAGCAAATATACATTTAGATACCGGTCCGCTGGCTCTTACCTGACTGTACCGTTATTCCACCGGGGTCCGGGATGTGATTGCTACTATTCCACGTAATTAGTTGTGGGTTATGGAGTCAGAAAAACCGGACAAGTACGAGTCTGACTCGTGCACCGAGGGCATCCGTAAAAATAATTTTCTATGTTATTTAATATCCATACTAATATTATAAACGTGAAAGTTTGTATGTATGTATGTTTGTTGCTCTTTCACGCAAAAACTACTGAACGGATTTTGATGAAACTTGGCCCATAGATAGATCATACCCTGGAATAACATATAGGGTAGTTTTTATCGCGGGAACGCGGGTGAAACCGCGGGGGACAGCTAGTCATATCATAACTCAATCTCAAAACTCATTTATTCAGTTGGGCCCTAATAATAAGGCACTTATGAATGTCAATAGTTACAATTTTGTACAATAGACTCTACCACCGGTTCGGAACACACTTGAACTGAGAACTATATAATATATGCCATATACAACAATGTTATTGTATTTAAATCACTGCAAATGAAAACGACATGAAGCCGTATCGCACGCAGCGGCCATAGACAAACGTCCGCTCGCGCTGACGTCACTTCCGTTTCCTGCGCGTGCGCTCGCACTTGGCACAGTTCCAGGCTATTCCTGTAACGATACACTCGTTATGTTTGATTAGTCCCACCCGTGATGCATCCGAGTGGAAATTGAATCGATCACAGCGCATGTAGCGTTAATGTTTTATTTCATTCAAGATTTTTTGTATAATAACTGTGTGTTTAACTTAAGAGTCTTATAAGGCGATGATAGCTCAGTGGTAGTAACGTCGAATGCCGGTCGTGGGTTCGAATCATACGATGAGCTTGAGCTTTCGGTGAAGGTAAACATTGTGAGGGAACCATAATACAATATTTCCAATTCTAAACCACATGGATTGACGGATACATTTTTCAGGAATAGTAAATTCATTTTTTGTAAATATTTTTCTTTTACGTTTTATTTAACGAGTACTACTTTGTTTTCACCTCCAATATGTGTGGCGTTCATTTTACGATAAGTATGATAGCTCATTTATTAAGTTCAGACCCTGTTAGTGATAATGCACTTATGAACGTCGGAAAAAAAACTTGACTTTACCACCTGTTCGAAAATCCTTTCTTAGCGGATGCCTACGTCATAATTAGCTAATTATGACGTAGGTACAGGTAGCTACCTGTATGCCAAATTTCAGTCCGATCCGTCCATTAGCTTGTACTGTGCGTTGATAGATCAGTCAGTCAGTCACGCTTTCCATTTAATATATTTAGATTACTTAAACCAGTCAGGCGTCGGCACCATTTAATACAACTTAATAGATTTCCCTTTATAGTGGACAACCGTGTGACGGCATTTAAACGCTTTTGTTTCTGGGAACTTATTTTGAAAATTTCATGTGGAAAAACAAAGTTAACTAGCTAGCTAGCTATCAGTGACCTCCGCTGTCAGACGCCGACGCCTGACTGGGCTCGTAGCAAGTATTAAATATAATTTACAAGTATAGTTCCTAATAAAACATAAACACTCGCTTACGTCAACAGCCCCTAAAGTACCTACTCTACATGCAGGTAATTGGCGTGAACACAAATCTTGGCCCGTGTCCCTGTGATCGCTCTTGACCGTATTAGGGCAACGGCCCTAGTAGTGACGTTACCGTAGAAAACAATGTTTGACTTTGGCTCATCGATAATGATGCGTCAAAACAAAACACTTTAGAATATGTTGCAGTTAATGTACTAGGTACAGTCGAGGTAAGAAAAGGTTACCCTAAAGTCGACATTTGCTTGCACCAGGCAATTATCAGTCATGCCAACATTTAATTTCAAAAGAAACAGAATGTGAATGGAAGAATCTACTCTCTGGTAATTTTTATCCTGTAGTCAATAATTTCTAATAGAATTAATCATGTTAAGGAATCTCCGAAATCTATTAGTAAAGGCAAGGAAATTGCTATGCCAAGTACGTATAAGTTTCCTAAATCCCGAAACATATTGGTACATATTTTATTTGGATACATATTTCTTGTACGTGTCACCTGTCGTAAAGGTAGACTAAGATGCATGGTGGTGAAATTGGCAAGAATCTCTGATAGTCAGCTATTTTAAAGGGTATTCCGTGATAAATTAAACACTCAACAAACGATCGCTCTTCATAAATTCAGTAGCTCTGAGAATTTGCGTTTATTTTCTCCAGATGTTGGAATGATACAATTTTGTTATCGCAATTATTTGTATCATTGGAATACTTCTGGAATTAGCAACTAGAATGTTGTGTTAATAGTGTTATTTTTAGTTTAATAGCTTGTGTATTTTTGTGTCCCAGATGTGGAAATTAATATCAAGTGCTCACGATGACGCATTTAGCAAAATGGTAATAACGTACTTATCTATAAAAGTAGAGAGTATATCCTACCAAGTTCATACAGTGATGCCTGCTGAATCAAAAAAGTCCCACTTCAATCATAAAATCCTTTATCTCTCCTTCTCTTTTTGATTATCTTCCTTCGCGTGTCGTTAATCCATTTCTAAATCCCAAACAGTACCTCAGATCCGGTAACCCGCACAAAACTAACCTCTTTAAAATAACTTCTAATTCCAACATCCTATGGTCACGGGTCAGTGGACATCACGTGCAAAACATCATTACACGTAATGATACATCAGTAGGTATTGATAAACAGAGCGTAACACCTGAGAACGTTGTTTTAAAATAATCACCTACCTGGGTAAACAGCTCCTTAGGTTGCGTAACCGAGCTAGGCTAGGTGCAGGTAACTAGCCACTCACGATCTTGACCGTATATGGTAATAGCAAATTAAGTGGTGCACTATAGATATACTTGCCGAGTGGAAGGTGAACCGCTTGGAGGGACACTTGGAAGGTAAAAGTACTCCTTTGACTGCAGAGCTGAGAAATACTGAGGGAGATGAAATTCTAAACAGTTTTTATTCCTGTTTTGTTTTACGAAGAGATGAGCTTTCAGATTTTCAATGATTGCATTCAGAAATGGATGTGATGACCTTTTTTCGCCGTTTTTTTACATTTATTCTTTTCATCATAGCGAGTAAGATAATTGTATTCTTAACTTACAATCAAAGCGTGACCAGTGACTCCTATACATCCAGTTTATAACATTGATTAGTTACCAATAAAATGCGCTGTTGTTGCTTTTTTATGATTTCAATCATGTCGTGGGCGCAAGTATTTTTCTAATACCGATGGGAACTTTCTAGTTGGGCTTAACTAGTCGAGTCAGGTACAATAATGGATTCTGGCGCGAAGGGCACGCCCTGCAGGTCACCGACCGGGTTGACGACCTGCGCCAGCGCAGCTTCCCCCTTCCCTCTGCCGCTTGCATCTATCCCCTCGTCTCGATACCCTGGCTCGGTGCAATCTTGCATCGCTCCCTCCAGCCTGCCACAATGCGATTCACCTTGACGAGATGCTTGCATGGATTTCCTTGTTTATGGGAAATCGTGTTGAAGCAATTTGAAATATTATGTGCGCGTGCGTATTAAGTGGTATTATTTGGAAATGCTCGTTTAAAAATACATGAACTAATTATCAAGGTTGCAATAACACGAGAACTTGAGTTAAGTTGTGTACACGAGTTTTTGTTTAGTTGATAAGTCTCGAGATACGTTTTGCTGTTTGTTAAGTTTTCAATTTCAAAGAGTAGCACGTTCTTTACTTTTTCTTTTGTTCTTATATCATTGTCATAAAATGATTTGATAGTGGAATACACTAGAAAAGGGACAAAATCTTGTTAAATCACGACACGACTGGAGCTTTCACGGAGTTTCCCTCCGACTCTGTGGAGTCACGTTTGTTTAATTCTATTTATGGATTATGCACGAGCACGAAGCCCGTGAAGGTTGGCACAAAACTTTTATATATATTTTCGGGTTTCGCAGCGACCCCTCTAGAGAATTTTTCATGTTTTCCGGTCACGTTGCTTATACGCGTGCCCAGAAAACATTCGACCAAGTGTTCACAAAGAAATTGACAAGTACGAACGTGAACCACTTCGGAGAGTGTTGTAGAACTTGTAGAGCTCCTAGAAATTATTTTATTTATTTATTTGTTCAGCAAATGACTGACTTTTATTATATTATGTCCTTTTACTCTTATTATCTGCGTGGCTGCGTGTCATGCTTGATTAATGAATCGGAATCAATATTTTTTACTTATGATAAGCTTTTTATGTTTATGTCTTTATGTGCCTGGATTTGTGTACCTAGCTTTGTTTTCGGGTCAATCTTCTCAGAGTATTAAAAAAGTGTTGTAGCAATCGCCTAGCTCGCACATGTGAATTGAATATTATCAAACAAATTACGTTTGATTCAAATTGGTGATAGCTCAGCGTCCTTGATGGGTTCAAGTTTGCATAACAATTCGACAACAGCACGTGCCGCTTTGTTGGTCATCCGGAACGGTCACCGTTTTAATTTTCCAGTATAATTTACAAAGCGTTTGCTTTTATTTCTTTTCTATCTAATCTATATATATAAAAGAAAGTCGTGTTAGTTACTCCACTTATAACTCAAGAACGGCTGAACCGATTTAGCTGAAAATTGGCAGGGAGGTAGTTTAGAGCCAGGAGAAGGACATAGGATAAGTAGGTAAGGGTAGGTAGGTAAGGTAGGTAGGGGTAGGTAGGGTAGGTAGGTAGGGGTAGGTAGAGGTAGGTAGGGTAGGTAGGTAAGGTAGGTAGGGGTAGGTAGTTAGGTAGGGGTAGGTAGTTAGGTAGGGGTAGGTAGATAGGTAGGGGTAGGTAGATAGGTAGGGGTAGGTAGATAGGTAGGGGTAGGTAGAGGTAGGTAGGGTAGGTAGGTAAGGTAGGTAGGGGTAGGTAGTTAGGTAGGGGTAGGTAGTTAGGTAGGGGTAGGTAGATAGGTAGGGGTAGGTAGGGTAGGTAGGTAGGGGTAGGTAGTTAGGTTAGGGGTAGGTAGTTAGGTAGGGGTAGGTAGTTAGGTAGGGTAGGTAGGTAAGGTAGGTAGGTAGGTCCCAGTTTTATTTTTGTTCTCAGGGCAGGACAACGTCTGCCGGGTCAGCTTGTCTAGAAATATAGCAGTGTTGGGAAAATTTATTGTTTGCGTCTAGAGGTTGTCGTCTCAAATGTAAGTTATGCAGGATATTGATGCTTTAATTTTAATTGTTTGGGTTCCTACCTCCTTTCATAACTCCAAACCGTTAATGTCTTGTTAGATCTTCCTCTTACCATATGCTCGGTTACACATACAAATTATCTTTGTTTTAGTTATCATATAGCTTTCCGATTTCATGTTTTAAGCTCTTCATCTTTGGCAAATTCATTTACGAGTAGCTATTATTAGATATAGGACTAACCATTTATTTCAACCACACAAACAAACTATATTCTAGTGTAAAAACTCACTTGCCATCAAAATAATTTAAAAATCCATCCAACAAAAAAACTTTGTCCATTGCGACGTTAATATTACATAACGTCGCAATGGACAAAGTTTTTTTGTGGTATGTAATCGATTACAGCACGTTTCACAATGTTATTGAATCGGTATAGTAATTGCACTGATAACGTTAGAAATTCCAAGTTCAAAGTCAAGTTATATAAAAAGGATATTAATTCTTATCAGCTTTCTAACGTATCTACAAAGTCAGAAATTTGCTATTGTATGGTAATCGAGCGTTTTGGTAATGTCTCGACGTGGAAGTTTTTGCAAATTTCATGAATTTTACATCCACCAAAATAACCAAGTTATCGAAGTGGTATTTTGCTTAGTATCTGATCTGGCCCTTCTAATTCTTCTATCCCACAGCCCTTCTCACTTACATACCGCCAAATTCAACTACATTCTTTCTCTCGGGTTATTCTATCTAACCTGAGAATCTCTTGCAATTGTCGAAATGGTTTCTTAACGTCTCATCACTCAGTCCATGAAGTATATTTCTCTCATCAGCCTTGATGAGAGAAATATACTTTATAAGAGATTGAACTGCCCTGATGATCAAGTACACCGACACCGACAGTTTGTGATTCCCAGGCTAAGCGCTGGATGACTTATGGTCACTGATTTAAGAGGAGGCTATCCGCGAATGTCTCCGTCCCTTACTAAACTGACGGAGACAAGCGAGACAGGAGTGCTGCAATTTTAGTAAAAAATGCGGTTTTTTGTTATTTAAAAAAAAACTAAGCCTTTTTTTTAAAAGTAAGAAAACTATTCCCTTTCTAATGAATTTCAGAATGCCGATAAAAACTAATCTAGAATCATCATTTCTCGGATATCGTCGCCTTCTCCGCTCCGATGGAGTCCAGACTTCTGTCAACCCCTGACGGTAGACATAAATACAAAGACGTTGTTAATGTTATCGCTCGCATATCTATTGGAAGAGCAGCACTACTCCGAACACGTTTTGTCGCAAATTGTTATTCCATCGCCAGAACGGGACGCTGCCGAGGACGCCGCGCAGCTCGATTTACATTCGTACACATTTTCATGCAAACGGGATACTATTAGTCTGCTGTCTAGTTTTTTTGGGATATTATTTTTTTATTTTGCTTGATGACATACTTATTTATTTTGAGATTAAGTTTATCTATGTAGTCTAGTAGGTAACACTGTTATTTTGAAAGATACTGGATCAACTGATTATTTGATGAGGTATCGGTTATTTATGGGCGACCTGTGAAACAGGCCCTCAATCTCGCTCCCTTTTTTTGTTTCTATCTTCTTATTTTTTTATAAGGGTTCCGAAAAAAAACGGTACCCTTATAGGATCACTCGTGCGTCTGTCCGTCTGTCTGTCCGAAAATATTGGACTGGATTGAGTTGAAAGTTGGTACACGTATGTAAGTCGGTGACCTAAATAAACATGGACGTGTTACGTAAATAAATTAATATCAAACATGGGGGCTAATTTTGGTGGGTAAATTAGAAAATTTTAAAAAAAAGAAGAAGAGTGTTGCAGAGTATGTTGTGTAACATATCAAATGAAAGGGCTTGTTGTGAGGATCTCAATTATTTTTTTTTTAATTTTAATATAATTAGTTTTTAAGTTATTTAAGAAATTAGGCGAAAATTGACCATTGAGAATTGAGAATTGAGAATAGAAAATTGAGATAAGGGGGGGGCCCTTATCTCCGAAACTACTGGGCCAAACATTTTGAAAAAAATACAGATAATAGTTATAGATTACAGGAAAACCTATAAGAAGTCTATCTAATACCTTTAAACCTGCAATTCATGGATATATTATATATATATATATATATATAGGTATATATATTCTGAATCTCGGAAACGGCTCCAACGATTTTCATGAAATTTGGTATGCAGGGGGTTTCGGGGGCGATAAATCGATCTAGCTAGGTTTCGTATTTAGAAAACACAATTTACAAAAATATTTTTTTTTATAGTTACCATCAACAAATTTGGGTCAGATTTAAAAATATTTATGGATTTTTTTTTTTTTTTTTGTGAAAGGACTAAGTTGGTAGCCTCAGATGGCTGCGACAACCTTACCGGACAAAAATATTTATGGAATTTAGTTAAACATATACGGAACCCTCTCCACGCGAGTTTAACTCGCATTTGTCCGATTTATTTTATTACTTCTTGAATTGGCAGTGTAATGATATATTTTTCAAACAGGAAAGTCGCGAGCTTATCCTGTAAACAATGAGCACATTTTTCATATTTCCATTTTCTTCTATCTTATCATCAATCGCTATGCCGCACGGCTTAAATATTTTTTATCAGTACTTAATTTTAGTATATTTTGTCGAATAAAGACAAGCAGTTAAGACAGGATTTATTTTCTAGATAGAAAATACCATAACTTTTTAATGGATCTTTAAACTGCAACAGTCAAATCGCAAAGAAATGCCTCAAGTCTGTACACCCCCATACATTTACAATTGTAATCGGCCCGGAGCCCACAGCGGGGGGAATACCAATAAACAGTTTGTAACGCCTTCACGTCGCTGGATAGGCAATAGGGTGTCGCTTGACTGACAATTACGTGGTGGCATCGCCGCACATGCCAAATGATTTTACTGAGTGGACTTCAATTTAATGGGAAAAATTAAATGCAATCTGCTGTGTTACTTTTTCGACTTCTATATTATTTGCTTCTTCAGCCACAGTAACTTAGCAGTCAGTGTCTTTAATTTCCATTTGTTCATTAGAAGCTCATCGTCCTAGAAGATAAGTTCCGAGCTTTCTCAACAAATGTTATTTCGACTATGTTATAATTGCTTAATTATCACCATGTTTTAGCAGTTCAATGAACTGCCTCACCTTTCGGATCTTTGGCCTTCGAATCCAGCTATATCACTCGACCTTTATTTATTGGCAAATGTATAAAATCTATTGTTTGAGTTTTGTTTGTTATTTTTTTCTTCTATTGTTACAAAAATATTTATTTTACTTTAACTTCATTTTATGACGTAACTTAAATGGACGATTTCATGATTAATGTTTCGTGAATCTCTACTCACGAAACATCGTTTCAAAACAGTTAAATGACGTTCTTACATTGTTCCGTTTCTTCATGTAAGTCATGTTTTAATATTGACTTGAGCTCATCAACATTTCTTCCAGGAAGCTTGGCTTAGCTCTGAAGTCAAATTTGATTGTAACAACTTAGTCTTTCTTTTCTTCGTTTACAGTTGGTACCGATAAAGATTTTTTTATGGCAAGTCTTCATCGAATGAATACAAGAGCCACAAACGCCTAGAAAGTTGTTTCATCGATTGACAAAGTACCTATTACACATTTAAACTCGGTACGTAGCCCCGTTTAACCAGCCTACTTGTAATTCTCGTGGAAAGCCCTAGCAGCCCTGGAACATCCTGCATGCGTAATGATATACAACGTGCATGCAAATGCTGCTGACATAATTAATTATTCAACCGTCGAGCTCGTAGAAGGTTGCGTAAAGGCATCTATTGCTAGTCAAACGGAGTGTCAATTCAACTTCCACAGTATTGACTTCCGAGATGATTCCTCAATCGGCCTCTTAATAATCACCTCACGAAGTATCCAATATAAAAAAGCCTTAGAAATCGAGTCATTTGATTTCAATTTCAATTGTCATGCAGATAATGAGTAATTTATATTCTCATTCGGATATTGAATGTCGATTCTGACACCTTTTTGGATACCTACTCTCAAGTGGAAGGTCGTTTTGCAGTCTACGAACGTAAGGTCAAAACGCATGGTAGTCAAATGTTCAGGCAGAAACGTTCTCAGTTATTTTCAATTATGCAATTTTAAGTAGAGTAGCTGTGTGTTGCTCTTTGTTCGTTAAGAAATGGAATTTTCTGTTTTTAAATCGGCTTTGTAGTTTTTGTCATGGAGCAATGATATTTTGATGCGATGTATGTATTCTTGTTAAACCTGTCTATTTTGTAAGTCATTTTCGAAAGAAGATCCTTTACATGGGACTATGTACCTTTTGTTTTTAATTTCTCCAACCTCTGTAACATTATAAAGCATAGAAACAAAATTATTGTTAGCATACCATGTGACTAGTCTGACTAGTATGTCGACGGCTGAAATTATGTGGTGACACAATCCAAGCACGATTAGCACCCTGAAGGTGACATTGATGCTATACTCCGTATGCTGGAATGGTTCAGCAGCACGCTTCTACATAACAATTACTTTATTGGATGGAATACAAGAACTGTGCCGAATGGACAAACAGCCGGCTTACGCGTGGCTTTTTATCAGAATACCTATTTGCAGATACAATAATATCTTTGGCATGATTGATTGGACGCAATGATAAATATCCATTAGTTGACGGTCGAGACTGACTGGCTCCAAATTACTCACATTTATTTATAACCTACTTTTTACCGGGCGATAATTCGGACTTTGATCACGAATTTGTTTTTATTTATAGATCATTTCATGATATTTTAAGTCTACGTGGAGGTAAAATTACATTATAAAATATGTAAAGCGTTTCTAATGCAACTATTGTAGACATCGCCTCCGAGCAGTGTTAAATAATTGAAGCGGAGAAACACGAGGCAGTAAAAGGCACATTTCGCTAAGATCACGTTGCGATGATGCAACCCCCGAGCGATATCGATGGAATGCAATTAAACGTGTCGGTGTGACGAATGCCTTATCGCACCACCAACCTTGGCAATGACATTGCACGCGTGAATGTAGGCGTTGTTCAAAAAGCCTTGGAGCCACGTCATTGTGATGAAAATATAGACCAAGTTATACTTATTTATATATTTTAAGGTTCAGCACCTGGTTATCTGGTTTTGTTACAAGGCCATCATTGGATGGATTGCAGTCTGCAATATTAAGCTTTATAGTTATTTTGTCTATAAATACAACACAATTTTCTGCCTAAAAGTGCATCTCTATTTTATTGACTGAAAAAAAAAGTTTCAAAGTATTATAATGTTGGACAAATTCATATTTTGTTTTGTTACTTTACGGTAAGTTTAAGTAGAAAAATATTATTTCATTAACTATAGTTGCATCATAACGTGCATAAAAACAACTGATTCCACATCTTAGAAACTGAAACGTTATCAACAGTTTTAATTGCAAGCGTTGCAAATGACTTTCATATTATTATGTAGGTAATTTATTTTAACGATTACGTAAATTTTCTTGACATTGCTTTCGGATTCCGTGATTTTCCTGCTTTTGCCGTATTCCAGTTATTATGCTTACCTGTTTATACTAAGTAGGAGTACTCCTCATCTCCAATGTTGGATTTCACTGATTCACTGACGTTTTACGTACAGATTGTAGGTCCTCTTCTTAATCGTAATTATTTACTATCCAATAATTCCCAATATTTACCACCTCTCCAAACACAACAATCGACAGTGCGTAGGTTTTATTCTCTTCCTTCATTAATTCGCGAATATTTCGACGCATATTAACCGCGATTCATTTGTTATTCTCTACACGTTCTAGCTGCCTGTTTAGGTATACTTTTATCGCCATTACATTACTGTTTGTTGTCCCGCACAATAGTGTGTTCTTTGTCTTTGCCAAGGTCAGACAAACGTGACTCATGAAAACACACCATACTTATCATTCGCCATTTTAAATTCGCACTTGTTAACTCTATTTATTTCCTTACATTTTATATGTACATGAATGTTTTAGTAAGACCACTTCATTTATTTGTTAACTTACTGCAAGTACACATGTACCCGGAAAATGTGAGCTTTGTTTCAAACCGTGTGTTTTATCAACACGAGAAACAATAAATTACTGAGAAAGGCATGCGAGACACCGTGTTTTAGAATTGTTTCGAAATTCCCCTCTGTTATCGCATGTTAAGTAATACCTCCAGTAGGTATGTAATATGAAATGTCATGGTTTCTATAATCATCGGTTATCAAAACGTTACACACTAGTGCACATTTAGCATCAGTTGTGTAATATTGACTATTGGGTTATGCAAGTTAGAAGTCTTCACAGTCTATTTTAGATATGTCGGTCGTAGACTCATACACCTCTGCTACGTGTTTGGAATTGTATAACTTCAGATTAAGCAATGAATTCTATTTTATCAGCCTTTCTACTTTCTTCATTAACACGAACTCTTGATTTCTCATGTTTGTGACATTGAGAGCTATCTAAAAAATATGTTGTAAAATGTACACGTATACCGTGCCCTATCTCCCACGTGTTTATGTCAAAGTGACGATAAAACATGCATTCTCACCGTACAACCGTGTCTGTCTGACCTTATTTCATTGAACTACAAGCGTTCGGTCTCTGAGAACATTCTCAGCGCGTGGCATTTAGTGGGGAGCACGATTGGGGCCCCCTTCACGTCACTCAACTGGGCTAAGGCCGGCCGTCGAACTGGCAACACTTGTCGACCATTCGCGACAAAACCACAAATTACTCTAGACCTCCATTTGCACACTCCGTTCCCCTTTCAGCTCTTTATTTATGCACACACATTGCTGGTGCTGCGTGTCTCTTTAAATTGGTCCTTTGTAGGGTAGCAGCTGCTATTTTTTAAGTGCGTTTATGTGAAAGGAACTGAACACTGGCTGGCAAAAGAGAAAGGTAATGTGTTGTGTGCGAGTCGTTATGCCAAGCTCGTTTCTTGGCCAGTTTTAATTGGCATGAAACTTGAATACGTTTTGATTTTGTTATTCGGAACCAACAGGCAAGGCGACGTTTTAACGTATCATCATCATGATCAACATGTATTCTGTCCCCACTGCTGAGACATAACTAACCGACGAGGGGGATTAGGTCCATGGTTCCTTCTTGTAAATTCAGAATTCAATGTTGCCCTGGATATGATTTCGTCATCATTAGACGTCGCTACTTGCCGAATAACCAAAATCTAGGTATGGTGGTGAATATTTTGAATTCAACATTACGATTGTAGCATCTATTTAAGAACCAGTAATACATTTGTCTGACTACAAATACCTATAACAAGATGGTATTTTTTGCTTATTCAATTCAAGACAGAGTTCAATGACTATCAAACTTTCGTCTAAATGGTTTTTCTTGTTTACCTAAAAATATCACTGCCGTTTTAGATCCGGGTGCCAACCGTACGGCTGGTTTTATGAGAATTCAACAGATTCTCTTTTAAATGATGTCCGATAAAAGCTTGTAATCTAGATAACGTGTTTTGTCACATTTGTAAAGTTTTGTAACAACATGAAGTAGGTGATCGTGTGTGATGCTCCCGCGTTATCATCTTGTGTACTATGTCATTTTGAAGTATCAGACATGTGCTTGATACTTGGTAAACTATACCAGGTAGGTATGTTCTGTCTACAGTATCTGCCTTTTTCATAATTACTGTTATCATTTAATATGAAATCTAAATCATTGGTGCCGATTCTGTTCCTCTCTCACCTCTCTTTCATTTTAACCTTATTGAAAAAAGAACATTTTTAATGCTGTCAGTTTAATCCATACCGTCGTAATGTACCTACGGGTAAATAGTCGTGACCAATAAAGATCGCGCTTAAATTCACGTTGAAATGTGTGATCGGATTAAACTGACAGGACTAAAATATCTTGTATCTCTTTCTTATATTTACTATTAAAAAGAGATATAGTGAGATTAAATTTATTTTAGTTCGTAAACAACAGAATCGGCTCCACTGTGTATATCATATTAATTTCATATAAGAAACGGTGATATGTATGTTAGTAGTTTGATTGTATTCAATTATTACTACCTGTCTTCTGCGTCCTCGTTAGGAATGCTCTTATGTCACGCGGTCCATCCTATAACCAAAGAATAAATAATATATAGGCTATAACTAATAGTTTAAATGCGAAAGTGTTACCTCTTGTCACCTCAATTGCATAACCAATCGTTAAGTTTGACATGCAGGTATATCATAATCTGGATGATCATAAGATCCCCCAGGATCAAAACTAAAATCTGCTGTTACTTGTAATATCTGTCTTTACAAGGAATTAAATTTTTTGAAAAATAATGACCGCTGAATAGAGATTAATTCTTCGAAATTTTGTGAGACAGGTAGTTTGATGAATTGTCACCAGCTCTATGAATCTATGATTACCTTCACTACCGCAATGTGGAAGGTGCTTTAAGGCGATGCCATACGTGAAATGATGATTCTAAAATGCGTTTTTCTCTGTATTCTTAAAAAATAGGCTTCGTTTCTTTTTAAATAACATAAAACCATATTCTCCCAGACCAGAGTCTCCTCTTAAATAGTGTCAAGCGGCTCTCGTCGCATAACTTTAGATCCGTGTGTGGCTTGATGTATAGGTATGTAGACGCTAAACAGTGTTTGTTGTGTCAACTAGTAATAGTTGTAGAACAGCTGGTTACGTTAACATCAGGAGCGTTGTGGACGCGTCCGCGACCGAACGAGGTCGCTTGCTACGTTTCAGCTACGTGATGTTCACAGGGCTGACACTGGATATTGGAGATAGTATTAATAATGGTAGAGGAAAGGTCAAGTTGGAAAGCGGGATAAAGCAAAGCTGATCAGGGTGGTAGTTTCTATACGAATGTATACGTATTCCACCAGCCAATAGATAGAAAGATAACACTTTATTATAAGAATATACGTCATAAGAATAAAGAGAGGTCTTATTGCTAAGAAGCCAAAAAATTGTGTTAAAACTTTAAGATTGATAAAAATAGCTGCTTGATGCCTGGTTGAGAGCCTTCTGCAGATTCTGCAGTGACCAATAGGGTAGTTTCCTGGCATATCAAATCAGCAACTTTTTAATAAATGTCAAAACGATCGGTTACATGGAATATTGTATGAAATACTAAGCTATGACGTCATCGTTTCACAGCATCAAATGATCTACTCTCAGTGGTTCTACTGGTAATTAAAAATCATAGAAAGCATGCATTAAATGTACAACATATTTGATGTTTCCGCGTGTTTTCAGATGTTTTATGCATTGGTTAGTGTTTGGTCATGTATTTTTGACAGTGTCATCTAGCCTATTGTCCTTATTCTTTCGAAAATAACTTCCTTGCTTGACGATCTCTTTTTTACAGAGCTTTGCTGGTTGCTACTGTTTTTTGCTTTTCAAAATGTTTGCCCATTTGCCTTGTTGCTAGAGTTAGCTGCGTTTCATAATTAACAAGTGTATAAGTAGTTGCAACTGCCAACCCTGACCAGAGCGTGTGCCAGCCTTCCAGGTCGTTGACCCCGATGCGCCGTGACGCAAGCAAAGCAACTTTCTAACCACTGCCGCCGACGACGTCAGCGGTCCGGCATTCTGTTTAAGGCAGACAGTCGACACCAGCTCTATGAATGTCTATGATTACCTTCACTACCACAATGTGGAAGGTGCTTTAAATAGTGAGCCATTATGTTAAAGGGCAACGATCCCGTATTGCCTGTTTTTGGTGCACTTCATTTTTTATCTATTTATACATACCGGTATGTGTCCGGAAAGGTTATTTATGGTATTTTGTGGTGTTCTGTTTTATGCAGGTGGATAATTGATTACACAGAAAGAAATACCTTGTTGTGAAATCAATTTTGAATGAGAGATTCGTTCGTAAATAATGATAATGACCTTTGAACCGTAATTTTAGCTGATTTTGTAAAATGCAAATGGTTACTTAATAAAGCAGATGGCCTTCTAATTATTCTACAGATATTTGCTGCTTTTCAATTTCAAAATTTTTGATACTTTTTTATATTATAGTCTTGTCTGATGTTATTGGTGTCATTGACTATTCTTTAACCCCTTCCTAGTAGTTCCTAGTCTTGGCTAATTGCCAGGCATTACAAATTGAGCGCTATGGTTAGCTAGATGAGTCAGGTTTTTAAATGCTCCTCTAGACCTCTACAGCGTTTTACTGGTCTTATCAGACCACAATTTTTTTTTTATTTTCGGCCTCTAATTTTAGAATTTCAGTGTTTGTTTTTAACCCAAGTAAATTAAGGGTCGGTTGCTCGTAGATTTTAGTTCAAGTTATAGTCAAAGTTAACTTAACTATTACCATGCTTCGACCGTAGAGTCACTTTGACGATGACCGATCTTTCTCAGTCGGTTATGGTTACGGTTAAAATTTTAGTTAAAGTGACACGAGCAACCCAGTTTGCTTTCTTTCTATAACCGTAACCTAACTATAATCTTACTATGACCGCGCTCTATGCTACCGGCCCTAACTCGTGAAAGGTCTATTAGATTAGATGAAATAAAGCTTCTAGATAGTTTAATTACAGTGTCGATGACGTCAAATGTAGATAACGATTCGGCAGCTACACTTGAGAGCCACATACTCAAACATAATCCTATCCATAAAAAAAGAATTGTAAACATTCTTCGATGTTATTTCAATTATAGAAGATCATCCCTATATCAATTAGGTACTTACGATCTATCTTAGGTAAAAATGTTTTCAATTATTTGAGAATAATCTTCAAATCTCTTGGATTAAAGCTGAAAAATGTATCATAAATTCGTAGTAAACAAAATTCGAGTAAAACGCTAATCTTACAAAAAATTACCCACCTTAATTGTTACGTCCATAAACAAAAATAAATCGAGAAAATTTAATTGAGAGTTTATATAAGCAACGCCTACTGATTATATAAACTCAATTTGGCCTCTATAAATATATTTTGTTCTCATAACGTGCTATTTTTACCCATTTCGTTTAAAATTGTAGGAAACCTCACAAATTATCCGTTCCATTATTCGGATCCGTTTTCGTTGTTTCCGTGAAAAATGAAAAGTTTATGAGAGTTTCAGTACCGGGTGGATTGTTTTTGAAACTTCGTTGTACCCTGGTATAAATGACTGGCTTTCCGCCGGTTTCACCCGCGTTCCCGAGGTTATGTTTTCCCGGGATAAAAAGTTACTTATGTGTGAATTCAGGGTGTCAGCTACCTCCATACCAAAGTAACATACATTTTATTTATTAGCTTTATTTTCCCTTACAACTAGTACCTACTTAACTACTATTTGGGTGCTTATTTATGTATTTGTTAGTAATGTTAGTTTTGTACTTAAATAAGGTTAGTATTGTTAGGTGTAAGGGCCGCCTTTTGCGGTGAAAGCCTCCTCCAAACCGTTCCAGGTGTCTCTATCCTTTGCTCGTATGGGCCATAAGTTTCCAGCTATTTGTACGATGTCGTCACTCCATCTTTTGAGTGGTCTACCCTTTCTTCTTTTTTTTTTTTTTTTTTTTTTACTTTCGCATTTATAATATCAGTAGGACGATCAGCACATGTCTTAGAAAATATGCCATCTCGAACTGTTCGGCTAGCATAACGAAAAAGTAAAAGTTCAGTGTGGCATCGAAGTTGGTTAGCGACTCATCACACACCGTTATCCTTATACGGCACTGATGAATTAATACCTAGCATTAAAGACATTCTTTATGGTAAGGCTTCCTCTATACTTAAACATTTCAAAATATTTAGTTTTTCATATATCTCTGTCTTATCGTCAAGTGCAGCAAAACATCTAAAATTTAAAATTTGCGCCACAACTTTAAAATTCGAATTAGAAGCATTATTTAAACATTCTACGTTTGTAGTGTATTAAGATTTAATAACTATGGTACACGTTTCAATTTCGTTTTTATCCCAAGTCACGTAGCTGGCAGTTTAGCCACGCCACTTCATAGTCGGCTCGCCTCGGCTCGGCTCGGCTCAAGCATGTGGGTCATCGAACGGTACTCTTGACTTTCTTTTTTATTTCATC
Organism: Tethea ocularis; assembly: GCA_963555595.1. Lineage (NCBI taxonomy): Eukaryota > Metazoa > Arthropoda > Insecta > Lepidoptera > Drepanidae > Tethea > Tethea ocularis. Next base: position 519,712 of record OY741972.1, on the reverse strand, counting down.
CACTCCTCGTCCAGCGTTGTACTGTTTGAGACTAGCGTCTGGCATTTGCTATCGGTCACTTGTTGTGGAGCGTTTCTTTTAAATACTATTGATAGCTCATTCGATTCACATTCCTCACTACTCCTTGTTCATGTACTCCGTGTACTGATAAGTCTTAAAACCACCATAACCATGGCTTCAATTAGTCTTTTCTCATGTAGTCTTAATCGAATCTGGTCAGGACAACAGCATAATTTTGCATAAAATTGCATTGCTTCATTGTTACAATTTATAACTAGATTTGTCGTCATGAATATTTATAATAATGTAGATTCACCTTGAATATTTGTTGGCAGATATAACTTTGATGGATATTTTGCAAGCAAGCTCGTTTTGCTATCTCGTGCGTAAAAAGCACAGCGATTACTCTATCTATGTGCTGCTGGTGGATTATCTAAATTGTTTTTCCAATTTCGTGAAACAGTACTGATAAGTGCATGCCTTAAATTAATCTACCGATGACGCATGGTCATGTGATATTACTATTTATTACTGTCGACGCTATCAACATAACATGTCGGTGTTATCATGTAATCTGGTATCTTATCATAGGACTACAGGGTTTGTCGAGCAGCAATATTTGCTCGATGAATTCCAGCGCTTCTCATGTAGGTTCCGAGGAATTATTTTGTGGTGACGTCGTCCAGGTTATTGCCTACTGGAGGTGTTTGTTTGTACTCCGTCATTGTTATATGTATGTAATGTATTATACTTTTCGCTTCCAAAATGTGAACTGTTTTTGCTTATAAACTCTCTGTTAATTTCTAGTTAGATTTTATTTTATACTACTAAGGCAGCAAATGAGCATACGGCCCACCTGATGGTAAGTGGTTACCGTAGCCTAAAGAGGCTTGCAGCACCAGAGGTATCACTCGCGCGTTGCCGACCCTGCAAAAATCTCTTTACGTCCTTCTTGAAGAACCCCATGCTGCAGCCTCTTTCGCGTCTCTACATTCCATCAAAATGTCTGATACAATCTAAATTCAAACAACACATTATTAGCATTGTATTCAAATGTACAAAAGATTCTCAGCAGTTCAAATTACCGAAACTACCAATCAAAGATCGGCTTATGCAAATGTAAAGGTGTGCTCACACCACATCGGGTGGCGGAGCGTGACGCGCGCGGGTGCGTGACGAGTACTCGCCGGCGGCGGCGCGGCGGCCGCGGTCGCAGGACGAGAGCGTCACATCCCGTGACGCCTCGCTTGGCCGCCGCGCGTGACCGTTCCGTTGGCCGGCACGATTACTCGCATTTAATTCTTTATATCCATTATCCGCCAGTTTGTGTATAGCGGTTGAAAACTCGCTTTTTAAACCGGTAATAGATTAGTAGTGCACATGAGTAGGTAGCATAAGTTGCGTTTGGCTTACTAGGTGAATTTTTAATTTGCTTAGTTATCTTTGCATGAGTCGTCCAATTAGTTTAGTAACCTGTTTGTCTGCATGCTTACTCATGTAACTAATGTAATTAAATGGATGATTACTTTGAGGTAAATAAATGTAATCATTTAAAACTTAAATTGACTTCAAGTTTTTGGTTCATTTTCCATGCGAGCTGCGAGTAAATCTAATTTTATTTAGATTTAATTGTTACAATAAATAATAGGCGTTAAATTAGTTTTCCAAGTAAATCGTTATTCTACGAAAAATCATCCAATGCAACGAGAGATCTTAACTTAACAGCCATTTTAATTTAACATCATACTACGAAAATGTGGCTAATTGCTGTTGATTCTTCAAGCGTTACCCTGGTTGCGAAGGTGTCTGCTTCGGGAACTAGCGTGCGTAACGCGAACTGGAATAAATTACATCAAAGCCTATAACCGCACCGTAAAGTAAATTCAAATTACTTAATACCTTCCCAGTTTTGCAACGTAATTCTTATAATTTATTCATTTGTAATTTAAAATGACCATATCCAAGCAGCGTTATCAATCTGATACATATCGAAATAGATTTATGATAAACTGATAAATTATATTATTATGCGCATATTCAAAATCCTTACAATAAATAAAATGAATGCGAAATTACACGTAGAATTTTCTCGTGCACTTTTTTTGCTGCTAAATATAACATTATCACATGCTCGACCGACATCGTACATCGTTAGAAAGCGCATCAGGCGGTTTGCGCTTGGCTCGCCGACCGTGTCGCGACGTGGGATCGACACGCCACTGACCGACAGTCGGCCGCGCGTAACTGGTGTAGAAACACCTTTATGACAGTTTTCCTCTTGGACATTTCATCATTTATGTCCCGACGGCCAACTCTCGTCCAAATTATAATCTTTATCATACAGTCTTATTATAATTGTTCTTACTGCTGAGGACCATCTTTCGCCAACAATGTTCATATTAATAGCCTTTGTCTTACGTATTACGTATTTCGTATTCAGACCCATTGATACTTTTTCGTTTTTTTTCACCCGGAAACTAGGCGAGCTTTATTTTTGCCATCAGAGCTAGCACGTGGCCAAATCAAAATTGAATCTAGCTGGCGAAAAAACCAAATAACTACTGTGAAGACAAATTCCTCATCTGTTTGTATATTCACTTCTAAAATCCTCATCCTGCACATGCAATCTAAAGCCCTATAAACATTTACAAAAGCGTTACTTTCCAATTTATTCAAACGCTTTTCTCCTCAACTACCATAGTGCTGACACAATATTGGGATATATTGAGTCAGGAGTGAAGTCTGGGGAGGAGTTGGGAATGATTTCGAATCACGATTCAGTCGGGCCCATCTGCCCCGATCGTGCTTCGCCGTCCTTCGTGTACACGCGCCGCGAATACCGTAAGGGGTAATGACAGGGTAGAATTCAATAATATTTACTTCAATAGCTATTTAATTAAAGCTATTTGGAAGTAGACATTTCAGTAATACCCAAAAATCATTAAATCACATCCTACCATGTATAAATCAGCGTCATAGCGTTTCTTGTTTTAGCTTTATAATGAATTCTCGGCCTGCCAAACGCTGGTCCTGACCTGATGATGTATTTACCACAGTTTTATCGCACCTCTGGCAAATCTTTTCAAACGTTGGACGCCTGTGCGCCCACTTACTTCCGTCGATCGAACGCCACGTCAACAATTGCTGATAGTTTACTTTTATAATGTTTTCTTTCTGAATTTTGTTCTTGAATGGCTTGCTCACTTGTTTTGTTGAAATGTTTTCCTCAACTCTACTGATACAATCTCTCAGGGAATTGGCTTGACGCCAAGCAGTACTATGTAGATTGCATCATGATCAAAATACGTGAGTTTAACTTAATCGAAGTATTCCGACTTAGCCTTAAGGGTGACATTAACAAAACATCAATTAGAATGCTATGATTATCAACATAAATTGTCAAAATTGATCCATCCATTACCAATACACATACAGCAAAATCTTTATTTTAAAATTTGTTTCATACCGCGCTTCCACCATAGGTTCCTCAGGTAATGAATTCCATTCGAAAAATTATCTCAGAGCGAACTTTGCATCTTTAAATTCGTCATGTGACGTATGCCTGCAATTCAAAGTTTGGATAGTGAACACTCTCAATCATATTTTATTAGCAGTTGTATTTATTGGTAACAAATAGCATCCGTCGCCTCCTACGCTTCATCATACACAATAAACTATGATTTAATATTTCACGCTTGTGAATTGTGTGAATATCCATTGTTTACACTGAATCAGAGCCAAAAACTTGACATTTTATCATAATATGAATTGGGTCTTTAGATATTATGTCACACATCTAATGACCCGCGCGACATAATTCTATTTCTTTTTTATTTTCAAATGCATTAGTTCTTATGTCCCTTGAGTCATCGTCAAATAATTGCAATGTTCGTTGATGGCTTCGCCGGTTCTGTCCGACTCAGCAACTGTCCAATTTGTTAAATAAACATAAACAAGTATAGATGTGTGCTTATATAAATTTTAAAGTAAACTACGAGTAAGATACTGGATTTTTATACAGGTACACATACTACTGCTTCAAATTCCCTTCTAGGCTTTGTGTGCTTACCACCTTCGGTCACATCATCATAAACCACGGTGAGATTGCGGACATGCAGAAAAGAAATTGTAGTTAATTCTACTATAGCTCTATAAATGTTTTTCGGTCACCGTCTTGTTCGAAACCTTTGTCCAGCAATGGGAATTTAATGGTTTATTGAATCACTAATTGAATATTTATTGGTCGTTGACTTTTCTATTACGGCCATGTAATTTTACTTCTGCATTAGCAATGACTTTTTGCATAGCATATTTCATGCTTCGCAGCGCGGGGTAAAGACCTCGGAATCATTTTGAAGTGCGATGACAGGAAAAATATTTGAATACTAACGATCTGCATTTGCGTCAATCATTGTGTGTACGCTTTTTAGCGGTGTTACGTGAAATACACTAAATTTGCGAACGGATCTTACGTCAATCGCATTAATATGTTTAACGCCTATATTAGGACCACGTGCTTCCAATTGCTCGATCACGATTGTATATTTTTTTAACAGGCCACTTGCACCTGCAGAGTATGTTTCGCAGTCATGTAACAGGTTTGCTAAATTAGTGAATCCTCTGTTGGTCATTTTCCTCTCTTCATGTTTACACGTGAATTGCTCTAATCACAATAATTTGAATGTTTCCGCTAAAAAATATTGGGAGTAAATTTTGTATTATTATTTAATTGTGTTATTTATTGATATTGTGTTGCAAAATATTTAGCTTGTTGTTGATTACCCTCTGCTCTGCGTTATTAGAAGAAATACTATCTCTAAGAAGTCCTGAATGCATCCCTGGTGGAACAACACATCCACACACCTTGGCATAAGCATGACGTAGCGTCGCTACGTTTTGCGAATGGCTAATGGCCGCCAGGTTTCGCGAGGCATACTGATGCCGTTCGACGAGTGAATGCCGATGTAGCTGCCTACATGGGTCCTTGGAGGCACGTGACCTGACTGCTGGATGGCACGTAATGTGACCGAATGGATTTATTGTTGTAGCCTCTTTGTGAGAGGATTTCCTCTGATGGCTTTTGCGGTGAAAATGTATGAGGCTAGTTAATGAGTTAGGCAATTTGGCGAAAGTGTGTTTGTCCATTTTAGTAATGCTGGGATTATTATGTGAATGAGTGTTTCATTCACGTCAATTGTATTTCGAGAAAAATCGATAAAATACAAAAGGTTTTCTGTTTAGATTCTTCTTTGTATTATATAAAAACATAAATAGTATTTGCACCTAGTAAAATATATGTTGTCCACGACGACAAATTGATTGGTGTGACCATGCAACCATGCGCCGGCGACGTGATCTCCGACACAACGTATCTGATGATGGCAGACCAACTACGTCAATAACTCAGAATGTTGAACACTTGATTTATGTTATCGATTCTTAACTATCTAGTTATTTAATTAGTTTTGATTTTTATGGTTCGTTATAGTTGTAAATGCAAAACAAATATGAATAAAGGTGTTTTTAGAGAAACCATGAGGTTTAATTAATTTTGGAGTTATGGACCATTATAATTTGGTTTAAAACTGTTGCATATATTTATATTAGTCATGATTGTAAATAGAGGGAGAGACTGCCTCCTTATGTGTGTTCTACCGCTTGTACAATGGACAGTGTTCTGAGGAATTGTTTGATCTGATGCCCTCGGCTACCATTTACCATCGCACCTCTCGCCATCGGCGGGGAGTCCATCCTCACACACTGGTACCTAAATGGTCTCGTACTTTGCATTTCCAAAGGAGCTTCCTACTATAGTATGACACAACTTAGATGAAGCATCGGCAACATTCGTAAAATCGATCGTTCCCGAAAAGAGTGCGCCTGCAACATTACTCATGAGTTAAAAAATGATCGGCGAAAATGATTTTGTTGAACGTTGAATGGCGCGATAATGAATGATTTTTATTAGTTGTGTAAATCGGAAGTGAAGCTTACGAAAACGATTTGCCGATGCTACATCTAAGTTGTGTCATACTGTACCTAGTTTCGCAAAAGTAGAGTTATATTTGGTAAATTCTAGATATAACTAAAATCTTACTACATACTTTAGTACATTATGTTTTATTCCTAGTCTGATAGAATAATATAAATAAATACTTATACGTTGGTAGGTTAGTGATACGATGATTATGGTATAATTATATTTGTAATTACGATTCTTATTTATACTGTTTGTATAATAGACATATAAATAAAAAATAAATAATTATACCTTGTAATCATTAATTACGTTTCTCGTTTGTCATATTCACTATACAATGCATGAATTGTTTTTATCGCATTTCTTAACAAAATATGAAAATACCGTAAAAAAGATGTCAAAAAGTGAAATTAAAATTAAAATCGGCAAAGAAACTCGGAAGATATAAGCATTTTAAACTACTAATTAGACAGCGATTAGACAGAGATATCGGTGATAGGATGTAACGTCATAATACTATGACGGCCATATAAACTCCATGCTAAATTCTGTTTTGCTAGAAAGAGATAGGAATAAATCTTTGATGGCTTATTACATTTCAGCCGAAAAATTTCCACTGCTGGACAAAGGCCTCCCCCAGGGATCTCCTGGATCATTTGGGGGGATATGCCATAATCGCCACGCTTGGCAGGCGGGTTGGCGATCGCAGTATGGTGTTATAGTTCTCAGAGATACGCTGCTGCCCGTACTCTGGTATACCTTCCCTCGGACGACTTCTGCGCCCCCCACGGGATGAGATGGGGTGGTGAGATTCGTCGCCGTCACCACACAGCATATTATTATTTATTTTTTTTTAAAGGACTAAAGTTGGTAGCCTCTGATGGCTGCTCCAACCTTACCGGACAAACACCATATTATCTTGGCTTATTATCTTGGTTATTTTTAAAGTTATCCGAATTATTTTTTTCTTACTGCTTCTTATATGAATGAGACAGAGAGACACTCCTGGGACATTGTTCACACACGGTTATCTGATCCCAAACTAAGCAGAGCTTGTACTATGGACAACCAGATAACTGATATACTACATATACAACTTTTTTTTTGTATATACATACTTAAATAGATAATTACACCCAGACACAGGACAAACAGACATGTTCATGCACACAAATGTGTGTCCTGGGTGGGAATCGAACCCACGACCAGCGGCGCGAAAGGTGGCGTCTTAACCAACAGCGCCAACTGGACTGTCTATAATGAGCTTTATAATAAAGCAAAAAATATCATGCAAATTCTCGATTGAACACAGTATCTCTAAATTACAATAGACAGTGTTGAAAAATCACACATGAGGAAAACAAAAGATTCAAAATAAACAATTTTAAATCAGTAACGAAATAAGGCTATCCTGGCACTTAACCTTGATGCCAGCTGCTGCGGCAGATGTTCGCAAAATGGCGTCACCCACCCACCAGCCAGTATTAATATTGTAAAGGCAACTGTCAGGACGTGACACCGACCAGTTGCTAACAACATTCGGATGAGGCATTTAAAATAAAAATATTCAACTTATCTTTCCAGCTAATCGAATATGCATAATATCTATAAGAAAAGGTAGTTTTTTTTTTTTTTTGTATAATTATACTTAAAAGTATTAACATCAGTGATTAATCTCTATCTCTTTCTAGCAAAATAAAATGTAGCGTGGAGTTTTATATGGCCGTAGTGTTATATGACGTCACAGACCAGAGGATCATTTTAAAATGCTAAATATCTTCCGTATATTCTTTTTTTTTTATACCAAGGAATAAAACTTACTGATATATGGCTAAAACATATGACAGCTAATGATAGATGAATAGATCTGTGGAAAGTCAGATTCCCGTTAAGGTTGATTGATTTTTAACGGCGCCGCATTTTGGATTTTTAACGGTCTTTTTGCGTTTTAATTATATTTATATCTATTACCCATTTTGAAAAGTAAAACCCAAGAATAAGAAACAAACATTTTTTTTAAACTATTGCTGGGTGCGCGTGATCCACTCGTGGGTGATTGAAATAACAACAATAATAAATACCAAATGCGAGCGGAGGACCAAGCACTGGCACTAATGTCTTCTTTCATAATTTGAACATTGTGATGTTCAACCAAAGAATGGACGTCATAATAATAAAGCAAGTGTTATCGACCTAGAACAATACGCAATTACAATAGGTACTCGCTTTCGGCCATTGTTAAAACTATATACTTACATATTTCGAAGCAAGGCAAGGCATTTGTAACCGTTATGAAACTGTATTTAGTAATTTCTTGATCTCAAATATTCCCTCAAAATAAATAAAGGAAACGATATCCACGCACGCACGAAAAACTCGTTTCTTAGCTAGCACACATGATGCAATTTAATCATATTCAAGAATAATAAAATATCTTTGAGGTTAAACTTGGATTTGTGATTCAGGTTTTTTTGCAAAACCCATGCCGCGGATTTTGCAATCTGTTATAACGTAATCAGAAAGGTATCCTTGTGTGTTCTACTGTGTCTTGCATTGTCATCGGCCTACTTAAGTTTCAGTGACGTATCTTAGTGTCACTACATCGTCTACATCAATCATATATGTTGTGTGTGTGTGTGTGTTTGATATCTGTCTGCTGACAATGTGCGCGTGATTCTGTTCATGTGATAAGCACCATCTTTCAATACTGATAGATTTCTCCTGTCAACTAGATACTAAGCTGCTTCCAATTAGCTTCGCTAGCATTTTTAACCTCGCTCCCGTAGGATCTTATGTTTTTCTGCTGTTCAATGTATTCTGTTATTCCAGGTTATAATGTATCATCATCCAAATCCTTTATTTGCCGTTTATGTGTGATAAACATCCAAACTTTCACAGTTATAACATTAGTAAGATGTAAATGTCCATAAGATACGCAGACTATTTAAATAAACCAAGTTATTCCCGGTATAAAAATATCCTAAGCTTACCCTTGATCCAAGCTTAATTCTGATCCTGCCATATTTAATCAGCCCCGAATAATATTTGCACAGTTTTGCTTTCCAATCAATCTTTCATTTTACTCCTGGGGGTTGAATTTCGAAAAAATATTTCCTAGCGGATGCCTACACATATATGGGTATGTTAGTTTGTAGGTTACAAGAACTTTAGTACTTTTAAATATTATTAAATTTTGTAGACAGATACTCAGGTCCTGGAATAGGGTGCTTTTGATCCAAGGAACGTGAGTGCAATCACAAGGCGGAAACTAGTCATTTATAATTATATGGTGTAAGAAGTCTTGAATCAAGACCATTATAATTCAAGACTCTTGATAATAAATATTTTTTCAAAACATGGTAGATACTTCATTATAAATAGAATACCAGTCTAGCTAGACAACAGAACAGCATTAACAAAGTTATTCTAAAACTGAAGTAGCTATATAAAATAATTAATTCAACACAGATGTTAATGTAGTAACCAGTTTTCCTTTATCTTGTGAAGTATTTTATCGTGAGATCCTGTTACGAACTATAGATAGACGTGAATAAAGATTAAGCAAGACCAGTTGGACCAAACAGCTTTTGAAGCATCAGAGATTCCCACGGAAAAATTAATAAACTTTCTGCTCTGTGGAAATTCTAATGGTATAACTGGTTGGAATTTAGAATTTTGAAGATATTAAAAAAAATATGCATGACTTTGCTGAACTAGCATTTCTTTTCCAACTTTAAATCTTCTTGAAAGACAATGGTAACTTCGTAATTTTTCCTCAAAATGCTAATGTACGTATGTATGCTTCATTGTTTTGGCGATCTATTGTGTTTGTACTGAAAGCGCGCCATTCTCTTCTTACCTTTGGGTTACGTTACACGTTCGGCTGAATCACTTCAGTTTTAAAGCTCGAGTCAAACCTCTCGGATTTTCATACACGGCCGCCTGAAGTTCTGAATAGTGTGCAAGTAGTCGACCACGTGACATGCGCTTGCGCAAACAAGGATGTTGGCTCAGGTGTGGTTTACGTAACCCACCTACCATCGGCTGTTACAACAAGTATTTTATTGTAGTATACACTGTGACTCATTTACATGAACATATTTTTTTCCATATGACAGATTTTTATGCCTCGTTGAATATATATTATACATATTGTTAACATCGTTATTTTAACTTTGAATTCCTATAATTTAGTTGCATAAATTTCTAAGGCCGTAGCTCGCTATAAAATGGTCATCGAACACTGAAATCCTGAGAATGTTATAATATCAAGATTTATTTTAATGGCGTTGTAGTGAAACAACAATTTCCTGTTTTGGAGTTACACATCATCCAGGAAGACTAAATATGAATAAATAATTATAATAATGCATAAGCCTTTAGTTGCATGTATTGTTACAAAATAGGGTAAAAGTAATTTACGAAACGGAACAGAACATAACAATGTAAAACAGAGCAATAAAATAAAACAGTTACAAAAAGTAAAAGTCTGCAGTATGCTTTTAAGTTTTATAACTCTTTCATGACCGGTCCGTTATCCTTTTGAAGATACTAAAAAAAAATACGACCATGACGCCATTTTGAGAGAGATTGTTGAAAGGAAACGCAAAACAATTGAATATAATTGCCTGATCTTTGACAGTAAAGATAGTCTATACTAGTCTGTCTATAGATAGAATGAATACAGAATCAATGATAATAGCGAAATATCTACTGTCTTGATTCCATTTTCATTGACGAAACCTCAACAAAAGTAAAAGTAAAAATATGCTTATCAATATGAAGTAAGGAATGCTAAGGAGTGGTAGAGTCTATTGTAAAAATTGTTACATTCATAAGTGCCTTATCAGGGCCTAAACTGTATAAATGAGTTTTCAGTTTTTTATATAAAGTATTTAGTATTAAAACTATGTTAGGCTCCATCTCAGCTATAAGACAGCCCATTATACAGTATTTACAAGCTAATGTTAAATAGTGTTTGTTTTATTTTTCAATATCGCTTCTTCTTTCTTCTAGTTCGGATTCTTTACGGCCATTGGAACAGTTTTGAATCTAAGCAGTTTGATCCTCCAAGGCATCACCAACGAGATATGGGTTTTTTTTATGGACTTCAAAAAACTTTAGGTTAGAAATGTATGCCTGTACACATCGTGGTTATTTTTGTCTCAGTTTTTGTTCAATGAAATATTATGACTTTTTTATCACGAATTTATTTTGCTTAGTCAACATTAGTTACATTATTAGGTCCTTTAACTCCTTAGGCCCTCAGGTCCTTACATTTAGGTCTTTCTTCCTTTACCTAAGTTGAAGTGTAAATGCTTACTACCAATATATTTTATGCATTTGCAGGTTTGGTCTCTTTTGTATTTCCCAGTCTGTTAAATAGAAAGTCACCAATTGTGAGCAGACCCTTCCTGATAATGGATAAAGAAAGACAAAATTATACCGATGTAATTTTGTGAATGCCGACTGCTTCGTTATTAAAAGCCAACCCAGTTAAAGTATAACAGGACATTGTTAAATGAGTTCTAAAGCTTGTTTCGTTGTCTTTGTTATAAATTGAATTGTTTAAAACTAATTTAATAGCTACTTTCACTGTTATGCCTTTATTGTTTTTAGTGTCTTTGTCTTGATTGAAAAGGAAAGTTTTAAAAATATCAGGCTCAATGTCATGTAACGATCCGATTTTATTATAAATATTACTTAGTTTACTGCGAGCAGAAACAGTTATAATTATTGTATTGTAAAAATGTAAGATGAGGAATATTTATGTGCACACATAGACAAGTAAAGAGAAAAGACAAAACAGGTACAAAGGCACAAAGGGACTGCGTATCTTTACATAGTATAAAATGAAGTCGCTTCCGCTGTCTGTTCGCTTAGATCTTTTAAACTACTCAACGGATTTTTCAATAGATAGAGAGATTAAATAGGAAGGTTTATATGTATAATACATTACAGAAAAGCCGAAAATTTCTAAGATTTGTATACCTGTGCGATTCTGGGGCGGGTCGCTAGTTTCTAATAGAAATCTATTCCAGCTGCCTTGCGACTGGAAGTCTGGAAAGTTTGAAAGATATGTAGACATAGTGTGTAACAGAGGAAAGAAATACATACATTAAACTAAATAGAATGTCTTAAAAACTAGTTACATAAAAGTAAATAATCTTCTTATCTTATCTCAGATAATTGTGGTATTGAGATTTAAAAAAGATTTGTAATTGCTTTCTCTTTTTCTGTTGATCGCGATGGATTAGTTGTGTTCTTTAGACAGTAGGGCTGATGACTGGGTAAAAACAAACTCTGTTTAGTCCGTCAGTTAGGCTATTAAAAAATATTGCATACGATTTTTTTATTTTATGAAAACAAAACATTACAAAGATTAAATAGGAAATTTATATCAAAGTTCAGGAGTGGGGTCTTGTGACGTCATCTCTCTGTAAAAAGTGTACTAAGACGTGACGTCACCCGATTTTTTTACGCACTGTATCGTCGTTATGTTTTGTTTTCGGAACTAAAGAAAAAATATGTGTTTTTGGTAAACTAACTGACGGATTCTATTATGTAACAAACATGACACTTAGTTTCTTATCATCGTGTCAGGATTCATTAAGCTTGCACAATATTCAGTCAAACATTCCATTAAGATGATTGCATTGTTAGACTGATTGTCATGTAACATGACGTCACATCCACAAGGTTCTCATTTAAATGCACACAATGTTTGGACGTGTACAAATAATTCCGTGTATCTCGTTTCTCGTACAATTTGCAAACATCAACGTTACTTATCAGTTTATTTACACAATGCCGGAGTGATCGGGCTGTGTTTACGTTATAGGGAGCCTTGGCACTGAACGAGGCTGTGACGTCAGCACTGATGCCACAGTTTAATGAGGGAACAGAAGGTTAACGCTACGAGGTTAGGGTTGCTATTGTTTAAAGACAATACAACTTTACTATTGTTGCTAACTTGTGTAAAACAATTGAAGTATTTTTAGGTGGTAATGGAAAAAAGCCTACGACGTGTAGGTGATTCCTGCATTATAAAAGTTTAATAACTTACATTTGTGTCTCATAGTAAAAGTTGTTCATAATGATGAGTACCTACAATAATCCCTGAAAACCTTTGCACTTATCCTTTGCATATTTAACCAATTTGCACCGGTCATATTTTCAAATAATCGTGATAAGGCTGAGTTAATTTTGGTTGTTTGATCCACAATCAAGAGCACAAATACTTTGCGTTTATATGTGTGGACTTACAATATTTACACCTTAGCTTGGTGCGGCTGACAGTAGCCCGAGAGATATGTAAATAGCTATAAATTTTTGTAATAAAGTTCATTTGTTTAATCTATGAGTATGTAGATTCAGATGAAACTTATTGCTATGCCATAAATGGTAAATTTTCATAATTCTCTGGCTACTGTCACCTACAAAAATGTCGTGTTTGTTTTGTAAGCTACGTAAAGAATATATTTATAATAACCATATTTAGAAAAACAATGCAAATCTATGATGTATATTTGCTAGAAATATAATATCGAATTGAATCGCTGTTTTCATTTTATTTGCTACACTTGGTAAAAATATCCGTAGGTACCTAACTGAAATGTAATTTAATTCATGGACGTGTTAATGGCCCGCGACCCTAATCGGACCTCCATGAATAAAAAATGCCTCATATAACTTTCATATTTGTTGGAATAACGGTGTATTCGGCTCATGCGTAAAGCTCCGTCCTTGACAGTGGTACCACGCTCAGTGACGTCAAACACCAAGCTATTTTTGTACACGGCTCATAAAAATACATCGTATTTCCTTGTTATACCTACTACTCTTTAGCCAAATGTTTCTTTGAGAAATTTTATTGGAGCTTGTAACCATAATGCTACTACGACCTATCGCATTTTATAATCTGTGTGGTATTTTGCAGGTATATTTGTTGCTTTGATTTACTAGATTTCTGTTTTTACCCGACTGTGGTGGCGAAGCTGAAAAAGGAGTGTAATGTGTTTGATATGTATGTATGTGAGACCGTGTCTATGTCACCTCGTAATTAGTTACTAAACGGTTGAAACGCTTCTGATGAATGATATGTCGTTAGATTTGTCTTTATTGTCCGAATGTCACTGGATGGGTTTATTAAAATTATAAAAATATTAAATGGCGGATTTTAGGCAACAAACTAGGTAGATATAATTTAAACATAAATGTAATTTAGAATGAGAAATGATCAAACTTTTCTTCGTACCGCAGTCGGATTTTTAGTATTTTTTTAATAACTGCCTTGTTTATGAAATGTTCCCCATGTTAGCTTCGTCAGTAATCTCTCAATGTAATTTAAGATATTATTATAGGTAAAGGTACTATAATATCCTGTGCAACTTCATCAAAAAGACACGACAATACTGGTTTTATATTTCCTCCTAATATTTCTTATTATCCTGCATTTGTCTTCGTGACTTACGCAACTTGTATCAGTGCAATCGTTACCACAGAGTAAAATAAAACCATGACAAATAGCACATAGCACATGTGAACATATGTGAGATATACCATTAAACATGGCGTCATATTGGCTCTGTGGCCTTTATGTGCTAAACCGGTTGCGATCTAACCGCCTGCTTACATGGCCATATAGACTGGTGTTACAGTAGTATTATTATTTGTTATTATTGTATTCACTTTCGGTATAACGTAATGAAGTTCCACGATCTTAATACGTAATAGGTATTTTCGTTAAATAATGTTAATAAACTGAGGAGCGAATAAAACAAGGCATTAACAAGGGAGTAAGGGATATATTTAATTTAACAGAAGGTGGAAGGTGAAAGACTAAACGTTATAAATATTAAGTGTAAAATTTTAGAGGCTACTAATAAGTATGATTAGCCATCTACTTAGAAAATAAAGCTGAAGAGTTTGTTTGTTTGAACGCGCTAATCTGGAGAGTTACTGGTCCGATTCGAATTCTTTCACTAATAGGAAGCAAAGCAATATTATACCCCTAGGTTTAGGCTACTAAACGCGAGTGAAACGCGGGGAAAAACTAGTTTGCTATAAATATAGATATGATGGTGGCACTAAGGAAACAGGTTATAACAAACCGCATATACTCAGCTTAGGTTGATCACTCACGTATAAGTGAAGAAACACTTGACTGTGTTAACCAAAACTAAAAACAATCCTGTAAAATTGAGAATATGTCTCATTGGAAAATCCAAATAATGATCCGAAGAACTATGAATCTGTTTGCTGTGTTCTCAATGAGAATACTATGATATCGTCAAAATAAACTGATGATATTTTTTTTCAATCGTTTTCATGCTACAAACACCTTTTTGGTTGTTTTTGCTTATCTACTTGTAAGTTTATTTAGAATATTTTCTGGTAAAATGGTAATACTATCAGGTATTTAATAATTGTTCTAGGTTTTTATCAATGTCAAACTGCCTACACTACGACATTACTATCGTAAATGTATATAGGTAATAGTTATTACAATGAAAAATAACTTTGTGGTCAAAGGGTATAAACCCTGAAGTTAGGTACAATGATGTGGTTTAAAAACTCATAGGAAATACTAATTAGAATATAAGTCCTGCTTTATATTTCCATGAATAAATGATATTTTTTACGACGGGGAAAAGAAATATGCTCCTACCCATTACGTATAGATCTCGTATTTCCTTAATTATTTTTACAGTTCTGAAACGTTGTATCCATGGCGATTACGCGAATGTATGAACATCGACTGGTAGTGACGTCATTACCTATTTCAATGCCAAGATTTCCCTCCCAACGAAATATCGGTCTAGCGTAATATATATTTCAACACCCGATTACAATTTCTTTAGAGTTGCCTATTCTCACTTCATATTTCATCCAGAGCAGTAATAATCAGGTTCGCATTAATTTATTAAGCAATGGGAAGTTCATGTTTACTTCCCTGTTGAGGGATATTTTCTGTTTCACTTTCGTCAGACAGACAGTCTATGAAACTGAATAGTTTTAGTACTTTTTGTTGTTTTCTTCATCTTCAATCAGATCGAACTATCCAGCAGTGGACGTCTATCGGTTGACATGAGGATGTATTTTTTTTAAATTCTTTTTTTTAAAGCTTAATCAAAACTTGATTATGTCGCTATGGTAAGGTATTTTAACCAACATTTATACACACATACAATGTGACAAACTTAATATTATAATAGATATAACAATAAACGGATGTTTAAGAAGACGGATGATGATGATGAAGTACATATCAGCGACCCAACGAAATATTTTAACGAAAACTTTTACCGATCATGTTTTCTAAATAGAGACAGTTACAAATAACTACGCCCTTGAAACATGCCACAACTAAGTGACTTAATGCCATAACGCATTAGCAACATTTTGTGATTCGTGATGCAGTTGACCCTGCGGCGTGCACACAAAGACGTCTGATGTCAGCCGCCTGACTAATCCATCTGAACTCTCAAGCTAGCATGAAAAAATATTGATCGCAATCATCTTGATGTTGCCTTAGTGGACTCAAAATAGCTGATGAAAAAATTGATGTCAGAATATTAATAAAAAAAACATGAACAGAATCTTGTTTAGATACTGTTGCAAAAAAGAATAATAATGTGCTACATTTACAATATAATTAATATCACTGATTATAATTCAAGGTGTTCAACAATAAAGAGAAGAGTCATTTATCAATAATGCCTAAAATAAACGAAAAATTAATAAGGAACGAACAAGTTTCCCATGAAATCAAACAATTTCGTCACCTTTAAAAACAGGCGCCAAAGAGCAAAGATCAACGTATCGGTCGGTTCTGCTTCTGTACAGTCACAAATAACGAGTTATTTTTTGTCTCGCACAAACTAGTTTTCGTGGACAGATTTTCTGTACTGGAATTAGTCTTTCATTCGCTAACAAGGACAAATGTGTACAAAGAATGTCCGCTTGTGCTTAGACATTCGCTTGATCACGAATTTGATATATTTTTATAGAACTACTCGGTGAAAAAGTAATGTAACAAAAATGTACATTATCATCATCTCCCTGCCCAATCATTTGGTGTCGGCGCAATACCACTACTCTTCTTCCATTCAGCCCTGCTATCCATCATATCAGCATTCACTCCTTTTTTACTCATATCATTTTTCACACAACCCATCCATCTCTTCTTCTAGCTCTCTTGTGGATGTAGCTTCTTCCATTTCTCTCTGTTGTTTGCTGCTTCCTCCACCTCCTTATACGACATGACGTCCAATTTTGATCTATATAGGTCTTCCTCTTCCTCTCTTTCCTTCTATGATGTTTTTTATTAGTTCATCATGCCATATTATTTCTATTTAATATTTTTCATTTGAAACGTCCTTTTTTAACACATATGTACAAAAGTAATGATGACTAACTCATTATTTTTTGTCAGGATTCGATATCCGCTCATTAAATACTTCCTGCAGATAAATCGTCATAGTAACTTGTTATGTTGCTACAGTTAAATATCGTGTACGTGTAGCTAATGCGTCAATACGTATAACACAATTACCTGCGCCATGTCTATCATCATCATTAGCGAGTGAAGCAGTTTGGAGCACGTGATTGCTATGAACATTACGTATGTCATGCCAACTGACGTCAGAGTTACACCAATCAGTGTAATGTAAGTTATTGAGTGGCTGTTCAACTTTGTTGGTGTCGTAGATGGAGTTAGGACGCTAGTTATCCAACCGCACGTAGGTACATAGTTTGGCACTACGCCACACACGTAGATGCCACTAACGATATGTATGAGTTTACGGAAATACTTAGGATTCATGAAGATGTATTTGAAATGTGAAAGGGGATTCGTGTTTCAAATCATTAACGAATATATTTTTTTATACTACTAAGGCAGCAATCAAGCATACGGCCCACCTGATGGTAAGTGGTTACCGTAGCCTATGAACGCTTGTAACACCAGGGATATCACTCGCGTGTTGCCGACCCTGCAAAAATTTCTTCACACCCTTCTGGAAGAACCCCATGCTGTAGTCTCTTAGGAAAACCACGGAAATTAACAATTTTTGTAGAATTAAAAACGGTTTTGGTTTTAATGTCGCTTTATTAAATGAGGATCCACTTAGATATATTAATGATAATAATAATTACTTCCAATAAAGGAGGAAACCACAACCCATTTACAGAAACTAAATATGGGCTCATTTATCATGTTTCAATATCCTGTAAGTTTTGTTATTATTTCCAACTATTTTCACATATCACCAAAATGAATTCGTCATATTATTCATGAATATGGCTTGTCTTGTAAATAATTTACATATATCGTATTTAACAAGAAAACCTTGTGAAGATTGTTTAGTTTTCCGACGCTCGGTTAAGTGGACGAAATAAACATTTTGCAAATGGTTTACTAAATATTTTCATAGACTAATTCTTGAAGAATGTTGCTTCCGCAATCACTCGCACGTCTGCAAAGTAAATAACCTTTAGAATATTCTTTAGGCGGAGTTAATTACTTTTCATTTTGACTAAAATTCATCGACATACACACATTTGTTTTTTCTAATACCTAAGAAAGGTATTAGATAGTCAGAATCCAAACCCGGTGTTTTTTTTGGCTTCATCCCAAGAAAGCTTAGCTAGAATGGTTTTTCAGTTTTGAGCTTATTGCCAATTTTGTGGCAGTTCAACTATACAATGAACAACACTATTACTATAAAACTTACGGGGGGGTCTAAAAAGGAAACACGAGCAATATTGCTATGCAATTAATTTATCGAATTTACAGCAGAGCCAATGTTTTTTTCAATTTTCACAAATTACACCATAATCTGCTATAAATTCCAGAAATGAATTCCATTAGCAATATTGCTCGAGCGGCCGTTTTAGCCCCCCTATTCGTAATCAATTCACCATCTTTTCAAGTTTTCAACTGACTTCAAAATGGAGGAGGTTCACAATTCGTCGGAATCTTTTCTTCTTCAAAATAGTCAGATTTATTTTATGCTTTGAAGGCTGTTATATTTTTTATTAAAAGTATTTTTTGCATTAATCTTTTATTATTTGTTACATAATGTAAGTAGTATATACGAGTAATATCTTTGTTAATTTATATCTTATGTCTGATTGACGTCAATAGATTATTATCTGTGATTAATGTATTATTTTATGCGTTGATTACTTGTCTTGTCTTATCAACAATCGATGAGTTAAACTAAAGTCCGCTTATTTTACATTTAGGTATATCATACAATCGTAGTATTATCAGCGCCAAATGCATGGCCTTTGAACATTTCATCATGTGTAACTACCTCTTTTATTAATCAACGTGCCAGACAATGTTTCTATAAAATCAAGGAAGACAATATGTCTATGTATGGGGTTCTTCAAAAAGAGTGTGAAGAGATTTCTGCAGGGTCGGCAACGCGCGAGTGATACCCCTGGTGTTACATGCATCCATAGGCTACGGAAACCACTTACCATAAGGACCCACTTACCGTATGCTTGTGTGCCGCCTTAGTAGTATAAAAAAAAAAGAAAAATGTCCCACATCGAATGTCCCGGGTTATAAGTATCTCTTTATATTTTCATTGGCAAATTTTCTATAAATTTCTGGATCTATCAGATTGGAAAATTTATTTCACTAATAGGAAGTTACATTATCCCCGAAGGTTATAGGCTACTTTTTATCCCGGGAACGCGAGTAAAACCGCGGGGAACAGCTAGTGTATTATAAGTCAGTGGTAGGCTACAGCTACTACGTGGTACAAACAAAGCGTTGAATAACGTATAAATATAGGTATTTAAAGTATTGTTGTCGATATCCGAGCTGAGCTATTGACCTTATTGATAAGCTGAATTTTAATTAACTATACTACTCGTGACGAAAATAAGTTTGTAGATTAGGTAAATCAATTATGTTGTTTTTTTTACTGTTTTAATGGATATAGCTATAACTGTAGGTACTAGTATTAATATCTAATATATTTTCCTTGTAAGACTTTAGTGCGTACCTACATGTCGGGGAAACTACGATGTTAGAAAGAACCACGTACAGTGCAATCCACTAAATGTTATGTGATTAGTAATCTCATTAAATCCGAGTTTAAATTAAAATCAGCCAAGACCATAACAAAAAACTATGCAGTCGTCAACATAGACAAACGTAACTTAATGCGTTGCGTTGTCATTTTATTAATCACATACCTACATAAATATACGTCGCATACATAATATACTGTTGATTCATTAAATGTACTTAGGTACCTAACGTTTTCCTCGTGCTTGGTACTTAATGAGGTAAAATTACGAATACAGCCCGAGCTGTCCACAATAACTTGTGACTCGTAGGTACCTACGTGTAAATAATTTAATTCTATTCAGCGACATAGTCACAGCCTATGGATACTGCGCTAAAATACTAGTACAAGAGGAAGAACTGCGTCATCTTTACATAGTATAAAATGAAGTCGCTTCCGCTGTCTGTACGCTTAGATCTTTTAAACTATTCAACGGATTTTAACGCAGTTTTCAGTTATAGATAGAGTGATTCAAGAGGAAGGTTTATATGTATAATTCATGCATATTATAGTACAGCTGAGAAAAACCGAAGCCGGGGCGGGTCGCTAGTTGTTAATAAATAAATGTATTTCGAAATAATATGCATTGAATTTAGTTTCAAAATGAAGTTGGTTGGTGTAAACGAGGGCATGACTTAATTGTTCCTTGACTCAATAGATTAACGTCTGAGTATTGACGTCAATAATACGAGTGCATTTATTAGTCACTTTTTAAAATGAACACCACTCAACGTATCTATTGTTCTTGATGAGTTTCATAATCATATAATACTTGGAGTAAGTATAATAACAGAAGCTGAGGACCGAAGAAGAAATGACTTACTATTATGTAAAAGGGTAAAAATAATTAATTCTGTTTAGTCCGTCAGTTAGGTTATCACTTATTTTTTATTTATTATTTCAATAAAACATTACAAAGATAAGGCGCATCAAAGTTCAGGGGGCTTGTGACGTCAGCTCTCTATAAAAAGTGTACTGAGACGTGACGTGACGTTAGATAATAAAAATTAAGAAAATAAAAAAGAGAACTCCATGGTTTCCTGATGCGCAAAATAAGCTAAATTGGACAACTTAACATAAGTTACATAACTTATACAAACATGACTGTAGTGCCTCTACTTCTAAACAAATACATGTAAAATACTAGTTGTAGAAGTTACGTGATCTATCGTTTGGATGTGTTGCGCAGTTCCTACGAGTGTCTCTTATGCGTTTTGTTGTTTTATAACACCAACTTTATCACTTCGTGTTCTCAAATTTCACACCTTTGCATCGAACTAAAATGTTATTATGCACTAGGAAAATATTTTTATCGGCACGTAGTGTTGTGAGTCAAAAGTTCAAACAATGTAGGTCCTTGCGTTTATTTAATGCAATGCGAATTTTGAAAAACTTCATAAGTATTTAACAGGTTCAAAGATTCAAGTCAAAAAGATCAGTTTTAAATTAATTTTATTCTCTAACCTTCAAGAGGCTTCTTGTGAATTTCATTTAAGATTTCACAAAAAAAAATCTAACGCGCTTTGTTTAATTTTCATTCAATACCGATAAATCAAAATCTAACAGCTGGTACTAAATTCCGTCATCAGACTATTGTTGGTCTGAAAAACTTGACACAGATGTTTGAATTACAAAATCTGCGAAGAAAAAGTTACGCGCTTAGTGGTTATGGACACATCATCACCTTATGTCGTAATTGCTACGAACGGAATATTCCTCGTAATCGACCCTTGGGGTCACTTATCACATTGCGTTGAAGCGTATTTATAGGGTTGTTGTATTGCAAGAGTTGTACGGAAAATTCCATAAATTTATTTAAAGATATGATTATTTAATTTCAGATCGAGGTTTTGAAGGAAACTAATCTGACTACACTAGGCAGGCATAGTTCTTTAGCCATAGTAATTATAGTAAAAGATTTTGAATGAGGTGCTAAAATTAATATCAAACATTAACATACTTAGAGATGTAATGCTTGTTTACTTACCACTACTCATTGCCCAGTAACTATAAACAGTTATGAAATTATTCATGACGTCAGTCAATCCTGTTTCTAGACTTCAATCGAGACAAGATTTACTGTTTAATTTTCTTTGAAATATCTATAAGCGTAGTTCTTGTAAACGACGCTTTAATAGTGAAAGTGTTTAAAAAATGAGTTGAAATAATGGTTGGCGCCTGTCAGCCCTGTTTTATCAGCTGATAGGTCAGCCGAGCCGTATCGTCGAGTGGACACGTAGGCGATTACAAGTGTAAATATAGTGCATATTGTGTTGCAGTCTGCTGTCTGCTACTCCGCACGTGATCTCGTGGTACAACATCAGTTATTAATAAACCTGTCGTAATTATATGATTAACTCTCTATACCTGTCATGTCTAATTAACTTTGAGCTGTCATACACTTTTTGTTTGGCGTAAGTCAGTTAGTATCTTGGCACTGTGTCGTCATTTCTCGAAATGGTTGGTAGGGTCATCGGTTAATTCAACCATGCAGGTTGGTGACTTCATTAATTCGTCAGATTTATGACTTCATCAAACAATTCCGTTGTTGACATGTCAACGTAGTAATTATGTTATATTTCAAACTGCCATGAGATCGGTATAGTTTGTATGTCTATCGCTGAATCTGGATCTACAACTACAGTCAACAACTCATCAAAATTGCGACGAATTTGCTGGATTATGGCTGCTGAAGCTGCTGTTTCTTTGAGTTCCATGACGACTATTATGTCTACTAAAATTTCATTTGCAACCTTGTTTAACATAGTTAATCAAGAAACTCACGTTTTGGTACTCAGTCTCATAAGTAACGTAAAAATCGATTAGAGTTCACGTCTTATAAAAGTTTCAATAGTCTTAAGTGGTTCAAACACGCTATCAAGTACGACATAGAAACCGAAGGTAGTGGTAGACATGAAATGTCAAAGATTATAATGCCAACAGTCACGGCTTGGATCGAATAAAGTTCATGTCAGATTAAATATGGGCTTTGTGTGTAAATGTCATTGGCAAGCATAAAGTTTTCATGTTTGTCAGCTCTGCACGTAATACACAATCTAAGAAGGATATATTCTGAACCTCCTTCTCCTTTACAAGTATAATTATAGTGGTATGTTCACTACACAGTGATTGATGGATTTGATGCTTATAAACAGTTAAAACCTATATTTTCTGGCCTGCCACGATATACTTTAATGTTGATTATTTTATTAAATTTAAGTCTGCCTAAGCCTTGTTACTCCATTATTAAATTCTTGGTTTCCGTGCCTTCATTACATTCCTTTCGTATTCCTCATGCAATAACATCTGCTATAAATACTGTACGAGGAACATGCAGTGGTATTATTTACTAATTAACTATTATATGTGTGTTATTAGGTATATGTTTAAATTAATATCGGTATTTTTCACCTGTACTTACAAAAGATCTTTGCGAATCTACTAACATAATCTATTTGGCCAGTTTTGATAGTAACAAAAAGAAAGTAATATCGTGCGACAAGAAGCGATACGTCGTATCAAATGGGCCTATTAGATTATAATGATTTTAGTAAATATAAGTAAATAGCTAAACCCCGCGGTTTCACCTACGTTCCCGGGATAAAAAGTTGCCAATAACCTTCGGGGATAATGTAGCTTTCTGTTAGTGAATCATTTTTCCAATCAGACTCTATCAGTCGGATCCAGAGATTAGCGCGTTCAAACATTTTTCTTTCATTTCATACATAATTTCTATCTAACGATCTTTATGCTTCTCACTGTTTTTGTTTCCTTCTATCTGTTGGTCAATTTATTTCCACGTCAGAATCTACATCTATGAGTAATTATAGTGGCGCAGCGATATTTACTGTCAGTTCCATGTCTCAGTCAGACATTAGCCTAAATGCACGTCCGTTGTTACTGCAAGACATCCGACTGTGAACTGCTTCCAGTTAATATGCCCGTTAGTCATCTATGCAGGCAGACACCAGACGTTTGTCCAGCTATTTCTGTAACCGATATACGAAAGAGCTGCGTTCTCAATGAAAACAAGGAGTTTCACTGTCTACGTATAAGCTCACTTAAAGTTAGCTAGGTATATAGTGGGTAGGTACCTAATCGCAATGAGGATTTGTGTCTGCCTTAAAAAAGGGCTGTCTCACTCGAATATTTGTTGAAATACTGTATTTTTTGATAATGTATTGAAAGACGTCATAGAGCTTTGAATATCCCGATTTTTAATAAAAATAGACATCCATTGAAATAGTGAAATTCCTTATCTGTTTGTTAACTGGAATAATATTATCCAACCTGTATTCGTATGTAGTTACGTCATAAAATCAAATTGAACCTCTTATTAATGTGTATTCCTTTGCGAAGTAGGGTATGGTTGGAGGTTAGACGAGCTATATCAATTGTGGTTTTTATGTCCTTTGAAATTATTAAAAACAATATGATTTTGTTATTTATTCTTCAATATTTCATTAATCTTATAGTAAAATCATCGTAAAGTTGATAAAGTAACTGATGGATATGGAGGTCTTTCTATGATTTATTTTTCTGTAGTAATTCTTTTTCTAGCTTCTTTCTCTTCTTTCCAGATTGTTTGGACATTAATCTGGGCTTCCTTTTCTTTAGTAGATTTGAAGAGATACCCGAAGCAGTAGCGATTTGTGTTTCGACGTCTGTCTGGGTATTTGCATCTGTTTGTGTGTTATATTCCTTTTGAGCATCACCTGTTCCTGCATCGATATCATTTTCTTTCTTAATTTCAGTCATTACGTTGATATATGATTCATTAGTCTGGGTTGATTGGTTTTGGATATCTGTGCTCTCTTCGGAATCAGACTTATTCGGGCTATCGTCATCATTTTTGGTAGTGTTCGGTTTGGAGACATCGACAAATTTACATGGCTTCGCATTTTGGTGCAATTTTCTAATTTGTATAACAGACATCATTGAGTCCTCAAAGTGTATGGAGCAAACTTGATAGCTGCTGTGTTTTACTTTATTGTGGATCAAATCGGGTCTTCCAATTATTTTTAACCACTCATGTCGCCTGAAAATAAATTATTAGAGTCAGTTTTTACGGGAACATTATCGGGTGTCGGCTCCATATGACTTATGTTCGAATGTTGAGCTTTAATGCATTAAACTCATAATATAGTTAGCAACTAATTAGTACTTCCATTATAAATATCCTCACGACCGATTGTAATAACAACAACAATAATAAATACCAAACGTTGCATGGCAGTAATGTATCCTTTAACATAGTATTTTATTTCATAGGGGAATTTCAAGAGAAGTAGAACCTTGTTAGAACTTAACGTCTGAGCAAAATCAATTTGTAAAACCATATAAAATTACCTTTCAGCATCTTTTGGGAGGTTAAAGAACGACAAATTCTGATTCTTCTTTTGGTTTCGGCATCCTTCCACAGTACAATAATGCCTATCACCTTTGTATCTACTCATTTTATAAAAAAATATATCTATGTTAGCAAAATGGCGTGCATTCGTCCGCCCTATCGAGAGAGCGACAACCCACTGATATTGTGGCGCAAAGCCGCGTGGCGTTAGGCCACAGCCGCGCCTGCACCGGCCCGCGACGTCACAATACCCAATCCTTCGCTGGGCCGGGTGTTCGATTGCATATCTAAATAGCGTGATATCTTATACCTGCCCATATGCAAATGAAAAACCATAAACGTTTTAAATTGCGTAATTATTACGCTTGCGTTTGACTATAATATCACCGAGACCAAACCCGAAGTAGAAGTGATGAGGTAACTAGACAAAGGTTTTATCAAAATACCTAAAAAAAACTGGCTATCTTTTCGCGTGTACAGTAGTCCTAGCAGCCGAGCGGTGCGTGCTCAAGACCGACCACGCTTTCTAACACCCGCTTTGCGTGACCGCAAGCGTGCACTCGGCTAATTTGTGTTAATTCAACCTCGCGTGCTGAGACTACACTCCTACCTCTAGAGCTCTAATGGTGGTTGTACACGACACGACGTTCGTGCTCGATGGGGGAGCGGAAATGATGTATGTCGTGCGGCAATAGTCACAAACTCGTCGTCTAATGACTTTAAAGCTCATGGAAGTAAAGTGGCAAGATTTTATATCTTCAGGGTACAATGAATCATTGATGTGCTCTGTAATTGCGCAGGAGTTGCTCGAAGATCAGTTTATGTTGTGTTATTACGTAACAATTATAATATAGGATTATAGTTGGAAATTTTTAGTCCACTTATAGATGTTTTACTTACCTACCTATTCTATATTTTATTATTCATCTATATTGCGATTACAAGTGTTTTTAAGTGGTCTTGTTACTGTTATGTAATGAAACACTTGTTACCGATACGTAAGTACTTGTAAATGTAACTGGGTCATTCATTTGCGCTTATAAACTGTTGAATACTCTCTAATTAATCTCTTTAAATAATTCTTAAACCGTAGACGAACCATTTTTTCAATTTAGGCTCCAGAAGGGCACTTATGAAGGTCAAATTTACTGAGTTACCAGCGGTTCGGGACTCGGACTTCAACTGAGACGAACCGGCAAGAAATTCAGCAAGGTTACATTTAATTAAAATTCATGAAGTCTTATACAAACTAAAGTTTCTTTATAACATGTGCGTGCATCAAGTATTGTTTACAGAAGAGCGTCTAGATAGATAGATAGATAATGCTTTATTGTCACACCACAGAAAATTAAAAAATATATTTAAAAAAAAATAACTTAACCAAAAGAAAAACAAAAGTGTTACAATGGGCGGCCTTATCACTAAAAGTGATCTCTACCAGGCAACCTTTGGATGGAGACGAATATAATTAACTAAATAATACCATGACAACCGATGTTTTTGTATCGTTTTCAAAATCTTAAGGACTTCTTATTTACACTATCCCACTACGTATACGTGTAACGTTTTATTCATCACCTATCTATCTTTACGTTCCATTTAACATTTCGTGTATTGCAGCTATCACACCGGCTGTGGCTCCATTATCTGCACCGCACAATACTCGGTTATTTATTGGATAGAATGTGTCTGTGACGTGTCTCACGCTACGCTACGCCACAGCACGGAAACGCTCGCGTGCGCCGCCAACGCACTTCGGTTGGAACACGCAAGGCATGGAATCCGTGGGCGAGTTACTATGCACCAGTATTTGTGGTGAAACTTATATGGAGTGATTCGGTTGAATCATCGGAAATGCCCTTATAACGTTAAAGTGTAACGGGGACAGTGGGAAACAATTTTCTGCTACTATTGAGCCAAAGTTTACCTCATAAAGACCAAGTTGGTCTGAGAGTAGTACAAAAATACATGACGTTTGCCTTGGGACTTAGAATCGCTAAATAACAGTAAAAGCTTGGGATTAAAAAAAACAAACCAAACCATGAAAGGCATGGTAGATTCGGCCTAATAAGAAAATGCACGGCAAAGAAATCAGTATAAATTTAAATCGATATACATACAGTTGAGTAAGCAGGTGCCATTGAAAGAGTAAACCAGATCTTGTCTGAAAATAGATTGATAAAATTAAATAAACCTGCAGTTACCTCATACCGGAAACAGAGGTTTGGACAACGCCACGCGTTTCCGCAAGGTGCAACCCGAGATAAATATAGTTCTTTACAAAATGAATTAATAAAATGTCTGTTTTTGCAAGAATAATTATATCGGAATTGTATTTCGCCTTAACTCGGTAAAATCTTTTGTTAGTTAAAATTGCATGAAATTACATACGCGGAAGTAAGTACTAAAACTTCATAAAACATTAAGGTTTTATCTTAAAAATAATTTAGATTCTGGATAGTCTTTTGTGAAACATTTATTGTTTGGCAAAACCATGGCCTTATCCGGTTCCCTTCTTTACCTCAATGTTATCTCAAACTGAACGTAATAATAATTTATAACCTGTTCGAAACTGTTACTTTTTGTAAGTTACCGTTATCATCACTTTTTGCTTTAGCATCGTTTATAAGACCACCCAAGTATTCAACACCTTTCTTAAATGGACGTTTGACTTCATTTTTTGCATTCTCATTGACTTTTTTACCGACGTGATTCAAAGACTTTCCTACAACAATCGTATCGCCATTGTTCGCTTAATCTCTGGCGTTAAGTCTTATTTTCTCTTTTATTTGTAAAACGCGAATTCTAATTGTTAAAATTTTCGATTCCATACTTTATTTACTAAGCTATATTTTTTTCTATATTGTTATTTATACCTACATTTATCTTGTTTGCAATGATTTCTGAAGGCCAAGCTTTTGTCCTACGTAACCAAAGGTCGCTACGACCAATCGACGATACTGATAGTGAAATTTGCACAGTTCGTAGCACATCATACACATTACATATGTATGCTCGTCTCGTAGCTGTACACACAATACTGTGAGTAATAATAAGTCTCTCCTTTGTTGCAGGTAAGCCGGTGGAAGTCCTTTGTTTCAACGGTTCTTTCTTAAAATCCCTTTTCTTCGCCACCCCTCGCCTCGCATCGTACCTATTTGAAGAGAA
Organism: Tethea ocularis; assembly: GCA_963555595.1. Taxonomy (NCBI): domain Eukaryota; kingdom Metazoa; phylum Arthropoda; class Insecta; order Lepidoptera; family Drepanidae; genus Tethea; species Tethea ocularis. Next base: position 491,124 of record OY741972.1, on the reverse strand, counting down.
TTCGTTGAGTTCTATTTATTGTAACTCGATCACGTGGCTTAGCAGATGCGATGTGAATCGTTTATTTATACTGTACTCATACATACAGTAGGTACAGTATTATGGTTATTGACTGGAGAGGTAGCTGTTTCTGATTTGTCTACCTACGTGTCTACATCTAATAAAATTATAATTTGATTATCCCTGCAGATTCTAAAACCGTCACAATTGCTTTTTTAATTATTGCTTGCTCTTACATTTTCTAACACATTAGTATTGTCAAGAAATCTATTTGCCCATTAATTTCCTCCATGAAATCTTTGGAAAAATTATCGGATTATTCAGTTTTTAATTCAGGCATTTTTTGCAAAGATAAGGTAAAATTATAGTAAATGTATTGAACTACATATATAGCCGGATGCTATTTCCAACAACTTGCAGTTTATACGTCACTTTTAAGTTTTGATATCCCATTATCTCACTCAGCTTTTCTATAATAGCTGTTCAAATAGCGCCAGCGGCAAAATGTCAGCAATTTTTTCGTCTAGTTCCAAATAACGTCACGTCCTCACATCGGCCACGTTTCGTTTCGCTTAGCCAAACAAATTGTGTTTGCGGTGTTCAAAACTGGTTACCCGAAGGTCAACCGCTTCGTACCTCCCTCTTGTTTGGTCTTCAATCGAATACACAACTTGTAAAGTAAGTCTTGTATGTCAAAATAGACCCCAATCTATAAATTCTAATTTGTATTCAAGTTTAGTTACACAACAGTTTCTATTTCTGCATGTAATACAATATACCAGTGGTATTTGTATGCTAAATGTTAAATATACGTGAGACTTCCTTGTAAGAGTATATTGGGTTTTTGAAGCATCTTGCATTTCAAAGGAGGAAACAAAATTAGAGGAGGCCTATCCGCTCTGCTGTTAGGCATACTTAAATCGTACTATAACAATGACTAATGAAGTTAGGAAATAAGGCTTAGCTTCATTTCCTTAGATTCTCAGAATAAAAGATTAACGTGATAACATCAACATTTAAACAGAAAAAATAGTGATATCGTGACTACGTGGATTTCACTATAGTATATGAATATGGGACACCCTACTATATTCTACCAAAGAATTGCTCCTTCATGCCCAGACTGTCTTATAAATACAGAGAAACGTAGAGATGATTCTACTCCAAAAACTGGTTCGAACATACATGCGTTAAATCAAAAACCCTGAACACTTGATTTACGAGCAAAGATTCCTTTTAAACATTGTGAACCCCAGAGTAATGGACCGGTCGTTGCCACACAAAAACAGCTCTGAGAAAGTACTCACGAAGTGTGGGAAGCTTCGCACGATGCTTCGAGGAACTTGCTTGGCACACCACACCACACCATCATAATTTTAATATACCTAAAGAAATAACTTCGTTCATTCTTAACATCTCTTTAAAGGTTTTTATAGACAGTGGTAATATCAAATGTCGGCTTTCGGTTGTCTTTTTACCATATATTAATTATCACCGTTATACGCGTTGGAATTTTCACATTTGCTTCCTTATTCTTAACGGTGCATGTTCCTGTGTCCACAAAATTACGCATTTCGTATTCAAAAGTTACCGTTACACCGAGACACAACTTTCTTAAAATGCTGTGGGTGTTAGAACGCCCGGTATTCCAAGTTTATAGAACTTACTTCACCATTTTGGTTTTCATTTGCAAACTGCTTTACAAGAACGAGACATTTTAACATCTCACAAAACCGTACTCTTTACAGCCGCACGCATGATTTGAATTTATAATGGAGCTTTGGTAATAAAATTAATGCTGTTGCCAGAATTTTTACATCAATTACTGTTCTGTACTGTAGAAAATTATGATAATAAATTAAGGAAGAATAATTCCTTAAGCCAATTAAGGTTTCTAAAATTATGAAAGGTGATGTAAATCTCCTGGGAAACACGCATGTACGCCTATTGTGTAGAAAATAAAGTTGGCTCGTTTCGGCATCTAATTGGAGTAAAATTTTCCAGTTGAGTCACTTCGTACAATAGACGAAGGAACTGTATTAACATTAACAATCTACGTTCACGCAAGCGCTGTTAAATGTGGGAAATAATTAGCTCCACCCAGCTCCTGGTTTTGCACCCAATCTAATGACTATAGAATTATATCTAATCCCAACCGACGCGACCTTCAAGACTTTTTGAGCAATTGAGATGTGGGTTACCCAAACTTATCATGCGCGGAGCTTTATTCTGCTGTGAAAAATGCATAATTGGAAGTTTATGAATTTATTTTATTTGTTCGATGGGTCTGTCGTATGATCTGTCAATTGAAACTAGATTTGATGTATCTAGTAATTTTAGAGATATTATAGTTCAAAAGCTTATGCAAGTTCAGTAAAAAGTACGCCTTTTAATATTGATGGAACTTGTATATCACTGAAAAAAGAACAGACACTACAGAACTATTATATTATTGTTATGGAAGACTGTAGTTGCAGTATGTAAGAATGTCAAGAAATTAAGTATCGACTTAGCATAGTTGAAATGACGTTATCACTTTATCAAATATTCTTAAAAGTTCAAGATCGACTCCATAAAGCAGAATAACAATGAAGTGATAAACACAGTCGAAGAAATCTGTAATTCTACGAATCCGATGTATTGTATAAAAAAGTACCGTTATCAACTCTGCCCATTGCCATCGTGAACGCGAGTGACACACTTATGACAAATTGATGGATCGCAGGATCGCGTGACAAAACAGATCGCTTACGTTGATGAATCGTCTCTGTAAGACCAACCATCATTTAAGCTTCAATAAACTGATCATGATTCTACGTCACAACGATCTGTATCGATGCCAATTATGTAATTGGATCTGTTGATTGATTAATAAACTATAATCGTCGACCACTTTACGAGCAGCTCAGAACTGTCACATGTGGTTCTGTGACAAAAGATTTCATCGGAACCCACAGTTTTAATCCAGTGTGTGTAACGTTTTATATTTAGCTCATGAAAGCAATGAATGAAAGCAATGATTGTCTATGTGTTGTGTCCTAAATAAAACTAGACACCGGGGGTACACACGAGCGTACACAAAACTGTCATTGCGAGCGACGGGTAAAGATGGCGGCTGTGTGACGTCACCCGTGCGTTCCTTTCGCGTCGCCTTCACCTTGACATTTGAATTTGATTCTCGAACGTGTCGCCGCGCGGCGTCCGCTCATCCGCGACGCGAGTTGCATAATTAGAACTATTCGTGGAACATTTTATTGATCGTTATTTTTTAATAAAAATAATTTGAATCGCAACATGTGCGCAAGACTATGTAGTATTCAGTCGCGACGGGCCCTAACAAGGATTGCGTCCTAAACAAAGACGAATTTTATGGTCACTCGTAAAAATATTCTGGTTGGAAAATACGCGCGTTTGTTTTCCTTATCTCTTGCAAGATAATGCAATATTATTAATTTGCATGAAAAAAATACCAGGAATATGGAGACTTATAAGTGACTTCAACATCGCATGAATAAAAATACTTTAATAATAAATAGTAGTGAGTGAGTCCATAGAGAGGCTATCTTATGTGACCATTTGTAAACAAGAGTTGGGAGCACGCTCCATACCTACATCACGTACCTACCTATTATACGATTATTGTGGCTAATCAAACGAAACTCAATGATATGGATGGATCCAAAGATAGGTACTTACTGGCAAGACTCTACAAGCACTAATACTTTTTAAACTCTCGCGAATATCATTCATGTTTATAAGTAATATATCGAGTCTGTTCGCGCATAGAATATATCAAAATATAATTTTGACTAACCTCGAACAAGTTGCATTGATCGTGGTCACGAGTGTACTGGAACAGCGGGTCAACATCTTGATTGACGAGAGTTTTCTCCAACTACCCGCAATTGGTCTTGTAAACTCTACAAGTACTTTCACTTTTTTAGGGTTAAGGGTGCCAACGGAACCCTTAGCCCTAAAAAAGGGGGAACCAGGGGGGTGTCACATTTTAGCTACGTTAGGCTGGCATCCTCTCGGGTATATCAAGCGATGGCTCCGCTCGGCTTGCAAGGCTAGTTGCGTTGCACATTTTTTGATTCTTGCAACGTGGAGTTGTTCGCCTTTTTCTTTATTTAACCTCAAACTTTTATCTTCTCATCTAAATATATAAAAGCGTGACTGATTTACTGACTGACTGACTGATCTATTAACGCTCAGCTGAAAACACTGGACGGATCGGGCTGAAATTTAGCATATAGAGTTCTATTATGACGTAGGCATCTGCTAATAAAGGATTTTTGAAAATTCAACCCCTACGGGGGTTAAATAGGTTGGCTTGCCTCACTTTCTTTTTCAATCATATAGTTATTTTCACCCCCTTAGGCTAGGTAAGAGCTAGGTTTCAAGCGCAGCTTTCTATCGGTAACACAAAGTACGAAGAAAATTATCAGTATCATTTACCATAGAGTTCGATAACAAATTGTTTCAAAACGATTGCGTAAAATTAAATTTATCATACAATATCGATAACGTGATAAATCTATGTACATGATCCATAAAAAGGTCTATGACTTCATTCCAAGTGATAATATCTTGATTACGCTCGTTTTACTCGATTGACGCAAGTATCCGTTATCTTATCGAATAAAAGCGATGTGTTTAATCCTATTTTTGACATGACAATGACTGCACTATATCTATGATTGTGTGATTTATTGAGCACTGATATGTTGCTGGGACTTACTTGATTGAACTAGAGCGCGTGCATGCGAATGGTAACAGAAGGGAATATTCTCGGAACTGATAACCTCAAGGCCCAACTTTCGTGCGACAAAAATTACAAAAAAGTAAACACTAAGTTGAAAATGTATGGCATAGCTGACGCCTTGCATGAGCCTTCATTACAAACTTCAAGAATCTATTAAAAAATCAAATAGTGCCGGTTCAGATTCTCGCTAGGTAGAACATTTAGTAATGAGACCTATGAGGCCCTGTTAAAGCATTTATGAGTAGCAAGCATACCAGTTAAATTGAAATAATCTTAATGAATTAAATTTAGCACCATTAGTATGTACAAAAGTTGAGAAGGAGTAATGTAGAAAAGATAAATAATTCCATAAGTAGGAAAGGAGATAAGTAGGTTGGCCATCAACCCAATCTTCCCATTTCGATAGTAGATGAGCTATCTATAGGTAGATTCTTCACTAGAATTTCCAAGTAAAGCAAGAAAGGTAGTCATGAAACAAGTAAACCAAAAGAGACAGAGATAAATGGACTGTACTTGAATAATACACAAGTATTCAAAATTCTAATCAGATCACATCGAACATGTCGAAAATCGAAAAACAAAATCATCATAATTCATCAAATACTGCGTGTTTCATGAATATACGATGATAACATATGGGTGCTGAGCTCGACAAACAACTGATAACCGTATATCCGCGTTATCACTATCAGCGGGGTGATAACGACTGACATCCATTTGCGTGCATGCTCCAACATTAGGTACAGGATTCTTTGTGATATAATGTGTACCTTCATATTTATCAGTGGTATCAAAATTCCAGGTAGCGTAGTTGGAGCACAACTAAATTTCAAAGGGAAAGGAATTACAAATATCGGGAGTTTCACTTTACTGTGGGGATTTGTCATTCCGCGATCTTGCTAAGATGGATGCAGAAAAACCTGCAAACTATGCTAGTATTACTAGTAACATCAGTAAAAAGCTTATTTCTTAAAATACTGTTGATATAAAAATAGTTATTTATGCTTGTTAAGTTGTTGGAGTTGTTTCTCCATGCTAATAAATTATTCGAGTTAATAAATTGTAGGTAACGTCAAAGTTCTAATCATCCATAAATTATCATCAGTCATAATTTTAGAATAGTATTTTGTTTACAGTTATGATTTATTTGATTCCAATTTTAGAAGATATCATCACTTTTGTGTTGATCGTTATTTATTAGATTCTTGTTCAGGGCCATCTAGCAACTCTAACAGTCGTCAAGTACACGAGGGATGTGCTCTCAATCAATGTCCTGATATTCCCCCTTTTCTAAATAGAATGCTTATACCTCGTAAATAATTGCACATAATAAAAAGTTTTGTAATTTTAAAACTAGAACATTCAAGTGAAGTAGGTACGCTACAAAGTGTGTTAGGTCATGCATTTAGTTAATTATTGTAGCGGTAATCATCTAATTGGCGCTTTGATTGATGATCCATCTAGTGACGTGGCTTCACGCGACGTAAATTATGTAATATTTAGTGGCCACGATGATATTACACTTTAATCTGCCATCCGTCTTCATCATGTGTCATGACTCCCGCGTGAGCTAGTTGGATATGCTCGTTTCCTAACGTTTGCTTTATTAATCGGCTTTTTACATTATGTACTCTATAATTGGATTGTAAATTGTAATTTGATTACAGTGTTATCTATTTTTTTTGCTTTACAGCTATGTTATATGCTATATTCACTTGTCGCTCATTTTCTAAACTCGTATCGTAGCGATTTTTTACTCACCAACTTGGTACTTCATAAAATTGTTTGTGCTCTTAACTTCTAGATTACTCTCTGACCTCATTACGTATTTTAATTAATCTTGAATTTATGAAACAGAAAAATAAAAATACAATAAATATTTTAGATATAAAACTTATCAGTGTCAGAGGTTGGTTACGTTCACTATGTTTTGTTACATTTTAGTTCCAATTTTAAAAGTTGCTGTAATATGTACCTACTTAACGATAAAGGCAAAATAACATTGCAATTTAAATTCGTTATCAATTTAAGTTGTGAGTTAATTGGGTGACCTCCCTTTGGGACATCGATAGTAGCTGGCCATTTGTTTTGTAAATATTCGTGATGTACACGTCCGTCTCATTGCGATAACATACGCAATATTGTATTAATATACGTTATATTACGTGTTACTAAAGCCTTATCAACACAGTGTCGTGTACACTCCACACTAACTGTTTTGTCAATCGTTATCATATTAACGTTTATATCATTTATTTCTTGCTGAGTTGTTATGTGTACTATTATTTCTTTTGTAACTAAAAATATGTCTTTACGATATCTACTCTCGTCTTTATGGAGTCGTTCTTTGAAGTCTTATTTGTGTGAGTGGTTTTGCAATAATGAAATGTTGTTTCTTGAAACTTTATTTGCGTCTTTATCATATCTTCCTAAATCATATCAATTTATTTTCGTATCATCGTAAATGTGCATAATTTTTACTGTTACCTTATCACTTGTAAACATCCGGTTCACAACAAAATAAATATACATCAATAAACAAACATTATTAACTACAAATATAATTTGTTAAGGTTATCATGATAGAGTAATATAGAACATTAAAAAGTTCAGAAGTCAGTCCAGCCGAAGCTGATTCAGAATTTAATTTAGCTTTAGAATGACGGTAGCATTATTAATTATTCTGTGCTTTTACCACCATTATTCTCTGTCAAATTCAGTTACTAGAAATCAATTCGTGAAACAACATTTCATATACCAACCACTATAATACTTGTTAAAGCGATGATAGCTCAGTGGTAGTGACGTCGAATGCCGAGACAAAGGTCTCGGGTTGAAATCCTACAATGAGCTCAAGATCACCTCACATCGTGAGGAAACCATAGCTAGCAACTCAAGTTGAAAGTCTGTCTCGGTCATCAAGCACCTTCCGGTGTGTTCCGACAGCTGAACTTGAGAGCCAGTTCCCTTCTAGGCTTTGTGTGCTTACCACCATCAGCCACATCATCAACGCAGTGAGATTCTGACACAAGCCTATATATAGTTAAATTTTTGTTTTTTTAATTTAATTAAATGTATTATAACCATTCAGAGATTTTCGCAGTTGCGTTCCGCTTCGGCCATCAGAAGGCATTGTCGCCGAACTAAGCCGAAGCCTTAGCTTAGTATAACATAACATGTATTTAATATCGAGTGGTATCAGAGTGGAAAGTTCCCTCGCAACGCTGCGCAGCCGGCGTGCCATGATAGCGCTTATCAAACACGCGGACTGGACGTGGTACCAACCAACTCACATATAACTCGCTCTAGGTGACGAACTCATTCATTGTTCGTCACCTCACTTCGTGATATGTGCCACCGAATTGACTGATTTAATCTTGTTTTTAGAATTTATCATTTTACTGTCTCGTTGCTAGGGATGGTATGTAGTTCAATGGATTTTTGTAGATGCTGCTATATCAGTGTAGAATCAGCATTGCCTCGATCATCATTTCATCCATCTGAAGAGTTTATTTGAACGCACAAATCTCTGGCACTACTATTCGGATTCGAAAAATTCTTTCACTAATAGAAAGCTACACGACTGGACGGCTAGTCACCTACTAACATTCAAATTAAGAACTGCAATAGGCCTCCGAAAACATACAATATGGAAACTATTGTAGAACAACAACAAATTCACCGCAAATAGGTATAAACAATGATATCTCGTCATATGATCCAACATTTAAATCAGGTTCAGAGTTCCAGGAAGAAGGCGTGTGTAATGACAACATAACAGTATCGGATATGTGATGATGAGGTCATAACGCCCGGGAAATATTTAGTGAAACAAGCGATTCTAACATTTATGTAACAGCAATAAGGATACGTGGTGTCTGGTCAATCTGATTCAGAGACAATGCCAGATGGAAAGGTTATTGTGTGCAGCAACGCGGGTGTGGTAGATTCATTTGCTAACTGCGTTTTATTGGTTGAGAATACCTACTGATTTGTTTATATTTATTAGAATTTCGTCTGTCTAGACATCCTAGATGTATTCAATGTATAAACATTTTTTGGTTCAAGCGGTCCGAGCTGCCACTAGTAATCCGACCGCCCCCAATTAGTCGTAACTCGTGGTTACCTAAATGTTGCCCGGCTGAGAGCCTTCTGCGCTCGTCGAATTGTCCGGTAAGGTTGACAGCCATCACAGGCTAAATTTAGTCCTTTAAAAAAAAAAAGCAATTTTTGGCAAAAGTCCTAAATCCTTGGTTAAATAACTCTTTCTGGGGTCATTCAATGGCCATATCTAAGCCCATTTTACTTTCTAAGTCCTGTTGGTCTTTAATTTATACGAAATATATTGAAATTGCTACAAATATATTCTATCGTTACAATTATATTGATGTTATCAATATTGTATGTTTCAGGTTCATTAGGCGCCCTTCATGGCTGACTCTAAACATACAAATTTTATCTAATGTTAGTTACATAATCTATGCATTTGTTTGCTTATGATATTATGTTTATGTACAGATAAATATTGTAAGTGTTCATACATTGTTCACAGGATTTTCGAACATATTCTAGAACTTTGTGATTATGTATGTACTTATTGTGATTGATTTCCTGTCATATTTCTTTACAATTACCTTGGCAATCAATAGATTTACATATCTTCTTTCTCTTTTTACATTTAATTGTACATTATGAAACGTCGTAGCAACTCCTTCATATACTTCTTTGTGAACAGTAAACACGCTAAAATTATAAAACGAACTAGTTACTATACCAAAGTTTGATATAATATTTGAATCTTTGTTAACTCTTTGATTGTGAACGTAAAGTCTTCATTATAAAGTTTATCTGGCTTTGAAATAATTTGTTGCCAAGAAGTATCAGAAATAAGCGTAGATGTGTTAAAATGTATGATTAGTCTTGTCCCCGAGAGACTAGCATCAACATTCTGAAGCCTTTATCGAATAACTTAATTTCTGTGATATTAATAGGACTGAATCAGAAAACCTAAGAATCAGAGGTGCCCTATCTGACACAGTTAAGAAAGATGACAAATTGCAAAAGATCCATTCTGTGTTTGTTATGATTTCCGTCCCGTCTAAAGACGTGACACATAATGTACATTGTACATAACATGGCAGTTGTTTACAGTGAGGTCATCAATTAACCATTGTTTACCTCGGATGAACTAAGTTCATTGACGTCTCGATCAGTTGACTTGCACAGTTGCTGACCGATCTAATAATAATGTGATTTAAATTACCTTTTATTTATGTCAGAAGCAAAGTGGTCCTTCGCTTATCCGAAAACAGGACTTTCGTCACGGCGTCTGATGCAGTGCCGTAAATAGGGGTGTGCCACCGGTGCCCAGGCACAGGGCGTAGGCTCTGGGGGGCGCAAGAATGGCCAAACCAGCCAGGACTATATTTTTGTTTGTAGGTATGGTCCTGATAAGTTTCCTCTGCGCCCCTAGTGCTCGATTCCAACACGTACGTACGGACATGCCAGTATCATCAAAAACGCTTGCCCAAATCAGTTCTAGTTTAAAAAAAAAATCTTCCAAAATATTAGATAATTGGGCCACCAACACCAAGGTCCTTGTGCTTTATTTTATCACCCTGAATGAAATAAAGTGGGCCTATACATAGATCGCTCTAGCTAGGGTACCTATATTATCTAAAAAAAACAAGGGCACAGTTACAGAAGCTCGCATAGGGCGCAGAAAAGGCTATTTACGGCACTGGTCTGATGTGACAAAGGTCCTGATTGGATGTAAACCATAATTAGTACAGTTATAAGTAGCTGGATGTATCCAAATTTACATAACACCTGTTTGTATCACAAGTTTTCTATCCATGCCTGGCCGCGATCCGCGTGGCGTGATGTAAGGATTTTTGTTGGTCATTGTTTACACTTCGCGTTACATAGTTGAAGTTTACATAAAGATATTTTTTTTTAAATACAATCTTATGTTACTTAGTGATAATATACCTAGTCAGGTCATAAATTCTGTCACATGTTTAATATAAAATAATTGAAACAAGTTTATTCATTATGTAACCATTTATATACCAAAATGAACTTAACAAAACATAGATTCTTATGACACTAAAGTTTATTCAAAATGACCTCCGTGATTTTGAATACAGGCCTTCAATCTGCGCGGCCAGTCGTCTATCGCAGCACGAACGAGGTCCATGTCAATATCGGCGGCTGCCTTAATCAAGGATGTCTTGAGTGACTCCAAATGAGGAATAACAACAAAAAAATCTAATTAGTCCGTCACTTAGATTATCAAAAAATATTGGATACGTATTTTTTATTTTGATCCGAAAACAAAAAATAACGAAGATACAGTGCGTTAAAATTTTCCGGTCTGCAAAAAGTGTACTAAAAGTAGTTGTACAATGACGTCACAAGCCCCAATCCTGCACTTTGATGGGACTTATCTTTGTAATTTCTTAATTGATTTGATAAAATAAAAAATACGTATCCAATATTTTTTGATAATCTAAGTGACGGACTAATTAGATTTTTTTGTTGTTATTCCTCATTGGGATGAGGCTTTGAGCACGCCTTTTCCTCCAAGTGTTGCCATATCTTGTAATCTAACGGATTCAAATCTGGACTGGAGGAGGGCCAGTCTTCGTGCCGGATGAAGTCGATTTCACGCGCCGCCAGCCAGTCTTGTGTGCTCTTCGCTCTATAAGCTGGCGCCGAATCTTGTTGGAATACCCAGTGCCTGTTATTGAACATGGTATGAGAAACAGGTTCCACAAGGTTCGTCAGGACTGTATTTTGATACACAACTACATTCGTTTTTACACCTTTCTCACAAAATGTACCTCTGTTAAGCCCCAATAAGAAACCCAACCATACCATGAGCGAGGATGGAAAATGACCTCGTTGGACACGCGGAATACGGAATGTCTTCATTTAACACCCTTTTCACCGTGGTTCTGCTTAACCCCATCTGAAGGGCCAATAGTTTCTGCTTACGTTTGGGATTTCTTTGAATTCGCGCCTTCATAGCTTTTATCACTGCTGGAGTCCTAACAGACCGAGGGCGACCACTTCTTGACCTGTCATCTACACTAGAGTCTTCATTGTATCGTTTGATGGTATGATAAACGAATCTTTTGGTTATATTCAAATTTTTCAGTATGTTAAAAATTAGAATTGGCGCTTAACCGCAACGATGCAACGCAATAACTGCAACACGGACTTCTTTAAGCGTCCACTCCATATTTAAAAATGAGTAAAATTCTAAAAAGTATACATTTTTATTTTCATGAACAATTCGAAATTCGAATTCAATAAACTTTTTTGTGGCCAGCATTCTAAAAGAAAAGTTTTTACTGTGTGACAATACTTATGACCTGACTAGGTAGTATTCTATTTTTAAATTCTAAGATGTCATCGTGGACTTACCAAAGTGCGTATTACAAGCCAGGGTGGTGGATTATTTTTTGTGAAAGCCTATAAGGGCCCTCTAGTGCAGCTGTTGGAACACACCAGCAGTAGTTTGGCAATAGACTTTTACTACTATGCTGTGGTTTCCTTACGATGTTTTCCTTCACCGGAAACTCAAGCTCACTGTAGGATTCGAACCTTCGTCAATCTTGAGTTTCAATTACAAGCAATGAAATGGCAGAAAAAGAGGCCACTGTACTCCTTCAAGACGATATACTTTCAGAACATAATTCCATGACATTGATATTTCCTATTTGAGCAATGTTTGGGAATAATTATTTCCGTCTTCCAAGAGGATGCGTCTATTTCCATACAGCGTATATCCTACGACGCCACGTCTTATCGCTTATCACTTTCAAGTATTTACCTGAATTTTGTAAGCAACTGCGTATCGCGATAAACCTACACACCATAAAAACCGGCCAATGGGAGTCGTGCGGTTCCGTATACAATATTCAATTTTGTGGTGCTGTAAAACTCTGTTGCGAAATTTCGATAAATTTTATTGTGTAGGTAGACTTGATTTTTATATTAGTATTATAAAAAAAACTTAATTTCAGAGCGATATTACGTTAATATTTTGGTTGAAGAAATGAAGATTTTAAATTAAGTTTTTCTCTGCATTCTTTGTTGCAAGGGATTTTTAAAAAATATATTATGTTAAGGGTAAACCTTCGCTTGGAGCGTTAAATTCAAATTTTATCACGTTTTTTGCTAATTGCTGCTCAGTTATAGGTTGTAAGTTATCAACATGTTATTTGCGACAAGAATGGTAGTATATTTACTGATTAATAACTGATGATTTATTTTGCTGATGCTGGTGATAATATAACCTATAACTGTGAGCTGCAATTAGCAAAAAACGTGATAAAATTTGAATTCAACGCCCCAACCGAACCCTCCACCTTACACTAGAGAATAAATAACGAGGATTTTTTTTTATTTGAAGTAACGTCAGAAAAAATCGTGAATTTAAAACCTAAAATAAGACTTTTTTCTCTTAGGTTTGGTCCATCCAAATAACTGGAAAATAATAATATATATTCTGAGATCTAATAAAAAGGTTTAGTTTTTTGGGAAAATGTTATTTTGGCGGCCGGCCAGGTAGGAGTTATAAGCAGTAATGGGATTCCGTTCGGCTGCTTTTGAGAGCGGAACCCTAAACACATATTTCAACAGTCACGGAAGTAAATTCTGTTAGGTTTCCGAGCCTTCTAACTTTTTAAAAGAAGGAAGGAAACCTTTTAAGATTATTTTAAAACTGGAGACTTTCATGCGGCCGAAAGCGTGACTGGGTTTGTTTTCGTTCCGGTTATTTTTTTTAGCTAATACAAAAACCTATAAGTAATGTTTTATTACTACGGTATAGGCGTGTAGGGGTTAGCAACAGTAGTGATCTAAATTCGCAAATCGTTAATCGCCTAAAAAACGTTGGGTAAAGTTGTTTGTTCAATTTGCACATATTGCCTACACTTTTTATGCTCATGCCAGTAAGTTGATAACAGAACCGATAACGCCACACAAGGCCCCGCTGTGTCTATCGTACTGTACAACATTTCCTATTTGGCATTGCCTTTAAATTTCCTGTAACGGATTGTTGTTTACATATAATCTATAATCGTTAAGCAAACATAAATGTACCACCAAGTTATGTAATATTTGCATTCCCAGAAATATTTATTTATTTTCGATGTATGCATGTATTTTTCTAACGTTGCTAATATTTAGCGAGATCTATTTTTCCTGTTTACTCTTTTATGTTAATTCTTGTCCTCATTAGTTGGCGTTGAATATTCTCCATCTCTTTCTGAACCTAGTACGTACCTACTTTATTTTTTATATTTTTTTTTATATTACTAAGGTAGCAAGCAAGCATACGGCCCACCTGATGGTAAGTGGTTACCGTCGCCTATCGCCATTGGTAATTCCAGAGATATTGCCAATGAGTTGCTGACGTGTTACTACTATTACCTATGCTGCTAGTGGCATGGAAAAGCCATTGTTTGAGATGAACCACTTATTATGTATCCTACAGTCTTTTGCAGTTGCTTATCCCTTAAGTGCAGTTGGTTCATGCTAGTTGTACTCTTATACTTCTATGATAGAATAGTACTTACCAAAACTAGTATTCTTGGTATAAGTTTACTAGTTTTTGGTTAGTTATTGTGTGTAGTTAAATTTGTCGACAAATTTATAGTTTTATTTAGCTTAGTAGCCTCAGAAATTCAAAGATTCTTTATAATTGAACCCATCAAACATATCGCTTCATTCCTATTCTTTAGTACTTTGATAGCTTACAAAATGTATATGATAATCCTACTTCTTGGCATCCAGTTCTTGTCATCAAAAAAATCAGAAACAGTGGTGCCGATTCTGTTGTTTACGAAATTAACTAATATTAGACAAGTCACCTCTCTTTCATTTGAATCTTATTGAAAAAAGATGAACATTTTTAATCCTGTCAGTTTAAGCCATACCGTCGTAATGTACGGGTAAATAGTCGTGACCAATAAAGATCGCGCTTAAATTCACGTTGAAATGTGTGATCGGATTAAACTGACAGGACTAAAATATCATGCATCCCTTTCTTATATTTACTATTAGGAAGAGATATAGTGAGATTAAATTTATTTAGTTCGCAAACAACAGAATCGGCACCAATATTGTACTAATCTAATTCTATCCTTTCTTAGGTATCTTCTGATTTACTACCTTGATAATTCTATTACATAATAGCTTTTGGAAACACTTTTGGCGCAGAGTTATAGGTACTTACAGCTAGGTATTTTATAGTAGGTTTTTCGAATATGAATTTGATTATCATCTTCTTTATCTTTACTAGTATAAAATTAAATCGCTTTTCACGATCTTTTAAACTACTCAACGGATTTGAATGCAGTTTTCAGCAATAGATAGATAGATTCAAGAGGATGGTTTATATGTATAATACATCCATATTATAGTACAGAAAACCCGAGATAAGCCTTGCGAAGCCGGGGCGGGTCGCTAGTTTATTATATTATACTGTAGAGATGTTAACGGAAAAGTATCTAATCCGTCATTGTATACATTTCCTAAATATCTATCGGAGTATTACATTCGGGATATTTGTAAGGATAGCGGTATTTGGGTGGTTGGAAGTGAAATTTATTTTTGTGCGAATACTTTCAAATTTATGCAAAATAAAAAAAATAACCACAACCTATTTTTTTCAATAGAATTTATATATTTCCTAGTATCATTATTGAAATAAAATTTCCTAGGATAAATACACAGGAATTGTGTACAATTCCTATGTTTCATAAATTTCCGGTGACAGAGACACTATTATAATGATACTTTTGAACAGTATGTAATATTTATAAAAACAAACAGGGAAACAATAAATTGTCGGTCTGCATGAGTAACCTGCTAGGTAGGTATATGAAAAAAAAACGTAATGTCGCTAATATTATACTTTGCTCAGCATGTGGCGACTTCTAGGGAAAAGTTGGTGTTATTTCCCTTTGCTTTGAACAAAACAGGCAAACCGCAGGGCAACGACAATGAACAGCATTGCGCATGTGGTCATCGAAGTCTATATTTACATATATGAGGAAAACAGGAACTAGTACCTAGTCAGAGGCCACGTCACTGACTGCACAATGCATCCTGCCCTTATCTTATGTAATTATAAAAGTACCTAACATATATTAAAACTAAATAATTTTCAGAATTTTTAGAGCCATAAACTACTACGCTCTGCATTGAATAGTAGTCTTTGGACAATGTTACACCTTAACAAAGAAGAGAATTAAAGATATAATATTATTCAATCACTCAGGTCAAGTTGGTGAACTTCAAGTGACTTATTGGCCATATTTCTATATGAAAAAAAAAGAAAGATCCACAAAAAAAAATGTAGCCTTGCTGAGTTTCTTGCCGGAGTCTTCTCAGTTCAAGTGTATGTGGAACCGGTGGTAGAGTCTATTGTAATGTTTGTAACTATCGACGTTCATAAGTGCCTTACCATGGCCTAAATTGAATAAATGAGTTTTTGTTTTTTCTGATTTGATTTGATTATCACCTGAAAGCTGGTGGTTCAAGGTCGGCAATATATTGTCAATCTCTTGGGTAATGAAAGTGCGAGAGGAATAAAAGCGAGAACTGACATGCAAGAAAGAGAATAAGATTTTTAGGGCGATGATAGCTCAGTGGTAGTGACGTCGGATGCCGAGACGAAGGTCCTGGGTTCGAATCCTACAATGAGCTTGAGCTTTCGGTGAAGGTAAACATCGTGAGGAAACCATAGCACGGTGGTAGGGTACTTTGTAGTACCCGCCTGGCTGGCTACCACCCTCAAGTTGAAAATCTGTCGCCAAGCACCTTTCGGTGTGTTCCGACAGCTACACTTGAGAGCCAGTTCCTTTCTATTCTTTGTGTGCTTACCATCATCGGCCACATCATCACTGACCACTGTGAGATTGTGGTCAAACACAGGCCTATACATCGTAAAAAAAAAAATGTAAAATAGGCTTCGATAATGGTGGAGGTATGAGAAATAAAAACAAAGTCCCTTTGGTATTACAAATGTCCATAAGTCCAAAAAGCATAAAGCATAATTTAACTTTGTAAAAACATCACTAGCCTAATATTCACTTACAATTTTACAATCAGCTTTATGCTTTTTATGGAATATGAATGCGAATAATTCCTATGACATTATGTATTTTAGTTGGGAATTGAAAATAACATAAAACACTGTTAAGTCCCATGACTATTTAACAATGACATTTCCTCTTCCAAACTGTCTAGTCATTGTCATTTATAAAGTTTTCCACCACTCGATTCTGTCATCGGTACAGTAGGTAACGTTTAGCATGTACCCGTAGAATATAACGAACGTGCAGCCGGGGAGAGTCGCAAGCATCGAGAAACAGGCCAAGGATCCCGTGACCCGGTCGAGCTGGAGTATTGATCCCACAACCCCCGGTTGCAGATGCTGCCATTCCAAATTTTGATAATTAAGTTACAAGAGGTGAACAGAAAATTAATGCTGAACGAAGTAGTTACCTATGGAAATATTAATGCGGTATCAAAGTTAGTTCTACATAAACGGTTAACGTGTTAGTCGTGTGGAAATTTTGGTTTAATAGCATCAGAGTTATGATTTACTGGGTCTTAGATTAGTTTTATAGATTTTAAAAATATCGATGATATCTGTAAAGGAAAGACAGTTTCATCTCAGTCTAATGTTGTTTTTAACCTCCGACGCAAAAGGAGAGAGGTGTTATAAGTTTAACGTGTCTGCCTGTCTGTGGTATCGTAGCTCCCAAACTGATGAACTGATTTTCGTTTAGTTTTTTTTGTGTCATAGATAATGTTATCCCGAGTGTTCTTTGCTATGTATCAAGAAAATCCGCTCAGCCGTTTGAAAATAATCACCAATTCTCTAGTGAGTTTCGGGGGTTTCTTTAAATTTTGAATTTTAGTTATTATATCAATCGTAATACAAAGTTACTCGAATTTAGTCTTTGCCTTTTTGCATCGAATAAAGGAAAAAGTGTCAGTCAGTCCTTCAGTGCCATCCTAAACAAAGACAGCTTAACAGGTATATCATAAATGGATCAACAGGTAGCGAGTAGACCTTCGCGAAATAGGCAACTGGGCCAAGGATTTGAACATCCAGCCGGGCCTCCACTCAACTACACCCCTAATAGAATCCACTATATGATTTAGTTGTCTGTGTATATGAGAATACAGGTGTACTACACGAATTTAATTTAGTGATACAAAAAATGACTTTGATATGTGGATTGAGAGGTTCATTTAGCACCCCTCGGGTTTGTAGGTCACAATAATAAATCTTTTTGTTGACTTCTCTATTCTGTTTGTGAATCTATTTCTGACCGTGACCGTGTGAAAATTGCGATTTTACTATTGACACGAATTTACCTTGTCCAACTTAATAATTCTTTGTGAATTGAAGTATTTTCGACACGATTTTTTTGGGTTGACTTGTTTTGCTTAGACAAAGAACAGCAAGTTGGGATGGAATCAATAGTGGAATTAGCCGAAAATCTAAAGCTATGTACTTAGGTCATAATAAGGAATTTATGAACGTTACAATTAACTAACTCCACCAACGGTTCATAATCCATAAATTAAGGAGAAGGCAACAAACTCAGCTCAGTCAGTACAGCATTTTATATGTGAATGAAAATGAACTGCTATTATTAAGTGCCTATTTGTATTTTCCTACAGACGATACAAAAGACGTAATGTCCAAATGGTAATTACTATAAATATATGTATGTTAATATGGTTTAATATATGGCCAAGTGACAAAAGTTAAATCAAAATCTGTAACTACAAGAAAAATCCACAAAAGAAATCAGCAAAATCTGTAATTCGCATTATCAGAGCAGGGAGTTAGAGTTTGAATAGAGACAATATAGGTTCTACTAATGATGTACACAGACATACAGGAAAATATATATATATTAACCTACTTGTATTTATTTTATAATAATTAATATTTGTTTTCATTGCACTTATCGGAAAGTACGATCACAATTCTAATATTAATATGAATCAGGTTTTTTGTTTGTTAGTTTGTAACCTTTTGAATTATGGGATTATGACATAAGAAGTACTAATTTACTTACAAACTAATGAGGAGTAGCCAGGTTGTAGTGAGCTAGTGAACTTGAGTGGAATCTATACGACAAAGGTACTTAGATCACTACTATTCTCTTAACATATTTAAAGTCAATGCAGTGGAAGCCGGGAATAAAGATCTGTTCTTTTGATGTCAAGATTAACAATTAAGTTTACAATTACTTACGAAGACCCAATTTACTGAATACCTCGGCACGGTATTCGAAGCATTTCAGGGGCCTAAGGTTGCGAGGGTAAAGACCGGGTCACGAGAAACGGGGCCAAGGATCCTACTGCTATTGATCCAGGAAGCTGGGCGATTTGTCAGAACCCAGTACGCGACGCTTCTTCGCATAATGCTTATGTCTGTTAGTGGGAAGGTTTCTTTTGTTACCTGATGAGTTTTAAATGGCACCATAACCATAATATTTCAAAAACTATTTTAGAACAGTGTCAGCCACACTAATGTGTCCTCAACATATTGCAATATTATGGCCGGACGTGCACCATCAATTAAATTATAATTAGATCTAGATTCTTGGAGTGTACTTAAAAATCTGAATTGTTACGTCATGTTTCTTCAAAAATGGGCTTAGATCTACAGATGTTAATGAAACGGATCAACTGAGAATTTTGAAATTGTCGTGTGTTTAGGGCATAGCCAAAAGCCAGACTAACGAACTGAAAAGAGCCGCGTTATTGATCGCCACTTATGCACCGAGCCACCGACTGCAGTACTCACTGTATATACTCAGACGTCTAGGTAGTAATAGAACGTGGAAGAGGGACTTTCAGAGGGAACACATCTGTAACGTTCGTAGACATTTTAGCTCAATTTACATTGCTGTGTTTTGATGATTTAGTAATGTTTCAATGTCTGCTGATTACTTCTCACTCCATAATTATAAGTTTGAATCTATTTTCAAGAGCATTGCGTCTATTAGAGCCTGGAAAGTTAATTCTAATTATAACAATGAACTCTTTTGTTATGAAGCTTCAAATCGCGTTGTGTAAACTAAATTCAAATATTGCAATGACTTAGTCATGAGCTTGTTAAATTTTAGCTGTTTGTAAATCAGTTAGCTACGCAGATACAAATGTCTATCTAAATCAATGGATCATCCACCAGATGCTATTTATGATTTTTCCGTTTTATGGTTTCATCAATAACGATAAAATCAATCTTATAACATCTTCGGTTTGTTCGTAGAAACACCACGCTTTTGCGTTTACACACGGCATCGTATTACTACCAAATATTTATAGTGTTAGTCCGAAGTACCTAATAATTTCAACATCACGGTGTTCTGTTACATATTTCTTTCAAGTGAATTATCGGCTTAATATTCACAAGCAGTACTATCAATTGCAAATTCTGCTTAAAATTGCAATGCTCCCTCAGACAATATCAGTTTGTAATTAATAATTCACGATGGTAGCCCGGCTCCCGTCACGTAGTCCCTGGCGTTGTTAGCTTGCCTCCCCGGGGGCGCATCGACCGCTAAACTGCTCAACACTGCCGAATCAATGTGGTTGCGCATGCGCACCGTGGCGCACCGCCGCAGCCGGCGCGGTCAATACTGGAGGAGATTACACGTCACCCCCGCGTTGCATCGTCTGAGGTAAACGACTCGGGAACGTTACGATAGGTCTACATGTTTTTGCGTATTACAATTTTTTGGTGTAACAACAAAGTTGTTTTGCAATTTTTTTTGCTTGTGACTGATTCACATTCGATATAACAGTTCTCTCACTCTTTCAATTAACTAAGACTAGGTAGTTAATTCCTATATTTTTAAATTATATATTAATATTTATGTATTGTCTATGGGATTATTTAGTGACGCCGCCTCGTGAAATAATGACGTTTTTTTAAACAGAAACTGAATCTAATTGCTTAGGTGTTTCAATGTATTTTGACGATTTGTGTTTCTCTTCGTAATGTTTTTGATTCTACGTAAGATAAGATAATATTATAGTTATCGCATTATTTGTGGCATAGATCAATTTTTAAATGTACTTGCTCATAGTAGAGATATCAAGGTTTCTCTTTACATATCTTCACCAGCAGATAACACCACTTTACCAGTACCAAGCACTTATGTGCTTAATTTGATCTGTAGCTTCGAAATTCATTAATTATTCCTATTCCCAAAAACTGCTTGGAATTTGACATACAGTACAGGGCCGTTAAATATGCAAAAATCGAAAATAGCATGATTCCAGTAGCGGATGATTGTTGCCTGATGATTGTATTAACTTATTAATTCATTTATAATTATCATCGTTTCGAGTATACAGTTCACCGATATGATTATGATGACTACATAACGCGTTCTGTCTGCGTAATTATTCAAAAATTCCAGCACTTGTCTAAATATTTGTAATCAACGTGTTGTGCAATTGAAATGACGTATCTACATTTGTTAATGTTTCGATAATATATCCCATACAATCTCTTAGTAGTTAAAAGATCTTTTCTGCTATTCCTTTCATTTTGAATTCGAATTTCCTCCTCAATTGCCGAGTTTTTAACAAAGGCGCCCAATGTTCGTTGCAGATTCTCGATTGGAAACTCCATCAGCTTATGTTTGAGAGTAGATATCTTTTGTGTACCTAGTTACTATTAGTTCCTCTTTGTTACTTGTTACCTCATTTTATCCAAAATTTAATTTGGATTATTCCTAAACGCTTCTGGTAAAATTTTTGACAGTTATTGTGATGGTATATTTAATAAATCCAGTAGATTAAATCTTTGAGTCTTAATCGAAACCAGATTGATATCAAAGTAATTGGCAAACTACGAAATCTATAAAAGCAAATGTCCATGTATAAGATCAAGCCAATTTCGGCAATTATTGTTTGCTCGGCTTGTTCAACGGTAGATAGTACCATAGATTCAGATGATAAGGTTGATATAAAAAATGCTGTTGAGAGTTCAGAATGATTATTCAATGTAAAAGCATTTTTTTAGTTTACGTTTTCATCCAAGAAGCATGCATCTAAGAAAACCAGAAAGACACTGAGCAAGGCTACATTTTAGAATATTTTTCGCAAAATCTGACTAAATCGATATATTTTCACACACAATACAACAAGTTGGGCTGGCAACGCCTATCCAACAGTCAGTCAATCGATAGGAGTGGAACCAGCTAATGCCGGATAGTACAACAGTGGGGTCTGCCCCAGGGTGTATGACGTCACGAATCGATATATCCTCCCCGAACACTGCCACATTTGGTGTAATACGATGATGTAACATAGTATTTTGTGGGGTTGTTGTATTATTATGTCTCATATCACAGTTTTCAAGGGTGTTTACAATCCGTTGAATCAAAATTGAATTTTACTCTATTAACAGCTGCATCTATCATAAATGTTTTTTTATCGGTTTTTTTTTCTTCTTTATTTTGTGTCTTGTGTGCTTACCTATGTATTTTGTTTGTATGTCAATCTTTGGGTCTCGGACTCTGGTCTGGGCGACGGGTTTTTTTTTCGGAGAGTCTTATTTATTTAAATACAAGTTTTCTTCATATATCAATATGATGGTAGTAATCTTGATCACATATGCATGTTCTTAAAGGTCGTTGTTTTTTCGATCACCAAATATTATTTTGAATAAAATTTATATAACCTGTTTTAGTATTAGTAACTCGTTCTTCTAGTTTCTTGTCTATAATTAGAATGGTTAATGTTCTGTGATTTATTCGTGGTTACTTAAATGCGTCCAGATATAATTTTTGGTAAGTATAGGTGTAGGATTTTTTAAATAATATATTAATGTCCGTGGGTACTCGGAAAACTATCGCTATAGCAGCATTATATCCAACGTTATGATTAGGAAATAAAGTACATATAAAAAAATAAAAACAGTACAGTTAAATGAAACATCATTTTCGAAAAACTAACATGATACTGGAAGTTTAGTTTGCGGGATCTATATAAATATACTAGCTGTTCCCCGCGGTCTCACTCGCGTTCCCGAGATAAAAAGCAGCTTATTACCTTTGGGGATAATGTAGCTTCCTATTAGTGAAGAATTTCAAATCGGACCAGTAACTCCGGAGATTAGCGCGTTCAAACAAACAAACAAACTCTTCAGCTTTATTAAAAGTGCAACAACCCAAGAATATTTTACTTACTCATATACTGAAATATTTTTATTAAGTACTTAACATGACTTACTAGAGTCATATACTTTACAAGATAAAACCGACAAAGGTAAGGTAGTTTTTACTCTTCACAGCGAATCGAGTCACACCTAGTTTTTCGGATAAAATTCGAATTTTCAAACTAAACTGGGCTTGTTTTTGCCAGTTACAATGAAGCTATCTCTTTGTCGTCAGTTAAATAATACTAAAATGGTATACGTGTTAAATATTTTGCATTGAGAGGGAACCAATTTATTGATTGTCAGCAGAACGCATTGT
This sequence comes from Tethea ocularis, assembly GCA_963555595.1. NCBI lineage: Eukaryota > Metazoa > Arthropoda > Insecta > Lepidoptera > Drepanidae > Tethea > Tethea ocularis. Next base: position 467,817 of record OY741972.1, on the reverse strand, counting down.
CAAACAAGACACACAGCTTTCGCAAGAGTGAGGGGTAAGACAAGTAATTAAAATGAAATTTAAAAAGGGCCAATTAAATTGATGCCCAGTTTGGAACTACATATACTGCATGTTTTTTTTTGCCATCTCGATTTTTTTAGGGATTATTATAGGTACTAATAGCTTTAGTACTATTTAATAATCTGTGCTAATAGTGAACAAACTTTTCTTAAGATTAGTTCACGTAGCTAATATTCAAATAAATCATGAAGAGAGACTGAAATTTTTCTAACCCCTAAAGTAGTTTTTGGGGGTTGCAGAACTATTTTTCTATGCAATCTGTTTCCAGAAGCTTTCCAATGGACCAATCATGAGCTTGCTCGTTAATACGTGCACAGAACGTAAATAAACAGTGACACGTGTTATGGGTGCGGGCTGGAGCATGCGCACAGCACGCAAACGCATCGATCCGGACCGGACCATCCCGGCACATTATACGTGATAGAGCACCTCAACAAATATCTAGATCTGTATAAAAATCTAGAACTACCATAATATTTGATAGAAACGATACTAAATTGACGAATTGAATTGATTCCGTTTCGTAAAACTTGTAAAATTATAGAAGGGCTAAACAGGAGGTAGTAACATGAGTTAATATAAGAAACGATACAAATAAAACTACTTATAGAAATGCTACTTTGACTATAAATAGAACAGATGCCAAATACCAGTTCATTCAATCTGAAAGAAAAGTGAAGCAAAGACCATTCTGCCTATAACTACGAAATTCCAAAGCTATCGCCAGCCTAGAAAATCAATACTCCAACGAAATTTAATGGTCCTTGTTCCTATACATACACGATGTCTCGAATTCGTAATAGCATTCTGTAAGTAGAGTAAACTGCAATTACTTAAAATTTCTTGATGGTTCCTAAACATGTAAAATAAGCTAGCAATGAATTTGATATGATTGGACATCCGTGACTGATTATGTCTGCTGCAGTTATCGAATGTAAATAAACAGATGCTGGCACGTGCCCTTAGTTTTATTGTATCTAGGATGAGGGTGGAGTTTGGACGCGCAGGCGTGTTTCACACCGAAAAATCTTTGATATGCTTATTCAAATTCAGGAGATTTAAAAAGGCATATTCTTAGAAAATTATCTGATCCGTTTCAACGTTCAGTTATTTAAAGATTGGCTTGTCCTAGATGTCCACAAGTGAACGATAAAGATTATCTTTGATTGAATGTTATCCGATAACTTTCTATTTTTTTATAGTAATTCTGAGAATTACAAATGTAGTTATTATGTTAAGATGATAAGATAGCTTCGATGATTATCTGAAGAAGTCGATAAAGATATTAAAATCAAATTTATCAATTTTCAGTAAATTTAATCATCTCTATTAAGTAAACGTTATTCGCTCTGCCGAATCGAAAATATTACAGTTGTTGAAATTTGACTCCAAATTACTTGGAGTTGAATCCAATTATTCCGTCATACTGAAATGACTCCAAATTAAATTACTTGATTGCAAATTTCGGACGCCGTTAAATTTCAAAAAGAAACTCACTAACGAAACCTTTTGGTAGTAAACCGAATTATTTTTTATTAGAATCATCTCGTTACGTCTCTCCAAAACATGATACATTTGTAAATCGCTCTAACATCGCACAATTTTAACATTTGTCACATTTACTTAATTTTGTAATATTTTAACGAAAAATTATCGTCCGTTCGGTGTAATAAACCGCTCAATTTATTTTATTTCTGATTATATCCGACTATCTTGGCGCCTCTCCTGGAGTCTACCTCTATAAATAAATACATCTTTCCACTTTGTTTCTTTTACATTAATATGTTAAATAAATTGTTAGCTGAAAGCATTATCTGATTTGGGATCTGAATCATTATTTCTTCGTATCAATCAAAGAGATATAACGACCGCATCAAATTCAAAGTACTGATTTTCAGATTCAACCATACCTACGATACGATACAACGATTTTAAATCTGTGCGTTGTTGATGGAGTAATAGCGCAGTAACCGTTGCATTTAGTTTCGGTATAGCCGGTATAGGTAATATCAATTCAAATAGGAGTGAGTGTGTACGATGATCCGTTCGTCACCGCGTTCACGTTTACCTGGCCGCATGATAACTGTTTTTACTCTGATCCTCCGTGGCATACAAAAAGCGATGAGCCGCTTTCATTATTATTAAAGCACATCAGAAATGAGCGGCAACATGGCGGAGTTAACAGCAAGCAAGCGATGCGATGCGACGTTGCCGGGCCGCACGCTCGGCTGACTCGTCACGTGACGTCACGTCTCAAGATGGCCGCCACACCGGTCGCGTCCCCCCGCTCCCGTCTTCCAGCCGGATCCGATCGTGTTGCGTGGTAATAATAATTTAAAATGCAGCCGTCAGAAAGGAAACCGAGCGAGAATAGATTGAAATGTAATGCATCGAGTACCTATACGTGTTAACGCTAATTGTAATTCTACAACAGAAGCTGTTTACTTTCGTTGAATAATACAGACATTGGTTAGCGGAATCGAGGGCCCACCCGACAGAATGTGTGGCGGGAACGTGATTCACTTCATAATAGCCTCATTAAAGGCTGACTGAGACTTGCACTCTTAAATTTTACGTATTTTCTTAAATGTAATGCTTGCTTCGCTAACTCATTAATTTAAATTCTTTATAGGCACCTAGATGTTCAGAACATAATGAACTAAGATATAAAGATATTGTGAGTTTTTTAAAGTAATTGACCTTACCCAACCCAAACATGAATTTTCCATAGGATCATATAATCTCAGGAGGTCTAACTGTAGTATATTTTGTACATGCGGCTTATTTCTGCGATAATTTACTTTTTGTTTGTAAAATTTGCTGATTTGGATATATTATCATTGCGTCGTCCGTTGCTTAAGTACTATCTCCATTATAACATGTTCGTCATCGTTTTAAATGTCTGACATTATAAATATTCCAACAGTGTTGAATGTTGACACTCCTACGAATTCAGTAATAACCTCATTGCATCTGCTAAGGCGTGGATATTGTGTATGTATTGGGTTCGTTATCGTGCGATAAGCATGTTGTCGGGGTCGGGCGTCGTCGTGCGGGGAGCGTATCGGTGCGGTCGGTTGAGGCGTGCGGTGGCGGCGGGCGGCGCGGCGGCGCATCCGCGTCGCGGCTAACGGCTCGTCCTCGGCGCGTCGTCGTCGTCGTGGTGCGCGCGCTGACGTCACCGCTCGATAATGGCCGCCGCCCGCCCCGGCCCCCCGCGACAACCTCCCCCCGCCTCGACTCGAGCTGCGAGCTTAGTCTTTCTTCGACCTGCTCCCGAAGCGAGTGCCTCTCTTGTACCGCACCTCCGGTATTCAGCGATCGCGGAACCGAATGTGAATTTGTTCAGTGTTTTATGTGTGCCATGGTGACGGTGATTTTCGTAACAAGTTTGAAAAATCTGTGACAATTTTCAAGAGAAACGAGGACAGCCGATCTCTCGCACTCCGTATTATATCCGGTGGCGAGATGTCGGTGATGCAGAAGCGGCAGCATTGCTATCTATGCGACTTGCCCCGCATGCCGTGGGCGATGTTGCATGAGTTTTCAGAGGCAGTGTGTCGCGGTTGTGTTAATTATGAAGGCGCCGATCGCATCGAAGTAGTGCTCGACACTGCTAGGCAGCTGAAACGCGCCCACGGCTTTCAAGAAGGACGCGGCCCGACACACGCTAAAGGTGCACACCGTGCACCCCTAGAAGCTCATCAGAATGGAGGTGAACCTTCACCGAGAGGCCAACCGGCCCCGCCGGCCCATCACGCGCCTACCACAGGATTCACTCTACATCATCCACGGCCGACGGCCAGCGCTGGTCTTTTGGCAGAGTATGGAGGCCGAAGAGACGAACATGAAGGCAGACGATTAGCCCACTTGCCTACTCATCATTTACCGACACATGGCGGTGCACGTCTCGCACCAGGTCTTACATTAAAACGGCCTCTAGATGACGACGACCACCAAAATCATCACGAGCCACCGAAGAGGCTTCTTGAAGAACACTCTCGGCCACCTCTAACCCGTGGTGAATCTTTGCCCGCCGTCTCTCTGGCGGCGTCATTCGCTACAGACCGCGTCTTCAAACAAGAGAAACATCCACTTCGCACTCCGTCTTTTGATGCTTCTTCGTTCAAATCTAACGGTGAGTTTTGTTAATTTATCAGTCGCAACATTTCATTACCTGCTTACTGAGTTTGGTATGTTGAATTTTCTAATTTGCCTTGTACACACATCCTGAAGATATCACAAGTCAGTATTGCATAAATCACACTTGATCTCACCAGGACTGAATATTATCTAAAAAGTGGCTTCAATTTCCCTAATGTGTGGCTTTTTATTGTCATTGACCGTTTTGTTTCTAATTTTTTTAAAGAACGGTGATTGCGATGTGTCCATGTCATGTACGGATTACATGGCAGCAAATAACCTGAAATTTGCTTTATCTTTATAATGGTTAATTAATTCGCTGTAGTCGTAGCATAACCATCCGTGGATCATGATGCTAATACCAGAAGATAAGTCAGTTCCGTGTGACCTCAATTTTATTTTATTATTCTATCAGTTGACATATTATGTGTGTAGCATACAACACTTATGAAATATAATAAATTCAGAACAATAGAATATATTTGTGGTAATATAGATAAATAGGTGAAGCCTATATAAAAGTGAAAGTTTTTATTCCAAAAATTAGGGTATTAGAAATTAGGCGCTTATACAATATTCCGATCCGAAAGGTTCCGGTTATTCAAAGGGAACCAAAAGAAGGGGATGGAAGATATTGTTAATATACAACACAACAGACGTACTATTGTTTATCAATAACAATGTATGCATGCAGGTTAAAATAAAAATAGTGGGTTAAAATTAGTGATGCGTAAGTATAATATAATACGAAAGATAGGCACCGATCGAACGTGATCGTGCTCAGGACAGATGAGTGTTGATGTTTTGCGCAAGCGTCCGCCAGGATTCATATCTAGGTAGGTGCATTAACTCAGTCCATAAATACGAAACCGGTCAGACTGGTTGAGCGTTCTCGAAAGCGAGCCCGCGCCTGCGGCCTCTCGCACACCACCTCGCTACGTACAAACACCCACGTAATGTGAACGCGGCACCGCGCTGTGAATGCAAGCACGACACAGCGGTGTGGCAACGTCGCGTGACGACATTTTCGCTCGTGTACGTATGTAGGTAAGCCGACGAGCGAAAAAATATAGCGCCTGCCTACGCTTGGCAGAGTTGCTCGACCACATTCCGTTGGCGTGTGTATAGGGAGCGCGCGGCCGCGGATGCCCGCCACGAGCCGCCGGCCAAAAAGGTCACCGTGCGTGACGTCACCCACAGCCATATGGGTCGTGCCTTCGCACCTAACAACCCGATCATCATTCAAGCCCTTCTCCACGTTATACTAATAAATTAACGATGTTTACATTCAATTTAAATTTTGACAAAAGAAACCGTACATTTTGTTTATTTAGATGACGTAGCAATACACATGTCATCAAAATAAACAAAACCGTGACATAAACATGTATACATTTATTAATTGAGAGTCATTTTCATTTACTATATGGAATTCCTTGGGATTTGAATGTTTAATCTTTTCGTAAACATTAAAATTTCATGCACCGAAACTTGTCAGAATCCTTGGAGTGGAGCCTAAAAGTATTATGGTTGGTATTTAATAGTTTGCCTCTAAAACGTATGTAAGGCACCTATCCAAGTGTATTGGAGCCGCAGTATAACGTAATTTCATAACTTAGCAACGGTCGAGTATCAACGCACACACTACACATACGGGACCCATATAGCGAGATGTTTGGCAACGTCGCACCGGGCGCGGCGGCTCGGCGCTCGCCCGCGATACGACTCGATGCACATTCTAGTGTGCCACTCGTATCATTTCAATTATTATACTTACCTACCAGTCTACTATAGGAGTTGGGCTGAAGGCCCGTGAGCGCCAGCGCAGCGCCAAGTTGTGTGACCAGGCAATGACACATCACCACACGCTACGTAGCGCGTATTAACACACAATGCTATTTATAAGACATTATATGCGTGTGTGAACGTGTGTTTACTATCCGCCGGTCCACCGCAAACGATGTGTCATCCAACATTGAATGTGAGGTTATTCGGACAAACTGAAATGATGTCGTTCGACTTAGTTGCGTCGTCCAAAGCCGGATTGCTAAAGCACCGTGAACTAATGTCTCGTGCCAGAAACTATTCTCAACGCTTGTGACATGTAAAGTTTTACTTTTGTTTTAAACCACTTCTCATGCTACTGATTGAAGATTTATTGCAAAGAATTGTTGAATCAAATTAAATCAATAATATTGACTTTTGATATCTTACTGGTTGGTGTTACCTTAGAGAAATTATTTTCGAATATTACTATTATATCTACAGGATACGGCAATACAGTACCACTGACGAATGGCTCAGCTGGTTCACCCCTGGGCCGCACAGCTGGATCTCCACCTGTCACAGGTGCTACCGGTGCAGGACCCTCACCGATGGCCGCGCTGATGTCAGTGGCAGATACTCTACCACCTGGATCACCACGATCGGCCGGAGGGTCACCCCCGCAACCACCCCAACAGCGATCTGCCAGTCGCTCTAGTCAGCACTCACCCAATTCATCAGGTACAAAATCGTTTCGTTCAATTTATAGAATTTCATGAGTACTTAAGGTGATATTCTTTTAATCGAATGTAAATAAATTCATAAAATAACATAATGTTCTATAAATTCCATTTTAATGACTACACATGTGCTAAATTCAATTCAAATAAGAAAACACGCTTGACATGCTAAACTAGATAAAATGTTCATTGTTACGGTTGGGAAAGATCACAACAGTGTGACGTGAAGAAAGTAGCGTTAATTTTAGCAAAAAATGCTTGTTGAGATTTAACGGTAGTCTGTCGTATCGTATGACGAGTCGGACTCGGGCGAGCGTCCGATGCCGCGCCGGCCGCAGCTACGGCGTGGCGCCCGACGACCGCTTGCGCCCATACCGTCCAGCTACAGTCTGCTGACTTCCACGATCACGAGCTCAAAGCATGAAAACAATCGCGAGACAATTGACCACCAATCAACGCCACTTGTCTCGGTCAGACTATACTGAACGAATTGCATTCGCGTAATGGATTAGCAGACGGTAGCTAACAATTACACTCCGGTCCGACAGGGTCGAACGGCGGGCGGCGGTCGTCGGGCTCCAGGCACGTGTCGTCGACGACATCGGTGTCGTCGACGGAAGCGGGTGAGGGCGCGGAGGCGACAGCTCCCACGCCCGCGCCGTTGCTTAAATGCACGCTGTGCCAGGAGCGCCTAGAGGACACACACTTCGTCCAGTGCCCCAGTCAACCGCACCACAAATTCTGCTTCCCCTGTTCCCGGGACTCGATCAAGCGACAGCAAGGATCAGAGGTGAGTTACAACTAATTCTCATTTACTTTACGTGTGAATTTTTTTGGTTCGTTTCCTTTTTCACGTAAACAGAAAAGCGATAGAAAATAAAACGGAATTCTTATTTTCAGGTATACTGTCCAAGCGGGGAGAAGTGCCCATTGGCGAACTCGACGGTGCCCTGGGCATTTATGCAGGGTGAGATCGCCACGATTTTGGGCGAGGAGTTCAAACCGAAGAAGGAGCGGGAGACCTAGGGCAGCTCAGTGACGCCCCGACTCTACCTCTTGTCCCTCTCGTTGTGAACAGTGAACGGGAGGAGTACCGACTGCTGCTGCGGCACGCGGCCGCAAGCGCCGTGCGCGGCGCGCGGCTCCGCGGCGGGGCGAGGCCAGGCCATCGCCCGTACAACATACATAAACACCGATCACTTGTATATAACTTTGTAAATAGTCAACAATTAAGTTAGTTCGGTCACCGGTATTGACGAATCGGCTTTGGGTTTCCGCGCTCGAAGAGCTGCGAGGAGCGCGACGATATGGCCCGTATTCAGCGTATTGGACGTAGTTCTTCTTTATTTATTTAATTGTTCTGAGGAGTATCTAACCGTCTCCGATGATTTTGGACGACATGAACGGTGCAATATTCTGAATAAAGTACATATCGGTTTTTTCGAAGATTTTTTCGATTACCCATAAAGTTTGTCTTGATGTCGAAATATATGATTCACGGGAGATAATTTTGATCAGATGTGAAGTAGTTCTCGTTCGGGTTTGTCATTAGGCTGGTATGCTGCTATGCGAGCAGGATTTCTTCGAATGCCATTTTCTTAGTTACCTTTAGGTCCCGAACCATAGTGAACTTGGCATTTAATTATGTGATTCTTATATACTGTACGAGTATTATACGATATATGATCATGACATATTTTAATGTAGATAAAGTTTACTGATTGTAAAAGAGTAGTTTCGGTTATCGGAAACGCATCGCTCCCTGTACACATTGTAGCTCGATGTATATTTGTATTTATTACTTACAGCGCATGCGAAATAGTACATAATAATATTTTTATTTTCAATTAAAGTTCAGAGTGGCTCGAGTTCCGTTATTGTCTTGCATTCGACAACCAAACTTTGCAAAATCTGCTTTAAGGTTTTTGCAGTGTTCTTAGAGGCATTAATAGATTGCTTTACGATTGGAGGTCAAAATTCTAGTTCTGGGCGTGTTGCTCTGCGGGGCGGCGTCCATATGAGTTGATTATTTTGTAAGAATAAGTTAATTCGTTACTTGGGACTGTCAGAATCGTTCGTGTTTCATGCTGACGCTGGATGAATAGTTGTTTTTATATTGTGTTGAGTGTCAGCTTGCAACACGGACGCCGGGTAAGCTACAGTATTAGCGAGATCGCTTGCATACGTGGAGGGCGTACCTAGTCATTTTGTGAAATGTCAAATTGTCAGAACCGCGATCATGCGGCCGTTATAGGAACTCTTAAAACTCGCTGCTATATTTGTATAAAGTGAAGTAATCATTATATAATTATCATTATATATGTCATAATATTAAACGATTCTTAGTGTGCATCAATTTCGAAGGCTATCAGAGCACGACCGATTGATTAGCTTTGACGCGCTTTACTTTTGCATTTTTTTTAATTCTCGTGTTTAGACAGCATAGTCTGTGATCTGTAAAATCAGTCTGTGAAGTTTTAAAAAAAAACCCTAGGGTTCGTGTATATATGTAATTCTTTTATCAACTTCAATCTTATAGAAGTAACTGTAGCGTTGTATCTGTAAATCAATATAAAAGTACATCAAACCGAGAACATACAATTAAATTGTTATGTCCGCTATTTATTTACTAGATATTATTCGTGTACATAAACGTATGTTATATATAGTTTAAAACGTGTAAATATTATAATATAGCCATGGTTTTACAACCATTTGAATTCGTAAATTTTTCGTTCAGTATTAGTAGATACTTTGAGCCTTTTACATGTTTTAACGTTTTAATTTTTCGTGTTAATTATTCATTTGCCGTTTGCTTTTATCTTTGTTTGGAAATGCTTACATTAGATGTTTTATTATGCTTAATATAATCGGATTTTCACACTTATAGGTGTTTATCGGGTGCTATACAGGCCCATTGGATATTCTTTTCTATATAATAATTGTAGCTATTTTATTAACTCTGTGCGTTTTTCTTTTGCAAAACGTTGTATTAGTTGTAACATCTTGTGATAATATTAATAAAGGAATATTTCTTGTCAAATGAATTTCTATAATGTTACTTAACGTCGTATTTCTGATAGATTCGAAATTGATCGTTAGTATTATCAGTGGAATTCACCCGCGGATCGGGATTGTCAAGTGTTAATTAGTTCCCGCCACACGTGGCATTGCTAAATTGTAAGCACGTATGTGCAATAATCTTTTGTTCTTTTAATGTGTTAAATGTACGTATCGTATTGTTATACTATTTTTTTTTACGCATTTGTTTTGTGTTTACATGTATTTTTGTGGAAAAATTTTCTTTGTGTATACCATTGAAAGCATAGACGTTAATTATGTTTATTTTCATAAAAAAACGTTTTTTCTATCTATTTTGTGGTCTTGAAATACAATTATATTACATTTAGAAATCAGTAAAACCATTTTTAAACTGTAATAATAATTAAACGTCAAGATGTACATCGGTATGCCTAAGAGGAACATTTTGAGACCACTTTTTTGTGTCTATAAAATGTATGTTCGACATTGGCACGGACAGAATTTAATTCAGTATTCTCTGAACTGATGACGTACATTTAATATATCAAAATGTTATAGTCCGCCTTTATCCATAGGCTTGTTTGTAGTTGTCGACGATGTATCGGCACAAAAATATGATTTTGAGACATGTTCTCTTTCTTACTGTAAGCAGCAAGTGTAATGCTTCGATTAAGACGTTAATGTACATGTTGGTGAAATACAATTGATGTGATTTTGTATCTTCGTATTTTTCATTTTTAGAAACCATTCCCTTTTTTTTAAGTCCAGTCAAGCAACGCTCAGCTAGTTATACCTATAGCCCTTAGTAACGCTTTGGTAAGTCTCTTGTGTCAGTAATGTCAGCCCCGCCTCGATCACACCCTGTTTACTTTGCAGTCCCCTGAAATGCCATCAATGTCGTCTGCTCGCTGGTCTGTCAACACTGCTATCGCATTATAAGTCGCTAGGATCCCTCTAGCTAGTTATACCTATGATGATATTGGTATTACAATTTAGGTACACAGCGAAGCAAGGCTATGGACAATAAATATTTATATATTCAGTATAATTGTGATTTCTGACTGAATCATCTGCTATCTACAAAGATTATGGGTTTAAATATCTGTTATTATTATGTTTCATACATTACAGGCTAAGTAGTTTAAAAACTAGTTTCACAGGACATGATTCTGTCAAAATTAATTCTATCAATCGACCTATTGTTTTCTTCTGCCAACAAACTAACATGCATGGTCAGTAAAAGGTTATGAATTAAGAAGGGTTCAAATTATTTTTTTACAAATTCATACATTCTATCAAGAATATATTTTAAGAATTAAGCAGTATGAACATCATTTTAAAATCGTGTATCCTTGTCGATTCGTGTCATTTATTGGTTGATTGGAAGGAAAAAAATCCCAATACAAAAGTATACGACTGTAGGTATATAAATATTAAACGTAGCCGAATTGATCTTGAAACTTGTATGTCTTTGTCACCAGATCGGAACAGCGGAGCGGCAGAGAGGATGCCCGAACCTTTGTGTCTGACAAACAGATGAGGGCCGTGCTACCTCAGTACCCAGTCGATCGATATTTGGTAAGCATCCTCCCCCCCTACAATTTTATCATCATACATGACCAACTTTATCCAACTTTATTATAAACATAACTTATGATTTTCCAGGTTGATAGCAGCAAAAAGATTGAAATGGTTAACATCAATGACGATATTTGGAATTCAGAACCTGCACTAAAACCTGAAGATGAAATAATATTAAGGAAATTGCATGAAATGCTGCAATCAACTGCAGACGACCTGAAGCTGCTTTCCGGGGAACTGATAAAATTTCATGAGCCTGGCGTCCAAGTGAAATCAATTCCAACACCGTTAGATGAAGAATTTAATGAGAAAGTACATATAGAGGAAGTTGTGAACGCTAAATTCCATGGGTACAAAGTGATTGATAAATCTCCACGTGTGCCTGAATGTATGCCGAATAATGACGTGGTTAATGCTATTAAATCTATAGTCAACAAATCACAGAAACCTAAAATTATTAACACAGATGCGCTTGTTAATACTGCATCAACACATAAGAAGCCAACTATTACTAAAAAACTAGGCTTATCGCGTACTAGAATAGTTCAAATTAATGAAAACAATCCAGATTTTGAGAAAAAAGAAAAACTGAATAATGGTAAAGTTATTAATAGCTCTCCAGCGGTAGCATATAACGAATTCTCTTTTAAGTACGTGGAACCGAAAGTCAAAGAAATGCCTAAAAAGGTTTTACATTTACAAGAAATGCCCAGTATAAATATAAGGAGTGAATTAAAAGAACAAAAGGTTTTACATTTAGATATTTTACCTGAAAACAAAGATAACGAAGAAATAATTAATACTAATAAAAATATAGCTGTTGTAACATTGCAACATGATACAACCCTACAACAAGTAAAACATGTGCCTACTAAAATTAAGGAGTTAGTACAAAATCGACAGCCTGATAATAATAACCCCGTAAGAAAAGTTTCTAAAATGTCTACGTGTCAAAGTAGCGAGTCAACTAATAATATAAGTTCTGATGTTCAAATGAAATTAAAAATACACAAACGGCCCAACAGCACTATAAGGTTTGCGCCAAAAACCTCAGGGCGTAATGAACGAAATAAAAAAGGTAAAGCTATAGATAAAAAAGAGACAGAAAAACGCTCTCACCTAAACCTAGACGAATGGAAGAAAAAATTAAATTCAGTTTATGGACAATCAGATTATTCAAGACCTACGTCGTCAATGAAACCCAAAAGTAATATAAACAAAATATCAACAAAAAAATCAAACTTACCTTCAAGTAATCGAAGTAAACTTACGAAAGCAAACAACAACGCTGAATATATACCGTATTCACAGTTCACGCTAGGAGGAGTAAGAGTAAGTGACATTGAGAAAGAAATATCTGATATTCCTAACAAAAAAGATATACCTCTTAGCCCAATTTTAGATAAAATATTGAGTAGTCGTGAAAACTCATTTAGTAAGGATAATCCCAGAAAACCTAACCAAAAAGTTAACTCTAACGTTCTTACTACATCTGATGAAAATTTGCTTCAAGAAGTTATAGATATAGAAATGACTGTAAGTGAAACATTATCTAGAAATCTTAAAATTGATAAGCCAGAATTTAAATCACAGAATGCTTCAACAGAAAGTAGGGATAATGATAGTTATGCCGATGATTTTGAGGATGAAAAATCTGATGAACAAAAACATATAAGTAATTCACCATCTGACGACAACAAAACTGACAATGAAGATACTTTAACTAGCGATGATAATGGTAGAAATCGTAGTACACTTGGTAAAACAAAATCAAAAATACAAGATACAACATTTACAAAAGTGTCGAGCCTTTCTTTTAAAAACTCAGTAGATATATTTGAATTTGTTCATTCTATCGATACACAGGATACTGCTACTCAAAGTAATACATCACTCAAATTACCAAGTGAGACTCAGACATCCCCTAGAAATGATAAATCCAACATTCAACCTATACATAATGATCTTTGGCCCACAATCGATCCTAAAGGAGAAGTTGAAAGAATGTTTAAATTAGAAAAGGATTTCATTAAACAGCTCATCGTGAACGAATATGGAGATCTTTTAGAAAAAAACATAAGTAAACCTTCCACTTCAAAAGACGACACGACGGAAAAAGCTAACAATGTTTCATTATCTCAGAAAAATACTCAGACGTCACCTGCACATGTTAAAAGTGTAATGACGTCACCAACTAGAACAAAAACTAGGATGACGTCTCCATTCCCGGTGTCCTCGAAAGTTGATCATCAAACAAGTCCTTTGATGTTTGTGACTAATGAAGAACAGCATAAAGTTGACATTGAATTTGAGGAAGACTTGGGTATATCCATTAATTTATCATCTCCACGATTCAGTTTACGCCTACCTCAAAGTTCCCGCGAAGCCTTATCCAATCTTGAAGATAAATCATCTCCTAAAATAAATTCAAAAGATGGCGTGAGGTTCAAAACTTTTAGAAATCCGACAAGCAGTTCTACCTCGATCGATGCTGATAATTCGTCATCAGAATTGAGTAGCTTAGGGGAAGTAAAGCTTAAACTGAAGAGGAAACTTAAAAAGAATAGAATTCCATCATTATCTGAATCCAGTTCTTCATCAGTAGTCTCTAGATATAGTTCTGATATATCAAGTGGTGTATTACCTTTGAAAAGTGAAGGCGAAATTAGTTTGGGACAGAGAACCAAGAAGGTTTTAAATAAACCTGGAAAAAGTGATGGTGAAATGAGCCTTGGATTTTAATAATAGAATCATTCAATGAATTCTTCGCTTTAAATTGTTTTCGATTCTGAATATTAAAATTTTATAATACAGTTATGATGTAGCCGTTGTGTTTGTATGAAATCAGATTGTTTGCGAATTAAGTACGAAGTTTATTGTTGACTCACCTAAAGTACAAATCAGTTAATGTTATGTATAGAATAAGGGATAATATACTATTAGTTAATAATTGTAAATAATAATTATATTTGTATTTTTTTTTACTACGCCATTTAGTTATCTTGTAATTAAGTAAGTGTATTATTTGCATCTTGACTGAAATAAACAGTTGATTTTGGGAACAGTGTCCACTTACTGTGTCGTCTATCCAGCCTATCCTAACTAGAATTTATCGGTCCTTACCAGATTTTAGAAAAAGTAACAAACAAACTTACCGTCTACAATAAAGTTGACGTATGTCTTCAATATGATAATTTAAAAAAAACTTGGAAATAACGCCAGAGCGCAAAGTGAAGAAGATATTTTACAATCTGAAACCTGATGAGACCCAAGGTTTTAAGCACACAGCCTACTCAAATGCAGCTGGGGGATCTTAGTTGTAGGTTCTTAAAACAATAAATCCCTGATAAACGCGGGCGAAACCGAGTGGCAGCAGCTTGTAAAAAACAACAGGTAACTTCCATCCATACAACGTGACTATTTAATACATGTGGGTACAAAGAATCTCCATGATATTTGGAAAATTTAAATTAATAATCTTGGAATGTCGAAAAAAATAGCTATTCGCTACTCGTGGGTGTTATTGCGCACTGCAAAAAAATATTTCATTAGTTAGGCAATATACATTTTACAGTGGTGATGAATTTAATTATTTTTCTGGTGTTTGGGGCTTGTTTGGCTAAACATGTAAAACCACGAGCTGGGCCAAGGTATGATTGCAACTATTGTCAGCCAGAGCAAGTCCACATTTCTTTCGGAGGTAAGCCCCTTGCAAAATTGACAGTTGGTATTGTAAAAAGTCCCTTCAATCAATATGAAAAAGTCCATATAACATATTCTTGATCTAGGAAATAGTGGCCTACTGCCGACAGCATAATGCTTACACGCAGGCATCGCAATTCAGCGTACCACAATTACAAGATCTACTCTGCCCGCGGACGACGGCACAGCATCGTTGCGACGAACTGCGTCGCCCACCTACCAGCAGGCGCTCAGCCTAATGGTACGTTTTGCGTTAAATTTATTTACTAAAACCGTTGGCACACTGTTCTGCCTTTCAGAAAAAAGTAACGTCATCGTAGTAACATGGTCTACCTTCAACGATACGAAAGCATCAGTTGTGGAGTATGGAGTAGGCGCGATGGATCAGCAGTCGAATGGCTCCAGCGAGCTGTTCACCGACGGAGGTGACTTGCATCGTGAGCAGTACATACACACTGTCACGCTGCCAGACCTCCAGTTTAACACCACATACGGTGAGACTTGAACATCTGTGCTGATGCTGGACGCCCAGGTGGAGTATCTATATTCTCATTGGCACGTTGACTGGTTACAGTGTACCATGCCGGCTCCGAGTACGGCTGGTCAGAGCGGTTTTTATTTAAGACACCACCTGAAGGTGAGGACTGGGTCGTGCGGGCTGCGATCTTTGGTGATATGGGGAACACCAATGCTCACGTACGTACATTATGTGTGAACTATAATCGAACCTATAGTTCAATATTTAAAAGTTAAATTTCCTGTAGTCGTTGTCATACCTACAAGACGAAGCGGAACGCGAAAATTTTGATGTCATCCTGCACGTGGGGGACTTCGCGTATGACATGGACACGAAGAACGCGCTCGTCGGCGACCAGTTCATGCGACAGATACAGCCGCTAGCCGCCATCGTGCCCTACATGACCTGTCCGGGGAACCACGAGGAAGCGTAGTGAGTGATCGCTTTAAAATCTTCATGTGAATCAGTTCAGCATACTAGAAGCTGGAAATTTTCACATAGTACAGTTATAATTTTACAGCAACTTCAGCAACTACGCGAACCGCTTCACGATGCCGGGTAAGGACTCCAGTGTATTCTACAGCTTCGACCTCGGGCCTGTGCACTTCATCTCTATCTCCACGGAGATCTATTACTACGTACGATACGGAGACTGGCAAATCGGGAATCAGTACAATTGGCTGGTGCAAGATCTCACTACCGCCACTACACCGGAGAATAGGTTAGTTTAGTTTGTCTGCGCTTTTCCATTCAACTAAAGCTTCTCCTTTCTCTACCCATATAACTCTTAATACAATCCATTTATAACTTCTTTAGTCTTTCTTTTTGCTTAGTTGTCATTGCTAAAATAATTACAGACTCATATCTCCTAACAGTTGTTCTGTCAACTTTCAATCTTTCTCTTAATAACTTATTAAATTAACCTATCTTTGTTTTATCCACACTGTCTCACTGTTCTCATCTCAGCTGCAACTATTCTTCTCGCAGCTATTCTTTTGACTACTTTTTATTCCGAACAGACCTTCAAACTCAAAACTCATTTATTTAATCTAGGTCCTGCCTGATAAGGCACTTATGAACGTCACGAATATTGCAACGTTTCACTTTTTATGTGCCTATGTTTAACCGCAATCGCACCGTTGTTAAGTAATATTGTGGCCGATGGTGGTAAGCACATAAAGCCTAGAAGGGAACTGGCTCTCAAGTGCAGCTGTCAGAAAGCACCGCAAGGTACTTGGTGACAGAATACCACCATGATAATCCATTGTAATGGTAAAAACGGGAGGTCCGATACATGTATCGTGCGTCGTTAAAAATAAGGTTGATATTACAGGAAGAAGCGACCGTGGATTATAACTTTCGGACACAGACCGATGTACTGCAATGATTTACACGATTATCAAGAGTGTGCGTATGAGTACTCGAGGAGAGGATTATTGAATAAGTTTGGTAAGTGAAACGATTTGTCTGATATTCAACTTTAGACAAATGCCCGCAAGTGAAAGAGAGATAAAACTTTTGCAATTATTTCCAAGTTGGAGTTGTTCAGAGCTTCCTAATTAATTAAAATCATGATGCAGATAAACCTTCGCAGGTAATTATAAATAGCCTCTAATGTCAGTTCTGGTTGCATTTGCTGAGAAGAGCCGGCAATAATCTCAACAATTACTGCTTTCAAAACAAGCTTAGATTAATTGGTGTGGCACTTCCTGGCAGGACCACCTCATATCTCAAGAACTAGAGCACCTAGCGAAGATCTGTTTGCTTCCAGAATTTGTCCCTAATTTGTCCAATTTTGTCACCGAATCCCAGATTTTGTCTAAGAATCCTTATAACTTTTTAACAGGGTGCGACAAAATCTCGGAACTTAGTCGCTCGAATGGAATGGTATATTCCAATAAAATGATAGCTGTTATTTTTAGCCCTGGAGCCACTTTTGAAACAGTTCGGCGTGGACCTGGTGTTCTGGGCGAACGAACACACGTACGAACGTAGCTGGCCCCTCTACGACAACAAGGTCTACAACGGATCCTTGGAACATCCATACGTCAACCCTAAGTGAGGACAATGTAGGATTTAGATGCTTATTATGATTTCATTTATTTGTATTGGATATTACCTAATTCCAGTGCACCAGTCCACATCATAACGGGATCAGCAGGGTGTGACGAGAGGACTGACACTTTTATAGGTTAGTGAAATCTTAATATCCTGGGACTTATTCACACATATATTATTAGGCATAGATTTTAGTATTTTTTCTAAATACATACTTTTATAGATTATATAGAGACATATAAAGATATATAACCACCCAATTTACATCCATCCAGGAAGTATTTTTATATAGTATTTTATATTTTTATACTGGATGATTTTTTTGGTGATTTCAGGGTTGGTCCACTTGGTCCCATAGTAAAAGTTGTTCATAGCGATGAGTACATACAATAATCCTTTAAAATTTCGAGAAGGCAAAAAAACTGTTTAATGTTTAAATTAATGTTCGTACATTTTGTTTTCAGAGCACCCCGCGCCTTGGTCCGCATTCAGGTCCTCAGACTACGGGTACACCAGGCTCAAGGCGTACAACAACACACATATCTATTTGGAGCAGGTATACTACTAATTTTATAAATGCGAAGATTTTTGAGGATGTATGTATGGACAAGCCAGTTGACGCATGATTTGGATGAAAGTAGATCATACCCTGGAATAACATAGGCTACTTTTTATCCCGAGAACGTGGGTGAAACCGTGAGTCAGAAGCTAGTAGTAATATATAATTATTTACTTTTATAATTGCTTTGTAAAGGCGTGTGAGTCTTGTGACTATTTGAGAGCAATGATAATTAATTCAATTTTAATATTATTGTATCTTTTTAAGGTGGACGTGGACTTAGAGGGCAAAGTAATTGATTCATTGTGGCTCGTCAAAGACAAGCATGAACCTTATAATATTTAAAATAAATATTTTTTAATTATATTCCTTTATTCATTTTTATTTAATATTATTTCCTGCGTATATTCTCTTGGAAACATTTTCTTTCTGATCAATTTCATTATCTACTAGGTAATAGTTATTTTTAACTGACTTAAAAAATGAGGAGGTTCTCAGCTCGACTATATGTTTTTTTTGTATGTTACGCGATTACTCCCTTGAATCAACAAGACTCCGCCATATATGAACCGAGTTTAAAAATTGTTTTTCTTTTCGAAGGAGATATATAGGTACTCTTGAGGTGGTCCCATTGTCACCAAGTCTCTGGATCTGATGATGGAAACTTAATAGTTATTTAGGCTATAATTATCCCACAAATACCCCTATTATTATATATTTTTGGAACTTGTTTCCTGTGAGTTCAAACTATAATTATTAATCACGAAATAAATAATAATATGAAAGTATATGTAATTATAGTTTCATTTATACCTGTTTATTAATTTATTGAACTAATTTACGTAAGCTAAATGTTACTCCTTAGACCTAAGCCAGTGAAAGTCCCGTCAAAATCAGTCTAGTCGTTTCGGAGATAACCAAAACAAACAGATAGACATACATAAAATATGTAAAAAAAACTTTTGACAAAATATGGAATCGCATTCAAAGGCACTAAAAAGCATAAAATAACTATGGATCCAGGATTCCATTATCAGATCCTGACCTGATGACTATGGGACCATCTGTACTGAAGCCATCCTTTCAAACAAAAAAGAATTTTCCAAATTCTACTTTTTGAAGTCGGTTAAAAAGCAATTATTTTGACATTACAAACAGACACTACAATTTTATTTATTTGCATATATTATTATAGGTAGGTATGTAAGGATAGTAAACAGTGCATTAAGGAAGTATAATCATTTATTTAATCAAACGTATAAGCTTCGTGTGACTCCTTCACGAGCCAGAATGAGTCGATCACTTCACCCTTTAGGTCTACATCCACCTGGAATAAATATAAAACACTCATGAAAGAATAGCATGGCTTGCTGCTGCTGCTGAATTAGCTTACAATAAATATTATACATGGGTAAGTGGTAATAGCTAAGTGGAAGATTTGTCGAAAAACAAAACTATAAAATTTGTTTATCGAAGCATCCATGCTCATAGACTAAAATACCTTTTCATAGGATACCCAGCCGCCCCAGGGGGAGCGGCTAGGTTATGCCGTATTCGTACCGGCTAAAACCCCGCGGTGGTCGCCATCAGCGCTTTAGAGGGGTTCTCGTGCAGAACGCGTACCGACTCCCCCTCTACGCGCGACGCTAGATAGCCCGGGGAAAGAGATACTTCGCCCAGCGCCCACGTTGTGCCAGAACGACACATCGTCCTCCTTGGGACACAGGGGCCGATTGCCCACGACCCCAAAGTTCCCCATTTAGTCGCCTTTTACGACAGGCAGGAGACTAAATTACCTGTTCTAAGTAGACGTGTGTCTTGTTGTAGGCGTTGAATCTGGTGTAGCCGTAATCTGAGGATCTGAACGCGGACCAAGCCTCGGGATCCGCTGTGGACAGCAAAGAAGATACAATCATATTAATGCTCGTTATCACTTCTGATGTAGTAAACTGCCAAGATTATTTTAAACAATATACATCACTGGACGGAATGGGCTTTTTGGCATAAAGATTAATAATAGACATCCGCTAAGAAATGATTTTAGAAAATTCAACCCCTGAGGTGGTAAAATAGGGGATGACAGGAGAAACCGCGGGGCGGAAAGCAGGTAGGTAAGTAATAAAATATGACTTACGTTTGAAGATGTAAGTGTCCTCTCTACATCCAGCTGATCCTGTGATGATGTGCACCGGTGCTCTGGATTTAATTGTAAATAGTTAGCAAGTGTCTTAAACAACTAGCAAATGTATAGTATTAGTCGAAATGTTCACATCCATATTAATGCTAGCTTTACAATAGTTTTAAACCTTATTTATTCCGTTCAAGCCCTGATTTATGAATGTCGAAAATTACTAGGTATTGTACTCTACCGCCTCACCGCTTCGAAATACACCAAAATGAGTCCCATAAACTTACTTTGGGTTGTGGTATGGTTGCTCTGCAGATCCATTGTATATCTTATTGTCGTAGAGCGGTAAGGTGCGTTCGTACGTGTGTTCATGCGCCCAGAACACCAGGTCTACTCCGAACTGCTTCAGCAGCGGTTCCAGTGCTGTAAGTAAAAACATTTTAATCCTATGCATTGCCAATATATTTAGGTATTCGTAATTTTGAAACGTATTTGAAAAGCTTTTTAGAATCTACTGTAGATTTAGTAAATGTAAGTAAATGAACTCCATTCGGAAATACTGCAAGAGTATCCTCTCTAAGCCACTCGCAGTATAGGCGAATGGTGAATGCGTAAAGTTTGTGTTCTATTAAGAACCCGCACGAGACAATGGACAAATCAATTGATGGTCAACTATCTGCCACAACTTTTAGAAGTGTACTATTTTTGTTTTGTTCACCTACTTCTGTTGCCCCTACATATTTTACCTGTTACATTGCCATTGTAATATTGAACTTGCCATACTGTCCCAATAATCCTGTCCTCGTGAGCGCTTTAGTGCAGCCCTGGATATCGCGCAAGTCGCTGCAGTACATCGGCCTGTGACCGAATATCACTATCCACGGACGTTTTGCCCTGCAATATCGACTTTAATTTTAGTTGGATAAGATTTACTATTGAAATAGACCTTGTTATTTTCTACCCTGTTGCACGGTTTGCATCTTTGTTAGCTTCTTGTTCTCTATACCATTGTTAATCAGGTGGCACCTTCTGTGTCTTTGCGTCGTCATGGAAACTTTCCGAGGATATTTTGACCATTTGGTCTTGAGGGTGTCTTTGAACATGATAATAGCTTACCGTTCCTGTCATTTTGATGATTGTAGTTCTTTTAATAGTTGGAAACTGAGTTCATTTCTACTACCAAAAGTATTTTTGACTCCTCTCAAGAATTGCTTCTACTTAGCCATACAAGATAAGTCTAGGAAAAACCAAGCAATTCGATAAGACTTACCTGTTCTCCGGTGTAGTGGCGGTAGTGAGATCTTGCACCAGCCAATTATACTGATTCCCGATTTGCCAGTCTCCGTATCGTACGAAATAGTAGATCTCTGTCGAGATAGAGATGAAGTGCACAGGCCCGAGGTCGAAGCTGTAGAATACACTGGAGTCCTTACCCGGCATCTTGAAGCGGTTCGCGTAGTTGCTGAAGTTGCTGTAAAATTAGCACTGCACTATGTGAATATTTAACTGAAATTTGAGCTGTAATATTGAGGAAAAGCTTCTAGCGTTACTCACTACGCATTCTCGTGGTTCCCCGGACAGGTCATGTAGGGCACGATGGTGGCTAGCGGCTGTATCTGGCGCATGAACTGGTCGCCGACGAGCGCGTTATCCGTGTCCATGTCATACGCGAAGTCCCCCACGTGCAGGATCACGTCGAACCTGTCGCGCTCCGCCTCGTCCTGCAGGTACGACATCGACTGCAATAACGATGCACCGGTTAGCTGTTACTGCACTATATGAGCTGTAAGTAAAATCTAGCTCAAAATGTACGTACGTGAGCATTGATGTTCCCCATATCACCATAGATTGCAGCCCGCACGACCCAGTCCTCACCTTCAGGTGGTGTCTTAAATAGGAATCGCTCTGACCAGCCGTACTCGGAGCCGGCATGGTACACTGTAACCAGTCAACGTGCCAATGAGAATATAGATACTCAACCTGGGCGTCCAGCATCAGCACAGATGTACAAGTCTCACCGTATGTGGTGTTAAACTGGAGGTCTGGCAGCGTGACAGTGTGTATGTACTGCTCACGATGCAAGTCACCTCCGTCGGTGAACAGCTCGCTGGAGCCATTCGCCTGCTGATCCATCGCGCCCACTCCGTACTCCACTATCGACGCTTGAGTGTCGTTGAATGTAGACCATGTTACTACAATGTCGTTACTCTTCTCTGAAAGGTGTGCAACTGTCTAATATACAGGATGATTTGGAAAAATATCAATAAAAAAATATCAAACGCTTCAAAGTTAGTCTGAATATCTATTAGATTACTAGAGTACTGAAATCACTAGAAAAGGTTTTTACCAGACATCTAAGATTAGCTTCTAATGGTCATGACTTCCTAATGGTAATGCTTAGGCTAATTACTTGTAGGTATACTATTCGCAGTATTCGGCCTAATATAGGTATTAGGTACTCAACTAAAATCACCCCATACCTAAGTGTTTCATTTCTAACAATACCCGATACCTATGCATGATAATCATCAAAATTATTAATACTTAAACATACCTCCAAAGGAAATGTGAATTTGCTCGGGTTGGCAAAAAGTGCAGTTATAATGTGGTCCTACTCCATTTTCTATTTTATTTGCCCAGCATACCCCTACTGAGATTAATATAAGTAAATGTTTCATAGCAGTAAAGGTAGATGATACGAGTGCGCAAGCGCATCTCAGAACTAACTGTAAGGAATAGGTATCTACTATCTCACTCTAAACTAACTGTACAAAAGGTAATATAGAAATATTTTAATAGGTACCTATCTACATTCGTTCTGGCCTTATCATTAAAAATTATAACATAAGTATTAAAAATATTTGATATTAAAATGCAAATACTTACACAAAAAAATGTCTGTTTATTGATTTCAATATTTCGTAAATATTCGTAATGTACCTTGCCTACCACACATGCTTACATTATTTGAAAAAAAAAATTCAATGTCAAATTAGGTTCCTTCATTGAGATTAGTAATAAATGACCTTATGCATGACTGAATGCCATATTTATATGTCTTTTCCACTGATGTTACCATTATTCAATTTAAAATCACCAGATTTTTTAAAATAAAAACAATTAAATTCGATCTTTTACATGTCATGTAAGGCAAAACATAGCTGATCAGATTTTGTTTATTTAACACCTATGTGAATGGAGAATGGAGAGGATTAGCTGGACCAAGAGAGTGACCAACGAGGAAATGTTAAGACGAGTCAAAGATAAAATAACCTTATAAGAGACGATAGAAAATAGGAGTGGACAGATGTTAGGCCACCTTATACGGCACGACGAACTAATAAAAACATCATAGAAGGAAAGAGAGGAAGACCTAGATAGAACTATATAGACCAAGTGAAGGCAAAATTGTATAAGGAGGTGCAGGAAGCAGCAAACAACAGAGAGGAGGGGTTTCTTTTTGTGCCTAGTTTCAACCACCTGGTATTAAAAGACAGCACACTAGTACTAATGTCTTGTACAAGGTACTAGGGACCATCTGTGGTAGGTCTTGCCCCCAAAGCATACACTCTGTACCTAATCTCTTACTACCATAATACCATTTGTCCAGAATTGGCCCAGTGCTGTCGTTAATTTTGATGAATAGGCTTTATTAGGACTAGTATGAAGAATTATAATTAAAAATAATGTGTCAATCTCGCCTGATAACGATAATATTAGTTTTATGAAATAAATGACAAAGTATCTACAAATATTTATTTAAAAAATTATCCATACAAAAATATCAATACCTATGTATAGAGATTCTTTGGTACAACTATGCTGTATACAATCTATGTGCAAGTATTTATTTGTTAATTTCTTATTAATAATAATAAGCTTCGTGTTTATCTTTCACTAGCCAGAATGAATCGATGATTTTGCCCTTTAAATCCACATCCACCTGAAAAAAAAACAATTGTGTTTTTATACAGGGATAAATTTATTTCCTTGATTTATCGCTGCTTTTTCTGTTCGATTCTGCCATTTTGAGCGTAAGGCCTAATGTCGCAAGGTTTTCGACTGAAACTCAGTCAAAATAAAAAACAAGGTACCTGTTCCATGTATATGTGAGTCTTGTTGTACGCTTTGAATCTCGTGTAGCCGTAGTCGGAGGACCTGAACGCGGACCAAGATGCAGGATCCGCTGAAGGGAAATGGGAATTAGTTGAATTGAATATCTGAAGATGAAGCATCATCATACATTTTTAGTCCTCTACTGAACATAGGCCTCTCCCAAAGCTCATCATTACGAGTGAAGAAGGAAGCTTGGTGGGATATTTTAGGACTGAAGATTTTGGAAACCACCCTGACCCAAAGATTTTTTGAACTTAATGTCACGGCATACGAAGAAATAGGTACCATTAACTCCAAATAGATAAGATTTTTATTAATTACGAACTGTCCCCCGCAGTTCATCTGCGTCCTCTTTTTAAAACCAATGTCTCTCTCAATATTACAAGCTTTCTGGCATGCCAAATTTCATCAAGACTGATTCTTAACAGAGACAATAAAGAAAATAGAAGTGTAGGTAAGTAACTACTCTATGCGACCCATTTTTTGCTAGAATGAAACTTACGTTTAAACGTGTCAGTCTTCTCATCACATCCAGCTGATCCTGTGACGATATGGACTGGAGCACTGGAAGTATTAGATAGCACTTAAATATCTTAAGAACAACTCTTGAAAATCTAAATAGGTAGCATCACTTTCCAGTATGTTGTATAAATGATCACGTACTTGGGGTTGTGATACGGTTGTTGTAGAGATCCGTTGTAGACTCGGTTGTCGTAGAGCGGCCAGGTGCGCTCGTACGAGTGCTCGTGCGCCCAGATGACCAGGTCCACGCCGAACTGCTTCAGCAGCGGCTCCAGACCTGGACACGACACACGTTACCTTACTCAACTACAAGTGAGCACTTACAAGAGGGATAACCTAAAGAAAAATTTAGAGTAAACTAACTATCCATACTTAATATTATTAATGTGAAAGTGTGCATGTGTGTCTGTGTGTCATTAAAGACAAATCTAATATCCAATAATTCACATAAAAGTATCATACATAGTTGCATTTTGCACGTAGCATACAGTCGTTTAGTACCTAGTTAAGAACTTACGAAGGAACATAGAAACGGACAAACATACTGTATGTATAGGCCAAAAACAAAACCCTCCTTCTTTGGCTCCGCTGCAGTCCGGTAAAAATATTAGTTTCATTTAAATGTCGGACAAAGATATGTGCAAAAGTAATTAATTATCGGCTTATTAATATAGGGTTCTAATTATAGTATTTCTTATTATGTGTTAGGTAGGTATATGTTAGATTAATGTTGTGACCTTCATACGCGTGAGTAAGTTCACAGCTCTTCGGAGAGAGGAAGGTAACGCGAAAGTAGGTAACGCTAATTAATTACTTAAGTTCGGTGTTGCAAGCATCCATAGGCTCCAGTAACCGTTTATGTTTAAAGTGGAGGCTTCGGTTGGGGCGTTAAATTTAAATTATATCACGTTTTTTGCTATTTGCAGTTCAGTTATAGGTCGTAAGTTATCAACATGTTATTTGCGACAAGAATGGTAGTATATTTACTGGTTAATAACAAAATTAATCATCAACATATTCCTCCAAGGTATATTACTGACATATACGACTATTTCATGAAAATGTTGATGATTTCTTTTGTGAAAAACGTGATACAATCTTAATTTAACGCTCCAACCGAAGGTTTACCCTTAAGTATTTTGTTGCAGACTTACCGAACATTCCCAATAATCCTTTTCTGGTGTACGCAAATGAGCACTCCTCGTAACCATGCAAATCGGTGCAGTACATGGGCCTGTGCCCGAACAATACAATCCACGGTCGCTTCTCCCTGCAATACCACACTTTTTATTAATGTTATAAGATATCAATTATTATGTCGTAGACAGTAAGGTCCACGGCCGCGGATAACCTCGCTTATCTTACAAAAAATGGGCAAGTGAGAGTAAGTCTCGCGCCCAGAGGAATCCGTACAAGCGCAATGCTCCAAATGTAAATGTGAATAATGGCCGTAACTTTTGAATGCGTTTTGAGTTTTTTTACAAAACTAAGGAATCAAAACTTTATGTATGACCACGCATAACTTTTTACAGAGTTGTTCGATTTGGAAAATTCTTTTTTTTTATTTGAAAGGGTATATTTTACAGGTGGTCCCATGGTCATCAGCTCAGGATCTGATGATGGAACCCTTGAGAAATCGAGGGAATTCTTCAAATTTTATAGGCACTTACAATGTTTTTCATATACTTTTTAAAGCTATTCAGTAATTTGCGTCTGGTAGTCATTATTTACGTTGCTTAGATGATGATGGAAGGTACAACTCCTTAACGGTTAGGAGTTAGGGAATAATTCTTTCAATATTATAGGACCTTTTAGACCGTTAATTATATCATTTGATGTAATGATGGAAGGTACAACGATAGCTTATACTAGGTCAGTGATAAAACATAAGAAACTAATAATTCAAGTCAGCGAAAGTGTAGATAGTCCATGTTCCATGGAAAATATCATGGTACCGCTGACTTCAAAACAGTGTCAGGTTGATTAGAGTTCCTAAATGGTTATTTTATGCTTTTTAGGGTTTTGAAGTCGGTTTCATTTTTTGTTAAAAGTATTTTTTCCTTTTGAAATTCGCAACTATAAGAAAAAAAAAACCCATATAGCTTACCGATTCTCCGGTGACGTAGCGGCAGTGAGATCCTGGACCAACCAATCGTACTGATTGACGAGTTGCTTGGTTCCGTATCGCACGTAATAGTAGACTTCCGTAGAGATGGAGATGAAATGCACGGGTCCGAGGTCGAAGCTGTAGAACAGGCTGGAGTCCTTCCCGGGCATCGTGAAGCGATTCGCGTAGTTGCTGAAATTGCTGCACACCAAAAGCTCTAGTAAAATTGTACAGCGTCGTCAACAAGCAACAAGCAGCGCTGAGTGCAGCACGTACTATGCTTCCTCGTGGTTCCCCGGACAGGTCATGTAGGGCACGATGGCGGCTAGCGGCTGTATCTGCCGCATGAACTGGTCGCCGACGAGCGCGTTATCCGTATCCATGTCATACGCGAAGTCCCCCACGTGCAGGATCACGTCGAACCTGTCGCGCTCCGCCTCGTCCTGCAGGTACGACATCGACTGCAATAACGATGCACCTGTTAGCTGTTACTGCGATATATGAGCTGTAAGTAAAATATAGCTCGAAATGTACGTACGTGCGCGTTTTTGCTGCCCATATCACCGAAGATGGCGGCGCGCACCACCCAGTCCTCACCCTCTGGTGGCGTTTTGAATGAAAGTCGTTCTGACCAACCGTATTCGGAGCCGGCGTGGTACACTGGAAAAGTCAAGTTGCTATTTGAGGACACTTGTAAAGAGGTCGTCCAGTATCAGCACAGTTGCAGTAATCTCACCGTATGTGGTGTTAAACTTGAGATCTGGCAGCGTGACGGTGTGTATGTACTGCTCACGATGTAGATCACCGCCGTCAGTGAACAATATGCTGGAGCCTGTCGCCTGCTGATCCATTAACCCCTCGCCATACTCCACTACTGACTCCTGGGTGTCGTTGAAGGTCGACCATGTCACCACTATGTCATTAGTTTTCCCTGAAAAATTGCCAAGACTCCATAGTCAAACCCTTCTGTCCATCTGTCCGCGGCTTAACTTAGAGACTCCTAGAAAGCTATTTGGCTTGAGTACGCCAACAAAGTTACAAAATAAAATAACGGAATTTAAAAAAATTACCTCCTCTACACCTGCAGATGATTTTAATTTCCCGTCTAGTCTAACCCATAATGTGGGGTGTCATTGGATAGGTTGTTAAAAAATATTGCGGGGGCGTCAAAACCATTTTACGATTCAAGGATCCGTTTGTGAAATGTGCTAATTTTTGTTAGAATTAAAATTGTTGTTTTTGGTAGATGAAGTGAAGATAGACCGCACTGCAAATACCCTTGGCCTGCATATTTTGTGATAACACTTTTCGCCCAAACAACAAAGTCCTGGATATTGAAACTAAAGTTCCCTAGGTACCGATTACTACATAGAATAATAAATAAAGAATAGATAGGTAATTTGGCAAAAATAAAAAAAAGGCTCGCAGATAGCACGTAGATATGGACAGGGATAATTAATTATAGCTTTATACATATTAAAGGTAATATATATATATACCTATCTACAGGCACAGCTATAGGTAACTGTGGAGTACCTAAACTTTTCATTATGTTTTAAACAATATTAAACAAACTTACCTCCGAAGGATATATGAATTTGCTCGGGTTGGCAATAATTGCAATCATAAGGCGGTCCTACACGTTGTCCTATATAATTAGCACAACATGCTCCTACTGAGAGCAGAATTATCCAATAATACTTCATCGTTACCTTAAACAACGTATAGGTAACGTATTTTAAGTCTTTATTTATTATTATGATTTCGCAAACTTTCTGTGAACTGCCGGATACAAAGAGCTCTAGTTAATTTGTATCATCTAAATAGTAGGTATACAATCACTACGCTACGTTCGGTCGGATGCTCATATGGCTCAGAGACAAAGAGTAATATAATGCTCAGAGCGTGCTCAGAGAGATGAAGTCTCAGATTACAAAACAACAGGGATGAAGTCTAATGTGTGAATAGTGAATACGAACTTCAGTTCAATCACCACAATACTATCGTTATCTGTACCTATGTATAAGTTAGTTAGGACCTATTACCAAATTGGGCATTGTTTAGGAGTACTTAACATGATAGGGAAATAAACATAATAGTCAGACATGCGTATGTGACCTTTTAACTTTTGTAATATAAGTGAAAAGGGAAATGGTTAATGTAAACAACATTTTTTTTGTCCATAATATCTAATTTTATTAGCTGAGCACACTAATAGGGTAGTTGACTGACATATCAAATTAGCTACTTTTTAATAAATGTCAAAACGATAGTTTATGGAATTTTGTATGAAATATTACATTATGACGTCATAGTTTCACAGCATCAAATCTACTCTTAGTGGTTCCACTGGTAATTAAAAATCATAAAAAGCATTAAATGTACAACATATTTGATATTTCCACGTGTTTTTAAATGTTTTATGCATTAGTTAGTGTTTGGTCATTTATTTTTGATAGTGTCAACTACCCTATGTGTTAACATACAAAATATCATGCATGAAACGGAACGCCAACAAAACGTGTTCGAAACTTTAGTTGGAATCTATAAACAAGGGACCTATAAAATGCTAAAAACATTATTTAGCTATGTTTTATTTTATACTATAGGTATAATTAAATGTTGAATATCCTATTGTTTTATGATACCTACATAATGTTCTAAGATTTTATCGCATGTTATCGTTTTTTTAGTACACATCGTTTGTCACTAAAAATGACATGGTAATGTGACTGATAAAGTTTCGGAATGTCGGTTTCATTGACATTACTAGTAAAAACAAAACAAACTGCGAACCGATGTTTATAAATTCAAACAATTTATTACCTACTCTGTTTTCTATTCAGTTAATTATCAGATACCTAGGTACGCCATAGGCACTGCACATTCGCACGTCCATATAGTTTTTAACATTGGAGCAGGTATTTTAAAAAAATCTTAAGAGTGGCGATGAAGTATTTGATAATTTTGCTCTCTCTAGGGGCAAGTTTTGCGAATAAAATAAAATATCGAGTAGGACCAGGTTATGACTGCGATTACTGCCAGCCAGAGCAAATCCATATTTCCTTCGGAGGTGAGTCAGTGTTGCGCACTTGATTTATTTTCCTTGTAAACAAATGATGCATGCCTTTAAACTTGTAATGAATAATGCTGGTTGAATGAATTAATTCATCATATTTGTACAATGAGCAACATTTTTTGGATTGTAGAACTCAGTAGGTAGGTATTTGGACCATTACCTACCTACTAAAGTTACATTAAGCCTACAGTAACAAAATATTATTTATTCCACAATTTATTAAACTTAAAATGTTGTGATTAGAAACTTTTCAGACATGTTTGTTGCCATATATTTTAATTTTTTTAAGTTTATTCTGAATTTCCAAAGAAACCATTATCCAACTGCGCATAGGTATATATATATCAAAACCATTGCCTATATTATGAATATAACTTTGATAGATAGATGTAATTTTGTGTGTATATTTCAATGTAGTCCTGAATTTTTGAAAATACAATTGGACCCGGTAGTTGGTGCTGTGTCAGTCATTCTTCTATACATGTGTTTTCCATGCAGAACATAGTCTGCCGGGTCTGCTAGTTTTCTATAAATTTATAAGAAATTATAATATTTCTATTAATAGGTCTATATTATTAACAAATGCCTTCTAACATTGGAAATTCTCTATCTCCCAAGTGCAATCAGCAACTGTATAAAGCTTCAGCTCAATGATGTGTGAACAAATGAACACACTATCATATTCTCACATATCATAGGCTTTTCTTCCCTATGGTTACACATATTACCCAAGGGTATTTTTTCATGGGATATAAAGTATCCTATATGTTATCCCATGGTATGTTTTTTATGTGCCCAATTTCAGCCAAATTCATCCAGCCTGTAAAACAACCAAACATCCAAACTTTCACATTCATATGATTAGAGAAATATTACAATATATTACATAATATTATACTGTTCCCTTCATTAGAAATAAGGATGTACAAACAAATAGTATATAGGTATAGAATCACTGATAACAACGAGTGACTGTATGTCACACCACTCGTTATCTTCTTAAATGTTATTTTGTACTAATTAATTCATGCTATTTCCTACTGGAAATAGGATAGCTTATCATGCTGCCTACATAGATTAGCACTGGTTTTATAATTAAAAAGTTTTAAATAGTATGAAGAGTTTATAACTTTTTATCATTAGTATAGCAACATAATAACAGTATTTTTGATACCCTGACTAACTGAGTATACACTACATAGTTTAAATTGGTGAATCTAGTCATTTAATGAGGAAATATTCCTTGAGTATGTACTCAAATGGGTACAGTTAAAATTTTTCAGAGTATTAACTAACTACCTACCAACCTAACTTGTTTTTCTCACGAAAATAACAATTTATGTTGCTGATTTGAATATCGAACAAATCATAACTGATCTTTTGATAGTAGGCAGCTGTCCAATGACTATTTATACTTTGGATACATTTGACCACAATCTCACCATCATCGTGATGCAATTTGACATAAGAAAGTAATTTATGTTTTCTTCAACACTCTTGCTCGATTTTCGCAAGTATGCTGAAAAACGTCGAATGAACTCTGTCAATATGTCTTTTAGAGAAAACCAACGACATTGTTGTGACATGGTCTACATTCAACGACACGGAAAAGTCGGTAGTAGAGTATGGCGAAGGTTTAATGGATCAACAGGCGACGGGCTCCAGCATACTGTTCACTGACGGCGGTAACTTGCATCGTGAGCAGTACATACACACCGTCACGCTGCCAGACCTCAAGTTTAACACTGCATACGGTGAGACTTGTACATCTGTGCTGATGCTGGACAATCTGCAGACAAGTGTAATCATATCTTGACTGTTTCAGTGTACCATGCTGGTTCTGAGTATGGTTGGTCCGAAAAGTTCACATTTAAAACGCCACCCGAGGGGGAAGACTGGGTGGTGCGCGCAGTCATCTACGGTGATATGGGCAGCAAAAACGCGCACGTACGTACATTTCGAGCTATATTTGACTTACAGCTTACAGCTCATATAGCGCAGTAACAGCTAACAGGTGCATGGTTATTGCAGTCGATGTCGTACCTGCAGGACGAGGCGGAGCGCGACAGGTTCGACGTGATCCTGCACGTGGGGGACTTCGCGTATGACATGGACACGGATAACGCGCTCGTCGGCGACCAGTTCATGCGGCAGATACAGCCGCTAGCCGCCATCGTGCCCTACATGACCTGTCCGGGGAACCACGAGAATGCGTAGTGAGTGACGCACTCAGCGCTTCTTGTAATGAATGCCGCTTTACAATTTTCCAGTCAATAATAGCATTTGTTGTGCAGCAACTTCAGCAACTACGCGAACCGCTTCACGATGCCGGGGAAGGACTCGAGCCTCTTCTACAGCTTCAACCTCGGGCCCGTGCACTTCATCTCCATCTCCACAGAGGTCTACTACTTCACAGGGTACGGAACGAAGCTGATAGTTAACCAGTATGATTGGTTGCAGCATGATCTTACTGTCGCCAATACACCGGAGAATAGGTGAGCATTGCTTAATTTGTGTTTCCTCAAGTGTCTTTTATGCCCGTCTTCCACAAAGTAGTAGAAAATTCGAAGAACTAGATCAAATCTAGAAGCTAGGGGTTTCAATGAAATAAAAAGTAGAAGAAAACCTGTATGCCAAAATAATTTTCTGAATTTATCTATCTGCTTTGGATCTGCATGGTACTCACTACTCGCAGTTAGGAGAAATTCTTCTTGCTAAGGTGTGTTTGTTTATTGGAGCTGTTGATGAATTGAACTTAATTAAACAGTAACTTACATCCAATTTTAATTGACAGGAAAGCACATCCTTGGATCATAATATTCGGTCACAGGCCTATGTATTGTAATAATCTGGACAGCGATTGTAAAGTATCTCGCATTAAGCATCGTAATGGCACAAACGGTAAGCTGATTGTATCTTATGATGTTGAGAATAAGGTTGACATTTCAGGGAGAAGCGACCGTGGATAGTGTTGTACGGCCATAGGCCGATGTACTGCAGTAACTCGGACGATATTGACTGCAGTGTGGAGTACACAAGGACGGGTGTGTTGGGGATGTTTGGTGAGTCAGATTGACGCCTTGCTAAGGAAAGCATGCTGCATGAAGTAGTTATACAGGCTGGATGGGTATTTACTGAAAGGGCAATGACGCCATAAAAACAATATTGTAGATTAGCCAACAGGGCGTCGACAAGCATGTCACAGATTTAATATATTTCCCTTTATAGTGGACAACCATGTGACGGCATTTAATCGCTTTTGTTTCTGTGAACTTATGAAAAATATTTATATACAAAATTACAAAAAAGAGAACCACCTTCAAAACCACTAAAAAGTATAAATGAACTATGTAGGAACTCTGATCTGACACTGTTTTGAAGATTCCTGAGATCCCATCATCAGATCCTGACTTGGTGACGATGGGATTTTGAAAATCGGTCGACAATGAGCAAAGATATTAGTGAACAGACATAAAAAAAATTGAAAATAGAACCTTCTCCTTTCTTGAAGTCAGTTAAAAATATCACGCGTTGCCAATCCCTTCCACCTCCCGGAAGAGCTAAGGCGACGTTACTCACGCGCAGGAACACAACTTTCAATTATTTGGCGGCAGTATTCAGTAAGGTACTCCCCTAGCCGAAATAATCTTTGAGCGAAAAACGTTATGATCTGCCCCTCTAATATGCTCTGCCTTCATTAAATTCTTTACACTGTGGTGCATGAATTTCAATGGACTTATTTCCTAATAATTGCAGCAACTTTTGTATTTATGGATTGTGATTCATAAATACAAAAGTAATAAAGCTGCATGTTAATTAGCCATTGTAGCTTTACCTGCTTGCACTGACTCAATAACAGCTGCATTTATATGCTTTGTCTTCCTTAATAGAGTCCTTTTAAATATGAAGAGTGGAATTGATTATATACAACTTAACAAAGACCTCTTTCAAAATAAGAATTATAATTTGCAGTAAAATTATACTTACACCTAGGAAGGTGGAGATTAGGCATTGAATCAAAAGGTGTGTTTGTTGATACCTCTGATTCTTCAGATTGCGTAAACAAACAAAACAATGGCATTGTTTGCGCAATCTACGTCATTGTTATTCTTGTAAGTGCTCACCTGACTTTTTGGCGGGAACTTGCGAAGTGACGTTGCGTTTTCATTTTATTTTCATAAAATAGCGTATTTTTTGAGTTTTTTTGAATATAGCACCAGTGAAGTGAAATGAAATGATTACGTGTATAGTGGCTTTTCAAGTTGTCTCAAGAAGTCCATGAAAAGTTTTAGTAGAACGGCTACCATTGTACTAAAACCTAACTAAACTGACTGACTATGACTCGAAGAAGATTTAACATGACTTGAACTTTGAAACTTGACGATTGACGAGAATTTAATACATGAAGAATATAAAAATACCTACATTGCTCAACTTGACACTGGCAAAATACACGAAGTGTGATGCCAAAATTAAAAAAAAAAAGTGCTCACCTGTAGTTGAGTAAGGTAACGTGTTGTGTCCAGGCCTGGAGCCGCTGCTGAAGCAGTTCGGCGTGGACCTGGTCATCTGGGCGCACGAGCACTCGTACGAGCGCACCTGGCCGCTCTACGACAACCAAGTCTACAACGGATCTATACAACAACCGTATCACAACCCCAAGTAAGTGATCTTTTATTAGAAATTTTGGGGCGAAAAGTGATCAAATTTGATCTGTTATTGCTTTACACGATATGGCTTGAAGGGTTTAATTTTTTCTGCTTTTATTATGTTTTTATATCGATTTAACTAGGTGCTTTTTGCGTCTATTTGGTATAACTCGGTTTTCAATTACAATTCCTTTGCGAGCCTACTATATCAGTTAAAGGGTTATCTGACTATGAATTCACTTGGATAATGGTTGTGGCGATGGTGAGGATTGATATGATTAATGAAGAGAAGCTAACAAACATTTTAAGGACCTATCTTTTGCATCACCTATTTGAAAAAACAGTTTCTAAAAATCTCCTAGCAAAACTTTTATGCTGGGTATATAATTCTATTCCAGTTTGTGTGATAAAAAAACTAAGTATATTTTTTAACTCAAATGCACAACCAATATCTAGTTTATCTGGCATTGTACGAATTGTTTGATGAAAGATTCCTATGAAAGTATTTGCATTACTCAACAACATTTTTTTTTATTGCTTTAGGCGTCTCGGTATGTGTATGGCATAGCAAAGTTTTATATGGTTAGCACGTTATATACTGCTTTTTATGATGTATGTTAAGATTATTTTTCATTCCCCTTAATCAAACTTACTTGCTTGCCGTTTTCGGGAATTCGGGAAACTGACAGATCATCGGTACAAGAAATTACTATTCAAAGTGCAAAACTTTCGGTCCTTCAACCTAGTCATTCGGTATGACAAACGACACCTAAAACAGAAACGAAGTAACATAAACAACATTTTTTATTCCTGTTTGTGAGTGATTAACTGTGCAAACGTTTTACAGGAAAATGTTTATCGGGTGTGTATGTCTGAGCTTTGCATTACTTTTTAACGCTTCAGCTTTTTTTTATAACTTATCGTTATACAAAAGAAGTCCCTCAGTCGCTGCTCTACTGAACTAAGGGACAGACCCATCAGTAGTTGCGCCTGCACCTCTTTCTTTATTGAAAATAATGATATAGCTTGTTAAAATAACGCTAGATAAGTTATATTACAGGAGCACATAAATATTCCAATAATTGTTGCATAAATAATTATTTTCTTTCCTTATTAAACCTTAGTAACAGGGTTTAAATAAGTTAGGCTTTTTAATGCCAAGGGACTTCTTTTATAAAATGAAAATACTGCTTTTGGCGACGTCATAATGTACTAAAACTTTTTTTTAACAACATTTTTATTACTTCAAATGAATATCATTAAAGTTAATAATTGTACATTTAATGATTTCAGCGCTCCAATCCACATAATCACCGGGTCTGCTGGGTGTCAGGAGCGGACTGATCCTTTCAAAAGTAAGGCATTCAATTAGATCTCAAAAGTATCCTAGGACTTTCTTCACAAACGGCCATCTAAGTATACCTTGTCCTATTTCAGATTCGAACTCGAAAGATGTTTTATCCTTCTTTCTTTTTTCTCTCTCTTTTCTCTATCTCTCTCTCTTTCTAATATATGTTGCAGTGTTTAATATTGAGTGACGATAGCCAAAAATAATTATATTTTATATCCACAGCGGATCCTGCACCTTGGTCCGCGTTCAGGTCCGCTGACTACGGGTACACCAGGTTCAAAGCGTACAACAAAACTCACATATACATGGAACAGGTACCTTTTATTATATTGTATAGTAGTTACAATAAGGTAGATTATAAATGAACATTGTTTCAGTGGGTGCCAACAGGAGTATTCCCAGATACCCTGTTGAAGTTGTCTCTGTTGGGAATTTTTCTCCTTGAAGTCACATGACATGTAATACTACCAAAGCCATTCGGATATGCTTACCTATTAGCTTAGCCTAGCCCCTTTATAGCTGAAATGATCTAATATTATGATCTTGTATTTTTTTTTATTTAATTGATAATATTATTTTAATTAGGACTCCTACGTTGTTAATTGTCTTTATTATTAAACAAATTTGGACACTGACCTATCAAAACTGGCACATTATTGTTTATAGTCTTCACCTTATGCTATAATTGATGCAATTTTTGAATAAACTATATTCTATTCTATTTGTAACAAACAACATAGGAACAAGAAGAGTTTATATGGGTACCTACCTATGTATAGTTAAAATAAAAATCAAAAATAGTGTCTGTTTGTCATCACGGGACCGTTGGGATTATTTTTCTCAATATAAATCCTGCAAAAATAAAAGAAAAATTCCCAACAGACCCGTAACGGGATAACTTCAACGGGTTTCTGGGAATACTTCGTACCAACATTGCTGAGGGTGGGGGCTGCCACATGAGTCATACTTGTGAGCAAATGAGGGGGGCGTTTGTTTTGACCCTACTATTTACATATTAAATTCCTAGTTGAGTCTAAAAAGCACACAATTTTTGAAAGGGTTACATTTGAACACAATTAGGCAAATAGAACAGAACTGGCTCTCAAGTGCAGCTACCGCAGAACTCAGTGGTGCTTGAATTTATAGTACCTACTTCATAGCTCAACGAAAATAAAAAAATATTTTATTTTTTCAGGTCGATGTCGACTTAAAGGGAAAAGTGATCGACTCATTCTGGATAGTGAAAGACAAACATGGACCTTATGGTTTTTGAAATAGAGCATGTTTAAGCTTAAAAATGATTTATAATACTTTACAAACGTATTTTACGCAGTATATAAAATTTAAGATTTTTTTTTTTATAATATAACTGCGATTATTCAGCAGAATAATTTTTATTTGTCGCATTTATACATATTTCCAAATGTATATTTTATTATAATATTTAATTTGGACACAAAATAATTTTAGTACCAATAAAAACACCAATAATTTTGTTATAAGTCATAAAATTAAAATTATTATGTTGTTAAATTATATTAAATTATTTAGTAAATTAAAATAGAATACCAAATATTAGATAAGTGATCGCAATATAATTTTAATTTTTGAATTGACTATCGGTTTTATTTGGAAAATAAAAAAATAATAATAACCTATGTATATTTTATAGAAACGTATCCATGACAGACAGAATTTCTCATACATATCGTGATGTTATTATGTATATTTTAAAAGTAATAAAAGTATTTTAATTTAAGTTTGTTTTTTTACTTGAATTTTCATTGGATACATTTTAAATCCTCTGCCATACCGACCGCCACAGTGTGCCGGCTATATAGGTGTATTTTGTTCTCTTAATTTGCGGCACGCTTTGATGACAGTTTAGACCTAAGAATGTCTCATTGTCTAGCTATGGGTATTCATAGCGTGCCGAGTAAAATTTTAATCACAAATCTTCGGTCACGCTATACGAATTGACAGTTAAAAGACTCGAAAGTAAGTTTGGCATTAAATAAAATAAAATCCATTTATTTCGGACAACTTTGATCCATATTATTGTTAGTAGATTACACACCTTACATAGCTATGTTAGTTTCAAAGATAATAAAATAAAATAATAAAAATATGACGAAAGAGGACTCACCGAAACGCATCTTTTAGATGAAGCTCGGTGAATCTCCCCATCATGCAGCTATTTGCTTTCTCTGCAATAACCTTCAGGACTCTATTCCGGCTCCCCCGAACCCGACGCACTATTGATGCAGACTTTTTGCGTATTATCGCAAAAAAGTCATCTGTTTTCGCGTCCGCAAACATACATTGTCAGACAGGCATTGTCTACGGTAACCGCTTACCATCAGGGGACCTTATAATTGATAGCCGACTGTTTAGCAAAGTATATTACGCCATATATACTTAGTAATAATGTGTATGGTTATTTGAAATGTGTGGGTATTTTATGGCAAGTGACTACTGTCGCCTATATACAAACGCAATTCTAGAGAGTTTTATAATGCCTAGCAGTCAGCTGAATCGCACACCAGTAGGTGTTAAGATACAGATTTTCAACTTGAGGGTGGTAGCCACCCAGGTATGTACTATCGACAAAGTTGAAGCATGATCACCTTAAGGGTGTATTTTGTGTGCAGTGAACAGCCGCTACCTATGTCTCACACAATATAACCAGACAATGTGCTTGTCATAAAATAGTAGATTGTCATTGTCAGTAAATTGTCTAGACAAAAGATTTTACAAGAGGCCGTTTTATTGTCAACAATGGACAGGGCGAACTATGATTACTGGCTGCAAGCGAAAAGGTCTCAAAATTGATCATGCTTCAACTTTGTTGATGGTACTTCTAAGCAACTCTAGTTTCTAAGCTTCTACCCTTAAAATTGTTTTTATCATTCAGAGTCTTGTGTAACCGGTGGTAGTCAATAGGAATCATGACTGGGTAAAAAATAATGAATTCTGTTTAGTCCGTCAGTTAGGTTATCAAAAAATATTGGATACGTATTTGTTATTTTATCAAATCATAAAAAATTACAAAGATAAGGAGCATCAAAGTTCAGGAGTGTGGGCTAGTGATGTCATCTCTCTGTAAAAAGTGTACTAAGACGTGACGTCACGCAATATTTTAACGCACTGTATCTTCCTTATTTTTTGTTTTAGGAACTAAAGAAAAAAAAATATGGTAAATTTTTGGTAATCTGACAGATTAATTAGATTTATTTTAGTCAGCATCCCTATTGTAACTTTCGACATTCATAAGTGCCTTATCAGGACCTAAACTGGATATACGAGTTTAAGTCTAGTTAAGGGGGAACGTTCGGTTGGAGCGCGAATTTCAAATTTTATCACGTTTTTTGCAAATTGCAGCTCAGTTATAGGTCGTAAGTTATCAACATGTTATTTGCGACAAGAATGGTAGTATATTTACTGATTAATAACAAAATCAATCGTCAACATATTCCTCCAAGGTATATTAGTAACATTTTCATGAAATAGTCGTATATGTCAGTCTCCAACCGAACGTTTACCCTTAAGGACAAGTGTAATGATATAATCTGTGGTGTAGCTAATATTGACTCTGTTGTTCCCCAGGGCGCCAGTGCACATTGTGACCGGATCGGCGGGCTGTAGCGAGGGCAGGGATCACTTCAGAAGTACGTTTATATTATTTACTAAATTAACTACTACGTCACACTTCTTTCTTAAAAGCATTATTGACATGACAAGCCAGTTGGCGCAATTCATTAAAACACCACCTATTACGCCGCTAGTCATGTGTTCGATTCCCATCCAGGACAAACATTTGTGTGCATGAATATGTCTGTTTGTCCTATGTCTGGGTGTAATTATCTATATACGTATGTATTTACACAAAAAAAGTAGTATATGTAGTATATCAGTTATCTGGTTTCCATAGTACAAGCTCTGCTTAGTTTGGGATCAGATAACCGTGTGTGAATGTCCCAGGATATTTATTTATTGATAAAGATCAATTTCTGCTAAGTAATGTTGGCCCGTGGCTTCACTCGTGTTCCCGGGATGAAAAAGCCTATAACTTTCTGGGATAATTTAAGCCACATTAGAGAAATAATTTTTCGAATCTAGAAATTTGCGCGTTCAAACAAACAAAATCTTCAACTATATTTTTAGTATAGATTACTAAATTACATAAACATCGATTTTCATCATCATCATATCAGCCAAAAGACGTTCACTGCTAGACAAAGGCCTCCCCCAAGGAATTCCACAATGGCACTCTAGCTCTGAACCTAAGAACTGTTTTTTTTTTCAGGGAAACCATTTAAATGGTCAGCATTCCGGTCCCAAGACTTCGGATACACAAGGTTTAAAGCCTTTAACAAGACTCACATCAACATCGAACAGGTAAGTATTCTTGTGAATAATCGATCAGTGGTAAAATTAAGCGTTTTACGGTTTTCCTCACTAGATGGCGTTAGGATATCTACGTAGACTAGAAAAAGGTCGGAAAAAAAATAAAAATATTGGCTCATTTTATCTTAGCGCTTCGAGGTATTTGTAGGTATGGCTCATCTGACGGTATCCGATAATATTCAGTTCAGTAATTAGAATGTGTACACGGTGGTAGGGTACTTTGTAGTACCCGCCTGGCTGGTTACCACCCTCAAGTTGAAAATCTGTCGCCAAGCACCTACAGGTGTGTTCCGGCAATTGCACTTGAGAGCCAGTTTGCCTTCTCGATATTGTAACAGGTCAGCAACACATTGGCAATATCTATGGTATTGCAAATGGCGATAGGCGACGGTAACCACTTACCATCAGGTGGGCCGTATGCTTGCTTGCTACCTTAGTAGTATAAAAAAAGGTGTTATTTACCTTCCATGTTAGTATGTTTAGGTCGAAACTCGTAAGAGCATTTTGAGTCACTTGCCGGTGTTCAATAAATCTGAAATTTGGTACACATGTAAGTCCGACGATGACAATACAATAACATGGTGTCTTTGAGGTGGTCTGATGATGGAGATGCACAGAAAAAGCTTGTTGTATTGCTACTTTTATATTGTATAGGCCTTAAGGTAAGTGATGATGCTGCCGAAGGTGGTAAGCACACGAAGCCTTGTAGATAATGGAGCAATCATTCATCATACTTAATTTATACAGTTCACTGTTGAATATCGTAATTTGAATCCAAAACCAATTCATAAATTATGTTAATTAGGCTGTGACTGCTCATAATAATCATAATTGTTATTCAATGCGACGCCATTGTTAACATTTTGAAGGATTTATTTTAGAAAATGTAATGCGATCTGTATTATAATTTCTATAGACTTTACCTTTTTGGTATTTTATTGCTGTCTAACTAGACTAGAGATATGCGTGGATAATGCAAGCAAAATATATTGACTAATTTAATGTATAGGATTATTTATTCTTTGGTATAGGTATAATACTTATAACATATTATATACTTTATGCGATCTGAATATGTTATAAATATTATATACTTTTTTTTTATACTACTAAGGTAGCAAGCAAGCATACGGCCCACCTGATGGAAAGTGGTTACCGTCACCTATTGCCATTTGCAATACCAGAGATATTGCCAATGTGTTGCTGACCTGTTTCAATACCGAGAAGGCAAATTGGCTCTCAAGTGCAATTGCCGGAACACACCGGTAGGTGTTTGGCGACAAATTTTTAAACGTAAGGGTGGTAGCCAGCCAGACGGTTACTACAAAGTACCCTACCACCGTGCAAATACTTAAAAATATTCAATATATTTTGCTTAAAGTATAATATATTTCATATTTAAATACTTATAGAGGGATATACGTAAATATTCGCTAGAGTTGTACCTACGGTCTATTCGGGTATATGACGAGATATTCGTGCCATTTTTTGTATACTTATTTAAATAAATAACAAACAATATTCAACAATATTCCTTTTGTTTTTCACAAGGCCTTTTAAACTTTTCATAATTTGTGAAGTACATATAATAAAAATGAAATATTTTTTAGGTATCCGTGGATCTTGGCGGGGACGTGATAGACGGGTTTTGGCTGATTAAAGATAAAGCACTATCCTTTAATGATTTATAATGTAGTTAGTCGTAGTTTATCAGTAATTTACGTTAGAAAAATATTATTTTTAACATAAACCGCTCTCTGTAGCTTTAACGTAACGTACGATGTAGTACATAATTATCATTGTTATAAAGATACAAAAAATGTTAATATCGCAGTGTAAAACTATGTTAATTATTTACAATGTTTAAATAATACCACCCTAATAAAAATATTTCTTTTTATTATTTTAAATAAATAAATAACAGCAGGAAAAATATACATGGGTTACCTCAAGGTTCTAATTGCGTTCCGCTACTATTTCTCCTGCATGTTTATGCAATTAAATTCAAAGATCTTTTGTATTGTTCATATACTGTTATTAATATTTGTTCTTACAATATTGAGATGCTAAACGTCACCTAATATAGGCTACCAACCAACCAGTCATTAAATAGTACCATCCGAATATCAAATTTTTACAAATTATTCTGTTGGTCTATATGTGATGTATATTATTTCTTCATTCTCATTCTTTGTCAAGATTGATCTTAGGAAAGTCTCCTCTTTATTTTCTGAAAATATGTTGGCTGCTAATTTAAATAGTGTGAATATTTTATTTGATAATCT
Organism: Tethea ocularis; assembly: GCA_963555595.1. NCBI lineage: Eukaryota > Metazoa > Arthropoda > Insecta > Lepidoptera > Drepanidae > Tethea > Tethea ocularis. The sequence continues at coordinate 425,007 of OY741972.1, read as the reverse complement.
AGGATGTACGAATATAGTGCCACTTCTACTGTGCTCGAAAAGGTCTTGAACCAAAATGTCTGACACAAGTTGTATAGGTTTCGTTGCTCCAGTTCTTACATTGTTCTTATACAGACTGTACTCTTCTGGAAGACTTTCCGTATCTAAAAACGCTGTTCTCTCGAAGAGACGTCCTAAGTATGGAGAAATAAGATATCTACTGAAATCAAAATCGCTGTAATATTGGAAGAATCCGCCGAATAATTGATAAAGCGTCTCATTGTTATCAGTTTGGAACTTGTATTTGTCGTCGAAAGCCGTATTCCAGATGCCGTCGAACCTACTTGGAACGTTCTTCTGAAGCTCTACAACTACTGGTAAAATGTTTTTTTGCTGCAAGTAAAATATAACTTGCAATAACAACGAGTAACTCGTCATCAAGTTAGTACCGGTGAGGCTGTGTACCTTTGACCAGTACTTGACGAGTACTGCTAAATGAAGAGCTCTGTCATCCAAGTGCAATAGAAAGTTAACTAGTTGGCTATTCCTTACGGCTGCGACCCCAGAAAAGCTGATATCACCATGCAGGCCGGTAGGGATATGTATGAATTTGACAACCGGCACTCTTGCAGCGGCTACCACGACGAAGTCGCTGAATATAGATGTGCGGTTTTCGAGGAGTTGTTTAGCTCGCATGGCCAGTTCTGCGGCTTGGGTCTCAGTGGCGTTCGGTAGCAATATGAGGCAATCGACGTCGCTTGATTTTAAACCGAGACCGCTTACAACTGAGCCGAATGGTAATACTTGTAAATCTGGAAATAGATAAAATGTTAGAAATATTTGAGATTATTATAATATAGTATTAGTACTTATAATGAGATATGTAACTTATCAAATACGAATACTGAGTTCATAAAGATTGTTATGAAAGCATAAAGCCATACAGCATAAACTGTGATAGATATTTTTTTCCTCAAACAGCCCTATGTGCAATGTTCTATTATTTTTACATGCTTAAACATTTTACCTGGCCACATGGGTTTCAGTGTCTCATACAAGTCAGTGTAGACTTTATCAAAGGACTTTATCTCTTCTTCATTCAGTCGGAAGTGTTTGAATATAATGTCCACTTGAGAGTTGAAATCGCCGGTCAAGTTAAGGTTGGAGACGTCCTCTATGCAACCTCCTATCGCCAATATGGCGCTCGTGAGTATTACTGAAAGAAATAGAATCATGTTAATTCCCTATAATAATTACTAGCCGTCCCACGTTTATGGAATAAAAAAATAGCTTCAGTGCCTTTTCATACCATAAATAATCCTATCCTACGAATTTGACATTGCGCGCTCTGACCCTCACACACCAAGCCAAGCGGCATATGCTGCTTCTCTCTCGCGCGGAGCCCGTGAGCCGTGTTTCACGCAAAAAATACAATTAGGTTGTGGCGTTAGCCCCATCGACAGTTGGCAGCACTGTCCGAAAATATTTTCCCTACGCTGTCAACACCAAAAGACGGTTACTATAATTTTTCATAGGTTTGAATGCGACGCTTACCAACTAAAACTAAAGCTTAAGATTATTGATGTTCTCTTACACAATTTAACCCATAAGTGCCTGTCTGTACTAATTACTGTGGAGTGTGCATGATTAAAGCATGTTATTTAAGATCGGTGATTTATTCTCCCTGAGACCATCCCGATAAGGTTATGTTATGCCGATGTTTATTTATCATAAACTAACAAAATTAATTGTAAAACCGATGGACAACATTATAGCGTACATTATTTCCTAATAAGAACATAGTTTTAATTTCATTTCAAAACGTTTCAAATAAGAAAATGGTTCACGGATTATTTTATATCTCTCGATTCTTAAACTTTTTCGAAATTCTAGTGGTCAAAAATTAAGATACCTACTTATTTACTACAATATTATATTTGTTGCAGAACTTTTGTAGTAGGATTTTTAAGCAAACGTCGGGTAGCCCTTTTTAGAGCTAATTAAGAAAACATAAAAAAACTTCAATCATGATCTACGATTTAATACTACCTTCCGGATTTTATCATCTTTATTTAAAAGTAAATTTGTATTGGACGCTTACCCTTTAGTATCATTTCTTATATTTGCTTTCTGATCTTCCTTGGACCAAATCCGGCGACTCACTGATCAACTTTAGATTGCCTTCGTTATTGACTGTAACTGATTAATGCAAACTAATTTAGCACCCTTCATTAGTATTAAGTATAGCTATAGAGATGGCCGTTCAAACGATAAGCATAATAAAGTGAAGTACCTAGTGATTTTAATTTAAGCACCACAGCACGTTTGTTTATTAAAGCGCTTATCGTTGTTTGCTTATTTGAACAATTAATAATACTCGACCTTGGTTTAACAAAATATTCACTAGCTCAGTGGTATTGACGTCGAATACCGCGACGAAGGTCGTGGGTTTGAATCCTACAATGAGCTTGAGCTTTCGGTGAAGAAAAACATCGTGAGGAAAGCATATCACGGTGGTAGGGTACTTTAAAGTACCCATCTGGGTGGCTACCACCCTCAACAACCGGTGTGTTCCGGCAATTGCACTTGAGAGCCAGTTGCCTTCTCGGCATTGTAACAGGTCGGCAACACATTGGCAATACCTCTGGTATTGCAAATGGCGATAGGCGACGGTAACTACTTTATGGTATATAGTATACTATCAGGTGGACCGCCTGCCTGCTTGTTAACCTTCTGACATAAAAAAATTAAAACGTAGGTAATACATACTTTCGGAGATCTCGCGGCTGCCTTGCAGAGTGTAGTTACCTACTTGATTTTTTTTATCAAAATAGGTCCCAAAAGAAATATTTCATATCACTCATAGCCGTAAAGGGGTCGCTTACTTAAAAAGATTGAACAGCCTTATTCTATCGTAACATTACCACTAAACAGTAAACCGATAATGACCAGGTCAGGGGACCTAAAGAAAACAAGGATTTACTTGTAGCTTAGAGACCAGTTACGAAGACTTAGTTCGCGAAAATAAAAAATAATAATAAGCTGATAACAAGGAAGCGCGCGGTCTATTTATATTCTCGCGAAAGCTATTTTCAATAATTCTCACACATAAAATGACATAGGTAATACATACTTTCGGAGATCTCGCGGCTGCCTTGCAGAGTGTAGTTACCTACTTGATTTTTTTTATCAAAATAGGTCCCAAAAGAAATATTTCATATCACTCATAGCCGTAAAGGGGTCGCTTACTTAAAAAGATTGAACAGCCTTATTCTATCGTAACATTACCACTAAACAGTAAACCGATAATGACCAGGTCAGGGGACCTAAAGAAAACAAGGATTTACTTGTAGCTTAGAGACCAGTTACGAAGACTTAGTTCGCGAAAATAAAAAATAATAATAAGCTGATAACAAGGAAGCGCGCGGTCTATTTATATTCTCGCGAAAGCTATTTTCAATAATTCTCACACATAAAATGACATAATTATTCGGTATCAAAATTGTTCTTATTACATTTTAAACTTTAAAACTTACGTAAATAGAGCATATAATTAGGGTAAATCAATTTTGAATACCAAACTAGGTCTTTTACATATCTGAAGCCTGGGATTGGTTGACTGACAGATTTTATTTGCGACCTTTAGTCTACGCGTGCGGCCCTCAAGGCCGTTCAGATGCTGTCTGTTGTAGATTTATAGTACCTAACTGATCCAGATAATGTTTATATACTTATATGTATATTCGGGTATTTAATGATACAGGAAAAACAAGAAATTCAAAAATAAGACAAGTGATCGCGTTGATTGTGATTTTATGTAAAATACGAATGAATGGACGTGATTTTTTATTTCCATTAAATAAAAATACAAAGAGCATATGTAGTATATCAGTTATCTGGTTTCCTTAGTACAAGCGCTGCTTAGTTTGGGATTGCTTATCTGAATAAGCGTGTGTGAAAAATGACCCAGGATATTTATTTTTTAAAATGTTTAAAAAAAAGCAAATCAGCCTTTATTAAAATTAATAACGATAGTAGATATGTTTTATTTTTTAAAGCCCATAAGCGCATCACTAGTCGCAAGTATGATGTACTTACTGTTATATTTAACCTATATATAATTTGTATTAAGCATATAGACACACTGGTTATTTACTCGTTCGTAAGTACGTTAAATATGACGACACGTAGAATAGAAAATATTTTAGAACATCTTATTTAATTTTAAAGGGAAATTATAGTCTATCCATAGATTAGTATATGTATTATGGTAGAGTGTAGAAACAGGAAACTCTAAGGCGTTTACATTACGGCTGAATATCGCTATATTGTAAATGTTGCCAGTGTAGAATCTATATCTATATATACTAATAATAAAGCTGAAGAGTTTGTTTGTTAGAACGCACTAATCTCCGGAGTAAAAAATTCTTCGGTCCGATATGAAAAATTCTTTCACTAAAAGGAAGCAACATTATGCCCGAAGGTTATAGGCTACTTTTGATCCCTGGAACGCGAGTGAAACCGCAGGGAACAGCTAGTATTACATAAGGCTATTTAATCTATATTACCTGCATTAACTAAAGTACATATCAATAACTAGATTAAGTTTGATCCGGCTCGAAGGACCATTATTAGGATCCTAGCAAAGGACTGCAACTTGAAGTAATACGGTGGTTTGTAAATGAATCCAAGTCTTCGAACGAAGGTACAAAAATAAAAGAATTATTTCCCCGGTAAATAAAATTGTTAAAAAAATTTAACATCCTAAACAATAGTTAATTTTTGTCCATTATCTTGACCGCGCATCAATTCTGAAACTGCTGAGTAGATTTAAATGAAACTTCGCATGATAATACTACACTATGGATTCATATCTATATACTAATAATAAAGCTGAAGAGTTTGTTTGTTTGAACGCGCTAATCTCCGGAGTTACTGGTCCGATTCGAACAATTCTTTCACTAATAGGAAGGTACATTATCCCCGAAGGTTATAAGCTTTATCCCGGGAACGCGAATGAAGCCGCGGGGAAAAACTTGTCGTATATATAGTTTTAGTTCCAAAAATCGTTACGGTTCCTGTCATGTGAGATAGACGATGGAAGTTTAGTACATATTTAAGTCCTCTGGCCTATGAGCATTCCGCAGTAAATTATTCGTTTCATCTAAAGTGGAACAAATTTACATTACAATTTAAAATATTAGGATATTTTTTACAATAAATATTTTATTAAATTAAACTTTCGTAACCTACATTGTAAACCTAAACATTCATACCATAATATCACAAAATTAATATAAAAGGTGACGTAATCCGTTGATCACGGCGAATCTTTAGTTAGTAAAGATCTCAGGAAACTGTTGTTATCTTCCACAAACATTTTAGCAGCTTGTCTGTAATGCGAGATTATGTTCTTGGTCTTCTCTGGAGTTATATCTGCTGTATTTCTGTTATGGTCGAATGGATCTTGCACAGATATCAAACCTTCGAGGGAATAAGGTGGAGTGATCCCATTAGCTATATTGTACTTGTACAATACGAACTCATCTGGCAGGGTTTCTAAACTCTTAAAAAGACTCCTGTCCAAAGTACGCCCCAAATATAAAGACATTACGAATTTGTCGTATTGAAATACACTGAAATATTCGTAGAATCCGCCGAGCAGTTGGTACAATGTTTCGTTGTTATCCGTGCTATATTGAATTCTGTTGAATCCCGTGTTCCAATTGTCGTCGAAGATGCTGCTTGCGTTCCTCTGCAGGTCGATGATAGCGGGCAGAATACGTTTTTGTTGCAAAAAGAATATCATTTGCAGCGTCAGTGAGTAGCTGGATAACAAGTCTGTGCCGGTCAAGTTATGTATTTTAGCCCAATATTTCACTAGTATCGCCATATTTAAAACTCTTTCGTCAACGTCCATCAAATAATCGAAAAGTTGACTGTTTTGAACAGATGATGTTCCAGAGAAGGTGACGTCACATTTCCGTTCAGTAGGGATGTGGTGGAATGATACGATCGGTATTCGTTTATCTGATATCAATTCGACGTTGCCGAATACATCGGGTCTTCGTTGAAGGATCCGGAACATTGTGTTTGCGATTTGTTCGACTCGATCTAGTGTAACGTTTGGAAGAATAGCGAGCACATCTACATCACTGGATTTGAAGCCGAGACCCGTTACAATTGAGCCGAATGGAACAATATCCAAATCTGCAAACAGAAAATTCTATTGAAGATCCAAACAATGAAGACATGTCAATGAATATTGGTAATAAAAATAGAACAGGGAGAAATAATGACGGAGAAGTTGAGACCATAAATTAAAGTTACCTGGCCATACGGATCCCAATGACTGATGCAAGTCGTAGTATAGTTGCGTGAAATTCATTTCATTTTTCTTAAGTCTGATAGAATTGAATACTTGATCGACTTGCGAGTTAAAGTCCCCGGTCAAGTTCAGGTGGGACACATCCTCTATGCAGTATCCTATTGCTAGAATGGCGCTGATAATTAACACTGGAATCAAAGACATCGGATCATTTAAAAGAGATGCAGTTTTAAGAAACTACGAAATGGTAGGATAGAATATTTGGCCTGAGAGACGTATTGATGTATATATAGTTGCATGGTATAGAAAAAATCTTATATTACAGTAGGGAGGCGATATCATTTTTTCAAATATCAGATATTTCCATTTTTTTAAAACATGTAAAACTTAAAAGACATCCAAAATAAAAGAAAATCAAAATTGTCCATGGCAAGTACCCAAGATGCTGGCGGCGTTGCCCCGCTGGACTGTCAGGCTTAGCCTCTGGGCGAAAAAGTCCCTGGCTTTCAAGTCCCCGGAGGCCAAGACCAAGCGTTTGCCTAAGTCTTCCACGGTTTCATATATTTCCATTATAGATCATAAACAGTATTTAATTATGAATCTTACCTTGTTCTTTCATTATTTGCTATTATCAAATTATTGCATTTAATTATGTATTTTTTTTATTTGGCGGATCGAATACCGACTGCTAAGTTAGCGTCTTCAATATAAATGGGTCGTCCACAAATGAAATTATAATAACGAACGTATCTAAATGAGATGATGACATTTCACGGTAAACGTGACTGAGTCACGCAAAGCGCAGCTAGCTATGCAGCCCTAATTAGCTGTAATCGTAGAATTGGGATCATTAAACACATCGATAAATATTGATATGAGGTTAGGGTTTCCAGGCGTGCGGCTTTAACCGGACATGTCCGGTGGATGATTAGCGTCTCCGGCTTGTTCGGTTATTTGAGATCCATTTTTGTAGCCATTAGAATAATGGAAGAGAGTTTACGTCTCTCAGTCATGGAGAAATAATAATATCCTGGGTGATTTTTCACAGACGGTTTTCTGGTTTCAAACTAAGAAGAGCTTGTTATGGACAACCATTCTGATACACTATACAATACCTACAATTTTTTTATACACTATATTTTTTTGTACTGCACACGAATGGTTGCGTACCTTCTTTTTGTACAATATTTGTTGTTTTAGTACCAACATAAATACACATTTTGTGAAAATTTCAACTGCCTTCCTGTTATGACAGACGAACGGATGGACGGGCAGCGGAGACTTAGTAATTCTTACGTTTTTTGGATTCCGTTGGCTCCTTTTGGATACGGAACATTTTTCGGATTACCTACGTAGCGAAGCGACATCTGGTGTCAGAAAAATATCGGAAACCCTCATTGAATGCTGATTTATCAGAAGTTGTAGGTACGTTAAAATGGTTGCATAAAAAAATATGAGCAAATAATTTTAAATGCCGTGGTCATATTTTGAAAAATTGAGCTTTGATTATGTAGATTTTACCTAGTAGTCGTCCGATAAAATCTTTTGAATGTAAAAGTCCGGCTTCATGTCTGGGCTTATCACCCAAGTTCTTAAAACGAATTCCGGATTCGAGAACAAATACCTTGTCAACCCTATATGGACTCTGGGTTAGAATATTGGTTTGTTGATTTGGGGCAAAGTCAATAAGACCTCATTTGCACTAAACTGATTTATCATTATAATCAACCTACATAAGAATGTCCAATGAACACAGATCTACAAATTTACAAGAACTGCTTTTTCCTACAAGAGTAACTTTTATCCCTGGATCGCAGGTATACTTGCATCTTTCGCCTGTGAAAACGTTTTGTACCTAAGTTCGCTGTGAGCAACCCTATTAAGATTTTTTGTCGTGGTGCTATTTGTAATAATGTATACTGAATAATAAATTATTTTAACTAGGTAGTTACTGCTATTTAACTCAAGTTCAATTGACTTCATTTTTGGGTGACAGACAGAGAGCTGATAGTACCAACCTCTCGGAAAATGGGTTGGTACCACCTGACGGCCAACTGTACCACTGCGCGCGCGCCTCCGGCTTCCTGTTCCGTCTCTTATTACTCCCACAGATTTCATGCTTTTTTTGATAATAAGTTGTTATATTTAATAGATTAATTTATTTACATTTCTACATATTCATTCACACAAATATTTGTTCCGGGTCCAGTATTGAGGCCACCACCTGTGTCTTAAAATTAAACTGTGCCACACATTGGTGTGTCACCTATTGCCTCTCACCATATGTCTATAATCAAGTATATGTAATCAATAGATCCTTTAACACGTAGCTTCTTTACCTAATAACCTTATTAACAAATTATCTCCTAAGATTGCTGTAAGGAAATCTTCACTTGTAGTTTGTCGATACAATCTAGCAGCAGACTTATACTGTTGGATTATTTTCTCCGCAAACTGAGGACATACAAGTTCCGCTGAGTTTGCGTTATGTGCGAATGGATCTTGAATGCAAATTGTCGTATTTAGTTTCAGTGGAGCAGTGATCTTCTCCCCAACGTTGTGTTTGTACAAGTGATAGTCATCAGGAACATCGTCTACATTCGCAAACAAATCTCTCTTCACCGCACGTCCTGCGTACGGTGCCACTATATATTCCTCAAAATCGAAAGAGCTGTAGTACTCAAAGTATCCGCCTAAAAGCTGATAGAGGGTTTCATTGTTATCTGACCGATATTCCAAGTTCTCGTTAATCCCAGTTTCCCAGTGGCCCACGACTACACTTTCTGCTTTTTCCTGCAGTTGTCTGACGCTGGGCAATATATTTCTTTGTTGCAAATAAAATATAACTGTCATAGTCATGCTGAAGCTTCGTATGAAATCTTTTACTATGACTCTTTGTTCTTTAGCCCAGTGCTTGATGAACATTGCTAGATCTAGAGCTCTTTTGTCCAAATTCATATAGAAATGTATAAGTTTAGTATCCCTTAGATATGAAAGACCTGTGTTCAGTAAGTGTACGCTTCGGTTCGCTAATGCGTGATAACATGATATCATCGGTTCTGGTTCCACCTTAATATCTGTGAATATATTTTGTTTGATTTCGAGGTAAGATCTTGCCATTTCTATACATTGCTCGGGTGATATGCTGGTGGTGTTCGGTAACTGGATGTAACAATCCACGTCACTTAACTTCATGCCAAGACCTTCTGCTGTTGCACCGAAAGGCTCGATTTTGCATTCTGAAAAATAACATCAACCGATCTTTTAATTGGATCAACCGTCGAAATAAAACTGTATTCTTACTTCGGCTTCTTTGATGCTACTTAAAGAAATATGCTTGAAACATACCAGGCCAAATATTTTGCATCAGTTTCTTCATATCTTCGTAGACTTTATTAATATTTTCCATATCCTCTGAAGACAAACTTATTGATTCTAGAATGTAGTTGATTTGCGAGTCGAAGTCTCCTACGTCACGCAGTTGTGACGTGTCCATGCAGTGGCCGGATCCCGCCAGGATTACCATGATGACCATACCTTGAATCATTTAAAAAGATATGCTTCGTGAGACGATGATAGTTTTGTGACAGGAAATGCTGTAGTGATGTTCGTGGGTCCCAATTGTAGAGCTTGAGGAAACTTTAGCACGGTGGTAGTGAACTTTGTAGTAGGTATCTGCCTGGCTTCTATGTTTATGCCAATCTGTATGTTCTTGCAGTTGCTCACTTTTAACTAATTATCACTCTCTAGTAAATCAATGTATTTTTTTTTTCATTACTTACCCCACATCTTTTAGTTATTTTTTCAACCCTTTCAAAGTTTTATTCGTCAGAGCAGCACCGAGAACGACCTAAATACTATCAGCTAATTTACTAACAGTAGGTATTTCGGTGTATTTAATTGTTGAAGTGTGACGCTATAACAATGCCTTATTAACGCTAATTATTGTGGAATTATATGCATACTTATGGCTATGTGTAATCGGCAATGGGTTTGACGCATTTTGTAGTCACGTTGTTGTGAGGCTGCCCAAGCGGTTAGCAACCTGACCTTCTTTATACTTTTTTAAAACTCTTTAACCAGTTTAGGCCCCTATTTAAATCTCAATTGAGACAGTCCAGTCCAGACTTTTTTGGTATCCTGATCAAAACAACGAATGAACTTTGTCGCTTCAGATATCTACGTATAGATTGATTCTAGGCCTGTAATCTACAATTAATTTTGAGCCAAGACTACAAACCAATTAAGGTCCCGACAACCGCAACACATAGCATTTAGTTTTATTAGGTATAAAATATCTACTGGAAACATGAAAGTTTCGGGGATCATCTATTATGATCAGGTGCCGTTATGTAGTTTGTGTGAACTACATATAAAAAAAAACTTGTAGCTTTTTCGAAATCCGCCTTCAAAGTGGGATTTATTATGATAAAAATAATATCCTGAGACATTAATCACACACTTTGATCCCAAGCTAAGCAGACCTTGTGGTAGGTGATCTTATTTCCATGAGCCCAGTGAACCGCATCATCGAAGTCGTTTTTCATTACGTCATGTCATAGCTCGTAGTCGGCGTGCCTAGTCAGTATAGATCTCAGGAAACTGTTGTCGTTATCTTCCACAAACATTTTGGCAGCATATTTAAAGTGCGAGATAACTTTCTCGGTTTTTTCTGGATTGGAACGAGCAGAGTTTATATTGTGATCGAAAGGGTCCTGGATGCATATAAGACGAGTCTAGAGGGTAAGGTAGAGAGATACCATTCAAAACATTATGTTTATACAATTCCAAATCGTTTGTTACTCTTTCTAAGCTCTCAAAATCTTTTTTCTCCAACATACGACCTAAGAACGCAGATATTACAAATCTGTCGTAGTTGAAGACACTGTAAAACTTGAAGTATCCACCCAACAGTTGATACAACGTCTCATTGTTGCTGGTCGTATATTCCACTCTGTTGAATGCTACGTTATAGTTTTTAAATACATTGGATACGCCCTTCTGCATATCTATAATAATGGGCAATATATGTTTGAGTTTTAAGAAAAATATCACTTGCAAATAATGACAATACGTCGAAAGCATTACAGATACATTAAGATTATGTATTTTGGACCAGTACTTGACGAGCTTTGCTAGATTTGCGGCTCTCTGGTCAATGTTCAAAAGGTAGCCGATGACTTCGCTGTTTTGTATCGAAGAAAGTCCAGAGAAGGTGAGGTCGGAGTGCCATCCAGAGATGTGATCAAACGTTACGATTGGTATTCTTTTGCCAAGTTTTAGTTCAAGGTTTCTATAAATATCAGGTCTTGGCTGGAGAAGATGGTATGCACGCCTGGCTAAGTCCTCAGCAACTGTCTTTGTATAATGGACTATAATGAGGAGGTCTAAATCGCTGGATTTTATGTCAAGACCTGATGCGCGGGAACCAAACGGTACTATTTCAAAACCTGCAAAGAGATAACAATGAGTTTGCAAATAAAATGAAATTACCAAGTTTGAAAATAGTAATAATAAGCGAAGGATACTTAACCCGCCCAGACTGGCTCCAAAGTGTGCCGTAAGCTATCGTATAGTGAGGTCAAGTTCCCTTCCCTTTTACTGAGTTGTATAAACTCGAGTACCTGTTCAACTTGAACGTTGGGATCGTTTGACAAGTCCAGAACTGACACGTCTTGTATACAGCCCACATTCGCTAATATGGCGCTAATGATGAGCACTGAAATTTAATTATACCTTTCAATTACTTACATGATTTGATACTGCTGAGAGAAAATATTTTTTTTATGCTACATTAAGATCTTCTCGGCTTTCAGCAGTGATTTCAAATTATCTGTTTATGAAAATTACCTTTTAGTTCCATAATGTAAACTGTTTAACTCGATAGATCGAGTATTATATAAGTATTTACTGTTTTCGGGAAATATTTTTGAGGTTCTGACTTCATTATAAATGTTGTTCCCAAGTTGTTAGTAACAAATATGTTATTAATGAACGTGTCCAAATGTTAGCACGGTTTTTTATACTACCGTTTATAATTTAACATTAATCGTCTACAATTTAGATGGATGTAATAAATTGGAACATGCACTATGTTGGACATGCATTAACATGACAATGGCTACATGTAATCTCTATTAATTTAAATGTTCAATATTCTTTTATACATTTAGAGAAATCAGCGTCTAAAGGTGGTTGTGTCCGATTTTAATTTTCGTGCTAACACAGTGTTAAATACAAAGGATAGTCACGAATCAGTTCTAGCGACAGACGCCCACATTTCACCGAAGATATTTTTAGTAAGTAAGTGCATACAGTGGTGATCGGAAGGCTTTTGACAGCTAGGTAGGTGTACTTTCTATTGATGTGACCAAAAATTCCCCATAATGAAGTGTAAAACATAGTGTGTTCTTTTATTTTTGTAGACGCGTTTTCAACCGTTTAAAACGATTTATTTGGGGTTTAGAACGACAAAATTCAGGCTGAGGTTTTACCTTTCCATCGTTCATTACCTTTTAGAAATCCCAGTCCCACAGATTCATCATTTCAAAGCCACTTTTATATAAAATACACTGCAATTAAGTATACAATTATCGGTGTTATTTGAACGGCTTACCCTCGCCACTGTTAGGTAGGTATGTATCCAATTATTTACATGTGAAGTATTCACATTTTCATAATTATCTAGTTATTTTTTATAGCTTCCGCTCTCAATTTTGCTTTACCCGAGGGCTCAGCGGGGAACAGCTAGTTTATAATACGAGTAGAATTTAATGAACAATCTATACTTACCTACTAATTGCTAAAGAGTTTGTTTGCGCGCTAATCTCCGGAGTTACTAGAACGATTTGAAAAATTCTTTCACCAATAGGAAGCTACATTATACCCGAAGGAAACCGCGGGGAACATAGCTAGTGAGAGCAAGTGAGTAATAAGAGTGTATGCTGATATGACGGATAGGTTCTAATGGAAGATTACATAATGCGACGACTACTGATTGAGAATAGGATATGCAGACAATGGATTTCATGACTTTTGAATGAAATTTAGCATGGATCAGCGTTAGTCTCGTAGGTACCTATGATAAATTTCGGCACCCAATAAAAATACTTGTTTATAAATTGTAATTAAGGCTTTATTTTAAAGTACAATATTTAATTCTAGTGCTTAACACTTTATTCAGCACTTCAATATACCTTAGTGCCTACCTACCTAGTGTAAATACAACCTTATTTAAATAATTTAAGAGCATAAAATTAATCAAACATGGCGATGTCGCCAACAGCGCATCTTCATCGGCGTAACGTTTGGACTATGTCTATCTCTGAGGACTATTTATAAATAGTCATGTCATGCGCATTCGCATTTCTGGGTATCGATGTCGAGAGATTTATTAAAGTTTACAAGATTCATGGACAGGGCAGGACTTAAAATATCTTCGGTGAAATATGACCGATTCCAGACCTCCAACTACCTTCCAACGGAACAGCTAGTCAGTATATATATTTTCATAATTTTACTTCATCAAGTTATCGCTAGTTAACTCCAACAACTAGTTTCCTCACCAACGAATCTATCAACCAAAATATCACCTCCAAGAATTGACGTAAGGAATTCTTTACTTGTACTTTGTTTAAACATTTTAGCTGCATTTTTAAAGTGAGCAATGATTCTCTCAACCGTCTCTAAACATACATATTCACCCGAGCTATTGTTATGCTCGAAAGGGTCTTGGATCACCATACTTGCGTTAAGTTTCAAAGGATTTGTTAAGTTTAATCGGACATTACGTTTGTATAATTGGAATTCATCGGGAACATCATCCCAATTCTTAAACAAATCTCTTCGTACCGGGCGTCCGACATAAGGAGACACTATGTAGGTATCATAATCAAAAGTACTGTAATATTCAAAGAATCCTCCTAATAGTTCGTAAACAGTTTTATTGTTATCCGACTGATATATCAAGTTTTCGTTGAAACCAGTCTCCCAATTATTTAAGACGATACTTTGGGTTTTTTTCTGAAGTTCTATAACACTAGGTAAGATATTTAGTTGTTGCAGATAGAACAATACTTGCATCACTATAGAGTAACTTGGCATCCAATATAGTCCTATCAGTTTATGTTGTTTTGCCCAGTACTTGATAATCATAGTCAGATCTAACGCTCTTTTGTCCATGTTCAAATAGTAACGAATGAGTGCAGTTTCCCTGACGCATACAGGCTTCGTAAATGTCAAGTCAACATGCTGGTTCGTAGGTATATGTTGGAATTGCAGAAATTTTTCGGTCGGTATGACGACAGCTTTAATATTTGTGAACAGTTGACGAGTCTCGAGGTAAGATTTTGCCATTTCAGCTAGTTGTTCGATTGTCAATATAGTCTTCTTTACATCGACCATACAGTCGACGTCGCTTGATATTGTGCCCAATCCTGACGCCGTAGCGCCGAAAGCCTTGATTTCTGATTCTGGAAAAATATGCATTATTTTATAAATAGTCACTACTAGTCATTTTAACAGAGAATCTAGGTTGAATTTTTTAAAGAGCAGCGCAATTTTGGAAGTACACAATACCGCTAAATATTTCAATGTTTTTGAGTGTGAGTAAGGTCGCCAGAGCTAATCAGAGAGAAAAGGTTGATAACGCCTGAATGATATGTAAGTATCTGGTTTTGCAAGCATTCATAGGCTACGGTAACCGCTTACCACTAGGAGACCCCTATCCTTGTTTGCCGACTTTGTATATAAATCGACAGGCCAGTTGGCGCAGTTGGTTAAGACACCACCTATTGCGCCGCAGGTCGTGGGTTCGATTCCCATACAGGACAAACATTTAAGTGCCTGAATATGTCTGTTTGTCCTGAGTCTGGGTGTAATTATCTATTTAAGTATGCATTTACAAGAAAAACTAGAATATTATGTAGTATATCAGTTATCTGGTTTCCATAGCACCTACAAGCCCTGCTTAGTTTGGGATCAGTTAACCATATGTGAAGAATGTCCCAGGATATTTATTTATTTTAATATACAATATAAAATGTACTACCTGGCCATAGTTCCTGCATTGATATCGCCACGTCTTCGTAGACCTGCGTTAAGAGACCCATCGTCTCTGGGGTAATCCTCACTGCGTCGAGGATGTACTGGAGTTGAGAGTCGAAGTCTCCCACATAAGGCAACTGTGACGTGTCAAACGTGCGTGCAGCTCCCACCAGGATGGAAATCATTAGAACTACTTGAAAAATAATTCTTGGGTGAGTATACTTGATGAGTTTACTACGGTATCGAAAGTCAAGCGACACATGTTAGGGGCACAGGTAATCTCCGGAGTTACTGGTTCGATTTTGAAAATTCTTTCACTGATATGACGTTTCCTACATTATCCCCGAGTACCTACTATAGCCTATTTTTTACCCCAGGAACGCCGGTGAAACCGCTGGAAACGGCTAGTTTACTATAAAACTGCTTTGTATTGTGATTCACAATGAGACATTTGTGGAATTAATATTAATAATGGTCTTGACAGGCTAATAACTTTTATAATGAGGATATTTGAGATTTCATCACATCTGTTGCAGCTCAGTGATCTGTATTCTAATCCTATACTCATGAGGATACAGATTCCAACTGCCCTGTACCTCTGAATAAAAAATTCTAATGTCAAAAAGCGTCTAATACGCTCCGGGCTCGCGTATTAGAATTACTGTTAGGTACTTACTATTATTTGGTAGATTAAAGGAATGTGCTATTAAATATATGCTTACTCTTCAGCGTCATGTCGAATCGTATGTGTACCGAAAGGTTCTATTTTAGCGACGGTAGATCTGCCAGCCGCCAGCGCAGGTTCTCTTCGAAACTCAACTGTATTCGAGACAATTTAAACGCAATTACTTATTGCTATAACAATGGAGGTGCGTAAATTCAACGCTATAATGAACAGTAGGCGTTTATAATCGTTTGGTAGATTGTGAATACCTAGCTGTACCTTTCTACGTCAGAAGGCTGACGAGCATGCAGGCGGTCCACCTGATAAACCATATTTAATAGACAAAATCTGATATGCAATAAATTTGTGACAATATTTCTTCAGACTCAGATTTCAAATCAGTCAGAACTCTGCTAATCGAATACATTTTTGGCCCTAAAATCAATTAAATTTGGCTGTTACATACTACACTGGTTGTCTATTGCCGTTCCGTGGTTGTCTGTGGTCTTGTTGGTCTGCTATGTCGCTTCTATTGTGTTTCATAAATAATAAAGATAATCGACATCAATCACTAGTATCATTTGTTAAGACTCCAAGAGCCCTATCACACAGGACACTAGTGCCTGACATTGGCGTTCCACAAGGAGGTATACTGGGTCCCATTGCGTTTACCCTTTACATGAGTGACATTCATCATCTCTCTCGGAGCACTGTAGATAATAGTCAAGATATCGGAATTAAATTGTATGGAATTGCAATGATTCACTACTGCAGAAATTTTTGGCCATGAGTGAACTTGGCTCTGGAGATACAGGTAGCAGCAAACAGGGGAACCTCCTTATACGATGTCTAATTATGCCATCACTTGGTCTATAAAGTTAAATTTAGTTTTCCTCTTACTCGCTTTCCTATTATGATGTTTTTTATTAGTTCGTCGTGCATGACGTATAAGGTGTCCTACCTAACATCTTTCGTCTCCATTTTCTATTGTCTCTAATAAATTTGTATACATATATAATATTAGTGAGGAAAATTTGGAAAAGTAACCATGTAGGTATGTAGAATAATGACGTGTTCCTCCTTTATTTCTATCAGCAGTTCCTAGATGATTGAAAACAGGATGCGGGCAGGAGGGGGATCGTGACGTAGGAGGATCTCAAACCACATAGGTATTGAATTAAACAACATTGTAGTTTGATGACATTAAAATTCTACAAATCGCATAAAAAATAATTCGTCAAAGGTTTAGCTTAATAGTAAAATAATTTGTATTCACTAAAACTATTGATAAAATGATTTTTGTCGATAACTTCCTATGATTTTAAAATTCGGTATCGGAGACGTCAATGGTCGATGAGTGGGTGAGGAGTCCCTGCCACGATGGCGGTGGTGGTGGTGGTGTCGGCCCCGTCGTCGCTGCGAGTCACGTTGAGCGACGAGGAGGTGTCGTCGTCGCTGGCGGCCTGCTCCTCATCGTTCGCGATCAAATTTTTATCCAAATATTGGATAGTTTCGGATATTTTAGCGGCCATGTCCTTCTCCGTGGGTTTGGTGTGAGGCTTCAGGAGCTCGATGCACCAGTGGTGTATCACCGTCACGAAGAATTTCCCGAACTCCCTGAACCCGTCCAGGTCGCCGTTCATCAGCTTTATCAGCATGACGGCGCTCTTGGGGTCCTTGCGGTACGTCACGATCAGCTGGAACTCGAAGCCGACCGGCTGCTTGTCCACGTTCAGGATCTCCTCGGTGATCCTCGCCTGCTTCTGCTCAAATTTCAGCTTCATCATGCTGTACAGCTTCGAGAACTGCTTCCTCTTCCATATCGCCTTCGTGACGACGCCCGTGTACCTCTCCTTCTCCTTCCTCGGGTCCGGGCTCGGGGCGCTCCCGGTCGGCTTCGGGTCCTTCGGGTCCGCGCTCGGCCCGTCCTCCGCCCTCGTCAGCTTAACCTTCAGCATGCTCTCGAATATCTCGAGCACGACCCGCCGCACGATCGGCTTCCAGGCCGGGTCGACGATGCCGACGACGAACCTCGGGAGCAGGTTCACCCGGAACTCCGGGTGCAGCTTGCCCCGAACTATCTTAGGCTTCTGCACGAGAATCTCGTGGAGAAACCCGGCGCAGGCCCTCGGCCTCTCCCTCTCGTAGGCGGCCGCCGCGAACTTGAAGTAGGCCCGGATGTCCGCGGCCAGCCGGCCCGTGATCGGCAGCGCCACGTTGTGGCACTGCTCGAAGGGGTCCTGCACGACCATGGCCGTGTTCAGCCGCAGCGGCAGCACGTAGCCGCCGGCCACGTTGAACCGGTACCGCTCGAACTCCGCCGGCACGAGGCTCAGCTCCTTGAAGAGGTCCCGCCGCACCGGGCGGCCCAGGTAGGGGCACACGATCAGGTCCTCGAAGTTGAAGGTGGAGTAGTAGGCGAAGAAGCCGCCGAGCAGGTCGGCGATGGTGGCGCGGCAGCCGGCGGGCGGCAGCGGGTCGCGCGCGAAGCCCGTGTCCCACCCATCCACCGGGTGCGCGTGCGCCGCCGACCGCTGCAGCCACTGCACCGACGGCAGCATCGCCACCGGCCCCTGCTGCAGGTAGAAGATCACCAGCATCGTGAGCGCGTAGTTGGTCAGCTTGCCGGTGCCGGACAGCTCGTGGACGCGCGCCCAGTACTTGATGGCCACCGCCACCGGGATCAGCCGCGGGTCCGAGTGCAGCAGGAACGCGATCAGCTTGCTGTTCTGCGCCCCGAGGGGGGTCTTGAAGGTGACGTCGCAGTTGGTCTCGGTGGGGATGTGGAAGAACTTGACGATGGGCGTGTTGGCGCGGGGTATGGCGAGGGTCTCGGCGAAGACGGCGGGGTGGTGGCGCAGCACGCGCTGGGCCTTGTTGACCAGGTTGGCGTGCGCGTTGGCCACGGTGGCCGGGTTGGGGTTGGCGATGGCCGGCCGCAGGTGCACGGGGATGTTGATGAAGCAGTCCGCGTCGCTCGTCTTGATGCCCAGCCCGGTGGGGATCGACCCGAACGGGACCGCCGCGCAACCTGACCACATATATACATATATACACCTCCATGTATCACCTGTACTCATGTAGACATGTGATTCGCGACAAGAATGCTAGTATAATTACTGACTAGTAACTAATGTTTTACCACGAATCTAACTCGGTGAAATACTCTTAGTGATTCTACTGGTAATTAAAATCATAAAAAGCATTAAATGTACAACATATTTGATGTTTCCGCGTGTTTTTTAGATGTTTTATGCATTAGTTAGTGTTTGGTCATTTATTTTTGTCACTGTCAACTAGCCTATTGTTGTTTTCTTGTACTTTTTTGTGTTCGTCAAATAATAGTAGTTTATGATACTGTTGCATAATAGGGGTTATTAAACACGAGTGTGAGTTTAAGTACCGAGCCGTAGGCGAGGTTCTTAATAGTATCACACGAGTTTTTAATACCTAATTATGTGCAGTATCATACAGTACTTTATCTAAACTCATCTAATAATGTAATTTAAAGGTAACAAATCGATAATATTTTGTCATAAGTTTTCATGACTCGATTATTCGTCATTTCCATTGCCACCTCCACAATTTCAGATCCAAGTGTATTTCACCTTAGTATCACTGCTATTTTACTGTCATTTTTGGCCAAAATAAAATATGAATGCAAAAAATCAATAAAATAAACAAACATTAATCATCATGGCGCCCAAATCCGTGTTGGGAAAAACTCCCTACCGCATACGCGACCACAGAGTAAATTTGCATCTAAAATTGAATTGATACTGATTGATTCCTAATTGTTTACAAAGAGAATATAATACTACGTTTAATTGTTTAGTCATGTCTGGCCACTTATAATGTTTTTTTCTTTATTATTTCGTTTGACAAGTTGATTGACAGTAATTGTAGTATTAAAACCCAAAAAACATTGTGAGTGGCCAGACATGTCCATATATACTTGTACTTTAATGAAAAAAAGTTATTTTATAGCATTATCTTGGGAAGAAAACTGTGCTATAATATAATTTTTTAATTTCATTATACACGGGTATGCGTAAAGTGGGTCATTAAAGTACTGTTTTTGATTTCATAATAAGAACATTACGATATGAGAGTAGATAAATATGTTTTCTTTCTTTCTTTCAAAATTATATCGATGATTTCTTTTATTATTGATCTATCATTCTTGTCGCGAATCACACGTGTACAAACTTACGACCTATAACTGAGCTATAATAATAAAATTTGAAATTCGCGGGCTGCCCTGAACCCCCTAACTGGTGATGTATATGGTGATGGAAGGTATACCTGGCCACAGTTGCCGCAGCGCGTTCTCGAGGTGGGTGTAGAGGGTGCACAGCGAGGCGACCTGCTCCTGCGTGAGCCTCACGGCCGCCAGCACTCGCTCCAGCTGCTCGTGGAACGACCCTGACAGGTCTATGTCCTTAGGCTCGATTATAACACCTGCAGTTTTCAGTAAGTAAGTCACATACAGATCTTGTTCGGTGAAAGAAAACATCATGAGGAAACCATAGGACGGTGGTTGGGTACTTTGTAGTACCCGCCTGCCTGGCTACCATCCCCAAGTGATTGCGATTATTTTCTAGGCTTTGTGTGCTTACCATCATCGGCCACATCATCACTGGCCACGGTGAGATTGTGGTCAAACACAGGCCTATACATAGGGTACATTCCGAAACATGCCATAATGGATCTTAGCGCTCACATTGATAATTTGCGTTCCGATACGAATATCAGATCTATAAGAGCTCTGAACTGTCAATGATTCGGAACGCTTGTGAACGCGCTGACAGTATTTAGAACTAAAACATTCGAAAAAGGGATTAAAAAATTAATGATCAACGCGTTGGGACTCCCTAACTTCAATTATTAGACTCCCTAACTTGAATACAGTGTATTTTTATTTGTTATTCTCACATAAAAACCTTTGTCAAAACAAAAACACAACACAAGTGTCACTTTTGACATCCACGCTCACGGCGATAACGTTTGGACCATGGTCGTCGTAATCGCAATATGGCGCATGTAATGACGTCACCGATGACGTTTCGCGAGGCTTCGTTATCGCGCTAAAAGTGATTCGGTACGCGTTTTAGCGCGCTCACATCGATAATTATCGATATCATCATCATTCGGAATGCAGCCATAGTAAAAAAAAAAAACTTGCATCGAGTGTATGTACTACTAAATCTTCTACTTTAATCACTTTTTTAAAACATGTTAGGTATATTCTGATAATAAATAAAAAAAATTACTTAACAAAAACAAACAATTTTACAATACGCGGTGTTATCGTTAAAAGTGAGCGCTACCAAAGAATGCTAGTTAAAAGTAATCTATACTAATAATAAAGCTGAAGAGTTTGTTTGTTTGAACGCACT
The DNA here is from genome assembly GCA_963555595.1 of Tethea ocularis. Classification (NCBI taxonomy): domain Eukaryota; kingdom Metazoa; phylum Arthropoda; class Insecta; order Lepidoptera; family Drepanidae; genus Tethea; species Tethea ocularis. Next base: position 403,592 of record OY741972.1, on the reverse strand, counting down.
AATCTCCGGAGTTACTGGTTCGATTTGAAAAATTCTTTCACTTATTACTGCTATATTACACAGCTACATTAACCCCGAAGGTTATATGCTACTTTTTATGTCGGGAACGCGAGTGAAACCGCGGGGAACAGCCAGTATATTATATAGCAGAAGTAGAATAGAAATAAATTGCCTGGTAAGGTGCTATAATAGATTTTCTACTATGGTAATATTAAAACCAGGCGGATATTGATAATTTTTTAGGAATCTATATCCTATCAGTTAGCCCATTGATGTATGTTGTCTGTCTGTCCGTCCATATGTAACATGTATCTAGCTTGTCAAATGAGTTGCAGACCTGTAGATATTTTATGAAGAATATTGACCGAAATTAAAAAAATTAATACACGAAACACAGAAATCCTTTTTTTTTCTTTTTTCTTACCCTGGTATGAGGATTGCCATTGTCACGTGTATCAGTGAATCATTAGAACAAATAATTACTTTTCTGTTTACTCCTCGAAAAATCCCTCTTTGGTTGGTTTGGTTGTGGAATCTCTTCGACTACATCTTTGGCGTCGTAAGGTGTAACTGTGAGGAACTCCCCGTACACTGACACCTCGGTGGAGGCTGCTATCGCTTTGTGGGCGTCAGCCTCGGTGTGGTACGCAAGGGTCGCCAACGTGTCACTCAGTTTCTCCACTTTGAGGATACCGAATTTTGAGAACACCCGAACGAGATCTGGACCTGTTGTGTATGGAGGATAACCTGAAATTAAATTTAAAAAATTATTTCATTTTTTGGAAGATTTATTTCTCGAATAATCAAACTTATTGGTGCCGATAATGTTTTTTTTAATATTAATCATATTACAGTTAAATTGTTATTACATGATTGTTACTCTTTCACGCAAAAACGACCGAACGGATTTGGATGAAACTTCTCACATAGACAGATTATACCCTACCCTAATATATAAGATACATTTTATTTCGGGAATACATAAGATCCCTCGGGAATGCGGGTGAAACCGCGGGGCGGAAGCTTTATGAAGATGTTCTAGCTAGACATACGACGCTAATAATAGACCCTACAAAAATAAAAATAAAATAAGGAATAATCCTTACCCGTAACTATAACTTTTTTTGCAATATTGTTCTGGCGGATGTTGCGTTTTTGTGGGCGGGCGGCGCCTTGAGGCGACGAGTGTGCGCGCGACACGCCGCTCGACGAGGCCGCCGGCGTCGGTGCCGATGCTGGTGCTGGTGTTGGTGTTGGTGTTGGTGCTGGTGCTGGTGTTGGTGTTGGCGCTGGCCCCGGCACCGGCATCGCCCTCGGTACCGCTACCCGCGTCGCTTCCATTTCATGTGTCTAATACTTCACCTAAGGGACAACGTTGTAAACATATTTTACAAAATCTTATTGTAGAATTTATACATCCCATAGTATGACCTTTTTAACCGACTTGAAAAAAATAGGAGGTTCTCAATCCGGTTGTATGTTTTTTAATGTTTGTTGACGCATTTGTTTATGAACCGATTTTAATAATTCTTATTGCTTCAAGGTGGCCCCATTTTAATTATATTGTCTTTGTTAAAAGTTAGAATTATGAACAATTTAGTTTCTATAGATATACCTCTCAATCAGACGTACTCTGTCACCATTCCGACCAGTTAGAACAATTTTATTATATTTTTATAGATACTGACGCCGCGCTGTACCGTAGGTATGTGATGCTGTCTTTCAACTAATTGGTATAACTGCCTTATTGAAATATAATATAACATTGAAAATTATTGTGTTAAGTAATGACAATTAGATAAAATTAATTAATGGAGTTAGATTAAACAACACTATCTTTTTTTTAATGTTATAGCTGTTAATTACTTTCATTAGCTTTATGATTTTTTAATCTTCAGAACAAGACTAATATTGTTTTGTTTTGTTTTTTATTAAGGTGGAGGCTTCGGTTGGAGCGTTCAATTCAATTTTTATCACGATTTTTGCAAATTGCAGCTCAGTTATAGGTCGTAAGTTATCAATATGTTATTCGCGACTAGAATGGTAGTATATTTACTGATTAATAACAAAATAAATCATCAACATACATATTCCTCCAAGGTATATTACTGACATATACGACTATTTCATGAAAATATTACTAATACTAAGGTTTACCCTTAAGAGGTAAGGAATGAAGACTTGATAAAAAAAGACTGCATGCAAGAATCAAACATCTCCTTATTACGTGAGGAAGTTTAAAGCAAGTCTAGTATAATCCAAGTTTTATATATACCTGTCATTTCCTTACGTCATATAACAGAAAGAGATGGGTTTATCTTATTAGCTAAAGTGTTCTTTCTTAGGCCAAGTGAAGCATTGTATCTAATCTTAAACACGTGGACACTTTGGACCCAAATCTGTTATGTTGTTTGTGTGTGTAAACAAACATTCATAATTAATGTTCGAAACCCTTAGAGATAATTAACTTATCTCACTACTTTAAATACCAAAGCAGTGCATGTCCCTTCATTTCAGATATGCGCGTGTTTGGTGCTTATTATTTATTGTTGCCATATTAATCAGTCCTCCACTCGTAAAAATAGTAAAATAGTTCACTCGTAATAGAATACTTATGAATGTGGGTAAAATCGCACAGCAAAACTAAACCACATTATTAGAAACTTACCGTTACAAGCTTGAATCACTTTAGAAAAATATTTCGGTTCTAAATATCCTTTATCATTTCCCGATGTCAATATGACTCCATTCTCTGACTCATAGAACTTAACACCGTCAGCAAGAGCCTCCTTTAAGTTGATGTAGATGTAAATTTGTGCGTTTCGCCTAAGCCCACTGATCACTGTGTGGTCATCTGGTGTGCCTTTTGCCAGATGTATGTGTCGTCGTTTCATGCAGCTCAAACCGTCACATTTAATTTGGGGCCAGCATTTCAGATATGTGCCATGAACGACTATAGAGTATTTTGGCTGAAATTATCTCTTATATTATTTTAAATGGATGTGTTATGACGAAAATGATTATTATTAAGAATGAGTGCACAAGAGGAAGTTTCGAAGTAGTGCCAGTTAATGAAATGAGAGGGAACCAACTGTCATGGTATAGGCATGTTATAAGGATGGACAAAAGCTATGGGGCTAAAGGAGTTATGAATTTGAAAGCAGATGAATATATGGGAAGAAAATTAACAAAAAAGTGCATCAACATCTATATATCTATACTAATAAAGCTGGAGAGTTTGTTTGAATGTGCTAATTTTTAGAGTTACTGACCATTTTTTTATCCCAGTAATGTGGGTGAAACCACATGGGACAGCTAGCATAATATATATTATGTATAATTTAAATGTAAATTATGTATATTATGAAATGGTACAGTATAATTATTGTAGCCCTAAATCATGTCTTCTATTTACATATTAATATGTAATCATTGTAAGGGGTAATATAATCCTATTAAATAAATAAAATATGGGTTTAATATAAAGTGAATATTATGAATAGTTTGTTTAGCTATAACAACTAAATTATCAGATGATAGGATTATTTATAAGGTGCTGTATAATCATAAATATATAAAATAGATAAACTGTTACATATATACATATTACCTGCAATATAGGAATCAATTCGGCATCAGTGACTTCAGAGATTGTATGACCCTGGTTTGCTTTGATCTCCAGAACATTTGTGAGGGGGTTCAATCTAAGTTTGAACCTTTGTTTATCATTATTTTGAACCACTCTCTCAATGTCAGATATACTATATTTACCTCTAAATGATTTGTGCTGTAATATTTGATTTACTTGTAAATAGCCTTCTGGACTGAAAATTACAGACAAATAATTAGGAATAAAATGTTTTTTTTTCTTTTAATTATCTAGTTGGTTACATTTAGTAATATGGTGACTAATTGTTTAGTTTTTGTTATCAAGGAAAAACTGAAGCTTCATTAGGTATTAATTAGAATTGAAACAATTATAAACTACCAATGAAGTAAAAATAAAAAAAACATGTCATGTTAAGAGTCTAAAATTACTAAAGCTTGCTTTATTAGTATATTTTTGTTAAACATGTCATTAACAAATGTTTTCAATGGATAAAATTAAGAAACTATAGGTATATATAGATGTTTGTATTTTTTAAGGTTTATTTTTAATTAACTACTTGTAGGTACATTTAATACAGAAAATTCAATCTATGTAAAAATGTTGAGGAATATATAAAATACGTAATCACTAAGAAATCTTAAAAGAAAACATAGTATAGTTTAAAATTGAAAATAAATAACTTTACCCTCATTAATCCCAAATGTAAGAATAGTGAACAATATTATAAATTAAATATAGCAATAAATAAATATCTATTAATAAGCAATAACATGTTACATTGGGATATAAATATATAATAATAATATATAAATAAATAATTGGTTATAATCTTTTTTTGATGTTAACAAGTGATTATGATTCACTTGAATATGTTAAGATGTCAGTACTCGGGTAACAAGACTTTATTAATTATTATTTTATAATCATAATAAAGAGAGATATTTTCATATTTGACAAGCCAGTTGGTGCAGTTGGTTAAGACACCACCTATTACGCCGCTGGTCATGGGTATGATTCCCATCCCAGGACAAACATTTGTGTGCATGAACATGTCTGTTTGTCCTGTGTCTGGGTGTAATTATCTATATAAGTATGTATTTACCAAAAAAAAAAAAAGTAGTATATCAGTTATCTGGTTTCCATAGTACAAGCTCTGCTTAGTTTGGAATCAGATAACCGTGTGTGAAGAATGTCCGAGGATATTTATTTATTTATATACAATGCCACTTTACCAGCAACTGCACACAAGATTCCTAATTTTATTCTGGCTTTATGTTACCACATAAGACAGAGAGATTATTATATTAGCAATAGAGAGGTCTATTGTTAATATAATAATATTTTTATTCTAATATGACATCACTTGTGGGCACATAAGACTCGCTTAGAGTGATACTCTACACTACAACTTAAAACATCTTTGCAATTATGCTTTATCATCACTTGTCATGATAGTTATTGTAAATCCTATCATATAGAAATACACAGTAGTTTTAAAATATCTTGCAAAGAACTGTGTAGAAAATAGGATTGAATAAAGGAACTAAAACCTTTCCCGCCTTTTTTCGCTAAGTGTTAAAAAACCACTATGCAATACGTTAATATCATTAAATATACAGCCCTGGTTATCTCAATAACAATATCTAGATGCGCCTATAACTTTACATATGGATGGATACACTTTATTCGAGTTCACTCACCTCGGTAAAAATCCCTCGCGAATTGCCCCGTGACGAAGGAGCCAGGACAGTGATTTACTCAGTTGTACTTCTTTATTACTCCTGAAACCGTTTCAAGCATCGATAACACTCCCGAGACAGACACAAACAAAATAACACGCCGCCCGCCACTTACATTTATATCGTTACAAAAAACATGTCGATTAGGCGTATTGCAACTGTGAAATAATATCCAACGTTTCTGATAGAGGTTTATAAATGCTAATACCTATGCTAAAGAATTGTGAGTGTAGTTGAAAATTTGATTCATTATAATGTGGGAAATTGGAAAAACAAAGAATGCGGTGGTGATTCCAATAAATGTTGCCGATAATTCCCTGACATGATTGACATTGACAGTGACACTGACAGCTAAACTAGTGATGTGATGGATAGTATAGTTATTAAAAAAAAAACAATATATTTCCGTTACTTACATAATTACCTATGTGGTTCTTTAGTATGTTTACCTATTGTTGGTATCCTTACTAATAAAAAATGTTACCGTATGTTTGTTGGTTTGTCCTTCTTTCACGCAACAATACGCAGCTGGGGAGTAATCACGTAACTTTGTTGCAAAGTAGTTTAAATGAACCGGTACATCACTTGATAACATTTGTAGAGGCGTTTTTGGATCATGTCATGTCGATGAATGTCATGTCCTGTGAGTCCGTCCGGTTCATACGGTATGTATGTACATCTATGGATGAGTGCTTTTTATCACACAACGTCGTTTTGGCGTGGATGCCATGGTTACTCTTTGCCATGGTTGAAGCAAAATAATTGTGAAAATATCTATAGCGTAGTCACCATGGGAGGATTAAATGGTAAAAAAAATGCCTTCAACGCACGAGCACGACCAATGAGCCAAAGGATTATGATAAATTATTGCCGATGTGCATGTTACCTTATAACCATAAACATTCATTACTAGCAACACAGTTTTGAACTTTTTTATACACCCGAATCAAAATAATAGACTTTCTATCAATGCATTAAAGCTTTAAATAGTATGATACCCTACTATATATTTCTTCAGAACTTGTGTTGACAACTAGACAAAAATCAATGAATTGTGACATCATAGACAATGAGGCATAGACTTAGGGTCAGCTGACTTCATTTTTATCATTGGTCTTGTGATAAGTTGTGAATCTCCGCCATTCTCGGTTCGTCTTTTCCATCTTTCCCGTCCCGTGAGTTGAATTTTATTATTTCTAATAAGAATTTATCCATTATTTAGTTTGTTTTCGTTGGTGTGAGTGTTATAATTTGTGGATAACTTTATTTCGTTTCGAATTCCGGTAAGATTGAGCTCGATTCTGCCATTCCCAAATTTTCTTTGGCTCATGTAAAGTCTTACGTTGTTGGCATTTTTAAGTATTTCACCGGTTTATTTAACCATTTTACTGGTGTTTTAGTTTAATTTACTTCGTTTTCGACGGTGGGTGCTATATTTTATATGTATTACACTCCTATTGTAATAATTTTCCATCCACCCATTTTATCATGTGACTGAATCTCTGCAAATTGATCCACTAAAACTTTTGAACGTACTAGTAGATGTAGATTTCCTTCTACTATTATTTTACCAATAAAGCCTTATTCTAGATAAACTCATCGACTTTTATGTTAGAAATTCCTTCAGAATTATTTCATGTTTTGTAATTTCCGTTCGAGAGTAGGTCTTTAATTAGCGGAATTGGTTAATTACATTAAATATAATAATATGACATGCTGGGACATTCTTCACACACGGTTATCTGATCCCAAACTAAGCAGAGCTTGTACTATGGAAACTAGATAATTGATAACTACATATAACTACTGCTTTTTATTGTGAATACATACATAAATAGATAATTACACCCAGACTCAGGACAAACAGACATGTTCGAGCGCACAAATGTTTGTTCTGGATGGGAATTGAACCCACAATCTGCGGCATGATGGTGGTGTCTTAACCACACCAAAAGGCCCATTGTTAATATAATAACCCGCATAACTTCAATAAAAAAACTAACTGAACTACAAGGTTTATTTGTTTTTTTTATATTTAACATTTAATTATCTCAACATTCAGCTCATATGATTTGATTTAATATTTTTAATAAAAGAACTAATTCAATTTTGTTCTTTCTTGGAATATATCTGAGTTGACATTGATTGATGAAAATATTTATCTGATGATAAGTCATTAGTCAGCTGATCTCCCTCACAGTCAGTAGTGTCAATTCTGTGTAGCATAGTGCTGTATTTTGGAGTATATTATTTAAAATATTCCTAATTTTAAAGGTTTGTTATGTAATGGTTCTTTTATGTACTCAATACCTATTGGTATTATGTTAGAATTTAATAAAATGAATTCCATGTAATATCTAAATGTCATTACTACTAAAACCTAATAAAAAAAATAGTTTAGATATTAATTTGGCATAGTAATCATTATGAACCTAAGCCCTTGTTATGTGATGTAATTTTTTTGTTACTTATTCCATTTACTATAATATACTTAGACATTTATTAATGTCTCTACATGGGTAGAGGGGTAATGGGTCGAGTGGGCCTTTGTTCAGCAGTGGACATCTTTTGGATTACATGATGAATGACTTAAAACTAAAACTTTGCTATCATCAGCCTAAACTATCCCGTAAGAACAGTGAGATTACTTACCTAATTAATGCTGTAGTCATACACAAATACCTCTATTTGTTTACCTCTGCCTTTTTAAACGACTTCAAAAAGGAGGAGGTTCTCAATTGGTTTTTTTTATGTATGTTCCCTGATTACTCGAAGACGCCTGGACCGATTTGGAAAATTCTTTTTTTTCTTTTCCTAAATTAATGGTTGGTTCCTAAATACTCTACATCTGCTCTACATATATAAAATGTTTGTACTTACAGACCCAAATGGACTTGCTACTTTGTTTTGTTTTTATTTTATTTTTTTTGTTGACAGTCATAGAATAAATCATTCAAAATGGCCACCAAAGCCGGCTTGAAGATGATCGTCAACGAGGAAAATGAAGAAAAGTTCGGCTTCGTATTCGCCGTATCTGGACCCGGTATGTACTCTCTCTCTCTCTAACTAATTAACCTATTCGTGTACTTTACAGGTTGACTTTGGGATGGTATAGTAGGCCGAAAAAGCATTGAAGTATACCTAATACATGTCATGAAAATAAATATTTCAGAGTGGGTTTTCCACCCTAAAATATTTCCATTCAAGTTTCAAAAAAATATTAACACATTAGTTTAGCATTAAAATTATAAAATACACTGAACCGTAAATCTAAAACTCGAGTACTAACATAGCTATCTCATCATCAGTATGTTTCTGAAAATTCATCATATTAATGAGTACTCCAGTAAAGTAATGCCAACTACTTAAAAATCAGCCTGTATATTAGACTCTTTATAAAGCTAAACTGTTACATAATCAGCGTCAGTATGTTTTTATTTATTTATTTATTTATTTAATTGCGTTCCACAATGTGTACACCTTAGGTGGTAATTATGTAATACATACATTGTGGACCCTGTCGGGCACAGCAACATCTCTAGAGAGGTATGGGAGAGAGGAGATAGATATAAATGGTCTACAGTCATTCTATAATTGTTAAATTGTACCTATATTAATATTTAATGACATATATATATTTAGTATCATGTCAGTATTATTTAAATTATATTTATTACTTTAGGTATTCGTGTTTCTTTATTACGTAGGTATACATGTATTTGGTTAGTATATTATTATTTATATAATTTTTTTATCATTTATGTATGTGTAATTATATGATCTGTGAAACAGTCGTAACGGCGGAGAAGATGTCTGGATCAGCTATGTACGAGCTGGTGCGAGTCGGATACAACGAGCTGGTGGGAGAGATCATTCGTCTTGAGGGTGACATGGCCACCATTCAGGTAACTACCTTGTCTAAGCAGGTTAAGTGAATCTGTGCAATTTTAAATATGTTGCATTCAAGATTTTCAGATTATCTCGTCTCTTATCATTTGCAAAATCACTAACTGTTTTAAGAATTAGCCTAATGATAGAGATGGCATCTAAAGAAGAATAAACTTACAAAACATGTTAGAAACATTTCAACTTCTGCGATTTAAATAACACACAACGCTCGACCCAAAAGATGCTGTTCGAAATCAAACGAGGAATTTTCCCTTTCCCCAGCAGGCAAATGCGTGAATGTTATCAAGTCGCGTGTGTTTTTGCTTTTTGTTTAGTTACAAAAAGCTCATTTCGATAGAAAAATATGTTAGCACCTATTTCAACAAACATTGTCCTTAGGTGACCTAAATAATGATAGAGTTCATAGACCTCAAACCACCAGCCCAGCCAGTTGAAAATCTGTCGCCAAGCACCTACTAGTGAGTACCGGCAATTGCACTTGAGAGTCAGTTGCCTTCTTGGCATTGTAACAGGTCGGCAAAACATTGTCAATACCACTTACCATCAGGTGGACCGCCTGCCTGCTTGTGACATAAAAAAAGCCCAAGATACTTTCCATCACTGAAAAACCAGCACTAATCTAAGAATTTAACTAATAATTGAGGTATATAACGTCTCCCGATAATTTACAAGCCTGTAATCTATATTTATTTCCTCATCCAGGTATACGAAGAGACCTCGGGCGTAACAGTAGGAGACCCTGTACTCCGTACAGGCAAGCCACTGTCCGTAGAGCTGGGCCCCGGTATCCTGGGATCCATCTTTGACGGAATTCAGCGCCCCCTGAAGGACATCAACGAGCTCACCCAGTCCATCTACATCCCCAAGGGTGTCAACGTGCCGTGCCTCAGCAGAGATGTCAGCTGGGAGTTCAACCCTCTAAACGTCAAGGTAAATTTTGTTTTAAGGTTGTATTAACACTAAATGAATAATATTGTCTGATTTGAATAAATAATTTAAAAAATATATATTTGGCACGTCTTGAATCACTCACTGATGCTGGAACTAAAGTTTGCACTGTGGTTCTTTTTAAGAATAAGGAATAAAGTGGGATTTTCCGAATCGCCAAGGTAAAATAGGAGATCGCGGGTAAAACAGTGCGGCGAAATGATAGTCAATAAAATTAATTGGACAATTTTTTTGTCTTTTGTTTTCATGAAATAATTTATCAAATAATCTGCCTCTGAAGGTCCATTGATGGAAATAGGCCTTTCCTAATAGATGCTTGTGGTTCTACAGTTTCTGTATTCCACACATTTTTTATAATAGAAGTGAATTATGAACCAGTGGTAGAGTCATTTGTAGCTGTCGACGTTTCATAAGTGCCTTATCATGGCCTAAAGTGAATAAATAGGTTTGAGTTAATTAGTATGGTAAGCTAACAATGCGGCATACTTGACCAGGTGGGGTCCCACATCACCGGCGGAGACCTGTACGGAATCGTGCACGAGAACACGCTGGTGAAGCACAAGATGCTGATCCCGCCCAAGGCCAAGGGTACCGTCACTTACATCGCGCCCGCCGGCAACTACAAAGTCACCGTGAGTACTTTTACTGCTTTAAAAAAAATATTGAGGTCATGTAATGATTGCTAATAGAAAATGTATAAATAAATAAAATAAGAAATAACATTTAATCTAATAACTTTAAATGGGCAATTCTTGTATAAATTGAACCTAAAATTACCTAAATAAAAAATAGGTCAGAACAAGTAGTTGTCAGGTGAAGTAATGTAAATAAACGTTATATGAATAGGACAAAGTTCTGGAGACGGAGTTCGACGGCGAGAAGGCGTCGTACACGATGCTGCAGGTGTGGCCGGTGCGCCAGCCCAGGCCCTGCGCCGAGAAGCTGCCCGCCAACCATCCGCTGCTCACCGGACAGAGGGTGCTCGACTCGCTCTTCCCGTTAGTATACTATAATAGTACAATAACAATACAGTAATAGTACAATAACAATACAATAATAGTACAATAACAATACAATAATAGTACAATAACATTACTGTAACAATACAATAACAGTACAATAACAGTACAATAAAAATACAATAATAGTATCATAACAATACTATACCCGCACATTGGTGTCGATTCTCTTGTTTACGAACTTAACTAATATTAGACAAGTCACCTCTCTTTCAAGTTAACCTTATTGAAAAAAGACAGAACATTTTTAATGCTGTCATTTAATCCATGCCGTCGTAATGTACGGGTAAATAGTCGTGACCAATAAAGATCGCGCTTAAATTCACGTTGAAATGTGTGATCGGATTAAACTGACAGGACGAAAATATCTTGCATCCCTTTCTTATATTTACTATTAGAAAGAGATATAGTGAGATTAAATTTATTTAGTTCGTAAACAACAGAATCGGCACCATTATCACACTTTCCTGTACCCTTATATTTCGATTTTTTTTTAATCCGCGTTACCGAAATAAAATGTAGTCTATATCCCTCATAACATAAGCTATCTGTGTGTCAAAATTCAACGTGATCGGTTTAGTCTTGAAAAGCTAGCAAACGAACAGAGTTACTTTCGCATTTAAAATATTATAATATGGACTAGCGACCCGCCCCGGCTTCGCACGGGAAGCAGTTTTATCGAAAAAATAAGCATCAATTAGAGACTCACGCGCAGGAACACGGCTAAGTTAATTTGACTGTAGTCCTTCCTACAAATATTATAAAAGAGAAAGTTTGTGAGGGAGTATGTTTGTTACTTCTTCACGCTCAAACGGGTGGACCAATTTTGATGAAATTTGGTATGGAGGTAGCTGATACCCTGGTTTAACACATTGGCTACTTTTTATCGGATCGGAGCGGAAGCTAGTATTCTATTATACAAATATTATAAATGCGAATGTTTGTGAGTATGGATTTATGTATGGATGTTTGTTACTCTTTCACGCAAAAACTACTGAACGGATTTGGATGAAATTTGGAACACAGATAGTTTATAACCTGGATTAACACATAGGATATTTTTTATCCCGGGAAAACATAAGATTCCTCGGGAACGCGGGTGAAACCTCGGGTACAAAATAAAGTAAACATGATTAAAGTATTAAGTTAATAATAATGTATGGTGTTGTGTATGTAGATGTGTCCAGGGCGGTACGACCGCCATCCCCGGGGCCTTCGGTTGCGGCAAGACTGTCATCTCGCAGGCGCTCTCCAAGTACTCCAACTCTGACGTCATCGTATACGTCGGCTGCGGGGAGCGTGGTATGTTATACTATACTATACATGCACTACATGCACCATACAACCATTATACCAACTACAGCAGGGCCTCGATGATCTGAACACCGAAAATGTATACCCTGTTCGGATTATAGTATGTTAAAATTTTGAAAGGGATTTGTTTATTGAAGTATGTACGTTAGATGTATGTTAGATACAATGCTATTAATCACACTTTTTTAAAGAATTCCAAATAGTGCTCTGACGAGTAGTATTTAGTGACTAGACTGACTGTATATAGAGAAATGGCGGTTGCGCAGGGGTAAGGGGGTCGTTCGGATTATAGAGGCGTTCGGACGAGCTGGGGTACGGATTATCAAGGCCGTGCAAAAGAAAGGTCCGCAAAAAAAGAAGCCTTGCTAAGTTTCTTGCATTTCTTGTTTGTCTTCTCAGTTTAAGTGTATGTGAAACCGGTGGTAGAGTCTATTGTAATAACAAAATTGTAACTATAGACATTCATAAGTGCCTTTTTAGAGCCTAAACTGAATAAATGAGGTTTGAGTTACAAAATAAATATGAAATAAACAACCTTACAATATATTTATCTATACGTTTTATAAGCTTTAAAAACTTTTGTTCTGTTATATAAAATTTAAACTAGCCTCATACTATATTTGGATGTAAAATATGAATAATAATTTTGAGTAACTTTGTATGAATGAGCCTTTCAAAATATACTTCTCAATATTTTTTTTGAAAAAAGATCTAAAAAGTTTGTCAAGTTTAGAGTCTTATCTCCATTTTGATTAACAGTACATATACAGATAGGGCTGCAAATGCACTGGCTGACTGACTGACTGATCTATCAACGCACAGCTCAAACCATTGGACGGATTGGATTTAAATTTTACATACCTACAGTTATTATGAATTAGGCCTCCCGCGCACTAGGCAGCCTGGCTGCGCAGCCAGGTCGCAGCAGCCAGAATATTTGCGCAGCCAGTTATAGCAGCTTTTCGGTATATTCTGTATCGAAAGTAATTTTTTGTTCGAAAGTTCGGAACCCCTAAATACGTCTGGCTGCAACAAGTAGTGCGCGGAGACCGACGCCGACGGCAGCCACATACATTCGCCTACACAAGACACGCTCTGCCAGCTGGCTGCCGTACAGACAGGCGCGTTGTTATGGCTGCCGCTGCCGCTGCCGCTGCCGCAGCCGGGAATTCGTGGCTGCCTAGTGCGCGGGCTCCGATACAACGTCATATGTTTTACTGGCTGCCTAGTGCGCGGGGGGCCTTAGGCATCCGCTAACAAAGGATTTTAGAAATTCCAACCTCCAAGGGAGTGATGTAGTGAATTGCAAGTGAACCGGGGTGGAAAGCTAGTTGTTCAATAGATGATTTATGTTCCAAAAAAATTGTTTAATAAAAACTTAAGAATCTAATTAATGCTTTTTAACTAATAGGTAACGAGATGTCAGAAGTACTGCGAGACTTCCCCGAGCTGTCAGTGGAGATCGAGGGAGTGACCGAGTCCATCATGAAGCGAACTGCCCTCGTAGCCAACACCTCCAACATGCCTGTGGCTGCCCGAGAAGCCTCCATCTATACCGGTAAACTTATACCTAACTAACTAACGCTCGCGTGTTTACTCGATATAAAACTGATAAATCTTGCTTTGTTCCTTTCTTCACTGACCACGGTACTATACATATAGAAAAAAAAACTACACTATTATTATAAAGATAAAGGCTTTGTATTTTTGCTTGTTCTAGTATTATAAATACGAAAGTTTGTGAGGATGTATGTATGGATGTTTGTTACTCCGAATGAACGAATTTTCATGAAAATTGGCATATAGATAGATTATTATGTCTAATTTTTTTATTATATCCGGAAAAATTAAGATCACTCGGGAACGCGGGTGAAACCGCGGAGCGGAAGCTACTAATTAATTAAATTCTACTGGACCGATTATTGTTAAAATCGGTCAATAAATCAATTAATAATTAGTCTAAGACAATCTGTTTCGAGATAAAAGAAACATGAAATTTTGTCCACAACATGTGAGTATAATGTTTAAAATTTGTATATAGGCATCACCCTGTCGGAATACTTCCGCGACATGGGGTACCACGTGTCGATGATGGCGGACTCTACGTCCCGTTGGGCCGAGGCTCTTCGTGAGATCTCGGGCCGGCTGGCGGAGATGCCGGCGGACTCGGGCTACCCGGCCTACCTCGGCGCCCGCCTCGCCTCCTTCTACGAGCGCGCCGGACGCGTCAAGTGTCTCGGGAACCCCGACCGGGAAGGTATGCGCTACTCCTACTTCTGTCTCATTACTATGTTAGATCTCGGCCCGGCTGGCGGAGGTGCCGGCGGACTCGGGCTACCCGGCCTACCTCGGCGCCCGCCTCGCCTCCTTCTACGAGCGCGCCGGACGCGTCAAGTGTCTCGGGAACCCCGACCGGGAAGGTATGCGCTACTCCTACTTCTGTCTCATTACTATGTTAGATCTCGGCCCGGCTGGCGGAGGTGCCGGCGGACTCGGGCTACCCGGCCTACCTCGACCATTGGAGTCAGACCTATTTGACTCTAAAAAGTCCATTACTTATGCTTGTTTGATGGTCAGGTTCGGTGTCTATCGTGGGTGCCGTATCTCCCCCCGGAGGTGACTTCTCGGACCCCGTGACGGCCGCCACACTGAGTATCGTGCAAGTGTTCTGGGGTCTCGACAAGAAACTAGCGCAGAGGAAACACTTCCCCTCCATCAACTGGCTCATTTCTTACAGGTAAATACACTTATTTAGTTTTATAATGATAGGTCAGTGGTAGTGACGTCGAATGCCGAAACGAAGGTCCCGGGCTCGAATTGGTGAAGGAAAACATTGTGAATTAATCATAGCACGGTGGTAGCTGTGCCGCCTGGTTGGCTACCACCCTCACGTTGAAAATCTGTCGCCAAGCACCTTTCGGTGTGTTCCGACAGCTGCACTTGAGAGCCAGGTCCCTTCTAGACTTAGTGTGCTTACCATCGGCCACATAGAGTTTGTTTGCTTGTACGCGCTATTCTCTGGATCTAGCAGTCGAATTCGTAAAATTCTTTCACTAATAGGAAGCTACATTATCCCCGAAGTTTATAAGGCTACTTTTTATCCCGGGAACGCGAATGAATCCGCGGGGGACAGCTAGTTACTATAACATGTGTAGAAATCCAAAAAATGGTTTGGATTTCCGTGTGAGGATTTAGCTAATTACTTATTAATGTAATTTTTTTCGTATTCCAGCAAGTACATGCGCGCTCTTGATGACTTCTATGAGAAGAACTACACCGAGTTCGTACCCCTCAGGACTAAGGTTCGTATATTACTTAAAATACCATTAGCAATAAAAAAAAACGGTCCGCGCTACGAAACAATTTCGGGATTGTTTTATATATAATTTCTCATTCTAAATTAAATTTAAACATAATATTACATAATAATATTTTTTTAAAACACATTTTGGTGTAAAAAAACTACCATATTGTTTTTCAAAAATTAGTATATACCCAATGACACTCGCGTTATAAAGGCGATTCAGCATTTTAGTAGTGACTAGGTAACATAAGTATGTCCATTACTTTATGCCTAACACATAACCCTCCTTATTTAGACTCTCCACAGTCGGGTAACTGTGCGAAGGTGCCTTTCCTCCCTCCCTCGCGAATTGATCGTTGCCCACCGTTGTCAATAATAACTTAGGTGTTGTCTATTACCAGGTGAAGGAGATCCTGCAGGAGGAGGAGGATCTGTCCGAGATCGTGCAGCTAGTAGGCAAGGCGTCGCTCGCCGAGACCGACAAGATCACGCTCGAGGTCGCCAAGCTGCTCAAGGACGACTTCCTGCAGCAGAACAGGTAACACCATCAACCTTACCCTCCACATAAACTGACTAGTAAGGAAGCCTGTAGTTCTGTGCTCCATTATAAACTGAACCCGAACTGGTGGTAGTCTATTGTAGTTGTAATATCGATTTTCATAAGTGCCTAATCAGGTCCTAAATTGAGTAAATGACTTTTGAGTTTGAGTTTTTAAAAAGCGAAACTAACGAATATTCTTTGAGTTTAAATTCATTACATACATTTTAAGTACCTATTATTGTAATCTAAGTCTATTTGAACTGAATCGTTTTAGTGTCAAAGAATGTGAGAATGTATGGAAAATACTGACGTTTAGTAGAAAAATCTAAGCAATTTCGGTCAAGTTGAATCGCTATTAAAGTCATTATGACCGGAAAACACATGTCTACCGACAGCAGCGCCACCTACCGGGTCCAAATGTATTTTCAAACCATTCAGGATCCCATATACATACAATATTTTTTTTTCAAATCTTTCCAGCTGTTTAGGAGGAGTTAGATAACAAACATATGTACAGAAGAATGATATATATTAATGATGTGTGTCTGTGTGTGTGTATACAGCTACTCGGCGTACGATCGGTTCTGTCCGTTCTACAAGACGGTGGGCATGCTGAAGAACATAATCTCGTTCTACGACATGTCGCGGCACGCCGTCGAGTCCACGGCGCAGTCCGACAACAAGGTCACCTGGAACGTCATCCGCGACGCCATGGGCAACATCCTCTACCAGCTCTCCTCCATGAAGTTCAAGGTACATCATTTATTTGTTTCTTTTTTAAATCAACCCCCGGGTTATATATGTCAAGGATCTTTTTTTTATGTCAGAAGTTTGTCAAACAGGCAGGCGGTCCACCTGATGGTAAGTGGTTGCCGTCGCCTATCGCCATTTGCTATTCCAGAGGTATTGCCCATACTATACTTTCCCTATTCCCTATTTGGTCAACCAGGGCCTCTTGAAATCAACAGACTGCACTGTCTAGTGAGGAAACCGTAGCTCGGTGTTAGGGTACTATTATTATTTTTTTTTTATGTCAACTGGTTGACAAGCAAGCTGACGGTCCACCTGATGGTAAGTGGTCACCGCCGCCTATGGACATTTGCAATACCAGGGGGATTGCCGATGTGTTGCCGACCTTGAAGAGCTTATTTCACGCCCCTTTTGAAGAACCCCATGTCGTAGCGCTGAGGGAAAACCGTGATATTATTTTATTACCCAGCAGTTGGTACTCGAATTGAAAATATGTCGAAAAGCAGACTGTTAGTTGAAAAAAGGATTCTAAGCAAAGTTAGCTAACAAATTAATTAATTCCAGGACCCCGTGAAAGATGGAGAAGCCAAGATCAAGGCAGATTTCGACCAGCTTCTAGAAGATATGTCCGCAGCCTTCCGCAACCTAGAGGACTAGGCTATTTACACCACTATACCAATTGTAGGGCGGCGACCGTTCACTGATCCTGTCAACAAAACATACTATATACCACCTATTCACCTCTCGTTCTTCTTCTTACATTTAGAGAGGGATATAAAATTGATATTATTCTTCAGTGAAACGTGACACCGCAATTGTTAATACACTTAGACGTAATTTTAATGTGTTACGACGATTTACGTAGATTTAAATTATGTATTAATCGTATTACAGAGCAAAATTCGTCATTTCGATTGTTGAACTCGTCGGATTAGCGACCATTGCGCGCTAGAACTGCGTCTCTATGGATGCGACGCCATTTGTAAATAACGACCTTGTCTATGGAATTTTATTTTTGATTCGCGCGGCCGGTTCTACCGCGCGATACGTCGCGCACAGTTACTTAGTTGTTATTTATATTATACTAAATGAAAATATACTGTTTATATATTACTAACACTGAATTATTTTGCCCGTTGAATTTTATGTGTGATTTTTATCATTATATCGAGTACCCTCTTGCATTCCACGTTATTATTAGAATTACTTGATAACGTATTGTTATTGAGAATTTCGAAGCTTTTTTACGCTTTCATGTCTCGATATTGATGCAGTGTTGCCATGTATCGCTTAACGAAATATGTTTTAAAATTCAGTATTAAATTTTAATTATGAAATATATTTATTTCCTTTGCCGCAACGAGAGCACAGTTCGCGTAATCAATAACTGTTAGTTAAGTGTGGATTTCAATAAGATGTGTACAAATATAATACGCAATAAAGTACCTATATACTTGCTGTTTGGACTTCTGTGACGTCATGTTGAGAGGAGACGAAAGTTATTATTATAAATAAATAATAAAAGTATAAAGTGTAAATGCTGTATTATTTGTATACCTATACATCATTTGTTTGTTCTTTGTTCTATGTATATTCAAGCATTGTGTCTGTGTCTGTACGGAATCCTCGGTGTGCGAGTCATTCATACTCGCACTTGACCGGTGGGTTCTTTGAAACCTCACAATGTAAGACCATTTTGAATATCTCGATTTATAGTTTCAATGTGAATTATGGTTTTTACAAGCGTTTATGTTTAGGTCGAATATTTTCTTTACTTTAAATTTAAACTTATTTTATTTTAGATTAGTTGGTACAAAGAGAATATAATACTACGTGAGTTAATGGTAGACGGTGCGTTGCTGCCTTGCTGTTTTGAATGGTACGACAAGTGCGCCACCTATTGTAAGTTATTTGTACTATGTCCATAACATTTGCGCAAGAGCATGCAACAAGTTGACAAAGTTTTATCTCAATCGGAAACTGGATGGACCATACCGTATGGTAGCGCAAACATTTGATTTTAATATACGTATTAAATTTAGGATATGTATAATTCTATTCTCTAGAATTTTACTATCTCCAAAATAGACCCAGGCTGGAATCTCATTATAGACTCAGGCTATTTGCCACCTTATTTTTCATAACTCTTCAACACTGGTTCATAATGCTTTTTAAAAACCCTATTTTAAACATCTGACAGCTTTATGGCGTTTAAATTCAAGACTTTTGATATTCATCTGTGATTTAATTTTCGTAATTATTTATTTTGTAAAAATTCTATATTTTGTATCTACATGAAGAATTAGGTGACTGCGACGAATCCAACATGAGTAAAAAAACTGTCAAATTGAGTCTCGAGGACCTCATCGGTATGGCGATTATGTGCCATGATGAAGTAAGTTAGCTATCTTCTCTGTCAACTCCTAGGCCGGGACTCCATTAAAGCTGAGATGGATCAAGAGAAGTGTTTTCATACTAATGAGAACCTGAGCGAGCCCGCTCCTATCCACTCGACCACTTGAGGGGCCGGTGAACGAAAGGACATCTCAGGACGTGAGAGGCAGGAGTTTTTTCTGATTATACGAGATATCAAGCCAGGGGGGTCTAAAAAGGCCGCTTCAGCAATATTGCTGCAGAGAGCGAGCAGAGTCTATGTAGTTTTAATATTTTCTGGTGAAATTTCATCTACAATAAATTCATTACATTAGAATTTGAGAAATTGCATATAATCTGCTGTAAATTCGAGAAATCCCCCAAATCACTAATATGTCTACCTACTATAGTTCTCTGATTATAGACTATAGTAGGTAGGTATAAGCTCTGCTTAGTTTGGCAGGAATCAGATAGTCGTGAATAATGTCTCAAGATATTTATAGTACTAGATACTTAGGTATAATGGTAGACCAGAGACTAAGCTGGCACTCTCATATTGAAGTGACAATGAACAGGATTAGGAAACTGATCTGGTTATTTAAGTCTTTGAGGCACGTGATGAAGCCCGTTCTTTTAAATAAAATCTATGTTGCTATGGCACAATCCATTATTAACTATTGCATTACGGTGTGGGGAGGTGCGAACAAGACCAGTTTCCTAAACGTTGAACGGGCGCAAAGATCTCTGATTAAAGTCATGTACTCAAAGCCCTATAGGTTTCCTACAAATACCCTGTACAAGATCAGCGGCATTTTGTCAGTGAGAAAATTGTACATTATTAATCTAATACTCAAATATCATAAATCAATGCAGTTTGACCAGGCTAAGACAAAAAAGCGAAGAAAAGACATTGTTGCAACATCGTATCCTGTTCGCACCGCTTTTGCCGGTCGTCAGTTTGATAACCAGTCCGCTTATCTTTACAATAAAATTAATCGTGTACTTGATATATATCCTATGCAATTAAACAAATGTAAAAAAGTAGTGACTGATTGGTTACAATTAAAAACATATGAAGAAGTTGAAAATCTAATTATTAGAATAACATGAATTGAATGGAAAGGAGTAATTCGCACAATATATACAAATATACAGTCCCAAATAGGCAATCACACATACACTCACAGACATAAACACACACACACTCACACACATAAACACACATGCAGGCACGCACACACACTAACTAACCCTTAATAATAATAATCTTACTCTGTTTTACTTTAAATTGTGAAATATACTTATAAATAATGTGAAATCATTGTAATCCAATTGGGAAGTTGCGAGTCATTCCCAACACAAGTATCTTCGATTACTTACTGGGAAGTCTCGGCGTAAGAATCTGTTAAAATGATTTCAGAAATAAAGCTATTTTTATTTTATTTATTTTTATTTTTATTTATTTATTTATATGAGACTGAACACATACGGTCATACACAATAAAATTGACAAAAAAACACTAGGTAAAGAAAGACCTGGAGGTTCAAAATTACATATTAGAATAGCTTCCCGCCCCGCGGTTTCACTCGCGATCCCCCTTTTCTTAGTAATACCCACACATCAGAAAGAACACACCTTCTTTCATGTATCTAGGACCCCAGCGGTCTAGGCTATGAATTGTGCGTCTGTGAGTCAGTCATGATTTTTAGATATACCTACAAATATTTTATTATCCAGTCCCATTAGCCGACCTATTTTTCTTATCTCGGTAATGCGGGTAGGTAAATCCGCGGAAATTAGATGTACCTATTTTTCATAGGGTAGTTGACTGACACATCAAATAAGCTACTTTTTAATAAATGTCAAAACGATCGTTTATAAGGAATTTTGTGTGAAATATTACATTATGACGTCATAGTTTCACAGTATCAAATCATCTACTCTTAGTGGTTCCACTGGTAATTAAAAATAAAATGCATTAAATGTACAACATATTTGATATTTCCACGTGTTTTTAGATGTTTTATGCATTGGTTAGTGTTTGGTCATTTATTTTTGACAGTGTCAACTACCCTATTGTGAAGGTGAAGGTTAGGTATCTGATAAGAACTCATAAAAAAGAAACTTATTTATTCTGAGCTCATACGTCGCTCTGTCAATACTGGCTTCTGACAGTTTCTAATTTTAAACATTGACATCTGAAATAATCTTTAAGAACTTCATAAATAATTTATAGCAAAATAATCTTCTATTTACTCGTAATTGTAAATTTGCATAACTTGGCAAATATTCTGGCATAGAAACCTACTAAGATAGTTAGTTAATAAAATAAGGTCGTACGTAAGTTATAAGTAAAATAAGGGCAATATGAGTTACCGGAACGAAACCATATTATGTCTATGGAGCCGGGTGAAGAACAAATCACGGAAACAACGCACGAAACATGCAACTAGATCCAAGGTCTTGGAACCGGAATACTCTGATGATCTCAGCGACATACATGAAGATGAGCCCGACATGAGTTGCACGACTCTCCTCGTCACCGTCGAAGACCTTATCAGCATGTCTTTTGGGAATATCCAAGTGAGCAGACACTTACCAAAGAATTCTAACTCTTAATACGTAAAGAATAAGAAGGACGCACACTCTCCACGTTAGTCCCTATTAATGTCTTCCGAAAGGAAAGGTCCTCGGGCCGTGAAATCAAAAAATACAAATGCCTAATAATAGCTAATAATAGTAACAATCTTTCACGGTTATAGGTTTCAAGGGAATAACCCGCGTGTATTTTTATTTTTCAGACAAATACCGTGAACTTTAAAATGATACAATCGGTCCTGCACATCCTCGCTCGACAGATGCGTATGCTAGGGCAACACGTGGAGCTAAGGATCAGTGATGTAGATCTGACAGACGATTCAGTTCGAGCTAAGAAACCCGAAGGAGCCGAAGCGAAGAAGAAAGATAAAAAAGGCAAAACCGCCGCCCAGAAAGATAAGACTCAGGGTAAAGACAAAGATAAAGCAGAAAAAGAAACACTTATAGAAACAGATAAAGAAGCAGAAAAAGAAGTAGAAAAAGAAGTAGTAAAAGAAGAAGAAAAAGGGGCGAAGAAGGGTAAACAAAAATCTGGTAAAAAAGCTAAGGAAGAAAGGGTGAGTCCTTTTTATTATATAGAAAAGTACTCTGTGATAGTATTGCCACAGCAGTCATTAATAACTATCGACTTTTAGTTCATTACAAGCTGTTCAATATGTGCGCCAAAAAAAAAATAGAGTCAACCATAGGGAGGTGCCGCCAGAGGTTTAGTAGAACAGAACAGGCAGGTTTTCGACGGATACTCTATCCTACCATTCAGTGCCGGTTTTAGCTCTACCAGCGCCCTGGGCGAGATGTGATAAATCGGCGGGAGAAGGGGGGGGGGGGGGCCTTCACCCGCCTACAAAAGGGATTTTAAGCCATTATAGCCATTTTATCTTTAGACTTGAGAATTTATTTAGACTCGAGATAGCAGGACTCGCTCATGAGCGACCGGAAATAAAGGTGGGCCTGGCGCCCCTTTACATCTGGCGCCCTGGGCGATCGCCCTACCGCGCCCTACCCTAACGCCGGTACTGCTACGATTGACCCCACACTCTAGATTCTAGAAGGAATACCAGGAATTTTAAGTGTCTGATTTGTTTTTGTAATACAACTTTTTTTTAAACTATAGGCTGCAAGTAAAGGTCGCACGGAATCTGCATCAAGTATCACTATATCAGGTATATTATATTAAATAGTTTAAAAATATATCCGCGGTACATTATAGCCTGTATATTAATGACTGATGTTTCTGTTTTTCAGAGGTCGAACGTAAAAACGAGAAGGTGCTAGTTGGTAAATATATATTGTTGAAATATTAAAAATTGTTTTGTCGTTGATTTTGACAGGGTATTGTTAGGCTGAAAGAGTATTGAATTATACCATAAGTAGGTAATAAAAAAAAACCTAAATAGTACTTTAGCGGGAACTTATTAAGTGAAGTTGCCCACCCGTCCGGTCGTGTCAGCGGGCTGTGATAGGTAGACAGTTGAAATTTACACAGAATGTGTATTTTCCCTTCGTGTGCGAGTCCTTACGTCGCCGGTTTTTTTTATTTTCTTTATTGTGTATTTTATTGAATATTATTATTAATAATAATGTATTTTTTTTATAGATTATATTTAAAAATGTAATTTACAAGATATATATTTAATAAATGGAATAATAATAATATTTATTTATTTCTCTCACAACATTGTAAATATAAACAATTGTAGGATACTTAAGTACTAAAATCACAAACTTGCTTTGTGAGAGCTGGTGCCTGATATAGGTTTATAAAAACCGGTATTACAGGTCACCGGCCCACTCCACAGATTTATTAAATTAGACCTCAGGTACATATTATGTGTAAGATGTTAATAATCTTTAACTTGAGAACTAAAGAATAACAAAATAAAAGTAGAAGAAAATAATAAAACAAAAA
Organism: Tethea ocularis; assembly: GCA_963555595.1. Lineage (NCBI taxonomy): Eukaryota > Metazoa > Arthropoda > Insecta > Lepidoptera > Drepanidae > Tethea > Tethea ocularis. The sequence goes on along the minus strand of OY741972.1, from coordinate 379,577 downwards.
GTAAAATAATAACAAATTAAATCACAGCAGTCATATGTTGAGTAGTGTAGGGGTGTGTAGTGTGTGTGTAGGTGCGAATGTTAGTTAGAGGCTAGTGAGAACAACAAGTACAAATTAATATAAACATACGAAAACAAATAATTATATGTTCTTTATTTAAGTTGGAGGGCTTAGCATTATTTCAGTATCCTCATAGTTAAGTGATTTTAGGTAAAATTTAGAAAACTACCTGCTTACAGTTGGCTTTACGTAATGGATAAATATTACACAAATTATTCAATTTATTATATAAGTAAGTAATTTATTATTGTTGGTGTTTTGTCCAATAATATATCAATATAAGTCATTTCCGCTCCTGACTTCTAAGGTTGTAATTTCGTAATGGTAATACTCGTAAATCTGAAATGAACGGGCTCCTGAAATTTTATAGAATTACACCCTTAGTGATTTGTATTTTCAAATCACCAGTATTATATTGGCGTAATTTGAGTTATATTGTTTTCAGTGGAAAAAGGGCAACCAATGCGCACTGGTAAGTATTTCCATATTTTGCTTCCTCCCTTAACCTACCTAGTTGCCTATCTTGCAGTTCACCTATCCTTACTTCATTATTCTTAAACTAGCTGTCCGCCCCGCGGATTCACCCGTGTTCCCGAGGGATTAAATGTGTTAACCCAGTGTGTCCTACCTCCATACATACAAAATTGGTCCACCCGTTTGAGCATTTCGTTTCGAACGTTTCCCGAGGCATCTTATGTTTTTTCCGGATAAAAAGTAGCCGATATGTTATTCCAGGGTATGATCTATCTATATGCCATGTTTCATCCAAATCCGTTCAGTAGTTTTTACGTGAAATAGTAACAAATTCATCCATATTCACAAACATTCGCATTTTATTTGTAGGATTAGTAGGATAGTAGGATTTATTCATCGTCCTAACTGTACATAGAGTCGTCTCGCACTCGCGTGGGCAGCATCGAGGTGGTGACGCTCTCCCAGTTCGCAATCCTGCAAGAGGCAGTCAATGAGCTGAAGCAGAAGACTGGCCCCATCCCACCAGTCACACTCCCTGATAACGACAAGCTGAGAACGGATATTGTAAAGGGCAGCGCCTCGCTTACTGATACCATGCAGGCTATGCAGGTGGGTGCTTTTCTAATGCTAATCACCAACGCAAATAGATAGCATAACCACTTACCATCAGGTGGGCCGTATGCTTGTTTCCCGCCTTAGTAGTATAAAAAAATATATAATTAATAATCGAATTTTAACAAAAAGAGTTAAACTTCCTTCAAAGACAAAATTGAAATGGGGCCTTGGAGCTATACTAAATCCAACCCAAAAAGAATTATTAAAATCGGTTCATAAACAAAAAAGTTATGCGTGAACAAACATAAGAAAAAAACATACAACCGAATTGATAACCTCCTCCTTTTTTAAAGTCTGTTAAAAACAAAACATCTCAGTCTGCCTTTCTGAAAGAAAGAAAGACATAACATTTATTCTAGACAACACACAACATTACATAATAGGGTAGTTGACTCACACATCAAATCAGCTACTTTTTAATAAATGTCAAAACGATAGTTTATAAGGAATTTTTGTATGAAATATTACATTATGACGTCATAGTTTCACAGCATCAAATCATTACTCTTAGTGGTTCCACAGGTAATTAAAAATCATAAAAAGCATTAAATGTACAACATATTTGATATTTCCACGTGTTTTTAGATGTTTTATGCATTGGTTAGTGTTAGGTCATTTATTTTTGACAGTGTCAACGGGTAGTTGACACAGTCACTGTCAAACGTGACATACAGGTATGATACATTGAACAATAAAAAAGTAAAAACAGTTTCTGTTAGTGCACTTTATAATTTGACAGCTACCGCTCGAAAGGGCCAAGGGCACCTAGATCTTAGGGACGGTTTAATTGCTATATTAACACCTTGCTATCTTTCCTCTTCCTAACATGTCTGTCGATGTCATAATCTCTTGATCTGGCTTGTATTGACTTAATTCTATAAATTTTAATTGATTCTATTTTTATTTGACATGTTTAATTTGTTATCTCTTTATACTTGTTCATAAATATTTCCTTGTTGAATTGTATTGCAGTATATTTTATTGAGACATACGCATCCGATTCCTATTGTAAGTCCGATATGGGTAGACTCTGTAGATATTTGTTAACTACATTGACAATAAAGTTCTATTCGATTCTATGGTGTGGTATAGGTGAACGCGCGTATAAAGGCAGCGGAGCAGGCGGTGGACCGCATGGCGGGGCTCCTCACGCAGCTGGCGGCGGCCGGCGCGCTGCCGCAGGATCTGGCCGACAAGCTGGCTGACGTCAAGTTCTCTAGTGAGAGAGATGGAGAAGGAACCGTAAGTGATCTTTACGAACAGAGCAATGCTCACCTTATCGTCATGTCAGCCGAAAGACGTCCACTGCTGGACAAAGGCCTCCCCCAAGGTTCTCCACGATGGCCCGTCTTGTGGTTTGTCTTGCCGGAGTCTTCTCAGTTCAAGTGTATGTGGAACCGGTGGTAGAGTCTATTGTAATGATTGTAACTATCGACGTTCATAAGTGCCTTACCAGGGCCTAAACTGAATAAATGAGTTTTTGATTTGATTTGATTTTGTTTCCCACGACGCTTACAAGATCGTCGGTCCACCTTGTGGGGATCTAAGCTCACCTTAGTAGCCTTATTTATTTAGTAGCTTCCACCTCGCATCTAAAGTTGCAGGACTGAGTTATTCGGTCGTACTCGTGGTCGTACTGTAGTACACACTGCCGACTAAAGTCGGGAAATCTGACTTTATTGAACACAATTGTTCAGTCAGGACCTATCGGTTGTTCTTGGCAGCTTGTACTAGTCCACGAAAGAAAGAAGCTTTGCTGAGTTTCTTGCCGGAGTATTCCGAATCAGTGGTAGAGTTCATTGTAACTTTTGACCTTCATAAGTGCCAGGGCATAAACTGAATTACTGATCATCTTAGAAATTGCCTGAATGTTTATATTATAGATATCTTCAAGATCGCGGCCGACCACCCCTGGCTCAGCCCGCAAGACAGTGGCCATCGACCCGAGCGTGCCCCCCCCTCCGGCGCGCATGGAGCCGCGGCCCTCAGTTGGTTCACAGAAGTCTGTTGTATTGACCAGCACGGTGCGGCCCTCGGTCGCCAGTCTGAGCCGCCCTTCAATACTGTCCCGAGCATCTTTATCAAATAATCCTCTCGTCACACAGACAGAGTTGGGGTAAGTTAAATAAATAAATATCCTGGGAATATTTTCACACACGGTTATCTGATGCCAAACTAAGCAGAGCTTGTGCTATGGAAACCAGATAACTGATACACTGGTGTCGATTCTGTTGTTTACGAACTTAACTAATATTAGACAAGTCACCTCTCTTTCAAGTTAACCTTATTGAAAAAAGACAGAACATTTTTAATGCTGTCAGTTTAATCCATACCGTCGTAATGTACGGGTAAATAGTCGTGACCAATAAAGATCGTGATCGGATTAAATTGACAGGACTAAAATATCTTGCATCCCTTTCTTATATTTACTATTAGAAAGAGATATAGTGAGATTAAATTTATTTAGTTCGTAAACAACAGAATCGGCGCCACTACCTACATACACTATTTTTTTTTTGTAAATGCGTACTTATATAGATAAATACACCCAGATTCGGGACAAACAGACATGTTCATGCACACAATTGTTTGTCCTGGATGGGAATTGAACCCACGATCTGCGACGCAATAGGTGGTGTCTTAATCAACTGCGCCAACTGACCGTCAAAGTATTGTCGGCTTTTTAAGTCTACCAACCTTTTGGCATCTGTGCCACTGCCGCTATCGATTATTTTCTCGCTAAACGTACATAGGATAAAACTAATACGTACGTAGGATTTGCTTTTAGTACTAACTACATTTCATTTCTCAGCAAGTGGTCCTCGAATGAAGCCGATGATAAGTCAGTGGTAGAGAAACCGATTGTGAAAGTGGTCCTCGAATGAAGCCGATGATAGGTAGAGAAGCCGATTTTGCCATAGAAAATTAAAACAAGTTTAGATACATCAAAAAACATCAACATTATAGTCTCACTGTCAATTGCGTGCCGCAAAGGTGGAAAATATCATATAATACTCAGGGGTGACTCTAGCATGTAGCGCCTGAGTGCTATCAATACCCTGGCGCTTTCTAGTTAGTAAGCGCGCGATCAAAATGGTGTTCTTAGATTAGATATATTTTCTTTCACCAGTGATCGAAAATTCGGGTGCACATGCAATCAGAAATTACTAGCTGTTTCTATGGCTTCACTCGCATTTACGGAATAAAAAATAACCTTCAGGGATGATTTAGCTTCCTATTAGTGAAAGATTTTTTCGAATCGGACAGTAACTCCGGAGATTAGCGCGTCAAACAAACAAACTCTTCAGCTTTATAATATTAGTATAGATATGTTGTATGAAAGCAATAGCCCATTTACTTCGCTTGAAGATATTTTATCATTGAATCGTTTATCAATTGAATTAAAGGTTTCAAATTGAAAACTTTGAAAGTTTCAATGTTAGAACGCCCCATGAGACCCTGCGCCCATACACCCTTCACAATAGGTAAAGCCGCGCCTGATAATACTCACCTCCTTCCTGTTGCCAGCGATGCGATGCAAGATATGAGGACGAAGCTGATGAAGGACATTGGCAACATGACATCTCGAGCTACTTCAGTTGCCGAGACTGCCTCTACTGCCGCCAGATCTGTTGGTAAGCCTGTTGTGAATCGGCAAAAAGACCCGCCATATTTTATTGCGTTTGCCAAAATATTACTGGAACAACCCCCATAACACATTTGTTGAGTAATGGAGGTCCCTTATTTCGTAAGACGGTTTAAAGGAATTCTAGCAAAACCGAGGTTTTTCTTATGTCAGAAAGTTGACAAACAGGCAGGGGGTCCGCCTAATGGTAAGTGGTTACCGGCGCCTATCGCCATTTGCAATACCAGAGGTATGGTAAGAATGGCAATAAAAGGTATAACTATGGTTATATATTTTCCAGTGGAAAGGCTGGACGTCGCCATAAACCTGGACAAGCGTATAACGACGCTGTACTCGCTGGTGTCCGACTACGCGGAACAGCTGAGCGGGTTCGATGCCGGACTCGTCACATCGGTGAGATATACAACTTATTAAATTACTTAAATTAAGTATTGCACATTTTTCCTCGGTGGTTAAGGTTATAGTAGGTACCTGGATGCCTGGATGTTTTTTTTTTTGTAAAAGTTGTTTTCTTAAAATGAGACCTAGCTAGATCGATTTATCACCCCGAAATTCCCTGCATACTAAATTTCATGAAAATCGTTGGAGTCGTTTCCGAGATTCAGATTATTGCGAGAATTGCTCGTTTAAAGGTATTAGTACCCGGTTGACCGAGCTTTGCTCTTTTTTTTTTAAATGACATTTTCTAAAAATGAAACCTAGCTAGATCGATTTATCACCCCCAAAACTCCTTGCATACAAAATTTCATGAAAATCGTTGGAGTCGTTTCCAAGATTCAGATTATATATATGTATACAAGAATTGCTCGTTTGAAGGTATTATGTTTGTGTTAGATGCAAAGCTTCCAAGAGCAGATGACACAAATGCGGGATGATCTCAAGAACGGTCTCAGTGTCATGGACCAGGCTAGCAACAACGGCGAGACTGCAGGTTTGTTCACTTTGCTGTTTAGTACCTACTACCTACCTACCTATATGGTTTGTAAAATTTTGCATGAGTTTTATGACAGTAGCCAGAGTGATATGAAAATGACCCATAAGACATTGCAGTAAGGGTCATTGGAATCTGCATATCCTTAATCATACATTAAGCAGATTAAACGATAAGGCTCATTTTCGTATTATATATTTTACAAACTGTAATAAATATGTAATTATTCCTGGTATTTCCTCTCTTTCTTCTAATTATAAGTAAGCGTGACTGCCTGGTCTATCAACGCACAGCTCAAACCACTGGACGGATCGTAAGCATCCGCTGGATTTTAAAATTGGGGATCTTTGGGTGGATATCTAGTTCAATATATAATTATGTAGTTTGATTACAAATAACGAAGATATCCCATTTAAGATGTTTTACATTATAGTTAGTCGGTCGTTTAGTCGTTTTTCTCGAGCCGGATGACCCCATAACATTAGCTCAGATCGAAGCTGACGAAGCCCGTAAAAGTACACAAGACACTACACAAAACCAATCACGCTACCGTCCTCGACGGCCGCCTCGAGGATCGCCGCGACGTCCCACTCACTCTCGTTTCGTTCAAGCGGCCCGACCTGCCTCGTCCAGTCGAGGGTGCCCTCAGGCGTGGTTACCTAAATGTTACCCGGCTGAGAGCCCTCTGCGCTCGCCGATTGTCCGGTAAGGTTGGAGCAGCCATCAGAGGCTACCAAATTTAGTCCTTTCAAAAAATAATTGTTATTTAGGTTCGTCAGATTATACTTCTAGATTGTCGGAGCGACTTTTATCTTACTAATATAATAAAGAGGTAAAGAATATAATTTCGAATATCTCCGGAGTTACTGGTCTGATTCAAAAAAATATTTCTCTAATAGGACATTATGCCCGAGTGCTATAAACTACTTTTGAACCTAAGAACGTGGGTGAAGCCATGGGAAGCTAGTTATGAAAAACACGATTGATTTTTTTTTAATACGAATAACCTGTTCGTAATATTAGCTGTGATGGAGCTGTCGGAGCGCTGCGCGGGGCTGGCGCTAGCCCTGGAGCACACCACGCACGCGCACAGCGACCTCGTCGCGCTGCAGGGACAGCTGGCCAACGAGCTAAAGGTATCTGTATCTGTATCTGTATTCACTAACTTTCCGACTCTCTGAGGTCGGTTTTCATGGTTCTATAATTGCTTACTTATCATTGGCATACGTTTGTAAACGCTTCATTAATTGTATTTTTTTATTATTATAATATATTGAAAAATTACTATTCAGATATTTAATTTACATAATAATTATTATATTTATTTTCACACATGTGTGTATGTCTTTTGAAAATATTCAACGGTCTAAAATATCATAGTAATCATAGATTTAGAATTTGTAGGTCGGTATTTAATATTTTGATTAACCTCGATTTTTCGACGTTACGGACGAGAGTTGTCTCCAACTACCCACAAATTGGTCTTGTAAAACATAACTGTCAGTGCGGAGTACCCTGTCTCAGCGCAAGTTTAGCGCGAACACTTTATCACTGGTTCTTCTCAGTTGAAGACTGTTCGAATGCAGTGGTAAATTCACCAGTTTTTACAAGTGCCTCTCTAAAGTTTAAACTCATTACTTTGACATCACCAACGCATAGTCTACTTACTTGTCTCTTCCAAATGAAAGCCAGCAGATTGTTAAATTTCTAAAATGTTATCGTGTTAGAGTCTCGTGGAATGCGTGGAAATGCTCCGGGAACAGAAAGCTGATCGTGACGAAGTGCTGGATGGCCTGAGAGACAAGGTATCAAAATATTTCTTTTATAAATTAGTATTTATCCCAGCTTAGGGTTTTCGGTGTAAATCTTTAGGATCTGCATGGCCGTTTAGTCAAATTAAAGGGTTGTAAACCAATTAGTTTATTTTTATATTACATAGGTAGCAAACAAGCATATACCTGAATGATGATAAGCGGTTACTGTAGCTTATGGACGCTTGCAACACCAGATGAAGGTGTAACCTTTTAAAACTTCCCTTAAAAAAACCCTTTTTAAAAAACTCCATGTTGCACTGCCTTGGAAATGTGTGAGAGAGGAGTTCACGGGTGGAGTTCAATTTACAACCTGAACATCTGTGGTGGGAAGATCCTTATTTAACCGCACAGTGCGTGACTATTTTAGTTCCAATGTTTGAAGATGGAGTCCTCGTCAATCCATTACTATGCCGGTGAGGTGTACCATCATTTTTAGGGCAGTTTAGTAACGAGGCTCTGTAGCGAGGACTTAAACGAGCTAATGATTAATTACTTCTTGAGTCGATATTATGATATTAATATTGTTTCGTGTTCAGGCGGACACGAGCCGCCTCACCGGGCTACTCCGCGAGGAGCAGTTCCAGATTGCTCGCGATCACCTCGAGGCTTCCTTGCTTAAGAGTTACGAGAAATTTCGACTACAAGACGCCGCGTGGATGGTGAGTTTATATAGATGATATCTCAATCTTAATTTTGGGTGGAGGTTCTTTGAAACATCATCTTTTGGAAAACTATTTTCGGTGGGTGTGTTATTAGCTACGAATGTGTAAATGGCGCTACAAGAGTTTAGGCTTGTTTCATATGTACCACAATCACACCACACCGTCGCAACAAAATGTGGTCAAGCTGTGGTTGGTGAACGGTGGTCACGTGTGAATAGTGTTGTTGCGGCTTTTTGGCAGTTGTGTTGTGGTACATACAAAATGCCTACAAATGGCCGACCGCTAGTTCGTGGTGACGTTAATGATTGTGACGTGGCTGCGCTGTGGTCGGTATTAGGTACATACGCGGTCGATAATGACTGCCTATGAGTCAGTATTTGTAGGGGTAAAGCTTGGTACCGTCATGTGCCCTGCGATCCCCGCGATTCGGCTTGTACGATCGCAAGGTTGGTCAGGCCATGGGAGGCAGGTGGGATTATGCCTATGAGTCCGTGTGAATCTATTACATTTTTATAGAAATTAGCGCCCACTTGTTGTCGTTTATGTGAAACAAGTCTTCCAACAGATTCCAACATCTGCATTTGGATCAATACTCTATAGTTCTCTTATCATCATCATGTCAGCCGAAAGATGTCTACTGCTGGACAAAGGATCTCCTAAGGGTCTCCACGATTCCCTTTGTCATCCCCTGATCCTACGTCGTAGGTGATGACTGAGATGTCTGAACTATACAGTATATTTCTTCCGGTAGAGAGCAATAAAGGATTTGACGAGCATTACTCAAGGCAAGGCGGAGGTGCTGAACTTGCTTGAAGAGAGGGACAAGGCACAGCTGCAGCTGCGAGAGCTCGATGAGAAGTTGTACCAGCTGGCCGTACAGATTGGCGAGCCTAAGGTAACATATTACTTGGCATGTTTGATGATTAATTTTAATTTCATTATCTGCTTGCCTTGTTCGCATCATTGGGTGTAGTATTTTTTCTTTCATTCATTTTTTAAGGCGATGATAGCTCAGTGGTAGTGACGTCGGAATCGTCGGATGACGCGACGAAGGTTGTGGGTTCGAATCCTACAATAAGCTTGAGCTTTCGGTGAAGGAAAACATCATGAGGAAACCATAGCATGGTGGTAGGGTATTTTGTATTACCTGTGAAAATCTGTCGCCAAGCACCTTTCGGTGTTCCGATTGCTGCATTTGAGAGCCAGTTCCTTTCTAGGCTTTGTGTGCTTGCCACTATCGGCCACATCATCACTGACCATGGTGAGATTGTGGTCAAACGCAGGCCTATACATATTACATAGTATAAAAAAAACGTGGGAGAACACATAAATGTACTTTTGTTATATATAGGTCGATCGTATAGGGAAGGGGCCGCTCGAGCACGTACTAAAGAAGATTTAAGTCGCTTAAAAATTTGATGTGGCGTTTCAGTCCTACGTCGTGATCAGGTTGGGGGCCCTAGTTGTTTCACTGCCTTCACGCGGTGCGGCTCGTGATATCACTTGTCGGGAGAAGCCAGCTTTATGTGTGTGTAACGACCCCTGTCAGCTACATAGTTCAGACACCGATGGATAGATGGCGCTGCAACATATCAACACTACATACCAGCTATCTACATACAAAACATACATCGCGCTAGTGGAGTTAGCATATATACAAGATTCCAACATCAACAGTTGGCGGACGGTTCCCAGACACGATGACCCAGCCTGGCGGAAGATCTTCCCTTTTCGATGGAGGAAGTTCCACCTTGTTCCTCCATATGTATGTAGTTTCATGTGTGTGTGTGTGTGTGTGTGTAGACGGCGCTGCTGACGCGGGCGATGTCCCGCGAGGCGCGGTGCGGCGCGTGCGCGGTGCCGGCGCTCATGGAGCCGCGCGACCCCACCACCGGCGCGCCGCCGCCCCTGCCGCCCCTCCGCGCCCCGCGCACACCCCCGCACACACCCCCGCCCACCGACCGCGCCGACCTGCCCTGCAAGCCACAATGGATTCATATCGACCCCAACGGAACGACGTATGTTGTATCTCAAATATATATCAAAGTTATTATTATAGGAAGGATTAAAATTGGTAGCTTCTGATGGCTTCATAAATCCCATCGGACAAAGCTATACGAACCCGACGCGTTGTGATGATGAATAAAAACTTTTTACTACTCCTTCGATGAGTGTTTTTGATCTTCGACCTTAACATAATAGTCGAATCTTAGCCCCCCTAGATTTATTATTGAAAATAATTTTAAGTAAATGATTTTAAAAAAATGCTACTAATAATACTGGTGAAAGAAATCAGTTCGATTACTCTTTGTTGCTGTTTCCTGCAGCTTCATCCACATTCCTTTAATAAAAAGTAACGTATAGCACTCGGGGATAATGTAGCTTCCTAGTGAAAGAATTTGAAGAGTTGAACCAGTACCTACCTCCGAAGATGAGTTGGTATAACGAAAGCTACAATAGTTGTTTCCGTGGTCAGCACGCACGTGTGCCGGCGCTGGGCGGGCGGGTCGCACACGCTGGTGAGCGCGCGCGGCGGCGCGGGGACGCGGGAGGCGGCGCCGGCGCACGCGCAGCTGCACACCACCCCTACCCGCCACTACACTGGATATGGGAATGATGGACGGGTAAGGCATCTCTGCAAATAACTTTACACCATTGATTACAGCGGCCGTAAAGAGGCTTCTCGAGCAATATTGCTATGCAATTCATATCTCGAATTTAAAGCAGAGCCAAATAATTTTTGATGAAAATGTAAATCATTTTAGTCATTTAATTTCCAGTTTAGACAAATTACACCATTATCTGCTGTAATTTCCAGAAATGAATTGCATTAGCAGTATTGCTCGAGCGGCCGTTTTAGCCCCCCAGGTCGTCTGATGAATCCTTCTTATGGCGATAATGACTTAGTCAAAGTCGAAACCTTTTATTCAATTTAGGGCCTCATGACCGGTTCGGAACTTCGCCTTCGACTGAGAAGAACCAGCAAGAAACTCGGCAGGGCTCGAACTTCCGAGCTACAATACCTGCTTTGTAGTACCCGCCGGATTGGCTGAGTGGTAGTTGAAAATCTATCGCCAATCATCTACTGGTGTGTTCCGACAGCTGCAATTGAAGGCCTTTCTAGCTTTTGTGCTTACCACCATCGGCCACATCATCACTGACTACGATAAGATTGTGGTCAAATACAAAACTATACATATCACCTATAAGTACTATATTTAAATAAAAATTGCAAATCATGGGCCTCATCATCATCGACAGCAATGAAACGGTGATCATAAATCCAATAACAACTCTAGCCCCATGTCACTTTTGATAACATACCATATGAGGAGCTGGTGAACAAAACGGTATAATAAGCCAGTTGACAGTGTCAAAAATAAATGACCAAACATTAAACAATGCATAAAACATCTGAAAACACGTGGAAACATCAAATATGTTGTACATTTAATGCTTTTTATGATTTTTAATTACCAGTAGAACCACTAAGAGTAGATCATTTGATGCTGTGAAACTATGACGTCATAGTGTAGTATTTCATACAAAATTTCATATAAACTATAGTTTTGACATTTATTAAAAAGTAGCTGATTTGATATGTCACGAAACTATATATAATATATATATATTTTGTGCCCGCTGAATTTGAATCTCAACTCATTTTCAATAAAAACCGCCTAAAACAGTGTTAAAATTGCATCCAAAGTTCATGGTTTCGATCATAACAGTCACATTCAGTTTTTTACGTCTTCTGTAAAATTTAATTTTATGTAATTATACCATTTTGTTCGCCAGCTCCTCATATTGTAGTAAAAAAATATAAAGAAACCTTTATGTGTGTAACAGCTGTACATGATGGAGGAGGAACTGCAGCCTTGCGTGGAGTGCAACAAGCTCAGCACTGACGCGGGAGAAGCCAAGGAGATGGCTGCTGACGGCGCCGGAGATAGAGGTACTATTTGTCTATCAGCTATCTAACTAGGTCTAGAATTGCCGCTCTAGCAGAAAGAATACAGAATTCTTTTTTTTAGATATGAGATTCAATATTTTTTTTTCTATTCCTATATTTCAGGTCCAAGAACATCGACGATTTTAATTCAATGATAATTTTTTGTTCAAGAGTTTATTTTAGTGTGTTTTAATTATTGTTATTTAGTGTTTATTGAATTTTTGTATAATATACTTTAAAAGTTACGTTAGGAATCTTGTTTTATTTTAATTGTTTATTTTTATTGCTGCTCGATATTAAATATAGACTTACGAAGTAGGGATATTGTAGCACACGGAAAAAACAAATCTAGGTTGCAATATAAATATTCTCGAAAAAAGTTATGAAGCCCGAAATTATCTTGGACGAAGTTACAACCACAGTTAGAAATCTTTCATGTATAATATGAGGGGACGGTGATGACACAGATTTAGAAAGAATCCATAATAAATAGGAAATAATTACATGAAATTAAATACGTTATAGGATTTATAAATTTTATTTTTAATTGTAAAAATAAATAAATAATTTACATCATCTTCAGAAGCATATTTACAACTTATCAGCCCAATATTAAGTTACGTATAAGTTTAATAAATACTAGACATTTTACGTTTAATAAGTTATTACATAAATTAAACTATTTTGTAAAAGACAAAAATGCAACAGTGCTAATATAGTATTGCGTGAATGTTTATCATATAAAAAACTAAGTACATACAAAACATTGCGAGAAAATATGGACATGATTTAACTTTCGAAAAATAATAAGTAAAGAAATGCAGAAATTTATCTCCTAAATTGATACTTGAAAATATTTTAGACATGTAGGTATAAATCGTGCTTTATAACAGTTTATAATTTATAGTAGGTAATCTAGAACTAAGATTAAAAAAAAGTTAATAATTTATTAAAATTCATTACGTATAAAATAAAATATGAATAATTATTTGGTAACAATAAATACATAAAACTTAATGAAGACATACAGGCTGTTCTTTATTACAATAATAATTATTTCGTCATCAATAATTGTCATAGGAACGACTTATGGTATGGCTGATGGCTCTTATATTTTATCATTTGAATCGAACCAACGTCTCACTGTACTTTATGAAAGATTAGTAAACTGGCATTTATTTGTGTGAAAAAGTATGAAAAAGTTATATTAAAATAATTAATGGGCAGCAGATTTTGTGAGACATGGTCATCATATTTACATTTTTTGTTTTAAATTGTCGTTTCCAATCATATCCCTTATACTCGTATAGTAAAATTATCGTACAAACTTATAAGTAAAGAATAAATACGAAAATAAATAATTTGTTTTAATCACTTTCAACTACATTTCTCTTTCGAAATGTGTTACCAATGTTTTTAAATAAATCGTCATAATCCTCATATAATTAAGTCAGTGTTATCTGACACATCTATACATATCCTCATAGTATCAATGCATTTTCGTGTATAGCAATAAATTAGGATAACATAGAATAAAATCCACTTCATTGAAACGTAGCACCTATTTTGATTAACAACGATCGCAATGCTATTTGCTTATAGCACGCTCGTAGTTATCACGATATATTCCAAACCGTAGGATCTATTAACTTTGTAAAATTAATTTACGATTGTTGTCATTAGATATCACGCACGCGTAATTAATTGCGCATTTTTGACGCAGTGTAAAAACTCATTGGGTATTCGTGTATTTCGTGTGCACTTGTTTTTACACTAGCCAAATACAATTAGATTCATTATGAATGTAAGCGTTAGTTATCTATCACCAAAATGTTTGACCTTTTTATGACATTTTGTCATTGTTTATTATGATCCATCCTGTATAAGGTTGGTATTATTTAAGAGTTAATTTATGAAAAAATTGTCTAATTATGTATCATACATTTGAATCAATTATAATAAAATCTACACAATTATAGTACAAAAGACTCAAGAAAAGAAATACAAAGACAGCTCGTATTCACAAATATACGGAATGAATCATAATATTTCAAATGTCAGAGACATAATGTAAAAAAGGTCGAACGAGATATCAGGGTTCGCATGTATGATGATTGTCAGTGGTTGTCACAGTGGAATCTGTCGCAGTCGTGGTCGCGGCTGGCGGCCATCACGTCGCCGAGCTGGTGGGCCACCGCCGCCGAGCTGGAGGATGAACCGCGCGTGATCCTGGAATTACAAGTTGCAGGTTAGTGGGTTGCCTCAATGATAATTTTAACACGTTCACTGTCCTATCTATTTTGGGCCAAAGAAATTAAAGTATATACCTATTACTTTGTCCTTTAGTGTCGCCACCTAAGGCTGAATGGCATAAATACACGTTTATTATGGTAATACATGGTAGGTGTCGCTTGTAAAATTGTAGTGACAGACGTCTCAGGTGACGCAGTGACGATAGGGAGGTGATCGTTATTGAAATTATTTTTATTAGTTTGAAATATATCATACATCTTTTGTTGGCGGGAGAGAGGGGGGGGGGGGGGGGTTATCACATCTCGCCCAGGGTGCTGGTAGAGCTAAAACCGGCACTGCATAGAAGTGTTGTCTGTAAGACTTCATCTTACGTGATTACTGACTTTAGTTTACATTCCCCTAAAAGTGATTTTTCACATTTTAACGAGTTAAATTATCATTATTGTTTTTATGGTATTTTAAACACAAACACAATGTAAAGTGGCGCTGATTCACGCCGCGGCTGAGGGCTGCTCGGTACGCTTTCACCTCACCATGCTGATTTACGGGTTTTCTTTTTGAGAGACTCGAGGATTGACACTTTAATGTTATTTGTTCGTACGTACGTTTTTGTACGTGTTTATTGCTTCGCTCATTATGCAAAGCCGCTGTGGAATGATGGAAACTACCTTCGTGATTTCGTATAATATTTTATGAGTATCATAAAACTTTCAATTAATCACCCACTAAAAATATCAGGCTGTAGCGATATTATTTAATTATTTAGATAGCAAATTAATTATTGTTTCTGACCACAATATTTAGTGTTAAGTGATGATGTGGCCGATGGTGGTCAGGTCAGGTCAGTCAGGTTTAGAACCTACAGTTGAATCCGTACATCAGAAAACCAAGGTTATAAATAAATACCCTGGGACATTCATGACACACGGTTATCTCATCACAAACTAAGCAGAGCTTGTACTATAGAAACCAGCTAACTGATATAAATACCCAGACCCAGGACAAACAGACATGTACACAAAATGTTTGTCTTGGATAGGAACGAACCCACGATATAGGTGGTAGAGTCTATTATAATAATAACTATCGACATTCATAACTGCCTTATCAGGGCCTAAACTGAATCAATGAGTTTTGAGTCTTCAACAAACAGGCGCCTAAAATGTAATATCCCGCAGATTTATTTAATAAGGGGAGTGTTGTTTACGGAATGTGGTCAGTACACTTTCACGTTGGGCGTCCAAACGCGTAGCTTGATCTTGCATAACTGTTGGTCGGGCAAGCCAGCGCCGCCGTGGTCGAGGTTACTAACGCAGGGTGTTTGGCGACAAGCCGTCTGACTTGACTGGGTATAAGCAAGTCGTTCGTTAAATGATAGATGGTTGCAAGTCAACTTTTGAAGCCGAGATTTTTGATTGGATTGACTGAAATATACTATTTCGCCCCGCGGTTTTACTTCACTCTTATTTTATCTATGCCAAAAATTACGTAGATTCATTGCTTGATTGCTGCGTGAAAATGGGACAAACCATTAAACTCGTATTCACATTATAATACCTGTAGCATATCGCTTCATCAAGAAACAGCATGGTAGTAGCGTACTTTGCTATCTGCCTGGTTGGCTACCACCCTCAAGATGAAAATATATTGCCTTTACCTTTGAGAGCCTTACCTTACCTTAGATACTAGACGAAATATAGAATGAATCTAGTTTTTATAAATATCGGCTTACTTCGCCTTGTTAAGAATTTAATTTGCTTTAAAAGCGTTACAAAGATTTAATCTTGATTTCCAATGTTGAATAATACAGATTAAGGTATCTAAATTTAATTATTGCATTTCCAAGTAAAATTAATTTTAAAAAAATAATTCTATAATACCGGCATTAAGTTACGTAACTCAAATCCAAACTTGGTGCGGCCCAGACGTGCTGGCAGCTTTAAAAATAAATAACAACAAGTGTTATTATGTTAATGTTCTACTTATTATCTATGAGTCACGTATCTTGTCTATTATACCCATTATTTTCCACTCGACGCGGACGCCACGCCCGCGCCGCCATCGACATACATTTCAGCGACTATACGCTTCAATACCCAAAAAGCACAGCTGCTGGCTCTAGACACGTATTCTTTCTTTTTTTCTCACTCGTCGCGTTCGAATTTCGAATGATGTAACCTGTTATGTGATATTACGCGATACATTCCTTTTGCGGTCAATATTCGAATTTTGAATTTATCTATTCTTTCTCTCGTCTAGGTACACATTTTGTCTGTGGTATTGGTTTGCGCGTACCCGGATTTAGAATGACTAGATATCTATCTATGGTGTTACCTAATTGATTTCATAATAAATTAATTATGTGTTTATGAAAGCGTGTTTGATTTTACTTCCGTAAAGAGAGTGTGCTCGCTCTTGAAGGCCGATTACTGTAATTATTTTCTATGAGTCATCCGGGTCTGTGGTTTCCACAAGTAGGTCAATCATTGTGTTATTTTTATACCGCCCTATACTTAATTCGATTAGGGTTTTGCATAGTTCAGTAGTATTACTTAGAGTATATCTATCTGACTTCATTTTTGTGTTAATCGTGTTCTTCTCTAATAAAACATTAATTCTGCCAAGAGGCTTTCGAAATGGCGATAAACCGAATTCCAAAACGTCTTTAATATAGTTTTCAACGCATTTTCACATGTAAATGTGTGAAGTAGGCATTAGTAAAACAGTCATGTGTAGTTGCCGTCAGTCTGTTACGTGAGGGCTGGACTCGGGCTCGCCAGTCACCGGGCGAAAGTGAAAGCCTTGATAGTGGAATATGATGACACGAGGCGACAGGTAATGCATGTTAATAGCTAAGGAAATTATGTGACGGAGTTAGGGTTATTGTGTTGTTTGCGTTAAAGGTTTTTTTAAGTTATTCTCTGCCGCTGTTTTTTCTTTCTATGTATGCCTATACTGTGTTGGACTATATTCTCACCGTCCGTGGTTAGTTATGATTAATTTACAAAGAAATCTGTTACGTCACTAACGACACTAGGCACATAAGTGCCACTATTTTGATTTAATTATTGTACACATCAAACTTTACTATTATTTATCTTATTCAATAATATAATAGTATCTTAGGAATAATCCTAAGATAGTACCGTAATGTATATTAATAATTTAAAAAAAGTAATGTAGTATACTTATCAGTTATCTGGTTTCCATAGTACAATCTCTGCTTAGTTTGGAATTAGATAACCGTGTATGAAAAATGACCCAGGAAATTTATTAATTTATTAAAATTATACGAATTTTTAAATCTTAAATTATATGGACAAGCAAAACATATAACCAACCATAAATGAAAGTTCTATTGTTTACGTAGCATAATTACCCAGTAAAATCGCGCCCGCCCCGTGTTTCACTTAAATTTTCACTATGGTTACGGGCTGTAGCCCATTACGACCCCGCCTTAATCCATTACTGGGTTTTCTCATTAGCACCTCATAAGTGTAACAAGGCGTGATGCTAGCGCCAAATGTTCACGGCTCGGTAGCCGGATTGTTATATTCACTAGAGTGTAAACAATTTCGACTAATCGACTATTATATAGCATTAATTACTTTTTAATTTATGATCTATAATTTTTGCGCTGCGTTTTTATTCGTAGTAGCAAAAATGTCGGTATTGATTGCAAATTGTAAAAGTGGTTTTACCAATATACCTAGCGTGATATTATTTTTTTATTTCACTGACATGACAATGTCCCTGACTATTGTTTAGGTTGATTTTAAATGTTGGGCGTCGCTGTCCTTTATTATTTTTAAATGTTTTAAATTTAAATTTCAACCTTGACAGGAAAATATAAGAATTATAATAATAACGTTTTTAAAGTCAATAAGGACAAGATTCGCCTGAAAAAGGGAGTTGCTTTTCACGATTTTCCTAGATTTTCAATCTTACGTATTTTCCATTTTATTTGACAGCCACGCCTGAATGGATTAAATCATGGACAGATAAAAATTCACAGATAAAGTAAAAATAATTTTCATATATAAAAAAAACAAAGACTCTCTTAAGTTGAAACCGTTGGTCCTATTGACATGAAATTTTGAGGTAGGTATCTACTAAGACAGGGGTTTTGAAAATCCACTCCTAAGAGAGAAAAATAGATCGTGGCACAGTCAATTACAGAACACCGGATTTAAGGCGTTTCCGATTCTAATTGCGTACGCGCGTACTCAATTATGACTTCCTCATTTAAATTGTAGGTTCGCACTCTTTAATTTTATTATACTTTTTAATTACAATTAATTAAAAATAAGATCTCTGCATAAACATATAATCATTAAATTCGCCTGGTTTTCAGTGAAAGTGTGTGTTATTATTTATTTGTATTGCGTTTGTGAATTCTCTGCATGCTTGTTGACTTTCGTAATTAGTCGACATGACACCCAGTTCTTGTTTATGGTATTTAGTATTAGATTAGGACATTATTATGGCGAATTAGGCGTACCGTTCTAATCACTAGTCTGTCAATTTAATGTTAACGATCCATAAATGTATTTTTGATATTTATTTTTAAACTATTTATTCTTATTTTATAAAATATTGCATGTATTTCAAGATTAATTAACAAAGTACCTATTCGATTTTCAAGAATTAATTGAAACGACTACTCAAAGGAGAAGTTTAATGTTTTTAGTGTTTATGTATGTATTGCCTGGTTATATTGTGAGGCACAGGTAGCAGCTGTCGCTGCACACGATATACACCCTTAAGGTGATCATGCTTCAACTTTCTTGATAGTATATAACCTATGTGAGTTTCTTTATTCCACCTTATTTTTTTAATGCCTGAAAAAATTTGGATGTTTGGGGTATCGTTAGAATACGTACGTTAATCTACGTTTTTTGTAATTATTACTAGGATATTTATTTATTTATTTATTGAACTTGTTACCGTCAATAATCAGAATTATCATTTTATTTTTTGTGATTCATAGCTACACTACTTATCTATGCTTTTGTGAGCATAAACAATATATGGTAGTAATTCTTTCTACTGCTGCTCTGCTCTTTGGCATAGGTATCTAAGCATCGATATAGGTATATAAGCATGTCTTAGCTAGTATATCTATTTCAGCTATTTTGATTAACCGTTGCGATCACTGAAGGATCGCTGAGATAATTTCATTTGTCAGAGTTGAAAGTTCAGAGTTCACTTCGAATTATAATTTATAGTTAATCATTTATTATTAACTATAAATCGTGTATAATGTCCACTTTCACTGTTTCTAGACAATTTCTATACGTTCACTTTTACCCTTATTTTATTGAACTAACATCTGCCCTGTGGTTTCATCTGCATTCAGAAATCAAGTTACTCGTCGACACAAAAAATAACGTTGATGGAAATTATAGCCTTTTTTGTTTCTGCATGATGTTCTAGCAATCCAAAAAATAGTAACAGTTTTATAATAGTATAGAAATAGAAATAAATACAAAAAAAATATCAATAAAATTAGTTTAGTGTTACTAGATTACTAAAATGTCGAGTACTAAAATCGCCATTTCACACTATCACTACCTAAATTGTGACAGTTTTCACCGGAGGTATAACGCTAAACTTCGGAATCCACTACCACGACAAAATTATAACAATTAGTTTTTTCAGGCTCCTGAAATGTTGTACAAGGACTAGATATCCATAGTATTAGACCTTAGACCTAATATATTCAACTAAAATCATTCTGTATAAGCGTTTGTGGTAGGTATGTATGTAAGCAATCTTCATTATGTAAGTGACATTGTCGTATAGCGAGAAATTGCGTTGCGTTGTTGACCTTAAGAAAGTTAGGTTATCTCATCACATCCGGAACGAATCACAAGCCTTGACCATTATTGCTGTGTACCCATAATATACTGTTACATCGACGGATATACTCGTATTTATTATTGTTAGAGAGTAAACGAGTATTTTTTGCGGTTTACCTTTAAAGAAATTGCAAATATGGTAATTGGTAAATAGGAATTTGAAGACGGAACAACTTAAATTGTATTTACTATGATATTAATTAACTATTTGGTTTTTATAAGTGTTTTTGCACCTATTGTTTAGTATGTTAAAGTCTTGTTCAAAGTTAAACTTACATTTTAAGAAGAGACGCCATTTTCTTCTCCATTGCGAAGATAGAATCGTCCGTCTGAGAAGTCAACACTTTACAAAACGTGAACTTAGCACACTGCGAGTCCCTCCAGTCTGTTTGTTTCACTAAGTCCATCGCCGCTGACGTCAGCGATGACGTAGCTGACCCACTGTCCAAGTGCTGTAGGTCCTCAGGCATCGCCTCGTTTAAGGACCGCTTCACCATATGTCTCCTTTTTACCCTCTTCAACTCAGCCCCCTGGTAAACAGGCTCTTGGATAAAGTTAAGCACGTCTCGCTTAGCCCTGCTTCCTTCTTCGTCTGGCGACATCACTACGTATACGTTCTCACTTGGCATTTTATAATTGTCGTCATAAATTTTCTGTGTGCTCAAAATCTGTCTGTCGATATCGTATGGCGCTGCAGCAAAAGATCTTTTGTGCTCTTTCTCTATTTCATCCTGTATGTCATCTTCGCTTAATCCAGCGCTGCGCATTAAGTTGACATCTAAAAATCTACCCATAGCAACTGCGCCAAGACCTAAAGCGGCACCTCCCGCCATTAGGCCTAGAGCTGGTAGCATTGCTGGTGCTCCTGAGGCCGCTGCAGCAGCTACGCCGATCTTGTCTTGAGCATACCTCTGAGACTGAATAGAGTTCGACGGATAGAGACCTAAATTCGTGGATATTTTATGCGTAGCTTCAACTATAGGGTCAAAGACAGGTTGCGTAACTTTAGCAATTGGATCAATTATAGGTCTAGTGAACTGTTGAACGGTTTGACTCGCGCTGTTTAGAGTATCTTTCATGGAGTCAGTGAATCTTTTCCAGAGAGATGGTTCAGGCACTCGTTTTATATAGCCGTAGTTATTGTAAGGGTATCTAGGGCTATGAGTCGGGCCCTGGCTGGGGCTCGGGCGACTGTGGTCGTAATACGAGAATTTGTTGTATTCGTCTTCGTAGTACCTGTTTGCACTGACGCTCGCTTGAGAGCGTTGCTGACCGTAACCGTTGATGGGCTCCATTGGATACGGATGAGCGCTTTTAGGTATGTTAGTTGTATAGTATTTCACTTTCCTATCTTTATTTTCGTAGTTATTTGTGTCTATATGGTCACGAATAGCCTTCGCCGGTTGGACTCCCAACTCTGGGTGAGCGTATTGTAGAACAGGGTTCCTTACGCTTTCATCGAATTCAGGTTTTGCATTCTTAGGAGTATAAAGAGCAGAGTTAGGGAAGTTGGCTTCACCAGGATGTTGGAGCATCCTTCGTTGAATGTGGCTCTCGGCATATTCCAAGTCACCATTGTGTGACCTTGAACTGCGTCCACTGAAGTAGTCTCGTTTCGATTCCTGCTCGTTAATTTGTTTAATGTACTCGATGAGTTTCGAGTTTGCCACTTTCGAATTATCAGCTTTGGTGAAAGGACCGTAGCCGGATTTCAGATAGTAATTGTCTTTTTTCTGTTTGTATGCGAATGTTGGGTTGTCACTTGTCATGTACGGACCGATGCTATCGCTGGCTTCGAATTTCAAGTTATCAAATTTTGTAAATGGTCCATCTTTCGGTTCAAAATTATCATCTTTGGTGAATGGTCCAAAACTTTGAGCAGGATCAGCAACAGCAATGTTGGGATATACATCAGCTGCTGGGATTGCTTTAGGTGGGGTATATCCTTCAGGATAAGGTAGCAGCTCTCCGTTGACGACTCTCGCATTACGCCATGTCTTTTTATCCGACTCATCATCGGGCATCCTCACACCGTGAATTTCTGGTATGCCATCTTCACCTAGTGTCAAGATTGACCTTCCACGCTTATTGAACTTTTCAACGGCTTTCTTTATATACATGGGCTCTGAACTAATGACGACTGGATCAGGGACTTTAAAAGGTTCTCCATCTTCTTCTGAAACTTTGGTACTAACTACTTCGATATAAACTGGGTTTCTATCATTCTTAATCACTGGATTATGAGGATCAAACCTGTAGTTTTTGATCGGTCTTCCATAATCTAAGAAACTTGTAGACGTAATGTACACTTTCTTATTTTCTGTTCTCTTTTCATTATCATAAGTGGGATAATAACTGGACGTTTCAGGATCTGTTTCAGGTTTGCCGCCATTTTCTTGGATATGTGATTCAGGGTATACTGATACTGGTGACCAGTTACCATATTCAGCTTTTATATCACTAAGCTCTTCGTGTTTATTGCGGTTCAGATAATAATCGTATCCAGCCAGATCACTATTCACTGTGCCCATGAAATTGAGCTTTCTCTGATCTCTAGTTTCTGTCTTATTTTTACTATCATCAGAGGTGCTATTGATATTTGACACTGCTCTTACGCTCGCAGTGGTGGGCTCAGGTGTGGTACTTGCATAATGAGTGGTAGATTTGTCTTTCTTTTTGACAATAAGCTGTGTGACGTGTCCCGACTTGGTTCTCACGTTGAGGGTTTGTGTGTCTAGCGGGTTGAGACTTCTGGAGACTTTAAGCTCTGTTCTTGTTGTCCGTGAAGGTAGGATGGTGGTGCGAATGGTTTTCGTGGTGGTGGTGTTCTGTTCGGCGGGCTCTGCTGCTGTACTTGTGACGGCGCAGATCAGCCATATTACGGCACCTATCCGTACGGGAGTCATCTGGAACAAGGAGAAAAAGAGATGAGCATTTTATGGCATCACTAGATGTTGCTGTAACCTCTCTGGATTTCTTAACATTGTAAGCGACTACCTAACAGTTTATTGAAAGATTCGGGTCAGCCTGTAAGGCACAAACTGTGTTGTTAATTTCTTAGTTGTTGCCTTTACCTAGGTATGTATGTATATAGGTACATTCGTGTGTTAGGGGTTTGGCAATTCTGTAGAATTCTCTACAGAATATGATTAAAAATTAAAATTAAACAAAACATAAAGTCGATTTTTTAAAACATGAGAGCTAGGACAGATTTTGTTTTCAAGTATTTGTAGAATAGAATAGAAACACATTTATTGTTAACAACATAACTTTAAAAAATAAAAAAGGCGAGAAACATAATAAATAACGAGACAAATCAGAGGTTTGTAGTACCTAATTGTTTTTAGTGACTAAAGTAATCTGAGCCGTAATTCTTTGTGCTTTAATTCAAATTGGAAAAAAACTACTTTGCAGGAGAATCCGTGGGATAAGCTAGCTAATTTAATAAGATGTATCATAGATATCATACTCTTGCATCATTACGCCTATCGATTTCAATGATTCAGCAATTCTCATGGTAAAAGAAATTTGATGATTACATATTACCAATGATAACTAGCTATAGAAAATTATCACTAGGTGAAAGACAGACGGACAGATTGAAATAGACTTATTGATTGATATGTGAAAGTGTTAAAGGAAAAGTTTCGGTAAGCGTGTGGTTTTTCACTCGTCTACTTTACTTAACATGTAAACGCGTACGCAAAAGTAATGTCAGTTTCTCTGTTATTGAAAGTGTTTTTTTTTTTACTATGTATGTAGGAAAAAGAAACGTGGGAAGACCACAAAAACGATGGGCGGACGACATAATTTCGGTAGCGGGAAAAAACTGGTCAAAAATAGCACAGGACAGAGGGAAATGGAAAAAATTGGAGAAGGCCTATACCCTACCAAGGGGTTCCTATAATATAAACTAAAAACTAACATTAGAATCACCTAGACTAAGAGTTACTAACATAGAATTTGAAAAAAAATGTAATTACATAATCTTAAGGTTTATTGGAAATAAAAAAGGCTTTATTATTATTATGTATCTATCTACTATGTAGTATGGTATGGTTGGAGCCGTGATATAGTTTATCCCTAGGGATATAATGATATATCTTACTAGTAATGTGACTATCGTATTATTCTAGTGAAATAATTAGAATCTAAATAAGTACAGGGTGGAAATTTTAGACGGGTCAGTAAGGGCAGCCTTAAGGCTTGAAGCCACGCGAATATGGTCTTAGGAGCTAATATTTTTTGAGTGAGTTATTGCTATGGGGATATTCAGATTAAAAAAAAAATTACTGTCATGAGAATTCAAAATTTGTTTGTTACGCGATTACACCGCCATATGAGAACCGATTTAAAAATATATATATTCGAAAGACTAGGTACTCCTGAGGTGCTCCCATTGTCGATCAGCAAGTCTGAGAATCTATTGATGGAAATGGCAAATAACGGAAAAAACCTAAAAAATATAACTTTTAACAAAAATCAAAAGAAACGCCTTTAAAAAAACTAAAAAGTAAAAAAAAAAATTATGTAGGAACTCTAATCTGACAGTTTTGTTAAAAAGTTGTTTTTCAAGACCTTTTGTTAAAAGAGTTCATTTAAAGTTTAGTGACATGGGTCATATTGTGGATCTTGCAAGTAAGAAGGTAAGGTTCGGTCATTCACCGATCACACGATGTCAACCATTGTTATTTATGTTAAACGTCTCATTGTGATGTTTATGTCAGCTGTGACTAATTTATGGACATTTCTTATACAAAACAATATGATTTAATATTCTGTACTCATGTAAAATATTTGAAATACTTTTGACTACCTAATGATGATGTCATTTTTAATGAATGATGGTCAACCACGCCGCAAGTCATCGGTTCAATACCCATCCTGGGGGCTAAAACGGCCGCTCGAGCAATATTGCTATGCAATTCATATCTCGTATTTACAGCAGATTATGGTGCAATTTGTCTAAATTGTATATTAATTGATTAAAATGATTTGCATTTTCACCAAAAAATATTTTAAAAATCATTTGGCTCTGCTGTAAATTCGAGATATGAATTGCAAAGCAATATTGCTCGAGCGGCCATTTTAGCCCCCAGGACATACATTGTGCAGGAACAGTCTTATTCTGGGATGAATCATCTAAAATTTATTTATGAAAAAGAGTTGTATACAGGGTTTTTTTCATGTCGTTTAAATCTCTTTAAGGGGTGGAAGTAGGTACCTACTAATTCATCAATATGAACAACTTTTATTATGGAACCAAATGTGAATTCTTAGCATAAAGCGTACATGGTCGAAATGTATGTAAAGTTTCACTTTCATATCAGTTATCTGGTTTCCGTAGTATATACAAGCTCTGCTTAGTTTGGGATCAAATTACCGTGTGTGAAAACTGAAGAATGTCCAAGATTATTTATTTATTTATGTTTGAGGAGCTCCTCGTCGATAATCAAGGGAAAATGGACACTAATAGATATTTTAAACATTTTCACACGGAACTAAATAATTGAGCAGCAAATATTTTGATGACATAGCTAGCTTTAGATTACAAGTAATTTGCAGTGGTTATTAGACGCGTGTCGCGTGATATACTGGTAGATATATAACGCGTGTCGTAGGTAGGTATACTGTCGTGTGTAACGCAACAATGATTATGTTTACTTTGTTATAAATGTCACATATTTCCATCAAATTGCCTGAATTCTTAAGGGGTTATAATATTTACAATTTACAGCTGAAATTGCATGCTACCAATTTAGCAGCACATAGTTCAGCACCTGTTAGTACCGGGAAGCGAATGATAGTACTAAGAATACTTATATTTGTAAAAGTGAAAGCTCTATATGTTAAATTTTCACGTCTAAATCGCTGAACCGATCATGATGATATTTGGCACGTAGATAGCCTATAATATGGAGAAGGACATAGGGTATTTTTTATCCCGGGAACGCGAGTGAAAAATTGGTGGACAGTAAATTAAATTCCAAGTTTAAAAAAAATAACCAGGCTTTAATGTAGGTATGCTATGTGCTAATAGACTATAATTAAATGTACAAGCTTTCATACCGCTTAATTCAATCCAATTTATAGTATCAATTAGTCAAAATAGCATACTAATTACGATTATTAGTCGACTATTGCTAAAAGGAAACAGTTGGTCGGTGCCGTCATTCAGTGGTACGTGGAGTACGTTCATACTGATATGCTGGTATGCCACTGTAAGGGGTGTGATGTGATGCTATAAACTTTAAAATACAAATTATTTTTTAATCACCGTCTAGATTTTCAGGGATTATTGTACTCATAATTATGAACAAATTTTAGTATGAAATAAAACTTGTCATACATTTTGACAGAAAAAGATTAAAGTTTTGTATGGAATGTTTGAATTATTTTTCGTAATTTCATGGTTGGCTTTTCACTTTATTCTAAACCTACATAATACAAAATGGAACGCAAAATATTTAATACATTAAATTCATTTTTCAACTCCATTGTATAATGCATGTACAAAGCTTTTTTTTTTTTTTATCTACTCTCATATCGTAATGTTCTTATTATGAAATCAAAATCAGTACTTTAATGACCCACTTTAGGCACACCCGTGTATAATGATTCATTATAGTACAGTTGTGTTCCCAAGATAATGCTATAAAATAACTTTTTTTCTATTAAAGTACACTTTGGACCTATCAATAGTATAATCAATCAGTATCAATTCAATTTGACGATGACAATGTAACAAAATTTTTGACTTGAACTTTAGAGGTAAGAATTTTTGGGAATTGGCAACACGGATTTGATTAGGTACATGATTATTGTCCTGGGACATCCTGGGACATTCTTCACACATGGTTAACTGATCCCAAACTAAGCAGAGCTTGTACTATGGAAACCAGATAACTGATATACTACATATACTACTTATTTTTGTAAATACATACTTATATAGATAATTACAACCATAATAACGATAATTATTGTGTCTGTTTAATTTATTGTTTTTGCCTACATAAATCATTTTGACCAAAAATGTCACAAAAATAGTTTTTTTTATTTTTTTTTATTTATATGAGTTTAGATAAATTACTGTATGATACTGCACATAATTAGGTATTAAAAACTCGTGTGATACTATTAAGAACCTCGCCTACGGCTCGGTACTTAAACTCACACTCGTATTTAATAACCCCTATTATGCAACAGTATCATAAACTACTATTAAGAAACATCGCGTAGCTTAGTATATGTGATGGCAAACAGGCATCGGCGTATATCAAAGTGTCGGATCGTGAAAACAACGGAGTAATCGTAAATTGTAACTGAAGCGATCATGACGGAGAAACCTGTGGGAAAAAATGTACTAGCACTAAATAATCTTGATAATTTATTATTCGACTACTAGCTGTTCCCCTCGGTTTCACTCACGTTCCCGAGATATAAAGTAGCCAATAACCTTTGGGGAAAATGAAGATTTTTAAAATCGTACCAGTAACTTCGGAGATTAGCGCGTTCAAATTCAAACACACAAACTCTTCAGCTTCATTATTAGTATAGATACTTAATTTTCCTGACTGACTAACAGACTTATTCTTCAACGCACAGCTTTGTTTGTTTGAACGCGCTTATCTCTGGAACTACCAGTCGGATAACAAAAACTTTCACTAATAGGAAGTTACATTATCATTAGTTCCAGAGATTGGCAAGTTTAAACAAACGAACTAATTATTAATACACTAGCTGTTCCGCGCGGTTTCACTCGCGTTCCCGGGATAAAAGTAGCCTTAGAACCTTCGGGAATAATGTAGCTTCCTATTAGTGAAATAATTTTTCAAATCGGTTCAGTAGTTTCGGAGCCTATTCAATGCAAACAAACAATCAAATCTTTCTTTATAATATTAGTATAGATAGGCATAGTAAGAATAATTTTGTGTTTCATACATTATTCGATTTATTGGGTATCTAATGTAGCAAAGCTTTCAACTAAATAACTCTTTGCAAAATTGAGTTTGCTAAATGTTAGGTATATTGAAAGAAACCTACAATCAACCGGGTTTAGCAGAAAAACAAATTCACTTTCGAATAAAATTGACACACCAATTGGGTAGTTGACACTGTCAAAAATAAATGACCAAACACTAACCAATACATAAAACATCTAAAAACACGTGGATTCATCAAATATGTTGTACATTTAATGCATTTTATGATTTTTAATTACCAGTGGAACCACTAAGAGTAGATGATTTGATGCTGTGAAACTATGACGTCATAGTGTAATATTTCATACAAAATTCCATATAAACGATTGTTTTAACATTTATTAAAAAGTAGCTGATTTGATATGTCAGTCAACTACCCTATGTTTCCGTTTTAGAAAACAAAAAAAAAATGTTTTCATTAAGTCGAAGCCGGGACCTCGGTGTTAGTATGTATTAGTCCCGCTCTAATTAACGCTATTATAATGTACATCTGAGCAAACTCGCTCAATGACATGGTACACGTACGTTACTATTATTTGTACTATTATAATAATGTATATTTGTATTTATAAACAAATAGTGTTGCAATTACAATTGATGAGCCTTGAAAAATTACAAAGAACTTAACCATGAATGTAAGGTTCTTTGTAATTTTTCCTCGATATTTAACATAAAGAGTGAGAAAAGTGTCTGAATGTAGGTCACCCTGCGGTGCGTTTCATAGCGTCCCACGGCAAACAAATTTATATTGGTTAACTGATAGGAAATACAGTGTAGATTCTCAGAAATATACATTTTTAGATAAATTTCATATTAAAGTAGGGAGATATGATCGTTTTAGTGAAAGTAGGGAAAATGTGGCGCGCCCCCTTGTGACGGTCCAAACACTCGCGACTCATCACTGGGTAAGTAGCCATCTGTCTCCATTCATCTTAAAGTGTATTTTATTCTTTAGATATTTTTTTCTCCCAAAATTTTTTATATGAGAAAGATTTTAGAAGATTTAAGCTCTGGTTAGTATTGGTATTATTACATATTTGGTGATGACCTATAACTATGACAGAACAATTTGTATATAGTATACTAGCTTCCGTCACGCAGTTTTATCCGCGTTCCCGAGGTATCTTATGTTTTCCCGGGATAAAAAGTATCTTATGGGATAATCTAGGTTATAAACTATCTGTGTTCCAAATTTCATCCAAATCCGTTCAGTAGTTTTTGCGTGAAAGAGTAACAAACATCCATCCATTCATACATCCATACTGACAGCAATTAATATAATTATAGAAGTATAATTCTACCAAGATTTGATTAAGCCATTAAAACGTAAGGTATCATTAAACAAGAACATCAATCAGGAAAACCTCTTTTTATCACAGAAGCGTGCGAAAATATATAACTAGTGATTACTTAGTGTAATAAAGAAAAAAACATTATAAGTGGCCAGACATGACTAAATAATTAAACGTAGTATCGTAGTATTATATTCTCTTTGTAAAAAATTAGGAATCAATCAGTATCAATTCAATTTTAGATGCAAATTTACTCTGTGGTCGCGTATGCGGTAGGGAGTTTTTCCCAACACGGATTTGGGCGCCATGATGATTAATGTTTGTTTATTTTATTGATTTTTTTGCATACATATTTTATTTTGGCCAAAAATGATAGTAAAATAGCAGTGATACTAAGGTGAAATAAACTTGGATCTGAAATTGTGGAGGCGGCAATGGAAATGACGAATAATCGATACCCGTGAGTCATGAAAACCTATGACAAAATATTATCGATTTTTTACCTTTAAATTACATTATTGGATGAGTTTAGATAAAGTACTGTATGATACTGCACATAATTAAGGTTAAAGAAATTTATTTCTCATAAAAACTTTACAGTTTACATAAAATGAGATACATGAGATTTTTACATTGATAGGTTTACCTCTGAAGCTAGTAGAACAAAATATTATAGTACATAGAATACTTTACAGTGTTAACACATATTTCTTGAGTTTATTTTTATATATATTTAAGCTTTCGCATTCCTTGATTTCATTTGGCAATTGGTTGTACAGTTGTGCTCCCTCAAATAATATCGTTTTCTTTCCGTAATTAGTCCGTGCCTTAGGTAGAATTAATTTATTTTTATTGCGTAGGTTGTGGGTAATATTTTTTTTATGTAGCTGTATATTGGTTTGAATGGAATTAGTAGCAATGTTTTTAATGAGAATGCAGGTGTAATATGTATATAGCTGTTTGAGATTATATAATTTAGTTTTTTCATATAATTCTTTTGTGGGCGTTAAGTATGGGTAGTGGAATAAAGTTTTAATAATTTTATTTTGTGTTCTTTGTAACGGGTTGAGATTAGTAACTGCGGCTGATCCCCATATTTCAATCAAATATTGCAGATGTGATTTTATTAATGCGTTATATATTATAGTTCGAGCTTTATTTGGTATACAATTTTTGATCTTACGCAATGCTGCCAGTATTGATATTAGTTTTGTTCTGACGTGGTCGATGTGTAGTTTCCAGGTTAGTTTATCATCTACCCATAGCCCTAGATACTTTTCGCTGTTTGATCGTTTTATTATTTCATTGTTAATAGTGAGCGGAGTAAACTCTGGAATATTTTTATTTTTTGCGGAAAAGATCATAAATGAGGTTTTTGATGTGTTAATTGTAAGAAGATTATATTTAAGCCAATTATGAAGCACATTAAGGTCTTTTTGAGCGTTGGTTATGATGCTATGAATAGATTTATCGAAGTAGAAGAGGCATGTGTCGTCCGCATATAGCGTTAATTGCCCGGTGAGTCCAATTTTATTCATATTATTTATGTAAATTAAAAACAATAGCGAACTAATAACCGAGCCTTGAGGACAGCCGTAGGTGACATTTTGGGTGGAGCTAGTGAAGTTATCTAGTTTTACGATTTGACGCCTATTCTGTAAGTACGATTTAAACATATTAAGAGCTGTGCCTGTGACACCTATATTGCTTAATTTCTGTATCAACTTTTGGTGGCTAACTGTATCGAATGCTTTTTTTAGGTCAATGAATATCCCTAAAGCGAGCTGTTTTTGATCAATCTGTGTTTTTATTTTTGTAATTAAGTCTACTGCAGCTGTAAGAGTGCTTGATTTGGGTCGGAAACCGTATTGTTCATCTATTAGAATTTTTTTTTCAGTTAAGTAAATGTGCAGGCGGTTATACAAAACTCGTTCAAGTATTTTTGACATAACCGGCAGGACTGATACTGGTCTGTAATTACTGGGATCAGTTCTAGAACCAGCTTTGTAAATAGGACTGACCTTGGCTAATTTTAGTGAATCGGGAAAAATACCGCGTGATAAACACACATTAAAACAGTTAGTTAGTCTATCAATAATTATGCTTTTTAAGCATTTAATCGCTTTGGTACTAATTCCATCCAGGCCAGTGCTGGTATTGCTATCTAAGTTATCAATAATGTTTGATATTTCATCTGTGCTACACAGTGTAAACTCGTTTAGCGTTAAATCGTGTACATAACTATGCTTGTACATTAGAATATTACCTGTATTCATATGGTACATAATAGGTATTTTATTTGCTAATTCTTTACCTATTGACGAGAAAAAAGAGTTAAATATGTTACAAATTTTATTACCGTCTGTGATAAGTCCCGATTCCGACATCAATTTTGGAGGAGCACTGCTGTCTTTAATTTTATTTAAGGCTAGATTATTTATAACTTCCCACATCTTTTTTGAGTTCTTATAACTGTTTTGGAACATAGCGTAGTAGTAGTTTTTCTTATGTGAATTTATTAGAAATCTTGTTCTGCTTTGTTCCTTGTTAAACCTCTTCTGTGCTGCTTCATCTTTTGGGTTACTTTTTGTTTGTTGCCATAAACTATTTCGTAAATTTAGAGAATCAATAATATTTTTGTTTATCCAGTCCTTTTGCGGTAGGTTCAAAATCTTTGTCTTGTCTTTTTTACTTTGTTGTACTTGTTCTGTAATAAATCTTTCTAAATAGCAGTATTCATTATCGTCGTTGATGTAGTTCGCTTTTGAAGCGTTATTATATAAGTCTGTGTAGTCGATTGCTTTGTATTGTATCTTTTTATTTATTTCTGGTGCCAGACTGCTAATTTCAAGAAGTATTTGCTTATGATCGGAGAGGGAGGATTCAATTATTGACATATTAAATGGGTGATTATTTATATTTGTACATACATGGTCTAGTATAGTGTTTGTCGAGCTGGTTTCCCGCGTACTATGCATGCTATTGATTTTGTTTAGTATTTCATATCCAGCTTCTTGTATTTCTTTTAAGTATTGTTTTGCTTGACTGTTCATGCTAAGTAGATCAATATTAAAATCTCCGAAAACAACAGTTCTTCTTCGCTGTTCTAATTGTGCGGAATATATATCTAAAAAATTGCTGATATTGGTTTCTCCAGGTTTATAAATCGCTCCGATATTTAATGAAAGTTTGTTTATATATATCCATAGGTAGTGGTTCCCATTTTCGCATAATTCTTCTGTAATTTCATACTTTATAGTGTTGTGCACATAGATAGAAACTCCCCCACCTTTGCTATTACGTCTATAGTTATAAATGTGTTGATAATTCGGTAGCTGATATAGTTTTGCGTCACTTTCAGAGGTTATCCACGTCTCAGTAAATATTAACAGGTGGATTAATTAGGTATTAAAAACTCGTGTTATACTATTAAGAACCTCGCCTACGGCTCGGTACTTAAACTCACACTCGTATTTAATAACCCCTATTATGCAACAGTATCATAAACTACTATATTAGTAGGTATCTACATGTACACACGTCCACAGATCAAGTTACACATTTTAGTATGTAAAGCGAATTAGTACGTGTAATTTCTCCGCTCGCTCTACGCGGCTGTGAGTCGGTGTCGGAGTCGGCGCGGCCGGTGCGATTGTGTTCTATTCTACAGGAATTGGAGCGTATAGTGAAAAGAGAATTAGATATCCCCTGATTACCGTACGCATGGAGTAGTTTAACACCCTTTCTATTATGGTTTTTGAAATTAGAGTCTATTATAAATAAATACAATTCCTAAGGTTTCAAAAGAAATCTAAATGATCTAAACGGCTCCCAAATCTATGTTGATAAAAATGTTTATAACCAACAGGGTGACAATCGTCGGATATCTATCCAATATTTGAATAAAAAAATTTTGGGTCTCAAAAAATAAGTGCGTCGTTTGGCGTAAATAACATGTATGTGTCTCTGAGCTAAGTCGCGGACAGACACGTAGACGGTTTAAGTACTTCAGAACTCTAAAAATGGAGAACTGCAACGTAACGTCTCATTAGACATAAAAGGACCCGTAATCGTTTTCATACTGATTCAATCTAATTAATTAATTGGTCGTAGAACAACTACGGTCTATGACTTATTGCTCAAAAACAACGAATCATTTATAATAAATAGACATAAGTAATTCTTCAGCTAATCCCAGCTAGGGTTGCCATCTCTAAAACGACAAGATCAAGACGACAAGCGTGAAAACCCCGGATTTTTCAGCTGTATTTTTTTTTAAACTAATAAAATAAAAAAATGTTTAATTGTTGTAAATCAACTTTTTTATTTATTTTAGAAAAGTGGCTTTAAAACTTTTAAACCCGGACTACAAATGAAACCCCGCCCGGATGCTCCCCAGACGCTCTCCAAACTAGGACAAATCCGGACGGATGGCAACCCTAATCCCAGCAGGTGTATTATACAGTGGCCATAAAATGTGTTATTAGACGTATGACCTAGTTGTTTATGGGCACATGAAAATGGTATTTGGGCATTTTAAATTATAATTGAATTCTGTATTTGTGATGTTGTATTCGAGTTCAAAGCTTAGAGTTTTGTTTGTCATTGAATTTATAACCAGTTAGGTATTTCTAGATTTTAAATCCTATCCTGCTAATATTATAAATGCGAAAATTTGTGAGTATGATACATGTAGTAGATACTTATTTTCAATGAAATAATTATATGTATGATATTCTCAAGACCTTTCTGCAGCTTTTGACGGAACCCATAATATATTTGAATATACATATGTTAACGGAAAAGTATCTAGTCCGTCATTGTATACATTTCCTAGGAAATCCATACATTTCCTAAATATCTATCGGAGTACCACATTCGGTATATTTGTAAGGATAGCGGTATTTGGGGGGTTGTAAGTGAAAGGTACTTTTGTGCGAATACTTGCTATTCTATGCAAAATAAAAAAAATTACCCCAACCTATTTTTTTCAATAGTTTCTATATATTTCCAAGTATCATTATTGAATTATAATTTCCTAGGGGAAATACCTACACAGGAATTGTATACAATTCCTATATTTCATACATTTCCGGTGACACATAGATAGATAAAAAAAACTTTAAACATACCACTTGATTCACTTTTCTATTTCATTTGAAATTAAATGTATATCACAAGATTTCAAATTCTAGACCACATATGACGGATTAATTTTTAATGAATAGTACCTAAATACATTTTTTGTAAATTATTTTTTACGTTTTTACGAGTTGCGCTAGCTTGATGTCACCTCCAATATGGCGATAGTTTTACGACATGACAGGGACTTAAGTTGGAGGCTTCGGTTGGAGCGTTAAATTCAAATTTTATCACGTTTTTTGCTAATTGCAGCTCAGTTATAGGTCGTAAGTTATCAACATGTTATTTGCGACAAGAATCGTAGTATGTTTACTGATTAATAACAAAATAAATCATCAACACATTCCTCCAAGGTATATTAGTAACATTTTCATGAAATAGTCGTATATGTCAATAATATACCTTGGAGGAATATGTTGATGATTTATTTTGTTAAGACCTATAACTGAGCTGCAATTAGCAAAAAACGTGATAAAATTTGAATTTAACGCTCTAACCGAAGGTTTACCCTTAACTTATAAACTTTAGAATAGAACATAGATTCCGTGTCAAAGAGTTTTTTAACTTGAGAACGCAGAAGAAACCATGAGGCGTTACCTAGAATAGTTCAATGACAACAAACATATCGCGTAATCTCCTCATAACAGCCGATTACAACAACTGGGACAAACGTTTTTTCATCTTTTCTCTTTCACATAACGACGGGGTTTTTCTACCATTGTTCTTACAAAAAAAAAGCCTTTAAATACAGAGTGTTCACACGGAATATCTTTTAGAAACGTCGACCTATATTGTGCGTGTTATTACCTATCTTGGATTTCCCTTTTGTGTAATGTGAACAAGTATACGATCTGTTTGTTGTTAATTATATATTTTCTTAGTGTGTCGATGTCGCGATTGTGAGTGAAAAATGGATATAAAAGGTGTCTTGTGTGGTTGGATACTACAATCAGTTTAAAAATAAAATTATTACCGGCGGAGGGGGAGGACTTTGTACTAGTTACGACTAATTGGGGGCGGTCGGATTACTAATGGCAGCTCGGGCCGCTTGAACGGGACGAGACTGAGTGGGACGGTTATAATAACTTTTTTAATAGGTATTTTGTTGGTAGCCTCAGGTGGCTGCAACAACCTTACCGGACAAATCGGCGAGCGCAGAGGGCTCTCAGCCGGGTAATATTTAGGTAACAACGCCTGAGGGCACCCCCGAATGGGGTACGAACCTCTGCTCAGGGCGTTACCGGCGGAGGGGGAGGACTTTGTTCGAGTTACGAGTAATTGGGGGCGGTTGGATTACTAATGGCAGCTCGGGCCGCTTGAACGGGACGAGACTGAGTGGGACGGTTATAAGGTTGTTTTTTGTATATATCGCAGACATTTTGTATGATTCGTATGTTTACAAACGGCGTCGTCCGTTCAAAAACGCTCGCACAGCTATGTAATATGACGAAGGCAAGGGTTTAACTAATATAAAAAAATAAAAATTGGTGTGTTGTATCTTTACTTAGTATAAAACCAAGTCGCTCCCGCTGTCTGTACGCTTAGATCTTTTAAACTGCACAACGGATTTTAATGCAGTTTCAGCAATAGATAGAGTGATTCAAGAGGAAGTTTTATAAGTATAATACATGCATATTATAGTACAGAAAAGCCGTGAGAAGCCAGGGCGGGTGGCTAGTTAAAAATAAACTGCGTATAAAATAAGTATAGGATAACAACGCGTCGAACTCTTTTCAATACATCGCCAGGAAACCAAAACACGGTAGCATTTTGGAGTAATATTAAACCCCCCCCCCCCCTCCTGGCCACCCCCTTGTGCCAATCCCATAAAGCATTGCAATAAATCCTGTGCAGAAAAAAAATACCAAGTGTACCTTATACTATAAACTAGAGTAGACTAACTAGTACAAGATGGCAAGCCTTAGATTTCACTTTCCATGGTGGCCGGCCATCGAGGCGCAGGCGTAGGTGGGTCATCGATCTCGTATCAGCTGATCTCGGGCTCGCTGCTCGTTCATTAGCGTTTAATACTTATCTTAGTATTAATTCTGCTTTGTTGAGTACAAAAAGGTTTTAAGATTCTTCTTGTTTTGGTCGTGGGTGTTTTTGTTGGATCGTTTACGAAGGCTGTACCTACCTATAATTGAGATTATTTATCGTGGGCCTGGGTCATCGTCAAATTTTAAGCAGTTAATCTTGTCCCCAGATGAAAATATTTTAATGTTTTTGTAAAATTATAATAATTTAAAATTTTAAAATAATAGTTTGATGATGATTGAAAAAAGGTACTGACGATACTTGAAAGAAAATATGTACTTTTTTCATACGTTTTATTATTAACAAAGTGGTAATTACTGTGACGGTAACAGAGTTGTACATTTGC
This sequence comes from Tethea ocularis, assembly GCA_963555595.1. Lineage (NCBI taxonomy): Eukaryota > Metazoa > Arthropoda > Insecta > Lepidoptera > Drepanidae > Tethea > Tethea ocularis. Next base: position 342,507 of record OY741972.1, on the reverse strand, counting down.
ACACTCCTGCCTGGCTATAAAATATGGAAATAACAGAAAACACAAGAGTAATTAATACGTTAAGCTCATACCGTGTACGTACATCGTATTTCAGTATTTAGTTTATTTTTAATATTTTATTTTATTTTTTATAATTTTTTTAAATACATATTTATTATTTTTACAAATTTGACGATTAAAAATACTTGCAATGAGTTCATTTAATAAAGACACTTTTGAATTTGAATTTGAGTGTAGATTTATACACATGATAAACACTATACATTCAGGACTTTTAAACTCTTAGTTACGTGCTCAAAATTTGATAATATAGTTACAAAGTGGCTTCAACTTTGATGGTTGCAACGACGGTAGCTAGGCGGATCTACCTGAGTCCTCACCTTATTATGCGGTAGGCGCGGCGAGGCACGACTTATCTACAATCACTATTTACCTACAAATCCGATAAGGTAATCCCTTTACTTGTAAATGTCACGCGTGCATTTATAATGTTGCATGAACCTACTTATTATTCTTATTAAATTGCATGGTCGTCAATACTGATATAAATTACAACGGTTTTACCTGCGTTCCCGGACGTAAAAAATAGCCTATATAGGTATAAATTTCGAAGATAATGTAGATATGAATCCGACTGGTAGAGCCAGAAATTAGCGCATTCAAACAAACTCTTCAGCTTTATTATTAGTATAGATAAATAAGAAGAAAATATTCTAAATGTAATACATTATATAATCGAACAAATATTGGTGTCATTCGTATTTATATATAAATATGTAAATCGCGATCGGAAGTATTACTCTCAATAAAGCAAGTGTTACGAAAGAGGCGAGGAAACCGAAACAAATCAAAATATGAAAGCATCGCATTCCAATATAATTACAAAATCGGAATCGATCGACGTGTTTGGGCGCTGCACTGCGATCGCGCAGGTGAAAGCAGTTGCGTCATGTTACGCCGATTGGTTGCGAGCGCACGAGACCACCCGAACGATCGCGAACTTTGCCGATCACGCCCGAAATGCACCCAACGGTGGTTCCCACGCCCCGATGATCATTTAGAAGTGTAATTACTAATTAGAGAGGTTTTCATTGTTTTTATAATCTTGATATAATAGGCTATTAGCTGATGAGTGTAGAGAATACATAGCGAGTGCTCTTTAAAGTTTCTTTTGAATTTTTGTTTGTGAATTCATATTTTTTTGCTTTTCGCACATATTTTTTAGTGCCATATGAAAATTTTAAACTTTATACCATTAGGTACTTAAAGGTATTGTATCGTTTAACTACTTATTCAAATGTTGAGTCGTAAGACTAGTTTCACGAACCGGAGAAATTAGTTAATTACATAATTGAGTGCGTTTCTTTAATATTTAAACGTCACTTGGCACTTTGGACGAGTTCATGGATAGTTTAATTGACTCATATACCAAAAATTCTGAAAGTAGGCAGAACCCGAATTCATTGAAGTTTTGTACCATTTTATTAGCCCCGCAGACTAGATCTATCCAAACAATAACTAGCTATATTTACCTAGCATGTGAGTACATATTCTAACAAACATAACTGAAAACCTTCGACATGACTATTACCATAAATACGATAAACTATAGATTTAGGTCGTGCTATTAAACATGAACAAACCAATATTGTACGTAGATTTAATGACATTTTACAGCGACGCAAATACAAGGCGAGTGAGTAAGGCACGTTACAGACAACCGACATGGGACGCTCGACAATTGAAATATACGACTATTTCATGAAAATGTTACTAATATGCCTTGGAAGAATGTGTTGATGATTTCTTTTGTTATTAATCAGTAAATATACTACCATTCTTGTCGCAAATTACATGTTGATAACTTACGACCTATAACTGAGCTGCAATTAGCAAAAAACGTGATAAAATTTGAATTTAACGCTCCAACCGAACGTTTACCATTAAAGATCAAATTGCGAAAATACGCTGTGTTAGGCAGTTTTTTTTGACCAATCCTTTCGTCTATTAGTCCTACAAAAAATATATGTTATAATTTAGTTCATCATGTTTCAATTGTATTGATTAAAATTGAAGTAAACATCCTTGAATTAAATGAGAATTTTTTGACAAAACGGCTTATCCGATGTATATGAAACTAACACAAAAAAAAGAAGAAATATTTTTTTACAATTTGTATTAGTTAAAATTATTTTTATATCAATCATTTTAAAGTAATAAATAAAAATCAAAGGTCCCCGCTAGATCATCGCGGACGCCTATGCTTATTTGTATGGACAAATCGTCAAGGTCATTGGCGTTAGTGATCCTCTTAAGGTGGAGGCGTCGGTTGGAGCGCGAAATTCAAATTTTATCACGTTTTTTCAAATTGCAGCTCAGGTATATGTCGTAAGTTATCAACATGTTATTTGCGAGAAGAATGGTAGTATATTTACTGATTAATAACAAAAGAAATCATCAACATATTACTCCAAGGTATATTAGTAACATTTTCATGAAATAGTTGTTTTTTTTTTTTTTTTTTGAAAGGACTAAAGTTGGTAGCCTCTGATGGCTGCTCCAACCTTACCGGACAATCGGCGAGCGCAGAGAGCTCTCAGCCGGGTAACATTTAGGTAACCACGCCTAAGGGCACCCCCGAGTGGGGTACGAACCTCGGCTCAGGGCGTTACCGGGGGAAGGGGAGGACTTTGTACGAGTTACGACTAATTGGGGGCGGTCGGATTACTAATGGCAGCTCGGGCCGCTTGTACGGGACGAGACTGAGTGGGACGTCGCGGCGGTCCTCGCCGTCTAGGACGGTAGTGTAATCGGTTTTGTGTAGTGTGTTGTGTACTTTTACGGGCTTCGTCAGCTTAAAATAGTCGTATATGTCAGTAATATACCTTGGAGGATAGTTATATGATAGTCGGTCGTCTGTAAAACTCCTAAAGCGAATACTACCACAGATGTTATCGTCCTTTAGTCACGCTCCGCTCCACTAATGGCCACACAATTATCTTACAACAAACAATCCCATTATTTTGCTACTGTCGAATGTAATATTTATACAATTACATTGTAAAAAAATGTTTACCTAAGCCTTTATTGTTAGGGAATTATGTGGATTCAATAAATAAATATCCTGGGACATTCTTCACACACGGTTATCTGATCCCAAACTAAGCACAGCTTGTACTATGGACAACCAGATAACTGATATACTGCATATACTACTTTTTTATTATATAAATATTGATTATTTCAATCAGACACTAGGTCTTTCCTCCGGTTGTACCTGTATTCCCAAGAAATATGTAATTTATTGGTCTATGAGTCATATTTCGTATAATAGTACGAAAGAAAAGCGAAATTTTTGTTACACAATTTTTATTTTTGTACTTTTACTTTATGTCAATATTCACCAGGTGATTTAAATAATAAATACAATCTATTAGGTATGTTATGTAGGTATAATGACTTAGAAATTATAGGTAATATTTTAATTACATTACAATAGTTATCCTTCTAGGCGTGGCTTACCACGGTGAGATTGTGATCAAACACAGGCCTAAACAGAAATAAAAATTGGAATTGGACATTTTTGGAAATCAATGGTTAAGCTTCTGTTTACTAGAGTCAGTTGTATCGGCATTATCGTAAATTTATCCTTCAAGGATAAAATTGGGGATAGTGAGCAACGTACAGAGTACTCAGTAGCGTACAGAGTTTAAAACTAGTCAAATATAAATGATAAATCTATGTCGGTTAAATGCGGTAATCACGAATATTAAAAATGCAAATAAACACGTTATCAACTTTCTTTTCTAATAAGCACACATTAGCATATTATGTTTAATTTATCAATTTTATAATTCGACCTAGTTTAGTACAGTATGACACAACTTAGATGAAGCATCGGCAAAATTCGTAAAATCGATCATTCAAAATCAAAATCAAAACTCATTTATTCAGTTTAGGCCCTAATAAGGCACTTATGAATGTCAAAAGTTACAGTTTTAGTTTTACAATAGTCTCTACTACATTCTCGAAAAGAGTGCGTCTACAACATTACCCATGTTTATTAGTACTTTAGGCGAAAATGATCTTGTAGAACGTTGAATGGCGCGATAGTGAATGATTTTTATTAGTTGTGTAAATCGAAAGTGAAGTGTAGATATACGATTTGCCGATGCTACATCTAAGTTGTGTCATACTGTACCTAATTGTCTACCAATTGCATAATGTAAGGCTTTGTTTCCATTCACACGGGAAAATGTACCTATAGGTTCATCTAGCGCTTACACAATCAACGAGCTATATTGTTGCAATGCTTACAGCCTCGACAGTTAACACGGCTAATTTCACTCGTAATCACATAGATTTAAGACTGTTATTTGATCGTTTTATTCGATCAATTGTTATTGCTCAAAGTCGATTGCTTAGTATGCGTCGTGTGGATTGTTTTCATAAGAAAATGTTGTGCAGTAAGTTAAGGAATTTAGGACATTTAGAAGGTGGAGAAATATTCTCGAATTCTCAGTAAATTTTAAGTAGGTACAGTACGACACAACTTAGATGTAGCATCGGCAAATCGTATATCTACACTTCACTTTCGATTTACACAACTAATAAAAATCATTCATTATCGCGCCATTCAACGTTCAACAAGATCATTTTCGCCTGAATGTTGAATTACATGGGTAATGTTGTAGGCGCACTCTTTTCAGAAACGATCGATTTTAAATGTGTCATAGCCTAGCCTAATAAATAGAATATATTGTATAACTTGTACGCAGTATATTATTTACTCTATGGTATAACTTTGATGATTTTTCCATATAACTAAGTGCTCAAAGCTTAGGCGCCTCGGAGCAAAAGGCAAAAGGTAACGTAATTCGTTCGCTATTGTGTGAATTATACCCATAATATTATCTCTTTGTTAACGTGTATGTTAGTCAGTCAATGGTGCCGATTCTGTTGTTTACGAACTTAACTAATATTAGACAAGTCACCTCTCTTTCATTTTAACCTTATTGAAAAAAGATAGAACATTTTTAATGCTGTCAGTTTAATCCATACCGTCGTAATGTACGGGTAAATAGTCGTGACCAATAAAGATCGCGCTTAAATTCACGTTGAAATGTGTGATCGGATTAAACTGACAGAACTAAAATATCTTGCATCCCTTTCTCATATTTACTATTAGAAAGAGGTATAGTGAGATTAAATTTATTTAGTTCGTAAACAACAGAATCGGCACCAGTGACAGATTTTCAGCGTGTGTTCTCTTTATTTATGATAATATATACATTGTTGACATGACAATGTTGTTTGGGTCAATGCTACTGACAGGCGACGCCCGCATGTATGTACCTGCTATCTGCCTACGTCCTTTTGTTAATCAGGCTCGGGTCTTGGGTAAACTCAGTCATCACGGCCAGTTGGTGCAGTTGGTTATACCACTTATTGTGTCGCAGGTCGTGGGTTCGATTCCCATCCAGGATAAACATTTGTCTGGGTGTAATAATAAGTATGTATTTACAAAAAAAGTAGTATAAGTTATCTGGTTGTAGTACACACGGCCACAGATCAAGCTACACATTTTTGTTGCAAAATAGTGCCTATTACAACCGCATAAGGTGCCGCAGTGTGTAGCTTGATCTGTGGCCGTGTGTACAAGCTTTACTTAATTTGGGATCAGATAGCCGTGTGTGATAAAAAAGACCTAGGATATTTATTTAACACTAGCTCCGGTTTCACTCGCGTTCTCGAGATTAAAAGTAGCCTATAATCTTCGGGGATAATGTAGCTTCCTATTAGTGAAACAATTTTTCGAATCGGACCAGTAACTCCGGAGAGCGCGTTCAAACAAAAAAAAACTATTCAGCTTTAATAAGTGCCTTATCAGAGACTGAACTGAATAAATAATTTTGAGTTACGGAGTTTGAGTGACGGAAAGATTTCTTTGAAGGAGCTCAGAGCTCAGTACGCGCGTTGAAGTCTTTTACAAGACCAAGTGTTGACGTAAATCTGTAGCAATATTTGTACGCGTTGAAGTCTTTTCTTTGAAGTAGGTCAATGTAATGAAAGTACTACAGACTCCGGGCCACCATGGTACGTAGCGGTTATAATTATAAAGTTCAGATGTTGAAACACTAAGTTATGGCTCCAATAAGGTTAATTAACTTTAAGTGTGACCTAGATTTTTAAACAAAAATAATATTAACATAGAACCATATATAGTTTATTATAAGAGCTATTTTAGTAAATCATTATAATGTAGAGTTTTATATGTTGATTGATTTGATGAATTTGAAAAAGTGAAAAAGAGACTTTAAAATTCGTAACTAATTTATAAAAACGATTTCGAGTCTTTAGATTAAGTTAATTTCTTTTATTAAGTAATAGTACTTTTAGGTCGATGTTCGTCGACTAGAAAACTGTCCGATAAATTGTAACCGGGCGTTCACGGTGACTTTTTCCTTCCTTCATGGACCGTTTTCTTGTCGGTGAACATCAACCTTAATATTAAGGTAATTAAGATCATGAAACACTGAAAATATGAATCGTGACGTTTCAGTAATTAATTAATTCGTCAAATTATAATGTTACAGTAGGTAAATATGACATAACAAGGTGTTATCGAATCGCCTCACCGTTCAGTGTGTCCCGTCGCGTAGAAAGTGAAAATATCAGCGCACGCGCATGCTACGCGTTCTCACTTTCCTGCACACACCACTCTCACTGGGGTCTCGTCCGACTCAGTCCCGGACTCAGTCTCACTTGTTACCCCAATCCAAAAACACAGCACTGAATTCGCAGTTTAATTTAATTTTTTCAAAAAGCGATTATTTTTTTCGAACACTTATGTTTGGCGCGTCGGTGGATGTCGGGTGTGGTCGGGTGTGGTCGGGTGTCGTCGGGTGTGGTCGGGTATGCTCGGCGGCGCGTCAGGTGCGACTGGCTGCGCCGGCGCCGGTGAGAGCGCGCGAGCGGTTGGTTGTGTAAGCGCTCATTCGCTTCAGTGTTGGGTTATACGATGTGGTGGGATTGTAAGGTGGTGTTACGTTATTCAAGGTTCTTTTTCTATTTTTGGTGAAGATTTTTATGGCTTTAGCTTTTTAGGCTGTCGTCGCTTTATTGAGTACGAAAAATAAATAAAAAATTGCAGGGTTTTTTCAATGACAGTCATTCGGATACCGTGAATTAATTCTCATTTTTTAACTATTACGTTTTTGTTTTTTTCCAGTACCTATCCTACTCACTTTAAACTTTTAATTAATGAATTTACATAATATCATGTAAAAACGCAAATATACTTTATAATAATAAACAAAATATTTTTTCAAAACCTAAATTATACTCTCCATACATCTAAAACTCGAATCTAAAACATGTAATGATGTCCGTACGTTGCGCACACGCCGATGACGCAACGCGGGACGCGGCAATTATAAGTGAAAACTTGCACGAGAGCCGGACACCGGACACCGGACACCGGACACCGGACACCGGACACCGGACACCCCGCGCCGGACGCTCGAGCTTCGGCCGTTAATATTACTAACACGGTAATTTTTTTTATATTTTTTTATTTATACTACTAAGGCAGCAAACAAGCATATGGCCCACCTGATGGTAAGTGGTTACCGTAACCTATGAACGCTTGCAACACCAGGGGTATCGCTCGCGCGTTGCCGACCCTGCAAAAATCGCTTCACACCCTTCTTGAAGAACCCCATGCTGTAGTCTCTTAGGGAAACCACGGCGGGCAGCTCATTCCACTTGTTAAAATGTTACGCCAAGTTTGTTTGTACGTTGTCATCTTTTTACTCAGACATACAACTTGAATATGACTTTCTGTGACGACAGTATTTTAACAGCCTGTTTGGCGTGAAGTTATAGGTTGTCGGTTTGATTCCTACCCTGAATAACCATACATATAAGTGCATTGTTGCTATACAGTTGTCTACATCCTCAATCGTAATGATCCAACTAATGATTGCTGATGTTTGTAGATCAATATTGTTTATGCAACTGAACGTAACGGGAAGTTACTATTTTCAAGGCGGTCGCGCGGTCTCGAGTTGATAATAAAACAGTGTACGGAAAATCATTATTCTTCCTACAGTGTGGCAACAAGTATGATGTCGGGCGATGCCGCCGCTCAGCCCGTGTAAGTAGTTACGCTGTGGCAGACGTGCCAGGATTGTCACAAAATAGAAAATAAAATAATCGTGTAATTTAAAAGTACCTACCTAAAATATATTCATATAAATTACATAATTATTATTATCATTATTTACTATAGGTATATCATAGGTGCACTCAATGCAAAGCTGTTTTTTATTGACGAAAATTCGTAAAACAAGCTCGGGTCTGCCTTCAACGTTAGAGTTAGCAAACTAAGCGAGTTTGGTGGCAGCGGTCCGCGCGCCCCCACGAGCCCCGCTGTTGCTCTGCGCAACTACATTCGTTACCGAACTGTAGGGGAATAGTTAATCTGTGATAATACTGAGAGTATTGGTGGAGATATCCACATCGCAACAGTATTTGGCCTTGTATCGGACTCGTGTCGGACGGTCATTTAGACACGTGACACAACACAATACAATCAGTGTCATCAAAAGTTCATCACAGCACAGCTTATGTACTATCGACAAAGTTGAAGCATGATCACCTTAAAGGTGTATTTTGTGTGCAGTGACCAGCTGCTACCTGTGTCTCACACAATATAACCAGACAATGCGCTTGTCATAAAACAGTAGATTGTCATTGTCAGTAAATAGTCTAGACAAAAGATTTTACAAGAGACCGTTTTATTGTCAACAATGGATAGGGTGAACTATGATTACTGGCTGCAAGCGAAAAGGTCTCAAAACTGATCATGCTTCAACTTTGTTGATGGTACATACAGCTGCTGTAATGTATCAAGAGTAGGATGTACTTAGTTTCTACAGTAGGTGTAAAGGATGAGGTTCTTCGAGAGGGTGAATATATTGCTTTTGGCAATTTGCGAGTGATATTTATGTGTTTTGCATGTGTTTGTGAGATACGGTTACCTACCGTTTACCATCGCGTGGAAAGACGCACGAAGAAAAAATCATTTTTTTCATATTAACCTTACTCTATCAAAATTAAGGCGATGGTCGCAGGTTCAAATCCTGCAATGAGCTTGAGCTTTTCAAACCATAGCACGGTGGTAGGGTACTTAGTAGTATCCGCATGGTAGGCTACCACATACAAGTTGAAAATCTGTCGCCAAGCATCTTCTGGTGTGTTCCGACATCTCCCCTTCTAGGATTTGTGTGCTTACCACCATCGGCCACATCATCACTGACCACGGTGAGATTGTGTTCATACACAGTCAGTTTCCTAGCCGGAGTCTTCTCTGTTTAAGTGTATGTGGAACCGGTCGTATAGTCTGTAACTTACGCCGTCTTCATAAGTCTGAATGGGTCAAAAGTGAATAATTTAATAGTTTGAATGATTAGATGGAAGACAAATATTTAGTAACTAATTCCGCTGGATATATCCTTCTCTGTCAAGTCCAAAACAAGGGAACTTAACAGGAAATCGACACGTGTTTCGCTTCTTCACGAAGCATCATCAGGACGTAGTAGACCCACTGTCGAATCGAACAAACTAACGAAACACGTGTCGATTTCCTGTTAAGTTCCCTTGTTTTGGACTTGACAGAGAAGGATATATCCAGCGGAATTAGTTACTAAATATTTGTCTTCCATCTAATCTTATAATGGATTTCCGCAAGGTCACAACTGAGTCAATTAGTTAGTTTGAATGACATGACTGGTAACTGGTAAGCTGTGTGGACATGACACTATCCTAGCCGCACTAGAGTGGCTAGGAGCCGGAGCCGGAGCTGAAGTCAACACTTTCACTCGGCGCGCGGCGCGGTGGCCACTCGTGTGCTTTTGTTTTCAATTACACGGTGTTACTTAACACATGTTCTACGTTTCATCGCAGCTTCTCTGTTACGTACTATACTATACGTGTCATACTCATATAATAGCTGTGATATTTAGTTGTTAACAAAAACAGAACCGCCTACAGAAACACTAAAATACTAACTAGGAACTATCTGACAGTTTTGATGATGAACAGACTTTCGAATTGAGAACCTCCTCCTGTTTTGAAGTCGGTTAAAAACACATTGAGATATCAAAATATGTTGCAAATTTAATGGTTGTTAGTTGTTACATTTCAAAGAGTAGATCATTTGATACTATGGAATTATGACGTCATAGTGCAGTATTTCATACAAAACTCCATTTAAACTATCGTTTTGACATTTATTAAAAAAGTTGCTGATTTGAAACCACCATATTGACGTTCTTTTTAAGTATAGGCCTGTGTTCGATAACAATCTCACCGTGGTCAGTGATGATGTAGCAGGTGGTAAGCACACAACGTTTAGAAGGAAACTGCCTCTCAAGTGCAGCTGTCGGAACACTACGGGAGGTGTTTGGCAGGTGGTGGGAACTACAATACTCTACCAGAGTACAAACAAACAGGAAGGTACCTCTCACGGTATGTTAATGCTCACAAACCTTGGCTGAGTCTGGCTAGATCATCTACTAATTCAGTACAGTTTAAAAAAAATATGATTTTTACTTTAAAAAATATATTTATTCGTTTAATTATCAAAGAATAGATATTACATAAAAACTTTCCCTATATTTATGCCTATAATAATTATCTAGTTTCAGACAACTTGTATTGGTAATTATCATTGTAAATAAACTGGACAAGTGCGAGTTTAACTTGCGCTCCGAAGGTTTCGTACAGATAAGTCGGATTGATGGACAATTAAGTGCTAATAAAGGATCTCCAACTGCAAATGTAAATTTGTGCTTGCGCGATTGTTTGTGCTGTGAGAATTTATTTCCGTTTCTTCTGGTATCGTTTTTTTCCCTTTGAAGTACGGAACCCTAAATATTTACTTTGTTTGGGTCACCGACTTACATATTTATACCAAAATTCAACTCGATCATTCTCGTAGTTTCGGAGAAAAGAGGCTGTGACAGACAGACAGTTAGACACACGAGTGATCCTTTAAGGGTTCCATTTTTTCTCTTTGAGGCAGGGAACCCTAAAAATAATAAAACAGCAATAAGAAACTCTTAATTTAAAACGTTAGGGCTAGAATCTCTACGGAATTTGCCTCACCTGTAATTTTTTTCAATATTCGATAAGGATTACCCAACATATTATAATTCACGATGGTACAAAGGTGCGCCTCGGTACATACATATATTTTCACCCGTCACGTCACGCGAGGCGACGTTTACATGAATGAGGCGAGTTGCGGTTAACCATACCTTCGTAAGGTGAAGCAAGTTTTTTGTTTGTCACTGTTTATGAAAGCAAGAGTATCATAGTTCGGTGTATTGAGGTAGGCTCCGTATTTATACTGGGTGTATTGAAAGGGTACCTATGTAGGGCGAAAAGGCAATGATATACCTTACAGATCATGGAAAAATATAAAAAAACAATAGATAAGTTTAGTGTTTAAGTTGAGTTGAGTAAAGGCTTTTATCAGAGATTTTCGCTAAACTTGTAATTGACATAACTTCGTAATGGTAGCGTACAGGCACCTGGAATTTTATAGGATTAAATAAATATCCTGGGACATTGTTCACACACGGTTATCTGATCCCAAACTAAGCAGAGCTTGTACTATGGAAACCAGATAACTGATATACTACGTATACTACTTTTTTTTGTAAATACATACTTATATAGATAAATTACACCCAGACACAGGACAAACAGACATGTTCATGCACACAAATGTTTGTCCTGGATGGGAATCGAACCCACGACCTGCGGCGCGATAGGTGGTGTCTTAACCAACTGCGCCAACTGGCCTGTCTAACTCTGGATTACTGATAACGATGTACACTATCCGTAGAGTTCGGGTTAAAATACCATTTCAAAATCAAGTTTTGTCTCAGTACTTTTCAAATGATTCATTTTATTTTTTTTCGAAATAAATTCTATAAAAGTACAACAAATTTAAGATTACATATGGAAAACTATCGACTACCCAGTGGGGCCACCGCGTAAGGTAACCATTGAATCTGGCTCCCATGATCTAGAATACGATTATATTTATTGGACAGGAATTTCAAATAACAATTGATTCGTCCGGCGTCTCGCGTGGGGTCTAAATATTATAAAATTCCATGGGATTATTTGGGAGTCGATTTAAATAAGGTTCAATACCATTGTGTACGCGATAGCCTCGCTGTTTATTTATTCCTATGTGATTTTATTTCAATATTAATAATAATATATAATAATATGGCACTTATTGTTTATTGTATACAAGTTTTTTTTAAAACTACACATACATAATATTGTTGTTTCTTAAATTGTACACAAAGGAAGCCCTGTCCCCTACACTAGGATTACCTGTACTGTAGGGTTACAGTATCTCTCTCTGATCTATTATCCACAATCAATATTCTGGAGTGAGAAAAGAATAAAAATACAAAACAAACTAGGTATTTAAAAAATAAAAAGAATAAAAAGAAGGCAACAAAACAAAATCACCATTATGTATGATTGCGGTGTATAGTGTGTGTGTAATGTATATGTTGATGTTGAGATTGTGTTAATGTTGAGTATGTGTTGTGTGTGTAGATTGAGTTAGTAAAAGTATCGTGTTTTATTCTGGGATATGGTCACATACAGGATCATTTTGGAAGGATGTCTCTAAATAGTTTAAAATGAGATCTCTTCCCATCGTCTGTACGCTTAGATCTTTTTTTTGGTTGGTTCGTTTTAACTACGCAACGGATTTTAAAAAATAGCTCTTACGTATGTAAGTTCGATGACAATACAGTGATATAGTGGGCCGGCCATATCAGCCGAAGAACCGACAACCGTTGGGGTAAACGAGTTCTTGAGTGGAGAACGCGAATCGGCAAACGTAGTGTAGGACGCCCTCAGACTAGGTGGAGCGATGATCTTCGCAGGGCGGCTGGAAAGAGCTGGACGAGAGTAGCCGAGGATCGTGCTCAGTGGCGTGCAATTGGAGAGGCCTATGTCCAGCAGTGGACTAATATAGGCTGATAATGATGATGATGATGATGACAGTGATATGGTGTCTAAGAGCCGGTCTGGTGATGGAGCTAAATAAAAATAGCTTGTCGATTTTATTTTTTATTTTTAATAATAATTTTTAGTGCTTACTTTACTCCTATCTGACGAAGTTTCTTGGAGGTTTATTGTATCAGAGGCCTCATCATTTAATTTCCATATTTAACTTTCAAAGCTTTTGTAGAGTGTAATTATTTCACACAGCTTTCCTCTTTCTACGCAGTTTCTACGGTCGTACGTTTGAAATTATGTAGCACACTGACGCGCGGCGTTGTGTCGGCGTAATCGCTGACCTCATAAGTTCTGAACAATGAATCTTTTTATTTTGTTTCATGAATAAATATTCTAGCTAGAGAGTAGGTACCTTTGACAGTGTACAATTAAAAAATACTAAAATAATGATGTATATTTCTTCAAAACTTTGTTTTTTATATTCACCTATGTAATTTGAAACTAACTTTACTGTTTTCACTGCCCTTAATATCTTTTTACGTGAGATGGCTTAAAGTCTTGTAAAACACCATTTTTATAGCCCCGACTCTTTCTGTTATTTGACGTAAGTGATAGAAATATTCAAAAGGAGAATCCTAAAATGTTACAGCTAAACTAAAGAGAGTATTTTTCGGATTGCTTTGGAAAGACATTAGGAATTCGCATTTTCATGGCTCCAAAATCGTGGAGTTGGTGTGCTAATGGCACGCTCAACTTTGTAAAATTGTGCCGGTCATCAAATGTCACTTTTATACTCTTAATTACAAACTATCATAGCATATTAACCGCATCAATTTTAATGTACTGTGACAATCAAAGAAACTTTCTAAACTATGTGTAGTAAACATAATACCTACTATTCTAGGTATTCAAGCTTGTAACCAATGCTAATATTTTGCATGTTATTTGAAAAAAATCGAATATTAACTCTATTTCTTAAGTTATAAGATAGCAATTATTTTTTTCTTACATCCTTTTTTATTTATGTGTTGAAATACTGTATTTTTTGTTTTTCCTTTAGGCTAGTTGAGTCGTAAGGCACGCAAAAAATAAAATATTTTTCTTTCTTCTTTCAATTACCAAATCTTTAATATATATAAAGAAAAAAATTAATGTCTTGAATAATTAACATTATGAGTGTGTAAAAAATTTTATTTTATTTATTTGCTAAGTATAAGCCCTAGCTAGAGAATATAGCATGTGAAAGCAAAGCTCTCGGTGTTATTTTAGAGAATGTTTGTTGAACAAATAATTATTATAATACTTATTTATTTAACATAAATTTGGGTATTCGACGATTAAAAGTATCAAGAACTTCGTTTAACTTTAAAATATTATGTTCAAATCATTTTTAAGGCGATGATAGCTTAGTGGTAGTGAGGTCGAATGCCGAATGCGACCGACTTCACCACCACTATAATTATCGCCTATACGTGAAATGATGATTCTAAAATGCGTTTTGTTCTGTACTCTTTGTTCTAAGAGATTTGGAAGAAATATATGTGAAACTAGAGAATATGTAACGGGGCATAGTTTTTTTTAAAAATTGGAATTTTTCATTAGTAACGTCAGGAAAAAATCGTAAATATGCCCCTTCTTAAAACTAAGAATGCATTCTTCTCTTATTTGGCCCATCCAAATAACTTGATAAATATTAACATGCATTCTGAAATCCATTAGAAAGGGAATAGTTTTCTTACTTTTTACAAAAAAGGCTTAGTTTCTTTTTAAATAACATAAAACCATATTTTTTACCAAAATTACGTTTCTCCTGTCTCGCTTGTCACTGCCAGTTTAGTAAGGGACGGAGACATTCGCGGAGAGCCTCCTCTTAAGGTATGGTTATTCAGGTAACAAGTTGGTAATGCTTTAGTGTTAGAAGCGGCTATCGGCTAAACGCTTACCTCCAATCCCAAGTGCTTGATTGTCGAATGCGAAAAAATAGTCACCCGCTACCATCTTGTACTTAATCAATTTTAACCTTTCATTTATCTAGAACTATGTTAATGCTAGTAAGTCGGACGGACAGACGGATGGACATGCCGCCAGAAGCTCCCACATCCGACATCCGACGCAACTATCTCTAATTGATCTAGTTAACCGCGTGCCTACTAGACCTTATGCCTATTATTATAATGTATATAATTGATTTTTTTAATGTGCAAATGTGGTCGGTTTTCTAATATTGCTTATGTGTTCAGATCAAGCTGGTACTTGAGACTCGTTACAAGATTTTATTTAATTAAATATCCTGGGACATTCACACACGGTAACCTGATCCCCAAATAAGCAGTGCTTTTACTATGGAAACCGGATTACTATTTGTTAGAAATAGGTCAAAATCTTGTAGCTTATTATTTTTGAATTTTGAATTAAAAAAAACAAAAAAAAAAATGGCGATACGGGGCTAAAAAAATTAGATGTCGTCGTGTGTTGGTATTCTCAAATCAATGATTTGTTTTATCTTTAATTAGGTGTCAAATAAATAAATTTGAAATTTAAAAAAAAAAACAGATTTCATAACACACTGAAACAAATATTTCGGTAATTTAAGCATTATTATTGTTACAAGTAATGTGTACTAAGTGAAGTGACGTCCCCTCTGGTCCCCAGCTCCTGGCTGATGATAGGTGAGCAGCCAGCGAAGCATCCTAGATAGAGCTTGCGTGTCTTCGCAGTGTAATTTGTAGCATAGCTTGCCGGCGCGGGTGTGACGATGCCGTTGTGGCCTGCAAATTAACAAAACTGATACCATAACGTGCAACGTTTAAAAACTAAATAGAGAGAGTGAGAGATTTTTATTTTTTAATTTAACGCGATGATAGCTCCGTGGTAGTGACGTCGAATGCCGAGGCGAAGGTTGCGGGATCGAATCCTGCAATGATCTTGAGCTTTAGGTGAAAAAACCATAAAATGATGATAGGGTACCTACTTAGTATTACCGTACCCAACTGGTTGGGTACCACCCTCAAGTTGAAAATCTGTCGCCAGTCTGATTAAAATATAGAAATAGATATTTAATTTGTATGATTAAATAGATATTGTGAGGTCATCACAGAATAAACATACATCTCTCGGATTCTAGCCCATCCAGTGGGCCGTCATTGTAACTTACTGCATATAGTTAGTCTCTGAGTGTAGTTCGCAGAGTAGCCGCCGACGGCAGCGCTCGCTGATCGGCGCCAGCTCAGGTATGTGCGAGTCTGAGCGACGACGGTACACCTGTGATGGGTAGCTGGAAACGATTTTAAGGTTAGGAAAATGGACATAGCCGAAAGTGAAGCACGTACTAGTATCTATATTACTCGTGGACGCGGTAGCCACGCCGATTCTAAAAAATATTTCTCTGATAGGAAGTTGCACTCGAGAACGAGGGTAAATCGACCAAGGGATAACTTATCCAAAGAAAAACGACCATCGTTTTTCTTTGGATAAGTTATCCCTTGGTTACAGAGCCGGGGCCCAGTTACCGACTTTCTTGCGTCTTGTGTAACTCGCGGATGTGCGTGTGCGCCGGTTTCCTGTCGCGTGCGGTTGGGTGCAGCTTACTCCGAACTCATTACACGACTGCCCAAAAAAGTGTTATGTTTTAAGGAGTATGTTTGATTGTTTCTTTATTCCAACATATTTGACGGTTGAACCGACTTAGAAATGCATGGTATTATTAGATTCCAAAAGTCATCCCGGGTAAAAAGAATAACTGCTACGTAAATATGAGACAATCATCCTTTTCAAACAGACAATGACTTTGATTCTGTTGATTATAAACTAAACAAATTTAATCGCACTATATCTCTTTCTAACAAACAATATAAGAAAGGGATGAAAGATATTTTAGTCCTGTCAGATTTGTGTATGACACAGCATGGACTAATCTAGACAACATTATTAATATTATATATTTTTTTAACAAGAGAATTGACGCCATTGATAGCCGATTCCTATATTTATTTTGCATCTAACCAACTGAAAAAAAAGAAAACGTATTAGTATTTATTTATACAGAAACAATAAAGAAGATTGATGACCGAGTACATGCGTAATATGATATACTCGTAGTTGCGTGCGCCGGCGCAGTGATACGTCCGCGATCGGCGCTTTATAACTACCACTTCATTGAAAACCTCACAGACTTAAAGAATTTATAGATATACAACTCAAGTTGAAAATGTCGCCAAGCACCTACTTATGTGTTCCGATAGGTGCACTTGAGAGCCAGTTCCCTTAAAGCTTTTTGTGCCTTTTCCTTCGGCTACGATCGATCGACGTTATGAGCCCAACGTTGGCTGTGGTGTGCAAATAAAAATATATTGCAAATAAAAATAAACATAGGGTATAGTTTTGCCATGTCCGTACATCTATCTGTATGTCACAGCAATAAGTTTCCACCGCTTAAAATCGTAAGCACTAATGAGCGGTAATACGGTGTATTCCGAACCGGTAGTAGAGTCTAAAAATTGTAACTGTTGACGTTCATAAGTGCCTTATTAGGTTCTAAACTGAATAAATTAGTTTTTGTTTTTTTTGACCTGCATTGACTTTAACTTTAGTTCTTTTTATTCAGCATTTTATTAATATTTTCTAAACAACCATAGCTCTATGTCTTTTTCGATATCTAATATTACGGAGTGTTTTAAATTTGTTTTTTTTTTGTTCTTTTTTTATTCAGTTATTTTGTGTATATGTCGAAATAAATATTTTCTCTGTATCTGTATGCAGTATGTGAAAGTAACTCTTTTTATTTGTTCGTTACCTTTTCACGCCTATACCGCTGAACCGATCGCGATGAAATTTGGCATGCAGATAGTTTATGATATGGAGAAAGACATAGGCTACTTTATACTCTGGGAACGCGGGTGAAAACGCGCAAACAGCTAGTATATATATATAAAATAAATACTTCTATAATAATTATTATCATTTAGACTCCTAGAACTTTCTAATCTATCACGTAAATTGTTAAACGTAATTAATGCTTAAAATATGTATCTAGTTACTTGGTCTTTACATTCATATAATCGCTGACACACTTTCAAACATTACTTATTGAGATTAACACATCACTTTTGTTAATATATAGTCATAATTACTTGTACTTTTGTTCACTACATTGGTAACCGTTACCACAATTTAAATTACAAAAAGAAAATATCTGAAACAATAGACGCATGACCTATTTGATGAAATTGGTATTTTGTAGTACCTAGCTGGCTTTCAGTATATATTTTTTTAAGGAGGAGTAACCAAGCAGTTTTACATATTTTACTCCCATAGCACCTAACCAAGGAGTTTTACATATTTTACTCCCATCGTACCTAACCAAGAAGTTTTACTCCCATAGCACCCATCCTAGGAGTTTTACATATTTTACTCCCATCGAACCCAAAAAAGAAGTTTTTACATATTTTACTCCCATCGTAATTAACCATGAAGTTTTACATATTTTACTCCCATCGAACCCAAAAAAGAAGTTTTTACATATTTTACTCCCATCGTAATTAACCATGAAGTTTTACATATTTTACTCCCATCGCACCCAAACAAGAAGTTTTTACATATTTTACTCCTATCGTTCTCAACCAAGAAGTTCTACATATTTTCTATTGATAAAAAAGATGTTTTTTAATACCACATCCGTTGAATACAACAATAAACAATTTGTGTAGCAACCATCGCCTGACGACTCGAATGTAGCGCATCGCTTCAACCATAACAAAGTTTAATCGACTAGATTTTGTATAAGGAAATAAAATTCAGCTTTATTCCGGTTGCTGGCTCCGGAACTACGCGGAGACTTCCTAATGCCCTCATTTCATATAAAGTTACATCTTGTACAAACCGTTTGTTATGTAATCATATACTTCGTGATGAGTCAGGCTCTTTAATTTCTCGTGCATCATTTGTTTATGCAGTATGGAATTACAATGTTTTATTTTCTTCTGTCACGAATTTTTAACCGACTTCATTATAATTGAGAATCATGACTGACATATTAATTGTTTCTATTTACGTTAATTTACTTCCTTGTGAAAGTGTTTTTAAATTGTCTAGGAAGATAGCATCTAGGTAAGTCTGGCTAGATAAATGTATTTTTTGATGTGTAGATTGCACTCTCTTGGCTAGATGAGGAAGTGCAAATTAAAAGTCAAAGTGAAACTCATTTACTCAGTTTAATTGGAGAAAAAAATCAAATTTGAACTTACCCCTGGTACTGAAAGTGGGTTTTTAAAACATATCATCCCAAAAATGAATATTAAATATCTCACTGGTTATCAGGGCCACTCTGCACGGTGATGATGCTGGGTGTGAGGGCGGAGATGATGAGCCCCACGGGGATGAACGCCGTCACCAGCCGCAGCAGACTCTGCCACGGGTTCGTACTGTAACCGAGTTATTTGACACCGCATTTTAAATATTTAATTGAACCTCAAAGTACTAGTACACTTCGGCATAATTTAGCTTTTTAGGGTTCCGAAAAAAAAAAAACGGAACCCTTATAGGATCACTCGTGCGTCTGTCTGTCTGTCTGTCCGAAAATATTGGACTGGATTGAGTTGAAAGTTGGTACACATATGTAAGTCGGTGACCCAAACATGGATGTGTTACGTAAATAAATGAATTTCAAACATGGGGGCTAATTTTGGGCGATAAATTAGAAAATTAAAAAAAAAAGTTTTGCTGAAAATATTGTGTAACATATCAAATGAAAGGGCTTGTTATGAGGATCTCAAATATTTTTTTTTTAGAATTTTAATATAAATAGTTTTGAAGTTATTTAACAAAATAGGCGAAAATTGACCATTCCCCCCCCCTTATTTCCGAAACTACTGGGCCAAACATTTTGAGAAAAATTCAGATAATAGTTTTTTACGTAAAGATTACAAGAAAACCTATGAGAAGTCTATCTAATACCTTTAAACCTGCAATTCATGAATATATATATATATATATATAATCTGAATCTCTGAAACGGCTCCAACGATTTTCATGAAATTTGGTATGCAGGGGGTTTCGGTGGCGATAAATCGATGTAGCTAGGTTTCATTATTAGAAAACAAGATTTAAAAAAAAAAAAAACTTTATAGTTACCATCAACAAATTTGGGTCAAATTTAAAAATATTTATGGAACTTAGTTAAACAGTTAAACATGTACGGAACCCTCTCCACGCGAGTTTAACTCGCATTTGTCCGATTTTTTTTACTATGTATGGCCTATACAAAGTAAAAAAAAACGTGTTTGACTACAATCTCACCGTGGTCAGTGATGATGTGGCCGATGATGGTAAGGACACAAAGCCTAGAAAGGAACTGGCTCCTCAAGTGCAGCTGTCAAAACACACCGGAAGGTGCTTGGCAACAGGTATCAACTTGAGGGTGGTAGCCAGCCAGGCGGGTACTACGAAGTACCTTACCACAGTGCTATGGTTTCCTCACGATGTTTTCCTTCACCGAAAGTTCAAGTTCATCATGTAGGATTCGAACCGCGACCTTTGTCTCGGCATTCGTCACTACCAAATTATCACTAGCTTCCTATTAGTGAAGGAATTTTGAGAATGGGACCAGTAACTCTGGAGATTATCTCCTACATCTGAACTTACAAACTTTACATGTTTTTATAGAAATAGTTTTACTGTCTTTTGTCAGTATCAATATCTTTTTGAAGTAATACCAACCAACATATTTATATTATTTATTCTTACGGTACATTTTGTCTTTAAAAATAAATATTCACATAGTTTCTAGCGGCTTTTTAGTGTCAAAAACAAATTCATAAACGATACTTTATTATTTATTGATGTAACAATAATATATCTTGGCGTCTGTCTGGCTGCCGGTCGGTGAAAGGACAATGAGCCGTCAAAAACAGACCGATCCGATATCGAGAGTACATAATTACTGGTTCAAATTATTGACCACTTTCCAACTACTTGTTTTGGCATGTAAATAATGTGGAGCTGTAATTTTCTAGAGCGTTTAATCATTGAAGGGTAATTCTTTTATGAGTAATCATTCATGACGAGGTGAATGTGTTTTGTAGCCGTGCCGACAGCGTATTAAAAGGAAAAATGTCTTGTTTTTTTTTCTTTACGTGGAATTATGCCTACACATGTGATAGTTTTAAACTATCTATATTAAATGTTCTTTGCCTATTTAATCGAACGAAACATCATTGAAAGTTTAATAATCGTTTCTATTTCCTTTCTACTTTTTTTTTGTTATCAAAGTATCAAGTTGAAAATCTGTCGCCAAGCAATTACTGACAGCTGCACTTGTGAGCCGGTTCCCTTCTAGGCTTTGTGTGCTTCTACCATTAGCCACATCACCAAGTCTGTCTAAAGTTTGGGAGCTTTGTTTTTATTTTATGTCAACAGATTGATAAGCAGGCTGACGGTCCACCTGATGGTAAGTGATCACCGCCGCCTATGGACTTTTGCAATACCTAGGGATTGCTTAATTTGAGATCAGATAACCGTCAATGACCCAGGATATTATTTATATTTGAAAATGTATGAAATTCGTTTGTTCTTCTCTTTGGTGAATAGTGGGCCTTACCGTTTCTTAAGTGGATGCTCCTTGGGATCATGCACCTCCATCCCAAAGTCTTCATCATCATCATACAATCCTGGGGTCTCTTTGAAAGCATCAGGTGACTTGTAGAAGCCCCCAGCCGGTACTCTAACGGGTACTTGTACTGTAGGCTTGGATTCTAAGCTATCTGCATGCCTCCAGGGATCTCTCGCTTTCGTGTAGATGGTTTTCTCGAATTTATATGGGAATTCTTTATGGGTTTGGTATATTTCTTTTGGAATGTTATTGATTATGTGGGGGTCTTTTGGTGAACTATAAAAATGTTAGGTACAAATTATTCATAATTATTGTCTCTCTGTCACATCACATGTAATATTTTGAAATAATTTAGGTCTACTGAACGGATTTTGATGAATCTTGGTATAGATCTGATTGAGATAGATCATACCCTGGAATAATACATTTATAGGCTACTTATTATCCCGGGAACGCAGGTGATACCGCAAGGGACAGCTAGTTATCTATACTATAAGTACTTAGATAAATATTTACAAATATTATTATGTAAGTAGTACCTTTGGTAGTACGTATTTCAATTATCTGGTTTCATAGTACAAGCTCTGCTCAATCTGAATATTTTTTTGAAAAATGTTCACAAAAAAAAAACTTTCATGAATAACATACCTCACAAATCCTGCAGCTGGCTTCTTAATAACAGGAGTAAAGGACCCAAATGTTTTCAATTCGGGTGTATCTTCTTTACTCACATCAAAATACGTCCCCAAATGTTGGCTCGGCTTGAATTCACTAACACTACTAACATTATTCTCTTCTTTTGAACTCTCTGTAGTCGTATTAGAATCGACTTCTGTAGTAGTTTCACTTTTAGTCTTATTTTCTTCCTCTTTTTCCTCTTTTATAGTAGATTCAGCAAATGCCGCCTCTATTTTCCAAGCAGTAGCGTTGATTATTGGTTTTTCTTTAGCAGGTTTGGTAACATTTTTGTTTATCGTTCTGTTTGTAACAGGGTACAGGGTAGTGACGTTTATGTATGGTAAATCTATATTCTCTATGCTTTCCACTTCTTCATGTGTCGCAGCGATTGTAACGATAGGTATCAATATCAGTATTATTATCTGTATATTAGGAGAACAAATTATAGGTACAGTAACTTCGATCATAACAAGTAACAGTAACAGTACCTTCAGTTCCAATTAAGTACATTCCGATGTGTTCCAACAACTGCGTTTGAGAGCCAGTTCCCTTCTAGGCTTAGTGTGCTTACCACCATCGGCCACATCATCACTGACCACGGTGAGATTATGATCAAACACAGATTTATACAAAGTAAAAAAAAGGCTAAGAAAAGTACCTAATTCTTGATTTACTATGATAATAGATTCATAAAATTAATACTACACAAAACCGATCACGCTACCGTCCTCGACGGCGAGGACCGCCGCGATGTCCCACTCAGTCTCGTCCCGTTCAAGCGGCCCGAGCTGCTTTTAGTAATCCGGCCGCCCCCAATTAGTCGTAACTCGTACTAAGCCCTCCCCTCCCCCGGTAACGCCCTGAGCCGAGGTTTGTACCCCATTCGGGGGCCGCTTCTGGTGTGATTACCTAAATGTTGTTGCCCGGCTGAGAGCCCTCTGCATTCGCCGATTTGTCAGGTAAGGTTGATGCAGCCATCAGAGGATACTACTAACTTTAGTCTTTAGTCCTTACAAAAAAAAATCATCATCATCTTTTGAGGTTTTTTTGTTTGAATTTTCAAAAATACTTTCTTTGATTAATGTCTACGTCATAATAGCTGACCGTATGCATAAATTCAGCCCGACCCGTCCAGTGGCTTGAGCCGTATGTTGTTGATTCATTCAGTCAGTGACAAGTAATTATTTATGAATGAATACATACATTTTCATAGCCCCATCAGAATAAATTATATTGATTCATTCATTTATAATAATTGGAAAGGTGTATTTATTACTACAAAAGTTTTCCATTAAGGTTCGTCTGTAGTACAATCACTTTTAATCAATAAGGTAGCTATCAAACGGGTTCTTGAGAAAGCTATTGTGAAGGTCCGTGTCGCATCGCAGTCAGGGTCGGAGGTCGAGTCGATGTTCGAGCTCTGAACTATTAACTATGTGCTGTCCTTTCCCTTTCTTAACTATGGTGACTCATGTAACGAGAAACTTACACTGTGTTGTAACTATTCTGTTAAATAGATCAATCTGAAAGCTTTTTCCACCAAGTGATGACTTCCTTATTATAATAATATTTTGAAAGTGTGTTCCTTGGTTTATCCTACTTTTTTTTTTGTATAGATTTTGGCCGGAGCATCGGCGTTTGAATAGGGCGCGGTTGGGTGGCTGCCCAGGGCGTCAGATATAAAGGGGCGCCATTATTTTCGGTCGCTCATGAGTGAGTCCTTGCTCGTAAATTCTCTAAGTCTAACGACAAAATCGGTATGATGGCAACACTAGAAAGGAACGCAGTATTAAATTGACAAAAAGACATCTATCTCTTTTTAACATTCAATAAATGATTGCTCTTCAATTCAAGTTGAAGCAATCCTTTGACTGGCGCTGGTTTTAGCTCTGGAGAGTAACATAGGCTATTTTATCCCGGGATCGCGGTTATCGCAGGGATAAATCTAGCGGTCTATACATTTATGTATACAAAAAATTGTATATCAGTTATCTGCTTTCCATAGTACAAGCTCAGCTTAGTTTTGGATCATATAACCGTCTGAATAATGTCCCAGAATATTATACAATTTTCCATTGTAATTTGCAGCCACAAAATCTCGAAATCGCGACAGAATTTGATATGACCACATAATAATTGAGTGAAATGTGACTGACGCGGATGGAAGGTTGCGTAAGTGAGCATCCTCAAGATATCTTCGACCGTGTGAACCACGAGCGGCTATTTGTGGAATGTCCCAACACTTATCGACGCTTCCTTGGTGTTTATGTAAAGATGAGTAGACTATTTAAGATTCAATTACTCTATAATGACGCTGCTTTATAAATAAAATAAATAAATATCATGGGACATTATTCACACATGGTTTTCTGATCCCAAACTAAGCAGAGCTTGTACCTGTGCTTGTACTATGGAAACTAGATAACTGAAATACTGACTGGTAAATCCAGAGATTAGCGCGTTACAAACAAATTCTTCAGTTTTATTTTATTATATTAATAATAATGTTTAAAAATGCACATCTGCAATCACTGCGGTTGATAACCGCTATAACACGCTAGCAAAATCGACTCCCGAAAAACCCAAAGAGAAAAAATATATGAAATGAACTGATCTTTGGCCTGTGTTTCCAGCAGACATTAAATGCATTCCTATTATATGAATGTCGATGAGATGACACTCAATGTATGTACCTATTGTTGACGTAAACTCAACGTGGAGCCACAGTATAAGTAATAGCAGTAGTATAACGTTTTCATTAAAACAGCCGAAACGCGCCACATACTTTGGATTCTCGGTATACGTTGGTAAACATCAGTTGCGAATGCTCCACGTTACGTATGGACGGGATACTATCACTCACCATCTAAATATATAAAAGGAAAGCGTGAATGTCTGACTGATTTATCGACACATAGCTTTAACCAATGGACGGATTCGTCTGAGGCATTCAGATAGTAATTATGATGTACGCATCCGCTAAGAAAGGATATTTGAAAATTCAACTTCTAAGAGGGTGAAATAGAGGATTGCGGGTTAGAATGTATTAAAATAACTTTATTTACACAATTATTATATTATTATTAATATTTGATAAATTGAGGAAATTTATACTTTCTAATAATGGTAATTCCAGTATGATCTATTTATGTGCCATGTTTCATCAACATCCCTCCAACAGTTGATGTGTGATTGCGTCACAAGCATTCAAACATCGAAACGCAGCGATTGACGTAACCTACTCAAGGTTATCATGAACTAATAACCTGATTTACAAGAATAAGGATGAATATAGACCGTTATAATTTAGTGACTTTAGTATTTAATGACATAAGAAGATGAAATTATTGCGCGTTAGCCTACCAACCGAATGTAGGTAATTATTTCAAGGACAATGCGGAGACGTTATACTGCTCCTCTTACTTGTACTGTGGTGTAGCGTAGACTGAGTGAGACGGACGGACGACGGTCAGTGACTTACAGTTTGGGGTGAAAGTGTGCCCGCTCTCCTCGCGTTATGCAATACGCGACCGGCTCGGCTTCTCGGCATCGACTATGTAATGCGGACTCTCCACTGTCCACTTTTTCTAATTGAATACGACGTCAGGGTCATTGCTTGTTCCATTTAACAGCCAGTGGCGGATATAGAAAAGGGGGCGCTAAAAGACATCTAGAGGTTTTTTTTTTGGAAAGTACTAAAGTTGGTAGCCTCGAATGGCTGCATCAACCTTACCGGACAAATTGGCAAGCGCAGAAGGCTCTCAGCTCAGCCGGGGAACGTTTAGGTAACCACGTCTGATGGCACCCGCGAATGGGGTACGTACCTCGGCTCAGGGCTTTACCGGGGGAGGGGGAAACATCTCGAGGTATTTGTTTTTTTTTAGTTTTGTTATGGTTGTAATGTTAAGTTAAAAATTTATTCAAACTGTTTCTGTGTTGGGTGGCTCTTGTCAAGGGTTAGGGAGGGAGTGCACTCCTTGTTTTAACAGTAAGTAACTCTGCTCAGCAAAGTAAGCTCTTTCAAGGGGGGCAATTTTCTTACCAAAGTATTATTTAAAAAGATAAGTTAAAGAAGAAAGGGTCATAAGGTTTTCATGTTGATTGAAGATAAGAATTAAGTGCTCGCTTCACTGGCTATTTTGTTAAAATTATGATGTAAATATATAAAAGGAAAGCGTGACTGACCTATCAACGCACAGCTCAAACCACCGAACGGATCGTGCTGAAATTTGGCACGTAAAGATAGTTAGGACATAAGCATCCGCTAGCAAAGGATTTTTGAAAATTCTACCCCTAAGGAGATAAAATAAGTTATCATGGGTGAAACCGCGGGGCGGAAAGCTATATTAATGAAAGCGAGACGACAACAACACCGCAAAAACGTAACATAAAGAATGTGACAAATCCGGAAATCCGCACGTCAAAAAACCGCCGCCGAAAATTATTGCTTTCATAAAAATATCAAAATGCTTTATGAATTTGGTTGCCAAAGCTGTTATGCGCTATGGGTAAGCAAGATGTTGAGTAATAAGTTATGGTGTGAATGCGGCAGGTGCGGTCCACCCGGTGAAAGTGCTGGCACGGGCCGCACTGTGAGAATCCGCCCGCTTTTAGCGGCTTATTGCTAATTCGATGTATACTCTAGGAGCTCTGGTGGTTCTGTTTTACAGTACCCTGACAGGTATGTTTAACTTGACAAAAATTTAATACATGAAGAATTTGCTCAACTTGACACTGGCAAAACACAAAGAACAATTTTCGTTAAGAAGTAATTAGTATTGGATTCTTCATAAAGTTCAGAGGGCCTACTCGGAATATCGATACACGATAGTTCGATCATCGTTGTCAAATTATTAACCAATAAAATTGCAGCAAACTGACGAGAAGTAAATTTTGTGCAAAGCTATTGGTTAGAAATATGACAACGATGATCGAACTATCGTTTATCGTTTTTTCGGAGTAGGCCCTCTGGTGTCACCGTCTAAGGGTTGCAGTAACCGATTACTGTCAGACAAGTCGCATGCTTATTTTCCTTCTTTGTGTTTACAAAAAATAAAATGTTATTGATTTTCTCCTAATATCAAATCACTTGAATATTTTTAGCTTTTACAAGTTTGTCTGCGTCACACACCCTGTGTAAATCGCAACAATAGATTCTCAGAATACTTGTAGGTACGCATTGCTAATTTGAACACTACCTATACATTCTTTAGACAAAAATTCGAACATGATATAAAAATAATAAACTCTGACTCCCAGTCTAAACATAACGATTACATAAAGAATCGAGGTTATGCTCGAACATAATTGAGACTGAATCGTTTGTAGATACCTATACCTACCTATCTACCTACCTGTCTACCTACCTGTAGGCCATTCGCATGTTTCATTCATGTCTGTATTACAACATCTTCCGAAACAATGTGCTCTTATTTTTGCTGCTTTTTGCCCCGTGGTTTTGATCGCGTTCGCGGGATTAAATGTAAGCCTGTGTTGCTCTGTCTGTCTATAGCTTATTTATAAAAACACATCGATCTGTTGCTTTATTGCTACCTACGTGAAAAAAGGAAATACAAACAAACGCACTTTCAAATATTATTAAAGGTTTAGTCATAAAATATCATTTTATACGTAAGTAGTTGCATTGTGTTTTCTCGGTCTTTTAATTTTCCCATGGCTATGAAACTCTTTAATCAAATCGGTGTTTTAATTTTTCGTCGTTTCTAACTACACCTATAAAACTCAAACCTCATTTAGTCAGTTTAGGCCCTGTTAAGGCACTTATGAATGTCGATAGTTACAATTTTGACAATAGGCTCTACCACCGGTTCCACATACACTTAAACTGAGAAGACTCCGACAAGAGACTTGAGATAGACCAGAAGATCCATAGTGGGACTACACTTTTTGCTCTCCTGTTTTCCACTATTTATTTAATTAAGTCATACATAATAGTGTAGTTTCCTGACATCGGCTATTTTCTAATAAATGTCAAAACGATAGTAGATACGATTGATTAGTGTCAAAATGTAAGCAAAAGAAACCTTTATATTATAAACTTACCATATTGACCGGCAATGTTGTCACACTCACTAAGGGTGTCGTCTTACGCGACTCATATTTATAACATGTAGGCGATGTGAGCTGAGATAGCCCGCTCCCATTGTTGTGTGCGGTGAAAACTGCAATTTTCCGCAAGGTGTGCGCTCGCGCATTGTCATGTGGCGAGCGCACCGGCCGCGACAGTGCCGCCGCCGCCGCCGCCTTAATTATTTCCACGTATGCGTATCTTTTGACGCACGGATAAATTTACATGGCGTGATGACATGAACTCTAAGGGCCGGTTTCTCATACATTTTAGTTAGTTATTAATTTCTAGCATGCTTTGACCGTAGAGTCACTTTGACGATGACCGAACTCCTTCGGTCGGTTATGGTTACGGTTAAAATTTTAGTTAAAGTGACACGAGCAACCCAATTTGCTTTCTTTCTTCTATAACCGTAACCTAACTATAATCTTACTATGACCGCGCTTTATGCAACCGACCGTAAGTACCTAACTAGGTACTTAGGTGTCACGTTAGGTTAAAAAATATTATTGATGATCAGATATCAATCATCATCATCAAAACCGCCACGTTGAACGATGATTGTAAAAGGTCATAGGTACAGTATGACACAACTTAGATGAAGCATCGACAAAATTCGTAAAATCGATCATTCCCGAAAAGAGTGCGTCTACAACATTACCCATGTTTATTAGTAGGTTGAATGGCGCGATAATGAATGAGTTTTATTTGTTGTGTAAATCGGAATTGAAGTATATATATGTCACCGGAAATGTATGAAATATAGGAATTGTATACAATTCCTGTGTATTTCCCCTAGGAAATTATAATTCAATAATGATACTTGGAAATATATAGAAACTATTGAAAAAAATAGGTTGGGGTTATTTTTTTTATTTTGCATAGAATAGAAAGTATTCGCACAAAAGTACCTTTCACTTACAACCCCCCAAATACCGTTATCCTTACAAATATACCGAATGTAGTACTACGATGGATATTTAGGAAATGTATGGATTTCCTAGGAAATGTATACAATGACGGACTAGATACTTTTCCGTTAACATACTATTTGCCGATGCTACATCTAAGTTGTGTCATACTGTAATATCCTACTGGCTAGATAACATTCTTGAGTTGCATACCTCTCACCAAACACATTCTGCCTTCTGGGTACCTACTCTTATTAGGCCAGGTCCCTGCTAGGCTGTGTCAGTTTTTAGTCAAATAACCGAAAACACCTCGGGTTTTTGAAAGAAATGAAACTTACTGTATTAATAGTTAACATATTTTTACTTACAAATGAATAATACGATTATAATCTTTGAGATCACTTTCCTACGTCCCTTTCGACTTGCTTAAGTGAGAATTAAAACTAAATGTTGATAAAACAAAAAAAAAAACTATAAAAGGACACGTCTCTATTCGGCGCTATATCGCAGCGTCAGGGTAGCGCTCTAACGCGCGCAAGGTACGCGTTCTGTTTGGCAAAGCCTTAAATGTGACTAAAAATTTATTATTTGTGTCCATAAATTATCTTCAGACTTTAATTACTTCTTTATGCTGTATTTTAATATCACCTTCTGACGTCATCGACAAAGCAAACATTTAGTGCTATCCTTAATTTTATGTTCCTCCCTATTCCGTGCCCAGATAAGGGTAAATAAGACGAGGTGCCCTAGATTACGTAATGGTTAGGTATAGTGACGGGTCTCATGAGACGTTTGGCGGATTCTGATTGGTCTTCGCGCTGCAACTCTTGTCTCCGGCTGTGCACCACCGACACGAAGTAAAATAATGTCACTGGAAAAATTATGAAAGAACGAATATTAAAAATTAACCTAACAAATAATAACTAGCTGTTCATTATTTATTTTCGGATATTTGTATCGCGTTTGAATTTATTACAATTTTCTATGGCAGAAATTAGTTCCATGAGTATTCCGCGAGAGGCGCTGTACTAATTTGTATAGAGAAATGTCATAAACGCAAATGCGGTAGTACTCGGGGTACAGTAAGTATAGTAATTAATTTACACACAAGAATATGCTGATATTCTTTCAAAATCAATAAACAAAATTTCATGCTTAAGGTTCACCACCTTCGGTTGGAGCGCGAAATTCAAATTTTATAATTTTTTGCAAATTGCAGCTCAGTTATAGGTCGTAAGTTATCAACATGTTATTTGCGACAAGAATGGTAGTATATTTACTGATTAATAACAAAACAAATCATCAACATATTCCTCCAAGGTATATTACTGACATATACGACTATTTCATGAAAATGTTACTAATATACCACCATAAAGAGAAAATCAGTAAAAAAACATCGTAGCTCATATAATTTC
Organism: Tethea ocularis; assembly: GCA_963555595.1. NCBI lineage: Eukaryota > Metazoa > Arthropoda > Insecta > Lepidoptera > Drepanidae > Tethea > Tethea ocularis. Next base: position 311,745 of record OY741972.1, on the reverse strand, counting down.
TTTTTGATTGAAGAATCTACAGAGCGACTGTCACTTTAGATTACGTATTCTATGACTTTAGTAAAAGATGAACACTCCTTAGAAACTTTGATTACATTATCTGTTCTAATAGTACCTACAGATACCTAATGAATCGTAAAAATTCCCAGAGATAAATAAAATTTACTCTACATCTGGATTATCTCAGTCTCAACGATGTAGATTACCTATTAATAACCTCAGATAATGTTAACAAATAAATTATTAACAGAATAACGTCAGTTTCCTGTAAAAATGGTGGAAGTAAGAGCCGGATTTTTCAAATTTCATTCAGTTTTAAGGCTATCATAAAATATAAGAATGACTCTCTATTTCCCTTGGTCACGACATCACGCGTGAACGGCTGGACAGATTTCGATAATTATTTTTTGTTCTATTTATTACCGTCAGAAGGTTCTAATTCTAAAATATAAAAAAAGGAAGGTGGTGTAGGGAGGGTAGGGTAGGTAGGTGTAGTTAGGTAGGTCCCATTTTCTTGTATTCTTAGGACGGACAATGTCTGTCGGGCCAGCTATTATCTTTATAAATATACATACCTACTTTAACAAGTTACGAGTTCGTTTACAAAATTACTTGAGAAAGTAATTTTTTTTGTGAAGCAATCGATAATTGCCAGTTTGCCCACTGACTTCAATTTTACTGCATACTGTAGGTTTGACTTTTGCGCATTTCCTTTAGTTTTTTTTATCTGTACGGTTTGTTCGTGAGTTTTGATGTAGCAAGTAATTTCCAGCTGTATTGGTCCTACTCTGTTTTTATTTCGCATTGGCATTCGATGTCACTACGACTGATCATCGCCTAAGACACACATTCACCACACCTGACTTTTTACATATATTCTTTTTACCCTCACACTTTTACCTTACGATGTTTGCTTCACCGAAAGCTATAGCACTTGTAAGATTCGAACTTGTGACTTTCGTCTTGGCATTCGATGTCACTACGACTGATTATTGCCTAAGACACACATTCACCACACCTTACTTTTTACACATATACTTTTTACACACACATTTTTTACACACACACACACTTTTTACACTTACCAGCATAAACAAAGTAAACGGATATGACAGAGCTGGTCTCCGTGGCTGTCGGGGAGTCGGAGTACCACATCAGCAGTATCATGCCGGCTATCGTCAGGACCATGAGTGTCACGCACTTCGCCCACACCAGCACTATCCAGGGCATCATGTACTTTGGTCTCCTCTGGAATAGGAAAAATTAAATGGATTTCATTATAGTCCTAGTATCTACTGCTATCAAAAGAGGAAAAATATTTCGGATACAACAATCAAGGAAAACATTGACGTTTTGGACCCTTCAGGTAGGTACTCCATCAATTCTTTTTGACATCTCGAAATTTTTAGGTTTTTTTTTAATATTGCTTTGCGGTTAATTTATGATGCATTATATTCAGATCCCCATCCTAAGAACTACCTTAGGTACCTACCTACCTATAAATGATAAAATCATAATTACATACAGTATGACACAACTTAGATGTAGCATCGGCGAATCGTTTTCGTACACTTCACTTCCGATTTACACAACAAATAAAAATAATTCAGTATCGCGCCATTCAACGTTCAACAAGATCATTTTCGCCGATCATGTTTTAACACATGAGTAATGTTGTAGTTGTAGGCGCACTCTTTTCGAGAACGATCGATTTTACGAAGTTTGCCGATGCTTCATCTAAGTTGTGTCATACTTATTCTAATTTATCTTTTTTAATCGTCATCGTTCTGTTAAGTAATACCCTATATTGACACATTGACACCTTATAATGACCATAAAATAGCTTCTATCACTACTAGCTGACCCCCACGGTTTCACCCACTCTTAACGCACATCGTCATTACTAGCTCCGGAGAGTAAGTACATACCTACGAACTTTATAGATAAATAACAATAGATAAAAACAAAAAGGAAATGCAAGGAATTCTTGCGATAAGATCTTAATTAGTGAGCATGACGAGTCAATATTGGATGGAGGAAAAATGATAAAATTCAAAGTCAAAAATCACTTGTTCAATTTAGGCACAGGGAACTAATCGTTAACTAATAAACATGGCATGTTTTAAGGAGGGATGAGAACCGTGTGGCTATGAAAGTGGAGAAAGAGAGAGATAGACCAAAAGCTGGATGCAAGAGCAGGATGGATATAATGTAAGGTAACATGAGTAAGAAAGGAATTAATGCCGATATGAAGGATAGAAGATCCGAATGGAAGAAAAGTTCACATTACGCCAACTTCTAATGATTGGATACAAGGCTGGCAGATAATGATAAAAAAAATTAACCAACCGTACCTTAAAAGCTCCATAGACTAAAATGCAGCCGAAAACAAACTGCAGAAGTGCCGTGACAGCCACCGACGCGTAAAATACGAGTCTAGTCGTCGGTAGATGTGGCTGTAACACTACTGGTGTTGCATATAAAATTAGTAGAGCTGCTGATGATAGCTGGTGAAGAGAAAAGAGTCGTTTAGTTAATGTTCTATGTTATTTAATGATTTGTAGATGATGAAGGATTACAGAAGAAAGAAAATAATTTCGAAATCCTTACAGTTTCTACTCGTAATTTCAAAGTTCCGAAATACAATTAGCACCATCGGCCACATCATCACTGACCACGGTGAGATTGTGGCTAAACACAGGCCTATACATAGTATATAAAAAAAATGTAGACCCAAAAACGGTTGAGTAACTCAGGCGTGGATCCAGAATTTGGTTTAGGCAGGGGGGGGCAATCTTAGCTCTATAATAGAGCTAAGGTTTACCCCCAATTTTCTTGAACATTAAGCAGGTGAATAATTCATCTGCAAAAAAAACAATAATTTGAAGAATTAGTCGTAACTCAAGTGGGGCAACTTGAGTACCTAACTATGTATGTTGTAGGTAATAGAGTTCATATTATGAAGTAGATCGGGTGTTCCCCGTTACTAGATTAGATTAAATACATAGTTTGAACCGGCTATCTCTAATCCATTTTTAAACGATGATATTGTGCAATGGAATGTGGCTGATTTAAGAGATAATTTATAGCTAAGGGGGATGGCTCGCATTTTGATTTTTAACGGCTATTTGTTGCTTTTAATTTATTACATCAATTTTACCCACAAATACTCAATGCTGCAAACTCTCCTTCTTTTCCAGGAGATTCCATGATTTTTGGATTTTTGTATCTGTTTTTTATTCAACTCCATGAAAATCTCCTGGATTCTTCTTAGGATTTAAGAGCGAATTCTGTGATTGCCAATTTATTTACGATGGTCTTTATAAGGTAAAAAATGATAAAACAAGATTCACTCACAGTTGAAATTAAACTAATAAGCTTAGTCCCAAGATCGAGGCTGATGCAGCAGCAGAAACTGTTAACTAGTACACACATGATCACTATAATTGCTAGATGATGGCTGATGACACACTGGTGGCTGTTAATCAACACACGTACAAAATCACACTGATTAAGTTAATATTGTTGACGCCGTTATAAGAAACCCTATCTATACGTAAGTAGGTGTAGTAAATGATAAACTGATATGCACAAGTAGCAAATGCTACGCTATTACTTAAGAAATAGACATGTGAAATCATTGATGATCAATCATTCGTTTACACCTTTGCTTTGAGATCCTTGGGGAGCCTTTTTCCCTCAGTTGACGTCTTTCGAATAGTCTGACTCTAATGTCGGTTCGGAAAGTAGTATTTCCTGGGAAAATCCGGCAATAAACCCATTTCTAAACTAGCTTCGACGAAATAACAAAACATGTTAGTCTGACCAGTGAAAGAATTGTGCGCCCCAAAGGAGAAAGCTATAAAGTAGACTCATCCAGACCAGCCCCCACAAGCACCATCTGTTCACAAGTATGTCACATGTCTCAGCCATCGCCCTCCTCGCTATTTTGGAGAGAAGTAGATGACCCACGATGTGGTCATAAGCAAAAGCTTTAAATCGATAGATAGATCAATAGTGTGCAGGAAGTTTGCCAATGTAGCTACAGTTTTCAATGAAGGAATTGACTCAAATCATGATTATGAACTGTTTAAAATTCAAAAAGCACGCTTCCATTGTCACAAACAATTTGTTTTTGCCTTTTGCCGCCTAGACCTAGACTCGCACATTATCCTCCAAAATTTAGGCCTGATTGGACTGGCGGGCACGGAGCTTTTTCCGTCAACGCGTTATCTCTCCATCCAAAGAGGAAACGCTGCCAGCAGTCTGGGAACTTTACCGTTAATCGGTAGCAGCGGACGCCTCTAGGGTTATTTTTATATGTACATACAAAAAATGGACTAAGTAACTATTTTACAAATAATCATATCGCAACTATCTGAAATACTTTCGCGGGGTAGGTATGGTCGAGTTCCTTGATCTAATGATATTGTGTAAATGAATCATGATTTAGTAACATTAAACATTCAGACGTGGAACTGTCAGTTACCTAATACAGAATGTGTAATGGGAAATTTTAAAAGACACAAAATCTCTCCCTCTTTTACTCTATTACCTGATCTCAATATTCTCTATCCTTGTTTTAGTGCGGATTCATTATGTAGGTAACATTCCATTTCTTACAGGATACGGCATTTAATGAGTTGGCAACTGATTTTGTCAATCCCTTTGATATCGTTAATACCATCAGATGAACCTGATTGACAACTTTCTAACACAGACATCATTCTTTAGCACAAATCAACAGCTGACTGCATTACTTTAAGAAACGACATCAAAGCTGTGATAAATAATCACAAGTAGCGAGTAACAAGATTTCAAATGATAAGGTAAGTGACGTAAGCTTGAGGGATATCACTAGCAAAATAATGGCGGCTACAATCATATATCACCACAATAAAACTAGTGATAACGTATACACGACGATACTCGACCGTGCTACGATGCAGATTAGTAATCACGCTAAATTTAACCAAGCGCTGTTTACTTTATTCTAGTCAACCCGAAGACCTATTTCTATTTAGTCGTGTAGCTCGATCGGTGTTGCTAAACGATTGTAGCTGTTATTGTTATTGTGCTAGTGATCATAATGAGTGTCCCTATGGTTAATACTTGCTGTTACTGTGTTAGTTTGCATACTGGAACTCTGATCATTGGATATTTGTATTCAGTAAGTATGCTATATTTAAATACGGGTAGTTATTTTGGTTATAACCCCTTTCTTTTTCTACTATACTAATAGTAGAAAAATCTACTAAGATTCTTATCTAGTCTTATCAAAAAATCTGGTTTTAATGTCATAATGAAGATGATAGGTACCATTTTTTTTAAGTTCAAGGACGGTACTTTTTGAAATCCATTGTCTTGAAGTAAATTTTTATTTTTTGAATTAAACTCTCCATAATATTAATAATTATATTCTTAAATATGTTTTTATTATTGTCGTAGATAGAGAAGAAAGATATCTACCTTTATTAGTAAAGTACCTCGTGCGGTTTATGTGAAATATTGCTCAGTGTATTCATGTAGGAGTATGTCATCTCTCGGTAGTCGTAGACTTAGAGAAAGAAAGAAAGAAAGAAAATATATTTGACGAATACAAAAAAGTACAAGAAAACAACAATAGGCTAGTTGACAGTGACAAATATAAATGACCAAACACTAACCAATGCATAAAACATCTAAAAAACACGTGGAAACATCAAATATGTTGTACATTTGATGCTTTTTATGATTTTAATTACCAATAGAATCACTAAGGGTAGACCATTTGCACAGCACAGCTTAGAGTCAGGTATTCTACTTATATATATATATGTATTCCTCAATAATGTCATGTCAGGCGTTTGGTTAGATAGGTAACTATAATAGAAAACAGCTTTACGCCATCTTTAGCTCTAGTGTACTTATTTCTTACCGTACCCTCTCGATATTTTTTGCACATTATATCGTAATTAGTACCTAAACCTGTTTTCTTGATGAAACGTAACCTGATTTAAGCGAAAACCTATATGCGGTAAGATTGCAAAATATTAATATTATAAAATTTATGAATAAATGAATGATTTTATTAGTTATTTAATGAGTACAACGAGCGACGTTCATTAATGCCTGAAATCATCGTCTAAACTATGCCTAAACTGAAGTAGTATACAACTGCCTGAACTGTATAAGTAGTATACATTTTTTTCACATAATGTGCTCTATTGGTAGATATGGGCCTTGCTAGAGCTGACGATCTACTGCCTGCTGGTGACCCTGGCGCCGCTCGGGCGCGAGGGGAGCGTGTCCATCCACAAGCTGGTGCTCTACATCACCGCTGCCGTGGTCAGCGGGACACATCTCATATGCTCGGTGCTGCTGGTCGTTGCTGCTGTCAAGGTCTTTTGCTTTTTAACTTACTACTTCATTGTCACTTGGCCGGGGGCTGCAAGTTCAGAGAGAAGCTACTACAACCATATTGTATTCTTGTCTTTTTTTTTTATACAACAAAGTCGGCAAACAAGAATACGGCCCGCCTGATGGTAAGCGGTTACCGTAGCCTATGGACGCTAGCGACACCCAGAGAACTCAGATACCATATACTAATCCGCGCCCCGGGGACCACTCGCGCATTGCCGACCCTTACCCTTACTAAAACATTCTCGTCTTTACTGGCTCGCCTTACTTTGGATTCCAGAAGCTCGCGTCGCTCACTCTCCCCTGGACGATAGTGACTGGCATCATGACGGCGATCTTCTTCCTGCTCTGCCTCACCGGGATCAGCCTCATCCTCCAGGACACCGGGGAGATGCTCGAAGTCGAGATTGTCATTATTATCATACATCTTGCTAGGGCTTGTGAGTACCTTACCTACTGACATGTGTTCACATTAGATATGAAACGGATAACTATCCGGTATCCGGCCTATCCGGCGGCCTAACTACTATCCGACCGCATACTGTTTTTTTTTTTTTTTTTACATATTTATATCAAAATATTCCCAATAAGGCGAAGTTTAAATCGGGGGTATCGTTGTTTAAAGATCGTTGAGTACCTAAATAAATACTGTATTTTCTGTTATAAAAAATACTGGAAAACAAAGAAAGAAATCCGCTATTTTATATTCTACATTTGCTACGGAACCCAAAATTTGCGAAGTCCGACTCGCACTTTGCTTTTTATCTAAACTAAATCAGTTGTATTAATTACAGGTATATCAATATACTGCATAGTGGTGGTTCACAGCCGACACAAGCAGATCATGTACGAGGAAGACGAGAGGAGGTTCCAGCACTCCGCCAGGATCTACCAACCTGTCAAGACTGATGAACATGTGCTATAATCATTTACTCCACCTCTGTAAGGGCACGAACCACCTATCACCGAAGGGTGTTGATTGAAGCCGTTGCCAAAGAATGCTAACCAGTTAACCACAGATACTCAATGCCACAGATACTCTATGCCACAAATATCTGTGATGCTAATTATTACTATATAAAAAGGATGTCGACCGCTGTAGCGTCGCCCTTAACTTAAAAGAGTATAATAAATAAAATAAAAAACCTGACAAGTGCGAGTCTGACTCGCGCACCGAGGATTCCGTAATTTCCTATGTTACTTTAAATACCATAGTATTCTTATAGGTTTTCTTGTAACCTATAGGTAAATAACTATTTCTGTATTTTTTTCAAAATTTTTGGCCCAATAGTTTCAGTGGTAATGGGGGGGGGGGGGGAATGTTCAAATTTAGCCAATTTTCAAATAAACATTGAAGAAATTTGGAATCTGCATTTTTAGAAATATACTAATTCGTCTATTAGCTACTAGCACAGTGTCTTAGTTTAAAAGTTGCGTGTAAATGGTGTTTGTTGTGCAAAGCTTATAATAAGGTAGAAGATTTTTTTTATTTTATGTTTAATTCATATGGTAACTATGTACAATACATTCATAACTATTTAAATTTTACACTATGTACAAAACTATGAATTTAAGTATAACATAAACTATAAATAAACAATATGTTAATTTATTAATATTGTTAGGTAAATCATAAGCTTTATAATTATGTATTATGTAATTGGATTTCATGTAACACTTCTGGTAAACTGAGGCCCAGTAGTTTATGGTGCCTACTACTTCTGCTGGTATGTTCCGGCAGCTGCACTTGAGAGCTCTTCGGCTAATTGATTCAAGCCTTCTAGGTTTGGGTTATTTACTTACTTAAAAAAAAAAAACAATTCGCTTAAAAATAAAATATCTTAATCATTCCGACTGTGGCAAAGTCATGGTTAGAAAACGAAAACAAAAGATAGGTAAAAAAAAAACGAATGACAATAACAATGACCTTTGATTTTCATTTGACAGCTGTCAGTATGAATACCTACCCCACAGTTAACTAATAAATCTGTGACCTACCCACCTAAATTCTAGCACTAATTCTAGTGAATGTTTACCTAGCCAAAGAAAATAACTACTAACCTAGCTATAGGTACCAACAACGTGTAAGATATTATTTTATCATTTAAATAAACAAAAATGTTAAAATTTTTAAGAACTTATTACCTACCTAATTGTAGGTATAAGTTATGAGAACAATTTTGTAAATATCTATTTTGTATTTTATAGTTGGGATATATGGACTTTTCTTTAAATAATGTGTTTAGTGAGATGTAGGAAACATGTGCTGGTTATTACCTAAGTTAATAGATGACACTGACCATTTTGTTCATTCAAAACATCTAGTTATAATTAGCAAAATAAAACCAAAAAATTACACACAGACAAGACTCGTGTGTTTGTTCCACGGTTTTACCCGTATTCCTGAGGAATCTTATGATATCCCTCACAATGAATGTAGCTTTGCGTCACAATGACGTCAATAAATAACGCCACTCGTCGCAACCTTCGATGAAACAGCCAGTCAGTCAGTGTATTTGCTTTTCGCTCACTCCTGTAAGCCCATCCCATTCTCGTCCACGTTCCGTTTTATCCAGCTCTAAAATAACAGCCAAACGATTCTTGATTGATAACAGACGAACGTCAACGTCAGTGTCAAATAGATACCTATTATTGTTCGTTATTAGGGATGACTGATGTTGAGAAAAATATCGATGTTAACATTGATTCAAAAGTATCGATGTACGATAAATATCGAAAGAAAAACATCGATATCCGAAAACATCAATGCTAAGGGGATCTAATTAAAGATTTTTTTTTTTATTCCTTTGGTTTAAGAAATGCAAACAGGGTGACGGTTTGTGGCAGATTTTTGTAATTTAGGCAGATTTGGCTCATACATTTTCCGTTTGACGAAATACTAAAGTGGCAGAATTTGGCAGATTTGGGTCAAAGTATTATTATTCAACTATAGTTCTGATGTTTAAGTTTTTCACAATAATAATTACATCTAATTTTGCTGGAAATAATTTTGCTGACCTGACAGGCCCTATTCCAAGATTCTCTAATAAAGGTTTCACATTTATTTTCATATGTTTTTACGCCATGTAATTATCACCTGTGATATGTGTATCGAACCTAAGGTCCATATTCTTTTATATTTAAATAAAATGAAAGGTTTTCAAGAATCATTTATGTACCTGTAATTCCTGCTACATCTGACTTATTTTTTATCTCTTTTTAATATTTGTGTAAATTGTTATAATAGTAGGTATAGATTGACTATTGCGGTTGTGTTATGTATGTCAAAGAGAAGATACAAGCGTATAGTAAGGAAAGGTAAGTACTGGAAAAAATGTATTACAAGAAATAGTAGCATTAAATGAATATATCATAAGAGTTTTTATCATTTTTCAGCGCGTAGAACTCAATAAAAAATGTGGCATATTTTACGGCCTATGTATTAGAGCGTTAGGCAACTTGGGCAGTAGTCATCACTGTAACATCTAGTACCTACACCTAATTCACGTTATATGTCTTAGAGTGTATCGATGAGCTGATAATGATGTTATTGAGGAACATCTTTCGAAGTTTCTCGCTAAATATCGATGTTTATTTGATTCATCATAGATTAACATCGAACTCGAACATCCCTATTGGTTAATCAGTCGGAGAAAAAAGATGAGTCGTATTAACATTTTTGTGACTGACGTACTTTTTGTATAATAAAATCAAGTACAATACGATATCACATGCGATAATTTAATTTGGCTGTACAAAAAAAAGTGCTTGAATTAAGTGTTCGTAGGTGCCAAGTAGGTGCGTGCCGCACAAGGAAGGAGAGGTATTTTTTATTGGATCGGTGAGTCTCGTGTTTGTTTTTACTTTTTTTCAAGGCTTGCTAATCCGCAATGATATTGTTAGTCTATTAACATTACCTTCGTGACGTAGGTAGACAATTTTAATCTATCATGTACGCAAAAGACAGAATATTTTGGGGGTTTTAAAGATTTTAAAATAGGTAAGTACTTAATAAATGTAATGCCAGAATGAAAAAAAAAACTTCTTGAATACTCACAGATCCGCTTCTGCGATAACGTGATATGAATTCATTAACGTTTTTTGGCGGCTGATATCTACATGGTTTAATTATGTAGATATAGGTATGTACTTACATTGCTTTAAGAATTGTCTTTTTTCCAAAGAAATATAATCTAAGTAATGCTGCCATCTACTAAACTCCTCTTTATTGTGTATGTAAACTCAAACTGCGTTTATCCAGTTGAGGCTCTGATAAGGCACTTTAGAATAAATAAATATATTTAAACATTGTTCACTCACGGTTATCTGATCCCAAACTAAGCAAAGCTTGTACTATATTACAATTGACTCTGCCGCCAGTGTTGAATACACATAAACTGAAACAATTCTGGCTAGATTCTTAGCAAGGCTACCTTCTCTTTAGTTTAATTGGTAATCTACTGATATATCTATTGTATGATAACCAATATTTAGAGTACAAATATCAATAGGTAGCTCAAGTATTGGCAAACCTACTCTACTTTACATATTTTTATAATTGCTCTACCATAAAGCTTATATATTGTTTTTTATTATTTACTAGGTGTCCCTGCAGTTTCACCTGGATTCCCAGGCTAAAAAGTAGCATTTATGTTATTACAGGGTATGGTGTATTTATGTTCCAAATTTCAATGAAATCTGTTATGGAGCTGAGTTGATAACAAACACAAATTATACACCCACAAATTTTCACATATAATTAGTTAGTATAATAATATGAATGACAAGAATCACTAATTGATACTGTAATACTGTGCAAAGTGAATCAATATCATGCCTCTTTTACTGTACTGTACTGTCACATTTCTTTAAGATAGGTAGTTTTTGTGTTTAATCAGGTATATTTTTCTTATAATCAATCATAATGAATCATAAATTCACATATTTTGTGTTAATAAAAATTATATATTTTTCTATCATTATTTTTTTAATGTATTATCTATATTAGTTTACAAAAAAAAAAAAGTAGTGAGTATATATAGTATATCAGTTACCTGGTTTCCATAGTACAAGCTCTGCTTAGTTTGGGATCAGATAACCATGTGTGAAGAAATGTCCCAGGATATTATTTATTTATATTATTTAATATAACATTCTTACTTATTTTTTTAACATATATTAACATAATAAATAATTCTTGTTTGTGTAATATTCTACCTATTTTATATCTAATCTAGCTTTCCGCTCCCAGTTTACCGCCTTTGGGGTTTAATTTTCAATTATTATTTCATAGTGAACACCTACATCATAGCTGTCTGTATGCCAAATAGCATTTCAGCCTGATCCATCCAGTGGTTTGGAGAAGTAGGTACTTATTTAATGTATAGATCAAGATTAAAACAATATATGTTACAAAACTTGTGTGTTCTCAGCCCGACCCATTAGATAATTCATCACCGGGACATGGTAGATATACCATTGTGAAGGCCCAACCTCATTTAGTATTGAAGCTGTAACCTTGACATTATTTGCGAGGTCTGTCCCAAATAGCAAGATCAGATTATTATTTAAGTGACTCATCACATGACTCTTGATTGTTACCTTCTTATTCAAGTCACAATGATAATTATTCCTGTCTTTTTTCACTAGATAATACTTGAGACTATATTTAATTTTATAATACATATTTACTTAAAGCATAGGTGGGTATTAAGTACTATGCTGATTTGATGAACATAGTAAGTATGTAGTATATCAGAATATATTTTGTGACTTTAGAAAAAATAATTAAAAGTAAATTCACCCACCTTAGTGCTCGCCTATATTATAAAAGGAAGCTTTGCTCAAAATAATACGTGATTATGTTATATAAGTTTGATCTGAATTCCGAATTGCTGAAGAATATGCATTTTTTTATGATTCTAGGTATATTTTTGTATTTAATGGGTGTAAATTACCTGAATAAATAAATTTATTATTAACAGAATAGACTAACGGAAAAAGGCATGTTGCGTTTTATAATAAGTATAGATTGACAGTTAAGTATTGTAGATACTAGAAAACCAGTTACTCTTGTCCTATAGTCGTAGCCGTAACAATGTAACGACCCAATGCATCTGCAGCAGACGTGTTTATATACAGCATGTTCTTAAAATATTGACAGGTTGGATTGGCTGGGAAACATACCTATTTGTACGTAAAACTACTCATCTGATTATTTATGTTAACTTCAAAGGGGTTCGAACATTTTTCTATGGGAGCTGGCATATCGACACCCCGCCATTTTGATTTTTTTCTAAGTTTCCGCGCACAATGGAAGTAGTATATATGGGTTGCGGACACTTATACAAACAAAAAATGTCTAGTAACATGATACCCTAAAGTGTCACGTTTCCGAAATATTTGGAGGTCAAAACGTAGAACAGTTACATTAGTTAAAAATACAGTAATTACGTGTGTATACGCATTCCATTGTATTCAAATAATAGTTCTGTGACATTCTTCACACACAGATACCATTAACTAAGCAGAGCTTGTATTATGGAAACCAGATACCTAACTATGTCACCGTATACAGCCAAAACGGAGGGCACGGCACGTCCCGTTCAATCAACTAGCGCGCAAGGTGTGTTTCGTCGAAGATACCAGTTCATAATTTAACGGTTTGACTTGGTTAGGCCATGAACTATCGAAAAAGACACGCCACATTGCAAGCAACAGTTCACAATGCTTCGTTAGTCTACAAACTCGCGAGCGCTCTTAATCATACTGTGACATAATAGGTAAAAAAAAATTGTTTTTAGTAAATACTCGTACATACTTATAAATATAATTACACCCAGGGAACTAAGAGTTTTACAAAATGGTCCCCAAAAAGGTCAAGCAAGGGAAAGGCAGTAAAACAACACTCTGTAAATGCAAATTAAACCAATAGTGTGTGAGTATAGATAGATGAGTTGCGTCCTTGATAAGTTCACTATCGCGACACGACGCGAGTAGTTAGCGGGACTCAGTGGATCAAGTGACAAGAGGAAATCTACCGCACTTCTGGTGGTTTCGCGACCGCACTACTGTGTTTGTTTACATTTAACCTTTACGTAACAATTATCAATGTAACATGTTTTACATTCAGTGGAGTTCAGGGTTATTTGTATCACAGGCAGTGGGAAAGATAGAAGTACTCCCTCTCGTTATATGTGGGAGGGATTTCGTTCGTTTCGAAAAGGGACGTGAACAGGAAGCCGAGGAATCATGCATTTAATTCGGGAATTGATTTCTGATCTCGAGTGGCCTTTTAAATCGCTTGTTACTTTCAACTCGTGCCTCAATACTGGGTTACAAGAACTAGTACGATGAGCATACATTTATACACCAACTGGTCCTGTGTGTTTGATGCGCGTGCGCATGTCAGTCATACATTCGGTGCGATCTGATACACTTGCCAATGGAGTATACGGACGACGTGTGAGTCCGATTTGCATTATTATTCCGGGAATATCTTGTATTCTCACTTTTTTTTAAATAATTTTAATATCCTGGGATATTGACACGCGGCCATCTGACCCCAAATAAGCAGAGCTTGTACTATGGACAACCAGATAACAGGATGAATTTTTCAATTGGGCGTGGTAGGTCTAAATCCTAAAGTATCGGGAATAGCAATTTATAAAAAAATATATTTATTTGCCTAGACTCAAGACAAACAGATATGATGATTGTCCTGGATGAGAATCGAACCACGAGCAGTGATGATATTAGTGGGGCATCGCTAACTGGCCCGTTGAATATACAAAATATTACAAATAGCACTAAAAAAAGGTCTAGTGCCTGCTTCGATTTTTCCGCTACCTACTCAACAGCGAGCTTAGCGAAGCCAGTTATAACCACTTACTTATAAGTATGATATGACTGAACTGACGATGACTTGGGAAGTTGCCAACGTTGCGGTAGGGTAGGTACCCTCTCGAGTTAAAATCTGCCTAACACAAGAAATCAATTGCACGTAGCTCCACCGGCTGTTTTAGTCCCCCTAGTTTGTTCTGGCTATTAACAATCTCTTGGTGGTAATAAGCATTTTCTTTTTTTATTTCAGACATAAGACTAGCAAAAGTGACAGCATGGGGATACCTCATGTGACGTCGTTCTGCTGGTGCATGGGCCTTGAGATGGGCTCCAAGTTCATCGGCGTCGTGCATCTGGTAACTTACTTTTTTAATATTTTTGTTTAGTACCTCCCTACATTCGGTAGGTACATTGTACATAGAATTAATGTTTTGAACGAATATTTTATGCGTTTTAATTTTTTGCTTCAATTTCAAGCAACATATGTAATTTTGTGATTAGAAACTCTGGGATATGGCTATAGATTTATGTATGTATTTATTTTGCAAATGTCCGTTATTTTATGATAAGGAACCAATTTAAGGATTGAAATAGTTTCAAAAAAGTTAATACTTACATCATCATCATCATCATATCAGCCGAAAGACGTCCACTGCTGGACAAAGGCCTCCCCCAAGGATCTCCACGATGGCCGGTCTTGCGCTACCCGCATCCAGCGGTTTCCCGCGACCCTAACAAGATCGTCGGTCCATCTTGTCTTCCGGGGGGCCTGCCCACGCTGCGTCTTCCGGTTCGTGGTCGCCACTCGAGAACCTTTCTGCCCCAGCGGCCGTCGGTTCTACGAGCGATGTGCCCCGCCCACTGCCACTTAAGTTTGGCAATTCTTCGGGCTATGTCGGTAACTTTGGTTCGCCTGCGGATCTCATCATTTCTGATCCGATCTCGCAGGGAAACTCCGAGCATAGCCCTCTCTATTGCTCTTTGGGTGACCTTGAGCCTTCTTATGAGGCCCATCGTAAGCGACCACGTCTCTGCTCCGTAAGTCATCACTGGCAACACACACTGGTCGAAGACTTTCGCAGATTATATAATACTTACATAGATTAATCAATTAACTTACGTCTCAGGCTCTAATCACAAAATTCCATTCAATAGCTAAAAAAATATTAAAACGCAAAAATATTCTTTAAAAATCTGCGGATTATTCACTCTATTTAAGTGACAGAAAATTCCACAGGGTTGGAATACGGGATTTCCTCGTGCGTCATTTAGGTATTTTAATGTTTAACTGTTAACGTTCTCGGAAACCGCTATCTATTACTTGACATAGCTAATTGTAAATTAATTAGTGTTGAATATGAGCAAACATAATTTACTTTTATGACATTAATTATGGTAAGTTTAATTTGAGATTTGACATCGATTTCACCATAAAAAGTGACAAGATGTTGTATGACATTTAGTATTTTCATAGATTATGAGCCATAATATCCTAATATTCATCCCTAATATCGGTCCGCAGTTCTAATATTTTTATGCGTTTTAATTTATTACATAAATTTCAAGCGCCTATGAGATGTTATTTTATGATAGGTATGTGAATATGGCCTACGCATTCATTTTGCACGTTCCTTAATTACGTTCGTTAGTTGGAACTGGGACATTGTTTACACACTGTTATCTGATCCCAAACTAAGCAGAGCTACGAAAACCAGATATACTACGTTTTTTTGTAAATACATACTTATATAGATAATTACACCCAGACTCAGGAGAAACAGACAAGAACATGTCTGTTTGTCCTGGATGGGAATCGAACCCACGACTGGCGGCACGATAGGTGGAGTCTTAACCAACTGCGCCAACTGGCCTGTCAAACTGTTAGTAGGAAGAATCAACGAAGGCTCATTACATAGAAGACAAGATTACATGGTTGTAGTAGCTTCTCTGTGCACTTGCAGCCCCCTGGCCAAGTGACAATTGTATGAAGTTTATGTATATTTAAAACAAAAACTAATTACATAAATTAAAAAAAAAAAGCTTTGCTGAGTTTCTTGCCGGAGGAGTTTTCTCAGTTCAAGTGTATTCCGAACCGGTAGTAGAGTCTAAAAATTGTAACTGTTGACGTTCATAAGTGCCTTATTAGGTTCTAAACTGAATAAATTAGTTTTTGATTTTGATTGAAGGGATTTAAATAATTTGTGGGCCTCTGTTTGTTTGTTTAGCTAGTATCTGTATCGCTGATGGTGGTGTGTTCGGTGTTCGCGGAGAGTGCCCGCGGGCTGCGCGGCTCGGTGGAGGACCTGGACGGCGTGTACTCGGCGTGGTACGTCATCGCGGTCGTCGTCGCCGTCGTCTCCCTCGTGCACGTGCTGCTCGCCCTCACGCTCTTGTACTCCGTTTATAAGGTAACCTCATCTTACTTTTGACATTCATAAGTGCCTTATTAGGGCCTAAACTGAATAAATGATTTTTGATTTTATTTGACTTATAATAATGCTTTACATAACTAAAATTAAAAATTTAAAGAAACCCCCGAAAATTGGTGATAATTTTCTAACGGCTGAGCGGATTTTCTTGAAACTCAGCTAAGAACACTCTCGATTAAGTCACCTTTCAAACAAAAAAAACTAAATTAAAATCAGTCCATCCGTTCAGGAGCTGAGGCCTTAAGGATTGAAGTAGAAATGTTCTTCGTGTGTTGTAACAGTGTTTTTGTTACAATTTGTATAATGTATTTATGTATACTGAATTATTTTCACTAGAATCATATTAAAAAATTACTTATTTTCTGGAAAAAAAACTAGGCAATTGTAATTTATTTTACCATTGCAATAATTACAATTGAAACCTGTAGTAACTAGTAAGTAACCAGTAGTAACTAGTAGTAACTAGTAAGTAACCAGTAGTAACTAGTAAGTAACCAGTAGTAACTAGTAGTAACTAGTAAGTAACCAGTAGTAACTAGTAAGTAAGCAGTAGTAACTAGTAGTAATTAGTAAGTAACCAGTAGTAACTAGATAGTAACCAGTAGTATTGTATTGTATTGTAGCGGTGGGCGCTAGGGCTGCGCGTGTGGACGTGTGTGATGTGCGTGCTGGCGTGCGTGTCGCTGGCGGGGGTGGTGCTCAGCGCCGCCATGAGCGGCCTCTCCTCCTCGGGCTCCGACATCTTCCTCTCCTTCCTCGAGGGAGTGCTGTTCTTCGGTATATCCTCATTTTTATACCAACGATAGTTTTGCAGAATTATTTTTCAGCAGAACATCAATCTTGTTAGATCAAAATGTATGAAAAGTAAATCTTTTTGTGCAACAAGAGAGCTAAATAAGTTTTTGCCGCAAGTGCTGAGTTTGAATTCCAAGCAAGCGAAGGATTCTATATTTGAATCACAAACTCAGAACTCCTAAGTTAAGCCTGTAGTCTATTTCGATGACACTTCAAAGTTATATCAGTACAAAACAATTAGTTCCTAGAATCGCCGCAATATGGCCGCTTTATAATTTGACATTAAAGGTAAATAATATTGTATGTAAACGTTTCCAGGGATGATAGTCTACTGCATGCTCTGCGTGAACAGCTACTACCTGATGCTGAAGAGCTCCCAAGACATGGAGGGGCCCAACAAGACCGACTATTAGACATCTGAACGAGAAGGGACCTTGTTCATAAAGCGCTGGAGGTGAATTTCAAACAACCCCGTTACATACGTGTATTTATTTTATAAATGATGATGTTTGTTTACCCCTTAGAAACAGGTGCTTCATACAATTTGGTATTAAATATAAAATGAAACATAGTACTGACCGCGCGCGAGCTCCGAGGTATCGGGGGCTCAGACAGCGTACGGGTGTGTTCCCGTGCATTTTCCTAGTTCTAGTGTCGACCTAGACGCCAGAGCATGCTTATTGATTCCTATTTTTTAATTTGAACGAAAATGCAATGATTGGCACAAGCAATCACTGCAAGCAAAAAAAATAATACGCGAAGAGAGTGACGATAGTACATTAAATTCTTCAAATACTGATTATTTTGATTGCGACAGGGATTAATTGGATTGTACGTTCATTTTCTTTTTTAAGTATCAGTAATTTTTTTTTGTGATACCAATTTGTTTTTTTTTTTCATACAAATACTATCCTCATAGAATTATTTCATGAGTGCAGGCTTAAGATGTATCGATAACATAATATCGACTAAGGCACAACTGTGTTTCATGACGTCAACATTTCTTATGATTCCTCGAAGCTCGCGCGCGGACTGTAGGTACCTTGTTTGTATAAGATGCATTAATATCGCAATGTCTGTATTTATTGATGTCAGAATCCCTCGCGTTCGTCGCACAATAAATCACCAAAGTTAACTTTGAATGAATAGATTTTTATGATTATAGTTTTAAAAGTGGCATACGACACGTGATGTCTATTTACGGATAGCGTATGCTCGCCTGTTCGCTTTATGTTTATTTACTTATTAGTAATAGTTTTTGTTTTTACAAATTTTCATTAATTATCGTATAACGATGGATGCCGGAATTACACATGGTGTAGCATATTATTTGGCAATAATTTAAGCAAATATGCCGTGCTATTATGTCAAAAAACGCAAACATAAAGGCTTATACTTAGAGCGTTGCGTTCTGTACTGCTAACGCTCTGACTTGGCGCTAGTACGCGTTCAGTTTGACGGAGCCTTAAATAGTCAAGTGCTTGCATAATTTTTTGATTCTAGTCGAAAATTGGGTATATTCAAAATATTGTTTTGTGCGGGGGGCGGGTTGTTCAAAGTTAAGGTAAAGTACCTGGTAGACCGAGCTTTGCTCATTTTTTTTTTAAACGAAACGTCTTCTAATAATGAAACCTAGCTAGATTGATTTATCTCCCCCGAAACCCTCTGCATACAAAATTTCATGAAAATCGTTGGAGCCGTTTCCGAGATTCAGATTATATATATACAAGAATTGCTCGTTTAAAGGTTTTATAGATAATAGTTAATACTTCGCCTACCTGATTAATATTCCTTGTTAGTTTTCTATTAGGTTGACAAACGATTATATACCGCCTTAACTATATGTATGTATCAAACAACCCATCGATAGATAGCTTGTTGTCAACCATATGCAGTTATTATGGTAAGATTTAAACAAACAAAAAGAGAAGCCATGATTCTTAGAGAACAGCCAATTAGTTATGAGTTACCCAATGATTGTGAAACTGGTCCATATTTTTTTATGTAACTGTGCGTATCCTCTGCATTGACTTGTCAACCCGACTAGTAAATTATAAACATTTGTCGAGCCGTGTCTTCACTACAAATAAGCTGTGACATGTTTATCAGACTTGTCACAAAACATTGTTAATAAACAATGTTTTAGGTAAATCCGCTCAATAACATTGTTACATGACTTTTTAAACATTTTGTCGGTGTTTATTGTTGTGTGTAGTGGAAACGTACGTGAGAATGGCAGCTTCCTCAAATATTGAGCTAAAATACCTTAAATTAAGTGCCACATTGTTTTATGAATGCCTATTAATGCAAATATATTGCATTTTTATATATTTAGTGTTAGTTATTTATAGATGATTTTGGTTTGATATATTAGGCTGAATACTTCAGATAGTGTAGGTACTTAGTTATCAATAATCCTACAAAATTTCAGCTTTATCGAATTTATGACAATTAGAAGTCAGAAAGGTAATGAGGGGGTCGAGATAGCTATATCCAGTCTGGCGTCGCCAACAATTTTGTTGGCATATGGCTTTTATTTATAACAAGTAGTTTCCGTTACGCTTTTATTAAATTTCAACCTTGACAGGAAAATATAAGAATTATAATAATAACGTTTTTAAAGTCAATAAGGACAAGATTCGCCTGCAAAAGAGTTGCTTTTCTCGACTTTCCTAGATTTTCATTTTCATTTTATTTGACAGCGCCGGCAGACTGGATATTAGGTCTCGAATAATCGAATAGGTACCCAGAGTACGTTTAAGGGGTATGAGCAGGGAGCTAAATACGATATGCTGTCGAGAGATAGCGCTGATTAGCGCTTTTAACAAAAAAAAAATGCGTAACTAATTTGTAGATTTTTTGTTTCTCTTGTCTATGATACCTATACTTCAATACCCTTCCGGCCTACTATAGCCAACCAAAATCACCATTTAGATGTAAGGATATATAATCTTAAATGTATTTTATAAGCTATAGCTTGCATTTTACAGTGCATTTCTACTAGCTTCATACTTTTTGATAATTTTACCATTTTTTTTATTAATAATTGACATTTTACTGAGAATAATAACAAATTTCTACAAAAAACAAGGCAAAAGCAACTCGCTATGTATATATAATTTAATTATGTTAAAAATCTGCAATAAGTTGTAAAGCTTTTGTTGAAGCCACAGCTATGTTATATGTATATATATTATGGCAGGTATTTCTGCATTATAATGTTGTACCATCGTCTATTTACAGTGCCTAAACTCTTGTGGTCAGTTACAGATTGCTTAGCGACAAGACTGCCTTTTATACAGTTATATACGTTTCTTGATATACCTATATATATTTTAAATATTACCTTTCTGGTTTACAATATATAGAGTTATTCTAAACTCTGTCTCAGAAACCCGCTTCAAAACATAGGTTTAAAAAAATGCCTTCTCAATTTACCAACTTATTCTACAGTATCATCATCCCTTCAGCCCCTAAAATGTTGAATTAATTAGCATATTTCAGTGTGCCAATTTTAAATGTTATATTTAGATAAATGGTAATTTCTCAATGAATCCGACCCTTTAGCTTGCGGTATTTATCCTTATTAGCGGTATCTATTTTGTCCTTTAGTAAAATGAAAATGTTCAGCGAGTAGTTCGAATCTGGTCATTGATTACTCTCTGGCTCACATCTGCTCAGTTATGTATTTATACTCTGTGCAAATCTTATGAAGAGAGGATATGACTTAATACGTTTCTTGTAAATGTATAATGTAATATGACAATATTGGAGGATGTCCTTTTACAAATATAACGATTTTTTTTTTGTTAAATGTGAAGTGAGAATAAATCGGAAACTTTGTTCATGTGTTTAACGTAATTAATTACGCTGAACAGATTTGAATGAAACATAGATACGAGATAAATCATAACCTGGAATGCAGCCCAGTATAACTAGTAAGTTATATTTGCAAAAAAAAAAACAAGCGAAATGAATTGAAAAATCCAATATAATTGGCATACCATAGTAATAAATGCTAACAAAATTGGTCTATCCCCACATTAGCCCGTCCAGTTTACTATCGGATGAAAATATACGAAAATAAACCCTATTTTGTTAGTTATAAGACATAATTTATTTATTTATGTAACAACTAACCATAGACTAAAGTAAACCATCATGGTTGATTTTCTATGTAATTCGAGTATGACACTCAAATCATAATGTTATACTGAATACAGTTGCACATTATTCGAAATATAAAGTTCCTGCAAAATTTGGAATAGAGTGTAAAATTGACAGTTTGTCTATGGTATGTTTTCGCTTTGTCTTAAAGCTACTCTGTTTGAAGGTACTCCTATATTATATTAATGCCGATTATGTTCTTGACAAACTAAACTAATTCTACTCTCACTATTATGTATCTATCTCTTTCTAACGAAAAACATAAGAAAGAGATACTAACATGTTGTCCCGTCAAATTTGACATGACGTTTTAATAATTCAATAATTATTAGACGAATTACTTGTTTATAACCGAATTTAATAAGACTATTTACAGATTTTCATTATTTCCTTTTTAATGTTGTTTGTTAGAAAGAGATGTAATGTGATTATAATTAGTTTAATTTTGTAAACAACAGAATTGGCACCTATATTGGCTGTTTACTGTAATGCTTTGTGCTGCCAAATTTCATAAAATATATTAATAAGTGTACTTACGGATATATTATGTCCTTATAAATCATACAAAATATATGTGTTGACTTACTAAGAACTTGTTTTACTTTCGTCATGCATTGGAAGAAGGTTTGGGCATGAAATCTGTATTTCTATATAAAACGAAGTCAGGCTAGGTACAGCTAGAACGGATGGACCGATTTTTATGATCATTGATTTGTGGGATTTGACTCCGCCCCGAATAGCAGAATAACTGAAAATATCGAAAGAAAATTGATCATAATTCTGACCGAATTTTATAACAAATCCCGTCGCGGAACTACTAGGATAGCATAAGTTCCAAGGAGTGTCAAATAAAGGTGACAACATAATTTTTTTAACGCAAATATACTGGCTGCTTATAAAAAGTACTAGGATATCAAAAGTTTCAAGGAGTTCTGTCCAATTCTGAACACATTGTACAGTAAGAAAATCAGACTGAATAACTAATTCCGTTGTAGAACTAACAGGATAGCAGAAGTTCAAACATGTGTCAAATAAAGGTGACAAAATGAAATTTTAAACTTGAATACTAGCTGCTTAAAAAAGAGTACTAGGATATCATAAGGTTGAAGGAGTTTTGTCTATTCGCGAAAACTTTATAACTAATTCCGTTGCAAAACTACCAGGATAGCATAAGTTGTAAGATGTGTCAAACAATTTAAAACAGACTAGCCTACACCTGTGTAATGTGTGTAGACAGAACTCCTTCAATCTTTTGATATCCTAGTACTTTCTTGTCATTAGTAGCAGTATCGTTTTATTTTTGTTGTCGTCTGTCACCTTTAACACATCTTTGAACTTATGCTATCCTGGTACTTTCTTAGCGGAATTTGTTATAAAATTCAGTCCGCATTTCAATGTGTTCGCAGTACTTTTTTTATAAGTAGCCAGTATATTCGCATAATTTTAAACATTTATTTGACACATCTTTGAATTTATGCTATCCTGGTAGTTCCATAGCAGAATTTGTTGTAAAATTTTCAGTCGTCATTTGTATATATAAAAAAAATGTTTTTCAAGATTTTCATAGTTATGGTTATTCTGCTATTCGGGTGGAGACAAATCCAATAATTATAAAAATCGGTCCAGCCGTTCTTTAACATTATTTAAATATGAAAAATATTAAAAGGGGAAATATTATTTTTAACAATAATAATAGTAAAATATAAAGATGAAACTGGTATATATAATACAAATAAAACGTCAATATTTATTTATACTGTTTGTTTATTCATCGGAATAATCTTAAATATTACGATGAAGTGTCCACATTACTTCAATTTCGTTTAATTTAATAAATATATTACAACTCTATGCGGTAAGTACAGTGAATAAAGTACATCGAGTACTTGTCGGGGTTTATCAGTAATTTTTACAATTTATTTCTCAAAATACATCATAATTAGGTAATATTTTGTTTCTAAAACAAAAAATTAGAGACAAACACAACTAATACATGTATGTTTTTGGAATGTTTTCGATGTTCCATTCGATTTTCAATTTTATACCTTATGATATGGTTCTGACGGTTTATTTTATTGAAATTAAAGCCCGTAACACATAATGTAACTTGCAAGTCATGTTAATAAGACAAAACATAAATAACTAATAGAAATGTGCCAGTAAAAATTGTTTGTTACAGATTGTAAAACGTAAAATTCACACAACTCTTATAATGCTTATGTTTGTAAAATCTGTAGACACCAAATTACACTACAAATTTATTGTTTCATTGAAATAATTCTTTATATTCTTTTTTTTACAAAATTCGAATCGTTTGCTTTCTAAAAGGGTCCAACATTTACTTAAATATTTTAGTACCGACTTTACATTAAATTCTAATTCGATTTACATAGTCTTTTCCTTGCCTCGACAAATCTTAGGGCCCAAATACAAGGCGCAATTAAATAATACATACTAATATTTAATTAAGGGAACATTATACAGTAGTATTTGATGTAAGTTACGATTCTCAATATAGATAAGAAGCTATTTATATTACCTGAAGTGATATAATTTACCTTTATACAACTTTAATATGTTATTTAGCTATACAGGCTGACTGGTGAGTCACCAACGATATTCGAGGACGTGATATTTGACGATCATATAAGAAGAAAAAAAATCATTAAAAATAAATATTAAATGACTACCTACTTAGTAAACTTAACCGATAACTACCGACCGTTAAGTAATTTATTACGCAACGCATGGTCACCGCGCGGACGTATACTACGGAACACAAGATCTCGCCGCGTGCGAACGGGGTAACAGACAAAAAGCATGAGCGTCGGGAATGTAGCCACACTTCATTTATTTATAGGGAAATTTGACCAAAAATTAAGTACCTAATTTTAGAACGAGGATCGAGTACCGAGTACTCTCCTTAAATATCGTTGGTGACTCACCAGTCACCTGTATAAGAAAATTTTAAATGACAATTTTGGAACTTATTTTTTGAAATAAATATAGAAAATAATGAAATTGTAAATAAACTATTAGGTATTTTCATGTAAATATTCTGTAAATGCCGCATTATTTTTTAGCCTGAACATAACTTACATCACATACAATAATCTAAGTGCTGGGGTAGCTTTATACAACGTTTCTAACACTCGCTACATAGATAAATACTTAACTAAAGGTATTGCACAAAAACAGAGAACTATAGATAAATACGCGTAGAATAACATCAACAATGTACATAATTACACTTAATATTATAACGTATAGTTTTTGAATCGACCAATCGCAGCGCACTGTCACATGGTGGGAGCCAATCACGACACCTACGTCATCACATCACCGAGTGTTGTTCACCAACACATCAATAGATACTGGAGCGAGGTAGCTATATATTTCGAATTTTAAAAGGATTTTTTTAACAGAATTGAATTACAAGTTAGCCAACCTGGTCACAACCTGGCTTTCAAATACCAGCTGCATTTAATTACAGCCGTAACATATTAGCGGTACCATTACCAAGTACAGAGCCAGTCCAGTATCTACACCCGCGCTACACGAGGTCACTACTGATGCATCTGATGTCAGTACAGGTGGTGTGCGTGTGTGGGTGTCTGAGAGGGAGTGTGCGCGAGTGTGAGTGGCGGGGGCTCCGTGCCCACGTCGATGTCCCCCGCGGCGTCCCCCCCGCCAGGGCCATCCTCCTCGCTCGGGGGGCCCACTCCGGGGGGACACACCGACCGGGACATACCTCGTACCTGCAACAACACAAGTTGGTCAAACACGTTTTTAGAGGAGTCTTTCAAAACCCGATCCCAAGGTCCAAAGTCCAAGTAGTACACTTACTGTTTTATCACTGCATTTCCAGTGAAGAACATGGTGAGGAAACCTCCATGCCTGAGGAGTAAGTCAAAGTAAAGGCCATATTAAATTGTCCCTAGTGATGAACAAAGTACCTATCAACAGTGTAGGGTTACGACAGGACATACGAGTCGAAGTTGAATCAGAGGTTCTTAGTAACAGTAGGTAGGTACAGTCCTCACGTGGTTTTCCCAAGGATGCAGTTCTTCAAGTTCCTAAGCATTAGGTGAAGAGTTTTTAAACGATCGGCAAAGCGCAAGTGACAGATACCCTCGGTATTGCTAGCCTCAAGTGTACGGTAACTGCTTATCATTCGATAATGTTTATTTGGATACATTCACATTTTGGGGAACCTAAGTACTTACATAATTATGTAAACTAAACTATTAAGGAGAAACGCCGGCAGTCAATCAATTAGTTTTAACGCTAATGAGTAAAAGCTTGCTATGATATTTCTGACAGGCGCTATTAAAAAACGAAGCACCCACAAACGATTGACTATTTGATTCTTGCAGTAAAATAAATATAACCGTGGGTAACTTATATCCCTGGTGAAATTGACCTACTGACCTTGGTAGGATGCCTATAGATCAAAATAATAACCTGAACCCTGCTTATTAACTTTATGCCTTGGAATATAAGTTCAAATTTAAGTAGGAGGTAAACTCCAGAATTACTGGTCCGATTCTAAAACATTATCCCCGAATGTTAGGTATAGGCTACTTTTTATCCCGGGAACGCGGGTGTAACAGCGAGAAACGGTTTGTAGATGAAATAAAACTAAACTTATATTTCACCGCAAACAACATCCATATTATGGCTAAAAAATTACCTGTAGCAACAGATTATTGGTGAGTATCCTGGCCTGGTGCTCCTGCGCCTTGGCTCTGAGGCAGGCGATGCTGTTGTTGCGGAACGCCTCGTGCTCCTCGTAAGTCTCCCGGCCCCCCGCGCCCCCCGGGCCCCCTACGCCCCCCGCACCCTCGGGGGACGCACGCCCCTTCGCTGATGATGAAGCCGTTGTACTGCTCGCTGGAGAACTTTGCGCCTGGAAATATTAATAAATACCTTCAGTCCAAGTTATTTCAAAAGTATATAGTTATGTATACCTATATCTAAATGTCATAATTTGTCAGTTTTCTTTATCAGATATAAATAAATTGGTAAATTTAAATTAAATCCTAAATCCATGTTTACAATTATTTACATAAATAAAAACTATTTAAACTAAACAAATAAAAACTAAACTATATAACTACTAATTACAAAAATAATCTGCTTCAAAATTTGGCATGGTACCCATGACACTTGGGGCGTTGCCTCGCTGAATGATCAGACTTAGCCTCTGGGCAAAAAAGTCCCTGGCTCTCAGATCCCCAGAGGCCAAGATCAATATCTAAATTAGTTTTCTATCGCTGAATTCTATCCAGTAATTAGTAAACAGATTTATGTATGTAAACCTAATAAATAAATAAATATAAAGGACATAGGCTATTTTTATAGCGGGAACCGTGAAACCGTGGCGGTCAGATAGTAAACAGAAAGGTACGGTAAAGTGTGATTAATTAGTGCGTGTGGAGATCCTTGGGGGAGGCTTTTGTCCAGCAGTGGATGCCTTTCAGCTGACATGATGAAAGTGTGATTATTTGAAAATTACATTATTAATAGTTACCGAAAGTCAAGGTAGAAGAAAGAAATTAATCACATATCGTCACCTTTTACCTACTTTTACGTAATATAGCTCCAAAACTGAGACCTAACGTAATCTGAATATATTTAAGTTAACAATTGAAAATTCTTTATTCAACTATGATATTATACTACTTTTTTTAACGTCGTCCATGGAGGCCAAGGGGCCCCTTGAGCTTAGACGCCCCGGGGCACTGCTTCGTCTAGCCCTATGGTAGGTAGCTACGCCACTGAAAATAACTTTTTCTGAACGCATATCAAAGCATATAAAAAAAACATTTGAAGGAATAGCTTAGGTTATTTTAAAAAAAGTAAGTACTTATAATTCCTACCCCTTTATAACTTTGTTCTTGTTTGATTTAAGCAAAATCAAAGGATAACGATTTATTACTTTTACCGGCGAGATTACTTAGTGAATTATTAATAGCTACTCCTAAAAATTATGAATTCCAATGTTATATACACACTAGCTGTCCCCCGCGGTTTCACCCGCGTTCCCGGGATAAAAAGTAGTCTATATGTTATTCCAGGGTATGATCTATCTATGTGCCAAGTTTCATCCAAATCCGTTCAGTAATTTTTGCGTGAAAGAGCCACAAACATACATACAAACATACAAACTTTCACGTTTATAATATTAGTAGAATGTAACAAATCATACTAATATTACCTATACCTAAATGCGAAAGTTTGTGAATATGGATGAATGTATGTTAATCTTTCACGCAAAAACTACGGAACGGAAATTTGGAACACAGATACCTAGTTTATAATCTGGATTAACACATAGGATACATTTTATCCAGGGAAAACTTAAGATCCTCGGGAACGCGGGTGAAACCGCGGGGCAGAAGCTAGTTATTTATAATTTTCAATTAAACTTACCTACCGTAACATACACGTATATCTACAGTCATGTAGGTAGCGTCTACATGACACCACATGACGCTAAACGTACCTGGTTATCATGGCTGTCGTGGTGGGGCTGCGGCGAGGCGGAGGCGGCGCGGTCGGGCTCCGCCTCGGACCCCTCGCGCTCAGACCCGGACTCCTTCAGGTGCTGCGCCGCTTCCAGGGACTTGCGGTGCATGCCTGCAATACACAAAATAATACCCTTAGACACTTACGTTTGATGTCCTAATAAAAAAAGAGATTCGCCAGAAAATGAAGCCTTGCTGAGTTTCTTGCCGGAGTCTTCTCAGTTCAAGTGTATTCCGAACCGGTAGTAGAGTCTATTGTAAAACTTTAACTGTTGACATTCATAAGTGCCTTAGTAGGGCCTAAACTGAATAAATGAGTTTTGATTTTGATTTTGTATGATGAGGAAATCAGAAGCACCATCAAAGTTGCAAACGGTATTTTATCAAGCATAAAATTTTGACACTGACTTCAATAATAATAATGTAGGTAGGCAAATTTGTAAGGAAATACCTACCCTCAATTTTTTTTATGCTCAAAACTCAATTGAGGCTCAGCTCCGGTCCAAACGCAATGGCCGTAAAATATAGATACAGAATAATAATAAAGTCAGAGATAAAGGATTCCACATTTAAATTTTATAAACAGTTTTTTTTTGTTATTTAAATGAATATTTTAATATTGCATAATTACACCTACCTACACCTATATTGTAACAAAATATTACCATTCCGAATAGGCTAGTTTACAGTGTCAAAAATAAATTACCAAACACTAACCAATGCATAAAAAATCTAAAAACATGTGGAAACATCAAATATGTTGTACATTTAATGCTTTTTATGATTTTTAATTACCAGTAGAACCACTAAGAGTAGATCATTTGATGCTGTGAAACTATGACGTCATTAGGTTAGTATTTCATACAAAAGTCCATATAAACTATCGTTTTGACATTTATTAAAAAGTAGCTGATTTGATATGTCAGTAAACTACCCTATTAGGGTCTTATGTTACTAACCCTTTCCATGTTATATTCATATGATGCAATAAATAATTGAGTATTTTTTTTATCGCTAAGCACACTATTACGTTCCGGTAGCTGTTGTAAGCCATCAGTTTATGGTTTAGAGGTTCGCAAGAAATAAATCGAATACCAACTGATATTTAAATATTATATAATCATGTAGCAAGTATCATGGGTACAATGCCAAATTTTGAAGAGATTTTTTCTTGTGATTTCTAGTTATTTCGGTTTAATTTATTAAATTGAATTCTGACTTGTCATCAAAGAAAACGGTCGTTCAATGCACTTGTTAACATGAAGGCTTGTTCTCTAAAATAATGTCGGCATAACCGTGGTTTAGCAGATAAGTACAAGCTAACTCTGTACTTGAGAATTCCATTCAACGTTTTGGTGTGCACCACCTTCACAAAAGTTTCACATAACATAAAATTCACAGTAAAAATGTTATGGTGCGTCAGTAACGACAGCATCAACGTCTACGATCATTTATAAGTACTGACATCACTTCACAACATACCGTTTTTAAAAGCGCGCGACGCGAACCAAAAATTAAAAAAAAATCTTAGTTTTGTTTCTAATCCTATAAAATATAATGATTAATTTGAATATTCCTAGAACGGTAACCATGTACCATCAGGTGGACCTGCGTGCTTCTCAATCAAGAAAAAACTCTAGGAAATAGGTTTCATATTAAATTTTACGACTATAAAGGAGCATAGCAGTATGACTCATTAAAAATGTCATACAATTTTGAAATAACTTGACTCCTGACCCCACATCACGCAGCCTCCATCCATCACACATCCATGTCGACACGTCCGCATGACTAATCACATCCATGAGAGCATCCTTGGCAAGTCCCAGCTCAGTTGTAGCGCAGTTTGTGATGCACATCTTGTTCATTAACATTTTATGTGCGAAGCCTGCGAGACCGCGGTACTGCATGTCGCTTGTTTTACGACCTACCCTCGTGAGACGGTCTAGTGTAAA
This sequence comes from Tethea ocularis, assembly GCA_963555595.1. Lineage (NCBI taxonomy): Eukaryota > Metazoa > Arthropoda > Insecta > Lepidoptera > Drepanidae > Tethea > Tethea ocularis. The sequence goes on along the minus strand of OY741972.1, from coordinate 281,628 downwards.
ATGGTAATGTAGGTACAGTTCATTTGATTTTAGAGCTGGGATGCGTTTTCATTTGAAAAAAACGAAGGTTACGAGCGAGCAAAATAATCTTCAGTTTCCGTTTCAGACAGTGATTTTTTTATGTCAAAATATGTTTTATTTAATTACTATAGTCTAGATAGGTAACAAAATATAGAACCGACTTCAAAACACTAAAAAACATAAAATAACCATGTAACCCAAAACTATTCACACCGGAAAATTCTGAGAATCAGTAGAAAATAACTAGTCAAACAGTCTTAGTTCTAAGTAATGTGCAAAAGCAGACTCGTCTTAATAACTGAGTGAATATTTTTACGAGATTTTTACTGTCGTGCCGTCGACGGTCTGAATACCTAATTACATTATTTATTGCGAGGATGGAGAGGAATTACACTATGAGTGATGGAACATCTCGTGCAATATATAAAATACGCGAGTAGCGTGACACGTGGTCTTTATAATGTTGTATTTGAGCTTTGAGAGATGCTCTCGACGAATGACTATGAATTTAATGCTAAACTATTTTTTTGATATCTTTGAAAATTTATAAAATTATTTTAGAGTTGCATTCTAAAATATTTTTTCAGGAACAGTATAAGGTATATTACAATGCTGCCTAGACTTCCGAAATGACCTGTTTAAGAGACGATCGATATATAAATTGTAGTGAAATATATCGTCAAGATACATTAAACGTTTGAAACGATCTTGCAAACGAGCGGCCCGATCAATCACCCTTAACTCCTAACTTAACTGGTCATTAACATAACTCTGTCTGAACCCTAAATTCCCCAATAATGGTGTGATTTGTGTGCGGGAGGACCGCGCGGGCGTGCGGGAGCCGCTGCCAAACTTACACCATTAGCACAACACTAGCGGGTATAAATCGAGTTGATTTACATCGCCACAACTGCTAAGTTTCCGCTTAGTTTGTAACATGTGAGCTAACATATTGCGGGATTGAGTGGGTGGGATATTGTGATGCGAACTTCTTATTTAAATTGTTTGTGAGTTTGGTAAATTACTTATTACGGTCTTCCAAGGAGGATATAAGTTCTTCACACATAGCCAGTTCGTTTAAACTAGCCGAGATGTATGTACCGTTAGGATACAGCCTATACTTCTATAGTTATAGAAGACAACGGCAATAAAAGGTTACCTTTTATGTAATTTTTGCTTTTTATTTAGTAAGCTGGATGGAAAATTCCAAATTAAAAAAATACGCTTCTATTGGCCCAAATTATTTATTTTTGCCTTTTGCGGCCGAGACCACGGGTCTTTGGGGTTCGAGGCTCGCCGATTTTCTTGAACATTATCTTCTAAACTTATTGAAGCCTCAAGGGACCGGCGGCGGGCGGGGAGCTTTTTCTCATCGGTTTTGCCCATGTTTTCGGGATAAAAATTGACATTTTGATACGCTATAGGCCATGTGCAAAGTTTATCATTATAGCTTGTATAGTTGAGGCGTCAAGAAAACAAACAAAGTCACCTTCGAAATTATGATATTAATTAGACAACCTCTTCCATATCAACGAATTGAGATCTGGATCAAAAGTCTCGATTTAGCTTTTCAATTTTGTTTCAAAAATACGGAAAACCTTGATCTGCATCCCAAGACGTAAATAAATATTGTGGAAACTAAGTAATTTATGTTGGAAAATTGCTGTTTTTTATGATGTCTATTCAGAAATCGATTAAAACTAAGATTTGTGTTGCAAACACAATATAATAACGCGTCGAAACTCTCGAAGAGTTACCTCTTTAATTAAATTATTTATTTTTAATTAAATAATAGAAATGGAAATTATATTTGTGATATTTACTCTGAGTTCCCATTTCGTTTATTGATAAGATTTCACTTTAATAAAATAATAACCTTCCTCTCGGGTCAGTCGGGTAAAAGACTACAATTATCATAAAGATTCCATACGACAAAATGTTATATATTACTGAAAGTACAAAGCCAAGTGTTAAAATAAGGGATATTATTACTCTCTCAGCGCAGATTTGATGAGACACTAAGTACAATTTATCATCCCAATCGTTGTTAAACTATAAAGGAATTCAAAGGGATAATTTCTTAGATCTTACACAAAATGCACTAGAAATATGCACAAAGAGTCACTTTAGTCATTACATAATAGACTGTGGCTTTTTATTGATAGAAAGAGACTTTTTAGAGTAGAAAATTCAATGAGACACGCCGTATGGAGTGCGCTTTTGTCTCCACCGTGTTACACACGGAATTTTTCACTCAAGATAATGGCAGAGATGCGTAGGATCATTTTGCTGGGACATGAAAGCGGTGAACACAAAGCAAGTGGTTAATAGGTAGGATAATTCTATAAGGTGCTCTCTGGATGCATTAGAATCCATTTGTCTGAGGAGTTGAAGTGAGTCACGCTTCTGCCGCCTTCACGCGGAATTACTCTTTGATATTTAGAAATAGGATTCAATGATTTAATTTTATGATGAAGTAGTTGTAATGTGGAATAGTATTCAATATTACAAACGTTGATTGATTGGAATATTTTCTATGATTTAATTTGGGGTGTAGTACGAATAGAAACATTATTATTTTCGTTTTAAAGTACTTTATGCAATTTCTTAATTTTTGAAACTAATAAATTAACATATTTCTTTTGTTATTGCTCTCTGTGTATACATTATTTTGTAATATCTAAATATAAATTTTATATGCAATACTTATTACTAAATTAATGAATATTTTTAATGAATTCATAGAGTATTTTCAATGATAAATGATTACATTAACTTCAAAACATAGCAATTCATGAAACAACTGAACTTCAGCATTATACGTCCCCCTACCATCATCACACTTTCCTCCATCAACGATTTTAGGTAAATATGAAAAAAAAGCATCAAATACCTACAGTACTGTAAATACACTCAGGTAGGAAAAACCGTGCACCTGAGTCCTACACCTAAGTATATAATTAATATGTAAGCCGGGCGGGCTGCGGCAGCCCTTAAATCTGCGTTAATCAACGCTTAGACAATGCGGCCGCCATCTTGCAGGCCCCGCCCGCCCCCCACCCCGTCCCGCTCCTCGCCCCCTGCGGGCCCGGCGCCCCCCCACAGGGCAGGCTTAAGGGGTGAACTTAGGCTTTATTAATTCATATCTGTAGATCTCGTTTTCATGTATTTGCTGTTGAAATTTATGGTTGCAGTGTGGCTGATAAGGATAAAATGTGTTATTTTTAGTATGTAAATACTGTTTTGAGGGTTATTAGGTTATTTTGAATGATAATTTACCTGCATTCGTTGTTATAGATAAATCGAAGACATTTGCTACGAACGCTACGAAAAGCCTACGAATACATTGGCAATCCTGCTAATATTATTTAAACGTGAAAGTTTGTATGTATGTATGTTTGTTGCGCTTTCACGCAAAAACTACTGAACAGATTTGGATGAAATTTGGCACATAGATAGATCATACCCTGGAATAACATATAGGCTACTTTTTATCCCGGGAACGCGGGGAAACCGCGGGGACAGCTAGTATAATTATGATCGTTTCTTACTTTTAGCATCTTTTAGCATTACAATACAAATATTCTACTAAGTTGATTAACTATAGGTAATATATATTTTTTTCTTTTCTGAGCCTAGAAATTAGGGTGCTTCAATAATTTAACATTAATTACACATTAATCAAAATTATAGAAACACTGATTACTCCTATACAAGTTTAATATATTTCAAGACATAATAAAATAATCCAGGAAAATGATTCTCATACTGGTGTTTCCGAACTTACCTAATATTAGACAAGTCACCTCTCTTTCAAGTTAACCTTATTGAAAAAAGTCAGAACATTTTTAATGCTGTCAGTTTTATCCATGCCGTTATAATGTACGGGTAAATAGTCGTGACCAATAAAGATCGTGCTTAAATTCACGTAGAAATGTGTGATCGGATTAAACTGACAGGACTAAAATATCTTGCAAACAACAGAATCGGCACCATTATTTACCTTAAATTAATATGAAACATTTCAACAATGGTGCCGATTCTGTTGTTTACGAACTAAATAAATTTAATCTCACTATATCTCTTTCTAATAGTAAATATAAGAAAGGGATGCAAGATATTTTAGTCCTGTCAGGTTAGTCCGATCACTTATTTCAACGTCAATTTAAGCGCGATCTATATTGGTCACGACTATTTACCTGTACATTACGACGGCATGAACTGTCAGCATTAAAAATGTTCAATCTTTTTTCAATAAGGTTAACATGAAAGAGAGTTGACTTGTCTAATATTAGTTAAGTTCGTAAACAACAGAATCGGCACCAATGTCAAATCTCTCTGCCTAATCAAACTGTCTCATGAAAAATGACGTCACCTAACTGTCGAGACAAAACTATGCAAACAAAACACTAACAAGACGTAACATTAGAGCCACACGCAAACAAACAACACAGATACATATACTCGTATATATGTATATGCGTATATATGTACACACACCAGTATCTTTCACGTATCCACTGAAACAAATAAAAGCTCCTCATAAGCTGTCAACCGAGTCTTGTTTTCGTCTCGAGAACTATTATATCCGCACTACCTTTGGAGCTTTTATTACAAACCTACAAGGTTTATATTCCTCTAAACTAGCGTTAAAATAAACTTTGGTGAGATAGAAGGCTTCTGGCTGTGAAAAATGAACATCCCTTGTTGTTGAGATTAAAAATTACGCGACGCTTTGTTTCGGCGGCGTGGAGCGGAGCGATGCGGTGCCGAGTCGCCTCGGTCTAAACTCTAAAGGCATTTTATATAGTGGCTGCTCTGGTTGTAGTTTTGAATTATAGTTGGAATAAAGGAGATGTTTGTTGTTTGGGTTTAAGTGCGTTGGTAGCCTGTGAAACCACGATAAGTTTTCGTCTGATACTGAAATTTAAATGAGTATCTATCCAAATCATTGGCAATTAATCATTTTTCGAAATTAAGGTCTGACTTCAATCGATCTATCGATAACAGGTTCGAGGTGTTACAGTTGTTGCACCAAAATGCAGGGTGGTGATTTTATGCATCTGGTGCGCTAGCTCAGGGTACGAGGTGGTGGAGTCCGTTTACACTCTGTGGCTGTTACACTCAGGAATGGGGTTAGTGCTTATTCTATGGTTTACAAAGGGCGCCACCAGCGCAGTAACGCTGGAAAATAAATTAAATTAAACACAGACAATGCGTTCCAAAGTTTATAATTGCATTTAGGTTCTTTCTGTCGTACAAATTCTATTTCTATATTCTGTTCTTCCTTAATTAAGGTTAGTTGTTCTTAGATTTAACATAATACATGTGTACTGGTTTGTGGACGGGCCCTTCCACAAACAGTTTCTAAAGATTGGACTCAATCACTTCTTAAACATTCTAAAAGTTAATGTTCTATGTTTCTACATCACGCGGACGGACACTGACACTGTGGTGACTGAAATCCCCTTGGAGAGTAGGTAGCAAAGGTGGACACTTACATTACATGTGGCATGTGTGGTATGCAACACACGTGTTCTATAAAGAATCAAACCATACTCGTGGATGACGGTGGCATCGGTACGTCGACGTTGGAACGCAAATAAAAACTTCTTATTTAATTATAACAAAAAAAACTTAGGAGAAAAGCTTTGGAGAAAATTTGGAGCGGCACTCTGAAACAAAGAGTACACAGCCACGCTGTAGATTATGACGTATGCAAGGAACGATCGATCACGGGAAGACTGAATAAGAGGAAACTTACCAGCCGCTCCGTTCTAAATTATTTAGGATCACTCCTATGATGAGCCCAGGCTGACCGGCACGGTGGCCACATGGCGTCCCCAGCTCAGATGACATCTTCTAGTAATTTACGACAACCAGAACAATACGAAATGAAATACAGCGTGAGATGCGAGGAGGATCCTCGTATTCTAATGAAGAATGCACTTACAATTCTTGTTTCTAAATTCTTATACACAACAAAATCACTAGCTGCGTACGAGTCGGAGATGTGAAGTGGAAAAGGAAAGAGGATGTTCCAAAGACTCAAATGATGAGATGTCAAAGACAAACATGTCAGAAAATTCTAGAATTTAATTCGACTAATATTATCATTTCTCCAAGACAGCTAAATTATCTGCATCAAAAATTACTACAATTTATCCTGTAACTGAACCTATATTCTTCCTGAAACAAAATATTTTTCATGACCAACCAACTATTTGATACAACCAAAGTCCTCTCCAACCACGCGATCTAACAAATCAATAGGAGATCGATATCAAAACATTTATGATCAATATTCGGAACGCTCCCAAAGTCTATTGTATCTGTCACCTTGAAATGTCAAAAGTGTCAAAACAACAATAACCTAAAATAAACAAACATGATGAAAACGTTCATGAGATTCTATTCCAAAATAGCACAATTTGTATGAGGATCCCGATTCTAAGCACCATGACCTGTGAAACAGTATCCTACATTACGTTGTGATTAAAAGGAAGTGATGAAAACAATGTGAAATAACACGAAAGTATATCGGAGTTCTCTTCTACAAAGTCCGTCACGGAAATGTATTCCGTCTCCCATTCTCGGCATCATCAGCGGCGAACCGACCGACACGAACCCTGCGGAACGTCCTACGAATGGCAGACGAAATCCACCTCTGTTTAGGATCTTTCTGCGAAAATAACATGGTTGCAAAAACAACATGCAACAGACCCCCCTGCTAAGAGCGAAAATACGATGAGTGAAACGAATCTATTTCGCGACACGAAAAGAGTGCAATACCAAATACTACCACAGCATAAGAAGTATTTGGATAGCAACAGTGTTGGCAGCAGCAGCGATGACAACAACCATATTCTAAAATAAAATTTCTCATGTTATACTATGAAACAATGTTAAGTAATAAACAACAAATAAATTATATTGTAATCTAAACAAACAAATGAGCAACAGATCACCAAAGTATATGTCTCTTCAAGTAATCCTACTCCTGTATGAATATACCTAACCTAGGGATAGTATCCCAACTAAACTCCTTATTCTAATGCGTAGGAACAACATCCATACTTCTACTCTTAAGTTTATTGATACAACTTGTTGAAAGTCAATGATTCTCAAACAACATTCTTTCTAAATTATGCTAAAAGACTACTCACGGTAAGTCTCCGCTTCTAAGTATGACTAGGCACACAATTCTATCCTTTTCTTAAACCCTAAACTCACCCACTATAATATGATAGGTATATGCTTGTATATAAACAAGTTTGAAAATAAATTCTTCTTTTTACAGCTTGATATACAAGACTGTTATTGAATACAACGCAAGAAAAACGTTACTAACTCATAAGAGTATTGTATTGATTGTTTAACCTATGCTTACTAATATCCTAACTATAATTAAATAACTAGGTTGGTTACTAACCTAACTGCCTAACTAGTAAGTACAGATTAAAGTTCATACATACAACTACATTCTCAGACAATCTTCGCACATACAAAGACATCCTTTTTTTTCATTACTTGCATACCTATTAATAAATATTATATCATATATATATTTCTCCTGTCATTCTCTCACACTCATACTTGCACACCTCACTGACATACAAGCTCCATTCTACACTCACTACCTATGCTGCCAGATGCAACCATCTTATCTAACACTACAACTAAGTGTGAAAAGAAAACAAATTATTTAATTTCTTTCCAGTTTGTTTTGGAAAACCTCTATAAAGAAATCAAATAACCTATTACTATTCCTAACTTACAGACAGTAACATTTTATTCTACTTAATAATTCTTCACTCAGGATGTATATGTATAATACCTTTGATATGAGTCAGACCCAACTTCCTACCATTTATGGCCCATAAACGATAGACAAGGAGACTAACCCTTTCTTCGACTACACACCTGAGGTTTCTAGGGGCTAGTTTGTTAACCAAAATTATTGGCTTTGCTCCTAACCCTATATTTCTTTTTCTTTAAATTCTAAATTCTTTAACCTCTTTCTTTAGGAATATAATTTCTATTTTACTTTTAAAAATATTTAATAGTTTTACTTTTAAAAACATTTCTTTAATTTCTTTTAAAGATATAAAATAATCTTTTCTTTCTGTAAAATTCCTAAAATATTAATTCTTCTACAATTTTATTACAGTTGATGTCAACACCGCTGCTTCCTACATTCTAAATTCTTTATTTAATAATGGGGAATAATGAATCAGTTGATATAGATGGAACTATATCACTGATTAAATTCCTACCACATTCTAATTCTAATCCAATTTCTAAATCTGCAGGATCAATAGTCACTGACAGACGGAAAGATTTTGTCAATAATAATATGAAAAATTTAGCTATCATCTCAACAACATTCTTCAAAATCTTATGAACCTGTAACAAGAGTTCATATTCTAACTCGTCACTCAATATGTGATAAAAGTTCTTTCTAAAGTTTGCCATTGTTATGGACAAGAAGAAACCAAAAAACAAAACAAAGTAAACACTAACCTTGATACCTGTCCTGAGATACCAAGCGATCTACCTGCGACTATGAATCCTGTCAGCACAGTGTCACTCGGCCACACGTTGGGTACGCCAATTTATGTTGCACCAAAATGCAGGGTGGTGATTTTATGCATCTGGTGCGCTAGCTCAGGGTACGAGGTGGTGGAGTCCGTTTACACTCTGTGGCTGTTACACTCAGGAATGGGGTTAGTGCTTATTCTATGGTTTACAAAGGGCGCCACCAGCGCAGTAACGCTGGAAAATAAATTAAATTAAACACAGACAATGCGTTCCAAAGTTTATAATTGCATTTAGGTTCTTTCTGTCGTACAAATTCTATTTCTATATTCTGTTCTTCCTTAATTAAGGTTAGTTGTTCTTAGATTTAACATAATACATGTGTACTGGTTTGTGGACGGGCCCTTCCACAAACAGTTTCTAAAGATTGGACTCAATCACTTCTTAAACATTCTAAAAGTTAATGTTCTATGTTTCTACATCACGCGGACGGACACTGACACTGTGGTGACTGAAATCCCCTTGGAGAGTAGGTAGCAAAGGTGGACACTTACATTACATGTGGCATGTGTGGTATGCAACACACGTGTTCTATAAAGAATCAAACCATACTCGTGGATGACGGTGGCATCGGTACGTCGACGTTGGAACGCAAATAAAAACTTCTTATTTAATTATAACAAAAAAAACTTAGGAGAAAAGCTTTGGAGAAAATTTGGAGCGGCACTCTGAAACAAAGAGTACACAGCCACGCTGTAGATTATGACGTATGCAAGGAACGATCGATCACGGGAAGACTGAATAAGAGGAAACTTACCAGCCGCTCCGTTCTAAATTATTTAGGATCACTCCTATGATGAGCCCAGGCTGACCGGCACGGTGGCCACATGGCGTCCCCAGCTCAGATGACATCTTCTAGTAATTTACGACAACCAGAACAATACGAAATGAAATACAGCGTGAGATGCGAGGAGGATCCTCGTATTCTAATGAAGAATGCACTTACAATTCTTGTTTCTAAATTCTTATACACAACAAAATCACTAGCTGCGTACGAGTCGGAGATGTGAAGTGGAAAAGGAAAGAGGATGTTCCAAAGACTCAAATGATGAGATGTCAAAGACAAACATGTCAGAAAATTCTAGAATTTAATTCGACTAATATTATCATTTCTCCAAGACAGCTAAATTATCTGCATCAAAAATTACTACAATTTATCCTGTAACTGAACCTATATTCTTCCTGAAACAAAATATTTTTCATGACCAACCAACTATTTGATACAACCAAAGTCCTCTCCAACCACGCGATCTAACAAATCAATAGGAGATCGATATCAAAACATTTATGATCAATATTCGGAACGCTCCCAAAGTCTATTGTATCTGTCACCTTGAAATGTCAAAAGTGTCAAAACAACAATAACCTAAAATAAACAAACATGATGAAAACGTTCATGAGATTCTATTCCAAAATAGCACAATTTGTATGAGGATCCCGATTCTAAGCACCATGACCTGTGAAACAGTATCCTACATTACGTTGTGATTAAAAGGAAGTGATGAAAACAATGTGAAATAACACGAAAGTATATCGGAGTTCTCTTCTACAAAGTCCGTCACGGAAATGTATTCCGTCTCCCATTCTCGGCATCATCAGCGGCGAACCGACCGACACGAACCCTGCGGAACGTCCTACGAATGGCAGACGAAATCCACCTCTGTTTAGGATCTTTCTGCGAAAATAACATGGTTGCAAAAACAACATGCAACACAGTACAGTTAAGAATGCATACAGAGCGGTGACCATGCAACACGCGATGACTTTGTTCAAGTTTAGCTAATTACCGATACAAGAGACAGTGACAAGTTTAAGTTAGTTAGTTAGTTAAGCTAGTGTTAGTGACTCACCAGGGGTCGGTGGTCTCGGGGAGTGCCGTCGCTACGGGCGCCCCCCATCTGTCACAGCTCTCGACTCTTGAACAAAATCATTTACGGTCAGCATTTGTTCTTTCATCACCCGTTTTTTATACATGAAATTATGAAACGGTCTGAGTCAGTTCGATAATAGTTTCTTGCAAAAAAAGCGCGGTTTTGTATAGCTATTGAACGGAACGCAAAGGGATAATGGTCCCTAAAATGATTGCCTAAAGTTCATAGTTAAGAATTTGATATATTGGTTCATTATGACAAGATACTACTCGAGTTTAAATGACATCAAGTCATAATTACCCCAAAATATAAAATGTCTTTTCAATATAGGGAACTTAAAATTACACACACATACACACAACAACAACAATAAATAACACTTAAACTTACCTCTTTGCACTAATCCAGTTATAAACAAATAATAAGATGGCTGAATTTCATGCGTTACCCAAATTACCCATTAAATGAGCAATAGCAAGCTGGAAATTATAGTAATCCGTTCAGTTGTTTTTCATATTCCATCTGCTGACTTCATCAAAACCCGATGTTAGTTTACACGACGAATTAGAACCGCATTATATCTACTATAATTACTCTTAGGTCGTTATAGTAAGTGCGTTAGTCAGTGCGTTAGTATTAACTACCTAAAGACTTGTAAGACTACAGTGAATTTATGGGCTGGTAGCAATTGTCTTCCTTATTCGTAGCTCTCTGCTCAAACACAAGATCGGATGCTAGAGAACTCCCTGATGAATTACCGATGATAGAAAAAGTAAAAAAAGGGGTGTTATACAAATCCATGTATCTGATTTCAAAATTGTCTTTACAATTTTTACATGGATTAATTTAATTGCAAGAATCTACTTTGTGCTTTTGTTTATTATCAACTTTTAAACATTTAATTTTGAATTTAATACTCGATCATGGGATTTGTCCCAGGATTTGTCCTTTAAATGAACGGGTCTGTGGCCAAACGCAAGCCCATTTTATATTAGATGGTCCAGAAAATATTATAGAAAAGTAACATTGCTGCGTGTCTTGTCATGGTAGTCAACTAAAATAACTTTCTTCCAGGTTTGCTAAAGTTAATCAATATGTTGTAAGTACCCAACCCATAACTTAAATCCAAGAAGCATGTAATAAAGTGTGTCTCACCGAACTCACCGAGTAGCCAGGGTGCGACCGAGTCGTTCTCCTTGGCGCTCTTGAGGATCGTCTCCGGCAGCGGCAGGGAGTGACGCACCATGGCGCCGTACAGCCCGTACTCCGCCATTATCGTCGACCTGCCCCAGCACTTCTCCGTCTTGCGCCACTTCGCTCTACGGTTTTGGAACCACACCTGTAATGTCAGCTAAATTAATAATGTACATTCGAAAAGACTTGTTTTATATCAGTATCATTTCAACATTTCAGTAAGTCCTAAATATTAGCTAGTAAGAAGTTGTTTCTTCTTTTAATTAATTTAAAATGATGTAAAGGATTAACACGAAAAGAAAAGTATGTAGGGAAAATAGTTACTTGGAGATTTGCTGAAAATCTTAAATATTAGTATTTCACCTACTATGTATTATGTCTAAAATCTGAAAAGGTAACATATGCTAAGTACTTATCAGCTAAAGCAATCTTCCGAACCGTGCATTAGAGTCTGACAATTTATAAGTGTGTAGGATTGATTCAAGGTGGGAAGATCTATTTGAATAAAAAATATTTAATTTTATATCATAAACTTATATCTGAATATTGAAATAGTGAAGTTAAAAACCAGTTGAATAGTAATACCCAAGTAAGCTATCTAATCATCGCGTCAATTTTCTAACCAAACGAATTAAGCGAATATGTAGAAGTAGGTAAGTAAGTAAGCATAGAAAACAAACCAATTAGTGGAAACAAAACGTAACTAAATTAAATTTTCAAATTCTGCTCGAGAGCGGCGAGTGTTTGCCTCCTACTTGCTGCTAGGGTTGACACATGTTGAGAAGGGTCGAATGTGGTACACTTGATAATTTGGACGAATATTTTTTATCACATTTGTTGATGTGTGTGTGTTTTTTTTGTTAAAAAAATATCTTCGCACCTATTATGATATGTAACGAGTCATTCTGACCATGCTTTGGCACAGATCAATTGTAGTATTCTTGAAATCATAGGATTTAAGTACTAACATTTTAAGATATAATACGAGAAATGTAAACTCTTTTCAATGTTATGATCTATTGTACCCCTTCAAATTCGTAGGTGAAAATTTGTAAAAGGCAATTTATAAGATTGACTATTTTGTATCTTGATACCTTTGTTTAGAACAAATAAATTATATCCCAACTTCCCAAAGGATTTACCCACGTTCCCGACATAAAGTAAACTCTCTATACCATAGCCTATCTGAGTGCCAAATTTCATTGCGATAGTACAGACATAACTTTCGCATTTATAAAATTAGTATGGATATTAAATTTTAAAGTCGAACAATACAAAAGTATTTAAATCATTATTTGGACAACCCTATTCAGTGAGTGTCGACCGCACAGAGGCGCTGGCGCCTCGTCTGCCGCACACAAAACAGTTAATTTCTAATTAAATTTGTTAATTAAACTCGATCCGTGCGCACTCCGCGCAAATTAATACCTCTCTAGTATTATATTACGGTAGAGCTACCTATATACCTACCCGAGTCAGGTATGTTACCTGCCTACTTACCTACTGGGTAATGGTTTTATGCGACAACAATTTTATATTTGCAGTTGGAGATTCTCAATTATTTGAGATTATCCTTCAATCCTAAGTATCTATCTGTACGGAAAGCTCAAGTAGGTATATGCCTGTGTCCACAATCTCACCGTTGTCAGTGATGATGTGGCCGATAGTGGTAAACACACAAAGCCTAGTAGGGAACTAGCTCTCAAGTGCAGCTGGGATTTTCAATTTGAGGGTGGTATCATAGTGCTATGGTTTCCTCACGATGTTTTCCTTCACCGATAGCTCAAGTTCATTGTATGTTTCGACCATGCGACTTTCGTCTCTGCATTCGACGCCCACTGAGCTATCATCGACTCACACTTGCACGGGTTTTTTTTTAAATAATTAGTCAACGTCTAATAAATTTCATTTAGCACGCATAGCCGGCGGGCGGCGGGTGTCCGACGCGGCGTAGTGTCCGGCGGGCGACGGGCGTCGGCCGGTCCTACGTTATTGATTAGAGGCCGCGTCCCCGTGACGTAGTAATTGCAAGCCCCACCGAGATTAGGCCGGGACTTCTACTAGATTAGGCCGAAAGCTCCGGGACTGTGTAATTGTTTACGGATAAGGGAATTAACGGGACTTGTTCGCTTTAGGCGGCCGAGGGCACTAGGCTTAACAGGATCAACAATTTGGGGTCACTTAGCGAGATTCGCTTGGATGAAGGGATTGTGGTATTGAGAGCATGGTTTTCGAAGGCATCGTGATATTTTGATGGATTGTAATTATCCTATAATATACAATATTTACAATTATTTACAACAAATATAAAAACTACATATAAAAAAATTCCTCGAGGCGTGTGCTGCTGCCAATCAACGGCAAGGTTCCCAGAAGGCTGGCAGCGTTCCCTCTTTGTATATATATATTTCCCTATATCCTATATGCCTAAGATTACAATGCAAGAGTTTGTTTGTCTGTCCTTCCTACGCCTAGCTGGCTACAACGCTCAAGTTAATATACTTATTACCAAGCATAATTATATACTCTACAACATCATTTACTATGGTGATATTGACCAAACATAAGCCTATAAAAATAAAATATTTTCTGTTTAAAACTTTGGTCTGTTGATCGGAACGCACTACGCTGCGGTAAGCGCTATGCGTTGTCGGACAATAAATAGCTCTACCGTGAATCTTTGGTGGTAATGAACATCATTATTGAAAATCATTCAATGAGGGCTCATCACACCCACAAATGGTCTTCGCCATAGCGCGTCATTTGTTTTACAGCGTTGTGCGTTCTGTTCAACAGACAAGTCTCGTCCATCGCAATATGCGTATGCGGTGACGAAGATAACGCATAACGCTTACCACAGCATTGTGCGTTCCGTTCAAAGAGACTTTAATTTTCTTCGTATCTCTATAATGTTCACTAATGTTACAATTTGAATCTATAGGTATGTGTAAATGTAAACTCTCCAGCATCAGCTACAGTATTCAATGGTGGGGGGGGGGGGAGGCAATTAACTTGCATCTCCATGCGGATAATGTCCAATAAACATACCGACGCAAGTACCTTCGTACCTACTGGTAAAGTTGCTAGTGTTGTCCAACGCCAAATAGGGATATCTGCTTTAGTTAAGTGAATATCCGCTTTTATTTAAGACAAACAGTAGGTATTTAGGGCTGATTTCAGATACGCTATTTGAAATTAGAACAGATTTAATAGGCTAGTTGACAGTGTCAAAAATAAATGACCAAACACTAACCAATGCATAAAACATCTGAAAACACGCGGAAACATCAAATATGTTGTACATTTAATGCTTTCTATGATTTTTAATTACCAGTAGAACCACTAAGAGTAGATCATTTGATGCTATGAAACGATGACGTCATAGCTTAGTATTTCATACAATATTCCATGTAACCGATCGTTTTGACATTTATTAAAAAGTTGCTGATTTGATATGCCAGGAAACTACCCTATTTATAATATTTGTATACATGTCAATAAGTATAGTACTGTACTATATACCTACTATATATCTGGTATTGTATACCTACTGTACGAGTATATTGAATAGAAAATGTGTTGTAAGGTGGTAGGGTATTTGTAGTACCTGTGCTGCACTTGAGAGCCACATCCACAGAGAATCTACGCTAATATTAAATAGAGAAAATATTTGTAGGTTTGTATTAAGTAAAACCTCCTTTGTCCAGCAGTGGACGTCTATCGGCTGATATGATGATGATGATACCTCAAATCTTAAAGGACCGATTTTAAAAGTTCCTTCTCCAGTAGAATACTATATTATCACTGTATTATATTTCCTATAAAATTTGGGATCCCTACGGAAATTCCAAAAATTTTACCGAAGATAAAAAAAAATATAACATGCCACCATGCGATGCGGGTCGAAGGTGAAACATAAGGTAGAAAGCAAACATTATTATTTTTATTTCAAGAACTAACCAAATATCCGAACCGTCACCTCAGCTCCTCCCTAGCTGACAACGCACGTATCTCCGAATTTACTAATTAACATACACGCACAAAGGTTCTATGTAATTGTTAATTTGGCAGCACATTCGCGCGTTAATGATGCGTAACGTTCACGTTTCGAGCGAATTGCTCGCGCCAGACAATTTATTACTCGTGTGTGACAATCGCCAGGTTAACATGACCCCCCACCCTTCCCCCCGCAGTTAATACTCAAGGCAAAAGAAGGGAATAAAGGGGCTTACTAAGGCTCCGGGTAAGATGGTCGCATTAGTTTAAGGGTAGTATTTGTAATGCTTGTGAAACAATTTGTTGGATGTCGGTGTGATTGTACTGGATTCTGTGTTTTGTGGACGTTGAAAAAAGGATTGATTCAGATTACATTTTAACAACTTAATTACCTGAGATAGCAGTAAGAATGCTATTTTACAATAACATGACTTTCGTTTAGAGCCTCGTCTTGCAGTGGTAAGAGATGATGTAGGTGGTAAACATACGCACAGCCACAAAAAATTATCGACGAATTCCACTTGAAAATCTTAACCTAACGCTGCATCTTGAATGGAGTTTTGCCATCCTTACTTCTTAATGTACTACTATTGTAAATGTGTGTGTGGTTGTTTGTCCTCGTTTCTCGCAGTAATTAAGTAACGGATCGACGTGATTTTTAGCATAGAGGTAGGCTATAGCCTAGAGAGTAACACAGGTTATGTTTTATCCCGAAAACCCGGGACGGAAACTAGCAACGTATAAAAAGGAACACTCAAAGATATTGAATACATTTTATTAACCCTAAATCAACGAATTATTCAAATAAATGTAAATCATCATTCACAAAACACCGCGCCACAAATAACAGCTTTATCAATATTGTAACAATATGAAAACTCAAAAAAGCCGAACACCACCCCTTGTCGAGTCCTTTGTGTTACGTAATCCATTGTAACGAGCGAATAAAGGGGATAATGCACCGTTTACACTGGATGCTTGCTACATCGTAGACACGAGGTGCTAAGTGAATACACCCCGAGGGATCTGGTACCTTGGGGATGGATGGAATCATTCAATTTGCTAAGTTATTTTATTGATAATGTACCTAACAATTTAATAATGTGCAATGTTACTAAATACCGTCATTTAAAACAGGACGTTTAAAATGGAATTAAGGTGGATGGGCCGAATTTAGATTTATTTACGGATGTTTTTGGCGTTTTAATTTATTGTAATAATTTCAAGTAGGTTATTGAAAGTAATGTTGTGATTAACGCCTAAAACGAATGTGAAATAAATTGTATGTATTGGTTATGCTTTCGAAACTATATAAATCCATAAATTGGTTCCTTATCAAAAAATAATGGAGTTTTGTAAAAAAAAGACTCGCTAATCACAAAATTACGACTCATATTCACATTGACGTAATAAATTAAAAAGTACGAAATATTCGAACTGCGAACCAAAGATAGAGCAATCATTTAAAGCTAACATAAAGCTGTAAACATATCACGTTTAAACAATAAAAAAGCCTATGTTACTCTCCCCCGGATCTCTGGATTGATGATATTAAAAAAATAGCTGGTAGAGACTGGATGATGACAGAAAAAAATAGAAAAATATGGAAACAGTTGGAGGAGGCCTATACCCGGAGCGGGGCCATGTTTTAAACATAAATACCTACCTATAATTTTTTTAAC
Source organism: Tethea ocularis (assembly GCA_963555595.1). NCBI lineage: Eukaryota > Metazoa > Arthropoda > Insecta > Lepidoptera > Drepanidae > Tethea > Tethea ocularis. The sequence continues at coordinate 264,266 of OY741972.1, read as the reverse complement.
CAATGCAATCTTATTTTTTTTGTCAAACTAAATATGTATAATGCATGGAAATAAAAGGCTTTATTATTATTATTATGTTACTCTCCTACTTAAAACCTATCTTGTAGATAAAATCATGTTCCAGCGTGATATAGGGACAAATCAACAAACACACCTTCACATTTTTAATTTAATTAAGGATTGATTATGGCGTTTTAAGTTGTGATAATTAAAACGATGAATTCGAGAAACATCTGAGAGTTGAAAAGAGTAACAGTATAGAATAATAAAAGAAACATTTTGATTGGTGACGCAAAGCATATGCACATGTTTGAACAGCTGGCAACACTCATTACTAGTAGCAATCGTTACTATAGACATATTTGTAGACTGTATATGTGAATATAATCCATAGGAGTTGCTGTAGACGTAAAAAGGTTGCTAAAGGAAGTTGGCTAAGGAACGCGCTGCATCAAAGGATTGGCATAATAATGTTGGGAGGAGATAGCGTTCCACAGGTAATGTGCTGAAATTAAATAAATGCGAGGATGCAACATAAATATTTTCATGTGTTTTTCCAAATTAACGTAGATATGGTCATAATTGTTAATTTTTGGAAGGTTGGCAGCCCGCAATTGATATCTCTGGTGTTGCATACCTCAATATATCTACTTAACTTAGGGTACTTTGCTAAGGGGACGTATGCTTGTTGGCTATCTTGATAGGTTAAAAAAAAATTATGAGTCGATTTAAGAATGACTTATTTTTGACTAATAAATTGAAGAAATAATAAAATTATTAAGTACAGACTATGGAAGATTCTCTTAATATTATAGAGACATCAAAAATTTGCTGGATTCAAGCAAGATGGTCATATATTAGTAGAATCTACTTTTAATAGAGTATCTAGAACCGACAAGAATGCATACAATTAGTGTTAAATCATTCGGAGACATTACATTGCGAGTGTTCGCGATGTTGGGTCGTTGGGTGCCACTCATCACTGGCAGGAATGACGCGGCACCATCGCTCGCTATCCTTACGGACACTGCGGTTTCATTAAGCTAAAATACCCGTTCAGAAAGCGGACGACAGTTTAAATAAGGCAAGTGAACGGTTCACAAAGGCGTTCTTATTTACGGAGTGCATAATTTCATTTCTTTGGTCGGGTTTGGTTTGAATGGAGTTTTGGAAGGCGGCGCGGTGCGGGCGCGGGGGGTCGGGGCGTGTCGACCAATCAGGTGCAGGCGCGCGCTAAATGGAGTTGCGATTGCGAGTCTGTTCCCAATTTGGCGGCAATTTGCGGCACAATGACGTCACTTGCCGTGTCGCCGCCGCCCGCGCCGTCCCGGACTCGCCTTAACAGGTTATTATTCAATTTGGGGGTGCGTCGGACACATTTTGATTAGTCAATAAGTTAATACGCGGTTAGCTGTGACAGTTTAACAGCTTGCGCTTGTAAACGTAATTGGGTCCTATTTGGCGTGATACAATACAACTACTTACCTATTAGATTGTTAATGATATACCTGCCTATAACTTCAGAGTCACATATGAGAGTGAGACATTAGTCAAAATAGGTTGTTGTATAGTTCACATAATTATCAATACAAATAATCATTATCCAAGATCAACAGTTGAAAGTTCAACACAAAATTTGAAAAATGTAGGTACCTATAGAACCTAATTTTGTACCTTTTAGTCACCCACCTCTACCAGCCAGAGAAAATTAACGAGAAATAGTTACAGTGCTATATAAAACAGACACAAATTAAACCATCTGTTTCATTTCAAAACCATAGAGTTGACATTGTTTTTATCCTATAATAAAAGTCCTGCAAATGACTCACAGACTCGCAATTTTATTCAGAACAAATTATATAATTTCAACAATACGAGATTTCGTCTTATAAAAAAGTTAATAAAACGTCTACAGGAGTATCTTAAAGGCCAATCCGTATTAGTAGGTATAAGTAGACAGGTAGGAAGGGTCGTCGGGTCCGGCTCGGGTACAAAATCAATACCCGGTCGCGATTTCATACTTCATAACTGAATTTTATATCCTTTTTATACGTATTTCTGGCTTCCCCTTCCTCAGACGATCTAATCCGTTAAAGAGTGGTATCGAGCAAACCAATACAATTATTGGATCAAATTGAAAATGGTTTTTATGTTATGGTTCTTTTTTACATTTACCTAAGTACTACTGCACTTCCGCCCCGCGGTTTCACCCATGTTCCCGAGGGATCTTATTTTTCCCGGGATAAAAAGTATCTTATATGTTAATCCAGGTTATAAACTATCTGTGTTCCAAATTTCATCCAAATCCGTTCAGCAGTTTTTGCGTGAAAGAGTAACAAACATACATCCATACTTACAAACTTTCGCATTTAGGCAGTAGGAGTACGAAGGTAAGTACCTAATTTTGAAACTATGGAGTAGTTTTTTTACTAATAATAGGTCTGTGTTTGACCACAATCTCACCGTGTGGTGTGGTCAAAGGTGGTAACCACACAAAGCCAAAGCCAAGATCTCAAGTGCAACAGTCGGTACACTCCGATTGGTGTTTTGGCGATAGATTTTCAACATGAGGGATACTACAAAGCTGTCCTACATGGTTTCCGCACAATATTTTTTTTTATAATAATTATTTTTTTAACGGAACGGAAACGGGAAACGAAAAGGTATAAAGAGGTTTAAATTAAAAATGGAACGTCAAAATAATGCAAGTCACGCAGTTAAAAATTGATAGAGGATAATAATGAAATGAAAATATAATGTTAACGAGAAAATGAGGCGACTTCCGACATCGGCGCAGGCGCAGCGGCCGGCGCAGGCGTGGTTAAATAAACAAGACAAGCCATGTCGCGGGCAAATTATACGCTCCATGTTATGTGAGGAGAGGTGGTGCACGTCATGAGCGAGAGCGGGCTGAGGGAGCGTTTACGAAAACGTAAACTACATTACAGGTAACATAACATGTGTAAAAGGTGCATAGTTTATTATAAAGGTATTTCTTTTCTATTTCATGAAAATTTAAACCTAATACGAATATTTCATATTCAAATATTGGTACTATTTTAAAGTCACCTTCAAAGAAGTGGTAGAGTAAAAGGACCTTTAAACTGAGTAATAAAACGTTACAAAATGAAAGAGCTGTAGTTTGAAGGTGTAATTAATAAAAAATGTAAATAAAAGTGGTGAAGATAAGGCAATTTAAAATTGTATGATTTTCATTCGATATTCAAAAATACTTTTTTTTTCACCCTCCCTGATCAATCACTCGCCACTCAATACGCTACTTCTCATGCCTTGTGGCAGTGTTCAACAGCTGTGCTAACTAGGCAACTAGCGGCCGTGAATAAGCGATTTCGGGCAATCGCCCAGTGTCCGGCGGACGACCGCGACCGACCGGACAATTTGCTCGATCGTCGGGTAATTGCTGTTATATCGGAAAGTCATTTCGCTCGCTGACGAGACGTCAAATTGACGTCTAATCATCGCATTGAAACTGCTGTTTGTTTGACGAATTCAAAACGAGATCGGACCATAATTGGGTACTTATTATAATAGGTGCTATTATATATTTTTTATTACAATTTGAAATTGTATAGACTATTTTGTAAGCTAGGTACCTATTGAAAAGATACCTACTTATCAAAGACTTGTAAATATTTGTAGACGTAACATTTTCAATAATCTTTAAAAAGGCATCGCGGGGCACTTGAATCCGTATTTCAATCGGATTAGCCAAGTCAAAGGGGCCCCTTAACAAGGTCCAACATACCCTAATATGTTTTTTAATTACTCTGCGAGCGAGTGGGTGAATACCCGGCCGAGTCGATGCAGCCGATGCGATATTCATACATCCGATTATGATATCTGAATCGAGGATTTGCCGCCATAGCGAATTGATTTGAATAGTTGAATCGGTCGACGTATTTCATATAATATTGGTATTAAAGCAGATTACTATGATGGAGTCAGTAATGATGGTGCCGGACGTTTTGTACATTTCGCACAATTGGTTTGTTACTGCCACATGATATTATGGAAACGTAATAACTTCATAATATTATTATGAGCTTGATTCTATGTGCTTATTTAGATTATGTGTAATGGGAAGTACTTACTGAAATTACTGATTATTAACGACCTACATACGATACCTATATGGTAGGTTTTTTTTAAATTTTGCGTCAAAATGGATACCCCCTTGGGGATAGGGGATGGTGAGTAAATACGGGTACCTATTACAAAATTAATTTCCACAAATTCCCACACACAATAGGCACCCTATCACGCCATAGCTACGAAACCGATCGCAATGAAATTTGGTACGCAGATAGCCTATAATATGAAAAATATAGGCTACTTAAGAAGTAAAAAAAAACCCGGAAAAATGAGGCTGTATAAAAAGTAGATAGTAACTAGCTACAAGCAAACACATAATAAATTCAGTGAAGCGTTCACAGTGTAACGATATCCAAACATGTTGGGGTGTAATTTGACAAACAAGCAGACAATCGCGCGAGACAACACGCCGATGCCTATACTACGACAGGAATGTTGGGAGCAAACAGAAATTGTCACGGGCGACACTTGTGCCAACATAATCAAGCTGATTATTGTCTCGGGACACCGGGATACCAGCTATTAGGGTACTATTAAATTTTTGGTTGATTTAACTGTTCTTTAGTTATTATTATTGATGTCACGAGGTAACTATCTATACTAGACATGGTAGTGTTGATACTAGGGTAAAGCTCCCTTCCGAACTATTAGGTAGAGTCAGAGAATTTGTTAGAGCATGTAGGTCTAATAAATAAAAGGAAAGTGTGACTGACTGAGTGATCTATCAATGCACAGCTCAAACTACTGGACGGATCGTGCTAAAATTTGGCATACAGATAGTTATTATGACGTAGGCTAACGATAAGAAAGGATTTTTAAAAATTCCACTCCTTTGGGAAAATTGGATATCGCAAGAAACCGCGGAGCAGAAAGTTAGTTTAGAAATATGATTGAAATCCTGTCCTGACTGAAAATTGGCGCGAGGGCTGCTATTCCTTTTTATGAACCTCCGAGCATTACGCTGAGTCAAGACCTATATCTACATCACGCAATGTTGCATTACTGGTTAGTTTGTAATTGTTTCTACTGTATACTTTTTTTCCCAAGGAATTTTCTCGCTCATGTAGTGTTTGAATCACTAGTATTTGACTCCCACTGTTATTGTTATAAAATTAAATGCTGTTTTAAACATGTAACAACAGTCACCGAGAACAATGCATGGTTTGTGCACCATGCACATGCACATGCACATGCACCGTGCAGAACCCATGCAGCAATTACAGTGTCCACCATGCGTCTCACGTGCGTATTGTATGTTGTATTATTGTAAGGGTTGATTGTCAGACTGATGATGACTACTTCCTTTATTTTATTTATTTATAGCCTCTTAAATTATGTGCGTTCACATAAATATCAAAATATACATTTGATACTTTTATTTCCAATAATAATAATGGCCAGCGCAGTGGCAGATTGCACGGCAGAGGATTTAAAATTAATCAATTGAATTTAATAGTTATCCGATCGAAATAAGGTATATATTTCAATGCTCGGCGATCGGTCTCGGAGCATCGCGGCGCAGTTATCTCTAGAGCATAGATAGAATTTAAATTCTCTGCCCGTCCGCTACTCTGCGCTAGCCATGAAGCTACAATGTAAAGTTCAAAATTCTTACAAAATCTTGTAAAATGAAATTCTGAATGTTTAATTTACATAAATACCCAACCAATTAGCTTATTTCTTTAAAGGGCTTAGGACAATTAATAGCTTCATCATCTCCCCTGCTGTTCCCAATAATTTGGGGTCGGCGCTATAGGTATGTACTCTTCTTACATTCAGCCCTTTTATCCGTCATATCAGCATTCTCTCCTTATAAAATTAAGAGCCTTACATAACGATCATAAATGAAAACCTAATAAGATAACACTCGAGAATGAATCGGCCGGTCGCCGGTGCCGGTCCGGTGCCGGTGCTGATGCCGGCCACACACGTCCGCCTTCTCCGAACACTCAACAAGATTCCACTAATAATAATTACACGTTTATTTTCATTCAAAACTTCACTTGACAGTTCGAGATGCACCCCGTGTCACTCTTTTGTATACTCAACCATTATAACGCATCCATTCAAAACATTCCACGAGTCATGTAATGGGCTAGTAATAAGGGTGAAATTGGGTTAGCATTGTGTTGGCGGGCGGCATTGTGTCCGTTGGTTATTTTATAAGGTGCCTACACGCTCGTTAGTGTGTAATACAAATAATATTCGTCCGCCATTGTTGGTATCGCAACAATATTAAAATAATAGCGAGATAATAAGGCTCTTTGTGTGGAAGATGGTACACGCTGACAATAAATGTGTGTTTAATAGCACCAGACTGACGTGCAACTTTCTTTAAACGGCTTTTAGTTAGTTATTAAACAGTTTTAAGGCACATTCATGGTGTCTCTGGACGGGAACGCTTATTTGATCGAGCCCTTATAATATTTCATGTCACGTCGTTCTGAAACGTGTTTAATTGGCCAAGTGTTTAAACATGTGTGAGGTGGTATTTATTTAGGAGCAAATGTTTATGTTTGAGATAAGGAGATGATATTAAATTGATTTTATCTAAAGAAAAATACTTGTACCCGATTATCACTGAGTGTGGCTCGGCAATAGGTAGTGCATCGAAAATATTTTAAGTCCTAAATGTGCATAGTCTCCATATCTGGGGCTCACTATCAGGCAGTTTTTAATTAAATAAGTAAATATCAATAGGGTAGTTGACTGACTTATCAAATAAGCTACTTTTTAATAAATGTCAAAACGATAGTTTATATGGAATTTTGTATGAAATATTACACTATAACGTCATAGTTTCACAGCATCAAATCGTCTACTCTTAGTGGTTCCACTGGTAATTAAAAATCATAAAAAGCATTAAATGTACAACATATTTGATGTTTCCGCGTGTTTTTAGATGTTTTATGCATTGGTTTTGTCATTTATTTTTGACACTGTCAACTAGGTTATTGCTTCAGGTTTTCGTCAATTCGTTAGGTACTTTACCTACATTATGTATAACTAGTGATCCGCCCGGCATCGCACGGTGTCACCGCTTCATACGTGCGGTATGCTTTTTTCCGACATCTTCAACAATTATCGTCATATTTCAACCAATTTACACAAAACCTTAACAAATTATACACTTAAACCTTCCTCATTAATCACTCTATCTATTGATGAAAATCGCATGAAAATTCGTTGTGTAGTTTTTGAGATCATCGCGAAGAGACGCGGCGAGGATTTTGTTTTATAATATGTAGAGATTAGAGTACCCTTTAACCCTCTCCAATTTTGACAACACGTCCCAAGTAGGTATGTGACATGGCACGAGATCCCCAATCTCCATCAAGTGCGTGAAGACGCGTGAAGCGATCACTACATCGTCCATTCTTCACCCCGCTCCGGTCCATCCGACCCCTGCAAGGGTTTGTGGTCTCACAGACCCGGCTAACAACCCTATGGCCTCCTTACCCGAGACCCGAGCAATTGAAGGAGTCTTCAGCCATCAACACAATTTGAGGACCCGACCTTTTTTCAGTGCTGTGTAAATAATTCAAAAGTGTAAATACATAAATAGTTGGGAACGCCTGAGTATCGTATGATGATTGATATAGTTGGGTAAACAATGGATATGTACAATATTTTTGTAAAAAGGTTCTTAGAGAGGTAGCGTAGAGTGGGGGTTACAGAATGGTTGAAAAAACACTGGAAAATAAACATTATAATAATGCGAAGATTCTTGTGGCCCAAATAGCAAAAAAACAGAGACGAATGGGTATCCTTGGAGTAGGCCTTCACCTAATTTTAGGTTCTTACACAAGAAACAATAATAGAATAGAATATAATAGAATGTTTTTATTGTCATATTATGAACACACACTGAAATACATTCAGTGTGTGCAACATACCATGGCTCGTCAGTCACATTATGTTAATATAATAGTATGAATAATAAGGAGCAACATCATATTAATAATAGTTAGGTAATTTATAGAACCGGTTTGTCTAAAAATACATATTAGGAAAGTCAGTCATTTGTCATATTTTTTGTAGTCAGTTTCAAGAAATTCTTTTATACCGTAAATTGTTTTATTCAATAAGAGTTTTTTAACATTATTAATGAAGCAATTGTCATTATCTATAAGTTTAATTTTTATTGTTTTAATACTAACTAAATACTAATTGAAGTAAACAAAATTAATCAACTAACATAGCTGCCAGAAATAAAACCCTTTCTTATTTTATTTATAAATTTTATACGATGTTAATTTTAAGGTTTCTCTTTTTCTTTATAAATTTGCGTTTGATCGTTAAAACTATTACACGCTACAGCAAATTCTGACTCTACATAGAGATAATGGTACAATTTTTACAATATTCTGGTACTATCAATCATTATTAGATAAGACAAGATGGTCCAAAACTGGAAATCTCTTATAACAAGTAACAAACATAAAATCAGTTTAGATATCATAAACAGATAAATAAAACTCCTTTTCGGATCGTCAGGTTAGATGCGACCAGACAAACAACTAGAGAGCTCAACGGTCCTCAACGGGTCGGTCGGTGGTCGACAACCGGCGGTCGACGGTCGACGGTCGACGGTCGACGGTAGGCGCTGAGAGTTATTGACTTGTTTGCCCAAAACACTTTGCATCGTGTTTGAAAAAGTTTGCGTCGAGGAAATAGGCAGTAAGATAAGTATTGACGGAAAAAAGGGCATCGAGGCCTGCAACTATTGAGGTATCCTACTAGAATATGTTTGTTACTGTTTCACGTAAAAACTACTGAACTGATTTGTATGAAACTTGGCACATAGATAGATCATACCCTGGAATATATATAAGCTACTTTTACTCCGGAAAATATAAGACCCCTCGGGAACGCGGGTGAAACCGCGGGGCAGATAGTACCTTATAGATATTTAAGTATAATACTAGTTAACTTTAGTGAAAAACGGTTGCAATCATGTAGTAACAGTTTTATTATAAGCTTGTGTTTGATCACCATTTCACCGTGTTCAGTGATGATGTGGCCGAAGGTGAGCAAACAAAGCTTTAGATGATACGTCCAGTCTGGCGTCGCTGCCGTATTTGGCCATATGGCTTTTGTTTATAACAAGTAGTTTCCGTTACGCTTTTATTATTTTTAAATGTTATTTAAATTTCAACCTTGACAGGAAAATATAAGAATTATAATAATAACGTTTTTAAAGTCAATAAGGACAAGATTCGCCTGCAAAAGAGTTGCTTTTCACGACTTTCCTAGATTAAAATTTTCATACTTTATACGCTTACAGAATTATGACGACGAAGTCTTACAAAAAAAAGGTTTCCGGAAACAAAATCTCGAATCCGATAACAAATCCTAAAAACAGCAAATAAAATGTAGTTTTAATGACATAACATAGAAAACAAGGGAGAATGCACATTAGACAGCGCAGAGCATACGACATCATAAACAGAGATGCTCAAGACACAAATCTCTAGGCGGGACTCCGCCCCCGGCCCCCGACCGGCTATAAAACACTATAACTCGATTACCGGTACTTGGGCCGGCGGCGGTGTGTACGGACGTTATTTACCGGTCCGGTGCTGAGCCGATATCGGTGCGGTCTATTTGCGCGATATTATCCAGTAGATTTACCGAGTGTCGCCCGCCGCCGCGCCGGTTCCAGCATCGGAGAACAGATTAAAGTGTCTGCCGGTTATTTACTTACTCTCGTATTTGCCAGACTATTTTGCGCTTGGCCTCATTTGAACGAGTAATGGTCAATAGAATATTTGGATGTTTAGCTAGTGCTGGGAAATGTTATATCGATTTGACAGGCTCGTTGGCTTGGTTGGCTAAGAGGATTGTCTCTGCGAATGACTCCGTCCCTTACTTACTAAACTGACGGGGACAATTAAGAAAAAAAATATTCTTTGTTTTAAAAAGTTTTTCTCACGACCGACGACAAAAACTCAAGATTTTTTCTGACGTTACTAAAAAAACTTTTTATTTTTTATTTACTACTACTACTCCTCGTCATATAATCTCTAGTTTAACATAATATTTTATACCTACAAATCTCTTGCAAAAAAGAATGGAAATAATCATCATTTCTCGACCCATTTATCATGCCACGGTTTGTCATTAAAAAAAACATATTTGTATAGGTATCTGGTTTTCAAAGTATAAGCTCTGCTTAGTTTGGGAACAGATAGCCGTGTGTGAATAATGTAGATTGTTTTTATACAACCAACTCCTTCATTTTAAAGAATGAGGCTGACTCTGTAGGCAGACTGCTTTAAAGTTTACTCTAGCTTGTGTTCGGAATACTGTCACATAAATAATCTTAAAACCATTCAAAATTAGTCCTTATTTGTTAAAGAACAATAAGTATCAGTAAAGTGGTGCAATAATAACAAAAGGAGCTATATATATAACAATGAATCGACTGTATCGAGCAAACAGGGAAACGCAGTGTAAACCTCATAATTCACAATAATTATTTAAACATGACGTGCGTATTATTTCAACATAATACAATAATAGCAATTGGCTTTTATATATTTTATTGTAATAAAATAAACATCAGTATCAGCTCATATAATACAAAATTATAATCGATCTGTCTGTTTATTTATAATGAAATGAAAATGTAGGTACTAGAATTGTGCTATAAAGTAATTTGAAATAGAAAATTAGCGGTTATTATTGCATCAAACTGAATCTTAATCTCAAGCGACTCGCTACAGGAGCGAGAATACATAATATTCCGATAGAAGTTTATGGTAAAAACTAAATTAAAAATCTGTCGTCAAACACCTACCGGTGTGGTCCGACAGATGCACTTGGGGACAGTTCTCACTTTGTATTGTGTGCTTGGCCTCCGGCCATAATCATCCCTAACTACGGTGAGACAATGACCAAACACAGGCTTATATATAAAATAGTACCTAATAACTAAAATTAAAAAAATCAATACACCCCCGACATACTAGGAAAGATCTGAGTAGATTTTCTTGAAACATAGCTAAGATACCTTTCTAAGGAAAACATAATCAAGATAGGTTCATCCATTCAGGAGTTATGAGGCCATAGACATTCATCTGTGGTTAAAATAGACTGGTGCCCCATGTAAAGAAGTTGATCCCCTCACCATATAAGCCAGTTGGCGCAGTTGGTTAAGACACCACCTATCACGCAGCTGGTCATGGGTTCGATTCCTATCCAGGATAAACATTTGTGTGCATGAACATGTCTGTTTGTCCTGTGTCGGGGTGTAATTATCTATATAAAAGTATGTATTTGCAAAAAAAAAAGTATATGCAGTATATCAGCTGGTTTCCATAGTACAAGCTCTGCTTAGTTTGGGATCAGATAACCGTGTGTGAGGAATGTCCCGGGATATTTATATATTTATTATTTATACAGACTGTGTAATTTTTCAAAGTAAAGATATTACCTACCTAGTTGGCGCGGTTGGTTAATACTAGCTTTCACGCCGCAGGTCGTGCGTGAGTTCGATTCTCATCCAGTGCAAAAATTGTATAAATGAACATGTTTGCTTGTCTAGAATATGGGTGTCTAAGTATCTATATAAGTATGTATTTCCAAATAAAAGTGATATATCAGTTAACTGGTTGTCCATAGTATAAGTTCTGCTTAGTTTGGGATCGATGGCCATGTGTGAATAATGTCCCTGGCTTGTTATTAATTAAGGAAACCCAACAAATTAAGGCGATGATAGCTCAGTGGTATGGACATCGGATGCCACGACGAAGGTCCCGGGTTCGAATCCTACAATGAGCTTGAGCTTTCGGAGAAGGAAAACATCGTGAGGAAACCATATCACGGTGGTAGGATACTTTGTAGTACCCATCTGGCTGGCTACCACCCTCAAGTTGAAAATTTGTCACCAAGCACCTACCGGTGTGTTCCGGCAATTGCACTTGAGAGCCAGTTGCCTTCTCGGTATTGTAACAGGTCGGCAATACCTCTGGAATTGCAAATGGAGATAGGCGATGGTAACCATTTACCATCAGGTGGGCCGTATGCTTGACTGCTACCTTAGTAGTATAAAAAAAAATCCGCGGCCCAAAATTATAGAGGCGATAATACTGCATATAATGTTATTGTATTAAAATTGTGCGTGACATGGCCGCGGGCCAATAGGTAATTATGTGTGCACAGTTGTGGACCGTGTAATCAATTATTACTCCACTCAATAGCTGACAACGCAAATATGTGCATTCGTGTCTGCGCACAGCACACAACGCACAAATATCTGTTTTATATTGTACACGTATGTATGTATTACCAACACATAAAACCATATGTGTATTTTACATTAATTACTTCCAACTTTAAAGGTTATTTAGGTTAGTTTGTTGAGGCGATCGATTTATAAACCTAGATGGTGCGATGGTATATTTTTTTATAAAATTAATATTGTGCGAAAATTAAGTTCCTATATTGTAATAATACTCGCACAATATAATTATTTTGGATAGATTTTGCTATGTCACAACACTACGATAAGATATAATGTAGAAATTAAAGCAACATAAGTAACTTTAAAAACATACATTTGGTTTTTAAGGTTCCGTAAATTTTGCGCAAAGATTTTTTTCACTTCCCATTGGTAGTACAACTACGAAAGAGGCTGTATAGTGATGAGCTTTCGCCTTAGAGAAACGATCAGCGCGAGCGTCAAGAGTTTCGTGATTATCTGTGGCGAGCGCGGAACGCGCGGTATTCTTTATCAGGGTGGCGTCTAATTTAATAAATGGAAAAAAAAATAACAAAAGGAAAGTTATCAATTATAGAGAAGAGTTGTTGATTTAAAGTAAATATATATTTTTACATCATTGACTTATGAAATTTGGTGTTTTTTTTCTATTTGTTAGATGGAATTAGGTTATCAGATTCAAACATAATATCTTTATTTCTAGTAAATATTTTACTTCTTAGTTTAGTACTTAGTTTAAGTGAAAGGTAAAATACATTAGGTACATTGATCCCATATCAAGCAAGACCCTAAATGGTGATCGCAAAACACAATAAAAAAGCAATAAAAGACATTAAAGCATTAAATCAAATGTCGCGTCATTAATTTGTTTCACGAGCGATTGAATGTGTTCAAGTGGTGAAGAACCAACAAAGGGGTGGACCGTCCGCTGACACCTTGGTCCTTTGTGAGCTATTACTAATGTAATCACTTTTGTGGGCGAGGTGGCGAGTGCGCTAGGTGGGTGACTCGTGTCACTCAGCTCTTACCTTCTGTTTGATTAAATGTTTAAGATAATGTCATTCAGATTTTTAATTTGTTTTTTCCCATCACATTTTAAATATATATGAACCGTTAATGTACTTTCATGAGACTGATAAAGCTATACAAGATTGAGACTCTTCATACGTTTTGTTCAAAGGTTGAAGTGTAATGTTACATATACAAAGACATTTTAAATACCTATAGGTATATGAATTACCAAATATGAACAACTATCATAAGAGACCAAATTTGAAAACGCTAAACAAGATTCAAACTCTTCATACTTACGTTTTGATACCTTTGAAGTTTTGTGTAAGTCTGTATACTAATAATAAAGCTGAAGAGTTTTATTATTAGTATACTATATATTATAGAGAAAAAGTTTGTTTGAACGCGCTAATCTCCGGACTTACTGGTCCAATTGGAAAAAATCTTTCACTAATAGGAAGCTACTTTTTATACTGGGAACGCGAGTGAAACCGCGGAGTACAGCTAGTGTTACATAAAGACAAAGCTAGATAGTATTGTTATTTAATATTAATTAAAAAATACCTCTTTTATTTTCAGCCTTTATACGTTAAAAGTTTTAATACAAAAGTCAAAAATAATCATCGCATATTATTTCAAAGCAATCATTACCAAGATTAAAAACAGAACAATAAACCATTTGGACAAAACGATTTACCTTTGTAACAACCTAACAAAGCAAACCTAATACCTATATTAAATTAAACGGTAATCAAGACACACGATACAGTACCAATCGGCTGTAAATCACTAATTGTTACTTTGGCATTATTAAAATAACCTTTGCGTGTCTTCTTTTGTTCTCCAAATAGATTTATAACACGATTACAAATCAGTTCATAAAAAAACACATTACATTACCTATTTTGCTCGATAGCTACCATGTGCTGAGTATTACTAGCGCGCAATGTACACGGAATATTTTAAAACGATAGTTTAGTTATTTGTAGACAATGATAGAACAGTATGAATGTATCAACTGACAACCGTGACAATCAGCTGTTGTTTAGATAGTTAATTATGGTTTACAATTTCTGTAATCAATTTAATGGTTCTATTATACATTTAATACTTTAAATCCGCGCGGTTTCACTCGCGTTCCCAGGATAAAATGTATCCCATAACCTTCGGGAATAATGTAGCTTCCTATTAGTGAAAGAATTTTTGAAATCAGTTCAGTAGTTTCGGAGTCTATTCAATACAAACAAACAAACAATCAAATCTTTCCTCTTTATAATATTAGTATAGATATGGCCTAGCGACTCGCCCCGGCTTTTCTTGACTTTTCGGTACTAAAATATGCTTTTTTTTTGTTTTTAAACTTTTCTCTTGCTGATCACTCCATCTATTGCTGAAAACTGCGTTAAAATCCGTTGCAAATTTTACAAGATTTAAGCGTACAGACATCGGGAGCGACTTTGTTTTATACTATGTAAAGAAAATGTGGTACTTTTCGGAGATCCGTACTCAGAAAAAAAAAAAAAAAAAAATTATAGATGTGTGTTCTAGTGAATTCCTTTGAGTTCAGACAATTTTCCTTCTACAATTGTGTACAACTAACACAAGTACAACAAAGATACAATTTGTATTCCCCAGTGTCAATGTCCGGCCCATCGGGTCTATTCAGCATCATCATTTGTCTAATAAAGTGGCGCTCAACGAATCTGTCGGGGCCGAGGGGTGGGGGGGCGGCGGGACGGGGGACGGGGGGCTATTATCAAGTTACTGACGCGCCATTTGCCGGCTGCTTTACATAAATAATTCAATAATATGCTATGAAAACACGAGACTTCTAAACTTAACATGGGAAATAATTTTGAGTCTTTTTATGAAGTTAAGACTCTTGTTCTGTTGCCAGATTTATAATGACTATACTATAGGTTTTTTACTATAGGTCTGTGTTTGACCACAATCTCACCGGGGTCAGTGCTGATGTGGCCGATGATGGTAAGAATACAAAGCCTAGAAAGGTACTGGGTCTCAAGTGCAGCTGTCGGAACACACCGAAAGGTGCTTGGCGACAGATTTTCAACTCGAGGGTGGTAGCCAGCCAGGCGGGTACTACAAAGTATGTTTTCCTTCACCGAGACTCAAGCTCATTGTAGGATTTGAACCCGGGACCTTCGTCTCGGCATCCAACGTCACTACCATTGAGCTATCATCACCATAAAATACATATATTTTAGGAAATGTGTGAATGTAACTTATAATACAAGTAATTAATATTTGACAAGCCAGTTGGCGCAGTTGGTTAAGACACCACCTATCAAGCCGCTGGTCATGGGTTCGAATCCCATCCAGGACAAACATTTGTGTGCATGAACATGTCTGTTTGTCCTGTGTCTGGGTGTAATTATCTATATAAGTATGTATTTACAAAACAAAAAGTAGTATATGTAGTATATCAGTTACCTGGTCTCCATAGTACAAGCTCTGCTTAGTTTGGGATCAGATACCCGTGTGTGAAGAATGTCCCAGCATATTTATTATTTATTTTTATTATTATTATATTTATTGAAACATAACCACGATTAAATTCTAACTTTCCGCAAAATGGAATGTATACCATTTTCGTAGCAGTCTACGAACGCCTACGAGTCTACGAAACGTGTGCTGCTACGTCTATTTATTTATGGTCCCTCAACAGTTATTACAATATTACATACTAGTATTACATTATACAACGCATTATCAAGTAGAATATTACCTAATTTTTGAGTGCTAAGAATTACCATGTTACCATCAAAATCAAAATTATTTTATTCAAATATAGACAGACTCTAATAGGGAGGGAATATGCATGATTTTGAAGGAAGGTATAAGCATTTTAAACTACTAATAAGACAGCGATTAGACAGAGAGATGGGACTTAGTATGTGATGTCACATTCACATACTACGACGGCCATATAAACTCCATGCTAAATTCTGTTTTGCTAGAAAGAGATAGGAATAAATCTTTAATGGCTTATATTTTGGTTATTTTTATAGTTACCCAAAATATTTTTTTTTTCTACTTCTTCTTATATGAATGAACTTTTAGTAAACCAAAAAAAAACATGCATATTCCGATACAATCTAGCGCTATACCCAGTTATATAAATGGCTAGATCCAATATCTATGGCATTGCAAAGAAGATGGATCTACACCCTACAGAAAGTATAAAGAAGGCGGTAAACAGCCGGCAAGCGCCCGCGAGAGCCTGTTAAAACTTGCACCTTCAGACTCGACGAACAGCGAACTGAGATATAAGGGACCTCATTAACTATGAACTTGGTACAAATTACTTATAAAATAGAATTAATACTTATTTAATTAAAGCGATGATAGCTCGCAGTGGTAGTGACGTCTAATGGCGAGAAGGGTAGCGGGTTCAACTTTCGGTGAAGGAAAACATATCGTGAGGAAACCATAGCACGGTGGTAGGGTACTTTGTAGTACCAGCTTGGTCGACTATCATCCTCAAGTTGAAAATCTGTTGCAAAGAACTTACCGGTGTGTTCTGACAGCTGAACTTGAGAGCCAGTTCCCTTCTAGGCTTTGTGTGCTTACCACCATCAGCCATATTATCACTGACCACGATAGAAAATCTTTTTTAGTTGAAACCTTAACCCGTTTGAATAAATGAATGACTCAAATTTGAATAGGCTAGTTGACAGTGTCAAAAATAAATGACCAAACACTAACCAATGCATAAAACAACTAAAAACACGTCGAAACATGAAATATGTTGTACATTTAATACTGTTTATGATTTTTAATTACCAGTAGAACCAATAAAAGTAGATCATTTGATGCTGTGAAACTATGACGTCATACATTTCATACGAAATTCCATTTAAACTATCTTTTTGACATTTATTAAAAAGTATCTGATTTGATATGTCAGGAAACTACCATATTTTCTAGTTTTGCCAGTGTCACGTAAGTACATGTATATCGATGAACTAGTCTAGTACCAGTTACGTATACCTAGTACACAAGTAGAGGTACATAGAAGTGGTAGAAAGGAGTTAGATCGGAGCAGCGCAACTTTATAATTGAACTGCACCTAGTTAAGCGACGTTCTTAAACTTGGCTTATATTGCCTTTGTGTGTACACTCCAATGCTAGTGTACGTAGATTTATTATGTTTTCTACAGTAGATTTACTTGTTTACGAAATTATCAGTGTTGAAATGTATTACTAGCTTTCGCCTTGAGGTTTCACTCGCGTCCCCGGGCTTATGACCCTCTCCACAGCATAGGATATCTGCGTGCCAAATTTCAATGCGATCGGTTCAGTGATTTAGGCATAAAAAGTTAACAAACATACCCACATTTACATTTATAATATTAAAAGGCAATTCAAATAATCCCAAATTTGTACCCTTTAATGGAAGTAAATTAACTTTTGGCAACAAAAAAAATTGCCATCAAAGTGTCATCTACAAATAAATACTGCTGGGTGTCAATCCGACCTTAATAATGTATTGTATACGAATAACAATTAAATAATTGTATTATAAATCATAATCATAAAAAGCTGGTGTAGGTATGTACCTGCTAAAAATATATATTATATTTGGTAAGAGTCCGAAAAGATTTTGACTTTATTTTTAATTATTAGGGGGTCACAATATAAAAAAATGCTGAGAAACGAGATAAGCATAAGTTACTGTATAAGTAATATAAAGATTAACAAGAATAAGAGTAACAACATTTATTGAGGAGAAAATCAACTTATCTCAGATTTACGGCCAAAAATAAACTTTTGTGTTCATACGTTCACATAAATTCTTGAGCAGGAGCAATTTGATCAGAAACCTAATATATCAGAGCGCGGGTTTGGGCGGACGCGGGATCGGGCGCGGAAACTGGTAAATCAAATCAAACGCAGACTGATCCCGGCTTTCACATTAACAGACACTTAACTAACCATCCATTTGCAGAAGCTTACTATTTGATAACGTATGGTCCGAGTGATGAGCGGAAAGAGACCAGCTTTAACGAGGTGTTTTATGTGTATATGGGAGTACCTAACACATTTTTTGATTGCATGGGTGATGAGTATTTTATTGGTGAACTAGCTGTTCCGCGCGGTTTCACTCGCGTTCCCGGGATAAAAAGTAGCCTATGACCTTCGGGAATTATGTAGCTTCCTATTAGTGAAAGAAATTTTCAAATCGGTTAAATAGTTTCGGAGCCTATTCAATGCAAACAAACAAACAAATCTGGTGAATAACATAGAGGTTCATAATTTGATATTACTAAATTAATATTTATTTAGAACAGGTAATTCGAGCTTGCAAAATATTTTGTTAAAAAAAACCTGTTTTCTAACACCTAGTGATCTTCAAGGTCAGTATATGCATATTCAAACTTACTATCTTCTTGGCTCATATGGTATAGAATCAATATCCAACGTGGCAGTGCCTTTTTAAGGCAGCATTTTTTTATTTAGCCAAGTTTATACTTTTAGTTTATTTTACTGATTTAAGCTTAATTTTTAACTTTGCTTTTTTATATAAATATGATTGAATAAAAAAAAGAATATTATTGTGTTAGTAAAACATTTTGCTTTCCGCTTCCGCTGGTAGCTTGTGTCAGCTATGACTTCCATTCAAGTGGTCCGGCATTGTGACTGCCACAATGTAAGATACGTCTCCATTACGAGTGATTCAATTCGTTTTAGTGTATTGCGGGCGCGAGCTGCCCTCTACTACCAACAAATACAGTTTAACTTAATAAATGTTAACTGACGACTTGTAATTTGAGTTTGCAATACTATTAAGAAGATGAGAGTTACTATATATAGTTACTAGATATAGGCGTGGTCAGTGGCCCATGGTGGTAAGCACACAAAGCCTAGAAGGGAACTGACTCTCAAGTGCAGCTGTTGGTACACACTGAAAGGTGCATAGCGACAGATTTTCAACTTTAAGGGTGGTAGCCATTTTTTGTACGAAAAATTCATGATTTCAGAGTCGTTTCCATAGTATTTTTATTTTGTATATAGTCCCTACAATCATGAGTATATTGTATTTTGTGGTAGAAATTAAGTGATTTCAATAGTTATTTCTCTATCAAAATTGTTACAAAAACACTTTCGTTTATTTAAATTACAACAGAACATAATGACAACATATCAACGCACAGTTTAAACCACAGTGCCTATAATAAATAGCACATATGTACACTTTTATAGCACATAAGTTGCTTGTTCATTCTCATCGTCTAAAAAAGTAAAATTGGGATTTCTAATGATCCGCGGGGCAGAACTAGTATCATAATAAAAGTTGAACATCCCATCATAACGAGAGACAAAACTATAAAACAGTTAATAATGTGTTACACAGCGGGTGTCCGGGAAACTGAGTCGTTAGTGTCCCGTCCCGAGTCCCGCGTCCCGCTCATCCCGCGTCCCGCTGTCCCGGCGTGTGTCCGTAGGATGGAATACACAGGCACGTGGCCCGCCGCCCAAAACACTCGTAATCGGTAATTATTGCAAATGAGCACAGTTTTTTCTTATTTGTCACGTTTGTGCCTGCGGCAGTTCTGTATGTAAATATATTTGAGTATCATTTTGTTTACTTACTTAAATGTTTTTTTATGTTAGAAGGTTGATAAGCAGGCAGACGGTCCATCTGATTGTAAGTGTCGCCTATTAAAATGCCAAGAAGGCAACTGGCTCTCAAGCGCACACACATGATTTATTAGGCGATATGGTCGCTCAGCGACAAAGCCTTTAAAAAAAAAAAAAACTTTTAGGTTTTAGTATCTAAGTATATATTTATAAATTATCTGGTTTCTAAGCTCTGCTTAGTTTGAGATCAGAAGAAAGTGATAAATTATGTCAAAAAAATAAAAATAAAAATGAGGAAATCATTGCGTCGTAACGTTTGCACATGCAGTTCACAAGGCTTTATATTATTTTTATATCACGTACCTATAAGAATAACATTATAACAGTTTAATAACTGGCCGTTAGTGGATGGTTAGCGGCGCAAGCGATGCGTCCACATCCTTGGTCATTTATCCATTGTTCCCGGGACTATTATCCCACATTAGCGGGTTATTACCAACCGCACGCCCGCGGGGTGTGCATGGGATTAGTGACCGGCGCGCGCGCATCCATTGTTGTCCACCATTTGTTTGTTAAACGAGTGTAAAGTGTATAAACTAACAAGGTATTTTTTTATATTTTTTTAAGCTTGTAATTTTCTTATTGCAATTTAAAATTATACACTATAGTTTAATGTATTGTATTACTTACTTATATTTCTATAGAAATTATACGATTGGATACGATTGACTTAGACAAGTATGTAAATAAAAACAGATGATAAGATTACTATGGACAAGCATCTAGCATAGGTTTATTCTAATCTAAACATCATATATCGTTAAACATCCTTGGGTTAAATACGATAATGAAAATAAAGGGCCATGTCATGAAAAATGTGAACTTTTATATATATATTAATCATTGAAAGCCACATTAATCATCGTTGAGTTTTAACAACAAGCTCCTAATAAAATGTTACAGTTACAAAGACTCCCACATGAATGTTTAACGAGGGAACTATCTCCAGCAAAACATTTAATATAATGTCATTATCGTTGCAGAGGGCAGCGAGGATACATCCATAATTTGCGCATTATTGACCCGCAAATGGGCTCCAGGGGACACATTTGAGACACGCAGTATTCATCTAATATTTAGTGGTATTATTAATAATCATAAAATTACCGATAAATTTAATCATACTAACAACGATGAACTTCGATAAATAGGCTAAGCATAAAAGTAAACATGAGTACTTTATAGTAGGTAGTACCTATGTAGGCGGGTAGCTGACTACCTACCTTCAATATTGGGATATGTCGCTACGCACCTGTATGATGTATTCACGAGGTATATTTGAGAGCCAGATTCCTTCAAGGCACAAAGCCGCATGTTCTCACCGCATTCGGATCATCGCTAATAATAGTGAGATTGTGACCATACGCAAGACAGTAAAAATAAACACTAATAATTTGCATAATGTCATGTCTCAATATTCAAAACTGATACATAAATATCGATAATAGTATCATCTTAATGTAGCCATAATTTCAGCAAATAATAGAATTAATATGGAAAATGTATTATTGTTTTAACAAATAAACATAAATGGAATAATGAGTAACTGTATGAAAAAACACATACATAAATAAATTCAGATTTAATAACAAAATTTGCACATTATTATTAAAACAAATGACTAACTTTGTTAATTTGCTTAAAAAATAATAAATAGTTTTTGTTAAAAACCTGAGTCATGAATAAAAATATCCATTAGTCCACATTAAAACTTTTAAGTCAGTGAACCAGTTCATTATTAGAAATTAGGGGACACTGTACGTTGTCGTCCCCTAAACATCGGGACATTCGGGACTCGTGCGATCGGGGGCGTGCAAAACAACCTGTATATGCCAGCTGGATTCACAAAATTGTGTGTTATTCCTTTGACATAAGGGCGTTTTATAGTGTAGCGAGGGGTTTGCTCGCGGATAATTTATAGTTTATCTCTTAAATTGATTATTACACATGAAGTGCGAGTATAAATCATTAGTAATCGGATTACAAACAAGTATCGTCTAGTTTGTTGCTGTTCGCTCGTTTGTGGTCGTTATTAAATTGTTTTTATTCGTTTTTATGACGCGTATGTTGCGTCTTGGCAGCGTTATTAATTTTATTCAAATTCAATAATGTTTTAGTTGGGTACGAACATAGATTCTTATGTAAAAGATTTAGGTATTAAATTCCTAAGCATAATGAAACTGAGCGAACCATATCAACATCTGATTTTTTAATTTCATGACTGATTTAAATTTAATATTTGAGTAAGTGTGTTTTCCGTGCTTACTTGAATAATTCTCTAATGCTTATCTTAAGTATAATTTATCGCTTGTGTTTTTGTGTGAGTCCAAAATGTATTTCTTTTCTTATAAAAGCTATACTTCCATAAGGGACTTTAATTTTATCCAGTGACAACTCTTAATTGAATAAGTTTAGTAACAACAAACCGGTGGCAAAATACAGACATACGGGTTTTCAATCAACTCATCCCACTTGTGAGTGGTGAGGATGCCACCAGCGAGGGGTGGCACACACCGGATTATACACTTGACGCATTATGGTTAGCCGAGAGCTTTGTTGCCAACCCTCCATCACAATATTGGTAACAGAACGAGTAGCTTAGCATTCGGAGTTGAAGATTTAGGTCCAGTTGTTTCGACTGATATTGATATACGTGTAATATTTATCTATACTAATAATAAAGCTGAAGAGTTTGTTTGTTTGAACGCGCTAATCGGAGTTACTGGTCAGATTTGAATAATTAGTTCCTTAATAGGAAGCTACATTATCTCCGAAGGTTATAGGCTACTTTTGCTGAACCTGAACAGAAAACTGAGTTTCTTGCCGGAATCTTCTCGGTTTTAGTGTATTCCGAACCGGTGGTAGAGTCTATTGTAACATCTGACGTTCCTATATAAGTGCCTAATCAGGGCCTAAACTGAATAAATAAATTTTGAGTTGTATAAGTAGGAAATGTCCATATTAATATAATAAATGTGAAAAATACTCTGTTTTCATGTTTGTTTTCACTACTAAACCGCTGAACCGATCACAATGAAATTTGGCACGCAGATAGCCTGTGATATGGAGAAAATCAAAATTAAAACTCATTTATTCAGTTTAGGCCCTAATAAGGAAAGACATAGACCAATTTTTATCCTTGAAAACCTTTTTAGCTAGTTTATAATAAATACGTTAATAATCGTTTACGTGAGCGGTGAGACAATATTCAATAAATAACTGAAAAGCGAAACCAAAAACAAGCACAATGCTTAATATGGAGGCCTACGAGAGACGCCAACCTTAATGTAGGGTTGACAAACAATTTTGACCAGAATGTTTTGTATAATATGTCTTACTAAAAAAAGATTTAAACTCATTTATTCAGTTTAGGCCGTGATAAGGCTCTTAGGACTGTCAAAAGTTCCAATTAACTCTACCACCAGTTCTAAATACGCTTAAACTGAAAAGTCTCCAGTTTCGATGTTTATAACTCAATCGCCTCAACGAATTTGTATTCAATTTAGCAGATCATATCTTAAAATTACATATGAGATACTTTTTTTTACACCTTGTTACATTAATGGATTTTGCCCAATTTGTTTTGAAAATAAAATGTTACTTCATTTAGATTTAACCCTGAAGAGGCAATTACAAATATAATAAATTGTTTCTACCACCGTTTAACTAAAATCAACAGATTTTTTTTATTTAAAAGGGTTGTATTGGTAGCCCTGAATACGTTAGGTGGCTATTACAGGGCAGGCAGCGGGCGGTATGCGGCGGGCGGGCGGAATTCGCGCACGCACGTTAATTGCTAAATTCGCCCCGGAACTACACCGGCCGCCCCCGCCGGGCCGGGGCTGGGGTGAGGGGGGCGTCCGTTGACCCTCCCCCCCCTCACACACACCGCCGCGCCAGCGCCACCTGCCGCCGCACTCGGCCGACAATAAGCTTACACTCACTCGTTTTGTGAATTGTTGACGCTAACGTAAACTCAAAACATGATCTGTGTGTAGATGGTTTAGGTTGGGTTCTGTTCAGTGCTATATATAACAAACTAGCTAGTAGTTTCCCGCGGTTTCACTCGCGTTCCCGAGATAAAAAGTAGTAACCTTCTTCGGATAATGTAGCTTCCTATTAGTGAAATATTTTTTAAATCAGATCAGTAACTTTGTAGACTCTTCAGTATAAATAAGTAGGTAGCATGTTTACTAAAGAAGAGATGATGCCACAGTTACCGTTCTCCTTTATTAAGATAGATATATAGATAGATAATGCTTTATTGTCACACCACAGAAAATTAAAAAATATATATAAAAAAAATAACTTAACCAAAAGAAAAACAAAAGTGTTACAATGGGCGGCCTTATCACTAAAAGTGATCTCTACCAGCAACCTTTGGATGGAGAGGAATATCATTAACTAAATAAGACGGGGGTGTGCAATTCCAAAAATTAAAAACTTATATATGTATATCCTTATATACACTAGGAATATAAAGTTAATAGACTACAATAAACTAACATAATACTTAAAACATGTTAGAATTCAAAGATTATTTAGTATTGAAGGTATACGGGATGATAGCTCAGCGGTAGAGGAGGTCGCGGGTTAGTTTCCTACAATGAAATGTTGGTCGGTGAAATTGAACCTTAGAGATACCTACTAACTATGTATTTATACATATAATTTTAAAATAGATTGTATTCACAGACAGTCAAGTCCAGATAATATGATGTAGGGTAGTGTAGGATGCAGGTAGGGGTGTAATTGGCGAGAAATGATCAGCTGCGAGCGTCTCGCTCGTCCCCAGCGCCCCAGCAGCGCAGCCTCCGCCAGCTACAGTATTACCGCTGCGCTGGTGCTGTACATCCGATCATATTCGTATTTCCTTCACTCACTATTCTACTTATGTTAAAATATTAATTTTAAGAGGATGCTCTCCACGAATGACTCCGTCCCATACTGATGGAGACGAGCGAGACATGCCAAGCCCACTTTTAGTTAAAAAGACGGTTTTATGTTATTTAAACAAAAATAAAGCGTTTTTTTTTAAAGTAAGAAAATTATTCCTTTTCTTTTAAATCTTCAGTAAAGTATTTTCAAGTTATTTGGATGGCCTATTAAGCCGATAAGAGATAATTTCATTCTTAGTTTTAAAAGGGGGCATATTCGCGATTTTTTTAGTTTTAAAAAAATCTATTCTTCGTCACATATTCTCATATTATATTTTTTACAAGTATCTTGAAACAAAGACTGCCGAGAAATATAAATTCAGATTTTCTCTACATTCTTTATGCAGTGGCTCTTTAGGGTGTAGACAAACTATTTGACATGTCATCATCACCATCATGTCAGCCGAAAGACGTCCACTGCTGCCTCCCACAAAGATATTATATTTGATATGTACTTATCACTGTAATTTTATAATTACAGTGTATTTTAAGCATGAATAAAGTGGCTTCGAAATGATGAAAATATGGGACTGGGATTCCTAATAGGTAAGCCGATGGGAATCGGCTTGAATGGTACTTATAGAGAAGAAAACACGCACTGGTACTTATAGAGAAGAAAACATTAAAATTTCACCCGAAATGACTTACCACATAGCACCTTTCTTAGACACATTTTTAAAAATAATTTCCTGTTATTAGCTATTACTTACGATCAACTGATAATCTTTTCGGAACCTGTGTTGAGTTATATATATAGATATATATAGATTTGATAATAAAATCTTACAAAACGAATTGCAAAATATTGAATGGAAAAGTATAGGTGATCTACAGTGTCCAAATAAAATTTATACATTTATTAAAAATAACATTACGGAGTGTTATGAAAAGGCCAAATATGAAGTACCGGTTAAAAGTTTGAATCGAAGTAATTATAGTATTAAGTGCGGTATGTATGAGTGTTGCTTGAGCGATCTGAGTAGGTGTGTCGTGTCGCTCGCGCTCTTCTGACTGTATATGCATAGCTCTAATGTTTATAGGTAGTTAGATTTTTTTTTTTTTTTTACTATGTATAGGCCTGTGTTTGACCACAATCTCACCGTGGTCAGTGATGATGTGGCCGATGATGGTAAGCACACAAAGCCTAGAAAGGAACTGGCTCTCAAGTGCAGCTGTCGGAACACACCGAAAGGTGCTTGGCGACAGATTTTCAACTTGAGGGTGGTAGCCAGCCAGGCGGGTACTACAAAGTACCCTACCACCATGCTATGGTTTCCTCACGATGTTTTCCTTCACCGAAAGCTCAAGCTCATTGTAGGATTCGAACCCGGGACCTTCGTCTCGGTATCCGACGTCACTACCACTGAGCTATCATCGCCTTAAATTAAATATCTAATTAAGTATAATTGTTACGTAGTTTATAGTCTAATTTAAGTTTGTATCGAGGAATCTGCAACTCCCACACAAAACAATATGTGGTTTACGGGAGCCAAGAACCATTTTCTCTTTGTATGTTTTTTATATGAATATATAAAAAAAAAAAAAAAAGTTCATTATGGTCAACAAGTATTATGTTACTGTACCAAATAAAATCATGAAAAGTTTTTTTTTCTATTTAAAAATCAATAGGAAAAGTTGTTTATTATAACAAAAAAGTATCAAGTCAGTTTAATATAATTGACTAACTTTAGGTTATATTTGCCGACAAATAACACATAGGTACGAAGTTATCAAACACCATTGAAGCTGGAGCCTAACTCAGTTACCGGTGTTTCACCACGGCAGCGCATTAGAGAGAACCGATAACCGGTAATAGGTGCACTCGGGTCGGTTCCGGGACGAGCGGGACGACGGCGGGACGACGGGACGACGGGACGGCGGCGGGGGATGCCGGGACGATCACATTTCTCGCCAATTACGCGCCGATAACGGACACCGGTGTACCTATTCTACAACCGGTAGCGATACGTGGATTAATTTGTTGTTACACGAGTATTATACACTATAATACACAGTACCGGCGTTAGAGTAGGGCGCGGTAGGGCGATCGCCCAGGGCGCCAGATGTAAAGGGGCGCCAGGGCCACCTTGCCACCACCACATAAAATCTCTTTTGTTGGCGGGAGAAGGGGGGGGGGGTTATCACATCTCGCCCAGGGTGCTGGTAGAGCTAAAACCGGCACTGATAATACACTTGGTAATATTACTAGCATTCAGCCCGTTTCCCCCCGGGATCTTATGTTTTCCCGGGATAAAAATTAGCCTATATGTTATTCCAGGGTTTGATCTATCTAGGCATACGCTAAGAAAGGATTTTTGAAATTCAACCGCGAGGCGGAAAGTTTAAGGTTTTTTTTATTGATACGGGTAGTAGTAGGTTTACCTATCGTGGTCTCATCACCAGTTTAGAAGGATGTAAGTAATTAAATCGGCATAATGGTATAAGGTACAATTTATCGTTAGCCACTTAGGAATGAAAATACCATGTACTTCGAGAAAATACCTGTTTGAAGCCCATATTTGGATTATACCTAATAGGCAGACTACTTTTAGTACCTGCCTACCTTTTATATACAAATTAGCTTATAATAAATCATAAAATAAGTAGCCATGTTCAATTTAAATGTATTTACATATAGTATTTTCTTTACAGGAGATATACATAATTATACGTAAAATTAATCCTTCAATTTCATTGTATTGAATCCTGTGAGCCGACGGCCGCCGCGACGCTTAGCTTATCGCAAGGTTCGACAAAATCTTTAATTTGCAGATCTAGGTACCTACTATATAAAAAAAATGATTTTGTGTATTTTATTTAGTTAATTTGTTTCTGTCACTAATTAAATTAATTAGCCTTAGTGTACATTAACAACTAGGTACCTATTTATAATGTCTATTATGTAAGGTGAAATTAGGTTAATTTGCAAAATAAATTGGTCATTTTATATGTTCTAAATTATTATTTTCCATAGGCTAAGTATCGTAAATGTTTTTTATTACTTTAATATTTATTTAATGTATGTACAGAAATTATCTCTTAATTAAATATTTACAAATACTAAAAATTAATTAATTAAGCTAAGTATCTAAGTCTGATTCAACGAGGCAACGCCTCTTGAGACTTGTCTCATGGGCATGCCAAATTTCAAAGCAGAATTTTTATTTTTTAGTTTATTATTTTTTAATAAGCTAGTTTTTCTTTTTATACAGAAATAAATTTATATTATGTGAATGCCATTAAAGAATATTTTCAATAATTCAACAATAACTTCATTGATTCATATTTGTATGAAAGTACTAGGTACTTACAGATCACATAAACAAGATTCATTAATTTTATACGAATGAATAAAAGAACATTTCATTTAGGCAAAAACAATAAAATAAACAGACACAATAATCATATACCTAATCAAATCCGTGTTGCCAACTCCCAAAAATTTGTCACAATGTCATCGTCAAATTGAATTGATACTGATTGATTATACTATTGATAGGTTCAAAGTGTACTTTAATAGAAAAAAAGTTATTTTATAGCATTATCTTGGGAACTAAACTGTACTATAATGAATCATTATACACGGGTGTGCCTAAAGTGGGTCATTAAAGTACTGATTTTGATTTCATAATAAGAACATTACGATATGAGAGTAGATAAAATATATTACCCAACCTACTTACAAATACTCAGACATCATTTGCATGGATATAAACACTCACTACATTTACATTCACTGTACCTACAGTACTAGAACAGACTTAAAAAGACAAACCAACACAAAACCCGTCCGCCATGCCACTAAGAAGGGCGGTTCTAACAACGAAACCTTTCCATATTTATACTCCATAATCAATTTAATACGCTTATTTAAAATAAACCTTAGCAACGCGTATCAAGATTGAGTTTGGAGTGGTTACAGGTGGCGGTTACAGCGTTTCGCCTCATTCGGTTTGTATGCAAGTGGCCAATCAGCGTGCCGTTGCTATGGCTACGCGAGGCTGCCGCTCGTGGCCGATAGATGGCGTTACTATAACATTTTTATATTAAGAAAGTGTAGAAAATGTGTTTAGATAAATGAGAAATTATGATTCTAAATTAACATATTCTCTGCATTCTTTATTGCAAGATATTTTTCAAAAATATAAGATAAGGTAGAGGATATATATCCCGTTTCATTATTTTAGTAAAAATTATAAATTTCAATTAGTACAGTCAGAAAAAAACCTTTGTTATTCACGTTTTTTGTACTTGTTATTAATATTTTTAAGATTGTATATTATTTTTTCTCCTATTTTGTGCATCAAAATAACTTGAAATTTATAACATACCTACATTCTAAGATCTAATATAATTTGTTATTATTATAAAAATAGTTTTTTAAATAAAATATAATTAAACGTCGTTTTTACTAGGAGATGCGTTGGTTCTGTATGGGACACGTCATTCGCGCACATCCTTCACTTAAAATTGATCCAAAAAAGCAGTTTTTTTTATTTGTTCAAGAGAATTAACTAGCAAAATAAACATGTTTTTATTTATTATATTACATGTAACTATAAGGTAACTAAAACTTTTGATTTAGGACGTCTACTAAAGGAAATCACTGTGTTGTAATAGATTTTGAAATTAAATTATCTATGAAAAAATTTCAAATGATTAAAACTCCAAATAACATGAATTCTAAAAATTTTAATACTCACCAAAATCAAATCAAATCTTTTTTTTTTACTTAAAAGCACTAGGTAGTATGTATAACCTTTGAAGTCTAAATTACTACGAAAATCAATAGATTCGTAGCAGGATTTTTAACAAATATACCTAAATATACCATGATTTACCTAGCCGATTTAATATCTACCTAAATACCTACTCATAATTTCCGTAGGTCTTGTAGGCTTACGTACCTAAGATTATATTAGGCTGTCTTAAGAAAAAAAACTGTTCATTCAAAATCCTATTGAATTTTCAATTAGAATTAAATTTAATAATACCTTAGTAATATTAAAGCGTATTTTAGATACCTACTTATAAGATGTTTGATTGCATAATAATCCATTTATTGCAACGTCTCACAAACTGCGAGCCCCGGAATTGGGAAATCTAATCCCCAACAAGCCATTATACCCAAAACTCAACCACCATCACTCATAACCCCCCTCGTTACCTTCAAAACAAACTTTAAAACTACACTGATAGATTTCATTTTAGAACAAAACACGTCCATTTTCCTTTAAATGAAAATTAAGGGGTAATAAACTGTAATAAGTTATGTTAGGGTTTATTTTTGTTCGAGACGTGACTCGTGAGTTTGGAAATGAAATTTTCATAAATGTGTGGGGAGTGCGGGGTTGCTCGCGGGGCAGGGGGGGTGTATACAGGGGTGGTGGTATTTGTGTTTTCCCCGCAGTTTCCGAGGGGGGGAGGCGAGCGATACTTGAGCCCCCGTTGTGTGTAACCGACGAACGGAAAAACTATTAATAATAATTATGAGTCTTGCAATTACTACTAGGAGCATGTAGGTTGTGGTGGGATGACGTCTCATGTACCTACTGAAAGGAGCTAGTTTTTAACCCACTTAAAAAAAAAGGAGAGGTTCTCAATTAAGGTGTGTTTTTTTAAATGTTTGTTCACGTGTAGCTAGATATAATTTTTTGTATGAACCGATTTTGATAACTCTTTTTGCGTTGGGTTCTGTATAGCTCTAAGGAGCTCCAAAGACTGCCCTTAAAGGATTTACTCTTTTTTTAAAAGTCGATTATTAGTCACAATATTTTCGTTTTACCACTCACTAGCTAAAGTAAAATAAATGTATAGTCTAAATGCAAAACCAAGCAAGAACTTACGTCACGTTTTAAGAAGGTTAATTGCTTAAAATAGGTTCAAGCTGAAATAATTGTTTAGGTACTTAGAAAATTTGGGTAATATTTCGATAACTAATTAAAAAAAATATCTTTTCAATGTGTTTCTAAGGCGTCAGATAAGTTTGATACATAAGACTAAAATACTATTTGATTATCACAGATTCTATAGAAATTCCGTCGTATATTTATTTATCCTGTAGATAAGTGGTACCCGATGATGATGAAAGTGGGTTTAAGTGAAATAGCGATATAAATCATGTACAGTATGACACAACTTAGATGTAGCATCGGCGAATCGTTTTCGTATACTTCACTTCCGATTTACACAACAAATAAAAATAATTCAGTATCGCGCCATTGAACGTTCAACAAGATCATTTTCGCCGATCATTTTTTAACACATGAGTAATGTTGTAGGCGCACTTTTTTCGAGAACGATCGATTTTACGAAGTTTGCCGATGCTTCATCTAAGTTGTGTCATACTATACCTAAATTGATGTAAAGGAAAAGTCAAAGTTAAAACCGTAATAAGTACTAATGAAAGCTGAAGTTACATCAAAGTCATCATTCGCTGAAAAGAACCAGCAAGAATTATATACATATTAAATATAGCGCAATATCTTATTATGTAGTCTTGTATTGAAATGTCTTAACTGACTAATTAGGTATAGGTACCCGTGGCGAAGGGTCCATACAACCTGATTCCCATCGGCTTACCTTTTAGAAATCCCAGTCCCACAGATTCATTATTTCAAAGCCACTTTTATATAAAATACACTGTAATCTATACTAATATTATAAAGAGGAAAGATTTGATTGTTTGTTTGTTTGCATTGAATAGGCTGCAATACTACTGAACCGATTTGAAAAATTCTTTCATTAATAGGAAGCTACATTATTCCCGAAGGTTATAGGCTACTTTTTATCCCGGGAACGCGAGTGTTACCGCGCGGAACAGCTTGTTAAGTATAAAATTATAAATGTTTTTTAAACGGCCATAATTTTACCCTTCGCCACTGATAGGTACGCTCAAAATATTACCTCTGAAATTCCAAAAATGTTTATATAAGTAACAATTAGAGTTTATAATGAATAAAATATACGTCACGTCAGCCAGTACCATACGAAAAAAAAAACATAAAATATTTTCGATGACTGATTAGGCTCTCAAGATGCAACCCTGTCACTCTACAAATGTATTCAAATTATAGGTATATATCTTATCTTAGTAAAAAATTCAGTCTTATGTACTTCCGGAGGGGATAGCATAGGTCTATGTCACGTCAGCCAGTACCATACCAAAAAAAAAACTTAAAATATTTTCGATGGCTGATTAGGCTCTCAAGATGAAACCCTGTCACACTACAAATGGGTTCAAATTATAGGTATATATCTTATCTTAGTAAATAATTCAGTCTTATGTACTTCCGGAGGGGATTACATGGCTCTATTACACGGCAGCCAGTAAGACATCGAAAAAATTCTTAAAATATTTTCGATGGCTGATTAAGCTCTCAAGATGCAACCCTGTCACTCTACAAATGTATTCAAATTATAGGTATGTATCTTATCTTAGTAAATAAAACAGTTTTATGTACTTCCGGAGGGGATTACATGGCTCTATTACACGGCAGCCAGTAAGACATCGAAAAAATTCATGAAATATTTTCGATGGCTGATTAGGCTCTCAAGATGAAACCCTGTCACTCTACAAATGTGTTAAAATTATAGGTATGTATCTTATCTTAGTAAATAATTCAGTCTTTTGTACTTCCGGAGGGGATTACATGGCTCTATTACACGGCAGCCAGTAAGACATCGAAAAAATTCTTAAAATATTTTCGATGGCTGATTAAGCTCTCAAGATGCAACCCTGTCACTCTACAAATGTATTCAAATTATAGGTATGTATCTTATCTTAGTAAATAAAACAGTTTTATGTACTTCCGGAGGGGATAACATGGCTCTATTACACGGCAGCCAGTAAGACATCGAAAAAATTCATGAAATATTTTCGATGGCTGATAAGGCTCTCAAGATGAAACCCTGTCACTCTACAAATGGGTTCAAATTATAGGTACATATGTTATATTAGTAAATAAATCAGTCTTAAGTACTTCCGGAGGGGATTACATGGCTCTATTACATAGCAGCTAGTAAGACGTCGAAAAAACTCTTAAAATATTTTCGATGTCTGATTAGGCTCTCAAGATGCAACCCTGTCACTCTACAAATGTATTCAAATTATAGGTATGTATCTTATCTTAGTAAATAGTACAGTTTTATGTACTTCCGGAGGGGATAGCATGGGTCTATGTAAATACTGCCTAGAATTAAAATCCCGACGAATTCCTAAATTACAACGTTTTTTTTCAACATCCTACAGATTAATGCAATTCAATCGACCGTGCAACATCGTCCCTAAACGGTTCTTGAAAAAAAAAAGCTTCCTTCCGCGAATTCTTAGGCAATTGTTTGCAAAAATATCAAATTGCCGAAGGTAAGGTCGGGTGTCGAATACACATCAACACTGACGTGATCCGAGCTGACGTGCACTGAGCTATTGGGAAACAAATGCATAAGGCATGTGAACTTAATATTGAGGTGAGTTTATAATTCGGTGAGACGTTTTAATAAAACTAAATCATTAAGCTGAAGAGTTTGTTTGTTTGAACGCGCTAATCTCTGGAACCACTGGGCCGATTAAAAAAATTCTTTCACTAATATGAAGCTACATTATTCCCGATGATTATAGGCTACTTTTTATCCTGGAAACGTGAGTGGAACCGCGGGGAAGAGCTAGTCTAAGAACAAATAGGTGCGCCATAGATCATTTATATTGATACGGGTTTTATTTGTTTTCCCGAGCCAGGACGTGTTGCTAGTCTAGACTAAATTCATCTAGATTATTAAATAGCCATTTCTAATTTACTTAAACAAGAGGATAGCTAGGTATTCTCCTGAAATTCCTAAATCTACCCGTAAATTATCTAGTAAAGATATAGTAAATATTGTACAACGTAAACAAAATTTTTGCGCCCTATTCCAATTGCAAATTTACCGATACACCTTAATAAAATTTTAAACTTATCCTATGTTTTTCCAAAGCATGGAGTTACTACAAAGTGCGCGCGCGCCGCTATGGGCCGAATATTTAGCTTCGTGTCGAGTTACAGCCGCTCGCACATTGACAGCAATCGATGGCAATTGACGGCTTAATACGAACATAATAGACGTTTTTTGTAATACGTTACGAGATTTTAGATTTTTTGCTCTAATCCTCGGTAAAAGAGGATGTAGAGTGGTACACGCTTCTTTATTGATATTTAGGTATAAAATAAGTGATAGAACATTGATAATAATTATCAATTTGTATACAAATCAGAGCATTGGTTGATTATAAGCTTACATAAATTGAGGTAATCTACTCCGAAAAACAAAACGGCGGTTTAATCAACGTTTTAGATCGTCAGTAACATACCTATAAATCAAAAACATCTAATAAATAAACTGATATTTACAACATTATTGTCAAAGCAGCATATTAACTTTTTGAAGTCTTTATTTGGATTGAAAGTGTATGCAAGTAAGTACATTACTCAGATGCAAAATTGAGGAAGCATAAGTGATGCATGTATAATATAACGTATCATTTTTACGCACTTATTTTATAACGCACATTTCAAATCAATTTTCATATTCCCCATGTTATATTTTTCAATATGTTTTTCAAATTATTTTTCCTTGTATCCTCGGAAGGCTTGGAGATCTGTAGTAGTACCAGTTACCACCAGACTCCAGACTAACACGAAGATTTTGATACCATTTATGTTGGACTTATTTACATTAAGATCCAAATTTCTTTCTTTGTGAAGAGTAAAAATAAATTAATATTATAATCTTATATGTATATAACTGACCTGGATCCTATCTTCAGGCAGGTCAGTCTTGAGGGAGAGCATCTCTCGCGCGTACACGTCGGGATAGTGCGCGTCCTTGAACGCCTTCTCCAGCTCGTCCAGCTGGTACGACGTGAAGATAGTCCGGCTGTGCAGGAACAGAACAGAAGGTTACGTATATCTCTACAACATGGGGCAAACTCGGATGATTTTGGGTATAGTAGGCCAAAGGGCATTGATATATGCCTCATAAAGGCCATGAAAAAAATACTTTAGAGTGGAAAACAAGACTAAAATATTTCCATACTTACAAAAAAAAACAACAAATTACAACAAACATAAGTGTAACTGATTAGGTATCTATTAGGTTACTTAAGTACTAAAAAAGCTATTTTGCCTCATCACTACGATATGTGCTTGCAAACAGATTTTCAATTTGAAGGTATTAGTAGAAGTCAGCGAGGCGGGGACTCCAAAGTACCCTATCACCGTGTTCGCTCGCTTATCAGGGTATGAACTTAATAAAGCAGTTTTGTATTTATAATCCGTTGCGCAGAATTCACGTGCACCCAAGTATTTCGTTATAATTAGTCCCTAAAAGTGACCAAGACAAAGCCTAACAGGTGACAAACTAAAATCTAACTAAGGGCGGGCGGGAATTGCAGTCGAGTTACGACAGCACTACTTATTATATGCAAAATCATTTCATTTATATTAACTCAGGGGACCGGCGGGCGGGGAGCTTTTTCCGCCAACGCGTTAGCTTGGCCATACAAAGAGGGAACGCTGCCAGCCTTCTGTGAACCTTGCCGTTGATTGGCAGCAGCACACGCCTCGAGGAATTTTTTTATATATAGTTTGTATATTTGTTGTAAATAATTGTAAATATTGTATATTTATAGAATAAAGTTACTCAGTAAATAAAAACAACCGATTGTATAGTAATAAAAATAAGTTTGAAGAATTGATAGAATGTTAGTGAAACGACTTTTAATGGCGTCACCGCTTGCTGCGTGTAGTCACAGCGGAGTTAATGAGGGGTACCGTTTTAGTGCTCGACAGTTGGCGCCACTGTCGAATAAGGTCCAGAAATATAGCTGTCAAAGTGAAATTACGGGCGTGAAATCAAAGTTTACATTTAAATCATATTTAATACTTTATAACCATACCGTAAATTATCGAGCATGCCACAGTGTTGCACAGTTCCATTTTATTCGAAAAGACATAAGCTTCCCAAAGGTAAAACTGTCAAAACAAGACATTCATCACTGACCCGTAATTCATATTTGTCATAATAAATCTCAGGTGTTGCAATATATTCACAACATTAATATAATCTATACTAATAATAAAGCTGAAGAGTTTGTTTGTTGGTTTGAACGCTAATCTCTGGTGTTACCGGTCCGATTCGAAATTTTCTCTAATAAGAAGCTGCATTATCCCCACAGATTATAGGCTACTTTTTATCCCGGGAGCGCGAGTGAAGCCGCGGGGAACAGCTAGTGAGAAATAAATTCGCGTAACTATCCACAAACAGAGACTTTGACAGTTCGGAGACCTCACGCTACACTAGCGCCTCTAGCGGCGAATTTAAACGCCCTCATTCCATCAATCAGTTTATACGGAGTGTATGCTAAGAGTAAATACTAAATACAGTAACATAGCTAGATATATAATAGTAGTTTATGATACTGTTGCATAATAGGGGTTATTAACTACGATGAGTTTAAGTACCGACCCGTAGGTGAGGTTCTTAATAGTATCACACGAGTTTTTAATACTTAATTATGTGCAGTTAAACATGCTATTTTTGTGTCATTTTTGGTCAAAATGATGATATGTAGTCAAAAACAATTATATAAACAGACACAATAATCATATACCTAATCAAATCCGTGTTGCCAACTCCCAAAAATTCTTACTTCTAAATTTCAAGTCAACAAATTAGTCACATTGTCATCGTCAAATTGAATTGATACTGATTGATTATACTATTGATAGGTCCAAAGTGTACTTTAATAGAAAAAAAGTTATTTTATAGCATTATCTTGGGAACACAACTGTACTATAATGAATCATTATACACGGGTGTGCCTAAAGTGGGTCATTAAAGTACTGATTTTGATTTCATAATAAGAACATTACGATATGAGAGTAGATAAAGTAGTTGATAGTAACCTGTGTCTACGTTTCTTCTTCTTCTTCTTCCCGTTGTATCCGGTGAGGCCGTCGACTGTGAAGTCTTTCGCAGCTTCTAACGACGACACTCCTGCGCAGAGAGATTAATATTTAATAGATACACTTGTGGATGAAGGAAGAAAGGGAACTGGCTCTCAAGTGCATCTATCAGAACACACAGCTAGGTTCTTGGAGACAGATCTTCAACTTGAGGGTGTTAGTCATGCTGGCTGGTACTACAAAGTACTCTACCGACGTGCTATGGTTTCCTCACAGTGTTTTCTTTCACCGAAAGCTCAAGCTCATTGTAGGATTCGAACCCAAGACCTTCGTCACGGCATTCGACGTCATTACCACTGTGGTACCATCACCTTGATTTCTGATGAATTCTGCGAACGAGTAGGTAACTGGGCAACCATGAGTTGGTATCTAACTCCTTAATGGAGACCTCAAACATCACCGCGCAGGTTAGCTAAATCGCCACACTGATCCCCGTAAATCACCGAACGTCCCCGAAATCCACTTAACAAGTAGTGTGACAACACGTCCCGCGTCCGCGCCGTCCGGGGATTTGTCACATAATTACCGAATGTGATTGCCAAATGAATTAGTAAACAGGCGAGCGGTGCCCGTGGCGGGTTAATAGAATAGATCGGGCGCTTCCCCCGGGACATTCTGGTCCCGGGAGCGGGGCCGGGGAGGGAGGGGGCGGCCCTACGGGACGCTGGGTAATTGAATTTGGCGCCAATGAATACAACAATGAATTATTAAATTTGGAGCGGTTCTCAGCGACCTTCACTCCGGTCTTGTTTAACGGAGGTATTTTATTGGACGCCTTACATTTCTCGCTGGCAACAGACGTGTATATTTTCAGCTGTGAGTTAAAAGCAATGGATGTGAAGCAGGTGGATTTTGTAAAGTACAACGTTGTCAGTTTAGGGAGATCTGTGACGAATTTGGACTATAATTGTTTTGTGTATGGCTAGGAATGTTTGTCAGTTAAGTTATTACGATGAAGTGTTAATTGTAATGCGATAAGTTATTTTTATTATGGTAACGTATTACGCTAAGATTAAGAAAAAGATTAAATAAATAAATAAATAAATATCCCGGGACATTCTTCACACACGGTTATCTGATCCCAAACTAAGCAGAGCTTGTACTATGGAAACCAGATAACTGATATACTACATATACTACATTTTTTTGTAAATACATACTTATATAGATAATTACACCCAGACACAGGACAAACAGACATGTTCATGCACACAAATGTTTGTCTTAGATGGTAATCGAACCCATGACCAACGGCGTGATAGGTGGTGTCTTAACCAACTGCGCCAATTGGCTTGTCAAATTTACTGCAGTAAATAATTTAGTAACTGAAGCTACAGTTTTATCTAAAAGTTTCTTCGTATGTATAGCTAAGCTACAAATGTCATGACAGAAACATGTTTATCAATATAAAATGAGGAGAACAAACTAAGTCGCGAGTGTGAACATGTGTTCAATTATTCCCGGACAATAGGGCAGGCGGGCGTGTCCAATCGGGACTGTCCAGTCAATCGATTGGTCACACTAGCGATGTTTGGAACCCTACGCAATGTTATTTGTTAATTCTATTACGGTTTATGGAACACGAAAAAATACAGATCAATAAATTGAATTAAAAGTGAACATGAAACTGATAATGAATGACAGAGTATTTTTACTATAGAAAGAATTAACTTTAAAAAAAATTCAAACCTTCTTCAAAGTCAATAGTATGGGGCAAAATGAATTATAAAAATCGGTTCATATACAAAAAAAAGTACAGTAAAACCTACTTACACTACACTACACGAAAAAAGAGACATACAAATATTCTATTCTTGACACAAATATTTGTCCTGGTGTTTAAGCCAATATTGGCGTAGTAGTCATGGTCTTTCACACCAATGGCAACATCGATTGTAGGTACCTACCTAGATATAGAAACTCCAAAATTTGGTGAGCTCGGTCCTGAAGCTGCTCTTTTGTTTCAGGTTTGTTTAAGTTAAGAATATTGACAGAAAAATAAATAAACCAAATCGTAACAAGTCTGTCTTGTCTGAAAAAATCTCTCCTATGTGTTTTATTTTCGGACGTCTAACAGAAGATAAGGCAATCACTTAGAGAGCTCCGTCATAGCAATACACTTGGTGTCCCGTGGGAGCGCCCGCGCCGATGCTCTGTGCCGGCCCATCGCCCGCCTCGCCACCACCCATCGATGAGGGTGGCGCTGTGATAGCTAGTCATGGTACCATTCAAGGGTGGATCCAGGATTTCAAAGTGGGGGGGCCCTCAACCAACATAAAAGAAAAAAAAATCGTTGATAGAAGAACAAGCAGACGAGATAGACCCGAGTCTTGTGTGCAATCAATAGCATGCCAAGCTTTACACCTTTGACTTTGTACTACAAGCTCATCACATAGCCTCAAAATTCAATGAAAACTGCTAAGGTAGCCGGCCTTGTGGGGGGGGCCATGGCCCCCTGGGCCCCCCTCTGGATCCGCCACTGGTATCACTGTTCTGTTTACAACCACTAAGTACCATTCAGGAGAAATGGGAGTTGACCTCTGCAACGTCCTTAGTGGGGACTGAACCGTACCGATTGAACAGCTCCGGTACCATTCTGGACAAATAGAAGTGACGAATTGGGAATTGGGGTCACTCACCTACGAGTACTGTGAGTAAGGTCTGGCGGCAAGACCGCACTCAGGCCCCTGGCGCTTTATAAAGCCTTGCTTCTCAGTTCAAGTGTATGTGGAACCGGTGGTAGAGTCTATTGTAATGATTGTAACTATCGACGTTCATAAGTGCCTTATCAGGCAGTGATTTTGATTTTGGTTGTCAGGTATAGTGTGCTGCCCTTAATACCGAAAGGTGGGCATCGGTAGCCAATATAAAGAAATCTCATTCTAATTGAAGTAGGGTCTTGTTCTGTTCTACCAGCTCTAGGTTCCTTTAGTTTATAGAAACCTAAAGAATAAAGGGTAATGTTGGTTGGGTATAGTAGGCCGAATATTGTTTAAAGTGTTCATTATTATCAAACCCTAAAAAAAATAGCACTCCAAGAGGTAACAATTGGATGTTTAGTGAAATCTACCTACTGTTAAAAAAATCCTAAATTGAAGCGTATTTTAATACCTATATTTAAATGGTTTTTTATTTTGCTTTTTAATTATCGCATTTTCATCTTAATTTTTTTTTCCCAATTTATGTTATTTTTGATAGCAAAGCATATTTCAAGTATTTACCATTTGACTTTTCTAAACGTTTCTTAAAACTGCAATCTCAATATTATAAAAAAAAGCCCACATCATTAAATCGATTCAAAAGCAGATCATTACTGTAAACATAACTACGTGGCAGCTATCAATAATGTATGCGTTAACACGAAGCTACGTCTGCAAAACAGTGACAACCTTATAACTGTACAAATAAGGTTTAAAGTTAAACGTGGTGGGTTGTGAAGTATAATTTAAGGCGAGGGCCCTCCCTAGAGGAGGCGAGGGAAATGCGGCTCTTGTAGAAGGAAAGCTACTCGTTGTGAGGAACAGTGCTACTTACCCGCCCGCGCCCGCGCCCGCCCCCGCGCCCCCCTGTCCGGCGATATTGTACTCTATTACCACATTAATATGTTATAATTTAATATCTAATACTATATTATACAGTATAACTAGCTATGAGATAAGCAACTTCTTTTCTTTCTATTATGTAAGAAGTCAAACCTTTTTTTTTTTTTTTGTGTGTGTTTACCTTTAATCTTTAATTAAAAATGTCATTTAGATAGGTATTAGGTTAACTTTATACTTTATGTAACGTACATCTTTTTTTTTATTAATATCGACGGGAACTACTGCCGACAAACTGTTATACAGTTTATATGAATAAATAAAAAAAAAAAAAAAAAAAAAAATATTTATTCGACAGTCACAGAGTTCGAGAGACCCAGTGTTTGAGTTAAAATAATTCCTATGAAAAAACGTTTTCTATAAGTAAAAAGTTTGCAAGTAAAACAACAAAACATATTCATTTTAAGAGAGGTAGAGAATAGCGATTTTTCGCTTGAAGATCAGCTCGACTGGGGAAGTACCTCCATCTTACAGAAGTGGCGCGAGTGGTACCCGGGGCGCGGATTAGTATATGGTCTCTGTCCCGGGTGTCGCTAGCGTCCATAGGCTACGGTAACCGCTTACATCAGGCGGGCCTTATGCTTGTTTGCCGACTTCGTTGTATAAAAAAAAAATCTTTCACTTTCTTGATTGTCTGTTTTCTACCAACATAAAGTAGGTACCTAATCTAAAGTCATGCACTGTCCATACAAAATTGTTGGTAATAGAAAAATCGAAAAAATAGCTCAAATAAATAAAAACGGTTGGCTTTACTATTGCATTTTCTATGGACATGGCAACTTAATTAAGGCTCCACCTTAATTGGCTTAAAATCAGGCTGGCAAAACTAAGCTAAAGATACATGTATGATATCAGTAGACTTGAATATAAGATGCTTACCCAATTAGGGAAACTGATACAGGAGTAGACCTTCTAAATGCTGTTGAAGCTATCCCTATAACGCGTGCGTGCGTCGACACAAAACGGCGAGAATTGCCTCACAAAGTATCACATTGGAGCTCGCAAATGTAATATATCGAAAACCCGTCAACAGAGCACCGACGAGACACGATGTTCGTATCTACACTTATTTCATATATTGAGCCAATTTAGTGCGCGCGAGGTGAGAGTCGACGCAAAATTGGCAATTCGCGTGCGGCCAATTTGCGCGAGATCAGTCGACGATTAGATTTATTTGTCGGTGACGTCACGCTCCAGGCCAATCGCGAAATGTCTGACGATTTCAAAAAAATAATTTGAATCGTTTATATCTCTCATGTTAATATGTAGGTTGTTGTAAGAAGTCGACTGATTAGGAATATTGAGCAGGTACGTGATATGTCAATATGAATAGGGTAGTTGACTGACATATCAAATCAGCAACTTTTTATTAAATGTCAAAACGATAGTTTATGGAATTTTGTATGAAATACTACACTATGACGTCATAGTTTCACAGCATCAAATGAACTACTCTTAGTGGTTCTACTGGTAATTAAAAATCATTAAAATGTACAACATATTTGATGTATCCATGTGTTTTCGATGTTTTATGCATTGGTTAGTGTTTGGTCATTTATTTTTGACACTGTCATCTAGCCTATTGAGGGTAATAAAAATGAAAAGGAAATATGAGCATAGGAGGTATTTGGCAATATAGCTAAGCAATATAATATTTACTTAATGCTCTAGTAGACTGTTTGATTACTAAAACCATGATCAAAAAACTACTAAACCACGCAGATTTTTAATTATGACGTGTGTAAAACACCTCTTACGCAGCACTCTCAGTGGCAAACGCATTAAGAAAAGTGACGAGACGTGCAATTAAGGGTGTGGAGAGGTAGAAATTGCCAATTTTCACGCAACAAGCCAATTCTGGCAAACGTTTACAGATTATTTGATTTGCAGAGAGGAGCGCGCCCGCGCCCGCGCTGCTACGCAAATGTGTTGCCACCTCTAAGCCTCTAAGGATCTCTACACTTCTTTTAATATTTGTTTGATATGAAAAAATACAGGGGAGATAAATGGCCGAAGAAAATGATAAGTGGCCTGTTTCTATTTTGAAAATGATTTTGTTGTTATGGGGAATAACTTTAGTATCGGTTCAACACTAATTTCTAACTTTCATACTAAAGATCAACCTTGATCGATCGAAATGTACTAACATTTTAGAGTTGCTAAGTTACTTAGCATAACAAACTCAAGATAGGTCATCATGTCAGCCGAAAGACGTCCACTGCTGGACAAAGGCCTCCCCCAAGGATCTCCACGATGGCTAATTTTGCGCTACCCGCATCCAGCAGTTTCCCGCGACCCTCACAAGATCATCGGTCCACCTTGAACCAAGATAGGTATAGTATGACACAACTTAGATGAAGCATCGGCAAAATTCGTAAAATCGATCGTTCCAGAAAAGAGAGCGCCTACAACATTACTCATGTGTTAAAAAATGATCGGCGAAAATGATCTTGTTGAACGTTGAATGACGCGATAATGAATGATTTTTATTAGTTGTGTAAATCAGAAATGAAGTGTACGAAAACGATTTGCCGATGCTACATCTAAGTTGTGTCATACTGTACCTAATTCCCAATCCAAAATGAAAAGCTATAATCTACATTATTATAAGATACCTAGCTGTATAATTGGTTAATGAAAGCAGAATTAGCATAATTCATTTTAATAAAAAGATAAATAGTAAAAAAGACAGACATTGAGGAATAATAGATAAAAACTAATTACCTGAATAAAACTGTCGGACCGCTACGTATACATGAAACAAACAAAAAACATAATTAAAATTTTATAACAGAAAATAAAGCATAAGAAATTTAACACAAATATCATGTAAAAAGGAGAATTACAGTGTAGGTATGTATTATAGGGCATCAGGATATGCAACCTCATTATCGTCCTTATCTTCTTTATATTTAGAATCAGTTTTGTAAGACATTTCTATTATTTTATTCCAAATATCAAATCCTTAATAACACCATAATCCAGCATGTTTTTCATTTACCGCTGACATCAGGGTTAAGGTCCACAAAAGCTGAAACCTTGCTGTATTTCCTGCCGGAGTCTTCTCAGTTCAAGTGTATGTGGAACCGGTGGTAGAGTCTATTGTAATAATTGTAACTATCGATGTTCATAAGTGCCTTATCGGGGCCTAAATGAGTTTTGAGTTTATATACAA
Source organism: Tethea ocularis (assembly GCA_963555595.1). Classification (NCBI taxonomy): domain Eukaryota; kingdom Metazoa; phylum Arthropoda; class Insecta; order Lepidoptera; family Drepanidae; genus Tethea; species Tethea ocularis. Next base: position 220,542 of record OY741972.1, on the reverse strand, counting down.
CCAGAGACATGAGATTGACAGTCTTGTGACTGTAGGTGGTGACACCATAAAGACTAGAAAAGACGCCGTTACTTATATAAAAACTTATTGCTTACTCTCACAAGAAATGGTCAACTAGCTTTTTAGATCACAGATTAAAAAAAAAACATTAGACCTTTGAACTAGCGAAGTACAGATTAATGAAAGCTCAGTCCTCACGAGCTGGTATCGCATTACTCGCGCGCAGTTCCCACAGTGCGCAGGTGTTAACAAAAATGGAGCAAAACTCCTCGAACAAAGCGTGGTGAGGTGAGCCACTCACTCACTGCGCGAACACGCACACTGCCAGCCTCTTTCACACTCAGATATTATGATCTTGACATTTTTATTTCTTTTTTAAATCACAGTGGTTTTGGTCAGTAGCTTTTGTTCCTAATTCTTACAAATGCTCAAAAGTGCATTTGTTTGTTTTCAATGTGAATATTGTAATTATTAAAATTGGTCACCGCTATTTTCCTGAGTAGATTTTCCCGTAAATGAGGCATAGACTAATTTGAGCTTTAAATATTTTATAACCTAAAAAGCTACACCTAAGGTATTACGTTACTGAGGAAAGATGTTTTGATTCAAATTAGTTTAGTGGTGCAATAGAATTAGAAAGTACCATCAAAAGGCGATGGGCCAGATGGCGTTAAAGTTACCCTGACTCGTAGTAACTAGTAAGTAATCTGTGTCCATACATCCCAGAGCAAACTTTTTTTTTTGTTTGTACCTGACTGTTTGTTCCAAGTCTGGGTGCAAATGTAGGTATAATATTTGCAACCAATAGTACTATGTACAAATACCTACAAGTACCTACATACACTGCGTGGACCATGCGTAATGTTTTTTTTTAAATATCTTTCATAGCACGTTTAACTCTACCTATATCTGGATCGTATAAGCTGCCTTAACATTATGTCAGCGACAGACAATGAGATCACTGTAAATAAAAACAAAAAATTAAAATGTAGATATTATTCAAAGTTTCCATCAAGCTATTGAGAAATGATTGCCCTTTACAATCGATAATTGCAGATATTGTCTCTGCATTAATTGTTTATAATCTACGCCACAACCTGCACAAACATACAAAACGAACGTTATTATTAATGAACTATATAACCAATATGCGCTCTATCAGACAATATAGCTCAATTAGTGTATTCGTCCGTACAAATAGATCTCGCAAACAAGATATCGAGGTGTCAGTTTGTGGATACCGCATTTACGCAAGAAATAGTGTGTCCTATACGTAATTACGTGTATTGTTATATATGTTACGATCAATTGCTTACGTGAGATCATTAAACATTTAAGAATTACTTAATTTCCATAGTTTTGTGACTGAATACCTCAGTCATTTGATAAGGCGTCAGTAAGTCAATTTATAATACGAAATAATACAAATGTTTCTGTCGATATTTGTTAATCTATCAGGAATCTTTAGTATCACACTACTTTGGCCCATAGATTCTGATAGTAATAAGGCACTTATGAACTACAGAAGTTACAATAGACTACCACCGGTTCCAACACTTAAACTGAGAAGACTCCGGTAGGAAACTCAGCAAGGCTTCCTTCTTCTGAATGTATGTTATTATTTTTTGTTTTAGGTACATATTCATAAATTTCATACAATGAGGAATAACAACAAAAAAATCTAATGAGTCCGTCAGTTAGATTAACAAAAAATATTGGATACGTATTTTTTATTTTATCAAATCAATAAGAAATTACAAAGATAAGTCCCATCAAAGTGCAGGATTGGGGCTTGTGACGTCATTGTACAACTACTTTTTAGTACCCTTTTTGCAGACCGGAAAATTTTAACGCACTGTATCTTCGTTATTTTTTGTTTTCGGATCAAAATAAAAAATACGTATCCAATATTTTTTGTTAATCTAACTGACGGACTCATTAGATTTTTTTGTTGTTATTCCTCATTGTCACTTATGGAGGGGGCTGCAAGTGCAGAGAGAAGCTACTACAAACATGTATTCTTGTCTTAACCGTAATGGGCCACTTTATAGTAGGCCTTGTCGATCAATGTATGTATAACATAGAGGTAGGTACTCTTTGAATTTATTATAAGACATCTTAGTTACTTCATATGGGATTTTATTATAAAAGCGAATGCAGTTCCCGAGAAACGACATAATCTCAGCTAGCCTGAATCTAGGTGTAACAAGTTTATCTTTCTTTCTTATAATGTTATACAGTAACATACTTATATAAGTATATCGATAATATAAAATCTGGATGAGAAAACTAGGACTGAACCATAGGTAGTACTTAGGAATAAAACACGTGTCCTTTGGTCATATTATTTCATCCGTTTAGTAGCTTTTACGTGAAAGAGTAACAAACATGCATTACATACATACATCCTCACAAACATTCGCAATTATAATATTAGCAGCATTTACAATAGCTGCCATAAACTTAGGAACATTCGGGATATTAATTAAACGAAAAAAAAAATGTAATAACGCATTAGTATTATTATTTAAAAAGCTAAATACCATAACGTGTTAAGTTCTCGTCGCTGAGGGCAAACGGGGAAGTGTTGGGAAATCATTTTTCGGGGGCGGGAAGCCCCTCGGGGCTCGTTATGAGGGGAAGACGAAGGGGGAAGGAGAGGCAAGGGGGAGGCTGGTTACTTTCCGCAATTTTTTGAAAACGATATTGTTGAGTGTAGTACCCCTCGTGGGGTAGTAATGATGTAAGAATACACTGAGATCTGCGATACCCAATTTGTTGAGTAAATATAGTTTTAATGATTACTGAGATGTATCTAATAATAACAATATCTTGGGAAATTATTCACAAAACTCAAAACTCATTTATTCAGTTTAGGCCATGATAATTACTTATGAATGTCGATAGATATAGATAGACATAAAATTACCTGACTCAGAACAAACAGAAATGCTCATATTCTTCATGGATAGGAATCGAACCCACTACCTACGCCAGCCAGCCCATCAACTTTGGTTAAACTAAGCAGTGAGGTTTAATCAGTTCCTAAAATGGGTGAACACTTAAAAGTGTCATATTTTCCAAATCTATCCTAGGTAGAATAGATTTATTTCTTACTTTGCATACTAAAGGTCGATTCACTCGATCAAAATGAAACAAAATATTTTTTATCTACTCTATCTATGAAGATTAATGTTTGTATATTTTATTGATATTTTTGCATACATATTTTATTTTGGCCAAAAATTATAGAAAAATAGCAGTAATATTAAGGTGAAATAAACTTGGATCTGAAATTGTGGAGGCGGCAATGGAAATGACGAATAATCGATACTTACCCGTACGTAAGTCATGAAAACCTATGACAAAATATTATCGATTTTACCTTTAAATTACATTATTATATGAGTTTAGATAAAGTACTGTATGATACTGCACATAATTAGGTATTAAAAACTCGTGTGATACTATTAAGAACCTCGCCTACGGCTCGGTACTTAAACTCACACTCGTAGTTAATAACCCCTATTATGCAACAGTATCATAAGCTACTATTTCAGCATACTCACTCAGTTCAAAAAAGAATATAGAACAGTTACTAAAAGATATTAAATAAAAATGTAGGTATGTGCGAGATAATATAGAAAATGTATAAATTGCTAGCTCACCCTCCTCTGAGCGAGCCGATGGAGAGGAATAATTTAAAAAGCTCCTCGAACCGCTACATTTCATTAAATATAACTGCTGAATTAGAAAATTATATTTCATATAGGCTACCTGCTAATACGATTTGTATCTAAACATGTTTTACTTCGCCACTCTTATAAATATAGTTCAATATACTGGATGTTTCTTTTTTGCCATCTCGAAATTTTTTGATAAAATAATGAAAGAAAAAACTTTTCATAAAAAACATTTATGTTGATCAGTCAAAATGTTTGAAAAGTTTCAGGGTTTCGTGATTTCAGGGTTGGTCCCATAGTGAAATGATGAGTAAAATAATCCCTAAAAATTTCGAGATGGTAAAAAAAACATCCAACAACTAGCTATTCCACGCGGTTTCCCCGCGTTCTTTCGCTAAAAAGTACTCTTTGTCCCTCTCCATCTCATATCTGCTTTCTTCACGCCAAATCTCATTGTGATAGGTAGGCTTGAAAAGACAGGCAAACGAACAGACCGTGTTACTTTTTCCAATTATTATTAGTACTCCACTAAAGAGAAAATATTTGATTTTTGGTAGTATGTTTTCACGACCATCCACCATAAATCGAATATATTTTTATCCTTTTTCAATAACGTTTATAAGAAAGAGAGGTGACGTAACTAATATTAGTGTATTTTATACAACAGAATCAGCACCAATTTAGTTTCAACTAACAATTAGTCAGACTAGATAAGTATTACACTTATCAAAAAGGTATACAGCGTAAGGAGTTGGGCAGAAACAGCCGCATACAAATGAACAGCGAAGCGAGCACCGATGTGGAAAATATAATGGGTATCTACGTAACGCGAACACTTCTGCAGACATGCTGACTGTGGAAATTGCCAGCGCGATTATTGTACAATTCATTGGTTACTTTTATTAGAATGGCGAAAGATTCGAGGTTTATAGACTTGTTTACAGATGTTAGTCGCTGTTAATTGAGCTTAATTACTAGTTAGGTACCTAATATTTATTATCGCCACGGAAGACAGTCGTCAACTGAGCAGACTGCATGGGCAAAAGCTCCACACAAAAATAGCTACCAATTTCATTTTTCTCAAATAATATTACATAAATCAGAAGTAGAAACAATCAGATTCGTATTGGTTAGGTATTTGTTAATCCATAACATGGTCTCTCTTTTAATTATGACATCATGTCCCATTAATATAGCAGAATATTTTCTCTTTTGTTAATAGTGAAAATAAAAAAAACATAATTCAAGATGTATTTGAAGTGTTAATTACAACCACCACAAGAAAGTAACGATCCTAATGTAATAAATATTGCAAATTAAAAACAACAAATTTCCAATCGCAATTGCTAATATTGCACAATCAAGTGTCAGTTTCCTCAAGACGCGGTCGGAGGGCCGGTGCCGTAGGAGTAGGGGGCCCTGGGCGGGGCCTAGCCGGCTGGACAGTATAACTGCCACTTAGTAACGTATTGGCTTCTTATATATACACAACTACCGTTACAAATAGGTACCGAGTAAGGAAAAACCGGTGTCTCCAACCAATCGCACGATAAACGTGCAATTAGGTATAATGGCTATGTCTGAGAGTTGACTGGGCTGCATTTGTTACGAAAAGAATTTCACTATATGTATAGACAATGGACTAATCTATGTAGCATTTTTGCAGGAAAAACCTCTGTGGTTTAAATGTGCTATTATATAACTTTCTTTTTTAAACAACGTTAAGTATATTCTGATCATAAATTTTAAAAAAATTAAGTAGAGGGGGGATAAGAGTTTTTGCTGTATCTTGGAATTTAGCGACCAAGCTGTCGCCAAGCACTTACCGATGTGATCTGACACTTAAGAGCCAGTTCTCTTCTAGGCTTTGTGTACTGACCTTCGCTTACTGACCACGGTGAGATTGCAGTCAGTGTATAGGAAGTAAAAAAAAGGCCCTAGAAGTGGTATTTATGAAGTTGCTACATAAGTTACAATAAAATAATTTACTAAACTACCCACAGATGATACGAATATTATCACCATTTTGTTTTTTTTTTTTGAAAGGACTAAAGTTAGTAGCCTCTGATGGCTGCTCCAACCTTACCGGACAATCGGCGAGCGCAGAGAGCTCTCAGCCGGGTAACATTTAGGTAACCACGCCTGAGGGCACCCCCGAGTGGGGTACGAACCTCGGCTCAGGGCGTTACCGGGGGAAGGGGAGGAATTATCACCAATTATAACACAAGCACCAGAGAAGTTGTCCAACGTCTCAGATCAGCGTCTCCACAAAATTAACATAATCACCTAATAGATAATTCAATAACCTATATAGATGTAACATCGACAAAGCACCGGAATTACCCGCCAGCGTCTCCTACCATCCACGAGCTGAACGTAATCAGCAGGCACTTACCATCGAGGACACTACCCATTATAATTGCTAATAGGCACTTCACTTTGATATTTCGGTGGCTCACTCGATCGGACAGCCTTATTATGAGGGATTTAAGACTCTTTTAGCGTGTTTCATGTTATTAGTCGTTAAGTTAATTCATTATTCGATCGCTGGCCTCCGGGGGTGATGGGTGGGGGTTTGGGGATACATCGTAGAATATAAGTTGGTTGTAGAAGGTTAAAGTTAATTTGGAATATTGTATCCACATCTGGTAGGTATTTTTTTTAAACTGAGGATTTTTGTCTTTATTGGAATTCGAAACGCACAACGCTGCGATAATCATTTTGCGTTGTCAGACCCTATTATTAGTACCTGGATGACCGAGATTTGCTCGTTTTTTTTAAAACGACATTTTCTAAAAATGAAACCTAGCTAGATCGATTTATCTCCCCCGAAACCTAATCTATCTATCTAATACCTTTAAAAAAAGAGTAATTCATGTATCTCGGGAAGCTACTCCATCGATTTTCATGAAATTTTGTATCTCCCTCATACAAAATTTCATGAAAATCGATGGAGTAGCTTCCCGAGATACATGAATTACTCTTTTTTTAAAGGTATTAGATAGATAGATTAGGAAGGGTAGGTAACCTACAGTTAAATATCTAGTATTGACCGCAATCTCACCGTATAAAGTGCTGATGTTGCACATATTGTTAGGTACCTCGTGACAGATTTCCAACATGGAGTATTCAACGTGGTTACAACTACCCTGCAAGTTTGAAGACTGTATAAAGCTGAATGAAGCTATTTTATTAAATTTATTTTGGACAAAAATGCCTCTCTCTTTGCCCGCTATTTTTGGCTAATGAACTGTCAAAAGTGACATTTATTATAATGAGGAATAACAACAAAAAAATCTAATTAGTCCGTCAGTTAGATTATCAAAAAATATTGGATACGTATTTTTTATTTTATCAAATCCATAAGAAATTACAAAGATAAGTCCCATCAAAGTGCAGGATTGGGGGCTTGTGACGTCATTTTTTGTTTTCGGATCAAAATAAAAAATACGTATCCAATATTTTTTGATAATCTAACTGACGGACTAATTAGATTTTTTTGTTGTTATTCCTCATTACTTTAATTTGGAAGTGAGAGGTAATTCCTGCTAAGAAATTGCTATCAGGTATAGTGATATGTCACATGCGTGCTCCCACAGTATGAGGAGGCTGGCGGCGAGCGGTCCGGCAAGTAACCGGACACCGGCGCACAATTAGTCGGCCGCGTGTTGACGCAACACTCGCTCGACAGATTTGTTACACATTTGTATAAACACTTCAACTGAAACCAACACTGTTACATTCGTTCAATTAGTATCAATTAGTGGATGAGTGAGACGGATTTTTAGGGAGAACATTTAGCAATAAAAAAAAATTTCATGACATTTACATAACAGAGATTTTACAGATTTTAGCCCTTTTTTAGCCTTTACACTTTTAGCCTTAGAAATTCGTGTGAAGCGCAGGTGATAGTGGTGTGTGTTTTACAGTTCTTTAAGAGGAGGCTATCTTTAACATATATTTTTTCCAAATCTCTTGGAACAAAGAATACAGAGAAAAACGCATTTTAGAATTTGCATTTCACGTATAGCATCGCCTTAACAAACAAAATAAGGTTTGGATAATTGAGCCTTTAAAGAGGCCTACCTACAGGAAGAGTTCATAATAGGTAGTCCTATAAATCTACTCGTTTTAAAATTGGACTCTACTATTATGGTAGAGTCGAAAGATTTGTAGGTCTGGTATACAATCAAAAAATAAACCGGCAAGAAATTCAACAAGTCATTTTAATTAAAAATAATTTTAGAATCTCATTAGTCTATCAACTCTAATTTGTATACAAAAATCTGTGTAATTAATAACGTACAATACTGTTTCTGTCAAATAAAGAAACTTGACACCGAATCACAGCCGAGAAAGTGGCTAAAACCGTGCGTTAATACACTGGCTGTTATTATAAGCTGTCGCCACTTAGCCGAGCGGCAACACCGCACCGTGCTGCGGCGCGCGGCCTCTCGTCTGTGATGTGACACCCGATATCCCACTATTTTTACATGAAAAAACAAATGTTTATGTGGAAGTAGCGAGTAATGTAGTTAGTTTGTCAGGAGGTGTTCGATTTGACAGTCGCTACTCGTCTTGAGGATAAAAACTGTTTCCTAACAAATGTGTCGTGTAACTGAGAAGGTTGTCGCGCCGGGTGTGTAGTGGCTTTCATGTTACATTTCACGCATATTTGGAGTTATGACGGAAATTATTAAAATTTGATAAAGTGTGAGAATGATAAAATAAATTAAGTAGCCCTTTTCTCTCTACAATCGAACACTTTAGGGTTGAAATTATAAATAATTGATTTTCTTATTCCCCAATCAATTGTAAGATTTCAACAAAAACTTAAGGTTTTTTCCTTAAAGGTACTAGCATCTATCTAAAGTTTTTTTGTTTACTACCTACCTATTGGTCTATGTTTGACCACAATCTCACAGTGATCAGTGATGATGTGGCTGATGTTGGTAAGCACACAAAGCCTAGAAGGGAACTGGCACTCAAGTGCAACTGCTGGAAGGTGCTTGACGACAGATTTTCAACTTGAGGGCAGCCAGCCAGACTACACTGCAAAGTACCCGTGCTATGGTTTCCTCACGATGTTTCTAAGTTTCTAATGTTTTAATTGTTACCTATCAATATTTAGGCTACTGTCATTGCATTGCTGACAATAAGAAAGGATAAATATTAGAGCTGTAACAAAATATTAAAAAATGTATCTCTGTGTGTAGGTATAACAATATTATGTAAGTACTTATTTGAATACAAAATGGCAGCCTAAAACTTGTGGATGAAAATCCTTTGTTCAACGCGTTTGATTTCTCTCTCGGTGGACCAATGCGGTCACATACCCGAATCTTGACTTCTTTACCGTACGTACATAACGCAAACAATGGACCCCTAATTTTCAAATTAAAAATGGCGGCCTCATCTAAACAATGAAAGTTGAAACGGCCATCGCACACGACGGCGGCTTTTATTGTTTTAGAAACAATAAAACTGCACGGCCGTCATGGTGAAATGTCAAATGTACTCGCGAATACCTCCCCGCGGCGTTCCAAATATGAAATTCCCGCGCAGAAATGGCGGCGAAGGCAATTTTTACAAATGGCTGCCGGGCGGGGAGCGTCAGGTGGTTTGTTTTCAATGCAACGCTTTTCATCGAGACCGAGTACACATTGCGGCTTACGCGTACAGCTTTATAGGTACCACCAATCATCACACTCGCGTGCGTCACACGTAGGCTAGGTCACCAAAAACCCAATAACAAAACTCATTTAATAATTAAGCAATCCAAGCACCCCTGACTTACATCTTTATCTCAACCTCACTAATTTGCATTTAACAGGATATTTTCTAAAACCTCACGTCCTAAGCGAATTCTTTAATTTAATCGCGTCGAGAAGGTAACACGCGCTAGGGTTGTTGATAGACAAGCACCCTTACGTTTGTAAATACAGAGTTGAGTTTCCGATAGCTAATATATCGGTATGTGATCTATGGTGTTCGGTGGTACGGGCGGCTGCGCGTTGACGTTTGGCGTTTGGCGGATTCATTACTGAGACAAAGGCGGGGGGGTGTGAGGCGGTGCACGGGGGGTAGGGGGGGTCTACATGAGGGATCCTTCCCCTCCGCTCGCCCACCTTCAGCCACTTTCCTAAATCACTGGCAAATGTATTGTGTGGCATATTTTGTGAGCACTAGGTAGGTACTATAGTTTTCCTCTGTTATCTGTACCCATACCTTATTAGCTTAGCACTCTGGCACTTTACGTTACAGAGCCACCAACTTAACTGTGAAGTGGCAGAAAATGGAACTACAACCGATTTATATTTGACTGACAATTATCTGTTCATTTTAGTGACCATCAGCGCCATCCTCTAGTTCACAAATAAGTTGGTAGCACTGTACGCATTTTGATAGCTTACAAATACAGTTGTTCATAAAAAAATCATAGGATAGGTAGCATGTAAATTTTACAAGTCGTCAAGCTCTACTAATTCTTTTTCATAATCAATTTAGTAATTTATCCATATCGTAACAAACAGACTCAAAGTCACTATTGTTTAATTATTCCCATTAGATACGATAACTAAATTAGTAAGTATCATATGGAGTTAGAATGTTTAATAAAATCCCTCGTTTGCCTAGTTCATAAAGTCTCGATTAGTACAAAGCAAACTAGTAAAGTACCCATTCCAAAAGCTTCCTAAAGTGATGTCCTAAAAACTACCTATACAATTGTTAGAAATGTCAAAGCCTTAAGATAAGTACCTACTTAAGGCTTAGGCAACAAGGTCATTTCGACCAATTAATCAAACATACTTCGATACCTATTATTATAATATGTTATAATAATTATAATCCGCTACTTTATAGTGCTGTCTTAAATTCATTATTGATTAACAAAAAATATTATTAATTATTTTTCTCATTAGGTAGAGTCGGTGTCAGGGCATGCAGACAAACCCTTTATTTTTGTTTGAAAGAGAAGAGTCAGTTCTAAGCTACTTCTAGGCTTTGTGTGCTTACATCATCACTGAACACGAGAATGTGGTCATACACAGATCTATAGTACAAGTAAATAACGACAAATTATTTTTCTTTTTTTTTAAACAACAGGACCACCACCGCACCGGTAGCTGAACATAGTGTAAGAATGTTAATAAAGAAATGCAGTAGTGACTGACCTGTGAGGTGCGGCTGCGAGGAGGGGCTGTACGGCGACTTGATCTGCGGGAACCCTGCGAACAATTACATTAATTAAGCAACAGACAATTAAGTACACTTCCTCAAAGGAATTCCAATTTAAAACTGCTCTCCTTGCTCAGATTTACGCGTAGGTACCTGCCGCTGGGGGCTGGGAATATCATTAGGTCGTCTCAGATTCAACACCTATTCTAGTTGAATGTTTAAATTAAATTAACTGTGTAATTCATATTTTTTATTATAACGGCTCATGTTTTTAGGATCTTCAAGAAGTATTCTGTAGGCGTGTATTAGATATTTTGCTATATTTATTTGCTATGTTATATTTAACCTTACTTACATACTCTTATCTATATCTATACTAATAGGTAATAAAGCTGAAGAGTTTGTTTGTTTGAACGCGCTAATCTCCGGAGTTACTGTCCGATTCGAAAAATTCTTTCACTAATAGGAAGCTTCATTATCCCCAAAGGCTACTATAATACGAGTGAAGCCGCGGAGACCAGCTAATGTATAAAATAATTATAAAAATCATTCATCAAAAAATATTTTCATCTGACTAGGAATCTTATATTAGGTATACTTACTAGTAGATATTTACTTATTATGGGTTATTCTCGAAAGGTGTGATAAGGATTATAATATTCGATAAAAGAAAGAACAAAACTCCCAAATAGGGCCCCTGATGAATGCAAACATCACAATTCATGAAAATAAAAAACGTTATCGAATAGATTCCAAAATCGAATTTGGCGAGCACTAAACAATACGAAACAATCCGCGAGTGAAACCCGAACGCCACCATTCACATAAACGCCGAGCTCCAACACAATTCCTTTTTTTTTACTAAGCCTATCTTAGAAAAAAAGGTACAAAAGGTAAGTTAAAGACTTCCTCAATTATGTGAGTGTAAGATAAATAAATGAATTGGTGCGTGTAATAGCGGCATTGTGCGAGGTTCTGCCGAGTGACCGTGCAGTGGCGGCCGGCACGTCACTCGCGTGTTCATGCAGTGGGAACATCACTACAATGGTGGAAAGTTTTATTCAATGCATTTTTTAGTGCCGTAGTTTTATATTAATTTAATAGTAAATTGCATGACTGTAGTTATAAAAATAACGTTAAGATACTAATACACAAAACTAAAGTCAAACTCAAACAGTTCAGCATAGGCCCTAAAAAGGCAATTAAGAACGTCGATAGTTACAATTTTTACAATAGACTTTACCACTGAGAAGACTCCGACAAGAAGCTCAGCAAGGCTTCGCTTTGTGAAGTAAAATTTAAATAAAAAAATCGAAAAATATGTATGATAATATGACAGTTCTGTGAAGAAATCTAAATCTAGTTTAATTATCGATTGTTAACCGGTGAATTAGTCGACACCACTTAAAAATTAAATTAATCCATAATTTCCGTAGGCCAACATTCCGCCCATATGCACACGCCCTATCATATGACACCAATTGTACTTAACTCAAAGAAATGTAAAAAAAACCCTGCACAATAGGGCATCGGGTATCGAGCGAGTAAACAATGAGTAAAGAGGATTACACACTATGCACTCGGCAAGGCCACTCGGCTTTGTCATTGTCACCGGATTGGGCCACTTATGTGTCAAGACGCTGCGTTGTTGACTTGCCTCTTCTGTCAGATTATCCGGGACGCTCTTGCGCAGGATACTTCAACTCTTTTGCTAATCAATAGGAAAAATCGTTATATTAAGCTACTGTTTGTATAAATTAAGATTATAAAAATATACCTCTAAAGATAAATCTAGGTAGGTATGCCTATAAAAGGAAAACTTGACTGACTGACTAATCTATTCTATCAACGCATACCTCAAGCTTAGACAAGACTTTGTACAAGCTGTACAGACTTGCTAATTTATTAATCACCTAAACCATTCGAAAAAAACAAGAGCTAACTTAAATTGGTACCTAAATTAAAATTTGATAACATAATTACACGTACACCATAACAACATAATAGAAATGCTCATGTTTACATAATAACGAGTGACTATTAACTTTATGTACAACATGAACCAATCTGTCCCATTGTCTGTTCGTATTGAATTCCTTTTAGATTAATTAATAGAAACTTTAGAGCGATGGAGTTGATTGTGCCGGCTCCACTCGAGTCAATCAGCGCTGACAGTGCGCCGAGGTATTTTACTATAACGAGGAGTAGACAGTCGACAGGCAATAAAGTAATGAGTCACGGTGATAGATCATTTAGTCAATGTTCACGATTTGTTCCTTAATAAAAAAGTTTTTTTTACGTCGTCTTTAATTTAATTTATTGGTAATTATAGACAAATTAAAGTATGATTATTGTTTTTATTGTATCGTTTATGGCAGTCTGTAATAATTGGTTGACCGAGCTTTTCTTTTTAAAACGACTTTTTCTAAAAATGAAACCTAGGTAGATCGATTTATCTTCCCCGAAACCCCCTGCATACAAAATTTCAAGAAAATCGTTGGAGCCGTTTCCGAGATTCAGATTACAAGAATTGCTCGTTTAAAGGTATTCAATTACTGTAAAAAACATTATTTTGGGAAAAAAAATCCTATTTGAAAATTCAATTTAAACGAATCGACCTTACAAGAGCCTCACCGCACAAATTCCATACTAATTTCAAACAGAATACCATAGTGAAGCTGTTATCTGAACATCAATTAGGCAGATAATTCGTGTCACAATTCATTAGCACGTAACGCGCGGTGCTCGAGCGCTGTTGGCGCGAACGCGGGCGCCATCTTGCTATAAACGTCACATTTGGATTCACGACACGTCCGCGGCCCACTAGTTCACTCGCCAAGTTGTTGTCGCACGCACTCGCTCTGTGTGCACTTGCCTTTACATCATAATATCTACAACAACTTATTACGTAGGTACTTAGTGTATTTATTATCTACCAAATTATTGAGTTGAAATTAGTTACCTAGTTCAATCTAAATGAACAAATTTAAAATAACAATATCAACCTTAACAAACATAATTAGGTATTTTTAGTGAAAGTACTGATTGATCAATTTGAATAATTTTTAAAATGGGAAACTGGATAGATAAATACAATTTTTGGACTGAGTAATTTTGTATGTTTTTTTTTTAATTTTATTTCGGGTTACGTAGTTGGTTCTATGGTTTACAAAATCATATAGCTTCTCTGTATGTGCTACAGGTGATTTAAAAATAATCCTGTATAGTAATTTGGTAAACGATAGAGAGAGAGATAGACTTGTAACCTTTCCTAACATATTTTTTGATCATTTATATAAAGCAATCTTTTGATTGACTTTGGACTTTCATTTGTAAAAGAATTTCAGACAGTAGGCACTGCTCTACTTAGGTAGGTAGGTATGCCTATTTGTTATAGAAGCGCAGATGCTTCCAGTGTAGATATTTACTCTTTGCTAATAACATAATAAACCAAATGACTATAGGTATGTAGGTAATGACTTGAAATTCTTCACATTCTTTTCAACAATACAAAACTATAAGTAGTAATTACGAGCGAACTATATGACACCAATAAATTTATATCCAATAGAGTTCGCGAGGGGTTAGTTAATTGAAGCCGGCTCTGTCACAAACTTGTAATCCAGCAAGAATGCGCCTGCGGACCACTGTGTGTGCCACCCACCAGTCTCACAAGACCTCTAGAAATGTTCGCAATTAACCGGAGCTCGTTAAAATTGTGGGCGCGGGGGAGGCGGGGGGTGTCATCGTATACCGGCAGCGGCGGTTATAACACCGTCTAATGCACGGAGTTATTTCAATTACCGTGGATGGTGGCGTGGCATGCCCTCCGCATTTTGCCGGCTAATCCGCTAACAAAAGACCTCTTATAATTTGATGCTAAAGCCGTGCGGTTCAAGGTAATTGAAATTTTATTGCAAGTATTTTGATGGAAACCGTTTTGTTGTCGATAATCCTACGAAGATACAAGTGGCTAGACTGTCGGAACTCCCCTTCACTCAGGAACATTTGGTATTGGAAACAGAACCAATCTATACTAATAATAAAGCTGAAGAATTTGTTTGTTTGTTTGAACGCGCTAATCTCCGGAGTTACTGGTCTGATTCGAAAAATTATTTCACTAATAGGAAGCTACATTATCCCCGAAGGTTATTTTAGTTAGGCATTTTTTTTTTGTCTAGGGAACGCGAGGAAGCCGCGGGGAACAGCTAGTTAGTTATATAAGAAAAACTGATGATAGCCGGTGAATCATAAACTGGCTTTTGAACATCGCAAGAGGAGCGTCACATAGTGATGGTAGGTAAATACTTATTTACATGCCAGCCAGTACCTACAATAGGGATGATGACTGGGTAAAAAATAATTAATTCTGTTTAGTCCGTTAGTTAGGTTATCAAAAAATATTTGATGCGTATTTTTTATATTATCAAATCAATCAAAAATTGCAAAGATTATTCGCATCAAAGTTTAGGAGTGGGGACTTGACGTCATCTCTCTATAAAAAGTGAAAATGTTCGTTATTTTTTTACTACTAAAGAAAAAATTGTAGGCAGCCAGTTCCTATCAAGGTTTTGTATCCTTACCATTCACATATACCAGCCATGCCAAAGTGGCGCAGGGCGCTAGAGTTTATAGCAAACTCATCAAAGTTAACTATCCCTGCAAGTCCTTTCTGCACCGCCAGTAGCCTATACAAACAAATCCATAACAGATTCTGCGAAGTGATCCTACGAAAACTTTGTTGAGTTGAGTTGCTCACACGCTATTATGTCCTTCAAAATTGGCCAAATTGAGTTTCAAAAAAAAGTGCTAAGGAACTAAAAAAACAATATTTTAAAGTTATTATAAGTTCTTAATTCATAAATAAATAATCATCCTACTAACAAATTCGAAAATAGATGAGTGAACATTTTTTCAAATAATACAAGAAAAAGTTTATCGCACATTAATTTTATGCGATCGAAAACTGTCTTATCCGTTAAAACTGAATAAAATCCTACTCGACTAACAAAAGATACCAATAAAAGGATATCAATAGGATACCGAATACAAGACTGGGCTCTTTGTCCGGCGCAAACGAAAGGTGACAATCTCTACTCTACCTAATGCGACACTTTGTAATAATAGGCGAGATTACGAGGTGGGGCCTTTTGTACAGTCTTGTCACAATATTATGGGTTGAATGGGTGTTTTGTAGCACTGTGCGAACAGACGCCGTGCAAGGGTTAAACGTTACTGTATGCACGCCTTTCGCTCTTTGTGATGCTATGTTATTTCATAAAATTATTTCTGTTCTATATTTAAATTTTTATTAGCTACACGAGGTTTCATTGTTTTTATTCTTTTTGTGTTCAGAAATTGGTTTGCAATAAAATTGGTGCATAGATAATCAAATAAAATAAGAAAAAATACAAATACTAAATAAGTACTATTTAATTTAATAAAGTCGTACGATAAAATTGGAAAATAAATGGTAAAAGATCCAATTTTCTCGGATAACATTTATCCGTAGAAATATAAAGAATTAGATAGATTCTCTGTAGTCTGTTATCTTCATATTTAACTCAAAGTAAAGTGCTAAAGTGGACCTTAGAGGTAAAATTAACGTTGATAATCATTCATAACGACTGTATCTAATGAATTAGTGTGAAATAAGTTCGCAGCGGATCATTTATCGGCCCCAATAAAGGGTCGACAGACCTTTGTCTCGATCATACCGAAATCATGGACCAAATACAACAACAAACTAATATACACCTTAAGCTTATATTAATAGAGATCAAAATTATGGAAGAAAAATAAGTAAATAAATGCTCAAAGAAATTAAGACCTAATTCATATAGTAAATAAGTATAATTTGGAATGACAAGAAGTGAAGCCGCGGGCGGTGCGAGCTTTAGTGATGGGATGATAATGCTTTAGTTGGGAGTTGCTATTTTGTGATAATTATTTTAATTGGTTTCTTTTAAAAGTCAACTTGTCGCTTTAACGGGAATGACACACGGATTTATGGATATAACCAAATAGTGTAATTAGTGCAAAATAAATTTAGGTATTATACCTTATACCTATTCAAAATAGATTAGGTATCTATATACCTACTTGGTATTGGACTAAGATCGCTGATGGTTGATATATTTGGTGGATGTTGTCCTTTTGATGGAGGCTTCAGTGATTAATGTTTGAGTAGGTACCCTCAATGACAAGATATTCTTGTTAAATATTTTTACAATCAATGACTGGTTGGAAACACTGAAATTAAAGCAGGTGGAAGTTGGATAGCTGATATTTTCCTTCTTCTCTTAAATGTAGATAATTTTACTTAATAGTAAGTGGTCGTGGACATATTTATATCAGTGAGGTAACCAATATGTTCTACTAGACCTTTACAAAGACAACTGACTCTTAAATACAACTGTCAAAAAATGGTAATTAAAAGTAATAATTATTTTTATTTTATTTATTTGACATTACTTATTTTATAACAAAATAGCTAATAAATGATTATCATTAAGTAGCATTGTGAATCGATAGCACATCACTACGTCGACACGAGGGGGTCGAGCAGTGTTAATAGCAGGCAGTTAGGGCCCTTTGTAGGACGTGTGAAGTGAGCACTAGTGCACACGACTCCTGTACTATAACCACCAGCCACCAGAGACCTTCCTTACACCGCTCGCTTTATATTAAATCTTACCCCAGAGGGGAAACAGTATGGTACCTCAAAGCTCTTAATATAATGGTCAGTCGAAAACATCCAAGATTATTTGAACTCTTAACTACGGGATTTTCAGTCGTAATTTAAGGACGATAAGGTATTTTTGAGAGGTTTGGTTTGACAGTTAGTGTTTGGTGTAATACGGAGTATGTCGTAAGTCAGCCCAGGGGCAAATGTGGTGTATACTGTATTTTTTAAATTTGGTAATGGTCTTATTTTATTTGGCTTGAGGCTTTAGTAATTAGTCATAGGTTCTACACGAATACTAGTTATTATGCAAAAAAATATGGCAAGAATCATCTGTAAGAAGGAACTCACTTAAAAATTTATGGCATCAAAAATATCTTAGGATATTTTTCACACATGGACGGTTATCTAATAACAAACTAAGCAGAGTTTATGTGCTTTCTGTAAGACTGTCGATATTAGAATATTTATTGCAAAATGTAGATTTTAGTATAATAATATTTTCTAACACACACAGTAATAATTCAACATGTAAATAAGTTAGACTTTTACATTACTTAAATTATACATTAGGTACTCGATGTGCACAAAAGTTTTCCAGCTATGACTATGGAAATAAGACTTGGCAGTGAGATACCCGAAGGGTTATAAAGATAAAGTAAAGGGAGAAAAAGCGGGAGTAAAAAGGGGGATGTTATCACTCGTCTCGAGAAAACGATAAAAAAAAACCAATTGGCATTCACGCCGCCGCCGGCGAGCTTTGATATCCTCGTAAACACACACACAAACATATAAACAAATAGATATTTCTACAAGCTACAAAAGTAGGTGGTACAGCATTGTAAATCTTATTACAATAGCTGTAAGAGTCAAAACAAGACAGGGTAAAATAGTATTTACGAAATATTACCTACTCGTAGAATTTGATACATTGTGTAGCTGTTCGTAGCAGCTTCGTAGCAAATTGACCGCTATCGCTACGAAAAAATATCAAAGTACAACGAAAATTATATTCAGGTTGTATATATATGCCAAATTAAGGTTGGGCAGATGTCACTTACAACGCCATATATACATATTATAATAAACTTGGTTAAATTAGAAATATTTAATAGAAACTTAGGTACTACATGGATTAGCAGACACACCACAAAAAATAATTGAATTGTAAAATATATGTATATTTTATTTAAGTTTGTATATTCTCAAAATAATAAACATATGTTCAGCGATAATACAATCTTAAATGCACTCTATGATACGGTCATAAGAGTCATAAAACAATGTCACCCATTAGTCAATATGAGGCAACACAACTCAGACGTGTACCGACAAAACGCGCCTACATTATCAAATAGACGGAATCAATTAACTCACAATTGAGTGGCAACGCTCCTCCGCCATCCATTTACTAATTCATTACAATTCCAGCGCTAATTTGAACCTTACGCCATTGAATTAATCTATTAGCGGCGCTAAAGTTAGCAAAAGTTGTGTATCTGAGGGCAGGCCTCATTAAATGCTCCTGGATTGCCTCACTTTGCACTTAATAAGAAAATTGCGATTTCATACAGAGACGGAATGAAGCGATTTCAGTAAATACGGTGGCACACCAAGGGAAATATATATAAAAAAGAAAATTGATCACAAAACAACGAATAAACTAGAGTAGGTACCTAATCTCGAATATTTCGCTGTTAATTCTGTTTTTTTTTTCAAATTCAAAACTCATTTATTCAGTTTAGGCCCTGATAAGGCACTTATAAATGAGGATAGTTACAATCATTACAGTAGACTCTACCACCGATTTTAAAACATAGGTATAGTATAACCACTACAATTATTCAGTTGTAATCAAGGTAACAAAACTAAAACTTTTACCGAACAATAACTTGAAGCTTCATGTTACAGAAAATCAAAAAGAGTAAAAAATCACCTACCTTTGAATTTAGAACCTCCTTTTTTTTTAAGTCAGTTGAAAATAATATCAGAAACACTCTATATCTACGGGACCATGCACTGTGCCTAATAAAATACTTC
The DNA here is from genome assembly GCA_963555595.1 of Tethea ocularis. Lineage (NCBI taxonomy): Eukaryota > Metazoa > Arthropoda > Insecta > Lepidoptera > Drepanidae > Tethea > Tethea ocularis. Next base: position 200,955 of record OY741972.1, on the reverse strand, counting down.
TATGAAAGTCCCGTCGAAATTAGAGAATCAGTTAGGTACTGAGATAAACCCATCACTATTTGGTGTCAGAAACTAATTATGTTAACGGCAAAAATTTCCCAAAGTTACTATTTCAAAAGGAGATGTTAGGAAGGCTTAAATCTAAGTATCTCTCTTTAATAATATCCTGGGATATAGTTCACATACGGCTGTCTGAACCCAAACTAAGCAGAACTTGTACTATGGAAACCAGATAACTGATATTCTTGAATGGGAATCTAACCCACAACATTTGGTGTGATAGGAGGAGTCTTAATCAACCTCGCTAACTGGTCCATCTTTGACAGTGCACACCGTTATATTTTTTAAATCGGCACTGAAAAACTCCTCTGAGTGTAGCTCCAAGGTTTATCTGAAGCGATTGTGAGGAGCATCGTTTGTTCGGCAGGTTAATTAACAGTAAGAGCGCCCGCGTCCGCGTCCGCGCCCGCGCCGCCAGCCGAGGCGCCCGCGGCGCTTCCGCCTCCGTCCGCTCTATACCCGCTGCCGACCGCCCGACTACCGCGCGGCACAAACTTGTATTGAAAAAGTGCCTACATACTTTGTTATTTTTTACAAGTAACAAAGATAGATTTAATGCTGAAGAATGTTTTTTACATATTTCCTTTTTTATAATATTCCAGATATGAAATATATTACTGTAATTATATAAATTCAAAAGAAAGATCCACGAAAAATAAGCCTTGCTGAGTTTCTTGCCGGAGTCTTCTCAGTTTAAGGGTAAACCTTCGGTTGGAGCGCAAAATTCAAATTTTATCACGTTTTTTGCTTATTGCAGCTCAGTTATAGGTCGTAAGTTATCAACATGTTATTTGCGACAAGAATGGTTGTATATTTACTGATTAATAACAAAAGAAATCATCAACATATTCCTCCAAGGTATATTACTGACATATACGACTATTTCATGAAAATGTTAATAATATACCTTGGAGGAATATGTTGATAATTTCTTTTGAAAAAAGTTGACGGGTCGATGAAATGCCATTCGAAACATATTATGAAGCTGCAAATGTGACAAAATTAACCCTACTGGTTTCCAAAGTAGAAGTGCTTAAATAGATCAGAGGGTCGTGTCTCAATTATTTTTTTTATATGTGGATTGTATTTTGTATATTTGTTGCCAGGAACTGTAATTTCATAAATTCAAAAGAAAGATCCGCAAAAAAAATGAAGCCTTGCTGAGTTTCTTGCCGGAGTCTTCTCAGTTCAAGTGTATGTGGGACCGGTGGTAGAGTCTATTGTAATGTTTGTAACTATCGACGTTCATAAGTGCCTTACCAGGGCCTAAACTGAATAAATTAACTTTTGATTTTGATTTGATTTGTTGAAAATAATTGTACACAACCATTTGGAGCCACGTTTAAAGTTTTTTTCTCTTTGCATAGAAGCTTAATTTTGGCAGAACATTTAGTATAACGAAATAAACAAATCATTTTATTTATTAATTGACAAGCCAGTTGGCGCAGTTGGTTAAGGCACCACCTATCAAGCCGCTGGTCATGGGTTCGATTCCAATCCAGGACAAACATTTGTGTGCATGATCATGTCTGTTTGTCCTGTGTCTGGGTGTAATTATCTATATAAGTATGTATTTACAAAAAAAAAATAGTATATGTAGTATATCAGTTATCTGGTTTCCATAGTACCTACAAGCTCTGCTTAGTTTGGGATCAGATAACCGTGTGTGAAGATTGTCCGAGGATATTTATTTATTTATTAATATTTAAAATATTGAATGAACCTAGTAGAAATAGTTGGTGCCTTTGACCGCATTGTAGAGCGGTGGCGCTGGCGCTGGCGGATGGTATCTGGTATTCTTAATTAAGAGTTAATTGTGTCGCGACTCAGTGGCCCAGTCACCCATCCCTACGGCGGAGATACCTTCACGCTGCATTCACGGCAAGGAGTGAACACTAATATAACTGATTTAAAACTTTAACATTTCCAATTTAAAGTCGTTTTTCGCAGATTTTCATGTAAGAAGGTTGGCAAGCGGGCTGGCGGTCCACCTGATGGTAAGTGGTTACCGTCACTTGGATTACCAGAGGTATAGCAATATGTCGCCGACCTGTTACAATGCCATGACGGTAACTGGCTCTCAAATCAATCAACAGATCGCTGAAAAGTTTCTAATAGTGTATTCAATTGACATAATATCTGTTAATTAAGGAACCAGATAAGCTATCCTACGCCCTAAAAGTAATCGTTAAACAGAAAAAAAATAAACCTACAAAGTGCACCAGAAATAATAAGATTTTAACTAGCACGATGATAATCCTAGAATATTATTTTCAGGTCATTAGGTCTTCGCGATCAAAGCCAGAAATCCTAGATTCAAGATTTCTCTACCCATAGGGCAACTGAAATTTTAATTGAGTTACGAAAAACAGTTGATTTGCAAATTCAAACCTTATTTGTATATCAGATTGTATGCAATATTCTTTCAATATGATCCGGATTATTGCTATATCATCCCAACATCTAAATAACGGTCTAAGGTAAAATTCTCTAAATTGCGTATAACATAAAAACATTCGTCGCGGCTAAATCTAAACTCCTAAGCATAATTGCGAGCCGTGAAAAATTCCAATTAAGTAATTTAACACTTGCGACGGCTCTCCAAAACAAAAGCGCATTCCTTCTCAATACCTACCGGATCCCGGGCACCCACTTACACAAAAAAATACCCGCTTTTCCGTACGTATTGTCCACGAAAACCTGCTAAATGCTAATCCCGAAACATTCAGGGGCCTTTGCTACCTCCTCCCCTCCCCTGCCCCTTTCCGCCACCCCGCGCGACGCCCCGTTGAACGCGATCCTAATGGAGTTTTTTAAGAAACGTAGAATAACCGTTGGGAGAAGAAAATTAAGCCATCTTGGGTTAAAAAGTCCAAAACTGGAGTGTGTCGGAGGGAGCATGGGGGGAGGTCCGGGGAGGGCGCATGCCGGCGGGAGGGGTGAAGGAGGTGAGGTATAGATTTTTCGGGGTGCGTTTTGGCGCGGCCCGTGAAAACAAGCGTTTAGATGCGAACGATACCACTCGCACTGTGTTGCTAAAAAACAATACTGACAAATATCAAAATTATAACTTTACTTCTCAGTCTTAGGGCAGATTATCCATTAGATGTGTTATAAGAGCGAAAAGGCTTTTTCCATGGGTGAATTACATATTTCAAGCTTAGTGGATAATAGATTCCTGCTTGTGATGAATACCTACAGATCACCTTAATAATATTTCAATTTTAAAAGTATCAGAAAACTTGTAACATAAACGAGAAAGAAGTTTTAGACATTGAATAATTGATACATAACAAGAAGATTTTTTAATATAAATAACATATTTTCAGTGCTATGGAATTTTCACAATATTATATTAGAGGCAAACATTTCCATATTTAAAATATGTAAAACTTATAACCATAGCAATAATGCAGATAAATTAATCATAATAAATACATTACACCGTATAAACGATAATAAAATTTCCATAATAAGATCATACGCATCGCGTTAAGTCATTGTAAATAAGCGTCCAATTTATATTCAGCCTGGGGGAATATTATCATAATCGGCTATTGCCGTTTCATTGCGAGAGAGGGACGCAGTATGTGCATCGAGTGACGGAGGAGCAGGACGGAACACCAGGCTATTTGGCGACGACTGAAATATGGGCCACGAGTCAGGTTTTATTGGAGTGTTCAGTACTTCGAGGATTAATAGGAAGGTATGATACCTAATGATTATTTATAGCATTAAAAAAAGGATTTATTGAAATGTCTTAAAACTCTTTATTTTAGATTGAAATTGAGATTTAATTATTAATAATCTAGTAGTTTTTCTATAGCTCTGATTTGCCCGGGTAGTGTGCATAATCCTTTCGGGAGAAATTACCTAAATCATGATAAAAACAAAAAAACTAAGCTAACAAACACAAAAATTAAAATAATATTTTATTTAAGCTTTTTATTTTTGTTTATTTTGTGATGTCAAATAAATCTTTTTCTATTAATCTGTCGATCGTCTGAGTTTTTATTATAAACTGTTATGAGCAAAATAATATGTCAAAAAGAGTATATTCACATTACATTCATTAAATTAAAAATAATTTTATACCCAAAAGAATATTCTTAGCACAAAGTGTTCAACGCCACACTTTAAAGAAAAAAAAAGAAAAATCCGCGGGAAATCTCGCACCACTGAGAGGTCGAGTGTCCTCTATTATTGTTAGCGCAACATCAACCTGAAACCAGCTTTAAAACGACCATATAAAGTTCTCATTTGATTTCTGTTAAGATAGTTTCGTTTTCAGGCTAATTAGAAGTGAGGGAGGAAATTGGCGTGTGTAAATAAATTTGGACTTTAGTACTACAGTTTAGAATATAGTTTTGCACCAACCCTGTACATATTGTTTGTTTTCCAGCGACTAGAAAAAATATAGTATTTGAATATGTTTGTTTGTAATATTGTAATAGATATAATTTGGAGTTCTTTGTAAATAAAGCCAATTGTTCGTTCATTACGTTCTAATTCAAGTGTGAATTAGTAAATACAGATGTTTAAATAAAGAATATAGTAATGTGACGTCAGTTCACTAATTTGACAATCCGTGCGACAAATCAAAATTAAATAACTATTGTTATCAACACTTTAGTGGATTAACAATAAATATTAATTACAAGTGTTACTTAAATATTTTTTAAAACAATATAATTTTATATGGAACTAGGTTTCCGCCTCGCGGTTTCACTCGCGATCCCCTACTTTACCCCTTTAGGGTTTGAATTCCCAAAAAAACCTTTTTAGCCCGATCCGTCCAGTAGTTTAAGCTGTGCGTTGATAAATCAGTCAGTCAGTCAGTCACGCTTTCCTTTTATATATATATATCTAGTTAGAAAACATGGTTTTGCTTGCGTTCGCGGGACAAAGGCTTAAGGTTAAAGGCTGAAGAGCTACTTCACAATATTATCTCAACTCGGAAATTATACGGAAATTTCAAAGTTCGGAAAAAAGTAGTCATTTTCCAGTTCTGAAATTTCCAGAGACCAATATATTTCTACTGAGGAACAGAATTAACTGCTATATATAAGTGCCTAAGTACATATTACTTAAAATATAGTTAATAGATAATTAAATGTCGGAGGTCAAAAGTGAAGCAAGCAAATCTAGGCGTCCCAAGCTAGTGGTGTGAAACTAGCTATTAGAGAGGCGGCGGAGCGCTTTGTGCGGAGGTGTCGAGCCGCACACACTTCACACCCTGCACTCACACATACACACGCACACACGCAAATCATGCTAGTGTACGTGTATGGAAAAAGCGATCTTTTGCTTTACGTTTTTGATTGGATGTCGTTGATAAGAAAAGGTATTGTTTCTGATAAGAATGTATTTTACTGGTTCATTTTTTTTTAATTCTAGACAGTTTAATTGATCATTGATTAGCCTGCTACCAAACAAGCTGTTAGCGTACGAAACAGCTTATTTGAACGCGATAATTTCTGGTGTTACTGGTCCGATTCGAAAATTCACGAATTACATTATCCCCGAAGGTTATAGGCTACTTTCTATCCCAGGAAGGCGAGGGAAACCGCGTGGAACAGCTAGTGAACAAATAAAGATGTAGAAAAAATACTCCAGATTCTTACCTAAGCAACAAATGCTTACCCAAGACCTAATGAGGAATACCAACAAAAAAATCTAATGAGTCCGTCAGTTAGATTATCAAAAAATATTGGATACGTATTTTTTATTTTGATCCAAAAACAAAAAATAACGAAGATACAGTGCGTTAAAATTTTCCGGTCTGCATAAAGTGTACTAAAAAGTAGTTGTACAATGACGTCACAAGCCCCAATCCTGCACTTTGATGGGACTTATCTTCGTAATTTCTTATGGATTTGATAAAATAAAAAATACGTATCCAATATTTTTTGATAATCTAACTGACGGACTAATTAGATTTTTTTGTTGGTATTCCTCATTACAAAAACACAGAAGGTTGTGAAGTTAAAACCATAGAATAAAACTAGAAAAATATTGATAGCGCTCACATTAAATAGACTGCAAAGCACTTAATTACTATTCTTGAAAAACCTTTAATACAAATTTCCACCATTATTCATCAAACTCCTGGATCCTGAATAGGCGCCGCAACCTACCAACATTACTGTATGGTCAAGGACAAGGCTCCTCTAAAAAAACCTACCACGGCAACATTCTTATCAAAAACAAGCCACGATCTAGAAAACATAAAAGTAATAAATTCTTAGTTCAAAACGTATGATATCGATCATAACTAAATAGCATAAACAAAACGTGTTTAGCGAGTGGCACTGTTATGGTTGGTAATGTCGAAGTAGGAGGCTCCACTCCGACCCCGCTCCACGCTCCACGCTCCACGCTGCTCCCGCGATGTTCGGGAGACGTGACGACAAATTGCGATACGCTACAAGGTACAAGCTAAAGCAAATTGTCCATGGTAAGTCAACAAAAAGTAACTATATATATAGACTACGAAATTTCTACGGAATTGGACTGTAGACGTCTACGAGTAAATTGATATGCATGGATTTAGGAATAGCCTGGATAGAGTCGCCCCTTGTCGAAAATGACGCACAATATATCGTACGTATGTGTGACCTTAAGAAACAAAATACTACGCGAATGTCAAAAATCGGCAACATTTTGGTGTGTTTATGTGTCCGTGAGGCGTATATTTACAAGAAAACTGGCCAATGGTGCTATGTAGCGTTAGGTAGCGCTCGTCTTAATATTCGAAGCCAGTCTGTCCGTAATTTTTTCTAAGTCCATGTTGATATGATGATAATTTGTTGATAACTATTTAGTTGAATAGTGATGCGATTCTCTTGTTTACGAACTATACTAGTATTCGTCACTTTACATTATCTTTCTTACAAACGCTAAAGAAAAATAATTGGAGATATTTAAAGGTGTCAATTTTTTTCACGTTGAAATAAGACTAATTTGACAGAAAAACAAATATATTTACGGACACTGCTGTAGATCTGTCAGTCAGTCAGTTTCTCCCTTTATTTGCATGCAAAAATAATAATAAGACGAACCACAAGTACACACGGCCACAGATGAAGCTACACACTGCGGCACCTTATGCGGTTGTAATAGGAGCTATTTTGCAACAAAAATGTGTAGCTTGATCTGTGGCCGTATGTACATACCTAATCATGAAAACATAATTTTTTCGAGCAATCATGTCAAAAATAGAATCGGGTAGATTCTATGTTCTTAATACTGTAGTCGGTTCACCCGCCACCTCTCATCACTTGCACCAAACGATAACAAACTGGTTGTACAAGGAAGGGTTAGCACACATGCACACACACACACACACACACACACACACACACGCGTGCGCTCGGTGTACAACGGTAACTCATTATGTGTGCGAACATGTGTGCTACGCGAGAACCAATAACCAATCCTTTCGGGTAAGGGGCTATAACCAGTACAAGCTATCAGTAGCTTGAGAGCCAGTTGCCTTCTCGGCATTGTAACAGTACAATAGCTGTATTGCAAATGGCGATAGGCAAAGGTAACCACTTACCATCAGGACCTGCCTGCTTATCAGCCATAAAAAAAGCTTTGAGATTATTTACTACTTGCATAACTATGAGTTTGTATGTTTATTGCATTTATTGAGAACGATCTGTTAGTAATACAGATTCTTAAGATAGTTGGTTGGTTAAGACATGACCTATTACACCGCTGGTCGCGGGTTCGATTCCCATCCAGGGCAAATATTTGCGTGCAAGAACATGTTTGACTATTCTGAGTCTGGGTGTAATTATCTATTTAAATATTTTTTCCAAAAAATAAAAAAGTCTGTATGGTAGGTCTATCAGTTATTTCCATAATAAATGTTATATTTAGTTTAGATATCCGTGTATGAAAGGATATTACGCGGCTTTATGTCGGAATGCTGGCAAGTAGGCTAGGCAGTCCAGTTGGAAGATTGTCAAAGAGATTTATCTGCATTTACATTCTCCTAAGTGAAAATTGCAAGAACAAGTACCTATTAAAAAAAAATATTCATTTTGTAAAAAAGCAAAACTAAAATGCCTTGCTGAGTTTCTTGCCTTCAAAGTTTTCCTAAATTATAAGGTTCTTATGACCGTCGTAAATTGACTCTACCATCGGTTCTACATACACTTGGTAGAGTTAATATACCTAATGTTCACCGATAAGTGCGTTATCAGCCTAAATTGTAGTGCCTGGTTGACCGAGCTTTGTTCTTTTTTTTAAACGATGATTTCTGAAATGAAACCTAGCTAGATCGATTTATCTCACCCGAAACCCCCTGCATACTAAATTTCGTGAAAATCGTTGGAGCCGTTTCCGAGATCCAGATTATATATATATACATATATTTATATACAAGGATTGCTCGTTTAAAGGTATTAGATAGATAGATAGATATAGGCATGTATTTATAGCGCGGGTGAAACCGTATGGCAAAGCTAGTAATGTCAATAATAAGGTTACATACATGAACTTTGACTGCACACGTTTTTGTCCTGGTCTGCGAAATGAGCTGAAACAATAATTAATTTCAGAAGAATAATATATTTGTTTTTGTGTAATCTTTTGTAAGTGATGACTTCAAATATTCTTGATAAAAAAAAGAAAATAAATCTATCATTTATGGAAAAATATTGGACCTATTTTGATAGCGTAATAAATTCACGTTGAAAACAAATAAAACTATTTGACAGTGGGAAAAATATTTTTTTAAAAAAACCTATATAAAACATCTAAAAGTATAGTGACTATGTATATCTATACTAATAATAAAGCTGAAGAGATTGTTTGTTTGTTTGTTTGTTTGTTTGTTTGAACGCGCTAATCTCTGGATCTGCCAGTGGGATATGGAAAAACCTTTTTGCAATTGAAAGCCCATTTATTAAGGAAGGTTATAGGCTATAGAACATCACGCTACGACCCTCAGGAGCTGAGCAATGATAAAAAGAACGTTAAGCGGGATCATGTATAGCATGGGTGAGCGATGCGACGCGGTTGTCAATGGATGACAGCGGTCGCCTAGGTAACAGTTTTTGTTATTTTTAACTGTCATCAAGACGAGGTTATCAATTCGTCGGAATCTTTTTTTATGTATGTTCCTCGATTACTCGAATAATGCCTGACCCGATTTGGAAACTATACATACAGGTGTTCACATGGTCACCAAGTCAGGGTCTGATGATGGGATCTTGAAGAAATCGAGGGAACTCTTCAAATTTTATAGGCACTAACAATGTTTTTCATATATTTTCTAAAACTATTCAGATATTTGTGTCTGGTAGTCGTCACATGTTGCTGAGCTGATGATGGAAGGTACAACTCCTTAACGGGTAGGAGTTAGGGGATAAATCTTTAAATATTATAGGAACGATGATGGAAAGTACAACGCTAATATGCTTATCCTAGGTCAGTGACCTTGAGAGTCATTGATTACACATAAGAAACTAAAAAATTAAAAATTAAATACTTTTAACAAAAAAAAACCACAAAGGCACTAATAATTATAAAATAACTATGTAAGAACTCTAATCTGATAGTTTTGAAGTCAACGAAATTAGCCATTGCTGTTGCATCATCAGATATTTATTGCTGCTACACTATTGACAGGTAGAAGGACGGCTCATTTCACTTCTAAACAGACCCTTACGGTATTTCTTGAAAAAGACAGCGTACGGTCTATACGTAAAAATGGACCATTGGGCAAGGTTTTACAAGATGCAAACCTAATAATATGGGATGAGTGCACAAGACTCATAGAGCTCATCTAGAGGCTTTAGATAGAACTCTCAGAATTATAAAATGCACAAATAGATGGCTAATGTTTGTTTGTTTGAACGCGCGAATCTCCGGAGCTACTGGTCCGATTCGAAAACTACGCTGTCGGCTGGAAGTTTAGCCATTATTTACCACCCATGGGGGTGGAATAACTTTGATGTTTTCTGGTGATTTCAGATAAACGTTGCCTGTTAGGGAAACTAGAGCAGATATTATTAAATCTTGCTTAAAATCTTCCTCATTATGAAAGTCTGTTGAATTATTGAAACTGTATACCAAAATGAGGAGTCACTTGGGTAGAGGAAGCACAGATTTCCCAATAAAGCTCCATTTAATCGGGGATGGGAAAGTACCTGAATCAGATAAAAAAATAGCTATTGACAAAGACCTTGGTAAAATCGTGACCAACATTGAAGACCTGATCTGTAGAGTATATCCGGATATAGCCAATATCGACCAAAAAAAACATTAATGGATGTGTGAGAGGGCAATTTAATTTAATTAGCTGCCAGAAATATAAGCGTTGACGCCATCAACGACAAAATAATGGCTAAACTACCAGCTGACAGCGTAGTTTTCGAATCGGACCAGTAACTCCGGAGATTCGCGCGTTCAAACAAACAAACAAACTTTTCAGCTTTATTATTTAATGCTAAATAGCTTTCCACCCGCGATGCCCCCCGCGATCAGTCAGTCAATTAACCAACTTCAAGCGGAGGTTATCAATTCGTTGAAATCTTTTTTTTTGTATGTTCCCCGAATACTCGAACGCCTGGACCGATTTGGAAAAATATTTTTCGTTTGAAAGGGTATACTTCACAAGTAGTCCCATGGTCACCAAGTCAGGATCCTAGACAAATCGAGGGAACTCTTCAAATTTTATAGGCACTTACAATGTTTTTCATAAACTTCTCAGCTTTAATATAGAATGCTAAATAGCTTTCCACCCGCTATATCACACGCGATATCACCCGCGATCAGTCAGTCAGTCAATTAACCAACTTCAAGCGGAGGTTATCAATTCGTCGGAATCATTTTTTTTGTATGTTCCCCGAATACTCGAACGCCTGGACCGATTTGGAAAAATATTTTTCGTTTGAAAGGGTATACTTCACAAGTAGTCCCATAGTCACCAAGTCAGGATCTGATGATAGGATCCTGGACAAATCGAGGGAACTCTTTAAATTTTATAGGCACTTACAATGTTTTTCATCATACTTTCTAAAGCTATTCAGATATTTGCGTCTGGTAGTCATCATCTTATGTTGCTGAGCTGATGATGGACGGTACACTTCCTTAATGGTTAGGAGTTAGGGGATAATTCTTTAAATGTTATAGGAACGATGATGGAAACTACAACACTAATATGCTTATCTTAGGTCAGTGACCTTGAGAGTCATTGATTACACATAAGAAATTCAAAATTGAAAAATAAAAAACTTTTAACAAAAAATAGAACCGCCTTCAAAGGCACTAAAAAGCAGAAAATAACTATTTAGGAACTCTAATATGATAGTTTTGAAGTAAGCGAAATAAATCTGTGGTACCATGATATCGGTTAAAATTTTTGATTGGCTATTGGACGCTGATCAGTGTTATTATCACCATCGGCATCAGCGTAGGCATCAAAGTGACCATAAGAAAGATCTTGGGAAAAACGTAACCTTTTGATGGGTTGGTCTTCTGTACCAAATTTGGCATACTGGTTTCCATTTCGATATACTTCAAATACAAATGGGTATATTAATGGGTAACTCGCAGAAATGTAGAGTGTTGTAACATCTAATTTATACTTTTCTTTTGTCCCATGATTGTTGCCAAGATGGTCAGGAGACATAACAGCAAATTCATCCCAATTGTTCGTTATGCATTGCATTGCACCAAGCTTTTATGTGAGATCAAAAGCAGTATTGATATCAACTTCGATGCAAATCACCACCAAAATAACTTTCTACCCTTTTTTAAACCCGATAGGCGATGAGTTTCAATAAAATACAAAACACGTCTTCCATCAATTATCTTAAAGAATGGTTATGCAAAATTTGAAATAGATTGGACCAAGGAATCACGTTGTTCCATACAAACTTTGTCCCAGTTTTTCAACCCCTAAGGATTTCGGAAGATCCTTTCTTATAGGATGCCTACTTCATACGAAGAACACACCCTCTAAGTTTCAGGTCTCTACGATCAGCGGTTTAGGCTATGCGTTGATCCGTCAGACAGTCATTCAGGACAATGCATGTTAAATAGATATTAGACCACCAAATTTATGTAATGGTACCAGACTTCAAGTAAAATTTCCGTCATAGTAGCGATTGGTTTTGACTGAGCCAGCAGTTGGGCAAACAGTACTGATACCTCGCATTCCGATGATACCCACAGATTTACCATATAGATTTAAACGAATAGGTACAATTTCCTGTGAAATTACCTACCTATCGTCTGAAGTCAATATAAATAAAGCACAAGGACAACCTTTAAGCATGTTGGAATATATTTAAGTGAAAACTGTTTTTCCCATGGACAATTATTATGTTGCCTTATCTAGATCAGGTTGCATAGGCTACTTTTTATTTGGAAACGCGGGTGGAACCGCGGGGGACAGCTAGTACATAATATATAGTTTTAAACTGTATTTTTAATTTAGATTATATATATTTCTCTGTTATTGTAATCTGTAATATGTAAAAAATCTTTAACACAAACAAATAGGTGAAGCCGTTCTAATGTAATGCGCTTACATACCTACATTTTGGGCAATAGATTTTATTTAGGTATATATGGATTTAGTTTTCTTAGACTTAATAACTAGATGAACCATTAAGTTTGAAGCTAAAAAATTATGACGTCACATTGCACTATATTTAAAAAAAAACTCCATATAAACTATCGTGTTGACATTTTTTTAAAAAAGCTTTTGATTTGGTATGTCAGTCAAATACCCTGTTAAACGAATTTGACAGGACTATAGTTCTATCCTTTTCTTATGTTTATTACTGGAATGAGATACCTATAGTAAGACTAAATCAATTTAGTGTTTGAAGATCAGAATCAGCATTACTATCTAAAAAAAACCCAAATGCTACAAAAACAGCAAATTATCTACCAGTGTAATAGTTCCCTAACCAGGGGTCCGCGGGTCTCACTAATAACCCTGCTAATGTGCTCGACTAATTTGTTGCCGCGTTCCTGGAATGCCTCACAGATCGATACGGAACCCGCGTACTGTGACCCATATTGTCAGCTAAATGTATTGGAGCTCAGTTTTACTGTGCATTTATGATAAAGAGTGAGACAGAAAATCTAGAAAGGCAATAATTAAAATACTAAAGTTAGGCCTAATTGATTATAGGCAAAAACTAAACGGCTTTGCAAGCCAGATCTATTATTGTAATGTTAGGTATGGAAACAGCATCTAATATTGCTTTTTAATAGCTTATGTACCTACCCCTTTACAACTAATATAAAATAACTTTTATAAAAAGCAGGATTTTGGACTTTTTGGCGGGAACTTGCGAAGTGTATTTTTTGAGTTTTATTGAATATTATCGGTGGTATTTTGTCCAATAAAGATCAATACAAGTGCACCAGTGAAGTGAAATGAAATGATTACGTGTATAGTGGCTTTTCAAATTGTCTCAAGAAGTCCATGAAAAGTTTTAGTAGAACGGCTACCATCGTACTAAAACCTAACTAAACTGACTGACCATGACTCGAAGAAGATTTAACATGACTTGAACTTTGAAACTTGACGATTGACGAGAATTTAATACATGAAGAATATAAAAATACCTACATTGCTCAACTTGACACTGGCAAAATACACGAAGTGTGATGCCAAAATAAAAAAAAATAAAAAAAAAAAGAAGCAGGACTTCAATATTTTTAACACTTCTAAACGGCATATGATATAAAGAGCTCGGGCTATCCAAGACGTATTTTAAATCATATTTTAAAATAAGTAGAGTGAAAAATAAAATCGACTCAAATTAATTAATTAAATAAATTATTGAATTTCTTGGTGTTTTATTAGGTAAAGAAAATAAATAAATTATTAATTTACCCACAACAAACATACTACAAACTACTATTTTGTTTTTATAGATAAATCAATTTAGTCAGACGATAGGTAAATAATAAACAAATGTGAAGTAAAAAACCTAATTGTACTGCTTATATCTCAAACTCAAAACTCATTTATACAGTTTAGGCCCTGTGAAGGCACTTATGAATGTCTATAGTTACGATTATTACAGTAGACCCTACCACCGGTCTCAATAACAATATTATAAACATCACTAGCTCCAAGTAAGTTTTGTCCTCATAATCTACTCTAAAGAAGCTACCAAAACAAAACGAGCCAACACTGCGAGTGACCACTATTTCATAAAGCTCATCTCTACTCGTATATCCACTAACCCTTTATCGAACTGACAAAATCTTAAAACAAATACGCCTTTATCTGAACCTCTTTATGGTCCCACAAAAGGCCTATTCTGGAAGGTGTGAGGCGTACAATCCACATGTCTTCTATACAAATGGTATTTTTGTAAAGCCGGTTTTGATGTAAATTCTGTTTTGTGGAGGTGTCGCTGATTGTTTAACATGTGCTCAGTAGTATAAGGTATTATTACTCGAGCAGGTGTGAAGGCCAATATACGCGGATTTTTCCATAGATAGGAGAAATCGATGGCTTCAGATGTAAGTGGGAGTAGTCTACCTTTTTACACGATTGCCAGAAAACAAACTATGTTTTCAGACTTCATGTAGGTAGGTATGTTTCTTTATTCTAACAAAACAGTCTTACGTTCCTGAGTTAAAATTTAGCATATAACACTCAGGGATAATGTAGTTTCCTATTAGTGAAATAATTTTTAGAATCGGACCAGTAACTCCGGAGATTCTAAATGCTTTAACCGATTTGGAAATGAGTCGTATTTTTAGAATCTTCTTGTCATTCCGGATGACATAGGGTAGCTAAACACAACATGTCTATAAGTAATGACAGCAAATAATTTTAGTTAAATTTCGACGTGTTGTTTTTTTTTATTGTAGCAGTGTTTCGATTACTCTAATTAAAGCTTCCAAACAAATTAATATATAATAAATAATTGGATAGATCAAAGGATGGATCTAATCCGTCACGGAAATGTGTATTTCCCCTAATACATTATAATTCAATAATGATACTAGGAAATATATACCTAAAAACTATTGAAAAAAATATGTTGGGGTTATTGTTATTTTGCATAAATTAGAAAGTATTTAAATACCGCTATCCTTACAAATATCCCGAATGTAGGTAATACTCCGATAGATATTTAGGAAATGTATGGATTTCCTAGGAAATGTATACAATGATGGATTAGATACTTTCCGTTAAGGTGGAGCGGTTGGAGCGCGAAATTTAAATTTTATCACGTTTTTTGCTAATTGCAGCTCAGTTATAGGTCGTAAGTTATCAACATGTTATTTTCTTTTGTTATTAATCAGTAAATATACTACCATTCTTGTCGCAAATAACATGTTGATAACTTACGACCTATAACTGAGCTGCAATTAGCAAAAAACGTGATAAAATTTGAATTTCGCGCTCCTACCGAAGGTATGCCCATAATTAGATTGTCTTAAACTAAATTTATGTTTGGACAATATCACAATTTAAAGTTTATAAAACATTCTCCTCTTGTAACCGATAAAAATAGCATTCTCTAATAACTCGTTTAAGATGCAATTGCTCTGAATACAACAAATAATGAATATGAATTAATTAGCGCTTGAGGTTTGCGCCGGAGCGGAGACCGGCCGCGGCGGCGGTCATTGTGCGACGGCTCTTTGTCTCTACCTCTCCGACTGCCTATACGTACTCTACCTACGCCTTCATAACATACCTATAACATACCTAGATATAGGTACCTTATATTGATTTGTGTTTTTAAAGCTCTTTTATGAAGTTCAAGCTCTGATAAAGCACTCTACCACCGGCGAGAGTCTCCTCAAACAATTTAATATTGTAGGTTTAAATCTATCTTATGTTATACTCAAACGATGCCCCAAGACACAAGGCATAGTAAGGTTTGAATCTTAATAACCACTCAATGGTGCCGATTCTGTTGTTTACGAACTTAACTAATATTAGTCACGTTACCTCTCTTTCATGTAAACCTTATTGAAAAAAGATAGAACATTTTTAATGCTGTCAGTTAAGTCCATGCCGTCGTAATATACGGATAAATAGTCGTGACCAATAACAGTCGCGCTTAAATTCACGTTGAAATAAGTGATCGGACTAATCTGACAGGATTAAAATATCTTGCATCCCCTTCTTATATTTCTTATTAGAAAGAGATATAGTTCGATTAAATTTGTTTAGTTCGTAAACAACAGAATTGGCACCATTTACAGTTTATTTAAAGTGATAAGTAAAAATCCAATCAATTAGGTGTAGGTAGTACATAATTATGGATTTTTGATAAGAAGAAATATCATCGTAGATTTTCTTGTAGTCTTTCATACACCTTGTAACAAAAAAAGATCTCTAGAATACACTCTATCTATTGCTGGAAACTGCAACTCCGGTACGTAGTTTAAAAGATCTAAGCGTACAGACAAAATCAAAATCAAAATCTCATTTATTCAGTTTAGGCCCTTATAAGGCACTTATGAACGTCAACAGTTACAGTTTTACAATAGACTCTACTACCGGTTCGGAATACACTTAATAGACATGGAATAGACAGCGGGAGAAACTTTTTTTATAGGTACCTATGTAAATCTTTGCGTAGTATAAAACCCTAAAAGTTAGGTCCCTATGACAACAAAATTCATATCCTTATGATTTGGAGATATCAATCTAGGTATATAACTTACAATATTTATTTTAAACAATTTTAAAAGTTTCGATTGAGAAATAAACAATAAGATTATGTTCTGTGAATAGTACTTAGGTATTATATCAATGGAATATGAGGATTATTTCGACTCTACGTCTCCCGTCGGATGGCAAACACAGCCTAAATACACTCAAGATACCTAATATTTCATCAAATTTCATATTCAAACCAAGTTTTGTGTAACATTTCATTGGTATAATATGACACAAATTAGATGAAGCATCGGCAAAATTGGTAAAATCGATCGTTCCCGAAAAGAGTGCGCCTACAACATTACTCATAAGTTAAAAAATGATCGGCGAAAATGATCTTGTTGAACGTTGAATGGCGCGATAATGAATGATTTTTATTAGTTGTGTAAATTGGAAGTGAAGCGAAAACGATTTGCCGATACTACATCTAAGTTGTGTCATACTGTAAGTGCACAGACAATTTATTAGAAGTGTAACCAAACCCTACAATAAAAAAACCCTTTCCATAACTCTAAAAGTTTTACGTCACTCAGAGACCAGTAATTTTATTGTATAATTAATTAGGCATTATATTTTTTACTAAGCTAAGATAATAAGTGGGTTATAAAGGGCCACTCGATTAAAAGTGGAAAAGTAATTGGAGACGCGCGTCAAGAAGCGGCGCGGGCGGCTTGCGTTGACGCGCACAAAGCCAGCATTGTCTGTCGCACCAAGCGACGCTAATTATAAAATAAATAAAAAACGTTCATTAAACGCGCGGCACAATGAGAAGTCGCGAGGCTGCGCAGCCGCCGCCGCCGCCGGCCCTAATTCTAGACCTTAGTCTATACTTGAGGAATTATTCACTGAGTAAAATAGTCCTACGCTTGTTGTGGTCATAACTATTAACATTAAATAGGTGTCTAAGTCTAAGGTGGTCTATAACACAGGTTTTTCATAGCTCAAACACCAATGCTTCACAATGCAATTTTTTATCATGTATAATCTGTCCTGTCTATGTAATGTTAAATTGAAATTATCATTATTAATAGTAATAATTTTGATCTCATTATTGGTATGTGTTTAACAAAATAAGTTAGTGTATGCCTTCGTATTGGAAATGTGGAAAATGATAAAAAAAAATACAATTAATACAAAATTTAAAAAAACACGACTACCTGGAATGATCTAAGGATTATAAAGATGAACATACATCCAAATCTGTCCTTAGGCATTATAAAGTTATTATAAAGTGTCATGTGAAAGGAACATACACTACAAACATCCACATTTGATGAAACGTTTATCTTTGAATATGAATTCAGTTTGCTACGTTTTTTTTAATTGAGCATGTAGACACCTAACAATACCCATTAGTTCATAAAGCTACCTACTAAGGAATATTTTGAATTTAAAATAGTTAGTTAATCAGCATGTGTACTCACCAGGTGGTGGATGTAACAGCGGAGGGCCAGGCAAGAACGCCGCTGCGACAGCTGCCTGGGCGTTAAACGCAGCCGCATAAGCCACTCGACTCGCAACAGACGCCGGCAAAGGAAACTGAGGCGTATAAGCCGATCTGGGCTCTCTGCTCTCCGATAAATTCAATACTCTGTCCGAGTCTCTGTTCTCGAAGTATCTCTCTCTAGTATCTCGGTTGTCGGACAGACCCAGCAGCTCTTGTATAGCGAACGGCGACCGCTGCGGCGCTCGCGGCGCGCTCGCGTTAGCACTCATCGCTTGCATCGTCGCTCCGAGTGCTTCTCGCTTATGTACACTTAGCTTAACTTTATACTACTCTTCAGCATTTTTGGGGCTTATTTCCTTTATATTATTTTGTATTTGTCGTTTTGTTATCACAATTACTTAGGTCGTATTTTTAAATTATGCTATATGTTGGTCTTTTTTGAAAACTTCACTTTATCAAAAGTTCTCGACACTTCCTATAAGTACGTTCTAAACTATAATTCACCTAGACTTAAATTAGGCCTAACGTTTCGGACTCGGTGCTCGAGTAATGAGAAAATAATTTATGTTTTTTTCTAAGACTGCGGAAAAATTGCGAAAAACGTCAGGCAGGATTGTTGCGTCGATTGGAAAATCGCGACACGAGCGCTCACCGCGGCGTCTGGAGCGCTTCTGCCCGCGGCGCCGCCCGTCGCCTTGTAAAAACGAGAAAACCCCCCTTGAAGCACCAACACGCCGCGTTCACTGACGAACCATCCTAATTCACCACCCTTCACGTACTACATACGCCCTTACGGAGCCGAGCCCCCGGTCCCTGGCTCAGGTCGGAAATGACGCACGAGCGCGCGCTCTCCACTCGCACTTAGGACATTTGGAGCCCAGCGCGGCCCCCCCCCCCCATCCCGCGCGGGCGGAGCCTACTAATAGCCAATACGGATATTTTGTTACCGCACTCTATTGGCCAGATTTCTTCGCGAGGGACACGCCTACTCGACGTTTTGCCACCTGAAATGGAACTGTACACGGGGAATGATTAAACTCTAAAGTCAAACGTGTAGTCGGCGGTTGATTTAATTTTGATTAATTGTAAGAAATGAATAGCGCGGTCGAGGGGCCCGCGGAGGGGGGAGAGCGGGGCGCGGGGGTCGGTGCGGTCCAGTGTCGGACGAGGCGCGTATTATCCGTGAGTGCAACATTACGGCAGGTGGCGAATTATTTCTCGGCAGTAGGTACTTGCAATGGTATTATGTTGATGTGGTAGCGGTCTCGATGGCTTCCTCGAGTATAAACGCTCACGTGCGCTGTTTTTGGTCGGCGGCGTATAATGTCCCATTATCAATCATTGGTCCTCTGGTTACCTGCAGGGGCTGCAGGCTGTAATGTAATCCGACCTGCCTGCCTCCTTTTATGAATTTATAATGATCAACTATATAAAGCGTGGGTAGATATATTAAATTGTTCTTAGGTAGGTACCAAGTATAAGTGTAGTAGGTATAAGTATAAATTGGAACGAAAGAAAAAAATACAGAAATACCTAGATAGGTAGGTAGTAAAAAAAACACCTAAGTAATTTTGGATGACCTGTAAATAATAAAAATTAATTTTATCACTTCTATTCGAATAAGTCAATAGATGGCGCTACTTACCGGTTATATAAATTTTAATTGACTGCTAATAGCCATTTAACATGATAAGAGAACCGCCTTCAATAATACTAAAAATTATAAAATAATAACTATTACTTACAGGTTAGAGTTCCTTCATACTTATTTATTATTTTATACATTTTAGTGTTTTTGAAGGTGGTATCACTTTTTGTTAAAAGTAATTTATTTTTATATTTTTTGCCATTTCCATCAACAGATCCTGAGACTTGGTGACAGTGAGACCACCTCAGCAGTATACTCTTTCGAATCGTTAAAATCGGTCCACATAAGTATGGCGGAGTAATCGCGTAACAAACATACAAAAAATAAAATAAAGATTTAATCGAATTGAGAACCTCCACCTTTTTTATGTCGGTTAAAAATAATTATTAGGTAATATGAATACCTTTTGTAAAGACTCTGATTACGTATGGACACAATCTGTGAGATGGCTTTTAACAATTAACTTCTTTGCCCATACATGGTACCTACCTATTTATGGATACCATCCTAAATAATCTTAGATAAATCAATATAGGTAAGTACTACAAACTATTTTGTAATCTAAATTTTAATATGTCTATTAACAACAATTAATTGTTGTCGCCAATGTGCCTTCTGTACTGGAACCAGTCGGTATTTTGCGTGGCGATGGCAAGAAGCCGGATGGTATGTCTTTGATGCCATGGAGTGTCGGTAAGTCGTTGGTGTGGGATGCCACATGTGTTCTGTCTCACTTGCCAGCGACATGTAGAGTTGTAGGAGCGGCTGCGGCTGGTGCGGAAAATTCCAAATCCAAAAAATACGCTTCTATTGGCCCACATTATTTATTTTTGCCTTTTGCGGTCGAGACCATGGGTCCTTGGGGGTTCGAGGCTCGCCGATTTTTTCAAACATTATCTTCAAAAATAATTGAGGTCACAGGGGACCGGCGTGCGGGGAGCTTTTTCTGCCAACGCGTTAGCTTGGCCATACGAAGAGGGAACGCTGCCAGCCTTCTGGGAATCTTGCCGTTGATTGGCAGCAGCGGCCGCCTCGAGGAAATTTTTTATATGTAGTTTGTATATTTGTTGTAAATATTGTATATTTAAACAAACAACAATTAATATAGATACAAAATATACCTATGAAAAAACCTTATTGCACATAAACATATTATAATATCAACAAATCAAAGTAAGCAGAGTAGGAAGTCTTATTGTTAAGTTATTTTAGCACCCCAGTATTTTTATGTATGCTTCGTGTTAAATATGTTCATGACTATCACCGGTAGATAAGTGCTTATGTTATGGTACGTATATCCTGTTCTGTCGGGCGTCGCCACCATTTAATACAGCTTTAATAGATTTCCCTTTATACCTAGTGGACAACCGTGTGACGGCATTTAAACGGTTTTGTTTTTGAAAAACAAAGTTAACTAGCTAGCAAGCTATCAGTGACCTCCGCTGTCAGATGGCCCACAGAATATGGTAAAATAACAGTCTAGGTACACGTGGCCAATATTTCAACGATACTTTGTATGTAAAGGGATCAAATCCATAAATTTTGAGTCACTCATAAAGAAACCTGTAGAATGTAAATTATAGTGTCTAATGATAGTGATTTCCCGACGGCCTTGGTCGTTTTCATATAATACCTATCATTCTGAAATACGGCACCGGCACACACTTCTGCTGCCAGGCTGCCAGTAGGTAGGTAAGTATACAAACGCTAATTAAACTCAACTCAAAACTAATTTATTCAGTTCAGGCCCTTATAAGGTACATAAGAACGTCGAAAGTTAGTTGATTCTATCACCGATTCGTAATACACTTGGATTATTAGTTAATAAAATTTGTATGTATGTACCTACTTCAATACAAAATATGATATATTGAGTTCAGATGATATTCTTCTTTTTTATAGGTAATGGAAGATGTAAATACATAATGAAATTCTTGAATATTTTACATATTTGTAAATTGAATCCCATCTAGTTAATAATATCTCTCTGGACTCCAAGATACAGGCATTGCCTAGTTTAGGGCCATCGCCAAATACCTTGTAAATTGCATTGATGCAATAAATATTCTATTCTATATAACGCTTCAAAAATCTATTAATTTATCCGTTCCATCGGCTGCGCTAGCTTGCTAGTCAGTTCGATTGTTTGGTGGCATTAAGTGGTTAAAAAAAATATTGATAGGTATATTCTAAACCGGTGGTAGAGTCAATTGTGATGTAACGTTATAAGAGTGGTAGAGCATAGCGATTTTTTAATTCACCTTACAGAAATAATATAATAAAAATCTAAATAATTTTATGTTGTTTTCTTGCGCGTGAGTAAGGTCACCAGAGCTCGCCGGGGAGGGGGAAGGTTGCTAACGCATGAGTGATTTATAGGTTAGGCTCAGAATTTATAGGTTAGGTTTCCTACCAGGGCCGTTTACTGAATTGCCGACTTCATATGGTAAAAATAATCCTTTAGGTCTAAACTGAATGAGTTTTAAGTAGACAGATGTGAGTCTTACTCAAACTCAACGTTGTTGGAAGTTACAATGACTCTACCACCGGTTTCACATAAGTAGGTACACGTAATCAGTGTGAGAAGATTCCGGCAAGAAATTCAGAAATAAAGGAGTCTTTATTTGGGAAGCTCTTTAATTAAAATATATGTAGGTACTTACCTAAGTAATTATCAGTATCTATAAATACCTATATTAATTATTATTAATTCATTTATTTATAAACTATGTAGGTACATGTAACAAAAGCCCTGTTCGATCCGTGAAGACTATAAGCTGGGTTGAAAAAAAATATTTATTCAATCGAGCTGACTGTTTCTAATAATATTAGCGCGTTTAAACATCACAGACTCTTCAGCTTCATAATACCTATAGTAGTTTATATTTATGTCGAGATCACACCCGCGGAAAAAACATCCACATATAGGTATAGAGTCATCATCTAAATTCCAAAAACATGAGACCCTATATCCTATTAAACCTTAAAATATTGCGCTATTTCTGCTCTGAATCAAAGAAAAGAATCTTATTTCACTCGTCCACTATTAGGACAATCAAACAAATCCCAGAAATATTAGAAACGACAACAAAATGATCGTGTAAACAATTCACACGTATGAATGGTGCGTGGATCCAACTGTCAGTCAGCGGTGAGCGGTGATGCGGTGGACAATGGCGGTGCAGAGGCTCAGAGCTACAACAAAGCGTTGTTTGCTTGTCCGCCGTCAAAACACGTCGCGTCGCGTCTGTGCGCTTTGTGAACGTAACGCGAGAACTCCCGAGAACTCAGGATGTATGGAGACACGTGAGAAACGGACTAAAATAAGCTGTTGAAAGAAGTGCAGGCACGCCCCGTGGTCGCCATTGCTGTGAGGTTTAGATTATTTCATCTATCATATTTTTTTTATAAAATGAGCTTGCGTTTAGTTTCAGATTCTCTGGGATGAGAACTGTCGATGCAGAGAATGTTACAGGTTGAATCTGAAAATGCCTGTTCATTATTGTCTGGAAAGTCATAATAATTGTACCTTTATCAAATATTAAAAGTATTTAGATTTCAAATATAACACACAGGTTATGAAAAACGCTGAAATTAACGACAAATTGACGAAAACTTTGTATCGTCAGACACAAAGGTTTCATTTTGACAGCAGTGGTTCTAAAAGTTTATTTAAAATTATAAATCTAACCAAACTTTCTAACGGCGTTATAATATGATCTCAGTAATTATGTCTCACTCAAATCAAAAACTAAACTAAATAATTGAATGTGGCTCGTGAAACTAATAAAATTCTCGTTAAAACTAAAAAAACCCTCACAGAGCTAAGTGTATTAAATAGAACAAAGACAAATTAGAACCGCTCAGGATAGGGTAGTTGACACTATCAAAAATAAATGATCAAACACTAACTAATGCATAAAACATGTAAAAACACGTGGAAATATCAAATATGTTGTACTTTTAATGCATTTTATGATTTTTAATTACCAGTGGAACCACTAAGAGTAGATGATTTGATGCTGTGAAACTATGACGTCATAATGTAATATTTCATACAAAATTCCTTATAAACTATCGTTTTGACATTTATTAAAAAGTAGCTGATTTGATATGTCAGTCAACTACCCTATTATTAATAAGGATAAACTCTCAACAGACAAGTTCAACAAACAAGTACTTATTTGGCATTAGATTCTCATCAACTAGATACCTAACTATACTGGATTTAACTTTCATTTAACGTATCTATTTGTATTAATTATTTTATTTTATTTGTATATCTGTTTGTAAAAATGTATTAGATTTATTCTTTCTATTTGTACCTACTTACGACCGTGACTCCCTGAAGGCGTCAGCTGAAAACCAGCGCTGGTGACAGTAGTCAGTAGCATCATGGACTGGACTCTAACAAAAAATAACACTAGAAAACTTAATATTTCAAAAACGGATCCCTGAATTGAAATATGGTTTTGAAACACTCACAATATGTAGGTATAAACGATTACCTAGTTTCATATATAACTAAAAACTGTATTATGTAATAGTTTTTTTTACGTAAGAAGGCTTACAACCAACCTTGCCTGACGGTAAGTGGTTACCGTCACCTGGTTACATGTCAGCCTTCTGACGTTAAAAAGCCACAGATCCATGACTCTTCCTATACCTATGCCATTTTCATTTACGGGGAAATACTATAATTTAATTTAATTTTCATTGATTTATACTAATTTTGACTTCTCTATCTGTATCCACCGGTTATTCGGCCATTATTAACAGCACCGTCCACACACTATACCTTCTTGCATCACACGAGATTACCGTGTCAAAGAAAATCTAAAACAATGAGCTTGAGCTCTTTTACTGGTAAATTCCAAAAACTGAGTTTTGAGACCCAGTCCCCTTTTAGGCTTTGTGTGCTTACCACCTCCAGCCACATCATCTGATTACGGTTAGATTGTAGTCATACATAGAATGAAAGTGTGGGTCGTATGGCCCCGCTAGATCGTTGTCAAAATCATCATCACGTCATCATCAAAAATGATGTTTGCATCCACCAGGTGTTGTCAAGTCAGGTGGCAGCTGGATGCGGAGAGTGGAGGACTGTAAGATGTAGCAACTATTGGGAAAGGCCTATACCATCCAGTCCAGTCCACAGTAGTATGATACTGATGATAGAATGATTTTAGTTAATATTTCAGAACATACATACCTTAAATTTTCCATTTGTTTTTAATTAATTTTGAGGATATGTCATCTGTTTGCAGGTCGTCAGACTTCTTATCTCGGAGCCATAATCAAACCTGAAAATAATTAAACTAGAGTAAGTTTTCAAAATATTCAGTTAAGGCTCTGACATGCCTTAATTAACTCTAAGTACCACTGGTTAGAAATACCTACATTTAGAAGATTCAGATCTCTATTTCTCTTAGAATTTATAGTCGTATGTTACATTAGCTTTCGCCCCGCGATTTCACACGCGTTCCCGAGGATCTTAGGGATTCCAGGATAAAAAGAAGCATGTATTTTATTCCAGGGTATATATATCTATGTGGCAAGTTTCATCCAGATCCGTTAAGAAGTTTTTACGTGAAAGAGAAACAAATATACATACATCCCCATTTCTTTTATATTACAACAGGTATTAGTAGGATTTTCGATACAAACAAAACTTCGCCATACATAGGTACTTCGCTATAGACATACCTACAAGTGCAGAAAAAGTGAAAACCTATAGGCACATATTATTTCCAAATAATGAACAAACTTAACGTAGGCTTTATTAAATAAGCTTAATTTTTATGATTTTATTTGAATTTTTAATTGTAGAGCCGCCCTCCCCCCCACAACAGATATCAAACTATGAAATATGCTTATAAAGGCTTGTGTCCATACCACTTTCTGTCACATCAACACTGTAAACGGATACACTATAAAAGAAAATTACACCTAAAATAGCAGCTTCTCAGTTTAAGTGTATGTGGAACCGGCGGTGGTAGAATCTATAATAATTGAAACTATCGACATTCATAAGGGCCTTAACAGGGCCTAAACTGAATCAACGAGTTTTGAATTTGAGCAGAAATCAATTGCTAGCAAAATATCTACGTACATTTGACACATAACCAGGGAGACGTAAATGCAGAGAAACACCACATAATATATTACCAGAAAAAAAAAATAAGATTTATTATCATTATCATCATCACATTGTGATCGACTGTCTAATAGGTATTATAGCGAGATAACTGTATTGTGCACTGGTTCAAGTAGGTATTCACTAGTAAATAAATACTTACATTTGTGACAGTTTTAGAAACATTCTGAAAAAAAGATAGCGGAATACGTACATAAGTTTACAGGAATTAAGCATGAAGGTTCCTGGCGAAATACCACTTCACCACTGTTAATAAGGTGCCATTGACTTGGATAAGATTAGCATTTTTCCTATCAATATTACCTATATAATACAACTATAAAAACCAGCGCTAAATTGCGTATTACTTTCATAAAACCAGACCGAAAATATTTCATGTGTTCGTAGATATTTCAGATTAAAATAACTCAAAACTTATTTCAGTTCAGGCCCTGATGATAAAGCACATATAAACGTAACAAAAATAGACTCAACCACCTTTAATAATCACTGAATCAACACCTAACTGGAAAGGTAAAGGCAAGAAAATCAGCAAGGTATTTTGTTGTGGATTTACTATGAAGCAACTGCAGAGAGCTGTTCAGTTATCTATATATCTATACTAATATTATAAAGAGAAAAGATTTGATTGTTTGTTTGTTTGCATTGAATAGGCTCAGAAACTACTGAACCGATTTGAAAAATTCTTTCACTAATAGGAAGCTATATTATTCCCGAAGGTTATAGGCTACTTTTGATCCCGGGAACAAGAGTGAAACCGCGCGGAACAGCTAGTTACTTTATAAAGAGATAAAATGTGTTAACACATCCGAAATGTAGGAGATATACTCCGGGGTTACTGGTCCGATTCCCAAAAATATTACACTAATCGAAAGCCACATTATTCCTGAGTACTATAGGCTACTTTTTATCCAAGGAACGTGGGTAAAACCGCAGGAAACAGCTAGTCACTATATCTTCTACGTATTCCACTTTATTATGTAGATACTCGTAAATATAGGTTTTGTTATTTAATCTTTGTTACTAAACTTTAAATTTATTAAGTACATGACATTGACATCTGAGTTACTTCAAAAAACTATAGCTTCAAATTAGTTTGCTCTTAGATTTAGGCAGCTCAGGTTCAGTACACGGTGGCTTCTACACACACGTACCTACCTACTTCCATTTATCTAATACAAAGTAAACTTTTGTCGATAGATGGAAATAATCGAAGTATTTGATCGTCAAGACAGCGGGTAAATTTAGCTACATAATCATTTAGGTACAGTATGATACAACTTAGATGTAGCATCGGCACATCGTTTTCGTAAGCTTCCGATTTACACAACTAATAAAAATCATTCATTATCGTTCCGCCATTCAACGTTCAACAAGATCATTTTCGCCGATCATTTTTTAACTCATGAGTAATGTTGTCGGCGCACTCTTTTCGGGAACGATTTTACGAAGTTTGCCGATGCTTCATCTAAGTTGTGTCATACTATACATGATTGGTTTTCCTAACTTACTAGCACTACCGATGTATGTCTTACAGTAAATGCATATTTTGCAAGTTAGTTCACTTCTAGACTTTTTTCCATCGGCCTCACATAAAAGACTATCAAAAAGATTAATCAACTTACGAATTGATATTGCTATATATAATCCATAGTCAATAACAAATATACACTTCATTGTCAAAAACAGAATGGGGGGTAGGGTCAATTGTAATTTCTGACGTTCATAAGTGCCTTATCGGGGCTTAAACTGAATAAATGAGGTTTTAGTTTAAGTTTAAAAAGCTATATATGTTCCAAATACTCGGACATGATCCTCTGTTACGACTTTGAGAAAGTATGGGTAGATTATTTTATACTCGTTGAATTGGTTAACACTACAGACATGCGTTAACTTTTGACGCTGGCGCACGAAAATTAACGGTAAAACCAGTATAGTTGCCCCACTTTTTGAAATCATATCTCCCAGTACAAAAATCAAAATATTTTATTTGTAAAACTGGCAAGTACTCTGGTTTTTTATCTACAAATTTATGAAAAGTAAAAAACATTATCTTTGATATTTCCAGAGTAGGTATTAGCGATTTTTGCGGACCTCTACATTTTGAGGCATCTATCCCTTATATGGGATTGTTGCCTAGTCCATATAAATTACGTTTAGGATAGACGCCCCGCTGAGAAACAGGGCATCCATCCCGAAGAAACTTTGATCGCACTTTGCCTTCCCATGCAATCGCACAGAGACTTGAGACATGGTCCACTTAGTGGTAGTTGGAATGTCTCCCGATAGATAAATAAAATAGCATGCGATTCATCCGCGAAACTAGAGTAATTACATTTGGGCATCTATCCTACTGGGGCATCTATCCGGGCTTTACCCTACCTATGATTGAAAAATTACAGAGAGAAAAGAACTAACAATTCATGAAACAAAACGCGGCATTTATGTTAGCGATACCTCAGTTAAGACCCTACCTTATCATTATCATCATGTCAGCTGAAAGACGTCCACTGCTGGACAAAAGCCTCCCCCAAGGATCTCCACGATGGCCCTACCTTATAATAGTCCACTAAACGACTCGAGTACGAATGAGCCAGACCAAATGATTGAATATACATGATAGTGATTGGTTATACAAAACAGACCTTAAAGACTTGCCGTTCTTTAGTAGTTAATCTCTTCATAAAGTAATTATAGGAATGGAGAAGGCAAAGTCGTGACATAAAATGAACTGCTTACTACGGTAGTACCTAATAGTTTTAACTAATTAAGTGAAAAAATGATGAATCGCTGCAACTAGGTAGGTACCTACTTTAACTGAGTACGTACTCTATAAGTACCTATATAAAACCAACACATAAAAGTAACTGTCAAATGTATAAAAATATTTAAATAAAAAAAAACCTGTTTATTTAATGTAACCATTGACAGCCCTAATGAGTGTCTCGCACACCGCGCCAGGGCCACCACAAATTCGCGCAACACTACTTTTTATTGAGTGTCGCGTTCGGAACCACCCCACGCCCGGCGCTGGCCCCCCCTCCCCACAGCACACAGGGGGTGCATAATTGCACGCCCGTTGCACCTCTATGCAACCTATGAGCCTTACCAAACTCTGTTACAGGCATTTTGCAACTTGCATCAGGCCGTTTTGTGACGTATCATGCGCCTATTCTTTAGTACTCTATTCTATAAGCATAGGCATAAAACTAACTGCTATGGAATATTATTTTGAGATTCAACGTATTATAACTATTTTAAAAATCATTGTCTAAGTTTATTTCATAAAAATGTTACTTTATTAACTTTACTGAAAATCTTGTGTTACAAGTGTAATCTAGTCTATTTAGTATTTGCTTTACAAATATATGATGAAATATATTATGAAAACAAACTTTTAGAGCTTTTAAAAGCTCCATCTAGGTATCACCTCAATCTCGTATAACATGATTACATATTAACAATTTATAAAAAACTTCCGAAGAACTGACAACCAGTAATCATTTATCGTCCAATGAGATACACAGGAGAGGATACAAGTATTATGTTTAAGATTAGTTACATAAACAAATATATAAAATAATCATAATGCCATGTAGTGTAGGTAATACGAACGCATTAAGCCTTCATGTCCGTGTGATTATATGTACATACATGTATAATGCATTCTGTAGCCAGTATCGGTAGATGCTATATGTTGTCGGCCGAGAGTCGCGTGCACTCCATTATGCGGAATACTAATGACAGAGGGCGGTTGATTAAAAAACCTAAGTTGCGGGGCGTGGCAACCCTACCGCCACCCGCTCGATGGTGGGAGATAGGGCTGCCACTGTCGGAATAAAATTAAGCTATCAGATTAATTATTTGGATAACATGAACTAATAATTGGTTTTATCCAATGTGCTTAATAATTGTCAATATTACTACCTACATACCTACCTCAACTAGATATATGTACCTACCTAGAGAATCTGAATGAAGGCTTTACTGTAGCCTTTGGACTATATATATCAAGGATTTTTTTTTATTTTTAGTTAATATTTAGTACCTATTTGTCATTGAAGATAAAATAATTTAACAGAAATAGGTATTTAAGAAATCAAAGAAATTTAATTTTACTTAGATTATCTAGCGTTGGCGGTTTTTTCTCAATAAATCATTTATAACAATTTATCTGAATAAATTCAAACTGACAACGGATTTGTTTAGTTTAGGCACCAACTAGCGGTACAATTGACTCTACCACCGGTTCATAATAAACATAAATACCTAATTATATAAGTAACACCATTTACAAATTATGTCTCTCTCATAAACAAACACTTAAGGGTAAACCTTCGATTGGGGCGTTAAATTAAAATTTTGTCACGTTTTTTGCTAATTTCAGCTCGGTTATAGATCGTAACTTATCAACATGTTATTTGCGACAAGAATGGTAGTATATTTACTGATTAATAACAAAAGAAATCATCAACACATTCCTCCATGGTATATTAGTAACATTTTCATGAAATAGTCGTATATGTCAGTAATATACCTTGGAGGAATGTGTTGATGATTTCTAAAATAAATCTTGATAGCAAAAAACGTGACAAAATTTTAATTTAACGCCCCAACCGAAGCCTCCACCTTAATACAAAAATTGTTAGATATTTTTCAATAGATCAAGAAGTTATAATTGGAGTACAGGCTTATTAATTACAATGAAAATAGGTAAAATAGGCATAGGTCCACATTAACTATAAATTTAACTTCAAAGTTTCAGCACAATAATCACGTCTTGAACCCTAGACTGTCCATTGTGAAGTTGCCATTATTTGGACAATTCTATTATCCTGGGACATTTATTTATACCTACAACTCCTAACTTGTATAGCCTATTGGACGTGGGCCATCTGACAGCGGAGGTCACTGATAGCTAGCTAGTTAACTTTGTTTTTCCACATGAAATTTTCAAAATAAGTTCCCAGAAACAAAAGCGTTTCAATGCCGTCACACGGTTGTCCACTATAAAGGGAAATTTATTAAAGCTGTATTAAATGGTGGCGACGCCCGACAGAATAGGTAATACAAATCTAAGCGTGAATACCAACTTCGGTAATAAGAAATGATATAATGTCCAATTTCATTAAAATACTTGTGTTCCTCTTTACTTGTGTTTACTATCTGTGGCAGTTTAACTACTTACGTAAGATTTTAATTAAACGCAAGCGCATAATCAATAAATTATTATCTAGGCACTTAGACTGAATTTTAAAAATTTTGCTTTAGGTATTGGTTATAAATTATCTTTTCGAGAAATACCTATTATGAACAAAATTCCTAAATTATTAAAATTAGATAATTTCTCACCTCAGAACTTTAATGAAATTTTCTCTTTTCACAGTTTTCATTCACACTACGATTAAACATTACCTATAACGGTTACATTTTCACAAATAAACTAACGACTGGTAAATCACACGACGCCATTACGACTGGCGCGTCAATAAATGGAAAAACAATAAGTCATTCAATGATTCGCGTCGGCCATATTAGTGCGTTCCAAAATCAAATCGAGCTATTGTTTCACGACGGCCAATAATTAGTAGCGGGGACTCCGGTTGCGGCCAATCACGACCTCGCACGATTACCACGCTCCGGCCATTGGCCCGGGCAACGTTCTAAATTTGAAATTAAACGTTAGTGTCGCCGGCCGACGCGGGAAACCCTAATTAAATTGATTGGGTATTCATTGTATTGGAGTGGAAGGTCCCGGGAGAGACCGAGAGCCGGCGACGGGAGCCGAAGCGGCGGCGGCGGTCGGCCGTTAGCATAATTGTTTAATTTTCAACAATGTGCTCCAATCTCAAATTAGAAGCCTTTCACGTGATTCAAATTGATTTCTTTTGATACATTTTTAGGGTAGTCATAGAAATTAGATAAAATTCCATTACTTAATTGACGATAAATTAGAGTTTTTACAATAAAATCTCTGAAATCGTAAAAAAATAGGTATTTTCTATTCAAAACGATATAAAAGGCGATGGTGATCCTACAGTAAGTTTCAGCTTTAGGTGAAAATATTTTCGGACAGACAGACGGACAGATGCACGAGTGATCCTATAAGGGATCCGTTTTTACTCTTTTGAATTTCGGAACCCTAAAAACATGGAGATGAAACCTTAGTAGGTACAGTGGTAGTTATTGTTGCACCTAGTACCTACCTGCCGAGCTGGCTAGTACCCTGAAGTGGAAAACCTACTGGTGTCTTCCAACAGCTACTAAAATGCTTACCATCTTCGGCTACATCATGACATCACTAACCATAGAGTGTTTGTGCACTGGGAAAACACAGGACAAGTACTGACATACTTTTTCTAACATGTAGGAATGTTAAAAAAAAACTGAAATAGATTCCTAACCTATTTTTAATTTTTCGGAAAAGTGGCCATTGCTGAGACTAACAAAAAAATCGACTATGTATGGTTAGAATAAACTAATTACCTAGGTACCTACATAGTAGATTCTATTGTTTTTTTTTTTGTTATGACTAGCAAGTTTAGGGTTTTAACAAGATTGTCATTAATTCTAGGATTCAAACGATGAGGTTCGCTACTTTTAGGAAAGTTTCAAAATTTCGTTTCTATAATAAACTAAGATGTCTTATAATAAATTTAAAGATTATACGTAACAGAGGTCAATTGAAAACACCTACTTACTATAAGTAGTTATCCTACAAATAGTATAAATGCGGAAGTTTGTGAGTGTGAATGTTTGTTATTTATTTACGCTCAAACGGCTGGACCAACTTTAATTAAAATTTGATATTGACGTAGCTGACATCACAAGCTGACAACTTTAGGAACGAGGATGAAACCGCGGGGCGGAAGCTAGTTGTAGATAAAGTCTATAAAAAGAACCACAACAAATGTTTTGCTATCACACGCAAGTTATCTTATCACTATGTAGATACTTGAAGGCTGTAGGTAGGGCCGGCCCGTCCATATAGGCGAACTAGGCGACCGCCTACGTCGCTCGTATTATAATAAAATAATACTAAAAAGATGTAAAATCCTCTTCAAAAAATAAAATAAAAAAACATTTAGCCGAATTGAGAACCTCGGTTATAAAAAAATAAAAAAAATAAAAATAAAATCCATTTATTTCGGACAACTTTGATCCATATTATTGTTAGTAGATTACACACCTTACAGCTATCTTAGTTTCAAAGATAATAAAATAAAATAATAAAATAGTAAAAATATGACGAAAGAGGACTCACCGAAACGCATCTTTTAGATGAAGCTCGGTGAATCTCCTCATCATGCAGCTATTTGCTTTCTCTGCAATAACCTTCAGGACTATTCCGGCTCCCCCGAACCCGACGCACTATTGACGCAGACTTTTTGCGTATTATCGCAAAAAAGTCATCTGTTTTCGCGTCCGCAAACATACCTGAAGCACTACAGTATCGGGGGAGCCGCACCAGTGCCCTGAAGATATTATTGTATTGTACCCGCAGGGCATTGTAGACTTTCTGTGTGAAATTAGTCCACAGGCTGCTCGTGTAAAAAGTCTGGCAGAATGCCTTGAATAAAGATATTTTAACTTCACAAGTACTACGAGCGAACCTCCGAGCCAGCATATTGCCTCGTACTGCCAATGCCCTGCGTTCTCTTTCAATATCCAGATCATCTGTAAGGGTATCAGTTACAATATGACCTAGATATTTAAATTGAAGCACACGTTTTATGAAAAGTCCATTCAAAGTCACAGGTGGAACATATCCTGGCCCTTTCTTATCACATTTAAATACCAAAAGTTCAGTTTTGTTAGGGTTATACTTGAGACCATGTCTTCTCACAAAAGATTCACATATTTCAAGCAGTTTTTTTAAACCACCAATTGACGGGCTCAGTAGCACCATATCATCAGCATAACTAATGTTATTTACACTAACATCATCTATAAAACAGCCCATATGAGTGCCACTAAGCTCGACAATCAGTTGATTCACATACAAATTGAATAATCTTGGAGAGGTAAGCCCCCCCTGCCTCACCCCGCAGTCTAAGGTATACGTATTCGAATACGCATCCGCCCATTTTACCATATTTGTCTGGTTTTTATACCAATAGGAAAATATTTTCACAAGATCAGGGGGGACGCCCTCATCTCCAAGTTTACTCCAAAGTAAATCATAAACAACCAGATCAAAGGCCTTAGACAGGTCTTAAGCAAGCGTACACATTCGTTTTTCTTTTAGTGTAGTACTCCACAGTATGCTTTAACGTTAATATAGCACTCTCAGTTGACAGCCCTGGATAAAGGTGTATAGTATTTTTTTAATTCATCTGTTTACCTAAATTATTGTATTTTATAAAAAAAATCTTAAAAGTGTGCCGTTCCAGTCTTTCGCCTAGGGCGCACAGATTACTCGGGCCGGCCCTGTAGGTAAACTAAACCGAAGTGTAGGTAAGTAATTCATCAGGGAATAGGTACCGTAGTGTACCTAACACTACGGTTCATACGGTACACACTAGGTACACTAAGAATTCTAACCTATTTAATGAGGGCACAGAGAAGTTGCTTTAAAAAGAAATGATATTGTTAAAATTTAGTCGAGCACTGAGCCAGAAGTGTTGTAGAATTGAGTTTAAGATTAAAACCGTAAATATTAAAGAATTCTATTGAAACAAGAAATGACACACATGTATATCTAGGTACCTACCTAATTACTCGTAGGTATATACAATCATTCAAAAAACCAGATTCAACGTAGAAAAGACTAAATGAGCCTTTACTATGTCTAATACTCGAATAACTTGTAATATCAAACCATAGATAGGCTTACGGCGAAACGGATTGTATGAAAGTTTGTCATCAAAACTATAATTTACACTTTAAAGTATGTAAATATAATATCAATTCACAGTTACCTATTATAATAATAATATATTGTATGTAAGTCACCCTACATCCAGATAGCGCGAAAATGTAAAATAACAAGTAACTTTGTACACGCAGATTGCAAATGAGCTTAATAAATAATTCGGCAGAGACCGCGAGGCGGCGCGGGGCGGGGAGCGGGAGCGGGCGCGGGTGCGGTAGCGGGCGCGGGAGCTGTAATGCTCATTATCCCGTCACTAACGAGCGACAATTTTGCAACAATCCGCCCCCAAATGATATCGTCAATCAGTCGCACTCTGTGCACAGGATGTTCACATTGTATTCATAATTAATTAGCTTTAAAAGGTAAACGGGCATTTTGTTCGGACCTGTGACCCACCAGCGACCACTAACGAAACTAGTCGGAGTATGTTAAGCACAACATTGAAATCGGTAATTGGGCTTACCTACTGTGAGAAAGAGAGAATCTCTGTATACTGCAATGTGGATTACGATGTGTAGGTAATTATTGAAAATCAGTTAAGTACGGGAAAAATATACGTTTTGCGTTGAACCACATAACTTTTTTTCCTTTTTGGATTAAAATAAATACATTCCGTGAAATGTTTACCCTAAACCTACAAAACAAAGCACATTTCAATAATGGACAAAAATGCCCTTCTGAGTTAATACCTCGAATAATACTGTAAGGAGTTTAACAAGAAATTTAGTGAATTTTTGTAGATAAATATTAATACAAAAAATAAATTAGAACACGCTGTATCGCAAGCTCGTCGCGGGCGGCGGAATTATCGGCAATACATTATGATATAAAATAATTTAGGAATGTGGCGCGGGCGGCGCGGCGCGGCGCGGTCGAAAGTCACGATCTCACGCACAGTTCGCCCCGCGGCGCCATCCGCCCCTCCGCCCCTCTCCCGCGTCCGCACCCGCCTGTCACTACAGCCTCAGGGCTGGCACATACATTATTTTAATGAGACTTTAGCCAGTTCTACTAACTACATTGCCATAATTACATTTTAAAAGAAATCATTAAAAAAATGAGTTATAATTTTTTACTTATTGTAGTTATGATAAAAAGTTATCAAATTGAATCAATAATTCCCTAGAATACACCTATTACAAATATTATCAAGAGAGAAATATAGTTTGAGACAAATACTTAATACTTATATCGATAATGATAGTTTCGGTGGTAAAAATGAATTATGATCTTTGTCGCACTATAGTTTATAAGTAATTACTAACACAATATGGATGTATATCTGAAGGTTGACAAGCAGGCAGGTGGATGGTCCACCTGATGGTAACTGGTAACCGTCGCCTATCGCCATTTGCAATACATTCATTTAATAGAATAGTAAGAGGCAACCCTTCAAGTAATACAGTAACACCGAATTAGTTTTTACAGTTTCAGCGGCGATGGGCACCGAGCGAGTCAATCGGGCGGAGGCGGGGAGCGGGGAACGGGGAACGGGGAACGGGGAGCTGGGAGCCGGGAGCGGGCGATATCAACTTATAACGAGTTTGGACAAGTTGCTAATGAGTGGAGAGCGAGTGTCACGCGCCACGCCACGCCGCCGCCACGCCGCTGAGCCACTTTGTTGTTTCACTCGTCAATTATTAATACTCACTAGGTAGGTATTATGTTGTTCTTAGTTCAAAAAGCTGTTCTATTATGCGCAAATTCATTGAGTTGTAAATTAATTATAGAACCTAAAGGATTTGCGTTTAATCAAACTCTAACCCCATTATTTAGATTAGGCCCTAATGATAAGGCACTTATGAACGTCGACAGTATAAATGACTCTACCATCGGTTCCACATAGTCTTGAACTGAGAAGACTCCGGCAAGAAACTAGCTTCTCAGCTAGGTACTACAACCATGTATTCTTCTTCTATGTCTTCAACGTAATGAGCATAAAGTATTTCGCTCTTGAGAGTAAGATATAGATAAAAACTCATAATAGACCCTGAAAATGCACTTATAATCGTTACAATTGACTCTACTACTGTGCACCGGTTCCACATATCGACAAGAATCTCAGCAAGATTTTTTTTACTGTGTTTTAATTTATTTAGGCAAGTACTTTAAACTCAAACTCGAATCTTATTTATTCAGTTTAGGCCCTGATAAGGCACGTCACAAGTTATAATAGGCTAGTTGACACTGTCAAAAATAAATGAACAATATGTTTAATGCTTTTTATGATTTTCAATTACCAGTAGAACCTCTTAGAGTAGATCATTTGATGCTGTGAAACTATGACGTCATAGTGTAGTAGGTATTTCATAGAAAATTCCATATAAACTATCGTTTTGATGTTTATTAAAAAGTTGCTGATATGGTATGTCAGGAAACTACCCTATTGACTCTACCGATATACTTAAACTGAGATGACTCTATGTCTAGG
This sequence comes from Tethea ocularis, assembly GCA_963555595.1. Lineage (NCBI taxonomy): Eukaryota > Metazoa > Arthropoda > Insecta > Lepidoptera > Drepanidae > Tethea > Tethea ocularis. Next base: position 163,662 of record OY741972.1, on the reverse strand, counting down.
CAGTACCTACGTGTATACTTATTTGTTAGGATAAGAATAGGGTAGTTGACTGACATATCAAATCAGCTACTTTTTAATAAATGTCAAAACTATAGTTTATATGGAATTTTGTATTAAATATTACACTATGACGTCATAGTTTCATAGCATCAAATTATCTACTCTTAGTGGTTCCACTGGTAATTAAAAATCATAAAAAGCATTAAATGTACAACATATTTGTTGTTTCCACGTGTTTTTAGATGTTTTATGCATTGGTCAGTGTTTGGTCATTTATTTTTAACAGTGTCAACTACCCTATTGCACGTTGCAGTAATTATGGGTCAACCCGCATACAAGATGACGAACTGAAGTAGAGTATTCTTAACGTTTATATGTAATGCGCGTAATTAAGAACCTTATTTTAATAATACTCTTGTAATCGGTATCCTGCGTAGCTTGTTCCACTGCCAGGCAATGGTGGTCACTTACTATTTGCTTGGACTATCTATGTATTAGCCTTCTGAGATAAAACAACCGGACAAATGTGAGTTTGACTCGCGCACCGAGGGTTTCGTACAAATTTAACTTTGTAATTGAGGAAATTAATTTATTTATTGCAGTATTAAAATTAAAAATTACATAGCTCTATGTAGCCCTGTTCCCTGAACTAGCGTCAGCTGTGTTTCAGGAAACAGTTCTCGCCCAATCAGTACATTACATATAAATGCTAAAAATGTTAACAAGTATTTGTTATATTTGTGTTTAAATAATTATTTTATTTTGCAGTTAGTGTGTGACCGTATGAGAGTGAAATATTCTCATGAAGTATGAAATTATCGATGTATGAAAGAATGTTACTTCAATTACAAAGTTAGCCTCCTGAGCTAGTGAAAACTGTGTTTCAGGAGACAAATATATATCCCTAATTCATTATCTTATAAAAAAAAACTTGCAATGAGTTCATTTAATAAAGACACTTTTGAATTTTAATTTGAAATATATTACTTCAATGCATGTACAGGGCATATTAGATTTTTTTTGTGTGGCCTGCGTGTTTGACCACAATTTCACCGTGGTCAGTGATTATGTGACCGATGGTGGTAAGCACACAAAGCCTAGAAGGGAACTGGCTCTCAAGTGCAGCTGTTATAACACACCGAAAGGTAGCCAGCCAGGCTGGTATGGTTTCCTCGCGATATTTTCCTTCACCAAATACCAAATAAACAGATATACAATGAAATGAAAACTAGATCCGTACCTATTTTACCTATATAATTGAACAGCTAGAATTTATAAATTACTGACTTCCAAACGTGTTTCTAAGTCATCATCATCATCATTATATCACCCGAAAGATGTCCATCACTGCTGGACAAAGGGCTCCCTCAAGAATCGATGGCCGGTCTTACAAGATCGTTGGGCCACCTGCAACGCTGCATTTTCAAAGTATTTTACCGGAATACAACGTACCTATTTGTTTCTTTCCAAGATATGTTCTAGGTAGGTAGGTATGTGGTAAGTTACATATAAGTACCTGGGCCTGATGAGTCGTAGGTAAAATATACGCAAACGAAAATTGTATCAAGAGATAATAAACCAACGTAGGTAGGTAGGTACTATGGCTTTTATGATATTATCTATACTAATATTAAAAAGAGGAATGATTTGATTTTTTGTTTGTTTGCATTGAATAGGCTCCAAAACTACTGAACCAATTTGAAAAATTCTTTCACTAATAGAAACCTACATTATTCCCGAAGGTTATAGGCTATTTTTTATCCCGGGAACGCGAGTGAAACTGCGGGGAACAGCTAGTAGTAGGATAAGATAATTATTCTAGATGACAGATAGAGCAAAATTCTTTATACTAAATTTCAATGGTCCTAGAAGGACACTTACCTATGAAGTTTGAAGGTTTTTTAGTGACCCGGACGTCAACTCTCTTGAAGTTACTTTCGGCTGCACTTATGAGCCAGTTCCCTTCTAGTATTTGTGTGCTTAACTCGTTGGCTTACATCATCTGACATTTGATCAATTGAAGGAAAAATATAGGCCGATGACATCGAACATCGAAGCTACTAATTGTAGCTTATTCATATTAAATGAAAAGTGGACATATTTTAGTTAGACGTAAGAGGATCACTCAATTTGTCAAACTATATAAAATCCTCATGCTCACTGCAGCGCAGTATATTTATGCAAATATAGGTATTATTTATAACATCAAAATAAGGCGATGCTATACGTGAAATGATGATTGTAAAATGCGTTTTTCTCTGTATTCTTTGTTCCAAGAGATTTGGAAAAAATATATGTTAAACTAGAGAATATGTGACGGGGAATCGTTTTTTTAAAAATTGGGATTTTTAATTAGTAATGTCAGAAAACAATCGTGAATATGCCCCCTTTTAAAACTAAGAATGCATTTTTTTTATCTTATTTTGGCCATCCAAATAACTTGAAAAATATTTAATAGTGCCTTCACAACAAAATATGGAACATATTAATACCATTTTAGTAGAGAAGGCTTACTACAATATTAATGACTATTTAAATGACAACAAGGCTTGTATTTCATTGGTTGTTTGAGTATCGTTATAAATCAACTAAGTAGGTAATCAAATTGTCTGGAGTATATCGAGTAGGTATATTGATGGGTCGTCTATCAACCTTGTGACCGGCACGCAATTATTGTCAGCGACTGACATGTACTTTAAATGTTTTATAATTAATCTAAACATCGTTATCAAAATACTATGTAATTACTAAGTTTACTGTCGGCACTTCTCATTAAATGCAACCTTCCGAACTGGTATTAGAGTCGAGACTATTGATAATTGTGATTTGGTACAAATCTGGTTCCCAGATTTAAATGGTAAATTCAGAAGCTTTGATCTTCACAAGTGGTAAACTGAAAGTTATTTATAATTTTAAGCTTTCACGGGATAAAAGAACCCAATCTTCAATTCCAGGATATGTTCTATTTATGTGCTTGATAAGTTCCAAACCCATTTAGTCATCACGGCCTGATCCAGTTTAAATTATACACACAAATTTTCACATCGATATATTAGTGGGATACAAATATCTGTGAACCCCTAAGTAAAGGGGTTATATCCCCTATCAAATACCTGCATGAAAAATATGTTACTTAAATCATGTACCTATACTTAGTGTAGATTTGATAGGTACTTGTAACATTGACAGCACATCAAAGTTTAAGAGTCGAAGGGACTGAGTGAGTGTAAGGGCCCCTCATCCACAGCCAGTGGCTTTTACTTACCGGGAGCCACTTGTAACCCTTACGTGTCCTTCGATTGCTCTCTAATCCCGCTTCTTTTGCCGACAGTACTTCGCGAATATCACAAAATGGCGCCCGTATATTTACCCGTTTTCATATTTCGCCCCCGGTGCCGGAGCCGGCGCGCTACCCCTCTATGTAAACATTCAGAATAAAAATGCGCCATTACTATTTGCATTCATATCTAAAGAAAACATACATGCTAAATATTGCGACTGTAAAACCGACTACAGACCACCCGTACAATAAACAACCCTAATCCTACGGCATAAAGGTGAAAAATGTATACAGGTTTTCAGCGTCTTTCGTATGTTTGAATGCACAGCGTGATTGAATGCGAATCGCCCCGTCTCTCTCTGTCTGGAGAATATAATACGTTTGTCCTGCTCCAGCAGTAAGTAAAAGGTGGGATGATTGAGACGGTAACTGCCAACTGCCACTGGTCCCATTATACACCTCGAGAATAGTAAACACGGGACGTAATGAGTAGAACGTTATCGATAGATAGCAATAAATTATCGACATCGATATGTTTGTAGTGTTGATTACTATGAAGTAACGTCTAGTAATGTAAGAACCTAACCTCCGTGTGGAAATAAAACCATTGGGTGCAATCAACCAAAGCTAGCTAATACTAGCCAAACTATAATGTGAAAAAGAGTGGTGTGTACACACGGCTACAGATCTAGCTACACACTGCGGCACCTTATGTGGTTGTAATAGGCGCTATTTTGCAACAAAAATGTGTAGCTTGATCTGTGGCCGTGTGTACAAATACCTACTAAAACATAGTTCTTGGGTTGGTATGCCTTTTATAAAGTAACCAAAAATTATAGCCAGTTGTCGAGATTACCTTAAATTGGAAAATATACTTATTTAATACTACAATTATAAAATGACATAAGACTTAGAAGAAGATATTATGTATATGTACCTATATGCATCACACATACAAATTCGTTACATGTAAAACTACATGTTTCTACGACATTAATGATTTGTATAATTGTTTGACATAGGACGTTTTGTGTTTGTTTGTTATTTGCTTTGTTCGTTGACTAAATGACATGTATGTACGAGATCATAGACATTAATTTTAATTTTGATATTTAGTAAGTGACATGATTCCCTATTCTTTCTTTATAATAATAAATAAATAATGTTTTTCATATTATAATATTATTATGTATTTGCATGCTTTTTTTTAAAGCTATTTGTGTTGAACTTTGATTATGTATAGGTACTGTAAGACCTTGTAAACCACATTTATAGCAAATAAATAAACTATTAAACATAAGCAAACATCGTTTTACAAAAAATACCTAGACCTACCTACTAAATATTTCAGTTTTCTGGTATATACAAACATAGTACAAACTCTGTTTATATTGTGGTCAAAGGACCATGTGTGAATAAAGACTATTTCACTATCTAAATAACATTAAAAAAAATCCCAATATCCACACTATATTTGTATCAAAAAAATCTTATCGATATAACGCATCGGCACAACACTATCGCCCTGAGCGTCCGCTCATCCAACCATAACTAATAGTCGTGAATAAATCGCTGGAGTCGGCACAAAGCTGACTTTTTTCAAACGCAACCGGCTCGACCAATAGCAGCGAGCCGTCATGGAGCGCCTCCGCCAATCACCGGCCGACTTTCCAGAAAAGAAACTCAAAATTATGCTCGGCTCAATTCACCACTCGTGTTTTCACTTCAGCCTCGAGCTTTGGGTCGTGGTTTCCAACTACATATTTATAAATCCCCGTCCATTGCAATTTAAACTTTCACTTGTCACAATAAGAGTGATAACTGACATGTTTGACAACACATGGAATTGTGAAATACAAAGTACTGAGAAGGGTGGTAGTAATTCGTGATTGCGATTGCAAATGGCGACGGCTTTTGACGAGGGAACACGCACTGTTAATCAAATCAGAAAATTGCTTGGAAGCGATTTTATTACCTAAAATTGTCTATATAGCTACCTACCCAAATAGTATTCAATTGCTTAATTGAACTTGCAAATATATTTTTTTATTCTCGTATTTATGTTAACTAAGTTCCGAAGATTAGGAAAAAAAATATTTATGGGTGCCAGCGTAAATGTATAAAGATAGATATACCTACTACGCATATGCCTACTGCAATAGGTAAATGACATATAAATATACTACTACTTACAGATTTTTATGATAATGATACTAGATTCAATAGATTTCGTTTAACAACAACAGAACTGAACAACTTATAAGAAAATAAACGTTAATCGCGTTATTTTTTTCTAAATACCTTCATTCAACTGAATACCGTCCACAACAATAGAAATCTTACTACTGTCATCTTGCATTATGACATCACACCGTAAAATAAAAATATATTGTCGTCAAATTTCACAACAAAATAATATCTAAATGTTCACTTTAGTGAATCGCCGCCGACACTAGGACGTGCGATGATGACTCGGCACAAACCTCACTCGACAATGTCCTCGAGTTCCAAAGAAATGTTAATACGTTAACAATAAGACAAGGCCGCTTACCTGCCGAACACAGCTGCTCGTACAAAAGGCAAATTGACCGACGCGTATCTTTAATTGTATTAATATTTATTGTAGATGTAAGCACTCGACGGAATGGGCTCGCCATTGTTGCAACGTGTCGGTCATTGTGCGGGCGTGACAGTTGACAGCGCGTTGTGACAGCTCGCTAATTGACAGGTGTCGACTGTCACGATCTATCGATAAAAACGTGCGAGCGCACTAAGGAGTGCGTAACGCGATACTTCCCATCGATGCTTTGTTTTGATCGATCCATCGATTTTTGTTAATGAAAGGGTACTTGGATTTTGTCTTTTTGAGTTTATCGTATATCCGGTATTACCTTGTTTTGATATAAATAAAAAAAGTACTCTTTTGTACGGTTTTTAATAAGATATTTGTCAAACGCTCACTTTGATCTGCAGGTAATTGATACGTACGTGTATGCGTGCATACATCCTTCCAGACAACAAAACAAACAATCAATTCAAGATATGCTTTAGTTTTTTGCGTCTTGCTAAATGCTCTTACCGTTTTTGATTACAAAGTTATTTCAAAACTCTTTTTTAAACTGATTAAAATAATAAAAATTTAAAACTTTACAGAGAATTTTTAATTTTACTCGATCGATGATAAACTATATTATGTCTAATATAAATTTTGCTGGTCAAAACTATCTGTTATGTTTCTGCGATGAAATGCAAAATTTAAAATAATATATTTGTATTTTGCTCATGTCAAATCCCTCATGCTTCTAATACTCAAAGACATATAACGAACTAGTAAATGTTACAGATCGCGTTAATTCACTATGTAAAATATCTTATATAGTACGGTGATTACTACATTTAAAAATGTCGGTTCAAGCGTCATAAAACTGGAATTAATTTCATTCATCATAATTATTATGTTTCTTTGTAATGTGAGTGAAACTTTTTCTCGGACGAAATTCATAAGACATTACATTTTATTTCAAGATCTTTAAAAAAACCTTATTCATAAATATGCTTAATAACTCAAAAATAAAACACTACAATTAACTCTACCACATGTTCAGAATACTCTCTGCCATTGAATTTATGTTCAAACTCTGTTATACATACATGACATAAGTTTTTACGATTACGGACATTTTATAATATTGTGTGGGATCTATATTTCATTGATAAGAAAAATGAATTTACAATATAGTCGATTCTGTGCAGTTATCATGTTCCTCGTAGCACTCTCGTAGAGGCAGCTACGACACTCAACCAAATGCTTTGAATCGACTCTAATACCAGGTTACATTTTTTATATGTATTTTGTATGTTAGCAATTAATAATAATAACTAACATTAATAATAGTACCTAGCAATGTAAATAACGAGGTACTCCTTATTATTGAATTATAACAATAAATTCACTGTTTACTCATATTATTATTGTGTAAATGTACCCTATTTATGCGCCATATTTAAATTACCCCTTAGTACATAATTATTCTACACAATACAGTTGACAAGCCGCGCGGACCCCAAACATTATTAAAATGATTGTCACGTCGCAACTATTGTTAAAAGCCCATTATGTAAATAATAAAATATTATAATGTATGTCACTATTGTGCGCCACAAAACGTGTCATTGGAGATGTAATAATAAAAATGTTTGTTTGTGTGTCTCCGCCTACGCGGGTTAGGCTCGGCTTGGGTCGGCTCGGGTCGGTAGTAACCCAACACCCTACTAACAACGTGTCACCAATCAAACGTCATCATTTCACTGATAAATCATATTAAACACGATATTTTTGTTAGTATAAAACACTAGCTGTTCCGCGCGGTTTCACTCGCGTTCCAGGGATAAAAAGTAGCCTATAACCTTCAAGAATAATGTATCTTCCTATTAGTGAAAGAATTTTTCAAATCGGTTCAGTAGTTTCAGAGCCTATTCAATTCAAACAAACATACAAACAATCAAATCTTTCCTATTTATATATTAGTATAGATATTTTATTTACAGAGCTATTTTTAATAACAACCAAACTTTAGTTAAGAACTTGTTTCACGTAAAAAATCTTATATTTCATCAAAAAAGCTGTTTACTTTTTGTTCTCTCAGAGTTTGTTAGATAGTCAAAGTTTGATTAATTACTACTCTAATTATTCAGCATGGACATAACTAACCCTGTTTCATGAAACTCTTCGCTATACTTACTTATATTGTTTATATTTTTTAAATAATTACATTTAAAACTACAATAGTATAATTATTAGATATCACTGAAGGACAAATACATAAACAAATTACAAGAATGACGGACCATTTCATTGCAATCAATTACTCACTGACATTAGATATTATTTTCATGGATGGATGGATACTACTTACCGGAAAACAATTTTGGGCATTGCTTACAAACACAACGTTAAAATATTTTCAATCACATTTTCCAAATTCCTAAGATCCCTTACCTACATTCAAAGGTTCCCATCCCCCCCCCCATCCCATCGTATCAGAATTATACAGACAATTTTAAATAAAGAGACAGTGGTTTTACCAAATTATATTTTTTTGCTAGTTCTGATTTTTCGATTTGACAAAATACAATGACACTGACTGGCCAAGCTAATTATTATTATTTATACATATATCTTTCATCGTGGAGATCCTCGGGGAGGCCTTAGCAGTGGACGTCTTTCGGCTGACATGATGATATATCTTTGGTAGTAGCACAGATTATAGTAGAGTCTATTGTAAAACTGTAACTGTTGACATTCATAAGTGCCTTATTAGGGCCTAAACTGAATAAATGAGTTTTTGATTTTGAACCCCGGTAGGAAAAGCTTCACACATATGTACCACCAGATGCTAAGAATATTATAGGTATTAGTGTGTGTGTGAGTGGTGCGTACCACACGTTATATCGGGAAGGGCTGGTTATTGGTACAGATTGCCAATAAGCACCGATTATCGAGTTACGCACCTTCGAGGCGGTCGCGCCCTTGCGCCCTCGCGCCCCCGCCCTTGCCTTGAGCACAACATTACAAATTATAGAAAAATATACATATTGGATAATTTTTAAGTATGAATTCTCTTCTTTGCTTTCGCTGGTTTAATCCTAATGATAAAAAATCATCGATCTTGGATTTTAAATTGTATTAAAACTATCACTAGACATTTCTTTAATTGCAAATTCCTATTTAGAAATATTTTAATATAACTTTGCTTATACAATATTTACAATTATTTTCAACAAACACCTATACAAACTACAACTACATATAAAAAAATGTTTTAATACAAATATATAGAAACTAAGTAGGTAAATACTAAAATATTTATAAAATAAGGTCGGAAGTTACTGGTCTGATTTGAAAAATTCTTTCACTAACAGGAAGCTACATTATCCCGGAAGGTTATAGGCTACTTTTTATTCCCGGAACACGAATAAAACTGCGGGGAACAGCTAGTAATAGGTAAATCTGTCTGTATATAATACTATACAATTACTCTCATATATTTAAGCCCAGCGAAGCGGGCGGGAAACAACTACACAATTAGTTTAATTTTAAAATGGATTTCACTAATCACAATAGTATCTATTTCCATGCACCATAAGTAAATACGTAGGTATATATTTTCCTGTTAGGTACGAAGTCAGCAAAAGAGCCGTTCCCCAAATCGAGGCGCACTCACGCGCGTCGCGCACCAAATGGGATTTCAATTACTCACAATTGGTTTACAGAACTAGCTGACGATGTGTTTTATTTTCACGTCACATACAAGTATATAGAGTACCTAGTAACTTGTCGCCCTGCGGTTTCATCCGCAATCCCTTATTTTATGCTATTAGAGGTCGAATTTTTAAAAATCCTTTCATAGCGGATGCCTACATTATTATAGTATGTCAAATTTCAGCTCCGGCCAGCGATTTCAGCAGTCACTCGTTTTCCTTTTATTTTAGATGTATGGTAGATTGATATGATCAATATTTACGTTCCCAAAGAATCTATTTAAGGCGATGATAGCTCAGTGGTAGTGACGTCGGATGCCGAGACGAAGGTCCCGGGTTCGTATCCTACAATGAGCTTGAGCTTTCGGTGAAGGAAAACATCGTGAGGAAATTATAGCACGGTGGTAGGGTACTTTGTAGTACCCGCCTGGCTGGCTACCACCCTCAAGTTGAAAATCTGTCGCCAAACACCTTTCTGCACTTGAGAGCCAGTTCCTTTCTAGGCTTTTTGTGCTTACCATCATCGGCCACACCATCACTGACCACGGGGAGATTGTGGTCAAACACAGGCCTATACCTACATAGTAAAAAAAAAAAATCTTTTATTTTCCCAGGATAAAAAGTAGCATATATGTTATTCCAAGGTATATTTCTATCTATTTGCCAAGTTTTATCTAAATCAGTTCTGTTTCTACATGAAAGAGGAACAAACATCCATACATCCCCACAAAACATTCAGGTTTAAAATAGGTATCAGTAGGATATAGTGAACTATGAACTTTATGTCATGTAAATGATAATGCAATTTAAATTGAATTTAATAATATATCGGAATGATTTATATAACTCTTTTAATTACAGATATACCTTTTTTTTTTTTTTTTTTTTTTTTCAGATATACCTATATGTAACTAATATATAAATTCATCATTTATATATTTCGGAAAAAAACAATAGCATATACTCGTATTAGAGTCGGTTGCTCGTACATTTCAGTTAAAGTTATAGTCAAAGTTAACTTAACTATTACCATGCCTTGACCGTAGAGTCACTTTGACGATGACCGATCTCCTTCAGTCGGTTATGGTTACGGTTAAAATTTTAGTTAAAGTGACACGAGCAACCCAGTTTGCTTTCTTTCGGAGGTTAAATATAGTTAACTTTGACCGTAACTTTAACTAAAATTAGCCTTTACCTTAGTAAATAATACCTAAGTATATATTTTTTTTTATTTACTTAATATTCGGTACAGAATCTGATGTGCATTGCAATTACAACTTTTATAGTATGTTGAGTTAGTTAACTATATATATATACATATATATATATATATATATATAATATCCAGAAAATAAATCAGCATTATCCATTATAATAATCATATTTATCATAAGTCTGAAAAAAAAACTAATTCTTCGACGTATGTCAAAAGAAACGATTAAAGAGGAGCTCGTGCTTGAAGCCCTCCATGCCTCCAGTTCTTTGCGAGGAGTGTCGACGTTGAGGGGGACAAAGGGGGCGGAGGGGGAGGGGTACGGTTACGTGGAGGGTCCTCTAGGGTGTGAGCACTCTTTAGAAAATCGCAAATCGCCGAGCGATGCGCCGCCATCGCCACCCGGCACATGGAGTACAAAGCCGTATCGTTTGATAAGGTAATCTTTACGTCGTTTTCAAAATACTTGAAATCCAGTTGACTTGACTTGAAGCCAGTTGGCGCAGTTGGTTAAGACACCATCTATCACTCCGCTGGTTATCGGTTCGATTCCCATCCAGGACAAACATTTGTGTGCATGAACATGTATGTTTGTCCTGTGTCTGGGTGTAATTATCTATATAAGTATGTATTTACAAAAAATAGTAGTATATGTAGTATATCAGTTATCTGGTTGTCCATAGTACAAGCTCTGCTTAGTTTGGGATCAGATAACCGTGTGTGAACAATGTCCCGGGATATATAATACTTGAAATCTAAGGTCAATAGCTTGTATGTTGAATAAAAATAAATTTCTAAATTCAATAAATAGTCAGTATAAAGTTTTAATATAAGCATCATAATAGTATGAACGCACGGCTCGGCACAGTAACAGATTTTGCGTCTACAAAGGATCTAATATTATTGATAGAAGTAGCATTCTACCTTAGATAATAAACCTGTCTAGATAGAAAGTTCGCCCGTCTAAATGCCAAATAAACGTCAGCCAATTGTTGGCTGATAAGCTTGTTCGGCCCGCTCAGTGGTGACACTGTCATTGTGCTATAAACACCTATGCTGTCAAATTCTGTGCCGAATATGCTTCAGAATATATTTTTCCCCTACTTTTATAGATCAAGAACTAACATCACTCAGCATGCCTGAGTGACACAGCGCGCTTGTCAAACAGTAGACAAATCTGGCCTGTTTCTTTATTGAGGTTGCAGCGCATCACTGTATCTAGACAGGTTTATTATCTAAGCTTTCGACAAAGGTTCATAAGTTATTGATAGAAGAAGTTGTTTTATATAAGTAATACATCAATCTGTATGTGTTCGATTTCGTAAATGCTTGTCGCGCGTGTCGGGACAGGCCATTAGGTCGCTAGTAAATTGTCAACTCTTTTGCTACGGAGTGGGTGCTACGAGGGAGGGCTACGAGCTACGAAGCTACGGCTACGGCATCTTGAGATACTGGTGCGATTGGCTTTTACCTGTACATATTTTCATATTAATCGATGCTACTATAACGATTATAATTTTAAATTCACTTTATGTTAAGTTATAGGCAAGAAATATAGTCAATTGTTCCGAATATTTGATTATCTTCAAACTTATTGAATGGGCGAAGTTTTTTTTTTGTATTTTTGTCCCGTCAACTGAAATATGTGACAACATAACACATTGTTGCACATTTGTTTGGTAAATGTGAAAGGGGACACCTTTGTTTGTGAGAATGCAGGCGGACTGTATGCGGGCGGTGGGCGGAGCACTGCGGTGCGAGAATCTATTCAAGTATTGATAATATTTTAGAGATTTATCAAAATATTTGTTGATGAATTTGAAAAAAAAATGTTATCTATGTATTATAATTGATCGCAGAATTATCGAGAAGCATCAAGTGATCGAGGAATCAGATGTTCAGTATTTTATTCAGTCATATGCCCGGAGAAACTATAAAACTTATGCTAGACGCGGCTAGACCGTGTCGGGTCCGAGCCGAGCTTGTTCCGTGCCTGTAATATACAAAGACGGGCCTCGACCGAACCTACAGTACACAATAGCCTTATGCAGAGCGAGGGCGGTTCACTACACTACATCTAATACTTACCTACACTGGAGGCCGATACAAGGACTCTATTACATATTTTCTATTTTTTATCATTCAATGAAATGTGTGAGAACTAACTATATCTTTGTTAAACTAATGTCCTATATTTAGTAGATACTGTACTAAATAGTAATACCAGAGTTAAATTGGGTGACTCGCACAAAATAATCACGTTTATGTAAAAAAAATATAGATTTTTATTTAGATCAATACACTGCGCCGTCAGAGAGGAGTGGCGGCGTGTTGTGAAGTTTGCCACCAACACCTAAAGTGATGACCACCACCACTCTGTCAAGACAGACATCGACAAAGAAGAAGAAGACACTACGCAAATATGCATAGCACGCGTGTAGTCAGCCAGTGACCGCGAGCGCATCATTCATGGACGCAATGTCAACACAAAATCTCTTACACACACGAAACTACCTTCCGAACCGTGCATTAGAGTCTGACTATTCATAAGTGCCTGTGAAGGTCTATTTGAATAAATAATATTTCATTTCATTTCATTTCAACTACCACATCACAAAACTGATAGAGCGATAACTTTTTGTCGTACAACAAAGAATAAATATTTATTAAAAAAATTAAGTTATATACATACTTATCTATACTAATAATAAAACTGAAAAGTTTGTTTGTTTCATATATGAAGATAAAATAATAGTAACTCTATAAATCTAATCTAAATTAAACCAATTGAATCACGTAACAGTGTCCGCGAGTGTACAACAAACAGTATTTCCTCGTTTCCCACAAAAGCAGTATTGTTATCTGATTGGAGTGGATCACCTCCTGTGATGTTTTCTCATTTCGTATTTCCATATTATTTTGTTTTGAGTTTGTATTTCAATACCTTTAGCTCGTCTAGAGGGCGCGAGAGGCTTCTCGGCTAACGAAGCCTCCGAGATCAAAGGATCATTCTCAGTTATTGAAATAAGAATATTTCTTTTGAAAATTGGACGCCGCATTATGTCGTTGTATAATTTATGTACTCGTTATGTACGTTTCCTCGCTCGAAGATCTGAGGGTGCTTGCCAGCCGCTGGATCATACAATAGTAGAGGGATAAGAGAGGTATAGAAGCCTTAGAAGCTTGATTATTAAATGGTATAAATAATTTTTGGTGATGTGAAATTATGTAAAGAATGCAAGCTAACATATTTCCAAAGCTTTTACCCATTTTTGTTTTATTATGGTACTTTATAATTGTATGCTAAGGTTCTTCCAAATTCAGTTGTTACGATATGATTGTAACAAACATACGTATAAACATTCGCATTTATAATATTAGTAGAATTTAAATATTCTTTAGCTATTAAACAACGTACAATTTAAAATGGCAATCTTAAAATTAAATAGGTACTTTTGTGAACTTCACTAAAACACCTATTGTACTCGTATAAATGAAACAAAGTTTAATGAAAATACACACAACTATTTTGACGAACGTTCGTTGATGTCTTTTGTTCTCAATTATAAACAAAACATGGATATGGCTTAACAAAATATTGAAATGAAATAAAATATTATTTATTCAAATAGACCTTCACAGGTACTTATGTATTGTCAGACTAATGCACGGTTTGAAAGGTAGCTTTTGCTGAGAAGAGCCAGCTATAATTGATTTGATTTCTCGTATAAAGTATACAGATCCGTGGAGGGTTTTAGGTATACTTTATAATATAAATAAATAAATAATAAATATCCTGGGACATTGTTCACACACGGTTAACTGATCCCAAACTAAGGAGAGCTTGTACTATGGACAACCAGATAACTGATATACTACTTTTTTTTGTAAATACATACTTAATTAGATAATTACACCATAATAAGGTACCTAACTAAATATTGATTGGAAAATTATATTTGTTTAGATGCAATTTTTTTTTTTCGACATAGTATATCCGTCTTTGTAGTTATGCTGGACAAATATTCCTATTTAATAATGATTTTAGTTTAAATTGTATATAAGATAAGTAAATATTGGAAAGAGGTCGGTCCGCTGGGAGGCGGTGATTCTACGTATTCGCAACATAACATGAAGTCGAACACGTAAGGCTACTTCTACACTGCAAGCTAAATTAACTAGATACCTACGAGTATAAGTCAAATATGTGTATGTGAGTATGTAGATGATAATAGTGAAGGCTGGGAATATAATTTTTACACGACATGAGTAAATACTGTACCAGGGATTTGCCTGAGTTTCCGATATAAACCCTATCTCTAAGCTAAAACATTTTTTTTTAATAAGATGGGCTTGCGTTTGGTCACAGCCTCGTCCATTTAGTGGACGATGACGAAGCCTTATATGGAGCACGCTTGCCCAGAAGAGACTTATTCACCTTGGCCTTGAAAATCCCGAGATTATAGGAGTCTGGAAGTACAGACGCCAGAAGACATTCGTCAGTTGCTTTATTGCTGTGTAAAGAAGGACAATCTAACAAACACACATTCACATTAAGTAAGGAGTAAGGACAGCTGTTATAGTTTTTCATATTTCCCTGCAGTGGAAAGAAGGCGTTATTACTTGGAGATTGGAACTCAAACGCTGAATCAAGTCAATCAGAACAACTTATGAATATTTTCGCATGAATTGTTAGACTAGTTTTGCGTTTTACCAATTCTGATTGTGAATACGTTTTGGGTCTGTGGAATTGAAATTTAATTTTTAGACTCGCTTATAAAGAACCTTGCTATTTGCAAATATTGTGTATAGAAAACACTCCAAATAAATGATAATTCGGTAATCATAACAAAATACCAATCTTTAAAAACGAATCCTTGCTTAATATTATAAATGGGAAAGTGATTTTAGTCATTTATCTTTCTTTCAAGCAGCAAAGAAGCAACGGATAAAAAAAGAAAAGAAAAGAAAAAAAAGCCTAGAAATAGATTATGGACCTCTTAGTAACACAGACTACTTTTTATCCCGGGAACGCAAGATAAACCGTGAAATAAAAGCTTGTAAATAAAAGAATCAACGCAACTTTATTAAAGGTATACATTTAATAGAGATTAATCATCATATCAGCTGAAAGACGTCCACTGCTGGACACAGGCCTCCCGCAAGGATCTCCACAATGGCCGGTCTTGCGCTCCTCGCAATAATAGACTTTATTATTTTCTAATAAAGCGTAATAGTAACGCACACGAATGTTAAGAAATAACACAAATGGATTCGAACCCCATAGACACATGCACATAAACCCTCTGCTAAACGATTCCCTCGACTCCCCGGATATTATAAATCTTTTAAAGTCACCCCTCAAGCCTACCGCCATTTCATCGGAGTGCTTGTAGAAAAACACTATTCTTTAATATCATTGTTTCTAGGGCTGATGACGGAGGGCTGGCGGGGCGGGGGCGGGGGAGGGGGCGGGGAGGGGGGAGTCATTACGGGGAGGACATCGTTACCGGCGGGAAGTACGTCGTTACCTATAGACAAAGCCTTCAGCCATGTACCCGGCCATTTTTGTGCGCGATCTAGTGCGGGAGGTGGGCGGAGATTTCTTATTTACTTGTATTTCTATGATTTGCTCTACGGCTGTTTTTGGGTAATTTTAAAAATATTTATTATTATAGAGTAATAAAAATCTAGTTTCTAAGTTAGGAATATAAACCTAATATACACTTCTGGACACATCTATTGGCCCACCTTAGAGTTTAGGTTTCGATGGCCCCTACCGAAATATGATTGCTAGATTGAACAAAAACTGTTGATGCAGTTTTAAACCTGATTCATTTTACCATCTTTTTCGATCGTATTGTTTTAAATTTGAATTCAGAATACCATACGACATGGAGCTACGCCTAACAAGTCGGATATGCGCCTTGTTAAAGGCAATTGATTTTTGAATAAAAAACATGTTTTATCAAATATAGGTTTAATTTAATAACGCGTGTTGCCTCCATGGGCATCTACCACAGCTCTCATACGATTAGGCATAGAGTTTATCAACCGCTCTATGAAATTTTGAGGGATCATCTCCCATTCCTCTTCTATGGCAGTTTTCAACTCCTGCATCGTCTGGGCAACTGGCTGACGAGCCCTAACACGTCTTTTTAGCTCGTCCCACATGTGCTCAATGGGGTTCATGTCTGGGCTTCTGGCTGGCCAGTCCATAACTGTGATGTTCACATCCCGAAGATATTCCCTGACGATGCCGGCCGCATGGGCTCTTGCATTATCATGCATAAAAAGGAAATTTGGGCCCACATAGTCCGCGTATGGTATCACGTGAGGTTCTAAGCACTCACGAATGTACCTTTCAGCATTTAATGTTGGCAGCCGTGGTCCTGTAACAACCTCAAGTTGAGTTTTGCCGCTCGCGGATATACCGCCCCAGACAGTCCATGAGCCACCGCCATAAGCAACCCTCTCTTCAAAGCAGCATTGTGCGAAACGCTCTCCCTTACGTCGGTAGACCTTCTTCCTTCCATCATTGCCATGTAACACAATTTTAGACTCATCAGAAAAGAGTACACGGCTCCAATCTTGCTGTGTCCAATTTAAATGACTGCGTGCGAAATGAAGGCGCGCTGTTCGGTGGGCTCGCGTTAGTTTGGGCCCATTAGCTGGCTTGTGTGGTACCATATCGCGTTCTTTTAACCTTCTCCGAACAGTTCGAGCGCTCACAGATACTCCGTGGAAGTCGCGAAGTTGGTTTTGTATCTCAATGGAGGTAAGGTGACGATTTCTCAAGCTGGTCGTCACGATGAATCGATCCTGCCTTTCAGTTGTGACCCGAGATCGTGGCCTTCCTTGGCGACGAACAAAGCCGCCAGTCTCTAGGTACCTCCGATAAACATTTCGGACCGCAGATCGACTTAAATTAAGTTGAGCAATCACGTTTCTTTGGCTGTGTCCGGCCTGAATAAGTGCCACAGCTTGGGCGGCGACTTCAGGTGAAGTATCCATAGATTATTGATAGAACCTCACCTTAATGTTAAGAATAAGTAATGTTTGTTGCAAAACCAAAGATATCAATCACTTTTTCAAGAATTAAATCCAAGTAAACCAAAAAAAACCAAGTTTTCTTAGTATTCGATTGTTTGATATCAACAAACAGGCTCCAAATTGTCTTTTGTTTCTTTAAATTCTGTGTTCGAAATTCAAAAACAGACTATTGAATGAAATTGTGAATGTGCCAGGTTCAAAACTGCATAAAAACTTTTTGCTCGACCTAATATAAAATTTTAGCTAGGACCAAACGAAACTGAAAATACAAGGTGGGCCAATAGATGTGTCCAGAAGTGTAGTTAGTACTTGCGTTTAATATGTTTTTTACACCACGTACCTAAAGTTTGAGAACAAACATATGCTTATGGTACGTGGCAAGCAGTTTCCTAACCTTGTACGGAATTACGACCCTTCTCTCATAACGCAAGATGAAGAGACTTCCCCATTTGATCAGCTTTTTGATCAAAAAATAGATAAAAAGCTTCAGTATACACAAACCTAAGAAAGCTTTGATTAAACAATAATCACCATAAGTTATTGTATATTCGTACTTGATATCAAAGCTTGCATATTTAGTACCACCTCCCAGTCTAGAGCGAGTTATATACCCGCCAGTGGCGGAGCGTCATCTCATTCGTTAGCAAATGCATTCCGTAATGAGCGTTTTATGAGAGAAAATGTAAAAATATATAAAATGCACTATGAAGTAATGCAGACACCACTCCCACTGGGCAGCAGACGACGAGCGACGAGCGAGCTGGTGGAAATGCAAAATACTGATAACTCATTTATTCAGTTTAGACCTTGATAAGGTACTAGTTATACGGAGCGGAGACGTGGACACTGACACATAGACTGGTTCAAAAATTTAAAGTGACTCAGAAAGCTATGGAAAGAGTTATGCTCGGGGTTTCTTTGAAGGATAAAATCCGAAATGAGGTTATCCGACAAAGAACTAAAGTAACCGACATAGCTCACCGAAATAGCAAGTTGAAGTGGCAATGGGCCGGTCACGTCTGCCGAAGAACGGACGGTCGATGGAGCAGACGAGTGTTAGAGTAGAGACCGCGTCTTGGCAAGCGTAGTGTGGGACGCCCTGCAGCACGATGGACTGACGACCTTAAAAAGGTAGCCGGACTGGGCTGGATTCGGGTGGCTGAGAATAGAAAGGTGCGGCGCGCTATGGGAGAGGCCAATGTCCAGCAGTGGACTCAAAATGGCTGATGATAAGGCACAAGATACAATGAACTCTACAACGTGTTCGGAATACACTTAAAACTGAGAAGAAAATATTATTATATCGAGGTTATGCGTGAGTAGGTACTTTACTTAAGTAAAATAGAAAATAATGAAAATTGCTACTGGCCAATACACTCATTACGAGTATATAAGAAGAGTGTATTATAAAAACAATAATATATACTTTACAATAAAAAATGCTAAATTTCAGTATCGCTATCGACTGTACCCTGGCCCACGCTCATCTTAATAATGAGCGCTGTAATCAACTCCCCCCCCGTGCTCCTCCCCCCTCATGTGCACTATACACCAGTGCACACATGAACTTAATACACACTTGGTTCTCAATGTACACATAATCAGCACATACGCGGTGAACAAACTGAAAAACTGAAGCCGCCAGTGACGGAAGAGGCGGAAAGGATACTTCATTATTTTTTTATTTAAATTAAAAGTTATATTTCACATGACTGCTGTTGATTTATGTTTTCAGGGATCATATAGGGATTGTAAGTATACTTTATATTCTAAAAATGCAAAATAAAAAAAATAACCCCAACCTATTTTTTTTCAATAGTTTCTATATATTTCCAAGTATCATTATTGAATTATAATTTCCTAGGGGAAATACACAGGAATTGTATACAATTCCTATATTTCATTTCCGGTGACATCTATACTATATTGTAAATAAATCTATACTAATAATAAAGCTGAAGAGTTTGTTTGTTTGAACGCGCTAATCTCCGGAGTTACTGGTCCGATTTGAAAAATTATTTCACTAATAGGAAGGAACTACATTACATACTAGGAAGCTACATTATTCCCGGTGGTTATGGGCTATTTATCTCGGGAACGTGAGTGAAACCGCGAGGAACAGCTAGTATTATGTAAAGGATTGTTAGGATCCTATATGGATACGAAGTAAGTAATACAGGATAGCTAAATGGACAAAATATCACAAAAGACGATCGCAAAATATGACTTTTATAATATCTGTGGACCCACTAACTATCCCCCGCGGATACAACCGGGATAAAAACTATTGAATCGAAATCCGTTCAGTAATTTCTGCATAAAAGAGTAAACATCTTCACATCCTCAAATCAGAACAAACTTTCACTTATAATATTAGAAGTATCATATTCAGCCATATCACTAATACCATAGGCCTTGAGTTCGAATCCTACAATGAGCTTGAGCTTTCGGTGAAGGAAAACATCGTGAGGATGGGAACCATAGCACGGTGATAGGGTACTTTGTAGTACCCGCCTGGCTGGCTACCACCCTCAAGTTGAAAATCTGTCGCCAAGCACCTTTCGGTGTGTTCCGACAGCTGCACTTGAGAGCCAGTTCCTTTCTAGGCTTTGTGTGCTTACCATCATCGGCCACATCATCACTGACCACGATGAGATTGTGGTCAAACACAGGCCTATTACATGGTAAAAAAAAACCATCAAATAATAAAAAGATCTATCTATAAACTAAAAAGAACCTATAAAGAAGGCAGTATCTCAAACGTTAGCAAACCATTTCCTACGTATTAGTTGGCATTCACACAACATTAGAAGTGGTCGATCGCGTTTTATTGTCCCACAAATCCCCGCAAATGTAATCAAACACAATTTATCGATGACAGCGGCGGCGACTCGCCCGTCCACTCGCCCGTCCAGTCCACTCGCGCCAGTCC
This sequence comes from Tethea ocularis, assembly GCA_963555595.1. Classification (NCBI taxonomy): domain Eukaryota; kingdom Metazoa; phylum Arthropoda; class Insecta; order Lepidoptera; family Drepanidae; genus Tethea; species Tethea ocularis. Next base: position 142,923 of record OY741972.1, on the reverse strand, counting down.
TATTAGTGGGAGTGCCCCACCTATTCACCTTTAACTAACCGACCGCAAAGAATATTTACGACATTATTGTGTTCCGAATCAAATTAAGACAGAGGTTTTTAAAGTGATAGCTTAGGTACTAGGTTTCAACATGCGGTTTTACCTGCGTTCCCAGGGTAATAAATTTATCTCTATCTCTCTATGCTAAAAATCACATCGACCGTGTGCTTACTGAGTGAAAGAAAGACAAGACTGAATTATGTCGGAACGGAATGGATTTGACGAGAAAAAACAGGCTGGCAAAATCTCAGACAATACAATTACTTGTCCGGACTAACTGACTGATTCATCAACGCAGACCATAAACGCTGAAGCTACAAACTTGCAATTTGGAAAGTGTATTTTTAGTAAAGTGTAGGCATTCATTAACGGTTTTTAGAAAATCCGCTCCTAAGGGGCAAAATATCACAGGTGAAACCGAGCGGTGGAAAGGATAGCTTTCTAAGAGGAATTCAACATGGGAAGATCCCTCACCATACATAATACCGTAGCCGAATATCTTTATGTTATGAACTTGCGCGTGAGTAAAGTCATCGGAAATCATTGGATACTTACCACATAAACTCCGGGTAAAAGGAAAATATGATTGTTTGCTACATTAGAAGATTAAAAAATAAAAGTGCAAAATTACGTACAATAGTGCGGTCGACAATGAGTGGGGCACCGCAGGCACCGGAGGGTTCTCGATCACGTCGCGTAATGCCAATTTATTTACCGGCACAAATCCACTAGCACTACACTAGCGCCGACAATCCCATCCAATCTCGGCACAATCAGACGAGCTGGCGCCCTCCAGCTCTGCTCTGCCTCCACGATGAGTGCATCCGCTTCTTACAGATTAGTGTATTACTCGACGGGAAATTTGATAAATATAAAATAGAGCGGTGCGGCAGGCATTTATTTATTTTGTATAAAAATTTGGACTGGTGAACTAAGTAGTGACTTTAATCTTAGCGCAGGAAAATCAATAGTTTTTTCTACTCAAACCTTGAAACTCGCAAAATATTTATATTTTAATGTAAATGTTTATGCTATTGAGCTGAGATTGAAGAAATAAAGTGAGACAGCTACATATTTCATTCATAAAATATATGGAAACTATTTGCAGTAATAATGTTTCACAAAAATATAGTTAGAGGTTTTTGCTACGAGTTTCGTAGCAGTTCGTAGCAAAATTGTTTTGTATGTGAGTACACTATTGATATATAACCATTATTGACCATATGGTGCATAATAATCTTACATTTTACATTATACCTATCTTATAGTGATGCACACCTAACTGTAGGTACATTATTAACAACCACTCGAACTATGTATGTGAATGATACCCAACAAACATACTTAGGTATTACGTACAATAAATAAAAAAATATTAAAATATATGTTCAACTGAATGGTAAAATAATAAGGTTTAAAAAATAGACGTGCACGAGATCCAAGGTGGCAGGTGAACTGGCACCCTAGAGCGCCCGGCTGCAACATAATTGATTGGTAATTCTTTAGTGTTGAAAGACACGATTAAAATATAATTCAAACAATAATTCTAAATTTTCATTATTTCAGTCACATTGCAATTTTTTAAATAGCTAAAAAATTAAAATTCTAAGCTACATCTCCGCCCAACAAGCAATCCATTTGACTCGCTAATCGCTCGCTGAATCGCGAATGATTTCTTTGACGATTCCATGCAATTTTTGCATGACAATCAGCCCCCATACAGCAGCCCCTGCCCCTCACTGTGTACTCTCAGTACATGTTTACAATTGAATTTATTTACGCAAATTAACGTCACAAAGGATTGGTGGGACTTTAAAGTATTTCAATATATTAAAATTCACTAGATTATACATATAAGTATGTGAATATATAACAGTAAAATATGAATACAGATTTAGGATTTGTAAAATGTACCTAGCCATTTTTAATCAACAGAAGTGAGACATCAAAAGCCAATACCTACTCGTTGAGGTGTCATCGCAGTCACTTTTCTATCGGTGGATAACTTTTGTCAAAGAAAATAAAGCTATATAACATACAGAACGTATTAAAGCCGTTACTGAAACTCGAGTCGGGTCTACGAATTTTTTTTTGAAAGGACTAAAGTTGGTAGCCTCTGATGGCTGCAGCAACCTTAGGTTCCGAATAAATCGGCGAGCGCAGAGGACTCTCAGCCGGGCAAAGGTTCTACGAAAATCTGACGTCTGCGATGTTCGCCAGCGATTTTACTTACCAAACATGCAAGTTTGTAACCAACTCTCCTGCAAATACTGACAATGGAATAAGAGAAAAATGTTGTTTATTATAATGGCAAAAATCTCTTAGTTTCGACCGCATTTGTTCATTTAAAAGCTATTATATAGTGTGGCTATCGACGGTTTCACGGCGGTCGGTAATTCGTGTTAGCTCCGTACAAAATGGCGTCTTGCGCTCAAATTATCAAATTATTTACCGAACAAGGACACCCTAATACTGTAAGTGGCGGACAGGGCTGCCTCGTGCTTTATTTACACCTACGTTTTAAGTATTCTTTATCAGATTTTTAAAGCTTTTGCATTCTCAGATATTACGATTGATGTGGCCGACACATACATATCCGTCCGTTTTATTTTAAAGTATAAAGTTATATTATTCAGGTAAACAAGGTTTCTTTTCTACCAACAGTTTCGTCGTAAATCAGTAAATAACAGAGAAAATTCTGTTAAACATTTCAGTTTATTTCTCTCCGGTGTTAACCCTAACGCAGAAGTTAACAAGATCGGAAACAATTTTCTCTACTGACAGCCCTAACTGTTGGGAACCGTGCAACAATATTTACACAGATACTGGTACCTTATCACTAAGGTCATAAAGTTCAATATCGCCTAGGTAGATTGATATCGTGGTTGCGACATGAAAGCCAAGAATATTGCAATTTGGAAGATTACAGCAGATTATCGCGAGGAGGGAGGAAAATGCGTAGATAGATGTTATTCATCTAATTATGGCGGAGCTCGGCGATAGATAAAAAGGCTTTCTTCAAGATTGGTGAGCCTTCAAGGTAAGGACTTTTAAAAAGATGAAAGTATTCCGGCCTTAAGTTATAGAAAATTTGACTCCAATGCCGATGGGTTAAGGAATTAAAAAGTTGTGCATGAAAATGTGTATTTTTGTTATCTCATATTAATGCATGTAAACAATTTTGTACCTAATACTCCTATTATTGTAGTAGGTATTAGGTATACCTATTATGAAAGCAAAAGATTTAATGAATATATTTTATTCAATTATTCTGGCACAATAATTAATTCTAACCAATTATACGGTTTCACAACCAGCGGGCAGGATTTTAATTAAAAAAAAAATGGGTGCTAAAAGTTCCGTTTCCGCAGTTATCAGGAAAGCAGAGAGAGACTTAAGATCATTACCATTTCCGTGTATATTTCCACATGTAAAAAAAAAGCTAGCAATACAAATAATGAGGATGTGGAATGTCAGATATCATAAAAATGTCAAGATAATAGAAGCACGTGCTCCTGAAAATGTATTATAAATATAACGTGAGATACCTAAGTGAGTGACGAGTACATAACATGATATGTGCCAACTACAGTACGCTATACATGTAGGTAGGTAGGTATACGTAGAAGCGAACAGGCGAGGCGCGTCACTCACTCACTACTGACGTCATGCGGCAGCGCGAGACTCCTCCCCGCACTACCCAAGTCAAGGCGTACTGTACCGTCAGACACGACAATCTCTGTATTTATTTATACAGGGTTACAGGTTAAGTCGACCTAGATCCGTTAAGGGCGTGTAGTACCCATCTTTTCTGACATATTTCACTATAGAACACCCTACCCCAAACCTAAACGTTTTCAAGAAAATCGACATATACAGGATATACAGTCTAAAAAAAAATGTAACTAGTTCTCTACCCATCGTTTTCTACCTATATGAGATCTATTTTACCCCCTTAGGGATTCATTTTTGAAAATACTTTTTTAGCGGATGTCATATTTCGCGTCATGTAGTTTCTGCGCAGTAGTTTGAGCTATGCGTTGATAGATCAGTCAGTCACGCTCTCCTTTTATATATTTAGATAACAAAGTTTGTTAAGATGCAAGGATGTGCAGACGTTTGTTACTCTATCACGCAAAACCTACTGAACGGATTTGATGTAAATAGATATTCCCATATAATTTTCCATTTATAATCTTGGTTCTATTATGGTCATTATGGCTTAAAAACTTAACATCATATCTATACTACCTATCTGTCAGTCAGTTTTTGTGTTTATACAGCTAACTTCTGCCCTGCGGTTTCACCCGCATTCCCGGAATTCAAAATAGCATATAACACTCATAACGAATATTCATTAGGTGTGTGCAAAAAGTCCGTTATTGCGTGAAAAAAGGATAACCAACATACACAACTCCTTTATAATATTAGTAAGGATAGGAACGTGTACCTGGCACTGAGTGCAATGTACGTAGAGCATTATATACACGGCACACACCTAGCAATGACGCCTGTGACGCAGCGGCGGGCGGCGCGGTTCGTCATGATCCATCCATTCATTTAATTATTTTGCATACGCCGCGTTATTCATACCCCCACGCAATAATCATATGCATGCATGTTAGCACAGCTTAAATATCACTACCAGTTGGGAATCGAATGTACTTGCGCAGAGCAACGGCGGGGCTCTTGCGGGCGCGCGGCCTGCAAACACGTCTAGTTTGCAGACTCGAACGTTGAAGGGTTGAAGCGAGTGTGTTTTACGAGACTACGTTAAAAAAAACAACTTTGAACGGAGTGTACCTATGATATACCTATAGTAAATAATGATAATAATATTATGTAATATCAATGAACGTATATTAGGAATGTACTTTTAATCACATGTTTATTTTATTTTCCATTTTGTGACTATCCTGGCACGTCTGGAGGCGACAGCGTAATAACTTACACGGGTGGTGAAATCGCCCGACATCAAAAGCGATGCCACACTGTAGGGTGAATATAGTTACACTGTGACATTATTGTGCTGAGAGCTGTATGTAGTGAGATATAGGATTTGTAAACACGCATGTATGCAAAAGCGAAGTCGATGTTTCGTTTTTTTTATTTGTAATATAGGCCTGTGTTTGACCACAATCTCACCGTGATCAGTGATGTGGCCGAAAGTGGTAAGCACGCAATACCTAGAAGGGAATTGGCTCTCAAGTGCAGCTTTTCAACTAGAAGATAGGTAGCCAGCTTGGCGAGTATTACAAAGTAAGCTATAGACTCATTGTAGGGTTCGAACCCGCTACCTTTGACAAGGTATTCTATGTTTTCAACTAACGGTAAGATATACCTTACCTACACTCAAGTTATGTACATGCATCATTTTTTCTAGTTAAACTTATAAACTTCTTTAAACGTTTTACTTGGAATACCAAGCCTTGGAGCTCAAATGGCTGGTAAATCAATAGAAACGCTAATTTATCTTTCTCTTCCAATGTAAAATGTAGACCACGTTTCCTTTTTTCAGCCATTATATTAAAATAAAACACCACAAGCACAACTGTGAGATATTTCAACCGAGAATTCCAATCTTACAGACAGAATGAACTTTCAATTTTTTTTTAAGCAATGGAATTCTTCAAACAGCCATGAAATGTTCTAGTTTTACTTGATTTTAAAATATTGTTACCTTAAATAATATAGTTTTTCTATTTTATTATATATTTTTCAGTATTTATTCATATATATCTCCTAAATCTTTATAAAACTACAAATTAAAGATGTTATCGGTAAAAGAACGGTTTTGACACCACTTCGACAAAAAAAAACTGTCACCTTACTAAGTGGTAGCTACTAAGGGATACCCCCTTATGTTGGTGAAAATGTATTTAGGTGGGAGATTGATTTAGGGTACTCTTTAGTTTAAGGGAATCTTAGCTAGGGAGTAATTTAGAATTGGTTGGTGAAAATGGGCATAAGTCATTAAAAATGGCATAAAGGAGATTTTACTGGCCAGTTGGCGTGTTCTTAATAGTATCACACGAGTTTTTAATACCTAATTATGTGCAGTATCATACAGTACTTTATCTAAACTCATATAAATAATGTCATTTATAGATAAAAAATCGATAATATTTTGTCATAGGTTTTCATGACTCACGGGTATCGATTATTCGTCATTTCCATTGCCACCTCCACAATTTCAGATCTAAGTTTATTTCACCTTAGTATCACTGCTATATTTACTCCTAAGTTGAGATCTCTACCGCATACGCGACCACAGACAAAGTAAATTTGCATCTAAAATTATAATTGTTTAGTGCTGATGTCTGGCCACTTATAATGTTTTTTTTTTTATTATTTCGTTTGACACAACTTGTCAAACGAAATAATGTACTGTAATTGAAGTATTAAAACCCAAAAATCATTATAAGTGGTCAGACATATCCAAATACTTGTACTTTAATGAAAAAAAGTTATTTTATAGCATTATCTTGGGAAGAAAACTGTACTATAATATAATTTATCTACTCTCATATCGTAATGTTCTTATTATGAAATCAAAATCAGTACTTTAATGAGCCACTTTAGGCACACCCGTGTATAATGATTCATTATAGTACAGTTGTTGTTCCCAAGATAATGCTATAATAGTAGTTTATGATACTGTTGCATAATAGGGGTTATTAAATACGAGTGTGAGTTTAAGTACCGAGCCGTAGGCGAGGTTCTTAATAGTATCACACGAGTTTTTAATACCTAATTATGTGCAGTATCATACAGTACTTTATCTAAACTCATATAAATAATGTAATTTAAAAATAAAATATTTCTACCAACTTTGAAAAAAAAAAAAAAAAACTATTTTTGTGACATTTTTGGTCAAAATGATATATGTAGGCAAAAACAATACAATAAACAGACAATAATCATATACCTAATCAAATCCGTGTTGCCAACTCCCAAAAATTCTTACCTCTAAATTTCAAGTCAACAAATTTGTCACATTGTCATCCTCAAATTTAATTGATACTGATTTATTATACTATTGATAGGTCCAAAGTGTACTTTAATAGAAAAAAAGTTATTTTATAGCATTATCTTGGGAACAACAACTGTACTATAATGAATCATTATACACGGGTGTGCCTAAAGTGGGTCATTAAAGTACTGATTTTGATTTCATAATAAGAACATTACGATATGAGAGTAGATAAAATAACTTTTTTTTCTATTAAAGTACACTTTGGACCTATCAATAGTATAATCAATCAGTATCAAATCAATTTGACGATGACAATGTCACAAATTTTGTAACTTGAACTTTAGAGGTAAGAATTTTTGGGAGTTGGCAACACTGATTTGATTAAGTATATGATTATTGTGTCTGTATATTTTATTGTTTTTGCCTACACATTTCATTTTGACCAAAAATGTCACAAAAATAGCTTTTTTTTCCTCGCCTACGGCTCGGTACTTAAACTCACACTCGTAGTTAATAACCCCTATTATGCAACAGTATCATAAACTACTATTTTTAATTTCATTATAGACGGGTGTGCATAAAGTGGGTCATTAAAGTACTGTTTTTGATTTCATAATTAGAACTTTACGATATGAGAGTAGATAAAATATATATAAGATACTTTCAGGAGTTACTTAATTTTGTTATAAAGTACTTCATACATAAGTCTTCTCTGTTTAAGTGTATGTGGAACCGGTGGTAGAGTCTATTGATATAATTGCAACAATCGACGTTCATAAGTGCTTTATCAGAGCCTAAACTGAATAAATTAGGTTTGAGTTTGATTTGGAGTTTAACAAATCCAAGTGGGAAATGGAATTGTTACTATATTACAATCTATCTGTTTGCCACTGTTGGGAGTTGCACAACCGAACAGCTCATCATTGTCAATATTGCACTTTTTACACGCATGCATTTAGCATGCCTATAGTTTTAGTCAGTACGCGGTTCGTCACCATTCGAATAATACCATAATAAATAACGCGTATTCCTAACCATTTTTAACATTCTCAAAATATTACCCTAACCAAGAAGGAGTGTCAGGCACCGAGAGACTTCTACAGCCACTATTACACCCACTTCTGTAATGTTTAGCAGCCTATAGCACTTGGGGATAATGTAGCTGTCTATTAGTTATAGAGTATTCAGAATCGGACCAGTAACTCCGAAGATTGCCCTACATCAGAACTTACAAACTTTACCTCTTTATAATATTAGCGCAGATACATTATATTTCAACAATTTTCATGTACCTACAATTCCATCGAAGTAGTATTTTATTGGAATTCTTGTATAATCTATGTGTTCTTTATGGAATTAAGTAGTTAGTGTGACCGAAGTAAGACACATACTTACAGGGTGATTCTGGGAGGGTACCTAGATAGTAGGCCGAAAGGAAATTAAAGTATACCTTATGCCACTGCTCCATCTGCGTTTAGCGTTAACGTTAACTTAATGCCAAACTGCGCGTCGTTTAATGCAATAACATTGCGCGTTGACTACATTTAGGCATTAACGCTGCAAAAAAATAGATATTCCCTTTGATGTGACAAAAAAACCGACTCCCGACTTCCCGAGCTATCGCTTAGCGTTTAATGCCATTAGTAGTGACGCTGGTACGTTAACGCGTTAAAACGTTGGCCACACCTGCTTAGCGTCTTGATTAACGTGCTAATTAACGCGTAAAGACGCAGATGAGCAGAGGCATTATAAAATAAAAATGAACATTAAGCTCAAATACAAATTGTCATAACATCGTAGTGCCTGAAATATTATTGGATTATTAGATGTGTGTAAGTACCTACTATTCCCAGTATTTGGCTATTTCGGTCTGGCATAATAATGTAATCAACATGACCCTGTATAAGTAAGTAAACGAAATATCTGTATAATATAAGTAACTTTGTATGATATCAAACAGCTGGATCAAGAGAAATGAATTTTAGAGTGAAGGCAGTCATTAAGTAAGGGTTTTCCAAAAATCCGATCCTAATTGGGTTTTCTTTTATGGGCTTGTGTTTGACCACATTTTTATTTAATGAAATGTTTTTGTTTTACTGAATCCAAAGAATTTTAAGTTACGCAAGTACTTTGATTATTTTTTTTCGTTTAGAAATCGATGTCTACAGTCGGTTACATTAGGTACATTGAAATCGCTATTAAACAATATAAAGAACCAAAACCTCCCGCTAGGTACCTATAATATCATTAAAACAATACATAGGGAATGGTAAACAAAATACATAGGTAAGCAAGATTAAAAAGCAGCCCACTGCTTTCAGAGTCGAGAGCCGCGGTCTCCACAATATTATAATCCCAAAGAGCCTGCATTACGAGCCGAGGGAGGCAACACCCCACTCCACCTCTCTCTATCACACTTCAATTAATACATAAACCCGTCTCGCTCACACGCAGAGCAAAAAGAAATCATTTATGGCAAGAAAGGTGTAGTATATCATTAAGTTAAATAATTATGTAGGCGAGGTGCGAGTCGCTAAGGTGTCGCGGCGCGTTCACGTTTGCAGCTCTCAGAGTGTGGTATGGAGTGGTAACGTAAACTTTTAAGTTAACCAAGTTATAGGTGTGGTGAGGGTAGGTGGTGAGGTTTGTGGTGGATAGTTTCATGATTACAGTTTCGTATAATGGAGTGCGGAGTGAAGTGACTGCGCGACTTTAATCATTGGGGAAATATTCCGCACTCGCATTCAAACTTAAATATTTCTTTCCTCTTTAATGTCGGCTTTGTATTTCTATATAGTTATAGGTAAGTATGTTTAGTTATATAACACAATTAAATATTTAGGTATTTGAAGGTACTTTATGCAAATTATATGAATCTACCTATATCTATACTAATCTGTATGTACACACGGCCACAGATCAAGCTACACACTGCGGCACCTTATGCGGTTGTAATAGGAGCTATTTTGCAACAAAAATGTGTAGCTTGATCTGTGGCCGTGTGTACTAATAATTAAGCTGAAGAGTTTGTTTGTTTGTTTATTTGAACGCGCTAATCTCCGAAGTTACTGGTCCGATTCGAAAAATTCTTTCACTAATAGGAAGTTACATCATCTCCATAGGCTTATTATCCCGGGAACGCGAGTGAAACCGCAGGGACTAGCTAGTATGTTAAAATAGTTATTACTCATTTGTCTTCCAAGATAATAAATAGCTCTGGCGACCTTGCTCACAGGAACACTGCATTATTCTGCAAGATTGGCCAATAATCCAGCTACTCTTTGATCGAATATGCTCTAATGGTCTTAAAAATAAAATCCAATGTCTTTTAAATCGTAAGGTTTTATGTTTTTTTTTTTTGCAGAAAATTTCACTCATTCGTTTTTTTTAGTTCTATTTATATTACAATCTCCTCTCTCCTCCTGTTAGCCGTAATAATTAAATATTGTTCTGCCCTTTGTCACGCGTGTATTCTTTGCATGATGAGTATCACGACGTATGTGACTTGTTTAACGTGGCTCACTTGAGAAAGGTTGTTTTAAATGTTTATATTTTTATATGTATTATGCATTGTGGTCATTTATTTTAGTTTTTCTCTTAGCTCATAATTAATTTATTAGATACTTAACATATTTTAGCCATAAATAACATTCCTTACTATTTTGCATGCTTTGGTTTCCTATAATTGTCAGGGCAGGCACTTAGCACCATATTGGTGTCGATTCTGTTGTTTACGAACTAAATAAATTTAATCTCACTATATCTCTTTCTAATAGTAAATATAAGAAAGGGATGCAAGATATTTTAGTCCTGTCAGTTTAATCCGATCACACATTTCAACGTGAATTTAAGCGCGATCTATATTGGTCACCACTATTTACCCGTACATTACGACGGCATGGATTAAACTGACAGCATTAAAAATGTTCTATCATTTTTCAATAAGGTTGAAATGAAAGAGAGGTGACTTGTCTAATATTAGTTAAGTTCGTAAACAACAGAATCGGCACCATTGTATATTTAAATCTTATGTTAACTTAGTGTATCTACTTGTGGTTGGAAATCCAAATAAAACGAAATAAAAATAGCCTTCCTAGGGTAATGAGTAATTTCTATTTAGGTATCCTAATGTTATTTAAGTTATAAATTGTCTAAGAACATGTCCACTGAATGTTCTTAGTTTGATTTCACAAGGGGTTGACACTTTGTTCATGTGTTCTTTTATCGAGTAAGTACCTTACCTACTGACACTAGGTAGGTATTTTGTCAGTTACTCACACACAAAACTATCACTACACTAACTCAAAAAGTTTGGTTCTCTTGATACTTCTCACTAAGTCTGTGTTATGGAGGAGCTGGTTTTTGTTTTTTTTTTTTTACTATGTATAGGCCTGTGTTTGGCCTCAATCTCACCGTGGTCAGTGATGATGTGGCCGATGATGGTAAGCACACAAAGCCTAGAAAGGAACTGGCTCTCAAGTGCAGCTGTCGGAACACACTGAAAGGTGCTTGGCGACAGATTATCAACTTGAGGGTGGTAGCCAGCCAGGCAGGCACTACAAAGTACCCTACCACCGTGCTATGGTTTCCTCACGATGTTTTCCTTCACCGAAAGCTCAAGCTCATTGTAGGATTCGAACCCGGGACCTTCGTCTCGGCATCCGACGTCACTACCACTGAGCTATCATTGCCTCAACATTCACAGGATGATGAAGTCTATGGTCATGGGCTACTTTGGTCCTGTCCTGGTATAGATAGATACTTTCATTTCATTTCATTTCGATAATAATAAATAACAAGCTTTTGTTAATTATTGTTTCATAACAACAAACAAACAGAAACAAAAACTAGATTAAAATGTAACTAAAATATCTATATAGGTATACAGATCGAGTCACATACTACGTATACGAGTGTAAATAATATACTGCATTTAAATCGCCGCTTGCAGGCAGGTTCCCAATAAGCAGGATTATTATCCAAAAATTGCACATCATGCTTTTAAATGTTTTAGGCTTCAGGTGTTATGTGTAGACAGTACCGGCGTTAGGGTAGGGCGCGGTAGGGCGATCGCCCAGGGCGCCAGATGTAAAGGGGCGCCAGGCCCACCTTTATTTCCGGTCGCTCATGAGCGAGTCCTGTTATCTCGAGTCTAAATAAATAAATAAATTCTCAAGTCTAAAGATAAAATGGCTATAATGGCTTAAAATCCCTTTTGTTGGCGGGAGAAGGGGGGGTGGGTTATCACATCTCGCCCAGGGTGCTGGTAGAGCTAAAACCGGCACTGGTGTAGACTACCTACAGTAGGTATTACTGAGCTGGTTCTGAACTGAGCACGAAGTTTTCAACACATTGAATGCTATTCTCCTTGCACAAGCAATTAGGCATGTTCATTTTAACGTGTCTATTAATGGTATGCAGGTACATTCAATAAATAATCAAATTTTAAAGAAAAAGTAAGTATGTATCTCAAAGACAATAAAATTAATATGGGACCACCTTGGAGCTATACAGAACCAAACGCAAAATCGGTTCATAAGCAAATAAGTTACGCGTGTACAAACATAAAAAAAAAACAGGATAGTTGAATTGAGAACCTCTTCCTACTTTTTTGAAGGAGGTTAAAAATGAAATGAACGTTTCTTTCAGATAGGTTACTTTTTATCCCGGGGATATTTGATTTCCATTGGTATTCTGCAAATAACATTATTATCTATTCGATGCGACATAACTCTAACATATATATCAACAGACTTTGGTAGAAGCCCTTTTGGGAGGTAGCCAAGATACTCAAGTGGTTTTAAATCTTAAGAGCCATTCAAGACATCATTTTCTCTAAGAGAGGAAATCCTCTGGCAAGCTATGGTTTACCCGAACCCGTATCTACTGAGACCAGCCATAGGTACTCTGAAATAATGGAAACTAGATGGGCAGATACAGTATGTACTTTTTTTAAATAAAGTTCTATAAACCTATAGTTTGCATTAGTGCCACTGCCACATAAAACTGTGGGTAAATGTAATGATGAATAATAAAACATCATGATGTTAAGGAACTTACATTGAACGGAAGGAATTATTCATTGATTTATTGCATCTAATTTATTGCACGAGGTCGCAATCCGCGGTTTCACCCGTGTTTTCCCGGAAGTTACCATTGGTGCCGATTCTGTTGTTTACGAACTAAATAAATTTAATCTCACTATATCTCTTTCTAATAGTAAATATAAGAAAGGGATGCAAGATATTTTAGTCCTGTCAGTTTAATCCAATCACATATTTCAACGTGAATTTAAGCGCGATCTTTATTGGTCACGACTATTTACCCGTACATTACGACGGCATGGATTAAACTGACAGCATTAAAAATGTTCTGTCTTTTTTCAATAAGGTTAACTTGAAAGAGAGGTGACTTGTCTAATATTAGTTGAGTTCGTAAACAACAGAATCGACACCATTGTTTCTCTCCGGCCTAACCTATCAATCTATTAGCGATTTAATTTTTATCAGTTGTTTTGTCAATTTGTATCGTTATGTTGCTGACTATACCTCAAAATTTAAATTGATACAAACTGATTTAAATAGTGGTCGTTTTCATTTTGTAAAGAAAAAAATATACAAAACTTATCCATGAAAACGAATCTAATGGAATATGTTGGTGTAGGTATCTGTCAGCTAGTTTCTTAGCTCTGTGTGTTAACGTCGTCAGTTATTCACCTACCCTCGTAAATCCTATCTATACTAATAATAAGAGTTTATTTGTTTGTTTCAACGCACTAATCTCCGGAGTTACTGGTCCGATTCGAAAAATTCGTTCACATAATTATCCCTGAAGATTATAGGCTATTTTTTATCTCGGGAACGTTAGCGAAACCGCGGGGGAAAACTAGGCTAAATAATAATCATTGTTTGGCGTGTGGTACCTACCGATAGCTACCTAGACCTAGTTATAATATTCCCACGATACCTAGTTATATATTTACACTGTGATCAAAAGCAAGCGCCCTCCACCCCTCCCCGCCGCGCCTCGGCGCCCGCGACATAAGGGTCTCATCAATTAACATATCAAGGAGTTCTCAATCAAAAGTCAAGCAACCCGGCTCTCCCCTCTAAACACAAGAGAATACCAACCTTAAATGATATGAAAAATACTTCTAAACTTTATGTAAAGAAAGAAAGACTTTTTGGATTCACACAAAAATACAAGCAATGTAAAACAGATACATTATAGACACAACTGTAAGTAGTGTGAGCCCAAAAAAGGCACCCTTCTCAGCATATGCTGCAACACTAGATGATGCAGCGCTGGTTTTCAGATGGGGCAAAAGTGAAGCCATGGTCAACCGGTCTAGGAACATTTTATAGTTTAAAAATAAGTAAGTACAATAAATAGAAAAGCTCTGTGGTTCCGACTGTGTATGTAATACCGTATCATCTTAAACGCACGAATCAGTAAAGTCAGCGAAAATGTAGTTCATGTTCCATGGAAAATATCATGTAGGTAGGTACCTATCACAGATATTTTTTCATTCATAAAAAAACAAAGATTCCGACGAATTGTGAACCTCTTCTTTTTTTGAATTCGGTTAAAAAAGTTAATATTTTATATTAGAAAAAAACGAATCCCTTTTTTTAAGTAGGTATGTTATCTACGTACAAAAAACATACCGTCGAATCGAGAACCTCTTCCTTTTTTGAAGTCGGTTAAAAACGATTGCCTTTCTATCAGATCTCAGAATTAATGTTAATAATTTAATGTTATTTGGATGGACCAAATAAGAGATAATAAAAATAGTATTTAATTTTAAAAAGAGGCATATTCAGGGCACACAAAATAATAGATTTTACACACTATGACTGACCTTTGTGATGAGTCCTCGGTTTCTGGAAGCTTCTTCACATCCACCCCTCAATGCACCAGTCCTTACTAGCAGTCCCTCGATAATTAGTTGACGAAACCGGTGTTGTTAACGGAACACGTAGTATGGGCTCAAACGAAGATCACCAACTCTTATACACTTAGTAGGCAGGTACGTACCCCAACTGCAGCGGTGACGAGTGTCCGTCATAAACTGCCTGTAAAACGATCATCACACAAATATATCGAAAGAAAGAAGGTAGGTGATGATTATATGAAAATAAGAGGGTAGAGAGATCATACGTTTAAGGTAGAATAGGGTAGGGTCCTGACAATCAAATCAGCTACTTTTTATTAAATGTCAAAACAATAGTGTTTGCCGTGAAATACCGGACTATGACGTCATAGTTTCACAGCATTAAAATGTTCTACTCTTAGTGGTTCTACTGGAAAATTCTTTCACCAATTGAATTCTATATTATCACTAAGTAACATTTTTTTTAGGGTTCCGAAAAAAAAAAAAAACGGAACCCTTATAGGATCACTCGTGCGTCTGTCTGTCTGTCTGTCCGAAAATATTGGACTGGATTAAGTTGAAAGTTGGTACACATACGTAAGTCGGTGACCCAAATATGGATGTGTTACGTAAATAAATGAATTTCAAACATGGGGGCTAATTTTGGGGGTAAATTAGAAAATTAAAAAAAAAAGTTTTGCAGACAATATTGTGTAACATATCAAATGAAAGGGCTTTTTATCAGAATGCCAAATATTTTTTTTTTACAATTTTAATATAAATAGTTTTGAAGTTATTTATGAAAATAGGCGAAAAATTGGCGAAAATTGACCATTCCCCCCCCCCCTTATTTCCGAAACTACTGGGTCAAACATTTTGAAAAAAAATCAGATAATAGTTCTTTACCTAAAGATTACAGGAAAACCTATGAGAAGTCTATCTAATACCTTTAAACCTGCAATTCATGGATATATATACCTATATATAATCTGAATCTCGGAAACGGCTCCAACGATTTTAATGAAATTTGGTATGCAGGGGGTTTCGAGGGCGATAAATCGATGTAGCTAGGTTTCATTTTTAGAAAAGACGATTTCCAAAAAAAAAAAACTTAATAGTTACCATCAACAAATTTGGGTCAGGTTTTA
This sequence comes from Tethea ocularis, assembly GCA_963555595.1. NCBI lineage: Eukaryota > Metazoa > Arthropoda > Insecta > Lepidoptera > Drepanidae > Tethea > Tethea ocularis. The sequence continues at coordinate 126,887 of OY741972.1, read as the reverse complement.
AAATATTTATGGAACTTAGTTAAACATGTACGGAACCCTCTCCACGCGAGTTTAACTCGCATTTGTCCGATTTTTTAAATTAGGAATCCCTAAGAAAACTCTAATAATGTAACCCAAGGTGTTTCACCAATAGCCAATAGTTCGTCGGCTCCATCGGCTTCACCCTGATTACATTATTTAGATATTCTGCTATAAAGTAGAGTAGGTAGGCCTACCTATCTATAGGTACATATATCTGGAATTATTACGAAGCATCCGTTTAAATAGTTTGGCTAAACTTTACCTAACTAAAAACTTTTACAAAAGTGTAATCTATCTGTATACTAAAACTATAAAATAAATCTGAGTTTGTTTGTTTGAACGCGCTAATCTCCGGAATTACACATTATCCATGAAGGTTATATGCTACTTTTTACTTTTTAACGCGAGTGAAACCGCGGGGCACAGCTAGTCAACAATATATATGCTAGAGGCATGCTGCATGCAACAGTTGTTTGTATTAAATATAGGTACTTACATAACAGTACATTCCACATTGAGTTATGCCGGCCATAGACGTTCAAGAATTCAGGCTGGTTCAAACAGTTTTATCAAATTGGCATATTATGAATGTCTGCGGGAAAATTTGAACCTAATATAAACTTTCGTATTTTCTATTTGATCAAATAACTTGAACGTCTATGACCGGCATTAGCTAAACTATTAAGACTACCCTGTATAAGTACCTATCATCACTCTATCAATTATTTCTAAAGGAAAAAAGTCATAAGCAGGATAAGGATCTTGACGTTCTGAAGTGCTTTAATCAGGGCCTAAACTAAATAAATGAGTTTGAGAATATAATAATTAAATTAAGAGCAGTTCTTTCGGTGTAAATACTAGCTAAAAGGATGAGGTTGTGTTGCGAATAGAAGGAAAATGGACTTCATTAGACACAAAAATGATTTCATTCCCGTCGGTGGATGGCGGCTCGGCTCGCGGCTCCGGCTGCGTTCACGAATTATGCAATTTCATTTCAATTTGCGCAAAGACTCCGCGATGGTCGAGGGGCGAGGGGGGAGGGGGGGAGAGACGCGGGCCGGCGGGCAGGGGTAGGCTATTAAGGCGGCTGCACACACGACACAACCACACACTTTTTTCGCCACCCTCCTCGCAACAAATCACACGATATTACACCCTAACGCGTGAACTTAGAATCGAAACGGCCGCCAAGGCGTGTTGATTAAATTATTTCTCCATTATTTGATTCGCCACCTCTTTCAAAATGGCGGCAAAAAAAATTGCCGTCGCGTGAATAAGTGCGAGCCCCGAGAGCTTATACTGTAAGTAATCAAATATGCGTTTCGCTAAGGTTGCCACCACTACTAAATGACCGTCTGCTCTGCCCAGTGCAAAAACTAACGTATAGGTATATGTTGTACGTAGATATTATATTTCTATCATTTTTATTAACACTAAGCATTGCCTAACAATGATTGTTTTTTTTATTTTTAAATAATAATAACAATATACAGGAATGCAAAGTTGCTTTTTAACCGCGTGAATAATCTTTAGACCCGAGTGTAACTTTTCACCCCGCACCGCAGCGAGGAAATGACAAAAAAATAATTTACAATCACAAGATACTTTTATTTCAGTTTAGGTATTAACTACTACATTATGACTGTAAAAATATCAAACTGCTGAATAAATGCAATAAACTATGGCCATTCTCATTATCACATATTTTGATTACGAGTAAAACATTATATGTAGGGTACCTACTTCCCGTTGATAAAAAATGATGAAATTTGGCAAAAAGCAAGGTCTAAAAATGATAATTTGTAGTTAGGTATATCACTAGTACCTACTAATAAAAAGAGATGTTTATGAACACAAATATTTGTCTTGGATGGGAATCGAAGCGTTTTGACAAATTAAAAAAAGTTGTGTATGCTAAATTCGGCACCATTCGTTTTACCTAAGTGTTGATGGCTCGCGGCTCCTAGTTTGAAATAAATGTTAGGTAGAGCAAAACGTTGCAGTATAAAGCTGACAAGGGCATGGCATATTTGACATCTTTTTCGTATGATTTATTTTTAATTTCGAATTCAAAATACTGAAAAAATATAAAATAAGCCGACGGTATAGTGCCGCCTGAAAACTGAGCAGTAAACATTATTAGTTTCGAAACGTTAACAACGTTGAAATTATAATGACTAATGGGACAGTTTGTGTAGAATGATTGATTATAACCATTTCAGCTCTGTAACGGCAACACGGATTAGATATATTTATTACCTACTAGCGACTCGCCCCGGCTTCGCCCAGTTTTTCTCAGCATTTCTGTACTATAATATGCATGTATCATACATATAAACCTTCCTCTTGAATCACTCTATCTATTAAAAAAGCCGCATCAAAATCCGTTGCGTAGTTTTAAAGATCTAAGCGTACATAGGGACAGACAGACGGGGAGTGACTTTGTTTTATACTATGTCGTGATGATTATGAAATTGGTATAAGTTGTTCCTTTAGCTCCTAGATATAACTTAGGGTCATTTCCATCCCTGGAATGGGGGTGTAGCCGCGGGAGCTAGCTAGCATAGATACAACAATGTTGTAAGTTTGTTGGCACTGCGGAGAGTTGTGTGTAGGTACTCTAATCTAGGATATCTAAAAAGGAAAACTGACTGACATGAACCCAGCTCAATCCCGCCGAGTAGATCATTTATTTTTCAATATGGAATATACGCAACAAAGGTATCACTGAGGGTTTATCAAAATTAATATGTGGGTGAACATGGAAGATAAAAACTTGAGAATATTACCTAGATAGGTACTCCACGTGAAACCAGTTGGTAATAGAAGAAAATTACTAATCAATACGATTCTTAAAAAATAATCAAAAAAAAATAATAGGATAGCTATACGAAGCATAACTAACCGTTGAATAGACACCCGATATAGTATAGACACAATAGAATACGGTGTTAGATACCCAAAACATTCGCCTCTAATTCTCTAATAAATTACTAAAAACCCCTATTGTCCCAATAAATAAAAGGAAATGACAGTCAGACAAGCCATCACCAAAACAAACGGTAGCGCGGCGCGGGGACTGGCAGGGAGTGCGGGGAGTGCGGGGACCGATGTCTTCAGTTCAATTCGAGATGCTCAAAGATATCTAGTAATGTAATGGATCCGGAGGGGCCGGGGGGCGGCGGACGGCAGCCGGGGGGGTCTGTTTGGACAGCGAGACAATGCCGCCGGAAACGAATGCGAAAACGAACCATTATAAGACCGAGATAAAGGAGCTTAACATCTTTAAAAGCTTTGAGGTGTCAGTACGTTCGTCGCCTCGGCCCGCGCCCCTAATGACGTAAATCGAGCCCGCACTCTTTTGTTTTGTTTCCGATAACCGCTAGCAATCCGCTCCTTATTGAGTTACCGCCTTTAATCATTGACGCCGAACGCGAACACCGGTGAAACCGAGATGTGCCTCTAACGACCCCTCAATCAATAGCATAGCCACCTCGCCATCGCGCCCGCGGAGCCGCTCCACTCCACTCCACTCCGCTCCACTCTGATTGTGTAATCAATACTCCTTTGATTCAGCCAAATAAAAATGAGTAATTGAATCCTATTCCACGAGACGTTTCACTTAAACTTTAGATTGACGTCTCCTTAGCTGATCTCATGATCTGAGAGAATGCCACAAAGCAATGTATAACTAAGCATATATAGATACCTCTGAAACAATAGTCTCCTCTCCAGTCTCAAAAAGCTTAATTTTATAATATTACCTAGTAGTAGTAAGTAGAGTTGGCATTTTACCTACAATTTTTTTATGTCAGAAGGTTGACAAGCCGTTCTACCTTAATTTGTGAAGGAATTGTAATAATTTTTTTTTTTTAATTTCTGCGCTTCATAATGTTTTTTTCTTCTTTCTGCATTAGTTTTAGGTTTTTTAGCTTGTAATTGATCAGTCTCACTACTTTCATCAGATCTCTGCAGTTATGTTTTATACCATTGTATTTTATAATTTCGGTGGTAAGTGGTTACCGTTGCCTATCGCTATTTACAATACCAGTAAGTAGGTACTATTGCCAATGTGTTGCCGACCGTTACAATGGCTAACTAAAATAAGAATCAAATTAGGTTAAACATTTCTAATTCGTGTTAGCTAATGACCGAAAATATTACTTGACTTATCCTTACTCTTATCCTATTGGTCAGGGGCAGGCAACAGGCGGACTGCGGTCCGGGTCCGGACCGCGGAAGGTTGGACCTCGGGCTGCCAAATATTGTTAAATATACATATTCATTTATATAGGTAGGTACGAGTACCTAATATTTTCTTTTAACTAGTCCTTTAATCATAATGTTAAAACTTCGTAATGAATCTAGTTACCCAATACTAAAACTCGATAAAAAAATTCAACGGTATCCGGACCCCACCTAAAACTACTTGGCGACCCCTGTTATAGAATTTATTTCTCAAAAGAATTTACAAAATTAAATTACAGAGAAACATAAAAAATAAAATAATTATCATGCCGGTTAGCGTAGTGTTAAAATATTTAGTTAAATACCAACGTACGTACCCAAAAACTGCTTGATAAGGACTTTAGGATTCACTAAAGACACAGAACATCCAGCACTAGAGAGAAAGTAAAAAAAAACATTAAACAATTCAATTTCAAAACTAAGACTAAATTTTACAAGAATAGGAAGGTAGTTTATTTTTTCTATAGGTATAATATTAGTGGGTGGGTGGGTAGTTGTAAAAAAATACTGAGTTGTTTTTTTCTTCTTTTTGGCATCACACTTAGTGTATTTTGCCAGTGTCATATTGAGCAATGTTCTGTTGAAGGTATTTTTCATGTAATAAATTCTCGTCAATCGTCTAGTTTCAAAGTTCTAGTAAAGTTCAAGTCATGTTAAATCATTTTCAAGTCATACTGACTAAGTTAGGTTTTAGTACAATGGTAGCCATTCCACAAAAACTTTTCACGAACTTCTTGAAACAACTTGAAAAGCCACCGCGGGAAACAGCTAGTACCTATTCATCATACAACCATCATAGTAAGGTACGCAAACGTAATTTGCGGTGTCTGAACTTTCTTCCAATATCTATTTTAAATTTGTAATCTTTGCACGCCATTACTAACGCAAAACATCATGGAACTAGTATTTATTGTATTCAGTGTGAACATTTTTATAAGCATTTTTCTGGCAAATAAATATCTATCTATGTATCCAAATTGGGTAACACGGGTAAAAGTGTGCACAGTCGTTTGAGACGTGGCTCGCGGACGCATTCCAACGCCTATTCCTGATTGACACTGGCAAAATACAAAAACTGTGTGACTAACGTTATATACAATATGACGGTCTATGTTGCCCTGTGTAATATTTGGTAATAATAAAATATATAATTTTTGAATGGTGTTTATCGACAAGAAAAATAAAATTAGATATTTTTTATCAGTTTGAATAATTATTTAGCTTGTTTATAAAAAATAGGTAACTAATAGGTATCTACACGCCTTTTGGAAATTGAATAAAAAAATACTAACCCGTAATATTTAATTCGGAAGCTATTTGCTCCCAGGCTTCTTGTTTTTTAGAAGCATTTTTATAATCTTTTATTGTGTGATTATATAGTATTTCTCTATTACGAACACACTCTATAATTTTTTCGTCCATTTTTAGGTAGTAGTAGTGTAGATACGTCCGACCTCTCGCGTAGTCCGCGTCCTTCTGGCGCACGGACGGGTCCCGCACCCTGTGCATACCGTCCGCGGACGTTTTCGGCTGACAAAAACATCCAGCGCGCCAGATTTCTATCGGACGTCCGAACGCTCAAGGTCAGCTCAAGGTTACGTCCACGACTTACATCCGATGATTTGCACAGCTCAGTGTACATTCATTAACTAGATACCTACATATAAGTCGCGGCTGTCAGCCGCGTCCGATAATTTATTTCCAGCTTTTATCGCAGAGTCGCAGACTGTTACCACTGAAAATGTCACTGTCACTCACTGTCAGACAGGAATTGACAGAACAGAACAAGCCAAGCTGTCAAACAAAACTTAGTCTGTGAACGAACAAAAACATAACCTCAAATTGGAGTTATTTCGTAATTTATCAATTAAAATGTTTAAATCTGTACTTAGTAAACTAAACCCGTCAAAGCTTACCTGCGGATTTCACACAACAGCATGTTTAAGCGAAGTGAGATTGCTCACACGGCTCAGAGTGGTTGATAACTCTGAGATCGGCAAGCGAGCGATGGCTGAAGGCAAACCTCCCAAAGTTATCTGCGTTTATAATAAGCAACGTATGTATTGTGTACGAATATACAACAAGCTTTATGTATTACTAGTTTCTGCCCGCGATCCCAAGGGATCCTGGTTACGTTGGTTTCCTGGGACAAAAGCATAGGGTATAATCTATGTATATGCGAAGTTTAATCCAAATCCTTTCAGTCGTTTATTCGGAATTGAGTCATATGAACATCAAACGTTCAAATCTTTAATATTTGTGAGATAGTTCTATAACATGTAAAAAGATACCGAGTACACATTGCATTTGAAATGAGACTTCAGGGTTTTGTTGACAAAGCACATAACTACTGTCCTCAATTTTTAATACTGCATCCAAAGAAACAAGCTTAGTACATTTAGACATATTATGGGTATGTCCTGTAATATGATTAAAACTGAATAAACCGAAACAGTAGAGGCACATGGCTCACTTGATGTTAAATGGTTACTGTAGCTTAGACATTTGCAACACCATCCACATGTTGCCAACCCTGCTAACTGTCCTCTTTGTTTTACTTTGTGGACTTGAGTTTAACCAAACAAGGGAAACTAATTGTAACAGATTTTGAGCTCTTCAGCTGAAAAGTGTACTTTTGTCTGTAGCTAGATAGATGATTGCTTGTAGGTGTGGGCTACATTGGTGACAGAGTTATGGTGGCCATCAAAGGGCAGAAGAAGAAGGGAATTCTTGTGGGCCTCAAACAGACTCAGAAAGTGAAGGTGCCAAAGTTTGATAGCAACAACATAGTGCTCATTGATGACAATGGAACTCCTCTGGGCACCCGCATCCATGTTCCCATACCGACCATCCTGAGGACCATTCTCAAGGAGAGAACACACTCCAAGGGGGCAGACTACACCAAGCTACTAGCCATTGCCTCTAGATTTGTATAATTTGTAGTATTTCTTAAGTTAGGTAGTGTAAATAATAAATTGTGAATATTTAAAATTTAATTTGACTTATCCTTAAATTTAAAAAATAAGAAATATTTGTAATTTGACAGAGTAGATTAAAATAGCAAGAAAAATAAATAAGGAACAGGGAATACTGGACAATTCGATAGGGAAACAATTATAAAATCACATTGAAATTTGAAAATTTAATAAAAGTTCCACTTTAAAGTAGACTTAATTAAGACACGCTACCTACCGATGGAGATGAGCACAGAGACTGCACACAACACGACATCCACGTTGACACTGTAGCCTTCATTATAATTGCAAAGTATCCTCCTAGGTAAGTAGTAGGTACAGCTTAGCTCTTGGGCTCTGGAGGTATACTCATGTCAATGACAAATGTCCCTTGTATCCCCATTTCTCTTTCTAAACCAAACAGGGAATATGCATGAATTTTTTTTCTTGCTTTTAATAAAAGCTCATTCAAACAGTTTTTTTTAATAACTATAAAAATAAAGAAGATTTATGCCATCAAAGATATAGATATCTCTCTGGGAAACCAGAATTGAACAGCATGGAGTTTATATGGCCGTAGTGTCCTATGAGTTCACAGGGCATATCGGATCTCTGTCTTTAAAATGCTTTATATCTTTCGAATTTGGGAAATTTAAATTTCACTTTTTGTAATCTTTTTTACGGTATTTTCATATTTTGTTACGAAATGGAATAAAAAAAAAATAATGCATACACCCTATTAAACGAGTGATTATGACAGTTTAAACTAGAGACGCGAGTATGCCTCCATCCTAAAGTAAGGCTTTAGAATAATATATTGCTAAAGTAACATCAATTAGTTAAAGCTGTGAACAATACCTTTAAACATCCTGTCTCAAGTTCACATTTAAATATACATATATATCCATAAAGACTATCTATTCAACAATGCAACACATATTGCACGTGAGGTACTTACAACGATTATACCTAGGTATATATTTTATTTTTGTATAATTATATATTATAATGCACAACAGCTGTGACTAGATATTAAGATTCACGTGTGTTCACTGCTACACCAGAAGTATCGTGAGATGCCGCCGCCGCCGCCGCCGCCGCCGGCCACTCGGTAACATGCTGAACCATTCACTTAACAATATACATTAAATATAAACAACACACCACTATAAGAAGTAACTATGCTAAATAATTAAAATATTTTATGATATAAATTGTTTCCACTACACGGAAGAGTCGATCGTGGATTACTACAAGATGAAATTTGATTTTGTGTACAGTTTAAAAAGATGTGAGAAGATAAGATATACATTTATTATATTTAATTAAAATAATTACATTATATTATGTATAGGGTACGTCTTTCTTAACACTGTACATGGTGATTATAAAACGACATTTCATCAGACACACGCTTCCTACTACGGCCAACCCTATGGTTACCTGCAGACATACTCTTCCATCAGTTTACAACAATTCGGACAAACATTCCTAGGTTAGACACAATATATTACACAAAAAGGGAAATAATATAGTTAATAAAAAAAGACAATTATTTGTACAATGATCGACTTAACGTAGCATCTTAACTGATATAATATAGTGGTAAGACACGAGATGTTACACTCGAACGAGGGTAGTGGCGCGCGAACGCAGCATTCGGGACCGGTTACCGGTTGCCGGCTAACGGCTGCGCAGCGCGGCCAATACCTGCGGAGGGAAGGGGAGGGGTCACAGAGGAACGGGACTGGAGCGGGAGGAGTACCTACGTCGTGAAATTGGTCGTGTGAGAAATCGAAGCAAATATTCCCCTTAGATAAAGGTGTTTTAATTTCCCCTAAGGTCTTCAAAGAGAAGCCAAAGGCGAAAGTAAAGTCTTCCAAGAAGCACGAGGGTAGGTACAGGGCTTCGGGAAAAAGAAACAGGAGACTTGGACAGGATTACATTAACACATTTTACAATTAATTTACAGATAGTGCATTCCTAAACAAAACTAACACCATAGAAAATTTATATGTATTTTGTATAAAATTCGGATAAGGCGATAAGATCAGTATTGACAATAGTTATATAAATGTTAGACGGCAAATATAATACACGCACCGATCGCCCAAACATCGCTCGGTTTCATGAAATAACGCACACGTTTACTAACTTAACTAATTTTAACTTAACTTTTATTGTAAATACACTATTTACGTTATAGCTTGTTGTCGGTTACAGCAGCCAAAGAGATATGAAAATGAGGAGGTAATATGTATAATCTATGATTCAGTATATTATGTAGTTTCAGATGAACCTTATTGCAATGTCATATGGTTCATTTTCATAACTTTTACTGTCACTCGCACCAAGGTACAACGTAAATAGTTTAAATAATGTTTTTTATAACCATGTGGTTACCGTACCCAGCGCAGGGATATCGGTGCGAGCGTGTTCGGCGCTGCTGAGCGTACATACCGGATGGCACATGTTTTTAATTAGGTATAGTACTGTCGCTGATTCTGCCGCGTACGGAATTACATCTCTTTTTTTACAAATATTAAAAATAAAATATTCAAAGCTCTCAAATTATAACATCCTGGGACATTCACACTCGGCTATCTGATCCCAAACTAAGAGCATGTAACTGTTTAAACGCTAAACCAACCATGCCAACTGCGTCCGTAATGAATTTAGTACCTATATGCTATTCAAATTTATTGGTAAATTATCTCATGCCTCATTTCTGATGGATCTCATGTTTTCCAGGTATAAAAAGTATCCTATATTTTTGCTTAGGTACTGTAATGAGGTCAATCTTATTTGTTTTGTCATAAATAGTTCATGTAGCCACTCATTTAGAGAAGGCCCGACCAGAATACCAGTGTTGCACTGCTTTATATGTAGTGTAGATTAATGCTGAGGCAGGAACCTTTGACCCCACTATTATTTTTAGTTATAATTTTTGAAGTTGTTTATTGTATTTATGGTGGGTCAGTATCTTTTTTTCTTTTATCTAGATTTCCTTCTGATTGAGTCACAAACATTAATATTTATTATGTTAAAATAAGATAATTAATAATAATCTGTTTCAAAAACAAATTTCTTCTATCATTTTCATATGTCATCTGTTAGAAAGAGATGTATATATAGTAACACTAAATTAGTTTAGTTAGTAAACATAAACGACAGAATCAGCCGCCCTATTATCTCATTTTAATGAAAGAGACGGCCACCACAGAACAAACATAGAAACTGTCATAAGTGAGAAGTGACATTGGCATCCGAGATTTACCTGGCAAGTTATGCCTAAAACTGAGGGAACTGGTTTTCAAATACCGACGACACTTGAGGGTAGTAGCCTGCCAGGCGGATACTAACAAGTACCCTACCACCGTGTTAATTTAGATCGAAATCCAATGTCACTTCATTCTTACATCTGTACCCCCCTACCACGAGTTTGATATGGTGAACATTATTGTATAACGATTCGTGCAGCGCCTCTAGCGGACTGTTGTGGAATCACAGTATTTCATTTAAGTTGTTTGGATAACGCTAATCGAGCAAACTCATCGTAAGGGTACTGTACTGGTACTTATAGAAAAATAGTATATTATCGACTCGCTCCTCTACTGCCTCGTTCTAATAACTCAGGAGTCCGATAGTAAAGTAGGAGGCTTCTAATATCGGCCAGTTCCTGATATGTGAGGTGAGGTCGCGGCCGGCCACTGCCCCAGCTGTAGTGTACTACAGATAGTTAACAGCTAGGTATGTATGTGATATATATATTGAGATTGTACCCCAGGGTGATGACCACTGGGGCAGGGGCTGCCCGCTAGCTACCGTCATGTGATGACCTCGCATTACACCTGTTACAATAAAATACTAAATAACAAAATATAAAACTAAAATTATCGCAACAAAAACTAATATAATAAAATTCTACAAATCGATTCGACTACTTTACGTTAAAAATCTGTCTAATTATGTATAACTACCGTATGTAATATTGTATGTATATACTTAAATTTAAATAGAGTTTAAAATGTAAATGAATTACGATAGTTTAGCGCGAGTCGGTCGCCTCCGTTACCTCACCGAGTTTCCTTAAAATAAACTATATCAAAATAATAACATAACACCACATCCCCGCACATATTTCATGAAATATCATAAAGATATTGATGTAGTAGCTATAGATAGGTTGCGCCCTTCGATAGTTGTAAAGCGAATCTTATTGTTTAATAATCGAGTATCCTGCAAAAAGCAACCTCCCGCGTCGTTGTTAGCTTCAGAAAACGCGTGTTGACGCTCCAATTAGGCAGAACTAATTCTGAAATAGCTTGGAATTCGATGGAACTAAGTGTAGCTGGGCAATAACGAAGCTCGTTAAAAAGGCAGGCGTCGTTAAGTACAGTACCTAGTATACAGTGCGGTAGTTAGGTAGGTGGGTACCTAGTGTCGGCTCGGCATCGGGGAGCTTATCTCGCGGCTATTATTAACCTTGGACGCGTGTCGCGGCGACCTTCAATCGACGCTTATCCAACACCCTAAACACGAACGTGATGCTATTGTTTTGATGCGACCAAATTTAATCTGCTATTTGTGTTTATTTACATTGTCTTCCTCCGACAACTTTAATCATGAGCCAAACCGTCCGAACCCACCCGACTGCAAAATTACAACGTGAATAACGCCCCCCAAGGTTGCTTTTCCGCTGCAAGGAGCTTGACTAGACGTATAGCATTACACCTAGAATTCTTCCCCAAATTAATTGAAGTTATACTAAAATAAGGGGATGCAATAGAAGGCGGACTGGTATCGGAGACAACCGGCACGCAATTAGAATAGTGTTCTAGCTAGAGCGAGAGGAGCGTCCACAGAGCGAGAGGTGAGACGTGAGTGTGAGGGGATGGATGGGTGACGTCGTCTAGACGTCGACGACCATCTTCTTGTGGATGTCAGTGTTGCCCACCACGTTGCAGAACTCCTCGAAGGAGATCTTGCCGTCCTCGTCCTTGTCCGCGAATAAGATCGTCTTATCGACTATCTGCTGGAGCTGCGTGTCTTTTAGATTGTTGCCCACCATCATTTTGAGTACCTGCGTTACAAACACCACTGTCAGTAAAAACATATGCCATAAGGTAATAGTATTTAACATAGGGCCATGACCCGGGGCGAATGTGAATTTCACCAGATGGCAGCGGTAGTTCCGATTTTAGCCACGAGCCAAAACATCCTTATGGGATGTCAAAAGTGAGTGGTCAAAATAGATGGTGAAGTGTTCAAATGACCTGAAAGAGTTCTCCGTTGGATATGAAGCCGTCGTTGTCCATGTCGTAGATGCGGAAGGCGAACCTTAGCTTGGACAGCTTGTCCCCCTTGACGCTGAACTGCGACACGCCCTGGATGAACTCCTTGAAGTCCACCTGGCGACACACCACACAACTATAGGTACTATACGTCCACTCTACCGCCTATCTTTGGTAATTGTGTTGAACAAAAATTTATAGATATCGGGAAAAGTACAAAATCGAAGCTAAATGCTGTCCGCATGAATATAAACTTTTACAGCTGCATTTGTTTACTAACAAACGGAGAGAAATATTTTAAAACAGTTTTAAGTTCAACCTAATTACAACCATAGCACCTAGTAATAAAGTCACAAATAAGAGCCCACTTGAGCTTGAACTCTAGTGAGCTGTTATTTACCGAGACGTATTTTTTGGGCCGTCCCGATATCTATGATATTGTTGATCGAAGACGCCCACAAAATGATCTTCGTTGTAGCGCGTGATTGGATGTAATCATCACCAAAAGATACGCGACAGCCCGCCAGCTCCCTACTAAGGTATGACAATTTAAGGCGATGATAGCTCAGTAGTGGTAGTGACGTCGAATGCCGAGACGAAGCTCGCGGGTTCAAATCCTACAGCTTTCGGTGAAAGAAAAACATCGTGAGGAAACCATAGCACGGTGCTGGGTATTTTGTAGCACCCGCCTGGCCAGCAACCACCCTCAAGTTGAAAATCTGTCGCCTAATGCACTTGAGAGCCAGTTCCTTTCCAGGCTTATCCATCACTGACCACGGTGAGATTGTGGTCAAATACAAGCCTATACAAAGTAAAAATACAGGCGGCCGCAACTACGCTCAGTGAACCGATAGTTTTGCATGAGTCAGACCAAGGTTATATCTTATCTTAGCTAAAGGCTATCGCAGTAAGTAAACATCACAATCTAAGACCAACCAGCCTGCATCCAGTAGTAGGTACATGTACCCACCCTCCCCTGACAGCCTAGCGGTGGAACTATGTACTACTACTGCGAGCCGAGTGTGGACCGCTTCATACATGTTTTTTCCGACATCTCAGAAGATTGACAAGCAGGTAGGCGGTCCACCTGATGGGAAGTGGTTACCGTCGCCTATCGCCATTTACAATACCAGAAGTATGTCAATGTGTTGCCGACCTATATATTTCAGGCAATTTACACAAATCATATATACATCTAAACTTTCCTCATGAATCATTCTGTCTATTGGTAAAAACCATATGAAAATCTATTCAGTAGTTAGTATTTTAGATACTCTATCGCATTCAGACACACAGACGCGGCGGGGGACTTAGTTTTATAATATGTAGTGACTTTGGATTTTGCTTGTTGAGAAAGAGGCACAGAAAAACCACTGAAGAATCCTTCCATACAACATTTAAATACGGAGTAGGTAAGTATACGAGCATAGAATATGTAATGTATGTGATATCATAAAAAGCGTCTACTATAATACCTACCAACTTGTTTCATTAACTAATTGGTGTACATATTAAAAGTATTTATAGATGTAATCATATAAAATGTATTTTATTTAGATTACAATATGATAGTGTGGGAACTGTCATTTGCACTTGTAAGTATGTATTAATAAATATTCATAATTTGTATGAATAGGGTGACGTCACTGCACTGGCATGCTATGTTATCGTCTGCGAACATCTCTAGATAGCCGTTTACGTAACGTACGTACGTTAGTTAGTAGCGTACTCAAGTAATGCCCGTCTGTTTGTCAACACACACACATACACATTCATCCGCAACTACATACAGGTACTTGTTTTACAATCACATTTGTTCTCATAAAATGCATTACACTAGGTAAACTGGCCACTACACTATTTACGTTATAACTAGGTGCGGGTGACAGTAGTCAGAGAAATATGAAAATGAACCATGTCGCGTTGCAATAAGATTCATCTGAATCTACATATCTATACTAATATTATAATGTGAAAGTAACTCCGTTTGTTTGAAAGTACTTTTCTTTAGTTTCCAATAACCGTGGAAGGATCTCTAGTGTCGTAGATAGATATGATATGGATATGGTAATAGACAGTAGTTAAGGTAGGTAAGGTACCTCTCCGTTTCCGTCGGCGTCGAAGATGTCGATGACGCGCTGCACGAGCGGGTTCTGCTGCAACTCCGGCAGCGACATGAACTCGTCGATGGAGAGCGCGCCCGAGTTGTCGAGGTCCAGCTTGCGGAACCGCTTGCCCAGCCGACGGATCTCGTCCGCGTCGACTGTATACATTACACAACACAGGCACATCACTCGCATCCTCTCTGTGTCTCTATCTCTGTCTCTGTCTCACTCTCACTCTCACTCCACCACACCACACCACATCTCTCTACGCGCCGAGCCGCGCTATGCTATACTATCCACTGACTAGCTACTAGGCTTGCGCATAGTAGTTCGCGACCGTGAGCGGTCAGCTTAGTTCGCAGCTCCTCAGCGAACTAGTTCCTTCTTTTAGTTCGTCAGCTCCCGTTTCGAGCCAGAGAATGGCAGATCGTTCGCCCGCGATCTTTTGTTTGTAAAATAATTGTACTATTATTTTTCACTTTACATAGGTAGGTAGGTTCATTTAAAATGTAGTAAAGGTATAACTTACTAAACTTGTAGCGTAGTAGGTAGGGGTCAAATCAGTGTTCCTGGTGTTATCAAACGAACTAAGGAGCGAGGGATCTGGGAACTAGTTCGCCTAGGGAGCGTTCTATAGAGTTAGTTCGTTCGTTATTCGTAGGTTCGCGAACTACAGAAGCCTACTAGCTACACCAGCCACAGCACAGCGCGTAGAGGATTCACGAGTGCTAGCTACCTACTCAAACAAACACCTCCAGTGTCCCGCTAGATTTTAACACTAAGCAAATCTATTATTTACAATAAAAATCCATCAATGTCGATCGAAAGGATCTTAGCTGGTATTATCATACAAGGGTCGAGGTTATGCTTAGAATTTTCAGTGAAACTATGTGATTTGCTCTCTCTTATCTGTCTAAGTTATTATAGTCGTGGCATATAACGTTTTTTGTAACAAGCGAAATATAAATAACTACAGCAGCCTCATGAATATTCTGACGAGGTCTCTCTAGCAATCTCGCTATGCGTCATTCGCGTTTTGTACAATATACGAGGACATTTGCATAAATAGACATATGGTACAGTCGACTACGAAGGAGTCGTCGCGTGGTGTGCAGGGCCGCCGCGGCCGGCGCTGTTTATCTCATAACGTTATATTCAAATGAGCCAGCGCAGTCATTACGAGCGCTCAGTTAGCTTCGTACTTGTCTGTACATAACTAAAGTAACATATAAAGCGATACTAATACATATATGTCGACTGCAAAAGCGGCCTTATCGGAGTTGTCACTTTGACTACACATAGATAGATACATACTAAAGTGAATATATCGGCTGTCGATCAGTCCGAGCGGTGGCGGCGGTGGCGGTGGCGGGGGCTACATGCTACTGCATGGGTACCTACTGGACTGGGTAGTGGGTACTCCGGGCGCGCTCCGCCCCGCCAGCCAGCCACCGTACTTAGCCAACATTCTGCATTTCTCTACACAAATGGCATGCTTCGACACGAGCGACGACACATCGAGGAACCGTCGAGTCCCCGCGCTCGCGGCCCGCCGCCACTCGATATGAATCGTGGCCGACACTACACAATGTCGCCGCCGCTTTATGACACACAACCAATAAAAACTAACAACAAGCCACGGGAAAGGTCAGCGATTTAGATAATATCCAATCTACTCATTACTCATTACCTGGTACCCGCCTACCGCTCTAGCAAGCGTTCACTTTGCTATCGGGTAACGCGAGCAAATATTAGCTCAAGATTGCTGCATACTTGCAACATGCACATGCATAATTATCATAATTACCTACGACACGGCATAGCCGAGCCGCGACCTAACCGTTCATTATGAAAAATAATGCAGATCGCGAAACAATATGCAATCTACATAAGTACTATGTATGTACATAGAGTATGCAATAACCTTGGGTACATTACGGGTAGGGTAGGTCGTACACCGAGGCTAGGCCTGACCATATTTATATATCTACCATCATAAATGATGTTTAGCGTTAATGTGTGGAGTGGGGAGGCGCTTAGGCGAGGCGCACAGACGCACTGCGCTAGGCTAGGTGTGCGGCCTACCTTATGCCAGGTGTGCTGTGCGGCCTACCTTATGCCAGGTGTGCGGCCTACCTTATGCCAGGTGTGCGGCCTACTTTATGCCAGGTGTGCGGCCTACTTTATGCCGAGCTTGAATAATTGATTGATTGAACAATGGCCGGCTGACCTCTCCCATTTGCATAGATTCCTCACACCTGAGTGGTAGCATTGTAGCATTCTAATACATCCATAGCAAAATAAATGCTAATGACAGTATATTCACTAGAGGCCCAGATGTGACGCGGGATGCACTAACCAAACAATCTATGAGTATCATGTAACAATGTTCATCCAGAACAATTTTTGTCATAATATGCTTTGAGAAGGTGGAGGAATTATGCATTACGAACATATCACGGTGTTTCAACAGACATAAATGTAAATAATAAGTATCAATAAACGGACATGTGAGTTAGTAGTCAGTAGAGGAAGCCAAAAGAAAGAAATAATAATTAATAAAATAATTTAAAAGCAACATTATTATACAATGTGGAATTTAATATTGTGTTTATATTTGGTTCATTTACACTCGGTCCCAATATGTTAGGAGTTAGGATCTTCATTTATTTGTCCAAGTGTGTATAATATTGTAAATTAAACAATACTTAAAATACAAAACTATGACTCATATTGTTTAGAGATGTCTTGGAATGTGACTTAAAAAGGTTTAAAGTAATTTATCAAACTTGTATTGAACATCAAGCATGTTCTATAGAATTTATGATCCGAAATGTAAAAATTGTTCTGGACGATAATGTACGGTGTTATTCGTGCGGTATGCTAACATGGAGATGAACATTGGAGCGAGTGACACTACGACACTCACAGTTCTCCACCTTAAAATCAATGCAGTTAACACGCGCTGAAAACAAACCTCTCATTACGCTTTATATTCACACCCTACCACATTATTATAATATGTATCATGATTGGGCATTATTACATACAATACGTAGGTACTTGTTGTTAATAGGGAACATAATATATATGGACTGATAACATATGTATGTATGTATACAGCAATATTTATAAGTAAACATTGAAAGCAAATTGTTATTGCTCAATTAACAACTGTTCTTTTATGAAAATTACAACAGCGTTTAGTTCAAGAATACATTGTAAGCTCAATTAAAATTATACTCTAAATAGTTTGAGGCACTAAGCTTTTAGGTTTTAGTTTTATAAAAGAAAGTATAAAGGTAAGACGGAGTTGTGAAGAAGAAATGTTAGGAAACACAATATCTGTAATACTCACAGTTGGAACACAGTTCCATGGGAATCGAGTTCTCGTTACCCTGCAAACCACAACATCATTTTATTTATTACACATTTTACAGATTTTTAGACAAATATTTCACCTAACTTTTCACCGTAGTCTCTCCCATGATCACTTATTGTACCCCCTTAGAAATGGATTTTCAGGAATGCTTTCTAGGTGGATTCCTACTGGTGATGAGTTGTAGATGGTTTATATTAGTCAGGGAATTGGAATTTTGATTATACAAATACAAACTATTAATATTAATAGTTTTACCAAGGTTCTTAGAGGGTCCTGTGTTTTCCTGTTCCTGTATGCCAAATTACATACAAAACTGTTCAGCCTCATTAGAGTAATTAAATAACAAACATCCACACAGACACCATATACCACAACTATCTGATCCCAAAGTAGGTAGAACTTGTAATATGGAAACTAGATAACTGAGACTCTACTTATTCTACTTTTTTTTGTGAATATGTAAAACAATACATACATACAAATACATAAATAGACCAACCCAAGAATCGGATAACACCAAGCTAGACAGGACAAACACATGATCATGCACACTTTATTCTGGATGGAAACGAGCCCATGGCCTGTGTCCGACAAAAAAATGCATGATTTTCTTTATGAAATCAATAGTCAAATTAAAAACAAATAATATATGGCCAATATTAATCAGACTACTACAAAAAACACATATCAATAGTGTAATACGCACTAAAATCATATTTTAGCAAGCAAATAATAGCGATCAAAATAGAATAGTTTTTCTATCTGATACTTTTTAGTTCTATCACAAAAATTATGGTATCTAAAAAACCTCACCAAAGCCTGACTCAACACAAGCTATTATTAGCTCCACGAGTACTTACCATTTTGATTAATTAATATATTCTTCTTATGTGTTGTTAAAACTAGGTAAATATAAACCCAGGTTGTATTTTCAATCAAATAAAATCAATTGGAATCAAAAATCTCTGCGCCCTCTTACCATCGATCTAAAATAAATGCCACAGACTACAAAGCGAAACTAGCTAGACCGTAGAGTAGAGAGAGATACTACATCACGCGATTTGTGAATTTTGCCAGTGTCAAGTTATATCTCCCTGTGAGTTTATTATTCAATGTATTTATGGTTACGCAGGTCAGTTATAAGTCGTAAGTTTGTCAACATGACTGTGTTTTACGACAAGAATGGTAGTATATTTACTGATTAATAACAAAAGAAAACATCATGCATATGGGACAAACATATTCCTGAATATTTGCACCGAATATTGAAGACAAGTTCGTGGGAAGAACCAACAATTATTTTTAAAAGATCTATCGCTCATTCTGATAAATCCAAAAAACTATTTGATATACGGAAGTAGATCGTTATTATTCGAAATTATCTTACGAAAAAAAGCCCTTCATAGGCCTTGAGGCCGTCAAGGGATTACCCAATACCATTTGGGTACACTTTTTTTACGTAATAATAAATATATGCAAATAGCGAATCTTGTATGGTAGTCCATAACGATGACGTGGGGTATCGTGTGGGCTGAGCTGACTCGAATGCATCTCGAATGACAAATCGTGCGTTTTTTCGCCGCAGTGCGCGGACTAACTTAGTAGAATAACTCAAAGAATACTCACAGGGAGATATAACTTGACACTGGCAAAATACACAAATCGTGTGATGCTACTAAAAAGAAAAAAAAACAGCTGTACGTCAATCTAATGTCAATGTCAAAGGCCGAATGCCCTTCCCCTCCCTGCTTTCTTCCCACCCTCTTTCCGAAAAACCAACCATGGCGGCCGGGGTAGGTTGAATTTTACCGTAAAATATCTTTGTAATCAAAGCAGTATCAGTTTATTAATTTACAGAATGAGTGCATAAATGCGTAAGCTAACATGTAATATCTTTATTTTCGTAGGTACTTTACACTTATCCGGAAAATTTCCGTGCTTATAAGGCGTTGATCGCCGCACAGTATTCCGGGGCCGATGTGAAAGTAGCCCCCAACTTTGTGTTCGGTGAAACCAACAAGACAGAAGGATTTTTGAAGAAGTTCCCTGCCGGTAAAGTGAGTGTAGATTCTTTCGACTTCAGTGATTTAGTCCGGTACAATGTCGGCTTACATTCCTGACGGTGACGTGTAATCATTGGGTATTTATTTTAGGTGCCAGCTTTTGAAAGTGCCGACGGGAAAGTTCTACTCACGGAAAGCAATGCAATCGCATACTACGGTAAGTCTCCGACCTTTAATTAATCTCTGAAACATAACATATTTTATAACCTTAAATTGAAGTATCCAGTGCAATGAACTCTGTTCATACATTATAATGTTTCACACTTTTTTTATGTCTGGGCGTATTTTGCCGCAAAAACAATATTTGCGTCCAGTCTACAGCTGATCCCTGATGTTGAATCATTATGTTGATATATGTTTTTACCATATAAATTTAACACTGTAATATGTATACTATGAGTGAGCTTTTATCTCTTCAACCCCTCAGCAATTTTCAATCAAATAGTGTTAGGTACATGTTGGATGGTTAACATAATGTACTCGTACATATTATTTTTGTTAATGATGTGTGTGTGTGTGTGAAGTGTCTGATGCGTCGCTCCGCGGTGGGGATGCGGCGACGCAGGCGCGAGTGTGGCAGTGGGCCTCGTGGGCAGACAGCGACCTGCTGCCCGCCTCCTGTGCCTGGGTCTTCCCATACCTCGGCATCATGCAGTTCAACAAACAGGTACCTTCCCTGACACTACCTTCACCCAGCTCATCCTCATGGGTGTCTCCTACACTACACCCATCAACTCACTCTGATCTAATGAAACGGATAAACCTGTCTAGGACAAACTAATGCAGGGGTACAATGCATGGAAACAGTTAAAATCTATAATATTTATGTCTGGCTATGCCTGCTATGTTTTTTTTTTTATATATTAGGTTCACAAAACTGGATGATACACAACTATATAGTAAAAAAAGAAATGCCTAAAGATAATTGATATTAATGTTAAGTTGAAACTAGATATAGTCCATGTAATTTGATTGGCCAGAGACAGACATAAATGGAAATTTCTAGAGGAGACCAATGTCTTATGTTACACAGCAACCAGCATAGCAAATTATTGATGAGAACTATCATATTGGCTATAAGGGCTTATTTTATATCTATACTGTAATAAATTTACAATAAAGTTGTATTTTTAAATTAAAAATTAACTCAGAAAAAACAGTGATCTGATGTTATGAATATTATGTTACATGTCTATGTCTGTTTTGTTAAGAATTTATTATGTATTTTTAGTCCTCATGTCAGCCGTAAGACATTCACTGCTGGATAAAGTACCTAACTTATTTTTAGTGTAAAAATAAGATACTTTTCAAAAACTTTAAAAATTTCACTATTAACACTGAAATATAATTGTAATCAGAATGTGGAACGTGCGAAGAATGACCTGTTAGCGGCTCTCCGAGTGCTGGATGCACACCTGCTGACTCGCACATTCCTCGTCACCGAGAGGATTACACTTGCCGATATTGTCGTCTACACCACACTGCTACACGCTTTTCAAGTAATAATCTATTTGAAGATAATTATATATATATATAAATAACAATAGTTAATAATTAAAATAATCAAGTTTATTGGTGTCATACTTATGATCATAATGAGCTTTGGTCTGGCTAAAGTTGAGGGATACATCACAAACTAATTTGAATGTATTATGGCTAAATTTTGCTTGAATTATGTAGCTTTCTACTAGTGAAAGAATTTTACCAACTGGTAGATCCAGAGATCCGGTTCAGACTAAGAAACTCTTCAGGTTTATCATTAGTATAGATAGGTATAGATGGTATTATTGTATGTCAGCACGTGCTAGACCCCGAGAGCCGGGCGTCGCTGGGCAACGTGGTGCGCTGGTTCGTGACGGTGGGTCACCAGCCGCGCGTGGCCGCAGTCGCCGGCACCCCCGCGCTCGCCGCTCACCCCCCCGTCTACGACCCCAAGAAGTACCAGGAACTCGCACACAAGAAGGTACCTTACCTTACCTTACCTTACCTATCTACTCTACTCTACTATTCTACTAATGTTATAAACTATCTGTTCTTGCCTAATTGAAAGGTAATTTTTATTGTGATTTTTTTTATGGTTTTTCCAAAAATGTTATTTCATACAAACCGTCTTGACAATTGCAAATACAAAAGAAGATTTACCATTTTTATTTATATAGATGTGAATGTTTAGATGTTGGTGTAGCAATCATGCTTCAAAAGCTGAATAGATTTAATTGAAAGGTTGGCACACACGTAAATCATACCCAGGAAAACATAAAATCTCTCAGAAATGCGAGTGAAAACACAGGTAGAAACAAGTTGATGGGCCTGTTGGCGTGGTGGTTAAATATCTATTAAGCCACTTTATGTGCATGTTCACACTTCATATTCTGTTATTCTAGTTGCGCCTTACCAGTGCATTATAGTACAAAAGTGATATTGTAACATCTGCAGGATGGTGGAAAGAAAGACAAGAAGGCTGAGAAGAAGGAGAGCACCAAGAAGAAGGAAGACAAGCCGGCACCCGAACCAGCACTTGATGATGATGTGGAGGAGAAGCCCAAAGAGTCTAAGGACCCCTTCGACCTCATGCCTAAGGGGTAAGTACTAAAAATATTCACTTTATTTATCACTAGGTTAGGTATATGGTTTATTAAACAAGTTACCAAAAACAGGAGTGTTTTCAGTGTTCATATATGTATGTACATGAGTTTATTTATTCAAACATATTTTTTAAATGCCTTAACAGATTTGGATTTTTGGAGTATAGAAAAATCCTTAACATGAACCCGAGTGACACTGGTTATGTTTAGTAATATTGGAACGAAGTTCCTTATCGCGCGTTGCGAAAGGGGGCTAGACGGAAAAAATTAAGACCATTGCTATTTTCGTGTTTCTCTGTCTGTCTGTCTGTCTGCCTCTCTCTCTCTCTCTCTCTCTCTCTCTCTCTCAAGATACGTCAAAGTATTGATTATTACTTCGTTCCATCCGGGTGTCCCTTGACACCTCTCATGTTTTTTTTTTGTAAAAAGCAGTAGTTGTTGTATTAATTGTGAATTGTTTTATAGTAAATTCTACTAAACTTATGGAATGTAGTGTGTATATAGTAACCAAAATAACTTTTATTTGACACATAAGCTGTATGTATCTCTCCACTGCTGTAGATAAGCCCCATCCCCACTATCGCCACTGCCTTGGGTCCTCTATGTCATACCATCACTCTCCATCCCCACCATCTTCAACAGGTCATCATAATTTACACAATATAATATTTGGTTGTTGTAATGTTCCAGTACATTCAACATGGATGACTTCAAGCGTTGCTACTCCAATGAAGACGAGGCGAAGTCCATCCCATACTTCTGGGAGAAGTTCGACCCTGAGAACTACTCCATCTGGTACGCCGAATACAAGTACCCTGAGGAACTCGCCAAAGTCTTCATGAGCTGTAACCTTATCACCGGTAAACTTGCTTTTCTCTATTATTACATATTTCTTTTTTTACTAGCTGTCCGCCGCGATTTCACCTGCGTTTCCAAGATAAAAAGTAGCCTATGTAACCTGATCTAGATAAGGCAACATAAAATTGTCCATGGGAAACACAGTTCACACAGTGTTTTTAGTGCCTTTAAAGGCGGTTCTATTTTATGTTAAAAGTATTTTATTTTTCAATTTTAATTTTTTATGTGTAATCAATGACTCAAGGTCACTGACCTAGGATAAACATATTAGCGTTGTATCTTCCATCATCGTTCCTATAATATTTAAGAATTATCCTCTAACTCCTAACCGTTAAGGAGTTGTACCTTCCATCATCAGCTCAGCAACATGTGATAACTACCAGACGCAATATCTGAATAGTTTTAGAAAATATATGAAAAACATTGTTAGTGCCTGAGGTTTAGCACCTATAAAATTTTAAAGAGTTCTCTTGATTTCTTCAAGATCCCATAATTAAATCCTGACTTGGTGACCATGTGACCACCTGTAAGTATAGTAGTTTCCAAATCGGTTCAGGTATATTCGAGAAATCAGGGAACATACATAAAAAAAAGATTCCGACAAATTGATAACCTCCTCTTGAAGACATTTAAAAATAACAATAACTGTAACCTAGGCAACCGCTGTCATCCATTGTCAATGGCGTCGCATCGCTCACCCGTGCTATTACATGCTTCCCGCTTAACGTCCTTTTTATCATTG
This sequence comes from Tethea ocularis, assembly GCA_963555595.1. Lineage (NCBI taxonomy): Eukaryota > Metazoa > Arthropoda > Insecta > Lepidoptera > Drepanidae > Tethea > Tethea ocularis. The sequence goes on along the minus strand of OY741972.1, from coordinate 102,635 downwards.
CTCAGCTCCTGAGGGTCGTAGCGTGATGTTCTATAACCTTCCTTAATAATTGGGCTTTCAATTTCAAAAAGGTTTTCCCAAATCCCACTGGAGATCCAGAGATTAGCGCGTTCAAACAAACAAACAAACAATCTCTTCAGCTTTATTATTAGTATAGATTACAAATTTACAAAAAAGTGTATGGGAACCCTTTTCATTACACTACTGTTTGCAAGCATTCTTGGGGTCTTATCATTGATATTCTGTTCACGATCATTGTTAGGGCCTTATGAATGATATTGCACTCCACTCCAATGGTTGGTGTTATTCTAACGACTAGACGCAGCTGGTAGTGGGCAGCTGTCCTGGTAGCCGCTTAGCAGGCTTTAAGAGTTGTTGGTCAGGTCTTAATACCCACTAGTTTCAGAGGGTCTGCTCTGAGCAAATTAATGGGACGTAAATTTTGTGCTATTCTATTGGTTAATAATTTGACGATGATCGAACTATCTTGTATCGTTTTTCGGAGTAGGCCCTCAGATTGTCTGTCGGTGGGGGTTTGTGTGTCGACACTCTTAAATTAGTCTTTGCATGGACTAGAAACTAACCGGTCGACTCTCTGACGGAACTACAGTAAAGAATGTCGGGCCTAAGGAACTTGTTGTCTCGCGAAGGCATCTAACACCAACCTCGTCTGCCTCAACCCCCTAGGGTCTCACTATCCGTCGTAGCTGGTGGCGCAATAGTGAACGTACGGGTGGTACAAGACACACGTTTTATGTGCGCAGGTATGTTCCAGCGACTCGACAAGATGCGCAAGTGTGCGTTCGCGTCCGTGTGCCTGTTCGGCGCCGACAACGACTCCACCATCTCCGGGGTGTGGGTGTGGCGCGGGCAGGACCTCGCCTTCCCGCTCTCGCCCGACTGGCAGGTCTACCACCATACCATACCATACTATACACTACCACTACACGACCACTACAATACGATACACTACGATACTAGGATGTTAAAATAATAATATATATCAACAATCCACAGATCGACTACGAGTCGTACGAGTGGACGAAACTAGACGCCAAGAGCGAGGAGACCAAGAAACTAGTCCACGACTACTTCTCATGGAGCGGTACCGACAAGCAGGGGCGCAAGTTCAACCAGGGCAAGATCTTCAAATAATCTACATTATATATAAGTACAGTTAGCCGACTGGGGCGCAACGCCACTTCACTGACTCGCCGCCGCCGCTACATACGACATCGGTATTCATAAGTGAAACAGCGAACAGCGTCTTATTTATATTGTAAAAATGATTCCATTTATTTAAACGCCTGTTCTGATACCTGATGAAAATCTTACTTCATACATAAACCAGCGTGTAATTACAATAATAAATGTTTTTTTTTTAATTTATACAAGTATTCGTTTTTATCATCATAGTTACCGAGCCCAGGAACCGTTCAAACAGATACATCAGTGACAGTCGTGTTCCTACGGTACGGATGCACGTCAACAAGAGGCGCTGTCCTACTGCTACGCATTTGCCAGCAAATGTATGTGAAAACGTCCACTGCAACCCACGAACACGCTTCGCACGAATACGAGATTAATAACGGCGCTTTGCACACGGTACACGAAAACATGTTTAGCTTTACCTGCAGAAGGTAGGATCATATAGATACATCGTCTGACTAACTGTCTAACAAAGCCTATGCCAAAGCCATTTTATCCACGAGGCGTATGATTCAAAACCAAATGTTTTCTATGTTCGAAACTACATTTGTACATAACATAATCGTGTATAGTGTGTGCTGCAGTGGAAACATAGCCCCACGTTGTTAAAAAAACGAACTTACGCAGTGGGACAGCGCCTTTAGGTCAGTTACTACACGACAGCGGCTATCACCAGTAAAATAATGCTTAGCGTCATTAGTACGTACGGTAATAAAAAATCATTTTCATTTAAGTAAGTATCGCCTGTAGAACAACGCTACCTATTATTTTTTACATTACTTTTTTTGCGTTTTCGTTTTATTTTTTTAAAATCGTGTATCTTGAGTTTTATTGAAAAATTACAGTACAGTCAAGACACTCAACAAGTTCTTGTTTTAATTCTAAGAACAAATTCTACATGCTATTCCGAATCGAATGACACCTCATTCATACTTTTGAACAAAAAAAGCACTTGTTGAGATAATATTTTATGCTCATATAATGATAGCTCAATAGTTGAGTTGAGATAGCTTTTCAAGTTGTCTCAAAAAGAGTAGTAGAGTTCTTAGTTACCAATATATAAAATGTAATCTGTGGTTCTTAGCTCTAAAACCGAACATAAACTGGTGCCGATTCTGTAACTTAAAATACCTCTGAAGAATATTATCACAGATATTAGTATACATTGTTCAACCTGACACTGGCAAAAAAAAGTGTGATGACAAAAAGAAAAATGTTGATGTACCTATTATAATTAAATAAGAGATATAATATGGCGGGAAGTGATGTTGCTGTCAGTTGCTTGCTGTGTCGTTTATTTTGTGTAAATAAAATGGTGTATTTTGAGTTTTATGTATTGAATATTTATTATAGTATAGATTGTATATATTATATCAGTGGTGTGGTGTGTTGTCCAATAAAGATCAATACAAGTGCGCTAGTGAAGTGAAATGATTACGTGTGTATGTAGTAGTGACTTTACAAGTTTCCTCAGAAAGTTTATGAAAAGTTACGGTGAAAAGTTTTAGTACAGTAGAATGGCTACTATTTATACTAAAACCTGACATAAACGGATGTATGACTGTGCCTGATAGATTACTTGCTGTAAGTAATATTTAATACACTTACCTAGTACCTACCTAGTTAGTTGGTCTAGTTGGATAATGGTGATAAATTAGGGACAGAACGAAATATATGTACGTTTGTAGGTATTTGCCTTATTGTGTTTTAGGTAAGTAAGTGCCTATTACAGCGTATCTCATTGTTTTCACATGCTGAAATAAATAAAACACGAAATGGAAAGCAAAAATTCATATTTTTTCACATTTCAGACTTTTGCCTAAACTGATATTAGTTATTTTTAACATTATTAATAAGTACATACACTTCTTACATATTATTGCGTTAATGAAATCAACTAGTTAAACGATACGAGAGAGCCGCTAAATAAAGTGTTGGTTGGCAGCGAAACGAGACGCAGCGCAAGCGTAGACAGGCAGACACCTACCTACAAAGAGTCGTCAAGCGGTATCGTTCAGTTACTGTATTATAGCTTATACATCGAAAAGATTACAAGTGAAAACATCGAAATGCAGGTTAGTAAAGTACACAGTTATTAGATAACATAACAATAAATGCAGCTTCTTGCGCGTGGAGGGATACACACGACGCGACGCGGTGGTCTACCCCGCGCCACGTCGATACGTGGGTAGAAGGTACCCACGTATTTACATTAAAGGTAGGTAGGTACAATACACTACAGACTGTGCTACAGGTGAGGTGGGAGACCACATCATCGTTTTAGCGTAAATAATGTTAAAAACATTCATTTAGTAACATAATGGTCACCTACGTTAAAATATCTAAATTATAAAAACTTTGTGGGGTACACTGACTACGTAACCGCGCCAGCAGGTGGCGGCGCTTACCGCAAACATAGTTGGTTAACAACATCATAATAAATGGGAATAAGTACATATTGCGTATCCAGTGAAAGTTGTGTTGAGATGAGTTTTGGTCCTTTCATTTAAAAAGTTGTTGGAGGCCAGCATTTCTCAGTGAACGAGTCGAGTGCCTCGTGCCCGTCACTTGTCTTGTTCTATAGCCGGCACTGACTTGCAACCCTCCCCTGCAGGGCTGTGCACTGCACAGTTATTATGCAATGGTTATTCAGTCATGTGTGATTCATGTTTTTTATGATAGTTATGAATGACATAGTACTGATTTACTGAAAACTATGTACATATTTGTGCCTCAAATGCAATTATTACAAAATATATGAGTAGATACATACATGACCATTAAACTAGTAAATCTTGAGCTGACTAGTCAAATAGTTCGGTACGTGTCAGTCGGTACGGGTGGCGTAGTCCTTGGAGACGAGATGAGATCATCGTGTGTTACTGTAACCGTTAGTACCTACATTGATGATATAAATACGAATGATAGAGTGCATTCACAAGCGAATCACAACTTTACTGATTTAATACTAATAAACAGCATCTTGTGTAGCTCCACGCTACGACTGGCTGGACGCGAGCGAGATTCGTTCGTAACAGACAGACATACAGTAAGGCAGCACCTCGCCGGACGCATACTCGCGCGCGACTCGAACATATCATATTCCGCTCTCATACAGTACTTGACATAGTTGCAAAACTACCGCTTAAAAATACGCAATATTCACCTCGATCGAACAATTCAATAAACATCAAAAATGCAAAGGTCAACGGTGGCTAATAGGAGAGATATAAACGACGCTATAAATATATATCTAATGAACCAGGTAAATTTACATCTCAAAAATGATAACATCTCGGAGTCAATAGAGAATATAGTTTATAAAACATGAAGCGCGTCGGCCGGAGCGCTGGAGTGGGAGCCAGCCCGAGGCCGCCGTGGGTCCGGTCAGGGTCAGTGCGGGCAGTGTTGCCGAGTCGCCGCCTTGGTCGCCGTCGCTCCGCCCGGTGCCTCCTGTCCCTGTCACATCAACAACTCCATCTCATTCATTAATCCATACGCGCCCAGCGCAGCGGAGTAACTAACGCGCTAAACAAACAAGCGAACGTGGTACATACAAAATTACATTACCCTGTCTACGCGTTCGTTGGGATCCAAGTCGAGGTCAGCCGTAAATGGGCGCGCGATGTGGACGCTCAGCTCTAACTGACCATCGTCATCGGCGCACTCCAACGATGATGTGCTGTCGAAGTGAACAGAAGAACACATTATTAAATACTCTGGGACGTGTACTGTATTGAAATAGTTATTTGTTATACAAGAGTGCAAAGTTGCTTTTTAACCGAGTGCTCAATTTTGATGACCGAACAAGCGAAGAATTCTAAAATTGAATCACGAGCGCAGCGGATGATCGCAACAAAATCTCAACAAATATAGCCAGTTTTTGCTGCACTTACAATAACTCTGCACTCGTGCCATAATAAATTAAAAATGAAAGTGAATGTAATTGTTTATAGATTGAGCTTTAGGTACAGTACGGAGTGTTCGAGTGACCTGACGGTGAGTTGGTGCAGATCGTCCTGCAGCAGCGGCAGTTGGTCGTCCTGCCTGCCGTGCGCGTGGCACTCGCAGCGACAGTGCTCCGGCTCCACGTAGCTGAACACCACGCCGCCGCCCCCACTCCCAGCGGCTGCCACCCCCGCCGCCCCCGCCGCCCCCGCCGCACCCTCCGCCGCTCCCGCCGGCAGCGTCTGAATCCGCTTCGGCTGTTTGCGACGCTCCGGCACCTCCTCGAAATCGATCCACTCCGGTTTCGGGCGGGACTCTGCTCCTATAAAGTTTCGTTATCTAATAATTTTAATAACGTAAGGTAGGTACTATAAACTCGGACCGGTCGTACGGTAGCGAATCGGATCGAATACCTCCATATATTTTTGAGACTAGACTTCTTCGGTCGGCTGCACCGACCCAGAATAAAATAAATAGATAATAGTAGTTTATGATACTGTTGCATAATAGGGGTTATTAACTACGAGTGTGAGTTTAAGTACCGAGCCGTAGGCGAGGTTCTTAATAGTATCACACGAGTTTTTAATACCTAATTATGTGCAGTATCATACAGTACTTTATCTAAACTCATATAAATAATGTAATTTAAAGGTAAAAAAAAACTAGTATTTTGCTCAAAAAAAAATAAAAATAAAAAAAGCTATTTTTGTGTCATTTTTGGTCAAAATTGCCTATATCTGTAGGCAAAAACAATAAAATAAACACAATAATCATATACCTAATCAAATCCGTGTTTCAAACTCCCAAAAAGTTCAAGTCAAAAATTCGTCACTATTACATGTAACCACAGACAATGGATGGATTGATTATACCATTGATAGGTCCAAAGTGTACTTTAATAGAAAAAAAGTTATTTTATAGCATTATCTTGGGAACACAACTGTACTATAATAAGTAATTAAACAGGGGTGTGCATACAGTGGGTCATTAAAGTACTGTTTTTGATTTCATAATTAGCACATTACGATATGAGAGTAGATAAAAGAATACTCACCATCGCCTCCGCTCCTGGTGCGAGGACGCGCGATGCGATCGGGTAGAGTAGGTGCAGGTGACACGAGTGAAGCGGTGCGGGCGCGCCGCGGCAGCCGGATGCGCAGCTTGTCGCCGAGCGCGGGTGCGGGTGCGGGTGCGGGCGCGGGCGGGGGCGCAGGCGGCGGCGCTCGCGGCACGCCCCCCGCGCCCGCCGCCCGCGGCCGCTCCACGCCCGACACTCGCACGCCGCCGCGCTCGCGCACCGGCACCATCGGCAGCGCCACCGACCGCTCCAGCGGCAGGGTCGTCGGCACGTACGGGAGCTCCTCCTCGAACGAGTCCTGCACCACGAGCCCGCGCCGCTCCACGTCGTTGCCGCCGCGCGCCGGCGCCGCCTCCGAGCTCGGCTCCGACTCGGAGGAGTCGCGGGTCGTCACCCCCTGCGGCGAGGGCGCCTCCGATCTGTCCACCGCCTCCGACCCGCCGCCGTTCGTGCCGATCGGGCTCTCGGCCGCCTCGCTCGTTATGTGCGTATCGCGAAGCGCCGAGGATCGAGCGTCGTCGCCGTCCACGAAGCTGGGAAACGAGCCGGATATCTCGCTAGTCACGCTCGGTGTTTTAGTAATACTGAACTGCGTGCTGAACACCTGCTCGCGGCTGCCGACGTGGGTCGTAAAAACGAGCCGCTCCTTCCGTCTCCGCCGCCCGTCGTCGGGTGCCGGGGTCGAGTCCGGTGGGTTGTCGGTCTTTGCGATCGGAGGTTCGACGGTGCGGTCGTCGTCGTCTAGCTCACCGTTTGGACTCGCCTCCGCTCCGTCTGCGTCGACTCGGCCAGCGGGAGTCGGAGCGAGATCATTCGACGGCTCGATTCTTTTTGACGCGGGAGTCGACTCTATGATGGCCGTCGTCGGGCCTGAGAATTCGCAATCGACGGTCTTCTCCGTCGGCGATCTTAGAGGAATTATTATGCTACCGTCGGGAAGAACGGTGCGCCGAATCGGTTTGGAGGTGGGTCGCGTGGTCGTCGATGAAGTCGAAGCGGTGTCGGGAACGATCCTCGGCTGTGGAGCGGAGGCAGGGCGCGTGGTATCCCGCGGCTGGGCCGGCTCGGCCGCGGTCACCTCCGATTCGACTTCCCTTCGCGTGCCACTCGAGCTGGGCCTCTCGTCGGGGGGTGTGCGAAGCGGTATGTGAATGATCCCATCCTTTGCATCCTCGTAGTATTTGAGCTTTTCTCCACGACGCACGCGGTCTGGAGGTGGTTGGGTAGGTGCAGGGGTCGGCTGCCGCTGGGCCTGCACCACCGGGGAGCCTTCCCGCGTACTCGGGGACGGCGAGGTCGCTCCGCGTTTAGGCGTCCGGAATAGTGATAGTACCGAACCCCGTATTTTGGTCGCCGAGGTGGGGGTGGCCGAGCGGTCTCGACTCTTGCTCCGTGAGCGCCCCTCGGTGAGACTTCGCTTGCGCCGCAGTGCATCCGAGGGTGAGTCCGGTGACGCGATGGTCTCGCGAGACTTGAACAGCGAGCAAAAGGAGGATTTGCGCGAAACTACGGGCCCCTGAGGCGAGGGGGAGCGACGCGCGGGGCTGGGTGGCGGCGGATCGCGGGCCGGGGCGGCGGGAGGGGTAGAGGCCGGCCTGGCCGCACGCTCGAGAGCCAGCGAGTCTGGCTTGCGGGCGCTCGCACCGCCGCCTGCGACTACGCCGGTTGCCGGAAGCTCAGTATCCTCTTCGTTATCCTTTAATAGAGATTAGCTTGTTATTAAGATTTTATAGAGTACTAACTTCCCGCCTCGCGGTTTTACCTGTTACAGGAAATCGTGGAAAACTTAATGGGTGCCTTTCCCACTACCTACTTTATATGTTACGACTAGTTACGAGTGAATTTGCGGAGTGCTCGTCTGAATAGATCACAGATCCGTGATGGCCAAATTTATTTTTTTATTATCTTTGGAATTGAGTACATACCTCGTACTCCTTTTCGGGCTTCAGTCTTATCCGTATGATGTCTCTCGATAGGTTCTCACTCTTGTAGACCTCCGGCTCGGACGGCTCTCGCCGAACCCTCGGCCTGGCACGGCGCTCCTCCGCCCGTGCTCTATTTCTGGTCTCTTTTAGCCGTTTGTCATCGTCCGGTGGAGGATCAGCAGGTGTTTGTGCGGGCTCCGACGGCACCGGTACCGGCACGGGGGCTGCGGGGGCTACGGCGGGGGAGGCGGGCGGCGCGGCGGGGGCGGGAGGGGGCGGCGCGTGCCGGGCGCCGGCGCTCTCCACGGTCACCTCGGTGCGCACCGAGCGGTGGTCGCGGGCGTCCACCGGCGCCGTCATCGGCGAGTTCATCTTGGCGATCTCCAAGAGTCTCTCCTCGACGGCCGCGGCGCATATCTCCGGGTCGGTCTCGATCGGCTTGGGGCCGCAGAACGAAGTCTCGAGCAGCATTCTGTGCGGCGAGGGGGAGCGCGACACGCCGGAGACGACGGACAGCCGCGACACGCGACTCGCGTGGCTGAACCCGGAGAGCGCCGACTGAGCGGAGCACTGCGACCCGACGCTCGAGATCCGGCTCGTGCGGCCGGACACCGCGAGCAGCGCCGCCTCCGAGCCCTGGCTGTCCTTGCGCGAGTGGCGGCGCGAGCCCGGCGGGAGGGGCGGCGGGAGGCCGGCCCGCGGCTCGCCGGGCGCGCCCTCGAGGAACGCCAGCTCCTCGGTGGAGGAGCGCAAGTCCAGCGCGCCGTCCTCGCGGAAGCCGAGCTCGAGGCGGCCGCGCGTCTCCTCGCTGCCGGCGGTGCCCGCGAACAGAGCCAGCTCCGGGGAGCTGTCGCGGGAGTCGTGGTGGCTGGAGCTGGAGGCGCGCGATATGTCGATGCGAGGCGCCGCCGGCGTGTGCAGCCCCGCGACGCAGCCCGCGACGGAGCCCGCGGCCGGGGTGGAGTGCGAGCGAGCGCGCTGCTCCGGCGGCGCGAGGCTGTCCCCCGCGCCGGCCGTCGAGTGAGCCGGGACCTCGCGGATCTCCGGCAGCCGGAACGTTTGCTTCGACTCCGGACTCGACTACAATGTTTGGAAAAATATCATGCTATTAATTATTAAATATGTCAGTGGTCGATACGTAACTTTATTTATGTACTCGGCGAAACTCGGTAAATAATAAAACATTGATCAAGGAATTGTAAGTAGTTTAAAAAATAAATAGTAGGATATCTGGGGGCACGGTAGTGCCCCCGCCAAGTCGAGCAAAAGCGGCACGGTCGTATAAATTCTACAGCAGTATAAATTAAGATTTTGCATGTTACTGGCAAATAAATATGTGCTAAAACCTAGGTATCTTCTAGTACTACCATAGGTTTAAATTTTTTTTACCACCGTAAAGAGTACTACATACTTACTACTATTACATTTTGGCACGTCGGGTTTAAAAAAAAAATGTTTAACTCAAGCGCAATAGGAAGCAATAGAAAAAGAACTCAAGCGCAATAGGAAGCAATAGAAAAAGAGAGAGAGTGTGAGATACATACTGGCGGTCTCACCTCGTCAGAGACGTCGTGGTCGAAGGAGGCAATGGGCGCGGGCCCGCGGCGCGCCTGCCGCCCGCCCGCGCCGCCACTAGCCGCCATCCGCCGCCGCTCGCCACTACCCACTACCCACTAGCCACTCGACACTCGACACTAGCCGCTCGCCTCGCTCGGTACGCTGGCAGCTAGCCGCTAGCTGTCCACTCTACACCATCCTGCACCGCATCACGACCACTGCTCCGGACTCGATCATTCTAGTCAATCATATTTATTTTTACTATAATTATGATGTAAACAAATCTAGCATGTCGCTTTAGTACCTACTTATAGAAGTGTCTCAACTCTCAAGTGCAGCTGAACAAACAGTAGCATGACCATCGAGTTATATACCTCAGTGAGCATGACTTCAAATCTATCAGATTAGAGTTCCTACATAGTTATCTTATGCTTTTTAGTGCCTTTGAAGGCGGTTCTATGTTTGTTAAAAGTTTTTAGGTACATATTTAAAAAATAATAATTTCTTTAGTGTAATAAATGACTCTCAAGATGTTTCACTGACCTAGGATAAGCATATTAGCGTTGTACCTTCCAACATGGTTCCTATAATATTTAAAGAATTATCCGTTAACTCCTAACCGTTAAGGAGTTGTACCTTCCATCATCAGCTCAGCAACATAAGATGATGACGCAAATATCGGAAAAGCTTTAGACGACACGATGTGACACTTTGCAGTCACTGATGTGACTCTGATGCTTGTCTATATGAACGGACACTGTGTGCGATCTGCATTCACGGAGATGTTGCAGTTTACTGACACTATACATACCTACAAGTACATACCTACCTGCTAACGCTCTTCAACAAATATATATAATAGGTACCCAGTTTAGTTATAACAATCCAAATTATTAAGCAGTCTTTTTCATGTAGGCCTACCAGCTTATAACTTGAATGACTTTGAAGACCTGCCTATCAATCAGGGTAAAATACCTGAGTAAGTAATACCTGGATGGTATTAGTTAAGCAGATAGCACGGCTTGGAACTTAGCTTGTGGTATAGTACCTATCTACTGCAGTTTTCATTCACTTTGCACATACCTTATAACTAATAGCTGAGCCTAATAGAATCAGTGAATGATAGGAAAATTCGGTTTGAAATTATCATAGTAAAAAAACCAGGTATACCTTGTATGGGCGAGTTGACTTTAATTGTTGATTTGAATGTAAATAATTAAGGCACTATTGAAGGAGTTTCCCGATCGATGGTACGATTTTATTTCGAAATTTCTTTAGTCGTCAGCCCACCACATTATCGCACAAATAATGTATTTTAAACTAGACACATATTTGAACTCGTACACACTTCCCAGGGCAGCTGTGACTACTTTACGACCGATTACTCGGCAGTTAAAGTAGCATAAACGTCAGAAGCGACGCGCGACGTGCCAGATCCTACTCGTGGCACAATCGCGACTCATTTCGAGGAATGCCAGAGGCCATCGCGAAAGCTTAGTGGCACGGCGGCACGCGCACACGTCACTCAAGGATGGGGCGTGCACGTGCAGCTTCAACGGCTGAGGAGGTAGTCCACCGGCCGCGGACACACCGAGGTTGTTGGCGGTGGCGACACGTACCTGAGCCTGAGCCTGAGGGTGCGGGGCTCATCGCGCCGCGCACCGCGTCATGTGAGCGCCGAGTGCTCACTTCTCACTGCTCAGTGCTCAGTGCTCAGCTCACTCACTGCACTAGTATGCCATGCCATGGCTCGCTCTGTGCCATCGATGCGCCGCGCCGCGCACGCGTCACTTTCACGCACGCGCCCCTAGGTTCGCCCTAATTCCTCACTACACTAGACACATGCGATGATGGCACGACCCGACACACGCGATACTCGCTCGTAGGTCTCCGTGTCGCTCAATCCGATTGCCTTATCGTGATCGTTCGACTACTTGAGTGTTGCTTTATTATAGGAAGGGATACCTATAGGTATTGTATTTGATACCTTCACCGTCGACCTGTAGTTCCACTAGGTCGACCCGGGGTGGGAAATGTGCTTACCGCGGAAATGAATTATTCAGAACGTTAACTTTGTTGAAGCGACGAGAGCGTACTCGGTTCCGGCTGTCGATGTGACATAGATTTTAGCTGTAGTACCTAGTTACCTATATCGATTGCTATGCTCTTGTCTTCGACAGGCACGCAACTGATGTTGTTGTTGTTTTACGTTTAGGTAATTTTTGTGAGTTATAGGTATGCTGCTTACGGAACAGTTTAATGCAAATATAAAACTCAATGGCATTTATTGGTTTTGTTTTCGTAGGTGAACAAACAATCAATCCTTTTTCTGTGGTCCAAACTATTGTACATGGTCCGTCATATTTATTAAAGACACAGTAGATGTTATTTTAATTTGAGCATTATTTGAGTGATTTTATTTTAGTAAACTTACAATGTACCTAAATACAATAATAAAGTTCCCTTCACTATATCTCTGTATCAATCTCGGGATCCTCAGTAATGATGAGCATCCCACAAGGGTCCATCCTTGGACCATTTCTTTTTCTTATATTTACATCAACGACATAGAATACATGCATGAGATTATAGGTAATAGTTTTATTTCTTTACCAAGTGAAGAAGCTTCCAATAGTTACCAGAGGAATGTGGACCTCACTAGTAGTTGTTATATATATTATGTCTTGTACTGAGGAGTTAGAGGGCAGGTGTAAAGAAATCACTTGATTCACATCATAATTTTATTTTATTGACAACAAAACATAGGATTCACTTGATAGTACTAGGTACATATAGGTAATAGGTATGTCATTTCGAACAGCGCCTAAAACTCACTTTAGCTATAATACGGTAGATTTAGGTAAACATCTAATATGTTATTGTGTTTAATATATTTAATATGTAGATATTAAGTATACGTAGGTAGCATTATTGAGTAGGCACATAAATATACAACACGAACATATTTCAGCTTTATACAATTCTGAGCGGGGAGTCCACTCTGCCCGCTACTCACCTACGATGATACATAATAATATATTCATGACTCTTAACTAGGTTCTTGTATAACTTAGGTATGCTATGATTAGTTTGATCGGTAACTAGTGAACTAAATGACAATGAGTGAGGTATAATGTAAGTAAACGCAATGCCGGCACATGTGCCAGCCTGAGCCGCCCAAGCCGGGCCTCACGGCGACTCAGCTCAACCGTTTAAATAATCTAAATCATTAACGCTAATGGTAAATAGCCTAATAGTACTTACCTATTTTATTTATTGTTCAACGTACATATTTTACTTTCCAATATTTTAGTTAAAAGGCCAATTAAAGTTACATAAAGCTTACTTTGACACACAACACTACAAATCGAACACGTCGATGCATGCATGTCGCGTAGGAATGGTCAGCTAAAATACGCGAACGGAAGGTAATTTGTGCTGAAAGTGATCGCTACACAGCTCAATGTAAGTACAACACGGAATTTGCTATAGAACGCTAATTACATAGTTTTCACTTTATTTATATAACATTATTGCTTAAACTTCTAAATATACATGTCAACAGGTAACGGGGATAATATCACAAATTTCGCGGGTAACTAGTGCATACATAGGTACTCTTCTCGTACAGTGTGCACTCCGAGTTCAAGTCAATCTCACTTCACATGACCGCCGCCGCTGCCGCTGCCGCGCCGCCGTCAGTGCCTCAGTGCCTCAGTGCCTCACTGCCTCAGTGCCTCAGTGCCTCAGTGCCTCGAGTGCCTCGAGTGCCTCGAGTACCGCGACCGAGCGACACGCGATACTCTTACACGTATTCATCCATGATCGATCGCATAGTTAGGTACTTACCTACCTATATTATAACTCGAGTACCGAACCGACCGATTGACTACAAGACAGACATATATGAGGCTCAATACATTTTTGATACATACATTGCTATAATTAAGTAATTAATACTACAGCGACGCCGACGGTGGGATTTCGTCCAAAGCGACACCATTATGGCATAATATGCTCAGATTACTAACTTTATTTAAATGATTGATAATTTATTTACAATGTTAGGTAGGTATGTTGATCGATACAAATTGACTGTGAAATAATTTGATTAAATATGTACTATACGTCAATCAGCAAATTGGCAAGATGCACTGCCTTGCCCACCAATAATAGTTCCTGATACGGCCGCAAGGGCTGCATGGATGCTTACATACATTCAACAAGCACCACCTGTCTGTCTGTATCTGTATATGGTCAGTGTACGCATAGATAGATACTTTCCTCGGTTCTCCTTCACAACAGTGCTCGCTACTCACACAACCTACAAATTATACAAATACCACAAAATTTACCGCACTATGCGAGAATACAGTGCTCGTATCAAATCTTTACTAATTAATAAATAGATATGTATGACTACAATCCATAATAATTTTGCAAATAATTTTATAGGTATATGCGCCTAGCCTCGTCTCGGTACCATTTGAATTCACCGTGCCTACCTACGGGTCTACTCGTAATAGTTCACAGCTTTCGTGTACACTCTCAGGTGTATCTGGTAGTTCAATCAAATATATTTCCAAGTGTAACAGTATGATTGACGATGAATGAGTATTGTAGTGTAGTGATTGGCCCATTTAGTCAGAATCCGAGTCGGAGGAGGGCGGCTGCGGCACGTGGGGGCTGGCGGCGGGTGGTGCGGCGGGGGGCGCGGGGGGCTCGGCGCGCTCGGTGGTGGCCGCCACCGCGTACGCCGGCGCCGCCGAGCCCGACGTGCGCTCGATGCCGACCCTGCACAGCGCAACAAACAAACATCAATCAGTTGTTTTGTTCATTCTGAATGGAAGCTCTCAGCTCTCTGCTGAGTGAAGTGAAGTGAAGTGAAGTGAAGTGAACTCACATGTACTCGTGCCTGGCGAGGTACCGCACGTACTTCTCGGGCGGGTCGGCGTCGTGGTTCTGCAGCGAGACGGAGCGCACGGTCATGTGGCTGACCTGCGTGGCCGGCATGGTGAACTCGACCAGCGCCCAGCGAGCCAGCGCCTCGGGCACCTGGTCGTACGACGTCAGCGCCATGCGGCACACCAGGTTGTGCGTCGTGTACGCGCCTAACACACAAACAAACTAACTAACAAACACCTACTACATGTATACATATATACACTTACTAGCTCTACACCTAGTTAGTGTCCGACCCAAAGTCGATATCTGGCCGAGCCATCTATGTAGTCGGCACTGTTACCTTGCCTTGGCTTTGAGTTGGGATATCACGTGAGAAAATTTTAATGAAGCACATCGACGTATCGATCGATAGATCTGATAAATAAACAGATCAAACCTTGTCCCTCCTTAGGCAGGCGCGGCATCCTCCACACGATGGCGCGGTGCTGGTGCTCGTACTTGGCCTGGCCGGAGGTGACCTCGATCAGCGACTCCTGCAACGTGTCCACTGCGCCCAGGAACCGCTCGATGCCTTTGATTTTGCCCGTACGCCTGTCGTTGTTAGCAAGCTTACATGAATTCCCACGGAGCGTGGTAGAGGTTTTATCTCATTGAATGTTTGGTATCTTTTTTTATAAAATACAAAAAATAATACAAAAGTTAGCCCGTATAAATCTTTAAAAATAGATTGGTTCTCACACTTGGGTCTCACAAATACATGAAATAATGTCTGTGATACGAACTAATTATTGGACAAGTAAAATGCAGCTAGCAGAAAAATATATTTTAAGTTTACTCATGTGCCACGTTGCACATTTTCGCAGTTCATGGTGAGTTTGGTTTAACACAGGGCATTTAAGGTATGACCAATAATAGAGTAGAGTCATTTTAGTGTCGACGTTCATAAGTGCCTTATCAGGGCCTAAACTGAATAAATGAGTTTAGAGTTAGAGAGAGAGAGAGAGAGAGATAGTAAAGAATGATGGTATCGACCGAGGAATGTGTGTGACCTGTGCGCGGACTTGACGGATCCGTATCGGAAGTGTTTTTCGATGCGGAACAGGTAGATCCAGCACTCGGGGATGGGGAAGCGCACGGCGACGTCCTCGCACGGCACCTGGCCCAGCTTGCGCGACGCGAACCCCGGCACCAGCACGTCCGCGCGGAGCTCCACCTGCACGCAACAAACACCACACAATATAAACAAACAAACATGTGGCTGGCTGACAGTGAGAGTGAGACAGAGTACAGTCATACAGATAGAGTGAGATACCTTGTTGCCGGTGACGCACCACACGGCCTTCAGCTGCAGCGGCAGCTCGCGGTTCTTGGGCGGCCGCACGCGGAACCGCATCAGCTCTATGTAGCACGCGTCGGGCGGCTTGAACCTACCACCAAACATATTATTTGTATCAAACCAATCTACACAAATTGTTTATTATATATATGTTTATTATATTATTATAAATATGAATTTAGACCGTGTCTATCGATAATATTATGGTCATTCTGCTATCCATAGATTTTGATGTTGTACATACTATCTTCCGTTCCGCAGTTTTACCCGTGTTCTCGAGGAATCTTAAGTTTTCCCGGGATAAAAAGTAGCCTATATGTTATTCCATGGTATATCCATATCATATATCTATTTTTGCGTGCCAAGTTTCATCCAAATCCGTTCAGTAGTTTTTCTGACTCTTCATATCTTCAGATACTCACAATCCATACAATCTTAAATCTCATGCTAAATCGAAACTGTCACTTGCTGAATGATGCTCAGTAGTCGTTTTATTTCCAAACGTAAACAGATCGATACTCCATCGTATAGTCAATTCTATGTACCAAATGAGTAGTAGAAGGTAGTGTTTGTTAGTGGTAGTTGGTTGGTTGGTTGGTTGGTTACTTGATGATCTGCGATTCTGCGAAGTCGTCGGGCTGCACGCAGGCGTGGAAGAGCGCGTCCTCGACGCGGATCCACTCCTCCGTGACGACGGGGATGATGTCGTGGCGCCCCACCACCTCGCGCCCCTGTCGCCGCAGGTCGTTCACGCCCAGCTCCACGTCCGGCATACCTGTACCACAGATTATCTATATATATTTACTCACCTTATACACGAGACCCAACACCAGGAATATCATTCCTACCTCGTTCTGCTACTTGAACCACAGCATCCTCCACTAGGAAGCATCTACTGTCGCATTATACAATAATCTAGACTATAAAACAACTATCCCACTCCCCCTCACTCCGCTAGCTGAATGAAGATGAAGCATCGCTCAAATACAATATTCCATGGTTGTATTACAAAGTATATAATTATGTATATAAATGAGTGTCACCACTAAGGAAGCCCAGGAAGAAGAGTCGCACGCGCGCTATCTGCTTCAGCACAGAGCCCTCCGCATCCTGCTCCACGTACAGTTCATCCACCGCCGTGATTTGCACCTGCCGATCACGATTACAGCTTTTTCAGTATTTGTTTTTGGGACAGTCCAGATAATAAATGAAAATAGTAATATTAAGTAACTAGTTTCGTTGGATCTCCTTCTCTGTGCAGCGGAACTAGTTATTAAATATGGTATTTTGTATAATCTTGTAATGGATTTTCTATTAGTTATGATTTATTTATTTTACGGCAGCAGGCCACTTACAAGTAATCAAAGACACAGCTTTCATGATATATGTAGTATGCGACAGGCGTACCTCTTCCATCTTGTAGGTAAGTGCGCGGTCGCGGTGCGCCGGCAGCCGGAACAGGGCCTCCTCCACGCAGCACGAGAACTGCTTCACATCCTCGTAACTGAGCGAGCCCAGTTTGAACAGCTGAGACACCTGTACCACACGTACGTACATATTATGTAATCATTACATTACATTTACAATTCAGCGTTGTAAGATAATTGATAGGTAGGTAACCTGGGGCGCGTGTTCGACGGGCAGGCCCAGCTTGCGCAGGTCGCTGCCGAACTCCTTGACACCTTGGTAGTCGCCCTGGATGGCGTATGCCGCGAACTGCGACAGCTTGTTCGTGATGCGCTCCGCCTTCGTTACCTGACCCGGCCTGACGTGGATTTTGTTATTATGTTCTAAACTTACTAGAAACGTTATAGGAACTATAAATATTCCTTCATGTCAGTCGTAAGCAACATGAAATAAGCGTCAGTAGGTACCTGACACCGGGTCGTTCCTTATAGAAGATATACTGCAGCTTGACGGTGAAGATCTTGCCGAACTGGTCGAACTGCTGCGCGCCCACCTCGGACACGGAGTAGCAGGCCTGCAGCGGCAGCTCCTGGAAGGGCTCCTTGTCGCTGGCCGCGTTGTAAAGCTGCACCACCGGGTTGTCCCCCTGGTACGTCAAACGTACGAAGATCTTCTTCCAGAACCTGATACACCATCATATTATAATCATTATTTAACTATAATAATATATATTTTCTGGCACTGTTGTCGAATAGCTAATCTAGCGGATATCCATCTAATCGCTCTCACATATGAACACTCGGTCATATGTGATAGAATAGAAGACGAATGTTCTCTTTACCTGCCACTAACCACCACCACGAGTCTGATACCTTTTTAGGACCTTCCGTACTGGTAGTAGAAGGCGGCCAGAACCCATGGTACCCTTAACCTAAGCCAGACTCGTAATTCGGGTGGCGAACCCTATTTCCACAGGCACTGAAGCTGAACCGGGCATTGGAGAATCAATCTCGTAGCCGTCACAGATATGCGATGCCGCCCGTCGCGATTGTGGCTATAGAGTAAAAGATAACCTCTGTCCGGTGATCTTCTTCTTGTTGGGCTGTCGCAGGTGCATCTCCCAGCCGGGGCCGGCGTACATGGTGCGCGGGAAGTCCTCGAGTGGCACGGACACGTCGTCGTCGAACAGCGGCGTGGGCGGCGTCTCCGCGCCCGATCCGGACCTCGACCTGGCCCCCGACCCGCCACCCGACCCGCCACCTATTTTTTAAACGGTTCAATATATGTGAAATAAATTCACGCACATATGTACTGACGCTGAAGCATGCAGTTGGAATGAGGTGCCGGTGCGCGGCACTAGGAAGGAGCTTAGGTGTGGTATAGTTACCGTGCACCGGCTGCGACGTCGCCGACGGTAGCTCGAAGCCGGTCTTGTCGAAGGGGTTGTAGCGCGGAGAGTCCGGCGCGGGGGGGGCGCGCGGTGGCGGCGCCAGTGCCGGCACCACTCCCGACCCCGCCCCCGCCCCCGCCCCCGCACCCTCCCCACCGCTCCCCGAAATCTCCACAGGTCTGCAAACAACAATACAGTACAAGGTTACACTCTCGACGAAAATGAGTCGATTACTTAAACATAGATTTGTATAATGATGAAATAATGTACCTGATGAATACAGAGAAGGTATCGTCGGCGGAGTCACGGGAGCCTTGGTGTTCGAGGCGCGGCGTGGCGGCGGGCGGCGGTGGAGCACCCATGCTCAGGAAGGGGTCGAAGGCCTCCGCTTCGAACCCACTGCCTGCCGGTTCTGGACCCGCGTCCTCACCCCACGCACCTTGTCAATACGACACGCATTACTGCATTACTGACTATGTACAACTTACCTACTGATTATTATTTCAGTTGTTCTCGTTTTTCTTAGCTGTATGGAGCCAAGTATGGGTTGGTTAGCCAGTCGCCAGTCGGCTTGTCGAGATGGATGTTAGTTTTATTAGTAGTACCAATACCAGTAAGTACCTATACCTACAAATAAGACGGTCCTTTTGCTATATATCTATAGTTATTATCATCTTTTTTTTATAATCTTAAAAAATATTTACAATTATTTACAACAAATATACAATCATCACAATAATCTTTACCAATTGTTGGACTATGAAAATGATAAATAGGCTCTTTTTCATACGTATACTGAGAACAGTGAAAGAAATATGGTAAATATTTGATTTTATATTAAAACTGGCTGTTCCCCGCGGTTTCACTCGAGTTCCCGGAATAATAAATAGTATAGTTTACGACCTATTCTCAGACCTACCGAATATATACAAAAAAAACATAAATAATGGTCAATATAATTTAGTCCAACTGTTGCGAGACCATGTTACGGTTTCTTCCTTAAGTGTTACTTTGACATAACGTATAGCTAGAATAACAATGTTTTTCAAGAAGATTATAATCATCTCACCTTTACGTTTTTTCACTTCTTAGTAACCGGTGGCAGGCCAGATCTAAGCGCGTCGGAGGGTAGCCGCTATATTTCAATCGCGCCTAATCACCCATTTTACATTATAGTTTTGTTTTTCGTACAGTAATTACAATATTATTATTTGATTGGTATATCAACGTATTTATTAGGTACTATAGTATTGAGTAACACTTGCTTCCACTCTGCGTGCGGCAAGTCAAATCACATTAATTAGTAATGTTTCTACCTCCACTCTCAAAACCGTAGACTCAATGTTATGTACCTACCCTATTTATTTACTACCCTCTTTGTTTTCCTTACTTTAATTATTATTATTTTTAACTTTACTTTTCTCTGCCCTGTACTTCCGCCTGAGATCACTAAAGGTGCCAGCTGAAAATCAGCGCTGCTGGTATCAGCAGCACATGCTGAGCTGGTTTCCTTTTGACAGCACACCTTACTTTTTTTCATGGCGCGAGAAAATATATCTTGTACCAGTATTGTTATATTTAGTTTGAATTGTTGATTTTTGTTATTTATTAATATTATGTTTAGTGAAACCTATATGTGTATTTCTCGACACTTTGTTTATTATTTGCTGTCAATAAATTTATATTCTATTCTATTCAAGCCGTTTCGGAGGAGTTTGGTGACAAACACCGTGACACGAGCATTTCATTAGATTAACTACGGGTAAATAAAACTTGGAGAGTCAACAGAAGTGGCAATGGCTCAGTTACATACAACGCTAGTAGACCCGATAGCGGAAGCCGATATACTTACTATAAGGGTACTATATACCTACCGTGTTAGTGACGCTCAGAGCCGCTTGATATAAGCGGATTGGAGAACCTGCCTATTTTCAGCAATAATGGAACAACTATCTTTTGTTCCGCGTGACAATTGAAATTAGGATAATCTTTTGTTACTGTTAATTGCGGGTCTTTTGTATTGTATGCAAATTTTTCGAGCTAAGTAGAATTAATATGTGGGTCAGTAAATTTTGATGAGTCTTTATGTAAGTAGAACATTTGTTTTACTCACCCGTGTTCACATGATTAGCAGAGGTCGAATCAAATTTTGCCGAGAATGCATCAAAAGCATCTTGCGATTCAGGGAAGGCATCTTGCATCATCGTGTCCGACCCAGTGCCCCATTCTTGGTCTGCGCATGATGATTCTCGATTGGCTGCAAAGATGTTCGTTTGATCCATGCTGAACACATCTGCTCCGTTATCTACACACGAGTCCATCGGAGCCGACCCAAAAATATTCGATTGCACCGTATCGATACCAGCAGCCCCAACTGTATTAAAGGTTTCATTTTGAGTTGTCTCAAATAAGTCAGTACTCGGTGCCGTAAATGAATCCTCCGGTTTTACTCCGAAGATGTCAACTGAGGGTTCATTAAAGGTATCAATTTTTTCCATAACCTCAAATGGATTTCTTTCAGTGTCACTCGAACAATTATTTTGGAGATCATCATTTCCTACAAACGGTGAAATATTTGACGTTGCTGATAATATCTCTGACGGTGGTTCCGAGCAGTCCATTGGAGCTTCCAAATCTGACGTAGTGGTGTGAGGAAAAATCGGCTCATTTGCCTGATTTTCAACTTCTGTAGTAGACATCGTATTTGGAACCAAATCAGTTGATTGAGTGATAAGGGTCGCAGTCGTCGGTGTCCCTATGCTGCTAACTTGTGGTTGACTCTCATTAGAATGATTAACTGGGATATCTTCCATAATGTCATCACTTAAAAAATCTATTTGCTTCTCCTCTTTTTTCGGTGCGGAGTACAAACTCATAATCGCTTCTTTCGTCGGTTTTACCACCATGGGAACTGGTGCATCGAACAGATTAATATCATCTTGGGGCTGTGGTGGTGGTGGTGGACGTGCTTGTAATAGCGGTGGTGGAGCGGGTCGAGGTGGGGGCGGGCGAGGAACGGGTGGGGGCCGCGCGGGGGGAGGACGTGCTGGCTTATTGCGGTTGATATCGAAACTATCTGTGGGTGCGGTTTCCTCAATCGGCTCGGGATCCGGCTCTGGCTCAGGAGTGGGGCTCGGCGAATGTATATCGCGCACCGATACCGGACTAGGCGTACGCGTCGGTGGGATGCGATCTAGCAAGTGGCTACTAGTAAATTCCATTTGTCCCGTCACGCTCAGAATTAAATTTTGCGTTTCAGGCGGTAGAGGACGCGTGAGCGTTTGTATCTCTTGACCTTCATTTTCACACGGATTGAACTCATGATCAGTTGTTGTGGAAATAAGATCGAGCTCGGTAGGTTTGATTAGCCGATCACCATCAGAGGGTTGATTTCCAAATAAATCGATGGTAGAACACACGTCAGTACTAAATTCATCGAAATGTTTGGCTCCAATTTCTGTCGGCTCAGTGCTTCCAAAAATATCAATTGGTACAGTGTCACCAACGGGAGGCTCGTAACCACTTCCAAAGTCTGAAAAAGGATTACTGGTAGCAAACGGGTTGTCCCCAGTAAATTCTGTCTGTTCGGTGTCAGTCATCATAAACGGATTGAGAACCTCCGCGGAAGCAGGCGCGGCTGGCTCGTTCATACTCAAAAATGGATTATATGCCATTTTGACTTTGTATCTCTTTTACTACTTAACCTAAAAACTCAGACTCTAGTAGCTTAAGTTCTGTTCTTCCAGGATTTAAATCACTCGCAAAAGAGGTATCAAAAGGATCAATTTCTTCTTGTGGAAGTCTGACAATATCTGATGGTTCTGGAGTAAGAGCTTTTATTTGAAAGATATCATCCGATGGATCTAACAAATCTGTTTCTCCTTCAGTTTGAAAATTACCTGAATCCTCACAAGAAAATTCTTTTGCCAATAATTTTAATTCAGTTTTGCTAGGAGCAATATTACTTGCAAAAGAAGTGTCAAACGGGTCGACCTCTGATTTTCCAATAACCTTTATTGGCCCCGATGGTGTTAATACTTTTGTTTTAATATCACTTTGAGTAGTGTGAAGAAGATCAGTTGTTTTTAAATTTACTTTAATGTTTGCTGATTGGGGATACTCAGAGTGGCGTCTCTTTACACTGTAGCTTGTTTTGGGTGCTAGTTCTTCATCTGAACGCGTCCGTGTTAAAGAATCAGATATGGTATCGGCTGCTTCTGCTTCCTCGTTTATATCTTCGGTTATAGAAATTTCACGTGTGTAATATGGAGTGAGTGGCTTTACACTTTTCGTTTTTATATCTAATTCAAGGTTCTCGTCGTTATTGACATTGAATACGACGCTTTTACTATATGCCAGATTTTCAGGACGAGATGCACGTCTTTCAGTTTTTGGTGGTTCGTCTGCTCGAGGGTCGAAATCTGGATCACTTGGGACTCTGTATATAGACGAAGAACTCGTACCAATAAGTTCCTGTTCCAAAAGTTTTAATTCAACTTTTCCAGGTGCTACGATTTTATCAACAATCGTTGTATCAAATGGATCTATTTCACTATTATTTATATCGACTGGGTCCAAAGGAGAGTCTCCTAACTGTGTTAAATCGGTAGTGCTTCCACCTAATAAATCGCGAGATATTTGATTATTCTCTTTTTCAATAATATCATCAGATGTAATTGACTCCCTCAAACCAGAAGGGTCAGTTAAATGTATACGAACAGAGGATTTTCGTCTGTTATTTAATTTCAATTGAACTTCTTCTGCTCGGGGATCAAAATCGTCGTCGTCTTCTAAAATTACAGCCTCTTTCTTTACTTCTTGTAATTGAGTTGAGGAAACTATGCCCTCAGCAAAACTTGTATCAAAAGGATCGTCTTGATCGAGGTAGGGATCTATGACATCGATCTGGTCTTCGACAATACTTTCAGCAAACACTGATTCATTTTTATCAGCTTCAAAAGCAGACCAAGATTCTTGTAAAACAGGTTCTGAACGAATCTCTTTTTCTTCTAATTTTGTAACTTCTGCAGAAACTTCCAAAGATTCTGTAGCTAACAAAGTAAATCCATCAATTTCATCTTCTTCAGAAGGAGGTTGACTATTACGTGTAGGTAAACATTCTTCATCATTTTTCTTATTATGTTTAATTAATGAAGTGTGAAGTGATACACTCAAATCAATAGGAGTTGTGATAGGGATATCAGCATCGATATCTAAGATACTTCTTTGAACTGGTTCATTAGCAGCTTCTCTTTTCAAGGGTGATTGATCTCTTTCCGTACTTTCTAGTAATAAATCCCCCGGGATGACTCTTTTGGGTCTCTTTGTCGTAACCGTTACGTTATCTATTCGGCCGGTGAGAACTTCAACTGCTATCCCAATGTCTAAGGCTTTCTTACCTTTGGATGTCTTAGTTTCCTGACCTTTAATTAGCGCATCCACATGTGAGGTGTCAAAGATGTCATCGTCTTGATAATCTTCTGGTGAGTCGGGTACGTATGCTAGTTTGACTTCTCCTCGTTCAACAGCATCCACATATGATGTGTCAAATATATCGTCTTGGTCCTCCTCTTCGGACTCTTCGTCAGTCAGTCCGTAGTCACTCCTGTCACCGTCTTCGGCCTCAGCCGCCGCTGCTGCTGCCGCTTGTGCTAACTGAGGAAAATCCGCCTCTGTAACTTCAACGACGGGTCTATGCGGTGTTGGCTTAGGCGGGGGCTGGATTTGTTTAGGACCAGCCGGAATTCGCTGAAAAAATGAAGTAGACTTAATACGATCGAGATCTCCCTGAGTTTTTTTAAGCACAGAATCGATTCCAGTGGTCAAATCTTTGAACTTAGACCACTCTTCATTTTCTTTCACGGATCCTTCTCCAGCTTCTGTGTTTTGCTGCTGATGTTCTCTTCTATATTTTTCTAATTCCTCTTCAGTAAATAGCTCCTCTTCACCTTTACGCTTAGACTTTTTCCCTTTTTTCTTCTTTTTAAGACCTTTGGGTAACTTTAGCATTATATGTGCTTTCGAATAGTTCACTGTGTTGCTGAAAAAGAACATATTTTTCAATTAGCAATTACATTTAAAAATACTTTTATTTCAAGAAAACAAGCATTTTTAAACGAATATGTTAAACATGTAGATAGATTAATATTTAAACTAATTTACGTTTATTTTTTTATTCATAATACTAATTTAGAAAGGATCAGAATCATATTCTTCTCTATTGCGCAACTATAAATGCATTGCTACTAAATTAAAACATCATAGGTATTAAATTTCTGTTTATATTATTTTAATTGAACTTAAACGTCCAGAAACTTTTGATGAAGTTGATGTTTATGATACGAAAAATACTGAAATGCCTTATATTTCGCATAATAGATCAAATTCCAAGAAGTACAGTGAATACAGACAGTTACTAAAATGGAGTGCTTATCTCGTATTGATCGAACCGCCTCCGTTCGTCACTTCCTTTGTAACAGGTCGGAACCGAATCAGAAGATGAAGTTATCGACCGATGCCTTAAAAAATAGTGTTTGAACGATGTGATAATGTAATCTGAATAGGTACCTATCCTATTTTCAATACATGCAATGAATTTTTAATTACATGATGTGGATTATCTTTTACAGTTTGAATAAGGTATAGTGGAGACTTTATGGTAGTAAATAGAAAGTGATCATGATGGTTTTAACGAAGAAACGTCCCTTAGATGAAGTGAACCAACAGTGAGAGATGTGAGATGAAGCGAACTTCTCGGCGGTGATGGATCGGGCAAGGCCAAGTGAGGGCGCGGCGGCACAGACGCACAGCGGCAAGCTACGGACACCTACCGGGCTGGATCCAGCCGGCCGCGCCGCTACCTACAGCTAAGGCATACCACTACCGCGCTACGGGCAAAGGGTCTATACCTTCATCGCAACACACGGACAGACGCGGCGGGCTCGGAACACGGGCTCGAGCGGAGTCGCTGCGCTCGAGGGCGCCTGCTGGTAGGCACTGGCTGGCTGGCTGGCCGACACGGCGCTGCTCGGTAGTCGGCGGCGGGCGGCGACAGTATCGACCTGCGCCGGGGGCTGCGCGCGCACCGCCCACGTCTACGTTTTGCAATGCAAAGTTCAAGTGTCAACCAGCACCAATACCATACAATACACCCACCTACTGAGCATTGAGCAGTTTGAGCACTGAGCAAAGTACTCGGCCACCACACCACTGACTTATGTGTGCAGCTCGGCGAGATGTGTTTGATGGATAGGTACCTACTAACTGTGTTGTGTAATTTTATTAATCTTCATATACCTAATGCTTTCTGAACAAGATTTTCATTTGAAGAACCATGCACTCGAAATTACTTCAGTTTATTTTATTTATTGATTATTTTGATGAAAACTTGTATAACTATGTAGTTTATTGGGAGTACGTACAAGTCAGCTAAGAAAAGATTCATCAAACACACAGTTTGTATGAAACTTTTTGTGAAATGAAAATGATTTGGATTGTAATACAGAACTTGGTGTAAATAACAAGGTACCTAGATAGATACTCTTTGGAGCAGATCATACAAATTTTATTCCAAGAATGGGGAGAAGAAGCATGGGAAAACTTTATCATCTACACTAATATTATAATGAAGAAATATTAGATTATTTGTATGTTTATATGGCCAGGCTGGGTCATCGTGTCTGGGGACCGCAGTCCAACTGTAGATGTTGAGATCTGATCTGGTTTAAATGTCACTGGTATGAGAATTTAATAAACTCTGTCAACGCGATGTAGGTTGTATGTAGATTATTGTGACGCCATCTATCCATAGGTGTGTGAACTATGTAGCTGGCAGGGCTCGTTACACGTCACTCTCGTATTTAATTAATTTTAATAGTAGTCTTTGCACGTCGCTACAACCTAAAAATAGTCATCTATGGCTACAACTTGAACTAGCTAGTATATAGTAGGATAAAAGTGTAAAATTTATGACTTGAATTTTACTAGAACATGACAAGAATGAAGATTGTTTTCCAATTTCTTGTTTATGGCTCCATAAGATTTTTTTACTACCGTAAACTCTCAACGTTCAGGAAAATTGACATGTTATAACATGACATACAATGACTGACACTTTTTTTATATAACTTCGTGGACACAACAATATAAACAGTTAAATGGAACGTTAAAAAAAACAAATTACGTTTAAAGCGCCATGTTTTCCACTAGTGGCAGACATACGGTACTATTTTGTCAAAATAGGTTATTATGCGACTAAATTAAGACTACACGTCTACATCTCCACCATAATCGAATATCTCTTTTTTTCACACCAGTGTCCAGATAAGTGAGAACGGCTCATGTCACGTCCAGACATTAGCAACGTAATGTATTGGATTCCTATGGTATACCGCGAGGCTACGTACCTACGTCGTAACGTCGGTCGCTTACGTTCGTGTTTTCTGTAAGGAAAAACCATCAAAATCCTCATATTATTGTGATCTCAATCGTGAAAATGTACTGTACAAGTACGGGCGGTGTGATCCGGTTTAGGTGAAACACGCGCGGCGGCAGACAACAAAACGTGGTTTAGTCTCGTGGGTCGCATCGCATCGCAGCCGCAGCGGCCAGCGAGCGGTAGCGGTAGTGTTGTTTGTTGTTATCAAACAGCGGGGCGAGGACAGGACACGGCGCGGGCTCGACGGCGGTGGCGGCGACCATGGCGGAGGCGGCGCCCCCGAACATCGTGAAGGAGGGCTGGTTGCAGAAGCGCGGCGAACACATCCGCAACTGGCGCGATCGCTACTTCATCTTGTTCGACAACGGCGACCTGGTGGGCTTCAAGTCGCAGCCGGATCGTAACAACTACCGCGACCCGCTCAACAAGTTCACGGTGCGCGACTGCCAGATCATGGCTGTGGACAAGCCGCGCCCCTACACCTTCTTCATTCGCGGCCTGCAGTGGACCACCGTCATCGAGCGCAACTTCTCCGTCGACAATGAGAAGGAACGGTCAGTACAAGTGCCCACTCATCATCTCACACTTACTCGCTCACCCTACATAATGTCCCTTCCACTTTCATTATTCAATATCCATAATCTATGTTTCCTAAGTGTTTTAATGTTGTCAGTGTGCAGTTTGCCAATATTCATGCTTTTACTAGGTTTATTGATCCAATATGATGACCATGGCAAAGTGTACCTAAGCTACTTATTTGGCAGGAACAATTCTGATAATGTAAGATTTAATCATATGCCCTGCTTTTCTAGTTACATTATTGCAACAAGTGAAAGCTGGCATCTGTCCTTCTTATGTTAGATATTTATAATATTTTCTCTAGTTCCCATTGAAAACCAGTGTGGAAGTATTACTTCCCTAGTGCAACAATGTTTTGGCTAATGAGAGACCCTTTCAGCTCCTTAGTATTTAAGTAATTTATGTTTTGAGCTGAATAAACTATGGGGCGGAAAGCTAGTAATATTTAACTCTTTCACATTAAAACTACTGAACCGTAGCAAATAGATCATACAATGGAATAATGTATAGGCTACTTTTTATCCCAGTAAAATATATGATCCCTCAGGAATGCAGGTGAAACCGCAGGATGGGTGCTAGTAGGTAATAATAATAAAAATAAGTTTATATAGTGAATAAATATATAATAATAATATCCTGGGACATCTTTCATACACACAGACGCACACCCCCACACACTCACACACACATCCCAAACTAAGCAGAGCTTGTATCTGCTATGGTGTCCAGTTAACATTATACACAACCATTTCTTTTATTAGGCGCATATTTGAATTTTACACTCAGACTTAGTACAAACATGTTGATGCACACAAATGTTTATACTGGATGGAATCAACAAACGCACATCCTGCGGGGTGATAAGTGGATACCTTAAACAACCATGTAGAGTGGCCTGTCTTTATTATGGTAGTTTTATAAGTGATATTTAAAAATTTCACTGTGGATACATTTTAAACATAGAACAGTATAAACCTGCTCCATCTTTAGTAAAATAATATCATTGAATAAAAATAATATCACTCAATTTGTGTTATCAAACCGTGTCATTATTAATGGTGTAACTTATAATACTAATATCATAAATTAAAGAAGAGGCTTCCACATATTCACAGCTGAAAATACCTTTAATACTATGGAATACAGAAATAGAGAGTTATTACTTTTTAATAGAATCCTAGGAAATGGGTGCAACTGAGCTGTACATGATTATGTTATTATTAGCTTCCGCCCCACGGTTTCACCTGTGTTCCCGAGGTATCTTATGTTTTCCCGGTATAAAAAGTAGCCTATATGTTATTCCAGGGTATGATCTATTTATGTGCCAAGTTTAATCCAAAACCATTCTGTAGTTTTTAGGTGAAACAGTAACAGTGCGTCCATATATCCATACTCACAAACTTTGGCATTTATAATATTACCTAGCTAGTAGCTAGTAGGATTATGGTTGAGTGACATTAATAATCATGAACAAGGTTTTGAAATGACATAATATACGTAAATGTTCATAGGTAAAGCACAAAGTCAGCAACACTTAGTTTAGGTTCCAATATTATGCCTATATTTGGTCAGCCAGCTGATGTTCGTGACACGAGGTCAAAAGGATATTATTGACTTTCATTTGTTCATTATAGCTATGAGGAAATAAATATATCCAGAAATTCCAATATATTGCTATTTTTGGATATAAATGCTATACCTACTTACATTGTTATATTTGTAGTTTAGTCATAGAATCTATTATGTAAAGCTAAATAATATTTAGAACAACATGATATCTGTGGGCACAGACGTGCCCCCGCCTAGTTGAGCAATAAAAGGCACGGCCATACTATCCTTTTCTCGAAGCCATTCGGGCCATTTTCGACCCCCTGTAACTTCGTTGTGGAAAAAACTAGAAGCCTAAATTTTCAGTGACCAAGAAGGCATTACATATCTAGATATATTTTGTCACTGGCTGACAATCATCAAAATTCTTATGGTAGGTACTTCCTAAATTCCTAAAAAGCTGAAATTTGGTAAGCTAGTATTAGTACACAAACAACAAAAAAAATTACCTTCCCCCCCCCCCAATCCCTTATAATAGGGGATGGAAGTTTGTATGAGACTTCCGCAAATTTTTATGCTAGTGGTCTGTAAATTTATAAGGGACTCCTTTTTATAAATAATAGAATACACATTTTAGGATTTTTGTAAATCACCCCCACCCTTTAAATTAGGGGATGAAAGTTTGTATGGGTTTTCTCTTACGCACTAGGTACTAACTAGCTTAAGTGAGTGTTTAAATGGTTCTATGTGATGGCCTATCAGAAGTGTCGGTGTGTTGTCGTTGCAGTGAGGAGTGGGTGGCGGCCATCCGCTTCGTGTCGTCGCAGCTGAGCGCGGCGGGGGCGGCGGCGGGGGCGGCGGCGGGGGCGGGGGCGGGAGGGGCGGCGGGGGGCACCTCCAGCGGGGCCGCCGCGCTCGACACCGACGATACCGACATCGCGCAGCTCGGCACCAGCTTCCGTGATCCCCGACGTATTGTGAGTATAGTATTGTATAGTATAGTACCCTCCACAACACAACACACCCCCACACACACCCCAACACTTGTCACTCATTAAACATTAGTAGCTAATCTTTAGCTTCCTACTAACAAATGTAACGACTCGTATATTTGTTTATACACTTATCTATCTTAGATAAGAAGAAGTATGTATTAAGTACTTTTAAAATTTCAAGTAGGCTACTCAAGTGTACGTTAGTAGACAATGATCGCAAAAAATTATAGATATATTAGGCCGAATACTTCGGATAGTGTACCGTCTACGTCATTATCAATAATCCTACTAAATTTGAGGAGCCTCCGCATTACCATTATTATGATTTTATGACAATTTGAAGTCTTGCATAAATCTCTGGTAAAGCCTGTACTCGCACTCTGAAAGGTAGTGATGGGGCGAGATAGCTATTTTAGCACTCGAGTATTCTAATACTCAGGTTGAGATCTATAGCGCGTACTTAGACTTTGCTCAGACTTTACTTACGAGTTAAGATAAAGTTAAATCCGAGTATATTCTAAGCAGTGCACCAAATCGACGACTTACCAAAAACTTTGCTACAATTAATGGTCAAACAA
Organism: Tethea ocularis; assembly: GCA_963555595.1. Taxonomy (NCBI): domain Eukaryota; kingdom Metazoa; phylum Arthropoda; class Insecta; order Lepidoptera; family Drepanidae; genus Tethea; species Tethea ocularis. The sequence continues at coordinate 71,743 of OY741972.1, read as the reverse complement.
AAATATACTTTATTAGAACTGGTAAATGAGCCAAGTTTTACGTAAGTAAAGTCAAAGCAAAGTCCAAGCACTCTCTATAGATCTCAATCTCAGTCAGACCTAGTGTTTCAGTTAAAATATTATCATATTGTATTTTTAAATATGAGACGATTGCAATAGTTTGGTTGTTCTATGTTTTAAATATCAGAGAATCGTCGAGTCCGCATCGAGTAGTATCGATGCTTTCATGTGAGGTTCTAATTAACTCATAAATTAACGTTTTGATAACGTCGTTGTTGATAGTTATTTATATGATAGACAGGGCTGTGGGGTGTGGGCATTAGGTAGGTACACAGTCGAGCGATGCGATGCGGTTACATTTGGTGAACAGGAAAACTGCACGCGTGACTCACGCGCCTTCTCGGAACGAGCCGCGGCGACAACAACCGCCCTCTGCCTCGCTGCCTCGCTGCCTCGCTGCCTCGCTGCCTCGCTGCCTCGCTCCGGCACACTCACCGACCATGCACGTTATTGATCATCATCATACACTGTATTTAACACGTGGCACATCGATACTACGACTAAGTATGACATAGTGCTCTAAAGAGTTGTCATATTGTTGTTGCCATCGCATCGTGCGACATTTTAAGTAGTGACTTTAAATGAAAATGAGAATAAAATATTGCCAGTTTTATCAATTTTAAATGGGGTTTTGGAAGTGAAGCTTAATTTAAAAAAACAGTGGGGCTCCATCGTGGACCTAGCAGAAGGCCCCATCTATCTGCTATTTTTGTATGTCCAACGGCCTGACATTGACAAACAGCCTGTATCATAATATATACCTTTACTACTCTTTTGTCTTCTACCTTTATATAAACCAAATAAACCTGATTACCAGTAATTAAATACATAAAAGGAAGATTTTATATGCTTCCAGTTGACCCCCACCGTTTCACTCGCGTTCTAGGGGAAAAAGCTGCCGAGCTAGAGAACTTTTCAAAGCATAAAATTTTCAGCATTAGCCCAGTTAAACAGACGGATAGACAGACGATTTTATTTATTTGTTTGTATAGTATAGGCGTGGCGTAGTGAGTAGGTGTGTAGTATTATGGATGCGTCGAGTGTTGTTTGTTAGTTAGTGCGGTTCAATGTGTTTGCTGGTTTTGTGTAACATAATGAATAGGTAATATGTGATGTGTCAGTGCCGCGTGCATCTTGTTTACTTGACACTGGCTGTGGCCGCTCATGCCGGCGTGGGGCTCGGCCGGGCCGCGGGGGCTCGGCCGGGCCGCGGGGGCTAGCTAGGTATAGATAGTATGACACAACTTAGATGAAGCATCGGCAAAATTCCTATAATCGATCGTTCCCGAAAAGAGTGCGCCTACAACATTACTCATGTATTAAAAAATGATCGGCGAAAATGATCTTGTTGAACGTTGAATGGCGCGATAATGAATGATTTTTATTAGTTGTGTAAATCGGAAGTGAAGTGTACGAAAACGATTTGCCGATGCTACATCAGACCACACGACACCATACACCCGCTACATGATCACGACAATAACAAATATCTATTCATAAATCACAATTATTTATGAATAAGTGAGTCGCACGCTAATGTGTGCATATACAGCCTAAAGTCTGGTCGTAGATACATCAAAACTAGATCATAGGTAGGTATCGGTCTAGCTTAGGTGTCCGCCCGAGATTTCAATTTCAATATTAAACTTCAAATTTTATTGCTTTCACTTGTATTGAAAAAAACTGGCCAAGTACGTGTCGGGCCATAGAATAGGATTTCGTAGTCACCCATAATGGCACGTGGACTTGAATGGCACTGGAAGATCGTGTCCAATAGATAATTGTTATGATTTTATTTTTAATATATTACATGTTTACTTATTATTTCGTTATTATTGTACGAAGTTTCCCTCTAGTTAGGCCTCTATAACTCCTGAACTAACAAAGCTATCTAGTTTAGCCGTTATAGTTTTCCTTTAAAGTTAAAGTAGAGGGTGGGGGTAACAAAAAAAATGCGCTTTAAAATTGAATATCTCGCAAATCTCGTCTTAGAAACCTCTTAATGTTTTTAAAAAACCTATCTAATGATACCCCACACAATGGGATATACCTACGCGAGAAAAAAAAACATCCCCACTTTATTTGTGATTTTATTTTAGCACTGTCTCGACGTGGTAAATACACATATCCGTACAAAGTTTCATCTTTCTAACACTAAACCGTTTGTTGGGTAAGCCGAGGACGGATGGATGGACGGACGTGACGAAACTATAAGGGTTCCAGACGTGAATTACGGATCCCTAAAAAGGATGACAAAATATAAACAGAACAGAACATGAAACTGATGAGGCACAGTAAAAATAAATATTAAAATTACAATATTAAAATGAGAATGACGATTATCGTTCTGTACCTAATGTATGGCTACGTTGTAAAAAATAACAGATGACGCAGCTCTTTGTTTATAGACTAGACTTTATTAGAGATTTCGTAAACCTTGTGCACTTAAAAAATATTGGATACTGGGTGTCCGGGCCGCGATCTCCTATTGTACCCGCTTAGAGCGATGCCACACGGGCGTTGCCGGGGCGTAGCGTCATCGCAGCGAGGCGCGAGGCGCGAGGCGCGAAGCGCGAGGCGCGAGGCGCCAGGCGCGAGGCGCGAGGCCGGTGACGTATCTCCGTAGTTCTACCTGTTGAAATCGCAGCGGTGCGATGACGCAACGCACCGGTGGCGTCGCTCTCAGCAGATGCCCACGTCATAATAACTATCTGTACACACATAAAAAGGATTTCTTCATTTAAGATATTTTAACTTCCACGAAGTTAGTTTGCATTGAACCAAGATAATGGCGATTTCATATATAAGGAAACAAATATTTTCTTGTAGAAAGAATTACATAATTCAAGAAATCAAACGTCAATTGTTTTGTGACAAGACAATTGACATTTGATCCAAGACAATGTATCTTCCACCAAAGAGATTTAGTTTTCTAGTTCTAATAAAATTGAAGTTCTTAATCCAAAATTACTTATAACTTGTTCATTCAAGAAAATGCAGAATCAATGTAAGAGATGATATTCTTAGTTCAATATGATAAAAATGTATAACAAAACAGAACGATCTTGTTTTGAAATTGGTTTTACTTGGATTTTGAAAGTGATACATATCTTAAGATTCTTTTATCTTCACATGATATAAAACATTCTCAGTTTAATTTGTTATTATATTATAATAACAAATAAAAGCCTTGCATAGAGAAATAATAGATTCTTTCAAGATTTCAACATTTTTGTGTAAGTTTCTGAAATCTTCTGCAGAAATAAAATATTCTCATTGTAAAATTATTTGTCCTACCAACAAAAAGGGTTTTCTCATTATGAGATAAATTTTACTTGTGGCAAAACGTAACGATTTTTTACTAAACCGTAACTATCTTGGATGTAGTAATGTTACTTTCTTCTGAGAATTAAAGGGTTTTCATTAAATCGTAATTATCTTAGATGTAGTAAAGTTACTTTGTTCTAAAAAATAAAGATCTCCTTTCAATAATTTGTTCCTCATTGTGAGATTTTTGGCATGCTTGTATAGGTAGAAATATATTTGCTTAGTCTACATTTAAGATTATATGATAAAAACCATAATGTAGGTATTCGTGAAAATAAAAAATAAATCTTTTTTTTTCTTTCGCACACATCTAAAAAATGTTATAAATTTTCACGAATACATTATGGTTTTTACACTCATATAATCTTAAATGTAGACTAAGCAAATATATTTCTACCTATACAAGCATGCCAAAAATCTCACAATGAGAAACAAATTATTGAATGGAGACCTTAATCAAAATAAGCTAACTTTACTACTTACATCCTAGATAATTACTATATAATAAAAACCCTTTTAGTCCCCGTAAAAAGTACCCTTACTACATCTAAGAAAGATACAATTTACTTTCTTTTTATTTTACACAATTTTTTCGATCAAAATGAAAAACAGGTTTGAATATAATGCAATCTATATTAATAGCTGGCTGTACACACGAATAACATCATATTATTCAAGTAATAAAGACATATCTCACATAATGTTAAATAAAAAAATAAAAAAAAAATAGGAGCAACTGATTTTAAATTCTCATATAACACTTACAAGAGACAATAATATTGATTAATTACAAAATTAAAATAATAGCCTAATAACTATCTAAAACTAAAACGATAATTTAGATACTTTTAACATTATTCTTTAAAAGTTGGCATGCTTATGTCGACTTACCTACAGTAGATATGTCTAACATTATAAAACTGTCAGTACAGTATAATTAATAATAGGTCATTGAATTATCAACACATTAGGTTGAAATATCTTTGTGCAAATTCCCTTGTAAAATTATATTGAACATTTAACTTGTTTGCTTGCAGAAGCCTTCAGCTTTTGTTCTTCTATTTTTGTATGTAGGAATATCACCAGGTTCTAAAAATAAGACAAATGTATTAGAACGTTGATTGATCAGATCGTAGCGATATTATAGAAATGACACCTGGATTAATGTATGACAGACAAAATAAAACATAAGAGGAGGATGAATGCATATGTATTGTAATGAAATGATCATATTCTAAAATAAATAAAATATTTTAGGGATGTACTAGGTACGAGTACCTAGTGTATGTATCTAAATGTATAATTTCCAAACCGGTCCAGGCGTCTTTGAGTAATCGGGGATCGAACATGAAAACAAAAGAATATGAATGATTCCAACGAATTGAGAACCTCGTAATTTTTTGAAGTCGGTTAAAAATAAACTTATTGACTTACTTTCACTCTCCAATTTTTCTAAGCCTTGCACAATGCTGAGCAGATTTTCGTTTACAGGTTTTCTTAATATACTTCTTTAAATAACCTGTAAAAAGTTGTTCGTTGCGTGGGACAGCAACGCACAAGCTTTTACTGCGAGTGTCCCTTGTCCATTGCAGTAAAAGCATTTATGCAATTTATATTGGCCCTAAACTGCCTCTGCGCGCACAAATGGAGTTGCTTGTTATCACTTTCTACTATAGGCTTCTGCTTGCAGAACTTCTTCTTGCATCTTGCTTTCAAGATGTGCACCAATGGCCGGCTGGTCACGGAAAGAATGGACATAGTGGCCGCTCGCTGGTTGCGCGGTATTGTCTTGACAAAAACATATTTTGTCTGCCGTAAACCGTAATTCCTTTAATCTAGAAAATGTATCTTACTATAAGTTATTTCGTTCAATGATATGAAGCAATAGGAATTGTTAAGTTAAGACAACATTATTTATTCCAATTAACATACTATAAAACTACAATGAAAGAAGACTATCTTAATTTAAGATATTATTACTTTGGAACTCAATAAAATAATATTTTCTTGCTTAAATAACATAATTCTTCATTTGAAGATTAAATTTTAATAGATTAAATTGTTTAAAAATTTGGAAATAAGATTTTTTTTTGTTTTTAAACTAAAACTTTGTATATTTGCTTTGAAACAAAATTTCTTTAAATGTCAAGTAAAATATTTTATTGTACAAAGAATAATATTTTCTTGGAGAAAATATATATGACTTGAACAGAAACATATTCTCTTGATATTAAGAAATATTTCAAGACATTTTTTATTCTTAATTGGAGAAATCCTTTTTATCTGTGTAGAATGACAAACAGTCCGATCCGTCCAGTGGTTTGACCTGTGCGTTGATAGACCAGCCAGTCAGCCACGTTTTTTCTTTTATATTTTAGAGTACTACTAGTTAAATTGATGAAATGTCACGCAAAGTTGTAACGCACTGACATGTACTGCATTGCATCCAAAAATTTGAATGTTTTGTTTTTATACAACTAAGTCGTCAAACAAGCATTCGGTCCGCCTGATGGTAAGCGGTTACCGTAGCCTATGGACGCTAGCGACACTCGGGACAGAGACCGTATACTAATCCCCACCCCGATGAGCTCTGGCGACCTTACTCACGCAAAGGAACACAACAAAGTTATTTGGATGCGGTATTCTGTAAGGTGGAGGTACTTCCCCAGTCGAGCTCTACCTCTCTAAACCTCTCGATTAATATCGATTGAATGCAGACGACATGAATATTGAATGTGTGTCGTTTTGTGGGCGATGCTGTAGACGCTGGAGAAGTTCGAGTTCGTGAAGGTGCTGGGCAAGGGCACGTTCGGCAAGGTGGTGCTGAGTCGCGAGAAGGGCACCGGCAAGCTCTACGCCATGAAGATCCTCAAGAAGAACCTCATCATACAGAAGGACGAGGTGGCCCACACCATCACCGAGAACCACGTGCTCAAGAACACTATGCATCCCTTCCTCACGGTAATATTTCCTTTCCTTTTCAACTAGGGATTGCGAGCCACCACTGTTTTCAATACAGCGATATTTATGTGGATAGCAGGGAGATCCCTTAAAGGATATGTTTTTATTTTTTATTGAATGAACCAACCATAATTGATAATGAAACGAGTTGGGTGGGCGCGTGGGCTTGTGTGCGTGTAGGCGCTGCGGTACTCGTTCCAGACGTCGGACCGCGTGTGCTTCGTGATGGAGTACGCCAACGGCGGCGAGCTGTTCTTCCACCTGTCGCGCGAGCGCTCCTTCTCCGAGGAGCGGACGCGCTTCTACGGCGCCGAGATAGTGTCCGCGCTGGGGTACCTGCACGCCGAGGGCATCATCTACCGCGACCTGAAGCTGGAGAACCTGCTGCTGGACAAGGACGGGCACATCAAGATCGCCGACTTCGGGCTGTGCAAGGTGAACATCACGTACGGGCGCACCACCAAGACGTTCTGCGGCACGCCCGAGTACCTGGCGCCCGAGGTGCTCGAGGACACGGACTACGGGCCGGCGGTGGACTGGTGGGGCACGGGCGTGGTGCTGTACGAGATGGCGTGCGGCCGGCTGCCGTTCTACAACCGCGACCACGAGGTGCTGTTCTCGCTCATCCTCAGCGAGGAGGTGCGCTTCCCGCGCGCGCTCTCCGCCGCGTGCCGCGCGCTGCTGGCCGGCCTGCTCACCAAGGAGCCCGCCTCGCGCCTCGGCGCCGGGCCCGACGACGCGCACGAGATCATGAACCATCCCTTCTTCGCCTCCATCAACTGGGCCGACCTCGTCGCCAAGAAGGTAATCTAATCTTATATTATATAATATACCTTATATCGACTAATGAACCTAAATATCTGGATATCAATAAATAAATAGACTATTTACTTGTATTCAATGAAATAACACTATGAAATGATGATGAGAATAATAAATAGGAGACAACTTACGTAGTAAGATTTATATTATAATTTACTTTTTAGTAAGATTTTGTAGTAGGTAGTTAAGGTTGTGAATGCTGTAGGTAGCGTACACGCGATGAGATGGTTCATGGCAATTAACATTTGCAGCAGGCCACAATCGGATCAAAAAAACACTACATATATTTTTATCTACTCTCATATCGTAATGTTCTTATTATGAAATCAAAAACAATACTTTAATGACCCACTTTAGGCACACCCGTGTATAATGATTCATTATAGTACAGTTTAGTTCCCAAGATAATGCTATAAAATAACTTTTTTTCTATTAAAGTACACTTTGGACCTATCAATAGTATAATCAATCAGTATCAATTCAATTTGACGATGACAATGTCACAAATTTTGTGACACTATTAAGAACCTCGCCTACGGCTCGGTACTTAAACTCACACTCGTAGTTAATAACCCCTATTATGCAACAGTATCATAAACTACTATTATCTACTCTCATATCGTAATGTTCTTATTATGAAATCAAAATCAGTACTTTAATGAGCCACTTTAGGCACACCCGTGTATAATGATTCATAATAGTACAGTTTAGTTCCCAAGATAATGCTATAAAATAACTTTTTTTCTATTAAAGTACACTTTGGACCTATCAATCAGTATCAATTAAATTTGACGATGAGAATACTACCTACTTACTAATCTGTGATGAGAATGTGACAGACAAATTTTTGACTTGAACTTTAGAGGTAAGAATTTTTGGGAGTTAGTAACACGGATTTGATTAGGTATATGATTATGTCTGTTTATTTTATTGTTTTTGCCTACATATATCATTTTGACCAAAAATGTCACAAAAATAGGTATATTTTATTTTTTTAAAGTTTGTAGCAAAACACTATCGATATTTTACCTTTAAATTACATTATTTGTATGAGTTTAGATAAAGTACTGTATGATACTGCACATAATTAGGTATTAAAAACTCGTGTGATACTATTAAGAACCTCGCCTACGGCTCGGTACTGAAACTCACACTCGTGTTTAATAACCCCTATTATGCAACAGTATCATAAACTACTATTACAAATCAGAAAGAAACTCAAGTAGGTAGATGAAATTAAAATACTGTAGGCGGGCAGGCCTGTCGCGTGGTTTGGTTAGGTACATTTGAAGGACAGACAGCGCTAACATGACCGCGACCATAGCACGGTGGCGGTATTGTAATGTTGGCAGTAACAGTAACGTGGGTTGTATTGTATTGTGTTGTATTGTATTGTATTGTATTGCAGATCGCGCCGCCGTTCAAGCCGCAGGTGGAGTCGGAGACGGACACGCGCTACTTCGACTCGGAGTTCACCGGCGAGTCCGTGGAGCTCACGCCGCCCGAGAACGAGGCCGCCGCCGCGCTGCATCGCATACAGGAGGAACACTTCCCGCAGTTCTCATACCAGGTACCTACACTACCCTACACTACTCCTCAACTACACTACACTACACCGCAACTACTCTTGAGACCCAGTTGCCTTCGTGCCATTGTAACAGCTCGGCAACACATTAACAATACCTCTGCTATTGCAAATGGCGACAGGTGACGGTAACCGCTTACCATCAGGTGGACCGGCTGCCTGCTTGTCAACCTTCTGACATAAAAGAAGTGTGCAACATTCCGGTATTTACCTATGTAGATACTTATTCGGTCATGTTGTATGTTTGTCAGCCAGTCGGCTGGAAACAGACGTGTCGAATACATTATTAGTTTGTATGCCTGCATCTGCACTACTTTTATTTACTTTTTATAAAATATCAGTCTTGCTCGGATCAAACTTATTATTTAATTATGAAAATTATTTCATTTTTAGGGTTCTGTACCTAAAAGGGAAAAAACGGAAGCCTTATTGGATCACTCTTGTATATGTCTGTCTGTCCGTCCGTCACCAGGGCCACATTTGGGAGATCAAATTTATTATTATTATTTTTTGTTTTTCAAACTATATAATGTGACACATCAAATGAAAGGGCTCATTGTAATATTCTCAAATATAGCTAGATTGTTCCAGGATATTTATTTATATTACAGGAAAATTTATATTAAAGGATATTACCTATCTAAATTAACCTCGACACATGTTTACGGAACCCTCGGAGTGCGAGTTAGACTCGTACTTGTCCGGTGTTTTTCATAGTTGTTCCCACAGTAGAAGTAAAGTTTATATTGATGAGTAGGTAGGTAGGTAGGTAGGTACCTCCGCACTACGGGGTCGGGGGGTGAGGTGGCGCGCTGCAGCTGTACGACAACTACAAGTAACCATCAATCCGTCAAATACTGAAACGCCACCCGCATTTCAGTTGCCCTTAAGGTGGAGGCTTCGGTAGGAGCGCGAAATTCAAATTTTATCACGTTTTTTGCAAATTGCAGCTCAGTTATAGGTCGTAAGTTATCAACATGTTATTTGCGACAAGAATGGTAGTATTTCTTTTGTTATTAATCAGTAAATAAAATACTATTCTGTGTAATAATATTAAGTGATGTGTTGCAGGATATATGTTCGTCGGCGCACTCGGCGCTCTCGCATCTCTCGCACCACTCCGCGCTCGCCGACAAGCGCCACTAGCCGCCACTAGCCGCCCCTGGCCGCCCCTAGCCGCCCCTAGCCGACACCCGCCGCCCCTAGTCGGGTGCGGTGCACGCCGCTCTCATTAATAAGGGTCGACACGTCATTCTGCGCACAGAATTAGTGACTGAATTGAAGGTTAGTACGATACGTTCAAAGTAATAAAACTAGGTACACGGCGACACCGGAACTTGCAACGATCGATGTCAGTTTAAAGTAGGTACTTATTTTTTTTTCTTTACAAATCGACTGTAATTAAATCTATTTGAATATACATTAAGTTTAAATTAACTCGATCGATATTATCCACCCCGACTGTCGGAGGGTAATTCTTGTTATTACTTTGAACGCATAGTGCTTGTGAGTTTCATCTGATTGGAAAAAGGCGAGTGGGCGCATCGGGTTGCCGGCCAGGGGGCGGTCGGCGCCGGACGCCGCTCATGTATTTCCTTTTGTATATATTAAAGTTAGGATTGAAGCTAATTGGACTTTTATTTGTCTCCTGTACCACCAACGCCACCACTGCCACTACCACTACGGACATAAATAAAACGAGGTGTGTGCGATCATCTCGATATATTTCGGTGGAGAGGGATCCGCCTCGGGTGAATAAACTTTAAAAACGTCAACAGTCGACAACTATAATAGTAGTAAATAAAACATGAGGTCGGACGGTGTGGCGTGTTCCATCCATGTGTCGCCCTCGCCGTCGCCCTCGCCGTCGCCCTCGCTCGCCCGGCCGTCGCGTGACGTGACGTGACGTGACGTGGGTGACGTGACGTGTGCGCCGCTGTGAGATATGTAGATATGCGCGAGACTTCCCGCTATTAAATAAACTATCAAGTGAGTAACGACATCGCCCTCGGACTCGACGCTTCGCTCGAGTGCAGGTTACATAGAATTTCTTAGCGATATAAAGACTAAAAAAGCGTATAAAATTATATATACCGAACAGAGTTATGCGACTTCGTGTTGTAGGTTAGGTACATCATTATTGTGTATTTCATTAGTATTTCATAGATCAAACTAAACCGTACATATAGTTAGCGAGATCATATGATACGACAGATCTCCGAGGGTGAAGAACGTAGCCCGGTAGATGACCGCGTGGGGACATTCATCATCGGTGGGCACGTCGCATAACGCGGCTCGCGTCGGCTACCTTACATAGTAGTCGAACAGAAGACATCGCAATCATATAAAAATATTGGTCGTTCGTCACTCGTTCAGGCGATAAGGCGAAACGAACAGTGAACAATTATTGCTTCTCAAACGTGAAATATCAATAGTCAATCGCTTACGACTAATCGATACCATTCTTAACATCTAGTTCGATATCACTTTAAAAATTATGGCCGTGGCCGGCGCCCGATGCGGTGCAGGGGCGGCGAGGGGCGGGGGCGCGCTAGTCGGGGGGCGCGCCGCCCGCCGCCGCGCGCTACACGAACTCGCGCCGCCGCGCCGCTGCCCCTCCGGCGGCCGCGGGCGCCCCGCCGGGCGGGCTGGGCGGCGGGGACCCGGGCGAGGTGGCCGCCGGGGCCGCCGGCGCCGCACCCTTGCCGCGCGCCTGCACACACACACACACACACACACACATACAGAAGCTGAACGTGATGACATTAAACTCCACTCTAACTATGACGTTGGTGCAATTGGGCCTTAGAGAAGTACAGGAAGAAACGTAGCAAGTTATATTTTGTGGATTTTTCTTTTGTATTACGATTTATTCTGAAGAGGTCACATCTTTTGAACCCAATTTGATGTAGTACTATATTTTTTGATGTTACTGAAAGATTGATGCACTCATTATTATAGTCGAGCTGCTACTCGCTCGTATTGTATATGCCTTCCATGAATGATAACATATTTTATGAAATGAATGAATAAACAATAAAATCAGATATTACAGCTGAATTTGTCGTCGGTTATGTATTTATGGTCGTGACTGTACTGTAAACGTGGGTACCTTGGCGCGTCGTTTGCGGGCGGTGTCGGGGGCGGGCGGCAGGGCGGCGGCGGCAGGGGTGGCAGAGGGGGCGGGAGGGGCGGTGGCGTCGGGGGCGGGCGGGTCCGCGCCCAGCCGCGCCGCCAGAAGCGTCAGCAGCTCCTCCACGCGACCCAGCTGCCGACCACTCGCACATTATACATCGGCCGATAGACGCACGGCGACGATGGGAGCGACGTTGAATGGCGAAAAGTTGGAAATTAGTCGCCGAGCCTTCCAGTTCCGAATCCGTCCGGAACCCGGGAGTCAGGTCTCTAGGCTTCGTGTGCCTACCACCGTAGGCCACGACGACTGTGCTAGTCCTCATTAGGTGCACCCGGACTAATTTATATTTCAAACTGCTCGTGACGAACATCGGTCGGCAGTGGAGGAGGGCGAGCGTGGCGTGTCTATAGGAGGGCGGGCGGTGAGGCCTCACCTTGTGTTGGAGCCGCTGCACCTCCGTGCGCACGTCGCGCCGCAGCTCGGCCAGCGCCGCGTCGTGCGGCGAGGGGGCCGCGGGGGGCGGGGCGGGCGAGGGGGCCGGGCAGGGGGCCGGGGCCGGCGCCGGGGCGAGCTCCTCCTCGATGGTGTCCTGCCGCGCGCTCACCCCGAGCGCGCTCACCGACCGCCCCTTCGCGAACGACGCCTGCCGGCATCGATTAAATACTCGTCCCTAAATATTACAGAACAAACCCGCCTCTACATTATCGACACGTAACGTCCGGCCGGTACCTTCAGCGAGAGTGCAGAGAGCGCCGGGGGCGCGGGAGTGGGCGCGGGAGTGGGCGCGGGCGCAGGCTCGGGCGCGGGTCGCTCGCGCGTGCTGAGGCTGCGCGCCCTCAGGCCGCGCCCCTCGACCGCGTGGCCCGCGTCCAGCGAGCCGCCCGCCAGCAGTCGGCCCCACTTGCCGCGCGCGCCCGCCGCCGCCGGGGCCGGGGCGGACGCGGACGCGGGGGTGGGGGCGGGCTCGCCGCGCTCGGGGTCGGAGGGCGCGGCGAGGGCGGGGCCGGGGGCGGGGGTGCGCGAGGGCGCGGGCACGGGCGCCGCGGCGACGCTGCGCTCGCGGCGGAACCGCGAGAAGATCTTCCGCACGAGGTGGTCCTGCGCCTGCTCGAGCTGCGGCTCGCGCTTGCGGCGCTCCATCAGCTCGCGCTCGCGGCGCACGTCCGCCACCTGCGGGCCGGGAGGGGCGGGCGGTGAGCGGGCCGGTGGGGCGGGGGCGAGGCGCGGTGGCGGGGGCGGGACTCACCTTGCGGAAGATGAGGCGGTGGCGCAGGTTGTAGGTGAGGGTGAGGTTGCGCGCGAAGCTGTTGGCGAAGGCCTGGTAGAAGTCGAGCACCTCGAGCAGGCGGTCGCGCTTGATGGTGTGCAGGTCGCAGTAGGTGAGCGCGCGCACGTTGGCGGCGGACTGGCCGACGGCGCTGTCCTTCCAGAAGGAGTCGCCGAACACGTCCCCCTTACCTGCACACGAGTACCGATGTACTAGAGCTCCCGACGCAGGAGGTGTGGGGTGGGGAGGTGAGGGGAGGGTACCTAGGATGGCGACGACCTCGTCGTCCTGGATGACCTCGAGGCTGCCGGTGACGATGAAGCAGAGCGAGTCGATGGACTCGCCCGTGTGGTAGAGCAGGTCGCCGGGCGCCGAGTGCGACATGTGGAAGTGCATGGCGAGCGCGCGCAGGCAGCCGTCGGAGGCGAGCCGGAAGGCGGGGTGCTCGTTGAACACCTTGCGGTTCAGGTGCACGCAGATGTCCGCCTTCATGTCCTTGGGGCAGTAGTTGAGTACCTGCGACACGCGTACATACAGCGGCGGTGAGCACACACTCGCAGACACCCCCGCACACACACACACACACACCTTGTCCGTGTCGAGGCCCTTGGTCATGGCCCAGGTGGAGACGACGTAGTCCATGACGCGCTCGCTGAGGGCCTTGGGCACCTCGTGCAGCTTCATGAACTCGCGCACGTTGTTGAGCATGTCGTGGTACTTGGCGGTGGCCGACGTCATCTGCTGGATGATGGTGGTCACGTGGCCGAATATCGTCGCGTACAGGAGGGCTGCGGACATCCAGCGGGCGCTACTCGGTCAAGCGATGCTCGCTCTCGCTCTCGCACTCGCTCTCACTCTCGCCCGAGTGGAGCGGAGCGAAGCGGAGCGAAGCGGACAATACACAAACACACGACAATATTCAATACTCAATAATAAATTGCAAAGGTGTTAAGGGTGTAAGACCCTGATTGGGTATGACAATCTATTTAGTTTGTTTAATCTTATACCTATAAGACCATAATTAAACAATGGTAAAATATTCATCTAAATTATAAAAACAATTTTCAAATAGAATATTTAACAAACGGTTAGTGAACGTGGAATCTTTTTCCTCTGACTTTATATTCTTCAGATTTATATATTATATGTTTGGACCGGAGCTGGGAGCTGTGCATGTTTAATTTATAGCTACGCAGCACTAAATTGTATTTATATCTATAACGAATCGTCGTGATTGCTCCACTAGTTTTGTCAAAATTTTATGATTAACAAAATACGGGCAATACAATAGGGTAGTTGACTGATTTATCAAATCAGCAACTTTTTAATAAATGTCAAAACGATAGTTTATATACAATTTTGTATGAAATATTACACCATGACGTCATAGTTTCACACCATCAAATGATCTAGTCTTAGTAGTTCTACTGGTAATTAAAAATAATAAAATGCATTAAATGTACATCATATTTGATTTTTCCACGTGTTTTTAGATGTTTTATGCATTGGTTAGTGTTTGGTCATTTATTTTTGACACTGTCAACTACCCATACCCACCATCGATAAGTAACTAGCTGTGTAGCATGTTAAACTGACTTTAAATGAAAACAATTACATTCATTGAATTTCCTTTAAGGTGTAATCATAGGTCATTCATAAATGATAAATGTTGTGTTTACTTATTAAAATGTGATTGTTACTTACCTACTGGTGCCAATTCTGTTCTTTACGAACTAAACTAATTGTATTCACGTCAGTCTCTTTCTTACAATTATTACATTAGAAGAAGAAAAGATATTTAAAAATCTGCCAAATTAGTTTATGCCGTTGTCATTTACCTACGGGGAAATAGTCGTGACCAATGTCTAAAGATGGCAACTAACTAAATTCACGATGAAACAAGCAATCTGACTAATTTGAGAGGATTAAATTTATTTTATAACTTTATTATGTTTTAAGTTACAGAGAGATATAGCGAGATTTAATAGTTTAGTTTGTTAACAACTGGTAATCGGGGCCACTGTGTGAGATACTGTCGGTAAACCTATTTAATTACCGATACCTGTTCAAATTCAAATTCAAAAGTGTCTTTATTAAATGAACTCATTGCAAGTATTTTTAATGGTGATGGAAACGATTACCCCAGATTTGTCAAATACTGTACACATTGAAAATAGTAACCCACATTGTTGATTTTAGTCATATAAGATGAAAGGTGATCGCTGGAGTACATTACAAGACTAGCTCATACAACACATGGCGCGGCGCCACGTCTACCGGCGAGGAAGCCGCGGCGGGGGCCTGGGCAGGGGCCGCGGCGGGGGCCTGGCGGGGACCCGGCAGGGGCCGAGGCCGGCACGTGGCGCCGCGCCGAGACACTTCGTGGGCCTGCACGGGGCGGGAGGGGGGGAGGGAAGGGTAGGCGAGCCACACGGTGACCGCTAGCCAAACACATACACATTATTATATACGTTACAAAAGATAACGCAAGCTCTTCACTTTGAATTAAACCTGATACCCTCGTTTTTTTTACTTATATAAATGCTCGGTGGGTACCTACTTTGATATATCATGTTTTCGAAGTCTATATTGTGTTAGTATTTCTGAACTATAGGACCTTATAGAGTAGATTGATTATTTTTGTAGTACCCTAGTATCATACTGGTAAATTTAGGAATTATTTGGAAAACAGGATTGCTTTATTATTTATTGGGTATTAGTGATCGTAACATAATTTGGTGCCGTTGATTCGGTACATACATGATTCTGGATTCTATTTTTAATTATTTTAAGCTCAACGTAGGTACGTAATATACAATTTTATAAAAAGTTGCTAAAATAGCATTGTAATTCCAATTAGGTAGGCGGCCAATCAATTGTCGAGTTCACGGGCAAGGTCACCACGGTCGCGACTCGCGGTGGTAGGAACACCTACACTGTTTATCGCAGTATTTGTGACATTTCGTTAATTCTTTACACTCATTTGAGTGTAAAGAATTCATTCATTTGAAACCTATTTAGGTTTATTTAATATTTCATAAACATATTAGGGCAAGTAATTTGCCAAAAATATGTAAAAATATATTTTTTTGTTAATAATTTAGTTAATTAAAAAAAAATACCTATGTTTATTTTGTAAAAATTTCTACTTTTATCAGTATTTTGGACGTTTGTAGTCGGATTGTTTTCAAAATTCTAATATTTTCTTTTGCAATCCTGGGATATCTTATAACATCGTACACGCACGGTTAGGTATGTATTACATAGTAGCCAAACCAAATCAGAAACAAATTTAACTATCATAAAAATATGGTACGGTACGATGTAAGAAAATAGTGTTCGCCTACATACGTGACATGAAAGAAAGCTTGATTTTGGCGAATTATCCAATGACAAGTCGCGCAAAATTGTAATGTTTAGAATCATGTAAGTAGGTACACAGGCCATGGTATCAGTTCTCCTTTTATTCAGGTATGGTGGTCAAATTGTTGGGGTTGAGTTCTCTATTGAACGTTTTAGTTAAGAGGACGTATAGCTGGGCCACTAAATAGTTAAGCACTACTAGGGTATGACACGGTAGCCCGTAACGGAGGGTACCTACGACAACTTGCGATATCTGATGTAAAGTGAATACTGAGTACAGAGTAGGAACAGTGCGTTCCGTTAGTGATCATAGTGTAGCAATGGAGTGGGGTGAGGGGAAGGCCCGGCCCACGGCGCAGCGAAGCCGGCTAGAGCTAGCCGGGGCTAGCCGTGCCGTGCTGTGCCGAGGGTCGGGCCGGCTCGTGCTCCGGCTAATAAGAGAAGAATTCCGGCACCTGCCACGATCATCATGCAGATGGTGAAGATCTTCTCGTTATCGGTCTCGGCGGCGACGTTGCCGAAGCCCACGGAGGTCATGCAGGTCATGGTGAAGTAGAGCGCCGTGACGTACATGGTCTTGCGCGAGGGCCCGTTGACGAGCTCGGGCCCGTCGGACTCGTTGGACCACACGTACGAGTAGGGGCTCTGCGTGACGTTGGCCAGCTTCCACAGCCAGGAGTACTGCAGGCCCGAGTCGGCGTCCGACCGCCCGATGGAGTACCACACGCACGCCAGCCAGTGCGCCACCAGCATGTAGAAGCACAGCAGCAGGATCAGCATGGCGGCGCCGTACTCCAGGTACCGGTCCAGCTTGCGCACCACGCGCCCCAGCCGCAGCAGCCGCACCACCTTGAGCGCGCTGAACAGGCTGCCGATGCCCTGTATCCACCGGCGTCCTTACTCCTCTGTGCGTACTCTACCCTACCCTACCCTACCCTACCGGAGATGTACTCACGTCCTCGTCGTGGTCGAACGCGTTGAACACGTCGTAGGGCAGGCACGAGAGCAGGTCGATGAGGAACCACGACTTGAAGTAGTTCTTGCGGATGACCTTGGGGTCGCTGACCACCTCGCCGCCGGGGCCCACGAACGTGGTGTGGAAGTTGAGCACGATGTCGATGAAGAAGACGACGTCGACGATGGAGTCGATGACGAGCAGCGACACGTCCTCGCTGGTCTTGTTCTTGAAGGCGACGTTGTAGGGCACCATGATGGCGGTGTAGAAGGTGAGGCACAGGATGATCCAGTCCCAGATGGCCTTGAAGGCGCAGTAGTGCAGCAGGATGTGCGGCGGCGTCTTGGGGGCCTCCTGTCGGTACTGCGGCAGCACGTCGCCCGACAGCGACATTACCTGTACGTTATATACATAGTACAGTACAATACAGTACAGTACAGTACAGCACAGTACAGCACAGTACATCCTCACCTACAGGACGCATCCACCACACGCAACCAGGACCGTTATTTGAATAACTCGAAACCTCAAACACCCCCATAATTTTTTGGTGTAATAAATGGAATATAGCATATTATATCTTTTACTTTCTGAATATTATGAGTTTTGAGTTTGACCTCTAAAAGACAACGTCTAAATTTGGGCAATGGCTTTTGAATGTTTTAATAAAAACAGTATGGGAATCCATCTCAAGAAAATCGACAGTTTTAGTTACCCGGGAGCCCAGCGCATCCCGAGACGAGATTACCTATCACAAATCGTTTGGTTTGTGAGACAGCACAGTAGGTAATTAGAGTAAAATTTTAATAATCTGCCTGTATTACACAAACATATTTTCATTTGTTAAAATATAAATAAGGTATATTATAAGGTAAGTAGTAGGTACATACATTGTGATCGATTCTGAACAAACTAGTTTTAGATTGAGAGTTATTTCAATAGGACGTCCAAGGAGTAATTGAAGGACCGACCTATGCTATGTGATGGGTGGGTAGTGGGTAGTGGGTAGTGGGTGGTGGGTAGTGGGTAGTGGGTGGTGGTGTCGGTACGTACATGCGCCAGGTGGCTCTGGCGCTGCGGCTCCTTGAGCGCCGGCAGCGCGGACACGAGCACGGACCGCGACCGCGTCACGCTGCGGGCCAACTTCGCGAACTTAGACAATCCTGCACAACATAACATAACACAACACATATACTATTAGGTATCATCGATCATATACATATACCTAGTGTGTCTATATTGTGATGAATTTATCAACAGCCAGGTGTTATGTAGACACTAGTGATTACATAAGTACGTGTATTGTATGCCATAATGATTGGAATGCACTGAGATATAAAACTAGTAATATAGTTACTAATTTAGGGGCATGTGTGTCGCGTATTGTTGTGTTGTACGTGGCAGGGTGACGCGATGACGTACAACACAACGCGTACACCATGCGTACAGTACGGGTACAGGTACAGGTAGAGTAGGTAAGGTAGGGTAGACGTGCCTCCCTTGGGGTCGTCGGCGTCGATGGGCTGCTTGAGCGCGGTGATGTCGCGGAAGGTGAGCAGGAACAGCACCACCAGCTCGCGCTCGTTGCGGATCGGAGCCACGTGCACCAGCAGCCACAGCGGCGTGCCTACAACAAACAAACACAACACACCTCATCTCACCTCACCTCACGTACTCTACCTCTATATATAGGTATATACTTCTTCGCGAAGGACTAGTTTTCCTCCAGCGGCCTCATTCGCGCATACCTACTTCATAAAATTTCTATACCTTTTCCCATGGGCTGATTTCGATAGACCAGAGTAAATAGGACAAGGTAAGACTTGATTTACCTACTTGTGAAAACCTCATCAAAATCCGCTTGTTTTTGTATACCTACTTCCATAGTTACATTACATAAGTACCTACTTAGTTAGAAACATCCAAACATCCACATTTATAATAGGTACTAATGTAAGAATCTTTATTTTCTTTGGTGGTAAAAGGACACCGATTTTGGGCATGTGCATGTCCCAAAAACCCAGCTTTAATAATGCAAATATGAAATGAACAAAAAATATCTTATATTCATTTTCAAGAAATTGAATATTCAATTCAACATAAGAACCAGGAGACTGACAAAATGTTTGCGAGTTTCCATATTCTAATCCGTGACGGAAGAAAAAAAAATACGATTAGGTAGTTAGGTTATTCGTACAAAAAATTTATGAATAAAAATAATAAGAAGCGAATCGACATGTGCCGGGTCAACGGTGCGAATGTAAGCGGAGAGGTGACAGTGACGGTCTCGCTCTCGGCGTGAATGGCTCCGGCGGTGGCTGCCACGCGGCCACGTACAGAATGTACATGCATATTTGGAATACCTATGACCCGATTCGCACCATAGAGGTACTATAGGCTGTAATAAAAGTTTATAAACGCTACCCTAATGCTCATAAATCCCAATGAGGTAAGTAAGCGGAGACTTCATATAGAGTTAGGTTTCTTTTCAATGTACCTAAGTATTCAATTTCTATGTTTTTCCTAATTTCCTTAAGGCTTAACTTTTATACAAAACTTTGTGATTACTGCGCGCAAACAAACTAGCAATATTAACTATTCACGTAATCTGGAATAACGGTCAGCTTAATTTTTAATAAGAAAAATTGGCCTGAGGGGCTCGAGACTCGCCCGAGGCTCCCCCCCCCCCCACACACCTCACCAGCAACGCAGCGCAACGAGCTGCTTCGTCTCATTACTAACCCATGACCCGGCCACTCGGCCGCCCTAGCCCAGGTAAGGGGCGGGATATTTTTTAAATAATAAAATACTATCTTTTCCCCGCAGTTTATTTTGTTTGTTTTGCATTGCAGGTGTCTGTGTAGGTTGATTATCCTTTTTCGTAAAAATATCGGCCATTCTCATCTGTTATTTAAAATCTGCTATTCTACTGAGCCCTTTTGTGATCAATACTTTTTATCCGGCTGCGCGATGCCATAGACTGCTATCTTTTCCTGTATAGGTACCTATCTAGGTATATAGGTATACTAATATTATACAAAGGTAAACTTTGTAAGGCGATGATAGCTTAGTGCTAGTGTACGTAGTATATTATTTATTCTATGGTGGTAGTGAGCTATAGAGAGAGAGTGGAGTTGAGGTTTATGGACGCAATCGCTGTTTTGTTTTCTCACAGATTTACCCGCGTCCCAGAGGGATCTACGGGATCTACCTACGCTTTCCCGATGGTAGGCTCAATCAATTGAAATGTTCATAAGTAAACGTAAACTGAATAAATGACTTTTGAGTTTCATAAAAGTAAAAAACTGGTCATTTAACAACAGACACGACAAATTATATTGCCAGTATATTCAGATTGTTGAGTTTCGAGCCTATTTTTCTCCACATAATAAATATGATTAACCTATTGATATAATATATTTAATCCTTTCGATAGGTAAGTATTATTAAGCATAATCAATGATTACTCATGCACCAATAACCATTTGCCAAAGTTTCAAAATACTGATGGTAAAACAGGTAGGTAGGTATGCAGTGTCAGAGTGATATCTACCTAATGGTAAGTAATTGAGTTCGGCGAATGTACAAAATGGCGTTACAAATGAAATAATGTTTCGTTATAGCCGACACGGTCCGCTGGGACGAGGCCGCGGACGCAGGCGTTATAGTCTCGAGCGACCTTTAGCTCATCGAACAAGCGACCAATCAACCGACATCGACACTCACCCCATCCGCAGCCGCAGTCGCACGCAGTGGCAGTGGCAGTGGAAGTGGCGGTGGCAGCCACTGCGCCATGCTGTCGCGCCACGCCACCATACCGTACTTACTTAGCGTTCCAGTAGGTACCTAACCTACGGTACATGCTATCAAACAAACAACTCTCCGAACATAACGAAGCCGAAGGTTTACGACATCTGCCTTTGAAAGGAACATTTATAAATACATAGCGTGGATGGACACGAACCTTTAAATTAAATTTAAAAATACATAGGCAACCTAGCGCGGATGGACCCGAACCAATTTAGGTATTATGTATTTAGAGAACTAGAGTTATCAAGTTTGTTTCGTTAAGAGTCAAATATTTTTTTACACTTCTTTTTGTAACTATCTCAGTGACCTTTTATCACATAGTTAGTGATTCATAGTTTTTTTTTATTTATTAATTTGTTGAGTAGAAAACCTCGTAACGGCAATGAAAGTCACAGCTCTCAGATGAATATAACGACATTGTTTTTATCCATCGAGCTCGATATAATATTTTTATCAGACAGCTTACGTCGTCTCCTGAAAATTGATGTTAAACAATCACTAGGTTTTCACTTCAGGCCGCCGAAGACCTCGTCCAGGGTTAGTCGGATGCTGTTCGATACTCGGTAGGTAGGTAGGTAGATAGGTATGTGGTGATGACTCACGGTTCTTCTTGTAGAGGAGTATCTCGAACTGGTCGGCGAGGTGGTGGTCGAGGGCGCGGTCGACTCGGTCGACGGCCTCCTTCTCGGTGAGCTCGCCGTACATCCACGTGCAGCGGCACGACTTCTGCATCACCTCGGCGCGGTTGTAGCCGCTCATCTTGCAGAACGTCTCGTTGCAGTACACGATGGGGTAGTCCACGATCTGCGCGTTCGCCAGCAGGAAGCTGCTGTCTGCTGCAGAGAACGAGCCCCGTGAAGTACCTAGGGGAGGGTAGTGTAGTGTAGTGTAGTGCAGGGTAGGGTGCATGGGTACTCACGCTGCGAGGAGGAGCGGCGGATGATGTTCTCGAGGAAGGTATTCTGAGGGGCGACGAGCCCCCGGCGGCCGCCCGGCATGCCGCCGCCGGCGCGCGCTAGCGGCGCCCACTGGCCGGCGGGGTGCTGGCTCTGCCGCTAGCGTCGCGGTCGGGTCGCCGCTCACGCGCCATGCTCGGCCACCGAGCGCGCCGCCGCCCGCCGACACGCCGGCGCCGGGGCCGGGACCGGGACCGGGACCGACGAGTAGCGCCGCCGCTCTCTGCGACACGACACACCGACCAACCACCACTAAGTACCACCAGTCGACTTCGACACCGACACCACGCAGGACGCAGACCAGACCCTCGTTAAATATTTAACGCTATGTCTTAGGTATATCCATGGAGAATGGAATTATATCTCTCGCTCTTTAACGTTACGAAGTAGGTACTTATGCGATAAACTTAATCTAGCTGTTGGTTTTCCATTTAATATTAATCAAATAAAGTGCAAACAAATAAATAACAAAATAAATTGCACCGAATATTCTTGTTTTCTTATTCTACAGAGGAGAACGAGCATGTATGTGTCATTGAAAATGATTGGAAAATTCCCGAGAGCGTTTATTTGAACATCGCACTCATTGCAGAGGGTCGTTTGTTGATCGAGATTCTCTTTTTCAGCACGCAGCTTCTAGTGAGAGGTTCTAGTTATACACTTTTGTTCCAAATCGGAATAAAAAATAATATTCATGTTTTGTTCATCTTAATCACAGTTCCACCAACGCGGATCTAGGCGAAGTTGAGAGGACCGTGAATTGGCCAATCACAGTGCTCGAAATCCCCACTCCGCATCAGTGGAAAAAGTGTGATCGGTCCGCTCACCCCTGCATTTGACCGCGTCATGCATGATACAATAGTGTCTATTCTTGAAAATATATTAAAAATATATCAAATATATTAAACAGCCTAATTAAACCTATATTAAAAAGTATAGGTACTGCACAACTTTTCGATTCAGTTTAACAAACTAGTTTCAGGTTTTGAGTTAATTAAATTACACGTTGTAGATATAGGTATGTGAAAGAATGATAAGTAGTAGGTATATTACGAGTAGATACCACATTAGTAGGTTACAAATCACAGAACAAAATAATAAAAAAATGTTGGTACACAGAAAAAAAAACAATAATAATATAGGTACAAATAAAATAGATAAATGAAGGAATCTTATTGTACTAGGTGGGTCTAAAAGGCCCCAGGCCCCAATAAATCACGATTTACGGACAAATGGGCGGTCATATTAAAAAACAAATACCTATCTACATTTTGCTGAACAATATTATTTTATAATTAACTAGCTATTCGGCTACTACCTACACGGCTTCACTCGCGTTCCCGGGATAAGAAGTAGAGTAACCTTTAACCTTCGGGGAAAATGTAGCTTCCTATTATATTAGTGAAATAATTTTTCGACCAGTAACTCCGGAGATTAGCTATTTATTATTAGTATATAGATATACATTAGTTAATATACAAAAGAAAAAATAAAATACAAATGAATAAATAAGTAAAGAATCATTTAATAGATAGTTTAGAGCAGGTAAAGCATTATACTTGCAAAAAAAAACAAACACATGTGCCGTGTAGGTAGTAGGTAAGTATACCCCGTTTTATACCTAAAAAGTAACAGCTAGGGAGAAAATTTGGTGATCATGAATGACTTCGAACTGTAGATGTTTTGACGACGTAACTGCTACTTAATACATATAAGTAGGTATAGTATATTATAGTATAGTATTGTAAGGGAGCTATGACTATGAGAGGGTCTGATCGATAATGTTTACGTGGCTCAGGGTGAACACTCGGGCCGACGACGACGCGGATTCGCGTCTCGCGTAGTTACCCTACCTTCATAGGTAAGGTGGTGTGGTACTGCTTCGCTACTTACTGTTACTGCATGCAAGTAGGTACCTATCGAGCGCAGAACGCACGGGCCACGGCAGCCGCCTAGCCGGCAGCCCGTACAGTACCTACCGCCGCCGCTGGCTGCCGTGTCGCGGCGCCAGCCGACCCGCTCTGCGGCTGATAATCCGCTTAAACGTCTCTCACACTACATCACACTTCACACGACACCAAAATGTACCGAACACCCGATCGAACGACACCTACATTAACAGACCCATTACATTTTTAAGCACCTCCTTACAAATAGCTTTAGCTCCTCACCGAGGGAAATATAGGTCTCCCCGTCCAATTATGTAAACGGCGAATCGAGTCCACTATTATATATTTCGGTAGGTACCGTAGCCGTAAACCCACCTTGTCTCTCTTTTGCACATCGTCGTCGCAGTGTCGTCGATATGAAACCAAATCACGTAGAAATAATTTAAAACGACAAAGTATTAGATTTAGATCGGATTCGGGACCGAGACGAAACTCATATTTAGGTAGTCCTTAGAGGTAACGATAGCGTGTGAGAGCGCGTTCCGCGGAGGAGAGGATCGGGCTCGGGCTCGGAGTGGGTCGCGGCCGCGGCGCGGTGTGCTAGTGCAGTACGGCACTGTACGGTGGAGTGTGGGAGTAGAGACGGCGGCGGCGGCGGCGCTGCGCAGCGGGCGAGCATGCGCCCGGCGCCCTGAGTCCGTCCCACGTCCCACTCCACTCGTCTCATCGACACCGCGACACCGCCATCGCCACCGACTCCGGTCCGTGACGTGACACACATTCAACAATGGTACACAACCTCTACTCGCTTTTGTTCTGCTACCTATACCGTGAGATCGCTCGCTGGACATTGGACTAAAATCAATATCTTTTTTCCAAATCCGGACCCGTAGGTACTGTCGTTGTGAGCAAATATATAATACATTAACTATATAAAATGAAATATCCTTAACTAAGTAGGAACCGGTGACAATTATAATCGTCCATTTTCGATCCCTTTAACTTTATTTGATTTCAGCATGATTATATGCCTACATTTAACTGTTGCTGGTCTCGGCATCAGTTAAAACGTGCTATGGGCGGAACAGGAACTGGGTAAAGGACATTCTGGGGGGCACTCATTATTTTTTTCATCTTATTGACAAAACTATAATCAATTAATTTATCTCCTGATCAGGCGGGCCATTATAGAACAAGCGACCCTATTTCAGCTCCTGCAGCAGCCGTGCAGCCGAGTCACATGGTTCGCCAGGGTTTAACCTATTCCCGATCTATATATAGGTACAGGATGGAACTTTTTACCCGCACCTGGGGGGAACATTTGTTGAAATAAATCTAGCAACAAATATTATGCGCAATTTCTGTCAGTGTCATCTGGCAACACTGTTCGCCCACTGCCGCCATGTAAAGTTGTAGGCTAAAGGCTTGTAGCTCTTGTAATAATATCTACCTATTAAAAATTAATAACGTCGTCCTCCGTGTTTGATTCAATAGGTTATGGGCCCAGTACACTCATGGCCTACTGATTGATTGGGGTGGATTTTCTGTATACGACGAGCGTGGATTTCGTCGGAGGCCGGTAAAGGTCGAAGGGGCACGAGGCGGCGTGAGACCGGTAAAGGTTAATAAAAAGTTATATTGCGGTAAAGCAATGGATTTCTTCGGAAACAATAATACGTCGAACGAGCTAAGCAGGCAGCAACAGTTAGAAGGAATTGAAAACTGGACCACGTGGTCATTCAAAATCAAGGTAATCCTAAGGGCGGCGGATCTTTTGAGTGTCGTTGAAGGCACTTTCCCGCTTCCTCCAGAAGAAAAAAACGAAGAGCGTGAAAAATGGTTCCTGAAAGACGCAAAAGCACAAGGTATGTTGGTAACACGCATATCTGAAAGAGTTATTCCTCAAATAGTAAGCTGCAAGACTGCAAAAGAAATATGGGATAAATTACACACAATCTACGAACAACGTGGGGAGTTGTCGGTGCATATCCTTCAACAAAAATTTTTTGCTCTGAAATTTGAAGCTAAAGAAAGTATGTCTGAATTCTTGGGGCGTATTGAGAGTCTCCTGCATAAACTCAAAAATCTCGACGCTGAAGTGAGCGACACTATGGCAATAACCAAGATTACCTCGTCACTCCCATCACAATATCAACATTTTATATCGGCATGGGAATCCGTTTCAGTAGAGAAGAGAACGATGGTTGAGCTGATAGCAAGATTACTTATAGAAGAACAACGTGTTACCTCAAAACATGAAGAAGAAGAGTCGACTGCATTCATTTCCAGGCCTGCAAGAAAATGTTTTCAGTGTGGTAAAATAGGACATATGAAAAAGGATTGTAAGTTATTAAAACAAAAAGGTAATTGTAACTATTGTAAGAAAAATAATCACAAAAGTATAGATTGTTGGTTTAAAAATAGGGAAATAAACAATAAGAAAAATAATGTAAACAAAAGTGGTAGTAATGCTTTTTCTGTGTCTGTGCTGTCATCAGTATCTTATAGTCAATTAGAAAGTAATCATTACTGGATAATGGATAGCGGAGCATCAGAACACATGTGTCATGATATGAGCTTATTTAAAAAATATGAAAAGTTAGGATGTCCAAGGCATATTGTTATAGGTGATGGTAAAGTCATACAAGCCGTAGGTATTGGCACTATCTTCTTAGAAGCATATACTGGTAAAGAATGGAAAAGCACAACACTCAATAATGTTTTACATGTGCCTGATATTAAAATGAATTTGTTTTCAGCAAGCTCAGCAGCAGACAGAGGTTATATTATGACAATAAACAATAAATGTTGTTATTTCACAAAAGAGGATGATAAAAATATTTTTGCATTGGCATATCGTAGAAATAACTTGTTTATTATGAAATTTAGGTTTAATAAAGATGAAAATGCTTGTGTAGGTAAATCATACAATAACTTGTCTGAATGGCATGAGAAGATGTGTCATCAAGACATACAACAGGTAAAAAATATGTTAAATAAATATGACATAGAGTTCAGTGAAAGTAAACAAGAGGAGTTAACATGTGAACCATGTCTTCTTGGTAAGTTGCATAAAAATCCATTTCCATTAAGTGTAAATAGGGCAGAACGGCCTGGTCAGTGTTTACATATAGATTTATGCGGTGCTATGGAAACAGTATCATTAGGTGGTGCAAGGTATTATTTACTAATAAAGGATGACTACACAAAGTATAGAACAGTTTATTTTCTGAAAAATAAGTGTGAAACAGTTGGTAAAATAAAAAGCTTTTTGAATTTTGTCACAAAAAACTTAGAATATAAAGTAGAAATTATAAGATCAGATTGCGGTTCAGAATTTATGAATAAAGAGATGAAGTCATTCTTAGATCATTTAGGTATTGTTCACCAAACTAGTGTTCCATACACACCCCAGCAAAACGGTTGTATAGAGCGAGAAATGCGTACAATAACTGAAGCAGCTAGAACTATGTTATTGTCAAGTAATTTGAACAAGTCCTTATGGGCTGAAGCTGTAAATACAGCTGTTTTTGTGATTAACAGAACTGGTAAAAGTAGAATTAAAAATGTAACTCCGTACGAACTATGGTATAATAAGGGAGTATATGATATATATAAATTAAAAGTTTTTGGATCAAAAGTAGGTGTACATGTTCCAGATCAAAATCGTAAAAAATGGGATAGTAAAGCTGAAATAGGATATTTTGTAGGTTATAGTGAAACAACAAAAGGTCTTAGAATTTACTTTCCACAGAAAAATGATGTTATGTTAAAAAGAGAGGTAACATTTATAAAAGGAAACTCTAGTAATCAGAAAATAGGTAATACATGTCATGATCATAGTAATACAATTAAATTTATGGTTAACAACTCTGAAGAAGAAGACATAGATAATACTGAACAAAAAGAATATCATAGCTTCAATGAGGAAGGTTATGAAGAAAGAGCACAGTCACCACAACTTGTCGAAAATATAGAAACACAAATGGAAGGAATAATAAATGAAGATAGAATATTAACTGAAGAAGAGTTGGAAGAAGATTCTAGTGTCGAGTTAGAGAAAGAAGCTGACGAAAGACCTGAAGAATTAACACTATCAAGAAGAAATAGACAAATAAAGAAACCACTGTGGCTTACTGATTATGATACAAACCTTTTATCAATTGACATAGAACCAGTCTCTCTAGAAGAAGCATTGAATTCTGAAGAAAAAGAAGAATGGAAGAATGCTATGAAGACTGAGCTTGATACTCTGATAGAAAATAACACATGGACAGAAGTAAATAATGTTCCAGAAGGAAATAAAGTAGTTTCTAGTAAATGGGTTTTTAAAATTAAACAAGTAGATAGTGAAAAAGTTTATAAGGCTAGATTAGTAGCAAGAGGTTTTGAACAGGCAGATTGTGATCTAGAAGTATATTCTCCAGTGGCTAAATTACCAACGTTTAGAGTTTTTATGGCAGTTGCTACTAAATTACAACTTCCAGTCCATCAGATGGATGTTGTGGGTGCCTTTTTACACGGAGACATAGATGAAACGGTATACCTAAAATTACCAAGCGGTCAAATCTGTAAATTAAATAAATCATTATATGGTCTAAAAAGTTCTCCAAAGTACTGGAATAAAAAGTTTGATGAGTTCATGATTAAAGAAAATTTCAATAAATCCAAAAATGATCATTGTTTATATTTTAGGAAGATAAATGGGTGTAAGCTGTATGTTTTACTATATGTTGATGACATACTTATATTTTGTTCTGAAAATAAGGTATTAGAAGATTTTAAAAGAGAGTTAGGCAGAAATTTTAAAATGAAGTGTTTAGGTTTAGCAAAAAGTTATTTGGGTATTGATATTGAACAAAAGAAAGGTATCACTGTAATTAATCAGAAATCATATCTATGTAAAGTGCTAGAACGCTATAATATGTCTCATTGCAAACCGGTTTCAACTCCTATAGACCAAAACTTTAAGTTTGAAATATTAAAAAGGGAAAAATCTGAATCTCCAGAAATAGAGAAAAGGTGTAGACAACTGATAGGCAGTCTGATGTATGCGGTTTGTGGTACCAGACCTGACCTGTGTGTATCAGTTTGTTTTCTCAGTAGATACCAACACTGTGCTAGTGTTATGTTGTATAAGGCATTAAAACGTATTTTACGGTACATAAAAGGTACATTAGATTATTCATTGTTATACAACAGCACAGGCACAGAATTGCAAGGATTTGTAGATGCAGATTGGGCGAGTGACACCCAAGATAGGAAATCAACCACTGGTTATCTCTTTAAAATATTTGATTGTACTATAATATGGTGTTGTAAAAAACAACTTAGTGTGTCATTATCGTCTACTGAGTCAGAATATATAGCACTAAGTATGGCTATTACAGAAGCATGTTGGTTGCAAAACTTATTGTGTGACTTTGATGTTATTAGCAATGAAGTGACACTTTATGAAGATAATCAGTCTGTTATAAAACTTGTTTATAATAATGAAAACAATAAAAGATTAAAGCATGTTGATATAAGGTATCACTTCATTATGGAAAAAATAAAAGAAAAATGTATTTCAGTAAAGTATATTAAAACACAAGATAATTTGGCTGATTTGTTAACCAAGCCCTTAGGCAAAACATTATTTGAAAAGTTTGTTAAGTTAATTTTTTAGTGTTTTCTTCTTTTTTTATAAGTTGTCATGTTTGATCATACACTAATTAAAATAAGTAATGTTAGTTAGGTATATGTGGAAGTTAAGTAAGCTTTTTCAATATAATAAAATGCCTGACTAGCCAAGAATTTAAAATAAGTATTATCCTACATTGTTAATTAAAGAAAACAAAGTTTTTAATGTTAAAATAATTGGTTCTAAGATTTAGGATAAGGTTAAGGGGAAGTTAGATAGAATGAAAAATAGAGTTTCATCTGTATGATTATAGGAAGTAGAAATAAAACAAATGTATGTAAGTTATAAGTTGTATTGGTAACAGGAAAATATTTGTTGAGGGGAGGTGTTGAAATAAATCTAGCAACAAATATTATGCGCAATTTCTGTCAGTGTCATCTGGCAACACTGTTCGCCCACTGCCGCCATGTAAAGTTGTAGGCTAAAGGCTTGTAGCTCTTGTAATAATATCTACCTATTAAAAATTAATAACGTCGTCCTCCGTGTTTGATTCAATAACATTCCCCTATAAACCCTATCGATTGATGCCATAAAAGAGCAGGGTGTTATTTTTTCGGTTTTTGCCGGTACAATTCTCGAGTGAGGCAAGCAAATTTTCATAAATCTTTGAATGTAGAATTTTTACTTAAAACTGGAAAACTATAAATATTAACATATAAATTCAATGGGATAAGATAAAGCACTTTTTACTCAAAGGTACCTCAGATACTTTTTTTTTTTTACTCTTGACTTATGTTGTTAGTAGTAGCAGTAGTAGCTACCACAAGGTAGGAACAATCATTTCTGACGTAAACATTACGAAGAACTAGTTCAGATAAGAAGATTGCAATTTGCACGTGTTTGTAATGCAGACTCTATGCGACTACCTAATTGTTTATGTGATTTTAAGGTTTAATTTGCCATGTTTGTAAGAGAGATTTGACCCTTATGATTGACCCTATCGATTGATACCATAAAAGTACAGGATGTTATTTTATTGGTAATACATTTTATCCTTTGATTGACTTCAGCGTCCTTAGACAGCAAACATCTTACAATAATATAGCCATAAACAACCGCATAAAAAAAACAATGAATAAAATAAAACAGACTCTGAAATGGATCTGAACTAGGTAAAAAGCATAATAACGAATTAGGAATTTTAATGCAGAGTTACTTCTTTTTTACAACGTAAGGATTTTCCGCAATTCAAGCAATGTATAGGTTTTTATCTTTTGATTCGCCCTAGTTTTCATTAAATGGAAAGAAATTCGAAGAAGGCAGACGATAGATAGGTAATAGTTAGGCCAATTAGATAGGTAAACGTTTAATTATAGGATATATTATATTCATATTAACAAGGATAATCTAATAATGTACGGTTCCCCGCACAATCTTGTACCTATTTATCGATAAAAAATTAAAATGATTTAATGAGCACACGCAGAATGATGAACGGTGCCCGAACGAACGTGAGCGAGAGAACCACGCATTTATGAATGGATCGAGGGTAACATTGCTGTTCAAATGAAAATGTATATCTAGTGCTCGCATCGCACTGTACCTACCTACACTACACTACACTACACGTAGTTGTAATTATCTCTAAAAATGAAACTACAAAGGACATCGTTATTAATCTCTTATTCTTTGAAACTTACCTATTCATGTTTTTATCAATAGAAAAATACATTTAAGTAGGTATAAAAACAATAGTAAAGGGGTGGGAATATTGTCCAGCACGCCGCCGCCGCCGCCGCCGCGCGGTCTCGTGGTCTCGGGCTCGGGTCTAGTGTTGGTGCTAGTGTTGGTGCTTGTGTTGATGTTGGTGTTGCCTCGGCAGCAGGCGCAGGTTGCGGCGCAGCAGCACCGGGCGCGGGGCGGCGCCGCGCTTGGCCACGATCACCCGCGTGTACTTCACCGTCCCGCCGGTGCCGGTGCTCCCAGAGCCCCCGGTGCCCCCAGCGCCCCCGGCGTCCCCCTACAATACAACACTAGCGGTCACTGCTCCGTCGCGGCGCGTCGCGCACGCGCTGTAGCTGCAGGTAGATACTCACCCGCGAGTTGCCGCTCGTCACCGTCACGGGGCTCTCCGGCAGCGCGAGCTCGGCGGGGGCGGGGGCAGGGGCGGCGGCGGGCTCCGACTCGGGGGTGTCGTCCGCGAACACGATGGGCAGCTGCATGATGTCGGCGGCGTGCAGCGCTGGCGGCGCGGGGGCGGCGGCGGGGGCGGGCGAGGGGCCGCGGCGCGGCGGCACCAGCGCCAGCGGGGTGCTGCCCGACACGCGCGACACCACGCGGCCCTCTACTCGACACCGACGGGTATTTATTTACTAAATAGGTACTACGTAGGAATCACGCTTCTCGCACGATTTTGACTACCGCTACCGTACTCACCCACGATCTCGATGGCTCGGGTCGATCTGAAAAAGAGAAGCGGCGGTCGATACTCGATCGTGGACTCGTTTTTTACTTCATGTATGCATGCCCGTGTTCGACCACAATCTCACCGTGGTCGGTGATGATGTGGCCGACGGTGGCGAGCACACGAAGCCTCGTCAGTATCGGACGTGCGACTCACGAGGATGCGGGCGCGAGCGGGGCGGGAGCGGGGGCGGCGGCGGGGGCGGGCGCCGAGTGCGGCAGGTGCGCGTACTCGTCGTGCTCGTCCTCGACGAGGTCCCCGTCCCGCTCCCCCGGCGTGGTGTCGCTCTGCCCCTCCGCGTCGGTGCCGTCGTCCCCGGCGGTGGCGCGCTCGCCCACCTCGGCCGCCCAGCGCCACACCTCCTCCTGCGATGCGTGCGGGTATCGGTCGGTGATCATGTGTCGGGTGCCGCGGTGGGGGTGTACTACTGGGGGCGGTACTCACGGCGAGGGCGGCGTCGAGCGCGTGCTGCGTGATGCGGAGCGCGCGCGCGTGGCGGGGCGGCAGACGCAGCGCGTCGTCGGCGCCGCGCACCTCGAGCAGGCGGCGCGCGCGGTGCGGGGGCGCCGCCGTCGCCTCGCGCGCCGCCCCTCCCCACGCGCCCGCCTGCGCCGACCCCGCCACCACCAGCACGGGCGCGCGCACCGCCCGCAGCGCCTCCCACCGCGACCCCTCCGCCGTCAGCAGCGGCGGCGCCAGCAGCGCCAGCCCGGCCACGCGCGCGCTCGTCGCCAGCGACACGGCCAGCGCCGCGCCGCACCCGCACCCGCCCACCACCACCGCCCGCTCCCTGCCGGACACGTGCACAGCCGCATGTACTCCTGCTACTAGTGCTACTAGTCACTGCTGCACTCGACTATGTACCCTACACTACACTACACTACACTCACCCGGCGTCGGCGAGCGCCGCGTGCAGGGCGGCGCGCGCGGCGGCGGCGGCGGCGGCGCACCACGGCTCGGGGGCGGCGGGGGCGGCGAGGGCGGCGGGGGCGGCGCTCACCTCGCGCACGTGCAGCAGCGCACGCAGGCGACGCACGAGGCGCGAGTCGCCCCCACCCGGGCCCCTCACCCACACCAGCCACGGACTCGACTCGGGCCCGACGCACGGTCCTGTACGAGACGCCAAACACTGAGTTATTGTCAAAAAAAAAATTACTTTCATCCCATGATAAATGATGTACCTACTCAAACTTTATTTATTCAGTTTTGGTTCCCGTAGAATAGAAGACAAAATGCACTACATTTTAAGGAATGTGTTTCGAGACTTGACATTTTTGTACATAATTATATCAGGTGCCCACCGTGCGAAATAACCGCTTGGCATTGATCACACTCGACTTTACGTGAATCATCTTTCTACTCGACGAAGAAAGTTCACACACGGGGTCAGGAGGGGCTCCTACTACCTTAAGGATCGAAGCCACGCGAATATGGTCTGGAGGGACCGATCCTTCGACCTACCTCTAGAAGGTAACGAATAATTGGGACCGACCGACTAGATCCAGGGGATCCTCCCTCGGCGGCGGCGTAGGTCCGGCGAGCAGCCTGTCCGCCAGCCGCGGGGCCGCCCTCATCACCTCCGCCATCGCCTCCTCGTACAGGCGGCGCAGCGAGCGCGGCAGGTACGCCAGCAGCGCCGCGTGCAGCCACGCCGCCGGCCGCTGCTGCGTGCCGCCCCCGCCCCCTCCGCCGCCCACCGCCCCTCCGCCGCCCACCGCCCACAGCGGCGCCAGCGCCGCCCGCAGCCGCCGCGCGCCCGCCCGCGCCCTCGCAGCGCGCCCGCCCGCCGCGCCTCCCGCCAGCCGTGCCAGCCGCAGCGCCCGCAGCGTGTCCGCCGCGCGCCGCGCCAGCCGCGCGTGCACCGCGCTCGGCGCCAGCCCCGCCACCCGCGCCTCCCACTCCTCCTCCTCCTCCTCCTCCGCCTCCGCCTCGTCGTCCTCCTCCGTGTCCTCGTCCACGAGCATGTCGCCGGGGTGGGGCTGGGGGTCGAGGCCCTCCACGTCGAGCGCGAGGGGCGCGGAGGGGGCGCGAGGGGCGAGCAGCACGCGCACGCGGGAGGCCTGCGGCGCGGCGTCGGGTCGCGCGTACGAGTGCTCCAGCCACACGCCGTCGCGCGCCTCCTGCCGGAGATCGTCACGCTGTAGCACGCGGGGGGTGCGTGTGGGGGGCCGGGGTGTGTGCGGGGGGCCGGGGTGTGTGTGGGGGGCCGGGGTGTGTACTCACGCGGGGCCCGGAGAGCGCGTTCACGCAGGCGACGAGCCGCTCGTGCAGCGCGGCCGCACTCTCGCTCTCGTCCACGCTCATCTGCACAATTATGTATTTCGATAACCGTTAGTCTCGAACTGCTCCTGACCATTTCCATGTTTTGGTAAATGACAGTAGCATAGATTAGTTAGGTACCTAGCGTAGATTAGTTAGATGCCGTTAGTTAGAAGAAGGCCCAGGGGAAACTTTGCCATTAACATCAATCTTCTGAATCCTATCACTCAAGTATGAATTCATAAGACTGGGTGTAGTATCTCTAATACCGTAGTGGTGTAATTTCTTGATGAGCAATTCATGATGGAGACAGTCAAAGGCCTTGGATAAGTCACAAAAAACACCGAAAGTATCACGTGAATTTTCCCAGGCGTCAAAAATATGTTGAACAAGCTCAACACCAGCATCGGTTGTTGAGCGACCCCTTGTAAAACCGAATTGATTACTGTGAAGCAGTCTATTACTATTAAAATGTATCATTAATTGATTAAGAATGATTTTCTCAAAAACTTTAATAAGTGTCGGTTGTATAGAAATTGGTCGATAATTAGTGGGGTCCGCGGTACTACCGGCTTTAAATAAGGGAACTACTTTACTATACTTCATTAGATCAGGAAATAAACCACATTCAATACACTTATTAAAGGTAATAGCCAAATATGGCGCAATACAATCAATTATAGAGTTAACAAGTTTGACAGAAATTCCCCATAGGTCAACGGTCTTTTTTAAGTCTAGAGATCTGAATGTTTTAATAATATCACTAGAGGTAACACTTGAAAACTTAAAGTCATCGGTACATTCTGTAACATTTTCCCTTAGTAAAGATACAGCGAGGGTGGGAGAGGTGTTAAGAGATTTAGTAATAGAAGCTGGAATATCTGTAAAAAAAATTCAAATGCGGCAGCAACTTCTAGGTCTCATTCGGTTTAATTTCCAAAAAACACGATTTACCAGAAAAAATACTGAGCAAAGCTCGGGCATCCAGGTTCTCTTTGTTAAAATAAGTACTTTCTTTATAAGAGATTTTATGGGTCTGAATGTTTGTGTTTATTAACATAATACCTATAAGTAAAAAAATATTAAAATAAAGAGTTTTTTTCAGTAATTCATGTTGTACTTTACTTGCATCGTAATCACAACTACTAAGCAGTTTCAATCATGTTTCAGTTATCTAATTAAAACTAAATTGGTTTCCATTTAAAAAAAAAATTTGGGCACTGATATGTGGCGATCAACGTTTGCACCTTACGCCATTTTATTAAATTAAGAATCCAAAAACTCTAAATATAAATACTTGATTTAATATTTATAGCTGCCCCCAGTTTTTTTTAGATGGAAAAAAATAATTAATAGTTGACAAAATATAATATATAACATCCCTCTACTAATACCTATTAGTCGCCAACCCATTATTTATAGTTTATTATTAATTGCTGTCTAGTTATTTAAATAGCCGCTAACAATTAGTTGCCCTTTAAATGTTATTTATTATTATTTATTTATTAATATAATGCACAATGTACACACAATGTTACATATACAGTGAACTCATACACTCGAACTCGTACACTCTATTGTATGTGTACTTGTACTTACAAGGACCCTAACAGACAGTTAGGGTAAGGCAAAAAGTGTAGAGAGAGCTTATTATATATTAGGTATTTACATTAACAATTGTACCTATTTTATGTTATCTACGTATCTACTATGTCATATTTATACAATAAAAAACAAACAAAACCATTATTTTAAAAAAATAGTATGAGTGGACCATTTATCCTCCATAAACTCTTTTATATTATAGTAACATTTATGTAATAAAATTATCATGAGTTTATTCTTAAATATACAATCCTTGCTTATTTCTTTTAAGGTATCTGGTACCTAATTTATTGTAAACTTGAACGCATCGGTACTGCGGACTGTTTCTAAACATCTCCAATCTGGGTGTCGAAAGGACCAATTTATTTCTTCTGTGTTTATTTTTAACAAAATTAAATAATTGAATATTATTCCTAACAAACATGGCTATTTCTAAAATATATATGGAAGGGAGAGTGAGAATTTTTTGTTGAATAAAGTGAGGTCTGCAGGTCTATCTCTAGGTTGTATGTTTACTAAAATGCGTATGCATATCTTTTGGGAAATAAATAGGTCATTTGTGTCAGTGCTTATTATTGTTATGTTAGTTGGTGCTTATTATTGTTATATTTATTATTAGTTGCCTGGAAAATAATAAGCCTTTAATAAATATGATTAGTTTTAAATATTGTTAATTTAATACTAATTGATACACCATACCTTATTCAAGTGTAAGCTATTGCATTATACATTTTGCATAGGTTTTATTAATGAGTAAGTGCTAGGTAGGAAACTGTTTGTTATGTTCATTGCAAGATTGTTAAGTAAATAGGTATATTTTATTAATATAATGATTTATGTAATATTAATGTACTAAGTATGTTACTTTATTTGTTAACATCAATCAGTTATCATTGTTATTAACAGATTTGTCATTTGAACATTATGTAAACTAGTCACTTTCTAGTAGGTATCTTTCAATTTGATCACTATTACCTGTATAATTTTACAATAAATTCATACTTCAAATAATCCATCTTTTTTTTGATGTCAGAAGGTTGACAAGCAGGCAGGCGGTCCACCTGATGGTAAGTGGTTACCGTCGATACCTATTTGTGTGTGTGTTACAGGTACTCACATGGTGCGTCATGTGCGCGCTGAGCCGTCGTCGGCACACGTTCCCAGTGGCCATCACCATGGCAACGGCCACAGAGGAGTTCTCTGCTATCGTCTCTGGTCCGCGCGAAGCTCTATCCTACCCTCGAGGAACGGGGAATTTGCTCGCCGGTTAGCTTCCAATGAAACACTTATTGTTGATGCAGAGGTACTGAGCTCTACAATGCAATGACTCCACTCTAAGTGTTGTAACATCACCGACTGCCTCAGGAGCTTCTTCAAGTCAAGTACCTATTATTTATATATACGGAGTCTTCGCTTCAAACATTTTTCTAACTTAGGTAGGTATTGACTGACTGTCTGTGTGTGGGTGGTTTGTTTGTCAATGTCAACTATTGTCAACTGAGAGCTACATCCAAGCTACATCAGAATAGTTCCTTACAATAATGTGATCTGATCCGGGACATAACTCCTTTGGTTTGACTCTAACAGTTATAAATTAAAACACTTCACATAAAACCCAACCTTTACCTTCTAAGACAAGAAACAAACAAAGAGAAAACCAATGCAAACCAACTCATTTGATTCAAAGACCAGTTTACGCTTTACCAGTATTACCACTAGTCTTTGATTACCATAAACTATATTCCGTCCGATTCATATTTAGGTTAGGTTGATTGATTTGATTGACTAAAATGACATTTGGTGGGTTGCCAAATGTTTTTATAATATTAATGAATTATTTATATTGCGTAAGTATACATAATATGACTATCATTAATAATTATGATTCTGTAATTTTATTGGATTAATTTTAGTACTGAGATTTATATTTTTATTTATTTTTGACATTCAATTTATATTTAGTGATGATTAGTTTAATTTTCATTAATAGGTATTAAAATTTTGTATGCCAAAGTGGCTAAATGTGTGATACTATTTAAGAATGACCAACATTATTTGTAACCACATTTAAACAAAAAAACTTTGACTTTTGCCACGTTATCGTTTGGTTATCTATCGCAAAGTAAAAATAGTGTTGTATCTTGAGTGATACAACACTCTGTGAGTCAATGAGTAAATTGTAGGAGCTTCTTTGTATTATATTATGCTTATTTAATATTTATTTATATGGTGGTAGAATATTTACAACAAAACATTGAATTAAACTAAAATAATAATAATAATATAAGCCTTTATTGCCAACATAACAGTTAATTAACAATTGGTTTGGTATGCCGGTTATTGTGTGGCTTGTCTTGAGACATAGGCCTCCTCTAGAGATTTCCATTTATGTCTGTCCCTGGCCAGTCG
The DNA here is from genome assembly GCA_963555595.1 of Tethea ocularis. NCBI lineage: Eukaryota > Metazoa > Arthropoda > Insecta > Lepidoptera > Drepanidae > Tethea > Tethea ocularis. Next base: position 33,252 of record OY741972.1, on the reverse strand, counting down.
AGTCCACATCACTCCTGCCACTCTCCGAAGGTCATCTTCCCATCGCTTAACTTGTCTTCCTCTATTTCTTTTTGTATTTCTAGGGTACCACTCTGTAATATTTAATGTCCATTTTTGAATTTTGCACTTGATCATATGTCCAGACCAGCGCCACTTCATTTCTTTGATTATTCTTATTACATCCTTAAGTTTCATTCTTTCTTTTATGTACTCTAGCCTGACTTTTTGCAGCAGTTTCACACCTAATATGCTTCTTTCTATGTTGTTTTGGCAAACTCTCAGTTTTTGTAAATTCCTTTCTGTTAGAGCCCAAGTCTGGCACCCATATGTTAAGCAAGGCAACAAGCAGGTGTTGAATATTTTCCTTTTCTCCACTACAGGTATGGATTTGTTTTTAAAGACCTCTTTAAGTGACCAGTATCTTTTCCAAGTGCTCTGGATTCGTCTGTCTATTACTTTATTCATACAGTCTTGGGTTGATATAGTCTGTCCGAGGTATATATACTCGTCCACATACTCGACTATTTTCTGCTGAACACTTATTGAAATCTTTTCTGCGTTCGAAATTATTTTTGTCTTTGATATATTTATTTCCAGGCCTACTTTAGCACTCTCGTTTGCTAGTTGGTTCAACATTTTTTCCATTGTCTTTGGATTTTCTGAAAACAGAACTATATCGTATGCGAATCGTAGGTGATGGAGTTTGTCGCCGTTAACGTTCAATCCAAAATCTGTCCAATCGGTGTTCCTGAGTATTTGCTCTAAGACAGCAGAGAATAGTTTTGGTGAGATAGGGTCTCCTTGTCTGACACCTCGCCTTATCGGGAAAGAGTCTCCTTTCCTTTCCAAACGCACCCTGGATGAGCTTTGTGCATACAGATTCATTAATATTCTTATATATTTCTTTTCCACCCCTTGTTTCCAAAGAGCTTCCCAGATTGCGCTATGTTCTAAAGAGTCGAACGCTTTATAATAATCTACGAAGCAAAGGTAGTATGTTTTGTTGTATTCGTTGTATTTTTGAATTACTTGTTTGACAACATGTATATGATCAAGGGTGCAATACTTAGATCTGAATCCTGCTTGCTCTCGAGGTTGGTTTTCATCTAGTATTCGAGTTAATCGGTGAAGCAGTATTTTAGAGAAAACTTTATAGATATTTGTGATTATACTAATTGGTCTATAGTTGCTAATATCTTTTGCATCTCCTTTCTTATATATGAGAGTTATTACGGATCCTGTCCATTGGTATGGGATCTGTTCTTTACTTAAAATTTCATTGAATAACTTCGTTAGTTCTTCCATCAACTCTCCAGTAAAGCTCTTAAGTTGTTCATTACTGATCTGGTCGGATCCTGGGGCTTTGTCATTTTTCTGTGATGATATGGCTTTAGCAGTTTTTGCTTTTAATATAGGCGGGATTGGTGGTTGTGGTTTCATCTTTTCCTATATAAAACATATCATCAGTGTTATCAGTATTATCAGTATGGTATAAGTTACGGTAATAATCAGTGGCTATTGCAATAATATCTGGTCTCTTGGTATTAACTATACTGTCCTTTCCTTTTAAACCTGCTATCCAATCCTTTTTAATTTGCAACTCTTTCATAGCTTTTTTAACCCCTCCTGTTCTTTTAATGTGTTTTCGTATTGTTTCCAGTCTTTTTAATTTCCTATCTTTCCTTAACTGTTCATTTATCTTTTTGCTGATATTTACTATTTGTTTTCGTCCTTCACTATTATGTCTTTTTTTGAGGAGTAGTTTCCTGTCTTGTAGGAGCTGAAATGCCTCGTCAGACAGTATATTTTTATTTAATTTCGATTCTGGTTTGCTTAGATGTTTTGTAAGTTTGTTAATGAAGTTATCATATTTGTTTTGTATAGTTGTATCTGCCTGTTGTATCGTATTTGATGTTTGTTGTTGTTTATTTAAATCTATAGCATGTTTGTTGTCACCATTCATGAAAAGTTTAGGTTTATTCGTTAGTATAAAGTCGATTTCATTCATGGTGCGGCCATCTGGAGATTGCCACGTCCACTTTCTTGATGTTTTTTTCTTAAAGAAACTGTTCATGATAGTTTCGAAGGCGAAATTAATTATTCTATTTCCATTATTACTTCTTTCTCCATATCCGTATTTACCAATTATATTCTCTTCACCTTTCCTTTGTCCAATTTTCCCATTGAAATCTCCCATGACTATAAAATTTTTGTGAGCTTTTTGAACTGTATTGTTTAATTGCTCATAGAAAATATCAATGTCTTCTTCGTTGGCTTGTTCAGTTGGAGCGTAAGCTTGACCCATGTGTGTGTGGGGTGTAGATTTATATTTAGGGTTGCAATTCTTCCTGATGTTCCGATGAAATCTGTTATTTTATTGGCTATTTGTTTTTAGACTATAAACCCTACTCCACCTGCCCCACGTGTTTCGCCCTTATAGTAAAAGATAAAGTCTTTATATTCTTCAATATTGTCGCCAAGTCTTCTCACTTCACTTAATCCGATGACATCCCAATTAATACTGGTAATGGCAGCTTCAAGCTCTAACAGTCTCTCCTCGGACATGAGAGTTCTTACATTGAGGGTGGCTATGTTTATATTATTTCCTTTAAGTTTGGTTTTCCCATCATTATTTTTATTTATATTTATTTCTAGAGGGTTATGGTCATTTTCCCCCTCGATGACCAGTCGGCTTGGGGGAGGTTTATGTTGTTTAGTTTTGTTTATAAGTTTGTTGTTGTACCGGCTACCGATGTTTAATTGCTAGTTTTTCCTTTCTACTGAAGAAGGTGAGGAAAAGCTATTAGACCTGCTTCTCATTAAATCAAATGCATTTGATCTATTCGCTTTATTTGAGACCAAGTTTATTATTTGTTGCTTCCGTGCTTGAGTTGTATGTTATATTTCCGGGGGAGGATGATGATTCTCTTTTCTTCCTTTCTATGTTATCTTTATTTTGTTGTACTATTACAAGTTGATCATATTTAATATAGGCTATGTTACCCTTGCTCCTCTCTTCCTTCATTTTCTGCTGTAGGAGTTTTCTTTTCTCCAGGACTTGTTTCGGATAATCTTCAGATACTTGGATGTTTTTAAGTTTTTGTTTGTTTCTCATAATCTCCTCTTTTTTCCAAGCGTTCACGAAAGAGATCAGGATAGGTCTTGACTTCCCATTTTGTTTGGTCTTATCTCCAATTCGGTATATTTTATTTACATCACTATTATTAATTGAAATGTTAAGATCAATTTGGATGTTATTTTTCACCAACTCTAACAATTCAATTGTAGATTCTTCTTTCTCGACCATTCCGAAGACTATTATATTGTTCTTTTTCTTCTCCCTTTCAAAGTATTCCACTTTTTTTTCCAATCTCTCTACATCTAGCTTTAATTTTTTATTTTCTTCAGAAATAGGCTTTAATTTCTCATCAATTTTGTCTAAAATGGTGTTTGTTATCGAGATAGTTATGTCTTTGGTTTGCTTTTCTAATTCTAACTTCATTTTTTCAAACAAATTTTGAAGTTGAACCTCCATGCTTAATATTTGTATTATCGTGAAACGGAACGCTTCTGTAGGGACAAAAGTGAATGGTCCGCCTTATGTTTTCCTTATGGCAATACTAAGGTGACAGTTGATTGTACTAAAATGATATGTGATCTGTGGTTAGGTATACTCTGTTTATCTGTCACTCACTGGTATAACCTCACTTTTGGCTTCGACTTAAACACTTGCCGTTTTATTGCTCAAATTTGGAATTTTCCTATGTTATTTTTATGGATATCTTTCCTTGTCACTTTATTTGTAACTGAATAGTAACGACTTCGCAATCACTGAGTTCTTTATAATTATTTTGATAGTTATTTAGGCGCACGTACAGAGTTACGTCTTCGCAGTTTGACAACCGGAACCGGACACTAAAATAATAAACTATAAACTAAATAAACCTTAAATCTAAAATAAACTAACTTTAACTATGTGCATAAAAAAAATAAAAACCTCTTACTACCTACGCATTGGCACGCTGAATGGCAATGCTAATTCTTTGTGCAAAATACGTGCCAGCGTTCTTGTCATGAGAGGCCTGAATTATTTATATTATAATATTATTTTTTATTAATTTTGCTATATTTATTTTATTATGTTTATATTTAATAAACATTTTTTTTAAGTAGAGATACTACTTCACTTCACTTCTTGACTATGATGGCATTAGATGCGTTTTTTAGACAATTCTGCCAGCTCGTGTCTACAGTTCATTCACAGTTATTTTACCTCTGACAGATGTTTTCTGAGTGTTGGTATTACTGTTGAGTCGTTTTGAAAAGCTTCTTGCGTATTTCTTTAACAGTTGTGATATTTCATGTGATATAATGCCGAAAAGGATTCAAAGTAGCGGAAGAAAGATTGTATTAGCAGTGCGTGATTTTTGTGAAAGAGAAAAAGACAATAATGCTCCTTTAATTCCATTTGGCAATGTTCGTCAACGAGTAGCCGCCATTACAGGTATGTAAAAAAGGGTTACCCGTCTTAACATTTTACCCAATTAAACTGGAAACTAGAATGTCATACCGTAAACACCATATTTAGAACATATATTGCATAGGTATTTTTGTGAAATTACTTACACGAGGGCAACGATTATTTGAAGTTTTATTATTGTTATTATTTAAGATCATGTCGATTTTTTTGTATTATGTTGCTATTAATTTAGGTTTTTAATTTTGATGTCGTTTCTATTTGTGTTTTATATAAAATTTAAGATTGTTATTCATTCATATAATAATGATTGTCAAATAGTGTAAGATGCCATATGAATAAATAAATAATAAAAAATAACGATATATTTAGGCTATCAATTAAAGTTGTTTGTTATTTCAGGCATATCTGAAAAAACCGTCAGCACCATTACCAAAGAAGGTGAAGTAGCTGCTTCCACAAAATTTCCAGGCCAAGAAAGAAACGAATGCAGAAAAAAAAAAATTAATTGGAAGATTTTGATTTGTGTGCTATTCGAAATAAAATACATCAAATGTATACCGTCAGAAAGGAGGTACGAGCATGTGCGCCACATTGAAGACAAGCTTCGTGAAAGAGATGGGTGTATGGACGCTGAAATAGACATGTTCATAATAGAATTAAATGACGATTCTGATACAGAATCCGACAGCAGTTACGAAGAATCATCTGATTGTGATGATTCATCATTGGCAATTCGCCTGGAACATGTATATTCAAAATAAATATTTTTATTGCAGTTTGATCTGTTGTCTATTATTGATTAATAAAATATTATTGGTACTTACATAATTATGTTAATCAAATATTGGCACAACTGTACTGATTTTGTAAGGAGATAAATATTTTATTAAAAACATTACTTTCAAAATACCTGGGAGACCAAACTTGGTTGGCGGTTTATTTATTTTTTTGTATTTCACGTTTTCTTGTGAAAAGTTCTTATCTAAATGAACTTATAATGGTAAACCCTAAGTATAAAATTTCATTCAAATTGTTAAGGCCGTTTCCGATATAGCCGATATTAAATTAATAAATAAATATACATATATATATACAGGATTAGCTTGTTTAAATATTTAAGAAATATCGTATTATATTTACCATTATCACACAAAGTATTACACATACTAAATCGGCATAGTTAGGTAATACATATTAGCATTACTGTTTTTTACATTTCGTTTATGGGAGTCATAGAAGCTAGTTATGGCAATATAACGCTCAGATTGCCAACCTAACAGCTAGAGGTAAAATAACTGTGAATGCACTGTATAAACTAGTGATTTGATTTGACATGACTGACAGTGACAGGACTAGTGATGGATTAATTAGCATTAATCCGCTAGTGGAGTTTGTTCGCGCATTAGCCTATATGCAAGATTCCAACATCAACAGTTAGATCGCGGTCCCCAGACACGATGACCCAGTCTGGGGGAAGCTCTTCCGTTTTCAATGGAGGAATCATCCACCTTGTTCCTCCATATCGTTCTTATTAATTGTACAGTTTAATTCCAGTAACAGAATTTTCTATGTTAATTTTCAGACATCTTCACAAGAATGAATTACTGGAATATTTTGTCCTTGAGGCTGGTACCGAGAATTAGTTTTACTAATTGAACTTAAAGGGACTCTGAGGGATATATTTTCCAGTGGGCGAGTCTATTATTCCATTTAAATTATGTGCAATGTGACCAAGTCAAATTGTAAATGACGAGATTGAAGAATTATATTATCTTCATACATGGTTGTGATTAAGATGACTTACTTTGAAAAGACATGAATAATAGCACCTTCTGGTGTGTTCCGACAGCTGCACTTGAGAGCCAGTTCCCTTCTAGGCTTTGTGTGCTTACCACCATCGGCCACATTATCACTGACCACGGTGAGATTGTGGCCAATCACAGGCCTAAACAGTAAAAAAAAAAATATTTTATTTCGTCCGATTTAGAACAAAAGTGTACAAAAACGCTCTATGGTAGGCTTACCTGGCAACACTAGTGTAAGTGACAAACAGCAATTATTTTGATATTGACACTCTTTTCTTTGGATGACTGCTCGATGACTGACAGAGCCACCTACATATTGTACATAGTAGTTAAACTTCAGATAAGCTCTTTTTTTGTAAAGTTGAAGTTGATGTCATGTTAATCACATCATACAATCATTTTGAAGTCGTAGTCAGTATACACCATAGCCACTATACACGTCAAAGAGGATACTACGTATAATACACGTAATCAAATCAATTAATTTCACTTCACTGGTGCACTATTGATCTTTATTGGAAATAATACTACCTAATATTAATTATATTCAATAAAACTCAAAATACTCGATTTTATGAAAATAAAATGAAAACGCAATGTTACTTCGCCAGTTTCCGCCATAAAGTCATAATTTTAAAGATAAAGATCAGTGTTGCTAGATTTTAGGTACCTAGTCTATACTAATATAATATTATAAAGAGGAAAGATTTGATTGTTTGTTTGCATTGGCTCCGAAACTACTGAACCGATTTGAGAAATTCTTTCACTAATAGGAAGCTACATTATTCCTGAAGGTTATAGGCTACTTTTTATCCCGGGAACGCGAGTGAGCGCGGAACAGCTAGTTTAATTATAATTGTTTAAACACATTGGTGGCCATCTTATATTCATCCAAACTATACATGGAATGGAATACCCCAAAAACACATTATAGGTAATTTGTTTTTACATTGGGGCCATTCATTTAGTACTACGATGACGATTTAGGGGGGAAGGGATTTGTCTTATTTGCAAAGTTAACCATTGGGTGTCGATCCGCTGATCGCAGGGAGAGTTGAGGAGAGGAGATGCAACTCAACTACTCAATCAAGCAGGGGCTTCTAAAATACACGTTCATTTTATTAGAAAATAGAAATCCCACCAAAAACATGGCCAAGTCTCAAGTTCTCTTCTCTTCTCTTCTCTTCTCTTCTCTTCTCTTCTCTTCTCTTCTCTTCTCTTCTCTTCTCTTCTCTTCTCTTCTCTTCTCTTCTCTTCTCTTCTCTTCTCTTCTCTTCTCTTCTCTTCTCTTCTCTTCTCTTCTCTTCTCTTCTCTTCTCTTCTCTTCTCTTCTCTTCTCTTCTCTTCTCTTCTCTTCTCTTCTCTTCTCTTCTCTTCTCTTCTCTTCTCTTCTCTTCTCTTCTCTTCTCTTCTCTTCTCTTCTCTTCTCTTCTCTTCTCTTCTCTTCTCTTCTCTTCTCTTCTCTTCTCTTCTCTTCTCTTCTCTTCTCTTCTCTTCTCTTCTCTTCTCTTCTCTTCTCTTCTCTTCTCTTCTCTTCTCTTCTCTTCTCTTCTCTTCTCTTCTCTTCTCTTCTCTTCTCTTCTCTTCTCTTCTCTTCTCTTCTCTTCTCTTCTCTTCTCTTCTCTTCTCTTCTCTTCTCTTCTCTTCGGATGGGAGTGTTGCTGGATGAGGCCGGGAAAAAGTTTGAACGTATCCTGGCCCACCGGATCCAGCAGCACCTTGAGACCGCCGGACGTCTCTGATAGACAGTTCGGGTTCCGAGGAGGACGGTCCACGCTCGACGCAATAAAGTCCCTTAGGGACTTCTGCGACGACGCGTCGAGCAGGGGAGAGGGTGTGGTCGCGGTGTCTTTAGACATCGATGGACAAGTCACTCAGCGGTCTGGGGGTTGGCCATGCGTATTCGGCCATCCCCCTATCAACGCGGGAAGCCCTGGCAGAGGCCGGGGCGACCGGGGGGCATCGTGGAGAATGCCTAGTGCGGGTTCCACGGTGAAAAAAAAAAAAAAAAGGTTAGGTCCGTGTTATGGGGTGATAAGTGGGGCACTCCAGTATCACGGGGCCCCACTACCTAAGGAGGACCTACCTTACCGAGAGGGTAGTTCTCTACGAAAATAAGAACGGGCAGAGGGGGGAGAGGAGGATGGCCTGCGGAGTGCCCCAGGGTTCCGTACTCGGCCCCTTGCTTTGGAACCTGGGGTACGACCGGGCCATCAGAGGGGAGACCCTCCCGCGCACAATCACCGTCTGCTATGCAGACGACACGATGGTGGCTGTGCGCGGGAAAGATGGGTGGGAGACCCTCCGCGAGGCGGAGGAAGCGGCCGAGCTGATGATCCGAGGGATCGAGCAGCTCGGCCTAAAGGTGGCCCTCCCGAAGACCGACGCTACGGTCTTCGGGGGGAGAGGGAGGGCATGGAGGCTGCCTGCGGGCGCGGCGCTCTCACTTCCAGGAGGGATGGTCCAGGTAGAGCCCCACATTAAATATCTGGGGCTTACTTTGGACCGGAAGTGGGATTTCAGGGAGCACTTCAGAAGACTTGCTCCCCGAATCAGGGGCGCCGCGCAAGCGCTGGGCAGACTCCTGCCCAACATTGGGGGGCCAGGCTCCTCTTGCCGGCGGCTGTTCGCCGGCGTGGTGAGGAGCATGGCCCTGTATGGGGCCCCAATATGGGCGGACAGGTTGTCCGCCCGAAACAGGGCCCTGCTGAGGGGGCCACAGCGGGCCGTGGCCCAGAGAATGGCCAGGGCCTACGGCTCAGTGGCCCATGCGGCGGCCTGCCTCCTCGCCTGCACCCCTCCGTGGGAGTTGGACGCCGAGGTGCAGGCGGAAACCTACGCGGTTAGGTCCAGGGCCCGGGCAAGAGGTGAACGCCCGGACCCTGAGGAGGTAGAGGCCTCCCGCCGTATGACGGCGCGCCGGCTGCGAGAAAGGTGGAAGTCCATCCTGGAGGACGCCCCGTACGGGACACGTACCGTGGGGGCGATCCTCCCAGTGATGGACGAATGGTTGGAGAGGGCAGCCGGCGCGCTAACGTATCGGCTGGTGCAGGTGTTGACCGGACACGGCTGTTTCGGTCATCACCTGCACAACATCAGGAGGGAGCCGAGCCCACGGTGCCATGAGTGCGGTGATCCCGACGACACGGCTAAGCACACCTTTCAGGTGTGCAGTCGTTGGGATGTGGAGAGAGGCCTCATGGCACGGGCGATCCAGCGGGTGGACCTCTCGCTGCATAGCGTCGTCTCTGCGATGCTCAGCAGCGAGGGGTCCTGGGAGGCGGTGGTCTCCTTCTGCGAGATAATCGTCTCGCAGAAGGAGGAGGCGGAGCGGGAGCGCGAGGACGATCCTCTCGCGCACCCCCTCCGGCGTAGGCGGCCGGGGTTGAGGCGGCGGCAGTTTGCCGCGCGCCTTTACCCTTAGTGACTGCGGGCGGAGGATGGGAGACCTCCGCCTGCCGTGACAAGTCACTCGGCGGTCTGGGGGGTGGCCATGCGTATTCGGCTATCCCCCCTTTGACGCGGGAAGCCCTGGCAGAGGCCGGGGCGACCGGTGGGCATCGTGGAGAATGCTTAGTGCGGGTTCCACGGTGCCCGAGTAACCGGAGTGCGAGGGTACGCCAAGGTGGTTTTTAGTGGGTAAACCTCTCTACCCCTTCTCATAATGAGAAGGGGAGATGAGGGAGTCCCACATATCCTCCCCGCCGCTCCCAAGGCGGGGGGTCGAATGCGTAATGCATTTTCCACCTTGTCAAAAAAAAAAAAAAAAAAAAAAAAAAAAAAAAAAAAAAAAAAAAAAAAAAAAAAAGGTTAGGTTAGGTTAGGTTAGGTTAGGTTAGGTTAGGTTAGGTTAGGTTAGGTTCCCCCCCGACTGTGTTGCCACCTTGCCGTGGTGGGGGGGCTTGCGTGTCTCAATGATCCCCGAGGCTATACCGGAGGGCCACCCATACCGGGCAGGCTCGGGGTGAGAGACCTGACGAAGAGCAACACGTACCCTTCCCTTTCCTTTCCCTCGTTCCACTTCCCATCCTAAAGGGTACGTCCGCTTCGCTGATGAGGCCGACTGCCCTATCCTTCCTACTTTCCTTCCCTTTTTCCTTATTTCCTTTTCCGCGTGGAGGGAGCGGCGGGTACGGAGTGCATTCACACTGCCTCCGGGAAAAAGCCTTTTTCAAGGCTCCCGCCGGTCAAACCGTAATCCACAAAGATGGCAGGAGGCCTACGTGGACCGGGGGCCTTGGCTTAACCGCCTGGGTCGCGAGGAAGAAAACCTCTATAAAAAATTACCCGAATCTCAAGCGGCGCCGCACCGCGAGGAGATGTATGGCCGGACGGTATTCCGGTCGTTAGTGCGTGTCCCCACACTGGCACCTGTCGCCCCCAGTGTGGGTTACCCCATAGACCTTCCTGTGGTACGGGATCTCTGCCCAGGTCGAACTTTATTTCTCCCATACTCGTGGGTATATTATGGATACTGAAATAAATAACAAAATGGAGGAAAGAGTGAGAAAAGAGAATGAGGAGACGGGGAAAATAGAGGAGGAGATGGAAGTTGTGGCTGAGGCAAGTCTGCCGCCACGGAAACTTCGCGTGCCGCTAGTGCGGCTGTCGCGCGTGCCAAATCTGGCGCACTTATCGCGTGTGACGCGTCTGTCGGAGTCCGACTCGGACTCGAGCCTCACCAGTCTCGTGACGGTCCCTTCAGCCGAGTCCTCCGACAATGAAGAGGGACGTCGGGCTGCCAAAAGGCCCGCTGCAGAAGAGGGGAAGATGGAGCTGCCCAAAGGTGCAGCTCACAAAGAGAAGAGGGGGCGAGGCCGCCCGCCCACAACGGGTGAATACTCGGGCCTCGCAAAGGCCAAGGCGGAGCTCAACGCTATGAGGGCAGAAGAGCTTCGCCTGGAAGCCGAAGAAGGAGTGGCGGAAGTGGCGCGAGCGTTCCGGCAGTCGAAACATGACTGCCGCCGCGGACTTAACCCGCCCACGCCCAGTGAAGTGGCCCAGGAGACAACGGCAGCACTGTACCAGTTGGTTATGGATGCAGCGTCGATGGTGGAAACCGTAGCCACGACGTCCCGCAACCTCAAGGGGACGTCGGTGAAGGCGCTTAAGGATGCGGCTTCCACCATCAAGGAGGCGACGGGCGGCATTAAGGTCCGCACCATTACAGAGGAGGTGGCCAAGCTGGAGGCCGCGAACCAGCTGCTCTCTGCACAACTGGTGAGCCTTCGGCAAGAAGTGGCTGAGCTGCGGAGCCAACCGACACAAGTGCCGGCCGACTCCACGCTAAAAGAGATGCTGGCGGAGACCTCGCGTCAATTTGGCAATATGCTAAACGCGAGGTTTGCCGGAATAGAGGACCGCCTCCTCCCAGAGCCCAGATTGAGGCCTCCGCTCGCGGCGGATAAAAGGAGGGAGACAGCTGCCGCAACATTATCGCAGCCCTCAGTGTCTGGAGTGCTTGCCGCTCCTAGCCGGGCGAAGGACCCGCCACCGATCTCCCCCCCTATCGCAAAGCCTCCAAAAGGCAAAGGCCGGGGGAAAAAGTCTATGGCGGCCAAAGAAAAGGAGGAGCTCCAGACGAAGAGCCCAATCGATGCGACGGCAGCCCCAGCCCCACCCCCTCCACTTAAATCTGGGTGGAGTGAGGTGGCCGCCCGGGGGACCAAGGGTCTGTCTAAGGGCCCCGTCAATCACCCGGTCAAGGGTCCGGCCAGTCACGTGGCAAAGGGCCCCGTCACAGGCCCCCCCAACTATACGGCGGAGCCGGGCAAGACGAAATCAAAGAAGGCTCCCAAAAAGAAGCCGGCGGCAAGGCTCCGCCCGCCGCGCACGGCTGCAGTAATTATTACCCTGCAGCCGGCCGCCGTTGAGAAAGGGGCCACGTACGGCTCAGTGATATCCGAGGCTCGGAACATCATTGATTATCCGAGCCTTGGAATAGAGGAGCTGCGGTCAAGGTCAACAGTAACCGGCGCCCGCATGATGGAGATCATCGGGGATGGGGGCACCGAAAAGGCGGACGCCTTGGCCGCAGAGCTGAGGAGGGTACTGAGCCCGGACGTGGTCCGTATCACACGCCCTACAAGGAGAGTCGACGTCCGCGTTTCGGGCCTCGACGACTCCATCACTGTGGAGGAAGTGGTGGCTGCTGTTGCTGCGTTGGGAGGGTGTGCCGCGGACGATATTCGGCCCGGCAAAATAAATGGCGGCTCAATATTTTTGAGTTGCCCGGTGGCCGCCGCCAAGGTCGCGGTCGATGCTGGCCGATTGAAGGTGGGCTGGACGACAGCACGCGTAACGCTGCTCGACTCCAGACCCATGAGGTGCTTCAGGTGCCTTGAGGTCGGCCACGTCGGCTGTAAATGCACGTCAGAGGTGGACCGCAGTGGTATCTGTTACCGCTGCGGCCAGCTGGGTCACCGGGCGAATGAGTGCCGGGCCGAGCCGAACTGCGCGATCTGCGCAGCGGCCGGTAAGCCAGCAGCGCATCCGATAGGCGGCGGGAGTGACTGCAACAACCGTCGCCGTAAGTCCGGGCCAAAACGCCAAAGAAAGCGGGCAAAGAAGGCAAGGAAGGCGAGGGGGAAAGCCCCGCAGCCAGCCCAGCAGGAGCCGATGGAGACCGCTCAATAAATGCGTCTCTCCTTACTGCAGGCCAATGTTAACCACTCTGCCAGAGCTCAGGACCTACTAGCCCAGACCCTGGTAGAGTGGAGAATAAAGGTGGCCGTGGTCGCCGAGCCCTATTTCGTCCCCGCCCGGGATGACTGGGTCGGAGACCGAGAGGGTTTGGTGGCCATTGTCGCCCCGACTGCCACTGGCGCCCCGCCCATCGAACGGGTGGTGAGGGGTCGGTGTTGTGTGCTGGCAGTCGTGGGCGACATTGCAGTAATAGGGGTGTACTTCTCGCCCAACCGGATTCTTGCCGACTTCGAGCAGTTCCTAGTCGAGGTCGGCACACTGATTGGGCAGATTGCCCCCTACCCCGTGCTTGTAGCCGGGGACTTCAACGCGAAATCTACCGCGTGGGGTTCCCCGGCGTCGGACGCACGGGGGGAGATATTGGAGGAGTGGGCGGTCTCCATGGGCCTGGCCGTGCTCAACACGGGGTCGGAGGACACGTGCGTGCGGCAACAGGGCGGCTCGATCGTAGACGTGACTTTTGCGTCTGCCGCCCTGGCGCACCGTGTCCAAGGCTGGAGAGTGGTTGTGGGCGTGGAGACACTATCGGATCATCGTTACATCCGATTCGATGTCTCCGCGCTCCCCCCTGACCCACCGAGAGATGTCCGGCCCCGTGGGGCAGACGGCCCCCGCTGGGTTCTCAGGAGGCTGGACAGGGAGAGGGCCAAAGAGGCGGCCATCATCGAGGACTGGGTGTCTGGACCCGTCATCGGTGAGGACGTGGAGGTGGAGGCGGGGCTCCTCGGCACGTCGCTGAATCGCATATGTGACGCAGCGATGCCGAGGGCTAAACCGCTCCCTCCACGGTGTCGGGTGTATTGGTGGAGCGAAGAACTCCACCAAATGCGAGTAATGTGTGGAAGAGCTCGCCGCCGATACACCCGATGCAGGAGGAGACGGGTCCGTGACACCCAGGAGGAAAATGACTCCTACGCCGCCTATAGAAGCGAGTGCGAGAGCCTGCAAGTGGCGATCGCGCGCGCCAAGGATGCGGCGTGGGAGGAATGGCTCAAAATCCTCGAGGATGACCCCTGGGGCAGGCCTTACAAGGCCGTACGCCAAAAACTGCGGCCCTGGGCCCCCCCCCTCACCAGCACCCTGGAAGAAGCCTTCCTTGGTGACGTGGTCCGCACCCTCTTTCCTTCACGGGAAGAATGGGTGCCACCGACGGCCCAAGTCCCGGCGCGAGATGCCGAGGACGAAACCCTGGTACCGGAAGTGTCGGAGGGTGAATTCGGGGCGGCCGTTTTAAGACTCCGGTCGAAGAGGACCGCCCCGGGCCCAGACGGCGTGCCGGGGACCGTCCTGGTGATCGCGCTGGGAGAGTTGGGAGGAAGGGTGAGGTCCCTATTCTCCGCGTGCTTGCGGCAGGGTCGATTCCCACAGCGGTGGAAGACGGGCAAGCTCGTCTTGATCCACAAGGACGGGCGCCCGGCCGGACAGCCGTCGGCGTATCGGCCGATCGTGTTGCTCGACGAGGTGAGCAAGCTCTTTGAGCGCGTGATCGCGGCTCGCCTCGTCGAGTGCATGGATCCGGGCTTAGCCGACGTGCAGTTCGGTTTTCGCCGCGGCCGGTCCACCCTGGACGCGATAGCGCGGGTGCGGGAGCTCGCCGAGGAGGCAACGTCCCGGGGTGGCGTGTTGTTTGCGGTGTCGCTTGACATCCGTAACGCCTTTAACACGCTGCCCTGGGAGGCGGTGTTGTGGGGACTGCGGTACCATGGGGTGCCGCAGTACCTCCAGAAGGTCGTGGCCGACTACTTCGTCGGGAGAGCTGTTGTCTTCCCGACGAAGCACGGCTCCGGGAGGAGGGACATGGCATGCGGTGTTCCACAGGGATCGGTTCTTGGTCCGCTCCTGTGGAACATCGGATACGATTGGGTGCTGCGCGGGGCCACGTTGCCGGGGGTCGGCGTCACTTGCTACGCTGACGATACCCTGGTGACGGCCCGCGGCAGCACCTACAGAGAGGCGTCCCTCCTCGCCACGGCGGGAGTGGCCCAGGTGGTCGGCAGGATCCGCAGATTGGGGCTCGAGGTGGCCCTCGACAAGTCGGAGGCCCTGGTATTTCACGGGCCCCGTCGTGGGCCACCGCCGGGAGCTGCCATCGTGGTGGGTGGAACCTCCATCGCCGTCGGGTCCTCGATGAAGTATCTTGGACTCGTTCTCGACGGCCAATGGAGGTTTGAGGAGCATTTCCGGCGGTTGGCCCCAAAGTTAATGGTCACTGCCGGAGCCCTGGGGCGGATTCTGCCAAACGTGGGTGGGCCGAGACGGGCGTGCCGACGCCTCTACAGCGGTGTGGTGCGCTCCATGGCGCTCTACGGGGCGCCAATATGGGCGGGGGCCCTGAGCGCCCGTAATCTGGCCGTGCTGCGTCGTCCGCAGCGCGCCATGGCGCTCAGGATGGTCCGAGCGTACCGCACCGTTTCGTGCGTCGGCGCTTGCGTGCTCGCCGGTACGCCGCCGTGGGACCTCGAAGCCGAGGTACTCGCCGCGGTGTACCGGCGAACCAAGGAGGAGATCCGAGGCGGGGGCCGTCCGCACCCGCGGGAGATCGCCCACTGGAGGGAAGATGCGCGTCGCGATCTCCTCCGGAAGTGGAAGGCCCGCCTCGAGAACCCCGAGGTGAGCCACGAGGTGGTGGCCGCCGTTCGGCCCATACTGTCAACATGGCTCGAACGGGAGCACGGGGCTCTCTCCTTCCACCTGACACAGATGATCACCGGGCACGGCTGCTTCGGTCGATACCTGTGCCGGGTGGCGGGCAGAGAGCCCACGGAGATGTGCCACCACTGCGTGGCTGGTGTCGCGGACACGGCGCAACACACGCGCGAGGCGTGCCCCGCTTGGGCGATCCCTCGCGCCGCCCTGTCCGCGACAGTAGGAGGTGACCTCTCGCTGCCGGCCCTTTTAAGGGCCATGGTTGGCAGTGAGGAGGCCTGGGAGGCGACCGCGACCTTCTGTGTCGAAGTCATGACACAGAAGGAGGCGGCGGAAAGGGTGCGAGAAGATGACGCAGACTCGCTCCCCATCCGCCGCCGTAGACGCGGTGGGCGGCGCCGGGCCTTTGCAGCCCGTCTGCCGCCCTAGCGCCGGGGACCGTGGGTGGGTGATCGGGGGGTCACCACCTGCATAGGGTCCCGTGCTGGAGACGCCCAAGTGTTCCTGGGCGCCTCCAGCGGAAGGAGTGGGGCGGGAACTTAAACCCGCCCCGAGAAGGGCTCGAGTCGAGCGACGCCAGCGGGGCATGCGGTTGTGGGCCACGAGACCCGCAGCCCCGCAAAACGGCGAGAGAAGGAACACCCCAGGGTTTTAGTCAGTAAGAGTCTGACATAACCCGGCCACTCCCCCCGGAGAGGTCGGGTATCCATGAGGATTTCCCTGGGTCACCAAAAAAAAAAAAAAAAAAAAAAAAAAGGTTAGGTTAGGTTAGGTTGAGGTGTTTTTTCTTGAGGATTTCTGCGATTTCGAGAACCACTTTGACTCTTGCTTAGTACGTGTTATATTGACTATCGATTCTGCATTATCTTTTGACTTGGCTTACTTATTCTGGATTTTGTTGTTATTTTGATTGGATTTGTTGTTTGTTGGTTTTTGTTTGTTTACGTTTTTGCTCCGCAAATTGGTCGGTGTTCCCGTTATCGGTCGAAGCCCTTTTTAGGGCCAAGACATAGCGGCGATAGTCGGCCAACGCGTGGGGTACTTTTTGTTTCATTCAGAGGGGGAGTTTCGTTTTTATTTAAATTTTCAGTTCAAATTATTTTTTATATTTTAGTTTAAAATTTTGTTAAGTTTTGTTAATTTGTTTTGATTATAACTTTGGGCCCCTTGCCCCTCTGGCAAGGGTGTTAATTCTATAGGGAAGAGCTCGCTCTCCCCTATTTTTTGGTATTTTTGGCGAGGACCGGCGACCCCGGGAAGGGCGTCAAATTTGAAAAACAATTTCTGGGATTGCTATTCTGAACATTCAGGGGCAATCCCACGTATTGTATAGGAAAGTCGAAATCCGAGTCGCGCTTGACCGTTTTTATTGACTATCTTCGGACGTCAATAACTTCGGTCCTGGTGGTCGGATTTCGGCGTAACTTGGTGTGAGCATGGACGAGGCCGCAAGGGCCACGTCCGCGAAAGGGGGGGGTCCCCCCTCTTTCAGGAGGAGGGCAATTTACTCCTCAGAATCTGAGGAGGAAAATGAGGATCGGCAGACGACTCCTCAGCCCCAAAAAAGGGGGCATGAGGACCGTGAGGATGACCCTAGGCCCGACAACGGGCCTAAGGTTGGTACGGCCCGCAGGGGCAGGGGGAAATCGGGGGTGAGGTCGTACGCGGCCTCGACGAAGGTGTCAGGGCGGGAGGGGTTCGTGCACTCGGACTCCGACATTTCCGCCGCTGCCGCCTACAAGAAGGACTTTCCGGAGCTCCGCTCCAAGGGAACGAAGGGGGAGGGGCTCGCGCTAACTAGTGCGAGCCCTATAGAGGCTACCCGCATAGCGGCGGGCCTGATCCTGGAGGGCGCCCGGAAGTCGGGCAACCTGAAGGGAGAGATCTGGGGGCAGATCAATCGGGCCTGCCGCACAATCGCGGCTGCGATGGATGAGGTGGAGGACCGCACGGAGGCTGAGGAAATCCGCAGCCTGAGAGCGGACATAAAGCGGATGCGGGAGCAGCTGGCGATCAGCCAGGCGGAAACGAAGGCGCTCCGTGTAGCCTTCTCGGAGCGCCAGATTGCGCCCTCCCCGGCCCCTCCGCCGGCACATGAATGTGTGGCCCCTCCGGCCCCCCCGCTCCAGGCCCCGGCCCCAGGCGCGGCGGACCTGATGGCGGCCATCGAGCAGATGAAGGGTGACCTGTTCACCTCCTTGGGGAACATGGTTAATGTTCGGATCGAGGAGTTGAGCAGGCGCCTGCCGCCGGCACCCATCGTCCGCCCACCGCTGGCGGCTGACCTGAGGAGAGCTGCGGGGCCGGCCACACCACCCGCGCCTACGCCGACCCCCGCGCCGACCCCTGCGGGGGAATCGGAGGGGGCGAGGCTGGGAGATGGCCGCCCCCTAAAGGTGAGGGCCCCTAAGGCCCCCAAGGCGCCCAAGGCGCCCGCGCCGACCGCCCCGGCTTTGCCACCGGCGGGGCCCGTGGAGGAGGGACCGGGCCAGCCGGAGGCTGAAAGCTGGGCAACGGTCACCCGCAGGGGGAAGGGGAAAGGCAAGGGCAAGGCCTCGCTTGCCCCCCCAGCCCCAGCGGCCCCGACGAAAAAGGCAGCGCCTAAACCGAAGGCGCTGCTTGCACCCAAGACGGCGGCGGTGGCGGTCACTCTTCGGAAGGACCTAACCACCGCCACAACGATGCGGGAGACCATGGCTAAGGCCATTAATAGCCTTAGCCTGGAGGAGGTGGGCCTCCAGCATGTCAGGGTCCGGAACTCGATGACGGGGGGTCGAATCATCGAGGTTCCTGGGGCCGATAGTGCCGATAGAGGGCGGGCGGCAGACGCTCTTGCAGCCAGGCTGCAAGAAATAGTGGGGGATGTCGCCATCGTCAGCCGCCCACAAAAAATGGCCGCTGTCCAGATAGGTGGTCTGGACGAGTCGGCTTCCAAAGAGAAGCTGACGGCGGCCATCGTCAAAGCGGGGGGCTGTGATGAGGCCCACATAAAGGTGGGGGGCATCCGTGTCCTCTACGACGGCACTGGATCAGCTCTCGTCCAGTGCCCAGTGGAGACGGCACAGGGCCTCATAAAGCGGGGTAAAATCCAGGTGGGGTGGGCTGAGGCCACCGTCACCGTGGCTGGGCCGACACCCATGCGTTGTTACAGATGCATGTGTGTTGGCCACACGCGGGAGTTGTGCCCCTCAAGCGTCGACCGGAGCAATACCTGCTACCGGTGCGGTGCGGAGGGGCACTTCCGCAGGGAGTGCACGGGGGAGAAGGAGTGGTGCGCAGTGTGCCACCACGCCAAACTCCCGGCCAGCCACACGATGGGGGGGTCGAGATGCTTCCCCCCCGAGGTCAGGGGCAAATCGATGCGGACGGAGCCCACCCGCCCCACCCGCCCCACCCCAGCAGGAACGGCCACCGGCCAAAATGAGGAGAACCGTATGGACGTCTAAATGCCAGCACACCAGCACTTGGACGTCCTGCAGGTCAACGCCAACCACTCCGCCAGGGCACAGGATCTCCTGATGCAACACATGGCGGAGTGGGGAATTGGCGTCGCGGTGGTCGCAGAGCCCTACTTCGTCCCTCCCCTTCCTTACTGGGCAGGGGCGACGGACGGAGTAGTGGCAATATCAGTTCCGGCTCATGGGGATTTCCCCCCCCTCTCGAGGATCGAGGGCGGCCCGGGTTACGTGGCGGCCAGATGGGGGAGTGACACCGTGATAGTGGCGGTGTACTTCTCCCCCAACAAGCCGTTACGCGCCTTCGAGCGCTTCCTGGGGGTCCTGAACGGGGTAGTTGGTAGAGCTGCCCCGTCACAGGTGATGGTCATGGGGGACCTTAACGCCAAGAGCTCGGCGTGGGGTTCCCCAGTCACGGACCCCCGAGGGACCGCCCTCGAGGACTGGGCGACGGCAACAGGACTAATCATCCTGAACCAGGGCAGCGTCAACACATGCGTGCGGCGGCGGGGGGGGTCAGTCGTGGACGTAACGTTCGCGACCCCCGCCATAGCCGCGCGCGTCACTGATTGGCGCGTCCTGGAGGACGTCGAGACCCTCTCTGATCATCTGTACATCAGAATGAGGGTCTCCAATGGCGTCCTGCCGTCGCCAACCCCAGGGGGGGGAACAAGAGGCCGGGGCCGAAGAGGGTTCCCCAGGTGGGCTCTGACCCACCTGGATAGGGAAAGGGCGGACGAGGCGGCGATGGAGGAGGCTTGGTGTGCAGCCCCTCCCGCCACCCTCGGAGTCGACGAGAGGGCGGCTCGGTTCCGCGCCGCACTACAGAGGGTGTGCGACGCGGCAATGCCCCGGGCCGGACGCCCGTCCGCCCGCAAGAGGGTGTACTGGTGGTCCGCAGAAATAGCGGCCCTGCGGACCACCAGCAACTGTGCCCGCCGCGCCTACCAGCATTGTAGGCGCAGGCGGCACACAGAGGAGGAGGAGGAGGGGCTCCACAGGGCCCTCAAAGAGGCAAAGGGGGCCCTGATAGTGGCGATCGCCGTGGCCAAGGACGAAGCACACTGCTCGTTCTTGGCCACCCTGGACAGGGATCCGTGGGGGCGGCCGTATAAGATGGTGCGCAACAAGCTGCGCACGGCCCCCCCCATAGATTCAATGGAGCCCGACCTCCTCAGTAGGGTGTTGGAGGGGCTGTTCCCGCCCGCCCCAGCGTTCTCTCCCCCGACGATGGCCATTGCGGAGGCCGAACTCGCCGTCGCACCCATAAGCGACGACGAGTTCGAAAGAGTGACGGACCGACTCAGGGGCTGCAGAAAGGCCCCGGGACCAGACGGGGTCCCTGGTCGTGTCCTCACGGTCGCCCTGGGACACCTCGGGAGTCGCCTCAGGCAGCTCATGGATGACTGCCTGAAGGAGGGACGGTTCCCGAGGGTGTGGAAGGAGGGGCGGCTCTGCCTCCTCCGCAAAGATGGTCGGCCTGCGGACTGCCCGTCCGCCTATCGCCCCATAGTGTTGCTGGATGAGGCCGGGAAAACGTTTGAACGTATCCTGGCCCACCGGATCCAGCAGCACCTTGAGACCGCCGGCCCGGACGTGTCTGATAGACAGTTCGGGTTCCGAGGAGGACGGTCCACGCTCGACGCAATAAAGTCCCTTAGGGACTTCTGCGACGACGCGTCGAGCAGGGGAGAGGGTGTGGTCGCGGTGTCTTTAGACATCGCGAACGCGTTCGGCACCCTCCCCTATGGGGTGATTAGTGGGGCACTTCAGTATCACGGAGTGCCCCACTACCTAAGGAGAATCGTGGAGAACTACCTTACTGAGAGGGTAGTTCTCTACGAAAATAAGGACGGGCAGAGGGGGGAGAGGAGGATGGCCTGCGGCGTGCCCCAGGGTTCCGTACTCGGGCCCTTGCTCTGGAACCTGGGGTACGACCGGGCCATTAGAGGGGAGACCCTCCCGCGCACAATCACCGTCTGCTATGCAGACGACACGATGGTGGCTGTGCGCGGGAAAGATGGGTGGGAGACCCTCCGCGAGGCGGAGGAAGCGGCCGAGCTGATGATCCGAGGGATCGAGCAGCTCGGCCTAAAGGTGGCCCTCCCGAAGACCGACGCTACGGTCTTCGGGGGGCGAGGGAGGGCATGGAGGCTGCCTGCGGGCGCGGCGCTCTCACTTCCAGGAGGGACGGTCCGGGTAGAGCCCCACATTAAATATCTGGGGCTTACTTTGGACCGGAAGTGGGATTTCGGGGAGCACTTCAGAAGACTTGCTCCCCGAATCAGGGGCGCCGCGCAAGCGCTGGGCAGACTCCTGCCCAACATTGGGGGGCCAGGCTCCTCTTGCCGGCGGCTGTTCGCCGGCGTGGTGAGGAGCATGGCCCTGTATGGGGCCCCAATATGGGCGGACAGGTTGTCCGCCCGAAACAGGGCCCTGCTGAGGGGGCCACAGCGGGCCGTGGCCCAGCGGATGGCCAGGGCCTACGGCTCAGTGGCCCACGCGGCGGCCTGCCTCCTCGCCTGCACCCCTCCGTGGGAGTTGGGCGCTGAGGTGCAGGCGGAAACCTACGCGGTTAGGTCCAGGGCCCGGGCAAGAGGTGAACGCCCGGACCCTGAGGAGGTAGAGGCCTCCCGCCGTATGACGGCGCGCCGGCTGCGAGAAAGGTGGAAGTCCATCCTGGAGGACGCCCCGTACGGGACACGTACCGTGGGGGCGATCCTCCCAGTGATGGACGAATGGTTGGAGAGGGCAGCCGGCGCGCTAACGTATCGGCTGGTGCAGGTGTTGACCGGACACGGCTGTTTCGGTCATCACCTGCACAACATCAGGAGGGAGCCGAGCCCACGGTGCCATGAGTGCGGTGATCCCGACGACACGGCTGAGCACACCTTTCAGGTGTGCAGTCGTTGGGATGCGGAGAGGGGCCTCATGGCACGGGCAATCCAGCGGGTGGACCTCTCGCTGCATAGCGTCGTCTCTGCGATGCTCAGCAGTGAGGGGTCCTGGGAGGCAGTGGTCTCCTTCTGCGAGATTGTTATCTCGCAGAAGGAGGAGGCGGAGCGGGAGCGCGAGGACGATCCTCTCGCGCACCCGCTCCGGCGTAGGCGGCCGGGGTTGAGGCGGCGGCAGTTTGCCGCGCGCCTTCACCCTTAGTGACTGCGGGCGGAGGATGGGAGACCTCCGCCTGCCGTGACAAGTCACTCGGCGGTCTGGGGGGTGGCCATGCGTATTCGGCCATCCCCCCATTGACGCGGGAAGCCCTGGCAGAGGCCGGGGCGACCGGTGGGCATCGTGGAGAATGCTTAGAGCGGGTTCCACGGTGCCCGAGTAACCGGAGTGCGAGGGTACGCCAAGGTGGTTTTTAGTGGGTAAACTTCTCTACCCCTTCTCATAATGAGAAGGGGAGATGAGGGAGTCCCACATATCCTCCCCGCCGCTCCCAAGGCGGGGGGTCGAATGCGTAATGCATTTTCCACCTTGTCAAAAAAAAAAAAAAAAAAAAAAAAAAAAAAAAAAAAAAAAAAAAAAAAGGTTAGGTTAGGTTAGGTTAGGTTAGGTTAGGTTAGGTTAGGTTAGGTTAGGTTAGGTTAGGTTAGGTTAGGTTCCGCGCCGCACTACAGAGGGTGTGCGACGCGGCAATGCCCCGGGCCGGACGCCCGTCTGCCCGCAAGAGGGTGTACTGGTGGTCCGCAGAAATAGCGGCTCTGCGGACCACCAGCAACTGTGCCCGCCGCGCCTACCAGCATTGTAGGCGCAGGCGGCACACAGAGGAGGAGGAGGAAGGGCTCCACAGGGCCCTCAAAGAAGCAAAGGGGGCCCTGATAGTGGCGATCGCCGTGGCCAAGGACGAAGCACACTGCTCGTTCTTGGCCACCCTGGACAGGGATCCGTGGGGGCGGCCGTATAAGATGGTGCGCAACAAGCTGCGCACGGCCCCCCCCATGGATTTAATGGAGCCCGACCTCCTCAGTAGGGTGTTGGAGGGGCTGTTCCCGCCCGCCCCAGCGTTCTCTCCCCCGACGATGGCCATTGCGGAGGCCGAACTCGCCGTTGCACCCATAAGCGACGACGAGTTCGAAAGAGTGACGGACCGACTCAGGGGCTGCAAAAAGGCCCCGGGACCAGACGGGGTCCCTGGTCGTGTCCTCACGGTCGCCCTGGGACACCTCGGGAGCCGCTTCAGGCAGATCATGGACGACTGCCTGAAGGAGGGAAGGTTCCCGAGGGTGTGGAAGGAGGGGCGGCTCTGCCTCCTCCGCAAAGAGGGTCGGCCTGCGGACTGCCCGTCCGCCTATCGCCCCATAGTGTTGCTGGATGAGGCCGGGAAAACGTTTGAACGTATCCTGGCCCACCGGATCCAGCAGCACCTTGAGACCGCCGGCCCGGACGTGTCTGATAGACAGTTCGGGTTCCGAGGAGGACGGTCCACGCTCGACGCAATAAAGTCCCTTAGGGACTTCTGCGACGACGCGTCGAGCAGGGGAGAGGGTGTGGTCGCGGTGTCTTTAGACATCGCGAACGCGTTCGGCACCCTCCCCTATGGGGTGATTAGTGGGGCACTTCAGTATCACGGAGTGCCCCACTACCTAAGGAGAATCGTGGAGAACTACCTTACTGAGAGGGTAGTTCTCTACGAAAATAAGGACGGGCAGAGGGGGGAGAGGAGGATGGCCTGCGGCGTGCCCCAGGGTTCCGTACTCGGGCCCTTGCTCTGGAACCTGGGGTACGACCGGGCCATCAGAGGGGAGACCCTCCCGCGCACAATCACCGTCTGCTATGCAGACGACACGATGGTGGCTGTGCGCGGGAAAGATGGGTGGGAGACCCTCCGTGAGGCGGAGGAAGCGGCCGAGCTGATGATCCGAGGGATCGAGCAGCTCGGCCTAAAGGTGGCCCTCCCGAAGACCGACGCTACGGTCTTCGGGGGGCGAGGGAGGGCATGGAGGCTGCCTGCGGGCGCGGCGCTCTCACTTCCAGGAGGGACGGTCCAGGTAGAGCCCCACATTAAATATCTGGGGCTTACATTGGACCGGAAGTGGGATTTCGGGGAGCACTTCAGAAGACTTGCTCCCCGAATCAGGGGCGCCGCGCAAGCGCTGGGCAGACTCCTGCCCAACATTGGGGGGCCAGGCTCCTCTTGCCGGCGGCTATTCGCCGGCGTGGTGAGGAGCATGGCCCTGTATGGGGCCCCAATATGGGCGGACAGGTTGTCCGCCCGAAACAGGGCCCTGCTGAGGGGGCCACAGCGGGCCGTGGCCCAGAGGATGGCCAGGGCCTACGGCTCGGTGGCCCACGCGGCGGCCTGCCTCCTCGCCTGCACCCCCCCGTGGGAGTTGGACGCCGAGGTGCAGGCGGAAACCTACTTAGTTAGGTCCAGGGCTCGGGCAAGAGGGGAACGCCCGGACCCTGAGGAGGTAGAGGCCTCCCGCCGTATGACGGCGCGCCGGCTGCGCGAAAGGTGGAAGTCCATCCTGGAGGACGCCCCGTACGGGACTCGTACCGTGGGGGCGATCCTCCCAGTGATGGACCAATGGTGTAAGAGGGCAGCCGGCGCACTGACGTACCGGCTAGTGCAGGTGTTGACCGGACACGGCTGTTTCGGTCACCACCTGCACAACATTAGGAGGGAGCCGAGCCCACGGTGCCATGAGTGCGGAGATCCCGACGACACGGCAGAGCACACCTTGCAGGTGTGCAGTCGTTGGGATGCGGAGCGGGGCCTCATGGCACGGGCGATCCAGCGGGTGGACCTCTCGCTGCACAGCGTCGTCTCTGCGATGCTCAGCAGCGAGGGGTCCTGGGAGGCAGTGGTCTCCTTCTGCGAGATTGTTATCTCGCAGAAGGAGGAGGCGGAGCGGGGGCGCGAGGATGATCCTCTCGCGCACCCCCTCCGGCGTAGGCGGCCGGGGTTGAGGCGGCGGCAGTTTGCCGCGCGCCTTAACCCTTAGTGACTGCGGGCGGAGGATGGGAGACCTCCGCCTGCCGTGACAAGTCACTCGGCGGTCTGGGGGGTGGCCATGCGTATTCGGCCATCCCCCCCATTGACGCGGGAAGCCCTGGCAGAGGCCGGGGCGACCGGTGGGCACCGTGGAGAATGCTTAGAGCGGGTTCCACGGTGCCCGAGTAACCGGAGTGCGAGGGTACGCCAAGGTGGTTTTTAGTGGGTAAACCTCTCTACCCCTTCTCATAATGAGAAGGGGAGATGAGGGAGTCCCACATATCCTCCCCGCCGCTCCCAAGGCGGGGGGTCGAATGCGTAATGCATTTTCCACCTTGTCAAAAAAAAAAAAAAAAAAAAAAAAAGGTTAGGTTAGGTTAGGTTAGGTTAGGTTAGGTTAGGTTAGGTTAGGTTAGGTTAGGTTAGGTTAGGTTAGGTTAGGTTAGGTTAGGTTAGGTTAGGTTAGGTTAGGTTAGGTTAGGTTAGGTTAGGTTAGGTTAGGTTAGGTTAGGTTAGGTTAGGTTAGGTTAGGTTCCTGCGGACCACCAGCAACTGTGCCCGCCGCGCCTACCAGCATTGTAGGCGCAGGCGGCACACAGAGGAGGAGGAGGAGGGGCTCCACAGGGCCCTCAAAGAGGCAAAGGGGGCCCTGATAGTGGCGATCGCCGTGGCCAAGGACGAAGCACACTGCTCGTTCTTGGCCACCCTGGACAGGGATCCGTGGGGGCGGCCGTATAAGATGGTGCGCAACAAGCTGCGCACGGCCCCCCCCATAGATTCAATGGAGCCCGACCTCCTCAGTAGGGTGTTGGAGGGGCTGTTCCCGCCCGCCCCAGCGTTCTCTCCCCCGACGATGGCCATTGCGGAGGCCGAACTCGCCGTCGCACCCATAAGCGACGACGAGTTCGAAAGAGTGACGGACCGACTCAGGGGCTGCAGAAAGGCCCCGGGACCAGACGGGGTCCCTGGTCGTGTCCTCACGGTCGCCCTGGGACACCTCGGGAGTCGCCTCAGGCAGCTCATGGATGACTGCCTGAAGGAGGGACGGTTCCCGAGGGTGTGGAAGGAGGGGCGGCTCTGCCTCCTCCGCAAAGATGGTCGGCCTGCGGACTGCCCGTCCGCCTATCGCCCCATAGTGTTGCTGGATGAGGCCGGGAAAACGTTTGAACGTATCCTGGCCCACCGGATCCAGCAGCACCTTGAGACCGCCGGCCCGGACGTGTCTGATAGACAGTTCGGGTTCCGAGGAGGACGGTCCACGCTCGACGCAATAAAGTCCCTTAGGGACTTCTGCGACGACGCGTCGAGCAGGGGAGAGGGTGTGGTCGCGGTGTCTTTAGACATCGCGAACGCGTTCGGCACCCTCCCCTATGGGGTGATTAGTGGGGCACTTCAGTATCACGGAGTGCCCCACTACCTAAGGAGAATCGTGGAGAACTACCTTACTGAGAGGGTAGTTCTCTACGAAAATAAGGACGGGCAGAGGGGGGAGAGGAGGATGGCCTGCGGCGTGCCCCAGGGTTCCGTACTCGGGCCCTTGCTCTGGAACCTGGGGTACGACCGGGCCATTAGAGGGGAGACCCTCCCGCGCACAATCACCGTCTGCTATGCAGACGACACGATGGTGGCTGTGCGCGGGAAAGATGGGTGGGAGACCCTCCGCGAGGCGGAGGAAGCGGCCGAGCTGATGATCCGAGGGATCGAGCAGCTCGGCCTAAAGGTGGCCCTCCCGAAGACCGACGCTACGGTCTTCGGGGGGCGAGGGAGGGCATGGAGGCTGCCTGCGGGCGCGGCGCTCTCACTTCCAGGAGGGACGGTCCGGGTAGAGCCCCACATTAAATATCTGGGGCTTACTTTGGACCGGAAGTGGGATTTCGGGGAGCACTTCAGAAGACTTGCTCCCCGAATCAGGGGCGCCGCGCAAGCGCTGGGCAGACTCCTGCCCAACATTGGGGGGCCAGGCTCCTCTTGCCGGCGGCTGTTCGCCGGCGTGGTGAGGAGCATGGCCCTGTATGGGGCCCCAATATGGGCGGACAGGTTGTCCGCCCGAAACAGGGCCCTGCTGAGGGGGCCACAGCGGGCCGTGGCCCAGCGGATGGCCAGGGCCTACGGCTCAGTGGCCCACGCGGCGGCCTGCCTCCTCGCCTGCACCCCTCCGTGGGAGTTGGACGCTGAGGTGCAGGCGGAAACCTACGCGGTTAGGTCCAGGGCCCGGGCAAGAGGTGAACGCCCGGACCCTGAGGAGGTAGAGGCCTCCCGCCGTATGACGGCGCGCCGGCTGCGAGAAAGGTGGAAGTCCATCCTGGAGGACGCCCCGTACGGGACACGTACCGTGGGGGCGATCCTCCCAGTGATGGACGAATGGTTGGAGAGGGCAGCCGGCGCGCTAACGTATCGGCTGGTGCAGGTGTTGACCGGACACGGCTGTTTCGGTCATCACCTGCACAACATCAGGAGGGAGCCGAGCCCACGGTGCCATGAGTGCGGTGATCCCGACGACACGGCTGAGCACACCTTTCAGGTGTGCAGTCGTTGGGATGCGGAGAGGGGCCTCATGGCACGGGCAATCCAGCGGGTGGACCTCTCGCTGCATAGCGTCGTCTCTGCGATGCTCAGCAGTGAGGGGTCCTGGGAGGCAGTGGTCTCCTTCTGCGAGATTGTTATCTCGCAGAAGGAGGAGGCGGAGCGGGAGCGCGAGGACGATCCTCTCGCGCACCCGCTCCGGCGTAGGCGGCCGGGGTTGAGGCGGCGGCAGTTTGCCGCGCGCCTTCACCCTTAGTGACTGCGGGCGGAGGATGGGAGACCTCCGCCTGCCGTGACAAGTCACTCGGCGGTCTGGGGGGTGGCCATGCGTATTCGGCCATCCCCCCATTGACGCGGGAAGCCCTGGCAGAGGCCGGGGCGACCGGTGGGCATCGTGGAGAATGCTTAGAGCGGGTTCCACGGTGCCCGAGTAACCGGAGTGCGAGGGTACGCCAAGGTGGTTTTTAGTGGGTAAACTTCTCTACCCCTTCTCATAATGAGAAGGGGAGATGAGGGAGTCCCACATATCCTCCCCGCCGCTCCCAAGGCGGGGGGTCGAATGCGTAATGCATTTTCCACCTTGTCAAAAAAAAAAAAAAAAAAAAAAAAAAAAAAAAAAAGGTTAGGTTAGGTTAGGTTAGGTTAGGTTAGGTTAGGTTAGGTTAGGTTAGGTTAGGTTAGGTTAGGTTAGGTTAGGTTAGGTTAGGTTAGGTTAGGTTAGGTTAGGTTAGGTTAGGTTAGGTTAGGTTAGGTTAGGTTAGGTTAGGTTAGGTTAGGTTAGGTTTTTTTTTTTTTTTTTTTTTTTATATAGCGGACCTCCTGTTTGGCGTGGTCCTCACATATTCCTCTGCCTTTCGTCAGAGTCCTTGCATGCCTGTTTAGTTAAATTCTGCGCTTTAATTTTAATTATTTGTAGTTTCCCCCCCTTTTACCCCTTTCTTTGTTTTATTTCCTTTCTCTCTTGTCTGTATTTCCTTCCTTCTTCCATTTTCTTCATTCCCTATTATGCTTGTAACTTTATGTTCTTCCAGGTTATGTTTATATGTTGTGTGATATATATAATCATTATATATTCTCAACACATACTTATCTATCGATTTCGTTTTACTACTTTTTCTGTTATATTTTTGCAGTATTTAAGGAACGGTTCTCTTGTTATGTTATATCTTATAAGGTTTGGGAAATTTTCGGTCGCTAGTGTCGCATTTAGTTGCTGTTCCACCTCGAATCTCTCTCGGTCATGAGCTGGGCACTCCAGCAGTAGGTGCTCCACCGTCTCTGTTTTTTCGGGATCACAGATGCACGATGGGCTCTCCTTGCATTTGAATCGATGCAGGTACTCCGAAAACCCACCGTGCCCCGTAAACACCTGTGTTAGTGTACCCGTCATTTCGATCGCTTTTAATGCTCTGTATGCCTGCACAGCGTCCGGGAAGAACTTTTTTGTAACTCCAGCGGTTTCACCTGACCTGTATCTCTGGTTCCATTCATCAAGCGAGTGAATGCGGATTTGTCGCTTGATGTATGAAACCGGACACAAGTCATAGTCCGGTCTCTTTTTGCACCTTAGGGCTGCTTCTTTTGCCAATTTGTCTACCCGCTCGTTACCCACCAGCCCAGCATGTGCTTTTATCCAGTACAGTGACACTGTTTTACCCTGGTGTTGGCAGTCTCTTAAGTTTTTCCGTGTTTGTACGGCTAGAGGGTGAGACGAGTTCGGGTTCGCTATGGTCTCCAGTGAAGATCTTGAGTCACTGTATATTCCAATACTGGTTTTGGGGCTTTTTAGTGCTTCACTTGTCGCTCTACATATGGCCAGGAGTTCAGCCTGGTAGACAGTACAGTGGGACGACAGTTTTAATTTGCGGGTTTTTGTTTCCACTTCACCTTCCCATATGGACAATGCTGCTCCAACCTCTCCATCAATTTTACTGCCGTCCGTGAATATGCGTACCGCGTGGTTGCTGTGGATATTCACTTGCTCCTGATCTACCAGGTCTTTGAACTCCAGGCTCATGTGTTGCGCTGGGTGTGGAGAGTCCGCGAAGGCTACCATTTTCTCCATGTCTCTGTCGCCCAGTACTGGCCGGCACACCCCCCTCTTTGCCTCGAATAGGGCGGCTGCCTCCTGAATTCTCAGATCGAGGGGCAGTATCCCGGCCAGCACCAGCGCTGAGTTTAGAGACACGGTTTTGTAAGCCTTGCATAGTTTTTGAGCAAACCCACGCTGGACCACGTTTAGATGTTTCTGCACCCCTAGTTTTTTGGCAGCCGGGGCCCATGCGCTGGCTGCATACATTACGATGGGCTCAACCACCGACACGTAGATAGTGCGGATAACCTCGGGGTTAAGTCCCCAATTTATTTTTGCCGCTCTAGCCAATTGTTTGTAAATATTTATCGCTTTTTTGCAGACTTCCGCGACATGCTCGTTGAATGTTAATTTGTGGTCGATGATCAGCCCCAGCATCTTAATCGTGTTGGACATGCCAACATCGACGCCACCCATGCTCAGCAGTGGTGTGTCATATTTCAATTTTCTGGTTATGACCATAGCCTTGGTCTTGTGCGGCGCGAATTTTAGTTTATTTTTGACACCCCACTCCCGAACATGGGCGAGGGCGGTGTTGGCCCGTCCCTGCACCTCCAGCGCTGTGTCCCCATCAAAGACCAGCACCACATCGTCCGCGAAGGCCTGGCAATACTCGCTCCGTTTATGCAGTTCTTTTAAGAGTGGGTCTAGGAGAAGATTCCATAGAATTGGGCCACCTATTGACCCTTGCACGCAGCCTTTGCTTGTGATCCTTGAGACTTCTTCGCCAGCATATCTCAATTTGACTCTCCTGTCACTCAGGTAGCTGTCTACTATTCTTCTGATATTTATTGGGCATTTCTCCTCCGCCAGACGTATTCTTATAGCCGGCCACCACGCACTGTCGAAGGCTCCCTCTATGTCCAACGACACCATGGTTACGAGTTTTTTGGCGGCTAACTTGCCGCGTATATGGTTCATTAGATCATAGAGGGAGTCCTCTGTGCTTCTTTGGGGCATAAAGCCGTACTGCCGGGTGCTCATTTTGGGAAGCAGATGCCACTTTAGGCGTGCGACTATCATTTTTTCGAGGATCTTCCCTAGCACTGGTAACAAACCTATAGGCCTATATGACTTCGGGATCGTATAGCTATCTTTACCTGGCTTCCTGAGTACTATAACTGTAGCCTCTTTCCAGATATCTGGGAAGTGTTGTAGTGTTAGGCATTTGTTTGCCAGTGCCAGGAATAATTCTGGGTCGGTAGATATTGCTCGGCCGCAGATGTCCGCCGTTAAGCCGTCGCTTCCGGGGGCCTTTTTCGGATTGAAACTACCAGCAGCGGTTTCCAGTTCAGCTAGGGTAAATGGTGGATCATGGTTATCATCATGATCCAATTCATTTACTTGCTCTGCCAAAAATCTGGTGCGCTGGTGGTCTGCGTTGTCTTCTTCCCGCAGGTCCTTCGGATAGAAGGTTCCGGCCAACAACTCCGCTGACTCTCTCGGATTTAGCGTTTTGCCTTCTATTTCTAGGGGCAGATCTTCTTGTCTCTTTGTTGTCCTCCCTATAACACGATATATCCCTTCCCACATTCCCTCTCTATTTTGCTTCCCACAGAATTTCTTCCAACTTGTTGTTTGTGCGGTTCTAACTTCATTCTCATATTTTTCTTTTATTTGCAGGTACTCATCGAGGACTTTCCTTCTCCGGATTGGCGCTGCGCAACGAATCCTGCGCTTCTTGGTGACGACTTCCCTTTTCAACTTCTCGAGTTCTTTGGACCACCACGGCACGGTAAGTTTTTCATGAACTTTTTTCTTAGGTATTATTTGTTCGCAAGTTTCTGTTATGGTTTCGGTATATTTTCTTATAAATTTTTCTAATTCTGTTTTAGTTTTAATTTTGTCTATTTGGGTTCTGTTTATTGCATTTTCAGCCTTTAACTGGTCCAGTTTCTCATGAAACTGGATCCAGTTTGCTTTATTTGTGCGGTAGATCCTAGTGCTTCTCTGTATGTCCATGCCCATGGCTTTTGTCAGTCTTATTTTAAATGTAATGGCGTTATGGTCCGAGCTTGTTAGATCTTCGACTACCCTCCAGTCTTCCACCAGTCTGAGCATATCGTCCGTGCAAGCCGTTACGTCAACGTAACTAGTGAAACGCCTGTTTCCTCTTACGGTATCGTACGTTGGTATTTCTCCCTCATTGAGCACCTGCAAATTCAATTCCTCAAGGGTACTGGCCATGTCGTCTCCTCTGTGATCATTCTTTTCACTTCCCCACCAAGTGCTTTTTGCATTCGTATCACCGCCTACTATGATTGCTCTGGGCCCCAATTTCTTTACTATCTTGTTTAGGTGCTCAAGATATGGCCCAATAGGCTGGTCTGGCTCAAAGTACAAGGAGACGGCTGTGATCTCCCAGGCACTAGTACGGATCCTCACCACCACGATGTTGCTGGTGGTGAGTTCCGGGTACTGTATGACATCTATGTTATGGTCGAAGACAGCTATAGCCGCTTTTACAGTCCCTTCCTCCTGGTCAGCGCTCTGGAAGATCCTCGCCCCCCTGTAGTTCTTCACCGTTTTGGCCCCGCCCACATAGGGTTCCTGGAGCAACGCGACGGCTATTTTTCTCCTGTCTGCCTCTATCATGAGTTCGGCGGTTGCG
The DNA here is from genome assembly GCA_963555595.1 of Tethea ocularis. NCBI lineage: Eukaryota > Metazoa > Arthropoda > Insecta > Lepidoptera > Drepanidae > Tethea > Tethea ocularis. The sequence goes on along the minus strand of OY741972.1, from coordinate 994 downwards.
AGCTGTTTCCTTTGGAGATTTGCTTGTGCTATCATGTATGGCTTCTTGTTGGGGTTTACAGTGGTGCCCTTAGCAGTATGCTATACTGGCGCGTGCCAGTGCGTCCCATTTGCGCCTTATCGGGCAGACTTGACTAAAAGCATTGTGGTCAGCCTGGTCCACTTTGGCGCGAGTGCAGTTAATACACGATGGGGTCGCACTGGCGAGCCAGTCCGCACATTCTGTTTTCAAGTGGGGTCCCCCACAGTGGCTGCACTTTACGACGGTTTCTTTGCAAAACCGTCGTCCGTGCCCATAACCAAGGCAGAGTGAACACTGTACTAGCGGGGAGTGATCCGCCACTTGGATCCGCTGTAGGTCCACGTACACTGTCTCTGCCTCGACCATTCGTGCCCATATGCTGGGGGACACCCTCATTATGACATGGCTGGCGTGGGGATTCCTGGCTTTCCTCCTGAAGCGGATCTCAAGCCGGTCGTCCTCTTTCCGAAGGCCCAAGAACAGTCCTTTATTTTGGTTTCTCAAGGCGTCCATGATGTCCTTGTCGCTATTGTATTGTAGCACGTCCTTTAAAATTAGAAGGGGGTCCTTGTTTACAACGTCCTCGACGTTCAGTCGATCGCCCGCCCTTTTTAGTCGCTCCTTGATCTTTTGCCTCTCTTCATCCGTGCTACATCCAACAATCACTTTTCTTTCTTTGGCCTTTCTAACTCTGTCCACTTTAACCCATCCCTCTTTGGCGTTTACTATTTCCCTTATGTGGGATAGGACTTCTTCTCCCGATTCGGTCTCGTCCTTGGAGGTGACCACGACCGAGTGTAGCGCTGTGTGTTCAGGGGTCTGCTTTCTGTTTTTCCCTGCCACCGCTCCCGCGTACGTGGTCCCCTCCAAGACGTTCCGTTCTATCAGTTCCCTTAACCTCTCCATGGACTCCTTGTTCTCCAGAATCAATTTCCCGTGCTCCTCCATTTTCCTAGCCAGTTCTTCCTCTCCC